>OY776123.1:73304952-78962452 GCA_963675135.1 Galeopsis tetrahit
AAGGTAAGCTTTCAAGCCGTAGCTTGCTGTTTTTTCCATCATCCAATCCACAACAAATCGAATGAAACCTGGCGAAAAAGAAGTGAACACTTTGCTGAGGCGTCCGTTTTTTGGACGTCTTTGTTTTTCTTCAAAGCCCCAATCCGCTCTCGCTCGCCGCTACTAACGGGGTCTCGGTGGATTTCCCTTCCTTTAGCTACTCAGATGTTTCAGTTCGCTAAGTTTTAAAAGTCCAAAGAGCGCAGACTAGCCACGGAGCTTGGATACGGTTTCCCGATTGGAGATCCATGGATCATAGACGATATCTCCCCATGGCCTTTCGCCTCTGAAAGCTTCCTTCCTTCTCAATGCCCGGGCATCCATCCAATGCATTCTTTTCGATCTTGTACCCGCTTGCTTCGCATAGGCTACACAAGCTTATTTGCGGTACACGGAACACGAAGGCAATCTCGACAAAGAAAATTCAAGTACAAGCAACTCCATCCTTAACGGCCTATATTCCTGACGTGAATGGCCGCTTGATATTAGTTAGGCTTCACACACTATATAAAATAAACAAATATAACAAGCGAAATAACGGTGTATTTTGGTCATAGATTTCGTTTTGACTAAATAGGCTCGGGAGGATGATAGGCTCCGCAGCGCCGGTTCCTAAGAGCCTTGCTCGATCGATCACCGGAAGCAAAAGAGCGAAAAGTCTAATTGGGCATAACCCAATAATACATTTGTACGTGAACCCGTAACAAGACAGGAGACGAAGGGTTCCAGGAGCTATGTCCCCAGAAGCAAGACAACGGGGTGGCAGGAGAGAAAGATTGAGTTGGCATAACGGAGCTGGCAAAGGTACTAGCGGGTGATGTGAGCGTACACAGCGGGGTTGACTGACCCTGTAATGGGCGAATACTACTATACTGAAAAACAAACGAAACACTTGTTGATCGAGAGAGGCAGTCGTCAAGCTGTGGTTGAAGCTAAGCAAACCAACACTTGCGTGACACATCCGATACCACTTTCTTTTAAGATAGAACTCTGACAAGGTTTCCGTCTTCGCGCATACCATAAAAAGGAAGAGATTTTATTCATTTCAGTCCATTCATTCCTGTGAGTCCTGGATTCGATTAATACGCTTAGCTGCGGTCAATTTCTTAGTCAAGAGAAAGTCTTTTGTTTGCTTGATTCAACCCTTCTTTGCTTTTGTTTTCGTTGCTTAGCAAGCTTTCTTGTAGCTTGCTTGTTTGATTGAATCCTATTTCATCCTGTTTGTCATCCTAGTTAGCTTTGTTAGTAAAATACCTTATTAGCAACCTTAACTAGCTACCCTCGACTAACAAGGAACGAAGCGAGACCAGGTGGTTGAGCGAGTGGCAAGGTAGGACTCTGCTAGGTTTGATGCAGTACCGTACTCTCTCGAATGAATGCATGGCCGTAGCCTAGGTTCGTAGGCGTTCTAATAGAATAGTAAGGTAAGGTGCACTGCCTTTACTCCGGAACCAAGCAGCCAGGCAAATCACGCCAAGAGGAATGAGATGCCAGTTGGATAGATATGATTGCGATCGAGAGGTGGAATAGAAATACAGAGACTCACACAGTGGTTAGGAAGGAAGGGTGGTATTAGCCCATTTCTATCTTCAAGGTATGTCCGCCATATCCTTTCTTCGCGGTGAGATGTATACCTTTATCCTTTATGGTGGTAGTTTCGTCGACTCCGACCATGTTCATCTTTGGACTTCGAGTTCCATAATCGCTAAGACTTAGAGTATTTTAATCTGCCTTAGCTCTATACATGTACGGGTGGTCCGGGTACCCCAGAACTTCAGATAAGAAGGAATAGGGGATAAGTTCTCAAGAAATCTCTTAAGAGAAGTGGAGGAGGTTTAAAGTGGCGTTCTTCAATGAGCATTGGCTCAGATACGCATTATAAAAAGAAGTCCTTTCTAAAACTTCTACTAGAAGGAATTCAAAAAAATAAAGGCGCATCTTGACTCTGAAATCTCATTAAGAAGGGTGAAATTCGTGCATAGTAGAGGACGATATAGGCAAGCGTAGATCGCCTTTTCCCTTTATCGAAAAGAGAGAGGTTGTACAGAAAGTACATAGTTGGCTCAGCGGATCATAGGTCGAAGATGTGCATAGTCAGGAGTGAGAGCTCGAGAAGAAGATGCTTTGAAAGGCGAAGCCAAATGCCCCCCCGGTTCGGCCGGAGCAAGTCGGTAGGCTCAGATGGCGACACGTCTGGGTCTCTTTCTTCGAACAAAGATAGGGTCCGACGGGAAGCTTCAAGAGCAGCAAGCTCTAGAGAGAGTGAGGATCAAGAGAGGGATGAGAGAGCTCAGTCAGATCTTGAAGATGGGCCAGTGCGAAAATCAAGGGGAGCGGAAATAAATAGCATTCTCCCAAAGGCGAAAGGTAGTCAAGGTCTCGAACGAAAAAAGACGGGTTTTTCGAATTCCAATCGATTTAAAGATGTCATTTATTAGGGAAAAATGTATCACAACGAAACGAGGTTTTATCAACAAACTAAGTCAATTAGTAGATCGGACTTGAGACCTTGAGACAGATAGATACGCTTTCCGCCCTACGACTTCGGCTTTTTATTTTTCAAATACCAACTATAGCATTCATTCATTCTTGCTTGCTTGACTCCTTTGAATGGATTCTTTGACCGGCAAGCCAGCTAGTGTGACTGGCCGCATGTAAGATTGGTAAAGATCTCCTCTTCTTGTTAAGGATCTGAAGTCTCACAAGACACTATTGAAAGGGGTGCTTAAAGATGGATTGTATATGCTGGACTTTGGATGCTTGAAAGATCACAGAGAATCTGTCATGAATAATCATGTGTCAAGCTGCTGCACAAGTTTCATGAATAAAGATCAGCCTAGTGTTAGTGGTAGTGTCAATAATACTAGTGTACTTGAGAATAAATGGAAACTATGGCATTGTAGATTGGGGCACCCTGGTGATTCTACTTTAGCTAGTGTATTGAGATGCCTGAATATCCCTTGTAAGCCTTCTCAGGCACATTTCTGTGATGAATGCAAAATTGGGAAAATGCACTTGAAACACTTTTCTTCTGTTGAGCATCATACTACATCCTCTTTTGAATTACTACATATGGATGTTTGGGGACCTGCATCATGTACATCTATTGAGGGTTACAAATACTATTTGTCTGTTGTTGATGATTACACCAGATTTGTTTGGATTTTCCCTCTCACTGCAAAATCTGAGGTACTTAGTGTATTTACACAGTTTATGAATTATGTTGAAAGATCTTTTGGCAAAATGATCAAGGCCATACAGCATGACATGGGGACTGAATTTCTACCAGTTGCAAAGCTTGTTAAGCCTCTTGGTGTCCAAGTTAGGTTGGCCTGTGCATATACTCATCCTCAAAATGGCTTAGTTGAAAGAAAGCATCAACATGTCACAGAATTTGGCTTGGCAATGCTTGCTCGTTCTAACCTTGGTATGGCTTTCTGGTGGCATGCCTTCTCCACTGCTGTACATATCATCAACATGCTCCCCTCTCCTGTCATCAACAACACATCTCCATTTGAACTTCTTCACAACAGGCTACCTGATTATCTTTCACTCAGGGTGTTTGGCTGCACCTGCTTTCCTTTTCTGAGGCCTTACAACACCTCTAAACTACAATTCAGGAGTTCTAAGTGTATTTTTCTGGGCTATAGCTCTACTCATAAGGGATACAAATGTCTTCATGAGTCTGGTAAAATCCTCATCTCAGCCTCAGTCCAGTTCAATGAGGATGAGTTCCCTTCATTTACTCAATCTCACACTTCCTCTACATCTCCCACTCATGTATTCTCAGCTCAACTTCCCACTCCATTGATCATTCCTCATCACATGCCTATCACTTCCCTCCCTACAAATTCAACTCCTGCTTCTAGCTCCTCAAGAAACATCTCTACATCACCACCCTCAGTACATCACTCTCCTTTATCTGAATCAAGCTCCTCAAGATATATGCTTCCATCTGCTCCAACTGTCTCCCCATCTGTCTCCCCTCAGATTCCTAACCCCCATTCTCATCCCATGCAAACAAGATCAAAATCTGGTATCTACAAACCTAAGGCTCTCCTCTCCACTACAATCATTCCTGAACCTACCTCTATCAATGAAGCTAGTAAAAGTCCTGAGTGGAAACATGCTATGCAGCTTGAGTATGATGCACTGATTCAAAATGGCACTTGGACTCTTGTTCCTCCTTCTGCAGACATACACCCCATCACCACCAAGTGGCTATTTCGAGTTAAATACAACAAAGATGGTATTGTTGAGAGATATAAAGCTAGGCTTGTAGCAAGGGGTTTTCAGCAACAGGCTGGTGTTGATTATTTCAGCACTTTCAGTCCAGTGATCAAACCAGTTACCCTGCGCCTTATTTTCACATTAGCTGTGTCCAAAGGGTGGCCTATTCAACAGGTGGACATCAACAATGCTTTTCTCAAGGGAATCTTACATGAAACAGTCTACATTGCTCAACCTGAAGGTTTTGTTCACCCTACTCACCCTAATCATGTATGCAAGCTCAGAAAGGCCCTCTATGGACTAAAGCAGGCTCCAAAGGCCTGGTATGATACACTCAAAGCCTTCTTGATCCAGCAAGGCTTCATTCACTCTACATCTGATCACTGCTTGTTCCATAGATTCAGTCAAGGGCACACTACTCTTCTACTTGTATATGTAGATGACATATTGGTCACTGGTGATGACAATACACTTGTGCAACAGCTAATTGATGCATTGCACTCTCAGTTCTCACTCAAACATCTGGGAGAGGTCAATTACTTTCTGGGAATAGAAGCTGATTCCACTCACTCCTCCATTAAACTTACACAATCCAAATATGCCAAAGACATCATCTCCAAAGCTCATCTCACTGACTCGAAACCCTGTCCAACACCAATCTGTCCATCCTCTAAACTCTCTCTAGCTGACAGTCCTCCACTTGATAACCCCACCCTATATCGAAGCATTGTTGGAGCTCTTCAATACCTCACCCTTACCAGACCAGACATAGCCTTCAGTGTCAACAAACTATCCCAATTCTTGCAAAATCCAACTCAAAACCACTGGAAGGCTTGCAAAAGAGTTTTGAGATATCTCAAAGGCTCATTATCTCATGGTATTTCTTTTTCTCCTATCTCTGATTTCAGGTTACAGGGTTTTGTGGATGCGGACTATGCTTCAAGCATTGATGACAGACGAAGCACTTCAGGTTTTTGCATAACACTTGGACAGAATCTCCTCTCTTGGAGCTCGAGGAAGCAATCTGTAGTGGCAAGAAGCAGCACAGAAGCAGAATATAGAGCTCTTGCTCTTGCTACAACTGATCTACTATGGATAGCAAGCCTCTGCAAGGAGCTTCATATTCCAGTTCGTACTACTAGCCTTCTTTGGTGTGACAATCAAGGAGCAATCACCTTGGCATTCAGCCCAGCTTTTCATTCGCGCACAAAGCACATTGAAGTGGATGTTCACTTCCTTAGAGAAAAAGTACAAAGTGGAATGCTTGATGTTCGATTCATTGCTTCTGAAGAACAACCGGTTGACCTTCTCACCAAGGTTGTGGCCCCAGCTCGTTTTGCACATCTTCCCAGCTGGTTCCATCTGTCTTGAGTCAATGTGAAGTCAATGTGGCCTAGTTTCTTCCGGGGCATGTTGAACAATAGAGTGCATGCATGCAAACCATGCAAACCCTCATCTCACATGCACGCGTGCAAAGCTACTGCTACTCACACCATGCAAACCCTCAACTCACATGCACGCGTGCAAAGCTACTGCTACTCACACTATACTTCCAATTGTATACATACACATTATACATATAGAAAGGTAGTTAGAATATTTAACAAACTATGGTTAGATAGAAGACTCTAGAATGTAGAGCCATCTATATATAGTGTACTACTAAACACTTTACAATTGAGTTGAATATACACAATTAAAACATGTATTTTATTTACGTGTCTACGAAAAAATCGATTTTTGGAGTAATGTAATAGTCTTTCGATTTGAGGTCAATACACACAATATGTAGGGATGGATTTTGATCATGATTGGGACTTGCACTCTTTAATTTGCAGGGTAGATAAGACGTATGTTGTTCACATAATGAAGTTTATATATGTGCATGATAATTGAGCCTAAACGTTCACACAGCTAAATAACTTTCTTAATTAAACATAATTATTTTCATGTTATAAAAGAAGATTCTAAAATTTACTTTATTTAAATTATTGTACATATATGATCAGTGTATTCACCAAACTTTTGAATGTAAATAGCCGCGCTTATGTAGGAGTAATAATTAACAATTTGAAAAGGAAATTCCAAAACTCATCAAATAATCGAGTGAGCCGTCATCTAACCAGTAGGAACTCCACTAGACATAATTATGATTTTTTTTTCCCCCATTTTAAATCCCCCACAAAAATATTACTACATTTAAAAAAAAAAATCATCATAATAAATTTCATGATTAGCTCAACTAATCAGAGAGTCTAAAGCGAGTTTTTTTATGTCTAGATTTTAAATATGAGGCTTATCAGAATTTCCAATATAAAATATAATTCAATTCATCAGTATAAATGACTTATCTGTCTTATCATATTGTATGATATGGTTCACGTAAAAAAATAAGTATTACTATGATTTAATAAAATAATATGATGAGTGTGTATATACATAAATTTTAGAAATGGGTACGTGCAAGTAATTAAGAATTGGGGTTGATAAATCGGTGTAGATATTTTCCTTAAAAAAAGAATATAAAATCCGTACGTACTTAGTGATGTTAATTATTAATTTTGGTACTTAGGTTGAATATATATATCACACTAAGCAGCGTGGTGTGATCCTTAATGTGTCAGTTGAAGATCATGGAACCGCGTTTACTGCTAATGCAATTAGTGTTAATTTTTTTGTTGATGATTATAATTAGTTAATTAATTATACAAGCTAGCTTGGTGCATGCATCATGGTGTTAATTAATTAGTTAATTACTAGCAGGAATTACAGAAAGCGTGGCAACTCTATAATCTATATATAAAATTAACCTTTTAATTAAGTCATGATTAATTGAACACTATTCCATTTGTTTAATTTGATCGGTTATTTTACAAGATACAATATATTTCCCTTAATCTGTTTTTAATTTACTGGGAGGAGTAACACATTTCGATCTTTTTAAGTTTACCTACTATCTTAATTTTTGCAGTAATTAGTTCACAATTATTTTTTATTTTTTTTTTGCAGTAATTAATTTTAGTCTTTTTTGTTGAGAGTATATTAATCAGGAGAATGAAATAAATAAAAAAGATACTCCGCACTTGTGAAGTTGTGTGGAAAGGTAATAGGATTTGGTGTAATTTTGAGATATTTGACTGAGATAATTTAAAAAAATAAAATTATTTTTTATTGTTTTAGAAAAGAACAATTTAACAAGGGACGGGACAATCAAATATAGGTATACTCTCTCCAACTTGTGGGTCGGATTGTTCCCTCTATCTTTTAGGAGGAGGCTCGTCGAGTGAACAATTTAAATGAGTGGAATTGCTTTCAGTAAGAATCGAACCTAAAATGTTTGGACGTGTGAGGCTCTGATACCAACAAAAAAAAAATCGTCACATATAAAAATTCGAGCGTATAGAGTGTTCAAAAATTAATTCATATATATTCATTTACTAATACATACAATCAACTATCTTTTGTGTGTTGTGTAATTTCTTTAATTTTAAATTTAATTAGACATCTGGCTTAAATCTTAAATTTTATTTATCAATTTATGTTTAGAATAATCTAGAGTATGCCAATCTTGATATGTACAGTTAAGTGTAAAATCTCCAATTATCTTAGTATTTTGTTAAAAGGGTTATTTTAAGTGTATTTAAATAGACTTAGGGGGTCTTAAAAAGGCACCTAAGTATTGACCACTGAGTTTGTAATTAGTTTCAAGTAGCAGTCTAAGTAGAGGTCGTGTTTTAAGTGGTTGACCTAATAATTATTAATTAGACCGCTTTCCAACTACCCACAATCCAACCTTTTATTTTTGGCTATAAGGAGATTAACAAATTACACCTACTCACTAATCACTATTAACGTTTTTTTATGCTTAGTATCTGGTTCTTTCAATGGATCAATCTCATCGTACACATACGAGAGTCACTATTAGCATCTTTTAAAGCTACAAAATTGATAAATGCAAAAGGATACTAATATTATTTAAATTGATGAATGATATTAATCATATTTCTTGAGAGTATTATTTAAATACAGAAAAGTATTAGTCATAATTTAAAACGTTTCATTCAAATTATCAAACATGAAATATAAAGAAGAGTATTATACTTCAAAAGTTCTCAAGTCTACACAACAAAATCAATATTTGAGATTTTTTTTTCTTAAACAATCATAATATATTATTTGTTAATTTTAACGTGCTTAACGAAATATAATTAATATCTTTCATCAATTTTGAAATACTACAATTTGAAAAGTGTTTGCTACTATATACGGAGTAATTATGATTTATTATAAAAAAAACTATGAAAAATGTGCAAATAATACATCCTTCTCTCCTCCCCAAAACTGTTGTAGCGTAGCTTTCTTCTTTCTCCGGCGACTCCCCTCCCCCCACACCATCTGCTCCCATCTCTCTCCCATGTAGATTAGTTAAAAGCTTCTGTCTTCGGCGCGCTCGCCGCCGGACAGAGCCGCCGCCGGCCTCCTTCTCCAACCACCGCAAAATAAATAATCAGATCTAAAAGATCCACTAAGATTTGTCCAGGAAAAGCAACGATCTACCGTCCCCGTCTCCGCCGCCGTCACCGTCGTGTACGCCGCCGCCCGTTGAACAGTTTCTTCCTCGTCAGTCCCTTGCTCACTTTATGTAAATTTTTCTAGTGTGTAGTTGGGATCGATGGTTACCCAACGGAGCTACGGTCACCGTTCGGGTAAACCGTCCGTTGATCCTGATTTATTGTTTTTGTAGGTAGTATTTATTTCTTGCTTTGGTTTCTTACTTTGCTGTTCTTTTGTTTCCCCTCGGTGGGTTTCTTTGAGATGAGATTGATTGTCCTCTGGATCGGTACTTGTGGATCTTTGTTCTATTTTTTAGTTTTCTTTTTTTAGACATGAGTACACCTTAGTGTGGGGTGTCTCGGTTTGAAGATGAAGACCGGAGCTTCTCTGTGGACAAAGGGAACACACGTTTTTCCTCTTCTCACGATTGGAGGGGACAACGGTGGCCGATCGGGCGAGGCACCCTATTGATCCCATTTTATGCATGTTAGTTTAGTTTGAGTTCCAGCTTAGATCTGTTGTTTTTTTACCTTCCTGTTGTTGTTTTGTTTATGCATGTTGTTTTTCTTTTCCCTAATGGGTTCCCCTTCTGTTATGGGTGATTGTCCCCTGTTGTTGATGGATTTTTCTCCCCATTTTCAGGTTTTTCCCATGGTGGGCCTTTGTTGTGCCGGTTGGAACTGGTAGTCCTTGGATCAAGGCTTTTGTGACTTGGGGGTTTGTGGCGCGAGTCGTTGTGTGCGACAATCTGTTCCTTCCCTGGAGCTGGTTTGCTATCTTCTTTGTTCACGGAGCTTCAAGGATTGATGCTTGTGGATCCTTCCACTCTCTCACGATTGAGTTTGAAAAATTGGGTCTTTGGTAGAATTTTACTGAATTGATTTGGATAGGTGTGCGTGAAATGTAATTTATTTTCCTATATGTAATTCTACCCTAAAAAAAAAAAAAGAGTGCAAATAATCATGGGACGGAGGGTGTACTATATAAAATACTACATAAAAAACTACTCCCTCCGTTTTTTAATAAATGTCACTTTGACTTTTTAACTAATTTTAAAATAATTGTCATTCTGAGTTTTTTTCTTTAATTTTGACTATTTTACCCTTTTTCATTTACCATATATATTGTTCATAAATAAATTTCATATATATTGTTTATACCAAAATTAATTTTGTTTATGAATACTAGCTACATTCTTGACCACATTCTTTATCAAACAAAATTTGCTATAATTAATGAAGGGTAATATGGACCACACTTTATAATCTTAATTTGTTGAAAAAGGTCAAAGTGACACTTATTAAAAAACGGAGGGAGTATATGTTACTAAATACTACAATTTGAACAGTGTTTGCTACTACATGTAACTTTATGAAATGATCCAATATCCTTGCATCATCCTGCAATAAAATAATTTGTACGGTATTACAACATGGTTATTGTGTATTACTACATGCAATAATATATGTTACTACATATTATAATGTGTGTTACTATATCAACAAAAACACTAGAAAAAAAATATGTTACCACATAAAATGATTTGTAATACAATATAAAATAATTTGCGTTATTACCACATAAAATAATGCGTGTTACTACATATTACAATTTGAATTACTACATTTAACAGTGTTATATTATTACATTAAAAAAAAAAAAAAACAGTCACGACCGCTGGAGGAAACCGTCGAAAGAAAAAATTGTCAACCGCTTGAGAGATAGGAAAGAGAAGACGAAGACGAACTGAAAGAAAAGAATTCGAAAAGACAAAAATAAAATCCGCGATTGACGATAGAGTAAAAAATAAAAAAAAATCACAGAATCGAGTCAAGTATTCCGATCAAAATTAAAATATAAGTGGGCTAGTTGCTAAATAGATTAAAAATGGACCCAAATGAATTAACAGTGACCCAATGACATATATTTCCACCCCATTGACTTAATAAATCAATATTTTCAGCTCAATTAACTTAATTGATTAACAGGAGTATTACATATTTGCAATATTGCATACAAATTTTTATGTAGATTTTAATATTGCCTTTTAACACAAAAATTAATATATTATTTTAGTAGTACTTTAAAATTAAAATATCAAATAAAAATTCACAAAATTATCTCGTGGAAAAAATCATCTACTACATTCAATGAAGAAAGGTTTTTTTTAGACTAGTGAGTTTTACTTTAAAATTTGGGTGGTTCTGTAAATTGATTTTTGAAATTTAGACTTTTTAAAATTTAGATTAATAATAACATGTGCGTTTCATTTGAGTTTTTAAGTAGTATGAAATTTAACTTTGTATCAAATCAATAGGTAAGATTGAATGAAATTGTATTATTATATTATAGTTGAATGGAATTATAATGATAATATATAATTGTGTTATGACTTATAATTGTATTTTTTATATTTTACATTATTATGGAGAAAACTTAGCAATGATTGAAATAATATTATAAATATTTAAATTTAGGTTAAATTAATATATTTAATAGGAATGATTTTAAGTAGGTTTTAAAAACGAATCTTTAAATTGAAAAGTAAAATAATTCAAAATTTGAGTTTTAAATTAAAAAAAACATCACCTTAGAATGGGTTTTGAGAGGAGACGTACACAAAAAGGTTTAGTTTTGTGGGTTTGATTAGATCCTGAGTGACAGCATTTTAGAGATAGATATTGTAGTAGTAAATTGAAGTCTCATTTATTGATATTATTTCGAGGCATCATAGCCATAAATGAATTATTATTATTATTAAATTAATAATAGTAATTGAAAAGTTTGACTAAACAATTGGAGGAGGTTTTTCAGGTTCCTTTTCCATTCAGCTGTTCACTTGAAGGTATAAGACAACGACTCATGATCATATCTACTCCAATGTATATAGTACTAAATCAACACATCTTAGGGCCTATTAAATTGACTATTTGTTTGTAGACTACTACTGAAAAAAATGGTGATATACATACATTATGTATGTAAGAGCATTTATGTTTACTAGGTTTTTATATGATCTGAAAAAAGTTTAAGGATATTTCGTTTGGAGGGTGTCACACTCAAATTCGACTTGATTAACATCCCGTTTGATTTGGCCACTTTCTAGACAAGTAATTACCATACTTGATGATAAATTTAAATTATGAGACGATTTCATATACTATTTGACAACCTTTACTTTAGTATTTACACTTTATGTCGATTCAGAACACTATTTGGATAGAGTCAGTAAGTGATAAAAAATTATTTCACTCGTATAATACTTTTTCATACAAGTTTTTATACTACATATGCTTAAATTATTTATAAAATAAATATATGTGCGTGTATGACATACAGGATATATAAATAAATTAAGAATCCGAAAAGTATTTTATGGTTCAATGTACCGGACAGTTATACACGGGAAGCATTAATGTGGCACTGTAAGTGTTACATTCTCGATAATATTATATTACTAGTATAAATAAATAAATAAAGGAGTATGTGGCAGGCAAACAAAGAATTATTCCCTGTTTTTCGTGCATTGCCTATAGTTGTACGCTACCGCCTTTTCATAACACAAGTGTACAACACAAATACTAATTTTGTAGTGGGTCCGACTATTTACACCTCCATTTGCGTTGAGAACACTCCCCTCTGGACGCACCCCCCCTAAAATCTGATGCACCCCCTCAAATTGTCATAAATGCACTTCTCTTATATAATTCCAATTACTACTCACACCCCCCCTAAACCCTACTTTCTCCCCCAAATCCTCCATCTTCTTCCTCCTCCACCAATTCTTCTTTCATCTTCTCCCCCACCCCTCACCACCACCGCCGGCGACCTGCTCCTCCACCACCCGTCGCCGGCGACGCCACCCCCTCCCTCCCTCGCCGAATCCGTCGCCCACCCCGCCTGTAAAAAAAAAAAAACAGATCGTGGCCGCGCGCGTCCGCCCCGTCCATCGGCCGCCGCGGCCGTCCCCTCCCTCCCCCCTCCTCCTCCCTCCCTCCTCCGCCCCACCCCCCGCCTGTAAAAAAAAAAAAAAAAAAAAAAAAAGAAAAGAAAACAGATCGTGGCCGTCGCGGCCGTCCCCTCCCTCCTCCTCCCTCCCTCGCCGAGCCAGTCCCCTCCCTCCCCCCTCCTTCTCCCATCTCAATTTGTAAAAAAAAAAAATTTACAGTAATGCCGCCGCCGCCCCCGACCCCGCCCAACGGCCGCCGCCCCCGCTCCCGTCCATCGGCCAAAAATCCAGGTTTGCTTTTTTTTTTTTTTTTTCCTTCTTTTTCTTACCTTTCGACCACTTTAGGTCGATCCAAATACACTCCGTCGACAACAGGGTGTCGACGAGTGTATTTTTGGTCGACCTAAAGTTGTCGACGAGTTTTTAAATTTTTTTTTTTTTTCGATCAACAAATGTCGAGCATATACAATCTTGTCGACAAACCAGTGTCGACGGGAGTGAATATGGTCGACACTGGTTTGTCGAAATCTTAAAAAAAAAGTTGAAATTTTTTAAGTTGAATTTTTTTTGTTTGGGGAGAAATTTTGGTGTTTGGTGTTTTTGGTGTTTGGTGGTGGGTGGTGGCGGCGACGGTGGCGGCGGAGGATGGATAAAACTTAGGTTTAAAGGTGGGGGTGCATTTAGTAGTTTAATATGACTTAAAGGGTATTTTTGGTTTTTTACTTCATTATTTTATTATTAAATTCATAGGGGGAGTGTTCTCAACGCAAATGGAGGTGTAAACAGTCGGACCCTTTTGTAGTTGGCCCAGATTTGAAGAGTTTGTTAAGTTAAGTAGGCCCGGCCCACACCAGGCCCAGTTGTAACAGTAATATCTTCCATGAGGCCCATTTCATATTTTATGATAAAACCCAAATATACCACAGACCAG
Organism: Galeopsis tetrahit; assembly: GCA_963675135.1. NCBI lineage: Eukaryota > Viridiplantae > Streptophyta > Magnoliopsida > Lamiales > Lamiaceae > Galeopsis > Galeopsis tetrahit. Next base: position 73,318,656 of record OY776123.1, read on the forward strand.
ACTAAAAATTAATGGGAAATTAATACAGTACCATATGATTCATATGAATGAATGAGAGTAAAATGATCCAACTAAATTAAATTTTTAGACTAAATATACTTAAGATGTGTATCATATATCCTGTCATTTTTTGAATACTTTTTTCAGCTCATGAGAGATTGTCCAAGTAGATAATTATTGCTGAGTATAAGAATTTACTCACGTAAAACTAGAAACTAAGGAAAGAAAGAAATTGGTGTTTGTAATAATATAGTGCAGCATGATAACATTTTTGATTAAATAACATGTTAAGTTTATATATAGCATAATTATGCAAAATAAAACAGCGTTTTTTTCTTTTTGAAAAAGATTGATTACTCGTTATAGAATTAATTAATTGATTAGCTAGGGGTAAAGGAAGGAAATATTATTGGAGTAGTTGGGATCGATAGTTAAGTGTAATTTTGTGATTATGACAATTGACAAGACAGGAGTTTGAATAAATTGCACAAACTTTTTTACAAAAACCAGCTTATTTTGAAAAACTCATAGTTTTATTTTTTTTATTCTATAAAAATATTTGTCAATTAATTTATTCATAATATATATGTACTTTTTAGAAAGATAATCTACCACCACAATCACAAATGGAAAAATCAATCTTGCATGTTATGCTACGTGTGTCTTGATTAATTTTGGCCCAACCACAATCGTAATCTTACCAACTTCTGCAGAAATTAAATTAATAAATAGGTAAAATAATGCTGACATCGCCTCTAACCAAGATATTTGTCCTAGAAACGAATACAATTTTTTTGTTAAAATGTTTCATGTTATAATGTTATTAAAAAGAATTAGAAAAAACAAAATGTTACAAGTTAAAGGGATCAAAATGACAATATTTACAAATTTAATTAAGGTACAAATATAAAAATAAAATATATTTATACATGCATGATTATGACTTTATTCTTCTATTTACTTTCTCCTTTCATTTTTTTGTTTTGTTTTAATTTTATCGTTTTAGTTATTTTTATCACATTCTTTCTAAATTATCCCCATCTAAATTAATTTCTACAATTTCTCCTTTGATATACTTTTTTGAATTTTTTTTTTTTATAATTGAAACAAGTTATTACTTATTCTCTTTTATTTTCTCTTATTTTATTTTTCTATATCTTTAGTTTTTAATGGAGGATAAATTTATAAGAAGTTACTATTATATAATTCTAAAACGACAAACATTACAAAGGGAATATTTGTGTTTGGAGTTGAATTGGTGCTGATGTTATTCTTCGTAATGCTTACATAAACACAAACATTCAGCTGATCATATTAATTGTTTCAAAGCAATGTATTAATTAATTAATTAATTAAAATCTGTCAAGTCTTTGTCATGCATATGTGTCTATGTACCAACACATTCAAGTATTTTAAAAAATTAATCTTTGATGTATCACCAAATTTAATCAACTCTAGAAAAGTTTCCGTGATAAATCATTCAACGTAGATAAATAATGATTAAACGTAACTCAGGTACGGTATTTAATTATTTTACTAATTCATGTTCTAATTTCGTTGACCATACACTACTCTAATTTCATTGCACCAGATTTTGGCCACCTACACATTTTTTTAACACAAAATAATAAGCTCCCTTTTGATTTCTTAAAACCTAGTTGCTTTAGTTTTAACTATTTTTTCTTGAATTCTTTAGGTTGGTTCTTTTGTTGTAAAATTGTTTTGCATTTAATTTGTGTTGTACCCCATTCGCCAGCATATATTAGCATATATTATAGAGTTGTTTTCAGCATGAATCGAATCCAAAATGTGTGGACATGAGTCTTTAGGCTCTGATACCATGAACGAATTTCGTCGTCTAATCTAAAAGTTCAAACTCTACTAATTCTTGTATATTAATTTCTAATAGTCATCGAGATACAAATTATATAAACTGATGAAATGAAAAATGAAAAGAAAATACTCCACTGCATATGGTTATATAAATAAATGGTCCATATTGCTTTTTACTAATCGATTTTAATTATTATTTTAAAGGATTTTATCTGCAATTAAAATATAATAACGTAAATTCAAGAATGCAACAAGTGGAATTTCAGCACAAGTGCAAAAACTAAAAAGAATGGCTAAGAAGATAGAAAAAGATACAACTTGTTAAAAACGATAAGTCGATAACGTAGCAATTTTGTATTGTAAAATTTTGTGAAACTATGATTACTTTGAGATTTAGTCAAACATATTCAATTTTATATTCATGCACACACACACATAAAAAAAAATAAAAATAAAAAATCCAAAAGATTGCTCAGTTCAAAAAAGTGTTGCACATATTAAAAAAATGAAAATATTTAATACATTTCTAATATATAAATTAATGGACGATAACTCATTATAGTGCAATTTACTATATAAATTAATGAAGAGAAAAATATTGTTTTACAAAAAAAAATAAAAATATAAAACGATACTTATTTTAAAAGGGAGGAAAGATTTATAAAATGATTCATGTGTACTGCATATATTATTGATTTGCATTGGTTTGTAATAATTGAGTCCATTAAATATAATTAAATATGAGTTGATTAGTACATAAACAACCAGACATAATATACTGAAAGGACAAATGGGGGTCCGTCTGAGTTGTTTTCCTACTTTCCCCAACACATTAAAAATGTCGATGACATGTGAAATAAATAGTAATTTCAGCTTAAAAAAATAATATTGAGAAATTTAAAATATAACATAAAATAAGACGAATGAGGTTACCACATCAATTATAACACATCAAGTTTTGAGTTGTTAAAAGAGTTATGGTCTTAGTAGACGGTCCGTAACATGATAGTGACCCGTTTAACCCGAAACACCTTGCGGGCAACCCATTTAACATTTAGATAGATTCGTGTGAATATAGGCATGTTGGAATGTGTGAGATAGAAGGGGGGTAGGTTTGACCAATTAGGGTTGGGTTCATAAATCATTCACCTAATCCAACATATAATACAAATCTCATTTGGTTTTATGCGGTGAAGTGGTTATGGATGCAACTTTTTACTCTTTATTCATTAAAATTGTCGAGTGGTTTGGTTATCCCTTAAAAGTTGAAATAAGTTGTATGACTTGGTAAAATGGCATGCTTTTACCACATAAATACACTATTCAACTAGTATGATTTTTCTTATGCACACAGACAGTCTTAACTTAAGCACTACTCCATATTTTGTATTGTGACCAAGCAACAACAAACATAGTACTATGAATTAGACTCCCTAAAAGACTATACATCCAATACATTTTTCTTTGAAGTATGTTATCTGGCATAAAAAACGACAAATCCCACCGTCCATTAGAGAAGGCCTAATTGAAACTAGAGCAAAGTTCTGTATGAGCATACTCCTAAGTCTCAAACTTACACCACTAAGTCAACTCCTTAACGAATGTTGATTCCATTGAAGTGATTAAAGGTTATGATGGGTGTCATGCATGTTTCATTGCACATGGTAGTTATGATTGATTATTGAGAAAGGTGAAATTGGTCATGAATCAAAGACCAGGCATGCTTTTTGGAGTAGTTTTTTTCTTTCCAATGAGAAGAAAATCAAAAGTCTAAATAAGTACAATTGTAGTTGAAGGTAGACATAAAACAGGTGTGTTTGAGAGAGAAAAGAGTCATGAAACAGAAACCTAAACACAAAGAAGCAGGTAATAACATTTTGCCAGGTGGTATTCCTATTTTTCCAAACAGAACCTTCCCTTACCAAACTGTAACTACTCATGTCCCACCATTCATCTTTTATAAAACCCCCTCCCCATTACCTTCTTTTCTTCATCATCAACAACAACAACATAAATTCTTCATCATCATTTCCCTCACACAATGTTAAAACCAATTCTAATCCTCCTATCCCTCTACATATCATCATCCTATGCTCAATCTTGCAAAAACTACAACTTTGCTGCCAACCAAGTCTTCACTCAATGCAATGATCTCCCTGCCTTAAACTCATTCCTTCATTGGAACTACGACCAATCAACTAAGTCGGTCAAGATTGCATACCGCCACTCGGGAGTTTCGCCCTCCCGGTGGGTGGCATGGGCCATTAATCCGACCGGGAGTGGCATGGTCGGAGCGCAGGCTCTCGTGGCTTACCAGAAATCTGATGGCAAAATCAGGGCTTACACATCGCCTGTTAGTGGTTACCAGACTCAGTTACAGGAAGGAGACTTGAGTTTTCCCGTTTCGGATTTAACCGCAACTTATGCACGAAATGAGTTCATCATTTTTGCTACTCTGAAACTTGATAATATTAGCTCTACAGTGAACCAGGTTTGGCAAGAAGGTCCCGTTTCCGGAGATTCTCCGGCTACGCATCCTACGTCGGGTCCTAACGTGCAGTCTACCGGGAATTTGAATCTTCTTTCGGGCCAAACAGGGACAACATCAGGAGCACTAGACTCCAGAATTAAGAAAAAGAATGTGAGTTTTTGGTTTGATGTTTGTATATTCAAGTTGGTCATTAAGCTGAGTAAATAGAGGATTATGAATACTATCATCATTAGCCCATAGCTATTAAAATTTATTTTAAGCTCTTTGATTACAAAATAACAATGTTGTGAATATGCAGATTCATGGAGTGTTGAATGCAGTAAGTTGGGGGATCCTATTGCCAATGGGAGCAGTGTTTGCAAGATACCTAAAAGTGTTCCCTTCAGCAGACCCGGCATGGTTTTACCTCCACGCCCTTTGCCAAACCTCAGGCTACGTCGTGGGTGTTGCAGGCTGGGCTACTGGTCTCCGACTTGGAAGCCAGTCTACCGGGGTTCAACACACATCCCACAGGATCATCGGCATTATCATCTTTTGCCTAGCAACTCTCCAGGTATTTATTTTATCATAGGTGCAAAACACAACATGGTCTTACTCATCTATGTTTACATAATGAATTTGAGATTCATAATAATAAAATCATTCTAGATGGGTTCAGTTATGATGGATTTGACATTGTCCTCCTATTTTTATTGATGGATGTCAAGTCAACACTTACATAAGAGTCACCGTAGTAGAGCTGTTATTCGAGCCGAGTACTTGAAGTTCGAGCTCGGCTCGATAACATTGAGTTAAAAATCGGGCTCGACTCGTTAACGAGTCTATCGAGCCGAGCCTAACGAGCCTAATGGAATTTAAAAAAAGAAATTAGATATCAAGCTCGACTACAACTCAAAATGCAATCTATGAGTATTTCATTCACATTCCATCTACTAAGGGTGATTTTTTTTTTTTTTTGACTGGAAGGGGTGTGAAATTTATTTAAAGACTGAATAACAGATGAAATAGTTGCACCAAGCTAAGTACTCTCTCCATCATGGGATTATTTGCATAGTAGTCTTATTGGACGTCCCTCAACAATTTGCACACTCCAACAATAGTAAACTTACTCACAAACTCCACCCTCACAATATTCACAGTTTTACACAAAATGTCATTGACGTGAACGCACACATAAATTTTATGTATGAGAAGTGTACAAAATTGATCCTTATAAACCCAACTCATTTCTTTATTTTCTTAGTTTGTGTGCAAGTTGTCGTGGGACATAGGGAGAAAAACTTTTAGAATATGTTGAAATATGTTTCATGTATTAATAGGAGTTTGCATTCATATTTCTATAAGTGGAATGTGAAATCATAACAAGGTTTCCTATGCACAGGTGTCTGCTATGCTTCTAAGGCCGAAAAAGGAGCACAAATACAGATTCTACTGGAACGTCTACCACCACTTCGTCGGATACTCTGTCATAGTCCTCAGCATTATCAACATTTTCAAGGGTTTCAACATTTTAGATCCAGATCAGAAATGGAAGAGAGCCTACATTGGAGTCATAATAGGTCTGGCCATTGTTGCTGCTATATTGGAGATTTTCACATGGTTTGTAGTGGTGAAGAGGAAAAAGTCGAGCCACCCGCACAAGATGTCGAATGGGGTTAATGGAACAAATGGCTACAGTGGAGGATATGGAGGAAGGGCACAGGATAGAGTCTGAAGGAGATATACTCCCATGTAAAGATTGTTTTATATGGCTCGTGTTTTTTGGTCCTTGCTTTTGAATATTTTTATGTTGTTTCACTTAGAGATGTGATGATGTGTTATTCTTCCCATTTTCCCCAGTTTTTATGTAGATTTTGTATGGATAGTTCTATATGTTTATTGTTTCTTTTATGTATCATACATATATGATCTCCCTCTCTCTCTTAATTTCCTATAAGTAATACTACATGTAAAGACTAGATTAAGGCATTGAAACTAAACTTTGCTTGAGAATCAATTAATAAACGAAATTCAGAAACTGTAGGTTTTATTGATTTGAAAATAATAATATGGCATGGTCATAGGCCTCAGCCAATAAGAACTCAGATACATGTACGTCCACCAGCAATGCTCTGTAATGTCAGAGCAGGGCTCAAGAATAATTCTTCAGTGAAGTAACAAGAAACTTAACTGAAGTCCAGTTTCTCTATTCTGATTTTTGCAATGCTTCAATAAATGCATCCTTTACGAGAGGATTCGATGCTGCTATTCGCTGAGCGGTAATATCAAAGTCCTTCCCAGAGCTGTAAAGATAAAAGAGATCGTCATTTGGATATGAAAACTGAGATTGATTTTACATTTAACATTTGATAATTGCTGCCATTTGTGCATCTGAAAATTATGATGAGTTTCATCTGAAATGCTCATGCTCACTCCAGGCAATTTATACATGATTCATGACCCCACTTCTCAAAACCTAAGAAATTATTAATCTATTTTCTTGTTACAGAGTTATTACTTACGGATCAAATACAAGTCCTCCAGCTTCGGTTACAATTACAGCTCCAGCTGCTACATCCCTGATCAGATAAAACATTAATCCCAACGTTCATTAACATATGGGATTGTAGCTTAATCAAACATTTTAATATCTTACCAAGGGCCTCCAAAACCTTGTTCATAGAACAAATCGAGCCTTCCACATGCAACCCCACAGAGATTTAATGCACAAGAGCCACTCATTCGAATAGACCTAACCTGCTCAAGTGAGAATCCACACTTCTCAGCTATTTTTACCCCACAAATATTACTAAAAGAAATGCTGAAAATAAATTGCCACTAAGTTACCTTGAATAGTAAGCTATTGATCCTATTTGTAGAGGCATCCAGAGTAGCCTTGTCACGCTTTGTACCCGCCTGTCATTATAGTTTTCACAAACTTGGTTAGCTTCTTAGATTTAAAATTAAATGAGTAAATTTTTCTAGTTTCACAACTTTGACAGAAGATATGAATTCAAGTTTTGGAACTTGCAAAAAATATTAGACGTGTTCAGCAATGAGTTTAATGAAGTACCTCTGTGGCAAGAAGAGACTCTACAAGCTCGGTTTTGGAAGATGCTGCATGTTCAAAATGCTATAGTAGTGATTTCATCAAACCATAAAATTGATGTGCCTAATAATATCTGAATGGAGAATCAACTTACTTTTAATGGGCTTTTCATTGAGGAAAGCACCTTTTCCACGAACGGCAGTAAAGAGCTGCATACCAAAAGGCAAGATTTAGTAATTAATGACAAGAAAATTTGCTAAGAGAGCAATCTGTGTAGTATATATTTTTACACCAATAGACAGTAAAGGTGTGTAGAAGAGAGCCACAGAAATGGAAATAAAGCTAGTGATCACTTGATGACTGATGGCATTTGAAGAATACTTTGAGCAAGACTAGAATACCTAGGATTATAAGTATCTTACAAGCTGTACAGCACCTAATATCTTCATTATTGAAGGGAAATCCTTTCAGGTTATGTATTTCGAACACTCATATATGAAATGAGAGCAATGTGTGAAGTTTCAGAAGTTAATCTCATACATATATCACTTAACGGATGCATGACTTTACCTCATCCATTATTGGATTGTAGACAACCCCCACTGTTGGAATTCGTCCAATTGTGAGCCCGATAGATACACATACAAACGGAAACCTGCAGTTGGTCCCATTTAACACCTATTAGCACATTATGGAAACTGAAAACTTTTCACATAGTGAATGAAATAGATACATGATACTTGCCCGTGCACAAAGTTAGTTGTTCCATCCAGAGGATCAACAATCCATGTAGGCTCATCTGTCAATTCTGTTGCACCACAAGCAGCAGTTGTTTCTTCCCCAATGAACTAAAATTAACAGAGTAAACATCAGAATTCCAAACCACGTGATGGATAAACATTCTTCAAAGCAATGTTAAGGAAGAAACACCAAAAATACCAAGCTAACCTTATGGTCAGGATATTGTTGTTTGAGAAGCTTGAATATAAGTTCTTCACATGCCTTATCAGTCTCTGTGACTAAATCCACCTACACAGAAAGAAATAGATGACTGACACAGATTAAAAAATAGCAACGAAAGACCTCAAGATTGTTGCATCATTGTGTTTTTGTTCTGTTTTACTGGTATGCAACCTCCCATTGGATCTTTAGCATTTAACTTATACTTTCATGAACCTTTTCCTTCAACTAGCTCTCTTACTGTTCACAAACAAGAAAGCTTATAACATAAGGCCCTTCACCATTAGCATTAAACTTAATAAATTAGCACTCTCATTACAACTAACAAAATTGTTTGGTCATAATCAAGATGATTAATCATGACAGAGGAACACCTTAGTTTGTTCTAGGGAGAGAACACCAAGTAAGGAAACCATTCTCTTAGCGCAGCTAAGTACACAGAATCATTATCCTCTCATGAAATAAGAATAAAGATGTAATTCTGAAGAATGATAGTCCTGCTCACAATCACTACCCTCATTCTAAGATTTCCTGAAGCAATCAAAGTATTCCGAGCTTAAACAATATTCGAAACAGTCATATTAAAGAAGTAACTAGCCACATTTCTTATGTATAATGGTAACCGGTTTTCTCACCAAAATCTAAATCCAAATTATAAAACAATCACCACCCTCGTCAACAAATCAACAAAATTTATACAACCGAAGAATTTACCACGCCTTTGTGCTCCACATTCTTTGTCTCATAGAATCCAGAACGAATAATCTGCAACTCAATGATTTCGGATACAATTAGATCACTGAAAAATAAAAAATAAAAAAGGAAAAAAGAATGGTAATATTCAGGAATTCGGGTAATAGAGAGAATGCACCTCCCCGGCTTTTTTGGCAGCGTCCACCGCCATGGCCAAGAAATCGTCCACTGAACCTGAAATCAAAGAAAAGCATGACGAATTCAACAAATATAAAACAAGCATAAACGCACATTAATTCATATAAGTGAGTGAGTGATAGAAGGTAAAGGATCTAACCTTTTTGTGCCATTTTTTAGTGTGTTGATGATTGGATGAGGTATTTGTATTTGACGTAGCACTGCACTGGCACATGAACTGATAAACAAATTAGAGATATGCCAATTATTTATGGTGTCGCTCGAATCCAAAACTTATTCTCTAACGGAACACTCACGCCGTCATCTTCATATATGTGTTACTCACTTTTTAATTTCCTCTCTCCTTTCTTCTTTTTCTTTTTACTTTTCATATATTTTCAAAATTTAAAATATGTAAAGTTTAAAGGGATTTGAAGGTAGTATTAAATTGAAACTTCATAAACTTACGAATTCTATGATATAGTGTAAACGAGACTTGTGGTATATGAATTTTTTTCTTCCGTCCGATTTTATTATTTTCCATTTCTTTTATTATTATTTTCATTATATTTTTAAAAATAATATAATTCATAATAATTTATCTTCACTTTCGAATAGTCACTTATTTATTTAAATTGTTATTCATTTTATATATAAATAATCACTGATGTAAAGTGTCTCAAAAAGTAATTTAGTAATTTTCCCTTTTTCCCTAAACCAATTTATGTAAAGTACTAAGTAATTTGGTATTCACTTTATTTACAACCTTTGGTGGAAAGTGTATGATTTACTTTTAATAGCACAGTGTATGATTTACTTTTAATAGCACAGTGTATGATTTATATGATTTACAGCTGGATTTTCCCTCTTTTTTTGCTAAATCAATTTTTCATTACTTTTTTTTTTTATTACATCTAATACTCTCTCCGTTCCAACTTATTTTTTCGATCCTTTAGAAATTATATTTATACACTATCTAAAATATTATATTTAATGTTATTATTTTTATGGTACATACATACACACAAGTCAATTCACGATGAACAGCTCACTTTTAAATATATTTGGTAGATACTCAATCTGATTAGTAAAGTAGAAAAAATATTCAAAAGTTAACTATTTAAGTAAAATAAGCACGATTTTTGTAGACCCAAAAAAAGAAATGAACACACTTTTGGTGGACAGAGGGAGTATATAATTCACAGTAAATGGTCCCAAATTCCCAGTTACTCTAATTTTGAATTGCTTGTCTTGACGCTAGTATAAAGTACTCCCTCCGTCCCGCAATTACTTTCACACTTTCCTTTTCGGGACGTCCCACAATAACTTTCACACTCTTAAAATGGTAAACCCTTTATAAACTCCACCCTCACAATATTCTCAATTTTACACAAATGACATTACTTTTTCTCCACACATACCCAAAAGTCAACTCATTTCTTTACTTTATACATAAAAGTTTACAAAATTACCCCTCAAAATCTCCCACTAAATTCACTTTTCTTATTTTGTGTGTCTCTTCACACGTGAAAGAAATCACGGGACGGAGGGAATATAAACCAACAAGTTATCGAAGTTACCTTTTCTTTTTCCACATTTTTTTATTTAACGAAAAAAGTACTGGGTATGTTTACTTTTGGTTTTAAAAATCAGATTTTGGATTTCAAAATCTAAAACTCGTTTTACTTCGAGATTTAAAAATTGGTTTTCAAAATCCACTCAAAACCAACTCTATCAAACATATTGATTTAACATAAAGTTATATTTATATAATATTATTTTAATTATTATATTCTTCTGAACAATAATATAATAATACAATAATATAATACATTTAATCATTACACACTTAACCAATCATTATAATCTCAACAAACAAATAATAATACAAACTCATTCAATCTTACAACTTGATTTGACATAAAGTTAAATCCTCCACTATTTCAAAACCCAAAAGAAACACTCAGGGGTGTTTACTTTTGGTTTTAAAAACCAGATTTTGGATTGAAATCCAAAACCCGTTTTACTTCGTGATTTAAAAACTGGTTTTCAAAATCCACTCAAAACTACCCCTATCAAACATATTGATTTGACATAAAGTTATATCTATATAATATTACTTCAATCATTATATTTTTTTTCAACAATAATATAATAATATACTCCCTTACGTTACTTTTTTGGCACAGAGATTAAGAAAAGTGATTAAATAATAGATATAGTACAAGTGATGTGATTGAGAGAGGAGAGAGATAAAGAGAAAAAGTAAGATATAAAGTGAAGTGTAAGAAAAAATACTTACCAAAAAAGGTATGAGAAGCTTATAGGCGGACGTAATAATACAATAATATAATACATCTAATCATTACACAATCAACAAATCATTATAATTTCACCAAATAATAATATAATAATACAAACTCATTCAATCTTACAATTTGATTTGACATAAAGTTAAATCCTCCACTATTCCAAAACCCAAAAGAAACACTCATATTACTATTTATCGAGATTTCAAAAACCAGGATTTCAAAAATCCGGTTTTTAAAACCACCCAAAGCCCAAAGTAAACACTCCCTCATATTACTATTTATTGTGATTTTAAAAACCAGAATTTCAAAAACCCAGTTTTTAAAACAAACCAAAGCCCAAACACCCCCTATAGTATTTACAAGTTATTTCAAATAGTGTAAAACACCACAATCTTTTCTTTTTCCACATTATTTTATTTAACGGAAAAAGTACTATTTACAAGTTATTTCAAATAGTGTAAATTTTGAATAGGAGTGAGAATACATCATAAACCCAATTTTCCTCAACACATATTTTAGACTCTCGACTCAATAAAAAGGAACAAAATAACAAGAAAAATGGAAAGCCGAAAAAGTGGTAGACGGAATATTCTAGTTTGTTATTCGAATAAACTATTGAGAATTCTCGTGTCACTTTTTAACAATATGCGATTTGTTGGAAAATGATAGCAGAAAACATTGCATAGGCATGACAATAGCAAGATCTAGGAGAATAAATCACAGGAATTGTATTATTATTATTATTCAGATATTCAACAGTATCTGCAAAATATGGGATAAATTGAAGGATCAAACAGAGAGAGCACTCTCCATAACTTCACTTCACAATATTGAGGTTGGAAGCACTGATTATATACGTGTATGTACGCCAAATTAAGAAAAGAAAAGGAAAATTTACTGGTACAACACAGTAAGTAGTTGCAGCTGATAAAAAGCTAAACTAGAGCTGCTGCTGCTGATGAATTCACGCCCGTTCTTTCGGCTCAAGAGCAGCAATTTCTTTCACAACTTGCGCTTTATCAGCTTCAAACTGTTCATCCTCTGCAACCACACTCCAAAGCTCAATAAACATTACCCCTTCTACCCATTTTTATTATTGTCTTTAAATAGTGTGAAACATCATTAAACGACAATTAAGAAAAGTACAACATAAACGAAACAATGTCTTCATTCATGCATATACTACCTCAGTTCCTAATTATCTGTTTGATTTCATCCATTTGCACAAATCAATATTTCATTAATTACTACTTGATGGTCTTGTACTTACAAGAAGATGGTTAGCATTAATTAGGGGCATTGGAGGAAAAAAAATGGTATTTTGTTATATTAGCGAGGTGACAAATAATTAGAAACACCATTTTGGATTGACACAAACATATAATTAGGAACAGAGATAGCATTACCTTTATCGGTCTTCAAATCAGCAAAAAGGCGTAGAAGCTTGTTTCTATTTGCAATAAGGATACCGACAATATCTGGTGGTTTGTTCTGATTAGCTACAAATAACTGCACATATTTGTTTCGTCAGAAGAGACTATAATTGGGCAAAAAAAGAGTTACGAAGTAGAATTATACCTTAAAAACATGGAATGCTTCGAGCTGTATGGTCTTGCTACTCTCCTACAGAAGGAAAAGGTTCAACACTAAGTATATGATGTAGGAACTGGAATCATCAAAAAAAAATCTCCAACTTAAACATCAGGGTGCAGATTGAGTTGCGCATATATATACACATATTTTTTACAGTATTTAGTTTTTGGGGGGAGTTTAGAATTCGGTAAATGCATGAGAAAAACACAATGAAGAACCGTAAGGTTGCTCTTCCAAAACTCATTGTATACTTCATAAGCAGCCTCACGTCCATGATTTTTATAATTAAGCACAAGTGTAGTCTCTTAAGATTACACTTAAATGAAATTTGTTGTTCAAATTACATCCCTACTACATATTTAACTCATGTTTTTCTTCTTTTCAACACTTCTTTCATTTATGAGGCAAAGAAGGAAGAGAGGGTTGAATCTGAAAGCCAAAGAAAGCAACCATACTCTAAGAAGATTCATGAGTATCCTCAAGTTGTCCTTTGAGCTAACATATTTAGTCATTACTGCCGAATTTGAACGGTCCAGCAAGATATCTGCCAACAGCTGATAGAAATAAAGAGAATCAGAATTCACAGTCAACAGCAAAAAAACAACCAAACAATTGCTGGAAGTCCTAAGAAAGGATAATATCCAGAAGGGGAATGGGAGTTGGTTCAGCATGCAACCAGCCAACCACTGCTTTTGTATGCAGAAAGATATAGAATGGTGCAGGCATTACCTTGGAAGACTGCCTTCTGGTGATGTAATTTGTAGATTCAAGCAACTTCGAGTTATACTGTTCAAAGAACTATCAAAGGTACCAAGCAAATCAGAATCAGAAGTGGAGCTCATCAAGGAATCAGAGAAATAAAATTTAATTAGTTCTACAACTAGACTCAAAAGAAAAACTCCAAAGCACAAATAGAGTTTTCTCGGATCATAGATACACAAAATGTTCAACAGACTCCTCTACCCATCAGAGAAAAGGTGTATGGAGTAGCATATTAAAGGTTACCAGGTTATCAGATAAAAATATTTACCCAATCATAATTTTTAGAGAGAAACTCAGCTACTGTTGACTTATGCCTAGTCATTAGTTCCTGCAAAACGATGTAAATCCTATTAGGACAACTTGAATGCCAGGACAGATACAGTGCAGCAACCCAGAAAAATTAAAGGAGGAAATGAACAATATCATATCTGAGGTTCAATCAGATATATCAAAAGAAACTCGAATCAATATTTCATGCTCAAAGTTTCACAGGACAGTGCCTTCCGTACATTGAAAAAGATACAAATTAAAACAGGGATGAATAGCAAAAATATCAGACAGCCAACCAAAGACTCTCATACTATAAAGCATAATTAATGTACCAAATAGAAGATCAACTAACAAATTCAAATGTAAAACAAAGTAATGAGCAGTAATTTACAACTTAAAAAAAAATCCACTCAAACTTGAAAGTGGTAGAAGCAATGGAAAATGGAAGTATAAACAATGTAGCATAGAGAAGACCAAGATCAACTAACAAATTCAAATAGAAAACAAAGTAATGTGCTGTAACCTATCACTTGAAAAAAAAAAAAAAAAAACTCAACCTTGAAAGTGGCAGCAGCATCGGAAGAAATGTCAAAATTCGGGACTAATATGTAATCAAAAAGTTTCTTCATATGCTCTGATTCCAAGACATACCTATAGACAAAAACAGATGCTAGAACTAGTTAATGATATTTATACATCTGAAGCAATTTACAATTGAAATCAACTTAAGCACTGATGGGAAACAAAAGGCATACAGCAAATTTAGTGGCCAGCTAAATGCCAATATGAACTGTACTTGCATCGGCCATTATGGTTGAAGAAATATTAGGATACTAAAACTGTAATGATACATGGTTCATCTTTATACAAGGCATAAAATTTGTAGCAAAGAGAAGAGCATTCATCTGCTTAGTATATCTCCATGTAGTGAAATTAAAGCCAGGGACAGAGCTCCAAACCTCCGAATATCTAGCTGTAAATCTTATCTCATGTGAATGGAAATAAAGAAAACCAATTGATTTAATCATCCAGTATCAGGTATAAGTGACGAACAAAAAAATATCGGCGTTGAAGTTTGTATGAGTTTTCCCACGGGAAATGAAAATCAAGAGAATTTGAGATGTCATGTTCATTATTTTCATGAACTTAAACGAGGCATTAAAATAGAGAATTGCTTCAATAGCATTCTTTTTTAAACTTACGATGCATAAAAGAACTCAAACAACACAAAAAATGGGAGATCTACTCACCTCGCAACACTTTGGTGGCGTATGCATTCCCTCAACATTGCACCATAGTGTAATGCCAGATCACTATCATCATAACTAGTCCCCAGTAACAAAGTAAATAAAATTCAATTAATTACAAGTGCAACCATATTATTATTAACTAATTTAACAAAAGATGAATAATGGAAGAAAATTGCCACGACTCCTCTCCGGACTCTCAAAGAAAGATGCACAATTGACCAAAACATAAGTATCAAATCAAAAGGTCTAATAATAATAATAATAAGCATGTGTCCTTTATCTTTTCAGCCATGTTTGAAAGTTTAACATTTATCAGAGTTTTCTTACGCATGCATAAAGTAATGACAGATATCACAAGAATAGAACATGAGCAGCCCTCATATCAATACATCTTGAAGTTGAATACATTGGGTCCAGCTAAGGATTATACATCAGCCACAATTTTTTATTTTTTTTTGGTATAATGATATACAACGAGTTTTTGCAAACACAAAGCTCTATTCCTCAGTAAACAAGGAAATATACTACAGGTAAAGAAGGTGATAACAAAAGACTTGAGTCTATCATAAAAAAATCCATAATTGTATTGCCACTGGGCTTTGAAAACTCCAGCATCACAAATTTCAAGATTCACTAAAATAACAAGATATCAACAAGGAGAGTGTATTACTGCTAACAACAACTAAAATCATTCCCCCTATTTAATTTGAAATTCTTATCATTCAAAAATAAGAAATTAACAATGAGCCATTTCTTTAAACTACTGCAAATCGTTTCATGAAACCCTTACCCTTTTAATAAGATATCCATGAGATCTATGTTTTTTTCCAAGTAATCACATGCAATCAACTTTGATTGAACCTGTTGCCTCTGCAGATTTGCAACAACCTGCGTAGCATCTTTACGGGTCTGCAATAACTTATCTTATTAGTCAACATAATCTTTCCTGCAATTATCATGGTATTGTACTAGCTTTTAGCACTTTAAATCAAGAGTTATGATACTTATCTTACATGACACTTTCTATTCCCTACAAACGTAAAGCTAAATGTACAAAGCAGGATATCTCAAAACCATAAATACCTCTAAGTCCAACTTGGGAAGACACACAATAACCAGACGAAGAGTGTTCTCTCTGAAAAACTCTTGTGTTAACTGTGCACATGCTTCAGCTACTGGCTCAGATTCACTGTCCCCATAAAGAATTTGTTTCAAGTCTCTCATAAGTTTGCCCAACTCCGCCATCTACACAGGGTAATAGCAAGAGAATGTAACATAACCCTACTGCATTCCAATTTCTATTGATGCAATGACAATAATAAAAACAACCAAATTCAACAATAATGCCATGGTTATAACAATTTAGATCCTCCAAATCATTTATTATGCATAGATCACATCAGACTAACTGGCTCAGTAAAATAAAACACCAAATCAGCATTGACAATTTGCAGGAGATCACAATAACAAAGTAGAAGCACGGGCAGATCAACAAACAAAAAGCGTCATAAGAAAGAGAAAAAAACCTTTTCGTCACGCTTGCTCTCCTTAGTTTCGGGGCCACCATGATCAACAAAGATGAGCAGATCCCGCGTACACCTTACAAAATCGGCGGGAGTCTTGGGCTTGGACTTGAACAAACTTCTCATGTTAACGTTATCGGCAGCGCCGTCGTTGGGTTCCGGCGGCGGGAGCCTTCGGGAAGCGGCCTGCAAAGCCGGGGCGCGCTGCGGCGCCGGCCTGCCCCCGTTTGACAAACACGCTCCTATTTTTTAAAACTGTTAATTTTCCCAGATTTTCTCTGCGAGTAAAACCAGGTCAAATAAATTTGATCGAATTGGGAACTTGTGCTGATATTTCGGGCTATATTTAACAAGAAATTTTGGGGGTATTAAAGAATGGCAAGGGTTTTGAATTTAATTTTTATACTAGTATATGTGAAGGAAGCAGATCATGAGGAGGCTGATTGGATGGATGACTCATCCCGTGCCCTCCATCTTCACGCCCTTGCCTTCCTTGCCTTTTCTGTGGCTCTTACCTCCTTTACAAACTTTAATCCCCCCAACCAATTCATTACTCCATGCTATTTGTCTCATTTTGTCCAATTTATTGTATCTATATAATTGAAGTTGAATTTCAATAAATCAAATGTTAGGTTAAAAATTAAATGTTAGGTTAAAAATTAAAATACAATTGTATTCATGGTATAGAAAAATTTGTTTATTATTCTGAAAAAAGTGTATGTATATCTACTTTCTCTTTTAAATTCACGTTTTTATATCCTTGCATTTCTTGTGAATGGTGTATTAATTCCTCTTTTTAAATTCACATATTCTTTAAGGTGTGTTTTTCTTTTTTTATCCTTGCAAAAATGATTCACCTTTTTTTAGAGGTGGATTTTGTTTTTTCGATTTAAGTGAAAATGATGTTGCTCTTGGGAATGGTGTATGTACACCGATAAACAACATTTTTTTATGATTTTTCGTATTATGTTTCTTTGTAGCTTCAAAAATATGTGATAGTATAAATTCTTTTTTAGGAATAGCACAAAACGTGTTATTTCTAGTGTTTTCAAGCAAAAATGAGATTTAAAAGTCAATTTAGGATAATTCAAAAATCATATTTTGAGGTTCAAGATACACTCTTATTTCAGTTAGGGCGCTCTCTCATTTTTATATACCGGATTTATGAAAAATAGAAAAAATTGGCACAATAGAGAAAAATCGGAATTGAGAGTAGGAAAAAGAATGCATCCCAAGAACATGAATTACTCAACTAATCCCATTTATTTAAGTTTTCCATTTATTTTTATATGAATTACTCTAACTAATCTCATTTGAGATCATAGGACAGGAAAGTTGGTTGAGATTTATTTTTGCATGGATTAATTTTAATTGGTAAGCTTCATTTTGTTATTTTTATTTGTACATCTTTCTATCTTGTGAATTTAATTTCAAAGACCACCTAATTGAATTTGTTTGTTTATTTAAATCAACATTCAAGGGGAGGAGATTCATATATTAAGCATAGAATTGCATGATTTATTACGAGTTCAACATTTGAGAGAGGAGATTCATGATAGAAAATGAATATAATCTTAATTGTCATTGTCAAGATAAGTAATTATGGGAGCTAAGTAGAGATACAACCATTTAACTAGTTATATTTATCAAGGTTAATGAAATCGAGAAATGTTTTAATCTTTCTTGGTGTATACTTTTATCATAATACTAATGAGGTAGTCATGAATTGAATTCATTTGTATGTTAATTTTTTTTTTAATCAGTAAAAGATATATTATTATTATTGGGTACAAGTGATACCCGATAAAATCATTGTACAGGGTACAGCATAAAAATATTAAAGGTCTTACGCTATACAGATTTCATATCATACACTGAATTGGGTCTAACACCCACGTCCTGAAGGAAAGGTTGTTCCGATTAGGGTATTTGATCGTGAACCAGCTCCATATTCTTGCTCTCATTTCCTCCTTGACTTTTTTGATCGAGAAAGTTTCGTTCTTGAAGAGTATTGCATTTCTACATTTCCATATCAGCCAAACCACATAGAGCCATATACATGTAGCAATCTTTCTCCCGTTTCTACACCTCAATATACCCCCAAATCCTAGGAAGTTGTCCAGGATATTTGACGGAAGTGCTGACGGGGATTTGATCCACGACAGACATTCCATCCATACTTGGTAAGTTTGGGGGCATTCCAGGAAAATGTGTCTTTCGGTTTCCTCGTTGTTGCCACAGAGTACGCACCTTAAGTCGTCGTTCTGTTTGAGGATGTTTCTTCTTCTGAGGTTGGACCTAGTCGGTAATCTGCCCCATAGGAGCCTCCATGCATGGGCCTTGACTTTCGATGGTGCAAAATTCTTCCAGATGGACTTGAACCCTTGCATCAGCTTGTCTTCTGGTCGGTTGTCTTGGTTTTGGTTGAACAATGTTGAGTACGTTTCTTTTGTGGAGAACTCCCCTGTCTTCGATGCTTTCCATTTTCATGAATCTTCAGTTCCTGCTTTTAGTTTGAACATGTCCATCACAGATAAGAGATTATTAAGGTATATTTGTTCTCTGTCGAAAAGTGATCTCCTCCATCTCCAAGTCCACCTCCACATATTCCCTTCCCAAACCCCCATTTCCCCTACAGTTTTCCCCTTGTCTAAACTAACTAAGTATAATCTCTTGAATCTATCCTTAAGAGCACCCTCCCCAGTTCAGTTTTCCTCCCAAAAGAATGACTTTTTCCCATCCCCTAAAACCTTAGTCAAATTTCCATGGAATCAACCCCCATTGCTCTCACCTATCACTTTTAGAACATCTCTCCACCATAGAGACACTCTCCCCCCCTTCCTGTTGGGAAGAGGCCGAAGCCATCTCTCCACATTTGTATGTTAATTTGATTTCAATTGAAATTGTAAGTCTTAGGATCCACCTTATCATATTGGTTATTCTAAAAACGTTAAATTGTTATTCACATGCTATTTTGATTAATTGATTACTTAGAGTATTTTAAATATTTTTTCTAAAACAAACCCTCATTAAAAATATTATTGTTTTTGTTGATAAGAATCACTTATTAAAATTGTACTTCCTCCGTTTTAAGAAAATTTGCACTATTGAAATTACACACAATTTAATAATTGTGTAAGAAAGTGTATAATGATTGATGTTTTGAGTGGTAGTTTTGTAAACTTTTATAAATAAAGTAAAGAAAAAAGTAGGTTAAGTGTGAGATAATAATAAAATATGAGTAAATATGTATATATTTTGAAGGCGAAGGTTATGAAGATGTTTCCTTTTTTTTTTTTGAACTGTGCAAATTAATATGAGACGTCTCAATATGATAAGTGTCCATTTTTTTATGGAATGGATGGAGTAATAGATATTGGGGCTAGTCTTGGGTGAGACCGTCTCACAGAATGAGATCCGTGAGACGACATTTATATATAAAAAGTGATAATGTTTGAGCAAAAAGTGATAGTGTTTAAGTAAAAAGTGATAGTCACTTTTGTTAAAAATATTATCACATTTTACTTAAACATTATCACTTTTTTTACAAACCAAAATCTGGAAAAAAAATATGGATTATCCTACCCAAAATTTTGAAATATGGGTTAAAATGATCTGTCTCACAGAAAAAGATCCGTGAGACGGTCTCACACAAGTTTTTGCCTAGATATTGAGTCATACTTGCATGCACCCAATTACACTATGCAATTAGAATAATTGAGCTACAATTTTAATTTTAAAAATTTAATTGACAATTGATAATATATTCAAATAATTTAAAATCCAATTGTATGTATACACTCATGGCATACAAGAATTTATCATAGATATTATAGCTATTTCTCGTTGATACGATACTAGTGTCCACTTCGTATTATAATCTATGTCGTACACAATAACTAGGCTATAAAAAAATATTGAACAAGTTTTTGCTACTCTCTATTTTTTAAGATCGTGTCTAAACAAACTCTCGATTCTATTGTATCAGCCCCGACTATTATACATACCCCGTATAAAATTTAATTTATTTTTAAATTAATAAATATATTCCAATTTTAGACAATTGTATCCCTACTCTAATAAAAATAATAAAAATTTCTTACATACGTTAAAATTCATGGATTCTCAGAAAATAGAGCAAGAAAGACTTATGAAACAAAAAGTTGAAGTTTGAAAGAAGAATTCTGATCGGCAGTCAAAGTTTTCTATTTAATAAAAAGAGTAAATTTAGTAGACTTAATTTTCACTTTATGCAGTTTCATTAATTTTATAAAATTATAGGGTTTCAATTTTTAGGGTTCTATTTTATGATCTTTTATTTTATTTTTGGAGTATCTTAATGTAACTAGTACAATTTTGGAATGAAATTTTGCACTGTGATGTTTAATTTTATATGGAAAAATGAATAAGAACAGTGCGATTTTTCTCTTTTCTTTTTCTGGTTTTTATTATGTTCGTCGCCTTTGTTCTTTGACATTTCTTTATCTATGTAATAAAGGTATACATGTGTATCATGTTTTCATAATCACTTTGATATGTTTGATTTTTTTTTTTTTTAGCTTTGAGATTTGTGTTTGGATGGAGTGATTTAAGTATAAATTTTAAATTTATTATCTAATTCATTTTACTTGTTTAAATTAAAAAGTAAATGAATAGATTTTAAATATTTAGTACAATTTCTTAATTAAAATTGAAAGAATTTTAAATTCTCACTAAAACAATACTCTGTATCATTTAAAATCCAATCTATTTTTATATTCTTTCATTTAAAATAACTTCTCAAATCAAACCATTTCATCCAAACACAACCTGAATGTGTTTTCAATATTTTTTCTTCCATCATGTTTTCATAATATTCTGGAAGCTAAAAACCCAACCAGAATACAAAAGTAAGAAATTACTCATAAAATCAGAAGTATAAGAGCAACTCCAAGTCTCCAACCGAAGGGTCAAATGGAGTTAAACTAAAAAAATGGAGTTCAGTCTTCCTTCAATCATACTCTATTTTAAAATTTTAAAATAGAGTTTTAAACAGTGAACTTTATATAGGAAGTTCACTCTTCAAAACTCTATATTTTATATTTATTATTTTATTAATATTTATAATTATGTATTACAATTTTATATTAATAATTAGAGTTCTTTTATTAAATATAATTATAATTATATTGTTATACTACTAATTTATAATATAATTTGAATTGTGTAATATTTTTATTATTATTACCAACAAAAAATAATGTAAAATACAATAGAATATACATCATATATTAAATATGAAATACATTATATATTAAAAAGGACATACATGCATTATTCAGTTGGCTAGCTACCAATAACACCGACATATTAAAATAATTTAATTTACTAATTGAATATTTAGTTGTATAAATTAATTTAATTATGAAGATAAATATATTATTTAATGATGGTAATATATTAAAAATGAATAAAATAAAAAATAGAGTAAGATATAAAGTTTTATGATTTGAATTTTTTTTTTAAAATAGAGTGCGAAAAAACTACTCCGTATATTTTAGAGTTTAAAAATTTACTTACCTGATATTTAAAAAAAAACTGAACAAATTCAATACTTAAAGGGTTAAATCCATATAAATACACAACATTTCGACGCGGTCTCAATTTAATCACGACCTTCAAGATTATAATTAAAAAAATCAACTTTTAATGTTGTTTCAATTCGATACACATTTTTTTTCTTTGACCAACAAGTAATGATGTGGCTCTCTTCAGAGTGTGTATAAATAACTACTCCGTAACTTTTAAAATTAAAATTTCTGGAAAATTCTAGTCTTAGAATTTGGGAAATGGAATGAAATCAATAAATTTTGGGAGCAATAGCCGCAATGTAGAGGAATTGAAATATTTGATTTTGTGTAATTTGACATGTATTTTTTTTTTAAATGTAGTATTGCGTGGAATTAAAAAATAATGTGTAGAATATTATGTGGCACATATACTGATATACACATTTTTCGAAGAACCACGTCATTACTTGTTGGTCAGAGAAAAAAATATGTATCAAATTAGAAAACATTAAAATTTGTAATTTTTATTATAATCTTAAAGATTATGATTTTGAATTTATATGAAATTAACCCTACTTAATATAAACCTGTCAATTATGTCAAACTAATTCACCATCTTTCGGCTGAGATTGAAAAAGTAAAAAAAAAATATAAACCTGTCAAAAAAAAAAAAAAAAAAAACTACTTAATATAAACACTGTATCAATAAAAAAAAAATCTACCGACAAAATGAATTATGCATGTTGTAGTCGTCATAAGCCATGATTTTCGATTTTGGAAGTCAAGACATGACAATATGAATATCTCTCAAGATAATGAAGAATATCCAAATCATCACATGACTAATTATTATACACTGAGTTCACAAACGCTAAACACTTTTTTAAATCACAATAATTTGGATGGGTAGTCTTAAGTGTACCCTCATTCATTCATGTATTATGGTTGTGTATATAAATTGTGTATATAAAGTGTAACTATATGTATACGAATTATCACTGTGTAATAAAAAAAATACTTAATTTTTAAACAGTGATATTTCGTACACACAAATAATACAATACTAACACTTTATATGCATATATAATAGTGATACATGAAAAAAAAGAAAAAAAAAAAAGTAAAACACGAACCCTGATTCACAAAAAATTGTCAATTTGTATGAGCATGTTTCAATATTCATACAGTAAAGATATATAGTTTGAGTTAATATCAATTACAGATTGTATATTATATATATTTTTTAACTTGCAATCTGTACAGTTATTTTATTCGATTTACTCATACTATGTGAAATTGTAGGATTGCAATCTAAACTTTAATTTTGTGATATTTTTCAATCAATAATAGAGTTTAGATTACAATCAATTTCACATAATACATGTTTCAATTAAATCGAAAAAATATTATTCAGGTTGCATGTTGAAAAAAGAAAAAAGTAAAACACGAACCCTGATTCACAAAAAATTGTCAATTTGTATGAGCATGTTTCAATATTCATACTGTAACACCCCGTCCCAAAATTAATATGATATAAAAGATTAAATGATTTAAGAGTTTTCCAATTATATTAACATTGTTATTTATTTTGAAAAGATTTGATTTTTAGGAAGACGGACGAGCAGTCTGATCCGGGAGCACTCCTAACACATAATAAAGGAATAAATAAAGTATAAGGTTTGATAAATATTTAATAGTGCAAAAAAATAATAGAATTCTTATAAACAACTTTACAAATTATTTTATGGTAAATGACCTATAGATTTAATTTGTCTACTTGATTAATCACACGATGGATATTACATTATTAGAATTTAAAGTAGAAATGCATATATACACACACACACGTGTTTCCTCCATTCTTTGTCAAAATTCATATAATTTAATGTTTTGCTCTACTTCTTCTATTTTTTTTTAGTGATCTGTTTCATTAACCCAAACCCAAAGGTCCATTTAATTTGATTTTCTAAGCACACTCATTTTAGGGCGCGGCTAAAGGCACCCGGCGTTCCTATGAGTACACCCAGGAGATGAGGACACACGCCAATCGGATGAGGACACCCACCTGGAAAAACCAAAAATGCCCTCGCTTCCTTTAACCAAAAATTCGCTCCCTCCCTTCTCTCCCTCTCTTCTCTCTCGATTGGGTACACCCACCCTCCATCTTCCCAAACCTCTCATCTCCCCCAACCAAAATTCGCACTCCTCCCACTCCATTTTCGCACACTCCCTGCGACGTCGAAGAAGAGAAAATAGAGAGGACGCGATTTTTCGAAGAGGACGCGATTTTTTGTTAGTTTTTGCAAAAATGGGTAAAGGTTAGTTTTTCTTGCTTTTATTTGATAAGAAGAGTAGGACGCATGTTTAATTTCGATTTTTGTTGGTTGAAACATTGATTTTATTGTTGTAGGGTTTAGAATTTGTTTTTTGAATTTGGTGTTAATTTCATGTGTTGATTAAGGTTGGTTAATGTTGGTTTTTTGTGTTATAATCATGTTTATGTGTAGAATGTATCATATTTTTGATGGGTTAGGATGAAAATAAACCAATAGGCATCTAATTTTTGATGGGTTAGTACGATTGCAATGTTTCTTACTGGTTTTTCGCACATTTGATGCTTGTCCGGAAGTAAATTTCGGACATGGGTTGTTTGTTTTGGTTTAGGTTTCGAACATGGCTTTTTTGTTTTGGTATGATTTTCGAACATTGGTTTATTGTTTTAGTATAATTTTCGAACATTGCTTATTTGTTTTGGGTTTAGTTTCGAACATGTAGTAATTTTTGAACATGGCTTGTTTGTGTTGATATAATTTTCGAACATGGCTTGTTTGTTTGTGTTTTAATTTCGAACATGGCTTGGTTGTTTTGGTTTTAATTTCGAACATAGCTTTTTTGTTGTGGTTTTAATTTCGAACATGGCTTCTTTGTGTTGGTTTTTGTAGAGGGTGTTAGTAGGGCTCGACCGACTGCTTCCAACAGAAAAAAGAAGCAACATATTAGCGATGAGGCCGCTCCTCAAGAGCCCAATCCACAAGAGGCCATTCCACAAGTTGCCATTGCTCAAGAGCCCACTCCACAAGAACCCAATCCTCAAGAGCCCAATCCTCAAGAGCCCACTCCACAAGAACCGGTGCCCACTCTATAAGAACCAGAAGTGGATGAGGGAAACGATGACGGAGATGGACAAAACGAGGAAGAGGAAGAGGAAGAGGGAGAGGGAGAGGAAGAAAGAAGAGTTGTGACAGTTGATCGACCATTGGTAACCGCACCTCCCCTTCTCAAAAGCTTCCAAGAGCATGTAGCCAAATACATATGGTTGGGTGAGGAGCGAGATGTGTTGAAGTGTCACTGTCATGTGACGAAACTATTGCATTGGGAGTTCGATGATGATGAAGATTGGCGTCATTGGCGGAGGTTTTTGAGAGGATCTAGATTGATTCAGGTTAGACGTGGGGCTTACAAGTATTCAAACAAGAATCTTATCACAGCCTTCGTTGAGAGATGGCACGAAGAGACCAACTCATTCCACTTGCCCTTCGGGGAAATGACAATCAGCCTCGATGATGTTTGTTGCATCACGAATCTGAAAGTTAATGGTCTCCCGGTGCAGTCTACGTCCGAAGAACATATCTTGGCTTCAGATTATTTGATGAAATATTTGGGTTTATCATTAGTACAAGCCAAGGAAGCATTAAGTGGGCAACGAGGGGGTTCCGTGAAGCTATCGTGGCTAAGGGAGACTTTTATGCCCATGATGTCCTCGGACAACGAGGACGAGGTGTTGTATTCAGCACGAGCGTTTGTGTTGTACATGTTTGGGACCACCTTGTTTCCAAACAAAAGTGGTACTCGTGTTCACGTACAGTGGTTGCAGTATATGGACGACATGGCAGAATTTTCGAACTATGCTTGGGGTACCGCAACGCTTGCCTATTTGTATAGACAATTGGGGATGGCGTCAAAGTTCAAGTGTAGGCAGATTAGTGGTTACCTTCCGTTATTGGAGGTATTAAGTATTTTAAATAAGTTTGTTAATATTTCATATTTTTCATTTGATATTGACCTAATAATATTGTACTTGTAGGCTTGGATTTATGAGCACTTTCCTACTTTGATCTTGCCGCCTCATAATCCAGACTTGGGCCTTTCGGATCCACTGTCGATGCGTTATGCACCCGAAGCTCATACAGGCCCCTGTGTCGATCGAGTAAGAGGCTTTAGAGAGCGATTAGATACCCTCCTAGCAAGCGAGGTACGTTACTAACCAAATTAATATATTTGTCTGTTGTTTATTTGTTTTTAAGATAAATAAGCATTTTTTTAATTTAATTTGGTGTTGTAGGTTAACTGGAATCCATATCGTCCCGAACGAGAAAAACATCCATTTGATGAGGTATCTTACTTTCATGGGTGCATTGTGTGCGGAGATATTGTTGAGCCGTACATGCCGGATAGAGTGCCAAGACAGTTCGGGTACGTGCAAACCGTTCCTGAGAAGCCGCTTGCTGCCCGTGTTAAGAGGACCGGTTCCACATCCAAGAAAACAAAGCTGGTGTGGGGTGCTATGGCGGAGTACTTTTCTACGTGGGACGCACACATGCTTACAGATGATAGACTTGGTGAGCGTTGTATCCAAGATTCGGATTGCAGCGATGGTTATATTGATTGGTACCTCGCCAACGGCCGTCCTTACGTTTCAAATCCAGAAAATAGGACACTTCCTCCTCGTGAGCCTCCACGTAGGGCTGAGTTAGGGCACTTGGTAGATTTTGCAAAGGTTGAGCTGAACATGTTGTTGCACAAGTGGAGGAACGACGAGCCATTAACAATGGATGGGGTAATGCAAAAGGTTGAAGAAGTTGTGAGGCAGCTTGGTGGACAAACTTCAGATGACGTAGGAGAAGAGGCACCGTCATCATTAAGTGGAAGAGGTCGAGGACGTGGAAGAGGTCGGGGACGTGAAAGGGCTAGGCGTTCTTGACTAAAACTTGTTTTATATAATTGAAAACATTTGTCACATGTTGTGTTTTATTCATCGTAGTTTGATCGATCAGAATGATACTTTAGTTTAGTGTTTTAACATGTATTGTAACATGTATGTTAACTTAAATGCTTTATGAATGTATGGTTTTTATATGGTTTTGTATATGGTTTTTATAAGGTTATAGTTTGTTTTACTAATTAAAAGTAGTTTGGATGAGAACACCCACATGATTACTGTTTTGGATGAGTACACCCACCTTTGTACGAGACCTTCTTTCGAACAAATGATATATGCCCGATATTTATTGCCGAACACGAACACATTTTCGAACAAATATTATTTGCGTGGAAGTAATTTTCGAACATTTGTCACATGTTGGGTACTTTTTTTCGAACATGGACCATATGTTCGAAAAAAAGTCTGTAACATAGACTTTGGGGTTAAAAAATCGACCAAGTAAAACTCGCGTTTTTTTCGAACATGGACCATATGTTCGAAAAAAAGTCCGTAACATAGACTTTGGGGTTAAAAAATCGACCTAGTAAAACTCGCGTAAATAATTTTCGAACATTTGTCACATGTTGGGTACTTTTTTTCGAACATGGACCATATGTTCGAAAAAAAGTCTGTAACAGAGACTTTGGGGTTAAAAAATCGACCAAGTAAAACTCGCGTAAATAAATTTCGAACATTGGGCATATGTTGGGTACTTTTTTTCGAACATGGACCTTATGTTCGAAAAAAAGTCCGTAACAGAGACTTTGGGGTTAAAAAATCGACCAAGTAAAACTCGCGTAAATAATTTTCGAACATTTGTCACATGTTGGGTACTTTTTTTCGAACATGGACCATATGTTCGAAAAAAAGTCCGTAACAGAGACTTTGGGGTTAAAAAATCGACCAAGTAAAACTCGCGTAAATAAATTTCGAACATTGGGCATATGTTGGGTACTTTTTTTCGAACATGGACCAATTGTTGGGAACATTGTTTCGAACATGGCCCAAATTTTCGAACATGGCCTTATTGTTGGGAACATATTTTCGAACATGGACCAATTGTTGGGAACTTATTTTCGAACAAAAGTCAATTTTTTGAAAAAAATGATCCCAACTTTCTAATTTTATACACCATATTATACTTTTAACACAATTGTAGTGGCTCATTTAAGCACGATAAACCATTCAAAAAATAGAGCTATTAAATTACACAAGTCATCCATTGTAACGTTGAAACCGTATACATGTTCCAAAAATATTACACATCAAGAATTTGTACACAAATTATCTATAAATGTTGTTTGTTGACAATTTGTACACAAATTACACCAAAAAGACAAAAGTATTCCAAAGTTTATAACCACAAAAGTATTCCAAAGTTTCTAACCAAAAAGTTTCTAACCACTATCATCTAATTAATTCCTCCGGACGCATATGCATTTTTCCATCCGTCCGAAATGTGTTGACCCTCATGCTTCCACGAAGTGATGACCGGGGGCAAAGTGCGCCCAGTACCCATCATAACCTACACGCATTCGAGATTTATGTGTTACATATAAAATATGCAACATATACGTGTAAATAAATTCATTAAAGCAATGCAATCAAATACCTGAATGAAATGGTTCT
Source organism: Galeopsis tetrahit (assembly GCA_963675135.1). NCBI lineage: Eukaryota > Viridiplantae > Streptophyta > Magnoliopsida > Lamiales > Lamiaceae > Galeopsis > Galeopsis tetrahit. The sequence continues at coordinate 73,347,707 of OY776123.1, forward strand.
CATTAATTAATCCCAACCAAATACTCCTCGGTTCTTGAGGAGGGTCCTTGTTGAACGGCAGATATGTAAGGCATAGACGGGTATCACGAACCACCACCGCCACATTATAATGTGACGCCACTAGATATCCCATGTACGGCAACCCGAACCAATGTTTTTTATGTGCAAACTCCGTAAAGCAATTCAATTTTCCAAGCACAACATGGACGTAATCCTTCAACAAGAACACGTTGTTGTACAATGTTAGATTGCGGGACAGTTTGCTCATCAAGTTCATCCGAACCCTCGCCCACTCATCTTCACTGAATCCCAATAGCCCAGCCACTGCTCGAAAACCGCAGTGTCCGTCACCCTTAACGTTCTTGATGTCGATAATGTACGGTTGATGCTCGATGGGTAAATATCCGATGAAGTCCATTCCTTGGGAGGCTCGGGTACGCCGACGGGGTACCTACGCATATTACAACTAAAATCATCAAAATATTACCCATCGACAACCAAATCACCAAAATATTACCCATCGACAACCAAATCACCAAAATATTACCCATCTACAACCAAAACACCAAAAATATTGCACATCTACAACCAAATCACCAAAAAATATTACACATCTACAACAAAATCACCAAAAATATTACACATCTACAACCAAAAATCACCAAAAATATTACACATCACCAAAACACAAAAATAAACATGCAAGGGCTGAGAATTACCGGTTGTTTTTTTGGAATCCCTTTCTTTTGGAAGGACGGGGATGAGAGCGAGTTATCTACATTGATGACCGTCTGCTCCTTTTGTACCACCGAGCAACTTGCAACTTGACTCTCTACAAGCTCAAATAGGCTAGGGTCACGTTTGGTGGACGCATCGGCCTTCTTCTTCTTTTTTCCTTTTTTGGGTCGACCACGAGTGTCTTCCTTAGGAGGTGGATCAATAAGAGTCGTAGTCTCGGGGTTTGCAAGCTCCCTCATACGCTTTAAGAAGATGAGTTGCTCCTCCTGAGAGAAGCTCTTATAAACCTCAGCCATGTCGTCTACGGCATCTTCAAAGCAATTTTTGTTGTGGGTGGGAACGGGGTCAACCGATGTGGTGGTTGGGGCAGGCTCCATATCCAATTTCCTCCAAAAGGGATCAATGGCATTCACGGGTATCGGTTTGTCACAGTAAACATACTCTTCGATCTCATGACCACATGGCAAACCGTATACCTTCCTCAAGATGTGTTGGCACTCTTTAGGATCGAATCCGGGTCATTTGATCACCTTGATTTCATCAAATATCTTTTCTAGAGCCACAAACAACACCGCCCCTCGTAAGTAATTGAAAACGTTTGAGGAGAACCTATGTTGAGCTACGTTCAAACTCTTTTCGAAGGAGGCTTTAATTGAAACATGGCATGCCTCGAATAGAGTGTGACATTTCTCCCAACATGTCTCAAAATTTCCTAATGAATTGCCCAGCATTCTTTTCAACGCGGCCTGATGGCTTTCGACCCTGATCAGAGAAAATTTAAAACGTTAGGCAACTTATAAATTAAAGTAATAATTTACGTGTAAAGACTAAAGTATAAACATACTTGTTGGTTGTGGTGTTGCCAAAGTGCATAAATTCATTCGTCCAAGCCCTTACAAACCTCTCTTTATAAGGGTTAATCCAACTATTCAACACGTAATTCACTGGCTTCTTGGGAAATTTGGACTTGAACTTAGCAAGAGCTTCTTCAAAGTCGGACTGGGTATCGGACCTCCACACATAGTTGAAATGAGATAAAAATACCTCCCATTTTTTGACATTTTTAAATGCACCCTTGCAGTTGGCTAGTACATTCCGGTCAATGTGGAATGTACAAAGAAAATGACGGGCTTCAGGAAATTTCTTGGCCACAACATTCATCAATGCAAGCTCACGGTCCGTGATAATAACATCGGGAAGAGAAGATGAGCCCAACACATCTCGAAGCACCTCCAATGCCCATTGATAATTTTCTTCTTTCTCATCCATTAGGTACACCGACGCAACACAAAATGTGATCCCAGTCGATGTAACCCCCAATATCTCCAAATAAGGTAGCCGGTACCTATTCGTCTTGTATGTGCAATCTATCATGAGTACCTTCGAAAAAGCACGCACCAGTTGGAGTGAGACGGGATGTGCAAAAAATAACTCGTTAAGAGTGTTTGTCTTCTCACATCTTCGTGTGGCGTGGAAGTAATTTTGCTCGACAAGTTGACTCATCAAATATTGCAACTGACTACGTCCATTGTATTGATGGATTTTGTGCTTCAACCTTACATTGTAGATCGTTCGAAGAGTCGAGTGATTGTTCTCATTGTTCCTCTTCAACTTCATCAATACAGATTTAGGAGGAGCGTGTAATTTGGACATTTCGACAACGAAGTCCTCTTCCTCGGTAGTTAGGCAACCGGCATAAGAATGTCCCTCAAGGTAACGGGATATTGGATGGTTATGTGTACCGCATTTCACCTCTAATCTCCACTGCATCTCACCTTCTTCTGTACCCTTCAACATAAACGGACACCCACATTTCTTGGTGCCCGTAACCTTTCCACTCTTTTCTTGTACCACCTCGTTCTTCTTAGCCTTCTTCTTCATAGGAGTTGTAGGCTTCTTCTTTTCACGGTACACACCGCCACGCTCACACGTCAAGAATATACGACCTTTTTTAGTACCTTGGCCGTTATCCGACCGCTTCACAACAATAATTATGTTGTGTTGTTTCCCCGTACTACGCACCCAAGACAAGAGTGCATCACGAGACTCAAACAAAGCCATATTCGCGAAGACGTCTGTGTAGTCCATAATAATTTCATGACCCTGGACATCATCATTCTCCGGTTCAACAACAGAGTCATTCGCCCACTCATCATCATAATTGTACTCCTCATACTCCTCTTCAAGACAATATTCGTCCACCCAAACATCGTCCTTCTCATCACCCGAATTCTGAAATTCAAAAAAACAAAAATTAAATAATGTTCGAAACTTTGTTCAAAACAAAAGCTTCATGTTCGAAAAAAAGTTCAAAACAACAGCTTCATGTTCGAAAAAAAGTTCAAAACAACAGCTTCATGTTCGAAAATTTATTCAAAACAAAAGATATTTGTTTTGAACTTTTTTTCGGACAACACGACCATGTCCGGAAAAAAAACACGAACATGGTCGTCTTCTTCGCAGAACCAGTCGCGAAAAGGGGTTTTTCTTAAAAACGAAAAATGCAATACATAATGTCAAAATGTATGTCCTAAATGCATATTATTTCAACTACATACCACTATAAAGTCATAAGATGCAAAAAAAACAAGCATAAACACCAACACAAACACTAAAAAACCCTAAACATAAAAACTCTTTCACTTTCGAAAAAAAAACTTTCAAAACATGATAAATAACTTACAAATGAGTCATTGGCACCACCACTCGTAGTTATTACATCATAATCGACCATTTTCGACCCCATGTTAGCTCTAGAAATGGAAATTGCAGAAATGGAAAGTTTGGAATTGAGAGTTGTGAGACTCTCTGAATTCTCCCGCGATTTAGAGGGAGGTGGGTGTACTCATCCGTGGATTTTTTTTAAAATATACAAGAGGGGTACAAAAGTAATTTCGCTGCACCCTTTTCACCAAATTTTTTTTACCTGGGTGTACTCATAGGAACGCCGGGTGCCTTTAGCCGCGCCCCTCATTTTATTTACCAGCCCAGAAACACTCATTTTATTTGTAAAAGCCCAAAAAAATAACATCCAGAACTTAATGCTACAGTTCTTTCTACACACATATATACACGTATATTTTGTTTCCAACTTACAAGATATTCTCTAGCCACCATCGTTACAATACTACATTCATACCACATTAACATACTGATATTTTAAATTTATACCTACTAAACTACTGTTCATACATACATTTTCATCTATAAATGTAATACCCGTAAATTTATAGTAATATATATGTATATGTTTAATTATTTACTTTATTTATTTTAAAATTATATTATATTTTTAATTTTATTGAGACAAGTATTAAAAGCCCATTTAAAATTTACTTTTACTTAAGTCAAAGCCCAATTCTAATATACTTTATAAATATGCGCTTTACCCTAATCTTTTCATTTTTGAAAATACTCATCACACGAGTTAGGGTTTACTCGCCGCACCAACAACAGGATGTTACGGTACCATTTCTTCCATCTTGATCTGTATGTTTGCACAGTTATTATACCTTATCTAATTAATCATTTCAAATGCAAATTGGCTCTCTATTATATCATATATATATATATATATATATATATATATATATATATAAAAATGTGGTGTGCGCTAGGGTTGCTTTGTTAATATAATATAGATTAGTTTATTATTTTTTTAATTTATAAGATGATGGTTAATGGGTTTGATGTTAGTTTAATTTCTTTATTAAGTTAATTTTAGTTTGAATTTAAAATGGTTATTTTTAAGTTTAAAGATACATACTGTGTTTTAGAAGTTTAGATTAGATTGGATTTTTCTTTTGAATTAAAACATATATTCATTCAACAACCTCCTAAAACTAATTAGTAACATCTTTAGGGTCGGTTCTGGGATCTCTACTCAATTTATTTTATCTTATTTTATTTTCATGATTTGTCAGATTATTAATTTGTTAATTCTAATAATTTAATTAGAAAATTTAGGTTGAGTTATGGTATGAAATCAGTACGTGACCGCATTTCATATTTTAGGAGATTGGCTTCATCGCGTGTTTAGATTTACTAAGTTAGGGAGTCATTTATTTAATTTAATACTGATTAAACTAATTCTAAAAATTCTAATTAGGATTTATATAGATCTTATTTGAGATTTTATTTTTTAAATATATTTAATTCATTGTTAGGCGACGATTATCCTGAGGAGTAGGCTTTAGCACTATTGCATTCATTCATCCACGACATACATTGCAAGGTGGGGTTTAATCGCTTTAATTCCTACAGTGGTTTGATAGTGATTTTTGCATGTTTATTCTTTATTAAATGATTTCAATAAATTTCGAGTTGTCTGCTATGTGAGTTGTTCCTATGTTATTAAAATGGCAAAGTTTCTAATAGCCAGGGGCCAAATAAGGTCCGGGACCTACGGGTCTTCAGGGTTTATCCCGCCGTGCTCACTATGTGTGGGAATACCTTAGTCATTAATTTGGCTTTGGGAAGGCCCACAAACATGCGAAGTCTACGTGTGGGAATACCTTAGTCATTAATTTGGCTTTGGGAAGGCCCACAAACATGCGAAGTCTACGTGTGGAAATACCTTAGTCATTAGTTTGGCTTTGGGAAGGTCCACAAAACTCTATTGACAAAGTTACAAGGGCAATGTGTCAAAGTATATATGACAAGGTTTACATGGCAATGAGAATATGTGAATGTTATTTAATTAGCATCGACATCTTGTTTGTTTATTTTTAGTATTTAGTTTAGAATAATTATGCCCCACTGAGTGTGCTTGCATTACTCACCCCTTCATTTTAACATTATAGGTTAAGGAGCTGATGGCGAGGAGGAGCGATGGATGAAAAATCTAATAATATTTAGTAAAGTTATTAATTAAGTTATTTCATTTCATGTATTAAACTTTTTAGGAGATTTTGAATCTTATTCAATTATTATTCTAGATTTATTTTAAATTGCTATTTACTCATTAAGTTTTCCGCTGCAATTTAAGTAATTCTATTGCTAAATAAATTCGTAAAATGATTTCTTAGGTTAAAATTTTAGTTCATGCCCCTTTATTTTGAAATTCTCAAGTATTTCTACAAAATTTACTTTTATGAAAATTGGGGCGTGACAATAAAAGAATGATTTGGGGTAAGAAATAATTCACACCTCTCCTCCTCTAATTGATGTAGTATTAATTCTACCTTACCACTAGCCGTCACCTTCTTCCTCCCCTCTCAAAGCAGCGCCGCCGCCCAATCCGCCGGAAATGGGTCGCCGGTGACTTTAGTCGAGCTACTCAACCCATATACCAAAATAATCCCCTCAACACAAGGAACCCAAATACACAAACCGTTTGTTCGTTAGGCTTCCCGTTCAAAAGTAATTTCTATTTATATTCTCGAAACTTACCTTCACCAAAAGTGTCGCCGTCGCACCACCGCACGGTTGGTCTCAATTCTGGTCCCCTTTGAAATCCCTCGAAGAGGAGAGCAAAACCCCTCACTCAATTTTACGATCGGACTCCGGCAAGATCGCCAATTTTTCGACGGAAATTTCTATTGAAAACCCACTTCCTTCAAGCTCTACACTTCTTTCTATACTGAAATTCTCTCAAATCTCTCAACCATCATTTTCTTTGAGTTCGCGGAGAGAGAGAGAGAGAGAGAGAGAGAGAGAGAGAGAGAGAGAGAGAGAGAGAGAGAGAGAGAGAGAGAGAGAGAGAGAGAGAATTACAGATAGTAGAATTACAGATAGTAGAATTACAGATAGGGGTTAAATTAAATATCACTTGCCCTCATGTATCCAAACAGCAAATTCTACCAAAAGATCACAAATTTCAGACTCAATCGTGAGAGGGTGGAAGGATCAACGAAAAGCCAGCATACCTCGAAACTCCGCGATCTAAGAAGATAGCAACGGTCGTGCTACAAACCTCCCAAACCACATAATTACGGACCCAAGACCTACCAGCTCCAACAGACACAACAAAGTGCCACCATGGGAAAACCCGAAAACGGGAAGAAAACCCATCATAACAGGGAAGAAGACAATCCAGAAAGGGAAAATACCCGACAACGGGTACAGGGAAAATACCGAAAGCAGAAACTAACGGCATAGGCAGAAGGAAAGAAAAAAAAAACAATCCTAAAAACACCAGATCTAAACTAAAAAACAGACTAAATTAACATGCAGAAAGGAAAAAACGAAAATAAAATGGGATCAGACGGATGACTCACCCGATCGGTCACCGTGGCTTCGACGGGGAGATTCACCCATTGATCCCAACTAAATCCCTAAAAAAAACCCCTTCGCCCAACCGTTGAACGGTGGTTTTGCAAGCGACGCGGCGGCGGGCGGCGGTGTTGCAAGCGGCGCGGCGGTGCACTTACCTTCTGTTCAGGCGATTTTGTGTGATTTTAAGTAGTGGTGTGTGTTAGTGTGTGTTTAAGTGTTCTTTACTAATTACTACTATGATTAATATATACTCCTATTACTATATTTTTTATTTCATGTACTTAAGTTTAGTTAAATATTTTTAAAGTACAATAAATGAGCAAAAATCGTGAGCATGGTAGGAGCAATGAACAAGTTGTCATTTCTCTTCTCTAATTGTTTTATGTATATGAGCCTCATTCACTTAAGTAGTATTATATTCTTTACTATTATTAGTATTGTTATTATTATTTTTCTTATTTAAAATATTTGCACAGAAAGAGTATTATTAAGAGCTTCTTCAAAAATTAAGATGCAAAATGGATGTTTTAAAATATGATTAAAGTTAAAAAAAAAAAAAAAAATAAGTTTTAATTATTTTATTTCACATGTTCTCCCTTTTAATTTGTTAAGTGAAAGATCTTGTTTATTTAAAATAAATATGAGTGAGTTTAATTTTCTACTTTTATCCTTTTTATTTTGCTAAATGATTTTAAGCATAAGTTAATCTCTTATATGGTAAAATAGTTGAATTTAATTATTCAGTGGGTTGTTTCAATTTGTATGATTTAGTTTATTACTTATTAGTTGACCTTATCATTAGAAAATGAGATTTTTCCCAATTATTAGATAAAATAGATTTTTTAAAAAGAAACATCTATCGTTATCAATATTTTACTAAATCATTTGATTCAAAAGAAATAATAACTAAAGAGTTTCATCTAAATGTTTAGAACCACCAATACAAAAATGATACTCGAATAACTATTAAATTAGATTCGGGTTTAATTATTTTATCTTATATGTTGCTACTTTTAAATTATTAAGTGAAGTGTGTGCTTAAATTATATATGAATTGTTTCATAAATTGTTATTATTTGTTGAAGTCATTAATTGATATATGTTAAAATGTATTTTGACTAAAATTATTATTATGATATAACTTGTCATGTGATTACAAGATTTATTCATAAATAAAAATTTAAACTTTAGAAATTTAAGAATCAAGAGTTCTGATGATAATTAAATATATATTAAAGAAAACGTGCTAGGCGAAGTGCGGCCTAATCAGAGCTCGGACGGTCCCTGCGTAACGCTTGCTAAAACTATTCAAGAAGTTTGTAACTTTTCTTAAAAGTTAACCAGGTGGGTATCACTACTGTATTGCCGATGTAAATATTATATGGACTGTTGGTGTATTCTGAACTAAACTAAACTAAACAAACATTAACATATATAACTAAGAATACAAGAATAAATTATGATGCACTTATTTTATGGTATTATGATATGTGATATATGAATTTCGATTTCACGAAGGAGGTGGGAAGTGTTTATGGGGATTGCATGTGGTAAGTCGTTGCCAGTGTGGTCCCACTATGATAAAAGACTTTTATAGTCAACAGACTTTTGTAGTCAAGGGAGATGATGGGGATTGCACGTGGTAAGTCGTTGCCAGTGTGGTCCCACTATGATAAAAGACTTTCGTAGTCAAGATATGTGATGGGGATTGCACGTAGTAAGTTGTTGCTAGTGTTGTCCCCCCTATGATAAAGGAGATGAGAATATAATGGTAATATAAAAGGAGACGATTGGGATTGCACGTGATAAGTCGTTATCATTGTCGTCCCACAATGGTGAAGAAAATGATGAGAATTATTAGCAATGATATGAATGTGAATGCAATATGAATAAGAATTTTTTACGATAAAATACTAATAATAATTATTTCGGCATACTGCCAATCTGTATAACAGCGTACAAGGATATCCACTGAGATTTTTATCTCACACCCCAAAAACAAATATTTTCAGGTTATGATCGAGAGGGGCCAGCTAGGGGTGAAAACGGATCGGATACGGACGGATAGTGCTTATACCGTATCCTAAACCATGTTTTTTTATCGAATTCGGAGTCGGATACGGAAAAGCCGGATTCGGATACGAATTCGAAATATTCGGTATACGGATACGGAACGGATATCGGACGAATCCGGGCCGGATTCGAATAACTATAATCGGATAATATATTTCAAATGGAAATCATCAAAATGTGATTGAAACACATAAAAAATCAACAAACATGAAATCATCAAAATATATCCTTCGTAAACATCACCACTCCAGCACAACATAACGCCTAAGAAGACATATATAATATTATACCCAAGCATGAATAAAGCAATCAACAAACTACTCCTAAGCCAAATAATTAGAGTTCAAAGTAATTATCAATGTTTTTCAAAATCTGAAGAAAAGAACAACACAAAATCGCACCACCTCCTCGGCCATTGTCGCTACAAAAAATGGGAACAGAGCCGCATCTGTTTCTGTGGGTCGCCTCCATGGATTGTCGAAAGAGAGAGAGATAAAAGGGGGTTCTGAGAGAGTCGATTGAAAGAACAATTGAAACAAAATGTGAAACTATCAAAAGTGGAATAATTGATTTCAATCCATTTTTATGTTCTACAATTGGTTTTTGGTAAGGAAATGTACACTCTAATTCTTCTCGTAGATTACAAATTGATATGTCCCAGTCCATGAATATTTAATTTTTCTAATTTATTGTATGGTGCAAACTTAGATGAACCATTTTGATTTTATCCATATAAAAAAATGGAATGATAATTGAATAATTGACTATGTGTGGACATAAGTTATATTAGTAAATTATGGTTTGTTAAATTTACATCCAGGTTTTTGTGGTGTAGTGGTTATCACGTCAGCTTTACACGCTGCAGGTCCCCGGTTCGATCTCGGGCAGGAACATTGCTTTTATTAAACTTTTTAATTTTTAATAAGGCTCAATAATGTTATAAGTTATAATAGAACTTTAATAAAATTAATATAAAATATATAAAATATGGGAAAACTCGAATACGGTCGGATATTATGTATTCCGAATCCGAATTCGAAGTCAACTATCCGAATCCGTATCCGCCCAGATACTAAATTTTTATACCGAATTCGTATCCGACCGGATACGGTTTCGGATCGGTCGGGAAATATCCGATCCGTTTTCACCCTTAGGGCCAGCGTTGCAGCAGGGATGACACAGAGTTTCCCCATATTAAGATATTATAATATATCTATTTGAGACTGGTGATAATAAATTAAATGTCTTATGAAAGACGCGTTTTATTCTTATATTAAGTGACAAACTTTCCTAAAAGTTACTCGACGATCATTATGTAAGGCATCTTCAAACCAAATACTGCTAATCACGTTCTAAGTTTTTAAAATAAATGGGCCCACACTGCTTCTATTGCAACTTATGACTATCTTTAAATTATTTTCGCTGCAAAACTCTTGTCAATTCACTTATGTTATTATATTTTAAAGAAATTTTTAGGTTCGATTTTTCGGTCACTAAGTGGCGACTCGAATTTAGAGTGTTTGAGCCTCAAAGGCTGCATTCCGGATTCGGGGCGTTACACATACAGTAAAGATATATAGTTTGAGTTAATATCAATTACAACTTGTATATTATATATATTTTTTAACTTGCAATCTGTACAGTTATTTTATTCGATTGCAATGGATACTCATACTATGTGAAATTGTAGGATTGCAATCTAAACTTTAATTTTGTGATATTTTTCAATCAATAATAGAGTTTAGATTACAATCAATTTCACATAATACATGTTTCAATTAAATCGAAAAAATATTATTCAGGTTGCATGTTGAAAAAAGAAATATATCGACATTAATGCATATAATTTTAACGAGAACACCCGACAAATCCTTTTGCAGGTTTAGGAATGATACTGAAATCACAAGAGTGATGAAAAGGCGGCGAGCTCAAATCAGGCGGAGGAGGGTGAATCCCCTCCTCGCTCATATCCATGAACATCGTTAGCTGGAATGCAAGGGGTTTGAAGGGTCCCCAAGCATTCCAGGAAATTAGGCAACTCATAGCCATAAATAAACCCGATGTTTTGTTTATCATGGAATCAAAACTCCCTGCTAGGATAGCCCAAAATTGGAAGTCGATGTTGAATTTCTCTTTTTGTTTTGCTGTAGACCCAATAGGCAATAGTGGGGGTTTGATTTTGTATGCAGTTTCGGCAATGAAGATTTCGGTTTTCTCTTATTCCAAAAGCCATATTGATTCATGTATTACATCTGGAGATACACAATGGTGGTTTACAAGCCTTTATGGCCCTCTGTGTGCCAATCAACGTCATCTTTCTAATGAATTACTAAAGCGAATTGAGTCTACACACTGCAACAACAAACCTTGGTTAGTAGGTGGAGACTTTAATGAGATTTTACGTTCTAGTGAAAAATGGGGAGGAAATCTAAATGGGAGAACTCGATTGAGTATGGACCGATTTCGAACTATGCTCAACCATTTTGATTTGGTGGACTTAGGGTTTAAAGGACCTCAATTTACTTGGGATAATAAGAGAAAAACTCAATTTCACATCAAAGAAAGACTTGATAGATTTGTGGCAAATAACGAATGGTGTTCCCTTTGGAAATCTATGCAAGTACAACATTCTCACTGGTTTGGATCCGATCATCGGGCCATTTCACTCCGCATCGAACCTAAAGGCTGGGACGGAAAGCTTAATCAAAAGGGACCTTTCAGGTTTGAGAATGCTTGGTTATTGGAACCAAACTTCGATGACGCACTTATCACATGCTGGAACACGCTTGAGGCCTCAAGCCCGTTGACCATGAAACTTAATAAATGTTCGTCCCATCTGGCGTATTGGGCCGAGAAATATATTGGAAATCTTGACGCTAGGATTAAGCGATTATCCAAAGAAATTCTTGATCAAACTACTTATGATAAAGGGGCCTCAGAAGATGGAAATTTGGAAGGGGTCTTTGAAAAACTGTTATCTCAACAAGAGGATTGGAGACAAAGATCGAGAACAAACTGGATGGTTAACGGGGACCGCAACACGACGTACTTTCATCGCAGAGCGACGGAGCGAAGAAGTCGAAACACGATCTCTCGATTAGTTAAGGATGATGGTACTTGGGTGGAATCAAAGGAAGATATTACAAACCTTATCTCGAGCTACTACCAAGAGTTGTTCACTTCGACTTCCCCTAGTGTTGAGCAAATGAACAGAATTATTTCTCACACTGAACCAATGGTTGATCAAAATATGGCCTCTTTTCTCTCCAGGCCCTATACAAAAGAAGAGATTAAAGAGGCAGTATTCAGTCTTAACCCGAACAAGGCTCCGGGGCCGGATGGTTTCAATGCGAAGTTTTTCCAAGATAAATGGCATATTGTTGGAAACGATCTAGTGAAAGGTGCTTTGGACATCTTAAACCACGATGGTGATATCTAAAGGTGGAATGAAACATAGATTACGTTAATCCCAAAGGTCAAGAATCCTAAGCACTTGAAAGACTTTAGACCTATTAGTTTATGCAATGACATTTATAGAATTGTGGCAAAGGTCATGTCAAACAGGCTCAAGGTGGTTATGCCGGGTATTATAGATGAACATCAAAGTGCTTTTGTCCAGAACAGACAGATAGCCGATAATGTTCTTTTGGGATTTGAGTGTATGCACTGGGTAAAACACAATAAGAGTCGAACCGGGTATGCAGCAATTAAACTCGATATGAGCAAAGCATACGATCGTATTGAATGGTCGTTCGTTAAAACCCAGCTTGAGAAGTTGGGCTTCCCAGAAGTAACTATTAAGTTGTTGATGAAATGTGTCCAAACGGTTAGATACTCCTTCAAAATCAATAATTCAGTAGTTGGGGGAGTTAACCCCTCCTGTGGACTCAGGCAAGGAGATCCCCTGTCACCCTTTCTTTTTGTTATTTGTGCTCAAGGGCTCTCATCGTTCGTTAAAGAAAGGGTGGCCAGGGGTAACATTGAGGGTGTTAGGGTGGCGAGGGGGGCACCAGTCATTTCTCATCTCCTTTTTGCAGACGACAATGTCATTTTTTTCAAAACCAAAGATAAAAGTGGGGACGAGATCAAAGAGATACCTAATAGTTATGAGCGTGCGTCTGGGCAAATGATCAATTTTGATAAATCCACTATCTCTTTAGCCCTAATGCGTCGAATTACTCTAAGAATCAAGTAAATCAGGCCCTGGGCATTCGGGCCACGCAGGGTCATCAAGTCTACCTTGGGTTACCAACGTTCTCAGTAAGATCTAAACGCATTCAATTCTCCTATCTGGTTGATAGATTAAAAGATCGTATTGACAATTGGAAGAATAAGGAGTTTTCAGAGGGGGAAGAGAAGTTCTTATACGGTCGGTCCTCCAAGCTATTCCTACATATACGATGATGTGCTTCAAAATCCCGGTTCAGATCTGTGACCAAATGGAAAAGCTTATGGCTGATTTCTGGTGGGGCAGAAAGGAAGGTGGTAGAAAAATGCATTGGCAAAAATGGGAGGATCTTTGTAAACCAAAAGAGGAAGGGGGTATGGGTTTTAAAAGACTACATCTGTTTAATGACGTGCTTCTAGCCAGACAGGTCTGGAGATGCATAAAAGAGCCTACATCTCTCTTGAATAAAGTTCTTAAGGCAAGGTATTACAAACACTTAGACATCATGGAAGCTGAAATTGGAAATAACCCATCTTACACATGGAGATCTCTCTGTAAGAGTAGATACATTTTGGATCACGGTTTGCGATGGGTGATCGGTAATGGTAACTCGATAAAGATTCATAAACATGCCTGGGTCCAAGGAATAGAGAGTGGTAGAATTACTTCAGGGATTGCGGCTGCCCCCAATATTAACTACTTTATTGATGAGGAGCGTGAATGGAAGGAAGAGATGATTAGGATTGCCTTCAATCACTACGAGGCCGAAGGGATACTCCGGACACAAATAGGAAGAAGGGGGGATGAGGATAAGAGATTCTGGAATGAGGATGTTATGGGGAATTATTCTGTTAGCTCCGGGTACAAACTTATTATGAAGAGATCTTTCGTGAACCTGGATTAGGCCTCCTCCTCTGGGGATTGGTATAGTCATTGGTGGAACAAATTGTGGAAACTGCAGATACCCCCTAAGGTCCGCATTTTTGGGTGGTAAATGTGTAAAGACTTTATTCAATCAGAAGGTAACTTGGCAAACAGACATATCCCAATCCGACCCGTTTGCGGCTTATGTGGAAATTACTCTCCAAATACTACCCACGTGATGTTCCACTGCCACAGAGTTAAGAAAATTTGGAGTAGGATCGGATTCCATAGGCTCATTAAAAAAGGAGTTGGCAGAAACACTCTTGACTTTTTAGAGTTTCTGAGAACAAACGTCCAGAAAATAGACTTCGAAAGAATCATTATGGTAGCTTGGGGGATCTGGAAAGAAAGATGTACGGTTCTACACTCAAGTACTCCGCGGCCAAGAGAGTTAGACCCTGAGGTAGGTAGAAAAGTACTTCATTATCTAGAAGCCTACCAGCTGCAATTGGAAAAGATAAATGACAGTTTGAACCCATCTCATGACGAGGAAGACAACTCAAGTTCAGTACCCTTTGAAGGATGTATCTTAGAAGTTGATGGAGCGCACAAGAAGGAAGCCAGAAGGTATGGCATAGGGGGATCCATCAGACAAGCGAATGGCACTATTTTGGTTGAATTTGCAAAAAGAATAAGGCCCCAAAGGGATGCGCTTGGAGCAGAATTGATGGCAATCCTCGAGGGCATAAAAATAGCGACCAGTAGGCAGATCAGGCTCTTGGAAATCAGAACGGATTCCCAGCTAGCGGTCTCTCTGTGCCGACTAAAAAAGACTACCTCGGGACCAGAAGAGTGCATTGTTAGAGAGATTATCTCGCTAGCAAATGGATTTGTAGTGTGCAAATTCAATTATCTCCCGAGGAGCAAGCTAATGAATGCGCATAATCTGGCACGGATCGGAGCTGACTCTACCATTTCTCAAAATTGAAATGGAGTAGTCTTTGGGCGGAAGCAGGATCTACTTACTCTTAGATTACCTTATTATCCTGCTTAGTTTTCATCGTTGGAGCCCCCAAAAAAAAAAAAGTTTTTTATATTTTTTTTTATAGTCACTCTTTGTGTAATATTGCATGTACAATATTAAAAAAAAATCGAATCATAAAAACAGTGTTACTTGTTTACTCTAACTATGGTCTATGTTTGTTCATCTCATAACTTCTGTCATTTTAATTTTTGTGATTGGGTTGAAAAATGATTTTTATGTATTTACAGTTTTTTTTCCAAAATTAAGTTACTGATCTCACACCGTAACACTTTATTTACACAATAGTAACACATTGTATATACAATATTGATACTCGAAAAAATAATTCATGTAAAATCAGTTAAATTTTTTTTTTCCTATAATATTTTTCGTCGTGATAAATTACGATCTAAACCGGTTGGAGTACACAATTTGTTTACGACTTTACGTGCATTGAGTTTTGGATTGTTTAAATTAGGGTCATCTTAATGACGGGGCTAATTAATGGCACTGAGCACTGCCCCTAGGGAGATTCTTATAATTTATAGGGGTATAATAGTCATTCAAATTTATATTATTATATAAATTATATATTTAAAAAAATCTCTTTAATTATCTCAAAAATCCCTTTTAAATTTTTTTTTCTTTATAAAACTTTGACCTGTCATAATTTAAGTTTATTTCTTTGCTCCACCACTTTTTTTTTAGTGTTACTTTTTGTATGTACAACAATGACACTATAAAAGATCTACTCATATTATCCTTACACAATTAACACTATTACTTAATCTACTTGTAAGGACTATTATTATTATTTCAAGAAAATTAGTACTATTATTTATAAAAATTAATATTATGCTCCCATTGAACTCAAATTGCCACTAAAATCTTCAATTTATCACCGAATTTGAGTCAAACAGTAAAATCATCTTCAATCATTCAATTCAAATTTCAACTCAATTAAAATATTCTCTTAAAATATTCTTAATTTTACATCTTATCATATATTTATTTATAATCAGATATATAATTCATATTTATATTTAAATTAAGTTAATTAAACAAAATAAAAATGTTACTAAATTATATGTTTCAATTTTTAAAATTTTCATAAATATATATAAAGAAATTAAATATTAATTCATTGTATAATTTACTCAAAACAAATCATAAAACAATAAATTACCCTAAGCAGTTAATTTGAGCGGTCAAATTCTAAAAACAATTCAAACAAGAAAAGAAAAGAAAAGCACAAAATATTTTGAGTTTGAGTTGGTGGCAAATTTGCCACCAAAAAATCATTTGTGGCAATTTGCCACTAGTTTTGAGTTTGCATTGGACAAGTTTTTTATGGCAATTAGAATATTTGTCAATGGGTTGGAGATGCCCTAATGTCTTCTCTAATTACTAAAACAAAGTATATATAAAACCATCACAAACTCCTTTCTTGTTTTTGACAAACTCCTTTCAATATGGTGTTATTTTACAATCAGCTGAAGAGTTCTTTCTAATTTTCGGCAATCTATTTAATTAAGTCAAAATTAGTTCCAATACATTCATTCAAGTCCATTTATTTTATTGTCATTAAAACTTTTGACTACTCTATTGTAAAATCCTATAAAAAGAGGATGTATGATGCATTTTAAAACATTGATAAATATATTAAGAAATTTTAAAGTTTTATCATTAATTGATATTGTGTTTATTCAGATATTTCGTTATTGAAATCAACGATCTTCACATTCTATTCGACGCTTCCCCGAATCATAAAAACATTCCCATTAGACCCTAGTTTGGGATTCTAATTTTTTTTTTTAAAAGATAAAAAACATAGAGTATAAAAGAACTTCCTAAGTATTTTTGTTTCTTGAGAGAACTTGATAAGTATTGTTAATGATGTACATCCTTCACTAGTTGATGTGTCTACTGACTGCTGCTGTGCTGACGCTTAATTCCAAGTATCACTACAACAAAATAATAATGTCATTCTTTTGAAAATCTTACTAGTTCATGATTTTCCTTTTTATATTAGCCTTTTGAATTTATTGTAATGTATATTAAACCCAAGTTAAAAATTGTTGGCCTGTTATATAGTTTGTCATAACTGATAACAGACTCAAATTTTAGAATTGGAAATCTCTCCATTTATTTTGATAATTTTTTTTAAAATTTCGTAGGATAGACACGTAATAAAATAATAAGTGAAAATACAAAAGTGTGCCCATCTCTCTGCGAAATTTATAAAACAAATTACAAAAAATATGGAGAGGATGAAGTCCCATGCTCATGCTTAACACAATACACACACCCATTTATATCTAACTCAACATTTAAACATCGGTTTAAAAAAGAAAGCATTTAAACATCTTTTTGATTGATATTGAAAAAGCGTCCCTTGGGAGAATGTACGAGCTAGGCAAATTTTTTTGACGTGTATTATTATTACTGTTACTTATACTGAAATATCAGAATCTTTAAATCATTTCCACCTTTTCTTTTAATTTGGATTTTGGCATGTGAAATAATTTTTCTTTTAATTTGGATTTTGGCATGTGAAATAATTAAATTATCAGTAGAATATCTAAATGAATAATAGACTTCAAAGTTGAAACACCAGATTGAGCTTTAGATCAATAAAATTTAGGTAAATTTCCACTTGCATAAAGGGTAGGATTGTATTTTCAGAAACCAGAAAAAGAAAAAATCAGTTCTACACTTAAAATAAGCAGTCTCTATATACAAGATTAAATAAAGGTTAAAATATGAAATTTATATACATCCAAATCAATATGCCCTGGTGAGATTAGCGCCAATATTGAGCCCATCGATGAATGGTTTCCACCATTTGTGGGAATAATGCACTCACACTCTCATTGATAAGATCTTGGAAGAAATGTATGGACTCCTCATCGTCTAACTCCAAACGGAACTTTTCTTGAAGCTGCACGAAAACACCATGTTTAGATCCGGAGGGAAAACAGTTGAAATACGTATGAACATACGTACCTTGAGAATGCCTTTTTCAGGATCAGAAGCAATGTCGGGAATGTTGGAGCCCGCCATTAAGTGAAATAAATTTAATATTAGGTTGCTCGACTTCCTCAGAATGTTGTATGCTTCACAGCAGTAGGATTTAAACCTCGTGTAGTACTGACTGCAAGTGGACAACATTAGTCGATCTTAACACAAAATGCTGATATGGATATATAGAAAACGAAACAAGAGACATGTATGTATGTATGATGAACACAATTAACAGTTGGCTATTCAGATGTCAAAAAGCACCTCTCTGCTCCACCCATAGCTTCAACCATTTCTTTACAGAGTTTCATAGGCGGTGGGAAGGGCTTTGGATCTCGCCCAAGTATAAAACCAAAATCAACGTGGAATAGGCGCCCATCATCTTGTAGCAGCAGATTGTCAAGGTGCCTATATTTATTAGATATCATCAATATGGAGAGAGAGAGAGAGAGAGAGAGAGAGAGAGAGAGAGAGTTATGATCTGCAGGAATACTCTAGAAAATCACCTGTCACCAATTCCCAGTATATATGTGATAACTGAGTAACCAGCACAACTTTTTATAAATGTTTCAAGACACGTTGCAGTTATTCCAAAAGGTCCATCTTCTTCTGGGTGAAATTTCTGCAAATAGCTCGTAATACTCCGATGTTCGGACAGAATCTGAAGGAAAAAGACAACAGCTGGGCATCATCACATGTAAGTGCAATTATTTAGTGATAAACAATACTTATGGGGAATCCATTAACTACCTGGGCTAAAGATTTGTAGGGTAAACAATTATTTAGTGATAAACAACAGCATCATTTGTAGGGTAAATTAATTACCTGGGCTAAAGATTTGGATGGAATGAATTCGAGCATTCCTTCATCATGGCCTGTTGCTAACACTCTGTAAGGAGTCAAATATAGGTCAAGATTCTCCAACTTGAGCAATCGATCCATT
The DNA here is from genome assembly GCA_963675135.1 of Galeopsis tetrahit. Lineage (NCBI taxonomy): Eukaryota > Viridiplantae > Streptophyta > Magnoliopsida > Lamiales > Lamiaceae > Galeopsis > Galeopsis tetrahit. The sequence goes on from OY776123.1 coordinate 73,366,754, forward strand.
AACGATACCATTTGAATAACCTGATGATTTAAACTTGGCAAATTACATGATTGAAAGTCGAGCAACAGAGTCTATAGCGATATATGGCACCTACCAACTGGTCTTGCCTAAGATCATCACCCTTCTTGAATATGATCTTGCAGCTTCCTCCTCCATTTGCCGTTCGAAATGTCAGCCGTAAAGGACTCAGTGCACTTTTAAAGATTGACGATTCTGATGGTATGATCCCGGTTATAAGGACCCTTGGTGCCAGAGGTGATCGTATTGGCTGAAACAACAGAAGATTTTCTTTAAATCACACACATATCTATGGATGAAATGTTTTACCAATTTGCAATTACCTCGTCAAAGTAGGTAAGCTCACTAAGAAGCCCGGAGAGGAGATGCCTAAGCTTTTCAATCTTCTTATGAGTCCCCCCTCTTACATTTCTTACGTCTCTCATTATAGAACACAACTGTGCAGTTAATTCCGTCTGACGCACCAAACTCTGCCAAAGCTTTAAACCGTCTTCATCACCGTTGGAACCTGGCCCCAACTGATACGATGATGCATCACAGTCAGCCAACACAGATTGTACTAACTTTTAAGTTATTAAGAGAACTACTAACAGCTGTCTCTTATATTCTTAAAACAAAAGCTTTAGTGTGAAAGAATATGGCTTCTCACAACTTCTCATTATTTATGCAACATTTACTGTTTGCACAAAGTTTAATGTGGGAGTTATTTATTAGTATTAATAAAAGGTATGAAGCCTTTTGAGTAATAAAGTATTGTGAGTAATAAAGTAATAGCATGTGGTGTAATTTTGAGATGTTTAAAGGGTGTAGTTTAAAGTGAAAAAGTTGCTTATTACCGAATTAGGAAATAATGCATCTAATTTGGGGCGGAACTTTTAGACAAATAATGATGGATCAAAAATGGGACGGAGGGAGTAACAGGTTGAGAAGGCCATAATCAACCTCATACTAATAACATGAGTTTCCAAGGACACTTTTCCAGAAAACTAATAATCCTCAACATATCCTGAAAACATCTTAACAGACAAGTTACTAAATCTTCTACAAAACAATCAAGACTTCGTTATGCTTATCAATATATTGAAAAGATTGATCTTTTTTTAATGGGTAAATGAATCCATCTAAGAAATGTCTATCTACATGTCTACAGGATTTGAGAAATTAGTAGAAATAGCATATTTCAAGAAGGAGACTACCATGAAGGGGCAGGAAATCACACACACACACACACAGAGGAAAGAAAACCCCACACCTTCAGCATACTTTCTTCCAGAAGCTCATAGGTGCTATAAAACCGTCTAGCATAAACAGGATCCTGGAGTTCCACAGCCACGTACCACCGTAGAAAGCTAGCCAAATCAATATTTTTCAGTGCTGCAAAGAGAGAAACAGGTCCAAATGAACATAAAGAAAATCTGACATGTCAAAATTTTGTTCTTTGCTGCATCAAGCTTACATCGTTCCACAAGGAAATAACTAAGGCGAGACTTGTCAGAACGCTCAAAACGAAGTGCTTGAACCAACTGAAGTAGGTAGCACTGGAGCTCTTCATCATCAGCTCTTTCAAGAACACTCACAGCATATGCACGCACCTGTCACAATATTTCAAATTTAATGATGCCGCAATTACAGCCTTCACTCCAAAATCTAAAAAAAGATATGGCACACACATGCTTAATAAACTTGAGCAGACAATCAAAAGTTTGGATGTATGATAATGCATCAGCCCAGCAAAAAACAAAGCTATATGGTATAGGCACGAGCATCTTGCTAAAAGCAGTTATCAGAACACAAATTAAACCACAGCAAGAATACAAGCTTAATCACTTAAAATCAAATCAGCAAACATATCTCTAAGATTGTGTAACCATATTCTCAACACATGGTTCCCAGCAAAATATAGTGTTACTTTTAACCAATTTATTAGTAAAAGATACGTAGTTTAATATCAACTTTGTTTTGTTCAACTGTTTGAGCATATTTGAACCCAAGAAAAAGTTCCTACATCAGCTGCAAAAAGGAGACTTATAGATTGCCCGTGATTTAACTGCAACAATAAACAAGAAACTTCTAGTAGTGCACAACTTATCTGTCGAGGTGAGAATTCTAAAGATTCTGCGGGGGTAAATAGAGATGGCTCCTACGTTACCCATAATATGGGGAAGTATTGACGTAATTTCATAGGGCCATTTGGTCTGAATGCTACATGAAGAACATAAGCCAAATGACGGAATGGGAAACCTATGATGTAGAAGATCATACCATGAGTGATTCGGCAGATTTGGATTCATATAGATAGATATCCACCCATGTGGTTGTCTGGGGATGGTTTTGTAAAATTCCATTTCTTAACTTGGTAATTTCCAATATTCGACATACATATTACATACCTCTTCTTCAACTTACGACATAAAAGAAAATTTGCACAGAAGATATAAGAGTACTAAGGCCAGTAAAAGTAATCCAGAAAGAACAGAGTAGGTGGAGGGGCGGTCAATCAAATGATCCACCATACTGCATTAAAAAGGTTGACAACAAAGCCCCAATACAGAAAATTGCATTCCAAAAAAAATAAAAAATGATCCACGACTGCCCCTATCATAAATAAAGAACACAAACGTGATTTAGTTTATGGGTGATATGATTCTTATATAGCATCAAATTATGTAAGTTAGATATCAGTTGAAACATAATCTATAAAAAAGTCCAGACTGTGCAAAAAAGGAAGCAAATGCAAACACGTAAGACAATTAACCTCTTCACTCTCAAAAACTGGAGACAGAAGCCCTAGGGCATCACAAACATCAATCGTCTCCCACTTGCCCATCAGTTCTAGTGCCTGCTTTGCTTCCTGCAGACAATAGTTAAGATTAAGGCATTAAGTCCACCAATCAACATATAGAGAAATTGCATTGAAATATATGTACACTGAATTTGTTCCAGTTATATTTCCTCCACCATTCAAGTGTTGGTTAAAATAATCCAGATGGCCAAATACATTTTTCCGAATCTCATGACTAAATCATTTTTTTGTCCCTGGGCACCTAGTACATTAGGCATACAATGCAAATCAATAATGTAGAAAGATAGCTTTTGCCATTAAAGTAACATGTAAGAACAGACAACAAAATGGTGTTTAATACATAAAGATTGTGATTAGAAATTAGAATGAACTACATCTCAAACTGAAATTTGCCTAAATTTTACCTGAACATCGCTCCACTCTACACAGCACAAAAACTTAGTTAGGGCCCTTTTCTCAGTCATCAATGAAAAGCGAAATTTCCAGAGGAGCTGTTTCTCCTCTCCAGTCAAAGTCCTAGTTGGTGGATATCTTAATATTCTTTGTATAGACCTATAGAATATCAGATACATTATGAGCAGCGAAAACATTAAAAAAAGAAAAAAAAAAGTAACACTTCCACACATTAAGCAATGTTGTATGTACTTTCTTGAAGCTAAAATAGGTTAAAGGAAAAACTTGGATTCATATCATATTTCAGTGGACCAAAAAGGAGTCCAATAGATAGTAATATCTCAAAGAAGAATTATATGCACGTAATGGATGTTATGAATAGCAAGTAAGCCCACACAATTTTACCCCTAATAATTGACATTCTCATTTATACATCAAAGTGATCTGAGGCTTATAGAGAAAGTGATGGATGTTGCACCGACAAGACAGACAAGTATGTTGAACAATTCAAGAACTCCACATATCAGAGCATGCAGACGATTTATATTGTGATACTTTGTAGTTTGTAATTAGAAGATTATGTAGAAACTTGAAATAGTAAGCGAGATAGTCAACTACCACTATTCATGAAAGTAAGTGACATGATAATAAGCATAAATTAATAAAAGCAGTACATCATTCAGGAAAATACAGTTTTTCCTGGTTAATGATATGTTTAATAAAACTTACTTCCTTTGTGTAGAGCTGGGTTTGAGATCTTTATCAATGATGCCACGATTTAAACTTCTTGCCAGCTTTAGTTGCTTGTGCTCAGAGGGGTTAATTTTTCCCACTTCTGGGTCCCACACAGTAACCAGTTCATTTGTTGAAGCTATTGGTGACGGAATTAAGAAATTTGCACCAGACTCCTGTATAGAAAAGTGATATTAAGTTGAGATCCATAGCATCCAATAACCAGTTACAAGGATCATCATCATTGGTTGAATAGGAACTGTGAAAAATAAATATAAAAATGAAAACTAAAAATTCAGTTACTAAAGAAGTCGAACACATGATGCTCTAACAAGTTAGATTTAAAATGCACTTGTGTGATTTGGAAACGGAAAAAGTGGAAACAAACGTCAGCATTGCAGAATATTTTGCTCAGGAGTAAAGTTCATCTCAGGATCATGTGTCTGTAGCAAACAATAACAATACAATTCCAATAATCAGGGTTAGATATTTGGTGTTGCACAATTAAATCAAAACACTCAAATTGTTTTCACCAGAAATGAATGTGTTTGTACTAAAAACAATTTTGCTCATTGGTAATCACCCAATCAAATTGAGGCAGTTGGCAAAAACAGAAAGATAGACCAAGTGATTGAATTCACAGAACACAAAATTAGGTAGCACAAAGAGCATTATGAGAATGAGGAACGACTGCAGAGATTCATAAGTACCTGGAAAACAACTCGGTGTTCGAAGCTGCAGAAATCAACGATAGTGTACAAATGAGAACTCCCATTTTTAATGTTCTCACGCTCCTTTACTTTCTCCATGGCTTTAAATGAAAGCCGATCAAGCCAATCAACTCTTTGAATTTGTCCTCTCTCATACTTATTTACGAGCTTTTCAAGACGCTCTAATTCTCCTCTCTCCTCCTTAGGAACCTATCAAAAAACATGGCACTCAAACCTTACCATATCATACCATAAGGCAACTCAATTCTTAGCAGCTGAATACCAATGAATTAGAAAATAAATACTTTTCCGGGAGTGATTGTGTTTATAGAGCCATCTGCTTCTTTGCCTGCCCAAAGTCTAAGCTTATGCTTCCCAGTTTTGAGCTGCCTTTTCATGTTAAACAGACGAATGGTCGCCCCACCAACCACTTGCTCATCCTTTCCACAAGAAACGTCATATACCTAAATTAAAGTACCAATTATTATTTTTCTACAAAATGCTTAAGTTGGAGGCAAATTGTCAGTAACTTAAACTAAATACTTACAGTAAGAGCCAGCTGTGAATTTTCGGTCAAATCACGATATTTAGTACTAAGCGTAATGAGTTCATTCCAGCAGTATGATGGACCTACGGATTCCAACCTACATTTTAAAACCATCTCCTCACGAAATCACCCAAAAGTATCCGGAAAGAAAAAAAACTCAGAAAGAAATATTGCAAAATTGAAACCCAAATATTATACCTTGTTCTCATGGGGAGCCCAAAAGGAGAGCCATCAACGTACAACAAGCACTCAACATACAATTCGGGTTTCCTCTCCTCTATCGGGCAATCAGAATCAGCTGAGGAATCCAATTTACAGTACAATAATCATCATCACAATCTACAGCTCAACTAAAATAGCAATAAACTAGTAATACTAACCTCATATGAACCCTACCACAGATCCTAAAACACCATGCACTAAAGAACTCAACCAAGAGTACCAATACTTGTTAACTGAATCTAACAAAAATAGAAAGAAAAAAATTCCCCCAAAAAGAAAAAAACTACAAATACTCCAATCCCCCTACCCCCTCCAGAAAGAAAAGACCATTCATTAGATTAAGTAAAAAGAACACAAAAAATTTGTAATACCTGAATCAGGAAGCTTACGAGCAGATAGATTTCCTTCCAATCTCTCGATTTTGAAAGTTACTGGAAGATTTATGTCGCATGACAAAAAGAATCGAAATTCGTTCCCGCCCATCCTCCTTACTGCGCTAAATTTCAAAGGGCTTTTCGAATATTTAAGGATTTCTCCGTGATCAAAATCCTGAAATTTAACGAGAAGTTCTTCCTTGGTTTAACTCGTAGAGCCGTAGTCTGCTGCGATTTTGAGTTTTTTAATGGGCGCGGTTATACACACACCAACCTATTGAGTACACCCACCTGATAAATTTTTCATTCTAAAGGACATGTAAAATATCCTATACACCCCTCTTTACAATTTTTTTTAAAAATACGAGGATGTGTACACCCAACCATTTCATTTTACAGGAATCATTCCACCATCACCAAAATCTAAAAAAAAAAAAAAAAAAAACAAAAAAAAAAAACTTAACAAACACTAAATTAGAAAAAAAAGAGATGTTCGCAATTTTTTTCGAAAATTTTATTCCTACAAAATCAAATTGTTCGAAAATTTGTCCTACACAAACACATATTGTCTGAAAATAATTTATGAACAACGTACAATTGTTCGAAAAAAATCAATGAACGAACACAAATTCCTTAACATTTTCAGTTTTTAACCCATAAAACATACCCTTTTTTTCTAATCAATGACACTAATACATTTGAATCTGTAAAATTTCTAAAAAACCTAACACAAAACACAAAAAAAATTGATTTTTTTTTTTGTTTTTGATCTGTAAAATTTTGTTTTTGATCTGTAAAAACCTAAAAATCAAAAACAAATATGTACGAACCTAAACAATATTTCCTAAAGCCTAAACTTACCTTAAGGTGGAGGTTGCGAACGGCGGCGGAGGAGGCGGCCTGAGTGCGTGCGAGCGAGCGGCGGAGGCGTCGGCCTGAGTACGAGAGAGGCGAGGTGAGGCGATCGTGGTTGGACGAAGAGGCGGGAGAGGGAGGCGGTCGTGGCTGGACGAGTCGGTGGCGTGCGCGACAAGTCGGCGGAAGGGACGAACGGAGCACGGTGCGAATAGGCAGGCGGGGGCGGAGGGGCAGTGGCGGACCCAGGAATTTGGACGTGGGGGTACGATAAATAGTCTTTAAAATTTTATTTAATATTTAAAGTCTTACCAATTGATGATGTACATCAATAACTTAACTGTTGAAATTGTTCAAGCTTTGACAATTTGAAAATGAGTGCAGAACCGACTAAGAGAATATATAGACATAGAGGTGAAATTAAATAAAAATATAAGACACACGCTATTATAATGCACTGTGAGAATATCGAAGTTCATCGAGCTAATAGTTCAAAAAATTAAATGAATAAAAATTAGTAGATAACGAGTGACTAAAATTATACTTAAATAATATTTGGCTCACACAAGGAGTTTTATAAGAAAATTATACCCTCTTTGTCTAAATTCGTTATATAACTTCGGCTACAAATTTTAATAAATATCGATTAATTGTGTGTGTAAAGTAGATGTGTTTGAGTTATGATTGAGTGTTGTGGATTAAATGTTTATAAACAAATATTGTGAATAATATTATTTTCAATAGAAAAATGAGAATAATAAAATTAAAAGAAGTAATATTTAAATATATTACAATTTATTTTATATTTATAATATAATAAATAAATAGTACTCGACTACATATTAGAAAACGAAACAAAAGACATAGATAATTAAACATCAATTTTATAATAAGAAATCAGGCCCAATTAATTTAACCAATTGAATAATAGGGGAGTATTACTAGTTGAAATTTGTTCAGCTTGGGGGTACAACTCTACACTGGGTCCGCCCCTGCGGAGGGGGGTGCTTAAGCCGACGCGAACGGGCGGGCGGCGGCACCGTGCTAGCGGCCACGTGAAAGGAGGCGGTGGCTACGCCCTTCTCCAGCGAGTAGGCGGCGGCGTTGATCGTCTTCTTCGAGACGGAGGCGCGCGACGGCGGTGAGGGAGTGAGATAATGAGTGGCCAGTGGGTGTACTTTTGAGTTTTGAGAGTAAGGAGATGATAAGAAGGATTTAGAATTTTAATAAAGAGAGGGGTATTTTCGGATTTTCCACGTGTGTGTCCTCAATACATTGGTGTGTCTATAACCGCGCCCTTTTTATAGCAACTTTAAGGTGAAGAATATATATATTTATTATTTTTCAATATTTGGGATTTTGTGTATGAGTAAATTACCGAAAGGTACTCTAGGATCATTTTTATTTTTTTAAATTAAATTGACTTATTTTTTAAAAATTCAATTTTATGGGGAAATAAAATAGAGGTATTAATTTTGTGAGTTATTTTTATATTGAGAATGGATAAGTAATTATGTGGGTCTCACTAGAGAAAATGTTCAAATAATCACGAAATAAAAATTTTTTGCATGAGAAATAGTAACATTTATTTGCTTTATTTATATTTTTTTAATATTAAATTTAGTACTCCTACAGTTCTAGTGAAAGTTATTCAATTTTTATTTTTTTTATATTTCAATGAGAAATAGACACGAACGAATTCGGCAAAGGAAACAAATGAAATGACGTCAAAAATTAGGTTAGACTTTAAATAGGGAGGGGTGTTTTTGTCATTAGACAACCCCAATCCGTGTTATTGGGTATTAATAGACGGTGACCAATCGTCGTGTGTTTTTTTTTTCACCACAACTTTAAAAATGACAAACAACATTTAAGTACAGGCTCTGATCTTGTGTTGGCCTCTGCATAATGCCCATCAAATCTTTCATTGTGTCCTACTAGTAAAATAAAATTCTAAATTTCGACACTGCGAAAAAAATCCATATTTAAACTAATTTGTTAAACAAATTGTATATTTTCCAAATTTTTAGGGATGGAATATGTAAAATTCCAATAAATTTGTTGACAGTCAGTTTTTTCCACATTTTTGTTCCCTCCAATTTTTTTGGGACGATATCTTTTACCAAAATATGTATACGCAGTGACGGAGTCACAATGGCTCTACGGGGCAATGAGCCTCTCACTATTTTTTCTATATATATTTATTTCTTCTCGTGATTATTTGTATACTTTATTTATTAAAACAATTCATGATTACTTGCATACTCATAATATAGAAATAACCCATAAAATTAATAAGCCTACTAGTCTACTACATCATTTAATTTATTTCCAAATCCCATTTTCTATAACACCTCACTAATTCTTTTTTTACATCTCACTAAATTATTTAAAGTAATTCTAATTTATTTAACTTCATACCCCACTAATTTTTATTTTTAAAATTGAATTTATTAAAGTAGGCAAGTTATCACGAAATGAACTGAAAAATCTATAGTTGTATTCAACCCTCCAATCTAGAATTTTTTGCTTCATCACAATGTGTAGGCCTTTTTTTTAACCAAAATTTCAGAGGTGATATGTATAAGCAAGTCATTTTTAGTTCTGTTTTTTTTTTTTCAAAATATTTTTTTTTTTTTTTTTTTGAGGGGATGAGTGGCTAGAGATCCGAATAAAAGACTAATCAAATACAATTCCAACGATCTCGCTAGAAACCCCTAAGAATCTGCTCCATTTCACTTTGAAGAAACGGTAGAGTGAACCGCACTTTGTGCCAAACTGTGCGCTCGTCGATTTAAGCTTCGTGGAAAGTGATTGAATTTGCACACTACAAATTCTTTCGAAAGCTTAATAATTCATTCCACGATGCCACATTCTGGTCCTCTTCCTATTGTGCCCTTTTGGCACATTCGTATTGCTTGGGCCGAATCCGAGCGGACTTCAATTGATATGAAATTTTTTGTCTTAGCCTTGCGTAATCCAATTTCAATTGCTTTTAGTTCAGTCCAATTTCAATTTGCCCATCTCTTGTACTCACGGAACCCCCAACACCAAACTTCAATTCGTCCGGATTATGCGCCCCGTCAACTTCAAGAATATAAGATGTCGCCTCCAGACTGTTCTTCTCCTCATAACTGGGTTTATCAACCCTTTCCTCTTCATGTACATCCCCTCGGGTAGCTCTCCTAAAAGCATCCAGATATGCTATCACTCTTTCTCCCGTGGTTTCTCGTATCTTGTGTGGGCCGGGTTCGTCCAAGTGTAATCTTGTATGCATCATTGAGCATCTTTCTCTCCACACTCCCCATGCAATCATGATTACTTCTTCAAATAAAGATGTTGTCAAGGAACTTTGAATGCCTTGAAGTAAATCAATGATGTTGGAAAATTTTCCACTTTTAATTACCCCCCAAATTCCAAACAATTTCCACACCTTTTTTACTCCTGGACATGTAAAGATTACATGCGTTGTGCTTGGTGCAAAGGTGCCGCAAAGACCACAATTTGGAATAACTGGGATATGCCTTCGACTCAAGTTTCCTTCTGAAGCTACAAACTCCATGCATAATTTCCAACCAAAAATTTTAATTTTTGGAGGAATTCTTAAATTCCAGATCTTATTCCACCAACTTTGCAAGGCTGTCGAACTTGAGGTTGTAGGTATCTCGTCGCTTCCTTTATTGCCTTCGCACGCCACTCTATACCCAGATTTTACTGTGTATCGGCCATGTGATTCCATCGGCCAAAATCTTGTGTCCTCCTCATCGGCCTCACCAATCGTTGTTCTAAGAATGCCATCCACTTCAAAAGGTAGAAAGCCAATATTCAACATTTCTTTATCCCACTCCCTTCTTTCATTAAGAAATCTTGTTACGTTGATGCCTGTTGCAATAGATGATTCAATTCTTCCTTCATTTAGGCCCAAAACCCATGCATCTCTATGTAGTCTAATCGTGTTCCCGTTTCCTAGCATCCATCGTAATCCTTTTTGTAAGATTTCCCGACTAGCACATAGCGATCTTCATGTGAACGACGGGTTACTCCCCACTTCAGCTTCCATAATATCTCCATGCTTAAAATACCTGGCTTTAAAAATTCTTCCCATAAGAGAGGTTGGTTGTTCAATCATACGCCAAACTTGCTTGGCCAGAAGTGCTTGATTGAAATGAGTCATTTTTCGAAAACCCAAACCTCCTTGTCCCTTTGGTTTGCACAGGTTCTCCCACTTTGTCCAGTGAATTTTGTTATGCTCAGTATTCTTTCCCCACCAAAAAATCGCAATAAGAGCCTCCAACTGGTCACAAATTCCTTTTGGAATTTTGAAGCACATCATAGCATATGTTGGAATTGCCTGGAGTACAGCTTTAATTAAAACTTCTTTTCCACCTTCAGAAAATTCATTATTCTTCCAATTTGTAATCCTTTCCCTCATTCTATCAACCAAATATGCAAATTGAATCCTCTTTCCTCTCAAAGAAAAGGTCGGGAGCCCCAGATAAATCTGATGCCCTTGAGACATCCTAACATGCAAGATCTCTTTAACCATCTCTTTATTAGCTCCCTCCGTGTTTGGGCTGAAAAGAATAGATGATTTATCAAAATTCACCTTCTGTCCCGAAGCCTCTTCATATTGTTTGAGAATTTTTTGAATTCTTTCAGCATTCTCCTTAGCAGCTTTAAAAAATACAACACTATCGTCTGCAAAAAATAGATGTGTGATCATAGGTGCTCCTCTAGCAACTCTGATTCCTTCAAGATTTCCATTGTCCGCTTGTTTTGTAAAACAAGAAGATAAACCTTGTGCGCAAAGAACAAAAAGAAAAGGAGACAGAGGATCTCCTTGCCTGAGACCTCTAGATGGTCGAACTTTGCCAATAATCGAGCCATTTACTCTAAAAACATAATTAGCCGTAGTAACACATCTCATAATAAGGCTGGTCACCTTCTCAGAAAACCCCATCTTCAACATTTGAGATTCAAGAAACATCCATTCAATTCGATCGTAAGCCTTGCTCATGTCAAGTTTCAAAGCCGCATACCCCTGCTTGCTCTTATTATGTCTCAACCAATGCATGCATTCAAAACTAATCAGGATATTATCAGCAATTTGCCTATCTTGCACAAAAGCACTTTGATTTTCATCAATCACATGTGGGAAAATCTTTTTCAACCTGTTAGCAATGGTTTTTGCAATGATTCGGTAACATACATTGCTTAGACTAATGGGACGAAAGTCTTTCAAAGTCTCTGGTTGCTTTACCTTGGGAATGAGTGATATAATGGTTTCATTCCAATCACTGATGTCCTCTTTCTCATTAAGAACTTTAAGGGCCTCTTGTGTAATTTTTTGTCCCACAATATCCCACGTCTCTTGATAGAAACGTGCGTTGAAACCATCAGGGCCAGGGGCCTTATTTGGATGCATATCAAACAGGGCCACACGTACCTCTTCCTTTGTAAAAGGGATATCCAATAAGGAATTCATTCGGGAGTTCACTATAGGCGTAGTATTTCTTGTAATATTTTCAATCTGAGCCTCTGTAGGCTGTGTTGATGAAAAGAGATCCCCATAATAAGATTCAAGCAAGCTGGTAATATCTTCCTTCGTTGAACTCCACCTTCCATTCTCATCTTTGATCCTAGAAATCTTGTTTCTCGACCTTCTCTCCGATGCTCTCCTATGAAAATATGTGGTATTACGGTCTCCACATTTCATCCAATTTACTCTTGATCTTTGTTGCCAATATTCCTCTTGTTGAGCAAATAAAGCTTCAAGCTCACTTTCTAATTTGTGATTTTCCTCCTCTTGAGCTTCACTCATATCATTTCTATCCCAGAGTTGCACCTCTTTGATAATTGATTGGATTCTTCTGTCAATATTTCCAATGGAACTAGCTGCCCATTTTCGAAGGTCACTTCCACACTGTTGTAACCGAACCTTGAGTAGTGATTTCCTTTCACTTCTTTCCCAAATTGAATGAAAAACTTTCATAAAATTCTTTTCCAACAGCCATGCATTTTCAAAGAGAAAGTGTTTTTCTTTGTCCCGAGGCCATCGGTAAACATGTCTTCGCACCGCAAGCGAAATTGCTCGGTGATCCGAGCCAAACCAAAAACCATTCTTTACTGAAGCTAAATCAAAGAACTCGATCCAATTTTTTGTTGCAAGAAAACGATCAAGTCGTTCCTGAATCAGTCGAGCTCCTTTTCTTTTATTTGTCCACGTGAATTTTGGGCCTTTGAAACCAAGATCTTGGAGTGTCAAGTTATTTAAAGTATTGTTAAATCTGTTCATACTCTGCATCATTCTTCCATCCAAATTACCTCCTCTTTTTTCATGAGTGTACATCAAATCATTGAAATCTCCCCCCACGACCCAAGGTGACATTGGGTGGTGAAGAGATCGAATCTTTGAGAGTAAATTAAGAGAGTGCTGTCTTTGTGTTTGATCTGGGCTTCCATGGAATCCCGTAAAATACCACTTGAAATCTTCATGTGAAATCAAAACATCAATATGCGCAAAGGAATAAGAGCTCAAACTTACTTGCACTTCATTGTTTTTTGCAAAGAGGATCAGACCCCCTCTTGTGCCGATCGGTTCAACAACAAAACATACATCAAAATGTAACAAAGTCCTCCATGTTTGAGCTATTCTAGAGGACAATTTAGACTCGATAACAAAAAGCATAGAGGGGTTATTTAACACGACTAAGCGCCTAAGTTTATGGAATGCATTCGGACCCCTCAACCTTCGTGCATTCCAGCATACAATGTCCATGGAGCTTGGCGGGACTGAGAGTTCCCAGTCCCCACTATGCTAAAGTTCTCAGATTCTTCATCACTTTGTATTTTTTCTATATTCCAAAATGCTTCTTCCTCGGCTCAAAGGTAACCCAAATCCAGAATGCTTTTTTTGAATTCCCTCTAAAACCTCAGTTGTTGCCCACAATCCCAAACATGCCAGTGATATCATCACTAGAATTCCATTTTATATTATGTTGATGAACCAGTTCAAGTGCTGTAATATTATCAATGTACATCATTGATTTACTGCCAACCACTTGGACTCCAATATCTCCACCATAACAGTAGTTAGTGCTTGAAGGTACTGAGGTAATCTCAATTTCATTAATGAAATCAAAAGTATGTTTCGATGGGCTAATTGAAGGAGTAAACAGTAAATTCAAGGGTTGATTATCTCGTATGACTACACAAAATTCCTTGACTAAAGTATTCACAGAAAGAGCACCAGCGACTATTGAAGCACTGGATTGAGGTGAAAAATGTAAGGAAATTGGGAACGAGAGATTCGTGCAGTACTGTAGGGAAGACGATCGCCGGACTCTGGGTCCCCGCACAAAATTCGAAAATCACACCCTCCACAACAACCACAAGAAAGAAAAGGAATAAATCCAAATCAAGTCCCTCTCACCTCGACGTCGTCCTTTGATATTCTGGTAAAATCTCGAAACGACGATGAAAAACAGTCGTTGTATTAAGCCATCGTCGTCGCAGCGCCGCACCGATTGACACAATTCTGGTAGTAGTAGAAAGGCCTTGACAAGTAGAACAAAAGCCCTCAATCAATTTGAATATCGAAAGCCGATAGGATTGTCAATTTTTCGATAGGAATTGATTTACGCCATGGGTTTCCTCGCAGTTTATTTTGCAGATTTATATGAGGGGAAGACTTGATCGAGCCAACAGAGAGAGATCGAAGAACGGAGAGAAAATCGCACACACTCGTATGTGAAAATCGCACACACTCACACGCTGAAACTCACACACTAAATCGCACACACTCCACGGTGAAATCGCCCCTACATATCCGCTGGTCTTGGAAAGTTTCTTTTTTTTTCAAAATAAGTTTACCAAAATATAGAAGTTTTTACATACCTGCAAGGCTGCACTGCACTGCACCTAACACTAACACTAACAATGACTACCCTTTTTTTAATTGGCAGCTGTTTCTAGGGGTGTGCACGGGTCCAAAACCGGATCGGGACCGGTTTGGACCTGGACCGGAATCGACACTAATGTGTGGATCGAAGACCGGACCGGAATGAACCAGTTCAAACTCGGACCGGATCGGAATTTTTCGATCCAGTCCGGGTTTGGACCGGTTTTTATTTATTTTTTTATTTTTTTTAAGTTTTTTTTTTTCAGGTTTTTTTCATGTTTTTGGAAGCGAGAACAAGAATGATGAATTTGTGTAGTTCTTCATTTGAGATCAATCTCAACCAATGTGAATTTTAGTTACAATATTATTAAAGATATTTTGACACTAAAAGTAAATTGATTATTTTTGTTCAATTATATACTTGAAAAAATGTAATATATCTCAACACGTTTACCTCACACCCTCACCAATTATTGTGCTTCCATTCTTTTTTTAGAGTCTTAATGAAAGTAGGGGTTTTCTTAGGATAGTCCAGATGTCGCCTGGACTATTAATAGTTCGGATGTCAAATTGCATCGCTCTGTGTCGCCCTAACCTGATACATGTCGCCTTTTTTTAATATTTTAAAATAATTATTTAAATTTAATTTTATTATTTACTATTTTATCCTTTATTAAAATTAATAATAATATTATTTAAATTAAACAATACAGAACGTAAAATTAGATTTTTTTTAACAGAATTTCAAAAAAAAAAAAAAAACAGAACGTAAAATTAGATTTTTTTAACAAAATTAAATTATTATTTTATTTATATTTAATTAGTTCACTCTCAAATTATTTTTTTACTACGGTTATCTGCACCCGTTCATTTTATGAGTTCATCCCCAAATCATTTTTTTATCACGGTTATGCACACCCGCTCATTTTATGAGTTCACCCATAAATTATTTGTTTACCATGTTTATCTACACCCCTCATTTTATGAGTTCACCCCAAAATATTTTTAAAAAAGTAATTACATTTAAAAGACTATATTATCCTTTTATTAATTTACACAAAATATAATAAAATCAACCTTAATTTGTATATTTACAATCTATAGTCGAGTCATTATCGAGTTACCGTCGATTAACCATCAAGTCATCCATATTTTTAGAAAAAAAATCGTAAAACATAATTAAAAAAAAAAAACTATCGAAATTTGGCACAAATCTTGATTTTTTTTTTAAGTTTTCTTCCCCTTCCTCTTTTTCTCCCATTTTCAGTTTTTATTCTAAACTTTTAATTTCTTCGTTTTTTTTCCTTTTACTTTTTTTTTTCATTTTTTCATGTGTATTTTTTTAAATTTTAATATAAAATAATATTATAGGTATGATTTTATTATAGTCGGTAATACAATAAGTAATAACTAGTAATATCATAAATAGTAATCAGTAATACCATTAACAGTAATTAGTACGAATAAACACTTATCTTATTCAAAGTGAGATGGTCTCATGGTGACACTGGTCATAAATTAGTAGAAATAAACACTTATTTTTTCAAAGTGGTAAAACGTCATTCTCAAACTATGTTTTGGAAAGCAAAATTTTGGTGAAATCAGAATAAAAAAACTTTAGGAAATGTGAATGGAACTATAGGAAAACGTCATGCTTAGACCATTGATTAGTTATCAAAAATATGTGTCCATATAATGTTGCTTACGAACATTGACCTAAAGTCCGATTTGTATAATGTAACTAGATTGATTGTTACCAGACTTAAAAATTACATTAGAAGACACATTTTTATTTTGGAAGGAATGTTGATAGTAAAGTTTTTATTCTGAGAATAATATTGAGTGTTTCGATGACACGACACCCATAAAGTTTCGAATAAGATAATTTCTTATTCTATTGTCTTTTGCAATGACGATAAATAAAAGTTAAAGGTCAGTCTCCTTTCATAGTAAGTGTGTAGTTGCAACCTCTAGAGTTAAGAGTGGATTAAACAATATTTACCTAGATTCAAATGAATAACAAATTTATACTATGGAGTAGATGTTTCAAATATTTTTTTAAGTAACAAATTAAAATTAAAATATATTATAAATTTATTTGAATTTCTTACGGGCGTTGCCCATTGTGACATTGTCCCTCCTTTACGTCAAAGAAAGAAGAAATTGTGATTGAGAGCAAATCGAGTAAGTGGAGACTTTTTGGGCCAACAATGTTAGCCCATTTAATTAAAAGTGGAGAATGTTTTGAGCTAGCATTTAATTAAAAGTAGGCATCCCAATTGTTTTATCAAAGAAAAGAACCAAATTGACCAGCCCATTTCTTGAATTGTGCGTGAGCAAGTAAGGCCACAGATAAATGCCCCCCTTATATTATGACTTCACCCCTTAGATGTCTTCACACCGTATAGTTGAGTTCACCCACCAGTTTCTTTCCAAAATTACATTTTCCTTTTAACATAAGTCCTAACCCTAATTTTATTCAATCATTCCTCATTTTCAACTGCCTCCAACTCTCCTTCTCCTCTTTTCATCTTTCTTTTGTCGTCGATCAGCGTCTCTACCCGTCTGCCGCTCGCCGTCTCCCTCCCTCCGCGCATGGCCCATGGCCTGACCCGAAAGCCTTTTAAAGGTCTTTTTAAGTGTATTTCAAAATAAAATAAAATACAACAATTGAACCGGTACCACCAAATCATAAAAAACAATAACAAATGTTCAAAAAAAAAAAAAAAAAAAAGAATGTTCTTTCAACAATTACAACTAAAAAATACATCAATTTTTCAAGATAATCTCATCTTCATGTTGAAACATGCTGAAATTTTATAATGAATGAACAAAAAATTCCTCAAAATTATTCCACACAATTGATGTTTTTTGCCTTTTCTTTTTAATGACAAAATCATTGTCATTTTTATCTTAGGTATTATTATATGAAGTTGTGTCATTATTCTCATGTTGAGAAGACATAACTACAAAATATACATTAAAAATAAAATAAATAAATGTCAGAATCTTACTAAATTCATAAGTAAAATCCATAAATTTCAAATAAATCTCATAAATAAATAACCATATAGAAATCATACAAATTTTGAGAATACTGCGTTGCGTTAAGCACAAATTGAAAATTTGATTGTCCAGAAAAAACAGAGTATTAAAGAAACACAGAAAAAAAAATCAAAAATTTAATTAGAAATCAGGAATGCTCAATATCACATATCATAACAAATTACCCAACTCCATATACATAAAAAAAAATAGGCGTACTAATAATACTCATGATTCGACTAATTCAACTAAGAATGAAAAAAAATAAAAAATATAAATATAAATCACATAATATTAACCTGATCGAGCAGGGATTTGCAAAAAGTCTGCAGAAAGTTTTTTTTTTTTTTTTTGGAATGGAATTTTGTAGGTTTTCTCTTGATTTTAAAAAGTGGTGCACAAAACACACAAGTATCTCATATGTTGATGTTGAGAAGACATAACTGCAAAATACATTAAAAATAAAATTAATAAAGGTCAGAATCTTACTAAATTCATAAGTAAAATCCATAAATTTCAAATAAATCTCATAAATAAATAACCAAACATAGTATTAAAGAAACACAGAAAAATAAAATAAAAAATTCAATTAGAAATCAGCTCAATATCACACATCATAACAAGTTATCCAACTCCAGATGGATAAAAGGCGTACTAATAATACTCATGATTCGACTAAGAATGAACAAAAAATATAAATATAAATCACATAATATTAACCTGGATCGAGCACCGATGTGCAAGAAGTCTGCAGAGAGTTTTTTCTTTTTTGTTGGAATGGAATTTTGTAGGTTTTCTCTTGATTTTAAAAGTGGTGCACAAAACACACAGATGTATCTCATATGTTGAGAAGACATAATTGCAAAGTATACATTAAAAATAAAATTAATAAACGTCAGAATCTTACTAAGTTCATAAGTAAAATCCATAAATTTCAAATAAATCCCATGAATAAATAACCATATAGAAATCATACCAATTTTGTTTATAAGTAAAATCCATAAATTTCAAATAAATCCGAGGAATAAATAACCATATAGAAATCATACAAATTTTTAGAATACTGTGTTAACACATATACATAATTTTTTTTTTAATCAATCAGAAGGAAAATTAATGAAATTATATTGAAAATTTGATTGTCCAGAAAAAACAGAGTATTAAAGAAACACAGAAAAAAAATCAAAAGTTCAATTAGAAATCAGGAATGCTCAATATCACATATCATAACAAGTTACCCAACTCCATATACACATATACACAGATGGATAACACATATACACAGATGGATAAAAAATTAGGCGTATTAATAATACTCTTGATTAGACTAAGAATGAACAAAAAATAAAAAATATAAATCACATAATATTAACCTGGTCGAGCAGCGGATGTGCAAAAAGTCTGCACAAAGTCGGAATAGAATTTTGTAGGTTTTCTCTTGATTTTAAAAGTGGTGCACAAAACACACAGATGTATCTCATATATTCTATTTTTCTACTGGGTTCTATAAGAAGCTCTGTTTCTGAAGAAAAAATTCACATATATATATAAAGGCATAACACAAACTGTCCCCAATTTTGTGATCTCAGATAATTTCCGGACTGTGCAAGTCAATTAGGCAATGAGAAACGGTTGAACAAAATCAACACAATATAAATGAAAAGATAAAAATAAATAGTCTCCGAGCCGGTTCTAACCTTGTACACCTCCAAAGACTATGATTAGGCAGGTAAAAATAAATTTAAAAGCTAGTAGAAAATTTAATGTCAAATTAATATCTTGAATACTAAATTCGAAACAAAAATTTGTATAAAAAATTCAACTAAATTAATAATTTAATCTAAAATTCAATTCATTCAAATATCTATCTTAAACCCTAGATTTACCAAAATTAATTTGAGTAGAAAATATAGAATTGTTCATATCCGAAGCTCTTCTTCAATGGAATTTTCGAATAAAAGAAGAAAACAAGAGAATCTTATGTGACGCCTAAGTACTGAATTCGAAACAAAAATTTGTATACAAAATTCAACTAAATTAATAATTTAACCTAGAATTCAATTCATTCAAATATCTATCTTAAACCCTATATTTACCAAAACTAATTTGAGTAGAAAATATACCTGGAACTCTTCTTCAATGAAATTTTCGAATACCTAGATTTACCAAAACTAATTTGACTATAAAATATAGAATTGTTCATACCTGGAGCTCTTCTTCAATGGAATTTTCGAATAAAAGAAGAAAATAAGAAAATCGTATGTGTGCCGCCTAAGTATTGAATTCTAAACAGAAATTTGTATAAAAATTCAACTAAATCAATAATTTAACCTAGAATTCAATTCATTCAAATAAAAAAAAAGATAATTTATTGTTTATTATGATTATTAATGATATGAGAATTAAAATAAATATTATATATTATCAATTAATTTTTTTATTAATCATGAGGATAAATTTGTAATTTTATGATTATATATTTAAAATTATTAAATTTAATTTAAAAGTGTGATAGGGCGACAAAAAACGATAATAAGTGCAATGCAAGGCGATGGATTCTGCGACGCCAAATGCAACAGGTAGCAGGTCATCAAATATAAGCCATTAGATTTCAGATCTGATGGCTCTGATTACTGGACTGTTGATAGTTCAGGCGACACTGGACTATACTTAGAAGGCCCCATGAAAGTAATATTTAATAAGTTTTCAAATTTGCAGTCCTAATTTTATTTAGTTTATAATAATTATGATTTTATTATTAAAAAAAATATGAATATAAAAAAAAAAATTGATTTTCCGGTCCATCCGGTCGGAATTTACCGGTCTTAGATCGAATCGAACCGGAAACCCGAAATTATAAAATTCAATGGACCGAAGACCGGAATGTAACCTGTCGGTCCGATCTTATTTTGCACAATCCTAGCTGTTTCCACATTTGGGTTGCTAAATGACATTCAAAGGTACAGTACTCCTACAGTCCTACTACAGTATAATTAATTAAACAGTGTCCCACAATTGATAGATACACCCTCAATTTTCTGTTAAAAAAGTTATTAAAAGACTATAGTGCCCCTATGTAAAAATAGCATATCCTCCCTTGACCCTTCCCTTCAACAGTTCAACCTAATATTCGCGGAGTCGCTTCTTTTTCTCTCCTCGCTCAAACAAACTTCAAATATAAAAAAGAATGGTTTTAACTTTTTTTCATTAATGAATCTAATAATATAAGCCTATTTTTTAATCCAATTTTACCATTAAATACTTGTTTCAATTTTAAATAAAAATATTCATGCAATGTATTTGGAAAAACATTATTTATAAATTTTACCACAAACAAACATTCTGGATCTCATCTAATTCAAAAAAGCAAACCAGCAACATATAGAAAGTAGTATCTAAATTTATTAATTTCATAATCCCTTAAAATAAAACATATCTAAAAATACAGTAAACATAAATAGCTGCAATTAATCTTTGATTTCTTCAAAGGAAAGGAGTTCCAGGTATTTCTGCCATGCCTTGTAAAACACAACCGCCCTGTAGGTTTTGGGAGTGGCCGCGTCGCCTGCCGTGGCGGAGATATCCAGCCGGAAATTCGTACCGGCAACCACCTGCGACTCTCCCTTAACAACTTTCCCGTAAACCAAGGAAGTACCGAACTCCTTGTTGTGTTCCGTCACCGCGAATTTCGCGGCCATCACCACGTCCGCGGCGTTGGGATCCTTAATCGGCTTCCAACCGCCGGCCATGGGGCCTAGAGCGGCGGCGAAAATGGGGAGCGCAACCACCATAGCTGAGAGAAATAGGTATAGAGAGGGACGAAATGCGTGTGCCATGTTTTGGAGGAGAGTAGATTCAGATTGGATGGAGGGTGTAGGTTACTTATATTGTAATCTCACGCGCGGAAAATTGAATTTATTGTAGTAGTAATCTCTTCATATTTTTGTTATCATATATTTTCATTAATTTTCTTATTTTTATTTTTGACTTGCTTCATAAGTTTTGATACTCTCACGAGCTCGTCACGTCCAACTTTTAAATAATTTAATAAATTAATTTTAAAAGTTATTAAATGTTGAATGAACTCTTAATTTTTTTGTTAATGATAATTCTATACTAATTAAACTTAGAGACAGTTTCTAAAAATTCATTGTATTTATCTATAAATTGTTGTCTCAATTTACATTAATTATCTATATTTCAAGTATAAAATAAGATTTGATATATACATGGTTAAAACATCAATCCTTATATATTTTTTAAATTTAATAATTAAGGAGTGGGTCGAATGGACTGGACTAAAGATAAATATTAGAAATAAGCAATTATAAATTATATTAAATGTTTAATACTCCCTTTGTCCCACCATAATTTCCCACTTTCCTTTTTATATGGATATTCCACTCTAAGTTTCTCATTCCATTTTTGACAAATTATTTTCTCTCTTCCAATCACATCACTTTTACTTTATCTATTATTTTATTATACTTCATCTCTTACTTATCTATTATTTTATCTGTCACCATCACATCACTTCTATTACATCTATTATTTTATCATATTCCTTAATCTAAACACTCAAAAGAAAGGAGAAACTTATATCGGGACGGAGGGAGTACAAAATAATGAGATATAATGTGTAATTAAAAACCAAAAGGATATGTATAAAACATTTAAACAAATATTAACATTGGTTTAAAGAGTAAAAACACATAAAAAATCATAAAATATGCACAAAACTTCTCTTTGTCTTAATAAATACACAAAACTCCCTTGTGTTTAGGAGTGTTAAAAAAAATCGGACCGGAAAAATGATCGGAATCGGATCGACCGGTTAGATTTCGGTCCGGTCTCCGGTCCGGCAAATTTTGGATTCCGGTCTTTCGGACCGGTTTGGACCGGATTTTTTTTTTTTACTAAAGCACTCTCAATTATTTTTGAAAACCAAGTAATTGGTGAAAATGTGATGAGATCTATTACATTTTTTTGGCAAATATATAATTTAACAAACATATTTAATTTATTTTAGGGTCAAAAGATCATTAATAATAATGTAAATAAAATTCACATTGGCGTAATGAAGAGCAAACACTTTAATTTTCATACACAAATTCATCAATTTTGTTCTTGCTTCCATAAACTTAAAAAAAATTAAAAAATTAAAAAAAAAATCTGGTCCAACGAACCGGTCCAAACCCGGATCGGACCGGATTAATTACGGTCCGATCTCCAATCCGTAAAATTTTAAAATTTCGATCCCGATCCAATCCGGTTCTGGACCCGTGCACACCAAGTAGTTTGTGTTTCATTAAAATATGCACACTTTTCCACACCTTTCACTTTCTCTAAAAAAATTAATGGTGTTCATTCTTCATCGGGCAATCACTCCAAAATAAAGAGGAATTTGCGACGGGAACCTCGATCATTGCAAATTATGAAGAATTTTTTTTTTTTTTACAACGAAAATTTTATCCATTCCAAATTTGCCACGATTTTTATATATTTTTTTAATTTACACTTTCTATTTTTTTGCGATTTACACAACGAAAATTTAATCCGTATTTATTTTTTAAATTTTCAATTCTAATATTTATAATTATATATATATATATATATATAAGATATTATATGTCATAATTTTTAATGCTTTAATGATTTTTTTTGGATTATACGTGCATCTATATTCTAGATTAAATTGTTAATTATGGAATATTTTAAATTATTCTAGTTATTATTGCAATTATACATAGGTATATGTATATATATGACATAAATTTCATTTGTTTAAAAGATAAAAAGTGATTATATTAGATGTATGCAATAAATTAAAATAAAATTAGGTGAAATAAAATTTAAACAAAGTGGGATTTGTGCATATTGTATGAACGGGGGTTGTGCATATTTTATGAAACACGGTGGAGTTTTGTGCATTTTTAATAGAACACATGGAGTTTTTGTTATTTTAATTTACTCGGGTTTAAGATAGATCTACACCGACATAACATAAGTGATTTGGACTAAGAGGGTATATTAAATTGAGATTCTGTTGGATTTTTTTGGATTTTAAAAAGTTAGTGGATTTAGAAAATCGCAGAGTTTGACTGACTTTTTTATTGATTTATATGGATTTTCATAGATTTGACAAGATTTTGAAATACACATTTTTTTATTAATTTACATGGATTTCCATAAACTACGCCCTTAAAACTATTGATGCAAGCGAATATCGAACACACTTGTATATAAAAAAAAAATTATCTAAATTATATAGAAAAAATACCAAAAATATATTAGTTAAAAAAAATATTATTCTATCATCATTATTCTCATCTTCATTTCCACGGTTATACCTCGACCTCATTTTCCACATAACATGCATTAGCTTCAGTTCTTTGTCGTAGTTGGCTTTGAGAAAGCAATTCCAAATTTTCTCTTCCATGTCGACTGGAAATTCATACATTCTTTGCGAAGAAAGTTATGTAATCCAGCACAAGCCAATACTAACTCTGGTTGTGTTTGAAATGGGAATGGAGGTGAGTTTTGAAAATTGTGAATTGCAATTTGAAAATACAAAAAATTCTCTCAATCACATTTCTTAATGATGCATGGCGAAGATTGAATGGGTGACGATCTTAACCACCAAAATCTTTTAGATGATATCGAACACCACGTGCTAACTTTAAGATCTGAGAACAGTGTGAATAAATGTTCTTGAGATCTTAAAGTTGGCATTAATGCTATAAATTATAAATTAGGTGGCGATCGAAAATATATTATTGCTAATGTTGTCAACTGTGCCGATATATTATAATTTTTAAAGAGAGAGCATAATTTTAAAGAGATGTAATCTTTTTCACGATAATAATGGTGGTGAAGGATTTGTGATACTTATCGAAGAACAAGAATGTTTGTTTTATATTCTTAGAGAATCCGTTGAAATCTCTGATTTTAGAAGAGATTTTGAATAGTGAAATTTATTTATATTTTTGAATGAGAATCCAACAAAATCCATAGAGTATTAAAATCCATAAATTGTTGAATACTTAAAGATTTCTAAAGACTTTTTAAAATCCGTATTGAATACCTCAAAATTTTAAAAGACTTTTAAAAATCCGGATTGAATACCCCAGATTTTAAAAGTCCAAAAAAATCCAACAATCTCAATTGAATACACCCTCCTAATTATGCGTAAATTTGAAAAAAAAAAAAATAATAAAAATGTTTGTTCATAATAAACATTTTTTAATTTTCAATATAATTTCACTTGTAGCACGTAGTCCGCGTTTCAATATATATGGATAAGTTTCTTGTGAAAATTTGCACTATGCACACCTTCCTAAAATAAGGCCCCGTTTGGTGTCCATGAGATGCCTAGATTAGGCAAGATAAGGGGCCTTATCTGGGCTAATCAATAGTTTGGTTTGCAAGACTTGGGCCCGCGTTTTGGTGCCAAGCCCGCATGTATACCCTACAAAATTCCTCATTGTAATCCTTTTCAATATGGTAAGATTGTGCAATCTTGGTTTTAACACGGAAAATTTTTCACGCCTTGGACAAAAATACCCCCTGGGTATTTAAATCCACATTTCACTCAATTCACTCATTCCACCATTTCACACACGAAATAAAACTCTCTGGCGATTTGGCGATTTGACGATGGCGATGGCGATTTTGCGAGTGCGATGGCGATGGCTATTTGGGTTTAGGGTTTTCTCTTCCGTCGTCGTCTTCTAGATCCAGCCTCCGTCTCTCCATCTCTCTCGGCGACTAGGGTTTTGCGGTGTGGGTTTCCTCTTCCTTCGTCCTCTTGTAGATCCAGCCTACTTCTCTCGGCGACTCTCTCGGCGACTAGGGTTGTGCGGTGTGGGTGATTTTTTAAGGTTTGCATTTTTTCAAACTTTTTTCAAACGCTTTGCATTTTTTCAAACTTTTTGTGTGATTTCTCACGATCTATCAACGCTTTGCATTTTTTCAAATTGTTTGTGTGATTTTTTAAGGTTGTGTCTATTTAGGTAACCGGTAGATCGGAACACGGCGAATTGCTACGGTGACGTTCGACGAGTATTTTCGGTGACCGAGGTTAGTGTTAAGTTTTGTGTTTTGTGTTAAGTTTTGTGTTTTGTGTTTTGTGTTAAGTTTAAGCCCCATTAGCATCTGTGTTTTGTGTTAAGTTTAAGCCCCATTTTGATTTTATTGTTGTTTTTTGATGTGCATAAAAGAGTGGGTGCATGAAATTAGGGAGAAGGAGAGTGGATTCTTGAAAACATTGACTTCTCAGGGGAAGCAGCAGTTGCGTTAGCTTTCTTGGAAGCAGGAGTAATTTTCTGGATATGGACCAGGGGGGGTCAATCACAAAAATGCACGAAATTATAATTTGCCATACATCTTCATCATCAGAATCAACAGGTCTCTTCTTTGACTTCTGTTGTACCACCTTTGATGTCTCCTCATCACTGGAATCATCTTCATCATCCAAAGAATCCTGAAGAACAAAATAGTGTGTCAATTAATACATGCATTCAAACTTTTATTTACAATGGATATGGACCACAGGGGGTCAATCACAAAAATGCACGAAATTGAGTATTTGCCATACATCTTCATCATCAGAATCAACTGGTTTCAAACCATTAAGTGCCATTTCATTATCAAGTGCCATTTTGCCCTAGATTACACAATCTTAACTGTTTGAAAACCCAGAACAAAAATTAGCATATGTGTTTTGTGTTAAGTTTAAGCCCCATTTTGTATTTTATTGTTTTTTTTATGTGCATAAAAGAGTGGATGCATGAAACTAGGGAGAAGGAGAGTGGATTCATGAAAACATTGAAGCATTTTTTCGTTGTTTGGTGATATTAATCATGTATGTATGATAGTTGCATATCAACACATTATTGTTTATTGTTTTTTTTGGGTTGTCAATTATGATATTATTGTTTATTGTTTTTTGGGTTGTGAATTGTGGTGGTGGTTGAATATAGGGGACTGCACAATGCCAAGTTCTTCATCGCATCCGAATCAATGTCAATTGTCCGACGACTATGAAAGGGTCCGCTTTATAGGTTGGGATTTGTGGCAGGAATACGATATGCTCGAACGTGTCGAGGCATTCATGGAGCGTGAAACCGTAAATTCAGTTGAGAAGTACGATATTCTCCTTGAGAATGTTGCTCGGTCTTACCGTGATCCGAACACTGCCCCCCTTCACACTAACCATGAAATGCCACTCGATCCGTACATGACTGCTGATTCCGTCAAGAGAAGGTTGTACGTAATCTCTTATGATTACTTGTACTTCCGTCTGTTTGTTTTCCGTACCAAAGGTGTGTTGTACAACTTCAGATTGCACGACGCAACGATTGATCCATCAGTCTACTGGGATAATGGACTGGTTAGAGTTACATTTTTTTGCACATTCATTTGTACTATACTAATATCGGTGTTGATACTTAATTCATGCTTTGATTGTAGGAGTGTGAGCAGTTCGCTTGGTTTCGATTGAACGGGTTTCGATTGTATGACAAGTGCTGGGATGTGTTCCAGGTTAAGGGCCTCGACACCTATGCCCGTCCATACTCGACAGTGGATCCATTCGTTCCTTTAGGGATTGACATACATGAGACATCCGACATCTGTCAATCCTACTACCAACCACTTAAGTCCTCATGATGCCAACAAATTTTAGGAAAGCATTGTCCGATGCCCCTTATTTCTGCCCTTCTTTTATGCTGCGCACTGTTCCCTTTTATTTTACAAACATTGTTCATTTTAATTGTCTTTTTCTGTTATAAGTACAAATGGTGATTGTGTGATGTTATATTTTGTATAACATTGTTCATTTTGATTTTCTTATTTTCCATATGTTCCTGTTAGTTGCATCAGATTGTTGAATTCGTAGATACATAGACGACTATGAATGTCAAATACAACTTAAAAACAATAATTTCACGCAAAGAGAAATGTACGTACTTGAATACTACGTACACATTTTTTAAATGATGGTAATTATTCAAACAATTTATTGATCGTTATTATAACCGAATGATATTCAACCCCCTCGAATCGTATCAACTACGAAAAATACGTTGTGTCGCATACGTAGGCGGTCGACTTGTAGGCCATAAAATTCATAGACGATTCGACGTTTTATTGTGTTAAGCATTGTCCTCTTCGTTTTATTTGGTCCAATGAGTTTTAGCACTTATTGGATGCATTTTTTTGGTTCAAATTTGAGTATGAATTTTATTGCCTCAAATACAACCAAGTTTGTTCTAAAGGCATATAATTCATAGGCAAAATAAACGAATGACTAATCCAATATTTTTTGGACCATATTTTTTTGTGAGAAATAAAGGAATGGTGCATTTTTTGGGTCAAGGTTTTTGTGAGAAATAGCTAGGGTTGTAAACGAATCGAATCGAAGCGAATACTGTAGTATTCGATTCGATTCGTGAAAATATTCAAATATTCGTATTCGTTTAATGTTCGAATAATAAATTTGATTCGGTATTCGATTCGATTGATTGTTCGATACTAATCGATTCGAGTATTCGATTCGAATTTTTAAAACATATTTTTAAAATTATTTTTCAAGTATTCTATTTGAAATTGATTCGTATTCGATACTATTCGATTCGACTTGAAACTATTCGATTCGAAAATTTATGGATAAATTTTTTAAAATAATAATTTAAATAATATTATAGGACTTGATACAAATTATACATTTAAAAATATATTTATGTATATATACTATAAATATAATCGAATACTTACGAATATCGAATCGAATATCATAATTTTATATTTGTATTCCTTTATTAATCTAATAAAAAAAATATTTGTATTCGAATTCGAATCATAAAATTTCGAATACGAATATCAAAATTCGAATACGAATACCGAATCGAGCAAAATTATTCGATTCATTTACAACCTCAAATAGCCCTTGGGTATTTAAAACCAAGGTTTTTGTGAGAAGTAAACGAAAGGTTTTTGTGAGAAGTAAACGAAAGGTTTTTGTGCCTTGGGTATTTAAAACCAAAATCAACCCATTTCTCATTATTTCTCACAAAACCAAAATCGCTCCTCTGCTCTCAGGCGATTCTGGCATCCAAGGTTTGTGAACTACAAATTACTCTCTGTCATACTCTTCCACAACCTCCATCTCCATCTCCGGCCCTCCCTCCCCTCTCTGTCTTTCTCCCCTCTCGCGACCTAAACAAACACCCAAAGTGGGGTTTCGCGGGTCTGCGGTGATGGTGGTTTAGTATATTTGTTTTTAAGTTTATCACTTCTTTCGTTTCTCATTTATCACGCTCCTAATTTTTCAAGGATTCTAAAATTGTTAGGGTTTCGTCTCGGTGGAGGAACGACGGATTTGTAAGGTTTTGACGATCGGCGACTATTTCCGGTGATAGAGGTTAGATTTCGTGTTTAAAATCTCACATTTATGCATTTTGGTGGTGTTAAGATTTCGATTAATATTGTTGGATTGTGTGAATGGAAATGAGCTGTGAAGTACAAGAAAAGGCTTGGTTGCAGGATATAATGTTAGAACGAATATAATGGATAATATAACCAAAACAATGATGTTTAAGCACTGTGGTTATCTTGCATGTGGATTATTCTGTTTTTTTAACCTGATCTTAAGGTTACTCTGTTTTTTAACCTATTTTTGGTTTGGTGGTGTTAAGTTTGGTGGTGTTAAGCATTGTGTTTATCTTGTATGTGGATTATTTGGTGGTGTTAAGTTTGGTGGTGTTAACCAGACAATGATGTTTAAGCATAGTGGTTATCTTGCATGTGGATTACTCTGTTTTTTTACCTATTTTTAGTTTGGTGGTGTTAAGCATTGTGTGGATTATTTGGTGATCTAATGCCACTTTCATGAATATTTCTCGTGATTTTATTGTATATGTTCTTCTCGAGTGCTTAGAAGCATATTGAATTACACATTTTATGTATACATGTGACCCATGAATTTTTTTATTTAACATTGTTATATGTGAGCTCTTCAATTAGATAAAAATTTGAAGAATGACCGGTTAATGTCTCCAACAAATATATGGACACTAACTACGGGCACTAACTACAGTGGTCCGTAATGGCTAGTTCCATAGTTTTGTTTAAATTTGTTATATGTGAGCTCTTCGTTACATAGTTTTGTTCATTTAATCCATATTGAATGTAATGTGTTTCGAATACAGTGATCCGTAATGGCTAGTTCCAGTTCCACTGTCCACCCGAATGAATGCAAGCTTAGCGATGACTTTAGGACGCGCGCGTTTCGAGGCTGGACTCTTGAGGATGAATTTACACTGCTTGAAATTGTAGAGAAAAAGTTGAAAAAACGAAACATCACCTCAGTTGAGAAGTATAACATTCTGGTTGATGATGTTGTGATGTGGTACAATGAATGTTCGGAACCGAAAGAGACTGTTGCTGGTATCAAGAAAAAGTAGGACGACCTCTCTACTCGTTACCTTTACTTCCGCGTATTTGCATTTCGGACAAAATGGGTGCTTTACAACTTCTGCCTTAACGACACGATGATTGATCCAGATGTGTATTGGAACAGTGGAGGAACGGTTTGAGTTTCGTTTTTATTACAGTGCATTTTGATTTTATTATACTGATGTTGGTGTTGGTGATCGTTTCATTATTTGATTGTAGGAGTTCGAGTGGAGCGCATGGTTTCGATTATATGGGTTTTCGTTGTACCATATCTGTCATCAGGTCTTTGAGAAACATGGACTAGACAAGTACGCCCGTCCATATATTGCCGTGGAACCCTTCGTCCCTACTGGCATTGAATACTCAGAGACAATTGATCGATACCATAAGACCTATCGCCCAATACCGTGTCCGTGTGGTAAAGGGACTTACTAGACTTCTTTGAATCTATCTATGGGAACACTTTTTTCTTGAATGATGTTGGTATTTATCTGCTAGGTGCTTTGACCCTGAACTGATAATTTTTGTTGCACTTTTTGTACATTTTGAACTACGAATCTGTGGTATCCCTTATTTTGCAATGTTTATCTTTATCTGCAATGTTTAGACATCTGCATGAAACTTTGCAATGTATTGTTACTTGTTTTATCATCTACAGTTTTATCATTTGTAATGTTGTTAGCCACACAATTGGCAATACACGTTTTAACATGCAAAGAAAAATACGTAACAAACATAATAACAATCGGATGGCATTCGTTCAACATAAACAATAGTTTCACGTAAAGTGAAATACTTAACAAACATAATAACAATACATAACAAACATAATAACAAACGAATGACATTCGTTCAACATAAACAATAGTTTCACGCAAAGAGAAATACATAACAAACATAATAAAGTACATAACAAACATAGTTTCACACATTAGTTCATTTTTTCCATGGTGAAGCGTTCACCCAACTTGGCGGCGGACCTTTGGTCGGAGTACCACTTGTGCCGTCAGAGTAGATGTATTCCTCGTTAGATGCCGAAGGTTTTGAGTTAACAGAAGTTGAATCGTCACGGAATTTGCTAAGATCCTTCCAAAAGCGATTGAATGAGCTTGTGTCCCCACTTCCTTTGCTTCTTCCAGCAATATCCTTGCCCTTTTTGCTCGCACATTTAACGTCTTTCTCGAGCTGCTCAATATGCTCAACAAAGTGAGTAGGAGATTCATCGAGGTGAGTATGATCATCTGTCGGTTCTCCAAATATAACTTTTAGTGACTCCCACGCAGGGTCGCCATTCGTTTGGTAAGCCTGTGCGAACTGATTCACCTATTACAGGCACACATTAATACAAATTTTTTAACAATTTGTAAATAATGGTAGTGCTTTAAACAATTTGTAAATAGTTTATACCCGAATTATATTAAACCACATGTTGTCATCGGCACAGACAAGGTTTGTAGCTTCATCATATTCAACCCCCTGGAGTCGTATCAACCATGAAAATACGCCGTGTCGCATACGTAGGCGCTCCACTTGTAGGGCACAATAGTCATAGGCAAATGACGTCTTGTTCAACAAGTTCACTACAAAACGAGCCCCATCTATTGCGTCAAAATTGTCGTCTCCATTCGCATCGAACATTCCCATTAGAACATTGTCGGACAACGCCTCAGAGAACTCTCCATCCATTTTAGCCGTCCATTCCAAACCATAGATGAAATCTTCCTGCTTGAGAGATATTTCTCCACTCATGTTTTAACTCCCCTTGTCTTGTTTCCTTGCCTTATTTTTAAGTTTTGTTATGTGAATATTATGGTGATAGTCGAGTTTTATATATAGAGGTACTATATATGTGTCTTCCAATAGGACACATTAGTGTCTTGTCATTTCATGTTTGCTCAAAGTGTGCATGCAAACAAATGGGTAAATTACAAACATGCATGCATATCATGACAAAGTGGCCGAAAGTAGGGGTTGGATTCTTCAACCCACTTTTCATTAACACTTTTGACCAAAATATGGAATATATTCTTCTTCAAAGAAATTGTCATGAAAGAGAATATATATACTTTATAGACATTGTGTTGTCATTTCATATGACATACCATTTTTAGGCATTGTGTTGATTTAATTAATACATATTGTGAACTCACAAAGAATAGTGTCATTAGGGGTGTAAACGAGCCCAGTCGAGCCGAGTAGTGTTGAGCTCGAAACTCGACTCGATTACCTATATACTTTTTAAAATTAATTGTAAAATATATTTTTTCTAAAATAAACTCGAGCTCGACTCGACTCGATTACTTGAATATAAATATAATTATATATTAATGGCAAAATAGTAACTATTATTTAAGCTCGATTATATATTAATGACAAATTGAACGATTGCACACATCAATTGTCACAAATTAAAATATAAATTTCTAAGGTGAATTACACATTTCACACTACAAAGAAACATAACAATAGGAATAAAAAATTATAAAATCAAATGTATTTTGTTTTATATCAAATCCACTGTTGGTAAAATGGAATTGTGAAAGGAAAAAAATAATTTGCGTGGGGGTAGGTGGGTTTAATTAAAACAATGTTAATTTTGATTACTTAAATTAAATTGGGTTTGTTCACGATGGAGGTGCAATTGGCGCGGAATTTTTTTGTGCGCGCGGGAATTTTTTTGTGCGCGCGGGAAGTTGAAATCTATCGCGCGGTACACCTTCCCCAATGTTTTATTCATGTATACTCCTCATGTCTACTCCCTAAACATAACAAAGTCACAAGGAGAGCCCCAGCAAAGAGATTGTTCATACGTACAGGTATTTTGGAATATTGTTAATTAAAATTCATAGGTCAGTTTACGAATTTGGTTGAGTTTGTAACTAGTTTGAACTATTATTTGAGTTTATCTTTAATCGATGATTGTCATGTAGAGTCGTTTCTAGGTGTCGTTAAGTAAATGAGCATATAATCTTTCCAATTCATTCTACATTAAATGCCTACAATCTGTTCGACAAAATGCTTGTGAAGAATGATGCCCTTTTTTAATTGTCAGTTTGCTTGCTATCATAAAAAGTGATGTGAACTAATGCTCAAAGAAATAAATTTGCAGTTTTGGTGTTGTCATGAACTCAATTACGAGACAAAACGAGCTTGTCTACATATTGCTAGAAGAAATAATACAACAAATTATGTTTTTTACATTTTTGGTTGTTGAACTTATGAAAAATCGAACACAACAAACCGGTCGTCGAGTTGTTAGGTATAGTATGATAGAACGGATGCCTCAACAAATTAGAGAAATGAATAGGTTTGTAGGATGTATTGAGTCTGACTGCCTTGAGAACCTACGTATGGATCGAAACACTTTTGGTCGATTGTGTTTACTTTTGAGGGATGTTGGAGGATTGAGATCGGGTAAAAGTGTTTCTATCGAGGAATAAGTCGCAATGTTTTTGGGTGTTTTAGCACACCACAAAAAAAACCGTGTTGTCAAATATAGATTCCGGCGGTCTGGTCAAACTGTATCTTATTACATTCATTTAGTGTTGACGGCTGTGCTTCAATTATATTCAATTGTACTCGTTAAGCCGACACCAGTTCTTGAGGACAGCAACAATCCTAGATGGAAATACTTCAAGGTATCTTCTACAATTTCCAAGCAAATGTCCTATAGGGGATTTGGATTGTCCGCACCTTAACTTTTATTTATTTTGTCCTATTAAATAGGGCTGTCTAGGGGCTTTGGATGGTACGCTTATTAATGTGCGTGTCCCCGCCGCTGATAGGGGCAGCTACAGGACCCGTAAGGGTATAATTTCCACTAATGTGTTAGCAGTTTGTGATCGACATCTTAATTTCGTGTACGCCCTTCCTGGATGGGAAGGTTCAGCAGCTGATGCCCGTGTTTTAAGGGACTCCATTAATCGTAATAACGGGCTGAAGGTTCCTACAGGTATGACGAAATCAGATAATTTTTTACAAGTAATGCCCTTTTTTATTTGGTTATGAAAATAACATCGTGTTTTATTATAGGAAATTACTATTTATGCGACAATGGATATGCAAATAGCCCTGACTTTTTAACTCCGTATAAGAATGTTCGCTATCACTTAGACGAGTGGGGTGAAAATGCGTCACAACCAGTTGACTACAAAGAACACTTCAATATGCATCACACTCGAGCTCGAAATGTAATTGAACGTGCGTTTGGAGTGTTGAAGATGCGGTGGGGTATTTTGAGGAGTGCTTCGTATTATCCTATTAGTATTCAGAATCGATTGATCATGGCATGTTTTTTGCTCCACAACTTCATTCGGAGAGAAATGATCATTGATCCTATGGAGGAGCAGCTAGAGGCCGAAGAATATGAGAATGAGCAGATTGGGGACGAGCCGACTGAATTCATAAATACAATCCAACCAACTCCCGAATGGACAAACTATAGGAACGAGCTAGCCCAACAGATGTGGGCAGATTTCAATGACGGGCTTAGTGCTAATTAAGTTGATGCTCTTATGTTTGTTATTATTGTGTATTGTGTTTTAATTTGTGGATGTTGTGTGAGACATGAAAATGAAACTAATTAAGTCCTTTTGGAATTTAGTATTCATTATAATCATTTTCCAATGGAGTGCTGATATTGTTATTACATGCCAAATTAAGCATGAAATATTGTGATACTAATTATTTTTTAAATGAAGTTCATGTCACAACAATTGACCATGGAAGTGGAACAACCCACCGTGAATCGTGGTAGAGGCTCATCAAAAAAACCACCCGGTGGTCATAGACGAGTATGGAGTTCGAGTGAGGAAGAAGTGTTACTTGCAGCACTGAGGGAACTTGTTCAGACGGGATGGAAGAGTGACAACGGATTTCGTACGGGCTATTTGAACAAGCTGGAGGACGCGTTGAAAAAAGACAATCCACTAACTGATTTGAAGATCAACCCCAACATCAACTCCAAATTAACAATGTGGAAGAAAACATATTCTTCATTGGCCACAGCTCGTGACACGTCGGGGGTTGGATGGAACTCGACTACAAACACGCTTGACGTCACAGATGAACAATGGGAGGACATTGTACGAGTAAGTACGACTGTTTTTTTTTTTTTTTTGTAATTATTATTATTATTGTAATTATTCTTATTATTGAGTTAATTTATAATTGATGTTAATTATAACCACTTAACTACTTCCCACGACATGAAGTGTAGAAGTAATTGTTCATTCTTAATGATCTTCCAATGGCATAGCATCAAAGAATCCTTCTAATATTTGAGAAATTAGTTGGTTCTTGCAATAGACCAAAGATTCTTGTAGCTGTCTTTCAGTATAAGTTGTCCAACTGTCTAAGAAAATAGGAACTATTATGGAACACTTGGAATTTGACAATGGGTAATTTCGGATTCGTAAAATAGTATTGAGATATCTGCTGGCCCCTGGTAAATATGAAATAGCAGAAATGGGTGATTTTGGATCAGGAAAATATTTAGATATTAGTAGTTGGCATGTAGCATTTTTAAAATCCATTATACGCCACCATACCTATGTAGAAGGATCTAAGTGGGTCATGTGTGTACAATTTCGTATATATTATGTTTGGATTCTTCTGTTATGTTTCTTCTGTTATTCTGCACGGTCTTATGATTACTTGTACTGCATTTCCCGATATGAGTCTTATCTTCTAAGTGGGAAACATATGTACTACTTTTAAAAATTATCTTTTTGGGTTTATGTAGAAGGATCCGAACATGCGGAATATGCGACACAGGCAGTGGCATATGTTTCCCCAATGGCTAGAGGTTTTCGGAACGGATCGAGCTAAAGGTCGTGTGGCCGAAGACATTCCTGATGCAGCACAATTTATGTGAAACAAGTACCAGCCGCGAGCACGACAAAGTGTTCCTGAGTCTAATGGCGACAACTATGTCAACCGCAATGAACAAACTGGATCTCCACACAATGGCTCTCGAGGGGACGATGGATTCGATGAAAATAGTACTGCATTCACCCAACAAGTTAACGAGGGTACGACAAACGGTACCAAGAAAAGAAAGCACAAGGTGATTTCAACTGACCCGACTTTGATGGAAGTTATTACTGACTTCTATCGTTCAACTGGCGACCGGATCCAGACAATTGCAGAAAAAATGGGGTACGGCCATGATTTGGGCTTAAAGAGGAACCGGATATTTGAACTTCTTGAAAATTTTACGGGATTAACAATGACAAAGAAGTTCGACCTCGCCGAGATCATCGGATCAAAGGTTGAAATCTTGGAAGTTTTCATGGGGCTCCCGGACGAGGCACATGCTTTGTATGCATATCATCAGTGGGCAAAAGCTAAAGGACAGTGATGTTGGTGTGTATATATTTATTTTGCTAATTATGTAGGTATTATCTAATCAAGCAGTATGTGGCCCCTTTTGCTAATGATGTTGGTTTTTTGCTAATCTGTATTTTGATAAACTACATCAAACTCATTTTAATATATTTTGATGTTGCTTTTTGCTAATGTTTTATTCATCCAGTAGATGGTGATTTAATGAGGTTGGGGTGTTTGATAACCTGTATTTTCCTAAGTAATGTCACATATGCCAAGTATTTGAAAAATCAGTCCCACACTTGAACATCATCGTTCGTGACACTACTTTGAACATCCTTTATACGCACCATATGTACTACTTTTAAAATTAATTCTACGCATATATAACAATATTATAGCCCGTACACAAATATCACAAAAGAGTACCAAGCCACACCATGTCTTATACGCATGGTATATTGAAACTACGGCTTGGCAACAAAGACACGGGACACATTACCAACGTAGATAACATAACATAACATACTAACATCAAAACAAAAGAGTCAACCTTTAATCAGTACCGATGGTTATCACTTGGTCTTGTACGGGCTAGAAGAGGCGGTAGAGCTTGCTTCCTTTTTTATGGTGATTGCAAGAACTTTGGACTTGTCCTCCAAAAGTGGATATGGAGACTCGTTTGCGGATAGTGGCTTCTTTCCCTTAGTTGTCACGCTTTCAGTTGGATTGTAGACGTTGTTGCTTTCGGCACTCACAACCACACGGGATGGGCTACCATTAGTTGCACCGAATAACATACGACGTGGTGGCTTACGACCAGTTAGGCTAGGGGACTCGACCTCGTCTTCGTTATCCGAATCTGGAATGACGAAAGGTGCAGTTGCACTGTTGGGTAAACCAATGACGACCCCTTCAGAACTAATAGTGATAACGTTGTTAGGAAAGCCGTCATCACCAAATAACTCTTGCAAGCAGTCGAACATTGCGTCACCCTTGTGATAAAATGCCTTTGCAAACTTATTTCCCTACGTCGTCATAAGAAGAGAATAAAACATCAAAATAAACGTCATAAGACATCGGAGTGCCGACACTATAGCAATCGTAGTATCCATCAAAACAACACTTGAAGCCTACTGTAAGTATTAATAAAATTATCAGTTTATCCACTAAAATGCATTAGAATGTAGGTATTTAGAAACATATAGCGTATACCTCCGTCGCATGCTCAACAAAAAAATAAGTTACTAACAAAAAAAAAGAGAAGTTATTAGATGATCGGAAAAAACGCGATGTTACGTATACCTCGAATATTGGTACCCATGATGGCACGTACACATGATTGACCGTGCGATCCCAACGGACACCTACGACATCGAGCAACGATTTGAAGTCCGTATAGCGCTTCTTCAACAAGTTCATTAGAGCAAGGACCTCTTCCCAAGAGAACATTTTTCCCAACATGACGTTGACGAACTCATGAGCGTCCACGATGCAACCGACGTTATCAGAGCGCACGTCCCATTCTCCACTCTTCTTGAAACTCACAAGTACACGGATGAAGACGTTAACGGTATCCTCGGTCCACCGACCGACGTAAAAATACGCAGCCTGTGGAGGAATTTTCTCAAAACTTATCTTGCCTTTGTTGTTCATGTTTGTTGGGTTGATGGTGTTTGTTTGAGAAACTTGTAGTTGATGTCATGGTTATTTATAGACAAACGAATACATTGCACTACCGAAATTGTCATTTATGCCTTGCACCTACCGAAATCATCTTCATTAAAACCAACCACCTACCTCAATTGTCTTCCTTAATTTGACGGCAATTCTCAATCTTCTAACATCAAAATCAAATCTTTTGAGTTATTGGAGATGTGGGCAGATTAACATCAAAGACAATTAGGTGAGTGGGTAGCATTAAATATACTGCATACAAATTTATTAGAAGCTTTACAAATTTTTAAAGCATACAAGCTAGGAATGGACAATCGTCTCTATAGAAATTTAAAGCATACAAATTTACTATGCTGTAAACTAAAATATTCGTATGACACAATTTATTTTACTAAATCACATTGCATTAATAAAAAACCACAACATATGAAAAGTATGGATATACGAACACCATACTAGTTTCGTCTCGTTGCATTACAAATATAAAATAGGAATTAAGGACGACAATACAAGTTGAGTCCAACAACGAATCCTAACATAAAGAAGGTTGAAGCGGCAAAGATAATTAGCAACACAATCGTACACCATACGATTACACGATGTTGTGGATGAATCGCGACGTTGTTGAGTTCCCTAACATTTAGGTTTTCACCGTCGTTTGTTGGTGGGCTGCATAAGCTTCGATGACGTATATTATTGGGCGAGGTATGAACAAGCTTGATATGTGAACCCGCGACGCTCGTCAAGTCACAAGGTGTGTTAGATGACTGGCTAACATTGGTAGGCAGCGTGGTGGATTGTTTATTACGAGCGAATTCATCACACCAAATAAAACTACCCGAGTGTTTGCCGTCTAAAGGGCATTTAAAGTAATCTCTCCTAGGATTCTTCGCAAAATCACTCGATCGGCGCAGATTTATCTTGTCGGCTCCACATAAGCAATCAGGGAGTAGTATGTTTTGATTTGAAGACTACATAATGTAACTGCACAAAACAAGACCAAATATTGAAAGGCAACATCATCTGTAATTTTTGTCAAGTGTATCTACACAACAAGTTCCCACTAAAAAAAACACAGTTAACAAAGAACCAAGAAACAACCTTGCCTAGCCATTACAGTTCTAAGAAAGGTCATTATATATGCTAACAAAGAATCACGAATGCTAACAAAAACCACTATATATATGCTAACAAAAGAATCGAGAATCAAGGGCATTATATATTATTCCAACAAGAAGTTCACCCTCTCTTCCACAACATAAAAACAGGGGCTATGGATATTAGAAGAACAAGATTATTCATTGAAATACAAGAAATGAAGTGTAAACTTCAGGTTGCAAATATTGTATCTCCTCAGCAATTAGAATCTAAAAGGCATATGGTTTTTGGATTTAGTTATAATTAACAACCAAAAGTATCATACAGAGGGCATATATACGACAACTTCTTGCAAATTCACACTCAAATCAGAAAGATGAAGCCACTCAGATATACATAATCATCAAAATGAGTTTAAGATTCACAATTTCATTATCACTGTTCTGGTCTTAGAAACCTTGAAGTACACAGAATATTCGAAAATTAAGTTAACAAACAGATACTCTACATAAAGCAGTAAAAAGACATCAGATATCACCATCAAAT
Organism: Galeopsis tetrahit; assembly: GCA_963675135.1. Classification (NCBI taxonomy): domain Eukaryota; kingdom Viridiplantae; phylum Streptophyta; class Magnoliopsida; order Lamiales; family Lamiaceae; genus Galeopsis; species Galeopsis tetrahit. The sequence goes on from OY776123.1 coordinate 73,406,457, forward strand.
TAATAATGAAAAACACTGAATTTTTGTGGCCAAATTTCAAATAAAATTTGTGTGGCAAAAACCAGTCATACAAACCTACATCTTCCAATCCTGAATCGCACAAATACGCACAATAAATTGCAATAAACATGCATATTCTTCGCACAAATACGCAAAACAAATTCGAATAAACATAATATCACAGTGGGTTTTGAGAATCTCAAAGAACTCACATCGAAGACGACCACCTTCGATTCCCAGTACAATTGTCGCCGTTGAAGACGCCCCACCTTCTGCCCGTTGAAGACGCCCAACCTCGATTCCCGATACGGTTGCTAACGTTGAAGACGCCAACCTTCGAATCCGATGTCGAAGACGCCCTCATGTCCTTTTTTCACCTTGTGGCCGTTGAAGAAGGCACCGTCGATCTCTCCCCCTTGTTGCCAGTGACGATTCACACAGAAGAAGGAAACAATGGCACCTTACGCGAAACAATTTTTTTTATGTTAGGGTTTATGGGTTAATAATAGGGCATCTCGTGTCATTTTGCAAATATTAAGAGGGCAAAATAGTAAATCACTCATAAACTTGAAATTATAACCCACCTCTTATCTAACACACCAAACACTAAATTACATTTTAAAAAAATCACTATCTTACCTAATCTATCTAAAATTCCCTATCTTACATCTATTTTATCTAAACAATCTAACGCACCAAACGGGGCCTAAACAAATTACAAAGTTGTGGGATAACTCATTTATACTTGTATTCAAATAAATTCAGCTAAGTTGAGTGTCAGTTGTTTTGATTGAATCTTATATCCATAAAAAAAATATGCACAAAAATGTTTGTGTTTGCAAAGTATTGGTTTGCTACTAAAATGTATTAAGCTCAATGTTTGAGGGTGTCACTTTAAATTAATAAAATATATTAGTTGTAATACTAAAGGGTATTATTATTTAAATTATTAAAATGTAATAGTCATAATGCTAAGAATATCACTTAAATTACCGAAAATATTAATCACCAAAATTCGATTTTATGGTTAAAATTTATTCACACAAAATAGAAGTGAAAATCTCGACACAAAATCTTTACTTGAGAAAATCGTGATAGTGGTCTCAATCCATCTGCCACAAACCCTTGTGAAAATGATCACATGACTTGCACTTTTGGTTTCCAAATAGTTTTTTCATGCAAAATTTATCCAAAAAATGATAGACATTCTCAAAATATTCACAACCCCATTAAAAGATAACAGACGAAGACATGTGTGTATCATGTGGTCGTTAGATTTTTTTTAAAAAACCAAAACTAACGTACATAAACAATTTTGACCACAATACTTCAGTTAAAATCCCAAAATCGTATTTTCCCTTCTAAGAACCCTAAATCCCAATTCTTCGATTCCTACTGAAATTTGTACGAAAACTGATGACTTTTGATGTTCATCGTTGTAGTCAATCACATCTACCTCTGTCATCGAATACATTATTTCTAAAGTACATCAAAAAAACATTTTAACACTTAACGATATTAAAATTAACCACACTTACTTGCCACTTAGACAATGTTAGGGGGTGGGAGGAGGGGAAAGATAAGTCACAAGCCAAGTTACTTCAATGCTTGCCATCTCTTGAAACGATGTTAAAAAATGGTGGATTAACAAAAATATCAATGTGATTATTGGAATGGTTCTAAACAGTACAACGTGCATTATTATTCCACAATATTGCTAAGCTGCCACTACGACCAACACAATCCACATAAAAACAAGAATTAAAATCCGGCCTAACATGAATAACTTCTATAACTCCAAATAAGAGTGTTTCAAATAAGAAAATAATATTGGGCCGTCGAACGAGTTCAAACAAACCCCTACAATTTCAACTTAAGATCTTCATAGCTCCTAGCTGGCCTTCCGAGTCATGACCAACCGATAAAAAAAATGGTGTGATCATCATTTGTCTCTTCCATATGCACGTTTGGGGCTTCTGTATGCACAATATCCATGTCATGCAAAATATATTATCTTTTTTTTTCTAACAGGGGTATTTTTGTCAATCTCCCCATTCCCCGTAAAGGTATAGTTGTCAAACATTGGGTTTGAATTGTTGCGCATGTTCAATACCATAATTAGACACACCCAAATATATTAATTGTGAGTGAAGGATGACTCACTCTTCTTTTCCATGATTCCCGCCCGAACAATCAGGGATATCCTCATGCAATTATGGTAAGTTATTCCTCATAATTGGCACCATCATCCCCGCAATAAGCGGGATCGACATGTTCTTTGTCCTTCGCCTTGTGACACAACCATTTGTCCCCGACTAGCATCGACATTTGTTGATCCAACGGAACCAAGAATGGGCCCCAATTCTACTTATCCTCACCTGAATTGGAATCAAATTAAATCGCTTCGTGGAAAAATTGATGGAGCGATCGAGTTTGCCGCAGAAAAAGCAAAAGACTTTTGAGTCTTTCATACTTCAAATTCACCATAGTTGGAACTCCATTGTCATGTCGGATTTTTTGAATCTTTTCAGAGGCAATGCCACATTTAACTCCATCTGAATGTGCATGAACCGCTTCCATATCGCACATTGTTTGTGGTATCATACTCCACAAATCGACCGATGAAATTCCCCAAGGATAGCCCCACACTCTTTATGAGACACCCAAGTAGGAAATCATAGATCTGTACCCATAACAAAATATACTTTGGTAGCACCTGATGTGGAACCTCTTCCACCTACAGTTGATGTAGCAACAATAACAGAATCCCAACTGCCCATATCCTCCTTCAATCAACTTCTTATAATTCAATTTAACCTTCCCTTACCAATGTCTTTGATAATCACACCTCTCACCGACTTCCATAAACTAGTCACACGACTGCGCACCAGGTTGAAGGATAAGTTATTATCCATGAGAAACTTACCTACCAAGCATAGCTTCACGCCGTCACTCTCCTCGCCAAGTAATAGTCCTCCCCTTCCCCTGAAATATAAAAATTCTCCATATTTAGGGAAATGATTGCAAGATTCCTTCTGATACAATTGCTCAATTGGAACGAGAAACTAGAATAAGATCTTCAATGTATATCGACAAATTACTTGAGAAAAACTAGAGTTCCCAACTCTCAACTAAGAGAGAAAAACATTTCATAAAATAGTTAGTTTCTTAGTCTACCATCTTATCATTTATAGAACTTGTTATTTTTGTTATTTTGAATTTCGTGATAGTAATTAGTAGAAAACTCAATACAAACCCCACATATTTGTTCATTTAGTGTCTCCTAATTAAATTTATAAGCGAAGCACAATATAATTCACGTGTTCCCTATGAATTAACCTCTTGCTATTACTATATATTAGTAGGGCAATCGATGATTATATATATATATATATATATATATATATATATATATATTTTATCAGTGAAATGAATTTTATTATTAAAAATTTATGATGGGTATGAGGAGTACCCTACATGGTTTCAAAACAAGACAAGTAAACAACATACATTCTCCTCTAATTTTACATAGGATTTAGAGCATAATGAGGATTAGTGTTCCAATCTTCGAACGTAGCAGAGTAGTTTAACAGTTTCTTATCCTTGCTCCAACTCCATACATGCCTTTTCACATCATCGACCAAGTTCTCCAACCCTCCTTGCTTCTGAAATACTATCAAGTTCCTCAATTTCCAGATTAGCCAGGTTGTGTACTCCCATATACAAGCTGTTATATTCCTCCATTTTTACCGTTTATCAGCCCAGAAAATTGGAAGAGGCTTGACGACGAATTCGAGTGCATCTGCGTCGTCATGCCTATCCATTTAATTATCTACATCCACACTTGGTGTGTGGCCGGGCATTCAAACATTATGTGGCGTACCATTTCAGATTCCTGATTGCAGAAACAGTAGGCGATGGATGCCCCATCCGGTAGACTATCTCGATTTTGGAGGTTCACCGACGTCGGAATCCTACCCCAGATCGTCCTCCAAGCGTGGACGCGAACTTTTAATAGGGATGCGCTTTTCCATATCACCTTGCAGTCGTCTCTCTCGTCATCCTCTATTCCCTGTTGTTGTTGGAACAGGACATCATAAGCCTCTTTAGTTGTATATAAGCCTTTTGAACTATGCTTCCACCTCCATTTGTCATCCTTCCCCTGTGTTGGTTTGCACTTGTCAATCACATTTATTAAATCATTTAACATTAGAGCCTCCAAATAAAATTGCCCATGTCTCCAGCACCACTTCCAAGTCCACTCCCCCCCTCCACTCCTCTCCTCATATCAGCCACACGTACCCCTTTATTACTTAACAAATTGTATAGTCTACGGAACCTGTTTTTCAAAGAAGTATTCCCCACCCAAACCTCCTCCCAAAACAATGTTAGATTCCCTCTCTTCAAAACCTTTTCCACTCCCTTTCTAAACCATCCGCCCTCACCCTCAGATATAGCCTTACAAATCTCCCCTACCATCCTCTCAGCTTTACTCTTTGACCCGTCCCCAATATACCAGTATCAAGGCCCCCACTTTTACCCCAGCTCAAATTATAGTGAGATACCCTTCTTTAATAGTATAGTGGATTTGAAATTGGAACTCTTATACCTTTGTTTAGATTTTATTATTTTTCATAATATATTTTACAATATGATTTGATATTAGGAATAACTACAAATATATATATATATATATAAAAATGTATTTGTGTTTTATATAATTTTCTTTTTTTTAAAAAAATTGTCTTTCAATCAAAGTTGCATATAGCTTTCGACAAAAATGTATCTGAGATTGTCTCATATATGTGACAAAAATGTATATGAGATTGTTCCATATATGTGACGGATTTCATCACATTATATATTATATGATTCATCAACTTAAAATCCTAGCTGAATCAGTTTTGTCATACATGACACTATTTCACACAAAGACACTCATAACTTTATTGATTATCAAGTTCTTTTTTAAAGGAATTCCAACGGCACTTAATAAGTGTACAAGTCATATAATATAAATGAGATATGTTTCCGTCTCATATAATTTTTTATTTATTTTTATCATCTTCTATTAATAATTTTATTTGATATTACCTGAAAAACAAAATATATAGCAAAAACTTAAAGTGCGAAATTTAGTCAAAAAATTGCAACGATGCAAGTGCCGAAACGTTACCCACACAATTCCACAATCCACATACATCCAATTCGAAAGGAAAGTATTTCTCTCTTATACAATTGGCAGTTTAGGAGTAATTATACGTGTAAAAATCCCCGTTAAGGCGCAATAAAGTTCCAGTTACACACTCTTCCATTGAATAAAACTCGAAATCCAAAAATAATTTAATTGATATTCTGAAGATGCAATCAAATTTAAGAACAGCAAACACATCCAAATCCAAATCCAAATCCAAATATATAAAATCAACAAAATGATACAGAGCTCCGGCAAAACAGTACAATAATAAAGCATTTCAACAGATACAAACACAAAATTCAACACTCATTCTTCAACTAACCAGCGTACACTTCAAAGGAAACGAGTTCCTGAAATTTCTCCCATGGCCTGGAGTAAACAACAGCCTTATAGGTTTTGGGAACCGCAGCGGCGCCGTCTGCGGCGGAGATCACCAGTCGGTAATTTATGCCGGCAACCACTTGCTGCTCACCCTTTACCACTTTTTTGAAAACCAAGGATGTATTTTCCTTTTTATTGTTCTCCGCCACAGCGAATTTAGCGATCTTCACCACCTCGGCGGCCTTAGGGTTTTTGATCGGCCGATAACCGCCGACCAAGGGGGAGGGGCCTAGACCAGCGCATAAAATGGGAACCGCAAACGCGAAAATTGAGATAAATGTGAAGAGAATTGAAGGAGATAGGGTTGCCATTTTTCTTTTTCTATTTCTTGGATTAATGGGTTTGAAATTGAATGGAGGGGGTCCTCTTACTTATAGCGTGTTGCCAAATAATAGTAACTATTTTCCACAAAAATAAAAATGAAATGATAACTATATTTTATTACCGTGTGCCTTTAATTATGGATAAAAATAGCTGCATAAAGATAAACAAAACCAACAGCATATCCTCACCCCGAAATTTATCCTTTTTTTTTCATAATTAATGATGCTGATATTGAAAAGAATTATAATTGCAGGATTATTGTAAAAAAAAAAATCGACAAATATTAATATGATAACAATATCTAACCTAATATCGATAAAGTTCAAAAAAAATTGAATAATATCAAAAAAAAAAAAAAAGTCAATAAATATCAATATTTATAAATTTAATGCCTTGATATTTTTAATATATCTTGCATCATAACTCTAAACAAACAGATATGGGGTCATTAAAATTAAAGATACACATCCGATTTCCTTCATAAATATTTTTTTAGTTTTGTGTTTCTTCCTTCTTAAACAACATATTCCTCATTTTTCAAATGGACCAAGAAACACAATTCCAGATAAAGACACCAACCCTTTATCATTTTAGATTTTGTTAATTGGTTAGAGATATCATTTTAGATTTTGTTAATTGGTTAGAGATTGGGGTGGATTGAATTAAAATTAAGATTGAAAAAAGTGAATTTGGGTGATTCATAAATAATAATTATATTTAAATTGTGTTTGTATAGAGATTGAAACGTAGGGGTGAGTGTAATTTTATGTCAAATTAAAAATAATGTTATAATATTTTATTAGTGGGTAGAAAAATAAAGAAAAAATAAATGTGTAAAAGAAAAGTAGGAGATAGAATGAGATTAAAGAATATGATGATGTGATTGTATAAAAATATATATGTAAATATATTGTATTCATAGAGGTGAATTGGTATTGAATTAAGAAAGATCAAGGGAGATTGAATTGAGAAGTCCAAATTCGGATAGACAGTCTCAAACTAAGAATTCCTAGTAACCTTAAATGCACATATGTAACAAAAAAAAAATCTTCAAACTCCATATCACTTAATGAGATTCACTAATTACTCAGCAATATATGAAATTCAAATATTTTTAATTTGAATTTAATTTACAACTTATCTGACATCATGCCTTACAATTAATGTCTAAAATTATCATATTTTAGTGTTCATTATGAGAAAATCATATTTAAAATATAATAATTAATTTATTCTAATTATGTTCACAAACGTCTGGAGTACTTCTCATTATTTGCAAGTTAAGAATTACTATATTCAAGAAGATGATAGCAATTAAGATAAGAAAATGATTATTTTTGCATATAGAAATTAATTTGTAAACAAACGCTTATTTAGGAACATTTGTTTATTAGGATACATAAAAAAAAAAAGCCTATTAAAAGAAAAGAAATGATTTAAATTCAGCTTACTCATTTCGTCTATAAAAAGAGCAATCTTCAATGATATTCCAGTAATATTTGGATTTTTTTTAGCTAATTGGACACTATATATTTGGGTTCAATAGTAAAAATATTCATAGCATTTCCATGTTTTGCTGATTCTTTTACAATTATTTTTAAAGGAATTAATCTTTTACGCTTGCATGATTTAAAAAAAAAAAAAGTAAATGTACTCGTAATATATTGCATACAGTGAGTATATTGAAAAGATTATTCACAAAATTTAAAAGCGTATAGGGTTATTAATAATGCAAAAAAATCCAAATAAAAATATGTCTCGTCATATTGGCATTTATCCCTAAAACAAAGGGTAGAGAGCAGAGAATAAGCAAGTATTTTAGTAGTTATTTTCTTCAACGCGTACGTCCATACTATCCATAGTTTCTCCATATATTTTCTTCATTGATTGGTCAGCATCACCCAATAAACAGGCTAGCTGCACCCACAGATCAAGCCCCTTGGAAAACTTTGACAAATTTAATACCCATATTTTTAATTAAAACAATTCACCTTATTTTCAAATATCACTTTAATCACCAGGTTCAATATTTATACATGAATTATTTTTTCACGTCTCTACAAGTTCGAACTTTTATATGAAATAAAATTCTTTTATAGTGTAGGAGCCTCAAGGCTCGCGTCCACACGTTCTAGTTTTTATTCCAGTTAAAAACAATTTCACCCATTTAAATTGTCTACTCGATGGACCCCCTTCATAAAATAAAGTCGTAGAGATGATATTCCGGTCCACGAATGAGGAATAATATTAAAAAAAATAATTCTCCACCTCTGAGCGAATAATTTTTTCCCACAATCCTAATGTAATAGGACAATAAAAGGTAGATAATATAAAAGAAAAGAAACCCTAGGACCATAAACTCACATATCCATCTAGAGGCTGGAATGCCATTAAAAACTTGCCTGAGAAAACCCTCCTTAGGAACAAAAACTTGGTCAAGGAAAAAGGTATGCTCATTTATAGACCAATGTCTATAAAAAACAGAGCACAAATCATTCAGGAATGAAAGTAAAAAGTCCGGGGGTAACCCCTCTAAACACCGTTAAGGCCTGTCTTGGCTATAACGTCCACCGCCTGAATATCCTCTCTGAAGACATGTGAGTATCTAATGTGCATGTCCTATGTAAGAAAGTGAATCTGACTCCAAAGACCTTGCAAACGCCAAGGAATAAAAGGCTTGAAACTCTTAAAAGTGTCAATTGTGAGGATCAGAGACGGGTCCACAATGAGTCCAAGGGGTGCATTGGGCTCCCACTCAATTTCTTAACTCTTATTCTATATACTAATATTTTCCTTCTATTTAATATATTTAGTGTTGACCCGGTGGTTTTCCTATTTTACCAACACCAATTATTTATTGTTTTCTTTTGTTTTGTTTGCTCTTTTAAAAGATTATTATTTGTTGTTTTCTTTTGTTTTGTTTGCTCTCTTAAAAGATTATTATTTATTGTATTATTTTGTTTGTATTTGTTGTTTTCTTTTATTTTGTTTGCTCTCTTAAAAGATTATTATTTATTGTATTATTTTGTTTGTATTTGTTGTTTTCTTTTGTTTTGTTTGCTCTCTTAAAATATTACTATTATTTATTGTATTATTTTATTTGTTATATTTGGGGGGAAAATTTCATTTTACATCCTGTAACTTAGGCCTAATCCAGAATATATCCTTTAAGTTTTCACGTTTTCAATTTACGTCCTAGGGTGTCCAATTTACATCATTTTTGGTCCAATTTACGTCCTTTTCACCGGAAAATTGAAAATCAGGTCAAATTGTCCAATTTACATCCATTATGTTTGAAAATTATAAATTAATAATTAAAAATTTTCTGAAAATATCATTAAAAATAAAAAAATCTCATTAAAAACTTATAAATTGTGTAAAATAAATATAAAAAATCTAAAAAAAATTATAAATTCTACAATTCAAAAAATCTAAAAAATGTGTAAATTAATTTATTTTTTTTCTAAAAACTCATAAAAATAAAAAAATCTATAAATTAAAATTTTAAAAATGTTTAAAATAAAAAATTCCACAGTTTTAAAAATATCGTGAAAATGAATTTTGGACTGTTCCAAAATCGATCAAGGTGCATGTGGAACTTACACTCAACCTCGTCGGTGAGTTGGAAAATCTCGTGGGACCCAAAATTTTTAGGAGTTCGAGCAAAACTTTAATGACAGACGAGTCTGAATCAAGTCTGATTTTTAATGAAATGTTAATAATTTTTATTATTCTTATTAGAATTTTAGAATTAGTAATTTTTAATATACATATTTTTAATAAATTAATGAGATTTTTAGAGTTTTGAGAAATTTTAATTAGATTTTGAATTTCTTAATTTTTAAATTACATATTTTCCATTCTTTGTATTGTAGAATTTTTTATTTTTTATTTTTTCAAATTTTTTTAATTTTTTATTTATATTTTACACATTTTATAAATTTTAATGATATTTTTCAAAATTTTAGTGATATATTTTGAATTTTATTTTACACATTTTATATTTTTTAATTTTAAGGAGATTTTTGGATTTTTAATGATACTTTTAGATTTTTTAAATCTTGAATGGTATTTTTTGAAAAATTTAATTTTCAAACTTAAAGGACGTAAATTGGACTATTTGGCCGGAATCCCCATTTATTACTCACATTCCGGTGAGTTTTAAAATTTTCCGGCGGAAAAGACGTAAATTGGACTAAAAAGGACGTAAATCGAAAAAGTACAAACTTAAAGGATATATTATGAATTAGGTCTACGTTACAGGACATAAAATGAAATTTTCTCTATTTGGGGTCCACAACTCCCATGCACAACAATTTTATTATTTATTATTTTGCTTGCTCTCTTAAAGATTTTGTATTATTTTATTTGTTCATTAAAAGTTTGTATATTTGGGGTCCACCACAGGGAGAGTTCGTCTCATAATTATTTAAATATTTTTTTATTAGAACGTTTCAATAATACTGGCGCGCTCCTAAAATAAAAATAATCTAAAAATTAATATACTCATAATATCATTTTATTTTTGACATTGTCACTTATTTTGGACCCCCCTATACGAACTGTCTGGGTCTGTCACTGGTGAGGACCGAGCCCGATTCAATTCAAAGGAAGTGTCAGCCCTAATCATGAGCATATTTGATGACCATAAGAGCAACAGTCAGCTCACCTTCAAGGGGAAGGCCCCAACCCACTTTAGTGACAATTGCAGTCACGAAAAATCCCCTGAAAGTCTTAAAAATTGCCCTTATATGAAGATTACCCGGGAAAGAATAAGCATTGTCGTCCTTGTTAATAGGACTCAAAATGTAATAGGACTTTTTTATATTAACCTAACAGAGTCAAAAGTCAAAACCCTATGCTTTTTTTTGTTACAAGTTAAATACCCATCCCTTTTCCCCTCCCCATGACTCGAAATCAAACCCTATGCTATGTTGAATAATTGGATCGGACCATTAATTACTCCATAATAGCTGATGTCCTACCCGTAAAAAAAAAAGAATTGTTTATGTGTCGGCAGTCGGCATTGATGTTTATTAAATAACTACTTAGAACACCTGGTTGTCCATAGAGATGTTCAATGGTTGAATGGACCTCCATAACCACGGTGGCTAAACTTATGGATGGAGAGAGTATAGTTTGTCCAAAGTTTTGGACACTCATTAATCGAGGGAGGAGGATGCAGAAAATTACACTTTTTTCTTTTTTTTAGATTATAAAAATTAAAAAGGTAGGCCCACATGGAGTAATGAAAGAGGAACTTTAAATTATTTTTTATAATTTTATTTTTAGTGGGACCTAGTTATGGATGAATTACCATTGAGAGTGTTTACTTACCCATCTTCAACCCTTGGACTCAAATCAAATTGTCACTAAAATCTTCAATTTGCCACCGAATTTAAATCAAACAGTAAAACCATCTCTAACCATTCAACTCAATTGAAATATTCTTTTAAAATATTCTTAATTTTATCTTTTTAATTTTACATTTTATCATATATTTATTTATAATCAGATATATAATTCATATTTACATTTAAATTAAGTTAATTAAACAAAATAAAAATGTTACTAAATTATATGTTTCAATTTTTAAAATTTTCATAAATATATATAAAAAAATTAAATATTAATGCATTGTATAATTTACTTAAAAAAATAAAAAAACAATAAATCACCTAAACAGTTGATTTAAGCTGTTAAATTTTAAAAACAATTCATTAAACTAAACAAGAAAAGAAAATGGACAAAATATTTTGGGTTTGAGTTTGAGTTTGAGTTGGTGGCAAATTTGCCACCAAAAAGTCATTTGTGGCAATTTGTCACTAGTTTTGAGTTTGAATTGGACAAGTTTTTGCCTACGGATTGGAGATGCCCTTATAAAAAAAAATATTTGATAAAATGGTGACGTGGAGGGGAGAAGTTGACGGGATGGATACATCCATTGGAGATGCTCTTAATATATTATTAGGACACGGTTATATGTACACATAGATCTATTGAGGACACCCACCATATATATTTTTCATCCTAAAGGACATGTGATTTTTTAGTTAGTTTATTATTTGGGGGGAGGCTCACAAAAAAAAAAAAAAAACAACCACACTAATATATATATATACACCTTGATTGATAAAATTTAGGGTTGCCATGGGCCCATGGCCCTCCTCCATGTAAGCGTCCGTCTTAGTTCGGCAAAATTTTTCGAACAAATACAAGAATTTCAAAAAAATTTAAAACCCTAATTTTGGGCGACGTCTTTCTTGGAGGGAGGAGGTGCGGGTGGCGGCCGCTGCACCGCTGCGAACGTGGAGAAGGGGCGGCGCCACTGCGAACATGGGGAAGGGGCAGCGAGCGGCGAGGTCTAAGGGAGGAGACGGTCGGACGGGCCGGGGGAGGGGAGGCCGGCGTCGCTGTTTGCGCGGCTGGGGAGGGGAAAGGGTAGAATGAGTAAAATAAATTTAGGGTTTTAAAAGAAATGGAGGTGGGTGTTCAAATTTATTAAAGAAGGGATGTTTTGGAGTTTTTTTTACGTGGGTGTTCTCATCTCACGGTGTGTGTGTTTAGCCGGTGAGTGTACTCAATAGGTCTGGGTGTGTATAACCATGCCCATATTATTATGGGGCTATAAATTACAAACAGTTGTATTCGGATTTATATGCAGGCCCAAATTGAATTCGAGGCCCTTTACATTACAAATTACATTTACAATCATTCACCAAAAAAAAAAAAATGACAATAATAAAAATAATAACAACAAAAGAGTGGTGTAAAAACGGTATCTAACTGATCCTAGAAAAGTTTAGTAATGGCTCATTCGTTCTGAAAACATATGCACCTGCAATCAACAGCAACAAAATCAAAACGACAAAAAGAAAGACAAATTAGTTTGTTAAAATAAAATAAAAAATTACCTAGTGTAGGCATTAGAAGAGAGAGAGCAAGAATGGCAAGAAACTTGAGAGGAATTCCGGTCATTATCATATCCTTAATGTCAATATGACCCGTGGAGAAGCCGACAACATTGGAGGGCGTGGAGGTCGGCAGCAAGTACGAAAGCTGGGCCCCAATTGCACCGGGGACCATAAGCAGTAACGGGTGTCGATTCATTGTGTTTGCAATTTGAATGAGAATGGGAATGACGAGAGTGGTGGTGGAGTTGTTGGATGTGAACTCCGTGATGGCGGCGCTGATGAGGCCGACCGCCGGAGCGATGGCCCAGTAGGGGGCGTTGTCGAGAAAGCCCAGGAGCTCCGAGAGGACGTCGGCCAGGCCGCTTGTACGGACGCCGTCGGCGATGGCGAATCCGGCGCCGAGGAGGAGTATGATGTTCCAGGGGAGTTTCTTGCATTTGTTCCAGTCCATTAGCTTCTCCCCCTTTTGCTTCTTGTTTGGGATTATAAATAATAGTGTTGCCATCATCACCTGTTCATCACAATTGTTCCTCAAATTATTTCATTATGTCAAAATCAAAATTACTATACCAAATTCTTCAAAACATGATTATGTATCGTTTTTCTATAACAAATGGGACTGAATGAATTAACTCATAACACCTAGTAATATTTGAATCTAAATCCTAAAGGCCTTATTTTTCTTAATTTTTTTATTTTAGACAAACTCAAAGATGATACAATAATGTTTTAAATAGATTGCAATTATTGCTTATATTTAATTTTTTTCATTTTTACATAAAATGACAATTGAGTGATGAGATTTGTCCAATAAAATAGATTGCAATTATTGCTTATATTTAATTTTTTTTTTATATGTATATGCATAGAGTATTCCGAAAGAAAAAAAAAAAAAAAAAAGACCCCTACATCGATCAATTCATAGACCTTTAGTTGTCAATTTATCATTACGTGCTATGTTTATATATATTGGCATTATATACTACTTCCTCGACCCACTTTAATTCCTTTTTCCACCATAAGTTTCATATTATACTTTTTTGACATTTTTTTTTTTATCTATCACATTCACATCACTTGTATTCTAGTATTATTTTTTTCTTTTTCAATCACACTTTATTATATCTATCATTTATCATATTTATTAATAAAACACCTTAAAAAAATATTGACATACCAATATAAACTAGCTAGTGTATGCAATATAGGTGAATGATTCTTACACTAGCAGTCCCATCGCCAGCTCGGCCATTGAACAAGGACCCCCAACCAGGGGTGTCATCTGTAATTTCTCTTGTCATCCACAACACTATCAAAATCTGTTATTCACAATCAAAATATTAATTATTTCACCCTAAATCAATTATATAAATATAACAAGCAATGTGTGACGCACCGAGAATACAGCTAGGACCATCTTTTCAGCAAATGACATTGGACCTGCACCCACAAAAAACATAATATAAATATAAATTTAATTAATAATGCAAAACAAAATCAATCATAATCAATCAAACGACATTATTTATCAAAAGTGGGCCTGGCCTTACCAAGCAAATCAAGCTCCCTCTTCAAATGGGCTTTATCCAAGTAGGCAGATAGAGCTTGACTGGACCCCTTTCTGCAGTAGAACAAGCAAAGTATGGCCCACAGGAATACAAAAACAATGAGTGCAAGTGGAAACCCGAAGAAGAACCAGGTGCTGAAGCTGATGGGCCGGGCCTCAGGAAAATAACTCTTCCACATCCCAACCAATATGAGGTTCACACCTGTCCCCGTGAGGGTGCTCATCCCTCCCACCGCCGCCCCGTACGTGACGCCCAGAACCACCGCCTTGCAGAATTTGGAGACGAGGTCAGGCTGTGCGGGCCCCGTCGGCAACCGTTGCAAGATTCCGGTAGCGACCGGCATCATCATGACGGCGGCTGCCACGTTGTGCATCCACATGCTGACGAATGCTGTGGTGCCGCATATTCCCAGAAGGAGAAGTGGCGGGTTCAATGGTTCGCCACAAAATACAAGTGTTATCTGCATTTGGGCCCCATTTCCATATTTATCGATTATTGAAAAATATTCATCCATTATCACATAATTCTTGTTTTATTTCAATATTGAAATACCGACTATTTTATTAACACACATCCTAATGTCATATAGAAAAGAACAGGCCTAGCTGAGTAATAAGAGATTAACACACATCCTAATGTCATAGTACTAGATAAAATCTTAGACCGGCTAAGCTGTCACAGGCGTGGCAGGGCTGCAACTATACATTATTAATTTTAATTTTAATGCAAGTATTGTTTATTAATTTAAAAAAGATAAAATAAATTTTAAAAGGTAAATTTGTACGTCTTCTCTACCTTAAGCTAATGAGCTGTTTTTTTTCTTCTAAAAAAAAAGGAGAGACTTTTTTTAGATGACTTGAGTTAGTACCAGAAAAGTAACAATTGAATTGGAAAGTATTAATGAATGGAAAAATATTTTATTATCAAATTAAGAATAATGAATCTAATCTTCAATTCAAGTCGTTTTATGAAAAAACATTGAAAAAAAAAAGGACGGAGGAAGAGGAAGTTACATTAAGGGCTAATCTCCTGTGTATGTTGTAATGCTCGACCGCAAGCGCGAGAATGAAACTCCCCAAAACAAGCGCAATCACATCGTCCATATAGGAATGGGCCACGTCATCGGCGGCGGAGATTCCGAAGAGCGGGAAGAGGAAGAGCGGCGTCATCGAAGTAATCGGCATCGGCACCGCCTCCGTCATCCACCAGGCGAACATCCAGGCCAGCACGCCCAACATGTTCCGGCTGGTGGTGCCATCAAACTTCACCCAGATGCAGATCATGCCGCACAGCAACGGCCCCAGTAAGATGCAAAAATTGCCCACTGTGAAAATGGATTGTACCCATGAACCGAAGCTCTGCGGCCTGTGACTCGGGTCGTGTAGGGGAAGAAGCGGGGCTTTCGGGTCATCCTCTGCACTAACTGTATCAGCGCTGTTCATTTTCCAGGGGAGAAAAAATAATAAAAAATATTAAATGGAAAGGCAAAGGGATATATGATTTTGCTTCCTTTTAGATGATACGTGTAAATTGTAGGTGGCTTATATACTTCTTTTTCATTGCAACTGTAACCCCATGTGATGTGTGTAATACTGTATTTTTTATTAGACTCAAATTTGGGAGGTTCGTACGTGCAATGTTTTATCTAATTTTGATTAAAATATTTCAACCAAAAATAGGTGTTTTTCGCTTGAAAAATAACTAACTATGACATTATCCAAAATTATTAGTTTTTGTGTATTTAAGATGTACTATGGGCTATGGCTATGTATTACTATAATTTTTTATAAAATTAAATTAAAATTACACCGATTATAAAATTTTGTATTTCTTAGTAAGAGTATATAAAATAAATATATATATATATGGGTTCGAAAAAGAAAACTTTTTGTATCCGATTTTATATTGTTTGCAATTTATTTCTACTAAACCACATGACCTTCCAACCACTTTCTCCACTTGATTTCGTGATTTCATTATTATTTCCTGATTTATGTAACCTAGCTCACCACTTATTTCATCACGCCTCTACTGTATTTTGTAATTTATATTATTTCAACTCTTATATATTCCATTAATCATGTTGTTTGGTGATTTGATGATTGGCTGTTTTAGGATTCTAATATATGGTGATGATTTTTATAATTTATTTTGGGATTTGATACAATTTCACCATTTATACGTTGTTATTTCGTGATCGAGGGACCCCGGCCCCGGGCATGGTTGGGGAGATAATGAGATTGAGGGTGGGTTTTAATCTTTGAAATAATTAAAGTTTTTTTTTTTTCCTTTTTCTAATAAGAAACAGGATAAGAAAGATGTGTCACTACTTACTTGCAATGTACCTTGACAATTTTAATTACGGGCCATAATACTTATCCGATAATAATATGGTCAGGTTTGACTCTGTTTAATGGCGGCAATGAAAAAAAAATTATTATAAAATCTAGGGATAAAATTTGAATTGATATTATATCAATTAACATTAAAGTGTCAATTAAATACTGTAATAATTGTACTAGTAGTAAAGAAGACTTGATATATCGGTGATAATGACTACTAAAAAAAGGCAATTAATTAATAAAATATCTGATTAATGAAAATAAAAATAAATACATAAGATCAATAGTAGTCTATGTAACATGATATATCACTCAAGATAGAATTTTGTATCAGATATTCAGATGGTTCTATTTAATAATTCATGAGTTTATGGACCCTCATCTTCTTTTAAATATTATCGAAATACTGAAATAAAAATTTGATCTCATACAAAACTGTATCATCGATCAAATACTACTAAATAAGATTAATTTTCATGTATTTTTCTATTTATACAATGGTTTTTTTTTTTTTTTTGGTAATACATTAATTTAAGACGAATTATATACCAGATCAATCAAGTACTAATTAAACACAATTATCTGTATAAGTAGAAAATATTGCACTATTATGTAATAAAAATGTGAACAGATTAAACCAGAACAAATTAACCATATGGAATCATATCAGTATTTCACTTCATATTTGACGGTTTGAGTATATAATATTGACACATATTAATAATTTAGAGTGTGGACACATTAAAAACACGAGAAAATAAATTTATTTATTTATAATCACGCAGTTTTGAGTAAATTGAAAGTCTGTTTTTCATTGAAAATGAACTGTTCTAGTTAAGTGACTCTTTGGTATTAAGGATATTAAGGAGCCTTTTTCTTTATCTTTAGTAGGATTTTAATATTCCACGCCATTTTGCGAGGGTTTTAATATTGATTGCCAAATTCGTCCCCAGATGTCCTTAATAAATTTCTCATCATTTGATGAGGGATTATGCACCCTAGTTAAAATCCCTCCGAGCGAATTTTGTAGTGCACTTTGCACTTTATTTTAAATTTGTAATATAAGTGCCCTTATTAGTATTAATAATGTGTACAAGTACTAATTAAATTAATCATAATCATTAATGCTACTGATTTTATTTTAGGGGTGTCATTGTGTAGGCCTCACGACATAGCCATAAGGACATTTTTAACCTTACTAATCAAACATCAAATCGAAACATAATTGAGATGGCCCACGCCACATGGCATTCATGTTCATTGGATTCTTCAAGGGCAAATAATAACGTGGCATGTTTAAGAGAGATTAACGAATTATTAACAAGTGGATTAATACATCTTAATCTGGAGAACTATCCGTCACTATATATTATAATAATCCCAAAGGTTTGGAACTCTGATTAATTGGACAATTGGATTCAACATAATTTTGATCAATTCAACAACCATTTTAATAAATTAGAATAATAGATATGATTCAATTTGACATTCTTGATTCAGCAAATTAGTACCAATTCTTCTGATAAGAGTCGTTTATTTATGAAAATTTAAATCTATATAAGAAAAGTAACACTGCCCAACAACACTAATTTATACTCTGTGTTCGAAAAATAATACTCCACTAGTTTATATATTAAAGAGAGTTAATACTGTTCAACATATAAATTGATATTTCTTTTATACGGGGTATTATTTAAGGCCTTGTATAAAATATTTTTTTGGCACAGTCAAAATTTGATCAAATTTGTGGGGCGTGTTACATTTATATATCTAAATACACACACAATTTTTTCTCTACAAGAAAACCAAATACGTTTGATGGATTTGTTCGAAAAATTACAGAGTACGTTGAATTAGTACTATTCGATCATTATATTCAATTATTCCAACAACTAAAACATGGATGGTATGTCGGTAGCTACGAAATTTATAATTATTACGCATGAATCTGCATTTGATAAAATGACAGGATATAATCTATAGTTGTCTCATTTTTCACCTTTTTCGAAATTGTTCTTAAAAAAAATATAAATGTATAAATCTACTCTCAATATATATAAATATATATGTTGCCCTAAAATTATCGAAATCTTGAAAGTGAAAACAAAGTTGTCTATTGTGAGGGTGAGAATACTCTTTCGTTAAGAGAAAATAAAGGGAATTGACCTATATTTAAACAAGAAGACTTTAGGTAACTAACTATTATGGTTACAACTTAATAATCACTAATTAACTAACTAAACTAATTGCTAGCAACAAACGACGTCATTCCGAAAATTTTGACTACTATAAAACAAAATATTCCCTCCGTCCCGTGATTACTTGCACACTTTTTTTATTGGGACGTCCCAAAATTACTTGCACATTCTTAATATGTAAATACCCCACAAAATTAATAACCTCACAACATCATTTTATATTCAAATCTGTCACTCTTTTTTTTTCCATACATTTCACTTTACACATCATCAAATTACCTAAAATACCCCTCACTTATCTTACATCATCAACCACTAAATCCACTTTTCTTAAGCATTGTGCCGGTCAAATCATGCAAATTATCCTGGAACGGAGGGAGTATATATATATTTATATAATTAAGAATGTGTACGTTTATCTCTTTTAAAATCATTATTATTTTTTTTTTTTTTAAAAGGTTAAATTTGGCTTTTTTTTTTTAAATTTTTTAAAAATCCCATAAAATGAGGTAGGAAATAGGAATTGGGTAATGATTAATTTTCATAGTTTGGCCTCAAATTCTTGTTAGACGATAAGTTCGCTTAACTACGTGGCGGATAACGAAGAGCCCATCAGTCCTCCTCCCATATCCTTATTATTGGTCAATTTATCCATCTTTCTACAAACTCTCTACATCCCTCCATCTGTCCATTACAAATAATCAATTTTTGTTGCTAATTTTTCCCCATTTTAATCGTCTTTTTCTTGAGTTTATTTATTGCATGATATCGGATCTCCAGATGGATATTCAATCAGAAGTCGTACTCCATCCAGCGATTGTAATGTGGCAAACTGGCTGATGATCAGAATTAAAATTAGATAGATGTAAAATAAACCAAACTTTAGGCATATCAATTCAACACCTCAAAATATATAAAGCACATTCCTCTCCACAACTCCAAATCCAAAATCCAATAATACATACCTAATCGGGCCCACATGACCATTTTGATGTTTGATGGTTTGATTGAACAACCGTCGTAACTGTCTATACGAATCTTGGAGAGGCAGGCAGGGTGACCCCATGTGTGAAAATATGTGACGCGACAAAAATGTATATCAATCGTTTAATTATCACTATTATGCATATAAAATGTTCTTACTTGAAAATTAAACAATTGTTTAATCTATTACATATCGTATTCACAACATGATACTAAAGTTATTTTAGTTTTTACCGATTAAAATGAGTGAAGTGGTTATTTGAATTTATAAATAGGTTTTGATACTTTTTCGAAATTGCAATTCGACAAGGTCGAGTTTTGGAAAAGGACAGAAGATCATATTATGATAAATCTGTTTTATTTACTTATTTGGAGCTCAATTCAAAAAGTGGGAAAGAAACATTTCTTTACAAAGCTTAGAGATTCATTATATTAAAAGAGGGTTATTTATTATTTTATTTTATTTAAACAACAATTCAGTCATTTACAACCTCTTATCGCGAGTGTATGCGATTTTCACACACACTCCTCGTGACCTTTATTTTCTTTCACGGTCGTCCATCCTACAACCCTTCCCCTTTCCCTCCCCAACCATCACTACAAGAAACAGAGGGAATAACAACGAAATTTTTACAACAAATTTAAATTTCATAGCTAAAATTAATTTTTAGCAACAAAATAAAAAATTACGTCGCTAAATTCTTAGATTTAATATTTGCAATAAAATTTATATATTTTATCGCTATACTAGCAGCAAATTGCTTCATTTTGTTGTTAATAATCAGAACAACAATGAAAATTATATTTCGTCGCGATAAAATCGAAATTTTCGTGGCTACTTTCTTTGAAATTATTTTTTGCGATGAAATTCGCTAAACTAACAACAAATTATTTTATTTTGCTGTTAATAATCAGAAGAACAATGAAAATAATTTTCGTCGCTAACATTTTGCTATGAGAAAAAGGAAATTTTTGTGGCTAATTTCGTGGATTTAATTTTGGCGACGAAATGAAAATATTTCATCGCTACACTAATAAAAAAATATTTTATTTTGTTGTTGATAATCAGAACAACCATAAAAATTATAAACCACAAAAGAATTAGTTTTCTTGTAGTGCATCTTCATCCCTCTCTCAATCATCCTCGTCATGTAAAACGTTTGTCTCCCCCTCCATCCAACGCTATCCACGATTGGTAAGAAACGATGGATATACAAATTTGGATTAAAGACCGTCTGTCGTCGCTTCCCCATCGTTGCGCCGCTGCTCCACCGAACCACTTGTGATTTGCTCATATCCTTAATTGGATTTATGTAGATATTTTTAAAAGGGGGGCTGGGATCAATGGATAGATCATTTTCGACGGCGCTACAGTGACCGATCGAGTGAATTATTCATTGAACCCTTTTACTATTTTTTTTTTTACTTTTTAAATATTTGGCTTGTTGTCTATTTCTATTATGTTTTATCTGTCTACACCATGTGTGCGGCTATTTCCCTTTATGGGGCTCTTTTTGGGTGATGGTTTTTTTAGATGGACTCAATAGTCATTAGAATCTGGTATTTGGTGGAACTTTGTCTCATTTTTTGTCTGCTTTTCTAAATATGAGAACACCTTAGTGTGAGATTGTCTCGATTTGAGAATTGAGACCTGGACGACATTGAAGCAAAGGGGCAAAGGAGGGTACACTCGTTTTTCCTCTTCTCACGATTAAAGTGGGCAACGACACCGTGGTCGTCTTGATTTAAAGATCATGAGCTTGAATTTGTACTATTATTTTGTATTGATCTTGTAAACTTAAAAAAAAAAAAATTTACAGATTCATTTTCTTAAAATTGATACTCCCTCCGTCCCGCAGGAATTTGCACACTTTCTATAAATGGATGTCCCATACCAATTTGCACATTTCATAAAAGGAAATATTTTCATAAACCCCACCCTCAAAATATACTCTTATTTACCCATATGCCATTAATTTTCCACACTCAATCTACTTTTTACTTTACTTTATTCATAAAACTTTACAAAACTACCCCTCAAAACATCACTCATTACACCTTTTCTTACACATTTCTTAAATTGTGTGCCAGCTCAGGTGTACAAGTTCCTATGGGATGGAGGGAGTAGTATTTTTTTTAATTCAATTTTTTCTAATTACAATTGAAAAGTTTCAAATTATCAAATTAGGAAATTTGACAATTATAAATATAGACAAATTGAGTGTGTAGATCACTTTAAAGTTTAATATTCCATTTACACAATTTAATCTTTAAATCAACATTTGATTCAATTCAATTCTTTGGAGTTCAATTCCAATGTATAGGTGCAATCAATTGCACCTAAGTATCACTCATAAATATATACAACTTAAAATCCAATTGTCTAATATTCAACCATGTGAAATTTTACAACAAAAAAATTAAATAGAATACATATTAAAATAAAGAGTTTATTGCTGCTTGGGTGCAATTTCCACCACCCAACTCTACGTAGGTGCTACTTTTTTGAAAAGTTTATTTTAGGTGCAAAAACAATGTGAAAGACCCAAATTGCCCTTACTTAAATTTTCTCTCTCCTTACACATTCCCACCCTCCTTACACAATTGCAGACGGGTCCAATCATCAAGATTAAATTTTCTCTCTCCTTACACATTCCCTCTTCTCCTAAATCCCCTTCAAAGAATCTGATTAGATTTTGATTTATCATCAAGTTAGGCATCTGTAACGGAGCACCGCCACGAGGAAGTCGAAGCGGCCCGCCCTAGCCTAGCACCGGTGAAGACCCCCACCATGGCCGCCGCCCTTGAACCTCCATGGTCGCCGCCCATCTCCGCCCTTGAAGACGAGGCTCCCCTGTTGCCGCCGTTGTGGAAGAGCTTGCAGGAGCCATCGCCGACGAGCCTCCCCCATCGATTTTCCCTTCGTCGTGGTGGCTCCTTGAAGGAGACGAAGTCGCCGCCATTTTGCCGGAGACTGGAAGAAGACGAAGGCACCCGTCGCGATCTCCTTGAAGAAGATGGTGCCCTTCGCCATGGCCGACGAACCTCCATCGCCGTTGCCGGAATTTTCTTAGCAAGGATCAGATTTGTAATAGATCTGGGAATTTTGTTTCGCCGACGAGCCTCCCAGCAAAAGGTAGCATCATTTTGGTTTTTGTTTCGTCGAAATTCTTTGGGGGCGAAACAATGATTTGTTTGAATCTTTGATTTTTGTTTATAAATTTTTAGATTTTGTTCTGCAACAATTTTTTTTATTGTTTTATTTGATTCGTGGTGAAGACGAAGGGTCGGTTCGTGGTGGCTCCTTGAAGGAGACGAAGTCGCCGCCCTTTGCCGGAGACTGGAAGAAGACGAAGGCACCGTCGCGATCTCCTTGAAGAAGATGGTGCCCTTCGTCATGGCCGACGAACCTCCATCACCGTTGCCGGAATTTTCTTAGGCGACGGCTAGGGTTTCCCACCCCCCACTTGGGACTGCTAGTGGGCTAGGGTTTTCCACCCCTAATGCGCACCCACTCTTGTAATCAATACACCCCTTGAAACACTTGAATTGCTTTTTTTGTATAGTCTTTTGAAGGTTAAGAGGGTGCAGATTTTTGTGACGGTGGTATTGAGTTTTAAATTTTTTGTGCTGAAGAAGATATAGGCTTTGAGTTTTAATATTTTTGTGTTGAGGAAGATGAAGATCTTCGTCCTGCAAAGTTTTTGTAATGGAGATTTTGAGTTTTAATTTTTTTTGGGTCGAAGAAGATAAAGATCTTGTCCTGCTGGTCTGTTTTTTTTTTTTTTTTACTAAAAAGAATTGTTGTGTTGTTGTGAAGTTTTGTTGTGTTGATGCAAAAAGCTCGTTCGATGATTCAAATTTATTTTTCGTTGATGCAAATTTATTTTTTGGGTAAAATTTTTTATCGTTGATGCAAATTATTTTCTCATAGATGCAAATTTTATTTTCGTATTTTTTGTGATTTTTTAGGTTTTATATTAATTTTTGTATTTTTGTGAATTTAGGGACTTGTCAAATTTATTTTTGGGTTTTATATTAATTTTCTCACTGATGCAAATTTTTTTTTTGTATTTTTTGTGATTTTGTTAGTTTTATATTAATTTCTGTATTTTTCTGCATTTAGGGACTTGACCACTATCAAATAAAATGTATGCGTCAAGGAAGAAAATATTTGCATTTGACAGAAGAAATAATTTGAATCAAAGGAGAAAATATTTGCACCAACAACAGTTCCAGTAAAAAAACGTCTTCTTCAAAATTATTAAACAATCAGAACCAAAAACCATCCATTTTCGAGTCCCATGAAAAAAGAAAAATACAAAAATCTAGAAACTAGAGCACAAACCGGACAAATCAGTAAAATCGAAAAAAAAAGATGAACAATCTTCTTCATCGTCTTTTAAGAATTTTCCTTCAATATTTCATCCCTTATCTTTTTTCAACTTAACAAAAATGGAGTCTTACAACACAGTTTCAAAATTAAAAAAAATGTATTACCAAGAACTCATTCTTCACCACCACCACGACGATTCTTCAAACATTAGAAAGTGTAGGTGCACATTAGGGGTTAGAAAAAGTGGGTGTTTTGATTGAAAAAGTGGGTGCACATTAGGGGTGGGAAACCTAGCCCAGACCCAATTGCTAAAACCCTAACCCTAACCCTAGCCCTCCACCACCACCCCACGTTGGCTGCCGCCGCGCGCCCACACCACGAATGTCGTCGTCGACCGGCTCCCACCTTAGTCCTCCGTCGTCGACCGGCCGGCCCCCACCTTCGTCCTCCGTCGCCGACCGGCCCCCACCACGAACTTTCTTCGCCTTCGCCACGCACAGATCAAGGCTCCCTTCATCTTCGTCTTCGTCGGAGTGCTGCAGATCGGCGGCCATGGCGTCTTCGTCGGAATTATTTAGATTCGAACAACCTTTGTGGTAACCAAACAACGTTGAAAATCACAGAAGAAAAAGGAGACAACGCGTTGAAAGTAACAGATCTGAAAAAACGAGAACAGGTATGTAACAAAATTGAATCGACGTCGGAGGAAAAATCGAGAACAGATCACAACAACTAAAAAACGAGAACAAAACGACACACACTCATTTCGTCTTACAGGTGGGCGGCGGTGTTCGACGGTGGTACAGGTGGACGGCTTGGGCGGCGGCGGCAAAGGTGGGGGGCGGCCATGGAGTTTAAGGCCGACGACCATGGTGGGGGCGTCGACGGTGAACAGCTTGGCCATGGCGATGGTGGTGGGCCGTCTACACCGGAGAGTTGGAGGCGGCCGGCGTTCGAAAATGGAGGAAAGAAGGTAATGTTTTTTTTTTTTTTTTTGGGAGACGATGAGTTGTGGAGAGAGAGGGAGTGGGAAGAAGATATGAGATGACATCTTTCTTACTTTCCTCCTCTATAAGGGCAAGAATGTAATCTTGACCCCCAAATAGCACCTATAGGAGTTTTTTTTTCTTTTGTAGCACTTAATGGGTTTTGTCCAAAAGGCACTAGAATAGAATGGCCCCTAAATAAATGTAGAATTGAAATTGAATAGAAAATTACATTAAATTGAATAGAGAAAATGATTTTCATCCCTCCTTTTATATAGAGGAGGTTTAAGAATAACTAATCTCATTTCTTATTATTCTTCCCAAATTGCATAGAAGAATTTGAATTAAAAAAAAAAAATTGAATTTGAATTGTATTTTATAATATTAAATCATTAGACTGTGCGGTGATTTTATGTCATTTCAATTGGTGATTACGAATTGGTGCACGTAATCACGAATTGGCACCTAAACATCTATAAATACGTCATCTTCATTCCACAATCCATCATCGTTAAAATAAAATAAAATAAAAATAAAATAAAAATATCATATTTATATCCTTCATTTTCCTAATTGGAGGCTCAGAAATCAGAATATTATTTTGGTTCATTGATTTTTTGATTGGTAGTGCTACAATCACAAAATGTAAATCATTGTATTTTGAGGGTTGATTATAGTGGACCATATTGTATTGCGTACATGGCAATATCAATTAATTAATAAAGAAAAAAATCTCACTCTAACTACTTAATTAATTTTTGTCCCATATATATATTATACAAGTATTCATTATATTACATCTTTCAAACATGATATATACCACCAGACCAATTACTTAGCAAGTTTTATGGATTTTCTTTCCTTTTTCTCCCTTGTCAACACGTATGTAAGTCGTGTCGATTTGTTGGGTTATGGGTAATTATAATGGAGTGATCATGATGAATAGACGTGCCACCAAATTTGTAACGTTATAATTTTAATGATTCAAACATTTGTGTAACATCATTTCATTTTCATCCAATGCAATTCGTGCAACAAAGAATTGTTTTTTTGATCGGTAGTGCAACAAAGAAATTAATATCACCATTTAGAAAATCCACGTTTAAGGTAATTTGTGGTCATTTGCCTAAGTAGTTGACAAAGATTTATGATGATAATCAAAAGGGTATGTGTGTGTGCGTTTTCCTTGTCTAGGTTTCATTCTAATCCTTTCAGCTAAGATCATAGTGTCACCATCTCTATATTATACGCTCGGTCCTTCTTAATTAACCTGTTTATTTTTTTCACATAAATATCTTATTTTACTTGATGAAACCTCTATTTACGTTTCTCTGACCACTTATTTATCTATCATTGTTCTATTTTCGTAGTTTCATGTCGTCTTTTTCTTCTTTGAGGGATTACAAGATCAAAATAACTAGCTAGATCAATGCATTTTAACGAGGAAGATCTTCAATTCGAAAAAGATAAATTTTGACAGCGCTTCTTTCTTCCAGTTGTGAGGAAGTGGAGAGACGAGTGTAACATTTGTCCACAAATGAGTCCAAATCTCATTTTTAAATACAAGACAACTACCCTACACTAAAATATTCTCGTGTCAAGAAAAATAGAGAAAAAAAAAGGACAAAGATAAACCAACATCAGAGGTCATGCAAAGAACGAGAAAAATGCAGTTTTGGTCCCACCATCCACGGGCACTCATGATTTTGGTCCCATGATTCTGAATTTTGGTCCCGATAGCGAAAAACTTGACACATTTGGTCCCAAAGTTAGTCAATCGTTAGTCAACCTTGGCGAAATTAGTCCCAGTATCCAAATACCCATTTTGGCGCGGAAATTGGCGCCTAAAACATCAATTCACCTATTTGGAGGGAATTTTCTTACCTGTTGGAGGGAAAATCAAGCACCTCTTTATATACACACTCCAACCACACTCAAAACAACCTACTTTTTCACACAAACATCAAATTCACAAAAAATACAGAAACTCATGTCTTCATCTTCCACCTCCATGATGAAAATTGTGGTATGTCATTGTGGAAAAGAAGCTCGTATGTGCATTTCGAAGTAAGAAAAAAGCAGAGGTAGACTATTTTATACTTGTTCAGATTCTCTAAGTGGTGTTGGATGCTCCTTTTTTGTTTGGGCTGATGAACACGAAATCCACGGACAAGGAATGTGTTCACACGGAATGTTTCCGGGCATGGTGAGGAGAATTGACTCACTTTTGCTTGAAAATCAAGAGCTCAACAACAAGCTGAATAATGCAAAAGTAGTTGGTGAAATCTATAA
This sequence comes from Galeopsis tetrahit, assembly GCA_963675135.1. Classification (NCBI taxonomy): domain Eukaryota; kingdom Viridiplantae; phylum Streptophyta; class Magnoliopsida; order Lamiales; family Lamiaceae; genus Galeopsis; species Galeopsis tetrahit. The sequence continues at coordinate 73,433,979 of OY776123.1, forward strand.
GGATTCATCTGACCACCTAACATCAGAAGTAGGATTTCAAGCTGGACAAGTTCAAGAGCTAAAGAAGCAGAAGAACTTTCTTATCATGGCCATAATATTCTGTGTTCTACCCTATATGTTCAAGTTTATAGGCTGAATGTAACCCTAACTTTATGCCTCTAATATGTATTGCTAATTTTATGTAATCCTAAGTGTATGCATGTAATGTAACCACAACAACAACCTTTCTTCAAGGCAATTTTCAATGAAAATGTTGTTTATCTATCACATAGAGTCTCCCATCACATTCACATAAACATGAAGAAACAGAGTACATTCAAACATAAATGAAGATCCAATATTCAAACATAAATGAAGATCCAATACAGATTATCAATCCAAAATAAAGTATCTCAATATAAATCCAAAACACACAATCCAAACACCAATACCAGAACAGAACATCAATCCAATACCGATTATCAATCCTAAACCAGAACAGAACATCAATTCAAACAGTTTGATAATACCAAACACCACACCAGAACATCAATCCAAATATCAGAATATCATAATCAAAATAAACAGAGTTTAATAAAATACCAGAACATCAATCCAAACACCAATACCAAACTGACTAATTCTTCTTCTTCCCCTTTTCTTTAGCCTTTTTCTCATTAGCAGCATCCATTAAACTAGACACTGTGACATATTTCTTACCTCCTGAAATTGTCACTCTCATTCCATCCTTAGTAGTTGTTGAACCACCACTGCCTCCCACATTCACATTACATCCAATGAATGTGTTGGGACTGAAAGCCATTATGTTGGATGGTTGAGGTGTCCTACTTGTGTCTCCACCAGATGACACTATTCCTGAACCAATGAAATTTTTAGGATCAAAACTCATTGGTGCAGGTGTCCTGATTCTAACCCCAGAACCCATACTTGAATTGCTTGAGATTTCAACATCACCATTCCCTTTCTTCTGCACCTGTTATACATAATGTTAAAACAACACATGATTCAAACCACAAAAGTACTTAATAGAGATCATACCTTGCTAACTCTTCCCTTTCCCTTTGAAGAAGAAGATGATACATTCTTTCTCTTTCCCTAAACAAATAGTATAAAAACAGATTAAATCATATAGAATCTCATAAAATCAAACATCAATTTTACTCTTACCATTTTCTTTCTCCCTTCCCTAGTGCTTGGCCTAATATCCCTTATCAAATCATCACACTCTTCTGGCTCCAGTGCCTAATAAATACCAAAAAAACTTTGAAATAAATACCAAAATAGCTTTGAAAAAAATACAAAAAACAGTATAGAAATAAATACCAAACATATCAGAATTAAATACTCACATTATCTTCATTGTCTTCTTCTTGTGTGTCAATTGGAGGCATATTTTGTGTCTGTGTCATCTCTTCAGCCACTTCAAGAGATATCCCTTCTCTAGCTATTTCTGAAATGCTCCTCTCTTCCATGCTTGTTGTAGCACCTCTTGCTCTTTCTTCTTCCTCAACATCTGCCATGAAATCTTCAGCAATCTTCCTCCACTCAAATGTTTTTGTTGTGTGGCCTTCTTCTTTACAAAAGCTGCAAGTTATCTTTCCTTTCTGCTTTGGACTGCTCTGTCCACCCTTATTATTTTTCTTCTGCCTATTTTGCTTTGGCATTAGTTGGACACCTTTCCTCTTTCCCCCATTTCCACCTTCATCTGCTCCCCTTCTTCTTTTCATGCTACGCCTGCCTCTCTTTCTTTTACCAAAATTTGGAGGCAATGGTGGTATGTACCCTGTTTTTAACCACAACTCATCTCCATTCATGGGGCTAATTGAATGTTGATACACAGTTTGGTATGTGAAAGTGTGTGTGCGTGCGAAATCAGAGATGTTGTCTATTGTGTTGGCACAATCTAGACAACACTATGCAGCGGAATTTAAATTGCACGTACTGAAAATAGAAGTATTCAAAATTTACATAGATTATAAAATAATCTATGCTGTTCACTATATAAAAATATGTGAAACGAGTACAACCTCTTTGAGGTGTATAATTACACTACGAAAGTGTATAATGATTTACTAAGTTCTATGAAACTATCTCCCTCATAGATCTAATCACACAACCTAGTAAATAAGACTATGTTCTAACACACTACTATTCGGGTTTATAATAATGTGAAGAACTACAAGAAGAAACAAAGATATTCCTAACTAGAAGCGTATATAGCGTTCAATAGAGTAGTAGTCGATTTCAGCTTTTCTTCTTGTGTATCTTGTGTTGAGGGCAGCTTCTGTATTTATAGGCTTCATTCACGAACTGCCATCAACTCCCATGATTGCCTCAACCTTGAGATCATGCGGTTATAACTTCTCTCCACCACTCCTAGAATTTAGGAACTTGTTATACCATGACCTAATAACTTCTCACTCCCACGCAGTGGCATGACTTGGTGTTGCCCACGTCTTCTAACTGCTCTGGGGACATCATTAGACAACAAGCGTAAGATAAGAGTTAGTGAAAGAAGGAAGGGCAAATTCTGATGTTGTCATGAGTGTTGGGAACATTAAACACAACACTCGGCTGTCAGTGTTGGATCATTAAACATAACACTCATATCAACATCAACAATCTCCCCCAATTTGACCTTTCTACATCAACATTCCTGAAGTTCACACAACAAGGATATTGATTAAGAAGTTTACACAATTGATATTCCAAACAAAAATTGAAGTAACAACTGCATAAGATCAAATTAAAGTAAACAACATCTAAACCAAAAAGCTTGTTTAGATTTAAATAACTAGAGCAAAAGTAAATCCTAAATAATTACAGAATGTAATAAAGACAGAGTTTGAGAAAAATAAAAAAAATAAGTACAAAGCTTTTTACAACAAGGAAAGAACTGAATTTAACACAAGGGAAAGGATTGGGCTGAAAATGTGTTTCAGCTGCATCTCCATAATCTGCATTTACTCCCCCATTGTGTAAGCTCTCCCCCTGTCTTCAAGCTCATCATTTATCCAGATCACCATAGAGATCCTGGATATCCTGTGCATCTCCCTCAGTCATTTCAGTGTCCACAACAGGTTCATCAGCTCGGCCAGAAACTGAATCCGGTTGTTCATCTACAGTAGGAGCAACAATGTCAACAATGTTAGTGGACTGATTGTGTGAACTGTCAGCTACTCCCCCTGTTGAAGTGGAAAGAAGATCCATCCAAAATTTCTTTTGGACTAGAAGATCCTCCACAGAATGCTGCAAGTTAAGAATAGAACCCTGCAAAATATCAATCTGCCTCATAATATAATGTGAAGACAAATAGATTGAGGAGGCAACTCCTTCTGGAGGCAGTGTGGTATTGTGGAAGGGATCATTTGCTAGAACACTACTGGGGCCTGCTTCATCATCATTCCTTCTCAAAGGAAGATCAACCACCCTTTCACCTTGGATGAGGAACTGATTTGAAATGCTAAAACTTGGGACATAGGTGCTTATGACCTCATCTTCAATTCTTTCAAATGCTTTGTCCAACATGTATGTGTACACAAGGCATGGGTAAGGCAGGATACCTCTCCCAGTCATGTCAGATTTAAAGGTCATCATGTTGGTGAAGATAACCTGTCCTAGGTTAAATCTTTTCAAGTGTCCAATCTTGTACATCAGGACAAATTGTTCTAAGGTGAGAGTGGTGTTGTTTGTAGTAGGCAGCCAATTAAAACACACCAACTTATGTAAGACAGAATATAGACTTGTGAGTTTAGAGGCCAAAATTCTTCTTCTCCATTTAGTGATTACTCCCCCAGTGAAGATGCTTATCATCACATCATGATCAGTAACAACAGGATCCTCCATAATCTTAGTTTTAAGTAAAATATTGATCCTCCTAGGGGTAATCATATGCCTATTTCCTCTAAACCAAAAAGTACCATATCTTGTAGAGTTGGGATCACCAGCAAATTGAGGGATGTTTGCATAAAATTCATATACCCAATCAACAATATAGGGACAAGCAAATTGCAAAGCATGCAGTAAAGATCTTTCTTTAAACCAATCAAGCAGATTCATATCCTCAAAATCAGAAGTTTTAATCAGTCTTTCACTTATAATCTGCCTAATTCTTATGGTTCTATACTGTATGCTTGACTTATCATTGTAATCTTCATCAGAATCACTATTCCTATCATCAGAAGAGAAAAGTACCTCATGTTCATCTTCATCTGATGAATCGGATGACTGATCGGGTTCTGATTGATCTGGTGTTGCCATCGGAGAGGCAACACTTTCGAGCTCTCGAAGCCTTTTCGATCGTCGAACTGGTGGAGTTGGTTCACTTTCCTCCTCCATTTCCTCAGCAACTTCGTCCACATCGATCTTCATTAACATCCACTTCTTCTTCCATTGAAGGAGCAGGTTGTTCAGCCTCTGTTTCTGGTTCTGGTTCAGAATCAGATACAGCAATTGGCTCAGAGGCATTTCCATCAGTTCTGGGCTTTTTCCCTTTTCCAGAGTAATCAACAATTTTGCCCAGATTCCTTTGGGACTTTCTCTTACCACCAGGCCATTTTCGTGCAGGTGGAACAGTAGCAGCTTTCTTTTTGCCCTTTTTGTGCCGATGAATTCTCTCAAACTTTGCAGCCAAGACTTCTTCATCCGAGGACTCCAGCTGAGTCTGCATGTCCACATCCCCTTTGAACATGGCATTATCCAGCGTTTCTCCCTCAAGTACTAAAACAGGGTGATTTGTTTTCAGGCTTAGGGTTTCAAAAGCTTCTTTCAAGGTGTTGCACGGGGTACCCAGAGGGAAGTGTAAGGTGACTGGGGTGTTTTCTGGTACGGGAGCTTCAGATGAGGGCTCATCTGGTGGGTTGGAGGTTGGAATTTCTGTAGTGGCGTTTGAATTCACGATTTCAGTGCGAATATCGTATGGATTGTAAGGTACGATTTCAAGAGGGGTTGTTTGAGTAGGTTCTTCTTCAGAAGCGAAAGGAACCACTATGGTGCCGACGGTGAACGATGGTGAGTTTGATGACGCCATATCAGCAAGGAGATTGAGAGGGTCTGGAGAAATTTTGTTGCTTGAATTCGATTTTGAGTGTGCAGCAGTGATCGAAGGAGTGGACATATTTGAACCTGTACACACAAAACAAGACAGCAAAATTAATTTTTGAGACCTTTCGAATTCTGTAAACACAATGTAAGTTAGAAATCAACCAGTGTGTGTCCAAGGGAACTGAATATACTTGAGTGCTACAAATATAATTAATATCTGTAATTACCAGGCTTAATTGTGTTAACAAGGCTTTTCAAGTATTTTCCAACACTGTAATGGAGATTCATCTTATATGGAGAGTTGAGATGAAGAAGTTACACGATTTTTGGGAGTGAGGGAAGTGAAGTAGTGGAAGTAACTTCCCCACTAAATGATCGTGGTTAACAGGAAGATTATAAAATCTGGAAAAAACAAAATTAAATAAGAGCGGAATATAATAACTGAAATAATAAAACAAGGTAAGATTAAGTCAAATTAAATATTTCAGAGAATAATATTTAATAATTATAAAAAATAACTAATTCCATGAAAATTGGGATAAGAATCTGAATTAACGAGTGTTTTGACTATTGTTGGCATTCTATACACCTCAACACAGTTTTTTCATGATTTTTCATCATATGTGTTGCTCTAATTTCTTTTTCTTTTTATCACACTTCACATTGATCCATCTTTTGAAAAGAGTGCATCGTACTAGCGAACTCCGTGCCCCATAGTTACTCAATGGATTTGTGAATATATTGATGCAATTTATATCACCTTTTGAAAAGAGATCATCGTAGTAGCGAGCTCCGTGTCCCATAGTTACTCAGTGATTTATAAAGCATCTAATATGTGATTTTTCTTTTGTAGCATTTGAGAGGTGTATATGCTCTTTAGTATTTTTCACAAGTCATTCAGAATTCAAATATCAATCACAAGAAATTTTATTAATTCAATAATTACGAAAATTAAAGCAAGGAAACACATAAGTGACTTATCTTAGTGTTGTCTCAAATGCTGTCGCATTTGATACAACACCCTTGATCATATTTTCAGATATTACATAAGCCAAGAGATTTCCGTAGAGAAGAAAACCTCTTATCATCAAGAGCTTTAGTGAATATATCAGCTAATTGTTTTTCAGTAGATATGTACTCCATCTTAACAACTTCCTTTTCAACAAGATCTCTTATAAAGTGATGTCTAATACTTATGTGCTTTGTTAATGAGTGTTGCACTGGATTTTTTGAGATATTTATAGCACTAGTATTATCACAGTACACAGTTAGAACATCACTAGGTAAGCCATAATCATGAACCATTTTTTGCAACCAAAGTAATTGAGTACAACAACTCCCTGCTGCAATGTATTCTGATTCAGCTGTTGATTTAGAAACACAGTTCTGTTTTCTACTGTGCCAAGAGATTAAATTGTTCCCCATATAGAAACAGCCACCACTTGTGCTTTTCCTATCATCACAGTCTCCTGCCCAATCTGCATCACTGTAACCTATTAAGGTGCAGTTTGTGTCTTTGCTGTACCAAATACCTAAATCACATGTACCTGCAACATACTTAATGATTCTTTTAACAACATTCATATGTGATTCTTTGGGATTAGCTTGGTATCTAGCACATAAGCAAACACTGAACATAATATCAGGTCTGCTGGAACTCAAATATAGCAGACTGCCAATCATAGACCTGTACAGTGTTGAGTCAACATTTTGGCCAACACTGTCCTTACTCAGTTTCTGAGTAGATCCCATAGGTGTTTTCATATGTTTAGCACTCTCTAAACCAAACCTTTTTACTAGACTTTTAGCATACTTACTTTGTGAGATAAAAATCCCATCTTTTTGTTGTTTGATTTGCAGTCCTAGAAAGTAATTTAAGTCACCAACCATATACATTTCAAATGTAGATGTCATCTCATTTACAAAGTGTTTAAGCATATTGTCACAAGTAGAACCAAATACTATATCATCAACATAGATTTGAGCAATCATAATATCATTTTTATCATGTTTGATGAATAGTGTTCTATCAGCTTCTCCTCTTACAAAACCAAACTCAATTAAGAAATTTGTCAACCTTTCATACCATGCTCTAGGTGCTTGTTTCAAGCCATATAGAGCCTTTTTCAATTTATAGACATGATCAGGAAAATCAGGGTTTTCAAAGCCTTTAAGTTGTTCAACATAAGCTTCTTCATTTAGAATACCATTTAGAAAGGCAGCTTTAACATCCATTTGGTGCAGTTTTATATCAATATAGCATGCAATGGCAAGTAAGAGCCTAATGGATTCTATTCTAGCAACAGGAGCAAATGTTTCATCAAAGTCTACACCTTCTACCTGTGTATATCCTTGAGCAACCAACCTAGCTTTGTTTCTAATAATGTTTCCCATTTCATCAGTCTTGTTTTTGAAAATCCATTTAGTTCCTATAACATTAATATGTTCTGGTCTAGGAACTAATATCCACACATCATTCCTAACAAATTGATTAAGTTCTTCATGCATAGCTTCTATCCAATTCTCATCATCTAATGCTTCTTTAACAGATTTGGGTTCAATCTCAGAGTGATAGCATTCATGATTTACCTTACTACACATGCATGACATACATATTGATCTTACCACATCCTTTGAATTCATCCCCATTCTTCTTCTGGTTTGAACACCTGTAGACTGCTCACCAATAATTTGGTCTTGTGGATGATATTTCTGAATCCTTATGGAAGGAGTTTTCTGGAGATTATACAGATTTTCAGGATCTGTATTATCAGATGTTTCCTCTGGTATGTCATCATTCTTCTCAACATTCTGAACCTGTTCAACATTTTCAGTAATGATTGGTACATTAATCGAGTCTGAAATGTCTTCATCTTCAATGCTTTTACCTGTAATGCTTGTATCATCATCAAAAACAACATTTACAGATTCTTGTACAGTATCAGTCCTAAAGTTATAAATCCTATAGGCTTTGTTGTTTCTTGAGTAACCAAGAAAGAAGCCTTTATCACTCTTTGAGTCAAACTTATGTAACTGATCCCTGTCATTCAAGATATAACATACACAGCCAAAAACATGGAAATATTTTAGATTTGGCTTTCTATTGTTCAGAATTTCATATGGAGTTCTAGTAGAATCTGTTCTAATATAAACTATATTAGCAATATGACAAGCAGTATTAAGAGCTTCAGCCAAAAATCTTTTAGATAAGTTCTTAGAACATAACATGACTCTAGCCATTTCTTGAAGTGTTCTATTCTTTCTTTCTGCTATGCCATTTTGTTGAGGAGTTTTGGGAGAAGAAAACTCTTGAATTATACCTTTTGATTCACAAAACTCAGTAAAGGAACTGTTTTCAAATTCTCTTCCATGATCTGACCTAATTCTGCATACTTTAGAATTGAAAACATTCTTAAATCTTTTATACAGAATTTTGAAAATGGAAAAAGTTTCAGATTTATCTTTTAAGAATTCAATCCATGTGAATCTAGAGTAATCATCAACCACAACTAAAGAATACCTTTTACCTCCAATACTTTCTGTTTCCATAGGACCCATAAGATCCATGTGCAGTAATTCGAAGCAATGTTTAGTTGAGCAATGTCCCAACATTTTGTGAGACACCTTGATCTGTTTTCCCTTTTGACAAGGTCCACATACCTTGTTATCTGAGAATTTCAGATCTGGTAAACCTGTAACAGCTTTTAATCTAACAAGTTTATCAAGTTGTCTATAGTTAGCATGTCCAAGTTTATGATGCCACAAAATACTATCATCAACTTTAGCCTTATTGCATATAAGTTCAGATTCAATAAGATAACAATTATCAGCAGATTTGTTTCCCATCATGATACATTTAGAGTTTTTGTCTAGCACATAACATGAGTTCTTATCAAACTTAACATGCAAATCATCATCACATAATTGACTAATACTTATAAGATTGGCCAGTAATCCATCAACATGCAAAACATTGGATAACTTGGGAAAACCAGGAACATTCAATGTCCCTTTACCAATAATTTTCCCTTTTGATCCACCACCATAAGTGACATTACCACCATTTTAAACAATATAATCAGTAAGATAATCTATTTGACCTGTCATGTGTTTAGAACAGCCACTATCAAAGTACCATAATCCAGGTATACATGCTTTCAGAGACATATGAACAATATTACAAGATGTATTTTCTTTTGGAGTCCATGCAAAATTACTATGTGATCTTGAATGTTGAGTCATTCCAGGCAATACAGACTGTTTCAAATCATTTTTCTTCTTCAAACAGTGAGGACTTTTATGACCCTTTTTGAAATAGTAATGGCATATAACATCTTTTGCAATAATCTGAGTTTTAGTAGAAACACTAGGATTGTAATTCACTTCAACTTTTACAAAAACAGTAGGTTTCTTAGATTCAGACTTCTTTTGGTTCTTACCTTGGTAGCCAATACCTGTTCTTCTTGAATTGTTGGTCATAAGAGAGTCTTCCAGTTTGTTCTTTCCATCAGAAAATCTTTTGAAGCTTAGAGAGGCTTCCTTCAATCTCTCTTCAAGTTTAGATATCTCCACATCTTTTCTTGTTAGAATGCCTTCAAGCTTAGTAGCAGATTCTCTTAAATCAGAATTTTCAAAGTTCAGAGACTTAATGATGTGATTAAGTTTCTCAGTTTCAGAAGATATTTTACAAACTTTCTCATTAGTTAAAGGTTTTTCATAGGAATATTTCTTAAAATCAAGAACAGACACATCTAGCCTTTCTTTGAGTTTATAAATTTTCTTATCCTTCTTTGTTAAAAAACTTTCCAGTTTGAAAACAGTATTAGACAAGTCTTGAATGCCAGCATCTCTTCTGGATAAACCTGCTTTATTTGATGTACCTGTCTCATTAACAGAACTTGTGAAACAGTTAAATTCTGGTACATTATTATTTAGTGATTTCTCAAATGATGGCTCATTTGTCCTCACATCATAATAATCGTCCAGATCATCATCAAAAGTATCATCATACAGAATTCTAGCAGAGAAAGCTTTTTCAATATCTTTTTCAGGATCATGATCAACATCAGACTCATCACTTAAAGTAGCACTGAAATTAAGTTTCTTTTTTAGAATGGTGTTAGCACATTCATTAGCATAATGACCATATCCAGAACATGCATCACATTTAACATTCTTCCTATACTCTTGGTCAGATCTAAACCTGTTACCTCTTTCTAATTGTCTAGAAGGATTAAAATTGTTCTTCCTAATAGGCAATTGCTGAGTATTATTAATCTGAACCTTAGGTTGAATGTTGTCCTTAATCCTATTATTCTTGTTTTTCATAAATGTCTTAAACTGTTTAGTAATGAAAGCCATATAATCAGGATTGTTAAGGTATTCCTCAATATCATCTTCATCAGAATCAATTTCAGTAACATAAGGAGACTTTCCAGAACCCGATGATACAGATGATGAGGCATCACCTTTGAAAACAAGCACTTTCTTTTCATTATCATTCTTTTCAGAAATGTTCATCTCATAAGTTTTCAAAATACCAACTAATTCATTTTGACTTATCACATCAGTATCCTTAGCTTCTTCTATAGCACATATCTTAGGTTCAAAACGTTTAGGAACAGATCTAAGAATTTTATGTACTAACCTTTGATTTGATATTGGATCACCAAGAGAATGAGCTTCATTTGAAATCTCAGTCAACTTTTCGTTGTAAGATGAGATGGTTTCATCTTCTTTCATCCTCAGGTTTTCAAACTTAGTTCCAAGCATACGTAGTCTGGTCCTTCGTACACTATCCGATCCTTCACAATGTTCTTGCAGTCTATCACATGCATCCTTCGAAGAAATGCAGTTTGATATGATTTTGAACATTGAGGCATCTGTTGAGGTGAAGATTGCATTCAATGCCTTTGAATTGTAACTCGCCGTTGTGATTTCTTCAACCGTCCAATCGAGCTCTCTCTTGATTCGAGCTTCATTATCTTCATCCGCAGCAGTTCTTGGTTGAGTCCAACCAGCAAGAACACTCCTCCAGGCTCGTTCATCAATGGATTTGATGTACATCCTCATCTTTGGTTTCCAGAAAGCATAATTCGTGCCATCTAGAATAGGAGGCTTTAGTGCGGGTGAAAGTGGATACTCCATTTCAGATTTTACACACTCTAAGCAGAATCTCTACTTAGTGTATCAAGTAGTTGGCTCTGATACCAACTGAAAGTGTGTGTGCGTGCGAAATCAGAGATGTTGTCTATTGTGTTGGCACAATCTAGACAACACTATGCAGCGGAATTTAAATTGCACGTACTGAAAATAGAAGTATTCAAAATTTGCATAGATTATAAAATAATCTATGTTGTTCACTATATAAAAATATGTGAAACGAGTACAACCTCTTTGAGGTGTATAATTACACTACGAAAGTGTATAATGATTTACTAAGTTCTATGAAACTATCTCCCTCATAGATCTAATCACACAACCTAGTAAATAAGACTATGTTCTAACACACTACTATTCGGGTTTATAATAATGTGAAGAACTACAAGAAGAAACAAAGATATTCCTAACTAGAAGCGTATATAGCGTTCAATAGAGTAGTAGTCGATTTCAGCTTTTCTTCTTGTGTATCTTGTGTTGAGGGCAGCTTCTGTATTTATAGGCTTCATTCACGAACTGTCATCAACTCCCATGATCGCCTCAACCTTGAGATCATGCGGTTATAACTTCTCTCCACCACTCCTAGAATTTAGGAACTTATTATACCATGGCCTAATAACTTCTCACTCCCACGCAGTGGCTGACTTGGTGTTGCCCACGTCTTCTAACTGCTCTGGGGACATCATTAGACAACAAGCGTAAGATAAGAGTTAGTGAAAGAAGGAAGGGCAAATTCTGATGTTGTCATGAGTGTTGGGAACATTAAACACAACACTCGGCTGTCAGTGTTGGATCATTAAACATAACACTCATATCAACATCAACAGTATGTATCAACAGAATAGCATTGGTTCACATAATCCTCAACAACATGGTTCTGAGCTAGGATTGCACTTGCAACATGCTTGCAAGGTATCCCACTCAATTCCCATTTTCCGCAATCACAAGTGTGGGCCCTCAAATCCACTGCAAATCTTGAACCATCAAACACTGTAACCTCATACTTGAAGTCATTTGCCTTCACAGGGATACAATCTTTTGCAGCATCCATTTCTTTATAAATAAGAGAAGTTATCCTTCCACAAGTTTTTTTGCCTTCCCATACTCTCTCACATTTTTCCCTATTCTTCTGAAGCCTTGTCATCATATATTCTCTGATCCATTCTAACATAGTCAGTATATGCTTTCTTCTTGCTTCTAAGATGGAAGAGTTGAAAATTTCACACATATTGTTCACCAAAGTATCACACCTTGCAAATGTAGTGAAATGTGACTTTGACCATTGAGAAGCTGGTTTCTCTTGAAGCCATTGAAAGCATCTTTCATCTATTTCTCTTAATTTCCTCATAGATCCGTCAAAAGCTGAGATTGTTGTTGCTGTGGCTGCAAACCATAAAGCTTTCTTGAATGCATCACCTTTGAATCCAGCCTTCTTCATATTCCCATGCAAGTGCCTAACACAGAATCTATTCTCTACACCAGGTAACACCTTCTCAAAAGCTGGGATTAGACCCTTTTGCTTGTCTGACATGAAGGTGTATCCATCTTCCCTTCCTACAATTAGGTCTTCCTTCACCAAGCTTAAGAACCATTCCCAATTCTCCTTAGTTTCTGATCCAACTACTGCATATGCCAATGGAAAAGGGCCATTATTTGGATCAATGCCAACTGCAGTAAGCAACACACCTTGAACAACCCCTTTTAGGTGACAACCATCAACACCAATCCATGGCCTGCATCCAGCTTTGAAACCCTCCTTCAGTGCATTCAAACACACATATAACTTTGAGAATTTGTTACCAACAGGTGTTTCCTCCATCTTCATTATCACTGTTGAACCAGGATTCTTTTCCTTTAAGGTGGCCAAATAGTCCCACAATTTGTTGTATTGATCAGTGACCTGACCCTCAATTGCCTTCACTACTTTCTGTTTTGCCCTGAATGCTTGGTGGTGAGAGATGTGACACCCAAATTTCTTTATAGCTTGATTCTTCAACCCACTAACTTCTTTGTTTGGTTCAATCCTTAATTCTTCCTCATAGATCTTTGCCAACCAACCAGATTTCACATTCTGAACATGAAAACTCCTAGCACATGTGTGATCTGCATTGAATTTTCTAATTTGGAATGCTTCTTCACCTGCAATCTTCAGTGCATTAATGTGCCAATCACACCCTTCAGCCTTACATCTTGCATATATTCTCCTCCCATCATTTTTAGTTATTGCCAAACTCCTACCTGTTTGCACACTGTGGTAGATAATTGCCTCCTTGAATAGCTTTTTGGTGGCAAATATTTGCTCAAGGAAGAAAAATGGCTTGACAACTTGAGATTTCCTGAAAACAAGATCTGGCCTATCAAGTTTATCTTCATCATCAGACTCTGGTAGACTGTCAAAATCTGAATCACTGTCTTGGCAAATTTCATCATCCTCACTAGATGAATCAGACTGCTCTTCATCAATACCAGCCCATTCAACTTCATTATCAACATTTTCATCATATATTATATCATCATAATCATCACTGTCCTCTAGACCAATGAAATTTGAGTCCTCATCAGAGTATGACAAATTTGAATCCTCACCATCATAATCCAAAACTTGTTTTCCTTTGTTGATTGCATGCTCATTATCCATTAGCTCTTTTTTCACCTCCAAAATGTGTTGAATTTGGGCATCATCATCATTGATATCATGTTGTTGATTTTGAACATCAATATCAATCAAATTGAATTCTTCTGCCTCATTTTCTACCACAGGGGACACCTCATTCTCAATCATTCTGAAATCTTCTGCCTCATTCTCAGTCCTTATGAATTCTTCTACCCCATTCTCTACCAAAGTGCATACTTCTGGCTCCTTCTCAACCACATGAACCACTTCTGGCTCCTTCTCAACCACAGGAACTACCTCTAGCTCCTTCTCAACCACACTAAAGAACTCTGCCTCCCCTAAATAATCATCAATATCATCCTGTGGGTCTGTTTTCTTGCCAACCAAACACATTTTGAACAACCTAGTTTCAATACCAAGGTTCATACACCTCTCTATGTCAAATGAACATTCAACCTTCTCTAATTTCCCCTCTTTGTTCAACACATAATATTCTTTATCCTCAATGTAACCTAGCTGCTCACATAACCTATCCATATAACCCAAATTTGCCTTTCTTCTGTCTACAAAATCAAAAACACTGACTATCCCTCCATTGTACACTAAATCTCCATTAACATTTTGACTTACTGTCCCACCATGTTGCAATGATAATGAGTAATATTGTCTTTTTCCAATTGCAACTACAAATATTTAACAAAAAAATTAATTACTAATTGTTGGCAACAAAATATCAATCCAATTCAACAAGAGCAGAACACTGAAGAAAAAATCCAATTAAACATTGAAGAAAATTTCCAATTAAACAAGAGCAAAACAAAAAAAACCCTAAACCCATTAAAAAGTACGACCAAATGCGTTCATTTGTAAGCAAGAGCAAATAAATTCGTTCAAAAAATACAAAAAGTAAAGATGAAATAAACAAACTTACCATATGGGGGTACTCCATCCTTCATCTTACGTCGTTGATGCAACATTTCTTCGCCGATTAATCGAAAATGTGGTGTTTTTCGATTTGGGGGAGTTTTAATTTCCGATTCTTGCAGCTGTGGGAAAGAATCGATTTGGGGGGAATTTTAATGTTGTGGGAAATTTTTGATTTCGATGTCCGATTCTTGCAGTTGTGGGTTTAGAATCGATTTGGGGGAGTTTCAATGTTTGATGTTTGAGAGTTGTGGGAAAATTTTAATTTGAGAGAGTTAGGGCAAGATTTGGTGTTTAGATGGGGTTATACGCTCGTTTGGGGAGAAAATAACGACTAACGGCCACGTGACACGCACGTGACGGCTTCCGTCAACATTTAACGGGGGTGGGACCAAATGTGTTAGATTTTCCGATTTTGGGACCAAATGTGTCAAGTTTTTCGCTATCGGGACAAAAATTCAGAATCATGGGACCAAAATTATGAGTGCCCGTGGATGGTGGGACCAAAACTGCATTTTTCTCTGCAAAGAACCCAACAGAACAACACAAAAAAGGTGGAAAAACTCACATCTAAGTAAATTAGAGGGTGAGAAAAACTAATAGCAAAGGCTACAAAACTAAACAACTAAAAATTTAAGAAAAAAAAAATATCTAAAAGCAACCAACTAGAAGTTAACAACTGAGGGATCAACGTATCGGTCACCGCATGAGCGATAGTTGTTGAAAAAAATTAGGTTGTTGGCCCGAGCACCTACATTAATGAAAAACATCTGAGAGTTGGAGTTGGAACCGAAATAGTTGCAAGAAGAAGAGAAGCAGTGGCGAGTTGTTTACTAAGTTCGAACTCATATGCTTGATATCAAGTCCACCTTAATTGTAGTGTAAATTAAAAAAAAAAAAAACACATGGTAAATGAAGTACTTTTACAAGAAATTACGTGGAAACGCAATTTTACAGATTTCACAATATATTGAATTGAAGAAAGGAATTCCATTCTTGAATTGAAAGTGGAATTTGGAAGTTTACAAATTGAAAGAAGAAGATTGATTACAAATGAAAGGAGTTAAGCTCTTTAAATGCTAAGGAGTTGTTAACTTCTAATAACAACCTAACTAATTAATTTAAAAATAAATACAAGGCATGGGTGTATTAACTAATACAAAGAGTGTATTAGTGGGATGTATCAATCAACCTTATACAATATAATGGCCTCAAACCTTACTTTCTTTTCAACGGATCCGCAATGGAATAAATTAAGGGCGCGGCTAAAGGCACACATAGATCCTATGAGGACACCCACGCGATGAGGACACAAACAAAATCGATGAGGACACACACAAAATCGACGAGGACACCCACGTGAAAATTCCAGAATTACCCTCCCTCAATTAAAACCATAACTCATTCATTCTCTCCTCTTCTAAAATTCAAACAACCACCTCCATTTTTACACCTCCATTTCTCTCCACATCGGCGGCGCTGCAGCGCCGTCTACCTACCACTCCACCGTCGCGGCGGCCCACGCCGACAACGCCGCCCGTTCCAGGTAGGCCCACGCTGACCACGCCCGCACTCTCCCTCCCTTCGCGGCCGTTCGCGGCTGCCTCCTCTCATCGCCGTCCCCGTCTCCCCACCCAACACGCGCGACAACGCCGCCCTCTCTCCCAACGTCGCCGCGGTGCAGCTCCGCCCTCACTCCCTACGTCGCCGCCTCTTCTCCTCCCTTGTCTGCCGCGACCGCCGTCGCCCTCCTCCCAGAGACTCGGCCGCTCGCACCCCTCTTCCCTCCGCCACCGCCGCCCGTTCTAGGTATGAATTTTTTTATTTTTTTTTGGAAATTTAGGGTTTTTAAAAAAATTAGGGTTTTTAGAAGTTCGTTATTTATTTTCGAACCTATTGAGTTTGTTTTGGAAATATTTTCGAACAATCTGTGTTTGTTTTGGAAATATTTTCGAACAATCTGTGTTTGTTTTGAAAATATTTTCGAACAATCTGTGTGTTTGTTTTGGAAATTTTTTCGAACAATCTTTGTTTGTGTTGGAAAAAAATTCGAATATCGATCGAGGAATGGTCAAGAGAACCAAAGTGTTGTTTTAGCTAGAGTGTTTGCTGTATTTCTGTAATCTGTACTGCTATTTCTGTAATCTGTACTGCTGTTTTCCTTGAGGCATCTCTAATGCCTCTAATATATTTCACTTTGCTGTTTCAAAAAATTGAGCCCTCATTTTTTTTGGTTTGGTGGTGATGATGGTAGAATGATTCCCGTGTGAAATGGTGAAATGATGAATCGGGTGAAATGAAATGGATGGGTGTACTCATCCGTCCTTTTTTTTAAAAAATGTGCAACAGGGATACAAAAGACATTTCGCATGCCTCCATTGATAAAAAAAAAAGTTTATGTGGGTGTACTCATAGGATCCTTGGGTGCCTTTAGCCGCGCCCTAAATTAATAAGGATGGGCCATTGGCCCAAGAATAAATTAAGTAATTTGGCCCACGTACTCTATCAGAAGAAGGGAACGGTTATCTACACCTCTATCTTTGTTAATAACACTCACACAATTGCTTCTAAAAAAAAAAAAAAAACACTCACACAATTAATACACCCCCTCCCCCACATAAAAAGAAATTTAAACACTTTCCATGAATTGTAAAAAATACAAATGTCTCCCTAAAACCTCCTTGATAAATACACCCACAGTAAAACTCTAATTTCCCTCATTTATTTCTTCTTCTTCTTCCCTCCCTCCTACTTTCCCATACCTTCCATTTTATTCTTAAAAACAAAAATCTTCTCCACCATGCCTCACCCACACCCCCACCCCCACCATTCACAGTAACCCCCTCCCTCCATTATTTATGTAAAAAAAAAAAATCCACCCCATCACCCGCCTCCCTAACCACCACGACCCCAAAAACAAACACCCGTCCCGAAATCCCATTTTTTCCATTTGCAACAAGTAAGTTTTTTATCTTTTTTTTTTTACACACCAAATAAAAAAATATACACTATTTTCGACAACAGTTTATCGACAATAATGTATATTTTCGATAAATTATTGTTGAGTTTTAGTTTTTATGAAAATTTTTGATAAATTATTGTGGAAATATGCGCAATTTTCGATATGTCAATATAATTTATTTTTTTAGATTTTTGAGATTTTTTAGATTTTTAAGATTTTTTTTTAATTTTTTTGTTTTTGACAATATTTGGGTGAGTTGGCGGTGCGGAGGTGGTGGATGGTGGCGGTGGCTGTCCGGAAGTACAATTAGGGTTTGAATGTTAAAAGGAGGGGTGTATATAGTAGTGATGTGCATCTATTAGTTTTTTTTTTTTAAAAGATATTTTAAATTTTTTACACAATTATTAAATTAATAACTAGGTGGGGGAGCGCGGTTAAAAAGGTCGGAGGTGTAGATAACCGTTCCCTTAGAAGAAAAGACAAATTAATTTCTATTAATTTGTTATTTCACTCAACTTTAGTTTACTATATTTTTTTTTTTTTGGCAGTAATCCCATTTAACATATTTTAGTGATTATAAAATAATATTTTATTAGTCCTGCAATTATTTTCACACTTTTTTTTTCCACAACTTTTCACAGTAACTTTCACACTTTCTTTTTGGCAACCTTCCACAATAATTTTCACACCCTTAAAATGGAAAACCATTCACACTTTCTTTTTCGCAATCTTCCACAATAACTTTAACACCCTTATAATGGAAAATCATTCACACTTTCTTTTTCACAACCTTCCACAATAACTTTCACACCCTTAAAATGGAAAACCATTCACACTTTATTTTTCGCAACCTTCCACAATAACTTTGGTTGGAGTATGGAGCCTGAATTGATCCTAACGGGCTTGGAGTGTAGGGCAAGTTTGATCCTAACGGACCTGGAGTGTGGAGCAAGTTTGACTCTAATGGACTTGGAGTGTAGGACAAGTTTGATCTTAATGGGCCTGGAGTGTGGAGCAAGTTTGACTCTAATGGGCTTAGTGTTAGGATAAGTTTTCTATTATAAATAGATGTTCTCTCTTTGTAATCAGTGCGCATCCGAAAAACATAGTGAAATACCTGGTTTGGCATCACCCCCAGACGTAGTCGTAAGACGATCTGGGTAAATAAATCTCGTGTTATTTTCTTTTCGTCATCGTGTGCGTGTGTTTATTTTCTAACAACTAGTATCAGAGTCTCAGGTTCAGAGGGAGCAATCACGATGAGCGACGAGAAGATTTCAATCAAGCAGTTTGACGGATCGAATTTCGGGTTCTGAAAGATGCAGATCGAGGATTACCTTTATGGTAAAGATATGTATGTGTCCCTAGAGAAGAAGGGGAAACCCGAAAAGATGGAACATAAGGAGTGGAATATGTTGAATAGAAAGGCGATGAGTGTGATACGTTTATCGTTGTCCATGAACGTAGCCTATCATACGACTAAAGCCAAGTCCGCAAGGGAGATGATGCAGATCTTGGAGGAGATATATCAGAAGCCCAGAACGACGAACAAGGTTCATCTGATCAAACGATTGTTCAACCTCAGGATGTCGAGGAGCACACCCGTGCAGCAACACCTGAACGAGTTCAACATGATCATTGGGCAGTTGTGTTCTGTCGAGATCGACTTCAGTGACGAGGCACTCACTTTAGTTTTGTTATCTTCTTTGCCAGATAGTTGGGTTGTCACAGTAACTGCAGTTAGCGCTTCATCCGCGAAAGATACACTAAAGCTTGACGAAGTGAGGGATTTGATGATTAGCGAGGAGGTTTGCAGGAAAGAATCTGGATCCACTTCAAGGTCAACGCTGAACACGGAAGAAGGGGGCAGATCGAAGGGTAGGCAGAATCGTGGCAGATCAAAGTCCAGAGGAAAGAGTCAATCCAAGAAAGATAAAAACTCGATCTAGTGCTGGAATTGTGATGAGTTTGGTCACTACAGGAACCAGTGTTCATCACCCAAGAAAAACAGGAAGGGACAGAACGAGAAGAAGACAACAAACTCAACCAAAGTTCATATTGGAGACGCGTTGGTCTTGAGTGTCAGTAGTCCGGAAGAATCGTGGGTGTTGGATTCTGGAGCATCATTCCATTCTTGCAGTGATGTTAAATTTGTTAAGTGTACGTTCATTGGTTATGGTGGTGATGAGTTCAGTTATAGACTTTGGGATGAGAATAACCGAAAGATTATTTGCAGAAGAGATGTAGTTTTCAACGAACATGTTATGTACAAAAACAACTTGGAGGCATCAGATTCTGACAAGACCAATACCCAATAGGTTGAGTTAGACATCTCAAACTCGAGTGGGAGTAAGGAGAGTCAGAATGAAGTAGAGGTTCTTATTGAAGAACCTAGGACCCCACCACCACCAGAAAATCCGCTACAAAAACCAGTTAGAGAGCGACGTGCACCTAATAGGTATTCGCTCTCTAACTACTACTTGTTATTTACTAAGGTGGTGACCTTAGGGAAGTTGAAGTTATACATAACTTCAATTGGCCTTGGAACTTGAAGATAAGGCTTGACGATGCTAGGCGGATACGGGAGGAGAATCGAGAAGATATGGTTACATAGAAAATTTAGTATCCAAGTGGGAGATTGTTGGAGTGTGAAGCCTAAATTGATCCTAACGGGCTTGGAGTGTAGGGCAAGTTTGATCCTAACGGGCCTGAAGTGTGGAACAAGTTTAATTGACTCTAATGGGCTTATGGTTAGGACAAGTTTTCTATTATAAATAGATGTTATCTCTTTGTAATAAGTGCGCATCCGAAAAATATAGTGAAATACCTGGCTTGACATCGCCCCCAGATGTAGTAAAAAAACAAACTGGATAAACAAATTTTGTGTTATTTTCTTTTTTCATCATCATGTGCGTGTGTTAAATCCTAACAACTTTCACACCCTTAAAATGGAAAACCATTTATAAACTTTACACTCATAATATCATCAATTTATACTAATGTCATTTTTTTTTTAGTACATCCACAAAAAAATAACTCATTTATTTATTTTATACATAAAGTTTTATAAAATTATTACATTTTTTTAATATGTATGTCCATCCACGTATAAAAATAATTTTGGGACGAAGGGAGTACGACGTTCTCCATACACTATAATGTGCAACTTCCTATATAATTAAAAATAAGACATAATTGTTTGCAAAAAAAAAAAAAAAAGACATAATTGCATTGAACCCATCACCGAAATTGCATTCAAGCCACCAAATTATTTTTCTTTGCACCAAATAATACAAACTATCAATTTTTACCCGTAAACCATTGAACTAAATTTTGCAGACTAGATTTCTTTAGATTTTTTTACATGTATCATGTATGCCACATGTGAATTTTATGAAGGTATTTTCGTCGAATCTTGCTTATTTTACAACATAATGCATTATATAAACAAAAATTAATTTGTTTATTAGGTAAAATAATATAATTACAGATATTTAAATAATATTTTTTTCTAATATGTATATTTTAAAACAAATTTAATTTATAAAATATTTAAATAATATATAATACAATAAAAACATGTAGTGATTACATATTTAAAGCTATATAATATATAAAATTAATCATATTTAATTTAAAATTATATAAGGTTTAAAATTATATAAGGGTTAATTCTAAATAAATACACGAACTTTAGTCTCCAGTATCAATTTAATCACGAACTTTATGATTATTGTAAAAAATCACAACCTTTCATCGTGTTGCAATTAAATACACATTTTTTTTTCTCCAATCAACCATTGATTATGTGGCTTGTCGGAGCTTGCCACGTCATATTACACAGATTCTTTTTTATTTTTTTTTATTTTCCATATCAGATTACACTTTATATAAATAAAAATAAAATTTTATAAAAATAAAACTCTCGCTTCTTCTGCGTCTTCTGTGAAACTCAAAAGTTCTTCTTCTTCTCAAACTCAATCAAATTTTCTTCTTCCCTTCTCAAACTCAATAAAGTTCTTCTCTGCGTCTTCTTCACTTTTCAAACTCAATCAAGTTCTTCTCTTCTAACCCTAAAATTCAAAATCCGTCTAAAAATCATTCAAAAAAACTCAATCAAGTTCTTCTCTTCTAACCTCCATCATAGTGGACCTCAATTAATTATTGGTTTATTTCTTCAGGAATTCTTCAATTATTAAATAATTTTATCAATTTATATGCTTTATGAAGAGAGGAAAATATTCTAGAAATTAATGTGTTTAATACTAATGATTACTGCAACAAAAATATTCTAGAATTTTTTTGTTTTTTTTGAAGTATTCTAGAAAATATTCTAAAAAAATAGACGGTTTAATGTACAAACATTTGCAATTGTAGGCTATAAGTATTCAAGTTTCATGTTACAAAAATAACAGATCATTTCATGTTTCATTAGCACGGCTCTCTTCTTGAGTATCACTTCCACTATCACCCCTCTCAATACCCTCATGCCTTATTTTGTCATTTTTTTTGCGCTTGCAATCTCTTTCTTTTGAGTAGAGGTGTTGGTCATAAAAATAGACCCACCCCACTAACTTCTACTCCATTTGCTAACTTTTCAAACAATATATAGAAAAATAGTCTTCCATTTATAAAAATAAAAAAATATATAAGGAATGACAAAGCTTTTGACAATTTTTTTTTCTTTTTTTTGGGATTTTTAGGGTTAGTTTTATTGATTTTGATTTTTAGGGTTATAAGAGAAGAACTTGATTGATTGAGTTTGAGAAGGAAAAATACGCATAAAACACAGTTTGATTATTTTTTTTCTTTTTTTGGGATTTTTAGTGTTAGGTTTTATCCTTGATTTTGATTTTTAGAGTTAGAAGAGAAGAACTTATTGATTGAGTTTGAGAAGTGAGAAAGACGTAGAACTCTATTGAGTTTGAGAAGACGCAGAACAAGCAGGAGTTTTATTTTTATTTAAAAAAAAAGAATTATGGAAAATCTGACGTGGCAATCTCCGGCAAGCCACGTCATCCATTGTTGGTCGGAGAAAAAAAATGTGTATCTAATTGCAACACAATGAAAGGTTAGGGTTTTTTTTACAATAATCGTAAAGGTCGTGATTAAATTGATACTGAGATTAAAGGTGGTGTATTTATTTTGAATTATCCCATTATATAATATCAAACTCGTACAAACAGAAAATCTTGGCGCATTAAGTTTTTTTCCATTAATTTTATCTTAATTCATAAATATAAACTTACTGAGAATATGACATTATCCCTTCAATTTTTTTTAATACGACTCACTCATTACTCCTGATATTAATACTTTCTCCATCTTTTAATATATCTTTATTATATATATTTGCAAACATTTTTTACAGCCACGTGTCACTAATTCATTAGTTTATTTCAATCTCTCTCTTCTCAAATCACTTTATTTCAAAATCCCTGAATTCTCATTCATTCTATACTTTTCTTTTAATCTCATCCATTCATTTTAAAACTTAATCTTGACCCTACAATCTTAATCTTTTTTTCTATATAAATCCCTCATCTCTTCTCAAAATCCCTAATTTCTCATTCATTCTCAATTTTACTATTGATTATAATCAATTTATTGAAGATTGTGAAGAACTTGAAGATTTGAAGATAGTGAGAAATTTTTACTTTTTATGTCATCCATTGATTATAATCAATTTATTGAAGATTTTGTATCCCTAATTTCTCATTCATTCTCAATTTTACTTTTTATGTCATCCATTGATTATAATCAATTTATTGAAGATTGTGAAGAACTTGAAGATTTGAAGATAGTGAGAAATTTTTACTTTTTATGTCATCCATTGATTATAATCAATTTATTGAAGATTTTGTATCCCTAATTTCTCATTCATTCTCAATTTTACTTTTTATGTCATCCATTGATTATAATCAATTTATTGAAGATTGTGAAGAACTTTGAAGATTTTGAAGATTGTGAAGAACTTTGAAGATTTTTGAAGATAGTGAATAAATTTTTACTTTTTATGTCATCCATTGATTATAATCAATTTATTGAAGATTGTGAAGAACTTTGAAGATTTGAAGATAGTCAAGAAATTTTGAAGATTGAAGATTTTTAGAAATTTTGAAGATTGAAGATTTTGAAGATTTGAAGGAATTTTGAAGATTGAAATTTTTTGTAATTTTGTATATTTCTTCTTACATTCGAAAATTTTTGTAATTTATGATTGTCTCTCATTTTCTCAATAGAAATCCAATCATTGATTCGTCTTTCTTGATGTATCTTTGTGATTTTTGAAGATTGTGAAGAACTTTGAAGATTGTGAAAATTTTTTGAAGATTGAAGATTTTTAAAAATTCATCTGTCATAAATTTAATCTTTATATCTTTTTATTTTTATAAATTCAATTTAAACGTATTTAATCTTATATTTCTAAAATTACTCCAACAATAATATTTGATTTTTTTTTCTATTTAATCTATCACAATTATATTTAAATAAATTTAATTTTAATCTAATTCCTAAAATTATTCCAACAAATAATAATATTTTATAATTCCAACCAAATTTATCTTAATAATATTTAAATAAATTTATCTTAATAATATCTAAATAAATTTAATTTTAATATTATTCCTAAAATTACTCCAACAATAAGATTTGATTTTTTATAAATCCAAAAATTTAATATGCACGATATTTTGACTTTAATTTTTATAAATCTAACTTAAATAAATTTAATCTATCTTAATAATATCTAAATAAATTTAATTTTAATCTTATTCCTAAAATTACTCCAATTAATTTTTTTTTTCATATTTAATCTATTTTAATAAAATAAGATTTGATTTTTTTCTCCTAAATTTACTCTTATCTATCTTCCTATCTTCATATTTCCTAAAATTACTCTAATAATAAGATTTGATTTGTGTATTCTCTAAAATTACTCTTATCTATCTTCCTAAATTACTTCTTAATAATATCTAAATAAATTTAATTTTAATATTATTCCTAAAATTACTCCAACAATAAGATTTGATTTTTTATAAATTCAAAAATTTAATATGCACAATATTTTGACTTTAATTTTTATAAATCTAACTTAAATAAATTTAATCTATCTTAATAATATCTAAATAAATTTAATTTTAATCTTATTCCTAAAATTACTCTAACAATAAGATTTGATTTTTTTTTCTATTTAATCTATCTTAATAATATTTAGGGGCCTTCTAAGGACAGTCCAATGTCGCCTGGACTATCAACAGTCCAATAATCTGAGCCATCAGATCTGAAATCTAATGGCTTATATTTGATGACCTGCTACCTGTTGCATTTGGCGTCGCAGAATCCATCGCCTTGCATTGCACTTATTATCGTTTTTTGTCGCCCTATTACACTTTTAAATTAAATTTAATAATTTTAAATATATAATTATAAAATTACAAATTTATCCTCACATGATTAATAAAAAAATTAATTGATAATATATAATCTTTATTTTAATTCTCATATCATTAATAATCATAATAAACAATAAATTATCTTTTTTTATTTGAATGAATTGAATTTTAGGTTAAATTATTAATTTAGTTGAATTTTTTATACAAATTTCTGTTTCGAGATCACAAAATTGGGCGTGGCTATTATATGTGCCGGTCTGTCTATTCAGAATTCAGAAAAGTTGTTACAATTTATGATCATGGAGTAATTGATATGTTTATGATCAGAAAATTAGCGAAGATACTTTATATAATCTAACAGAAAGAGATTCTGAATTTTTTAAAATCAGGAGAAAACCTACAAAACACGTTCAAAAAAACTCTCTGCACATCCGCTGCTCGTAATTTATATTTATATTTTTTATTTTTTGTTCATTTTTAGTCGAATTATAAGTATTATTAGTATATAGTTTTTTTATGTGATATTGAGCATTCCTCTGATTGAACTTTTGATTTTTTTCTGTGTTAATACTCTGTTTTTTCTGCACAATCAAATTAACGCAGTATTCTCAAATCTCAATTGTTATTCATATAAAATTTGTATGATTTATATATGGTTATTGATTTGTTATTCATATAAAATTTGTATGATTTCTATATATGGTTATTGATTTATGAGATTTATTTGAAATTTATGAATATGATAAGATTCTGACATTTATTAATTTTATTTTTAATGTATATTTTATAGATATCTTCTCAACATGAGAATGATGACACAACTTCATCTAATAATACCTAAGATAATGATTTTGTCATTAAAAAGAAAAGACAAAAAACATCAATTGTGTGGATTAATTTTGAGGAATTTTTTGTTCATTTATTATAAAATTTCAGCATGTTTTATAATATTATAAAATTTCAGCATGTTTTATAATATTTTAGGGGGCTCAACATGAAGATGGGATTATTTTGAAAAACTGATGTATTTTTTCGTTGTAATGGTTGAAAGAACATTATGTTAATTTTTTTTTTTGAACATTTGTTATTACTCACGCACAATTCAAGAAATTGGTTGTTCAATTTGGTTATTTTCTTTGATAAAACAATTGGGCTGCCCACTTTTAATTAAGTGCTAGCCCAAAACATTCTCCACTTTTAATTAAATGGGCTAACATTGTTGGCCCAAAAAGTCTCCACTTACTCGGTTTGCTCTCGATCACAATTTCTTTTTTTTTTTTGACGTAAAGGAGGGACAATGTCACAATGGGCAACGTAGGACTGTTAGTGCCCTTAAAGAATTCAAATAAATTTATAATATATTTTAAGTTTAATTTGTCAATTAAAAAAATATTTGAAACATGTACTCCATAGTATAAATTTGTAAATTTGTTATTCATTTGAATCTAGGTAAATATTTTTCAATACACTCTTAACTCTAGAGGGCTGCAACATATAATTGTCTATGCATGAACATGTTTCAGAAGGTACACACTACACACCTACCATGAAAAGAGACTGACCTTTAACTTTTATT
This sequence comes from Galeopsis tetrahit, assembly GCA_963675135.1. NCBI lineage: Eukaryota > Viridiplantae > Streptophyta > Magnoliopsida > Lamiales > Lamiaceae > Galeopsis > Galeopsis tetrahit. Next base: position 73,460,654 of record OY776123.1, read on the forward strand.
TATCGTCATTGCAAAAGACAATAGAATAAGAAATTATCTTATTCGAAACTCTATGGGAGCCGTGTCATCGAAACACTCAATATTATTCTCAAAATAAAAACTTTACTACCAACATTCCTTTCAAAAAAAAAATGTCTCCTCAATAATGTAAATTTCAAGTCTAGTAACAATCAATCTAGTTACATTATACAAATCGGACATTAGGTCAATGTTCGTAAGCAACATTATATGGACACATAATTTTTAGAACTAATCGATGGTCTGATCATGACGTTTTCCTATAGTTCCATTCACATTTTCTAAAGTTTTTTTATTCTGATTTCACCAAAATTTTGCTTTCCAAAACATAGTTTGAGAATGACGTTTTAACACTTTGGAAAAAATAAAGTGTTTATTTTTACTAATTTATGAACAGTGTCGCCATGAGACCATCTCACTTTGAATAAGATAAGTGTTTATTCGTACTAATTACTGTTAATGGTATTACTGATTACAATTTATGGTATTACTCGTTATTACTTATTGTATTAACGACTATAATAAAATCATACATATAATATTATTTTGTATTAAAATTTAAAAAAAATACACATGAAAAAATGAAAAATAAAAAAAAAAGTAAAAGGAAAAAAACTGAAAATGGGAGAAAAAGAGGAGAGGGAAGAAAACTTAGAAAGAAAAAAATCAAGATTTTTGCCTAATTTCGATAGTTTTTTTTTAAAATTATGTTTTACGATTTTTTTCTAAAAATATGGATGACTTGATGGTGAATCGACGGTAACTCGGTAATGACTTGACTACAGATTGTAAATATACAAATTAAGGTTGATTTTATTATATTTTGTGTAAATTAATAAAAGGATAATATTGTATTTTAAATGTAATTACTTTTTTAAAAATATTTTTGGGGTGAACTCATAAAATGAGGGGTGTAGATAAACGTGGTAAAAAATAATAATTTAGGGGTGAACTCATAAAATGAGCGGGTGCACATAACCGTGATAAAAAATGATTTGGGGTGAACTCCTAAAATGAACGGGTGCAGGTAACCGTAGTAAAAAAAGATTTGGGGTGAACTCATAAAATGAGGGGTGTAGATAATTTAGGGGTGAACTCATAAAATGAGCGGGTGCACATAACCGTGATAAAAAAATGATTTGGGGGTGAACTCATAAAATGAACGGGTGCAGATAACCGTAGTAAAAAAAATGATTTTTGGGTGAACTCATTAAATGAGTGGGTGTAGATAAAATATAAATAAAAAATTAAAATTGGTGTGTACCGGTATCTTGCATGTACTCGAGTATCACCCTACAAATTAGGGTTGATTTTATTATATTTTGTGTAAATTAATAAAAGTATAATATAGTCCTTTAAATGTAATTATTTCATTTAAAAAAAAATCTTCTGAGGTGAACTTATAAAATGAGCAGGTACAGATAACCGTGGTAAAAAATAATTTTGGGTGAACTTATAAAATGAGCGGTTGCAGATAACCATGGTTAAAAAATAATTTGGGGTGAACTCATAAAATGAGCGGATGCAGATAACCGGAGTAAAAAAATAATTTGAGGGTGAACTAATTAAATGAGCAGGTGTAGATAAAATATAAATAAAATAATAATTTAATTCTATTAAAAAAATCTAATTTTACATTTGTATTGTTTAATTTAAATAATATTATTATTAATTTTAATAAAGGATAAAATAGTAAATAATAAAATAAAATTTAAATAATTATTTTAAAATATTAAAAAAAGGCAACAGGTATCAAGTTAGGGCGACACAGAGGGCGACACAGAGCGATGCAATTTGACATCCGAACTATTAATAGTCCAGGCGATACAAAAACTATCCTAAGAAAATCCCTAATATTTAATAATAAGATTTGATTTTTTTCCCCTAAAATTACTCTTATCTATCTTCATATTTCCTAAAATTAGTCTAATAATAAGATTTGATTTGTTTCTCTAAAATTACTCTTATCTATCTTCCTAAATTACTTCAATAATAAGATTTAATTTTTTTTCCATAAAATTACATATTTAATCTTATACAAATTTTTATAAATCTAACAAATTTAATATTTTCGTCTATTAGTATAAAAGATTATAAATCTATTTTTTTTTTTACAATTATATACTTATTTTACTTCAATAAGATTTGATTTTTTTTGATAATTTTATATCTTATCCCATGAAAAAAAATGTAAAATTAAAAAATTAATATTAAAAAACACGATTTTCACGATGATTGGTAAAAATGATATAGGGTCATTTTTTGTTTAAATCTTAATAATATAATAATGAACAATATTTGGTTACAATTAAAAAATTAAAATTAAATTTTAATAATATATATATACACGATTTTTTAACATGTTTACGTATATGTAAATTTAATGTTAATCTTATATTAATAATATCTAAACAAATTTAATATTAATATTAATAATATTCAAATATAAATCTTACAAATATTATTAAGGATTCAAATATTAATAATATATATATACACGATTTTTTAACATGTTTACGTATATGTAAATTTAATGTTAATCTTATATTAATAATATCTAAACAAATTTAATATTAATATTAATAATATTCAAATATAAATCTTACAAATATTATTAAGGATTCAAATATATCATCTTATTTGTTATCTTCGTATAAATCTTACAAATATTATTAACGATCGATTCAAATATATCATTTTACATAAATTTAACATTATAATTTTAATAATATTAATAATATTCAAATATAAATCTTACAAATATTATTAAGGATTCAAATATATCATCATCTTACATAAATTTAACATTATAATTTTAATCTTATTCCTAAAATTACTCCAATAATAAGATTTGATTTTTTTTTTCCTAAAATTACTCTAACAAACAATAATAATATATATATACACATTTTTTAACATGTTTACGTATATATTAATATTAATAATATTCAAATATAAATCTTACAAATATTATTAAGGATTCAAATATATCATCTTATTTGTTATATCTTATTTGTTAACGTTATAATTTTAATCTTATTCCTAAAATTACTCCAACAATAAGATTTGATTTTTTTTCCCTAAAATTACTCTAACAAACAATAATAATATATATATACACGATTTTTTAACATGTTTACGTATATGTATATACAGGATCTTACATTTTTTCCTAAAATTACTCATAAATTTATTATATATATATATATATATATATATATTAATGTATAATTGTTTTGACTTTAATTTTTATAAATCTAATTTAAATAAATTTAATGTTATATTAATAATATCTAAATAAATTTAATATTAATCTTATATTAATAATATCTAAACAAATTTATTATTAATATTAATAATATTCAAATATAAATCTTACAAATATTATTAAGAATTCAAATATATCATCTTATTTGTTATCTTCGTATAAATCTTACAAATATTATTAAGGATTCAAATATATCATCTTACATAAATTTAACATTATAAATATGATGATTTCACATACATAAATTCAGAATATCAAGAACATTGAAATCTCCACGATTATTCAGAATTTCGAGAGCATTGCTTATTCAGAATTTCGAGAGATTACTACATTCATGAGTGAATCAATATCTAAAAAGGTTTGTTATATAGTAAGATAATTCACATTTGCTTCCCATACAATTTATCAAAAATATTCCAGATTAATACCTTCTTTTTTTTTTTTTTTTGTAGAAAATGTTATCAATCTACTCATCAATCTTCGAAATTAGTCCAGTTAAGGAAAAATGGACAATTAAGGTTAAGGTTGCAAGGTCTTGGATTGTTATGAGCAGAGATTCAAGCAAACAAAAGTTTTATTACGAGCTTATTTTGATAGATGAAGAGGTATTTTTTTCAAATCTTCATAAAAAAGATTATAAAACTTTTGTTTAATGTTATTATAATAATATTGTTTAATGTTAATGTTATTGAACAGGGGACAAAAATTCAAGCAACAGTTCGAAAATTTCTAATCTGGAAATTTGAGAATACTATTCGAGAAGGAATGAGTTATATTATACAAAATTTTGGAGTTGGTCTGAATTCCGGAAGTTACCGGTCAACAAATCATCTTTACAAACTTCAATTCCAAAACAACACTGAAGTTCAGCGTTGTTCAGATTTGGAGTTTTTTAGTTCACTTTATTCTTTCAAATCTTTTGAAGAAATAAAATTGTTCGGTCTTGATCAAGCAAAATATTTAATAGGTGAAATTTATAACTTTTTTTTATATTATGTACGTTGCCAATTTATTTTTTTATAATAATTTGCAAATACTACAATATATATAATGATCTTATAAATTTTGGATTTTTTTGAAGATATAATTGCATTTGTTGTTCAAATACATGGGGTTGAATCTGTTGTTATAGATGGAAGAGATGTTACTAAAGTCATCATAGATGTTGAAGATGAAAGGTAATAAAGTCTTTTATCAATTATATTAATAAAATAAACATTAGACTTTGAATATTATTGATATAACATATTTTTTTCTCTATTACAGTCGTACTAGAATGTCTCTAACTCTTTGGGAAGGATTCTACGAAAATTTGTTGGAGTACAACAAAAATAACCCAAATGAGCCCGTAGTTTTTGTTTTGGATTATGCTAAAGTTCAAACCCGATATAGAGGTAATTTTTCTTTTATATAATTTCTTTTAAGTTCTGTTCAAATTAGACATTTTATGCTAATTTTATATAAAATATTAACATTATATTTCAAATCTTTTTTATAGAGAAATTTATCTCAAATTCAATGTATGCAAGCCGGCTATTAATCAATGTTGATAGTCCTGAGATGAATGAATTTAGAAAGAGGTAATATTTATTAAAATTCCTAATTAAATCTACACTATTTGTTTTAATATCTTTTTGATATTTAGTTTATTTTATTCTAGCTTCGAATAAAAAAAAATCGAAATTCCAGCTCCTATATATTTCTCCAAAGAGACTGAGTGTTGTCATACTTCCATTTACAATGAGTTCACCGAAAATGAAGTAATAACATATCTTGCTAACATTCATGATACCAAAAAGGTATTTTAAATTTTCTTATTAAAAATATTTATATTAAATTTTAAAATAAAAATTTATCCTTCTTCAATATTTTACAAATAATTAATGGAATTTTTTTTTCAAGGACTCCTACGTTGTTGTGTTAGCTACTTGCAATGCAATTGAGTCAGGGAGCAATTGGTATTACCATGCATGCAAACAATGTTTTAAAATGGTTAAGCTCAACGACAATAAACGTGACTGGCACTGTGAGAACTGCAATACAGACTCTGAATCTATTGATACAAGGTACTAAATATTTGTAGTTTGTTTCTATTGTATTTTACATCTTTCATCAATTAGAATCATATATACATATTACGACAACTAAAATTATTCTTCAGGTTCAAGATTCAAATTTGTGTCGTTGATCAAACTGGATCAACCTCCTTAGTTATGTTTGATCGCGTGATTGTTAAGTTGGTTGGTAAAACAACAACCGACATGCTTTCTCAGATGGAGGTGGTATTTTATAACTATAATAACATTTATAACTGTAGTAACATTTATGGAATTTTTTAGTATAATTTTAACAAATACTTATTTCAAATTTCAGAAAGATCAAGATGACAAAATGCCATCAGAACTTGAAATGTTATTGGGCAAGAAATTCATTTTTCGAATCCATATTTCATTATTCAACTTGAGAAATAATTACACGGTATACACCGTTGTAAAGTCATCTTCAGATGAATAACTCATTAAAAAAATTGAATCCAACAATTGTTCTTCAAAGGTCACTCCTATTTCCAAAGGAAAGGTAATAATATTTTTTACCATTTTTTTTATTTTAGTTCTTTTAATATATCTATTTTATAAAAAAGTTAATTAATTTTTTTAATTATACTTTATTTCAGAGTAACACTCCTTCGCCAATAGATGACAACGAAGATATCGTGTGTGTAGAAGTTACTACTCGATATAAAAGAAAGTTGGATGAAGATGAGTTTTCCATTGGTGACAACATTGATAAGGATTTTCAAATGTCAACGAATAAGAAGTTGGTGTTAATTGATGAAGAAAATGAATAGATGAGAGTTTTTTTTTTTTTTTATATATAGAAAGTGAATTGAAACTTTTTTTTTTCTTTTGAAATTTTGTTATCGTTTTTTCTTTTATTTTTCTTGGATTATGTTTTTTAATAGAATCATGTTTTTAATCTTTTGAAATTTTGTTATCGTTTTTTCTTTTATTTTTCTTGGATTATGTTTTTTAATAGAATCATGTTTTTAATTATATATAATATATGTAGTAGCATTGACACATTTGAGTAATTTTCAATTACATTGATTTTTTTGTATTAATTAATTAATTTATAATTATTGATTCCATTTTTTTTAATACGTTAAAAAAAATTCAGAAATTTTTCAAAACAATCGACAATATCCAAATTTTTTAGAATTTTCTAAAAATCGGTGATGATAAATATATGTTTACGAAAAATAAAATAAAAAATTGGAAGAGTTAATTTCGTTTTTATTATCATAGTAATTAAAATCTTTTATTAGCCGTGATCTTTATACAGACATTCCCAGAATTTCCAGATTTCAAAATCTATGAATCCTAAATCAAAATATACCCTCAGATTTCAAATTATTATTTCCTCAAATCCGTCACTGAATCAGTTCTTCGCCAAGTGAACATTCCATATTGATTTCGCTCTGATCTTTCCTTTCCGCCATTCCGACACTAAAATTGAGCTCACTTATCAATCAAATCAATTTTCAAAATTACTGAAAAGTGTAATTCTTAGTACTTATTTTTAACTGAAAAATGTAATTTTTATTATTAAAAAGTGGTAACTATTATTATTGAAAAGTGATAATTTTGTTATTAAAAAATAGTAATTACAATTATATACTTATTTGACCAATTTTGCAATTTTTACAATTATGTATATTTTTTCCTTGATGTATCAAATTTAATTCTAAATTTTTTTTATTTTCTAAAATTACTTTAATAATAAGATTTGATTTTTTCACTCTAAAATTACTCCAATAATAAGATTTATTCCTAAAATTACTCCAACAATAACAAAGATTTGATTTTTTTCCTATTTAATCTATCTTAATAATATTTAAATAAATTTAATTTGAATCTTATTCCTAAAAAAAATAAATATAAAATTTGATATTTCGATCTTTTTACTTTTTTAAATCCAACCTAAATAAATTTAACGTCCTGTTACTTTTGTTAAATTGGGTTCACATACACAAATGAATAGTCTTTTTTTTTACTTTTCCATTTATGTGGCAAATTAGATTTTCAAGATAAGGAACGATTGGTGGTTGTTCGTACGTGGAAACAAATGCAATACGAGTCATTTTTCACCATAAAATTACTCCAATAATAAAATTTGATTTTTTTTCCCCTAAAATTACTTTTATCTATCTTCCTATCTTCATATTTCCTAAAATTACTCTAATAATAAGATTTGATTTATTTTCCCTAAAATTACTCTTATTTAACTTCCTGATTTGATTTTTTTCACCTAAAATTATTCTTATCTATCTTCATATCTTCATATTTTCTAAAATTACTCTAATAATAAGATTTGATTTGTTTCTCTAAAATTACTCTTATCTATCTTCCTAAATTACTTCAATAATAAGATTTGATTTTTTTCCCTAAAATTACATATTTAATCTTATACAAATTTTTATAAATCTAACAAATTTAATATTTTTGTCTATTAATATAAAAGATTATAAATCTAATTTATTTCCTAAAATTACTCCAATAATGATTTTTTTCCCTAAAATTACTCTTATCTATCTTCCTAAATTACTTCAACAATACCCTTACAATTATATACTTATTTGACCAATTTTACAATTTTTACAATTATGTATATTTCTTCTTTAATGTATCAAATTTAATATCTAGATTTTTTATAGTATCTCCACATATTAATTTTAAAATACAATTCGTACATCTTTATTTTATCTAAAATAAATCCTCCTTAATATTTTAATGTGTCTTATTTCCTTATATACTTTATAATTAAGTGGAATATCATATAAATATATGATTAAGTCAATTTTTTTATTGTTAGCAAATCAAAATGTAAGATTTGATTATATTTTGTTATATAGATGCATATATCTAATATAAATCATCTTAATATTTCAATGTTAATTATTTCCTTATATATTAAGGCTAAAAGTCTATAAATTTGAGATTACTTAATACCTATATACCTGTTGCACAAAAAAATAATTATTCAAGTTCATAAGTGAGATCAAGTTATGAGTAACTCCAATTAAGGTACACTCTTTTATTACCATTTTTCTTTGTTTTTCATCTACAAAACATAAAATACATTATTTTCATAATCTGTTATATACAAAATTTCTAGAAACAAAATTTTATAAACATCATCTATATTTTTTATTGATTTTTATGTTTATATATGATAACTATAACTTAATTTATGTAATTTATGTTTTTTATTCCAGGATTTCACCTTATTTCATATCGTATAAAGATGGATACACAAATCCCCACAATTACTGGAAATTTGTCAACATCAAGTGGTAATTTACTTCCATTCATTTATGATTTTTTTTTTTTAAAGTTTTTCGCAACTTTAAAATATGCCTAAGACCATGTTTGTAAAAGAATACCAACAAGAATACAAATTTTAGTTATGTGTACTTACTTAAAAAAAAAATTAATCAATAAAATTTGTTTGCGATCCGAATCTATGAAACAATAACATAGAATAAGTTAAATTAGACATGCAATGGTAAAAATGAAAGTAAAAATAAAAAATAGAGAGACTTACAATCGATCCTTGGAAAGAAAGATGGATAGTCAAATCCTTTCAATACATATACAAATTAGTTCACTGGCGCAAATCACGCATCCCGATGCAGCTAACAGGGCCAAGAAATGGGAACTCGCCGCCGGCCTCACCGCAAGGCCTTCCGCACCGGCAGTTCCTTCTCCTATTTCAACACCCTCCGGCTGAACCATGGCGGCGCTACCGCCGACTTCCGGGCGCTGCCCAACGCCGGCGAATGGTCTACTTCTTCGATCATTTCACCCGGGTATCCCGAATCAACGTGCTCGATGCAAAATTCCCACGAATAATGAACTTTACTTTCGCATTTGGTGAGTCATTTTAAAATATGAAATGAAGAAAATGACACGCGTATGAAATAGTTGGAACGCGTGATATTAAATGTTGGACGCGTGTTAATGAATTTGAATATGTGTAAAGGCTATTCAATTCAATTAAATACTGTACATGTTTGAGTTCCGTGTTGAGAAAACCGAAATATTGAGTATTAATTAGGCGGTAGTAATAGTATCTTACCTAAAATATTTTTTTAATAAATTGGGTATGTATTATGTTAACATTGCTTACAATTACAAATTAATTTGGTTTAAATTTAATAAAGTGAACATTAAAATTCAAGTATATTCGTACACTCAATTGCATAGGAAAATTTGTTTAATTAATTTATAGTGCAACTTTATATATAAAAATGTATATATATATTTTTTTGCAGGTATTTTTGATCTTCAATTAGCTAAAGATGATCTTCAATTAGCTAAAGATGCACACCAGTGTAAGTTTATAGATTCTCTTTTGCAATAATATTTTATAAAAAAATTGAAATTATTCGTTTTTTTATATAGATGAATTTTAATTTTCAACTTTATTTTCAGTAAATATTTCTAAGCATGCAAGGATGGTTAGAAGATCAATACTTTCTAAAAAACGTGGAGGGCCGCCGATTATTGGTTTTTATACTTATCTTTAGACTTCATTTTTTTATTATAAGTAAATTATTATCTATATTATACATAAAATATTTTAAAGATTAATTTATGTTAAATATAATTGTTTTTTTTGGGTATGTTAAACTAGATCCAATAAATGAGAGTGAAAAAACTAAAAGTGCTAGAAATCTTCGGAAGTGCATACTTGAAAAAAAGCGAAAACGCACTAATCCAGGTTAGTACATTAATTTTTTTATTATTTAATTATTTAAATGAATTTACAACAAAGTAATAAAAATACATTATAGCTATTAGAACTATATTCTTTTTATACCATGTAAATTAAATAAATTTATTGTGAATATTATAGGAAGTCAAGATTCTGTACATCATCGGACGACCCCTTTATTTGATATAAGAAACAGTGAGTATTTATTTAAATTTTAAATATGTATATATACATTATATCGTTTTGTCAAAAAAGTTTAATTAGATTAAATTTATTAAATGTTATTACATACTACAAATTTATTAATATAAATATTAATTCTATATAGTAATAAATTATTTTAAGTTGCTCATTAAAAAACCTCAAGAAAATGAAACAAAGTTTTTTTTCACATTGATCATGTAATTATTTTAATTTAGACTAATTTTATTAAATTACATATCTTTACTCATTTAACTTTTTAATTTCTTTCCAGATTATCTTGATTTTGGTGATCCCACATACATGTGCACTTATTGTAATGCCAAAATGTGGTACGAAGAGCGTAGTGGAAAAAAAAGGAATGAGAATCCTCCCAGATTTCCACAGTGTTGCTCCAATGGAAAAATTCAACTTCCCAATTTGAAAGAAGCACCTGAAACTCTTAAAAACCTATTGTTAGGCAATGATGCAAAGAGTCAACACTTTATCGAAAATATTAGAGCGTACAACATGATGTTTAGTTTCACGTCCATGGGTGGGAGAATTGATAGGTCAATTAACAAAGGACGTGGACCATATGTCTTTAAGCTTCAAGGAGCTAATCACCATCTTATTGGAAGCTTGCTACCACTCCCCGGAAATGCTCCAAAATTTTCTCAACTATACATTTACGACACAGATAATGAAGTTTCAAACAGAATTAACGCACTCGGGTCAGTACATCTTTTATTTCATTAAACTTAAATAAATAATTATATTCTAGATGATAAAATTTACTACTATATTTTTAGATTCTAATTTATTTTTAACAATTTCAACAGTGAAGCCGAGTTGGAGAATACTAGAAAATTGGATGCGTTAATAGTTGATGAACTAAAAAGAATGATCGATAGGTTTAATCCATTTGCAGAACAATTTCGAAATGCAAGAGAATGCCTTCAATCTGGACAAGAGCCATTGTTGAAGTTAAAACTTCTGGAGAAAAGATCCACTGATGGCAGAATGCATAACCTTCCAACAGCATCTGAGGTTGCTGCTCTCATTCCTGGAGATATAGATATGACTATGGAAACAAGAGATGTTATTCTCCAAACACAAGATGGACGTTTGGAACGCATAAGTGAGCTGCATCCAGCATATGTTCCATTGCAGTATCCTCTCTTATTTCCGTACGGTGAGGACGGTTATCGACTTGATGTTGTTCATAGGGACAGTGGAACTACAACGAGGAAGAGAGTTAGACTGACTATGCGTGAGTTCTTCGCATACAGAATTCATGAACGTGACAACCAACCTACTCATGTTTTCAGTTCTAAAAGACTCTTCCAACAGTTTCTGGTCGATAGTTATACCATGATAGAATCTGAGAGGATGTCCTACATAAGAAATAATCAAGTAAAGTTGAGAGTAGATAAAGTTTCTGACATAAGAAGTGCAATTGAGAGAGGAAATACTGAACCTTCATCTGTTGGAAAGAGAATAATTCCGAATTCATTTACAGGAGGACCACGTTACATGATTCAAAACTACCAGGACGCAATGGCAATCTGCAAGTATTATTCCTACCCAGATCTGTTCATCACTTTTACGTGCAATCCCAAATGGCCTGAAATAGATAGGTACTTAAGTGAGAGGGGCCTAAGATCGGAAGATAGGCCGGATATTGTTTGCCGTGTCTTTAAGTCAAAGCTTGATCGACTAATGAAGGATTTTAAGGAAAATCAAATATTTGGCAAAATTGATGCGCGTAAGTAATTTTTTTTAATGTTTCATTATTTAATACTATGTTTTTCTTACTTACAATTATAACCAAATGTTAATTTTCCTTTTGTTATAGTGGTTTACACAGTTGAGTTTCAAAAGAGAGGACTTCCTCATGCCCACATACTATTGTTCTTGAATATGGCCAACAAAATTCCTAATCCCGAGGATGTTGATCGTATTATATCTGCAGAAATACCTGACAAGGACGTTGATTTGAGATTGCACGATTTAGTTGCAGAGTACATGATGCATGGTCCGTGTGGTGTTGCGAATTGGAAAAGTCCCTGCATGGTGAACAATAGTTGTAGTAAGAGATTTCCAAAGAAAAATAGAGATCAAACCACAGTTGATGAGGACGGATACCCTCTTTATAGAAGAAGGAACGACGGTCGTTCAGTAAACAAAGGTAAAGCAACTCTGGACAATCGACATGTGGTACCTTACAATGCCAATTTATTGGGTAGATATCAAGCACATATAAATGTCGAGTGGTGCAACAAGCATAAATCAATAAAGTACCTATTCAAGTATATCAACAAGGGTCATGATAGAGTTTCTGCCACCATTGTTAGTAACCAAGAGGCAGAAGGGGAATCTATGTCTAAAGATGAAATTAAAGAATACCTCAATTGTAGATATGTGTCCCCATGTGAAGCTGTCTGGAGAACACTTGGATTTGAAATACATTATAGATTCCCTTCAGTTCAAAGATTGAGCTTTCATCTTCCAGAAGAACAAACAATTGTGTTTGATGATGATGAATACATCGACAGTGTTCTAGAAAGACCTTCTGCACAACATTCAATGTTTTTAGCATGAATGGAATTCAATAGGGAAAACGAATCTGCTAGGGATCTTACGTATATAGAATTTCCCTTAAGACATGTTTGGAATAATCAAGATCGCAAGTGGGCTCCTAGAAAGAGTAGTAGATTTTCATTGGGAAGATTGAATTATGTTCCACCAGGAGCTGGTGAACAACATTATTTAGGTCTTTTAATACCTCATAGTAAGGGTTCGAGGTCACACGAACAGATTAGAACCATTGGAAATGTAGTATACCCTACATTCAAAGATGCTTGCTATGCAATGAGACTTTTAGATGATGATAGGGAGTATGTTGATGGAATAATGGAGGCAAGTTTTTGGGCATCGGCTCATTATCTGAGAAATTTATTTTCAATTCTACTATTATCATCAAGTATGAGTTGTCCAAAGGAGGTTTTTCAAAAAACATGGGAGGCATTGTCGGATGATATACTATCAAGAAGAAGACGATTGTTTAATTTACCAGGTACGTATTATATATTTATGTTTGTAATATTTCATTAAATAGCAATACTTTTTAATATCAAAATTCTAATTTAATACATTTTTTAGGTTTACGTCTAACCGATGAACAACTAAAGAATTATACACTTCTTGAGATTGATCAGTTACTTCAAAAAAATGGAAGCAGTTTAAGTAATTTTCCAACAATGCCTGTTCCAGATCCAGATGATATATCCCTACAGCACAATTCAATGATTCTTGAAGAGTTGAGCTATGATCGCACAGAGTTGCTAGAGGAGTACAATACATTGTCTTCAACCCTAACTGCCGAACAAAGTGATGTTTTACAAGAAATACTTGAAGCTATTTGTTCAACTGATGGAAAAGTCTTCTTTTTGTATGGGTACGGGGGTACTGGAAAAACTTTCATATGGAGAACTCTTTCTGCAGCCGTTAGATCTCACGGAGACATCGTTCTTAATGTTGCATCGAGTGGTATAGCTTCTCTTTTGTTGCCTGGAGGACGCACTGCACATTCTCGGTTTCGTATTCCGATAAACATTTCTGAATCATCCACCTGCAACATAATGCCCGGTACTCATTTGTCAGAACTTATAATAAAGTCAAAGCTGATAATATGGGACGAGGCACCGATGATTAACAGATTTTGTTTTGAGGCACTTGATAGAAGCCTAAGAGATATAGTTAGAGCTCCTGATGGATCTATGTCTAATTTGCCTTTTGGAGGGAAAACGGTGGTTCTTGGAGGAGACTTCAGACAAATACTTCCTGTTATTTCAAAAGGTTCAAGAGAACATATAGTCCACTCTGCTATCAATTCATCATATCTGTGGGAACATTGCAAGGTACTGAGGCTAACGAGGAACATGAGATTGCAAACTGGAAATTCTAACGGTATTAATACATCTGATGAGATAGCTGAATTCTCAGATTGGATTTTGAAAGTTGGCGACGGGAATCTTGGAGATAGTGACGATGGTTTTGCGGACATTGATATTCCTGAAGAGAATCTGATTTTAGATGCACGAGATCCTATTGCTGCTATAGTTGACTGCATTTACCCATCCGTCTCTAACAACTATAATATTGATAAGTATTTTGAGGATAGAGCTATACTTGCTCCAACACATAAAGAAGTTGAAAACATTAACGAGACAGTGTTGGCAATGATACCTGGTGATACAAGGGAGTATTTGAGTTCAGACAGTGTGTGTCCATCGGAGTTTAAACCTGGTGGAATGGGACAGGTGTTTTCCATTGACTTTCTCAACTCTATTAAGTGTTCTGGTCTACCAAATCATCGATTGGTTCTCAAGATAGGGATCCCTATAATGCTACTTAGGAACATTGATCCGAAGTCCGGTTTGTGCAATGGAACTAGACTAATTGTTACAAGACTTGGAAATCACATTATTGAAGCACAAATTCTTTCGGGAAGAAATGTTGGTACTAAAGTTTTTATACCAAGAATGACATTGAGTGTTTCGGACGACACGGCTGCCGTAAAGTTTCGAAGAAGACAATTTCCTATTCTATTGTCTTTTGCAATGACGATAAATAAAAGCCAAGGCCAGTCCCTTTCCATGGTAGGTGTCTACCTTCCTAAACCTGTGTTCACCCATGGTCAGTTGTATGTTGCAGCTTCTAGAGTCAAAAGTGAGAGTGGATTGAAAATTCTTTGCCTAGATTCAAATGGAAAAATATGTAAACGTACCACGAATGTTGTCTACAAAGAAGTTTTTCGCAATTTGTAATTTATTATAAAATTTACTTTTGTAAATGAATTCATAATCCTCTTTTCTACTTTTTTTATATGTGTGATGTAATTTATATAGACACATCATTTGTATTTTATTTTTCTAATAAAATACAAAAAATTACAATCTTTTCTATTTTTATATATATATTTGATGTAATTTATATTGACATTACATTTAAATTTTAATATTTTACAAAAAATAAAAAAATTTACAAATATAGAGTCTTTTATATATATGATGAATTTATATTGACATAACATTTAAATTTTTATTATTTTTCATAAAATAAAGAAAATTATAAATATATACATAATTTAATTTTTTTATCAATAAATTTAAATTAAACATATAAAGTATACATATTTCAACCCGTTTAGTACACATTATAATATATAAAATTAAATTAGGTTAAAAATTATTATAATTATAATTAATAACAATTAATACAATATACTTATTTTAATTCCGCGAAATTCGCGGGTCTTACACTAGTATATATATATATATATATATATATATACTAGTGTAATACTCGCGTATTACCGCGAGATTGTAAAAAATATTATTTAGTAAAATTATATATATTTTTTGTTTTAAAAGTGTGTATATAAGATATCAAACATTTACACAGTTGTCAAATTACAACATAAAAAAACATGTGATTGATATTTATGTTTCTAAATGGAAAACTATTGACAAAATATACACCGATTTTTTTCCGTAAAGTCCCTAATTTCAGATGAAGATCTTGACATAGAAATAAGAGTTTAACTAGTAAGGGACATTCCTATAGACTCAATTAAAAATAGAGACAAAAAATTATAGTATTAGAATTAAGGTTAAATTCATAACCAAATAACCAATTATGTCCCGTGGTCTTAAAAAACAATATTAATTCATTAATATAATAAATTTCGAATTTGAAATACCATTTTTCACGCATTTGTTATTCAAATTGAAATTTAAATTATAATTGAAATTTCCTTAAAATTAAAAAATTGATTTAATCTAATTCACTTTCCTTTTCAAATTTGATTTAATTGAATCACACATTTAATCGCTCAATTACATTCATCCGACGATTTGAGGGATATTGGTTCTCTAATCTTGGTTCTCGTTGTCGATCAGCTTGCTCGTCGTCGGCGGTTAGCTTTCTCACGCTCTTCGTTTGCGGTGAATGCATTTCCGGTGGTTGTTCATTTATGCGATCTGATTTTGCGATTCAGCTGTTCGCCGTCGGTGATTGTTTCGAGTTTGTGATGGATGCAGATTTAGTTTCTCGGGGACCGGGGAACTGAACTTTTGTCAAACACCGTCTTCTTCCTCAGACTGTCGGTCGTTGACCTTCCGGCGTACCACTTCCGATTGTCGCCCCTCCCCGGTCGAGGGCGTCGCCGATCTTCTTCCTCACGCACCAACCATGGTCTCGCCGATCTCTGTTCACCTCCGGCGTGCGCCCTCTCCGCGGCCGACATGGAGAAAATCCTCCACTTCTCCCTCGTATCATTTCTCATTTCAAAACATTCAAATCCCATATGCAACAAAATATTTGAATATATTATTGACCATATGCAACCGTTTTTTACATATATGCTTATATATTTTGCATATTTTATATAGATGACATCATATTATTAATTTTATTTATAATATTATATTATATTGATCAGTTCAAACTCAAATAATCATTTTTTAAATATAAATAAACTGTGAAATAATATTACTCCCTCTGTCCACCAAAAGTGTGCTCACTTTTTTTTATATGTGCTTTAAAAAAAATCATATTTTAATTATAAAGAATATATTTAATATAATGAGTAAAAAATATATTTGGTAGATACTCAATCTTGTTAGTAAAGTAAAAAAAATATTCAAAAGTTAACTATTTAAATAGATTAAGCACGTTTTTTGTGGACCAAAAAAAAGAAATGAGCACACTTTTGGTGGATGGAGGGAGTATATTATTAATTCTATTTATAATATAATATTATATTGACTAGTTCAAACTCAAATAATCATCTGGATCACATCGCACCAACACTAGATTTAAATTGACTCGTTTAAACCCAAATAATCATCTCTATCACTAATGATATGTAATTATCGAATTATATATTCTATATTAATTTTTTAAAATAAAATTAATACTCCCTCTCCCACTTTCCTCTTTTGGTTGTCCAATTTTATTATGCCCATACCCTTTTTGGAAACAATATTATTCATACTACTTTATCTATTATTAATTCTATTTATAATATAATATTATATTGACTAGTTCAAACTCAAATAATCATCTGGATCACATCGCACCAACACTAGATTTAAATTCACTCGTATAAACCCAAATAATCATCTCTATCACTAATGATATGTAATTATCGAATTATATATTCTATATTAATTTTTTAAAATAAAATTAATACTCCCTCCGTCCAATTTCATTATTCCCACTTTCCTTTTTTGGTTGTCCAATTTTATTATGCCCATACCCTTTTTGGAAACAATACTATTCATACTACTTTATCTCCACCCTCCTACCATCACTTATTTACCCACTTTGCTATTTTTTTTTTTTTATGGAAGTTAAATACCCATCCCTTTTTTTCCCCTCCCCATGACTCGAACCCAGGACCTTAAGGCCTAGGTAGCGGTGCTCTAACCACTTGAGCTATCCCACTTTGTCACCCACTTTGTTATTCACTTTATTCATAAACAATCATTTATTTATAAATGGACCCCACAATACCCCATCATACCCCCAACTTATCTACTTTATGAATAAACTAATCAATATTCATTAAAACCCGTGCCCGGAGAAGTGGGCATAATAAAATTGGACGGAGAGAGTATTTTATAACATTTTATTACAAATATATTGTTTTATTGCATATTATCACGTATTTTGAGTTATATGCAACATATTTTTGCATATGTCGGGAAGAATACGTAACAATTTTTTGCATATATGTTTTTTAAATCTGCATATAGAGTAATGATATAGAACCAACTAACTGGTTTTTATGGAATTAGTGAGTTGTCACCAATATAACGTGTATCATGAATTTATATCTTTAAAATATATTAATAAATTTAAATTATTTATTTTAAATTATAGTAAATGATTATGTATAATGATTTGGCGTAACAAATTTGAATTTTAATTAGTAGGATAAGATTGTTTTCCAGATTTCCTTTTTTAATAGTTGATTTATTAATTAATTTTCAAATTTGGAAAGAAATCAATTATAGGCATATCCACATAATCAATTAGTATAATCTAATTAATGAAAATGGTTGATTTGACATTATCAATTTTTGCATACGAGATAAGTAATGAGTACAACCTAGTCGATCCGGAACTGTATCAGGCCGTCGACAATGTTGATCCGGAGGCTTTGCTTGAGGGTGTCGCCATCGCTGGATTAGTCGGTGTTCTTCGCCAGCTTGGCGATCTTGTCAAGTGAGTTTTTGTTGCACATTTTATTTATGTTTCCATTTTTTCGATTTCCTTACTTTTTATTGGAATTTTTGTGCTTTGTCGTTTGAAATTTTATTTATATTTGAAATTTGTCCTTGGTAATTTTAGTACGAAATTTTCTGGTTCAGCACACTCGAAGATGATGAATTTCTCGATATGAATTTTGAATTCAAAATTCAATTCAGAACCACCGTGATTAATGTGACTCTCCTTTTAGGAAGGTTTGAATTTCGAACGCATTAATGACCGAGATTTCCTATAATTTCTTAATTTACCAGCTCCTAATTTGAATTTAATATTATATATTAATTGAATATGCACCTTTCGATTTTAAATATAAATGAAGGGTATAATTGGACATTTGTAAATCAAATTGTCCTTTTTCCTAACTTTTAAAATTTTTGTTTTTATTTTGAGTTTCTACAAGTGAAATGTCCTATATACTAACTACCCCTAGAAATGATTGTTATTTAGGCAATGTCCATCGTGTATTCACCACAGTCCACCATCATACATGTTATAACTTCCATTTGACCATTGAAAAAAAAAACATGACAATTAAATATCAATTAGTGTCGTTAAAGAATATACTTAATAATTTTACAATCAATATAAAATAGTTATTTACTCGAGAATAAATTCAAATGATCCATCAATAAATGTAAATTCAAATGTGAAATAAGGAGATTTTTCTTTAGGAGTAGAAATCTAACAAAGAAACTTGTCAATTTTCACATCCATCCCCAATTTTTATGCTATATTACAATGAGTCAAATTGTTTGGTGTGATAAGAGAACTATAAATCAATAGTTAGTTCCACAACAATTTAATATATATTTCATTATAGTAGTCAATAAGTGCTAAATTAAACACAAATAAAATAAGATATAAAAAATGCAAATAAAACTAAAATAATCATTTAATACAAAAGAATGATAGTGTCCCAACTAAAATAAATGTACAATAAAATAATGACAATATGAAGCTTCTATTTATATCCAATCAATACATGGATATGATAACCATAAAATAAATATGCAAAATACCATATGAAAATATATAAATAATGACTCTATCTAACCATCAAATATAAATTAATAATAAATGGATATAAAATACACCACGTATATCTATAACCCATCAATATGTACGAACAACTTAAAAAATTTATATATTTTCGACGTCAATAAATCTCATTAAAGAAGAATAAAGTAATGAAATAAACACTCCCCGTTCACCAAGAAGATGAGAGCTTTGGAAATAATTTGTATCGAAACCTTCAAAAGAGAGCATTGTAAATCAAATTATGAAAGAGTTTGTAAAAAGACTCCACTACCAAAAAAAAGTTCCAAAATTTATTTTGACATTTATTTAGAAGCAATGCCATACATTGTGAATATGTTCTACGTCACATAATTGTCCAAAAAATAAAAACTATACAAATTAAATATAGAAGAAAAAAATATATATAATAACAATCACCAAAGTTTTGTCCAATCAAAACAAATTTCTGAAAATCTCCCCATAATCGAGATAATTTGAGGCACGACGGAAGTTGTCAAACAACACAAATAATAAAGTGCATATGGAGCAATCTTCAATTGTTTTTCTTCATAGTTACCTTCATATCGTTTGTAAAATTAAATCAAAAAATTAAAAACTACACACCTCTGTTATTATTAAAAGCATTATCACCACTACTTCCAAAAAAACATAAAGCATATCCCTCGACAGCTTTAAGAATGTGAAAAAAATTAAGTTAAGAATGTTGTCAATACCTCATAAAAATAGCAAAAGGAAATGAGTTACCAAATAGTTAATACATAAATTTAAAAATTGTATCAATCGAAATAAATATTGATAGTCACAAAATAATCCCTAGGTTTAGCCTATAAACAAAAAAAATATGTTTTTCTTTCAAATTACATATCTCTGTCTAACTAAAGGAGAGTTGGGACAAACTAACTAATGTAATGAAATACAGCTAGTAAATACTGTTAAAAGAATTTCAAGGTGTATAAAGGTTAAAATCAGATGCTTCTACTGAATAATGTGATATTAATTGAACCTTACTTGACAGTACAAAAAATTACAACACAAATTTTTTAAGCTTGTATAGTTTTAGTTTACATCACCTAAGATTAAAAGTAGAATTTAGGTTCAATAGGAGCCATAATAATACTTGTTCTTTTTAGAATTCTCTCCATGCATGTGAAATCTAGCTATTTTCTACATCATCATTTCTGCTGCCTAAAACTTTTGGAGTACAATCCATCTAAAGAGTAAGAACCTAGAGAGTAGACATTGCAATTGGAAAAATCAATTCATACCAGACTTGAGAAATTCACTATACTCGTAGAATTGCAACTTTTGAGTCGGAGAACATTCCAAAAAGAACAAAATAATTACTTATAAGTCTGCAGATCATGAAGAAAGGACAAATCAAAACAATGTAATCAACAACTCAATATAAATTAATTAATATACTTCTAGGGGCGGACGCACGCTTAGGATGGGGGTGGCCATGGCCCCCCTCAATATTTTGCAATTCACTACTATATATATATATATATATATATGTATGTGTCATCTTTTTTTTTTTTAAATGTATATATATCATGTATTAATATATTTTATAAAAATTATAAGTTCAAAGTTATATAATGGGATTCAATTCCACGTGCTATAGTAACATGATTTATTATATATAGATCCCCGCTAGTAAACAATGAAATTGGTCTCCCAGATTAGTTGGTTTTTAGGTCAAATATACTGAGACTTCATATATGTACTCCTATATATGAGAGAGAATTTTGATATGGAACTCGATTGTGAATTTCTTATATATGAAACCAATCACATGCATAAAATATGTGTATGTGCTAAAGTGTACACGTGATTTATTTCATAAGAAACCCAACATCGGATTCTATATATATATATATATATATTTAATATGTATATTATGTATATTTTTTTTATTTTATGAATTTTTAATTGGACTTGATCTTTTTAATTTTTTTTTCATTTTTTTTATCTTGGCCCCCCTCACTAGTTAATCCTGGGTCCGCCCCTGTATACTTCCATTAGGTTGATGGATTTTTATGAGAGGAATATCTGCTCAGCAAATATAAATATGAGAGCAGTAGAGATAATAGAGAGTGCCTGGAATGAATTCAAATGTGTTCAGTGAATTGGTAGAAGACAGAAATAGTAAATACTAAATATAACAATGAGGTGAAATGAATGGTGTGGATGAATTCTCTAGAAAATTATGGCCTCCATCAGAAGCGGAGGCGAAAACTAAGAAGACGATACGCTGCCGCAAGAGATATTCATAGAAGACTGAGTAAGATCACAGAAGTCACAACTTTTGAAATAAACCATACTTTTGCATAAAGAGCAGGAAAAGTGAATACGCATGGCACATTAAATAATCAATTAAAGTGAACCTTATGCCGAAATGTCCAACATTTTGTATCAGTGTAGCAAGCACGTACATCTACTACTCCACCATCATCTGAAACAAATTTTAATTTAGAGGGATTGATGTTTGAATGCATAAACACACGCTTGATGGAAAAAATGCCCCAAACATTAGGCCAAACACTTATGCAATTGCCAGATTACAACATAAAAAAAAATGAGATTCATATTTATATCATAATAGAGTTCTAGAACTCTAGCACTGACTGAGATAAAAAAATCAATTAGTACCAAACTTGAAAAAAAAAATTTTAAAAAAAGGGCGAAACATTAGCCATTCTAATTTTGCAACAACAATGATTATATATTACAATCTTAAAATGAAAAAAGTATCACATCATAAACAACCCCATAATATTTAAATGTAGCAAGAACATTCTAAATATATATATATATATATATATATATATATATATATATATATAATCGATTAATCTAAAGAATTAAAGTTCTTCCAAGTAGGTAAATAAACAAAATGGAACTTAAACCAATGGTTGCAATATATGATCTCACAATAGCTTAGAAATTCTCCTTAAAAAAATGAGATTGAAAAATACCTCGAAGAGGTGAGAATGGAGGTGAGGGAGAATAAAGAATCGGAAGTCCAGTCATGCTTAAACCGAATCTGGTACTCTCAAAACTGATCTTCTGGCGTAATCATCCTCTCCAATTTTATGAGCTGCAGCCCTTGATTGCCTTCTCCCTGCGAACTTGTGTAAAGGAAATCTAGAATGGGAGGTCAAAGAAAGAGGATTCAGAGAAGCCACATAGAAACAAAGCCACATTAGACATTTTGACACATTAAAGAAGACCTCGAGGACATAAGATTGAACCTCCAATTTCAAAATAGTCACCACATAAATTTTACTGATTCATACATCATACGTAAAACTGAAGAAAACAAATGTGGAAAAAAATACAGAGATTAGAAAATTGTACGATTCAAAGGTTAGAAAATTGACTCAATAAATCGCTTACCACGCGGAAGAGTGTAATCGAGGCGGTAGTGGGAAAGATTTGAGATGAGCAGAGAAGATGAAAAGATAACAACAATTCACACAACATTTGTAAAAAACTGAAGAAAAAGAAGAATCTGACAAATAGTACCGAGATTGAGAAAATTGTATGAATTAATTAAGATTAAAAATTGACAAACAGTTAAAACGCTTACCACGACGACGTGTAATCGAGGTGGTGGAGTAGTGAAGCAGTTGTGGGAGAGAGTTAGGAGGTGCATAGAAGAAGATGAAAGGTAAAAGTGAAAATAAATAAATTAAAATGTAAGTTAACCCCAAATTAGGGCATGTATTAAGATTTAAAACTTTAATGTGAGATTGAAAGTTTGGAAAAAAGAATGAATGAAGGAGAATAGAAGAGGAGAAATTTGAAATGGAGTAATTTTAAGAAAAGAAGATTGAAATAGATCAATGTGTTGTGACATGTGTCACAACAAATGTTTGTAAATATATGTTGCAAATATAGATAGATAGATGCATTTTGACTTTTAAGAATTTAAGATTATAAATTTATGTATATAATACTCTATAAAATTTATTTAATAAAAAATTGATGAAGAATGTATTCAATATTTATAAATAATATTCATAATTTTCCATGATTTTTGCAAATTAGTTTGGAAAATATTTGTGGTAAATAAATAAGGGTAAAAAATAAAATTGTATTCATACTCCCTCCGTTTCATAAAGTTTGTCGCATTTTGTCTTTAGGGTTTTTCTATAGTCAGGAAGGGTGTTCGCCCTTCCTGACAACAGGAAACGAATTAAAAATCGACACGTCATCTACTTTCGTCATGGTGCGATCTAGTTTCGCATTGTAATAAAATAATTAATTTTATAAATAAAATATGTATAATTACAAAAATATCCTTATACTCAAATTTTACATATTTATAAATTATTTTAGTACCCCACCCACTACCACCCACCCCCAAAGTCCTCTTCTTCAACCTATATTACACCATAATCGATTCTACGGAGATCAATTAATTGTGAAACCACATAAATATTGCTAACATAGTGTAACCAAATTTTGCAATGCTTAAATCTATTCCCCAACTACACAACAAGGCTTCAATCAATATTCAATAATTTTGAATTGCTAAAATAATGAAACCATATTTTTGTTTCAAAAAGTTTATCGTTTTTCCTATTTTTACCACGAATTTTTCTAAAATGCCTTTTTAT
The DNA here is from genome assembly GCA_963675135.1 of Galeopsis tetrahit. Classification (NCBI taxonomy): domain Eukaryota; kingdom Viridiplantae; phylum Streptophyta; class Magnoliopsida; order Lamiales; family Lamiaceae; genus Galeopsis; species Galeopsis tetrahit. The sequence goes on from OY776123.1 coordinate 73,484,903, forward strand.
AACTCCTATAATATCACTTTTAATTGGAAATATATTAATAATTCATTTTCTATTCATGAGAGATAAATGTGTCAAAAAAATATGTTCCTTAATTTTATGTTGGACAAACTTTTTAAAACAGAGGCAGGGAGTATTAATTAGTGATTTATATGACTAGAATACCAAGAAAGATCGTGAGGCTATTTATCCGGTAATCCGTTTCCAGCATTTAAATATTTTTTAGCACGAAATTTATAAAACATAAAACCCTTGAAACCCATTTAATTCTCACCCAAGTCATCTCTCTCTCTCTCTCAAATTCAAAAACTGGTTCTCAATTCAGAATGTCTGACATTCCTCCCGATCTCATCAAACTCGTCCTCACCCGCATTCCGGTGAAATCTCTACTGCGTTACCGGTGCGTTTCCAAATCATGGTGCTCTTTGATCGACAGCAAAGATTTCATCAAACTACATTTAACTCAGTCCTGTAAATCAAACTCCAATGGCGCCGTTTTGGTGGACACGAACCGACTCTACAGCATAGACCTGGATTCCTTCGAGTTATCGGACATTGGAAACCATGGAATCGAGCCCTACTCTGTTTTATCCTCCTGCAATGGCCTTGTTCTCGCTGTATCCGACTACGACAACATTATTCTCTGGAATCCGGCTACAAGGAAACAAAACAAATTGCCGCCGCCGCCGTCCAAGTCCTTCGAGGCCTATAATTTCGTTCAGCAACTATATGCTTTGGGCTACGATTCTAAGCGAGACGACTACAAGGTTGTGAGGGTTATCCAGGCTTATTCTGCGGTAGATTACTCCTTGTTATCCTCTGATACCAGGATTTATAGTCTTAATTCTAATTCCTGGAAGAAGGTCAAGAACTTTCCGTACCCTTTGCCTCCTAATAAAGCTTGGGGGGTTTATTTGAACGATGCTTTGCACACTGTTGTGCAATGTTGTTCTCATTTAGAGGTCATAATGGCGTTTGATCTTGGGAAGGAAGAACACTACCAGGTGCCCATGCCTAAATCAAGTCGTGCGGATTGTGGTTCGTCTGTGGAGGTAATGGGAGGGTGTCTTACGGCTGTAATCCCTGGTAAGAAGAATTGTCGCGAGATTTGGGTGATGAAAGAGTATGGTGTTGAAAATTCCTGGATTAAGTTATTCTGTTTTTACCCACCGGTTAGTGATCCTTGTGTAGAACTGTGTCCTCTTGCCTATTCAAAGAGCGGCAATGAGGTTCTGTTGAACTATGAAGGAATGTGCCTTAATTGGTATAATTTGAGCAAGAAAAGTGTTATAATTGCACGTGTCAATGGTTTAAGTTGTTCTTTTGGCACCAAGGGTTGTGAACCGCAGTTTCATGCTCAATTCTTTGTTGGAAGCCTTGTTTCACCTTGTAGAGCTGGTGTAGTTGCGCTTCAAAAACCAAATGGAAAGGACATTGAGAGAAAATGGTAACTTAAATTCTTATTTACTGTCAATAATTCAAGTTGAATTTTCTTGGTTTAAATTTAAATTAACTAGTGTGTTTTTGACGTGTTTACAGGGATGATATGCCTCTAGATATCATCAAAGACATCCTCAGCCGCCTTCCCGTGAAATCTCTACTTTGTTTGAGAAGTGTTTCGAAATCATGGTGCTCTTCGATTGACAGTAAGGATTTCATCCAAAAACATTTGCATCACTCCTATAAAACCAAATCTAATCGCACTCTTCTAGTAGATGGGAATTCGGAACAACTTTTCTGCGTAGATTTAGAAAGCTTTAAGAGATTGGATATTGGCAACCCCCAATTCCCCACCAAAAATGTTGAAGGCTCTTGCAATGGACTTTCTCTCATTGCTGATTGGGACAACCTTATTCTTTGGAACCCTTCTACTAGAAAACAAAACAAATTGCCAATTAAACCAATAGAATGTCCGGAACCTTATGAGATATTTTATGCTTTAGGCTACGACTCTAAGCACTGTGACTACAAGGTTTTGAGGATCGTCCAGTCTTGTGATCAGGTATATGGAGTGTCCTCGCCCCTTGAGACTGTGATTTATAGTCTTAAAACAAATTCATGGAAAAGGGTCAAGAATTTTCCATATCTGGTGCCTAATGATAAAAGGTGGGGTGTTTATACGAATGATGCTCTACATTCTGTTGTGAAACGTAGTGATAACCGGAATTTAATTATGGCCTTTGATGTTGGGAAGGAGAAGCACCATGTGGTGCCAAAACCGGAATTTGATACGGAGGGTTGTGCTCTGTGGAATGTGGAGGTAATGGATGGGTTTCTTACTGCAATTATTTATAATGAGGAGAACAATGGAGAGATTTGGGTGATGAAAGAATATGGGGTGAAGGATTCTTGGATGAAATTACTGTGCTTTGAGACACCAAATCGTAATTTCCGCGTAAGTGTGTTTCCATTGGCTTATTCGAAGAACAATGACGAGGTTTTGGTGAACTATGATTCAATGTGTCTTCCTTGGTATGATTTTATGAATGCTTCTGCCCCACTTACAATAGAATGTGAAGATCGTTTAAGTTTAATAATGGATGCCATGGCTCTTGGTCCCCCGTTTTATGTTGAGGCTTGTGTGTCGAGCCTCGTTTCACCTCATAGCTCTGCTGTGGTGGCAAGTGAGCAACACAAGGGTAAGAAGGAGGTCAAGAAGAAAAGGTATATTTGCCTGTTTGACGTTTCTGATTTTCCTGTGTTGTAAATTAATTCTTGTTTTGCTTTGAATAACTGGTGTGTTTGTGATGCGTTTTCAGGGATGATTTTCTTTCAGTTGGATTCAAGTTAGTGCTCTAAGAATCAACACGCAAGGAAAATGAGGTTTTTTATTTCTTTTTTTGTCTGTCATTCCGGTTAGCTGATCCCTTATGCATGTCGAAAAACGGTGGAATTATCTATCTTCTAGTTGTATCTTTTGCAGAAACTGAAATCAACGTTTACTCTGAAGTATGATGCTTTAATTGTCTTGTTCATGTGTGAGTTGTTACTTTCTATTAACATCAAAATTACATGTGCAATATTATTGTTAGAATATAAGATGAAGCAAGTTATACAATATATACGGCTGCTCTTTTCTAAATTGGTTTACAAAAAAGGAGTTGATCACCAAATCTATGATATATATATACTCAGTAACATATGGTCACTAATATATTATTGCATGGATTGGTCTTCCATACTGCATTTTTTATGTGTGAATTTCTAAGAAAGAAATATAGGTAATATATAGAGGATCCAAATTATTCTTTCGTATGCGCCAATTTATTTTATTTTTTTAAATCTCAGTATTTTGCCGATCGATTAATTTGGGTGACCAATTTCACCATTTACTTGCCCAAGCCCCAGTTAAAGTTAAAGTTAAAGTCTGAACAACTGAGTAATCTACTTGCCCAATGAATTTAAGGTTAATTAAATATTCAGTGGGGTAAATAAGCATTTTTCCCACCACCTATTTGAGGCGCCTATAATTGGCCCAAATTTAGACCTTTTTCTGGCATTTTCTGGCCTTAATACACCCTTCATCTTTTTCTTGATGACCCATTTTATCATTTTATGTGTCCCTTACTTGATGACACATTACTCAATATAGCATAACTTTTAAATAATCTCTTTAAAACATTATAATATTATAACACATGTCACTATTTTATTACACTGAAAAATAACTTTATTATTCCACTTTATTTTTTATAATAGTACTCTCTCCATCCACCAAATGTAGTCCCATGGAGGAGGAAGAAAAAAGTAGATAAAGTAAGAGTATTATAGGGTTATGTAGAAAGTAGATAAAGTAAGAGTATTATAGGGTATGTGAGATTGATTAATTAAGTGATGGTTGAAGGGTGATAGTTTTCATAAAATGTATGAGACTACATTTGGTGAACAAAGAATATAAGACAAATGAGATTATTTTTTATGGACGGAGGAGTACTATTTATAAAGTTAAAAAATATTTATTACCCTCACTTTATCTTTTATAATACCAGTAAACAATTCATTCGTTAAAATCTGTGTTCAATAGTTTTGTGTTATCGAATAGAAACAAAGAGGAGTATTAATTTTGAAGTGGATTGAATTATGTGTCCGGTTATTTAAGCCCTAGACTTGCTCAATGGTTCGGAACAAATCGGCTTTGATTTTGAACTAGCCGTTTTCAAAATAATGGAACTGTTACCGAACCAACCATGTGTATGTCAATTTTGGTTTGGCCGATTATTTTTAATACAATTTATATGAAATTGAATTTTATTAAATAAAATTACAATATATTGAAAATGGATTTGAATATCAAATAAAATTTTATTTTATTCAACATACAAAATTATAAATAACTAAAAATGTACAATCTTTAAAATATGAAATACAAAGTTTATAAATTATGAACTCAATAAAAATGTACAATCTTTAATATGAAATACAAAGTTTATAAATTATGAACTCAATAATTTAAAAAAAAAAAGCAAGAAAAATTACAGTTTTTTACTTACAAATTATAATATACTAGTAATCTACAAGAAAATATAACTTATAAAAATTAGTATTAAATACAATTTATAGTCTACAATTTTTTTTTATATATAAATAATGAAAAAGGGGGAAATTAAATAGGGCTTCAACATAATTTTAGATTGTTTGGAACTACAAACCTCCCACACCCCAATTTTAAACAATTATCATTATTAAAAAAAATACAACAAAAAAGGTAACAAATAAATAAATCCTCAATTGCACTATACACACTATTCACTATTCACTATTCATACATAAAGAAGGAAGTTATTTGGATAAGGATTTTCTAGAACAACTGAATATGAATTCCGTTCTCTCCCGCTTTAAAAAGACAGAAGGCGGAAATAGGGATTTCTGTATTCTATAAAATACGCATCATACACATATATACTTGTAAGGGCATTTAGATTGGGGATACAAGAAGCGGTTCGTGAATCAATTCATGTGATCATTCAATCGGGTTCAAGATATATTACGTTGCATTGAGAATTACATGTTCGTAATTCTAATTCTTATTTCTCGATTAATTAATTTCAACATTGGTATCAGAGCCAATGAGTTGGATTCTCGTACGTAACAATGTGAATTTCTCGTGTTTAAATGCATGCCTGTAATTATAGTTGATTATGCACGGCATAAATGAAGAATCTGTAAAAATTTCAGAATTTCAATTTTTTCAAACGGTGGAATTAGGGGCTGAATTTTTTACTGTACATTCGTACTATAGTGTAGAGGATATCTGAAAAATTTTCAGAATTTTCGGCCTTACCGTTAGGAGAAATAAATTGGTTTTTGGAAATTTACAAAAACTTTGACTGAAAATTACGAATGATATATAGGGAATCGTGATTAATTCTTGTCACTGGGTTGAAGTACGTTGAATGAGGATTCTATCGATATAAAGTTTGTTAATTTTGGTTAAGAAACGAGTGAGATATGAATTTTTGAAAAATTCACGTTTCTGGGGTAATTCTGAAAAATTTCAGAAACTTTGTGGGTGGCTGAATGAGAATTAGATATTCTCTAAGTATCATTCTGCAATTAGTAGTTGAGCGCTCTTTTAAACTTGTTTCGGCTCGTTATAACTCCGTTTTTAATTCTGAAAATTGCTATGAACTCCATTTTTCGTGTAGATTCTTAACTTTCATAGTATGTGTTTGAACAATGAAAAGTTTAAGTACTTATTTACCTATAGAAATGAGAACATGTATGAACTTATTTCACTTGTCAATTAGCTATACGCATTGAATTAAATTTCTTTGCGTAATTATGGGCTTGAAATTCATGTGTTCGAGTTTGTAAACATTAAATACGTTTTAATGGTTGCTCGTTTTATGGGTATGATTCGAAAATAATTAGAACATTTAATGTTCAATAAATTCGAGATAATGGAGTTAAACTCCATAATTTTAAGAATTACATAGTTAAGAGCTAAGTTCTTTTTGGAACTATACGTTGCTTAATGGAGATGTATAGTTTATCACTCTTTTGTTATCACGTACAGATGTTCCGATTGAATAGCCCATGATTTAATTGGAGTTAAAACTCGAGCTAAGACAATTTCAAGATAACTTATTGTAGTTTTCTAAAATGAATTATGTCTAGATTGGAAAGTGATAATGTCACGCCCCAAATCTAAAAATAATGACCTTTTAAAAAGTAATTAAAATAACTAACTTTAACGTGCCAAAAATTGAATCTTAAATTTATAATGTTAAAATAAAGGGACGCAGTGACTATAAAAATTACTTTAAGTATTGCAGCGGAAACAGTTATAATAAAATCAAGAAGTTAACGACTAACTGGTTAACAAAACATCCATAATAAAAACCATAACTTAATTTTAATAGACACGTGTGCAAATAGTCTTTTATTCTTAAATAGATATCGTCTCCCATCACCACTCCTCGCCATCCACTCTTCAACTTGAAATTTTAAATTGTTGGGGGTGAGCATGCAAGCACACTCAGTGGGATTAAGTCATTCAATAGTTAATGCTAAAAATAAATAATCAAGTAATTGCAACTTAGTAAATAACATTCACATTGCCACATATACTTTGCCATTGATACTTCATCGCATGTTTGTGGACCTTTCCAAAGCCAAATTAATGACTAAAGTATTCCCACACGTAGTGAACACGGCGGGTCGCACCCGAAGACCCGTCGGTCCCGGACTTCATTTGGAGCCCCTGGCTATTAGATAACTTTGCCAATAGATCGAATAATGTACTTTGCCACAAACTTTGCCAATAGAATAATGTACTTTGCCAATAGAATAACAATAGAAATGAAATCACATAGTAGACAATTAACTTAAACATTTATCTAAAACATTAAATAGAGAATAACACTACAATAGAGTTCTACCAACCATTGTAGAGATTAAAGCAATTAAAAACCCACCTCTATAGATAAACGTGAAAGTGATACGTTAAAGCCTCGTAATTATCGTTGTCTAGCCGTGCGATACATAAAATAGCAATTGATCGAATTTTTTATTAACTAAACATTGTGCTTAGAATAACTAGAAGAATTTTAAAAAAAGGCAAATGCATATGGCATGAATAATTTAGTACTCCCCTCATCTGCGTAGTGTACGTGTATATATGTATATATAGCCTACTTGCGAAATACTAATGAGAAACTGTTACAAAACCATCATTACTACAATTAATCCATTATAAATTCTCATAAATAAAAAAACGTATGAGAAATTGAGTGGTGAAGTAATTAGAATTATTCAAATCATTCAATACAATTTATTTTGTCAATAATAAATGATGCATTAATTTAGATAAATTTTTATTATTATTAATATATTATTATAAAATTCTAGGGTATTACAGATAATTTTATGAAAATTGTTGACATGATTGGGTAAAAAGATACTAGTGAACTAGTCATTGGAACGACTTGTTTACGTGTTGAAAAATGATTTCGGGGATCCGACGTTCTTAGCTTGAGAAGTTGGAGCAACATTCGGATGGGGAACCTTGGTCTGTGATTTTTTCCATTATTTTTTCATAATATTGATACTAAAGTAGTACTACAAGAGTGCATAAAATACATTGAAGGTTATCTGAAATCTTCAAGTTAACTGTCTGATAGTGTAGCTGAAACGAGATTTTTCTGAAATAACCATTGTAGTTGGTTTATTAAACTTACAGTAGTTTTTTGATTATCTGATCTACTTTTGAGTTGTTTTAACTTATAACATGATTCTTATTTATTATGTTTATGTTGATAAATGTTTAAGCATGCAGATTCATGTTGTTGAGTGGGAGTTTTAGCTAATATTTGAATTAAATGCTAAAACTAATTTTGTTTATGTTTTGGAGCTGAATCTGTTAAATGCGGATACTTAGTGAGATTCATGATTAATAGCTCTAATTTATTTTTCGATATCAAATTTTGTATCAGATTTTTCAGATGTCAGTTAGCTTAACATTGAACATAATGATGCATAAATTAACATTAACTTGTTGAATCATTCAGGATCTCACCTCCAGACCTGTTCTTCTATGATTGAGATGTGATTTATTATTTCCTTTAGAGATGGTTGTGAATAGTATAAACAATGTAGATTATGGTACTAAACATTTATATGACTCTGGTTTGTATGAGAACAACAACTAGTTTTATGAAGCGAGTTCATAGTTACTAAAGGTTTGTTCCTCTGGCAATGCTTGAGTTATTGATGAAATTCGGTATGTTATATTAGGTCATGTTATGCAAGATTAGTAGAACTGACTTGTGAAAAAAGGACTACAGTGTTCATCTTTATAAGTTGAGTTCTTAACACGTTGATATTGTCTTGCTCATAAGTAGCTGAAAAATCATTTGATTATTGTTAATTATTCATTGCATATATTTCGTTAGGATAAAATGTGATTTTGTAAATGTCAAATAACATGGAGCTGGTTGTTTTCACTTCTTACGTCGATAATTTTTCACGTGTTGAATTTGTGCATACCATTTTTCAAAGTTTAGGCATTTGAATTGCTTTAGACATTACCTAGTAGAGTTTGAGAATAAAAGACACAACTTTAAAGGTTTTAAAAAGAGAAAATATCAATTTTGATCGCCCAGTTTTACCTCTTTTCATATTTGGTCACCCACATTTAGTCACAATCAAAATTGGTCACCCAGTTATTATATTCTATCAAAATTGATCTCAAAATTGATCACTCTGTTAGTCAATCTGTCATTCACTAACGGAATAGAATGAAATTTCTCAAAACCTAAGGTTAAAAAATTCTCATGGATCTTCCCGAACTAATGAAATAAACACAGAAGTAAGAATAAAATATGTGTAAAAATTACCAATATTTATATTATATTTATAATAGGTTAGAAGGAATTCTAATGCATCTTCTAGAATGTAATTCAATCAAACCATGTTGCTATGAGAAACTCAGGAGATATAAATTTATTTCAATTAATTTCAAATGCTCAATTGTTTGACTAACATTTCAAGAAATCTGCAATAATGATCTTAATAGAAAAATATTTAGAATGAAAAATAAGTTTATAAAATTTTCTTGAACGGATAATTTTAGAAAAATCTTTACAATTAATCTTCACCACAAATTATGCTCCAATAATTATAAATAGGGAAATGAATTGAAATAAGTTTATATCTCCAATTATTATACAAATTCAATATGAAACCAAGAATTGAAAAATAGAGTACAATTGTTAAAAAAAAAAAAAACTAGAGTATAAGGTTTCATTCTATATCTTGAGTTTCTCATTTTCTGTAAAATAAAAAGTAAACCAACAAAAAGAATTCATAATTGAGTTAAATAATTATTAAAAACTTACTTAAATTTTTTTACTACCCAGCAGCAAGTTCTAGAAGATGCATGAGAAAGAATTCTCATTATCTATAAAATAAAAAGTAAACCAACGACATGGTTGATTGAATCACCTTCTAGAAAATGCATCAGAATTCCTTCTGATCTATGCGTTTATTTCATTAGTTCTGGAAGATGCATGAGAATTTTTTAACCTAGATTTTGAGAAATTTCACGGCTCAAAACACTTTCTCCGTTAGTCAATGACAGATTGACTAACATAGTTGTCAATTTTGATAGAATATAATAATTGGGTGACCAATTTTGATAGTGACTAAATGTGGGTGACCAAATATGAAAAGAGGTAAAAGTGGGTGACCAAAATTGATATTTTCCCTTTTAAAAACCTATAGAACGTGAATGTTTATCCAACAGTTTACGGAACTGTATAATGAAAAAGACATAATCCAACAATTATCAAAACCTTATATTGTTGCACAAGGATGTGACTATAAGAAGGAGTACACGTTGTTGGATATGGTAAGATCCATGATGGCAAAACTTTAACTATCATCTTTGGGAGATGAGTTGTTAATAATTGCCGGCGTTTTTTTTTCTTTTGCGAATAAAGTAATTCATAGATATTTACTTCAACTCCATTAGAACTCTGAACGAGTGAAATACCTGTTCTTGAGTAATTTTTTGTATCTGAAAATCCGCAACTTATATACTTGATTCTTCGAGTTAGTATGAAAAGTTGGATTTGAGGGTTTAGAAACGTATCTTCATAAGGATATTGTGCTAAATCTAAACGATACATGTTGATCGAAGGCCGAGGAGTTGGGAGTGTGACATGAGATAGAATCACATAATACCATTTTTCTGAGAATTTCCTAGTATTGGAAGCATTTAGTATACTAATCCATTTTTGTGATTGATATAATCACTCTCTATCAGAACCAAGTGGGAGTGATTTACTTAATGTGATATTTGATAGAATTTTACCCATTAAAGATCGGATGGATCTTGATGAGAGTAATTATCTAGAGAAGATGTCACAGAGTTTCAATCTGAAACTTTTAGGAAACGTGTGTCTAAGAGACATCATGATATTGAAGGACATGTCTTCTATGTATCTTCAGAAAATAAGATAAGTTTTAGTGAATGAGGAAGAACCTACAAACGTTTCAGAGGTTCTAGCTCGTTCTACAAGAGACTAATGAAAGAAAGCAATGGAAGAAACGACAGAGTCGATAAGGTCAAACCAAGTTTGGAAACTTGTCAATCTTTCATCGAGACACAAATCAATTGAGAATAAATGGTTTCTCAATCAACTAAAAGATAGACTGATGGGTCAATAGTAGACTAAATGGTAGAAAAGTTCACTTGGTAGAAAATAATTATACTCAGATGTGGGTATATAAACATTTTTCACCTATTGTGAAATTTACTTTGATTCGTCTACTTCTGGCTAGATTTAGAATTATATTAGAATGGACGTTTAAACTATGCTTTCTCCATATGTTGAAAAAGGTGGGATTCATACGAGAAATCCACATGTTGAAAAAGGTGGGATTCATTTTTCAAAGAAGGGGATAATGTTTGTGAATTGATGAGATCGATTTACGAACTTAAACAATCCTCAAGATAGTGGTACTTGAGATTTCATTGAATGATTGTCTCATGTAACTTTGTGATGATAGACAAAGACCACTGTGCTTACGTTAAACGGTCCTAAGCAGTTTTGTAATTCTATCCTATGTATGTTGATACGATGTTAGCTGGAAAACGATAATGAGTATGTTTGGTGAAAATATTCATAGAGATAGTTCAAGAAAGTTACTTGGGTTGTCTCAAGAGACATATAAAGAGACTTCTATAACAGAATCAAAATGGATGCATGAAAGCTTGTTGATACTCTTGTTGTAAAAGACGAGTTATTAAACTATTATGAGTGTTCGAAGACTCAAAGATGAAATGTTAGTAGTACTATATGCGAATGTGATTGAAAGTCTGATGTATGCTTAGATGAGTGAACATCCAGACGTATGATGAGTTGTTGGTTTGGTTAGTAGATATCAATTCAATTCAGAATAGACACTGGTGACAGTGTAAGGGATTGTAAGATATCAGAAATGTACTACATATTAATTTGAACCTGAAAGGGTATATATACATGCATGTACTATCCACTGTGCAAGTAGAGCTTGTGGCAAGTGCATCTGTAAGTACGAGGAATAGTTTGGGTAAGAAATTTATTGAAACTTTAGAAAAAAGTAAGCAATCCATTAGGAGCTGTAACGATTCATCGTAGAATCAAACACTCCAGTAAGAGTTGTAGCGATTCACTATGGAATTGAACACTCCAGTGGAAGTTGTGACGATTCATTGTTGAATTAAACGTTATAGTGATAGTTGTAGCAATTCATTATGGAATCAAACACTCTTAAGTCTTCACTCTAGTGTTGCTATTTTAGCATGTTATCAATATCTATAAGTTATATGGACATGCGGTGCATGTCTAGGAAAGCAGCTATAGTGGGAGTCTGGAGATATTAGTGTAAAAGGAAGGACTTCTTTATTAACATGTTCTATTGTGATTCATTGACCAGTCAATCAAGTTCGGAACTTGATTATATATGAATACATAGATTTGATAAAATGTTGAATATGCTCTTATGTTCAAGGGATTGAAAGAGTTCTGGGGTATAACGAGTTTTAAAATCTTCATATAAAACTGGTTGAGTTGCTGTATATTCTTAACAAGTGTATATCGCGAAAACTCATATTCTCGAGGGTCACACGATTTATTTGCCTGTATGAAAAGTTGTTATGTGATGGTACAAAGATGTGAAGTAGATGAGTACTAAACTCAAACTTCATGTGTGAGTGAGAGATGAAAGCTAATAAATATATTATTAATTAACATTAATTATTATTTATTTATTCCACACATGAGTGGATAATTATAAGGAAGGAAGTTATTTGGATAACTCCTTATATAAGAAAACCCAACGGGATTTTCTAGAACAACTGAATATGAATTCAGTTCTCTCCCGCTCCAAAAAGACGGAATGCAGAAATAGGGATTTATGTATTCTATAAAATACGCATCATACACACATATACTTGTAAGTGCATTTAGATTGTGGATACAAGAAGCGGTTCGTAAATCAATTCATGTGATCGTGTTCTGACTACGAGGATCACAGTACGCATGTGGAATTCAATCGGGTTCAAGATATATTCCGCTGCATTGAAAATTACGGGTTGGTAATTCTAATTCTTTTTTCTCGATTAATTAATTCCAACAATTAACATTACCAACAGATTCCAAAAAGCTTTCTCTTCTGTTATTGTTGGCTAGAAGAGTGGAATGAAAACAAGCTTTTGACCTCTCTTCAAAATTAATTTCATACCAAAAAATCTTTTTTTTGGGTCTGATTCTGATCAGAGTAGCCTGGGCAGTTCAGATGGAAGCATCAGGTTTATGAGATGAATTGTTGGGATTATGGGTAGTACAAACATTTAATATAAATATATTTTTGTCCAAAATAATCTTGGGGTGCATAACGTAAATTCGGGAATATGTTTAGCTACGATCTTTTAAATTTCAAACTTAAAATTATGTTACTTATGTATCTTCTCATAATTAAAGTCGACGTAGTTCTCTTGACATTTTTCTTATGTTGAGATTTAACCCTTTTATTTTAAGTTCTGAGGGAACAACATTGGATAAAATCTAGAGTATGATGGAAGAGATTATAGTGTGTGATATCTTATTGGACAACAAATATTCTAATACACAGCCTCAAGAAAAGTGCTAAAATCTTTTTAAATGCCACAAGATTGGATTGGAGCATAGAAAAACATAACAATCCGAAGAATATATAATACACTTTTCTATTTCTTTCACTTTCAAAAAAAATAAATAGGAATCCTATGCAATTGTCCGCTTTCAAATCGTATCATATTAGTTGTACTTCTTTCGTTCCGCTATAAGTTTAAATTTTTTTTTTAAATTTAATATTTTGATTAAAGAATATTATAAAATAGAAATTGAATTCCTTTCTGTAATGTGATCTCCATTTTTCATTTTTTTTTTTAAATGGAATTACGTGGCATGTTTTTTGAGAAAATGAGGGTATGAGCCACATAAATATTCCCGTAACCGGCGGGGAGTCCCACCACATGTAGTCCGTTTCCGCCAGAAGCTGTGTTTCCTTCCCTGTAAATATGAGATACCACCGAACACATCCCACATAGCATAATCCGTAGCGCAACCACTTTATATCGGAATATTAATTATTAGTATAATAAATATTTATTGTTTATTCATATATATTTTTTATTTGATTGGTCAATTTTATACAAATTTTAATATATTTTTATATTTTGTACAAATACACAGTATATGTTTTATTATAAACTTTTCAATATATTTTTTAAATTTACTATTGTAACAACAAATTTAGTGAAATTAATATAATAACACGAATTTGAAATATTTCTTGTCGGATTAAACCGATAAAACTTGTGGATTTACAATCTCTAATTTAATTCCTCTGATTCTTCTCTTCGAATCTTGACTTTGACTTGAACGGTTTTTTTTTTTTTAGGCGTGATCTTTGCTTCGATCTTGGTCACGAGTGAACTTGGAGGTTCGTAACGTTAATCCAAGGACTTGACGTCTTGTTTTGGATTAAACGCTGATTTGGGAAGCTTTTGGACGAACGTCTTCGGATGCGATGAAGAGCGCCTTTGAATCTTCAAGAGCCAATGAAGAACGTCTTCGATCGAAACTTCGAGAGTCCGCGAAGAACACCTTTGAATCTTCAAAGAATCCGCGAAGAATGCTTTGAGAAGAACGTCGATGTGAGAGGGGTTTAACACCTTAATCTCGGATCAAACGTCGTCTTCAGATGATTTGGGTGAAGAACGCCTTTGAAGCTCCTTCGAATGCTCAAGAACACCTTGAATCTCTGCAGAGAGTTCTAGAGTCTTGAAATGCTTTTGTGTATTGTCTTCAAATTAATGAGGGAGGACCCTATTTATAGGGTGGGAGAGGGAAGACTTTCCCTCTTTACCATGCCACGTGGCGCCTTCTTATTGGCCGAGCCAATTTGATTGGCTTGATTTGTTTTAATTTAATTCTCTTCCCTTTTTGAAGAGATGCGATTTGATTTCCCCCATATATGGTAAGTCACATTTATTCTTACCAATTACGAGTATTTCGATACTCGTATAATTTGACCGGCTTTTATCGTATATATTAAATATCACTAATTTAACTATTTAATTCGAGAATTAATTTAATTAAATTCTCAAATTTTAAATAGTAAATTTATTTGATTTTAATATATATTTGTCCACGTGTCGCCATTTGATTGGGTGTAAATTTAATGTGCTTACAAATGCCCCCTCGTGCTTTGTTCACAGACGTTCTATGTCTTGGAGTGAATGAAGCACGAAATTTGTTGGATTTTAGAAAGTTTTCGCTCTTATCAAGGAGCTTTGACTTGAATGACTCGATTTGAGAGTCTCAAACAGTTTATTCTCTTGTTAAGGAGATTTTTTATTTAAGGGACTTTAGAAAGTTTTCGCTCTTATCAAGGAGCTTTGATTTGGTTGACTCGATTTGAGAGTCTCAGACAGTTTAGTCTCTTGTCAAGGAGAAAGACTTGAGGGGCTTTAAATGGTCTCATCCAACACAATTTCTCCTTGTTGGACCAATTGCATGATCTTTTCCTTGAATGTGACACAATCATGAATCGGATGGCCTATCAGTCGATGGTACTTGCAGTACTTTGGGTTATCAGTTTGTCCAGCCTCTTCTGGCCGTTTCATCTTAGGCAACTCAATGAGCTTTGCTTCGAGCAAGTCGTTAAATATCCCAGAGACATCAGAGTCTAGAAATGGATACTGTTTTTGTCGCATTACTTTTAATGTCAACCCACTTTGCCCCCAGTCTCGAGGCATGTCTATAATGTATTCTTTACTTGAAGGTTTAACATAAGACTTACTGCGGAGTTCTTGAACCGGCGGTGATTCGACCCCGTTAGCAAACATGCTTAGCTCCATGTCGTGAGCTCTTGTTGCTAACTCTTCAAAAGTATTTGGCCGGATTCCTTGCAGGATGTATCGGAGGCCCCATTGCATTCCTTGAATGCACATTTCGATTGCAGAAGATTCACTCAACCTATCTTTACAGTTCAGGCTTAAGTTTCTCCATCGATTGATATAATCAATCACAGGTTCGTCTTCCATTTGACGAGTGTTAGTCAACTCGATCATGCTAACCGTTCTACTTGTACTGTAGAAGCGGTTTAGGAATTCTCGCTCCATATGATCCCAGCTATCAATGGAGTTAGCCTCCAAATCGATGTACCAATCGAAAGCGTTCCCTTTCAAGGAGCGGACAAACTGTTTGGCTAAATGATCGTCATAAGTTCCGGCGTTATTGCATGTTTCAACAAAGTGAGCCACATGCTGCCTTGGGTTCCCCTTACCATCGAACTGTTGGAACTTAGGGGGTTGATAGCCTGGTGGCATCCTTAAACCATCAATTCTCTTAGTATATGGTTTAACATAAGTGAAGGATGACTTTGAGCTTTCTTCAAATCTGTCTTTGATTGTTCCCAATATAAGCTCTTTGAGTTGATCAACATCCATTCCTCTCTCAGAAAAAGTCTGGAGCTCTCTAGCAGTGATTTCGGTTTCAGCTGCTTGATGTTTGGTTGAGGTCTCTTCATCATCTTGTTCCTCAACTTGCTTTCCATTCGTACGACTAGTATCATCGTTGTCCACTTTATTCATCAAGTGGGAAATCCGAGTATCTTGAACTTGGACATGCTTTGAGAGTCCTTCAAGGGCTTTCATAATGCTAGCCAGTTGCTCTTCAATAGTTGAGGCGTTCGCCATCATGGCTGGAGCAACGCTTGAAGTTGATGAATGGTCTGACGAGGAGCGAGGAGTGGAGTTAGTGGAATTTTCTTCTTCACCTTCGGCAACGTAGTATGGAGACTGGTTTGTAGTCGTTCCAGTTGAAGTATTTTCTCCTAAAAAAGCATGGGACAACGATCTCTTCGTCATGCTCCTCGTGACGACGTTGACATCAATAGTCTTGATAGGACCTGTCCTTATAAACAAGATATTGCGCTGAGACATCTTGATGGCCTTTGAATTTCGATGGGAAGAGAAGAGATGAGAGGTAGAGAGGTCCCACCGGGCGTGCCAAATTTGTAACAACAAATTTCGTGAAATTAATATAATAACACGAATTTGAAATACAATATTATTTCTTGTCGGATTAAACCGATAAAACTTGTGGATTTACAATCTCTAATTTAATTCCTCTGATTCTTCTCTTCGAATCTTGACTTTGACTTGAACGGCTTTTTTTTTAGGCGTGATCTTTGCTTCGATCTTGATCACGAGTGAACTTGGAGGTTCGTAACGTTAATCCAAGGACTTGACGTCTTGTTTTGGATTAAACGCTGATTTGGGAAGCTTTTGGACGAACGTCTTCGGATGCGATGAAGAGCGCCTTTGAATCTTCAAGAGCCAATGAAGAACGTCTTCGAAACTTCGAGAGTCCGCGAAGAACACCTTTGAATCTTCAAAGAATCCGCGAAGAATGCTTTGAGAAGAACGTCGATGTGAGGGGTTTAACACCTTAATCTCGGATCGAACGTCGTCTTCAGATGATTTGGGTGAAGAACGCCTTTGAAGCTCCTTCGAATGCTCAAGAACACCTTGAATCTCTGCAAAGAGTTCTAGAGTCTTGAAATGCTTTTGTGTGTTGTCTTCAAATTAATGAGGGAGGACCCTATTTATAGGGTGGGAGAGGGAAGACTTTCCCTCTTTACCATGCCACGTGGCGCCTTCTTATTGACCAAGCCAATTTGATTGGCTTGATTGGTTTTAATTTAATTCTCTTCCCTTTTTGAAGAGATGCGATTTGATTTCCCCCATATATGGTAAGTCACATTTATTCTTACCAATTACGAGTATTTCGATACTCGTATAATTTGACCGGCTTTTATCGTATATATTAAATATCACTAATTTAACTATTTAATTCGAGAATTAATTTAATTAAATTCTTAAATTTTAAATAGTAAATTTATTTGATTTTAATATATATTTGTCCACGTGTCGCCATTTGATTGGGTGTAAATTTAATGTGCTTACAACTATATATATATATATATATATATTTATTTTTTTTTATGTTGCGCTCCCATTATTATTTGTGTTGGAATCATTTTTTATATTTTTATTATTATAAATTACTCTTTTTCCTCGAAAAGTATTTGGGCTAGGTAATTTAATAAAAAAAAAATGAAGGTCACATTACTTTTACCTAGGTAACCTGTTATAAATATCACAAAACTTAAAAAAAAAAAAAAAAGGACAAAAATTAAAAGCTAATAGAATAAAAATAAAAATGTTGTAAAGTTAAATTAGGAAAAAAAAACAAATTTTCCTATTTTTAACTTCTTGTTGTATTCTATGTTTCATTTTGATACATAGGTAACATAGCACACACTGTTTTAAAAAAATTCAACAATCGACATATACTTCAAGTACATATATTAAAATTTGAAAAATATATTGCACGATGAAAAATAAAATAGAGAAATGGCCTTTTGTACCCTGCTCATTTTCGAATTCAAAATTTGAAAAATACTCATATTTCATTTTCAGGTACAACCTTTAATTTCTCTTTTTCTTTATCGGGGCAGGCACGGAATACGTGTGATGGACCAAAGCTAATTTACATGAAAATAGAAATAACAGAATCTCTTTCCTTTATTCAAATTTCTTATTTCTGAAAACTGTCTCTGGATAGATGGAATCATGGAACATACACCAAATTCAAATAAATAACAATTAGTTATATTTGACTTTTTTAAATTTTAAGTAAGATATGATATAATTTATAGATACTCCCAGAAACTATATACATATGACTAGAACCAGCGGGTAAATTCCAAAACATCCAAATTATCGTTTACTATTGTAAATAAAGTTGAACTCCACTTATACAATTTTATTTTTTATTTAAAATTACGTTTTAGATTATCAAAATCATTATAAAAATGCATAGTTGATGTGTAAACAAAAATATAGGTAAAGTCTAAGTATACACTCGAGTGCATGTTGTGCACCCTAGTCTAAAGAAAAGTGTAAGTTATTGAACTGAAAAGTACAACACAATATTACTAAAAAGTGTAAGTCACTATAACTAAAAATATTATTATACAGTTTAATAATTGAAAAGTGTAACACCATTTAATATTATTATACAGTTTAATAATTGAAAAGTGTAACACCATTTACCAAAAAGTGTAAGTTAATAAAACTAAAAAGTGCAACATGCACTCGAGTACCAACCCAAAAATATAATGTGGAATAAAATTCTTCTTCCTTATCTTATTCCACCTAATTCGGTACCACTCATTAATTATTATCATGTGCATACCGCATAGCATTACCAACCCTAATAATTATAATATCATATTTTCAAAGAAAATTAAATACCTCCTACCAATTATAGATTCAATTAAAGTAAAAGATAAAATATATAGAGATGGGTAACCCAAACGAGCATGCTAGAAGTTGGTAGGGCGGTGATTCGAAATAAAGGTATAGGGTGATGTATGGATACCACTTGGCCAAATATACAACCCGTTACACGAATATTTCACAAACGACGGTCTCTCACCTGTAAATCGAAAGCAGAAAAAATTACATTAACATCATTCTGCTTGCAAAGTTGAGAGACAAGAGTAAATTCTTGGATAATGATGGAACAAGTAAAGTATCTAGAGAGTGAAACGACTCTAAACCAAAAACTAACCGGCCAATATGATAAATAAATAATTTCTTACCATCCCCCATATTAAGTAGTATTAGGGTAGTTTATCTTGGTGGTTATAAACTTCTTGTTGGTTATAACTACTCTCTTGTAACCTCTCTTATAAATACTCTAATACAAGTCTTTGACTCTCACTTTAGAGAGTCTTTCTATTTTACATGGTATCAGCCTAAATCTCTTCTGGGCCTATTTTCTCCCCCTCCTTCCTCTCTCGTCTCTTCTTGATCTCCCTTCTCCATGGCCGATCCATCGGCGACCACCTCCGTCTTTGACGCCACCCTAACCCTTCATGCTATGACTCATCTTGTCACCATCAAGTTAAAACCCACAAATTATCCAATGTGGTATCGTCAAGTCCATCCCCTTCTTGTTACCCAAAAGTTCTTGCCCTACATTGATGGCTCCTCTCCGGCCCCTCCCACCACCGTCACCACCAATGGTACGTCCTCTCCTAATCCACTCTACACGACTTGGTACTCTCGTGATCAAATCGTAAGTGTTTTCTTGACGTCCACTCTCACCGAAGAAGCCATGGCGGTGACCGTTGGCTGCTCGTCTTCGCTGGAAATCTGGAATTCCCTCGCTGAGGCTTTCAATCAGCCCTCCAAAGCTCGTGAATTACGCCTAAAAGATGAGCTTCAACTCATCAAGAAAGGTTCAAGATCCGTTTCTGATTATGGGGCCGCCTTCAAATACCTGTGCGACCAGCTTTCCTCCATGGGCTGCTCTCTTGATCCTACAGACAAGTCTCATTGGTTTCTTCGTGGCCTGGGTCCAGATTTTCACGGTTTTTCCACCACTCAAATCAACATCTCGCCTCTCCCCTCGTTTTCAGATCTGCTCGCCAAGGCCGAATCTCACGATCTCTTCACTCGTAGTCTTGAAACCCCTTCTACTTCGTCGCAGTCGCCTGCTTTTCTTGCTCGCTCCTCGGCGTCTTCTGTGTTAGGCCGACCTCCTGCTCGCCAGCAATTTGGTCGTGGTCGCCCTCCTACTCGCGGCTATGCTGGACGAGGGCGAGGTCGTGCTCGTTCGTCTCCTCGCTGCCAGATCTGCAGATTTGACGGCCATTATGCTCCAACCTGTCCCCAGCGCTATGACTCCTCTTCTCCTCGCCAGGCGAACACCGTTGGCTCTTTTCCTCGCAATGATTCTGCTCGCCTCGCTAATCTCTCGGACTGGTATGTTGATACTGGGGCCTCCTCGCACATGGTTCCCTCCTCGGCTGCTCTTGACTCGTGCTCGCCCTACACCGGTTCTGATAGAGTCGTCGTCGCAAATGGTAATATCCTTTCAATTACTCACACTGGTACTCATCTCTATAATTCTGACTTATCTTTCTCAAATGTTCTTGTCGTTCCTTCCATTACGAAAAATCTTCTCTTTGTAAGCAAATTGACCAATGACTTTCCTGTTCGTCTTATCTTTTCTAACAATTCGTTTGAAATTCAGAATCGGACTACAGGTTTGACTCTTGCTCACGGCAGACTTGATCATGGTTTATATGTTTTGGAAAAATGTCACTCTGGCTTTGCTACCTCTTTACGTGCTCGCTCGAACCATAGTTCTTTTGAAATATGGCATAGTAGATTAGGGCATGTTGCCTTTGATGTTGTAAATGTACTTAAACGGAAAGGACATATTTCCACCACTTCTTTGCTTCCTCGACCTGTTATTTGCTCGGCATGTCAAAAATCTAAGAGTACTCGGCTTTCTTTCTCTCTAAACTCAAAACGTGTTTCTTATGTTCTTGACATTATTCACTGTGACTTATGGGGTCCCTCACCTGTTAAATCTCATGATGGCTTTCGTTATTATGCTTTGTTCATTGATGATTATTCTCGATTTACTTGGTTCTATCCCCTTCGTCATAAATCTGATTTTGTCTCCACCTTCGTTAACTTTAAAAGTTTGGTTGAAAACCAATTTGATCGTAAGATAAAACGTTTTCAATCGGATGGTGGGACTGAATTCACCAACCATAAACTCCGTGACATTTTTCTCTCTTCTGGAATTATACATACTATGTCATGCCCCTACACTCCGGCCCAAAATGGCCGAGCAGAAAGAAAACATCGCCATATTACTGAAATGGGGTTTGCTTTACTGTTTTCATCTGCCGTTCCGACCACCTTTTGGGTTGAGGCTTTTTGCACGGCCGTCTATCTTATCAATCGATTACCTTCTCCTGTTCTTAACTCCAAATACCCTTATGAGATGCTTTTTTCTACTCCTCCTCTATATGATAATCTCCGTGTTTTTGGATGTTGTGTTTATCCTTGTCTTCGTCCATATACTACTAACAAATTCTCTCCTCGTAGTATTCCTTGCGTTTTTCTTGGTTACAGTTCTCGTCATAAGGGGTTCTGTTGTTTTGACCCCTGCTCGCAGCGCATGTACATCTCTAGGCATGCTTGCTTTGATGAGTCGCTTTTTCCCTTTGCTACAAGTGGTCCATACCCCGATTTCTCTTCCCTCGATGTTGCTTCTTTTGATAGCTCTCTTCCCTTGCCGCTCTCTTCTCCTTCTTCTATGCCTGGTCGCCCCAATGATTCCCCTGAATCTCCCTGCTCGCTATGTCTTCAACCTGACATTACGCCTCCGTCCACCCAACCAACTGCTCGTCCTCCTCCTCCTGCTCGCCCTTCTCCTGCTGCTCGACCTCCACCAATTCATGGCATGCGAACAAGATCTCAGGATGGCATCTTTAAAACCAAACATCCCTTTGATTCCTCCCTCATCACCACCACATCCTTGCTCACTGCCATTCATACCTCTCCTGAACCCAAAGGTTTCTCCTCGGCGGGAAAACAACAACACTGGCTGACCGCCATGGACGAGGAGCTCAAAGCTCTTCACAAAAACAAAACTTGGGACTTGGTTCCTCCTCCCCTTGACGCGAACATTGTTGGCTCCAAATGGGTCTATCGAACAAAATTTCTTGCTGATGGCTCCATTGATCGTCACAAAGCTCGGCTGGTCGCCCAAGGCTACACTCAAATTCCTGGTTTCGACTATGACCACACTTTCAGCCTGGTCGTTAAGTCCTCTACTGTTCGTGTTATTCTCTCTCTTGCCGTCATGAATAACTGGTCGCTCCATCAACTGGACGTCAACAACGCCTTCCTTCATGGTCTTTTAGACAAACCCATCTACATGAAACAACCGCCTGGTTTTGTTGATCCCTCTCACCCTCAACACGTTTGCAAACTCAACAAAGCCCTATATGGCTTGAAGCAAGCTCCTCGCGCCTGGTTTCAACGTTTTTGCGACTTCCTTCTCGCCCTTGGTTTTGTTGAAAGCAAATCGGACACCTCCTTATTCATCTATATGTCAGGTCGTACTTCTCTTTTTCTCCTCGTCTATGTTGATGATATTATAATCACTGGCAATGATCATTCTTTCACTACTCGCCTTATTTCCAGGA
The DNA here is from genome assembly GCA_963675135.1 of Galeopsis tetrahit. Lineage (NCBI taxonomy): Eukaryota > Viridiplantae > Streptophyta > Magnoliopsida > Lamiales > Lamiaceae > Galeopsis > Galeopsis tetrahit. The sequence continues at coordinate 73,507,520 of OY776123.1, forward strand.
TCAATAAAGAATTTGCCATCAAGGATCTTGGTCGACTAACATACTTCCTTGGCCTTGAGGTCACCTACACTGATAGCGGCCTCTTCCTCGGCCAATCCAAATATGCAGCCGACATCCTCACTCGTGCCGACATGCTCGATTGTAAGCCTGTTGCAACTCCGCTTTCCACCTCTGACCTTCTTCGCTTAGATGGTACTCCCTTCTCTGATCCTACCTTGTTCAGATCACTAGTCGGCGCCCTCCAATATCTCACCATTACTCGTCCCGATCTCGCCTTTGCGGTCAACACTGTCAGTCAGTTTCAAGCAAAACCAACAATCGATCACTTTCAAGCTGTCAAGCGTATTCTTCGCTATGTCAAGGGGACGTCTCATCTCGGCCTTACTTTCTCTCCTGGTCGCCCAACACTGCTCGCATACTCAGATGCCGACTGGGCTCGATGCCTTGACACTCGGCGTTCCACTTTTGGATATGCTATATTTTTTGGCACCAACCTTGTCTCTTGGGCGGCTAAGAAACAACCTACGGTCTCCAGATCGAGCTGTGAGTCCGAATATCGAGCCATGGCGACCACTTCATCAGAAATTGTCTGGATCTGCTCGCTACTGAAGGAGCTTAAAGCTCTTCCCACCACTACGCCTACTCTACTCTGCGACAACAAGAGTGCCATTTTTCTCTCTCAAAATCCAGTCGCTCACAAGCGAGCAAAATATATTGACATAGACTATCATTTTGTTCGAGAGCTCGTCACCACTGGTCGCCTAGTCACTCAGTTCGTGCCTTCTCCATACCAATTGGCAGACATCTTTACAAAGAGCCTTGCTCGTCCTCTTTTTGAGTTCTTTCGACACAAGCTCAACGTCTCTTCGCTCCCGCTTCGCTTGAGGGGGAATATTAAGTAGTATTAGGGTAGTTTATCTTGGTGGTTATAAACTTCTTGTTAGTTATAACTACTCTCTTGTAACCTCTCTTATAAATACTCTAATACAAGTCTTTGACTCTCACTTTAGAGAGTCTTTCTATTTTACACCCCACAACAACATCATCACTCCCGTCGTAGGGAGCATGCGGAGAAAGATTAGCCAAGTTAGTGGTCAACTGGTCACGTGATGAGAATCCCCAAAGTCAAGAATCGACCCCGAAGACATGGGCGAAGAGCCCGCAGTATGAGATGAGGGTGACGAATACGTAGAAGGACCCGTAGCACCAACCAGAGCAGAATAAACATGTAAATCTGGACAATGTTTAGCAGAGGGACTAGAAGTGCCACACAGCTGACATTTCCCAAGATAAGGACGAGGCGAAGTCATCGAAGTTGGGCCACTAGACTGCATGGTAGGTGATCGGGGTGGTGCAGTATATCGAGCGATCTATTGGGGTTGTTGTGCATCAGGGTGCATATGGAGGGCGCACGAGGTGAGCGATTTTGAGTTTGGTACTGGTGAGAAGTCTGAAAGGCAGTATACGATGCGACAACAGGCGAAGGGGCAAGAGCCGCCTACTGTGCCTGAGTGCTTAATAATTCTAATGTAATTCCTCAAAAGAAATAATGGTGTCACGGGCTTGAATGTGTTGCCTAATTCCTTGTAAGAATCATCTAGACCACTAAGAACTTTGAGTACAATATCCTCTGAATCCGTGGGAGTGTCAAGAAGAGAGAGTTCGTCAATCACCCCCTTAATTTCAAACATATAATCAGTAATAGATTTTGTACCTTTGAGTGGATTGTGAATACGATTCTTGAGCGCAAGAATACGACCACAAGAGGATTTACCATATATTGTGGCAAGGGTGTTCCAGGCATCATGGGATGTAGTAGCAGAAGCAATAAAGGAAATAAGTTAGCGTCAGAGTAATGGACCCAATAGTGGCATTGAGAATCAGTTGGTATTGGCAGTGCCAACGGAGAACCAACAAATCTGTTGTGGTGGAGGAACCAGTCGCAGCAGTAGACGACAGGCAATTGGGTGCGACCCATGAACAAACTTGAAAATGTCATAGCCAAAGAGGAGAGTACGAATCTGAAAAGCCCAAGCAACGTAGTTGACAGACGTTAACCTGAGCGGAGCTTGAGAGGTGGTATTAAACGCGACTAGTGGCGGCCGGGGAAGACGAACTAGTGGTAACAGTTTGGGGCGTCGACCCGGCGTGATAACCTCAGGGGAGGTGTTGGTTGTATTGGAAGGCACAGATGCGGGTTGCTATCTGCGATGGCGTGAGGCTAGCTAATGAATGTAGTTTGTGTTGCGCGAGGTGGGAAAAGAAGGGTTGTGGACGGCCGATCCTTAGGGTTAGGAGAAGATGCTGAAAAATATGGGAGTATGGAAAATCCCGATATTCAAGGATATGGATACTAAAAAAATTGAAAATAAAGATAATTTTGGTGGCGTTTGTCAATTAGACTCTGATTACCATATAAAATAATGATTAACATATAGTATTTACTATTAATCTGGACATCAAAATTTATACAAGTACATAAGGATAACATCTAGGCTAAACCCGATGTGAGACAAGTATATACAAACTATATATCATAAGAAATACTATAAGCTTAATACAACAAAGCTAACAAAAGAGTTTGAGGCACAAGGAATGCCTACTTAATGAGAGCAGAACACAACAATCAGGAATAACGAGAATGAGAGCTAAAACAGTAACCATTCTTGGGTTACCTAGCTAACAAAATCATTAATCGAAAATCTACAACATTCAACCTCATTGACATAAAGCTAGCCAGCTCCACACTCTAGCCTTTATTTCACATACTATTTTCTCGTAATTGATCGTCTCGTTTCTGAATACATATGTTTTGCATGCGCCATTTCCAAATAATCCATAAAACACAGTTCCAAATGCTAACAACAACATCAGTACCTCTCTTCCCTCTTAATAGGTGGATGTGGTTTAACAAATTAACAAGAGGGTCGAGTGAATTACCATGAACACTCCTAGCCACTTGTAGCATTCCATCCAATTCATGCATAGTCAGTAGTTTCGGAGGTTGGGATCCTAGTGAGCATTCTTAGAAGCAAGAGACAGTGGCTCCGATGAAGATGCAATGAAGAAGAATTCTATTTTTGCAAATCACGGAATTGATACGATCAAGAAGCAGTTACACAACATGGAGGCGTGAGATCCGAGTCTTTCCTATTTCATGATGGTCAATCCCACTTTTGAATGATGTATGATGCATGAAAATCCTAATATTATCACCATTTTCTTAGTGAAGATATGGTGAAAGCGTATTATATTTTTGCAAATCATGGAGTTGACATGGGCTAAAAAGCAGTTACACAACATGTGGCCGTGAGATCTGAGTTTTTCTATTCCATGATGGTTAATTTCATTTTTTAATGATACAAAGCACAAAACTCTAGTTTTAAACGAACTCTCCGCAAGTGGACGGTGAGATTGGTCTCCCAAATTAGTCGGTCATTAAACCGAATACCAATGCATCAAAAAAATTATATACCATGCATGAAAATCCTTAAATGGTCACTTATTCTTATGGAAGATATTGGGAAGACATTCTATTTTTGTAAATCATGGAATTGACACATACAAGAAATAGTTGCACAACATAGAGACGTCTCTTGGATCTCACGATGATCAATCTCACTTTTGAATGATATATTATACATGAAAAAAATGAGAAGTGAACTTTTTTTCTAATTGCAATGATTTGTAAAACTATACTCCTTTCATACATTTGTAATTGGTCAATTTTTTATTTTTTATTTTTTCGTTTCAACCTAATTGATTCAATATTAGCTAAAATTTTAATATCTCACTATCTCTCTACTTTTTATCTTTTATATATCTCTATATATGTTTTTTTTATCACTTTTAATCAATTCAATACTATTTTAATACTATATTTTTTAAATTTTGTGCAAAAAATAAACATGTCAATTACACAAAGATGAAAAGGTGTATATGATAGTATAATGATTAACTTGGTTCGTCTTGTTTATAAGAATGACAATAATTTAACTCATTATTTTGCTAAAATGTTTAATTTTTTTTATTATTATTATTGGTCCAACCTTCAAATATTGGAGATATATTCTTCGATATTCTCATCCATCCGTCATGTTATTAATTGAACATTTACTATTTGCACGCGTTTTAATTTAAAAATTGTTTATTACTTTCTTCGTTCAATTTATAATTTTCATTTGGGTTGGACACGAGTTTTAAAAAAAAATGATTATTTATGTAAAAAGTGAAAAATTGAGGTGGAGTTAAATAGAAATAAAATAGTGAGTGAGAGTAATATTTTCTTTTTGAGAAATGAGAATTATAAAATCAGACAAAAAATAAAAAGGGGAAGTAATACTTAAAGTAATAAAGTGATTTTTTATGAGGGATACAATGAGTAATTAACTTTATTGAAGAGAAAATCTTCACTTGTAAAATGTAATACATGTATTATAAATATGAGATATTTGAGTTTTTTTTTTTTAAATTAGTTCAATTAATAATAAAACGTACCCCTCCGTGCTGAAAGTGTTTACACCACTTTGTGAATACACTTATTAAGAAACAATTGTGAAAGTGTGAAAAAGAGCGAATAAGGAAAGAGGGTAAACAATTACAATTACTGGACATGTAGTAGTATTTTTACATTTCAATTTTTTTAGTTTAAAGCGTAGGCTGCGCAGCAAGTATATCTTCTTTTTAAAGCGTCTGTCTATAGGGAAAGACACAAATTTCTGCCTCTTTTTGCAACCCATCCATATCCTATAAGTTACTCCTAATCTTACAAGTTACAACCACATAACAATCAGTAACAATTTCACAAACCCTAAATTTCACTCCAAAAAATGGCAACCCTACCCTTTGAACTGATCGAGGAAATCCTCCGACGCCTTCCGGTCAGAACCCTGAAGCGTTTTCGCGCCGTCGCCAAACCCTGGTGCCTTCTCATAGACAGTGAAAACTTCATCAAATTGCACTTTCGCCATTCTTTAATTTCGAATTCCAATCGGAATCTCATCGCCGGTGGCCTTGGCGTTTACTCCGTCGATTTGGATTCCCTCGATAAGGCCCATCCCATCAAGCAGCCGTTTTATTACAAGAGTAGTGACGCAATCTCTAATTCCTGCAATGGTATTGTTCTTGTGATGAGTGAGCCTCCCGTTCTGTGGAACCCCTATTCGAGAGATTACAAGGTTTTGCCGGTGTGCCCTGTTGATCAACCAGATCAGTTGTCGTGTTTTCCCAAAACTACGTATGGGTTTGGGTATGACTCGAGAAATGATGATTATAAGGTTATTAGGGTTGTTGAATTCAGGAGCGAATTAACTTATGCCCTGATGTCTTCAGATGCCCGGATCTATAGCCCTAAATCGAATTGCTGGAGGAAAATTGAGTCGTTTCCTTATCAGCTACCTTTCTTGAGGGGACACTGGCGCGTGCACGTCAACGGTGCGATGCATACGCTTGTTGAATTAGATGATATATTTACAGTGAAAATCGTGGCATTTAGTGTTGAGACCGAGAAGCATTATGAGGTGATGATGCCTCCGGGGATTAAGATGAGAGGTGTTAATCCGAACTTGGATGTGATTGATGGATGCCTTTCTTTGGTTTGTGCTCACCGATCTCGGGTTGTTATTTGGGTGATGAAAGAATATGGTGTGGAACAATCATGGACCAAATTGCTTTCAATTAGCCCACCAGAAATTGAGCCTGAGGATTTTGTGAAGCCACTTGTGTATTCCAAGGAAGGTGATAGGATTCTCTTGAATTGCAGTGATAAAAGGCTGGTTTGGTATGATTTTAGAAACAGATCTATTGAAAATGTTACAGTAGATGCTCTACCTTTCGTGTTTTATGCCGAGCCTTGTGTTCAGACCCTCATCTCGCCTAATGGCCCGAGTACCATGAAGAAAATAGGACTAGGGAGAAACAAGGGAAAGAAGATCAAGAACACGAGGTTAACTATTAATGAATGTTAATCTTGCTCATTTTATAGGCATCTATATGTCTAGTCTGGTGTTGACTTTATATTACTCAAGTCAACTACAATTAGTTTTCTCAGTTTGAGGTTACTTGCAGATTTAGATCTGTGGGTTGTCGTATGTTTTGCCAGCTATAATATATTCGCATCAGAATAGTCTAGTATTAGTTATTTAGTTCTTGACAATTAAAAAATACAACCCTGTTGCATGATCACAAGACTTCCCATTTCACGCTAATGCATGAGATTGGTGGTTGGGGCAGGCAACCTTGTTAATATGGCTAGTCTGCCAATAATTTAGTTGATACCTTAAACCAACAACAATTGTTGCTTAATGTTTTTTGTAATAACCTGATCATGAACTCTTTCCTTACCTCTGCTTTTATCAGGGACGATTTCTTGTCCGAGGGATTTAAATTGGTGCTCTAACAATGGGAAGAAGAGAAAAATGTGAGGTAGATCATCAATTTTACAAGACGAGAGGTGAGTTAACCATCTTTATGAACAACTGTTTAATTGATAACATAGAGGCTTAGATTCTATAAGCTCATAATGGTCATGACACATTTTTTTATGATTAAGAAAATCACCAGTCAACAGCTCTTGAGTCACTCGAGCTTGATGCTAATTTATTTTACCCCTCTGTTGGACCTCCTGTTTCCTGTTTTTTATTTATTTAATGGGAATGATCACAACATGGATCAAAGTAGATCGTGTTTTATAGAGAAAATTGTAAAGGTCTAAAAAGCTAATACCCACCATCTTCTCATGATGTCCCATAATTAAAAGGCTCCATTTTCCAATATGAAATATGATAATTGAATACTTCGTATTTGTGTGTTTCCTACACTTCATACCATTGACACTAATTCGGAGTTCTAATGTTTCTGGTGAATATACTTACAAAAGGCAGTATCAGTTAGTTCTTGAGGTTCCCAGCTACCAGCCATTGTTTTGTAAGGGTAGAACCTCAATTGTTGCATCCTCTGAATTTCAGTATTTGTTAATGAAGTTAAGTGAAGTGGAGAATTTAACTTCTACTCTTGATGTGTTGAGATTTTCTCAAGTGCAGATTCATTTATACATAGGCCTTATGAGTGTACTGTACTTTGTAGCATGTAAGTTGATTAAAAAAAGGGAAAATACTCAGAAAATTTAAATTTGGCTTGTGATCTGTTTAGATTTCTAAATCAAGGTTGTAAGTTCTCTTCTTTGTTCAATTGGATAAACACATTCACTTCCTATCTAACCAAGCATTGTCTACAGCAAATGCAATTTTTTTTAAAGAAAGCTGACAATTCATTTGTTGCTTGGTGGATTCGTGTGATGATAGAGCTTACATTTTTAGATGTATTCTTTAAAATTCTCTAATATCCTTACGTTTGAATTCGAGGCAAAATAAGCCTCAAATAGGTCACAACTCACAATGATATGGTTTGTATTCTAAAATTTATTTAACTCATTCTTCACTTACCTAATTTGAATAAACCGTTAAAAAGGAAGCAATTTGAATATCAACGTTTTAGTTGCCTTAAAAAACCCAACTCTCTTGAGGTAGCAAATAGTGGTTTGGATGACATATGATTTTGACATTTTCCCTTAATCTCTGTAAATCAGTACTTTAAATTATATATTCTTTGGTTTGTTCTACTGTGAGGCTGTTGGGAGAATTGAGCTTGTCTTAAGCTTTGAATAGCATTATCTTTTACAGGTCCTGATTTAATGGTAATATCTAGTACCTTATTTTATTGAAGAAGTTGCTCTCAGGTTCTTTATATGAAGAATGTGTCATGTTGCAGGTAAAACAAAGATACTTCCATATACGATCTGAATCATGAATCTTCACATAAACTGGACACAACTATCCAATTGTGATGAATACCTTATTAGAAATCTTAATTCACTGCTTCAAAAATAATTGATCTACAATTTCAACTAAATAATACTCCGTAAGAGTTTGATGTTGGAAGGATGATTCTAAGTCGTTGACCTCTTGGGATGTATGATATGCATTAGCCATTAAAGAGTTCCAGTGGATTAGATATATTAAATCCCCCACCTCCCCCCTCTCCTGGGAGTTTTTTGGCCTCTGGTCGGAGTAGTTGTTTCTTGTGTGCTTTGTGATATTTAATTCGAGAACTATTAAATACTAGTTGGCCTTATATATCTCTGATAAACTTAGGAGTATGATACTTAAGGAATGCAGTCAACTTCTGATTAATTGAAGGAACATCTTCTGGGTTGTTTGTCGTTGTTATATACTGATTCTTGACCTTAATTGTCAAATCAATCAATTTCCTGTGACTGTATGAATTGCTAATAAGATCGTCTCGTTTAAAATGATTTGATATGGATAGTATGGTGGTGAAGTCATTGAAATTGACTTGTTACAACTTGAGTGCAGAGTAGGGAAGGGGTCAGGCAGGTGGTGGAAGAATAAACTGGAAAAAGCTCACTCGATTCTTCTGTCAAAAGTTACTGGTTGTGGTGCTTAAGCTAGCAATCTACACAAGAATGAATGAGGGCACTAGTTACAAGTAAGCATTACTGAACAATAATGCTATGTTGTCATAGTTACTGTGGAAGAAGCTACGTTTTGCTATGGAGGTTTAGTGTGTTTTGATGATGGCTTTTCTGCTGATGTTATACTGATTGAGAGATCACTCTCAATGTATTGTAAATAGTGTAAATCTCTCCTTTTAAAAATGCTATGTATGTTGTGTTTCAGCCACAAAACAAGAGTGTTTTTGTAAGACGGTACTATATATATTTTCTTATTCTGCCTGGACATGTTGGTTTCAACTTGTGACTTGTATAAATAAAAAGTTGAGTTAATTGCATTTCTGGTCTCATTAATCATGGCCCCACCGTCACTTTTTACGTTTACTCCCCTAGCAGACTTGATTCCATAGAATCCAAATCTTAATTGAAACAAAATTATTTTTTCATTGTTTGATGTAAACCTGCTTCTCAAATATGTAAACCACACTTTTTACACATTTTTCTCGAATCTCCAACACAAAATACACAACAGAAAACAGAATTTCATGTCATCTTCTAATCGATTTTGACAAAACCTTGTTTGTTATTGTAAAAAGACTTATCATGCTTTTCTAAACATTCCAGGAGTAGAGGGAGACCATTTCATAATTGTCCCCTATTAAATTTTTTAAGTCCATTAAATTACCATGTTTTTTAATTTAATTCACATGATTATCACTTTTTTAACAAGTCATTTTTTAAATTTTTTAATTTAATTCACATGATTATCACTTTTTTAACAAGTCCTTTTTTAAAACACATCACACTCCATAAAATGTTATACACACTCAAATGTTAAATATACCAAACTAAAATTCAAAAAAATAAATGAATTAGAAAGATAAGAATCCAAATTAATATGAAAGATATTATTCATATTTTTTAAAAATTAAATAAAGCTAAAAATTGAAGCTTTTTAATATTTTTAAATTTTATTTAGTTTTAATTTATTTTTAAAGATTTTTATTTTTATTTGATTTTTCAATTTAATATTTTTTCATATTGAGTTGATTTTTCTTTCAATTTTTAATTTTTATTTATTTTTCAAAATTTTGAATTCAGATGTTTTTAATTTAATTATTTTTAAATTTTATTTAATCTATTTAATATTTTTTCAAATTTAATTTAATTTAAATTTAACTGATTTTTTCAATTTAATTGACTTTTTTTATGTTTTAGATTTTTTATTGATTTTTTTATTTAAATATTTTTTAATATTATTTAATTTTTTAAAATATGTTTAAACTCTTATTTTTTTAAAAAATACTCCCTCATGAAAGAAGGCTTTTTGATGGAATTGCTTCTACTTGAATCGAGATTGCCTTACTGACTAAACACCTTCCCCATCTCTATTTTAGACAGATAGAGTTTTCACACAAAGGTCTTGACTCGCCTATCCGAATTCGGCAGACTGAGAAGGATTGATTGCACGGGATTGAGGAAGAGTTTGAAAGACGGATCAATCGAATACAGAGTCGAGGATGTCAGTGCGAAAGGTCGATATTGACTGGTGACCGTGACCGGGAAATCCACAGGTTCCATAGAATGGAATGGTCCAGCAAACTGAACTACTTGAGATGGTGCATTTGCTAAAAAATGGATGTTTCAATTTAGATTGTGCATTTCCTTATTTGGCAATAAAATAATTTTTAACTTTAAATCACACCCTTCAAACATCTCAAAATTACATTACATATCACTCTACTTTATTACTCACAATATTTTATTATTTACTTTATTACTCAAAAAACTTTCATACCCTCTACTTTATCCCTTTAATACTAGTAATAAACAACTCTCATGTTAAACTATGCGATTTTTATACAATTTGTATTTTGTTTTGAGTAATGAAGGGTAAATAGGAAAGAATTAGGATGTGTATAGTAATAAAAATTATTTTTAAATTTTAGTTTGAGGTGTGTATAACATTTTGTGAAGTGTAGTGTGTTTTAAAAAATGACATGTTAAATCTGATGTAGCAAGTAACTGAATAAAAAAAAATTAAAACATAATTGACTAAATTCAAAATGTGATAATCATGTGAACTGAATTAAAAAACGTGATAATTTAATGGACTAAAAAAAGTTAATTACTAAAAAAATAAATTGAATAAATTGGACATTAAAATTAAATGTATCTATACCCCAATTTGCCTAAAATATAATAAGTTGGTTGTTTCGGTTGTCTAAAATATAAATTTGGTGAGACTAAATAATTTAAAATCTTCATTATCTCGGCTGTCTCACAAAAATATTATGGAATATTAGTCAAAAGTTTACATTTAAAAATTATTACCATATAATTTAAAATTTAAGAACATGTGTTATAAATATAGATAGATGAAATTCGATTTCCTTAAATGAGTGAATTTCAATAAATATATATGGATCGGTGAAATTCGATTTTCTTAATTAAGTGAAATTCAAATTTTAATAAATAGGGTTCACTTTCGTATAATTGGACTCGAGGAAATCTCATTTTCGATCGTATAACTTAGGTCTAATTCAATTTATATTCCTTAAGTTTTCAATTTTTAAATTTACGTTCTTTTTGTCCGATTAACGTCCTTTCATCTTCTTTTTTTCAAACTTGCCAAAGTTTTGAGCAAATGACTCGTATAAGTGAAATAAATTGAAATTACGATCAAATAATCCAATTTATATGTCCTATAAATTTGAAAATTAATAATTAAAAAATTCTAAAAATCCCTTTAAACTTTTTAAAGGGTCTAAAAAATTCAGTAAAATTAAAAATTATAAAATGTACTCCCTCCATCCCATTATTATTTGAACATTTGACAAAAACGCATGTCCCATTATTTATTTAACATTTTATTATTTGAAAAAAAAATATTTTTTTTACTCCTTTAAAAAGCTCCTTCAAACATCTCTTATTTACACTACATGTTGTTACCTTTTGCACATTAACTAAAAACTATTTCTCCAATAAAGTTGAATTATCACTATATCCCTCCTAAAAAGTCACTTTATCACCTTTAATACCAATAAACAATTTTTACATTAAAACCCGTGCAAACAATAAATATTCAATTAATAATGGAACGGGGGGAGTATAAAATTAAAAAAAAAATTAAAATTTCTAAAATAAAAATTAAAAAATTCATTTTTTTTGAAAATCCTAAAAATAAAATATTCTACAATTGGTAATAATGTATATTATTAATTATAATTATTTGTATAAATATATATTATACGTGAGTATGAGACCATAGGTAATAATGTTTATATATATAATTTTTATTAGAAATATTTAAAAAATGATGTCACGAGGTAGGCTATGCTAGATAGAGCTGTCAAAATGGGCTAGGCCCGTTGGGTCGGCCCGCCCCCGCGTATAAAAAAGGTGGGTTGGGTTGAGTAATTTAGGTCCGTTTAAAAAGCGGGCCCGTATGAACCAGACCGTATGGGTCGTGGGTTTTGACGGGTTGGACCGGGCTTTTAAAAAACTATTTTTTTAATTTTTTAAATTGAATTGTAATTAAAATGTGATAACTAAAAAATTACAAATTCAATTCAACATTAAATCAAGATTCAAAATCACAAAAATATTATACTATTAAACAAAATTGAGATTTGAGAATAAGAATACACCATTGTCATCCATGTATTTACATGACTTCGGGAGAGATATAATAATTAATGTAGATTTAAATCTATTTTTTAAAATTTTCTTTATAAGAGCATAATTATCATTAGTAGATTGAAAGAGAGTGTGGTGAGACGTGTATTCGTAAATTGATATTTGCTACTGATAGTAGGGTTGATTTGTCAATTAATCTTTCATTGAATATTATATATTGATTACACTCTTTTGGCAATAAGGATTTAAACAATTGGAAGGTTTAAATTTTAGTTCGATTGATTTGTTAATTAAACAAAATAATACTCCCGCTGTCCATCAAAAGTGTGCTCACTTTTTTTTATATGTGCTTTTAAAAAAAATCATATTTTAATTATAAAGAATATATTTAATATAATGAGTAGAAAATATATTTGGTAGATACTCAATCTTATTAGTAAAGTTGAAAAAATATTCAAAAGTTAACTATTTAAATAGAATAAACACGTTTTTTTGGACCTCAAAAAAAGAAATGAGCACACTTTTAGTGGACGGAGGGAGTATATATTTGAGGTCTACTTTCTGATTATAAGAGATTAAAATTATTGACGTCAACTGTGTGGGTTTATTCAAAGATTATTCCAAATTATTTGCACAATTATTTTTTTAATAAATGTGAAAAAGTAAAAATTAATATATAAAGAAAAAGCATGTGGGCTAGCCTAGCCCGCAACCCGCCGTGGGTTGGGTTGGGTTGAGTATTTTTCAACCCGTACTCGTCGTGGACCGGTCCGCCAAAACCCGTAAAATGACGGGTTGAAGTGGTTTGTGGACCGGCCCGCCCCGTTAGCCCGTTTTGACAGCTCTAATGCTAGATCATCATTTTATAGGCTCATTTAGTTCATTGGCCTACCTGACCAGTCCAAGAACATTGCTTAGGGCATCTCTAATGGAGACCCAAATACTATATTTGCCTCGTGAGATGGTCTCCAATGGTGTAGCAATGTTGGTGACAATTTGCCATAATTTAATTTTTGGTGGTAAATTCTTAAAATATTATCGGACAAACCCCCTATATATTAAAGGAAATTTTGCGTGCTGGTGTGTCGTTTTCTGATAAGTTTAGATGATGTGTCATGATTTTAAAGAGTATGTGACATAAATATTAATTTATGTTAGTTTGAAAGGTATATTTGACTAACATTTATTAAGAGTTATTTTAATATTACTTAAATTATTTGTTTTCTAAATTTTATCATTATTTTCATATTTATGAAATGTTGTATCAAGAAATTTAGCAGTTCTTTTTGTTCTGCATTTTTTATTTAAATTTTAAATTTATTGACGTTCCGCGTAATACACGGGTGCTTATATAATTTTTGTATATAATTGAAAACATATATGTAACTGAATTTTAATTTTAAGCAATTAAAATATATTTGTAATTTTCACATTAAAATTATAGTTCACGTGTACCCAAAAATAACTACTCCGTAATTAAGTAGTGATTATGTTTTGAAAATAACTTTATTCCCTTCACTCTCTCAAACCTCCCTCTAAAAATCGTCAAATTCTTTTATGCACTCGTGGGTACCGTGCTCTCTACACATTTGCAACTCCTCCACACCAGCTTCACCTTCCAAAATCCGGCCACCTCATCCGTCGCTTGCTCCAGCCGCCGCTACTCCATGGAAGTCGGTTTCTTCTTCGACCACTGCAACCAACGGGGTAAAACTCCCATCGCCGTCCGCTGCTGCTTCTCATGGCCGGAAGATCGAAGTTGTGCTCACCGGATTTTGAGCTCAACGTCGGAGCCTCCCTTCTCTCTCGCCGGCAAGGCCCCTCACGCGAAAACGACTCAAGCTCCCATCCTCCCGACGTCGATTCTTCTTGTCGGAAGTCGCGGCCCGCGACCTCGCCGCCGAGAACCCTTCCGGCGAGAGCGACTGCACTACAGCTAGGGTTCCCAGCCATAGGGCCTTCCATGAGGACTGGGCCTCAGATTCCAGTCACACACCCACCTATTTACTTAGTTCACCCCTCAATGAACTCGCACCCACAAAATTCTTCAGTTCACCCCAGTGATGATTCACACCCACTAAATTCCTCCGATTTTGGCTATGAAATTAGATGTATAAAATTGTTTTTTATTGTATAAGATAATTAATGTTCATGGTATTACTGATTGTTGTTTATGGTATTATTGATTTATGTTAATGGTATTATTGATTATTTCCTATTAATACACAATTAAATTAATATTAATAATTATTGATTATGGTATTATTGATTATTAATTGTGGTATTATTGGTTATTGTTTGTGGCATTAATGATTATGTGGAATTATTTATTATTGCTTAAGACATTACTAATTATTATTTATGGTATTACAGATTACTGTTCATGGTACTGATTATTGTTTATGGTATTACTGATTATTATTTATGATATTACTGATAATTGTTTTTGGTATTACAGAATATAATTAGACCTGTGAAATTATTTGTTATTGTATAAAATTTTACTAATTAATGTTCATGATATTACTGATTACTGTTTGTGGTATTACTAATAATAATTAGATGTGTGAAATAATTTGTTATTAGATATTACTAATTATTGTTAATGTTATTATTGATTATTGTTCATAACATTATCGATTATTACTGATTATAATAAAATTATACATATAATATTATTTTGTATTAAATTTTTTTTTTTTTAAAGTAAAAGGGAAAAAACGAAGAAATAAAAAGTTTGGAAAAAATAAACTGAAAATGAGAAGAAAAAAGGAGGGGGGGGGGGAAGAAAAAAAAGAGAGAGAGATTTGTATCTAATTTCGATAGTTATTTTTTTAATTATGTTTTTGCGATTTTTTTCTAAAAATATGGGTGATTTGGTAGTGAATCAACGGTAACTCGGCTGTAGATTGTAAATATATAATTAGAGTTTATTTTATTATATTTTATGTAAATTAATAAAATGATAATATAGTATTTTAAATGTAATTATTAAAATATTTGGAGGTGAACTCATAAAATGAGCGGGTGCATATAATTGTGGCTAACAAATAATTTGGGGGTGAACTCATAAAATGATTGGGTGCAGATAACTGTGGTAAAAAGAAATGATTTGTGATGAACCCATAAAATGAGCGGGTGCAAATAACTGTAGTAAAAAGATGATTTGGAGGTGAAGTTATTAAATGAGCAGGTGCAAATAAAATATAAATTAAAATTGGTAGGTACGGTGCACACAAATGAACTCAAGTATCACCCCTAAAAATCAAGTCGAAGTTAAACTTTCAACCACCACCACCTCATATATATCTCTTCCTCTCCCCGTCCCCGCACAGCCACACAGTCTCCGTCGTTCCACCGTTTGCAACTCGTTATCTCATCGACCTTATCCTTAGATTTATGGGCTAAGAATTTTTTTTAGAGGTAGTTGGAATCAATGGGTATATCCATTATCCTTCTAAACGATGCCACGATGGTCGATTGAATGAGCTGTCCGTTGATCTCGTTTTACAATTGTTTTAGTTTTTCTTTTTTCTTTAGTTTGCTTCCTTGTGTTTCAGTTTCTTGTTATGTTTTTCTTTGCCTTGTGCGATTTCTCCCGTGTTATGGGTCTCTTCCCTGTGTTGGGATTGTGCTGGGCTCGGTAATTCGTAAAGTCTTGGTACTTGGTGGATCTTTGACTTTTTTTTATCTTTTTTTTCTTTAACATGAGAACACGTTAGTGTGAGGATGTCTCGTAATAAGAATGGAGATCTGAACCTTTTCGGTGCTCAAAGAGTACACTCGTCTTCCTCTCAATTGGATGGGACGACAACTCTCTATTTATATGTCTTGAATTAAAGATCTTGAGCTCCGATTTGCATTAATATTTTGTATTTAATTGCAAATCCTTAAAAAAAAAAAAGTAATGATTATGCCAATTTTTCTAGTCTATTTTAAGGCAAATTTTATTATGTAATTGAAGGTATAAATACACTTTGATTTTAATGTTTAATTTATTCAATTTAATCTATTCAACTTTTAATTTAATTAATTAAAAATCAATTTCAATTGTATAGACACAATCAATTGCATCTAAATATTTTTTTTTTTAAATGTATTTCAAAAAGTATATCATTGTTATAAATGAATTTCGAATGGAATGATGATAAAGACCGACGCTACTCATGTAATTTGGTATATCAATTTTTTATATATATAAATTTATAAAGTAGGGGCAAAATACATTTTTTTTACTCCTTAAGTAGTATACCAATTTTGATTTTGACTTAAATTAATCTCTTATATTTATAAATTTTAACTTTTTAGTCTTTACTATCTACAATTAAAAGTAAATATCTTGTATTTACTTAAAAATTGCTGACTTTGTCGTTTATCTGCACATCGAGTCTCAAATCACGTATCTACAAATCAGACCCGAATTGCGTTTGTACAATCGACTCCAATACTTACCTTTAATTGTAGATAGTAAGGGTTAAAATTTTAAAATTTATAAACATAAGTGTAAAATTTAGAGGATAAAAATCAAAATTCAAACAATTTAAGAGACAAGAAAAATGTATTTTTCCTAAAATATGAGTTGATTTTTTTTTAGATGCCATACCAAAATCACAATAAATATAGTATTTTTTATTTTTTTGTAGATTTTTGTATACGAGACAATAAATCTATTCCATTTAGAAAATAGAAACGTTTAATTGAACAAAATATAATTAAAGAGTTAAATTGGTACATGATTTGATAATAATTTTTTTTAGGAAATGCCGATGCTTCCTACATGGTGTACCTTTTACTCCGGATTTTCCAAGGTTGTAGTTACCTTGAATAAGCATTGAAGAATTAAAAGAAGTATGGTAATAATATAATTTCCAACATTACATTAAAATACAAAATATCATCATAAAAAAGTAGACCAAACAATAAAAAAAAATATAGTAATACCGCAGCACATCCTTATCGAGATGAAATAAACATTGAATGTAGCCAGGAATATATATCCTGTTTTTTTTTTTTAATCTAACAACCCTCAATTTAAAAAAAAAAAAAAAAGAAAAAAAAAGAAAGAAGAAGTAGGGGAGAAGGATAATATCCGCGGGAATCCATGGCCAGTTTGGTAATTTCTGGAAAAGAGTGTAAAAGGAAGTGATATTGGGCGAAAGGAAAAACCCCTTGAAAATCAAATTGCGGTTTCACACAGTAAAACACACACACATACAAATATCGCTTCGCCTTCCTTGATCTCCGTAAATACTTGCAGTGATTTCACGCACAACACACACACACACACACACAGTGAAACCAGAGGAACAACAAAACTGGGGCTCTGTTGTTCAGGGGGGTTTACGATTCGATGGGCTCATCCCCCCCGTGAAAAGCCCCACCCCTGCCCGATGTCGTCTTTCTCCAAGCGCAAGCTCGACGATTATGCTGCCGACGACCCCATAAACCCTTCCAGGATGCGAAAGGACCATACTGCCCTCCCCTCCCGCCGCCCCCTTTGGTCCCCCCTCCCCCGATCATCCGCCGCCGCCGCCGACTCCCTCACGCGCCTCCAGTTTTTTGTGCGTATTCTCTCCGACCACACCCTCGTTCTCCACGCCGACGCCAACGACACAGTCGAATCTGTTCACGAGAAAATTCATTCCATCACCGGTATTCCGATCAACGAACAGAGGCTGATTTACCGGGGGAAGCAGTTGCAGTGGGAGCAGACTTTGGATGAATGTCAAGTGGAAAATGATGCCGGTTTGCATTTGGTGGGCCGTATGCGGAGCACGGGGCACCCCCAGGCATGGCAGCTGATCAACGATGTCATTTCGTTGATTTTTCACCTGTATAAGAACAACGCCCCTCCCTCACCTTGCCCCAAGACCCTGAAATCTATGATTGTGGAGTTCTTAACAAAGACTCCCAAGGGGGAGGATGCTCCTAAATCATCTGGTCATTTGCAGATTTTCAACGCCTCCTCTGCTCCTGCTGCTCTGGTAATGCTCTATATGTCTTCTCATAAACCTAATAGTGAGGCAGCTGATGATGCCATTAGACACTTTATTTCCTCTAGTAAGACTGTTTTGCCTAGGCATGTCCATAATGATTGTGTGCCCATCGTTTTGGAATTCTGTAAGTTGTTGAAGAGGGCTGTGGGAATTGATGATCCATTGTATTGTTTCTGCCGAAGTAGTTTGGGAGCTATGGCAGAATATGTTGAAATTGGAGAGAAAAAGTCTTTGGTTGGGTTTCGTGATATATTCCCCTTTGTTAGTGAAATAGCAGGTAAAATATCCCAAGATTTGGAGTTAAGTACAGGTCCAACCCCTTTTCCAGGGCCGTCATTGAGTGACATTAGCGATTTCTCTTCATTTATGGTACCAGTGAGGAATGAGATTAACAAAAGTGTCCAGTTTTGTGGTCCAATTCGAGTTCCATTGACTGATGAGCTTCGTAGCCTACCAGTGTGTTATGCAGATGAGATTTTAAGTTTGAAACAAATATATTTTGATATGTTGAGTAAATTAGACAAGTGTTTGTTCAAAATTCAGGATCACATGGACTGGTTACAGAAACATGGTGTTGGACTCATTTCAATTGGATTGTGTCATTATCTGTCTATTTTGAAGGAACTAAATCATATTTCAAAACTTTACAATGGTTACGAAGGCTTATTTTGGGATACCATGAAGCAA
Organism: Galeopsis tetrahit; assembly: GCA_963675135.1. Classification (NCBI taxonomy): domain Eukaryota; kingdom Viridiplantae; phylum Streptophyta; class Magnoliopsida; order Lamiales; family Lamiaceae; genus Galeopsis; species Galeopsis tetrahit. The sequence continues at coordinate 73,526,312 of OY776123.1, forward strand.
AAAAAGGGTGCTCTATGTCATCTTATTATCAAGTGTGCAAAGAGGAATGAGGATCATAAATGGATTCTTGACTGTAAGGAAGTGACCAATTTTGAGGCAAGGAGACATTTAGCAATGATGATGCTACCTGAAGTGAAGGACGACTTTGAGGAGCTGCACGAAATGCTCATTGACCGCTCGCACTTGTTGGAAGAATCATTCGAGTACATTGCACGTGCAGAACCAGAATCCTTACGTTCTGGTTTATTCATGGAGTTCAAGAATGAGGAGGCCACTGGCCCGGGTGTCCTACGGGAGTGGTTTTTCTTGGTATCCCAAGCAATCTTCAACCCCCAAAATGCCCTTTTTGTCGCTTGCCCTAATGATCGTAGAAGGTTCTTTCCGAATCCAGGTAAGAATTCTTGATTTTTGCTGACTATTTCTAAAGCATTTGTAGTAATATCTTATTTTCTATTTCATACTTCTGCAAACTGCTTACGTTTGAATCTATAATGCTAGTGAATGGAGACATACTTTGACTAGGAGAAGAGAAACCTAGACTGAAATATTAGTGCAAGAAATGCAGATCGTCAGATAAAATGATAAGTATGAGGGATATTAGTATGGATGCTTGTTCTCTGATTGGTTAGTTGCAGTCACACTCTTTTTTTTTCAATGGGAAGATGAAGAAAAATACGGTGATTATGATGATGATGATGATGAGGAGGACTTTGATGGGGATGAGAGTGAAAACTAGACTATTGCATTGCTGCTTTTGCTACAATTAGTGTTTTTTGCACAACTTTAGCGTTTGTTTCATTTTTACATTATGTTCTAATGTTCATTAGCTGACTTTTTGCTATTATTATGTGATTTTATGTGGTATTGAACTTTATAACCATTTCATTTCTATTATGAAGCAAAACATTGAAAAAAAAAACTTATTTTCATCTAATACAGTTACTATTTGAGATTCAACTATGATAAATTGTGCTAACCAGGTGCTGTTGCATCACAAACAGAATAACTCCAACTAAAAGCTATAATGGATCCAAAGAACAAAACTCTGTACCTCGCCTAACCTAGGTTTTTGGGAGTCAGGCTTTCAATATTGTAACTCATTTTGTTCAAAGAGCCATTCAACATTGTAGCACCTGAGTAAGACTGAATTACACTATTCTCTCTCTCTCAACTCACCTCACCCCACCCACAATCTTTTGCTCAGTTTAAATGTTACAGATTCTTGAAACACATATGAAGACTCAACTTCCAAGGGGTGGTAGAAATATCCAAGGATATCTGAGAATGCATTGAGTCTGTGCGATGGAATCTTAATAAGAACCAAGAGTTCTTGTGAGAGTGACCTAGTTGATATGGTCCAGAAATGTCCTAAAGGAGTTAAAACTTACAGTGCTTCCTAGGAATCATGTCTTATTTACTAAATTATTAGTGTGTAGACGGGAGACAAGAAACCCCATTGATTATTTTGCATGACCTATATTCGGGGTCCATTTTTTTCCCTTTCCCTCTCTTGTTTTGTTGTAAGACTGCCTGAAAATTTAGTAGACCCAACGTAGTGTGCCCAGCCAAAATATAAATAAGTGAAGGACAGATAAAACAATAGAAAAACCTAATAGGAGACTTGACAGAAGAGAATTTATGCTTTATTCACTATGTTCCTGTTTCATGTGAGTTTTTCTCTGATTTAAGTGGTTACTCAATTACAAGTCTATGAATTATGGTTATTATGTGTCTCTCTACAGTTTTATATGGATCTCTTAAGCGTCGGGGTATTCTTACAAATTTTATAGTGAAGATGTATTCTATTAATTTTATGTAGTTGGATTGTCTAGGTGTCTTGATGATTCTATCAGTGAATTGGCATACATAGATGAAGAAAAAACTTGAAAATCGTCTTATAAGATATCGGAATCTTTTTGACAATTACAACTTCATCAAGTTATCTCTTTAGCTAATGATCGAATCAATCCAATTTCACATTGTATCAGCCTAACTTTTGACTGCACATGGCTTTTCCCAGTTCAAGTTTATTGACATACTTTTAATTCAATGAATTTAAAATGAGGCCAATAATTCCATTTAGTGCCTGGTTTTTCTATTTGCAGCATCTAAAGTGGACCCTATGCACCTTGATTATTTTACCTTCGCTGGCAAGGTAATCGCCTTAGCCTTGATGCATAAGATACAAATCGGCATTGTATTTGATCGTGTGTTCTTCTTGCAATTGGCTGGGAGTGTTATTTCCTTAGAAGATATAAGGGATGCAGATCCGTACTTATATAGTAGCTGTAAGCAAATTTTGGAGATGGACCCTGAGGCCATAGATCAAGATGCATTAGGTCTAACATTCATTCATGAAATCGAGGAGTTGGGGACAAGAAAGGTCATTGAGCTCTGCAGTGGTGGGAAAAACATAGCTGTAAATAGTAAAAATAGGGGAGAGTATGTTGATTATCTTATACAGCAACAGTTTGTCATAGCTATATCCGAACAGGTATCCAGATTTGTTAAAGGTTTGACAGAGATTATGAGTAGCAAACAGACCATGAGATTCTTCTTCAAATGTCTCGATCCAGAAGATCTTGATGGGATGCTACATGGCAGTGAAAATGCAATTTCTATTGATGAATGGAAAGCACACACAGAGTATCATGGCTTTAAAGAAACTGATGATCAGATATCCTGGTTTTGGAAGGTATGTTGAAGGAGTTTGTTTTTTGTTTGCACTTTATTTTTGGTTTGCCGAACGAATTCCTATGTGCACTTCACCCCAAGTTTTTCTGGGGGCTTGTTAGTTTATAATATTCGTCATTATGCAACACCGTTTTCTTTTATGAAGATGAATATTTATGGCTGTGCAGCGATTAGCACCATTTCAGTATGCTTTCATGTACTTGTTGATCAACACTAGACAATTAAAATTTCAATCAAAAAGTGAAAATGCCAGTTCACAGGAAATGTATTGTGATATAAAAATTGTTAGCATTAGAAAAATTACAAGTCTAGGATTTTGCTTTTAGGCACCATTGCCACTTTGTCCAGAAGCAGCTGCCTCTAATCTTTCAGATACAATGCATATGTATGAAATTTGTATTTCACTATCATCTTTGATAATTTTTGTGTTATTACCAGTATTATGACGATCATCTTTCATACATGAGCAGATGAACGTATAAAATTTCCTACTTCCATGATATTTTAGCCAATTTATATAGGGATGATCATGAAAGTATGTCTTGTCTTAGGTCCTTTTTGTTCATGCATGTTAGTTTAAATATTTTCCTGAATTAGTACATTGTATCTTCGAAAACATAGCACATGAGAAACTCACAGTGCCTGACACCACTCCTTTGATACATGTCCTTTTAGGTCCTTTTTGTTCATGCATGTTAGTACATTGGCTAAATATTTTAGCCAATTGTGTGTGTGTGTGTGTTTTGGGGGATGGGGGATTGTTCTATTCTGTCTGACAATGTTAATTCTGAAGGCATGTGAAATTCAACGGGGCGCTTGGTTCAAATTCTTCAATGGGAATGATAATGATGATTACATTGTTAGTGGTTTGCTCTAATCTTGGAGTAGGTGGAGAGAAAAAATGATTGTTGGTTGAGGAATAGTTGAATGATTGAGGGGTAATATTAATTTGTTTTGAGTCTCATTACCCCTTAAGTATTAGGTGTGAATTGATGTATATTTTTTTAATTCTCATTAACCAACTCAATTACCCCTTCCGTGCCCATTCTTATTTCCATTCCCATTTAGGAGTTTGAACCAAGCCAAATCATTGTGTGTGTGACTAACAATCCAGCTTTTGCTAATCAAGTGCTCAATTTATGAATGATTTTGGCAAGCTTCTTTTGTTGTCTTATACTATCACAAATTCACAGTTGTCATAACGTAATTTCTGAAAACTGGCGTGGACTTTAAATGTGATTTAAGCCTCAAACTATATAAGCCTTGAATCTATCTTTGGCATGGTAGAAATGATGCTTACATTTTGAAGAGGAGAAATAGAATATAAAATTGCACAAATAGAGACTGCCTGCTCGTATCATGCGATGATTATACTGATATGTCTCAAGGTGTTTGTATAAGTACCAAATTTAGTAGAAAAAATCCATAATTTTTCTACTTTTTTAATTTTTAAGTGAACCATTTTAATTACTTTGTTTTTGGGCTTATTATTTGAGAGTAATAATCAAATTCAATTTGTTGTGCATTGAAATATTACTCTTTCTCACTTTCATTTTCATTCTCTTCTTTATAATATTTGTTAAATTTGGTATGATGGGGTTAATTTATTTCTCTAGTTTATGATGATAATTTCAACTTGCAGATTGTGGGTAATATGACAGCAGAGCAGAGAAAGGTTCTTCTCTTCTTTTGGACTTCAATCAAATATTTACCGCTAGAAGGATTCAGTGGGTTGGCTTCTCGTCTTTACATCTATAAGACTTGTGAATCGTTAGATCGACTGCCTTCGTCTCACACATGCTTTTTCCGGCTGTGTTTCCCTGCTTATCCGACCAGTGATGTTATGCAAGATCGCCTTAATATCATCACTCAGGAGCATGTAGGTTGTAGCTTTGGAACTTGGTGAAAATAAGTGGTTTTGGTGTTGTGCACATAATAGAATTTGTATTAGAGTGTACATAATAGACAACTCTTGGCTATTTTGGCTCTAGACTTATTATCTGAGGAGGGTGTAGGGGTAATGTCTTGTTTTCATCAAGAACAATTGTAACTTGTAGTGGCTCCTCTTTCTAAACTGTTGATATGGGTTAACTTATCAGGTATAAAAAGGGCAAGAGTTGTGAATTTTTTTATTTTACCATTTTTTCTTTACTGACGAATTAAAAAACAGACATTTTAACTTATCAGGTATATCATTACAGGTTGTCTACCGTTCTTGTGGTAGATTGATGTGTATTTCAGAAGCCAGTTAATAGCTGAAGGTGGCAACTGTTGATTTGGTGAACATTTTTCAAGTAGCGTAAGAATTAGTGTGGCAACTGGACTGTGAGTCGACGGAACTTTACTTTAATAGTTCAACCTCACGTGAAGGAACTGTCTCATACAATCTCTGCCACGAAGATGTATCAGTACTTCGTTAGCTGTTCCCTTGCAGATATTCTTACATTAGTTGCTTTCCTTGGTGGCCAAACCCCTATTCTCACCCTCGTTGGCCACTGCAACCAAACCCCATCAATTAATGAAATCAACTCAGCTAAGATCAATTAAACAAAATATCAATTGTGTCTGATCTCTATGCGTGTGTGTTCTCTCAAAATTTTGAATATTAACTGCATTTTGTGTTCATCTATTTAGTCGTTATAACTATTAGGGAGGAGGGGGTTATTTGTTGGGAGTTAAATAAGATGGCAAGATAATAATTGATAAATACAATAATTAAACTGTAAAAAGAAACGATACAAGGTTGTAATTGGCCGCCCTTGGCGAGCCGAACTAACTGGGCTCCAAAGGTTAAGTTGGCTCAAACCAGTTAGGAGCTCTCCCAGTTTGTAGCGACTTGAAAATGGAATGGCTCGATGGTTTCCACGACCTCAAAGCTTTGTTTGAGTTCGGGAGCATTGCGAGCTAAATGGTAGAGGCAGACTCGACCCACTTGACCTTGACAACAACAATTGCAACGTGTTCAGGATCACAATCAAGAAGATATCAAAGCACACATGCATTTAATACATTCGACTGATCATTAATGCTCTCACAAATCTGTAGGCTTTTCTATTGAAGGATAGGCCTACAACCAATGCAACGCTGAACACTTAGCTGCTACCTAGAGAATTGTATCTGATCTACCTCGAGGACACATGTTTTTTTTTTTTTGGAAACGAGGTATAAGAAATACCTACCATCAAACACAAACACAGTACATAGCAAAAATGAGAGTCTCTAACTCACGCACAAAGAAGGCTCCCTATCCCAATTCTGAAAAGAATACCAAGATTTAGCTTTCAACCATCTAAAATATGTTATTTTAATATTTTCTACTGTCTTTTTTTTCGAGGACACATGTAAGATCATGATTGAAACTATAAAATGAGGATTGAGATAGATCCGGCCTATTGAACATTGTAACCTTATAAAAAGGGAACTTGACCACATTTTTTAGGGTTGATCCCCAATTCATTGATTACACTTAGCATTTAAAGGAAAGTTCTTAAGTTCTCCAAACCAGTTTTTTTTTTTTCACTTTATTGCTAGTATTTATCATCTCTTTGTTTGATAGTTTGTTAGTCGAATCATCAACAAGCTAAATAAAACTCACTAAATCTGATTCAGCAAATGAGCCATCAATAAAGGCTATCCAGGAGAGAGGAAAGATTTTGACAAGAAAAAAAAAAATTAAATAAATTACTTTATAATTAAAGAATATTGTCATTTTGAAAAATAGGAATGATGGGAGAAAATTAAAATATTTTGATTAAAAAGTAATTTTTATGTTAAAGGTAACTATCACATCTATATATATATATATATATAAAAACAACATAGTTGACTGTCGGTCAATTCCCGCCCAAATTCTGTGGGCTTAACTTTTCTCTTTTCTCTTTTTTTTTTAAGAAAAGGCCCATCTATTTTAGTTTTTGGGTTATATTTTATTCTATTCGAGCAGTCCAGTTACAAATTACTAGTTATTAAAAAATATTTATAATTAAGTATACCTCTATAAATTTTAATTATTAAAAAACATTTGTAATTAATTTATGTATATTTGTACATATACTTTTATTTTCTAAGATTATATATAGATTTTAATTATAAATTAAAATCTGTATGAGATAATTTCATGAATCTATTTCGTAAAATTGAATTTTAATTAATTACTCCACTTTATTTCGTCAGAAGCTTCCAATCTTTTCATTTAGATGTCTCACAAAAAAAAAATCTCATTTTATTTTAGTGTATACATTGTGACTCCACCTCTTTTACTCTTAAATTATTTTACACTCCATTTTATTCCCTCTCTTCAACCATATCAATTTTATTACACCTCATTTTATATTAATGTTTTTCAAATTATGTGATAATTAGACGGATGGAGTAATATTCCATCAATAATTATAAGTGAAAATAGATTTTAAAAAATGTAATTGAAGCTTCATTTACAAGATGAAATCAATGATATGGTTTCACATAATATTATTGTTCTTCAAATTCTGTAAAATTCAACCATTTAAAATTTAAAATCGCACGAATTTATTCTATAAATAATTAATTAAAATTTATTAGTAATAAATCCATCATGCAACGCACGGGAGAATTACTAATTTTTTAAAATAATATTATAACTTCTTATTTCTCCTGTCCACAAATTCTATTTTTACTTGCTTATTGCTTCGTTCATAAATTCTATTCTCATACTTTTAATGGAAAAAAATAACTTTATTTTTATCATTATCTTTCAATCATCACTTAATTACTCAAAATGTCATTCAATCTTACTCACAAATAATCATTTTATTCATAATGAACCCCACAATATACTACATTATCCTTATTTTATCTATTTTTATCTTAAAATTTGTGTCCAAAAGTATGAGAATAGAATTCTTGGATTGTGCATTATTAAAATGCTATCACTTTTAAGAATCAAGTTATTGAAAATTGACAAGTAAAATAAGACATAATTTATGTAATGTATTTAGAATGGTTTCATTAACTTTGAAAGTGACCTAAAGATCATATATATATACAGTGCAATGGAGGAAGTAACTACTCTTAGAGTAGTTATCAAGATATAGTTGAGGCTAACTAACAAACTTAAACAAGTAGGAAGTTACTAACTAATTATGTTGACACCCCCCTCCCCCCCAAAGTTAGACGGATGGAGATATACTCGAAACTTGGATCTGAAGTATTCAAATAAAGGACGAGGAAGGGCCTTCGTAAAGATGTCTGCGATTTGTAAGTTGGATGGAACAAACTGAGTAGATAGGCGACCAGCAACAACTAACTCGCGCACGAAATGATAGTCAATATCGATATGTTTGACTCTCTTATGTGCGACAGGATTTTGACTTAGGAAGAGAGCGCTTCTGTTGTCACATAAAAGGCGAGGAGGATCGGTGGGCGAGGCATGGAGTTCACGAAGAAGAGAAGTGATCCAGATTATTTCGGATGCAGTGTATGTCATTGCACGATATTCAGACTCACAACTTGACTTGAAAAAAGTAGGTTGCTTCTTGGCACTCCATGAGACGAGGTTAGGGCCGAAGAAGATGGAATATCCATACGTGGAACGACGAGTATCTAAACAACGAGCCCAATCTACATTAGAGTAGGCGAGAAGATGGTTTGGGCCGCGAGAGAAATCGAGACCGTATTGGAGAGTGCCTTTGACATATCGCATGATGCATTTGACTGCTTGGAAATGATCGATAGTCGGAGAAGCTTGAAATTGGCTAACGGTGTTGACGGCGAAGGAGAGATCTGGTCGCGTAAAAGTAAGATATTGAAGGGCGCCGACTAAGGAACGGTATTGAGTGGTGTCTAAATGAGGAGTGCCGAGGATACTAAGATAGTCGGTTGGAGAGAGATGAGTGGAGACAGGTTTGGAATCGATCATGTCAGCACGGGAAAGAATGTCTTGAGCATATTTGGATTGACTGAGAAAAAGACCAGTAGAGGTGTAAGTAATTTCTAAGCCAAGAAAATAGGTAAGTTGACCGAGGTGTTTGATAGCGAACTCCTTCTGAATTTGAGCAATTAGGCGAGCAATAATGGAGTCGTCATTTCAAGTGATGATGATGTCATCAACGTAAACGAGAAGATAAAGGGTTGTGGTCGCCTGGTGAAAAATAAACAAGGATGTGTCAGATTTGCTTTCAATAAAACCTAGGGAGAGAAGAAAAGTGCTAAAGCGAAGAAACCAGGCCCTTGGTGCCTGTTTTAGACCGTAGATGGCTTTGTTGAGGCGGTAGACATGGTCTGGGCGAGTGACTTGAACGAATTTTAGTCTATATGTTTTGACTAATTACTTCCCCTCAAGCATAAGGGATCGTAGTAGTATACACGTAATTATTTCGACCAAGTAGTATCGAACCACGGGAGGTGGACTAGTGCAATGGATCCCTAAAGTTGTATGTTGGCATAACTAATGTAGCTACGGTTTTGGGAGCAATTTGAACTAAATCTAAGAGCAATCAAAGGAATTTAATTAAACTAAACACAATCCTAATAAGTAAATTAACTACTAACCAAGAAAACAAGGAAATGACAATTAAAAGCAAATAACAACTACGAATGAAATTCGAAGAAATGCAAGTGTGTGAATGCTTCGGGTGTTCTCTACCTAGTGAAATCGAGTGAGATTGCTTATACCGTTTTTATGCTTCAATTTGGATTTGCTAAGAGCATCAAGATGCTAGGATGAAAATCGTTTCTCTTCGGGTACTATAGCCTTACGTCTAAGGTGTTCCCAAACCCGGTAATAAGACATCTTCCTAATCCTCAACAACTACCCAAATAACCATTCAAGTAATTAATGTCTCTTAATGGGGTTCTAATACAATTAACTCTCTCTCGACGAATTAAAAGTATAATAAACGCATTTGTATACCAACAACTCACACCATAAATTTAAACATGCTCATGTAACTCTCGTCTACGCTAAACATGCCTCAAAATACGGATTAATAGAAGCTAATACACAAAGCACCAATAAAACCCAATAAGAGAATCAATAATCAAAATATCAACAATAATCAAAGCATAAACAATACACACATTCAATATTCACATGATTTCAAACACCCAAAGCATAAAAAGCTTAGCCCATGGTGTTTGAGAAAACACCCATGGCTAAAACAACAAAAGAAATATAAATAAACAAGAAATTTACCATACAAAGCTTAAATAAAAGAAAAATATCACCTTGAGAGTCTTGAAATTCTTCCATTCTTACATGAAAATGAAATGCTCAAATGATTCTAAGCTAAGAAAGCATAAAAATAACTAATGGTGTTTGAGGAGAAAAACTCCTCAAACCCTAAGCTATCCATTCTTTTCTTTATCCCATGTTGAATGTGAAAATATGAGTTCTTGGTTGTGTGGGGAATGAATTCTAGGGCTCCAAAATCTGATTGTGGGTGCTTTTTATAGCTTGGAGGAGTGTTTGAGACGAATTTTGCACTTAGGCCCTTGAAATCCTTTAAAATTCTCGAATTTTCGCGCATCAGCAAGTTGACTCGGTCAACCGAGTGGTTTGACTCGGCCAACCGAGTGAGTTGGAAGTCCAGAAACTGACCTGGAAGCAGATTTCACTCGGTCAACCGAGTGGGTTGATTCGGCTGCCCGAGTGGAATCTGTTTCAGTTTCACACTTTCTTGTTTCGATCATATCTTCCTGACCTCCGATTGACTTGATTCCTTTTTCCATTTCACTCATTTTTTTGAGACGCATCCAATGGAGCAATTATCTTCTTGACTTCATGAATGTTCAGACACGTATTTTGCTTCCAAATAAGTTCAATTTACCTAAAAAAATAGCAAAACACATACCTTTCTCATTTCAAGTGCAATTAGTCAATTTAGTGTGAATAATGCAACAAAACCCTCAAAATTATGTAAAATAAACACATGAATTTCAAGCAATTTTCACACTAATCAGCGAGCAAGGTCAATATGACCAGGAGGTTGCTCCATATAGACTGGTTTGGTAAGAAGGCCATGAAGAAAGGCGTTGTTGACATATAATTGGCGAAGAGACCATTATCTAAGAACGGCGAGCGATAGAATAATGCGAACAGTAGAAGCTTTAACAACAGGGCTGAAGGTGTGGTCATAATCAAATTCACGAAGTTGCGAAAACCCTTGGGCGACGAGGCGAGCTTTATGTCGATCAATACTTCCATCAGATAAATACTTGGTTCTGAACACCCATTTGGAGTCAATGACATTGTCGGTTGTTGGGCTAGGAATAAGAGTCCATGTTTTGTTGGAATGGAGGGCACGGAGTTCAGCATCCATGGCTGCAGTCCATTTCGGAGATTTGGAAGCACATTTGAATCCCTTGGGCTCTTTAGTTGAGTGAATGGAGGAGAGCAATGCAGTGGTGGCGAGGAAGGAAGTATTGATAGGATGTTTTGGTTTGAAAATGCCATCTTTAGAGCGAGTGCGCATGGCATGAGTTGGGCGAGGAAGATCCTGGCGATGAGGAGTAGAGCGAGCAGGAGGAAAAGGCAGAGTGCGAGCAGGCTGATCGGGTTGAGGAGTCGGTGGAGGAGGAGGAAGAGGAGTATCATTCGCGGAAATGCAAACAGAGCATGGCGACGAAGATGGTGAAGTTGATAGATCCATGTATGTGGAGACATCAAGAGAGGATAGCGAGGAAGAGCAGCGATCCAGAGTTTTGAAGGGGAATTTTTGTTCGTCAAACTGGGCATGACGAGTAATATATATGCGAGCAGATGTGGGATCCAGGCAGCAGAAGCCTTAATGGCGGGAGCTGTAGCCAATGAAAACACAAGGAATACTGTGAGGAGATAATTTGTTAGCAGCATAGTCACAAAGGTAGGGAAAGACTTGACAACCAAAAATATGTATATTGTCAAAACGAGGAGGAGAAGAAAAGATAAGTTCATAGGGAGATTTGTTATTGAGCACGAAAGATGGAAGACGATTGATAAGATATACAGTTGTGCCAAAGGCCTCAACCCAATATTGGGTGGGTATAAAGGTGTGAAATAGAAGAGATAAACCTGTTTCAGTGATATGTCGATATTTTCTTTCTGCTCGGCCATTCTGTGCAGGTGTATATGGACAAGACATAGTGTGAAGAATGCCATTTTGCGAGAATAAGGTTTGCAAGTTTTTATTAGTGAATTCAGTGCCCCCATCAAAGTGAAATCGTTTGATTTTATAGCATAATTAATTTTCAACCAATTGTTTAAAATGAACGAAGATAGAGTAGAAATTAGATTTTTGTTTAAAAGGATAGAACCAAACAAAACGAGAAAAACATCAACAAAGATGGTGTAATATCTATAGCCATCACAAGAGGGGGTTGGGGAAGGACCCCATAAGTCACAGTGCACAAGATCGAGCAAAGCCTGAGCGTGAGATTTATTCATAGTAAAGGGTTGACGAGAAATTTTAGCAATTTAACAAGGAGTACAAGATACAGGAGTTGGTAGAACAGAAGTAACAAATATTTGACCTAGGCTAGCGAGCAGTTTTACATTGCTAAAATAAGTATGCCCAAGACGATTATGCCAAAGTTTATAGGAGGCCTTAGTTTTATATTTAGTATGTAGAGCAAAAACAAAAAAAAGCGAAAAGGTCTATCCAGAATGTCAATGCCATTTTCACGGCGCCCCTGGGCGAGCAAAATCCCTGTAGCTCGATTCTGAATTTCAAAGGAAGTGTTAGTGAACAAGACAGAAACAGGATGATCAGATGTAAGTTGACTAACATATAATAAGTTTTTAGTTATATTAGGGACAACAAGAACATTAGAATTGAAAGAGAAAAAGAGGTGGAGAAAGATTTGGAACCGGTGTGGGTAATCGGCAAGGAATTGCCATTGCCGACCACTACACGATCGGAACCTGAGTAGAGATATGAGGAGTAGAGAGTCGCAGGCGAGGAGACCATATGGGCTGAAGCTCCAGTGTCGAGATACCAGTCTGAAACATTGGAAGGAGTAATCGAGGAATAGACCGGTATGGACTCGACACAGTTGGATTGACGAACATGAGGAGCGGTGTAGCGTTGAGGACATGAATCAGCTAAGTGACCATCAAACTTGCATATCTGACATCGCGGAGAGTAGCGCCCACGACCTCTACTGCCATAGTGACCTTGAAAACGACCAGGAGACGGAGAGCGACCAAGAAGTCCTCGACCACGACGAGGAGGACGAGTTGTTTGAGCAAAGAAAGAGGGAACAACAGGAGCAGATGTGGAAGAACTGGTAAGAGATCTTATGAAGAGATCGTGAGATTCAGCCATGGCGCGGAGATTAAAGAAACAGGGGAGAGGCGAAATATTAATTTGAGTGGTGGAGAAGCCACAAAAATCTGGGCCAAAACCACGAAAAAACCAGTGGAATTTATCAGTGTCATCAAGAACACATCCCATGGATGAGAGTTGATCGCACAGATTTTTGAAGAGGATATCGTATTCGGCAACTGTGCGATGACCTTTCTTGATGGTTTGAAGCTCATCTTTGAAACAGATTTATCGGGCCTTGGATGGTTGATTGAAGGCTGTAGCAAGATACGTCCATATTTCTGCTGAGGACCAACAACCAACGATAACGACCATGTTTTCTTCCGTTATAGTGGATACCAAGAAAACGCGAACAATTTGGTCACGAGCAAACCAAGAAGAAAAATCGGGATTTGGGTCAGAACGACCGTCTTTGGAGATGGTAGGCGGTGGGGCCGGAGATGTACCATCAACGAACGGGAGGAACTTTTAGGTGGCCAACAAGGGTGGATTTGGGCGAACCACATAGGATAATTTGTGGGTTTGAGTTTGACGGTGATAAGATGAGTCATGGCATGTAAAGTGAGGGTGGAATCGAAAATGGAAGTGATCATAGTGGTGGTGGAGGGCGGCGAATCTGCCATTGAGAGAGAGAAGAAGAAGAAGAAGAAGAAGAAGAAGAAGAAGAAGAAGAAGAGAAGGGTTTTCGCCGGTTTAGGGTGATACCATGTAAATGTATTTAGAATGGTTTCATTAACTTTAAAAGTGACCTAAAGGTCATATATATACAATGGAGAAAGTAACTACTCTTAGAGTAGTTATCAAGATATAGTTGAGACTAACTAACAAACTTAAACAAGTAGGGAGTTACTACCTAATTATGTTGACAATTTCTATTCTCTCATTCCCTGAAAAAAATAATTATTTTACTATTTTGAGTGTTTCACAAAAAATTATTAATTTCTTTTTTTAGCAGTACTCGCTATCTCTTTCTATCTTTTGTTTCTACCTCTATTTTTACCTTTTATATATATATATATATTTATATCAATGAACAAAAAAATAGATTGACATTTCAAGGGATGAAAGAAGTATGGAGTATTTTACATTTAAAGCTTTGTTTCTTCTAATTGAGTTCTTTTTTAGAGAGTAAACAAATTGTATTTACAACATTTTATTTGAGTTAATAATATTTGTTAGTGTTATTGAATATAGATTTTACCCATATTTAAAAATAATAAGTTGGTGTGGTTTGTGGTGGAATAGAATGGTCAAACATATAAAATAAATATTATCTAGATTTGCTGGGAGATGGTATGGGTAGGGGAGGAATAGGCTATACAACCTGAGCCTAAACAAACAATCTAAGGTGAAGGAAATGGGGGAGTAGAAAGATGGGGGTGTTTTGGAAGTGGAATTGGAGACGTGAACTTTTCGATAGAGAGGTTATCGTGTTTAATGATTTAATTTTTATGATTAACGGGTACATTTTTAGATTAAACATAGACGACATGTGGAGATGGAAGCACTCAAATGGGGAATATATACACAACAAAAGAAATGTATGAGTGGCTCCGGACTAAAAGGACAAAATCAGAGAGGAGTTCACGATTTTATGGAAAAGCCCAACACTATTTAAAGTCCGGCTACATGCTTGGAGGGTTCTATGGGGAAGACTTCTGACGACGATAAATCTTCATAAAAGGAAAATACTTTAGATTGGAGCAAATTTAAATTGTGCTTTTTACAGGAAGTAGCCGAAATAGTTAGTCACGTCTTTTTCAAATGCAGCTTCACTTACAAAATGTGGATGTGTTGTTTCAATTGGCGGGGTATAGGCGACGCTTTGTTCTAATCCTATCTCCAAGGTTGTGTTTGGATGAAGGGATTTGAGAAAGTATTTCAAATGAAATAATTTAAAAATAGACAGATTTCAAATGATATGTTTTTAGTAAGGATTTAAAATCTTCTAAATTTTAATAAGATGTTAAGTATTTCATTCATTTACTTTTTAATCCAAACAAGTTGAGTGAATTTAAATTATGAACTTAAAATTCATACGTACATAAATCCCACGATCCAAATACAACCTCCGTATACATATGAAATGCACGATACACAATGGTGGAAAGCAAGACATGCAATTATCTTTCAAAACTAATGAGGTAACTCTTGAAAAACAGAGGCACATTTGTTGACTTGGGCAATAATCATTTTTCTCATACACTAATCTTTAATATATACTGAGTATTTTTTTTTATTGATAATTTTTTTCTAGATTTGAGAACACAAAATTTAAATTTAAATATTATCAAGATTTGAGAAGACAAAATTTAGTTAAATTCATTTGAGTTATAGGTGGGGATCAAGCAAGCCCGTTGAACCAAGATGACAACTTTATTTTGTCAAACTGGAAAAACATTGATCTCACTTGGTCCCACTTAGTCCTCTTCAATCCCTAAATTCAAATTGCTACTAAGAACACCAAAAATTTGAGTTAAACAGTAAAAAAAACTCAAATTTCAATTCAATAGAAATATTATTTTAGAATATTCTTAATGTTATCATTTTTATTTATATTTTATTAAAATATTTATTTATCATCAGATATATAATTTCATATTTATATTTAAATTAAATTAATTAAAAAAAATGAAAAGTGATGTATTTAGGGCATGATTGGTATGGGGTAACGGGCTTAGAATAGAATGAGCATTCATGGATCTATTCCTAATCTCATGATTGATATGTTTTTTTACACGTAATTGTGATTCCTCGTGGAATGGTGATTCCCAAAAATAAAGAATCCCCCTATCTTTACCCATTTCATTCTGCGTGAAATCAAATTATTTTTATTTTCTAAAAAAAAAAATCATTAAAAAAATATTTTTACAAAATTATACTTATCAACCATTAAAAAGATTTTCATTAACCTTTAACCTAATTCATCCAAGAGGGAAGGATGCTGAGAAAGAACGCAGAAGAGAAGAACGCTGAGAAAAAACACGGAAGAGAAAGAACGCTGAGAAAAAAACGTAGAAGAGAAGAACGCTGAGAAAAAAACGCAGAAGAGAAGAACTAGTCAAAGAATAGTATATAGAGAGAAGAACTCTCTGTTTCGTATATATATATATATATATATATATATATATATATATATTAATATATATACTACTATGTTTCATTTTTGCTGTAATATATATATACTATGTTTCGTTTTTGCTTTTATATATATATATATATATATATATTTCATGATTGCATCTTATAATAATGGGTAAAAATGTATATCATTTTTTTTAAATGAACGATTATTTATATTTAGTTTTATTATTAAAATAATAGCATATTAATCAATTTAATATGTTTCTATAAAATATGTATAAGGGTATTTTAGTCATTTAAGATAAACTTTTTACATTATTTTGCATTCATTTTATTATACCAATCATGAGAATGAAATCAATCAAGGAATGATTTTTCCATTCCTTGTCAATACCAATCATGAGAATGGTCATTCAAACTTTCATTCCATTCAGACCTTCATTCCATTCAGTCACATTTTCATTCAGTCATACCAATCATGCCTTTAATATTTATAAAAAAACTAATGATACAAAACACCAAATTCCACTGCATTATATAAATTACATCACAATTACAACAAAATTTAATACTTAAAAATATAAATTACATATTTTTAGCCATTAACTTTCAAAATTAGAAAATTCTTTCATGAAATGTTCAATCAATTCATTTCAAAGTTTGAAATGAACATCTGCATCTCTATTTTTTTTTTTTTATATCAATGAATAAAATCTTGAAGTTTCATTACTTGTCATTTCTATATTTAGAGTTGACACTTCACTCGTTTTTACAATCGGAGCATTGAGATCACATTCGTCATCATATCTATAATATGTATTTTGTAATTTAAATTATTAACGTTGTCTTACAATTAAATTATTGCTTTTAATTTTTAAATATTCCACAATTGTTAATCATAAAATTAAAAAAAATCATTATTTAATGTAAATAATAATTATAAAATAATAAAATTTAAATAAATTAAACTATAAATTAATGAAAACAAAATACTAGTAGTGGAAAAAGGCTCAACGGAGGGCAAATAGGTAAAATAAAAATTTGAGTACAAATTTGAATTTGCCACAAAAAAATGAATTGGGGCAAATTAACATTGCTTCACCATTGGAGGTCAATTCAGAGCAAGGACAAAAAAATCGCGAAATTTTGTCGAAATTTCGGTATTTTTGGCCCACCGATATGGATATTCACGTGAACGAATTTTTTTCTAAAATATCGGTAAATATCGGGAAATATCGATATCGGTATCGATATCGTTTGAATCTAGTACAAAATTTCTGAAATATCGGGATATATCGTCGAAATATCGGTGATATATCGGTGGAATATCGAAAATATCGAATTGCTTATTTTATTTTTTTTGACAAATTTGTTGAATTCTAGGTAATTGGTAAAACCTTTGAATTGAATTGTCTTTTCAAATCAATTATAAGTCATTCAAAAATGTTACTTTGCATGGGTTGTCTTGTGTTAAATAATTATGAACTTATTGTATCGTTTTACGTTGATTTTGTATTTTGTTAATTGTTATTGATATGGTTGTCATTAAAAAGTTATTTTGTTGTGATTTTAGTCTAAATTTATGTATTAAAGTTAGTTATAATATTCTCTAAAATTTTATGTTTAATTTCCATCATTTTAACAAAATTTTCATCAATTTTCTATTTTTTTTCGATATCGATATTCGATATCGATATTTCCACCGATATTTCCACTGATACCGATATTTTTATCCTTGATTCAGAGGGAAACCGATATTTGCATCTCCATTGGAGATGCCTTACCACGTAATTTTCTGCTTTAAAACACAATAATAATAATAATAATAGAAATATAAATAAAAAGTAATGTAAACAAAAGAGTTGTTCAAATAGTGCTGCCATCGGTTTCACTTATACATAACAACTCACCACTCCTCAGTTTTCTCCACCGCCGCCGGCTCTTCAACGAAAACCTTTGCTTCTGGCTCCTCTACAAATACAATAGGCTCCTCCTCTATTTTTTTCACCGAATCTGCAACTGTTTTTTCCACCGGATCTGCAACCTCCGCCGCCGGCTCTTCAACGAAAAGCTTTGCTTCTGGCTCCTCTACAATAGGCTCCTCCTCTGTTTTTTCCACCGGATCTGCAACCTCCGCCGCCGGCTCTTCAAAGGAAACCGCGGGAAGACTCTCTGGAAATAAATCAACCTAATATTTCACTATTTTGTTAAGCTTAACCTCAAAAATAATGTAGTATTAATTAGCAATCAAAACAATACATGCATAATTAAGAAGATAAGATATTAAGATCATAAAAGAAATTAAATACTGTAAGATGAGTTGAATTTAATTTAATTATTGATTACAGTATTATCAAAACCAAATCAAAATTGTATTGTATTGTACCATAGCTGCTGCTGCCATTAGTGTTGGAATTGAAGAGTGATGAAAGAGAAAAGATGATGGGTAGTGTAGTGTAGTAGTAAAAACTTAAGAATTAAAATGGTGCAGTGAATGAGATAGATGGAATTGAGGGGTATTTATACTCATGGATGAAAATATCCGGAAATATCCCAATATATCCTCGATATATTCATTTTTCAGGGTCACCGATATCTATATTGGGAAGAACCGATATTTTCACGATATTTGTAAAAAAATTAAAAATATCGATAAATATCGGTAGATAATAACAATATCGAGCCTAATATCGGTAAAATATCGAGAAAATATCGATAAATTTCAAAAAATATCGATAAATGTCATACGAAATAACATTGTATATTATGTTTTATATAAATTTATCACTGATAGTATAAAGTGTATTCAAATTATTTTGTTGATTTTATATACTGAAGGCTTGTTATTAAATTTTTACAATTTTTCAAATTTACCGATATCAATATTCGATATCGATATATCCATCGATATTTCCACAAATTTAAGGTCTCGATATTTCTACCGATACCGATATTTTCATCCTTGTTTATACTCTACACAAATACTATTATAGCACCTCAAATCAATTATTTTAATAAAAGAATCTTGAGGGCCAATATAGTTTGTGAAGGTTTGAATGAGGTAGTAATGTTTGTTCAACAACTAAAATGTTCCGTGTGCCACGTTGATGTTTATAGTACCAAAACATTCAAATCATATCATACTATCTATAAAGAGTGAATAATGTAAAAATGTCCGGTATTCCTCCGGTTTCAAGTCACAAGAAACGATACGTGTATATCCATTTTCTTGCCATGTGCCTTTCTCTCGCTCCTCCTCTACTCTCTCTCTCTCTCTTTTTTTCAAAATTTTCATGTCACCCCTCTGTCTCATCTCCACGCAGCGCCCTTGCCTCATCTCCATCGCCCCCGAATTCTTCCTCCCTCACCGAATTGTCGTCAAGGACTTCCATCTCTCTGTTTTTTTTTTTCCCTCTTACAATACTAACAAAATAAGGTATTTTTTGTTTCTTTCTAGAATTTCAATTTTGGTTCTTGAAGTTTGATGATTGGTAAGTAAACGCAAGGTTTTAATTTGTTTCCTACAATTTCAATTTTGGTTCTTGAAGTTTGATGATTGGTAAGCAAACACGAAGTTTTAATTTGTTTCTTCTGATGATTTGTTTCCGTTCGTCATTTGTTGAAGTTTGATTAAAAAAGTTAGTGCAATTTTTCATTGCCCAATACCTCCATTCCCGTTTCTACTTTGTAAATATGACGAAATCGTCGATTGTTTGGTTTGATCTTGTTGGTTATTATTTAACGAATATTCCCGTCAATACTATGTTCTTATATGCAGTGAGTTTATAGTTTAATTTAGATTTTTTGAAGTTCATTCAAACAGGAAAAAAGATAAATACTTTTCTTATTTTTACGTTTGTGAAGCTGTCGATGAAGGGGAAGGGGACAGACTATTGTA
The DNA here is from genome assembly GCA_963675135.1 of Galeopsis tetrahit. Classification (NCBI taxonomy): domain Eukaryota; kingdom Viridiplantae; phylum Streptophyta; class Magnoliopsida; order Lamiales; family Lamiaceae; genus Galeopsis; species Galeopsis tetrahit. The sequence continues at coordinate 73,546,268 of OY776123.1, forward strand.
GTTTGAGTTTTTACATGCACACCAACTGTTTGATAAAGCGTTGGTTCAGAAAATGCTAATTTTATTACTTCAGGAGCTGTGTACAGTGTCATTCATGTTTTTTTTGGGTTTGCTATGACATATTTGATGAATTGTTCTACTAACTATTTTGCTAATTTAATTTTCGGGATTTCAAACACTTCTAGACAATAGATATGAATAGACTTGGGATCACCCGCCTTTCGAATTAGTATTCTTTGGAAAAAAAATTGCTATCTTTCATTTTTGGGTGGTTTTTGAGATATATGCATGTTACTGTGTATTTTTTGAAAATTTTAATTCTCTGTTTTTCATTTCTTTTTTCTTACGAAATCAACACAATCACAACTTGTTAGTTTAAAATTTTGCATATCGTCCTCCATAAAAAAAAATTATTTCACACATCACCCTCTCGAATTTCTCCTCCCCCACCGAACTGTCGTCAAGGACTTTGCTAGGTCAGTTCTCTAGCAACTCTCATGTTTTGGCTTTGTATGTGGCTGTTTTTGATATCTCACATTTCTTTATAGTGAAGGGGAAAAAGATGTTGGAGAGAATTAGAGGGACAAGTGATGTACATGCCGAGTTGCAAGACATAATAACGCTAGCGAGCCTGCAAACTCGATCGAGCATCCTTTCAGAATCATTCTTGAGAGGAGGAATAGGTTGCAGTTGGTAATGTCCATTTTCCTGCCCACATTTCAAATTCTGACTGGCATAAACTCCATTCTTTTCTATGTACCAGTGTTGTTTCAAACCATGGGATTTGGACGACACGCGTCGCTCTACTCCTCGACTGTAACATGGGTTGTTCTTGCTTCGCCGACCTTCGTTTCTATTGCAACAGTCAATAAATTGGGCCACAGAACCCTGCTGATTGCCGGAGGAATACAGATGATCATTTGTTAGGTAATTAAATAACTTAAGAATTGTAAAATGATCTTTAAATTAAATGGTATTAGTTGGTTTATACTTTATAGTAACATGTATGATGGTGAAACAGGTGGGGGTGAAATTCAGCAGTGAAAAGGAACTTTTCAAGACATTTTCGACATTGGTGGTGGTGATTATTTGCTTGTTTGTGGTGGCATTCGGGTGGTCGTGGGGGGCCGTTGGGGTGGACGGTGCCGAGTGAGATATTCACGTTGGAAACAAGATCGGCGGGGCAGAGCATAACGGTGGTAGTAAACCTCTTCTTCACTTTCATAATAGGCCAAACCTTCCTATCCCTTTTGTGTGTTTTTTTAAGTTTGAGATTTTCCTCTTGTTTGCGGGTTGGATTACGATCATGCCCATTTTTGTGTACCTCTTCTTGTCTGAGACTAAAGGTGTTCCCATTGAAGAGATGATTTTCTTGAGGAAGAAACATTGGTTCTGAAAGAGGTATGTGTTATAGGTTGTTTGATGATATGTTACTTTGGTTTGGGCTCAAAACTCAAACTCCCCTGCACCCAATGATGTTACAATTCAGGCATATTCAACTAATGTCATGTGTCCTTTTAATTTATGGATTTTGGGCATTAGAATTAGATTTTATGAATTTGTTAAACAAGAAAACAATTGCAAATTTGCAAGTGCTCAATAAACACTTGAGGGACATACATACCGTGGTATGGTAGACAAGCATTTGTAAATTTTATAATCTCTTAAGTAGTATTACATCCCCTATCTTTGGCAACCCGTTTGTATGAATGCTTTAACATTAAAAGCATCTCGTAGAAATATTATAATTATCAATACATAATTAATTCTTGTATTGGTCTTATATAGAATCAATTCCTTATAAGGAATTGAGTTGACTTGGTCAACTTAAATCTTAAATATTCCTAAATATTTAAGATTATTGTGAATAAAATTTTTGACTTAGTTAATTTTTTTTATTATTTTTTTTTTGTAATTTTTTTTTATTGATATTTTTTTTTTTCGAAATTGTGTGTGTTGAAAAGTGTAAGTTTATATTACTAAAAAGTGTAACACAATATTACTAAAAAGTGTAACACATTTTTTTATTAAAAAGTGTAAGTCACTATAATTGAAAAGTGCAACACAACTTTTAATGAAAAATATAAGTCATTATAACTAGAAAATGCAAGTTAGTATAACTAGAAAGTGCAACACAATATTATTAAAAAGTGCATGTCAATATACTTGAAAAGTGCAAAACAATATTTTAATGAAAAGTGTAAGTTATTATAACTGAAAAGTGTAACAAAATACGAGTAAAAAGTGTAACATAACATTACTAAAAAGTGTAAGTCACTATAACTGAACATATTGTTTAAAATTGTAACTCACTACAACTGAAAAGTGCAACAAAACATGACTAAAAGGTGTAGCATAACATTACTAAAAAGTGTAAGTCAATATAACTAAAAAATATTGTTGAAAATAGTAAGTCACTACAACTGAAAAGTGCAACAAAATATGTGTAACATAACATCACTGACAAGTGTGTGTCATTATAACTGAAATTATTATTGCAAATATTGTAAAATAACATGCTAAAAAATTGTAAATTGCATGTTACACTTTTCCTTATTTTCAACATGCACTTTTATAATTAAAAAAATATATATGTGAAAATTGTTGGATGTAAGAGTTGAACACTAGACTATTCTCAACCGTTTAAACTACATAAATTATTATACATGTTTTTCGTATTTAATTTTATTATCAATCCTACAATTTTTTAAAAAATTTACTCAATTCCTTATAAGGAATTGAGTCTACAAGAGACCTACCCTTAATTCTTAATTCTTTTTTTTTTTTGAGGGTCTAATTTGATATTTTAATTGTGCAAATTTCGCATGGGTTAGGGTATTCAATGTTCTATTTCTATTAATCAGTTTTAATTTCACATGGGTAAAAGACTAAACCTGCAAATCAATCATTCTCAATAAAAAGTAAGACTATACCTTATTACTCCTTCTGATTAGCACCATTAATAGTTAAAAAAAAAAATATTTAAACTTAAAAGTTTGGGTAAACACCTCAAAAATTGAGGTGCCACCCAACCTAGTACTATCTATAAAGAGTGAATAATGTAAAAATGTTCGGTATTCCTCCGGTTTCAAGTCACAAGAAACAATACGTGATGTAAAAATGTCCGGTATTTCTCCGGTTTCAAGTCACTAAAACGATACGTGCATATCCATTTCTTTGCCATCTGTCCTTTCATTCGCTCTTTCTCTACTCTCTCTTTCTTGATTCAAAATTTCCAATTCACACCTCTGTCTCATCTCTATGCGGCGGCGGCAACGCCTTCTGTTTCATTTCATGCTAGGCAACTCATCTGGTCTCATCTCCTTCGCCCTCCCGAATTCGTCCCCCCCCCCCCCAACAAAATTCCGGTTTTTTTTCTTTTTCTCTTACAACAGAATTTGATATTTTTTGTTTCTTTCTAGAATTTCAATTTTGGTTCTTGAAGTTTGATGATTAGTGAGCAAACACAAAGATTTAATCCGTTTCTTTTGATGATTGGTGAGAATGGGATTTCAGTTCCTCATTTGTTGAAGATTGATTAAAAAAGTTTGTGCAATTTTTCATTGCCCAATACCTACATTCCTGTTTCTACTCTATAAATATGACGAATTCGTCGGATGTTTCATTTGATCTTGTTGGTTGATATTTAAAGAATATTCCTGCCAATTCTCTGTTCTTATATGCAGTAGGTTTATAATTTGATTTAGATTTTTTTCAGTTCATTCAAACAGGAAAAAAGATAAATATTTTTCTTCTTTTTCTGTCTGTGAAGCTGTTGATGAAGGGAAAAGGGGCTACTATAGTTTGGGTTTTTACATGCACACCAACTGTTTGATAAATTGTTGGTTGAGAAAAGGCTAATGGTATTCTCGAGGAGTTGTGTACAGTGTCATCCATGTTGTTTTTTTGGGTTTGCTCTAACATAATTTGATAAATTGTTCTACTTACAATTTTGCTAATTTAATTTTCGGGATTTCAAATATAGACATTAGATATGAATAGGCTTGGGATCACCTACCTCTCGAATTTACTAATTGGCATAATGTGATTTTCTTTGGAAATTTATAATTGTTATTTTTCATATGATTTAAGAACCATATTGAAAAAAGAGGGATGGATGACACTCTACAATTTTGTGTTTCAATGATTTTGACTCTAATTCAATAATTTATATAAGTCTTTTCATTTCTTGTAGTCAATGTAGATTTGGGGTTAAGGTTTTTGCATACCTTTTGCATTGGTGTGCAGACATTAAAATGTTTATGTTATCTAGGATATGGGGGTGGATCAAAGTTAGAGGAAAGATTAAGAACCATTACAGTTTAAAAGATTGGAGCAGCAATCCCATTCATTGCCTTGAAGTAGTATATAGTTGGTTGATAGTTTCTGGGTTTGTTTTTCCTCTTATTACCTTGATGATTGCTGTGATGGATGTGGAATTTGGGTTAAAGTGAGAGGTAGAATCATTTGATGCGCTGGATGCGGAGTTTGGGTTAAAGTGAGGTAGAATAAGTCACATTTTAGTTTTCATGATTGGTTTTAGTCTGATTTGGTCTTGAGGCAGTTTAGCTAGGCAGGACGACATTTTTTCTGTTCTACTTAACATTTTTCTCATTTTATTTATGGGTTTTTTCTTTAAAGAACATTTATGTTATTTTTTAGGGGTACTCACTTTTCATTTTATTTAGGACTAATACCATATAAATTCACGTCTTTTAGGCTCAATCTTATGGTTCCAGATTCCCATATGTGGAACAAGAAGCTAATTAAAGCAGTTTTTAATGAGGCGGATGTTCGATTTATCCTTAAAACAGCTATTCCACCGAGAGGATACAATGATGGTCTAATATGGCATGGTGAGAGAAATGGCCAGTACTCAGTTAAAACAACATATAACTTGGCTATGAAATTAAATCGTGGCTCGACTTATGTAAGTGAGGAGGGGTGGAGCAGGGTTTGGAAGTTGAGAGTGCCTCCGAAAGTTAAAGCTTGTGTGTGGAGAATGTGTAAGGGTTTTCTTCCAACTAGAGGTGAGCTTTTACGACGACACATTATCGATGAGGGAAATTGTAGTTTATGCGAAGGCATCTCTGAAACAGATTGGCACACACTCATTTCCTGCTCTTACGCTAGAAAGTGTTGGCGAGCTTCCGTTGTAGGAGACAATATAGATCGAGAGGCGGCGTGAGTTGCATCGCTTTCCGAGCTGATTTTATGGGGCTGCTCCAGTTACTAAACAAGGATAAGGCTGAGGAATTTTCTATGATTTTTTGGTAAATATACACACCCTCCGACAAGCCACATCATCACTTGTTGACCGGAGAGAAAAAAAAACGTTTATCGAATTGAAACAACATTAAAGGTTAGAATTTTTTATTATAATTTTAAAATTTTTGGTTAAATTGAGACTGAACCTAAAGGTTTTATATTTATATGGAATTAAACCTTTTATTTGTGGATTTTTCAAAAAAAAAAAAATTGTTTTGTTATTGTTTTTAGTACTTATTTTCTTTATATTTAGTGCTGCAAATATTGTTATAAACTTTTCATTAGTAGTATCATATACTCTACAATCAGCTTACCAAAGTACTTACTCAAAAAAAAACAAATATTGTCAATGTTATCGAAGCTAAAATGTCAAAATCATATAATAAAAATCTAAAAAAAAAACAGTTGTACAAAGTTTAATATTTTGTTGGTTATTTCAGAAATTATGCTAGGTAAAAAATAATATTTGTTTCACATATTACATAACACTATATTACATAACACTTAGATACACGTGGAATAACAATATACAATAATATTATGATATGCATAGAAAAAATTAATCACATAACACTCTCACAGACTATTATCCATCATATGTATATATACATCATCACTTTTACAAATTTCTGTATTTTGTAAGAAAAAGTTCAATTCTAATTCCAAGAATTGTTAATAAGAATATTTGTTTCTAATAGTTACAAAGGGTTCTAAACATAGATTGAAGGCTTACTCTACCGTAGATTGAAGGCTTACTCTACCGATGAATTACGCAATACATATTGAAGAAAAAATAAATGTAAGTCGTTTGTTGAAAAAATCACAGTATACAATAACACGATATTGCAATAAGTAATTTGTAATATTATTAAAAATTTGTAGTTATAAAATACGAATATTTAAAATATGTATGTTTAATTGTTTATATAATACTCATTATTTTAATATTATATTTAATCAAAACTTCTATTATTTAATTCATATATAATTAAATATAAAATACAGAGTACAAATTTAAACATAAAAATCCGGGTTAACTCCTCAAAAATTGAGGTGCACCCCTACCTAGTAGTATTATAAAAAGGAATACATTTGAAGTTAAATACTCCCTCCGTCCCGTATTAATTTTCATAGGTAGGTGGACACGTAAATTAAGAAAGTGTAATAATGAGTGTAGTTTTGAGGGGTAATTTTGTAAAACTTTATGTATAAAGTAAAGAATGAGTTGATTTTTGTGTATATGTGAAGAAAAAGTAATGACATTTGTGTAAAATTGATGATATTTTAAGGGTGGAGTTTATAAAGGGTTTTCCATTTTTAAGGGTGTGAAAGTTATTGTGGTACGTCCCAAAAAGGAAAGTGTGAAAGTTATTGTGGGACGGAGGGAGTAAGTAATACAGTTGTAACTTTTCATTTTATTATTATTTCATTATGAGCAAGGTGGCAGAAATCGAAAATCGATAGTTGGGTAGATTAGCGTCGTCTAGTTGAGGCCTAGGCGACGCCTAATCAACCACTTAGATTTATTTTATTTTTTTATTTTATCTTATAATTTTCAAGCAATAAACAAAAATAGAAAATTGATAAAGTATCCCTAAAGAAATTAAAAGTTGCAAAAATGATGCATGTTGTGTCAAAAAATGACACGCTTGGATTGATAGTCTGGAGTGTTAGATTGCAATCCTCCGGTTGTGTGTAATAACGGATCGTCCTTACCGAGCTCCCGAGCACCTGCACAAGTACGCTAGAGAGATCTCTGCCGCATAGACTCTGACGCTCAAGTCAGTTGAAGATCTCAAAGAATCAAATGGTGGAGCAATCTGAATCGATGGATAGCTCCTCAAAGTATAGTGTTAATCTCGAGTGCTCTAGGGCACGATTTTTAGTGTGTTTAGTCGTCAAAGAATGTATGAAATTATATGCTCCAATCAAGTAGAATTAGAACGTTCACTATGTATGTAAGTTCGTAATTGAATTGGTAAAAATGCTGCAAAATCAGATAATAAGCTCTAAAACGCGTATCTTGGGGGAAATGTTATCTTTTCCCCATTTTTCTCAACCATTCAGCCCTAAAACTTGGTCAAAATAGCTTCACAGCTTCTTCCTTCAGTTGTCAGCTCCGATTTTTAAGGGATCATCCTCACTTTTCGTGTATTTACACTCAGCCACTCTCCTCCTACAATCTTAGGGTTTATGCCCCTCGAGACTGACCGGATCGGAGTCCATTTACCCCTGGACTAATCCCAAACAAGCCCATAAACTCGTACACTACCTTCTCAACATGTATAGGTTCATAAATCTTTGTTATTAAACCTGTTCTTACACAAATTAGGTCCAAACACCCTGTCATAATCATATTGGGCTCAATATAGCTCAAACCACATTCTCAATGGATTACGAAAAGGTCCATTAAGCCAATAACAAAATACACCATTAAAGATATATAAATAAATGATAAATAATCATAATAAGAGTATATTATAACACCTCAAATCAATTATTTTAATATATAAAAGAATCTTGAGGGCCAATTTGACACCAAGGATGATGGACATGCAAAGGGCTTTGCTTAGTTGTAAAATTGCTCTAACTTTTTAAAACAATATATATGTAAATAATAATAATAATAATAATAATAATGATAAAGGGTTGAATAGTACTACGAATCTATGATGAGAAATTATCTCATCTAAAAATTTAAATTTATGGTTTGATTTATATTAATTTTTCAGTTCTTTCCATCACTTGAAACTCCACATTTTTTTTAAGGATTGATCAGAACTATTTAATATGAATAATATTATTTTAAATGAGATTTGAACCTACTCGAAATGTGGGCATAAGCTAAATGTTTAATACCATAAAATAATTTCATTTAATCAATTAAAGAATAAAAATCTAACTACATCTAGTAACAATTTATTTATTTTTTTGCTAAAAACAGTACTTCCTTCCCCAATTTCATTAATTCTATTTTTCTTTTTTTTAGTGGGTTATTTTCATTATGTTTATTTCTTTTATTGAAATGAAATTATTCAAGTTATTTTTTTTTAGTCCTCCAACCATTAATTATTTATTGATATGGTCATTTACTTTAATCATAAACAATCATTTTGTTTATATGTGGATCTCATATATATACCCCATTATATCTTCAATTTATCTATTTTATACATAAACTAATTAATCAATACTCAATACTCCGTATTTGATATGCTAGCTAGTAGAAAAGAAAGGAAGGAGGGAGGGAGGGAGGGATGGATGGAGTAAGAACTTTTTAGCAATATAAATTTAATTTCTAAATTTATCAAATAAAGTAACGTGTCTCTTTTGTATTGAAAAAAAGTGAATAGATTATTTTATTATTTAATTTTATGGGGATTAAATATCTATAATCTGTAAAAATTCCTAAAGTCTTAAATTCTGAAAAGGCTTTGTGGGAAACAATCGAGCGACTTTCACTTTTTTTTTATCTATAAATAAATACGAATATTATAACTCGTTACTTAAGTTTACTCTCAATAGTTGATTTTTTTAATAGAAATATTTTAAAAATAATCTAATACTATAATATAGGTGTGCTTGGGCGTCGTTGCCTTTCTCCACTTTTACCTAGTGCAAGGAAGGAAGGGGGCGCCATTTACAAAGAACACCCTTTCTTCAAGTAGTGTGTCAACAAAGCCCCTATTCTTTTCTGCACTCTGTAAAAGTCGGAAAAATGGTAATGTTGTCGACAATGCTCTTCTTTATATATATAGCTTGATTGATTGGTATTAATATCCCTTCCAAAGAAAGAGAAAAACGAGTGTGATATTTGTCTTATAATGTTCAAGTCTTTATTTTCAATATGAGTCAACCTTGTAACAAGGTGTTCTCATGTTAAGAAATAAGAGACAAAACCTATCAAATATCAAGATTCTATAAACTATCAAGCCCACTAAAAAAACAGTTTCAACACAGAGAAAATGTCACACAAAGTGTACAAGAGAATAGTTTATTTAAGTAGTGAGAGTGGGATGACGGTTTTTGATTAAGTGAATGTTTCACTAAATTTTTGCCTATTAATAAAATGCAACTTGAAATAGTTTTCTTCTTTGTGTTTTCTATTTCTGTGTAGAGATTGGTTTTACACATGTTTTAAGAATAATAAGTTGGTGTGGTAGGACGGCCAAACATATAAGATGAATACCATAACATAAATATTGTCTAGATTTCAGAACGCATAAAAATGAGAGGGTATTTAAATAAACAAAATTTATTTAAATTCATTTCATTCATTCATATTCATAGATTAGGTGGGGGGATGAAGCAAGCCCATGGAACCAAGAGGACAACTTTACCCCTGGGGGACCAAACATTCAATCTCACCTGGCCCCGTAATCTTCTGCTTTAAAACACAATAATAATAAAAACATAAATAAAAAATAAACCAAAAAAAGAGTAGTTCAAATACTGCTGCTGCCATCAGCTTGCTTAATTCCCTTTTACATAACTCCTCTCACTCTTCAGTTTTCTCCACCTTCTCTTCCGCCACAGCCTCCTCTTCGGGTTCCGCCGCCGGAGCTTCAACCTCTGCCTCTGTCGTCTCCACCGCTGGCTCTTCAACAACAGCCACTGCTTCTTCTGGCTTCTCCACCTCCTCCTCAGGTGCGGTGGGGGTTTCTTCAGCTGCGACTTCCTTCGTCACAACTTCGGCTTCAGAAGCCGGCTCCTCGGCCTCTACTTTCTCGGGCTCGGCTTCAACTGCTGGCTCCTCATCGGGTGTAACTTCAGCGGCGGCCTCCTCTGTTGCAGCTACTTCCTCAGCCGGTGGTGCTTCATCGGCCACCGCTGCTACTGCCTCCTCAACTGTCTCCGGCGTGGCGGCGATCTCTTCCTCATGACCATGAGCTGAAACGATGGTCTCTGGAACTGATGATTCAACCTGCACCGTTCAACAAATTTATAAGATTAATTAATTCATGAGTTTATATAATTAAATTAATAGAAATTAATAATCAATCCATGCATCATTAAGGTAGCTAGATAGATCAAATGAACAAAAAACTAAATAAGATGATGAATTGATCGATCTAATTATCAAAAGCAAATCAAATAATAGTAGTGTACCGTAGCTGCTGCCATTGAATTGAATTGAATTGAATTGAAAGAGAGAAAACAAAAGATATTGGTAAAAACTTAAGAATGAGGTAGAGATGATGATGGGAGATGATAAAATTGAAGGGCTATTTATACTACACAAATACCACCTCTAATCAATTATTTTAATTTTTAATAAAAGAATCAAAAGAAAGATGATAGTGATGCAAACCCTGCTGCTTAGTTGTAAAATTGCTCCAACTTTTTTAAACAATATGGAAATAATAATAAATAATTCTCTTAGTTCCATGGTAAGTTTTTCATTTTTCTTTTAGGTATTTTAATTAAAAAGTAAGTTTTAATTAAAAAATATGATAAATTAATAGATGTAGTATAAACTATATAATCGTGACAAAGAAATTAATAGATAAATATAATTAAATAAAAGATAAGTGATGTCATCGAAAGAGGAAAAATAATAAATAAAAAATTTATTGTAGAACGTAATATGAGTGAAATTGTTTTGAACGAAATTTAAATTTAATCGGGGTGTGGGTATGATCATGAAAGAATTTAAGCTAATCAATTAAAAAATTGTTTAATCTAACTATATCTAATGGAGTAGTAACATTTTTCACTAAAAATAGTACACACTTCATCCCGTGATTGTGCACACTTTTCTTATTTTGGACGTCTCAAGAGTACTTGCACACTTTTAATATGAAAATACCCTCCACCCCACAAAATTAATACTTTTTCACCATCATTTTATTTTTAAAATTGTAACTCATTTTTTACATACATTTTACTTTACACTTTATTAAATTCACTTTACACCTCACCAAATCACCTAAAACACCTCTCTTTTATCTTATATCACCAATCATTAATTTTTTTTTTTTAATTGTCTCTTTTATCTTATATCACCAATCATTAATTATTATTTTTTTTAAATTGTGTCGATCAAACCGTGCAAGCTACCCGGGAGAAGGGAGAAGGAGTAACAACTTTCTAACAATAGAAGTTTAATTTCTAAAATTTTCAAATAAAGTAAAGTCTACCTTTTGTTTTGAAAAAAAAGTGAACAAATTCTTTTATTGTTTAATTTTATGGAGATTAAATCATCTTTAATTTGTGAAAATTTCAAGAGTCTTAGAATATTAAAGCAATGTGTGAAAATATCTTTTTTTAATTAATTCATGAAATAGTTATATATTAAACTATTTTATCCATACTTTTTTTTGGATTTTCTTTGTATTTTAATTATATTAAATATTTGGGGTGAGAATACAACATAATATTCATGTTGAAACTAATTAATTGATATTTTTTCTATTAAAGTAGAGTCATTTTATGCTTATGTATAGACATTGTTATAGATTACAACTCAAGATTTTTTTTGTATATATTAATGTTTATTTTAGTATACAAGTTGATGGAGTATTTTTTTTTTACAAGTATTTGACTAGCTAGTCTGTTCATGATCTGGTTTAGATCCACACTATTTGTCCATTTCTAACCCATTTTTTTAAAATTTTATATATATATATATATATATATATATATATTTTTCAATTCTAACCTATTAAATTATATATATATATATATATATATATAATATTGTTATATTTTTCATACTTATTTTTTTGAAGGGTAATTTTTTTCGTACTTATTAATATATAGCATAAAAAATAACAATTCAACCTTATAAACATATTTTAGATCAATATATATTGATAATACATAATACTATATATTGAGTATCTTTAATAAAGATCAATGGGTAGGTAGATAAAATAAATTAAATTTGAAAGAGAAAATCTTGTGAGGGATGTATGAGATTAAACAACGCCATAGCATTTTAGATTTCACTTTATTTTAAAATATAATTCGAATAGAACTCATAAGCTCACGGGTTAGTGATGAGAGTCCACCTCATGTAGGAGAACATGTTTTTTCAATTTTAATTCTTATCTCAATCTGTCTCAAAATTACATTCATGCTAAAAATTAATACAATAATATTCAAGTTTTGCATTGCACATGTGAATTACTAATTTCGTTTAAAATTCTGAATTCGTAGAAAAGTGTATATTCAATTATTTTATTCATTGAGACTTGAACACAAGGGTAAGCAAAAAATTCTGATAGAAATATTATTGAATGTTGAATGCAAATGGGGTTTTATCAAATTGTGAAAGGGGCAAAGGCACATGGTGGTGCCCATTTCCACATTAGCCTATTCATTATCTTTTTCATTGAATAGCTTCTTCTCATGTGTTGTGTACAATACACCGTGTAGGCAACTATTGTCATCATGCTTTCATGTTCCATATCAATTTAAAATTCCATCTCAAAAAAAAAAAAAAAAAAAAAAGGATATGAATTTAATATCGATCGCACTTATTTTACATTATTATTATTATTTGGGACATATATAGATAGATTTGAAATTCATTGCAATAATTAAAAAAAATGTCAAAATATATTTTGCAGTAATGTCAAAAATAATTTTCAAAACACACCGTACTACGTAGTATTTATTATCAATAAGATATCCCAACATATATTTTTTTTATTTATTATTATCAAAGTTTTAGATTAGATATCTCTCTAAATTAATTAATTTTCAAACTGAATATGTATTTGTGCAATTCGTTTTTTTTGGAGAGATGGGATTGTTTGATCCAAGGTAGAATTGCAGTAATTTAGGAAGGGTGAAAATTGTAAGAGTCACAGAGAGCCGTGTGATTTACGGATGTGATAACAGCTTAAGTTTTTGGTAATTGAATTGATCAAATAATACAATATGGTCTACAAATTAGGTTACACAAGATCACCACTCAATCTAACTTCATCATTTCAGCATTGAAATCATTTCCTATGTATTTTATTTTTTGTGAATCGGGGACATATCTAAATTCTAATATCAAGACACACAAAAATTATATGAAAATACTTTCTAAATGAATACTATGAAAATGTTATTATTATAATGAACACATAACATACGCTGATAAAATTAATAATAATAATAAATAAATAAAAAGTGTGAATGAAGTTAAAGATTTGAAATTCAAAATACTAAATGAGTGAATTTTAGATCTTTAGTAGAGTTAAATTTTAAATTCACTCAAATCACGAGAAAAATATTAAACGTATTAGTCATTTATCTGTGGTTAAAAACGAACCAAATAAATGTAATATTACAAAATCTCAAATGTACCTTCAAACATTTGGAATCAGCCTAGAGTGTGCAGAACAAAATAGCACTAAGCACTAGAATGGGTCTCCAGTACTCAAATTATTAATTTATTTCATTAGTTTGTTTTATTAAAAAGTTACTCTCTCACATTTGTTTTTAATACACTGTGTTTATTGATATTAAAAAAGATAAATTAACCAGGGGAAAATAAATAAGACAAAATTTAAAAAGAAGTTTTTTATGTAGAATGATAGTATATAATTGGGGTGGAATGGTGAAAATGAGAAATGGAAAAGTGGGGGTGTATGAAGTGAAAGAGGGGCGGTGGTTGGGACCCACAATGGGAATGATAATTAGAAAGAAATTAGGTCCCGCCCCTATTAAGGTTCTGACGTGGCGTCCTTAATTGGCCAGAACATATTCCTTTTTTCTTCTGTGGGCCACCAGCAAGATACTTTATGAAAAGGTTGTACACTCGTGACATGGGTCCCACGTGCGTGCCGTCAGCTCGCGCCACGCTGGATCACAGTCATGCCTCATCTTGTCTCCCTCTTTTTTTTTTCTATTCAGAGTAACTCGTTCCTCATTTAATTTAATGGAGTACTAAATTTTTTCTTTATTTTTTAGCATAAAAAATAAGAAAAGAGATTAAATAATATATATAATATAAATATATGATTGAGAAAGAGAGATAAAGGATAAAAAGTAAAATATGTAATAATAAAAAATTAAAATATATGAAAAATTTATAGATGAACATATCAAAATAATAAAATGAAAAATTTATAAATTGACGGTGGGGGTATTTTTTTTATTTTTTTTTTTTAATGAGGTTTAAGTGGTCAGTTGGAGTGAATCACACACAAAAAGTCATTTTATATAGAAAAAGTAATGAATTGTATTGTTTTCTTTTTAAAAAATGATAAATTAAGTGAGGGACAACACGTTTTGATAAATGTCAAATTGAATGGGAAATGGAGAAAGTAATACGGAGTATTGAATAGTATTAATATTTTTTTGGTTATAAATTAATACTTTTCCACAATTTTTATGTATGAAAATTTTTTCACCAAATAAAAAAAATGCCAACTTCGCCGAAAATGTTTTTTTTTTAAATTAACAAAAAAATAAAAAGAAGTTAAAATTGTATTAGGTGTGCCGTGTACATGGTGCGCACCAATGGTACTCAATTTAAAATTAATTTGTTTCATGTTATGTCATCCAAAATACTTATAAAAGAGAAGTAATTAATTTTAAATATAAAGGTGTTTGAATTTGATAAGGGAAACACGAGAACAATTCATGTGCATAGTGCATCTAGTCAATCATGGTGTTTGATTCAAATCTGATTTGATTCTAAAGATTCAGCTGCTAAATATTAAAATATGCTAATGCTAATATGAACATAATTGTACGAGATAATATTTAAATTTTAAGCGGATGAAAATTAATAAATCACTCCCTTTGTGTGTTTATAAATTTTTCATTACTTTATAACACAGAGATTAAAAAAATGATTAAATAATAGATATTGATTGATAGAAAATAAGAAATTGAGAGAAAAAGTAAAATATAAAATTAAGTGTAAGAATAAAAATTTAAAAGTATTTACTAAAAATAGTATGAAAAACTTATAAATAGACAAACAAAAATGATAAAATAAGAAGTTTATAGACGGAAGGAGGAAGTATAATTTACAAAGATATTAGAGGATAGAAATACATGTGCATGAATGAATGCGATGTACAAACTAATTGTTACCAAATTGGAATATGCAGTAACACTTATGAATTTGTAGCTTCAAATAAAAGGGTGTATAGTATTAATTTGAATACAAATAAATAGGCATATTTATGTCCAACCACTTAGCAATTAGTATCGTGCCACCTCGTATTTGAATTATGTAGGCATCATAATACGTGTAATGACTCATTTAGGTATATATAGTGACATGACACGTAATTAATCAATCAAATATCTCTATCATCAATTCCTGTGCTCCATATTATTCCAATTTTATTTACATACATGAAAATATACAAACAGTAAAAAATATGAATAAAAAAAAAGTTAAAAATTAGCCTATTTGTACCATGTTTTATACTCCGTATTTTATATTATTGTTTCATTATTTTAAAAAAAATCTTGTAAAAAATATCACTGATTTACAAACTACAGCACATGTTTATATATAATTGAATGATCTAGATCTATACTACAGAAAATGATCAAAATGATATATATCTGTGTGTATAAAAATGAACTGCTAATCTAGTCTTTGGAAAACCTCAATTTTACATAAATTTCCCTATGTTCCAAATTAGTTTCGCAATTTTCTTTTTTATTTGTTCCCTCAAAATTCACATTTCTTTATCCTTTCATTTCATTATATTTTCTTATACAATATACTTACACCATCGCTTTAATAAAACTAAAAGGACCACAAAACTTTTATTTAATCACTTTTTTTTTTTTAGTTTTTATGTCTAAATTAGTGTTAAAATTAATTGAGTATTATATATTTCTTTCTCTGTCTAAACTTTGCATGCGTAATTTTTTTTCACTAGTTTTAAGAACATTGATTGTTTATGTACAAATTAGATGTGTAGATTAAATTAAAGTGAATGACATATTAGTGTATTGAAAGAATAAATATTTTTATTTATAAAAGTGTACATATTAAATTTAGACGAATAAAAAAAAATCAATTAAAATCTGTACAATTTTTTTCCAATACTCCACATATATTTTAGCATGGGTGTATAAGATAAAGAAATTGGAAAGATTGAAATGATTTGATAAAGTTTATAAACCAGAGTGGCAATTAGGAATGGGGTGTCTGTAAAGCTTACACACTACATTCCTCTAAATATCGGAAAAGTTTGATCTTGGGCGGTCGAAGGGCCCACATGCAATTTCTAATTAATTTGATGCTGACCCACGTCACCCTTGCCACGTTGGATCTTTGGTTTGCACATCATCCATCACTTTTCTATTTATTCTACCTCCTCCATACTAGAGGAATTTGCACCTTTAGGATGACACACATTTTAATAAATGTGTAAGAAAAAGTGTAATGAGTGATGTTTTGAGAGATAGTTTTGTAAACTTTTATAAATAAAGTAAAGTAAAAGGTAGATTGAGTGTGAAAAAGTAATGAGTAAATATGTGTATATTTTGAGGGTGGGGGTTATGACAATATTTCCTTTTATGAAGTGTGCAAATTGGTAGAAAGTGTGCAAATTCCTATGGGACAGAGGGAGTACCATTTTAAGCTTTTTCACGTTTAACCCTTACTCCAATTTTTTTTTACGAGAGTTACCCATTAACTTTAGACATGAAGATTAAAATTTATAATTGAATAAATTAATTTTTTAAATATGATGTGATTGAAAATAAATATAAAAAAATAATTTACTAAAAACATAATGAATAGTTTTCATTTTTTTTAATGGGTAAAGAACAATTATATTAAAACTAGAAAAACGTAGGGTACAAGAGTACCAATACAGTTAAGAATATGGGGTACATGCTGTACAGCTGTACCGATTAATTCTTTTTATCTTATGCGAAAAAATTAAGATGTCAATAAAAATTAGTCTGTCAAATTAAAAATGTATTCCCAAATCAAATTATGCATAATGGTCCAATGAATACAAATTGGTATTTGATAAAGTTGTAATAAAATTCATAAGATAAAATATCTAATTGACCAATCTTAAAAAAAAAAAAGGTTTGCAAACAATTTTTTTCATTAATTTTCCCCCTCTCCTTTTTGTTACACAACTACACACGTTTGTCTGTTTCTCTTACTCACAAACTCATTAAATAGTATTTTACTTCTTCCGTCAAAAAAAAAAAAGTAATTCCTCTGTCCGCCTATAAGTTTTTCATTTTACCATTTTGGTCCGTTCGCTTATAAGCTTTCCATATCCTTTTGGTAAATACTTTTAATTTTTTATTTCTTACACTTCACTTTATATCTTATCATTTCTCTCTATCTCTCTCCTTCTATCAATCACATCATTTGTACTATATCTATTATTTAATCACTTTTCTTAATCTTTGTGCCAAAAAGTAACAGAAAACTTATAAGCGGACAGAGGGAGTATGCTCAAACATTTGAACACAAGTTTTAATAAAAAATAGATAAAGTAAAAGTGTTGTGGAGTTGTTGTGAATTAAAAATAAAGTGATTGTTTCCAAAAAAAAAAATATGCATACTTTTGGTGGATAGAAAAATAAAAAAAGTGAGCATATTTTTAGTGAACGGAGGGAGTACTTAATATTTTTTCGTACTCCTAAATTCTAAATCCTGGATCCGCCACTACCTATACATCAATAATTTCAATCAAAGACCCAACAACAAAAGGGAAAACTTTTAGCCATCAGAAAAAATAAAACGAAGATGCAACAATTTTTATTGTAATGGACAAAAAAAGAAAAGTTTGGTAGCTTTTCCCTAGAACAAATAAAATATTTTTTATATCAAATTTATATTTATCATTTTTTTCTTTTTTTGGTTTTATTTGTTACGATCTTTCCCTTAGTAAGGAAACATGAGAGTACTGTAGGGAGGAGAAGCTATGGCCTATACTCTTAGCGCTATCTTGGATAAAAAAAATAATGACTGGTTTTGATATAGTAAATTAGTCAAAGATATTTAAGTATTCAGGCTTGAAATAGATGTTTAATTATGTTTAACATAAAAATATATGGGATATGTGTATATCAAATGTCTGAAAAATATACAATTTGCGATTCAATTTGAGCGGTTAAAATATTTGGAATTCACACTACTACACATTTAAGCTTGGAGAGCTGCACTTGGACAATTTTTTTTCAAACAACTCTCAAAGATATAGTTTGGAAAGCGATTTTATATATTAAAAAAAAAAAAAAAACATAGACAACGGTTCATAACCGCTGTCCAAGTGAAACACTTGGAGTGCGGTGAGAAAAATGCGTTTTTGGTCCCACCATCCACGGGCACTCATGTTTTTGGTCCCAACACTTTTAATATTGGTCCCGAAAGTGAAAAATTTGACACATTGAGTCCCAAAATCGGAAATTCTAACACATTTAGCCCCACGCACGTTAAATGTTGACGGAACGAGTCACGTGCGTGTCACGTGGTTATACGCACACACGACTTTATTGAGGACACCCGCTGAGAATTTTTTTGAAAGCCAAATCTACCCCTTAGCCACATTCACGCCTCCATCTGATGATTTTCCCATCACAACCAAAAAAACAAAAATAGCTTCAGTAATGTGATCTTGTTCAAGAGTCGAGACACTGGGTGTTTCATAACAAAATCAAAGGGGAAATCAAGTTGATTTAGGAGAAACAGAGGTAGAACAGAACCCAAAACTATTCTTATTAGCCTCCATCTTTTCGATGAGATAATGCCCTAATTTACCTTTAGTTTCCACCAAATTTTCAGAGCATAGAAACTCATCACTGCAAACTTTCTCCGCTTCTCTATCAATTTCATGTACAAGAACGTGAGTCTCACCGGCGCCGCCCCTTTTGCTCCTGGCCAGAACTCCGGCGGTGAATATCGGCGTCATCCCCCCCGGCGTCGCGCCGAAGTAACCCCTCGGCCCGTCTATGAGTATCACATCCCAATCGACGTCGTATATGTGGTTCGGCAAGTCGTTTACGGCCAATTTGCAGTCTGAAAACAAGAGGTTTTGCACTGGCCGGTTTTTTCGCCTTTATAATACTCTATCAAATCGTACAATTCGCGTACTTTTGTTGTGAATTGCACGTCGTACGCTTCGATTGATGGTTGCCTCTCTTCCAGTACGGACACTAAATACGCGCTTTCGCCGGCGATGTAGTTCAGCTCTTCAGGGAGGGGGCGGGTGAAGGCGGAGGAGATAAATTTGAAAGGGGTAATACATTTTCTGTGAAGATCGACGGCGGAGAAAGATCGACAGATTTAGGGAGGAGGGCGGCGTGGCCAAATGCGGAGGAGCGGTGGCGAGGCTTGGGGGAGGCGGCGAACGGTCGGCGAACGAAGAGACGGCGGAGGGCGGCGTGGCCAAACGCGGAGGAGCGGCGGCGAGGCTTGGGGGAGGCGGCAAACAGTCGGCGAACAAAGAGACGGCGGAGGGCGGCGTGGCCAAACGCGGAGGAGCGACAGCGAGGCTTGGGAGAGGCCTGCTCTGTATCGTGTGGGGGAAGGAAGAAGGGTGAGTAAATTGGGGGTGTTAATGAATGAATTAGGGCTTTATGGTGGATAAGGGTATTTTTGTACTTTTTTTAGGGTGTGTACTCATCGAATGGGGGTTTCAAGTTTGACTAACGGTTGACTAAGGTCAACTAACGGTTGACTAACTTTGGGACTCAATGTGTTAAATTTTTTACTTTCGGGACCAAAATTAAAAGTGTTGGGACCAAAAACATGAGTGCTCGTGGATGGTGGGACCAAAAACGCATTTTTCTCGAGTGCGGTTATGAACCGCTATGCAATGTACCTTAGACAGCGGTTTAGAACCGCTCTCCAAGTAAACACTTGGAAAGCGGTTGATAACCGCTCTCCAAGAGAAGTTATTAGGTCAAAGTCTTCTTTCTCCCCCAAATTAATTCAATATGCGTTTCTCCCCCAAATTCAATACGCGTTTCTCCCCCAAATCCACAGAAAGCTTTCTCCCCCCAAATTAAAAAAACGTACGCGTTCTCCCCCAAATTAATCCATCGTCGCCGTCACCTCCTTCCTCGCGCCGTCGCCGTTGCCTTCCCCCCTCTCTCCTCGCGCCGTCGCCTCCCTCCCTCTCCCTCCTCGTCGCCGTCGCCTCCCTCTCCAGCCGTCGGCGTCGATAGAGAGATGCGGTGTTTCTAATTAAAATTAGAGTATATCTGTAGATAGAGAGATGCAGTGTTTTGTACATCTCAAAATGCAGGAGAATGTTGTATTTGAGGCCTCATTTTCGAGTTCAATTTGTTCACAGAAATACTAATGTATTAGCTCATCGTCTTGCTAGTACATCCAATCCTTTCCGAGTCCTAATTGTTGGGTTAAGACATTGTCGACTGTGAATGGCCTATTTGACACTTGTTGTAATTGCAACACTACTTAATGCAATTACCCGTTTTTTCCTTTTTTAAATTTAATAAAAAAAAAACAATTAAAATCAATAATATTCTACGATGTCAAACAAAATAGAATTTATGTGAAATAGTCTCCTGTATAAAATAAAACTTCCTTTTAATATATGATTCATCTTATTTGTAAAAGGTTGAATTGACACTTCATGAATCATACAATAAATTAAATGAGAATGTCAAAACAAATTTTTTTGAAAGCATCATGCTCTTGATTTCACATATACTAATTTGTAACTATTTTATATTTTATAGTTTTAATACATATCATCATTAATTATTACATAATCTACATCACTACACGTATTTACGAATAAGGAGATGAGTCATGTCAGCTGTCACATCTGGAAAATTAAATATATGATTAATATAAAGATTACGTAGCAAATTAAAATTTCCACTTGGAAAGTTTTAGATAGTGATTCTATTTCTCGTATGCTTGGTTGGTGCATCCAAATTATTAATAAAATAAAAGTTAAGACATAGTGGCGATTCATTCTTTATTTGGTTTAATAAATTAGTTAATAATAACTGATAGTATAATATATAATGCAATAATACATAAGTAATATATAACACAAAAAATTAAAAAAAAAATCACGTGAGACGATATCACAAAACATAGTTAATGAGACTAAATTATATTTTAACTTCACCATGCATGTTGACTATAGAAGATTAATAAAACATAATAAACATTACTAATACAGTAAATGAATTTGATCTTTTCATTGCGCCGACTGTTCTATCTCTTGTATACATGTTTGAGCACTATCGTTAATTGACCATTTAAGCGTAATTATTTTTTCAGTAATTAATTTGTTTGAAAGAATGCTTAGACAAGTTCAAAATGAGTATTACTACCCCGGTCACGAGATTACTTGTATGTATACAATGACATACAAATTAAAAAAATTTGAATTTAGTTAAGTGTGTGATCAAATGAAGAATGGGTAGCTCAAAATAAGTGTAAAATAAATATATTCATGTGTGAGCTCAAAATAAGTGACAAATTAAAGATAAAATAATATTGTGAGAGTATTAATTTTGTGTATTATTTTTATATTAAAAGTGTGCAAATAATTTTAGAACGAACCCAAAAATAAAGTATACAAATAATTTAAGGAAAATGATGTTAAGGAGCTGAGCTGTCATCAAACATATATTCCAGTTGGGAATTAGGAGTTAGTGAAAACAAACTCGAAAAAGATACTTGACATTGTAATATTGGCTGCTTGAAAGCCTTGAATGTATCCACATTTTCATATGTTGTCTACACGCAAATACAATATACTGATTCGTGTTCTACTTTTCAAAAAAATATCCAGATTTTTGCTGCTGGTATTGTCAATTTCTAAGGTACGTGATAACAAAATACATTGGAAAAACAATCCTGTCTCAAAATAAGTTTGACCCATTTAAAAAAATTGAAATATACTGTACAATAAATTATACGAAGTGGTATGAGATTTAAAATTATACCTCTCAAATTAGATTACTTTTGGGATCAGAGTCTAGTCAATATTAATACATTTCTTGGGAGTATATACCTAATTTTTTTTCAAATTTATGAACTAATCTTCTTTAACCATTTTTTTTATTATCCACGAAAATAATATTAAAAAAACTGTTGTGATTGATTTTTTTTAATCATGAAAGGCTACGAACGAAGTTTATGCTGAAGGGGCAAATTACAAAAGTAGTGGATAAGACATTTACCCATCAATAAACAGGTATTGTTTATTGTATTTCAATCATTTTTAATTAACTTATATCCTTTCTTTATCATATGATATTATTATACACATAATGAACGCCTTCGATTAGATGAATCGGCAACATAATAGAAGAGGATCTTTTATGCCCCTACAACAAACACAACGGGTAACAAGAAAAACGTGTCTTTTTATTTCCTTTTGAAATCCAGATTACAAACTCTCATAAAAGAGTCATTGAGACCCATAAGGTTAACCAGAGAAACAAGTTCAACCTTCCCAACCCATATTTAGCATTGTGCCCAAATATAACTCCATCTCACCGTGAGACAGTCTCATGCAAGACTTCATCCTCTCGTAATACGTCTAACAAGTTTTTCTTTTTTTAAGAAGCTGGTTCGACTAACAATTCATGTTTCAACAGATGAAACATCAAAATCCTTAAACCGAGGTGATTTAGCAGCAGGAGATGATTGATTGCAGATGCACTCATTAAATCATCTCATGTTTAGTCCAACGTTGTCACTGCTTCATAAGACATTCTTTTCTTTCCAGATTCTCTACAGTACGCAAATACCTTTACATCGTGACCCACACTTGAAGGCCTGTCTGCTCATACCAAACCAAATCCCTAACCACATAATTATCGCTAAATCAATCGAGATTATATACAGGAGTGAACAATAATTGACTACAATTTCATCATATCATTTCAGTTGCATAACCTGAATTACTACCTGCTGAAACCAATTTGCTCCCACAATCATATTTTCCCAATATTTATATTTGGGGCTCAAAATAAAATCAGGGAATAGGTAGGAAATTTAGTTTATAGTAATCATACCAATTATGAATCTAAATAAAATTTCAAAAGTCTAAACAGTTGTGCATGTAGCGGCACTCAAACAATCACCAGCATGTGTTGTGATAGAAAAAGAGAATACACTTGTAGGGAGAGTATAACAGTATGCTAATCATTGACATAAAATGTTGGTAGTATTTAATTAAAGTAACTGGGGACAGTATTACTGTTAGTAAAAAATGACAAGAAGCATCAATTATAGTTCCTTTACCTAAAGTAACACGACAAAAAAAAAACATGCAATAGGAAGCAGGTGAGGGTACTTGATATCCGTGTCAACTGCTTGGCTTACAGCAACATAGGCAGCAAGAAGAGATCTTGGTGGTGATGAGCAACAATGATGTATGGCTACAAATCAACTTTTGACAAATTTCTTCAGTACTGCTTCTGCTCGTTGCTCGAATTTGGGCAAAGCCCATTCATGTTGAACAATGTCCAAATTATCTTTCTCCGCACCCAAACTCTGAACCAACAACAAAAGCAACCAGTTAAAACAATCATATGATTTCATTCTAACAGACAAGGAGAACATATCATGTCTGGCATGTTCTTGACTGTATTTTCACTAAAGTGGAGTTTTTTAGTTGGCAATAGTTGATTACAATCGAAAATGTAGATACAGTAAAGTTGTTACAAATCAATTGAAAAAATCTGCAAAGTTGCCCAAATTTCTCATAATAATAGTATAAGAAGAGTTTTGGGAGACATAATAAATTACTCTTATCCATGTTCATTAAGAACGTAAAAGTAGAGGGAGAAAAACTACAGGCTTACCCTTGTAGGGTCAAATCCAAATCCACCCATTTGCATCATTCGTTGTGTATCATCAGTTGCTGATCAAAAAAAAAAAACTTGTGTTAATAACCAACAAATCCATGACAATGTTAGACTGTTATACAGCCACACAATTATGTAGCTATTTTAGGCATGCAGCGAAGGAAACAGATAGAGCAACTTTATTAGTAAAAGAAATCATTAAGACTGACCATTATCTTCTCCAAGGATAAGGCTAAAGAGGCCCCTTAGCCCAAATAGGTTGAGGAAATACCTGCCAAAACGAAACATAATCATTATATACACCAAGGATAATCTCAAACCAACCACAAGCAGCTAAGGTTTATGTTATAAAAAATTGTTGCAAATGAGTTGTGAGAATACCAGGAGCGACTGCTCACATAACTGACATCAACAGTGCTCAAGTCAATACCATTTTGCAGCATTGCCCTGAATCTCTGAGTAAGTGGAAATGGAATCTTTGCTGGAAAATAAAAGGCAGAGTATGAAGTCTTGAAAGGACAAGGATATGCAAAGCGAAAAGATCAACATTGACATTTCATACTCCCTCCGTCCACCAAAGTATGCTCAGTCTTATTTGTCCCTCCACAAAAAATATGATCATTGCCTCATTCTATTTAAGTAATTAACTTTTAAGTACTTTTTTTTACTTTATTAACAAAGTTAATGATCTACCGACAATATCCTTTACTCTTTACCCCACATATCTACTTTATACATTAAAATATGAATTATTTGTGCCCAGCCAAGGAGGCATATTTTTCATGGGCGGATGGAGTATGATTTAAGCAGTAAAAGTTCCAACAATTAAATCAGCAAATCATTCTAAAGTTACAATGAAGCACAGATGACAGATAGCTTGAGCATATCTGCCTATGTAAGTAAAGCCGTAAATTGCACAACTATATGCCAATATGTGAGGGAAGGAAGGGAAAAGAAGTAACAAGAGCAAAAACCAACCTGCTACAAATCCAGAGAAGAAAAAGTTAACCCATGCAAAAGTAAGTGTCTGTTCAACAAAAGACAAGTGCATCAAAATGTTAGACCTTCCCTTCAAAGATTTGGATGTCTTAAAAAGTTACTTATGCAGCAACCACACGATCCAAACCTGTGGAATGATCATGGAGAGATTTTTTTTCATCATATCCATGGCCATGTTTGGATCAGAGAACATCTGTGCCTGTGGATTCTGAGCTTGGCCTTTAGGTACATATAATAACCCATTCTCCTGAAAATTTAAACCAGATGTTCATCGTTAAAAACTAACTATATAAGTCATGGTAAGCATCAACACCAATTCAGAGGGCATCAATGATCAATGCAAGAGGAAATAAAGAAGATATATGATCAAGTCATAAAGTTTCTGCTATAGATTCAATGTTCCATACAACCTGTTCTAGTCCTGAGAGTTGACAAAACAAAATAGAGCACATAAATCTTTGCTTACAAAAGATTCATTGTGTATCCTTAAAAAATTCCCATCACGTATATTGATGATGGATGTGCTTGGATGCATCATGGTTGTTTGTAGATTCAAAAAAATGGGGCCTAATTTCATATCTTACATGACTGACTGCATGACATAATGTGAATTAAATAATACTAGAATCAAACAACATTTGAAGTCAAAATCTACATCCAGATCCTACCAAATAGCGATCCTATGGCAAAGTTTACTTTGGGTTTTAAAACCCAGGTTTTGGATTTTAAAGTCCTACACAAGTTTTACTTCGGGATTTAAAAATCGATTTTTAAAAACCACCCCTATCAAACCTGTTGATTTGACATAAAGTTAAATCCTTATAATCCCACTTCAATCATTATAATCTCACTAAACAATATTAACTTCAATCATTACACAATCATCTAATCATTATAATCCTACTCAACAATAATAAATTTAAAAGAAACCCACATATTACTACTTCATCATGATTTCAAAAACTCAGGATTTCAAGAACGGGTTTTCAAAAACACCCAAAAGCCAAGGTAAACATAGCCTATTAGTTTAATAAAGAATGAATCTACTTCTGACAAGTAAATCTTCTAGAAGCAAACAACATTTGAAGTAAGAAACTACATCCAGATCCCGCCAAAAGCGATCCTATGACTCTTATGAGTTTAATCAAGAATGAATCTACTTAAAGTAAATCTACTTCAAAAGTGTAGTCTTTACACAAATTGAAATTTATGTTTCAACGTTCATCAGTATATCACAGTGATGCGTAAAGTCTTCAAGTCATCCAGCAATGTATCAACAATGGATTTGTATTAAGGAGCATACAGTAGCTATCTTGCTTCTTAGCTACACTATCTACAGTCCAGTATTAGCAAATACGCACCCACAAATAGCCATAGCATTTGAAAATTCCATTACTTTATTGCTGTTTATTCCACATAATATGCACGTTTATATCTTTTTCCACTTCCTGAAAATGTTTAGAAGAGCTACAACAGAATCTCTAACTATTCTAAGCAGTAAGATTCTAATCCAATGCTTTCTCTCATGCATATTCACTCCAAAAACATAAATCCAATTGAAACAAAAACACATGTACCAATCAGTGTAAAAAGAATCCCTAACCTCATTACTGTAATAGTGCCTACGAGCACGATACGACTTAGGAGGGATGAAATTAGCTGCCGCCCTGAGATTTCTTGCCCTAATTATCACTTGTCTGTGAACAAAAATCAAATCGCAAAGTTTAAGATTGAAAACACGCTCTTACACACCATTATCTGTAACAAATAATAGTATACCCTTCTTTCACGATTTTGAGATCGGGAATTTGATCGGAGCGCATGAGCTTAGATACAAAGTAACGGAGAACTCCGATGAGTACCATCACAATTGACAAGGGTATCAATACCCAGTCTCTGATAGCCGTATCCAATACCAAATCTTCCGCCATAATTTCTTCTCGGAGTATTTCGGATCTCTGCTCACGTATAGTTCTTAAGTTCAGGTATAGTTCGAACTTGTTGGTGATCAACGCACAATGGCCTAACCCCTTTTGGGCCGATATTTAGACGGCCTAAATAAAGCCCAAACTTATTGGGCTCAACACAACTTGAAAAACAAAAATAAAAGGCCCCAGTTATATACACACAAGATTGATGAGGATACCCTCTAATTTTTTATAACAAATCAGTAATGTCAGGATTAGTACACACACCCCATTTCACAATAGAATTCTAATCGTCCTCAACAAATACATCATTCCATAACATAAAAGCAAAATAACATAAAAGAAAACTTAAAACATTAAAACAAAATACATCATTCCATAACATAAAAGCTTGAAATTGATGATCCCAGTGTTGGTAAAAAAAACATCATTTTTTGAGAAAAAATCGAAAACTGTTCTGAATTTCGAAAAATAAATTAGAAAAAAATTACAATAATTCTAAAATGCTATAAATTTCGAAAAAAGAACAATATCTCAACAAAATATTACGAAAACAGTAAAATATTGGGCAAAAACTTTCAAAATTGGATAAAAAAAAAAATTTAAAAACTGAATTTCTAGGAATATTTTCGAAAAGAAGCAAAAATTTTGGCAAAAGAAATCAGAAAAAAATACTTACGGATCTAAAATTAGAGGAAAGCTTAAGCCCGAAAATCGAGAAGAAGATTGATGACGGAGGGGCGGTGCAATGCGGCGGGGCGACGACAAGGCTTGGGGGAGGAGGGATGCGAATGGGCGGCGTGGCGAACGACAAAAACGTGGAGGAGAGGAGAAGCGCGACGAGGTCTGGGAGGAGGGGTGCGAACGAAGCAGTGTCGTCGTCGGAGGAGGCACGACGGCTGCACAGGAGAGAAAAATAATTGGTTGCTTTATAGGGGTGTAAACGAGCCGAGTAGTGTTAAGCTCGAAACTCAACTCAATTGTTATACTCGAAGCTCGAAACTCAATTCGACCGAGCTTAAAATTTCAAAGATCGAGCTCGACTCGATAAGAAACTCGATAAACTCGAGTTCGACTCGACTCGATTACCTATATAATTTTTAAAATTAATAATAAAATATATTTTATTCCAAAATAAACTCAAACCCAACTCGACTCGATAATCTGTACATAAATATAAATTATATATTAATGACAAAAAAGTAAATACTGTTCAAGCTCGATTAGGCTCGCGAGTCTTTCGAGCCAAGTATTTCTAAACTCGAACTCGACTCGATTAACTTCGAGTCTATTTCAATATTTTTCCGAGTCGAGCACGAGTAGCTCGCAAGTTGGTTCAACTCACTTACACCCCTAAGCGTGAAAGTAAAAATATGAGTGAGGAACGCCGGTAGTGAGAAAATTAGGGTTTAAAAGAAGAACCTCATTTTAGTTTTTTCATAAGGAGTGTACTCATCTTATGATGGGTGTGCTAAGCGGGTGTCCTCAATAATCAAGTGTGTGCATATAACCGTGGCCAAAATAAAATAGACGTAACAAAAGTAGGGTTGGAAAATCGCGCTATCGCGTCGACACGATAGTGACACGATAAGACCAAACACTAACACGGCACGATAAGGATATGTGTCGACACGAACACAATAATTTTCGTGTCGACACGACACGATAACAACACGATAATTTTCGTGTTGACATGACACGACACGATAACGACACGTAACACGATAACAACACTATAAAAAAATAAATCAATTTAAAATTGTATTAAATATATAAAAAATAATATATTTATATAAATATAAAAAATTATCGTGTCATTATCGTGTTATTATCGGATACGTGTCATTATCGTGTCGTGTCATATCAGGTAAATAACAGGTTAACGGGTTGTTAACAGGTTAATGGATTCCTTGTTAATTTTATCATGCTTAACGGGTTGACACGAACCCGACACAAACCCGACACGAAATTTTCGTGTCGTTATCAGGTCGACCCGATAACGACACGAACCCGATAAGACCAAACATTAACCCGTAATTTTCGTGTCGGATTCATATCGTGCTATCGTGTCGAGTCGAAAATTGACACCACTAAACAAAAGGTAATAAATAACGTCAATTACCCAAAAAAAAAAATCCATAGATTTCCATTTTTTTCTTTCAAATTGTAAGTTGGGACCTTCTACATGTAGTTAGAGTGTCGTATGACTATCGTAGTCAATTTAATCTGAACCATTAAAAATCAAATCTAAAGGCTTAAATCTGATGACCTGTTACCTTTTGTACTTTGTGTTTTCAACAGTATGGTGTCATATTTATAATTAATTAAAATATATAATTTTGAATTTACAGTTTCATCCTTAATTTAATAAAAAGATTTATTATATTAATTAATTTAATATATTTTTTTAATTTTAAATAATTAATTCAAGTTTTCACATAACGATTTGTTCTTCTTCTTCGTATTCTTCTCATATCATTCTCTCAAATTTTCAACAAGTGAAACAAAATATAGATACTCTCTCTCTGCAACTTACTGCCCTAGCGCCACCATGCTCTCGCCGCCGCTATGTCTGAAACAAGGGTTGCTGCCGCCGCCGCTGCCCCTCTGCAAGAACGAAAATGTAAGGTTTTAATATACTAGTTTATCTTGAATTCGAAACTTTTTTTCTTTTCTTTGGTTGATGTATGTTAATCCCTAATTTACATTTAATTTGAAATTGATTCCAAATTGGTGATGATTGAGCATGGGTAGTGTGATACTGTCTTCAATTTTATGACTAAAAGTGAATTTTTATTTGAGTATTTTCACAAATACTTGGTGTGCACCTGATTTTGTGGGAAAATTGCAAGTTATGCTACGTTTTTGCTTGAATTTATGGAGTGATGAAGGGATTTTTGTTGAATATCACTTGAATTAATTGTCCAGGGTTGCTCATAACATGTTTGCATTGATTTCAAAATTGGGATGATTAATGTAGCCTTCAATTTTTTTGATTATAAGTGAATTTTCTTTGAGGCATTTTCACAAACACTTGGTGTGCACTGTTCAAAATCTGCTTAGTTTTGGTGGCATTCTCTGAAGGAAAAATGGGAAAAGCAAGGCAATATGTATATATGGCTTGGAGTAGTTTGACTTATGTGAAAGTGGAGGAATGCAATAATCTTTAGGAACTTGGAATTCTCAATTAGAAAATTCATAGAGGAGCTCAAAATAAGACTATGGAGTTGGTATGTTGTTAAGTAGGTGTGAAGAGTTAATAACACAAGTTCCTGAGTCTACCAGGCCTCTTTCAATGCAGATTGAGGCAATGGAGGTTTTACTTTCTGACTAGTATCTTTTCAAAATAAGACTATGGAGTTGCCATGTTTTCTTAACTATTGGTTGCTTCAATGGTTAATCTCAGGTAACATCTTCCAGAAGGGCTGAAGTTTGGGCTGCTGTAGAAAGATCTCTAAACTGACGACTTTAGGTTTTTTTGACAAACTCTACTCTTGGCTGATTATTTTAATCTTTAGACATCTGAATGCCATATCGATTTGATGTGCAGGAAGCAAAGGTCAAAACTGATGCTTTAGAGGAAAATGAGTGTTCCATAAACGAGCATTTAACTCTAACTTTATCTAGGATAAATGTTCTTGAAGCTCAGGTATTTACTCTATTAATGGGTTTTATAGCATACT
This sequence comes from Galeopsis tetrahit, assembly GCA_963675135.1. Lineage (NCBI taxonomy): Eukaryota > Viridiplantae > Streptophyta > Magnoliopsida > Lamiales > Lamiaceae > Galeopsis > Galeopsis tetrahit. The sequence goes on from OY776123.1 coordinate 73,576,896, forward strand.
TTGATGATTAGCTTATCATTGGGGATTTTTCTGCAGATATCATGCCTTAGAGCGTAGCAGACACAGCTAACAAGATCCCTTGAAAAGGAGAGACAGAGAGAAGCAAAAAATAGGCAGGAGTATCTTGCTTTGAAGGAGGAAGCTAACACTAATGAAAGTCGTGTGAATCAGCTTGAAGGAGAACTGAAGGAATACCGGAGAAAACACAAGGAGGAGTTGCATGAGGCGTTGATGCATCAGGAGCTTCTTTAACATGTAAGATATTTAGTTTTGCTACTTGGAACTTCATTTTAAAGGTTAAAAAAAATGGTAGAATGGTTATATGCTTCACTCAGTTCAAGATACCGTTGCTTTTCACCATTCTTCAGCCTGCACTTTTTCTCATTTCTCTTAATAAATTTTGGGAGATTATATTACTCCACTAAAAAAAGAAGTATATGATCATTGTACTTCAACATAAATTGGAGTGGGAAAAAACTGCTTGTTCAGAATAGGAAAGGGTTGCCCGCATTCAGTCTTCTGCTATACCTGATCAAAGTCTCGTAGCTAGGTAAAAGTCAGATTCCTTTGACAATGGTATTTCTTCATCTACTATATGCAAATAACTTTTACATTTCATACTACTGCTTTTGATAATCTACTTCAACAGGCAACTTGGCTCGTAAGATTTCAAGTGTAAGCAATTTGAGCAGTGTGGAAGAAAGTTATTTTCTACAATCAACGTTAGGCTCATTTGATAACTATTCTAAACATATAAGTGCTGGAGAGGGTCCCATGAGTCATTATTAAATAAAGAGTGTGACATCAAACACTTTCGAAGTTGCCCTTCGTCAAAAGGAGGGAGAGCTTGCATCTTATGCTTCTCGATTGGTATTAAGCCAATCTTTGATTCTCTGAACTGCATTTTTAGTATAAATTATAGTATTATGTTTAACTTACTTTCTTTTAATTATGTCTTTTTATCCTCCTTAGGCTTCTATGGAATCCATCAGTAACTCTCTTGCAGAGGAGTTGGTCAAACTGACTGTCGATGTGAGCTTTTCATTCTTGAGCTAATGGGAACACATGGAAATGTAAAATGCAGGAAAATGTTGTTATTCTGTCAAATTTGTTTAGCATAAAAAAAATCACAACATCTTACCTTGTAAACAGGTCCACGTCTACCCTCACCAAGCTTCTTATTGTTGAAAAATTGATCGGTCACTTTCAAGATAGTAGATAAGATGAAGAGTGGCAAGTCTGCAACGACAACTATATAGCTCATGATAGTCGGAGAAGCAATCACCCTCGCTAAACTGATTTTTTGTGTAAAGTGAAAAATGAAAATTTACTTGTTATGATTATGTAGAAGACTGGTTTTTTGTACGAAATTTCGACCATTGTTGCTAGTAAAATCTATAATTCAAGCATTTATAGTGATTTTTTTTTTGTAAACATGATTTTTTGTCTACTTAAGACTAGTAAAATTTATATGTTATATATCCTAAAGAAAATCATATATTCTGCCCTATATTATATTAGAATTATTAGCATATGTACATTCTTTTACATTTTACTAATTTATGAAGATATTGTTGAAAAAAAACACATAAAATAAAAAAATACATTTTTTTTTACAGAATTTGTCGTGTAATAAATTTTGTGTGCATATTATCATTACAGATAATAAGTCAACCATTTTTCAGTGACAACAACATCTAACCAAATGGCCATCAAAAAAAAAACATCTAACCAAATGGTGAATATGGAGGCACTAGTGCACGTAACGAATTTCATTCTGTTATAACGTTACACTAGTCGTTATTTAGTTTTTTGAACTTTTTCAACTAATATTTTATGTCAATACCCACATTTTACAAAATATTCTTAGTAACGATCACGTGAAGGTGGGAGAATTGTCAGTATGATGTCATTAGTGTACATAACGATCTTCGTTATGTTATTACGTCACACAGGTCGTTATTTTATTTTCCGGAGTCAAATAGGAAACCTAAATTTTTCGATGCCAACATTTTGTAAAACTATAATAATTTACTCACATAGAACTATTTTTTAAACCGATAAATGGTTTTATTGAGAAAAATTATACGATTTATAACTCTTACAGTAGAGTTATAATTTGAAAGAGTTGTTGATTAATTAATTGTGTATTACCTAATGAACATGACATTCGAAATGCACTAAAATCCCCTAAACACGTATAAAACAGGGTTATGGAATTTATACAATAGTCATACACAATATACAATGTCATTAGTGCACATAACAACTTTCATTCCGCTATAGCATCACACAAGTCGTTATTTCATTTTACGTAGTTTTCAACTAATGTTTTATGTCGATATCCACATTCTACACAATACTCATTGTAAAGATCACGTGAAGGTGGGAGAATGGTCAGTACAATGTCGTTAGAACACATAACGACCTTTGTTCCGTTATAACGTCACATGGGTAGTTATTTCATTTTTGGAGTTTTCAACTCATATTTTATGTCGATACCCACGTTTTACACAATACTCTTAGTAAAGATCACGTGAAGGTGGAAGAATGGTTAGTACGATGTCGTTAGTGCACATAACGACCTTCGTTTGGTTATAATATCACACTAGTCGTTATTTTGTTTTCTAGAGTTTTCAACTCTTGTTTTATGTTGATAACCATGTTCTACACAATACTCGTAGTAATGATCACGCGAAGGTGAGAGAATGGTCAGTATAGAGTCGCAAGTGTCCATAATTACCTTGCATTTGTTATAACATCACACAAGTCGTTATTTCGATTTCTGGAGTTCTCAACTCTTTTTTATGTCGATGCCCATGTTCTAAACAATACTCATAGTAACAACCACGTGAAGGTGGAAGAATAGTCAATATAGTGCCGTAATGACCTTAGTGGTATAGATGAATAAAGTAATTGATATATATTATGCTTACAAGAACATTTTGATGTTATTCACAATATTTATTGTTAGCGAGATTATAATCAAAATAATTGAGTTGAGAATAAGAAGAGATGACCCAACACAATACATGTTGACTAGCTATATATATTAGAGAATGTACTCTATATGGTACAAAGTAATTAAATTTAAAACTAATAATGATGACCAAGAGAATTATAATTTGTAATAAAGATTTGTCTTGAGTTCCAAATTTAAAATCTACCGATGTTATTATCTGAACTTATTAAAAATTTGACAAGAATTTCAAGTCTCATTGATTGTATAGTAAAACTCAATTTTGATCACATACTAATATATTCTATAAATCTGCATTATTGACCGGACAAGGTGGACAAGAGTGGTTAAAATTGTGGAAAATCTTCATTAGGATGTTACAGATTTACACCAAACCAAAATATATCAATATCAAGAAACAATGAAAACATCATACACCGGACCTCGTAAACATTCATCAAATGACAAATATGTTATTCAGGTGCACACACATATGCATAGACGATTAAAATATTGTGATATAATAGATTGCAATGCTCATGGATGCCCACTTTCACCAGCTGGTTCTGCTTAAGCATTTAAAAGAAGCTGGAGTGCATTAACTACGATGCTCATGTTTAGCAAAAAATGTGCTTCATACTGCACGCATAAAGCCTGATGTCATCTGCTCAACATTTTAGTGAATAGGGTAAGTCCGTCTCATCTAAAAGTCCGAACTTGTAGAGAGGTGGGAAATTAATTCTTGTATATTAATTCCTAACACTCCCCCTCACTCGTGGGCCGGATTAACACCTCTTACCCTTTTTGGGGAGGAGGCCCATCGAGTGGACAATTTAAATGGGTGGAGTGCTTTCAACAGGAATCGAACCCAGGTCGTTTTGCCCGGTTTGCTCTGATACCATGAAAGAATTCCGTCTCATCTAAAAGTCCGAACTTGTAGAGAGGTGGGGAATTAATTCTTGTATATTAATTCCAAACAGTAAGTAAGAAAACATGGATTATTAATACACCATTTTGAAATATATCCACATGAATGTATCTATCAAACACTTTTATATAGATGGAGTTATTTAACCAGAAAATAGTTGAAACTACATTGAACATGATCTAATTTAAATCCAATAAAAAATAAATACAAACTATTTGGTTGGTAACTTACAGGAGCCATGTGAGGCCATTCCAATGAATACGAATCAAATAGAATCATACACTTCGAAAGCATTCATCTATAACACGAGAAACCCTATCAAAGAAGACACCACACATACTTGCGCTGAACATTAGTGTCTCCTTCATCCACTCTGGCACAACTCTTTATGTCCCCAACGACGATACACGGTATAGCAAGTCTACTTCTCCATTCAAATTAGTTATCCATGTTGGACTGATCGAATGTGTAACCTGCATGATTCGTTAAACTTTCAACTAGGTAAACGAATCCACATCTACTCTAGTAAATATATTTGCATTAATATTTAAAAATGTTAGTTACAAAATAGTGTGTTTTAACAAGTAGATCAGATATGACAACAGAAATATCGTGTAACACCTATATATTATTATTTCAAAATTACTACAAACCAGTGACTAGAATAAAAATCATAACACCAAAGACAAAACTTGATCATTAAGCCAACCATGAACTGAGTCAAAATTCCATAAATTGGATAGATCAGTGAAGATTACCACTTGACAGATGTTGCACCTATATACAGAGTTCATTGCTCTGAGTAGAAGGGGTTACTTTCATGCTTATTCAAACTCAACGAGATATTGAAACAAGTAAGTTTTCTTCTTAATTAATGAATATGACAAAGTAACACAACTAATATGCAGAAAGTAGCCGAGTAGGCATGATTGTGAAGCCAAAATAAAAATGTATCAACACATTATCTGTACATTCATCTAAGTTTCTATGGTAGATGTTCAATGAAAGCCAGAAACATGGTTCTCTTCTTAGTAATGCAGGCCTGTCTAAACTAGAAAAAATAAATCAAAACCATTGCTAGATAAAATTTGATAAAGTATTTGAATATTTATGTTTCCTCTCATCTCAAATATTTAATGATGTCAATACAGGACAACCGTCTCCACTACAAAAAATTGCAAAATCAATAAGAGACCAAAATATGAGGTTTCGCCTTACCTGGAAATTGCTACGGGTTTCAAATGAGAAAACCTAGACGGGGCGGGGCTGCGAAGGAGACGACAGTACGACTGCCGGAAAGCTTCTTGCGAGTAGCGACTGACAGGCGACATAGTGAGCGAGCAGTCGACGAACCGGAGAATCGCGCGAGTATAGAGGAATTGCGGGCGGGGAGGGAGAATTGGGAAACGACGATTGAGAATGTCATCGTCGCTCAAAGGAATTGGGAATGAACGAAGAAGATGAACCCTAATTCCTCTTTTAATTATCTCGACTCTTAATTTTTTTTTGTTTATTTAATTTTTAAAACAATATAATTTGTATTGAAAAAGAGTATGATAGTAATTTTATTTATTTATTTTTAAAATATAATTTATATTAAAGAAGGGTAATATAGTAAATAACAAAATACAATTTAAAATATGATTTAATTAATGTAAACTTGTATAACAGGTAGCAGGTTCATACGACGCATACGACGTCACGTGGCGCGATTCGACGCGATGACTACATAGTCACTTTGTACTATTTGACTACACTAAGAAAAACCCTTGTAAGTTTAATCTGAATATAATTTTTTCTAATTTGTGAGGAGTGATAATCTAAAAATATTCTGAATTTCTGTATTTATATGTGTGTTTTCGTCTTAATGCTTCATTCTTCTCTACGATAGTTGTTCATTTGCTTTTAGCACATGTATTAATGAATATAATATTAAATGTATAATTTTTTTTTTATGAAAGTTAAATACTCATCCTTTTTTTTCCTCCCCAATTACCCATGACTCGAACCCAGGACCTAAGGTCTAGGTAGTGATGAATATTAAATGTATAATGAATAATGAGATGCAAGGTACATAAAAAGAAAATATATAGAGAGAAAATAAAAAAGAATTGTTAATTTTGGTAGGGTGGTTTTTTTTGTGCAAAGATAGGTAACTATCAGTCTTATCAAAAGGAATAGTAGTAAACAAAAGCATGACTGCATGACAAACATAGTCCAATTTTATACTCCGTAATTTCCAATTTTATAATTTTTCTTATCTAAAATGAAAATATTATTCACAATCACTATTTTATTTTTACTTTATCTTCTCACTCAAACTTTCATTTTTTACCTAAATAATCATTTTTTTAAAAACTCGTGTACAACTCAAAATGAACATTATAAAATTAGATTGGAAGATATGAAACATTATAAAATTAGATGGAGGGAGTACAAATGTACAATAGCAATATAAACAACTTTAATAGAGTAATTATTTTTAAAATTTCAAAATCTGTGATCCAAACCCAATCTCAGAAGGCTGACAATATTCTAAGCTTGCACTGGACATACATGGTATCTTTATTCCTTCAATTCAATACCGACCTTCTTTTTCATTTTCCTTTTCTTACAATAAAAACAGCTACCCATTTCTAGATGATCAACTTTGATGATTTAGATAGATGGCCTCAACTTTGAATCATTTCTGCAAGATTTTCACAAATAATAATCCTCCACTTAAAATTGGTCCTTCAAATTTGTCATACAATTACATTAATGTTTCAAAAAGAATGCATTACATGAGTACAACTAATTTCATAAGCATGAGAAGAGGCAAGACGGCTGTGGCTTGCAGTGGCGACGGGTTGCGGGGACGGGACGAACACGGAGCTCGGGAAGCAGTGCTTAAACTTTATGAAGCAATCAAGAATAAAAATGTGAATGAACTTTCTGATATAATAGCTGAGGAATGCTTGTGTGTTTCTAACTTTGTTTCTGGTGTCCAACCTTTTCTTGGTAAGAAGGTATGTCTGTTAGAATTGTGACATCCAATCACATCATTGTATTTTTGATGGAATTAGTAGTGATATTTTCTTGTGTTGCATTGCATTGCATTGCAGCAAGTGTTGGGTTTCTTCTCTAGTTTAATGAAAAACTTGGGGAATAACCTACAATTTGTGGTGGAACAAACCGTGGATGATGGAATGGTGGTTGCCGTATCCTGGAAACTAGGTTGGTTTTTGCTAACTTTATTTTTCTACACCTTTAAATATTGAAATTTAAAACCCTTTGCACTGCAGTAAATAAATAAATATTAATTGCAAGTGTAAAAAAATTGTTCAGAATGGAGTAAGGGTACATTGCATCTGGGAAAAGGTTTCAGCTTGTACACTTGCAATGTTTACCAGGGAAAGGTGATGATAAAGTAAGCTAAAAAATTTCTGGATTTCAAGTTTGGTACAAACAATTGTGAAACAAATGAGTGATTTTGATTGTTTTGGGTATTGGGTGTAGGAATGTGGAGATTTTCTTGGATCCAATTCTTCACATTGAGCAGCTAAGAATATTGGTGAGCCTTCCTTTAATCAAAAGTAAGATTAGGTAGATTTGATTGTTTAAATGAATGAATGCTTATATTCCATTACTGGCCAGCAATTGATCTCCCAGCTGATGACTGCAATGGAAAAGTTTAATCCCTTGAAGATCAAGGCAAGAAAATACATCATCTTTTTTGTCATTCTAATTCTCTTCCTACTCTTCTTATTCAAATACAGAATATAAACATAACAAACTGTCCAATTTCTTTCACATTTTTCGCTTGTACCATCTGAATATGAAATTCATTTTCATCCTATCATACTTCATTTATTTGTGTTAACGTTCAAAAAGCCATACTCACACATAAGAAATAGATTTAGGGTCATATTTAACAAATGGAGACAAGAATACAACAATGCAATGCCATCATATATATGAAGCAGTGCAGCCAGGGAAACAATACGGCCATGTACAATACCACCGGTCATAAGTTGTTCGTACAGCAAATGAAAGGAACACTCAAACTAAGGCCATGGCAGCAGCATAATAATTACAAAACAAATTTAGTCACAGCCAGGATACAGGGTGGTCGGTCATGCAGATCAGAGTTGTGCCTCCACCATGGCACATTGGCATCTAAACACTAGACAAGTTAAAAGCAACTAAATTACATCTTCATTTGGCATCAACAGTCATGTCATCATCATAAACAATTAGCAAGCTACAGAGTCAGATTACCTGCGACAATATAACAAAAGGAATGGTGAAAAACGGACAGATAACATCCAACATTAGAAAACTAAGGCAGCTTAAGCTAAAACTCAGAGAAAACCACCTCATTACATGCCAAAAATCCAACCTGTTATTGAAATAGGAAAAAGAAAAGAGAGAGATAGGTAAAAGAAGAGATGCAGCCGCATAGTACAGAATGGAGTAGGGTTGGTTCATCGGGATATCAATGAACCTTCAATAAAAATGACGGGGGTAAGGGAAATTGTGAGGAGATAAAGTCAAAGCTGAGTAAGAAAAACATAATGGAAACCAGTGACCTCAAAAAGAGTAACAAATACAGGTAGATCATCAAAAAATATACTACTAACAAACTTACATGCGTAATAGGCACATAAAAGGCAATTTTTTGCTTACCATACACATAAGTTAACATTATCATTGCTTCATTAAATGATGCCGCACAAGCATCTCTTGAACTCCCAAAGCCGAAATGCTTTGACATCCTAAAAGCTCCTGAAGCTTCGCATCACAATGAATTACCATAGAACTCACTGGATCCTATAAAGAGAATCAAGGTCAAGGGAAAAACTTATAATGGTAAAATTGGATGTAACAAATCTCAATATATACAATATTATAAGAGTGGAAAATCAATCTATAAGAGAAAACCAATTAATATACATTGCTACAAATAAGGCAACAGATAAATCTGCTAACCTTACAAAAGCATGGTAATTAAAACACACAAAGTAAACTACTTAACTACCAAGTCATAAATATCATAGACCACTAACCTCCAACTGGTTAACCTTTATGTACTCCCAAAGCCGTCCCAAAGCTTCTGACTGTAGCATCTCTCTTTCTCCCGTTCCAAAAAATTTCGCAAGTGCATCTGATATTACCACACGAAGAACATTCGGATCAGGACTTTGCATTGTAGACTCATCTTCAACTTTTGATTTCTTAGCTTGAACTGATTGTCCTGCAAGGAAAATTAATCATACGATGAGAAAATGGATTCTTTGAGATGATCATATGCAAGAAAGATATCATGTTCATTTCGCATACGTGTTGGATCGAGTGGCAAAATATGTTTTGCCAACAGCTTATTCATCTTGAACATGTCAGTGCAATCTACTTCAAAGACCAACCGCAGAGCATCATCACAGATAATTTTTCTCTTGTTCCCTGGATCTTGAAGGCTGTGTTTTCGAATGTATGCCCACAGCTGCCTCACTATCTGTATTGAAAACAATGGAATTTCTTATGCATGTTGTATAAACAGTTAAACACTACAAAGACACCACCCCAACTAATAATAATAATATAAAACTGTATAAGATGTGATCATGAAACTAGTTGCACAGCTTGCTATTGGATCCAAACCTCTGTTCTTGGTAACGCTGGCTCCCCAACAATCGCCTGTAGTTCAGGTGAAACACCACATACTTTATTTAGACCTCCCGAACCACCTCTTCTTTTGGTACCAGCTGGGGCTCTGCAACAAAATGTATCATTTCTCTAATTACAACTCACAGAAATGACAATCGATTTTAGTAAAAAAAAAAATTAGAACTATAAAATTCCAGAGCTAAGTTGTATGCTGAATAGATGACGACTAATTTTTTTTAACCACTACCAGAGATGCCAGCAACATGAAGCTAGAAATTACTGGATCCACACTTCCTCCTAGGTAATATTGAAAATCAAAACGAAACCAAAAAAAAGAATTACAACAAGAAATTCAGAGTATAATTTCACGTCAAAAAAGAAAAGAAAAAGGACTATAGGGTTAGATCGGAAGTTAACCATTTCCGAGCAAATCCCGAAATTATAGCAGAAATAAGACCTTTATTAATTCTAAAATCTAAACCATTATATCCCTACGTCACTCCTACAGAAACTTAAAAATCAAAACCAAGCAACTCAAGGCTCCCGCTCAATATCATGGTTAAATTTCCGCGGCATTAACTTTTACCCCCAAAAAGCAAATTAATTAATCCGCACATAAACGAAACCAAAAAACCTCCAACTCCGTAACCATACCTTCCTTTCGGCGTTTCAGGAACATTTGCCGCTGCAACTTGTTCTTTCACCGGAGGGGGCGGAAAGGCAGGGGCAGTTTGCTGGTGGAGGGCGAAATGGGGCTGAGGAAGAGGGTAGTTTGGGTAGTGTGGCTGAGATTGAGGGGCGAAATGTTGTTTTGGAACGGGGTGAGAGCTGAGGAGGAAGGTAATTTGGTCCCTTATGAAGTCGGCTTTGTGGGAAAGGTTGAACCCTAGTTTGGATTCGAGCTGCTGAACGACACTGTTCAACGAAGTAACGGCGTTGGGGTCTGATTCACGGAGCACTGTCTCCACCCCTTTCGCTATTTCTTGGTCCGACACCATTGTTATGCTTCTTCTTCTTCTCTCTCTCCCTGTATTTTAGTTTCTATACTACAAAGTCATCGAATCACGGAAATGCCCTCGTCCACTCACAATGAAATGACAAGACTAACCCCGTCGGATAAAGGAAATACTGAAGTACTCCGCTCCGTAGTCAAGATTAGTTCAGTAAAATAATTTGAAGTAAATGTGTCTGGATAACATTAAACACCATCATTACACAATCATTTAATCCCTATAATTTATTTAATATAATAATAATATAATTTTATTAATTTAACATAAAATAAATCATTTCATATTCTAAAATTCAAAAGTAACGTACATTATTATTTATCATGATTTAAAAAATTCAAATTTTAACATAATTGAGTTTCAAAATTAATCAAATACAAAGCATCACCTTAAACCTTTTTTTTTTAAATATCTGTTACAAATCTCAGAAGTCTTCAAACATCTCCAAATTGTCCTCATAGATTTAAATCGAAAATTTTATTTTCTCTCAATCGTGAGAAAGTTGACAAACAAGTGTAAATTTTCTATCAATGAATATAGGAACCTAATCTTCATTTTTGAAATTATCACACTAAGGTATTTACACTACCAAGAAAATCAAAGCTCAAGGTTGAGTAGAGGAGAACCGCACAAGACGTGAAAAAAATTCACAACATCGCTCAAGACGTAGAAAAGGCTCACAACTAGGAACCTAGAGAAGAGGGGAAAAACTAAAAACTAAAAAAAATTGGTAAACAGATCAATTTACCAACCGGTCACGGTAACTCTGGAAGTACAACGTTGTTGGAGAGATGGAACCATTGGCTCAAACACCACAACTATGAAGAAAAATTAGTATATATCGATGTTGCTCCTGAATCTATTGCGGGAACAACAAGAGGCAGTAGCGATGAAAGGGGTGATTGTTGTGCTTGTGGCTGGTGGAGTTGACGTCCTAATGGTGCAGCCGCAAATAGTGACGGAGCCAGGAATTTTAGATTGGGGGGCCCGATTTACATTACTATAAAGACAAAATAATATTATATTTAATTCATTATAAATTTTGATTGTTCCAACTCATAATAGGTGAAACGGTGTTAAAATTATTAGACAAATGTATAACTTAAAATATATTCCCTCCATCCCGTAATGACTTGAATACGTTGATAAGTTCACTTTTTAAGAAATGTGAATTTAGTGAGGTGTATTTTTGGTGATTTAGTGAGGTATAAAAGAAATTTAATGAGGTGTTAAAAAAAAATTAGTGAAATGTAGGGAAGAATGTAGATTAAAATGAGTGACAATTTTAAAAATAAAATGATGTAGTGAGAATATTAATTTTGTAGATTATTTACATATTATGAGTGTACAAATAATTTTGAAACATCTCAAATAAAAAAAAAAAGTATACAAATAATTATAAAACAAAAGAAATATACATAAAAAAAAAATTGGTGGGGGGCCCACTGCCCCCGCTGGGCCCTATGTGGCTCCGTCATTGGCCGCAAATGTACGGGATGTACGGGAAAGTGGGAAGCGACGAATAATAGCAATATGTGCTTAAACTATTACCTTTTAGATTTAGGCTTTGGAGGGAGTGGAAAAGTCCACGAGGATTAGTTTTGACTCGTCTCTTATTGTATTTTTCAAAATTCTTTTTTTTTAAGGAAAAACTCTCAATATATTAGGAGTAAGAGCAAAAAAATTCAGGAAGGTCATCCACAGACTCCGGACGCTCGACCTAAAGATTAAGGCTAGGGAAAGATCTAGCATTTCTTGTAATATGATGCGCTATAAGATTGACATCTCTGCATATCCACTCCAACTTGAAGCCTGTATTATCCTTCAACTCCTTTGCACAAACCTGAACCATACTACTGAACGTCGATCTTCCAAAATCATTTGCATTGATATCGTCTACTACGATTTTCGAATCAATCTTTATAATCACTGTTGGCAAACCCATCTCCTTAATCCACGATAATGCCTCTATCACCCTTAATGCCTCCGCCTTCTCTGGTCGATAAAAGTCAGAAATTACATTTGATTGGCCACACAAGAAAGCGCCTCCACTGTCGTGGATAGCCAACCCCAGGCCCATCTCACTGGTATCCGCAAATAGAGTGGCATTTGAGTTTATTTTCTAGGCTCCTCTAGGCGGCTTGTGCCATGCTTTGCACTTCCGAACCGCAGCTCCCTCATTTTCCCTCTGTCTGTCGTCCCTCCATTCATTTAGATATCTTATGCACAACACTGATACCATGCTAGGGTCTACACAATCCCCTTTGAATACTTTGCAATTACGTTCTTTCCAAATCCTCCATAAAATCATTCCTATCTCAGTCGTCAAATCTGCATCCAAGCAAATGAAAAAGCAATTATGGCATTGAGAAAAACAATGCGTCAGCATCCATCACCTTAGCTCTCACAGCCCCACCCACATGTCTTAACATATGAACAACCCACAAAGATATTGTTGAAATTTTTGAGCACCCAACAATGGCTTTACAAAATTGACAGAAATAAATAATAAAATTGTAAAAACAATTAAATTAATATTTACACAAAGTCTTCGATTTTCCTCTTTTAGCAGCTTCCCGAAACAGGCAGGTTCTCGAAATCAGCAGCAACGACCCCATCTCACGAACAATAGGAACAAAGTTAAAGTCGAGTCAAGGAAACCCTTTTCCCGCAAAACGAATACGTCCCGGCTAGTGCTCACGGTTTGACGTAACGTTTTAAAAGGTAAAACGACTTTCGCCTTTATACGAGCAGCACCACAACGTATAGAGTTCCAACGAACTAAATCGACATGAAAACTGGACTACACTCTATATGCTTGATGCAAAATGTGTGATGCTATGATTTTTCTAGAAAATCTCAAGTGTGGTGTGTAAGAGTGTTTTTTCAACATAAAACATGCACCCTATTTATAGGCATGTTCCAACATGTGAGGGGTCTCCACATTTATTATGGCATTCATGCTATTTGTAACGCCTTGCGGTTACAAAACTTAAGTATGACAGTCATGGTTTTGTAACTCATTTGCGGTTACAAATTCATTACTGAAACGTCTATGAACCTGGACACCCGAACGTCCAAGTTCATCACAATTTGTAACGTCAATGTACCTAGCCATCCTCAACGTCCAAATTCGTCATAGTTCAAATTCAACTTTTAAATTTATTTGGGTTAACCCAATTTCGATGGGTCTGAAAGCCCAAATTTAAAAACCACGAGTCACGAGCCCAAGACTAGGCCCAAGCTCAACCGGACGAGCACACACGTGCATCCGTATAGACTATTAGATTGCTCCTTAGTCATTATTATTTGAACCATTGTAACACTCTCCTATTTATAAGGAGTAATTAGTCTCATTAAACTTTCAAAGTTTCAATGTGGGACAATTAACATGATATAACACTTTATCCCATAAAGTGTATTATTTGACGTTTCAACTTCGTGAATTAATTTCTCACTCACCGAAATTCGATTTTGAGATTTTAAATACACTACGAACATCTACTCCGAGAGTAGAACGATTTTATGCCATTTAATTTCCTTGAAATTACATTTATAGCCCTCAATAAATTGGTCAAAGACGAGTGTTCTCCACTCTCATTTTAAAATCAATTAATTAATTAAAATTAATCAATTTCTAACCAATTTCTCTACAGATATGCCATGATGACTCATTCTAAAAGAGGATATTAATGCTTTGAGGATAGTTCGAGTGTAAGTGGATTTTCAACGTGAAACTAAATTCATGCGATTAATACTTTTCATTTTTTAAGCGACATTTTTTATTATTACGACTAATACATTTAAATAATTCAAATAATAGTATTATGATGGGAAAATATCAATTTTGGTCACCCAGTTTTACCTCTTTTCATATTTGATCACCTACATTTAGTCACTATCAAAATTAGTCACCCAGTTATTATATTCTATCAAAATTGATCACTCGTTAGTCAATCTGTCATTGACTAACGGAGAAAGAGTTTTGAGCCGTCAAATTTCTCAAAACCTAAGTTTAAAAAATTTCATGCATCTTCCAGAACTAATGAAACAAAGGCAGAAGCAAGAATGAAACATGGACAAAAATTACCAATATTTACATTATATTTATAATATTTACATTATATTTATAATAGGTCGGAATTCTTACATTATATTTATAATATTTACATTATATTTATAATATGTCAGAATTCTTAGGTTAGAAGGAATTCTGATGCATCTTGTAGAACGTGATTGGTTGATTTACTTTTTATTTTATAGATAATTAGGAAATGAGAAACTCAGATTTATTTCAATTAATTTCAAATGCCCAATTTTTTTACTAACATTTCAAGAAATCTGCAATAATGATTTTAATAGAAAAATATTTAGAATGAAAAATAAGTTTATGAAATTTGAATTGAAAAACAGAGTACAATTGTTAAAAAAAAACAGAGTACATTCTATCTCTTGAGTTTCTCATTTTCTGTAAAATAAAAAGTAAACCAACAAAAATGAATTCATAATTGAGTTAAATAATTATTAAAAACTTACTGAAAATTTCTGACAATCCAGCAAGTTTCACGTTCTAGAAGATGCATGAGAAAGAATTATCATTATCTATAGACTAACAGATTAATCAATTTTGATAGAATATAATAACTGGGTGACCAATTTTGATAGTGACTAAATGTGGGTGACCAAATATGAAAAGAGGTAAAACTTGGTGACCAAAATTGATATTTTCCCTATTATGATTAATAATTATTTCAGTAATTTAAGTTGTACGTTTTAGCATTATGACCAATATCTTTCTTTCAGTAATTTTGGTGATACTCTTTAGCATTGTAATTAACAGTTTTCAATAGTTTAGGTGAAACTCTTTTAACATTTGGACTAATACCTTTCAATAGTAAAATCGTTGTCACAACATGAAACTCGTTCATACAATACTTTGACAAGCTTTGAAGAACGGTTTAATATTTGTATTTATTTATATATCTTATTTTTATTCAAGTATTGAAATTGTGAAATTATATTTTGACGAACATAACAAAAAATAGGAAAAACGGATAAAATCACGAATAAATTTTATGCAACATTTTCGATCCACAAAAAAGTTTTGTGGAATTTATCCTTGGGGAAACCTCACATGTATGTTGCACAACTTGCTCTAGTATAGTTGTACTAGTATAGAAGAATATCTTTGTTTTGTAGCTAAGATAGTCAAATTTTATGAAGTTCGTTTAAATAAATTTAGCTTTACAACAACAAAAATGCATTAGGTTGTAGTTAGTTCTGTTTAATTTCATTTGATACACTTTGATACGAAAATTGAACTGTTTTTTTTTTTTTTTCTTGTAAAATGATGTAGGGAAAAATGAGAGTGGTTGAACATGTAAATATATAATTCTTGGTACTTTCTTTCCTTTTTTTTTTTTTTTTTTGGTAAGGCTAGTATCTTTTATGGAGTATAATATTTTTGTAAAATTAATTGTATTTAGCAAAATAAACCTCATTCGTTTCAAGGTTGAATTTGTATTTAAATTTAAGATTTATAGATATCCATAATCAAGGAGGAGTCATTTCTCCATGAGTGAAAAATATGAATACTAAAAAGTAAGTTGCTTGCGAGAAGGAAGAAAAACAGGGGATTTCTTGTACCAATACAAAGTGAATTTATTAAAGTTTCATTAATATATGTGTCAGTGTATTTTTCATAGACATTCGCATGTGGATTTTTTTTTTTTAATAGAGATAGGAAAATGAAATAAAAACACATGACTAGTCACATTTGTTAGGAAAATTCATATAAACTCATAACTTAGTTTTTTTTTTCTCATTCAATTTCATTATTTCCAAAAAAATAAATCAATTACATTTTTTAAAATAATATATATTATTCAAACTATTTCATCTACATTTTTTAACCATCACTTATTTATTCAAATTATAATTTATTTTATTAATAAGCAATCACTTTAATTATAAGTGAACTATACTATACAATACATTACCGTACTCTTACTTATTTACTTTATACACAAATTAATTAACATTTATTAAAATTTGTGTCCGAAAAATGAACATAATGAATTTGAACTGGTGAAGTAATATATTTTTACTCTTTTAAGAAAAGTATAAACATTTAGTCGTGGTTGAGTTATGAATAAAAGAATTGAGGAGGATGTGCTTAATGTTAATGAATCCCATATTCCCATAACAACAAAATATATTTGGAAAACAAAAACAAAGACAATTTCGACTTTTTTTCCCTTAAATCAATTGGGTGGATATCGAATATATGAAGCATCAAGCATGTTAGGAACGAGAAAAACTGACAACAAAAGATAAAGAAAACGTTTTTTTTTAATTACCAAAAGTCTAAAAAGAGGGTGGGGGCTGAAACAAAAGTTTCTCCATTTTGGTTGTAACTTGTAGTGCTGATTTTATTGGATGAGATTACATGTTACAATTTTAGTATTTCACATTTTATTTTATTGTATGAATGATTGAAATGTGTTATATTAAAAAATAATCAACGTTATATAATATTAGAGGTGACATGTGTTAAAAATTTAGCATAATGAAATATCAGTAAAACATAAAAATCGAACTAAAATTTTATATTTCATTAAATGAGTCTAGAGCCCATGCTTTACGCTGAATAATGAAATTTTTGCGTGGGTACTATGGGGCTATCGAAAAAACTATATAGTTGGTGAAGGTTTGAATGAGGTAGTAAGGTTTGTTCAACAACTAAAATGTTTCGTGTGACACCTTGTTTATAGTACCAAAACATTCAAATAATAGTATAAAAAGGAATACATTCGAAGTTGAATAAATAATACTCCCTCCTTCCCATTATTAATTAAACATTTGACAAAAACGTATGTCTCATTATTAATTGAACATTTCCTTATTTGAAAAAAATAATTTTTTACTCTTTTAAAGAACTCCCTCAAACATATGTTATTTACACCATATGCCACTACTTTTTACACACTAACTAGTGCTGTTATTCGAGTCGAGCCTTAACGAGACTCGGCTCGACTCGACTCGTTTAACTTAATGAGCCGAGCTCGAGCTCGTTAGATACTCGATTTACTAACAAACCGGTTCGAGCTCAACTTGTTAGGCTCGATAAGTAATTTTTTGTAAAAAATTCCATTAGGCTCGTTAAGCTCGTTAGACTCGTTAACGAGTCGAGCTGAACTCAATTTTTAACTTGGTAATGTTATCGAGTCGAGCTCGAACCTCAAATACTCGGCTCGACTCGGCTCGAATAACAGCTCTAACACTAACTAAAGATTCTCTCTCCAATAAAGTTGAATTACCCATAATATCCCTCATAAAAGTCAACTTTATCACCTTTAATACTAATAAACAATTCTTACATTAAAACCCGTGCAAACAGTAAATGTTCAGATAATACCGGGACGGAGGGAGTACATTAGTAACTTTTCATTTTATTATTACTTTTCATTTTATTCCAAAAGAGCTTGAGATGGTTGTTCAAATTTTGAATATCGATTCAGATGAAAATAACATGACTTTCTTAAATATTTTAATCTTAATTTAATAAAATACAGTATTCTGTTATTTTTACTCATTGTTTTACAAATTACACTTGATTATGAGAAAGGCAGTGATTTGCTATTTTTAAACCTTTTTAAAAGGTAAAACACGTAGCTAATTTTTTTGTAAAGTCAACAAAAGAAGAAGTTGAGTTAGAGAGCAAGATGGGCGAATTTAATTCATGAACTAAGGGCGCGGTTATACACGCACCAACCTATTGAGGACACCCACTGGCCGAGTACACACCGTAAGTTGAGGACACCCACCTGAAAATCCTAAAATCAGTACACCCACTCCATTTTTGAATTCTCCCCCTCCCACGAGTGGCGCCGGCCTCACGTCCCTTATAAAAAAATTTGCAACCCTCGTCCCTCCACCACGATCGCGGCCCTTCCCCTCCCCTTCGGTGTTGTTCGCGGCCGCACCCCTCCTATGTCGTCGCCGCCGTCATACAAAGGTACGTTGGTTTTGGAATTTTTGTTACAGATCCAAACAAAAAAAAATAGAATTTTGAATTTTTTGTATTTGTTCGAATTCTTTTTGCCGAATCCCGTTACTTTATTCGATTTTTTTTCTCAAAATATTGTGTCCGATTTTTTTTCCCGAACAAATGAAAGTTGTTCAAAAATTATTTTCGAACATATTGAGTTTGTTCAGAAAAATTTTTGAACAATTTTTTTTTTTTTTGGACAATGTTGATTTGTCCGAAAAAAAATCCCGAAATTTTATTTCTCTAATTTTTTGTTTGTTAAGATTTTTTTTTAAGGATGGTAGTTGTTTTGATGTTATGTTGGGGATGATTCTGGTGAAATGGAATAAGTGGGTGTACTCATCTTCGCTTCTTTTTTTAAATTTTAGAAAAAAAGTTCTGATGGGTGTCCTTAATATGTTGGTGTGTATAACCGTGGCCATGAATTAATTGTCAGTTGGAGAATTAATTTGGGTCGGGGTATATACCCCTCCAACTTTGTTAGATACACTCCCCTTTCCATTTTAGGGTTTAGCCCTTTTAGTAAAATTTGTAAAATGCTACGGATACATAAACCTTCTTACTTAAAAAACTACACCTAGTTTTATACAAAATTCTAACCCTAATTTTGCAGCCGCCGCCGCAACTTCCGACAGCCTCCACCTACTGCCGCTGCAACCTCCGGCGTCACCCATCCAAAATATATTCAGAAACTTTAAAAAAAAAAATTAGATTTTTTCATCGTCGACTAATTATAGTCGACGAAAAACACCCTCATCGACAACATTGTATCGAAAAAATTGAAAAAATTAATTTTGAACAAGAAATATCGACCAAAAAAATTATGGTCGATATTTCTTGTTCAAAATTATTAAAAAAAAGAAAAAAAAAGAGGAAGAAAGAAAGAAAGCTGCAAGAAAGAAAAGGGAAAAAAATTTACCAGAGGCTTACGGTGGGGAGGAGGCGCCGCCGCCGCCTCTTGCAGAAATGAAAAAAAAAACCTACTTGTTTCAGGGCGGCGGCGGGAGGAGGAGTCGGGGGAGAAGGTGGATACAACAGTTTGGGTGGAGGAGGAGGCGGCGACGGCGCTGGACGAGGGGGGAGCCGCCGCCGTTGGTTGCAGAAATGGAAAAGAAAAAAAAAAAAAAAAAAAGGAGGCGGGCGGGCGACTCTAGCAGGTGGGCGACGCTGGATGCGGGTGGCTTGGGCGGCGCTGGGAGAAATGAGGGGGAAGGAGGGAAGAAGACGGGAGAGTTTGGAGAAGAAAGGAGGAAAATTAGGGTTTTTATGGGGGTGTGCATTTATCATACCAATTTAAGATAAAGGGGTATAATAGGCAATTTGGAGGGAGTGCATCTATCTCAGATGTACTTTAAGGGGAGTATGTGTATCGGGGGAGTGTATCTAACAAAGCTGGAGGGGTATATACCCAACCCAATTAATTTTTGGCTCAAAATGGAAGCCCATTTAGCCCACTTTCATCAATTAAATGCAGCCCAAAGTCAAGGCTAGCGGTCCATTGATGAGTTAATTTTGCAGGCCTTTGGAAGATTAATTCATGGTGTGAGTTATATGCCTCTCCAGGAATGTTATATGCACACCTCCAATACACGTATTTCCCAAAAAAACGCGTATGATAGATGTACGCCCTCCAAATTATCTTTTTTTTTTTTGACAATACAAACAAGGATAAAAAAACATTCTCTCATCAAAGAGAGGGCTTACAAATCAGATCCTTGTAATATTGTGGACAATCATCTTCATTCCAATCTTGAGGATATGAAGTGGTTATAGAACTTTTGGCCAACTCATGTGCTATCCGATTCTTATCGCGTATAATATGTTTGCATTCCGGAATCATTTCTTTTTGAAGCAGAATTTGTATATCCTTAACTATTTTTGCTTCAGATATTCCCACTATGTACGCCCTCCAAATTATCTATTATACCATTTTATCTCAAAATTATGTATGATAAATGTGTTCCCATTAAAACACTAGTTTTTTCTCATCTTCTTCATCATCCTCTTCTTTCTTCCACACTTCTTTTCCTTCTTACCATCCAGCTGCCGCCCTTCGCCGAACGTCGCCAACTTGCCCGCGTTCGCCGCCCACCGCTGCGCCCAAGCTGTTGTTCCCTTCGCCCTCCTCCTCGCTCGCCGAGTGTCGCCGCCACCCTCCTCTCCTTTTTTTTTTGGGTAACAAACAGCGGCGACGCTGCCCCTCTCGCCCAGCCCCGCCGTCCCCACCGTAAGTCGTCGTCTCTTCCGTAGCTTTTTTTCCCTTTCTGTACAGTACATGTACGCTTCTTTTTTTTTTTAAATTTCGACAAAAAACATTATGGTCGACCATAAGTCCATAATGTTTTTGGTCGACATTTCTTGTCGAATTTTTTTTTTTCGATACAATGTTGTCGACAAGGGTGTTTTTTATCGACAAATTATAGTCGACGATATATTCTACAGTCGACAAATCAGTGTTGTTGGTCGAAAAAATCTAGTTTTTATTTTATTTATAAATTTTTATTTTCTGAATATATTGCGCCGGAGGTGGCGGCGGTGGTAGCTGCTGCTGGCGCAAAATTAAGGTTAGGGTTTTAAGGGAAGTGTATGTATGTATAATATTTTACTAAAATGACAAATATGATATTTTACCTACATATTTAATTAATAAATAAAAGAAGGGAATACATCTAACATTCCTGGAGGAGGGGAATATAACCCACGCCTTAATTCATTGTCCAAAAGCAATCATTTGCAGAAGATTTGAAAGAGGAGGAACTGCTGCGATTTTTACACACGATTACACCTGGTGGGGGTGTTTTCATCTGGAGCTCAAAATAATGGATTAGTTTGAGATTTCCATCCATATCTACACTAATCTAAAATTTCTCTTTCTCTTTTCCTTTTATTTTATTTTGTTATTTCATTTTATTGTATTGGAATTGTGTGTGAATACTTTTAATTTTAAAGCCGCTTATGCGTATTTGAATTGGAGTTTATGAATTAATGTTTTATTTTAAATGATATTTGTCACTTTTTTGTGTGCTTAATTCTTATTTAAAAGCATATTATTATTGTGCTTAATTCTTATTTAAAAGTATATTATTATTGGTTATGATAATGTGTTTTCTCTATTGTTAATTGAAGTAAGATTAAAAAATCTATCTCATCAATTGAACATAAACTAGATGAGCACCGTGTATTACGTGGTCAATAAAAATAATTATTTATAATATATCGTATATTTAAATAATTTTAAAAAATTTGAGAAGCAAAATCAAATGAAATCGAATTTTTTTAATATAATCTTTAATTAATATGCAAAATAATCTAAAAAAAATGCCTATTAGTATATAGGTGAATTAAAATTCAATAAATTCTATCCATAGAAAATAGAAAATAGAAAAAGGGTTATTAATTGTAAAGAAATTGGTATTACATAATTTAGGAAATCATTAACATTACAAATTTAAATGAATTTTGATTGGATATTGAATTATTTAGACAAAATTAATCAGTAACATTGAAATTGGTATTACATATAATTGATATTGATAATTTAGACAAAATTAATTAGAAGACGACACGTAGGCAAAATTAACCAAAAGACGACACGTAAGCAAAATCAACCAGAAGACGACACATCAACAATCTCAACTCCCTATTACTAGTATAATAGGGGATTTTATTTTGTTATTTCATTTGATTGTATTGGAATTGTGTGTGAATACTTTTAGTTTTAAAGCCGCTTATGCGTATTTGAATTGGAGTTTATGAATTAATGTTTTATTTTAAATGATATTTGTCACTTTTTTGTGTGCTTAATTCTTATTTAAAAGCATATTATTATTGGTTATGATAATGTGTTTTCTCTATTGTTAATTGAAGTAAGATTAAAAAATCTATCTCATCAATTGAACATAAACTAGATGAGCACCGTGTATTACGCGGTCAATAAAAATAATTATTTATAATATATCGTATATTTAAATAATTTTAAAAAATTTGAGAAGCAAAATCAAATGAAACCGGATTTTTTTTTAATATAATCTTTAATTAATATGCAAAATAATCTAAAAAAATGCCTATTAGTATATAGGTGAATTAAAATTCAATATATTCTATCAATAGAAAATAGAAAAAGGGTTATTAATTGTAAAGAAATTGGTATTACATAATTTAGGAAATCATTAACATTACAAATTTAAATGAGTTTTGATTGGATATTGAATTATTTAGACAAAATTAATCAGTAACATTGAAATTGGTATTACATATAATTGATATTGATAATTTAGACAAAATTAATTAGAAGACGACACGTAGGCAAAATTAACCAAAAGACGACACGTAAGCAAAATCAACCAGAAGACAACACATCAACAATCTCAACTCCCTATTAGTATAATAGGGGATTTTATTTTGTTATTTCATTTTATTGTATTGGAATTGTGTGTGAATACTTTTAGTTTTAAAGCCGCTTATGCGTATTTGAATTGGAGTTTATGAATTAATGTTTTATTTTAAATGATATTTGTCACTTTTTTGTGTGCTTAATTCTTATTTAAAAGCATATTATTATTGTGCTTAATTCTTATTTAAAAGCATATTATTATTGATTATGATAATGTGTTTTCTCTATTGTTAATTGAAGTAAGATTAAAAAATCTATCTCATCAATTGAACATAAACTAGATGAGCACCGTGTATTACGCGGTCAATAAAAATAATTATTTATAATATATCGTATATTTAAATAATTTTAAAAAATTTGAGAAGCAAAATCAAATGAAACCGGATATTTTTTTTAATTTAATCTTTAATTAATATGCAAAATAATCTAAAAAAATGCCTATTAGTATATAGGTGAATTAAAATTCAATAAATTCTATCAATAGAAAATAGAAAATAGAAAAAGGGTTATTAATTGTAAAGAAATTGGTATTACATAATTTAGGAAATCATTAACATTACAAATTTAAATGAGTTTTGATTGGATATTGAATTATTTAGACAAAATTAATCAGTAACATTGAAATTGGTATTACATATAATTGATATTGATAATTTAGACAAAATTAATTAGAAGACGACACGTAGGCAAAATTAACCAAAAGACGACACGTAAGTAAAATCAACCAGAAGACAACACATCAACAATCTCAACTCCCTATTAGTATAATAGGGGATTTTATTTTGTTATTTCATTTTATTGTATTGGAATTGTGTGTGAATACTTTTAGTTTTAAAGCCGCTTATGCGTATTTGAATTGGAGTTTATGAATTAATGTTTTATTTTAAATGATATTTGTCACTTTTTTGTGTGCTTAATTCTTATTTAAAAGCATATTATTATTGATTATGATAATGTGTTTTCTCTATTGTTAATTGAAGTAAGATTAAAAAATCTATCTCATCAATTGAACATAAACTAGATGAGCACCGTGTATTACGCGGTCAATAAAAATAATTATTTATAATATATCGTATATTTAAATAATTTTAAAAAATTTGAGAAGCAAAATCAAATGAAACCGGATATTTTTTTTAATTTAATCTTTAATTAATATGCAAAATAATCTAAAAAAATGCCTATTAGTATATAGGTGAATTAAAATTCAATAAATTCTATCAATAGAAAATAGAAAATAGAAAAAGGGTTATTAATTTTAAAGAAATTGGTATTACATAATTTAGGAAATCATTAACATTACAAATTTAAATGAGTTTTGATTGGATATTGAATTATTTAGACAAAATTAATCAGTAACATTGAAATTGGTATTACATATAATTGATATTGATAATTTAGACAAAATTAATTAGAAGACGACACGTAGGCAAAATTAACCAAAAGACGACACGTAAGCAAAATCAACCAGAAGACGACACATCAACAATCTCAACTCCCTATTACTAGTATAATAGGGGATTTTATTTTGTTATTTCATTTGATTGTATTGGAATTGTGTGTGAATACTTTTAGTTTTAAAGCCGCTTATGCGTATTTGAATTGGAGTTTATGAATTAATGTTTTATTTTAAATGATATTTGTCACTTTTTTGTGTGCTTAATTCTTATTTAAAAGCATATTATTATTGTGCTTAATTCTTATTTAAAAGCATATTATTATTGGTTATGATAATGTGTTTTCTCTATTGTTAATTGAAGTAAGATTAGAAAATCTATCTCATCAATTGAACATAAACTAGATGAGCACCGTGTATTACGCGGTCAATAAAAATAATTATTTATAATATATCGTATATTTAAATAATTTTAAAAAATAATTTTAAAAAATTTGAGAAGCAAAATCAAATGAAACCGGATTTTTTTTAATATAATCTTTAATTATTATGCAAAATAATCTAAAAAAATGCCTATTAGTATATAGGTGAATTAAAATTCAATAAATTCTATCAATAGAAAATAGAAAATAGAAAATAGAAAAAGGGTTATTAATTGTAAAGAAATTGGTATTACATAATTTAGGAAATCATTAACATTACAAATTTAAATGAATTTTGATTGGATATTGAATTATTTAGACAAAATTAATCAGTAAAATTGAAATTGGTATTACATATAATTGATAATGATAATTTAGACAAAATTAATTAGAAGACGACACGTAGGCAAAATTAACCAAAAGACGACACGTAAGCAAAATCAACCAGAAGACGACACATCAACAATCTCAACTCCCTATTAGTATAATAGGGGATTTTATTTTGTTATTTCATTTTATTGTATTGGAATTGTGTGTGAATACTTTTAGTTTTAAAGCCGCTTATGCGTATTTGAATTGGAGTTTATGAATTAATGTTTTATTTTAAATGATATTTGTCACTTTTTTTTGTGCTTAATTCTTATTTAAAAGCATATTATTATTGTGCTTAATTCTTATTTAAAAGCATATTATTATTGGTTATGATAATGTGTTTTCTCTATTGTTAATTGAAGTAAGATTAAAAAATCTATCTCATCAATTGAACATAAACTAGATGAGCACCGTGTATTACGCGGTCAATAAAAATAATTATTTATAATATATCGTATATTTAAATAATTTTAAAAAATAATTTTAAAAAATTTGAGAAGCAAAATCAAATGAAACCGGATTTTTTTTAATATAATCTTTAATTAATATGCAAAATAATCTAAAAAAATGCCTATTAGTATATAGGTGAATTAAAATTCAATAAATTCTATCAATAGAAAATAGAAAAAGGGTTATTAATTGTAAAGAAATTGGTATTACATAATTTAGGAAATCATTAACATTACAAATTTAAATGAATTTTGATTGGATATTGAATTATTTAGACAAAATTAATCAGTAACATTGAAATTGGTATTACATATAATTGATATTGATAATTTAGACAAAATTAATTAGAAGACGACACGTAGGCAAAATTAACCAAAAGACGACACGTAAGCAAAATCAACCAGAAGACGACACATCAACAATCTCAACTCCCTATTAGTATAATAGTGGATTTTATTTTGTTATTTCATTTTATTGTATTGGAATTGTGTGTGAATACTTTTAGTTTTAAAGCCGCTTATGCGTATTTGAATTGGAGTTTATGAATTAATGTTTTATTTTAAATGATATTTGTCACTTTTTTGTGTGCTTAATTCTTATTTAAAAGCATATTATTATTGTGCTTAATTCTTATTTAAAAGCATATTATTATTGATTATGATAATGTGTTTTCTCTATTGTTAATTGAAGTAAGATTAAAAAATCTATCTCATCAATTGAACATAAACTAGATGAGCACCGTGTATTACGTGGTCAATAAAAATAATTATTTATAATATATCGTATATTTAAATAATTTTAAAAAATTTGAGAAGCAAAATCAAATGAAACCGGATTTTTTTTAATATAATCTTTAATTAATATGCAAAATAATCTAAAAAAATGCCTATTAGTATATAGGTGAATTAAAATTCAATAAATTCTATCAATAGAAAATAGAAAAAGGGTTATTAATTGTAAAGAAATTGGTATTACATAATTTAGGAAATCATTAACATTACAAATTTAAATGAATTTTGATTGGATATTGAATTATTTAGACAAAATTAATCAGTAACATTGAAATTGATATCACATATAATTGATATTGATAATTTAGACAAAATTAATTAGAAGACGACACGTAGGCAAAATTAACCAAAAGACGACACGTAAGCAAAATCAACCAGAAGACGACACATCAACAATCTCAACTCCCTATTAGTATAATAGTGGATTTTATTTTGTTATTTCATTTTATTGTATTGGAATTGTGTGTGAATACTTTTAGTTTTAAAGCCGCTTATGCGTATTTGAATTGGAGTTTATGAATTAATGTTTTATTTTAAATGATATTTGTCACTTTTTTGTGTGCTTAATTCTTATTTAAAAGCATATTATTATTGTGCTTAATTCTTATTTAAAAGCATATTATTATTGGTTATGATAATGTGTTTTCTCTATTGTTAATTGAAGTAAGATTAAAAAATCTATCTCATCAATTGAACATAAACTAGATGAGCACCGTGTATTACGCGGTCAATAAAAATAATTATTTATAATATATCGTATATTTAAATAATTTTAAAAAATAATTTTAAAAAATTTGAGAAGCAAAATCAAATGAAACCGGATTTTTTTAAATATAATCTTTAATTAATATGCAAAATAATCTAAAAAGATGCCTATTAGTATATAGGTGAATTAAAATTGGGTTAATTGCAAAAAAAATCACGACCTTTAGTACATTTATCAATTACAACGTATTCTTTTTTTCTTTGCAATTTGATACACCATTTTTTTTAGTTTTACAATTTAATGCACCGGTAAATTTTCCGATCAATTTTAAAATGATGTGGCGCCGGAAAGATCAAGATCGCCACATTGGCGCCATGTAAGACTGCCAACTAATTAATTATTATTTTTTAATAAAATAAAAAACAATTTAAAACTCTAAAAAAAAAAAAAATGCAAAATTAAACCAGTATGCACCTTATTAACTATCCTAAACTCACACGCACAACAATACCCATATAAGAAGAACAGAAAAATAAAGTGAATTAGCATTAATCTAGCCCAAGACCAAAACTTAAGAACGCAACAGCTTCCAAGGTTCTTGCAACCAAGCGGTGAAGTCAGAGTTTCTCCATAACTTTATTTTACTTCATCTAACACTTTCTCATAATCCCAGTTGACATTCACAAAGACCTTATTGTGTCATCTCCAAATTACCCAAACGAAGCATATCCAAATTCCAGTAGAGTGATGATCTGCATCGGAAAAAAAACCCAGAAAGTTCCAATTCAAAAATCAATTAGTGTAACCTAAACTGGTACAATAATTTTCGACAAATAGAGACGGCTGACTTGAAAGAAAAATTAGATCAAAGAACTCAAGACAATAAATTCTGAAACAGTAACAGAAATCTCAGAAACTTAAATATATTTTGAAACTCCAAAATTAGGAAACGCCAGAAGAAAACGCAAAAACATCTTAATTTGATATACGCCAGAAAAAAACGCAAAAAAAGAGTCCATTAATTAAGATACTCAAACTAACAATCAAGAGAATGCTCGTATTCTCATGCTCTCTTCCCAAATTCCATGGAGAATAAGAGGACCGCGAATCTAAGTCCATCTTAGCCCAACTAAAATAAACAAATCAATTGAAGGATTGACGAATTGAAGAACGCCATTAAGATTTCGGTGCAAATAAGGGCTTGTTTAATTTTGTATTTTTTTAGAGTTTTAAAATTTTTTTTTTATTAAAAATAATAATTAATTAGTTGGCAATCTTACTTGAGCCAATGTGGCGATTTTGATCTTTCCGGCGCCACATCATTTTAAAATTGACCGGAAAATTTACCGGTGCATTAAATTGTAAAACTAAAAAAGATGGTGTATCAAATTGCAAAGAAAAAAATAATATGTTGTAATTGATAAATTTACTAAAGGTCGTGATTTTTTTTGCAATTAACCCATTAAAATTCAATAAATTCTATCAATAGAAAATAGGAAATAGAAAAAGGGTTATTAATTGTAAAGAAATTGGTATTACATAATTTAGGAAATCATTAACATTACAAATTTAAATGAATTTTGATTGGATATTGAATTATTTAGACAAAATTAATCAGTAACATTGAAATTGGTATTACATATAATTGATATTTGATAATTTAGACAAAATTAATTAGAAGACGACACGTAGGCAAAATTAACCAAAAAACGACACGTAAGCAAAATCAACCAGAAGACGACACATCAACAATTTCAACTCCCTATTAGTATAATAGGGGATATGCAACCAAATAGTAGAATTAACTATTGAGAGGGTATTGATGGTTTTAAGAGCTATTTTTGGTTATATGATACATGTTGATAAAAGTATATGCTTGTGTGATATTTTATTTGAATTAATTGGATTGAAAAAACTTTTAATTCATTATTTAGTGAATGAATTTATAAGTATTCATATGCCTTCGAACCACATTTTCCCTTAATTATTTTTGTTGTTTTCATTAACTTAATTAGCTTATTATTATTTTGTATTAGATTAGTTTTATTTTGCTTTTTTAGTGATATTTATAGATAGTATTAGAATTAATCTTAGGTTTTAAAACTTTGTTTTTTTGAAAATCAATCATATCTAGATAGAATTGTGCCAACAAATACCACTTTTGCACTAATCCTTCCTTATTTTAGTGTTGTAAAACACGCGAATAGATATTAAAAATGTTGTATAATGACTATTTAACCCTTAATAAATTTTGACACTTATTTATTTTTCAGCGATATTTTAAATGAAAATATTATAATTTTGTCATTTTCTGGATATTCAGATTCTGAGGAGTTAGCACCACTCCACCAAAAAATAATGAACCATCTCTAAGCTCTGCCCTCGCAACATTCACAAGTTTACACAAAATATCATTATATTTTAACTCACATATATACACATCAAACACTTACTCTACTTTATAAATAAAGTTTATAAAATTAAACCTCAAAATCTCAATCATTTTTAAACGAATGAACAAAACGGAGGGAGTATCAAATAGAGTTGTTACACAAATCGAGCTGCTCTCGGCTCGGCAAGGCTCGAGTTCGGCTCTACTCGTTCTTTAAATGAGGTAAGTGTTGGGAAATTAATTCCCCCTAGGGCAGACGAAAAATAAACTAGAAATAAAATGAAGAAATAACACAATCACCAACACAAGAATTTAACGTGGAAATTACAAAATCGAAGAAAAATCATGACCCACCAAAGAGATGACTATATGATAAATTTTTACAATCACACAAAATTCCTCTCTTTTGACACTCAACCCTCCTACACTCTTTCAAGTCTACAATAACTCTTACCTTTCTCACAAAACTTTATTACTCCGTACAAGAGAATATAATAGAATATAATATAAGAAAGGACTTTAAACTAGAATTAAATACAAGATTAAGGGGGGGTGTATTCAATTGAGATTCTGTTGGATTTTTTTGGACTTTTTTAAAAGTCTTTCAAAATTTTGAGGTATTCAATACGGATTTTAAAAAGTCTTTACAAATTTTTAGGTATTCAACAATCTATGGATTTTAATACTCTATGGATTTCGTTGGATTCTCCTTCAAAAATATAAATAAATTTCACTATTCAAAATCTCTTCTAAAAACTAGAGATTTCAGCGGATTCTCTCAGAAGGCCCTGAAAGAGAAGAAAAAAAAAAACTTTGTTGTTCTTCTAACAAAATTTCAAAGTCTCATTCGAAAGCACACACAGACATTCTTGCACAGCCCTCTTCTTCAAATGAAATAATATCAAGAAACGTAACTATGTTCTTCAATAAGCATAACAGATTCTTCACCATCATTATTATCGTGAAAAAGATTACATCTCTGTATTTTAAAATTATGTTCTCTCCTTAAAAATTATAGTATATCGGCACAGTTGACCCGTTAGGTTAGCAATAATATATTCTTGATCGCCTAATTTATACCATTGCCAACTTTAAGATCTCAAGAACATTTATTCACGATCTTAAAGTTAGCACGTGGGATTCGATATCATCTAAAAGATTTTGGTGGTCAAGGTCGTTACCCCAGAAATGCAATTTGTCATTCACAATTTTCAAAACCCACCTCTGTTCTCATTTCAAACACAAGCAGAGTTAGTATTGGCTGGATTACATAACTTTCTTCGGAAAGAATGTCATGAATTTCCAATCGAATATGAAAAAGATCAACATTCACCACATCTTGACATGGAAGAGAAATTTTGGAATTGCTTTCTCAAAGCCAATTACAACACAGATCTGAAGCCGAGGTATAACCGTGGAAATGAAGATGAGAATAATAATGATGAATAATTTTTTTTTTTTAACTAATATATTTTTGGTATTTTTTCTAAATAATTTATATAATTTTTTTTATATACAAGTGTGTTCGATATATGTTTGCACCCATAGTTTTAGAGGCGTAGTTTATGAAAATTCATGTAAATTAATAAAAAAATGTGTATTTTAAAATCCTGTCAAATCTATGAAAATCCATATAAATCAATAAAAAAGTCAGTCAAACTCTGCATAGAGTCTATAGATTTTCTAAATCTACTGACTTTTTAAAGTCCAAAAAAATCCAACAGAATCTCAATTGAATACACCCTCCTAAAGTGTATTGATTGGTGGACTTGTAACAAAGACGACTCCTTATATAGAGTTAGGAAGTCCTCCCTTCTTTGCTCACATCCGATGTGGGACAAAAACTCCTTTAAAAGACGGCTCGAGCTCGAGCTCGTTAGATACTCGATTTACTAACAAGACGGCTCGAGCTCGACTTGTTAGACTCGATATCTTTTTTTTTCCTTTGAATTCCATTAGGCTCGACTCGATAGACTCGTTAGAGTCTTTAAATTTTTTAGCTCGTCAATGTGATTGAACCGAACTCGAACTTCAAATACTCGGCTCGATTCGACTCGAATATGAGCTCTAGTATCAAATTGAGAAAAATGATTTAATTGGAGTGATTTAATTGGAGTGCAAGACGCGAAAGCAACATACATTTACAAACATCCCCTAGGCAAAAGTTAAAAGGGTCCGATTTCGAAACCCCAAACCCAAAATTTGCAGCCTACACTGAGTGAGGTGGAGTTATGGCGCAGATTCTGAGGCTTCTACCACCATCAGGTCCTACCACGCGCCACCAGCACAACTCGACTCGGAGGAGTTCCGCCGTTCCAACTCACTGCTGGTCTTCACTTTCACATTCCCTCAACTGCAACGGCAGATTTTTCTGCCTTTTCTCCAACAATCGCAAACAGGTTCTTTTCAACTTTCATTTTCTTATCCCCAACTCAAATCGATTTTCCGCTTCTTTCCCCTTAATTTCATTCTTCTTTTTGGATAACCCAAACATAAATATTTGGCCTAATTTTTGGAATTATAAGAAATAATTTCCAGTTAGATATCACATTTGTTTTATATCTGAAATTCAGTTTTATTTGTGATGTTGATAAATATTTGTGGCAGTTCACCTGCAAGAAAATAGGAGTGAAGGGGAACCGTGTTTCATTTATCAATTTTTTAGGTTATAGACTCTAAGAATTTGAATTTCAGGCTCCTTCATCACTCGAAATATCTTACTCTGGTGACTCAGGACTTGGCAATAACTATAGGAAATTTATTTGGCGAATGGGTTAGGGTTCTTGATGTAAAAACTTGAATTGAATCAGCTTTAAATACATTACACTTCCAGCTCCAGATTCTTATTACAAAGATTAGGATTCAAATGCCAAGTACTTGTTAGTCTTCTTGCATGCACTTTAGAAATGAGGTACACAATGATTTGCATCTAATTGGATATTGACAAATGACAATGTTCATATATGGTTGCAACTTGCAAAGCCATGACATTTGTTGCAATTGGGTTACATACCATACTGTATGAATCTGCAACTTCGTTGAAGAAGAATGTTGATGTTCATATGTAACTTAATTGGTTACATTAATCTCATGGTTGCCATTTTTTTATCTACTCTCTCTGTCTCCTGGGGATTGCAAAGCTAAAGTTTAAGGCAATGTAAATTTCACTTTACGTTTGACTATTGGCTTTTTTATGCTGTCATTAAATCTCTACACTTATTAACATCTAATAAATTTTTAAAATTGAAAGTTCTTGAAGCCCTATTCTATTATATCCACTACTTAAAGCAAGTTGCTTTGTATGTGGGCATGCACTTTACTGATATATTTCGTATTGGAAACTTTCTGTGGGGAGCTCAAGTTCGGTTCCCATAACACGTACTAGAGAGAGTGATAAAAATATCTTAATGGTTAGTTAGTTTACCCATGGATCTATTTATATCTTTAATCCGAGACTTTGAGCAGAAAGTCATGGATGGCAGTCTTAATATATTCAACTTAACAGTTAACACATTACTATTTGCAGGATTGAGGGACTCCTAACTTTTGGTTCATGGTTCTTACTTGTTTTTTTTATGTTTCGGGAGGGAACTTAAATGACAACTACGTATATGTTAACTACTGGTATATCAGTTATTAACTAAAAACATAAAGGATTTGAGTTTGATTTTCAATTTCTCATTTTCCAGGAGTCCATCCAGGGGTATTTAACTATTTGTTTAATCTATCTTTACAAAAAAAAAGGTTTTTTATGATGACTTGGTTCATGTTAACTACCTATTTTTAAATTCAATTATACCTTTTTTTTTTGGGGGGGGGGGGGGGGGGGTCCATCTTTATGAATGAGATAAGTGAACTATACCGGCCTCCTACTGATGAAGGAATGCCCATACATACAAATGATGCGTAGTGTTACACTATTTGATACAATGAAGAGCGAGCCTGTAGAGTTTGGATTGGCTAATGACTTATGCAATGTAAATGCACGATTACAGATTTGGAATGAATATATTTTAATACAGTGAGCATAAATTTCAGAGGCATCATTTTTCTGTTTTACACTCATGCTATCAATTTATTATGTATATTTGTTACTTGCAGGAACAGGCTCGAAAAGCCTTGGATAGTGCCCTTGGTGGAAAGAAAATAGAGTTTGAGAAATGGAATGAAGAAATTAAAAAGAGAGAGGAAACAGGTGGAGGAGGGAATTCTGGGGGAGGTGGTTGGTTTAGAAGATTTGGTGGATCTGATGGTGAACATTTCTGGCAGGAAGCACAGCAAGCAAGTCTTGCGATTTTAGGCATTCTTGTTGTGGTAAACATCTTTAATGAGTTAAAAAGTTTTTTGGTCCCATAACTTATCTAATATCCAACTTTGGTCCCTGGTCCTAAAAATATTTATTATTTTTTTGATGTAGTCCCAATATTAAAAAAGTTGTACAGTTTTGGCCTCAATATCGCTGGAAAATTTGAAAACAGTGTCGTTTTATGGATTTAGTTCGGGGCCAAATTTGGACAGTAGAAAGTTATGGGATCAAAATTGGACATTTGTGTGACATAAGACGATACCGTTTTCACAGCGATTTTGGGCCGAATTGGACAAATTTGTTAGTATTGTGACTAAATAAAAAAGGTTGAGATTTTTGGGACCAAAATTAGATAGCAGACACGTTATGAGACCAAAAAAACTTTGTAACTCCATCATTGGCAGTATCAGTCTAATTTTTTTTTCCATAGATTCTAATGTGTCTCTTGCTTCCTTATTAATTGAATAAGTTTTTTAGTTTTTCATATTTGCTGTCTAATAATATATACTTTTACTTAAACAGTATCTGATCGTGGCAAAAGGGGACGTGATGCTTGCCGTCTTTTTCAATCCACTGCTGTTTGCTTTACGCGGGACACGATCTGTATTTGCCTTTCTAACATCTAAGATTACAAATCGAAATGGGCAAAATCTTGGAACCCCACAAAAGGAAGTGGCAGTAAGTGTTTCTGCAAAAGATCGAGTGATGGGGAAATGGGGAGGCAATTGATGTTATTCCAGGTGAATTTGCTAGCTCAATAGAAATATATTATCTCGGCCTTTTCGAAATATATGAATTTATTCAACACCAAATATTTTTTAATGAGATTAATTTGATAGAACTCCTGCATTAGTTTATAATCAACTATGCGGCGAGCCATTTTTTGCTTAATCATTGTTGAGTGTGACGAAATGAGATGACTCAAGTGGATATTGCACCACTAACTAGGTCAATATTGGGTTCAGGTCACCAGGGGTAGTGGGAAGGGGTAAAAAAAATCGTTGAGTTGTTGCGTGTGAACACTACTGCTATGCTCTCACCGTTAACAATAAAGTATATGGTTAAAAGGAACAAGTTTCTTGCAATATCATTTGTCTGTGTGATGGGATTATAATGATATCATCTTGTGTTAAACATGCATTTATATTTTGTTGAAATTTCTAATGTAGCATAATTGAAAAGTGCCCCTTTTAAAAGTAATACCCTTAGCATAGGAAGAGTCTCATTTTAAAAAATGTTTATGATTTTATGTATTATTTTTTTCTAAATCACTAAAATGCACCCCTTTGTCCAAATCAGTTTTCATACTCCTTTCTTGTTTGTTCCAAATCAGTTTTTCATAAATTTTTTTTTGTCCCACATTAGTTCACACTCAAAATAAAATCTAACAAGTCTTATCAAAGAAAAAAATATACAAAAATACTATAAACTCTAAATCCTAAATTCATACCATTAAAACACATAAATACTACTACAGATTAAAATCATTAAAACATATAAATCATAAATTGGAATGAGAGGAGTGGGAGAGGACGAGTGGCGCGCGCGAATGGTGGGTGGCGACAGCGGTAGCTACAATTAAGGTTAAAACTTGAATGTTGAAGGGGAAGTGTATTTAGTAGTGGGTGTGCATCTAAGTAGTGATACTTTTATTTCAAGAGTATTTTAATTTTTTTACATTATTATTAAATTAATAAAAATAGAAGGGGGAGTGTGGTTAACAATGATGGAGGTCTTAATAGGCGTACCCGAGTTTAAATGGCTTATGGAGTATGGACCATCTCCACATCCATCATCCGCTTAGGTATCTTTTATAGAATTTCTTCCATCATATGTATCAATATGACAAAGAGTTGCACATTTAAATTTTGTCGGCAATACTTTGCCGAAAATTTTCTCTACAACACTTTATGGTGAACACTCTATTTTCAACATCGTCTTATTGATGAAATACACTCTGGTCGATAAATTAGTGTCGAAAAAAAAATGATAATTACATGAAATATTGAAATGTTGCAGAAGAAAAAAAAAAAGATGGGATATCAAGCAGGGGATGAGTTTTTTTTTAACAGTAAGAGATCTAATAGTGAAGGTGGGGGCTGTGGACGATGGACTACCAGCGGTGGGATGGGATGGGGTAGGGTAGGGGAGGCATGGTGGAGGAGGTGTATTTTTTTTTTAAGAAGAAAAAATGGAAGATGGAGAAGAAATAGAAAGAGAGGACGAAGAAAGGGTTTTGAGATGGTATAGGGGAATGAGTGTATCTATCGGGGGTATAGCTTGTAAAAGACGTCAAAATGCTAAAAAATGCACTTTAGACAATTTGGAGGGAGTGTATCTAATATTCTCTTAACCTAGACATTTCCATCAGTGACCACCTCTCGGATTTAGAGTCACATTTTCCAGGCCTTTTTGCCATTCTCGTGCCCCTGGTTGGTACTTTACCAGATATGTCGTCTTCTACATCGCCCGTCTCTAAATTTGTTGGGCACGCTACTCCGGATTCAATGGTTGGCTCACAAGTTTCTCTAGAGACGCCCACCAAGGTGGCTTCGCAACCCGCTGTTTGCACTCTCCTGACCCCGACTACTTTTTTTAAATCATATGCGTACATGTAAAAATGGTGAATTTTTCACTATTTCGATTGACGACGACACGTACCAGGTTAGGGTGCGTGAAATTAAGGATGCTTTGATAGGTCGATTGTTCACTCCTCGTCGCAAACCTCTGATTTCGTATGCTGACTTGTCAAAGAGGCTCATGGAGTGTTGGTCCCTCCAACGCAACTTGTCAGTTATTCCAATCAGAAAGGGTTTTGTGGTTCTCAAATTTCACTCACTGGAGGACCGTGATTGGATTTTCAAGAGAGGAATATGGCAGTTTGCCTCGGGCTCCATTCGGTTGCAAAATTGGACCCCCGATTTCAATCTGAACCAGGTTCAGACTTCGATGACTCAGATATATGTCCCCCTAGTTGGTCTTTCGATTGAACTTTGGTAATCCACGGTTATCTCGGCAGCGGCCTCAACGGTTGGCACATTTGTTAAGATGGACAGTCATACCTCGGCGAAAACAATGACGCAATATGCTAGAATCTTGATTGAAGTGGATATGAAGCAGACGCTCCTAGAGCGATTGATGCTGGAATGTGGTGATCGGTTTGTGATTGTAGAAGTGCATTGTGAGAGGCTTCCAGAGTATTGCAACCACTACACCATTGTTGGACACATGACTGCACACTTCAATAACGGTAAGGTGCCACTACCTCGTGACTCAGACAAACGTGGTAGGAGTTCTTCCTGTCATAAATGACGAGAGAGGCCTTTCCCTTTTAGACGATGGGGGTGATGCCTTTGATCCGCCATAATTTTTTGTGCGGTTCTCGTTTTTGGTCTATTTACGTTTGATTTGTTATCATAGTTTTTTTTTTTAATTATTTGTTTTAGAGGTGTGTACTTTTTTTCCTTGATCTGAATTTTATCTCGTTTTTTCGAGCAAGATTTTAATGGCGCTCTAACTTTTAGTTAGTTCGACTTGTAAACTTATGATTCCATTTTTTTTTAATTCTTAATATATAACTCTGCCAAATTTAAAATGGATGTAGTGATAATTTATTTAATAGTAAAATGGGGGTCACATATTGAGGAATCAATATTATTCTCGAATTATAATTATCCTCCACCAAGCACCCTGAATACACTTGATGGTATATGGGTTTGTAAGCAAATTAAATTTGCACCCAATCAAATAGCGACACATGGACAAATATATATTAAAATCAAATTAATTTACTATTTAAATTTTGGAAATTTAATTAAATTAATTCTCGAATTAAATAGTTAAATTAGTGATATTTAATATACACGATACAAGCCGGTCAAATTATACGAGTATCGAAATACTCGTAATTGGTATGAATAAATTTGACTTACCATATATGGAGGAAATCAAATCACATCTCTTAAAAAAGGGAAGAGAATTAAATTAAAACCAATTAAGCCAATCAAATCAGCATCGGCCAATAAGAAGGCGCTACGTGGCACGGTAAAGAGGGAAAGTCTTCACTCCCTCACCCTATAAATAGGGTCCTCCCTCATTCATTTCAAAGACACGACACAAAAAGCATTTCAACACTCTAGAATTCTCTGCAGAGATTCAAGGCGTTCTTCACCCAAATCATCTGAAGACGACGTTCGATCCGAGAATAAGGTGTTAAACCCCTCACATCGACGTTCTTCTCAAAGTTTTCTTCTCGGACTCTTTGAAGATTCAAAGGCATTCTTCGCGGACTCTTGAAGTTTCGAAGACGTTCTTCATTAGCTCTTAAAGATTCAAAGGCGTTCTTCATCACAAGTCAAAGGTGTTCGTCCAAAAACTCACTAAATCAACGTTTGATCTATAACAAGACTTCAAGTTCTTGGATAAACGTTACAAATCTTCAAATTCAATCGTGGTCAAGATCAAAGCGAGGATCACGCCACAAAATCTTCCAAGTCAAAGTCAATATCGAAGAGGAGAATCAGAGGAGAATTAAATAGAGATTGTAAAACCACAAAGTTTTACCGGTTTAATCAGAAATAAATAATATTGTATTTCAAATTCGTGTTTTTATATTAATTTCACGAAATTTGTTGTTACAAAATTGGCACGCCCAGTGGGACCTCTCTACCTCTCATCACTTTTCTTCCCAGCGAAATTCAAAGGCAATCAAGATGTCTCAGCGCAATATCTTGTTTATCAGGACAGGTTCTTCTAAGACTATTGATGTCAACGTCGTCACAAGAAGCATGACGAAGAGATCGTTGTCCCATGCTTTTTCAGGAGGAAATACTTCAACTGGAACGATTGCAAACCAGCCTCCACACTATGTTGCCAAAGGTGAAGAAGACAAATCTACTGATTCGACTCCCCGCTCCACGTCAAACTCTTCATCAACTTCAAGCGTTGCTTCGGTCATGATGACGAACGCCTCAACTATTGAGGAACAACTTACTAGCATCATGAAAGCTATTGAGGGACTATCAAAACACGTCCAAAAGCAGGACACTCAAATTACTCATCTTATGAATATGGTGGATAATGGTGGCGCGAGTCGTACCAATGGGAAACTAATCGAGGAACAGGACGACGCCGAAACCTCAACCAAGAATCGTGCAACGGAAACTGAACCTGCCGCTAAAGATTTGATCATTTCTTCTGACGGAGGGATAGACGTCAATCAACTCAAGGAGATCATATTGGATACGGTGAAAGGTAGACACGAAGAAGGATTCAAATCATCTTTCACCTATACCAAGCCATATACTAAAAGAGTTGACAACTTGAGGATGCCAGCAAGCTATCAACCTCCAAAGTTTCAACATTTTGATGGCAAAGGAAACCCAAAGCAGCATGTGACTCATTTCGTCGAGACTTGCAATGATGCTGGAACTTATGATGATCACTTGGCCAAACAGTTTGTCCGCTCCTTGAAAGGAAACGCTTTCGATTGGTACATCGATTTGGAAGCTAACTCCATCGATAGTTGGGATCAGATGGAGCAAGAATTCTTAAACCATTTCTACAGCACAAGGAGAACGGTTAGCATTATCGAGCTGACCAACACTCGTCAAATGAAGGATGAGCCAGTGATTGATTATATCAATCGATGGAGAAACTTAAGCTTGAATTGCAGGGATAGGTTGACCGAATCTTCTGCGATCGAGATGTGCATTCAAGGAATGCAATGGGGCCTTCGATACATCCTGCAAGGAATCCAGCCAAATACTTTTGAAGAATTAGCAACAAGAGCTCACGACATGGAGCTAAGCATGTTTTCTAGTGGACTCGCATCACCGCCGGTTCAAGAGCTTCGCAATAAGGCTTATGTTAAACCTTCAAATAAGGAATGCATTACGGACATGCCTCGAGACTGGGGGCAAAGTGGATTGACATTGAAAGAAATGCGACAGAAAGAATATCCATTTCTAGACTCTGATGTCTCTGAGATATTTGACAACTTGCTCGAAGCAAAGCTCATTGAGTTTCCTAAAATGAAACGACCAGAAGAACTTAGACAGGTTGATGATCCGAAATATTGCAAGTATCAACGACTAATAGGCCATCCTATTCATTATTGCGTCACATTTAAGGAAAAGATCATGCAACTAGTCCAACAAGGAGAAATTGTGTTGGATGAAACCATTTAAAGTTCCTCAAGTCGATTCTCCTTGACAAGAGACTAAACTGTCTGAAACTCTCCAATCGAGTCATTCAAATTAAAGGTCCTTGATAAGAGCAAAAACTTTCTAAAGTCTCTAAAAAAAAGTGATCTCCTCGACAAGAGACTAAACTGTCCGAGACTCTCAAATCGAGTCAACCAAATCAAAGCTCCTTGATAAGAGCAAAAACTTTCTAAAGTCCCTAAAAAAAAGTGATCTCCTCGACAAGAGACTAAACTGTCCGAGACTCTCAAATCGAGTTAACCAAATCAAAGCTCCTTGATAAGAGCGAAAACTTTCTAAAGACCCTTAAATAAAAAATCTCCATAACAAGAGAATAAACTGTTCGAGGCTCTCAAATCGAGTCATTCAAGTCAAAGCTCCTTGATAAGAGCGAAAACTTTCTAAAGTCCAACAAATTCCGTGTTTCATTCACTCCAAGACCTAAAAAGTCTGTGAACAAAGCACGAGGGGGCATTTGTAAGCAAATTAAATTTACACCCAATCAAATGGCGACACGTGGACAAATATATATTAAAATCAAATTAAATTACTATTTAAATTTTGGAAATTTAATTAAATTAATTCCCGAATTGAATAGTTAAATTAGTGATATTTAATATACACGATACAAGCCGAAAA
The DNA here is from genome assembly GCA_963675135.1 of Galeopsis tetrahit. Classification (NCBI taxonomy): domain Eukaryota; kingdom Viridiplantae; phylum Streptophyta; class Magnoliopsida; order Lamiales; family Lamiaceae; genus Galeopsis; species Galeopsis tetrahit. The sequence continues at coordinate 73,617,556 of OY776123.1, forward strand.
AATTATATGAGTATCGAAATACTCGTAATTGGTAAGAATAAATTTGACTTACCATATATGGAGGAAATCAAATCACATCTCTTAAAAAAGGGAAGAGAATTAATTAAAACCAATCAAACCAGCATCGGCCAATAAGAAGGCGCCACGTGGCACGGTAAAGAGGGAAAATCTTCACTCCATCACCCTATAAATAGGGTCCTCCCTCATTCATTTCAAAGACACAGTACAAAAAGCATTTCAACACTCTAGAATTCTCTGCAGAGATTCAAGGCGTTCTTGAGCATTCGAAGGAGCTTCAAATGCGTTCTTCACCCAAATCATCTGAAGACGATGTTCGATCCGAGAATAAGGTGTTAAACCCCTCACATCGACGTTCTTCTCAAAGTTTTCTTCGCGGACTCTTTGAAGATTCAAAGGCATTCTTCGCGGACTCTTGAAGTTTCGAAGACGTTCTTCATTTGCTCTTGAAGATTCAAATGCGTTCTTCATCACATTCAAAGGTGTTCGTCCAAAAACTCACTAAATCAACGTTTGATCCATAACAAGACTTCAAGTCCTTGGATAAACGTTACAAATCTTCAAATTCAATCGTGGTCAAGATCAAAGCGAAGATCACGCCACAAAATCTTCCAAGTCAAAGTCAATATCGGAGAGGAGAATCAGAGGAGAATTAAATAGAGATTGTAAAACCACAAAGTTTTATCGCTTTAATACGAAATAAATAATATTGTATTTCAAATTCGTGTTTTTATATTAATTTCACGAAATTTATTGTTACAGGGTTTATTTTAAAATCTTTTGCATTCCATTACGTATCCTCCATTTCCTACTACCTCTTGGTAGAGGGTACACCGGTCCAAAATCGGATCGAAACTAGAATCCATTCAAGTGGGTGGATCGGAAATCGAATCTAAATCAATTCGATCCGGGTTTAAATTGTTTTAGATCGTTTTTTTTTTCATTTTTAGTTCTTTCGTATATAAAAGTTTGACGTCCAATATAATAAATTAATACAACTTTAAAGAAAAACACTTTAGGTACTCAAGAAAAAAATTATATTTATGTTTTTATCAATGGTTTAATAAAAAAAATATAAATAATTAGAGAAAGTCTAAAAAAAAATAGAGGAACTCTAAAAATTAAAAAAATTATGGGTTTCTGGTCCGGTAAATTACCGGAACCCGAAATTCTAAATTTTGATAGATCGAAAATTATTCGATCGGTCCGCTTCCAATCTTTTTTTCGGTTTGGTATTTTTTTTTCACACTCCTACTACCTCTAGATTTAGGTGATGAGTACATTTGATTTGGTTTTTTTTTTTTTTTTTTACAGAAAATTAAATAAAAATATCATTAAAGAACAGAAATTGATATGAATTATGAATGAGTTTAAATTAATTTCGCATGATGGTGAATTAGTTTAAGTACCATCATAAAATATGTTTGCTGTACAACTACAATAATTCTCTCTGACTAAAAAGGAAGAATATGTGCCATAATTGGGCACAAAATGATGAAGAGGTCGTGCCCTATTACATCACTAGAAGAATTGTCCAAACAAGTTGAACATGCTTCGAGATATTGATTCTATAATATTAATAATCTCAAATACAGCTAGTATTATACGAGTAATTGTTAAGAGCATCCATTTGATCATTTGATTAACGATTTCCATTAAACTACGAAGGCCATACATGCCGTAATTTGGCCATCAATACTTCAAGCTACGATCTTTGTATCTAGTTACTAGACTAGTACTTAATTGACAATATTGTTACTAAAAAAGAGATAGATAAATGATATGAAAGAAACAGGATATCATTGGAATAAATCACTTGTACACATGTACTAGATTTCATAAAAAAAATCACCATTTGATTTTATATCACATATATATATATATATATATATATATATATATATATATATATATATATATATATATATATATATAACTTGTCTAAAATTTTGAGATGGTGATTGGCCATGTATATAAATTTAAATGTATTTACTTGTTTAAATTTGGCTTGAGAAATTATATTACATATCATGTGTGAAAAAAAAACCCAAGCTTTTGTATAATTCGTCATAAGTATTACACATTAATAATTTCCATAAAATTATCATAATTTTGTGTTAGTTGTGGTGTATAAAGTTGACAAAATAGTGCCAGAGAGTCGAGTTTGTGTATCAATACAATGTCCGTAAAATAAAATCAGATGGAAAAAATTACTCCCTATCCACCTATCCACCAAAAGTGTGATCATTTTTTTTTTTTGTCTACAAAAAACATGCTTATTCTATTTAAATAGTTAACTTTTGAATATTTTTTTTACTTTACTAACAAGATTGAGTATCTACCAAACATATTTTATACTCATTATATTAAATATATTTTTTATAATTAAAATATGATTTTTTTTTAAAACATATATAAAAAAAAGTGAGCACACTTTTCATGGACAGAGAGAGTACTTCACCACCCGAATCTGTATATCGTTTTGTCCAGTATTAGATTTGAGTAAACGAGAAACTATAGTTCAGAGTTAATCCACATTGAAAAAATAACTTTGGAGTGTATAAATTATATTCCCTCCGTTTAAACTTAATAAATCTAATTTCACTTTATACATAAATAATCAATATTTTTTAAAATATATGTCAAAAGAATCATACTTATACATATTAACTTTGGACCGAAGGAGTAGTAAAAATCATTTGGTGGGTTGCAAGACATTTTCACAAGTCACGACTGGTAGGGTTCATCAAGAGTGTGCACTAGTTTAAAAGTAGATTGGACTAGAATCAAAATCTATTCTGATGGGTGGATCAGAGATCAGACCTTAATCAATCGGTCCGAATTTAGACCATTTTAGACCGATTTATGGGTGTAAGAACAAGAATGGTGGATTAGTGTATGTAAATTAAATTATTGACTTTTCAATGGATATCATTAATCTCCGTCAATGTGATTTTTATTTGCAATATTATTAGCCGTCACTTGCCACTAAAAGTAAAATGAATAATTTTGTTAAATTTGAAAGTTAGGATTTGTTGGTTGGTGAGTTGTTTTATTTAAATACGTATATTAATATAGTTTTTTTTTTTTTTTTTAAGAAAATAGTTATGGAATACATAAATTATTTTATATTGGATAATATATATATATATATTTATTTAAATGAGCAGTATGCTGGGCTTAAAATATTTGTAAAGGTCAAAATTTTGTATGTATAAATAAATACACTTTTTTTTAAAAAAAAAATTGGGCAAATTTGTTTATTGCTGGAGTAGTCTTAACATGTTGTCATTTCTAACTCAACAGTCATAACCTGAAGTTGTAAGCCCAAATGAGGTTGCAAACGAACAAAATAATTGAGGATATGAATGAATTTTTGCTAGGAAATATATTCCAATTGGAATTAGGAGATGAATTGATTAAATTTATTTCTGTTAAAGCCAGACGAATGGACTGGTCAGTTAATCATTTGTTTGAATGAAATAGTACATTTTCGGACCAATTAAATTAATGAAAGCATACGTTCGTTCGTCGTTCCAGTTTGTGAATTTTTTTTTAATTGGATTTGATGGTTCTAGTCTCTAAAACTAGGAATTATTGTTTTCATAACCGAATCGTGTTCAACGATCAAATCAGACTGAACACCGATTTAGCGATCCAACTAGTTGAATTGATTTTATCTATTTTTTTTCAATATTTTTATATCAGTATAACTTTTTTTTCTTTTTCTGGATATTAATATTTATAATATTTGATTAGAATATAATAGATAATTATTTTAAAATTTCAATACTGAAAAATGTTCCACAAAATTGGTATTCGAAATATCGAAAGATTTATAGATTTATTTAATTGGTAAGCAAAAAAAAAAAACACTTAATAATAAGATGTCACATATTAAATACAAATCAATAGAAAAATAAATCATTCAAATTAATCTCAAATCAACACATTATCATATTGAATTTCTTATTAGGTCAGGGAATATATATTTTCTTCCTCTATTTTTTTTTTTTTTTTTCGGTAAATGAGTTAATTGACTCTAAAATGGATATAAACTTTTTTTTTTTATGTGAAGATGAATAAAATTTATTTTTACTGTAATCAATTATTTTTCGAGTGTAGTGTACGGCTGTAATTAGAGGTGGAACAGGTGGAAAATAAGGACTAGGTTAGACTTCACATGAAAAAGTCTAGACCTGATTTATAAATATTGGGCCTAAGCATAATCTATTATCTATGATATACTTTTTGGGTGGAACTATTTACATCTCCATTTCGGTGTAGAACACTCCCCCTATAAATTTAATAAAAAATAATGAGGTAAAAAACCAAAAATACCCTTTAAGTCATATTAAACTACTAAATGCACCCCTCACCTTTAAGAGAAATTCTCAAATGCACCATGTGCACCAAACCTGTCCTTATCCTCCTATTCTAATCCTTATCCTTCTATTCTAACTTATTATCCCTTTTTCTCTATTATGGTTATAATTCTATTTTTTTATTAATTAATTAATTAATTAATTTATAATCCATTACTTTATTAATTAATTAATAAATTACAGTCCTTTCAAACTTTTTTTTTAGTTTTTTTTTTCGTTTTTTTTTTTTCGTTACTCACCTCCACTTTTCAATAATAATAGTTACTACTTTTCATTAATAAAATTTCCACTTTTCACTAATAACAGTTACCACTATTCAGTAACAAAATTTTCACTTTACACTAATAATAATTACCACTTTTCAGTAACAAAATTTCCACTTTTCAATAATAATAGTTACCACTTTTCAATAACAAAATTCTCACTTTTCAATAATAAGAATTACATTTTTCAGTTAAAATATCTACCACTTTTCAGTAACAAAATTTCCACTTTTCAATAATAAAAATTACATTTTTCAGTTAAAATATCTATCACTTTTCACTAATAAAAATTACATTTTTAAGTTAAAATATCTACCACTTTTCAATAATAAGAATTACACTTTTCAGTTGAAATATCTACCACTTTTCAATAATAAGAATTACACTTTTCAGTTAAAATATTTATCACTTTTCATATTCAATAATAAGAATTACACTTTTCAGTTGAAATATCTACCACTTTTCAATAATAAGAATTACACTTTTCAGTTAAAATATTTATCACTTTTCATATTTTAACTGAAAAGTGTAATTCTTATTATTGAAAAGTGGAAATTTTGTTACTGAAAAGTAGTAGATATTTTAACTGAAAAATGTAATTTTTATTATTGAAAAGTGGTAGATATTTTAACTGAAAAGTGTAATTCTTATTATTGAAAAGTGGTAACTATTATTATTGAAAAGTGGAAATTTTGTTACTGAAAAGTGGTAGCTATTATTAGTGAAAAGTTGTAATTTTGTTACTGAATAGTGGTAACTGTTATTAGTGAAAAGTGGAAATTTTGTTACTGAATAGTGGTAACTGTTATTAGTGAAAAGTGGAAATAACGAAAAAAAAAACAGAAAAAAAAAATGAAAAAATAAATAAGTTTGAAAAAAAAAAGAAAAAAAAATCGAATAAAAAAGGAAAAAAAAAACAGAAAAAAAAAGAAACAAAAAAAGAAACAAAAATAACAAAAAAAAAATGAAAAAAAAAAAGTTTGAAAGGATTTGAACCTGTGACCTCAAACTTAAAAAAGTATCTATAACCACTAAAACATTCATTACTTAATTATTTATATTTATCTTTATAAATAGATATAGGATTGGCCTGTGCATTAGTGTGCACGTGCACACTGTGCACATGAGACCAACTCCACCTTTAAACCTTAAAACCTAAGTTTTATCCATCCTCCGCCGTCGTCGTCGCTGCCACCCCCACCACCAAACACCAAACACACCAAACACCAAAATTTCTCCCCAAACAAAAAAAATTCAACTTAAAAAATTTCAACTTTTTTTTTAAGATTTCGACAAACCAGTGTCGACCATATTCGCATATGATCGACACTGATTTATCGAAAAAAAAAACTTTAAAAATTTTCGAATTTTATTTTTAAATTTCGACAAACCAGTGTCGACCATATTCACTCCCGTCGACACTGGTTTGTCGACGAGATTGTATATGCTCGACATTTGTTGATCGAAAAAAAAAATTAAAAACTCGTCGACAACTTTAGGTCTACCAAAAATACACTCGTCGACACCCTGTTGTCGACGGAGTGTATTTGGATCGACCTAAAGTGGTCGAAAGTTAAGAAACAAAAAAAAAAACAAACCTGGATTTGGCCGATGGACGGGAGCGGGGGCGGCGGCGGCCGATTACTGTATTTTTTTTTTTTTTTACAAATCGAGATGGGAGAAGGGAGAGGGAGGGGGAGAGCGGCGGAAGGGCTACGGGGCACCGGGGAGGGAGAGAGGAGGAGGGGGGAGGGAGGGGACGGCAGTTGGGGGGTGGGGTGACTGGCTCGGCGAGGGAGGGAGGGGACGGCAGCAATTTGTTCTTTTTTTTTTTTTTTTTTTTTACAGGCGAGGGGGTGGGGGGGGGGGGCGACGGGCTCGGCGAGGGAGGGAGGGGGTGGCGTCGCCGGCGGTGGTGGTGAGGGATGGGGGAGAAGATGAAAGAAGAAATGGAGAAGGAAGAAGATGGAGGATTTGGGGGAGAAAGTAGGGTTTAAGGAGGGTGTGAGTAGTAATTGGAATTGTATAAGAGAAGGGCATTTATGACAATTTGATGGGGGGTGCATCTATCTTGACGAAATTATGGGAGGGTGCATCAATTGGGGGAGTGTTCTAAACCGAAATGGAGGTGTAAATAGTCCCACCCATACTTTTTTTATAGCATTGGTCTGACCTTTTAACTAAATAAGTCAAGATTACGAGCCTTTTAGAAGTCTATTAAAATATGTTAAATATAAAACGTAGTTAAATATTGACCAAATAAATACATTACTAGTTTAAATACAAACATTATAACAATTTTTCAAGTACTAAAATAAATTTAACTTACTTTAATTTAATACAATATTAAATTTTAAGAATTACTTGTTATATTATAAAATATATATATGAATATTTATATATATATATATATATATATATATATAGTTTTGATATAGAGTTGGAGTCTTTTGTAGTGAAATTGTGATTTGGCATTGAAATTAAATACGAATCTGAAAAAAGATTTTATGATATGATAAATCTTTTTCTCTCTCACACCCTCATCATCCCGCTTGCAACCATCAGCAAAACCGGAAGAAACGCAATGAGTCCCCTATTTGTACTCCCGAAACCATCATTCCTCAGTTCTGCTATCTAATGCTCAAACAATGGTGAGAACTTACAACATTTTACTTTAATAACAATGACAGTATTACTTTGATTATAGTTTCAATGGTGTTGTAAACTTGGATTATAACAATATTTCTTTGACTCAAATATTTCATCGTCATCATAATTTAGTACCCTTAATTTGATTCTAACAATTCAACATCTAATTATAATGTTCTCCTTCGGCTACACAAACAAAAATACTGTCTTTTGAAAAAACAAAATTCAAGGGAAAAGATTTGATATCTTATGAAATGATACTTACTTAATTTTTTTTCGAGAGATTAAGGGAGATCATACGAAATATTTCAAGGGAGAAGATCGAGCACATGATTTTCCATTTTTGTTTGTGAGATTCCAATTAGTATGGAAAAAAATGATATTTTAAAATAATATTAAAATTTAATTAATTAAGTGAATAATGAGCCTATTATGATGAGCTCCATATATATAAATATAATATACGGAGTATAATTTTAAATAGGTCAAGGTTATAATTATATAAAGCCTATACCTAACCTACTTAATTAAATATGCTTTAAAAAACTTTAGCTCGACTCATATTATAAATAGTTTTGCATTAAAAAATGACAGGATGTGATAATGAATTCAACAGGCTGGATTATAACTCTCGAGCTTGGATTGCAACTTCTTGAATGATGCTTGTGCAAACAAATCCCTCCAAAGCTCCCGTAGACATGCAAAAACACGTCAGAGGGGATTCCAGTGTGGAATCTCCGACGCTCAAGTCATATATCGTTTTCAGGAGAATTAAGGTGGAGCTACCCAAAATTAAGGGGAAGCTCTCGTAGAAATAATGTAACCTCAAGAGTATTTTCGTGTTCTCAAGCAATGTAGATGAGTAACCTTAAGTGTGTTGGTGTGTAGAATGATAATTGCGTGTTCATGTATTTCGTAAAATGATGATCTTAAGACTTCTAAATCGTACATTGGGGGAAAATGTTGTTTTTTCCCCTTTTTTCTAGACTGCATAGCCCTGTACTGGGTCCAAGGCCATTCCACGCCTTCAACCCTAGATTCACGGAGTCAGTTCCGACTCTCCAGCCCCAACTTTTCTCCGAATTCGGGGCTTACTCCTCTTGACCGAGCCTCAGTCCACGTAGCCTTCGGCTTGGGCCAGGGATATGGGTCAAGGGTTAGACCTGTCTCTTCCATTTATTTCTCAAGGGCTTGGGCCCACTCTTCTTGCTATTGTTAAGTTAGGCCACTTCATGGACCTATCTTCACTACAGTTAAACTCCTAAGAGACCCATTAGGTTAATCGCAAAATACATGATCAAGGGTGTATTAATCATCTCGTGAAAATACTTGGCGAGGATAACTCATCATTTATCCACATGTCGTCACCTCATAGGACGACATATTTTGACCGCATCAAATAGATTAGGCCTAACAAGATCCTTAACAGATTAGATCGTAGGCCCCTGTTGGATTACCCGACCTACTCCCACCCCTAGCTAAAACGGATCGATTTGAGTGCAAAAAGTAGGCAATTGTCATTACATTACAAAGGGTAAAATCCGGAAACGACACAACTGAGACTTCTACTAGTCGTACAAATAGTTGGTAAAAATCCTTAACTATAGCCCATGTGAAGCATAAATAATGCAAAAGTACAACAGAGGTTTTTTTTTCTTAAAAAAAATAGAGGAGTTATTTCAGCGAGTGCGTACATTCATTGGCAATGGCCAATCAGAAGGACATCAAAATTTTAATCATTTCTTTTTATATTGGCTTCTATTTTACATAAATACATGACCCGTATCACTTAAGAATAATTAACCACATGTTGTATTTATAAAATAAATATCGGAAATATTAAAGAGTATATTTTCGAATTTGGAAGAGGTCAAAATGCAAGACTCCAACGAATCGTAGGCTGTCTCATTATTTCATAAGTGCAACTTAGTGACCTTCACGATCTTCCCACCCCTCTTTCTCATTTTTCTTTTCTTTTTTTTGGGGGGAAATAATGAAATATATTCTCTCACATTCCATTTATTTGCACCTCTCAAGACTGTTTCTTTGATTTTTGTTGTTGTCTTTCTCTAGTGGTCTTACTCTTATCCTTGGTGGGGCGTTTTTCTTTCCTTTTTCCTTTATTGGATTCTGCTCTTCTTGGTTTAAAATAAATAATCTTTACTTAATCCCACTTTATTCTATTCAATTCAGTATAAAAAAGGTTCATTCTTTAGCTTTGTTGTGTTCCCCTTTGGCTCTTTCCCAGTTCTCGTTATTCTTGTTACATAACCCTCTATGCGCCTTTTGGGTTTCTTGAGTTGAAAGAATTTCGTTTTCTTTTCTTGATGTCTTTGGCTGTCGGAATCGCTACAAGTTCCAAAAACATGGGTGGATTTGAGGAGAAGAAGAATAAGAAGAAGGGGGATGGAAAATCCGTGTCCGAAGAAACAAATGAAAATCCTGAAATTCAGGCCGAAATTGGTGGGAGGCAAATGAGTGAGAGTTCTTTCTACGCCACTGAGGATGAAGAAGAAGATGATGATACTGAGTCCCAGATACATTTGGGCCCTCAATGCACTCTCAAAGAATTGTCTGAGAAGGACAAGGTTTTGCCTTTTTACTTTCCCACTTGCTACAATTTACAAACAATAATACTAATCTTAATTTTGCTTTGAGAATGAATTTAGGATGATGAGAGTTTGAGGAGGTGGAAGGAACAACTTCTTGGAAGCGTGGACATAAACTCTGTTGGAGGTATATAATCCTTTTTTTTTTAATCATTATGATTTCTCTCACTCTAGATATTATCCTCGCATTGTTTTTCTTCTTTCAAATTGTCGCCCAATTTGTATTTTTGGACTCAAATCATACTACATCTTGCACTAGTTTTCAAGATTCAGAAAATGGGAGGGCTTATTGTGCAGGACTTGGGATTTAATATCAACTCAAATTTTTTCTTCTTAATTGATAACTTTTTTTTTCTAGGAATGTCACATTAAGGCCTTAAAACAATCATTTGTAGGCGTTTCTGTAGAAAAAGCATTGTGAATTCGATTTTCTCAGCCTCCCTATATTGGTCAATTATTTTCCACTGTGCAATTTTTGGTGTTGCTTCATATTACTTATCCCTTGTCGAATGTCTTGGCCTGTTCGTGCTCCCGTTTTTCATTTTTAATGAAATCTACTTTCACATTGGAGGATGTCTTGAAAGATTTGAAATAAAAATAGCTTGTGCATATCCATGATCATAGAGAGGGTTAGCCATCTCTCCTTGATAGAGTAGTTTCTTGATTTGTTATTTGCAAGGCAGAAGTTTGTTTTGTGGTAATAAAGTTTGTATCTTTGTGTCACCATTACTGAAAATCGCCTACGGTTAGGCTATCTGGTATCGTTCTAATGAATAGTGGGGTTATCTGGATTTTATAGGATGCATATGAATAAAGTAACTAAACTAGCTTTGATCTGATTCTGCACTGTAGAAAAACTTGATCCAGAAGTTGGAATCTTGAGCTTGGCAATCAAAAGTGCTGGTAGGAACGACATTGTTCTTCCAATCCCTGCGGATGGAAACCCGAAAAGCCCCTGGTTTACGCTGAAAGAGGGGAGTAAATATAACCTTGTATTTACTTTCCAGGTCAGCAACAACATTGTATCAGGCTTCAAGTACAAGAATCATGTCTGGAAAACTGGAATCAAAGGTCAGTGTATATATATATAATTGCCATTAGCTACAAAATGGAAAAGGAACAATTATTTAACCGGGATGATCTTTGTTCAAAACATTGTTTTCAGTGGACACCACGAAAGAAATGATCGGAACTTTCAGTCCTCAGACAGAGCCTTATACACACGAAATGCCCGAAGAGACTACACCTTCCGGAATTTTCGCTAGAGGATCGTATACAGCAAGAACTCAGGTAATTCTTGAGTTATACTGATTCGTATACGTTGATGGTTTAAGTTGTTGTCGTATTCTCTGTACATAATTTAATTTACATAACTACTACTCCTGTCTAACAACTAGAAGTTAAGGTAAAGAGTTTAAAATCGTATCTGCTCATCACATGTATTTCGTTAGCTTCTTTACTCTCCATTAAATATCTAATGTGACAGGACAGGACCACCTCTTTATTACCCAGGATAATAATTGACTCTTCGTATGTTGATGTATACTGATACGTTTGGATTGAAGAATTTTAAAAATTAAAATGAAAAAATTCTATTGATGGATTTCAAATCCATCCATCCAAACGCAACCTAAGATTATTTACCCGATGTGATCAAATTATTATTTTCTGTTTGTATGCTAGTTAGTTCTATCGTCATCTTTTAACTCTAACTTATAATGGTTGCAGTTTCTTGACGATGATAACAGATGCTACCTAGAGCTGAATTATACATTCGAGATCAGGAAAGACTGGCAATCCACATAATAAACCGAACGAGTCTCGATTTTAGAAGCGTTTTCTTTTGCTCTAAGAATGCATCTCGTGACACTTATTTTAAGGACTTTTTTTTTAAAATTTTTTTTGGTTTGTCAATTGTTGATTGCTATGTTATCTGATGAGATGATAGAACCGTGACAAAGTGGGTCCATTTTGGAAGTAGATCTCATTTGGTGATTGTCATGCAATGAAATTGTGAAACAATTTCACAAATTTGTTACCTCATCCATATTTTTTCTGCAAAGTAACTGTGTGTTTTCATGATTTATTAACATGTCATCTTCTATTTTATTATATGGATTTATATACGAGTAACACCTAGCAAGGCGCTCTAGTTGCACCAATTGCAATTTTGACTAAAAAGATTCAATTCCGTTTTTTTGTTTTAAATTTTTCACGAAGCGAAAAGAAAAAGAAAAAAAAAGGGTCTGAAATGTATTAATTCATTTGATGACAAGTGTTAGGTAGCAACTCATGATGAAAGACACATTTGCATATTAAAAAAGTACTATATTGTTTAGCTTTATTAGCTATAACATTTTATTTTGTACTATCTTCGACTCGGTGAAAACTACTCATGAATTTTAAGTATAGAGATTAAAAAATATATTAAAATAATTAAATGTATTAAAAGTGATGTGGAAGAATATAATGAAATATAAAAGGAAACATTTATCAAAAAAAAAAGTGATAGCTTTCATTAGAACAAACTATAAAGAAAAGTTAAGTAACTCTCATGGGACTGGAAAATATGAATTTATATATATGAGTAGTTCATAAATCTCGATAATGAATTTCTTGTGGAACTCACCACATAATTTATTATAATGTATAAATATTTTATGCATGTAGTGAATTTTATAAGAAATCACACGTGTATATATATTTGAATGTGTTAAACTTTGATAAAAAATTGAGTCAAAATTACATACTTGCCTTTCTATCATTTGTCAACTTTAATTTGAATAAAAAAGCCAAAACACCATCCTCCTAATTTTACCAAAGAAAACATCTTCATTTCGGATCAACAAATCTGTCTGCCAACTTTCTAACCACCACATGCACTCTTATTTTCCCTGGTTGTAACGATCCCAATCAAACCCAATACTACATTGTTATTGAAGTTTGTTTATGGACTATACAACTTCAAAGATTCTGTTTATTTATCAGTTGAATTGAATTTACACGATTTTACTCTATCAAACATGAGGCAAAGTTACATTTTGTAAATGTACTACTCTCTGGTTAAGGTTAAGTTTCATAGGTAGATGGATTATCATGGATACAAATATTAAAAAAAAAATGTAATAATGAGTGAAATTTTAGGGGAATTTTTGTAAACATTTATGTATAGAGTAAATAAATGAGTTGACTTGTATGTATCTTTAGTCCAAAAATAATGACATTTTATGTAAAATTGAGGATATTGTGAGGATGAAGTTTATAAAATGTTTTCTATTTTAATGGTATGAAAGCTATTGTGAAATGTCACGGAAAAAAAATGTAAAAGTTATTATGAAATGAGGGAGTATGTTATAATATGATTGGTCAATAATGATATATCAATAAATATCTTTCCACATTATACTCGTATTTTTAGGAAAATCCATCGATCCCTTTTCCTTTTTTCTGTTTTGGAAATTTTGACCAATTATCTCCGGATTTTGTGGGCACCTTCCCCACATTCTCTCCAAAATTGATCTCCTCCAAAACACGAAACCCTAAACTGCCTCACACCACCCTCGTTGTTGTAGTCTTATGCCGCCACAACTAGACGCGGGCGGTTTGTAACCGGAAAACCGCCGAACCGTGAAAACCGGCGGTTTCGGTTCCAAAACCGAACCGCAACCGTATTTTCACGGTTCGGTTTCGATTGCTGATATTGTAAACCGGCGGTTTTCCGGTTAACCGTCCAAACCGCCGGTTTTCGGTTTACTTTTTTTTTTTATTTTTTTTTATTTTTTGTAATTTTAATTTATAGTTCGATTATTTTGTCTTTTTACTCATCATTTTTTTAAATTGTTGTAAGTTGTAACTTGTAATTATATATGAACTTATTGAACTATAAGTTACCGCACTAAGTCACTATTCACTAACCACTTACTAAACATAAGCATTTAACTTAAACATTTGAATAAAAATTACTAAACATAAGCATTAGAAATTTAGAATTTAGAAATAGAAGTAAACATAAGCATTTAAATAAACTAAAATTACTAAACATTTTAATAAAAACATAAACACATAAACTAAAAATTAAAATTACTAAACATTTGAATAAAAACATAAACTCATAAACTAAAAATTAAAATTACTAGCCATTAGCCAACTCCAACTCTCCAAGTAGCCATTAATATTTAATAATTTAAACATTTGTCCGGATGCTTGGTTTGCATGTGCTTCGCGTATGTTCCGTATCCTCCACCGCGCTTAAATTTATATTGCGTACCACAATAGTGCAACAAAGTTGATATGATCCATCAATTGGATTTTGACCGATAACACGAAATTAGTTCTTCTGATCGACCGGATACCGAAGAAATCGTAAGTGGTGTTAAACAACTTATATTAGCATTAATTAGGGAGCATATGGATGGAAATGGTTCTTCCACTTCTTCTTCTTCTTCACATAGTGCTACTAACGTTCCAAATTTGGTCAATATGGATGCTATAAATATACTTATTTATCAACGTAATCATAAAAGATCACGATCATCATATACTCAAGAATATGAAAATTATATCATGAATTCGACAATGGAAAATATGGAAGGAGATTTTGACATACTAAAGTGTTGGTCGACGGTGAAACTTGTATTTCCGACAATGTCAATGCTCGCAAGAGAAATTTTATCGGCTCCCGCCTCAACCGTTGCCGTTGAGCAAGCTTTTAGTGTAGGAGGTTATACCTTGGATGCAACGAGATCAAATATGACCGTTGAAAACGTAGAGAACCAATGCTTGCTTGATGATTGGGTAAGAGCCGAAAAAAGAGCCCAATCGTTAGAAGAGGATAATGAAGAAGACGAGGAATGGACCTCTACGGGCGGAAGTGAAGAATGAAGAATCGAGCCATGATCATTCAACAACAACGTCAACGGGTAAGTTGAGGTAAGAGAACTACGTGGACTTTGATTCCAACATGTTGGATACGTAGGCAACTTAGTTTTAAAATTTTGAACTTAGAATTTCTAAGTTTAATTTTTAAAATTAAGCTCAAGTCCAATTCCCCCCCCCCCCCTCCCAATTTGTTGTAATAAATTTATTTTGTAAGTTACTAAGTTTTTAAATTTGTAAGTTGTAATTTGTAAGTTGTAATTTGTAGTTGTAATTTGTAAGTTGTTTATATACTTTTGTAATTTGTAACTTAAAACTTAAAAGTAATTTATCTATTCTTTCAATTTTTTATAATATTTCATCAATAATAAGTTATATAAACTAATAAACTATAAAGTACAAACTATAAAGTTAAAACGAACAAAAAACAAGAGGCGAAAACGCGAAAAAAATCCAAAAAACGAGCCAAAAAAAAAAAAAAGGAAAATAACCGCCGAACCGACGGTTTTGTAACCGTAACCGCCGGTTTGCCGGTTCGGTTTCGGTTGGGAAAAACGTAAAACCGAAACCGCCGATTTTTAACCGTAACCGGCGGTTTCTGGCGGTTGGGCATGTCTAGCCACAACTATACAAACCCACCACCCGTCGCCATGGCCCCCCTAACACACCGGAATCCTCCCCGTTCTTCATCTTCAATACGGCACACCATGCCCCTCTAAAACTCACTCCTAGAACTACACTGTGTGGCGTTTTCAAATACGCATTCTTCTCATCGGATATGACCTCTTTGGGTTTGTTGATGGCTCCAACGAATGCCCCCCGAAGCAACACCACCCGATGGTAAACGAGCACACTGGATTCGTCAAGATCACTTGATCCTAAGCCTCATCGTCGGCTCTCTAACGCCGGAAATAATTCCTTTCATTGTCGCTGCTGAATCGTCCTGTCAGACGTGGGACATTCTTTCCAACACCTATGGGAAATCCTCCTGTGGTCGCATCATGGCTCTGAAAAACTGCCTTCTCCATCCGTCAAAAGGGTCCCGTTCTATTATGGAATATATGCACGAAATTAAGACTGTTGTGGACGAACTGGCCCTCCTCGGCGTCAAAACAAATTCAGAGGATCTAGTACTCAAGGTGCTCGACTGTATGGGGGAGGGGTATGCCGAACTGGGCAACGCCATTCAAGCCTGTGAGTCGTCTGTCTCTTTCGAAAAGCTGCAAGAGAAATTACTCAACATCGAAGCCCAGACCAGTGCTCGCTCAGTCACCACTCCTGTCTTGCCGGTCATATCTTTCCTCTCATGTGGGTCGTCCGGTCAGCCTGCTCGCTCCTCGCCTCGTTACCGATCCCAGCAGCCCACGCCTGCTCGCCCTTCTCAGTCGCCTGCCCATCCTTGGCAGCCTCACACTCCAGCCACTTCCCGCCCGGCTGACTAGTCGGGTGTTCGCCCATATCTATGCAAATGTCAGTTGTGCGGTATCAAGGGGAACTCTGCTCGGAGGTGCGATCAACTCGCCCAGGCCACCGCTTCACACTCTGCGTATGCGCACCCCTCCGCCCACACTGCTGCATCAGTTCCCACCGCCTCCGATTGGATACTTGACTCGGTGGCCTCACACCATATCACCTCTGATCTAGCATATCTCTCCCTGCATGCTCCGTATGACGATACATATGGCGTTATTTTCGGGGATGGAAATTCCCTTTGTATTTATCACATTGGCACTATCTCTTTACCTCATTTTCCCCCATTGGTTCTCTCGAATGCTTTAGTTGTCCCTAGTATTTCCAGACAATTGATTTTTGTCTCTAAATTATGTGCTAATAACGATGTAATTATGGTTTTCTCTGGTTGTGACTTTTAGGCGAAGGATCGTCGTACGGGGGACACTCGGCTGATGGGACCTCGCATTAATGGCCTCTACTACTAGCCTTCACCCACTTCTCTTCCTGTTGCTCACATATCCGATCGTCAACCCCTGCCCGTCTGGCATGCCCGCCTAGGCCACCCTTCAGCCAAGATTTTTGATGCCACTATTTCAGGTCACAAGATACCTTTACACAAAACACCAAAAATTTCTTGTGACTCATGTAAATGTATCAAAAGTCATAAACTGCCTTTTCATGACACTACTTTATCTTCTACTAGACCGCTTGAGTTAATTTTTTCCGATGTATGGACTTCTCCTCTTTTATCTGATGATGGTTACAAGTACTATGCTATATTTGTTGATCATTTCTCTAAATATGTATGGCTATATCCTCTCAAACGTAAATCTGATGTGTTGCCAAACTTCACTGCCTATAAAGCTCTAGTTGAAAACTATCTCAAAACCATTATTACCTCTCTCTACACCGTTAATGGGGATGAATTTATTGCTTTGCGCCCCTTTCTCACCTCTCATGGTATCACTCACCTCACTACCCCACCCCACACCCCTGAACACAATGGTGCCTCTGAACGACGTCACCGTCGCATTGTTGACACTTGCCTCGCTCTCCTTCACCACTCCTCACTGCCCCTCACCTTTTGGCCTTACGCCATGGCTACTGCCACATACATCATCAATTGCATACCAAAAGTTTCTCTCTCCATGAAATCCTCATTTGCCACCCTATTCCATCGTCCTCCTAACCTCTCCAAGCTTCGGGTATTTGGCTGCATCTGCTACCCCTGGCTTCGCCCGTATACGCCTCATAAACTAGCCCCTCGCTCTGCTCCCTGCGTCTTCTTAGGTTACTCTCAAACCCAGAGTGCATATTTGTGCCTTGATCTATCCTCTCGTCGCCTTTATGTCTCCTGTCATGTTGAGTTTGTGGAACATACTTTCCCTTTCCCTCTTCCACCTCCTCCAGCGCCCACTCCGGACCCGCCGTCCACTCCAGATGATTTCATGCCTCCACCTCCCATCCCTATCCCAACCCCCGTTGCTGATCACTCACCCGTCCGCGCTCCTTCACCGGATCCTCCACAATCCGAGCACCTCATGGTCACTCGGGCTCGCAACAACATATTCAAACCCAACCCGAGGTATGGTCTTACTTCTTCAGTTTCACCTGGCATTAAACCTCGAACTATCTCTCAAGCTCTACATGACTATCGCTAGAGAGATGCCATGTCTGCTGAGTTCTCCACTCTCCTTAAGAATGGCACTTGGGATCTAGTTCCGTCTACTGCCTCTCAGAATGTTGTCAAGGGCTTTCACCAGCGTCCGGGTGTTGACTACTCTGAAACATTCAGTCCTGTTGTGAAGCATGCAACTGTCCGTATCATTCTCTCTCTTGCTGTCTCCCAGAACTGGCCCCTTCGTCAGTTTGATGTCAACAATGCCTTTCTTCATGGCACGCTATCTGAAGAGGTCTTCATGTCCCAACCTCCTGGTTTCTCTGACAAGAACTATCATTCCTATGTATGCAAGCTTCACAAATCCATATACGGCCTGAAACAGGCCCCCCGCACTTGGTACAATGACCTTCGGGATTTCTTGGCCTTACTGGGATTCATTCACACCAAATCTGATGAGTCCTTGTTTGTATCACTACTTATTTTTTGGTTTGTATTGATGACATGATACTCACGGGTAACGATGACGCCTTCCTGTCCACTATGGTGTCATCCTTAGCATCAGACTTTTCTGTCAAGGATCTTGGCTCTCTATCTTACTTCCTTGGTGTTGAGGTCCTCCGAATCGACTCCGCCTGCACACTTGCTCAGCGAAAGTATACAACCGATCTATCGCCAAACCTTGGGTGGTCTTCAGTACCTCCTATTTACTCGCCATGATATAACATTTGCAGTCAACAAACTTTCGCAATTCATGCATGCCTTGCCCGAAACTCATTGGGGCGCGATCAAGCGTCTCCTACACTATCTCAATGGCACCCGCTCGCTCGGCATCACTCTCCGTCGTGACTCTCCCCTCACACTCCATTACTTCACTGATGCCGATTGAGATGGTAATTGTGATGATCGGACCTCCACTGCTGCCTATGTTGTGTTTTTGGGGGCCAATCCAATCTCCTGGTCCTCCAAAAAGCAACGCTCCGTTGCTCGGTCTTCTACAGAGGCCGAATATCGTGCCATTGCTGCGGCCGCCGCTGAAGTTCAGTGGACAATGTCTATTCTCTCCGAGCTTCACGTTCCAACAGCTGCTACACCGGTCATCTACTGTGACAACATTGGTGCTACCTACCTATCCTCCAACCCCGTTTTTTCACTCTCGTATGAAGCATATTTCCATTGATTATCACTTTGTGCGAGATCTAGTTCAAAAGTCTTGTCTCTGTGTTGCTCACGTTTCCTCTGCTGACCAACTTGCGAATGCCCTCACCAAGCCGCTCTCGCGCCTACGCCTGTCTTCACTTATGTCTAAGATTGGAGTTATACGCACTCCATCTTGAGGGGGTGTATTAGGAGTATTCACTTTGTACATATTAATCCCACATCGATTATCTCTTAGGAGTATTCACTTTGAAAATACTTGATTATTTTTTTTTGAAAATATGAGCAACTTAGTAGCAGGTGGTGTGTGTAAATTAATATTTTAATGAGTTATATATTGATAAAAGAGTGATACAGTTTTTTACATATCTAATTTTAAAAAAAAATCAAATTTGGGGTTGAAGTCTTAAAAAAAAAGGGGTTTGACTATTTACACCTCCATTTTGGAGAGATGCACTCCCCCTTTCAACTTAATACTATAACGACATGATTGGTATGTAGGAATAAATTAGGAATAGAATGATCATTCCTTAATTCATTCCGAATACCATAATTGGTATATTTATTTATTAGGAATGGTCATTACAAAAAATTAAGGAATAATCATTCCTTCCATACCCATGGTATTGTGTATTCTATGATGTAAGGAATGAATTTTATTATTATTACTATTATTATTATATAAAATATTACTCATATTAATTATTTTCATTTTCACATACTATTATTTTTCACTTTCAATAATAATAATTTTTAATTTTTTTTTAATATTATAACTATTAAATAAATAATAATTCATTATTCATAATAAAATTTTGAAAATCAGTAATAAAAATAATAAATTTAAAAATGAAATAATAATTAAATATACATTAATATATAATAATAGTTATAAAAATATTAATAATACATACCGTTAAATTTAAAAAAAATGTATTATTTGATAATAGTAATTTAAACACTCAACAATAATATTTTTATATATTAATAATATTATATATATTAATATATAATACTATAATAGTATTTAATAATAATAATAATTTTTAAATAATAAATAGTAATAATAATAAATCATTGCAATAACAAAAATTAACAATAATAATAATTTAGGTAATTTTACACAACACCAATTTTTCATTCCTTGTACATACCAATCATAACAATTGTCATTCATATTTTATTCCTTTCCCACCTTCATTCCATTCATGAGCTCATTCCATTCAACCATATTTTCATTCCATCATACCAATCATGCCGTAATTTATATAAAAAAACCAAAAGTATCATTTCAGTAAAAGGTGTCATACTAAATGCACTCCCCTTACTGATTGCACCCCTCCTATTTTTTTATCTCTTCCCCCTCCCCAAGCCACACTCCCCCACTTTCTCTCCCACTTTATGCAGAAGTTATTGAAAAAAAAGAACGTCAACTTTGAGTCACTACCACTACTTCCGACATCTAACATCATTCAATATAAAAAAAAAATTTTAAAAAAAAATTTGAAATCTCAGTTTTTTTTAAAAAAAATTTCGACACATCAGGGTCGACCGTATACATTCTCGTCGACAAATTGTTGTCGATGAAAGTGTATATGGTCGACCAACAATTGCCGAAAATAATAAAAAAAAATTTAAAAATTTCGACACACTAGGGTCGACTATATACATTCTCGTCGACATATGGTCGACCAACAATTGCCGAATTTTTTTTTTTTTAAAATTTCGACACACTTGGGTCGACCATATACACTCTCGGCGACAAATTGTTGTCGCCGAGAGTGTATATGGTCTACTAACAATAGCCGAAAAAAATATTTTTTTAAAATTCAACACACTAGGTTCGACCATATACACTTTCGTCGACAACAATTTGTCGACGAGAATGTATATGGTCGACTCTGATTTTTTGAAAAAAAAAAAAGAGGGAAATAAGACTTACCTTTTATGCTCCAAACGTGCACGTATAAAGAGAGAGGGGGCTTGGGGTGGGTTTGGTTGAGAAATAATATAGAAAAAATGAAAAAAAAAGGATCAGAGTTTGGGGTGAATTTAATGAGGGGGAGTGTGTTTGAAAAATGTATTAAAATGATAAAAAGGGTATTTATGACAATTCGAGAGAATGCATCCTAATCAAATTTGAGGGGGAGTGCATTAATCGGGGGAGTGGCCCCAACAAATTGGAGGTGCATATAGTCAAACCCCCCAAAAAAAGGGGGCTTTTAACCGTGGCCTTTTCCAACTGCTAACATAAATGGCCCAATAATTCATTTGCAATGGACATCTGAGCCCAATTAATAAATACTCGTCAATGGGATAATTGCAGATGAATTAGAAACTCAGCTTGAAATTTTGGATTTCATCACGAATTAGGATCGGAAACCCTAGAAACCATGAAAACACAACGAGAAGAATCTGCGGATGTGGTGAATGAAGAGGGAGCTGCGAAGAGGCAGAAGCTACTGGATCCTTCTTCGACGCAGCTCGTATTTGAAAATCCACTACTTCCATTGGCTTCTTACGATGATGATGAGGAGGAAGAAGATGATAAGAGAAACGGTGGTGGTAGAGTTGCAAATGATGATAGAAGGGGAGAGGGAAATGGACGCAGTTATAAAGAAGAAGAGATGGATGATGATGATGAAGACGATGAAGAAAGCAAAATAGAGCAAGGAAAGCGCAGTCGCTCTATTGAAGTAAGAAGGGACTGCCCGTATCTCGATACTGTTAATAGACAGGTATGTCACTTTCCAAAGCTCGTATTTGTTAAACTGTTTATGATTTTTTGTTTTGCTCGTATTTCAATTGCAGCCCGCATGATGCTAAATTTGGTATCATATTCCGATTTGGAATTATTTCTGTGATTACATTTTAAGCTATTGATGGTGCTCCTAATCCCCTTTTATTCGGTTTATTCCGAGTGAATGTGGAAATGGTTCTCTGGTGAAGTTATTTATGAATTTGTTGTTATAATGCAGTAGACCTCTACACTCCCAAAGAAGATACTAGAAAAATTGTCACAACTTACTGAA
This sequence comes from Galeopsis tetrahit, assembly GCA_963675135.1. NCBI lineage: Eukaryota > Viridiplantae > Streptophyta > Magnoliopsida > Lamiales > Lamiaceae > Galeopsis > Galeopsis tetrahit. The sequence continues at coordinate 73,639,615 of OY776123.1, forward strand.
TTTGTGTCTAATTTTGTTAACCGCTATACACGCTTGAAATAGTTTCTTGTAGTTGTATCTCTATCTCTTCTGAGTGTCTCTTGGAGACTAGTTGAGCAACATCATGCCAGATATGGTTTTAGTTCTATTGAAGTGTAGTACTCCCTCTGTCCCAGGGAAAGCTCCAATGTTAAGAAATACTAATATAATAAGAAATACTAATATAATAAGTAAATCTATTGGGTAAATATCATCTCTCACAATTCATTATATTGTTTTATTTGTCCATCACATCATCTCTAATACATTTACTTGTTATATTAGTATTTCTTAACAATCGTGTCTGAAGCTCATGGGGAGCTTTCCCTGGGACGGAGGGAGTATTAAACAAGATTTAGGGTATATCCTGTTACTGATACTTAATTAAGTAACCTAAAAGTGTTCATAATTCATAGTACTTTATCATCAACTTCATATGAATAACAAAGTTTACTCTGTTATGAACTTAATAAGATCACTGAATCATAAGAGAATATACTTTTGTAGTTTGTTTAGTAGAGCAATAAAATTGTTCACGTTATAACCATGAGAAAACTACCTAATTTAAGTTGCTAGGATACTATGATTCTTAGAGGACTGAAAAACTTCCCAATTTCAATGCTGTCTGAATCTCCGACCGCATGTGTTATATTTTAACACAATTTCTGTACTGAAGTCCTTAACATAATCATCATCTACATAGTTTGATAATACGAGTTAATGAGGTATAGATGATATGGACTAGCAATACCTTTTTGTCTGTAGTTTTAATCTTTGAATTTTTTTCTTTCTAAAATAATCTTTTACAGGTCTTAGATTTTGACTTTGAGAAATTTTGTTCGGTGTCTCTTTCGAACCTGAATGTCTATGCATGTTTGGTGTGTGGTAAATATTTCCAAGGAAGAGGACAGAAATCTCATGCATACACACACAGTCTTGAAGCTGGTCACCATGTCTACATTAATCTCCGAACGGAGAAAGTTTACTGTCTTCCTGATGGATATGAAGTTATTGACCCATCACTTGATGACATTCGGCATGTACTCAACCCGAGGTATGATGAATGCACGATTTTATATCTGTTTAAGTTTTCCAACTTTTTTTTCCCTTTTGGTGTATGTGGTGGTGGTGGTGGGGGTAGGGGGGGGGGGGAAGATGTCTTGTTGTTTGTGATTACCATAAAGACTAAAGAGGGAACATTTTCCAAGTGGTTGATGGGTTTTCATTATGGATGATTTGCAAGTTTTATTAGGGTGCACCGTGCACCTTTTCTTCTCCATTTCACTCTCTTTTTTAAAATTATGGTTGTCTGGTTGTCTTGCTATATTCTGCTTTGATTCATCATTTTGTTTATTGCTTGTGAGTTGCATAGGTTTACAAGAGAACAAGTTTTGCAGATTGACCAGAATCGCCTATGGTCCAGGACACTGGATGGCTCTGATTATCTTCCTGGAATGGTATTTATTTGAATCAATTTCCCTATTATCGTAAACCTAACCATACTTCTCTTTGTGCACACTGAAACATTATTTTGCTCTTTTCTGTTTGAAATGTTTGTAGGTGGGGTTAAATAACATCAAAGAGACTGATTTTGTTAATGTAACCATTCAATCTTTGATGCGCATTACTCCCTTGAGGAATTTCTTTCTTATCCCTGAAAATTATGCCCACTGCAAATCCCAACTTGTTCTTCGATTTGGGGAGCTATTTCGAAAGATCTGGCATGCAAGGAACTTTAAAGGACAGGTTGAACCCTTAATCTAGTAATAACTTATGTATTTTAGTTTCAATCTTCATGTTAATATATTATGATGTTGAGGATTTTGCAGGTCAGTCCACATGAATTTCTTCAGGCAGTTATGAAAGCTAGTAAAAAACGTTTCCGAATAGGTGCACAGTCGGATCCAGTTGAATTTATGTCATGGCTTCTTAATACACTGCACGGAGATCTTAAAACAAAAAGGGGCAGCAGTATCATTCACCAGTGCTTTCAGGTAAATCCTCATCCACCCCTCTCTTCAGTGTGATATATATTTTCACGGGCTTTCCTTTTTTGATTTATGCATGAATGTGTCTCTTACAGGGTGAATTGGAGGTTGTGAAAGAGATCCATGGCAAGGCTATTGGTGAGAAAAAGGAAAACGAGAATGGAGATGGTGGAGGAAATGACGTGGATAATGAAGGCATGGAAAGAAGCAAAATGCCATTTTTAATGCTTGGGCTGGACTTGCCACCACCCCCTCTCTTTAAGGACATAATGGAGAAAAATATTATTCCACAGGTTTGATAATTTTATTTCTCAGGTTTCTGAAAACTGCTCCTTATAGGAAATTTTGAACCAATTGTAACATGTTCCTGGTCCTGGTATTAAAACTGTATCATGTGTTCAAATTTGAAATGTACATCTAATCTAATGTGCTTATTATAAGGGAATGTGTCATCATTTGCTCTATTTCGTTTGGTCTTCTATTACTTCTAGTGCTGCTCGGGGCAGATTGCTCGAGATTGGGAGCCTTTCCCAGTTAGTGATCAATATGTTTTGCCTTTCAAATTGTCAACTAACCTAATTTTCCATTGCTTCTTTGTTAGTCATATGAACTTTGGACTCTGGTGTTTGCTTTTTAGTATGTGGTGTATTTTCGTGTGATTAAATGGACAAGTTCTGGGACTCTTCGGTTTAGCATAACCTTCCTCTGGCTCATTAATATGTTTTGCTCTTCCTTGAGTTATGGACCTTTTTGTTGATTTTACATTTTTATAGAACAACTGAATTAATAATTGTACTAATTAGCTGAAAGAAAATTTCTAGGTTCCACTTTTCAACATACTGAAGAAGTTTGACGGTGAAACTGTGACAGAAGTTGTCCGTCCTCGTACTGCAAGGATGAGATATCGTGTTACAAAATTACCTCAGTATCTTATCCTCCACATGCGCCGGTTTACAAAAAACAACTTTTTTGTAGAGAAAAATCCGACCCTTGGTGAGTAATTATTTTATGTACCGTATTTTTTATTCCATCTTCCAAGCATGTAATTTGTATAGCTGTAGGGATGTACTCCCTCCGTCCCAGAGGAATTTGCACCCTTGGGACGGCACACATATTAAGAAATGTGTAAGAAAGGGTGTAATGAGTGATGTTTTGAGGGGTAATTTTGTAAACTTTTATGAATAAAGTAAAGTAAAAAGTAGATTGAGTGTGGAAAAGTAATGGCATATGGGTAAATATGAGTATATTTTAAGGGTGAGGGTTATGAATATATTTCCTTTTATGGAGTGTGCAAATTGGTATGGGACATCCATATATGGAAAGTGTGTAAATTCCTGTGGGACGGAGAGAGTACAAATTAAATATTGATTGAGATGCAGCTGAGCCAAATGCTCGAAATTTGCTTTGACAACTATGACATAACATGTGTTTTTATTTAATGCCTCTGGCTCAGTTCTTTTGCCTTGAAGCCATTCTGGTAACTTGATTGTGCTTGATTTACATGTTTCCTGATGGGATAAGTTTTATTGTTAGTTAATTTTCCGGTGAAGAATCTTGAACTGAAAGATTACATCCCTCTTCCTGTACCGAAGGAGAATGAAAAGTTGAGATCCAAGTACGACTTAATTGCAAATATAGTTCATGATGGTAAGCCGGGTGAAGGATCATATAGAGTATTTGTGCAGCGCAAGTCAGAAGAGCTATGGTAACATTTTGATTCCTTTTGACCTCCTAACATGATCTACACTAAAAGCATGTTTGCATGCTTAATTTGATTGACTCTACTTCCTCTGCAGGTATGAGATGCAGGACCTACACGTCTCTGAAACACTGCCCCAGATGGTCGCCCTCTCTGAGACGTACATGCAGATATACGAGCAGCAGCAACAATAACTTGTAATATCACACTGAATCATAGAATTTCCAAAATTTTGAATTTTGTCTCATATTCTTGTTTGTTGTTTTGAATTATGTAGTATCATAATGCTTTTGGAGATTTGACCCTCCCATGTCTGAATTTATGCCCAATGAAAGTGGATATGTATTCGACCCGAGCCTGTAGAAGGGTCAACGTGACTGGGCTGGTGAAGAAACAATATTGAGAATCAACTTTGGCAACCACTTTTTTTGGAGAAAAGAGTTAAAAATTAGGTTAAGCTGTAAGTGGTTCCACTTTCCCATCATTGTTATCTCGTTGCTTCCATGATTTTCAAGTGTTGGTGTTAGGTGGTAATATCAATGGAAAAATCGGTGGGTCCGACCCATTATTATTCGTGTGCACACTTGACACAATCACGTTTATACACCTGTGTATAGATACTACAGTCGTTGGATTTTATAGGTCAAACTCATGCTAAAGTTCTTTTTTTTGACGGGCTCATGCTAAGGTTCTTATTGTTAAGTTGATGGGAGATATTTGTTGTAATAACTTGCTTTTTCTTTAATTAATAGTAATAAGTATTGTCCCACTACACATTAAACTTTTCAGTCGTGATTTATTTATCTTCAATTTCAAAAGCAATGTAAAAGATGGCCCACTGCTTTTAGTATTGACTAATGACTATTGAGTACCGAACAAATCTAAACCCTTGAAAGTTTTTTTTTTTATACTCGTTACATTCTTATTTCATTTATTTTTTGTTGCACCTAAACGTGCATCATTCAAAAACTTCTAGAAACTCTTCAGGTGCAGCAAGAAAATTGTTAAAGCAAATATGCGTACGATACTTGCAAGAAATTTCTCATGTACTAAATTCCACAAAAGAATGCTTCGTAAATGTGAACACTGAAACGCGGTCCACATTCCACACTGCAGCTTATTTTCAAAATAAAAAGCATTTTATACTTAAGTGGATGATAGTAAAAGTCAATTATGATTGTGATTATAGCCATAATAAAAAGGTAAAGGAAGCTGCTGTATATTCACCATAGTAAAATTTATATGCAACGGTCGATGGAATCTGATCATTAATAGAAATGGACAAACAAACCCATCACACCGTGCAACATGGGTGGTTGATTTCAAGGTAACGACAATATATAAATTTAGGTAGTTGATTTCATGCAATTACGTATTATTATGTTATAAGTTTGCGTGTTAATTTATTTGTTTAGACATTTTACATCAACCCAAATGAAATCATTGTTCCATATTTGATATTCCATTTTATGTTACATACATAGTGTTGATGAATGATGTGAGTGAAAAGGTTTAATCCCACAATTATTATCAAATTGATAATTGAATATACACACTGTCGATCAATACTATATTGATTTTAATATGGCAAATGTATACTTTCTTAATTCTGGTAAAAAAGAAAATTTGTGCTAATTAAGTTAAGTGACAATTGACAAATATAAGGCCCTCGCAACGTCCTTGACGAAGGCGACGACCGCCGCCACCTCGGCTAATGCTCTCTCGTCGGCTTTACACCGGAGCAACGGTGGAAAAAACAGCCAATATCCCGTGCTGAACACTAATCCAACGGTCAAGATCGTTCCCACCACCCTCGGCAACCGCCACCTGCCGTTAACCGCCTTCTTGACAACTATCTCCCCCACCAAACAAGCGCCGTGCAGCAGAAAAAACCACGTGATTTCCCACGTGGGCCTCACGCGGCCCAAATAGTAAAATATGAGCTCGTGCATTATCGCTGAAACAACAAATGTTCCCATTACAGCTGGCAGCGGGGCCCATTTCCGGCCCACGACACGGGTCGACCAACCGAGCACGGGGAGGTATACAGTGGGACGCAGCGTACGCGTTACCATGAGGTTCCAGCGCCGGCTCCAAAAATCCTGCAGTGAAGAGGAGAGGTAGGGCTCGTCGAATTGGGGCTCCAGGTCCGCGCCGAGCAAGCCGCGAGCCGTGACGGCGGCTACGGCTAGCATAATCTCCAAACATAAGTATATGTGGAAACCGTATATGACCACGATTAGTGATGAATGAATGTAGTGTTCGTAGTCGTAGATTTTGAGTATGAAAGCGAATAAAAGAGCCTTTAAAGCGTAATTGAGTAGCCCCCCCTTTTGTGGGGATTTTGATTGGGGCGTGTTTGGTTGTTGGAGTTTGATGGGAAGAGAAGCGAGGGCTAGAAATGTTGGGAGGGAAATTGAAGGGGCGGATAAAGGGCCTGTGTGAAAAGCAAACATGAGGAGTTTGAAGGTGGAAAGCCATGAAAGGAAAAAGGCGGTGGCGCCGGAGAGGTGGAGGGAGTGGAGGTGGAGGGGGAGGAGGAGAAAGAGGATCACCACCGGGAGGAAGGCGGCCACTCTGGCGGCGGAGCCTTTAGGGAGGAACTTGCCGGCGAAGTAACAGTAGGATAAGGATACATAGGCAGAGAGCCATACCTTGATGAAATTACTGATTTCTCCTTCCATCGAATATCTCATCTCTCTCCACATAAAAATTTGTGGTACGAGACACAAATAAATACTTCATTTATACCATCGGAATCAACTAATTCTAACATTTTTTATACCATCGGAATCAACTAATTCTAACACAAATAAATACTTCATTTATACCATCGTAATTGACCTACTAATTTTTTATTTTTAAAGAAAACATCCCCTCCAATTAAACAAAGCCCCCGTTCCACAGTCAACGAAGGCTCAATCTAACATTAGATTTTAAAGTTTTAAGTTAATCATATGTATCATCTTAAAAGTTTCTAACTTCTGCTTTAAATTTTTTTTATTTTCTCAATTCTAATGCATTCCATTTTAAAGAGTAATATTTGTATCTTACTTTGCTTTAAAGTATAATTTAGATATGATTATAGATTCACGAGTCATAAAATTAATATACAAGTAATGTAAATTCATTTCATATATAAAAATGTAGCATTTCCGTGTTAAAAAAATGTGTAAATATTTATTTTAGCACTAGAGGTTTACTGTTTTTTTATTAATGAGTTAATTCTAAATAAATACACTACATTTAGTCTCAGTATCAATTTAATCACGAACTTTATGATTATTGTAAAAATTACAATCTTTCATCGTGTTACAATTAGATACACATCGTGTTGCAATTAGATACACATTTTTTTCTCCGTCAACCATTGATTATGTGGCTTGTCGGAGCTTGTCACGTCAGATTACACGAATTCTTTTTTATTTTTTTTATTTTCCACATCAGATTACGCTTTATAGAAATAAAAATAAAACTTTTATAAAAATAAAAATAAAACACCCGCTTCTTCTGCGTCTTCTATGAAACTCAATCAAGTTCTTCTTCTTCTCAAACTCAATCAAGTTTTTTTTCTTCCATTCTCAAACTCAATAAAGTTCTATGCGTCTTTCCCACTTTTCAAACTCAATCAAGTTCTTCTCTTCTAACCCTAAAAATCAAAATCCGCTAAAAAAATCATTCAAAAAAACTCAATCAAGTTCTTCTCTTCTAACCTCCACTCCACAGTGGACCTCAATTAATTATTGGTTTATTTCTTCAACGAATTCTTCAATTATTAAATAATTTTATCAATTTATATGCTTTGGAGAGGAAAATATTCTAGGAATTAATGTGTTTATCACTAATGATTACTGCAACAAAAATATTCTATAATTTTTTTTTTTTAAGTATTCTTGAAAATATTCTAAAAAAATATATGTAGCATACTAAAAGTCACATTTGCAATTGTAGGGTATAAGTATTCAAGTTTCATGTTACAAAAATAACAGATCATCAACTTGTTTCATGTTTCATTAGTACGACTCTCTTGAAAGGAACGCGCCTCACGCGCGATGAGAAAGGCGATTTAGAATTTGTGTGGGTGATTTACACGGCGATATGGTGCGATTCTCAAGATCTGACAACTTGCAGGGGAATGAACCTAGGGTTTGAGGCACGAGCCTGTGTAATCATTTAACTTTCTAGAGCTGTTTGGAGTACACTCTTTAATGTGTCGGAATGAGGGCGTATGAGATTTATTACTCAGATTCAGGCGTGATTATTTGGATTAACCACGCCGATTTTTTGCTTATCCCTAAACGCCTCTTCGCCTGGAGGTGGTTTCCCGAGGATATCTTCATCAGTACTTGGTGCCTTGGGCATCTTGCACACCAGGGATTGGGTGAAGGAACGGTGAATAAGGTTATTTATGCGAACGATTCTCAGTTCATTTCTCTCACTCATATCTTCTATCAAAGCTTCTTCTCCAAAAATTCTTCCTCTCAGACGTTCCTTATGGCTGAACATCTGCACGAACCTCTCCGAAATTTCAGAATCTCTGATGCGGAGGATGCAAACATTCATGTGAATGAAAATGAGCTCGCTATCCCGCAGTTCGCACTACTTGGACAATTTACCATCCGCCGTCCACAAAGTCTGAATGAGAATCTCATGACCCTTAGGAGGATCTGGAAGACTGAAGGGGTGGTGAGAATCATATTGGTGGCTGATGGATACTTTATGCTGGATTTCGAGAAGGAGGTGGACTACAACAGAGCCTTTTACCGTCAACCATGGATTGTTAATGGACCGATGCTCGTGCTTTCAAAAATGCAAGGCGATGAACTCCCCCGTGATTTGATCATCAACCGCATTCCACTATGGGTCCAGTTCCATGGACTCCCCATTTTCTGCATGACTAAGGGGCTGGCCCAGAGGTTGGGGGAAATGATTGGTGATGTTATCGAGGTGGATTGCCCGGAAGAGGGGGCTGCGTGGGGGAGATGTCTACGTGTCCGAGTGTTGGTGGACCTTCATCAACCACTGAATCGAAGTACCAACATCACTATCAGGGGAGAGGCTATTCTCATTGCTCTTAGGTATGAGAAACTTGGAGAGTTTTGCTACCGTTGTGGATTGCTGTCTCATAATGAGAAGGACTGTTTGATACGCTACCAGATCGAGAGGCCGCGTAGAGGAGGATTCCAAGAGTTTCCAATGTGGTTAAGGGCAGATGGACAACGTGGCCTATGCCAACTTCAGTATGAGCATCTTCGTAACATAGTTGAAGCGAGGGTTCCAGCTCCGGCGCCGGACATTCAGCAGCAGCAACAGCCTAATGAAGATGTCTGACGAGGTAACAATTCCATTGTTATTAGGCCTAATGCAAGAGCGGGGGGGGGGGCTAGTCTTGGCTGAGGAGGAGTGGCACACTCAAAATCAAGAAAATAGCCAGGATGTCATCATTTTTGCTGATTCGGTGATTGCGGAGGATGTCCACACGACGTTGCAGCAAAATGAACAGAGATTCTTGTCTAATGAGGAAAATAAGATGAGGTCAGAATGGGAAGGAATTGTGCAGGTGAACTATTATGCGGCCTTGATGGGGAATGAACACAATGGAAGCACTAGTGAAGGGGTGGGGCTAGGGGCAGGAAAAGGTCTTCACAAGAGGAACCAGGACAAGGACAAGGGCAAAGTTATTATGCCATATGAGCAACAAACGAATATGGAAATTGGGAAGAAGCAGGCGCTCCACAAAGCATATCCGAAAATTGCACATAAGAGAGGCAGACACACATCTGGGGCAGTAAGGATGATGACGAATCAAGAGGTGATGACTGAAATGGAGAAAGGGAAGGAAAATGAACGCAAGAAAAGGCAGAAGAGTGAGGATGAAGTTTCGAGTTCCATCATGGCGGCGGAGGGTGGAACTCCTCCCCGCTCCCTCCCATGAGTACAACTTGTTGGAATGCGAGGGGTTTGAAGGGTCCCAACGCATTCCACCGTATTAGGCAAGTGATAGCCCTAAATAAACCCTCTATTTTGTTTGTAATGGAGTCTAGACTCCCCCTGGGCATAGCTCAAGCTTGGAAGAACATGTTGAATTTTGAATTTTGTTTTGTTGTTGAGCCAATAGGCAACAGTGGGGGACTCATTTTGTATGCAACTAATGAAGTAAAGATTTCAGTTGGCTCCTACTCAAATTGTCACATTGATGCACTTGTTTCTTTTAATGATCATAAATGGTGGTTCACGGGATTTCATGGTCCACCAAATCAAAGCTTAAGATATTCGGTTATGGAGCTGTTTGTTCGAATTAAATCTACACATTCTTCTTCCCAAGCATGGTTAGTTGGTGGGGATTTCAATGAAATCTTAAGCCATACGGAAAAAAGAGGAGGCAATCACGATGGTAGAACCCAAAATAACATGAACATATTTCGTTCTCTCCTTAATGAAAATCACCTTCATGATATTGGATTCAAGGGTCCTAAATTTACATGGAATAACAAGAGAAAAGGCCCTTTCAAAATCATGGAAAGGCCGGATCGTTTTGTTGCAAACTCGGAGTGGCGAAGTATGTGGAAATCATATCGTGTTCAACACTCTCTTTGGTTCGGTTCTGATCATAGAGCCATTTCTCTAAGCTTTCAGTATCGTCCGGAAATCTGGGGCGTGAATCGATTCCAACATTTTAGGTTCGAGAATGCTTGGTTAATGGAACCCTCATTTGGGGACGAGATGAAGACCATCTGGAGCAAGCTGGACAAGAATCTTGAGGTGCCTGGGAAATTAGAGGGTTGTGCTAAGGCCCTTCAATCTTGGGCCAATGAAAATGTAGGAAACCTGGACAAGAGGATTAAAACCCTCTCGCGACGTGTTCTGCAGATCGATGTCACGATAGATGAAGTAGATACCGAGCGGGAGAAAACGGGCATGGAAAGGGAACTTGAAAAACTCCTATCTCAACATGAGGAATTCTGGAGACAAAGGGCGCGAACAACATGGATGGTTAATGGCGATAGGAACACAACATATTTCCATCGGAGGGCGTCGGAGAGAAGAAGCCAGAATTTGATAAACAGACTACAAAACGAGTATGGAAGCTGGGTGGAAACAAAAGGAGGTATCACTAACCTCATTACTGAATATTACCGAGAGTTGTTTGCAACTAATCGAGATACCAATACGACATCAAATGAGCAATTGCACAAGATACTTTCGCTTACGTACGGAGCCTATTATCTCGGAAAGAATGTCGAGCTTCCTTGATGGCAACTTTTCCAGTGAGGAGGTTAGGAAAGCGACCTTCGATTTAAGTCCCGGGAAAGCTCCGGGACCAGATGGGTTCAATGCGAAGTTCTTTCAAGAAAATTGGCACATAGTGGGGGAGGATATTACCAAAGGAATTCTTAATATTGTGAATAACGGAGGGGATATTGGGGGCTGGAATGAGACGTGGATAACGCTAATTCCGAAAAACAAGAATCTGAAAGGCATGAAAGATTTTCGTCCGATCAGCCTATGCAACGTGAAGTATCGAATTGTGGAAAAAGTGATTGCAAATAGAGTCAAAGTAATTATGCCTGACATCATAGATGAGCATCAAAGCGCTTTTGTGAAAAACCGACAAATCGCGGATAATGTGCTCATTGGTTATGAATGCATGCACTGGTTGAGGAACAATAAGAGTAAGATGGGGTATGTAGCGGTGAAACTAGACATGAGCAAAGCGTATGATCGAATTGAATGGAACTTTCTCGAACTTCAGCTTAAAAGAATGGGTTTTTCGAATCCGTTTGTTGACCTTGTGATGAGATGTGTCCGAATAGTCGAGTACTCGTTTAAGATTAATAACACGGTGGTGGGAAGAGTAGTCCCTGCTAGAGGCCTCAGACAGGGAGACCCGCTATCTCCGTTTCTCTTTGTTATTTGCGCTCAAGGCCTGTCCTCCTATGTTACAGATAGAGTAAAACGGGGAAGTCTGGAAGGTATCAAAATAGCCAGAGAGGCACCTATAATCTCACATCTTTTGTTTGCAGATGATAGTGTGATTTTCTTTAAAAACAAAGAACATAGCGGTGTTAAAGTTAAAATAATCTTGGAAGACTATGAGAAAGTATCAGGTCAGATGATCAATTATGAGAAATCGACGATTCTTTTCAGTCCAAATACTAAGGCAAGTCGGAGACATAAGACTCAGTAAGAACTTGGAATCCGAATTTCTCAAGGGCATCAGGTATATCTGGGTCTTTCGACTTTCTCTCTTAGGGGAAAAAAAGATTCAGTTTTCATATTTAGTGGACAGAATGAGGAACAGAATTGATAACTGGAAAAATAAGGAATTCTCGGAAGGAGGGAGAGAGGTTCTGATTAAGTCCGTCCTTCAGGCCATTCCCACTTATACGATGATGTGCTTTAAGATCCTAATCCAAATCTGTCTACAGATGGAGAAGTTGATGGCAGATTTTTGGTGGGGCAGGAAGGAGAAAGGTAGTAAGTTACATTGGCGAAAATGGGAGGATTTATGTAGGCCAAATGAGGAAGGAGGTATGGGGTTCAAGAGAATGTATGTCTTTAATGATGCTCTGTTAGCCAAGCAAGTCTGGCGATGTATCAATTCCCCAGACCTGCTCCTTAATAGAGTTCTCAAGGCGCGGTATTACAAGCATGTTGACATCTTAGAGGCTGAACCTGGTAATAATCCGTCGTATACGTGGCGATCAATGTGCAAAAGCAGGTATATTATGGAGGCGGGAGTTAGGTGGATTATTGGGAATGGAGAACAAATCAAAATCCAGAAACATGCCTGGGTGCAAGGGCTTAACAGTGGTAGAATTTCATCTGGGATTGCCGCTACTCCAAATATTAACTTTTTCTTGGACGATAAGAGGGAATGGATCGAAGAACTGGTTAGAATGGCGTTCTTTACTTATGAGGCTGAATGCATTCTTACTACTCAGGTGGGGAGCATAGAAGATGAGGATAGGAGATTCTGGATTGATGACCCACTGGGGGAATACTCAGTGAGCTCAGGTTATAGGAGAGGGGTCTATGAAGATAAAGGACATCAAAACATGGTGGGAACTTCCTCCAATGAAGGATCGGAGAGATGGTGGAAAATGGTCTGGAAAATGGGATTACCTCCAAAGGTCAGGATATTTTGCTGGAAAATGTGTCGAGACTTTATACAAACTGAAGGGAATCTGGCTAGAAGACATGTCCCCATCGACCCATGGTGCGGGCTGTGTGGAGGATCGTGTCCTTCCACTATTCATGCGCTCTTCCATTGCGAGAATGTGAAAAGGATATGGAAGAAAATTGGCTTTGGGCAAATTTATAAAAAAGGTATGGATATGAGAACATTGGATTTTTTGGAATTGACCCTGTTGGAATTTGGAAAAAAGAATTTTGAGAAAATCATTATGGTAGCCTGGGGAATTTGGAAAGAAAGATGTAAGGTTATTCCTGATACGCAGAACAGGAATATGAAGTTGGATGTTAGAACCGGGGAGAAGGTTCTGAACTACCTGGAAGCGTTTCGACATCAGAATCATAACGTAAGGAACTGTACCCGACAGGATTTGTTAAGGAGCTATAACGAGGATACGGAGGAGAGGGAAAAATTCGTTATGGAAGTGGATGGGGCTCACAAAAAGGAGGAGAGAAGATTTGGTGTAGGAGGCATTCTCTATAGAGGAAATAAGGATAAGTTAGCGGCCTTCTCTGAGAAAACGAGGCCCATGAGAGGAGCGTTGGGGGCAGAACTTATGGCTATTCTAACAGGCTTGAGAGTAGCCAGACAGTGGTGCTCAGGATACCTTGAGATCCGGACAGACTCCCAACATGCGATCTCCCTATGCAAGCAAACCAAAAAAATAACAGGCCCCGAGGAATGCGTGGTTAGAGAAATCCTGGCCCTATCATATGAATTTGTAGTGTGTAAATTCAATTATAGACCACGAGCTGAGCTAAAAGAGGCTCATTGTCTTGCTCAAAGAGGTGCTGACTCTACCAGTTCACGTGATTGAAGTGGAGTAGTCGTTGATGAACTAGGAGCGAGCTTTAACGGATTTGTCCCTTCTCCTGGTTCCTGTGTCAACAAACCCCCCCCCCCCCCCAAAAAAAAAAAAAAAAAAAAACACGGCTCTCTTGAGAACAACACCATCACTTCCACTATCACCCCTCCCAATACACTCATCCCTTATTTTGTCATTTTTCGAGGACGCAATCTCTTTCTTTTGAGTAGATGTGTTGGTCATCATAGACCCACTCCACTAACTTCTGCTCCATTTGCTAACTTTCCAACTAATATATAGAAAAATAGTCTTCCATCTACAAAAATAAAAGGGGCAAAATCTGATAAGTCCATTTCACACATTGAAAAAGTATAGAAAGACAAGTTTTATTTTTAATTCGAATAAGGTCAAAATGGGTGATAAATATACTAAATTGTCCTTCTAATATTTAAATTCGAAAAAAATTCTTTAATTACTTAGTTAACAATTTTTTAAACTAGTTAGGTAAAACAAACATTTAATTTCTCATATTAATTACGTTTCCATATCAGCAATAATAATAAAGTGATAAATATCTCATTGATTTCGGACAATCCTATACACTCATTTTCAAACAAAGGAAAAATATTATAACAATTCAATTAAGGACAAATTGATGTGTTAATACCCAATTATGCCCTTGGTCTTAAAAATCAATATTAATTCATTAATATAATAAATTTCAAAATTTAAATATCAATTTTAACGCCTTGGTATTGTTATTCAAAATGAAAATTAAATCATCATCTCCCTTAGTAATCGATAATCACTCAATCACTAACAAAATTTCCTTTTTCAAAATAACTATCTTTCTTATTGCAAATTTCGATTTATTTTTCATTACTTTCCAAAATTAAGATTTTTTTTTTTGTAGAACTATTGCAGTTTCATTTTGTCATTCATTTTGTTCAAGATACAGAAATCCATCATTCACATTTATTATATTATTTTACTAATATATATTTTCATAATTAATTGCTCTTCTGCATATATACCGTAATTTAATATTATTTAGATTTATTTAAAAGTTTAATATTATTAGGAAATTTTATCTAAAAACTCTTTTTATATATTAATTATAAATAAATATAAATTCTGTCGAACAATTTCGTTAATGCAAAATATTTAGTTTTCTTATATTATATTATATATTTTTTTAGGGATAACACCATAATTATGTAATAATACTATGATTATATTAATTAAAAGTAAAGATAAATTCATGGCGTTTGCATATATGAAGCCCATATTCAAATGTGCATATCTTTTTAGCATATCGTCAAGCATATATTATGTTAATCATTAATTAATAAATTAATTACTATAGTCTTCTATATTTTTGTTGAAAACGGTTTTCTATCCAGCTCATTTAATGTTGACCATACTTTGGTGCATAAACGGTTGTTTTAGTTACAAAAAGATAACATTAAGTTAGTTTAATATAAATTAAATGCTTAGTGGGAGTTACTCCTAATTTAATGTAGAAGTTACAATTAGCATTAACATGATAATCATTTATCATTAATATTTTATTAATAAATATAATTTAATTCGAATATTTACTTTTCTTATATATTATATTATATATTTTTATTAATACCCTTTTTGCATATATGAAGCTAATTTTTAAATATGCATATCCTCTTTAGGATATATTTGAAAGATTTGTATACGTCAGTAACGTCACATATGTTCTTTTGAAAACTTTGAAAACGGTTTTTTTAGTTACATAAAAATAAAATTAAGGCATTTTAATATAATATTAATGTTTACTGAGAATTACTCCTAATTTAATGGAGAAGTTACAGTTAATATTAACCACTTATTCTTAATATTTTATTATTTTATTATTAAATAAAATCGCACATTTCAAATTAATTGTATAATTAATTTGTATTTTTCAAAATCAAAAAGTTATCTTTATCAATATTTGAATATTTGAACGCATTATTATATATTATTCTATATAATCTTGCATTATTTCTTCATCCTTTTTCGGCTACCTCCTCTCTCCCCTTCATCATCAATGTGAATTTCACTTCTCTTTACCCTTGTTATCTGCACATACATTAAAACTCAATTAATGTTTAATTCTTTTTTTTCTGCACAAGAACTTGACATGCATTTGCTTGTCACTCAATACAGTCCATATATGTATCCGAATCAAGCTTCCTAAAGGAGAATATAGAATATTAATGTAGAATATAAATCTATTTACCAATAAGTCGCAATCTACTGTTTTGGAGGGCTTATAAATAATCAACAATCACACCTGCAAATAAACTTCTAATTAATTTCAAAAAAAAAAAAAAAAAGTGAGTGCAAGTTTAAGCAAGACTATGTTTTGTATGAAATATAAAACCTTTAGATCATTGCATATTTTGATCTATGAAACATACTTTCGAAAAAAATTGAGCTTTGAAACTTTATTTCAAAAAACTATAAAACGATAATCGAAGAAATGCAAAAGAATGAAAATCTGCATAATCCATGAAGTTCCTTCTTCGAAAAATGCTTACCTCCCTTCAGCCGATGAGATGACAACGTTCTTCAAGCACACGAGACCACAAAATCAAGCAGATACAAAAATTTCTACCTTCCGAGAATTTCTGAAATCGAGCTTCAAGAATACTCCAACTGAAATTTAGGAAAGGTTTTGAGAATTTGAGAATTGAGCAATTTCTGAGGATTTGGGTTTTATGAATTCTTATTTTGAATAATATGAATAAAATTAATTGAATATGGAAAATTTGAATGTCATTTAAAAGAAAGGGTATAATTGTACATCTATCTCCCAATTTGTTCTTTTTTGTAACTTAAATTTTTTTTGTCTCTATTTGTAGTCTACATAGGTGAAATGTCTTGTATAACAACTTCCCCCACACATTGAAAAAGCATAGAAAGACAAGTTTTATTTTTAATTCGAATAAGGTCAAAATGGGTGATAAATATACTAAACTGTCATTCTAATATTTAAATTCGAAAATAATTCTTTAATTACTTAGTTAACAATTTAAATAATATGCAATATAAATAATATATATGTAATAAAATGTTCTAAAATATTTTTTTTATTCAAAAAATATTCGGAATATGCAATATACATACAAATTATATACAATAAATTGATATTATGAATATATTCATTCTTGAAAAAATTGTAAAATGAGATTTTTTAATATATGAACCAATCTCTATTCTTTACATAATAGTAGCTGCATAAATATTCTTCTGCATTTATGTTATTTGTTATTTTTATATATGCAACAAAAATTGCATGTTGTAATTGCATAAAACAATACACAATTGCATAAAAGTAACAAAAAAAATTGCATAACAGTTAAATATAATTGGATAAATGATTCCAAAGATATTGTTCTCAATCGATGCATTACGAAATATGTTGGGATATGAATCCTATAAACAATGTTATAATTGATGATTATATGTTTTGATGGCCAAAAGCAACTTTTGAGTTAATGATATATGTGATTATATGTTATTCTAACTATGATATATGAGATAAGTTTACTGATCTTAATGTGATATGAAGTTTGAGTTTACTGATCTTAGTATTTTACTAATCTGATATATGAACTGTTTAAGAACTAAGCTGATGAATGAATTGTATAGACAACTTATAGTATAGGACTTAGATGTACTCATCTGTATATAGTTCAGTTGATGTATAGATAGGTTTTATATTTGTTAAGTTGTATTGTATTGTATTCAGCATTGTAAAAGTTTAGAACAGTAGATTAGATTGAAGAGAGAAGACTAAGAGATATCAGAAGACTACTTCAGAGTATGAAGAAATCAAGAGAAGTATTATTGAAGGAAGTTGAACAGTTTTGAAGAACTGTGCTGATTGACCAAGAGCAGTAAAACTAAGAAGAGTAATTTACTGTGCTGAGTTGGTTTGTTTGAAGAATAAGTTTGGATGACTTATTTGAAGCGTAACTGAAGATATATATGAAGATATGCTGACTTGGAAAGATAAGATAAGTTGGTTACAAAAGAAGGAAGTTACAACAAGAAACGGTTATGAGTTAGTTGAGAGTTAGTTCACAAACTGCTAACTGTCTTACTAATACTTATAAATACCGTGTGATCTTCTACTTGAAAAGACTACTGATACAATTACTATTTAAGAGCAATCAAGAAGCATTCAAGTATTCAAGCACTCACAGAGTCAAGAAGATCGTACTGAAGAGAAGCCACTGTACTGATTTGAAGAATCAAAGGCTACAGCAAAGAGAAGTTTTACTTTTCGTTTTAAGTTTGTATTGTGTAAACAAGTGTGCTAGTTACTTGTAAAATTACTAGTAGATCGAAGATATACCTGGTGGTATAATCGACAAGATCAAAGTCTTAATCTTGGGACTCTAAGCTACAAGTACTCAAGAGGGTAAAAGAGTAATAAAACATCGCAACTGGAGTTGTGAGAGTGGATGTAGACATTTGTCGAACCACTATAAAATCTTGTGTTCTTTACTTTTTGTTTTGATTATCTGCTTTATATTTGTTTAACCAAGAACAGTAAGTTTTCTAAAGAAAAGATTTAAAGAAAAGTTGAGTATAAAAGCTAACTGTTAAGTACTGAGCTGATTCTAAGAACAGTAGTGTACAGAACACATTTTCGCACTTAAACTCTGATATTTTGATAGAATTTGAAAAGTCTATTCACCCCTCCCCTCTAGACTTTTTCTTAGCTTACTCAATCTCAACTCAACTTTTGGAACCAACAAGTGGTATCAGAGCAGTAGTTCTTTGGACTGCTGTTTCTAGATAACCTTGTAGACTTTGGGGAAAGTCTAATTGTCTCTCATTACTGATACTTGTTTCTTGATCTTACTTGTCTTTCTTGACCTATCTGTCATACTACTGATCTTAACTGTCTGTTCTATCATGGAAGAAACTAACATCAATAAACTTCCAAAGTTCTGGGTTGCAGATTACGATTATTGGAAGCTAAGGATGGAGGCCATCTTTAGTTCAACCCATGATCTAATGATGTCTGTGATCAAAGAAGGGTCTATTACTACCATGATACCCAACACTGCAACTCTGGAGCCTTCAAAAGCCATTGGTGTTCTCGTGCCAAAACCCAGGTTAGATTTAACTACTGAGGAAATGAGGCAGAACAATCTAGACAGCTTGGCCAAGAATTACATTTTGCACACCCTTCCCCATGAGTATCTTGGGAAAGTGGTTAAATGTAAATCAGCCAAAGAGGTGTGGGACAAGTTAGCTATCATTTGTGAGGGAACTTCTCTTATAAAAGAAAGCAAACTATCCACTGCTGTCCAGCGGTTCGAATCATTTAAAATCAAGACTGGTGAAACTATAGACCAGCTCGATACTCGTTTTACAAAGATTATGAATGATCTGGATGTTTTAGGTAAGACTTATACCAATAGGGAGATCAATTTACGTATCCTTAAAGCCTTAGATGAAAGGTGGAAAATGGTCACACTGATCATTAAAAACACTCAGGATATAGATAACTGGTCTGCTGAAACTACCTTCTAAACCCTTCAGGCACATGAGTTTGAATTGGATGAAGAAGATCCAATAGTTAGTGGAGATAGGGTTAAGGAAATCTCCAAGAGCATTGCACTTAAGGCATCTACCTCTAAGAAGCCTAGATCATCTATGTCTAAGTCCTCAAGCATAAAAGATGAACTAGAGAGTACTGATCTTGATCTTAAGGATCAGTTGAAATTAATGATTAAGAGGTTTGACAAACTTAACAAGCGTTATGGTAGATACAAAAGATTCTATAAGGAAACTCAGGGCTCTAATAACTGGGACTCTTCTAGGACCAGAAGGGATCACATATCTTCTGAAAGGAGAGATGAGATCTCTAATGAGAAAAGAAGAGATAGGAACTCTACTGATAGGAAGGATAGGAACTCTACTGATAAAAAGGACAGAAACCGATATCATTCTCCTTCTAAACGTTCTACTAATGAACCTCTGTGCTATAACTGTGAAAAGTCAGGTCATTACATCCATGAATGTCCTGATCTGAGTGCTGAAGACAGAAAAGAAAGAAAAGCAAGGAGAGATCGCAAATATGCAAAGGGTAAGAGGGCAATGGTGGCCAACAATGAATCTGATACGGATTCAGATGAGTTGCCATCTTCCTCTTCTGATTACCCTTCTAGCAGTGAGAAAGAAGTCTTCATTGCAGATGATGGACTAGTCATGATGGCAAAAATAGACCAAGAGGTATCTTCTGTCACATCTTTTCACTCTTGTGATGAATCTGATTCTGATTCTGATTTATGTGACACTGGTGATAGTAGTGTAGGGAGTAGTCTTCATCATTCCAATGGAATGAATGAAGAAGATCTCCTACCAGCTAACAAAGCATTCATGGAAATCAGTGATGAGAACATATCTTTAAGACAAGAAATCATGAGTCTTAGAGAAGCTCAAATGCAAGTGGATCCTAATATAACTGTTCTAAATGCACGACTATCAGAAGAGTTGTCACAACTCAAATAAAAGTATGCATCAATGGACAAGTTATATCAGGGTATGCTTCATACACAAGCTAAAGAGACCAATGAATTCAATGATTTAAAGATTAAATGTGAAAAACTTGAAGAGCGCAATAGATTCTTAGAATCTGAAGTACTGAGCTTGGATCTGAAGCTATCAGATATGATTAACTCTTCTAAGATTAATCAAACATTATCAGACAGATACAGAGCTCCTTATGATAAAAGTGGAATAGGTACTGATCTACCTAGTTCCTCTACTTCAGGCATTAAGAACACTATTGGAGCTATTTCAAGTTCTTTGCAATTAGATAAAGGAAAAGAACCTATGACTTATGATAATGATCCAAAACCTAAAGTACAGTCTAAATACATTCCTCCTAATACCAAGAATGGTAAACAGAAGAATGGATCTAGACCAGTACAGTCAAGACCATACCAGAAGAGTTCTACTCCTCTGACCAGAGCTGAAAAGTCCTGGAATCAGAAGAGGCAGACTCAGAACAGTAGGTCAAGCCAAACTCAGGCAAGTTGGAAACAACCTAGACCTCATTTTATAAGGCAGTCTCAGCTGTACTCAACGAAACCTAGGAAATTTGTGCCTCATTATCATAACAAACCTGTTCTTTATCCTCCACCTTTATCTTATGATATCATTGGAGAGGAAAGACCAAAACGCATCTATAAGCCGTACGGTCCACAGGCTTTTAGGCCATATGCAAACTATTACAGACAAACAGATCTTCCTGAAAAAGGGATAGAACCAAGGAAAGGCTATCTCAGAAAAATAGATCCTAAGTCTGCTGATAATTTGGATAAGGTCAACAAAGTACTGTTTTGTGATAAGCATGGTAGAAAACTTAAGAGGTCTCAATTATTCAAATCTTCAATGTTTATTTGGATACCTCTTACTACTAACCTCCAAGGACCCCAGTAAAGAAAGGGTACCTAAATTATTAAGATCACTACTTGCAGGGTCGACTGGATCTTTACAAGAAAGGTGGTTCAGTTGGAGAAACTTGGTACATAGACAATGGGTGTTCTCACCACATGACTGGTACCAAGACTCTCCTTTCTGACTATCATGAGAAGGAAGGACCAAAAGTGATCTTTGGAGATAGTTCCATGGCAATCACAAAAGGATTTGGATACATCAAGAATGGAGATGTAGAGATTCAAGATGTCTCATATGTTGAAGGTCTGAAATATAATTTGTTATATGTCTCTCAATTTTGTGACAGGGGCTACAAAGTTTACTTCAAAAGCACCAAATGTGAAATCTGGGATAAAAGAACACATACAATTCTACTAGTTGGAGTTAGACAGGGCAGTGTCTACATTGTAAATTGGAATAGTTGTCCTAGGGATGCTTGCCTTCTTTCTAAGAGTCCTAAAGAAATCAGCTGGCTATGGCACAGACGCTTATGCCATCTGAACTTTAAGATTATTAACAAGATTGCAAGAAACTACCTTGTTGAAGGTATCCCTAATGAAATCTATTTCAAATCACAAGTGTGTGATGCTTGCCAAAAAGGTAAACAGGTAAAGGTTTCCTTTAAGTCAATTCCCACTCTTTCTACTTGTAGAGTCCTAGAACTCTTGCACATGAATCTACATGGTCCAATAAAACCCCCTACACTGAATGGTAGAAGGTACACTCTGGTTGTGGTAGATGATTATTCAAAATTCACTTGGGTAATCTTCTTACACAAAAAGAGTGACACACAAACCCAACTACCAGATTTGTTAAAAAGGTTGCAAGTAGAAAAAGGTCAGCCCATTGTCAAGATCAGGAGTGACAAGGGGACTGAATTTATAAACTGCTATATTAAAGAATTTTGTTCTAAGTCTGGAATTCAGCATTTGACAAGTGCAGCTAGGACACCCCAACAAAATGGTGTAGCTGAGAGAAGAAACAGAACACTAAAGGAAGCATGCAGAACAATGCTTGCAGAGTACAACACCCCACAGAAGTTCTGGGCTGAGGCAATCAACACTGCCTGTCACACTCAGAACAGATGTGCATTCAATAAGGTACATGGTAAAACTCCTTATGAGGTATGGAAAGGTAGAAAACCTAGAATTTCATATTTTCATATCTTTGGATGTAAGTGCTTTATTCATAACAATGGAAAGAACAAATTAAATGCTTTTGATGCCAAAGCTGATCAGGGAATATTCTTAGGATATTCTTCTACTAGCAAGGCATTTAGAGTGTTTAATTACTCTACTCTATGTGTAGAAGAAACACCCCATGTTGTCTTTGATGAAGTTGTACAGGACTCTGCTGATCATCAGATCAGTAAGAAAATTGATGATCTGACCATTCATACTGATAAAGACAATGAAGAGACTGAAGTCTATGAATCTGTACAAGCCTACAATCCATTTCTGAATGTTCTAAACAAAGATGATGATGTAGAAAAGGTAAAAGACAATGGTAAGTCTTCTAGACCAATTGACATGCCTGAATTGGTTGACTGCTCACCTGTGAATAAAACTGTTGAAAATGATGATATTGATATTGATGATTCTGTTATACATGATGTGGATGATGATAGTATTCCTGTTAAAACTAGAAAAACATGGAAATCTGCTCATTCTACTGATCTGATTATTGGTGAATCCAATAAAGGTGTTAAGACCAGAAGACAACTGTTTGATTCTAAGCCTGAACCTAGTAATTCTCTATTTTGTTGGTGTTGCTTCTTATCTTCTATTGAGCCTGTTAATGTGAAAGAAGCTTTATCTGACAGTAACTGGATTATGGCTATGCAAGAAGAATTAAATCAGTTTACTCGAAATGATGTATGGGAACTCGTAGAGAGACCTACTGATCACAATGTGGTAGGTACAAAGTGGATTTTCAAAAATAAGAAAGATGAGAATGATCTTGTTGTGAGAAACAAAGCCAGATTAGTGGCTCAGGGCTACTCTCAAGCTGAGGGTATTGATTATGATGAAACATTTGCCCCTGTAGCTAGATTAGAAGCTATAAGATTGTTTCTTGCCTATGCTGCTTATATGAAATTCACTATGTATCAAATGGATGTGAAAAGTGCTTTTTTGAATGGTATACTTGTTGAAGAAGTTTATGTAGAACAACCTCCTGGATTTGAGGTAAATGGTAATCAAGTATACAGGTTAAAGAAAGCATTATATGGTCTGAAACAAGCTCCAAGAGCCTGGTATGACACTCTTTCTCTATTCCTAGTTGAAAATGGATTTACTAAGGGCAAAGTGGATCGAACTTTGTTCAGAAGACAAGAAGGTACAAACATTTTATTAGTCCAAATTTATGTTGATGATATAATATTTGGATCTCCTAACAAAAGCACGAGTGAAAGCTTTTCAAAGCTCATGCAAAGCAAGTTTGAAATGTCAATGATGGGAGAAATGACTTATTTTCTTGGACTTCAAGTAAAACAATCATCTGATGGTATCTTTATCAATCAAGCAAAATATACAAGAAATTTGTTAGATAAATTTGGTATCAAGACCTGTAAAACAGTTGGAGTACCAATGCTGCCAACGTACAGAATGGATCCTGATGATCAAGGTAAGTCTGCTGATCAATCCTATTATAGAGCTTTAATTGGTTGTTTACTCTATTTGACTGCTAGTAGGCCAGATATTGCATTTGCAGTAGGTGTATGTGCTAGATTTCAGGCCAACCCCAAAGAAAGTCATGTGGAGACTGCTAAAAGGATATTGAAATATCTAAAGGGTACCATTAATCGAGGTTTGTGGTATTCTGCAGATGATGATCTATCCCTAAGTGGTTATTCAGATTCTGACTTTGGTGGTTGCAGGATAGATATAAAATCAACTTCTGGTTCATGCCAATTTTTAGGTTCAAAGCTCATATCATGGTTTTCAAAGAAACAAACTAGTGTGGCAACATCTACCACTGAAGCAGAATATATGGCTGCAGGAAGTTGTTGTAGTCAGCTTCTTTGGCTAATGCAACAACTCAGAGACTACAACATTGTGGAATCTAATGTACCTATATTCTGTGACAGCAATAGTGCCATTGCCATCACTCAAAATCCCGTTTTACATACTAGATGCAAGCATGTAGATGTTAGGCATCATTTTATTAGGGATCATGTTGAAAAGAAAAACATTAGGATGGAAAAGATCCATACTGATATTCAGAGAGCTGACATTTTCACAAAACCTTTGGCTGAAACTAGATTTGGAGAGCTTTGCATAAGTTTAGGATTGATAGACATGGATCCTGCATGTGTATAGAACTGTATACTAACATTTCAGGTACTTAGCTGATATCAAGATCAGTACACCAAGATGGGTAATTCTGAAGAAATGACCATGTCAAGACCTCTACATTCATCACAATCACGTAAAAAGGTTACTAAGGTGCCTAAATCCCGATGAGGAAGCTGGTAAAGCTGAGGGAATTGAGAATATACATTTAAGGGGGAATCTATGATTTCTGAAAAATCCTGTATGTTGACTCAAAGCACAAGTCACCTTAGAAAAAACCTTATAAAGACCTATTTTAATTATTCTTTACTATTCTGTACTGTATTTCACCATTTATGCATGAACTAACTCTTCTACCAAGGTGAAACAGGCACAGAAAAGGAGTTCTCCACTGAAGGGGGAACTGATCTGATTACAGATATGATCTGTCTACAAATATAATCTGATTACAGCACATATCTGTCTACAAACATGTTCTGATTATTGAATTGATTTGTCTACAGGACTGTTCTGATTACAAAGTTAATTTGTCTACAGAACTATTCTGACTACAATATCATTCTCTCTACAGAACTGATCTGATTACTGATTAACCTGTCTACAAAGCTTATTTGATTACAGGGAAATCTGTCTACAGAATAGGTACAGTACTGATCTGAGAAAGTACTGTGCTGATATCAAAAAGGTGAAAATCAGAAGAGGTGGGGAACTGATCTGAAGATTACTGAGCTGACCCAACTACTAATCTAATCTTCAAAGAAAGTACTCAGTTGATCACATTACTCAGCTGAACCCAGATAAGTACTTTTGATTCAACCAGATGGATTCGAGAGAAAGGAATTTTCGTTGAAAACTCGGTCTACTTCACCGGACGACAAAAAGAAGAGAATCAAGCCATTCTCACCATGTGTGAAGAATGCGGGCTACGGAAGTACCTAGAATCATTCCCCAAGAAGGTTTATGAACCTGAGGCAATGGAATTCTTTCTACAGGTGCAAGGTGATTCGAATAGCATCCGTTCGACGGTTTCGGGTCACAGGGTTGTTATTTCCAAAGAAACCCTTGAAATCGCGTTCGATTTGCCAGACGGGCCTATAGACATTCTGAGCTATATGGCAGGGCAAGAAAAGGCTCGCGTGGGCAGATGGTTGAATGTTGACCCAGCAACTCTCACCAATTTGAAAAAGGAAATTCTTCCAGAAGGTCTTCAACTGTTGATGGACATAGCTGGAAAATGCATGTTAGGGCAACACTTCAGTCAAGATGCCCTCACTAATCTTAAAATTCGTATTATGGCTGCAATCACTGATCGAGTTAATGGTGACTGGCAAGGATTTATTTTGGGCAGATTGTTGGCTGAAAGAGAAAAAGTGTTGTTTGATGAAGACACTAGAGAATTTTCCATTAAATCCTTGATGGGTTTTGGAAATAAATTGAGCATATTGTTGCCTCAATTAGCTGAGAAGAAGGTGGATTGGAGTCCTCCGAAAAGATTTCATCAGGGCAAGTTTCTGTTAAAAAAGGAGTCTGTCAAATTTGAACAAGAACATAGGAATCGTCCTCAACCTCAAGAATCTGGTGGTTCTATGTTCCGTTCTGATAATGATGAGCCGGAGATGAGAACGAAGGCTAGGCATGACCCACACCCAGCTGGATTAAGAAGAGGTAGATCAGCTAGGGTCATTTCTGAAAAATCAGATGAGTCTGTTGCTGTTGTGAAGGAGTCTTCTGTGGAACAAGAGGTAAGTTCTTCGAGCCTCATTCTTTCACATAAGAGAACTAAAGTTTCTGGTGTTCTTAGACCCAGAAGAGTCCTCAAGAACACTACCCCTTCTCCCTCAACCTCTCATTCTATCCAAGCCCAACCCCTTGAAACTGAGCCTTCCTGTTCTGAGGAGTCAGTTCAATACTCTCCTATTCGTCAGAACACTCCTCACTCAACCCCTCAGAACACTTCTTTTCATTCCACTCCCCAATCAAGTCCTCACCAAAATCCCACTCCTCATTTCTCTCCTGAACCTGAACCTGAACCTGAACCAGTTCATGAGCACTCTACTGAGCATGAACATATACCTTCCTCTGAACCAATCGAGATTACCTCTTCCCCAGAACCTGAGATTGTCCAACCAGATTCAGTGTTCTTGATGGACTATCCTGTATGTGATAAGGAAGAGAGGATAAGATTCAAATTGAGAAATGCTCTTCTCAAAAGCTTTCATGGTTTAGATGACAGCACTAGATCCTTTGAGCAACTTCTAAGGATAGGTACTTGGGTATATCTTAGAAGAATAGGTCTAGATGAGCTGATGATTGTAGCTGAAGGTATGGGTGGTTTATCTGTGTTCCATGACTGGGAACAAGAACAGAGAGAAGCTGCAGATGTTAATTCATACACTGAATTATTCACTCTTGAGTCTGTTATTCAGTTGATTGAAAGAATAACTGGTTGCAAGTATTCTATGGTTAAGTCTGCTGATGAAAATGTTGATGCTGATGTCAACATGGAAGCTGATGATGCTGATATTAGAGATTCTGATAATCAAGCTGCATATGACACTGACATGGAAGCTGACTATGAAGCTGATACCAATGCAACTGAGATGTTTGAGAACACAGTTGTTCCTGAAGAAGCCGAAGTCTTAGTGGAACAAGATTTGGGTACTGATGAGTTGGAAGGCACACCAGTTAATGCTGCTGTGAATGTTGTGCTTGATGATACTCAAGAAACAGTAAGAGATGTTCCTGCTGAGACAAGGCAAGATAACTCTAGCTTTGAGATGTTGAAAAAGCATAATGAAGAGTTACAAAGCAAGCTGGAGGCTACCTTGAAACAATTTCAACAAGCTACTGAGAAATTGGAAAGTTTGACTGCTGCCAATTCATATGACAAAATATTGGAATTCACAATGTCTAAGATCTATGATTTGCATAGATTACAAGAGAAGAAACTTTCTACTGAGTTACAAAAGAAAGTAGAGCTACTTTTGACACCCTTGAAAGATTGGCAGGATGAAGCCAAAAAGGGGAAAGATAAAGTGATGAAAGTGATGGAGCAGACTCAAACTCAACAAGCTCAGTTGGTTGTGAGTCAAGATGAGTTGAAAGCTAGCATTGATGATTTGAAAGAAGAAATCATTAGTCTGAAGTTAAGAATCAATCTCAGAAGACAACAAAATCCTGATTCTGAACCTCAAGAGATTGCTACTTAGAAAAGCATTGCTGAATCTTCTTCTGGAAAAAGAAAAAGGAAACTTATTATAGAAGATGAAGAAGAGGCTGAACAGACAGGAAGGATTACCAGGTCTAAAAGCAAGCTAAAACATGTTGCTACTGATAATAGGTCAAGTAATGTGAAGATGGCTGAAGCAATTGAGAAGCATAATGAGATGCTTGCTCAGAAGAAAATTGATATGGCTGAGAAAAGAACAGATGAACATGTTAGAAAGCAAAAGTTGAAAGATGCAGAAGTTGCAAGGAAAAAGTTTGATAATCGAGTTGCTGCAGTGAAAAGGAAAATGAAATCTAAATCTGTTGGAACTGTTCTGGATGAAGAATTCATGGAATTTGTTGTTGATCCAGAAGATATGGATTACTGGAATAATTTAAAAAGGAAATGGCAGATTGTTAATTTCATAGTGAAGAAATTTGGTGACCATTCTAGCAAGGAAGATATGTATTCTGACTTTGATGAGTTCATGATGAACATAGCAAGGAACTTCTGGGAACATATATTGTTATTGACTGCTAGTGCAGGTATTCAGATCTTATGTCCGAAAGAACCTGTATGGGATCCTCCAAGATTAGAGAATGGAGAACCAGATTACTCAGTGATTGGAAACATAATTTCAAAGATTATTCAAGATGAAGGAATCACTGATCCTAAGCACATGATGGAAATCAAGAATAGAATGTACTTGGCATTCAGAATTCCTAATGAAGACTGAAGATGAAGGACTATGCTGAAGAGATAACATTTCTTAACCTTATCTTTATTTTCTTTGGTTAATATTTGTGATTATGTGACTTAGTTGTAATATGTGGTATATCTGATCTTATTTTGAATATGAATATGATTTTGATTTGATGAACTGATATGATTAACTATATATCTTAACTGCTGATCTGTTAATGTTTAAGTAGTTTTGGCTTCATAAAAAAAGGGGGAAATTGTTGGGATATGAATCCTATAAACAATGTTCTAATTGATGATTATATGTTTTGATGGCCAAAAGCAACTTTTGAGTTAATGATATATGTGATTATATGTTATTCTAACTGTGATATATGAGATAAGTTTACTGATCTTAATGTGATATGAAGTTTGAGTTTACTGATCTTAGTATTTTACTAATCTGATATATGAACTGTTTAAGAACTAAGCTGATGAATGAATTGTATAGACAGCTTATAGTATAGGACTTAGATGTACTCATCTGTATATAGTTCAGTTGATGTATAGATAGGTTTTATATTTGTTAAGTTGTATTGTATTGTATTCAGCATTGTAAAAGTTTAGAACAGTAGATTAGATTGAAGAGAGAAGACTAAGAGATATCAGAAGACTACTTCAGAGTATGAAGAAATCAAGAGAAGTATTATTGAAGGAAGCTGAACAGTTTTGAAGAACTGTGCTGATTGACCAAGAGCAGTAAAATTAAAAAGAGTAGTTTACTGTGCTGAGTTGGTTTGTTTGAAGAATAAGTTTGGATGACTTATTTGAAGCGTAACTGAAGATATATATGAAGATATGCTGACTTGGAAAGATAAGATAAGTTGGTTACAAAAGAAGGAAGTTACAACAAGAAACGGTTATGAGTTAGTTGAGAGTTAGTTCACAAACTGCTAACTGTCTTACTAATACTTATAAATACCGTGTGATCTTCTACTTGAAAAGACTACTGATACAATTACTATTCAAGAACAATCAAGAAGCATTCAAGTATTCAAGCACTCACAGAGTCAAGAAGATCGTACTGAAGAGAAGCCACTGTACTGATTTGAAGAATCAAAGGCTACAGCAAAGAGAAGTTTTACTTTTCGTTTTAAGTTTGTATTGTGTAAACAAGTGTGCTAGTTACTTGTAAAATTACTAGTAGATCGAAGATATACCTGGTGGTATAATCGACAAGATCAAAGTCTTAATCTTAGGACTCTAAGCTACAAGTACTCAAGAAGGAAAGAGTAATAAAACATCGCAACTGGAGTTGTGAGAGTGGATGTAGACATTTGTCGAACCACTATAAAATCTTGTGTTCTTTACTTTTTGTTTTGATTATCTGCTTTATATTTGTTTAACCAAGAACAGTAAGTTTTCTAAAGAAAAGATTTAAAGAAAAGTTGAGTATAAAAGCTAACTGTTAAGTACTGAGCTGATTCTAAGAACAGTAGTGTACAGAACACATTTTCGCACTTAAACTCTGATATTTTGATAGAATTTGAAAAGTCTATTCACCCCTCCCCTCTAGACTTTTTCTTAGCTTACTCAATCTCAACTCAACTTTTGGGACCAACAAAATATACTCGGTGCATTTAGTAAGTAGAACAAACTCAAATGATTAAAAACATCAAATAACTTAAAAACAATGATGATACTCTAAATCATCAAATAAAAGTACATTTAATTAACAAGGTTTGCAGCACTACAAAATAAATTATCACGATAAATGGCGCATGTAATATCATTTTTTTTGATAATGTATGTTTTGTGAGTGGAAAATTGAGAATTACAAATTAATAAGATAAAGAAAATTGTACTAAATAAATACAGATTCTAATTGAGTTTTGAAACTAAATTTAACCAAAATAATATGAATGCATTATATTTTTTATATATAAAAAAGAAAATTGATTGCTTGACTTTTCTATTTAACGGCGCTTGGTGTTCATCTTCTCCGACGGCGACGACGATGGCAATGGTCTGAATATGACATTGTGATAGTTTTTTAATATAGATTAGGAGACATACCCATGATCTGATTCTGGATCTCGTTGAACGTGGTTGATTGATTAAGACAAATCAACTTACATCTGCCGTCGAATTCGATTTTCGTTATAACCGCCGAATCCATTGATGCCTATTTATTAGATAACCGCCGAATCCGTCGAACAGACTATTTCTACGAACGGTAGAAATTACTGCATTTAGAATGATTGAAAATAGTTTTGAAGGTCATAAACAGAATGAATCAGGGAGTTTTTTAAAATTCAAATTAATGAAATATGCAGGAGAAGTTTTGATATGGAATGATTTGTTTGATTGAATCGATAATTATGGAAGATTAAAGTTTTGAAAATTCCATAAAAGGTGGATTTATTTATATAATATCATTATAAATTCGAAATATTAACTAGTTGTCAAACTAAAGGGTATAAGTGGGAATGTATGTTGGTTTTGGACCTTATTTGTTATTATTTAATTTCTTGTATTTCTATGTTTTTTGGTCTTATAAAATGACTTTATGAGATATTAATCCAAAATAAAAAAATATATAAGGAATGTCAAAGCTTTGACAATTTTTTTTTTTTTTTTTTTTGATTTTTAGGGTTAGTTTTATCTCTTATGATTTTGATTTTTAGGGTTATAAGAGAAAGAACTTGGAGCATAAGGTTTGAGAGAGACGCAGAAGAGGGAAGTTTTATTTTTATTTTTATTTAAAAAAAAAAAAAGAATTATGGAAAATTTGACGTGGCAAGCTCGGCAAGCCCCATTATCAATTGTTGGCCGGAGAAAAAAAATATGTATATTGTGATTAAATTGATACTGAGATTAAAGGTGGTGTATTTATTTAGAATTAACCCTTATTAATTTATATTTTATTATAAAAAAAATAATAGTTGTTGTATATATAAAGTTATTTGAATTATCAGCTATACAGAGATTATATATAGGTGGTAAATTAACTTTTGTAAAAGTAATAGGATCACATTCATATAATTATCCAGGGGATAATATACCACCGTACATATTAATTAATGGGCATTAAATTATGTTTTTTTAAAATATAATTGAGTTACATTATCTCTTTCTTACAATCCCACGATGCTTTTAATCAATGTCGGTAACTACCCGCGTCTTCAATTTTTGTACCTGTCCAATATTCATTTATTTGGATATGCATTTTAATAATACTGTTTTTTGCCCGTGCGATGCACGGGTCAGTTGTACAACTTAAAAGGAATTAAATAAAAAAAAAGAAGTTGATGATCAGCCCTAGAGGTTTTCACAATTTTTCATGTAAGGCTCGATGATTTAGACTAAATCTCCATATTAGAACCACAGATGTTCGATAAGCATTGTTTATTATTATTGATTTTTTTTTTTAGCAAAACCATTAATGTCTCTACCATTTAAACAATTGTTAAAATTCAAGATTCAAAAGGAAAAATAAGCAAAAATCTAAAACAATTATATGTGTTTTAAGGTAACACTAATAACTCCCACAAACATTCACAATAATTTTGAGTTTAGTTTAATCCTAGAAAATCTATGGATCTTTTTTTTTTATCTTCTTCATCAAAAACAAAAAAGTATGCATTGCACCCTAAAAGCTATGTCCGATAAGTTTCCACTTTTTCTACTTATGAGGCTTTTACTATTTAAAGAAATGATTAAAGGGTTTATAAATTTCTCATTTCTTTACTTTAGTAAAAAATTTATCAGCAGACATATTTTAAAAGAATTAGTTATACAAGCAATAGTGGACATAAGAATGGATTGAAACTCACAAATTAAATAGAAAAAATATATATATACAAATCGTTATATATATATATATATATATTTTGTATCTTTTAGACGCTCAGTAAGCAAGCTTGATTGTTTATCAATCAAGATCATGGCAAATAAGTGTATAAAGCAAAACAATTACACCATAAGTAGCAAATCTTTCTAGCTATGCATTGCATGTAGAAAATATATTTGTGACTAAAAATTAAGTAGCAGAATAGTAAAAGACAAATCATACATTAATTTACACAAAATAAACTTAATTACTATTTCATTCATTTATTGCTGCAATAATACGTCTTTCTAACCATTGGAAAAAATAAGATAGAATATAGGAGAATCAAGAAAAACACGTCCAATCCTGATTGTTACTTTTATCAATTTGTGTTCAAATCTAATGATTCAAAACTAAACTAAAATAGGAATATTGAGTCGTAGACCTGAACCACCCCTCATTCCAAGCATAAGAGCTTAAAACCATAACCTCTTCTCTAAAAGTAATAATTGCAGTGTAACCCCAATCATATTCTAGCACCTAGTTGCAATTAAAGAAAAAAAATGGCTACCATGGTCATGCGTGATAAACTTAAATCTTTAAAATTATAATAAGTTACTTCAACTCCAATAGAACACACCCTTTACGCAGATATGCTTTTGCCATTGAAGGGTCCAGTTGAATTGCTTTGGTTACATCAACAACAACATCTGCACATTATAATTTACAAAAGATCATAAGAACTATTTACACAAGCTAATAAAACACGTAAGAATCATACATGCATAAGAAAAATACTGAGACTGCATAAAAGATTAATAATCATATTGCTATTTTAATACACTGATAATTAATGATCAATTGATCACTGATACCATATTTCAAGCCTTGAACCTAATAAAACTCCCATTCATATAATATGATTATGTTAGCTGGAGTTGGCATATCTTGAATATATTTCATTTGGGAACTTAAGGAAAATGAGTCCTAAGTCGAAATTCACTCAGCAAAGTGGAGTTATATGATTTTCATTTTAAATTTCATATTGTAAACTAAACACCCCAAAAAATTAATATTATATTATAAATATCAAATCCAATACATTCAAATTCGGTAAAAACACTTCAAACCATTAAAAAAATTCATTGTACAACTGGAATTTCATTTTTAGATATGTAAAAAAAGAAATCTTAATCGAGTCAAATTCAATATTATAGTCCTTACGATTATAGGTTACACAGCAATGTCAAACCACATTCCATAAACATATGGGGCTTTGAAACCTTAAAGTAGGGTCAAATAATTCCTTTTCTCAGTTCCAAAACAAACTCAAGACGTAGATAGTATGGTAATTTTATAAGCTTGTTATAATAACATAAAACACTATTGTTAGGAAATAAACACACACACGATGATGATAAGAAAATAACACGACATTTGTTTACCCAGTTCGTCTTTCGACTACGTCTGGGGGCGATGCCAAGCCAGGTATTTCACTATGTGTTTTGGATGCGCAATGATTACAAAGAGATAACATCTATTTATAATAGAAAACTTGCCATAATTAACCCTACACTTATTAGGAAAAGACTTGTTCCCTACTCCAAGCCATTAGGAACAAACTTGCCATAATTAACCCTAAGCCTATTAGGAAAAGACTTGTTCCCTACTCCAAGCGAACAAACTTGCCATAATTAACCCTAAGCCTATTAGGAAAAACTTGCTCCCCACTCCAGGCCCGTTAGGATCAAACTTGTCCTACACTCCAAGCCCGTTAGGATCAATTCAGGCTCCACACTCCAACAATCTCCCACTTGGAGACTGAATTCTCCATGTAACCATATCTTCTTGATTCTCCTCCCGTATCCACCTGGCATCGTCAAACCTTAAACTCCTTTTATTTTAGCACAAGTCTAACAAGCTCCACCTTGATAAAATAAAAGAAAACTCCATTGTCTTCACCGACAAATATGATTCTTAAACCAAAGAACCAACATTCTCAACATAGAGAATACCTACTCCACCAAAAGAGTAGAACACTTAGAATCACTCATTCTAAGAATTTCCTTCGACAATGTCTTCACCGACAAACATGATTCTTAAACCAAAGAACCAACATTCTCAACATAGAGAATACCTACTCCACCATAAGAGTAGAACACTTAGAATCACCCATTCTAAGAATTTCCTTCGACATTGTCTTCACCGACAAACATGATTCTTAAACCAAAGAACCAACATTCTCAACATAGAGAATACCTACTCCACCATAAGAGTAGAACAGTTAGAATCACCCATTCTAAGAATTTCCTTCGGCGTTGTCTTCACCGACATGGTTTAAGAACCAACATTCTCAACATAGAGAATACCTACTCCACCATAAGAGTAGAACACTTAGAATCACCCATTCTAAGAATTTCTTTCGGCATTGTCTTCACCATATCCGCCTGGCATCGACAATCCTTATCGTCAAGTTTCAAGGCCAATTGAAGCTATGCATAGCTTCAACTTCTCTAAGGTCGCTACCTTAGTAAATAACATGTAGTAGTTAAAGGACGAATACCTATTTGGTGCACGTCGCTCTCTAACTGGTCTCTGCAGCAGATTATCCAGTGGTGGTGGGGTCCTAGGTTCTTCAATAAGAACCTCTTCTTCATTTTGACTCTCCTTACTCCCACTCGAGTTTGAGATGTCTAACTCAACCTCTTGGGTATTGGTCTTGTCAGAATCTGATGCCTCCAATCTGTTCTTGTACATAACCTGTTCATTGAAAACTACATCTGTGCTGCGAATAATATTTCGGTTATTCTCAACCCAAAGTGTATAACCGAACTCATCACCACCATAACCAATGAACGTACACTTAACAAATTTAGCATCACTGCAAGAGTAGAATGATACTCCAGAATCCAACACCCAGTATTTTACCAGACAACTGACACTAAAGACCAACGCGTCTCCAACATCAAGTGTGGTTGCGTTTGCTGTCTTCTTCTCGTTTTGTCTCTTCCTGTTTTTTTTGGGTGATGAACACTGGTTCCTGTAGTGACCAAACTCATCACAATTC
Organism: Galeopsis tetrahit; assembly: GCA_963675135.1. Lineage (NCBI taxonomy): Eukaryota > Viridiplantae > Streptophyta > Magnoliopsida > Lamiales > Lamiaceae > Galeopsis > Galeopsis tetrahit. The sequence continues at coordinate 73,674,884 of OY776123.1, forward strand.
CAGCACTAGATCGAGTCTTTATCTTTCTTGGATTGACTCTTTCCTCTGGACTCTGATCTGCCACGATTGATCTTGTCAGAATCTGATGCCTCCAATTGGTTCTTGTACATAATCTGTTCATTGAAAACTACATCTCTACTGTGAATAATCTTTCGGTTATTCTCATCCCAGAGTTTATAACCGAACTCATCACCACCATAGTCAATGAACGTACACTTAACAAATTTAGCATCACTGCAAGAGTAGAATGATACTCCAGAATCCAACACCCAGTATTCTACCGGACAACTGACACTAAAGACCAACGCGTCTCCAACATCAAGTGTGGTTGCGTTTGTTGTCTTCTTCTCATTCTGCCCCTTCCTGTTTTTCTTGGGTGATGAACACTGGTTCCTGTAGTGACCAAACTCATCACAATTCCAGCACTGGATCGAGTCTTTATCTTTCTTGGATTGACTCTTTCCTCTGGACTCTGATCTGCCACGATTCTGCCTACCCTTCGATCTGCCTCCTTCTTCCGTGTTCAACGTTGACCCTGAAGTGGATCCAGATTCTTTCCTGCGGACCTCATCGCTAATCATCAGATCCCTCACTTCGTCAAACTTCACTTTATCTTTCGCGGATGAAGCGCTAACTGTGGCAGCCCAACTATCTGGCAAAGAAGATAACAAAACTAAAGCAAGTACCTCGCCACTGAAGTCGATCACGACAGAACACAACTGTCCAATGATCCTGTTGAACTCGTTCAGGTGTTGCTGCACGGGTGTGCTCTCCGACATCCTGAGGTTGAACAACCGTCTGATCAAGTAAACTTTGTTCGCCGTTGTGGGCTTCTGATACATCTTCTCCAAGATCTCCAGCATCTCCCTTGCGGACTTGGCTTTAGTCGTGTGATAGGCTACGTTCATGGACAGCGATAAGCGTATTGCACTCATCGCCTTTCTGTTTAACAGATTCCACTCATTCCGTTCCATCTTTTCGGGTTTCTCCTTCTCCTCTAGGGGCACATACAGATTTTTACCGTAAAGGTAATCCTCGATCTACATCTTCCACAACCCGAAATTCGATCCGTCAAACTGCTTGATTGAAATCTTCTCGTCGCTCATCGTGTCTGCTCCCTCTGAACCCGAGGCTCTGATACCAGTTGTTAGGAAATAAACACACACACACGATGACGATAAGAAAATAACACGACATTTGTTTACCCAGTTCGTCTTTCGACTACGTCTGGGGGCGATGCCAAGCCAGGTATTTCACTATGTGTTTTGGATGCGCAATGATTACAAAGAGAGAACATCTATTTATAATAGAAAACTTGCCATAATTAACCCTACACTTATTAGGAAAAGACTTGTTCCCTACTCCAAGCCATTAGGAACAAACTGCCATAATTAACCCTAAGCCTATTAGGAAAAGACTTGTTCCCTACTCCAAGAGAACAAACTTGCCATAATTAACCCTAAGCCTATTAGGAAAAACTTGCTCCCCACTCCAGGCCCGTTAGGATCAAACTTGTCCTACACTCCAAGCCCGTTAGGATCAATTCAGGCTCCACACTCCAACACTGTGATCCTAGCTAGGTTTAAAGTTATCTGATATGGATGCACAACATAAATATATATCGATATCCTTTGTATTTACATTATGCTCTTCTTTCCATTTTATTACAAATGGGAGAAGAAGAAGAAATCACACACAAAAACTTACCTCCAAGGATGATGATAATGGCACATTCCCTCTTACCACCTACTCACCAACGATGTAAGCAACTGCATCCAAATTTCAAAGACGCTTATATAAGATTGTAGGCCATAATATATTTATGCTGGCAAAAAGAAAAACAAATAGTTGATTACAAAAGTAGGCAGCTGATTAGACCGGAGAAAAAAGAGTTATAATATTTGCTCCAAATGCATTGAAACCACACGTAATAATTAAAGAGGAAGATGGCTGATACTGAACTAACTTGGCCACCTTGAATTTGAGGGCCAAAACTGGAACTGGAGTTGCTGCTTGTGCTTTGTCATGTCGTAGAAAATTCTCAACGGGTCCCTCTGAAAACCGAATTCAAAACGAACACATTAAATAAAAAATATCCAAATTAAACGCCTCTTTTAATTAGAAGCTTTACTACCTTTATTGCTCTTCTTCGCCTCCTCTTCTTTCGACTTCACCATTTAAACAAATCAGAACATAAAAAACCAAAGAAGAAAAACAGAAGAAACGATATTTGATTGCAGAAAAAATTGATTAAGCAGTTACCTTACTAACAGTCTGGTTGGAGGCCTTTTTTGGGGTTGATTCTTCAAAATCGTCATCGGACTCCTCTTTCTTCACCTTATTCTGTTCTTTTTTCGGGCATTTTGAAAATGTTGGAACCAAGGGAAGTAGCGATTGATATGCAGATTAATTGAAAAGAACAGGACAATAAAAGACATGTAATCTATTAGTTGAAGATGATAGAAATGAGAGAACCGAACATGCTTGCGTGTAATAAGAGTGTCTCTATCTTCCTTTAGTGTTAAATGGTGTCATGATCATTAGTGAAATCATGTTTAAACAATCCAATCCAAACCAGATCGTAACAAAAATAGTTGTTGTGAACTTGCTGAGAATGATTTCCACAACCGAGAATTAACCTCACCACCTTCAATTTGATGGCCAAAACTGGAACTGGGGTTGCTGCTTGTGCTTTGCCAATTGCTTCGAATAGAGCCAAGAGCCAACACCCAAGGATTTGCAAACACAAATTCGTCCATTGGTTCATCTCATTACAGAAAACTTGTCGTAATCTATCCGTTGAAGATGATAAATGAGAGAACATGAGAGAATCGAAAAGGCACGTAATAAAGAAGGAGGGTGATAATTTAAGGTGAGAGTCTCTATCTTCCTTTATCCTCCTTTTATATATATAAATTATAGATAGCCACAAGCCATCCATGATCATTGCAAATAAGTGAAGGTATGGAGAAAGATAAATAATGAAAATATTACATTTTAAAACTAAAATAAAAAAAATAGATAAAATTTCATCAAATGAATCAATCTTGATCAAGGGACAAGATAGCAACAACATGCAACTCAAATTTTGATAAAAAAAAACTATAAATAAAAAAGTACTCCCTCCGTCCCATACTTGAAGGCACAAATGAATTGGGCACGAGTTTTAATGAATGAATTGTTTATTAGTATTGTGTAAGATAAAGTGGGGGTAGTAAAGACTTTTCAACTTTATAAATAGTAATAAAGTTACTTTTTAGTGTAATAAAGTAGTGGCATTTGTTGTAATATTGTGATGTTTTAAGGAGATTGTTTAAAAGTGTTTTTGCTATTTTAGGTAATGTGCCTTCAAGTATGGGACGGAGGGAGTAAGAGTCAATTTTCACCCATTCACTATCAGTGATAAACCCCGACCTGAAAGTCAATTAACACGCAATCATTCACACATGCATAATATATAATTTCCTAGCTTCCTACTTCTAAGGAACCTGTCAAAAATTGAAGAACACAAACCTCGAGAATAAAAATGCAAAAACCTTGATGGAAATGAGGGGGAAAAACAAGGAGACACAAAACGAAAATGAGTGCCCTCTAGCAGTATGCATCTTCGTATTATATAGTCATATATGATATAACACAAGGAATGTCAAGCAACAACATCAATTGTCATAAACGTATAATTGGATTGTTGACTCTTCTAATTCTGCATTGAATTGTTAGCTCTTAACATTTTGCATTCAATTGTATTATAATTCAATATAATAATCTAATTAACCAATTGCAAAAAATTATTGAGTTGTTGGCTCTTCTAATTCCACATTCAATGTTTGGCTCTTAACATTTTGCACTCAATTGTATTGTATTATAATTCAATATAATAATTTACCTCATTGCCATGTGGCGGAAGGAGTAGAGCCACGTATTAAGAGCAAGACAAAATAATCCACGTCATTGACACGTGTCAAAAGCAGGAGAGCCACATGTCAAGAGTAGGAGAAACACTTCCTCCTTTTATTATATATATATATATATAAGAAGCCACATATATATTAAGAGCAAGAGAAAATAATCCACGTCACTGACACGTGTCAAAAGCAGGAGAGCCACATGTTAAGAGTAGGAGAAACACTTCCTCCTTTTATTATATAAGATTTTTATTTATAAAATTGATAAAGTAAATGTATAACTGAGATTTGTGAAATTCACCCATGTGATTGTTTATAAATAAAATAAATGATAAATTGAGTAATAAGTGATGTTTGTGAATAATATTAATTCTAAAATTAAAATGAACATAATGAAATTGAATGAAGGAAGTATATTATATGAGATTCGTCTTAGATAGAAGTCGTGATGGATCCAAAATTTTAAAACTGTGGTTTGATCGATAGACAATATATAAAACATTTGTAAATAAACATTAATTGTTTTATATATAAACCAAATAAATTTCATAAAATTACAATTGGTGGTGGAACTTCTAGCTTTACTTGGATATAACCATTTTAAGGATGCCTTATCAGCGGGGTAATCTCGACGTCTTCTTAAGCCAATGATAGCTAAGTGGAACGTATGGACTACCATATAGAATAGGAGCGAAAAACCATACTAAATACAGCTCAACAAAAAATTGTAGAAACAAATATTTTTCAATGAAAGTTATCAAAACACTCATTTAATAACAAAATTATAGTTAAGAATTGATAAAACTAAAAATTCTAAAAATTACATCCAACGAGATCATGACTCACAGAGGGCAAGAAAATTGAACACGGGAGGAGGAGTGTGTGAAATTGAGAATGAAAATTTTATTTTGATCTATCAAATAAGGTAATGACAAACTTGTAATTTTAATTAGGCTAATGGATTTTAGCTTTACTGGACTTAGCTAATTAATGGGCTATGCCTATTCGTGTCGGGTGGGTTGCATCCTGCCATTTATTTTTTTATTGTTTCAATAATTATTTCATTATAATAATATTTAATTAATAGAAACAGTTTTTTCGTCTCTAATTAAATAGATGTAAGTAGAGACGGATTTTTAACTCAAATGAGTAGCAGATCGTTGTATGATTAGAGACATCTTTTTTGTTGCTAATATACAACCTTTAATCAGAAAAAAAAATTAGAGACAGCCAAAATAGTCTCTATTATAGACTGTGTTCGAAAAATCATCTCTAAATTTGAGTTGAGATGATAAAAAAAGACTAACCAAAAATCGTCTCAAAACAAATTAGAGACTTTTTTTTTGTAGTGGTAATATACAGTCTCTAATATGATTTTTTTATTCGTATGGGTAACATGTCGTTATTCAATTGCATGCAGACGATATAAGTCGTCTCAAATTAAAGACGATCAAGGTTGTCTCTATTACAAACAGTGTTCGAAAAATTGTCTCTAAATTTAGAGACAATGAAAATAGAGATGAACCAAAAAATATCTTTAGAGACATTTTTTCCGTTTCAAATACCGTCTTTAATCTTCGCGTTTTTTGTGGTGTTAAAATTAACATCCTCATATATAGTACTCCATCCGTTCTGGGATTATTTGCATGGTTTGACCGGCACGTTGTTTAACAAAATTGAATTTAGTGGTTGGTGATGTAAAATAAAAGAGGGGTATTTTAGGTGATTTGGTGAGGTGTAAAGTAAAATGTATGTAAAAAGGTGGTGGTTGACAAAGTGGGATAGCTCAAGTGGTTAGAGCACTACTACCTAGGCCTTAGGTCCTGGGTTCGAGTCATGGGGAGGGGAAAAAGGGATGGGTATAAAAAGGTGGTGGCAATTTTGAAAATAAAATGATGTTGGAAGGGTATTAATTTTGTGGGATATTTCCATATTAATAGTGTGTAAGTAATTTTGGGATGTCCAAAAAAAGAAAGTGTGCAAGTAATCATGGGACAGAGAGAGAGAGAGTACGTATATGTTTTGTGGTATTTTTTTAGGTCTAGTCCACCGCTCATTGAATCTTGATCCATCTATTGTTAAATATCCCTAGCTTCTCAAGTCAAGTGGCTGGTAAATTGTAAAGCACACCTCCCTTCCGTTCACTCTGTTTTACTCACCAAAACCGGTTTGATGACTTAGTTTGACCAATTTTTTAATTCATATTTACGAATTTTATTATAATTATTTATGTATATACGTAAGTAAAATTATGTTTATATGATTGTTGAATTGAAAATTCTATTAGATGTATTTCTATCAAACAAAATTATTTTTAGCCAAAAACTTCTACAGCCGAGTTGCGCCATGCAACTAGCGCTATTTTGATTAAAATTGACTCACTTTTAAAAAAATTGAGATATATTGAGTGGAGTATTACTGTATTAATCCATATTAAAAAAAAATTAATTTATACTCACCTCATTCCATTATTAACATTACTGTTTGCACGAGTTTTAATTTATAACTTATTTATTAGTATTAAAGGTGATAAAATTACTTTTTAGGAGCAGGGGCGGACCCAGGATCGGCGGTAAGGGGGGGCAATTTAATATTGTTCAACATTGTTCTATGTTCGATAATAAAATTAAAATACTTCATATTTATATATTATTCACTGTTAAATATATCAAAACACATAAATCTCTCAAAGCCATCTGTAATCATTTGAACTGAAAATGGAAAAAATAATGAATGGTGAATAAAAAAAAATTGAAAAAAAAAATATATATATATATGTTTCTGATATGATGTAATTGAATCATAATTTTAACTTGATTAGATTGGTAAGCACTAATTAATTACAAGAATTTGTCAATTGAAATATATATATATATATATATATTAAAATATATTTTAATATTAATATTTGAACTAATTAACAACCGTAACTTAAATTGTGGAGAGCAAACTAATTTGTAGCCCATCTAATAATTAGAAAATAAGGTAAAAGCAAATTAAAAAAAGGGGGAATCACTATTAACTCCCTTGTGGGGTGATATATAGCAGCCCACTCCCTCCCATAAAATGAGCTCCCAAATTGTAGGGAATATGACCATAATAACCCTGAGTTGATTTCACCTTTTTAAAATAAAAAGGTTTTTAAAATAAAAAGGTCACTTTTTACTTTTTGCTTTTGGTCTTCCCGAGGTGTTCCCACCTCCCTTGTGTGCGTGTCTATAAAGTTGGATGAAATGTGTGGGTTCAAATTTTAATTGCTAACTTCATATGTTTTCTTAATATTTTATTTATAAAATTTCAATCCTTAATTGATGATATTTTTTAGTAGTTGATTTGAGACCAACTGTTCGAAAAGTTTGGTCTTGAAAGTGGTCATCACTCTCATTTAATCGGCTAATTATCGGGTTGTGTCGAATTATTTAGGAGTAACAAATATGTCCCTCAATTTATAAAATAAAATTTCAATTTTGTGGTAAAATTTATAAAATATAGGAGTAACAAATATTTCCCTCAATTTATAAAATAAAATTTTAATTTTTCTGGTAAAAATGAAACACGGTCAATGCCTTTCAATTAATTTTGTTGGCAAGTAATTTATGTGGTGTTCTTCAAAAAGCAATTTCCCTCGGTTAATTTGTCCATCTGAACAAGCATGACAATTAATCTTTGGATGCTGAAGTTTCATCAAGAAATTAACTGATCATTTTCATCTACATTTTTTTGTGTTTAAATTGGTAGAGGGGCATATACGTTCCACTTTATTTAAATTTAATTTAAGTTTTATGTTTGCTACCTTATATATACCATTTAAGTTTAGTAATTTATATAATATTCAAATTTAATTTTAATTTAAGTTTTAGTAACTTATGTAATATTCAAACTCAATGTAATATTTCAATTTGAGTTTGAATATTACATAAATTGTGATAGAATTAGAGATTTTGAGATGCTTTTTCAAGATTATGGATTAATTTTGTTGAATGATTTTTTTGAAGTTTAATGCAATAGTCACAATAATTGTCTCAATTTTCTACCCTTAACAACATTCCGTGTTTAAATTTGCAATACTTGGTGTTCAACTTTTACTGTTTAAAAACACTCACTGTTCAAGTTTGCAATACTTGGTGTTCAACTTTTATTTTTGAGTGATCATACTTGCCATTGATTTTCATGTTTTATTTTGTTATACTTTATGCTTGAATTATTGTATATTTTTTAGAATCATTAATTACATTGTTGAGGAGTTTTAAGTTTAGATGGCTAAATTTGATTTGTTTTCCTAATATATTTAGATGCATTGGGTTAAAGATAACCGTTGAAGAAATACTCAAAGCTATCAACAAAATAAATTGATTCATCCATTCATTAAATTTACATGTATAAACTGAATGTCAATAAGGTACCGAACCATAACCTAAGGTACTAAACTCTAAATTCAAAATCGAAAAATCTTATATTACATAAGGTACTAAAATGAAATGATTCATTTATTAAATTTAAATATACAAGTTACTAAATTTAATAAATTAATAATTTCATTTCATTTTAGTACCTTATTTAATATAAGAATTTTGAATTTAGAGTTTATTACCTTAGATTAGGGTTCGATAACTTATTGACATTCAATTTATATGTGTAAATTTTGATGAATGGATGAATTAGTTTCAATTTTTAGAAACTCCACTTTTACAATATCCACGGCATTTTATAAAATGTAATTACTTTTAGAGCTCACACGTACACACAAGTCAAAATCAATTTCATTTTAATTAATTAGTACCTTATGTAATAAAAGAATTTTCGATTTTGAATTTTGAGTTTAGTAACTAATTAGTTTGTTTCGATATCAATATCGGGATTGAAATTGAGATAGAATTAGAGATTTTGAGATCTTTTTCAAGATTATGGATTAAATTTGTTGAATGATATTTTTTGAAGTTTAATGCAATAGCCATAATAATTGTCTCAGCATTCTACCCTTAACAACACTCAGTGTTCAATTTTGCAATACTAAGTGTTCAACTTTTACAGCTTAATAACACGCAGTGTTCAAATTTGCAATACTTGGTGTTCAACTTTTATTGTTGGGTGATCATACTTGTCATTGATTTTTATGTTTTATTTTGTTGTACTTTATGCCTGAAATATTGTACTCCCTACATCCATGAAATGTAGTCTCATTGGAGTGGGGCAAAATACCAAATATAAATCTTAATTAATTGAAGTTACTAAACTTATATGTTAAACAAAATACCAAATATAAATCTTAATTAATTGAGTTTGAATAATACATTCTTCAAGAATTTGAATATAATTATTATATGTTAAACATAGATAATACACTTTAAAATTATTATATAATTATTAAATATACATAAATATTAATTATAATTATTTTTTCCCTACACTTTATTTTTATTTATACTAAATGCCACTTAATTATCACCATTAAGCACTTTAATTAACAATTCTTAATATTCTCACCTACCCACTTAATCCTAAATCACATTTTCCCACGTCCCCACTCTTTACTCTTTAGAGTTTTAACTCTTCATATCTCTCTCTCTTGAAACCACCCAATTCGCTCTCTTGAAACTCAATTGAAGAAATACATTCCATTGAAGAAATTGAAGAAATGCAATTGATTTTGTCTTTATTTTTGCTTTTTATTTTAAAAAGGCGAAATCAGTTGACTCTGTTTGAACCCTTCGAATCCTTTTCTTTTCCAAACTTTTCTGATTTCGTTTCTTCCGATTTCTGGGAATTTATGCATTTTTATTTTTGGGAAAGATTTATGCAACACCTCCTGATTTTCCTCAGAGCCCCTTTATGCAGTTTTTTTTCTTCTTGATTTGGGATCTCAGCCTCTCATTCCTCAAGGTTTTGAGGGTAAAGGAAGGAAATGAAGAAGGGAGAGTAGAGAATGGAGGCGGAAGAAAAGAGGGGAGTGGAGAATGGAGGCTGAAATGATGAAAAGAGGAGAGTGGAGAGAGAAAGCAGATGTGGGGAGTGGAGAGATCGAGAAAGGAAGATGTGAGATGAAAATTAAATTATTGATTTGAAGTTAATAATTAAAATAAAATAAATACAAAATTGAAATAAAGGAAAGGGCAAAAGGGACAATTCATGAAGTATTTGGGAGTTAATTTTAGGCCAAAAAAGTCAATGGGAGTCCTTTGCTATAGGTTGGCCAAAGTGTGGGTGGGTTGTAAATAATCTCATTAAAAAACACATAAATTTAATAATTAATATAATAGTAAAAAAAAAAAATTGAGAGGTCCATGGCCACCAAGGGTGTGCCCAGGTCCGCCCCTGTTTAGGAGGGATAGTATATATATTTTTACTTTATTGAAGAGAAAATATTTTGTTTGTGAGTAAAAAATAAAAAATAATGACATGTTGACTTGGTTCATATTTTTGCTCTTTTTAACAACTATATGATCTCCACAAGCGTATGAGTTCGATAGTAGTATGATAAGTATTTCAAGTAGATTTTCGTTCCAAGAACTTAATTGAGTGAGAATGAGTCCCTAAAGTTGCAAGCTAACATATATAGTAACTAAATGTTGTTGTTTTTTAATTTTAAAAGAAGCAACAAATTAAGTATATTAAACTAAATCAATGAATTAAGCAATTAACTAAATAAGACTAGTAGCAAGAAATTAATAGAAATATACTAAATGCAACACAATTAAGAAATACTAGGCAAATGAAGTAAACGAACTAACTAACTTTCTTTTGGAAAGTGCAAGGGAAGGGTATTGCCTCGGGTGTTTCCGTTTTGTGAGAAATTAAGTGAACTAGTGAACCAATTACATGAATTAGCTATGAATTCGGATTAAGCTAAAGGCTGTCACATATGTGTGCAAACCCCCTCAAAAGGCATAGGTGAACAACGTGCATTGATTAGCAATTATAGGATCTAACCAAATACCATAAGTTCATAAGATAGTGTTTCATAAGCACTTTCAACACGGTTACTAATGCTTATGAAACGCCCTCTCACCAAACTCCTAGACGACCTCTATTCGTTTAGTGTCTAATTGTCGGTCTAGCAATTAACCCTCTTTCGGTTAAGCTAATTACTACTTAACTTCTATTCAATTGACCAAAGCTCACACTCACACTCCCAATCATGCTACCCAACTCTCGTTGCAATAAACATAATCAAACATGCTTGCTAATAGGGTTGATCAACCAAATGAATCACTCAAATCACAACTCTAGAAACATAATCACCCAAATCCTAAGCTAATCATGCAATTAATCCACAATTACACTAAACATCCATCAAAACATCCACACCCAAGGCAATGAGAATTTAGCCCACGGTTCTAGAAGAGAATCTCATGGCTACAACAAAAACAAGCATCAAACTCATAGCAAAATAGTAAGTAATTGGAGAATTTAAGAAATTACCAAATTGAAATGCTAACAAAAGTAATATCACCTTGATCATGGAATTGTAGCTACAAAACGATGTAATAGACGATGCTCGGTGATAATTGTAGCTTGATTATAAGTAAAAACCACTAATCTATCTAGTTCTATGAAGAATTAAAACTAAAAATGAAGAACACTACTAACTATGTGTTTGTGTGTGAGAAATTGCTTGTAAAAGGAGTAAGACCCCTTTCTAAAACTCAAATTGAGCCTATTTATAGTTGGGGTAGAAGTTTTGGTTCAGTTTTGCAATTAGGTCCTTGAGATATGGAGAAAATGAGCCAAAACCCCCGAGAAGTGGAAAAGTTGGGTGCCTCGGCCGTGGCCCTGTTGTTCAAATTTCAGGTCAAGGTTTTTTCTCGGCCGAGACTGAACGCTCGGCCGTGGTCTTCAATTTTCAGTCTCTGATCATTTTGCTCGGCCGAGACTGCACACTCGGCATTGTTTCACCCTTGAGTTTGTTTTGTGCATATTTTCCAACTCCGATCTCCGATCGACTCGATTCTTTTTTCCATTTCACTCCATTTTTCGAGACGAATCCAATGGTGCAATCCTCTCTTCAGTCCCGTGAGATATATGCACGTGATTTGCTCCTAAAATCTTCATTTTTCCTAAAGATATCAACAACAAACTACCTTCCTCACAATTAAATCAAATCAAGCATATTAGTGTGAAAATGCATGCAAAACAATCAAAGTTTATCACTAAAACACATGAAATATTATGCAATTTACAACCGAATCACATGTAATATAAATAAGAGATTTTTAAAAATATTTTTAAAGGAGTAAATAGTAAATGTCAAATGTACGTTATATGAGAGAATGTTTTTGTCAAAAAAAATCAAATAATAATGAGCGAGTACAAAAGAAGTAGCATTCATTTTAGGTTGAACAATATCCACACATTTTTAATATAACTGATAATAATTTTCACAAAAATTTATATTCCATGAAATATTAATATAGCTAAATAAGATAAATTAGACAAAATTTCTTGGATAAATATGACTGTAATTATTTTAGAAACAACATTAAGTAAACATATTTTATGTGTAAAATATTTCACACAAGTGGTAGATGCTCTTATATTTTTTTTATCACACAAACTAATACTTTTCAATTACTCTTTTCTATGATTTGCAAAAAAAAAAAAAATGTTCATCCATCTCAATGAAATTTACCCATAAACTTTGGACACGAAAATGAATTTTGAATTATTTTTTTTTTGTTAGAATTTCATCTCATGCATTTTATTCCATTAATGAGATTATCTCAGGAAGAATTTAGGAAAGAAAAGTACCTAAAAAAATGAAATTCCAAAGTAACGCAAATCGCATGTTGTTCTGTTGTAACTTTCGTAGTTTTAGGCTTTTAGCAAGGCTAATGCTGCATCTCTTTATTATTGTTATTATTATTACAATAATTTATTTTATTTTCACGTATTGATTACATATATGTAGTGTGACCTTACATGCTTACACAATTTAAAAACTACAGAAAATAGAAAATATATTCTGAGCGGGACGGATTCTGAAATTCTTATACTCCCTCCGTTTATCGTTTTAAAATTTTCACATAATTTATTTTTTTATTAAAAATAATAAATATAGGCGTAAGATGATACTTTTACTTTTTTAATTATCCACATAACCATTTAATGCATATTATTGAAAAAATTAATATAAGAAAAAAATTGGAATATGACATTTAACTCTCCTAATATAGTGTAAAATGATAAACCATTTTGGGACAATAAAACTTCTTTGGAAAGATAAAAAATTTGAAACAGAGTCAATACCATATAATCCTTTTGTCATTTTCTGTGTCCCTTACTTAATTACTTATACTTAAAATAGTAAAAAAAAAAATGTTTTAACTATCCTTTTAAAATATCTCAATATTACATTAAATGTCATAACTTTATCTACACTAAAAAAAAAATTACTCATAAAGTTAAAAAAGTTTTACTACCCTCAATTTTATCTCATATAATATTGATAAACAATTAATATGTTAAAACTCGTGTCCAAAAGTTATGAATCCTTAAGTAAGGAACGTAGTGAGTATGATTTTTTTTATGCTTTCAATTTTCTCCTTCGGTCTACGTATAAGTTTCTTCCTACTTTTGGGCATAGAGATTATAACAAGTGATTAAATAATACCTTTACGGCATGATTGGTACGAAGGAATGGAGTGTGCATTCTTAATTATATTCCTAATCATATAATTGGTAAGTTTTATTGTATTGAATATTCATTCCATATGGAATGATTATTCCCAAAAATTTAAGAATAGTGATTCATTTCCTCCCTTAGACTCCATAGTTTTAATTATTCAATTCCTTGATGAAAGGTTATTTATGAATATTTTTAATTATTTTAATTAATTTATATTCATTACGGAATATTTTTTTAAGTTTACATAATTATCCTCAACTCTAATTATTTTAATGATTTACTTTACTTGTCATACAAAAATTATAGTTAGTTTACTTATTAATTAAAATTATTTAACATCAACTAATTATAATTTGAAGCTAAAAAATAACTTTATAATAAAATATGAAATAATTTAACCGTAGAAGAATATGTAAAAAAAATTAATAGAAATTTTAAGTTTTGCGAAATTATTAAAAAATTACATAGTTTTTAATTAATTTATATGCTTTTAAAAGTAATACTCCATATTCAAGGATAATTTAGTCATTTAATATAAATTTTAAAAATTCCTTATATACATCTTATGCCTACCAATCATGAGATTAGAATTAAAAAGAAATATTTTTTTCATTCTTTCTCAATACCAATTATAAGAATTATTATTTTTATTTCATTCATTTCCCATCATCATTCTATTGTTGAGTTTATTCAATTCAACCCTAATATCATTCTATCATATCAATCATGCCGTTATAATGCAAGCGATATAATTGAAAGGGTGAAAATGTAAGATGTAAAAACAAAATTGAGTGATTTTATATGTAAATAAGAGTGGAGTGTAAGTATTTAAATTTAGAAGCTTTTTGTCAAAAAAATGGTACGTTAAATTTGTATACGGATAGATTAAAATGACAAAATAAAAAATGTATACACGAATTGTAGGAGAACAAAAAAATTTCACTCTCCCCTATTACTAACTCAAAATATTTATTAATAATATTATAGGGTAGTATAAAATAAATATTTGTTTTGTTCCCAACACGATATGTATACCTAACATTAAGCCAATGAACAAACCCACAGAATTTCAGCCCTCTCAACATTGCATGACTTGTTTACATTTACTTGTAGTACTATTATATAATTACATCCACAAACTCATAACATTATTATTGAGGGAGCTAGAGAGATGGAAGGAGAGTTTCACAATCTCAAAATTGTGTGTTGCACTATTTTCATCTCATCATGCTATTGCTATGGTGCAACTAAATTAATCCCCAAAGGTATAATCAGATTCTTCATGTTCTTGCCTGTGCTATATGTTTTCTTTCATCTTCCTCTTCAATTAAAAACATTCAGTTTCTCTAACCCTACTGCCTTCTTCATAACCTGGCTAACCACTTTCAAGCTTCTACTCTTGGCATTTGGCAATGGCCCACTTTCCAACCCATCTCTCTCTTTCACCCATTTTTTCCTCTTATATTATTTCCCCATTAATCTCCGGGAGGAGGATCAAAAGTCGAACGGATTTCAGCCGCCTGATACCAATAAGGTCGGGTTTAGACACTACACTAAAAACGTCCTCATTCTACTATTCTTGATCTATTTAGGTACTTACAAACATAAATTACCTCGAAACGCCATCTTGTTGTTAATAAGCGTATACGTTTACATTGGATTAGAAGTGTTACTAGTAGGTTTTGCGATTATAGCCAAAATCTCACTGGGGGCCCAAATTGACCCACCTTTCGATGACCCATACCTTGCGACGTCGTTTCAAGACTTTTGGGGCCGCAGGTGGAACCGTGTGGCCTCAAATAGCCTCCGGTCCACTATCTTCCAGCCCACTTTTAATTACACGTGTGGAGTATTGGGCCGTAAATGGGCCGGTTTTCTGGCCCTGATGGTTACTTTTATGGTCTCAGACGTTATGCATGAGGTCATTTTCTACTATTTGGGCCGTGTGAAGTTTGGATGGGGCCCACCTATGTTTTTCCTCTTACATGGGCTTATTGTTGCGTTTGAGGGTATACTGAAGAGGAAGATACATGTTAAGTGGAAAATACCTCAACTAATATCTGGACCGTTGATCTATGGATTTACGCTTTGCACGTTTATGTGGTTGGTACTTCCGGAACTGCTGGAGCTCAAAATTGATGATAAAGTGCTTAACGAGTATACAACTCTTATTAAATTTGTGAGGAAATTGTGCCAAATTTGAACTATAATGGGCCGCATCTTGATTCTCAGCCCAGTAGCACTACATTATGAGGAATTTTACAGAATTTAATAATGAATATTGTATAGCGCAGATAATATTAATTAAAATTACTTTGTTGAAAATATATGATTATGGACATGTTATCGTTTAAAAATTTGTTATTCCTTAATCTTTCCTTTTCCAATGGTATATAACTTCTTTTTTTTTTTTTCAAAATGATGCATGGGCGTTAGTAGCAGCTGAAAAAAAAATGTTGTTGAGATGTTAGGGGTGCACGTATGAGGAATGAGTATGCAATTGAATTTTTTATATGTTTGAATTTTGATATAGGGTGAGGAATGGAATGAATGAGTATGCAATTGAATTTTTTATATGTTTGAATTTTGATATAGGGTGAGGAATGGAATGAAATCTGTTTATATGTTTGATACAGCGTGTTGAATTACTGTTAAAAAAAAAAGAAAAAGATACAGGGTGTGGAATGGAATGAAACCTAACTAAAGAGCCTCTCCTAATTGAGATGTATAAGTTTGATTTTTCACCCCCTCTAACCCATATAATAACCATTTTCCATTAAATTGCATCAAGCACCCTCTTAATTATAGTTGTATTGGTAAAATTCATACTTTATTTGAACTTTTTAGAGAAACATGGAAATTGAAATTTAGTACTCCAGAATTAATATAAATAAATTAATTCTCCACTTTTTTTATAAATCCAAACTTTTAAATAAGATAAAATTATTTTATGGTATTAAATTCTTTTGATATAATTTGATTTTTCAAGATGCTCTTAATTTTTTATTTTTAAAAAAAGGCTCTTAATATAATGGGTGTGAATGGAGTCATAATGATTAAATTTTACTTCAGAATTTTAAAATGGCTGTGAACTGAGTCATGCTTTGAAGTTTGAAGGGAATCTCATAAGAAAGTATCATATATAAAAAGGAAAATATCACTTGGTTACCGAAATTTACCTCTTTCCAGATTTGATCGATCACATTTATTTCCTATCAGTCTTATTCTTTTCTATCAAAATTGATAGACATTGACTAACGGAGAAAGAGTTTTGAACGCAATTTTTTTGACATCATTTCCCCTCTTTTAATTCCTCCTAAACCCTAAACCACAATTTTTTTTTTAATTTTTATTGAATTTATCTTCAATTAATATTACTTCGTGTGTGCTAAGAAATAAAAAAAATCCACAAATAGAGTGATATTATTCAATAAAAATTGAAAAAAAAAAGGGTTTGGGGTCAAGGCTTAGAAATTAAAAGAAGGGAAATGATGTAAAAAAAAAAAAATAGCACTCAAAACCCTTTCTTCGTTAGTCAAAACGACATCAATTTTGATAGAAAAAAATAATCCAAATCTGAAAAGAGGTAAACTTCGATGACCAAAAGTGATATTTTCCCTATATATGAGATGAAATTTTACTTTAAATTTGAATCATACTTTTCATTAAAACATAATGATTAAATTGAGGTCATATAAATACATGTGTCACATAATATAGTAAGTGTTGATGTTATGTCAATGTTGGGTAGAATGTTACAACATATTTGACAACATAAAAAATAATTGAGTGACCAATTTTGATGCGTGAGTGGAGGTGGGTGTGAAGATGGCGGTGAGAATTACTAGAGCGTGAATATCCTATACTTGATCAACTCTTGTCATTTATTAGCAGGTTCACACTTAGGCAAGGAACAGAGGACGGGTGGACCTGGAGTGCAAACTCGAAAGACCTCTTCAACACGAAGGACACATACGATGCCGTAGCAAGAGGGGCGTTAGCCGAAATAGAAAATGAGCTGGAAGAGTGCCTGCCTTCTGTCTGGAACAAGATGGTGCCGGTCAAAGAAGCAGCAATGGCGTGGAGACTCCTTCAAGACAGATTACCGACCCGACAAAACTTATGGAAGAGAAAGATTATCCAATCCATGGAAGAGGCGATTTTTTATTCAAACCTCTTTCTTCATAGCCTCGCTTGCAACCTTCAAACTCATACTCTTTGCCTTCAACAAAGGCCCCTTGTATTCAAATCCTCCAATCCCACTTTCCCTCTTCATTCCCTTAGGGCATGTTTGTTTTGGGACTCACCCGTCCAGACGTGGGACGTAACGTCCCACGTCTTGTTCTAGTTCGGGATTTAACATTCGGATTTCACCATCCAACCACATCCATCCTTAAAAATATCTATATATCCTACTAATACATTTTATCAATATATTACTTTCTTGAAAATCACACATCATTTTTTTTTCTCTTACCTCATAATAAATTTCAAACTCGCACTCAACCGAATAAATTTTAAACTCGACTCGATCGAGCCTAAAATTTCATGATTGAGCTCGACTCGATAAACTCGAGCTCGGCTAGACTCGATACCTATATAATATTCAAAATTAATAATAAAACATATAATCCATTTTTAAAAAAAATTAAACTCGGGCTCGATTATCTGTATATAAATATAAATTATATATTAATGGAAAAATGGTAAATATTGTTCAAGCTCGATTAGGTTCGCGAGGCTTTCGAGCCGAGTATTTATGAGCTCGAACTCGAATTCGATAGCTACTCGAGTAGCTCGAAACTCGACTTGACTCGATTAACTTCGAGTCGAATTCGATCTTTTTCCGAGTCGAGCACGAGTAGCTCGCGAGTTGGCTCGACTCACTTACACCCCTACTTATGATTGGATGAATAAGGTTATTGAGTTGTATAATTCACACTTTTATAATCCAATTACACACTTTTATAATCCAATTACACACTTTTGTATATATACGAAGTCCAAAATTAATTATATGTTTAACGTAAATTTATTTATATTATTTTATTTGCACCCTCGTATAATTTTAAATCATTTTATAATAATTTTACCATCTAATAATTACTCAAATCATTCAATTATTACTATACTTCTCAAATAATTAATATAATAATATAACATCACTCATTTTTACATAATTGATTTGACATAAAGTTACATCCTATCATATTCAACATCCCAAAACAAACACACACAATCACTATTCATCAGGATTTCACCATCCAGGATTTCCCCATCCCCATCTCCCCCATCCTACATAATCCCAAAACAAACATGCCCTTAGGGTGTGTCCTCTTCATTCCCTTAGGGTGTGTTTGGTTTGGGATTGGCCCATCCGGATTTGGATGGGTCATCCCCCATCCCATCCTTCTCCATCCCTCTCCATTCAAATACTCATCTATCCCTATAATACATCTACATACCTATTTTTATACAATCACATCCTACTTGATTTGACATAAAGTTCTCCATCCAAACTTATTTTTCAATCTCAATCCAAACACAGTTTTTCTTCAATTACTATTCATGGATTACCCCCATCCATATTTTTCCAATCTCCATCCCCATCCCATCCACCACCATCCCTAACCAAACAGCACCTTAGCTTCTTTCCCCATCAAAATTCAACATGCTTCTCCTAGAAAAACCCGAATAAATTTCGCCCCCAAAATTACCATCTTAGTCCTTCAGATACAAGTATACAACTACAAGGAACATATACATACTCGTTAGCCCTGATGATATTACATGTCCATTCCTATAAATAATGAATAAGTTAGGGATACTATAGGGTATTGTAGAGTCCACTTATGAATAAAGTAAACGGCTGGGACCTCATCTTTAACTACGAATTGATGAGCATAGCTGAGGCAAACTAAAGAATAACAGATGAGGTATCATTACTACTTGTATGCAAATAAACATGGTTCTTATGTACAATAACTAACTTAACTTGCCTGATTCCTACACAATCATCTTGTTTCTCAATTCAATCGCAGATTGAAGCAATTACATAATGACTACTGACGAATAACTTTGATTGAAACAATATTCGCTTATCCAAATCAAGCATTAATCCCGATCAAACAAGGATCTTTAGTATGAACTCTATTCGTCGGTTTGCCCTCAAAAGACACATTTTTTAGCCTGCATGATTGCTCCAAGATGAGTTTATATGTTGAAGGATATCTGCGAGCTACTAAGGAAAATCGGTCCCTATATTCTTCGACTCCCTCAACCAACAACTGCCAAATTAGAACTCCAGCACCTGCTTCTCTTTTCTTTGCAGACTTGTAGATTTTGTCATACACAACCTTGAGTAAAACGTCTCGATCATATAATCCTCCTGTCTCAACACTCAAAGGGGCACCGAGTTCTGTAAAGAGAACAGGCTTCTTCAACACGTTTTCACTATCACTTATATGAGCATCCACCCAGCTTGAAAGATACTTAACTTTTGCTTCTAAATCTGCCTCTGGGATCCTACATATATAATCAATTACACACAAGATCAGTAAGTTTACATAAGATACAAATCATAATCAATCGGATTCTGGAGAAGATAACAACCAGCTATGAGGGTAAGCATGAACTGAAGCAAAATCAATATCTTTAACAGCTGAATTGTTTATGAAGTCTGATCCAAGTGATGCAGCCCAGCGCCCCGGATTTGATCCATAAATTTCGGTCGATGTTGAGCTATAGAACCCTTCAAGTCCAACCGTAACGAGATGTTTCTTGTCCAAGCTTTTCACATATGCAGCCATCTCTGTTATCCAAGCCTGTGCACATTGACATTATAAAACATCCAAATCTTACTCTAAATTCAGCTGTTTATCAAGATTAAATCGTACCTGAAGAGCTGAAGCAGATGAAACGGACTCACAACGAGGCTCATTGATGAGTTCCCATGCAAATATGGATGGTTCATCAGAATACTTGACTCCACTGTAGGAATTTTTCTACCTAAAATAGCCTGCAATAACAATATTAACAAACATAACAAAATTAAGGATTAATCTGACCAAAATAAAGCACTATGTCTCTCTCGATCATATATATATACCTTAACATAATCTTTATAGTAGCCTTTTATAATTGGGTCATAGAAAAATGAATCAGGAGAAGAAGAGACATTGATTCCAGCTTCTTTTGCCCAACGCAAATACTGCGCTTTTCCACCATATGCATTCAAATTGTTGACAAGGCTCAGGATTAATCTTATCCCCTGTTTTCTTGCTTCCACTATCACATAATCCAATGCCTAAAAACACAAAATACAAATTTCAACAGCATTGACAGAGAGGATTCATTATTCATATCCAAAAAAAAACCTTGAAGACCCTCTCATTGAAGAGAGTTGGGGCCGGGCCCATCACTGAAAGCCCAAGTCCTACAAACGGTGAAGCCCATTTGAGCCCCACTCTTGAGCATCTCAGAAACCCTGCGCCTTGATGGCCGCCCGATGCTCTCCTGCATCAACCAGTACGAATTCCAGCCGTTGATATAAACTTCGTCATCTAGGAGCACGAATCTAGTGTGGTTGACCCCCACAAAACCCATCTTGGGGAGGCTCCAGAAAACAACAGGGAATTCAAAGGTGAGATTGCCGTACAAGTTGAGATACATGAAGCAGAAAAAGGCATAACTGGGTACAATTGTTTGTGCTTCCATTCTGAGTTCATTGGAGTTGCACCGTCTATGTTTGCTGTTCTTTCTGGGGCAATGACATTCAAACCAACACCATAAACATAGTGATCATGATTCATGAACGTGATTTTTTTTTATTATGTCGGTGTGTCTTTTTTTGTAGTCTACGTTACGCCATTCTCACCTTCAATCCCCCTTCATTCCTGCCTGCCTGCCTGCCTTTTCTAATTTGCTATAAATACTCGACATTATCCCTCTCTTTTTGTTTTGTTAAATACAGAAACTTAGAAAAATATTTTAAAAAGGAAGGTGTAAAAATTATTTTGAGACAAAGAGGGTACAAAACTTATATCCCGTTCCAAATTAGTTTTTACATATTTTTTTTTTTTAAATTTGTTTACATTAATTTTTATATCTAAAAAAAAATCATAACTTTTACCCTCAAATTTTTTATATATCATTACATTTTCTTTAAACAAATACCTTACTTTATTACCTTTTTCTAGAACATCTGCTTTTTAATAAAATTTATTAATTTAATAAAGTTAAAAAGACTAGTATGAAATATTGTATGGAAATATAACTTTTTTTTTTTTATGGCAGTATGGAAATATAACTAGCTCCTACTCAAAATCTGTTTTTTCTAGCGTCTCTCTTCAAATCTACAGTTTCGGGAAGGAGACAAATAGAGATCCATAACGAAATTTAATTGTACTCTGTCATCCCATGTTCTTTCTTTCCTAATTTCTCAGGATTTTTCTCCACTCGTTTTTTATTTTCTTCTTTCATGTTAATCTATGCTTATTTTTATAGCGATTCCTATTATGTTTTAAAAATTGTGTGAACAAAAATGTTACTTAGTTTGTGTGTAACATTTTTTTGTTCAGTAGTGACAATTTGTTGTTTATATAATAACTTTAATTATTGAATTAAATAGTTTTGTCATTTTCAAGTTCTTCCATTTTCAAATAACATGAATCACTAAATTAAGAGATTTGATGTTATGATTATTGATAGTTTTAAGATATTTTTGGAGTTGGTACTTTCTTTGTTGTTGGGCAAAGTGTGCTCTAGTACATTTGGGAGACTCTAAGTGTATGCAAATACAATCGATTAATAAATTGTGAGGCGGTACTATACTAAAGGAGGCAATGACTAATTTGCCCTTAAATTTCCTTCTCTCTCTCCAATCTAATCAACCTGCAAATCACACTACCCCTTTAACTCTCATCTTCTCTCTCTCATTTAATTCCTCTCCCTTTTCTCTTTCTCATTTATTTCCTCTCTCTTCACTCTCAAATTCGAGTGGACGTTCGACACCCCTCTCCATTTTCCGGCGGCCTCCAACGACGCCGGCGACACGGGTGGTGGGTTCCCGGCCTCCATCTTCCTCGGCCCGCTCCCGGCTTCGACTACTAAGGTTTGTTCAAAACCCTCCTCCCTCCACGCCGCTGCTGCTACTCTCTCACCACCGCCTCCGTTTGAAGGCCGCCGCCGCCCCTCTGTTTGAAGAATAAAGATGTTCGTGCCTCCTCCTCCTCCGATTTTTTCCTCTGATTTTTTTCATTTTAAGTTAGTTTTTGAATTTTCTGTATTCTTTTAATTTTCTGGTTCTTATTCCTCCGATTTGCTGGGTCCTTTAAATTTTCAGATTTTTTTATGTCCTTGATTTTTTATGTTTTTCCTTATTATATTTCTTGATGAGTTTATAATGTGAAATTTGTAAAAAAATTTGAAGCAAAAGACATGTCTTTTTGGTGTGGAAGTTTGAGATCTTTGAATTTTTTATAGTGTTAAGAGGGTTTTTTATGACCACGAAGGATGATGACCACGAATATAACATTACCTTGAAGGATGATGACCACGAAGAAGACTATGGTGACGATAAAGGCCAAAAGATGACTTTTGAGTGAAGGCGTCTTCTGCCTTTTCATCTTATTAAAGGTCCTAATTCTTATATGGCCTGAAAGCGGCCTTTCACAATGACGCCGGAGATCCACATCTCGCCCTGTTGCCGACAATTTCTCAGGCGGCGGCCGCCACCCAGTATATTAGGCTAGTCATTGGGCCTGGTAATGGGCATGGACTAGTGTTTCCCAATTTTTCAATCACTACCCCACAACTTTCATCAATACACCCCCTCAATTACCATTTGGATATACATGTATTCTTTATCTGCATTAATTCAAATTTTACTTGAATTTTTTTTATTCATTTTTTTTCAAAATTTTTTTTTATTAAATTTTAACTTTGACTTGTCAAATCATATTTTATTAAATTTTATTAATTCAATTTCTTTATTAAGATTTTAATTAATTGAAATTATATATATTGAATTTTTCAAACAACTTAACTCAAACTTTTTTATTAAATTTTATTAATTTAATCTTCTTTATTAAGATTTTATATTCAGATTTTAATTAATAGTAATTATATATATATATTGTACAACGATAAGTATATTGAACACTTACATCAATAAGTATATTGAACATTTACATAATAATTGTACATCGATAAGTATATTGAATATTTGCATAATTGTTGAACATCGATAAGTATATTGAACATTTTGTGTTCAAATTAGATTTATTCAATTTTTTTATTTATATTTTGACTCCAAATTTTTATTTTAAAATTATTATTCAGATTTTTTAAAATTTTTAATTCACACAATTTTTTTAAATCAGAATTTACTTGATTATTCAGAATTATTTTTCAAAAGCTCAAATGAGCTTGAATTTAGTAGGTAAATAAACATAATATTGATGTGTACAAAATCTTGATGTAAATATTGGTTCAGTTGTAACAAGACCCAGCTTATTACATTTGATATAACAAGACCCAAAGCTCAAATGAGCTTGAATTTAGTAGGTAAATAAACATAATATTGATGTAAATATTGGTTCAGTTGTAAATTATTCTCCCAGAATGATTAATACATCTTCTATGTGCAAAAAAACTAATGACAACTAGAACCGAAATCGAGAAGGTCATCCACAAAACTCGAAGAAGTACGAAAGCAACAAATGCTTCAATGTTTTAATACTTTTTCAAATGATGTTGCATGCGCCCTCTATGAAACATTCAAAGATTGGCATTGAATCAAAAATGTCAACAATTACACAGAATTTCCAATCAATCACCAAGAAACTTTCTAGGTACATTCATCATCATAGTCTGAATTGTTCAAATAAATACTTAAAAAAAGCTGTACTTCAAAGGAAAAATAGCACCTGGAAATATGAATTTCTCACAAGGTTTCAGTTTATTATAATCCATTTATTTATAGCAAATACACACTAAGAGAAAATAAATAAATGAATATATAATCATAAACAAAGAACCAAGACTGTACAAGTACAGCTATGCCCAACCAGGGTGGAAGACCATGATGAAGCACGATCACTCACCACAACTCAAAACTCATCTCTTTCTATTTCAAGAAATTTTATTTAAAATGACTTAGCTGTTCCGTGTGGCGATTGAAGGTTTGCTCTTATCGAGTTTTGGAGGAGCCGATTTACTTCCCACCGGAAGTTTCTTTACAGGGGTGGAACCATTAGCAGCTGTTCTTTCAGCGATTCTTCTCTGTCGTTCAATCCGTATTTCTTCCATTCTCTTACGCTCATCTTCTTCCTGCATTCATCAAAAGGGTCAACCAACTGAACCAAAATCTTGATGTAAATATTTGAATTCAAGCTCATTCACTAAAATAACAAGATATCAACAAGGAGAGTGTATTACTGCTAACAACAACTAAAATCATTCTCCCTATTTAATTTGAAATTCTTATCATTCAAAAATAAGAAATTAACAATCTCGGTATTTCATAATAACCTGATCGCAAGTACCAATACCAATTAAGCATGAAACTTAAATGAGCCATTTCTTTAAACTACTGCAAATCGTTTCATGAAACCCTTACCCTTTTAATAAGATATCCATGAGATCTATGTTTTTTTCCAAGTAATCACATGCAATCAACTTTGATTGAACCTGTTGCCTCTGCAGATTTGCAACAACCTGTGTAGCATCTCCCAAGGGTCTGCAATAAATCAAGAAAACACTCCAAAAAAAACCACAAATCTGATTCAAAAACTACAGAAACAAAACAACAATCAGATCCCAAAACGCCATTGATGAGAGGGTTTACAGATTTCTTCATCCACCCAAGAACGAGGTCGAAATACCTGTTTTACACATCGATATAAACAATTTTCGTCATCGATATACACATCCACCCAGGAACAGGTATTTCGTCATCGATATACACATCCACCCAGGAACACAATTTTACCTAAGAATAAACAAAAAGAAGAGTAACTAAAACAAAAACCCCAAATCAGAAGCTGAATTTTAACAATATTTTCTAAAGAAAAGAAAGTAGATGGATTTTTAGGGAGAGGCACCAAAATAAAAATTTACCGAGTCAACTCAGTGTGTCAACACCACCCACAAAACCCTAGATCTACGCCGCCACCACGCAGTCGTAGAAGACGAGCCCCTTGACGGAGCATTCAGGCTCTGCAACGGCGTGGAGGAGGGTTTCGAACAAATCTTAGTAGACGAAGCCACAGCGCTATGGTCGCCGCTGTTAGAAGACGAAGTCGGGAGCGGGCCGAGGAAGATGGAGACCGTGAACCCACCACTCGTGTCGCCGTCGTCGTTGGAGGGCCGCCGAAAATGGAGAGGGGTGTTGAACGACCACTCCAATTTCTGGGAGGGGAGAGGAGAGAGGAAATTAATGAGAGAGAGAAGAGGGAGAAACAAATGAAAAGGGGCGAAAGTTGGGAAGAAGGGCCAAGAATGGACACCTCGATTCGACAGAATTGCAGGGGATATGAAAGGGGGCGGAAGAAACGAAACTAAAAAACCTATTAACAAATAAGGGGTATAATGGACCATTCATCTGAAAATTTGTATTACCAAGTGGAATTTTTTTTAAAAAAAAGGCGGATGTATCCCCACCCACTTAAGGGGTAGATTTTGTACTTAGTGGTTAATAATCTCTTCTTTGTTCCTCACGATTTCAAGCTTTTTCTTCTCCATAATTTTGGTAATTTCAAGCCTGTTCTTTTCCATGATTTTCATTGTCTAGGTGATTTCAGGCTTTTTCTTCCCACTTTTATAATTGGGATTAGAACAATAATTATACATTACGGTTGAACTAGTACTCTTGGAAAAAAAAAAAAAGAGGAAAGGCGAAGCAAATGAACAGCATTTTCAAAAGAGTGAGTTGGGTGTTTCGGACTCGGTGTCGAACCAAACCAACACGTAGCAAATTCAATTAGCGAGTGAAGAAGTTCACCAACCAAGTTAATAAAATTATTTCCACTTTCCATTTTAAATAGTTCAAGATTTCATTACTTTCATTTCATTTTTAGAAATAATATTATTCACACTATTTTATATCCACCTTCCAACGATCACTTATTTACTTAAATTGTCATTCACTTTATTTATAAACAATCATTTTATTCACAAGTGAACGCCATAATACCTCATCATACCTCCAACTTATAAGTTAATCAATATTCATTAAAACAAGTGCTCCAAAAAAATGAACATAATGATTTTGAACGGAATTATTATAGAATATTTATCATCTCACTTTATTGAGACCTTACCTAACAACACTTTAAAATATGTTGCACGTTTATTTTACTCTCTACTTTGCTGGGGAGGTTAGGTAGGGGTCCAAACAACACAATGTAGCAAAGCATTTCAGATTTCACTCAAATTTACATACAAGAGGATCTTTATCTGTCCAAACTTCAAAAACTCAGTTCAATATGTATATTTTCTTACATAATCAAACATATAATGGGTTATTCAGAATTGAAGAGAGAAGCAAGTAAAGGGATTAGTAATGAATTTAGAGATTATATATAGGTGTACCTAAGAATGATTATTGATCTCGAAGAAACCTCTGCAGACACTGGAAACCCAAATGCTCTGCACAGAACTTCTCCATTTCAATCCCACCACCTCTTTCATTGCAAACCTCCCTCTCAATCCCCGCAACAATGTCATCCCAATCGTTCAAATATCCATCCCAATGCTCCACTCTAGTGTCCGAAACTGCATCCAGTATCTCTTGCAAACCAACAATCTTGCGGGTTACATGCCTCCTCACCTCCCTTACATTGGGATCAAGTCCTGGCACCGAGTCAAGCCTTAACAACAACCCCATCAAAGCCTCGTTGATCTTAATCCTCTCACGCACACTCCTACGTACAGCATCAACTGTCTCCTGCCATACATAATTTATGTTCATAAAAAACTCGTCATTATCGAGAGAAAAAACAGCATATACTGCCGATTTTGATTGCCACAACTTATGGTTGTAACTTGTACAATATGAGCAAACTATTAGTGCACTCAATATATTAGTTAAGAAGGGGATTACGTTACGTAAGTGAATAACTAATCCATAACAAATCAACAAATTCCACTGTTTTGAATGAGGATATAAAGCACAATCAAATCACTCGGTGCAAAACAAGGATAAAGGTAGCAAGTCCTCTGTCAACATTAAGATCCGTATGAACAAACAAAATCAACCTGTTCCAGTAGGTTGAAAATACATTTCCAGCCCTAAATTCATACATAGAAACCAATCGCTCAACTAATTGGGAACGAACAATTTAATAAATTAAAAATTATCTTCTACTGCCACTTTAGCATGTCTTACGAGTCACTCTGAGATGAGATCAGTAGATTACCATATACTATCACCAATCATGAATTGCTATTTAAGTAGATGTAAAGACCACTAGCGATCAAAAGCAGCTAAGAGAGAGATAGTATAATTTAGAAATCACACCTGGCTTTGGATGATTCTCTGCCAGTAATTGGCTTCAGAATTGACGGCGGATATCTTAGTTACAAGGGCGCGGACCACGTGAGATCTGTAGGCCGATTGTATCTTAACAGCCGCCGACAATTCTCGATGAGCGGGGAGGTGAACAGTTATGGGGATAGGTTCCGTTGGTTTTCCATCGACGGGAGTTTGGGTAAATTTGGAATCGGGCGCAGGGGCAGAATGGTCGTCCTGGTAAGTGTATATAATAGTTGTGGTGGTGGAAGCGGCGGCGGCGGATGAGAAATAGCGAGAGGTGCGGGTGCGGGAGGAGGACTTCATTTTTACCGGAGCGGTGATGGAAGAGTAAAGGGTAAAGGAGGTGAGAATGAAATGAATGTTGGCGCGTATTAGGCATAGGAGCACTGCCCGTTATTTGCGGGACCCCAATATATCCTTTTGTATGCCATCCGTTGGGTTTTGTCGGTGATGTTGATTTCATTGCTTTTTCTTTTCCCTGTCAAAAAAAAAAAAATTGCTTTTTCTTTTCATTTTTCAACAATATTTTAATAAATTACGCTACTTCAAAGATTGATCTAAAGTCTAAGCCAAAGTCTTGTATGTAAAGTACACCGTGTACTTGAGTAGACTTTGACTAGTCAAATGTTGACCGTTGATCGGTAACGATCAAACTTTGACTTTTTTATTTTTTTCGATTTTTTTTTTTTTCGATTTTTTTTTTCTTAAAAAAAAGTGTATGTTCTTATAACTAAAAAGTGTATCTTTGTTTTTTTAATGAAAAGTGTATGTTACTATATTGAAAAATGCAACATGGTTTTTAATGAAAATTGTATGTTATTATAACTTTTCTCTATTAATGAAAAGTGTAAGTTATATATTAATGAAAAGTGTATGTTATTATAACTGGAAAGTGTATGATATATTAATGAAAAGTGTATGTTTTATTAATGAAAAGTATATGTTATTATAACTGCAAAGTGTATGATCGATTTAATGAAAAGTGTATCTTATTATAACTAAAAAGTGTATGTGTTTATTAATGAAAAGGTGTAAGTTATATATTAATGAAAAGTTTATGTTATTATAACTGAAAAGTGTATGATATTATAACTGAAAGTGTATGCTAATGATACATTATTTGTACTTGCACTTTCATAATCTATAAAAACTGGTGCTATTTTTTTTTAATTATTATTAATTTTACACGTTTTATTATTTTTTTACTTGCACTTTTATTACTATTAATGATATTATTAGTAAGTGCAATTAATAAAAGTGTTATTATATAAATTAGGCAACAAAAAATATTTATCAACATACAATGATATATATGATGTTGTCGAATATCATACATAAAAGAAAATACATGCACCTCAAACTAGACCCAACATTCTTGATAGAAATCATAACATACAAAATTCAATCAATATTTCTAATGATTTTATTTTCTCAATCATTGAATTTTTCACATTTTATTATTTATATTGGTTCCAATTTTTTTTTAGAAAAAAAATTGTTATTAATTTTTCACATTTTATTATTTAAAACTTACACTTTTATGACTATTAAAATACACATTTCTTTTATTAGTAATTGCACTTTTATAATCTAGATAAACGGGTGACAACGTGCATCTAGATAAACGGGTGACAACGTGCAAAAAAATTCAAATTTTATTATTTAAATTTTTTAAAGGTTATTAGTAAAAAAAAAAAAAAAAGGTGAAAAAATAAAATTTGATAATTGTTGAAACTGGGAATTGAACAACTGACCTTGTAGTTAAATATTCGAAGGCCAGCCGCTGGGCTATAACAACTTATATTAAATTTTTTGTGCATTATTATATATATTTGATTGGGTCCTATTTAAAATTGGACTCAAGTACACGGTGTACTTGAGTACACAAGTACACAACAGCCCAACCCAAAGTCTAAACATGAAATAAAGTTTTATTTTAATAATGAATCGTTCTTTCATTTAATATATGATTGAATTGAGAATCACAAATTTATTGATCAAATAATTTGATGAAATTTGTAGCACAATTTTTTTACCAATTACTATTGACTTTAAGTTCAAATGACTACAAATTTTATAATGTGTCATCTTTTAATCCGACGGAAGCAAAATAAGTTTGTTACGGATTCAAATGTAGACACACTTTTTTTAACGGTTACAAGATCAGTATACGAAATCAATAGACAAAGAAGCGCAAGATCTTCAACCCACATACATCGGGGACCAATGGTCAACATTTTCTACTAGTTGAAACTCCGCACATGACACACGTTGTATGTTAATTTACGTGAATCATCATAATGTTTGCTAAAAGGATGCTGAATAATGCACAAAATGAACCATAACTCCATAAACCTTTCACTCTGCATATAACCGGTAATCCGGTATTACTTATTTATTATCCACTTATGACACAAGAAATACAAAATACAAAGATAAAGGCATGGATGGATAGTTTACAAAACCACAAGTTTAGGAGGAGGGAGCAGATGGGATTACGATTTCTGAATGCCAGCAAATGACATCAGCATGTTCTCAAGATGGAGATGGAAGAATTTTGCCAGAGCACTCTCCAAACCCAACATTGTAACCATCTCCCTGCAATTCAATCAGATAAGTTATTGTTGCATTGGGCTGCAAAATACAATTAGAAGTAATTCCGTGCATAAAAACTCAAACCTTGCAGCAGCCACTGAAAATTACTTCGTCTCCATCTTCCAAAAATGTACGAGTAGTTCCACCTAAGGATAAAGGCTTTTGTCCGTTCCAGGTTAGCTCAAGTAAGCATCCATAAGAATCAGGTTCCTGCAAATTAAGAAAGTATAAGGGTTTGCTTAACTATCGTAATTTCTCTAATTAAAGATAAGAAAACCTTACTGGGCCACTTATAGTTCCAGTCCCAAGGAGGTCACCCGGCCTTAAGTTGCAGCCATTGATAGTATGGTGAGCAAGTTGCTGAGTTATTGTCCAGTACCTGTACCACACATTGTGATTATCCCATCACAAAATGTCTACCTTTGTCAATCAAGGCAAAAGAAATAAATAGTCAAACTAATAGATGGGTGATAAATTCATACAGGTGTTTGAAATTGCTTTTTGTGACAACATTTGCATCTTCTTGGCCAGCTGGTACAATGGAAGCCTGGTAGGAAAAATGTCATGTTCTTCTATTAGAACAGATACTCCAGGGGATTTTATGAGTATGCCAAGCAAATTGCTCATAATTTGCATCTTTTGTGTGTGTGAGAGACAGAGAAGTAGAAAAATAACAAGTACTAGTTTGCAGGGTTAACTGGAAGAGCTAAACACACCTGCAAGGAAATATCATAATTTTTGGATTTCTTCTCAGCAAGATACGGCAATGGAGGAGGACTCTGCAATTAAGAATAATAAAAACAATTATATTCATGGCCATAACGGGCAAACATTGCAATCCAAAATAATGAGCAGATTATGTATACCTGCTCTGGAGCATCTGAAGCAAATAGTTCCAAAGCATCTAACGTCACAATCCATGGGGATATAGTTGTGCCTGCAGTGGATAAACTAAATTAGGCTTCTGCTACTATCAGATAGGGCAGCAGATTTCTTCACAGTATGGATGTGATTACCAAGACCCAGATTGCACTAAATGACTCCATCACAGCATAAATAAATTACCCACATACATTGGTACATTAAAAAAACTTGATAAGATTTTCCGTAGAATTTACCATAACGATGGAGATGACTTCTTACCAAAACTTTTGCCCAGAAAAGGACCAAGAGGCACGTACTCCCACGCCTGAATATCTCTTGCTGTCAAAACCAACAGCATAAAAGATCAAAGTATGTGATTCAGTGTGATGAGTAAGTAAGATACGAGGTATTTATTCATACCACTCCAGTCATTCATCAGAACAAGTCCAAAGATATGATCTGCAGCCTCATTGACATCCACAGGCTTCCCCAATTCATTCCCACGACCAACTATAGCAGCCTAAGAGCATTTTGAACCGGGAACAAAATATGGTATTCAATTTAAAAATAGTAAGTAACTTGACCCAAGACAAACTATCCTATGTCTGTCAAAAGTCTTACCATTTCCAGTTCAAAGTCCAACTTACGAGAAGGTCCAAAATAAGGAGGATTGTTGGGAGTTGGATGGCCTTGTCCTCTGTAATAAAAAACATCCACAAGTCATGTAATATACCTCCCTTTTTATCAGAAAAGCACCATATAGAAAAATGGTTTCCACAGAAGATTCTAATGCATCAGCAAACAAGGAACTTGAAAAACAATTGTAAACCGTTTTGGGACTCCTATTCAGTATAAAGGGAAAGATCAATCCAGCAGATGATTATTACTTCTTTTCTTATAACAAGAATATTTTTAACGACTCATGAGTTTTAGTTTTGCTCGTCATTATAAATTTGCTCTCTAGTACACAAATGTCAGGTGTAACCACATGCAAACTGTTAAGATGCAGATGTTCCTCTTAATATCAGGAGATCAATATCAATAGTGAAGCCGTGGGCATTTAAGAATTGATTTGGAGAAATGAGTTCAGTTCTGTAACCTTGGTCTGATTATATCAGTGCCAGAGATGACAATTGACGAAGCACGCCCATGGTAAGCTATAGGCAGGTGGAACCTGAAAAATATGCAGCAAGAAAGACGTACAGAAATTTTGTGTGAAGAAGAGAGATGGTTCAGTTTTCCAATGAGATAGTAAATTGCCATACCAGTTTGGGTTGATGGCGTTTTCTGGGCCTCGAAACATAAGTCCGCAGTTCTTCGCATGATGCTTTGATGCAAAGAAGTCAGTGTAATCCCCTATTGTAATAGGAAGAAGCATTTGGACCTTGCCCTGACACCATAAGCATGGGTTTAAAAAACAGCTGAACAAAACTTGGATCAATTTTAGTAAATACAAAACTGTATGCAGGCTTACCATAGGAACAAGTGCTTTCTCCCTTAAACTTGCATTATCACGCAATGTAGGTTCTGCAGCTGCATGATGACAAAGCAAAACATTATTGAATTTACTAAATACAATAAATGCTTGTTCTGTTTTTTTAGATGCAAGTTAAAATGATATTTAGTCAAATCATGTGATCAATATTTCAAATTTACTTTTCCTACATGAAGACGGTAAAATGGAAGACTGGGAATCCACTGTTTGCATAAGGGAAGCAATATGAGTAGCCAACCTGATAATAGCTTTTGCAATGTCGTACGAGCTTCCTTCCAGGCCGGGCGCCCCAATTCCATGAACTTATTGAGAGTAGGCTGTAGAATATGCCATTTCCAGCATTTAGTATACTTATTTATATTGTTTTTCTACAACAGTTTGTTATGTACATTTTCAATGAGGGAATGGAAATTGTTGTTTTCACCCAGTCAGAGCAAGTGAAGTGATTTCAATGACTGAAGCATTCCTAACTATTTTTCAACAATTTGACTTCCAGTTGACCAATTCTAAGCCACTGCCTAAAACTTTCTCAAAAAATCTAACAGCAACCGGTGTTACAAATATATTCGAAATTACTCAAAAAAAAAAAAAAAAAAAATTCAACACAAAAAATGCAACTCTCTAGTTTTCTGTCATTAATTTAATTAATCTCTGCTCCTTAGATGATGTAATCGCTCACAGTAGACGCATGTCAAAGGGCGGCAACAACTCCCCACCCCTTAAACAAAACACGTGTTCTACCACAGTCCACAGCAGTTAAATTCAACTCAAATTGAAAACAGTCTACTCATGCTTAAACAATTACTAACTTGTAGAACAATTAATCTAACATATCTGCTTCGACGCTTAATTAAGAAGCTAAAATAAAAGTAGGTATAAAGACCTGATTGAAGCAATCCGAGTTCCCGAGATACGGACCGGCGAAAAGACCGGCCGAAGCAACCGCGGAAAGGTCGAGCACATAGTCTCCGATCGCAACGCCGGGTCTGGGTTCCGAACCCGGTCCGCTCTTGAAGACGCCGTACGGTAGGTTCTGAATCGGGAAGTGTGAGTCCGGATGGACGTCAATGAATGACTTCAGAGCCATGGCAAAGCAACCAGGGATGTAACGACGTCGTTAGCAGAGCTTTGGAGATATCAAGGAATAAATGAAGAGTGAGTGAACCGTTTGAGTAGCAGAACAAAAGGAATTCAAGGAAAAATTAAGTAGGGGATGACGGGTTGTTGGAGAGGGGTCGGGTAAATTTAAATTCGGGCTGGGCGTAACTACTGTATTCATTGAGGGAACTAAATTGGCGGTTGATAATTAACAATGACAAGTATTTTCATAATTACTACTCCCTCCATCCATCCGATTTTATTATGTCAACTTCTCTGGGCACAGATTTTAATAAATATTGATTAGTTTATTCATAAAATAGATAAGTTGAGGGTATAAATCGTATGATAGGGTATTGTGGGGTCCATTTGTAAATAAATGATTGTTTATGAATAAAGTGAATGACAAAGTGGGTAAATAAGTGATGGTAGGAAGGTGGAGATAAAGTAGTATTAATAGTATTATTTACAAAAAGGTATTTGCATAATAAAATTGGACAACTAAAAAAAGAAAATGTGAATAATGAAATTAGACGGAGGGAGTACTTTATTCTGGGAACTAAATAGGGGTTGGGCATCGGTTCACGATTCAGGGTGTGTTTGCAAACAATAGTGATTGGTTCAAAGTAATTAAAATTGATTTTTGAAATAAATTTGAAAGTGGATAGTGTTTTAAAATTAAGCACTTTTAATCAATTTTGTATATGTTGTGATGTTTGCAAAACAAATAGTTTCTTTATAATTTTACAAAAATACCCTTATTACATTTGAATAAGTAATGGGTAAACAAAAAATATTATTTAAATTGTGAGGGCAAAAATGTAAAATTGGTTACTACAATGATGAGAATCACATAGAAGCTATTAAAAGTAGGTGGAGGGATGCTTCACCAAAATCACTTTAAACTACTTAATTCCAAAAATTATTATATTTTAAAAAAAAATGATTTTAAGCACATACTAGTGCTTGCAAACACTCACTCAATCGAACTGATTACATTGATTGGACAGTCGATTCAATCGTCAAAATAATCTTTTAAAAAAAATATGTTTTCTCGATTTTTACCAATTTTGACTGGTTTTGACTGATCAACCATTAAAATAGTTTTTTTTAAGTGGTATCAGATCAGTTTCGTTCCCGATTGAATCGACTGGTCAAATCTGATTATGAAAATAATGTCTTAAGACATTCGAATTCATTTCTTCTATTAAAGCATCCCAATTCATATAACCAACTCATTAATTTTACATATTAAATTTTATACATTTACTTCGCAATCATCACACTTACAATTGTTACTATTCAGAACCCCCACTATCCACATAATCATTCAATATTTATTAATCAAATCAATTCTAACTTTATTTATTTTTATTGTATTAATTTATTTAATAAATAAAATAATTATTTATGAATTTATATTAACAAAAAATATAAACTGATTAATTCATTTTAATTGTATATTTTGTTGATTATTTAGAACATTAACTAATACTCTTAATAGTTTTTGCCCAAAATTTTATTGACAAATAAAAAAGGAGAACAATGTTAAAATAACAAACAATAATACATGAAATTAAAATAGATAACTAAATCATATTTCTACTTATTTTAATAACATGTCAAGATATGCTCAATCAAATTCAATCGAAGTTGTTGATGCATTTATTTATCACGTAGTTCACCATGTCTCTTAAAATACTCAGTAGATCCTCCTATGGAAAATAAAAGACAACAACTCAAAATTAATGCACAAGTTGATGAAGTTCACCCCATTTTCCATCATTTCATTATTTATGCAGATTTGACAATACAGTGTGAGCACCCAAAAAAAAAAAATAACAAAAAATATGAGGCAATTGATACAACTATTCTGAAAATCAAAATCCAAATTAAAAAAAAAAAAAAAGTTTTTATTTTTTTTGGGTAAAAAGGAACCGTCCATTTTCAAAGCGGGTTGCCAAAACCTCAACCCAATTCATCAATAAGAGAAATTCTCATATGCACACTGTGCACCTGCACACGTTTTTTTTTTCTTTATCTTTCTTCTCCCTTCTTCTCATTTCTTCCCCTTTCTTCAATGGCGGAACTGTTATCACTCCACCCAAACCGAAAATCACTTCCAACCCAAATCAGAAGCGTCGGAGTATTGTCACGCAAACTTCCCCAAATATTTCGCCGTGCTTCCTCTACGTCGCCACTGTTAGGAATTAATATACAAGAATTAATTCCCCACCTCTCTACAAGTTCGGACTTTTAGATGAGACGGAATTCTTTCATGGTATCAGAGCAAACCAGGCAAACGACCTGGGTTCGATTCCTGTTGAAAGCACGCAAACGACCTGGGTTCGATTCCTGTTGAAAGCACTCCACCCATTTAAATTGTCCACTCGATGGGCCTCCTCCCCAAAAAGGGTAAGAGGTGTTAATCCGGCCCACAAGTGAGGGGGAGTGTTAGGAATTAATATACAAGAATTAATTCCCCACCTCTCTACAAGTTCGGACTTTTAGATGAGACGTAATTCTTTCAGCCACCGCCTACAACAATGCCCCGCCGCCGGCGTCGATGTCTGTAATTCGACTTGATCTGGTAATTCGATTTCGTTTTGGAATTCGATTTAATTCCATGAATTCGAATAAGGAGATGATGTATGGTTTGCATAAGATTAAGATGCCATAGATCTCTCTCTCATCTCTCTCTATCTCAAATTGCAGAAAAAATGTATGGGGTATGGAGGCGGTGCGAACTGATAAGATAAGACAGTATATTTCTTAAATCTACTTAATTTTAATTCTTTTTTTTTTTAGTATTGAGAAGTGTAATTTTTATTATTGAAAAGTGATAGATATTTTAACTGAAAAGTGTAATTTTTATTATTGAAAAGTGTTAAAAAATTGTAGTGTTAAAATTATTTTAATTAAAAAAAATATAACTGAAAAGTGTAATTTTTATTATTGAAAAGTGGTAGATATTTTAACTGAAAAATGTAATTTTTATTATTGAAAAGTGGTAGATATTTTAACTAAAAAATTTAATTTTTATTATTGAAAAGTGTTAAAAAAATTGTAGTGTTAAAATTATTTTAATTGTAGTGTTAAAATTATTTTAATTAAAAAATATATATATTTAGGTCACAAGGTTTCGAGAACCTACAACCTCATACCCATCTTGGGTAGACATGGGCAACGGTTCCAAACCGCCGATTTCGGTTAGAAACCGGCGGTTACGATTTGGGGTTTCGGCGAACCGTAACCGAACCGCGAACCGCCGGTTACGGTTACAGTTTTCAAACCGGCGGTTCGGTTTGAAAACCGCCGGTTTGGCGGTTTGGCGGTTTAGGGTTTTTTTTTTTTTTTTAAATATTATCTCCGTTTTCACTCCGTTTTCGTTCGTTTTAACTCATTTTTTAGAAAATACATTACTAGAATTGAATAAAAATTATATAACTTAAATTTATACATTAAAAATAAAAGAATTGTGTATTAAAAAAATTAATTAATTTTTTTTTTTTTTTTTAATAAAAAACCGCCAAACCGGCGGTTAACCGCCAAAACCGGCCAAACCGGCGGTTTGCGGTTTGTTAAAATGCCGAACCGTAACCGAACCGCCATTTTTCGGTTACGGTTCGGTTTGTAAATCGTAACCGCCGGTTTGTCAAACCGGCGGTTTGGCCGGTTGGCCGGTTTGGCGGTTCGGTTTTGCGCGTGTCTAATCTTGGGTTAGATTTTGTTTTTCTGAGTTCATAAGGGTTGACCTGTGCATTAGTATGCACGTGCACACTATGCACAAGAGACCAACTCCATCAATAAAGTTCATCTAACAAAATTAATTAAATTAAACATAGTTATATCATCCTACAAAATATTAAATATAATTCATCAATCATCAATCATCAAATAATAATTATAGATTCATAAACATAAATGATGTGACCTTATCGAATTCATAGGAGTGAATGATAAGGAACACAATCAAAGAAAGAATAAAGACAAGAAATACCTAAATGAAACCCTTGATAGATCCTTGGATATCTGGTAGCAATACACGCCTTAGTGAGTCTGAGGACCTGCACGCAAAACCGGGCCGGAGGAGTGTCCGGCGTCGGACCTCCGACGCTCAAGTCAGTTGAGCTTGATGGAGAAGATGAAGATAATAAGAGTGTTTCATGTTTGTATGTGTGTTGTAAATGGATAAAATGACTTAGGAAACATTGAAATGAAAGAGGAATGCTTTTATACCTTGTTATGGAGGGGTAGGGAAGTAATTTTACCTCTAGGGTTTGTTGTAAGCAGTGCCACGTCACCGTACTACCTGACACATAACAAGCTGTCACGCATACATTTTCAGGGATGCTCAGAGGTTTTCTGACGCACCAAGATTCCTTACTCTTCTTGAAGGCCAAGACAATTCATTTCCTTGGTCCTAAGCGAGCGAGGAAGACCTAATAAGGTTCTTTCCTTCTTAGCCATGCTCATCAGTTCTGGTAGCGTTGGAGATGAGGTTACTAATATCAGATCAGATCCCGGAGGGATCTGATCAACTCATGTCCCATTTCATGGCCAGGTCCTGGGGGGAAGTGATCAGCTCTTACTTTGGTTCCTAATCAGTATCTCTTCTTTTATGGACCTACACGATTATGTCACATCATCCACTCCCCCCTATTCTTGACTATGATAGCTCCTTGCTGAGAATGGTTAAGAATAGAGTCTTTTCGAATTCTTACTTTTCCCGCTCATTTTCTAGGAAATATTTACTTTTGATCTGGACCGTTCTTCAAGATTGGACCTTTCATCTCCTTTTATCTCCACCTTACACACGTTGCCCATCTGATTAAACAACTGTCCCATCGCTTTCTTCCATAAAAAGGGAAATCTACCCTCATTCTTCGCCTCTCTTATTTCTAGTCTGAGTAAAAAGAAAATTTTACACTTCCCAAAAATCGCTCTTTCTTAAACTCCGGTGGAAGGCTTTTCTTTTCCGACGAGTTTTTCCGTTCCGGCACCATCGCCCTTAGCTTCCAGGTATTGCTTTCTGTCTTTCTTTGTTCTTCTTTTTTCTAGCCTCAAATGGTTAGCCCATCTTTGTCCGCTTCTGGTTCTCCTTCCTTCTCGACTGAAGGGGGAGATACGCAATCTGATTCTTATCACCATAGTTCTCGAAGTTTGACTCCGGATCAACTTTATTCATCCGGTCATACGGATGTTCTATCCGACCGGTATCCCCGATCTCAGTTAGGGCCTCCACCTTTAGCGTTAATTCTGCCTCCATCTTCTTCTTCCTCTAGTTTTTTAATTTCTCGCCGCCCTAGGAAGTTAGCCACTTCAGAAGACATTTCCAGTGATTTATGGGATAAAGTTGATTCACATTCTTCTCTTGTTTCTTCGGAACTTAGGGAGATAAAAAAGAGATGCCATAGTCCTTCAGATTTTCTCTTCGACATGGCTCTTCCTGAGGAGAGGCCTAATTTCTTCTGCCCCCCATCGTTACCCTTTTTCCGAGCGCACATAGACTGTGGAATTCGCTTCCCTATTTGCCCTTATCTCGTTGATGTGTGTCGTCTTTTTAACATCTCAGTAGCCCAAGTTAACCCTTCATCTATAAGGACTTGCCTATCATTCTATATCCTCTTAAGACATTATGGAGGTAATCCTAGCGCTGAGATGTTCGCCTCTTGTCATGAGATTAAATTGAAAGAGGGTTTTTTCTACTTCAGCTCTCGAGTTAATGGTCCTCCCAATTTCATTAAGAAGCCTCCTAGTCTTGAAGTAGGATGGAAGAAAAAATACTTCAGGGTCACCCCCAAAAATGGGGAGTGGCCTTTTCCTAGTGATGAGTGGCATCATACTACTCCTACTGGTCCTGTTGTTTCGGATTTTGTTATTTCTCAAAGGGATCTGACCATCATGCAATCTTTAGAAGATCATGTTCTTGACAAAAAGAATGGTCTTTTTAAAATACATCATCTTGTACGAGATCAAGGGGTGTTAATCCGTTTCGGACTTGACAGCTCTGGAGCGGAACTTTCCCCCAGAGCCGGTAAAGTCCTCTTCTTTACTTTGTTCATGTCTCTTTTTCTTTTTATAGATCTGGTCTAACCTTCTCACCTTCTTATTTTTCAGAGATGGACTTCGTCTTCAGTTCTGTTAAACTAGATATCGTTGATGTCGATGAGGATATTGTGACAGTAACTTCTTCAGTCCCTGCTCCGATGACTGAGATAACCAATTCTGACATGGTGGCTGCTCCTATGACTTCAACTCCGCTTCTTCAAGGTGGGACCTCTGTTCCGTTGACCAACAGGGTCCTCAGGAGTACAACTTCAGGTGTTCCTCCATTGGCCCATAAGCGACCTGCTCTTGGGGAGGGTGAAAAGGTTTCTTCAAAGAAATCCAAATCCCATCGGACACGTCCGGAGGCGCTTGTTCCTCGTAGGTCTTCTAAGGATCTCTTTACTTTGGAGATCCCCAAGTCCGTTTCTGAATTGAGAGGAGAAGAGAGTACTTCTTTCCTTAAATTGATTCCAACTTCAGATGATAAGCAACGGTTCCTTGAACATTCAGTTCCTCAACTTTGGGAGGTCTCTTCGGAGTTATGCACCCAGGTAACCCCTTTTTCCTTATGTTCTTATGCCCTTATTATTCTGTTCTTTCTAATAAATTTCCTTCTTTCTTCAGCTTATGACTGTTCAAGGAATTTTGTTGAACAAAACTGAGAAAGAGCAGGCTGATAAGGACTTGGGGCGCCTCCGCTTAGAATTGTCAGCTAAGGATGAAGAAATTCAGAAGACAGCTACGGATCTCAATCTGCTTACTAATCAGAATGCAGAACTCAAAAAGAAAGTTGAAGAGAGTTGGGAGTTGATTGAGAAAGTTCAATCTGATCAAAAGGTTCAGCAAGAAAAGGCTGTGGAAGAAGCTTTTTCTTAGGGGCAAAAACGAGGTGTTGATGAATGTCGTCGTAGATTGTTGACGACCTCTGTTGGCCAGGAATTTCTCCGAGATCTTCATTTAGGATTGGTTGAAGCGTATCAACTTAGCCCCCACTATCTCAGGGATATGAATCCCCACATTGGTCACTTCATAACCCATGGGATTAAGTGTACCATATCTAAAGTGAAAGAACAAGGTTTTAAACCCTCTATCGATGCTGTTCCGATTATCAAGAGTATAACCCCTTCTCCTTCCTTCCGCGGAGATCTCAATGCAGGGCCTGATAATGAATGGTGGTTGCCTGTTATTCAAAAGGCGGCCTTGAAATTGGCTTTCGAAAAAGAGTTAGGTCCTGAAATGCCTGCTGCTTCGCCTTTGATTTATGATGTTTTTCCCCCCTGCCAGGGCCCTTCGTCTTCTTCTGATCCTTTGCCCAATCTCCCTCCGCTGGAAGGATCGAACACTCCGGATCTTGGGCTCACCAATTCCGAGGAAGAAACTGCTCTTGCCGCTGATGCCCACATTTGATGTTTTTCTTGATTTTGAGAGCTTGCATGCTCTTTCTGTTATTTGAACTCTGTTATTTTGTTGATGTACTCTTTGCATTTTGACTTTCTTCTTTTGCGTATGGATGTGATTTCCTTATTGATATGCACTCTTATCCTTTGGAACTACTTCTGTTCTTAACGTTTTCATGCTTGTGTTGTTTGATAAAATCATTGAAATTTTTCTAAGTAAAAAATATTTCTGATCTCGGACTCAGGTCCTGAGATCTCTTCTCGTCCTCAGAAAAAATTGAAATTTTTCTAAGTAAAAAATATTTCTGATCTCGGACTTAGGTCCTGAGATCTCTTCTCGTCCTCAGAAAAAATTGAATTTTTTCTAAGTAAAAAATATTTCTGATCTCGGACTCAGGTCCTGAGATCTCTTCTCGTCCTCAGAAAAAATTGAATTTTTTTTTGAGTGCCTAATTTTTCAGCTCCCGAACTCAGATCTTGGGTTCTGGTCCTGATTAGGGGTCTCCACTTCTCAATATTTTCTTTTGAAAATATTTAAGTTTTCAGACCCACATCTTGGGTTCTGATCCCGGTTAGGGATCTCTTCTTCTCAATATTTTCTCTTGAAAATATTTAAGTTTTCAGACCCACATCTTGGGTTCTGATCCCGGTTAGGGATCTCTTCTTCTCAATATTTTCTCTTGAAAATATTTAAGTAACATATGTGCTCTTGGTCTCGGACTCAAGTCCTGAGATCGTTTCTCGTCCTCAGAAAAAATTGAAATTTTTTCTGAGTAACATATGTGCTCTTGGTCTTGGACACAAATCCTGAGATCGTTTCTCGTCCTCAGAAAAAATTGAAATTTTTTCTGAGTAACATATGTGCTCTTGGTCTCGGACTCAAGTCCTGAGATCGTTTCTCGTCCTCAGAAAAAATTAAAATTTTTTCTGAGTAACATATGTGCTCTTGGTCTCGGACTCAAGTCCTGAGATCGTTTCTCGTTTATACTCCGAATATGAGGAGCAACACTTGCTCATTCAGAGTCATATTTTATACTCTTATATGAGTGGTTTATACTTCTTGGGGAGTTTATTCAACTTTGGATATTCTC
Source organism: Galeopsis tetrahit (assembly GCA_963675135.1). Taxonomy (NCBI): domain Eukaryota; kingdom Viridiplantae; phylum Streptophyta; class Magnoliopsida; order Lamiales; family Lamiaceae; genus Galeopsis; species Galeopsis tetrahit. The sequence continues at coordinate 73,717,538 of OY776123.1, forward strand.
ATGTTGATAAGAAAAGGAGACTGCTCTCACCAGCTCCATGTTTCATTGAAATTTTCAAAGTGCAAGTACTTACAAAGTTCTGTCATATTTGGATACATTATCCAATTCATTAAAACAAAGAAAAATGACAAAATAAAGTTTTTCAGATCTTGTCTGTTTCTCAACAGTAGTACTTCTTGAGTTTGTTTTCGTTCCATGGCCGTGCTACTTCTTTTCCCCTAAACTAGGGTCTGACATACTGTGCACTTCGGATCCCCATGTTATTGCCTCTCTCACGAAGGCTTTTCGTGCTCTGTCCGACTCGCCATTGGTAGGTCCTCTTGCAATCATGAAGATGTTGCCTCTTTTTTGTGGTACTCCTCCTCCTCCTGTATGTAGTTCTTGCTGCTCTTTCTCTTTGCCTTTATCCTCTCTCCAACCATAGTTCTTATCCCTTTCGGCTCTCACATACTCGGCCAATTGTCCCTCTCGTATCATTTTCTCAATTACATTTTTTAGATGGCGACATTGGTCTGTATCATGACCATACTCATTGTGGTATTTGCAATATTGGTCAGATCTGGGATTTTTAGGACCACCTCTGGCCGAATAGGGGAGCTTAAAACCCGGTTGATTCTGCATTGCCTCCAACAGTTCCGAGGGACGTTTGTTCAAAGGTGTATGGTTTCGGAAGTGCCTAATCTCCCCCTTAGCATCCTTCTCCTCTTTTCTCCTTGGAAGTACTACCCTCTTCTTTCTTTTTCTTGTGCCCCTTTCAGTGGTTGCGGCTACCATCTCCGTCGGCTCATCCAACACCGGATCTTTCTGGACCGGGAAAGGAGGAACATCTCCTGGAAGGAGCTGCTCCCTTAGGTTTACTGTAGAGGGAGTCACAGGAGTACCTTGGGCTGGCACTCCTCTTCGAGCTAAGGCCTGATCCACAGCAGCAGCGACCAGATCCCTTAAACTTTCCAGAGGGAGGGTAACAACATACCCAGAGGAAGGAGACAGATTCGGTACCCCTTCTCTCAGACCTACAGTAGCATTTTCCATTCTCTTATCATTAGCCGATTCTGTAACCGCAATTGAATCAATGACTCCGGCTAGATCAGTGGTCGCGCCCTCAAAATCCTTATTCGAGTTCCTTTGTACTTGACTCTCCATTGCTAAATGAGTAAAATCATAAGACAAATCTAATATCTTCACAAACACACATGAACAACCCCTATGATTAGGGATTTCCAACAGCAGATTGAGAAAACTGATTTTCTTTCAACTATTTCCAGAAAAAACTTGAATGAATGAAAAACCTCACGTCTCAGTCAGATTTTTCCCACAGACGGCGCCATTTGATGTGACCTTATCGAATTCATAGGAGTGAATGATAAGGAACACAATCAAAGAAAGAATAAAGACAAGAAATACCTAAATGAAACCCTTGATAGATCCTTGGATATCTGGTAGCAATACACGCCTTAGTGAGTCTGAGGACCTGCACGCAAAATCGGGTCGGAGGAGTGTCCGGCGACGGACCTCCGACGCTCAAGTCAGTTGAGCTTGATGGAGAAGATGAAGATAATAAGAGTGTTTCATGTTTGTATGTGTGTTGTAAATGGATAAAATGACTTAGGAAACATTGAAATGAAAGAGGAATGCTTTTGTACCTTGTTATGGAGGGGTAGGGAAGTAATTTTACCTCTAGGGTTTGTTGTAAGCAGTGCCACGTCACCGTACTACTTGACACATAACAAGCTGTTACGCATACATTTTCAGGGATGCTCAGAGGCTTTCTGACGCACCAAGATTCCTTACTCTTCTTGAAGGCCAAGACAATTCATTTCCTTGGTCCTAAGCGAGCGAGGAAGACCTAATAAGGTTCTTTCCTTCTTAGCCATGCTCATCAGTTCTGGTAGCGTTGGAGATGAGGTTACTAATATCAGATCAGATCCCGGAGGGATCTGATCAACTCATGTCCCATTTCATGAGATCAGATCCTGGAATGACCAGGTCCTGGGGGGAAGTGATCAGCTCTTATTTTGGTTCCTAATCAGTATCTCTTCTTTTATGGACCTACACCATTATGTCACATCAATAAATAATTTATCTTTTACAAAACATAAATTCAAGTTTTAACATCCATAAACCATAAACTTTGTACTTTGAGTATCATTAATATTATGTAAAATATAGAATAAGAATTACAATTTACAGGTCAGATACTGAGATACATATACACTCTGCACTCATAATAGGAATTACAGATACTGATACACTCATAATAAATTAATAATGCAAAATAATATATTCTGCAAAATATAAAATAATAATTAATTACTAATCTTGAGAGTTCGATACATTATACATATAACATATTAGTAATTTAGTAGATTATCTTTTGTGGGTGGACGGCGCAGGCGGTGGAGTCGCGCAGGTGAGCGACGTAGGCGGTGGAGTCGTGATTTGTGGAGAGGCAAAAAATGAAGAATATTGAAGGGAGAAGATAAAAGGCAGATTAGGAAAAAATGTTGCTGCCCCTGCTCTAGGATTTTACAACTTTATGCTTTAGTCGATTTTGATTCAGAATTGTCGGTTCGACTTAGAGCCGTCAAAACTGGTCAGTCCGCCACTAAAAAAGTGGATTGGATCAGGATTTTTCAAGTTCGTCAGGAGGCGAGTCTAGACGGACCGTCCCGTTTGGGCTGCGGACTTTAACGGGACGGGGCCGTTTTTGGTAGGCTGTCCAACCATTTTTAGTTTTTTTTTTTAAATTATAATGTCAAAAAATTATTTTTTATTTTTAATTCAAGTAGTAACAATTTGGAGGAGAATGTGAGATAAAATTGGAACTTAAAATAAATGTGTAGTTTAGACTTCTATTTAAAGATATATTAATAGCTGTAATATTTTTAAAAAATCAAACTGTAACATGGCAGAGTTCTTGCAGAGTCAATTTCAATCAAAAGAAAAAAAAAGTAAAAAAACTAACTGTAACAATTTAATTTTAATCATGTTTTTTTTTAATTATTTAGTACATTAAATTAAGATTAAAAGAAAAAACAAATGTCTAAGTGCAAAGTTGCGGCAATTTTTTTTAAATATAAATTTGTTTAGACTTTAGATGTTGTTTCTAAAATGTACAAAAATGAAAAGAGTTTTTCAATTTTAGACAAAGGCATTATTGAGGAGGGAGAGCTTCTCTCTAGAGACTTGCTCCTTCCTTTCTCCACCGGCCTCCGCCATCGGTTCGTCGCAGATCCGTAGTTCACATGCTTAAGAGAGAAGGGAAAAAGGAGAGGGAGGTGGGTGGCCGTCGCGGGGGCGGGGTGCTGACTGTGGAGGCGGCAGCGATCGGAGCGACAATTTAGGGTTTGGGGATGAAGATGATTTTAGAGTTTAATGTGGAGAAGAGATACTCCTTTCGTCCTATACTTGAAGATTCAAATCAATTGGACACAGATTTTAATGAATGAATTGTTTATTAGTATTGTGTAAGATAAAGTGGGTGTAGTAAAAACTTTTCAACTTTATAAATAGTAATAAAATTATTTTTTAGTGTAATAAAGTAGTGTCATTTGTTGTAATATTGTGATGTTTTAAAAAAATGTTTAAAAGTGTTTTTGCTATTTTAGATAAGTGTCTTCAAACACCCAAAATGATAAAATGAGTTTTCAAGTATGCAACAGAGGGAGTATAAATTAAGTTCTAAGAGAATGTGGATAGTAAATATATCCATTATAATTTGGACTTTGGAGGGTGTACCCATCTTAATCCAATTTGGGTGGGGTGGAGTGCATCAATCCTAAATGGAGGTGTAAATAATCAAACCGAGAAGAAGCGTTTATTCGTCAACGTCACTTATCGCCGATCGGGAGTGGAAAATGACTATTCCACCCATCCTCGCCCGCGCGATCTTTTTCCTAAATCTTCAGACATTATAACTTAATACGCATTGTGGTCGGAGTTCCCTACAAAATTGTACGAATAGTACGCGATCGGGAATCAACCAGTACACCAAACACGAATTCAGATTTCTCGGTTATAAATCATTGCCCGTGAAGGTTGAATTCCCGGTTTGACATCATTTTCGGCACTAATCTTTTGTAACCCTAGATTCGGGGTTTTGATTTCAGTCGGTCGTAATCGAGAATTTCTTTTAATATCAAGGGCGCTGGGTGTGTATTGCAGGAAAATTGGGAACACAAGAACAAAAGAATGTTGTCAGATTTGATATTGAAGGCGTCGTGCGGCGGTTGTGGATCGGCGGAGGACCTGTATGGCAGCGCGTGCAAGCACCTGACTCTTTGTCTCAACTGTGGCAAATCCATGGCTGAAAAACGTTCCAAGTGCTACGAGTGTGGCACCCCTATCAATCGCTTGATTAGGGTTCGTTCTTAATTTTCAAATGAAATTAACTTCTATGGAAGCGCACATATTTTGTGTCTAATTGAAAACCAGTGACTCAATTTGACTGCTGCAACTAATATTAATGACTTCCTTCAGTAATAAATAATTGGGAATGCTATTTATGAATACTGTAAGTAGTTTTTCTGGAACAAAAAGGTTTATCGTTGTTGGACTTAATTAAGTTTGACGTGCTAGCTGATTTGATATATAGAGTATTAAGTTTGAGGTACTGAACTTTTTTGTGCTTAGTTTCTCTGTTTTAGAGCTTTTAAGTGGATGGGGGTTATATAATCATATTCGTGTTTTGCTCTTGCTTATAAATGAGCACATCTGGAATAACATTTAGCCATATTATTCATTTGTTGAATCTTCCTGCTTTAGGGTGTAAGGGAGTGAGATTATTTGCTTTTGTTGAATGCAATTTTATTTGTCTGTTTCTCCCATCAACTTGTTTTGCTTCTATACGCTGTCAGGTTTGTAGTTACTTGAGATGTATAGGTAGAAGAATTTGAAAGGATATAAATAAAAAAAATGTCTGAGAGATGCAGTATAAGTTATTTTTGCTAAAATGTTGTGCTTAAAAGGTGGGTATCTGTGTATATTTTTTCATTGTAATTGCATTTTAAATTCTGTTCTAACTTCTAATGCATGAACTTTCTTCGAATTGACTTCAAGGTGATTATTGTATGTTGTATATAGGAATACAATGTCCGGGCAAGTTCCAGCGTTGAAAAAAATTACTTTATTGGAAGATTCACCACAGGGTTACCAAATTTTAAGAAGAAGAACGAGAATAAATGGACATTGCAGAAAGAAGGTTTGCAAGGGCGCCAAGTTACTGACACCTTGCGGGTATTGCTCTGTCCTAATTTTATCTCTATTTCTCATTCTTCATATTTGCTGAAGTCATTATACATCTTTTGCTGAAATGACATGGGCATGCATGTGTTCTATACTTGAACATCGTTGTCGATATGGGATGGAGTTCCCACATGTTCTGCCTGACTCGTGACAAGTTAAAAATGCCATGTTGTGCAGGAGAAGTACAAAAATAAACCTTGGCTGCTGGAGGATGACACCGGCCAGTTTCAGTACCAAGGGCATCTTGAGGGCTCACAGTCAGCAACATATTACCTTCTAATGCTTCAAGGGAAGGAATTTGTTGCTATTCCTGCTGGTTCTTGGTAATCAGTGTTACTGTTCACCCACATTATTACTTGCATGCAGATTCGCTTCATACTTTTTGTTGATTATTTGTATTACTCTAGGTACAATTTTAACAAAGTAGCACAATATAAGCAACTCACTTTGGAGGAGGCCGAAGAAAAAATGAAAGGTAGAAGGAAAACTGCTGATGGCTACCAGAGGTGGATGATGAAAGCAGCAAACAATGGAGCTGCAGCCTTTGGTGCTGACGCTGAGAAATTTGATGATCGGGAAGGTGCATCCGGTGCTGGAAGGGGGCGTAAAAAAACAACAGGGGATGATGATGAAGCAAATGATTCAGATAGGGGAGATGAAGATGAAGAAGAGGAGGCAGCAAGAAAAAGTAGGTTAGGACTCAACAAGAAAGCTGGAGATGATGATGAAGAAGGGCTTAGAGGTGGTGACCTTGACTTCGATGATGATGATATCGAAAAGGGTGAGAACTCATCTGCTTTTTATTTTGATGGGTTCTTAGGAGGAATATCCTATTTAGATATGTTGTTGGAGAAGTGGCTTTTTTCTTGGCTTGAGCCTTTGTTTCATTGAACTAGTGCCTTTCTGGAATTCCCGTCTTTCTTTGCTGCTGAGTTATGAATGGCTTAATTACTAATATAATCAATTATTCTTTCTAATATATTATTGTTACCAACTATGTTATCAGTTAGGAATGCCATGTGATGTCATCCCATCTTCTATTCACATCATTGACTTACATTATATGTCACTTATCACTTATCAGCAATGGAACATGTGGGTTAATGTCTCATATTCAATACTTCTCTTGTTACTTTATTCCTTTTGGGAGAAACTTCGGAATAGGACTCAATTTGGTTGTGAATTAGAATAAAAAGTTCGATTCCACAAATTCCCAACCCTTACTTTTACAGGAAATATTGCAAAGATTGTTGTAACTCACATTTTTTTAGCTCTCAATAAACCTTCGTACGGTGGGATGCATAAAATAGACAAAGTGTGTAGTTTTCTAATTTCTTTCATTGTCTTTAGGTGATGATTGGGAGCATGAAGCGATTTTCACTGATGATGATGAGGCAGTTGGAAATGATCCTGAGGAGAGGGAAGATTTGGCCCCGGAAATTCCTGCTCCTCCCGAAATTAAGCAGGTCATTTATATATTTATTCAGCTGTTGAAATTTCATGCCAATTATAGTATTATGGGTAGCCGGAGGCTGAATTGAAAAACCTGTTCTCTGTGGATTAAATTCTCTGTTGGGGCACTTATAAGTAATAGGTTCTCTCAACATACAACATTGAAATTGATGGGCAGAAAAAAATAGATGATGGGAGATTCCTACATTGTGATTGTTTTTGCTCTGTATTTTCCAAAAATATTAGATATTGCATCAACTAGACAACTACACAGTGAGTTTTGGGATATCTGTTGATGCTTTATGTGCCAAAAGGCCCAAAACAAGGCAAGTGTCTCAAGAGTCCAGAGTTTAGAGTTTATTTCTTGGAAGTTACATTGCAGACTTGGTTTGCTGATGTTTGAAATCTATTTAGTTTCTCGACCTTAGAAAACCTGGAGTGTGAGCTCGACATTCTCTTTGTTTCCTACCTCCTAGTAAAAGCTCATATGTGCAAGGGAATGATGTAATGTAATGTTTTTGAATGAGAAAGCAACCCTGGACACTCGACATTGAAATGATTTACTAAATTTGGTGTATGCTGTGAGTCTGTTGGGCCATGAAATCTAATAAGACTAGTCACCAGTCTGATTGGAGATTCAATCTGCATTTTAAATGCTTACAAATTTTTATTTCCCATTACATCATTTGACACGGTCTTGTTGTGCATGTGAAGCCACTATCTGAAAGAAATGAATCACTCTCACTATTCATTTATTTCAGGACGAGGAGGATGAGGACGAAGGGGATGAAGAGGAGGGAGGGCTTAGCAAATCTGGAAAAGAGCTGCAGAAGCTGCTGGGGCGATCTAATGGGCTAAATGATTCTGATGCAGAGGATGACGACGACGACGACGATGTATGTTTCCTGAGTGTCAATTCTTAGTTTTTATCTTGATGACTAAATTTGATTTTGTTTGCCTAGTAATGTGATTTTTATTTTTATAGAAGCCCCTTCTCCATCCTTTCTCCCAAAACACAGGCAAATGCATTTACATTTCTCAATACAGCTGCTTGCATCTCTCTTTTCAAATTTCTACACCTATGAACTCTCCCTTCATATCCAAAAGCCTGAAAGCCATGAAAACATAGCCAAACATTTTGGAAAGAGCCAGACAATTCATGCTACTCTTTGTTTATTAGCCTCTGATGTTATATAGGACTGGTTTTGCTGCTTATATACTAGTATATACCTACTTGTTGTTGAAGCTTTTATGCAATAATTTTTTTTCTAAGAGTTGATTGTGCCTTTGTTTTTAGAACTTTTAAATCTGCTATTTATTCAAACATACAAGCTCGTCATATTTTTTTTCTGTATTGCTAGACGGAGGAAGATATATCGCCTGTACTTGCACCGAAGAAGGAAGCTCCAAAAGAAGAGCCAGTAGATAATAACAGTCCCCTTAAATCAACAACTTCTGCTGCTGGTCGAGGGACACCATCTACTTCAAAGTCTTCAAAGGGAAAAAGAAAAAGCAGTGGCGAGGAATCAAAACCCCCTACTAATAGTGCACCTATGAAGAAAATGAAAACCGAAAATGTGAGATTCATACTTTGTTTTTAACAGCCTTTATATACATTTTTTTTGTCTTTTGAGTTTTCTCTGTTATTTGTGGATGAATATTCTGTCCCTTTTATTTTACTTTATACCTAAGACACTTTTCTCGGGATTTCAGGACATAAAGTCCGTGAAGGAGGAGACTGCTCCATCATCAAAAAGCAGTGCGCCTACTAAAGGTGCGACACCATCAAAAAGTGGGCCAGCTACTCGGCCTGCACCAGCTACTGAAGATGAAATCAGGGCTGTTCTGTTAGAGAAGGGACCAGTGACGACACAGGAACTTGTGGCCAAATTCAGATCTAGACTAAAGTGTAAAGAGGTGAGGAATTCTGCTTGTATGATTTATTTGTTCCCTTCAGATTTTGATTTGCATTGCATGCCTTTTATTTTCTTTTTCTTTTTAAAGTTCTTTCTATTAGTTCAATTCTCTAGTGAGTTTCTCATTGGCTGACTGAAGATTATATGTGATATTGGACTTATCTTGTTAATTGAGGAGAATTCTGAAATAAGTGATTCTAAAAGCTATTTTTTGAGTTTGCAAATACCTTTAATATTCCTCCTGGGAACATGGAAAAAGAACAGAAAGTTTTTAATATCTACTGGATGATCATATGCTAACACTGAGTGAGCTCGAGATACAAGCACAAACATAAGTCAGGGCACGAGAATCAGCTACTGATCACTATCGTTTCACCTTCATGTGCTTTATGGCCCTGCTCCATTGGTAACAAAAAACGATATCACTTCTTGAATAGTGGATGACAATTTCTTTTTTAACAAATATGTTATAAACCCTCTGAATCCAGTTGTGTGTTACATTGTCATCATTGGTTTCGCATATCCACGTGAATTGTGTTATGAGCGTAAGATTTGTGAATGCAGGACAAGGATGCTTTTGCAGCTGTGTTGAGAAGGATGTCTAAGATTCAAAAGACGAATGGAGCAAACTATGTAGTTCTAAGATAGTGATAATTTGTAAGCATTTGACTGTTGTACCTAATGTACCCCTCCCTGCATGTTTGTCTGTTTGCCAAACTGAAAACCATTTGGACCTGATAGTATTTCCTTGTATTGAGTAACACTACAGTTTAGTATTTTCAGCTATTTATGGGAAATGAGATGAGGGTAAGAAATAAAATTAGACTAGTGTTCTGTAACAAGGTTCCATATAAGCATAGCTTGCTTGATCTTACCAACATAGCTGAAGCTGTAAAGTGCGTGCAGTTGGGAAAACGAAATGCGTCGAACAAGTGAAGTATTTGGAAATATTTGTGCATAGGTGTGCAGCTTAGCGATAGATGATAATACAGTTGAAGGATTTATTAAACCCATAACATGCTTTATTCAATCCGATGCTACAATGAAAATGACAGCAGTACAAATTCAAAGAGGGTTTGAAACATAAAGACGGGCTAAACAGGTAGGTACGATTACAAAAGTTAAAGAGTATCGTCGCTGCTAAAAAATAGCGTCTAGATACCTACATAGTAGCAAAGCAACAAGCTAGCTGATACCATAAAGGACACCGGTGTGAAGTGTGGAGGTGTGGCAGAATGTGGTGGAGGCGGAGAGTGTTGATGTGGAGGAGGCAGAACAGGTGGGGGTTCGTGTGAAGGAGTGGGCGGTGTGGGCTTGACAGGCGGATATGGTTCAAACGGAGGAGGAGCAGGGGAGGAGTGTCGATCGGGATCATCTGATGGATCAAATGGTGGGTAGGAGTGTCGATCGGGATCTTCTGATGGATCAAATGGTGGGTAGGAGTGTCGATCGGGATCTTCTGATGGATCAAATGGTGGGTAAGAGTGTCGATCGGGATCTTCTGATGGATCAAATGGTGGGTAGGAGTGTCGATCGGGATCATCTGATGGGTCAAACGAGTGATCGTGGGGCTGAACGGATACGGGCAGCTTCAAGCCGTTTTTGCACATCTGGGGGTTTCCACTGGTGAAGTATCTAACGCCTTCCTTGTCCAAAGGGAGGTGATGAGTGTACATCCTGATTGGGTTAGTGAGATTGCAAGATACGAATTCTTCCAACCCACCCACTTCCATTATGGAGTCCTCTAGTCCTGAGTTCTTGAACCCTGGGCATACCACACTCAACACATTAAATGATAATAAAAATAAGACAAAAACTCAGATGAGTGAGACCATTCACAAATTAGTCCAATTAACATTTATCCCTTCCAAAAGTTTTTACAGTGTAAAAAAGCGTCATGCTCAAACGTATACTCCGTCACAGTCTCACGCAAGATTACAGATTAATACTCCTATCTATCTATTCCAAAGTTTTTAGAAGTTACGTTGAAATTTATACTCTGACCGCACGCAAGATTACAAATTACTGGTAATATCTATCTCTTCCAAATTTATACTCCACATAGTCTCACGCGAGATTCCCTTAAAAATTGTACACACTACTCAATCAATTCAGTTTATACTATATGTTAGTAAAGAGACTGCGTTATAGAGAAACAGTTGAAAAAAACACATAATACTACCTCCGATCTTAAATCTTAATTTCAAAAATTTTGTGCTTCTACTATTTAACTCCCTAACATACCCCTATTTAATTTTCTCTCTCTTTCTATACTAATTTTTGTCTAAAATGCATATTAATGTATGAAGGGTAAATGTGTCAAAAAAATAATAATTCTATCCTCCATACAAAAGAGTAAAGGCGACATGAAACGGAGAGAGTAATTTTTTTGCTAGGGTTACAGTGAGTCCATTATTATTGTAAGAAAATACGACATATAGGTATTTCAAAAATTAAGCTGCAATTTGAAAAACCTTCAACAACAAAAAAGGGGAAAAACAGCAACAGTTTGCCGTAAGAATAGCATGCAGAAGGGGAGGTTACTCACATATTTTGTCACCAACGTTGAAGACCCGACCCGATAACCAAGAGCTAACATCCAAATCGGGTCCCCAACCGCGGACGACGTGGTGTGTCTGTGCGGAAACCTGAAGCGCAGTGAAAGCCACCACCAGAAACACGGCGGAAACCACCACCTTCAACACCGCAGCCATACTTTCTTTCTTTTCTCTGTGAATTGAAACTAGGGGTAGAGTGTATGGTGCACTAAAGTGTAAGTGCAGGATACGGGTGGGGAAGTGTGAAGGCGAAGTTTCCCATAAATAAGCCCAACACACACACCTGTACTGTATACATGCATTCATTTTACTTTACCACGTAGCCACGTGCCCCTCCCCATATTTCACCTACCAATTTTTCTTTTCTTTTTCTTTTTCTTTTCCACATTAATAATATTACACTACTTTTACGGTCATAACTAAAACCAACACACCAAAATTCACAATAACTAACCACCACTAGTCTTATTTAATTTTACTTTTTCTATTGTTTTAATATATATCCCCATAATTAAATAGTCATGTTTTTCTTTTGAAATCATAAAAATTTATCTGAAATTATTGTCACTTCTTTATAATTAAAATTTAAATATGACTAGAACTCAGAAATCGGTAGTCAAACAGATTGATACAGTCTAGCGCCTAGTCGATCGCTTAAAAAATTATTTTTAATTATTTTATCATATAATTCTCAAACAATAAACACGAAATGCTAATAAACAAAAGTAAAAAATTACAAAGGAATACTTGAAGAAATCAAAACTTATTGTTGGAGTAATACACAGATGTTGCAGATAATGTTGCAGCATGGAATGCAGCAACACACACTGTTGGAGTAATACACAGATGTTGCAGATAATGTTGCAGCAACACACACACACATACCTTACTAATATAGGTTCTAGAAGAAGAGTAGTTTTCACTAACTAATAGTTGTTAGTTAGTTAGATGGAAGACTCTAGAATGTGAGTCTCCCTCTATATATATTGTACATACTACACATTGCAAATTGAGTTGAATATACACATTTTAAACATGGTATCATGAGATCCAAAATTCTTTTTTGATTTTGGTTTGTGTTTTGCAAATTTTTTCCTTTCTTCGTTTTTTTTCAACCTTGCTTCATATCTTCAAGAGCAGTAACCGCTCTGTTCTTCAGCCAACTAACTTCTCCTTCATATCTTCAAACACACTCCTTCACATCTTCAAGAGCTGTAACCGCTCGATCCAACTCTTTTATCTCTTCCGCTCGTATCTACTCTGTTCTCATGGCTACTACAGTCATTTCTTCTTCCACTCTTCCTCGATTTATTACTCTTTCAATCCGTCTTGATACTGAGAATTATCCTTTTTGGAGAAATCAAGTTCTGGCTTCAGTTCGTGCACATTGCTTTGAAGATGTGCTATTATGCAAAGCAGTTCCGGCGAATCCTACTGATTCTTCGTCGGATTCTCTGTCATGGCAGAGGAAAGATCAGTTTCTCCTCAGCTGGTTATTAAGCTCTGTTTCAGAATCAATGCTCGGTCATGTTAGTCGTTGTGAGCATTCGTTCCAATTGTGGATGATCTTTGAGCTGCTATTTCAGTCGCAGTCGAGTGCCAAGGCTATGATCCTTCGCTTGCAGCTTCAAACACTGAAAAAGGGTGATTTGAGCATTGATGCTTTTATTCTGAGAATGAGGTCCATTGCTGATGGTTTACACCATGCTGGACAGCCTATTAAAGATGAAGAACTGGTGTTGTATATTCTTGGTGGCTTGAGTGCTGAGTTTGATGCTGTGGTGGTTTCACTTACCACTCGAGGCACTGTTCCTACTCTTCCAGAGGTACAATCGATCCTTCAGGCTTATGAGGTGCGTTTACACAATCATAGTGCTCATGCCATTCAACTTCCAGGAGGTACTATCTCTACAGCTTTATCTCCTTCTGCTCATATTGTTTCTAGAGATGGTGGTAGAAACAATGGCAAGGGAAAGGTGTATTCTAAGCCTAGAATTGTGTGTCAATTATGTGGTAGAAAGTTTCATGTAGCTGCTAAATGTTACAAACATTTTGATCACTCTTTCCATGGCCTTGAGAATGCTAGATCAGGTCCTTTGAATACATCTTCTCCTCGTCCACCTTCCAATGCTCATTTTCAAGCTCACTTCACTCAATATCAATCCCCTCAGCCATATTATCAGCCTTCTTCCTCACAGTGTTACTCATCCTCCTCACACTTTCAGTCTCCACACTCAAACCTTTATGTAAACTCTCCATCTCCTGCTCTTACTGGTCACATGGATCATGGAGCTTCCACTTCCAATACTTCTTATCCTCACTCCTCATCTCCTTGGTGTGTTGATAGTGGGGCCACACATCATGTCACCTCTCAGCTTGCCAACCTTCAGATTCACACTCCATATCAAGGTATGGATTCTCTTCTTGTTGGAAATGGTGCTTCCACTCCTATATTGCACACTGGATCTTTCTCTCCTACTTTGCATGATGGATCTAGTCAAGTTATCATGAATAATGTGCTGCATGTACCTGCCATTACCAAAAATCTCATGAGCATTTCTCAATTTCTGAAAGACAATGATGCAGTTATTGAATTTTATGCTGATTGCTGTATTGTTAAGGATCTGAAGTCACACAAGATACTCTTGAGAGGGGTGCTTAAGGAAGGTCTATATGTGCTGGATTTTGGATGTCTACAGTCTGGAAAAGCTTCAAGTTCTGGGAATAATGTTGCAGATAATGTTGCAGCATGGAATGCAGCAACACACACACACCAGCCTAGTGCTAGTGTGAATAATGCTTCTATACATGAGAATAAGTGGAAGCTATGGCATTGTAGGTTGGGACACCCTAGTGATTCAGTTTTATCTACTGTTTTGAGCAAACTGAATATTCCTTGTAAGCATTCTATAGATGATTTCTGTGATGAATGTAAAATGGGCAAGATGCATTTGAAGCACTTTAATTCAGTTGTTCATCATTCCACATCTCCTTTTGAATTGATACACATGGATGTGTGGGGACCTGCTAGTTGTGCTTCTATTGAGGGATACAGATACTACTTGTCTATTGTTGATGATTGTACAAGATTTACATGGATATTCCCTCTTATGGCCAAGTCTGATGTTGTCTCAGTTTTTACTCAGTTCATGCACACTGTTGAGAGGTCCTTTGGTTTATTGATAAAGGCTATTCAACATGATATGGGGACAGAATTTCTACCAGTTGCAAGTTTAGTTAAGCCTCTTGGAATTCAGATTAGACTCTCTTGTGCCTACACTCATCCTCAAAATGGCCTAGTTGAAAGAAAACACCAGCACATCACTGAGTTTGGCTTGGCTATGCTTGCTAGATCTAAATTGTCAATGGCTTTTTGGTGGCATGCCTTCTCCACTGCTGTACACCTCATAAACTTCCTGCCTTCTCCTATCACTCAGCATCTTTCCTCTTTTGAATTGTTGTTTCACAGATCACCAGACTATCTATCCCTCAGAGTTTTTGGTTGTGCTTGCTTTCCCTTCTTAAGGCCATATAATTCCTCTAAACTACAGTTCAGAAGCTCAAAATGTATCTTTCTTGGATACAGCTCCACTCACAAAGGCTATAAATGCCTCCATGAATCTGGCAAGATTTTTATTTCTGCTTCTGTTCAATTCAATGAATATGAATTTCCCTCTTTTCTCACCACTAAAGCCCCCTCTACACCAAATCCTCCTCTTTTCTCAGCACAAATTCCCATTGCTACAGCACAAATTCCCATTGCTACAGCACAAATTCCCATTGCTACTTCTCCTCCTCCTTCTACACACTCTCTATCTGTCTCCTCCCCTTTCCACTGCTCTTCTCATAATCATACACAATCCTCATCCAGCTCATCCAGATACATTCTTCCTCCAATATCTGTTCCATCTATCCCTCCCCCTCCTCCTGTCACTTTACATCCTATGCAAACTCGTTCTAAGTCTGGTATTCATAAACCAAAGGCTCTCTTATCCACTACTCTCATTCCTGAACCTACTTCTGTCACTGAGGCTGTTAAAGATCCAAACTGGAAGCAAGCAATGCAACTTGAATATGATGCTTTACTAAAGAATGATACTTGGATTCTTGTCCCTCCCTCTTCTGATATTCACCCTATCACAACCAAGTGGATATTCAGGGTCAAATACAACAAGGATGGGTCAGTTGAGAGACACAAAGCTAGGTTGGTGGCTAGAGGCTTCCAGCAGCAGGCTGGTATTGACTATTTTAGCACCTTTAGCCCTGTGATCAAGCCTGTTACTCTAAGAATTGTGTTCACTCTTGCTGTTTCTAGAGGATGGTCAATACAGCAAGTGGATATTAACAATGCATTTCTCAAGGGACTGCTACATGAAACTGTTTACATAGCTCAGCCTGAGGGTTTTGTGGATAGCTCTCATCCAACATATGTGTGCAAACTTCACAAGGCTCTCTATGGATTGAAACAGGCACCCAAGGCCTGGTATGACACACTCAAGGCCTTTCTACTCCAGCATGGGTTCACACATTCCACCTCTGATCACTGCTTGTTTCACAGATTTGTGGATGGAAAGATCACTCTTCTCTTGGTTTATGTGGATGATATTCTACTCACTGGAGATGATCCTGCTCTTGTGAAACTGCTTATTGAGGCACTACATTCTCAGTTCTCTCTCAAACACTTGGGGGAGGTGAACTATTTCTTGGGCATTGAAGCTCAGTCTACACAATCTTTCATCAAGCTAACACAGTCCAAGTATGCCAGTGATATCATATCCAAAGCACACCTCACTGATTCCAAACCTTGCTCTACTCCCTTGTGTCCCTCATCCAAGCTTTCTATATCTGACAGCCCTCCTTTTGATAAACCCACCCTCTATCGTAGCATTGTTGGAGCCCTTCAATATCTTACCCTAACAAGACCAGATCTTGCCTTTAGTGTCAACAAACTATCCCAATTTTTGCAAAATCCAACCCAAAATCATTGGAGAGCTTGCAAGAGAGTTCTTAGATATATCAAAGGCTCTCTTTCTCATGGTATTTCTTTCTCTCCTATTTCTGATTTCAGGTTACAGGGTTTTGTAGATGCTGACTATGCTTCGAGCTTGGATGATAGACGTAGCACCTCTGGCTTTTGTATCACTCTTGGTCACAATCTGATTGCATGGAGCTCAAGAAAACAGTCTGTAGTTGCTCGCAGTAGTACGGAGGCTGAGTATAGAGCTCTTGCCCTTGCCACAACTGATCTGCTTTGGATCACGAGTCTCTGCAAAGAACTACACATTCCAGTTTCCACACCTAGCATGCTTTGGTGTGACAATCAAGGGGCTATCACCTTAGCATTTAGCCCTGCCTTTCACTCACGCACCAAACATATTGAGGTCGATGTACACTTCCTTAGGGAAAAGGTCCAAAATGGTGTTCTTGATGTTCGATTTATCCCATCAGAAGATCAACCTGCTGATCTCCTAACTAAGCCTCTTGCTCCAGCCCGCTTTGCACACCTTCTGTCTTGGTTCAATCTCACATGAGGAGGTCGCTTAGTTTCTTCGGGGGCGTGTTGGAGTAATACACAGATGTTGCAGATAATGTTGCAGCATGGAATGCAGCAACACACACTGTTGGAGTAATACACAGATGTTGCAGATAATGTTGCAGCATGAAATGCAGCAACACACACACACATACCTTACTAATATAGGTTCTAGAAGAAGAGTAGTTTTCACTAACTAATAGTTGTTAGTTAGTTAGATGGAAGACTCTAGAATGTGAGTCTCCCTCTATATATATTGTACATACTACACATTGCAAATTGAGTTGAATATACACATTTTAAACACTTATAAAAATGATGTCGAAAAAAAAAAAATGCAATTTTCACCCCTTAAACGATAGAATTTTATAAAAAAATAAATAAATTTATGTATCATGACAAAGTTATGTGTTTTGTTCGAAAGTAGATTCCACTTGAAAATGTGTTCTTCATCGCTTGAACCCTGAAAAAACTAATTAAAAAGTAAATGACCTAGTAAAAAATTATTAAACAAACTATAGACTGCCTAGTCGGACATAGACGCGGGCTTTTTTAACAAAGCTTCAATCAATCGAATTGAGGAGGAAGTACATTATTAAATATTACTAATATATTCTGATATTAATGATATCAGAATTCAACCAAGAATCTGAAATCAAAACAAATAACAATGCTGGGATAATAAATCTAGAAAGTTAACAGGAAAGTGAAGAGATAAGATGACACGTACTGCATCGGTTACACAAATTTCTACGTTTGAAATTTCCAAATTCAAATGTAACATTTGGAAACTCTTCCTACATTACCTCGTTTTCTGTGAACAAACTAAACAATTATAAATTTGAGTTTTTGCAATTTTAACATTGATTTGGTACACCGTCCATATCCACAATCATTTCTTTTCTTTCCTAATTGGAATCTGCAATAGATGGCAGCATATTTTTTTTAAACAAGTTAGGATATCAGATCAATAGATAGAAGAGCACAACACCTTTAATCCAAACCGGTGGGTGAGAAGATATTAATTAAGTTATGGAGATGAAGCATCTTTGTTTTTTTTGAGCGTGCATGATAGATAGAGTACGTTCAGACCCCTATTCTTATTTAATTTAATTGAAAATATTCGCTATCGAGATTTCATCTTCTTCAAGTGCTCTGATCCAAACTCGATTAGATGAACCTATAAAAGTCACACCGGAGAGGATTCCGGTACGGGAACTCC
This sequence comes from Galeopsis tetrahit, assembly GCA_963675135.1. Taxonomy (NCBI): domain Eukaryota; kingdom Viridiplantae; phylum Streptophyta; class Magnoliopsida; order Lamiales; family Lamiaceae; genus Galeopsis; species Galeopsis tetrahit. Next base: position 73,735,463 of record OY776123.1, read on the forward strand.
ACTCTCAAGTAAATTTTTATGTAATATGGAATTGAAATCATATGTTCCAGTTTTTATGTTCCGTATCTTGTTCCACTGTATGGATAGAGGAATCTCAATGTTAATATATGAGGAAAATTGTCTAGTACAAGGAAATAATGTAAGGTTTCATAGGTGGGGTATTTTAGTAATTTTGGATGTTTAGGGCACCTTTAAATTAATTGGATTTTTTTTTTTTTAAGAATTGGGTAACTCAATTATTTATTTGTTTGGGCCTTCACCATTTATAATAATCTATTCAGTTTGGACTAGAGTCCATATTTTAGAAGATGACAAATTATTTTTTATCATTAATATATGTTTTTTTTTTGAGGGGATATATATTGTTATTCATGAGTTTAATTAATAAATAGGCTTAGCAACTGATTATGGCTAAGTTAGTGAATGATATTTATTTCATATTGTACGGAGCGATCAAACTCAGTTTTGATTTTTGAATAATAAGGGTTTTACCGTTTGAGGCTTTCACGTCGAGTACGTCTAGTGTAAAGATGACATCCTCTTGGTTGTTCATCTCGTGTATGTTTAGAGTTCTGCATCACAGATTCACAATGGTATCTTTACTCACACATGCTAATTAAGTCTTTATTCTCACTTTCTCAATATGAGACAACACCCACTAAGATATTTTCGTACAAAAAAATAAAAATAGAGGCAAAATGAAAGACAAAGACCCACTAAGAACCCGAAAACAACCAAGCACAAGAAGATATCGACGAAAATAAGTCTCATGAAGATATGAGAACCGCATCAGGCGTGAAAAATCTCACCAAAGAGAAGAGTCCTATTGAGGAGAGAAAAACGCACCACACATGAAAAATCTCACCGAAGATAGGGTGCAAGCAGAAATTTCCAAAAGAGCAACAACAAACTAGCACAACAAAAGAGTTAAAAACAAACAGAACAAGAAGTTTAACAACAAACAAAAATCTAAAAAATAAAACAGAAAGAAGGTCAATAGATCGGTCTACCAAGCGGCCATCGTAAGAACAACGTTTTTTGGAAAGATTCAACCGTTGGTCTGAACTACAACACCAAAGATAAAACTATAGTGACAGAGACGATGATGACAACTAGTAGTGGCAACAGTTGGCGGTGATGGTGGTGTCTTTTTTAGAAATATTTCTTCTCTAATTTCCTCTATAGAAAGGGGGCTACAGAGAAGTGGAAAAAAAATATGACGGGTAGGAGTAGTGGCGGTGGTTGTGTAGAACGAATTTGAGTGGAAGCTATAGAGAAAAATTGAGAGTGCTTATTTTTTTTTTTTTTGATTACAAGTTAAAAATCCACCCCTTTTCCCCTGCCCAAGACTCGAACCCAGGACCTGAGGCCTAGGTAGTGGTGCTCTAACCACTTGAGCTATCCCACTTTGTCAAATTAAGAGTGCTTATGATAATTGCTTCGTACCATAGTAGATTTAAATAAAAGAACTTTTATAACTTAAACACATAAGTTATTCGGAAGTTTGACGTCCTAGCAAAACGATTAACCAAATTAACATTTATATAAACAAGATGAATCCTTAACACACTTTATATTTCTGATTCTCGATCATCGGCTCAAAATTATATATCTTTCTTTGATTTTTTTCAGAAGAGTTTGACCAGAATAATAACGACCCTTGTATAGTCTGTCCATTAATATGGCCAAATTATTTTCTTCTAAATAAATTTTTGTTTTGTCCACCAAAACATGAAAAAAAAAATCTTATTTCAAATTCATATTGCGGTTATTTTTTTATTTATTAAATTTGAATATATTCATCCCTCCGTCCTACCTAACTTTCCTTTTTTTTTTTTTCGTCTCAATAAAAACTATCAATTCATTTTTTGGAAAACTACTCTCTTTTACATTTCATTGTATATTATTCTCTCTCCCAATCACATCACCTCTAATAAATCTATTTATTCTATCATATTTTTTAATTTTAATGTCCAAAGATTATGAGTAGCTTTCACCGAAACGGAGAGAGTATACGTTAAATTTAGACTACTTTAGTTTTACTTAAAGGGTACACTCGCCACTCACCATATTGCACTCATCAATTATTCATATACCTCTGCAAATAGAGAGAAAATTAAAGAAATCTCACACGCGTTTGAATCACACATAAAAAAGACCAATTTAGGTAGTATAGTGGAACAAAAGATCGATCTTTGTTTGGCCAACTCAATGGAACAAATTACCAAATTACTTATTGATGCGGCCTAAAAATGTCGTTCAATAAGAAGTCGACACGTGTATAAAGGATAAGATAAAAGAGAAGATATGGGATTATGGAAGGGGCTCTGGATAAAGAATCCCTTCTGGAAGCCCTTCCGGAGGGAGCTCCTGGAGGTCCTCCCGGAGAGACTTATCTGGAGGACCTGATCTTGATATGAATTGGTAAACCGAGAATATAGGAGATCTCCACATAAATCGGGCTGAGATTGACCAAAGAAAGATTCTTCTCTCCTTCATTGTAGTGGAAGGAGTCCACTAGGGGGAGTGGCCCCGGTCTTTCCGGAAGTGGAGGAATGGAAGACCTTGTCAACCTAGCAAGGCTGGGTCCAAGAGGTAGCTCCGAAACAGAAGGGAGCCTTGACTTCCTCTCGGGAGATTCTCTATAAATAGGTAAATTTGAGTATATTTCCAGGTTAGACTTTCTGACTTTGACAGAACTCAATACATTTCGTAAAAACTATACTTCTGATATTATTTGAGAACCTGATTTGATAAATCAAGGATCTCGAGATCCTTGTGGTATATTGAAAAAGCCCTATACTGACTTAGGCATCGGAGTGTCCGCGCCGGACCCCCCTCCGGCGTGTTCTTTGCAGGTTCTCGAGGATTCTATCGAAGGCAGCAACATCCTTGGATTGATTCTACGTGTTTGGAAAATCAGATATCCAATTCGGAGGATATCCAATCCCCTTGTGCAAATTTTGGCACATCAACTGGCGCCGTCTGTGGGAAAGAGTTGAAAGATTTTCTCACGAATTTCTACCTGTTCGGGCAAATGGGTGGCTCTAGATTTATATGCGATTTATATGCGTATCATACTTTATTTTCCCTAAATCAAGTACGACCCTCCTACTTTTACATGATTATTATGTCTAGACGCTCTAGATGTGATGTTAAAATTTGAAAATTGACTTGAGATACTAGAGAGCATGAGTAGCACGTTGAGTTTAGGTGGTTACTATATGCTCTAGAATCCATGACTAAGGACTAATAATGATTCGTGACTTCAGAATGTGGGGCTAACATACTTATCTATGAATTTTGTATGATTGACATGCCTCGATATTCTAGATGTGACTTCAGATTTCAGATTAAGCTTGTATGATTGAAGCTCCACCGAGCCTAGCTGCTGAAGCTGACCAAACCCTCCCCAGGGTGCTGAAATTTGATATTCAAAAGTTGAGAAGAGCTGAATAAAGGACCAGCCCCTGCAACTTCTGGAGAAGCTCGAGCTTTGCGGTTAAGATACTACATCTTGGGTGGCCAATTATACAAACGATCGTTGACCCATCCCTATCTAAGATGTCTCCCGAAGGAGATTACGTGATAAAAGAAACCCATGAAGGATGAGCAGGTAGTCATGAGGGCTACAAGGCTACTGTAAAGAAGGATACACCCAAGAGTCGATCTATTAGGTGATTAAGATCATCTAGGGTGTTGAGATGCGATATTCGGAGACGAGCATGATGACGGACCTTGCAAATGCCTTACACTTCGATGCTTAAAGGGGGTGATGAAGGGTCTAGGCCTACTACCTCCGAGATGCTGATATGGAGCCACGTAAGTGAAAAGTGTATATTTTACTTTAGATTTTACTTTGTGATATGATATGAGTTACCTAGACGTAGTTGTTTAGAGCATAAAACCTCGAAGCATATGAGCATTTGCTAAGGCTTCAGAAATGATCGATTTGAGAAATGTTAAGGGGATTACTTAGGAGAATTTCGTGATTGAATCGAGAGAATGGTTGAGAATTTAGGCATGGTTAAGAACGTGTTTTTGATTAGTGATGAGTCTAATTTTTTCTAAATTATGTTAAAATGTATGTTTATCTTTGATAAATATTTGAAGATTTTATGAGATGTGATGGAAACATTTGGAGATTTTTGGAAATTTGTATGAGCACATATTTCCTAACAATTTAAGATATGATTCATAAGCATACTTTGAGCATTCTGAAACGCGTGAGGGCTAACCACCCTGAGTAGCCGGATGACTAAGTTTGAAAATTAGGAGTAATGAAATGATGAAGGATTTGTAGATCACTGAGCATATATGAGATATGAGAATTCAAGAGTGAGAAACACTCAGAGGCCTAGAGGCCGAGGAGCTACAGAGAGCCCTCATCGAGACCCAAGTGGGTTACTGAAATGAGAAGATTTTTTGAATTAAAATCTTTTAAGAATAAGAGTGAGAAACACTCAGAGGCCTAGAGGGCGAGGTGCTCCAGAGAGCCCTCATCCTACTTGAGACCCAAGTGGGTTACTGAAATGAGAAGATTTTATGAATTAAAATCTTTTAAAAATAAGAGTGAGAGGCACTCAGAGGCCTAGAGGCCGAGGTGCTCCAGAGAGCCCTCATCTTACTTGAGACCCAAGTGGGTTACTGAAATGAGAAGATTTTATGAATTAAAATCTTTTAAGTATAAGAGTGAGAGACACTCAGAGGCCTAGAGGCCGAGGTGCTCCAGAAAGCCCTCGCCTTACTTGAGACCCAAGTGGGTTACTAAAATGAGAAGATTTTATGAATTAAAATCTTTTAAGAATAAGAGTGAGAGACACTCAGAGGCCTAGAGGCCGAGGTGCTCCAGAGAGCCCTTATCTTACTTGAGACCCAAGTGGGTTACTGAAATGAGAAGATTTTATGAATTAAAATCTTTTAAGTATAAGAGTGAGAGACACTCAGAGGCTAGAGGCCGAGGTGCTCCAGAGAGCCCTCTCCTTACTTGAGACCCAAGTGGGTTACTGAAATGAGAAGATTTTATGAACTAAAATCTTTTAAGAATAAGAGTGAGAAACACTCAGAGGCCTAGAGGCCGAGGTGCTCCAGAGAGCCCTCGTCTTACTTGAGACCCAAGAGGGTTAATTAATGAAGTGAGAAGATTTTATGAATTAAAATCTTTTAAGAATAAGAGTGAGAAACACTCAGAGGCCTAGAGGCCGAGGTGCTCCAGAGAGCCCTCATCTTACTTGAGACCCAAGTGGGTTACTGAAATGAGAAGATTTTATGAATTAAAATCTTTTAAGTATAAGAGTGAGAGACACTCAGAGGCCTAGAGGCCGAGGTGCTCCAGAGAGCCCTCACCTTACTTGAGACCCAAGTGGGTTACTGAAATGAGAAGATTTTATGAACTAAAATCTTTTAAGAATAAGAGTGAGAAACACTCAGAGGCCTAGAGGCCGAGGTGCTCCAGAGAGCCCTCGTCTTACTTGAGACCCAAGAGGGTTAATTAATGAAATGAGAAGATTTTATGAATTAAAATCTTTTAAGAATAAGAGTGAGAAACACTCAGAGGCCTAGAGGCCGAGGTGCTCCAGAGAGCCCTCATCTTACTTGAGACCCAAGAGGGTTAATTAATGAAATGAGAAGATTTTATGAATTAAAATCTTTTAAGAATAAGAGTGAGAAACACGCCTAGAGGCCGAGGTGCTCCAGAGAGCCCTCATCTTACTTGAGACCCAAGAGGGTTAATTAATGAAATGAGAAGATTTTATGAATTAAAATCTTTTAAGAATAAGAGTGAGAAACACTCAGAGGCCTAGAGGCCGAGGAGCTCCAGAGAGCCCTCACCATGTTTGAAACCCAAAAGGGTTAATCAATGAAATGAGAAGATTTTATGAATCAAAATCTTTTAAGAATGAGAGTGAGAAACACTCAGAGGCCTAGAGGCTGAGGAGCTCCAGAGAGCCCTCACCATGTTTGAAACCCAAAAGGGTTAATCAATGAAACCCAAAATCTCCGAAGGAGAGCACTTTTGAAATTCCTCTCCAAAGCAAGAATAATACACGTCTCTCCAGAAACGCCTCTGTACTAGGCTCACTGGAATTTTCTACTCTCACAAAAGATATGCCCCTTTTACGAGAGTAGGGGGGAGTAGATGATGCGGCCTAAAAATGTCGTTCAATAAGAAGTCGACACGTGTATAAAGGATAAGATAAAAGAGAAGATATGGGATTATGGAAGGGGCTCTGGATAAAGAATCCCTTCTGGAAGCCCCTCCGGAGGGAGCTCCTGGAGGTCATCCCGGAGAGACTTATCTGGAGGACCTGATCTTGATATGAATTGGTAAACCGAGAATATAGGAGATCTCCACATAAATCGGGCTGAGATTGACCAAATAAAGATTCTTCTCTCCTTCATTGTAGTGGAAGGAGTCCACTAGGGGGAGTGGCCCCGGTCTTTCCGGAAGTGGAGGAATGGAAGACCTTGTCAACCTAGCAAGGCTGGGTCCAAGAGGTAGCTCCGAAACAGAAGGGAGCCTTGACTTCCTCTCGGGAGATTCTCTATAAATAGGTAAATTTGAGTATATTTCCAGGTTAGACTTTCTGACTTTGACAGAACTCAATACATTTCGTAAAAACTATACTTCTGATATTATTTGAGAACCTGATTTGATAAATCAAGGATCTCGAGATCCTTGTGGTATATTGAAAAAGCCCTATACTGACTTAGGCATCGGAGTGTCCGCGCCGGACCCCCCTCCGGCGTGTTCTTTGCAGGTTCTCGAGGATTCTATCGAAGGCAGCAACATCCTTGGATTGATTCTACGTGTTTGGAAAATCAGATATCCAATTCGGAGGATATCCAATCCCCTTGGGCAAATTTTGACACATCACTTATATTCGACCACAATCCAATGAAACAAAGGACTTGCATTCGACTGGCCTTGCAGAACGAATACGATTTGTTCGGCCCATCTGGTCAAACATACCCGGTTCTTTTTTGGTTAGCCTAACATTATGTTCCCAACGACAATTAAACATAAAAATCGGCAAAAAGTATAATAAAATGAAATTTAAATTAATATAATGTGGTAATTGTTTACATTTTTAGTTATAGTTGATTCTTAATCTTACTTGTTTGTCTTTTGAAATATTTTGTGCGTTGATGAGTGATAGGAGGAAGAAGAAGAGTGTGCACATTTTGTGTGTGAATTGGTCATTTGTGAGCCAAGAGAAATGAAGGGTGAATGTGTTTAGAAAATATGTGATATGTATTCTATTTTTTTTTTTTTAATAAGAAATAGTATTAGTAATGTATTTGAGATCTATAAAATCTTAAATCCATTCATCTCCAAAAATGGAATGACTCTGTTCAAACACTGCTTCAATCTTTTTTTCCATTTTTTTGTTAAAAACATCAATAATAATAATGTGTACAAAAGTACACTAGGTCTGTAGTGGGCTAAAGCCCATAGGAAACTTTCTAGAATTTCTTTACGGGCCAAGCTATATATAATATACCCCTCCATACCGGTTAAATATACCCCCGTTTTATGCACTTTTCCTCAAAATTGATTATTTTACAACCTCTAAAATACCTAATATGTCATTTTTTCTTCAAAAATATCTATATTAAATATACCCTCTAAAAACCCTAATTTATTCTTCCTTCCTCCCACCTTCTTCTTCATCTTCTCTCCATCACCTCCCTCGCCCAGCGACGCTACCGCGGCCTACTCCCCTACTCAAGGCCGCGCCCCTCCTCCATCACACCGTCGCCCTGCATTCCCCAACCGCTGTTGTCCATCCCTGTTTTTCGTTTTTTTAAATTTATGTAACTCTATCGGCGTCGGCACCGCCCCTCCCTCGCCATGCGACGCTGCCCACCTAAACCCTAAAATGCAAGGTTGGTTTTTTTTTCTCTCTCTTTTTTTTTTTAATTTTCGACCAAGAATTGTCGAAAATTTTATTTTTGTTTTTAAAAAAAATATTTCGATAAAAGTTTTAGACAATAGAGTTTTTCTTCGATCGGCCGGAGGTGCGATGGCACGGATGCTCCATCAATTATGATTAGAATTTTAATTTTAAAAAGGGGTGTATCTATCTATAAATATTTTATTAGAAGGATAAATTAGAGTTTTCACATATCTATTTAATTAATAAATGTAGAGAGTTAAATGAGGAGGGGTATATAGCCGCCCTTTCTTTACTCCAATAAATTCTTGTTCTAAACTAGCTCATTCTTTTTTCTTAATAAATTTCTGAATTCTAGCCCATTTACTAATTGAACTGACAAAAGTCTAACCTTGTCCAAAAGTCATGATCACCCTCTTTGTTTATTTTTTTTTTGTTTAAAATGTGTATATTCAACTCAAAGTATACAATGTGTGTAGAACTACATTATATAGAGAACTCACTCTTCTAGAGTGTTCTATCTAACTAACTCTAATAAACTATTAGTTTAAATATAACCACTCTCTTGTATGTATATGTATAAGCATGCTTTTACATTAGTGTATGCATTGCATGCATGTGTGTGTGTGTTTCATGCAGAGCATGCATAAGCATGCATGGCTACGCTGTGTGTATACTCCAACATGCCCCCGAAGAAACTCAACCACCATCTTACGTGAGCTTGAACCAGGAGAGAAGATGAGTAAAATGAGTTGGAGCTAGTGGCTTTGTAAGGTGATCAGCAGGTTGATCCTCCGAAGATATGAACCGAACGTCAAGAAAACCATTTTGTACTTTTTTCCGAAGAAAATGGACGTCGACCTCAATGTACTTGGTGCGTGAGTGAAAAGCAGGGCTGAAAGCTAAGGTGATCGCCCCTTGATTGTCGCACCAAAGCAAGCTGGGATTGGAGACTGGAATATGGAGCTCTCTGCACAAGCTAGCAATCCATAATATATCTGTGGTGGCAAGAGCTAGTGACCGGTACTCAGCCTCCGTGCTGCTCCGAGCAACAACAGTTTGTTTTCTCGAGTTCCATGAGATTAAGTTGTGACCTAGAGTTATGCAAAAACCAGAGGTGCTACGCCTATCATCCAAGCTTGAAGCATAATCTGCATCCACAAAACCTTGCAACCTGAAATCAGAAATAGGAGAAAATGAAATACCATGAGAAAGAGAGCCTTTGATATATCTAAGAACCCTCTTGCAAGCTTTCCAATGATTTTGTGTTGGATTTTGCAAGAATTGGGATAGTTTGTTTACACAGAAGGCTATATCAGGTCTGGTTAGTGTGAGATATTGGAGAGCTCCAACAAAACTACGATATAGGGTGGGTTTTTCAAAGAGAGGACTATCAGACAAAGAGAGCTTGGAAGATGGACATATGGGAGTGGAGCATGGTTTGTAATCAGTGAGATGGGCTTTAGAGATTATGTCACTTGCATACTTGGATTGAGTAAGCTTGATGCATGTGTGTGTGGAATGAGCTTCAATGCCCAAGAAATAGTTGACCTCCCCCAAGTGTTTGAGAGAGAACTGAGAATGGAGTGCATCAATAAGAAGTTTCACTAGAGCATAATCATCCCAAGTTATTAGTATATCATCCACATAAACCAACAGAAGTGTGATCTTGCCATCTAATAGTCTGTGAAACAGACAATGGTCAGAAGATGAATGTGTGAACCCATGCTGGAGCAGGAATGCCTTGAGTGTATCATACCATGCCTTTGGGGCCTGTTTTAATCCATAGAGAGCCTTACGAAGTTTGCAAACATGTGTGGGTTTAGAATTATCCACAAATCCCTCAGGTTGTTCAATATAAACAGTTTCATGCAACAAACCCTTGAGAAAAGCATTATTGATGTCGACTTGTTGAATGGGCCAGCCTTTAGAAACAGCAAGGGTGAACACAATCCGTAGAGTAACAGGCTTGATCACAGGGCTAAAAGTGCTGAAATAGTCAATGCCAGCCTGTTGTTGAAACCCCCTAGCCACCAAACGAGCTTTGTATCTTTCCACTGTGCCATCTTTGTTATATTTGACTCTAAAGATCCACTTGGTAGTGATTGGATGAATGTCAGAAGATGGGGGTACAAGAATCCAAGTGCCATTTTGCAGTAGTGCATCATACTCGAGCTACATTGCCTGTTTCCATGCTGAACTCTTAACAGCCTCAGTGACAGATGTTGGTTCAGGAATAGTTGTAGTAGAGAGAAGAGCTTTTGGTTTATAGATACCAGATTTAGAACGAGTTTGCATAGGGTGAGAGGGATGAGAGGCAGCTGGGATGATAGAAGGAGAGGGAACAAGGGGTAATGATGGAAGCATGTACCTGTAGGAACTGGATGAAGAATGTAAGGAGTCATTGAGAGAACAATTGAGATGTGATGAGACAGATGGAGGGGAGGTAGGATGAGAAGGAGAATCTGGATGAGAAAAAGAATCTGGAATATGTATGGGAATAGCAGCAGGAATCTGTGTTGTGAATAGATGATTTGATGGTATGGAGGGTGTTTTAGAAGTGGTGAAAGATGGAAATTCATGTTCATTGAATTGGACAGAGGCTGAGATGATGATCTTGCCAGATTCATGAAGGCATTGATATCCTTTGTGAGTGGAGCTATACCCAAGAAAGATACATTTGGAACTCCTGAATTGTAGTTTAGAGGTGTTGTAAGGCCTTAGAAAGGGAAAACAGACACATCTAAACACTCTGAGTGAAAGATAATCAGGTGATTTGTGAAATAGAAGTTCAAAAGGAGAGATGTGTTGAGTGACTGGAGAAGGAAGTAAGTTTATGATGTGCACAACAGTGGAGAAGGCATGCCACCAAAAATTCATTGACAACTTTGATCTAGCAAGCATGGCCAAGCCAAATTCAGTAATGTGTTGATGTTTCCTCTCAACTAAACCATTTTGAGGGTGAGTATATGCACAAGACAACCGAATTTGAACACCAAGAGGTTTAACTAATCTTGCAATAAGCAGAAATTCTGATCCCATATCATGTTGTAATGCTTTTATCTTCAGGCCAAAAGACCTCTCAACAGTATGCATGAACTGAGTAAACACTGAAACAACTTCTGATTTGGCCATGAGAGGGAATATCCATACAAATCTAGTGCAATCATCAACAATAGACAAGTAATATCTGTAACCCTCAAGAGAAGTACAAGCAGCAGGTCCCCACACATCCATATGCAACAATTCAAAAGGAGATGTGGAATGATGAACAACTGATTTAAAGTGCTTCAAATGCATCTTACCCATTTTACATTCATCACAGAAATCAGCAATAACTTTTGTACAAGAGATATTCATGCTTCTCAAAACAGTAGAGAGGACAGAATCACTAGGGTGCCCCAATCTACAATGCCACAGTTTCCACTTATTTGCATTCACAGATGCATTATTCTCAACAATACTACAGTGAGACTTATTCACAAGATGAGTAGAGCAGCTTGTGTTGCTTCCAGTACTTGAAGCTTTATGAGACTTTAAGCAGCCAAAGTCCAGCATGTACAATCCATCCTTAAGCACCCCTTTCAACAGTATCTTGTGTGACCTCAGATCCTTAACAAGACAGCAATCAGCATAAAACTCAATGACTGCATCATTATCTTTAAGAAATTGAGATATGCTCATGAGATTTTTAGTAATGGCAGGAACATGCAACACATTATTCATAACAACTGAGCCAGATTCATCATGTAATGGAAGAGAGAAAGCACCAGTATGTAATATAGGAGTGGAAACACCATTTCCAACAATGAGAGAATCCATACCTTGATATGGAGTGGTGATTTGAAGATTTGCAAGCTGGGAGGTAACATGATGTGTAGCTCCACTATCAACACACCATGGTGAGGAAGGATAGGCAGTGTTAGATGTAGAGGCTCCATGATCAATGTGACCAGTGAGAGCAAGGGGTGAAGAATTGGCATAGTAGTTTGAGAGAGGAGACTGGAATTTTGATTGAGTAGGTTGAAAGTGTGAATGAGTGGGCTGATAGTTTGAGTGAGGAGATTGATATTGAGTGAGATGAGCTTGGAAGGGAGGTGGTCGAGGAGTAGATGGATTCAAAGGACCTGGCCGAGCATTCTCAAGACCAGTGAAAGATTGATCAAAGCGTTTGTAGCATTTGGCTGCAACATGAAATTTTCTACCACATAACTGACAAACAACTCTAGGTTTAGAATAAACTTTTCCCTTGCCATAGTTCCTACCACCATCTCTATGATCTCTAGCAACAATATTCGTAGAAGGAGACAAAGTAGGGGCAATATTACCTCCTGGAAGTTGAATAGAGTATGCACTGTGATTATGCAAACGCACCTCATAAGCTTGTAAAATTGACTGTACCTCCGGTAGAGTTGGAATGGTTCCACGAGTAGTAAGGGAAACCACCACAACATCAAACTCAGCACCTAATCCACCAAGAATGTACAAGACTAACTCATCATCCTTAATAGGCTGTCCAACATGGTGTAAACCATCAGCAATGGATCTCATTTTTAAGATAAAAGCATCAATGCTTAAGTCTCCTTTCTTCAAGGTCTGAAGCTGCAATCGAAGAATCATAGCCTTGACACTAGACTGAGATTGAAACAGCAGCTCAAATATCATCCACAATTGGAACGAGTGATCACATCGACTAACATGACCAAGCATCGAGTCTGAAACAGAGCTTAAAAGCCAGCTCAGTAGAAACTGATCTTTTCGTTGCCACGAAAGAGAATCCGATGAGGACTCAGTAGAATTCATCGGAACTGCAGTGCACAATAGAACATCTTCAAAGCAATGTGCTCTGACTGAGGCAAGTACTTTATTTCTCCAAAACGGATAGTTATCATTATCGAGACGGATCGATAGAGTGATGAAACGAGGAAGAGGAGAGGAATTGGTTTGAGTAGCCATGGAAGAGTATAGAACAGAGAACGAGCGGAAAACGGATCGAGGAGTTGAATTCAGAGAAGATTGATGTTATTTGAGAGAGAAACAGAGCGGTTATAACTCTTTTAGGAAGAACAGGTTGAAGATATGAAGATACACACGAGAGTAGGATGAAGATATGAACAAGGGCGGATCTTCACTAGGGCTTTGGTGGGCTATAGCCCACCCTAATTTTAGGGATTTTATTATTATACATATATTATTATATTTATTTATTTAAACAGCCCGAAAAATTTAAAAAATCGTACGCATATAAAAGAAAGTTTCCCAAAAACTTAATTCATTTTTATTAAATTAGTTGTCAATTAGGATTATTTAATTCTTTACATAATTTAAAATTCAAATTAAATAATAAGCCTTAAATTAAATTTTCAATTTCAAACTTCTTATGTAAAAAGGCATATCAAATTCGAATCAATGACTTCCATATAGACCGAGTTGATATCTTTAATAATAAGATGTGTTTACATCTGTATTTTTATTTTTTAATTGTTGTTGTTTCGTTTTTAATGGGGTATTCGTGATATACGCTTCAATAAAAAAATTGTCATTTCCAAAAATAAATACTGATCAATTGGTTGGAATCAATGTTGATTTTATTTATAATCAATAAATAATTTGTGACTTGAATTACATCATTGCAAATTTGATATGTTTTTCTCTTATAAAGTTTTCATTTGATATGTTTTTTTAAAAGGGATTTTAAAATTTGTCAACTAATTATGTACTATTTCAAAAGTTAATCAAGACAAATAAGGTGGAAGCGCATGTTTTTGATTACGAGATCAATTCACCTTGTTTTGACACTTCATGTTACCACTGTCACGATCGAACAAACATTTTTAATTATGACACTTCATGGCTGTCTATATTGAAATAAAATTGTTTGATGACATTAATTCTGATTCTATTATCGATAAATTCTATCGGCTAAAAAATCGTAGGATGCAACTTATGTAAATACTCCGTAATTTTTTTATACGTGTATTCATTTCCGACTTTCAGCCCACCCAAGAAAAAATTTCTGGCTCCGCCCTTGGATATGAACAGAAGTTAGTTAGATAAAGAACAGAGCGATTACAACTCTTGAATGAAGGAGGGAAGGGTTGAAGATTTGAAGATACACAGAGAAGAAAAACAGATTCATGCAAAACACAAAACAAAATCAAAAGAAAATTTGGATCTCACGATACCATGTTTAAAATGTGTATATTCAATTCAAAGTATACAATGTGTGTAGAACTACATTATATAGAGAACTCACTCTTCCAGAGTGTTCTATCTAACTAACTCTAACAAACTATTAGTTTAAATATAACCACTCTCTTGTATGTATATGTATAAGCATGCTTTTACATTAGTGTATGCATTGCATGCATGTGTGTGTTTCATGCAGAGCATGCATGGCTACGCTGTGTGTATACTCCAACATTTTTATGTTAAAAATTTATAAGTGTTTGTTTGAATTAACTGTAATTTCATTATCTTTTGAAGTTTCATGAATGCAACCATTAAAATAAAGAAATCTGTAGTGGCTTATCTAAAAATCTCCATTTTTTAAATTAAAATTCTACTATAATTTTGCATTTTAAAAAATATTTATTTTTTTCTTTTCTCCCTTCACTGTTCTTCTTAAACCATCATTTTCTAATTCTGATTTAATACATATTAATTCTACATTTTTATTATAATTTTAATTTTTTTCTTTTAATCATTCTTTCATTTTCTTCTTCAATAAAACAAATAAAATTTCATACATTAATATTTAAAAAAAATATTATATTAAAAAATATTATATACAAAGCATTTTTTTTTTTTTTTACAATTTTAGTAATATGCGGATCCTACATGTACATGTATGAAGGAGATATCGTGAATTAATACTCTATATTCACGTATATGAATCATAGGATCATGAACACATTGACAATCACTGCATTAGTTCCAAAACTTTATTTTTGCAAAACTATACATGAGTTTATGTTGCAATTACAACGAATATAAAATTCTTCAAGCACGCTGAATTAATATGTTGGAAATTATGGGTTTTGACATCCATTGACAAAAATTAATATTTGATGGACTAAATGTTAATTATCAGAAAAATAAAACATGATATAGTCGATCTACTCGCGGAGTAGATGAACGTGATATATTTAAAGTGTCAAAACTGAATTTCGATGAGTGGGAAATTAATTTATTAAGATGAGATCTAGGTTATACATTTTTTTTTAGAAACAATAATGAGTTTGAGTGGAAAGGTGAAAGGTCTCACCTTATCCCAACATGAAAATTTTACAAAAGATATTTGAAAGTTTTTTAAACATTAAAGTGTTCATGGAGGTTAACTATGGTAAATGGGTACACACACCCATACACCACACGCTCGTCCGCCGCCCGGCTCGGCACCGCACGGATCTGGATTTGACAATTGATCTTTGGGGCCCATCTATCATTTTGAAAACAAAAAAAAAAAAAACTCCAAAAGCCCATTTTGTAACTGGGCTGACCAAATTAGGCCCATTCGTTTCGTCGAACCTGAACGTTTCGTGGGCTTCAAGGTTGTTGACTGCCACGATTTTCGCCCACTTAGTTCATGGGCATACCACGTTTTCCTCAACTCACACGAGTGAGGATTTGCCTATAAATATCAAGACTCTTCCTAAATAGTCACACAAATTTTTTGTTGCCTCTTTTCTACCTCCCTGAATTTCGAAATCCTAATTGTTCAGCTCTCTAAAACTCCCTGAATTTTTTGATATATAACTTAGACTAATGATGGATTATACTTTAAAATCTTCTAATCTAGTCTAATCAGACGAGAGGAAGAAAATGCTTGTAATTTCTGCTTGCATTCTTTTTTTCTATTACACGTATTTAAATCTAGAAGTAATGCAAATGAGCTAAAATATAGGATATTAAACTCTAATAGAAACTAATTAATCAAATGGTATAGACTAGAAGATAATGTACCAAACCCAAATGTCACTACAAAAACGCGCGGTTTTGCCGACGGAAATATACCGACGGATTACCTTTCCGTCGGCTATACCGACGGAATTGAAAGTCAGAAGACTCTGCCGACGGAATTCAATTTCCGTCGGCTTTCCCGACGGAATACCGACGGAAATGCCGACGGACACACAGAACTCTCTACACGGTGTCGTTTTTGGGTCACCGACCGATGGATTTTTCAGTCGGTATTGTAAATTAGGGTTACCGACAGATATTTTCCGTCGGTAACCGCGCCATATTATTGGCCCCTCGCGTGATAATTTTAAACGGGCGTAGAATAATTTAAATTCTCCCTTACCGACGGAAAATTCCGTCGGTAACCGACCCGCCTTAACAAATCGCCTCTTGACCGACTCCCAAAATTTAATGTGGTCATTACCGACGGAAATTTCCGTCGGTAAAGGCAATTTTTTTTTGTATATAATCTGCATACAAATTACAGATTACTCTTTCTCTTTCGAGAGAAAGAAAAAAACTCCCTGTTTCTATCGTTCGTGTTCGTTCGTCTTCATCGCGCGAAGTGGCTCTGCCGAGGTGATCTCTCGATTAGAAAATCTATACGGTACGCTTTCTTAATTTGTTAGTAATTAATTTTTAAGTTATATTGTAATGCCTATAATTATGAATACGCTTTCTTGATTTGTTAGTAATTAATTTTTAAGTTATATTGTAATGCCTATAATTATGAATTAAATTGCATGTGTTAATTTAATTTGTTATATAGATTAATATGAAATTGTTTGTAGTTGATGTATATAGTTAATTAGTTTGCATGTATATAGTTGATATATCTAATTAATTAGTTGATATTGTACGTGGATAATTGCCTATATATAGTTGATGTATATAGTTATTTATAATAAATTGATGTGATTTGTTAAGATCGATATTGCATGTTTTGCATAATTGATGTTATATATATAGTGGATATTATTGTTTAATTTGCATATACGTTGGAGTGAAGTTAATTACATAATTAAATTATGATATTGTACATTATAATTAGCTAGATTAATATTGTTGATTTACTAATTATGAAATTATTGATTAAATTAGGGGCTTTGTTAATTATATTAGGAAATTTTTATTTTAAAGTTAGAAAATTGTTACTAAATTTATTAGGTTATAGATTGTTAATTAAAATAGAAAATTGTTAATTAAAATTGGAAATTATTGATTAAATTAGTTATTGTTGAATAAAATAGGAAATTATTTATTAAAATAGGTTATTATTGATTAAATTAGGTATTGTTGATTGAATAAAAAATTATTTATTAAAATAGGTTATTATTGATTAAAATAGGTTATTATTTAGAGATTAAATTTTAACTTATTAGATTATTGTTTTTTTATTAAATTAAGAAATTTATTATTAATTAATTAGTATTATATATATATTTATTAATTTCAATGTTTAAATTAAATAGATGACTGGAGATGGTGCTGGTGGCTCTGGTGGCTCGGGATCTCACGGGGCCTCCAGGTCACGTAGCCGGTCGAGGAAGAGCCAAGCCACACTTAGACCCGAGGCGCCGCCTATACTGCCTCGAACACCATTGTCGTCGCCTCCGCCACCCATTCCACACCCGTCGCCTCAGCCGTCGTCTCAGTCGTCTGCTCGGGACCATCCTGCTGTTCCTGCTCGGGATGGCCGGGAGCGCGTTTGGGTTGGAAGAGGAGTGTAAGTAATTAAATACTTTTATTGTTTAATAATTAATAATTAATTTCGCATTCGTTTTACTTTATAATGTGTTTTGTTTGTTAATTAATGTCACAGATTGTTACCTGGTAACGAGGTCTCCAGGGCATGCACGATTGCTTTTGGCTCTTTACCGATCTCTGCGGGTGCAATTACCTGGTCGAAGGTCCCAAAACAAAAAAAGTGGGGCGTACTTCGAGGAATTTCAGGTAGTAATTAATTACTTAATTATTTAATTAATGTTTGTTAATTTGTTCAATAATAAACAATTTATTATATGTGTAGAAACAAGCCACTTGGGATCGGGATATGTACTCAGACCAGGCTATGTTCAAGTATTTCAGTAAATCGGCGCAAGAGCGGTATAAGGATTTAATGTACGAATGGAGAACGGCATGGCGGATCGATGGGATGACGCAGAGCTTGGGTAAGGATGATAATGATGTTGTGTTGTGGGATTCATTGACGAGGGAGTGGCTGGATCCTGCTTACATCAGGAAGTGTGAGATTGCTAAGGCCAACAGGAGATCCGACGTTGGGGGTGGGATGTCCAGGCATCGGACTGGAGCCCGGTACATCCTTGAGCAGTCGATGGTCATTGTAAGTGTTTATTAATTTTTTAATTAATTTCAATAAATTTAATTATTTAGTATATATAATACATAAATTTAATTATTAGGAACGGGAGACGGGGCGTGTACCCACTCACTTGGAGCGGATGAGCATTGCTCATCCGTTTAACGAGACTACACAGCAATCCACATACGGGCGCACAACTAACCTCCACGTAAGTAATAAAATTGTTTAATTAAATACATTTTTTATAGTTTATTATATTAATTTAAAATTATTAATTATGTAGTTGGAGATGAACCGGAGGATGGCCGAGATCGGAACTCAAGTCGACCCTACTCAAGCCGGAACCAGCAGTGCCCCTACAGTCGAGGAGGTGGACCGGGCTTATTTGGAAGTTACCCCCACCACCCGCGGACGAGTTCTGGGCCTTGGTCGTATGAGCGCTGATGTCAGGTCCGGTGCTGGTCCGTCCCAGACGGCATCGCAGGGTTCCGTATCTTCCACCCCAACTCCTGATATGATGGCACAATTCAACCATTACATCCATGTGATGCATATGAATATGGGTCGAGAGTTGGGGTGGTCGGACGAGAGGATTGAGGAGGTTTATCAGAGAACCATGTAAGCTCCTCCACCAACGGCCAACGTGAACGTGCCTGTTCCCCCAGCCCCCTCAGCCTATGTCCCGACTATGCAGGATGATGACATCATGGGTCAGCAGTTCGTTGGCAACGATGATGACCTTGATATATTCCTCTATGGTGAATGAGTGACTTTGAACAATTTTTTTTTTTTTTTTTATGTGTTGAACAATTTTATTTTTATGTCTCGTAGAACTATTTACTTTTATGTCTCGTAGAACTATTTATTTTTTATCTGCATTTTTGTTGAACTATTTACTTTTATGTTTAAGTAATAGTTGTTTAATTTTAATTATGTGTGTTTTATGTGTTAAGAATGTGTATATTAATTTTAGTTATGTTTTATGTGTGATTTTGGATGTTATCTGTATTGGATCTTCATTTATGTTTGAATGTACTCTGTTTTTTCATGTTTGTGTTTATGTGAATGTGAATGTGATGGGAGACTCTATGTGATAGATAAACTTAGCATTACATAAACTTAGCAATACATAAACTTAGCAATACATATTAGAGGCATAAATTTAGCAATACATATTAGAGACATAAACTTAGGATTACATCCAACCTATAAACTTGAACATATAGGGTAGAACACAGAATATTATGGCCATGATAAGAAAGTTCCTCTGCTTCTTTAGCTCTTGAACTTGTCCAGCTTGAAATTCTACTTCTGATGTTAGGTGGTCAGATGAATCCTTATAGATTTCACCAACTACTTTTGCATTATTCAGCTTGTTGTTGACCTCTTGATTTTCACGCAAAAGTGAGTCAATTCTCCTCACTATGCCCGGAAACATTCTGTGTGAACACGTTCCTTGTCCGTGGATTTCGTGTTCATCGGCCCAAACAAAAAAGGAGCATCCAAGAACACTTAGTGAATCTGGGCAAGTATAAAATAGTCTACCTCTGCTTTTTTCTTGCTTCGAAATGCACACACGAGCTTCTTTTCCACAATGGCATACCACAATTTTCATGGATATGGGTTTGCCGGTTGAGAAGATTGATTGTTGTGTGAATGGTTGCATGTTATACTGGGGTGATGACGATAGCGATCTTCTTATGTGTAGAATGTGTGGCCATCCCCGGTACAAAGAGCCACGACGGAAGGGACCAGGTGGTCAATCGAGCAAGACAAAAAATAAAGTGCCACACAAGAGGATGTATTATCTTGCTATCATTCCTCGTTTAATGAGATTGTTTCAATCTAGTGCTACAGCTCAACACATGACGTGGCATGCAAGAAATTCTGAAGATACTGAGGCTGGGGATATGAGACATCCGTCCGACTCTGAAGCCTGGAAACACCTTGATAACGTGTTTCCAGGATTTGCTTGTGAACCGAGGAATGTGAGATTAGGCTTGAGTACTGATGGTTTTGCACCGTTTGGGAGTTATGGAAAGAAGTATTCTTTGTGGCCGGTGATACTGACTCCGTATAATCTACCTCCATGGATGTGCATGAAACCTCAAACAATGTTTCTGACTGTATTGGTGCCTGGTCCGTCGAATCCAAAGCATAAACTTGATGTTTATCTCCAGCCTCTTATTAAAGACTTGATCTTCCTATGGGATAACGGAGTCCAAACGTATGATGTTTCTAGGAAACAGAACTTCACGATGCGTGCTGCTTTATTGTGGACCATTAGCGACTTTCCTGCATATGCTATGTTGTCCGGGTGGAGTACAGCCGGAAAGCAAGCTTGTCCGTATTGTATGGAATATTCTGAAGCTTTCAGTCTCCCGAAGAGTAGAAAAGTTTCATGGTTCGATAATCACCGAAGGTTTTTACCTCGAGATCATCCATTTCGAAGGAATAAGGTGGACTTCACGAAGAATAGAACAGTCACAAACAATCGACCGCCCCTTCGAAATGGTATTTTATACATTTATTTTAACATGTTTTTTTGGGTTACATTTATTCTAACATTTATTAATCGTACAGGACAAAGTCTGTTACATGAGATTGAGTGGACGGGTTTGAAAAAAACTACGGAGGAAAATGCAGAAGAACACAACAAAGGAATCCCAGGTAACTGGAAGAAAAAGGGTATTTTTTGGGACTTGTCATATTGGAGTTCACTATTGCTCCGACACAATTTGGATGCCATGCACATTGAGAAGAATGTATTTGACAATGTGTTTCACACAATCATGAACACAGAAGGCAAGACGAAAGATACTCCAAAGTCCAGGGAAGAGTTGAACACTATCTGTCGCCGTGATGAGTTGGAATAGGATACCCGTACAGGTAAATATCCAAAGGCTTGCTACACACTAGATAAGGCACAAAAACAAGGACCACTACGGCGTGTGAGGACTTACAACGGCTATATTGTGAAAGGCTACAGGTTTCATACATCAGAGTATGCATCAACAAGAACGACTAACAACGGTGGTGTTTGTGTTAGGGGTGCGAATTACAATGCAGATGCAAGTGATTACTTTGGGGTGTTGCACGAAGTCTTTGAAATTGAATATCCGGGATATCCAATGAAAACCGTAATGTTGTTCAAGTGCCATTGGTTTGACACATCCCCTTTAGGAACCAAAATTCATCCGGAGTACAAGCTTGTGGATGTTAATTCGAAAAGGAAGTATAGCGGGGATGATCCGTTTGTATTTGCCTCTCAGGTATCTCAAGTCTACTACTGCACGTATCCAGGAGCTGGAAAACGTAATAGAGAATGGCACGCTGTTTGCAAAGTGAAGGCAAGGTCAATGGTGGAGGTCCCCCAAAAGGAAAACAACGATGAAGATGAACCTCCGTTTCAAATGGAACAAATAGAGAATCAAACTGAAGTGTTTGCGGGAGATTTTAATCTTTCGGTAGACTTGACGGCTGCAAATCCACAATTGATTGTTATTGAAAATGATAGTGGACATGAGGAGGAGGATGAACATGACGAGAGGGAGAATGAAGAAGATGAGGATGAAGAAGATGAGGAGGAAGAGGAAGATGTGGCAAATAATGAAAATGAAGACGAAGATGAATATTAAATTAATGTAACCTAGCTATTTTATTTTGTACAATTTATAAGATTTCATTATTTATCATTTGGTTATAACTTATAATTTAATTATTTATCATTTGGTTATGTTATAACTTATAATTTAATTATTTATCATTTGGTTATAAAAATTCAATGGCGACGGAAAATATCCGTCGCCAACGGCAACGAGCCAAAGCCGACCGAAATATCCGTCGCCAACGGCAAAGAGTCAAAGCCGACCAATATATCCGTCGGCATTTCCGAATATAAATGTAACTTTCTCTCATTTCACGCGTTATTTCCCCCCCCCCTCTCTCTCTCTCTCTGTCCCTCCCTCTCCCCCACTCCACCTTATTTTCCCTCCCTCTCTCCCTCTCCACCCTTCTTATTTTACAACAACAGCAGCCGTTGGGAATCGGAGAGGCATTTCCGAATATAAATGGGAACCTCTCCCTCGCCACCAGATCCAGATTGTTCCGGTGAAGATGACCTCTCCACCATAGGAAGCGGCGGCGATGCGACGGGATTGCGGCAAATCTTGGAGGAAAGAGGCGGTGGATCTTTACAGCGGCTGTTTTCCGTTTTAAGAAGTTTTTGTTTACGGCGGCTGTTTTTCTCCCTTACGAAGGTTTTCTCCCTCAAAACGCCGTTTATCTGACCCTATTTTAACATTGACGTGGCCTTTTTATGGAAATGCTGCTGGCTGCGATGCATGCGTTTTGTTGCTTCGATTTTTTAATGGATTATTAGTTATTCTATAATTGCTGGAATTTGATTGTTTGAATTTTGAAAGTGTGGTATTATTTGCTGGATTTTATGATATTTTCTTTCTGATTTTAATAGAGTCTTAAATCTGGGGATTTTATGAGGAAAATGGTGAACTGTAAATTGAGATCGATCAATCGAAGTTAGTTTAGAAATATATTTAACAGACAAAACTCACCAAATCTTATGGGACTTTTTATTGAAAATAGCTTTATTTAGACCGATTTTTTTCTATTTTATTTGTTAATCAGTAGTCAATTTTTTTTATATTGAAGATTTAAAGCTCCACTTGAGATTGAGCTCAATAAGAAAAATTAAAAAAATTGTGGAAGGACCAATTTGCTGCTTCAGATTTGGTTGGCCTGGTCAATCAATTTTAAATCAATGTTAAAATAGGGAAAACAATTTTGTGAACGCCGTGCTTTTTGTTTTTGTTCTTTGTACAGTTTTGGAAAACCCTAGTTTTTCAATATGTTTATTTGATTTATAATTTCGGTTCTGTTTTGAGTTTTTTTACTGTAAGTGATGATTTTCGTTTAAGAAAATGTAGGAATACATTTGTTTTATGTTGTACTTTAGGTTTTGTATTGTAGTTTTTTCTGGTTTTCGTTTAAGAATATGTAGTTTTTAACTATGTTTTATACTCTGAAATTTTGTGGGTGGTTTTGGCGCGCTAATTATTTGTAGGAGTAGTAACATTTATTTATTGTACTCTAAATCTCTTATCTTTGAACTACCAGCATATCGAATATTTGCTGAGACCGACCGAAACTATGCGAGCCTAATGAAGTTACTTGATCTCGTAGTATTGTTGAGGTATGTTCAATTTTTATGATAATTTAATTTATGTTTAAATATATAAAATGACAATTGAATCTTGATTCTTTGGAATTAATTTTGAAATGGCAGGGATAGAGTCGGTGAAGGACAGTTTAATCAAGTTCTTCTCTTTCCTGGTATAAATTTTGATTTATCTTATAATCCTCTTGTAATTTTATATATTAATTAATTTCCTTATGTGAAAAATAGGTTGTGGATTTGCTTAAGCTGTCTTTAATTTCTCAAACTCCGCTGTCTGATCTCCTACTCAATACTACAACACACACAAAGATTGTTAGATTAATAAAATCTGAAGCAAGCAACGCCTAAAGCCAAAAGGATGATATTGAAAGTAATGTTTCAAAAATCAACCAACAAGTTGGATCTAATGTAGATTTGTGTCACCCAACTGAGTTCGATTTTGTTTATTCTGTTGGATCTAATGTACATTTGTGTATTGAATTATTTAACTTGATGTTCTTCATATTTCTTTGGAATGAATTTTGTTATTAGTAATGAATTAATGCAATTTTGATCGGGTCGGTCGGGTCGGATCCCGATCACAAATAATTTTTTTTTTAATTTTTGGTACTTACCGACGGAATATTCCGTCGGTTTAGCGTCGGTAAATTAAAAGAATAAATTTTATGTCCAAAATATACCGACGACTCTACCGACGTAATCTTGACCCGGTTTGAAAACGGGTTGGTTTGACTGCCGACGGAATTGAATTCGTCGGTACTGGCGACCCGGTTTGAAAACGGGTTGGTTTGAATGCCGACGGAATTGAATCCGTCGGTACTGGCGACGGGCAGAAACCGTCGGAAATCCGTCGCCACATACCGACGGAATCATATTTTCCGTCGGTAAACCATACCGACCCATTCCAGGACGACGGATGAAATCCGTCGGCAAGAGCCAATACCGACTGACACTACAAAAACGCTCGTTTTTGTCGACGGACGTATACCGACGGATTACCTTTCCGACGGCTGTACCGACGGATTACCGACGGAATTCAAAGTCAGAAGACTCTGCCGACGGAATTCAATTTCCGTCGGCTTTCCGGACGGAATGCCGACGGATATGCCGACGGACACTCAGAACTCTCTACACGGTGTCATTTTTGGGTCACCGGCCGACGGATTTTTCAGTCGGTATTGTAAATTTCCGTCGGTAACCGACCCGCATTAACTAACCGCCTCTTGATAGACTCCCAAAATTAAATCTGGTCATTACCGACGGAAATTTCCGTCGGTAACCGACCCGCATTAACTAACCGCCTCTTTATCGACTCCCAAAATTGAATTTGGTCATTACCGACGGAAATTTCCGTTGGTAAAGGCAATTTTTTTTGTATATAAACTGAAGAACAGATTACTTCTTTCTCTTTCGAGAGAAAGAAAGCCCCCCTGCCTCCTCCCTCCTCGATCCCTCCTCCCTGTTTCTATCTCCTCTATTGCGCGAAGAAGAGGCTCTGCCGAGGTGTTCTCTCAACTCGATTAGAAAATCTATACGGTACGCTTTCTTAATTTGTTTGTAATTAATTTTTAAGTTATATTGTATTGCCTATAATTATGAATTAAATTGCATGAGTTAATTTAAATTGTTATATAGATTCATATGAAATTGTTTGTAGTTGATGTATATAGTTAATTATTTTGAATGTATGTAGTTGATATATCTAATTAATTAGTTGATATTGTAAGTGGATAATTGCTTATATATAGCTAGTTGATGTATATAGTTATTTATAATAAATTAATGTGATTTGTTAAGATCGATATTGCATGTTTTGCATAATTGATGTTATATATATAGTTGATATTAATGTTTAATTTGCATATACGTTGGAGTGGAGTTAATTACATAATTAAATTATGATATTGTAAGTTATAATTAGCTCGATTAATATTGTTGATTTACTAATTATGAAATTATTGATTAAATTAGGGGCTTTGTTAATTATATTAGGAAATTGTTATTTTAAAGTTAGAAAAAATTGTTACTAAATTTATTAGGTTATAGATTGTTAATTAAAATTGAAAATTATTGAATAAATTAGTTATTGTTGAATAAAATAGGAAATTAGTTATTGTTGAATAAAATAGGAAATTATTTATTAAAACAGGTTATTATTGATTAAATTAGGTATTGTTGATTGAATAAAAAATTATTTATTAAAATAGGTTATTGAATAAAAAATTATTGATTAATATTGTTGATTTACTAATTATGAAATTATTGATTAAATTAGGGGCTTTGTTAATTATATTAGGAAATTGTTATTTTAAAGTTAGAAAAAATTGTTACTAAATTTATTAGGTTATAGATTGTTAATTAAAATAGAAAATTGTTAATTAAAATTGGAAATTATTGAATAAATTAGTTATTGTTGAATAAAATAGGAAATTAGTTATTGTTGAATAAAATAGGAAATTATTTATTAAAATAAGTTATTATTGATTAAATTAGGTATTGTTGATTGAATAAAAAATTATTTATTAAAATAGGTTATTATTGATTAAAATAGGTTACTATTATTTAGGGATTAAATTTTAATTTATTAGATTATTGTTTTTTATTAAATTAAGAAATTTATTATTAATTAATTAGTATTATATATATAATTTATTAATTTAAATGTTTAAATTAAATAGATGACTGGAAATGGTGCTGCTGCCTCTGGTGGCTCGGGATCTCACGGGGCATCCGGGTCACGTAGCCGATCGAGGAAGAGTCGATCGAAACTTAGACCCAAGGCGCCGGCGCCTACACTGCCACAAACACCATTATCGTCGCCTCCGCCACCCATTCCACACCCGTCGCCTGATCAGCCGTCGTCTCATTCGTCTGTCCGGGACCATCCTGTTGTTCCTGCTCGGGATGGCCGGGAGCGCATTTGGGTTACAGGTGGAGGAGTGTAAGTAATTAAATACTTTTATTGTTTAATAATTAATAATTAATTAATTTCGCATTCGTTTTAATTTATAATGTGTTTTGTTTGTTAATTAATGTCACAGATTGTTACCTGGTAACGAGGTCTCCAGGGCATGCACGATTGCTTTTGGCTCTTTACCGATCTCTGCGGGTGCAATTACCTGGTCGAAGGTCCCAAAACAAAAAAAGTTGGCGTACTTCGAGGAATTTCAGGTAGTAATTAATTACTTAATTATTTAATTAATGTTTGTTAATTTGTTCAATAATAAACAATTTATTATATGTGCAGAAACAAATATTTCTGTAAATCGGCGCAAGAGCGGTATAAGGATTTAATGTACGAATGGAGAATGGCATGGCGGATCGATGGGACGACGCAGAGCTTGGGTAAGGATGATAATGATGTTGTGTTGTGGGATTCATTGACGAGGGAGTGGCTGGATCCTGCGTACATCAGGAAGTGTGAGATTGCAAAGGCCAACCGGAGATCCGACGTTGGGGGTGGGATGTCCAGGCATCGGACTGGAGCCCGGTCCATCCTTGAGCAGTCGATGGTCATTGTAAGTGTTTATTAATTTTTTAATTAATTTCAATAAATTTAATTATATATTTAATATATATAATACATAAATTTAATTATTAGGAACGGGATACGGGGCGTGTACCCACTCACTTGGACCGAATGAGCATTGCTCATCCGTTTAATGCTGATACACAGCAATCCACATACGGGCGCACAACTAACCTCCACGTAAGTAATAAAATTGTTTAATTAAATACATTTTTTATAATTTATTCTATTAATTTAAAATTATTAATTATGTAGTTGGAGATGAACCGGAGGATGGTCGAGATCGGAACTCAAGTCGACCCTACTCAAGCCGGAACCAGCAGTGCCCCTATAGTCGAGGAGGTGGACCGGGCTTATTTGGAAGTTGCCCCCACCACCCGCGGACGAGTTCTGGGCCTTGGTCGTATGAGCGCTGATGTCAGGTCCGGCGCTGGTCCGTCCCAGACGGCATCGCAGGGTTCCGTATCTTCCACCCCAACTCCTGATGTGACGATGGCACAATTCAACCATTTCATGCATGTGAATATGGGTCGAGAGATGGGGTGGTCGGACGAGAGGATCGAGGAGGTTTATCAGAGAACCATGCAAGCTCCTCTACCGACGGCGTCTGTTCCCCCAGGCGCCCCCCCAGCCTCCTCAGACTATGTCCCGACCATGCAGCAGGATGATGACATCGTCGATCTGGGTCAGCAGTTCGTTGGCGACCCTGATATTGATTTGTGGACCTTTGGTCAATGAGTGTCTTTGAACAATTTTATTTTTTATTTCTGTTGAACAATTTTATTTTTATGTCTCGTAGAACTATTTACTTTTATGTCTTGTAGAACTATTTATTTTTATCTGCATTATTGTTGAACAATTTACTTTTATGTTTAAGTATTAGTTGTTTAATTTTAGTTATGTGTGTTTTATGTGTTAAGAATGTGTATATTAATTTTAGTTATGTTTTATGTGTGATTTTGGATGTGATCTGTATTGGATCTTCATTTATGTTTGAATGTACTCTGTTTTTTCATGTTTGTGTTTATGTGAATGTGAATGTGATGGGAGACTCTATGTGATAGATAAACAACATTTTCATTGAAAATTGCCTTGAAGAAAGGCTGTTGTTGTGGTTACATTAATTACATGCATACACTTAGCATTACATAAACTTAGCAATACATATTAGAGGCATAAATTTAGCAATACATATTAGAGACATAAACTTATGATTACATCCAGCCTATAAATTTGAACATATAGGGTAGAACACATAATATTATGGCCATGATAAGAAATTTCCTCTGCTTCTTTAGCTCTTGAACTTGTCCAGCTTGAAATTCTACTTCTTATGTTAGGTGATCAGATGAATCCTTATAGATTTCACCAACTACTTTTGCATTATTCAGCTTGTTGTTGAGCTCTTGATTTTCAAGCAAAAGTGAGTCAATTCTCCTCATCATGTCCGGAAATATTCCGTGTGAACACGTTCCTTGTCCGTGGATTTCGTGTTCATCGGCCCAAACAAAAAAGGAGCATCCAAGACCACTTAGTGAATCTGGGCAAGTATAAAATAGTCTACCTCAACTTTTTTCTTGTTTCGAAATGCACACACGAGCTTCTTTTCCACAATGGCATACCACAATTTTCATGAATGTGGAAGATGAAGACATGAGTTTCTGTATTTTTTTTGTTTTTTGATGTTTGTTAAGAAGTAGGTTGTTTTGAGTGTGTATATATTTTTCTTCTGTAATTTTTATTTTTTTTATACGCGTCTTTTACCGACGGAAAGGTATTCCGTCGGTATAGACACATGTTCAATGCGGACGGATAATTTCTGTCGGCAATGTAAATACCGACTGAAATTTGTTCAACGGAATCTGACTGATTTGACATGCATTTGAAATCGTTGGTACCGACTGAAATGATCCGTCGGTATTGTCAATACCGACGGAATTTAGGCGCGCGATATACCGACGGACTGACATTTCCGTCGGCATGTAGTATTGAAAAACAGTCCAGAACCTCAAAACACGCGAAAATTTTGGAGTGGAGCAAAAAGTTAAGGGAAAAATTTGGATTGGAGCGAAAATTTAAGGTATGTTTTTCTATTAATTAAGTGTACATAGTTTAATTTTCAGTGTGTAATTTTAATTTGGTGTTTAATTTTTTAGTGTGTAATTTTACTACATAGTTTTTACTTTTAGTGTTTAATTTTTAGTGTGTAATTTTAATTTGGTCAAATTGTTTAACAGATGGAATTGCCGGATCGTCGGTGGATGTATTGTACTCCTAGGCTCGTTTTAGGAAATGTGAATGTTGAATTTTATGATAAACTCGTGTCATTTGTTGAATTTGCAAAGCTACACCCACATTACATGTCTGAGGATTGTATTAGGTGTCCGTGTAATGCTAAGAAATGTAAGAATAGATCATTTAAAAGCATTGATGAAGTCTTATGCCACGTTGTTATGAATGGGTTCGTTGATAATTACTATAATTGGACAAGTCATGGCGAACAACGGTGGCCTTATAAATTTGATCAAGTCTTGTACTATTACACTACTGCAATTTATGAACAACCAGTACACGTTGAGCATGTCGGCACCAGTAACGATCAAGAGTTTGGGGTGGAAGAACCCGATATGTATCAAACAATGGTGATGGAAGCCAGTATGTCAAATATAGAGGAGGAACCAACGGATGAAGCATTTCAGTTTTATGAGATGCTCAAATTAGTCGATCAAGATTTGTACCCAGGGTGTGATTCTCATTCTCAGTTGTCATTTAATGCTCGACTTATGGCTATCAAGACGGAGAACAAGCTATCTAACAGAGCATATGAGCAAATGACACAATTATGCAGTGAGATTTGTCCTGTCGATAATAAAGTACCTACGACATTTCATCAGAGCAAACAACTGATGAAGAATATGGGTTTGCCGGTTGAGAAGATTGATTGTTGTGTGAATGGTTGCATGTTATACTGGGGTGATGACGATAGCGATCTTCTTATGTGTAGAATGTGTGGCCATCCCCGGTACAAAGAGCCACGACGGAAGGGACCAGGTGGTCAATCGAGCAAGACAAAAAATAAAGTGCCACACAAGAGGATGTATTATCTTGCTATCATTCCTCGTTTAATGAGATTGTTTCAATCTAGTGCTACAGCTCAACACATGACGTGGCATGCAAGAAATTCTGAAGATACTGAGGCTGGGGATATGAGACATCCGTCCGACTCTGAAGCCTGGAAACACCTTGATAACGTGTTTCCAGGATTTGCTTGTGAACCGAGGAATGTGAGATTAGGCTTGAGTACTGATGGTTTTGCACCGTTTGGGAGTTATGGAAAGAAGTATTCTTTGTGGCCGGTGATACTGACTCCGTATAATCTACCTCCATGGATGTGCATGAAACCTCAAACAATGTTTCTGACTGTATTGGTGCCTGGTCCGTCGAATCCAAAGCATAAACTTGATGTTTATCTCCAGCCTCTTATTAAAGACTTGATCTTCCTATGGGATAACGGAGTCCAAACGTATGATGTTTCTAGGAAACAGAACTTCACGATGCGTGCTGCTTTATTGTGGACCATTAGCGACTTTCCTGCATATGCTATGTTGTCCGGGTGGAGTACAGCCGGAAAGCAAGCTTGTCCGTATTGTATGGAATATTCTGAAGCTTTCAGTCTCCCGAAGAGTAGAAAAGTTTCATGGTTCGATAATCACCGAAGGTTTTTACCTCGAGATCATCCATTTCGAAGGAATAAGGTGGACTTCACGAAGAATAGAACAGTCACAAACAATCGACCGCCCCTTCGAAATGGTATTTTATACATTTATTTTAACATGTTTTTTTGGGTTACATTTATTCTAACATTTATTAATCGTACAGGACAAAGTCTGTTACATGAGATTGAGTGGACGGGTTTGAAAAAAACTACGGAGGAAAATGCAGAAGAACACAACAAAGGAATCCCAGGTAACTGGAAGAAAAAGGGTATTTTTTGGGACTTGTCATATTGGAGTTCACTATTGCTCCGACACAATTTGGATGCCATGCACATTGAGAAGAATGTATTTGACAATGTGTTTCACACAATCATGAACACAGAAGGCAAGACGAAAGATACTCCAAAGTCCAGGGAAGAGTTGAACACTATCTGTCGCCGTGATGAGTTGGAATAGGATACCCGTACAGGTAAATATCCAAAGGCTTGCTACACACTAGATAAGGCACAAAAACAGGAATTGTGTAGGTGGATTAAAGAGTTAAGATTTCCAGACGGCTACGTGTCAAACATGAGTTGATGCGTAGACACAACAAAAGGCAAAGTTGCAGGGATGAAGAGTCATGATTGTCATGTTTTTATGCAGCGCTCGATACCTATTGCGTTTCGAGAATTTCTTCCTCTGAATGTGTGGAGGGCTATCACTGAATTAAGTCTCTTTTTTAGAGATTTAACGTCTACAACAATCAAGGTTGATGATATGAATCGTTTGGAACGAGACATTCCAGTTATTTTGTGTAAGTTTGAACGTTTTTTCCCACCTAGCTTCTTTGACTCGATGGAACACTTACCTGTTCACTTAGGGTATGAAGTTAAGATTGGTGGTCCAGTGCAGTACAGGTGGATGTACCCATTTGAGAGGTGAACAATTCTATTTCTCTCATTTAATTAGTTTTTAGTATAAGAAGCCTTATTTTAATTTGTTAACTATTATAATTTTAGGTATCTCCACAACTTGAAGCGCAATGCTAAACAAAAGACAAACGTCGAAGCATCGATTGTTAATGCGTATTTGAATGAAGAGGTTGACATGTTTTGTTCATATTATTTTGAAGACCATGTCAACACGAGGATCAGGAATGAACCACGTAACTTCGATGGTAGAGGTACGCAACAAGAAGTCGATGGCATGCTCTCTGTATTCAGGTCTAAGGGGCGACCTATAGGAAAAGCCACTGAACGATATTGGTCAACAAACACAGAGGCCGAAATAGCACAAACGTACGTGTTATTGAATTGTGATGAAGTTCAGCCTTACATTGAGTAAGTATTTCATATATTTATCATCTAATTAAATAGCACAAACGTACGTCATTTATCATCTAATTGTGTTGTGAATTATTAGGATGTATACACAAGAACTACGACATGCAGATCAAAACATCTCAGATAGAGACATAGATACTAGTCTTTAACGTCAATTTGTCTGATGGTTCCAACGTTATGTGAGTATCATTAATTGAATTTTACGTGAACAAATAATTGTTTTGATTAATGTTAATTTTAACTGTACGTATAGGGACAATCGCACGATTTTCAGAGCCGGTTCTTACAGGATCTCAGCCAAGGACCACTACGGCGTGTGAGGACTTACAACGGCTATATTGTGAAAGGCTACAGGTTTCATACATCAGAGTATGCATCAACAAGAACGACTAACAACAGTGGTGTTTGTCTTAGGGGTGCGAATTACAATGCAGATGCAAGTGATTACTTTGGGGTGTTGCACGAAGTCGTTGAAATTGAATATCCGGGATATCCAGTGAAAACCGTAATGTTGTTCAAGTGCCATTGGTTTGACACATCCCCTTTAGGAACCAAAATTCATCCGGAGTACAAGCTTGTGGATGTTAATTCGAAAAGGAAGTATAGCGGGGATGATCCGTTTGTATTTGCCTCTCAGGTATCTCAAGTCTACTACTGCACGTATCCAGGAGCTGGAAAACGTAATAGATCAGAATGGCACGCTGTTTGCAAAGTGAAGGCAAGGTCAATGGTGGAGGTCCCCCAAAAGGAAAACAACGATGAAGATGAACCTCCGTTTCAAATGGAACAAATAGAGAATCAAACTGAAGTGTTTGCGGGAGATTTTAATCTTTCGGTAGACTTGACGGCTGCAAATCCACAATTGATTGTTATTGAAAACGATAGTGGACATGAGGAGGAGGATGAACATGACGAGGGGGAGGATGAAGAAGATGAGGATGAAGAAGATGAGGAGGAAGAGGAAGATGTGGCAAATAATGAAAATGAAGACGAAGATGAAGATGAATATTAAATTAATGTAACCTAGCTATTTTATTTTGTACAATTTATAAGATTTCATTATTTATCATTTGGTTATAACTTATAATTTAATTATTTATCATTTGGTTATTTTATTAATTAACTTATAATTTAATTATTTATCATTTGGTTATAAAAATCCAATGGCGACAGAACATATCCGTCGCCATTTCCGTCGCTAACGGCAACGAGCCAAAGCCGAACGAAATATCCGTCGCAATTTCCGTCGCTAACGGCAACGAGCCAAAGCCGACCGAAATATCCGTCGCCATTTCCGTCGCTAACGGTAACGAGCCATAGCCGACCGAAATATCCGTCGCCATTTCCGATTATAAATGTAACTTTCTCTCATTTCACGCGTATTTTCCCTCAATCTCTCTATGTCTCTCCCTCTCCCTCTCCCCCACTCCACCTCCTTTCCGAATATAAAGCCTCCTTGTCGTGGTCGCGGCCGCCGCCCATCCTCCCTACCTGCAGTCGTCGCCCATCCTCTCTCCAAGAAAGTCGTCGCCCACCGCCTCCTCTGCCGTCGCCCACCGCCTCCTCTGCCGTCGTCGTCTACGTTTGAAAGGTACGTTTTTTTTTTGTTTGTTAAATTTGGTCTGAATTGTTGCACCGCATATGAGTCTAAAGTGAGAGAGGTCACCGACGTCAACGTCTTCTACTGGACGAACGTTACTTGTTTTTTTTTTTTTTTTTTTTAATATTTTCTCTTTTCATGTAAATTAAGATTATGACATGTTTTTCACCGGACGTTGCCAATCGAATTTTAGTTGAAAGATCTATATATGCTTTGTATCTTAAAAATCATTTCACCGAATTTGATTTTCTTATGTTTATGTTTTCCTTTCGAATTGGATCGATGATGCATTGTTGAAAAAACTGTGTTATCTATATGATGCTTTCAATTTGGAATTTAATCTTGAAATCCCTATTTTATTTGTTTGGATTTTCTGGTTCTATTTGGCTTCTCACGAATATAAGAACATCACAAAGATGAGATTGTCTCCGTATCACTGCATCCCTTCACTGATATTAAATATAAGAAAAAATAAATCAATTCATCAGTTTTTATTGGATTCATAGTGAATCAATACCTAGATTTTGAAGGCCTAATCACTTGATAAAGAAATCAGTTCATCAGATTTTATTAATAATTATTCCTTGAATTATTGATTTATTTATTGTACTCTAAATCTCTTATCTTTGAACTACCAGCATGACCGAAACTATGCGAGCCTAATGAAGTTACTTGATCTCTGTTGAGGTATGTTCAATTTTTATGATAATTTAATTTATGTTTAAATATATAAAATGACAATTGAATCTTGATTCTTTGGAATTGATTTTGAAATGGCAGGGATGGAGTCGAGTCAGCGAAGGACAATTTAATATACTCCACGGTACGTATTAATATACTCACATTCTTGTTAAATTATTTCTCATATAAGTTTTTGTTAATGTTTAAGTACTACGTTGTTTTAATATTTCACAGAGCTTTTTCAAGCATTCTAGTGAGGGGTATAGTTGTCATAATCAGCAGCAAAATTCTATTTGTTTCTTACTTGATCGATCCTCTGCCAATTCCGGAACACCATTCGATGCCTTAGCACTCTGGTCTACATCATCAAGTTTTTGTTGTTTGCTCAAGCAAAGGACGACGATTTTGTTTATTCTGTTGGATGTAATGTAGATTTGTGTATTGAATTATTTAAGCAATTTTGATCGGGTCGGATCCCGATCGCAAATAATTTTTTTTTTTTAATTTTTGGTACTTACCGACGGACTATTCCGTCGGTTTAGCGTCGGTAATACCGACGGACGAGCCGACGGAATATCATTTTTTTAAAAAAAATTTAATACTTATCGACGGAAAATTCCGTCGGTAAATTAAAATAATAAAATTTAAGTCCAAAATATACCGACGGATCTACCGACGAAAAATTGATTTGGGATCCGTCGGTACAGGCGACCCGGTTTGAAAACTTGGTTTGAAAACGGGTTGGTTTGACTGCCGACGGAAATGAATCCGTCGATACAGGCGACCCGGTTTGAAAACGGGTTGGTTTGTATCCGTCGGGAATCCGTCGGCATATACCGACGGATGCATATTTTCCGTCGGTAACTACTACCGACCAATTCATTGACGACGGATGAAATCCGTCGGTAAATCCGTCGGTAAGAGCCAATACCGACTGAATATCCGTCGGCATAACCGTCGGTAAAATACCTCTTTTTTGTAGTGTGAATATCCGTCGGCCTTTCCGTCGGTAAAACACCTCTTTTTTGTAGTGTGTGGTCCTGACTTCCGGAACTTATGCTCAATTGCTCATGACAGAATTGTGTGTCTCAAAGTCTTCAACCACCAGATATAAAATAAAAACAAATGCCAAGTAGCTAGATTTAGAGAGAATGGAGAACATAATATTCAGTAAGAGAAAATGCTTTTGTTTACATTGTAGTCAAAAGTAGGTTTGACAAATTATGTTATTGTGTCGATATAATAGTGACACAATAAGATCAAACATGAACACAACACGATAAGGATATGTATCGACACAACACGATAACAACAAGATATTTTTCGTGTCAACGTGACACGATAATGACGTACACACAACACGATAACGATAAGATAAGGAAATAAATAAATTTAAAATTGCATTTATATATAAATCAATATATTTATTTAAATATAAAAAATTATCGTGTCATTAATTATCGGATACGTGTCATTATCATGTTGTGTCGTAACAGGTTAACGAGTTACATGTTAATTTTATCGTGCTTAACAGGTTGACACGAATCCGACACGAAATTTTCGTGTCGTTATTGAGTCGACACGAACACGATAATTAAGACCAAACACTAACCTGCAAATTGACACCCCTAGTCAAAAGTCTCTTATATATACACCAAATGCATTTATGTAATTACATTAAATATGACCTTATGAGGTGTCCTATGAGGTTTAATTCCCATGAAATATCAAAATTGATGACTATACTCACGGATGAAGTGATTGAATTACAACCTATCTAGCTGGTGTGAAGGGTTTGGCTTAAAACTTCTAAAATTGGATATGAAATATACATTGCGACAAATTAATATAAGATCCATTTAATTATTGAACATTATAAATTAAAATGTTTCCTTCGGGGAGTAGAATACTATGATATGATCAACATAATCTTGAGGCAACATAAACCTCACAGTCTTTTTGTGTGACGTCCCACCGGCTCCTCTGGATACTTGTTGCTCAATATCCATCGTCGGCGTCTGGAAATTATCACTATTATCCAAATCCGAGGAAGAAGGAGGAGGAGGAGTATGCAATTTGTTCATGTTATACATTGGAGAATTGATAAAATGATCCTCCAGGGTCATAATACTAGTTGCACCTCCCAACAGCTTCCCATCCGTCGATAAAGAGGAGTTTCGAGGCTGCACATTTTCTGTTGTCGATGCAGCTGGTCTGAAGCAGCATACCTGTTGTCCCATAACCTTGATCATCTAAAATTAATAATAAAATTGTAGCCTGAATGAATTAATGAATGAGAGTATAAATACGGAGTGGATTAATCATAGTACAAAAGATAATTAAGTTCTGACGATATAAACCATGCATGAATCTTACTGATTTGGCATACCTACATAATTAAATTAGTTGATAATGATGCACGTAGTCACAACTACCTCTCTATTTTTTATCAAAGTGGCGCTGGTAACAAAAATGGCGATATGATCAAGATTAACTAAGGTTGTGTTTGGACAAAGGAATTTAATTTGAGAAGGTATTACAAATGAAAGAATTTAAAAATAGATGAATTTTAAATGACATAGTTTTAGTGAGAATTTAAAATCCTCTCAATTTTAACTAAAAATTGTGTGAGCAAAAATTTAAGTATTCTTACTACACCGTCAAACATCTTTAAATGGATTGAACTTTCACCCATAACCTTGCATGTGTGATCATTTTCTAGCAGAACAGAACCTCCCTTCTAATTAATGCTTAAAATCATGAAACTAATCTCTTCTTCAAGTTATATGAAAAGAACACCCTGAATCCAGGACCCATGCTCGTTGTTCTACATAAGATGTAATGATTAGCGCCTAAGTAGACTCATAGCCTTCTTGCTTTTTCTCTTCTTGGGCCTGATTAACTTGATTCTTGTCAGCAGGGTTCTTGGCTCCACATTTCCTCAAGAACTGCTTATACTTGTGACAAGCATTCTTATAGTGTTCGGGCTTATTGCAATGGTAGCACACTGAATTCCCTTGATTGGACACAACTGATTTTCCTTTATCAACTCCTTTGGATTGACTATATTATACATATATAATATATCTTAATATTAAGATATATTATATATATCTTGTAAATCTTTATTTCCTTAGTTATTTTCTTAATTAGAGATATATACTCTCTCCACTTTTAATTAAGTGTCATTTTAACAATTTTCAACAAATTAAGATATATAATCATGGACTATTTTACCCTTCATTAATGATAGCTAATTTTAATATTAAATTTATGTTTAGTAATGAATGTGGTCAATATTGTAGGTGATATTCATGTATACAATAATTAAGGTTTATCCATGATTTATGCTACAGTACTATATTTAAAAGGGTAAAAGCTTAAATCAAGGTAAATAAAAGGGAGGAAGTATAATGTATAAGGGTAAAATTGTCAAAATTAAACAAAAAAGTGTAGAATGACACTTATTTTGAAAATATTAAAAAAGGCAAAATGACACTTAATAAAAAACGGAGGAAGTAATAGATATGTTTTGTATCTATAAATAATTTCCTCATGTATTCTTTACATTCAATTAATGAAATTATAATTTAACAATTCATTGTGACTAGGCCCTTTTTTTAGACAGACCTCTTCTAACCTCCTTTGATTGTCAATCATTCACCGCTGCTACCCTTATCTCCTTGAGATGTCTTGTTTGGTCATCTCCTGTCACTCAAAAGAAGGCTTTAAGTACTATGTCATCTTTGTTGATCACTTTAGCAAATATATATGAATTTACCCTCTAAAACGCAAATTTGATGTCCTCCCCACCTTTACATCCTTTAAAAACATCGTAGAAAACTTCTACAACACCAAAATCAAAACCCTCTATACCGACAACGGGGGCGAATTCATTGCCCTACGATACCTCCTTCAAAACCATGGCATATCCCACCCCACACCCCTGAACATAATAGCATGTCTGAACGTCGTCACAGACATGTTGTTGATACAACCTTAGCCCTCCTACATCACGCTTCCATGCCCCTCACTTATTGGCCTCACGTCGTTTGTGCTGCTACCTACGTTATAAACCGCCTCCCAAAATCCAACTTAAACATGAAATCTTCTTATTAGTGTCTCCTAAAACAAACTCCTAACCTGTCTAAACTTCGAGTCTTTGATTGCTTATGCTATCCTTGGCTTCGTCCCTACACCTCCCACAAATTAGAACCTCGATCCTCCCCTTGTATCTTCATTGGATACTCTCTTACCCAAAGTGTCTATCTATATCTTGATTTAAACACCAAAAGGATATATAGCTCTCGTCATGTTCAATTCGTTGAAAATATATTTCCTCTAGCCACTCCTACAGCTATTGTTCTGATTTGTCCATCACCCACTCTGATTAATACACCCCCACCCTTACCTACGGCGCGCTCCTGCCCCACCCACTATTTTTATGAATACACCCCTCCCCATAATCTACCATCTATCGACGACACCACTGCCCCCACCACCAATTCCATCACACGCACCCCCTGCCTCGATTAATAAACCCCACACCCCATCTTTCAGCTCTGCTGCACCCCCCAGATTACTAAATACACCCCCACCTCCCTCGTTACCAACACCCCATGTTTCGTTCAATACACCCCCACCCCACTGAACCCCCCTCAACTCCAAACCCTAATTCCATGATACAAACCCTTGATCTCGAGTCGCTAGATGCTCCCTCACTACCATCCCCATCGATACAACAACAAACTCGAATGGTCACTCGAGCCCAAAACAGTATCTTCAAACCAAATTCAAGGTATGACCTATCTTCTACTTTATCTTCTGACACTAAACCTAGTTGCGTCGCATTAAAAGATGAACGATGGAGGGAGGCCATGTCATCTGAATTTAATGCCCTTCTAAAAAACGGTACTTGGGATTTAGTACCACCTGATGATTCTGCAAACATTATTGGTTCGAAGTGGGTCTTCCGCATCAAACGGAAATCGGACGGTTCCTTAGACAAGTTCAAAGCTCGACTTGTCGCTAAAGGCTTTCACCAACGCCCTGGAGTTGACTTTTCTGAAATATTTAGTCTCGTGGTCAAACCAGCAACCGTTCGAGCAGTCCTGAGTATTGCAGTCACTAAAGATTGGCCACTTCGTCAGTTCGATGTGAATAATGTTTTCCTTCACGGTTCCTTAGTCGAATCTGTATTTATGGCTCAACCACCCGGGTTTGTTGACAAAACCTTCCCTACATAAGTTACATAAATCCATCTATGGCCTAAAACAGGCACCTCAGACTTGGTATTTTGCTCTTCGAACCTTTTTGGAGAGCATTGGTTTCATTCACACCAAATTTGATGAGTCTCTCTTTGTATACAATAAATTCGGTATAACTGTATATTTTCTCGTGTATGTTGATGATCAAATCCTTACAGGAAACAACACCTCGTTCCTCACAAAAGTGGCCTCAGGCCTTAGTACAAAGTTCTCTGTCAAAGACTTAGGCTCACTTTCCTATTTCCTAGATGTGGAAGTGCTTCGTACTAAGAAAACTTGCTTTCTCTCCCAACGTAAGTATATCATTGACCTACTCACCAAATATAATATGCTCACTTCCAAACCTGTCCAAACCCCTCTCTCCACCTCTACTCGTTTATCTCTTTCTGATGGAACACCGCCCACTGATATCACCCAATATCGTCAAGTTCTTGGAAGTCTCCAATACCTCCAACTTAATAGACCTGATATTGCTTTCGTTGTGCATAAATTGTCTCATTCATGCATGCTCCCACCACAACTCATTGGGGCACTGTAAAACGCCTCCTCCGATATCTTAATGGAATTGGAGATGTTGGAATTACCCTCCGTCCCAACCCCTCTGACTCACTTCACTACTTCACGGATGCTGATTGGGCCAAAAATACTGATGATTGTACGTCGACAAGTGTCTATATTGTCTTTCTTGGACCAAATCCCATCTCATGGTCTTCTAAGAAATAAAAGTCGGTTGCTCGCTCCTCCACTGAAGAAGAATATAGGGCCATTGCATCAGCAACTTTTGAGGTACAATGGTTAAAATCTCTCTTTCAAGAACTATGCTTTTCCATCAAAACTCTTCCTGCCATCTATTGCGACAATATTGGTGCGACGTATCTTTGCTCCAACCCAGTTTTTTACTCTCGAATGAAACACATTGACATTGACTATCACTTCGTTCGGGATTTGATCAAAACAACTCAGTTACGTGTTTCACATGAGTCTTCCGAAGACCAACTAGTTGATGCTCTCACATAGCCTCTTGCTCGTTCTTGTCTTCAAATGTTGATATATGATCAAAATTGAACTCTCCTACGGTACTCCATCTTGAGGGGGCGTATTAGGCATATATAATATATTAAGATATATTATATATATATCTTGTAAATCTTTATTTCCTTAGATAGAGTTATTTCCTTAATCAATGAAATTATAATTTCACAATTCATTGTGACTAGACCCCTTTTTTGAGACAGACCTCCTCTAACCTCCTTTGATTGTCAATCATTCTCCGCTGCTACCCTTATTTCCTTAAGATGTCTTGTTGTGCAACAACTTGGATTTGACAGCCAACATCACATCCTCTAATGTGATACTTTCCTTCCTACCATACAAGATGATGTCCTTTAAGATTTCAAAGGACTTAGGGAGAGCTCTCAACAAGATCAGAGCCTTATCCTCTTCCTCTAACTTGACATCTAAATTCTCTATTAAGAATCCTATTGAACTCATCAAGTTGATCCGGAATAGGTTTATCATCACCCATTCTAAAGGCATACATCTTTTGTTTCGAATATAGACAGTTGGCTAAGGTTTTAACAATATATAGTTTACCTAGCTTGTCTCATACCTCATTCGCGGATTTCTCTTTAGAAATTTATCTCAAAACCTTATCACCAAGGCAGAGCAGAATCGTGCTTCGAGCCTTCCTGAGCATCTTGCTCCTTTCAGTCGCAGATTCCCCCCCCCTCCCCAGGAGTTGTCGGTTCTTCGAGCGCATCGAACAAACCTTACTGTTATACGAGAGCTTGCATTTTAACTCTCCACAGCCCAAAATATCTGGTGCTTGAGAACTTCTCAATATTATACTTGGTTGAATTCTCCATCTCCGATCTTGCAATTGTTTCAAGGATTGAATCTCTCGATTTTTACAGACGGCGCCAATTGTCAGTAATCTGCAAGTTTAGACTTGACAAGCATAAATCGAAAAATGGTTCAACTTAAGTGGTTATAACTCCTTATTATCATGCTAACTTCCAATAACAACAAGAAAGCCTATTTATCTACCCTAACAGTATACATTCTCTTTGATCAATCATCATCCACTAGTCACTTCAACCATGTTGGAGTGTAGTCCCTAAATTGTTAGCTAAAATCTGCAATTCATGGCATCCTTTTATCATCATTCATATTTAGTGGTACGTGGTAGTATGATTTATTTGACTATCCCAATATATATATCCGTACACTTATCAAATACACATTACTCATACAATTTTCTTTTTCAACAAATTGAAGTGTATATTAATTAAGGCTGATGTATTTTCGCGCTAGGTGTAAATTGTAATAGCTGTAGCAAAGCATTATCTACGATCAAATTCAAGATTGTTGATATTTGATTTCAAGTTTGACCACCCTGGCCAATATTCTTTGACCTGTATTATCTCTATTCAAGAGTCATTAATCGGATTAGGAGTCTGTAAGTTTAGTTGAGTTGGTCAAGATCAAATGATATAGTCAGCAAATTTGGTTCAGGTAATTTTGGAACCAGTTAGGTTTTATCTACTGAGTTTGTCTGATAAAGTTTTCTCTATTAAAATTTCAGGGGAGTTGGCATGCAAAAGCAACATTTTATGTTAAAAGCAGTTATGTTTGTTAATTTTTTTGGCCTATCAGTCTCAACTATATCACAAGTGAAGTTACATTATTTTTTGAAGGTCTTAGTCAATTAGAGAGGGAGAGAGGGTAATTATTGAGCGCAATCTTGTAATTGAATGAAAATACATAAATTAAAGATATTTGCTTGGAAAGTTAGATCATTTGATTGAACCACATAAAATCTGAAAGAATTACATCTTAACTTAAAAGTCCGAACTTTTAAAGTGTTAAGAGAACAACTCAAATGATCAATATGGTGTAGAAACCCAAGTTAAAAGTGATCAAGATATATAGTTTTAGTTTGTTCATTTGTTAGTTGTAACTTCTAATTTTAGTGTATAAATATAATTAATTGATTTATATTAATTTTTCTAACAAAATCTTTGTGTTTATTGTTTGATTGATTAGTTCTTTAATTTTAGAGTTTTCTTCAAACAAGTTTAGAGATCTTTTAAGAACTTGTTTTTGTTTTTTATTTGAATCGAATTCCAACACGGAATATCCGAAAAGTGTACCTCCTGTCATTACTACTTCGGCTATATATCAATATCATCATATTTACATAGGACACACACACTGATGTATGTAGACTAAAATTTAGCCAAATTCGTAATCCGCATAGCAAAAAAATGTATGTACACATTTTTTTTTTTTTTTCAAATGTACGAATATTGCAAATTTAGAAGCTGAAATCCTATTTTAATGCATCTACCCTTCACCGAGGATAAATACAAATTAATTGTTGAGAAAAGCTCAATTATTTTCGTTTTCCTTTTTCCCCTTAGCATGTTTAGGTTTGCAATTATTTGATTCAATGAATGTGGACAGGGTTTAGGTTCAATGAACTTGGTCATTCAAGTGAGGAGAGGCCTCGAGTCTCCGCATCACATACCCCAAATTGGCAACATAGAAGAAAACGATTTGACTTCGGAAGGATTTAAAATAAATCTTATGCTCCTTCAAATTTTCAACAAAGACTCTTAATTACTACTAGTAGTAACAAATAACTCAAAAACATTTAAGGCATGTTTAATTGTTTTGTACTCACAC
The DNA here is from genome assembly GCA_963675135.1 of Galeopsis tetrahit. Taxonomy (NCBI): domain Eukaryota; kingdom Viridiplantae; phylum Streptophyta; class Magnoliopsida; order Lamiales; family Lamiaceae; genus Galeopsis; species Galeopsis tetrahit. Next base: position 73,778,648 of record OY776123.1, read on the forward strand.
ATCCGAACGTGGAACGTAACGTCTCCCGTTTTGTTCTAGTTTGGAATTTCACATTTAGATTTCAACATCCAATTACATTCACCCCTAAAAATATGTATATATTTTAATATTATAATAATACAACATCACTCACTCCTACTAATTGATTTGACATAAAATTATATTCTGTATCCTATAATACAACATCACACACTCTTACACAATTGATTTTTGACATAAAGTTACATCATTATCCTATTTAACATCTCAAAACATACACAAAAATCATTATCATCAAGATTTTCCCATCCAAGATTTCTCCATCCGGATTTGCCTCATCCTACATAATTTCAAAACAAACACCCCCTTAAGGCTTTGGAGGGATTTAGATATATGTATTTTAAATTTATAATTAAATTTTTTTATTTGGATTAAAAAGTAAATAAAATTATTTTAAATATTTAGATTTTTAGTTAAAATTTGAAAGAATTTTAAATTCTCACTAAAATCATGTCATTTGAAATTTATATATTTTTAAATTTCTTCATTCAAACACAACCTAAAATTTAAAAAAAAAAAAAGGTATTATTTGGACCATGTGAAACATAAACTGCTGGTAATTGTATTGATTTTAAAATAATAATATTAATTCTTACCAGTGTTAGTAGTACACATAGTACTAGCTTATTTTTTGAAAGGTCAATTTGATTTTTTATTACTAGAGTACAAACACTACTCAGCACATAGTTACAACTTACCATATATTCTAGCGTCAAATTTTTCAAAAAGAGAAATAGAAAATAAGAAGTTGAAGAATAGATCGAGTAGCTTGTGAGTCCAAACTTATAAACGATTCTGAATGCAAATGAATGGACGTTGGTTCTCCTAGAAAGTAACAAAAATGACGAACGAAGCATACATTATACACCAAGCTCATTTAAGTAAAAGTTCCCTATTAAATAATTTAATATCCCTAATGTACCCCCAAGCCTCTCAAATCCTTCAATCTACATATGGTTTCCCAACTACCAATTTTCCTAACACACTCTCCCCACTCCAAAAAAGATTCATTTAAAATTTTGTAATGATTTTAATATATAACACTCACATGGGCATATGCAAAAGATAGAAAATATAGAGGTAGAGCTTAAAGAACCAAATTTATGAGTGTAATTCTTCCTCCAAAAGATAGATTCCTCATCTTTCATAATTTTTGATTTACTTTCTTAGTCTTGAAATTATCCCCCAATAACCCCAAATAACTAAATGGTAGCTTCCCCGTTCGACATTCAATATTTCAGCCAATTTTTCAACTCATGCATCCCCTTGTACCCATCCCGTGAAGGGAACTTTTATGAAAATTCACCTTTAGATCAGACACAATGTCAAATAATCTAAGCATTCATTTTATTGCCCTTGAGTTTGCCCAAAAAAACTCAAAATAAGCGAATTAGATCCATCATAATGAGGGTATCAAATAACATCAATAGGATTATATGAATACAACCCAAGCCAATTTATTCCCTCCATTTCAAAGAAATAATTATATTTTTAAAAATAAACAATTATCCCAAAAAAGTAATAACTAAAATCAAGGTAAAGTAAAAAATTTAAATGCCCCTATAAAAAAGTTAAATGTGATTAATTAATCAATAATTAATGAAATGAGTAATGGATTTACATTTAGTTAATCAGTAATTTTTTGTTAATTATTTCTTTAACAGAGAGAGTTAAATTTTGCAACATTGGTCTTCAACATTTAATAAAATACTTATCTAAATACACATAAATAATGGAAAAACAGAAAAAGTTAAATTTTGCAACACTGCTCGTCTGCTCAATTCCACAAATCAAAGTGGTTAATTTGACTGCTACATCTGCGTTTGGATAGCCTCATCCACTGCATGGAAGTGTGCACCACCCTATATATAGTACTCTAAGACCATCTCCAACGGAGCGCTGGAAATGGAGTTTTACTTCATTTATGAAGTTTTGCTCCCTCCAATCGTACTCTATTTTGAAGTTTTGAAATAGAGTTTTGAATAGTAAACTCTATATATGGAGTTTACTATTCAAAACTCTATATTTTATATGTATTATTTTATTAATATTTACAATTCTTTATTACAATTCTATATTAATAATTTGTTAAATATAATTACAATTCTATTGTTATACTAATTTATAATTTAATTTTAATTGTGTAATTTTTTATTTTTTTTTGTGTATTATTATTACGTACAAAAAAAAATATAAAATACAATAAAACATACATTATACTCACATGTATCGTTTTACGTTATTATGTGTTTCGTAATTTTATATTTAAATAAAAGTAATATTTGAAAACTACAAGTTTATTTACATTTTATGATTTTGATAAAATTAATACGGAGTAATATTTAATTTATAATTTAATTTACTAATTGAATATTTAATTGTATAAATTAATTTAAATACGAAGATAAATATATTATTTAATGATTGTAATATATTGAAAATGATTAAAATAATAAATAGAGTAAGATATAGAGTTTCATGGTTGGAGAAGGTTTTTAAAATAGAGTTTGAAAAAGTGTATTTTGAAGTTTAGAGATCTTCATTTAGAAGTTTGTGGTTGGAGATGGCCTAATAAAACAATTTTGCACCTCATGCGTCACGCCGCGTCTCCATAAATATTATTTTGAATTTAATTTCTACATTATTGTAGTACTCCATTTGCTTACTTAATTAATTAGACGACAGTTGTATTTGTATGTCCCAATTTGAGCGTTCTGTAACTTAATAATATTACTAATATTATCATTTAATTTGTTAGGAAAATTTATATAATACAAATTAATTAATTATACACTTCTTTACCCGTTGAGACGAGACTTCTTCATGATATTAAAGTTTTGGTTCATCCACATTTTGTGTTTAAATTCTTTTAAAAGTAACTTCATTCATAATAAATTGTTCATTCAATAGTTCTTTTTTTCAAATGATCATAGTGAAATTAATTAAATACAAATGAATTCATTCCACAATTTTTTATTGACTAGATTGAACTTTTAGTTGAGATGTAATTCGTTTATATTTTGAGGTTGAAGCTTATTTGAGCAGTTGAGCTCCTCTATCTGGAGCAAGTAAAAACGAATTATATATGTTCTTTGATTTTGATTTGATGAATTTTAAAAAAAAATCAGCTTGCACACCAATTAAAGAGAGAGAAATTAAGGGGGAAAATATTAAGTACACGCAATTTTATCATACTGAATTTCTTTAGAATTAATTTATACTCTAATTCGAGGGAGAAAAAAAAGGCTGTCGCTTGTTTTTTATTTTAAAAACTCGAAAGTCGTTTCAATTAATTTGGTAATTTAATTTGAAGCAGCGTTTTGCTCACCCTAATTGCCACATATTAATCTTCCTTTTGTCTTAAAAAATAATGTTAATTGTCAACATCTTACAAGTTCTAAAAACTTATTAGTATAAAATAGGAAAAATATCAATTTTGATCACTCAATTTTACCTCTTTTCATATTTGATCATCCACATTTAGTCACTATCAAAATTGGTCATCCAATTATTATATTCTATCAAAATTGATCACTATGTTAGTCAATCTGTCATTGCCTAACGGAGAAGGGTTTTGAGCCGTTAAATTTCTCAAAACCTAAGGTTAAAAAAAATTTATGAACTACTCCCTCCGTCCGAGCTTCCCATTTTACCATTTTGGTCCGTCCGCCTATAAGCTTCTCATACTGTTTTTTTATAAGTACTTTTTCTTACACTTCACTTTATATCTTACCTTTTCTCTCTATCTTTCTCCTCCCTCAATCAAATCATCTACTCCCTCAATCCCCCTATAAATTTCCCACTTTCCTTTTATGAATGTCCCATAATAAGTTTCTCATTTCATATTTTTCCATTTTTGGCATATGATTTTCTCTCTCCCAATCACATCACTTACACTTTATCTATTATTTTATCATACTACATCTCACACTCATCTATTATTTTCTCTCTCACCATCACATCACTTGTACTACATCTATTATTTAATCATATTTTTTAATCAAAACAACCAAAAGAAAAGGGAAACTTATACCGGGACGGAGAGAGTATTATTTAATCACTTTTCTTAATCTTTGTACCCAAAAGTAACGTGAAACTTATAGGCGGACGGAGGGAGTAATTTAGAATTTTTTTTACAATTAATCTTCACCACAAATTATGCTCCAATAATTATAAATAGGGAAATGAATTGAAATAAGTTTATATCTCCAATTATTATACAAATTCAATATGAAACCAAGAATTAGAAAACAGAGTGCAATTGTTAAAACCAGAGTACAAAAGTTGCATTCTATCTCTTAATTTTCTCATTTTGTGTAAAATAAAAAGTAAACCAACAAAAAATGAATTTATAATTGAGTTAAATAATTATTAAAAACTTACTGAAACTCACTTTCTAGAAGATGCATGAGAAAGAATTTTCATTATCTATAAAATAAAAAGTAAACCAATAACATACCATGGTTGATTGAATCACGTTCTACAAGATGCATCCGAACTTATAAATATAATATATAATGTACTAAATGCATGAAAAAGAATTCTCATTATCTATAAAATAAAAAGTAAACCAACGACATGGTTGATTGAATCACGCGTTGCATCATGGTCAGATCTCCTTCTCACCTGTTATAAATATTGGTAATATTTACACATGTTTCATTCTTGCTTCTGCATTTGTTTCATTAAATATTGGTAATTTGTGCACATGTTTTATTCTTGTTTGATGCATGAGAATTTTTTAACCTTAGGTTTTGAGAAATTTGACTTCTAGAAGATGCATGAGAATTTTTGAACTTAGGTTTTGAGAAATTTGACGGCTCAAAACTCTTTCTCCGTTAGTCGACAGATTGACTAACAGAGTGATCAATTTTAATAGAATATAATAACTAAGTGATCAATTTTGATAGTGACTAAATGTGGGTGACCAAATATGAAAAGAGGTAAACTGGATGACCAAAATTGATATTTTCCCTATAAAATACAAGTTTATACTCCCTCTATTTCATAAAGTTTATCGAATCTGATCTTAAATTTTATTTCAAAAAGTTTATCATTTTTTTCTAATTTTACTAATTATCTCCCTAAATTATCCCTATTCTTTATAGAAATATATTAATGGCCTTATCCTGGAAAGGTCAAAGGAGTGGTGAAAAGGGAATGTGGAAAAAAAAGGAAAAAGAGAAGAAAAAAGGAAAAGTTAATGAGGAGTAAATGTATCAATAAAATATGTTCTTTAATTTTATACTCCCTCCATTTTTTAATAAGTGTCATTTTGACTTTTTAACTAATTTTAAAATAAGTGTCATTCTAGGGATTTTTCTTTAATTTTGACTATTTTATCCTTATTCATTTACCATAAATATTTTTCATTAATAAATTCCACAAAAATTGTTTATACCAAAATTAATTTGATTTATGAATACTAGCTACATTCTTAACTACATTCTTTATCAAACAAAATTTCTATATTAAAATTAGTTATAATTAATGAAGGGTGATATCGACCACAATTTATAATCTTAATTTGTTGAAAAAAACTAAAATGACACTTATTAAAAGATGGAGGGAGTACAAAATAAGAAATGCGATAAATTTTATGAAACGGAGGGTTGGTGTAGTAATTAATACTCCCTCCATCTTTTAATAAGTGTCATTTTAGCTTTTTTCAACAAATTAAGATTATAAATTGTGGTCAATATCACCCTTCATTGATTATAACTAATTTTAATATAGAAATTTTGTTTGATAATGAATGTAGTTAAAAATGTAGCTAGTATTCATAAATTAAATTAATTTTGGTATAAACAATTTTTGTGGAATTTATTAATGAAAAATATTTATGGTAAATGAATAAGGATAAAATAGTCAAAATTAAAGAAAAATCATAGAATGACACTTATTTTAAAATTAGTTAAAAAGTCAAAGTGGCATTTATTAAAAAATGGAGGGAGTAATTTTTAGAAAATAAAATGGTCAAACTCGGTGGCATGAACTTTCATGGGATAAGTGTGATAAGGACTATGACCCTTATTAAAAGTTACAACACACACACACAATTAGTAAAAATAATATATAGGAGTATAACTTTAAATATATATAGAGTCTTCCAATTTAATATTTCCCTCCTATTTAATTTTTCTTTTCTTTTTTTTCAATTTTCTTATTTTCATCCCTTTTTTATAAAATATTATTATTCACACCACATTTTCTCAACCCTCCAAACTACAATTATCAATTATTTACATAAATTATCATTCATTTTATTTATTTATAAATTAAACTCTACAATATCATATCACATGCATGACACCCTCAACATATTTAATTTATACTGTATGTAAACTAAATCAATACTATTCATTAAAAAGTGTTCCGAGTAATGAACATAATGGATTTCAACGATATTATTTTAGTCAGCCTGATTTTTTTGCTCATAATTAATTAACATTCTGTTTTGAATTTGAATAGTACCAAATTTCCACTTATATTACATGCATACCTTTTTTTTGGTGAGTACTGATAATATATAATTAGAGATAAGTTTCAACGTACTAACTATAAAAATAGGATAAGTTTTTTACTTATTTTTAGTACACTTTTATCTTATAATGCTGCCTTGTGAAAATTAGCAATGAATCTGGTCCTGTTTTCGGCTCCAGGTACATTGTCGCTTCTTAACAAAGAAGCTTAAAATGATTATCTCGTGCAAAATATCGGCAATGTGTCTTCATTCATACACACAGTGACTCCATTTCTCTTCAGCAGAGATATAAATATACAGTAGTGTTAACATCTTTTTTCATTATAACGACATATTCAAACAATTTCTCTCTCTCTCTCTCTCTCTATCTATCTATATATAAAAGCATAAAGAATACTTATAAATTTAGAATCGTCTTCGATTCCATCATTCTCACTCAAAAGTGGAAAAGTATTCCAGATCGATCGAGATAGTATTTTATTTTATTTTAAAAAAAAATGGTGTATATTCCGGTGAAGTTCAAACGGGTGGCGGCGGCGTTTGACGAAATGTCTAGGTTTAGGTCATGTGAGAGCAGCGGCAGCGAGCACTCCGCTGATTTGTCGGATATGGTGAATTCGTTTTTTGAGAGAGAAATTAGAGAGCAGAGATCAAGTGAAGAGCATGATCAAAATGGGAATGGAAATGAAATTGACGATGATGATGAATCCGATCTGAACAATTCGCCAGATTTTGAATTGCAGGATTCTGTTAGGAGTTTATTTGAAGGGGAGGACGATGACGTTAAAACAAGTATTCGTACTGAGGTCGAAAAGGCATTGGAAGGTCTCGACGGCGACGGAAGCTCCTCGCCGGAATTTAAACGGCGGCTTATGGCTCGGTTACGTAGATCTGGCTTTGACGCCGGTGAGTTTCCGCATTTTGAAGAATTTTAGTTATTTAATTAATTAATTCTCATCGTTCTTAATTAATTAATTTTACAGGCCTCTGCAAATCGAAGTGGGAGAAAAAGGGGAACTGCCCGTCGGGGAATTACGAGTACGTCGACGTGAACGCCGGCGGCAACCGGTACATAGTGGAGGTTTTCCTCGCCGGAGAATTCAGAATCGCGCGTCCGAGCGGGTGCTACGCCTCATTGCTTGAGGTATTTCCCCGGATTTATGTTGGAAAAAGTGAGGAGCTGAAGAAGGTGATTAGGACAATGTCGAGGGCGATTAGGAAGTCGTTGAAGAGCGTGGATTTGACGGTGCCGCCGTGGCGCCGCCTGGAATACACGCAGTCGAAGTGGTTGGGGCCGTACAAACGAAGCGTTAATGAAATTCCAGGCGGAAAATTGTACAAGGAGTTGGACGGGAAGAGACAGGTTGGATTTTCGCCAGCGAAATTTTCGTTAAATTGCAGAAAAGAAGTTGATGCCAAACGTGGCGTTAGAGTGATTGGTAATTTGGCTGCGGCGTTGGAGAATTTTTAGTATTTAAAACAGATGTGATTTGTGTGTAAATACAGCAATCAAAAATTCAACTGCAAAGTTCAGCACTCCTCCTTCCTCAAGAACAATGGTAATTGCATGTTGAGTGTAATTAAATAATAGAAAGAAATACGAGATGTATGTTTTGAAGGAAGATTAGCAACCAAGAATTTTGAGGCTAAACCAATCCACAGTTTGATTGATTTATTAAATGTTATTGGTTTTTTTATTGTTTGTAATAATTAGTATATTTAATTAGTCTTATGACCCACCAATCCATAGATTGCATGGTATCCGGGTTGTGTTAAACTTTTTTTTTATATTTTCACCTTATATGTGTGATTTGTTTGATTAATATTATAAGAGTTTGTAGTCGTTGATTTTTAATTTTATAAATATAATATTAATACTAAAATTATAATCGGAGCAAAACACTACCGTCACTATTTCCAAAAGTAGAAACCATAAATTCATAATAAAATAATGGAAAAGTTTCTCATCATATACTCTTACTCTCTTCCTCGGCAAACAAATTCTCGACGAATGCTACTCGCTCGGAAAATCACTTTTCCAGAAACAAATACTCGTAGTTCAATTTGCTGCCTCGAATGTCTGATTAGGTGTATCATGTATGTGGCCCTAAAAAATCGTTGATTTGCCAGGAAGCTTTTAATTTTTCTTATATATTTCCCTCTTAATATTGCGGTGTCAATTCTTGTTTTTCATGAGATTTGGACACGGTTGTTATAAATTCTGATTCTAGTTAGGTAATTACTACAGTTAATGCCTCTTATGAATTACAGTATTTAGGCTTAACGAAACACAAAAACTTCGTTTAGTAAATTTCCAGATTTTCATTTTATTTATTAATTTTACTTTATTAATTTTCAAATTTAGTAACAAATTTTTTTGATACGTAGTATTATACATTTTTCATAGTATTATACATTTTTCATGTAGTAATATTTTTTATTTAATGAAAGTAATTTTTTTTTAAATGTAGTAATATGTTTTTGTTCATGTATTTTTTTTTTAATTTGTTGTCATATTTTTTTTTTCTATTCATGTAATAGTAATTAATATTGTTTACACATGTAGTAATTTAATTCTGTTATTTTAGTAAAACATTTTTTTAAATGTAGTGACAAGTGTTTTGATATTTAGTATCATACATTTTTCATGTAGTAATATTTTTTATTTAATGAAGTAACATTTTTTATACATGTAGTAATATATTTATGTTCATGTATTTTTTTAAATTCGTTGTCATATTATCATTTTTTTATTCATGTAGTAGTAGTTAATATTGTTTATAAATGTAGTAGTTTAATTCTGTTCTTTTAGTAAAACATTTTTTTCAAATGTAGTGACAAGTTTTTTGATACGTAGTGGTATTATACATTTTTCATGTAGTAATATTTTTTATTTAATGAAATACGAGTAACATTTTTGGTACATGTAGTAATATTGTAGTAATGTGTTTCTATTCATGTATTTTTTTTTAAATATGTTGTCATATTAAAGATTAATATTTCTATAATTTAACATATTATATTTTAATTACATAAATTTATTTACGTTATTTAATGTACATATTTTATTATATTATTGTGTACATGCACATTTGTTGAGAATCCACAAAATTAGTTTAAGATTTTTAACTTTCAATTAAATGGGCCAAGATTTTGAACTTTTGTCTAAATTTAATAAAATGCATATATGAAATATTGCATGCAAGACTAGCCCTTAACGAAATCAGACAACACAATTTACCACAATATTCCCACGGCTTTCTCATTATCCCTTAGTTTGTGGTTTATTTCCTATATGTGGATACTTCCTAAATAGCACAAACTCCTGCAAAATGTTAATTTGAAATATTTCTAGATTTGGTGTATAGGGTATATTTGAGACTTTTAAAAAAATTAAATATATTTGTACAAAATGTATCTTTTGGTGTTGAATTTGAGAAAGTCGTGTTCTTTCTTGTTGAAAAGTGGTAATTGTTGTTATTGAAAAGTATAATTGAGAAAGTTGTGGTTCTTTCTTATTGAGTAGTTATTTCTTATTTAAAATTTGTAATTTTTATTACTGAAAAGTGTAGTTATTTTTTATTGAAAACTGGTAATTTTGTTACTAAAAAAAATAGTTATTTTTTATTAAAAAGTGTTGATTTTGTTATCTTAAGCTGGTGTAACCGTTGGGTCGTTGTTACTCTGTTGAAGATTTCGATATGATGTATATATATATGGGTTGACCGGTCTTCAGATGTGAAACAGTGTGCACCTAAGCACAGAAGACCAACTCTAAAATAATTGGACCGGAACATACAATCCGCACAAATTCTATTATGTTGAGTGTCAAACAATTGTCCCACATCGGATTAGCATTGAAGGATCATTGGGTATAAAGGGGGGACTAGTATCTCCATTGGTATGAGGTCTTTTGGGGAAAACTCAAAAGCAAAGTCGTGAGGGTTTCGCCAACCCAAAGCGGACAATATCTTACCAAGTGGAATACTATGGAGGGTCCAAGTCCTGTCCAACTCCTGCCCAACTCTACGAGGGCTTTGACTTGAACGAATTTTAGACAATGTATTTTGACTAACTACTTTCCCTCAAGCATAAGGGTTCGTAGTAGTAATGGAAGTATTTGACCAAGTAGTATCGACCTAGGAGGTAGGTTTGTGCAATGAGTCCCTAAAGTTGTATGTTGGCATAACCAATGTAACTACGGTTTCAGATTTTGAATTTCTAAAATTAAGCTAACTTACTACCAAGATGCAAAAAATTAAATCAAACACCAACCTAGAAATAAGCAAATAACCATAAAGAATTTAAGGCTATAGTACCCGAAGGGAAACGATTTTCATCCTAGCATCTTGATGCTCTTAACAAATAATTTAAACTACTAAAAATAAGCAAATAACCATAAAGAACAATTACCACAATTTAGTAAGGAAAATTACTACTAAAGAAAGAAATTGACAATTAAAACAATAAACAACTACGAATATAATTCGAAGAAGTGCAAGGGTGAGTAAATGCTTCGGGTGTTCTCTACCTAATGAAATCGAGTGGAACTTTTTATACCGTGTTTATGCTTCAATTTAGATTTGCTAAGAGCATCAAGATGCTAGGATGAAAATCGTTTCCCTTCGGGTACTATAGTCTTACATCTAAGGTGTTCCCAAACCCAGTAATAAGACATCTTCCTAATCCTCATCAATTACCCAAATAACCATTCAAGTAATTAATGTCTCCTAATGGGGGTTCTAATACGATTAACTCTCTCTCGACGAATTAAAAGTATAATAAACACATTTGTATAACAACAACTCACACCATAAATTTAAACATGTTCATGTAACTCTCGTCTACGCTAAACATGCTTCAAAATACGGATTAATAGAAGTTAAAATACAAAGCACCAATAAAACCCAATAAGAGAAGCAATAATCAAAATATCAACAATAATCAAAGTATAAATAATTCGAACACGCAATATTCACATAGTTTCAAACACCCAAAGCATAAAATAGATTAGCCCATGGTTCTAAAAGCAACAACCATATCTAAAACGATTAGAGAAAACATACTCATGTAAAATAAATTAACAAAACTTGAAATTAAATTAAATTTACCCACAAACTTGTAATATGGATAGAAGTCACCTCTAGAGTGAAGAGTGCTCAAAACTTGAAGAAATAACAGAATCAATGAGTATCCTTGCTTGAAATTGAGAGTATAGACTAAGTTTAACCTAAATTATCTAAGAAGATGAAAGTTGAATCCTCTGTGTGCTCTCCTCCTAGGTATATATAGATTGGGCCAATTCCATCAAGCTACATGGGTTGCTTGCTTTTTAATTCATTCCTTACAACAATTATCAAATGGGCCCACTTGGTCCATTGCAATTCTCGTACTACTCAATTAAATAGGCCATCAATTAAATTGTTGGCCCAAATAATCTTCAACTTCCATTTTTGCTCGACTCCATTCTCATTTCATTTCTTTGATTGACGTCACAAAATAATTGAGGCGTGTTTCACTCCAAATGTGCTCTTTTTCCTATAAAAATAGCAAACACCACACTTTCTCCAAATCAAGTGCAATTAGTCAATTTAGTGTAGATAATACAAGAAATCCTATCAAATTATGCGAATTAAACACATGAATTACGAGTTATCAATCCTCAAGCCCTCGTAGAGTTGGGTAGGACTTGGACTCTCCATAGTATTCCACTTGGTATGATATTGTACGCTTTGGGTTGGCGAAACCCTCACGGCTTTGCTTTTGAGTTTTCCCCAAAAGGTCTCATACCAATTGAGATACTAGTCCCCCTTTTATACTCAGTGATCCTTCAATGCTAATCCGATGTGGGACAATTGTTTGACACTCAACATATTCCTTTCTAAATTTTGAACTTTTTTTATGCATCAGTATTCGATTAAAAATTCGACTAATTTTACCGTTCATTTGTTGGAGTCTCGTTTAAAGTCAGAGTTTTACATTATGTATAAACTAACTCTTTAAAAATTGTTAAATTTTGAAATTAATCAAAACTGTCCAACGTTTTACAAAATAAAATTAAAAAAATTCATAAATTATGTGCAATATACATTGTACTCCTTAATTACTTGAATACGAGCATGAAATAATTTGGGATAATAAACATACACATATATATTTTTATTTTTTTTGAAGTCAAGACATTTTTTTATTCTTTAATGACAAGAACAAACAATATTGAAAAGGCCTTCCATAAAATTTGAAAGCTCGATCCAAGAAGAGAGACTAGAAAATGACCTAGCAATTCTAGCCAAACGATGTGTTAAAACATTAACTTTACGATTAACTCAATGCACATAAATAATTGGAGTAACCTCAATCAATCTTTGTCACCAATGCATCAGTTTCTTCAATTAATCTCCGCCCTGGGCGGAGATTAATTGATTTTAGGATGAATGGGAAAGAATGTACGTAATATAAAAAATAAAAGTAAATTTTTTTTTTACATAAAAAGTTGTAGCATACAATTTTTTATGCGATATAATTCATCGATAATAGAATCGAAATCAATGTCTTCAAAAAATTATCTTTCAATATTGACAACCATATAATCTGATAAATTAATAGTTTTCCATCTTGTTTCGAATAACAATTTTAACATGCGCTTCATTATTGAAAATGTTTATTCGATCGTGACAGTGGTAACAAGAGATGTCAAAATAAAGTAAATCGGTCTCATAATCAGGGCATACGTTTGCACCGTGTTTGTTCGATCGTGACAGTGGTAACAAGAGATGTCAAAATAAAGTAAATCGGTCTCGTAATCAGGGCATACTGTACGTTTGCATCGTGTTTGTCTTGACTAACTTTTGGGATAATTTAAAAATAGTTAATAAATTCTGAAAACTTTTGGAAGTTATTTAATTGAAAATTTAAATTATGTAAAGAGTTAAATATGTATATTTTACAAATAGTTTATAAAAAATTAATATGAATTGATGGTAAAAAATCTCTTTTATTTATGTGAAAATTAGTGGTTCAAATTGTGAGTTGCAATTATTTTTTTATATATAGAAAAATCTCCAAAATTGGGGTGGGCTAGAGCCCTTCTAAGTCATAAGGAGGTTCCGCCCTTGTCTCCACCCCACTTTTCTCAACAATGCAATATTAAAAATGTGTAAGTTCCTGAAAATCCATACATTTATTTTCCTTCCACGGATAGAGATCCTCACACCTAGCCCATTTAATACCTTTTCTCGAATTTGTATCATTGCCCCCAGCAAAAAGGAGTCCATCATTTTTTGCAAGTCCTCAATCAGTATCGAAGGAAGCAAAAATACACTCATGCAAAATGTCAGGATTGTTTGAGCAGCTGACTTGATTAAAACCTATTTTTCGTCCGTTGAGATTTTTTTGCCTCTCCACCCTTTCAGTATATTCCAAAGACGTTCACGAATATATGCATACATATCTCTTTTTTTCTCACCCACCAGTGAAGGCAAACCAAGATACTGCCCCGTATTAAGGAGCTGGTTGACTCCCAAAATTTGTCAAATCTACACCTTTAAATCATGCCCTACATTTGAACTGAAAAAAATTCTCGATTTTTCGAGATTAATAGCCTGACCCAAAATATTCTCATATGTCTCCAACACGTCTTTCAAAGCACCTGCTTCTTAGATTGTGACTCTACAAAATAAAAGGGAATCATCTACAAATAAGAGGTGGGAAATAGAGGGACCTCTTCGATATACATAACCTCCATGAATAAGACTATGTTGATTCGCTTGACGAAGCAAAGCTGAAAGTCCTTCCGAACAAAGAATAAATAAATATGGGTATAACGGATCTCCTTGCCTTAAGCCCCTCCCCGGAATAATAGGTACAACAATATTGTCACTCACTCGGAAGGAATAGGATATTGTCCTCACACAAAGCATCATCCACTGAATCCATTTTTCGCAGAAACCCATCTTGTATCGATCTCCATAGCCACATCGCCCACTCTTCCTCTATTTATGTGCTTCATCGAGCAATCAAGATATTATCTTAAATATCTCTCCCCGCAACAAAAGTCGATTGAGTCCTATCAATCAACGAGGGCAAAACCATTTTTCAATCTATTAAACAAAACTTTAGAAACAAGTTTATAGACTACATTATACAACGAGATTGGACAAAGATCGATCTTTAACCTAGGAGTATCATATTTTGGGATCAAAGTTTCCAGTGTTGCATTCAACCATGTAGGGAAAACACAGTTCCTAATGAACCTCGACCATTCCACGAATACCTCTTTTCCAATGACATCCCAAAATTTTTGGAAGAAAGTCGAGTTAAATCCATCTAGCCCTGTTGATTTATCCGATTGCATCTGGGTTAAAGTTATCTTGAACTCCTCCTTTGTAAACTCACTCGTAAGATATTCATTTTCTTGATCAATAATAATTGGTTGGATCATATACAAGACATCTCCAAAGAACTTGTCAAAATAATGAAGAATTTCTTGACAAAGACCCACTTGTGTATCTACCCAAACCCCTGAATCATATTGCAGTTTACTGATACAATTTCGCTTTTTCCTGGCTGACGTTATCCGATACCCTGGACTACCCAAGGACTCATGGGTATATGGCGCTGAAAGTGGACATGATTAAGGCTTTCGACACGATCTCTTAACAGTTTTTGGAGGTGGTTTTGGCTAGGATGGGATTCAGTGCAGCCTTTGTTTCTATAGATCGAAGAGTTCTGAACTCTGCTAGGATCTCGGTTCTCATTAATGGGGAGTCGAAAGGTTACTTCTCTTGTACTAGGGGAGTTCGTCAGGGTGATCATTTTTCTAATTTGATGTTCTATATTGCGGAGGAGGCCCTTGGAAGATGGATTGACTAGGAAATAGACAGAGGTAGACTTCAGCCCATTTGTAATGTCCCCCACTACCTCTTCTACGCGGACGACATCATGATATTCTTGCGGGCCACGGAGGCTAATGTCAAGAATCTGCACTCCATCTTGCAAGGGTATGGGCGTTTATCAGGCCAGATCTACAGTGTTGGTCCTGAAAGGAGTATGACACAAGTGTATATGGGGGGAATGCACCTGTGTATGCAAATTCTTTTCTTTTTAAGCAATCAGGTTATCAGGAGAGTTGTCTAGTAAACTTCTCTGATTATGTATAACTTTGATTTAGATAATCAAACTACTGAGAACTATGAAGTAATCAGTTGAATAACTAGTAAGTTATATGTGTGGAATTATGGTTGGCCCTTTATTTTGTCTGTACCCTCACACATTTCTGCAAGAGTATCCCAAATTTCTTGATTGTTGTGCAATGGTAGACTCTCCCCATTACAGTATCTGAAATGGTCTGATAGAGAGTGTTCATGGCCAGATAGTTGAGATTGTGTCTTCTTCTCTCTTCAGCAGTGAAGTCATCTTCATCCTTAGGCAGTAGCTCTCTAGGATCAGCCTTTTGAGCAGCTGTGATCTTGGGATTTGGCTTTGTGAATGTGAATGGTCCCTTAATGATGACCCTAAACATCTCATCATGAAGACAGGCAAGATGAGCTCTCATCATGATCTTCCAGAAGTCATAATTCTCAATTGAGAACATTGGTATCTTGCGATGAGATATATGGTTGACTGGGTTGGGACCCATGTTGTTGATGGTCTCTACAGCATTTCCAGGCATTGCATTGTTAGGAGCCATACTTGCAAGTTTATACAGTTAAGCACAGAGTATGAATGAGTTTTTCAGAAAGAACAGTTCAGTGACCACACTAAAATTATTTTTAAATATCAAAATGGATTTTCAGAAGCAGTGGTCTTTGAACCCCTGCTCTGATACCACTTGTTGGTCCTGAAAGGAGTATGACACAAGTGTATGCGGGGGAGGGGGAATGCACTTGTATATGTAAATTCTTTTCTTTTTAAGCAATTAGGCTATCAAGAGAGTTGTATAGTCAACTTCTCTGATTATGTATAACTTTGATTTAGATAATCAAACTACTGAGAACTATGAAGTAATCAGTTGAATAACTATCTAAGTAAGTTATATGTGCGGAATTATGGTTGGCCCTTTATATTTAAACTCCTTTTAGTTCTGAAAAACTTTCTTAACACTTAACAACTTTCAGGGGACTTGTCCCAAATCTGTTTTGCACAGTTTATGATGTGTATCTTTTGAAAATCAATTTGTGTGCAGTGTATGTATGTGTTACTTGAATGAAATAGCAGTAAGTAAATAACACAATGGTTTATAGTGGTTCAGAGACTCAAGCTCCTACATCCACTTCCCTGATTTAACAGGATAATTCCTTCACTTGGAATTAACTTGTTTTATAGTGCCAAGGTGCACTAATCAACCACACTACTCCTTAGTGCCTTGATCCCTAGAAATTCTGAGTTCTAGTACTCACTCAACTCGAACTAAATTGTTCTTCTCTTGACAGTTCTAGTTCTCACACTTCTAGCTTTCCTTGAAAGGTTTAAGGGTTGAGGTTGGTTCCAACTATGGTGAGATATCCTTTACAATGAAGTATTGTTTAAGGATATGATATCTCTCTAAGCTTTGAATGATATACAATTAGTTCAGCTTAGATGGGAACTGAAAGTGGTAGGAAACTTAAGAATTAATTGTTCTTTGAAGGCTTGTGTGCTTAGAATGCTTGTAGTTTCCTCTACTAGTTGGATTCCTTCAATGGTTTCCAAACTCCAGTATTTATAGAGCAAAGTGAGGATTTGTCCGTTGGAGAGACAGCCTCAATTTGTCTATTTCCATCTTCTTTGGACTTTGCATCATGAGGACAGATTCTGTGAAAGTGACATGTCTTCATTTTGGGAAGTAAACAACTAAGGCTCTTTGTCTTGACTTGTTTGCACTCTTCCCAATGTCTGAGATGTATCTTCAGCAGTCAACATGGAAGACATTCATCTTGAAGCTTAACTCATGAACAAGGACAACATTTCTTATCATCAGGACAGATCGGTGCTCATACTTTATCACTTCAACTAACTTGACTTATCAGCAGTGTTGGCTTAGCTTCTTCAATTGAGTTGGCTTCTCATCTTCACTGAATCAATCTTGACTTAAGTTTGATGCACATCTTACAAATCAGTGAAGTTGACTCTATCAGCATAGTTGTCTCTTGACTTAGACTATACTTGAACTCTTCTGATTTAGTGTGTTGATATACTCTGCTGATCTTCTCTTCTGATCTTGGTGGAGTTCTTTTCAGTAGACTTAACCCAACAGATGTGATCTACTGAGCATTGGACTATCAGAGAGGTTGACTCCTCTGATTTACTCTTCTGATTTTGCTATCAGCAGTGTTGAACTCATCTGGTCTTATCATAACAACAGGGTTGTAGTCTTCTGATATTGAGCCTAAGGGAACTTGATCTAAGTGATCTTCTAAGCTTGTGTTCCCCCTCAACTTATGTATCTTATCATCTAAAAGTTGTCTAACATGTCAGCTGTTCAACTAGCCTGATCTATATGTTCCAACAGTCTTGAAACATACTTAATCAATTTGACTTATCTATCTAGGCATATAATCAGGGGTTTTGGTATTTTAATCAAAATCTCATTTTATTCCCAACATACAGTCCCGCGAAGTTCAGGGTGTTCTTTGGGAGAGTTGTCCCTCTGAGTCTATGTCGTCGGACATTCAGGATTACTGGCATCGCTGAGGGATCACTCTCCTTCATTTATTTAGGGGTTTCGGTCTTCCGTGGAAGTCCCAAGAAGGTGCTTTTACAGCTGGTGGTGGATGTTGTTATAGTAAAGTTTAGCAGATGGAAAGGTAGTTCGTTGTCCCTTGTTGGTCGTCGATGTCTGATTAACTCAGTCATTACAGTCTTTGTTGTGCATTCGATGGTGGTTTACAAGTGGCCCAATTCTTTGTTCTGTCAGGTGGAGTCAACTATGAGGACCTTTCTTTGGAAGGGGGATGTTAGGAATAAATGAGATTTTGATTAAAATACCAAAGCTCTTAATGACATGCCATGATAGATAAGTCAAATTAGATTAAGTATGTTTCAGGATTGTTGGAATATATAGTTCAGGTTAGTTGAACAGCTGACGTGTTATGAAGCTTATAGATGCTAGAAAGCATAAGTTGAGGGGGAACACAAGACTAGTAGATCATATGAATCAAGTTCCCTTAGGCTCAGAATCAGAAGAAGACAACCCTGCTGATAAGACAAGATCAGTAGAGTTCAACATTGCTGATAACACGAGATCAGAAGAGTAAATTCAGAAGTGTCAACCATGCTGATGGTTCAAATTTAGAAGATCACATCACAATGAGTCTACTTTGATAACATCATCTCAATAAAGATGTGAAGATCACAAGTGAAGATTAGCAGAGTAGATCAGCAGAGTAAAAATTCAGTCTAACTATGCTGATGAAGTCAATCTCACTAATAAGAAGACATATTCATCAAAGTTTGATCTAAGTTACAAACAGTAAAGATGAGGAGCCAACTCAACTGAAGAAGCAAGTCAACACTGCTGATAAGTCAAGTCAGCTGAAGAGATAAGAATGAGCACAAATCTGTCTTGTTGATCATAAGGAATGTTGTCTTTAAACAAGAATCAACTTTCAGAAAGAATGTCTTCTAGTTGACTTCTGAAGATTCTAATCAGACATTGGGAAGAGAGCCATCAAGTCAAGACAAAGATCCTTAGTCGTTTACTTCTGAAATTGAAGACATGTCACTATCACAGATTTTGTTTGGAAGATGCTCATTCCAAAGAAGATGGAAATAGACAATTTGAGGTTGTCTCTCCAACGGACATAACCTCACGTTGCTCTATAAATACTGGAGTTTGGAAACCATTTGAAGCATCCAACTAGTCAAGGAAACTACAAGCTCTATAGCATACAAGCTTTCAAGCTCTCATCAGAATATATCATTCTTAATTTCCAAAACATTTCAGTACCCATCTAAGCTGAACTCATTATATATCAATCAAAGCTTAGAGAGATATATTATCTTTATACAGTTCTTCATTGTAAATGATATCTCACCATAGTTGAAAAAAACCTCAACCCTTAAACCTTTCAAGAAAAGTTAGAAGAGTTGTTATAGAAGTGTGAGAACTATAAATGTCAAGTGAAGTACAGTTTAGTTCGAGTAAAGTGAGTACTAGGACTCAGAATTCCTAGGGATCAAGGCACTAAGCAGTAGTGTGGTTGATCAGTGCACCTTGGCACTATAAAACAAGTTAATTCCAAGTGAATGAATTATAATGTTAAATCAGGGAAGTAGATGTAGGAGCTTGAATCTCTGAACCACTATAAACCATTATGTTATTTACATACTATCATTTCATACAAGTAACACTTTCATACACTACACACAAAGTTAATCTTAAAAAAGGATATAATCCACAAACTGTGCAAAACTGTTTTGGGACAAGTTCCCTTAAAACCAATTAAGTGATAAAAAGTTTTTCAGAACTTAAAGGAGTTTAAATATAAAGGTTCAACCATAATTCCACACATATAACTTACTTAGATAGTTATTCAATTGATTACTTAATAGTTCTCAATAGTTTGATTACTAAGGTTCGATCAATTCATTTAGCGAACGACTCATTTCTCTGTAAGTTGAGTTGGGATATTCTTCAGAACAGATCACCAAATACAGAATTCATGCATATGAGACACTTTGATTCAAATCACAAGCTAAGACCCTATGGTAGAAGCTCTTCTATTAGTACAAGCCTTCATCCGCACGCCACGAGACTTCAAGATGGTTCGAGATGGCTGATTGGTAGAGAATTCCGAGTCAGCTTTTGGCATGAGAATTGGCTAGGGTATATTATTTCTGAGAAGATGGGTCAATCTGGCTGGTTCGCTTCTTTTCTCACCTCCACAGTTTGGGATATTTTCTACGATGACTGCTAGCACTTCTCTATTAGTTTTATCACGGGGTTTACGGAGATTGTCAGAGATACCCTGCAGATCACGGTGATTAAGGGACTTAACGGACGCATTTGGGAGGGCTCACTTTTAAGAAAACTCTCTTCTAGTATGACATATGATTTGCCTAGATCACCTCTACCCAAGATCAGTGAACTAGGCTCCTTCATTTTCATGTGTCATTACGCGGCGATTGGGAGAGCGGTTTGGGGCAAGTTGCCAACGGCAAAATGACTTTCATCTTTTAAGGTTCAAGGTCCATCGATTAATGTCATGTGCCGCAAAGATTCTGAGTCATTTGACCCCATCTATTTAACCATTGTTCGTTCAATTTGGAGATTCATGTTGTGATTGTTGGAATGTTTCAGGTTCATGTTATGATGTTAGATAAACTCCTTGTCGTCGATATTTTGTATTTTGTGAAGTTCCAATTTAAATTATGCAACTAGAAGTGTTTCATATGAACTTTTGATTAATATTTTGTCTTTTATGAACCAACCAATTTTTATTTGGTTATTTTTATCTAATTATTTTTTCTTTTAAATTGCAAAGAAACATGTTCTTTTAAACCAAATTTTTTACTTTCATTGTTCGACAAACATTATTGAGACGGGACATGTTTGACATATTACAGTAAGAGTTTTAATAATAAATTAAGTAAATAGCGTTTGGATGCGCACCAAATGTCAAATCAATTTTCATTATATAAAATTATATACATTGATCATACAATATAAATAAAATAAATAGATATTTTAAGTGAAAATTTTATTTTATACAAACTCATATAAAACTGATCATTTCATACAAATAGTGTTGGGCGATACCAGGTCTGCAATTTTTGTATCCAAATTTATCGATTATCGTATTGAAATAAGTATGAAAATTGATCTAGACAAGAGGCCAAAATATCTTCCAAATGAAATCTTAAAATTACAAAAATAATAATAATAAATCTAAAAAATAATGAAAGGCAGGTTTATGATCGAAATGATAATTGACCGATCACCACAAAAATCTAAAGAAAATGGATTATTGGAGTATAAAAATGTGAGAAATTCGGTAAGCAGATTAGTCGACGAAAAACAACAACCGGCCAGATAACTTCTTCGTTTAATATTGCTACAGCCGATGTTGGCATATCAAGATTAAGAGTATTTGATTCACTCTTCCTTGGAGTACATATAGCATTCATTACACATCAGCAAATACTTCATTTGGTTAAGATGCAAAGGATTATTAATTGATTAAGACAAACATCTGAATAAAAACAAATTATTATAAACAAATCGAGGTGAGTATAAAATGTGAGAAATTCGGTAAGCAGATTAGTCGAGGGAAAACAACAACCGGCCAGATAACTTCTTCGTTTAATATAGCTACAGCCGAATTTGGCATATCAAGATCAAGAGTATTTGATTCACCCTTCCTTGGAGTACATGTAGCATTCTTTATCATATTAAAAATAAAAAACATGAAAAATGAAAACAAGCAAATTCAATGATAAAAATACCAGAAGAAAATGTCTGAGAAACTAAAAGAAAACTTGAGATGCGCGCAGATCTTTTCGGTGAGGTTGAAGATGGAGGGGAGCAGGAATGAAGAGAAAGAAGCAACCCTAGGTGTTATAAATAGTGATGTATTGGATTAGCCCTAGTCAGGCCCAACTACGAATCTTTTGCGGGCTTAGCTATGGTAATTGGGCCCAATATGAATGCCGTGGGTTATATACCTCTCTTACATACACTCGCCCCTTTATTTATTACTACGGGTAATTTAATATTATTGTAAAATACTTTTAGTCTTATATTGTTCTTTTACTTAAAAAATATATATATATCGGTATTTGATCCAATGATCGACTAATTTAAGGACCAATCTCATTGTCCATTTACGGGAGCCTCGTTTAAAAATAAAGGCGTACCTCCAAAGTCCAAGAAATCAAGACGGACCTCTAAAGTTCAACAAATAAAGACGGGCCTCTAAAGTCCAGTAAATCAAATCGGGCTCAAATCTGGTATTCTGAGCCCATCAAGTAATTCAGATAAGAATTTGACTAAGTGCTAACTAACTTAGGACAAATATCTTGCCTATCAATTTGACCCATAAAAACCTTAGGTTCTACACCTAGCCTCATTCCATTCATTTGGATCGTCAGAAGCATTAAAGACTTACAAAGATTTTAGAGTGATCTTCAGCAGTCAGAGGAGCTAAGGTGTTCTTCGTGCAAAGCGGTGAGAAGTAATGTTCGAGTCGAGATCAAGGTGGTTAAGCCTAGCGTTTCTTCAAGGAAGTTTTTCGTGGATCTCCAACGATCTTCAGCGTTCCGAAAGTCCCTAAAATCAACGTTTAATTCAAAATACATTGTCAAGCCCTTTGATTAACGTTATAAAGTCCCGAATTTAAGAACGATCTTCAACGACGTTCGTCCCGAAAGTCCCTAAATTTGACGTTTAATCCAAAATACGGTGTCAAGCCCTTGGATTAACGTTACAAAGTCACGAGTACAAGATCAGATAGGATTCGACTGCGGATCCAACTCCAGAAGTTCAAGTGAAGTCAACGAAGAGAGAATTAGAGGAGTAAATTAGAGATTGTAACCCTTTAATCTGAAATAAATATATTATATCTCATTTTTGTGTTTTTATATTTAATTCACAAATTTGTATTTACACAAAGAAAGCTTTATATGGGTTGTGTCCTTACAAAATTGTTTGTACCTTAATGGGTTTTAAACCTAGATTGTGGTTTAAAACAATTACTTGTACTATACTTATTATTTTATCATATTTTATAGAACAGGTTTATATCATCCGTTCCGTAATTACTTGTAAGGAAACAATTTATAATTTTGGGGGATTTTCTTTTATATATCATCCGTTCCGTAATTATTTGTACATACTTTAAAAGAAAATCCCTCAAAAATTAGGGTGGGTTGTAACCCCCTCACTTTTTTTTAGATGTTCCACAATAAAGTTCTAATTTCATTTTTTACATATTATTTTCCCTTACTCTCTCAATCACATCACTTCACTTCACTTGTACTATACTTATTATTTTATCATATTTTATTATATTTTATTTATCTATCATTATATTTGTATCAATCACATACTATATCTGTTATTTTATTATATATTTTAATTAAAACAATTTGGGAAATGAAAATTTTGTAATGGGGTGGGTGAGTATATTCCTTAATCAATTTATGTCCCCCAAGTTTCGAAGAGACATATAAAGTATAATACAATTAATATAATATGTATGTCCCTCCTTAACTTTTACATTTGGGAATGACGATTTTTTTTTTTTTTTAAGGAAAGTCTTCAAAATTTTATTAGCAACTGTAAACGCCATTCGATATGCCCACCACAATAGTCGGGGATCATACCACTCATGAGGATTCGAAAACATCCTAGCTGCTCTAGCAAGACTGTGTGCCTTAGTATTGGTCACACGAGAAACATAAGAAATTGAACATAATTGCATAGTTGAAATAACTCTCTTACAGGCCCTAATAAGGTCCCCAAACGTTGAATTTGCCTCCCTTTCTTTGTTAAATTCATCTGCTACCAGCTTCGCGTCGACCTCCACCTCCACTCGATCGTATCCCAGCGTCTTTATCCACGAGAGGGCCTCTAACATGCTCAACGCCTCCCCTTCATCAACCTTATACTGCCCTGGCCTGACCTGCATGCGGCAAGCTACGAAATCACCCCTCTCGTCATGTATTATGGCTCCAAAACCCATTTCCTTGGTATCCTTGAAAAAAGTTGCGTCGACGTTCATTTTAATAGTCGCAGGTGTTGGGCAGTGCCACGCCTTGCAGTTCATTTGTCTCTCCATTTGCGGCTTCTCCGGTCGAGCATCTTTCCAATCCGCTAAGAATTCTCTCGCCATAGTAGTTACCACCCAATACGGTCTGCAAACTCGTTTCCAAAGGAAATCATTTCTCTCCTTCCATATCCGCCACAGTAATATCCCAAAGTCCGCCATAGTCGAAGCCTCCAGCTCCCTAAGTAGTATAAATATCACTTCGCCCACAGTTTCTGCCGCCTGCATGCTTCTACTAAGGGCTGCTCTATACTCCACCGTCAACCATATATTCACCACGGCTGGGCATGCAAGAAAAACATGCCAATCATCTTCAACAGCGCCTGAGCACCTTGGACAGCAGGTTTCATCAATGATGTGTCTACTCCTCAGTTTCGATCTTGTAGGCAAAAACCCACTTCACAACCTCCAAAGAAAGTTACTCACCTTTGGAGGCACGCGAACCTTCCACAGATCGCCCCATTCTCGTCCGTCCCCCAATGCACCCTCACTAACCAACGTTTTCGCCAACATATACGCTGTTTTCACTGAGTATCTTTCTATTCTGTCATAATGCCACACCAGGTGGTCGTCCGAGCCATTCGGGGGAATCGTCGTCGCAATTATATTATTCACCTCAGCCTCCTGAAACAGGGTTTCCAGCAGCTCGATATCCCACGTCCGCTGCCCCGGGATCATCAATTCGGATACTCTGGTATCTTCCATGCCTTCGACCGCTGGACCAGCAATTCTGAAATTGTCGTCGTTGCAGACCCACGGTTGACCCCACACGCGGATGGACTCTCCACTCCCCACCTTCCACCTGCAGCCTCGCCTAATCAGGTCCTGACTTTCCCGAATGCTTCTCCATGTGAAGCTCGGATTAGCACCTAACGGCGCCGCTAAGAAGTCAGCGTTGGGATAGTACTTTGCCTTTAGCACCCTGCACATTAAGGATTCAGGATCCTTCAATAGCCTCCACCCAACTTTTCCCAACATTGCTATGTTAAATAGGTGAAGGTCACGAAGCCCCATCCCACCCATCTCTTTCCTGTCGCACAGCGGGGTCCATTTCGTCCATCTAAATGCCCTTCGAATTACCTCCCGCTCCCCACCAAAATGAGTTCAGCATTTGTTGCAATTCATTTGTAGTCGACTCCGGTATTAGAAATATTCCCATCGTATAGGCCGGAATGGATTGGGCAGCTGCCTTTATCAATATCTCCTTCCCAGCTCTAGAAATATTTTGCTTTGCCCACCCCTGCAACTTACTCCACAACTTCTCCTTTAGACTTCTGAAAATGTCCCTTTTCTTTCTTCCGATAAGAGACGGGAGCCCTAGATATTTTCCGGTATTCAGCGGATTGTGGACCCCAAAAATGTCACCGATTGTTTCGCGTTGCCTCGCCCCCACATTACCACTAAAGAAGATGCCTGATTTCGCATAATTTATGGCTTGACCCGATGCCGCCTCGTATTCATCTAGCAATACTTTCAAATTCATAGCCTCCTCACCTTCAGCTCTACAGAACAACATACTGTCGTCAGTAAAAAGTAGATGAGTGATAACAGGCGCTCTTCGGCACACCCTATGGCCATGAATCCTCCCTTCTGTATTCGCCCGTCTAATAAGGGCTGATAAACCCTCAGCACACAGGATAAAAAGGTAGGGAGACAGTGGGTCTCCTTGCCTAAGACCCCGTCCCGGGATAACTGGTCCAATCATGCTATCATTTACTTGGAATGAATACCTTACGGTCGTTACACATAGCATGATCCATCGGATCCAATCAGCACAAAATCCCAGCCTAAGCAAAACGCATTCCAGGTACTGCCAGTCCACTCTGTCATACGCCTTACTTATATCAATTTTTAACGCCACGTCCCCTCTTCTTCCAGTTCTATTATTCTTCATCGAGTGGATAGTTTCAAAAGCAATAAGCATGTTATCTTGGATCGCTCTTCCACTAACGAACACTGATTGAGCCTTATCCACTAGACCAGGCAGCACCTCCTTAAGCCTGTTGCATAATACCTTTGACATAATCTTATAAATGACATTACATAATGATATTGGTCGAAGATCCTTCATCGAAGTCGGGCTGGGAATGACGAGTGTTTTGAGAAATATATTATTTTGTGTAAAATTAAAATAATTCCGCTATCTCCCTATAAATTTGGTTGATAAAAAAATGGAGAGAAAAAAGAAAAACAAAAAGTTTGAGAGCAAAAGGAGAAGTGGATGGAGTGTAATTTTGTGTAAAAGTAAGTGTAACCAAAAATTTAAACACCTGCAAAATAATATATAAAAGAAGGTGATAAAAATAAGGTAAACATATTTTTATTAAAAATTTGGGTTACAACTCTCGTTGATCTCTTGATTCCACTCTCTGGGTCTTAGCGACGTATTCCGAAATTTGAATTTAACCTACAATTTAGTAATAATAGGGAGTTGATGGAGTCGTTTGTGACTTATTCCATCAGACTCAATTTGACCTACAATTTAGTAGTAGAGAGTTGATGGAGTCGTTTGTGACTTATTCCATCTGACTTGATTTGACCTACAATTTAGTAGTAGGGAGTTGATGGAGTCGTGTGTGACTTATTCCATCTGACTTTTTGAAATTCTATTTTCACTATCCTATTTATAAGAGATAAATGACCTAGAAAAGAGGAGCAAAATATAACCGCAAATCAAATTTTGGAGATATTATTTTATATTCTTATCTCCAAAATTAGAATTTACACAATATTTAACACTTTCAAATATGATAAAATTAAAGTGTCTACAAATGCCCCCTCGAGATCTGTTGTAGAGATCTATGTCGAATGCAACTTGATCTCGAAATCTTGATGTAGAACTCAAAATGTGATTTAGCATGCTCCCAACGGTGAATTCGGCATGCCCCCATGAAATTCTGCATACATGAATTCTTGGAGAGTGGAGATGAAGAGCGAAAATCGTCCCACTGGGCGTGCCAATTCGTAAACCAAAAATTTAAACACCTGCAAATATGTATAAAAAAAGGAGATAAAAATAAGGTAAACACAAATTCGTGAATTAAATAATAAAACTCGAAAATGCGAAACAATGTATTTAATTTCGAATTAAACCGATGAATATTGTGGGTTACAATCTCTAATTTCTCCTCTGATTCTCTTTTCTTGAATTTCTTGAGCACTTTTGGAATTGGATCTGTCGAATCCTCTTCGATCTTGAATTTGAGACTTTATAACGTTAATCTAAGGGCTTGGTGCCGTATTTTGGATTAAACGTTGATTTTAGGGACTTTTGGAACGAACGTCGTTGAGGATCGTTCTTGAACTTGGGATTTTGTAACGTTAATCCAAGGGCTTGACGCCGTATTTTGGATCAAACGTTGATTTTCGGGACTTATCGAGACTTTTCTGTGACTTATCGGGACTTATCCGGGACACTACAAGAAACAGGGGGAATAGCGATGAAAATTTTACGACAAATCTAAATTTCATCGCTAAAATCAATTTTTAGCAACGAAATATAAATTTTCGTCGCTAACTTGTTAGATTTAATATTTGCAACAAAATTTATATATTTCATCGCTATATTAGCAACAAATTGCTTCATTTTGTTGTTAATAATCAAAACAACAATGAAAATTATATTTCGTCGCTAATATTTTGCGATGAAATAGAAATTTTCGTGGCTAATTTCTTGAAATTATTTTTTAAAACAAAATTTATATATTTCATCGCTATATTAGCAACAAATTGCTTAATTTTGTTGTTAATAATCAGAACAACAATGAAAATTATATTTCGTTGCTAATATTTTGCGATGAAATATAAATTTTCGTGGCTAATTTCTTGAAATTAATTTTTGCAACAAAATTTATATATTTCATCACTACATTAGCAACAAATTGCTTCATTTTGTTGTTAATAATCAGAGCAACAATGACAATTATATTTTCTTGCTAATATTTTGCGATGAAATTGAAAATTTTGTGGCTAATTTCTTTAAATTAATTTTTGCAACAAAATTTATATATGTCATCGCTATATTAGCAACAAATTGCTTCATTTTGTTATTAATAATCAGAACAACAATGAAAATTATATTTCGTCACTAATATTTTACGATGAAATATAAATTTTTGTGGCTAATTTATTGAAGTTAATTTTTGCGATGAAATTAAAATATTTCATCGCTATACTAGCAACGTATTGCTTCATTTTGTTGTTAATAATCAGAAAAACAATGAAAATTTTATTTTGTCGCTAAAGTTTTGCAATGAAATATATTTTTTTGTGGCTAATTTATTGAAATTACTTTATGCGATGAAATAAAAATATTGCATCACTAAACTAACAACGAATTCTTTTATTTTGTTGTTAATAATTAGGACAACAATGAAGATTATATTTAGTCACTATTATTTTGCGATGAAATATATTTTTTGTGGCTAATTTCTTGGAATTAATATTTGCAACAAAATTAAAATATTTTATCGCTACACTTTTAACAAATTATTTTATTTTGTTGTTAATAATAAGAAAAACAATGAAAATTATATTTTGTGGCTAATATTAAATCAATTATGCATATTAAATCAAGAAAATCGATTTATATAATTAAATGTTTAATAATTCTCCAAATTTTATGTCTTATAAATCAGTATGAATGTTAATAAAAATATTTATAAATATGATATGATGCAAATGAAGATGGACATAAAGATGAGAGAATGAAAATTGGATTGAATATTTATTGTTTTTTTTAATTGTTAAAGTAACATTGATTTTTTACAATTGGAATTGTTTTAAAAAATTACACTATATATACACATATAAATATACATATATAATTGTTACAACTTACAAGTTAAAAATTAATCAATTAATAAATGTGAAATAAATTATTAAATGAGTAAAAATAACTACTAAATTAGTAACAATTGAATACATATATAATTAATATTAAAAACTGAATCAAAGAGCTGTCTGCTCGAGTGGTAGGCACCCAGCTATGGGCGCCCATCCACCCGGGATCAATTCCCACCAAGATCAAATAAAATATTTATTTAAATAAAATGGGGGAGGGGGTATGTGGGTGCGGGTTGGATTGGGTTGGGTTGAGTTGGAGGGCAGGGCGGGGCGGGGCGGGTGGGGGTTGAGTGCGGGTTAGGGTGGGTCGGGTCGAGTGTGGGTGCGGGGTGGGGCGGGTCGGGGCGGGTCGGGGCGGGTGTGGGTGCAGGTTGGGTTGGTCGAGTACGAAAGTGGATTTAGAGAATGATTCGTAAATCGGATATCATAGCCAAATATTAACTAATTCTAATATTTTTTAGCGATGAAATAATTTTGTCGTGGGATTTATTGCTATACACCCGTCGCTAACGTGTTTGCGACAAATGTTTGATTTTCCTCGCAAACATTTTGTGATGAAACTCATATTTTCGTCGCTAACATTTTGCGAAGAAACTTATATTTTTCGTCGCTAATATTTTGCGATGAAACTCAAATTTTCGTCACTAATATTTTGCGATGAAACTCAAATTTTCATCGCAAATATTTGCGACAAAATTAATTTTTTTTGTCGCAAACATTTGCGATAAAATCATTTTTTTTGTCGCAAACACGTTAGCGACGGGCGTATAGCAACAAATCCTGCGACAAAATTATTTCATCGCAAACTCACGTTAGCGACGAAAATATTAGAATTAGCGACAAATTTTTTCATGGCTAAATTACAGTTTTCTTGTAGTGGGACTTATCGAAACTTTTCCGGGATTTATCGGGACTTTTCCGGGACTTATCGGGGCTTTATCGGGACCTTCGGGACTTTATCGGGACAACCACCGTTGAAGATCCTCCTTTAAGAAACACTGGATTGAGGGGCTTAGCACCTTAATCTCCACCCGGGACTTTGCTTCTCGCCGCCTTGCACGAAGAACGCCTTTGAAGCTCCTCCGACTGCTGAAGAACACTCTAAAATCTCTGCAGAGAATTTTAGAGTCTTGAATGCTTCTGATTCTTGATGATGATATGAATGAAATGAGGCCTCTATTTATCTTTATTTATAGGTGTAGAACCTAGGGTTTTTTATGGGCCAAGAAGATATTTGTGCTAAGTGGTTAGGGCTTAGTTCAAATTTTGAATTACTTGATGGGCTAAGAATACCATATCTGGGCCCGATTTAGTTTGTTGGGTTTAGAGGTCTGTCTTGATTTATTGGACTTTAGAGGCCCGTCTTGATTTATTGGACTTCAGAGGCTCGTCTTGAATTTTAAATTAATTTATTGGGCTTTAAAGGCTCAAATCAATTGGAGGGACCGATAAAATTTAGGTGTCTACAAATGCCCCCTCGCATTTCGTTCATGAGAACGTTTGACTTTGATGTGGACGAATTGCGAATTACTTTCAAATGATTTCCCACATGCGGGCCAGGAGTGACTATTCTTTAACTACTTTTGACAAAGTAGGGATTTAATTATTTAACCACTTACAACGCCTTTAGTGGAGTAAGTTAACAGTTTAACCACGTGAATTTACCTTTCGTGGTCGTCGTACACAGTTTAGACTCATGCGGACCAGGAGTAATAAGCAGTTTAGACTCGTGCATTATGGAGCAACAAGCAGTTTAGGCTCATGCGTTCTTGAAGCAACAAGCAGTTTAGGCTCGTGCGTTTTTGGAGCATACTTGTTTTCTTTACGCGTAGTAGCGTTTCAAAAACATTATGTTCATGGGACCCATGTATACGCCGTCTTCAGAAATCAAGGCGCCATTTGCGTATACTTCCTTAACTTGATTGTCTTCAACTGTGACGTGATTCGCCGTTGTTTCAGTTTCTTCTTGCAAGATCTTCCCTTCTTTGACTAGCTGCATAATTTTCTCTTTAAGTATAAAACAGTTTTGGGTTGGATGTCCTACCAATCGATGGTACTTGCAATATTTGGGTTCATCCGTTCGCCCAGCCTCATCGGGTCGTTTCATTTGTGGTAGTTCAATGAGATCATTCTTGATCAAGTCATCGAAAATTTCGGGGATGTCTGAGTCTAGAAATGGATATTGCTTTCGTTGCAACTCCTTCAAACTCATTTTCCTTTGCCCCCACTCTTGAGACGGAGGCCCTTCAAATCCACTTGTAGACATGCTCAACTCCATGTCATGAGCCTTAGTAGCCAAATCCTCGAATGATCTTGGTCGAATTGCGTGAAGGATATATCGAAGACCCCACTGCATTCCTTGGATGCACATCTCGATAGTTGAAGTTTCAGTCAATCTATCCTTACAATTTAGGCTTAGATTTCTCCATCTATTTATGTAATCGATCACCGGGTCTTCCTTTGATTGACGAGTGTTCGTCAATTCAAGCATGCTAACCGTTCTACGAGTGTTGTATAATCGATTTAGAAATTTTTGTTCCATTTGCTCCCAACTGTCTATCGAGCTGGCCTCCAAATCGATGTACCAATCGAATGCATTGCCCTTTAAAGAGCGCACAAATTGCTTCACTAAATGATCTCCATACGTGCCGACATTGTTGCAGGTCTCCACGAAGTGAGCAATATGTTGCTTTGGATTATCCTTGCCATCGAACTGCTGCAACTTTGGAGGTTGATAACCAGCTGGCATCTTCAAACTGTCAATCCTCTTCGTGTAAGGCTTGATGTAGGTGAATGAAGACTTAGGACTTTCCTCGAACTTATCTTTGATCGCCCCGAGTATGATTCCTTTTAGCCGGTCAACGGGCATCAAACCATCGGGAGAAACTTGTAACTCCTTAAGAGTTGGGTCAATTTCCATCTGTTGACGTTCACCAGATATCTCCACATCATGCCCCTCGACTCGCTTTTCTTTTGCTCGACTTGACTCCCCCTTTTTCTGCATTGCTCATCAGCTTAGCAATCTGAGCATCCCGTTCTTGGACATGTTGCGTGAGTCCTTCTATGGCTCGAGTTAAGCTTGTCAGTTGCTCCTCAACAGTCGTAGTGCCTGTCGCCATTGTTGAGGCCGTGCTTGAATCTGATGAGCTCGCCGTGGAATGAGTAGGGGAACAGGTTGGGTTGTTCTCCTCATTCGCAGTATTGGGTGGTGGACTCTCTGCAGTAGCCTTCTCTGAAGAAGACGATGACTTCGAGCTTCTTGACATACTCCTCGTGACTACGTTCACGTCTTCAAGGTCAAGACCAGCTGACCCGGATGCAACACCTCTCTTGATCTTAATCTTGATTGGCGTCATCGTCGTGACTTGATTTGTTGGAAGAGTAGAGATGAGAGGCAGAGAATGTCCCCCTGGGCGTGCCAATTTGTAAACACAAATTCGTGAATTAAATAATAAAACTCGAAAATGCGAAACAATGTATTTAATTTCGGATTAAACCGATGAATATTGTGGGTTACAATCTCTAATTTCTCATCTGATTCTCTCTTCTTGAACTTCTTGAATTTCTTGAGCACTTTTGGAATTGGACCCGCAGTCGAATCCTCTTCGATCTTGAATTTGAGACTTTATAACGTTAATCCAAGGGCTTGGCGCCGTATTTTGGATTAAACGTTGATTTTAGGGACTTTTGGGGCGAACGTCGTTGAAGATCGTTCTTGAATTTGGGATTTTGTAACGTTAATCCAAGGGCTTGACGCCGTATTTTGGATCAAACGTCAATTTTCAAGACTTATCGGGACTTTTCGGGACTTTATCGGGACCTTCGGGACTTTATCGGGACAACCACCGTTGAAGATCCTCCTTGAAGAAACACTGGATTGAGGGGCTTAGCACCTTAATCTCCACCCGGGACTTTGCTCCTCGCCACCTTGCACGAAGAACGCCTTTGAAACTCCTCCGACTGCTGAAGAACACTCTAAAATATCTGTAGAGAATTTTAGAGCCTTGAATGCTTATGATTCTTGATGATGAAATGAGGCCTCTATTTATCTCTATTTATAGGTGTAGAACCTAGGGTTTTTTATGGGCTAAGAATACCATATCTGGGCCCGATTTCGATTACTGATACTACGTTATAAAATTTAATTTTTGTAGGGCATGGTTGTGACATGTGTCAATCTAGATGTACCCGAGTTGAATAGTACGCTAAAAATCGTCGATTGCAAAAAGATTTGTTGGAGATAATGATGAGGGAGTTTTGCAAAAATATTTGTCATAATGCATACTCTCCATCCGTCCCAATTTTATTTCATCATTTACTATACATGTTGTTTAATGTGTATACACGTAGTTTAATGTGAGAGTTATTTATTAGTATTAAAAGAGATAAAATATAGGGTATGCGAGTCTTTTGAGTAATAAAATATTTTGATCATTAATAAAGTAATGACATATGGTGTAATTTTGAGATGTTTGGTTTAAAGTGAAAAAATATTTTATTGCTAAATAAAGAAATAATGAATCTAATTTGAAATATCCATTTTTTGCAAATGATGGATCTAAATTGAAACGGGAGAGTACTAAATATTTGCCATATTCACATACATACAAAATGCATTTTTGTAAATTTAATACACCAAGGGCTAGTTTGGTTTGTTAGATAGGATAAATATATTAGGATTAAATTGAGTGGGATTGCACTGTTCACAAATTAAAATATTGAAATAATTTGTATGTTTGGATTGATGGAAAAATAAACTCACCCTCTCACCTAAGATTAATAATCATGCAAATGTGGGAAAAAATGGGAAAATTGACTCGGGCCCAAATAAATTCTCGGGCTTTAATTTAGAAAACCAAACAATGGAAAAAGTGGGATAAAAAAGTATTTCCCACATTTTCCATCAAACCAAACATACCCCAACTGTATCGTCGGGGGATCTTGGAGATAATGATGAGGGTTTTCCAAATATTGATATTCCTGAAGAGTAATTTGGTTTTAGATGCATGTGATCCAATTGTTGATATAGTTGACAATGTTTACTCTTCCGTCTCTGACAATTTTGGTACGAATAAGTATTTCGAGGATAAAGTTATACTTCCTCCAATACATAAATAAGTTCAAAGTATTAACGAGACAATATTGATGATGATAAATGACGATACACGAGAATATTTGAGTTCAGTAGTATTTATCCATCAGGGTATACACCTGGTGGTGTGGGACATGTGTTTTCTATTGACATACTCTATTTTATTAAGTGTGTTGGTCTACCAAATCATCGATTAGTTCTGAAAAATAAGTGTCCCTATTAGGGGTGTGCATCGGTCGGTTCGGTGACCGAACCGAACCGAATTAGGATAACCGAACCAAAACCGAAATTCCATTGTAATAAACCGAAACCGAACCGAACCTATTCAAAACCGAAAATAACCGAACCGAATAATTCGGTTCGGTTTCGGTTAAAACCGAAGCAATGACCGAATTTCTGCAAATTAAAATACAATTACACAAGTTAAGAAACAGATTTGCTGTCAAATTCTTGTAAAACAGATTTGTGTAATTTTTTTTGAAACAGATTCTTAATTTTTTTTTGCTGTCATGAGAATCTTCAACTCAGATTTGTGTTATTTTTTTTGAAGAAACAGATTCTTATGGCTTGAAACATCTCATGATTCTTATGGCTTGAAAGTGAAACAGATTTCCGATCAAAAAAAAAAAAAATGAAACTCACCGTGACTAAGAGTGAGAGTTGTGACTCGTGACCGTGGGTGGCGGTCGCCGATCGCAGGCGCCGTGGGGTCGCAGTCTCTGTCTTCTCGCGATGGTGAGGAGGGCGGCCGGTAGTGGAGAGGAGACTGGGGAAGCCGGAGTTGGGCGTGGGCCGATTGGTATTGGGGAGGAGAAACGGCCCTTTTGGGGAATGGGGAGGAAAAGTGAAGAGTGGTAATGAATTAGGGTTTACATATTTTAGGGTTGGTTTATATATGGGCCCTAATTCGGTCGGTTTCGGTTAACCGATTTTATTTCGGTTATAACCGAAACCGAAAACCGGTATTCTTAAAAAACAAAACCGAAAACCGAACCGAATTATCTGGTAACCGAACCGAATTTTTATTTCGATTCGGTTCGGTTCGGTTTTCGGTTAATAACCGAATAGTGCTCACCCCTAGTCCCTATAATGCTTATTTGGAATGTTGATCTGAAATCATCCACTTTGTTCACCTTCCAAAACCTATGTTCATACACAGACAAATGTTAAAGTCGGTTTCTTTCCATGGCAGGTGTTTACCTTCCGAAATCTATGTTCATACACAGACAAATGTTGCAGCCTCTAGAGTCAAGAGTAGGAGTGAATTGAATTTTTTTGTCTAAATTCAAATGAAAAATATGTAAATGTACAACAAATGTTGTTTACAAGAAAGTTTTCCGCAATTTATAATTTCGTATATTGATTATTTTATAAATAAATTTATAATTCTCTATTCTATTATTATTATTATTATTATATATATATATATATGATGTAATTTATATTGGTACAACATTTCCTTTTATTATGTTTTAATAGAATAATGAATTTACAAATTTATACAATACATGTTTAGATTATTTTTTAGTAAATAAATTAAATATATATTATAAACTTATTTCAACCCCACGTAAAACACGGGTCTTACCTAGTAAACTATATAACTAGTTTTTCAAGATACATATATCCCTATTCTTTACATGTGCGTGTGTAACGCATAATTTTTAAGAAGATATTTCCTTCAAATCATGTAAGCTAAGCGCAAATCTATTTTTTTAAACCCACTAAGTTTAAGAAAAAAATTAATGAGTAGAGTGTTGAGAAGTAATTTTATAAACTTTTATATATAAAGTAAATAAATTGAGTGTATGATGAACCCTAAAAGTAATGATATGAAAGGAAAACATATGTACAACATAATGTGAGGCTGAAAATTGTGATGATTGTTTCCATTTAAGAGTATGTAAACTTTTGAGAAAAACACTTTTTTTTTTTTTTTAAGTAAGAACACTTCTTTATTATTTACTGACGAGAGCAAACAACTATCGAAAGACCAACCACAATAGACGGCGACTCGACCCAACAAGAAGGATTAGATGAAGACCTAATAACTCTAACCATAGAATGTGCTAAATTATTAACTTTACTATTAACCTAAATTGAGATGAATTCGGAATAGTTTATGTATAAAAATTTTGATAGTCTATATTACTTGATGTAAAAAAAAATTTAAATTTAAATACAGTTTCGATAATAGTTTGACTGTGTGACTGAATACCTCGAAATTTTAAGGAAAATCCGACCTTTTTCCTTCTTTTTTTTTTCTTTTTTTTTTCGGAAATAAAAAAAAAGTTTGACTCAGTAGTTTTTTGGAAAAACGTGTTACTCGAATTGAATGTAGGTAAAATAATCGCTAAGCAGCTGTGCTATCGTAAACCGCGTAGCACCTTATGCATTCGCCCAACAGTCCTTGCACAGTAAAATTCCTGCGTATAATAGCATAGCTTTTGCCTTTTCGTTATTCAAACCAATCAACAAATCCGCCACCGGAACGCCGCCGTCCACCACCGTATATCTATAATGGAGGGAGTAGGGGCCAGGCTCGGCCGGTCCTCCACACGATACGGCCCTGCCACCGTCTTCACCGGTCCGGTTCGCAAATGGAAGAAGAAGTGGGTTAACGTGCCGCCGTCAAACTCCAACCACCAAAATCACGCGGCGGCAAACGGAACCGTCAACGGGAGTAACGGCTCCTCCCACCTATTGTTCTACAAGTGGACACCGATTACCCCCAGCCAGAACAAGGACGGTAATATTAATAACGGGGGCAATGATAATAATAGTGCCAATGCTGATTCCAATCTTTCTAATAAAGACGACGCCGTCGCAGTAGAGGAGCCTCCGAGGAGAAAATTCAAGTATATTCCGGTAATTTTGCTTGATCCCAATTTGGTATGGTTTTCCTTTTCTTTGCGTGTGTGCGTTCATATAGGTTCGTGATGTGCTGTTGTCTTTATGATTTGTTATTGAGAGAATTCCTTGAATTGAATTGGGTATTATTCATCGAATTTTCTAGAACTGAGCTTCGACTCAGGGTTCCTGATTGTCTAGGGTTTTGGTTTCGTAGTAGAAGTTTGAAATTGGGGATTAATTTGAATTCATTGACTTAGGCATTAACGAGCCTTGATTACAGAACCCCCAGGCTATTCAATTTAGATCTGTTAGGTATTTCGAAAATTGTTAAGGGTATATTCCTTTTTCTTTTTTTTAATGGAATGGCCTGATTTTTGTACTATGACCTCTTGGAATTTTGGTGTGCATATGATGCAATAAAGTAGATCCTGATATCAAAAGCCCTGACAGTCTACTGCCCAGGTGGTGGCATCTCATAAGCTAATTTAAGGTTACAAATTCGCTTGCTACATCGAACCAGATAAACATGGAGGGACTCGAAGTTAGAAACCAAATATTCGGGTCGAAATTTTGAAGTACCCAAGAGATTTTAATACGATTGAAATGTTCTATGATGATGCCCCTCCCAAAATGTTTTGGTTTCGGTCCCACTTGCATCACTTGCCCTGTCTATCTCAATTCCTGTCTGTCCCTTCCTCTCTATATTCTTCTGGTCCATGGTTTATAGGGAGAAAAGATCCTTTTTTGGGGTTTGTAATTGCATTCAGAGAAGCTTCTTTCATTATACATGTCTTCATTTGCATATACAGTATGATAATTTAAGCCACATTCTTTCCTGTTGTTTGGAATTCATGGTATTCCTGTGAAATTTATGTGCGTTGAAGTCCATCAGTTAATGGATGAATTTGTTCTGTGGTTTTAGATTCATAGTTTTCAATTACTTTTAGATTACAATTCTGACATAGTGGGATATGTAGTTATATGTATGTTCCTTATTTTAGCAGTAGTTTTATATTTTGTATCTGGAATTGTTTGATAGATGATTGTGCTTGAAGATCAAAAGAATGAGTCTTCCGAACAGATTGAGGATGAAGCTCAACCGATCGACACTGGTGCAAGCACAATGGAGGTGACCTCCAAGAGTGATGGATCTGATGAAAAGCCTGACATCAATGATGTTCCGATGGACGAAGCCCAGGTGATTAACATACTGTTATTAGAGTACGAGGAAGAATTTGAAACACCTATTAAGATGAATGTTGTCATATTTAAGACATCTTTTTTTAACTCTTATATTCTGCCCTCTCTGTCTTTAGATTTTCTGTTTCTGGATGAGAGTCTTCCTTATCAAAGCTGTTTCTTTTCATTGACAAACCCCAGAATAATTTTTTCTTTCTGTCTTATTTCTCATCTCATAACTAGTACTAGTATTAAATATTCTTGAATGGCTTGTGCGAGATATGGTATTTCTTGGATATAGTATGACCGTGCAGAAAGATGGCATTTTACTGATATCATTGATCTGTCTTCTTGCAATTGTCTCAGATCATCTTATCATATTCAGCTGAAGCACTATGGATTTTGATTATCTACTAATTGAATTCCACTCTTGTTTCAGACTCCCGAAAATAATCCTGTTGAACGACACGATCTGAATGAAAGCACATTGGATTTGAGTTTGGGTCTCAAGTCTCACAAGGGAGAAAACAAATCCAACACGAAAGCTGATCGAGTAATAGACGACCAGGAGTGAGGTGTTGAGTTGCTGCGAAGCCTGAAAAGATAAAAAGTAGCGAGAAGCCAAACGAACTCTGCTTGTTTCTGCTTACTATTAAGCTACTGGTGCCCATTAGCCATTACAAGTAAATCAAGATTTTTATTGTTGTAACCTTAGCTTCATTTATTGCTTCCCTTGTAGAGGTGATTGAGTTTATATGTGTTCCATACTTCCATCAACCGGGAAATGCAGTCGGCAATTTTTTATTAAAATTGATGATACATCAAAAATTCCTGCTGCAATTTGGAGTTCCTCTTTGGATTTTATGTAATGAAAATATGCTGGACTAACTGACTTGACAAATTAGAGCTTCCAATTTCTCAATTAACTGTATGCATCTCTATCCCCTTTTTACTTTTCTCAGTTATAGTAGTATAGTACATTACTCCCTCCGTGGCTCCGTCCCGAGATGACTTGCACTTTATAAAAAAAGGATTTAGTGATTGTTGATATAAGATAAAAGAGAGGGTATTTTAGGTGATTTAGTGAGATGTAAAATGAATTTGATGAGGTGTAAAGTAAAAATATAGGTAAAAAAGAAGTGACGGGATGACTTGCACTTTTAAAAAAAAGAGGATTTAGTTGTTGTTGATGTAAGATAAAAGAGGGGTATTTTAGGTAATTTAGTGAGATGTAAAGTGAATTTGGTGAGGTCAATTTCTCGATTTGTGCGTGTCATCTTTACGCAGGGGCCATGTTAATCTTTTCTGTATCATTTCAATTTTATCGGATGTTCCCAAAGAAACTAAAGTGAATTTGGTGAGTTGTAAAGTAAAAATGTAGGTTAAAAAAGAGTGACAATTTTAAAAATAAAATTATGTTGAAGCATATTAATTTTCAGGGGTATTTTTATATTAAGAGTGTGCAAATAATCTTGACAATTGAGACGTCTCAATCAGAAAAGTGTGCAAGTAATCTCGCCCATGTTCTACAAACCTTATATAGATATCATATATTATAAAGTTAAATTTTATCCTACTTAAATCCTAAAACAAACATAAAAAAAACATTAGAATTTTGAAATTCACTAAATTTTAAAATTCGAATTTTAAAATCCTCAAAATCCCAAAATAAACACCCCCCATTCCCCTAAGGAGGTGTTTATTTTGGGATGGGAAATCCGAATTTGAGATTTTAAAATCTCATTCATGTTTTAATTTGGGATTTAGATTTAGGATTTTAAAATCCTACCCTACAAGTACCTATAAATTCTATAAAAATCAACCCTTTAAATACCTACAAACTCTATATAAATACTTATAAAACCTATAATCCTATACTATAAACTATAAAGTTAAATTCTATCATACTTAAATCCCAAAACAAATACTCCTACAAAACATTAAAAGCAAACATCCCTAAATGAGTGAGATACTCCCAAACACAGTCAAATGTACAGCATTTAAAAAAGAAAAAAGAAAAAAAAAACCCATACCTCAATATTTTTTGTATTTATTGAAAATGATATGAAAGTCCATGTTTGTTTATTTCATTTAAAGATAAAAAATTTAGAGAAAAAAAAAGAGCTAAAATGAAAGATATATCATTTATAAAGTATTTTTTATAATTTAAAGCCACTTAAAGGTATATTTTTTTATATGTTTATACTGTAAATCTGTAATTAGGTTGGGACGTGATTAGAGGAAGCTAGAAGCCTAATGTTATTTGATCATTCTCAAGGTGACATATAAAATGAAAAATTGCGAAACAAAGTAAAATATACACAACATTTTCCATGATTATTAGGGATTCATAAAGGACCCAACAAGAGCTGTGACAAACAAACACAGAATATGAAAGTCAAATGGAGAAAAAGATTAGCCCGGGGCTAAGATGTGATTTTCGTCATCATTCTTTGGCCACAACAGGTTGCTCCTCCTCGTTGAAGTAGTCGTGCCTGTTAGCATGAACACAACATGCCTCAATCGATGAATCTGAAAAATTACAAAATTTAGACAAACGGACTTACCGAATTTTGCGGGTGAGCTGGTAGATGCCAGTACCAGCCATTACAACGTTTACACTAAAAAGATTCCAGTTCTTCTGCAGCCCACAACAGATAAAAGAAAGGGAAAATGTTAGATAGATCTGATCAGCATTGCAGAAGCAAGAAGGAGTAGCAGAAATCCCCCCTTCCCCTCCACATTTTTGTCTACCAGTCCCAATTCCCAAACGAATTTTATGCACATAATTCAAAACTATAGTCTATTGGTAACTTTTAGATGAGATGATGATGAATTATTCAAAACTATCAAAACTTTCATCCATTTGTCTCTTTACTCTCTTCCTACCAGGTTAAACATCGTTTTTCTATACCTCCAGTCCTGACCATATAGATAGACCAGTAAACAGTACAAATGCTCAACTCCTTGACAACCAGAAGCCCAATCCCATTCTCACACAAAGAAAGAAAAAGAGGGGCGGTCGGGGATAAATGATAAGCGAATCAAATATGTATGTGCATGTAGAGAGAGAGTCCAATACTTACATGGCGCTGATTATCAATCATTGGGTGGATCATGTTCTACAATCAGCTTAATTAAACAATTCCTTATTATCTCTACTCATCTTAAAAAGAGGGGAAAAGAAAAGGAGCAGGCATATTGCTAGTATTTGATAATTAGTTTCACGTATTACCCACAAAAACATTATAAAAACAAGAGATACAGTGGTTAAGAGGGATAGAAGGCCTATCATCTCAAAGCAACAAAACCAAAATAGAAAAGAAAAGGAGCCAATGCACTTTTATGTTCTTAAACTAGATTAACAAATTATGCTGAAGTAGACATCAATATATCTGAATTGGATTCATTAGTACAAAATGCATACTAACTACAAAATAATTATTAAATTCATTATGTAACAAAAGTAAAACATGGCAAAGTGTAACTCTAAAACAGCTTATCTACTCTGCCTCTGTTTATGCCTTAATGCATCTGCTAAATAACTCTTGGGTCTTATTCCAATCCAATGCCTTGATTTGTTAAGAGCACGAGTAGATCCACTAAACGACATTGAACTGGAACATATTTAATAAAGAGAGGTTTTTATTGTAAGTGATTGAGGATCTAGAATGTACTAGGATTTCCACAAGATAATCTGTTTTATCACTGATTTACGATTTTATTGCCTTCCAGTTTTACCAGTATTATGATCCGAAACTTCTGAACTAGGATTTGACATGTAAATACGGTATTAGGTTTCCATTTTTTAAAAAGCTTTTTCTAGTCATACATACATAAAGAGATCTTGAGATTGAATACTTATATATATGTAATATCAAAATATTAGTTGTCAGAACTACTTAACGATTTTTTCCTCTCATCATGCATAAGTCAGAAAGAGAATACTGGAGTAGCATTTACTAATTGTACAATCATAATATGTCAAGTTGAACTTACAGGAGTAATAACAGTGCTGTAGCGCGACCAGATAACTCCAGTGGCTGTAACAGCTGCAGAGGAATTACATAGGAGTTAATATCAGATTAGTTCCAGATGTATGCCACCAAATTTGCAAGCCCACAAAACAAATCAACAGGGTCCTCTAACAAAGTTGAGAGCAGGAAAGGTCATCAACCGTAACTTACCAATCTGCTGGGGGTATGAAATTTTCTCTGTAGGTTTAGAGAAGTCAGCAATATTGGCTATGCTAATGCCCCACTTGAAAGTTGGTGCCCAAAAATGAACTATAATCAAAAAACATAAAAAGATAAGTTATCTAATGATAAATGGGAACATCAATCAAAGTAAACATATGTTAAACTGAACGGAGCCTGCAGGAAAGAACAAAAGGTGAAGTCAATTTTACAAAAACATAAAATCATGCATCCCAAAAGAATTGAAGCATGAAAATTTCCAATATTGGGTCAAAAACAATGATATATTTGAATAAAACGCTTTATAATCAAGGTAGCCATAACATTTTCAGATAGAGAAAGTTGTGAACTTCCTTTCTTTTTAACAGATAAACTTTTGTTTATTGAAAACATATCAAGCATTCTATCTATAACACCAAATTTCAGGTTCTAGCAGTGTGGTACAGTGAATGTTTTCTTTTAGATGTACCAAGAAGGATGCGGATGCTCAAGACAGAATGATGTTCACCAAATTAGTCAACATTTACTCTAATGACAAAGACTTGCGTGAGATGGCCTTACCCGTTCACAAATTAACACCAATCACTTCCAAAGTCTTAAACTTGTTAGAACGTCATGCAAAAAGCAAGACTTCCTCAACTCTAATTTAGATATTTGTTGGTTCTAAAGGGCCCTCAAATGTAAATTGATGTCATTCCTTTTAAAAACTTATAATACATGGAATTTTCTCTTAATAATATAACCATCCGTGAACAGATTAGCGATGGGAGGGGAATCAAGCAAAACCCTATTAAAATAATCTTAATTAGCAAAATGCGATCGTTGTTCCACATCCAGAATTGGGAGGTCACAAGCACACACACACGGAAAACGAAAAGCAACAAGTACACAAGAGATGTAATTTTAATGAACAGAGCGAAATTACATGTATGAGATTGGATAGCAAACTAGAATCTGAATTAAAACAACATACATCTACCATATGATTGAGAAAGGAATAAAATAGAAATGAGGGGGGGAATCTGACTAGTTTTAGGGCCAGCAGGGTGATTCCATAAAGCTTGCAGTTTGGAAGACGCCATTGGATCTCTTCTCTCTCTTTTTGTTTCTCTTGTATTTGTGAGAGTCGCGAAATTTTCTAATTTCTACTGCTTTTGGTGTGGTGAGTTGAAATAATAATGGGCCACCCTTATTTGTCCCTTCAATCTTTGTCTAGGCCGGGTGCCTTTACTCTGCTCCATTTTAGTAGAGTATTTTATTCTCTTCATTTTCATTTTAGGGATTTTCTTAGGATAGTTTTTGTATCGCCTGGACTATTAATAGTTCGGATGTCAAATTGCATCGCTCTGTGTCGCCCTCTGTGTCGCTCTAACTTGATACCTGTTGCCTTTTTTTAATATTTTAAAATAATTATTTAAATTTTATTTTATTATTTACTATTTTATCCTTTATTAAAATTAATAATAATATTATTTAAATTAAACAATATGAACGTAAAATTAAATTTTTTTAATAGAATTAAATTATTATTTTATTTATATTTTATCTGCTCATTTAATTAGTTCACCCTCAAATTATTTTTTTACTACGGTTATCTGCACCCGCTCATTTTATGAGTTCACCCCAAATCATTTTTTAACCATGGTTATCTGCAATCGCTCATTTTATAAGTTCACCCAAAATTATTTTTTACCACGGTTATCTGTACCTACTCATTTTATAAGTTCACCTCAGAAGATTTTTTTTTTAAATGGAGTAATTACATTTAAAGGACTATATTATCCTTTTATTAATTTACACAAAATATAATAAAATCAACCCTAATTTGTAGGGTGATACTCGAGTACATGCAAGATATCGGTACACACCAATTTTAATTTTTTATTTATATTTTATCTACACCCACTCATTTAATGAGTTCACCCAAAAATCATTTTTTTTACTACAGTTATCTGCACCCGTTCATTTTATGAGTTCACCCCCAAATCATTTTTTTTATCACGGTTACGTGCACCCGCTCATTTTATGAGTTCAC
Source organism: Galeopsis tetrahit (assembly GCA_963675135.1). Taxonomy (NCBI): domain Eukaryota; kingdom Viridiplantae; phylum Streptophyta; class Magnoliopsida; order Lamiales; family Lamiaceae; genus Galeopsis; species Galeopsis tetrahit. Next base: position 73,823,115 of record OY776123.1, read on the forward strand.
CCCTAAATTATCTACACCCCTCATTTTATGAGTTCACCCCAAATCTTTTTTTACTACGGTTACCTGCACCCGTTCATTTTAGGAGTTCACCCCCAAATCATTTTTTATCACGGTTATGTGCACCCGCTCATTTTATGAGTTCACCCCTAAATTATTATTTTTTACCACGTTTATCTACACCCCTCATTTTATGAGTTCACCCCAAAAATATTTTTAAAAAAGTAATTACATTTAAAATACTATATTATCCTTTTATTAATTTACACAAAATATAATAAAATCAACCTTAATTTGTATATTTACAATCTGTAGTCAAGTCATTACCGAGTTACCGTCGATTCACCATCAAGTCATCCATATTTTTAGAAAAAAATCGTAAAACATAATTTTAAAAAAAAAACTATCGATATTAGTCAAAAATCTTGATTTTTTTTCTTTCTAAGTTTTCTTCCCTTTCCTCTTTTTCTCCCATATTCAGTTTTTATTCCAAACTTTTAATTTCTTCGTTTTTTTTCCTTTTACTTTTTTTTTTCCATTTTTTCATGTGTATTTTTTTTTAATTTTAATACAAAATAATATTATATGTATGATTTTATTATAGTCGTTAATACAATAAGTAATAACGAGTAATACCATAAATTGTAATCAGTAATACCATTAACAGTAATTAGTACGAATAAACACTTATCTTATTCAAAGTGAGATGGTCTCATGGCGACACTGTTCATAAATTAGTAGAAATAAACACTTTATTTTTTCCAAAGTGTTAAAACGTCATTCTCAAACTATGTTTTGGAAAGCAGAATTTTGGTGAAATCAGAATAAAAAAACTTTAGAAAATGTGAATGGAACTATAGGAAAACGTCATGATCAGACCATCGATTAGTTCTAAAAATTATGTGTCCATATAATGTTGCTTACGAACATTGACCTAATGTCCGATTTGTATAATGTAACTAGATTGATTGTTACCAGACTTGAAAATTACATTATTGAGGACACATTTTTATTTTGGAAGGAATGTTGGTAGTAAAGTTTTTATTTTGAGAATAATATTGAGTGTTTCGATGACACGGCTCCCATAAAGTTTCGAATAAGATAATTTCTTATTCTATTGTCTTTTGCAATGACGATAAATAAAAGTTAAAGGTCAGTCTCTTTTCATGGTAGGTGTGTAGTGTGTACCTTCTGAAACATGTTCATGCATAGACAATTATATGTTGAAGCCCTCTAGAGTTAAGAGTGTATTGAAAAATATTTACCTAGATTCAAATGAATAACAAATTTACAAATTTATACTATGGAGTACATGTTTCAAATATTTTTTTAATTGACAAATTAAACTTAAAATATATTATAAATTTATTTGAATTCTTTACGGGCACTAACAGTCCTACGTTGCCCATTGTGACATTGTCCCTCCTTTACGTCAAAAAAAAAAAATTGTGATCGAGAGCAAACCGAGTAAGTGGAGACTTTTTGGGCCAACAATGTTAGCCCATTTAATTAGAAGTGGAGAATGTTTTGGGCTAGCATTTAATTAAAAGTGGGCAGCCCAATTATTTTATCAAAGAAAATAACCAAATTGAACAGCCAATTTCTTGAATTGTGCGTGAGTAATAACAAATGTTCAAAAAAAAAAAAAAATAACAGAATGTTCTTTCAACAATTACAACTAAAAAATACATCAGTTTTTCAAAATAATCTCATCTTCATGTTGAGCCCCCTAAAATATTATAAAACATGCTGAAATTTTATAATATTATAAAACATGCTGAAATTTTATAATGAATGAACAAAAAATTCCTCAAAATTAATCCACACAATTGATGTCTTTTGTCTTTTCTTTTTAATGACAAAATCATTATCTTAGGTATTATTAGATGAAGTTGTGTCATCATATTCTCATGTTGAGAAGACATATCTCCAAAATATACATTAAAAATAAAATTAATAAATGTCAGAATCTTATTATATTCATAAATAAAATTCATAAATTTCAAATAAATCTCATAAATCAATAACAATATAGAAATCGTACAAATTTTATATTTTATATGAATAACAAATCAATAACCATATAGAAATCATACAAATTTTATATGAATAACAATTGAGATTTGAGAATACTGCGTTAATGTGATTGTGCAGAAAAAACAGAGTATTAACCCAGAAAAAAAAATCAAAAGTTCAATCAAAGGAATGCTCAATATCACATAAAAAAACTAGGAGTAATTATCAACAATTTGAGAATACTTCTTTTTAGGCATACTAATAATACTAATGATTCAACTAAAAATGAACAAAAAAATAAAAAATATAAATATAAATTACATAATGTTAATTGGAGCGGAGGTGCAGAGAGTTTTTTTTTAACGTGTTTGGGATTGGAATGGAAATTTGTAGGTTTTCTCCTGATTTTAAAAAATCCAAACGAATCTCTTTCTGTTACATTATATAAAGTATCTTCGCTAATTTTCTGATCATAAACATATCAATTACTCCATGATCATAAATTGTAACAACTGTTTTCTGAATTCTGAATAGACGACCGACCAAGTTTTCTGAATTCTGAATAGACGACCGACCAATACCACCCGCGCCCAATTTTGTGATCTCGAAACAGAAATTTGTATAAAAAATTCAACTAAATTAATAATTTAACATAAAATTCAATTCATTCAAATAAAAAAAGATAATTTATTGTTTATTATGATTATTAATGATATGAGAATTAAAATAAAGATTATATATTATCAATTAATTTTTTTATTAATCATGTGAGGATAAATTTGTAATTTTATAATTATATATTTAAAATTATTAAATTTAATTTAAAAGTGTAATAGGGCGACAAGAAACAATAATAAGTGCAATGCAAGGCGATGGATTCTGCGACGCCAAATGCAACAGGTAGCAGGTCATCAAATATAAGCCATTAGATTTCAGATCTGATGGCTCAGATTACTGGACTGTCCTTAGAAGGCCCCTTCATTTTATGGTCGCTGACTTTTCTTTTTTCCCTATATACCTTTATTATTATTATTAGCTTTAAAAAATTATCGGAACACTTTTAATATAAAAATAATTTGTAAAATTAATATTTTTACAACATAATTTTATTTTTATATTTCTTTTGTACTTTACTAAATCATTTAAAAGGGAATCAATCAAGGTATGCAAGTTATCACGGGATGAGATGGAAGAACTAATATTTTATAGTGTTCCAAATTTGACAATTTAACACGTGGAAGCTCGATACCCCTTTGAAGGTTAAAGATTTGTTGTGGCGAGTTGGGCACAATTGCTTACCTAAGAAACAAATGTTGTATACGAAGCGTGTAGTGCAAGACACTAGTTGTGTTTTATGCGACGCATAGACTGAAGATAACTGACATTTGTTTGTGGAATATCCATATGCATGAAATTGTTGGAGTAGTGCTTGTCTATTGTCAAAAATTGAGGATTGTGGAACTCGCGCACATAATTTATGTGCGCTAGTGATGGAGATGTGTTGTGGACTGAGTAAGGAAGTTATATCCTGATTTGTCATACTTCTATGGTGTTATACACAGTAAAAAAGTAAACATTTGAAAAGTCATGATCCTAGTCATCCATCTATGTGGCGACGACCAGTCAACTTTAATCATGCGACGACTAGTCAACATTTAGTCAATCATTTGGTTTATGGTCGACGGTGAGAAGAGATTTACGAGATCTCGGCGAGCACGAGAAGAAGGAGATGATCTCAAATGAAGACAAGTCCCCACGTTCAGTATAGAAGTCGGCGGCCAACGACCATGTTGAAGCGACCATCAAGATTTGGTTATGTGTCCTCCTCGCCCATGCCGAGCATGGTAAAGCAATAATGCAACATACTTCACCCGAAGCGCATTTAATGCGGTTGTCCCATCACCTTTAGTGATTTACAGTGCAGGTCGAATAAGGGCTCGCCAACTGTAAAGGCAAGCACCTTCGAACCTAGTATATAAGCTCATTTGGGCTGAATGTAAACATAATGGGAGATATATATGCACAGAAACCGAGACACTATATTATTACCACTTTAAGCTTCCTCAAGAAGCTTCTTGCTTTGTTCTTCATCACTATATTATTACCACTTTAAGCTTCCTCAAGAAGCTTCTTGCTTTGTTCTTGTTCTTCATCACCTTGTTCTTCATCTTCGATCATCCTAATATCCATGTAAAACCCATATAAATATATATGTTTGTTGGTGCTTGACAAAGTTCACATCTAGATCATCATACAAAAAATGCCTACAACATATGACAAATCTGAAAAGAAAGGAAGAACATGGCTTGGGAAGGCACAAAGAGGACGCCATGTGAAGCGGTGCACACATCGGCTTCATTCTGACTTGAATGGAGATCATCAACCAGGAAGGACAGAATGACTACAATGTTGGCGGCAGTGCATGTTGTGTGCTTGGCATAGCATGCACTAACGTCGGGAAAGATTAAATTAAACACGAATGCCTCTTTCTTTAGGGACACTAATCAGACTGGTTTGGGGTTTGTTATAAGAAATAGTCTTGGGCACATCATGATGGGCCGATCAATGGTGTTCAACGGATGTTACGAGGTTATGATAGGGAAAGTCATGGGCTTCTTTGAGGCGTTATCGTGGTTAAAGGCACAATAGTTGGATAATTGTGTGATAGAGGGGGACGCAAAGATTGTTGTTGGCACGATAAATTTGACGGACAATATTAACTCAACATTTGAAGATTACTTACATTCTTACATACCTATTCGTTCGCAGGGCATCGCAACTGATGATATCTGATGATCATGGCTAGTGAGACAACAACCATTGTGTGTCCACGTCTGAAATTTGCATGAATACTAGCTCTCTTGCAATGAACACATTTTGTTTTTAAACTGGGATAAGAATTTTATTTTTCAACACATTTTTGGTATATGTTTAACGAAATAAATCAAATTATCACATCCTATTTTGAATTTGGAAGCGTCCTTATTTTTTTTCAAAGGGTAAAAGCGTTTTACGTGAGGAAAATGTGTGGTTGAAAAGTGTACGATTAAGTAAGTTGCACTTGACCTGAAAGTAAGTGGGGTTTTTCTTAATGTAGTCAAATTGTACAAAATGACTATATAGTTAGCGCGTCGAATCGCGCCGCGTTGTATACGTCGTATGAACCTGTTATACATGTTTAAATTAATTAAATCATTTTTTAAATTGTATTTTATTATTTACTATATTACCCTTCTTTTTATTAAAATTATTTTAAATATATACTCCCCCGTCCCGTGATTACTTTCACACTTTTCTTATTTGGACGTCCCAAAATTACTTGCACACTCTTAATATGGAAATACCCCACAAAATTAATACCCTCCCAACATCATTTTATTTTCAAAATTGCCACCACCTTTTTACATACATTTTACTTTACAACTCATCATATCCACTTTACACCTCACCAAATTACCTAAAATACCCCTCCTTTATCTTACATCACCAACCATTAAATTCACTTTTCTTAAACAACGTGTCGGTCAAACCGTGCAAGTAATCCTGGGACGGAGGGAGTATATATTAAGAAAAATTACTATTCTACCCTTTTTCATATAAGCAAAATTACTATTATATCCTCTTTTATACAAATATTATTGTTATAAAAATTAAATAAACCAATAAAAAAATTAAAAAAATGTACTGGAAGTACTCACTTGCACGGTCCAACAGCCGCGCACGGTTGCACGGTCGATACTTAGTAAACCGGGTAATCCAAACAATGTGCTGTAAGTGCTCACTTTCACGGTCCAACAACCGTGCACAGTTGCACGGTCGATATTCAGTCACCCATGTAAATCGAAACATGTACTGAAAGTACTCACTTGCACGGTCCAACAGCCGTGCACGGTTGCACGGTCGATACTCAGTAAACCGTGCAATCCAAAAAATGTGTTGTAAGTGCTCACTTTCACGGTCCAATAGTCGTGTCTGGTTGCACGGTCGATATTCAGTAAACCATGCAAATAAAAAAAATGTTTTTTTGTTGTTCACATGCTCGAGCTACAAATAGGACAACAGCTTGGCGGCGTCAGTGGAGTGCGTGTTCGCAGGGGGGAAGAAAACCAACGTATTCGTGTTCTAGGTTTAGGTTCATATGACTTTTTTTTTGTTCAATTTAATTTATTTTTTTGTTGTTAATTTTTATAATAATATAAGGGTAAATAGGTAATTTTACCATTATATATTTTAATTAAATTAATAAATATAATTTTTTTTATTAAATTAAGGATAAAAATGTAAAATTTAAATTATATATTTTAATTAATTAAATTAATTATAAATATGACACTATACGACACATACGATGAATGTTTTCAACACAAAGTATAAAAAGTAACATGTTATTACATTTAAGTCTTTAGATTTGATTTTTAATGATTCAGATTTAATTGACTATGGTAGTCATACGACAATTTGACTACACGTAGGAGGTTCCAAGTAAGTGAGGTAAAGAAAAATATGGGTATTTTGTGAGTAATTTGAGAATATTTTGTATCACATTGTTAAGGAAGTTCCTATTTTTTACTATTTTTTTTTTTTTTTCCTACATGGAAATATGAAGAGTTGCAAGTGAGAATTTGATCACAAAACAAAAGCGCTATTTGGCAACTGAAATGGAAACAGAAATCGCAATTGAGTGAGACAGCCAAAAAGCGCTATACAAACAATTATACAGTAGTAGTATATGACTGCGGGCATGGGAGACAGAAAATGAAGTTCATCGCGGTTTCAGGCAAGTCGATAGCACTGTTTGCAGTCACTTTTGGTATCACCATTTCATTCGTGTTTCTCAATCACCAAAATCCGCCTTCCACTAAACCCGGCCCGATGGCGCGGAGCTTCGTATTGTGGCTGCACGGGCTGGGCGACTCGGGCCCTGCCAACGAACCCATCAAGACCTTTTTTACTTCCCGGGTGTTCGCAAACACCAAGTGGACCTTCCCTTCTGCCCCTTCCAATCCTGTCACCTGCAATTGTAAGTTTATCTATGTATCTGTTTGTTAATGCAGATCGGGTATGCCTTTTTTGCTTCAATTTGAATTCTCAATTGCGTGATTTTTAAGTGTATGAGTTACAGAAATTAGAGCGAGCCCTTAATTCCGATATGTGCGATGTATTTATATGAAAATAATTATTCCATAATTTGTCACAGTAATTTGTTAACATAATCATCATGGTGATTAAAGTTGATGTCTTATTAGAAAATTCTCAATTCAAACTTGCACAATTACTGCTTTAGATCTATTAATGAGGATGCCAGTTTCAGGTATTATCAGAGATGTTGTGTGGATGTCTTTTGGTGTGTTTTGACTTCTGAGAAAAGAGCAAGAAAATGATTGTAGTTCAAGTGTGGCATTTTAGTAAGAAAATGTATTGGGAATGAGAATGGTAATGAGAATGAGCATGTCTAATTGTGGTGGTTAATGAGAATAAAAAAGGATCAATTCACCTTCATCACACTTGGTACGGGTAATGAGAATCAAAATAAGTTAATCATCATCCCATTTTGATTAACTATCTCCCCTCATATTATCATATAATCATTTATTCTCAATCATTCCACCATTTTTCAACCAACATCCTTTTTTGTTCTCACTTTTAGAGGAAAACACTAACAATGTAACCATCATTCGAATTGTAATTCACTATTCAATGATTCTCATTACCATTCTCATTGAAGAATTTGAACCAAACGCCCCCTAAATGTGGCTGGTTTTATTCTTGAGAGAAGAAATTTCGGAAATTCTTCGCGTGTAAGACAACACAACGTAGCCATTTTGCAATCTCCATTGGAAGTCCCGACACACAATATCATATGTATGTTATGTGAAATATTTGCATGTTCAATTATTTTGGTTGTTGAACTTTTAAAACCTTTGTATGTCTGTGCTTGCACATTTATGTACATGGTAAAACCCTGGGAAAAGTAAGAGGCAATTGAAAAGGAATGAAAAAGTATCTCTTTGGTTGCACTTGGGTTGAGCGGTTTGGGAATTATGGATTTCATCCTATTGAGCTTGTTGGATAATTTTGAGTTACTATAGAGCATTTCCAGGCACAGTCATGGTGAATTCTTTTTCATTTTGATCTTGTATCTCACTATTGGATTCGTGGATCATATATATCTCAAAATAAACGATGTTATATGCATTATGTACATATATTTGTCATGAATCCAAATAAGGTATACAAGGTGGAAAAAGAAAAAATGGAACTATGATTTGAAGCCTTTTTGAATCTTTCCTCTATATACTTTCTTGAAATCCATATCTTTCCAACCTGATTCAAAATATTTTGGAATATACAAAAGTGAAGTACATATTTGTTCAAAAGAAGTTGTAAGAGAGCTTGATATTTCATTGATCGACATCTTAATATGACAAACAAAACCATTGGAATGTCATAAATCAAAATACTCCAATTCTCCTTATAAATAATTGAGCTTGTTGTAGCCCTGTAAATTGAATTTAAACAATAGTAAATGATTTCAAACCCTGCAATACTAATGCTGAGTGGTGAAAATCTAAGACCCATCTTAGAGAAATGAATGTTTTGTAGGCAGAGGCTTGATTGTTACTGTTTATATTTCAGTTGTAAATTAAATCTCTTCATATAATGCTGCTCTTTTCACCATATGTGTACATTCTCCTCTAGATGGTGCTGTGATGCCTTCGTGGTTTGACATTCCTGAGCTACCAGTGACCGCCGTGAGTTCTGCTTCTCTATTGTCTGTTTAATTTTAAGTTTACATGTTTTCTTGTTTATTTATTTATTGCGTTAGTTTTATTTTAGCTGACCTTGCCAAGTTGTTCTATTTCACACTGTATATCAACCGTATCTCAGCCATTGACCATGATACTTGCGAGTTAAAACTCAAATAAAATTAACTATCCTCCACCAACTTGTGTATCTGTAAAATATACAGAAGTCTCTACTAATAGTTTAATGTTTCATGGTTTTTCAATAGTTTGAACGTCTTTGATCCATGGAATCCCGTATTCATAGCTTCACAAATAGGTGATAGGAGTCATCTGGTTTTTCATTGCTTTGAAGTGAGATTCTTACAATGTTGCACCACTTCATGCAATTGTTAATAGCTTGGAAATAAAGTCTTGATTTAATTAAATAAAGTAAAATTTGAATTAACAGGATTCTCCAAATGATGAAAGTAGTTTGGTCAAAGCAGTTCAGAAGGTTCATGCAATGATAGACAAAGAGATAGCTGCAGGCACCAGTCCTAACAATGTATTTATATGTGGATTCAGCCAAGGAGGTCGGTCTATCTCCCAAAATCATTTATTCATTGTACTGATTAAGCATGTCTATTTTTGTTGTTGAATTAAAATAATTTTCTAGGTGCTTTAACATTGGCAAGTGTTCTGCTGTATCCAAAGACTCTGGGTGGAGGTGCAGTATTTAGTGGGTGGGTTCCATTTAACTCTTCAATTCTAGAAAGGGTTACACCAGAGGCAAAACAGGTTATTTTCTCCTTTGGTATTTTTATCTTTTAGTTAAGTAGTTCTACGCATCTCTGGTTCATGCTACGTACCGTATATTTTGGATTATAATCTGGAAATGGATATTTTATAATTTTAGATAAATCAGGATATGAGGTTTATTGAGCTGACCATATAAATACAAGTCAGCTGTATTAATTTGTTACAAACTCTTCGACCAGAATATATATTATTCAACCAGAATTGATATTTGTTTGCCTTTACGCATTTTATCCAACTTTTGATTCTTTTTTATGTAATGGTGTTGAGTTACTTGAATATAGCTGCTATTTGAATTTCTTCTCAACTTTGAGTTTAAACTTGTTGTGAAATGCTGTTGGGTTCCTCTTTCCTGGACTATATTTACATCCTTGTATTTTGGTAAGGACTTATGCCTCAACTTGGTGGTTTTCACTTAAGCCTATAAATTAACTTGTTGGTTTTCATTTAAGCCTATGAATTATGGGTGCTTTTCACTAATCATCATGTTTTATGTTTATTGAAACGCTCGATTTTCTTTTTTAATTTACTGTATTAAAGGGATGTCGAACTGCTGGACTTCACGTATAAGTGAATGAAGTATTTGTTTTAATGTCCTGATCAAAGTTTATACATTCGATATTTGTTGTATGGATTCATTAGTGGTTGCTGTGTGTTCCCATTTACTAGACAAGTGCTTCTAGAGAGTGGTACGGTGCAGCAGAGAATTCAGCACTAAAACAATAGAAACATAGCAGAACAACATTAGTTTTGATTCCCAAAATAATACATGCGCTCGCTTATAACAAGGCTATTTTATTGAGACCTCTTAAATGTTGATTGATTATTTGGAGCCTAGAGAGTAGGGACGCAGCTAATAACAAAGTAGTAATTGATTGCATAAAGAATCTGACTATAATTTTGGCATGCTTGGCTTGCTACAGACACCAATGTTGTGGTCCCATGGAGTGGATGATAGAACTGTACTATTTGAAGCAGGACAAGCTGGTCCACCCTTTCTTCAAAAAGCTGGCCTCACCTGTGAATTCAAGGTAGTAATGCCCCTCCCCTCCATCTATAGTATAGTTTGTGGATTTGGTAGTATTAAATTATGATCAGTGTCTTTGCTGCTGCGTGTGTTCTACTTCTAATTAACTACATTTATTTTTGGTTCTTGTGCCTTGAGAATATCATGGTCATACACTGTTCAGTTGCGTTTTAAATGTGTTTTATGGTATTAAAGCAGTGCATTCGAAATTGGCAAATAATGAGAGTTTGGTTGTGATTTCAGGCTTACCCTGGTCTTACTCACTCCATAAACAATGAAGAGCTCCGTGATTTGGAATCATGGATTAGCTCCCGTCTCCAGACCACTTCCTGAAGAATAATATATTTCTGATATCACCCCTTAATTTAGTATCTTATTACCATTTTTTTATCCACTCGTCTGAGGAAAATTTAGTACTAATTCATATTTTGCCCTTCTTAACTAAAAGGTATACACTTGTCAATTTCTGTTTTCATTACTGGAGTATCATCTGCCCTTCATTATTAGTTGAGCAGAGGCACTGAAGTGGAGAGAGTATATGTGCGGGGGACAGTCAAAATTGAACTGCAGATTATAATATAGCGGTTAAATTAAATATTTGTATAATTAAAACAAAATCATCTTTGACATCAGACAAAATGTTTGACTTAATATAGAGTGTTTTACTTTTTTTTTTCAAGTAAAATATACTACAATGTTAGGAAGCAATTTGTGATTGAGAATTGTGTTAAATGATAGAGTTAGGTAACATCTGTTATGATTATGCCAAATATAAAGGTTCATTCATCAGAATGGATAATTATGAATTATAAGCCATGATAACCTGACAACGATAACCTCACATGAGTTGATCATTATATCATCTCATTCAGTAATTTTTGCTATTATTATTTTCATCATATGATTATGGCATTGAAAATTGAATTTGCTTTTCCGTTTTAGCTTTTCCAATCTATCAATTCTTACAACATTTACGTTTTCTTTTATATTATATATATATATATGTCTCCTCTCAAAATAAATAAATAAATTGATTGTTGGTATAAAAATTGAAGTTTGAGTGTTAAGATGAATAAAGATTAAGTAGAAGTACAATAGGGTGTGATTAGTATTTTCTCTCTAAAAAATGAAAACTATAAAAAAGGGGAGTGAGAATTATAAAAATGGAGAAAATAGTAAACAAATAATGATATTCAAATTATATAACAACGGTAAATTACTCTAATTTTAAGATCAGAGTACAAGACTAGAACAATAAATTATTACTCTCATGTCCTAATTACATTGGATGGTTTGACTTTTTGCACAAAAATTTTAAAAATATTTTTGAAAAAATATATTAGACAAATAAAATTTATATTATAACTCTATTTAATAAGTAGTGTTATATTTCTAATGTAATTATTGTATTCATTTATCCACACTTAAAATGCATTCTTAGTTATGCACAATTTTTTTCAATAAATAAATATTTATATTTATAAAAGTGTGCAAAAAAAAAAAAAGATGGAGTTATTCTTATTGCCACCGTTGCTTCTGGATGAACTTCAAAAATTACTCAATACTTATTGGTGGAGATCTGGAAGCTCGGGTGGTATCAAGTGGTCCACATGGGGTTCAATGTGCACGCATGTATCGAAAGGTAGGATGGGTTTCCGAGACTTCTATTTATTTAATGTGGCCATGCTTGGTAAAATTGGAGGGTAAACTAATGCATGATCCTGATGCCCTTGTTTATAGGGTTATCAAAGCAAAATACTTTTCCAAGTGAGGCTTTCTTTCAGCACCTTTGGGATCCAATCCAAGCTATACGTGGAGGAGTATAAGAGAGGCACAATACCTCATTTGAAGAGGAACTCGATGGATGATAGGTACCTGGAATAATATATAAGTTTGGGGGCAGCCATGGTTGTGCAATGACCACGATTTTTGGGTTCAATCACAGGTAATATAGGAGTTTCAAGATATACGTGTGTCAAATTTATTTATTTCGGGGCAGTGTTGCTGGGACACAAAATTATTGGAGCAGTATCTATGCGATGAGGATGTAAGTCGAATCTTGCAAACAACATTTCCACATGTGGGTTCGAATGACAAATTAATGTTGCGTGCAAGACTCTCATTTATTCTATTTAAACTCATTTGGTTAAATTTATCTATCGTGATGTCAATGAGAAGACACATTGACTCGCTAGAGCTATTAGAGCATTTTCGAACTCTCAAGTATGGTACGACTCTCTAGCTTTTGTGGAGGGCTTACCCAATGTTAATTGCCGTCGCTAAATAGTACTAAAAAAAAAGAGTATATGAGAATGTTGATAACTAAATTAGAAAATATTGCTATATGGAGTATAAAAACATGCATATATTATTAGAATATCCATAGAATAAAAATCAGGTTATAAAATTGGAAAGAAGGGAGTAGTGTATTATAGGCTTTATAATTTTGGTGCAAGTGGTTTACTTCAATATTAAGGATAATTGGAGTTTTAGATGATGCAATTTTTTATATAATTAGGACGAAGTAAGTAGTGTATGTATACGTTTATAATTTTGGTGCCATGGTTTACTTCAATATTTAGGAAAATATTAGGGAAATTAGGACATTTAGATGATATAATTATGTTCAAATTATGCATAAACTAATTTCACTCATAAATATTTTTCTCGAAAATACAGTCTACAAGTGAAATGAATGTTAAATAAAATAAATTTCTTTCATTATTGTAAATTAATGATCATTAGTATTATTTTTATTAAATTTGAATGGAGTTAAAATATTGATGTGATTGCACCGTACCCAAAAAAAAATATTTGGGGAGCTACCCCACCCAACCGAATATGGGTGAAAAATGCAGTTTTGATTAAAGCTGCACGTCACCATTTATATCTCCATCTTTTTTGCTTTTTCGGTTCAACTTTTAAATTTCTACTTAATCACTTCATAAGTAGCTAACATTCAACTTTAATATTCCTACAAAATTTAAGTGACAAATCGTCCACTTAAAATGGATTACTCATCACAAGTCTCCCTTTCATTAACAATCACTTATAAATTCATGCACATTTGAAATCGTAAATTAGGGGACTATATCTTCGGTTCAATTTTACTATCTTACTTTATTTATACCATTCAATTCAATATCACTTATTTACTAAATTGTCACTTATTTGATTTATAAATATTTTAAACTTTACAATACTCCATTACACCGCTAATCTATCCAATTTATAAATAAAATAATTAATATTTAATAAAATTTATAATAAAAATTAGATATAGTGAATTTGAAGAGTACATTTTTTGAGATATATTATCTTTGTAAGATTTAATTAAATTGATTAATATTTAACTGAAAATATTAAAATAAAATAACTATAAAAACTTGTACAAAATGATTTAATGTTTAGAATGAATTTCATCTACTTTATTATTACTATGATTCATGGGTTCAACCGTTCAAGGAGTCCCAACTCAATTACCTTTAAAAAAAAATATTATGACCCAAATTTCAAGATGAAAATACTTCAATACTCACCCAAGATTCCATGTAAACCAACATTTGAAATGAATGAATAATGAATTGGTGTTGTATTCGGGAGTATAATGTCTCTCAGACTATGAATGATAAAACTTTTTTATTAAGTACTCAGTCCAATTTCATTATTCTCACTTTCCTTTTTTGATTGTCCAATTTTATTATGTACATACCCTTTTTGGACATTCATACTACTTTATCTTCACCCTCCTGCCATCACTTATTTACCCATTTTGTCATTCACTTTATTCATAAACAATCATTTATTTATAAATGGACCCCACAATACCCCATCATACCCTCAACTTATCTACTTTATTAATAAACTAATCAATATTTATTAAAATTCGTGCCCGAAAAAGTGGGCATAATAAAATTGTACGAAGGGAGTAGTATTGTTAACAACATTTTTTAATGGGTAGAGAAATTCAAACCAGCAGCAGCTTCCTCAGAGAATCTAGGAATGGCTAGCAAGTCAAAAGCAAGACAAAAAGGTGAGGGAAATTGGAATATCTGTATGGGTTTATTATTTTATAAAACATTGTGGAGGCTTGTCAATAAAAAGATAAAAAAGACGCGACTTAAAATATTACTCCATCAAACACTTTTTAATTATTAATCGACATATATTAAATGATTTCACATTTTTCGATAGATAAATAAATAGTTTGTCCGTTCAAGATAAAAAAAATAAAAATTGAATAAATTTATTTTATTAAGGATACCGAAATTTGTATTTAGACTTTAGAGTTACCCCTAAGCATGCAATTACTATTAAGAATTATATTCAATCACCATTGTTAATAAGATGATAACAAGAAATACATACTCCCTCCGTCTCAAAAAGATAGTCCACTATTCCTTTTTTATTTGTCTCAAATTATAGTCCACTTTCTTTTTATTTCAATATTTTTACCTAAAATGCTCTTATTTAATGATTGTTGGAACAAATTTCAATAACATTAAATATGGGTATAACAAGAATATAAGAACAAATTTTATATGTTAAAAATGTTTGCATTGGTTTATGTGAAAATTGAAAGTGGACTATCTTTTTTAGACGGAGGGAGTAAGAAAATAGATAAATAAGAAAATAAATATAAACCATAAATAAAATATTGCTACATATAATATATTATACTATTTCTATAATACATTGTACTATTTCTATAATATATTATTCTATTATATTCTCTATTACAACTAATCTTAAAATATAATACTCCCTTTTATTTGTCATTTAATGTTTGCACAAATTATAATGTAAAAATAAATTCACAAATTTTAAAATAAAAATTATTTATTGATGTATAAAAGAATAAAATTGTTTTTAATAGAGTTAGATGATCAATTGAATGAATAAGATAAAAAAAAATAAAAAATTATGTAAAAATAATAATAACACATGTTGTAATATTAGGAATAGTTATTCTTTTTAAATTTTCAAACTATTTTAACAAATATTAGTACTTCATTCGTCTCATTATTAATTGAACATTTACTGTTTGTACAATTTTAATATAAAATTATTTATTAATATTAAAGATGATAAAATTGACTTTTTAAAAGATAATATTATAAGTATTTATATTTGTTGGAGAGAGAATCTTTTATTTGTATGTATAAGTGAGATTTTTAAAGGAGCTTTAGATGACAAATACTCAAATAATAATGCAAAGTATATACGGAGTACTCTCTCTGTCTTATGAACATAGTCCACTTTCCTTTTTCACATAAATCAATGCAAACATTTTTAGCATATAAAATTTGTTCTTATATTCTTGTAATACCCCTATTTAATGTTATTGAAATTTGTTTCAATAATTATTAAATAAAAGGAAAGTGGACTATAATTTGAGACAAAATAAAATAAAATAGTGGACTATCTTTATTAGAAGAGGGAGTATAAAATAAATGTTGGTAGGAGTCTTGTAATTTTATTTAATTTGATTTGAAATGGTGTGAATGGTTATTGAAAACAAATGGAGTATTCTATAAAAAGGATTGGCAAACATGACTTTAGGTCGTTTAGGGGCCCAAGTAACATTTTGGGCTATGAGGCCCAAAGTTCGAGGGGTGGCCTTAAAATTTGCAGAGATGTTGCGTCGCAACAGACACATACTCATAAAGTAGATATCACCAACAGATTCTCTGCGGTCCCCACATCCTTCTCCACCCAATCACACAACCTCCTGCGTCGCACCTGATTCCTCCCAAATCTACGTCACCCTTTTCCCCCTCTCCTCTCCTCTCCTCTCCAGCATCAAAACTATCAAAAGCCCCCCCTCTCTCTCTCTATCTTTTTCCTCTGTAAAATTTGTTAACCTAATAATATCTCCTCTCCCCTCACTATACTCCCAATATTCAACTATGAAGAAGCTTTACCGGAAAAGTACCGTGCACCCCACGCCGTCGGTTGTTTCTGAACACCTCCTCTCCTTTCTACCGGCGGCGATTTTGACTTTGACCGTAGCCCTCTCTCCGGTCGAAAGGGAGGTTCTGGCTTACCTAATATCCTGCTCCACCGTCAACTTTTCCAACAGCACCCGCAAGAGCGCCTCCTCCGGCGGCGGCGACGACCACGCGCCCTGCTTTAACTGCAACTGCTTCCGCTGCTACATGAGTTACTGGGTGAAGTGGGATTCATCGCCCAACCGGCAGCTGATACACGAGGTTATTGACGCGTTTGAAGAGAATCTGTTGAAGGAGAGTAGGAAAGAGAAGGGAAAGAAGGAGAGGAGAAAGGGGAAAAGCGTTAAATCGAATATTAGCCTGGTTCTGAATGAGTCAAAGACATCGGAGGTGAGTTTGACCAAGGAAGATGTTAGCGGCGGCGAGTCAATCGAGGCGGCGGAAAGCGGCGAGGAGAAAATGGCGGAGGAGGTGGAGGAATCGGAGAAGGGGTCAGTGAGGAGGTTTGTGAGTTTTCTTGGGGAAAGGGTATGGAGTGTTTGGGGCTAAATTAATTAATTGGGGGTATATGAAATTTAAAGAAAATGTTGGTTTTTCATTTTTGCAGCAGCAATCATATATCTGTTACTCCTGTTTTGGTATGTATAACAGCCCTCCCTTATAATGTAAATTAATTCTAGCCTTAAATCAATCTTCTTCACTTTTGATTATTATGTTTCCATATCCAGTAGTACAAGTTCACAATAGTATTTAGTTAACTAAAGTTAAGTTTTGTAATCTGATTTTACCTTTTTTTAGCATTTTCCAGTTTTCCCAATTTCTATTTTACTGAGTTTTATAACTTGACATGAATGAAGAGGTTTGTGTTTGGTCTAGAATAGAGTAGTTCATTTCTGATTTTACTATATCATGGTTGGGGGCATTTCTTGGAAGTATTGGTCACAAGTTGAGGGGAGCCCCATTAAAATTTGACAAACTTTGATTGGTTTCTTCTATTTTTATCTTCTTTGTTTTCTCCCCCCTCCCTGTGCATTATTTGTACGTTTTTGCAGAGTTGTGTTTTTTTCCTTTGTCCATTTCATTCATCCACTGGAGTATGTTTTTCTGTCCATTGTTACTATGCTTCCTAAGTTTACCATTCTTACCTGACTTTTATCCTTATTTCTATGCTTCTAAGTTACACTCATTATTTTCACTTTTTGTTTTCTCTGTTCAATTTATATTCTTATTTATCTGCTTAGACTAGACAGCAGTTAATAAGCTTATAATTACCATGCAGATGATGAGTACTAGCTAAAAGTGATGATTTTAACAGGGGGTAGTAAAAAAATTCAGACATGAATAACTACACTCATCCCTAAAAATACCTCCCTTTGTTTTGGGACTCACCCGTTACGTCCCACGTTCTTGTTCTACTTCGGGATTTCACATCCGGATTTCCCCATCCAACTACACTCATCCCTAAAAATACCTATACATCCTACTATTACATCCTACCATTACATCACATCCAACCACTCTTACACAATTTGATTTGACATAAAGTTACATCTCACCCTACTCAAAATCCCAAAACAAACACACAATTACTATTCATCAGGATTTCTCCATCCAGGATTTCCCCATCCAGGATTTCCCACGTCCTACATAATCCCAAAACAAACATACCCTAAGGGGGTTTGTTTTGGGATCATGTAGCATGGGGGGAATTCGGATGGATAAATCTTGATGAATAGTGATGTGATTGTGTATGTTTGTTTTGGGATGTTAAGTAGGATAGGATGTAACTTTATGTCAAATCAATTGTGTAAGAGTGTATGGATGTTGTATTATAAAATGTAATTTTATGTCAAATCAATTAGTAAGAGTGAGTGATGTTGTATTATTTTATAATAGTAAAATATATAGCTATTTTTAAGGGTAGATGTAATTGGATGTTGAAATTCGGATGTGAAATCTCGAACTAGAACAAGACGGGAGACGTTACGTTCCAGGTTCGGACGAGTGAGTCCCAAAATAAACATGCCCTAAAGTTTTGTTTGAACCAAAATGGAAGAAGTATACAGTAAAGTGGGGATGGGTGCAAAACTATTGTAATTGGCGCTTCAATGCTTCTTTCAAAAAGTTGTCTTTGAATCGAGACTGAAACTGAATTCCATTTATTAAACTTATCTTCGAGTCATAATGAGTTACGATGATTATCATGAAATTCTGTCGCATATGTTCGGGACCATTTCGAAATCTTGTTTCAAAAATAGATTCCTAGGATAAAGTTAGTTCACATTAATATTTGTATCATATATTTTTCTAAATTACAATTTAATTGGAGCTCATAGATTAATAATATGAGTAAATTATAGTATTTCTCTAATGTAATTGAATCAGAGTACAGTATTTTTTAAATTATAAGTACAGTAGTAATTTAATTGAAGCTCGTAAATTTGCTCATAGGAATAAATGAGATTTGTCCCACGTCTCATGCAATGCAAGTATTAAACTTGTGTAATAATAATATGAATGAGATTGTTTTTAGGAAAAGGGTCCCTGTTTTCAGGTAAAATGCTTTCTCATTAAAGCGATTACAGAATAAAAGTGAAAAGAATGAATGATTAGGCAAAATCCCACTATGACTATATATATAATATAGCAATATGGATTTTATTTTATTTACTATGCTTATTAAAATCGTATTATTGTCGCTATGCCAACATTATATTATGCCTTTTGCAATTCTTGGGAGTCTTGCTGCCCAGGCTGCGTTTGGCTACCAATGAGCAATGGAATTGATCTGCGGGTATAAGTGTTTGTTTAAATTCTACAACAGTCAAAATACTATTAAAATTGAATTTATTTGTTAATATTTTTTTTAAGAATAAAAGCTCGAACTACAAATAGACAAACGAATAAAAGTGGTGGCTTGGTAAGTCCTTTAGTTTAAAAGGTTTTTTATATATCTAAAAATCTTTTTAAGTTTATAACATGAAAAGATAATTCAGTTTTGCTATAGAAAATTTAGTTGAGAAACTCCAAGTTTCTTGAAACAGTTTGTATAAAGTGCTTTTATACTCAGATAGTAGATGATTATGATGACAATTTGTAAATAAGCAATAAATCACTAACATGTTTATAGTAGTGATCAGAGACTTAAACTTCTATATCCATTTTTCCTTAATAATTTGGATAATAAAATAAGCAATAAATCACACTTGTTTTATAGTGTCAAGGTGTGCGCACTAATCAAAATTATCAACAATGATAATTTGATCCTTCGAAATCTTGAGCATAGTATTTAATATCTCTCAAAGCTTTAGACTAGTGAACAATATTGACTTACTTGCCGTTGCAGTTCTCACAATCGAGTCAATATACTTTAAAAGTAAGAACAATTGTAAAGGTTATGATATCACATGCAATTAAGCTTTTGGATATGTATGTTTTAGCACAAGCTTATACAAAAGAATATGAATGTAAAGATGGTGAAACACTAGAGAAATATATGTTAGTGTGTTTCTATATTGCTTTAGTTTTGATTGATTGCTTGCTTGAATATTTCTCGTAAACTTATTTTAAGTTATTTATAGTGATGTACTTTTGAAAATCTTCTCGTTGGAGAGAAAGGTTTCACTAGCCTCCATTTGTTTTATATAAGACAATCTTCATTTGAATCATTCAATTAAGTTTGCACGCAAATGTGTCATGCATTTAATGCTCAGATCTTATCTTTTGTCTTTATATTGACTTGCTAATTGCAGAATTATTATGCTAGATTTTCATGTGGTAGCTTCTGATTTGTCTACTGAATGCAACTTTTACGAGTCTTGCAAACGACTCTATTTAAGACTTCTCACCTAAATTGGTTACACTAAGAATCAATTCAAGACATTCCTTCAGTTGTGCAATTTGATTTCACTCCAAGTGTTTAAATGCAACTATTTATGAGCTTTCATTCATCAATGCTCCATATAGGTTAAGTCTTCAATGCATCATCTTGCTCTTCTAGACATTCTTTGCTAATGTCATGTGAGAATTTTAGGTTGTGTTTGGATGAAGGGATATTTATATGGATTTTAAATACATAATCTAAATTCACCCCACTTGTTTGGATTAAAAAGTAAATGAATGGATTTCAAATACTTAGCATTTTTTTTTTAGTTAAAATTGGGAGGATTTTAAATTCACACTAAAACCATGTCATTTGAAATCCATCTATTTTTAAATCTTTTCATTTAAAATACCTCCTCAAATAAAATCCCCTCATCCAAACATAACCTTAGTCTTCATGAAATTATTATATTGTAAAAATTAATAATGTTAATATGAAGAAAAAAATGTGTGGGAATTCTAATAAACTCTCCAAAATTGATTTGCAGTAAATTTTGAAATTTCCTCTTTAAATTCTCAACAAGGATAAAGATCAGTTGTATGTGGAAAAAAAAAATCAGATGATTTTACAGGTAATTACATGCATAATGCGCTGCACTAACTATGGGGTCCCCAACTTTATACTAATAAATAAGCTGCAGGTGTTAAATAATTTGATTGATTAGAACTTTATAATGTGAACTTATTTAAATCATCAACTAGAGCCTTTTATAGTATAAAAATTCCCATAATGTAACTAATGTCCTCCAATTATTCACTCTCTTTTCTATTTATTTGTTTTATAGTAAAAAATACTCTGCGATTGTGATGGTTTGTTGTGATACGAAACAAGTTGTGAGATTAAATTATAATTCCTCCGTCCACTAAAAATATGCTCATACTTTTTGACACAAATTTTAAAAATAAGTAGATAAAGTAAATGTGTTATAGAATTATTGTGAGATAAAAATAAAATAATTATTTTTATAAAAAAAAATGAACATATTTTTTGTAGAAAAAAAAAATAGTATATTTTTAGTGAATGGAAGAAATACAAATCTATTTATTGACTTCAAGTATTATATACATAATAACATAATGTATTAGTCACCAAAATAAAAATAATAAGATACACAACTTACAATAAATATATAAGTATATTTACAAAATAAAATCCATTTTAATAAATTGCTTACGTAATACGCAGGTTTAGACTTTAGAGTATAGTTTGGGGTTAAATTATAATATCACAATGAAATTAACTTTGTAATCCGTCCATCTATAAGTAGAAACTTAAAAAAAAATCAAAATAAAAAGTTCATAATATATTTTATTACTGCATTAAATATCACATGAACAATTTACTATTATTACAATATACGTGACCTCAAATACGTTGACAAAATATATCTATAAAAATATGTGTTCAAAATAAATTATAATCTTGAAAAGCGGTAGTAATTAAAAGATCGCATATGTGCTTAGCGTAATCTTAATAATATTTATGCGCCGTTCAATATCGTGCAGCCTACTAATTACTATCAGTGATCATTGGAGATGATGATAACTAAGGTTGGCAATTCCGGATAAGTGGATAATATAGATAACACGATACGAATTTGATATGAAAATTACTAGTACAAGAAAATTAATTTTTGGTGATAAAATTATTTCACTATTATTTATTTAACTAAAAGTGTTTAGGACAGAAAATTAAAAATTAATTCATTAGAATTAGTCAATTTATGTTATTAAAGCTAAAGAAGTTATAATGTCAGTATTCTTGTCCCTTTAAGTCAATCTTCTTGTAGTGATTATGAGTTGGTGTTTATAGTTTTATCGTTATCATTGTTGACACAATAACGACAAAAAAAGCGTTTGTATTTGTGTCGAATTTGTATCCACTTGTTAAGCACGATAAAATTAGCAGATAACACATTAACTCGTTAACAACCTATTACATGTAATTGATATGATATGACGCGATAAAATTAACAGATAACATGTAATTGATCTGACACGATAAAATTAACAAATAACACATTAATCTGTTAAGAGCATCTCCAATGCTTGGTGGCAAATTTATCACTAAAACATATTTACCACCGATGAGTCCAACAGTAAAATCATCTTCAACCATTTAACTCAAATTTTCTCTCCATGGAATATTCTCTTAGAATATTCTTAATTTTATCTTTTTTTATATTTTATTTTATCAAATTATTTAAGTGATTATACATTTCCTACAACTCGTTTACAATGTTGAATGATTCAAGAAGAGAAACCCAAATGGACGTTTGACTTGTGCAAGTAAATATTGGTATACGTTGATCCTAAATAAAACAAAAATAATAACTTTGAAATTTAACCAACATTTTTAGGCTTATGTTCCGACAGCGACTTGAGGCAATGCTTATAACATATGGCGTGTATTTTGACTAATTCATTCAAAATTCTCAATCTCACTTGTTGACTTGTTTTCTCATAAGTCTTTGATGTATATCTGAAGAATTGGTCCAAATTGGGAGTTTAACTTAGTAGACCTAGTGAGTAAAATAGCGGTTTGTTCACATCACAATTCATACATAACTAATAAATTAATATTATTGATTAAATTGTGTACGCTTTATAAATATAAAGATAATAAGAAAAAATAATGGGCCACTGAAAGTTTTTTTTTTTTTGACAAACATTACAAGGGAATAACAACCAACCCTCAAAAGAGAGTTTAAAATGACCTATCCTTGTAGTATTGTGATTTTCTTCTCTTGGAACATGCTGATAATCCCATATTAGCTGCTGCTGTAATAAGACTTTAACCTCCTTCACAAAACCATGTTCCAATACTCCCAAATGCACATCGTTATCGATTGCAGAAATGGCATCCATAGAATCAAGTCTGATTGCAAGAATTTTAATGTTGTGACTCTTACATTTTTGTAATCCAATAGCCAAAGCTTTAAGCTCCGCACCACAGACCGATCCCGGATGCATTAAACGTTGAGCCCCTGCACGAATGATTTTTGAACAAGAATTAATAACCACCCAACCTGCTGCATAGAAGTCCTTTTCCATGTTAAAAGCTGTGTCTGTAAACAAAACATTTCCTTCTCCATCTCCAGCTAGCAATTCTTTATGCTTCATAATGAAATCTGCATTTGTATTGCCAATCTTCAACATTGTTTGAAAATCGTTCCAATAAGATATTGCCCACTGCACATTGAACTTCAATCTATAATCAATCTTTCCCTGGTTTTGAGGTTGTAGATGCGTATAATCACACCTCTCCTTTCAAATGGCCCATGCTACCATGATTATTAAAGCCATGTCCTCCGTTTTCAATCTCTGCACACACCAGCACAAGAAATCCAGTCCATCACCATGGATAGCATTCTTCACATCTGTCCAAAGGCCAACCTCCTTCCATGTTCTTTTGGCAAAACCACATTTGAAAATACAATGCATAGTATCTGCCATAAAAGCCCCACAGCATAGACACATCGAATTAATTGGCACATGATGATTAGCTAGATTACCTTCAGACGAGATTATGTTTTGTGCAATTTTCCAACAGAAAACTCTCACTTTTGGCGGCACCTTAAGCTTCCAGATTGCATCAAAAATCTTCCCATGCATCTTATAGTTTGATGGCCCTTCCTGAGATCCTTCCCTCTCCTTCAAATAACTTTTTAGAGCTAAAGAATACCCTGAAGAGACAGAATACATTCCATTAGATGAGAGAGGCCAATACAGTTGGTCAGCTTGATTTGTTCCAAAAGTTGGAGTTTGCAAAATATGATCAACTTCATAACCATAGAATGCATTTCTAATGAGCTGTTCATTCCATTGACCATTATCAAGTATATATCTGCTTACAGCCGAGGCACTAGCCAATCTCGAAGTGATCATTCCTCCTTCAGCACCATTGACCCACCTATCTTTGAAAATATGAACTCCATTACCATTCCCCACTCTCCATCTAGCTCCCACTTCCAGCAGCTCCCTACTCCAGAATAAAGACCTCCAAACAAAAGATGGATTAGATCCAATCTCCATCTCAGAAAGACTAAATCCTTTAATATATTTGGCATTGAAATTTTTTCCCAGTAGAGTATCTGGCTTATTGATGATTCTCCATAGCTGCTTTGCCAGAAGTGCTTTGTTAAATAGCATCAAGCTTCTAAACCCCATCCCACCTTCAGTTTTTGTCAAACAAAGTTTCATCCATTTCTTCCAATGCTTCTTTTTACCCAAATCATCATCACCCCACCAAAAACCAGCAATGATCTTCTCCATATCAGTACAAACAGCCACTGGAACCCTAAAACAAGACATAGCATAAGATACTGTTGCTTGGAGAACAGCTTTGATCAAAATCTCCTTACCCCCTTCTGAAAATGATTTATGTTTCCAAGATAGGACCTTCTCACGAATTTTATCTGTAAGATAGCCAAATTTCAACCTCTTTGCTTTTGGAACCATTGTAGGGAGCCCCAGATACAGGTCATGTCCTCGAGAGGACCTAATTCCCAGGATTCCTTTAGTTTGATCCACATTGGACTGGTTGGTGTCATTACTAAAGATAATCGATGATTTATCCCTGTTAACCAGCTGACCAGAAGCCTTTTCATACACATAAATGCAATTAGCCACTGCTTGAGTTTCACCTTTAGTAGCTTTGAAAAATAGAAGGCTGTCATCAGCAAAGAAAAGATGAGATATGATTGGTGCACCACGAGCAATTCTAACCCCAGATATTTGCTTTGCTTCAATCACAGAATTGATCAATGAAGAGAATGCTTGTGCACACAAGACAAACAAATATGGAGATAAAGGGTCACCCTGTCTCAAACCTCTAGTGGGGACGAATTTTTCAGAATATGATCCATTAATCTTTATGGTGTATGTAACTGAGGAAACACATTTCCATATAAGATTAATCCATTTTTCAGGAAAACCTAAAATCTTGAGAATTGAGACAAGAAAATTCCACTCAATCCTATCATATGCCTTGCACATATCAAGTTTTAAAGCAGCATAGCCCACTTTGCTTTTGGATGACTTCAAGAAATGCATACCTTCATAGGCTACCAATATATTATCAGTGATGAGTCTACCAGGAACAAATGCACTCTGATGAGGGTCGATCAGATCATTCAAGACACTCTTCAATCTGTTTGTAATTGTTCTGGCTAAAATCCTATAAACAACATTGCATAGACTGATCGGCCTATAATGTTGTGGCAAAGCTGGACTTTTAACTTTAGGGATAAGACCAATAACAGTATGATTCAAGCTCTGAATGTCTCCTTGGCCATTCAAAATATCCAGAATAGCTTTAGAGACATCCTCTCCAATTATTTTCCAATTATGCAGATAGAAAGAAGCTGGAAATCCATCCGGCCCCGGAGCCTTCCATGGAGACAAATCCTTAACAGCCTTAAAAACCTCCATTTTTGAAAAGGGAGCACCTAATGTATAAGAATTCTCCACTGATAATTTTGTCTTGATACATTGGGAAGCCCTTCTAATATCATCAATAGTCGGATTACTGGAGGTAAAGATTGTTTGGAAATAATCCAAAAAGGCAGTGTCAATATCCTTTTTTGCGTATTTCCAAATGCCATTCTTGTCTTGAATTTTTCTAATGGTATTTCTCTTATTCCTCTGATTAGCCTTGGAGTGGAAAACTTTGTATTACGATCCCCTTCTTGAAGCCATGCCACTCTTGCCCTTTGTTTCCAAAACCATTCCTCCTGAGAGTTAAGTTTTGCCAATTCAGCCTCTAATTCACTTACTTTCCCCATATCAGGAACTCTAGCATCATTGTCCAATATGGCATTGATTTTTGTTTGAACTATCTGTACTCTTTGGTTCAATGTGCCCCCCTTCTTTTTTGCCCATCCTTGAAGCATATCTCCACAAGCCCTCATGCTGTCCTGCAAAGTCACATTATTGCTAGTCTTATTCCATGCCACTGACATCACTTTACCAAAATCTGGTTCCTTCATCCAGTAATTTTCGAACTTGAAAGATGTTACCTTCCTTTCCTGGATTTTGCTAACTTTCTGGGCTTCAAAACTCATTAAAATCGGCCTATGATCAGACCCCATATAGCTTAGTGAAGATGCCTCAAAGAAATCACAAAAATCCATCCAATCCTCATTAGCCAAAAATCTGTCAAGTTTTTCTTTGATATAGAAAAGCCCCTTGTTGGGATATGAATCCTAGACAAGTCCTAAATATTGATAAAAGATGAAGTTTTGATAAGCCAAAAGTAGTTGGAATATTTTCTAAGTGTTGACTAATCTAGTCTAGTTGAGTTGAAGTCATCTTGAACAGATCAGTAGAGTTCACATGAAAAGAAAGTATTGTTTTCTTATTAAAAGATAAGTACGATTTATAAGTACTTCATATATGCTATTTGTATATGTTAGATTGTTGTTGAGCTATGAATAATCATTGTATAGAGCTCATAATGTTTTGAATGTAATAGATAGACTGATTGTATAGTTTATAAGTTGACTAAGCTGAATTGTAAGCTTAAAGTAATGTAATAGTCTTGTTAGGATAGAATAGTTTTCTATTGAAGATTGCACATGAAGACTGAAGAAGAAGAGTTGAAGTCTACTACACAAGACAGGTGGACTACAAGACAAGTGCATATCAGACTACACAAGACAAGTCAACTTGAAGTAAAGATTAAGTGAAGCGCGTATAGAGATAAGGATGAAGAAGTTAGTTAGAAATAACTAATTCGTAACAAGAAACGCGTGGATTGATAAGAAGTTTCAGTTGAAGTTAGTTTTCAAGAAGAGTTGGTTACAACTAACTAAGTTCTTGAAGATTGAAAGTCTATAAATACTTCATGGTGTTTATCATTTGAAGACTACTGCAACCACGCATACTAAAGCTACATACTGAAGAATTATTTGAAGCTTACTCTCAGAGTTCGTTGAAGTTCAGAAAGCAAGTCATAAGACAAGTGAAGAATCAGAAGACTGCTACTGAATAAGTTTTTGTTTTTTTGTTGTTTTTATCAAGTTGCTAGATACTTGTTAAATTTCTAGTTAGATCATAGACGTATCTGGTGGTATAGTCTTAGAAGATCTAAGTCTTCTTCTTGGGACTTAAAATCACAGGAATACTTACACTTTGTACTCGATTGGAAGAGTTTAGTGGAAACATCACAACTGGGTTGTGAGAGTGGATGTAGACAAGTTGTCGAACCACTATAAATTGTTTGTGTTGTTTACTTTACTGTTTTGTTTAATTGCTTAATTGTTTACACACATAACTGAACAAGACAAATTGAGTATAGAACAGAGTTCTCGAATTTAATAAGTTGAGTATAAACTTAGATTGGGCTCATTGTTAATTTCGTTATTCCGCATATTGTATTCTGATATTTCGATAGATTTTTGAAAAGTCTATTCACCCCCCCTATAGACATTTTCACTAGCTTACTCGTTATTAACTCAACTTTGGGGACCTACAAGTGGTATCAGAGCAGTGGTTTTCGAACTGCTGTTTCTTGATAACCGACTTAAGACTAAGGGTGAAGTCTTGGTCCGTGATTGTACTTGCTTACGTGTTCTTGATCTATACTCCAGTTATATCTGTTTCTTGTTCCCTGTTCTTGACTTAACTGCTTCTTGATCATAAATCTGCTTAACACTTATTTCTTGAAATCATGTCATTGGAAATTAGCGCTAACAAGTTGCCCAAGTTCCAGGTTCAGGATTACGACTACTGGAAGCTGCGAATGGAAGCAATTTTCAGCTCCACGCATGATCTAATGATCTCTGTTGTGACCGAGGGACCGATCGTGACAATGGTCCCAAATACTGCAAATCTTGACAGAGACAAACCAATTGGCACACTCGTCAAGAAACCAAGGTCTGATCTAACCT
Source organism: Galeopsis tetrahit (assembly GCA_963675135.1). Taxonomy (NCBI): domain Eukaryota; kingdom Viridiplantae; phylum Streptophyta; class Magnoliopsida; order Lamiales; family Lamiaceae; genus Galeopsis; species Galeopsis tetrahit. The sequence goes on from OY776123.1 coordinate 73,851,421, forward strand.
CAGAAGAAATGCGTCAAAATAATTTGGATAGTTTGGCGAAGAATTATATTTTACACACCCTTCCTAACGAGTATCTAGGAAAAATGTTAAAATGTAAAACTGCCAAAGAGATGTGGGACAGATTAGCTATCATTTGTGAAGGGACATCCCTGATCAAAGAGAGCAAATTATCCACTGCTGTCCAAAGATTTGAATCATTTCGAATGAAAGCTGGCGAAACTATCGACCAGCTGGATACTCGTTTCACTAAAATCATGAATGACCTTGAAGTTCTTGGTAAAACTTATACTCCTCGTGAAATCAATCTTAGGATTCTTAAGAGCTTAGATTCTCGATGGAAAATGGTAAAGATGCTTGTTAAGAATACTCAAAACATAGATGCTTGGAGTGCAGAGACCATGTTTCAAACTCTGAAGGCTCATGAGTTTGATTTAGACGAAGATGAACCACTAGCCAGTAGCGATAGAGAACATGCTGTATCTAAGAACGTTGCCTTTAAGTCTAGCTCTTCTAAGTCTTCTAAGGTAGATAGGTCTAAGCCTAAGACTAAGTCTGCCTCTGTAAAAGACGAGTTAGATACTGATCTTAGTTTGAAGGATCAGGTGAGCCTCATGGTTAGAAAGTTTGATAGGCTGAATAAACGTTTCGGAAGATACAAGAAGTTCTATAGGGATCATAGAGCGTCTACTTCTAAGAACTCGTCTGAGACCAGACGAGACCGAAACTCATCCGAAAGGAGAGACGAAGTCTCGAAAGGTAATAGACGAGATAGAGAGTCTGACGATAGGAAGATTCAACGTTCCGATAGACGTGATAAGTGTAGGGATAAATCTCCTATTAAAAAGGCTACTAATGATCTCTTGTGCTACAACTGCGAAAAGCCAGGTCACTACATATATGAATGTCCAGACCTGAGCACTGACGATCGAGAAGAACGTAAAGCTCGAAGGGAAAGAAGATACAACCGTGGTAAGAAGGCAATGATGGCCAATGATGACTCTGATTCGGATTCAGACGAGTTGCCATCGTCCTTATCTAGCCACTCGACTGATCGAGACCACGACGAAGCATTCATAGTAGATGATGGCCTATGTTGTATGGCTAAAATCGACCAAGAGGTATCATCTGCTACATCTTTTCAATCTTGTGATGATTCAGAAACTGATGAAAGTGATACTGCTTGTAGTGAAGTAGGAAGTAGTCCTCAGCACTCGACTAGTGCTATTGAAGACGACCTTCTACTTGCTAACCAAGCATTCATCGAAGTCAGTGATGAAAACATTGCATTAAAACAAGAAATCATTGATCTTAAGGAAGCTCAGTCCAAAGTAGATCCTAATATAACAGTCCTAAATGAACGCTTGACTGAAGAGTTAAGACAACTCAAAGAAAAGTGTGCATTGACAGACAGGTTATATCAAGACCTACTTAAGACACATGCAACTGAGAGAAATGAATTTAATGTTTTAAAGAGCAAGTGCAATAGACTTGAAGAACGTAATAAGTTCTTAGAAACCGAGGTTGTCACATTAGATCTCAAACTTACTGACCTGGTCAACTCTTCAAAAATTAACCTTGAACTGTCAAATAGGTATAGAGATCCAGGTGACAAGACAGGTATAGGTGCTGAGTCATCTAGCTCGTCTACTCGAGTCATTAAGAACCCTACTACTACTAACGCAAGACTTTTGCCAAATGATAAAGGAAAAGGACCTATGTTATACGATATTGGTACTCCATCTCAAGGTACTGTACCTAAACAAGCTCGAGTTAACATTCCGATTACCAAGGGAGGTAAAAAGAATGGTAACAACAAGCCTGTTCAACCTAGAACTAATCTTCAAAGGACCACTAATCGTGGACGACCCAACCAGGTCAGATACGAGGATTGGTACCCTGAGGAGACGAGCACTAGACAGGTACAGACTAGACGACAAGAGCCTAGACCTCCTTTCATAAGGCAGTCTCAGCTCTACTCGTCTAGACCTAGACAAGTAGTTCCAAAATATCGTACACAAGCTGTTCTATATCCTCCACCTTTATCATATGATATCATTAGTGAGGAAAGACCCAAACGCGTCTATAAACCGTATGGACCTAATGCTTACAAGCCATACTCTGACTATCATAGACCAGTGCCTGCTCAAGTAGAGATTAAGTCGAAAGGCTATCTCCAAAGAGTAGACCCAAACTCGACTGATAGACCAGTTAAGGACAACAAGGTCTTATTTTGTAACAAATATGGGCGAAAGCTTAAAAGATCGAACTTGTTCAAGACTCCAATGTATATTTGGATTCCTATGAACACGACTAACCCCCAAGGACCCCAATAAACAAATGGGTACCTAAATTATTGAATATCTTCATTGCAGGGCCGACTTGACTTGTATAAGAAGGGTGGCTCAGTAGGAGAAACCTGGTACATAGACAGTGGTTGTTCGCACCACATGACTGGTACCAAGGCTCTCTTATCAAGCTACCATGAGCAAGAAGGACCAAAAGTGATATTTGGTGATAGCTCCACTGCTGTCACTAAAGGATTTGGTTACATCCGGAATGGATACGTTGAGATCCAAGATGTCTCATATGTTGAAGGTTTGAAATATAATTTACTCTCTGTTTCTCAGTTTTGTGATCGTGGTTACAAGGTGCAGTTCAAGAGCCGCAAATGCGAAATCATTGACAAAAGGACGCACACAGTCCTACTAGTCGGCGTAAGACAAGGAAGTGTGTACATAGTGAACTGGAACAGTTGTTCGAGGGACACCTGTCTACTTACTAAGAATCCTAAAGAGCTTGGGTGGCTCTGGCATAGACGCCTTTGTCATCTAAACTTTAAGGTTCTTAATAAGATAGCCAGAGATTACCTTGTTGAAGGTATTCCCAATGAAGTTTACTACAAGTCACATGTATGCACGGCCTGTCAACAGGGTAAACAGGTTAAAGGTTCTTTTAAGTCAATTCCTACTCTCTCAACTAGTAGAGTCCTAGAACTTCTACATATGGATCTTCATGGTCCAATAACTCCTCCAACCTTAAATGGAAGAAGGTACACACTTGTTGTTGTAGATGACTATTCTAAGTTTACTTGGGTAGTCTTTCTATACAAGAAGAGTGATACACAAACACTTCTGCCTGAACTGTTGAAGAAGTTACAAGTTGAGAAGAACCAGTCCATTGTCAAGATTCGTAGTGACAAGGGAACTGAGTTCATTAATTGCTATATCAAAGACTTTTGTGCTAAACGTGGTATCCAGCATCTTACTAGTGCAGCCAGGACACCACAACAAAACGGTGTAGCCGAAAGAAGGAATCGAACTCTTAAAGAAGCCTGTAGGACCATGTTAGCTGAGTTCAACACTTCTCAAAAGTTTTGGGCTGAAGCTATCAATACTGCATGCCATTCACAGAACAGAAGTGCGATCAACAAAGCTCTAGGCAAGACACCTTATGAGGTTTGGAAAGGTAGAAAACCCAGAGTTTCATATTTCCATATATTTGGTTGTAAGTGTTTCATTCACAACAATGGAAAGAGCAAGTTGAATGCTTTCGATGCTAAAGCAGACGAGGGGATATTCTTAGGATACTCCTCGACTAGCAAATCATTTAGGGTATTCAACTACTCAACTCTTTGTGTGGAAGAAACACCACATGTGGTTTTCGATGAATCTCGACAGGACTCGTCTGCCGACAAGATCAGTAAGAAGGTAACTGATCTAACGATCGAATCTGACAAAGATTCAGAGGTATATGAATCCGTTCAAGCCTACAATCCATTCATGAAAGCTCTCGAATCTGATGACAAGGAGAAAGTAAGTGCTCAAGGTAAGTCTTCTAGACCAGTTGACATGCCTGCTCTAGTCGACTCATCTACTCCTGGTAAATCTGTTGATGATACAAATGATGTTGACATGCATGATGCTGTACATGATATAGATGATGATAGTATTTCTGTTAAGAATAGAAAAACATGGAAATCTGCGCATGATACTGAAAATATCATTGGTGACTCTACTATTGGTGTGAAGACTAGACGACAACTCTTTGAGTCGCAAGAACAGCCGAGTCCAACTATGTTTTGCTGGTGTTGTTTCCTCTCATCTATTGAGCCTACCACTGTTAAAGAGGCATTGGCTGATAGTAATTGGATCATCGCTATGCAAGACGAGTTGAACCAGTTTGTTCGAAACGACGTCTGGGAACTTGTCGATAGACCAGAACATCATAATGTAGTTGGCACTCGATGGATTTTCAAGAATAAGAAAGATGAGAATGATTTAGTCGTTAGGAATAAGGCTAGACTAGTTGCCCAAGGCTATTCACAAGCTGAAGGCATAGACTATGACGAAACATATGCTCCTGTTGCTAGACTTGAAGCCATTCGTTTGTTCCTTGCATATGCTGCTCACATGAAGTTTACTGTATATCAAATGGATGTTAAAAGTGCATTTCTTAACGGTATTCTTGCGGAAGAAGTGTATGTTGAACAACCTCCAGGTTTCGAAGTCAAAGGCGACCAGGTGTACAGATTAAAGAAGGCCTTATACGGACTAAAGCAAGCTCCAAGAGCATGGTATGATACTCTCTCTCTCTTTCTATTGGAAAATGGTTTTACTAAGGGCAAGGTCGATCGAACCTTGTTCAGAAGACAAGAAGGGAAAGACATTTTACTCGTCCAAATTTACGTAGATGACATCATTTTTGGGTCACCTAACAAAAAACTGAGTGAAAGTTTTTTAACACTCATGCAAAGTAAATTTGAGATGTCTATGATGGGTGAAATGAATTACTTTCTTGGTCTTCAAGTAAAACAAACTCCAGAAGGTATTTTCATAAATCAGGCGAAGTACACTAGAAATCTTCTAGACAAGTATGGGATCAAAACTTGTAAGTCCACTGGCGTACTAATGCAACCAACTTACAGAATGGACCCAGATGAAAACGGTAAATGTGCTGACCAATCTTATTACCGTGGATTAATTGGTTCCTTATTGTACTTAACTGCCAGTAGACCAGACATTGCATTCTCTGTTGGTGTTTGTGCTCGATTCCAAGCCAATCCAAAAGAAAGTCACATGGAAACCACCAAAAGGATCTTGAAATATTTGAAAGGGACCATCAATCGTGGTATATGGTATCCCTCAAATGATGATCTATCCTTAAGTGGCTATTCTGACTCAGACTTTGGAGGCTGTAGAATAGATAGGAAATCTACTTCTGGTTCTTGTCAATTTCTAGGCACAAAACTCATATCTTGGTTTTCTAAAAAGCAGACTAGTGTTGCAACTTCAACTACCGAAGCCGAGTACATGGCTGCAGGTAGCTGTTGTAGTCAACTACTCTGGCTCATTCAACAGCTTCGTGATTACAACATACATGAATCAAATGTTCCTATGTTCTGTGATAGTAATAGTGCAATTGCCATTACACAAAATGCTGTTTTGCACACACGATGTAAGCATGTTGATGTGAAGCATCATTTCATACGTGATCATGTAGAGAAGAAGGATATTCGTATGGAAAAGATTCATACTGATTTTCAAAGAGCTGATATTTTCACAAAACCATTAGCTGAAGCACGTTTTCGTGAGCTATGCATTAGTTTAGGGCTAATTGATCTAGACCCTACTTGCCTATAGCTATGTACTAACCAGACAGATACATCAAGAAAAGGAGACAAGATCACTAGACCAGAGCACTCGTCTACTCACGCAACAGACAGGTATACAAGGCTAGACTAGATGACCAAACAACCCGATGAGGAAGCTGGTAAAGCTGAGGGTAATACTAAGAGAATAAACAATTAAGGGGGAATCTTTGATTTCTTAAATAACCTTATGTTGACTCTTATGTTTGGTAACATTCATCCTGTTCAAAACCTTGACCATTGCTTTAGATTGATATTCATCTTATTTATGTTACTCTACTTGTACCTACGATTACACATCGCAAATGATAAGATAGGTACATGAAGTCGTTCGACGTTCAGAATAGACAAGCACAGGCGAAGGAGGAACTCGTCTTGTGTACTTAAGCCAACTCGTCTTGTGAAGCTTAAGTCTACTCGTCTGTTCTGGATAGACTCGAACAGACAAGCTAAGTGCTCTTTTTGAAATATGTTAAGTGTTTAATCAAAATGAATTAAGGGTATTATAGTAATTCGATAATGCCAAAATTTGAAAACCCCAGAATTGGATTTATACACTCCATTTTAATGAGGTGTATTCACCCAATTCGTACTCAACTTTACTAGGGCAGATGAGTTCACTCCCCTGTCCTAACTAAGAAGAGACGGATTTCAAATTTTCCAATATCAAATCACATAATATTCTCGATTCCGTAACCGAATACCAAAAGCCCCAACCGTTGGATCTAATCCTTCGATTTTGGCCATTGGATCAAAAATTCTGTTTTGAACAAAACCCAACACTTACACACGTCTTACCCCACAATTTCTTAACTCTCCTACCTTCGAGCATTTGTTCTCTTGCAAATCCAAGCTATTCATTCTTATTCAAACTCTTAAGAATGTCGACTCGCTCTATTTTCGATGTGAGAACTAACATGCAGGCTACATTCGATCTAGGGAGATACATTTCCGACAATAAAGTGCATGTTGAACCTTCTGTGTTCTTTGAGGGCAATCACACAGATGGAAATGCCGAAATTCTGTCCAAATGCACCAGATGTGGTCTAAAGCCTTATTTGGAGGCGTTTCCTCAAGTCGTTCTGGAAGAGGAAGTACTGGAGTTCTATGCCAACGCCACCAGACGAGGTGACACAATTGGATCCTTTATTGGTGGAAGTCCAGTAGAAATTACTCGAGAAGCCATGTTCGAGCATCTGAAGTTGCCCACCGGAACAATTGATGTAGAGAATTATGCCATTGGGCAAGAGACAAGATATCTGAGTATATTTTATGGAAGAAAGATGAGGCTGAAACCAGATGGCAAGCTACCTGCCGTCAAGAAGATGGAACTTCTAGAGAAATATCGAACCCTTTTGGACATAGCCAGCAAAATCATGCTATGTGCCACTGGTTCCCATGACTCTGTAACCTTGGGAAAAGCAAGGGTGATGGTTGCCATTTATGATGGTATTACAGAAGGCAATTGGTTCAAATTGATAGCTGATCGGATCATGTATTTCGAGCGAAGTGTTCGGGTGGACACCGATACTCGTAATTGGGTGGTATCTAATGTGGTTGGATATGGAAACAAGTTTAGCATTCTATTTCCATTATTAATGCCAAACAAGTCGGAATGGAGTAAGGGTAAGCCATTCCATCCTTTGAAGTTTTATTTGAAAAAGGAAGCCTTGAAGAAGCAGGCTGCTGCTAGGCCAGCTGCACCTAGGCAAGCTCGCATTGATCCTATGGAAGCCTTGCCGTATGCTGCCTCGACTAGTGCATCGGAGGATGAGTCAATTGAAGAATCGAAGAAAGCTGCACAAGACTCGTCTAGTGCAGATGACTCTGAGAAGACTCAGTCGGAAGAGGAGTCCGAACAAGAAAAGGAGCCAAGTGACCAAATTCCAGAATTGTACACTCTTGTGCAAGTTGGGTCGTCCTCTCCACCAGAAGAGTCAAGTATTCAGGTTGGTACATCTTCTCAACCTTTGTCAATTCCTCTCTCTCACTCTTCTGTTCGAACCAAGGCTAGATCACATCGATCTAGGCCCAGACCTATTACCTCAACCTCGCAAGTGCTGGCAGCACATCCGCTGAGAGCCAGCCTACCCCTAAACACTCCCATAATTGACACAACTGATACTCCGACAGTTGTCACACCAATCCTAGACACATCAAAGCCCACAGAAACCACAGACCAAATTCTATCCTTACCTTCAACAGAATATGTTGAACCTATCAACCCATCTACTTCAGACAAGACACCAGTTGCCACTGCAACAGCTGAGTTAGGGACCCCACCTATTCAGACCCCGTCTGAAGTTAGATTCGAATCCTTGGTCTACTACCCGATGTGTTTAAGAGAGAAGAGAATTCGATCGAAGATGAGCAAGAATCTGAAGAAGCAGCTCTCATCTATCGAAGTCGACTACTCGTCAGAGCAGTTTGAGAAGCTTCTACGTATATGCACCTGGGTTGCATTAAAGAAGTCTTCAACAGACGACTTGTTCGAAGTCATCTTAGGGAAAGGTGGTATTTCTAACTTCATGGATTGGGAGATGGAGCAGAAGGAGAATAGTGGTGTTCATGATCACTCCAAGCTTTTCCCAAATCATGCTATTACTGCTCTTTCTAAGAGGTTACTGGATATTTCTGATGACTTGATGAGTTCAGAATTTCAGTTTGATGTGGGCGTTCAGGTTTCAGAATCTGACTTTGTGCAAGATATTGTGATGATTGAAGCTGAACAAGCTGAGTTGATCCAGTCTACAGATCCGGTCATAGAGCTAGACAATGTCTCAAATCAGTTGAGAGGCATTGTGTTCAGATTTCAAATGGACCATGCTGACAGTCCAAGGTCAGATTTCAAGTTTATTAATCGATACACTGATTTTCTACTACCCATTGAGATATGTGGATACATGGAGAAGTTGCACGCTTTATTGAAAAAGGAATTGGTTGATGCTGAAAGGAAGGCTCATGAAGCAAGGTTAGCTATCATTCCTTACTCTCCCCAACTAAACCTAAAAGCTATTGCTGGAAGTGTGCTTCCAGAGGCTGAACTAGTTGAAGACGAGGTCTTGACTACTACTCCAGAAGGCCAGTTGGTGGAAGCTTTATCGATTCCAGGTGATGAGATTATGGTAGAAGCTGTTCATGTTGAAGTTGGACAAACATCTCAAGCTATCCCAGTCGCTTCAATAGATGAGTTGAAAGATGACTTGAAAGCTGTCATTAAGTCGTCTATTGATGAATTTCTCAAGACTGAATTGAAAAAGACTCTTATTGAACAGAACAGTGTCCTTGTGACAAGTTTAAAAGAGATGATCATGAACGAAGTCAATCAGTTGGACAATGATTTCAGGCAAGAAATGTTTAATCAAATCGAAGGATTTCTCCAGAATCAAATTGAATATTCAGAGAAGAGCTCAGTTGATTTTGCTCGTGTTCTAGCTACTGAATCCAGAAAGATGGAAAGAGTCTATAGAGCCAAAATCGAAGTAGCTGATGTTCAAAGAAAAGAAGCCTATGATCAGTTAGCACAAGCAAGAGAGATTATGAGTGCTATGACTGAGGAGAACCGGAAGCTACGTCTGACTGCAACCCATTTTAAGAATGAGTTGAACTTATCTACTCAGAAGCTGGAGTTGGTGGCGACCAAACTAGATAAGTTGAGTCAAGATGGTTCTCATCAAAGGCAGATTGAAAGAGCTTCTAATCTGATGAAGCAAGCTATGATGGAAGAGATGACTCGGTTTACTTCTCTATTCTCTCTCAAGGCATCTGATGAAGCCAAAAAGGGGGAAGAGACAAGTCGAGTTGAAGTTATTGCTAAAGGTGAAAAAGCAAAGTCTAGTGCTGAACCAGAAGCTAAGGAAGCTGCTACAACTATGCAAGATCTAGGAAGGCCGAAGAGACGGAAGTTGGTTAAAACTGTAGATCTTCAGCAAGCTAAAGCTGAAGCAGTTGAGTTAAAGAGAAAGGAGAAAGGCAAAGATGTTGCATCACCAGAAGCAGAAGCTGAAACAAGACAAATGTCAAAAAGAAAGTCTATTGTTATAGAAGAGCCGAAAGAAGCTGAGACAACAACAAAAGTGAAGAAGCAAAAGGTTGTTGATCCGAATGATGAAGCTCACTATGCTAGCCAAAAGAAGATTGGAAAACATATTGAAATGTTGCAAAAGCTGAAAGCAGATGAAGATCAGATGGAAGATCAATTCATTGACTACTTCATTGACAAAGAACATCGATCTGAATGGATGAAAGTGAAGAGACAATGGGAAATTGATCACTGGATAATCAGGAAGTATGGTGACTCTGAAAGTCCAGATGAGTTATATTCTTTGTTCGATAAATTTTTGGAAGGTCAGAACAGAATGCTTAGGAATTTGATCTTGAGAATATCTGCTAGAGCAAACTTCAATATTTGTGTTCCTGAATTTCCAAGATGGAAATGTCCTATGACAAGCTCTGGAAAAAGGGTTGATATGAATCAGATCAAGAAGTTCAAAGAAGAACTACTCGAAAAAGAGAAGATTGATGATGAAGATCATATCAGTATTATTCACAGAAGACTTCTAGATGCGTTCAATGTTCCAAATCCAGAAGGAGGTACTCTTTCAGATTAGTTGATTATATGGTTTGATATGAAAGTTTTTTTCTGATACTTAGTTGTTTTTTATGATTAAAGTATGTGTAATATCTACTGTTATTATCTTGAATGAATGAAAAGATAAAGTACTATTTGGTGTTAAGACAAGATAACTACTTAACCAGTCTACTATTGAGAAAAGATTCAAGTAGTTTTGGCTTCATCAAAAAGGGGGAAATTGTTGGGATATGAATCCTAGACAAATCCTAAATATTGATAAAAGATGAAGTTTTGATAAGCCAAAAGTAGTTGGAATATTTTCTAAGTGTTGACTAATCTAGTCTAGTTGAGTTGAAGTCATCTTGAACAGATCAGTAGAGTTCACATGAAAAGAAAGTATTGTTTTCTTATTAAAAGATAAGTACGATTTATAAGTACTTCATATATGTTATTTGTATATGCTAGATTGTTGTTGAGCTATGAATAATCATTGTATAGAGCTCATAATGTTTTGAATGTAATAGATAGACTGATTGTATAGTTTATATAAGTTGACTGAGCTGAATTGTAAGCTTAAAGTAATGTAATAGTCTTGTTAGGATAGAATAGTTTTCTATTGAAGATTGCACATGAAGACTGAAGAAGAAGAGTTGAAGTCTACTACACAAGACAGGTGGACTACGAGACAAGTGCATATCAGACTACACAAGACAAGTCAACTTGAAGTAAAGATTAAGTGAAGCGCGTATAGAGATAAGGATGAAGAAGTTAGTTAGAAATAACCAATTCGTAACAAGAAACGCGTGGATTGATAAGAAGTTTCAGTTGAAGTTAGTTTTCAAGAAGAGTTGGTTACAACTAACTAAGTTCTTGAAGATTGAAAGTCTATAAATACTTCATGGTGTTTATCATTTGAAGACTACTGCAACCACGCATACTAAAGCTACATACTGAAGAATTATTTGAAGCTTACTCTCAGAGTTCGTTGAAGTTCAGAAAGCAAGTCAGAAGACAAGTGAAGAATCAGAAGACTGCTACTGAATAAGTTTTTGTTTTTTTGTTGTTTTTATCAAGTTGCTAGATACTTGTTAAATTTCTAGTTAGATCATAGACGTATCTGGTGGTATAGTCTTAGAAGATCTAAGTCTTCTTCTTGGGACTTAAAATCACAGGAATACTTACACTTTGTACTCGATTGGAAGAGTTTAGTGGAAACATCACAACTGGGTTGTGAGAGTGGATGTAGACAAGTTGTCGAACCACTATAAATTGTTTGTGTTGTTTACTTTACTGTTTTGTTTAATTGCTTAATTGTTTACACACATAACTGAACAAGACAAGTTGAGTATAGAACAGAGTTCTCGAATTTAATAAGTTGAGTATAAACTTAGATTGGGCTCATTGTTAATTTCGTTATTCCGCATATTGTATTCTGATATTTCGATAGATTTTTGAAAAGTCTATTCACCCCCCCTATAGACATTTTCACTAGCTTACTCGTTATTAACTCAACTTTGGGGACCTACACCCCTTTCTGCGATTGTGCCATGTGAACTTCGATCCCTTCATCTTGATATTTTGGAGCTCATTGTGTATTAAAACATCATGGAACAAGGCAATATTGTTACTCAATTTTGGCTTTCCCCCACTTTTTTCATGATTATGAAGAATCTCATTAAAATCCCCTCCAATCAACCATGGATTTGGAAGATTAGGAATGTAATTTTTGAGCCTTTTTAGTAACTGCCATGAAGCAATCCTCTGTTGGGGGAGTGAATGTCCATAAAATCCTGTGAATCGCCAAGTGCCAAGAGAATCCTTAATCACACAATCAATATGTCCCAAAGAATAAGACAACACAGAAAGATCACTTTCATTCCAAAATAGCACAAGGCCACCAGCAAGGCCACATGATTTAACACAAAAAACATTGGAAAACCCTAATCTGACCCTAAGGGTTTCTGCAAAATACTGGTTACACTTAGATTCGGAAATAAAGAAATACGAAGGGTGGTACATAGAAACCAACAACCTAAGCTTATTGAACGCACGTGTACTACACAAACCACGTGCGTTCCAACACAAGAGCTTCATTCTTCCCGGCGGGGTTGAGTTACCTCAACCTCCGCCGTCATCGGAATCGAAATTTCCGATCCATAGGTCTCCCGCATGCTTCTAGCTTTCTTCATAAAAAATAGCCCATCTATTTCTTGGCGAACCTTCTCTGCCCTGATAAAATCTGCCAAATCACCAGAATGATCCTTCCACAATCTCTTCTTTCCTGCCCTCATATCCCCAGGAATAGAAAAGCTGCCATCATTTTCCTCTGAATGTACCTGTTCTGAATTATTTTGCCCGGTTTCCTCACGAAGAGGGACATAAGGATGTTCCCCTTCATGTATGATCTCTTCATAAGTCGTGAAATCAAAAGCCTTAAAATCTCTTCCCACATGGTGTATCACTTTTAAACTCTTGCCACTTTCCTTTTCATTACCGGGTAATTGTTCAATAAACATTCTGTGTTGACATCCAACAGGTATTATGAAATTAAGTGGATCCAAAATCATACCTGTCCTAGGATCCCTCTTAGCATTTTCTCTTTTATCTGCTATTTCACCATCTCCCCTTTTGGTCATTAGGTCCTGAAAAGTGTACACCGCTTCCCTCTCCGTTTGATGAGGTTGAGCCTCCTCATTCAGATTCCAATGCGGCCCCAGCACCTCTTGTTCAGCCATTTTCCACATTTCTTTTACCCCATCATCAATCATAACAGCCTTGCCCTTAGCCCTTCTCTTTTTTTCAGATTCAGAAGTAATATTATCATCTATATTTATGATATTCTTACCTCCATCCATTCTTACCACTGCCATGGTTTGATGAGCTTTCGTTTCATTTGGAACACCCAAATTCATACCCAGCAGCCTGGATAAGTCCTGCATGTCTGCTGCGTTAGGCCTTTTAGTTTTGTCCGCCTTCAACCACTCCGGGAAATATTTGTGGTTTTCAACCCAATCGTCCTCCTTGTCCTTGGTTTTGCTGCAAGCCCTAGCATAGTGAGAAAGGTGCCCACAAAAAGTGCAAAAATCAGATAGTCTTTCATAACGAAAAAAGATAATAGTGGTGACATCATTAACAGTAAAGTTGGAAAAACGGCATAAAGGAGCATCTGTATCATAAAGCACACGGACTCTGAGTGATTCCCCCCATGCCATTTGCCCCTCTTTTGCATTGACCTGCAAAACCTCACCAAGGATGCTGCCAACCCTTTCCCCTGTTACTTTTGACATTGCATGTATAGGGAGACCATGGATCTGAACCCAAAAGGGCACACGATCCATCTTAATATTTGTAAAGCATTCCGAACCTGTGAGTGGCCTCAACACCATAAGAGATCTTCTGAGATTCCATGGTTGCATGTCTAGTATTTCTTGCATCTCAGCTTTATTGTTAAAATCCACCACATAGAGGCCATCTCCCACTGAAGTAACAATGAGGGAAGAACTGACCTTCCAACTGGACAGCAGCAACTTTTTTAGCTCAGGGACATTGAAGAACCTCCTGGAAACAAACTTTAGAGCCACCGAGGCGGTGGGAACGACCAGCTCACTCAGTTGAACAGAGGTATTAGCTACCTCCTTCTCAGATATTTTACACTCACTAAATTTTTCCTGAATTGCCATCACCATCTTTAGAGTAAGAAAATAACAGTCGTATACCAGGAGAAAGAAGAAGAAGAGTTGTGCCTTTCTATCTCTCCTCCCTTCCGAATTTATAGGCCAAAATCTATTAAGAAAACCATCAACATTCTTTAAAACCATTGGCCATTCTGAGCAAATTTTCTGATGTCGGATTTTAATACCAAAATTACACCCTTCTATTGTAGAAACCAATGTCCCTCGCGTGTGATTATGTGAGAGAAAACCTACCCTTTTTTCCTTCACTTCCAATACAGAGGCAAGTGAAGAACACTCACCACTCAGAAATATGCCCATTTTGAAATACACCTAATGATGAGAGAATTTTCTAAAATCAAGAAATCCAAAAAGCACTCCAGTTGTCTAGAAAAAGGCAGTACTCCAATAAATGCTCAATCCCAAAACCAAGAAAATCCAAGAACAAGCCTTTGTTAGAAGATAAATGGCAATTTCAATCTTTCGAGGAAGAAAACCAATGGAAGAAAATCAATCTCTTCTTGACGAGAGAAAAGACGAAAGTTGCAAAAAGAACTTGATCTCAGTCTAAAAGTTCATCGAACTCACGTAAAAAAATCCATATTGAAGCTCAAATAGACAAATACCTAGAAAAGAAACATGGGCCACTGAAAGTTCAAGTTCAGGTGGACAGATATTTCTCCACAAAAAAAAAATGTTTATTTTTTATACAAGTTTTAAAGTTTTGAAATAGTGTATATATTATTCATGGCATCATTTATGTGACAAAATGTAACATCCAAATATCCAATGATGTATTGACGTAGATATTGCATCTTTTAATGTTTGATGTGAAAATATATAGTACAACTTTTTCATTTTTATTTTAATATTTATTATTTGCACGAGATTTAATGTAGAAATTATTTATTGATATTAAATGTGATAACACTACAAAATATTGGCAAAAAGGCAACGGCAATTGGCAACGGCAGGCGGGCCGATGCAATTTGGTAACGGCATTTAATGGCCGATGCGAAAAGGGGACGGCAGTGGGCCCCGATGCCATTTGGTAACGACATTTAATGGCCGATGCGAAAAGGGGACGGCGGTGGGCCCCGATGCCATTTGGTAACGGCATTTAATGGCCAATGCGAAAAGGGGACGGCAGTGGGCCCCGATGCCATTTGGTAACTGCAGTGGGAAATTTAAAAAAATTTTGAATTTATTTCAAATATTTTTTTATTTGGAGATTTAAAATCATTTTAAACATTAATTAGTAAGTGTTACTACGATTTTTGCATTCATTTCACAAAAATTAATTACTAATATTGGTGATAAAATTCATTTACGTAAAATTTCATTTATAATTGAAATTTCATTTAAACTCATTCAAAATTAAATTAATTAAAAGGTCGTTTGTTTATAATTTGGGTAGATTTATTAGAATAAAAAATTGTAATTGTTGACATATTTTATTAATGTTGACAAATTAATTAAATAATACATAAATTGATTAGATAAAAAAAATGTGTGAAATTTTAGTTTAATTTTAATTTCATTTAAATTTATTTTTATTTGATTCTAGAAGATTGAAAAATTAGTGAAAAGTTATTTAAGAAACAAATTTCCCCATTTACTCATATATTCGTGTTTTAACTTTTTCTCTAATTAATCATCTATACTTATCAATTGTTTTTTTGAAAGAAATTAATAAGCTTGTGTGCTATACCACAAATCAAGAACCCTAAATTAGAGATAGAAGAACATTTTCCTGCATGCAATGCAAAAAAGGGTTAAATCATATGCATTTTAAGTTAGAAAACTTAATTTAAAATAAAACTAATTAAAACACCATTATAGTCTGGTAAAAAAATTGGGGAAGAAATACAAGTTAAAAAAGGTAACAAAACAATAATTGAACAACCAAATTAACCCCATAATTCGATCACCGGATAATAATAAATATAGAAAAAAAACCAGATTTATAATAAATTGAATTGAACAGAAACAATGTTAAGGTAATTCCATGAAGTGCATGTTTAATTTTAATTAAGAAAATTAAAATTCTTACACCAAATTAAATAGAAATAAAATTTGCAATTTAATAAAAAACATACCCATACATAAATATCTCGGAGTTGTTTTCAATTCGGTTCTTGCAGTAGTGACAATTTAATAAAAACATACCATGGCGAGATGTCAACGTTGAGGATTAATTTGTATTTTAATGTTGTGTGTGATGTTATTTTAATTGACGTGAACATGCTAATTATGATTATAATTAATGTTGTTTGTGATGTTATTTTAATTGAAAATGAACTAGAGAATAATTTTATACACTACAAAAAAACACCTCAATTAACAACCAATTAGAGACCGTAAAAATGGTCTCTAATGCGTTTTGAGACCGTTTTTGGTTGGTCACTATTAGGTTCGTTTTAAATATTTTGAGACCGTTTTCATGTATCGGTCTCAAATTATAGACCGATTTTTTTAGGTCTCTAAATTGTAGCGGTCTACAAACAGTCTTAAACAATTGGTCGGCCCGAACTTTTTTCGGGCCCTGAGACGGTCTCAAAACGGTCTTTAATTTAGAGACCGCCACATCCGGTATCGAACCCCGACTCACTCGCCCGAACTAAACCCACACCCGCCCTGACCCACCTGACCCGACCCGAACACACACCCGCACTGACCCACCCGACCCGAACCCACACCCGCCCTGACCCGACCCGAACCCACACCCACTTTATTTAAATGACCATTTATTTGGTCTTGGTGGGAATTGATCCCGGGTGGATGGGTGCCCATTACTGGGCACCCACCACTTTGACAAGTAATTGTCTTGTGTAATTTTTAAAATTAATTATATATATATATTAATTAATTTCTTTATTACATACTCTCTCCATTCCACTATAAATTCCACAATAAGTTTCTCATTCAATTTTTTTTTTCATATTATTTTTTCTCTTCTCCTTCCCTTTCTCAATCACATCACTTATATTTTATTTATAATTTTATTATATTTAATCTCATACTCATCTAATATTTTTTCTCATCAATTTATTTCTCTCATCTTTTAATATTCTAGTATCAATTCTTTCAAACAGAATCTCAAAATAGAAAAACCCAAAAATTACCTTAACTTAAATTCGGTGGAGACGATTGATAACCAACAGGCGGCGGCGAAGAGGCGGCATCAGCGATATCTTCTTAAGAACAGGGACGGAATTGGATTCGTCGCGGCTAGAGCCGACAATTTGGGCCCGATCCGATGGGCTGGCTCGGTCAACCCAAAACATAATATGGGTTGGGCTCTAAAATTAGAGGCCCATATAGAACTGGGCCTATTTGGCCTGACCCGATGGAACCGGTGGGCCTAATGGGCTAGGCTGAATTTGGCCCGCTGGCCCATGGACAGCCCGTTTGGCCCGATCAATATTTTTTCTTTAAACAAATAGATAATTAAAATAAGTAAAGTATTTTATATTTAAATATTATTGTGTTTTTATTTTATTTTGACTTTGAAATTTGAACTTGTGAATTATTTATAATTTTATTTGAAGTTGTTATAGAGTGTAATGTTATACTGATTATGACCGTCTATAATCATTTATGAATTATGTATAGTTAATACTTTAGTATTTCATATTTTTAATTATTATTATTTATATATATAAAAATTATATGTGAGTATGTGACCAATACAACATTTATATATATAATTTCATGGGTTAGGCTGGCCCGCTAGTCTAATGGGCTAGGATGGGCTAGGTTGGGCTCACATTTTATAGGCCTGACAAATTCATGGGCCGGCCTGACCCAACTCACGAACATTGCTTGGCCAGATGGGCCGGGCCGGACGGCCCAATCTGCCAGCTCTTGTCGCTGCAAGAGAGCAAGAGAGAATCGCGAGGGCCGTGAGAAATTGCATAGGGTGAAAGTGAAAGAGGCGGTACAAATGAATTAGGGTTTATAGATGGGTTACAAACGGGTTTATAAATGGGTTAGAGATCGTATTCACAAAACGGTCTCTAAATGAGCGGGCAAAAATGGCGGTCAAAATAAAATTTGGTAATTGGAATTCTTAATACCAATTAAAGACCGCTAATGCGGTCTCAAAACAAAATTTAAAATCAGAAATTTAATTTCGGGTTAGAGACCGCCAATACGGTCTCTAAACAGTCTGAATACATAAAATTAAAGACTGAAATGAAATCGGTCTCAAAATTCGTAATTTTTTCAAAATGGTCTCAAATCAGTCTTTATTTAAGACTGTTTTATGACGGTCTCAAAACTTTGGTCTCTAATTTAAGCATTTTTTGTAGTGATAATAGATGAAAATATTTTTAATTAAATTGATAAGTGAATTCATATTTTTAAATGGATGAGTGAAAATAATTATATATATTTAATGTTGTGAATTGAAAATTAGAATGAATTTAAATGATGTGATTAGAATAAATTTAAATGTATAAGTGAAAATAATTATATTCAATGTTGTATGTAATTATAATGTTGTGAAATTAAAAATTAGAATGAATTTAAATGTTGTAAATTGAGGATTAGAATAAATTTAAATAGTGTGAATTGATACCGTAATTAAATTATTTAATTTGAAAAACATAATTTAGTTAATTTGAAAAACATAATTTAGAAATAATTATGATATGCTTTGATAAATAATTTAATAAGCAACAATAAAAGTTAGAATGGATTGAATTAAAGAATTAAAAACTATAATTAAATTGAATATATATTAATTGCATTCACAACATGTCGACTAAAGCTCCTAGTCTAAACGGCACACAGGGGGCGCCCAAAAGCCTTCGTGACCGGGAGGTCCCGAGTTCAAACCCTGCAATTCGCGAAAAATGCCAGAAATTCCGAAAAATGGGTGGCCCAGCGGTGGGGGGTGGGTGTTGGTGGCCTTGATACCTGGGTTCGAAACCCAGATTCGCCTTTTTTAAATGTTAATAAAAAGGCGACGAAAATGGGCCCCGATGCGAAAAGGGGACGGTAGAGGCCCCGATGCAATTTAGTAACGGGCCCCCCGATGCTAAATGGCAACGGCAGTGGGGCCGATGCCAAAAGGTAATGGCCACCTGCCGTTTGGCAACGGTTTTCCCCAAATCCGATGCCATTTAAATAGCATCGAGCATGCCAAAAGGCAACAGTTTTCCCCAAATCCGATGTCATTTAAATAGCATCGAGCATATTGGCATCGGCACACTGCCGTCCCCTTTGCCGTTGCCTTCATCATTAGTGAGGGCAGATCCGATGCCTTCCCCATCCCCATTTCTCCATTATTTTGTAGTGTAAAATTATTTTTTAGGAGAAAAAATATTAGTAATTTTTATTTTATTGGATAGAGAAACTTTGGTGCATAAAAAGTAATGAAATGTTGTGTAAATAAAAGATGTTTGAAAAATATTTTTAAATTATTAAAAAAAAATTGAAAAATGTTCAAATAATAATATACAGATGGTGAAGAGGATAGTAGATGAAGTTAATAGTAGGCTATGGAGTTGTACTATGGTAAAAAATACTACAAGCTACAATGCACCTTAATTTTGAGTAATGGCAAATAGATCCTAGGAAATTTCTGGAAGATTAATACATGTAAGAATTGTTTTTTTGGATGGGGCAAAAAAATATATTAACGAGTATCAGAAATAGCCCGAAAGTAATTACATCAAATCAATCACCCTTTAATACTAACAAGGCTAGAACTAGCTAATAAAGAGAATGAGTTCACGATTTCAATCCTCAAAACTATTCCAACCATATTCTATCTAAACATCTCTATTTTAATTCTTTGTATCGTTTTGTCTTCGTTGAATTGTGTTCCTCTAAAGATAATCTCATTCCTGCTTCTCCACGGAATCCACACGATTCCATGCCAAATAGTTGACCATGCAAGTTCCTTTTTTTTTTCTTCTTTTCAGTAACACTTTGCTATGTTTACTTTAGGCTTAGGATGGTTTAAAAAATCGGATTTTTTAAATCCTGATAAATAGTAATATTGAATGAATTTGTATTATTATCAGTGACGGAGACAGAAACTAATCGATGGGGGGCCCAATTATGAATAATAAATTTCGCTTTTAATATCTATAAATTTTTTTGAAACATATAATATATTACTAATTAATCAAGTTAAGTTTTAATATATTTCAATAAAAGTTTCATTCATTCCACTCATTACCTACAAAATAATATTTATACAGTCTATACACGAGCATCTTTTAATTTTTATGTTTTAAATTGTTATATACTTCACTCGTTTCATATTGATTGGCGCTATTAGTCTTAATTCTTGTTTCAAAAAATTATCATTTTTAGCTATTTTTACACGTTTCTCCCTAAATTATTCATATGTAAATTCCTATAATTTTTATTTTAATACTTTTTCATCTTTCTTTCTTTATTATTAAAGCAAGTTATTCCACTCTCTTATACTTTCATTCATTTTTTTCCCTCAATCTTTCATGATAATGAAAGATAATTTTTAAAAAAAAAAAAGTTATTTAATTATACACAAAACAAGTACTCATAAGACAGAAAAAGTAATAATTGCACTACTAATATTTTACTAATACACTTAGAAATTATTATATAACTATTAAATATGATTAATTATAATTATTTTTCTTTTATTTTTTATTATTTAATATTTTTAAAAAAATTATTAAAAAAAAATTGTAAAATGGGTGGGGGGCCCAGTGACCCCCCTGGGCCCTCTCTCCCTCCGTCCCTGATTATTATATTATTGTTTGTTAAGATTATAATGATTCGTTGATTATGTAATGATTGAATATATTATATTATTGTATTATAGTATTATTATATTATTGTTAAGAAATATTATAATGATTGAGGTGATATTATATAGATAACTTTATGTCAAATCAATATATTTGATATGGGTGATTTTGAGTGGATTTTGAAAACCGATTTTTAAATCTCAAAATAAAACGAGTTTAAGATCTTAAAATTAAAAATATAATTTTTAAAATCAAAAGTAAACGTAGCCTTTGCAACTCTTGAGGTGTTTCAGTCTCTTATACACGTAAGAATTGTAAACTGAACCTTTTTTCATGGTTGTATGTTTTGGATACATCTTGTACCCGAACACAATCAAGTTAATGACATTTCACTTTTTACCGATAAAAAAATGGAACAAATGGAATATTTTCTATTTATCTTGATTTATTCTATTTGATAAATATTTGAATATTGGATAATTGTTTTTTATTATGATAATATTGATCGAGTTATGTGTTAATCTTTTTGTGATTTGGAGAATAAGCTCCAATAATAAAAAAAGAAGCTTCTAAATGGAAATATTCACTTATTCCTATTATCATATAGACGATTTGCATGTTACGATAATTTTTAGCTTAACAATTCCAATCACAAATGATAATACAAGACAATAAGAACACAATAAACTGAACAAGTAAGAAAACAAGAAAGAACACGGGATTTATGTGGTTCGATCAAATGATCTACATCCACGGAGAATAGAGGCTCTCTTCACTAATATGAACAAGTTTTTGCAATACAAGTATGATCACTAAGAAAACTTGCTAACTCGCTCAACTCACAAAGATTTGACACTTAGTCTAACTCTCAATCTATATGCACTTAGTGGTGTATTTATAGGTACAATGCCACTTGAAAATGCTGCAAACTAACTAACTACCTAACAGAAATAAATGCTAATAACCAACTCTGAAATAACAGAAATAAGCAGACTTGACTCAGCTGATATGCCTATCAGCTGACTTGGCTTCAGCACTTCGACCCAAACTCTTCTGATTTGATCAGACGACTTACACTCAACAAAGTTGTCCTTACTCTTCTCAAATTAGTTAACTCCTCAAAATAATACATAAACACACAGTGCACGATTTCATATCGACATCACTGTTCATATAATGTTCATATTAAACACGAGAGACGTGAGATTGAGTTTGCTTTATATATGAGCATTCTCCAATGGATTGAGTGCTCCTTCAAATGTTCCTCGACATTTTCTGTTTTGGTTTGAGCGTCGGAAATGTGTACAACATGTTGTGCAGGTTCCTAGCTAGTTCAAGAGCAAGCAACTGCGCATGCACATGACCATTTTCATTAATGGTTAAAGGTTAGTTATATACTGTTGGTACACATTTATTTTTGGACGCCACAACCACTATATACATGACAATTATGTGCTTAAATAAAAAAACAAAACTCCGCCTTTTGCAATAAAATTATCCAAATTGCAAGATTTTAAGTTTTTCTTGAAATTTTATCTCACATTAAATGTGATATCCATCTATATTATAGTCATTTTCTTTTTTAAAAAAAAATATTATAAATATATAACGTCTTTTCAAATATGTATGTTATTTTTTTAAAGCAAAATAAGTTATTATTTAGTTAAGCATGAAAAAAAAGTGACAGGAAATTCAATCACAAAATTCAGTAGACCGACCCTCAATAAAACGGGCTTTCATAAAAATGAAAAACTTTCACAAACTCGTGTGTGAACATATTGACCCTCCTTTTTTACAACTAAATCGTAAAAGACATGCACTTATTAAGCAATGTCATACAAGAATGAACATAATCCTCAAAAATTGAGTAAATCGATTTTGACGACGAAAGTGCATCGACAACCACCTTAAAATCCCCCACCAGGCACCAGTGTTACATTGACCAACCCCAAACTCTTGATCTACACAATATTTGAATGTTAATGTTAATTACGAATTCATTAACAACAATCAATTATCATCAGTATAACCCGGATACAAGTTTACACAAGAACTTCCAAGATTTTTTTATTTTTTTGCAGTTTTAAAAAAATCGTGATTGCTGCTATTTGCTAAATTAGAACCTAATCATGCTTAGGAATGTCGATTACTACGATTAAAATACTAGTTTTTTTTTTCTCGAAAGTGGCGATATAAGTATTGGGCTGGGCTTAAACGAGAGATTGGGTCGGTGAATCCTAACCACACAAATGGGCCAGCCCTGTTTTCCCCAAATAATATTTTAAAAAATCCCTCAAATCACTTATAGTGTATATCATTCCCTCCGTCGATAAAAAGCTTGTTCTGCGGAGTTTAAGAAAAAGGTGTAATAGTTAGAGGAGTAATTTTGTAAAATTTTGTATATAAAATAAATAAAATAGTTGAATTGAGTGTATGGTGACCGCAAAAATAATACTGTGAAGGGTAAATATGTGTATATTTTGAGGATGAAGATTGTGATGATTGTTTTCATTTAAGAGTATGCAAACTTTTAATTTTTAAAGGACAAACTAAAAAGAGAAAGTATGAAAACTTTTAGGGAGGGGTACATTTTTTCTCTTTTAAACATATATGTCCTCTAACTTTCGATCTTAAAAAATATAAATAAACCTAGAATTTAATAAAATTTTCAAGATAAAAGCCTTTTAGGATACGGGCTTTAACGGAAATATATAAACTTTATAAAACATAAGAGTAATTTTGGGAATAAAGTTATTTGATTGGTATTTTTTTTTTTAACTTTAACTATGGAGTATGTTTGATATAAAAAAAAACTATGGAGTATGTTTTATCTAATTGAGGGTGTGTATAGAGGAAATTAGGGTGAGAAAATCCACACCCATAGGGTAGTTATAAAAATAAATAAATTTACGAGAGAGTTTGTGGAAAAAATTACTTATATTTTTAGAGACAATTAAGTTCGGATGAATTACATGTCAATGTGTATGGTTAATAATATAGGTGTATTACAATAAAACATTATAAACCCTGCAATAAAATGAAATGAGTAAAGCTCATTACTAAAGAAATCGAATTGCAAAAAACAATTTAAAATTGACTTTAAGTTTGATGTTTGGCTCACTAGAAATGTGACAATGTATCTGTAAATGGCGGTGTTATGTATTCTTATATTTGAATGTTGAATTAAGAATGAATTAATGAAGCTGTTGTACGTGCTTTGAACAAATGATTTGGATGTGGGCTTTTGCAAGCACTAAACAAACATATATATATAATCGAGGTCTATTACGTGTTTATGCGAATTAATATGATGATCTTATGAAGAACAAAGAAGAACACCAAAAGTAGTTTCTTGGAGAAGCTAAAGCTTTGAGCTTGGGAGTGTTTATTGCTTTAGGTTGGGGTGATTGTAGGAAAATGTTACTTGAATGTTACAAATGAGCCTCTTAGGCATTATATAATAGTTTTTGGGGCTGCCCGCCCTTTACACGTGGCATGCCCTCACTGGACCTGACTTCTGCCCGAAAAGGTGATTGGACAGTGCATTTAATGCTAAACCGCCTCTGTGGTCGTCCTCGGCGGAGGCGAGGAGCTGGGCCACGGTGGTCGCCGGAGGACCTGGTCGTCCGGTCATCTTCATGACGGTGGTCGTCGTCATGATGGTGGTCGTCCTCGCCGGGAACGATGAGATGGGCCATGGTGGTCGCCGGAGGACCTGGTCGTCCGGTCATCTTCATGATGGTGGTCGTCCTCGCCGGGAACGAGGAGATGGGCCACGGTGGTCGCCGGAGGACCTGGTCATCCGGTCATCTTCATGATGGTGGTCGTCCTCGCCGGGAACGAGGAGATGGGCCACGGTGGTCGCCGGAGGACCTGGTCGTCCGGTCATCTTCATGACGGTGGTCGTCGTCATGATGGTGGTCGTCCTCGCCGGGAACGATGAGATGGGCCATGGTGGTCGCCGGAGGACCTGGTCGTCCGGTCATCTTCATGATGGTGGTCGTCCTCGCCACGCTCCGTACTCTCTCCCAAGGCTCTTGTCTTCATTTAACTATCGAAACATGTTCTCGCCAAAATCTTGGTTGACTAGTCGTCGCACGACTTGGTTGACTAGTCGTCGCCACGCAAGCTGGTGACTAGGATTGACTTGTCAAAGATTGACTTCTTTGACCTGGTATAACATTTGCCCCCTGGTCGCCTTTCTTCGTGTTAGGAAGGCGGGCAGTGTGATCGTCTTCTTGGAAGGCGGACTTGTCTTCAAAATTTAAATCATTTGAGAATCTTAATGAGATTTGTCGGCGGTCGCCTCGTTTCCCGCAACGAGCACATTTTCCGAAGCTTTTTGATGACGTCGGTTGTGATCGGTGTCAAGCGCGTGATCGGCGCCCAAAATTTGAAAGGTGGTGGTCTTCCAATTTGATGAAAGCTAACACCGGTCTCGAGGAGAAAAAAAGTAGATCATCAACTGATCGAAGATCTCTGCGCTCGCCTCCAGTGCACTTGCTCGGCCTTGAAGGCTACCACTTGGGCCTTTTGTACCTGCTCGGCCTTGAAGGCCTTTATTTTTAAATGAACTTTTTGCTTAAAATGTGTGTTCGTTTAGTAGTGATCGTCCTCGTCACTGTTTTGCAAGTATCTTTTAAAACGAGTACTTGTCTTTTAGAGTTAACCATTCGTCGGTTGAACTCGTTTGCTTTCTAGATAGTGATCGTCGTCGTCACTACCTTGCGAGCATCTTTAAGAAAGAGTGCTCGTCTTAGAGTTAACCATTCGTCGGTTGAACTCATTTGTTTTTTAGATAGTGATCGTCGTCGTCACTACCTTGCGAGCATCGTTAAGAAAGAGTGCTCGTCTTAGAGTTAACCATTCGTCGGTTGAACTCGTTTGTTTTTTAGATAGTGATCGTCGTCGTCACTACCTTGTGAGCATCTTTAAAAAAGAGTGCTCGTCTTAGAGTTAACCATTCGTCGGTTGAACTCTTTTCTTTTTTAGATAGTGATCGTCGTCGTCACTACCTTGCGAGCATCTTTAAGAAAGAGTGCTCGTCTTAGAGTTAACCATTCGTCGGTTGAACTCTTTTCTTAGCTGGCTACGCAGAGCCTCATCTAAAATTTCTAAAATTTTCCTAACACTTGATGAAATTTAAACTTGACATGTATTGATACAAACTATACAAATGTAAAGAATTTAAAAACTTACTGATAATACTTCTTCAACTTGACCGCATTCCATGGGTACTTGCTCGGCTTTCCTTCGAGGTCTTCTAATTCGTACGATCCGTTCAGGAGTGTGCGCGTTATTCGGTACGGACCCTCCCAAGTCGGACCAAGTATGCCAATGGACTGTTCCGTCGCCCGTCGAAGTACGAGCTGGCCGATAGTAAAATGGCGAGCACGTACTTTGGTGTTGTAGTATCGTTCTGACCTTTGTTTGTAGAACACATTCTTCTCGCCCGCTGTTAGTCTTCGCTCTTCTAGGAAGTCCAAGTCGGAGAGCTGTGCATCGTTATTCAACTGCTCATCATAGTTTGCCACTCGGAAAGTGGCGACCTGTCCCTCTGCTGGTATGACAGCTTTGGTTCCGAACGCGAGCGCGAACGGAGTCTCACCTGTAGAATTCCTCGTGGTCGTCCGATATGCCCACAGAACCATGTGCAGCTCGTCCGCCCATTTGCCCTTCAATCCATCTAGCTTAGCTTTCAAAGTGTGCTTGATGATTTTGTTGATCGCTTCTACCTGACCATTTGATTGTGGATGATAGGGTGTTGAAAAAAGTTTCTTGATTTTCCACTTTGAGCAGAATTCCAGCATGTCTTGACTCGTTAAATTGACGTCCGTTGTCGGTCACTATTGCTCGTGGTAGGCCGAACCTGCAAATTACATTTTTCCATATGAAGCTTATCTTCTGGGTCGTTGTGATGGTCTTCAATGCCTTCGCTTCCGTCCATTTGGTGAAGTAATCGACTGCTACGACTACGAAAGTTACCCCCCGACGCCAGGCGGGAAAGGTCCGATGATGTCGATGCCCCATTTCGCGAAGGGCTAAGAGCTATAGACGGAGATGAGCTCGTCTGGAGGTGAGTGAATAGCGGGAGCAAAGGCTTGACATCTCTTGCATGTCTGGGCGTAATGAATAGCATCCTTCTTCAGTGTTGGCCAAAAGTAGCCTTGCCTCATGATCTTTAAAGCGAGCGCTTGCCCCCCTGTATGATTTCCACAGATTCCGTCGTGGATTTCGTGCATGACGATCTTCGCTTCGTGTTCTCCGAGGCATTTCAATAAAGGCATTGAAAAACCCCGTTTATACAGCTGGTCGCCAATAACGGTGTACCTTGCGGACCTGAATTGTAATCTGATCGCCTTAACTTTGTCATCCGGGAGCTCGCCGGTCTTGATGTACTTGGTGATCGGCGACCTCCAGTCCTCGTCGCTGGTCGCTTCAACCTGCAAAATTTGACTTCTGTTCACTAATGGGGAAGATATCTTAGTGATCGTCGCTTCAGAAAAAATTGCCTCCCCCTCTGGAGTGGCCAGTCGAGCTAAAGCATCTGCTTGCGTATTCTCCTCCCTAGGGATTTGCTCGATGTAGAATTGATCAAATTGTTCGAGTAATCCTTTCACTAGGTCTTGATACTTTATTATTTGATTGCCGCGAGCCTCGTACTCGCCCGTAATTTGACATACCACCAGTTGAGAGTCGGAAAAAAAATTCAATTTTCTAGCGCCCACAGCCATAGCCATCTTGATTCCAGCGACCAGAGCCTCGTACTCTGCCTCGTTATTGGTCGCCCGATATTCAAACTCGATCGCCTCTAGGAGTTGATTGTTCTGGAAGTGCTCGTCCATTTCCATTGGGGTGTGCTCGTCGACCTCCATTGGGGTGTGCTCGTCGACCTCCATGGGGGTGTGCTCGTCGACCTCCATTGGGGTGTGCTCGTCCACCTCTGTTGGCTTGATTCCCCAATCTCTATTCTTCAGGCTGCTCGTTAGCCTTGGCGGCGTCCATAATTTCTTCCATCTGAATGAGGTTTCCAGCCCGGTTGCGGAAATCTGCGTAAGATTTTGGAAAGAGTGTATGCATGGATTCCCATAGGTGTGAACCTATTCTTAGGCCGGAAACAACTAAGATCAGCTTCGTTTCATCATTTACTGCCTCCCCATCGATGATTAGTCTATCAAATCGTTCGATAAAGTCCTTTCCTGACTCGGTCAGGCTCTGGCGAACGTTCGTCAAACGCTGCTTGGAGGCTGGACGAGCAGCAATGGACCCGTAGTAAGTCAAGAATTGTTGCCCCAGCTCGAGGAAGGAGTTGATGGACCCGGCTCCCAAGTTGTGAACCAACGATGGGCCCGGTCTCCCAACGTCAGGGAGAAGTTTCGACACTGTGTGGGGTCCGTTGCCCCGATTGAGGCCATGCAATTTGAGTACTTTGACAAGTGTATCCGGGGGTCGGACATCCCATCATACGCTGCCATAGAAGGCATCTGAATCTTTCTCTGAATGGGGGCAGTGAGGATCATAACACTTAGAGGAGGAGCGAGAAGAGTGACTGGTGGGACAGTGCCTCTTTTTGATGCGGCCACCTCTGCTCGCAAGTTTTCCATCTCCAGTTTCATCTGTTTTTGCGTTTCTATGAACTGGGCGATCTGCCCTTCCTCGGAAGTCTGTGGTCGGGGTACGACGTGCTCGTCACATCGACTACCATTAGATGGAGTCGGTTGATCATCTCGATCTCTGTGTGATCGCCCGACTGAGTGATGGCTGCGATAGCTCTTCGCAGGTCCTCGCGAATTTTGCCCTACTCGATCGAGGGCGGAGATTCTGTCTCCTTGACCTCTTTTGCGGTGGTCGTCCTCGTCTGGTCGACCATCAATATTGAAGTTCACTGGACCTCTTTTTCGGTGGTCGTCCTCGTCTGGTCGACCATCAATATTGAAGTTCACTGGGCGAGGACCTCTACCGTCCTTGACGCCCATCCGATTAAATACCGAAGCTCGACTATCTCGTGAGTCGCCAGAATGACTTCGGCGTGGTCGGTCATATGTTTTTGCTTTTCCCTTATCACGAGGGTTTTTGTTCAAACCAGTGACTGAGTAAGATCTCTGCTCGTCCTCGTCATTGTTACGAGCACGAGCTTTTACTTTCCGGGCGTTTTCCATGGCCTGCTCTTTGGCCTTTTCTAATTCCAGATCTTCGTTCTTCCTCCTCTTTTCGTTGAGGTAGTCAGTAAAATCTCTCAGATGCTGGGGATCTTTCAAGATATCCCCCAGGTTGAGGTTGGCCAAAGGATTTGGCGTCGGAGCCGCCGGCACCGGAAGGTGTTCGTTCCCTCCGGGCGGTGGGATTCCGTCATGATGGGTGTGTTGAGACATCGCAAAAGAGTGTCTTTTGGTAAACGGTTACAAAGATAAGACTGTTCTAAGCTTTCGACGCTAAAAAACAAAAGATTCGAGTTCTTTCGCAGAAGAACGTGTTATTACAACTACGATCTTAGCAAAGTAACAACAAAAGAAGCTTAAAAACAGAATTACAAGGAGATCAAGCTCCAAAATATGTCTCGAATACCACAAATATTCAAGAACATGGAAATAAATAAAATATGTAAACGATGTTATAAAAGGTATATCTACAGATTAAAACCTGAAATAAGGAGTTTACAAGCCGATCGTTCGATGATCGGTTGAAACTTTGATGAAGAACACGTAAAAGGACCCCTCCTTCTAGCGCCAAATGTTGTACGTGCTTTGAACAAATGATTTGGATGTGGGCTTTTGCAAGCACTAAACAAACATATATATATGATCGGGGTTTATTACGTGTTTATGCGGATTAATATGATGATTTATGATGATCTTATGAAGAACAAAGAAGAACACCAAAAGTAGCTTCTTGGAGAAGCTAAAGCTTTGAGCTTGGGAGTGTTTATTGCTTTAGGTTGGGGTGATTGTAGGAAAATGTTACTTGAATGTTACAAATGAGCCTCTTAGGCATTATATAGTAGTTTTTGGGGCGGCCCGCCCTTTACACGTGGCATGCCCTCACTGGACCTGACTTCTGCCCGAAAAGGTGATTGGACAGTGCATTTAATGTTAAACCGCCTCTGTGGTCGTCCTCGGCGGAGGCGAGGAGCTGGGCCACGGTGGTCGCCGGAGGACCTGGTCGTCCGGTCATCTTCATGACGGTGGTCGTCGTCATGATGGTGGTCGTCCTCGCCGGGAACGATGAGATGGGCCATGGTGGTCGCCGGAGGACCTGGTCGTCCGGTCATCTTCATGATGGTGGTCGTCCTCGCCGGGAACGAGGAGATGGGCCACGGTGGTCGCCGGAGGACCTGGTCATCCGGTCATCTTCATGATGGTGGTCGTCCTCGCCGGGAACGAGGAGATGGGCCACGGTGGTCGCCGGAGGACCTGGTCGTCCGGTCATCTTCATGACGGTGGTCGTCGTCATGATGGTGGTCGTCCTCGCCGGGAACGATGAGATGGGCCATGGTGGTCGCCGGAGGACCTGGTCGTCCGGTCATCTTCATGATGGTGGTCGTCCTCGCCACGCTCCGTACTCTCTCCCAAGGCTCTTGTCTTCATTTAACTATCGAAACATGTGCTCGCCAAAATCTTCGGGCGAGCACACAATTACATTTTCTTCATATTGTTGACTAGTCGTCGCACGACTTGGTTGACTAGTCGTCGCCACGCAAGCTGGTGACTAGGATTGACTTGTCAAAGATTGACTTCTTTGACCTGGTATAACAGAAGCAACATTGCTCAAATATCAATAATAGGCAAACATGTACCATTTCTTAACCAATACTTCAAATCTTAGTGTAAGATCTCCATTATTGGATAACTTCCTAGACTAGTAGTTATTTTATCATAAGTTCGTTAATCACGATTAAATCGCAGTGTACCTTCCGATAAATTACCTACCAAATTTAGTCTTATTATAAACGATTATTCAAATGCATTCGTGAGTGAGATTGAACAAGAAGTTGATTCTGTTATGGGTTGGGGTATATACCCCTCCAGCTTTGTTAGATACACGCCCCTCCCACTTTTATTAATTAAATATTCATGTAAAATACCATTTTTACCCTCTTAGTAAATATTAAAGTTACATACACTCCCCTTTTTAATTTAATTGAATTGACCCTAATTTTAGGGCAGGCAGCCACCGCAAACACTCCGTCCGCCGGCCGCCGTCAACACCTCCACTCCGGTAGCCGGCCGCCGTCAACACCTCCACCACCTCCGTGTCAACACCTCCACTCCGGTAGCCGGCCGCCGTCAACACCTCCACCACCTCCGTCAGACGCCGCTAGCGCCACCACAAGAACATTCCAAAAATTAAAAAAAACGTAAAAATCTAAAAAAAAAATGAAAATTTCATTTTTTTTTCGACAAACCACTGGTTTGTCGATCATAAAGCATCTAATCGACTATAATTTGTCGACGAGAAACATTCTCGTCGACAACATTTTACCGATTGAATTTTTTTTAAAAAAAATAGAATTTTCAACAAGAAATTATCGATCCTAAACATTATGGTCGACAAGAAATTATCGACCCACATAAGGTTTATGGTCGACAAATTCTCATTGGCTCGTTGAAAATGGGAAAAAAAAAAAGCAAAAAAAAACCTACCTCTGTTTCGCGACCGTACGTCGGGGAGGAGGGAAGATCCGTCGAGGGAAAAGGTTAGGGCATGGTGGCGGGGGAGAGGAGGCGGCGGCGCTGGGCGAAGGGGCCGCCGCGTTACGCTTCTTGTTGCAAAAATTAAAAAAAAAAATAAGCAGGCGGCGGCGAAAGGAAGCGGGAGGGGGGAGTCGTCCGGGGAAAAGGGAGGGAGGAGGAGTCGGAGGAGAAGATTGGGGCAAGGTGGAGGGGAAAGGAAGCGGCGGCGCTAGGCGAGGGGGCGGCGGCGCTAGGCGAGGGGGCGGCGCCGCGCCGCTGCTCGGATAGAAATTAAAACAGAGAGAGGAAGGGGCGGCTTGAACGGCGGCCGGCGGATGCCTCGTAGGTGGGCGGCTTAAGCGGCGGTCGACGGACGATGGCAGTGGGCGGCGGAGTTTGCCGTTGGGGGAGTGGCGTAAAGAAGAAGATGAAGCATTGTGGATTTTGGAGAAAAAAATGAGGAAAATAGGGTTTTATGGGGGAGGTGCATTTATCACACTTAATTTTAAGATAAAGGGTATAATAGATATTTTAGGGGGAGTGCATCTGTTTTGAGGGGAGTAGATGTATCGGGGGAGTGCATCTAACAAAGCTGGAGGGGTATATACCCCATCCCTTCCGTCATTTGATTATTCGGCGGATAGAGGGAGTTTGGACAAAATGAAATTGAATTAGGGCAGAAGGATTTTGTGTATAAGTGCATATGCGTGAATAGAGATTTGGGCCACTGGTCCATCAAAAAAAAAAAAAAAAGAGATTTGGGCCACTGGGCCATTCGGCTGTTTGATGTACTATATAATATTATTAGAATTTAAATAAATAAATATAATTTTAATTTACTAAATAATTTATTAATATTATATATATTATATTTATAATATATATATATATATATAAATCGAATCGAATACTTACGAATATCGGATCGAATATCATAATTTTGTATTTGTATTCGTTTATTATTCGAATCAAAAAAAATATTTGTATTCGAATTCGAATCATAAAATTTCGAATACGAATATCAAAATTCGAATACGAATACCGAATCGAGCAAAATTATTCGATTCGTTTACAACCCTAGTCTGAAGACCCATCGCAAATTTTAGGGTCTGGCTATTTACACCTCCATTTCAGTTTAGAACACTCCCCCCGATTGATGCACTCCCCCTAAAATTTGTCAAAATGGATGCACCCCCACTTAAATTATCCTAAATACCCTTTTGCCCCAAAAAACTATCTACTAAACACACCCTACCCCAAAAACCCTAATTTTCCACCCCTCTCTCTCTCTTCCTCCTTCTTTTCTCTTTTCTCCTTTCCCCTCCCCCACCTCCATCCCGACCTCCATTGCCGGCCACCACCCCACCCCACCCCCCATCGCCTCTCCCCCTCCACCACCCCATCGCCAATCCCCCTCCCCTAACCCCCCCCCCCCTCCACCACCCCATCGCCTCTCCCCCCTCCCCTAACCCTCCCCCTCCCGTAACAGTAGCAGAAAAGAATAAAAAAAAAAAAAACTATCTCTCCTTACCCCACCCCCACCCCTCCCCCCAATTTCCGTCGCCCTCTCCGACTAACAGCATCAAGGTATTTTTTTTTTTACTTTTCTTTTCTTCGACAAACCAGGGTCTGCCCTATACATTCTCGTCCATGCATTGTTGTCGACGAGAATGTATTTGGTCGACCTAAAATGGTTGAATTTTTTTTTTATTTTTTTCTCGACAATGAAATGTCGACCATATTTACTCTCGTCGACAATAGGGTGTCGACGAGAATATATATGACGACATTTCATTGTCGATTTTTTAAAGGTTTTTAAAAAAAAAAAAATCTACAAACCAGTGTCGACCAATTTGTCGACGAGAACGTATATGGTCGACACTGGTTTGTCGAAAACTAAAAAAAATAATTGAAAATTTTTTAATTTGCTGAGTTTTTTTAAATTTTTCTTAGTTGCTGATTTTTTTTAAAATTTTCTTAGTTGCTGAGTTTTGTTTTGATTGTGGTGAAATTTTGTTTTGGTGTTTGGTGTTTTCCGGCGGCGGCGGTGGTGGTGACGGCGGCGATGGTGATGGCTGGGTAAAATTAGGTTTAGGGTTTAAATGTGAGAGAGGGGTGCATTTAGTAGTGTAATATAATTCAAAGGGTATTTTTGACTTTTTACATTATTATTATATTATTAAACTGATTGGGGGAGTGTTCTAAACCGAAATGGAGGTGTAAATAGTCCCACCCAAATTTTATGGTCTAGTATCTCTCTAAAATGCCAAAATAAAAAGCAGGGTAAATCTTGTAGGAGAAGCGTGAAATCGTACCACTTAATATTTGAATGTTATCACTTTTAATAAAATGGTATTTTATTTTTAAAAAAAAGGTTTAAAAAATAATACTCCGTATATTTTACATTATTAAAAAATGATAAATTTATATTAAAAAGTGATAATGTTCTCGCTACGATCTCACAAGTCACAAGTGATTATGTCTCCCAATTATTTTGTCAATAGTATCTGCACTCATTACATTGATAAATGTTTTTTTCTTGTTTAACTTGAAAATGAAAGGATTTTTCGCTCAGGGAAAATGTAGAATTATAGCTTCTTTTCTATAATAGATTTTGTATTTTCATTTACATTTTTTTATATTGTAAATCAATTTCACCTCAAACAATAAGATTATGATCAATGTTCGATTTTTTTTAAAAAAAAAATAGTAAAAGTTAGGGAAAATATCAATTTTGATCACCCAGTTTTACCTCTTTTCATATTTGGTCACCCACATTTAGTCACTATCAAAATTGGTCACCCAATTATTATATTCTATCAAAAATGGATCACTCTGTTAGTCAATCTGTCATTGACTAACGGAGAAAGAGTTTTGAGCCGTGAAATTTCTCAAAACCTAAGTTTAAAAAAATTTCATGCATCTTCTAAAACTAATTAAACAAACGCAGAAGCAAAAATGAAATATGTGAAAAAATTACCAATATTTACATTATATTTATAACAAGTGAGAAGGAGTTCTGATATGTTTACTTTTTATTTTATAGATAATGAGCATACATCTTTTAGAACGTGATCTTCTAGAACGTGAAACTTGATGGGTAGTCAGAAAATTTGTTTTTAATAATTATTTAACTCAATTATGAATTCATTTTTGTTGGTTTACTTT
Source organism: Galeopsis tetrahit (assembly GCA_963675135.1). NCBI lineage: Eukaryota > Viridiplantae > Streptophyta > Magnoliopsida > Lamiales > Lamiaceae > Galeopsis > Galeopsis tetrahit. The sequence goes on from OY776123.1 coordinate 73,885,902, forward strand.
TTATTTTACAGAAAATGAGAAACTCAAGAGATAGAATGCAACTTTGTACACAATGGTACTCTGTTTTCCAATTCTTGGTTTCATATTGAATTTGTATAATAATTGGAGATATAAACTTATAACTTATTTCAATTCATCTATAAAATAAAAAGTAAACCAACAAATCACGTTCTACAAGATGCATCAGAATTCCTTCTGACCTATTATAAATATAATGTAAATATTGGTAATTTTTGCACATGTTTCATTCTTGTTTTGCGTTTGTTTCATTAGTTCTTGGAGATTGCATGAATTTTTTTTAACATTAGGTTTTGAGAAATTTTACGGCTCAAAACTCTTTCTCCGTTAGTCAATGACAGATTGACTAACAGAGTGATCAATTTTGATAGAATATAATAATAGGGTGACCAATTTTGATAGTGACTAAATGTGAGTGACCAAATATGAAAAGAGGTAAAACTGGGTGACCAAAATTGATATTTTCACTAAAAGTTATTATACGGAGTATCAAATTTGTGTGTCTTTTTTTTTTTTTTCTGAAATAATGACAAAAGGATCATGCTTTTAAAGGGTTTGACATTTATTTATTTTTTGGATTAGTTGCATATTGGTACACAAAATAACAACCTTTCGCTAGTAGGTTGACAAAATTCTCCCAATTACTAATGAGTACAAACCTCATGCCAATATACTTATTATGTCTTTGTTCCATACGTATATAATCCTCCTCATAAACCATTTTTGTCAGGATGAATTTTCTAAGCAAGGTATTGGACTGAGGCAAGCTTGGGGCCCAATCTCCATCTAGAGCTTAACGCAACAAAGGTATACCGATCTCGTCAGATTGTGGTGATAGTGGAAATTTAGTCTCTAAAATAGGTTCTACACCCGAAAGTACATGCATTTAATGTGCTTGTACCATGCATTAAATGCGTCCGCAGAACACTTAATTTAGCAATTGCTCGTATGCTTGCTATTAATGTGGCGTCCGAGGAATGCCTACAACAAAGGAGCATTCTCCATATCTTCCCTTTTATCTTCAATATACATGTAAAACCAAGATCTCAACCCTAAAGTGAAGGCTAAGATCGATTCAGACAGTTAAACATTGTATCCATTATAAATAACACTTAACCCAAAAATTTAGGGTTGGACAGTGAGAGGGTAAATACAATTAAAGCTCCAAAGAGCATTCAAGAGGGGAGCTCACCAACTCCCCGGGTCTTATTTTTTTTACATTAATAGTTATGTATTACTTGTTTGTTTGATAGTTGAGTAGTTGAGAATCAAATTATAGCAACATCATTCATTAACACTTAATTTGTCCTGACAATCCAACAATCAACAATTAATGCTGAAAGGAGGGCATACTCACTATACCGTTTAAAAAGTTTAAAGTTATTCTAAGAAGTTTGAACCTTCTCTCTTAAAACCTTTTGAAACAGCCAGAAATCTCCACATTCGAAGGATATGGAGAACTTTCTGCCATGTTCGCTGCGGATGGGCACCAGTAAACCCTATTCGGCATCGATGCAACATCCAGACGCCCACACGCAGAAGGGCTACTCCGTCACCAGCCTCCGCGAATGACCACAAGCTCTCTCTTACGAAAGACGTAGAGGAGCTCAAAGAACCAAACACCTGATCAGCAACCACATCAACAACCACATAAGGCGCCTCTAGAGTTAGAGACGTCAATTGTCTTAGTGTCCACGAACAGGCGCAACAACGTCAGGTGGTCATACTCGAGTGCTCAAAACGGAGACGACGAGAGTTCGGACCCCACGTTCGACCCCATAATCCCCAACAATGGCCGGAAACCCTACTTATATCCAAGGTAACATCGCTTGTAGAGGATGCAGGTGGATTGATCGTTGTAGGAAACCCCACTTATTTTGAAGTATATATTCTTCAAGTGATCTTCGTAAATATCACTTTTCTTACCCTTTCCTCTCCCAAGGATATTAAGTCTTTAAAAAAATGAAATTCTCTCTCCCCAGGCCCAATTCTCTCTCTAAACTCTCTTTCCCGAAAACAAGCCACCCAACTCCTCCTCCTCGACCAACACCCTCCCCCCTCTCTCTACCCACTCTTCTTACCCTTCCTCTCTGATCCGAAGATATGTAGATCAGTCGCCTTCAACGCAGCTCCTTGATCTGATAGCACCGCCGGACCGCCGATCATCGAGTCTTTAGATTTTTCAGTGGGTGTAGAGGTTTTTGGAGTAGATTAGGTGGGATCAACGGGTAGATCTCCCGGACAGAGCTACGGTGGCCGATCGATGAGTCAACCCGTTGATCCCGTTTTTTTTTTCGCTTTTACTTTTTGTATGTAGTTTCTACTTGTTTTTGTTTTTAGATCTAGTTGTTTTGTGTTGATCCCTTGCTGTTTTGGTATGGATTTTCTCCCCGGTTCTGGGTTTCTCTCCACCTATGGTGACTTTTGGTGTGTTTGATGGAGCTTGCCAGTTGTGAAGGCTTTATTCTCCAAAGAGTTCTGAGAGTTGACAAATTTTCATGGATGTAAGATCTGCTATTTTTCAGAATGTATAAAACACAACTTTTAGTTGGGCAAGCAGCATCCTATCCAGTTTCTCACAATTGATCTAGAGTAGTAGTATCCATCTAGAGTAGTAGTATCCATCTAAAACACCCAAATACTTTGAATTACGGTGTATAATTTTTATCGAGTATTTTGCTCCTCTTTTGATTCTTAAAATATGTTCTCATAGACTATAGATATTAAAAAGTCGTTATTTAACATTTTTTTTACTGAGCCAACTCAGCTCATAAAAGAATGCTCACTTCAAGATAAATAGATAATAATGTTAAAAAAATATCCACATTTCCTTCCAAGTCATTCTTAATAGTAAATTATTAATATATTTTGCACCTAATAGTTCATAAAGTAATTCACCACCAGATTAAATTACTAATATTATACTCCTATCGTCCACCTTATTGGTCCCTTTTGAAATTAAAAAAAAAAAATCAAAATATTTATCAATTTTAATTTTTCAAGAAATATTAATAATATTTTTTGTGATATATTTATTTGATAAGATATAAAAAAAAAATTAAAAAATCATATAACACTGTTTGTAGGAGGGTATAATAGTCATATTATGTAAATAATCATTAATATTAAGTGATGTTTTTAATTTATGTGAAATTCTAACAGTGACAAAGAAGAAATAGAATAGAGGGAGTAATCAAGTTACTTTTTTAATATTTGTCAATACAAGATATTTGATTCGTGTCATAATTAATGTAATATTATACTAATCAACTTATTCTTAATAGAACAGTACTGTTATGAGGCCAGGGGAATGGTTCAAGTAATTAAATAAGGCACATCTAACATTGATTCTTCCTTGGAATAGTAATGACTTTGATTCCCCTATATATCATCATTGGCATAATCTTTAATTGTTGGATTTATTAAAATAATGACAACAATGATTGGTCAAATATTTAGCGTAAGCAAACGTTAAGAAGTGACTTGTGCGTGAATTAGGACAAATTCCCACACTAATCTAATGTATTATGAAAGCAAAAGATCTTGAAAGTGATTGTAATAACTTCACTCATTAGAATTTTCCACCGACTTTTTTTATTAAACGCCTCTTCTTCTCAACTTAATTACTTCTCTTACATCCAACTTAATTTTCCCTTTTTATATGTATTGGTAAGATGTATTGCCCGTTCACAAATAAGTGTTTTTTAATATTTATTTTCGTCCACAATTAAATATTATTTTAGTCTTTTTTTTTATATCATTTCTTTTAATTCTATCTTTCTTCTGACTTTATAAAATATTCATAATATTTATCTTACTTTTATTAATTATGAAATATATTTCATTCATAAATATAAAATATTATGACAAATTTATCAATACATACCAAACCAATGGAGTAATAAAATAATACTAATGAATATAATATTTAGTAGGTAGTGGAATATTGACTATTGAAGTGTAGAGATAGAAAAAAAAAAAAGATAAAGAGTTATATGAAAGAGAAAAATATGGGAAGAGATAAAAATAAGTAAGTTAACCATGTATGTTCAAAATGACAAAATAAATAAGTTGACTAACCACATTAAGAGTATAAAACATCATGAATTTTAATAATGTTGAACTCAAATTTATAATGATTATGTACATGTTAAATAGATAAATAAAATACACCTAACTAGGATGGTTCTATAGTAAAATAGGTTTTTAGGATGGTTCTATAGTAAAATAGGTTTCGCTCAATCTTTTAAATATTTTTGGATTGTTGATTTAATTCATGATTTTTCTTTTATATGATTTCACTTCGCATTGATGCGTTTACTAGAGAAAATTTCATTTTACGTCCTGTAAATTAGGTCTAATCCAGTTTATATCCTTTAAGTTTTCACTTTTTCAATTTACATCCTAGGGTGTCCAATTTATGTCCTTTTAAGTCCAATTTATATCCTTTTCGCCGGAAAATTGAAATTTCGGTCAAATATTCCAATTTACGTCCTTTTAAGTTTGAAAATTAGAAATTAATAATTAAAAAATTCTGAAAAAAATTAAAAATATCATTAAAATTTATAAATTGTGTAAAAAAAAAATAAAAAATTCTAAAATATTAAAAAAAATTAAAAAATCTAAAATTTGAAAAATTTGTAAATTAAAAATAAAAAATTTCTAAAAATATCAGAAAAACATAAAAGTCTAAATATAAAAAATCTATAAATTAAAATTTTAAAAATGTTTAAAATAAAATAAAAAATTATACCATTCTAAAAACCTCATTAAAATGAATTTGACACGGTTCTACAATCAATCAAGGCGTGGAATACAAAAAAAAATTAGGAGTTCGAAAAAACTTTAATGGCGGATGAGTCTGAATCAAGTCTAATTTTTTAATAATTTTTATTATTCTTTTTTTAGAATTTTTAATATTTAATCTACACATTTTTTAAAAATTAAAGAGATTTTTAGAATTTTTAATGAGATTTTTTAATTTCTTAATTTTAAGTTAAACATTTATATTTTTTGAATTGTAAAATTTTTTATTTTTATTTAACACATTTTATAAATTTTAATGAGATTTTTAAAAAATTAAATACTCCAATATTTTAAATTTTATTTTACACATTTTATAGTTTTTAATTTTAAAGATATTTTCGGATTTTTAATAATATTTTAAAATTTTGAATGATATTTTTAAAAAAATTATTTATTAAATTTTAATTTTCAAACTTAAAGGACGTAAATTGGACTATTTTGCCGGAATCCGAATTTATTCCTCAAATTTCGGTGAGTTTGAAAATTTTCCGACAAAAAGGACGTAAATTGGACAAAAAAGGACGTTAATCGAAAAAGTGAAAACTTAAAGAATATTAATTGGATTAGGCCTAAGTTACAGGACGTAAAATGAATTTTTCTCCGTTTACTATATGCAACACGCAATCGTACGGCATTGCATTGTCCAACCAATAAATTAAATTAATAAATATAAAATATAGAAAATATTCATATTCATGTTTGTATTCTGCTTATTCTATGTTAAATCATCAACCTTACTACCACTCGGTTCCCTCTCCCATTCCCACGTCCAGTGACATCCCTTCATACTTCACGATCCCATGTAACTAATCATATGTTCATGCTGCCTACTAATGTTAAATAGTGCAGGAAACCGCTCTCTTAAATTCCCTACACCTTCTATCCAATATTCATACCAAAACATGGTATTTTCACCATTACCCACCATTCTCCGAATCATATGGCTCGCCCCTCTCCCTCATATTTTCTCGTATACTTTCTTTAGTTCTTTCCACCAGCTTGACTCACTTGCCCTACGCCCCCCTCTTCTATTACTCGACCCCGCTTCTCCCACCAAACCCCCCATATCTAGAAATTAAAACCATCGCCCATAAATTTTTTTCCTCCGTGATAAGCCGCCATACCCATTTTTCTAGGAGAGTTGTATTATTGAGGTCTCTAATCCCTAGTCCGCCTTTCTTTTTGTCTTTGCAAATCTCCTCCTACCCAACCCACAAGATTTTTCTAATATCACCTGCTCCCCCATCCCAAAGAAAGTTCCTTTGCAAAAAAAATTAACTCATTAATGACAGATTTAGGTAATTTAAAGAAAGCCAGGTAGTAAGTTGGTACCGCAGATAGGACGGCTTGGACTATTGTAGTCCTTCCTCCCATCGAGATGTGTTTGTCTTTCCATGACGCTAGTTTCCCTTGTATCTTTTTCAGCATCCTAGCCCACGAGGAGGTTTTGTGATGATTCAGGCCCACATTTAATCCTAGAAACTCTATGGGGAGGCTGCCAATGTTGCAACCAAGGAAATTTCCCATCTCCCGCTTCTCTTCCTCCCCCATGTGTATGCCGATCAGCCTACATTTATTGTAATTGACTCCCAACCCGGACACTAATTCAAACCGGCTGAGAATATTCTTGATTGCACAAATGTCATCCCGCCACTTTCCATTGCAAAGAAACACTGTATCGTCCGCGGATTGACGCGGATTAATTTTCACTTTGTTTCTTCTCATGTGTATAGGTTCGAGTAACCCCAGATCCGCTGCCCTCCTTGCCAGAATATTGAGTCCTTCGGCTGCAATTGGTATCATTTTAATATTTTTTGCATCATTTCTTTTAATTCTATTTTAATTTCTTCTAACTTTAGAAAATAATCATAATATTTATCTTACTTTTATTAATTATGAAATCTATTTCATTCATAAATATAAATTAGGGCAAATTTATAAATACATAACACTTTTTAGTTTTATGAACCAAGGGAGTAATAAAATAATACTAATGAATATAATATTTAATATGTAGTGAAATATTGACTATTGAAGTACAAAGATAGAAAATAAAAAGATATGGGTAGGTCTAGTATGGACTCGAGTGCATGTTGTGCACTCGAATTCAATAAGCGGTTATTTATTAGTCACAACAGTACTATTACACAGATTAGCTTGTGGCCTAGTGACATTTCTTCACTTAAATTTACATAATGTGGAAAGTGCAAGTAGTAACTAGTAACATTAATAAAAAAAATAGAACATATTTTTCAAGATTATAAAAGTGCAAATACTAATTGACAAAGGTGTACATTAAAAATAATAAAAGTGGAAGTAGTAACTAATAAAATATGTAACATTAATAAAAAAATTAGCACATATTTTCCTAGATTATAAAAGTACAAGTACTAATGGACAAAGGTGTAACATGAATAATATTAAAAGTGCAACTTTATAACTGTGTAATATAAATATTTTATTTTTATTTTTTTAGCACTAATATTTTTTGATTAAAAGAGTACAAGTACTAATTAATAAAGGTGTAACATTAATAATAATAAAATTGCAAGTAGTACCTAATAAAAATGTCTAACATTAATAACTAAAAAAAAATATGACCAACACTTTCTACTAAATATAATTTTGGACTTTTCAGTTATAAGGATTTATACTTTTTAGTAATATAATGTTACACTATTAAGTTAAAATTCAAAATTATGTTTTATAGTAATAATTTTGTATTGCACTGTTTAATTATAGTATGTTACACGATTCAGTAAACAATGTTGCACGTTTTGCATGCTGTAAATTTTAATGAACATGTGGATATAAATTTTTTTGAAAGTTGAGTTACATATTTTTAATTAAAACATCCGATTATTAATGGGCATTGCCAAAAAAAAAAATAGTAACTTAGACCCAATCTATTTACATACGGGATGGATTTAGTCTGGCCTGTTCAATACGTGGCGGGTCTTACATGACTCAAATTTTTCAAGACGGGACGAGTACCCACGGATTGAGTCAATACTGTCATTCTATTTCAGACTTTCAATATATAATTAACTAGTGCAAGACTCGCGTATTACGCGGGATTGTGAAAAAAATATTACTATGTATTTAATAAAATTTAATATATATTTTTTGTTATCAAATGTAGAGTGTTATCTATGTTTTCAGAGGGTAAAGAAAAAATAATTAAAAGGAAATAAAATTGTTATAAAATTATAATAGAGAAAACGGTTGGTGAAAATAGAGAAAATAGATGGTTTATATTAAACTAGATTAAAAATATATTTTTAAAAAAAAACTAAAATTATAGAATTTGAAGGATTTTAAAATGAGAGTTTTAGGTAAAACCACATTATCAATAAAAGATTCAGAATTAATAGTATTAAGGAAGATGTAATTAATACTGATATTAATATATTACTCTATAATCAGACATAATAATAATAATTAATATGAAGTATTATATTTACAATAGTTTCAGTCTTTCAGTAGTTGATGAGCTTAATTTTAAAATGAAGTTAATTAAGTTGGTGGGCTCGTGACATCCAGAGACAGATTTTGTGTATTTTTTTTTAAGGTAAAGTCTAGTATGCACTCGAGTGTATGCTGTACACCATAGTCCATGTGCATTTTTCAGTTTACTGACTTACACTTTTTGGTAAATGGTGTTGCACTTTTCAATTATTAAACTGTATAAGTAATTATTGAAAAGTGCAACACCATTTACCAAAAAGTGTAAGTCAGTAACTGAAAAGTGCAACATGGACTAGGGTGCACAACATGCACTCGAGTCCATAGCAGACCAACCCTTTTTTTAAAGCAGGTTGAAAAATGTTTAATTACTACTCCCTCCATTTTTTAATAAGTGTTACTTTGACTTTTAATTAATTTTAAAATAAGCATCATTCTATGTTTTTTTCTTTAATTTTGACTATTTTACCCTTGTTCATTTACCATATATATTGTTCATAAATCAATTCCATAAATATTGTTTATACTAAAATTAATTTGATTTACGAATACTAACTACATTCTTAACTATATTCTTTATCAAACAAATTTTTTATATTAAAATTAGTCACGATTAATGAAGGGTAATATAAATCATAATTTATAATCTTAATTTATTGAAAAAAGCTAAAATGACACTTATTAAAAAATGGAGGGAGTAAAAAATAGTTCTCCATTCTATATATAAATTGATCGAGCTAGTTGATTTTTTAAATTGGTTAGGTTCAATTAGGTTTTAACATATTTTGGTAATTACATAAGAAATAAATTTTGATAAAGTAGAAATAAAATAAATGTTGTGAAATATATATTTTTTAAAATAAATACATTTTATATGGATTCATAAAAAAAATACAATTATATAAATAGAAGAAGTACTATATATTTATTCAAACTTGTGATTGAGAAAATTAAATCGGTGAATAAATGAATGAGATGTATATAAAAGTAATTTGGGGCAATGTACTGTCACTGGATTTATATAGGCAGCGGTGGGACCCTCATATCATGGCGACCGACACTCTCTACCACTAAAAACAAAATTATTAATAAAACACTTGAATTGTCTATTCTTCTTAATAAATACTCAAACGAAACCTGCTTTGATTTCCTGATTATAATTAGAGGTATGTTAATTATTTTACATTTTCCTTTTCTAAAATAAAAAATATTCTTTTTTTAAATAATGTTTCCATCCTTCCGAATAAAATTAACATACTTTTTAAGAAAATAGGATTTAACAAAATATGAGTACAATAAATAAAAGATACTCCAGTTTGTGATGAAGTGAGATGTAAAGGTAACTATTATTTATGATTTTTAGTGGTTTTGAATACTATTGTAAGTCGTTAATATATCTACAATGTATATAACTATACTTAATTTGTGTTGCGTCAAAAAGTGACGGGATGTGATAAGGAATTCAACGTGCTAGATTATAATCTTCGAGTGAGGTTGGTGTGGATGAATCCTTCTCAAGCTCCCGTAGACCTGAAAAAACACGCCGGAGGAGATTTTGGCGTAGAATCTCCGACGCTCAAGTTAGATATCGCTCTCGGGAGAATTAAGGTGGAGCTACCCAAATCTAGGGGAAGCTCTCGCTGAAATAATATAATCTCAAGAGTGTTTTTCTGTTCTCAATCAGTGTAGATGAATAATCTTAAGTGTGTACGTGTGTAGGATTGTAATTGTGTAAAAGTATTCAGTAAATGGTCTTAATAAGACTTCTAAATCGTACCTTTGGGAAAAAAGTTGTATTTTCCCCTTTTTCCTCAACTACCTAGCCCTGGACTCAGTCCAAGGCCCATCATCTCCTTCCACGTCTTCAGCCTTAGATTCACGAAATTTGTTCCGCTTCTCCAGTCTCAACTTCCCTCAATTCGGGACTCACTTCCATTTGACCAAGCCTCAGTCCACGTAGCCCTGGGCTTGGGCTGATGATATGGGCCAAGGGTTAGGCCTATCTTTTCCTGGTGGAGTTGGGCCTGTGGGCCATTCTTCCGACTAGACCCAATCTTCGTGCTATTGTTAAGTTGGGCCAATTTATGGACCTACCTTCATTATAATAGGGCTCATAAGAGGCCCATTAGATTATTCACAAAACATATGATCAAGGGTGTATTAATCATCTTGTAGAATAAATATAAATACTTGATGAAGATAACTCATCATTTATTCACGTGTCGTCACCTCATAGGGCGACATATTTTGGTCGCATCCAGTGACGGACGCAGGCAATGCCCAGGGGGGGCAGTGGGCCCCCCATCAATTTTGTAAATTTTTCGAGGGCATTTTCGTAATTTCACATATATATATTTAAATAATATTAATAATATATATATATATATATATATATATTAATTATATATGGTATAGATTATGCGGCCCACTTTTCACTGAATAGTCGGCGTGAATTTATACTAATTTATACTAATATTTACCAATTTCACTTATTCAATTAAAATACAAATTTCGCTTCATCCTTCCCCACACAAAAAATAACAGAGTCTCCCTTCTTTTCATTAACGCACGCCGTCGCAAAGCTTTCAAGTTTAAGACTTCCATTAATTTTAGATATTGAAGGTAAAATTTGTTTATTATTAATTTAACTTTTTTATCTTTCTTTATTATTTTGATTGTTCCATCACAATTATTTTTATTTCTATTCTTTTGTCTTTTTTTTGAATTTAGAGTTTTTCAAATTTTAGGGACTGTCCCCACTTAATTTTTTTATATGAAATAAATTCTTTATATTTAAAGTTTAAGAATATATATCCATCTGGTTAATTAATATGTATTATGTATTGATTGTTGTAAAACAAACTGACTAAAATTTATTAAATTGTATAATTGGAGAAATAATTATTTATTTATTTATTTATGTAATTAAGTGACTTATATTATTGATATTTAATTATTTGCGGGTGATTAATTTAGCCATTTAGAGGGGAGGGATTAATTTGGAGATTTGGAGATAACAGAAATTAGAATGCCAAATTATATGATGAGTTTTGCTATATTTTCTCCATTTAGTTAATTTATATATAAATAAAATAATATTTAAATATTTTTTAATTATAAATTGATGTTACTTTTAATTTGATAATTATCTATTTTTTTTAGATAATGGAGCGATATTATAAGAAAACTTCGAATAATATTGACGAAATATCGTCTTCACCACTCGATGTGTCTACTTCTAATGTTCAACTTCAAGAATCATCAAATCAAAACACTATTGAGATTGATTTAGAAAATCTTCCTAGTGATCCGGGACTTCGACCTAAGATAATGAGCTATCCACCAAACTTGATTGAACAGGTACGTAGAACTTATTTATTAAAAGGTCCATGTCAACCACGTAATCATGATTTTCCTCAAAAAGTGTTAGATGGGAATCGAAAGCGTAAATTTGTTGGATCTTGGTTTGATGAATATAAGGATTGGTTGGAGTATAGCATTAAGAAAGATGCCGCGTTTTGTTTATATTGTTATCTTTTTTCCACGGGGAAGAGTGAAAGTGGGCACAATGCATTTATAAACGAGGGATTTAACACTTGGCGAAAGAAAGAAAAATTGAGGGATCATGTTGGAGATCATAATAGTGAACATAACAAATGTAGATTGGCTTGTCAAGTTCTGATGCATCGGGCTCAACATATTGATGTGTCATTCGCTAAAATCTCGGAGCAATCAAAGGTTGAGTATCGTTGTAGATTAAATGCAACTATTATTTGTCTTCGTTATCTCATTATGCAAGGATTAGCTTTTCGAGGTAATGATGAGTCAGAAGAATCATTAAATCAAGGAAATTTCATTGAACTTCTCAAAGTTATTGCTTCTTGCAATGAAGAAATTCATAATGTTGTTTTGAAAAATGCTCCGGAAAATCTCAAGCTTATTTCACCCAAGATTCAAAAGGATATTATAAATGCATCTGCACTTGAGACAACCAATGCTATCATTAAGGATATTGGAAATGAGTTTTTATCCATACTAGTTGATGAGTGTCGAGATGTTTCGGTCAAAGAGCAAATGGGGGTTGTTATACGTTATGTGAATAAAAGTGGTTGCGTTGTTGAATGTTTTCTTGGTCTCGTGCATGTTAGTGACACAACTGCAACATCACTTGAGAAGGGCATTGATTCTTTGTTTTCCACTTATGGTTTGAGTATATCTAGTTTAAGAGGTCAAGGTTATGATGGAGCAAGTAATATGAGGGGTGAATTTAACGGACTCAAAAGTTTGATATTAAGGAAGAATTCTAGTGCTTATTACATTCATTGTTTTGCTCATCAACTTCAACTCACACTTGTTGCTGTTGCTAAAGATAATGCAATTATTGCTACTTTTTTTAATACAGTTACACGGTTATGTAATGTTGTTGGAGGTTCTTGCAAGCGCCGAGATATGTTTCGAGAGAAGCAACAGGAGAAGGTTGTCGAAGGGATTGCAAATGATGAAATCAAGACTGGAAAAGGAAAAAACCAGGAAATGACATTAAAGCGGCCTGGAGATACTCGTTGGAGTTCTCATTATGGTACACTTGTTAACCTCATGTATTTATATTCTTCTGTTGTTGATGTTCTTGAGGATGTTGGGGAGAATGCTGTTGATAATACACATAAAGGTGAAGCAATTGAATTGCTAGATATCATTAATCGGTTTGAGTTTGTATTTTTGTTACATCTTATGACGGATATTTTGGGAATCACTCATGAATTGTCACAAGCTCTTCAAAGAAAGGATCAAGATATAGTTAATGCAATGAGGATGGTGAAAGTATCAAAAAAACGTTTGCAATCAATGAGAGAAGAAGGTTGGGATACTTTGTTTATTGAAGTTTCTAATTTTTGTAGCAAACATGAGATAGATGTGGTAAATATGGAATGCCTACATGTAGCTCGTGGACGATCAAGGCGTAGGGTCGAAAAAATCACTAACCTTCACCATTATCGTGTTGAGTTATTTTATTCAGTGATTGACCTGCAAGCTCAAGAGTTGGATCATCGTTTTAACGAAGTGAACACGGAGTTGCTATTGTGTATGGCCTGTTTTGATCCGAGAGATTCATTTTCAGCATTTGATAAAAATAAGCTACTTCGTCTTGCAGAATTTTATCCTTCAGATTTTTCTCAAGTTGCTCTTATTGAACTTGACAATCAACTAGAGAATTTTATTGTTGATATGCGTTTGGATGAACACTTCTCAACAATTGTTGGAATAGGAGGACTTTCTCAGAAGATGATTTCTACAAGAAAGCACATTGTTTTTCCATTAGTGTATTTGCTTGTTAAGTTATCATTGATCTTACCCGTTGCCACAGCTACCGTAGAAAGAGCGTTTTCGGCCATGAAATTCATCAAGAGTGCACTCCGTAATCGAATGGGAGACCGATTATTGAATGATTGTTTAGTTGCATACATTGAAAAAGATACCTTTCACAAAGTCAGTAACGAAGCTATCATGCAACGCTTCCAAAATATGAAGAATCGAAGAGGAATGTTATAATTTATTTGTATTCGGTATTTATTTTTAGAAGTTAACGTAATTAAATTTATCATTTCGATTATATAAGTATTAGTAGTAGTTCATGACCTTATTTTAAAATTTCATTTTTGATTTTTTTTTTATTGTTATTATTTGGGCCCCCGACTTGAAAATCCTGGGTCCGTCACTGGTCGCATCAATTTGCATATCAATCAATTATTATTTGTTATGCATGTTAAGTTGTTAACCATGACCTATTAAATTATTATTCCTCAATATCCGTATTTAGTAAGAAAATAATATGAAACTAATTCCATCACATGTACTTCTTTTTCGAAAATAAATTAATTTGAATAATATTCTTTTAAAAAAATATATTAAAATTAGACAATTAAAAAATAAGAATAATAAACTATACCATACAACATGTGATCCTATCCAAATTATAATTTAAAGCAAAATAATGCTTAAATATTAATGTAGAATATTTTAGCACTCGAAGTTTATTAGATTAAAATAACTTTAAAATGCCACTAGTACATAATTACTGAATGTGTGGTGAAATTTTGATACCGAAATCACTTGTTTTGCAAATCCAAAATATAAGTGCTCAAATCTAATACTCTTAAATCTTAATAAGTATTCACAAGTGACCATGATAAAAATAGATAAAATAATTACTCTTTAATATAATATTTCAAATATGAACATTTCAAGATTCTAATTCACCGTTCATTTATCTCCTTTTTTAAATTTCACATTTTATAGGTTGTGCTTTCAAATACATTAATTGACATTAAATAAGTGAATTATTGAATTGTATTTAATTCAACGGTCTTATATAAAAAATACTGACAATACGTTGGGAGCTACTACATTTCTTAACCAAAGAAAATTATATATAAAAAATTACTTTATATTTGTATACGAAAAATCGAGACTGGTAATAAAATTTATGAAAGTAAAAAATGTGTTATTTATGGAAAATTGAGGCCAGGTAATAAAATTTATGAAAGTAAAACAAAGTGTTATATATGGAAAATTAATAAATTTATGAAAGTAAAAAAAGTGTGAAAGAGTGCTGATTAATTCAACATAAATGAATTGAGAAAAAGAAATTAGAGTTGTAATTAATACTCATTCCTACGTGTTCTTTTAAAAAAAAAACACTCATTCCTACGTGTTAAAAACACTATCGGCATGATTGATATAATGGAATGATATTAGGGTTGAATGGAATGAACTTAAGAATAGAAAAAGAATGAAATAAGAATAAAAAATCATATGATTGGTATTGAGAAGGAATGAAAAAGATATTTTCGTATGTGATTCTAAATTCATGATGGGTATGCTATTAAGAAATTTTTAAAATTAATCTTAAATGACTAAATTATCCTTGAACATGTATTATTTTAAAAAATATATAAATTAATTAAAAACTATGTAATTTTTTAATAATTGTGCAAAATTTAAAATGAGTATTATTTTTTACATTGTTGATAAATAATTTCAATTTATAAGTAAAGTAACTACAATTTTTTATGACAAGTAAAGTAAATCATTAAAATAATTAGAGTTGAGGATAATTATGTAAACTTAAAAAATTAATGAATATAAATTAGTTAAAATAATTAAAAAAATATTCTTAAATAACCTTTCATTAAGACCATCTCCAACGCATTTCTATAAATGAAGTTAAATAAATGAAGTTTAACTTCATTTATAGAGTTTTGCTCCCTCCAATGGTACTCTATTTTAAAGTTTTGAAATAGAGTTTTGAATAGTAAACTTTATATGTGAAGTTTACTATTCAAAACTCTATATTTTATATCTATTATTTTATTAATATTTACAATTCTATATTAATAATTTATTAAATATAATTACAATTCTATTGTTATACTAATTTATAATTTAATTTTAATTGTGTAATTAATTAATTATTTTTTGTGTATTATTATTACCTACAAAAAAATAACGTAAAATACAATAAAACATACATTATATATTAAATATGAAATACATTACACAAGATTGTTAGTGTTATTTATTCTATTTTAAGCGTAATCGTGTTGTATTAGATTATACTCACATGTATCGTTTTACGTCATTATATGTTTCGTAATTTTATATTTAAATAAAAGTAATATTTGAAAACTACAAGTTTATTTACATTTTATGATTTTGATAAAATTAATAATATTTAATTTATAATTTAATTTACTAATTGAATATTTAATTGTATAAATTAATTTAAATACGAAGATAAATATATTATTTAATGATTGTAATATATTAAAAATGATTAAAATAATAAAGAGAGTAAGATATAAAGTTTCATGGTTGGAGAAGATTTTTAAAATAGAGTGTGAAAAAGTGTATTTTGAAGTTTAGAGATCTTCATTTAGAAGTTTGTGGTTGGAGATGGCCTAAGAAATGGAATAGATAAAATTAGGGGACGGAAGGAATCAATATTCTTAACGCAGGGAAAGAAATAAAATAGGAATGACTATTGTTATGATTGATATGAATAAGGAATCAAAAATTAATATTGTGTAAAATTGCCTAAATTATTATTATTATTAAATATTATAGTATTATATATTAATATATATTATTATTAATATATAAAAATATTATTGTTGAAGGTTTAAATTATTATTATTAAATAATAAATATTTTCTTAATTTAACGGTATGCATTATTAATATTTTTATAACTATTACTCTCACCGTCCATGAAATGTAGTTCCATACACTTTATGAAAACTATCACCCTTCAACCCGTCACTTAATTACTCAATTTGTCATCAACTTTATTTACAAACAATCACTTTATTCACAGTGTACCCCACAATACCCTATAATACCCTTACTTTATCTACATTTTTTTTAAAACTTGTGCCCACTCCAATGAGACTAAATTTGAAGGGAGTACTATATATTAATGTATATTTGATTTTTAAATTTATTATTTTTATTATTGATTTTTAAAATTTTATTATGGATAATAAATTATTATTTATTTAATCGTCATAATATTAAATTTTAATTTTTTAAATTATTATTATTAAAAGTGAAAAATAATATGTGAAAATGAAATACGAGTAATATTTTATATAATAATAGGAATAATAATAAAATTCATTTCTTACATTATGTAATACCTAATACGTATGGAAGGAATGATTATTCATTTATTTTTGGTACAAATAATTTAATTTAAAATGATCATTCATAATAAATAAATATATCAATCATAGTATTTGAAATGAATTAAGGAATGCTTATTTCATTCCTAATTCATTCTTACATTCCAATCATGCCCATAATTTTTTTGGAAATAATAATTCTAGATGGAATGAGTATTTAATACGTACAATAAAACTTATCAATCATACGATTATGAATATAATTAAGAATCAACATTCCATTCTTTCGTACCCATCATAAGGATATCTAAATTATGTGTAAATGATCTCATACAAGAACTACACTGATTTTTTTAATAGAAATTCCATTTTTAGGTATATATAAGCATAAGCTAAAGCTGGAAATAAATTATAAGAAAAATAATTTTGGAATATTAGCAATCAAAAGAGAGTGACGTTCGGCAATTAACAAACTTAAGTGACAGCAAATGAGAGAGAAAAGTGTACCCCAAATAGAGAGACAAAGGACAAGAAGGTCATTTCACCTTCCTTGAGAGGGTATTTTTCGTCATTTTCAGCTTCGGCTTCTCACCTACACTCTCACTCCCCTCCCCCACCTCACTAAACTAAAGGCTGCTTCTTCCTCCATATTCTCTCTCTCCAGTGAGTCCATAACCATTTTCCTGTATCCAAGCACAAAAAATGAGTGCTCGAACCGGCTCACACCAGCTAAGCAACGGCCTCATGGTCTCCGGCCGGCCTGAGCAGCAGCTCAAAGAACGCCAACCCACAATGGGCTCACGCGCCGTTCCCTATACCGGCGGTGACGTTAAGAAGTCCGGGGAGCTCGGTAAAATGTACGGCATCGACCTTTCCGGTGGGGACCACCACCACCACCCGCCACTTGTACCGCCTAAGCTCCCCTCGCGCCAGCCTTCATCTTCTCAGCATAACAGCGGATCTGCCAGATCCGGCCCAAATTCCGGCCAAATGCCTCCGAAAACCACCAACTCCGGCCCACTGAACAAGAAATCTTCCTCCTCTTCATTCTCCGGTCCGATGACGCCAATTCAACCTACTGGACTAATAACGTCGGGCCCACTGGGCTCGGTGAGCTCGAACCGTAGGACCGGGTCGGGACAGCTGGATGCGCCGTCTGCTCCAAGCTCATTCAAGAAGGCTGCTTACGGCTCTGCTGTCACGATTTTGGGAGACGACGTGAAACTAGGGTTTAGGGTTTCGAGAGTGGCAATGTGGGTGTTTTTGGTCGTGGTGGTGATGGGGCTAGTCGTAGGGGCCTTTCTCATGGCCGCAGTGAAGAAGCCGCTGATTCTGGTGGTGGTGGGGGCGGTGTTAGTTCCTGCTCTGGTGATTTTTATATGGAATTACGTCTATAGAAAGCGAGGAGCTTTGGGATTTTTGAAGAAATATCCTGATGCTGAGCTAAGGGGAGCCATTGATGGACAGTTCGTCAAAGTCACCGGGGTAATTATGAATACAGCAAACTTGTTTTTTTCTGGATTTTTGGTTTGAAAGATCTAACTGTTAAAAATTTAAGGAGATTTTGTAGTTATTTAATTATTCTAATCACGCAATTCAGATTTTTTTTTCCTCCCGTAGGATAGTTATTATTGCAGCGTTCTTGCTCTTTATGGCACCGGGTAGAACACATTTTTTTCCCTTTTTTTTATCCCATCTTTTTTCGCCTCTTTTTTTTTTTAAATAAAATAAAAACTGGGACCAGTTTTTGACTCTTGGATTATTATTTAAGATATCTAGGGAATAATGATGGTATAATTTTGGATTAGAGGATCGGGTATAATATTCACGGCGTATTTGTTTAAAGTTTGTGATTCAGAAAGGTCAAAGGGTCGCCACATTTCATTATAAATTAGGGAAATTGGGAATTGTGACTTGTGAGGATTCTTTTCTCCCTTTTTCAATTTGACAGTTCCAGAATGGATCATTTTGAGCCTGATTGCCTATGAATTTCCTCAGGTTAGCTGGTAAAAATGCTGGATGCTCGTTTAGGTTTAGTACATAATTTGCGGATAGGATAAATATTATTAGTACATCGTTTATATTTCAGTACATAATTGAAATTGAATGGATTATTAATGAAATGGAATAAAAAACTTCATGAACACCCAAATCTAGTAAACCTTTTGCATAGGTAACCACTTTACCAATAACAAGAGTTAGGTGAAATTATGCTGAATGATATCATATGAGTACTTATGAAGAATGTTATCCTTGTTGCTTTGACTTTCATCTGTTCACACTTGTTAAAGGTGTGTCTTAGGCTATGAATACACCTTTTTTTTTTTGTGTGTAGTTGATTTATGATGGTTATCTTGACCTGACACCCCCCCCCCCTAATTACTATTACTCAACTTTATTTTACTGGTGATGTCGGCTCGGGAGCTGGTGCAAGTGTATCTCCTTAACACTATCTTCATGCATGGATATTGAACTATATCTTTCTTCAGAGTGTATTTTTGGATGAAATGATAAATTTAGATAAAATCATAGTGCAATTTGGATGTTCAAGTGACAGTATGGATATAGAGACCCCCCCCTTAATTACTCAACTTTATTTTACTGGTGATGTCGGCTCGGGAGCTGGTACAAGTGTATCTCCTTAACACTATCTTCATGCATGGATATTGAACTATATCTTTCTTCAGAGTGTATTTTTGGATGAAATGATAAATTTAGATAAAATCATAGTGCAATTTGGATGTTCAAGTGACAGTATGGATATAGAGAAAGCATTGTTAATTTCTGCTTACATTGGAACTCAGTTTTCACCTTCTGTATGAAGCTGCCTTCAATTTTTAGTAACATAAAATGCCTATCCACATTCCAGATTCTGATCAATGGGGCACGCAAAATATGGGGGAATAGTGGAAATTATCCAATTTGGATCCTTCTGTTTTATCTATGTGCTCGTTTGCTAGTATTGAAGCCGCGTATGTCTTTACTCTTCGACATGAGGTTTTTTATCATTTAGTTTCCTGCTATACATTTTTAGAGGAAAATCTAATATGCCCTTCAGTAAATGGAAATTCTTCATCTTCTCCGTACGGCCGTATCTATTTAAACTTCATAAGTTTTCCAGAAAGCTTGAAATATAATACTATGTAAAAATTGGGAAGACATGTAAACAAAGATATCATACCAATGTGGTGGATGATGGTAAAGGCTTAAGACTATGAAGATTGTCTTGCTAAGGTTATGAATGTTTTATGTTGTACAACCAATCTAAGTTCAGCTAGTGGCTTCTCATGTTGTTCTCTGATTTTTTAAACCATAGCCGATCAGTTCCACAATTTATTGTTTTTCGTTTTATTTTTTTTTTGTTTTGTTTTTTGAACTACTTGTCATCTCAATTGTCTTGTATTTATTTTATTCTTGTAAACTTTAATGTGTAGGTTGTCACTTGTGGAAGCATACCTCTTGAAACTTCTTTCCAGAGGGTAACACGATGTGTGTATGCTTCCTCAGAATTATATGAATACAGGGGTTGTGGCGGAAAACCAGCAACTGCTAAACAGAGGTTCTTCTCCTGGGGATGCAGATATTCAGAGGTCAGTTTGTGCTGCTCTTTATAGGAACATATCTTGACAGGCTCATTTTCACCGCATTTTTTTTTCTTGTCAAGTTATGGCTACGTTTTGTGTCATCTCTTCATTCATTTTACAAAGACCGTAGTTCCAGCAGCTCTTTTATTGAGCTAATGTTTCATTTGCATTTTGGGTTTTTGTTACAAAGTCTTAGCATTTGACGTTTTGAACTCAATTTCCATTTTCGTTATTTTCTCTATATTCAAACAAAATATTGGAACTAAAATCTTTTCCATTGATCCAAGAACTATTTTACTGGCTGACATGACTGCGTTAGCATTTACCAATTTAAGTGGACAACTTCCCAATTGAAGTGCAAGTAATTGTCTTTGCTTCTTTTTTGTTAACAGAAACATGTTGCGGACTTTTATATATCAGATTTCCAGTCTGGTTTGAGAGCTCTAGTAAAAGCAGGGTATGGTGCTAAGGTAGCCCCTTTTGTTAAACCAACTGTAGTCGTTGATGTCACCAAAGATTCCAAAAAATTGTCTCCAAACTTTCTACGCTGGCTTTCTGACCGAAGTTTGTCAAGTGATGATCGTGTGATGCGGCTTAAAGAAGGGTAAGATGTTTTTTGCATTGTATCTATGCAGGCCTTTGACATCTATATAGTTCATCCTCTTTTGAATCCAATACATGAAAATCATAAAGGGAAAATTGCATTTTTTGCACCTGTTGATATATAAATAAATATATTAACTTTGACCCTTGCACTTTACTTTCTTTTGTCCCTAGTACTTTAATTTTTTTTTTTTTTAATTTTTCTTTCATAATATGTTGACTTTTGTCACCTACACTTTAATCATTTGTCTTTTACCCCTGCACTTTCACCTTCTATTTTTGACTTTAAAGGTCATAACAGAAGTCGGAAAAAAAAGAAGAAAAAAGGAATACTGATCAAAAGTGAATACAGTTTTTTTTTTTGCCTATCATACTTTTACTTATTTTTCACTTTTCCTCCTTGAACTTTGTATTCTACTTTTTGCTCAAGTACATCCCATTTTCTAATGTTTTGCTCCGTGCACTTACATTTAACTCTGTTTCTTGTGTTTGCCCTCTCCACTTTCCATTTTTCTTATTTTTCGTGGCTTGTATTTTTATTGTTATTCTCAAGGGGATAAAAAGTTGGTAAGTAAAAGAACTGGGAGTAGATAATGCATTTTTCTAAGGTACAAGGGGGCAATGCAGGCGAAAGATTTTAGTGAAGTAAAAATACATGGAGTTAAAATTGCATTTATTATCCGAAGACAATATAAGTATATACTAGTATATAAATTGTTGGGGGTGGTGGGATACATCCTTCCTAGAAACTATATAGTATATAAATGTAGAAATAAAATTACTGGGAAGGTGAACTATGCATTTTACCTTCAGATGCTGGAATACTGCATGAAAAATAGGAAAGAACAGATACTCTTACTATATGTAGATCAGAAATTGAAAATTCGCTTGAATTAGCTACTTGTATAGTTGTATGGAATCTCTACCATGTTGATGTTCCTATCATTTCCTCAAGATCTTGGTGTAGAGAGTTGTGTATTGATGAGGACATTGTTTCTCAATATTTTGGTTACGAGGATAGGAATGTGGACAAGTATGTGTCATCAGAATTGATTTTGCAATGGTTTTTATACTTCGTTCTCGTTGCAGTTATATCAAGGAAGGAAGCACGGTGAGTGTAATGGGAGTGGTTAGACGACACGACAATGTGCTGATGATCGTTCCACCAACGGAGCCCATTTCCACAGGTTGTCGCTGGCCATGTTGCCTTCTCCCTACATACATCGAAGGCCTTATTTTGACATGTGATGAAAGTCAAAACGCAGATGTGATCCCTGTATAGAGAAGAGACGAGGCGAATGTTGTTTTTTTGTGGTTGGTTTGCAAAACACGTAAATATAGTGGAATGTACAAAGGTGGAAGAATCCGACAAGTCCACTGTGTATTCTTTGAAGAAGATCCTGTAAAAATATGGTTTCATAGATATGATCAAGGTAAGGCAAGGGGGGTAAAATTCCCTCATAAAATTAATCTCTCATTGTATAGAGAAGATATCAGGGTTGCTTTGCTGTCTTCTGCATATATTATCATCATCCGTGTCTTTTTTTTAGACTCGTTAGAATATCAAATGTTAACCTACTATCTAATAATACATGCCAGATTGTCCATTATAGATTGCTAAATTATTATTTGCTTCTTGGCCCTCCTGATGTCGGTTTGCTATATTTTTACAACTTCCTCCGAACCAAAGAAGTTGGCCAAGTAGTGTAAGCTTGAGATTCAGGAGTGTGCTCTTCTTTAGGTTTCAGGTTTGAAATCGATGTATGTCTTGGCTTTAAATGGGCCCTCGCAAGTGGACTGTGGGATTGATCCTTTGAATTAGTCGGTATTTGGATTGGATCAGTGACGGACCCAGAAATTTTGAGTAGGGGGCTCTATTAACATTAATATAAAGATGAAATAATATTTATACTTATAAAAAAAAATCATTATAAAATTGTCAATATATCTCATTTCATTAATTTAAATTGACTATCATTATATTTGTATAAAATTATCAATATATCTCATTTTATTAATTTAAATTGACTATCATTATATTTGGAGGAAGTTTTGATTGTTCTGGACTTTCTGGTGTGAGGAAATAAAATAGTGTCGAAATTATTAAAATATTAATATAATAATTTTCTTTCTTTAGTTAAAAATAATTAACCTCCAACATTTGTGTAAATTCTAACTTTTAATTATTTTATTATCGAGATATTTAATGTCTTAAAAAAAGTTAAATGCTAGGTATTATAAATTACATGCCACTTTTAAATATAAATG
Organism: Galeopsis tetrahit; assembly: GCA_963675135.1. NCBI lineage: Eukaryota > Viridiplantae > Streptophyta > Magnoliopsida > Lamiales > Lamiaceae > Galeopsis > Galeopsis tetrahit. The sequence continues at coordinate 73,909,326 of OY776123.1, forward strand.
TATAAAATTTTAACACTAAAATAAAACATTTGCTATGAACTAAATAAAGAATAATAAAAGATAGAAAAACATAACTGCTATGAACTAAAATCGAACCCGTAACTAAAAGAAATCAAAACTCTAATACTAATATTCTGAACCACCTGGACACTTGAATTTTATAATAACTAAAGCATTACATAGCCTATATATACTATTGTTATGAAAAGGTGTGGGGGCCCAATGCCCTACTGGGCTTAGGGTAAGTCCGTCACTGGATTGGATATCGAGGCATTCATTTTTTATTTTTTTTTACAACTTCCCTCCGTTCAAATAAATGTGCTTGAGTTTTTTTTTTTTTTTTTTTTCCACAGATTTTAATAAATATGATTACTTTATAAATAAAGTAAGACAATAAAATATATAAAGTAGAAAAAGATAAAATAAATGTGGAGTATATTTTCTATAAAATGACACATGCACGTTTTATATGAACTTAAAAAAGAAACATCAATACACTTTACGTGTACGGAGGAAATATAAAGCAATAAAAGCTCGATGATACACTCTCCAGAAAATGTCGATTAGTAGATGCACTCTCCTTCAATTATCTAAACTACCATTTTCTCTTTAAAATTTCTTTAATAAATACACCCAATCCAAAGAAAACCCTAATTCTCTCTTTCTTTCTCCTCTTCTCTAATTTCTCAGTTCTACATAGCTGCCCAGGTGGGAATTGTCAAATATGGCCGGATAACCCACTACATATTTAATTTTGGCCTTATCGCTCTTTGATCAAATTTAATTGCAATAAAAAAAATTAAAAAATAAAAAACTAAAAGACCATTTCTTCCTTCCTATAACACAGATCGAAAAAACACTTTTTCTTAAAAAAAAAAAAACCCTCTTTCTTCTTCCCAAAGCTTCTGCGCGAAAACACTTCTCCATCTTCTTCTTCGCTTCTTCATCTTCATCTTCTTCTTCGCTTCTTCATCTTCTTTCACAGATAAAAAAAACCCCTCTTTGTTAAAAAAAAAACTCCTCTTTCTTCTTCCCAAAGCTTCTGCGCGCAAACACTTCTCTATCTTCTTCTTCTTCTTCGCTTCTCAAAATTTCCGTTCAGGTTGTTTAGGGTTGTGTAGGGTTGTTTAAGGTTGTTTATGATTGTTTACTGGGCTTGTTTGAGGTTGTTTAGGGTTGTTTAAGGTTGTTTAGGGTTGTTTGAGGTTGTTTACTTGGCTTGTTTGAGGTTGTTTAGGGTTGTTGTTTGAGGTTGTTTAAGATTGTTTGCGGTTGTTTAGGGTTGTTTACTGATGTTGTTTAGGGTTGTTTAATAGAGTTGTTTAGGGTTGTAATGTGGTTGTTTATGGTTGGTTGTTTAAGGTTTTTTAGTGTGCTTGTTTTTTTTTTCTTTTTTTAATTAATTAAATAAAAGAAGGTCATTTTTGTATATTTTGTATAAGTAAGGTCATTTTTTATAAGCAGTAGTTTCCCCCGCTGCCCAGTCCCCTGCCCCAACTCCCACCCTGAGGCCGCAAGCAGGTGGTTTTCGATCAGCCTTCTTTGTTGTTTTCATTCTTGCCTTATATTGCACGAGTAGGTAGGGTTTTCGTTCTTTTTTTACTTCAATATTTTTACATCGATTTATTGAAAATATGTCAAAAAAATTTTCTGAAATTTCTAAATTTTTTATAAAGTTTATGATTTTTTTATGAGACTTTGACATTGTTTGAGTGAGGGTGGTGGACAGCTGTCGGAGGTAGTAGTATTTTGGCAACAAATGATAGAAAACCTTCGTATGTTTTTGGCAAAAATTGATTGAAAATCTACTACTTTTTTATACTAATTGATCGAAAATGGAAAAAATTAGCAAAATGAAAAGAGACGTACATTATCAAATCAGCTGTCGGAGTAATAAAAAGAGACGTACATTATCAAATCAGCAAGAAAATCCAAAACAATCACAAACACAGTGACAACGGTGTCGTCGGGGGTGGGACAGGGAGGATGACGTCGACATGGTGGAGCAGGGGACGATAGCATTGGAGGGTGAGGTTGGGGACAAAAAAAATGAGAAAGAGAATGAGACAATGCAAATGAAAGAAAAAATAGATTGTATTTAGGTTTTTCTACTAAATATGAGATAGTTGGTGTATCTATTAGAGAAGTCAATGAAATATAGGATGTATCTATTAGAGGGTTAATAAAATATGAAGAGTAGAGTATCTATCAAAGACATTTTAAACTTTCAAAATAAAAAAACACAAAAGAGATTGTATTTTTTTTTTTTTTTTTGGTCAGGCAAAAAAGGCTTTATGTATGTAACATAGCTAGGAGTGCAAATAACCTAACCCTTTAACCAGTATTTTTTTGGGTCGCTCATAACAATCAGCCCATCGAGACAGGATGAAAGTCGGTCTTCTTTGATTACATTTAAAATGGCTAATATTAATCTTTATTCTATTTTTCATGATATTTAAATAATCGTACTGTCAAGAGTTAATTTTGTGTAAGTGCATGTTTATTTTGGAATTGGAAATCCGAATTTGGGATTTCGAAACTCCACCCCCGTACAGTTTGGGATTTTAATTCAGGATTTTAAAATCCCACCCTATAAATACCTATAAACTCTATAAAAGTCAATCCTATAAATACCTACAAATCTTATATAAATACCTATAAAATCTATAATCCTATTCTATAAAGTTAAATCCTAACCTACATAAATCTCAAAACAAACACAAAACATAAAAAACATTAGAATTTTAAAATTCACTAGATTTAAAATCCGGATTTCAAAATCCTCAAAATCCCAAAACAAACATGCCATGATTAGTTTGAACATATTTAACTAATTTTCTCTTGGTTAAATCAGCTACAACTCTCCCCAAGAATCAAACATATAAGTTAAATCAGCAACTCAAAATTTACTGCAGTACAACTGTCTATAGGTAATGTATGATGGAATTTCTTTAAAATATTTTAAGAACAGACATTAATCATCAAACAAGATTCGTAATATTTAATCGTTCATTAAGCAGAAATAGCAGCAAAAATACCTTGATTCAGCACACAGATCATTTGGAAAGACCCCTATCTTCATTTAATCAAATACAAATCCAACATTACTTATCAGCCACTAGAACTAATCTCAGTCGTTACATAGTCAGCAGAATATCAATGTCTATTCTATGTATTTTCTCAAGTCTATGCTGTTAAGCAGCAGCTAGCAGCTATCTCCGAGTTAATGTAATAATATCGTATCATTCTCCTCTCCACTTGAATGTTTCTGAGATATCTAATCTGTATTGAAGTATATCTTTTTTGTTCATCAACTATAATACGAACTACAGCAACAGCAAACACTAGTGATCATAAACCTGTGCAAAATCAGGGCTGTGTCTCCAGTAATGCAGATACGTCGAAATTACCCACAAATCCTTGACTTAAAAGGCGCATAGCAGCTCCTGGAGTAAATTTTCTTGCAAATAAGAAACAGGGAACAGATGTAGAGTTGTTACTACACCACTCGGTTCTGAATTCTGTTTCATAGTATACATGGTTGATATCCTGAAAATATACATTTGGTAAGACTAATAACCAGATAGCCAAACCCAGTAGTGATAATAACGAAAAAGAGAAAGAAAGAGATTGTTAATTGTAACAGATAACGAAAACAAACCCTTATTTTTTGTATTTGTTGGGGCCCTGAGTCTGTATAGCTAAATGTAAAAGGATGCCAAGCCCCATGATCTGTTCTGGATGTGGATTGGTTCCATACGGTGTAAGTGACTGTTCTTCTTTCGAGCTCAGATTCAAGATTGCTCATCTATAAACCCAAAAAGAAGAGAATAATCATCTAATTTGGTATTACAAGCAATTAGAGCACTAATGTACAGATCAACCAAAAGTTCAATGAAAATGATATGGTGGTAAGTGCATGCATATAATAAGAGACTTTTGCTTACAGAAAGTAAGGTCTGCAGATAATGTTCATCTGGTATACAGTTGTGCTGTTTCTGAATCTTCTGCAACAATTCAATAGTTGATCAATATCATTCCAACAACATAAACTAAAAGCGTATGAATGACGGAAAGTACAAATAAAAGCAAGAATCAACATCCCAGGAACCGGTAGATGATTTTTCCAGTTCTTGAAGGTTTAATATATCCTAGTCGGCAGCAAAGGTAACTTACAATATTCTTCCTGCCCTTATTCATGTCAACTGGTGGACGTCTCTACAACACAAGAAATCATAAGTTTTCTGTCCAAATAAAATGCAGCAGGAATTTATCACTGATAACATCAAATTCAGTGTATGCAAACAAAAATATTATGTACCTTGCAGAACTTCCTGAAGACTGAAATGACAATTTCATCTTCAACAACTACTTCTGCATGTCTTCGAATTAAGGTGACCCACTGAAATGATTAACCAATTAAATTCATACATAGCAATATATTTCGAGGGCAACTATAAAACAAGGTTAGCGCTAATGTCACAACCATCAATAAGACTTTACGAAATTTTCATTCAAGGTTGAGATAACAATATGCAAGCAATGATGAATCTCTCTAATCCAAAAGAAACTGACACTAACAAGTTGGTTGACTGTATTCAGAATAATTTACTTCTTGTGTGTGTGTGTGTGTGTGAGAGAGAGAGAGAGAGAGAGAGAGAGAGAGAGGATTTCCTCAACACCCTGGAGCCCGGGCTCCTAACCAATCAAGGATATTTTGATATCAAGGTGAAGTAAATAGCCATCAGTTTATCTGAACATGAGACAAAATCACCATCACATAACAGAATACTACCTGTGATCCTTTTCGCCATTTCTTCTTGGGTATAACTGGTGACATCTTCGGATTGTGGCGATCATCCTTTTTATCAAGAAAGCTGGCCCAAAAACCTCACAGTTTAGTTATATAATTTATATTATATATATACGGGCACTATGCCCCTAACATATCAATTTAAACAAGCTGCCAAGAGAAATCTATTCTAAATGAGCCTGGGTAAAGTTTTAACAACTACCTGTCCACGAAACTTCTTGGAGAACCCATCAGATAGTTGTAAATATAACTGAAGTTGTACAAAGGGGCACAACTGTGTGAATTGAAACGTCTAAAGTCAGATAACTATCAGTGCCCAAGTGGCTGCATAAAACTTGAAGCAGAGAAGTGAGAACAACATTCAAATTGATATACATGGCCATTGTGAACAGTAAGAGCTGATACTCAGGAAATAAAATCCAAAAATATAATAAGTTGAGGAAAGGTTTACCAAATAAGACACACAGCAGGATATGTAAATTGGTACCTAAATAAGAAATAAAAATTCTGATCCCGTTGCAATGACCAACCTTTACTTATTTTATGCAATCGATATTCCATGAACGCACCTTTAGAACCTCAGGGCACATATATATTTCATTTCAACTTTACACAGTTAACTATATTTTCTTTCTCCAAAGTCAAATGTAAAGTAAGATTGCTCTCAATATTGCAAGTGAACATACTTGATATGAAGCACACCTGCTCTATGTTTACACTAGCACCACAGCTACAAGGCACAACTACCTCAACATGCCACTGACAACTTCAATTAGACGTTAAAACATTCTCCAGCTTATCCACTTAAGAGATTTTTTCTCAACTTGCATCACATTCAAAATAGAGTACCAAATAGAGTTGATACAAACAAACAAGGATGGAATCTCAATTTATTTAGAACACTCTTTTGGGGCAGTAAGGAAAATAACCTGTCTGATAAGAGCACAAATCTTTGATTCGCGGGATCCTGAAGGGCTTCTTCAAATAGTAACCTCTCGGCTTCAATCATGCTTGATTCTCCCCAGGCTACCTAAACCATCATCCTTAATATCAATCTATTGAACTGATTATGAAAACACAATCTCTAATCAAGGTCACACTCTAGAGGGTATAAAGAACACTCTATTTCTGCCTAAGGACAAACTTCAGAACATAATGAAAGCATTGTTCATGGAAAACTTATTGAACTTCCTTTATCTAAATTTATCGCGAACACACTTATTCAATCATGCTCAACAATCATTTCTCCTCAACTTAATCCCATATATGTATCCCCATATTCAAACAAGGCAGAATGTGATGAAGTTACCTTAATGCTGTTTTTCAATTGCCGGTCAAGAAAGAGCGTTGATCTTGTAGTAGATTCATCGAACACAAAACCAGGCTCAGAATGTATATATATCGAGAAATTCTCCTTGCCAACATTCTGCAAAAGTGCAAGAAAATAACAAAAAATGACAAAAGGTTAACGAGAATAAATTCTTCTAAAACACTGCTATTGTGGTTGGATAATTGAACTCAGAAAACTAAAGTGACAAACCAAAAATAACAAAAAATCAATTTCCTAGTTAATTCAGCAAAGGAAATTTGACCGACCTCGAAAAAGGTCTCCCAAAGGAAATCAAGGGGCAAATTTCTCCGGACTAGAAAGAGAAAAGCGATCTTTGGATGGCCCGTGAAGTGATGATAGGTAAGAAGACGAGATTTGGTGGAGGGAAAAGAAGAGTTTGTTGACTGAGAATATTGGTGGATTCTGAGAAATGCCAAGAGACAGAGAGCGAGGGAGACTGCAATTACGAGCTTCCACCCAATACACAAGACATGGCGCATCGATAGGCCCGGTTTCAGCGATGCCTGTGCCTTCTTCGTCATCGCCACTTAGTCCTACTCCTCCCTTCTCTTCTTTCTCTTCCTGTTATTCAAAATAGCGAATCAGTAACTCAAACAAACAAATAAGGGTGAATTTGTGACGAAGAGAGAGAGATGATTACATGAATATTGTAATTGAAGAGAGAGAAAGGGAGAGCAAATTGATGAATATTTCATTCACACACACAATATTAAAATAAGAGTTGAAAGAGGCGGTGATTCTGTTTGTGCTGATTTCAAGCTGAGAGATCACGACTCACTACGACGTCGTTTTGTTTCTGTCGATTCGGCTAATGGAGTACCATATTAACACCTCATTTCCTGTTATCTTCCCAACTAATTATTCTCATTTTTTTTATATTTAAATTATCATTACTTCATAATATCATCAACCAATTTATTTTGAGAAAAAATATGGTCATCAAAGTTACTTATTTTCAAATTTAGTCACCCACATTTAATCATTATCAAAATTTTATATCAAAATTGACCCTATGTCACTAACACAAAGAAGAGTTCACCTAGGTTAAAGAAATTTCAAAAAAAAAATTAACACTAATTTCCCATCTTTTAATTTCTTTCCCTAAATCCCAATTTTTTCAATTTCTACTGAATTTATAATCTCAATTAATATTACCGTGTGGATGATATGTTTGGGTTAATTGAATTGCACAATTTTGTTAACCAACAATTTAATTATAGTTGGGATAAATCCCAATAACAATTTGTTCTCAGTTGCATATGTAGCCGTGGTGAGTGAAACCAAAGATATTAAGAGATTGTTTCTAACAAGATAATGATATTGGGTTATTGATATACTTGAACTTTCATGGTTGACAAGAAAACTTTTATGAGTAACAAGAAAAAAAAAGTTAGCATTGTGAGTCTATTTCCTATGGCAGATAACAGAAGACATGGTGGGCAACAGTTAGAACAACTAGAATTTAACATAAAAAAAAGATGATAACAGAAGACATGGTCAGCAGCTAGAACACCTAGAATTGAGAGCTTCAATGCTAGAATGGAAACAATGAAGGACTTGGATGAAAAAAATATGATTGGTTTGTAAAGATAAATCATTCACAGTGGTCCAGAGCATACTGTACTTCAATGCTTTTTCAAAGTTTGATATCTTTACCAATACACAATGTCAAACCTAACTACTTACATTAAGAAATAGTGACAATGGTTCATCAAAAGAAATAAGCAAGGAAAATACCAAAAGAAATAATTATAGTGTATATTTCAATGATTTATAATTATTGTATTTTGTATTCACTGTGGTTGAAAATTATTCAAAACTCTGTGTCGGTTGTTTTTCAAATTTGATTTTTTTGTCTCCTTTCGTATTCTGTTTTTCAGATTTGTTTTTTTGTTAGTCAACGGAGGATCAACTGACCAATTTTAATATTTTAATAGTAATTAAGAGATTTGCTAAAAAAAAAAAAATTGAAAAGAGATTAATTCTATATTAATTTACAATATTTTATTTTGATCAAATTTCTATTGAATCAGTATCTCAAATATTTTTATGTAAATTTGATTCAAAAGGTAAAATAAATGTAATATAACAATGACCCCGGTGAAATTAATTCAACCAGACGGACAAGGATGTTGGGAACACCTAAAACTGATAATCAATCGTTTCACCATTTAACGGCCTAATATCAGCCCACGTTTAATTTATCTCCAAACAATGGAGCCTTTTACTCTCTTTATCCCAAAATTTCATAACATTAATGTCATATACTGAGCAACATGCTTTACTTCCAACCTCTGTAATAGTAACATATTATCACAAGAAATCGTACAATATTTTCCTAACATGTTATCACAACTACTGCATTTATTAGTAATTTGAAATCATAAAAATTTCCTGTCAAAAAGAAAATACAATAATTTATTACACTATTTTAACAACATCATGCATTGGGGATCCCCGTTGACCCATCTCATATATCTCCATCTAACATAAAAAATCGTCTATATTTAATATACACCTTTTTCCGATTGGTCTGAAAAGGCAACGCCGCTGCGCCAGATTAAGGCTACCGTTGGCCAACCTTAACGCTCTTTGAATCGAGAATAATGTTCAAAATCTTACCCGGAACAAAAATTCTTTTTTTGATGGTTTCTCCATGGAGAAACTTGGATAGTTTGGAGTCCATTGAAGCCAGTACGAAAGCATCTTCCTCTGTGCATGTTTTCTCGACTTGTATGGTGCCTCTTGTCTTCCCGTTTATTTGGACAGGTAGAACCACCGTCGACTCCTTTAAATAATCGGGGTTCACCTGCAAATTTGCAATAACTATACATTATCAAGCTTGAGAAAACATGTTGTATTTATTACATGACCCCAAATCCTATAAGAATGCCATCAGACATGCTTAATAAATATCCCGACCCATACCTTGGGGAACGGCTCATAAGCCAGTGAACTTGAGTGACCTAAACGGGACCATAGCTCCTCAGCCATGTGTGGTGCATATGGCGAGAGCAATAACACAAATTGTTCCACGACCAATCTTGGAAGTTTGTCCCACTGGAAAACAAGACGACAAATTTGTTATTGAAATCTTTGGCCTATACAATTATACGAGCTATACAAGTTTTACTGCATAGTTGTTTTCTTTGTGCACAAGTACATGAGGTATTGGAATGAGACTATAAGTCACATATTTCAAGGAAATAGAAAAATGTTAAGAGGCGTGATTTAAGAATAGAAATCAACATATGCAGATGTATATTAAACAAAAATGTTGCAAATTCGGCATGAATGAAAATGAACCTAGATTAGTGTTATCAGAGGAGAAGATGTACTGCATATTGATACAACTTCTGGGGTCACTAATCTAGGAAAGAAATCAGATTTCTAAAATTATCAATCTCCTATAATTAAGAATTATATTTATTTTTCATTGCATTCCCCCTCAAGCGGGAGCAGATAACGTTATCCAGATGTCTATGGATATCATATTTAGTTTAAATGGATGTTCAACCTTGATATATGATTTTCCTTTGTGTTACTTGGTAACTACAATGATATTTCGATTTAGAAAGAGTTTGCTAAATTGAATTGTAATTATATAGGATCAACCCTTACTCACAATTGTTTAGTTAGCAATATAAAGATAGAGATAGAGATAGAGCTAGAGAGACAAACCTTATATGCTGCATTAATGAATTCCATCATCGCAGAAATTCCAGTATTGAATCGTGTCCCTTCAATTTCTTCGGTTACCTATTATAATAAACAGTTTATGGGTTTGAATGTGTCAACTAGAAAAAAGGTAGCACCAAAAATATTACTCCACATATTATCAGAAAGAGAGATCAAAGATACCCTTTCAAGAGATTTTATAATGAGCAGTCTAACATACTGCATATTCGTACACCAAACACCTCAAGCATCAAAATGGCCACAACTTATTGGAAAAATTGCAGAAACCACTGAACGAATCATTGCTATATGCACAACTAACGTACTGCTCTTGTTTTTCTTTGACCAGGTAAATATCAATGGAAAACAGAAACATAAAATGAACAAATTTACCTTATGTATGCATCTATGAAGAGAACGAAGCTGCTCCAAAGAAGGCTCCTCAGTGAGATCAACTGTTCCAACCTTGAATTTACCATCAACTGATGGTGAACCAACAACCAATCTCCACACTCTTGCTAAAAAGCGATGAACACCATCAATGCCACTTGTACTCCATGTTTTTGAGTCTCTATTAGTGAGAAAGGAAACAAAACACAGAGATTTAAACGGCAAATTCTCATTGTCATCAGGAAGATATACAGAGAAGAAAGGGAACAACCTGAATGGGCCCATGAACATTTCATATAAACGAAGAGAATCTGCCCCATATTGTGAAACAACATCATCTGGGTTGACAACATTTCCCCTACTCTTACTCATCTTGTAAGCACGAGCAATCAAGCGGATACTGGGATTCTCTTTTAGCACAAAGGAATCACCAGATTTCATGACCTATTTTATAACATAAACCAACAGGCCTCATAAAAATTTGGCTCTACAAACATTTGACTTGGAAATAACTAGGATTTACAATAAATTTCAAACAAGAGTTATGGAGGAAAGATAGAGATTTGTGAGCAAAGCTGCATCATCCCAACACAGATAAAGAGAGAAGCAAAAACACTTGCAACAAAAAAAAAAAAGACATACCTTCTCCTCGGGTACACTTTCCTGACTGAACATGCTCGTATCATCAACAGAATCAGCAGAAACTAAATTCCCATCTGAACCTCTGAATGTTGTATATTGAACCTGCAACTCAAGCCATTAACATATTTACTCAGGTGGAAAATTATGTAGCAAGAATCAAGTAGCAATGTACTTACTTCTCCAAGAATAATTCCCTGGTTTATGACACATTGAAAGGGCTCCTTAGTCGATACAACACCAGCATCATAAAGAACCTGGAACAAAGTAACAAGTCACTATCAGCAAAAGAACAGAGAAAAGAAACTAAAGAAAAACTACCTTAGATAATTTTATGATCACGCAAAATCAATTAAACAACTAGTGTACAAACAAACAGAATTCATATTTCCTTCACTTTCTGGGAAAAAAATATTGCATTAACACCTAGAATCTAAACAACATTAAATCAATTACACCCAACTACAACAAGGGAACATTTAGATTCATCTCTGCTTAATAATTAAGCCCAGGAAGTTGACTGCCTCTATAAACCCATGGCTTAGCTTAAAGTTAGTGAGGACATAAAAGTTTTTGGATCGGGTAGGGCCGGTAGGCCAAACTTTCAGTTTTACATGTTTTCAATTGCTTGATCAAGCATCATTTAAGCACAGATTGTCCAGATTTCTCATGTTAAAACAATAAATCTTGAAATCTAGAGAAAACATTACATGTAATAGTTGAAAAAATATGGGAAATTGGGAACACTGATGGTTCTTCAAGATAAAAATAAATAAAAATTGACAAGCTATGTTAACAAGCCTATCTCAATTAGACCTTGTGCCAGAATCTAGCATAGAGCAAGTGAAGCACTGCATGTTCAGCACCACCAACATACACATCAACAGGACCCCAATACCTGCAGGATTACAAATTTGTGAGCAAAAGTCATCCAAATATATAGCACAAAACAAACACACATTCCTATGAAACTATAAAGAGGGGCAGCAAAATAAGACACCATTTTTTAACATTTTTTTAGAGAAAATTAGACACCAGACTTACATTTCTTTTTCCTTGTCAACCAATGTATTGGAATTCCTAGGATCCATGAACCTCAGGTAGTACCTGATAGAGTTTAATAACTAAATCATCAAAGTGCCAGTGCATGCATGAAAAATATTTTAAATGTCATTCCTTAAGCTTGACCAAACATCTGGTGATTCAGTGATCATGCCAGAAAAGCTTAGCAGGATGCTACTTTATATTTACTTGTAAGAAGTAGTAGAAGTTAAAACAATAAACATAAAGCTAGTCCAATATCATTTAAGCTGCTTAGCAATAGAAACATGTCACACCAGCAAGAGCCAGCCCATTGGGGCATAGTGTTCGTCTCACGCCGAGCAGATCCCCCAGAACTCGGGTCGATTGTTTGAACCTGAAAGGAGTCACTCATTAATATGGTTGATGACAAACAGAAAATACAGCAGCTGAAAGATATCAAGTTATATCAAATAGATCTATGTCTCTAAGCACTCTTTAGTAAATTCTTAAAAGAAATAACCATACCCACGATAGAGCCTTAGCAAGTGGTGGCTCTCCTGTCCCTGTTGGGGTAAAATCATCCAACTCGGGAAGGGTCAGAGGCAGCTCAGCTTCAGAAATCGGTATGCATTCACTAGTATCGTCTCGAAAAATTACAGGTATAGGTTCTCCCCAATAACGCTGGCGAGCAAATAGCCAGTCTCTTAACTTAAAGTTCACCTATAAATACCACAAATTTGTGAATATTGTAAAACTTGTTCAACATGAAATTGAAGTGCAAAAGAAAACCAAAGCCTACACTGAATTAATGTGGTTAAACAGGATTTACAGACCCAGAATGCAGAAAATGTACCTTTCTAATCCCATTTCCAGTTTCCTCAAGCCAGTCAATGACTTTAGAAGCAGCATCTTTGCTGGGAAGGCCATTAATGTCAAGTCCTGATGTTGTACTTGATGAATTAATCATAGTACCTTCACCAGTGTATGCCTCTTCGAAAGAACTGAAGCTTCCATTTTCCGGATTCACAACTCCACAAATTGGGATATCATACTTTAAAGCAAACTCATGGTCTCGTGTGTCATGTGCAGGTACAGCCATTATTGCTCCTGTCCCGTAGCTGTCACATTCATTTGTATACATCATTACATCAATCAGAATTCTGGAAAATGACAGGATAAATATGTATGCAGATCTTTTATAATAAATAGACTAAGTTGCAAATTGATATTCAGACCTTCCCAAAACATAGTCAGCTACCCAAATTGGAATAGCTATTCCATTAGCTGGATTTCTTGCATAACAGCCACTAAAGACTCCACTTTTTTCCTTCTGGAGCTCAGTCCTCTCAAGATCACTCTTTCTAGAGGCAAGTTCTTTGTATTCTTCAACCTGTACTAGAATAGATATGTGTCATAATATCCCACTGGCATATAATTTCCACTAGAATAGAAAAATAGACGTACGTCTTTTCTTTGGGCATCAGATCCTATGGTTGACAATAGGACATGCTCAGGCGCCAGGACCAAGTAACTATACAGTAAGACAAATGTACTAAGAAACCATAGTTGTAATAAAAAGAATATAAGGCACAGCATTTGGGAAATTAAGCATATACGTTGCACCAAAAATTGTATCAGGTCTCGTGGTGTAAATAGTAATTTTAAGATCTCTTTCCCGGCCATCAATATCCACAACACTGAATTGCATCTCTGCTCCTTCTGACCTCCCTATCCAGTTCCTTTGCATTTCCTTAACACTCTCGGGCCAATCAAGGCCATCTAAATCTTCAAGAAGACGGTCAGCATAGGCAGTAATCTTCAGCATCCATTGCCGCATAGGCTGCTCGGCAATAAACAATGAACTGTAAAATCATAAAACCATCCAACAAATGAAAATAAGGAATGTAGCAAAAGCTGCATGTTGAAACATTGCAGAAATGAAAAAAAAAGTTGAATAATAATATAATCAACGCACTTTTCTAACGACTGGATGTCCCCCACGCTCGCTCACTCCATCCACTACTTCTTCATTTGCCAATACCGTGCCAAGTGCAGGGCACCAGTTGACAGGAACTTCAGCCTTTTTATACAAGTCTCTTAGAGCAGTACGTATCTTAATAGACAGAACTGATTGGAATTTTTTTTTTAAACACTAACCTGATATGCTAATCCTCTCTTCAAAAGCTGCAGAAATATCCATTGTGTCCATTTATAATAGTCAGGCTCTGTTGTAGAAATTTCACGGTCCCAGTCATATGAAAATCCTAACAATTTAAGCTGGAAAAATATACTGATATCAGTATCAGAAAATTGATTGAGAAGAAATTAAAATAGTCTACTTAATGAAAAGACCATTGATAAATGTTTAAGCCATTAATGATGACAATATGATTAAGCCGCATTCCTATCAAGAGACCAACATCCAAACTCTTACACATAACCTTTTTATTCTTGTCGTTGAATGTACTCTCAAGGGTAGGAAAATGCTATTTTTAGAATAACAAAGTTACTATGTACACAACCTACTGACATGAAAATCAAGTAGTTAGATTGGAGTACTGCCTCATTTGCTTAGCACAGTACCCACAAAGGGAAGCTTTTAAGAATTTTAATATTACCTCTGAAACCCTAATGAATAAGAAGATATACTAACTTCCACAAAATACATTGAGAAAGAATCTCAATTCATACGGATTAGAAAATCAGAGGAAACAAGAAAGATAAGAGGACTAGATGAAGGGTTTTTTTAACTAATTTACGGAGCCTGCACCACCAACCTGTCAACTCACTTCAACCAGCATTCCATCGCAAACAACGCCATATATGGAGGATCAGTTAAAACAGCTAAAAGATATTATCCATTTAGAACGTCACACAATATCCTATAGTGACCCCACTAGAAAAGTTAAGACTAGTGGAACCAGACTCATGAATCCACACACATTGCCTAAGCTTGATAACGATTTAATTATTAAATCTTTGAAAGAATTTATAGCATCAATTGTCATTGATACTAGAGAGAAAAGTTTTTGACCTGAGAGCGGAACCGATCAATGTTTCTCTTTGTTGTCATCTTTGGGTGAGTGCCTGTCTGTCAACAAGACGCAATGATATCACGATGGAGCAACGGAGGAGCAGAAGCAGAGGTAAATAAGAAATCATAGGGGGTGGATCAATAAGTACCTCAATAGCATATTGCTCTGCAGGTAAACCAAATGCATCCCAACCCATTGGATGCAACACATTGAAACCTTGCATGCGTTTAAGTCTAGCAAGTATATCAGTGGCAGTGTACCCAAGTGGATGCCCCACGTGTAAACCAGCCCCACTGAACAATAAAGTTGCAAATCTAATCATTGATGTTTAAGCCAGATTAATTCAAAGGAAGTTTTCTACATAAATCCATTAGAGTGGTGATTCAGGAACCCCTACTGGCAACTGATCACAATTGCTTTAGAGTTTGACTAAATTGGCGCCTATTATTTCAGCATTGCTTATTTTGTCCAGGAAACAACACTTCAGGAACAGGGAACTCACAAAGACTAATAAATAAGAATAACATAGAATTTAACCTAAACGCATAAGGGAAGAGTCCAGTAAATGAGACAGAATGTACCTGGGATAAGGAAACATGTCAAGAACGTAGAATTTGGGCTTGGAAGTATCAATTTCATCAGGGGTCCTAAAAGTCTTGGTGTCTTCCCAGTAACGCTGCCACTTGGGCTCTATTGCATGAAATGGATAAGCTCTCCTAACATCATCTTCTTCTTCACTGAATACTCCAGTCTCTGCACCACCAGGGGTAGAATTCTTGTCATTGGTGCAACTGAATACTCGGAGGCGGCGGAAAGAAGCACTCGAACGGTGGCACTGAAAAAGGGGTGGGTGGCGGCGTAGTGGAGAACACGGCGGTGGCAGCAACTGAAGGCGTGCAGTGGGTTGAATTTGAGTGAACATCGATATTCGACCGGGAATTCACTGAGGTTGGGTGAGAATTCAATGGAGATATATGATGATATGAACGGATAGACTTTACTTGGGCCTCACAATAAAGGTAATGGACTCAACCCCATTAGATTCCGGCCCATATAGTGCTTTAAAATTATACTCACAAGTAGGGTGTGCATGGGTCTAAAATCGGATCGGAATCCACTCAAATGGGTGGATTGGAGATAGGATCTGAATCAATTTTGTCTGAGTTTGAACCGTTTTAAATTGATTTTTTTTTAAGAAATTCTTTAGGCCATCTATACATAAAATTTTGACGTCCAATGTAACAAATTATTACAAAATATTCAAAACCAATACAAGTCTATCAATATTTTAATAAAAAATGTATATAAATTTTTTAAAAGTCTAATAATAAAAAAAAAATCGGCATTTTCGATCCGCACCTGTAAATTCCGATTTTAGACCGGATCGAAACCCAAAATTCTAAATTTTTATGGACCGAAAACTAACCGGTCGATCCGATCCCAAACTTTTTTTCCGATCCGATCATTTTATGCACACTCGTACTCACAAGCCTAAGTTACTTTTTTTTTTTTTTCAAAACTTCTCTTATTTTTGTTTACCTGTTTACTTTTTATCTCTCTTTACTGTCTCTTTTTAACTCTCTCTATTTTTTCTTTTTTCAATGTCTCCAGTCTCTACCTCATTAACCTAATTATCCATTTAATATTACTAGTTTTTTGCCTGTGCGATGCACGGGACCGTTGTAATTTTTTTTATATACTCTCTCTATTTCAGACTAAGTGCTAAATTTGACTATTTAGAACGTTTCAAACTAAATTACTCATTTGTAATCTTTAAAAATGTCATTAATTCTTTTTCTATTAAACATGTTAAATGTTGATTCTAAATTTGTTTTAAAAAAAACACTCAACTTAAAATAAACGTATGTTTTCATATCTAAACATGTTTGTAATTTTATTCTAAAACTGAGGCACAAAGTGTCATATAAAATGCAACAATATTAAATTGAGCAAATTTGTATCAAATTGAATCATAAATGATGGAGTTCTTTGATTTTCTCATCAAAATCATTTGCTTTCATTTTGTATGATTTAATGAGTGAGAGTTGAACATAACTAATCAAGTTTTGATGCACAATGTTCTTTATAAATTTGGATAAGTATGGCATAAACTCCTTAAACTTGGAAAGCGGAACTTCCTGGAACCACCCACGGTTTATGCAGTTTCAACACTTATTTGCTGGACATTTAACTTTTTAAAAGTTATTTACATAAAATAAAAATTCACTCAATGGAGAACCAAATTAACAAATGCAATATTCTAAAACATACAGTGTCAAGGTCCACAATCTTATTTTTAGAAAAAAAAAATGGAAAGTTGCATTCATGTCATGAGCACCAAAGAACAAACAAATATTTCGCAGAGCAAGAAAGAAAGCTTTGTTAACGTCTCTAACAATTCAAAAACATGATTAAGATTTAGAAGAAATAATAAAAAAAAAATATATGTTTTAAGGTAACACAAAAAATATAGAAGTTTAGGACTAAGAAAAAATGACAACACCCTCAAACATTAAGCTTAATTTAGTCCTAGAGAAAGCTAAGATTGATAAGTTTCCACTTTTCCTACTTAAGAAACTTCCACTATTTGAAAAAATCATTAAAGTGTACACATTTCTCATTTCTTTTACTTGAGCAAAAGAATCTATCATCAGGTATATTTAAAAATTTCCTATACAAATAACCATAGAGGTGGATTGAATCTCATAAAAGAAGAAAAACTCATATAAACTAAAACAATTATATATATATATATATATATGCATAAGCGTGTATTCTATGCTCAGTAAGCAAGCTAGATTGTTTCTTAATATTGTACATCATTGTAATCAATTTCACCACATAAGTGGACCAAGTTCAAATCTCATTATTTATTCACAATCTAAATTCATTGGTAATTGAAGAAACAAAAAATAGGTAACATCCCAACCCTTTTCAAGATCAAGCATGTACAATATTGTCTTCTATGCATTGCCCCTGGAACTTGAGTAAAATTTCAATGCATCAAAGGTTGTATGTGCAAGAAAAGCTACTGATTTCATATTTGGAATTATATTTAACTACAGTACTAATGTGTTAGTTCTTCAAATTCTGAACAATTTATCAGGGGGCTAAGCACAATTTTCAAGGAAATATAGAATAATAGTAATCAACATTTTAAGCAAGTCCATTCTTCCTTGAATCACGGAGGCCAAGTTTTTTTCAAAGATTTATTCCTTTGCTTCGGATATGGAAGATATTGAGTCAATCAAATTGAAGAATTTCAATCGGCATAATAGAGTGGCTCTTCCTCACTCTTCAAAGTGAAAAATCTTAACAGTGGTGTTATCTTCTTGTGATTTCCCATGTGTTCATTGCAACCCATCTTCAAAAATTTCCCATAATTTTTTGTATTTCTAAAACACGACAGTGTTGTGTAAGTAATTATTACAGCACATAAAAAAAAATAAAAAAAAATAGTAAATCAATTTAAAACCAACCTCTTTGTTCTCACTTTGAGAAAGAAGGAATTCAAAATCTTAATTGGAGGACCTGATAAGAAAATTTACACAAAATTATACTGTCAGTTTATGCTAATTACCAAGAGAGAATGATATTTGGGACTAAAACCATAAATCCTACACAGATGCGACAACATAGTGTAATAAATATGCAAATTTGCAGAAAAATACTCAAACTACCAAAGCAGTAAGTAAAAAAGACCTTCTTTGTCCCAAAAATATTGTGTTCATCATCATCTAGATCTCCAAAGATTCTCTTATTAGCTAATAAACAAAAAACGACATTTTCAAAATCACAATTGCTTAAAACAAACACAGTTACAGACATTATTAAACCCAATTAAATTGATTAACTAAGAAAACTTGAACGCCTTGCAGCATTTATATCAGTCCTGCTGCATCCCTGTTCTTTCACTATATGCTTTTGTTTGAGTCTTGCTCTTGCATGTTCTGCTTCTTTCCACATACCACGTGCAGAATATATATTCGACTGAAGCACACAAGTCCCAACATCATGTGATTGAAAGCCTAAAATCATTTCTGCAATTAAATCACTTAATTCGTAAGCATCTTTGAGAGAGTGAAACGTTTTGCATTTCCCAGAATACGCCTAGAAAACTACTTAAGAGATGGAGTGGTTAGCTTTTTGGAGAGTACATGGTTGCAAGCAACACATTTTATTGTACAGTAAACCCCTCACCCATACTACATCTTGCTCAAATATTTCCCCTCAATTTTATTTACCAACAAAAATTAACAGAAATTCACAATGAGAAATGCAATACACTCAAACAATGCCAAATCACAACTATAACAACAAACAATCAATCACCTCCTCAATACAAATCCTCAATGTTAAGTGATGCCACTGATAATTGACAAAAGTTTGATCTATGATGTTAGAGTGACCCCATAGTCATCTCGTCGACCCATTATATTCTTTGAAAAAGCAAGTTTTTAGATATATACACATTCCATCAATTATAGGCCAATTCCCGTAAGACGGAGAAACAGCCAAAAAAAGGAGAAAAAAAAGGAAGTCATAAACTTTGAATACATGTAACAAACTCACCTTCAAAGCATATGACATCAATTTCTCGAGTGTTACTTCTATATGCCCAAATCCCTTGCGATTGTAATTCTTGTTCCTTGTCAAGTTGTGACGAAAGGCCTTGGAATCAAAATCACTAAACCGTGATACTTCGTATGCTAAATAATATTAATTCATATACTAAACAAGATTTATGAGTTCAATATAAAACTTCTATGAACCACCAAGTTCATAGAAATTATGTGTAGTTTTTATCCTCTTAACGAAACATAGTATTTACCTAAATTAAAGCAACCATAATAAACAATGAGAGTTCTCTGAAAAGCTAAGCCCCCATTTCCCCAATTGTTCAAATACATTCTTCTTCCCATGAAGATTTAAATGAGAACATATAACTCTGTCAAAATAGGAGAGGAAGCTGATTCTAATTGGTATTATTGGACTAATTAGAGAAAATGCGTATAAACAATTGGAAACAACCAACCCCATCTGGACTGCACAAGGAATATATACTTTAAATGATTACCATTCAAAAAATTAAAAATCTCATCAAAATTAACAATTGGAAACAATATGCATTACTATCCCAAACAAATAGAACCAAATAGAAACATGCAAAATGGACAGGTTAATAACAGTTATAGAACCTCAAGTAATTAGTGAAAGGAGAAACATGTGCATAAGCGAGTATATCACCTATCGTTGCTCTAAATCTATCTGTATGCTGCCTCAAAATCCTACTATAAAGCTTCTCCTGCAATCAGAAAAAAGAATTCCTAAACAATCATATGCGGGAAATTTTCCATAGCTCTTGAAAAGGAACTCAAAGAAAGAATAAATTGTTCCTAATTAATCTCATTGAGAAAAATGAGTACTGAAAGCATTCAATGGACAAAGAATGTATGTGGATATACAATTGAGCTAAAACATAAAAAAGACAAAGAATCACTAAGACGCAAAAACGGAATCTTATAAGATTACTAACATTTACATTCATCTTACAGAAAAATGATAATTATTAAATTAAACCTGCATGTATCATCACTCAATCTCACGCGAACTTAATTGCTCTTACTCATGACTAAAACAAATAAAAACGTCAAATTAACGAAAACCTAACAAAAATGTGCAAATAAAAAATTGAGCAAACACATTAATGGGGTAAAACGCGGAAAAAAACAAACCACAGTGTGACGATCGCCGGCTTGGAAGGAGAGTCGTTGTTGGTGGACGGACTGTGAGTAGAGCTGGGAAGGAGTTTTAGCGGCGCTGCAAAAGGCGGCGTACATGCCTCGATCCACCTCATCTTAATCTAGCTGTGTCGCATCAGATTCCTTTTCTTTCTCATCCGAAAAACTCCAAACGAAAACAAATACCGAGTACCTCTCAAATAAAACATGTAATCTCGCAAAAAACTCACAGCGGGGCAGTCTAAAAAGTGAGAGGAAATGTAACGTATTATCAATTTATCACACATTTATTATAAGTTTATAACACATTATTAAAAGGAAAATTAAATCAAAATGACACATGTCAAAAGGAGGATTTGCTTAAAATACCACGTGGCGGAAGGCTAGAGAGTCATATCCTCCCTTTATATATATATATTATTCTTTATGTGTATGTTTGTTTTAGAATTATGTAGAATGGGAGAGATGGAGATAAAAAAAATTCTGAATGGAGAAATCCTAATAAATAATGATTGTGTATATTTATTTTGAGATGTTGAGTAGGATAAAATGTAATTTTATGCCAAATCAATTGTGTAAGAGTGTGTGATGTTGTATTAGGCCCTCCCCAGTGGGGAGGTTTTTTGGTGACATGGAACACACAAAAACCTTGTGGGGACGTTTTTAGCCATTGGGAAGAAAGTTTGGTGGTTGGGGTTTTTTGGGGAGGTTGTAACATTTAAACCTAGGTTTTTTTAGAGAGAGAGAGTGAGGTGGGCCCCTCAAAAACCATATTTACCGCATTTTTTTAGAGAGAGAGTGAGGTGGGCCCCCCAATAAGAAATGAAAGAAAATGAGGTTGGCCACCCAAAAACCTACTTTTTGGGTTTATTGTTGGGGGAGGAGTTTGGTTTTGGAGGTTGGAGTTTTTTGCTTTTGAGGTTGCGCACATGTGGCAAGGAAAAACCTATTTTTTGGGGTTTATGATTGGGGAGGGCCTTATAGAATGTAGTTTTATGTCAAATCAATTGTGTAAGAATGTTTGATGTTGTATTATTATACTCCCTCCGTCCCATGATAACTTTCATTAGGGGTGTGCACTGGACCGGGACCGGAATGTGTGCTAAAGGGCGGACCGGAGATCGGACTGTAATTAATCCGGTCCGGGTTTGGACCGGTTGGACATTTTTTTTTTTTTTTTAGTTTATGGAAGCAAGAACAAGATTGATGAATTTGTGTATGAAAAATAAAGTGTTTGCACTTCATTACGCCAATGTGGATTTTATTTACATTATTATTAATGATCTTTTGACCCTAAAAATAAATTAAATATGTTTGTTAAATTATATATTTGCAAAAAATGTAATAGATCTCAACACATTTTCATCAATTACTTGGTTTTGAAAAATAATTGAGAATGCATTAGTAAAAAAAATATAAAAAAAATCCGGTCAGGACCAGAAAATTCCGGTCTTGGACCGGACCGGAAGACCGGAATCCAAAATTTGCCGGACCGGAATCTAACCGGTCGGTTCGGTTCCGATCTTTTTTCCGGTCCGATTTTTTTTGAACACTCATAACTTTCATAGGTAGATGGCCACGCATATTAAGAAAGTGTAATAATGAGTGGAGTTTTGAGGGGTAATTTTGTAAAACATTATGTATAAAGTAAAGAAATTAGTTGACTTTTATGTGTGGAGAAAAAGTAATGACATTTGTGTAAAATTGAGGATATTGTGAGGGTGGAGTTTATAAAAGATTTTCCATTTTAAGGGTGTGAAAGTTATTATGGGACGTCCCGAAAAGGAAGTGTGAAAGTAATTGTGGGACGGAGGGAGTAATAGTAGAATATGTTGTATTTTTTCGGGGTCGATTGAGTTGGATGGTGAAATCCGAATGTTAAATTCTGAACTAGAACAGGACGGGAGAGTGGAGACGTTACGTCCCCGGTTCGGACGTGATAGTCCCAAAACAAACATGTCCTACATGATTCTAATTTAATTTAATTGGGGGTTTAGACAAAAACTTGTGTTAGACCGTCTTAAAACAAGATCCTCAAGCCAATTCCCTGAACGAAGCGCTTGTATTAATCTTATTTTTTGCCAAAAATCTTTCATTTATCTCGTTAACAACTTTCACTTTTACCCAATTGATTAAAGTGCTCCATAGCCCATATGTGTAAGGTCATTAGGGTCTTCATACAATTAAAAGTATGTCTAGACAGAGGTTGGTAGTGTAGGTCCCTAGTTGAGTTTAATATTGAGTAAGCTAGTGAAAATGTCTAGAGGGGGGTGAATAAACTTTTCAAACTTCTTTCAATATATCAGAATACGAATGTGGAATATCAGAATATAACAATGAGCCCAATTCAAGTTTATACTCAACTAAATTCGAGAACTCTGTTATGAACACTCTACTAGTCTTGTTCAGATATGTAATTCAATCAATTAAACAAATAATCAATCAAACACAAATAAAACAGTAAAGTAAATCAAACACGAGATTTATAGTGGTTCGACAACTTGTCTACGTCCACTCTCACAAACCCAGTTGTGATATTCTTATTAACTCGTCCAATGGAGTAATGTGTGTTTTTGTAGCTTTAAGTCCCAAGAAATAAGACTTAGATCTTCTCAATAACACTTCCAAGTGTTTCTTCGATCTTACTAGAGATTTACAAGTATCTAGCAACTTGAAACAGTAAAAATAAAACTTCTCTGTCTTCAGTAGTAGCCTTCTGGATTTCTTCAATTTGTCTTCTGGCTTCTTTCTGAATCTTCAAACTCTGAGAGTAATTCGCTTCTTGAATACTTCAGTATATCGATATGTCAGTAGTCTTTAATCGTTCAATACGCCATGGTATTTATAGACATCCAACTTCAAGAACTTCCAGTTGTGTAACCAACTTTTCTTGAAAACTAACTCATAACTGTTAATCTTTATCCATCCACGCGTTTCTGTAGTTAATTAGTTATTTCCAACTAACTCTTCAATCTTTATCTTCACACGCGTTTTGAATAACTAACTTCTTCAGTCTTCTCGTTGACTTGTCTTGTCTCGTAGTCCACCTGTCTTGTTCCAACACTTAGACAAATTCTGAGTCTTCTTCTTACTCTTCTTGTCTTGCACAGTAGACTTCAGTAGTAGACTTCAGTAGTAGACTTAGATATAACTAATCTAACAAGACTATTACATTACTTTAAGCTTTATAAAATAGCTTAGTCAACTTAAGAATCTATACAACATTATAAACGAATACATACGAAAATCATGAGCTTCTATACAATTCGAAATATAGCTCAGTAAACAACCTAAACAAATATACAAAGTACTTATAACATGTACTTGTCTTTTGAACACTTAAACTTTCTTTCGAAACATAACTTGTCTTATGAATTAGTACTTGTCTTGTGAACTAGTACTTGTCTTATGAACTCTACTGATCTGCTCAAGATGACTTCTTTAACTAGACTAGATCAGTCAACACTTAGAAAATATTCAAGTCTACTTTTAGCTTATTAAAACTTCATCTTATCTTTCCATCATTTAGGACTTGTCTTAGGATTCATATCCCAACAATTTCCCCCTTTTTTATGAAGCCAAAACTACTTGAATCTTTTCACAATAGTAGACTAGTTAAGTAGTTATCTTGTCTTAAATCACTAAAATGTGTTATCTTTTCATTCATTCAAATAAGATCAGTATATATTACACATACTAAATCAAAATAAAAAAGAACTAAATAAAGAAATTACATTCAGTCAGTGATGTTACCTCCTTCAAGATTAGGAACACAAAAAGCATCGAGGAGTCTTCTATGTATCACTCTGATATGTTCTTCATCATCAATCTTCTCCTTGTCCAGTAGCTCTTCTTCAAACTTTCTGATGTAGTTGAAATCGATCATTTTTCCAGAGCTAAGCATAGGAGTTTTCCACTTCGGGTAGATCGGTACTAATATGTTGAAATTTACAGCAGCAGCGATCCTCATGATCAAATTCCATAGCTTCAAGTCTTGACCTTCCATGAATTTGTCAAACACAGCATAAAGCTCTTCTGAACTGTCTGCATCACCAAATTTTCTAATAATCCAGTGATCCAACTCCCATTGCAACTTGACTTTGAACCAATCTTCACGATGTTCTCTGTCAATAAAGTTGTCAATGAATGCATCTTCAACTTGGTCTGGATTTGCTTTCAACTTCTGCAACCTTCTGATATGCTTTCCAACCTTCTTTTTGCTTGCATAGTGAGATTCATCATCAGCATCATCAACTATCTTTTGCTTTTTCACGATTGCAGTTGTTTCAGCTTCTTCAGGTTCTTCAATAACCAGCTTTCTCTTAGTCTGTCTTGTCTGAACTTCAACTTCAGGCAGAGCAACACCTTTGCCCTTTACCTGTCTCTTCTGCTCATCAGCTGTAGCTTGCTCAAGATCTGCCTTTTTTACTAGCTTGCCTCTCTTAGGCCTCTTCAGATCTTGCATCACTATCGCAGCTTCCTTCATCTCTGGTTCAGCACTAGACTTAGATTTTTCAACTTCGACTCTACTCGTCTCTTCCCCCTTTTTGGCTTCATCATTTGCCTTGAGAGTGAAAAGAGAAGTAAAGCGAGTCATCTCTTCTTTAACAGCTTCTTTCATAGCTTCTGCAGCTAACTCGATTTGCCTTTGATGCGTCTTGTCATGACTCATATTGTCAAGACGATCAGTAGCCAATTCTAGCTTCCTTGAACTTGAGATAAGCTCATCTTTGAAAAACGTAGCTGTCTGTCTAAGCAGCCTGTTCTGTTCAGTCAACTCAGTAAGAACAGTTCGAGAACGCACCAACTGGTCTTGTGCTTCTCTTCTCTGCTCATCAGCTATTTCAATCTTAACTCTGTAGAGTCTCTCCATCTTACTCGACTCTTCAGCTAATGATCTTGCAAAGTTAATTGATCTCTTCTCCGAATAATCAATCTGCCTCTTCAAGAAGTCTTCAACCTGAGCATACATCTCTTCTCTGAAGGTTGAGTCCATCTTGTTGACCTCACCAACTATCAACTCCCTTGAACTGTCTACAAGAGACTGATTTTGTTCAACAAGGACTTCTTTCAACTTAGAGTTTAAGAACTCATCTATCGCAGACTGAACAACACCTTTCAAGTCTGTCTTCGAACCATCCAAAAATCCTTTAGGAAAAATTTGTTGAGTAGACTGAGTAACAACAAACTCATCATCATCTTTGATAGCGATCTCATCCTCATAAAAAATGAATGCTTCAACAAACTCATCATCTTCTTCACCAAGTTCGATCAAGTCGTCTACTGCTTCAGCACTTTCAGCAATCTCTTCTGGATGAGTAGAAACGTTCTCTAACTCCAATAATAGTTCTAAAGTCTGAATAACAACATCAACCAACTCAGCTTTCAACTCTTCTTCCAGCAGATCAGTTTGAACTCCAATATCAAACTTAATCTCTGAAGACAAGACATCATCAGATACCTCCAACATTCTCTTCACAAGAGCAGTCAATGCATGGGCTGGAAACAACTCTGAGTGGTCTTTGACTCCACTATTCTCCTTCTGCTCCATCTCCCAATCTTGAAAATTGGAGATTCCACCCATTCCATTGATAACTTCAAACAGATCTTCTGTCGGGGCCTTCTTCAATGCAACCCACGTGCATATCCTTAGAAGTTTTTCAAACTGCTCTGAAGATGTGTCGATCTCAACTGACGGGAGCATCTTCCTTAGATTGTTGCTTACTTTCGAACGCAACCTCTTCTCCCTTAAACACATCGGATAGTAGACTAGGGATTCGAATCTAGTTTCAGAAGGGGTCTGAGCAAGTGGGGTCCTTGTCTCAGTTGTTGCAGTGGCAACTAGTAGTGTTTCTGAAATAGATGGGTTAGAGGGTTCAACATTTTCTGTTGATGGTAAGGGAATTTGGATTGTGGTTTCTGTGGGCTTTGATGTGGCTAGGTTTGGTTCGACAACTGTAGGAGTATCAGTTGTATCGAATATTGTAGTATCTTGGGTTATGTTGGCCCTCAGTGGTTTCACTACCAACACTGATGAGGATTTGGGTGCAGGTCTGGCACGAGATCGGAGTGATCTTGCCTTGGTTTTCACGGGGAGAGAGAGAGGTATTGAAAGAGTTCGAGAAGAAGAACCAACCTTTTCAGTCGACTTGTCTGGCGAGGGACTCGACTCGACTCTCACCAGTCGATAGGTTTCGGCAACTTCTGGACTTGTCTCTTCCTCTTTCTCAGACACCTTATCAGATTGAGTCTCCTCCGAGTCTTCTGCAGCCTCGTACAAAGCCTCTTCTGCCACATACTCAACTAGTCTTCCACTAGTTCCAGCTTCAACCTCTTTCTCAAATTCTTCATCATCCGACCCGTCTTCCTCTGAACTAGACGAGGCGGCCTCAAACATTGCATCTTGCGGATTAATTTGGACTTTTCTGGGGGCAGCAGCTCTTCCAGCAGCTTGCTTTGCTAAGGCCTCCTTCTTCAGATAATGTTTGAGTGCATGGAACGGCTTGCCCTTGCTCCAGTTTGTCTTGTTTGGCAACAAGATGGGTAAGAGGATACTCAACTTGTTTCCAAATCCAACTGTGGCAGACACCACCCACTCAGCTGAATCGGTGTCAACACGAACGTTCCTCTCAAAGTACATTAATCGATCCGCGAACAATTTGTACCAATTGCCTTCAGTGATGCCGTCATAGATCGCGGCCATCACTCTCGCTTTTTGCAATGTGACTGAGTCATAACTGCCAGTAACACATAGCAACATCTTGCTTACGATGTCGAGAAGAGTTTTGTACTTGTCTAGAAGCTCCTTCTTCTTGACAGCTGGGACTTTGCCATCTCGATTCAATCTCAACACTTCTTCTTCCAAAACTACCTCTGGAAAAGACTCCAAGTAGGGTCTCAACCCGCATCTACAACACTTCATAAGAATCTCCTTATTGTCATCGGTGTGGTTGCCCTTGAAGAACACGGAGCCTTCCACATGCACCTTGTTCTCCGAAGCGTACTTGCCAAGATTAAATCTGGCCTGCATGTTAGTTCGGACATCGAAAAGAGAAACAATCGACATGATAATGGCTTGTGTGAGAACGAACAGTAAGGATTAGCAAGAAATTTTGAGTTCGTAAGAGTAGAAAGTTTAAGAACGCGTAAGGAGAGAAGAGTGGAACTGTTGAGGGTTTTGATAAAACTTGAATTTCGAATCAACAGCCAAGATGAAATGTTTTGATCGAACGGTTGTGGCCTTTGGAATTCAGTTACGGAATCGAGAATATTACGTGATTTGATATTGTAAATTTTGAAATCCGCCTCTTCTATTGGTTAGGACAGAAGGGTGTACTCATCTGACCTAGGATAGTAGAGTATGGCGCGAACTGGGTGTATACACCTCATTAAATGGGAGTGTATAAATCCAATTCTATATTTTTTTAATTTTCTCATTATCAAATTACGATAATATCCTTAATTCGTATTGATTAAACACTTAGAATATTTGAATCATAAGAACACTTATCTTGTCTGTTCGAGTCTATCCAGAACAGACGAGTAGACTAATGCGCACCAGATGAGTTCCCCCTTCGACTGTGCTTATCTATTCTGAATGTCGAACGACTTTATGTACTTATCTTATCTTGTGTGACGTATGAGTGTAGGTACAAGTAGAGTAGAATAATTAAGATGAATATCAATCTAAAGCAATGGTCAAGGTTTCGAACAAGATGACTTTTGACAAACTTAAGAGTCAACATAAGGATATTTAAGAAATCATAGATTCCCCCTTAAATGTTTATTCCCTTAGTATTACCCTCAGCTTTACCAGCTTCCTCATCGGGTTGTTTGGTCATCTTGTCTGACCTTGTATACATGTCTGTTGAGCGAGTAGACGAGTGCTCTGTTTTAGTGATCCTGTCTCCTTATTTCTTTGATGTACCAGTCTGGTTAGTACATAGCTATAGGCAAGTAGGGTCTAGATCAATTAGTCCTAGACTA
This sequence comes from Galeopsis tetrahit, assembly GCA_963675135.1. Lineage (NCBI taxonomy): Eukaryota > Viridiplantae > Streptophyta > Magnoliopsida > Lamiales > Lamiaceae > Galeopsis > Galeopsis tetrahit. The sequence goes on from OY776123.1 coordinate 73,937,982, forward strand.
ATGCATAATTCACGAAAACGAGCCTCCGGTAATGGTTTTGTAAAAATATCAGCTCTTTGAAAATCAGTATGAATATTTTCCATGCGAATATCCTTCTTTTCTACATGATCACGTATGAAATGATGCTTCACATCAACATGCTTACAACGTGTGTGCAACACAGGATTTTGTGTAATGGCAATGACACTATTACTATCACAGAAAATAGGAACATTTGATTCATATATGTTGTAATCTCTAAGCTGTTGCATGAGCCAAAGTAGTTGACTACAGCAGCTACCAGCAGCCATGTACTCGGCTTCGGTAGTAGAGGTAGCAACACTAGTCTGGTTTTTCGAAAACCATGAAATGAGTTTTGTGCCTAAGAATTGACAAGAACCGGATGTAGATTTCCTATCTATTCTACAGCCACCAAAATCAGAATCTGAGTAGCCACTTAGAGATAAATCATCATTTGAAGGATACCATATACCACGATTGATGGTTCCTTTCAAATATTTCAATATCCGTTTAGTGGTTTCATATGACTATCTTTTGGATTAGCTTGAAATCGAGCACATACGCCAACAGAGAATGCAATATCAGGTCTACTAACAGTTAAGTACAGTAATGAACCAATAAGACCACGATAATATGTTTGATCAACACACTTACCATGTTCGTCTGGATCCATCCTGTAAGTAGGTAGCATAGGTACTCCAGTAGACTTGCATGTCTTGATACCATACTTGTCTAGAAGATTTCTAGTATACTTCGCTTGATTTATGAAAATCCCTTCAGGGGTCTGTTTTACTTGAAGACCAAGAAAGTAATTCATTTCACCCATCATGGACATCTCAAATTTACTTTGCATGAGTGTTGAGAAACTTTCACTCAGCTTTTTGTTAGGTGAACCAAAAATGATATCATCTACGTAAATTTGGACGAGTAAAATGTCTTTCCCTTCTTGTCTTCTGAACAGGGTTCTATCGACCTTGCCCTTAGTAAAACCATTTTCTAATAGAAAGAGAGAGAGAGAGTATCATACCATGCTCTTGGAGCTTGCTTTAGTCCATATAAGGCTTTCTTTAATCTGTACACCTGGTTGCCTTTGACTTCGAAACCTGGGGGTTGTTCAACATACACTTCTTCCGCAAGAATACCGTTAAGAAATGCACTTTTAACATCCATTTGATATACAGTAAACTTCATATAAGCAACATATGCAAGGAACAATCGAATGGCTTCTAGTCTAGCAACATGAGCATAAGTTTCATCATAGTCTATGCCTTCAGCTTGTGAATAGCCTTGGGCTACTAGTCTAGCCTTATTCCTAACGACTACATCATTCTCATCTTTCTTGTTTTTGAAAATCCATCGAGTGCCAACTACATTATGATGTTCCGGCCTGTCGACAAGTTCCCAGACGTCGTTTCGAACAAACTAGTTCAACTCGTCTTGCATAGCGATGATCCAATTACTATCAGCCAATGCCTCTTTAACAGTGGTAGGCTCGATAGCAGAGAGGAAGCAACACCAGCAAAACATAGTTGGACTAGGCTGTTCTTGCGACTCAAAGAGTTGTCGTCTAGTCTTCACACCAATAGTAGAGTCACTAATGATATTTTCAGTATCATGCGCAGATTTCCATGTTTTTCTATTCTTAACAGGAATACTATCATCATCTACCTCAGGTATAGCATCATGCATATCAACATCATTTGTATCAACAGATTTCACAGGAGTAGAAGAGTCAACTAGAGCAGGCATGTCAGCTGGTCTAGTAGACTTACCTTGAGCACTTACCTTCTCGTTGTCATCAGACTCGAGAGCTTTCATGAATGGATTGTAGGCTTGAACGGATTCATATACCTCTGATTCTTTGTCAGATTCGATCGATAGATCAGTTACCTTCTCACTGATCTTGTCGGCAGACGAGTCCTGTCGAGATTCATCGAAAACCACATGTGGTGTTTCTTCCACACAAAGAGTTGAGTAGTTGAATACCCTAAATGCTTTGCTAGTCGAGGAGTATCCTAAAAATATCCCCTCGTCTGCTTTAGCATCGAAAGCATTCAACTTTCTTTTCCCATTGTTATGAATGAAACACTTACAACCAAATATATAGAAATATGAAATTCTGGGTTTTCTACCTTTCCAAACCTCGTAAGGTGTCTTGCCTAAGGCTTTGTTGATCGCACTTCTGTTCTATGAGTGGCATGCAGTGTTGATTGCTTCAGCCCAAAACTTTTGAGGAGTTTTGTATTCGGCTAGCATGGTTCTACAGGCTTCTTTGAGAGTTCGATTCCTTCTTTCAGCTACACCGTTCTGTTGTGGAGTCCTAGCTGCACTAGTAAGGTGATGGATACCACGTTTAGCACAAAAATCTTGGATATAACAATTAATGAACTCAGTTCCCTTGTCACTACGAATCTTGACAATAGACTGGTTCTTCTCAACTTGTAACTTCTTCAACAGATCAGGTAGAAGAGTTTGTGTATCACTCTTCTTGTGTAGGAAGACTACCCAAGTGAACTTAGAATACTCATCTACAACAACAAGTGTGTACCTTCTACCATTCAAGGTTGGAGGAGTTATCGGACCATGAAGATCCACATGTAGTAGTTCTAAGACTCTACTTGTTGAGAGAGTAGGAATTGACTTAAAGGAACCTTTTACCTGTTTACCTTTCTGACAAGCATTGCATACATGTGATTTGTAATAAACTTCGTTGGGTAAACCTTCCACTAGGTAGTCTCTTGCTATCTTATTAATTACCTTAAAGTTCATGTGGTAGAGGCGTCTATGCCAAAGCCAGCCAAGCTCTTTAGGGTTCTTAGTAAGTAGACAAGTATCCCTTGGACAACTGTTCCAATTCACAATGTATACACTACCTTGTCTTACGCCGACCAGTAGGACTGTGTGCGTCCTTTTGTCAATGATCTCGCATTTGCGGCTTTTAAACTGCACTTTGTATCCACAGTCACAAAATTGAGAAACAGATATTAAATTATATTTCAAACCTTCCACGTAGGATACGTCTTGTATCTCTACGTCTTCATTCCTGATGTAACCAAATCCTTTTGTGACAGCAGTGGAGCTATCACCAAATATCACTTTTGGTCCTTCCTGCTCATGGTAACTCGATAAGAGAGCCTTAGTACCAGTCATGTGGTGCGAACAACCACTATCAATGTACCAAGTTTCTCCTACCGAGCCACCCTTCTTATACAAGTCAAGTCGACCCTGTAATGAAGATATTCAATAATTTAGGTACCCATTTTGTTTATTGGGGTCCTGGGGGGTTAATCGAGTTCAAAGGAATCCAAATATACATTGGAGTTTTGAACAAGTTCGATCTCTTAAGCTTCCTGCCATACTTGTTACAAAATAAGACCTTGTTGTCCTTATCTGGCCTATCATTCGATTTCGGGTCTACTCGTCTGAGATAGACTTTCGACCTAATCTCTACTTGAGCAGGCGCTGGTCTATGATAGTCAGAATAGGGTTTATGTGCATTAGGTCAATACGGTTTATAGACACGTTTGAGTCTTTCCTCACTTATAATATCATATGACAAAGGTGGAAAATATAGGACATGTTGTGTACGATATTTTGGAGCAACCTGTCTGGGCCTAGACGAGTAGAGCTGAGACTGCCTTATGAAAGGGGGTCTAGGCTCTTGTCGTCTAGTCTGTACCTGTCTAGTACTCGTCTTCTCAAGATACCAATCCTCGTATCTGACCTGATTTGGTCGTCCACGATTAGTGGTCTTTTGAAGATTAGTCCTAAACGGAACAGGCTTGTTGTTAACATTCTTTTTACCTTCCTTGGTAATCGGAGTGTTAACTCGAGTCTGTTTAGATACATTGCCTTCAGATGGTGTTCCAATATCGTATATCATTGGTCCTTTTCCTTTATCATTAGAACTTGAGACGAAAGCAGTAGGGTTCTTAATGATTCGAGTAGACGAGCTAGGTGAATCTGCACCTATACCTGTCTTGTCAGCTGGAGTCCTATACCTATCTGTTGGTCCTGAAAGGAGTAGATAACAAGTGTATGGGGGGGGGGGGAATACACTTGTATGCAAATTCTTTTCAAACTTAATCAAACTAGAGCTCAGCAAGGTTGTCTTGGACAACTCTGCTGAAGAAGATTAACTCTTCTTAGATAATCAATCTAGGGGAGTTATATGTGCGGAATAGTGGTTGGCCCTTTTAGTTTAAACTCCTTTAATTTCTGAAATCACTTAGTCAATGGAACACAGTCCAGTTTTCAGGGAACTTGTCCAAATAGGTTTTTGCACAGTCTTTGAATGTTTATCCTTGAAAGATCAGTTTTGTGTGCAGTATTGATGTATTATAAGTACTTGAAATGTAAATCAACACAAGAGTTTATAGTGGTTTAGAGACTCAAGCTCCTACATCCACTTTCCCTGATTTAACAGGATAATTCCTTCACTCTTGGAATTAACTTGTTTTATAGTGCCAAGGTGCACTTGATCAAGAACACCACTCTTGGTGAATTGATCCCTAGGATGTCTAGAGTCCTAGTACCCTCTTCTCAACTCAGAACTGAACTGTTCTTCTCTCAACAGTCAGCTCCTACCACTTCTACTACTACAACCTTCTCACTTTCACTCTTGAAAGATATGAGGATTGAAGTAAGGTTCCAACTAATGAGATATCCTTTACAATGGAGATCAGTGTATAAGGATAGGATATCTCTCTAAGCTTGTGTATGGATGTACAATGAAGTTCAGCTTAGATGAAGTGTTTGAAGACTAAGATAGTCTTTGAAAGCTTTGAAAGCACTCTAGCTTGTAAGAACTTGAGCTAGGTTGGATTGTGTTGAGATTGGTTGGATGCTTTCAAATGGTCTTCACACTTCTGTATTTATAGACAAATGAAGGATTTGCCCGTTGGAGAGGCAGCCTCCAATGTCCATAAATGTCTTCTTTTAGTTCTTCAACTTTGAAGACAGGATCTTGATAGTGACATGTCCTCATTTGGGAAATAAACGGCTGTAAGAAGCTTTGTCTTCATTCTGTAGCACTCTTCCCAACATCTGACTTTCAGATTCTCTTGTTAGGACTTGGACATCACTTCTGAAGGTTGTTCCAATGATGGGACAACATTCCTCATCATTTGGACAACACTCCTTATCACTATCAGCAGTCTTGCTTATCAGCAAGATTGTCTTGCTCTTTCCCTTTTATTTTTCTTGAGGATGGCTCTTTCCCTTCAGATGGCTCTTTCCCTTTTATTTCTCTTGAAGATGATCTTAGCTTGTTTCTTTGAAGGTCTTTAGGGTGTGGTTGTCTCTTTCTCTTCAGTGTAGTTGACCTCAGGCTTTCAGAGCACTTGATCTTGATTAATTGAGCTGAGACAACTCCTCTGGACAACTCTCCTGATCAGCATATTTGTCTTTCAGCAGACTTGATCACAATTCCAGAGTTTGAGCCTTGAGGGGACTTGTTCTTGATGTACTTCAAAGCATGTGTTCCCCCTTAATTTGTGCATATAATCATTTAAGAGTTGCCTAACATATTAGCTCCTCATCTAGCTTATAATCTATATGTTCTAACATTTCTAGAACATACTTATCTTGATTTAGGCATGTCTCAGGGGGGTTTTGGTATTAGATCAAAACGTATCTCATTTTATTCCCAACAATTTCCCCCTTTTTGATGATGCCAAAACCTATACATTTGTGCAAAAGTGACTTGGCTATACCTATTACATTTATCTTCAGAAGACATGACTAAGGTCAATTATCCTGAAAAACAATGTGTTAGTGTATTTACCATCCATATTGCAAATAGGTTTCATAGATAGGCATAGAGAGGTGAGTGTTTCTTGATTCAAAATAAGTTCAACTATCATTCATTAAAAAAAAACATTACAAGCATGTTGATAGTTGAATTGAACATATCAGAGCATGAATCATCAACACTAAATACATCAGAGTATTTCCTTCTAAGAGTTCAACACATATACAAGACTTTTTCAGCATCAGAGCACTAATCTTATTATATCAGAGCAAATACTAACACTTCAAGACATGTACAAAATCAGAGCACAGAGCTTGTATCAGAGCAATCCATATCAAGTCAGAGCAAAACAGATTAGCACACCACATCAGCAAACTTGACCAATTTTCATAGTTGATCAATTAAGATAGGTCAGAAGACTTAGCCATTTAGAGATCATCCTCAGGAGGTGGCACCATCCCATACTGTGCCCACACTCTCCTCTTCAAGGCCATGGCTTCTTGGTTGGTTCCCTTAGGACCAAGAACCATCTTGTTCAGCTTGAGGATCTCAGTGAATTCTCTCAGGATCCTTGATTGATCAATCCATCCATCAAGCTTTGGAGGTAAGTATATGATTGGCTTGGGAGCTGTGAGTTCAAATCTTGCAATATCAGCAGCTGCAAGCAATTGTTGATAGAGTTCTCTGTAGTACTCAATCATGAACTCAGCAAAATTTATGTTGGCATCTCTTCCATTCCATCTGTCAATGACATACTGATCATAGACGAACTCCCTTTTTGCTTCCTCCCATGAGTCATTCAGCTGAATTGGCACCCATTTATCCAAGTGAGGATATTTGGTGTCCATTGGGATCAATAGCTGTGGCTTCATCTTGTTGTAGGTTGCTCTCTTCCTTCTTGGCTTCTGGAAGTCTGTTCTTCTCTTATCTCTTGCTCTGTTGGCCTCTTCCATCAAGTCCATTTTCTCTTGGGCCCTCATCATGGCCAGTTTCTGTTGTGTTTCAGGGTCTTTGCCATACCCTTCATGAAACAGCTTTGATGGATCATTGAGTACCACTATCTTTGTCTTCTTTGGTCCAGGTCCAAAGCCTTCTTCATATAAGATTTCCACATCTTTAGTGACTTTGGTGCTTTCAGTGGACTTAGTCTCAGTAGACCTGTCTTTTTCAGCATTCTTGGGCTCTTCAGCTGTTTTGGCCTTCTTTGAGATAGGCTCATCATCAATAACTCTGAATTCAGGTGGAAGATCAAGGCTATTGGGAAAGTCAGTGAATTTCTCAACTTGTCTCTTCTTTCCTTGGGCCTTCTTGATCTTTCCTCTAATTTGGACACCTTCAGCATCCTTGTCCAAACCAGATACTTCACCACCTGGTCTTTGTTGTAGCCTCACTTTTTCTTCTTGAGCTGAGGCCATAGAATTCTTCAATGCCAGTGCTAACTGCTCCTCTTCATCCAATTCTTCCAAGTTCAGCACTGCAGGCTCTTTTCCCTTTCCTACAGGGGTTTTGTCCTTCCCTTTCACTGGACTCCCAATCACTAAGGCACCTTTTGCCCTTGCTCTTTCCCTTTCCCCCTTTTTGGCAGCATCAAAACATTCTGGCTTCAGTTCACTCATAGTGGATGCCAATAAGGATTGGGCTTGGGTTAGAGACTTCATCTCTTCCAACAGATATACATTCTCATCATGTATATTTTGCATCCTGTCACTGCTTAAACTAAGAAAGGCAAGAACAGGCTTCATTTTCTGTTGAACAACCTCCTCCATGGTTGCCTTAAGAGATGCATCCAATTGGGCTTTCAGGAGCTCAGTGAGGTTGGCCACTGCACCTTCAGCAATGTTGGCCAGCACTTCTTGGGAAAACTTTTCTGAGGCTGCTTTGACCATAGCTAGCCTTTGCTCTTCAGCTCTTCTCTTCTGCAAGGCTGTCTTCTTGCCAAGAGCTTGCTTGAGTGTCAATCTGATAGCTTGAACATTAGCATTATGATTGTCTCTTAGCCTTTTTTGATCCTTCTTGACCTCCTTTGAAATGTTTTCCATATTGACTTTGGCTTTGTGAACTTCATTAGAGATGGTTTGAAGACCAGATTCTACTCCTTCAATTCTTGCTTCCAATGTGGGTAGCACCACATCTTCAGAGCCAGTCAGTCTCATTTCAACAGAAGCTAGAGTTCTTCCATGCTCATCTAATGCTCCAGAAGTTTCTTCATGGGCTGTTTGAACTTGTTGAGCCAAGGAATCCAACTTCTCTGATTGCATCCCAAGCAAGGCTTGTGCTGATCCAGTGTCAACTTGAATGGGAGCATCTGTCAAGAGATCTTCTGCAAATATTTGATCAAAGCTTATCCCCCACTTGGACAAGTGTCCTGAAGAGATGTGGACAAAGGTCCTGAATTCCAATGGACAAATGTCCTGAATGATTTTAGCCATCTCTTCTGTTATTCAGTAGACTTGACCAAGTCTGCTGAGAACCTTTTCAGTTTGTGTATATCAACTTCACTTTTCATGACTTTTACTTGTCCAACTTCCCTGGATCAAGTAATCCCAACTCTGCTGATAGCTCCAGAAACCTTGCCTCTGCAAGTGGCTTAGTTAGTATATCAGCTTTTTGATGATCTGTGTGGATCTTGACCAACTTTATGTCCTTCTTCTCCACATGGTCTCTAATGAAGTGATGCTTGATGTCCACATGCTTGCATCTTGTGTGCAATACAGGATTCTGTGATATAGCAATGGCACTATTGTTATCACAAAATATTGGCACTTCAGTAGAGTTGACTTTGTAGTCTTTCAGTTGTTGTCTCAGCCAAAGAATTTGAGCACAACAACTTCCAGCTGCAACATACTCAGCTTCAGTGGTGGAAGTAGCCACTGTGTTCTGCTTCTTGGAGAACCAAGATATAAGCTTGTTGCCCAAGAATTGACAAGTCCCTGAAGTGGACTTTCTGTCAATTCTACAACCTCCATAGTCAGCATCTGAGTAGCCAGTTAGCTCAATGTTGTCATCAGCAGGATACCAAAGGCCTAGGTTTTCAGTGCCTTTGAGGTACCTCAAAATCCTCTTTGCAGCCTCAAGATGGCTTTTCTTAGGATTTGCTTGGAACCTTGCACAAACACCTACTGCAAAGGTGATGTCAGGTCTGCTGGCAGTGAGATAGAGGAGTGAACCAATTATTCCTCTATACTCAGTAGAGTTGGTTGGAATACCACTCTCATCAGGATCCATCTTCCAATTTGTGTTCATAGGGATCCTTACTGGCTTGCTAGTTGTACACCCAAACTTCTTGATCATTTCTCTGGTGTACTTAGCTTGGTTGATGAAGATTCCTTCTTTAGATTGTTTGACTTGAAGACCCAAAAAGAAGTTCATCAACCCCATCATGGACATCTCAAACTTGCTTTGCATTAGCTTTGAGAACTTCTCACACAGCTTCTCATTGGGGGATCCAAATATTATGTCATCCACATAAATTTGGACAACCAAGATGTCCTCTCCTTCAGATATTCTGAAAAGAGTTCTGTCCACAGTTCCCTTGGTGAATCCATGATCCAAGAGAAATTGTGACAGTGTATCATACCAAGCCCTAGGGGCTTGCTTGAGTCCATATAGAGCTTTCTTGAGTCTGTAAACTTGGTTTCCAACCTCAAAACCTGGTGGTTGCTCTACATAGACTTCTTCCTTCAAGACTCCATTCAGAAAGGCACTCTTGACATCCATTTGGTATACTTTGAACCTCTTGTGGGCTGCATAGGCTAGAAAGAGCCTTATTGCTTCTAGCCTTGCCACAGGTGCAAATGTCTCATCATAGTCAATACCTTCATGTTGGCAATAGCCTTTTGCCACAAGTCTTGCTTTGTTTCTGACAATCACATCATTTTCATTTTTCTTGTTCTTGAACACCCACTTTGTTCCAATAACATCTTGATGTGAAGGCCTATCCACCAGCTCCCATACTTCATTTCTGGTGAATTGGTTCAGTTCTTCCTGCATGGCTGTAATCCAATTGGCATCTTGAAGTGCTTCCTCAATATCACTTGGTTCTTGCTCTGACAAGAAACAACAGAAAAGAGCACTCTCACCATGGAATCTTCTTGTTTTGACTCCAATACTTGGGTCACCAAGTATTAGATCAGTAGGATGGTCTGACAACCAGGTCCTTCTTTTTCTGATCTCTTCAGTAGAGTTGTCCTCTACTGAAGTTGAGTCAATTTGATTATAGAACTCAGGATAATTGAATGCAGGATCTAATTCAGGATCATAATCAGGGGTGTTGTCCTCAATGTCAGGGACATTGGTATTTTCAACATTTTGAGTTCCCCCTTGATTATTTGACCCATTAACTACCTCAGCAGGTACTGCTTCTTCATTGGTAGTTGTTACCTGGATGTGAACTGGGATTGGATCATTCAGTTCACCATTTCTTTCAGTGGGATTTGCCTCAGGAAGGTTGCCTTCAGGATGGTTGTCCAACATAGAGTTTTCAGGTAGATTGGCTTGGACAACATCTATGAATTCAGTGACTTTGTCTTTTAGGCTTAGTCTGGTTGTTCTTTGTGTGATTTCTTCTGATTCCAAGTTCTCATTCCTGAACTCATGATTAGATTCATCAAACACAGCATGAGGTGTTTCTTCCACAATAAGAGTTTTCTTGTTGTAGACCCTGAAGGCTTTACTGATTTGGGAGTATCCAAGAAACACTCCTTCATCAGCTTTGCTATCAAAGGCTTTCAACTGATCTTTCCCATTATTGTGAATGAAACACTTGCAACCAAAAATGTGAAAGTAAGACACTTTAGGCATTCTTCCTTTCCAGAGTTCATAGGGGGTTTTGCCTTGCCCCTTAATAATCAAACATCTATTTTGAGTATGGCATGCAGTGTTTATAGCTTCAGCCCAAAACCTCTTAGGTAATTTTGAATCAGCAATTAGAGTTCTAGCAGCTTCTTTTAAAGTTCTATTTCTTCTTTCTGCAACTCCATTCTGTTGGGGAGTTCTAGCTGCTGAGGTTTCATGAGCTATTCCATTAGATGTACAATACTCATTGATGTATGAGTTAATGAACTATGTGCCTTTATCAGATCTTATCTTGATAATGTTAAGGCTTTTCTCATTTGACAATCTCTTAAGAAGTTCAGGCAGTTTGACTTGAGTTTCCTTCTTATTAAGGAGAAATACTACCCATGTGAACCTAGAGAAGTCATCTACTACAACCAATGTGTATTTTCTACCATTTATGCTTGCAGGGGTAATTGGTCCAAAAAGGTCCATATGTAACAGTTCAAGTACCCTTTCAGTAGAGATGACTGGTTTTCCCTTAAATGAGGCTTTGATCTGTTTTCCTTCTTGGCATGGTTTGCAAACATGCTCTTTAATGAAAACCTCATTAGGTAGTCCTTTGACTAATGCATTTCTAGCAATTTTGTTCATTGTTTTAAAGTTCAGGTGGTTTAATATTTTATGCCATATCCAACTTTGTTCACTAGAACTCTTAGCAATGAAGCATGCAGCATTAGTAGACTTGTCCCAGTCTGCAAAATACACATTTCCTTTCCTAGTTCCAGTCAATAGAATTTGTTGAGTCTTATCTTTAATCAAGCATTTATCACAGGAAAACTCAACATTGAAGTTTTTATCACATAATTGACTGATACTTAGGAGATTATATTTGAGACCAGCTACATAAGATACATTGGTTACTTTGATGTTACCAATCATCAAAGTACCATAACCTTTTGTTGATGCTTGTGAGCTGTCTCCAAATGTGACATTAGGGCCTTCTTTTTCAATGAAATCAGTGAGGAGTTCCTTGTTTCCAGTCATGTGCCTTGAACATCCACTGTCAAGGTACCATGCTGTCTTTTTGCTTATACTCCTCATCTTGTGGCCCATTGGTACCTACAATTAGATGGGTTTAGGTACCCTTTGAGTTTTGGGTCCTGAGAGGTTAGCTGTACCTTTAGGAACCCAAACTTGCCTAATAACCTTGATTGATTCAAGGTGGCTAAGTTGTCTTCCTCTAGCATCTACATACACTGTCTTTCCCTTAAATGCCTTTGGGAAAGTGTGTGTGAATGTGTTAACTCTATAAGTTTCAGGAGAGTTGTCAAATCTCCTGAACTTTTGAGTTCTTTGTGCTACTTGAGGGAATCTTTGAGGAAAGGCTTTCTTTTGACCATTACCCTTTGGCATGAAGGGTTTTGGTTGTCTCATTTTATTTTGCCTTTGAGGAAAGTTATCCTTGGGTCTATTCAGCTGAGGCTTTCTCAGAAGAGTTGGCCTAGGCTGATTATACTTTGGATAATTCCTCTGAACATTGTTCAGTAGAGTTGCCCTTCCATTGGGTCTACTCTGCTGACCAACATTCCTCTTATGTTCAGGAGCTTTGGCCATTTCCTTAGGTTTTGGCCTATTCTCCTGAATCACTTGAGTAGACAGATTATCCATTTTGCCCTTTCCTTTGTTCAGTGGCTGAATCACTTCATTTTCAGTTTGTGCCACTGATTTAACAAAGATTCTCTTAGTGTTACTTACAGAAGCAACACTAAGACAAGGTGAAGATTCAAATGGATCAAAACCTAATCCACTTCTTTGAGCCATAGGTCTTTGATAACTCTGAATTTCCTCTATTGCTCTAGAGGATTTCTTCAGAGCAGACATCTTTAATTTTAGGCTCTCTTCACTTGATTTAAGAATATCATATTCATGTGAGAGGTTTTCAAGTTTGGCATTGAGAATTTTAAGTTCAAAATCTTTTCTCTTCTGAGAGAGAAGTTGATCATCAATCTCCTTTTGTTGGTCAACTATCCTGAGATTTGCTTCCTCAAGCTCTCTCAAGACTTGTTGATACAACTCAGTAGACTTGACATCAACAACTACCTCAGAGTTTTTGGCAAGTTCAATGGCCAATCTTTCATTTTCTCTCACACAGTTATCATGAAATTCTTGTAACAAAGTGAAGTCTTCCATCAACTTTCCAAGGGAAAGCTTCAAGTTGACCTCACTATTGTTCTGTGAGATGAATGATGGTGAACTAGAAGTAGAGGATACCTCATCATCCTCAAGAGCCATGTTGCAGACATCATCATCATCATCACTGTTGGAGAACAGTCCATCAGAGGAGTTGAGGCTTTCAGTACTATCAGATTCTTCACCAGCCATCATGGCCTTTCTGTTGGTGAACTTCCTGTCTCTTTTGGCCTGCCTCTCTCTTCTCTCCTTAGAGCTTAATTCAGGGCAATCATACTGGAAGTGCCCTTTCTTTTTACAGTTATAGCACAGATCTTCATCATCTTCTTTCTTTGATTCTTCTCTTCTTTTTGATGATGAAGGTTCAGCTCTACTGGACCTTCTCCTATCAGAGTACTTGTCCTCTGATCTTTTCTCTTCAGGCTTTTTGACTTCAGCCTGTGCTTCAGGAGAGTTGTATCTCCTGAATTTGTTGTCCTGGTAGAATTTCTTGTATCTACCAAACCTTGAGTTTAACTTTTCAAACCTTCTAGCCATCAAGGCTAGTTCTTCCTTCATTTCAGTCTTTGAGACTGACTTTGATGATCTTGGAGTGGACTGCATCTCTGGTTCAGCAGTCTTGGCTTTGAATGCCACTCCCTTAGTAGGATTTGAAGGTTCCTCAATAGGCTTTCTTCTATTGAGGTCGAACTCATAAGCTTTGAGTTCAGAGAAGATTTGTTGCATGGGCATGGTGGAAAGATCTTTGGTGTTTTGCATCATTACAGCATAGACATCCCACTTTTGAGTGAGACTTCTCAAGATCTTCAACCCCACTTCTCTCTTGGTGTAAACCTTGCCCAGTGAGTTGATTTCATTCATCACATCAGTGAATCTACCAGCAAACTTATCAATGGATTCCTCAGACTCCATTGCAAACTGTTCAAATTTCTGCACAGCAACTTGGAGCTTGTTTTCCTTGATCTTTTCAGTACCCTCACACATTTCAGCAAGAGTATCCCAAATTTCTTTGGCTGTTGTGCAGTGGTAGACTCTACCCATAATTGCATCTGGAATTGTTTGGTAGAGGGTGTTCATTGCTAGATAGTTCAGATTATCTTTCCTCTTTTCATCAGTAGTGAAGTCATCTTCATCTTTGGGTAGTACATCTCTTGTATCTGCCCTTTAAGCCTCTGTGACTCTGGGATTGACAAAGGTGAACACAAAAGGACCTCTTGTGATCACTCTCAACATATCAGTATGAAGAGATGCAAGATGAGCCCTCATTCTGATTTTCCAGAAATCATAGTTATCAATTGAGAACATGGGCAGTTTGTGATGTGAAATGTGGTTGACTGGATTTGTGGCCATGTTGTCCAATCCTTGGATAGTAGGAGGTGGAACAGCAGCATTGTTGTTGGCCATAATTCAAGAACAAATAGTCAGTCAAAGTACACTAAGGATTTCAGAGAGATCAGTTCAGTGACCACAGCCAATATGTGAATTTGAAAACCAAGATGGCTTTTCAGAAGCAGTGGTCTTTGAACCCCTGCTCTGATACCACTTGTTGGTCCTGAAAGGAGTAGATAACAAGTGTATGGGGGGGGGGGGGGAATACACTTGTATGCAAATTCTTTTCAAACTTAATCAAACTAGAGCTCAGCAAGGTTGTCTTGGACAACTCTGCTGAAGAAGATTAACTCTTCTTAGATAATCAATCTAGGGGAGTTATATGTGCGGAATAGTGGTTGGCCCTTTTAGTTTAAACTCCTTTAATTTCTGAAATCACTTAGTCAATGGAACACAGTCCAGTTTTCAGGGAACTTGTCCAAATAGGTTTTTGCACAGTCTTTGAATGTTTATCCTTGAAAGATCAGTTTTGTGTGCAGTATTGATGTATTATAAGTACTTGAAATGTAAATCAACACAAGAGTTTATAGTGGTTTAGAGACTCAAGCTCCTACATCCACTTTCCCTGATTTAACAGGATAATTCCTTCACTCTTGGAATTAACTTGTTTTATAGTGCCAAGGTGCACTTGATCAAGAACACCACTCTTGGTGAATTGATCCCTAGGATGTCTAGAGTCCTAGTACCCTCTTCTCAACTCAGAACTGAACTGTTCTTCTCTCAACAGTCAGCTCCTACCACTTCTACTACTACAACCTTCTCACTTTCACTCTTGAAAGATATGAGGATTGAAGTAAGGTTCCAACTAATGAGATATCCTTTACAATGGAGATCAGTGTATAAGGATAGGATATCTCTCTAAGCTTGTGTATGGATGTACAATGAAGTTCAGCTTAGATGAAGTGTTTGAAGACTAAGATAGTCTTTGAAAGCTTTGAAAGCACTCTAGCTTGTAAGAACTTGAGCTAGGTTGGATTGTGTTGAGATTGGTTGGATGCTTTCAAATGGTCTTCACACTTCTGTATTTATAGACAAATGAAGGATTTGCCCGTTGGAGAGGCAGCCTCCAATGTCCATAAATGTCTTCTTTTAGTTCTTCAACTTTGAAGACAGGATCTTGATAGTGACATGTCCTCATTTGGGAAATAAACGGCTGTAAGAAGCTTTGTCTTCATTCTGTAGCACTCTTCCCAACATCTGACTTTCAGATTCTCTTGTTAGGACTTGGACATCACTTCTGAAGGTTGTTCCAATGATGGGACAACATTCCTCATCATTTGGACAACACTCCTTATCACTATCAGCAGTCTTGCTTATCAGCAAGATTGTCTTGCTCTTTCCCTTTTATTTTTCTTGAGGATGGCTCTTTCCCTTCAGATGGCTCTTTCCCTTTTATTTCTCTTGAAGATGATCTTAGCTTGTTTCTTTGAAGGTCTTTAGGGTGTGGTTGTCTCTTTCTCTTCAGTGTAGTTGACCTCAGGTTTCAGAGCACTTGATCTTGATTAATTGAGCTGAGACAACTCCTCTGGACAACTCTCCTGATCAGCATATTTGTCTTTCAGCAGACTTGATCACAATTCCAGAGTTTGAGCCTTGAGGGGACTTGTTCTTGATGTACTTCAAAGCATGTGTTCCCCCTTAATTTGTGCATCTAATCATTTAAGAGCTGCCTAACATATTAGCTCCTCATCTAGCTTATAATCTATATGTTCTAACATTTCTAGAACATACTTATCTTGATTTAGGCATGTCTCAGGGGGGTTTTGGTATTAGATCAAAACGTATCTCATTTTATTCCCAACACTATCTGACAATTCAAGGTTAATCTTTGAAGAATTAACCAGGTCAGTAAGTTTAAGGTCTAGATTGACAACCTCAGTCTCTAAGAACTTATTGCGTTCTTCAAGTTTATTGCACTTGCTCTTTAAAACATTGAACTTATTTCTCTCAGTAGCATGTGTCTTAAGTAGGTCTTGATATAACCTGTCTGTCAATGCACACTTTTCTTTGAGTTGTTTTAACTCTTCAGTCAAGCGTTCATTTAGGACTGTTACATTAGGATCTACTTTAGACTGAGCTTCCTTAAGGTCAATGATTTCTTATTTTAAGGCGATGTTCTCGTCGCTGACTTCAATGAATGCCTGGTTAGCTAGTAGGAGGTCTTCTTCATTCACACTAGTAGAGTGATGAAGACTACTCCCTACTTCACTACTGGCAGTATCACTTTCATCAGAATCCGATTCATCACATGATTGAAAAGAAGTAGCAGATGATACCTCTTGATCGATTTTAGCCATGCAGCATAGGCCATCATCTACTATGAATGCTTCATCGTGATCTCGATCAGACGGGTAGCTAGATGAGGACGATGGCAACTTGTCTGAATCCGAATCAGAGTCATCATTAGCCATCATTGCATTCTTGCCACGGTTGTATCTTCTTTCCCTTTGTGCTTTGCGTTCCTCACGATAATCAGTGCTCAGGTCTGGACATTCGTAGATGTAGTGACCTGGCTTTTCACAGTTATAGCACAAGAGATCATTAGTAGCCTTTTTAATAGGAGAGTTATCCCTTCGCTTATCACGTCTATCGGAACGCTTAATCTTCCTATCATCAGACTCTCTATCTCATCTATTACCTTTCGAGAGTTCGTCTCTCCTTTCGGACGAGTTCCGGTCTCGTCTGGTCTCAGACGAGTTCTTAGAAGCAGACCCTCTATGATCTTTATAGAACTTCTTATATCTACCGAAACGCTTATTCAACCTATCAAACTTTCTAACCATGAGGTTCACCTGATCCTTCAGACTAAGATCAGTATCTAACTCGTCTTTCACAGAAGTAGACTTAGTTTTAGACTTAGACTTGCTAATTCTAGAACTCTTGGACGAACTAGATTTGAAGGCAACGTTCTTAGATACATCATTGTCTCTATCACTACTGGCTATGGGTTCATCTTCGTCTAAATCAAACTCATGAGCCTTTAGAGTTTGAAACATGGTCTCTGCAGTCCACACGTCTATGTTTTGGGTATTCTTAACAAGCATCTTCACCATCTTCCATCTAGGATCTAGGCTTTTAAGAATTCTCAGATTAATTTCACGAGGAGTATAAGATTTACCAAGAACTTCCAAGTCATTCATGATTTTAGTAAAGCGAGTATCCAACTGGTCAATAGTTTCACCAGTTTTCATTTTGAATGATTCGAATCTTTGAACAGCAGTAGAAAGCTTGCTTTCTTTGATCAGGGAGAAAAAGTAAAGAAATTAGTTGACTTTTATGTGTGGAGAAAAAGTAATGACATTTGTGTAAAATTGAGGATATTGTGAGGGTGGAGTTTATAAAAGATTTTCCATTTTAAGAGTGTGAAAGTTATTATGGGACGTCCCGAAAAGGAAGTGTGAAAGTAATTGTGGGACGGAGGGAGTAATAGTAGAATATGTTGTATTTTTTAGGGGTCGATTGAGTTGCATGGTGAAATCCGAATGTTAAATTCTGAACTAGAACAGGACGGGAGAGTGGAGACGTTACGTCCCCGGTTCGGACGTGATAGTCCCAAAACAAACATGTCCTACATGATTCTAATTTAATTTAATTGGGGGTTTAGACAAAAACTTGTGTGAGACCGTCTTAAAACAAGATCCTCAAGCCAATTCCCTGAACGAAGCGCTTGTATTAATCTTATTTTTCGCCAAAAATCTTTCATTTATCTCGTTAACAACTTTCACTTTTACCCAATTGATTAAAGTGCTCCATAGCCCATATGTGTAAGGTCATTAGGGTCTTCATACAATTAAAAGTATGTCTAGACAGAGGTTGGTAGTGTAGGTCCCTAGTTGAGTTTAATATTGAGTAAGCTAGTGAAAATGTCTAGAGGGGGGTGAATAGACTTTTCAAAATTCTTTCAATATATCAGAATACGAATGCGGAATATCAGAATATAACAATGAGCCCAATTCAAGTTTATACTCAACTAAATCCGAGAACTCTGTTATGAACACTCTACTAGTCTTGTTCAGATATGTAATTTAATCAATTAAACAGATAATCAATCAAACACAAATAAAACAGTAAAGTAAATCAAACACGAGATTTATAGTGGTTCGACAACTTGTCTACGTCCACTCTCACAAACCCAGTTGTGATATTCTTATTAACTCATCCAATGGAGTAATGTGTGTTCTTGTAGCTTTAAGTCCCAAGAAATAAGACTTAGATCTTCTCGATAACACTTCCAAGTGTTTCTTCGATCTTACTAGAGATTTACAAGTATCTAGCAACTTGAAACAGTAAAAATAAAACTTCTCTGTCTTCAGTAGTAGCCTTCTGGATTTCTTCAATTTGTCTTCTGGCTTCTTTCTGAATCTTCAAACTCTGAGAGTAATTCGCTTCTTGAATACTTCAGTAATGCTTCAGTATATCGATATGTCAGTAGTCTTTAATCGTTCAATACGCCATGGTATTTATAGACATCCAACTTCAAGAACTTCCAGTTGTGTAACCAACTTTTCTTGAAAACTAACTCATAACTGTTAATCTTTATCCATCCACGCGTTTCTGTAGTTAATTAGTTATTTCCAACTAACTCTTCAATCTTTATCTTCACACGCGTTTTGAATAACTAACTTCTTCAGTCTTCTCGTTGACTTGTCTTGTCTCGTAGTCCACCTGTCTTGTTCCAACACTTAGACAAATTCTGAGTCTTCTTCTTACTCTTCTTGTCTTGCACAGTAGACTTCAGTAGTAGACTTCAGTAGTAGACTTAGATATAACTAATCTAACAAGACTATTACATTACTTTAAGCTTTATAAAATAGCTTAGTCAACTTAAGAATCTATACAACATTATAAACGAATACATACGAAAATCATGAGCTTCTATACAATTCGAAATATAGCTCAGTAAACAACCTAAACAAATATACAAAGTACTTATAACATGTACTTGTCTTTTGAACACTTAAACTTTCTTTCGAAACATAACTTGTCTTATGAATTAGTACTTGTCTTGTGAACTAGTACTTGTCTTATGAACTCTACTGATCTGCTCAAGATGACTTCTTTAACTAGACTAGATCAGTCAACACTTAGAAAATATTCAAGTCTACTTTTAGCTTATCAAAACTTCATCTTATCTTTCCATCATTTAGGACTTGTGTTGGGATTCATATCCCAACAGGTAGTTTACATAAAAAAAAAAGATGTGACGCTGATTTTTGATACTTGTCCGCCTCCTCAGTAATAATTCTTCTTTTCTCCTGGTTGGTTTTCATCGGCAATCTGTCCCATAATAACATTCAAGCCCTTGTTGTTTCCTTTATTGATACGATGTTGTTCCAAACTACACCATGCTCCATCGTCACCTTCGGGCCTGCTTTCTCTGCACGAGATGTAATTCAAAAGTGTGGTATGTGTACTTTGTTTTATAATTTCCATATGGACTTGTTTTCCATTTCCAACTATCGGATTCGCCTTCCGTCAATGAGCATTTAGAGAAATTAATTGAGTTAAGCCCTCTACCTCATCAAATAACTCTCTTCTCCACTCCCTTGACCACACCCAAACCCCGTCACCCACTCATTAATATATATATATATATATATGTGTGTGTGTGTTGGGATATAAATCCTGATACAAGTCCTAAATTGATGTTGAAGTAGTTTTGATAAGCTAAAAAGAAGACTTGAATATATTTCTAAGTGTTGACTGATCTAGTTATGGAAGTCGTCTTGTGAAGATCAGTAGAGTACAAAAGTACAAAGTATAATATACATGTGAAAGAAAGAAAAGACAAGTACGTTTTATAAGTACTATGTTATATATTTGTTAGGTTTTATGATGAGCGATTAAATGTTGTATAGAAGCTCATAGTTCATATGTTCATTATTGATGTATAGTTTTAAGATGACTAAGCTGGAATTATAAAGCTTAATGTAATGTAATAGTCTTGTTAAGATTAGATGATAGGACTAGTATAAATTAGTTCTTTGAAGAAGTCTAGTGTGAAGAAGAAGACCCGCGGCCAGACAAGACAACTGAAGAAGAAGACTAAAGATTTGTCTAAGTATGGAAGACTAGACAAGTGCGCAAACAAAGAAGAAAATACTTAAGTCAGAAACGCGTATGAAGATATATATTGGAGAGTCAGTTATGGAATAACTAATTAACTGAAGAAACGCGTGGAAGGATAAGAAGAAACCGTTCGAAGTTAGTTATCAAGAGGTTGTTGATAACAGAAAGTTCTTGATGTTCAGAAGTCTATAAATACTTGGAGGTATTCTACGATTCAAGACTACTGAAACTCGACATACTGAAGCGAATTACAGAGAAGAATTCAAAGCAAAGAAACTCACAAAGTTAAAGTTCAGAAAGTTGAAGCCACAAGACAAGTGACAAATTCGAAGAAGGCTACTACCGAACTAGAGAAGTTTTATTATTTTTGTTCAAGTTGCTAGTTACTTGTAAAATAGCTAGTTGTTAGATCGAAAATATATCTGGAGATATAATCGAAAAGATTGAAGTCTTATTTCTTGGAACTTAAAGCCACAAGAACACACTACTCGAAGAGAAGAGTAATAAGAATTTCACAACTGAGTTTGTGAGAGTGGATGTAGACAAGTTGTCGAACCACTATAAATCCTGTGTTGATTTACTTTACTGTTTTATTTGTTGTTTAGTTGATTACTTGCTTAATTGATTAAAACTGCATATATGATAGACAAGACTAGTGTTCATACAGAAGTTCATTTTCGAGATTAGTTGAGTATAATATTGTTGGGCTCATTGTTCATTCTGATATTTCCGCATTGTGTATTCTGATATATTGAAAGATTTTGAAAAGTCTATTCACCCCCCTCTATACATTTTCCTAGCTTACTCAATATTATCAACTCAACTAGGGACCTACAATATATATATATCTTTCTCTCACTAAAATAAGAGCGTACAACCTTTGAAATTGTGATTTAAGCGTCGACTCCCATACCCAAATATCCTCCCAAAACCTAGCCCTAGACCCGTCTCCTTGTACTTTTACAACGTTACCCACATCCATTTTCCATTGTTCCCAGCCCCTGTAGAAATAACATCCATCAACTAGTTTGATACTCTCCCTCCCCTCCTTCTAGACATAAAACCGCTCGAGCCAAATTCAACCCCTCCATACAAGAAACCTATGACTATAGCCCAAAGACAATCTCTATTAATCAGAAAAGACCACAACCATTTACCAATCAAAATTGGGTTAAAACACCCAAGATCCCTCACTCCCAGTCTCCCTTCCTACTTTGTGAGACAAATAAAGTCACATTTAATCCACGCAATTTTACGCACATTTTTCCGACCACCCCACATAAAGTTACAACATAGAGAAGTTATGGTTTACAAGGGTTTTTTAGATAGGCGGTAAAATGAGAAATGATAGATCGGTAATGATGTCAATACCGTCTTTAGTAGAGTAATTCTTCCCCAAAACGATATTTTGTTCACGTCTCAAGCTTTCAATCTTCTTTTCACTCTATGTATGAGATGATTTCATTCAAAAATCCTTTTATAATTGGCTCCTACTCTAATTTCAAGATACGAGAAAGGAACTTCACCAAAAGCACAACCAAGAATTGATGCCATTTTCTCAAGTCTTTTACTATCATCATTTACTCTCATTAAACTATTTATTAAAATTCACTTTTTGGTATTATATGAACAATCATTTGTTGCTATATGAACAAATATGTATTACTACTTACATACTTGTTCAAGTAGTAACACATGGAGGTTCATAAAGTATTGGAAAATGTATTACTACATAAATACTGTGTTATTGTATAAAGAAAAATGTGTTATTCATGAACAATAAATCAATACAAAATTTTAGATTTAAAAGATAAAGAACAAAATAATACAAATGCAAAAAAAACAAAACCAAATTTATGACAAAAAAATATTTTTTAGTGAAAAAATGCTTTTGAAAACTAAGAAAAGAATCAAGGGGTCTCGACAACCATTGATAAAAAATCCACATGAAAAAACTTTCATGAAAGCGAGGAAGAAATAATGAAAAAAGTTAAAAATAAATCTAAAAATGAGAATTTTTTTTTGTCTTGGTAGCTAGAAAGAAGAAAGCAGAAGTGGATAGAACGGAGCGTATTGCGCAATATTTTATATGAATATCTACCATCAATCTATACAAAAGTGTGTTATAAATTAATAATGGTGTGTTTCGTCTTGTTTGCAGGAAAATCAATGACCACTCATTGTTTTGCTAGTGTTTGAATTTTTTTCAAGTTTTTATTATTGAATCGAATCTCCGGATGACCTTCTTAATAATTTTTATTCTTGCATTTCTTAAACTATAAAATACTTTTGTATAAAAAATAAATAAATAATATATGTTGAGTTAAAAATAAAAAATAATCGGCTTTGTTATCTAAGTAAAATATACTCTTTTATTTATAATAGTTCAAGATTAATTAGTGGAATTGTGAAAATATATTACTTCCTCCATTCCATAATTTATTTTACATGTCAAGTGATACACAAAATAAGAAAAGATAATTTAGTGGAAATTTTAAGGGGTAATTTTGTAAATCTTTATGAATAAAGTTAAAAAATAAGTTAATTTTGTGTATTTGTGGAAAAAAAATAAGGGTTAATTACAAAAAAAAATCGACACTTTTAATTCAGTTGCAATTTAATCTAAACCTTTGAAATATTGCAATTAAATCACTAACTTTAACTTTTTTAGCAAATTAAACTTTGGAGCAGCACACCTGAGGTGTCAATCCTATTTGGCTCCCTTTCATTTTTTTTTTAAAAAATACTTCAATAAGGTATAGAAGAAGATTTACTTGCTATTCTCTCTTATTTACTATATACTCTGTTTTTTGGGATTAACTCATCGGAGGAGAAGCGAACCTCTTATACTCTGTTTTTTGGGAGTTTCTCCAATGGCTATTTCTCCTCTATGAAAGAACTCGGGAACGGGAGTTGGAGTTCTGTTATACGAGCCATTTGTAACGAAATGTCATAATTAAAAAAGGAATCCAATATCAATGGCAAACAGGTATGTTAATTTTTTTTTTCAATAGCGTTCGATTTGGGGGAAATAAAATTAGGGTCATTTTTTTAATGGAAAATTATAAAATTAGGGCCGTAGAGTGATTGACAAAGTGGGATAGCTCAAGTGTTAGAGCACCACTACCAAGGCCTCAGGTCATAAAAATAAATGATATTTTTATGAAATTTGTTCAAATTAAGAAAGAGTATGTATTTATAAGTATACCTTAAATAATAAAGGGAAAAAAGTAAATATTAATTCATAAAAGTTAATTAGAAATTAGGAAGTTTTATAAATTCAAGGAAATGGCTTAATTAGAATAAACAATATAACGACATGATCGGTACGAAGGAACGGAGTAGGAATGAAATGTGCATTCTTAATTATATTCCTAATTCTATGATTGGTAAGTTTTATTGTATTGAATATGGAATGATTATTCCCAAAAATTTAGGAATAGTGATTCATTCCCTCCCCCTAATTTTATGTATTCCATTCCTTGATGAAATGTTATTTAACGATATTTTTAATTATTTTATATTCATTAATTTTTTAAATTTACATAATTATCCAACTCTAATTATTTCAATGATTTACTTTACTTATCATAAAAAAATTGTAGTTGGTTTACTTATTAATTGAAATTATTTAACAACGACTAATTATAATTTGAAGTTAAAAAATAACTTTATAATAAAATATTAAATAATTTACCTAGAATTTTTTTTTGAATTACATTAAAATAAATCTAAAGCCTAGGTAGTGGTGCTCTAACCACTTGAACTATCCAACTTCGTCAATAATTTACCTAGAAAAATATGTAAAAAATAATATTCCGTGGGAATTTTAAGTTTTGCGAAATTATTAAAAATTTATATAGTTTTTAATTAATTTATATTATTAAAAATAATACATGTTCAAGGATAATTTAGTCATTTAAAATAAATTTTAAAAATTCATTACATTCCATTATACCAATCATGAGATTAGAATCACATGAAATATCTTATTCATTCTTTCTCAATACCAATTATAAGAATTACTATTCTTAATTCATTCATTTTCCATCATTATTATATTGTTAGATTCATTCCATTCCACTCTAATATCATTCCATTATACTAAAAAATTACTCCCTCCGTCCCTTTATTAATTGAACATTTATTGTTTGCACGAGTTTTAATGTAAGAATTGTTTATTGATATTAAAGGTGATAAAATGACTTTTTAGTAGGGATATAATGGGTAATTCAACTTTATTGGAGATAGAATATTTAATTAGTATGTATAAAGTAATGACATATGATGTAAATAAGAGATGTTTGAAGGAGTTTTTTAAAGGAGTAAAAATTTACTTTTTCCAAATAAGGAAATGTTTAATTAATAATGAGACAGACGTTTTTTTCAAATATTTAAATAATAGTGGAACGGAGGAAATATAAAATATCATTTAGGGGGGTGTATTGGTTGTGGATTCTGTAGGATTTTTTTGGACTTTCAAAGTTTGGGGGTATTCAATTCGAATTTTAAAAAGTCTTTAAAAATTTTGAGGTATTCAATATGGATTTTAAAAAGTCTTTAAAAATCTTTAGGTATTCAACAGGATTTTAATATTCTATGAATTTTGTTGGATTCTCCTCAAAAAATATAAATAAATTGCATTATCCAAAATCCCTTCTAAAAACAAGAGATTTCAACGGATTCTCTCAGAAAACTCTGAAGACTAAAGATTAGAAGTATGAATGACAATATTGACCCACCCGCGAGATTTGGGTCAAGTCAGATTCGCCTCATATTGAGTATGAATCGGGTTTGGATCTTATGCTCGACCCGCAGGCATCCGCCCCGAATCAATATATAAACTTTATATATATATATTATTGGTAAAATAAATTATATATATATATATATATTTTTTTTTTTATTGATAAAATATTTTATATAATATTAATTTAAAAAAAAAATTAAAATTAACTCTTTATGGAGTTTATGAAAATCTATGTAAATTAATAAAAAAATATATTTCACAATCCGGTCAAAT
Source organism: Galeopsis tetrahit (assembly GCA_963675135.1). NCBI lineage: Eukaryota > Viridiplantae > Streptophyta > Magnoliopsida > Lamiales > Lamiaceae > Galeopsis > Galeopsis tetrahit. The sequence goes on from OY776123.1 coordinate 73,963,181, forward strand.
CTATGTAAATTAATAAAAAAATATATTCCACAAAAAATTCAATAGAATCTCTATAAAAAAAAAAATCCATCATTTATTAAAAAAATAAAAAGAGTAATTAAATATTCAATATAAAAAAATATCAGTAAAACACGAAAATTAAATAGTTGAATTCAGCCAGCCCATATGAATTGAATGTGTATTAGGTGAACATGGTAAGTGTCCCTACATATTCGGCAATGATGGATTTGATAAGATTTAGATTCCATAGGGAGGATAGTATTGTAATTTCAAAGCAAACCCTAGAGCGGTGGCCTCCTTCATCCTATAAAAGCAAAGATGTGGTTCCATAGGATCAATAAAGGTCTGAACTTTTGTTGAAGCCATATATGTGTAGAAAATGGAGTATGAGTGTGAGTAAGGATTTCACACACTCCATGTCAATATTCGCTCACACACTTACAAATGCTTTTTTGTTTGTTTGTGTGTGTGAGAAACTAGTGGAGATTCATCCAACAAAATGAGTTTGTGAAAAGCTAAGGAGTCATATTTTGAGATTTGTTGGGTATTGGATCTAGATCTAAATTTTGTGTGAGATCGTTTCACAGTGAGATGGAACCTAATTAGGTGTGCAATCTTTTTCAATGAATAATGTTTAGTGAAAAAGAAGAAGAGGGCTACAAAAAATTGGTCTTTGGCAATGGCCAATGTGATCAACCAATTCATGTGTTGGCTTTTATCTACACGTCTCAAGGAGCATAAATATAAGGTACCTTTTCAATTTTCACAAGTTGTTTTTCATGTTTTGACATTTTATATGTATGTGTTCATAAATTAAATGAATTTATATTATACAAATTAAATAAAAAAATTGAGTGTATATTATATATATACTCCATCCATTATAGGCTATTGTATCAAAAGATGTGATCATACTTTTCGTGGACGGAGAACACTTAACTTGAGAACCATAGGGAATTGTTTAATGGGGTAGGTTTGGAATTTAGGAGTGTGTTCCTCTCTAGGTCTTAGGTTCGAACCAAGATCCAAACAAATTTTATGGGGCCATGTTCAGAACGTAAACCTCTGGCTATAAACGGGGCCCTCGCAAGTTCGCGGTGGAATTGGTCTCCTCGGATCCATATAGAGCGCGCGGTGGGATTGGTCTCCTCGGATTAGTCGATCTCGAATACACTGGCATAAGACGGAAAGAGTATTAAGGAAACTATTTATGAATGAATAAAAGTGGACGGTGGGATTGGTCTCCTCGGATCCATACAGAGCGCAAAACTACAGAGCGCAAAACTCTAGCTTTAAACAGGCCCTCGCAAGTGCGCGGTGGAATTGGTCTACTCGGATTAGTCGATCTCAAATACCCTGGCATAAGACGGAAATAGTACTAAGGAAACTATTTATGAATGAATAAATCGTCTAGCCTAATTAGCATGGGTGAGTGCCCATAAGATTAACACCTCGAGGTCGCGAGTAGTGTTGTTATTCGAACCGAGCCTTAACGAGACTCGGCTCGACTCGTTAAGGCTCGACTCGTTTAGCTTAGTGAGTCGAGCTCGAGCTCGTTAGATACTCGATTTACTAACGAGCCGGCTCGACCTCGACTTGTTAGGCTCGATAACTAAATTTTTGTATGAAATTCCATTAGGCTCGTTAGGCTCGGCTCGTTAGACTCGTTAGGCTCGGCTCGTTAGACTCGTTAACGAGTCGAGCTCAATTTTTAACTCGGTAATGTTATCGAGCCGAGCTCGGCTCGACTCGATAAGAGCTTGAGTTGAGCTCGAACCTCAAATACTCGGCTCGAATAACAACTCTAGTCGCGAGTATCTAACTCGCCCTCTAGTAGTTTATTAAAATGAATAAGGTAAATTTCGTACAAAAATTTAGTTCACGATTCCGAACTGGAACTGTGGTAAAATCGAAATCGAAACCGTGTAATTTGTGGTTCGATTTTGGTTCCAATATTTCAAAAATTGTAATCGTGGTTCCACGGTTGGAACCAACATTTTTTTAAAAAAAAATAGTACCCTTTTTCATCTCCATCTTCTTCATTCACATACATATATAATCCCTCCGTTAGAAAGCTACCCGACTTTCCATTTTAGTCTATCCCAAAGAAAGCTCCACATTCCTTTTTTTACAACTATTCTCTCTCACATTTTATTATATTCTTCTCTCTCAATTAAATCACGTCTAATACATCTACTTATTATATTATATTTCTTAAACTCCGTGTCCGGAGCTCATGGGGAGCTTTCCTCGGGACGGAGGGAGTATGTTCTATAAATGATAAAATAGAACACTTATAACTTGAGACGAAAAGAATATTAAGGAAATTATTTAGGAATGAATAAATCGTCTAATTGGCATGAATGAGTGCCATGAAGACCGCACCTCGAGGTCGCAAGTATCTAACTCGCCCTCTAGTAGTTTATTCAAAAAATGAATAAATAAGGTAAATTTCGTACAAAAATTCGGTTCACAGTTCCAAACTGGAACTGTGGCAAAATCGGAATTGAAATTGTGTATTTTGCGATTTGATTTCGGTTTCAATATTTCAAAAATTGTAATCGCTGATTCCACGGGTTCGAACCGACAGTTCGTTTTTTTTTAAATAGTACCCCTTTTCATCTCCATCTTCTTCATTCATATACATATGTATATTTTGCAGAGAGATATATTATCTTTAACTACTCCCTCCTTCCCAAAATTACTTGCACGGTTTGATCGACACATTTTTTTAAGAAAAGTGAATTTAGTGGTTGGTGATGTAAGATATCCCAAAATTACTTGCACGGTTTGATCGTCACGAGGGGTATTTTAGAGGGGTATTTTAGGTGATTTGGTGAGGTGTAAAGTGAATATGATGAGGTGTAAAGTAAAATGTATGTAAAAAGATGGTGACAATTTTGAAAATAAAATGATGTTGGGAGGGTATTAATTTTGTGGGGTATTTTCATATTAAGAATGTGTAAGTAATTTTGTGACGTCTAAATAAGAAAATGGTTTGTATGTATTTTTGTAATATATATATTATAAAAAAGCTACCATTGTCTGTACTAAAAGTAGTGAGAAAGAGAACCAGTCCAGCAAGCAAGCTAAAAAAAAAAACTTGAAATCGGCTAAACTGACGATTTTCGAACCGTAACTGTCCGATGCATTACCACGATTCAGTTTCGGTTTCAACATTTTCGAACTGTGGAACCGCCTATTCAGAATCGTAAATGGCAGTTCCCGAACCGTGGGCATGTCTAGTGTGAGTTCGAAGTCCGGTGGCGTAGGTTCGATTCCTTTATACTCCTTTATTCTTCTGTAATCGACTCATTTTTGTCGGTCATTCCACCAATTGATATATTTTCTAAAATGTACATTTCACCATCTCTCTACCTTTTAAGGTAAGGGCTAGGCGCATGTAATTCAATTTGCACATTCATATAATTGACGAGGGTGTTGGCCAGTGTTTTAATTGTCCTTGCTATTTTTCACCAAATGGTGAGGAGGCCCTTTCCAAAAAATGGCTTTGAGCAAAAATTGGTGAGGGTTAATTTTACTCACCAAACTTCTATTGCAAAAGTCGGCATCTAGGCTAGACTAGGCGACGTCTAGACGCTGATCTATCATCTATCTAGCGATTTTTGACTTATTAGTTTTTTTTATTTGGATTTTTAAGCGTCGAAGTCCGATTCAAGCAATCAAGTACACATTTTTTTAAGTGAAATCAATGCTTTGAGCAAAACACACAACTTTGTCATGATGTATAATTTTTTTTTTTTTGCAAAATATTATTTAAGGGGTGAAAACGATATTATTATATTTTCAGTCATTATTTTTATAAGTTTTAATTTCTGTAGGGACCTCTTCTGCTTTTATGAAATTAAGATTTTATATTTATGGCTTAAAAAATATATAGGTAAAATATTTTTTAAAAATTCTAGGTGGTGGACTAGACTTTGTGCCAATACGCCCAACTTACAGATTTTTGACTTGGTAACGTTGCACCAAACTCTCTTAGGGTATGTTTGTTTTGGAATTATGTAGGATCAAACTCTCTTAGGGAATGTTTGTTTTGGAATTATGTAGGATGGGGAAAATCTTGGATGGGGAAATCGTGATGAATAGTAATTGTGTGTGTTTGTTTGGGATTTTGAGTAGGATGAGATATAACTTTATGTCAAATCAAATTGTGTAGGGAAAATCCGGATATAAAATTTCGAAGTAGAACAAGGTCCCACGTCCGGACGGGTGAGTCCCAAAACAAACATGCCCTTACCAACCTTGATTGGCAAAGGTTTACCCTTGTCATTGCCCCCTACTAGTAGTGCTAGAATATTTTTAGTGTAAACTCCCTATGTCCCATAGGAACTTGATGTTTTGAAAGGTAGTTTTGTAAAGTTTTATGAATAAAGTAAAGTAAAAAGTAGATTAAGTGTGAAAAAGTAATGACATATGGATAAATCCGTAAATACAAGTATATTTTGAGGGTGGAGTTATGAAAGATATTTCCTTGTATAGATTGTGCAAATTGGTATGAAATATAGAAAGTGTGCTTATTCCTATGAAATGGAGAAAGTATTACATAACATAATCATTAAAGTGAGTCGATAAGTTCCGTAATTGTCGTAATTAAACTTAAACTTATCTTACAATACCTCCTTTGCCTTTTTTAGAGAGAAAAATGTATTAACATGGATCTCTTCTAATTTTTTATACTCCTATAAAGTTTTAGTGCACGGTATTGTGCAATTTAAGTGCATGGTATTATGCAATTTAAATGCATTTTCCGCACCGTATGGTGTACAAAAAACTTACTCTTCGTATATATGCTAAGGTATTTATTCATTTCTTTTTCTCCATAATGGAAAACACAGATCTCTTTTCAAATTTGCATCTCTCTAGCAATCTATCCAAGTCCACAGACAAAAACCATTCTTCAAGTGGATTTCACAAGAGATGGGAAGGGTAACAGAAATCTCACATCAGTAGCAACTTGCATTATGCAGAAGCAGAGTACAGAAAAGGGATTATTTCGAAAGACTATTACATCTGGCAATTCTTGTTCCTACGCAGTGCAATCAGTTTCTCAAGATCTTCAATAGTTTGATGCTTGTTCCTACGCAGTGCAATCAGTTTCTCAAGATCTTCAATAGTTTGATGAACGGCATGAAGTATCATCTTCTTGACCTGTGTTGCATATAATTTGGCAATTATTATCAGATGTTTTCCAACACTAGTGGTGTATGGTATACAAGATTCACATACCTCTAATTTGTCTTCTCTAGCTCTGTGGTTCCTGGGAAGTCTCCTAAATTCCTCAGTTAGTTTGAGGCATTCATGTAAGTTTTCAGGAGAAACGAAGTCTGCTGCAACTTTGGTGCATGACTGAACAAAGCATAAAAGAGGTTATGATAAGGTATTTGCTGCATTATTGTGTATAGGAAGCAGAAACACAATTAACCTTCATGCAGGCAGTTTACCTTCAGATTCCTCACTTGGTGTGGGCAACCTGCAGGAATAAACACTGCCTCACCGATTTTCTGTTCAAATGTCCAAGGCTCTACACCTGAAGATTAAAGAAAATCTTGCTTTAGTGATAGAAAGACAGCACATGATAAGATACTGCTCGTGAAATACTATTAGCATACCGTAATCCTCCTTTAGCATAAGTTTGTGTGCTGTGGTCAAATAGAAGGTTTGGTCGTGAATCGGATGAATGACCTATAAAAAAAGGTACATTGACAGGTTTAGTACACAGCATACTATATTAAATTTCCAATAATTTAAGAATTATGAAATTGCCTGATCAACTGGACAGCAATAGGTGTGCCTAAATTCGTTCGAATGCTTAGTGAGATACTCGTTCAATTTTGGCACATCTTCCCTTCTGAAAATATCCCACAAAGCGCCACTACTATCTTCTGACTGCTTTTCTCTTTTGTTTGGTTTGCGACTATCAGCTTTCTTCAATGTGGTGCATGCATTTTCATTTTCCCTTCCGGACCTTGATTCTTCTTCATTCTGGGCTCTATGCTTCTTTTTCAAAATTTCAATTGCTTGATATTGTTCCTCACTCAAAGCCACCTCTTCTGTGTGTGTCAAAATATTCACCTGAAAAGTTTGATTTCAGTGACTGTGAGCTTGTTATACACAAAACAAGAAAAATACGCACATGATATTACTGATTACAAAATTTAGATGTTTACGAGCCCACAAAGAATGCATCAAATTTTACAAAGTCGATGGAAATTATTTCCTGTAGCAAAAACCAAATGATATTTGTGCAACAAATGGGGTTCATACCGCATCAGACATATCACAATGAAGCTTAGTGACAGAATCGCCTCTTCCAAGTTCCTCCCTAAACCCGTAGGCAATGTATGTCTTTGGACCCATATCGGGTTTTATGACAGTAGCAGGCAACTTTACAGCAAGGTTAAGAATTCCAGCCCTTGGATCAGAGTATTCCTGAAACGGCAATGCATGAATGAACTCATCGCAGTGGCGAGGTAACAAGTCCTCAAATTTGTCAGACGGTGGCCAGTCCTTGAGCTTAAGCATCTCAGGCCAGAAATTTGCATATTGTCTCCCTTCGATGTAACCTTTGAAGAATTTGTGTGTATTAATCTCCACCTGCAAAGAATTGAATATTACTCAGTAAATACATCCAATGACTGCTAGATTTATTCAAATTTAGTCAAGAATTTGAATACAATTATTAGAAGGAAAACCGGATATAACCTCACAACCAGCCAAGCAATCCATAGCTTTAACATCCGACGATGTACTGATGTCTTCATCTGTGTGCTCAGACAATGCACGCCACATAACCATTGGTTCCCAGCTTAATCCACTCGTTTGCTCAAGAACGTTTTTAACAATCACTGGCTCTCCTTTAGTCCAGTGCCTACGGAAGTGAAGAAGCTCTTCTTCATTCAAGGTATCCCTCGAATCTGGACAGTACAAGCAGTTATGTTCTCCACAATCTGCCTTGCAAGGCTCACCATCACGAAATGTAAGCTCAAGAACAGCTTTAAAAGCTTTGCATTTCCTCATGACTTCTTCAGCTCGTTTCTTTAATCTTGAGATCCAGTGTTCTGGAAGAAGACACTTAAGCTCTAACTTGCAAACACCACATCCACCCATTTCTTTGGAGGGACAAATGACACACCCGTCTTCGACAGAAAACCTCTCAACATTCATATCAGAACTTGTATCTAAGGTATCTTCTGTATAAGATTCCGGTAATGGATCTCCGCCATGCATGTAATCAGAGCCTCTATTCACATACCGAAGAATTTCTCTGTTACGGTCTACTTGCAGCTGACCTGTACTGATCTCCTGGAAACAACCAAGGCACAGCTCATAAGAGCAATTTGGGCAACTCCGATGAAGATCCACTATTGAAGTTGAACAGTTGTTGCTGCACAAAAGCAACAAAGTCGATGATTGAAATTTGAAACTATACATCTGAGAACTATACCAAGAAAAGGCCAAACACTTACCAATATACACGCTCATCAGTATAGCAAACTGCGCGTTTTACAACCACTAAAGATGATGGTACCCCTGTCAATGTAAACATCTATTAAGTAAAAGAGAATGATCCTGAACACATATACTATATTGAACTAAAAGAAACAGACCTTGAATTTCAGACTCCTTCTCAATCTCTTCAATCTGTTCTTGATGAATATGTTTTAAGTATGGAAAGAGTTTGCTGATGAGATAATATAGATGCTGAAACTTCTCATGATCAATGATGTCTCTTTTAGATGTCTAAATGTTGAACAAGAGCAGTACTTTAGAAGATGAAGAAACTATAAAATCAGTTTAGTGTTTTAATTAACAAATAAATAAACCTTCAATGAGGAAGATGAATGCAAGCATAAGTTGCAGTTGCAATTCCTTCGGCAGTATGGACATGCATCTGCTACATCCTCTTCCGATGTTGTGGGATACCTGAAAACAAGCAAAACGAGTTAGTCATACTAATTTCATGACTTCTTTTGGCTTTAAGGGTGTATAGTTAGTAGGTTACCATTGCTTAATACACTGGATGCAATAAACTTTCTCATGGCACTTCTGGCATGGAACAACAATTCTTCTATCCTCTCTACAACACTGATGGCACCTAATTGCCTTCTTTTGATCTACCTGCTTATTAGAAGACAATTAAACAATATTCACTGCTAAGTACTAAGCCACATACTTAAATCTCTGAAAGAAAGGTAACCTTAATCTTTTTAGTCTTTTTAGCTGCAGTAGCTTTGACATGAAGATCAATTGACAAAGTATCTGAAGAGGACCATAAATTAGAAGCCTTTGAAATTCTTGAGGCGTTGATCAACGAACCATCACATCTCCTTTGAACCCTTGTGGCGGCACTATCACTACTACATTGGGCTTTTGGGATTAAATTACACCCACTTTCAGTTTTGTTTATAAATGAATATATATCTTGTTCATCATACTGGAAATCTTCAAGAGTGAAATTTTCCTCCCAGTACTTGATTGAAGAAGCACAGTGCCGTTTTGGTCTTCTCTGATTATCCTTGGCCCCCAATTGCATGTGCTTCTCCTTCTTCTCGTCCCACTCCTCTTCGCTTTCGCTTTCCGAATTTCCCCTTTTCCGTTTATTTTTCTGATTCGGCTCTTCTGTTATAATTGAATTGCTCCCCTGTTTCCTATCAGGGGTAGGATTGCTGCTTCCAATTGGTCTTGATTTCCGATTAGAGAGATTTCTGGAATACGTTCGCAATAATTTTACGGCTTTCGCGTCTCCTTTGTCATCCTCCAAATCAGAGGCCGGACGCACACAGAGGCGCGAGTGGCCTGTTAGCGCCATTCTTAATTCAATCCCTATTATTTGAGGAATTAGGTCAGATTAACAATTAAAAAAAAGAGCAGTGGCGATGCGATTCCGGAAAAACAGCGACGGCGGTAGGAATCGAGTGGTGGAGGCGGAATAATCGAAATTCGGAGGAGGAAGGATTCAAACAGAGAGAGAGAAGGAAAAGTACCTGGAGCAGCAGGGTGAACGGCGGAATCGGCGGTGAATGGACGGCGGAAGTGAGGCGATTGTTTGTTTGTTGTGTATACCAAGTTTCTTCGTCTCCAACTCTCTGCTCACCTCAACTTTCTTGCATTTAATACAGGAGTGATATATATATTATATATCCTCATATCAAATCAATCAAAAAGATACTTGTATATCGCACATACGGGTAAACTATAATTAAGCAGAAAGTCCAAATATAAATATTGAAAATTGCACTGAAATGAAATGCGTATTTAGGGGGGTGTTTGTAAATATTTTTTTTATTAAAAAACTGTGAATTGTGAGAGAGCTTAAAATATAAAAATAAGTAATTTTGAAAACTGTTTGTTATATTTGTAAACTCATACAGTAAAGCTAGTCAATATTAAATAACACTCCCGCATTTTATGCGAGATTGAAATAAATTTAAAATATATTTTAATTTTAATTTATTAATTAAAAAATAATTTTTGGAATATGTATAGTTTTGTAAATTTATTATTCTATTGAAAAAAAAATGAAATATTGTAGCTATCCTCAAAATAGAATAGAGAACATTGACCTATCCTCATGTATAAAAAAAAAAAAAATATTGTATAGATTACATGTATAAAAAAAAAAAAATAGAATAGAGAACATTGACCTATCCTCAAAATACTTATTTGTACAAAAGTTATTAAATACATAAGGGTAAATATTGTCGACTATACTCATTACTAGATTACGTACATTCAAAATTTAAATTCTTCTTAAGAATATCAATCTCAGCAAAATTCTAAGGGCTATCTCCAAAATCACCATCTCCAACTTTTAAAATTCAACTACCTCATCCGAAGTGTTGTTATCATCAAAATTTGTAGTCTGCAACATAATGTTTCTCGTTAATTTTAGTACCTTGCAATGTTTCCATAAATAGAAGGACGTAATGATATAGTGAACTATAACTTATCTAGAACCCTTCGGTATAACAGGTAGAATGTGTCGAATATCTCCACCAAGATCGACTATACGTCTTTCCTCCACAAGACAAATCTGACATCCACCCATCAAGACTTCTAACTATGTCTTTTAGACTTTGATCAAAATATGTTATACATCAGCACCTCGTATCATTATTAGTTTTGTCTTTAGTATATGTTTTGATAAATGAGTACTATTAGTATTAGGCTCCCTCCGTCCCACAAAAAATTGCAAAATTGCCATATTTTGATGATGCCTTATACCAATGTGTACACTACAAAAAAAAGGAAGCATTGTCATAACCTTCACCCTTAAAATATATACTACATATTTATCCACATGTCATTATTTTTTCACATTCAATCTACATTTTTCTTTACTTTATTCATGAAAGTTTATAAAATTAAAACATCACTCATTGCATTTTTTTTTACAAATTTCTTAAAATACGTGCAATCCCAATGGTGAAAATTCCCTTAGGACGAATGGAGTATGTGTTGTAGTTCGATGACTCGGTGTCGCAATATAAACTTTTGAATGTGCAATATGTCCTTCAGATAATAGAAAAAGAGCTATGCCACTGTGATATTAAGAATTGGGGTTGTTGAAAAATAAATAAATTTAGATAATCATTCGACGTCTTCCACAATTATTAAGTATTACAAAAAGAAAAAGGGTTAATATAAGTAAACAACTTTACTTAAAATACTCTAATTTTACCCTAGAAAAAAATTAACGATCTTGATCATTTTTTTAAAGATATATGATTAATATTAAACATAATTATAATATTTTTATTTAAAAATAAAAATATTATTTTCTTTTAAAATATAAATTTATTATAAATAATAAGACAAATATATAATAATAATAACTCTACCCCCAATAATAATTATTAAATTATTATATAATAATAAAAATATTATATTTCTAACAATAATAATATTAATTTAAAATAATAATATTCCTATATTTTTAACAACACTCGATAATAATAATTTAAAATAAATGTATATAATACTATATTTCATTCTCACATTCATTCTCACTGTATACCCATCATAAAAATGATCATTTTTATGTCATTCCATTCTTGAATTCATTTTATTCAACCCCAAATTCATTTTATCATGAGTGTATAGATACATTTGGATTTTAATATTCAATTTAATCTTTGAATCAACACTTAACCAAATTTATTGAAGTCCAATTCCAATGGTATAACCAATTGAACTCAAGTATCACTCATTATTATTTAACGTAAAATGAAACTAAATTAATCTATTATTGGCATTGATGTAAAAAATAAGTAGTGTCATGAATCATGACATATTTTTCAATGACAAACGAACTTCTATTCTCAACCATAATTTATTAATTAAAATAAATTGTGTCAAAAAAATCTTATATTTCATATAGGGTAGATAACATAAATTGTGATAAATATTTATTACTCATTTAATTAATTAAAATTTGGTGGCATAATATTGGCTACATTAATTATTTCCAATTAAAATTTCATGATTCATTTAATTTCACAATTAAATTATAGGAATCTTAACATTATTGAAGGTAAATTAAATTAAAATTGGAAAACTTAATAAATATTTTAAGGTCCCCATTAAATAATACTTATATTTTAATTTAATAAAAAATAAAATGTTAAATAAATTAAATTAAATTAATATTAACCAAATAATATTTTATTTTAAACAGTATATTTGACTTCAATTTAATTCTACATAATAAATGTTTTTATAGAATTTATGCATTATTTTCATAGTGTTTAAATTTTTTTATTTTATCTTAAAATAGATTTAATGAGACTTTAAATAGATTTAATGAGACTTTAACTAATAAGTAACAATAAACATATTTTTAATTGTTTTTTCTTTAATATTTGGGTATTAATGATGTAATTTCAAATATAAATAATCTAAATTTTAATAGAGTGTGTAATTTATTGAATTATGGGAAATAATTTTTGATACTTTAATTATACAGTTATGAAATAAATGTCTATGTTTAATTTAGGGAAAATATCACTTTTGATCACTGAACTTTACCACTTTTCACATTTGGTCACCCACATTTCATCACTATCAAAATTGGTCACTCACTTATTATTTTCTATCAATTTTGATGCTGCTGTTAGAGAATCCGTCATTTAATAACGGAGAAAAAGTTTTGAACTGCAACTTTTATTTTCTCTCTTTTAATTCCTTAACCCTAAACTCCCAAACTAAAGTGATTTTTAGTTTGTACGACGAACTGAAGATGTATAAAAGGAATCAGAATGTTTGTACACCCAAAAAAAAATATGAAGGAAGCAGCTGAATGCATTCCTATGAAATCAGATGATTGACATTTTCAAATCATGGGACCATTGTAGAAGATGAGATTTAACAGGAATTCCCTGGAAACATGTTATTTCAGCATTTGATATAGAGATGAGCAACCAGAGTCTTATGTACACCTTTTTACATTTACAGTGTAGAGGCATTTAAGAAAGCATATGCACATTTTATTTTAGGGATCATGAGTTCAGATTTTTGGCCAAAATGTGATTTGATAGCACATTTGCCTCCTAAGTATGAAAAAAGGGCAGGCAGACCTAAAAAAAATGAGAAGAATGGGTCATAATGAACCCCCACCCCCTACCCAACCAACTTATCCACATAGGTTAGAAAAAAAAAATCAAAGACCTTCAAAATGTGGTAAATGTGGTGTGTTAGGACACAATGTAAGAACTTGTCCTGAAAGAAAAAATGAAACAAACGTGTAGAAGCAAGAATGGAGCATGTGGAACTTGCAGTCGTGGAGCCCGAAGAAATACCCATTGGAGAATCTCAGTCAATCAGTGTGGAAAATACTCCAGTAATCAATACTCAAGTAAAGAAACAAAAATTACTGGTATGTCTCATGTCTCTTATGCATCTTCTAGAACATTTGGGTGATTCATCAACCAACCATTTCCATCCAAGAATTAACAGTAAGTTGTTAATAATCATATAACTCAATTATAATTTATTATCATCTCATTGTTGTTGTTCGTTTACTTTTCATTTTACAGGGTAACCAGGAAATGGGAAACTCAGGAGGTGGTAGGAAAAGAAAAAATCTGGTAGGAAAAGAAAAAATCACAATGTAAGTGTGTCTTGGCTTACAATGTCATTTTATAATTACTGTAATGTTAAGTGACTAATTTTTTATTTTATAGGTTGTGCAATCATCAAGAGTACACACGATCCAACTATTGTGAAAGAAGGAGTGAATTACATCACTATGTCAAATCTAACTACTTACCTGGAAAAGAGTGGCGGTGGTTCATCAAAAGGACCAAACAAGGAAAATAGCAAAGGAAAAATAAGTGAGAGTGATGGCAAGCCAAATTAGTCAAATTGTGGTGGTCATGTACTAGTAATGTACTCTGTTTTTATAATTATGGTGTGTAGTTCGATGATTTATAATTATTGTATTCACTAACTTGCTTTTGTTCTCTGTTTTTCAGACTTTTTTTAATAATATTTCAATTACTGATTTTCATATTGAATTTGTATAATGATTGGGAATAGAATCTTATTTCAAAATAGTTAATTATTAGAATTCATTTCCCCATTAATTGAAGATAAATTCATTAAAATTAAAAAAAAAAATTAAATGGGTTTGGGGTTTAGGGTTAAGGAATTAAAAGAGGAAAAATAAAAGTTGGCGCTCAAAACCTTTTCTCCGTTAGTAAATGACGGATTCTCTAACAGCAGCATCAAAATTGATAGAAAAGAATAAGTTAGTGACCAATTTTGATAGTGATGAAATGTGGGTGACCAAATGTGAAAAGTGGTAAAGTTTAGTGACCAAATGTGATATTTTCCCTTTAATTTATATTCCCTAAAACTGTTACTTTCAAAAAATCAATTAAAAAGTTAAATAAAAAATGGGAACAATTTAAAAATTGACTTTAATATATAGTTGTATAGTTAATTAGAAAAAAATATGGATAATATATTCTAGCATATGAAGTTAATGTGGATCATTTAATTTCAATTTTCTATAACCGATAGAAACTTTAAAAAATTAGATGGATCCCTTTAATTGTAGCCAAACAATTAATAGTTATAAAATTAATTAGCATGGATTAGGGATTTACTAATTTTAAAAATACGTTACAAAATTTAAAAAAAGAAAAACTATAAATTTATTGACGGTTTCATAATATAACATAAATTTGACTTTAATTCACAAATTTGATTTTCATTATTTAAAATTATTCAAGTATAAAAAAAATAAAGAGAAATTCAGTTTCCTTAATTTCAGAAAATTCAATAACCAAATTGTGTAAAAATAATATGTAAAATATAAAATATTATGCATATGAAAGTTAATGTGGATCCTTTAACTTCAATTTTCCATAACGATAAAAACTTCAATGAATTAAGGTGGATCCTTTTAATGGTAGTCAAACAATTAATAATACATTCATGTAATACCCATATTATTAACATTATCAATGAATTTGTATATAATTATGCATATTTAATAGATAAAATTGCAATCCCTTAGAAATAGCTTTAACATTTATTGTTACTCCTTAATGTGTGAATTGGTATACTTAAATTTTGACATGTGTTTAAATTGTTTATAATTTATCAAGTGTTTAACCGTTAATGTGCTTCAAGCTTAAATTAAGAATACACAAATAAGATTTTCAATTACAATTGTATAAAATAACGCATTGGGATTACATGACGATGCCAATTTGGGTGGGAGAGAGTTAAATCAATAGAACACTTAAAAATAAAATAAAAATAATATTGGATTCTGTGTATATTGTGATAATTTTTTGAATGTTTCGTTGTACAACTTATAAATAAGCAGAAATATATGTTCCATTACAGAGATATGCAACATAAAAAGAAAATACATAAAAATAAAATAGGTTGGAGAATGTTACATACTTTAAAAAGAAATGAATTTTACATGAATGTTTGATTTGCAGAACTTAAACAATAAACATGAAGGTTTGATTTCACATGAATATATATTACAAATCTGAATGTTTGATTTCGCATATGTCGTAGTATAAAGTAACAAAAATTATGGGAAGAAATAAAAATCCAGATCGAATATGAGATGCTTTAGCATTTTTTTTCATTCATTCCAATCCAATCAAAACCCCCTCTCGTCAGACGTTAACAATCCTTCTCGAATCTTTGTTGAATCTTTTGTTATATTACAAAAGAATTTAGATAATACATTATACATTCATCTACCACTTAAAAAAATGGGATTGAGGAATGTTTGATGAGTGAGAGTGAATTGAGAAAAATGAAAGAGAGAAGCTACTATTATATAGGAGATTCAACGGTTAAGATTAAACATTTAGATGGACGGTAAAGATTAAAGCAAGAAAATGGGAATGAATGAGGGTGGAGGATTTTTGAAAAGAAAGGATTTAGAGGAGAGAGGTTGAGATAGATGAGGTGTGGTTGTGACATGTGGCACAAAAGAGATTTACAAATATATATATACTAGTGTAAGACCCGCGAATTTCGCGGGATTGAAAAAAAATTTATTATTTAATAAGATATTATATAATTAATGTATTTGATAATTCATGTCATCTTCAACAATACTCTTACATAAGTTCAGATTGAATAAGAGAATGTGTTGTTATTTGTGTATGGTTGTAATATGTGAGTCTTTGTCTAATAATATTTTCTTCCGTGCATGAGGTATGCAGGTATAACTTGTATTTTAAAATGCTTATAAAATTATAAAAAATAAACATAAGAAATTTAGAGCACGACATAGAAAATTAAAGTCACTTGAAATGAAGAATAAAACAATGAAATTGAAATTAATATAATTACATGAAGTGATGAAATATTATTGAGTATACTTGTTAGGAGAACAATTTATGAACATTAGATATAAATGTGTAGTATTTGTAGAAGTTTGTAGAATAATATAGAGAACATGTACTTTTGTAGAATAATATAGAGAACATTTGTCAGCAGTTTAATTAAAATCATGATAGTATATAAGGACAAATGACAAAGATTAAATTATGGTCTAACTAAAATGTGTGCTAGTTGATTGAAAATACAATTGCACAACTTTTACTTTTAATAATTAAGAAATTCTAAATAAAAATAATTGTGAAAAACTTTATAAAAAAAAAAATTATTATTTATAAAAGATAAAAAATTATTTAATGTATCAATTATTTATAAAAGAAATTAATATGATAAATTATAAATTGCGAAAAATTTCATTATACAATGTAAATAAATTATACTAATAGAATTTAATTTAATAAATTATAGAAGATCTAAATTTAATTAGAGTTTATTTCTACTCAGGTGCCATTTTCACCCCTCAACTTTACGTAGGTGGCATTTTTTTAAAAAATTGATATCAGGTGCCAAATCATACCTGAAAAACCCAAATTACCCTTTCTTAAAACTTCTCTCTCCTCACACTTTCTTTCTCTTTCCTTACACATTTCTTTGAAACTCCATGGCCACCGCCCCTCGAAGCTCCATGGCCGCCGCCCATCACCGTCTGCAAACCTACGAAGACGAGGCTACCCTGTTGGTGGTGACGGTGGCTACGACTCCATTTTCTGTCGAAAAGCTCCAATTCGTCCAGATCTGTGGTGGCGGCGAAGACTCGCATTCCCAAATTTGGGTCTGTAATTTTAATCTTTTTCCCAAAAAGATGAAGACGAAGAGATTTTTGCTTTGTTTGAGTTTTAAAATATATGTATTTTGTATGAAGTTTTGGCTGAGTAATTTTCTGGTTTGTAATTAGTTTTGGTTTTTTGAATTTTGGGTGTGTGGGGTTGTATGACTATGTAACTGTAATACATTGGCCGGAGAAGACGACGTGGGGGTTTGTAGGTTCAGTGGCCGACGTCCTGATCTGAAGAAGACGAAGCCGCCTCCATGTCCGACGTCGCCGATCTGCTTCGGACGAAGCCGCCGCACTGCGTCGGAGGCGAAGACTCACTCGCCGGAGGCTCTCCCACCCGCCACTCCGACGATCTGCATCTTCGATCTTGAAGAAGGCCTCCACCACTGCGCCGCCGCCCACCTGTTCTCGGCCGCTATGTACAGTAGTTTATGGTTTGATTTGTTTGGTTAGTGTTGTTCCATTTTCTTTGGGTTTGAGAAAAAGGTAAGGGATGAGACATTTTGGGGAAGACGACCGTCGCCGGAATTTTCTCAGGCAAAATTGCTAGGTCATGGGCTAGGGTTTCCTCACCCCATTGGGCCTGTTAGTGGGCTAGTTTGTTTTTTTATAGATGCAAATAAATTATTCGTTGGTGCAATTAAATTTTTCGTTGATGCAAATATTTTTTCACTTGTGCATATATTTTATTCGTTGATGCAAATTTTTCTTTGTTGATGCAAATTATATTTGCTCATTGATGCAAATGTTATTTTTATATTTTTTTTGTATTTTTTTTTGTGATTTTGTGAGTTTTATATTGTTTTTTAATTTTTTGTGCATTTATTTTCGAATTTTTTGTTATTTTATATTTTTTTTGTTAATTAAAATTGATTGTTAGAAAAAAATGAAAATTGGAGGAAGGTGAGAATGAGTTCCTTACTGAGAATGACACTTCGACTTTAACTTGTGCCAGTGACTATGGTGACTCATATGGAGATGTTAATTCTATGTGTATCGTATAAAGGATCGCAATATTATCTGGTAAAATATTGTGTACTTAAGTACATGATGTACTTGAGTAGACTTTGATCAAAGTGCACAAACATAACTAAAAAAAATAAGTTATTAGCATAAACATAAATCAAAAGATCATAAACAAATCATCAAAAAAAATAAGTTATTAGCATAAACATAAATCAAAAGATCATAAACAAATCATCAACTTGTTTCATGTTATAAAAACAGTACTAACAACACCATCACTTCCAAAACACTTGCCCATACCCACATCTAGTGCATAAGTAACCATGACATCATCTTAGCTGATCAAAGTCTACTCAAGTACATCATGTACTTAAGTACACAAGAGACTCACCCATGTTTTGTACATTAGACTGTCTAACTTATGACTTTTCGTATGATACATATATTTTTTCAGAATATTTTCTAGAATATTTTTCATTGTCATAATTACACTTTATTAACAAAATGGGCACAAAAGTTAATTTTTATTCTTTTATTTTGCAAATGACGCAAGAAAACACAACTGTGGGCCTGAATTTTAAGCAAATTCAAGATTGGTTGGAAACAGAATATGGATTTTTTAACCCAAAATAAAATTTGCATCAATGACAAAAAATAATTTGCATCAACATAGAAAAGATTTGCATCACAAACAAAATTTGCATTGACGAACAAAAATAAATTTGCATCGACGAAAAATAAATTTGCATCAGCGACACACGCTATTTGCATCAACACAAAAACGACTTTACAACAACACAACAGTTCTTTTTAGTAAAAAATATATATATATATATATAGCAGGACAAGATCTTCATCTTCTTCAACACAAAAAATTTAAAACTCAATACCTCCATTACAAAAATCTGCACTCCCCTGACCTTCAAAAAAAATAAAATCGAACCAATCAACAATAAAAAAAAAAAAATCTGCACTACCAATTTCAGATATTAATGTTTTTTTTTCCTTCATTGAGATTTTTGATTTTTTCAAGAAACAGGGAATTTGAACAAATCTTTACCTTTTAAATGACTTTGTCTTCCCAAAGCATCCATCGGCGGTGCGTCTCCCAAGTCCCAAGGCTTCGATCTGGAATTTTCTTAAAGAAGGAGGCGATGAAGCTTCGTCGGAGAGATGGAAGCTTCTCCCAAGGTCGCCCACTTCTGTAAGAAGACGAACAGGAGCCCTTAGCCGTCGCCGCCGATCTGCAGCACTCCGGCGAAGAAGCCATGGCCGCCGCCGCCCCAAATCTAAAATATTCTATTTTTTAGATCTGTTACATTTCTCGTTTTTTTAGATCGCCGCCGAGCCACGACGACTTCCCCGGCCATGGCGGCGGCCACAAAGCTTCATCTTCGCCATGGCAGATCGACGACGGAGCTTCAAGGGCGGCGACCATGGAGTTGGAGGCGGCGGCCATGGTTTTACCTCTTTTCTTTGTTCTTTTCCCTAAAAGGGAGACAAACTCAGAAGGGTTTATCGGCCTTCGAAAATGGAATGGCGACGGAGCTTCAAGGCGGACAACCATGGTGGGGGCGTCGACGGCGATGGTGGTGGGCCGTCTTCGTCGGAGAGTTGAAGGCGGCGAAGTGGGCGGCCTTGAGAGAAGCTTCCATCTCTCCGACGAAGCTTCATCGACTCCTTCTATAAGAAAATTCCATGGTGGGGGCGTCGACGGCGACGGAGCTTCAAGGCGGACGGCCATGGTGGGGGAGTCGTCGGCGATGGTGGTGGGCCGTCTTCGCCGGAGAGTTGAAGGCGGCGGCCATGGTGGGGCGACTAAGGCTATGGTCAGAGTTTTGGGTTATTTGGGATTTTGAATAGAAAAGACGAAGGAGGTGGGCTGAAGGAGAGAAAGAGGAGAGAGAAGAAGAGAGAGAGATTGGATGGGATGGAGTGAGGGTGAAGTGTGTAAAAAGTTTCATTCTACCCTATATCTTCTCCTATAAGGGCAAGGATGTAATCTTGACACCCAAATATCACCTATAGGAGATGTTTTACTTTTGTAGCACTTAATGGGTTTTGTTAAGTCCAAAAGACACTAGAGTGAAACAGCCCCATTTAATTAAATGTAATTCTTAATATAGGAAAATTAAATTCAAATTTATAGGTCATTCCATGTACCGTATATTAGGAATATATTCAAATACTTAATATTCACCAAATATTACCAATATTCAATTTTTTTAAGACTTGAATCCTTATATTTGAAAACAAATTTACAAATTTCGAATATATAAATATTTAGTTTTTTAATTTGATAAGGAAATGTGGGTTTGCTTTATTAGAGAGAACCTTTATTATTAAATAAATAAAAAGGATCAAATGTAAGGAATTGAAAATTCCTCAAATTGTAAAATTACCTAATTTAATTTATTAAAGGATCAAATATGGTTTTTTGTTTTATGGAAAATATTTAAGGAAATTGAAAAATTAAGTAACTTTTATAGTTAAATATATTATTTTAATCGATTTGTAGGTTAGCTTAATTTAAGTAAATTCAATTTTCATTAAATAAATGATGTATATGGAATTTTACTACGTAGGGCATGTTTGATAGCATAGACGGATTATCTAAGATTAGGATGATAACTAAACTTTATAAATTCTAAAGCATAATCTACCCTTAATCTAAGTTATCAAACAACCAATAAAAATGATATATAGTTAATCTAGGTTTAATCTAAGCTATCAAACATGGCCGTATTATATTAAAAATCTAAGATCAAATTTATGCAGATATTATTAAATAGTTAACTCAGTTAAAATTTAGATTTATAGAAATATATATTATGTATATAAACAAAAAAAAAAAAAATTAATAATGCGCTCTAAACGATTTTTTTTTTATTGAAACATAAAAATATTATTTCATATTCTAAAATTATGATCTAAAAAATAATTTTAGCATCAATATAATTATAAAATTGTAAGAAGAACATTAAAATTTATTTAAATTACATTCCATTACAAATATATATATAAGATTCTAGCAACAATTGAATCTTAAAAAAAAAGTGTGAAGAAATTCTTCTGGCGAATTTCGGTGAACTGAGAATGATAACTAAATTATATATCAACTAAAAAATATACAAAAACACAAAATGCATTATAGTGAAAATCTAGATAATTATATTTAAAAAAAAAAAAAAAATCTTAGCAACAATTGAATTGTAAGAACTTAGCTGAGATTAAAACTTAAAATGAGATTTAAATGAATGAGAATGGAGGAATTTTAAAATAAAGGAGATTTGAAAGAGAGAGGTCGAGAAACTCTATTTCATTTAAATTTGAATATTCACAATTTATATTTAAAAGTGTGTATTTAGAAGATTAGATTAAAAAATGTACAATTGTTTATGTAGGTATTCATAAAATCCCTTCCAAAATCATTAAAAGATAAATTTTTATGTAAAAGTTAAAAAAAAGTAAAATAAAATAATTATGGACACCGAGAAAAAAAAAAAAAACTAAAAAAATAATTGAAGAAAAGTTTAAAAGAAAATAATTGAAGAGAGGGAGAGAGGAGAATTTAAGAAAATTATATAAAAAAGCAAAAAATAAATGTGGACACACCAAAATTAAGAAAAAGGAGAACGGAAGAGAGGAGAAGAAGATGAACGAAAAAAAAATTTTAAAAAAAAATTGAATTTGTAAATTCTATAAAAAAAATTACTCCCTCCGGTTCCACAATAACTTTCACACTGGACGTCCACAATAACTTAAAATGAAAAATTCTTTATAAACTCCACCCTTAAAATATCCTCAATTTTACACAAATGTCATTACTTTTTCTTCACACATACGGGACGGATGAAGCTTAAATCTGAATATTCAAAATTAAATTTGTTAAACAAATCCAAATTTAAATATTTAAAATTAGATTTGTTTTTTTTTTTTAAATCTATTGAGAAGGTCTTACGCAAATATATGCATTTAAAATATGAGATTAAAATTTTGCGATAATAGATGCGTCATATTTTAAATTTCTGGAGAAGCAGTGACAATATTCAATTTAAATTAACCGCCCATTTATATGAGAGTATGAACCCAAATGAATCAAATCGAAGGTGGCAGCGACCCAAAATCTCAATTTCTTTCTTAATGAGAAGAGAGAATGGAAGGAGGATTTGGTCCGAATGGCCTTTCAACCTCATGAAGTTGAAGGAATCTTATGCACACAGGTGGGCCGGAAGGAAGATGAAGACGGGAGATTCTGGGAGAATGAAACAATGGGACAATATACAGTGGCTTCTGGCTATAAGAAGGGCGTGGATATGGATAGCCAGGCTGGAGAATATACACCATCTTCTTCCATAAGGAGCCACATGGATTGGTGGAAAAGCATTTGGAAAATGAGAGTGCCCCCTAAGGTCAGAATATTTGGGTGGAAAATGTATCACGATTTTGTGCAAACAGAAGGTAACCTAGCAAGGAGACATATTCCAATACAGCCGACGTGCAGATTATGTGGAGGAAGCTTTCCGACAACGACCCATGCTCTATTCCATTGTCACAAGGTGAAAAAAGTATGGAAAAAATCTAGGTATAAAATGATAACCAAGATTGGAAAAAGAGCCAACACAGTGGAGTTCCTCGAGTATATTCGCGCGGAATGGAATAAGGAGGACTTCGAAAGAATCATCATGATAGCATGGGGAATATGGAGAGAAAGATGTATGGTCATCCATGCGAAACAATCACTCAACAAGGATATTGATGGAAGAATTGGGGAAAGAGTATTAAAGTATGTTGGGAATAAAATGAGACATGTTTTGATTCAATACCAAAACCCCCTGAGACATGCCTAAGTCAAGATGACCATGTTCTAAGAATGTTAGAACATATAGAATAAGGCTAGATGAGAAGCTGATATGTTAGGCAGCTCTTAGTTGAATAGATGCACAATTTGAGGGGGAACATATGCTTTGATGAGTATCAAGAACAAATCCCCTCAAGGCTCAAATTCTGGAACAATCACCAATTCCTTTGAAGGACAAGTATGCTGATCAGGAGAGTTGTCCAGAAGAGTTGTCTCAGCACAATTAAACAAGAACAAGTGTTCTGAAGCTTAAAGGTCAACTGTGCTGAAGAGATCAAGACAATTATACCCTAAAAGATCTTCAAAG
Source organism: Galeopsis tetrahit (assembly GCA_963675135.1). Classification (NCBI taxonomy): domain Eukaryota; kingdom Viridiplantae; phylum Streptophyta; class Magnoliopsida; order Lamiales; family Lamiaceae; genus Galeopsis; species Galeopsis tetrahit. The sequence goes on from OY776123.1 coordinate 73,985,993, forward strand.
AAACATGTTAAGATCACTTCCATGTGAAGCAAAGGGAAAGAGCCAAGTCATCTTAAAAGAGCAGGCCAACCATGCTGATAAGCAAGTCTGTTGATAGTGATAAGGAGAGTTGTCCATTTGATAAGGAATGTTGTCCTATCATTGGAACAATCTTCAGAAGCCATGTCCAAGTCTTAACAAGAGAATCTTAAAGTCAGACATTGGGAAGAGTGCTGCAGAATGAAGACAAAGTCTATACAGCCGTTTATTTCCCAAATGAGGACATGTCACTATCAAGAATTTGTCTTCTAAGTTGAAGAACTAAAAGAAGACATTTACGGACATTTGAGGCTGCCTCTCCAACGGGCAAATCCTTCATTTGTCTATAAATACAGAAGTGTGAAGACCATTTGAAAGCACCTCAACACAATCCAACTAACCTCAAGATCTTACAAGCAAGAGTGCTTTCTAGCTTTCAAAAGACTATCTTAGTCTTCAAACACTTCTTCTAAGCTGAACTTCATTGTATATACATACAAAGCTTAGAGAGATATCCTATCCTTATACACTGAACTTCATTGTAAAGGATATCTCATTAGTTGGAACCTTACTTCAACCCTTACCCCTTTCAAGTGAGAAAGTGAGAAGGTTGTAGTAGTAGAAGTGGTAGGAGCTGACTGTTGAGAGAAGAAAAATTCAGTTCTGAGTTGAGAAGAGGGTACTAGGACTCTAGACATCCTAGGGATCAATTCACCAAGGAGTGGTGTTCTTGATCAAGTGCACCTTGGCACTATAAAACAAGTTAATTCCAAGAGTGAAGGAATTATCCTGTTAAATCAGGGAAAGTGGATGTAGGAGCTTGAGTGTCTGAACCACTATAAACTCTTGTGTTGATTTGCTTTCTAGTACTTTCATACATTCAACACTGCACACAAAACTTACCTTTAAAAGAACTTATACTCAAAGACTGTGCAAAAGACATTTGGACAAGTTCCCTGAAAACTGAACTGTATTCATTGACTAAGTGATTTCAGAAATTAAAGGAGTTTAAACTAAAGGGCCAACCACTAATTCCGCACATATAACTCCCTTAGATAGTTATTCAACTAAGTACTCAATAGTACTTAGTAGTTTGATTATCTTTAAAGAGTTAATCATCTTCAGCAGAGTTGTCCAAGACAACCTTGCTGATCTTTGGTTTGATCAAAGTTTGAAAAGAATTGCATACAAGTGTATTCCCCCCCATACACTTGTTATATACTCCTTTCAGGACCAACAAGTGGTATCCGAGCAGGGGTTCAAAGACCACTGCCTCTGAAAATCCATCTTGGTTTTTAAAATCATATATTTGGTGTGGTCACTGAACTGATCTATCTGAAATCCTACTTGATTGTTGACTAACTGTTTGATCTTGAGATATGACCAACAACAATGCTGCTGTTCCACCTCCTGCTGTTCAAGGATTGGACAACATGGCCACAAATCCAGTCAACCACATCTCACATCACAAATTGCCTATGTTCTCAATTGACAATTATGATTTCTGGAAAATCAGAATGAGGGCTCATCTTGCATCTCTACACACTGACATGTTGAGGGTGATCACAAGAGGTCCTTTTGTGTTCACTCAAGTGAATCCCAGGGCCACTGAAGCTCAAAGAGCTGATGTAAGGGAATTGATTCCTAAAGATGAAGATGACTTCACTGCTGATGAAAAGAGGAAAGATAATCTGAATTATCTTGCCATGAACACCCTCTACCAAACAATTCCAGATGCAATCATGGGTAGAGTCTACCACTGCACAACTGCCAAAGAAATTTGGGATACTCTTGCTGAAATGTGTGAGGGTACTGAAAAGATAAAGGAGAACAAGCTCCAAGTGGCAGTGCAGAAATTTGAACAATTCACAATGGAGTCTGAGGAGTCCATTGAAAAGTTTGCTGGTAGATTCACTGATGTGATGAATGAGATCAACTCATTGGGCAAGGTGTACACCAAGAGAGAAGTTGGTTTGAAGATCTTGAGAAGTCTCACTCAAAAGTGGGATGTATATGCTGTTATGATGCAGAACACCAAGGATCTCTCCACCATGCTGACTTGTTCGTATTTTGGATAAGTTTCCCAAGTAGAATTTCGTTCCAAGGATTTAATTAAGTGCCAATGAATCCCTAAAGTTGCAAGTTATCATGCCATTGTAGTAGCTAAACTCGTTTGTTTGGATTTTCGGGAATATAAAAACAAGTATTAAACTAGATAAACTAAACAAAAAGAAACGAACGAAAGCAATTACACGATAGCTAACTTCCTTTCGAAAGTGCAAGGTGAGAAAGTATTGCCTCGGGTGTATCCATTTTGTAGGTTGTGTGGTGAATTATTGGGTAAAAATACACAAATTAAACCTAATGTGTTGGGTAGAGCTAAAGGCTATCACTCGTGTGTGTCTACCAATCCCTTGTGAGGCCTAGGCAAACACGTGCATTGACAAGCAATTATTTCGTCTAATCAATGCCATAGGATCGTAGGATAGTGTCCCATAAACACGTTCAACACGGTTACTAATGTTTATGAGACGCCCTTTCACTAATCTAATAGACGACCTCTAATCGACTAGTGTCTAGTGTCGTCGATCTAAGCAACTAACCCCCGGTCGGTGTAGCTAATTACTATGTTAATTCTAATCGATTAATTCAAGCTCATACACACATTCTAAATTATGCAACCCAATACGGTCGTTGAAATCGACACAACTAAGAATGCTAGCTAATAGGGTGAATTAACCAATTGAATCATGCAAATTACCACGCTAGAAGCATATACACCCAATTCCTAAGCTAATCATGCAATTGATCCATAATTACACCACATAACCACCAAAACTTCAACACCCTAGGCAATTGAGACTTAGCCCATGGTTCTAAGATAGAAATCCATGGCTAGAATGCAAGAAATCACAAATTCCATCACAATTAAGAAATCAAATGCAAGAAATAAAAGAATTGGGAAATTGAAATGAAAATTAAAGAGATATCACCTTAAAACTTGAAATGTAGCTACAAACTTCAATTACTTACAAAGCCCAATGGAATTCTTCACTTGAATCCTCAAACTACACAAGAATCTAAGCTAACTATGGAATGAAATTGCAAAAATATGAAAAACACCTATAACTATGTGTGAGTGTGTGTGAATTGCTCTCCAAGGTGTTGTGTGTCCCCCAAAACTGAAAATAGGGCCCTTTTATATGTTGCAATAATTCCAAAAATGAGTTTTTGCACTTTAGCCCTTCGAAAATGGAGAAAATGGCCGAAATACCCCGAACTCGACGCGACCCGGCCGGGTGGCTCCCACCCGGGCATGCCACCCGGCCAAAAGACGAAGCTACTCAAACTTTGGGCCTTGCCCGGGTCGAATCCACCCGGCCGGGTGGGTTTCACCCGGGCACAATACGAAGCCCTTGGATTTTTGGCCTTGCCCGGGTTGAATCCCACCCGGCCGGGTGGGTTCCACCCGGGCCAATTACGAACCCATCCATTGTGCACCTCCCACCGGGTTGAGGCTACACGGCCGAGGCGATTCCACCCGGCCGGGTGATGTCTACCCGGCCGTGTGTTGTCTTTTGGCACGTCCTCTCGTTTCCTTGCATAACTTTCGCCTCGGATGTCGGATTGACTCGATTCCTTTGGCTAATTCACTCCGTTTCTCGAGACGAATCCAACCGTGCACTCCTATTTCCGGTCCGGTCACTTGTGGTATGTGTTTTGCTCCAAATTTCATCGTATTTCCTACAAAATCGACAAAACACAACCTTTCTCTCATTTCGGCTTAAACAATCATATTCAATGTATAATTCCATGAAATCAACATCAAATGAGCTTCAAATATGCATCTTCAACGTGTAAATTACACCCTAATCAACTCCCCCAAACTTAAACCGTTGCTCGTCCCCGAGTAACAAAAGAATGCAAGCAAGAGGTTGTACGATTGCAAATAGATAATCAATGAAAGATCCCACGTCTCCGATGAATGAAATGAATTCTTCTTCCTCAAGATACATTCTCAAAACGATCACAAGTTCATCATTGAAAATCAATCTAGTTACCCCACACATGCTCAAGAGAAACAGAGTGAATTAGCCAAAGGAATCGAGTCAATCCAACCGTGCACTCCTATTTCCGGTCCGGTCACTTGTGGTATGTGTTTTGCTCCAAATTTCATCGTATTTCCTACAAAATCGACAAAACACAACCTTTCTCTCATTTCGGCTTAAACAATCATATTCAATGTATAATTCCATGAAATCAACATCAAATGAGCTTCAAATATGCATCTTCAACGTGTAAATTACACCCTAATCACATGCCCATGCAACAAATCTTCTCTGAACTCAAGGCTTATGAGTTCGATCTCAACAGAAGAAAGCCTGTTGAGGAACCTTCAAATCCTACAAAAGGAGTGGCATTCAAAGCCAAAACTGCTGAACCAGAAATGCAGTCCACTCCTAGATCATCAAAGTCAGTCTCCAAGACTGAAATGAAGGAGGAACTAGCCTTGATGGCTAGGATATTTGAAAAGCTAAACTCAAGGTTTGGTAGATACAAGAAATTCTACCAGGACAACAAATTCAGGAGAAGATACAACTCTCCTGAAGCTCAGGCTGAGATCAAGAAGCCTGAAGAGAAAAGATCAGAGGACAAGTACTCTGATAAGAGAAGGTCAAGTAGAGCTGACCCTAGGAGCGGAATTAACGACGGGCATACTATGTACAAAGGACGGGCGAAAAATTAGCACCTTTGCGGAGAAAATTAGGCCCCAGAGAGGTCCCCTAGGAGCGGAATTAACGACGATTCTTATTGGGCTCCAGATGGCTAAAGAGTGGGGTGCAAATCAACTTAGAACTGACTCACAATTAGCAGTGGCACTTTGTACTAAGCAGAAAAGATCAACGGGACCAGAGGAAAGTGTGGTGAAAGAGATTGTGTCTTTTACCAATGAATTTGTAGAGTGCAAATTCACATATGGTGAAAGAGATTCACCAATGAATTTGTAGAGTGCAAATTCACATACGTCCCCTGGCCATATTACCAACACCCCTCCCTCCCCCCCCCCCCCCAAAAAAATGAACCCAAATGAATCCAAATGGTGCAGAAACTTGAGAGAGAATGTGGAGAGAAACTTGAGAGAGAATGTGGAGAGGAAGAAAGAAAATGAAAAGTAGGAGAGAAATGTTAATGAGAAAGAAACACAAAGTTATTTTTATCAATTTATGTGTGAGAAGAAAAAACGGTTTAGAGAAATTATGTAAAAACGATTTAAGATAAATTTGAAATAGTAAATTTGAAAATAGAGAATTGCATTATTTTAAATTAAAGGTCAAATGAGAATGCACGTAGGAGAGATAAAAACTTTCAAATATATGATGTAAAAAATTTAAAAAATTATATTAAATTTAATTCTTTTTACGCGTAATTAAAGTAGTTATTTATTTATATTCATTTTCTTATTTATAATTATTCGATTATGATCATCTATGGTGAAGATTAATGGTAAAAAATTCTTTAAAATTATCCATTCATAAAGAATATTTTATAAACTTATTTTCCTTCTTTCTTTTTTATTCTAAATATTTTTCTATTAAGATTAAGATCATTTAAAGTAGGATATATATAGACCAGGCTTATCAAAATTAAAATTACAGAATTAAACAAAATTAAAATTACAGAATTAAACGACGCTTATCAAATAATTTTAATTTAGATAAATTAAGATCCTTCTTTATTTTGAATTATTTAATTTTAATTTACATATTTTTTAAAATTAATTTAAAAATAAAATATGTGTAATTAGTAATCGCACAAAAATACTATTATGAAAATTTCAAAAAAATAACTTTCGATAAAACAAAAGAGAAGAATATACGCCCCTTCAATATAAAATCAATTAATATAATTTTATAAAAGTGGAAATAATGGTTAATAAATATGGATTAATTAGATATCATAAATATAAATATTGAAATTGCAAGAAATATTATCGTAACAAATGATGAAATTAATATAAAAACACTAAATAATCGAGTGGTGGAGTGAGGCGGTGTTTGGAATAATCGAAATTCAGAGAAAGGATTCCTTCACCAACAAAAAAAACACCAACAAAAAAAAGAGAGGGGGAAACTACCTGGAGAGCAGGCGGTGGTGGATGGACGGTGGAAGTGGGGATACGGAAGGAGGCGAATGTTTGTTGTTGTATACAAACAGTTTCTTCGTCCAAGTCTCTGCTCACCATATGAACCTTTAAATATTCTATAACTTGTGAGAGAGCTTAAAAAAATAAAAATAAGTAATTTTAAAAATTATTAGTTGTATTTGTAAACTCATCCAACAAGGATGGTCAATATTAAACAATTAGGCTAACATTCAAAATGAATATAAAAATCAGGAGTTCGAGATAAGTCAAATTCTTCGTTATGCTTAAAATTTTCAAAAAAAATCATTCCTTATAAAACAAAAATCATTCTCAATAATTTTTTTTCACATTGTTATCTTATTTTTCCACCGCTCATCTCATTGACGTGGCTTTTTAATTAAAAGTTTCTAAACTAATTTAAAAAAAAAACTAATTAAAAAATAATTAAAAAATGATATAATTTTGATTTTTAATTTTTTTTTAAAATCATTTCATTCTCTCATTTTCTATCTTAATGCTTAAGTAGTTATTTATTTGTATTCATTTTCCTATTTATAATTATTCAATTATGATCATCTATTAACATTTGTGGTGAAGATTAATGGTAAATAAAACATTTTAGAAACTTTTTTTCTTCTTTGTATTCTATACTACATTTTTTTTTTATTAAGATCATTCGAATACCAATAAATAAGAAAATTATAATTTCATTTAAAAATTAAAAGTGTTTACACAAGAGAGATACTCCGTAATACCTAATCAAATCTAAGAATAGTTATATAAGGAAATACAACTAGTATAATATAATTAGATAAACACATATGTAATAAATATAATATACCTAATACGGCAATACGCCATAGGAGAGTCAATCTTGATCATAAGGGCATCAGCAAATTGGTCCGTAGAGGAAACATGTGAGACCCTAAGTTGATGGTCGATTGCGGGAATAGGGGTAGTAGGGGTGTATTTAATAAGTCGGGGTGGGTTGATCGGGACAGTGGGTGGACTTAGAGTGGCGTGGGTGTATTTAGTGGAACAGGGGGTGTACCCGTCGGGTTTGTTGGGACAGGTGGTAGATCTATCAGAGCACTGGGTGTATTTGGCGAAACTGGTGGTGGATTTAGTGGAACAGTGGGTGCATGCAACCCATGGATGGAAGCTTTGGGAAAAGAAATGCAACTATGGATGGAAACTTGGGGGAGAAGAAACTAGCCGGTGGATTTAGTGGAACAGTGGGTGCATGCAACCCATGGGTGGAAGCTTTGGGGAAAAGAAATGTAACTATGGATGGAAGCTTGGGGGAGAAGAAACTAGTCTTCTTGAGATTGGATAATCGTGGGTTTTATACTACAAAAACGTCTAACTACGATTACGGTGAAGAAGAAACTTGTCTTCTTGAGGATGGGGTAATCGTGGGTTTTATACGACAAGAACGTGGAACAACGATTACGAGGAAGAAGAAACTTATCTTTTTGAGGTTGGGGTAATCGTGAGTTTTGTACGACAAGTACGTCGAACAACGATTACAGGGAAGAAGAAACTTGTCTTCTTGAGGTTGGGGTAATTGTAACGATTACGGGGAAGAAGAAACTTGAAGAAACTTGTCTTTTCTTGGGAATCGAATCCAGGATATTTGGGCGTGAGCCTTTAGGTTCTCATACCAGAAACCATTGAATAGAGAAATGATTGAATAAATAAAAGTGTTTACATACGAGAGTATTTATAGATACAAGAAATACCAAGATAATACCCAATCAAATCTAAGAATAGTTATATAAGGAAATACAACTAATATAATATAATTAGATAAAAAAAAAAAAAAATATATTATATGCCTAATAATTTAAAGGGTTAATTGCAAAAAAAAATCACCACCTTTTAAGTATTTATCAATTACAACATATATTTTTTTTCTTTGCAATTTGATGCACCATCTCTTTAAATTTTACAATTTGATGCACAATTTTTTTAAGTTTTACAATTTGATGCACCGATATATTTTTCGGTCATTTTTAATTTGATATGACGGTCTAAAATTGTGAATTTGTCATATTGTGTGCGATTAGAAAAAAAAAATACAACATAATATACGAAAAAACTATTTTATGTGATTAAGAAAAAAAAATAAAGCAACATAAAGGAAAAATAAAAATAAGACAGTAGAAAAATAAAAATAAGACAGTAGAAGAGAATAAATATGATTTTGCTTAATGCACAATTTGTGTGATTAGGTTTTTTTTTTTTTTTTTTTTTTTTAAAACACGTTAATATGCACATTCGAGGAATAAATATGATTATATGAATTATTTTGTTTTGCATAACTTCTTGATTGATTTTTTTAAAATAAAATTATATAGACATTACATCTGTATGGATAATAAGGGCATGATTGGTATGATTGAATGAAATTGTGACTGAATGGAATGAAGACCTGAATGGAATGAAGGCCTGAATGGAATGAATGTTTGAATGAAATTTTCATGATTGGTATTAACTGGGAATGGAAAAATCATTCCCTGGTTGATTCCATTCTCATGATTGGTATAATAAATGAGATGCAAAATAATGTACATGGTTTATATTAAATGACTAAAATACCCTTCAATATATATTTATAAAAATATATTAAATTAGTCAATATGCTATTATTAATATAATAATAAAATTTTAGATAAATAATTTTTAATTTAGAAAAAATAATTAAACTGCAATTATATATATACGCGCAGATATATAGTATAGAACATAACTTCTGGATATTTCTCTAATTCATTTGTCTAGTTCTTCTTTCTTAAAGAATCAACGTCCTTCACTCCTTGACATCTTTTTTCTTGCGTGAAGCCGTCAATTGGGTTGTAGAGATTAGAGAATTAGGTTTATGAAAATCATTACGTGAATTAGGGTTCAAGATTTTGATTAACGATCGTGATTAATGAATATCTTGTTTAATTATTAGGAAGGATAATTTTGTAAAAATAAAATATAAGTGATGATTTTATTTTAAAAAATTAAAAAATAATTAATTTCACACAGAATGGAATAGGGAAAGACATGGGAATGGAGAGGAATCACAATTCTTTATTTTTGAGAATCACCATTCCCTGTGGAATCGCGATTCCAAATAAAAAAACATACCAATCGTGAGATTAGGAATAGACTCGTGAATGTTCATTCCATTCCAAATCTATTACCACATACCAATCACACCCTAAGAGTTTGAGATGGAAAACATCAAATCAATACGTATAATATCAAAGCGTAATGATGGAGAATTTTATCGGATTATAGAAAATATATATTGATGGATTAGTGTGCAATTTATGTAAAAATAATTTTAAAAATATGTGTCTTTCATTAAAAAAATTATTAGTTGATAGTCTATGTGTAGACAATATTGTGTTGAGTTCGCTATTTTCGGTGCCAAGTTAAATTAAAATTGGCCGAACAATATATTGGTGCATTGAATTGCAAAACATAAAAAGGTGGTGTATCAAATTGTAAAGAAAAAAAGAATATGTTGTAATTGATAAATACATTAAAAGTAGTGATTTTTTTTTACAACTAACCCTAATTTAAATGAGTAAATTTATACTTACAAACTCTTTTATAATAGAACATATAGAAACATGAACTACAAATTTTGAAGAAATATAGACTAAGTAGTAAGTTGACTAATCCTTAATTGAACAATAGTCAATATTAAACAATTACAAATAATATTAAATGTTTGAGTACACTTATCAAAATTACAGGCTAATAAAAAAAAAAAAACTAACATCCCAAAAAACATTATATACATGTCCCATGATTTAGTTATTTTTTATAATATTAATTAAATTTCTATTTAATTTATATTAGTTTTAAGGGATGAAGGATAATTAGAAAAAAAAATTGAGTATGTTTATTAATAAGAATTGAATTTTAAACATATTTTTTTTTTGGGTGTATTGGATGTTATAAGCCCCCACACTTATAGAAATTGCATATATTACTAACTGAAATTCACCATTAGTATATTAGGGGTGTTTGCAAATATTTTTTTAATTTAAAAGCTGTACGTGACTTGTGAGAGAGCTTAAAAATAATCAGTTTTATTTGTAAACTCATCTAATTAAGCCTAGTCAATATTAAACAATTACAAATTAAATTAAATGTGTTGCTTATCAAAGTTACAGCTAATATTAAAAAATAAAATTGTAGTTTAACAAGGAAACTTCAAAATAAATATGTTTTATTTTGAATTATTTATTTTTAATTTAGATATTTTTTAAAATTATGTGTAGCTAGTCTTTTAGATAAGTCAAATTCTTTTCAATTGTTATCTTTTAATATTTATAAGTTCAAAAAATACTGCCATAAAAATAAATATATATATCCTCCAAAAAAATAGTTTTAAAATAATACGCTCCTTGAATTTAAAATAATAAAATATATTATATCATCTCCCTATCATCATATCAAATCAAGAAGATCCTTTGATACCATGTATATTGGTAAACTATAATTAAAGGAAATAGAAATTTAACATGTGTATTTAATTCTTGATATTTGTTATAGATTTTTCATTACCTTTGAAAATGACACAAATGTTAATATATCACCTTTAGTCTCAATATTATTTGTAACAAGGTGGCAACATTCAAAATAAATATGTTTTTAGAATTATTTAATTTTAATTTAAATATCTTTTAAAATAAATCTTAATATCTTTTCTTATCTTATATATATCTTTATACCGTATATTTGAGAGTCTCCATTTTTCCTACGTTGCATTCTCTCCTGCCTTTATTTTAAAATACGGCAATTCTGTGAGTTAGTTTTATTTTGATTTTTTTTAAATTTTTTAACAGTTTTTTTTTAAAACATTTGAGTATATTTTATTATTTTAAATCTAAATAAATAGGTTAACAATCTTAAATAACCGTTCTTAAATTTAAAATCAATAATTAAATATATTTAAGTAAATATTTAATTATAAGATCTTTACTTTGTCTATTTTACAATTTTTTTCTATTTTGGGTGGCCTCTTCAGTCTAAACATTCTCAATTTGAATTAATTTGTTTTTTTTTTTTATAATTTATTAATATCTTTATTTCATATTTTTATTAAATTTAAAAACCGTTTCAAATCTGCCTCATTTTCTCTGTTTTTTTTTTTTAAATTCGATTCATATGGATAGTTTTTTTTTTAAAAATATTTCTATCTTTCTATAGTAGTTATCTCTCATTTTTATATTTAAAAAAATCTTCATTTTTTCCATATTTTTGCATTCTCTTTTCTCTTTATCTCTTTTCTCTTTATGTAATGAAATATGGTTGCTGGAGGATTCTGTCGCCCCGCCCATATGTGGACAATTTTTTTTTTTTTTTTTTTAAATATTTCTATCTTTATGGGTAGTTATCTCTAATTTTAATATATAAAAAAATTCTTCCATTTTTTCATATTTTCTTCTGTTCTCTCTACATTCTCTTTTCTCCTTTTGTAATGAAATATGGTTGCTCTTCTGTCCTGTCTCAACTATAATGTTTTCACCTTTCTTCATTTTCTATGTCCCTCCATTTTCATGTTATATTTGTAGCCCTATCCATTTTTTATTCCTATTTACTTAATTTATTGCGATTTAATTTGTAGTTTTCATAACACTATGTTGAACACGTTTTTTTTAATAGTGGCAATGAGGGCTGTGTGGCAGACGAGTCAAATGTTCATCGATATTTGAAGAACTTAAACGATCGTTTAATGAATGGTGATATCGCATTTTTTATCAGATTCAATAGAAAATGGTTGTTTTTCTTTCTTTATTCTTTGTTGTTTGTCGTTCAAATTTTGGTTCTTTCTCTATTCTTTTATTCATGTATTCCCGAATTAATTTGAAATAATGATATTTGCACAAATATTTTCCTTTTTATTCTTGACCTTTTTCAATATTTTGACTTATTTTCCCTGCCATATCTATTAACTCTTTGCCCTTCTTTATTTCCTCGGTAGAAGTCAAATAATATTTAGAATGTAAAGTGATTATCAATTACTCCCTCCGTCCGCCTATAAGCTTCCCATACATTTTTTGGTAAGTACTTTTTCTTACACTTCACTTCAATTAGGAAACATAGATTGTCTAGGTAGTCAATTCCTTAATATACCACTTGATTCATATTTAACTTTTCTGTAGATAAACGAGATTACAATTGAAAATGGGATTATATTTTTTTTAGTCCATTAAGTTACCACGATTTTGAATTTAGTCCATCAAATTACCACTTTTTGAATTTAGTTCATTAAGTTTCGATTTATTTTGATTTTGGTCCAGTTACCTGCTACAGCAGGTTTAACAGGTCATTTTTAAAACACACCCCATAAAATGTTATACACACCCAAAATGTTAAACACACCACACTAAAATTTAAAAATATTTTTTTATTACTATACACACCCCAATTCTTTCTTATTTAATAAATTACCAAAAATAATTAAATTAAAAAAAATAAGAATTCAAATTAAAATGAAAAATATAAATAAAATCTATAAAAAATCGCCTAAATCTTAAAAAATTAAACAAAGCTAAAAAAATTAATTAATTTAATTAGTTTTGAAGATTTAATTGATTTTCTACTATTTTTAAATTTTATTTAGCCTTATTTCAACGTTTTTTAATTTATAGAAGTTAAAACGCAAATAAAACATTAATAAAGCAATGGAGTTTTAAATTTATTTTATTTTATACACTCCAAATGTTAAAACACAAATAAAACATTAATAATACCCCATAAATATTATATACACTCCAAATGTTAAACACAAAAATTAAATATAGTTAAAAAAAAAATCATAACTATATTTAATAAATTGTCAAAAATAATTTTATTAAAAAAGTAAGAATTCAAATTAATATGAAAAATATAAATAAAACCTATAAAAAATACCCAAATCTTCAAAATTTTAATAAAGCTAAAAAATCAATTAATTTAATTGATTTTAAAATTTTAGTTAATTTTTTTAATACTTTTAAAGATTTTTATTTTTATTTAATTTAATAAGTTTTTCAAGTTAATTCTTTTTTAAATTTATTAAAAATCTTCAAAAAAGTAAAAAATCAACTAAATTTTCAAAACTAATTAAATTAATTAATTTTTTTTATCTTTGTTTAATTTTTGAAGATTTTTGTGATTTTTTATAGGTTTTATTTATATTTTTTTTATATTAATTTGAATTTTTACTTTTTTTAATTTAATAATTTTTGGCTATGAAAGAATTGGGATGTGTATAGTAATAAAAAATAATTTTTAATTTTTAGTGTGGTGTGTTTAACATTTGAGGTGTGTATAACATTTTGTGGGGTGTGTGGTGTGTTTTAAAAAATGACTTGTTAAATCTGCTATAGTAGGTAACTGGACCAAAATCAAAATAAATCGAAACTTAATGGACTAAATTCAAAAAATGGTAACCTGGTGGACTAAATTCAAAATCGTGGTAACTTAATGGACTAAAAAAAATATAATCCCATTGAAAATATAGTATCTGTCTTTTTTTTTTTTTTTTTTTGAAAGGGAGTATTTGTCTTGATATATGTTGGAGAATGAAGATCGACGATTATTTATATTTCACTTAGAAGTGCAAATTATTTTTAATGTGATTATAGTGTAATTTCTATTCTATATGCTTAAAAGTTTTTTTGTTACTAATGAGTATGTCGTTCTAAATAAATTTTATTCTTTATTTTTATATCATCTTATATATTCATAATGATATCTTATATATTCATAGAGATATAAGATAAATTATTTGATACTCATCTTAAATTTTCTATTGAATTTTTTTTGTACATTTATACTGTTTATTTAAATCCCGCGTAGTACGCGGGTACTGCACTAGTAATATATATTTGCAAACTTTTTTTTGCCACATGTCACAATTTCCTTTGTTTATTTCAACCTTCTCTCCTCCAAAACTCACCATTTCAAAATATCTTCATTCTCCTTTATTCTAGCACAACAATTTAATCTACACCCTTCCTTTCTAAATTTAATCTAAATCTAAGCCATTGATCATTTTAGGGTTCCACTTCTTAATTTATATATATGTTACATTATTCATTTTCACTAAATCTCTCTCTCTCCCTCTATTTTCCTCCCTTTTTATATAGCTACTCTTTCCTAATCCTTTATGGACGTCGTCCATAATCAGGTATGAGATTGCTTCGATTATTTACGTTTTATTTCCACTTTCTATTTGTTTTCATCTATTTTTTTTGCAAGTTGAAGTTTCGAATGATGATCTCACCGTTCAGACTACTATCTCGAACGCTCGGTCACTGAGATTAATATAAAGAGTGGCCATTTTAAGATATGTGATTTTTGTAATGTTTGTGTTTTCGCAATTAAATTAGAAGGTGTTTGCTCCTTCTGGAATTAAATTGATATTGTCATGATTTTGACTCAATGCCACACATCTGAACTGGATATATATATTCAATGATATGCAACCCTAATTTCTATGACATGATTACTGATCTTTCTATACTAGGTTTTTTTTAATAATCATTAAATAATTAATTTTACAAAGTTTTAAATATGTAATTCCATAATTCCATATTTAACATACATGATGGTATCAATTTTTCTTAAGTCTCGGTCCAATCCCGCTATTCAAGTCTTTAATTTGATATGTATTTCATATATATATATTTTAAGTTGCATATAAAAAAAAGTGTATTAGATTATTTAATGTTGACTAACCAATATTAGATTATTTAATTCAATTTTTCATGTATTTGGTATGATATTGAGTTAGCCAATTAATATTTATTTCCAAATTTAAAAGAACTCTATATTAGTGAAGTCGATTATACAAACTATAATTTTGATCGTTTAACATGTTATATGATATATTTGTACACATTTGATTGTCTAAATTAATATTTGACTAACTAATTAATTAATATGAATTAATCATGATTAAGCATGATTTTCGAACTGTCAATAAATAATTTTTAGAATTAGCAAGATTGATATAAAAGATAACAAATAAGAGTGGATTCAAAATTATGTCTAAATTCAAATGGAAAAATATGTAAACGTACAACAAATATTGTTTACAATAAAGTTTTCTGCAATTTCTAATTTTGTATATTAATTTATTTTATATACATGTTTTAAAGACTACTTTTAATTAATAACTTAAAATATATTATAATTTTTTTTCAACCCCGCGTAAAACTCGTCTTACACTAGTATCATATATTTACAAACATTTTAGGTGCCACATGTTACAAAATGATTGGTCTATTTCAGTCTATTTCTTTTCAAATCACTCTATTTCAAAATCTTTTTTTTTTCTTATTAATTTAACTTTTTTTTTTTTTTATTAATTTTAATCCGTACATTTTTTTTAATCTCATCTTCACTTTTGAATATCCTTTTTTTTTTTTCGCTGCTGTTTTCGGCCTTTTTTTTCTTTTTCTTTTCCCTATTTTTTATATTAGTCACTGATTCATTCTCAATTTTTGCCGTACATCTCTTCCTTCTTCATTTGTCTCCGCCCATGGTGAAATATTTGTTTAATCTCTATTTTTCAAGATTTACAAAATTTTCAATATTTGTTTAATCTCTATTTTTAGTTTTTTTTTTGCTTGAATCTTTTATTTTATTTTGCAGATTCACTATTTTTTTCCAATATTTGTATTTTTGTTTTCAATATCTCATTTTTATCCATTTTTTTTTTCGCTCATGTTTTTTTTTTTCGGCCTTTTTCTTCTTTTTCCTTTTTCGTTTTGTCTTCCCTATTTTTTATATTAGTCCCATGGTGAAATATTTGTATTTTTATTTTGCATATTCTTTTATTTTGTTTTGCAAGATTCACAAAATTTTCAATATTCGTTTTTTTTTTTTGCTTGAATCTTTTATTTTATTTTGCAGATTCACTATTTTTTTTTCCAATATTTGTATTTTTGTTTTACATATTCTTATTTTATTTTTCAATATCAATATTTGTTTAATCTCTATTTTCGTTTTTTTTTTCTGAATCTTTATTTTGTTTTGCAGATTTACTATTTTTTTCTAATATTTGTATTTTTGTTTTGTTGTGCGCGCATAGATCAATTAATTTAAGAATAGATCAACTCAATAATCAATATATCTCATTTGATTTATGGTTGATACATTAAATGATTTTTTTTATTTTTTTATAAAAAAATATAGAAGAACATTATTATTGATGTAGATAAATATGTCGCTCTTTGAGAAGTCGACACATGGAAACGGGATAAAATATGATAGTTATGATCAAGTCGACATATGAGAAAGCAGGATTAATACACCCCTGAGCCTAAGTAGGGAAATTAGGGAAATCAGGGTGATTGGGCCGTTGGCCCACGTTTGGAGAGGTTAATATTCCTTGGGCCTGAAGGAATTCGGTCCAAGTAGGGGACGACTAGTCAATCTTTCCTAGCCAAGTCAAATGAGGAGATGAGTCCACGAAAATAGGGGCCAATATGCTGAAGAACCGAGTCTCCGGGGAGAGTAAGACCGATTCTTTAGGAATCCAGGGCCGGATTTACAGGAATGGGCCGAGAATACAGGGAGAAGGAGTCTTTCCCTTTCCGGATAGGGAGGCCAGGTATTTAAACAGGTTAATTCCTTATTCTTATTTACGTTTTTACATATACAGACTATCACACGAAATACACATTTTTCAGAAGAATTATACACTGATTTGAAGAGAAACTTCACTATATACGCCGGAATTTCCCTAGATATACAGGGGAATTCCTCTTTGATTTCGCCTACAATCAAATCTGACTTGAGCGTCGGAGCTTCTACGCCGGAGCCCCCCTCCGGCGTACTTTTGCAGGTTATTTTCGGATTCCCGAGGAGATTTACTCGAAGATTACCAAGGATTCAACGAGAGATTGAACTCGTGATTAATAGTGCTCGTAAGAGAACGATCTATATCCGTAAGCGTTCTTTTTCGACGCATCAATTGGCGCCGTCTGTGGGAACCTTTCAAGCTAAGGCGTGAGAAAAGTTCCGTACTTAAATGGGTTGAGGACACGATCTATCGAAGCAGACGAAGGAGAAAGGAGATTCCACTCCTCCTCCTCTTCCTCCGCCTCCTCCTCTTCCTCCGCCTCCTCCAGGGTTTCCCTTAAATCGAAAGGAGATCATACACCAGAAGATGTTCCCCCTCCAGATTTTCCCTCAAATCGAAATCTAGGGAAGCAACCTGTAGATCACACACCAGAGGATATCCCTCTCGCTCCAGAGGGAGATGTACCAGACACCTCAGGAGCTTCGGGGAGTGGGATCAATAGGGATAACCCTAACGCTCAACCGGAACTCTTGACTGTCTCTAGAGATCAGTTAGATGAGATGATCGCACAATCAGTGGAAAGAATAATTGCTACTCGAGGACTTCGCCCTCCCGAACCTATTCATAAGGGCACACGACCAAATCCACCAGAGCATGTCATTGATTCGGTTCCAGTCCCCTCCAGGAACGAGGATCCCCCTCGAAACCCAGAAGAAAAAGTACCTTCCCAAGCTGAACGAAGCATCCTGGAAAGACCCCCTCGGAGGGATGCGGAAAGGGTCCTTGGGGATACCACCCTGGATACAGGGATGGGAGAAAGCACGGACGACACGTATCAAGGAGCCGTCAGTGATCAGATACAGGCCTTGCGGAAGGAGATGAGAGATATGCGGAAACATATTACTGACAATGTAAGTAAACCCTCTTATACAACTGGATATCAATTCTCATCTAGTATTTTGCAAGATGAACTGCCTTCTAATTTCAAATCTTTAAACTTTGAATATGATGGCACCACAGACCCATACGAGCATCTGATGAGGTTTGAGAATGCTGCTCTATTACATCGGTATGGAGAGGGCGTTAAGTGCAGGGTATTCCTGACCACACTATCTAAGGCTGCACAGCAATGGTTCACACAACTGGGACCAGATACTGTCCACTCATGGCCGGAATTCAGCGAATTGTTCCTACATCAATTCGCCAGTGCTAGGAGACGGCCCAGGGCCACCCTTACTTTATTTAACATGCGCCAGGGAGAGAACGAGAGCTTACGGGCTTTCTTAAAAAGATTCAAACAAGCAGCTCTCGAAGTACCTACAGCCTCCTCAGAGGTCAAAATCAACGCCCTCACCAACGGGTTAAGAGATGGGGATCTATTCACATATCTAGCCAAGAAGCCAGTTCGAACCTTTGATGAGTTATTGAGGAGAGCAGAGAAATACCTTACCCTGGAAGAGGTGAGGAAAGCTAAGCGATTAGAGACCAGGGCCATAGTGGGTAATGGAGAAAGGAGGAAAGAAATTCCGCTTAGGAGACCAAGTCCGGAAAGACACAGAAGCTCCAGGAGGCTGGAAAATGTAAGAAGAGAGGAAGCTGCACCCTGGAACCCCAGGAGAGGGGCGAAGAGATATACCCCTTTGAGGATAGAGCCAGCCGAAGTCCTATAGGTGGCAGGGGACCATCCGGATATGAAATTCCCCTACTCAAGAAGCAGAGGTCCCCAGAATCCTAAGTCAAACAAATTCTGCAGGTTCCATAACGACTATGGCCATGATACCAACCAATGTTGGCATCTGAAGGATGAGATAGAAAGGATGATTCAGGCAGGTCACCTGAAAGAGTTTATTTTCAGAGATCGACAAGGCCCCAGGGGTCAAAAGAGAAAGGACCCCGAGGGGAAGCAGGAAGATGATAGAAGAGATCAGAGGAAGGGCAATGAGGAGCCACCACCCCTCCCCAGAAGAGGGGAACTATCCACATGATTATGGGAGGCCCCGCTGATGGGGACTCCTTCAGGCAGAGAAAGCAGAGCGTTCGGTCGCTGAAAAATGAGAGGAAAGTAGAGCACCATGAGGTGGGAAAGATGACAGAAGGTCCAGACATTCATTTCGGGCCAGAAGACGCAGGGGAACCTAGAGAAATTCATAATGACGCATTAGTCATTACCACGGATATAGCAGGATACGATGTAGCAAGAATTTTTGTAGATACTGGAAGCTCTGCCGATATCATGTTTTTGGAGTGCTTCAAGAAGATGGACCTGAATATAAAGCTCAGACCGGTGGAAACCGCTCTTTATGGATTCTCAGGGGGAGCCATTCAACCCCTTGGTTCAGCGTTACTGCAAGTAGGGTTAGGAGTTGCCCCTAACCGCCGTGTGCAAATAATAGAATTCTTGATTGTAGATGTCCCATCTTCCTATAACGTAGTAATGGGAAGGCCAAGCTTGAATATTTTTCAGGCAGTGATCTCCACCTTCCACATGAAGATGAAGTTCTCTGCCTCGGGGGGTGTGGGAGAGATATGTGGCGATCAATATCAGGCAAGGAAGTGTTACGTGGAATCGGTCAAGATAGCAGACAAGGCCGTGTTCCGGGGAATAGGGAGATTTAAGGGCGGAGACCCTGAGCTGAAGAGACAGAAAGTGGGGGAGCTAGTGCAAGAGCAACCCAAAGCTAAAGTAGACGAGGAGTTAATGAGCATCGAGCTCTACCCAGGAAAGGAAGGATTTACAACCAGGATAGGTACGAATATGAACCCTGAGCTCCAGAGAAAGATGATACTCACCCTCCAGGAGAATGCAGACATCTTCGCATTCACGGCGACGGATATGACGGGTATCCCTCCAGAAATAGCAGTGCACCACCTGAATGTGGATCCCAAAGCTAGGCCCGTGAAACAGAAGTTGAGGAACTTCGGTAAAGAGAAGAACCTCATAGTAAAAGAAGAAATCGATAAATTGTTGAGTGCAGGGCACGTGAAGAGAGTGCAGTTCCCTGAGTGGCTCTCGAACGCAGTGCTGGTATCCAAGGGAGCCGGCAAATGGAGGATGTGCATTGACTTTAGGGACTTGAACAAAGCCTGCCCTAAAGATCACTACCCCTTACCCAGGATTGATCAACTGGTGGATGCCACGTCCGGGTTTGAATTACTAAGTATGATGGATGCATATCAGGGGTACCATCAAATCCAGCTGAACCCCCTCGATATACCAAAGGTATGCTTTATTGCAACGTGTGGTACTTTTGGTTATGTACGTATGCCGTTTGGACTGATAAATGCAGGAGCCACCTATCAAAGGATGGTAGACTCGGTTTTCCGAGGACAGATAGGGAGAAATATGGAGGTTTATGTAGACGACATGCTAGCTAAAAGCATCAAGGCAGAGGAACACATCGACGACCTGAAGGAAATATTTCAGGTGATTAGAGAGAATGGTATCAAACTTAACCCAGCCAAATGTTCTTTTGGAGTAGGGTCAGGGAAATTCCTCGGATATATGGTGACGCAAAGAGGAATAGAGGTTAACCCTGCCAAGGTGAAAGCGGTCCTTGACATGCAACCCCTTCGAAACTTGAAGGAATTGCAGACTTTGAACGGCAGGATCGCAGCCCTCAGCAGATTTATAGCTAAATCAGCGGAGAAGAGTCATCACTTCTTCAGAACGCTAAGGAAGGGGTCAAGATTCGAATGGGATGAGCAATGCCAGAAGGCTTTCGAAGAATTGAAGCTCCATCTGGAACAACTCCCGAAGTTAACCAAGCCTACTCAGGGAGACGTCTTACTCCTATATCTCTCAGTAGGGGAACATTCCCTGAGTACGGCCCTGATGAAAGAAGAAGGCTCCACACAACAGCCCATATATTATGTGAGCAAGGTCATCCAAGGAGCGGAAACGAGGTATTCAGAGGTAGAGAAGGCAGCCCTGGCAGTGGTGGTAACAGCTAGACGACTACGCCCTTACTTCCTATCTTATAAAGTGATGGTGAGGACTAACTTCCAGTTGAAGCAGACGCTAGGGAGAGCAGATTTATCAGGAAGAATGGTCAGGTGGGCAGTGGAATTGCAGGAGTATGATATAGACTATGAACCAAGGAGAGCCATCAAGGCTCAAGCCCTAGCAGATTTTATTCAAGAGTCTACCAGAGTGGAAGAAGAACAAGGATGGAAGGTATATGTGGATGGCTCAGCATCCGCCTTGGGATGTGGAGCAGGGATATTATTGATTGACCCTGAGGGTCAAGAAGTGCAGGTGGCTGTCAAATTCCGATTTTCAACCTCAAACAATGGTGCAGAGTATGAGGCCCTGATTAGAGGAGCTAGCATGGCTGCAGAGTTAGGGGCACAGAAGGTCACCCTGTACTCCGATTCGCAGCTGATAGTGCAGCAGGTCATGGGGGAATACCTCGCCAAAGATGAGAGAATGATCACCTACCTAGAAGAGGTAAAGAAGTTAAAAAATAAATTCCATACTTTTGAAGTGGTACAGGTACCAAGAGAAGAGAATATGAAAGCAGATGGACTGTCTAAAATGGCTAGTTCCACTGAATTCGAGGGAGACGGAAAGGTTACCTTGTTGGTGGCAGATCAAGTAGCTACGGAAACCCTGATCGGAGAGATAACAGCAGGGGATGATTGGAGGAAAGAAATATGAGAAGAATTGAACAGGGGTCCAGTAGCCCCAATGTCCAGAGAAGCAAAGGCTTGGAGAAGGAAGTATTGCATCCTAGGAGGTCAATTGTACAAGAGGTCCTTCACTCAACCTTATTTGAAATGTCTTTCAAGAAGAGAAGCAGAGCTAGTGATCAAGGACATCCATGAAGGTTGCGCATCCAGCCATGAAGGGTACCAGACCATGGTGAAGAAGGTATTTAGGGCAGGTTTTTACTGGCCTAACATAATCAGAGATGCTAGAGAATATGTGAAGAAATGTGAGAAGTGTCAGAAGAATGGACCCTTGATACGAATACCTGCAGAAGAAATGGGGGCTATGTACTCGCCCTGTCCCTTCGCCAAATGGGGAATCGATCTGGTGGGACCCTTCCCCTTGGCACCAGGAGGGAGAAAATTTCTGATCGTAGCCGTGGATTATTTCAGTAAATGGGTAGAGGCTGTGCCCTTGGCCAAAATCGAAGAAGATAATGTAATTCTTTTTCTTGCTAGACATATTTGTTGCAGGTTCGGAGTACCTAGAATCTTGGTTTCCGACAACGGAACGCAATTCAATGGAGAGAAAGTAAGGAGATGGTGTGAGAGATGGAACATTACGCAGAGGTTTACTTCAGTAGCCCATCCACAAGCTAACGGGCAGGTGGAGGTTACAAACAGAATCCTAGTGGATGGTATTCGAACACGATTGGAAGAGGTAGGAGGAAAATGGGTGAAGGAGTTGGATAACGTCCTCTGGTCCTACAGAACCAGCCCTAAGACAGCTACAGGCGAATCTCCCTTCTACTTAGTATATGGAGCAGCGGCAGTGATACCTCCTGAGGCCAGACTCAAATCACATCGGATCACCTACTTTGAAGAAAAAAGAAATGAAGAATTGATGAGGGAAGCGCTGGACCTGGTAGATGAAGAGAGGGAAATGGCGAGATTAAAAGCAGAGAGGTACAAGAGTCGGATCAAGGCAGCATATGATCGTAGGGTAATCCCTCGTTCCTTTAAAGTGGGAGATTTAGTCCTTCGAAGAGCAGATGCCTTGAAGAACACTGGGAAGATGGAACCCAATTGGGAAGGTCCGTACAGAGTAATACAAGTACTGAAAGGAGGAGCATACAAGCTCCAAGACATGACAGGGAAAGAGATACTAAGGCCATGGAATGTGTGCCACTTGAAGAAGTTTTATGTTTGAAGAAGGTGTTATTCCCCTACTTCCTTTCTTTTTACGAACAATTTTGAATGTTTACTTCTTATTCGAATAATTGCTTCACCGGCACTCTTTTTCCCTCTACGTGGGTTTCCCCTTGGGGTTTTACCACGGAGAGGTTTTTAATGAGGCCGGCATAGGTTCCCCTTATTTGCCTATGTTGATAAACATTTTTGATCAATGGAGCATCGGTTTTGATAAAATTTCAGCAATTTCCCTAAATGCATGTTAATATTGTGATGAGATGACTCTTACGTGCCAATTTTATGATGAAATGTTTCTCATATGTTAATACCGTGTTAAGATAACTGTTAAGGACCTGCATAATGAGTGCTGAGATAACAAATATGTTTTGGAAACTGAAACATAACATGATAAATACATTGCAAGATAGAGAAATTTACACCAACGCATAAATATTCGAATAGAGAATACCTAGGAAAATTTCCTAAAGTTTCTATTCACGACAGCCTCTAAAGCTAGGGGGAGTAGGGGGTACAGGTACAGTAGCGGAAGATATGATTAACTCGCCGATAAACCCTACCCCTAGCGACTCTCAAAACTCTTACGAGTATAAACAAACTCTTACGAGTATAAACTAACTCTTACGAGTATAAACAAACTCTTACGAGTATAAACAAACTTTTACGAGTATAAACCAACTCTTACGAGTATAAACAAACTCCTACGAGTATAAACAAACTCTTACGAGTATAAACAACTCTTACAACTCTTACGAGTATAAACAACTCTTACGAGTATAAACAAACTCTTACGAGTATAAACAAACTCTTACGAGTATAAACTAACTCTTACGAGTATAAACAACTCTTACGAGTATAAACAAACTCTTACGAGTATAAACTAACTCTTACGAGTATAAACAACTCTTACGAGTATAAACAAACTCTTACGAGTATAAACTAACTCTTACGAGTATAAACAACTCTTACGAGTATAAACAAACTCCTACGAGTATAAACAAACTCTTACGAGTATAAACAACCCTTACAACTCTTACGAGTATAAACAACTCTTACGAGTATAAACAAACTCTTACGAGTATAAACTAACTCTTACAAGTATAAACAACTCTTACGAGTATAAACAAACTCTTACGAGCATAAACTAACTCTTACGAGTATAAACAACTCTTACGAGTATAAACAAACTCTTACGAGTATAAACTAACTCTTACGAGTATAAACTAACTCTTATGAGTATAAACAACTCTTACGAGTATAAACAACTCTTACGAGTATAAACAAACTCTTACGAGTATAAACAACTCTTACGAGTATAAACTAACTCTTACGAGTATAAACTAACTCTTACGAGTATAAACAACTCTTACGAGTATAAACAACCTAAGGGAGAAGATGATCCCTAAGATTCTAACCTTTGGAGAATATAACCCCTAAAAACTCTAGTACTAAGGGAGAGACTAGAAGCATTATCAAATTACCAAGTAAGTGCAGGGATATGAATCCTATCTTCTCATTAAGGTTCTTCTAGGAGCTTTAGAGCCTTTACGTGTCAAGAAAATGCTGAAAACATGCTAAATTCATAAGCAGGACGAATATTACGTTACACATCTAATAACAGAGTCAGATATATATATATATGTACGCATGCCAAATGATAAATGTGCAGGTACGATGTTAAACGGAAGAAAAGCAGGAATATTCAAGACTTAAGGCACCATGCCTAAGCCCTCCACAGAAAAACCCCGGAGTGTGGAATCTCCGGAAAATACCAAAAAGGGCCTTAGAGGCCTTAACAAAATAAAAAGTGTTTTGAAAGTACCAAAGTGTTATCAGGGAAATAAAAGTTATCAAGAGAGGGGAATATCATTTTTCTCCTCAGAACCTGCTCCTGTCTCCTGAGCTCGCCCACTGGAATCGCCTCCCTCTGCCTTCTCCGTCAGAGCACCTGCTGCCACGGTAGCCATTGGAGTCGGGTTTTCCATATGAATAGGGAAAGTCATGTCCTTCGCCGGTGTAAGATCATCCAATTTCAGGGCAGCGTCCTTCAACTCCAAGACCGCCTTCCTCATCCCAGGTAACCACCAGGGAGTATTGATGTCTTCCTTAGCATCCCCAGGGAACTTAGGGGGAGTGCCCAGTTCATCCAACCGGAGGGCACGTGTATATTGACCATTGAATCCGGGAGCGGAATGTTCAGCTACGGCGTTGGAAAATCCATGATCTATGAAGTGAGGGATATAGGCACCCATGGCCCCCAAGAAGCTGTTGCTCTGGAGAAAGGCTTCCAACCATTCCCTATGTAGGGTACCCAGAAATTGTTGACCCACGGCAGAGGTAAAGAGAGAATCGATGCATAACTTCATCCCAGCCAACGGGAGAGAGGCCTCCAAACATTTGACTCGCTCTCCAAACTGAGCCTTCAAAGAGGAAAATTTCCTCAGAAAGCTTCTTCTTCTCAGCCTGAAGCCTTTTCTGCGTTTGAAGGGAATCTCCTAACTCTCCTTCCAGAATATCCTTCTTCACTTTCTCCAGCTCCACCTGGCTTTGGAGATCATCTACTAGCTGAAGGGACTGGAGGGCTCGCTCAGATACATCAGAAAATAGGAGGCCAAACTACACAAAGAAGTAAGATATCTATATTTTCCCCTATGAATCATTCGAAACAAAACCCACGTTGAAAACCTACCTGTGTGAAACTATGGGCGGCATGCACAATTCGCTCTTCTGGAGAAAGAGCATTAAGGGCCTCGGTGGCAGGGGTCGGAGTGTGGCGCTCTATGAAACCCATGAGATGATCAACATTGATCTCATCAGGAGCATTAGGAATGGTATTAGGCAGAGAAGACTTGGTCTTGGACTTCTTCTTTTTGGAAGCATCAGAGACAGGAGGCAATGTGGAAATCATGGCTTTCTCAGTAGAGGAACGGGTACGCTTAGCAACGGACCCAGCGGCAGGCTTCACTGGGGAAGGAGGAACCTGAGCCTTCGAAGAACTTTCAGGGGCCGGAGACTTAGCAACCATCGAAAGAGGAGCGGTATCACGCGAAATCTGAGTTAACCAACTCATAGCTGCACAGAGAAATATGAAGCGACGTTAATAAATATAACAGGTTAAAGTCTTGAGGACCACACCAAGAGAGGAGAAATGGTATTACCATCATCAGGACCTAAAGGGTAATCGGGGCGACCAAAACCGAAATGAGAGAGAGCTCTAGGATTTTTACAGATACCCATCACATCAAAAAAGCCATGGGCAGAGACATGATCATTTAAATGGTTCATCACATCCAGGTTTAAAGAGGAACAAACAGAAAGAGGAGGACGAGGCACTCCAGGGTTTTCATAAATCCATTCTTCGTGAGGAAATTCCCAAGGAGAAGGATTTGTGACAAAAAAGTAGTAGTCCTTCCAGTCCTGGACTCCTTCATGGAGTTTTTCCATGAACTTTCCGGTCCTGGAAGTGCGACCACAAGCATAAAAGAACCCATCGGCGAACTTGCACATATATTGAGTTAAAAAGAGTTGGGCTGAAGGTTCGCCACCGTTCCCCTTCATCAGGATGTAGAAACCTAACATCGCCCTTATAGCGTTCGGAGTAAATTGATTCAGAGGTATACGGAGGTAAGTGGAAATTTCGGAGAAATAAGGATGGATGGGGAAACGGAGGCCCGCCTTTAGTTGAGCCTCCCAAAAGGCTAAAGCATTATGACCTGGAAAATTAGGGCGCTCTTTCCTATGTGCAGCCCTAACTGAATAATCGGTGGGGAAGATCCCTGAGCGGAGAAAAGCGGCAACGCGTTCAGGTGGGAGGATCGAAGGACCAGAAATTCTATCCTCCAAAGTTTGGTCGGTTACGGGAAATATGGGAAACGACTCAGAAGTAGAACTCCCCATGGATATGGAGTTGGAAGAGGATGACATGAGGATATTGTAAATGAGAAGAGAAAAGAAGGAATAGATACCTGGAGCAAAGTCGGTTTTAGGAATGGTGACGGAATGGCCGCTGGACGTGCGTGGAGGAGTTAAAATTGCAGAAGTAAAAATGAAGATGGAAAATAGATAAGTTTGAAATGAGAGAAAGAAGGGTTTTGAAATAATTAGGCAGAGGAGAGAGAAGGGAGAAGACCGAGGAGAATTAATACCACCCCCAATTAAAACGCGCGTGAATGGAGAAGGGCGGCCGGATGTTGGATCATGAATGAACGCGTGGCTACGGGTTTCGAGGGCAAGGTTGCGTGTGGAAGTGCAAAAGACCTGAAATCTTCCAGAGGCAATTATTACGAAAGGAATCAAATCAATAGTATTTCGAAGAGTATTTTAAAGAATGGAATATTTCTTTAATATATGTCTCAGTGTTATTATTTTCCTACTCTCCTAAAAATTATTCCTTTTATGAGAGTAGGGGGGAGTGGTTGATGTAGATAAATATGTCGCTCTTTGAGAAGTCGACACGTGGAAACGGGATAAAATATGATAGTTATGATCAAGTCGACATATGGGAAAGCAGGATTAATACACCCCTGAGCCTAAGTAGGGAAAGTAGGGAAATCAGGGTGATTGGGCCGTTGGCCCACGTTTGGAGAGGTTAATATTCCTTGGGCCTGAAGGAATCCGGTCCAAGTAGGGGACGACTAGTCAATCTTTCCTAGCCAAGTCAAATGAGGAGATGAGTCCATGAAAATAGGGGCCAATATGCTGAAGAACCGAGTCTTCGGGGAGAGTAAGACCGATTCTTTAGGAATCCAGGGCCGGATTTACAGGAATGGGCCGAGAATACAGGGAGAAGGAGTCTTTCCCTTTCCGGATAGGGAGGCCAGGTATTTAAACAGGTTAATTCCTTATTCTTATTTACGTTTTTACATATACAGACTATCACACGAAATACACATTTTTCAGAAGAATTATACACTGATTTGAAGAGAAACTTCACTATATACGCCGGAATTTTCCTAGATATACAGGGGAATTCCTCTTTGATTTCGCCTACAATCGAATCTGACTTGAGCGTCGGAGCTTCTACGCCGGAGCCCCCCTCCGGCGTACTTTTGCAGGTTATTTTCGGATTTCCGAGGAGATTTACTCGAAGATTACCAAGGATTCAATGAGAGATTGAACTCGTGATTAATAGTGCTCGTAAGAGAACGATCTATATCCGTAAGCGTTCTTTTTCGACGCATCAATTATGTTAATTATTAGTTGTATTTTAGATTAAATTAATTTAAATTGAGTATAACATAATTCTATAATAGAATATTAATTTAAATGAATTTCTTGAATTTTTAATTATGTTAATTTAAAACAGAAGCACTGACATGAACAAAGTCAAAACCGTTACACAATTTTACAACTTATTGAAAATAGTAAATACACTCCAGTCTCCAGCTACGCGTTCGCACCCACCACCTTCAACATCGTAACATAAACCGTGACTAATTCAAAATGGGGCATTAAAATTTTTAATTGCAATTGCAATTTTTTTGATCAAAATTAAAAGTTTGCATCATATATAGTTTTCATATTACTTTTCCAAAATTAAAAGTTTGTATGTCCTTCAAAAGTTTGTCTACAATTATTTATGAATCCTATTATATATTTTTCAAATCTTGATTTAATTTAAAATATTTCTAAATAAACTCTAATTTTTATATAACTTGATTCTTAAACTACATAAAATTTTGTTGATAAAATTCCGCACCTCTCTTAATAAATGTGTTTACATTCAAATTTTATTTGCTAAAGTTGTTATATCTATAATTATGGTAATTGTTTGACAAATTTAAAAAATAAAATCATATTATAATTTAATAAGTACATATTTTTAAAATTATGATAACTAATCCTTTCTAAATAATAGGAAATATTTGGAAATTTGTTAAGAAATTTGAATGAATAAATAAGTGGACTATTGTTGAGATAATTTTGGGATTATGTATATGATAAATGATTTATTCAATCAGTCCCAAGCAAACGGGCCTTTATATCTTTGATATTAGTAAAATAAACATATTAATTAAATTTAAAGTGTTCATCACCGATGAGCACAATGTGAAACACTATCATCTTCCATTCAAAGAAAGGGAAGTTTGAACTTGTTAAGTTCTGTCCGGCATAGGACGTTAAACCTAACGCTAAATGGGAGGCAATACATTTTTACTTGCTTTCTTTCATTTCTTGTTCATTTTTTATGCTTTTTTAGTTTAGTTTGATGTGTTTGTAAGTTTTGATGTTAGTTGAAGAAGCTTGGATCGAATGGACGATTGGAGATCAAAAGTGAAACTTTGAGCTTCGAAGAAGGTGTAGATATAACAATCGTAAGATGTACGCCCACTCCAAACTTAGGAATTGCATAGTAATTACTAAGTTTGGGGGTAGTGGAATTCATATTCTTGTTCATGACATTGATTGCTTAGCTACTCTTGTTTTTAATTGTTGGGATAGTGGCCCATGTGTGTAGATTTGTATGGATAACACTTGGTGTCAATATCATTGCAAAACTATTTTTCCAAACTTTTAATTGCTTAACAATGAAAAAGTTTTGGGGGGGGGGGGTATGTTCGTTTTTACATTTTCTATTGACACCAATGTGTATTCTTGTGTATGTGTGCAATTTGAGCTTTAATGATCATTGAGACACATTTGATGATGATTTATTGTGAATTTGATTCCTTGAATGTGTACATGATTAGAATGAATCATCTTGTTCATGTTGTTGTCATCTTGTTGCTTATGGATGTTTTACATGCACAATGAGTTATGTGTGGTGATGATTGATGAATGTTTGAGTTTTGAATGAACAGGTAAGAGTTGAGCTTTGAACCGAGCATTAATCCGGTTTATTTCATTTTTGAGTGGATCAATTCATTGCTTGCTTTTCTAGAACTTGCCCAAATTCTTGTTTGAGATCATTCTTGTGTGATACTTTGAGATATGATGTAGGCCATCTTTCGTACTACAAGTCACTTAGCCAATTTTTTTTCCCAAAAACCAAAGTAATCTTCCGTAGTTAGCCCGTTTAAGCTTGATGTCCCATTCTCTTGGCAACCTACAATGTTTAACCACTTAGCCTTTTGAGCCTTTGATATCCAAATCTAGTGGAGAATAAAAAGAAAGTGGTAAAACATGTGCTTTAGTGCTTTTGGTTTGAAGAGAAAAATTGGCAAAGTTGCGAAAAGAGAAAAAAAAGATGGAAGTGAAAAGAAAAATTGAGAAAGAAAAGAGGAACAATGAACCCCAATAGCTTAAAAAGAAAATAAATTGGCTAGAAAAAGATGAGGAGATGAATGCATTTGAGGAACTTAAATGAAAAGTGAGAATGAAGGGTTGTAATCCTTAAGAGCATGAGCTTGATTTGTTGAAAAACAACTTTCATTCTCCACTAGATGAGTCACTTCTTCCACATTCATCATACCCCATCCAAAGAGCCAATGTTACGTCCTTGGTTAAGACCTATTGATCTCACCGTTGAACATGTTTGTGGTGGAAAGATGGTAGAGCTTGGGCAAGCTTATAGCAATTGCAATGCATGATTTGATTGATGAGTGCTTATTGTCCTTAATTTTGTTTGAGTGTTTGAGTGAAACACTATTTCTTGTGAGTTAAACTTGAACATCTTAATATTGTAATCACCATCACTTGTTGTTGTGTGTAGAGCATGTGTGGGTAATTAGTTGGATTTTCAATAATGAACTTGTTATCATTTTGAGAATGTATCTTGAGGAAGAAGAATTCATTTCATGTCATTTGATACGTGGGATCTTTCATTGATCGTCTATTTGCAATCGTACAACCTCATATTTTAATTCTTTCGTTGCTCGAGGACGAGCAACACCTTAAGTTTGGGGGGTGATTCAGTTGTAAATTGCATAAGATTTCATGTGTTTTAGTGATAAACTTTGAGGGTTTTTCATGCATTTTCACACTAATATGTTTGATTTGATTGAGAAAGGTGTTTGAGCTTGTTTTGTAGGAATATGAGGTGATTTAGGCATTAAAATCGCAAAAACGAGTGTTCAATCATCATTTTCACTCACTGGGCTGAAGAGAGGATTGCACCATTGGATTCGTCTCGAAAAATGGAGTGGAATGAAAAAAAGAATCAAGTGAGGTCGAAAGCTCGAGATATGAAGAGACGAAAAACTTGGCCGGGTGACACTACCCGGACGGGTAAAATGACCCGGCCATGCTCTATTCCATCAAAACCTTCGTATTTTGGCCGGGTAAAATCACCCGGCCAAACCCTGATTCCACCATTCGCTACGTATTTCGGCCGGGTGGCATACCCGGGTGAAACCACCCGGCCGGGTGACATGTATTTCGGGGGTTTTGGCCCATTTTCTTCATTTTCGAGGGATCTAAGTGCAAATTTCGTCCAAGACTTCTACCCCA
Organism: Galeopsis tetrahit; assembly: GCA_963675135.1. Taxonomy (NCBI): domain Eukaryota; kingdom Viridiplantae; phylum Streptophyta; class Magnoliopsida; order Lamiales; family Lamiaceae; genus Galeopsis; species Galeopsis tetrahit. Next base: position 74,017,207 of record OY776123.1, read on the forward strand.
ACTATAAATAGCTCCAATTTGAGTTTTAGAAGAGGTCTTCCTCCTTTTACAAGCTATTCTCACACACATTCACATAGTAGTAGGTGTTCTTCATAGTTTAGTTTAATTTCTTTATTAGATTAGATAGAATAGTGATTTTTACTTCAAATCAAGCTACAATTATCATCGGGCATCGTCTATTACATCATTTTGTAGCTACATTTTCATGATCAAGGTGATATTACTCTATTTTGCAATTCAATTTGGTATTTTCTTAATTTCTCCATTCTATTGCTATTTTGTTATGAATTTGATGTTATTTGTTGTTTTAGCCATGGATTCCTATCATGGAACCATGGGCTAAGCTCCAATTGTCTAGGGGATGTTTACTTTTGGTTTAAAAAACTAGGTTTGGATTTCAAGATCCAAAAACCAGTTTTACTTCGGGATTTAAAAATCGATTTTCAAAATCCACTCAAAACCACCCTTATCAAACATATTGATTTGACATAAAGTTATATCTATATAATATTACTCCAATCATTATATTCTTTCTCAACAATAATATAATAATACTATAATAATATAATAATACAATAATATAATACATTTAATCATTACACAATCAACTAATCATTATGATTTCACCAAATAATAATATAATTATACAAACTCATTCAATCTTACAACTTGATTTGACTTAAAGTTAAATCCTCCACTATTCCAAAACACAAAAGAAACACTCATATTACTATTTATCGGGATTTCAAAAATCCGGTTTTTAAAACCACCAAAAGCCCAAAGTAAACACCCCCTAGGGTGTGGAAGTTTTGTGGTTAAGTGGTGTAATTATGGATTGATTGCATGATTAGCTTAGGAATTGGGTGTATATGTTTCTAGTGTTGTAATTTTCATAATTCAATTGATTAATTCACCCTATTAGCCATCATTGTTAGTTTTGTCGACTTCAACGACCGTATTGGGTTGCATGATTAAGAGTGTGTGTATGAGCTTGAATTAATCGATTAGAATTAACATAGTAATTAGCTACACCGACCGAGGGTTGATTGCTTAGATTGATGACACTAGACAATAGTCGATTAGAGGTCGTCTATTAGATTAGTGAGAGGGAGTTTCATAAATATTAGTAACCGTGTTGAACGTGTTTATGAGACACTATCTTAAGAGCTTATGGTATTGATTAGACTATATAATTGCTAATTGATGCACGTGTTCACCTAATCTTCACAAGGGATTGGTCGACACACACGAGTGATAGCCTTTAACTTTACCCAATACCTTAGGTTTAATTTGTGTAATTTAGTCCATTAATTCACCACATAACCTACAAAATGGATACACCCCGAGACAATACTCTCTTACCTTGCACTTTCGAACGAAAGTTAGATAGCTTGTTACTTCTTTTGTTATTTCTCATACTTGTGTTTATAATTCCCGAAAATCCAAACAAACACGTGTAGTTACTACAATAGCATGCATACTCATAACTTTAGGGATTCGCTTACACTCAACTAAATCCTTGGAACGAACAAACTACTTGGTCGTACTTACGTACTACAATCGGACCCATACGCTTGGAACGAACAAACTACTTGGTCGTACTTACGTACTACAATCGGACCCATACGCTTGTGGGGATCGAATTGTTAAGTGCTTAAAAAGTGTTGAAAAACGATCCAAGTCAATGGCGCCGGTGATCCGCGATAAGTCAAATTCTTTTTATCGTTATGCTTAAAAATTTGGAGTGACTTATAAAAGTCTCTAAACTAATTTTTTTTTAAATAAAAATAATTAAAAAATTGTATAATTTTAATTTTTAAATTTTTTAAAAATCATTCTCTTTTCTCTTTTTCTATCTTAATAAAATAATATATATATTTTAAAAAATTATATTAAAGAATTATTATTTTTTCAAAATTCGCATAATTAAAGTAGTTATTTATTTGTATTCATTTTCCTATTTATAATTATTCGACTAATATTTGTAGTGAAGATTAATGGTAAAGAATTCTCTAAAATTATCCATTCATATTAAGAATATTTCAAAAACTTATTTTCCTTCTTTCTTTTATATTCTAGATATTTTTCTATTAAAATCATTCAAATGAGTAAATACGGTAGATTTATACTTACATACATTTTTATAGTAGGACATATAGAAAATGAAGTACATATTTTGGAGAAATATAGACTTGTAGTAAGCTGTGACTTGTGAGAGAGCTTAAAAAATAAGTAATTTTGAAAACAATTAGTTGTATTGGTAAACTAATCCTTAATTGAACAAGGCTAGTCAATAGGCAAAAACTTATATGCAATATTGACTAATTAAGTCAAAATTTGTGGGTCAAATGTGGATCAACCCGGGTCAAATGTGGATCAACCCGGGTCAAATGTGGATCAACCTTAATTATAATATTTATTTTTTCTCTAAAATATTATCTTACTTCATGACATAAATTTTGTCACTACAAAATCAAAAGTGTATTACTGCAAGTCCAAAAATATTCTAGACACTTATTTTTTTTTAGCAAAATTACTAAAATAATTCTGACTTATTCGGCTACTACATGACTAAAACAATGTTACTACAAGACCAAAATTTTATCACTACAAGGTCAAAAGTGTATTACTACATGTCTAAAAATATTTTGGACAATTAATTTTTTGGGTGAATTTGCAGAATGTTTTGACATGTAGTATTAAATTTTTGGCCTTGTAGTGGTAATTTTTTAACCTTATAGTAACAATATTTTGGTCATGTAGTAAACCACATGTTTGCGACCCGCGAATTTTCTTGGCAACTCGAATCTGGGCTTATGATCCGCGAATTTTTTAAAATTATCTTAATTTGACCTTTGGGCTAAATGGACTTAGGATTTTGACTTGGTCAAATTAGTATGGAATGCATGTATGAAATATTTCACATGAAATATTTCAATATTAACACAACTACTAACATTTCAAAACATAGGCTAGTCTTATGTGAAATATTGCATACATGAATTTCATTTCAATTAGACCAAGTCAAAACACTAAATCCATTTAGCCCAAAAGTCAAATTAAGATAATTTAAAAAAAAAATTGCGGGTCATAAGCCCGGATCCGGGTTGCCCAAAAAATTTGCGGGTCACAAACAAGTGGTTTACTACATGACCAAAATATTGTTACTACAAGATCAAAAAATTACCACTACAAGGCCTTTGACCAAGATAACGAGCTAGCCACAAAAGCGGTCCAGTTTCTCGTTAGACAAACACCATCCCTATATCATTTCCCATAAAAAGTACGTATACACGTAACAAAACGACTTATTCTTTGAGGAGGCCGGCTAGGCTCCGTATTCGCTGACGGATAGAGTTCAACAAGCGTGGTTGGCAGCCGTCAGTGCAATGCTAGCTCGGGTAGCTGGAGGAAGGGTTGTTCGGAGCTGCTTTGTAGCTTTCCGGTTAGTCTATACTGGTTAGACTGGTGTAGTGGTTTCACCCTAAGTAGTTGTAGGGGACGAAGCCCCTTCTTTCGCGTTAGAAAATCTTCTTCGTTCTTCAATTGCGAGCGGAGCCTGGCACTAGTAGGTGCGATGGGGTACCATGGAGCGAATGCTCTCTGTGGGGTGCTGATTACATCAAGACGTTGGTCTCTAACTAGAAAAGTAAATGCTTGAGCCTGGTTCAGAACGTCGTGAGACAGTTCGGTCCATATCCGGTGTGGGCGTTAGAGCATTTAGAGTATCCCGACATAAGAAGTCCAACGGGAGCAAGACTTGAAACAGCGATCCATAAAAAAAACCAATCGTTCTTCTGGCCGGATTCGAACATGGTGGATTCCTGCCAGCCATTGCGGAGATTCCTTGATGTTGCCATTGCGTCGTTCAAGACTCCTCCTTCGGTCGATTTAAGAGGCAGGACAAGCTCGATGCATAGATTCAGACCAGGAACAGAATGATTCATCTACAATTTCCGAGGTTTGGCGACGCGAGAGTACGTCGAATTTCTGCTTGCACTGGCACGCTTCTGTCCTTACGGCCCGCTCCGGAAAGGGGAATCCAAAAATTTAATACTACATGTCAAAACATTTTGACAAAATCACCCAAAAAATTAAGTGTCCAGAATATTTTTGGACATGTAGTAATACATTTTTTACCTTGTAGTGATAAAATTTTAATTTTGTAGTAACATTGTTTTAGTCATGTAGTAGCCCAATAAGTCAGAATTATTTTAGTAATTTTGCCAAAAAAAAAAAAAAGTGGGTACTTGTAGTAATACACTTTTGGCCTTGTAGTGACAAAATTTAGGTTTTGTAGTAACATAGTTTTGGTCATGTAGTAATATAATATTTTAGAGCGAAAATAAATATTTTAATTAAAGTTGACCCGCTTTAACCCACAAATTTTGACCTAATTGACCTTAATTGGTCAATGTTGCATGTATGCTTGCATATAAGTTTCTGTGAAACATTCTATACACACCCCATTATTTTAAAGATTAAAAATAAATAAATATAAACTAAAAAATCATTTTAAAGATTAAAAATAAATAGATATAAAATGACTAAAGAATCGGATAAAATAATTAAAAAATTGAAAAAATCTAAATAATTTTAATTTTAATTAAAATTGAAAATTATTTTAAAAATTAACAAAATCTTTAAAAATAACTAATTTAAATACATCCATTAATATTTTTTTAAATCTAAGTAAATTAAATATTTTTTTAAAAATAAATAAATTATATTAATCAAATTAAAAATCAATTAAAATTAAATAAATTAGTAAATACATTTAATTTTTTAATATATCTTAAAAAATAATTAGATTTAATCAAACTACAAAACACGACGAAAGTCAGAAAAAATACAGAAAATTAAGGAGCAGCGATGAAAGCAACAAAATTATACTTGTACGAAAGAGTGGGCAGTCTGAACCATCTTGTCCTGAAGGGACAAACTCATCAACGACCAGATAGTGACGGGGCGAAGGTGACGGTACACAAAGCGAGAGACTACATCAGAGCTGACGTCCACTTCAGGATCTAAATCAATCAATGCTGGCAGGGAGGCAACATGCTTTCCTTTACTCCTCTTCTGAGGAACGCCTGCTTCCGAGGGAGCAGGACGCCCAGCGCTAATTGCCTTGCCCGAGGAGGACCTAGTCCTCTTGGATATTGAACTGAGAGAAGGGAATGCTGGCGCCTCAAAAGATGGAGCCCTGGAAGAGCTTTCGTGTGCTAAGACCGGGCATGTTTGAGTTAGAGGTTAGCAACATTAGGGCTATTATATACACAAGTAAGAAGGGCCCGAAGAGAACATAAATTACCATCAGAGGGCTCAAGAGAAAGTTCCTGAGTGCTAAATCCAAAATGGAAAAGGGCACGGGGATTATTGCAGATAGAAGAAACGTCAAAGGGGCTATGAATCTAGGCATGTGCGTTAAGATTGTCTATAATGGGCATATTGAGAGATAGGCTCGGGGGAGTTAGGAGTGAACTGATTTAGAGGAACTCGTAGGGCGTTTGATATTTGGCACAAATAATCAGGCATGGGAAATCTATGTCCGACTTGTACTTGCACATCCCAGAAAGCTAAAGTAGGGGTTTGGAAAAAAATTGGTCTTTCGTCATTATGAGGAATTATAACCGAAAAATCAGGGGGGAAAACTTGGACTCGATGATAGGACTCTACAATGGCTCGGGTTACAAGGGAACTACCCGCTATTTTATCGGCTAAGTGACTTGTTCGTATTTTTGGACAAGTTTTTCCCAAGTATATTTTCGTTCCAAGGACTTAATTGAGTGTCAATGAATCCCTAAAGTTGCAAGTTTTCATGCTATTGTAGTAACTAAGCTTGTTTGTTTGGATTTTCGAGAATAAGAACAAAGATATTAAACTAAATTAACTAAAGTAATAAGTGATAGTAACTAGAAATAGTGAACTAACTAACCTTCTTTTGGAAAGTGCAAGAGAAGTGTATTGCCTCGGGTGTTTCCGTTTTGTTAAGAATAAATGAACTAGTGAAGCAATTACATGAGCTAGATATGAATTCGGATTAAGCTAAAGGCTATCACATAAGTGTGCACACCCCCTCGAAAGGCATAGGCGAACATCGTGCATTGATTAGCAATTATAGGATCTAACCAAATACCATAAGCTCCTAGGATAGTGTTTCATAAGCACTTTCAACACGGTTACTAATGCTTATGAAACGCCCTCTCACCAAACTCCTAGACGACCTCTATTCGTTTAGTGTTTAAAGTTGTCGGTCTAGCCATTAACCTCATCTCGGTTAGCTAATTACTAATTAACTTCTATTCAATTGACCAAAGCTCACACTCACACCCCAATCATGCAAACCCAACTCTCGTTGCAATCAACACAATCGAAAATGCTAGCTAATAGGGTTGATCAATCAAAAGAATCAAACAAAATACAACTCTAGAAACATTTACACCCAAATTCTAAGTGAATCATGCAATTACTTCACAATTACACTAAATTCCCATCAAAACATCCACACCCAAGGCAATTGGGGATTAGCCCATGGTTCTAGAAGAGGATCCCATGGCTACAACACAAAATAACATAAAACTCATAGTAAAATAGCAAGAGAAATAAGAAATTAAGAAAATACCAAATTGAATTGCAAAATAGAGTAATATCACCTTGATCATGAAAATGTAACTACAAACTGATGTAATAGATGATGCTCGATGATAATCGTAGCTTGATTCGAAGTAAAAATCACTAATCTATCTAATCTAATGTAGAAATTAAACTAAACATGAAGAACACTACTAACTATGTGTTTGTGTGTGTGGAGAATGGGGTCCATGGCTTGGATTTCAAGAAAGGGAGTTTATATAGTGTTTGGGTAGGGTTTGAATGGCATAATTGTAAGTTGATCCCTCAAAAATAGAGAAAATACAAGTTTGGCACCGAAAATGGGATGACTCGGCCGAGTTGGGGTCACTCGGCCGAGTGGAATACTTAGAGAATCGTGTTGCGCTTTTTCCAGCCGAGACTCGGCCGAGTGAGGGTCACTCGGCCGAGTGCGCAGTAAATGCGAAACTTGCAGATTCGGTCGAGTAACCTTACTCGGCCGAGTGATGTCCGATTCCAGGGGCTACGCATTTAACCTTACTCGGCCGAGTTGGCTCACTCGGCCGAGTGCGCAGTAGAGTGCGAAGTTGTAGATTCGGCCGAGTAACTTCACTCGGTCGAGTTGTCTCCTCCCCTTCTCGTTTCATGCATAACTTTCGCCTCGGATGTCGGATTGACTCGATTCCTTTGGCTAATCCACTCCGTTTCTCGAGACGAATCCAACCGTGCACTCCTCTTTCGGGTCCGATCACTTGTGGTATGTGTTTTGCTCCAAATTCCATCGTATTTCCTACAAAATCGACAAAACACAACCTTTCTCTCATTTCGGCTTAAACAATCATATTCAATGTATAATTCAATGAAATCAACATCAAATGAGCTTCAAATATGCATCTAAATCGTGTAAATTCCACCCGAATCACTAAGTGAGGGTTAGTGACCGGAAAAAGTAAAGCAGGCATGGATTCAGAGCTATCAGTTGAACTTAACTCTATGGAGTCGGAAGATGCAGGCATTATCACAAAATCCTTAGGGTCTAAGAAGTAAAAAAGGAGAAGCACAAAAGAGTTATACCTGGGATCGAACACCCTAAGAGGAAGAGATGGAAACATGGTGCTTTGAACGTGGAACTCCGGTAGCCTACAACCCTCGAGCGTCGGAGCGAAAGTGGGAAATGTCGAAAAAAAGGTAAGGTGCTATGAAGGGGAAGATTATATATAGCGGGCAAAAATTTGGGGACGGTTTAGATATTCTCGCATGGGCTGAATGGGCCTAAGAGTTGGCCCCAATTAAGTTGGTTGTAGCCTAGATGCAAAGAACTCTTGAGATATTGAGTTAATGCAGCTTGAAGAGAGAGGGAAGCCCATTTAATGAAGACGCCAGTTCCCGAGAAAAGGGTGATTTGATGGCCTGGTTGCAGAGATTCACGCGGAAGCCGAGGCGTCACACGCCTGGAAGTTTAAAAAAATTTAATTAATGTTCCAAGTCCGAATAACCTCCCAGCACCCCGAGGTACTGGAGGTCCCGAGATCATATAACACACATCTAACACTTATACAAAAAATTACTCCGTCCAGGTTCGAACCTGAGACTCTCCAAGGACCCCTTGGTCCATGAGCACGAAAGGGTCACATGATGCCCTAAAAAAGGGTCTGATATCCATTATTATAATACCCCTTGGGTATATGCTTTGAAATTTGAAACAGGGTCTCCCCGGCACAAGGTTCAAAATCACATCTAAGACCTCTATGTCCTGCAGGTACCAGAGGTATGTAAAATAATCGACACATTTGCTTCCTACTCTCATAAGTGTAACCCACTTTCGAGAGAAGGGGGGAGTGGTTGATATGGATAAAATGTGTCGTCCTATCACATGTCGACATGTTGTCTCCAAGTAAATCATACTTAATCCAATTATATATTTATTCATCTTCATTATTATATTGATTATGAGCCTCTAGATATTGAATTGGGCCTAGTATGGGCCCAAACACACAAATACCAAGGTAAATGGGCTGGACTAGCCCCAAGAAGAATGAGTCAAAGCTCTTCCCCCTTTGAAGGAGAACAGTTGGGCCAGTACCCGAATTCTCGCCACTCGCACCTGGAGAGTTCGAGCACCTCCAGGTCCTCGAGGTTTGAAATTCCGAATCTTGCGGTCCTAGCTTTGATCGTGCTGTACAGATGATTAGTGGGCGAAATTATCTCGCCCACTCCCACTATTTTCGGAGTTCAGACGCGGGAGTAAGAGGAGAGGGGTTATAGGCTTAGCCCCCAAGGTGGGAAGTTGAGGAAAAAGGGGGAAGTGGATAACCCTTCCCCAAAAATGTACTATTTAAGCGTTCTTACTTACCATTTCTGGATAATATCAACCAACAGACTTAATCAACGTAAAAACACAGTTTCTCACAGGAAAAGTACTCGCCATTTTGTCCGGCAAAGCTGTAAGAGCTAAACCAAAGCTAACCTACCTTGAAATCCCATTTTCTCCGATCACTTCTACCTTGAGCTATAATCGAGCTACTTATATACGAGGATTCTTCCTCACTGCTATTTTTCGACCACATTTCTGACTTGAGCGTCGGAGGCCCAACGCCGGGGACCTCCCCGGCAGGGTTTTTACAAGTTTCAAGGCCTTTGGGAGACGAGGAAGTGCGGTTGTTCAAAAGGACGCTTGCGTAATCTTGACGTAAGGTTAAACAACTGTCCCAACCGTTGTGTGTTATTTTTTGACACATCACATACCAATATGACATACCTTTTTTCTTGTATTGATTTGTTATATAATAAACAAAAAACCTATTAAAGTAAATAAAATTTACTTATATAAAAAAATAATTACACTCCATTTTTCAAATCAGTTTTTACGCTTTTCTTTTCCTCTGTTCCAAATTAGTTTTCGCACTCCGAAAAAAAAAAAATTCACAACTCTTACTTTAAAAAGTTCTCACTTATTTTGTGTGAAAAGATCTTGCCATAAAGGGAGTAGTTTTAATTTAAATTTAAATAAATAAATTTATTATTAAAAAAAGTTATATAAAAAAGTTATAACAGAATTTAAAACAGATTAAAAATAAGGGAGGGGCTATTAACACCTCAAATTGTGTTATTCCCACCTCAAGTGTTAAACACACACCAACAAAATTTAAAATTCTATTTTTTTTTACTAAAAATACCCCAATTTATTCCCTTCCTATTCTTTTTTACTTAAAAGTTAAAATAATTTGTCTTTTTACATAATACTATACACACCTCATCCATTTTAACCTATCTCTCCCCCTAAAAACACAAAAGAACCTCTCTCTTCTCCTCACCCCTCCAAAAAGCCGTACATTTCAAGAAGAAGAAGAAGGAAGAAAAGGTGTAAGTGTTCAACCCGTCTTAGCCGAACAATCTCTCTCAATTTCTACCGAACAACAAACGAAATGGAAGGTCAACCAAGATTCGATAAGAACTTTCTTTCATTTCAAATGTTTTTATTTCCTAAATTTCTAGGGTTTACATTGTTGAATGAGTTTAGTGATTTATTGTAAAAAGAACCCTAATAAAATACATTAGGTATGAATGTATAACATATTGAGTTTGATTTTGGGTTTGGGTATTGTTTTCGTTGGTTTGATTTGTGAAAATTGGCCAAAATCGAACATTTGTGGCTGCTGTCCGCGTACCGTACGGCCAGACCCGTGGCTGCTGTCCGCGTACCGTACGGCCAGACCCGTGGCCGCATGACGCACATTGTGCATGACCATTTGGGCCGCACGAGCAGTGGCACGCACGACCAGTTTGGTCGAACACCACCTTGTCTGGACGACTGTTCGTGGCCGTACAACAATGGATTTTTTTATTTTTTTTAATAAAAACTTTTAAATTTACTAATTAGCTTTATATTATTTTTTCAGGGATTATATACAATAGAGTTAGACCAACGGGGTCCGAACGAAGACGTCGAGTCCAAACACATCAAATGCCACAAATGGATGATGTCGAAGTCGCACCTCCGGTTCAACATGAGGATGAAGAAGCACTTCCGACTCAGCAAGAGGATGACGAGTCGAATGGCATGCTTAGGGGACCTTATCCCGGTGGTCCGAAGGATCCATCTTTGCTAAAAAGCTTCAAGTCTCATATAGCTGCTAAGATTTGGAAAGGGGAAGAACGTGAGTTGTTAAAGGTACATTGCCACACAATTGGAGGGGATTAGTTACTGATAGTGGAATGCTAGGTGTACGAGACTTTGCATACCCTAGTCCTAACAAAGCTCTCATTTGTGCTTTTGTCGAGCGATGGCATCCTGAAACAAATACGTTTCATATGCCTTTTAGGGAGATGACAATCACGTTAGACGACGCGTGTTGTCTTACCGGATTGAAAGTTGAGGGTTCACCTATAAAGTTTGAAGTTAATGAAGACATGGAAGATGGTGCAACAATTATGTCTAGATTGTTGGGAGTTAGTGTGGAAACCGCGACTAATGAGTTAAATCAAGTACGAGGTAGTTCAATAAAGTTGAGTTGGTTGGCCGAGAATTTGAAAGGTGACACGACATCTGATGATCCCCACACATTAGATTTTGCAGCCCATGCTTACATGCTTTACACTATTGGATGTGTTTTATTTTGTGACAAAAGTGGATCACGGGTATGGACTCATTTTCTTCGGATCTTGGATGAAGTCGAAGAAGTGGGCGACTATGCATGGGGGACCGCGACTCTAGCCTACTTATATAGGCAACTGGGGATAGCATCTAGACATGGTGTTAAACAGATTTGCGGATTTATTCCTCTATTGGAGGTAAAAAAAAAAAAAGTCAAAAGTATTTATGTATAATTGTTCGTGTTTTGTGATTAATTTTTTAAATTAAATGTGTAGGCATGAATTTATGAGCACTTTCCATTTACTCACCCTGCCCTCAACAGAGGGTTCAATCCTCAGTTTCCTTTGCCTAGGAAGTGGTTGCCCTCAGCACGAGCTGGAAGACAGTTTCAAGATCTAGTCAGTTATCGAGAGAAATTAGATGCACTGACAGTATCCGAAGTAAGTATTTTTGTTAGTTTAATGATTTCAACCTATTAATTTATCATGAGCATTTTAATAACAAACGTGATTACTACTTGTAGGTCGAATGAAACCCTTACCCAAATGTTCGTGAGTATCATCCATTGAATGAAATTGCTTTCTTTCATGGATGCATTAGATCATTCAATATTGCTAAGCCCTATCATCCGAACCGTGTTCTTAGACAGTTTGGCTACGTTCAGACCATTCATGTTGCTCCTCTTGGTCCCAATTTTGTATCTAGACCTAGTAAAGGTCTTAAGTACAAACTTATTTGGGCTGAAGGACTTGAAGGCTGCTATAGAACGTGAGACAGTCACGTTCTGTCTAATAGTCGTCATGGACGTGTTGTTGCTAGACCGTGGGATTGCACGAGCGATTATTTTAACTGATTTTGGAGACATTCTCATCCAATCGTGTAGTGTCCTGACAGTGCCACATGGAATGTTGTGCCAAACGCTGTTGGGGGAGCATCATCGTCGTTGACTCAACAACAAGCTACCCTTGCTTTGTTGGAGATGTCGGTACGCATGTGGAGATTACAACTTGATGATCTAACCCTCCTGTTTGCCATGTCACAGATGGATCAGACGTACATTACTTTAGGAGGTATGTGCTGGTCTGATGCGCCCAATCCGGATGTTGATGATGATAGACCTGAGTCGTCCGCACGTAGAAGAAGACCACGTAGATGATTTACGGATGATGTTATTGATGATGATGTTGTTATTTAGACTTGAATGAATATGGATGGTAACGTTATTTATGGATGATGTTTAATTTATTGGTTTTGTTATTTATGGATTATGTTATTTTAATTTATCGGTTATGTTATTTAAACTTGAATATGGATGGTGATAATTATTAGGTTCCACTAGTTAAATTACTAAATAGCTACTGCATAAAAACATATTTTTTACTGCACGGCCAAAACGACCGTACGTATTGGGGAGTGTACGGCCACAATGGTCGAACACATGAATGAGTGCACGTCCACAATGGCCGAACACATTGCGTAGTGCACGACCATAATGTCTGAACGCATTGCGTAGTGCACGACTACAATGGCTGAACATCATGCAATCCTGAACATAAAATCCTGTACAAAAATCTGCACAAACTAAAAAACAATTCCTATAGTAACGAGTGTTCAACAATATGTACCAATCAAAAAAAATTCGACATTAACGAGTGTTCAATAATATGCACCAATTCAAAAATAAATTCTACATTAACGAGTGTTCAACAATATGCACCAATTCCTAAACAAAGATAATGTTCCTACATTCTAAGTACTTTATCAACAAAGATTAATGAATGTCGGAAATGCATCATCGTCTGGTTTAAATCCTATAAGTTTGTAAAACAATAATATTCGTTTCTTGCAAATTTCTTTTCACGTTTGAGCACATAGATCACGATACTCTTCCCAATGAGGTGTTATGTGAGGCAATGGGTGATCTATCTTCAAGTTAACCTGCATAAATGAATGAATCATTATATATAACAACTACCACTACATATTTAACGATGTCAAAATAATACGTACCGCAATGAAATGTTGTCTCTCTTCGAGTAATGCAATAAAAATGCATCTTGGATTTCCCATCGGTGCAATCGTTCTGAAAGGCAAGTATGTATTGCACATTTGGTTAGACAATGTGACAAGTATCACATTGTATGTCGATGCAACAAGATATCCCATCTCCGGCAAAGTAAACCAATAAAACTTATGAGCAAAGCAATCAAAATTGTTCAACCTCAGCATTACTTCATCGACCACCTTCATACCATAAAATACCTTCGAATACAAATCTCTATGCATTGTTAACTCCCCCATGAGATCACGCCGAACCTTATGCCATTCATTCTCTCCAAAGCCCATTTGTTTAACAATTGCACGGAACCCATAATGACCATCATCAACAACATCTCGAGTACTCACAACATACCCACGGATCCATGTGACAATTACACACATTATAAATTGAATGCATTGAAAAGTAAACGTGAATATAAAAATACCTTTTTTTTTCCTTTTGCATTACCGAACATCGGTGTCATAGACACTGTTCCACCAAACTCAATTGTAGGTTGAGAACAACTATCTACCATTGATTCAACATACTCAAATGCACTATTCTCACGCTTGGTGGATGTGTCTTTCTTCTTTTTACGTTTTTCTTTCGGCCTACCACGAATCTTCTTTAGAGGATGCGGCTCAAGCAATGATGTAGTTGTAGGATTTACAATTTCTCTCAACCTCTTCAACATCAATAATTGTTCTGAATCATTCTTGTTGTCAAATTTTTTGACAACATCCATCAACGTGTCATTCAACCGACTTCTAATATCATGTGCAACCCCCTGACTTTGTTCCTGACTCGACCCCTGATGTTGCCCCTGACTTGGCCCTTATTGCTACCCCTCACTCCACCCCTAATTCTGCCCCTCACTCGGTCCTTGACTGAACCCTTCGCTCGGCTCTATGACCCTCATATCCAACTTCGTCCAAAATTTGTCAATTATATCAAGTGGAATGGGAATGTCTTTTGCTTTGAATTTTGAGATCTCATGTGAGCAAGGCAATCCACAAGTCTTTCTTAGAACACATCCACATAGCAAAGGATCGTCACATGAACGGGGGTTTCCATCTCTTTGAGTGTCATCTCCAATGCCTTGATTGATATCTCTCCTCTTAAGACCTTGAATAAAGATGACTTAAATTTATGTTGCACCATATTAATACTCTTCTCAAACGAAGCCTTAACCGCAATGTGTGAGGTCTCAAGGAGAGAATGAATTTTGACCCAACATGTCTCAAATTTTCCTTGGCTCGTTTGTAGACACATTTTCAACTTCGCATGATTACTTTCCACCCTACAATAATAAAATTAGACATAATAGACATAACCAAATAATTTTTTTAAGATTTTAACATACTGAATATTTACAAGTGTTTACTTATTCGTCGTAACATTGTCATAGTGCATGAACTTATTTGTATAAGCCGATACAAATTTGTGTTTGTAAGGTGTAATCCATTGTTTCATATAATAGTTAACGACTATTTTGGACTTTGGGTCGTTCATGTAATCATCTTAAAACCGTCTTAGACAATCAACAAATTCTCCTTCATTTTCAGCATCAATGACGATGTCAAATGAACGGTTAAACGACTTCCAATCATCCTTGGTGGAAAACCTTTTCTTGCACTTAGCTAACACATTTTTTTGAATGTGCCATTTACACAACAAATGCGTGGTGGATGGAAACGTGGACTCTACTGCATTAATCAAGGCTAACTCTCTATCGGTTAGAATAATTTAGGCAAACAATATCCGTGCATCAAGCCCTTTAGAATGTCGCAAGCCCACATGTAATTATCCTCCCGCTTAGACTCCATGTAGGCAAATGCAACAGAAAAAGTCATGCCTGTTGACGTAATTCCAACTATCTCCAACAGAGGTAGTCTATATATATTGGTCTTATAAGTACAATCTATAAACAACCCAAATGGAAAGGCATGAAGAAACTCAACACTTGTAGAATGAGCAAAAAAGATATCTTTTACCATGTTGGTCTTCTCGCATCGCCTATGATGAAATGAATATCTTTCGGCTTCCATTTTTTCCATAAGGTACTGCATTTGAGATTTGCCCTTACGCTCCACCACTCTATGTTTTATCCGAGCATTGTAAATATGTCTAAGTGTAGCCTTTGTATTCGGCCATTCTCTTTTCAAAGCATCCAAAATGTGTATCGGTTGACTATTGGCCAGTGACAGATTTAGCACAAATGCATCTTGTTCAGGAATTAAGCGTCCAACATACGCGTGACCTTCCAAATATTGCCCAATTAGATGGTTGTGTGTACCTCGTACAACCTTTAACTCCCATTGACCTTCTAAATCAATTTGATTCCCTTGCAATGTAAATTGACAACCACATTTTTTTGTACCAGTGCTTCTTCTACCAATTGAACTCTTAACTTTCTCTCCTTCTTTGCCAATAATAGATTCATCAACACTCGGTACATTCTTTCTAGAATCACGGCAGGCACCACTTCTTTCACAAGCACGCGTCACACGAGGCCGCCTACCTTTCTCGGCATTGTCAGACCTTTTAATTAAAATGACCATGTCATTCAACCAACCGGTTTCTTGAACCCAATTAATCAACTCTTGCCTAGAGTTAAACAAAGCCATAGTGGTAAATAAATACCCATAGTCTGCCTCCATTTCATTTTCGTTTGGTTCCTGTACCAACAACAAAATAAAATATTAAAACATGGTAAAAGAATTGCAGACTGTACGGCCACAACTTCATGTACAAACACTGAAGCGTTCGGCTAGTACCTAATGTACAACGATGAGTATGTTCGGCCAGTACCTAATGTACACTTTCAGGAGTGTTCGGCCGGTTGTGGCCGTACACTCACATATGTGTTCGGTCAATATGGCCGTGCGTACAGTGATGTGTTCGGTCACGATTTCGGCCTTGCACGTCGCGACTGTTTCTACTAAAAAACTGTGTAAAGTGTAAAAGAAGTATGAAAAAAATGTAAAAAACATTAAATATACTTACATTAATTTCCTCCATCACGTTTTCTTCTTCCATAACCATGTTTATTGTGATTATATGATCATATGAAGGTTTATGATGATAGGGTTTATGCATGGAGAAGAGTTTTAAGAAAAGTGAATTTTTGACGTAAAAGTAAAAAAGAGATGATTTAGGTTTAAATAGAGTGTAGAATTTAAGAATGGGGTGTGTATAACATGGGGTGTGTTTAAAATTGTGAGGGATGTGTTTAATATTTTTTAAAAGATTTAAAAGGATATTTTAGTAAATTGAATTAAATCTATTTTTGTCTAAAAAAATTTGGGGTGGAAATAACACAATTTGGGTTGTTAATAACCCTCTCTAAAAATAAACTATAACTCATACTACTTTTCTCATTTAAATGAGTCACGACATTTTTTATATTAGTATCTTTTATATATCCTCTTAGAATTTTAACGGACACTTGTCTCATGTCTATATTGATTACTACTTCCTTCCATGACCTCTTCAAGACTTCAACGTTAATAAAGTTACAATATTAATATTTTGCTTCACATTGATGGTGACAAAGTGCAATTCTAATAAATTTAAAATAAAAAAATCATTAATCCCATTGCATACATGTAACCACACCAAAAACGACACGAAGAAATATACAAGAACAAAAACACTCAAGGGCGTACGTACAATTTTGTTTCCATTGTGTACATACAACCCACATACGTGTAAAGTTCTAGCTAGAAGTCTGCGTTCACATGTACAAACCTGAAGTTACAATGCAGATATTCACTTGCTGTATCTTCTACATGCAAACACTAAATCTGGAAAACGACGCATATGGAGCTCGTTTCGTGTGTTATCTTTCTACAAAGCTTATGCTAATTCCTCTGGTTTAATTTACAGGACGACTATACCGATTTTTCAGCATTTAACCCTCGTAATTTTCTTGGACATCTGGCAGGGACGGGGACGGTGAGGATGCACCGCTGAGTTTGCTAGGAACGGGTGTATTTCTTCGTGACTGTCTCTTTGTAGATACTATAACACTGTCGTCCAGTTTTCCGTTGAAGCTTCCGTCCTCATCATCCTCATCTTTAAACACGGGGTGGATATACGCGGTTTGGAGATAGCCTTTCAAGTTTAGGTTCGGTTCTCTTGCACGTTCAAGCGTATCTTTCATCATTGCTTCCTAGAATCCATAAGGATGCACCCAATTTAAACTTGGTGGTCTAAATGAGAAAAAAAGAAAAAAAATCATGCATAAACTGGAAACTAGTACAAACCTGTAGAGGATATTTAACGAAAGCTGGCTCGTAACGGCCTTTGCAGTAAATATGGAAAAATATAGTGAACACTGGAAGCATTATGAGTATTGGTGGGGCCTGAACTATCCCTTTTGTACCCATTAGTCCCAGCAGAACTAGCTGTGAGAAGATGAGGGCGTAGATAATACGTCCATGTACGTCTGGCCAAAATGCGCCTGCACTTTCATATTCTTGGTTGTATACATTTATTATCTGCACAAGGGAATATCATCTTAACTGTATGCGTTTGGAAAAATAAAAACTTCATTTATCCGTGTAACTCAGAGAGAGAGAGAGAGAGAGAGGATACCTGATGGCGGAATACGAGAAATGCTAAGGTGAAGAAAACAAGTATAAAAGGAAGGAAGACAGGGGTAACGACAGCATAGACGAAGCCTAGAAGAAAATACAATTGTATTTGAGGTTCACCGGTGTTGAATCCGATGCTTCCGGGATCCATGGCCTCCTCTCTGTCCTTTTCAGTCTTCACCAGGAAAAAGTTCTTGAGATGATAGAATATAAGCGGTTTCAACCTTAAAATCTCTCCCGCAACACCAGCCCATCCATCCACCATTATGTAAGTGATAAAGAAATTTGCTTTCATAGGGATTGCAATCCCGATTTTTTCAATTACACTGCAATGAACAAAACCATATATAATAAGATGGACAATCATAACTATTGACAGCATATGAGAGAGAAACAGAGACATGGTGGTTTATGTTGAAGAACGTACCCGCCTAGCGTATCTTTTTTAAGAAAACTATCGAGTTGTTGCATTGCACTTCCAGCTATGACACTTACGAGGAAAACATTTATAAAGTTGAATAGGTAATATCTCATGGCAGCTCTCCTTTCCAGAGAAGATATAGACGTGAAGCCCTCAAACTTGGACATAATCATCAATATTGTTGGCAGCAAGATCAGAAAAATCTTCAGAGCAAGCCCAGGTAAAACACCTTGAATTAGAGCCTTCATAAACTTTCTGCAGTGCAAAACATTACATTAACATTAATGGGAAAACTTTTGTAAATAAACATAGAAAAAGAAAGCAATTTTCCTACTTAAAGTCAATGCTCAAAGCACAAGGACAATATGGAAAAAAAACTTAAATTAGTAGAGTATATATTAGGAAAATGAAAAGTAAGATTAAGGCTCCATAGATAACTATTACTATTTGATAATGATTGCAAATACTTTTTAAAAGAAATACTCACGCTTCAGTAATTGGCTTGAGAAACGGTGCCCTCTTTTCAAGACCCTCAATATTTGCAATAGATTGTACAGCAGTAACGGGGATCATGAAGAAAAATGTGAGGAAGAAGAAAGCAACAGCAATAATAAGCTTCCTAACAGTCAGTGAAACATAAGGAATGGCCAAATTATTCCAGTATACGTCGCGTGGCTCTGAAGCCCACTCTGTGAGCCACACTGTTGGATTTCTGGACTGTTGTGTTTGTGCACACACAGCAGCACCCCACCGAGTCTTGAACGAAACAAAGGCTGCCGGCATGATACACTTCGGATCAGTTCTTACCCTCTCACGCTCTTCAGCAATCTGCATATGAATACAATAATGCATAGATTATAACCAAAGCAAGTTTAAGAACTAATCAATAATTTTAAGGAAAAAACATGAACCCATAAAACCTATGGGTTTGCACCGGTACACCAAACATGATATTACCAACAGTGGAAAAGCAATTCTAGAAACTCTAGTTAGGGATATGTATAACTTCAAATATTGAAAGTTACCAATACCAGATAGTAGTTCTTAAATAGTTAGATGAAAAGAATAAATGTTTTCAATTACAAAATATTTTGATTAACTAAGCGCGGCTCTGGAAGACAGAGATAATATTGATGGTCTATCCCACTCAAACTAATTTTTGTCTCGTATGACGTATTTTCCCTGGTCGTGAAAAACAATCAAGACTGATTTTTTATATCCCAACCAACCTACCTCAAAGTTGTGATGCACAAACCCACCTCAAAAACATCCCATTCAATTCATATTTGTTTTCGAACTTGAGATAGGATACTAAACAAAAAGCCTCATAAATGTTGCCAGCAAAATAGATAAATATTTTTCTGGTCAGTGTTGATATTATCGAGATCAATCAGGCTGAATGGATAATCACTTCTGCTATATTTGGTATGGATGAAGAAAGAAAAATGTCGAAGAGTAGAAAACAAAATTTGATGCAGATCTCTTTTTCTTTTTGTAGGTAACTCAAGTACATCATAACATGAAGGATAGTATTTTTTTTCTTCCAAGCTTGGTCGGCACAGCTGAAGAGCCCAATATTACAGAGCTTGCATTGTTTAGATGATTCAAACTTATTTGGCAATAATAACACGACTGATGGATTTTTAGTTATCATTAAGTGCAATTGTGTTATATTAAGGAAAATGCATGGTAGAAAGTGAGTTGGATGTAGATAAAGCTGATATCAACTCACTTCTTTTGATAGTCTCTGTATTTCCTCTGTCTGGTAATCGATTGCGTCCACTTTCTCTCCACAGAGGCCAAGAAAGCCAAGCTGAGAGTTTAGAGTAAATGTCACCATTGAAGACAATTCCTTAACATATATGTAAGAAAGAATGATTTAAGAAACATTGTGGCACAAAACTTTACCTTTTTGATTGGTCGCTGTGATGGCTTTCTTGAATATTTTAATTGGTAATAGTCAAGCCAGTTTTGCTTCTTGTTTTTATCCTTGACAAGTTTTGCAAGTTTATTGGCATTGATCACAACCTGCATATATTTTACAAATTAGTATAACTGTAGAAACATGCAAATAAACTTTCTCTGAAGGAGAGTATTTATAAGTCATATCTCATAGCTACGAACACAAACATATTTTTTTTCTTCTGGAATTTAAAATACATACACGTAATCCTAAAAGAATTTAAAACTACAGATGAAGTTTCTTAAATAACAATCCTCTTCTAAATGAAAGAACACCAGTCTGTCATTCTCTCACAGGCACACACTTTTGCAAGAGGACAATCAAATTACTTTGATATTGAGGGGGGAAAACAAAATGTTCTTTCCTTAACGGGTTGTCAGCATTAATTTCTAAAGAAAATGAAGCAGGACTATCCCTAAAAAAGAGAAAATTAAATATCTGGATAGTTATTAAAGCATAGGAATTTCCAGTAAAAAGAAAATAAACCCGAAAAGTGAGAATTTTCTTATATTCTAGAAATATTTGCAAGCCCAAACCCACAAATTGCTTGCATGAAGAAAACCTGATGAGTTAGATAGTGATCCGGATGGTTGACCAAGAAAAAATGCTCCACACATTCAGTCACCGTTTCATCAGTATCTGGTGGCACATTTCTAACAAGAACCTGCAAAACAAGTTTGAGAACTCCAGATATTTACAACGAGAAATGAAACAAAATTGGCTTGATGTACTAAAGAAACTTCTAACTAGAAAATAAACCAGTAAATGTTATCCATGAATTACTAGGCAAAGCTACCCAGATATATCCTCATAGCAAGTAATCTACACAAAATCATAACAAGAAAGAAGATACAGGATTAAAATCAAACAAATATATGTGTTCCCATTTATTTTTTCCCATGCATCACATCAGAAAGTGCTTCGACATATGTGACGAGCTGATACAAAAAATTCCACAAGCAATTGTGGATGGGTACTTAAATAGGGAGTCAATCCTTCACTCTCGAGCTAGCTTTTAGGTGGAGTTAGGGCTTCCGGTTGAGTGCCTAACACAATGCTATGTATGACATAAATTTGGACTGTATCCAACAAGTCACATCATGTCTGCCTCACCATATTTCTCAACTGAAGCACTTCGCCAAAAGGAGCTCCATAAGAGGACAAGTAAGAGAAAAGGGTAAATGACCAGGAAAGAAAAGAAATTTGATGACTATGGATATCACTTACATGTTCCATGAACTAGCATGTAGTAAAACCACGTATTTCAATAATCTTATTTATTAAATACATCATACTTTTTAATATGGCCCAACATTTGATAAGGACTAAGAAAGCATATGATACGATGGAGGAGAACATAAGGTTTTTTTTCATAAGCTTGCCCAACCACCTTCTCGAAGTCAGCAAGATATTGATTCTTACCGTGAACTGATCAGGACGACGTCTTTCAGAAGCAACAAAGTGTAAGCGCATTGAAGCAATTGTTCCATACTCTTTTCTCAAGGTATAGCATGTCCAAAATGTAAAGACATAGGCCATTATTATATGAGTCCAAAACCTGTAGATAGACATGCAAACCATCATTTCTTTTTCCAGTACACACTAATACAAGCAAAAAGTGCTCACTAACTGTTTAACATGATAACATATAAAGTGGGGTCAATAGTTTATTCAAACAGAAAAGATAATATAATAGTTAATGAGAAAATATTGGAACTAGAAGTTTCACTGTCCAAAGTTTTCATTTTTTTTCTTTTTAAAATTTAAGACTTTAAACTACATTGCTAACAGTAGAACAAACTGAGAGACAAAGATAATATCATAAATACAGATCATGTACTAATAAAAATTCCAAATAAGACTCATAATCATGCATAAAATTTCACCATCCGAAGAGCATAATTATTTAATCTATTAAAATATATAGAAACCCAAAAAACTAAAGTGAAATCCATCCAAGCTTTAGACAAGCCCAAAAAAAATGTTTATGTGGGAGGAATAATTAGAACTGTTTATTGAAATTATAGTTCACACACAGGATAATTTGTAAAAATGCTGAGGAAGTAAAAGCTCCAAACCTAGGTGATTCATGTGGAACATTGGAAATAGAAAGCTTGTCGATGCTACTGTACACTAAATCAACCGTTGTTGCCAAGGTATTGTTTGTCACATTGACAGGCACTAGGATAGCCCATGCAAGCAAGGTCATTGGAACAAAAATCTTCAGCCTGTATCAAAAAAATGCAGAATCAGTACACAAAGAAGAACTGCAAACCTCAAACATGAAAGCATGTTATCTGTAATGAGAACAATTATATGTGAAATCTGACAATCAGGATCCATGAAATCATTTCTAAATCATAATTTTCCCTCGTTTAAGGCAATATAATATATAAGCTTACCCCAGCAAGTATATCCGCAAATAGACGGCTGAATCCAGCCCCGCATGATCAATGAGCTCTGGCTCAGGCATCTTGAGCGCATTGGGCACCCAATTCAGAAACCTTATATACGACCTCCAATCAAGATTGACAAACTTGCTCACAAGTGCACCTGAGTGAGTGGGACTACTTCTCAATCCCTTAAGGTACCATTTTGGAAAATATACTCTATCATTTACTGGCTGAAGCCTTAGGATGGCAAATGCTATAAGGAAAATCAATGCACTGATAATATTAAATGCTGCTGCAAGTCCTATATCTCCAAGTGATGTCATCTTCTAAAATATCTGAATTTCCTGCGAGAAAGAGGCATATTTGCGAAAAACTTAGTACAGCTTCCGCACATTAAAAGTGAATTTCAAATACAGCATCTGAATAACATCATTAATCATTATGCAGCTACAAATGGAAATATACATTTCCTAAGATTTGAATAATCACTTGATTTTCAATCAAATACATTTCCTTGTGGTTCGAATGATAATTGATTTAATATAAAACTAAATTTAACAAATGATCAATTTAAAACAGACTGATTTTCATATCTATAATGAACTCAAATGTGTTATGATCAGCATTCAAATATGGTATAAAATTATTTACATATAAACAGAAAGTAGTGTATCCTACAATTTTTCAGTAGTCTTGGAAATCCTCTAGATGCACATCCGAGAGAGAGAGAGAGAGAACAGAAAAAGGTTTAAGAATAACCTCTACTTTACCAATATGCACACACATATAACAATTTTTATCTCAATTCCGTACACAACGCAAATTAAAACATATCATCTAACAGAAATCACTCCAAACACATAATATCGACAAGATTTGATATAAAATAAAATAAAAACGCATACCGTTGCGGGGTAATCAACGGCGCAGTTATACAGAGTATCTCATCTCATTTAATCTCATGTAGAAGAAGAAGAGGAGAAGGTGTAGAGTTGCGGATCGGAGAGTGAATAGAATAGCTTCAGAGTGTAGCAAAAGCCAAAGAACATTCCCGACAATCTCTTCTTAAACCACAAGGCACACGCCGCATCTACAGAATTGCAGTGGGAGAGAGATGAAGGAGTAGATATTTGTAGAAGATGTGTGGTGTGCGTGTTTGTTTCCTTCGAAATTGGACAAAAGCAAACAGTGTGTGAGCTGCTGCGATGATGAGATTATATTCTAGTGAGAGAAACCTTTCTTCTTCACTGAATTGGATTTTGGATTTTGTTTTGTTTGACAGTTACGTTTATCGGTGCGACGGTGACTCAGATGCCAAGTTTCTAATTAATTATGTTTTAACTGTTAATTTTACTTGTTAAATTCTTCTTAAAATGCGCGTTTTCGCCTTGGTGTAAAATGTCGGCAAGGCCCATGTGAGAGACGTGAGCTACATTACATAATTATATTACAACGGCTATTTTGATCTTTGTCCGCACGCCCTACATTGGCGCGTGAGAACCACATTTGTATCCTACCCTACATTCAACAAGATATTTTCTAATTTTTGGTAAATTAGGAAAGAAATAAATAAGTACATTGTAGAATAACAAGTGAAAATGTAAAAAAGTTAAAACTAACCCCACGTATTAAAAAAAAAAAAAAAAAAAATGAAGAAAGATTCGTAACCATAATTGAATGCAAGTAGAATTAATTTTTGGAGAGAAGCTAATTGAATGTAAGTAGATTTAATTTTTGGAGAAGTTACTTTTACTAATCACACGTTTTTTTTTTGAAAGGTAAAGGTGAAACATATATTATTTTGAGTACAAGGGTTACTTAACCCATTACAGCATAGATACAATTATTTTGAGAAGCATTTCCACGGTGCTATTTCCCAATCATGAAACGATAATCCCGACATGTCTGGTTTGTGTACTCTAAGCCATTTCCAAGAGTTATATTTAATAGAATCCACTACCTCTTCCGGTCTCATCCTGATTTCTTTGAATATCAGTTCGTTTCTATTTCTCCATATTCTCCAAATCGTGCATTGCCAAATTAATCCAAGAACCATTTTGCTTTGTTTATTTCTTCCTTTGCTGCAAAATTCAATATAATGCTCCTTCATTGTAGTTGCATAAGAAGCTTGTCCGTCTAGCCATCTTTGGACATCACTCCACACCAAATGTGTTGTAGGACAGGTAAGAAGGCAATGGTATACCGTTTCCTCCGTCGAACTACATCTCGGGCAGGTTGCTCCCATCGCCGTTGGGTTTATGCCTCTTCTTCATTACAATGAGTATGATATTGTTGGTTTTTTCTTTAAATTTTTTTATTAATTGTAGTGTGATTTATCATTCATTGTTGTAGTGTTTTTGTACTTTATTTAAAAACAGTTCTTCCACACAAAACAAACCTCAATTACAAGTGGTCAAAAAATGGATACAATCAGTAATATGGGGTTCTGGGAACAGAACGGCTGGCGTTGGGTGTGGGTTTGGGAGAAACAATTAAATTTAAATGAACAAAATAAACTGAATGATCTTACTGTTTGTGTGAACAGGTGCAAACTATCGCAGAACCTGGAGGACTTCTATGAGTGGGAACTGGCGCCGCACGGGAGATACTCTACAAGCACCACATATGCAAAGATGATCGAGGAAAGGGAGTGCGAAAGTGCAGCTGCTACAGAAGATATAGAATTTAAAATCCTTTGGAACAGTTACGCGCCGCGGAGGGTGAAGCTAATGGGTTGGAAGGTTCTAAAAGGTAGACTCGCAACAACAGACAATCTAAGGCGGAGAGGGATCCGGTTCGCGGAAGAAGAATTGCGATGTGTTCTATGCGAAGGAGGGACAGAGAGTAACAGCCATTTGATCATCGAATGCGCCTACGCTACAGCGGTGTGGAATGAGTGTTATAAGTGGCTAAAGATCCAGATGGCAACACACAATGATATATGTGCTCACTCATTGCAACATTACGGAGCACTTGGTTCCGGCAAGGTGAGGAGGAGGTTCATCTCCACTGTATGGGTGTGTGTCGTTTGCGAACTCTGGACAAACAGAAATGCAAAGAGGTTTAAAAACGAACAACAAACACTAAAGAAGACTATGGAAAGCATTAAACTCAAATTATGGGCTTGGATGGGAGGAGAAAAACTGTTGTATTCAGTTTCTTCAATCTCAGCATGGTGTAATAATCCAATGTTATGTATAATTGAGTAAAGATCTTACCAAAAGTGGAGGTGACTAAGAACTCTACGGAGGTCATGTAACATAGCTCCATTCTGTACATTCATGGGTTGAGTATCCCTTATACTCGAGTGGAAATATACTTTCTTTTACCGTTCAAAAGAAAAACAATTTACCCTTAGAATAGAGAGATCACTTTAGAGGTGGTACATTTTTTTTCCTTGTTTGGTGTGATTGTAGCTTGAATTTTCTTATCCGGACTCCTCGTCCCCCAGGTTTCTCATAGCATGAGATTTTCTCCATCATCTTACAATTTCTTACACATAATGGTTTTTTTTTTTTAATCTATTTTTGCAAATTGAAAATATATGTTTTATATTTGGTGTTTCATTTCATGTTTCAGTGAATGGTGAAAAATAATCAATGTACCGTATATATCAAATCCACATGTGTTATTGATTCAACAAAGTGAAACATAAAAATTGAAATAAAAGAATAAAATGTTTGATCATAGTAGAAATGGTTTCAAACTCATGTTAACTATGCAAACAGTCATACGACATTCCGACGGTTTAATTTCATTGGGGTTTTGTTTGTTTGCCATTTGCTCCATTTAGAGTGTTTCAAATTGTTTTTTTTTTAAACTATAATTGCATGTTTGTTTGAGTTGATTTTTATTTTTTTTATTAGAGAAGTTAAGAGTTTATTATATTAAAATGATTTTAATAGCAAGAGAAGTCAAATTGGTTGAACTTTTACCATACTAATTAGATGGTGCTTGACAAATCCAAATATATTGCATTCATTCCTTTATTTAGAAACGTCGTTTCTACATTAAAAAAGTAAAAATTGCTACTACCATATTATTCTAATTTTTGGCTTACCTAATAAAGTCGGCTACCAGATTAATTAATGTCAATTGTCAACCGTGTTTATTCTGCGTTTACAGCACTACATGTACTGTAGTTCTCTTTTCTTTAATTTCCATTTTATACTATCAAATTGATTTAATATATCAACATGCTTGGGCTTGACTAAATATTAATTTTGAAAACTTTTCCACATTCTAAAGCTTGAAAGAAAGGATCACAAAATCATGCTTATTTTTGGCCTAAGGGTCTAGCTAGATCAAGTGTCAATCGTGTTTATTTTATTTTGTGTTTTGAGAGAGAATGATAAAATATGATTGGTTTGACTATAAATAG
Source organism: Galeopsis tetrahit (assembly GCA_963675135.1). NCBI lineage: Eukaryota > Viridiplantae > Streptophyta > Magnoliopsida > Lamiales > Lamiaceae > Galeopsis > Galeopsis tetrahit. Next base: position 74,044,189 of record OY776123.1, read on the forward strand.
AAATTCATGTGATCATGCAAATTGAAATTCCATCTCATATATTTATATTTTTGAAATTATATACTTCGCCTCGTCGATTATGCCACATTACCCTTATTAAAGCCTATACGTGATGAATAGATTTCTGTAACAACGACATATTTGTTTGCTTGAACATAAAATTTCTTTTCGAAAGAAAGAAAATGGTTAATCTCACAAAACAAAAAAATCTTTTTTAGAAAGCACAAATTTAAATTTGTTTTATATGTAGAAATTCATAGTGATCGATCATGCAAATTGAAATTCCATCTCATATATTTATATTTTTGAAATGATATCATGTTTAATTATATATTTGTGTATCAATTCACGTTTAGTGAAACTATATATACTAATTAAAAAAAAAACTATGTATATAATTTAATTTGAACATGAAATTTTAAAGTGAATGTTAATTAATTTATTTTTTAGAAACGGCAAAATTGTATTAATGGGTATCAGGAATACCCAAAAGAAACAACGGAGTTACATCAAGTGAATGTTAATTTATGATATGTCTTATTTTGACACTGTTTTACCCAAGTATTTATTATTATTTATATATATATCATTTGTTTCGTCGTACGCTTCTCACTTACCTATTTTGGACGTTCGTTATAAGCTTCTCATTTCTTCATATTGCAAAATTCACTATCTCTCTAACTCTCTATACTTTTTTTTTCATTCATATATTTCTCTACCCTCCTTTATTTTTCTTACGTCTCTCTATCTTTACTATCCAATACACATTTTATACTATATTCATTAATCTTCGTGTAAAAAGTAAAAGAAATACTTATGACGGGACGGAAGTATTATTTACATTTTTTTTATTGGGATTATTTTTATTTAGAGTTTAATAGTAAAAGAAATCCCCAAGTAAAAATATCCAATATTTGTCCGTATTCTAGTCCTCTGGTTTGGGCAGCTGAAATTTTTTCTGTTGAACAATTCATCACGTTTTTTTCATATTTCTATTTAAATTTTCATTAATGTATTTTGTTTTTAAAAAATGTTAGATATTTTTAAAAACAGGTATCCCACTTTTTTGGAATAATCGAAACTTGTGAACAGTCTGAATACGACAACTTGGAATATATGATCATCCCTTGAATTTGTATGGTGGTAGTTTTTCGATTTTATATAAATTATTATTTTTGGAAGTAAATTAAATTCTAGACAAAAATTTATCTATACCATTTGCATGATACAGTTCACAAATTTTGACAAAGTGGGATAGCTCAAGTGATTAGATCACCACTGCCAAAAAAATAGCACTCCATTAGTTATTCTGCTAAAACAAATTACGGAGTCCTTATTTTACTTTTTTTTAGGATAGAGTCCTTATTTTACTTAAAACAATACTAATGGGTATTTATTGTGAGTAACATTTTATTGACTACAGAATAAAATAAAATTATTTTTCTTGGAAATGAAAATATCATTATCTGAATTGTATATACGGTGGTAATTAATTTCATCAATTTCATACTTGTAGGGGCAAATGTGAGAAAACACTACTCCTACATATATACGAAGAAGCCGTTGGTGGTAGGTGGAAATAAAGATACGACAGTTGGGGGACCCCTCGTTGATTCATAAATTCATTATCAATGAACAGCGATGCAGCCTAAAGCTAAATATATAAAAATATGATTTAATTTATATATATATATATATAAAGGAAAAGAAAAAGAAAAAGAAAAAAGAATAATAATGAATCGTTTGTAACAAAAACATCACAGAATCACATTATCATTTACAAACATAATCATGCAAGTTTCAAATACGCGTGAATTAATAGGGAAAATAATTGCTTGCAGCATTTGATTTTAAACCTTTATTTATGATCTAATCGTGTGTAATTTTGGTTGATAGTTGGTTTTTAGATGGATTATGTGGCTATAAATGTTCGAACGTACAATATGTGAATTTACTAGAGCATTAGAGAATAAAATGCTTTTGTATACATGCATTAATGTATTGTTACTATTATACGGAGTATTAAATATGAGTTTAAATACTGTTACAATATTTTAATAGGTATCTCACATTCTAATGGAGCCTTAAATTTGTTTATGTCACACTGCGTCTTGTTTGAGCTTAGTAATCATTGTGATGTAGGACAAACAGAGAACGAGGATGTTGAAGTATAATGTTGCAGATAATGTTGCAGCATTATCTGCAACATGGAATGTAGCAATGCAGCAACACACACATACGTGCAACACATACATACACACACTTAAGAAGTGTCTTGAAGAAGAGTAGTTGTATTCTTGTTATAACTAACTAATAGTTGTTAGATGGAAGACTCTAGAAGTGAGTCTTCTCTATATATATTGTACATACTACACATTAGAACTTTGAGTTGAATATACACAAATTTAACATGGTATCATAAGGCCTACTCCTTGATTTTGTTTCTGATTTTGCAACTACACTTGTTCTTCACATCTTCTTCACATCTTCTTATCATCTCCTTCGTATCTTCAACATTCCATCATCCATAACTGTTTTGTTCTTCAAATAACTGCCGTGTTTTACTCAGTTTTCGATCTTCTGTTCACAACTTCTTCACATCTTCTTCACATCTTCAAATCTTCATCCTTGTAACTGCTCTGTTCATAGTATAACTGCTATGATCATCTCTACCTTCTGAGTTGATTCTCTATTCAGCTCATTTCAACTTCGATCCTTTGTTTCTGCTTCCCCTTCCATCTGAATTCATGGCTACTCAATCAAATTCAGCTCCTTCTCTTCCTCGATTCATTACTTTGTCTATTCGATTGGATAATGACAATTATCCATTCTGGAGAAATCAGGTTCTAGCATCTGTTCGAGCACATTGCTTTGAGGATGTGCTTCTTTGCAAGGCAGTTCCTCCTAACTCAGCTGAGTCCACATCTGAGTCTATATCTTGGCAGAGGAAAGACCAATTTCTTCTGAGTTGGTTGTTAAGCTCAGTTTCTGACACAATGCTTGGTCATGTCAGTAGGTGTGAGCATTCTTATCAGCTATGGCTGGTTTTTGAATCATTGTTTCAGTCACAATCTGGTGCAAAAGCTATGATACTACGATTGCAGCTTCAGACTTTGCAGAAAGGAGATCTAAGCATTGATGCTTATATTCTGAAGATGAGGTCCATTGCAGATGGATTGCATCATGCTGGACAAGTGGTAAATGATTCAGAATTGGTGTTGTATATCCTTGGAGGATTGGGTGCTGCTTATGATGCCGTGGTGGTAAATCTGACAACAAGAGGCACACTACCTTCCATAGCAGAGGTGCAGTCTATTTTGCAGGCCTATGAAGTGAGATTGATCTCTCACACCTCACACTCTATTCAGCTATCTGGAGGTAACATATCTACTCCATCTGCACATCTTGTGTCTAGAGATAGTGGTGCTACTCCTAGACAATCACACAAAGGCAAGGTGTTTCCAAAACCTAAAATTGTATGTCAGTTGTGTGGTAGAAAATATCATGTGGCAGCTAAATGTTATAAGAGATTTGATCAGTCATTCACTGGCCTTGAAACCACTCAGCACAGATCACAGAACTCCAACATTAGACCTCCCTCTTTTCATGCTCATCTCACTTACACCAATCCAAACCAATCACATGCCTACTATCCATCTGTTTCCACTTCAAATCATTCTCCTTCTTACTATCCTTCTGTGTCTCACTATCAACCTACTCCTCCATCTCCTATTGCCCTTACCAATCACATGGATTTTGGTACCTCATCTACTAACACTTATCAGCCTCAGAATTCTACATGGTGTGTTGATAGTGGTGCAACTCACCATGTGACATCTCAACTAGCTAATCTGCAAGTTAACTCTCCATACCAAGGTATGAATGCTCTTGTTGTTGGTAATGGTGAATCTACCCCTATTGTTAGCACAGGATCTCTTTCTATACCTGTCACTGGTGCTCCAGATTTGGTCATGAATAATGTATTGCATGTACCTGCCATTACTAAGAATCTTATGAGCATTTCACAGTTTCTTAAGGATAATGATGCAGTAATTGTTTTCCATGCTGACTGTTGTATTGTTAAGGATCTCAAGTCCAACAAGATACTCTTGAGAGGGGTGCTTAAAGATGGTTTATACATTCTGGACTTTGGAGGCTTGGACATTCATAAAGCTTCAAGCTCACACTGGAATAAAGGAAACTTCTCTGCTGCTGCTGTTAATAAAACTAGGAATGGTGATGTTGCTAGTAAAAATAAGTCCATATGGAGATTATGGCATTGTAGATTGGGTCATCCTGGTGATTCAGCTCTCTCTACTGTCTTGAGGAGCTTGAATATCACTTGTAAGGATTCCAACATTGGTTTTTGTGATGAATGTAAGCTTGGCAAGTTACATATGAAACATTTTTCTTCTGTGCATCATCACACTTCCCATGCTTTTGATTTAATACATATGGATGTCTGGGGTCCTGCTTCTAGTGTTTCTATTGAGGGGTATAAATATTATCTGTCTATAGTAGATGATTACACAAGATATGTTTGGGTGTTTCCTCTAATGGCAAAGTCTGAGGTGGTAACTGTCTTCTCACAGTTCATGAACACAGTAGAGAGGTCTTTTGGGGTGTCTATCAAGGCTATTCAACATGACATGGGCACTGAATTTCTACCAGTAGCTAAGCTAGTAAAGCCTCTTGGCATTCAAGTTAGGCTCTCTTGTGCTTACACACATCCTCAGAATGGATTGGTTGAGAGAAAACACCAACACATTACAGAATTTGGGCTAGCCATGCTTGCTAGATCCAGGCTCTCCATGGCATTTTGGTGGCATGCCTTCTCCACTGCAGCACATTTGATCAATATGCTCCCTTCTCCAGTGATACAGCAACACTCCCCATTTGAGCTTCTTCACAAGAGATCTCCAGATTATCACTCCCTCAGAGTTTTTGGCTGTGCATGCTTCCCTTTCCTCAGGCCATATAACTCATCTAAGCTTCAATTCAGGAGCTCAAAGTGCATCTTTTTGGGATACAGTCACTCTCATAAAGGCTACAAATGTCTACATGAGTCTGGAAAGATCTTCATTTCAGCATCAGTTCAGTTTAATGAAGAGGAATTTCCACAGTTCTCCCAGCTCCCTCAAACACATCCATGTCCTCAACCTCTCTTCAAGTTCTCAGCACAGATACCAACTAACCTTGATCATCCCTCACATCCTCCATCTCCATCTCAATCTCCCCATTCTAATCATGAATCTGCTTCCCATATATCCACACCCTCATATAACAACTCTCCACCACCTAACAATGTCCAACCAAGCTCATCATCTACTCATCATGACTGTTCTTCATCAAGTTCCTCCAGATATATGCTCAATCCATCTTCTGTCTCTATATCTACTCCAGCTGCCCCTCCTCCTACATCTCATCCAATGCAAACTAGATCAAAATCTGGCATATACAAACCCAAAGCCCTCCTCTCTACACTCCCTATCCCTGAGCCTAACACTGTTTCAGAAGCTATTCTCAGTCCTAAATGGAAAGATGCAATGCAGTTAGAATATGATGCTTTAATACAGAATGGGACATGGGCTCTGGTGCCTCCTTCCTCTGATATTCACCCTATTACTACCAAGTGGCTTTTCAGAGTAAAATACAATAAGGATGGCTCTGTGGAAAGATACAAAGCTAGATTGGTGGCTAGGGGGTTTCAACAGCAAGCTGGAATTGACTACTTTAGCACATTCAGTCCTGTGATTAAGCCAGTTACACTCAGAATTGTATTCACCCTTGCAGTCTCCAAAGGGTGGGCTATACAACAGGTTGATATCAACAATGCTTTTCTCAAGGGAGTGCTTCATGAGACAGTTTACATTGCTCAGCCTGAAGGATTCATTGACTCACAACACCCTCAGTATGTTTGCAAGCTTAAAAAGGCTTTGTATGGTCTAAAACAGGCACCAAAGGCCTTGTATGATACCCTCAAGGCTTTTCTGGTTCAACAAGGGTTTACTCACTCATCTTCTGATCACTGCCTGTTCCACAGATTTCTACATGGACACACTACACTCTTGCTTGTCTATGTAGATGACATTTTGATCACTGGTGATAACTCCACTCTCATTCAGAATCTCATTAATGATCTCCACTCTCAGTTCTCTCTCAAACATCTTGGGGAGATCAACTACTTCTTGGGCATTGAAGCTCATTCCACCTCCTCTCATATCAAACTCACACAAGCCAAATATGCCAAAGACATCATATCCAAAGCACATCTTTCAACCTGCAAACCATGTCCTTCCCCTATATGTCCTTCTTCTAAGCTTTCCACATTCGACAGCCCTCTCTTTGACAATCCCACATTATACAGGAGCATTGTTGGTGCTCTTCAGTACCTCACTCTAACCAGACCTGACATCTCTTTCAGTGTGAACAAGTTGTCTCAGTTCTTGCAAAATCCTACACAAAATCAGTGGAAAGCCTGTAAGAGGGTTCTTAGATATCTTCAAGGCTCTCTTACTCATGGTATCTCTTTTTCTCCCGTTTCAGATTACAGGATACAAGGATTCGTGGATGCTGATTATGCTTCAAGCATTGATGATAGGCGCAGCACTTCTGGATTTTGCATCAAACTTGGCAACAACCTGATTTCATGGAGTTCTAGGAAGCAATCAGTGGTGGCACGTAGCAGTACTGAGGCAGAATATCGAGCTTTGGCCAGTGCTACCACAGACATCATGTGGATTGCTAGCTTATGCACAGAACTACACATTCCAATTACCACTCCTTGCTTGCTGTGGTGTGATAATCAAGGGGCCATAACACTTGCTTTCAGCCCAACATTTCATTCACGGACAAAGCATATTGAGATAGATGTTCACTTCTTGAGGGAGAAGGTACAAAATGGCTTTCTTGATATACGTTTTATTGCTTCTGAAGAGCAGCCTGCAGACCTATTAACCAAATCTATTGCTCCAACTCGTTTTCTGCACTTACTTGACTGGTTTGAGCTTACATCGCGTGGTGGTCCAACTTCTTCCGGGGCATGTTGAAGTATAATGTTGCAGATAATGTTGCAGCATTATCTGCAACATGGAATGTAGCAATGCAGCAACACACACATACGTGCAACACATACATACACACACTTAAGAAGTGTCTAGAAGAAGAGTAGTTGTATTCTTGTTATAACTAACTAATAGTTGTTAGATGGAAGACTCTAGAAGTGAGTCTTCTCTATATATATTGTACATACTACACATTAGAACTTTGAGTTGAATATACACAAATTTAACAGAGGATGACCAAGTTGCCTCCTTGTCGCGTGGGACGGGATGAACAAAGTTGTAGACCTTCTTTTGGCTGAGATGTGGTGTTGATAGGCGTGACTCTTGCGCAAACCTGTTCGCCAAGTTGATCGATACAAGATAATCCATCAAAAGGTTGGGGACCAAGGTGAAAGGATGACCTGGTGACGTGGTGTGGTCAAACACTTTAATTATCGTTGAGTGACGATCAACTTTTTTTAGATTCGACGTGTTTTCTCCTTACACGTTGTTTGTCTCTGAATTTGGTGAAGTCACCCACTTATCTTTTTAAACCTTTGACTAGGTATAATAACGGGTACATCAACTTGAAAAACATATCAACTTGTTTAATGACTTGAATTACTACCTCCATCCCAATTAGATAGGCTTGTTTTCTTTTTATGTATGTCTCATTTAAATAGACTTGTTTTCATATAAAGTAATATTTTCTAATTCATTTACTAATATAACCTTATGTATTAATTACATTAGAAAGTATAATATTCATTAAATAGGGTTATAAATTTATAATAGAAATTTTACTTGTATAATGCGTCTTTCCAATACAATTTCTTAATTTTTGTGAAAAATCTAACAAGTCTATCTAAATGGGTAGGAGGAGTACATATTACTTTAAACTAGCTCAATATTTAGATTCAATTTTGTAAACTATCAACACAATTATTTACAATAATTATATACACTATACGCACATAAATGAATGAATGTGTGTTGGAGATAAAATTTTTGTAAGGGATAAGTGGAGCTGATAAAATGGGATAGGTCCGCTTGATTGATCCGTCTCCACCTATAAAAAAATTGAGTTGGATAAAGTAATATAAGTCCTTTTAAAAAGCGGGCCTATACAGGCCAAACTGTATGGATCATGAACTTTTGTATTTGAATTATAATGAACTGAATGTTTAAATTAAATATAAATTACACTGCATATAACTATTATACAATGAGTTGAATTGTGTATATGTATGAGTATAAAAGTAGTGGTATTTTGTGTAAAATTGTGGATATGGTGAGGGGTGAAGTTTATAAAAAAAAATTTATTTTAATGGTGTGAAAATTATTGTAAAGGGTCTTGAAAAAGAAAATGGGAAACTTATTATTATATACAAATTTAGTACTTTTCTAATTTATTTTTCCCACAACATTTTTATGTGACTTTAAACAAAAGTTTCGTGCAATGAGGCACATTTTTTATTCTAAAAATACCACTGTACAATATCGGATTGACATTCGTCCCCGTGCGGGTGTAATTCGCGAATTCGTGAATTTGACTGTCACTTGACGAATCTGTATATAATAAATAAAAAAATTAACGGACAAATGAATCCAGCTAGATGTAGAGCTGTTAAAATGGGTTGAACTCGACCGTTGGACCAACCCGTCCCGTCATAGAAAAATTATGGGTTTGGCTTAACTTTTCTCAGCTCCCTAAGAAGCGGGCCCACATGGATTGCCCCGTTTGGGCTGCGGACTTTGGCGGTTGAGAGTGGGCTTTTAAAAAAATAGTATTATTATTATTCTTTTATTATATAAAAAATTAGTTTAATATTATATAAAAATAACAAAAGTTAGTCACATCTTTGAGACTTATTCAGCAACTCGAAGTCTAGCCACTACATCGCAATTCACAATCAGAATTTAGAAGCAGAAAACAGTCAAGTAAAACAAGTCACTTTCTTACATCACAAATCAGTGTTGCTCGCGCAGCTTGTTTAAGTTCCAACGCCAGACGTCGACAGGGGCGGATTTTTTTATTTATTTTATATTTATGGCTAAAAAAAAAAATTGTATGAGGCCAACCCAATCTGCATCCCCACAATTAAAAGGCCCAAAAAAAAGTTCGTAATTATAAAATGCACTTGTCACTTAGTCTATACAACATATTTTATATTTATGGAGTAATTATTATTTAATTTGATTATTGTGTTTAATTTATGAATAAATTTATTTTGATCTATTATTTATAAGTTATGAATTAGAGTTTATATAATAATAATAATAATAATAATAATAATAATTTTACTATCTAATTCAATTAGGAATAAGTTATGAATTAACAATTAGAGTTTGTATTATAATTACTAATTTGTTATATTATACTAAATTAATTATTTTCAACTCACTATCTAATTCAACTAAAAAATGACAAAAGATAAACTTATATTAAAGACGCTTAAGACAACGAAAAAATAATTCGATCTTCGAGAATTTATGTTCAAGGGAATGAAATCTCAAGAAGCTCTTGCACTTTTCCAAATAGATGAGTTTCAATGGATAGGGAGACTTCTTCAACCCCATCATTTAATTCACCTCAAATTCAAGAAAATAAAAGGAGTATAAGTGTTATTTTTTTTATTTGAAGGTTACGTATTTTTTTTTCGCACCCCCGAATTTGAAATCCTGGATCCGCCACTGGACGTCGACCTTTTAGTTATAGTTTCATTGTTAAATTTTAGATAAGGATAATAGATTTAATAATGAAGGTACATAGGAGATAAATATTAAGAGAGTTTGAGTTTTGTAAATGAATGTAATAGGAGACAAATGAGTTTTGTTAAAAGATGGTGAAAATGGTTTGAGGTTTTGACAGTTCACCTAGTAAATGGATTGTTCCACCCCGCCCCACCAATTGACGGGCTTTTGCAGTTTTGGTCTGTCTCGTCCCGTCCGTCTGTTTCGACAGCTCTATCTAAATGGTTAACATGATCATATTATTAAGCATTATAGGTATTATTTCAATGAACTTTATTATGTAGTGTGACTTAAATTGATAACGTAACAATTTTTAGATTGAATATTCTATTACAGACTTATGTATTGTACTGATAATACTAAGTTTTTTGAGTGAGAGAATTTTTTTAAATATGTATATTTAATTTACAAAATTTTAAATTATATATATATATATATATATATCCTTATGGAATCGCTCGCACTCTATTATTATTATTATTATTATTATTATTATTATTATTATTATTTTTAACTAGAAAGGCTACCTAACCCATATACCCCCAATATGCACTTTGATCAATAATGTGTATGGTTGTTGAACAATTATTGAACTTGTATTAGTACTATTTTGAAAACGTAGATAATATACGATCGAACCTTGAGAAGTCAATCGGCCCCACATAAAAAATAAAAAAAACATTTTTGCATTACTAAATACATAAAAAAAAAATACATATTTGCATTACTTTATACATAAAAAACACATTTTTGCATTACTTTATACCTAAAAAAAATATAACTGTAAATGTGGAGATAATCAAATAAATATGAGTGGATGATGATGTATGTTAGAATGGATAGGTGGAAGTTAAAAAATAATATGAGAGTAATGCAATTTGATTTTGATGTTTTTATAAAGGAAACAGAGAAATGCATAATTAATTTGATGCAAATGGCATAATAGTTTTTAACTTATTCAATGGCATGATTGTTAACGACAGAGAAATTAGTAGTATAATTTTAATTAATGGGGATGGGCCTAGTAAACAAAGAATCAATAATATTCTTTCAAAATAATAATAATAATAATAATATTATTGAGACCCCGACACTTAATGCTTAAAGATAGTACTATAATTAATTTTTTATGTTGAAAAGCAACATTTATTGGCCACACTATACGCGACCCTTTATGATCTCCTCTTCTAAAAAAATGTTTTATTTTTTAGTGGACCTTCTAAAAAATTGTTAATTACTCTACACCAAAAGTGTATTAGTATTATTTTTTTTGACACAAACTTTAAAAAAAATAGATTAAGTAAGAATGTTGTAAAGTTGTTGTTTTGTGATATAAATATAAAGTGAACACGAGTGATATATAGTACTTGTTTACAATTTGTTGTATCTATACAATTGTAATTGAACTTTAATAAATTGAGTCAAATGTTGAGTTAAATATTAAATTACGTAAATTGAACATTAAAATTCAAATATATCTATACACTTAATTGCATAAAAGAATTTATTTTTAAAAATGTCTCGTTTAATGAGTATTGGTTTTATCTTAATGATAAAATATAATTATATATTCAACAGAATGCAAAAGAAATCAAATACTAAAAAAGATTAAATCACTTCCACCATTATTTTTTTTTTTTGAATTTCACCTCATACATCCCGACTTAAAATAAATTAATCATTACTTCATTTTAATTAATTATTTTCCTTTCTATAATTATTTCTAATCAATTATTACATTATTTTTCAACAAATAATCATTTTTGTCTCTAATTTTTCAAGACTAAAGAAAAAAAATCAATCCAAACATCCCTTTTTAATACTTTATTCAATTGGAATTCTATTGAATTTTTTTTTACTTTAAAAAGTTCGTAAATTTAGAAAATTCATATAGTCCCTGCATAGTTTGACTGACTTTTTTTTATTGATTTACATGGATTTTCATAGAATTTACAGGATTGTGAATTTTTTTTTTTTTTATTGATCTACATAGATTTTCATAAAATCCGGCGCTGGAACTATTGATGCAAATGTATATGGAACATACTTGTATATACCCCGGACCCGTTCTAATGTATTATGCACCGGACCCGCCCCATTTTTTCATAACATATTGAATTTATTTAAATTGTTTCTCACACTTGAAAATAATATTTTTCATGCATATAACATTGAAACAATTCACAATAATATAAATATTTTTCATGTTATATATATATATATATATATATAAAGTTTATATAATAATTCGGGTCAGATCGGATACCCGTGGGTCGGACATAAGACTCCGGTTCGTTCACATACGGGGCAGGCCCAACCCGTTTCAATACGGGGTGGATCCGACCTGACCCAAAGCTCATGGAGCGGGACGGGTACTCGTAGGTTGGGTCAATATTGTCATCTCTACTTCTCACCTTTTGTCTTCAGAGTTCTCTGAGAGAATCGGTTAAAATCTCTGATTTTTAGAAGAGATTTTGAACAATGTAATTTATTTATATTTTTAGAGAAGAATCCAATAAAATTCAGTGTATTAAAATCTATAGATCCAAAGATTTTTTAAGACTTTTTAAAATCCGTATTGAATACCTCAAAATTTTTAAAAACTTTTAAAAATTCAAAATAAATACCCAAACTTTGAAAGTACAAAAAAATTCTTACTAGAATCCACCACCAATACATCACCTAAATTTCAAATAAACTATACTTGGCCTAGTAAATCTTAAAGACTGAATCTTACAAAATTTTCTTTTGGCAGGTTAGGTTTATAAAAAGAATAAAAAAATTCTTGGTGAAATGAGTTTTTGGTAAGTAAACTATTCTTGAATCATATTGACTCTTGTTATCATTTCAAGTAAAAATGACAATAAGATGCATTTAAATCTCAAACTTCATTTACTACATTTCCATTCACTCTTGTTACCATTACAAGTGGATTTTCTTTCTTTTTTTTTTTTTTTTTTTCTGTTTTTGTTTATTGTTCCTTCCAATTTATGAGGATGAAAAAAAAAAGCGTTGTACCTTAAAATTCAACAATTTTTGGTTTTGATAAGGGATATGCATCCATGACATGAGGCCCAAATGATGCAAATGGCATGTCTTGTCCATTTATTGGGGATACAATTTATAGGCCTGAGAAAAGGTCATTTACATTTTGTCCTCTTTAAAATTCAACAAATTATTGTGTATTTTTACCTCTTACCCATTAATCCCAACACTTATCAATTTTTCTTTTTGGTTAATTGATGAATTTTTATATAAAAAAAAAATCATCTAACTTAAGATGGTGTCACAAGAGAGGATAAGTGACAAGCTTTGGAAATATATTTGTAAACACATTTTGTAACTCAACCTTAAGTGCATGATTGGTATGATGAGATGTAAATATGATTGAATGGAATGAACTCATGAATGGAATGAAGGTGGAAAATGAATGAAATAGGAATGTCAATATTTATAATTGGTATGAATAAAGAATGAATATTATTATTGTTAATTTTTATTGTTAATAGAATTTATTATTATTACTATTTATTGTTGAAATTATTATTATTAAATATTACAATACTATATATTAATATATATTATTATTGAGTGTTTAATTATTTCTATGGTTAATAAATATTTTCATAATTATTATTTTTTACTATATGTATAATTATTATTTTTTTATTATATATTATTTATATATATATATATATATTGATTTTTAAAACTTATTATTTTTATATTTATTTCACAATTTTATTATTTATGATATATTATTATTTATTTAATAATCATAATATTAATTCTTAATTTTTTTTAAAATTATTAATATTATTATTGTGAAAAAATAATAATGACATTTTGTATAATAATAATAATAATAAAAATTCATTTCTAATGGCATGCAATACATAAAACCATGGGGTATGAAAGGAATGATCATTACTTTAATTTTGGGAATCACCATTTCATTTGGAATAATCATTAGTTTAATTTTGGGAATCACCATTCCACAACTACAATTAAAACCAAAAAATCTCAGCAATTCAATTAAGACCAAATCAATACTTAATATACCTAATCTGCCCTCCTTAATATTTTTTAAACAATTCCCTAATATTAGGAAGGGTTAATTGCAAATTAAATCACCATCTTTCACTGGATTGCAATTTAATCTAAACTTTTGAATAATTGCAAATAAAATCATCACCTTTCAATATTGTTGCAATTTAGACTTCTAGACAATTCCATTTGTGCCCGAATTTGACGTTTCGAGATTAGATCGAAATAAAAAATAATGTTGTTTCATTAAGAAGGTGTCACATCAGCCAACCACGTTAGATTTGAGCACAAATGAGACTATTAAGAAGTTTAAATTACAATAATATTTAAAGGTGGTGATTTTATTTGCAATTATTCAAAAGTTTAGATTAAATTGCAATCCAGTGAAATGTGGTGATTTTATTTGCAATTAACCCTATTAGGAATTAATTGTTGACCTTTCCTTTTAGTATCACAGTTATTTTTAGTATTAGGATTCAGTCTTTTACCCTAACTAAAAAAACACCCCCTACTATGTGTGATTTCACACAGTAGGGCCGCTGCCTTCGTCTCACTCTTTCCAGCCATTTTCGTCGCCACTCATCTCAGTCGCCTCCTCCGCTGCACCAGGCCGCCGCTTATCACCCGTCTCCTTTGCCCGATCGCGAGATGAATTTTGCTGTAAGTTTTAGGCACTTACACCATGACTGAGCTTATGTTGTCGTTGCTTGAGAAGGCTGCACCAGATGCTCGTGTTATTACAGTTGCATCTGGTGGAGTGTATACTGCTCCATTGATAGAAGATCTACATGTAGAGCCCCAACTCCACACCCTCTGCTCTTATTTGATTTACAATATGATTTTATTACTTATGATAACTAAATTCTTCTCGTGCCTGAGTTATGAAGATTTTGGCAGTGATTTGATTATCGGATTTGTGCGCTCTTTGTCGTTGATTTTGTTGGTGACGACAGTGAACAGAGTTACACTTTGCGGTGGAGACGAATGAACGGTTTCCACGCGACCGCCATATTTTCCGGCTATTATGACCGTAGGGAAGCGCGAAAGAAAGGAATTCGCAGCGACGTCTGATGGGGAAGGTAGAAGAAGGCGGAAGCGTAGGTCTGAAAACACGCCCTTTGATTTTTGCTCTGTTTCTTGCTATTTCTTTGGTAGTAGATGTGGTTTCGAGGGGCTTTCATTTAGCCTTGTTGATAAAATATTTCAGCAGAAAATATGCAGATTGTTTTATGTGTTTCTTTAGTTAGAATCGACGCTGTCTTTGCATCAATTGACATTTGTAACTGTACTTGAACTTATTCTTCTTAATGGTTGGTACACTGCCGCAAGTCTATATCTTATCATTCATCTCTTGTAGTATTAGTCTCAGCAGAAAACATGTAGATTGTTTTATGTGCGTCTTTAGGTTGTCTTGAAGAATGATGATTTCTTATATATATTGTCTTGAGAAGGTTGTGAATAAAAAAATTTAGATTAGGTGTTTGAGATTGTTTTAAAATTTTCTAATTTACTGAATTAATGTGCAGATTAGTATGTACTCATAATTTGAGTTTTTTCTTTTATGTCACTTGTCGTTGTTCGTATAGCTTCTGTTGGAATGTAAGTTGGGATTGATTATGTTTTTAATTGTCTTATTTTTTACGTGGATCTCTCATGCTAAGTATTATGTGCCAGTGGTATAATCAGTGTGCAGAGGAAGCTCATCGGCCTGAGGACTGTGAAACTATGGTAAAGTGGGGTTTGAAAAACAGTGCAGAATCAGAAAACATGAATTTGTACTATGCTATCTTCGATAAATGATATTTTTTCGTACATCATAGTTATTTACATTTAAATGCAGACTAAAATGATATCTGAAATTTGATGTGTTCGGCATGAGAACAAAGATGTCAAGGGCCCATATTGAGACAACCATGCTTTATCTTTTGGGAAATTCATATGTGGAATCACTATCTAGTTCCTCAAAGAATACTCAAAATTGACATCGGTTTAGAATAAATGCTGCAACACATCGTTAGTTATGGTTGATGCAGCTGATAACAAATGTTGTTATTTTCTGGGAAAATCACAGGATAAAAGTTGTTGTGATGATTGTGCAGATGCTGTGAAAATTAATCATGTGAAGGTTTTTTACTATGATGCTGTGGGGTTTTATTGATAACGCAGCATGCAATTTTTGTTGCATATGTAAACTCAATTTATTGCATATACTTGTATGTATAATACATATTCCGAATATTTTTAAATAAAATTAATATTTTAAAATATCTTATTACCAATATATTATTCTAGTGCAGCATGCAATTTTCGTTGCATATAAAATTAAATTAAAACATAATTGTATATATTTTATATATATGCAAATATATATCAAGATAGTTGCATACGAAACGCATCTAAAATATTTTATAAATTATAAATGCAATATATTCTCACAATAATTTGCATACGAAACGTGTCTAAGTTCGTTTTATAAATTAGTAAACATAAAAGTTATAATTTCTATGCAGTACCATTGTATCAACAACAAAGTATTTAATTAGAAAACAATTGTGTTTAGTAATTAGGGATGGCAATGAGACGGGTAAAAACCCGGACCCGCATGAAACCGGCCCGCACGGGACGGGTAAATACCCGATCAAATGGGTCCCGAGTCGGATAAATACCCGGTCAAACAATACCCGCCGGGTATGAGACGGGTAATGATTTATATATACCCGACCCGACCCGTATAGATATATATATATATATATTAAATATATATATATACTATATGTATATGTATATTAAAAATATATATAAGTATGTTAATAATTGTATATCAGTATATCAGTATAAGTATATTACTATATATATGTATGTTAAAAATTGTATATGTAGGTTAAAAATGTATATGTATATAAGTATAATATTGGCTTTAAAAAAAAAGTATATACCGTATATTATATATATGTATATTAAAAAATATATATGTATATATATATATTTTGTAGTTTAAAGTAGTTTTTATGTTTTATTTTATTAAAATAACAAATAAAAAAAATAGGTTTGTGATGGCGGGGCGGGGTGGGTTTACCCGCCGGGTTCGTGGGATGGGACGGGGCGGGTATTAAGGCGGGGCGGGTAACATGTCTAAATTTTTTTGGCGGGGCGGGTCCTGGGATAGGCCATACCCGTCCCATACCCACCCCGTTGCCAACCCTATTAGTAATCCATAATACTACGGTTGTTAAATGTAGTCATGGAAGTATAATATGCACTCATGGAGTATTGATATGTATTTGTCCATTCAATGAAATGCAGTCTCCACATACTATTGTGCAGTTTGTTATTGCATACTTGAATCAAAATCATCCAAAACAATAAAATGACATCTTAATCTACACTGGACTAGGATCTTATTGTTAACAATTTTTTTAATATTATATAACCAATTTACGTTCATCAATAATGTACCTCTTGTATTGTAATGTCTTGCTTGAACATTATATTCCCTTGCCCTCTTCCTTTTACGACTAATTTCATCTCCATCAATACGTACTCGAGTTCTCTTAATTCTAGTCATATATACAAATATATATCAAGATAGTTGCATACGAAACACATCTAAAATATTTTATAAATTAATAAATATAAAAATTACAATTGCATATATTATAAATATATATTCAAATAAAATCAAATATAATTACGTATCTAGGTAGGTTTAGTTTTAAAATGGGAGGAAATTATTATGATTTTGATTTTCAAATATTAAATATGTTGACTTAAATTTGTTTGAATTGAATGTTAGACAAGTTTTTGAAAACATTGTGGTTAAGGAAATTAATTGTCTTGAAATGCGGTAAATTATTGTTGATTAGGAATTTAAAATTTCAATTAATTTGACTAATTCAGGATTATCAAATATAATGAATGTAAGGGTATTTGTGTCCACCAAATTTTGAATTTGACTCTAATTGTTTTACCATAATTCAATTGGATTAATTAGCTTAAACACTTAGTGGAGTGTCTCTAGGTGCAACTCCCCCTAATAACATACTAATCATAGTATTTGGAATTAAATAAGGAAGGATCATTCCATGTGGAATATATCAACTATGGCCTTTTAACCCTACCCATGTTTGTTTTTGGCCTTCATTCCATTTGACCACTTTTAAATGTAATAAAAATAAAGAAAAAAGAAAAAAAAATTCAAATCTCATATTCTTTCATTCTTGTTTTCAATCTCTTTTTCAAATTTCATATTCCCTCTCATTATTCTCTTATTCTTCTTTTCAATCTCTTTTTCAAATCTCATATTCAAATCTCATATTCCCTCTCATTATTCTCTTATTCTTCTTTTCAATCTCTACACTTAAATTCTCTCATTTTTTTCTCATAATGTAATTGAAAGTTGGATTGAAGGTAAGAAACATATTTCTATTATATTCATTTGTTTGATTTTGTTGGTATTTGATATTTTATCATAGTGAATTCAAGTGTGTATTTTTTTTTTTAGGTTTACACCCAAAATTTTCGTTCAAGTTGTTTAAGGTTGTTTAGGGTTGTGTACTGGGCTTGTTTGGGGTTGTTTAGGGTTGTTTAAAGTTGTTTAGGGTTGTTTACCGGGGTTGTTTAGGGTTGTTTAAGGTTGTTTAAAGTTGTTTAGGGTTGTTTACTTGACTTGTTTGGGGTTGTTTAGGGTTATTTGAGGTTGTTTAGGGTTGTTTACTGGTCTTGTTTGAGGTTGTTTAGAGTTGTTCAAGATTGTTTAGGGTTGTTTATTGGGCTAGTTTGATGTTGTTTAATATAGTTGTTTAGGGTTGTTTAGGGTCGTTTAATGTGATTGTTTATGATTGTTTAATGTGGTTGTTTAGAGTTGTTTAATGTGGTTGTTTATGGTTGTTTTGTATGGTTGCTCTTTTTCTTTTTTTTAATCAATTAAATAAAAGAAGACCATTTTTGTATATTTTATACTCCCTCTGTCCACCAAAAGTGTGCTCACTTTTTTTTATATATGTTTTTAAAAAAATCATATTTTAATTATAAAGAATATATTTAATATAATGAGTAAAAAATATATTTGGTAGATACTCAATCTTGTTAGTAAAGTAGAAAAAATATTCAAAAGTTAACTATTTAAATAGAATAAGCACGTTTTTTGTGGACCCAAAAAAAGAAATGAGCACACTTTTGGTGGACGAAAGGAGTATAAGTAAGACCATTTTTGATAAGTAGTAGTTTGACTAGGCCATTTCTGAAATGACCCCATCATTCCATTCCTAATTCATTCCCGCGTACCAATCATGCCGTAAGGTCTTTAATCTCAAACGTGTACTCCTTTCCCTTCGTCTATAAACTTTTCATTTTGTTATTTTTGTTTATCTATTTACATATAATGCCACTTATTTTTACTTTCATGTTTTACTTTTTCTCTCTCTCAATTATATCACTTATATTATATTAGTATCTATTAATTAATTACTTACTTTAATTTTTGTGTACAAAAGTAGCGAAAATTTTATAAACCTACAGTAGACACTAGACATTTCCCGCATCATCATATTTTGTAGATAATATACAAGAGTGAATATTTTGAAGTACATCACAAATAAGTAATAGTAACAATATTCAACCGAAATAGTTTTATCAGGTGAAATATATTAACTTAAGGGTTGGGGTATATACCCTCCAGCTTTGTTAGATACACTCCCCCGATAAATATAATCCCCTTAAAGTACATCTGAGATAGATGCACTCCCCTCAAATTGTTTATTATACCCCTTTATCTTAAAAATTGGTATGATAAATGCACCCCCATAAAACCCTAATTTCCTCATTTCTTCCCCAATCTTCCTTCCCCCTCATTTCTCCAAGCCACCGCTGCCCAAGCCACCTCCTCCAGCGCCGCCCGCCTCCTTTCTTTTTATTTTTTCTTTTCCATTTCTGCAACCAGCAGCAACGGCGCCTACCTCGCCCAGCGCCGCCTCCTTCCTTTCTCCCTCCGTCACCGCGTCGCCGCCCTGAAACAAATAGGTGTTTTTTTTTTTTTTTTCATTTCTGCAAGTGGCGGTGCCGCCGCCTCCTCCCCACCACCCTCTTCTCTCCCCGATGGCCTTCCCCACCGTAAGCTTATGGTAAACTTTTTTCCTTTTCTTTCTCTGCAACTTTCTTTCTTTCTCTCTTTTTTTTTTTTTTAATTTTATTTTATTTTCAATTTGTCGACCAAAATTTTTTTGATCGATATTTCTTGTCCAAAATTAATTTTTTAAATTTTTTCGATACAATGTTATCGACGAGGGTGTTTTTCGTCGACTATAATTAGTCGACGATATATTCTACGGTCGACCAACCAGTGTCGATCGACACTGGTTGGTCGAAAAAAACTATTTTTTTTTTAAAGTTTCTGCTTATATTTTGGATGTGTGACGCCGGAGGTTGTGACGGCAGTGGAGGTGGAGGCTGTCGGAAGTTGCGGCGGCGGCTGCAAAATTAGGGTTAGGGTTTTGTATAAAATTAGGTTTAGTGTTTTAAGTAAGGAGGTGTATGTATCCATAACATTTTACAAATTTTACTAAAAGAGCAAATATGGTATTTTACATACATATTTAATTAATAAAATGGAAAGGGGAGTGTATCTAACAAAGTTGGAGGGGTATATACCTCAACCCTTAACTTAAAAACTATACAATAAACAGTGTGGGTCCATCCACGTTCGATTCTTGCCAGTTCACTTGAACATATTTTCTTCATTCATTTTTGGGAAAATATCAATTTTGGTCATGCAGTTTTACCTCTTTTCATATTTGATCACCCACATTTGATCACTATTAAAATTGGTCACTCACTTATTATATTCTATCAAAATTGATAATTCCATTAGTCAATCTGTTATTGACTAACGGAGAAAGAGTTTTGAACTCAAAATTTTCAAAACATTAAAAACTTTTCTGATGCATCTTCTACAAACTAATGAAACAAACGCAGTAGCAAGAATGAAACATGTGGAACCTACTGGAGCGTGAATACCCATTGAAGAATCTTAGTTTTATCTTATAGATCAGAAGGAATTCTCATTATATTTATCCGTCGTAATAGGTCAAAAGAATTCTCATGCATCTTGAAATTTTCATTATATTTATTCTTTATTAGAAAGAATTCTCATGCATCTTCTGGAACGTGATTCAATCAACTTGCTGGGTAGTCAAAAAGACCAAAATTGATATTTTTCCAAATTTATATCTCCAATTATTATACAAATTCAATATGAAACCAAGAATTGAAAAACAGAGTACAATTGTTAAAAAAAAACAAGAGTACAAAGTTTCATTCTATCTTGAGTTTCTCATTTTCCTGTAAAATAAAAAGTAAACGAGTTTCTCATTTTCCTGTAAAATAAAAAGTAAACCAACAACAAATGAATTCATAATTGAGTTAAATAATTATTAAAAACTTACTGAAATTTTTTGACTACCAGCAAGTTGATTGAATCACGTTCTAAAAAGTAAACCAACAACAAATGAATTCATAATTGAGTTAAATAATTATTAAAAATTTATTGAAATTTTTTTGACTACCCAACAAGTTGATTGAATCACGTTTGAGAATTCTTTCTAATCAAGGATAAATATAATGAAAATTCCGCATGAGAACGCGTTTCACATGTTTCATTCTTACTACTGCGTTTGTTTCATTAGTTTCTAGAAGATGCATCAAAAGTTTTTAATGTTTTGAAAATTTTGAGCTCAAAACTCTTTCTCCGTTAGTCAATGACAGATTGACTAACGGAATGATCAATTTTGATAGAATATAATAAGTGAGTGACCAATTTTGATAGTGATCAAATGTGGGTGACCAAATATGAAAAGAAGTAAAATTCGGTGACCAAAATTGATATTTTCCTTCATTTTTTTACTGGAAACACCTTCACCCCTTCCGAGTTGTCTGCTTCTGAAATGCCAATGCAGCAAAAATTACAGGGGATGTTTTAAAAGGTCTAAAGTTATATGCATATAACAACAATATGAATCTGAAGAGAAACTCTTACAATGATTACTTTGTAATAATTCCAACCTAAGACATAATAGCACACACATACAATTGTGGTAATACAATAATCAGAAAAAGTCATCATGTTACCTGCTTATTGAACAATTGAAATAAATTCATTTCCAGGGTACCTCTGCCCAAAGAAAAGATTAGATAGCAGGAAAGCAAGTGATGTAATATATATAGTACGGAGTATTACACTTACTTGATACACATCCAACTACATCGACATCGCCAGCTCTGCCGATAGCCCAGCTCCAAACCGTTACATTAGCACAATGATTATTTTTTATTTTCTTATCATTCCAAATCTTTGGAGGAAAACTAGAAAAATGATACAAAAATCATGTACAAGTTTCTCTTTTCCTTTCTGTTTTTCCTTAACATTTACACTTCCTCAATAGGAAAAGACTGATGATTAGGAACTTAAACTGAATCAACAATAATCCTTCCCAACTACATTCAAATTGCACTTTCCTTAAAATAACGAGGAAAGGCGCATACACACACCGACCAATTTCTGGCACAAGAGAACCACAGATTATTTAGATAAACCACAAAATAAAACCTACTTTTTGTTATGCTTACAATAATACTCCTAGTTCCTTTTTTTTCCCTAAAAGATGTGTATCAGTGTATCTAGCATGCAATTATCAGTTTCCATACCATGAAAACCAGATTTCAAAGAAGCAAACTTAATGTGATGGGGTCAGCTGAAAAAATCAGTTTTAATCTGATTAGAAGCAAGGCAGTTAATTCTGTAAGCAACAGTTAAGTTATTAATTTTTTACCAACTCTTGAAGACAGTTTCTGGTGCATACTTTAGGGTTGTTTTTCTGGCAGTTAGACAACAGATCTTTCCAGAACCTTCAACCACATTAAAGCAGATGTATCAGGCTACAAATAGTGGTATAGAAGTAATTGAAAAACTCAAGGATCTGACTGAACTATTGCATCAAAGTTCAGGAAAAACAATTTTCAGTTTTACAGTTATCTGATAGAAATTGAAACATTGTGAGAGGAGTTGCTTGCTGGAATTTTTTGCATGTTTTTTCATGTATTTCTTTGGTGAATTGAAGATCAATAAAAGCCTTAGCCTCTACGTGGATGTAGATCATTGTGGATTGAACCACGTAAATCTTGTGCCTTCTCCGTTTAACTTTTTCATACTTGGCTTATTTCTTGTTCAAGAGTTACCAGTTTACTGTTCTTGCTTGCTGCAAGGACTGATTGCAGACAAAATTAATAGCTAGTACCATGTTCTAAGACTACACTACACTGTTCTCTCCCTAAAACATGAAAGAAAAAGAAAACACTACCCGCTGCTTGTTCATTCTCACAGGCATTAGTTTTGCTGAGTAGCTTCTGAACTTCATTAAATATCTGACATATAAGAAACTGATAGATGTAATTTTATTTCCTAATCAATCAATTTCTGTCTAGTTCATTGTAATATCAGCACATGGAGATCACTAAATAAAGACTGGAGACAGCCATTATTATAAACTTATGTCCAGTTGAACTCCACAAGGATAACATGATCCCATCAGTTAGCAATATTAAACTTATTAGCCAATACTTTTTAGCTTGTACGACGAACCAATATGATATAAACAGACCTCGACTGTGCCACAAAGATACAAGTCACATTTATCCCATGCACTTGACAACTTCCAAATTACATCCAATTTCTTTTCTTCTGATAGTGCTCAGAATAAAAAGGCATGTTAGTGTCTAAAATGCAAGAACGAAGGAATACGCTTCTCGTATTTTAAAAGGCATTATTAAAGCAGAAAGTGAATCACAGTCACAGAACCACTACACATGATTTTTGCATGAAGTCACAGGAGATCTTTGCAGAATCATACTAGATTTGAGAGTTCAAATAAGTGTCTTTACAGGAAAAGAATGTGGTGCTCAGAAACAACCAATGCATGTTTACTATCACAGAATGAAGAGTTACAAAAATATAACAAACAAACAGCATGAATGGTTGAGAGGAAAAATGTGTTATCTATGCAATCTCGTTCTGTCATGCCATACTTCATTCTTCAAGTATCTCAGATTGCTTTTTAGCATGTTTTACACTTAGCTACATTTAAATGAGCCTCAGATGTCAGTATACCAAAGGAAACCCTTTATTGTTCATGATGAGACAAGAAGTTTTGCAAGCCATTCTATGGGAAATCATCCGAGAATTGTGAATTTCAGCTAAGCCAAAGGTCACAAAATACAATATATAAAGTTACAAGAAAGATACAATTTAGCAATACTACATGTTCAATACTCACTTGGTAAACCAAAGGCAAACTCTATTCTACTCATGATGACACAAGAACTATACTATTCATATACTCCCTCCGTCCAAGCTTTGTATGTAAGTATTCCCTTTTGGTCCATCCAAACTTAATATGTATGTCTCAAAATGGAAATAATATTTTTATCATCACCCTTCAAACCATCACTTATTTACTTAAATTATTTCACTTTATTCATACACAATCACTTTATTTATAAGTGGACCCCACAATACCTCATACTACCCTCCAACACATCTACTTTACACATAAACAATTAATATTCCTTAAAACCTGTGAAAAGGAATCATACATACAAAATTTGGATGGAGGGAGTATTATGTTTCACCAAATCCGGCTTGTACAGAGATTCGCCCAAGTAATGCAAAGTTCTTGGGCCGGATGTTACTAGTTATGTGCTTGAATTTCTAAATAACATGTCCTTTGGTTCCCCGGTCAATCATTGTTTTTTAATCCCTAAGGTCAAGAGTCCCAGTCTAGTCAGTCAATTCCGTCTTATAAGCCTTTGCAACATTGTCTATACTCTATAAACTTGCCTCAAAGTGTAGTTCTAATAGGATTAAGTCCACTATTCCTAAATTAATATCTGAAACCCAATCTGCATTCATTCCTGGTAGGCTCATTACAGGTAATGTTTTGATTGCCTACTAGACCCATCATTTTATGAAGACTCATAATCATGGTTTTAACTTTTACATGTCACTGAAACTGGACATGAGCAAAGCCCTGGATCGCATAAAATGGTCTTTTCACTTAGCTTGATGACGATGCATATTTAGCTTTCTATGTAGGGGTGTAAATGAGCTGAGTAGAGTCGAGTAGTGTCAAGCTCAAACTCGACTTGATCAAAAAACTCAAAGCTCGAAACTCAACTCGATCGAGCTCAATTCTTTTGAACTTGAGCTCGACTCGATGGAAATCTCGAAATACTTGAGCTGGAATCAGCTCGACTAAATAGCTTACATATCATTAATTTAATATTTTTATTTTATTTATAGTTAGAGTGTATTGGTGAATAATTAGAATATTATGGGCAATATAGTAAAATTATGTGAGCTCAATTAAGCTCACGAGCCTAGTATTGCTGAGCTCGAACTCGAGCTTGAGAACTACTCGAGTAGCTCGAGCTCAACTCGATTAACTTCGAATCAATTTCGAGTCTCTTTCGAGATGAGTACAAGTAGCTTGTGAGCCGGCTCAACTCACTCACACCCCTATTTCTACGAAACTTAAGGTAATTCCTCTGGTTTAATTTACAGGATGACTATACCGATTTTTCAACATTTAAAGCCTGGTAGTTTCCGTGGACATCTGGCAGGGAGAGGGCCGGTGATGATGTACCGCTGAGATTGCTGGGAACAGGTGTATTTCTTCGTGACTGTCTCTTTGTAGGTACTATAACACTTTCATCCAGTTTTTCGTCAAAGCTTTCGTCTTCATCATCCTCTCCGTCTTTAAAAACTGGGTGGATATATGCGGTTTGGAGATAGTCTTTCAAGTTCAGATTAGGTTCTCTTGCACGTTCCAGTGTATCTTTCATCATTGCTTCCTAGAATCGAATAATATGCGCACCCAATTTAAAATTTGGTGGTCTAAAAGAAAAAAAATCATGCATAAATTGGAAATTAGTACAAACCTCTAGAGGATGATTAACAAAAGCTGGCTCATAACGGCTTTTGCATAACTTATGGAAATATATTGTGATCAGCGGAAGTATTAGGAGGATTGGTTGGGCCTGAATGATTCCTTTTGTACCCATTAGTCCCATCAGAACTAGCTGTGAGAAGATGAGGGTGTAGATAATACGTGCATGTACGTCTGGCCAAAATGCGCCTGCACTTTCGTATTCTTGGCTGTATACATTTATTATCTGCATAAGGGAATATCATGTATCAATTTTATGTGTTTGGAAAACCAGACACATGATTCATTTATCTGCGTTACTGAGAGGGAGAGGAGACAGGATACCTGGTGGCGAAATACAACAAACGCTAAGGCAAAGAACACCAGTACAAAAGGAAGGAAGACAGGGGTAACGACAGCATAGACAAAGGCTAGAAGAAAATACAATTGTATTCGAGGTTCACCCGTGTAAAAAAATCCACAGCTTCCTGGATCCATCGCCTCCTCTCTGTCTTTTTCAGTCTTCACCATTAAGGAATTATTCAGATGATAGAGTATAAGTGGTATCAATCTTAAAATCTCTCCCGCAACAATAGCCCATCCATCGACCATTATGTACGTGATAAAGAAATTTGCTTTCATAGGGATTGCAATGCCGATTTTTTCTATTACACTGCCATGAACAACCATATATAATAAGATGGACAATCACAAATATATTTGCTATTGAAAAACAGAGGCAAAGTGATTTATGGTCAAGCACGTACCCTTTTAGCGAATCTTTTTTCAGAAAACTATCGAGTTGTTGCATTGCAGTTCCAGCTATGACGCTTACAAAGAAAACGTTAATAAAGTTGAATAGGTAATGTCTCATGGCAGACCTCCTCTCCAGTGAAGATATAGACAGGAAGCCCTCAAACTTGGACATAATCATCAATACTGTTGGTAGCACGAGAAGAAAAATCTTCAGAGCAAGCCCAGGTAAAACACCTTGAATAAAAGACTTGATCAGCGGTCTGCATTGCATACATACCGTTAACATTAATGGGAACACTATTTGTAAATAAAAATAGAAAAAGAAAACAATTCTACCTAAAGTCAATGCTCAAAGCACAAGGACAATATAGGAAAACTCAAATAATACTCCTAGTATATATTACTAGGAAATATGAAAAGTAAGGTTAAGGCTCCATAGATTACTATCCATGATGTGTTTAGCAAATCGAAATTATCACTGATAACAAATTATAAGATGTCAAATGTAGTTTCTACGCTGACATGCTGCAACACAGAAATTCAGAAGCTACACAATTAAATTGTTAAAAGAAATTATGATATTTGAGAAGTGGGAAGTGGCAAAAGTAACTAATCTAGAAACGCCATGTTAAAAGTATTGACAAAAAATGCTGATCTTGCTCATTATAATTTATGTGGTGGTGGTGGTGGGGGGTGGGCGGGACACAATCACACAAATCAACAAACCAAAGCCAAATAGATTTTTTAGGAGAAATACTCACTGTTGAGTAATTGGCCTGAGAAACGGTGCCCTCTTTTCAAGACCCTCAATATTTGCAATAGATTGTATAGCAGTAACGGGGATCATGAAGAAGAATGTGAGGAAGAAGAAAGCTACAGAAATAACAAGCCTCCTAACAGTCAGTGAAAGATAAGGAATGGCCAAATTATTCCAGTATATGTCACGTGGTTCTGAAGCCCATTCTGTGAGCCACGCCGTCGGATTTTTGGACTGTTGTGTCTGTGCACAAACAGCAGCACCCCACCGAGTTTTGAATGAAACAAAGGCTGCCGGCATGATACACTTCGGATCAGTTCTTACCCTCTCCCGCTCTTCATCAATCTGCATAAATTATAACCAAAGCAAGTTTTAGAACCCATCAATATTTTTAAGGGTTTAAACATGAATCCATAATACATATGGCCATATGGGTTTGCTTTTGGTATACCAAAAACATGATATTTACCAACAGTGGAAAGGCAATCCTAAAAACTCTAGGTAGTGATTTGCACAACTACAAATATTAAAAGTTATCAATAACTGATAGAAGTTCTTATATTGTTAGACTGAAAGAATAAATGTTTTTATCTCAAAATATTTTGATTAACTAAGCGGTTCTTGAAGAAGTTATTATCTTGTGTACTGCATTGGAAGGACTTGTTTGCTAGCTATATGATAGGGGTATTATTGATGGTCCATCCCACTCAAACTAATGTTTGTCTCGTATGTCGTGTTATCCCTCTGGTCCTTCCCCACTGTGGGAGATTACCCAACCTATGTCAAAGTTGTGATACAAAACCCACCTCACACATGCCCAATATAATTCATTTTTGTTTATCCTAACTTGAGTTAGGATACTAAACAAAGCCTCATAATATTCGACAATTATGCTAAAACAAACAAAATGTAACCAGCAAATAGAATATTATTTTTCTGGCCAGTGTTAGTACTATTGAGATCTATTAGGCTCATGAGCCTCTCAAGCCAGGATAAAGGAGGGTCGTGGTATACATGTGACAGTTAGCGTAACACTTTGTCATGAGCCAATCATCAAATTTTGTTGGGGCATTCCCTATTCAGTGATAAATATGAAATCTACTTAAAGAGAGAAGCACGTGGAGACGATTAATTAATGCACGCGACCCAACGTGACTCTATTATAGGTTCATGTAGCCCACCCCAATTATTTGGGAGGCTCGGTTTGTTTGTTTGTATTATACTATAAAATTAAAAAAATTCTAATCTTACATAAAATTTAATATTTTTTGCTTCCAAGCTTGGTCGGCACAACTGAAGATAGCCCAATGTTTCAGTTGAAATGATTTAAACTCATTAGACAGACTTCAAAGACAATAATAACACGACTGATGGGCTTCTAGTTATCATTAAGTGCAATTCTATTATATATTAATGACACGCATGGTAGAAAGTGAGATGGATATAGATAAAGCATTTACTCACTTCTTTTGATAGTCTCTCTATTTCAGCTGTCTGGTAATCGATTGCATCCACTTTTTCTCCACAAAGACCAAGAAAGCCAAGCTGCAAGTTTGTAAGGAGTAAATGTCACTGTCTTACCTCTTGAATGATGCAACACATCACATCTAAGAAACATTGTGGCACAAAACTGTACCTTTATCATTGGCCGCACCGATTGATTTCTTGAATGTTTTATTTGGTAATAGACAAGCCAGTTTTGCCTCTTTTTCCTATCCTTGACAAGTTTTGCAAGTTTATTGGCATTGATCACAACCTGCATATATTTTTCAAATTAGTAGCCTATAGGTGTTATTTAAACTATGAAGCAACAACAAAGATGCAATTCAAAAAATGAACTGGAGAGCATGAGACCCTATTGACATGCAAGGCCACAAAATAAAACTACGTGCATTTGCCTAGTTCCTCAATTTGTGGTAATTATGTGTAGTCCAAGAGTTGCACAATATCACACTGTTGGATACAAAGAAAAGAAACTCAGGTCAATTTTGGTTTAGATAGTGATATACTGAGAGGTTATAGGATAAATGAAGTATTTAAAAGTCACATCTCAAAGCTACAAACACGAATATATTTTTTCTTCAGGATTAAAAATACATAATGAAGTTTCTTAAATCATCAGTCTGACATTCTCTCACCGGCACACACTTTTGCAAGAAAACAATCAAATTACTTTGATTTTGACGGGGGGTACTTTTTTGAACTGATTGTCAGCATAATAATTTTCTGAAGAACAATGAAGCAGAACTATCCCTATCCCTAAATCAAAATGAGAAAATAAAAATAAACCCGAAAAGAAAGAGAGACAGAGAGATAGCTCAGGCCACTAAAAGTAAAAAGTCAAGTAGATTTTCTTGTATTCCAGAAACATTTGCAAGCCCAAACCCACAATTTGTTTGCATGAAGAAAACCTGATGAGTTAGATAGTGATCCGGATGGTTGACCAAGAAAAAGTGCTCCACACATTCAGTTACCGATTCATCAGTATCTGGTGGCACATTTTTAACAAGAACCTGCAAAACAAGTTTGAGAACTCCAGATAGTTACAAAGAGAAGTGAGACAAATTGGCTTGATGTACTAAATAAACTACTAACTAGAAAATAAACCAGCAATAGTTATCCATGAATTACTAGGTTACGTATCCAGATATATCTTCATAGCAAGTAATCTACCAAAAACACACAACTAGCAAGAAGATACAGAGACGAAGTTGGATAGCTCAAGTGGTTAGAGCACCACTACCTAGGCTTTAGATCCTGGGTTCGAGTCATGGGGAGGGGAAAAGGGATGGGTATTTAATGTAATTCAAAAAAAAAAAAAAAAAAAAAGCAAGAAGATACAGAGTAACAATCGAATAAATGTATGTGTTCCCATTTCTATTTTGCATACGCATCACATCAGAAAGTGCTTCAACATACATGACGAGCTGATTCGAATAATTCCTCAGCATCTTGGGCATTTTAATATATTGGTGTTAAATAGGTAGCCAAAAGGTGTAAGAGGGTACTATTACGTATGGCATTATCATCCAAAATAGATTTGAATTTGGTCTATATCCAACAACTCACATCATGTCTGCCTTACCATATTCTCAACAGAAGCAATTTGCAAAAAGGAGATCCAAAAGAGGCCAAGTAAGAGAAAAGGGAAATTGACTAGGAAAGAAAAGAAACTTGATGACTATGGATTATAAAGCTTAATCACATTCACTTGCATGTTTCATGAACTAGAACGCAGTAAAACCACTTATTTCAATGATCTTATTTATTAAAATTAGACCAAAGTTTTTTTTTTAACATGACCCAACATTTGACATGGACTAAGAAAACATATGATACGATGAAGGAAAATATAAGTTTTTTAGCATAAGCTTACCCAACCACCTTCTAGAAGTCAGCAAGATATTGATTCTTACCGTGAACTGATCAGGTCGACGTCTTTCAGAAGCAAGAAAGTCTAAGCGCATTGTAGCAATTGTTTCATACTCCTTTTTCAAGACAAAGCATATCCAAAAGGTAAAGGCATAGCCCATTATTATATGAGTCCATAATCTGTAAATAGACATGCAAAACATCATTTCTATTTCAAGTACACACCAATACAAGTAAGAAATGCACTCTAACTGTTAAACACGAGAATATAATATGTGGGGTCAATAGTTTATACAAACAAAGCAAATTACATAATAGTTAATGAGATATTGGAACTATAAGTTCCAGTGTCCAAAGTTTTCTGTTTTTTCTTTTTTAAATTTAAGACTGTAAACGGTCTGAACTGCGTTGGTCTTCTTTTCCGGTCCAAAACTATATTTCTTGGTTTTCACTCTCTTAATGTTCAATAGATTAGGAGTATTGCAGAATCACCAATCTCTATTCGAAAAGCTGCATCAGATATTGGAATATGACAACCCAAGATGGCACTAAAACATCATTAATAGAAGTTCATATTAACAGGACTATTTTTGTCCCAACACCCAAGCATACCCCTGAAAATGCTACCACAAATTCAGTTTCCATCTACAGCTTGATGAAACTCTCCAACCATCTCAATACCAATGCAATTGCTAACACTAGAACAAACAGAGAGACAAAGACAATATTGTAATTGTAAATAAAGACCATATACTAATAAAAATTCCAAATAGAACTTATAATCATGCATAAATTTTCACCATACCAAGAGCATAATTTTTTAATCTATTAAAAAAAGTGAAACCCAAAAAACTAAACTGAAATCCATCCAAGATTTAGACAAGCCCAAAGCAACTGTTTATTGAGCCAGTTGTATTTTCATCCCATCAAGGAAGAATTAGATCACTGAAATTATAGTTTAAAAAAGAAAAGAAAAAAAAAAAAGAGCAAGTAAAAGCTCCTTACCTGGGTGATCCATATGGGACATTTGAAATAGAAAGCTTGTCGATGTTGCTGAACACTAACTTCTCCGCTGTTGCCAAGGTATTGTTTGTCCAGTTGACAGGCACTAGGATAACCCATGAAAGCAAGGTCATTGGAACAAAAATCTTCAGTCTGTATCAAAAAAAAAAAAAAATGCAGAATCAGTGCTGAGAACAATACTATATGATATCTGAGAGTCAGGATCCATGAAAATATTTCTAAGTCAGAATTTCCCTCTTTAGCAGGATTCGCGTCGTAGGTTCCATAAGGATTCGTAAGTCAAAGGCAATATAATATGTAAGCTTACCCCAGCAAGTATAGTCGCAAATAGATGGCTGAATCCAGCCCTGCATGATTGATGAGCTCTGTCTCGGGCATCTTGAGCGCTTCGGGCACCCAATTCAGAAATCTAACATACGACCTCCAATCAATATTGACAATCTTGCGTACACGTGAACCGGCGTGAGAGGGGCTAGCTCTCAATCCCTCAAGGTACCATTTTGGAAAATATACTCTATCATTTACTGGCTGAAGCCTTAGGATGGCAAATGCTATAAGGAAAATCAATGCACTGATAATATTAAATGCTGCTGCAAGCCCTATATCTCCAAGTGTTGTCATCTTCTAAAATATCTGAATTTCCTGCCAGAAAGAGCCATATTTGCGAAAAACTAAGTACAGCTTCCACACATTAAAAGTGAATTTCAATTACATCATTATGCAGCCACACTTATAAATATGCATTTCCTAATATTCGAATAATCGTTTGATTATCAGTCAACTACATTTCCTTGTGGTTCGAACAATTATCAATCAAAGTCATACATCGGAATTGTTGATTCCCCAAAAGTGCCAATTGTTTTATCGCCCATCAATTTAGTACTATAATATAAACTGTTTTTTGCATAAATATCAAGTATAAAGAATTCAAATGCATTTTATGACTTATGATCAACATCCATAAAACTAAAAACTATTAATTGCCTGCCAACTGTTGGAACTTGGAAAATCATTTACAAATAAACAGAAAGTAGTATATGAATCCTACAAAATTTTAGTATCTTACCAATATGCACACAAACAAAACAATTGCTCATTTCAATTCCGTAGTCAAAACATAAGCATTGCAAGCAAGCGCAAAATTCCAGATTCAATTATAAAATAAAAACATACCGTTGCGATAATTTATGGTGCCGAGTATGTCATTTGAACTTCATGTAGAAGATTGTTGAGTTGCGGAGAGAGTTGAAGAAGAAAAGGCAACCGAAAATCCCTCCTACTTAAAAAGAATTATAGTGGAAGGGACTAGAGAGATGGGTGAGTTGGCATTTGTGGAAGACGTGTGATATGCGTGTTTGTTTCCTTCGAAATTAGACAAAAGTAGTAAATAGTATTAGCTGCTAACCACTGAGATTATATATGGTAGAGAGCCCAAGCCCCTCCGAGCTGTTTGACAGTTACATTTATAGGTGGCCCACATGCCAAGCTTCTAATTAATTAATTATGCTAATTGAAAAGTGTTAAAAATGTGGGTCATACTTGTAATACCTTTATTGGATGCGCGCGAGACATGTCGCCATGTCGGCAGCGCCAAGTCGGCAACGCCATGTTGGAGACTTTGAGTAGAACATTTTTTTAAATAATAGTAGAATAATATACTCATATTTTTTTATTTAAACAATTTTAACTTTTTTTTTAATTTGATGATCAAAAACTCCATAAGACAAATTAGGAACACATTCTATTGATTTAAAATTCAATTACATTGTCGGCTGACATGCAAATATGCAATAGAGATTTGGCTTGTGATCAATTTTAATACATATTTTTCAATTTTAGCACCTACTAGTATTATATTTTATGAAGTAAATACCCATAAATATAATTAAACTAGTATAGAACTCGTGTACAGTATAGGATTTAAAAAAAAAATATATATATATATATATATAATTGTTTTCTATTAAATATATTACTAACATTTACTTAGTTCGATTAATTCAGTTAAATCTTAAAGCTAATATTCAACCGCTAGAAGGGACATAAATATTTGCACGATTATGGTAGAGGTTTGCTTCGATGAAGATAAAAGTAATTATAGTATGTAACATTACGTGATTATGGATATGAAAGGAGTAATTATTGCAGCAGGTGGAAGGAAAATAGGTCATACGGGTTCGGCTTTGGGCGCTAAGGCCTTGGCTGCGTCTACTAGGATTCGAAAGTGATGAAACAGAAACAAGTTCAGATATGAACTGCGCTTGAAATGGATGAAATGTAACAATACCTAGTTTGATT
Source organism: Galeopsis tetrahit (assembly GCA_963675135.1). NCBI lineage: Eukaryota > Viridiplantae > Streptophyta > Magnoliopsida > Lamiales > Lamiaceae > Galeopsis > Galeopsis tetrahit. Next base: position 74,078,211 of record OY776123.1, read on the forward strand.
CCTTAGAAATCCTTCAATGTTTGCTTTAGAAATCACGTTTGGCTCTGGAACTGGCTGACCTACAACAAAATCGGGCCGAAGAGGATTCCGGCGACGACCCTCCAACGCTCAAGTCAGTGAAGATTCTGGGAATGGATGGTATATGACAAATAAAGAGAGAGAGAGTTTTATATGGGTAAAAATGGTTTAACCTTATAAATGATAAGAATGAGACTTTTTATACCTTCATAGTTCGAGCGTAATGTCGTAATTACAAACCTAGGGTTTGCCTTTGGGGACCACGCCACATCATCGTACTATGCTGACATTTATGTTATTAAATTTGAAGGAATGGAGAATTTCCCACCTGTACGACATTCTGTTATATGCAGGCGCAGTACTTCAGTACAGTAGTGGAGCCAATTAGGATGAGCTGTCAAGGGTTATATAGTTTTAAGTAAGGGATATGTTTACTTCTGAGCTCATACCACAAAACACTGAAATCAGCTCATTGGTTCCAGAGGAGGCCTCATTCAGATCTGGAATGACGGAAGTTGCTTACGAAATTTGATGGTCAGGTCTGTTTCAGAACATGAAAGTCTCTCCTCTAATTTTCATCTGAGTTTAGTCAGTGATTGTGAGCGAGTATTTCATAGTGGTCAGTTTTGAATGATATGACATCATTATGTCCTATCAGAAAGTTTGGTGATCAGGGGCAGGTGTAGTGTACATTGATGCATTTGAGGTAGTTAAGGCTTTCTACTCGAATACTAGATTCCGAGGACCGAAACAGAAGTTCTTAAAAAAGATTTAGGTGAGCTAATACGTCAGAACACCTTATTGTGAGGAGTTTAGTGCTTGCCTAGAAATCTAGACTTTGGTGTCGCATAAGATTGCTTAAGCGGCGGCGCTTCGTTTCCCTTATAACTAAGATCCCTTTGTAGATAAGAAGATTAGTCCAGACTTCTTGGATTGATTAATTGCTCTTTCTTTTCCTCTTAAAAAAATTGTTCGGCCTTTTCTCATCAGTGTGTAGTTGAGGATCAATGGGTAGATCTTCCTGACGAAGTCATGGTGGCTGATTGGAGGAGTTACCCGATGATCCCGTTTTTACTGGGTTTTTTTTAGTTTTTTATTTTGTTTGTTATTTTTCAATTGGGAAAATATCAATTTTGGTCACCCAGTTTTACCTCTTTTCATACTTGGTCACCCACATTTAGTCACTATCAAAATTGGTCACCAAGTTATTATATTCTATCAAAATTGATCACTCTGTTAGTCAATCTGTCATTGATTAACGGAGAAAGAGTTTTGAGACGTGAAATTTCTCAAAACCTAAAGTTAAAAAAATTCTCATAATGAAACAAATGCAGAAGCAAGAATGAAACATTTACATTATATTTATAACAGGTGAAGGAGTTCTAATGCATCTTCTAGAACGTGTCAACTATACGTGAAACTTGTTAGGTAGTCAAGAAAATTTCAGTAAATTTTTAATAATTATTTAACTCAATTATGAATTCATTTTTGTTGGTTTACTTTTTATTTTACAAACTCAAGAGATAGAATGCAACTTTGTACTCTGTTTTTCAATTCTTGGTTTCATATTGAACTAGTGTAAGACCCGCATACTACGCGGGGTTGAAATAAGTATATTTTATTAATTTTTAATAATTATAATAATTTTTAACTTAATTTTATATTATAATGTGAGATTTGTAAAGATATGAAAAAGAATTTTTTTTCTTAAAAAAAGTTGGAGAAGAGAGAGAAATAAGAGAAAGTCATTTAAAAAATAAAATTATATAATTAAAGAAATTTCACAGAATTTTATTAGAGTATTTTTTTAATTCAATTTTCTTTTTTCAAAATTATTTAAACTATTTTATTCAGTTTATTTATATTTTATTCCAGTTAGTTACTCAAAATTTTAAATTTGCAATCGTATAAAATTTATATTTGAATATTATTAATATTAACATTAAATTTGTTTAGATATTATTAATATAAGATTAAAATTAAATTTATTTAGATATTATTAAGATAAAATTAAATTTATTAATTTTATAGACTTGATTGATTGTTGAAATTATAAAATATTATTGTTTGTTGGAGCTAAATATCAATAAGATATTAAAATAAATAGTGTAGATTTAATTACGAATTTTAATAAATATTACCTCTTTCTAAATTCATTCATCTCAGGACTATTGCAATCGTATAAAATTTATATTTGAATATTATTAATATAAAATTAAAATTAAATTTATTTAGATATTATTAAGATAAGATTAAATTTATTAATTTTAAATATTATTGTTTCTTGAAGTAATTTTAGGAAAAGAATTATCACAATTAAGATGGATTTATTGGATTAAAAAAAGTAAAAAGATTGAAATATCAAATTTTATATTTATTGTTGGAGTGTTTAAATATTATTAAGATAGATAGATAAGATTAAATTTATAGATGATTGGTTTGAATTATAAAATATTAATGTTTTTTTGGAGTAATTTTAGAGAAAAAAAAATCAAATCTTATTGTTGAAGTAATTTTAGAAATAATATTAAAATTAAATTTATTTAAATATTATTAATATATAGATTAAATAGGAAAAAAATCAATTCTTATTGTTGGAGTAATTTTAGGAATAAGATTAAAATTAAATTTATTTAGATATTATTAAGATATATTTATTTAGATATTATTAAGATAGATTAAATTTATTTAAGTTAGATATTATACGAAGAATTAAAAAAATTTCTAATAAGTTTTTAAAAAAAAAATCTAATAACAAATCCCAACATATTCGTGAATTTAAAAAAATTCTAATAAAAATCCCAATATATATATATGCTATGTTCTAAAAGTATCTTATTAACAAATCAATTTTCAATATTCAAATTTTAATTTTAATTTTGTAAATTAAAATATATTATAAATTTATGAAAAAAAATCAAATCTTATTGAAGTAAAATAAGTATATAATTGTAAAAATAAATAAATTAGATTTATAATCTTTTATACTAATAGACGAAAATATTAAATTTGTTAGATTTATAAAAATTTGTATAAGATTAAATATGTAATTTTAGGGAAAAAAATTAAATCTTATTATTGAAGTAATTTAGGAAGATAGATAAGAGTAATTTTAGAGAAAACAAATCAAATCTTATTAATAGACTAATTTAAAGAAATATGAAGATAGGAAGATAGATAAGAGTAATTTTAGGGGGAAAAAAAAATCAAATCTTATTATTAAATATTATTAAGATAGATTAAATAGGAAAAAAATCAATGGGTTATAAACTAATAAGGTCATTTCACTACTAGTTTTTTCTAATAAAACCTACACCATAAATTCTTGTCTAATAGAGTCAAAATTTGAATTTTTTGTCAATTATGCCCTTCCACCATATTTTGAAATTTTGAATTTATAAAATAGACAATTATTAGTCAACTAAACATCCAATCAATTATTAAATGCAATTTTTCGAATTCCCGAAAATCTATTACTTTCTAAAATTTAAAAAAATTCCTAAAAGGTAGGTCTCTCCATTTATTTCGTTTAATTTTGTTAAATTAAGGGATTCTGGAAATCTGCATTTCAAACCACGTATATGCAGTGTCGAATGCATATTCATATGAACTTGTAATCTTTTAACTATAGAACCACGTAAACTATCAACATATATGCAGTGTCGAATGCATATGCAGTGTCAAAATTAGATTCATATGCAGTGTCGAATGCATATGCATATTCATTCGATTGAAATATGATACTATTTTGCATATCACTTATACATAATTCAAATCTTTGCTTAAAATTAGATTAAAATAGGATAACTATTTTGCATATAAGTGGTTCATCAAATGAACACATTGTATTTGCAATTATAAGTGTTTCATCAAGATCAAATACAATGCCAAGACATCTGAGATTGCATGGGCCTATGAATGCTACAAGAAAGAAAATATTTACACCAACTGATCTCCATCATAAATAAATAAATAATTTACAGCCGCCGATGGTCGTCGTTGCCGCTCGATCACCACTACCACAACCTTGTATCATTGGCACTCAAAACCTTTTCAAAAAATGGAACTATGATAGAATTCGAGATGGAAAACCATAAAATTAAGAAGTACACAGAGTAACAAAAATTCTAATAAAGTGGTTAGCTTAAAATTAATTACAAAAAGAAATTGTTAGGCAAGGATACTCTCCAGATATTTGTTGCAAATTTAATTCATTAAAAACAATTATTATCCTAAAAAAATCATACAAATAAGCAGCCAGTCATAGAAAATTATCTATATGAGCCAAAAATCGTAAAGATAATTCTTTGAAACATTGATTTAAGATTAAAAACATCTTCACAAGCAAAAGATATCACAAACCAACGACAATTTAAAAAACCCAAAATACCTAGTATTTCATGCTTGCAAGTACTTTAGCATAATCCAGTTACAAAATAAAAGGCAACAATGAGACCGATTTAATGGAAGTCTGGATTTAGAAAATTGTCCATCTTGCCATTTACAAATCAAGAGAAAACAACTAACCCACTTCCTACCTTGACGAAAAAATTACAGCTGAACCTAGACCCTGACTGTTTTGTCTCTCTCCAGTCCTGCAGAAACAATCATCTTCTCTGAGGGATGGCATGACACATATATAACACACCTTCAAGTTTCTGAACCAAAATTTTTCCCTGTAAATTCCGCAGATCTAACACTAAAAACAATGTTGCTTTTATGTTCGAACGAAAGTTCAAAGGGAAGAAATCAACAGTAAGACTAACCTTGTTCCCCGAAGAGATCGTAGGCCTTCGGCTAGGCGGCGATGGCTCGCGGTCGATAGATCGACGCATCGGAGTCGAGGGGGTTGCAGATCGACGGTGTTCACGAGGCTTTCTTCTTCGGCCACTTCGTCTTCCTCGACGAGTGCGGCGGCAAAGCAAAGACGGCGGTCAAGATGCTGCTTCGTCTTGGTTTGGGCGGCGGCAACAACTCCCCAAACGGCACAGATCTGTCCGCCTTGGTCGTCGCTTCGACTTCTCCGGCCATGGCAGATCAGCGGCAACACCTCCACACACGACACAGATCGGCGGCCATGGAGGGGGCGGCGGGGAGGCCGTGGGTAGCTACGCCGCGTGGGAGATGGAATTGCAGACTGCGCCGGTGGGAAAAGAGGCGGCGACAACCGAGAGGATGGTGGGGGAGGGAGCTAGGGTTTTAATTTTGGTTTTTGGTGAATGATGAGAATGAATTAAATGAGTATAGGATTCTTATTTATTTATATAAGGGTATTCTTGTATTTTTAACTCTATTTTGACTCTATTAGAAAAGTATACATATTGGTGTCTCTATTAGATTAATGAGTTATAATAGTGGACTTATTAGGCAATAATCTCAAAATCAAATCTTATTAGTAATTTTAGAAATAAGATTAAAATTAAATTTATTTATATATTATTAAGATAGATTAAATTTATTTAAGTCAGATTTATAAAAATTAAAGTCAGAATATCGTGCATATTAAATTTTTGGATTTATAAAAAAATCAAATTTTATTGTTGGAGTAATTTTAGGAATAATATTAAAATTAAATTTATTTAGATATTATTAAGAAGTAATTTATGAAGATAGATAAGAGTAATTTTAGAGAAAACAAATCTTATTATTAGAGTAATTTTAGGAAAAATGAAGATAGGAAGATAGATAAGAGTAATTTTAGGGGAAAAAAATCAAATCTTATTAAGATAGATTAAATAGGAAAAAAAATCAAATTTTATTTTTAGAGTAATTTTAGGAATTATAATTAAATTTATTTAGATATTATTAAGATAGATTAAATTTATTTAAGTTAGATTTATAAAAATTAAAGTCAAAATATCGTGCATATTAAATTTTTAAATTTATAAAAAATCAAATCTTATTGTTGGAGTAATTTTAGGAATAATATTAAAATTAAATTTATTTAGATATTATTAAGATAGATTTATTTAAATATGGAGTATTAAGATAAATTTGGTTGAAATTAATTTATTTAGATATTATTAAGATAGATTGAATTTATTTAAGTTATATTTATAAAAATTAAAGTCAAAATATCGTGCATATTAAATTTTTGGATTTATAAAAAATCAAATCTTATTGTTGGAGTAATTTTAGGAATAATATTAAAATTAAATTTATTTAGATATTATTAAAATAGATTTATTTAAATATTATTAAGATAGATTTGGTTGGAATTATAAAATATTATTATTTATTGGAATAATTTTAGGAATAAGATTAAAATTAAATTTATTTAAATATTATTAAGATATATTAAATAGAAAAAAAATCAAATCTTATTGTTGGAGTAATTTTAGAAATATAAGATTAAATACGTTTAAATTGAATTTATAAAAATAAAAAGATATAAAGATTAAATTTATGACAATTAAGATGAATTTCTAAAAATCTTCAATCTTCAAAAAATTTTCGCAATCTTCAAATCTTCAAAGTTCTTTACAATCTTCAAAATCTTCGAATGTAAGAAGAAATATACAAAAATTACAAAAATCTTCAATCTTCAAAATTTCTACATAATCTTCAAAATCACAACCTTCAAATTTTCAAAATTTTCAATCTTCAAAATTTCTTCAATTGATTATCAAAATACAAAATCTTCAATAAATTGATTATAATAAATGGATAACATAAAAAGTAAAATTGTGATTGAGAACATGATAGACAATCATAAATTACAAAAAATCTTTGAATGTAAGAAGAAATATACATAAATTACAAAAAAATTCAATCTTCAAAATTCCTTCAAATCTTCAAAATTTCTAAAAATCTTCAATCTTCAAAATTTCAAAGTTCTTCAAAATCTTCAATAAATTGATTATAATCAATGGATGATATAAAAAGTAAAAATTTCTTCACTATCTTCAAATTTTCAAAGTTCTTCACAATCTTCAAAATCTTCAATAAATTGATTATTCAGAATCTTCAAAATCTTCAATAAATTGATTATAATCAATGGATGACATAAAAAGTAAAAAATTCTTCACTATCTTCAAAGTTCTTCAATGGATGACATAAAAAGTAAAATTGAGAATGAATGAAAAATTAGGGATACAAAATCTTCAATAAATTGATTATAATCAATGGATGACATAAAAAGTAAAATTGAGAATGGATGACATAAAAAGTAAAATTGAGAATGAATGAGAAATTAGGGATATAAAATCTTCAATAAATTGATTATAATCAATGGATGACATAAAAAGTAAAATTGAGAATGAATGAGAAATTAGGGATTTTGAGAAGAGATGAGGGATTTATATAGAAAAAAGATTAATAATGTACGGTCAAGATTAAGTTTTAAAATGATGATTATTCACAATCTTCAAAATCTTCAATAAATTGATTATAATCAATGGATGACATAAAAAGTAAAAATTTCTTCACTATCTTCAAAGTTCTTCAATGGATGACATAAAAAGTAAAATTGAGAATGAATGAGAAATTAAGGATACAAAATCTTCAATAAATTGATTATAATCAATGGATGACATAAAAAGTAAAATTGAGAATGAATGAGAAATTAGGGATATAAAATCTTCAATAAATTGATTATAATCAATGGATGACATAAAAAGTAAAATTGAGAATGAATGAGAAATTAGGGATTTTGAGAAGAGATGAGGGATTTATATAGAAAAAAGATTAAGAATGTAGGGTCAAAATGAATGGATGAGATTAAAAGAAAAGTATAGAATGAATGAGAATTAAGAGATTTTGAAATAGAGTGATTTGAGAAGAGAGAGATTGAAATAAACCAATGAATTAGTGCCACGTGGCTGTAAAAAATGTTTGCAAATATATATAAGATTAAAAGAAAAATATAGAATGAATGAGAATTAAGAGATTTTGAAATAGAGTGATTTGAGAAGAGAGAGATTGAAATAAACCAATGAATTAGTGCCACGTGGCTGTAAAAAATGTCACAATCTTCAAAATCTTCAATAAATTGATTATAATCAATGGATGACATAAAAAGTAAAAATTTCTTCACTATCTTCAAAGTTCTTCAATGGATGACATAAAAAGTAAAATTGAGAATGAATGAGAAATTAAGGATACAAAATCTTCAATAAATTGATTATAATCAATGGATGACATAAAAAGTAAAATTGAGAATGAATGAGAAATTAGGGATATAAAATCTTCAATAAATTGATTATAATCAATGGATGACATAAAAAGTAAAATTGAGAATGAATGAGAAATTAGGGATTTTGAGAAGAGATGAGGGATTTATATAGAAAAAAGATTAAGAATGTAGGGTCAAAATGAATGGATGAGATTAAAAGAAAAGTATAGAATGAATGAGAATTAAGAGATTTTGAAATAGAGTGATTTGAGAAGAGAGATATTGAAATAAACCAATGAATTAGTGCCACGTGGCTGTAAAAAATGTTTGCAAATATATATAAGATTAAAAGAAAAGTATAGAATGAATGAGAATTAAGAGATTTTGAAATAGAGTGATTTGAGAAGAGAGAGATTGAAATAAACCAATGAATTAGTGTCACGTGGCTGTAAAAAATGTTTGCAAATATATATAATAAAGATTTGTATAATAGTTGGAGATATAAACTTATTTCAATTCATTTCCCTATTTATAATTATTGGAGCATAATGAAGATTAATGGTAAAAAAAATTCTAAAATCCATTCAAGAAAATTTCATAAACTTATTTTTCATTTTAAATATTTTTCATTAATGCAGATTTCTTGAAGTGTTAGTCAAACAATTGGGCATTTGAAATTAATTGAAATAAATTTCTATCTCCTGAGTTTCTCATTTCCTAATTATCTATAATCAGAATTCTGACCTATTATAAATATAATGTAAATATTACTCTGTTTTTCAATTCTTGGTTTCATATTGAATTTGTATAATAGTTGGAGATATAAACTTATTTCAATTCATTTCCCTATTTATAATTATTGGAGCATAATGAAGATTAATGGTAAAAAAAATTCTAAAATCCATTCAAGAAAATTTCATAAACTTATTTTTCATTTTAAATATTTTTCATTAATGCAGATTTCTTGAAGTGTTAGTCAAACAATTGGGCATTTGAAATTAATTGAAATAAATTTCTATCTCCTGAGTTTCTCATTTCCTAATTATCTATAAAACAAAAAGTAAACTAACGAATCACGTTCTACAAGATGCATCAGAATTCCTTCTGATGACCTATTATATCACGTTCTACAAGATGCATCAGAATTCTGACCTATTATAAATATAATGTAAATATTGGTAATTTTTGCACATGTTTCATTCTTGTTTTGTGTTTGTTTCATTAGTTTTGAAAGATGCATGAAATTTTTTTAACCTCAGATTTTGAGAAATTTCACGGTTCAAAACTCTTTCTCCTTTCTCCGTTAGTCAATGACAGATTGACTAACAAAGTGATCAATTTTGATAGAATATAATAATTGGGTGACCAATTTTGATAGTGACTAAATGTGGGTGACCAAATATGAAAAGAGGTAAAATTGGGTGACCAAAATTGATATTTTTCCTTTTCAATTTCTTGTTATGTTTTACTGCACCTTATGATGTCTCTTCCCTGTTTTGGGACTCTTTTTTCCGTGTTGGGACATGTTCTATTTTTTGGGTTGGTCGAGCTTGATGGTTAATTGGTTATTATAATCTCGGTATTTTGATGGATTTTTGTCATTTTTTATCTTTTTTTTTTTTTAACATGAAAACACTTTAATGTAGAGTTATTTTGTATTGAGAATGAAAATCTGGTCATCACTATGAATAAAGTGTACACTCATTTTAATTTTCTCTTCCTTACTATTGGTGGGGACCGCAATACCTTATAATTGCCTTGAGTTGAAATTTTTGAGCTTGAATTTTTATTAATTTTTTGTACAGATCTTGTTAAAAAAAAAAAAAGACTTCTAAATTCAAAAGTTAAATAAAGGCTACTATAATACTATTCAATTTATTCTAAGTCGGCAGGCAGATTAATTGCCAATTTGCGACTTTTTTTGCACCGATCGCCAACCGTTCACAGCACTGCGCATTCACTTCTTTCCATTTTCATTTTATATCAAATCGGTTGAACGTTTAATCTATTGCTTGGGTTTGACAAAATATAATTAAAGTAGTATATAAATATGAGTCAGTTTTTAGTCAATTTGTTCACCGAATAAAACTAATGCTATTACTATTATTATAAAGTAATATCATATATATATATATCAACTGATATTATTAAATTTACACCATTCGTGTTTTTGTGTATAAGTATTTTGATATTAATTTATAAAACTAATTATATAATCATATAAATAAATCATGAATATTATAATACTCCTATTAATTTGAATCCAATTTCGTATGGTAAATGTTTCACGGTTGAGTTTGCATGTAAATATTCCATCTTATCATTTCGAAAACTTTTCCAAATTCTTAAACATGAAAGGACTACATAATCATGATAATTTTTGGCCTGAGGGCTGGTTAGATCAAGTGTCAATCGTGTTTAATTTATTCTCTGTTTAAATCAATGCATTTTATTGATTAAAAAAACAATTAATTTATACTCTCACTAAAGAAGGCGTTTTTCAACGGGAAACTGTTGCAAACATATTTGCAAGGCTTGTCGAAAAAACGTTGGTCGCAAATTTATGTGACGTATTTTATTTTTTCTATAGCAAATTTGCCACGGCCTTTGTAATGTAATATATTTAAAAAAAAATTATTATTTAATTCTTTAGAATTTGTGTCGACATAAGTAAAAAAACAAGATTAATTCGACAGGACCTGGATCAAAGTCCAGCCGTCCTGATACGAACCAAATTAGTCATCTAATTTCAACCAGCGACCCCAAGGTATTTTTTCACTTGAGCTAAAAGTTTTTATTTATATTTATTGATATAAATTATATATATAAAAAGAAAAACCTTTCCAAAATTCGTCACAAATTTAAGACGAAAAATATTTTCGTCGGATTTTTTATTAAAAAAAAAAACGTTGCAAAATAAATAACCAAGGCAAAATCTGTCGTATTGAGAAAATTTGAAATTTCGTTGCAAAAAAAATTTGATTAAAAAAACTGTCGCAATTAAATATTGTCGTAAATTTGAGTCGAATTAAATTTTCGTTGCACATTGCGACAATCTATAATTTTGTCGCAAATTTTGTTAACTTTATCCGATTGATAATCTTTGTTGCAAAATCGTTGCAATTTGCGACGGTTTTTTTACCGTTGCAAAAGCAAAACTCTTTATTTTTTTGACCCAAGAAACTGCTGGAAGGCCGACTGTATAACGTCCCATTCAGACAATCCATTTTTTTCTCACATTTGTCCTTTACTTTGTATGTTGGTAATTTTTCAATTTTATTCAAATTATATACTTATTGGAAGAAAATTAAAGTCTAGGGTGGTATTGGAAGTAACATATTATAGAGGACAGAAGAAAATAAAATAATTTTTCTTGAAGTTAAAATATCATTTATTGAAGTGTATGGTGGTAATTTCAATTTCAATTTTATTTATATTGGAAGGACAAATGTGAGAGAACACTAATGATATGACAGTTGGGGACCTCGTTGCATCATTATGACTGAACGGCGACGCATGCCTAAAAAGAAATTGGAATAATGAATATATATTATATGTACTTCATTTGATTTAAATCGATAAATCCCTTTAATATTTGAAATCACTCTTTAATTTCTAAAAAAAAAAAAAAAAACCACCCAATTAACCATACTCTTAATTAATAAAAAATTTATGCACCTTGAGATAGGTGATCACATACTTTTCAAATTTATTTTTTCCACCACAATTTCATGTGGCTTAAAATTAAAGTTGCATGCTTACGAATAACTACAAATTCTACCTAACCCAAATACCATGCACCAATATGTATAGTCTGTCTAATAAGCTCAAAACTTGTGCAGTTGTTGAACAATAATTGAACTTGTATTATTTATTTATTTTTTAGTTAACTCGTCGACTCGTCGATACAAATTAGACCTTGGCAATCAATCGGCGCCACATTAAAAAAAAAAAAAAGGCATTTCTTTTAATAAATCAAAAGCATAATTGTAAATATTCGGATAATCAAATAAAGTCCAACATCATATAAATATATGCGATCATGATGATGTATATTAGAATATATGGAGTATTTAAAATTTTAATGAGTTCGAACTCATCTTAAAGTAGACAACATGCATTATATTTTTTTAATTACATTATATAATCTCCTTTTCGCTACATGACTCAAACTATGGATCTTAGTTCAAGATAGTGGTGCTCTAACCATTTGAAATATTCAACTTTTGTCACAATTAACATGCATTATATAAGAACTATTTTTAGGGTAATTAATCAAAGATTGTTTAAATTAAATTTAGATTAACTCTATCTGATCATCTATATATAGTTGTTTGATACGGAGTCATTTAAATTAAGGGTAGATCATGCTTTAAAATCTATAAAATTTAGATATTATATCTTAATTTCAGTCTAATCAGTTAATTAGACTTAAAATAAATGTTTAATCAAGATTAAAATAAATTTTATATTTAATATATAAAAATACACTCGATTGCGTATATATTAAATAATTGAAAGAGCATTATCTGCAATATATTTAATGTGACCAATTGATATATGCTGAACTTGCCATACATAAAACTATATGAATAATATATTATGTGGTGCATGGGAGTCAACAATTAAAGCAAATAATACTCTACGGATAGGATCGTGACATTTCGAAATCGTTTTGATGAAGATACAAATGCGCTGGACTAATGCGATTTGATTTGATTTTGATGTCATGTAAAGGAAATGAATAAATGCACAATTGATTTGATCAAAGTGGCATAATTGTTTTTTTTTTTCCACTTTTTTCTTTCGTTTTCAAATGGTACAATTGTTACGGTAGAGAAATGAGATCCATATATGGATAAGGTTGGGCGCATTGTAAGAATAAATTTAATGCGTTGGGTCTACGAAGGAGAGACACTATGTCAAGCCTGGATGCTTAATGATGTACTACTCTCTCTGTTAAAGCTGTCAAAACGGGCTAACGGGACGGACCGATCCACAATCCACTTCAACCCGTCATTTTGTGAGTTTTGACGGGCCGGTCCACAACGGGTACGGATTGAAAAACACTCAACCCAACCCAACACACGGCGGTTGCGGACTAGCCCACAGAGCTTTTCATTATATATTAATTTTTTACTTTTTCACATTTATTATTATATATATAATTACTAAAAAAAAAATTAAAATAAAATACAAATAATTTGAAATAATCTTTGATTAAACTCACACCGTTGACATCAATAATTTTAATCTCTTATAATTAGAAAGTAGACCTCAAATATTTATTATTTTATTTAATTAACAAATCAATCGAACTAAAATTTAAGAGTTGGTCTCCTGTGCACAGTGTGCACATTCACACTAATGCACAGGGCAACCCTTATCAAGTCAGAAAAACGAAAATTAATAATAAGATGGATGTTGGTCCAGTGGTTACAACAAGTGAAGATAAGTATAAGGTCACATGTTTGAAACTTGCGACTTTCTTTTTTAATTAAAACAATTTTAACTTTTCAGTTAAAATATCCACCTCTTTTTTAATTAAAACAATTTTAACTTTTCAGTTAAAATATCCACCACTTTTCAATAATAAAAATTATACTTTTTAGTTAAAATATCCACCACTTTTCAATAATAAAAATTACATTTTTCAGTTAAAATATCCACCACTTTTCAATAATAAAAATTACACTTTTCAGTTAAAATATCCACCACTTTTCAATAATAAAAATTACACTTTTCAGTTAAAATATCCACCACTTTTCAATAATAAATTTTCCACTTTTCAATAATAAATCAAAACTAACAAAATTACCAAAAATTACAATCTTCTTCTTCAGCCTCCTAACACCAAACACCACCACCGATGTCTTCCACTACTGTTCAGCACTTCTGCCACTCCTTCTCCATATTCTCCCTCGCTCTAGCCGAAAAACACTTTACCGGCGGCGATATCCATCGTCTTCTCCGGCGAAATCCATTGTCATCTCCATATTCTCCCTCGCTCTAGCTGGAAAAAAACTCTACCGCGGCGATATCCATCGTCTTCTCCGGCGAAATCCATCGTCTTCTCCAACGAAATTTTCAGTTAAATAAATTGCGGTTACAGATGTAGAAAAAAAAAAAAAGGGAGAGAGAAAGAAAGAAGGATGAAAGGGGAGAAAAAACGTGGGAGAGAGAGAGAGAGAAAGATGAAAGTAGAGAAAAAGCGTGAGAGAGAGAGAAAGGACAAAGGAGAGGAAATATTTTTTTTAGTCCTATAACTTTGAGTGATTCTAAAATAAATCCTTTAAGTTTATAACTTTACAAAATACATCCTATATCTTATAAGTTATTAATTTTAATCTTTTTTAAAATCTATTTTAGTCCTTTAAGTTTAAACTCCATTTTTAATTATTTAAATATAATAAAATCTGAAAACTTTAATAAAAAATTTTAAAAAAAATACTGATCTTAATGTGTATTTTTTTAAAAACAATATTAAAATATTTTTCAAATTAAATAAAAATATCATTAAAATTTGAATTACTCAAATTCTATTGAGCCATTTTCCCTAATTAATTAAAAATATAAAAATTCGAAAATAAAAATAAAAATATATACTAAAATCTCGAAAATTGAAAGAAACTTATAAATATGTTTAAAAAAAAGGGACAACTCCAACTATCTTTATCATATTCCCCAAATGTAAATTATATGATTTATATAACAATATATTCGTTGTAAAACAAATATTAGATTTTATTATATTTAAATATACTCTGTATATTTAAATCGACACATTATTACTTGTTTATCTTAATGGTATTCTTTGTTTGTTTGTATTATACTCTGTCTATTAGGGCTACAGTAAAAAATATAAAAATGTACTCCAGTTTATGTCAATATGTGTGTATTTAAACAGATATCTGAGTCATCATATTTTTTTACAACGATTCAACCATCGATCCATTGACCCAATTTGAATATAATAAAATTTGAAAAAAAATACTGATTTTAATGTATATTTTTTTTAAAACATCATTAAAATATTTTTTAAAATTAAATAAAAACATCATTAAAATCTGAATTACCGTGTTCATATTCTTCAAATGTAAATTATATGATTTATATAATAATTTATAATTTACATTTGGGTAATATGATAGGGGTTTAGGGTTTAAATTAATCTCGACTCGATTAAAGCTCGTTTGAGTAATTAGGAAAAGTGACTAGGTAGAATTTGAGTAATTCAGATTTTAATGATATTTTTATTTAATTTTAAAAAATATTTTAATATTGTTTTTAAAAAATACATTAAAATCAGTATTTTTTCAAATTTTATTAAAGTTTTTCGATTTTATTATATTTAAATAATTAAAATTGGAGTTTAAACTTAAAGGACTAAAATAGATTTTAAAAAGGACTAAAATTAATAGCTTATAAGATATAGGATGTATTTTGTAAAGTTATAAACTTAAAGGATTTATTTTGGAATCATTCAAACTTATAGGACTAAAAAAAATATTTCCTCGAGAAAGGAGAAGAGAGTTACAGGAGAGGGAGGGAGAGAGAGGGAGAGAGAGAGAGAGTACGTTAAAAAAAGTGTGAGAGGAGAGAGAAAGAAAGAAAAAGAAAATGAGTAGAAAAAAAGTGATTAAAAAAAAGCATGTGCACCAAACTAAGTTTGGTGTATAGTGTGAATATGAGAATTTCTCAAAATTTAAACCTTCAAATTGTTTAAATTTTTATTACCAAAAGGGTATAATCAATGTATAATATTCAATGAAAGATTAATTAACAAATCAATCAAACTATCAGTAGCAAATATCATACTCTTATAAAGAAAAAAGTTAAAAAAAGATTTAAATTTACGTTAATTATTATGTCTATTCCGAAGTCATGTGAATACATGGACGCCAATGGTTTATTATCACTCTCAAATCTCAATTTTATTTAATAGTATAATATTTTTGTGATTTTGAATCTTAATTTAAAGTTAAATTGAATTCATAAATTTATAGTTACCACATCTTTACTTACAATTTAACTTAAAAAAGAAAACGTTACATTCTTCATTCAATCTAAAAAAATTAAAAGTCTGCGGACCAACCCGCCCCGTCCACGGTTCAACCCGCCAAAACCCACAATCCATGCGGTCTGATTCATACGAGCTTGCTTTTTAAACGGACTTGAATTACTCAATCCAACCCACTTTTTTTATAGGCGGGGGCGGACCGACCCAACGAGCCTAGCCCATTTTGACAGCTCTACCCTCCGTCTCTGAAAAGTTTTCATACTTTCTTTTTTTATTTGTTCCCCAAAAGTTTGCATACCTCAAAATAAAAATAATCATCACAATCTCCACCCTTACAATATACACATATTTACCCTTCATGTCATTACTTTTGGGATTCACCATACACTCAACCCACCTACTTTATTTACTTTATATATAAAAGTTTACAAAATTACTTCTCAACATTCTCATCATTACATGTTTTTTTTAAACTATGTACCCAAGATTCTCCACAAACTTTTTGGGGACGAAGGAGGATTACATTTGTTTCTAAATATCAGATTGTTTTTTAGGGTTACCCAATCAAAACTTTCACATTTAGTTGAATAAGTAAATTAAAATAGTGTAACATTGAGTAGAATTTAGAGAGGTAATTATATAAAATTTTATGTATAAAGTAAAAAAAGATTTGACTTGTATGTATGCGTAAGTTAAAAGTAATACTCCCTCCGTCCCACAGGAATTTGCACACTTTCCATATATGGATGTCCCTACCAATTTGTACACTCCATAAAAGGAAATATCTTCACAACCCTCCTTGAAATATACTCATATTTACCCATATGTCATTACTTTTCCACACTCAATCTACTTTTTACTTTACTTTATTCATAAAAGTATACAAAACTACCCCTCAAAACATCAATCATTACACATTTTCTTACACATTTCTTAAAATGTGTGCCGATCAAAGGGTGCAAATTCCTTCGGGACGGAGGGAGTAACATTTTGTGTAAAAATAAAGATATTATAAAAGTGTAAGGAGATAGTACATTTTAACTACGTGAAATGGACTAGACTTAGTTAGACTTTATTAAAAAAAAAAGTCTGGTATATATTACTCCATCCGTCCCCCAAAAGTTTTTATATTTTTCTTTTTAGTTTGTCCCTTTAAAGTTTGCATACCTCAAATTAGAAATAATCATCACTATCATCATCCTCACAAAATACACATATTTACCCTTCATGTCATTACTTTTGAGTAGACCTGTCAAGACGGACCGACGGGGCGAGACGGGCCAAAACCGCAAAAGCCCGTCATTTGACGGGGCGGGCGGACCAGCCTGTTTGCCAAGCGGGCTGCCAAAACCTCAACCCAACCCAAAAAAGGGCGGGTCGCGGATTTCGGCAGGCCAACACCTTTTTTTTTAAACAAAAATATTTACCGTCTACAGATTTATACTCATAAGTCATAATAGGATTTACAGTCCACTTAATCACTCATAATAATGCAAAATCTGAAAAAAAAAATTATTAATCTAAGTAATCTGATATATAATAGAAAGATTAATACTAACTTTTATGAGTTTTTTAAATCGGTCGACGGCGAGGGCAGAATAGCAGACGGGAGATGAGGCGTTGCAGGCGCAAGAGAGTGGCGCAAGGGGCGGCGGAACCGCGCAGGTGGGTGGCGCTAGTGGCGGCGCAGGCGGTGGAGTGGAGAGCAGTCAACGCAGATAAGCAGATCAGGAAAAAAGTTAAAAAACTGAAGAGGCTAATCTCAGTAATTTGATTCTGCTTTAGAGTTTCAGTATTTCACCGTTTAAAAAATAAAAATTAGATATTTAGATAATTAATTTTATATTTTCATAATATAAAAAAAACTAAAAACTAAAAATATGGCGGGTCAGCCCGCCAAAAACCGCTCCGACCCGCCAAAGCTCGCGGCCCAAACGGGCCGGACCGTCTGGGCCCGCCTCCCAGCGGACTTGAAAAATGCTAGCCCAATCCACTCTTTTTAGTGACGGGGCGGGCTGGCCCAACGGGCCCAGTCCGTTTTGACGGTTCTACTTTTGATGACCACCATACACTCAATTCACATTCTTTATTTATTTTATATGTAAAAGTGTACAAAATTACCCTTCAAGTCTTCAACACTCTAATCATTACATTTTTTTTTTTAAATCATGTGCCTAAGATTTTCCGCAAACTTTTGGGGGAGGGAGGGTGTTTCTTTATTTATTTTATATGTAAAAGTGTACAAAATTACCCTTCAAGTCTTCAACACTCTAATCATTACATTTTTTTTTTTAAATCATGTGCCTAAGATTTTCCGCAAACTTTTGGGGGAGGGAGGGTGTAATTCTTTGGCCCAGCCCCATTCCTAATCCATGATCAATTATAATTTTTTTTTTAAAGGTATAGCCTGGCCTTTTTAATAATATGTATGACCTGAAAACTTTTTAGTTCTACTAATGCATTAAAAAAATCTACAACATTTTATTATCATCAAATTATAAAATTGACTCTTTAAACCTCAAAATGAAGAAATAAAAGTAAAATATTTAAATGTTTTTTTTTCAACTATTACAAATGAAAATGAAAATAAAATTACGGAGTAGTTCGTATTAGTAAACTTCCTTACTTTATTTATTTATTATGTATATTATATTATATTTTATATATTTATTTATAAATTAAAATAACTATGTCAGTCTATTGGGCCTAAAAGGCCTACGAAAAAACTCGAGTTCGACCTATTTAACTGAATAGAGGCTTTAAAAAAAAACTTGAGTCCGACTTGTTTATTAAACGTGTCGAGCTTTAAAAGGTCGAGTCATAGACCCTGTGAGGTAGTCTGACCTATTCTCACCCCTAATTTCAACTAATAAGAAAAAGGATTAAGGTACTTGGTGGTTGGGCTTCTTGAGAGACTCGAGAGCCTTGGTTCTAGTTCTTGGGATCGGGTACTTGGTGGAACTTTGTCTATTTTTTTTATTTCCTATTCTTGACATGAAACACCATAGTGTGAGGTTGTCTCGTTTAAAGATTGGAGACTTGGACTTCTGTTAAGGCAAAGGGAAACTCGTCTTTTCTCTTCTTACGATTGAAGTGGACGGCGATATCCGCATTGGTTTGAAGATCAAAATCTTAGTTCGCGATTTGTAATTTTATTTGATAATCTTGTAAACCCATCCTAAAAAAAAAAAAAAAAAAAAAAAAGGATTAACCCAACAATGTTGCTCCCTTCCACATCATGTTTATTCTAGAGTTAGATAGTCTCATTGTACCTATACATATTATGTTGGCCATATTAATGGAATCATCTATTTTACCATTATCCAACATGGTATCAGAGAACCCCTATGCTTGAGATTAAGGGAGTGGTGGACGATCTCTCTTTTCTCAGAGTTCCGAATGACTCGTAGGACATTGTTTCCATAGTCTTCAATGGTCTTGACGAGTCCTACAAAGAATTGAACAATGTTATCCAGACCAGTTCAAACCCCCTTGTTTCTGACACCAAACTATCCTTACATGATAGTAGTCGGCCATCAGACTCTTCGGTCTATCATCAGGTTCTTGGGGGCCTTCAGTATCTCATGATGACTAGACCTAATATTGCTTTTGTTGTGAACAAACTCTCTCAGTTCATGCATGCTCCTAGCGTCCTACTAAGACTCACTGGGGTGCTGTGAAACGCCTCCTATGCTATCTGAAAGGAACACGACATTTCTCCCTTCATATTCGTTAGAACTCTCCTCTTGCTCTACACTATTTTACTGACACTGATTGGGCTGGTGATTGTGATGACCGTACTTCCACTAGTGTCTTCGTCGTCTTCCTTGGGGCGAATTTGATTTCATGGAGCTCTCGTAAACATAAATCCGTGGCCAGGTCCTCGGCCTTGAATATCAAGCCATAGTTGTTGCGGCAGCCGAATTGCAGTAGACCAAATCCTTGTTGTCCGAACTCTCGGTTTCACTTTCACCATATACTCCTGCTTTGTATCGTGACAACATAGGTGCTACATATCTTTGCTTTAATTATGTCTTTCACTCCCGCGTGAAGCACATTGTCATTGATTACCACTTTGTTCGTGGTCTTGTGAAAGACTCTCAACTTCGTGTCACTCATGTATCCTCGTCTGATCAACTTGCTGATGCGTTCAAAAAAACCTCTTACTCGAAACAGGCTATCTCTTTCTATGGACAAGGTTGTTGTTAACCGCCACCATTTAAGGGGGTGTATTAAGACAATTGTATATCTTGTATTTTATGTTTCTCATTATTTGTCCTTAGCCTTGAGATAGTCTCAATGTAATTATATATATATATATATATATATATATATTGTCATTTGTCGAGATTAATGGAATATATATATATATATATATATATTTTTTTTTTTACCATTATCCATAAGTTGCTCTTTCTCTTCGGGTGATGGATTCAAAATTATTAGGACCACCAAGAATTTTTTAATTTGGGAGTACAATTGTACCCCTTTACCTACGCCATTACTAATTGATTACATTTACTCCACGCCATTTATATTTTTCATTACGTGGTTCACTTTTTGAATATTTAATACATATATCGTCATGATAGTTATGAATTGTTCAAGTATAAAAAATGATAGTCATACATTTACTGCGATGTATCATATTTTTCAACTACGTGTATAATTAAATACTTGTATAAAGTATGCTAAGTGTATATAATAATTTTGTGTATTAATAGTGTTGGAATTAATTAATTGAGATAAACAGAGAATTACCAACCTGTAATTCTCAATGCAGCGGAAGATTCTAGAATCCGGTTGAATTCCACATATGTACTGTGATCCCCGTAGTCAGAACACGATCACATGAATTGCACGAATCGCTTATTATATCCACAATCTAAATGCCCTTCTAGATTTAAGTGTGTGTGAAGCGTATTGCACAAAAATCCCTGTTTCTATCTTTCTGTCTTTTTGGAGCGGGAGAGCAAACATAATTCCTTCTGTGTTAATCGTTATTGGAAAATTCGGTTGGATTTCTTTATGTCGCTCCTCTAATTATCCACTTCCATGTGTGGATTAAATAAATAAATAATTAATATTATTTATTAGCTTTCAAATAGTTGACCTCAAAACAATACTTGCCTATTTTTTATTTTTTTTGGGTCTCTTCGTCGTCTCCGTTAAGATTATACAGCCACGACTCAGGCACCTGGGATCCGAATCGGATCGATTCAGACAGGTAGAGAGGAAGACCAAAGTTACATCTGGTTGCACTCACCCTCAAAACTCTCACACTAACTCTCGATTATACTTTGCAGAGAGAAAGAAGAAAGAATTGACCCCATTAGCCTTGAGTGAGAGACTACCTTAGATATAAAAAATTAGGGCAACATGTTGACTATGGACCACTCTGTGTTAAAACTTTGGACCAAAGTATATACTCCCTCCCTACATCTATTCTCAGTATATGTGTATATACTATAGTACTAACCTTTAGTACTACACATACTCTTTTTTTTTTTTTTTTTTTTGGGATAAGTACTAAACATAATCGGTATATGTGTGTGTACATTAATTTCTGAAGTTTCAACATTGCAAGAAAAATCCGTCAAAAAAAAAAAACATTGCATGAAAAACAGATATAGAACTAAACTGTAAAATAAAAACACAAAAGAAAAATATATAGTATGTGATATTATCCTTTAATGTACTCTTATTTAGAGGAATGCAATGTAATCTCAAAAGAAAGAACTATAGGAACAAAAAATTAACACTAAATCTTCATCTCAAAACAAGTATCGTTGGCCGTTGGGACTCAAATCAAGAGAAACCCGTAGAGGGTTATGCAAATCGGTGCAACATAACTTATAAATTTGAAAAAAAAATAAAAATCGAAAATAATCAAAGAAAGTGTCAATAATATTTGTCTGGAGTGGAAATTGTATGTGCGTTGTCGCCCAATCCGCGCACGCCACTACCGCCCCTCCTCTTGCCGCCTGCAACCCATTGCCGTCGACAATCCTCTCGCCACCCCGCGTTCGCCGCGTCTGTCGAGGTAGAAGGAGGTCGCCGTCGCCCTCCTCCCAAGCGACGAGCAGCCGCGGCTGTTGAAGAAAAAGGCGGCCTCCGTGGCCCCTCCTCCCTAGGTACTGCCGTCTCCCCTTCCCCCTCCTCCCTAGGTTAGTTGCCGCCGACCGACGGGCCGATGATCATTTTGGCTTGGGGGTGGTGATGGTTTGGAACGATTCTCATGCGAAATAGGGGTGGGTGTACTAATTATGAGAATTTGTTTAATTTTAGCTAAAGGGTAAAATTGACATTTTACTCACAATTAAATTTTTTTTTAAAAAAATCATTGGGTGTACTCAACAAATCTATGTGTGCGTATAACCGTGGCCTATTCCAAATTGAATATTTGTAATACCTCATTAATAATAATTCATAGGCGCGCGTGGGTTATATGCCCTTCCAAGTTCCATGTATATTAGATACATCCACCCTCCCTTTTTATTAATTAAATATTCAATGTAAGTACTTGTTTTGCCTTTTTAATAAAATGCAAACAAATAAATGCACTCCCTTAAATTCAAACTAACCCTAAACCTAATTCTAAACTTAAAAACTAAAAAAAAAAACTTATTTTTGACAAAGCAGAGTCGACCAAAAACACTCAAATCGACTCTGATTTGTCGACCAAAAATACTCTCGTCGATAAGATTTTGTCGAAATAAAATTAAAATTTTCGATAATAATGGATCGACCAAAAATACTCTTATCGACAAATTGTGGTCAACGAGAGTGTTTTAAGTCAACTCATTATTGGCGAAAAAAAAATGTGAATGAGTCGCTGAAGGCAATACGACGGAAGAGTGCCGCTGTTGCAGAAACTGGGTGGGGCGTTTCTATTGCGTAATGATTGAATATATTATATTATTGTAATATTGTTATATTATTATTAATAAAGATTATAATAATTGTATTATATTGTTATTAATAAAGATTATAATAATTGAATCGATGTTATATACTTATATAATATATTTAAGTCTAGGGGTGTGCAAAGTCTAAACCGTTTAGACCGACCAAACCGATCGAACCAAACCAAACCATTAAATATGGTTCGATTTTTGGTTTACGGTTCGATTTACGGTTTTTAGAATTGATTTTTTTTTAGTATGGTTTGATTTACGGTTTTCACTAATGAAAAACCGCAAAAAACCGAACCAAACCGAACTTGTTTTATAAATATATATATATATATATTATATAATATTATCTAAATAAATATTATATATATTATAGATTTATAGTCTTTATATTATATAATCCCTAAACTAGTAAACTCCAGACATTTTTCAAGCCGACAAGCACAATTGCTCAGAAACCCTACTCATTCTCTTCTATTTAGTATTTAGCACCTCTACGTGCATGATGCTCTCAGCCTCTCACAGTCTCACTCAATCTGGTCAATCTGAAATCTCCAAGAAGACAAAAGTATGTTGTTTCTTTTTGTGGTTATTTAGTTATTTTTTAACAACTAGTTTGTGAACGTTGTAGTAGCATTTCGTCTATTCGAATTATATTTTGGATTATTGGGATTTCATTTTGTCTAATCTATTGAGATTGTGTTTTACATTTTTATTAATTATTGTGTATATGGAAAAAAATAGCAAAACTACGGTTCGGTCACCGACCGAACCGCCCGAAATATTATGGTTTCAAACCGAACGGTTTTTATAAATACGGTTTGATTTATGGTTTTGAAAAAAAAGAATGGTTTATAGTTTGATTTACGATTTACGGGCGGTTTGGTTAACCAAACCGAACCATGCACACCCCTATATTTAACTTTATTTTAAATCAATATGCTTGATAGAGAATTTTTTTTTTCAATCTTAAAACTTTATTAGTAATTAAATTTAACTTTATTACAAATCAATATTTTTGATAGGATGAGCCACGTACAAGTTGTAGATTGATTGAGGTAAAGTTGGTTGCTCTTAGTATACACAATATACTACTCTAATAAGGAGTTTAAGTTTGTCACGTGTTAAAAATTAAAATGTGATTACATTTAATGATGTGTCTTAATGAGAATAATTGTATTACATGTATCATAATTAGATTAAGTTCATTTTTTTTAAATTTTAATGTGTATATTTAGTATTGGTTAGAAAACATATGAGTGAATGATATTAAAATGGAAAGTTATATTTAAAATTAAATTAAAATCAATTACTAATATGTTATTTTAACTACACTTTCTTTATATTATTTTGACCTAAAAATGTCAAAGTCTGGTATGTACTCAAGTACACCGGTCAACGGTCAAACTTTGATTTTTTTTTTTGATTTTTTTTTTGAATTTTTTTTTAAGTGTATGTTATTATAACTAAAAGGTGTATCTTTATTTTTTTAATGAAAAATGTATGTTACTATATTAAAAAGTGCAACATTGTTTTTAATGAAAAGTGTATGTTATTATAATTGAAAAGTGTATGATATTATAACCGAAAAGTGTATGTTATTATAACTGCAAAGTGTATGATCTATTAATGAAAAATGTATGTTATTATAATTGCAAAATGTATGATTTATTTAATGAAAAGTGTATGTTATTATAATTAAAAAAGTGTATGTTCTATTAATGAAAAGTGTAAGTTATATATTAATGAAAAGTGTATGTTATTATAACTGAAAAGTGTATGATATTATGATTAATGTGAAAATTGCTTGAAATTCATGTGTTTATTTTACATAATTTTGAGGGTTTTGTTGCATTATTCACACTAAATTGACTAATTGCACTTGAAATGAGAAAGGTATGTGTTTTGCTATTTTTTTTAGGTAAATTGAACTTATTTGGAAGTAAAATACGTGTCTGAGCGTTCATGAAATCAAGAAGATAATTGCACCATTGGATGCGTCTCGAAAAAATGAGTGGATGAAAAAAAGAATCAAGTCAATCGGAGGTCGGAAGCTCAAGATATG
Organism: Galeopsis tetrahit; assembly: GCA_963675135.1. Classification (NCBI taxonomy): domain Eukaryota; kingdom Viridiplantae; phylum Streptophyta; class Magnoliopsida; order Lamiales; family Lamiaceae; genus Galeopsis; species Galeopsis tetrahit. Next base: position 74,103,341 of record OY776123.1, read on the forward strand.
ATCGAAACGATGAAATGCGAAATTGCAGCAGAATCCACTCGGGCAGCCGAGTCAACCCACTCGGTTGACCGAGTGAAATCTGCTTCCAGAGCATTTTCTGGACTTCCATCTCACTCGATTGACCGTTTGAGGTCACTCGGTCGACCGTTTGAACCCGTTTCTGCGCGGAAATTCGAGAATTTTAAAGGATTTCAAGGGCCTAAGTGCAAATTTCGTCTCCAACACTCTTTCCAACTATAAGAAGCACCCCAAATCAGATTTTTAAGGGTCTTCCAACTCATTTTTCACACACACAACATGAGATAAGTAGAAGAGTAAATAGATTAGGGTTTGAGGAGCTTCTCTCCTCAAACACACTCTCCATTAGATAGTTTTTATGCCTTTTAGTTTAGAATCATTTGGGTATTTCATTTTCATGTAAGAATGGAAGAATTTCAAGACTCTCAAGGTGCTATTTTTCTTTTATTTAAGCTTTGTTTGGTAAATTTCATTTTCATGTTTTATTTTGTTGTTTTAGCCATGGGTGTTTTCTCAAACACCATGGGCTAAGGTTTTTATGCTTTGGGTGTTTAAAATCATGTGAATATTTAGTGTTGGAATGGTTTATGCTTTGAATATTGTTGATATTTGGATTGTTGCTTCTGTTATTGAGTTTTATTGAGTTTTTTTTTTTAATTACATTAAATACCCATCCCTTTTCCCCTCCCCATGACTCGAACCCAGGATCTAAAGCCTAGGTAGTGGTGCTCTAACCACTTGAGCTATCCAACTTCGTCTATTGAGTTTTATTGGTGCTTTGTGTATTAGCTTCTATTAATCCTTGACGAAGTTGGATAGCTCAAGTGGTTAGAGCACCACTACCTAGACTTTAGATCCTGGGTTCGAGTCATGGGGAGGGGAAAAAGGGATGGGTATTTAATGTAATTCAAAAGCTTCTATTAATCCGTATTTTGAGGCATGTTTAGCGTAGGCGAGAGTTACATGAACATGTTTAAATTTATGGTGTGAGTTGGTATACAAATGCGTTTATTATACTTTTAATTCGTCGAGAGAGAGTTAATTGTATTAGAACCTCATTTAGAGACATTAATTACTTGAATGGTTATTTGGGTAGTTGGTGAGGATTAGGAAGAGGTCGTATTACCGGGTTTGGGAACACCTTAGACGTAAGGCTATAGTACCCGAAAGGAAAAGATTTTCATCCTAGCATCTTGATGCTCTTAGCAAGTCCAAATTGAAGCATAGACACGGTATAAACAATCCCACTCGATTTCACTAGGTAGAGAACACCCGAAACATTTCCCACCCTTGCACTTCTCCGAATTTAGATTCGTAGTTGCTCTTTGTTTTAATTGTCAATTTTTTGCTTTGATAGTAATTTTTCTTCTTAAGTTGTGGTAATTTATCTTATTGGTCATTTGCTTACTTTTAGTAGTTTAAAGTTACTTGTTAGTTTCTAGGTTGGTGTTTGATTTAATTTCTTGAAGTTTGGTAGTAATTTAGCTTTATTTTAGAAATCCAAAAATCGAGCCCGTAGTTACATTAGTTATGACGACATACAACTCTAGGGATCCATTGCACTAGCCCACCTCCCGTGGTTCGATACTACTTGGTCGAAATACTTACGTGCATACTACTACGATCCCTTATGCTTGAGGGGAAGTAGTTAGTCAAAACATATAGACTAAAATTTGTTCAAGTCATATTATAACTGAAAAGTGTATGATATTATAACCGAAAAGTGTATGATAATATAACTGAAAAATGTATGTTATTATAACTGCAAAGTATATGATCTATTAATGAAAAATGTATGTTATTATAACTGCAAAATGTATGATTTATTTAATGAAAAATGTATGTTATTATAATTAAAAAAGTGTATGTTCTATTAATGAAAAGTGTAAGTTATATATTAATGAAAAGTGTATGTTATTATAATTGAAAAATGTATGATATTATAATTGAAAAGTGTATGCTAATGATACACCTTTTGATTATTTGTACACTTTCATAATCTAGAAAAACTGGTGCTAAATTTTTTTAAAAAAAGTTATTATTAATTTTACACGTTTTATTATTTTTTTTACTTGCACTTTTATTACTATTAATGATATTATTAGTAAGTGCAATTAATGATATTATTAGTACTTGCAAAATTTTGAAAATTACATTGTGTTATTTATCCTATACTAGTATAAGACCCGCGTATTACGCGAGATTGTGAAAAAAAAAATTATTTAAAGGATAATTGATTTTTTATTTAATAACATTCTATATAAACTATAATGATTTAACTACAGTAAATACATGCAATAAAAATTTATTGAGACGATCATCCACAAAATTTGGAGACTCGTCTCAACAATGATGCTCATGTATGACCGAGAAGTCCAACAAAAGAAACTTCATTTTAAGGGGAGTAATCATCTAAAAATTAGCACAATCGAAGCAATGAAGATGAGCATTAAACCATACATTTATAAAGGCAAAGACAAAAAAATGAGACCAACCATTCAATATCATGTGTGTAGTTTTTCTAATGTCTTGGCTATCTATTCACCCGGGTAAATTACAGTTTTGATCCCATGAAAAAATTTCAAAAACAATTTTAGTTCCACGTTCTTTTTTTGTCCCCCTTTTTTGCAAAAATGGTCCCAACCGTTAACGGTTTCCATCCACCTTCAAGATTTATTGTCAAAATCAATATATATATATTTTTAAATCTAACCCAAATGCTGACGTGATAAAGATAGAGTCACTGATTTTGCTTGTATTCTTGAAGAATATATGTGTGGGAGTAGAAGAGTTGGTATTGGACCACCCCTTAGAGAAAACCAATCATACGTACTTTAAATGTATAAGAAATATAAAAATTAACGTTAATCAAATATGAACCAAATATTTCTAAACCAGGGTCAAACACAAAAAAATGTGGTAAAAAGAAAAGGTGTTAGAGCCGTCAAGATGGAAGATTAGATAAACAAAAGTAACATTAAATAACAAATTAACACTGAAGGATCAAATTTAAACACACAATTAAAACACAACCTCAATTAAAGTAAGCACTTCTATGACATAATTTATAGCAAACTAAATTCAACAATGGATAATGATGTAAGATATTATTAAGTTAATCAGGAGTAAAAGAATAGCATCTTAAACAGACTGATAAATTGTGACATTATTAATGCAACAATTCATTAAAAAAATACTTAAATAATTGATATATTTGAATTCAAAAGAAGTGAATAACCCAATTTTTTCTATTTTCTTTCCATTTTTTCTATTGTCACTTTCTCTATAAAATGTTGAGATGAATAAGAAGCATGGTTATACAGAACTACTCATAGTATATACAACGCTCACTATCAAAAGAAACGTAATCGTCGGTACTCTTATTTAGAAACAAACAGAAATGTCAAAATTGACAATTGACATAGACAATAAGAGAAAAACGTATTGAAAATAATAAAATACATTGAAAAATGAAACTTTTTTTAGTAAACTTGCAAAAAATTTAAATCAAACATGGGAAGCCGAGGTTGAATTTCAAAAAAAAAAAAAGAGTATATATATATCGATTTACCTATTGTATTCGTAACTATCCAAGTTGGTTGTTGTGGCCACACATAAATAAGAAATCTATGCAACAGAGAAAATGAATGGATTATAGAGTAGCAAATAGGGGTTAATTAAAATTGAGTTTATTTAACCTAAGGTTCAATTTTCATTAAAATTTTGAGAACTTATAACAATACATTTACTAATTTTATAAAAATAATACTCCTATTCAATTTTTTTTTGGAATATATAAACATAGAAAATCATAGAATAAAATAAGATTGTAAAAAATAAAATCGGAATAAATTGAGAGAAAGAAAATGTTAAACAAACTGGACAATTTACGAAATATTTACAACTTACAACAATATATAAGGAGTGCAAGACAACATATTTAGAAGAGAGTGCGAGACATTAGAAGGCACTACCACGCGAGACAACAAACATCAGGAAGAAATGAAGGCCAAGGAAGTTTTTTTATCGTAACCTATATTCGTCGAATTTTAAGATTTTAAAATGAGCAAGACAAATAAGAAAAGAATAAAAAAATGCAGAATTGTTAAAAAAATTAGAAAAGGTAAATAACAGAATCGTGGCTTGTCACATAGACTCTGAGAGATTCAATATTAATTTTTTCTTCTTGTAGTCCGTTATTAACATGTTTAGGTCTTAATTTGATAAAATTAGATTTACGTCTCAACTATTACATAATCGTTTCGAGTTAATCGGTTAAGGCCCTAATTCTTTTAGCCTGTGACCTTATAGGAATAGGAACAACTCAATAAACATCTCTACTCAAAATGATAATATTACCCTTGAATTGATCATGAATATATTTATATAGGAGAATTACACTATAGACCATTTCACCCTAAATTTTTGTAATTTAAAGAAAATTTTATTACAGTTACAAATCAAGCCAAATTAACAAATTAAAATACAATTTTACCCCTACTGTTTTGATAAGAATTTCAATTTTGAAATAAGAAGATTTAATTAATTTAAGCAAAGGAAAGTCAACTAAAAACAAAAGCTTTAATAAAATTTTGAAATATTTCTTTGCTCGATAATAACGCCCAATTCATAATTCAAATAACTTTCCTAACAACTCATTCACCATTAATTCCTAAAACATTTTTTATTCTCTCTCCATTGAAGTTGGAAGAAGAAAACGAAAAGCAAGAACAACGCTTGTGTAGAGAATCGTTCAAGGTATTGAGTGGAAAAATCATCTCCTGCATATTATTGTTGTTCGATGCTCTAAATAAATGATATTGGGTTTATGGAAAAAATCTGTTTTTTAGGGCTTTGCATATACTGGGTTTTTCGTTGATTTTAGTGATGATTAATGTTGGTCCTGAAAGGAGTATATAACAAGTGTAGGGGGGGGGGGGGAAATACACTTGTATGCAAATTCTTTTCTAACTTGATCAAACCAGAGCTCAGCAAGGTTGTCTTGGACAACTCTGCTGAAGATGATTAACTCTTCTAAGATAATCAGACTACTAAGTACTATTGAGTACTTAGTTGAATAACTATCTAGGGGAGTTATATGTGTGGAATAGTGGTTGGCCCTTTTAGTTTAGACTCCTTTAGATTCTGAAATCACTTAGTCAATTCAATACAGTCCAGTTTCAGGGAACTTGTCCAAATCAGTTTTGCACAGTCTTTGAATGTTTATCCTTTGAAAGATCAGTTTTGTGTGCAGTGTTGAATGTATGAAAGTACTTGAAATGTAAATCAACACAAGAGTTTATAGTGGTTCAGAGACTCAAGCTCCTACATCCACTTTCCCTGATTTAACAGGATAATTCCTTCACTCTTGGAATTAACTTGTTTTATAGTGCCAAGGTGCACTTGATCAAGAACACCACTCCTTGGTGAATTGATCCCTAGGATGTCTAGAGTCCTAGTACCCTCTTCTCTCAACTCAGAACTGAACTGTTCTTCTCTCAACAGTCAGCTCCTGCCACTTCTACTACTACAACCTTCTCACTTTCACTCTTGAAAGATATGAGGATTGAAGTAAGGTTCCAACTAATGAGATATCCTTTACAATGAAGATCAGTGTATAAGGATAGGATATCTCTCTAAGCTTGTGTATGGATATACAATGTAGTACAGCTTAGATGAAGTGTTTGAAGACTAAGATAGTCTTTGAAAGCTTTGAAAGCACTCTAGCTTGTAAGAACTTAAGGTTAGAGGTGCTTGGTTGAGGTTGAAGTTGGATTATGTTGAGGTGCTAGTTGGATGCTTTCAAATGGTCTTCACACTTCTGTATTTATAGACAAATGAAGGATTTGCTCGTTGGAGAGGCAGCCCCAAATGTCCATAAATGTCTTCTTTTGGTTCTTCAACTTAGAAGACAGAATCTTGATAGTGACATGTCCTCATTTGGGAAATAAACGGTTGTTAAGACTTTGTCTTCATTCTGCAGCACTCTTTCCAATGTCTGACTTTCAGATTCTCTTGTTAGGACTTGGACATGACTTCTGAAGGTTGTTCCATTGATAGGACAACATTCCTCATCATTTGGACAACTCTCCTTATCACTATCAGCAGTCTTACTTATCAGCAAGGTTGGCTTGCTTCTCTTCAGATGACTTGGCTCATACCCTTTGTTTCACTTCAAGGTGATCTTAGCATGTTGATTTGTAGTTCTTTAGGGTGTGGTTGTCTTTATTTCTTCAGCATGGTTGACCTCAAGCTTTCAGAGCACTTGGTCTTGATTTCTTGTACTGAGACAACTCCTCTGGACAACTCTCCTGATCAGTATAGTTGGTCTTCTAAAAGACTTAGTGTTGTATCCAGAGTTTGAGCCTTGAGGGGACTTGTTCTTGATGAACTTCTAAACATGTGTTCCCCCTCAAATTGTGCATCTAATCATCTAAGAGCTACCTAACATATTAGCTCCTCATCTAGCCTTTATACTATATGTTCTAACATTTTTAGAACATATTTAATTTGACTTAGGCATGTCTCAGGGGGTTTTGGTATTCAATCAAAACATAACTCATTTTATTCCCAACAATTTCCCCCCTTTTGATGATGCCAAAACCTATACAATTTGTGCAAAGGTGACTTAACTACACTTATTACATTTATCTTCAGAGAACATGACTGAGGTCAATTATCCTGAAAAGCAATGTGTTAGTGTACTCACCATTCATGTTGCACATAGGTTTCATAGATAGGCATAGAGAGATGAGTGTTTCTTGATTCAAAGTAAATTCAACTATCATTCATTTAGAAAATCATTACAAGCATGTTGATAGTTGAAATTAACATATCAGAGCATGAATCATTAACACTAAATACATCAGAGCATTTTACTATACAAAATATTTCTAGAATTTTAGAATCAGAGCAAATACTAACAACACTTAGTAGTATTTGGATCAGAGCAAAACATCAGATATCAGTGAATCATGCTTATATCAGAGCAATCCAAAGCATATCAGAGCAAACAAATTTTCACAGCACACCACATCAGCACTCTTGACCATATTTCAGCATAGTTGATCAATTAAGATAGGTCAGAAGACTTAGTCATTTCAAAGATCATCCTCAGGAGGTGGCAACATCCCATATTGTGCCCACACTCTTCTTTTCAAAGCCATGGCTTCTTGGTTTGTTCCCTTAGGTCCAAGAACCATCTTGTTTAGCTTGAGGATCTCAGTGAATTCTCTCAGAATTCTTGCTTGATCAATCCATCCTTCAAGCTTTGGAGGCATGTATATGATTGGCTTGGGAGCAGTGAGTTCAAATCTTGCAATGTCAGCAGCTGCAAGCAATTGTTGATAAAGTTCTCTGTAGTACTCTATCATGAACTCAGCAAAAGTGGAGTTGGCATCCTTTCCATTCCATCTGTCAATGACATAGTAATCATAGACAAACTCCCTTTTTGCTTTCTCCCATGAGTCATTCAGCTGTTTTGGTACCCATTTATCCAAGTGAGGATATTTGGTGTCCATTGGGATCAATAGCTGTGGCTTCATTTTGTTATAAGTTGCTCTCTTCCTTCTTGGCTTCTGGAAGTCTGCTCTTCTCTTATCTCTTGCTCTTTGTGCTTCATCCATCAACTCCATCTTTTCTTGGGCCCTCATCATGGCCAGTTTCTGTTGAGTTTTAGGGTCTTTGCCATACCCTTCATGAAACAGCTTTGATGGATCATTTAGCACCACTACTTTCTTCTTCTTGGGTCCTGGTCCAAAGCCTTCTTCATACAACTCCTCTACATCTTCAGAAGCTTTGGCACCTTCAGTGGACTTAGTCTCAGAAGACTTTTCTTTTTCAGAAGACTTGACTTTTTCAGCAGTCTTTGGCTCTTCAGCAGTTTTGGCCTTCTTTGAGATAGGCTCATCATCAACAACTCTGAATTCAGGTGGAAGATCAAGGCTGTTGGGGAAGTCAGTGAATGTTTCAACTTGTCTTTTCTTTCCTTTTGCCCTCTTGATCTTTCCTCTAGTTTGGACACCTTCAGCATCTTTGTCCAAACCAGATACCTCACCACCTGGCCTTTGCTGTAACCTCACTCTTTCCTCTTGAGCTGAGGCCATAGAATTCTTTAAGGCAAGTGCTAACTGCTCTTCTTCATCCAATTCTTCCAAGTTTAGCACTGCTGGCTCCTTTCCCTTTCCTTCAGGAGCTATGTCCTTACCCTTTCCCCCTTTGACTGGGCTTCCAATTACTAAGGCACATTTTGCTCTTACTCTTTCCCTTTCCCCCTTTTTGGCAGCATCAAAACATTCAGGCTTCAATTCACTCATAGTAGATGCCAATAAGGACTGGGCTTGGGTTAGAGACTTCATCTCCTCCAACAGATATACATTCTCATCATGTATATTTTGCATCCTATCACTGCTCAAGCTAAGGAAAGCTAGAACAGGCTTCATTTTCTGTTGAACAACCTCCTCCATGGTTGCCTTTAAAGATGCATCTAGTTGGGCTTTAAGAAGCTCAGTGAGGTTGGCCACTGCACCTTCAGCAATGTTGGCCAATACCTCTTGGGAAAAAATTTCTGAGGCTGCTTTCACCATAGCTAGCCTTTGCTCTTCAGCTCTTTGTCTTTGCAGGGCAGTTTTTCTTCCAAGAGCTCTCTTCACCACTGACCTCAATGTCTTCACATTCCTATTGTGGTTGATTCTTAGCAAAGATTGCTCTTTCTTTACATCCTTTGAAACTGACCTCATAGTGTTCTTAGCCTTGATGACTTCAGTGGAGATGGTTTGCAGACCAGTCTCAACTCCACTGATCCTTGCTTCCAAGGTAGGTAACACCACATCTTCTGAGCCAGTTAGCCTCATTTCTACAGATGCCAAGGTTCTTCCATGCTCATCCAAAGCTCCAGAAGTTTCTGCATGAGCTGTTTGGACTTGATGAGCCAAGGAATCCAATTTATCTGATTGCATCCTAAGCAAGGCTTGTGCTGATCCACTATCAACTTGAATGGGTGCATCTGTTAATAGTTCATCTGCAAAAATTTGATCAAAGGTTATACCTGCAATATCAGACAAATCAAATGAGTTAGTAAACACACAATTGCCTCCCTCAATTTCTTTTTCATAAGACTCTGATACATCAACAGTCTTCTCCTCATTTTCAACTATTTCTTTTCTCCCTTCATTAATGATTTCCTCACTTAAAGGTACAGGCCTCCTCTCATCAAGGGATTCCTGAAGTTCAGATTTGACTTCAAGAATAGCCTGCCCTTCCTCACTTATATCACCCTCATTTGGTGGTACACTCACTATCCTAGTGATCACCACATCTCTTTCATCTACTACTCCCTCTTATTTTTCAACTATCATTTCCTTTTCAACTCCTTCACCTAGACCTGCAGCATCTCCACCTTCAACAAGGTTCAAAGATGGCAGTTGTGGGGAGATCACAGTGCTTATATCAACAGCCACTGAGTCATCCTGAATGATTAAGGGCTGATCAGTGTCCAACTCATCTGACACTGAATAGGCCTTAACCAAACCAGCCTCTAATACAGGAACCTCCACATCTTTAGGTTGTGCCTTGGGTTCAGAAGAACCTTCATTGGCAGATGTGTCTTTGGTTGTGTTACCACCCTTGGTCAACACCTCTGAAGATACAGAGCCTTTCCTATGATAGGTTCTAGGAGGGTTGGAGAGTCTTTCAGATACAGAAGGCTTAGGGAGATTAGCTTGAGGGGTTTCAGGAGGGTTGGGTTTTGAGGGGTTTGAGGGATCATCAGGGGAATCATCATCATTGGAGCTACTTTCAGGGTGTTCGATGCCCTTAGCTTTTCTTTCCCTCTCCTCATTAATCTTATCAGCTACCAGCTTTGCAAATACTTCCTCATCAATGAGAAATCTTGTCTTTGAAACTCCAGCAAAGTGTAGCAACTTGTTCTCCTCCACTTGCCACCAGTTTGCACCCTTATCTTGGATGACTTGTGATATCTCCATCATAGACTTGTCTTTTACATCAACAAGCATCCTTAGATCATGAAATGTCTTCTGAATTCTTGGAAATTCAGCAAGCTGTGGGTACAGACTGTCCACAGTAGCCTTGGCTCCTCCTCTGAGCATACTTTCATAAGTATACTCCTCCTCATCTCCACTTGAATGGGGACTTTGGGTTATAGGGGAGTTGGCTCTGGGTTCCCTTAAAGTGGCTTCAGGAAGGTTTAGTTCAGGAATGTTGGCTTCAGAAGGGTTAGGTGCAATAGAAGGTGCTTCAGTTGCTTTTGAGAGCAATGGATCTGAAGGGGCTTTACTCAGGGGGGTTGGCTCAAAGAGTGCAGCTTCTAAAAGCTTTGAATAATTGAGCATAAATGAGTCAAGAGGAGAGTTTAATCTTGTCTCATCAACTACTATATCTGCTAGCACATCTATCCCACTTCTTTGCACATTCCCTTCAGGGGAGTATCTCTTTGTAAGATTGATGGGGGTGATAGGTTGATTGGTTGGGGTTATATGGGTTTCAGGGGAGTTGGGCTCAGGGTTCTGAATTTCAGGGATGTTGGCCTCTATTGGTTGACCTTCAGGGACCTTGGATTCTGGAGTACCAGAACCAGATGAGTTGGTCCTTGACTTGGATTTGGTCCTGCTTTCAGCTCTGCTCTCTTTAAGAGCAAGTTGTAGAGACCTTTCCTCTTGGAGTTCCAACACCTTTTCAGTAGGCTTGGCCCTTCTCTTGCTAGCCCTACTGCTCCCACTTCCTTCATCATCCTTCTCAGGGACAACCTCCCTGATCCTTTTATCACCCTTAGACTTTTGTCTAGTCTCATTGTATTTCTGTCTCAACTCTTCTGAATGATCAGAAGGCACACTCACTCCCTCTTCAGCAACTTCTTCAATTTCAGTTGAAGCATCTGATTTCTCCTCTGAGGGGATTTGAGACATTTTCCTTATTTTCACCATTCTGGCCTTTGTCCTCTTCTTCATCTTTGGCTTTTCCTCCACCTTCTCTTCAGCAGGTTTGGCCATTAGCATCCTTCTTTGCTCAGTTTTCTTGCTGAGCTTTCTGAACAGAATCTTTTGGGCTGGGAGGGGCTTTGCAAAGGTTTGCATTTGTGAATAATGGGAGAACTTCTCAATCAACAAGCTTGCCCTGGTGCAATACTTGAGTTTCCCATCTAGCACAACCTTGTTGTGGGCTCTCACTTTAAATTTGGCCTTTTCCTTCAACATTTCAGATATGATGAAGGTCCTCCAATCAAACTTGATGCCTTTGTCACTAGCATCAATAATTGCAGCCATGATTCTGATTCTTGGATGACTGACTTGCTCCAAACTTCCAGTATTGCTCAAGAGACTCTTAGCAACTACCTCAAAGAGGTTGAGAAATTCTGGCTTGAGAGTCTTCTTGTTTTGTGTTGAAGAGATGGGACCTGGAACTATGAGCCATTCTTGTGCTATCTCCTCTTCATGATCAGCACCATAAAATTCTGGATTCCTTCCCTCTGAAGGCAATCCAAAGGCTCCTTCAAGATCTTCTGAAGAGAATTTCACTCTATGAAATCTCTCTTCCTCCTCACCCTCTGCAATATATGACAGTCTGGTGGAAACTTCACCATCTTCTGGCTTACCTCTCCATTTAAGAAAGGCAAAGAACTCAGCCATGTAGCTTTCCAGACAAGAGCTTGGCTTCACTTCCATAAACTTTTGAAGACCAGCCCTTCTCAACCATCTCAGGGTTGGAGTGATTTCAGGATCTTCACTTGTAAAAGATACTATTGGATCAAAGTGAAGGTTGTTCTTATTGCTCAAGTAACCAAAATCAAGGTCTAGAGCCTTGTTGGAAAAATCTATGATCATCTCTGGTCTAACTTTGGGAGCCATTGAAAATTACAGAGATGAAATTGAGAGAGTTTTGAGAGAGTTTGAAGAAAATGAGCTAGGGTTTCGAATGCTTGGGGAAGAAGAGTGTGTGGGGAGTTCTTAAGACTTGAGAATATTCTAAAAAGAATGTTTGTCAATGAGTTGGTGAGATTTGTGTATTTTCAACGGTTGTCAAAAATGGAAAACACACTTGGACGGCCAGGATGAATTTCAGGGGAGTTGGCCAGTTTTGATCCAATGGTTAAAAACCAATGTAACAGTGACTTGTTGGTTTTATTCAAAACGTGGAAGGTATTTAATATTAGTTAATGGTTGGGGAGTTTTCGAGATAGATCATGGCTTGAAAAGTGTAATGCAAACAAGAGTTAAATTTTGGCATTTAATGCATGGAAAGTGACCTTTTGGGTGGGGGACAAATTAAATCCCACAGAGATGATATCTGTAATTGGGACAGTTATCAAGGTAGACAATGATTACCCAAAATAGGTGCTTATCAAACCAAGAAAATAGTTTGATAGCCAAGACAACTTATCTGACCCTACAAGGACAAGTGTCCTGAAGAGATGTGGACAAGAGTCCTGAATATCAATGGACAAGTGTCCTGAATAAATGTGATCATCTCTTCTGCACTTCAGTAGACTTGTCCAAGTCTACTGAATATCAATTCAGCTCTTTTACTCCCATTAACTTCAATGAGTTTTACTTGTCCAACTTCCCTGGATCAAGTAAACCCAACTCGGCTGATAGCTCCAGAAACCTTGCCTCTGCAAGTGGCTTAGTTAGTATATCAGCTTTTTGATGATCTGTATGGATCTTGACCAACTTTATGTCCTTCTTCTCCACATGATCTCTAATGAAGTGATGCTTGATGTCCACATGTTTGCATCTTGTATGCAAGACAGGATTTTGTGAAATAGCAATGGCACTATTGTTATCACAAAATATTGGCACTTCAGTAGAGTTGACTCTGTAGTCTCTTAGTTGTTGTCTCAACCATAGGATCTGAGCACAACAACTTCCAGCTGTAACATATTCAGCTTCAGTGGTGGAAGTTGCCACTGTGTTCTGCTTCTTGGAGAACCAAGATATGAGCTTGTTGCCTAAGAATTGACAAGTCCCTGAGGTGGACTTTCTATCAATTCTGCAACCTCCATAATCAGCATCTGAGTAGCCAGTTAACTCAATGTTGTCATCAGCAGGATACCAAAGGCCTAAGTTCTCAGTGCCTTTGAGATACCTCAAAATCCTCTTAGCAGCCTCAAGATGGCTTTTCTTAGGATTTGCTTGGAACCTTGCACAAACACCTACTGCAAATGTGATGTCAGGTCTGCTGGCAGTGAGATAGAGGAGTGAACCAATGATTCCTCTATACTCAGTGGAATTGGTTGAAACACCACTCTCATCAGGATCCATCTTCCAATTTGTGTTCATTGGGATCCTTACTGGCTTGCTAGTAGCACACCCAAACTTCTTGATCATTTCTCTGGTGTACTTAGCTTGGTTGATGAAGATTCCTTCTTTTGATTGCTTGACTTGTAGACCCAAAAAGAAGTTCATCAACCCCATCATGGACATCTCAAACTTGCTTTGCATAAGCTTGGAGAACTTCTCACACAGCTTTTCATTTGGAGATCCAAAAATTATGTCATCCACATAAATTTGGACAAGCAAGATGTCCTCTCCTTCAGAGATTCTGAAGAGAGTTCTGTCCACAGTTCCCTTGGTGAATCCATGATCCAAGAGGAATTGTGACAGTGTATCATACCAAGCCCTAGGGGCTTGTTTGAGTCCATATAGAGCCTTCTTTAGTCTGTAAACTTGATCTCCAATCTCAAATCCTGGTGGTTGCTCCACATAGACTTCTTCCTTCAAGATTCCATTCAGAAAGGCACTCTTGACATCCGTTTGGTACACTTTGAACCTCTTGTGGGCTGCATAGGCTAGAAAGAGCCTTATTGCTTCTATTCTTGCCACAGGTGCAAATGTCTCATCATAGTCAATGCCTTCATGTTGGCAATAGCCTTTTGCCACAAGTCTTGCTTTGTTTCTGACAATCACATCATTTTCATTCTTCTTGTTCTTGAACACCCACTTTGTTCCAATAACATCTTGATGTGAAGGTCTATCCACCAGCTCCCATACTTCATTTCTGGTGAATTGATTCAGTTCTTCCTGCATGGCTGTGATCCAGTTGGCATCTTGAAGTGCTTCCTCAATGTCACTTGGTTCTTGCTCTGACAAGAAACAACAGAAAAGAGCACTTTCACCATGAAATCTCCTAGTTTTGACTCCTATACTTGGGTCACCAAGTATTAGATCAGTAGGATGGTCAGACAACCAAGTCCTTCTTTTTCTGATCTCTTCAGTAGAGTTGTCCTCTACTGAAGTTGAGTCATTTTGATCATAAAATTCAGGAAAGTTTAATGCAGGATCTAATTCAGGATCATAATCAGGGGTGTTGTCCTCAATGTCAGGGACATTGGCATTTTCAACATTTTGAGTTCCCCCTTGATTATTTAATCCATTAACTACCTCAGCAGGAACTGCTTCTTCATTGGTAGTTGTTACCTGGATGTGAACTGGGATTGGATCATTCAGTTCACCATTCCTTTCAGTGGGATTTGCCTCAGGAGAATTGCCTTCAGGGTTGTTGTCCAAAGTGAAGTTTTCAGGTAGGTTGGTTTGGACAACTTCTATGAAATCAGTGTCTTTGTCTCTTAGGCTCAGTCTGGTTGTCCTTTGTGTGATTTCTTCTGATTCCAAGTTCTCATTCCTGAACTCATGAATAGATTCATCAAACACAACATGAGGTGTTTCCTCTACAATAAGGGTTTTCTTGTTGTAGACTCTGAAAGCTCTACTGATTTGAGAGTATCCAAGGAATACTCCTTCATCAGCTTTGCTATCAAAGGCTTTCAGCTGATCTTTCCCATTATTGTGAATAAAACACTTGCAACCAAAAATGTGAAAGTATGACACTTTAGGCAATCTTCCTTTCCAGAGTTCATAGGGGGTTTTGCCTTGCCCCTTAGTGATCAAACATCTATTCTGAGTATGGCATGCAGTGTTTATAGCTTCAGCCCAAAACCTCTTAGGTAAATTTGAATCAGCAATTAGAGTTCTAACAGCTTCTTTTAAAGTTCTATTTCTTCTCTCTGCAACTCCATTTTGTTGAGGAGTTCTAGCTGCTGAGGTTTCATGAGCTATTCCATTAGATGTGCAATACTCATTGATGTATGAATTAATGAACTCAGTGCCTTTATCAGATCTTATCTTGATAATGCTAAGGCTTTTCTCATTTGACAATCTCTTTAACAGTTCAGGTAGTTTGACTTGAGTTACCTTCTTATTAAGGAGAAATACTACCCATGTAAACCTAGAGAAGTCATCTACTACAACCAATGTGTATTTTCTACCATTTATGCTTGCAGGGGTAATTGGTCCAAAAAGGTCCATGTGTAGGAGTTCAAGCACCCTTTCAGTAGAAATGACTGGTTTTCCCTTAAATGAGGCTTTGATCTGTTTTCCTTCTTGGCATGGTTTACAAACATGCTCCTTAATGAAAACCTCATTAGGTAGTCCTTTAACTAATGCATTTCTAGCAATCTTGTTCATTGTTTTGAAGTTCAAGTGGTTTAATCTTTTATGCCATAACCAACTTTGTTCACTAGAACTCTTAGAAATGAAGCATGCAGCATCAGTAGACTTGTCCCAGTCTGCAAAGTACACATTTCCTTTCCTAGTTCCAGTCAATAGAGTTTGTTGAGTCTTATCTTTAATTAAGCATTTTCCACTAGAAAACTCAACATTGAAATCTTTATCACAGAATTGACTGATACTTAGGAGATTATATTTGAGACCAGCCACATAAGATACATTGGATACTTTGATGTTACCAATCATCAAAGTACCATAACCTTTTGTAGTTGCTTGTGAACTGTCTCCAAATGTGACATTTGGGCCTTCTTTTTCAATAAAATCAGTGAGGAGTTCCTTGTTTCCAGTCATGTGCCTTGAACATCCAATGTCAAGGTACCATGCTGACTTTTTGCTCATGCTCCTCTTCTTGTGGCCCACAGGTACCTGCAATTAGATAGGTTTAGGTACCCTTTGAGTTTTGGGTCCTGAGAGGTTAGTTGTACCTTTAGGAACCCAAACTTGCCTAATAACCCTGATTGATTCAAGGTGGCTAAGTTGTCTTCCTCTAGCATCTACATACACTGTCTTTCCCTTGAATGCCTTTGGGAAAGTGTGTGTGAATGTGTTAACTCTGTAAGTTTCAGGAGAATTGTCAAATCTCCTGAACTTTTGAGTTCTTTGTGCTACTTGAGGGAATCTTTGAGGAAAGGCTTTCTTATGACCATTACCCTTTGGCATGAAGGGTTTTGGTTGTCTCATTTTATTTTTCCTTTGAGGATAATTGTCCTTAGGTCTAGTCAGCTGAGGCTTTCTCAGAAGAGTTGGCCTAGGCTGATTATACCTTGGATAATTCCTCTGAACATTGTTCAGGAGAGTTGCCCTTCCATTGGGTCTACTCTGCTGACCAACATTCCTCTTATGTTCAGGAGCTTTGGCCATTTCCTTAGGTTTTGGCCTAATCTCCTGAAGCACTTGAGTAGGCAGATCATCCATTTTGCCCTTTCCTTTGTTCAGTGGCTGAATCATTTCATTTTCAGTTTGTGCCACAGACTTAACAAAGATTCTCTTAGTGTTACTCACAGAAGCAACACTAAGACAAGGTGAAGATTCAAATGGATCAAAACCTAATCCACTTCTTTGAGCCATAGGTCTTTGATAACTCTGAATTTCCTCTATTGCTCTAGAGGATTTCTTCAGAGCAGACATCTTTAATTTCAGGCTCTCTTCACTTGATTTAAGAATGTCATATTCATGTGAGAGGTTTTCAAACTTGGCATTTAGAATTTTAAGTTCAAAATCTTTTCTCTTCTGAGAGAGAAGTTGATCATCAATCTCCTTTTGTTGGTCAACTATCCTGAGATTTGCTTCCTCAAGCTCTCTCAAGACTTGTTGGTACAACTCAGTAGACTTGACATCAACAACTGCCTCAGAGTTTTTAGCAAGTTCAATAGCCAATCTTTCATTTTCTCTCACACAATTATCATGAAATTCTTGCAGCATAGTGAAATCTTCCATCAACTTTCCAAGGGAAAGCTTCAAGTTGACTTCACTATTGTTTTGTGAGATAAATGATGGTGAACTAGAAGTAGAGGATACCTCATCATCCTCAAGAGCCATGTTGCAGACATCATCATCATCATCATCACTGTTGGAGAACAGTCCATCTGAAGAGTTGAAGCTTTCAGCACTATCAGATTCTTCACCAGCCATCATGGCCTTTCTATTTGTGAACTTTATGTCTCTTTTAGCTTGCCTCTCTCTTCTCTCCTTAGAGCTTAATTCAGGGCAATCATACTGGAAGTGCCCTTTCTTTTTGCAGTTATAGCACAGATCTTCATCATCTTCTTTCTTTGATTCTTCTCTTCTTTTTGATGATGAAGGTTCAGCTCTACTGGACCTTCTCCTATCAGAGTACTTGTCCTCTGATCTTTTCTCTTCAGGCTTTTTGGCTTCAGCCTGATCTTCAGGAGAGTTGTACCTTCTCCTGAATTTGTTGTCCTTGTAGAATTTCTTGTATCTACCAAACCTTGAATTTAGCTTTTCAAACCTTCTAGCCATCAAGGCTAGTTCTTCCTTCATTTCAGTCTTTGAGACTGACTTTGATGATCTTGGAGTGGACTGCATTTCTGGTTCAGCAGCTTTGGCTTTGAATGCCACTCCCTTAGTAGGATTTGAAGGTTCCTCAACAGGCTTTCTTCTATTGAGGTCGAACTCATAAGCTTTGAGTTCTGAGAAGATTTGTTGCATGGGCATGGTGGAGAGATCTTTGGTATTTTGCATCATTACAGCATAGACATCCCACTTTTGAGTGAGACTTCTCAAGATCTTCAACCCAACTTCTCTCTTGGTGTAGACCTTGCCCAATGAGTTGATCTCATTCATCACATCAGTGAATCTACCAGCAAACTTATCAATGGACTCCTCAGACTCCATAGCAAACTGTTCAAATTTCTGCACTGCCACTTGGAGCTTATTCTCCTTGATCTTTTCAGTACCCTCACACATTTCTGCAAGAGTATCCCAAATCTCTTTGGCAGTTGTGCAGTGGTAGACTCTTCCCATGATTGCATCTGTAATTGTTTGATAGAGGGTGTTCATGGCAAGATAATTCAAATTATCTTTCCTCTTTTCATCAGCAGTGAAGTCATCTTCATGTTTGGGAATCAATTCCCTTATATCTGCTCTTTGAGCCTCAGTGACTCTGGGATTGAAAAAGGTGAACACAAAAAGACCTCTTGTGATCACTCTCAACATATCAGTATGTAGAGATGCAAGATGAGCCCTCATTTTGATTTTCCAGAAATCATAGTTGTCTATTGAGAACATGGGCAGTTTGTGATGAGAAATGTGGTTGACTAGATTTGTGGCCATGTTGTCCAATCCTTGGACATTAGGAGGTCGAACAGCAGCATTGTTGTTGGCCATATCTCAAGAACACACAGTTAGTCAACAATTGATAGGATTTCAGATAGATCAGTTCAGTGACCACACCAAATATGTAATTTTTGAAAACCAAGATGGCTTTTCAGAAGCAGTGGTCTTTGAACCCCTGCTCTGATACCACTTGTTGGTCCTGAAAGGAGTATATAACAAGTGTATGGGGGGGGGGGAATACACTTGTATGCAAATTCTTTTCTAACTTGATCAAACCAGAGCTCAGCAAGGTTGTCTTGGACAACTCTGCTGAAGATGATTAACTCTTCTAAGATAATCAGACTACTAAGTACTATTGAGTACTTAGTTGAATAACTATCTAGGGGAGTTATATGTGCGGAATAGTGGTTGGCCCTTTTAGTTTAGACTCCTTTAGATTCTGAAATCACTTAGTCAATTCAATACAGTCCAGTTTCAGGGAACTTGTCCAAATCAGTTTTGCACAGTCTTTGAATGTTTATCCTTTGAAAGATCAGTTTTGTGTGCAGTGTTGAATGTATGAAAGTACTTGAAATGTAAATCAACACAAGAGTTTATAGTGGTTCAGAGACTCAAGCTCCTACATCCACTTTCCTTGATTTAACAGGATAATTCCTTCACTCTTGGAATTAACTTGTTTTATAGTGCCAATGTGCACTTGATCAAGAACACCACTCCTTGGTGAATTGATCCCTAGGATGTCTAGAGTCCTAGTACCCTCTTCTCAACTCAGAACTCAACTGTTCTTCTCTCAACAGTCAGCTCCTACCACTTCTACTACTACAACCTTCTCACTTTCACTCTTGAAAGATATGAGGATTGAAGTAAGGTTCCAACTAATGAGATATCCTTTACAATGAAGATCAGTGTATAAGGATAGGATATCTCTCTAAGCTTGTGTATGGATATACAATGTAGTACAACTTAGATGAAGTGTTTGAAGACTAAGATAGTCTTTGAAAGCTTTGAAAGCACTCTAGCTTGTAAGAACTTAAGGTTAGAGGTGCTTGGTTGAGGTTGAAGTTGGATTATGTTGAGGTGCTAGTTGGATGCTTTCAAATGGTCTTCACACTTCTGTATTTATAGACAAATGAAGGATTTTCCCGTTGGAGAGGCAGCCCCAAATGTCCATAAATGTCTTCTTTTGGTTCTTCAACTTAGAAGACAGAATCTTGATAGTGACATGTCCTCATTTGGGAAATAAACGGCTGTTAAGACTTTGTCTTCATTCTGCAGCACTCTTTCCAATGTCTGACTTTCAGATTCTCTTGTTAGGACTTGGACATGACTTCTGAAGGTTGTTCCATTGATAGGACAACATTCCTCATCATTTGGACAACTCTCCTTATCACTATCAGCAGTCTTGCTTATCAGCAAGGTTGGCTTGCTTCTCTTCAGATGACTTGGCTCATACCCTTTGTTTCACTTCAAGGTGATCTTAGCATGTTGATTTGTAGTTCTTTAGGGTGTGGTTGTCTTTATTTCTTCAGCATGGTTGACCTCAAGCTTTCAGAGCACTTGGTCTTGATTTCTTGTACTGAGACAACTCCTCTGGACAACTCTCCTGATCAGTATAGTTGGTCTTCTAAAAGACTTAGTGTTGTATCCAGAGTTTGAGCCTTGAGGGGACTTGTTCTTGATGAACTTCTAAGCATGTGTTCCCCCTCAAATTGTGCATCTAATTATCTAAGAGCTACCTAACATATTAGCTCCTCATCTAGCCTTTATACTATATGTTCTAACATTTCTAGAACATATTCAATTTGACTTAGGCATGTCTCAGGGGGTTTTGATATTCAATCAAAACATAACTCATTTTATTCCCAACAATTAAAAAAAAATTCTACTACATACATTTTATAAGATGTTTCCTTCGTTGATTATACTGGCTTTGCATAAGATGTTTCCTTCTCTATTTTTTTAGTTCTAACGATCTCTGTTTTTTGCATTTTAGAGAAACATAATAAATAGCATATGAGATATATTTTATTCGATGATTAGATCATTTTATAAAATCATAGAAACGTATTTTACTATAATTTTTCTGTATTTATAAGAAAATATATGTATTTAGTATGGATGGGGCATATTCATTTAAGATGTGTTTGCATGTGGTTAAAGATTTTAATTTCCATACAATTTGGTAATATATTTTTTGCAGATGACTAGACGGAAGAGATCCGACATTCAGATTAATGAAGGAGGAAAAAAAATTATGAAAAAGCGCCTAAAGAAAATAGATAGCAGACTTAGTGAGTAAAGAAAGATGCATATATATAGTGTTATTCTGTTCAAGTAGTACATATTGACATGTTGTTTGGGTAAAGTTTTTAATTTATCATGTGACACTGAGAAAGCATGATCTACATTTGATTACATTCGGTTTCATCATATGATACAATACATATAAATTATACTTTATTGGTTTGTTTGGTTTGTTTTATCATTTGTTTTTGCTTGTGGTTGAATTAGAGGTATTTGTTAATAATCATATGCATAAAATAAATCATATATTAAAGAACATGCACAAATATAATACAAATAATATAGTATATGCATACATCAATACATATAAATTATATGATACATAAATTATTCATATTAATATTCAGTATACACAATCATATGGATAAATACATAAATTATTATCCAGATTGAAATTCATATATAGTTCTCTTTTAGTTCAAAAGTTTTTGTTTATTTGAATATATATTTCTTTTAATTAAAATTAATTAGAAACATAAAAAGGAACCTACAAAAGGTATAAACACTATTATTTTTTTAATATAATTACTATACAACAAATATGCATAGCAAACTAAATGTAGTATAATATATGCACAAAGTAGTTCATATATAAGTTAATATGCGAAAATTTAATACATATAATGGCATATATGCATTAAAAATACATATAACATATAATATGCATAACTATAATACATAACAAGATCGAATATATATCCTTTAATTTAATATTTTCATTATTGTTATTTAGAAATAAAAACAATAATAATATAGATGCTATAATAAAGGATATTTGACTATTTTGAAAATTGATATATTAAGTTATATGACAAAAAAGTATTAGAATTTATTTATAAAATGATACAAAAATTATTAAAAATAATACATATTAAAAATTATTTGTTTAATATTTTATAGATACTGAGGTTATTTTATTAAATTACGTGTAATTGTTGTTAGAAGCTTTGAAAAATTAATTAATTGAATAAGAATAAATAAAATATTAAAAACAAATTTATAACTATTAAAAGAGAATTTATAATTAATTTATTCGAACAACATTACAGTTAAAAAGCTTTTAAATATGATAAATGTTATTTAATTATATAATTAATGTTGAATAATTTAGAGAGATGTTGCATTAATTGAGGAATTAATGAAAACAATGAATTGAATGAGTAAATTTGGTTTCAACCATAAATGGAAAGGTCAACTACAAATAAGGGAAACTTATTCATATTAGGAATGTAAAATATAAATATGGGCTTGGATCTTGGTTTGTTAATAAACTCTATTTATATTGACTTTTATTGTATCTGTTACAATTAATTCTATAAATGTTACTCCAATATACTTATAATTAATATGCTAATTAATTAGAAAACTGTAATTAACACTATGACACTACATATATGTGCATTTATTATAAAATAGTAGTAATAATCAATTGAAAAGTCGGGATATATATTTAGTATACATTTCACATACAAAATTAATGTAATATCATCATATGAATTTAGTTAACAATACAAATCATCTTATACTCCTTAAGATGCTAGTTATTCCATGAACATATATATAAATTAGTAACTGGTATTTATTTTGATTATGGAAAAATAATGAAGTATTATATATTATCAATATAATACTTATTTAAATACCATTAATTCAAATAAAAATCTAAATAGATAGATTATTATAGAAGTATAATAAATATAGAATATAATTTTATTTATATAATTTATAAATTAAAATATAGTATTATATTTTAAAACTTTAAAATGAATCGTTAATAAACCTCATCAAATGTCTTTTATAAAATATTATATTAAAATTATTTTAGAAAATTAAACTAATATGGTCGCATTTTTTCCTACAAAATGTTACAATTGTTTAATTTGAATAAGTCATGCAAGTACTGATTAAATTAGTTTGTACAAAAAAATGAGCTTAAATTATACTATATGCTAGCTCCTACCTAAATAAAAATGGATGAGTCATATTTCAAATCGATTGATTTAATTTAATTTTCAAAAATTATGTTAGCAGTCAATTTTATATTATCTTGGCTAATTAAACATAAATTAACCATTTAAAAAAAATTCATACATAAACAAACCATTTTAGGTAGAATCAAAAGAAATATACTCCATGTGATTATATTTTCTTTTATGAGACAATAAAAATATTATATTATACTCCTATCAACATTTAAAATGTGATTTAATGATTGGATTCTAACTAAATTAAAATAGTAAAAATATACAACAATAACATATGAGGAGAGTCTATGTCTTGTTTACGGGAAAATATCAATTTTGGTCATCGAGTTTTACCTCTTTTCATATTTGGTCACCCACATTTAATCACTATCAAAATTGGTCACCCAGTTATTATTTTCTATCAAAATTGATCACTCTGTTGGTGAATCTGTCATTGACTAACGGAGAAAGAGTTTTAAGCCGTCACATTTCTCAAAATCTAGATTAAAAAATTCTAATGCATCTTCCAGAACAGAAGCAAGAATGAAACATGTGCAAAAATTCTGATGCATCTTCAAAAATATTTATAATAGGTTAGAAGGAATTCTGATTCATCTTCTAGTGGTTTACTTTTTATTTTATAGATAATTAGGAATATGAGAAACTCCGGAGATAGAAATTTATTTCAATTAATTTCAAATGCCCAATTGTTTGACTAACATTTCAAAAAATCTGCAATAATGATCTTAATAGAAAAATATTTAGAACGGAAAAATAAGTTTATGAAATTTTCTTAAATAAATAATTTTAGAAAACTCTTTACAATTAATCTTCCCCACAAATTATGCTCCAATAATTATAAATTGAGAAATGAATTGAAATAAATTTATATCTCCAATTATTATACAAATTCAATATGAAACCAAGAATTGAAAAACAGAGTACAATTGTTAAAAAAAAAACCCAGAGTACAAAGTTTCATTGTATCTCTTGAGTTTCTCATTTTCTGTAAAAAAAATTGACTACCAGCAAATTGATTGAATCACGTTCTAGAAAAAGTAAACTAACAACAAATGAATTCATAATTGAGTTAAATAATTATTAAAAATTTATTGAAATTTTTTTACTACCCAGCAAGATTGAATCACGTTCCAGAAGATGTATATGAGAATTCTTTCTGATCAAGGATAAATATAATGAAAATCCCTTCTAAAAGATGCCTCCATTTGGTGGAGGATTCATCTCTTCAATGTTTTCCATCTCAAGTGGTTCTTCTATGACTCTTTGACGGTTTCTACTTCGATTCCTTCTTCTTGCGTGTGCCTCGATCTCAAGGTCTAACGGTTCAAGGTTTCCTCCACGTGATCTTGTGATCATGCACCTACAAAAGAGAAGTGTCAAAGCCCACAAAGATGAACAAAATCAAAATAACAAAAAATGTTGGTCATGAAGAAATTGGTCTATGGAGGAGGCATTGCGTTGGAAAGTGAGGAGGATGAAGTGTTCATCACCGATGAGCACAATGTCAAGCACTATCATCCTCCATTCAAAGAAAGGGAAGTATGAACTTGTTAAGTTCCGTCCGACATAGGACGTTAAACCTAGCGCTAAATGGGAGGCAACCCATTTTTACTTGCTTTATTTCATTTCTTGCTCATTTTATTTGCTTTGTTAGTTTAGTTTGATGTGTTTGTGAGTTTTGATGTAGTTG
Organism: Galeopsis tetrahit; assembly: GCA_963675135.1. NCBI lineage: Eukaryota > Viridiplantae > Streptophyta > Magnoliopsida > Lamiales > Lamiaceae > Galeopsis > Galeopsis tetrahit. Next base: position 74,127,712 of record OY776123.1, read on the forward strand.
GAGAAGCTTGGATCGAATGGACAAGTGGATTGAAAGTGGAACTTTGTGCTTAGAAGAAGGTGTAGCTATAGCAATCGTAAGAGGTACGCCCACCCCAATTCTTAGGAATTGCATAGCAATTACTAAGTTTGGGGGGGTAGTGGAATTTATATTCTTGTTCATAATATTGATTGCTTAGCTACTCTTAGTTTTAATTGTTGGGATAGTGGCCTATGTGTGTAGATTTGTATGGTTAGCACTTGGTGTCAATATCATTGCAAAAAAAAAAATTCCAAACTTTTCATTGCTTGGCAATGAAAAAGTTTGGGAGGGGGGGGGAGTATGTTCGTTTTTACATTTTCTATTGACACCAATGTGTACTTTTGTATGTGTGTGCAATTTGAGCTTTAATGATCATTGAGACACATTTGATGGTGATTTGTTGTGAAATTGATTCCTTGGATGCATGATTGGAATGGATCATCTTGTTTGTGTTGTTGTCATCTTGTTGTCTATGGATGTTTTGCATGCACAATGAGTTATGTGTGGTGGTGATTGATGAATGTTCGAGTCTTGAATGAACCGGTGAGAGTTGAGCTTTGAACCGAGCATTAATCCGGTTTATTTCATTTGTGAGTGAATCAATTCATTGCTTGCTTTTCTAGAACTTGCCCAAGTTCTTGCTTGAAATCATGCTTGTGTGATACTTTGAGATATGATGTAGGCCATCTTTCGTACTACAAGTCACTTAGCCATATTTTTCCAATAACCATAGTAATCCTCCGTAGTTAGCCCGTTTGAGCTTGATTTCCCATTCTCTTGGCAACCTACAATGTTTAACCACTTAGCCTTTTGAGCCTTTGATATCCAAATCTAGTGGAGAATAAAAAGAAAGTGGTAAAACATGTGCTTTAGTGCTTTTGGTTTGAAGAGACAATTGGTAAAGTTGTGAAAAGAAAGAAAGAAAAAGATGGAAGTGATGAGAAAATGAGAAAATAAAAAAATTGAGAAAGAAAAGAGGGACAATGAGCCCCAAGTGCTTTAGAAGAAAATAAATTGAAAGGTGAGTGATTGGCTACAAAAAGAGGAGGTGATGATTGCATGTGAGAAATTTGAATGAAAAGTGAGAATGAAGGTGTGTAAACCTTATGAGCATAAGCTTGAATTGTTGAATAACAACTTTCGTTCTCCACTAGACGAGTCACTTCTTCCATATTCATCATACCCCATCCAAAGAGCCAATGTTACGTCCTTGGTTAAGACCTATTGATCTCATAGTTGAACATGTTTGTGGTGGAAAGATGGTAGAGCTTGGGCAAGCTTATGGTAATTGCAATGCATGATTTGATTGATGAGTGTATGTTGTCCATAATTTGTTTGAGTGTTTGAGAGAAACACTATATCTTGTGAGTTGAACTTGAACATTTGGATATTGTCATCACCATCATTTGTTGTTGTATGTTGAGCATGTTTGGGTAATTAGTTTGATTTTCAATATTGAACTTGTGATCAATTTTGAGAATGTATCTTGAGGAAGAAGAATTCATTTCATGTCATTTGATACGTGGGATCTTTCATTGATCATCTAGTTTTAAATTTCACCCTCACGTTGTAATTCTTTCGTTGCTCGAGGACGAGCAACACTTTAAGTTTGGGGGAGTTGATTTGGGTGGAATTTACACGATTTAGATGCATATTTGAAGCTCATTTGATGTTGATTTCATTGATTTATGCATTGATTATGATTGTTTGAGCCAAAATGAGAGAAAGGTTGTGTTTTGTCGATTTTATAGGAAATACGATGGAATTTGGAGCAAAACACCAACCATACCTTACTGGATCAGGAAGAGGATTGCACCGTTGGATTCGTCTCGAAAAACGGAGTGGAATGAAAAAAAGAATCGAGTCAATCAGAGGTTGGAAGCTCGAGATACAACGAAACGAAAAATGACATGGCCGGGTAGAAACCACATGGCCGGGTGGCTCCCACCCGGGCATCCCACCCGGCCGGGTAGAATCCGACCCGGCCGGGTCACTTCAACCCGGGCAAGGGCAGATTTTCATCACTTTCGTATTTGGCCCGGGTGAAACCCACCCGACCGGGTGGTTTCAACCCGGGCAAGGCCACAAATATGTTTGCTTCGAATTTTGGCCGGGTGGCATGCCCGGGTGGGAGCCACCCGGCCGGGTCACATCATTTTCGGGGTTTTTGGCCCATTTTCTCCATATTTCAAGGGCCTAATTGCAAAATTAATTCAAGACTTCTACCCCAACTATAAATAGATCAAATTTGAGTTTTAAAAAGGGAGTCTTACTCCTTTTACAAGCAATTCCACACACACATCCACATAGTTGTAGGTGTTCTTCATTTTTAGTTTAGATTCTTCATTAGATTAGATAGAATAGTGGTTATTACTTAGAATCAAGCTACGATTATCATCGGGTATCGTTTATTACATCGTTTTGTAGCTACATTTCCATGATCAAGGTGATATTAATCTATTTTGCAATTCAATTTAGTATTTTCTTAATTTCTTCAATTTATTGTTATTCTATTATGAGTTTTATGTTTATTGTTGTTTTAGCCATGGGATTCTCTTCTAGAACCATGGGCTAAGCTCTTATTGCCTTGGGTGTGGATGTTTTGATGGGTGTTTAGTGTAATTGTGGATTAATTGCATGATTAACTTAGGATTTGGGTGTATATGTTTCTAGTGTTGTGATTTTCATGATTCAATTGATTAATTCACCCTATTAGCTAGCATTATTGGTTTTGTCGACTTCAACGACCATATTGGGTTGCATGATTAAGAGTGTGTGTATGAGCTTGAATTAATCGATTAGAATTAACATAGTAATTAGCTACACCGACCGGGGGTTGATTGCTTAGATCGACGACACTAGACACTAGTCGATTAGAGGTCGTCTATTAGATTAGTGAGAGGGCGTCTCATAAACATTAGTAACCGTGTTGAACGTGTTTATGAGACACTATCTTAGGAGCTTATGGTATTGATTAGACTATATAATCGCTAATTGATGCACGTGTTCACCTAAGCCTCACAAGGGAATGGTCTACACACACGAGTGGTAGCCTTTAGCTTAACCCAAAACCATAGTTTAACTCATGCAATTGGTTCGTTAACTCATTGAATTACCCACAAAACGGAAACACCCGAGGGAATACTCTCACCTTGCACTTTCGAAAGGAAGTTAGATATATTGTTATTGCTTTGTTCATTTCTTCTTGTTTAGTTCATCTAGTTTCATACTTGTCTTTAAATTCCCGAAAATCCAAACAAACAAGCTTAGTTACTACAATGGCATTATAACTTGCAACTTTAGGGATTCATTGGCACTTAATTAAATCCTTGGAACGAAAATATACTTGGGAAAAACTTATCCAAAAATACGAACAAGTCAATGGCTATTAGATAAATATAATGAGAATTCCTTCTGATCTATAAGATAAATATAATAAAATAATTTTGTCATAAAAAAAACTTAAAACTTAAATTGAAATAAGAAATAATGTATAATTTTTGTGATTGACTAAAATTCTTCAATGGGTATTTTTTCACGCTCCGATAGCGATAGGTTCCACATGTTTCATTCTTGCTACTGTGTTTGTTTCATTAGTTTCTAGAAGATGCATCAAAAGTTTTTAACGTTTTGAAAATTTTGAGCTCAGAACTCTTTCTCCGTTAGTCAATGACAGATTGACTAACGGAATGATCAATTTTGATAAAATATAATAAGTGAGTGACCAATTTTGATAGTGACTAAATGTGGGTGACCAAATATGAAAAGAGGTAAAACTGGGTGACCAAAATTGATATTTTCCCTTTACAATATTATATTAAGATTATTTCAGAAAATTAAACTAATATGATCACATTTTTTTCTATAAATTTGGCAATTGTACGTTTAATTTGAAAAACTAATATGAAGTCATCCTATCCATCAAGCGGTGTTTGTTTTGGGATTGACCCAATCCAATCTCTTTCAATTCATCTCAATGCAAATACAAATCCAAATACCAATCCACCCCTATAATACACCTACACACCTATTTTTATACCATCAAATTATTATCTCTCCTACTTTTCTTTCACACACTCATTCTCTCTGCTACTTTCTTCTCTCTCTTACTTTTCTTTCACTACTAACAATAATAAAATATTATAACATCACTCTTGATGTGACATAAAGTTAAATCTACCCCTACTTCTCAATCCTTAACCAAACACAACTTACACACAATTTACTATTCATGGATTACCCAAATCTCAATTCAATCCACCACAATTCAAATCCAAATCCAATCCAACTACCTAGGCCTTAGATCCTGGGTTCGAGTCATGGGAGGGGAAAAGGGATGGGTATTTAATGTAATTCAAAAAAAAAAAAAAATCTCAAACCAAACACCACCTCAAAGTTTGATACATAAACTTGCAAAAAAAAAAAAAATCAGACAATATTCATATTGTGCCACATATTACATCAAACAGCAAACCCAAAAACATATTGGAAGAGAGAACATAACAACAAACCTAAAAAAACATCAAATAAAAGCTATTTGGGTGCACATTAAAGATTATAGATCTACAATATATGTTTTGACGATGATTTGCTGATTGAAAAAGAAAAATGCATCAAACACGAAAATGAGAGTGCACATAAAAAAAATATCATTCAAGGCGAGAACAAACCCAATAGAAAATGAATGTGGAAAATGGAAGTGAAAGGACTATTATATAGGAGATTATATTAAGATCGAACGATTAAGATTAATTTTTTAAATGGACGGATTAGATTAAAAAGAAAAGTATGAAAAGATGGTGAGATGATAGAATTTGAAAAATGGAGACATTTGGGAGGGGAGAGATTGTGTCAGACGAATTAGACTGCGACACGTGGTAGTCCAAAAGTTTACAAATATATATAATATAATAAAGATACGTACAACAAAAATCAATACAATACAACAAAATCAATCCTCGAAAGTGGATCATTTTTTAACCACCGTGACTCATTCACATAAATAGATGATGGATGCTTTGAGAGAGCAGCTTGAATGATGAAGTCATCCTATCCTTCAAAGTTTGATACATAAACCTGCAAAAAAAAATAAAAAAAAAAATCAGACAATATTCATACTGTGCCACATATTACATCAAACAGCAAACCCAAAAACATATTGGAAGAGAGAACATAACAACAAACCTAAAAAAAAATCAAATAAAAGCTATTTGGGTGCACATTAAAGATTATAGATCTACAATATATGTTTTAACGATGATTCGCTGATTGAAAAAGAAAAATGCATCAAACACGAAAATGAGAGTGCACATAAAAAAAAATATACTATCATTCAAGGCGAGCTATATTAATTGTTGGAGAGGACAAACCCAATAGAAAATGAATGTGAAAAATGGAAGTGAAAGGACTATTATATAAGAGATTATATTAAGATAGAACGATTAAGATTAATTTGTTTAAATTGACGGATTAGATTAAAAAGAAAAGTATGAAAATATGGTGAGAAAAGAGAATTTGAAATGGAGACATTTGGGAGGAGAGAGATTGTGTCACACGAATCAGAATTAATAAAAAAATTAAACTTTTAAACCGAGGTGAAATACTACTCCAGTTCACAAAGTCCATTGACGCAATTGAAGATATTTTGAGAAATTAAGGAGAGAATAGATATTTTAAAAATCTTGCAGGCCACAAATCAGAGAAAGAGTTTGCGCAGTAATGGTGTCGATAGAGTCCTCCACAATTGGGGCCTTTTCCCTTTTCAGGCGAAACCCTATTCTGTCTATTACGAAACACAAACCTTCTCCTTCCTCAACTCTCCAATGTCACAAGATGTATGTGCCTGGTCAGTCATTTTTTTATTTACAGTATCTTCAATTCGAGATTTTTATGTCATCAATTGGCATATTGTAATGTTGATGTTAAATATTGCAGGGTTTGGAGAAGCCTCCCCTGAAGCCAAAGCAGCAAACCACCTACACCACTTTTTCACCTACATCGCCGTTAGAATTGTCCATGCCCAGCTCCAGGTCTCTCTCTCTCTCTCTCACACACACACACACCTCCTATAATATTGATTGACTGAGGGTAATTAATTGAATTAGCACAGAGCTACAACCCAGAGGCGTATGCAGATTTGAAGGAATTTCTGGAAAGCCACCCGCTGGATGATGGGGATAAGTTTTGTGCTGATTTGATGCGCGAATCATCGCACCACAAAAGTTTAGGTACCACTATCCCCAATTCTGTTTTTTTGCACCCATTTTGATATATACTCCTCCATCAGTTCCCTATAATATAATACTCCATCCGTCCCATACTTGTGTAAAATAAAGTGGGGTTCTGTAGAATAAAGTGGGCTAGTAAAAACTTTTCATCTTTTACATTACAGGTGTGTTTTGAAAAATCACTTTTTTTTTAAAGCTTTTTGAGTGTAATAAGATAGTGGCATTTGTTGTAATATTGTGATGTTTTAAGAAGATTGTTTAAAAGTGTATTTGCTATTTTAAGTAAGTGTTTTCAAGTATGTGACACACAAAATGGTAAAATGTGTCTTTAAGTATGTATGAGACGGAGGGAGTAATATTTAATGTTTAAAGGATATTGATATTAAAGTGGTAACATAACGAAGGACCAAGGGAGTATACGGATGAGGTGGTGTTCATCATTGGACTTTAATTGCACAACAATAAAATTGTGTTGTCAAAAGAATAGGAAAATGTAGATGTGTGTATTTACAATACGTAGGCTGATGTTTTTGTTGTGTTGCTTGATATCTTCTATGCCATTAACCGGGCCTGCTGCGCAGCTCTACGCATATTAGAGGTGAGTATTGTGTAGTATAGTATAGTATTCTCTGTCCACAACAAGAAGTGCAAGTTTAAGTCTTGAGTAAATGAATGTATGTTGATGAAGGTTCGATCGGCGTACTGCAAGACTGATTTCGAATGGGACAACTTGAAACGATTGGCATCAGAGGTTAAGTGTCTTTCCAAATTTGTTTGATCAATCCATCCATTAATGTTGGTGTTTAGTAATTAGTGTATGTGTAAATTGTAATAAGCAGATGATGGAGGATCGTAATACAAAGCTCATGAGGGATTATGTGTCGGAAACAAGCACTATGAACACTGATCAAACTGATAAGTAATCTAATAATAAACAAGCACTAGTACATAGTATTTTCACTGAAATTGTGTAATGCAAATGTCTTTTTTTTTTCTTTGAGGGGCAAATGTGAGAATTTAACTACCTACTTGTTTATAAGGTCGATTTTTGCTATATACAATGTATATAATATGTATACTAGTAAAACACTTCACTGTGTCTCCTTGCCAAGCGGTGAGTTGGGATGAAAGGCGTGTTTGATGGATCACACCAGGCTGTGTCGCGTGTCCACGATTTATGGGGTCTGATAAAATATCCTTCTCATTATTAAATCCAAAGAACTTATTCCTGGAGGTTAGACTAACTTCTTCCCTAAACTTGCCTCCTCACTTTCATATTTAATACAGTAATTTTCATTGGGATGTATTTTTGATTAGGCAAATATGAAAAAAATACTAGTATATATATTTTGTCTGACAAAGTTTGAAATCATTTTTTAGTTAAGATAATGCAATTTTGGATAATTATGTTCTTAATGAAGTGAAAAAAATTGAAAAAAATGGCGGAACTAGTCGAAATAAAATGGTACTACAAGATTAACATATAGTATTATGAGCGTAAAAAAGACGGTAAAAGCTGAATTAAATTATAATATAAATATGGTGATACGAATTTATAAAATTATAGTATTGAATGAATTAAACAATGGTACAAACTCAATATATGGTACTTTAAAATAGTGGTACTCCACCCCCCCCCCCACCCAAAAAGAAAAAATTAATAACGGTACATGCTAAACTTTACCCAATAATTAAAATGATATAGTTAAAAAAATAATCCATTGACTAAAAATAAATACGCACCTTCAAAAAAGAATATTTTTAAGTATGAACGGTTCAAAAATAAAACTTAAAACTATCATATTTTCTAAAAAAATACAGTACATCTTTTTAGTAGTAAATTTTACCCTTTTTTTCAGTTTAGCAGAGTGAAAAGTTTTCTGGCCAAGTTTATTTAATTTCAACCATCAAAATGTAAAAAATCTGAAAGGTTATGATATAATTGTAGATTTTTGATAAGTTATGATATAATTACTCTCGAATAAAAAATAAATTAAAAATAAAAGCGAAAATTATAAAAATTGACAGAGCAAGTATTTTGTAAATAATGTGATATATTTATAAAAGTCCAAAAGGTTTGGATACATTTAGGCATTTCCCCCATTAAAAAATATAAAAGAACTTATCAATGTTGTGAAATAATAAAAATATATAGTTACTCTCTTTTGAAAAATTAACATGATTTTGGTGATGTTACATTGTACCCATTTCAATTTTTATCATCTTAAACTTTCGACTTTAAAATTAATTTTTTATTTTTACAAAATTCAGTTTTCAATTCCTTTATTGATATTGTTTGAAAAAAATGTTTTTTTTATTCGAATTATCTAATTTATGAAATATGTGATTTTTTTATTAAATCATCATGGTTCTAGTACGATCATAAATTATATAAATAAATGTAAATTACATAAGTACTTAATTACAATAGAAAATAAATGTAGATGTAATTACAAAATAAACACAAAGTTGTTGCCATTCTTCATCCAAATAGGGCGGTATTTGATGAGTAGGTGGCCTCAGTTCATAAATGCATGGCCCTAATTTTTTTCGACGTTCATGAGTCATCCACCCTCTCTAAGGGTCGTATGGATGGCTCTATTAGAGATATAGGGGTATGCCACTCCTTGGGGGTTCGTGTTCTCCTTCGAGCTCCGCAGGTTCCGATTTCGACTAATGGTTCATTTAGGATCCCGGGTGGTACAAGATGAATGTAGATGGTAGCTTACTCTTCTCCCTTGGTCCTATCTTTGCTGGGGCATTATTTGGGAACTCAAGGGGGATCTTCGTCGCTGCCTTCGACCGGGGAGACTGGTTGGGGATTTCCTTTAGAGGCAGAGATTGTGGTTGGTCTTTATGCTATTTTGTTCGCCCATAGTTAGGGATGGAGACATTTGTGGGTGGAATCATATTCTGCGCTGACTGTCAAGACTTGGCAAAAGATTATTCCTATCATTCCTTGGAGACTCTAGGGCCTCTGGAGAATAGCTCGTCATTTGCTAGGAAACATGTCTGTCCACTTCACCCATATTTTGGGAAGCGAACCGGACAACAAATATCATTGCGAAGACCCGAGCCACCTCTTATGTTTGGAGAGGCCAATGCCCAGACTTTATTTTACCTTTCATCTTTAGTGATATGTATCGTGAATACTTTCATTTTAGTAAGATTATTTACATTTTTTCTTGATCGGGGTTTTGTCTCTAAGGAGAATTTTTTCGGGCAAACTTTTAACGGTGCCCAACATATGAACTTATGATTTTAAGTTTCCTTTTCTTTTTAATATAAAAACTTTATTTGCCAAATTTGAAATTGTTGGTTGGTTGAATTTATGCTTCTATTGGTTTGATTTATACTCTTTGATTAAAATTTTGCATCTCACCACTAGCTTTTTCCTATGATAGGAGATTTATACCCTGAGATTAAAATTAGAGATTATTTTTAGCTTAAAATAAAACTGGACTCTTATGATTCTCATTGTGCTATTAGAATCTTTTGCACTAACTCTATCTAACATATGTTCATCTTTAAATTTAAATTGGGTGAATTATCTTTGTTTATAAGCAAATATGAAAATATCGTGAATATATCGTAAATTTAGATATTGTTATATATATATATATATATCTTTACATCGTATATTTGAGAGTTTTTATCTCTCCTACGTGACATTCTCCTTTGCCCTTTATTTTAAAATACAATTCTGTGAGTTAGTTTTTTCTATTTTTAAATTTACTATTTGAAATTTATCATAAATCATTTTTTTCTCAAATAAACATAACTTCTCTAAACCGTTTTTTTTTTCTCACACATAAATTGATAAAAATAACTTCTTATTCTCACAAATTGTTTTTCTTTCTCATTAACACATTTCTCTCTTTCTTTTCATTTCATGCTCTTATTCTCACTATTTCATTCTTGCGTTCTCTTTTGCATTTTTTTTCAGTTTTACTTTCTCTGAACATTTCTCTCCTATTTTTTTATTTTCTTTATGCCTCTCCGCATTCTCTCTCAAGTTTCTGCACATTTGGATTCATTTGGGTTCATCCTCTCATATAAATGGGCGGTTAACCTAATCTATGTAAGTATATTATTTTCGAAATTTTATCTCAATTAATTTATTACTAAAATTTACTTTTATTTAAGAGGTCTATAATGCAGTAGTAAATATATGTTTTTTTTATAAAATATTATAATTTCAGGATAAGTGGTGTCTTCAATATAAATTGAGTCTGTTTTCTCATCTCAATTTTTTTCGTTGCCAACTTTCTATGATTTCTGTTATTTTTATATTTAATTTTTTTTTGTAACCATTTTAATTTTGATAAGAATCCGTCATTCCTAATATTCCTCACTTTTTTTCGCCCTCTTTCTCTTCTCTCAGTTAGTCCCCTCTTCTTCTTCGGTATATTCTCATCTCTTCTTCTGATGCATTTTTTTTCAAGGGGTGATGTGATTTTTTGGATAATGAGTTTTACAAATTGTTGAGTTTGGTTCTCTTTCAATTTATATATTTTTTATTATTATTCAATTTCACAATATAAATAGTGTTTGACGTATTTATTAATGTTGTGTTCTTTTTGAGTTTCTGTTTTATAATGTTGATATGTACACTATTTGTGATGATTTTTTTTAGTAATTTAATATATGATTTTTATAAGTTTTATAATGTTGATATGTACACTATTTGTTATTTGTGATGATTTTTTTTAGTAATTCAATATATGATTTTTATAAGTACATAAATTTCAAAATCTTATTTTTCTTTTTTCAGTTTCGATTTTCTTTTTACGGTGCTTGCATTTTTTTAATCTATTGGTTTAAAATTGTCACTGAAATGCTCGAAGTAATAGACCGAACAATTTGGGCGCGCAGAAATGGGAGAGAAATTTGGGGGAGAGTTGGTTACGTTTCAGAATTCCAGAACTGAACTTTATTCATTTCTTTACCAACAATAACATTTTTTTTTTTTCTTGGTTCTATGTTATTAATTCCACATTTTTTTTACAACTTAGATGTGAAAAGTTTTACTTATAAAATCAAGGTATCAACATTTTACTTATAAAATCAAAATTAAGGGTATCAACAAGGAGAAGAAAAGACATTAGTTGTACCTATTGAATTTTTTTGATTGTTGGGATTTGCAAATTTCTATGACCCTAAATTTATTATGAAAAATTTCTAAAGTCTAATTTATCAACGTATGAGAAAACTAAAATATGTGTATTGTAATAAGTTCATAAAAAAAATAAAGACAGTTGAAGAGTATTATAATAAAAGATTATTTAAAAGTACATTGCTCCCATTAATTTAATTAATATAAATATCACAAATTTTTCCAAATGTTAATCTTTTTATTGATTATCTTCTTAATTTTTTTTGAATTATTATTTTAAATAAGTTATTATTATTACATATAAATCATTAAATTAATTAAATAATATTATAATTAATTTGAATTAATTTTTTTTGCACTCGTGTACATATATATATATATATATATATATTTTGAAGTATAATGTATTTTTTTTCTACGGAAACATTGTCAAATATCATATCATTCAACCGTAATGTTAGATATAATTTAAAAAACAAAAATCTTTATATCGATACATCCAGCTATATATCGAGTTAAAAGACTAAGAAAATCGAGTTTATAGTAAATATAGAATACTCCCTCCGTCCCACAATAACTTTCACACTTTCCTTTTCGAGACGTTCCACAATAACTTTCACACCCTTAAAATGGAAAATCCTTTATAAACTCCACCCATGTCCATCTACCTATAAAAGTTAATCGGAACAAGAGGGAGTACTAATTTTAAAATAAAAAAATTAAGATGATAAAAGATACAAATATTTTTGGGAAATGATAAAGTGAAATAAGAGGAGTTGAAAGCGGAAATATTTCCATATTGACAACACCAACACAAGAGAAGAGAAGAGAAAATTTATCGATTCCGGACAATCCGATGAAAAGTCAAAAACATTCTGGTTTCCATCGTCTCCATTTCTCCTCCGCCTCCCGCCCTCATTAAACCATCTTCAAATTTTTGTGCCAACCATGCCCTTTTCCAATTCTACTCAACTTAACGGTGGCGACGAAGAAGACGGCAAAGGAAAGGATCTTGGCCTTCGGATTTCGGCCCCCAATTCAATCAGCAGCCGATTGAGCCTTTCTTCCCCCAGACCCTCCCCCTTAAGATCTCCCATTCTTTCTCCTGCCTCTTCCACCCTCATCAAAACCAAGAAATCTAAGAGAAGGTATAACAAACAGGTTCCCATTGGATTGGCGCTTCTCTTGGCTTTCTTTTTCTTAGTCAATTGGTGGATTATTTATCGGATCCATCAAACGGGTCGGACGCCTGGGGATATCAAGCTCAAGCCTTTGAAAGCCAATTCTACCACCGTATTTATCCGTGTAAGCTTTCACCTTCCTTCCTGCTTTTTCTCTAATTTTTGCGGATTATGATTCTAGATGCATTTGTATTTGTTCTATTGGAGAAACGTATCCTTCAGTTTATGACATTTCTGCTTTGATTGAAAAGATAAATGGGTATAAAGAATTACTGTGTTGCCATGGTATTTGAAGAATTGGATGAAATCATCAAGTTTAGTGTTAGCTCTATTGGATTTGGAGGCATACTTAATTGCACTGCACCTCTGATTAAGTAGAAGATATAGATATGAAATTTGGTAAATGAACAACAGTATTGTTGTTTAACACTATGCTTTAATATATCGATAGAACAAGTGAAAGAGGTTTTTGCTGGAAAGCACATAAGCATCAATCTTGAAACTTCGTAAAGTGAAGCTAAGTACGAATGCATAGAAATTGGAAAAAAATCTTCACAGTTAAATCCGTACTAGCAATTGTAATTGTGGTTTTCTTTTATCAATAATCAAATGTAGCAGACTTCGGAAATTTCAATGTCAAGGACTACTGATAACTGACAACAGACGAAGTAATTTATTCACTTAGGATGTTGATTTACCAGGGGATTCAATAAAAGCATTACCCGTTCTTGTTTGTTGGGGTCCATATAAATCCCTCCATTTTTTTCCATTAATTACTTGTTTGTTGCGTGCAATGATGCAAGATACTATGTAATCAGCCAAAAGAGGGGGGAAAACATTGATAAGATTGGTTGATAATTCCGAGCTGGAAAACATTTGGATACTTTCTCTGTAATATGTTAAGTTCCATCACAAACAAGTCAACATAGGTTCTTTATATGGATACAGGAAGAACTACAAAAACATGGTAGAGGGAAAAAACCACAGAAAACTGCATATGCAAGGCTTTTGGCTAAGGCTACTCATGCATTGGCTGAGGTATGCTCACAATTTTAAATTGCAAATATTGTTAACTCTGATCTTGTACTGGACTATCGGTATATTGCATTCCATCTTCTTTCTTATGTTCACACTTCTACATCCAGGGAGAGAGCAAGCCTGAGCCTAAGGACTTGTGGGTGGAACCTTATGCTCGTGCTTCTTCTTGGATCCCTTGTTCTCATAAACGAAATTGGAAACCTTCCGGTCTCTCTCTCTCTCTATCTCCTCTTTAGTGCTGTATTATATGCATTTGTCCTCGCATTTGTGTGACTTCATGTGCTTGGATGACATGCTTAAGTGTTGGCTGAACCCATCAGTTTTTAGTGTTGTATGGTTCTTTGAAAACTAATGCTTTCTACCAATTTCAGAGGGTCAAAATGGATATATAATGGTCACAGCAAATGGTGGAGTAAATCAGCAGAGAGTTGCTGTAAGCCTATGTTTAATTTCTTCATGAAGAAATCTTTGTATTGGAAATTATCTGGTCTGATTTTATTTGAACAATGTAAGTTTTTTCTTTGTTGATTCAACAGATATGCAATGCTGTTGCTGTTGCCAGATTACTTAATGCAACTCTTGTTCTTCCCAGATTTATGTTTAGCAGCGTCTGGAGAGATACTAGGTGAATTATTCTTTTATCTGATGATATCTAGGTTTCTAATTGCCTGTGTAATGTGTATAATAATCTAGTTTCTGTGCTGCCTTTCAATAACTTTATGGATCCGAAGTCTTAGAAAGTTTGTAGAAAACAAGGAAATTAGTACTCCATGTATCTGAGCAATTAGAGAATAGGATGAATCTGATGTTATTTTGTTATCCTTTTTCTATTGTTCCTATCCAACAAAATCTTTTGCTGTAAGTATACTAATGGTGCTTTAAATTCTGGTATCACTTATCTTACAGCTATAACATGTCTCTATTTAGTGTCTGATGTGTTCTGTGCGGAATATTGATGGTCAAATTCTGTTATTTCTTAGTCAGTTCGGCGATATTTATCAGGAGGGTTTTTTCATCAGTTACTTGAAGCTTGATATCCGAGTTGTCAAGGAACTGCCAATCGAATTGCAGTCACTAGATCTCGAGGCAATTGGTAGCATGGTGAGCTTCATGCCTATTTACATACGTCACTACAACCTAGAATTCGTTCTGATCTGGTGTTTCTCTGATATTGATTTCAGGTTACAGACACAGATATCATGAAAGAGGCTAAGCCAAGTTTTTACTTGAAATATATTCTTCCCATTTTACATCTTAACAGAGTTGTTCATTTTGTGGGGTTTGGTAACAGATTGGCATCTGATCCAATACCTCGTCAGTTACAGGTAATTTTTCTAAGCCTTTGATTTGTAAATTAGTCCGGTTCTGTATATGCCCTTGCTTTAAATTCATCAAACTTGATTCTTCTTTCCATATGCATGACGTCTCTCCATTTTGCTTCCTAATTAAAGAACTTCATCTAGAGACTTCGATGCAGATGCAATTTTCATGCTCTAAGATTTGTTCCCAAAATACAAGAAGCTGGTGCTTTGCTTATTCAAAGGATGCGTCGAAATGATACAGGTTTTGGCCATTTGGACCATTATCTTGTTGGTCGATTTGCACAGTCTAAGTGGAAGGGGCAAAAACTCCGTGAAGCTAAAAAGTCTAGTTATTTAGCCTTGCATCTCAGATTTGAAATTGACATGGTAGCTCATTCTTTGTGTGAATTTGGTGGAGGTGAAGAGGAAAAGCGCGAATTAGAGGCTTATCGAGAAATCCATTTCCCTGCTTTAGTGGAACTCAAAAAGACTAAAAAGTATGTATCTGCAATCCTTTTGTAGAATCATTACCTCATTAATGGAAGTTTGTGCTAAATATCAGAAGATTTTTCTGATCTCTCTTTTTTCTTTTTTTCATAAATTAATTTTACGCAGGTTTCCTTCACCAACAGAATTAAGATCTGAAGGACTGTGTCCATTGATGCCAGAGGAGACGGTGCTTATGCTTGCTGGCCTCGGTTTCAACCGACGGACCCATATATACCTAGCTGGTGCACATATTTATGGAGGGAGCTCGAGATTGACAGCCTTGACTACCTTGTTTCCTAATTTGGTTACCAAAGAAAATTTGCTTTCTTCAGCTGAAATCAAACCATTTTTGAATCTCTCATCTCAGGTTAACTATGCTCTTTCTTTGTGCTCTGCTTTTATTATTCTGTCAAAGATCAAAATCATTGTTGGTAATAATTTGCATGTATATGTGTTTTATTATCCTATCAAAGATCAAAATCGTTTTCTTTTTTTTTTTGGGCAGTTGGCGGCACTTGATTTCATTGCATGCACTGCTGCTGATGTATTTTCCATGACGGATTCAGGAAGTCAATTTTCTTCTTTAGTGGGTGGTTATCGAGTCTACTTTGGTGGAGGGAAAATGGCATCAATACGGCCAAACAAACGGCGGCTTGCTGACATTTTTGTGAAAAACAACACTATAGAGTGGAAGGTTTTTGAGACAAGAGTACGGAAGGCGGTGAGGCAAAATAAACGTGTATTTTCGCGGCCTGTTGGGAGGAGTGTATATAGGTTTCCAAGATGTAAGGATTGCATGTGTAATACTGATCAAGTAACGCCGTGATATCACTCACCACCATAATTTGTTGTTGTAATATTCTTTGTTAGTTGGTACTGTATGTTTAGCCACCTCAAGTTCATAGTCATACATACAGCCCAGCCCATTCATCTCACCAATTATAAACAGCTGATTCATTCTTTTTTCTCTTATTTCTTCTTGTCGCATTAATGTGTACTTTAGCATATTTTGAAAGCACTGACAGACCCAACATAGGACAATTAGGGGTACAGTTATAATCAGAATGAAAAAGTCTCATCCATGCATCTTCTTTAAGTTTAGTCTAAGTACCGATTAACTTTTGGGGTCAATCTCATCGTTTACTAAAGGGTTCTAATTGGAGTCATAACAAAACTTGAACGGACCCTTTAAAAATTATTTATATCTTGGAGATTTCGAATATGAGGAGGATATTTGACGAAGTTAATGAAGCTTTGAAGAAGATGAAGGCAAGAAAAACAATTGGCTCCGATGGGATTCCAATTGAAGTATGAAGATGTTTGGGTGATGTAGGGATAAAATAGCTTACTCTTCAACAAGATTTGGAAGACTAAGTAAAATTTTAAATGTGTGGAGGAAGAGTACATTAATTTTTTTTTTGAGGGAGGTGCAGGTAAGTAAACAATTGACATCATTCATTTGAATCTAATCCCACACTTCGTCAACCTGCTCCATTTCAATCGCGAGAAATGGTAGAGTGAACTGCCTTCTGAGTCAGTTGATGCGCTCTTATGTTCCTGGACCGGGGTAGGAACTTGAATCTGCACACTACAAATTCTTTCGAAAGATGAATAATTCGTTCTATCATTTTGCTCTCCGGTCCAATCCCTTGTTTTCTTCATGTGCACAATGCAATCGCTTGTGTAGAGTCGGTTCGAATTTCAATCCGTTCAAAGTGCTGCCCTTTTGCTTCCTTTAATCCTGCCTCAATTGCCGCCAATTCCGCTCCAAGCGGTCCTCGTTGTGGGGTATCTTTGTGAAGAAACTAACTAAGAGTACATTAATAACACTTCATAAGAACAAGGGTGACATCTAGAGTTGTACCAACTATGGTGGTATAAAACTTATGTGTCACACCCTGAAGTTATGAAAAAGGATAATTGATGCTAGGTTAAGAGAACCGATTAATATTTTGGTAAATCTGTTTGGGTTTATGCCATTTATTTACTTAGGCAACTTATGTAGCATTATCGAGAGGGGGTAAATATTTGCATATAGTTTCATTGATTTAGAAAAGGCATATGATAAGTCTCAAGAGAGGTATTATGGTGGGCTTTAGAGAAGAAAAGGATGTATGTCAAGTAAATCAACATAATCAAGGATATGTATGACGGGACAACGTCTAATGTTAGAACTTGCAGAGGTATGGTCAGTGAATTGTTGTCATTATTGGGCTGCACCAAAGGACTGAAATAAGTCCTTTCCCGTTTACTGTTGTTATGGATGAGCTGACTCGAGACATACAAATCGACCTACCTTGGACCATGTTGTTTGTTGATGGCATTGAGGGACAACATGTGTTAATTCCAGGTTAGAGCTATGGAGGGAGACACTCGGTTCAGAGTGAGTAGATCGAATGAAATATATGGAGTGCAAGTTTAGTGGTCGTTGATGTCGAAACTATGGTATCATTTCACTGGATGGGCATGAGATACTGATGAGTAGTTAATTTAAATATTTGAGATTGCTTATTTATTCAAAAGGACGAATAAATAGACAATTGCATCAATAACAAGATTTAAATTAGTTGGAGAAGTGGAGAAACGTCAATGTTATGTGGCTGTAACATGCCACTACGATTAAAAAGGAAGACAGTGAGGAACGCTTATTGAAGAGAAGATGCAAGAGCATCTTTACGGTGGTTTGAACATGTAAAATATAGGTACACTTGTACGACGAGTGAAGTCGATGGACTTGAGTTCCTTTAAAAGAGTACGAGGGTTGCCAAAGAAGACGTGATACATGGAGATTTGGGAACTAAGAGACTAAATGAAGATTACTTCAAGATCAAGCACTTGGATAAGACTAATTTGATAATTGGTTCATGTAGCCTACCTTAATTATTTAGAATTAAAAATGATTTTTTTTTTTTTTTGTTATTTGCGTGTGTGCTCAATTAATTTAGTTAAGATAGGTTTGACTATATTTTAATATTATGTGAATGTTATCATTGTAAGATTTTAAATAAATAAAAAAACCTTCTAAAAAAATAATAATTTATTAATTATAGATTTAAAATTCTGAGAAACAGTATATAGTGCTTAATGTTGTGCATGTATGGTTTGCTTATACAGTAATATTGAATTTGAATGTTGATAAATTGGAAGAGAAGTTGACTTCGAAGCTACGTAGAAAGGGGCAGCACGGACAAGGGCATCCTGACAATATGATTCAAGCTCCCTGTCAGGACAATTTCTCCAAAGCTAAAGTCATCCAGCACTTGTGTCACAACAAGTCTTATTTCCAAAGTTTTGCTTTCTTGAGGAGCTATGGTGAACCACGGTGGTTCCACACTCACAGACACTCCCTTGGGTTGCACCACACCACACACGTACATCTCTGGTTTGCTTCCTACATTCTTCACCACTCTGTGTGTCACTCGTGTCCCCGAAAGCGCAGTTATTGTCACCGAAGGCTGGTTCAGGTCCGACGGGTTGCTAAACGTGCCACCACATGTTCCTCCCGTCGCAATCCTGATCTCCTCTGGATTCGTATTTGGAAGAGAGCACAGGAAACTCAGATAATCTTCGTATCCTGTTATTTTGGTACGGTAGATTAGTTGTAATCAGACTCAACATATCTATCAAACGGGGAGGTAATTACCAGATGAAAAGACGAGCCCTGGGTCCAGGGCTCGGGTAGGATCCACAAGGCCCGCCCCGAATCCAAAGGGGGCAGCTTGGTACAATGTGTTGATACCGAATCCTTGAGCCATTATGGGGTCTCCAAAATTGTCATGTTTGATAGCTGTGGTTGCCATAGCTGAAGCAATCATTGAAGGAGTCCATGAAGGATGATTTTGCTTGATTAATGCAGCTATTCCTGCAATGTGGGGGGTTGCCATGCTAGTTCCAGATATTAGTGCAAAGTTGTCACCTGAGACACATCAATCAATTGGATACATAATAATAATAACAAGTCTAAAAATTGTCAAAAACAACAGAAATCTCTGATATTTTTACCAGACAGCAGAGGGTTGAAAACACTCATGGGACTCCAAGCACCCCAAATTTGATGGCCCGGGGCTAAAATATCAGGCTTAAGGACATCAGCAGGAACTCTAGTTTTGTCAAGATAATCGGGGCCACGCGAAGAGAAACGACTAACCACAGGCGCTCTCTCCGTGTAACTTGCAATTCTGCCCTCACCTATGGCTGCTCTCCCACTAAATGCCACAACCTGCCCTTCCTTGTTTCTGACCGTTTGCTGTTCATAGTATCGAGATATGATCTACGATAAACACGAAAAAACTTCATTTCAGTTCAGTTCAGTTCAGACAACAATCAGTTCAGTTTATATATATACCTGTGCATCACTAGTTCTTGGGATCATTATCCCAGGAATAGAGAAAGGAATAGGCTCAGCTACAAAGTCTCCATACCTGGGGTTCGCCACGAGCACGAACCCCATGAATCCAAGATGCTTTGCCGTATCTATAAGAGCTGATAGACTCGACGACCCATTGCTAAAACCAGCTGAAAATGTGCAGATAACTATGCTGCCTAAAACCATACCAGGATCTAGTGCCTCAGGGTATTGACACTCTTCTATGTACTGTGAAGTCCTAGGAAATGTCCCATTAACCTTAATTGCATCTTTAGCCATCACCAGCTTGTACTTGAGCAATCCATCACCAAAACTAGGACCTGATAATCCAACCCCACTGATATTTTGGCCGTCTCCAAGGATAAGAGTTCCGGGATATGATCTGTCAGTGCTGCTGGAGGCAACTCCTACTGACCAAGGGCTGAAGGAGACGACGCTGTAAGGACCGGGGCCACTGTTGCCAACGGCCTGAGCCACAAAAACTCCAGCCTTATGGGCGGATAACATGAATAAATCGAAGGCTCCTAGGAATGTGACCGTGTCTTCTGGTGGTGAGTCGGGTCCTAAGGAGAGCGACAAGATGTCGACTCCGTCTAATACTGCCTGTAACAATATATGGTCAAGTTCTGCTAGCTAGTTCACTTTTTTTAAAGAGATTTGGAAAGATGGAGGCAGAATTAAAGAGATGCTCACTTGATCAATAGCTGCTAAGACATCTGCTAAAGTTCCAATTGTTGGATACACTGCTTTATACACTGCAACCCTGTTTTATTTTTAAAAAAACTAAAAGATAAATAAACAAGGTATCATCTTTCAAATTTAGTAGCAATAGTAGACAATATTGGACCTGGCACGTGGCGCCATCCCACTGGCTCGACCGTAGAAGAAGCCATCCACAACGACTGGAACTTCATAATTTCCAGCAGCCGTTGATGCCACATGACTGCAAAACAAGATTCAAAATTTTACACTAATTATCACCCCCATTTTCTTGCTTGCATATACACTAATTTTACCTGCCATGACCAATTGCATCATAGGGTGAGAGAATATCAACAGAAGGATCAAGGGTGGCAGCAGCCTTAGCACCGGAGGCGAAAAACCGAGCAGAAATGATCTTACCATTGCAACAAGTCTGAGGAAATAGAGGTCCTTCCTCACAAGAACCCGAAAAACGAGAAGCATTCGAACTCCCTGGATTCAACGGATCATATGCAAAACTGGGATGGTCCGGGTTTATACCTGAATCCACAAACCCGATCACAATCCCGTCCCCTGCATTTCTACTCCCTCCTAGCTGTGTCCAAACTCCCGGTACCCCTAAAAAATCAGGAGTGTACGTCGTCATCAATTTGACGCCCGGATCTTTCTCCACCAGCTTCACACCACCAACACCTTTGATTTTCTCAACCTTTAACATCAAGAGTACATTTTAGTGAAGAATGTGACCATATATGAACAACTATTAACAATACATTCTAATGAAACAACTAATACTATGACATATAAGACTTTATTAATTACCTGAGAAGGTGTTGTGTGAACGGCGAATCCATTAACAATGTGTTTAAAGCTGTAAAGTTTGCTATAACTGCCTGCATCAAAATTGCTCTGCAGAAACTTGTCGTGGGAGTCGATCAAATGCTTTGCATGAGCCTTGGAAGCTTCACTAAGAATTTGACATATTTTGGTGCACAAATAATTTCATTACATGATTTTTTATTTTTTGTACAAATTAAATAGTAACAAATATAAAATAGAATCTGGAAAGAATTTACAATATCGTAACAAACTATCTTAGTGACCAAGTCAAATCTTCCACAAAATCTTTTGGATTCTTGCAATTTAATCTTGACAACTTTATATACATACATCTTGATTGGTAATTACCTGTTGGAGAAAGGTTTTTTGGGTTGTTTATGATGTTGCTGTTGATGAAATGCAACTGGATGGCCCTCAAGTAAAACCAGATAGATATTTGAATCTTCAGAAATACAAGAAACAAAAAGAATAGAGAAGAGGATTAGGATTAGGAATAATCCTGGATGATTAATTTTAGTCGACATGTTAATTTCTTGTTTCATGGCTAAACATGAAGTAATTAATATATGTATGTATGTGAGATAAAATGCAGGTTGGTTTTGAAGTATGTTTATAAGGAAATAATTTGGTTGTGATAAAGGCTGGCATGCATGAATTATACACCATGCAAAACAAATTACGTGGTTAAACACTCTATTAACGTGAACAAAGCTGGCATTATCTGTTTTTCTTGAGGAAAAAACAAATCTTGGGGCATTTTCAACTTTCTTTTTTGCTTTTTAAATCCATATAATTCGGTGTTTGCTCACGCCAAACAACCCAGTATGAGAAACTAATTTTCAGTCACTCTTGACAAATGCCTAGCTCTCTTTTACACTTGTTTACTGCATCTTTTTATGCTATTTTTGAACACGATAAGCTAATTCTGTGGGATGGTATAAAATTGTTTGTCAGTTTTAGTGTTCTACTTTATATTTCATTATCTGGTTTATTGACACGTGTCATGTCAAAATTAAAATGAAATCACATGTGTCAGTTTTAGTATTTCACTTTATATTTCATTATTTGGTTTATTGACATGTGTCATGTCAAAAAATGACAAATGTCTCATAATAATGAAAACGACACATGTTAAAGATCCAGCAATGTACGTGAAACATCAAGTGGAACATAAAATGGAATAGTAGAATTAATCTACGGTGGAATTCGTAAGATAACAAGTCGAATAATTTAAATCAATAGTTCGGTGGAATTGCTAACTATGAACTTTTATTCAAAAATTGGTCTTACACATTTTTTTTTTTTTACAAACAAAAATTTGATTTGAACCTATCACTTTATAGTAAAAAAAAAAACAAAAATTGATTTGAACCTATCACTTTAGAGTGAAAAAATAATTCAATAAGCAGGCAAAAACATCATCGAAGTTATACAATTAGCAATTCCAGAGTCTTTTAAGTTGAATCATATTGAATTTCCTGATCTTCATTCTTCTAATGCAAATTTAGGCAAGTCAATTTTCAATTTGATTGAAGAGTATCAAAGCCTAAATCTGACATTTTGGTACGAAATACGAATTAAGATGATTGTTCCTTATGGATATCAGTTTCAAAAGAGACTGCCTGATAAAATAAGAGATGAAATAATTATGTAAAACAAGAGACGGAAGTATGTAAAAAGAAAGAATCCTCCAGCAACGATAATTTCACTGACTCGTCTCTCTTTAAAGGAAAACAAAAAAGAGCCCCCGTTGGTAGGGAGAGAGTAAGGCGGGATCCCAACCTCTGATATACATACACAAACGATAAATACGAAAAGATGGTTTTATACAGAGAACGGATTCTCCAAACTGTAGAAACGCTGATAAGTTATTACACCACGAGCAAGATTGCTAGCTTCGCCTCGCCAAAAGATGGATTACTTTTTTATACAGGGTTTGGACTCTGCCTGCAGGATAACCATCAACTCTGATCAGGAAAGAAGAAAAGAGGAGGATTCTATATATAACCTTACCAAACATGCCCTTCATATATAGTAAAGTACTGAAGTATATATAAAGACACATCTCTAGTCTTTTGAATTAAGATTTAGAATCACAGATACGACCAGAAAATGAAGTTGAAATCTTGAACCACCATATCAAGAATCTGCATAACTATTTTTAAAGGCTACTCTTTGGGCCACTTTTTATTTTTATGCATTGCATATTTTAGCTCAAAAGAACATTGTTAGCAGTTCCAAATTCATAATAAAATAATATAAGGAAAAGATAAGTCACAGTTAATCTTTCACTATCCATATTTGTACTAGTTCAAATTCATAATAAAACTTTGCTCATCATAGTAGATCAGCCCAACCAGAAGAAAGCAAATTATCCAACCATCTCACACCAAATTAGACATTATAAGATGCAACAAAATAAAGCAACTTAATAAGGACAAGTAGTCTTACATAGTCATCTCCCGGTGGGGTGATTATAGGTTTCTTCTCCACAGGTTTATGTTCAGGGCAAATAAAACTATCCATCAATTTTACCTGTTCTATTGTCAAACCTACACAAGGAGGATGATACCTGCAAGCAGCCCAAAGAGAAGAAACCCATATTACAAGAGAAGAAAGGTGAACAGCATATTAATTCAATTTTATGACAAAGCCACTAAAGCAGCACAAGCAAATTCTTATACATTTCCCTCCCTTCCCATTTGATTTACGCAAACCTTCATATTAGTCACAAATCTTTACCCTTTATAAGCAAATATGTCTGAAATCATGGAATCCCAATAACAATGCACCAAAATCCTGAGCCGAACCATAAAAATATGAGTAGGTCTTCTATGAATCAGGTTCACGTGAACTCTCTTCTTCAAAGTAATAGGAGTACTGTTTAGTATACGAAGTAATACTATTTAGCATACGAAGTATCACATTTTAAAAGATGCTTGATATTATATGTTATTTTCTCAAAATCACTAAACAGTGATACTTCGAAGCTGAAAAGTATTACCAAGTTCACCATAAAATTTCGTGAACAAAGTTCATAGAAGTTTTTGTCTAAAAATATAAATAAAGTCCCTCCAGTTTTCAAACACACATACAATTATATTAGTCTAACCAACACAAAATATTTGCTGAATTGATGATCTTATGAATATATTTTTACAGTCTGCCCCAACAAAACTTGATTTCAAGGGATAAAAGGAGTACCAAGAATATAAAATCTACATACCATTCTTCACACTCTTCACACTGTATCATCATGGTATCTGGATTATACGGCTGCTCGCATGTGCAATACCTTTTGATTTGAAACCAGATCAACAGTTGTATTAAGTATTAAATCATGCAAACAAATTATTATATATGCAGAACTCACACTGCGACCAAATTTGGCAAGAGTTGTCTGGTTAAAGGTCGGTACTCAAATCGACAATAGTAGTCCTCATTCTGAACATTCTCCAACTGTGTATAATCTTCAAAAGAGTGTACAGTACATTTTCCCTCAATGGTGTGAGCATTCTGAATGTCAAAGTGATCTGACAAGAATAACTCCTTTGCTCCATGAAACTCTCTCCGCCCTCCAAAAGATTCCTCTGGCCTGTAATACCACCTCACATGAACTTTCACACAGTTACGCCTATCAGCTTCCATTTTCAACACAATTGCCACATAAGGTGGTGAATTCTTCTCAGCAGGTCGCATAATCACACAATCCCCAACTTTCAAATAATCAAATCAAAAGCATATTTAGGATTCAGATCTCAGTAACTTGATCCAGAAGGTATAATTAAGGACAAGCATTCATGAATTTAAAAATTGAAAATGGCATAGGATAAAGTCAAAAACACAAACAATCTAATGAATCTACACCAAAATATTGACAAGAAAAAAGATAAGGAGCCAAATAAAAGATCCAAATCATTTTTAGTTTTTTTTAATGAAAACTAGCTCGAAATTTCAATTTTCTGTATAAACACCAGATTTTCTGTGAGTTAATTTGAATTATAAACCTTATCAAAAAAAAAAAAGTAAAATGAATCACCTTACTAATCTCAAAAAACCAAAAGAAGAGTCAGATTATTAATCTCAAAAACCAAGAAAAAAAATGTATAGAATCATAAAATATTATGTTGCATAAACATGCATTCCGTTTAACGAACTGTATATCAAGCGCATTGAATTATACAAAAGAATTAAAGCATAAAGTAGTGTTCGAGTGGTTTTTAGTTAACGAAATCTATTAACACCATAAAAAGATATTCATTCATACCTTCAACCACTTTATCTGTGCCTCTAATGGCGTAAGAAGTAACGTCTCTTCTACCACTAGCACTACCAGGTTTTGTTTTCGCCATGGATTGTCGTCAGAAACCCTCTATGATTTCCTATTATAATGTAGTTAAGAACTTGCAATAAAGCGTTTCGCTTTCCTCTAAATAGCGTTTTACAAAACCTAGATTTTGGGGAGAAACAAATTATAGGGCTAGATGATTTTTACGTTAATTAATCCTTCTTCAGTTCGGAGAGGGGTTTTTGGATTTCACGAGGTGGTGGACGGATGATGAATAAATCATCACTTTTATTTCCTTTTAATTCACAAAATATATATAAATAACAATTAGAGTCATGAGAGAAATCACTTTTATATCTTTTTTTAGAAAAAAATATAGATAAATAACAATTAGAGGTGAAATATCACTTTTATATCCTCTTTTAGAAAAAAAATATAGATAAATAACAATTAGGGTGGGGGGAGAGGTCATTATTTCTATTTTCTTTTTTAACGAAAAAAGTAAATTATATTAATCGATTAGCCGCAAATACCGGCTTTAACAAAAGTAATGATAGAATTCGAAATCAAAGTGGAAAACAGCTCATCGTTATCAGAGAATGTGAATTGAATTAAAGATGAATAACTTTATTTTCCGTGTGTTGTATACAGCTGTACGAAACCTACTCTAGAGTCTTGCCACGTTTCTTGATGTCTTCTATAATTTTACCAAAATAACCTGAGACTAGATAAGAGCATAGTGCACTATCTATGAACCTCTTTGTATCCTTTTGTTGGTGTGCATTCCAACCACCACCACCTCCTCCCAACCCCCATCCCAAAAAAAAAAACACTAACCTCAACTACATCAATTAATTGGAGTTGTTACCTAACTCAGTGAAACACCACATAACTGAACCAGTCGAGTCTCGAGCCACACCTCCAACCTCTACTCCAGCGAGTCCTCAAAACAAAGCATCAATGTTCACTTTGTATTGGCCCAACACTAGTAGACACCATCTAGCAAAACACAACAAATTTTATGTCGTGCAACAAAAGTATTGTCCTCGCAAACTACACACACCACAAAATTGTACTCCCTCCGTCCCATACTTGAAGACTCAAATCAATTGGGCACGGGTTTTAATAAATGAATTGTTTATTAATATTGTGTAAGATAAAGTGGGGATAATAAAGACTTTTCAACTTTATAAATAGTAATAAAGTTACTTTTTAGTGTAATAAAGTAGTGGCATTTGTTGTAATATTGTTATGTTTTAAGGGGAGTGTTTAAAAGTGTTTTTTGCTATTTTAAGTAATGTGCCTTCAAGTGGACACCTAAAATGGTAAAATGTGCCTTCAAGTATGGGACGGAGGGAGTAACAAACAGAATTTGGCTCTCCGTAGCAGCCCCCTACTATACTCATTATCTGCTCTTCCAATAGTCATGTCGGCATCTATTGATAGGTAAAATGGAAATGAGATTATACCAACATTCTTGAGCCCAAGAATAGTCCCAAAATATGTGTATGTTGCTTCAATATCCTCCTACACCTTTTGTAATAAGGGTCTGTATCCTTAAACCGACTGATAAGATTCAAATTAGTAGGAAAAATAGCATGAAAAACCCTCCACAAAAATAGTTGAATTTCGGGGCAACCTCTAACAATAGTTGAATGCGGAGCCTTATAGTTAAACATTCACTAAAATAGTTTATGCAAGTCTTATGGAATGTTTGTGTGGAATGTTTCCAAGACATAACTTTCACAACTGAAATTAAGACTCAATATACACCTATTGAATTTGAAATGGCTAAGTGTAAAATAATGTAATATATATATATATATATATATATATATCACACTATCAATGATCTCTTTATCTATTGATGCAATAACAAGTCTATGTTGCACTAGAAGTTGTAATACTTCGGCACAACGTTCATGAAAAACATGGTCATATCACCTAAGCAGGATTAATACTAGAATAAATGATACTCTGTACTCAATATTTCCTTACCAAATGATGAATAATAGATGTAAATATGTGTATATTTAGATGATATATTGTATCCTTAATTAGATTAGTGATTGAGCGTAATCCTTGGGATTTCTGTTGTATATATTCATCATTTCTGATTAATGTGGATACGGAAATTATCACATTCCTTTATGGTATCACGAGACTAGGGTTTTTCTCCTCCCTCTCTTCTTGCTTCCGCTGCCCTTTCTCCTTTGTGGTCTCAGTTTTCCGGTGGTTCTTCATGGCTGGAACAAAGTCTTCTTTTCACCCTGCTTTGACAGTTTCGAACATCAAGAACCATGTGTCAATCACCCTTGAGATGGAGAATGTCCAATACGGGACATGGGCGGAACTCTTCCGCATTCATACCCGTTCTCACAGGTTCTCGACCATATCATTCCTTCTGATCCCCCCAAACCCATTCCGACAGACGGCGAGGAACGTGAGACATGGCTCACGTTAGATGCAACTGTTCTGCAATGGATATATGCTACTATATCCTCTGATCTTTTGCATACAATAATTGAACCTGGTTTGACGACGGCCAAAGCATGGGATCGACTCCGCGATATATTTCAAGATAATAAGAACTCGCGCGCTATCTCGCTAGAACAGGAGTTCTCTCAGACGCAAATGGAGGCCTTTCCCAACGCATCTGCCTACTGTCAAAGGTTAAAATTATTGGCTGACCAATTGAAGAATGTCGGGGCTGCAGTTTCCAACGACCGTCTGGTCTTGCAGTTGGTTTCGGGCCTGACCGAAGCCTATAATAGTGTGGCGACTTTAATTCTCCAACAGGATCCTTTGCCCCAATTTTATCAAGCCCGTTCGATGGTGGTGCTAGAGGAGGTTGCTTTGAATCGGAAGACGGTGGTTACTGGGACGGTTCTTCTTACTCCGGCGAATACGGCGCCGTCATCTGTTGTGTCACCTGTCATTAAACAACATGCTAACAGAAGAAATCAGAATAAGAAAAAGGAGCCCAAGGCCCAACATGGACAGGCCCAATTTTATTCTTCACATCCTGCTATGCGTGGACCTTCTCCTTGGACAAATCAGTGGCCACAGCCTGCTACTTGGCCTTGGGCTTGGCCCACACCACCATGCCCATTTCCCACCGCCCCTATGCAGCAGCCTGGGGCCAATCTTTCCTGGCAGAATCAATCTCAGGCCCATTCTGGGCCACGGCAGCCTGGTATTCTCGGTGTACGGCCACAGGCCTATGTGGCGCAGCCTGGTCCGACACCCACTGATATTGAACAGGCTATGGTGACACTGGGATTATCTCCTCCGGACAGCTCGTGGTACATGGATACGGGCGCGTCCTCTCACATGGCGTTGGGTTCAGGTATTCTCTCATCTTATGTCAATACGGGTACTTCTAATTCTATACTTGTTGGTAATGGTCAATCTATTTCGGTTAGAGGTACTGGACAGACTACTTTCCTGCCACCTTATCCTCCCTTATTGTTACGTAATGTATTGCATGCTCCGGGTATCATTAAAAAATTGGTTTCTGTTCGGCAATTCACTCGTGACAATTCTGTTTCAATTGAGTTTGACCCATTTGGATTTTCTGTCAAGGATTTTCAGACGGGAACCCACCTAATGAGATGTGAGAGTACGGGGGAGCTCTATCCTGTTTCTTCTACCACTTCGACAGCTCTTGCTGCGTTGTCTTCCGGTGTCTGGCATGATCGCTTAGGACATCCTGGTATAGATATTTTTGATAATCTTCGCCGAAACAAACACATTTCTTGTAATAAATGGCCTACTGGCACTTTATGTTCTTCTTGTTCCATGGGAAAACATGTTAAGCTTAAGTTTAGTAGATCATCTACTCTTTCATTGTTTCCATTTGATGTTATACACTGTGATCTTTGGACATCACCTGTCTTAAGTACTGCTGGTGATCGTTATTACATTGTCTTTGTGGATGATTTTTCCAATTTCTTATGGACTTTTCCTTTAGCTCATAAATCTCAAGTGTTTTCGGTTTTTCTCTCTTTTCGGAATTTTGTGAGAACTCAATTTGAACGTGACATTAAGGCATTTCAATGTGACAATGGTCGGGAATTTGATAACAAGTTGTTTCGGGATTTCTGTTCTTCTAATGGCATGGTTATGCGTTTTTCATGCCCATATACATCTTCTCAAAATGGCAAGGCGGAGCGTCAATTCCGTACGATTAATAACATTATTCGTACTTTGCTAATTCGCGCTTTCCTACCATCGAACTTCTGGCCTCACGCCCTTCAAATGGCCACATATCTTCTGAACATATTACCCAGGAAACACATGTCCTACCAAACTCCGTTGTTTCGTCTGTATCGTAAACATCCCTCTTACACTCACCTACGTGTATTTGGGTGTTTATGCTACCCTTTGTTTCCGTCTACTACTAGACACAAACTACAACCTCGTTCCACGCCATGTGTCTTCTTGGGGTATCCTGCCAATCACCGGGGATATAAGTGTTTTGATATGGCTTCTCACAAAATAATCATTTGTCGTCATGTCTTGTTTGACGAGTCTCGCTTTCCTTTTCAAGAGACTAGTCGTGAGTCTCACTCTTCCTATGATTTTTTGGATGACTTAGTACATCCATCAATCATACATCATTTTCCCACATCGACACCCCCTGATCCTCCCTCACCCGCGGTATCTCCTCCTATCGTGGCTCCTGCACCACCTCCTCCCCTTCCTTCGCGTCGTCCTGTCACTAGAAGCCAACAAGGGATTTTTCGACATAAACGTTTATTCAATCTCCAAGCTACTATTTCTAAATCGCCTTTACCAAAAAATCCTATCGCTGCATTACAGGATCCTAATTGGAAAAAGGCCATGCAAGATGAGTTTAGTGCTCTTATTGATAATAAGACGTGGGAGTTGGTTCCCTGTCCTGTTGGTGTGAATATAATTCGATCTATGTGGATTTTTACCCACAAAGAACGCGCTGACGGTCTTTTGAGAGGCATAAAGCCCGTATTGTAGGTAATGGGAAGACCCAGCAGATTGGAATTGATTGCGGAGACACTTTCAGTCCTGTGGTCAAACCGGCCACTATTCGTACGGTCTTATCTCTTGCCTTATCTAAAAAGTGGTCGGTACACCAATTGGATGTTAAGAATGCATTCCTACATGGAACGTTGTCTGAAACTGTTTACATGCATCAACCATCTGGTTTTCGCGACACTAAACATCCGGACTATGTGTGTTTATTGAAGAAATCTCTTTATGGGTTAAAACAGGCGCCTCGCACTTGGAATACTCGATTCACAGATTTTGTCACTTTTGTTGGTTTTATACGGAGTACTGTGGATCATTCTCTTTTTGTTTATTGCCACGGCCAAGATATGGCATATCTCTTGGTGTATGTCGATGACATTCTTCTCACAGCATCATCAGATGATCTTCGAAAGAGGTTTATTTCTTGCCTGTGCTCGGAATTTGCCATGAAGGACTTAGGTCCTATTCATTCTTTCTTGGGTATCGCCATCTCCACCCATAATGGTGGTCTTTTTATCTCTCAACGAAAGTATGCTTCGGACATCATTCATCGTGCTGGTCTCTCAGATTGCACATCCTCTCGTACACCAATTGACACCAAACCCAAACTGGGCCATACTGATGGTCCTCCGGTGTCTGATCCCACTTTGTATCGTAGCTTGGCTGGGGCGCTACAATACTTGACCTTTACTAGACCTGATATTTCTTATGTCGTTCAACAAATTTGCCTTCATATGCATGATCCACGAGAATCACATTTTGCTGCTGTGAAACGGGTCTTGAGATACATTCAAGGAACTCTACATTTTGGTCTTCATCTTACGCCATCCACATATGGTTCTCTGGTTGCATACACCGATGCGGATTGGGCTGGTTGCCCAATTACCCGTCGTTCTACGTCTGGCTATTGCGTTTTTTTGGGAGACAATTTGATTGCCTGGTCCGCTAAGCGCCAGAATACAATCTCTTGCTCTAGTACTGAAGCTGAGTATCGAGGTGTTGCAAATGTGGTGGCTGAGTCGTGTTGGCTTCGTAATTTTCTTCTTGAGCTACATTGTCCGATTACTAATGCTACGTTGGTTTATTGTGACAATGTCAGTGCTATATACCTGTCTGGTAATCCAGTTCAACATCACCGAACAAAACACATTGAGATTGATATTCATTTCGTCCGAGAGAAGGTCGCTAAAGGCGAAGTTCGCGTCCTCCATGTTCCGTCTAGCCATCAGATTGCTGATATTTTTACTAAGGGGCTTCCACAAGTACTGTTCGAAGACTTTCGAGCCAATCTCTGCGTCCATCCACCTCCCGCTTCGATTGTGGGGGAGTAATAGATGTAAATATGTGTATATTTAGATGATATATTGTATCCTTGATTAGATTAGTGATTAAGTGTAATCCTTGGGATTTCTGTTGTATATATTCATCATTTCTGATTAATGTGGATACGGAAATTATCACATTCCTTTAATGAAGCCTTCGAACTCTATTTATACACGTTGGGAACATGTTCAAGCCTCCATCATATAGATCCTATTTTTTAGGATGTTGAACAACTTCATGCAACCACTCTTTAATTCAACCAGCTTGTGAATTATTCTATGTGTCTTGACATGCAACCGTTTGAACTAGAAGGTCCACAAATAATCTGAACTCAAAAATTCCTCTAAATTCGGGTAGAATATTCTAGAACTTCAACATGCATGTTATAACTTCAAAGACAACATTAAGTGCAACATCCGGAATAAGAGTTAACCAAATGAAGGAATGCCAATTTTTTATGTCGTGGCCAATGTGATAACGCCACATGTAACAACTTCAACAATTTTTAACTTAAAATTATCTTTAATAATTCAGTGGACTTTGACAGCTGAAAACCAAATCATCAAGGTTCAAATGACTTAGGACAAATAACAATCCAACTGATAGTTATTAAGCTCTTTAGTTGGAAAGCTATCTAATTTAGTCATAGTGCGGAAAATGGTTGACCCTTAGTTAAAAACTCATTTTAATATAGAAATTCTTCTTAGGTTTTATAACATACAAAAGATAACAGTTTTTACATCACATAAAATTTAGTGGGGAAAATTTAGTTTTCTCAAAACATTTTGTTTGAAGCGTTTGATGATTATGATGACAATTAATAAAGTAAAATAAGAAATAAAAATACAATGTTTATAGTGTTCAGTGATTAAAGCTCCTACATATAGTTTTCTTTACTTAATAGGATAATTCGTTAATCACTTGAAATTAACTTGTTTTATAGCTAGTGATAAGGTGCACTGATTCATGTATTTCACAACTCTAAAATACACGACCGCAAGTATACGGTGTATATTGTAGCGAAGTAAGTACGAGGTCGATCCCACAGGGAGGGGGAGTGTAAAAGTGGAGTTTGTTGATCTAGTTCTAAATAGACGTGATCAAAATTAAGTGTTTGATTAACCTAAATTGCCTACCAAGTGTCACAAGTAAACAATAAGAGACTAATGGATAAAAATCGATCAAGTAGTTCTCATGCAAATCACAAAAATACAAGAAAAGTGGATTAAACATAAATAAAAGAGAGTAGGTTCCAAGGCATATGTCACACTAAGGGGTCCATTTATGATTAAAACCCTATTTAAGTGGTGTTGTGTTTATTACTATACAGTTGATCACTAATAATGAATTAAAAGTTCTTTGATCCAATTAATTCAAGAGGAATATTACCCAAACTAGTATCTCTACCTAGCATGCATAATAAATCCCAAAAAAGCTCCTAAGATCATCTTATACTCTCCCAATAGTTGATCCTCTCTCGAGCTCACAATAAATTGGGTTGAATGCTTAAGTACAATTAATGAAAAAGATTTCTCAATCCAATTTCAATTAATAATAAATAAAACATACTATCATGGTCAATGACAACATGTCTTGCAATGAAAATTAAGCATTCAAATAGAAATAGACAACACAAACACCAAATAAACAAGAAATCAATTCATAAATATCATCCAAAGTGTATACATAGCCCTAGAACCAAAAGTGTATACATAGCCCTAGAACCAAAAGTGTTCTAGCCAATAACCAACATAATCAAAATACTACAATATTTAATGATCAAAGCAAATAAAAAGTGAAAGAAATAGAAATCTTAGAGTAATGGATGGTGGGGACTAGAATTCTCAAGCTTTTGGTTGCATCCTTGCTCCAAATGATGAAGAATTGAAGAGGATGATGAAGAATACCTCCAAGTGCGTGTTAGTATGTGTGAAAGAGAGGTGATTCCCTTTTGAAAATTAGAAAAATGGTATTTATAGTGTTGGGGTAGGGTTTGGGGACGAATTTTGCAAGTAAGTCCCTCAAAAATGGCGAAAATGCACAAAAACCGCTGAAACAGAAGCAGCTCGGCCGAGTCGGGACAGGGTGGCGTGGTCGAACTCGGCCGATTCAATGCAACTCAGCCGAGAGAAATTTTCTCCCTCTGCTCGTCCGAGTTGGACAGCTCGGCTGAGTTGCTGCTCATCCATATTGCAGGTCGTCACTTGTGCTCGGCCGGATCTGTGCTACTCGGCCGAAAAACACTTTTTTTCTTTCGCTCGGTCGAGTTGTTGGTTGTCTAAGTTTGCACCTTGAACTTGTTTTGTGTGTAACTTTTGCTTCAGACCTCCAATCGACTCAATTCTCTTTTCCATTCCACTTCGTTTTTCGAGAGGGATTCAATGGTGTAATCCTCTCTCCGGTCCAGTGAGATATGATAGGTTTTTTGCTCTCAAAATCCTTCATTTTCCTACAAAATCTACAAAACACCACCTTTCTCTTATTTTGACCAAAACACTCATAATCAACCAACAAATCAATGAAATCACAATCAAAATGAACTTCACATGTGCATAAAAAATGTGTAAATTCCACCTGAATCATGCACTAATCAGAATATCAACGGTAATAATCTGATCCCTAAGAAATCTTGAGTCCTAGTGCTCAATTTCTTCTCAAAGCTTTCAGACAAAACCTCAATGTTGTCTTACTTGCAGTTTCACAATCTAACTAATAACTACTAACTCTCTCTCAAGCTAGGTTTAAAGATAGATGTGTTTCCAACTAAGTGGTATCATTTATAATAAAGTTCAAGTAAAGGCTATGATATCAAATATTAATTTTATGGATGAATATGTTTAGGTTTACGCTTTTACAGAAGATTTGATAAACTCAAATGATGAAACTAGGGAAATATGTGTTAAAAGTGTTTTTGAGTGCTTGAATGCTTAAATTCTTCCTTTGATTTCTTGATAGCTCGCTTGCTTGAATATTTCTCGTAACCTTCAATGAATTAAAGACCAGTTTTATTTATACGGTTTTTGAAAAACTTCTCGTTGGAGAGAAAGATTACAATTGCATGCCTCTATATATTGGATATAAGATAATCCTGAATTATTTAGTCTTGCTTGCATGCAAAAGTCTCATGCATTAAATGTTTATGATCTTTGTCCTTATCTTCAAGCTGACTTGATAGAAATGACAATATAGTTGTTGCAAAAATGTCAGGCTAGATGTCCAAGTGGTAGCTTTTGAATTGCCTTCTAACTGCAACTTCACTTACTTTGTCAACAACTCTATTTGACTTCACACGTGAATTGATCATAATAGGAGTCAGAACATTTCTTTTGTTATGCAACTTTAGTTAACTTAAGTGCTTTAATGTCCATTATAAACTTCTTTAATGTTTCTTCATTAACTTTGCAAAACTCCACAATTTTTTAGTCTTTAATGTGAGAACTTTCTCATCTGAGGTTTCCTCTGTCGAAATGTCGGGTGAGACTTCTTGTCACGTCAGTGATTTTGGTTTGAGTCCTTCAAATTACTTGACTTCAGTTTAGTTTCCCCTCGACTAAATCTTTATCACTTCAAAGCACTTAGCTTATCTACAACTACCTAACACATATGTTGTTTAGACTAACTAACCTAAAGCTAACTCTACTGATGTCAAGATGACCTTGGAGAAGTACTTTGAATCTTGTCTCTCCTCATCCCTTATGGAGAAAATTAAAGTTGTCATCCCTAAAGAAAGACAACAGGTAATAAAGTCATGAAATAGATGGAGGCAAAGGCCCTTCGAGTGGCAGATGAGACCATCAAGAAGTTAGTCGTCCTAGACATTGAAAATTAACAAAAGAGACATAATAACTTATCTCGACTAGTTGGCATACAGTTGACACTCCTTGTTGAAAAATCTGCAGCAATGATGCCAAGCCAGTCAAGGTTGACTCGATGAAGGAGAGTCTCGCATATGTGGTGAGACGGTTGGAGACTACGATATCCACTTCAAATGGCAAGATAGTTGAGATCTCATTTGTTGGGACATCATTTGTCAGGTTACCTACCCTCTTAGTATAGATTGAATATGTTATAGTTTTGATGACCAAAACATTGTAATTTGTTAGTAAGTTTAATTTGTAATCTGATAGGTTTATAAGTTGGGTTTGTATAGATCAAATTAGTATTTTAGTCTTAGTCGTATGTGATCAGTTGTATGTTATATCAGCTAAGACCATATCTAGAACAACACGCACTTGCTGAAGATGAGAAGACTAGAAGAATGAAGACTATAAGACCTTGAAGGTGAAGAAGTCCATAAGCGAGATTGGATAACTAGGCACTTGTATGCCTTAGTCAACTGATACTCACGTTATTTAATCAGCTGAATTAGTAATCTATGTTGATATGAACTTAAAGCTATGCAACTCAACTGATCTCCCCTATGCACCTCAAACATGATTTGTCTAAGTAAAAGACAAACATTCATTAAATGGGAAGAGACAACTTCAAAAGACAGAAGGAACGTTCAACTCTGTTGATTTGACATTCATTCGTCTGTAAAAGAGATCCGTTGACAGGTCTAACTAACTCAGCTGGTGTGAACCAAGGAGAAGATGACAACACATCTATTGAGTTGACCAGACTGAGACAAGTCATAACAAGTATGGTGCAAGTACATGAGAATTAAATGCACATTTAATGCAAAGCTTATTATGACAAACCTAACACCATGGACGTACAAACTATGAAGATTTGCAACCTACAAATGGAGGATTTGATTCAAAACGACTAATTTGCCAACGACTAATCGATTCAAATTCACTTATAAATACAAGACTTCATCATCAATGATGAATCACAGAAACTATACAAACAAGAATTCAAGCATTTGAGTAACACACATTCAAGCAAGATATCAACCCATAATTCTTAAGAGCCCGGATTGTTCATCAATCCTTAGTGCTCTAAGTTTCCGATCATAAGCTTGTTTAAATTTCACAACTTAAGCTTAGATAAAGTGATCAAACGTGTTGTTTGTTTCACTAGTTGACCTATTATACTTCAAACCCTATCTTCTTCATAAACCCTAAAAGATTATAGTTTGTTCTAAATCAATTATTGTAAAAGTATTTGTTCTTATAATAACAAGTTGAATCAATTGTGTCGAGTGGGATGTTAAATTACAAGTTCATTTAAAAAGAAATTAACTTCACAGTTGCGCTGTGAGAGTGGATGTAGGTCTGGAGGTCGAACCACTATAAATCTTGTGTGCAATTTACTGTTTTATTGCTTAATTATCCCGTCTGCTATATATTGTCATATTATTGCCAATGATTTAAGCATTAAAACCGGCATTTTGAGTTGTCAAAATCAAACAAGTATTTTAACCAGTTGATATCAACTCAGATGATAGCACTCGTATTCATTGCATTATTTGATAAAGAGTTTTCATAACCCACGAGTCTACACATTTAGGGCCTACACAATTTCGCACTAACAACTAAGTAGATAGTTGTCCAACTTATCAACTAAGAAGCAATCAGTAGATTGATTATCTATCCATGTTGTTCTTACACTCGCACCAAATCATATAACTTGCCAAACGACTTAATCTTTAATGAAGTTAGTCACCCCATCTAATCACAAGAAAGGTTTTAAATTGCGAGAAAAGTTTATTCACCCCTTCCCTCTAAACTTTTCTCCAAAACTACTTGTTTAGGGACCTATTAGTAGTATTAGAGCAATGGTTCTAACGAGTTGCTGACTTTGAATATCATTGACTTTTAAGGAAAAGTCTTTATAGTTCACTTGAACTTGATCTTTTAAAAACTCTCATTTTTTCATAAAATCATGAGCATGGATACTAATACTAGGCATCTGTCTAATTTTTTATTTTTTTTATTGAAGGCTATGAATACTGGAAGGTGCACATGGAGGCGCATTTCAGTTCAATCCACGACTAGATATGGAGTGTAATCAAAGATGAACCCATCGTGGTCATGACTCCTAACATTGCCACATGAAATGCAGTTGTTCCTATAGGCCAGCTTGTTCCAAAGCCAAGAGTTGAACTCACAACAGATGAGATGAAGTAGAACAATCTCGACAGCATAGTTAAGAACCTCTTTCTCAATACTTTTACTAATGATTATCTTGGCAAAGCTTACAGATGTAAAACAACCAAAGAGATATGGGGCACTCTAGTTATCATGTGCGAAGGAACAGAGTAGATCAAAGAAAACAAACTCATTATTGCAGTCCAAAAATTTGAAATGTTCAATATGTAGTAAGATGAGACAATAGATTAACTTGATGCCCGATTCACTAAAACTCATCAATGAAATTGATTCACTAGGAAAAAAGTATAACAATCGAGAGGTAATACTATATTGACAAATATGTAATATTGTTAAAGATTAACGAGTAATATTACTCATGTGACTTGAATTTGATATGTTTTTAGTATTCTCCCATTAATTCAGTATATACCATATTGCTACCTTTATCTCATTTTTTGGTGCTAAATCAATTGAATTCATGAATCCCAATTTGTATTTCTTTTTCATTTTTAAACTTAATATCCCGAAAGAATCCCTTGTGAATTTTGTTGGCATATATTAGTACGAGAATGATATAATGTGGACCATTTATATGATAGTTTCACTTTAATATAGATTTGATTTTATTTTCATTTTTAAAAACTCGTGTAAGACGGTCTTATGTATGAGATGGAGCTCCGTTTAGTATTTGCATTTCACTTTGTTACAAAAAAATAATTTGTATAGAGTCATGAAGATCATATAATATGCATGTGATGAAACTCGTCTCATGTATAAGATCGTCCCACATATATAAGAAAATGTTTCAAATGTTTAGTGTGCATGAATAGAAGATTTGTGCACACTAATTTCGACCCGCTTAAAAATCTCGCGGATCGCCCTAATAGATAAAAGTGTTGTGTAATAAATGTTAGTGTATATGTATATTCATGCTTTTGTATATGCTAGAATAGCTTAGTTAATCCCACATCGAATACTCTCACAAATTGTAAATCAGTAGCTTGTACTTATTCTATTTTGATCTATGAAATAATTATCAATTCAAATCATATCAATTCTACATGGTAACCAGAGCAAATTAAGATCCTTTCCTTTCTTTCTTTTTTCCGCTGCATTCTCTGGTCAACAACTACCATCTGTAATTTCCTAAAATTTAGGAAACACTTCAACTTGATTGCAATCATCCCCACAGACGCCCTAGCCTGCCTCACGCAACACCCTAGCCGCCATCATCATGCCTTCTAACACCACCGACGACACTCTTCCTCCGACCACCGACGATACTCTTCCTCCGACCACCATCTCAACCACCACCAACCCCACTGGCCCCATTGCCTTCAACATTGCAGCGCAGGCTCCCTTAAAACTGAGTTCGACAAACTACACGGCATGGTCGTTCCAGTTTCGAATCCTCTTGACAGGCTATGACCTGTTCGGCCATCTTGATGGCTCCAAACTCTGTCCACCGGCGACCACCACGACTAACAATATCACAACTCCCAATCCCGCTCATACCCTTTGGGTCCGTCAGGATCATCTCATACTCAGTGCGATCATTGGATCGCTCACCCCCACGCTGATTCCCTTCATTGCGGGTGCTAAATCCGCTCGCGATGCGTGGGACACCCTCATGCGCACCTACGGCAAGGCCTCTCGTGGCCGCATTCTTGCCTTGCGCAATCGCCTCCATAACCCGTCCAAGGGAGATCGTTCAATCATCGACTACATGCTCGAGATCAAAGGCATCGTTGACGAACTCTCACTCCTTGGTGTTATCTCTGATCCTGAGGATCTGGCACTCAAAGTCCTTAATGGACTTGACGACTCGTACAAAGAAATTGCAAATGCTATTCAGGCTCGTGAGTCATCTGTTACATTTGATGAACTACATGAAATTCTCCTAAGCATGGAGGCACAAATGGTCGCTCGGACACCAACACCCCTGCCCCCTCCGGCTACTGCCTTCTACGGTGCCCAGCAATCACCGAAACACCCTCACTCGCGGCCGCCTGGCCGTTGGCAGAAAACTCAGCAGCCTGCCCAGGCCTCACGTCCACCTCCTCGCCAGCAGCAGCCTGCCTCGGCTGTTCCCCAGTCCACCAATCCGCGCCAGTATCAAGGAAAATGTCAACTCTGTGGTGAATTTGGACATGCTGCGAAACGGTGCCCTTCCTACAATTTTTCACCAGTTTCTCCCCAACCGGCAGCCTTGCCACCTGCATACTCCTCTCCGTCGGCGCATACATCCTACTCCAGCCCTTCCGCTAGTGAATGGATCCCTTGACTCCGGGGCTTCACACCATATCACTTCGGATCTCTCGAATCTCTCTCTCCATCCTCCCTACAATGGTACTGATGGCGTGGTAATTGGTAATGGTATTGGTTTAGGCATACGTAATATTGGTTCTATGAAATTTCCAAACCTTGATACTTTGCTCTTTTTGGATACTCTTCATGTTCCTCTTATGTCACGTAATTTGATTTCCGTCTCTCGCCTTTGTTGTGACAATGATGTTAATGTGGTGTTCTCTGACTCTGGCTTTCAGGTGATGGATCGTCGTACGGGGGAGCCTCGCCTACACGGACTGCGCGTTAATGGACTTTATGTGTGGCCGTCTCGTGAAGATCATGCAGCCCTCGTATCCACCCGTCAGTCCCTGTCTACCTGGCATGCCCGTCTTGGTCACCCCTCTCCTTGCATACTTAATTCCGTACTCTCTACTAATAAATTTCCAGCTTTGAAGCAACATATGTTTTCGTGCAATTCTTGCAAATGCATTAAGAGTCATAAACTTCCTTTTGCTGAATCTAGTTTGAAATCCACTGCACCTCTTGAATTAATTTATTCGGATGTATGGACATCCCCTGTTTTATCAATTGATGGCTTTAAATATTATGTGTTGTTTGTAGATCACTTCACTAAGTATATGTGGTTGTACCCCTTAAAGCACAAATCTGATGTACTTGCTACTTTTACTGCGTTTAAATCACTTGTTGAGAATTTTCTTAAAACCAAGATCATCTCTTTATATTCTGATAATGGTGGAGAATACATTGCCTTACGTCCTTTCCTTACTTCTCATGGCATAACCCACCTCACTACCCCACCTCATACCCCTGAACATAATGGCTCTTCAGAGCGTCGTCATCGACACATTGTTGATACCGGTCTTGCTCTCCTACACCATGCTTCACTACCCACCTCCTACTGGCCCTATGCCATGTCCACTGCCACTTACATCATAAATCGCCTTCCCAAGGTCAACCTATCCATGATGACTGCCTATGAAAAACTGTTTAGCCGTCCCCCGAACACCTCCAAACTCCGGGTTTTTGGTTGTCTTTGTTATCCCTGGCTTCGTCCCTATA
Source organism: Galeopsis tetrahit (assembly GCA_963675135.1). Lineage (NCBI taxonomy): Eukaryota > Viridiplantae > Streptophyta > Magnoliopsida > Lamiales > Lamiaceae > Galeopsis > Galeopsis tetrahit. Next base: position 74,169,021 of record OY776123.1, read on the forward strand.
CTACCCACAAACTTGATACCAGATCCATCCCGTGCATCTTTGTTGGCTACTCTCTTACCCAAAGTGCTTACCTTTGTCTTGATCCAACGTCCATGCGTATTTATACCTCTCGTCACGTTGACTTTGTCGAAAACACCTTTCCTTTCCCTTCTCTCACAAAATCCCCTACCTCCCCACCACCACCTTCGGATCTCTCCATACTTGGTCCTATCCCCTCTCCTCCTGCGCTTCATGAACTCACGCTGATGCCACCGAACCCGCCACACGCGCAGCCGCCCGCTCCACCGCCTCCCCCCACGGCTCCATCACCTCCGCCCACCTCCGGTCATCCGATGGTGACCCGTCTTCGCAATAACATTGTGAAACCAAATCCGAGGTACTGTCTCACCTCCACCGTTACTCCTGATTTTGAGCCAACATCTGTTACACAGGCACTATCTGATTCACGTTGGCGTGATGTTATGTCATCTGAATTCACTGCGTTACTCAATAATGGAACGTGGGATCTTGTGCCACCTGATCCTGCTCGGAATGTTGTGGGTTGTAAGTGGGTGTTTCGAATAAAGAGGAAGCTTGATGGTTCTATTGATAAATACAAGGCCCGTCTTGTTGCTAAGGGATTTCACCAGCGTCCGGGGATTGACTTCTTTGAAACCTTCAGCCCAGTAGTGAAGCCTGCCACTGTCCGCCTTGTCCTTAGTCTTGCTATCTCCCAAGACTGGCCCCTTCGTCAATTCGATGTCAATAATGCATTTCTGCATGGTTCTTTATCTGATGAAGTCTTTATGTCCCAGCCCCCTGGCTTCACAAATAAGAACTATCCCTCACATGTGTGCAAACTTCGAAAATCTATTTATGGTCTTAAGCAGGCTCCCCGTACGTGGTACAATGCTCTCAAACAGTTTCTGGTCTCCATTGGCTTTGCTTCCACCAAATCTGACGAGTCCTTATTTGTCTTCTCCAAGGACTCCACCTTGGCCTACTTTCTGGTGTATGTGGACGATCTAATCCTGACGGGCAATGATTCCAAGTTCCTGAACTATGTTGTCACTGCTCTTGCTAAGGCCTTCTCGGTTAAGGACCTTGGTGAGTTGTCTTACTTTCTTGGTGTTGAGGTTCTTCGATCATCTGACTCTTGTGTACTTCTTTAGAGGAAGTACATCACTGATCTTCTCTCCAAGTACAACATGCTCGATACTAAGCCTGTTCAAACTCCTTTAGCCTCGGGAATCAAGCTTTCCCTCCACGACGGTTCCTCTTCGGCTGATGTCTCTATATATCGCCAAGCTTTGGGCAGTCTTCAATACCTTCTCTTCACCAGACCCGATATTGCCTTTGCTGTGAACAAACTCTCCCAGATCATGCATGCTCCAACTGCTATTCACTGGGGTGCTGTCAAGCGCCTACTTCGGTACCTCAAAGGCACTCTTGATCTTGGTCTCACACTTCGACGACGTTCTCCTCTCTCTCTTCACTGCTTCACAGATGCTGATTAGGCGGGTGATTGTGATGATCGCTCCTCTACAGGGGCCTATATTATCTTCCTTGGTGCCAATCCCATCTCCTGGTGCTCCAAGAAACAGCGTTCTATTGCTCGCTCATCCACTGAAGCTGAATATCGCTCCATTGCTGCCACTGCTGCTGAAACTCAATGGACGTGCTCCATTCTGAGTGAACTTCGGGTCACATTGCCGTCTGTTCCGGTCATATATAGTGACAATATTGGTGCCACATATCTCTGCTCTAATCCCATGTTTCACTCCCGCATGAAACACATTGCCATTGACTACCACTTCGTGCGGGATCTAGTGCAGAAGTCCTTATTACGAGTATCACATGTCTCTTCTTCGGATCAACTTGCTGATGCCCTCACTAAGCCACTGTCTCGGGCTCGTCTAGACCTTCTAATGTCCAAGATTGGCCTCACTGTCCGTGCTCCATCTTGAGGGAGGCTGTTAGTGTATATGTATATTCATGCTTTTGTATATGCTAGAATGGCTTAGTTAATCCCACATCGAATACTCTCACAAATTGTAAATCAGTAGCTTGTACTTATTCTATTTTGATCTATGAAATAATTATCAATTCAAATCATATCAATTCTACAATAAAACTTGAAAATTGATGTATATATAACTCAAAAGTATAAGTAATTTTAATGAGAAGTGTAGGTATACATATCTAAAATTAAAAGCACAAATTCAATTTATTTTTTCTTTATAGAACCCATTTTTTATCTTTCTTTATTTTGTTTGATTCAATCATTCAAAAATTTCTCACTTAATTCTTGTTCTTTTTTTTTGGTCCAACTTCATTTTTTGTTATCTTTTATTTATTTTTCTTTGATTAGTGCTTATTTTTCTTTGAAACAATCAACAAGAAGAAAGAGAAATAAGCACCATAAATCTAAATAACAAACACTTTTCACTTTGTTATATTAGCATTTTTTGGCAATTTATTCTTTGTATGATATGGATTTAAAAGTAATACTGCTGATTTTTTTCATTATAATCTTCTTCTTTTTTTTATGTAATTACTCTAATGTGTTGTATGCATACTTTTTCTATGTTATATTTTTTATACTATTACGTATATGCAAATATTGCATGATTCAAATTCTATAATCTCACTATATCATTACTGCATGATGTGTGAGTATTGCATGATTCAAATTCTATATGCAAATATTGCATGATTCAAATTCTATATGCAAATATTGCATGAATCAGATGATATTGAAAATACAGATATTACTATGGTTGCACTCTTGTACGGTAACTTGTTCCTATTTAATATTTGAACTAATACTATATAATATGTGAATTAATATTATATTGTATTTGAATTAATATTATACTGTATCTGAAATAATATTATACTGAACATTCACTCATTTAAAAAATTGAATCAAGTAATATCATATAACTGGTACACACAACTACTGTTTGTCTGGACTACGATACTGATTAACAATATTAAAATAGAATATGAACACGTATTTGATAATATTCAATTAATTAAAGACTATGCAAAATAAAAATAAAAAAGGTTAACTGAGTACATGCAACTATTTCTCGTAAATTTTTTATCCAATTTTACATGTGTGATTTAGTATTAAAAAAACATTTATTATTGTTAGTGCTAACAGCTAATACATCTGATTCATACGCACTTATTCAAATTTGGTTTTTTTTTTTTATTACAAGTTAAATACCTAGGTAGTGGTGCTCTAACCACTTGAGCTATCCCACTTTGTCTTCAAATTTGATAATAATACATTGATGATTAATTCTTAATTTGATATTAAATGTAAATGTCAACCATATCAGAACTTAACAAATGTGGACATATAAACTTTGGAATAATTAGTATTTTACGTAGCCAAATATTCTCCAATCACTACTTAATTAAAATTTGGGTCTGAGCTAATCATGGCGATTATTCTCCCTCGTTATAATTATGGTTAAACTTTAAAATACTAACCTAAGCTTAAAATAAAGTTTCAGTTCAACACGAAAAAAAATATTCAATTATATTCATACCAATTACCAAATGATCGAAATACAATATTTGCAAGTTTATTTTTAGATGTAAATTCTGAATTTGAGATTTTGAAATTTAACCCATTTCTATTTTAGAATTTAGAATTAGAATTTCAAAATCTCATCCTATAAAATACATATAAATAATAACCTTATAAGGGCATGATTGGTATGATGGAATGAATTTAAGGCTGAATGGAATGAACTGAAGAATGGAATGAAGGTTTGAATGGAATGAGGTCTGAATGAGCATTCCCATGATTGGTATCGATTAAGAATGGAAAAGCAATTCATTGATTGATTCTATTCTCCTGATTGGTATACTAAAATGAAATGCAAAATAATATATATGTTTTATCTTAAATGACTAAAATACCATCAACGTATGAAATAATCGCACTCATCTCTACTAATAATATAAATTAATAAATATAAAAATAACTAAAATATAGGGATAATATCATTTTTATCACTCATGTATATCCTTTTCTGATTTGAATTATTTATTCAATTAACTAAAAGTAAAAATAATTAAAAATTAAGTAAATTAAATAAAAAAAAAAACACGGTTCTTCTTCTCTTTCAACTGAACTGCGCCGTCGTCTCCCACCTTTCTGTCGTCGACCTTCATACTGTCCCCCACTCCCATATTTAATTCAAATTTGAGGATTTTTTTTAATGAAAACCAGTTTATGTTTATAGAGGACATTGATTGTTCATGAACGAGAGTGACAACGTCTTCTCTTTTGCACATATATAGAGAGAAAAAACAATACAAATTTTATTTTCTCAGCGTCTTCTCTCTCGAATTAGGGTGGAAGAATGTTGAATAATAAATCGTCGTATTTAATTGTGAATTAGGGTTGGAGAAGTGAGTTAATTGTTGAAAAGGATAATTATGTAAAAAACAAATTTGAGTGATTATTTTAAAAAATAAAATAAAATATAATTCGATTCCACACAGAATGGAATGGGGAAAGACAGGGGGATGGAGAGGAATCAGAATTCTTTATTTTTGGGAATCACCATTCCTTAAGGAATTGGGATTCCACGTAAAAAAATATACCAATCGTGAGATTAGGAATGAGCCCATGAATGCTCATTCCATTCCAAGCCTATTACTGCATACCAATCATGCCCTAATAGATTTATTGATCTCCTCCGATTAGTTAATTTTGATGAGTTCGCATTTCAGAATTAATGATAAAAAAACAAATCGAATTCTAAAGGCCAAAAATGAAAAAAAATTGAGCACAAATCTCTTGCTTGCAAAATGGAAAAATAAATAAATAATTAAACCCAATCTGAAATCATTGTCAGGCAATTAAAGTTGAGTATCTGAAGACCAATGTCTTAAATTGTAACTAAACCCACATTATTTTAGGTCTAAAGTTTCGATTAAAAAAATGTACCACCATTTTCTATTTCTATTTAAAACCAGTTTAAAATTGAATTGAGTGATTTTAATTCAGGAAATTAGGAATTCATAGTGAATAACGAAATGCACTTCATAGTAAACATTGAAAGACAGGTGCATTTTACACAAGATTACATGACACATGCAGCAGGATAAATAAGCAGGAATAATGTTGTCACCAACAATGGTCTCAACTTCCCTGGGAACTCGGAATGAACCATAATTCAAACTAGTTGATGTTTTAGAATATCTTTCTACGCACTTTAGCGCTAAGATAAACGGTTTTTTGTTTCCTTTATAGGTATGCAGAATTCAACTTCTTTAATCGTACAAACCTAGCTCGAAGAAGATACGCGTAGATATCGCTGAGTCATCTCACAGTTTCTGAATGACCACTGAATTCAACAAACCGGCCTGTTCAATTGTCTGGGTTAGATCAGAAAGGATCTTGGGAGGAAATCCAACGGTCTGCAACTGATATGAACTGGGGCCCCCCTGCCTAGATGCATCTATGAAGGAACGGATATCAGCTATTGTATGGTGGTGGTTGAATTGTGCAACCATTCGGGTTCCATCAGCCAACCTAAGTTGAATTGAAGTGGATGGCTGTGATGTATCCACCACCAGCCTCTCCGAAGGGGACGGGGCATTCTGGTCAGGAGCAGAAGGAGCAATTGCATCACCACCTGATTCATTTGCAGAAGTGCTTCCCAGAGTTCTGCCCACTCCTCGAAATGGAACTTGAACTACTTCTGGTTCCTGAGAGTAAACCACAAGAAAACATTTTACTGGATATGTTTCAATACTCATTAGTCTTATAATTAGGGAATTCAGCACCTAATGGATGACTGTGTTACAGAGGCCTACAGTTAGTCAGATTTAGCTTCAGAAGTGAACTCATACTAAATGCAATTGCTAGGACAGGTCCTAATGGATGACCGTGTTACAGAGGCCTACAGTTAGTCAGATTTAGCTTCAGAAGTGAACTCGTACTAAATGCAATTGCTAGGACAGGTCATACAGAAGTCTTTAAAGTGGAAGGCATTTGAGTTTAGAGATAAGCATTCACCAAATGAGCAAGATAAAAAAAAAACTTCTGACATGTCAACAACAGGTTTGCGCATCTTACAGAATGGTTTCGAACTCAGGTTAATGGATCCTCCTGTGACTTTTAACAGGATTTTAAGCATTCAACAGCTAGTGGCCAATATAAGGAATAATTGATCTCTTCATCAAAGTAAGACATTGACAATCAAAACTACAGCGATCTAGAATCTGTCTGCATCAAAGCATCCTCGCTCTTTTCATTAATAAATGTTTGCCTCAATAAAGTTTGAGACCAAGTTTACTCTTTCCTTCCTGTACCAATAACAAGACCCTTGGATGGTGATGTATATATTTGATTACTGGGGAGTGGGGTTAATATGTGCTGTACACACAGAGGTCACAAGGTTTTCAATTGACCTTAAATCATTCCATTCGCTTTTCCTACTCCTAAGTTTGTTATCAGATAAGGCAACAAGAAGGGTCACCCTCAGCCTTTTTAAATATTTCAAATCTGAATATCATTTTTCTTCATTACTTTTAGCCAACAATGGCCCTGAAAGATGATTTTTTCTGGAAAATGGAACAATAAATGCATGTGCTTGTACCAGCAAAAGAAAGGGAGAACATGAGAAAAATAAAACTAAGTTCAGAGGGCACTTACAGGGCAGTTTTCATCCCTCCTAATGAGATTGACATGCACGGAGGATCTCCTATCTGCAGGTTCCAGCTCTTTCGGACACTCAGATTTTCTGATGCTCTGCAACCAAAAGGCATATAAGGGAGACGAGAGGCCATTTACACATTATCAAGTCCTAGTACAGAACTCCTATATCTTCTACAATGCAAATCTGGAAAGTAGTTCCTCAATGATGGCTATTAAGTATTCAATGTGACAGGAGTATAATACCAACACTCCATCGATTAGACGGGAAAAAAAGCAAAAGCATAAAATTTTACTCCAAATGAGATCTCAAATACAGCTTTTATGAGAAGATTCAGCATAACAACCATTCAGTTCAGTTGAATCCTTCCATTTTAACCTTTTAAGTTACCTCGAGGAATGGAGCATTTTCAGGATCATCCAACCTCCTCAAAGGACCCTCATTAACAGTGAAACCATTTGTCCAGAAAACAATGTTGTGCACAACTGACTCAGGCTGCTGCGGAGCATTTGGTACTACAGTTTCACCTGAGAGCAGCCTTCCTGTTCCTGTGAAGCTTCTTGAGCTTGAAGATGGCTGAAGATTTTCCAAGGGCCCTTGAACAGCACCCAATTGTCGAGCCTGATCAAAAATTGCATCAACATCATTGCCCTTGGATGGATCTTGAACAAGCATACCACTGAAGAAAGTAACATATTTAGTGAGATAAAGATTCACCTACTACACCAATCAGATAAAGTATTTGTCTCAACAGAATGAGGAATGTGTTAAAATTTATCAATATAACAAACCCAGACATGGTTTTGATCAGTAACACCAAATTAAACTCCCAGATCAGATAATATCAATAACATCAATGTTTAGCTCCTTTGAACCTTAGTTATTAAAGCACTTCAAATAAATCAATTGAAATTGTGAAACAGCACTACTAAAGTAAACACCAATATGAAGACCAAGAAATAAAGGGAAAATAATTCTTCAGCAATACGATCCTGAATCCTAAAGACATACTACATCTCTACTCCAATTCGAATTCCAGTCCCATTGAATTCAGAATTTAAGAAAGCAAACATGAATATAAAGACGGTGCAAATCACAACTCAATTAGAGAAAGAAAGTGTGAATAACAACAACCTAGGGCTTCGATAATAAGGAAGAAATTGTAGGAAACACAGAACGGACCTTTTTTCGCCGCCGGTGTAGTACTCCTGCGGGCCATCGGAATCACTATCGGAATCGTGGGCGGATGGACGATTGAGGTCGGAGAGTGTACGGATTCCGCCAGTACGGCTGCTGGAAGGTTTCGAGGGTTTCTTGTCGCGAGAAGACATCTTGATTTAGGTTTTGAATTATTGTTCGCAGGCAGCGTATATGATCAACAATTTCGGATAGCTTCACAAAATCACAGCAGAAAGAAGATACCAACAGTAACAAAGTCTATTGCAATTTAACCTGAAATATTATTATTTATACTATGATATTATATTTTCCCCTTTTATTGATATTTTACTCTGTCAATTTTCATTTTAAAAAATAGATACTCACTTGCTATAAGCTTCCTTTGCTTGCAGAAAGGTAGTAAGTAAAAAAAAAAGTTTTAAAAAATAAGAATGAAAAAAGTTGGAAGGATATCAATTAAGGGAATAAGAAGGTTATGATTAGGTGTGAACGGTTTGGTTTGGTTTGGTTCGGTTCGGTTTGGTTAACCAAACCCCCCTAAATCGTAAATCAAATTATAAATTGGTCTTTTTTATTTAAACTATAAATCAAACCGTATTTACAAAAATTATTCGATTTAAAATCATAATATTTCGGGCGGTTTTGACTGAACCGTAGTTTTGCTCATTTTTATTTTTTTCTTTATACGCAATAATTAATAAAAATGTAAAACACAATCTCAATAGAACAGACAAGATGAAATCTCAATAATCCAAAATATAATTTGAATAGACGAAATGTTATTACAACATTCACAGACTAGTCGTTAAAAAATACTGTAACTAAATAACATAAAAAGAAACAACAATTCAAGATTTCAAATTGAGTGAAAGGTTGAGAGCGCTATGCATGTAGAGGCGCTGAATACTAAATAGAAGAGAATGGGTAGGATTTTTGGCTTTTAGCAATTGAGCTTACCAGCTTGAAAAATGTCTTGGTTTACTAGTTTACGGATTATATAATATAGAGACTATATAATATATAGTAGTAATATTTATTTATATAATATATATATATATATATATATATATATAAAATAAATTCGGTTTGGTTCGATTTTTTGCAGTTTTTCATTAGTGAAAACCGTAAATCAAACCATACTAAAAAAAAATCAATTCTAAAAACCGTAAACCAAAAATCGAACCATATTTAATGGTCTGGTTTGGTTCGATCATTCTGAACCATACTTTGCACACCCCTAGTTATGATAAACGTGTAAATAAACATAAATGAAAAGTTTATGGCAGGACGAAGAGACTATTAATTAAGTCTTAACTAGATAAAACTAGATGAATACTTATATGTGTATTATCTCGAATGTCAATAAAAATAAATATTTATAATATATTATATATTTAAATAATTTAAAATAAAAAAATCAAATAATTTTTTTTGAAAAACAAAGTGAATGAGATAGAAAAAAATTTGAATACAAGAGATTAAGATGTATTGTAAGTTTGAAAAATAATTATATGAAATATTGTAATAGAAGGGTTATTTTTAAATTCTAAGTAATTCTTTTTTAGCTTTCTTTATGTAGTAGTTTTATTAGTTGATTTTTTGTTAATTCATTATTTACTTGTACAATCAATTTGTTGTTTGAGGCCTCAAACTAAAGATCAATGACCCATTCTCAAGTTCTGGGATAAACACATCTGTTTAATTTCATTCTTATTTAGCACATTTAAACATATTTTTATTTAACTTTGAAGATGAAGTAAGATAGTTCAAATGGAAATGATTAGAGTATCATCATCTAAATTAAATTTGAGTCATTGAAAATAATGGAGACTGGTTAAATTTTAAAATAATAATAATAATAACTTTGAAAAGGGAGTATTTTTCGAACTTACAAAACATTCCTCGTTTCAATCGAAGCATTAACTCATGTAATGCGATTAATTGGTTAGTGATGATTGAGAAGTTGGATACTTTTCCAAATGATGAGTCCTTTTATTTGAGAATTTCAGATATGTTATACGGAGTAAAATTTCTCGTCAATTGAAAATCGAACAATTAGCAATTCATATCTATTCATAAGTTGTATTATTATCTTAAAAAAAAATAGTGTTTGTTATTTTAGACCCTTTTGTTCTGGAGTTGGTGATATGGACAATGGATTGCACTCTTGTATAATATACATGTAACTTGTTACTGCATTTAAACTAATATTATACTCTATTTGAACTAATATATTATTTATATACATGTAACCTGTTACTGTATTTAAACTAATATTATACTCTATTTGAACTAATATATTATTTATATACATGTAACTTGTTACTGTATTTAAACTAATATTATACTCTATTTGAACTAATATATTATTTATATACATGTAACTTGTTACTGTATTTAAACTAATATTATACTCTATTTAAACTAATATTATATTGTATTTATCATAACTCATAGATAACATTCACTCATTTAAAAATATTGAATTAAGTGTTATCAATTACATACATGTAACTGGTATGTAACTAGTACACACAAGTATTTGCCCTGAACAATTTTTTATATTGAAGATCTTTGTTCTGGAGTTTGTGGTCTAGATTGGACATTTTTTTTTTAAGTTGAAGATCAATACGAGCAAATCGATGTGAGTTTCAGTTATCTCAATAAAGTGTTTGTCGACACTTGTCAACCTCTCAAGCCATATTTTGCTCACAACGTGCTAATTAATCATGTACAAGTCTGGACAATATTTTCTACATGAAAAAAAAACAAGTAAAAAAATTGGAAATTCGGTCGTCTAGAACCAAACTGCCTCTTCAAAAATCGTAACCGCCGCCTGTTCGATTTCAATTCCTGTGTTTCGCAAATCATAATCGTTGGTCCGAATTGAAACAGACAATTAGAATTGGTTGAACGTGTTTATTCAACACCCTCAGCTCGACTGACTCTTCACCAATTGACAACTCATGTTGAGTGTCGCCTGCAACAACTATGTATATAGACAAATTACACATAAAAAGATAATTGTAATGATTACAATGGTTGCATTTATCACTATGAATAGGGCAATGATCTTACATTGTAAACTCTCTCAATTAAGAACCAACTATAAACGTCAAGAAAGTTATGCCTGATTCACCTCAGTAAAATTGAATCACTAAACTCTTCTCCTCGTCCAATCATGACAGTATATTAATCAGCAATTTCAAAGCAAACGTCTATTGCCAAGCTTATTTTTGTTGGTTCCATATGCAACGAAAACACACATCTAATTGCACAATTTAGACACTCCGACTCCTTTTTAATGAGATCCGAGGCAAGGTGACTCGTACGATAACTCATTTTCATTGCTCTAATTTCTTACCGCTAATAAATTGATTCATTAAAGTATATGTTCATACTTTTGGATATTTGGAGAATGAAGAAAAATGAATGTTTTCATAAAAAAAAAAAAAAAAAAGAGTGTTTTTATTAAACGACAACTAACGTAAATGAATGTCCTTCTAATGGATGGAGAGAATATTACCCCCAAAGTTATTGTTCTCATTTCCATTCGGATCCAGCTGGAACGCAACAAAGCACCGCCGGTCCACATCCCCAATAATTCCAAAAAAAAAAAAAAAAAACAGATTTGGAGATAAAAATTGAGATAATTCTACAAATGAGACCAACAATGAATGCTTTAGGGGCACATGGTTTGTCAAACGAATTGGAATCAGATATGCTTTCAATTATGAATTGTTTGGTTGATAAATAAGAATAACTATTTTTTTTAACAGCAAGATAAATAAGAATAACTAGTAGTATTTGATTTAAATAAAACCTTCAGCAATAATTTTGTTTTAGTATATCCAATTTTATAATTCTCATTTCTTTTAATTAGAAATACTTACTTTTAGTATATCCAATTTTATAATTCTCATTTCTTTTAATTAGAAATACTTACTTTATATTCCTCCAGGCTCCAACTACCCCTCCCCCACATCACATGTCCACTTTATATCTACATTTCTCCTCCCAATTGAGTCCTCAAATGGATCTATATGACTTTCTTTCCAAACTTTTTTAATATGAAATCACTCACCTGAAACCAAACATCCCTTTAGATTTTATCATAAAGAGAAAAGGTATTTTTAACTAAATAATATTACCGAGATAGTATAAGTCAGGAAGTGAGTCCCCTTTTAAAGTGGAACGTGGAATCTCACCTCGTTCACGATAATCCCCTTTCTCTGCGCATTCAAAAAAGCTCTGCTCTTTGTCATGGATAATCCGACCCATCAAACTCAATCGAAACAACCCGGAAAGAAAAGAAAAGGCAGCAATCCCCTAAAGTACACCTTTGATGGCCAGTTTCTACCTAAAACGCCTCCAGATGATGACAACCATACTACCTCTGAAAGCTCTGATTGTGGCACACACCGCGCCACCAGCTTCCAGCTCCTCGCCAACACCATCCTCAGAATGGAGCTCGCGGAACTGGAGATGATCAAGAACAGGGAGACTGCGAGGCTGGAAGCTCAGAGGCAGCAATCCGAGTTGGATTATGAATTGACTCAGATGATGCTGCAGACTCAGTCACATATTGCTTCCTTCGTCAGCTCCACCAGAAAGAGGAAAAGTCCCAGTGTTGAAGGTAATCCGACCACTCTAGGGTCGAACACTGCGCATGTTCTCTACAATGACGGAAATAACGGTTAATGAAGTTAATTAACTAGTGTTTTCTTGTTGAACGCAGGGAGGAAGCTCTAATAACCTGGCCTACCAATGAGTCTCAGGTTCCTTTCATTGCCTACTGCAATTATCACATGAATTAATACACAAGAAGAGCGCCCAATGTGCTCCATGGATGTTCTAATTATGTACATTACCACTTAGATTGTATGTATGATGCAAAATGACTATTATAAATAATGCGGATTCATATATAATCATAATGGGGATTCTTTGAAAGATTGTAGGGGGTCTGATTCAGATTTGCAGCACCATGCATAGCAGTACACCGTTTCAGAGCACTTTCAATGTACTCACGAAGAGGAGGAAGTGAGCTCTCTTCTTTCTTCTCTGCTTGTGAGCTCAGTTCTTTTTTCTCCACTTGTGAGGCCGGGTCTTCTTTTTTCTCTGCTTGTGAGCTCAATTCTTCTTTTTTCTTTGCTTGTGAGCTCAATTCTTCTTTTTTCTTTGCTTGTCCCCGTACAATCTATTTTTCAGATAGATAAATTACTTTTCACAATCAATGTGGAGTTAAAAAGAGAACCAAAATATATCAGTTCCATTTTACCTTTGATGCCCAATGCCTCTCAGCTTGTTGACATACATCTCTTATATCACGGCCAGACATTCTGTATAAACCAATCAATTGACGACAAGACCACATAAGAAACACACAACTTATTTATGTTGACAAATGAACGCATATATCATACGGGTAAGGTGAGAGGACATCAAACTTACTTTTCAGTAGCTGCGGCAAGTTCAGCCATATCAGATTTTGTCAAGTGCTTTGCATACTGAGCTACTATTGCTTCGCGGGTCTGCTGATCAGGTAGGCTAAAAGTGATCATGGAATCGAATCGACTAAAAAGGTGAAAAAGAGAGGGTAGATAAGTCTCCAGTGAACACACTTCCAAATGTAGAGCACAAAATAAATCTTGTTACCTAAGCAAAGCCGGATCAAGGTCTTGTTTTCTATTGGTTGCAGCAATAACCACTACTTTCTTGTCCTGCTCAAATCCATCAATCTGCAACGTGCAAATCTTATAATGTTAACTGCTTCATTTGGTTTACTATTCAATCAACACCATTAAATAACCCTTAAAAAAGAATATCATCAAAGATGAGCTTTATGCTGACTGTGCTAAGCATATCAAAGCCCATTTTATAACAAGCGAAGCACACACACAAATACATAGTATATGTTATGAGAGGATAAGTGTTATTATTGATGAGCGAGACTCCCGTATTTATAGGGAGAAGATGTAGGGTTACAATCAAAATAAGAAAAACGTAATAAAGATCTAAGTAATAGAAATAGAGAATTAGAGATCCACGTACTTAACACAGAACTGTAGACAAGGAAACATAATAATAATATAATCTTCAACATATATTGTATAATATTGATGCAGAAGACCTAAGTTACAATCTTGTATCAATATTCATAAGTCAAATATTAGAGAGCTTTCAAATGGGAATAGAGTTAGTGTACATAATTAGTCTATACACAAGAAGGAATGTGCAGGAACAATATAGTGCATTTCAGCTATATTCAATAATCAAATCACCAATAGGCTGGTTAATGAATTTGTTTAGGTGCCTAGCGTGTAAACTTATGCTACATTGGCCTCAATTCAGTTCCATAATTTATTAGCCAACACTGGCTTCTAAGAAGTACAAAACATCACTCACCTTTTTTAATCCATCACATTACTAGATGTCTCTCCCAAATTTTAAGCTACCAAATAAAGCAACATTACCTGTCGTAATAACACAGATAACAGTCTACGTGTAGCCTCATGTATGCCACTATCACGAGTAGTTGCAAGCGAATCAACCTGCAACAAGTCCCATTGAATGAGTGACAGATTTACCACACCAAAGAGATTATATATTATGCACTTCGGCTGTTCTAACTTACCTCATCTAGGAAAATAATGGCACCATCTTGGAGTCCATTAGCAAGTGAAAACACTTTACTCAGCAAACGCTCGCTTTCACCATAATATTTAGACATCACGATCTCCAATGGGACATATAACAATGGAATTCGCTGCCAAGGTAGATGCACATTATTTATATGACAAATTCTGATCAAGAACAAAAATGCATGCAGATACAACAAGTAATACCTAATCAAGCCAAAAAAAAAAAAAGTACAATAAAAATAATTTTGTAGGAGGACATTAAGATGACTGACAGCACACAAAAACCATACACCATACCATAAGGATGATTGTGAAAATTTAGTCAACACTCAACAGTAAGTATCAAGATGTAGAAGATGAAATACCGCTTGATTAGCAATTACACGAGCACAAGATGTTTTCCCCGTACCTGAAACCAAATTCAAATTGTAAGCACTATATTTGATTTGATGGCTCTAAACCCCAAAATAGAACCAGCGTGTGCATTTTTATTTCTCCACTCAAAGGAGACATGTGACAGAATCTACAAATAAGTTCAAATTAGATGTCATTCTATCAAAAACCTATTGACTTTCTACTGTAAAGAATTTCCACCATTTTGTGATTTCTTCAGAGACATCAGTGTTTCAGATTTTGCATGGATTGAAGCCTTGACTTGTAATTGATGTAGTCATCATTTAAGTCTCAGTTTTTGTTTCTTACATGAAAAAAAAAACAGACTTGCTGGCACGGCTTCTCAATCCTCCTCCACAGGAGTTACATCTTCATGGTATCAGAGCCAACCTTTGAACCCTAATTGTATTGCTAAGTTCTATTCTAATTGTTGTGATTTTCAAGCAGTGGATTCGGGGAAGGTGATTCGCAGTGCTGATATGCATGGTGGTCTATATTTGCTGAGAGAAAAGGGTCTTCCAAGTAGACAAGTTCACAAGTCAAGTCATGGGTCAAAGTCTATAAATTTTGCTTCAAATTCTATGTATGTTTCCAATTCCAATTCTCGTTCTGTTTCCATTGAAAGTCAAGTGTTGTTATGACTCTGAGGAGATTATGAAGTTGAAGAAAATATCAACACCAAAATTTGAGAATAAAGATCTCGAGACTCTTAGATATTTCCTAGGAATGGAGGTGGCTCGCTCAAAGAAATTGAGCAGAAATGAAGGAAGCAGTCTGGTAGACAAGGGAAGGTACCAAAGACTAGTTGAAAAACTCATCTATCTATCTCACACTAGGCATGATATCGCGCATTCAGTTAGGGTGGTCAGTCAGCACATGAACAATCCAACTGAAGACCATCTAGAGGCAGTGAACAAAATCATGAAGTATCTAAAGATAACTCCGGAACATGGCCTACTATTCAAGAAGTCTATAAACCGAGGAGTAGTTATCTACACTGGTGCTAGTTGGGCAGGAGAGCAAACTGATTGTAGATCAACCACTGGCTATTGCTCTTATGTTTGGGGCAGTCTTGTTTTTTGGAGAAGCAAAAAGCAATTTTTAGTCTCACGAAGTAGTGCAGAGGAAGAATATTGTGATGTTGCACTCGAAATATGAAGCAATGTGACAACATAAATTGTTGAGGGAAATTAAAGTTCAGGTACAAAATTCAGTCCAGATGTTCAGTGATAGTCAAGCAGGTATTAGTATAGCTAAAAATCTTGTACATCATGACAGGACAAAACACATTGAGATTGACCGACACTTAATTAAGAGAAAGTCAACAATGAGATTGTTCAACTCGGCTATATCCCTACAAAACAACAGATTGCTGATATTCTTACTAACGCTCTTCCAAGGATCATTTTTGATGACCTGAAGTCCAAGCTTGGTTTGTGTTACATATACAACCCAGCTTGAGGGAGAGTGTAGAAAAAGGATTGGTCAATTGTGTGCATTGCTGTTAATTTATTTAGTTTCTTTAATTAAAATATTTGACTGAATATCTGATTTTTAGGAATTTGATTGATTCTCTGAGTTTTTCCCTTTTTTAGTGGACTGGAATTTCAGCCACTCTTTGGCTATATTAGGAAATAATTTCATCTTTTGAATAGAGAAAAATATTACCAGATTATTCTTCAATTAATTTTGGTAAATTATTCTTGGACTGGTAACTTCTACTTTTAGATGACTTTCCTCACCTGGTGGGCCTTCGAAGAGCACTGCACGCGGTCTGTTTGTCTCAAACTTACACCGAGTACCACGAATAATCTCATCATACACATCAGGACTCTTTAGAGCCAATAATATAGTATCTTCTATATCCCTACAAGATGGGAACCAAAGAATGTGAAAACAGTTAAGAGTATTTTAATCTTGCTTGCAAGGAAATGAAATCAAATAGAGATAAATGAAAGAATCCCATGACATATGTCCACATATGATAAAAATTTGAAGGACATGAAGTTTTTCTTCAACTGACGACAAAATAACTTAGACAGTAAATGGTGTACCTTTTCTCCAAAGCGGTACGAGACAGAAGGTGAAGTTTAGACAGACAATAACCAAAAAAAAAAAAAGTTCCTCAAAAGACAAATAAAATAAAATTGCAACTAATTACTAAGGAAGGAATGAATTCACGTGCATCTGCCAAATGAAAATTTTCACTCCTTTTATGATGGTTAATGCCTTTACCATGGTAACAGACATAGTAAGATGTGCAGACATAAAAAAGTTAAAACAACAACCTTGAATAAAAGTATATATGATTGCCAAAACCCACTCCATCGTCTATATTATAGAGGTTTAAGCATGTTGTTGCTCTATACAAGTAGATACTCACCTGAGTTTAGTAATTTAAAGTTCTCACAAACCATTAAATCATTCAAGCAGAATCATAGCACTAAAAAGAAGGGTCCATGAATTCTAAGTACCGTTTTTGGTCATCATAGCCAGCAATATTATCCCAAGAGATATCAACATTTGGGTCTTCAAGGTTGGATTGTTTAAGTCCATAGATTTTGACTCCCATAGCCTCCAAATTAGAAATTGTTTTGTCCTTTGTTGGAACCTGCACAACACCACCCTTTGACCTTAACGCTAAGCTTCCTTGTTGTCCAGTTAACTGTAAGATAGATGCCAAAGCTTCAAGTTCCTCAGACGTAAAACTACCTTGCTTCATGAACTCAATTTCCTGCACACAAGCGAACTACCAGTTACTGAAACCTCGGCGCACAAATAGTGCATGACTCATAAATAAATCACAGAAAAAAGTTGAGGTTACACTATAAGATGGAACTTCAGATAGCTAATGAATACATCATTCAGTTACAAGAACTAACAGGTTGGTCAGAGGTAACGAGTGGACGAGACATTAGAATGCATAAGTCTCCATCTTTTGAATTATCCTTCAGATGATCTTGATCTCCATTTGCTTCTTTGGGGGTTTTTGGGCGGCTGAGCATTAGCTGCCAGGAAACCCCGCTGGTCAAAGGGTTCACAATGATAGTCAGCAATAATATAGGATTTAGCTATTTCTCCTTAAGGTTTTGATCAGTTTAAAGAAAAAGAAACAGGCAAACACTGAGTAACCTGTCCCAGGCACGCAACGTCATATCTGATCCAACGCCATTATCTTCAGCCCTGACTCCAAGACGCGAAATAAGCTTTGCAATTAGGAAAGGGATTTCAGAGGATGGAGGAACTTGGAACTTGATGGTCACCTACCAATAAGCATTATATATTACACAAACCATTTAAAACAAAACATTGCAACAATCATGAAAAGATAGTAATTAAATGTGCACCCATACGAGGGACCACGTTAGTCAATCAAACTAGCATTGATATCTCACCACGGATGAAATGAAGAATGCACAACAATGGAGTAGACACAGGGAACACAATAATAGAAAGCCTACCAACCTTTTGTCCCTTAACGCCAACAGTAAAACGAGGATAGGAATCAGTTTGGCCTCCTTTTTTCTTGAGCAAATCTTCAAGTCGAGCTTTTTCTTTCCTCGCGATTTCCTCCAAATTATGATGGCTTGTTGCAGGAGAAGACTTTGGTAGCGGTGGAATTTCAGCAGATTCAGGAAGTGGGGCGCCTTTAGCAGATTCTGGCAGAGGAGGAACATTAGCAGATTCGGGCAGAGGAGGAACATTAGCAGATTCAGGCAGAGGCGGAGTTTTAGCAAATTCAGGCAGAGGCGGAGTTTTAGCAGACTCAGGCAGAGGCGGAATTTTAGCAGATTCAGGCAGAGGCGGAATTTTAGCAGATTCAGGCAGAGGCGGATTTTTAGCAGATTCAGGCAGAGGCGGAGTTTTAGCAGATCCAGGCAGAAGCGGAGTCTTATCAGATTCAGCCAGGGGCGGAGTTTCAGCAGCTGCCTGCATCATTATAAATTGTCATTAAATTTTGTGCAAATTTCCAATTTATATGCAATGCTATCTACATTTTAAAATGATATCACAAAAATACCCATTGAACTCATCAGAGAAGGAAAAGGCCTTAGCAACACAAATATGGAAGTGTAGAAGAGGCAGGTAGAATAAGGCTCAACAGCTAAAGTGATGTGTGGATGATATAACCCAAGAGGATTTGGGAATACAACCCAACTATAAGGGGGAGGGAGGTTTTCATCCAAAAGATACTAGCGACTCGAGTCTATGTGCGGGCAGAATTTAAGTACAAGGCATTAAAAATCATTTTTTCTCAGTGCAAGAGGTTAAAAATGGGAGAATATCAAATGGAATCTTCACAAAGAAAGAAAAGTACACACATTTAATTATAAAAGGCTCCATTAATTCTTGAAATTGCTGCTACGGATGATATATAACACGAAGAAAGAAATGCAGGTAATGCTCTGCCCCTTCCTGAGTTCATATTAGCATTAGCGCCAATTTCACTTCATTTTCGAAATAAATATTTCCACAACTCCCACCCCCACCCCCTCTCCCCTCCCTCCATGTATTGTGTTCATTGGGTTGGTTGAGGGTTTAAAAGTGAAAGGAATATACTGGCCTCATCAGCAAATGCTACATTCAACGATCCAAATCCAAGCAATCCAGCTAAAATGCTGTGAACCAAATATTTGGGCACCCCTTCTGGTCTCGGGGCCTCGGATGCATAAGACTTGTGCTGTTCAAAAATCCCTAATTAAACAAAATTAAGTACTACAGTGAGTTAAAAAAAGGGATGTATGAAGCAGTGAAAATTAATCAAGAAAAATTAGAATAAATACTACAAAGAAATATCTAAACGAACATGTTGTAATTCATGATACTAAAGCAATTTTACAAGTATGCTTCATGAAAAGTAGCCTTTCAGTCAAGCACCATGGGCTCATAACACAAAGAGAATTAATACAGATGACATCTTACACAGAAAAGGGGTGATTGTAAATCTATAAAATTCAATTATCCAACACTTGGTGAAGCAGTCAAACAAAAAACAAACTACTTCTCTAAGCTATGAATAATTGCTGCTCCAGATATTTTAATTTTAGATCCCTCTCTTATTCATAATACAATATCCACAACTAACTGATCAGCTATATTTTACTTGCCAACCTAGCTAGTGAGCAAAAGAAGTTCTTACGGTACTAATTCCAATTTGATTCGGTAGAGAGGTATATGAAGTAAATATATATATATATATATATATATATATATATATATATATCTACTTCTCTAAGCCAAGCACCCATGAACTTGCAATCATGGGTGAATCAAAATTGTTCAAAGTGCCTTACAAATCCCTGAGACCTACCACATTCATATAATTTACCCAAAAGAAGAGTAAAAGTAGAACCACAAATAGAACAATCGTTGAGCAAAAAACACATTCTTCTCTTGTCCAAATATTCTAAAGATTTTGAGTATACTTATCAGTTAAAACTTAAAAGTTAGTGTTCCAGTCTCGTGGCGTCAATCATGGATTGACAAAAGAATTTCTCGGACACGCATTGAAAAAAGTATCCTCAAAGAACAAAAAACTTCAGGAGTTGGTCCCTTAAGATCAGTTAGATAATCACAAAAAAATCCCCAACACTGAGATAATCACAGATTAGAAAAAGAAATGCGCAAGATTAACAAAAAAGTAAACATAAAGAGGAGTGAAACGTACGGTCACACAGAGGTGGTGCTAATGGGAAGCGAGGAGATTGAGAGCGGAAATGACAATGGTTTAGGGTTTTGGCAGAGGCGGTCGAACGGCACGAGTAGAGTGTTCGAGCGAGACGGGAGATTGACACCATGGCGGCGATTCCTCTGCTTTCCAAGCGGCGGAAGACGGTGGCGTGTTCGTGGCGCGCAAGAAATCAGCTAGGCGGTGGAGGAGCGCTTTGCTCTATTAATAAACTCTTATGCCAAAATCCAGTGAAGTTTAACAGCAAGTTTATTTATACTATTTCATTTTTACAGTTTATTTATAATATCTTCAAAATAAAAGGGGTCCATTTCCGGAAACTTTCTTACAATTTATTTATTAGAAGGTTGGGGCGTGGGAAGGTTGTTGATAAATGTAGACCTGTCAAGACGGGCCGGCGGGGCGGGACGGGCCAAAACCGCAAAAGCCCGCCATTTGGCGGGGCGGGGCGGGCCAGACCGTTTGTTAAGCGGGCTGCAAAAACCTCAACCCAACCCAAAAATGGGCGGGCCACGGGTTTAGGCGGGCCAACTTTTTTTTTTTTTTTTTTACAAAAGTATTTATTAAATTTATTAAGAAACACAAAAATTACAGTATATATAAAGAATTATAGTGTTAATAATTAACAACAAAAAAACTAATTAGAAACATTGTCATTATTAATTGTACAATACACTATAAATTACAATAATGTTATTTATATATATCAGAAAATGAAGAAAGAAGGAAAAAAAATGGAGCTGCTTCTATAATCTGTCATTTACTAGAGTTTTTTCTTTTAGTTAGATTTATTGTATATTTTTTTAAAACAAAGTTGGATAGTTCAAATGGTTAGAGCATCATTACCTAGACAGGTCTTGAGTTCAACCCCTACAAAAGGCATAAAATACATTTTTTTTATATTTTTTAAGTAAATATAATATTTAAAAAAAAAAGGCGGGCCAGCCCGCCAAAGCCCGCACCAACCCGCCAAAGACCGCGAACCAAACGGTCCGGCCCGCCTGGGCCCGCTTCCTGGCGGGCTTGGAAAAGCTTAGCCCAACCCACTATTTTAAGTGGCGGGGCGGGCTGACCCAACGGGCCCAGCCCGTTTTGACGGCTCTAGATAAATGTAGTCTTAGAAGTGATTAAAATTGATATTTATAGTAAAATGAAAAGTGGG
Source organism: Galeopsis tetrahit (assembly GCA_963675135.1). Lineage (NCBI taxonomy): Eukaryota > Viridiplantae > Streptophyta > Magnoliopsida > Lamiales > Lamiaceae > Galeopsis > Galeopsis tetrahit. Next base: position 74,190,756 of record OY776123.1, read on the forward strand.
TTGTATTTTAAAACAAAGTGATTTTAAGCAATTGGGTAGAAGTTGATGATGTTTTTTAAAAAATCTTTTTTTTTTTTTATTTTACAAAAATAACCTTGTATGCCAAAAGTGTGAGCAAAACATATGAATAGGAAAAAGTGAGGTTAAATTTGGAAAAAGTTGATATATATTTACCAAAATATCATGAACTATAAATTTAAATTATTTTTTAAATTGTATTTTATTTAATTTAATTATTTTTTAAAATTGTACAGATTTAAATTTAATTTAACAAATAGAAGGTTGTTACGGACAATAGCGGCTCTATACTGACAATTCTTTCACTTTCACGTGATCATTACTACGAGTATTGTGTAGAACGTGAGTATCAACATGTTAAAGTTGTAAAATGATGACATTGGGGAACTTAGGTTTCATATTTGACACACGAAAATGAGATAACAACTCGTGTGAAATTATAACTGAATGAAGGTCGTTAACGTCACTAACGACACCGTACCGACCATTCTCCTAGATCCACCTAATATTTTATACAAGTACTGTGTATAACGTGAATATCGACGTATAACGTGTGTTGAATACCCCGATAAACGAGAGAACGATCCGTGTGACATTGTAGCGGAACGAAGGTCGTTAACGTAACTAACGACATAGTATGTTGTGTACAAGTGTCGAATAACTTCCATGACCATTATTTAAAAGGGTCTAGAGTGATTATTTGTGTTTCGGATGCCATGTTCATTGGATAATACACCACTGATTAATTATCGGTCATTTCACTCAATCACTATATTCTAAGTTATATAAATCATGTGTTGTTTATCGATCAAATCATGCATCGTTTTTCGAACACGTTAACTTTTGTAAAACTATGTCGTCCTCTTCTTAAAAACATGTTAAGTTGTAAAATGATGATATCGGGAAACTTAGGTTTCATATTTGACACATGAAAATGAGATAACGACTCATGTGACATTATAACGAAACGAAGGTCATTAACGTCACTAGCGACATCGTACGGACCATTCTCCTAGATCCACCTTATATTTTATACGAGTATTGTGTATAACGTGAATATCGACGTATAACGTGTGTTGAATACTCTGATAAACGAGAGAACGACCCGTGTGACATTATAACAGAACGAAGGTCGTGCATAATTTTTTTTATTTGCACGGTGTAATAGGAATTGGCCATGTAGAGGTGCACGGCTCCTAGATCGTGCACTTATGGCCGTGCAGAGGTGCACAACTCCTGGGTCGTGCACTTGTGGACTTACAAAAAGTTTTTAAGTTTACACGGTGTAGTAGGCATTGGCCGTGCAAAGGTGCACGACCCAGGTAAATTACAGAACTATGAATTAGATTCGTGCACAATCAAATTTTCAAAATTATATTTATTTTTTAAAATAATTATAAATTTAAATTATTTATGGTAAATGATTGATGATATTTTATTGTTACATCATATATTCTTATAAATACAATTAAAATTTCCATATTTAAAACTTCTCCTTAAATAATGGAATACACCAACATATATAAAAAAAAATTACTCCCTCCATCTTTTAATAAGTGTCATTTTAGCTTTTTTCAACAAATTAAGATTATAAATTGTGGTCAATATCACCCTTCATTAATTATAACTAATTTTAATATATAAATTTTGTTTGATAAAGAATGTAGTTAAGAATGTAGCTAGTATTCATAAACCAAATTAATTTTGGTATAAACAATTTTTGTGGAATTTATTAATGAAAAATATTTATGGTAAATGAATAAGGATAAAATAGTCAAAATTAAAGAAAAAACTCTAGAATGACACTTATTTTAAAATTAGTTAAAAAGACAAAGTGACACTTATTAAAAAACGGAGGGAGTATTACATAAGGATAAAAACGTAATTTTATAATTATATATTTTAATTAATTAAATTAAATATAAAAATAAAAATGTATGATACCATACGACACATACGTTGAATATTTTCAACACAAAGTACAAAAGGTAACAGGTCATCAGATTTAAGCCTTCACATTTGATTTTTAATGGTTCAGATTTAATTGACTACGGTAGTCATACGACACCATACGACACTCTGACTACACGTTGGAGGTCCCTAGTTTAAGAATCAAGTTATATAAGAATTAGAGTTTATTTAGTAGTCTTTTAAATTAATAATCAAATTAAATCAAAATTTGAAAAATATATAATATGATTCATAAATAATTGTAGACAAACTTTTGAGGCATGCCAAATTCTTGTATGTTTACATGGTGTACTCTAGGCTCATGTGTAGCCCTACCCTACCCAATGTTTTTCCCAGGCCCAATTTTTGCGATCCGACCCGCAGCCCAGTAGACTTTGACCAGTCAACGGTCAAACTTTAACTTTTTTTTTTTTTCGATTTTTTTTTTCAAATTTTTTTTCGATTTTTTTTTTCGATTTTTTTTTTTTTTTGAAAAAGTGTATGTTATTATAACTAAAAAGTGTATCTTTGTTTTTTTAATTAAAAGTGTATGTTACTATATTAAAAAGTGCAACATTGTTTTTAATGAAAAGTGTATGTTATTATAATTGAAAAGTGTATGATATTATAACTGAAAAGTGTAAGTTATATATTAAAGAAAAGTGTATGTTATTATAACTGCAAAGTGTATGATCTATTAATGAAAAATGTATGTTTTATTAATGAAAAATGTATGTTGTTATAACTGCAAAGTGTATGATCTGTTTAATGAAAAATGTATGTTCTATTAATGAAAAATGTAAATTATATATTAATGAAAAATGTATATTATTATAATTGAAAAGTGTATGATATTATAACTAAAAAGTGTATGCTAATGATACACCTTTATAATCTAAATAAACTGTTCCTAATTTTTTTTTTAAATGTTATTAATTTCACTCATTTTTTTATTTATTCTTGCACTTTTATGACAATTAAAATACACCTTTTGGTTATTAGTACTTGCACTTTTCTAATCTACATAAACTGTTCCTAATTTTTTGAAAAACATTGTTATTAATTTGACACATTTTATTATTTAAACTTGCACTTTTATGACTATCAATGATACACATTTTGGTTATTAGTCTTGCACTTTTATAATCTAGATAAACTGTTCCTAATTTTTTTTTTTTAAATTGTTATTAATTTCACAAATTTTATTATTTAATCTTGCACTTTTATGACTATCAATGATACACCTTTTGATTATTAGTGTTGCACTTTTATAATGTATATAAACGAGTGCTAAAATATTTATTAGGTGCGAAAATAAAAAAACAGATGATAAAATAAAATTAAATTTAAAATTTGTTGTAGTTGGGAGTCGAACGCGTGACCTTGTGATAAATAACTCAAGGGGCGACCACTAGGCTAAAACAGCTAGTTGGTATATTTGCGTGGAATATATTATTTATCCACATAAGTAGGGCTGCAAGTAGACTCAAGTACACCGTGTACTTGAGTACACAGCAGCCCTACCCTTTGAGGGATATGCAAACTTTTAATTTTGGAAAAGTAATAATAACGAATAAATCAAGATTTGAAAAAAAAGTATACAATACCATATTGTTTTCATTTATGGATATGCAAACTTTTGAGGGACAAATTAAAAAGGAAAATATGAAAAAATTTAAGTGAAAGGGGGAGTATATCAAAAATATTTAATTTTCCATAATTCACTCTACTTATTTTCCTTAATTTTTTTTAATGTATACATATTTTATTTTTTAATATAATGAATTAATTATTTCTAAATATTTTAAAAAATACAACACGCACGAAAATATTGACATTTGCGACATTTGCTAATTTAATTAAATACAATAATAAATAGATATAAGGTCAGCAAGCAAATTTATTTTAACATATTTAAAAATTCACGAAATTCTTTTAAATTAATATCTTATTATAGAATTCTGTTGCTTTTATAAATCATTCACAATTCACTGTTGGTTTTTCAGAGCAAACAACATAGACATATTTGAGAGAATTCTTAATGAATGTAAACTGGAATTTTAGCTTAATTGAGTACTTTATCAATTCAATTCTAAATTTCGGTGCACTCCGAGTGAAAATTGTTCCCACAACCATTATATCCCCCCAATTATCAGACAAATACGATTCCTCTCAGCCAGGCATATGTCGAAATTGGGAATACTACCAATACCTAAGAATTCCCCTGTGCTCAATTTATTAGGTGTATGCGTCTTATCCGTTAATAACATTGAGTTGATGATCAGACAAATATGACTTTTTCCTCTCAGCCGGGCATATGTCGAAATTGGGAATACTACCAATACCTAAGAATTCCCCTGTGCTCGTTTTATTAGGTGTATGCGTCTTATCCGTTAATAACATTGAGTTGCTAGGCATATCATTAGATTGACTAATTGTAGCTACAACGACTGAACTATAATGATCATTTACACGTATAACATTCGTATTTGCGTAACTATTTGGATCATCGATAAAGTTGTTCTGAGCTTGATTAATAGTAATGCATATGTTAACCATCTTTTTCGATGATAAAGTGTAGAATTCCATCATACCACTTAAATCACTATCGGACTCTACCTTCTAATAAATTATGCCATTTGTAGTTGATTTCATCGAGTATGCTCTAGTATGTTGTTTGATCATTTATCCGGATCAACTTGCATCTACCATCGTGATCGCTTTTAAGAATAATAACACTCTCCATTTCTGGGCAAAACAAGGTAGACAAAATTGAATCGATATGAAACACAGAATATCGAAAATTTTAGAATTTTGGGTATGAAATGTATGCAATCTAAAACCTAATTAACCTATATTATGTGAAATACCTGAGATATGGAAAGTTTGTATCGGTGTATTGACATAGACAATGCATTGATTCCCACTATCTACATATTTGAAACGAGGAGCTGTGTAAGTATGGTAACTACCGAAATAAGGAATGTTAAACAATAATCTTTAAATTTACTCAATTTTAGGAATTTATGTGTCTATGAAATTAATTCTATTTTTTTAGACATGGAGGGCATTATAGGGTATTCAATTCAGAATGTGCCTTTAACTGTATTATTTATAATTAGTATCTTAAATTATTTAAGGGTTTTATAGAGTGATTCTAAATATATTTATTAAAAAAGGGGAGAATAACACTGTAGGACTTATAGAGCTAAATCATTAACATCAATATAGTTCTTTTATAAAAACGCAATAAATAAATAAAAAAGAAAAATCAACGATTACATATAATAAAATTGAAGCTAATTAAATAATTGCATTAAACACCATATATGAAAAATAAAACATTTTCTAAATATTAAATATACAATGAAATAAAAAATTAATTGAATGAGCATTGTAAAAATAAAATCACTTTAGTGGAGGAGTGGGTATTGATAAGAAATAGGAGTCGAAAGTAAACATAGTTGCAGTTAAAAAAAAGGAGAAAAATGATGTATTATTAGATTGTGATATGAAGTGAATGAAATGATCTCTTCATAAGGTTGGTTATATAGGAAAGGTCTACCTTTTACCATGGTTTGATATGGAGACATGTGCAAAGCCTTCTTTGCCACGTGTTCGATATGGAGACGTGGGTAGAACCTTCATTGTCACGTGTCTAGTATGAAGACATGTGTAAATTTTCTTTGTCTGCACTTGTTCAATATAGAGACACATGTGAAATTTTCATTGTCACGCGTTTAATATGAAGACAGGTGTGGAACCTTCCTTGCCATGTATCCAATGACACGTGCGAAACTTTTCTTGCCATGCATTCGATGAGAAGACATGTGTGGAACATTCACTGCCACATGTACATTGTAGAGACACTTACATATCTTCCTTGCCATATATCTGATATGAAGATATGTGTAGAACCTTAATTGCGTGTAGACAAATTGCTTACAAACACAAGTACATTGTAGAGACAAGTCAAAAATTTGTATATATAGAAGGCGTGGGTTTTTTACCCATCCAAGTGTGTTTAATGCACTCCCCCGATACACGCACTCCCCCTTTTATAGACAAAAGATAGATGCACTCCCCCCAAATTATCTTTTATACAATTTTCTATTAAAACTCTCTATGATAAATGCACCCCCTACAAAAACCCTAATTTTCACATTAAAATCTAATTTTCTCCCTATCCTTCTTTCCCACTTCATTTTTTCTTCCTTTCTCTCACCCTTCTTCTTTAATCCTCCGTCGTTGCCGCCATCTGCTCAGAGCCTTCGCGCCGCCCTTCCCAATCTGCGCAACAGCGGCAGCCGCGCGTCGCAGCCCTTCGCGTCGCGCTGCCCCTCCTACCTCAACAACAAGTTTTTTTGTCGACAAGAGTGTTTTTTATCATCCCATTATTATTGAAAATATAAAAAATATATTTAAAAAAAAATATTTGGTCGATAAATCAGTGTCGACGGAAGTGTTTTTGGTCGACTCTAGTTTGTCGAAAATAATTTTTTTAAAATTTTTTAAGTTTCGTTTTTAATTTCTAAATTTATTTGGGGACGGCGGTGGCCTCTCCCATTAGGGTTAGGATTACTTTGATTTTTAGGGGGTGTATCTATCCTTTTGTATTTTACTAAAAGTATAAAATTGGTATTTTAAATGATTATTTAATTAATAAAAATGGAGGGGGTGCATTAAACATACTTGGAGGGTGAGTTTTTTTGTAAAAAACGGTGGACCGTGGCAAAAAGATTTTCTGGAAACAGGCTTCCTAACTTGGGCTGCCCCGTGGTTAAAGGCATTTTGGAAACAAATCAAGATTTAAAATAAAAATAACTCAAATAAAAATTACTAATACATGAAATTTTTGTAGTCCTCGCGAGTCGTGACAAAACTAAAGTTTAATTGTCAATCATTTATATATCTATTACTATCTAAATGATGGAGTTGCGCTAAGTTGGCCAGTTTCCTTCCGGTTTCAGGTAAGTGTTAATATAGCTGGCCTAAATGAGGGAGTTGCGCTAAGTTGGCCAGTTTCCTTCCGATTTCAGGTAAGTGTTAATATAGCTGGCAGGAGGTAAGGCTGATTTGGAAATCTTCACAAAAATTTAGGAATTTGGCTCATTGTTTAATTTTAATAATCTATATATTTTACTGTATTAGTTAAATAATCACATGATAAATTAAAATGTTATACTATAATTTTATTATTTTATATTCCAAATATATATTTTCTCCGTTTTTTAATAGATGGTGTTTTAGACTTTTTCTCTCGTAGATAATTAAATGATCTTTTAAAATTCTTTTACACTGTTTATTTCAATTATGTCATCCCTTTAACTTTAGAAAATCTCCTAATTTCTAACTTACTTTTATTATTTAAGGAAATTAATATACTGTCTATTCCAATTATGTCTTCCCTTTACCTTTAGAAAATCTCATACTCCAATATCTAACTTACTTTTATTATTTAAAGGTATACTTGTCAATACATAACCTTTGTTAATTCTAAAAAATTTCACGAAAACATCATCTATTAAAATACGGAGAGAGTATTACTCTATTCATCCAAACTTTGTAGGTATGATTTATTGTTCACAAATTAAAAAAAAAATTAATTATTTATATATAAACTAAACGAGTTGAAGGGTATTATAGGGTATTGCGAGGTTCACTAATGAATAAAATGATTGTGTACGAATAAACAAATAACAATTTGAGTAAATATATATATATAATAGTTTGGAGGTACATGATAAAAATATTATTTTCACTTTAAAACATACATATTAAGTTCAGATGAAAGAAAAAAAAAGAATTTTTACATAAAAAGGAGTATTTACAATCACATAATAAAATATTAAATATATTTTTATTTTATACTATTAAATTATTATTTATATATACGGTTTGACCGTTATTTTATGCCTTTTTATGGTAGAGTTTTACGCTATAATTATCAATAATATTATACGGAGTATATAAATATCAAGAAATTAAATAGAAAAGTAATTGTGTATAAATTGAAAAAAGAAAAAAACTTAAATTCGTTCGCAAGAGGTCGTGATTCCATTAAAAGATTGTCCAAAAAAACTCTCATTTAGAGATAAAATATGAGGTGAATATAAAAACTATGTACACCTCTCTTCATCAAGCAAAATAAGTACAATTATAAAATTTTACCACTAATACTACATTTTAGTACATTATACAATTTTACCACTAATACTACATTTTAGTACATTATACAATTTTTTTTTGACAGGGGTACATTATACAATTAAATTACATAATATATATATAATTAAATTACATAATATCTGGGTAAACACCTCAAGAATTGAGGTGCTGCCCATACTAGTATATATATAAAAATAAAAACTGACAAGAGGTATTAATTAACTACTTGTTCGAAATTAGCTTAAATATTTTGGTTCATAATATTCAATATTTGCACCTCGTACAATTATTTAGTTGAACAACTCTTAATTTAAAAAAAAATAAAAAAATCTCCATTCTCCCATCTATGTGTCACAATTCTTTTCATTTGTATTTTTTTCTCAATTTATAAGAATTTCACCCCATTTTCTCTCTTTCTCATTTTTCTTTAATTGTATTATTTCTACTCATTCTTTCTTGGAACCTTCTACATGTAGTCATTGTGTCGTAATGACTATCGTAATCAGTTAATATAAGTCATTAAAAATCTAATCTAAAGGCTTAAATTTGATGACCCGTTACCTTTTGTATATTTTATGATATGTATTCATCGTATGTGTCGTAATGTGTCATAAATTTGTATTTTCTATTAAATTAAATTAATTCAAATATATTATTGTAAAATCACATTTTTATCCTTATACAATAAAATAATTTATTATATTTATTAATTTAATTAAAATATGTAATGTTAAAATTACATACTTACCCTTATGTTATTAATAAAATTAATAAAAAAAAAAACAAATCAAATCAATTTATTAACAAAAAAAAAATTAAATTAAATTTGGGGAGAAATAAACCATTCTCAAAATTCTTAAGAATCGTGCCAGACTAATTGGAATTGGGGAAGACAAAAAACGTAATTTCTAATTTAACTAATCTATTATTTAATTAAATTTTGGATTGATTTATTCAATTTTAAAAATAATAATATTTGTATAAAGAAAGGGTAGAATGGTAATTTTACTTAATATATATATATATATATTAAAAATAATTTAAATAAAAGAAGGGTAATATAGTAAATAACAAAATACAATTTAAAAAATGATATAAATAACTTAAACATGTATAACAGGTAGTAGATCGTTACGACGTTTACGACGCCACTGACGCGATTCGACAAAGTGACTATATAGTCACTTTGTAAAATTTGACTACAGTAAGAATTACCCTTCTTTCTTTTCTCTCTTCGTTTACCAATGTTTCTCATTTTATTCTTAATTTCTACTAGTTCTCTTTATGAACAATTACTAAAATTTACTGTAAATTTAACATAGGTACGAATTTCAAAAAATATATATGAATATTAAATTAGATTTATAAATAAAATTTTAATTACAATTTAAAATAATAATATAAAATAATTTTTAATTTCCACGTAATACACAAATTTTATTTAATTAGAGCATCATACTATAATTAATGCATACATAAGTTTCAAATTAGATTTAATTAATTCATGTGCTGTTACAAATCAATGTACATGCATGGTAGCTACTTATATATAAGACAAGAATTAGATGGAGTTTTATAATTAAATTAAAGATGATGATATTCAAATCCAGAAACGAGATTACGATTATGATTATACTAATCCTGGTAATTAAATCAGTTGAATCCTGCGAAAAAAGTGATAGTCCCAATTGCCCGAATAATCTTGAAGAGAAATGTTGGAATAATGTTGCTAGATTCATAAGTAATTGCCATGACGAAGATAATAATATTAATCCTTGTTGCTCCGACATTGGTTGTAATTTTCATACCGAAGAATGCTTCAACGATTTAATGGTCGCAAAACTCCTCAACGACAATCCTTGTAATAATACGCATGCTTTAGAGATTAAGCAGAGAGCTCATACCGTTTGGGACTATTGTTTTAACAGAATTGATTATTAATCACTATATTATATATTATATTAATAATTACTCTATTCGTTTTTTAATTTTTTTTTCTTATTTGTTTTTGTTGAAATTAAGAATGATTATTTATGGGATTATATTTTTTTAGTCCATTAAGTTGTCACGATTTTGAATTTAGTCCACTAGATTACCACTTTTTTAATTTAGTTCATTAAGTTTCGATTTATTTTGATTTTGATCCAGTTACCTGCTATAGCAGGTTTAACAAGTCATTTTTTTAAAACACACCCCATAAAATGTTATACACATCCACACCACACTAAAATTTAGAAATAATTTTTTATTACTATACACATCCCATCCGGCCAATTCTTTCCTATTTAATAAATTACACTACAAGAAAAAAGGTCTTTCTTGACATTTAAAATTGTATTTATAGATCATTTTTCACTACATTTTATTTATCATGACATTTCACTATAGTGTCCTCTAAGTTAATGTAACATTAGATATCAATCTATTAAGACATTCTTAAATGTCATGAATAAATAGTTTAGACTACACTTAATAAACAATATTAATTTACAATGCATTATTAATTATCATAATATATTTATTATTAAAATTATTTTAAATTACCATGAATCTCAACTTAATTAATATTACATGATTAAGTGTCGTATAATTTCATATTTTTTTTTAATATTAAATAATAATACAATATTAATTGTAGTGTCTTTTATAAATATTATTTTCGATTAAATTAATAATAATAATAATAATAGAATTTATAATAACATTAATAATAATCACAATAATAATAAATGAAAAAGTATTTTTATGTAAAAGAATAATATAAGGTTTCTTCTCATTAACTATAGTAAATTAATTACAAGACATATACTTGATAACGTACATTTTGTGAAAGAACGTAAAATAATTTCTATACAAATACCCAATATAATTTCTATACAAAAAACTAAAATGGTGAATTGAGTGTATTAGGCTCTCGAATTCTCTGATCTTTAGAGATAACAAATCGTCCGGTCTTCATCCTTTTAAGTCTAGATATTATGCTCCTCCCCTGCAAAACACGCACATTTTTTTATAAGTTATAATATTGCAGAACCATGCATGATTTGAGAAAATAATATTGATTGCACTGAACAATTATATATGTTTAAAACCATCACTCTGTTTAAATTGCAGAATCCTGATATGAGAGAGAGAAGCAACTATGTGATAAAAGGGAGTGACACCAAATAATATACCAAAAAGAAGATCAAAGATTTAAAAAAATCTCTCATGAAAAGAATATATACCTTAAATTAAGAGCATTTCCTCCGAGAGCAATTTCTTACTATTTTTTGCGATTCAATGTTGATTAAAGGGAACCCTAATTCAGGGTTCGCTGTATTTCTTTTGATCTGTATGGAAATCATTTATTTATTTAAAATGTTGATTAAAGGATCGCAGGCGCGCACAAAAGGGAAAAAATAAGTTGAGAGTTTCTCCACTCCTTTTTTAACTGCATAGTGTGCCCTATCAATTATCCCATTATATTATTAGTATATTGATTTAATTCTTCAAAACATGTTTTTATTTTATTTATTAAATTATAATTTAATTATTTTCACAGACAAAAAAAGATTGATTTTATGAAATATTTTAGTATACACTTATTATGGTTAATTATTAAAAAAAATTAAAGGTGTAGTTTTAAAAAAAAAAGCTTTCAAGAATAGGGGTATAAAATTACTAGTTAAAATATTTTTTTAAAGTTAAAAAAAATTATTTTAGTTTTTGAAGAATTAAAAGTAAGTTTTATTATTAGTATAAATTATTAATTCGAAAAAGTAAAAACAAGGTTAATAATACACTATTCAAATTGTCATGATTGTACTATACTATGACATTTAGTTAAGAGTGTGTTAATAGAGTGTATTGTATAATGACATTTAGTTAATAGTGTATTGATAGAATATGGGGTAATGTAGTTTTAGATTTTTTGAATTCAATGTACTAATAAACTATTTTTCACTACATTTGTCTAAAAATGTATTAAAATTAATGTACTAATAGACCCTTTTTCTTGTAGTGTTACCAAAAAAAAGTAAGAATTCAAATTAATATAAAAAATATAAATGAAATCTATAAAAAATCGTCAAAATCTTCAAAAATTAAACAAAGCTAAAAAATTAATTAATTTAATTAGTTTTGTAGATTTAGTTGATTTTGTTTTACTATTTTTGAAGATTTTTAATAAATTTAAAAAAAATCAACTCAATCTGAAAAAAAATTATTAAATTAAATAAAAATATTAAAAAATCAACTAAAATTTCAAAACTAATTAAATTAATTATTTTTTTAGCTTTTTAGAATTTTGAAGAATTAGGTATTTTTTATTGGTTTTATTTATATTTTTCATATTAATTTGAATTCTTACATTTTTAATTAAATTATTTTTGACAATTTATTAAACATGTTTATGAATTTATTTAATTTTAATTGGTTTTTTTAATTTTTGTGTTTAACATTTGGAGTGTATATAATATTTATGGGGTGTTAGTAGGTTCATGTAATATAAAAAAAATATTTAAAAAGAAAATAAAAAAGTTTAAAACTCCAATAATATATTAATGTTTTATTTACGTTCTAACTTCTATAAAAATGTCGACAATAAGGGTAAATAAAATTTAAAAATAGTAGAAAATCAACTAAATCTTCAAAACTAATTAAATTTATTAATTTTTTAGCTTTACTAAAATTTTGAAGATTCAAGTATTTTTATTGGTTTTATTTATACTTTTCATATTAATTTGAATTTTTACTTTTTTAATTAAATTATTTTTAACAATTTATTAAATATGTTTATGATTTTATTTAACTTTAATTGATTTTAAAAATTTTGAGTTTAACATTTGAAATGTATATAATATTTATGGGGTGTTAGTAGGGTTCATGTAATATAGATGAAATATTTAAAAAGAAAAGAAAATAAAAAAGTTTAAAACTTCAATGCTTTATTAATATTTTATTTGCATTCTAACTTTTATAAAAATGTATAAGGCTAAATAAAATTTAAAAATAGTAGAAAATCAATTAAATCTTCAAAACTAATTAAATTAATTAATTGCTTTTTTAGCTTTGTTTAATTTTTGAAGATTTAGGCGATTTTTTTATAGGTTTTATTTATATTTTTCATATTAATTTGAATTCTTATTTTTTTAAAATTTAATTATTTTGGCAATTTATTAAATATGAAAGAATTGGGGTGTGTATAGTAATAAAAAATGATTTTTAAATTTTAGTGTGGTGTGGGTGTGTATAACATTTTATGGGGTGTGTTTTAAAAAATGACTTGTTAAACCTACTATAGCAGGTAACTGGACCAAAATCAAAATAAATCGAAACTTAATGGACTAAAATAAAAAAGTGGTAATCTGATGGACTAAATTAAAAAACGTGGTAACTTAATGGACTAAAAAAAATATAATCTCATTATTTATTGATAAGTTAATTTATTCTTAATTAACGAAAAAAATTCTCTCTCTAAGAACCTCTCCCCCTCCAACCTTCCTCGCCGGAGGCACCTCCCCTTCCACCACCAACCCATTTTCTCACCTCCCTCCGATGTAGATCGGATATAAAATATCGAGATCGGGCCCTTGCTACTGTCGCCGCCTACCACCACAACCGCTGTACCACCACAACCGCTGCGAGCACCGCCCACTTTTTTCCTCCCCCTTCATCATATAGGCCCCTCAACCTTGTAGGTAGATAAAAATAGGTAGATCAGTTGCATCCTCTTAAAATGCTGCCGCCAAACCGCTGCCGCCAAGCCGCCGGACCACCGCGTCGCCGTCGCCGGAACTCCGTCTTACCTTTCCGTTTCAGATTTTTCAGTGGGTAAAAGGGTCTTTTTCAAGAATTTAATTGGGATCAACGGGTGAAACTCCCCGTCGAAGCCACGGTGGCCGATTGGGCGAGTCATCCGTTTGATCCCATTTTATTTCCGTTTTATGCTTTGTGCATGTTATTTTAGTTTGAGTTCTAGCTTAGATCTGTTGTTGTTTTGTTTCTGCATGTTGTTTTTACTTTTCCCTAATGGGTTCCCCCTACTGTCGTGGGTGACTGTCCCCTAATGTTATGGGTTTTTCTCCCCGTTTTCGGGTTTTTCCCATGGTGGGCCTTTGTTGTGCCGGTTGGAAATGGTTGTCCTTGGATCAAGACTTTTGTGACTTTGGGGGTTTGTAGCGCGAGTCGTTGTGTGCGACAATCTGTTCCTTCTCTGGAGCTGGTTTGCTATCTTCTTTGTTCACGGAGCTTCAAGGATTGCTGCTTGTTGATCCTTCCACACTCTCACGATTGAGTTTGGAAAATTGGGTCTTTGGTAGAATTTTACTATCTATATTTGGATAGTTTGATTTGGATAGGTGAGCGTGAAATGTAATTTATTTTTCTATCTGTAATTCTACCCTTAAAAAAAAAAATTAATAAATGAGATCTAATCAAACTCCCTAATTTTACTTTACTTTGAATAGATTAATTAATAAAAATAAGTTGAAAATTAAGAAATTTTTTAAAATTAAAATGAAAGTATAATTAAAAGGAATTGTGCAAAAAATATTAAAAAATTATTTAATTGCAATATTAACCAGATTAATCACAAATCACAGGCTCCGTCGATCTAAAATTAATTAATTTATTTAACACGTAGTCAAGCTCGTAATTGAAGAATTAATATTGAAGAATCGTAATTGTGATTAAGAGAGTCTAATATTAATTAATTTGAGTTGTTTAGTCTGATTATATTCATTTACTGTGTATTTACATGTTTCGAGTGCTTAAAATGCATTTCACCCAGCAAATATTAGTATGTACCCTCCGTTACTCAACAACTTTTACAACCTTTTTTTAAGACGTTTTAAAAACTTACATTTTTTAAATGGAAAATTCTATATAAATTTTACCCCTTACATTGTCTTCGACTTACACAAATATCATTATTTTTTTCTGTACACATATGCTCAAGTTAACTACTAATTTGGTGGTGTTTGTTTTGGGATAGGTCAATCCGGATTTGGATTGGCCCAATCCCAATTCAATCTCTCTCAATCCATTTCAATTCAAATACAAATTCAAATACCAATCCACCCCTATAATACACATATACACCTATTTTTATACAATCAAATCACTATTTTTCTTTTCATTCTCTCTCCTACTTTCTTCTCTCTCTTACCTTTCTTTCACACACTTAGGGGTGTAAGTGAGTCGAGCCTACTCGCGAGCTACTCGTGCTCGACTCGAAAAAAGATCGAAATCGACTCGAAATTAATCGAGTCGAGTCGAGTTTCGAGCTACTCGAGTAGCTACCGAGTTCGAGCTCATAAATACTCAGCTCGAAAGGCTCGCGAGCCTAATCGAGCTTGAACAATATTTACTATTTTGCCATTAATATATAATTTATATTTATATTTATATACGAGTAATCGAGTCGAGTCGAGCCAAGTCGAGCTCGAGTTTATATTAGAAAAAAATATGTTTTAATATTAATTTTGAAAATTATATAGGTAATCGAGTCGAGTCGAGCCGAGCTCGAGTTTATCGAGTTTCTTATCGAGTCGAGCTCGATCTTCAAAATTTTAAGCTCGACCGAGTCGAGTCGAGTTTCGAGCTTCGAGTATAACAATCGAGTCGAGTTTCGAGCTCAACACTACTCGGCTCGACTCGGCTCGTTTACACCCCTACACACACTCATTATTTCTCATATTTTCTTCTCTCTCTTACTTTTCTTTCACTACTAACCATAATAAAATATTATAACATCCTTTTGATGTGACAAAAAGTTAAATCTACCACTACTTCTCAATCCTTAACCAAACACAACTTACACACAATTACTATTCATGGATTATTCAAATCCCAATCCAATCCACCACAACCTTGTCTAACATTCCTGATATTCAAATAAAATCCTCATTCCTCACGAGTGTGATGTTTGTCATTTCTCTAAGCAAAAGAAACTTCATTTTTCTGATAGGGTTACTATTTCATCAAATATTTTTGATGTGGTACACTGAGACATTTGGGGCCCTTTTGTTATTGTCTCTCATACTGGACATATATTTTTTCTCACCATTGTAGATGATATGAGTAGGTGTACTTGGATATACATGCTTAAATCTAAGTTTGGGGTTAAAACTTGTTTAGATACTTTAGGGAGTAGAGCGAAAGTCAGGGAAATTAAAGAACTAGTTCAAAATCAGAAGGTGGATTTTTGTTGCATTCAAGAAACGAAGAAAGAAAATATCGAGGAAGAGCTATGTAGGTCAATCTGGGTTAATGAGAAGTTTGATTGGGGATGGAAGGAGGCAGTGGGCAGATCAGGGGGTATATTGTCAATCTGGAACCCGGAAACGTTTACGGTGCTTAGTTGGTGGCATATGGAAGGTGGTCTACTGGTGAATGGGTTATGGGGCACAGAAAGAAGAGAGTGTTGCGTTATCAATGTATATGCCCATTGTGCGTTGTCCGAGAGGACCGAATTATGGGACAAATTAAAATTGATTTCAGACCAGATTGCATCAAGTTGCGTATGCATCATTGGCGACTTCAATTCAGTGCGGAATGAGGCAGAAAGAGCAGGAAGAGGATTGCAGCCGAATAGGAGGGACATGGAGTTGTTCGATAAATTCATTAGGGGAACTAGGCTAATCGACCTTCCTTTGCATGGAAGAACATTCACTTGGTATCGCCCGGACGACTCGTGCAAAAGTCGAATTGATCGTGTCCTCGTAAACTCGGAATGGTTATCAAAATGGCTGAGTTCACGCCAGAGAGGGCTGATGCGGTCACTATCGGATCATTGCCCAATTTTATTGGAGAAAATAGTGAAGGATTGGGGCCCGAAACCATTTAGGGTCCTAAATGCGTGGCTGAACTATCCAGAATTTAGAAGGTTTGTGGAGGAAAAGTGGAACAGCTACACATTTGAAGGTTGGGGAGGTCACGTGATCAAAGAAAAATTAAAAAAACTCAAGGAGGACATAAAACAGTGGAATAGAGAGGTGTTTGGATCTATTAACAGGAAGATTGAAGAGAGGAAAACTGAGATTCTGAAGCTTGATATGATAGATGAGGCTATGTGGTTGGACGAACAAGAGACGATGCTTAGAAACGAACAAAGAGCAAGGCTGTTTGGTGACATCAAAGAAAAAGATAGTATACTATACCAAAAGGCGCGTTGTAGGTGGCTCAAAGAGGGGGACGCAAACACAAGATATTTTCATGCACTAATAAACAAGAGGAGGAAAGGCAATGAAATCATAGGGCTGAAAATCAATGGGATATGGATAGAGGAGGTACACGATGTGAAAAGAGGTGTATTTGATTTTTTTAAGCTGCATTTCAGGAAGAATAGTAAGGCAGTGACAAAATTGAGGACTGATTTCGCTAATCGATGGGTGTCGGCGGAAGACAATATCCTGCTAACAGCGGAGTTTTCGGAGGAAGAGGTAAAGGAGGCAATGAACGCTTGCGATAGTTCTAGGAGCCCAGGTCCGGATGGACTGAACTTCGGCTTATAGAAGGAATTCTAGGATCTGCTCAAAACGGATATAATGAGGATGATGAAAGAATTCCATGAGCATGGAAGGATTGTGAAGGGATTGAACCCTTCGTTCATTATCTTGCTACCAAAGAAAGAAGCAGCTGAGGACCTCAACGATTACAGACCCATATCACTCATTGGGGGGATATACAAAATAATATCCAAGGTGCTGTCAAGAAGACTCAGCAAGGTATTGGAGTCAATCATATCCGATCAACAGTCAGCATTTATAAGAGGAAGGCAAATCTTGGATAGTGTGGTAGTGCTAAATGAAGCAATTGAGCATGCGAAGAAGAGGAAAGATAAGTGCTTAATTTACAAAATTGACTTTGCAAAGACGTATGACTCAGTGGAGTGGGGATACTTGAGAAATATATTGGAATGCTTCAGATTCGACCCGAGATGGATAAAGTGGGTGATGAAGTGTGTGTCAACAGCGCGTGCTTCGGTGTTAGTGAACGGCGGCCCGAGTGGAGAATTCCAGCTCGAGAGAGGACTCCGTCAAGGTGACCCATTATCATCTCTACTATTCCTAATTGCCGCGGAAGGAATTAGTATTATGATGTCAAAAGCCGTCGATTCGGGCATCTTCCAACCGATGCTTGTAGGGAGAGATAAGATCTGAGTGTCTCATCTGCAGTTTGCAGACGATACGATGTTCCTCGGCAAAGCAAGCGAAGACAATGTCCGATTTTTTAGGAGTTTTCTGCTAAATGTAGAACTGGTATTCGGAATGAGGATCAATAAGAGGAAGTGCAATTTATATTGGCTGAACATTGAGGGGGAAAGGCTGGCCGAATTTGCTGAGAAACTGGGATGCGAGACAAGAACTCTTCCTTTCAATTATCTTGGAATTAAAGTTGGGTGTGCACACAGGAAGATCTCGGATTGGGATTATGTTATTCGTAAAGTAAAAATGAGATTGAAGAAATGGGAAGGGTTAAAGCTATCCATTGGGGGAAGGTTAATCTTGGTGAATGCGGTCTTATCATCTATTCCGACGTATCTTATGTCCATCTTTCGAATGCCAAGGCGGGTTGTGAATATCATTTCTAGCCTACAAAGAAATTTCTTTTGGGGGGGGGGGGGGCATGGTGAGTTGAAAAAAACAGCCTGGGTAAGTTGGAAAACTATCTGCAAATCAAAACATTTTGGGGGACTAGGGGTGAGAGATCTTGAGAGTTTTAATAAAGCACTATTGGGTAAATGGGGGTGGAGGTGTTTAACGGAAAAGGAGCGGCTTTGGGCTTGGGTCATTAGATCTAGATGGGGGGAGAGATAGAACTTTTTTGCAGGGGAAGGTGGGGCGAGCAGTAGGGTGAAACCTGGGGGTTGGTGGGGGGAGATTGGTAAGGCTACTGGTGTTGATGATGGGAGTTGGTTTAGGAGTGGGTTGGAAAAGGTGCTGGGGAGTGGGGAGAGTACTCTCTTTTGGGAAGAGAACTGGGTGGGGTCAGGGGCTTTAAGAGATAGTTTCCCTAGATTGTTTAAATTGTCCAGCAAAATAGGGGTGTGTGTGGCGGAAATGGGGGAGTGGGGGTTGATATGGGGCTGGAGACGTCCACTACTAGATAGGGAGGCTAATATGTTAAATGACCTTGAAATTTTGATAAACAGCTGCAGGCCTATCCTAGGCATGGAGGACAAATGGATCTGGAGATATGGCTCCAAGGAGAAGTACACGACAAAGGAGGCGTACGATAGACTAATCCAGACGCAACAAGGGGAGGCGGATGAGGAGAGAGGAGTGCACAAGTTGGTGTGGAGGAGTGCGGCGCCGTTGAAAGTACGCATTCACGCTTGGAGAGTGCTAAGGAGCAGAATCCCGACATCGTCGAACTTACAAAGGCGAGGCATGTTACCTGCTGGAGCGAACACATCATGTTGTTTTTGCACACATGAAGTAGAAACGGTACGCCATATTATGTTCGAATGCCCTGAGGTATATCGCAGGTGGATGATGATAGTCAAATGGATGGGAACGGAGTCACAACTGCATTCGGAACCGTCGACGAGTTTGCTGCAATTCATGGGCTTGATGAAAGGAAAAATGGGAAGAAGAGTAGCAGCGTGTATATGGGAGTGCATGATATGGATGACATGGAAGGTGAGAAATATGACTATTTTCCAGAATCATCAAGAAGGACTTGAGCATTTGGTGGAGGAGGTAAAAAGGCACACATGGAGCTGGTGCAAATCTAAGAATCTATTAAGAAGAAACACTTCTTTCGCGGACTGGAGCTATAACCCGTGGTATGCAATGGGATGGATCTGAAACGAGTGAGGAGTAATTGTTCTATAATTGTGATCATGTATTAAAAGATTGTAGGGTAATTCTCATACCCATTAAACATTATCCTCAATATACAATTGATTTTACTGACCAAAAAAAAAAAAAAAAACTTTCTATAATGGAGCTGAGTTCTTGCTTAATTTGATATTAAAATTAAGGTGTTACGATCCGATAATGGAGCTGGGTTCTTGCTTAAAGATTTTTATGCTAATAAAGGGATTATTCACCAATCTTCTTGTGTGGAAACACCTCAATAAAAGGGCATTGTTAAAAGAAAACACCAAAGCCTTTTGCAAATTGCTAGATCTTTATTTTTTCAGTCTTTTGTCCCTTTGAAATTCTGGAACGACTGTGTCTTGACAGCGGCACACTTGTTAAACAGGATTCCTACACCTATTTTGGGGGGCAAGACACCTTTTGAAAATTTATTTGATAAGAAACTTGATTATACATATATGAGAACTTTTGGTTGTTTATGTTATGTTAGTACACTTAGCTCTCAACGTGGCAAATTTGATAAAAGAGCTGTGAAATGTGTTTTCTTGGGTTATCCTTTTGGTACAAAGGGATATAAAATATTAAATTGAGAGACTTACACTGTTATTATTTTTAGAAATGTTCAATTCTATGAGCATGTTTTTCCTTTTTTTGAGCTAAGAAACACAGGCTGATTTGGTTTCTAAAATTTAGTCTAATTCCTGTCCTTCTAATGATCAATTTCTTGTTTTTTTATGATGATTCTAATATTGTTACTCCTTCACATACATTGCACATTGAACCTGTTAATGAATCTCTTATTGAATCAAGAATTAATTATGGATATATATCTAATTCTCATGTTATACATCATGATTTGGAAGAAGAATTACTTGATTATTCTTCTTATATTCCTGATAATACTACAAATATTACCCAACTAAGTGATAATTGTGATAATGATATGAACATTAGAAAATCTATTAGGGAAAAGTCTATCCCAACTTACTCGCAGGTGTATAATTTGGACTTACCTCATTCTTTGCAACATCATAAACAACCAGAGGATAAGGATGCAAATATGTGTGTTAATGGTTCAACACCTACTGTAAGATATCCTATCTCTAACTACTTATCAACTTCCAATCTTTCACCTGCACATTGCATTTTCACAGCTTCGGTTTCTCTTCACCAAGAACCTAAGACTTATAAACAGGCTAGTTCTAAGTTAGAATAGCAAGATGCTATGCAGAAAGAAATAGATGCTTTAGAAGCAACAAACACATGGACTTTGACTGGTTTACCTACAGATAAACATTGTATTGGTTGTAAGTAGGTGTACAAAATAAAACATAACGCTGATGGGACTATAGAAAGATATAAGGTCAGATTAGTTGCCAAGGGTTATACTCAACAAGAGGGTATTGACTATTTTGATACTTTCTCACTTGTTGCAAAATTAACCATTGTTAGAGTATTGCTTTCTATTGCAGTCACAAAAGGGTGGTATTTACATCAATTAGATGTAAATAATGTCTTCTTACATGGGGATTTGATTGAAGAGGTCTACGTGAGACCACCACCTGATTATTGTGCAACTACAGATAAAAGGGTTTGTAAATTAAATAAGAGTTTATATGGTTTGAAACAAGCCTCTAGGCAGTGGTTTCAGAAACTTACTGCTTGTTTGCTAAATTTGGGTTATACACAATCTAACTGCGATACTTCTTTGTTTTTTGCGATCCTATCAAAATTCTTTTACTGTACTTTTGGTATATGTAGATGATATAATATTAGGTGGAAATGATTTAATTGAGATTAATAGAGTTAAACATCAGCTTGATACAATTTTTACTGTAAAAGACTTAGGTATTCTCAAATATATACTTGGTATTGAGGTTGCAAGATCAGACACGGGTCTTTTTCTTTGTCAAATAAAGTATGCTTTAGATATTGTCAATGATGCAGGATATTTAGGTTGTAAGCCTTGTAAAACTCCTATGGATTCCAAACAAAATTTTTGTTTTACGGATTCTGATTTATTACAAGATCCTTCTTCTTATAGAAGGTTGATTGGTAGATTATTGTATCTAACAATCATTAGGCATGATATTTCATACAGTGTGCATACTTTAAACCAAAGAATGCAAGCCCCTACTAAAGACGATCTGGCAGCAGTTTGAAAGGTACTCCAGGACAAGGGATTTTTTATAGTACTAATTCAAATCTTTCTTTGAAATGCTTTTCAGATAGTGATTGTGCAAGGTGTCCAGAGACTAGAAGAAGCGTTAGTGGTTATTGTGTGTTTCTTGGAGATAGTTTGGTCTCTTGGAAGTCCAAGAAACAATCAACTGTTAACCGTTCATCCGTTGAGGCAGAATACAGAGCATTAGCCTATGCAGCCTGTGAAATTCAATGGCTACTATATTTTTTGAAAGCATTCAACGTTGATCATTCTTTTCCTGCATTGTTGTACACTGATAGTCGATCAGCTTATAACATAGCTCACAATCCTGTCATGCACGAGAAGAGCAAACATATACAGGTTGATTGCCACTTCACTAGAGAGAAGATATAAGAGGGTGTTATCAATTTGATCAACCTCTCCACATGAGATAATTTGGCTGATTGATTTACAAAGCCACTAGAAACTCAGCCTTTTGAACTAAATAAATCCAAGATGGGATTGTCTAATATCCATGCCCATCTTGTGGGCTGGTGTGAGGAGAAAAAATTAAGTTAGGAAGAAATTAGTTAGTTTCTTAATTAGAGGGCATCTATTTTCACTTCTTGTAAACTGTAACTCTATTCTCTCATATATATAAGAGAGATGAGTCTAGCAAATCAATTAATCAATTCCATTTTTCTTCAATTTCTCCATGAATTCATCTAATCATATATTTCTACATGCTTCAATCATAATCTTAAATAACTTTGAGTGTATTTTTTAATCTTCATTAATTGTAAGTTGGGACCTTCTATATGTAGTTAAAGTGTCGTAACGTGTCGTAATGACTACCGTAGTCAGTTAATCTAAGCCATTAAAAATCTAATCTAAAGGTTTAGATTTGATGACTTGTTACCTTTTGTAAATTTTACGATATGTATTGTCGTAATGTGTCATAAATTTGTATTTTCTATTAAATTAAATTAATTAAAATATATTATTGTAAATTTACATTTTTATCCTTATACAATAAAATAATTTATTACAACAATTATCTACACCCGCTAATTTTATGAGTTCACCCCAAATCATTTTTAACCATAGCTATCTGCATCCATTCATTTTATGAGTTCACCCAAATCATTTTTTACCATAGTTATCTGCACCCATTCATTTTATGAGTTCACCCCCAAATCATTTCTTTTTTACAACGGTTATCTACACCTGCTCATTTTATGAGTTCACCCCCAAATTATATTTTTACCAAAGTTATCTGCACCTGCTCATTTTATGAGTTCACCCCCAAATTATTTTTATACCACAATTATCTGCACCAGCTCATTTTATGAGTTCACCCCAAAATATTTTTTTAAAAATAATTACATTTAAAAAACTATATTATTTTTTTATTAATTAACACAAAATATAATAAAATCAACCCTAATTTATATATTTACGATCTACAACCGAGTCATTGCCGAGTTACCGTCGATTCACCACCAAATCACTCATATTTTTAGAAAAAAAATCGTAAAAACATAATTAAAAAAAACTATCGAGATTAGGCACAAATTTCAATTTTTTTTCTTTTTAATTTTTCTTCCAATTTTCAATTTTTATTCCAAACTTTTTATTTTTTCGTTTTTTTTGTTTCCTACTTTTTTTTCATTAGTATATTTTTTTAGTTTTAATACAAAATAATATTATATGTATGATTTTATTATAATCCCTCCGTCCCAGTGAAAGCTCCTCATGAGCTTCAGACACAGAGGTTAAAAAATATGATATAATAAGTGGATGTATGAGAGGTGATGTGATTGAGAGAGAGAAAAATATAATGAAATGTGAGAGAAAATAGTTTGGCAAAAAAGGAATGAGTAACTTTCATTGGGACAAACGAATAAGGAAAGTTGGGTAGCTTTCAATAGGAAGGAGGGAGTAGTCGGTAATACAACAAGTAATAACCAGTAATACCATAAACAGTAATCAGTAATACCATTAACAATAATTAGTAATACCACGAACATTAATCAGTAATACCATTAATATTAATCAGTAAAATTTTATACAATAACAAATAATTTCACACATCTAATTATATTCAATAATACAAAAAATAATTATCAGTAATACCATGAACAGTAAGTAGTAATACCATGAACATTGAATAGTAATATCTCATAAAATAACAAATAATTCCACAAATCTAATTATATTCAATAATACCAAAAACAATTATCAGTAATACCATAAACAATAATATGTAATACCATAAAAATAATAATAATCAATAATAAATAATTTCACATAATCAGTAATACCACAATTAATAATCAATAATCATTAATATTAATTCAATAGTGTATTAATAGTAATACCGCAATCAATAACTAGTAATACCAGTATCAATAATACCAATAACAATAATACCATAAAAAAAAGTGGAGAGAGTGCAGATCGGGGTGTACTAAAGAAAATAGAGGGTGCACATTACCAAGCCCAATTGAAGGAAACTCTAGCCCAATGGGAGGGCACCCTAGGTCAGTAGTCGTCGCTTGGGATTTCATCAGTAAGGTCACCGGCTCCGAGTGTCGTCCGGTCAGAGATCCATCAACAACATACTCACAGTCCTCCGTCAGGCCGTCGTCAGCCGGAGGAAGAGGCTGCGCATGAGCAGGGTGAAGAAGACGGATGAAGCAATGTAGCTTCGATTTGGACAGAGATGAACGACGAGAGAGAGGCAGCGTCGATCCGAGTGTTGCAGGCGAGCGTCGTTGATGTAGGAGAAGCTCCTGGATCGCGAACGCAAGGGA
Organism: Galeopsis tetrahit; assembly: GCA_963675135.1. Lineage (NCBI taxonomy): Eukaryota > Viridiplantae > Streptophyta > Magnoliopsida > Lamiales > Lamiaceae > Galeopsis > Galeopsis tetrahit. The sequence continues at coordinate 74,215,661 of OY776123.1, forward strand.
GATTGATCGAAGCAGTCGCGTCGGTGGTCGAAATGAGAAGAGGATTTCGGCCGCCATGGATCGTGGCCGAGATGGAAGATTATGTCGATTGTTATGGAAGTGAAGAATCGCGATTGCGATTCGAGGAGGTGTCTCGGGCTTTAGCGGCCGAGACCGAAGCGCCGCCGTCGAGGGGGTGGTCGGGCATGGTGGTGGCTGGGTCACCCGCCGACATGCATGGATTTCCGGCAGGTCCTTTACTCATCAAATTAAAATTAAAATTTAGGTGCACCGCTGATCGACTTTAATAAAATTATACCCATAATATTATTTTGTATTAAAATTTAAAAAATACACATGAAAAAAATGGAAAAGAAAGACAAGAAAATTTAAAAAGGAAAAGAAAAAAAAACAAGGAAATAAAAAATTTGAAAAAAAAATTGTAAATGGGAAGAAAAAACAAAAAGAGGAGGGGGAAGAAAAATTAAAAAGAAAAAAATTGAGATTTGTGGCTAATTTTGATAGTTTTTTATTAATTATATTTTTACGTTTTTTTTTAAATATAGGTGATTTGGTGGTGAATTGATTTTTTAGTGTTTATTTTATTATATTTTGTGTAAAATAATAAAAGGATAATATAGTCTTTTAATTGTGATTATTTTTTTAAAAATATTTTGGGGTGCACTAATAAAATGTGCGAGTGCAGATAACCGTGGTAAAACAATAATTTGGGGGTGAACTCATAGAATGAGCGGGTGTAGATAACTGTTGTAAAAAAGAAATGATTTGGGGGTGAACTCATTAAATGAGCGGGTGCAGATAATTGTTGTAAAAATATGATTAGGGGGTGAATTCATTAAATTAGCGGGTGCAGATAATTGTAGTAAAAATATGATTAAGGGTGCACTCATTAAATTAGTGGGTGCAGGTAAAATATAAATAAAATTTAAAAAGAAGGGTAATATAGTAAATAACAAAATATAATTTAAATAATGCTAAAAATAACTGAAACTTGTATAACAGGTAGCAGGTCGTTTTTACGGTTACGACGCCACATGGCGCGATTCGACAAAGTGACTGCGTAGTCACTTTGTAAAATGTGACTACCGTAAGAATTGCCTTGTAAGTTATACTTGGTTGTTGATTCAGTTTCTGATCACTTGATATTACATCAATTTCTCCTAAACTATGACTATAGTTATTTCTATACTTAAGCTTGTATAAGTCATATTACATTGTATTTTGGATAACCATCAATATCAAACCTAATATATAAACTCAATTGTAGATGATTGTCGTGATATGCAAAGGAGACTAAGTTTTAATATATATATTAAGAACATATTTATGTATTATTGTTATATTTACCTATGAGTGCAAATATGAAATATCTAATTTTTATATCGAATACCCAAACTTTAGAGTCTGCTTTTAATTAAAGTGTGTCATGTTTTATTTACCCGTCATTATTTTTTATGAACAGTTATATTAATTTATACATTTTAATTAAAATTAGTGTAATCGAGTAGCTCAAACCTCACACTCCAATAAACAAGAAAAAAATTGCCTTTTGAAACTCCAATAAACATGATTATTGGTGAGGTAAGACAAAATATATAATTGTATTCTAACATTTTGAAATAATAACAAATATATCGCATCTTTAATAAAAATGATGATGATAATGATATCATAACGTATCAAAAAATTAAAATGATAAAAGAAACTTTCCACAATTTTTACAATTATATCACACCCTTTAAAAAATAATGACTGGATCATCACATGGAAAATAATAATTATATCCGCCAGCAAAAAATAAAAAAATATATGTCAGTAGTAAGATTTTACTTTTCTTTTTGCGTATTAAGGAGTGATTAGCTTATTATAATTTCAGTTTTGTGGTCAAATATTTTATATAATTTCAATTTTGTGGTCATTTATTGAAGGGACAAATTGTGTCATCATTTATATCAGAGGTAAGGTAAGCGGGTCGTGAATTGCATGGATAGTTTGCAAAATATTGTATATAACTTTTTATGAGAGATATTAAATATATTATGAATTTTAATATTTGTTAATATTGATATTGTATATACTAGTGATACTGATCATGACTTTTTAAAATTAAATGTGTATATTTTTTTATGGCAAAAATTTGTATGAGACCGTCTCACGGATCTTTTTCTGTGAGACGGGTCCTTTTAACCCATATTTCAAAATTTTGGGTAGGATAATCCATATTTTTTTTTTCAGATTTTGGTTTGTAAAAAAAGTGATAATGTTTAAGTAAAAAGTGATAATATTTTTAACAAAAGTGGTTATCACTTTTTATTTAAACACTATCACTTTTTGCTCAAACATTATCACTTTTTATATATGAGGGCCGTCTCACAGATCTCATTTTGTGAGACGGTCTCACCCAATACTAGCCCTTTTTTTATTGAAATCTGAAATTTAGCAATTTCCTTTTTGTAGTATAATAAATTAAGATGCTAGACACTATATGATTTTTTTTCATAAATTAGTAAAAGAAGTGTGCAATTACTAAACACGATGTGATCAGAATATATGAAAATCAATTCAAAAGACTTTGAATACCAAGATGTCGAGATCGGCCATGTTTTTTTAATTTATTATGATCTATCACGATGTTTAAATATAGGGTTGATCTTCTATGGACTCGAGTACATGTTGTGCATTCTAGTCCATGTTGCATTTTTCAGTTTTACTGACTTACACTTTTTGATAAATGGTGTTGCACTTTTCAATTATTAAACTGTATAATAATATTTTTAGTTATAGTGACTTACCCTTTTTAGTAATATTGTGTTGTATTTTTCAATTTAATAACTTACATTTTTCTTTAGATTAAAGTGCACAACATGCACTCGAGTGCATACTAAACGTTCCCTTAAATATATCATAATCAATCAGAAAAAAGAAAAAAAAAACGTCATGAGCGATTTTATTTGAAAAACATAAAATATACCTAATGTTGACCACTTGATAGGTTTAGTCTATGTTAACTTCGTTTTGTATCACAAACATATTTGAGGGCCACTACTTTTTTTTTCTTCACTTACAATTTTAAATTAATTAATAATATAAAAACACAAACGTATTGAACATTGACTAACACCCTAGCATAGATAAAATTATGTTGACTATGGTGAACGAATTCTCCTAAAAATGTCACGGTGCAGTATTGCATTTGCATTCGCTCCATAAAATTAAAAACATTAACGGATTCACTGATTCGATGATCGAATCCAACAAGATGATTAGACATGGTCGTATTAATAAGCATTAAATGTGTTATTTCAATTAGGGTTGGTCTCCTGTGCATAGTGTGCACGTGCACACTTCAGTTAAAATGTTCCCCACTTTTCAATAATAAGAATTACACTTTTCAATTAAAATATCTACCACTTTTCAATAATAAAAATTATACTTTTTGGTTAAAATATCTTCCACCCACTTTTCAATAATAAAAATTACACTTTTCAGTTAAAATGTCCCTCACTTTTCAATAATAAGAATTACACTTTTCAATTAAAATATCTATCACTTCTAAATAATAAGAAATGTACCACTTTTCAATAATAAAAATTACACTTTTCAGTTAAAATATCTTCCACTTTTCAATAATAAGAATTACACTTTTAAGTTAAAATGTCTACCACTTTTTAATAATAAGAATTACACTTTTCAATAATAAAATCTATCATGTTTCAATAATAAGAATAACACTATACTTTTCCACTTTTCAATAACAAATAACTACACTTTTGATTAACAACAATTACCACTTTTCAATAAGAAATAACTATAGTTTTTATAAGCAAAAAAAGAACACGAAAAAGGGCAAAAATTCGTAAAACATCCCAGATGAATAAAAGATTGATTAATGGACCGCTAAATGTAAATGGTATAAACAAAGGATTTGAGAAGGAAGGGGAAGAGAGAGGTTATTCTTCCTTCTCTTTTTCTGCAACTTTTAAATTGGGAAGGAAATAGGAAGAATTTGGATCGCAGTTTACAGAATAATTTAACCCACCATTAGCAAAGATGAAATCCACATTGCCTTGGATCCAGCGTGATTTGTAGTACTGACGTAGGCCATGGGCATAGTGTATGTCTTGATTGTTAATAAATCACAGAGAGATCGGTAGATGCGGCGCTTAGCTAGAGTTTTTTTGGAGAGAGAAAATAGAATTAAAAGCGTGTGCACCAAATCATTTGGTGCACACTGTGCATTTGAGAATTTTCATTTCAATTAAATTTTAGACAAATTGAATTTTAAGTAATTATTTTTTTTGCTTCCAAAAAAGAAGAAGTAATTATTGTTTTTTTTAAATCATCATATTTGAATTTGATAACCAATTACATCATGCAATTCTAATTTTATTATGTGATACAACTAATGGTTAATGTAACACTCATTTTAAATTAAATTTCCTATTATATCTTATGTATTTGAGTAATGGTATTTGTGACTAAATTATTAAAAATGCTTAAATTTTATATGAGAGAAAAATATTATCGTCCGTACTATGTTATTTCCATATCACATGTCCCCCCACCCCCATATGATGAATTACAAGCTACCTAATAATATTAACATCAAATGCTGTCAAATAATTCATTTAACTTAACGATGACTCTAACTTCACAATAATTTCACTTCATAATAGAGGAGGTGGCAGGACAAAGTGGGATAACTCAAGTGGTTAGAGCACCACTACCTAGGCCTTAGATCCTGGGTTCGAGTCATGGGGAGGGGAAAAGGGATGAGTATTTAACTTGTAACAAAAAAAAAAAAAAAAAATAGAGGAGGTGGCAGCTAAAGTCAATTTGAGTTCCATAAAAAAAATTCAAGGCAGTTGATACCATTAATTATTTCATTAAAATGTGGATTAGTTATTTTATTATACATTTCTAAAACACGTTCACACAATCATACATGACTAATTTGTAAAAGATTTAGAAATTAACATCCTCATAATACCAACAAATTTACTCCAAAGGTTGTTAGCCTACAAATTTACTGTATACATAAATATTTATAAAATTATCTCTCAAAATTATACTAATTAATTATTACTTTTTTTTTTTTTAAATATATGTATACACGCAAATTATTATGAAATGAAAGAATTGGACTTTTTAAAAAATCTAACCAAAACCTTTAAAAAATATATTAAAATCCCAATCACGGCGGGGCATCGCGGGTCCGGTACAAATGGACATTCCTAACCTATCAAGATCATTCAGGGTACCACATGAAAGCTCGGCCGACTGAAATCTTGCGATTAATTATAATTTCCCCATCATAAATGAGATTTATGATAAATAAATTTTATTTCAGTTAGAGAAATTACCACATTCGTTTATTAGTTATCTTCAATGATGAAAATATCCGGAAATATCTTCGATATATTCTCGATATATCCATTTTTCGGGGTCACCGATATTGATATTGAAAAGAATCGATATTTCCACGATGTTTGTAAAAAAATTAAAAATATCGATAAATATCGGTAGACAATAAAATATTGAGCCTAATATCGGTAAAATATTGAGAAAATATAGGAAAATATCGAGAAAATGTCGATAAATTTCAAAAAATATCGATAAATGTCATACGAAATAACATTGTATATTATATTTTATATAAATTTATCATTGATATAAAATGATTCAAATTATTTTGTTGATTTTATGTACTAAAGGCTTGTTATTAAATTTTTACAATTTTTAAAATTTACCGATATCGAATAATATCGATATATCCATCGATATTTCCACCGATAACCCATTTTTGGGTTTACAAAATATATGTTTATTTTATTTAAATAGTTAACTTTTGAATATTTTTTGTACTTTATTAACAAGATTGAGTATGTAACAACAATATTCTTTATAAAACGAAGTGAGCACAATTTTATAGGTAAGAAGGAGTATATATTTTTATCATATTTTATTTAACATGTAATGTGACATTGTTCCACTTTTCTGGAAAATCAAGAATATTTATTAATGTTTTAAAAAAAAAAATCATCAATTACAGATGCATAAACATTTCTCAAATGTACACCAGAAATTAATTAATTTGATATATAGTTAACTACACATTGTAGAGGAGAAATTTAAGAAAATTACTCACTTTCATATATTATAATATTGTTAATTACACCATGGGGATATAATCCCAGTCATGTCATGGTATTTTTCTTTTTTTTTTTTTTAATTGGAGTCAAAATTAATTCCCATTTAATACTACAACACTTTCCTGGTAAATAGACTTTTGATGTTAAAATAATTACTGCCACGTACCCCTTCACCGGAGACACCTCCGCCGACAGCCGCACTACTCTCATCACTTCTACAGCTCAATTGTTGGCGGTACCCGATACACATAGGCACATTCAAACTCAACACCTTAGCTTTAGAGCCACCGGAAACCGGCACCTTCCGTCGACCCTCATTCACAACGGTGGTGCGGCGAACCTGCCAAACGGGGCTGCTTCTCCCCAAGTGCACTCCTCCTCTGCTGGGGCTACTCGGCACCTTCCTCGAGTTACTCCTCGAGCACGGCGCGCTGCTCACTTTTCTACTCACCGCCGCCGTCCGCGGCCGGGTTCCGCCGTTTCCGGCGGATCTACTCCGTGAAAAAGGCCATATGTTTATGTTGAGCTCGGCGGCGCTGGCCACGCCGCTGCCGCCGTTCTTCTTCTCTCTCCTCTTCTCTTTAACGCTATTTTCCTTTTCCTTAGGGTGTGGGATTTTCTTTTCATTTTTTCTGAAAATATCCTTCCAACGCTTTGACGAAGTCAACGCGGGAGTGGGTGACAGGTCAGCAGCGGAAGGTTCTGGATCCGGGGCTTGATTCGATCCGGACGGTTCGGGTGGGCGGATGGGAGCGTCGTCGGAGAGGTGGAGGTGGTGGAGGGGGAGGAGGACGCCGTGGGAGAAGAGCTCGTCGGCGGAAAGGAGGTTAGGCTGAGGGAAAGAGGGGTTTCCGACCATCCAAAACTCGAACTCCGGTGACTTTGAATCGCCGCAACTTCTTCTTCCGCTGCAACAGGGGGAAAGGACTCGGGGAAGCGACTCTGCAGGTTCCTCCATTGAAAGTGGGGAGAGAAAGAGAGAGAGAATTAGAGTATGAAGAGAGAGAAAGGGACATTCGAGGGGAATTAATATGAATATGAATATCGTCGTTAAAATAGGAGGAGTTGTAGACAGTAGAAGATCAGATATGATTGCCATTTTTTTATTTTTTTTTTCAACTAATTAATTAGTACTCCATGGTTGAATAGGACGCTGACGCCATAACAGTAATTGTAGCACCCACAAAAAAGAGACAAGTAAAGTCTTCTTGCAAAGATAATTTTTGGGATGGAAAACGACTGCCCTTCGAGTGTGAACGATACTTTTGGTCCCTCATAAATTTTTTTTTTTTTTTTTTTTTTTTTTTTGTTACTTGTCATCTTGAGTTTAGTTAGTTTTATATATTTTGTTTATAGTTCTCTACATTTTTTCTTTGATCTGAATTTTATTCTATATAAATTTTTCTAAACTAGGTTTTAACGGTCGACTTGTAAATTTATAACTCTAGTCTATTTTTTCTATTTAATATAAATTTTTTATTTGCCGGATGTTTATGCAAGTTGAAGGCCCGTTTATTTAATATGTTGAGTGTTATATGTATTATGTTCGGTCAAAAAGTTAACAATTCGATTGTTGAGCAGTCAACAAATTAACGGGAAATAGTCAAAGTCTTCAGTCTTGGTCAACAATGACGAGGACGGGCATCCAGTAGGAAGCGAGTAAAAAGTCTATAAAAGAGTCAACAAGTCAACGATATCTACGTGGGAGCGAGGAAGAGAAATGATATTATATTGGCGAACAGATATTCGATCGTCGCTTAATTGAAGAAGGATTATAGATATTAATGAAGTAATGTGTATATTCCAAGTCAAAATGATCGGTAATGGAGAAAATGACGAGCAACATCAGTCTTAGAGAGAAGAAGCCTTGAAAACCCAAGAGTATAGTTTCTTTTAAGAAGATCCAAGTCCATTTGCTCGCAAAAAGGCCAAGATAAAGCGAGGACGACCAGAAGTCAACATAATCGAGCAACGGCGAGCAAGAAGCTATAGAGTTCATCTTCGAAGAGTTGACAAGTCAAAGGCGGTGTAACAAAGGTGTTCGGAGACGAGCATCAGGTAGGATGAGACTTATAATGGCTGATTGCAAAGGCATTTAATGCAAAGTGGATGCATTAAATGCATGAAATGATAATCTTAATAGCAGGTGTATTTATATTAAGTAGCAATTATATTTATATTAATAAGTGTATTAATGCTTAGCTACCAGCAATGAATGCATGCAAATGTATTCCTATATATAAAGCCCTTTGAGGGCAACAGATCCGAAACTTTCCTAAAAAAGCACAACATTTATCTTAGCTCACTCTCAAGTTTTCTTCAAAGTTCTAATTCAAGAAAAAACCCTAATCTTAAAGAGTTTATTAAGAACATCTTTAATCATCTTTCAATCCGTAAAAAACCACTTACATATAAATGATATTGTTTGTTACTGTTTAATCAATACACCCGACAAAAATCGGTACAACATTGAGTTATTTATAGTTAGATTTATGGAGTACTATATTTTAATCGGTTTACATTGAATAACACATTTTGTATTTCCAATCGTGTGATATATACACAATCGATTAAGTATATTTTTGTGCATGTCTAATTATTTATCTTGAATCTGATTAACTATCTATCTTGACTAATCTACCGTAACAAACTAGGCCTAAGACTATATTTTTTATTTTATTTTTAAATTTTTTTTGATTGATAAATATGATAAAATAATAGATGTAGTACAAATTATTTAATTGAAAAAAAGAAGAGAAAAAAAAAATGTTTGAGTATGAGATAAAGTATGATAAAATAATACTTCATCAATTTCACATATTGAGATATCTCATATTACTTTGTACACTCTAAAAAATGAAACATCATCATAATTTTTAACACATACACTCATTCTACTATTTTTTATTTATTTATTTATAAAACTATTCCTCAAAATTTATTCATTACACATTTTTATTAAAATATGTATACATTCAGGGGTGTAAATTTTTGTAGGACATAGGGATGTAGTAATGGACGAATTTTCCTTTAAAACGTTTCTATTGTCTATACTCCCCAATTTGCACCTGTTATCGTATTTTGTCACTTGGCAAGAATACTTTTATCTTTTTAACTATTACCCCATTTTTTAAAATAAATATATAAAATCAATAAAACTACAAGGTCATAAAATTTAAAAGAGAAGGACCTGCGTAAAATATTAGCACATTTAAAAAAATTGACAAAAATGTGCGGCTCATTTATTGGGTTAAATCGGGACAAACTAATCTTAAGAAAATAATTGTGTGAAAGCAAAACAGAAATATCCGTTCACATATCCGTGACAATGTAAAGAAATGTATGATTAAAAAATACCCACCCTATTAGCACTTTTTTTTAACCATTGTCATCAGAGCTGTCAAAATTGGTAGGCATGTTGGGTCGGCCCGTCCCGCTTATAAAAAAAAGTGGGTTGGATTGAGTAATTTAGATCCGTTTAAAAAGTGGATCCATATGAACTAGACTGCATCTCGTGAATTTTAGCGGATTGGACCGCGGACGGGGCGGGTTGACCCGCAGGCTTTTAAAAATATATATATACCTACTTTTTCGGTCCTTTAGAAACTCTACTCATACAATATCTAAAACATTATATTTAATGTTATTATTTTTATGGTACATACACACACAAGTCAACTCACTTATTTATTTTTTTATAAAATTATATGTCAAAATTCTATTTATTATAATATTTTTTTAAAAGGGGATGAACAATAAGTATGAAAGTTAAGTTGGGACGGAGGGAATATATTTTAAGTTGGATTGTAAGTAAAAATGTGATAACTAAAAAATTATGAATTCAATTCAACTTTAAATCAAAATTTAAAATCACAAAAATATTATACTATTAAACAAAATTGAGATTTGAGAATGAGAATACACCATTGTCGTCCATGTATTCACGTGACTTCGAGAGAGATATAATAATTAATGCAGATTTAAATATCTTTTTTAACTTTTTCTTTATAAGAGCATACTTATCATTAATAGATTGAGAGAGTGTGTAGTGAGATGTGTATTCGCAAATTGATATTTTACTACTAATAGTTGTGCTGATTTGTCAATTAATTTTTCATTGAATATTATATATTGATTCTACCCTTTCGGCAATAAGAATTTAAACAATTCGAAGATTTAAATTTTAGTTCGATTGATTTGTTAATTAAACAAAATAATATATATTTGAGGTCTACTTTCTGATTATAAGAAATTAAAATTATTGACGTTAACTGTGTGGGTTTAATCAAAGATTATCCTAAATTATTTGTACTTTATTATATATATATATTTTTAGTAATTATATACATAATAATAAATGTGAAAAAGTTAAAAATTAATATATAATGAAAAAGTCTGTGGGTTAACCCGCAACCCGTCGTGGGTTGGCCGGGTTGAATATTTTTCAGCCCGCCTCCATCATAGATCGGCCCGCCAAAACTCGCAAAATGACGAATTGAAGTGGGTTGTGGATCGCCCCACCCATTTTAACAACTCTAACTCTAATTCTCATAAACATAAAAAAAATAAAAAAATCTAGCCACAATCACTTTTGAGACATTATTTTGGTTTAAACATAATACGCACACTTATATAAATAAAAATATTTATTTTACTCATACACTAATACAACTTTCACATTTTACTTTACATATCCCCTTATATACTAATAGGAAGTTTAAATTGATGATGTGTCATTTTGTGGTTAATTTGGTTTATGTGTCATTTTGTGGTTAATTTTGCTTATGTGTCATAATTTAATGAAGTTGTTAATTTTAAAAAGGGTCAATCTAATCTAAACCTTAAAATAATTACAAATAAATCACCAACTTTAAATATTATTACAAACTAGATCTCTTAGAAGTCTACTTTATCTCTAAATCATTGATCATTTTGATATTAATTCGATCTGATTAAAAAATAATACTATTGTTTTATTAAGGTGTTGTTATGTTAGTAAGAAGTCTAAATTATGTTATATTCAAACACAATTGAAATTGTTAAAAAGATTAAATTGCAACAATATTTAAAGTTTGTGATTTATTTGTAATTATCTTAAAGTTTAGATTAGATTGCAAATAAGGAAAAGGTTGTGATTTAATTTGTAATTAACTAAAATATTTATTTATTTAAGGTGTTGGGGTTGATATTGAAGGTTGACTTACCATTTATTAAAAGTTATTTTAATATTACTTAAATTGTTTGTTTTCGAAATTTTATAACTTTTTTTAAAGTTGTTTTCATATTTATCGTTCGATTCTCAAAATTTTTATTTTTATTGACTTTTCGCGTAATATGCGGGTGCTAATCTATTTTTTATATAAATGCCATCACTTTTGGTATGTGTAGAAAAAAAATTTACGAAATCATTTTTTAAAAATATAATTATAATAACTTATTATACAAAATAAAAATATGAAAAATTAAATTAAGTAAATACATAAAATTTTATTATTAAATATTTAACAATATATTTAAAATTCCGTGTAATACACGGATTCTACACTAGTCTACTTTATATATCAACCATCAATAATTATTAAAACTTGTATCAAAGAAATCATACTTATTAAATTTAGAAGGAGAAAGTATATAATTTTAATGAATATATGTACTTATATATTAATCCATAAAATATTTGCTGTTCTATTTGGCTGTTAAAAAAAGTATGATAGTTAAAAAAATTGATTGTTATCTAAAAAAAGTTGATTGTTTATTTGTTTCAAAACCCAAATAAAGGGTGGGAAAAAAATGTGGATCAAGGGGATAAAATCCTTTTATTCTCTCTTTTCTCTTTCTAGTAAGAGTAAATAGGTATTTTCACCACGAAATAATAGTTTTTTTTTAAAGAAAAAGGAAGTGGGGTAAAAAAATTATTTTCTATTAAAGTGGGTATATTTCTTTATATAGGGCTAGTCTTGGGTGAGACCGTCTCACACAATGAGATCCGTGAGACGGCTTTTATATAGTAATATTTTTAGTTATAGTGACTTACACTTTTTAGTAATATTGTGTTGTAACTTGCACTTTTCTTTAGACTAGGTGCACAACATGCACTCGAGTGCATACTAGACTTTACCTTAATCTATCTATTTCATTTTATTTGTGTCTCTTGTGATTTTTTTTTATTCTTATATTTACTTTTATAATAACATGGTATAATATAATCATGTAACTAAGTAAAAGATATTTAATTCGTATGTAACATGCTAGAAAGATACATAAAATAAAATGAGTTAGATAGAGTGTTCAGTATTTAACTTTTACCTCATCTAATTTATACGTTTAAGTTTAGAATATAAAGAAGGCAAAAACTTGTGTGAGTTCATCTCACAAATTTTTTTCTTTAAGACATATCATTTTAATTCATATTTCAAAATTTTGGGTAGGATAATTCATATTTTTTTTAAAATTTTGATTTATAAAAAAAGTGATAATGTTTAAGTAAAAAATGATAATATTTTTAACAAAAGTGACTATCACTTTTTACTCAAACATTATCACTTACATAATTTTTTCAAATTAAATATTCGGTATACACAATCATATGGATAAATACGAAAATTATTATCCACATTGAATATATACTTCTTTTAATTAAAATTATTTAGAAACATAAAAAAAGTTACACACACAAGGTATATACATTATTATTGTTTTAGTATAATTAAATGTGCACAAGAAAGGAAACGTAGGGGTACATACATAACATATGCACAACGTAGTGCATATAAAATATATCATGCGATAATGTTGTGCATATAGCCGAAATATATGCATAGAAATATACATATATCATATAATATGCAATACTATTATACATAAAAAGATCGAATATATATACTTTAATTTAATAGTTTCAGTATTGTTATTTGGAAATACAAACAATACTTACAATATATAATATGAATAACTATTATAGACAAAGTAGTGCATATGTAATATAGTATGCGATAATGTAGTGCATATAACTTAAATATATGCATAACTCTATCATCCCCAATAAATCTGAATCAGGTTCTAAACAACATTTATTAATGTCACCAACCGAGTATAAGATTGTCGAATTACCTGAAGATATATGAGGCCACAATGCAGTAATTTGATCAACAATCTCCTGGAAAGAGGATCCGGCGGTGACAAGAATCATTTTACACTTTTCTTCGAAATCAACCTTTAGGAACACAGTTTAATCCATGGTAGATGGGCTTGAAATTGATAAGGCAGTTGATGCTATATGATGACGTAACCGTGTGAATTGATTATCCCCAAATTTTAACAGAAATGCAAGACGATGATAGAGGTTATCATCGATTCATGGAGATTATGCTGAAATTGATTGAAGATATTTGGAATCGAAGAAAGAGTGTGAAGCTGATAGAGGTTAGCATCGAGATAATGCTGAATTGAAACTCGTGAATTGATGCTGAGGCAATTGATGATAAGATAATTGATGCTATATGATGACGTAAACTCGTGAATTGATAATCCCCAAAATTTAACAGAAATGCAGGAAGATGATAGAGGTTATCATCAATTCATGGAGATTATGCTGAAATTGATTGCAAATCTTTGGAAACGAAGAAAGATTGCGATGTTGAATTGAAAGTTTGGAAAGCTGAAAGATTATAATGAAGGATTGGTCTTATATAGAATCAATTCCTTATAAGGAATTGAGTTGACTTGGTCAACCAAACCCTAAATATTCAAGAATATTGTGAATCCTAAATATTTAAGAATATTGTGAATAAAATTTTTGACTTGGTCAATTTTTTTGTTTTTTTTGTAATTTTTTTTATTGGTAATTTTTTTTCGAAATTGTGTGTTTTGAAAAGTGTAAGTCAATATTACTAAAAAGTGTAACACAATATTACTAAAAAGTGTAACACATTTTTTTATTAAAAAGTGTAAGTCACTATAATTGAAAAGTGCAACACAACTTTTAATGAAAAGTATAAGTCATTATAACTAGAAAATGCAAGTTAGTATAACTAGAAAGTGCAACACAATATTATTAAAAAGTGTATGTCAATATACTTGAAAAGTGCAACACAATATTTTAATGAAAAGTGTAACAAAATACGAGTAAAAAGTGTAACAAAATACGAGTAAAAAGTGTAACATAACATTACTAATAAGTGTAAGTCAATATAACTGAACATATTGTTGGAAATTGTAAGTCACTACAACTGAAAATTGCAACAAAATATAACTAAAAGGTGTAGCATAAAATTACTAAAAAATGTAAGTCAATATAACTAAAAAGTATTGTTGAAAATAGTAAGTCACTACAACAAACTAAAAAATTGTAAATTGCATGTTACATTTTTCCTTATTTTCAACATTCACTTTTATAATTAAAAAAATATATATGTGAAAATTGTTAAATGTAAGAGTTGAACACTAGACCTCAACATAAAAAAAATTATTTTCAACCATTTAAGCTACATAAATTATTATACAAGTTTTTCGCGTATTTTATTTTTATTATCAATCCTACCAATTTTTTAAAATTTACTCAATTCCTTATTAGGAATTGAGTTTACAAGAGACCTACCCTATAATGAATTGATTACCGGAGTAATGAAAAAAAGGAAATGAGTGCCTTGAATTCAAATTAAACCGTTTAAGGAAAGGTTGGCTATAATTAAGGGAGACTTATTCAATATTAATATTAATTATGTAGCTAAGTAATATTATTTCAATTCGGGACTTAAAGTATAGATTTGTCTTAAGTTGTAATATCAAATTTTTTTTGTCTTGAATTAAAAGATGGGCTTGGATCTTGGTCTATATTATAAATAAACTCTTGAAAAGTGCAACACAATTTAACAAAAAGTGTAAGTCAGTAAAACTGAAAAGTGCAACATGTACTAGAGTGCACAACATGCACTCGAATCCATTGCAGACCAACCCATAGATTAATTAATAAAAAATGAGATTTATAAATAGTAGTGCTTGGAGCATCGATCTGATAGAGAGGGTGGTTAAAAAGCAAGATTTCAACCGTCCAATTTCATGGAAAAAGGCAACTGAAAGGAGTAAATCTAGACAAAGATTCGTCGTGTATATTGGGCAATTTTCTACCCCAGCTTTTGATGCAGTAGGACTGAGTTAACTGAAAGCTTTTAGCTTTATGCTACCATAACATCACAACACCCATTTTTGTCCATAGATGCAGAAGTCGACGGTGTAGGTGCTGAATAGAGTTTTTTTGCAAAAATAATGCCAAAAAAATGCAGTTTTTTCATCACATTTTCACCCTTACAATTACAATGATGGAATTTAGCCAAAAAAATGTCATTCATCGTGACAAAACAATCGTTCTTAACTTCTTAGATTATATAATTAAATATTAAGCAATACTGAGGGGTGTATTCAATTGGAATTCTATTGAATTTTTTTTAACTTTAAAAAGTAGATGAATTTATAAAATTCATAGAGTCATGAAGAGTTTGACTTATTTTTTTTTTTATTGATTTATATGAATTTTCATACAAATGACATGATTGTGAAATAGAGTTTTTTTTAATGTGAAGTATTTTTTTAAAATTAATATTATATATATATATATATATATATATATATATTTATAAAATATTTTACCAATAAAAAAAAATATATATACTATATAAAGTTTATATATTAATTTGTTCTCTAAAGAATCCGTTGAAATCTCTTGTTTTTTAGAGTAGATTTTGCATAATGAAATTTATTTAGATTTTTAAAGGAGAATCCAACAAAATTCAATTTTTAAAGACTTTTTAAAATTCATATTAAATACCTCATAATTTTTAAAATTCGAATTTAATATCCTCAAATTTTGAAAGTCCAATTTTTTTTATAGAATCTACAACCAATACACGCTCCTAAATATGCAAATATCTTCTCAAAACAATACGACGAATATGTCAAATTTAGATTTCGATTCTTAATTTCTTTTTATCTCATTGTTAATCAATCAATATTACTCCCAAATTTTCTATACATACCTCAAGAATCTTTAGACTAAAATACCTCTATACTAAAGGGGTATTCTAAGGACAGTCCAGTGTCGCTTGGACTATCAATAGTCCAGTAATATGAGCCATTAGATCTGAAATCTAATGGCTTATATTTGATGACTTGCTACCTGTTGCATTTGGCGTCGCAGAATCAATCGCCTTGCATTGCACTTATTATCGTTTTTTGTCGCCCTATCACACTTTTAAATTAAATTTAATAATTTTAAATATATAATTATAAAATTACAAATTTATCCTCATATGATTAATAAAAAAATTAATTGATATATATATAATCTTTATTTTAATGTCAAATTCTCCTGTACACTCGTATGCACCGTACACACCTAATTTTAATTTAAATTTAAATTTCAATCTTATAATTTACTACACCCCCAGTTTTGTTAACTTTACCCTCATAAATTATATAAACAATTGACCACAGTTATTTACACCTCCACTTTTGTTGACTTCACCCCCACAAATTATATAAACAATTGATCACAGTTATTTACACCCTCACTTTTGTTGATTTCACCGCCTAAATTATTATTTTAAAAAAATTATACCTAAAATTACTATATTACCCTTCTATTAATTTATATATACTGTATAAACAATTGACCACGGTTATTTACACCCCCACTTTGGTTGACTTCACCCCCAATAATTATTATTTTAAAAAAATTACATCTAAAATTACTATAATGTCCTTCCATTAATTTACATAAAATATAATACAATCAATCATAATTTATATATAAACAATTGACCACGATTATTTACACCTCGCTTTTATTGACTTCACCCCCGCCCCCAAATTATTTTTTAAAAACAATTACACCTAAAATTAATATAATGCCCTTTTATTAATCTAAACAAAATATAATACAATCAATCATAATTTATACAGGCAAATTTTTATATACACTCTATTGTTTATAAGGATTTACGTATTTTTTCATTTGAATCTAGGTAAATATTTTTCAATTCACTTTTAACTCTAGATGCTGCAACATATAATTGTCTATGCATTAACATGTTTCAGAAGGTACACACTACACACCTACCATGAAAAGAGACTGTCCTTTAACTTTTATTTATCGTCATTGTAAAAGACAATAGAATAAGAAATTATCTTATTCGAAACTTTATGGGAGTCGTGTCATCGAAACACTCAATATAATTTTCAGAATAAAAACTTTACTACCAACATTCTTTCCAAAATAAAAAACATTCTTTCCAAAATAAAAATGTGTCCTCAATAATGTGATTTTCAAGTCTTGTAACAATCAATCTAGTTTCATTGTACAAATCAGACTTTAGGTCAATGTTCTTAAACAATATTATATGAACACATATTTTTTTAGAACTAATCGATGGTCTGAGCATGACGTTTTCCTATAATATTATTTTGTATTAAAATTTTAAAAAATACACATGAAAAATGGAAAATAAAGGCAGGAAAATAAAAAAAAAACGAAAAAAATTAAAAGTTTGGAATAAAAACTGAAAATGGGAGAAAACGAGGAAGGGGAAGAATTTTTTTTTAAAAAAAAAATCAAGATTTGTGGCTAATTTCGATAGTTTTTTCTTTTAAATTATGCTTTACGATTTTTTTTTCTAAAAATATGGGTGACTTGATGGTGAATCAACGGTAATTCGATAATGACTCGACTACAAATTGTAAATATACAAATTAAGGTTGATTTTATTATATTTTTTGTAAATTAATAAAAGAATAATATAGTCTTTTAAATGTAATTATTCTTTAAAAAATATTTTGGGGTGAACTCATAAAATGAGGGCTGCAGATAAACGTGGTAACAAAATAATTTATGGGTGAACTCATAAAATGAGCGGGTGCACATAACCGTGATAAAAAAAATGATTTGGGAGTGAACTCATAAAATGAGCGGGTGCAAATAACCGTAGTAAAAAAATGATTTTTGGGTGAACTCATTAAATGAGTGGGTATAGATAAAATATAAATAAAAAATTAAAATTGGTGTGTACCGATATCTTGCATGTACCCGACTATCACTCTACAAATTAGTGTTGATTTTATTATATTTTGTATAAATTAATAAAAGGATAATATAGTCTTTAAAATGTAATTATTTGAAGAAAAAAAAATTGGGGTGAACTTATAAAATGAGCAGGTACAGATAACTGTGGTAAAAAAATAATTTTGGGGTGAACTTATAAAATGAGCGATTGTAGATAATTATGGTTAAAAAATGATTTTGGGTGAACTAATAAAATGAGCGGGTACAGATAACCGTAGTAAAAGAAAAATTTGAAGGTGTACTAATTAAATGAGCATGTGTAGATAAAATATAAATAAAATAATAATCTAATTTTGTTAAAAAAAAATCTAATTTTATCGTTCGAATTGTTTAATTTTAATATTAATATTATTCATTTTAATTAAGGATAAAATAGTAAATAATAAAATAAATTTTAAATAATTATTTTAAAATATTAAAAAAAGGCAACAGGTATCAAGTTAAGGCGACACAAAGCGATACAATTTGACATCCGGACTATTAATAGTCCAGGCGACTCAAAGACTATCCTAAGAAAATCCCCTACTAAAAGGCTAAATTGATGCAAAACAATATTTAATTGAGAGAAAATACCGAAGAACACGAATAACAATGGAGGGAACACGATAACATAATAACTTAAGATAAAAAAGATGATAACTTGAAGTAAAAAGAACAGAAGTAATTTTCTGAACAATAATTTTTTAGAAGTCCAATCCAACCACAACATAAATGATTAAAATTTAGAATAGTAACATTCCAACACCAATGGCTACAGATGAATTCAAACTCCTAATTATATACATGAAACTCGGATCGAATTAATCATTTGATTAAAGAAAATTATAAAAGATTGAGTCAGATGTTGCATTCAATACTCAAATTATTAGTACCATATAATTCATTTTTATTTTAATAAAATTCTCCATCCTTTGCATTACGAAACGAATCATAGATGTCATGATTTAAAAAAAAAAAAATGGTGATTAAATACATATTTGAAATTTTAATGAATTCAGATCTGAAATATAAAAACTATCACGAAAGGATTATATATGAACAATACTGTCCTATTTTTTTTCTAACTAGTTATCAATTTAAAACTGAAAAATTTCTAAGACGATGTTTGCACATGAGTATAATTTATGGCCTTATTCATATAACTATTTTTTTATTATTACTTTTTTTTTTTTCAATTTGCGATTTGTTTTTTATGGGATTGTAATTTATAAAAATAACGTTTGATAACTAAAAATTATAAAATGTCAAAGCCCTTAAAATTCATGAGGCGTTAATTAACATTTTTTATATATAGTATTTTCTAGATATATCTTGGATTAATAGGAAAAAATTTCAGACCCATTTTCTATTTTTTCAGATATTAAACTGACTGAACTCAACAACGTTCTGTTTACAGTGATCTAAATCACATCTGAATTCCACCTTCCTATTTAACAAAAGTTCAATTTTTTACATCTTGTATTAGTGATTTCCTTCCAGCATTATATATATATATATATATATATATATATATATATGGTCGATTGATTAAATTCTATAATTAATTTTACAAAGAAAGATGTTTAAATTCTATAATTAATTTTATATATCATATAATGCGCACCAAAATATTAGTAGTATTAATTTATTGATTTTGATTCTCTTTAATTAACCTCAGGATTATCCAGCTCTGTGTAGCTGGATTTGATAGAATATTATTATTATTATTACAACAATAGAAACATGAATATTCGAGATCCGAGGATACTGTTTTATGATGGTGGTCACGTTCATCCTGTCCCCCGTTGTACTTGACTTAATTGGGATCAATGGATCATCATTTGGTGATGCAAGTTGTAATTGAATTTGAATTTTGTGTCTGTTTATTCATCATTATATGTAATTGGATCCCGTTCAGGTTATTTTTGTGTACATTCTCTTTTGATTATTTTCCATTTGTTCCAATTATATATAAATAATGGAGTATTTTTTAATGAATTTACTAATATAATTCTATGCATTAATTAAATTAAAATCTATAAACTCATAAAATAGGGTTATAACAAAGAATTTACTTGTCTGATTTGTCTTTAAAATAATTATGCTTCATCTAAAATTTAGATAATAACAGTGAGAGTAGTAATCAAACAACCACGGTAAAGATAAGTGTGAGAATGAGTCAGACAAGTTCGATATTTAATTTTGAACAGAAGTCTGGTCTATTACCTATCATAGACTTTTTTTAATAGACTTAATTAGACATTTTTAATAAATAGATATGACTTAAAAGTCTTTAATTTTGTTTTACTTTACTTTATTTATTTAATAATTGTCTAATTTATTAAAAAAAATATTAATATATAATGATATTCTGTTATACTCCTACCGTATTAATTAATACTTTTACTGAATATTTGGTGTATATAGATAGTTATGTATTACTCTCCGTCCACTAAAAATTAACTTTCTTTATTTGTCTTAAAAAAATATGTTTATTTAATTTTCTTTTATAAAAATAACCATTTTATTTTTATTTCATAACAATCCAAAATTTCTTTACTTTATCTATTTTTTTCTTAAAACATGTGTCTGGTCAAAGAGACATACTCCCTCCGTCCCGGAAATGTTTGCACCACAAAGTGGGCACACTTATTAAGAAAAAGGTGTAATGAGTGGAGTATTGAAGGGTAATTTTGTAAAGTTATATGAATAAAGTAAAAAGAGTGGTTGAGATAAGTGTAAAAGTAATGGCATTTTGTGTAAATATGTGAATTTTGTGAGGGTGAAATTTATGTAGGAGTTTCTTTTTTAAGGTGTGCAAACAATTGTGGGACGGACAAATAAGACAAGTGTGCAAACAGTTGTGGGGCGGAGAGAGTAGTTTTTATGGATAGAGAGAGTATATGTTATAGAGAGAGAATTAAAAGACTTGAGTTTGATTTACTTTTTTTTTTTTTTTAGAGGTTTGCAAAGATCACTCTAAATCAACAAAACACTACAAGATCTTTAAAATCGGGTGGATCATCCAAAAGGTATCGTTGTCCCCTCAAATCGTGAGAAGATGAAAAACGTGTGTTCCCTTTGTCCACAATGACGCTCTGGTCTTCTTTCTCAAAACCGAGACAACCCCACACTAAGGTGTTCTCATGTCCAAAAAGAAAGACAAAAATTGAACAAAGTTCCACCAAACCTGACTCAAGGACTATCAAGTCCATCTCCAAATAAAACCCATCAAGGGCGAGGAGTCCCAACAAGGGGAAAAAAGTACGCACATAGGCGCAGAGGACATACCAACATGTCAACAACAAAAGACAAGACTAAAAACAAGAAAAAAACAGTCGAGCAAGAAATAAAAACTAACTAAGAACACTGTAAACAGGGATCAACGGATAGTTTACCGAACGGTGACCGTAGCTCCGTTAGGGATAATCTATCCATCGATCCCCAACTACACGCTAAGAGGCACTACATAGACTGCGAGACTGATGATGAGAAAACCTGGTCAGGGGCGGCGGCGACGGCAGCGGTGGGTTGTCGGCAGTGGCGGTAAAGACAAATCGGTAATATCTTGTAGATCTTTTAAGATTTGTCTTTTATTTTTGTAGATCTATAAAATAACAAGATCGGATAGAGGAGGACCGTGGAGACGGCACCGGCGACGACAGCGCCAAAATCGTGACCTTGAGGCCGATCTACATGGTGGGGGAAGGGTGTAGTGGGTAGTGTAGTGGGGAGGGGTTGCCGGCGGAGAGAAAAGAGGGAGGGTTGAAGGGTTTCTGTGGGCAGTGACGGACCCATAAATTTTCGGTAGGGGGGCCCGATTAACATTATTATAAAAAAAAATAAAAAATATGTACTCATTATTTTCATCAAAATTTTACATTATAAAATTGTCAATACGTCACATTTCATTAAATTAAATTGATCGAATAAGTTGACTTTTGCTATGTTTTGGTACAAGTTAATACTCCCTCCGTCCCGTGATAACTTGCACATTTTAATCGATTCACTTTAAAAAACAATTGAATTTAGTGGTGTAGAGTCAAATAAAAAAGCGTATTTGAGTGATTTGATAAGGTGTAAGGAGGATTTAGTAGGATGTAAAATAGATTTAGTGAAATTTAGGATAAAATGTAAACCCAAAATGAGTGACGATTTTAAAATAAAATGATGTTCGGATATATATTAATTTTATGGATTATTTTTATATAAGAAGTGTGCAAATAATTATAAAACAGAGTATTAATTTTAATATGTGTGAAATTATCAAAATACCCCTAACAAATTTACAAAATTAGTGGGGGGTCCACGGGCCCCCTAGTCATCATGTAGGTCCATTACTGTCTGTGGCATCATGTAGGTCCGTTACTGTCTGTGGGTGAAGAGAGAGAAACTCTCCTAGAGAGATAGTTTTGCAATGAGTTTGATTTACTTATTAAATGAATCGAATCGAACTTTAGTAAATTAAGTCGTAGGCCGTGTTGGTAGTCCGACTCATTCTCACGCTTAGTTACGCCTAGTTAAAGACGCATATCTATATACTAATGCTCCTAGTTAATTAGAAATGTCGCAATGATTAGCCAATAAAGCTCTTCTAATAAGAATGAATCCTACATACTTGTCAAATTATAGAAGCTAGTCGGATTCTTTAATAGGCCAGGAAATCCTACATTATATTGTATTCAAACACTTAAAAAAATGTATTTAGGTTAATAAAAGCTCATATAAAAGTAAAAAATCCCTAACAAAATTTAAAGCAATTTAATTTGATCGACAAAGCGGGAATATGTAGCTAATTAAAACTCTCATGACGAGGTCAACGACGTACGTACATATGTAAAAGGAATGTAATTATCTCTCATCTAGAATGCAAAGACTTTTTAGGGTGTAGGAACAAAAGAGAGATAAGAGAAACGATAAATAAGAATGTCCAAAGTGACAGCTTCACGAGGGCCCGTTGGCTTTTGAGAAGTTGTAGTATTTGTTTAATGGCGTTTGTTTGTTTGTTTTGTAAATCAAAACTTGAAAAGCCGATAGATATGTGTCCATGTGCTGCCATTATTATTTTTTTTTTTTTTATTTTGGACCCCCACACCACACCATACAGACCCCTCTTCTGATAGCAACTGCCACGTGCCATATGGCTTCATCATTTTATTTTTTTGGTAATTATTTGGCTTTCACTCTATTTACCTAGCTAGGTAAGATATAATTATAGTACTTGAAAACTTAGATGTTTTCTAAAAAGTTAAAAAAAAAAAAAAAAAAACACTTAGATGTAATTATTTTATTTCCCCTCATATTTCTTTTGAGCCTGACTATAGTCTTATAGATATAGTGATGTTCTTACCGCTTGAACACTAAAGATCAGCGACAAAGAGAAATTGGTGACCGACGCCAACTACAGGTGATGACCAACACCATCAATGAGTAGCGTCTGACGCCAACTACAAGTGATGATCGACGTCATCAAGATCGACGACAACTAATTAGAAAATCAAGGAAAGTACAACTGAATTGACTTCGAGGTACTGAAGAGTCAGTCGAAGTTTAAATTCAAGTCCTTCTACCAGTGGGTAGAGAAAAACTCGATTAAATCGGTTAGAACGCATGAAGACTCATCTTATCCTATCTTGAAAATTTTCAACAAACCTTACGACAGCATGAACTTCACACATATAAATACTATTTTTGAGACTGACTGAAAATGAAGGACACACTAACACTCTCACTTAAGCAAGTCTATAATTTATATATACAACGTCTCAAATTTAACGTTGCGACACACATGTCGATTTTTAGCATAAACAAAACGTGTAAAAATATATCACACTATTTAATACAGTATGTTATTCTTTTTTAAAATTACTACACCTTGTATTTATATACTAAACTATATTGTTAATATAATATATATACATAGATAAAACTTTGGTGAACTGATTTTTTTTATATCTATTATTCACTCATCACTTATTAGTGGTCCTACTTGCAATCAGTACATCCTGTAAAAAGTTGTAATCAATATGCTGTTACGTACCCGTAGTGTTACATAATCACTTTTATTAAAATTATTAGGTATAAATTATAGGACCACTTGTACCTCAGGCTTTTGATCCCAATTTTAATATATATACAATAAAATCTCTTTAAATTAATAACCTTGGACTATGAAATTTTATTAATTTAAAGAGTAATTTATAGATAAATTAATATTTATTAATTAAAAGAGAGACTTTTTTAATTCAACAAATTTAGTACTATGTACTGAAAATAAATGAATTCATATATATGATTCATTGATTATATTTATTCATCAACCAATTCTTTGTAACTAATTAAATGAATTCATATATGATTCATTTACAGTACAATCATTTCCTTTTCACCCCCTATATGTCTTTCTTTTTTCGGAGTGAGGTAAAAGTGAGTAATAAAATCCAAAACACATAAGGACAATATATGTACAAGTGAAATTAGAAAACAAAAGGTTGAAAATACATTTTCTCAAAGTACAAATGTAAAAAAAAAAATACACAAAAACTTATATGCAATATTACATACATGCATTTTAGTCATTCACACATATTTTTTATAAATACACCCACAAGCTTAATTCACACACACATTTTTTATAAATACACCCACATTTTTTATAAATGCACCAACTGACAGAAATTGAACATGGTTGTCTTCTCCGAGCAGTTTTCGATCACCTCAGACCGCGGTCAGACGCTCCAATTTATGATGACCTTAATCCTTAAATATTTTATATTTCTTTATTACGTGCAATAATATTTATAAGATATTCTGTATTACGTGCAATAATATATCTTACTACATGCAATAATATATGTTACTATATATTATAATGTGGGTTACTTAATCAATAAAAAAAATATAAAAATATAAAAGAATCAATATTACTATATAAAATTGTGTTATTACTACATGTAATAATTTATTTTACTACATAAAAAATTATATGTTACTACATACTGCAGTTTGAATTACTACATTGAATAGACGTTTGTTACTATATGTAACTTTATCAAATGATCTAATATTTTTCGCATCATCCTACAATAAAATATTTTGTATTACAACATGATTATTGTGTTTACTACATTCGATAATATATGTTACTACATATTATAATGTGAGTTACTACATCAATAAAAACACTAGAAAAAACGTGTTACTAAATAAAGAATTTGTATTATTATATAAATAGTTTGTGTTATTACTACATAAAATAATGCGTATTACTACATATTACAATTTGAATTACTACATTTAATATCCCGCGTTCGACAATAAAATAAAAGATAAAAAAAATCACAGAAACGAGTAAAATAAACGGATTAAGCTGTCAGTGGGTGTATTTATAAAAAATGTGTGTGTAAATTAAGTTTGTTGGTGTATTTATAAAAAATGTGTGTGTGAATTAAACTTGTGGGTGTATTTATAAAGAACATGTGTGTGAATGACTTAAATGCATATATGCAATATTTCATACCAGACTAGCCCAAATATATATATATATATATATATATATATATATATATATATATATATATTCCTCGTTTAGTTTACACGACACAAAATATTGTGTCAGTGATTTTGGTTCTTCATATATACTTGAGGGGTGTAATTCGTCCATCTCAGCGTGGTGTTGTGACCCCTTTTTATGCCTAGTTGAATAGAGTGAGTTGAGTGAGTGCAGGAAGAGGAGATGATTTAATAGATGTGTTGGGAGGGAGCCTCTGTTATACAAATTATACTTGTACATGTAATGGGTTGAGTACCCTAAATACTCGAGACTATAAATTACGTTTTACCGTTAAAAAAAAAAAAAAAAAAAAAAAAAAACTTTGATAAATTAATTAAATAAAAATTAGATGTAGGGAGAATTAAATGAGAAGAAGAGAGGCATGGAGAATTAAATCACATTGAGATGGTTAAAATTTCCAGAAAAAATGTTATGTAGGCTGACACACCAAGAAAGCGACCCCTTCCAACTGTCTATTTAATATTACACATGTAATGTACATGAAAGTGAAATTAAAACCCTTGAATAAATTTTATACTATCATTACAAAATATCCTTTCGTGGATGAGGGCATATGCGAGGGCTTGACGAGTAATTTTAACCCTCACCTAAGATACACGTCAGTCTCAGCCTCGCTTGTAGGATCCCTTGAAAACTTACCATGGAAAGCACCTCGTGGTCCATCCCCGCTTGTATTAATAATTAAAATATACTCTCCTGTCTCATAACTGTTTGCACACTTACGTTGTAGACAGGATTCATGATATATACAACTGTCATTGTGAAAACAGATCTATATTCAATGTAAATTAATTCACTCTGTCTGTCCAGTTTCCACCGCGTTTGCCGTTTTTTCTCTGCACTTCCACAGTTGCTTGTCCAGTTTCCACATGTCTGCCGTTTTTTCTCTACACTTTTTTCTCTGCACTTCCACAGTTGCTTGTCCAGTTTCCACATGTCTGCCGTTTTTTCTCTACACTTCCACACAGTTGCACAAGTCCATGTATTACAGCTGCCATTGTAAAGACGGTCTATATTCTATCATAATTAATTAAATATTGTGGGATCCCATCTAAATTTTTTGTAATTAATTAAATAAATACACAAAACAATATAAAGTCTTTTAAATTGATAAAACTTACCTAACATTGTTGTCAAATAGTAGTTGAGCCGATTAACGGAGACTAGATTTCAATTACAGACACCCAACTCCATAAACCCTTAGGGCATGTTTGTTTTGGGACTCACACGTCCGAACGGTCCTGTTCTAGTTCGGGATTTCACATTCGAATTTCAACATTCAACTCCATTCACCCCTCCCTAAAAATATCTATATATTTTACTATTATAATAATACAACATCACTCCTTGCATCTTACTTCATTTCAATCTACACCAGAAAAGTCTTTCTCCAAACTCAATCATGAGAGTAGGGAGAGAACGTAACATCCTTCACCAAGTTCTGTACGGATCATCACTCTGTTTTGTTTTAGATTTATGGCCTCCCTCGTACCTTCAAGTATTGCTATGAGTTCGGCTCCAAGGGACGATCCTGGGTTTGTTATTCTTTTAGCTCCTGTTTTCACAATTCCTCCTTTCTCATCCTTGATACAAAAGCCAATCTCAAATCTGTCCATTCCTACATCATAGGCAACATCCACTTCAATCACATAACCCTTCCCCCTATTTCTCACTCTGTGGCATCCCTTTTTTTTTTTTTTCCAACAATTGGGCTTGTTGATATAATTCTAGAAAGTCCAATATTCATCGGGTTCCACCGAATGCATATTGGTTTTCTTCCTTGCTACCATAGGTTTGTCGACAATGCTCATTCCAAATTCCCCACAACATCATCACCCCGGTTTCGCACTACTTCATGGTGAGTACATCCCACCACCATCATAAAAACCCCATAGGCTCCATACCGCCACTGATTTTAAAGAAACTCCAAAGCCCTATTTCTTTCAATGTATTTTTCGCGAATTTGCATCTCCCGATAGTATGTAGCGTCGTGATATATGTGCTCAAACATTTCGCACACCGTTGAGATACATCCATTCTCCTTTTCGATAAATTTTCCGTCGTTGGAAGAAAGTTCTTTGCCAAACTCCAACAGAAAATCTTGACTTTCGGTGGGATAGCTAGTTTCCAAAGCTTTCGCTAGAAACCCTTAATGATTGTCTGGTCATGAGCTCCCCTCTTCTGCCTTTTGAGATAGCTCCACTGCTCTAGTCATTGAATATGCTGATTTAACCGTGTATTGACCCTTTTTCTCCGGACCCCAGTATTTGACATCCATATTTCCTCCTGCTACAATTGGTGTGTTGAGTATGGCCTCAGTTTCAAATGGCAAAAATGCTTGTTTGATTAGTTCTTCATCCCAGGTACCATCCTGCTTGATATACCTGTTAACCGACGAGCCTGATGCAATTTTGGATTTGATCATTCCATCCTGAAGCTGATTAACCCACGAATCCTTAAATATATGAATATCATTTCCATTCCCCACTCTCCATCTCGTTCCTTTACAGATTACCTCCATTCTCCAAGCCAGAGACCTCCAGACAAATGATGGATTAGATCCCACTTCAACATCCAAGATATCCTCATGTTTGAAGTATCTTGCTTTGAACATCCTTGCCATCAATGAATCTGGTCTTGTACTCATTCTCCAAATCTGCTTTGCTAACAGAGCCTGATTAAAGGTGTTCAGCTTCCTGAAACCCATCCCTCCTTGGTCCTTAGGAACACACATTTTATTCTATGAACTCCAGTGAATTTTCTTCTCCCCTTCTTTACCGCCCCACCAAAATTTGTTGATCAGTTGCTCAATGTCCGAACATAATGATGTAGGGAGTTTAAAACACATCATAGTATACAAAGGGATTGACTGCAAGACTGCTTTGATTAATATTTATTTTCCCCCTGCTGAAAAATCCCTAATTTTCCAACCTTGTAACCACTTCTGAATCCGATCCAGAATGAATCTGAATTGTATCCTCTTGGCCTTCATCGAAAAAGTGGGTAAGCCCAGTTACATTTGTGACCTTGCTTTGTTCTGACTCCCAGAAGATTTGTAATTTCTATCTGACTCCTTCTTGGTGTAGGTGGGCTATACACAATTGTCGATTTTTGAAAATTAATCAGCTGGCCTGATGCTGCTTCATAGATAGAGAAAATCTCCTTCAAGGTCTGACTATGTTCAATTGTTGCTTTTGTGAAAATAAGGCAGTCGTCTGCGAACAAAAGATGTGAGATCAGGGGTGCCCCTCTCGCGATTTGTACTCCCAAAATTCTTCCTTCCTCCACATTTTTTTCAATTGTCGCTGAAAGCTATTGTGCACAAATCACGAAGAGGAATGGTGATAGTGGATCTCCTTGATGTAGTCCCCTTGTAGGCCAAACAGGCTTTCCTACCACTCCATTCAGGTTTACCGAATAACTCACTGTTTCCACACAATTCATGAGCAATTTAATCCATCTATCATTAAACCCCATCTTTGTTAACATACCTCTCATGTATCTCAATTCAATTCTGTCATACGCCTTACTCATGTCGAGTTTTAATGCCGCGTATCCCGTCTTACTTTTGTTATGCCTCATCTAGTGAATACATTCATAACTAATAAGCACATTGTCAGAGATCAATCTTTCAAGTACCATCATGCATTTTAAAATATAAAATTATCGGTTAATTAATAATAATAAAAATATTATAATGTACTTAATTACATGCCCATAATCGTAACCAACATGTGAGTATCAGGGCGTTGTGTAGGCTGAGACGTAAGGTAGATGCTCCAGCGGTGTGGTAGATCTAGGGCAGGTCCTAAGAATATTTGGGCCTGAATCGAACTTTAAAAAAAGGTTGCGTCCCTTCATATTTTTTATTCTATACGAACTTATAAAACATAATGTAAAATAATTTTTAAAGGATTAACAATATAGATTTTTTTTTACAAATTTTAGAATTTCTAATTTTTAATTAATAGATTTTTTTATGATTTTAAGTTTTAATTTTAAGAGATTTTTTCAGATTTTTAATGTAATTATAGAATTTTTAGAAAATTTAATGAGATTTTTAGATATTTTTAATATTAATATTTTTTAAAAATTTTTTTGAAGAAGGTAAATTGAACAATTTGCCCGAAATTTCAATTTTTCGATGAAAATGATGTAAATTGGACAAAAAATGATGTAAATTGGGCACTCTAAGACGTAAATAGAAAAATTGAAAACTTAAAAGATATAAAGTGAATTAGGTCTTTGTTGAGACTTTTTTCTCCTAGTTTTTCCTTCCCTTCTTCACTATTTCTTTTTACTTTTTTAGCACTTCTCTTTATGCGTCTTATATAGTTATATTAATATTTTATATTATACGGAATAATATATATATATATATATATATATATAAATATATAAAAGATATCTTAAAAAATGCCCCCCTAAAATAGTGAAATATTTCTGGTCCTGAATCAATCACCTCGTTGGCTTTACATTAAGATCGGGCCTGGGTAGATCCCGAGTGTCCGTCTACCTCAAACCTAGGTATCCAGAGTAGGTTGTATCTGTGGAGGGAATTTCAGTACTCTACTAGTACAGCCAGGTCGGCCACCGGCCCACCACGACCTAACTGGCCGTTACATCCACTCATCTATATTAGAGCATCTCCAATTGGAGGAAAGAATTTGGAGGTTTAGATTTGTCACATATATGTTACATGTGTGTTACCTCAAAAGTTTCATACACCTCCCTTTAAAATAATCTTTTCTCCCCAATGCTTCCTTCCCCAAAAATAATTATTCATGCTCCCACTATCAAATTATATTTATTTTCATCATCTTTCTTCATTATTTATTTGATTTATAATTTTACTTCTTTAATTAAATATTACATTTGTTTTCAAATAATAATAATTATATACTACATTTAAATATTAAATATAATATTTAAATTGCCCTGTTGCAAAAAATAATAATTACAATTTTAACGATTTTGAGTTAAAAAAAATGAATGTTTATCCTTAAAAAAATTAAAATATTTTACAACAGCATATAATCTAGAATAAATTAATTAAAAAAAATAATTGTGGGCTCAAAAATAAATACCCACACTCTCTTTCCCCACTTTCATTTCTTTTTCCAAAAAAAATTCCTTCCTAGGGAGCACCATCCTTCCTCATTTTCCCTTCAAGCCTACAATCATAGCTTCCTCATATTTCAAAAAGGGGTATGTCTCCACATGAATTCCTTCCCCTATTGTGGATGGCCTTATAAAGTGCATGTAATTAAAAAAAAAAATACTTATTACAGTACATGCTAGCTATCTTAAAAACAAAATCGATAAGAGTTTCGTTATATCCTAGCTTATTTACCAATTATAACAAATCTATTTAATTCTAACAATTATATATCAATAACGAATTGAATCAAGCTAACAAATCTACAATTATGTACCAATATAATTATACACACATATATATCAAATCTTTTTATGAATAATATTTATATTATATGAATGTCCATTTATTTCCTTCATAATATCCACCATGTGCCATTTGATATTCATAGATTGTTCATGTATTCACATTAATAGTGGACCTTTCATTTCATCTTCTCAAGCTTGTATTGAGACTTATAAATAGGGGTGCAAATGTTGTAATAAACACTTGAAGGTGGAATAAAATATTTCTATGTTATCTCTATATCTTGTTTACTTATTTCACATATAGAGTTATACTTTTAAGTTGTTTTATAACACGTTATCTGCACGAAGCTCGTAAAATATTTCTACCGGCGAAATTCAGATAATCATACATTTCAGGTATTGTACGGAGGTATGTATTGAAATGTTTAGAATATATTATCTTACAATATTTATTTGTCATCTCTTATTTCATTACTATTTTGATGATTATGTTATTTTACAATTAATTAATATCTTGTTTATTTGATAGTTTCCAACATGTCAAACTTGACAAAATTTAAATTTGTGGCTCTTGATATTATTGAAATTTTTTTTATAATGAATTCTTGATGTTGAAATTCATTTGGATGCCATGGGTCTTGGGGATTCCATAAAAGTGGAAAATCAAGCATATAATAAAAAATATGACCAAAGGCCCGAAGCCATGATTTTCCTTTGCCACTATCTTGATGAAGGATTGAAAGTTGAATACCTCATGGTGAAAGATCCACTTTAACTGTGGATAAATCTTAAAGAAATATATGATTATAAATCCGTGAGTGAGTACAATTCAATTATGTTTATAATCACTTCTCAATTGAAATTATGTGGAGAAAATATTAGTGATGATGGTATGCTTGAAAAGTCATTCTCCACCTTTCATGATTCTAATGTGATATATTTTGCAACAACAATATCGTGGAAAGAGTTTTACTAAATATTCCGAACTAATTTCATATCTCTTGGTGGCTGATAAAATTAATAATTTTTGATGAAAAATCAGGCCTCGAACGAGGACGTGGTTTTGACCGAGACATATTACAAAATTATTATAATACTCATCTGAATTATAAAGGTCTACAAAAGGGAAAGTAAATTTTTGAACATTAAAGAAAAAGAGAAAATAGTTGAAACAAATTATGTGAATAGTGAATTCGATAATGAAATGATTGACATAACACAATTTGATGTTGTTGATGATCTTACCCACTCTAAAGGTGGTAATTAGATCGAGTATTATAATACTCAATCACAATTTTCTTCGATAATCTATTATTAATGTTTATTTTCTTATATTATGCAATATCTTAATATTTCTATTCTTTATAATATAAATGGCTATTGCATTTTCATAAAATAAAAATTAATTAGATTGTAAATATATTAGTTTTATATATTTTTTTAATAAAAGAAATGAAAAATGGTATGACAACATCAACATTTAAGGAAGAAGATGAAGATCTATGTCTCGTGGATAGTGTTACTGCGCACACTATATTCAACAAGACGAAATTATTCTCACATTTAAAATGGAGAGAAGCTAATGTAAATAAAATATCTGGTTATACAAAAATAATTGAAGGCTTTGGAAGAGCCAATATTCTATTATCCGGAGTGACAAAATTCATTATCAATTATGCCTTATCCTCTGGAAAGTCTCAAAGAAATTTATTGAGTTTTAAAGATATTTGTTTGAATGGATATCATCTTGAGACTACAAATGAAGGCAATATTGAGTACCTTAATATTACTACAATTGTTGCAGAAAAGAAATGTATGTTGGAAAAGTTACCCGCTTTGTCCTCGGATTTGTATTGCACGAGGATAAGAACAATTGAAATTTATGTCGTAGTAAAC
Source organism: Galeopsis tetrahit (assembly GCA_963675135.1). NCBI lineage: Eukaryota > Viridiplantae > Streptophyta > Magnoliopsida > Lamiales > Lamiaceae > Galeopsis > Galeopsis tetrahit. The sequence continues at coordinate 74,248,779 of OY776123.1, forward strand.
CAAAAGGTTACTACCGAAATTAATGTTTGGCATGACCTGTTGGACCATCCCGGTTCCATAATGATGCGAAAAATTGTAGAAAATTCATGTGGGCATCCATTGAAAAATCGAAAAATGCTACAACCCAATGAATTTTCATGTGCTGCTTGTTCACAAGAAAAATTAATTATAAAGCCATCACCAGCTAAATTTGAGCATGAAATTTTTATGTTCTTATAACGAATTCAAGGGGATATATGCGGACACATACATCCGCTGAGTGGGCCATTTAGATATTTTATGATTTTGATTGATGCATCGACTAAGTGGTCACATGTATGCTTATTGTCATCTCGCAATTTGGTTTTTTGCAAAGTTATTGGGACAAAATAATATGATTGCGAGTACAATTTCATGATAATGCAATTGAGAGTCTAAGACAATTCGCCTTGAAAATGTTGGTGAATTTTCATCTCAAAGCTTTCAATGTTTATTGTATATCAATTGAAATACATATTGAGCATCTGGTTGCTCATGTCCATACATATAGAACATTTTTTTTGTTGAATCACTTATAAAACGTATTCAATTGATTGTCAGACCAATATTGATAAAATATAAACTCCCTATTTTAGCTTGGAATCATGTTATATTGCCTACGACAGCACTTGTGCGCATCTTGCCAACAAATTATCATAGCATTTTCCCCGTACAAATGGTTTAAGGTCAGGAACCAAATATATCCCATCTAAGAACTTTTGGATGTGTTGTATATGTACCGATTGCTCCACCACAACGCACAAAGATGGGTCCCCAAAGGAGAATGAGGGTATATGTTGGGTATAAATCTCCGTTTATTATTAAATACTTAGAACCATTGACCGGAGATCTATTCACGAAAATGTTTGGTAATTGTCATTTTGATGAAGACAACTTTCCCAACATTGGGGGAAAAAAAGTAAGCAGCTGGAAAGGAATATTTATTGAAATGAATTATCATTGAATTGCATGGATCCTCGTACAAAGTAGTGTGAACTTGAAATTGAGAAGATAATTCATTTGCAAAAGATTGTGAATCAACTGCCAGACGCATTTACTGACCTTAAAAAAGTTATAAATCTTATATTTCAGTTGCTAATGCTCCTAATAGAATTGATGTCCTTTAAGGACCATCTTCCATGGCAAATGAGTCTACGGCACGCTTGAAGCGTGGTAGACCTCTTGGTTCCAAAGATAAAAATTCTCAAAATAAAAGGAGCAAACATTGAGGATGGTCATACCTACATAGTTATCAAATTATCAAAGGTCGTGGCTTCCCTTAAGAGGAAATTTGAAATGAATGATTTTTTTAAAACAAAATTTTGTTTGGATTTTCAAATTTTATATTTTGATAATGAGATTTTTGTGCATCAATCCACTTATGTTATGAAAGTGTTGAAACGATTTTATATGGATTAAACACATCCTTTAAGCACACCTATGGTTGTGCGTTCACTAAATATAGCGAAAGATCCATTTCGACCTCGCGAAGAAAATGAAGAACTGTTTAGTCAAGAAGTACTATATTTGAGTGCAATAGGTGCACCAATGTATCTTGCTAGCAACATTAGGCCTAATATATCATTTGTTATTAATTTATTAGAAATATATAATTCTTCTCCAACTCGTAGGCATTGGAATGAGGTTAAACATATTTTTCGATACCTTAGAGGGATAATGAATATGGATTTATATTTTTTAATCTCATCAGAACCTTGTTTAGTTGGTTATGCAGATGTAGTTTACTTATAAGATCCGCACAAAGCTCGATCGCAAACAGGTTATTTGTTCACATATGGAGGTACAACTATTTCATGGCGTTCTATTAAACAAACCTTAGCTGCTACTTCATCTAACCATGCAGAGATCCTAGCAATTCACGAGGCAAGCCGTGAATGTGTTTGGTTGCGTACCGTCACACAACACATTTGTGGACAATGTGGATTAAACTCAGTGAAAAATAATTCAATGTACTATGATATATGAAGACAATGTTGCATGTGTTGCCCAACTAACAGAAGGATTTATCAAAGGTGATAGGATAAAATATATTGATCCTAAATTCTCCTTTACCCACGATCTTCAGCAAAAGGATGACGTTAGTATGCAACAAATTCGTTCATATGATAACTTGGCTGATTTATTTACCAAGTATTTACCTACTTCAACGTTTGAGAAATTGAGATACAAAATTGGAATGCGACGTCTGAAGGATGTGAAGTGATGTAATCATCAGGGGGAGTTAACACACGTTTCTTCTCATTGATCGTATCTAATGGACATTCAAGGAGGAGTGTTATGAATAATATTTATATTATATGAATGTCCATTTATTTCCTTCATAATATCCACCATGTGCCCTTTGATATTCATAGATTGTTCATGTATTTACATTAATAGTGGACCTTTCATTTCATCTTCTCAAGCTTGTATTGAGACTTATAAATAGGGGTGCAAATGTTGTAGTAAACACTTGAAGGTGGAATAAAATATTTCTATGTTATCTCTATATCTTGTTTACTTATTTCACATATAGAGTTATACTTTTAAGTTGTTTTATAACAAATCTACAATTAACGTCTTCAATATATTATTCACACACTAATTAATTCTCAAATCTAAATTTAAAACTATATATATGTACATATATCATTATTCAACTCTCACAAATTAAATATTAAAATAAATGAAAACAAGAATATAATATTTCCAGGGCATGGTCCCAATAAATGAGTTTAAGATTGGACGAAATAAAAAATTTAGAGAACAGGGTGAATAGACTTTTTAAACTTTTTCAAAATTTATCAGAGTTAAATATCTTGAACTTTAACTTAGGCCTACTAACAAACAACTTAGTTATATCTTGAACTTTTAATATGTTTTTTTTTTTTTTTGATGGAAGTTAAATACCCATCCCTTTTTTCCCCTCCCCATGACTCGAACCCAGGACATAAGGCCTAGGTAGTGGTGCTCTAACCACTTGAGCTATCTCACTTTGTCTTGAACTTTTAATATGTAATGCGGATTTAAATGAGCCATTTTTATTTATTTATACTCACTTATGTATATATATGAAAATACTTTGTGTGATCTTGTTCGTAAGTCTAGTCGTCTACCAGCTAGATTTTTCAATCTGGTTGTTTATACGAATAATCTTTTTAAACAATAATGAAATATGAAATACTGTAAAGTAAATTGAGACACGAGATTTTATAGTGGTTCAGCCAATAAGTCTACATCCACTCTCACAATTCCAAATTGTGAAATTCACTTCTTGTGATTTACAGTTCTAAGTCTAAAACTTCGATCTTGTCGATTACACCTCTAGATGTATTCTTCGATCAACTAGTAATTTTCCAAGTAACTAGCACTCGTAAAAGTAACTTTCCAACTAAACAATTTAGAACGAATTCTATGAATTCTTCTTGAACTTCAGGAACTTAATTCTTCTATCGAACTTTGCTTGCTATTCTTCTTGATCTTCTTTAAATGCTATAAACTTTGTGAGTATTTCTTCAGCCTTTCAATGCTTGAGTAATTAGAATTTCAGTTAGTTTCACTCCGTGAAGATCATTTTCTATTTATAGACTTTAATTACTCAAGGTAGCCGTTGGAAATAACTAACCTTTCTTGAAACTAGTTGTATAACTGTTTTTAACCGTTTCTTGATTAGTTATTCGGTTATTTAGTTATTCTGTTATAACTTCCTTTAGTCTTTATCCTTTAAGTCAATTTTCTTTTTTCTGTACTTAGAATATTTCAGTCTTCTTCTTCTCCTTAGTTGTTCTGTCGATATCTTATGTTTTCCTTCCGTCAGCTATAATATATGTCTTCTGGTCTTGTCTCCTTGTCTAGTCTTCCAGTTAGCTCTCCTTGCAACCAGGTCTTCTTTTTTATCTTGAGCTAAACTATTTATCTATCCATTACTTTCAACCTTAGACTAGTTTACAATATATAAGCTATCTATACATATCAGCTTATATTCTATCAAAATCAGACGACTTCATGAGATGACTATTTAACTAGATCAGCTAACTTAATTATTCAAGTTGCTTTTTTGCTATCAAAACTTTATTTATTATTTATTATTTTGGACTTTGTAGAATTCATATCCCAACATATACGTACATGGACTTAACAAGAATAGTAAAGAAGGAATGAAGGGTGCATATTGTTTACAACAACTCTAAAATGTTGAGGGCAAAAAACACTAACTATTGGCGAGGGTTTAAGATGCGCTCGTCATTTTTAAAATTTTCTCACTTGACCCCTCTCCAAACCCTCATCATTGGCGAGCAATAATTACCCTCGTCGTTTTGAATTTTTTTAAAATTCCGTTGCCAAGGTCCTCCCGTCGATAGAATTATTTTTTTGTAGTGTGTAACTTTAGAAAATGGAAATTGATAGTTTCTTTTACACCTTGGGGTTAAGAATTTCAATCAACTCCTGAGAAATAAAACTAAATTATAGCATCTCGAGCTTGACTTTGAGTTAAACCTTCCCTCATCGTTTTTTTTTTCCCCCTTTTGATATATGAACACATATAATGTTATGATGCTAGAGTACTTTAGAAATTAGAATGATTCCTTCAATTTGTGCTCCTTTTATTTTTCTTCCTCTTCCCACATTTGTTTGCAATTTATAGTGATCGTAATTAACGTTTTTTAAATGAATTAATTTCAAAATTTAATGGGTAAACCCTAGAAAAACGGCAATATATTACTCCTTCGTACATCAAAAATATGTTTACTCTTATTTTTTTCGTCCATTAAAAATGTGTTTATTCTATTTAAATAGTTAGCTTTTAAATACGTTTTCTACTTCATTAACAAAGTTAATAATCTAACGACAACGCCCTTTACACTTTATTCACATATCTATTTTATGCATTAAAATAAGAAATATTCTTAAAACTTATACACAACAAAAAAAAACATATTTTGCGTGGACGAATTATGAGACAAAAGTACCCTATTATCTCAAAAAATGTCAAAAGAATTAAAGGCAAACCAGAGAATTTGACAAATAGACCTGGAGTATTATTTAATAAAAATAACACCACAAGTACTCAAATGTTCTAGTGCTGAACCTATCTGCAGCCAGGCTACTACAGCGTCGACAGTGTTAATTTGGGACCCTCAAACATCTCTTTATTTTTTGGGGGGCCCGAGTGACCGACTCGTTTGCCTCACAACTTAAAAGGCAATGTTATAGGAGTATTTCTTCCCTCTTTTTTTTTCTTTTTTTTTTTTTATTATAGGAGTATTTTAGAGTACTCAACTCATAATGTTACAGACGTATTATACCTTTCACATATTTTCACAATTGTTTTTAAATTTACTCATTCATACATAATTTTGGATCACACCCCCAAATCGATATAGATGAATTCCGGATAATCAAATTGTTTCCTTCCAATCATGTCCATAAATTAATTTTTATCCTTTCCATTGCTTCTTTGTATTCGGTTCTACCCAGCGAAGCGATTAGCATTCCTACAACTCCATATTTCGTAGGAGTATTTCTTCCTTGTTAGGATGTGACGTACACAACCCATTTAATATTCACCCTTCATCTATATCGATTTGGGGACAAATTAATTTCTTCCTCGTTTTATTTCTTTCTATTATACTTTGTTCGTTCAACCATAAATTTTTCCGTTCTTTATGCACGAAAATTAAAAATATAAAATCGTCACTTAAAATTTTTTGAAACTTATGACGAAACGTTCAAAATATGTAAATGAGAAGTTGATGCCGGAACTCATGGAGTATAAGGTTTAGACATTGTTGTTAGTTATAAGCAATTTGATTGTACGTACTAATAATGCATAGGAAAGGGCTTGAAGACAGAGTGGCACGTGATTAGGAAGAATGGAACTGAATTAATGCCAGAACGTGCCATTACTCCATATGAAAGTGAAGGGTGCATTCTCCACGACTTTACTCTTCTCTCATAGTACAATCTTTATCATATACTCCATTTTCTTGAAAATATAGAAAACAAAATAGATGCACGTGACTGTCGGAATTCCTTAAGAAAAAGTCAATTTAGAACGATTTTTTGAGTTAAAAATCAATATTCGCCTAATCTTTTTGGATACGTTCTGATCCTGTTACCTATATACAGATACTGTCGTCCAAGGACTGAATTCCAATTCATAATATCATCAATAACACCTTTTATTATAGCTGCTAAGCTACCCACAAATTACTCCAAATACTTCTTATATTTATATATGCATGTGATGTGTAATGTGTTTGTGAAAAATCTGTATAATACTTACTACTATCATTGAAAACTAATCTATAGATCTCTTGTGAGACCATCTCACAAATTAAACTCGTATGCCAAGTCGATTTCTTCATTCTAGATTTTCTAGAAATTGGTATATTCAAATTAAGGATTGGAAGAAATTGAGTTGACTTGGTCAACCCTACCCCCTAAATATTCAAAAATATTGTGAATAAATTTTTTGATTTTGTCAATTTTTTATTGTTATTATTATTACAGTATTTTTTTGTAATTTTTTTTTTATTCGTAATTTTTTTTCGAAAATGTGTGTGTTGAAAAGTGTAAGTCAATATTACTAAAAAGTGTAACACAATATTACTAAAAAGTATAACACAATTTTTTATTAAAAAGTGTAAGTCACTATAATTGAAAAGTGCAACACAACTTTTAATGAAAAATGTAAGTTATTATAACTAGAAAGTGCAAGTTAGTATAACTAAAAAGTGCAACACAATATTATTAAAAAGTGCATGTAAATATACTTGAAAAGTGCTAACACAGTATTTTAATGAAAAGTGTAAGTTATTATAATTGAAAAGTGCAACAAAATACGACTAAAAGGTGTAACATAACATTACTAAAAAGTGTAAGTCACTATAACTAAAAAGTGCAACAAAATATGACTAAAATGTGTAGCATAATATTACTAAAAAGTGTAAGTCAATATAATTGAAAAATATTGTTGAAAATTGTAAGCTACAACTGAAAATTGCAATAAAATATATCTAAAATGTGTAACATAACATCACTAAAAAAATGTATGTCATTACAACTGAAATTATTATTGCAAACATTGCATGCTAAAAAAAATTGTAAAATGCATGTTACACTTTTCCTTATTTTCAACATGCACTTTTATATTTAAAAAAAATATATATGTGAAAATTGTTAGATGTGAAAGTTGAATACATCAATTAACATACATATTTTTTGAGTATTTTATTTTTATCGTTGATCCTACCCATTTTTTAAAAAATGGACTCAATTCCAGGAGACGTACCCTCAAATCAAATTAAATTAGAATTTGATGTCACAGATATAACGGTAAAACCATCCCACGTGTTTTTGTTCTAACTAATTTATTAAAAGTGGTCAGTCCGTACGCCCTGTGGCCCCTGTGGGCTTTATTCACATACTCCAAAGATTGTGAAATCACTCAAATCAGTTGAGAAGGAGTAATATTTATTATTTCTATAAACATTTTAACGATCATAAAAAAGGCAATAATTATATTTAATTAAATCGTAGGAGATAGCACCAAGATTTTGATGAATTTATAATCGACTGTTCTTTTATTAATTAACCAAGATAAACTGTTCTTTAAGAGCCAGCAACATAACATAATTCACAGAAGAAAAATCTGAAAAAAAGGGAGAAAACCGATTTAATATCTCAAGGATCACAAAATTCAATAGGGGGGGTTTGTGACAACTGACAAATATGAGCAATGCAGTCACATTTATACTTCAGCTCCGAGTTCCAGCAACAAGGTGTGATTTAGTTTATCAGATGCTGGACCGACGAATTGAATTGGACCTGTGTAGTTGGGGAGTAAATATGGAGACGATTAATGGAAGCATATGTCGAATTGTCTTTGTTTAGTGATGAAAATGGTGAGCAATGCTTAATCAATTTAATCTACTGCATTTTTTATACAAGGAAAATTCCAAGTTCAACGAAGAGCATGAAAATTATTAGTTTAAGAGGGTACCAGGATTGATGTATCGGTTTTTAATAGCCCACTCCTCTCGTACAGATGCAAATTTCTTAAATGGGGCACCTGAAACAATCATATTAATACATGGGTTAATCTAAATATTCATGAATTACAACACAGAATGTAGGGATAAATCAAAGCGTGCATAAAGATTTTCTGACCTTCTAGCTCAACCATTGCCTTCTTTATCACGGGCTTGAACTTACCTGCAACATAAATATAGTCTTAAATGAAGGAACAAAAGTTAAAAACAAGTATAAAAGGAACAGCCAACAAGAAATCATTTGTCATTTGATGAATTTCCGTGATGTCTGGAACTGAACATCCAACATTAGAACCCCCAGAGTGGAAATAGCACAAAGTGGGATTCTTGACTTGTGATGACAAGATTTATTTTCAAGAAAACCAGCAATTAAAACTTTTATAAGGTGGAAAATAAATGGCGTACCATGTCTCCTTTCAACATCCATTAGGGCAGTCAGAGCTGTTCCACCAACGGTCCATTCAGCCACAGGTGCCGCCAAGTTTCCCACCTGTAAACAAAGAATTAAATATAAATTGCTAAAATGCTGATTTCAGGATAAATCCTCTAGATAATTCGCTTTAAAAACTCGTATTAGAATACTTGTGTATAAAATAGAAGTTGAGCACAAACCGAGGATATCAATCCTGATTTCCCACTATGAAGCAGTGCTCCAGCAGCGTAACCCAAAGCATAGCAGTATGTGGAATCAAAATTAGATGGTAAACCACATCTTCCTTCATATCTAATAGGTCAAAATCAAGATGATAAGTAAGCATCACTGGTTTGGACATCACATGTAACAATTAAATCCTTATAAATCAAGAAAGGCAGAGGTAACGAGGGAAGTACCCAAAAAAATGAGACTGCCCTTTGAATTGACCCAAGTATTGACCAATTTGCTTCCTCGCCTCCAACTCAGTCTCAACCATTTGAATAAGCATTTTCTCAGTTTCGATTTTCGCAACCTGGACATTGCCGTGTGGATCTCTCTCAAGCATCAATTGCTCCTGGATTGCTTGGGGTAAGATATCAAAAAGCTGTTCACACTGAGGCGTCAGTTTCTTTTTCCAGACACCAGCTTCATCAACAGTGTCATGGGCCAAAATCTCATTCAGTTCTGCAATGAGCTGCTGAACCTGCAAATGCAATGTAAGCCAGTAAAACCTATAATCAACAAAAAATAAAAGTAAATCCATATAAAATTAGCATAACAAAATACTTAAGAGAAATGGTTAATCTTATAGTGTGTTGTGACGAAATAGTTAATTGTGAAGACATAGTTTTTACCTCTGGAATGAAATCTATTAGCCCTTCAGGTATGAGAATGACACCATAATTATAACCAAGGTCTGCACGTTTGCAGATCACATCAGCAATGTAGGTTGTGACATTTTTAAGGGTCAGTTTCTTGGCAGCAACCTGCAGCAAGATGAGACTCATCAACTGAATGGATTTGGTAGTTCACCAGAATCCTAGATCACTAAAGAAGAAAATTTCTAACACAAGCAATTAGAACTGTGTGACGATTAATTTGTTTAGAAAGCAATGAGATTCAATATACCTTTACATCGCTTCAAACATATGAAAGAAAGCAGTTGATCAGAGTGACATTAGGAGCATATACTTCTACATTATTTTCAACACTTTAATAACTATGCAAGCCATGAGAAGAAAGCAGCATTAAATTACCTCTTCTCCAATAAGAGTGACATTAGGATGGGTTTGCAAAGCACACTCTAATGTAATGTGTGAAGCAGCACGCCCCATAAGTCGAACAACTGTACATAACAAAAATATTTTAAAATTTTAATATTTCAACAATACGTAAAAGATGCTACAGTATAATATTATTATCTTTCAGATTAAACATCTAGAAGCTATTGACATAATGAAATGCTACTTAAGTAGATGCAGGAGATATAGAAAATCCAGAAGAAATGGAGAAATCAAGAGCAATGGGTGCATAAAATATATCAATAGAGTGAATTTTTCTTTTGAGAAAACATAATCATACAAGTTCTTATATAAGTACTATGTTGTCTGATTAGAACCCAAAAGATTATGACGGAAAAAGATGGTGAAATAAGCAGTCTTCTGTCTTCTTCAACTATAATGGACTTCTTTAGAATATTAAGAGATTTACGTCTTAATAAGATACAGAGAATAGAATAGTACTATTACACCCCCCCCCCCCCCATCTTCTGTATAGGTACCAGGCCAAATAGAAGGAAAAAAAATAGAGAAGAATAATTCAATACAGGAGTACATTATAAATCCATCTACTTACAGTGATAGTATTTTCCAGTTGAACGAGCATCTACCATGACATTGCCAATCATTTCAGCATATATCTGCAGAAAGAGTTGAATGCCAAAATAACTGGAATTACTTCGAGCAATACCAAAAAAAAAAAAAGTCTGAAGCTGAAAGTGCAATAGATATTAACGAGAAATGGACTACCAGAGGTATACTAAAGGTATTAAACAGAATTTCATAAATACGATCATATGAACTAGAGATGAGTACATGCTTAACATAAATCTTAGAACCCATTAAAAATTTCCACTGAAGAGCTGGAGAACTAGCATATAAGAAACTTTTGAGGAAATCAGTTGCTTCCAATGCTCGACAAGTATCCCTTATTTCTCTTGATATGAGTGTTTCTTATAATCAACCGTACTACTTTGACAAGAAGAGAGCATACTAAGTGTAATTCATAGATAAACTTACCTTGCATGCAGTATCAAACCCAAAACTTGTGGGAACCTCACTGCATTTCAGATCACCATCTATGGTCTTTGGGCATCCAATGACACTAGTTTTCAATTTATTGCTCCTGAAAAAATTATGAAAATGAGGTGGGAGGAAAGGAAAGCATGCCGATACCAACAAAGAATAATCTCAAAATAATAAATAAATCTCCATATTTAAGAGAGTAGTACCTAAAATTTTCAGCAAGAAGGCAGGCATTTGTGTTTGAGTCATCCCCACCAATTACAACAAGGCCATCCAGATCAAGCTTAACTGCTGTTTCTTGAGCTTGTTTAAACTGAAATGGGATGATGCAGCTTCTGTCAGCCTCAACATAGAGATGTTTGAGGAAGAGTATGGGCATGCATTGAATTAAATAGTACCTGTTCTGGAGTCTCAATTTTGTCTCTCCCACTGCAGATCATATCAAATCCACCCTGAAAAATATGATAATATAAACACATCATTACATGTTTTTAATAGATTACTGTTAAATATCATATTTGCAGACGAATTTATTAGAGACACAAATATTGGTACTAACATATCATAACAGGAAAAGACATCAGAAATATTTCATCGAGTAACACAAAAGATCACAAAGGAATAAAAGCTTTTGATCACTCAATAGGAATAAAAGTGAACCCATACAAAACATGTGGTGACCATATTGATCTGAAAAAAAAAAATGAGCGATAGAGTAAAGGGAAAAAATCAATATCGTTTGTTGTGGAAAGAACTCATACAAAATCAATTACAACAACATTAATTTCCATTGGCTCCACTTCACACACATGCTTATAAATGCAGATTATCTGAACAAAATAAGTTCATGACTGAAACAACCACCAATGATCAACATAGTATGGAACAACAGATATCAGTTGAGATGAAATTACCTGATTTCTGTAAGGGTAGATATAGTCAGAGGTCAAAACTACATACTTGCACTTCATTATTCCAGCAGGACCACCACGGAATCCATACAATGTGCTCCCTGGACAACGATCCTGCAAATAATCTACAATCCATATAAAGGTATGAGTCAAATCTATTAACAGATATTCAATGAGAAATTCAACTACTAACCAAATATTCCGGATATAACATTGTGCCCTCCAGGAGCTTGTCCTCCAGATAAAACCACACCAATCTTCAGATTACGAGGCGGCAAGGAATCTCCTGGTACCAAGTTTGCTGATGGTTGTCCGAATAGGCAAGGAAACAGTTTTGCAATCTCATCTGCATTGTAACCAAGAAGCAAATGAATATAGCAATATATCCAGATACCCCAAGTTGATTTCTTATTCAGTCAACTCTGAGTCAATTATAGACTGACTGTCATAGTTGTTAGAGACAAGAGAGAGGCGCAAGAGTGCTTCTAGTGCCAGAGGCACGCCTCTTGAACATGAGGTTGCAAGAAATGAACAAAAAACTGAAGAAGAAAAAAAAAACACAAACCTTCATAATTGGACAACTAACAAGCTCATTAGCTTTACATGCAAAAAAAAAAAATGCAAGCATCTATTTTAATCTAATAAATAATTTGGGAAAAGCAAACAAAGATCACTATCTCTAAATTTATAAATCCAAAAAATTTCACCAAACATCAAGTAAATCCTAAGAAACATAATCACCAGAACTCGCATCAATTAACAAAAAGCATACAAGCTAATCTTATGCCCGACGTAGGTCCGACAAGTATAATGATAAAACTAACGAAACTTGAACAGAAATTCCCGGATCTCAAAAGATCCAGTTTCAAAATGTGCGGGAAATAGAAGTAACAAAAATACTTCGAAATCACATCAACGAACTCTACTTAAAAACAAAAGGAGCGCTAAGTTTTAGGAAAACAAGCAACGCTCCCTTGCTGGATTTAAATTCAGCAACCACATCACAAATGAATAATCCACACTAAATAAATTAATTGAACAATCATATCAGGCATTCAAAGTAAAAACTGTTGGAGTGTATGTATGCAAACCTGGATTGCCTGCGGCGGAGCTAGGTGGACCATCAACGATATTGAAGGAGCTTTTGAGGACGGAGGGTAAGGGGAGGGGATGATCGAGACGGCTATTTTGTACTTCACTGTAAACAGCGGCGTATCGGCCGGTGGACGGAGGCTTAACGCCGGGGAGATCGCCGTTACTAACCAATGTAGCAGTCGCCATCGGAAAATGCTTCTTCTTTCAAACGCTACTTGGGAGTGACAAAACTTCAGATCTTTCAGAGAGAGAGCTTTGTTTCCGCTTTTAAGTCTTTTCTTTTTCTCTGTTTTGGTATAATTGTTTTCACAAGGGGTAAATATGTCCTGGGAAGCTCCGTCATAAACGAGAAGTAGGTGTAGAGGTTGTTTTCGGTAATTTGTATACACACGTGTGATGAATTAGTTGTGTGCAGGGTGTTTTTCGGTAATTCGTGTATACACGTGTGATGGATTAGCTAGGGTTTTAGTTGAGACTTGAGATTGGAGGTGGCGCATCACATCACTTAACACTAGAGTGCAATACAATTCAGATTTTTTCAGTATATATTTATTAATTAATATGGTAATATTATTATTATATAAATAAATGAGATTAAAATATATTAAAAAAAACATAAAATATTTGCTTTCATAAAATTCTCCTTTTGCATTGTGGGAAAAGGGAAAAAAAAAATTCTCTTTTTGCCGCTTTACTTTTGGGTTATCCAATTTTCAAGTTCAATTTGACTGACTTTTACTAAAGGAAATGAATCATTAAAATTGTAGCCAAATTTTACTAAAGGAAATTAAACATTAATATTTGCAGCCAACAATTATTACCCATTCCGTGAAATAAAATTATGATTACTTTTTTTATTTGTCTATTTGTTAAAAGTATGTTCATTTAATTTTATGATAACAATCACTTTATTTTTACTTGGCAACAATCTCACTAACACTCTTACTTTATCTATTTTTTTTTTAAATTTATGTTTAAAAGTATGAACATACTTTTGGTGGATGGAAAAATTATTAAATAGTTGATGTATTGATATCTCAAAGAGTTATATATTTTTTACGTTTAATTTTATTATTTTCGTTTTCCTTTTTTTAGTATCGAATTCCACTTATGTTCGTGCAAAAACTCAATTTTGTCAATGTAATTTGTATAAAATTATGTCCGATTACTTTGAATTGAGAAGGTGGGTAAATGGAGGAGGGTAGTTGTGGTATTTTGGGAGTGAATTCAAAATTGAAGTGTGAACTCAATTTGAGGGTAAAAAACATTTAAAAAAATGGAGGAATTTAACAGTGGCCCTATATATATTTTTTTTTAATTCCAGAGAATCAGGTTGAGGAACGAAAGAATATTCCAAAACCAAATTCTTTGCTACTCGACTAAGACTTAATGGGGCGGTTCAACGTTCTACCGTCAACCCGCAATAGATTGGGCCAACAAACGAGTGTAGTTGGCATGTTGTTTGGACCGAAAATAGTGGGCCAAGCCCAATAAACTCACAAAGATAGAAAGGGTCCGGCTATATACCCCTCCAGCCTTGTTAAATATACCCCCATTGCATCTATTAATATAATAATAATGTAAAAAACCTATTCTACCCCTAAAGCAATATTATACTCAGATTAATACACTCTCCCCTTTAGGTGATCATTGACTGTTAGACTTCCCATTTGTAGAACATACCAAAAAAAAAATATGGTGTCTTTTCTTTCTTTCCAAGTTTGAGGAGAAGATTGTTCATTCTTCTTCAAGAGAAAGGCACAATAATATGGTTCGAAAATGTGATGGGGGCTATAGATACGTGAGTTGTTTTTCCTTTTGTTTTCTTATTGTTTAAGTTTTGAAATGTGGACATATAAGAGTCTAGTTATAGGGTTTTTTTTCTGGTTTTTTTTTTCCATACATATTTTTTTGGTAGTTTAGGACTTAAACTGAGATGAAAATGGTATGTGGGCTACTTAATTGGCGAGGTAAAAAATGTCGTCTTCTCCGTTTCAAAACTGTCGATTCTGGTTTGTTGACAAGAACGAGTTTCGTCGACAAGACGATGCCGACGAAACTTTGTTATGTCGACATGTATGTGTTGAAAATTGAGTCCCTTAATTATTTATTGTCATACTATTTTCGGCAAAGGGTTGTTGATGGAAATGAGTTTGGTTGACCATGTCTTATCGACAAAACGTTGTTTGGTCGACCAATACTTATTGAAAAAGTAATTAACAACAATTTTTTTTTTAGGATTTGGCGGACAATGAAGATAATGATCCAGAATATGTTGAGGAAACTGCAGTATTCGATGACGATACTGTTGTTGAGGAAACCGAGGATCAAATGAATGGTGAAAATGGACATTATAATCAAGATCAAGAAAATAAAGAGGAAGAGGGTCCGTCTAATAAAATTGTGATGGATTATACAGACGTCTTCACAAATGGAAATTATTTTATAAGTCGGGAGGCCCTACAAGAGTGGGTACGTGTTGTATTTAGACAACACAATATGGTGATCATTGTGAAGCGTTCTGATAATGTATCACTTACAAGCTCTCAACGACTAGTGGATGGATGGATCGATGTATGTCTACCAAAGAAACCAATACACTTAGTTAGAGAAGTGTAATGCATTTTTTGACACGATTTGTAGTGTAAACAATATCTTAATACTAAAACAATAATTTGACATAATTTGTAATGTTTTTTTGTGGCATGATTTGTAATGCTTTTTGTGACATGATTTGTAATGCTTTGTGATATGTGATTTGTATTGCAAATAATATTTTGACATGATTTGTAATGCTTTTTGTGACATGATTTGTAGTGCAAACAATATTTTTGACATGATTTGTACTTTATCGTCATGATCGTAAAATCGTATAAAGTTTTGATATTTTTAAAGAAAAGAATCGACAAAAATAACATAAAAAAACGTTGTTCCTGTTTTAAATTTCGATTATGAAGTGTCGACGGCGGTACACTCGGTCGACAAAGTGTTGCTGATTGTAAGTTATTTGGTCGAACAAAGGATATCGATGGAAGTACACACGGTCGACAATGTGTTGTCGAACGAAAATTGTTCTATGGATCCCAATATGTTGATAGATGTACACACAATCGACACTGGGTTGCCGATGAGACGCGTTTTCGACAACAATGAGTGTTTAAAATTAGACAACAGTGTACAAATTGCAAACAATAACCAACAGTATCATAACCAACAATGTGATAAAAATAAAAATCATACATAATAAATAAAAGTTACTAAAAACATCCATGTCATAAAACCTGACAAATGTCATAAAAACCATAGATAACAAATAAACGTTACTAAAACATCCATGTAATAAAAAACATATATGTCATAAAACCTAACAAATGTAGTAAACCCTAACAAAACATCCAGTGTCGTGATCCTCCACCAGTGTCCATGCCAAAAGCTTATTAATGTAACAATAAAACCATTCAAACTAAAATAAACCTTCAAACTAAAATAAATACATTAAAACTCATAGCAATTACAATAAACTTGCAAAAATTGTACAAACTACTAACATAAACACTTAAACTCATACAAAATAAAACTCAAATAAATGAAAATCGTACGTACCTTTTGTCAGAGGCTCCATGGTTGCGGCTGTGACACTTCTGCGACGATGGTAAGTGGGGCTGCGAGTGTGGGGCGCAAAAGCGTGAGTGTGGATGTGGTGTAGTGTGGGGCGGGGGAAAGTGGGGAAGATGGGGAGTTTATTTGAGTGGGGGAATGTATGTGTAATATAATTTGATTTCAAATGTGTATTAATTTTAAGGGAGTGTGCATTAATGGGGGTATATTTAACAAGGCTGGAGGGACAATAAAAGGTAGATCATATAAAAGAAGAAAAGAAATCTAGGACCATAAGCTCACATGTCGAGCCAGAGGCCGGAGTGCCATTAAAACCTTGCCTGGGAAAACCCTCCTTAGGGATAAAGCCCAGGTCAAGAAAAAAGGTACACTCCTCTAAAAATCAATGTCTATAGAAAGCAGTATATAAATCATTATGCAGAAATGAGAGTAAAAAGTCTGGTGGGTAGCCTCTCCAGACACAATCAAGGCCAGTCTTGGCTACAGCATCCGCCGCCTGGTTGGCCTCTCTAAAGACGTGTGAGTATCTGATGTGCATGTCATGTGTAAAAGGGTGGATCTGGCTCCAAAGGCCTTGTAGACGCTAAGGAATAGAGGGATTGGTGCTCATAAAAGTGTCAATCGTGAGTGTCGAATCCGACTCAATCCAAAGGAAGTGCCATCCCTGATCATGTGCATACTTGATGGACATAAGTACCGCTGCCAACTCAGCCTCAAAAGGGAGACCCCAACCCACCTTAGTAGCGACCGCAGCCACGAAAAATCCCCTGAAGGTCCTGAATACCGCCCCTGCATGCAGATTACCCGGGGAAGAAGAGGCACTACCGTCCGTGTTAACCTTGTACCAACCCGGATCAGGCGGGAACCAAATCACAGATGAACCTTGTCTCGTTGGCCTGTGTCTGCTCGAAATACCAAGATCCCTAGCAATCAGTAGATCCCGAACTATGCCGTCCGAAAAACCCCTAGCTAGGTTGTTGGCCTCCTCAATGCCTGAAATGATCTGAGCCATACATCTCCTAACAGAGGGCGAAACCCCATCGAATATTACCCTGTTCCGCAGAGTCCAAACGGTCCAAATAGCAGTGACGAAGCCCGCCCTCCACAACTCCAAAGACTGCGGACCCAACTGAACTCTAGTGGCCTGAAGGAAGATGTCTAAGAAGCTGACCCCTGTGTGAATCGTGATCCCAAACATGTGAGTCAAGCTGCGTAAAATCTCCAACGTGAACGGACAATGGGCAAGCAGATGGTCTAGCGACTCAAAATTCCCGCGGCACAGCACACAAATCGACGGACCCTGAATCCCAAAAGACGAGAGCCAATCCGCCGTGGACAGCTTGCCCCAAACTGCTCTCCAAATCGCAGTGGATCGACACATTGGTATGAAGGTGCCCCAAATCCATGATGCCCAACCAAGCCTGGGTAAGGGTGATCTGAGCAAATCATATGCCATGCTGGAGGAGAGTTCTCCTGAAAGGGAGCCCTCCCAAATACGTTTTTCAGGTCCCCTAAGCACCGTGATTTGCAGGATATCCCTGACAATCTCCGTAAATCTCATGATAAAGCACCTCGGAAAATGCCAGCAATCATCATAGAAGATATCCCCAACCGTGGAAGTGAGGGTAGGAGCGAACCAGTCAGGCAGACCCATCCTCTCAAAGATAGTATAACCGAGCCAATTGTCGTGCCAAAAGCTGATACGGGATTCTCTACCAATCAGCCACCTCGACCCATCCCTAAGTCTTGTATCATGCGGACGAAGGCCAGGTCCAATAGAAGAGACTCTACCATAAGGTCTCAACATGTGCTCTGAATTAAAGTGTCTTCGATGCAATAGCTCTGTATCTGGCGATTTGTTCTGAAGAATATCCCAACTCAACTTACAGAGAAATGAGGCATTCGCCAGTCGTATAGGACGAACCCTAAGTCCTCCTCCCCCCAAAGGGGCACAGACTCGCTGCCAAGAAACCGAACAAGCCTCATTCTTGCGGTACACATCCCCCCTCCAAAGAAAGTTTCTCATAGCCGACTCCACCTGTCGTAGCAAAGAATTGGGCCATTTGTAGATCATCATCGAATGTACCAAAGAGGCCGTAATGACTGAGTTAATCAGGCAACGACGGCAGGCAAGGGACAAAGTACTACCCTTCCACCTACTAAAGTTAGCTATGACAGAATCTGCAACTGGTTGTAAATGTGCTTTCCTTGGACTACCGCGAAATATTGGAACCCCCAGGTATGTGAAGGGGAGTGAGCCCTCAGCAATGCCAGTAATCCTGAGTGTCCTACGACGTAGCCTCCGAGGTACAGCTCTCCAAAGAACACCCTGGACTTCGAAGGACTGTAGATCTGAGCCGACAGTCGCCCATACAAGGGCGGATCTTTGTAGAGGCTAAGGTGGGCTATAGCCCACCCTGATTTTTTTTTAAAATTATAATATATATATTTAAAAAAAAAAAAAAAAAAAACCTTGCAACATATCCGATTCAAACTACCAACTTCCATGTAAATAGGAGAGACACTTTACCATTAATCCATATTTATTGTTATTAAATTAATTGTAAAATATATATATTTAAATTTTCAATTAAATAACAAAATCTAAACTAAATTCTTCAATTTTAAATTTTTAATGTAAAAAGGCATATCAAATTTGAACTAGTGACTTCCATATAGAGAGATAAAAATGATTTATGTCCCGTAACTTTTATCTTTTTTAAAAAAACGTTCTAAAATAAATAAAATATTAATTTACGTCTCATAATTTTGTAAATTGCTTAATTTACGTCCATTTTTTTTTTCCGATTAACAAAAGCGGCATGTTTTCACTCACGTTTTTATCAAGTGCGCATAAAAATTAGGAAAAATCGACCGAAATTGTAACATGGTCAAACTCGATTTGTATAGCGTGGAAAAACAATGGCTAAGTGGATTTTAAAAAATAACAAGTCACTATTTATAATTTGCATAATGAAGAAAAATGACGTTTATTAACCAATTTAAGAAATTATGGGACGTAAATTAACCAATTTACGAAATTATGGGACATAATTAAATTAAGCAATTTATGAAATTATTGAACGTAAATTAAAATTTTATCTTTTTTGGAACTTTTTTAAAAAATATGAAAATTACATGACGTAAAAAATTGTAGGGTGCTGTGCAACTTATGTAAACATTTTTTTTTTACTTTTATTTTTTGTACTACATTCATTCTAGTCTTTTAGCCCGTCCTAATTTTTTTTCCTGGCTCCGCCCTTGCGCCCATACCATTGCAAGATGGAGTGCAGGTTCCTGGCGTTAGCCTCTGTGGCCCGTAAGAATATCATGATGTCATCCGCGTAGAAGAGGTAGCGGGGGACATTGCGAATGGGCTGGAGTCTATCTCTGTCTGTCTCCCAATCGATCCATCTTCCAAGAGCCTCCTCCGCGATACAGAACAATAAAGGAGATAAAGGATCACCTTGACGGACACCCCTCGTACAAGAAAAGTAGCCTTTCGGCTCCCCATTAACTAGAACCGAGATCCTAGCTGAATCCAGAACTCCCCTAACCATAGAAATGAAGTCTGCTCTGAACCCCATCCTAGCCAAAACCGCCTCCAAAATCTGCCAGGAGATCGTGTCGAAGGCCTTAATCATGTCCACCTTCAGTGCCATATACCCACGAATTCTCGGATAATCTAGGGTATTAATGGCATCTGAGGCCAGCGCAATACACGTGTGGATTCGCTTACCCGAAACAAACCCAAACTGATAAGTAGAAAATCGGTTCTCTTTCGTACATAGGCTGGAGGGTATATAGGCTGGCCCGATAAAAATCGGTTCTCTTTCGTACATTTACATGATAGGCGATTAAATGGTGCAATAAAAATACGAATTGGTCTTATAAAATAGTTTTCAAATAAGTATTTCAAAATGGTAATTGTGATTTTTTTTTTTTTTGGATTAAACCATAATTTGTGATATTTTTAATAATGTTTCATAGATTTTTATATAATTCTTGATTATTAATTTCACTATTTCAGTTTAGCCTTTTTTATAAAGATACTTGGAGCCGAGCGTAGTCCGTAGGGAAGGACTAGTAGTCTTTAATTTGTGTATGGAAATTAAATAAAATTGTGCATTTTTTATTAACAAACCCAAATTAAAAAGACATAGATACGTAGGCCGTCCCGTGTTTGGTTTGGGATTAGTCAATTCGAATTTGAATTGATCATTTTGGCATTTTCAATCATATCTATCTAAATCTCTCCCAATCCAAACAAATACGAATCTAAATATCAATTTATAAATATAATACACTTACAAACCTTATTTTTATACAATCACATTACCATTTTTTAAATCTTATTATCTCTTCTAATTTTCACACTCATTATCTATCCTATTATTTTTCTACTCACTAATAAAACATCACAACATCATTTTTAATTTGACATAAAGATTCACTCATACTTCTCGATCTCTATTCAAACACAATTTAAACACAATTATTATTCATGATTATCCTAATCCACTTTTTTCAATCTCAATCTCAATACAAATTACCAAACACAACCTCAATTTATTTGAACATTTGGAGCATAAAAAGCTGAAATCATCGGTCACCGAACGTATCAAAGAGGACTTACTGTATCTATGATGACAAAAAACAACATACGAATCATCTTACTTATTTGTTTCCTTATCAGTAAATAATGGAGTACAATCTCATGTGCTATGCGGACTTACACACACAATTTGAGAGAATAAGTTAATTTTTATAAAACCTATTGGCCATAGCAATCACCAAAAATTTAAAATATAACTAGGAAAAACAAACATTCTTTGCACCAAGACTCTACCAAAAGAATAATTTCACAATTAGATAGGCATAATGACATTCTTTGCACCATGGCTTTAGACTAAGTTTGCTTTTGAGACATTTATTGATGGGCTGATTATGTGGGTAATAAAGGAATTCAAAAACAAATATAAAGAGAGCGCGAGAGTGATTCAAGTGTTTAAACTTTAGTATAAAATCGAACCCCAATTAGAAAAGCATGCCAACTAACACAATCCTACAATAGAAAATAAAGGCAGATCTGTGTTATAAACAATTCGAATGTTCCCTTTCAATCTTCCATATCCAGAGAGGTCCCAACTTTAACCTCAAGACATAATCATGCATACCTCAAGCCCACTGTCTTATCACTTAAAACTATTCTTTCATCCTTCACATTCTACTTCAAATGTGTGACAATGAAAAGAAGCAGAGTAGTAGGCATCAAGAAATGTTCTCTGGCTTTCTGCTGCACTTGTAGGCTCAGTGTTTCTTCATCCGAAGAAGCTGAAAGCTCGACCAACTCAGGCCGATTCCCATCGGTTTCCAGCATCGCGCATGCCATGGTGCAAGAAAGGCTCGATCGAATGATCAGGGAGAGAGAGGAAGCTAGGAATGAAGAGAGAAGTAGACGAGCGAGAGACGAAGAAAGGAAGTTTGTTTTGATGGTGGCAATGGAGAAGTCGTCTTACGATCCTCGAGAGGATTTCAGAGAGTCGATGGAGCAGATGATCGTAGCAAACAAGATTCGGGAAACTAAGGATTTGCGTCGACTTTTGAATTACTATGTATCGATGAATTCTGAGGAGTTTCGGGGGACTATACTTGAGGTATTCCATGAAGTTTGTACTGATTTATTCGTGTGTTTCAAAATGTAAATTTCATTTTATGTTACATTAAATCCAGCATTCAGATAACCTTGTAAAAATGTGTTGAATCTAAGTACATTAAACTTGCAATACTTGGTGAGGGAAATGGTGTTTTTTTTATTTCAATATATTAATGCAAACTTAGGCAGGCACTGAATAAATGAGTAGAAAAAAGATTAGGATGCCAAAAGGGGGCTGCCTTCCTTGATGAGAACAAATATAGCGCCATCGTCTCCTCTTGAAATGCGAAGCTCGTCGTCTAGATACGTAGTGAGCAGCCATGACTCCGCTTTGCCATTGGAGATGGAGAACTTGAGTGGTGGTTGACTTGAGATGGTCTTGGCAACCGAGGATGCAGTGTCCTGTAGCGAAACGAGCAAACCTTTGACGGGCCCGAGATCAATGTTTTGTCCCAGAAACTCCACACTTTCTGGCAACACAATAGAATCTATCAACTGTGGTGTCCCTATAATGCCTTCTTCGAACTTTATCTGCAGAAAAGTTAAGGCTCAACAAGGGTATGATCATAAGTCATAAAGTTGAAGCAAGTGATTGTTTAAGGAAGAACCTGGACACGCTTGGGACTTCGAACTTCAAATTTGGCATTGGTAGTGAGTGAAGTGGTTGAAAGTGGCCCCGAGAGGAGGACGGAGTTTTGGACCGTGAAGTTATCGGAGTCGATAGTTTGCGATATCTCTTCAAGCTTTACAAGCGGCCAAACACCTTGCCCTGATAGCAGGGGATAGAAACCCAAAAACGATGTGTAGCTGCAGTTTCTCAATCACACAACTAAGTTCAATATTTGAATCTTAACTATGAATTTTCAGAATTTGAAGAAAGGAAACAGCAATGATTTTCATCAATGGCCTAAAATAGTGATCAATTGAGCAATAAGATAAGGTTCACATGATTTAGTATTTGGAAATAGGGGTGTTAATGAGTCGAGTCGAGCCAAGTAATGTCAAGTTCGAACTCGGTCGAGCTTTAATTTTTTAACTCAAGCTCGACTAGAAAGAAAACTCGGCATACTCGAGCTCGACTCAATAACATAGGAGAATTTGCCAACGTCAATTAAACATTTACTATATTTTATTTATAATTAACACATTAGGGGTAAAATTGTAAAAGTATATGAGCTCTATTATTCTGGCAAGCCTATTGAACTCGAGCTCAAGAACTATTCAAACTTGACTCGATTAAATTAGTTAGTCAAGCACGAGTAGCTTGTGAACAGGCTCGACTCACTTACGCCCTGATTGGAAACCGAAAATAGCAGATACAATACAATCAGTAATATATGGCAGGAGATTAAGATGAATGATCGTAATTAGTTCATGCCTCATTTTAATAAACAATAATACACAATTAATCCTATAACAAATACAGAGTAACAAATACTACTTATGTTGTTTGGTAGGCAAATGGAAATATCTGAAACAAAAAAATAGGAAGAGGATCCTACTTACGCGAGAATCCATTTTCCATTGAGCAAGGTGAGAGCCTGAGTGGGAGCCGGATTGGGATTTTTGGCTTCAAGATGAGCGATCAACTCCACAATCTCCGCCCTGGTTTCGCTACTCGCACTCAAACCCCGGTTAGTTCCATAGAAAGAATCCAACAATTGCTTCTTCAATTCCGTCTCCGGCTCCGCCTCTAGAATCGCCGCCGCAGGCTCCTTCTCTGACCCGTACATCTCTGCCTGGACCTTCAAATTCCGCTTCATCGAAAAACTGATTCTACTGACGGGATAAAAGGCATTTCTCGTGATCGATTTTGGGTTCTGAAAGGATTTTAGGAGCAAGTGATTGACACAAAGGGTGGAAGCCATTTTCTGTTCTGAGCAAAAATAACGTGTCCCCGCTTTGGTGTTATATATCGGGGTGAGCCTTTCATTTCAGCGTTTTTATTGTTTGGGCTATTAGTTTTTTTTGTTTTTTACTCTCTCCTCGAAAAGCTTGCAACTGCACCGAATTTAATGAAAAAAATGTAATGGTTAGAGTGTTTAGGAGTAATTTTGTAAATTTTTATTTATAAAATAAATAAAGTAGTTGAATTGAGTGCATAATGAAATTCAAAAGTAATGACATAAAAGTAAATATGTTTATATTGTGAGAGTGAGATTGTGATGATTGTTTAGGCGGTGTTTGTTTTGGGATTGACTTGGATTGACCCAATCCCAATCCAATTCATCTCTATCCAAATACAAATTCACCTCTATAATACACCTACACAACTATTTTTATACTATCAAATCACTATATCTCTTACTTTTCTCTCTCATACTTTCTTCTCTCTCCTATTTTTCTTTCACTATTAACAATAATAAAATATTATAACATCACTCTTGATGTGACATAAAGTTAAATCAACTCATACTTCTCAATTCTTAACCAAACACAACTTACACACAATTTACTATTCATGAATTACCCAAATCTCAATTCAATCCACCACAATCTCAAACCAAACACCACCTTAGGTACGCAAACTTTTGAGAGACAAACTAAAGAGGAAAGTATGAAAACTTGTTTTATTTTATCTATATTTTATTAGATTATTCATTTTCTAAAAAAAGTATTCCCTTCGATCCATAATTACTTGCACACTTTTTTTGTTGGACGTTCCAAAATTACTTGTACACTCTTAATATGGAAATATCCCACAAAATTAATAACCTTACTATGCTCATTTTATTTTCAAAATTGTCATTTTTTTTTATATGCATTTCACTTTACACCTCACCAAATTTACTTTACACCTCATCAAACCACCTAAAATATCCTTCTTTTATCTTATATCATCACCCACTAAATCTCATTTTTTTTAAAAAAGTGTCAATCAAACAATGCAAGTTATTCCGGGACGAAGGAAGTAATACTCCCTTCTTCATTTGCTTTATATTCTCTGCTCACAAAATAGAGTTACATACACTTTATGAAAATCAACACCACTCTTCAACTATCAATTAATTTGGTAAGATGTATAAGCGTTTTGATTGTTTGGGCTATTATTTTTTTGTTTCAAAACTAAATATTTCCCCTCCCATTCTTTCATCTTCGCTAATACTAGCTATAGTCAATTGGTAAATAATACACTATGCATTTTGGTGAATTAATGTTGAGAGATAGTTATATTAAGAAAAGGTTGGGTTACACTTTTGGTTGCTTTGTACTTGTATATATATTTTAAATAAAACAATATGGCATGTGATGTTAGGTATAACATGTGATGAATTAATTTTGCTACAAGCATGCTCCAATTCTGCATGTGCTAGTTCTTCTTGAGATTTGGAGTAGTACCGTTGGAATTAGGTAAATTTTAATTCACATCCCATGACACATCACATTTTTTAAAATCAAAAGTTTTGAATTTATTATATTTTTCAATAAGGTAAGCACACTATACTAATTTTTTTTATATTTACTCGATTCTACCTCATACCAAATAGTACTACCTCTATTTCAGATTAAATGTTTTTTTAACCTTTAAGTTATTTTTTTTTTTTTGTAATTATTTGACTTTTTAGCTAATTTTCCTAATTTACAGAAATTAGATTACATGTGTTTTTCTTTCTAACGTAGTTTTTAAGGACAAATTAGTTAATAACAAAAAAAGAAAAAGAAAGAACATTCAAATTTGGTTTTCATTTTGCAATAAAATGAGCAATGTGCCATGCGGTTAGAAATCAGCTGTGAATTAGGAAGCAACTAAAGTGCAAATTTTGTGCACTTGAGATTTGAGAAGGTGATTAAATTGAGTGGAGTGTTTTAAGGTGTTAGAAAACTTTCCATTCAGCGCGGTGCTGAGTTCAAGGAACACATACTCTCTGCTTTCTACCCTACTTATCTTGCTATTCATCATCCAACTTCCTTAATCCTTACTTCAATTTTGGGTTACAATTGAAATTTTTTCAACTATCAAATTAGAAATGTCGCCTCATTTCAATAGTAAAAAAAAAGTAGGGAAATAAGTGTCATTTGTTCACACATATTGCACTCAATATTAAACAACACTCAACACTAAGGTATTTTTGTATTAAAAAAATCAGAGACCAATGAAAGACAAAGATCCACTTAGAACACGAGAACTATCAATCACATATAGAAACTGACGAAAATAAGTCTTATGAAGGGAAGAAAGTTGTGATATGACACGTGATTTTACCAACACGTTCCCCTCAAGTATAAGAGGATCGTATGTAATAAAAGCAAGGCCCGGTTAAATTATCGATCCGCGAGACTAGTATGTAAAAGTAGCCTTAGTGCTATGTATTGATCTTCGAATATAATGAAAAGTCATGTTGTGTGCAAGAAAATATAAATGAAATTCTCAATTAACAACTAATGATAAGCAATAACTAAAAAGATAATGATAGAAATCAAGTGATGAGAGGTAGTGTTCGGGTGTTCGTCCTTGTGTGGAATCGATGTTAATAGTCGACTTTTATGTGTAATTCATTGGATGGAATTTGGTAGAAGTAATCACTAAGGCATATATCGCGTAAAGTACCTAGGATCGAGAGGATGAGTAGAAGTTTTCTTATTTGGGTAATCACACAACTAGGGGGTTCAACTCTACCTAAATTATACTAAACTAATCCCTAATCATGCTTTTCCACTTGAATACTAACAACCAAGCTCCTATGGCCTTCTCACTAATCACTCAAATGTACATTCAAGCAATTAATGTAGATAAATGGGGTTCTAATTAAATTTACCCAACTCTCGTTGCGATAAACCAATATTTACTCAATTCACTCGACTCCCAACCCTCGATTATACTATCTACCCCGATTAACCAACTCTCGTTGCATTAATTGAGCTTCTAATATAACCTACTAATTGAATTCTAGCAAAATGATCTATCAAAACCCATAAACCTAACCAATGACCCTACCAATGAATTCCACAATCACAAATCAAACCAAAAACATTAATTCCATCACAATTCTACAACATCCAAACTCCAAATTGCTTAGCCCATGGCTAATTTAGGGAAATTAAGTGAGAAAAGTGAGAAATCAAACATGCCCATAATTAATAACACTAAATTCTTGAATAAAAGTAAATGTATCACCTCTTTGATTTGCAAAATGAAATAAACCTTGAAATCTTCAATAAAATCCTCAATCCCTTGCTTGAAATGAAATTACAACTCAAATTAACAACTAAACTATAAAAATCCACTCAATTCTAGGGCTAAACTAAGGAAAATGAGCTAAAGATGGTGAAGTTTGGATGTTAGGGAGCTTGTGTGGCCTCCAATGGCTTCCTCCCCTTTCAAAAATGAATTTGTGGCCTTATATACCCTTCCAATTAAGCTTGGCACGTGTCCCTAGGTCAAATTTGGAAGTGGGCAAAAAGTGCGCAGTGACTCGGCCGAGTGGAGTAAGTAAAAAGCGTGCCACGCTTTTATCCACAGGTGACTCGGCCGAGCTAGACCCACTCGGCCGAGTGGTCTCTCAATTCCAGTAAGTTTCGTATTTCGCCTTGACTCGGCCGAGTGCTCAGATTTTTCAAAAGTCTCTGTCTCGGCCGAGTGTTCCAAAAAAATTGAAAAATTGCAGTTTTGGGCTCACTCGGCCGAGTGACACTCTGTCCTTCCTTTTGCTTTGGGCATAACTTTTGATCCGGATATCCGATCGGCTTGATTCTTATTTCATTACGGCCCTCTCTTCGACTTCTTTCATATGGTCCACTCATTGACACGATCCAACGGCTGGATTCTTCATGATTTGATTCAAAACACCCCATTTACCTAGAAATCAAGCAAGAATGTTCGTGTATCAAAATTTCGAGAATTAACTCACAATTACACGATTCTTGCAAGAATAACTTGATATTTGAAGCATAATTCATCACAAATTCGAGCAATCTCACGACTAATCATGATACCCGAGCTTCTCACTACTCATTTACCAATATAATTCATGCATTGAGCATTTTATATTATTTATGTGCTATTTTTTATTTTCATTATTTTATAGCTTGCATTTAAATTATTGAGAATATTTATATGCTTTATTTGATTAGTGCTGAGAGAATTCTATTATAATTTATTTGGACTCATTAAAATTAAAGTGAGTCTGGCTTTAAAAGGGACCCCCGCAAGTGGGCGGTGGGATTGGTCCCTGGGATTAGTCGGCCTTTGACCGGATACCCGAGACTTCAAAAAAAAAATTAAAGTGAGCCTTTTTGTAGATTATTTGTGATTAATTGTATTAATTAAAATAGAGATTGAGTGATCAAGTTAGTTTATAAAATAGTTAATTGTATTGTGTATATATATATACACACGTGAGTATGGGTGCATTAGTGCATAGTTATATAATATACAACTCTATTATTAAGTAATATATATACATATATCTATTTATATATAAAAACAGCATTGTTGACTGGTGGTCAATTTCCGCCCAAATTATTGTGGGCCCAATTTTTCTTTATCTATTTTTTTTTTTTTTTTAAGTAAATGTCCAAATGTTTTAATTTTTAGCTTGAGTCTTTTTTTTATTCTATTCACAGTTACAAATTAATTATTAAAAAAAATATGTAATTAAGTATATCCTTATAAATTTTAATTATTAAAAAATATTTGTAATTAATTTATATATATTTGTACATATACTTTTATTTCTCAAAATTATATATAGATTTTAATTATAAGTTAAAATTTGTATGAGATAGTTTCATAAATTTATTTCGTAAAATTCAATTAATTACTTTATTTCGTCAAAAGCTTCCAATCTTTTCATTTAGATGTCCCACAAAAAAAATCTTATTTTATTTTTGTGTATACATTGTAACTCCACCTCTTTTACCCTTAAATTATTCTACACTCCATTTTATTCTCTCTCTTCAATCATATCAATTTTACTACACCTCATTTTATATTAATGTTTTTCAAATTCTGTGATAATTAGACGGATGGAGTAATATTCCATCAATAATTATAAGTGGAAATAGATTTTAAAAAATGTAATTGAACCTTCATTCACAAGAGGAAATCAATGATATGATTTCACATAGTATTATTATTTTTTAAATTTGGTAAAATTCAACCATTGAAAATTTTAAATCATACGAATGTATTCTATAAATAATTAATTAAAATTTATTAATAATCAATCCGTCGTGCAACGCACGGGAGAATTACTAGTATAATATAGAGGTGAGTAATAAGTATTACTCTCTTCCGTCCCAGGATTACTTGCACGGTTTGACCGGCACGTTGTTTAAGAAAAGTGAATTTAGTAGTTGGTGATGTAAGATAAAGGAGGGATATTTTAGGTGATTTGATGAGGTGTAAAGTGAATATGATGAGGTGTAAAGTAAAATGTATGTAAAAAGGTGGTGGCAATTTTGTAAATAAAATGATGTTGTAAGGGTATTAATTTTGTGGAATATTTCTATATTAAGAGTGTGCAAGTAATTTTGGGACGTACAAATAAGGAAAGTGTGCAAGTAATCACGGGACGGAGGGAGTAGTAATTATCCTAATTAATAAAAATAAAGAAGCTTCATGGAGAAGCTATAGGAAAACGGCTTGTTAAGCTTAGTTGTCACACATATCTAAGATTTTGTTTCCAAAAACACACCAACATATACTCGAGGATATCAGAAGCTAGGGTGAAGAGAATTCTAAAAAAATAGAAGAAAGGATGAACATAGCAAGGAAAATCATAAACAATTCACATATAGAACGCGCCTCACGCGCGGAACTATGGGCGAAACACCTTCAGTAGGTGCGATTCTCCCTAAACCACCTCTCTCTTCATCAAATTAGGGTTTGCACGCCTCAATATGATCGACCGCCGGAATTTTCCGCTTCACGAAAAAACTCTGCTTCTGGACGGATCTCAAAACCACTTGAGTACAATCCGCCTTGTAAGTCCAACTGCACCTCTATTGGTGATCCTTGCGGCCAAAATGGATATTTTAACCGAGTTAGGGACCAGGATATCGGCACAACTCCAGCCCTCTCTACTAGTCCTCAATACTCCCTCTCCCTCTGTTTTAATACTGAAAGCTCTAGAAATGGCAGAAGAGTTGAACACCCAGCTAGCAGGCTTCACCCTGTTGGATTCTGAATTTTCAGAATTTGTGGTTGCTCCCAAAGCGATGATGAGCCCTAAGTTCCTCTTAGCGGGTCGCTTTACAGTCAAAAAGGCGATGGGAGCGGCTGACTTGTATAGTACGATGAAACGAATCTAGAAACTCGAAGGCACACTAAAAATCTCACAAGTAGGTGAGGGTTTATTTATTCTGGACTTTGAGAAGAAGGAGGAAATGAACCGCACCCTCTACAGACAGCCTTGGTCGCTCACGGGATCATCCCTCATCCTCAAAAAGCTCAAAGGAAATGAGAGAGCGATGGATATCAACTTTACTGAGGTTCCTCTTTGGGTACATATTCATGCCCTGCAACTAAACACAATGACGCCGGAGGTTGGGCAAAGCCTTGGAGAGAAACTGGGACCGGTCTTGGAGGTTGATGCTCCACCAGAGGGGGATACGGTGGGGAGATGCGTTAGAGTCCGAATCCAGATAGACATCACCAAACCACTAACCAGAGGCACCATTGTCAGAACTGATGGAGGCAGAACTTTGGCAGTATTTAGGTATGAGAGGATTACTGATTTCTGTTATGTATGTGGTAGATTAAACCATGTGGCAAAAGATTGTGCCGAGATTTTCTTGGATGGTGAAAAAACAGGAAAACAGGAGAATCAATTCCTCCCATGGTTGAGGGCGGATGGACAGAAAGGACTTACAGAGAAGGAGTATGAGGAGTTTTGTAGAAACTGGGAGGAGGCCACTAGAAAACTAATGCAAAAGCAGAAGGGAAAAGCCACTAACCAGAACGGTGCAAGTACTGCTACCAAAGAAAAAGCCCCACAATCCATTCCAAAAATTAACAAGCTGGGAGGATGGATGGAGATTGCTCAAGTTCAGAATGCCCCGACCACTATCCTTCCGGGAGCAGAGACGACAGAGGGAGACTTCAATAGGGCCTATGGAAATAGCCTCCAATATGCTGCGTATGTGAACTCTCTGCCCAAACTGGGAGTTAAGATGCCAAATTTGGAGCCTCAAATGGGTAGCTCACACCCTCAGTTCTCGACACCCAAATACGATTCTTTTTACTCCACTCCTTTTGGACCTCTAAAGCTCAATCTGAATATGGAGAATCATAAGCAGTCCATTGTCCCATCTGCAAGTAAGTCCACAAACAAGGCAGCGGGGTCAGGTTCGACATCCAAAGGAGTGAAAACCACTGATCAACAGAACAAGAAAAGGTTGAGGCAAATTAAAGAGTCTAGAGAGATGAAAACTGGGGACACTGACTCAGCGAACGGAAAGAAGGCAAAGAGTGACGAGGAACCGGGTGACAGTGATAACAAAGCGGGAGTTGGAGGTACCCAACCCCGCCGCAAGCCATGATCTTCATTGTTTGGAATGCTAGGGGGCTACGGGGACGTCTAGCATTCCAGAAACTGAGCCTCCTTGTGAAGGAGCAAAAACCCGATGTTATCTTTATTATGGAGTCAAAAATTAGTGTTGCTAGGGGTAGTAAGTGGAAGTCTCTCTTAAATTTCAATGTTTGTTTAGGTTCAGATTCTGTTGGTTCTAGTGGGGGTTTGTTACTTTTTGCAAATGAAATGGTGAATGTTGATTTGGTTTCTTATTCGAAAGGGCATGTAGACTGTCTTATGCAAATGAATTCCAAAAAATGGTGGTTTACTGGTTTCTATGGCAATCCTATTACTTCCTTACGTAAATTCTCATGGGATCTTCTTAGAAAAGTACACAACACACATGATAGTGGTGTTAAAGCATGGCTAGTAGGTGGTGATTTCAACGAGATTATGGGAATGCATGAAATGAAAGGAGGAGATGGGGATAGAATAAGACCTTTTGCACAAATGGAGAGTTTCAGAAGTGTTGTGGAGGAAATCCAATTAGAAGATCTTCCAGCCACGGGACCTTTCTTCACTTGGTGCAACAAGAGGAAAGGTATGCAGTGCACATTTGAGAGGTTAGATCGATATATGGCAAATGAGGAATGGCTTAATCTCTTTCCAGCTGTTCAGACACAAAATCTGAAATACTATTCGTCGGATCATAGGCCGGTTAAGCTCATCACGGAGACACAAATGGACGTACCCAATAACAGACAGGGAAGAATGCCTCAATTCGAACAAGCTTGGACTTTGGAGCCTGATTACAAAAATTTTGTGGAAAGTGAGTGGGAGAATTCTGGCGGTGCGACTAATCTAGTGGAAAAGACAGCAAAGTTTGTTGGAAAGCTTAAAGTGTGGGCAAGAAAGAAGTGTGGGAATTTAGAGCACAAAATTGCGAAGTGCAGGGGAGACTTGGAGCTTCTGCAGAATGATGAAACTCAGGAATGGAAAAAGGATGAAATTGGGGACCTAGAAAAGGAGATTGAAAAGCTTTTTTTACAACAAGAACTATGGTGGCAGCAAAGGGCAAGAACAGATGGAGAGTTGATGGAGATAGAAATACAAATTTCTTCCATAGACAAGCCAGCAGGAGGAAAAGATACAACATGATCACGGGGCTTAATGATAAAAATGGGCAGTGGTGCAGTGAGGAACCAGGTATCTCCAAGATCATTACTGATTATTATGAAGAGCTCTTTCAGTCCAACAGACCCTCACAGGAGGATATTGATAAAGTCATCTCATTATGCCCGACAACCATTACCACATCTCAGAAAAACTTCTTGGACAGAAACTTCACAGTGGAGGAGATTAAGCAAGCGGCTTTCAACTTGAGTCCGCTAAAGGCACCGGGTCCAGATGGTATGACAGCTGGCTTCTATCAGAGTGCATAGGAGACAGTTGGGACAGAAGTCACTACACAAATCCTAGATGTCCTGAACTCGAATGGCAGTGTTAAAGACTGGAACCAAACACTGGTAACGCTTATCCCGAAGATCGTAAGTCCAAAGGAGGTCAAAGATTTCAGGCCGATCAGCCTTACGAATGTATCTTACAGGATCTTGGCAAAGGTTGTTAGTAATAGACTGAAGAAGGTGATGGGTGACTCAATTGATGAGTCACAAAGTGCATTTACCCCTGGAAGGCTTATATCAGATAATGTGATAGTGGGATTTGAATGTATGCATTGGATAAGGCAAAGTAGAAGTAAAGGGGGTTTTGTGGCTCTTAAACTGGACATGTCAAAAGCATACGATCGCATAGAATGGTCATACCTAAAGGCTATTCTACTAAAGGTAGGCCTTAGCAACAAATGGGTGAAGCTGATTTTGGATTGTGTAAGCACGGTATCATATACTTTCAAGGTGAATGGGAGGGTCCAAGGCAGGGTGCAACCTTCTAGGGGCATTAGACAAGGGGACCCCCTGTCCCCTTTTCTCTTCGTTTTATGCACACAAGGACTTTCAATGATTATGCGCGATCTTACAGAAAAGAGAAAGATCAGTGGGGTATGTGTGGCAAGAGGAGCTCCCCAAATTACTCATCTCTTATTTGCGGATGATAGTCTACTCTTTATCCGAGCGGACTCCTATAATGCGCGACATCTAAGGGAAGGACTGGAGATGTATGAGAGGGCTTCCGGGCAAATGATCAATTATGAGAAATCTGCTGTTACTTTTAGCCCAAAAACGGGGCAAGCAAACAGAGTAATGATTAAAGAACAGCTGGGTATCCGAATTTGCCAGGGGCATGATCTCTACTTAGGCCTACCCACCTTCTCTCTCAGGGCCAAGCGCTTACAATTCGCGTACATAAAAGGGAAAGTAGCGGAGAAACTCCAAGCATGGAAGATTAGAGAATTTTCAGAGGGTGGTAGGGAAGTTCTAATAAAGGCAGTACTTCAAGCTATACCTATCTACACTATGTCATGCTTCAGGGTACCCGCCTCAGTCTGCCATGATGTTGAACAGATGTGTGCCAAGTTTTGGTGGGGAAAAAACGCAGCCGGAAATGCTATGCACTGGAAACGATGGGACGACCTATGCCAAAGCAAATGTGAGGGTGGCATGGGTTTTCGAGCCATGGTGGATTTTAACAAGGCCCTACTGGCCAAACAAATGTGGCGTCTAATTATATATCCCAACTCCTTAGTAGCAAGGATCCTTAAGGCGAGGTATTTTAAACATGTTGATCTTCTTGATGCTGAGATCGGCTCAAATGCTTCCTATGTGTGGAGGTCTCTTATGTGGAGTAGAGAGCTTCTAGATAAGGGACTGCATAAGAGGATAGGAGATGGCCGAAGTGCACATATTTTTAAAGATAGGTGGATAAGGGATCTGAATGAGGGTCGTGTATTATCTAAAATTGCTAGTGCTTCCATGGTGAGTAGATTTATTGCTGAAGGAGATGAGTGGAATGAAGCCCTAATCAATGCAGCCTTCCTACCCATGGAAGTGGACGCAATACTGCAAACTCCAATTGGAGGAAATGGCAAAACGGATTCGCTTTTCTGGAAGGGAGATACGAAAGGGATGTACTCGGTTAAATTGGGGTATAAAAAGGAAAGAGAATCAACAAGAGCATATGCCACATCTGGGGGAAACACAAGTGATAGTAAGATGGGGGAATGGTGGAAAAGACTGTGGAAATTAAATGTTCCGCCAAAAGTGAGAATTTTTAGCTGGAAGATAGCCCGAGATATAGTTGCTACGGAAGGGAATCTAGCACGACATCATGTACCAATTGCTCCGCACTGCATACTCTGTGGGACTCATGAAGCGACCACGGTACATGTTCTTTTTCTTTGTCCATTAGTTAAACATGTGTGGAAATATTGGGGTCTATGGAGTACTATTAAACATACAAAGCAAGTAGATTCAGTGAGCATGTTAACAAAATTGTGGGATAATGAGCCTGGAATTCCAATGGAAGAAATTATGATTGTTGCGTGGGGCATTTGGAGAGAGAGATGCACTTTGAAGGCGGAATGGACTGAGAAGAATAATTTTATGCAAAGAAATCTCTTCTCAAATATGGAATGGGCACAGACACACCTTTTTGAATTCCAGCGGGCTAAGAACAGATTGGAACAATGTAACAAGCCTCATCATCCACCATACTTTGCAGAGGGTGAATTTGAAACACAAGGTGGAGCGTGGGTGGCAACAGATGCTGCAATTAATGAAAAGGACGGAATATTTGGGATCGGGTATATTATGGGAGACTCTAAGACTCAAGCCAGAGCAAAGGGACATCGCCGAATTAAAAGACCAGAGTCGGTGCTTGCAGCTGAGTTATACGCGATTGCCAATGGGTTGAAGAAATGCAAAAAAAAAGGCTTGAATGAGGTAACGGTGCTCTCGGACTGTCTAAATGCAGTGCGCATTCTTGAAGAAAACACAAAAGTGTTGGGTCCTACTGGTTTCGCCCTTGAAGAAGTGCGGCTGGTGATGAGCGAGATGGTAGTGTGCCATGTTCGATTCATACCAAGAGCAAAGAATGTAGAGGCACACAGACTGGCTCGGGCGGCTTTGAACTCTCCTATCCCTCGCGATTGGGACGTAGCAGAAACATCAACTTAACCGTGTGGCTTCGGGGAAGTTGGCTTTGTGAGCAGCTTTTTTCCTGTTGGATTTTCATGTAATATTTTACTCTTGACAGGTGCTGTACTCTCAAAAAAAAAAAAAAAAAAAATAGAAGAAAGGGGAGAAGATAGAGAGGTTTTAGGCGAGAGTTTTCAGAGAATTACATAGAATACTTTTTTTTCCATATAAGCTGGTTAATTAGTTTAGGTTGCGGAAACATATTAACCCAGTGTCAAATAGGGTTTTGAGGCATTTCAGTTAAAGCATTTAGTTGAGGAAATTGGTTCTAATTTAATTAGTTAATTATTTGGAATGATTTATAGTTGATTTTATACAGATTGGAGATTGAACGGTGATAAGGGGATTTAAGGATTCGAGTCGTTGTATATATATCACTCGAGGTAAGTAGAAATTTATTTGTAACTACAATGCGTAAATATAGTGTACTTGTGAATGTTATGTTATGTGTATTATGTGATTTGATTGTTAATTTATGATACATGGATATTATGTGAATTATGAGATTGAATTGGTGATTATTGAAGGTTGAACTAGTGAGTTCAATTATACTGTAGAATGGTGTGAGTTCAATTATATTTGAATCTTGTGAGATATCTTATGTTGCATTGCATTGCATCAAGCATAACATGCATTAACATAAAATGGTATTTGATTAAATGATGTGTTTTGACCACTGATTATACACCGAGGGCGGACGGGGAGACCTGGGAGTGAGGCAACTAGGGATACCCTAGCGTAGGCTACCCAAAGTGGGCCACCATCTTATACGATAATGTTGTTAGGGTGCCACGACCAGGGAGACCCTGGCGTTGGTTTCACAGAGAAGGCTACGACTAGGGAGGGAGACCCTAGCGTAGGTTTCTCTTAAAAGGCTACGACCACGGAGACCCTGGCGTAGGCTGTCCCGAGAGGGCCATTTGATTATGTGTGTATTGAACTCAGGTCGCTATATAATAGTGAGTCAAGGGCCCTAAAGAGTGTTTCATAAATAAATTGGTGATTTCAAAAGAGTGTGCATTGAGAGAATTTTGAAATGAACGCATTATCATGCATAATTTCTGCTTACTGAGATTTATCTCACGTAATTTATGCATTGTAGGTAACTTGGATGATCACTGATGTTGTGGACTTACTGGACGAGTTGTGGAGCCCTACAAGATTTTGAGTGGCTGTGTACATAGATGACGGCCTGTTGGACAGGACTGTGGCTTATTTTGCTTCCGTCGTTGTGTTTACTTTATTATGTATGATATTGTATAATCTAGTACGTATTGGTACGTTGACTTGGAGGTGTTCGTGTGTTTCTAATTTTGAAACCTTTTATACATATGTATGTAAACAGGTTGTTTTTTTGTATGAGATGATGTTGTGTTGTTTTAAAAAAATTACAATAGGTTTATATGGTGTATTATGTTTAAAATTGATAGTATGTTAAATTGAGTAAGCGTGGTCGTTTCAAAAGCAACACTAGACGTGGAAAATCTCACTAAGAAGAGAGTGCATGGAGACATAAATTAAACATATAAATACCAAAAGAGCTACAAGCAACTAAAACAACTAAACCTAACTAAAATAAAAAGTCTAACAACAAATTAGGACATAAGAAAACAAAACAGAAAAATGGGTTAACGGTATACTCTACCGATCAGCCATCATAAGAACAACATCTCTTAGAAAGATCGGATCGTTCGCCTAAACTGCAACACTAAAGAATAAACTATAGCTATGACGAAGACGACGGTCAATGGGTTTGTGTCTTTTAGAGGAAGATTTTCTCTGAAAAGAGAGTCCTAAAAAGAAGAGGATGGAAAAAGAAAAATCACGTGATAGTAGAGGTGGGGTTGAAAGTTAGATTTGAAGTTAAGAAGTAAGAACAAATGGAGACTCAAATGTCAAATTTACCTCAAAACCCCCTTCCAATGGAGACTCAAATTTTTTGCCATAAGTCATGAATAATAAATGATAAATTTGTCAACCAACTGTTTACGAACTCAAAATTGATTACACATTTTTATTTTTATTTATATTTTCTTGAAGTTTCAGTCTTTTTTATTTCTTGTTAGTTTAATTTTCATTTTCATTTGAGTTTTATTTTAATTTTAATTAATAATTATGAAGATTTTAAAATTAAAAGTATAATCCTATAATTTAATTGCCCTAAACCTATCAGCAAAATAAACATATAAAAACAATTAACATCAAACAAACTCATTATAAACAAACAAAAAAACATGTGTTATAACTTCAAACTACCATTAAAATAAAAATAAAAAAATCTTCAAAATACTCTAACATACGTACCTATAGACCTTGAGGGTGACTCAATTGCACCTTCTTCGTTGTTGTACGCAATAATGCTCGTCACATGTTTAAATATGGATTGGAAGAAGTAATTGGTGACTTTTTTTTTTTTTTTAGGGTGGAAGGAGAGGCACATTATTTCTAGATAGTGGAAATTAAGGAGGGAGATGTACATTAATTTTTTGTGTAATTTTTTTTTAAAGTTTCGAGTATCAGTTACATTTTTTGTGTAATAAGGGGAGGAGTGTATCTACTAGACAATCTTATTGGGGAGTGCATCGACTAAAATGATAAAGAGTAGTTTATGGGGTGTATCTATCATTCAGCTACATTGGGGGGTGGACTGTTTGGTAGTGTATCTAATATTTAAGAGGTGCAAATAACCGTACCCTTTACTAACGGCCCAAAGTAGACTGATAAAAGTTTGGGCCTCAAGCAACTAGATCAATTACTCACTGTTTAATATTTAGGGTTTGACTATGGGCGCGGCTAAAGGCACCCAAGGATCCTATGAGGACACCCACGCGATGAGGACACCCACAAAATGGATGAGGACACCCACGCGATGAGGACACCCACAAAATGGATGAGGACACCCACGTGAAAAATACAAAAATACCCTTCGTCCTATTAAAACCCTAAAACTCCCCATTCTCAAAATTAAAAGAGAGACACCCACCTTGACCCATTTCCTCCGCCTCGTCACTCTCTTGAAGACGACGGTGCC
The DNA here is from genome assembly GCA_963675135.1 of Galeopsis tetrahit. Lineage (NCBI taxonomy): Eukaryota > Viridiplantae > Streptophyta > Magnoliopsida > Lamiales > Lamiaceae > Galeopsis > Galeopsis tetrahit. The sequence continues at coordinate 74,287,486 of OY776123.1, forward strand.
GCCCGCGCCCACGCCACCGCCGCCCCGCCACCGCCTTTGCCTCGCTGCGCCGCGCACGCCTCCCTCTCCACTTCGCGGCCGTTCGCGGCCGCAGCCTCTCCCCCTCCCGTTCGCGGCCGCAGTTCCTCCCTCTCCCCTTCGCGGCCGCAGTTCCTCCCTCTCCCCTTCGCGGCCGTTCGCGGCCGCAGCTCCTTCTCCTTCCCTTCGCGGCCGCAACCCCTCCCACTCCCCTTCATCGCACCCAGCTACCCACGCCGCCGCCGTTCGAAGGTAAGTTTTTTTTTTTTTACAATTTTTACAGTCCCAAAAAATTAGGGTTTTGAAAATTTAGGAAAATTAGGGTTTTTAGTAGTTCGGGAATTATTTTCGAACATATCGAGTTTGTTTTGGAAAAAAATTCGAACATATTGCGTTTGTTTTGGAAAGTATTTCGAACAACTTGAGTTTGTTTTGGAAAAAATTTCGAACAAGATGTTCGAATTTTTTTTTCGAACAAATCTAAGTTGTTTTGAAATTTTTTTCGAACATATTGGGTTTGTTTTGGTAAAATTTTCGAACATCTCAACTTTGTTTTTTTAAAATTTTCGAACATGTTAAGATTTTATTTTTGTTGTTGAAATTTTGAATTTTTAGGATTTTTGATGTTTTGGTGTTGATGGTGGAAATCTGAAATGATACGGATGTGAAATGATGAATGTGTGTGAACTTGAATAGATGGGTGTACTCATCCGGCGTTTTTTTTTAAAAACTACAGGAGGAGTAAAAACGTCTTTTCGCACCACCCTTGGGACAAAAAAAATTCTCCGTGGGTGTACTCATAGGAAATCCGGGTGCCTTTAGCCGCGCCCTTTGACTATATGCACCTCAATTTCAACTAGATCAATTACTCACTGTTTAATATTTAGGGTTTGACTATATGCACCTCAATTTCTGATGGATGCACCCCCGATTGATTCACCCCCTAAAATCGATTTAAGATAGATGCATCCCCTTAATTGTCATAAATACCCTTGTCTCTATAAAATTTCTATTACTACCCACACCCCCCCCTAATTCCCCATAAAACCCTAATTTTCTCTTCATCTTCATTCCCCACACTAGCCACCGTCGGCCATCGCCACCGCCGCAGTCCTCGCCCCCACTGTCGCGGCCCCCGCCTCCGCGGCCGCTCTCACCGTCCCGGCCCCTCCACTCTCTCTCCCCCACCATTTTTCTTTTCTTTTTTCTGTAAAATTTTCCCACCCCACGCCCCGGTCCGGCCGCCCCCTCCCCCATCCATCCGACGCCGTAGCCCCTCGCCCCCCACCCCCGTCGGCCGCCCCACTCCCCACCACCGGCGTCGCCGCTCCTGATTTCCTCCTTCTTAAGTTTTTTTCTCACAGTAAGTTTTTTTCCTTTTCAAAAAAAAATTCAACCCTTTATTGTCGACCATATAATAAAATTGTTGTCGATGAGAGTGTACATGGTCGACAATAAATGGTTGATTTTTTTTTTTACTTTTTTTTTCGACCATGTAATATTACCAAATACACTCTCGTCGACAAATTGTTGTCGACGAAAGTGTATTTGGTTGATATTACATGGTCGAAAAAATTAAAAAAAAATTAATTTTTTTCGATCATATTCACTCCCTTCGACAACGATGTGTTGACGAGAGTGCATATGGTCGACACTGGTTGGTCGAAATTTATAAAAAAAATTGTAATTTTTTAAAGCATATTTTGGAATTTCTGGATTTTTTGTTTTGTTTGACGATCGTCGGAAATAGTGTCGGCGGCGATCGAAAGTAGTGATTTAAGGGGAAGGTGAAAGAAAGAAATAACAGTAGGGGGAGTGCGTTCAGTAGGGTGGTGCATCTAGTATGCTGTATTTTAATGAAAGATATTTTTGATTTTTTACCCTACTATTTTATTAATAAACTAATTGGAAGAATACATCTCTCCGAAATTGAGGTGCATACCATAGGATACTTAATAAAACCCTTTTGTGGGCTTAGAGTCCACTGGTCTTTTGAGTTTGTATATTTCTACTTTTTCCACAATGTAATTTGTACTTCAATACGTAGGAGTTGCAATTTTCAATACGACACAATAACACAATATGAATTCGACACGAAAATTGTGGGTTAGTGGTTGGTTTTATCAGATTCGTGTCGTTATCGGGTCGACCCGATAACGACATGAAAATTTCGTGTCGAGTTCGTGTCGACCCGATTAAGCACGATAAAATTAACAAGTAATTCATTAACCTGTTAACAACCCGTTAACCTGTTATTTACCTGATATTACACGACACGATAATTTTTAAAATTTATATAAATATATTAATTTTTATATATTTAAATGCAATTTTAAATTTATTTATTTCTTTATCGTATTGTGTTACGTCGACACGAAAATTATCGTGTTGTTATCGTATTCGTGTCGTATCGACACATATCCTTATTGTGTCGTGTTTGACCATATCGTATCGACACGAAACCCAACACGATAGCACGATTTGTCAACCCTACTTATATCTAATATTTATACTTTGTACTCTTTCTATAAGAGGTATGTGCAAAATTTGGTACACGGAGAGAGTTTATATCATATAAAATACTCTTTTTGGATTTTTCTACTGTGAGATAGATGGTTCGACTTATTTTACAATAAACTTTTAATTAGAAGTTGACATATCATTTAACTTTGTTATGAACGATCGCACTTCACCATTACATAAAATATTTAATTTTTATAATTTATTTTTATAAAATCATCGAAATATCCTTATAGTATTTTTAAATAAAAATATTCCAAAAATTTTCAAGCTAGACTGTCCCACATATTTTGAGACACGATAGGAATCAAACTGAGCCCGAGAGAAAGTCAAAGGGCCTGACCCAACTCGGCCAACCCCAACCTAAGAAAACATGCACCCCAACGGGCCACTGACCGAGTTGGGCGCGATCGATGGGATCGACCCAGTTCGGTTCGACCTATTTGACAACTCTAAATATATATGTTATTTTATAATTAAATAATTTTTATTTTAAATTAAAAGGATATATTCATATTTTTTTTATTAATTTAATTTCTTAGTAGGACGATGATTGCAATTGCATTTTTTTAAGAATAAACACATTAATGTGAAGTACAATCATATAAAAAAATGCATATATTTGTGTGAATAATGAGATATGATCATCGTTAACTTTGGTGAGGCGGTACAACTTGTATTTATAGGAAAGATGTACAAGGTAACTAATTACATGATTGTAGGGATATACATTTGAATATTTGAATATACAATTAATATTAATAAATGCTATTAACTAGGAGTGAGACAATCACTCCTTAATATCCCCCGTCAAGCGATACGTGGGATGAGGAAAAACGCAGAGCTTGGAACGAAGGAACTTGAACGTCGGGCGAGGAAGGCTCTTTGTGAAGATGTCGGCCAGCTGAAGATGTGTAGGGACAAACTGTGTGGACAGTTTTCCAGAGGTGACGAGCTCGCGAGCAAAATGGCAATCGATGTCAATGTGTTTTGCTCGTTTGTGTGCGACTGGATTCTGGCTGAGAAAGAGGGCACTGTTGTTGTCGGAGAGTAGAACAGGACGAGCAGGTAACGGAACTCGTAGCTCGCGGAGCAGAGATGTTAGCCAAACGACCTCGGCAGCTGCGTTGGCTAAGGCACGATACTCCGATTCGCAGCTAGAGCGAGCAACAATGGGCTGTTTCTTTGCACTCCACGAGACCAAATTCCCACCTAGAAAGACTGAATAACTATAGGTAGAACGACGAGTTTCCACGCAACGAGCCCAGTCGGCATCTGAGTAGGCGAGCACGGAAGAGTCTGGGCGACGAGTGAATGAGAGGCCATAATTGATAGTGTACTTGACATAGCGAAGAATCCTCTTCACCGCCGAGAAGTGGTCGCTGGTCGGCGCCTGGAGAAACTGACTGACATGATTTACCGAGAAGGATAGATCAGGTCGAGTGATGGTGAGGTACTGCAGGGCGCCTACCAAAGAGCGATAAAGGGTCGGATCCGAGAATGGATCACCAGTGCCGACCAGGGTCTCACCAGCGGCCAAAGGGGTGGCGATGGGCTTGGAATCTTGGAGATCAGCTCGCTCAAGAATTTCGCGAGCATATTTGGACTGCCCGACGAATAGTCCAGAAGAGGTGTAGGAGATTTCCAAACCCAGAAAATAGTTGAGGCGACCAAGGTCCTTGAGGGCGAACTCCTTGTTCGCCCGAGTGATGAAACGAGCTAGTGTAGAAGAGTCGTTGCCAGTGACAATAATATCATCGACATACAAGAGGAGGTAGATGATCGAGGAGCCTTGAAATAGGTAAAACAGCGAGGAGTCAGACTTGCACTCCTTGAAGCCAATGCCGAGCAAGAAGGAGCTAAAACGCTGAAACTAAGCTAAGGGAGCTTGGCGGAGACCATATAATGCCTTCTTCAATTTGCAGACATGATCAGGGAGCCGAGGATCGATAAAACCAGGGGGTTGAGCCATAAAAACCGGTTACTGGAGATAGCCATTGAGAAAGACATTCTTGACATCCAGTTGATAGAGGGGCCAGTTGAAGTGAACAGAGAGAGATAAGATAACTCGAACAGTGGTCGCCTTAACAACGAGACTGAATGTGTGAGAAAAATCTGTGCCAGGGATTTGGGTAAAGCCTTGAGCGACCAATCTGACTTTGTGCCGCTCAATTGAACCATCAGATTTGTACTTGGTTTGAAAGACCCATTTAGAACCAACAATGTTCGCATCCTGGGGTCGAGGAACAAGATCCCAAGTGTTGTTAACTCGCAAAGCATCGATTTCCTCCTGCATTGCGGCCATCCATTCAGGAGACTTGGCAGCCGATTTGAAACCACGGGGCTCCGAGGAGGTAGTGAGGGCACTAATCAAGGCAGTGGAGGCCAAGTTTAGCGGATATTTGGGCTTGAAGATTCCAGATTTTGCTCGTGTGATCATCTGGTGTGTGGATGATGGTCGCTCCACCGTAGGCTCAATGGTCGGCAGGGGGTGCTCGGCCGGTGCAGGGGGAGCAGGTGGCTCCTCAATAATAGCTGGCAGATGAGGGGTGTCCTCGCCAGGGTCAGTGGTGCATGCCGAGCACGGTGGAGTGTGAGAAGTGGACTCAAGAGGTAGGTCATCCGAGGATTGCAGCTCGGCATCCAAGAAGGATGAGACCACCGCACTGGTCGGCAAAGGCCGAGCAGAACCTGAAAAAGGGAAACAACCTTCATCAAATACAGCATGTCGAGTAACAAAGATTTTTGAGGATGTAGGATTGTAACACCGGAAACCCTTGTGGAGACTACTGTAGCCCAAGAAAATACATGGGCGACTGCGAGGAGAAAGTTTGTTGGCTGCATAATCGCGTAAGTATGGAAAAACCCGACAACCAAATGGTTTGAAGTTTCCATAAAGGGGCACGGAACCGAAGAGAATCTGATACGGTGTTTGACCACCCAAAATAGAGGACGGTAGGCGATTAATGAGATGGACTGCAGTGGCAAAGGCATCAAACCAAAATTCAGACGGAGCCCGAGCATGAAAGAGCATGGAGAGACCAGTTTCAGTGATGTGACGGTGTTTGCGCTCGGCGCGACCATTTTGTTGGGGGGTGTAGGGACATGACACCCGATGCGAAATGCCATGCTCGGCCATAAAATGGCGAACAACCGTATTGACGAACTCAGTGCCACCATCACTTTGAAAGACTTTGAGTTTAGCCGAGAACTGAGTGCAAACAAATTTGTGAAAGACGACCAATGTGGTAAAAAACTCAGATTTTGCACGAAGAGGATATATCCACGAGAAACGGGAATAATCATCGATAAACACAGCATAATAACGAAAGCCACCCGAAGCAACAACAGGGGAAGGACCCCAAAGATCGCAGTGTACTAAATCAAGAATAGCAGAATCGCGTTTTTCATTGATAGTAAAAGACAAACGTTTACTCTTGGCCAACTGGCAAGAGGTGCAAATGGTAGGGTTTGGTAAAAGTGAGTTAACAGATAGATGCCCTAATCTATTCAAGTCTTTGATAACATTAAACGGGACATGTCCCAAACGAGAATGCCATAGATCAAAGGAAGCACGAGCAACATCAGGCGGTTTCAAAGCGGCGACCAAAGCCGGGAGTGCTCGTTCCAACACGTACAACCCTTGTTCACATCGACCCTGAGCCACCACTTCCTTCGTAGCCCGATTCTGAACAACAAATGATTTGTCAGAAAAGCAAACATCAACTGGAAAATCAGACGTGAGTTTACTAATAGATAGGAGGTTTTTGGTGATGTGAGGAACAACAAGAACATCCAGGAGACCTATATCCTTAGAAATTTTATGTCAAATATGAGAGATTCGTAAGGAGCTACCATTACCAACGATCACTTGACCATTACCAGAATAAGGTGTCGAGGAGTCCAGATGGGAGGTGCTGGGAGTCATGTGAGTCGAGGCTCCTGAATCAACATACCAATTCGAGGAGGTCGGCGAGGAGACGGAGCAGGCCGAGTGAAAGGCCTGAGCAAGATTGGCGGATGGGTCGTCGGACAGATGGGCAGATGGGCGACCAGTTTGGCAAGGAACTGTTACACGAACAAACCGCTGAGGGCATTTGTTGGCGTAGTGCTCGCCGCGACAGATTTGACAGCGGGGAACATAGGCTTTAGGCCCTCCGCGACCACCAGAAAAATCGGGGCGACCACCACAAAGGGGCCCAAAAGGGCGACCACCAGTATGGTCGCGTGGATTCGGGCGAGCAAAAAACGCGGCTGGAGCAGGCTCAACTGGATCAGGCTTATTCATGATCTCAAAAGCAATGACCTGATGCAGTAGGTCACGGAAAACTGGGACAGGCGAGAGGGCCATTCGGGTGTCGGCAAAACCACTAAATTTGGGACCAAGGCCCCGTAGAAACCAGTGCGACATGTCAGATTTGTCGACTGGCTTACCAATAGCGACCAGTTGGTCGCATAATGCTTTAAAGCGCCGACCATAATCGGCAACAGGAAGGGAATCACGTTTGAGGAGAAGGAGTTCCTCACGAAGCTGAGTGATGCGGGACTGGGAAGAGTGGCTGAAGGCGTCGTCCAAGGCAAGCCAAGTATCACATTGAACAACCTCGGCCAGAGTTTCTTCAGTGAGAGAGGAGAGAAGAAGGGCAAGGACTTTCTGATCCTTTTTTTTCCAGGCAGCGAAGGTCGGGTGGGTGTCGGCGGGGGGGGGGGGGGGGGGGTGGCGGCGGATGAACCATCCACAAGGCCATAGAGATCGGCACAAGTGAGCATCGGGACAACCTGCTTCTTCCATATGAGATAATTGGAAGAAGAGAGTTTCACCGTTACCATATGAATGAGGACATTCATAGGGATAGAGGAGTCTGCCATTGAAGGGAGAAACGCGAGGGGGACAAAAGCTCGACAATTTGTGAAGCGGCGGCGGCGACAGAGATGGAGAAAGAAATTAGGGTTAGGGTTTTTGGATCGTGTTTAGGCTGATACCATGTGAATAATGAGATATGGTCATCGTTAACTTTGGTGAGGCGGTACAACTTGTATTTATAGGAAAGATGTACAAGGTAACTAATTACATGATTGTATGGATATACATTTGAATATTTGAATATACAATTAATATTAATAAATGCTATTAACTAGGAGTGAGACAATCACTCCTTAATAGTTTGAATCAACGATTCAATGATATTTGAGGTATTGTTTATTGCATGTCTTACCATACAAAGACCCTATTCTTTCGGTCTCTTAAAATTTCTTTCATATGTATTAAGGCACACAAAATAAAAAAGTAAGTATAATAAAATGAGGAGGGATTTGAAATGTAACATTATGTATAAATTAAATAAATGAGTTGTATTAATAAATTTTTGAATTTCAAAAGGAACAAATATTTTGTGTAAAAAATATATTGTGAAAGTTGAGTTTATTAATAATATTTTTTTTAAGGTATGCAAGCTATTTTTGAAGGTTTTTAATTTTTTTTAAGTAATTGTAAAACCTACATAAACATTATGTTTTAAAAAATGTCTTAATTTTATTTATTATTATTTCACAAATCACTTAACCGTAAGACTATACACTGAACATTATTATTGGATTCAACGTAAAACTTCAATAAACATGAGTTTTAATCTAATAATAAACCCTGAAAAGTAGAATTAACCAAATTTCTCCCCAATTCTTAGTTATTAAAAGAGACCCATTTCTTGATCACCTGGAGTATTTAAGTGCAATTATATATGTACTTGTGATCTGGAATTAGACCAACCTGTCTCTGGCAGAATGTCAGTTTTTCATCTGTCATTATGTAATTAACGAATCATATTAATTAATTAATTAATCACTATGTAACTAATTATATCCACAAAACACGAATCATATTTTTATAATTAATTAAGTGGAAGTTGAGGACGGCAAACACATTAGTTACACTGATGCATCACAAACCTGCATAATTATTGATCAAATTGGGCCACATATATATAATATAATTATATTACGTGTTGAAGATTAACAAATCCATTCAAATTCAAACTTCACACAAGAATAAATGTGATGGATTCATACGGATTAATGTCCCACTCTGGTTTGAAGTAGATGCCATGATTTAAATTTTTTATTCGTTTCTAATAATGTATTAGGTATTTTGTTATGAATTCGTCTGCCCCTGTCTGAATACACTCCACACTTTTATTTATTTATTTTGTATCCCTTAATTACTCTGGAATGTTCTCGATCTGTATTATTAACAGTATGTCTCCCCAATTTTTTAAAAGGGGCGTACGTCATTACACATATTTATTGCAATTATAAATTTAGTTAAAATAATAATAATACATGTTATGTTTATCCTCCTAATTACCAATTATTATGAAGAAAAATATCTCTCCTAGTTGTTAATATAAAAAAATCAATCGCAACTGAATATTTATTATTTTAACTTTTAATAGTTTTTTTTAATAATTAACTACAATAAACACTTAAATCATATGTTTGGTCCTCCTCCATGCTACATCCAATGAACATGTACTGAATACTTTTTTTAATCACAAATTCACACGTATATAAAAATGGATTTTGTTGTTTTAATTTATTCGATAATTAGTTGTCTTCAAAATACAGTTGGATGTATGAAAATAATGAAATGATGGTAATAAGAAGTCATCAATTCTCTCAAGTCCTTGTTACATGTTTTTCATACCCCTTCCATTACCCCACTTATCTCGATATATATAATTTTGATTTGTGCTTTGAAAAGGTTCACTCCCTCCTATTCGACTACTTAAAAAGTACTCCCTCCGTCCCAGAGAAAGCTACCTGACTTTCCATTTTAGTTTGTCCCAGAGAAAGCTCCCCATTCCTTTTTTGACAAACTATTCTCTCTCACATTTCATTATATTATTTTCTCTCAATCACATCACCTCTAATACATCTACTTATTATATTATATTTCTTAACCTCCGTGCCCGGAGCTCATGGGGAGCTTTCCCCGGGACGGAGGGAGTATTAATGTTAAGCGCTTAGAGCTCAGCTCGACTCGAATTCGACTCACTCGTATAGATATACGAGTAGAGCTAATTAAATATTGAATTTGACTCGTTAAACTTGATATTTAAGAATTTTCTTTTAATTTCATTTTGCTCGTTAGGATCGATTTGATAGGCTTGCTAGACTCATTTAGGAGTCGAGCTCGTTTTTTCACTCATTAACGTAATCAAGCCGAGTCAAGCTCGAACTTCAAGTAGTCAGCTCGGTTGGACTTGAATGACAAGTCCACTTAAAACAGTGGTCTAAATATGAAACCAAAAGGTTTTCCTACAAATGATATCAATCTCTGATTTGTTTCATATACTAGTAAACTGTACTAAGCTTTTATGAAATTCCTTATAAAACCTTTCGTTTTAGATAATGCAATATTTTTTTTCTTGATTAGTAATCTTTAATTCTTCTCACTTTAATAAAGAGAATGCATGTCTCATTTAATAAAGAGTAATTATATATATATTTTTTTAATTTAGTAAGATTTTTTTGCAGGTTTTCTTGTACTTGGTTTAACAAGTGTCTGGACTCTAAAGCGAAAGCCTAATGCCACATGGCCTGCAGCTTCAATGGCTTTTGAGTTTTGACTTGGTTATGGCCGGCGACATTTTCAAGAAATTTATTAAATAAATTTCTCTACTGATTATTTATTTATTTTTTCCTATTAGTACTAGTCAATTGGAGTGAACTATACGACTCCTAATATACAGTAAAATACTCTTAAATTATTTCAAGCTAAAGGGACATTTCTTGAATCACTAGCTAGGTTCTCTAAAAACTATTTCAAGCTAGAGGGACATATATTTATTTGACAATTAATTAATTTAACTAATCTATCTCTAATTATAATAACAAGCCTCTCCAATTAATTAATTTATGAAATGGAAGAACTGATAAAATTGAAAATTTATTGATTTTTTGTATTATAACTTGTAAGAGAGTACTTATTCCAGGAAAAAAAAATGTATTGCTCCTACAACTCTTTTTTTTTTAGGTTTATTACAACACACTTATTTAAGAACAAATGAAGTAGTTATCTTGGCGCAAGTGACTTGTTTGTTACAAAGCTTATTAGAAATTATCAAACAAATAGTATGTAGTACTGGTATATTTTAATGTGCAAACGAATCATACCAATATTTACAACGAACCAGAAAATGTCGTTTCTTCCAGATATTGAACGTGACATAATCTGAAGCCTTTAAAAAAACACACACATAAATTTTGTATTTGTAATGTTGGGACGTGTAATTGATTCTCGAATTAGTTGATTTTTTAAACAAATATTGAGATAAAAAATAAAAAAAAAACAATTATACAAAGAGGAGAAAAGTCCGTAGTCACAATTAGTACAGTGGCAACAAAATTGTTATCTTTTACTTACATAATCTCTTTCCACTTGTTCAATTTTGTCTTTAGTTTCTTTCTTGTTGAAATCTCCAACTACAAAAATATTCCCTTTCTCTTTCCCATAACCATATAAAATCGCTCCTTCCAATTTGACCTTCAAAACACGCTTTCTTCTTTTGGGAATTGGACACAGCAGCGGTGGTGGTGGAAACTATTGATGCACTTCACGAGAGTTTAATGCTTCAACACTTGTTTCTGTACGTATAATTATCTTCACCTCCTTTTGTATGCATCTATTAATTATATACTGCAACAAAAAAATAAAGTGTATATATATATATATATATTATTACTTCTATGTTAATTTCTTGTGTGTTTACTTTTGGTTTGTAACAATGGGTCAAATCGCTGAAATTTTGGGCTTCGGATTATTGCAGACAACACTGGTGGAGTTGTTGAGAGAGAATATGGAAGGCGTTGATCCGACGGTGAGAAGGCCAAGTCTGAAAGAACGGCTGGGATTGAAGGGCCTCGCTTGCTGTGGAGGAGCCACGTGGAGCGTCAGGGATGACGGAGGCCCAATAAATATTGACGACAACGTGCCTCAGGATCCCGGGCAAAGTCCGCCGTGCGTGATGCGGTCGCCGGCGACCACCACCGGGATGAACTTAGCGGCGGCTCTTGCGGCGGAGAGGCAGTTTCGGGCTGCGGTAGATTCGGATAATTACGGCCCATCTTATTCCAGCCCGAGCCCGCCTAGGCCGGTAACTGTACCGGGGACACCGTCGAGAGTGTCGCTGATGAGATTGCTAGAGGAAACGGACGGCTACGATGGAGCTGAGGTGAAGCAAGAGGAGAGGTGTGATTCGGTGTGCTGCGTGTGCATGGGAAGGAAAAGGGGTGCAGCATTCATACCATGTGGGCACACTTTTTGCAGGGTGTGTTCGAGGGAGCTGTGGTTGAATCGAGGCTCTTGTCCCCTTTGCAATCGTTCCATTTTCGAGATTCTAGACATATATTAAAGTGAACGAGATGCATAATTTGAACATGATGTTTTAACACGTTTGAAAGAAAGGACTCTCCCACAATTATTTGTTTAGTGAAATTAATTCGATCGACAACCAAATTGTGCTTCAGCTTTCATGCGTACTCACATTCGGATATTTCATCCTATATCTTGTTTTTTTTATTGGTATTTCATTATTTTCAAAATATTAATTGATATATTGATAATATCTTTTAATACATATTGAAAATAATGAATTAATTACCGGCCAAAATAAAATGTCTTAGAAATATTGGCGATTTGGTCCCCACACATATATATAGAATGGGGTCCATTGAGTGTGCAGCGTGCTGCGTGCATACATGAAATTGTCATTGTACAATTCATATATATTTCTAGCACTTTAATTTTTACTTTTGCATCATACCATTCTATGTAATTTCTTAATTTTTCACATAATAGAAGATCAATTTTTTTGTGGAAGCAATTTTTTTATAACGTAAATACATAATTATAAATAAATAAATTTCAATACAAAAATTCATTGAAAGAAAAGTCGAATTCTACTAAAACAAAATACTCACAACAACATGACTCCTATAATGAACCCTAAAAAAGGGTTCTACCAAAAATAAAATACAAGACTTGTTTCAAAAACAATTTACAGATAAAAGTCAAGCGTATGGAAGAAACAATCTATTAAAAAATAAATTTGAGTTTCATGGACTGCGCTATCAAAATAATCATTAAATTTATAGTAATATTTACAAATGTTATCTCTAAGTCAACATAGAGTTAGTAGTTGGATGACACTCATACAATTTTTATTACTTGAGGTGTCAAATATCCGACGACAAGTGTTGGTTTTAAGAATTTGATTGTAAGGTATTTTCATTTGACCACTAATATTATATATAATTGATGAAGGTTTGCCTGTCTTTTAATTCGGGAATATTCCTACATCATAATGTGAGACGTTTTCAATTCTTTGATTATCAGCTGTTAGAGAACAGCTCCCTCGGAGGTCTTTTCCAAGCGTCGAACAATCGACTTTGTTGGTCCTGAAAGGAGTATATAACAAGTGTATGGGGGGAATACACTTGTATGCAATTCTTTTCAACTTTGATCAAACCAGAGCTCAGCAAGGTTGTCTTGGACAACTCTGCTGAAGATAATTAACTCTTCTAAGATAATCAATCTAATAAGTACTATTGAGTACTTAGTTGAATAACTATCTAAAGGAGTTATATGTGCGGAATAGTGGTTGGCCCTTTAAGTTTAGACTCCTTAAGATTCTGAAATCACTTTGTCAATCCAAAACAGTCCAGTTAAGCTTCAGGGAACTTGTCCAAATCAGTTTTGCACAGTCTTTGAATAGATATCTCTGAAAGATCAGTTTTGTGTGCAGTGTTGAATGAATGTAAGTACTTGTAAGGTAAATCAACACAGGAGATTTATAGTGGTTCAGAGACTCAAGCTCCTACATCCACTTTCCCTGATTTAACAGGATAATTCCTTCTCTCTTGGAATTAACTTGTTTTATAGTGCCAAGGTGCACTTGATCAAGAACACCACTCCTTGGTGAATTGATCCCTAGGATGTCTAGAGTCCTAGTACCCTCTTCTCAACTCAGAACTGAACTGTTCTTCTCTCAACAGTCAGCTCCTACCACTTCTACTACAACAACCTTCTCACTTTCTCACTTGAAAGGGGTAAGGATTGAAGTAAGGTTCCAACTAATGAGATATCCTTTACAATGAAGATCAAGGTATAAGGATAGGATATCTCTCTAAGCTTTGTATGGATATACAATGTAGTACAGCTTAGATGAAGTGTTTGAAGACTAAGATAGTCTTTGAAAGCTTTGAAAGCACTCTAGCTTGTAAGAACTTAAGGTTGGATGTGCTTTGTTGAGGTTCTAGTTGGATGCTTTCAAATGGTCTTCACACTTCTGTATTTATAGACAAATGAAGGATTTGCCCGTTGGAGAGGCAGCCTCCAATGTCCATAAATGTCTTCTTTTAGTTCTTCAAACTGGAAGACAGATTCTTGATAGTGACATGTCCTCATTTGGGTAATAAACGGCTTGTAAGACTTTGTCTTCATTCTCCAGCACTTTTCCCAATGTTTGACTTCTTGTTAGGATTTGGACATGGCTTCTGAAGGTTGATCCAATGATAGGACAACATTCCTTATCAAGTGGACAACTCTTCTTATCACTATCAGCAGTCTTGCTTATCAGCAAGGTTGGCTTGCTCTTCTTCAGATGACTTGGCTCTTTCCCTTTATTTCACTTCACAGTGATCTTAGCATGTTGCATTGCATTTCTTTAGGATATGGTTGTCTCTAAATTTTCAGCATAGTTGACCTTCAACCTTTAGAGCATCTGTTCTGATTCACTCATGCTGAGATAACTTTTCTGGACAACTCTTCTGATCAGCATATTTGGTCTTTTAGCATCAGAGCACTTATCACATAGATTTGACTTCTCTGGACAACTCTCCTGATCAGAGCATCTTATTGGACTTGTCCTTTTGAGCTTTACAATCTTGTTTTTGCATAAGGACATCTTCTCTGGACAACTCTCCTGATCAGAGCATTTGATGTTTCATAGAGTGTCCTTGATCATAAGTGATAGTTCCAGAATTTGAGCCTTGAGGGGACTTGATCTTGGTCATCTTCAAAGCATAGGTTCCCCCTCAAATTGTGCATCTAATTGTTTAAGAGCTGCCTAACATTTCAGCTTCTCATCTAGCCTTATGCTATGTGTTCTAATATTTTTAGAACACTATCAATTTGACTTAGGCATGTCTCAGGGGGTTTTGGTATTTAATCAAAACATGTATCATTTTATTCCCAACAATTTCCCCCTTTTTGATGATGCCAAAACCTACATATTCTATGCAAAAGTGACTTGTCTACACCTATTACATATGTCTTCAGTAGATATGACTAGGTCAATATTCCTGAAAAGATAACGTGTTAGTGTATTCACTGTTTTTTTTTTTTTTTTGTGTTGCAAGTAGGTTTCACAGATAGGCATAGAGAGATTTCTTGTTAAAAAAAATGTATCTTGATTCAAAAGTGGTTCAACTAACATTCATAAATAAAATCATTACAAGCATGTTGATAGTTGAAGATAACTTATCAGAGCATGGAATCATTACAAATCAAGATATACATACTAAACATAAGATCAGAGCAAAATAGACTATTTCAGGTATCAGAGTTTTAACACCTAGAGCTAACTAATACAAGATATTCCAGATATTAAAGTAGAATGCATCAATTCTTGTATCAGATCATTCTAAACCATATCAGAGCAAACAGCATGTCAATGCACATATCAGCAGGCTTGTCCAATTTCAGCAGATTTGACCACATAGCAAAAATATCTTCAGATAAGATAATTTTTCACCCAGAAAAAAAAAATCAGAAGACTTAGCCATTCAAAGATCATCCTCAGGAGGTGGCAGCATCCCATATTGTGCCCACACTCTCCTCTTGAGTGCCATGGCTTCCTGGTTGGTTCCTTTAGGTCCAAGGGTCATCTTGTTCAGCTTCAGAATTTCTGTGAACTCCTTTAGGATCCTTGCTTGGTCAATCCATCCTTCAAGCTTTGGAGGCATATAGATGATAGGCTTGGGAGCATTGAGTTCAATTCTTGCAATGTCAGCAGCTGCAAGTAGTTGTTGATACAATTCTCTGTAGTATTCTAGCATGAACTCAGTGAAGGCAGAGTTTGCATCTCCTCCATTCCATCTGTCAATGACATAATAGTCATAGACAAACTCCCTTTTAGCCTCTTCCCATGTATCATTCAGTTGAATTGGCACCCATTTATCCAAGTGTGGATATTTGGTGTCCATTGGGATTAGAAGCTGAGGCTTCATCTTGCTGTAAGTTGCTCTCCTCCTTCTTGGTTTATGAAAGTTTGCTCTTCTCTCATCTCTTGCTCTGTTAGCTTCTTCCATCAAGTCCATTTTCTCTTGGGCCCTCATCATGGCCAGTTTCTGTTGTGTTTCAGGGTCTTTGCCATACCCTTCATGAAACAGCTTTGATGGATCATGGGCTAGGACAGTTGTCTTCTTTTTGGGTTTAGGTCCAAATCCTTCAGCAAATAACTCTTCAATGTCTTCAGTGGACTTGGGACCTTCAGCACTTTTGTCAGATTCAGAAGACTTGTCCTTTTCAGCAGCTTTGGGCTCTTCAGCAGTTTTGGCTTTCTTGGATGTAGGCTCATCCTCATCAATTCTGAATTCAGGTGGGAGATCAAGGCTGCTAGGAAAGTCAGTGAATGTTTCAACTTGTCTTTTCTTTCCTTTTGCCCTCTTGATCTTTCCTCTAGTTTGGACACCTTCATCACCTTTGTCCATACCAGACACTTCACCACCTGGTCTCTGTTGTAACCTCATCCTTTCTTCTTGAGCTGAGGCCATAGAGTTCTTTAATGCAAGTGCTAATTGCTCTTCTTCATCCAATTCTTCCAAGTTTAGCACTTCAGGCTCTTTTCCTTTTCCTTCAGCAGCTTTGTCTTTTCCTTTGACTGGGCTTCCAATCACCAAGGCACCTTTTGCTCTAGCTCTTTCCCTTTCCCCCTTTTTGGCAGCATCAAAACACTGGGGCTTGAGGTCACTCATTGTTGAGGCCATCAGGGATTGGGCCTGGTTTAGGGACTTCATCTCTTCCAACAAATATACATTTTCATCATGTATATTTTGCATTCTATCACTGCTCAAGCTAAGAAAAGCTAGAACAGGCTTCATCTTTTGTTGGACAACCTCCTCCAAGGTTGCTTTCAGAGATGCATCCAGTTGGGCTTTAAGAAGCTCAGTGAGGTTGGCCACTGCACCTTCAGCAATGTTGGCCAATACCTCTTGAGAAAACTTTTCAGAGGCTGCTTTTACCATAGCTACCCTTTGCTCTTCAGCTCTTTTCTTTTGTAGTGCTGTCTTCTTTCCAAGAGCTTGCTTGACAGTGAGCCTGAGAGCTTTGACATTGGCATTGTGATTGTCTCTCAGCAGCTTTTGCTCTTTCTTGACCTCCTCTGAGATGGCTTCCATGGTTGATTTGGCATTTTGAACTTCAGTGGAAATGGTTTGGAGACCAGATTCCACACCACTGATCCTTGCTTCAAGGGTTGGTAGCACAACATCTTCAGAGCCAGTGAGCCTCATCTCCACAGATGCTAGAGTCCTGCCTTGCTCAATCAATGCTCCTGAAGTTTCAGCATGAGCAGATTGAACTTGATGAGCCAAGGAGTCCAACTTCTCTGATTGCATCCCAAGTAAGGCTTGAGCTGAGCCTGTGTCTACTTGGATAGGTGCATCTGTTAAGAACTCATCTGCAAAAATTTGGTCAAGAGAGATACCTGCAATATTAGACAGATCAAACAAGTTAGGAAATAAGCACTCATCTCCCTCAGTTTCTTTTGTATAAGACTTTGATACATCAGCAGTCTTCTTCTCATTTTCAACTTGTTCTTTTCTCCCTTCTTTAATAATGTTCTCACTCAAGGAATCAGGCCTCCTTTCATCAAGGGATTCTTGAAGTTCAGATTTGACTTCAAGAATAACCTGTCCTTCCTCACTTATTCCACCCTCATATGGTGGTACACTCACAATCTTAGTGATGACTACCTCTCTTTCATCCACAACACCCTCTGATTTTTCAACTATCCTCTCCTTTTCACCTCCTTCTCTTAAACCTGCAACATCTTCACCTTCAACAAGGTTCAAAGATGGCAGTTGTGAGGAGATCACAGTGCTTATCTCAGCAGCCACTGAGTCATCCTGAATGATTAAGGGCTGATCAGTGTCCAACTCCTCTGACACTGAATAGGCCTTAATCAAACTAGCCTCTAATATAGGAACCTCAACATCTTTCGGCTGTGCCTTGGGTTCAGAAGAACCTTCATTGGTAGATGTGTCTTTGGTTGTGTTACCACCCTTGGTCAACACCTCTGATGACACAGAGCCTTTCCTATGGTAGGTTCTAGGGGGGTTGGAAAGTCTATCTGCTACAAAAGACTTAGGTTGAGAGGGTTCAGGGAGGTTGGCTTGAGGGGTTTCAGGAGGGTTGGGGTTTGAAGGATCTGATGGATCATCAGGGGAATCATCATCATTGGAGCTACTGTCAGGGTGTTTGATTCCCTTGGCTTTTCTTTCTTTCTCCTCCTCAATCTTATCAGCTACTAGCTTTGCAAAAATCTCCTCATCAATGAGAAATCTTGTCTTTGAAACTCCAGCAAAGTGTAGCAATTTGTTCTCCTCTATTTGCCACCAGTTTGCACCCTTATCTTGGATGACTTGTGATATCTCCATCATAGACTTGTCTTTTACATCAACAAGCATCCTTAGATCATGAAAGGTTTTCTGAATTCTTGGAAATTCAGCAAGTTGTGGATACAAACTGTCCACAGTAGCCTTGGCTCCTCCTCTGAGCATACTTTCATAAGTATACTCCTCCTCATCTCCACTTGAATGGGGACTTTGGGTTATAGGGGAGTTGGCTCTGGGTTCTCCTAATGTGGCTTCAGGTAGGTTTAGTTCAGGAATGTTGGCTTCAGATGGGTTGGGTGCAGTAGAAGGATCTTCAGTTGCTTTTGAGAGCAATGGATCTGAAGGGGCTTTACTCAGGGGGGTTGGCTCAAAAAGTGCAGCTTTGAGCAATGGATCTAATTGCTTTTGAGAGCAATGGACTTTCTGTCAATCCTACATCCTCCATAATCAGCATCTGAGTAGCCAGTTAGCTCAATGTTGTCATCAGCAGGGTACCAAAGGCCTAGATTCTCAGTGCCTTTAAGATACCTCAAGATCCTCTTTGCAGCCTCAAGGTGGCTTTTCTTAGGATTTGCTTGAAACCTTGCACAAACACCTACTGCAAAGGTGATGTCAGGTCTGCTGGCAGTGAGATAGAGGAGTGATCCAATGATTCCTCTATACTCAGTGGAGTTGGTTGGAACACCACTTTCATCAGGATCCATCTTCCAATTAGCATTCATTGGAATCCTTACTGGCTTGCTTGATGTACACCCAAATTTCTTGATAATTTCTCTGGTGTACTTAGCTTGGTTGATGAAGATTCCTTCTTTTGTTTGCTTGACTTGTAGACCTAAAAAGAAGTTCATCAACCCCATCATGGACATCTCAAACTTGCTTTGCATGAGCTTGGAGAATTTCTCACACAGCTTCTCATTAGGGGATCCAAAAATTATGTCATCTACATAAATTTGGACAAGCAAGATGTCCTCTCCTTCAGAGATTCTGAAGAGAGTTCTGTCCACAGTTCCCTTGGTGAATCCATGATCCAAGAGGAATTGTGACAGTGTGTCATACCAAGCCCTAGGGGCTTGCTTGAGTCCATATAGAGCTTTCTTCAGTCTGTAAACTTGGTTTCCAACTTCAAAACCTGGTGGTTGCTCCACATAAACTTCTTCTTTCAAAACTCCATTTAGAAAGGCACTCTTGACATCCATTTGGTACACTTTGAACCTCTTGTGGGCTGCATAGGCTAGGAAGAGTCTTATTGCTTCCAGCCTTGCCACAGGTGCAAATGTCTCATCATAGTCAATGCCTTCATGTTGGCAGTAGCCTTTTGCCACTAGTCTTGCTTTGTTTCTGACAATCACATCATTCTCATTCTTTTTGTTCTTGAATACCCACTTGGTTCCAATAACATCTTGATGTGAAGGTCTATCAACCAGCTCCCATACTTCATTTCTGGTGAATTGGTTGAGTTCTTCCTGCATGGCTGTGATCCAATTTGCATCTTGAAGAGCTTCCTCAATGTCACTTGGTTCTTGTTCTGATAAGAAACAACAGAATAAAGCACTTTCACCATGAAATCTTCTAGTTTTGACTCCAATACTTGGATCACCAAGTATTAGATCAGCAGGATGGTCAGATAACCAAGTCCTTCTTTTTCTGATCTCTTCAGTAGAGTTGTCCTCTACTGAAGGTGAGTCATTTTGATCATAGAATTCAGGATAATTTAATGCAGGATCTAATTCAGGATCATAATCAGGGGTGTTGTCCTCAATGTCAGGGACATTGGCATTTTCAACATTTTGAGTTCCCCCTTGATTATTTGACCCATTAACTACCTCAGCAGGAACTGCTTCTTCATTGATAGTTGTTACCTGGATGTGAACTGGGATTGGATCATTCAGTTCACCATTTCCATCAGTGAGGTTTGTCTCAGGAAGGTTGCCTTCAGGGTTGTTGTCCAATGTGAGCTTTTCAGGTAAGTTTGCTTGAACAACATCTATGAATTCAGTGTCTTTGTCTTTTAGGCTTAATCTGGTTGTCCTCTGTGTGATTTCTTCAGGTTCCAAGTGATCATTCCTGATCTCAAATATAGATTCATCAAACACAACATGAGGGGTTTCTTCCACAATAAGGGTTTTCTTGTTGTAGACTCTGAAAGCTCTACTGATTTGAGAGTATCCAAGGAATACTCCCTCATCAGCTTTGCTGTCAAAAGCTTTCAATTGTTCTTTCCCATTATTGTGAATGAAACATTTACAACCAAATATATGAAAATATGACACTTTAGGCATTCTTCCTTTCCAGAGTTCATAGGGGGTTTTGCCTTGCCCCTTTGTAATCAAACATCTATTCTGAGTATGGCATGCAGTATTTATAGCTTCAGCCCAAAACCTCTTAGGTAATTTTGAGTCAGCAATTAGAGTTCTAGCAGCTTCTTTTAAAGTTCTATTTCTTCTTTCTGCAACTCCATTCTGTTGGGGAGTTCTAGCTGCTGAGGTTTCATGAGCTATTCCATTAGATGTACAATACTCATTGATGTATGAGTTAATGAACTCTGTGCCTTTATCAGATCTTATCTTGATAATGTTAAGGCTTTTCTCATTTGACAATCTCTTAAGAAGTTCAGGCAGTTTGACTTGAGTTTCCTTCTTATTAAGGAGAAATACTACCCATGTGAACCTAGAGAAGTCATCTACTACAACCAATGTGTATTTTCTACCATTTATGCTTGAAGGGGTAATTGTTCCAAACAAATCCATATGTAGAAGTTCAAGTACCCTTTCAGTGGAGATGACTGGTTTACCTTTGAATGAGGCTTTAATCTGTTTTCCTTCTTGACATGGCTTACACACATGTTCTTTAATGAAAACCTCATTAGGCAGTCCTTTAACTAATGCATTTCTAGCAAGTTTATTCATAGATTTGAAGTTCAGGTGGTTTAGCCTCTTGTGCCATAACCAACTTTGTTCACTAGAACTTTTAGCAATAAAACATGCAGCATCAGTAGATTTGTCCCAGTCTGCAAAATACACATTTCCTTTCCTAGTTCCAGTCAATAGAATTTGTTGAGTCTTATCTTTGATTAGACATTTTCCACTTGAGAACTCAGCATTAAAATCTTTATCACAGAATTGACTGATACTTAGGAGATTATATTTGAGACCAGCTACATAAGATACATTGGTTACTTTGATGTTACCAATCATCAAAGTACCATAACCTTTTGTTGTTGCTTGTGAGCTGTCTCCAAAGGTGACATTTGGGCCTTCTTTTTCAATGAAGTCAGTGAGGAGTTCCTTATTTCCAGTCATGTGCCTTGAGCATCCACTGTCAAGGTACCATGCTGTCTTTTTGTTCATGCTCCTCTTCTTGTGGCCCAATGGTACCTGCATTTAGATAGGTTTAGGTACCCTTTGAGTTTTGGGTCCTGAGAGGTTAGCTGTACCTTTGGGAACCCAAACTTGCCTAATAACCCTGATTGATTCAAGGTGGCTAAGTTGATTTCCTTGTGCATCAACATACACTGTCTTTCCCTTAAATGCCTTTGGAAAAGTATGTGTGAATGTGTTAACTCTGTAAGTTTCAGGGGAGTTGTCAATTCTCCTGAACTTATGAGTTCTTTGTGCAACTTGATGAAATCTTTGAGGAAAGGCCTTTTTATGACCATTACCCTTTGGCATGAAGGGTTTTGGTTGTCTCATTTTATTCTGCCTTTGAGGATAGTTGTCCTTAGGTCTATTCAGCTGAGGCTTTCTCAGATGAGTTGGCCTAGGCTGATTATACCTTGGATAACTCCTCTGAACATTGTTCAGGAGAGTTGCCCTTCCATTGGGTCTACTCTGCTGACCAACATTCCTCTTGTGTTCAGGAGCCTTGACCTTTTCCAAGGGTTTGGGTCTAGTCTTCTGAAACACTTGAGTAGGCATTTCATTCAATTTGCCCTTTCCTTTGTTCAGTGGCTGAATTATTTCATTTTCAGCTTGTTGTGCCACTGATTTAACAAAGATTTTCTTAGTGTTACTTGTAGAAGCAACACTAAGACAAGGTGAAGATTCAAATGGATCAAAACCTAATCCACTTCTTTGAGCCATAGGTCTTTGATAACTCTGAATTTCCTCTATTGCTCTAGAGGATTTCTTCAGAGCAGACATCTTTAATTTTAGGCTCTCTTCACTTGATTTAAGAATATCATATTCATGTGAGAGGTTTTCAAATTTGGCATTGAGAATTTTAAGTTCAAAATCTTTTCTCTTCTGAGAGAGAAGTTGATCATCAATCTCCTTTTGTTGGTCAACTATCCTGAGATTTGCTTCCTCAAGCTCTCTCAAGACTTGTTGATACAACTCAGTAGACTTGACATCAACAACTACCTCAGAGTTTTTGGCAAGTTCAATGGCCAATCTTTCATTTTCTCTCACACAGTTATCATGAAATTCTTGTAACAAAGTGAAGTCTTCCATCAACTTTCCAAGGGAAAGCTTCAAGTTGACCTCACTATTGTTCTGTGAGATGAATGATGGTGAACTAGAAGTAGAGGATACCTCATCATCCTCAAGAGCCATTTTGCAAACATCATCATCATCTTCACTGTTGGAGAATAGTCCATCAGAAGAGTTGAAGCTCTCAGCACTATCAGATTCTTCACCAGCCATCATGGCCTTTCTATTGGTGAACTTTCTGTCTCTTTTAGCTTGCCTTTCTCTTCTTTCTTTAGAGCTCAATTCAGGGCAGTCATACTGAAAGTGCCCTTTCTTTTTGCAATTATAGCACAGGTCTTCATCATCATCCTTCTTGGATTCTTCTCTTCTCTTAGATGAAGAAGGATCAGCTCTACTGGATCTTCTCCTATCAGAGGACTTGTCCTCTGATCTTTTCTCTTCAGGCTTTTTGTCCTCAGCCTGATCTTCAGGGGAGTTGTATCTTCTCCTGAATTTGTTGTCTTGGTAGAATTTCTTGTATCTACCAAACCTTGTGTTGAGCTTGTCAAACCTTCTAGCCATCAAGGCTAGTTCTTCCTTCATTTCAGTCTTAGAGACTGTCTTTGATGATCTGGGAGTGGGTTGCATTTCAGGTTCAACAAATTTGGCTTTGAATGCCACTCCCTTAGTAGGATTTGAAGATTCCTCAACAGGTTTTCTTCTATTGAGGTCAAACTCATAGGCTTTGAGTTCTGAGAATATTTGTTGCATGGGCATGGTGGAGAGATCTTTGGTATTCTGCATCATTACAGCATAGACATCCCACTTTTGAGTGAGACTTCTCAGGATTTTCAATCCAACCTCTCTCTTGGTGTAGACCTTGCCCAATGAGTTAATCTCATTCATCACATCAGTGAATCTACCAGCAAATTTGTCAATGGTCTCATCAGTCTCCATTGAAAATTGTTCAAACTTCTGCACAGCAACTTGGAGCTTGTTCTCCTTGATCTTTTCAGTGCCCTCACACATTTCAGCAAGGGTATCCCAAATTTCTTTGGCTGTGGTGTCGTGGTAGACTCTACCCATAACTGCATCTGGAATTGTTTGATAGAGGGTGTTCATGGCAAGATAATTCAAATTATCTTTCCTCTTTTCATCAGCAGTGAAGTCATCCTCATCTTTGGGAATCAATTCCCTTATATCTGCTCTTTGCTCATCTGTCAGTCTGGGGTTAGTTTGAGTAAACACAAAAGGTCCTCTTGTGATTACTCTAAGCATATCAGTGTGAAGAGATGCAAGATGAGCCCTCATTCTAATTTTCCAGAAATCATAATTGTCTATGGAAAACATGGGCAGTTTGTGATGAGAAATGTGGTTGACTGGATTTGTGGCCATATTGTCCAATCCTTGAACAGCAGGTGGAGGAACAGCATTGTTGTTGGCCATATTTCAATAATAATCAGTCAGTCAATAAGTGATGGATTTCAGATAGAGATCAGTTCAGTGACCACACCAAATATGTGAGTTTTGAAAATCAAGATGGATTTTCAGAAGCAGTGGTCTTTGAACCCCTGCTCTGATACCACTTGTTGGTCCTGAAAGGAGTATATAACAAGTGTATGGGGGGAATACACTTGTATGCAATTCTTTTCAACTTTGATCAAACCAGAGCTCAGCAAGGTTGTCTTGGACAACTCTGCTGAAGATAATTAACTCTTCTAAGATAATCAATCTACTAAGTACTATTGAGTACTTAGTTGAATAACTATCTAAAGGAGTTATATGTGCGGAATAGTGGTTGGCCCTTTAAGTTTAGACTCCTTAAGATTCTGAAATCACTTTGTCAATCCAAAACAGTCCAGTTAAGCTTCAGGGAACTTGTCCAAATCAGTTTTGCACAGTCTTTGAATAGATATCTCTGAAAGATCAGTTTTGTGTGCAGTGTTGAATGAATGTAAGTACTTGTAAGGTAAATCAACACAGGAGATTTATAGTGGTTCAGAGACTCAAGCTCCTACATCCACTTTCCCTGATTTAACAGGATAATTCCTTCTCTCTTGGAATTAACTTGTTTTATAGTGCCAAGGTGCACTTGATCAAGAACACCACTCCTTGGTGTATTGATCCCTAGGATGTCTAGAGTCCTAGTACCCTCTTCTCAACTCAGAACTGAACTGTTCTTCTCTCAACAGTCAGCTCCTACCACTTCTACTACAACAACCTTCTCACTTTCTCACTTGAAAGGGGTAAGGATTGAAGTAAGGTTCCAACTAATGAGATATCCTTTACAATGAAGATCAAGGTATAAGGATAGGATATCTCTCTAAGCTTTGTATGGATATACAATGTAGTACAGCTTAGATGAAGTGTTTGAAGACTAAGATAGTCTTTGAAAGCTTTGAAAGCACTCTAGCTTGTAAGAACTTAAGGTTGGATGTGCTTTGTTGAGGTTCTAGTTGGATGCTTTCAAATGGTCTTCACACTTCTGTATTTATAGACAAATGAAGGATTTGCCCGTTGGAGAGGCAGCCTCCAATGTCCATAAATGTCTTCTTTTAGTTCTTCAAACTGGAAGACAGATTCTTGATAGTGACATGTCCTCATTTGGGTAATAAACGGCTTGTAAGACTTTGTCTTCATTCTCCAGCACTTTTCCCAATGTTTGACTTCTTGTTAGGACTTGGACATGGCTTCTGAAGGTTGATCCAATGATAGGACAACATTCCTTATCAAGTGGACAACTCTTCTTATCACTATCAGCAGTCTTGCTTATCAGCAAGGTTGGCTTGCTCTTCTTCAGATGACTTGGCTCTTTCCCTTTATTTCACTTCACAGTGATCTTAGCATGTTGCATTGCATTTCTTTAGGATATGGTTGTCTCTAAATTTTCAGCATAGTTGACCTTCAACCTTTAGAGCATCTGTTCTGATTCACTCATGCTGAGATAACTTTTCTGGACAACTCTTCTGATCAGCATATTTGGTCTTTTAGCATCAGAGCACTTATCACATAGATTTGGCTTCTCTGGACAACTCTCCTGATCAGAGCATCTTATTGGACTTGTCCTTTTGAGCTTTACAATCTTGTTTTTGCATAAGGACATCTTCTCTGGACAACTCTCCTGATCAGAGCATTTGATGTTTCATAGAGTGTCCTTGATCATAAGTGATAGTTCCAGAATTTGAGCCTTGAGGGGACTTGATCTTGGTCATCTTCAAAGCATAGGTTCCCCCTCAAATTGTGCATCTAATTGTTTAAGAGCTGCCTAACATTTCAGCTTCTCATCTAGCCTTATGCTATGTGTTCTAACATTTTTAGAACACTATCAATTTGACTTAGGCATGTCTCAGGGGGTTTTGGTATTTAATCAAAACATGTATCATTTTATTCCCAACAGACTTAGAACTGGTACGGAACGATGAAATTCTGACTGTTTAATTAAAACAAAGTATTGCGATGGTCCCTGCGGATCGGATGCTAACACAATGTGATTTCTACCCAGTGCTCTAAATGTCAAAGTGAAGAAATTCAACCAAGTGTGGATAAACGGAGGGTGTAACTATTATTAGGCATATATAAATATATTAAGAGATATTATATATATCTTGTATAATATATTTTATATATCTTGTAAATCTTTATTTTCTTAGATATAGTTATTTCCTTAAATTAGAGATATATAGTAGATATGTTTTGTATCTATAAATACTCCCCTCATGTATTCTTTACATTCACTCAATGAAATTATAATTTCATAAATCATTGTTTCTCTACATGGTATCAACGAGTCGATTGGCTAACGCCCCGATCCCTATCCCACAACTGTAAAACTGCTGCTTGCTCGCCCATAAGCGAGCTCCTGCCCATCTTCTTCTCCAGTTCGTGCAATTGTAAATTCCACAAACTGCCTTTAAACTTCCAGTTGATTGCAACCATTAAGTGGTTATATAACCCACAATTCACTCCCCACCACATCATACACGTCTCACTTTCTGCAATAATCATCTTTAATTGCTCATTCTCACATTAATGGCGCAGCTTCACCATTCTTCCATGAATGCCTTGGCCCACGCACCCCTCCTTCTTCCAGCCTGGCCTGCAACGCATCCTTCCGCAATGTCGTGCCTGGCGTCGGCCATGGTTGCCGGCGCCTCCTCCCGCAAGCCACAAACGACCAATCAATCGTCCACGATGGACGTCTCCACTACCCTCCGTTCGCTCGCGGACCAGCCTGCAACACACTTGTCGGCTACGAATAGACCCGCGTCTGCCTTGTTCGTCGGAGTTCCCTCCAACCGCCGGCATCAAACACCACCCACATGCCAATTGTGTTGCGTTCAAGGCCACACCGTGAAAGCATGCCCAAAACTCCCACCTGCGCTTGTTACCCAGATCCAGAACTCAGCGAGTCGACTCGGTCCCAACTCACCGAGTCAACTCGGTCCTTACTCACCAGGTAATCATACCCACCATTCTGGTAAATACACCCCACAAATTAACCACACCCACAATTCTGGTAAACACACCCCTCTTGCCCAGAATCCATTCACCCACTTATCCAGTAAACACAAAACCCCCAACTCTGGTAAATACACCCCCCCGCATCTACGCACCCACTCCATTACTACATACACCCCACCCAGTATACACACCCACCCTGCTGATACATACACCACATCCGCCAACTCTGCTATTTCACAGATCCCCTCTCACCCCTGGATCTTGGACTCCGGGGCCTCTCATCATATCACAACTCACCCCCATAATTTATCCGCTTCCTCTCCATATTCCGGCTCGGATGATGTCGTCATCGGTGATGGTAACGGTTTGAAAATTTCGCATATTGGTTCCTTGTCGTTTCCTCATGTTAATATGCTTAAATTCTCAAACGTCCTTGTTGTCCCACAAATGGCCAAAAACCTTATCTCTGTTTCAACCTTGTGTCGAGATAATGATGTTAACATTATTTTTGGTTCTACTTATTTTGAGGTGCGGGATGGCAAAACGGGGACCATTCTCCTCACGGGGAGTCGCGTGGATAATCTCTACGTATGGCCGACTCGAGCATCTCTTAAACCCACAACCTCCATCTCGGAAAAACAACCATCACCCATCTGGCATGCTCGTCTAGGTCATCCGTCCTCCAAAATCCTTTCCCATACCTTATCCAAGTATAACTTACCTATCACGAACTCAAAACTGTATTATTGTGATTCTTGCAACTGTATTAAAAGTTATAAACTTCCTTTTTACGATTCAAGCATTATATCTAGTTCCCCTCTTGAGGTTCTTTTTTCTGATGTGTGGTCGTCCCCTGTCCTGTCAACTGAAGGCTTCAAATACTATGTCATTTTTGTTGATCACTTTAGCAAATATATATGGATTTACCCTCTAAAACGCAAATCTGATGTCCTCCCCACCTTTACATCCTTTAAAAGCATCGTAGAAAACTTCTACAACACCAAAATCAAAACCCTCTATACTGACAACGGGGGCGAATTCATTGCCCTACGATCCCTCCTTCAAACTCATGGTATATCTCATCTCACAACTCCTCCCCACACCCCTGAACACAATGGCATGTCTGAACGTCGTCACAGACATGTTGTTGATACTGCCTTAGCCCTTTTACATCATGCCTCCATGCCCCTTACATATTGGCCTCATGCAGTTTGTGCTGCTACCTATACTATAAATCGTCTACCAAAACCCAATCTTAACACGTTGTCCTCATATCAATTCCTTCTATAACAAACTCCCAACCTAGCCAAACTTAGAGTTTTTGGTTGCTTATGTTATCCTTGGCTCCGCCCCTACACTTCCCATAAATTAGACCCTAGATCCACTCCCTGTGTATTCATTGGATACTCTCCTACCCAAGCTGCTTATCTTTGTCTTGATTTAAAAACCAACAAAATATATACCTCTCGTCATGTTCAATTTGTTGAAAATGTCTTTCCTCTAGCCACTCCTAAAACTGCTCCTGATACACCCCCTGCCTTAACAGATACACCCCCCAATCTGCCAGACACACCCACTGTCTTAATTTATCCACCCCCTGCACCCACCAATACACCCCTGGCCCCTTCCCCCAATCCTGCCCCACCCACAAACCTTATGAATACACCCCCTCCCCAAAATATACCATCTCTCGATGAGAATCCAGCCCCGCCACCACCCCCGTTACCTACACCCCCGGTTCCGATTAATACACCCACCAGCCCAACGCCTAGCCCTGCTGCACCCCCCAGATTACTAAGTACACCCCCATCAACTCCAAACCCTAATTCCACTATACAAACCCTTGATCTCGAGTCTCCAGATGCTCCCTCACAGCCATCCCCACCTATACAACAACAAAATCGAATGGTCACTCGAGCCCAAAACAGTATCTTCAAACCAAATCCGAGGTATGGTCTATCTTCTACTTTATCTTCTGACACTGAACCTAGTTGCGTCTCTCAGGCATTAAAAGATGAACGATGGAGGGAGGCCATGTCATCTAAATTTAATGCCCTTCTAAAAAATGGTACTTGGGATTTAGTACCACCTGATGATTCTGTAAACATTATTGGTTCGAAGTGGGTCTTCCGCATCAAACGGAAACCAGACGGTTCCTTAGACAAGTTCAAAGCTCGACTTGTCGCCAAAGGCTTTCACCAACGCCCTGGGGTTGACTTTTCTGAAACATTTAGTCCTGTGGTCAAACCAGCAACCGTTCGAGCAGTCCTGAGTATTGCAGTCACCAAAGATTGGCCACTTCGTCAGTTCGATGTGAATAATGCTTTCCTTCACGGTTCCTTAGCCGAATCTGTATTTATGGCTCAACCACCCGGGTTTGTTGACAAAACATTTCCTACGTATGTGTGCAAGTTACATAAATCCATCTATGGCCTAAAACAGGCACCTCGAAATTGGTATTTTGCTCTTCGAACCTTCTTGGAGAGTATTGGTTTCATTCACACCAAATTTGACGAGTCTCTCTTTGTATACAACAAATCCGGTATATCTGCTTATTTTCTCGTGTATCTCGATGATCTAATCCTTACAGGAAACAACACCTCGTTCCTCACAAAAGTGGCCTCAGACCTTAGTACAAAGTTCTCTGTCAAAGACTTAGGCTCACTTTCCTATTTCCTAGGTGTGGAAGTGCTCTGTACTAAGAAAACTTGTTTTCTCTCCCAACGTAAGTATATCATTGACCTACTCACCAAATATAATATGCTCACTTCCAAACCTGTCCAAACCCCTCTCTCCACCTCTACTCGTTTATCTCTTTCTGATGGAACACCGCCCACTGATATCACCCAATATCGTCAAGTTCTTGGAAGTCTCCAATACCTCCAACTTACTAGACCTGATATTGCTTTTGCTGTGCATAAATTGTCTCAATTCATGCAAGCTCCCACCACAACTCATTGGGGCACTGTAAAACGCCTCCTTCGATATCTTAATGGAACTAGAGATGTTGGAATTACCCTCCGCCCTAACCCATCTAACTCACTCCACTGCTTCACGGATGCTGATTGGGCCGGAAATACTGATGATCGTACGTCAACAAGTGCCTATATTGTCTTTCTTGGACCAAATCCCATCTCCTGGTCTTCCAAGAAACAAAAGTCGGTTGCTCGCTCCTCCACTGAAGCAGAATATCGGGCCATTGCATCAGCTGCCTCTGAGGTACAATGGTTAAAATCTCTCTTTCAAGAACTATGTTTTACCATCAAAACTCTCCCTGCCATCTACTGCGACAATATTGGTGCGACGTATCTTTGCTTCAACCCGGTTTTTCACTCTCGAATGAAACACATTGCCATTGACTATCACTTCGTTCGGGATTTGATCAAAACAACTCAGTTACGTGTTGCACATGTGTCTTCTGAAGATCAACTAGCCGATGCTCTCACAAAGCCTCTTACTCGTTCTCGTCTTCAAATGCTGATGATCAAGATTGGACTCTCCTATGGTACTCCATCTTGAGGGGGCGTATTAGGCATATATAAATATATTAAGAGATATTATATATATCTTGTATAATATATTTTATATATCTTGTAAATCTTTATTTTCTTAGATATAGTTATTTCCTTAAATTAGAGATATATAGTAGATATGTTTTGTATCTATTGATGCGTCGAAAAAGAACACTTACAAATGTCAATCGTTCTTTTACGAGCACTGCTAATCACAGATTTGAATCACGTGTTTATCCTTGGTAATCCTCACGAAAATCTCCTTGAGCATCCCGAAATAACCTGCAAAAGTACGCCGGAGGGGGGCTCCGGCGTATAAGCTCCGACGCTCAAGTCAGATTCAATCGTAGGCGAAATCAATGAGGAATTCCCCTGTATGTTTAGGGAAATTTCGGCGAATATCGTGGAGTTTCTCCTCCAATCAATGTATATTTCGTGTAAAAGTATGTAAAGTATGTATCTGTTAAAGAACTTAATTAAGAATATGGAAATAACCTTGTTTATATACCTGGCCCCTCTCTGCGGAGAGGGGAAGACTTATTCTCCCTGTATTCTCGGCATATCCCTAGAAATCCGGCCTCAAATCCCTAAGGACTCGGCTTATCTCCCTGAAGACTCGGTTCTTCAGCTTATCGGCTCCCATTTTAGTGGGTTTGAACTATTCATTTGACTTGGCTAAGGAAGATGGACTATACGTTCCATATTTGGGCTGGATCCTTCCAGGCCCCAGGGCTATTAACTTCTCCAAATATGGGCCAAAGGCCCAATCACCCTGATTTCTCTGATTTCCCTGCTTAAGCCCAAGGGTGTATTAATCCCGTTTCTTCAATATATTGACCTAATCACAACTATCATAATTTATCCCGTTTCCACGTGTCGACTTCTCCGAGATTGACATATTTATCTACATCAACCACTCCCCCCTACTCTCGTAAAATACCTCAAATTTATGAGAGTAGGAAATAACAAGATGAATTAACCTGAACACCTCTTCGTACAGATCATCGCCATCTTTCCTTCAATACTTTCTTCCATTCCTGGATACACCCAAGTTCAAGTTTCAGAGAGTGTATCATGTCGCCCTGGGAAATTATATCCCTCTCTGAAACCCTCGAGCCCTAGGGAGCTCAAAACTCTTTGAAATTTCCCAACTTCAGGGATATTAGGTGTTATGGCTCATACTCTGAACCTTAAGGACTCTTAAGTGGCTAACACTTATCACTCGGAAACTCTCAGCTATATCTTGGCTCACTATGGTTTAGATCTCAAACCTCTCGAACTCTTTAAATGATTTACACTTCTCAAAATCTCCAGCTATACCTTGGCTAGTTCAATCAAGGTGGTTCATACACTGAACCTCAAAATCTCATAAGTGTTTCTCATTTACAATCTCATGAGTCTAGTCGCGCGATCTTAAATCGAAACAGTTCATCTCTTTAATCTCAGAATTTTGAGGGGCTCTCTAATTCCCCTCGGCCTCACTCTCCGATCGTAAGAAACTTTAATCCTGCTTTTATACCTCTGAGTTTTTCTTTGGATGGCTAGGGTCCTATATCCCTAGTTTTGAAAACCTCTTATAACTCTAGATGTCATCTATTTTCCTCAAGCCTCGGGGGATATAATGGGTAGAGCTTCTTCTTTAATCATTTTGGGAACTGGACACCTGTTGGGTCATAGAATTACAAACACCATTTCCTGTTTCATATCAAAGACTCTCGCAAATATATCAGGAGTTGGGTTCATATCAAGAACCCACGCAAATATCCCTCGTCTTGAACGTTTTTCGACTTTCCGTGTTTTATCTCTGGCCCCTGAAAGCTCCTCAAAGGCCCCTATCCCTCTTTCCCTAGTGAAACCTTCCACTGGGTCAGTTACTAAGCATACCAGGTCCTCTACTGAGAAGGCTATGATTTCCTCGTTGCCTCTCACCTTTGATGCCTCTAAAAAGAAGAAGTCCAAAGTTAAGTCCTCTCTGCCCAATGTCGCTTCCGATGCTCCTGACGAGATTAATGTTGACCATTTCCTGGCTTTTATAGAGCGTTACACTCCGACCCCTGCTACTGAGGCTCTTAATGCTCTATCCTTCGGAGAGCGAGTTGTGCATGCTGCCCACAACTTTACCCAGGTAATCTCTTCGTGTAGATACATTTAATAAGAAAAAATATATTTGTCTTACTTCTTTAGATAATTCACTGTGTAGTTTGGTCTCCTGTTCTCCAATGTGTCTGAACGAGCCCTTCAGTCCCTTCAGCTGGTGGATGATCTCCACAGCCAGGTAGAGTTGGAGAAGGTGAAGAAGGATATTCTCGAAGCAGAGTTACATGACGCCAATCAGAGGTGTAAAGTACTCCAAACAACACTTTCGGGGGAGATTTCTTCGCTGAAGAAAGAGTTAGGTAAACGGGTGGAACAGCTGGAGGTTACTCTTCCTCAGGCTGGTATGAAATTGTGTACAGATTCCCTGTTTACCTCTGTCGCAGGTCAAAAATTTCTAGGTACCTTGCATCAGGAGTGGCTGGAGGTCTTTCTTCAGAGTAGCAGCTTTTTGGGGGCGATGGGTGCATATATCCCTCATTTCATTGATCATGGATTTTCCAACGCTGTGGCTGAACATTCTGCTCCTGGATTTAATGGTCAGTATACTCGTGCCCTCCGGTTAGAAGAATTGGACACTCCCCCCAAGTTCCCTGGAGATGCTAAAGAAGACATCAATACTCCCTGGTGGTTACCTGGGATGAGGAAGGCGATCTTGGAGTTGAAGGATGCTGCCCTGAAATTGGATGATCTTGCACCGGCAAAGGATATGGCTTTCCCTATCCATGTAGACAACCCAACTCCAGTGGCTACTGTGGCAGCGGGTGCTCTAATGGAGAAGGCAGAGGGAGGCGATTCCAGTGGGCGAGCGGATGAGGCAGGAGAAGGTTCCGAGGGGAAGAATGATGTTCCCCTCTCTTCATAACTTTAATTCCTTGATAACACTTTGGTACTTTTAAAACACTTTTTGTTTTGTTAAGGCCTCTAAGGCCCTTTTTTGGTATTTTCCGGAGACTCCACACTCCGGGGTTTTTCTGTGGAGGGCTTAGGCATGGTGCCTTAAGTCTTGAATATTTCTGCTTTTCTTCCGCTTAATATCGTACCTGCACATTTATCACTTGGCATGCATATATATATATATATATCTCTGACTCTGTTATTAGATGTGTAACGTAATATCCGTCCTGCTTATGAATCTAGCATGCTTTCAGCGTTTTCTTGACACGTAAAGGCTCTAAAGCTCCTAGAGGAACCTTAATGAGGAGATAGGGTTGATATCCCTGTACTTACTTGGTGTTTTGCTAATGTTTCCAGTCTTTCTCTTAACACTAGAGTTTTAGGGATTACTCTCTCCCCTAGGTTGGAATTCGTAGGGATTATACTCTCCCTTAAGTTGTTTATACTCGTGAGAGTTGTTTATACTCGTAAGAGTTAGTTTATACTCGTAAGAGTTGGTTTATACTCGTAAGAGTTGGTTTATACTCGTAAGAGTTAGTTTATACTCGTAAGAGTTCTTAGGGATTATACTCTCCCTGAAGTTTAGAATGTTTAGGGATTATACTCTCCCAAAAGTTAGAATTTGTAGGGATTATACTCTCCCTTAAGTTGTTTATACTCGTAAGAGTTGTTTATACTCGTAAGAGTTTGTTTATACTCGTAAGAGTTTGTTTATACTCGTAAGAGTTAGTTTATACTCGTAAGAGTTGTTTATACTCGTAAGAGTTAGTTTATACTCGTAAGAGTTTGTTTATACTCGTAAGAGTTTGTTTATACTCGTAAGAGTTGTTTATACTCGTAAGAGTTTGTTTATACTCGTGAGAGTTTGTTTATACTCGTGAGAGTTTGTTTATACTCGTGAGAGTTTGTTTATACTCGTGAGAGTTTGTTTATACTCGTGAGAGTTTGTTTATACTCGTGAGAGTTTGTTTATACTCGTAAGAGTTTGTTTATACCCGTGAGAGTTTGTGAGAGTCGCTAGGGATAGGCTGTTTAATTATATCTTCTGCTGCTATACCCCCTACTCCCCCTAGCTTTAGAGGCTGTCGTGGATAGAAACTTTAGGAATTCTTCCTAGGTATTTTCTATTCGAATCTTTATGAGTTGGTGTAAATCTCTCTATCTTGCAATATCTCTATCATGTTATGTTTTAGTTTTCAAAACACATTCGTTATTTCAGCACTCATTATGCGGACCCCTAACAGTTATCTCATGCAAAGAATCTCAGGAATATCTCAAAACATCAT
Source organism: Galeopsis tetrahit (assembly GCA_963675135.1). NCBI lineage: Eukaryota > Viridiplantae > Streptophyta > Magnoliopsida > Lamiales > Lamiaceae > Galeopsis > Galeopsis tetrahit. The sequence goes on from OY776123.1 coordinate 74,322,355, forward strand.
ATCTTATTAAATTCACAAACAATAAATGTAAGTCATACCTGACTCATGCCAACCGCCCTACCCCCTCTACCGAGAGGGTAAAATTACCCATCGAATTTCTCAGGGACTCGGCGTCCCTCAACTGTTCACACGTGTACTCTTATCTCTGATATACCTCAAGGTCTTGGATACTCAACTCAAGTTTAGGGAGCTCCTAAAGGGAAACTCCTTCATTATGTTCTGGTTCAGCTTAAGAGTGACATGTAAATCTCCAGGCTCCTTTCGTACTGAGGTTTAATAGGATATGATCCACATGTGTTTCCCTTAACAACAAAATAAATAAATGATTAATCATTTGGTAATTGGCATATTAATCATATCTTACCCTCCGTATCTCCTACTCCCCCTAGCTTTAGAGGTTATCGTGAATGAAGATCTTTAATCACATAACTTTAGGTGTTTTCTTTTCGAATCTTCGTATGTTGGTGTAAATCTCGCTGTCTCTTCCGGTGAGGTTTATATAAACCTCGCAATTCCTCAGGGTGAGGTAAACCTCGCAGGGTGAGGTAAACCTCGCAGTTTCTCTAACTTCTCTTGGCCTCGCGATCTTATAGTGTCTTTCGCTCCTGAATTAGGGTACCTGTAGGTTTATTCTGTCCCCTTTTCAGGGATATTACTTCCAGTCCTCCAGGGATATGGTCTTTGACCTTGGCCGTTCAGGGGTATTGCCCCACGGATATACTAAGTTGACTTCATAGCCAGTCAAGTATTCTCCATCTTTGGTCTTAGGCATCTTAGTCATCAATTTCCTGGCTATCGGAACATAACAATCACAAGTAATATGAATTAACTTGTTACCTCAATATTCGTCTTCGCAATTGCGCATATCTCTTGTACGTTTACAACTCCTCGAGCAGGTCGATGTTTAGCTTCATTGCACATGGTCTTTTCCTGAACTTCCAGCTTCTCAACGTTGTTTGGTTTCGCTCTTTAGGATCTCGAATCTCATAATAATCTGGGGGTTCTCCAAGGTTCCCCTAAACTCACTCTTTATTCTCTTTTGTAATCCTGCTCCCTCGGGCTACTCAAGCACCTCTAGAATCTCCGACTCCTCCTCATGGGATCATTGTTTATCAACTCTAATTTTCAGGCTTATTATTTCACTTATTTAGGGCTGCTGGCCCTAAAACACCTCAAACGCTCAAATCATGTTTCATCACTCTAAAAGAATCATCTCATGCAATATTGAAAATTCATTATCTTCTCGAAAATAAAACTTCATAACATCGAACCAACAAAACAAATCAACTCCCACTCTAAAAGTAAAAAAATAAGTGGATCATGCTCTCTCAAATAGTCTCTTCAAATGAAAATTACAATGAATATTCAATTCTCCACGTTTCATCATAAATGAGTATTTCTAGTACACGCAAGCTTCAAGGTCCTAAGCGAGGACATAACTCAAGACATATCATTGTTTAAAGATAAAAAGGTAAGAAGTAGCACTTTTCATTTTTTGATCTCAAGGACCTGAATAAGCTCAATCTATAATTTGAAATCATATCTAAAGTATAGAAACATGTCAATCATACACAATTTGAAAATAGTTATGCTAGCTTTCGTTTCCAAAACCGTAGTCATCATCAATTCTCCCACATAAAGTAGTCATAGAACTCAACATATGAATCACCTACTCATGCTTCTAAGATTTCAAGTAATTCTCAATTCCAATATCATTTATAAAACATCTACATAAATCAATCGTGTAAGCTTAAGGGGACCCTTCTTAATTCAACGGAAAAGAGTAGCCTCATATCATATGTGTCAATCTCTTAAAGACATGCTCATAATAATATCTACAAGAATTAACACTTGCACTAACCAGTGGTACTAATGTACTCAGCATATCTCTGCTAGCCCTCACGGACCTGGGCTCTTAGGTCCTGGCCAATTCATGTTCATATCTCTGGTAACCCTCATGGACTGAAATACTTCATATCTCTGCCAGCCCTGGGGGACTGGAATACTCCATATCGCTGCCAGCCCTCGGGGACTGGAATACTCTATATCGCTGCCAGCTCTCGGGGACCTGAATACTTCATATCTCCGCCAGCTCTCGGGGACCTGAATACTCTATATCTCTGCTAGCCTTCGAGGACCAGAATACTTCATATCTCTGCCAGCCCTCGAGGACCAGAATACTCCTCCAGAACCTCTTGTGTTTTCAGCACTCCCAGAGTTCTTAAAAGTTTTTGGGCTAAACCTTCTCAAAATTTCTCACAACAAAAAGGTTAAATAACAATTTGTACGAAGATTTGGTACCGGCTTTGTCAATATCCTAGTGCTCATTCAATAAAATGTGTATTCTCATGCGAATCCTTCCACATATACCATACATCTCATATTTTCGCAACATATTGATTGAAACGATTAACATCCACGCTAAACTAAATAGATTTACATCCTTCTCCACATCATTTATGCAAATCATAGCATATAATAATTTATCTCGCTCCTCTCTATCACAGATAAATTATTCTTCTCACTCAAATTCATGCATATCAACAAGCTTTATTCAAGCATCAGATTAGTATCAATCAATTAGCCAAGACAATGCATGCTACCTCATATATCACATTTTTCAACATAATAGTCAGAAAATGAATGTTGATGCAAATATTATCACAATCACTTTTTATCAGACTACACACATGTTCTCATTATAGACTTATATTTCTTATACTTAACACTAGATCATCAACAAAAACGTCTTTCAAGTGATATTTCAATTTACATAAAGAGTGCAGAGATACCTCCCTTAAGTTATCAAATACTCGAAAAGACTTGTGAGATTCCAGGTATATGTTCATCAAACCCTCGAAAAGACTTGTGAAATTCCAGGTATATGTTCATCAAACCCTCGAAAAGACTTGTGAAATTCCAGGTATATGTTCAGGTCATTTCTGACCTACAGCCTCAGTCGCCCTCGGGAAGGCTATGGGGGCTGGAGCGCCCTGGACAACCATCACCTTCTCCCTGGATCGTGTTATTATAACATTCAGTTGTTCAGTAGTCAATACCAGCAATTCTGAACCTGTAGCTGCTGGAGGTATCTCCCTGCTAGGTCCACTCCCGAGGGCTCCAGACATGTCACCCTCAGTAGGGATAGGAGTGTCTAGAGTCTCTTCCCTCAGATTCTGGACTTCTATTGGTGTAAGGGGCGAATTTTCCCCTGAAGGAACAAATGCAAGTCATTTTCCCGAACTTTCAACCAAATTCTTCGGAGGGGGAGGAAGGAAAATAGGTAGTGGAGTTCTTCCTCCCACTGGAATTCCAAATTCAGGTCGTATAGGGGAGGAAAATATATTCTTTCCCTCTTTAGTAGTTCGTCTAACAAGCTCATGTTCACCTCCAATAGTTAGGAAATAAATCTCACGTCTTAGATCTAGTTTCCCACAGACGGCGCCAGTTGATGCGTCGAAAAAGAACACTTACAAATGTCAATCGTTCTTTTACGAGCACTGCTAATCACAGATTTGAATCACGTGTTTATCCTTGGTAATCCTCACGAAAATCTCCTTGAGCATCCCGAAATAACCTGCAAAAGTACGCCGGAGGGGGGCTCCGGCGTATAAGCTCCGACGCTCAAGTCAGATTCAATCGTAGGCGAAATCAATGAGGAATTCCCCTGTATGTTTAGGGAAATTCCGGCGAATATCGTGGAGTTTCTCCTCCAATCAATGTATATTTCGTGTAAAAGTATGTAAAGTATGTATCTGTTAAAGAACTTAATTAAGAATATGGAAATAACCTTGTTTATATACCTGGCCCCTCTCTGCGGAGAGGGGAAGACTTATTCTCCCTGTATTCTCGGCATATCCCTAGAAATCCGGCCTCAAATCCCTAAGGACTCGGCTTATCTCCCTGAAGACTCGGTTCTTCAGCTTATCGGCCCCTACTTTTGTGGGTTTGAACTGTTCCTCTTGACTTGGTTAAGAAAGATGGACTATACGTTCCATATTTGGGCTGGATCCTTCCAGGCCCAGGGGCTATTAATTTCTCCAATATGGGCCGAAGGCCCAATCACTCTGGTTTCTCTAATTCCCCTGCTTAAGCTCAGGGGTGTATTAATCCTGTTTCTTCAATATATTGACCTAATCACAACTATCATAATTTATCCCGTTTCCACGTGTCGACTTCTCCGAGATTGACATATTTATCTACATCATCTATAAATACTCCCCTCATGTATTCTTTACATTCACTCAATGAAATTATAATTTCATAAATCATTGTTTCTCTATAACTATGACTCTCTTAAGGTAGCTAAATGTCTCATCATTTAATTAGTGACGCGCATGAATGAATTAACGAGATTTTCACTGTCCATGTCCACTATCCAGCGAAACCACAGCTAAAGGAAGGGGCTTGGCGGAATCAACGGAAAAGAAGACCCTGTTGAGCTTAACTCTAGTCCGACTTTGTGAAATGACTTGAGAGGTGTAGGATACTTTTCAAAAATAAGATGAATATCTTTGTATCAATAATATATGAGTATATTATATATATATGTGTGCTCGTGTAAGTTGTTTTCGATATGATTCACCTCTAAATGTATTTACTCATCCACATAAGATATTATAGTCTATAGACAACATAAAATTCTGCACTTGAAAATAGTTGAGAGTACACTTTACTTTTGTGCTTAATTCATCAATATTATACGAGTGGAAACATGTTAATTCGAAGTGTTTCTCAACTAAGTTGTAATATTCGGTAGTAATAATTATAACACATACCAGTGATACCACCTCTATTTTTAAAAATAAAAAACAAATTGAAGTGTCGAAATCGAAGTGAAAAACTTTTTCTTATTCCGAGTCAGAAATGTAGCTTTATTTTCTCTGATGAAAAAATAATCCCATTCTCAAGAGAGTTGATTTATGATCTGTCACCTACCTCTGGTCCACATCCACTACAGCAATTTTTTTTTTTTTTTTATTTAAATCTAATATAGCTAGATTCTATATTTTGATGATAAAAACTCCCTCACAGGTGTAGAACAATTAGTTTAAAGACTGTTATTGTATACATGCCGCTTCTCAAATCGGGTAAACGTGTAAACCAATGGCGGCAGAAGTAGGAATAATACTCCCACAAATAAATTTATTCGTTTTTACATTTAGTTTTCTTTACACTTTTCAATGTAAATTAATTACATTTCTTTTGAATTTACATAAATATTTACATAAATGTATTTTTCTTTTGATGAAAATTAAATACAAGCATTGGCTAACATGAGAAACTAACTATTTTCTTAATATATGTGTATTGATCTAAAACGAATTAAATCTCACTAAATATTGTAATAAATAGTTTTTTTTTTTTTTTTTTTTTTTTTTTTTTTACCGGCGTGTCGTCTTCTTCTTAATTTTGCTGATGTGTCGTTCTCTCCTTGATTTTGTATGATGTGTCATATTTTTAAATATAATTATGTATGGTATTATTTAGGTGTCATCATAATTAATGTTGATTTGATTTTAAATAATTAATTTTAAATAATTATGATGATATGTTAAATGTATGTTGAATATTTTCTATGTTTAAATCATCAACGTAGGCAAGCACATATAAGCGCTCAAGACCCGTTCGCATTGTGAAAAGGGACGATTCTGCCCGAGAACGAGTAAGGCCGAAGGTTTGAAGGGTCGAACAAAGGGCATTGTGAAAAGGGACGAGTCTCCTTGAAATCAATACCCGAACGTTGATTAAAGCCTTTAGCGACCAATCGAGCCTTATATTTGTTAATAGAACCATTTGGCTTGCGTTTAACTCGAAAAACCCATTTACAACCAATTATGTTGCCATTAGGAGGAGGTTCAACCAGTTCCCACATGCCATGGCGCTGGAATGCAGTGAACTCGTCGGCCATTGCAGAATTAGCAGAGCTTGACGAACTGTGATTGTCTCTAAATCATCTGGAAGGGGGTGTTTGGTCACTGCAATAATTTGTTTGGGCTTCCGAACATTATTCAGGTTACGTGCACGCATGAAGTGTGTGCGCGCAGGCTCAACAATTGTTGTGGATGGAGGCGGAGCAACAGGTAATGCTCGTTGTTCCAAGGACACGGCGTGAGGAACAGGTGGACAGGGAGGCGAGATCATTTGAGGAGCAGCTGGAATTGAGGCCGAGGCAAAGGGCAAGGTGGTGGAGCTCGGCTGTTCATTTAACGAGGTTGGTGAGGACACTGTATAACCCGGAAACTGAGCCTCCAAGAACCGAACATGACGAGAGACATATATGCGGCCTGTAGTGATATCAAGGAAACGATATGCACTTTGAGACGAGCTGTAACCAACAAATATGCACGGCTTAGATGGAGGAGAAATTTTTCCTTAAATATATGATCGCAACCATGGAAAACAAAGACATACAAATATACGCAGCTTCTGATAATTCGGTTGAGAGCCAAATAACCGAGAGAAGGGCTGTGATTTTGAAGGACTTAGGTCGACATGCGGTTAATGAGATATACAACAGTTTGGACAGCAAAAACCCAAAATTGATCAGGGAGTTTTGCATGATTTAGCAGGGCACGACTGATTTCCAATATATGTCGATTACGGCGTTTAGAAATGCCATTTTGCTGGGGTGGTGTATGAAGAGTCGTTGTTAACCAGCTAACACCCAAACCAATAAGAAAGGACCAGAGAGCCAGAAATTCACCACCATTGTCAGAATAAAAATTACGGATTTTATAGCCAAACTGACGCTCCACCAAAGGCATAAAATTGGCAAAAATAGAGTGCACTTAACATTTTGATCTCATAGGAAATATCCAACAGTGGCGGGTATATAAATCAACAATTGAACCATCAGAGAAGGCGGGGAGAGTAGGACCCCAAACATTAGCAAAAATATAGTGCAAGGGATGTAAGGCATGAAATGAACTCATTGCAAAATGTAATTTACTGGATTTGCTCGAATGACAAGAAACACAATCATTGCCCAAAACCTGGGATTTAGTTATAGTAGGTAAATCAAAATTATGAATAATAAAACGACAGGTATCCACATACGATGACCAAGTCGAGCATGCCAATCTAACTACGAAGCACGAACACCAAAATGAGCAACTTTACTGCCAACCAAGTCACGAGGTATCCCAAAATTAAGATGATAGACCCCATTGCGACATGCATCTTTAACAAGCGGCGCCCCCGTTTTTTTAAGTAATAGGAATTAATATACAAGAATTAATTCCCAACCTCTCTACAAGTTCGGACTTTTAGATGAGACATAATTCTTTCATGGTATCAGAGCCATAAGGCTCACGCCCACATGTTCTAGGTTCGATTCCTGCTGAAAGCAACTCCACCCATTTAAATTGTCCACTCGATGGGCCTCCTTCCAAAAAAAGGTAAGATGTGATAATACGGCCCACGAGTGGGGGGAGTAATAGGAATTAATATACAAGAATTAATTTCCAACCTCTCTACAAGTTCGGACTTTTAGATGAGATAAAATTCTTTCATTCAAAGGCTGATGAATTGGCAATCATCGATCAACCTGTGTCCCAGGATGATCTTACTTTATTCGTGATCAATGGGCTTGGTCCCGAATATGGAAATATTGTTGGTCCGATCCGCACTCGTGAAACTTCTCTAAAATTTGAGGAATTGCACGATCTTCTGTTTGAGCATGAACTCACACTCAAACGTCAGGAATCTGCTTCTAAGTCCTTGGTTGCGAGTTTTAAAGGAAAAAAAGACTTATGTGATGATCTCACTTTATTCGTGATCAATGGGCTTGGTCCCGAATATGGAAATATTGTTGGTCCGATCCGCACTCGTGAAACTTCTCTCAAATTTGAGGAATTGCACGATCTTCTGTTTGAGCATGAACTCACACTCAAACGTCAAGAACCCGCTTCTAAGTTCTTGGTTGCCCGTTTTAAAGGAAAAAAGGACTTGTGTGAGGAATTACTCAACTATTAAATTATAGGGTTAATTGCAAAATAAATAACAACCTTTAGTGTTTTTATCAATTACAACATATTCTTTTTTTCTTTACAATTCGATACGCCACCTTTTTAAGTTTTACAATTTAATACATCGATAGATATTCCGGCCAATTTTAATATGATGTGGCGTCGAAAATACAAAATTTACCAAGATGTTGCCACGTAGACTATCAACCTTTTTTTAAAAAAACATTTCAAAACTCTAATAAACACAAAATAAAAAATACATTTTTTAAAACTCATTTTTAATTTTTCTATGACTCTCAGTCTCTCACTCTCACGCTCAAATTTCTGGTTAGGAAAATAATTAGTTTAATTCAATGATTTATTATTATATACTGCACACTTTCCATATATGATGTCCCATACCAATTTGCATACTCCATAAGAAGAAATATTGTCATAATCTTACCCTCAAAATATACACATATTTATCCATATGTCATTACTTTTTCACACTCAACCTACCTTTTATTTTATTTTATTCATAAAAATTTATAAAACTACCCCTTAAAACATCCCTCATTACCCTTTTACTTACACATTTATTAAAATGTGTGTCATCCCAGAGGTGCAAATTTCTCTGGGACGGAGGGAATATTTACTGGAAGCTCTTATTTTATCAAGAACTAATTATTATCAATGGGTGAAGATACACTCGAGCTTGCATCTATTTATATAGAAAAAATAAACACATTCAAATATATGGAAGTTTGAACAATTCAAATTCAAACATATTTATTAATATGACCAAATTCAACTCAGATGTGTAATGTGTTGTTATTCATCATGATTATCTATTCATCAACAGAAAACTAATTACCGTACGCGTATGCAAGAGGATGCCACAATTCATGAATAATTCTAACAAAATATTTTTGTTGCTTTATTTTTTCCTAATTACGAATAAAGCATATTTATTAAAGACTAGTCTTATGTGAAATATTTCAGCCATTCACACTCACATTCTTTATAATTACACCCACGGCCAGTTCAACCCACATTTTTTATAAATACACCCACCGACAGTTTAATTCACACCCATATTTTTATAAATACACCCACCAACAGAAATTGTACTTAGTCGTCTTTTCCGAGCAGTTTTCGGTCACCTCAGGCCGCAACCGAACGCTGCAATTTACGACGGCCTTAATCTTTAAATGTTTTCCATTTATTTAAATATTCTTTAATAATTATTATGGATCAAGGTTATTTTATATTACTACATGCAATAATATATGTTACTATATGTTAGAATGTGAGTTACTTAATCAATAAAAATTCTAGAAAAAAATACTACAAAAAAGAATCGGTATTACTATATAAAAAATTACTATATGTTACTACATACTACAGTTTGAATTACTACATTGAATATATGTTTGTTACTATATGTAACTTTATCGAATGATTTGCATTACAACATGATTATTGTGTTTACTACATGCGATAATATATGTTACTACGTATTATAATGTGAGTTACTACATTAACAAAAATACAAGAAAAAATGTGTTACTAAATAAAAAAAATTGTATTACGGAGTATTATATAAAATAGTTTGTGTTATTACTACATAAAATAGTGTGTGTTACTATATATTACAATTTGAATTACTACATTTAATATCCCGCGTTCGACAATAAAATAAAAGATAAAAAAAATCACAGAAACTGGTAAAATAAACGAGTTAAAATTTTTGGTCAAAATTAGAACACAAGCGGACCAATTGACAAATAAATTAAGAATTAACCCAAATGAATTAATGTTGACCCAATAATATATATTTGCAGTCCATTGCATATAAGTTTTTGTGATTTATTAAACAAATTGCACATTCACATTCTTCTATAATCATACAACAGTAGCGCAAACCCTAGAAGAATCATTAAACTAAATCATGAACAACACAAAACCCACAATAAGAAAAAATTGTACTCCTATTTGCTAAGTCAGTGGTTTAATATTATGCTTATTAGAGTTTTAATTTTTTTTAAATGAGTTTTTTTTCATAATAAATAATTAATTAATTGGCAGTCTACGGGCGAATTTTGTATTTTCGGTGCTACTTCATACTAAAATTGGCCGGAATATCTATCGATATATTAAATTGTAAAACTTAAAAATGTGGTGTATCGAATTGCAAAAAAAAAAAAAAAAAAAGAATACGCTGTAATTGATAAAAACACTAAAGTTCGTGATTTATTTTACAATTAACCCTAAATTAGTAAATTATATTAATAAATTAGTAAATATGTTATTAAATTTAATTCATTGATTTTAAAAAAGATAGAAAATTATTTGTCTCGATTATTTTTCTTAAATTTTTTTATTTAGATTTTATTTTTTAAAATAATTTAAATATACAATTATAAATACTATTTTTTATTAACATTTATAATTAGTTTGAAAATTGGTTGAAATTCATGTATTTATTTTGTTTAATTTAATAGAATTTCATGTATCATTTATATTAAATTAATTTATTAATTACACTTGATTTGAAGGAAGGACGTACAGTGAATTGATATTTTTATAGGGAAAATGAGATTTTGAAGCAAAAATAAATAATTCGAGATCATAAAAAATTGAAAAGGGCGCGGCTAAAGGCACCCGGATTTCCTATGAGTACACCCACGGAGATTTTTTTTTGTCCCAAGGGTGGTGCAAAATGACGTTTTTACCCTTCATGTAGTTTTTTTAAAAAAACGCCGGATGAGTACACCCATCTACTCCGGTTCACACGCGATTCATCATTTCACATCCGAATCATTCCGGATTCCCACCATCAACACCAAAACATAAAAAATCCTAAAAATTCAAAATTTCAACAACAAAAATAAAATCTTAACATGTTTGAAAATTTTACCAAAAAAAAGTTGAGATGTTCGAAAATTTTACCAAAACAAACCCAATATGTTCGAAAAAAAATTCAAAACAACTTAGATTTTTTCGAAAAAAAAAAATCGAACATCTTGTTCGAAATTTTTTCCAAAACAAACTCAAGTTGTTCGAAATTTTTTCCAAAACAAAAGCAATATGTTCAAAAATTTTCCAAAACAAACTCGATATGTTCGAAAATAATTCCCGAACTACTAAAAACCCTAATTTTTGGGGACTGTAAAAATTGTAAAAAAAAAACTTACCTTCGAACGGCGGCGTAGGTAGTTGGGTGCGATGAAGGGGAGTGGGAGGGGTTGTGGCCGCGAAGGGAAGGGGAAGGGGCTGCGGCCGCGAAGGAACTGCGGCCGCGAAGGGGAGAGGGAAGAGCTGCGGCCGCGAAAGGCCGCAAAGGGGAGAGGGAAGAGGTGCGGCCGCGAACGGGAGGGGAAGGGACTGCGGCCGCGAAGGGGAGGGGGAGAGGCTGCGGCCGCGAACGGCCACGAAGTGGAGAGGGAGGCGTGCGCGGCGCAGCGAGGCAAGGCGGTGGCGTGGGCGCGGGTGGCGCTGTCGTCTTCAAGAGAGTGGAGAAAGGCGGAGGAAATGGGTCGTCTCTTTTAATTTTGAGAATGGGGGAGGATTTAGGGTTTTAATAGGACGAAGGGTATTTTTGTATTTTCTACGTGGGTGTCCTCATCCATTTTATAAGTGTCCTCATCGCGTGGGTGTCCTCATAGGATCCTTGGGTGCCTTTAGCCGCGCCCAATTGAAAATGCTAACGGCCCATTTTCAAAGCCCATTAATGGAAGAAAACAAGTGTCGTGAGCCCATTTCTTGCATAGTGCCGTGAATAATTAAGAAAACAAATTGGCTGCAATTTTAGGCGTTGGCTATATACCCCTCCAGCTCTGTTAAGTGTACTCCCCCTCTTTATATATTAATGTAAAATACCAAATTTATCCTTTTAGTAAATATAACAAAAATAAATACACCCCCTAACCCTAACCCTAAAAATACCCTAAAAATGCAGCCTCCTCCCCTTAATTCTGCTGTTGTCGCCGTCGGCCACCCCTCCGGCCGCCGTCAGCCACCCGAAATTAAAAAAAATCTTAGAAAAAAAAATCAGCAAACTAGAGTCGACCAAAAACACTTTCGTCGGTAAGATCTAGACGAAATAAAATTTTTAAAAAAAATTGAAATTTTCGACAAAGATGAATCGACCAAAAAGACTCCCATCGACACTGATTTGTCGACCAAACACACTTTCGTTGGTAAGATCCAGACGATTTTTTTTTTTTTTTTAAAAGTAAAAAAATTGGAAATTTTCAACAAAGATGGATCGATCAAAAAGACTCTCGTCGACTAACCAGTGTCGACGAGAGTGTTTTTGGGCAATTAATTATTACCGAAAATTAAAAAAAAAAAAAAAACTGCAGTTTTGCTAGGGAGGAGGGCCGTGCCCATGACCAGAATTTTTTTTTTTAAAAAAACTTACCTCAGGCGGCCATTTTTTCACGGATGAGGAACGTGGGGGCAGCGATGGGATGAGGAAGAGCGTATGGGGCGGCGGGGGATGAGGAGCGCGATGGCGGCGCTGGGAGAAAGAGGGACGGCCGCCGCAAAAGAATTGAGGGGAGGAGGTTGTGGCCGCGCTGGGAGAAGGAGGGGAATAAAAAAGAATTGCGTTGGGAGAAGGAGGGGCGAGAAGAAGGTTGTGGCCGCGCGCAGAAGGTGGGGTTTGCGCCGACACCAGTCATGGGCGACGGTTTAGTGAGGGGGGAGGAGGAGAGATTTAGTTTTGGGGTTTTTTAAAAAATGGAGAAAAGAAGGAAGGAAGAAAAGAAGAAAAAGACAAAGTGGGATAGCTCAGGTGGTTAGAGCACCACTACCTAGGCCCCAGGTCCTGGGTTCGAGTCATGGGAAAGGGAAAAAGGGATGAGTATTTAACTTCCATCAAAAAAAAAAAAAAAAGAAGAAAAAGAAGGAAGGAGGGTATTTAAGGTAAGTAGAGGGGAAGTACATCAAACCTTTTTACATTGGGGGTATACAAATCGGGGGAGTATTCTTAACAGAGCTGGAGGGGTATATAGCCAACGCCCAATTTTATTCCATTAGGGCCCATGTGAATTGAAGAAAGGCGTGACTTATATGCCCTTCACGAATGTTAGATGCACCCCCTTCTCTTAATTATTAACTAATTATATATGTAAAATATTTAAATTGTCCTTTTAATAAAATATATATGAGAATAGATAGACCCCAAACTCTAAACCTAATTGTTAACAATGTAGTTGTCACCGTCGCTTCACCTCCATCGCCGCCGACAACCATCCATCCACCTCAAAACACCGTTGTCGGCAACATCTTACCGAAAGAAAATTTTTAAAAAAATATCTTTCAATTAGAAATTGTTGACCATAAACATTGTGGTCGACATCGACCATAAACATTATGGTCGACAATTGCTTGTCGAAAATGAAAAAACAAAAAAACCAACACTACTTCGAAGAAAAAGAAGAGGGAGGAGCCGTCAAGGGGAGAAGGTGGAAACGGTAAGAGGGGGTCGTGGAGGATAGAAAGGCCGACCGGCCGACACGACGCAGAAGACAGAAAAAAAAACCTGATTTGAGGCCGCCGGGAGGCGGCTATCGTCGCGGGAAAGGGCGGCGCCGAGGGGGAGAGGGCACTGTAGGTGGTGAAGGGGGGCAAAGCAGAAAAAAGAAAAAAAAGAGAAAAAAAATGGTATAATAGATTACAAAATTTTAAGAAAAAAAAAATGATATAATAGATAATTTGAGAGTTCATCTCTATGTTGCGTGTATTTTTAAGGGGAACATGTGTCGTAGTAGTGCATCTAGCCTTCCTGGATGGGCATATAACCCAGGCCTTAGAAGAAAAATGAGGCAGGCCCATCATTCAGTGCACAAAGTGCAAGTAGGCCCATTTTTATAATGAAGTCGTGGCCCATGAGAAAATACTTTTAATCTTAATTCTATATTTGTGAGAATATAATACACACAATTTCACTACTGTATTCAATCTCTCACCTGGTCTATTTCAAAATCACATTCTTAGACATTCTAATTTTTTTTTTAAAAAAAATTATATTTTAATCTCAAAATAATAATTTACATATTACCTTCTCATAATTATTATTTTAAAATTTTAAATCAATACTCTGTTCTCTTTTTTTAATACCCCAGGATTAATCACGGTATTTTTTTAAATTTAAATTTAGGTAGTATTAAGATTAGCGTTATCTAATAATTTTTTTTGAATAGTTATGATTTTTTCAACCAAATCAAATTTCAATTCTCTTTTATATCGGCCACTCTCATGTTATTAAACTGTTCACTAAACATCTCTACAGACTTAATTTTGTATTATTTTCTCTATCCAAATTATATATTTATTGAAGTTTAAATTTCATATCATTTTTAATATTTTATTATATTTTTACACTCTATTAGTTCCTCTCATAAAGAAAAGTATTCAAATTATATATTTGCTCTATCAGAGATATGGTGTGATTTTTTTTAATTTATAATTTTGAATGTTTCACGATATAAGAATACTGTTGTTTCATTTTATTAATAAGTTATTTATTTTTAATATTTAAAAATTTAAAAAAATTTAAATCAATTTTTTTTGTTTAATATAGATTAGAAATCAGAGATATAATTTTTTTTTATTCACATTTTTATGCTGGACTATATTTTTTTAGTATTTTATTAATTAATGGCTTTAATATTTTATAGTTTTAATATTGCAATAAATATTGCAATCATATAATGGATTATTTCTGTTAATGACTAAACAGTTCGGCTGCAACATCACCACATCTTCAATCAGTGCAACATATCCTAGCAATCTTCAATCGTTTTATTAGATATTTCTATGAGGTTTCATGACCATTTGTACTTTGTTTAATGTTTGATCCTCAAAATCACACCTCACATTTGTTATCATTTGGGGAATAAGTTTAAAATTGTTTTAATATTTTATAGTTTAATTATTTTTAATATTTTGTTATATTTTTAATATTGTGTGTGCAAAGAAATACATCAAATTTGTTTTTCAAATAATTAAGTTAAAAAATTCTCAAAGATTAAAAACTCTGATTATTTGAATTCTAAAAGAAAATTGATTTTTTTATTAGAAATCACATCAATTAAATTTGATCAATTAAACTATGAAATAATTGATTATTTGAATTTTAAAAAAAAATGATTTTTTATTAGAAATCACACTTGAAATAATCACACACATATATATATATATAGATAGTGAATATATTCTAAAATAATTTAAAAAAAATTGTAAGATAATATAGAGTATTGTAGAGAATTTTAGAGAATTCTTAGTAATTGTATAAAAAAAATCATGTGAGTGTATTCTAGAATAATTTAAGAAATTTTATTTAGAAAAGTTTTAGTAATTGTTAATAAATAAATTAAAATCTTCCAACTAAGAGGGTGTATTCAATTTGGATTCTATTGGATTTTTTTTGCACTTTAAAAAAAAAAGTACGTGGACTTATAAAATTCATAGAGTCCATTCAGAGTTTGACTAACTTTTTTTTATTGATTTATATGAATTTTCATAGATTTGACAGGATTGTGGAATATACTTTTTTTTTATTGATTTACATAGATTTTTATAAACTCCGGCACTAAAACTATTGATGTGAAATTCTTTTTTTTTTAATGTGAAGAGTTTTTTTTATATATATATATAGTATATTATAAAGTACTCCCTCCGTCCACAAAAAGTAGTCTCATTTGTCTTATATTATTTGTCCACCAAATGTAGTCCCATACAATTTATGGAAACTATCACCCTTCAACCATCACTTAATTACTCAATTTGTCGTTAACTTTATTTACAAACAATCATTTTATTCACAATGGACCCCACAATACCCTTACTTTATCTACTTTTTTCTTAAAAGTTGTGCCTCTCCTCCATGGGACTACATTTGGTGGATGGAGGGAGTATTTATCAATAAAAATATACATAATATACCGAATTCTCGCGGGTCGTGCATAAACCCAGACCCGACCCATTCTCAATACGGGGCGGTTTTGAACTGATCCAAAACTCGCGGGGTGGGGCGGGTATCCGCGGGTCGGGTCAATATTGCCATTCCTACTTCTGACCTTTCGTTTTTTGAGTTCTTTGAAAGAATCCGTTGAAATCTCGGGTTTTCAGAAGAGATTTTGGATAGTGAAATTTATTTATATTTTTTGAAGAGAATCCAATAAAATCCATAGAGTATTAAAATTCATAGAATATTGAATACCTAAATATTTTTAAAGACTTTTTAAAATCCGTATTGAATACCTCAAAAAATTTTAAAGGCTTTTGAAAATCCGAATTGAATAACCCTCAAACTTTGAAAGTCCAATATAATGTTAAAATTGAAAGAAAAAAAACTTGATGTGAAAATTAAAGACTACACACAAATGATTTTATCATGTCTAAAAAAAAAAAGTAATACACATTTTAATTATTTGAATACTTATTTTGATTGTTTATTCAATTGAGAGTTTATTATTGATATAAAATTTGATTTATGCCATGAAAGTAGGTTTCTAGACCGGGGATGTTTGTTTTGAGATGGAAAATTCGGATTTTGGAAATCCCACACATGTTCTACTTAAGAATTTTAAAATTTTATCCTACAAATACCTATAAACCCTACAAAAGTCATCCATATAAATATCTACAAACTATATATAAATATCTACTTAAATTCCAAAACAAACCTAAAACATATCATTAAAATTTTAAAATTTACTAGATTTTGAAATCCATATTTCAAAATCCTCAAAATCGCAAACATCCCCTAAATTTTGACAGTTTCCTATTTTATTGTATTTTATCATTGCGAAAAATCATGTCATCAAACTACAAACGTTGTGAAGTTTTTTAGAAATTTGTAATTTTATATATTTTTTATTAATAAAATTATTTTATAATGCCCTTACTTATTAAAAATATTTTCTTAATTCTACAATTAAAATCATAATTTTATTAATGCATATGTTATTAATATATTAAAAAAAATATTATAATATATAAAAATATAAATACAATAATATAAATTTAAATTTATAGAAATGTATATGTTATAAATATATTAGAATAAAAAAAATTTCTCTCATATACTCTAACAATGAAAAAGATATAAAATTAATATAATGTTTAAAGTTATTATTTTAATAAATCGACTCACGTAAAATGCGGGCAGCAGCTCAATTGGGGGATTTGAGTCTCCTCCCACACTTAACTCAATGTTTTAGTTTCATTTCATTTTTTTGATAGATTTTAATGGAGTACTATGTTTTAGTTTCATTTCATTTTTTTGATAGATTTTAATGGAGTACTTTATTTACTCCATCCGTTCCACAAAGATAGCTACATTTTCGTTTTTTGAATATCTCAAATTATAGCAACATTTTCTCTTTTACTTAAGTATTAAATGTTTTATTGACAATCTTACCCTTAATTAAACCCACCCCATAATTACTTTTAAGACTCAACTGCTTTGGAATGTACACCAAATTTATGAAATATCAAGAATAAAATAGACATATCAGTTAAATTTAACCACATTTATTGATTTTTCTTTATCATGTAGTTATCTTTATGGGATGGAGGGAGTAATATTTTTTGTTTATCTTTTATGAGCTTGTTTTCATTTATTATTTTAGTTATTGATTAAGTTTCATGGTATTTGAATGTTTAAATTTATGATCAAAATTGTGATTTAGTTAAATTTTAATTATATAATTTAATTGGAAGGTGGGTAGGTTAGGTTATTGGGTATTAAATGATTATTTACTTGAATCCAATTATTAAATTGTATATTGAAGCACGATTAATGCAATGAGAGTTGATTAGTCGTGTTAGATTATATATTTGAGGGTGGGGTCGTGTGCATTGAATTTATATTGGGTTGTGACAACGAGAGTCAGACAATTCCATTAGAACCCTTTTTTTTTTTTTTTTTTTGAAACGGCAAAACTTTATTAACGGGTATAAGGAATACCCAATGATAACCACTTACAATATGAGAGTAATAAAAATGTCTATCTCACACACAAAAAAACTTCTCTATCTCACTCTTGAAAAGAAATTCACGGGTACAACATGAGTTTAGCTTTTAACCACCTATAAGAAGAGATTTTAATGTTGTCTGCCAGTTTTTCGACGTCGAACGTCTCGCCACTGAAGGCGTCCCATTTCTGCCGATCCAGATATGCCAGATTGTATTATGCCAGACCAGATTCCACGTCGTGCGCCTCTTTGCGTCGACCTTCCTGCCGTGCTGAATGAAATGATCAAGCCCTGAGTTGTTGCTGTCCACATTAGTATCCCACCAGTAACTAATTTTCTTCCACAAAATTGAAGATACAGGACATCTAAAAAATAAATGTTCAGTATCTTCTTCCTCCGCTTTGCAGATTTTGCATCTGGGATCGAAATTAGGATTGAAGGCTCCTCTCTTTTTTAAGTTTCTAATTGTTGGTACCTTGTTTAGAATCATCCTCCACGCGAACGCCGCCACCTTTAACGGCACTACCTTCGTCCATATGCAACCCACACTGTCGAGTAAACGGTTGTCTTAGCTCTTGATATCCATCAGCATCTTGTACGCCGATCTCACCGAATATATGCCATCCTCTTTCAGCCCCAAAGATCAGTAATCTTTCGCATTAGATTCGATAGTATACCTGTTAACTACATCACATAATTCGTCAAAAGAATCATGCTCTCTCTCAAATAAATCTCTTCTCCATCTCCAATTAAACACTCTACTCCCATTCACCCAAACAACTCTATCTGCCATAGTACAATGTTTCTCCCTATCTAAACTATATAATCTGGGATATAGAGATGCCATCATTTTCCCTCCCACCCACTCATCTTCCCAAAGTTTTGTTTTCTTCCCACTGCAAACTACTCTCTTACAATTAGTGAAAAACCAATTACTCGACCCAACGTACTTGATTAAATTAAACCACCATCTCGACCAGGATAAGTGACTCTTGTCACATGCTTTATAAAACTCAACACACTCCCTAAAAGACCCATATTTAGACCTCACGACCTCACCCCAAAGACTCTCTCGCTCAAAATGTTCCACGCCCACTTACACAAAAGAGCCAAATTAAAATAGTTTATGCCCCTAACACCTAAACCCCCTCTCTTTTTTTCTCTGCAAAGTGTATCCCACCCTACCCAATTAATCCTCCTAGCCTTCAAGTCGTCATAATTCCAGAGGAAACGCCTTTGAGAAGAGTAAATGAATTTGATAATTTTCGAGGGAGCTCGATTTAGGAAAAGGGCATAAGAAGGCAAATAGGATAGGATCGATTTAATAAGAACAATATTACCACCAAAAGACAAAGTCTTATTGTCCCAAAAATTCAATTTCTTCTCCAACGTATTTGTGTCTCCTTCCCAGCTAGCTGCTTTGTTGGGATTAGCTCCTAAAAGAAGGCCCAGGTATTTAATTGGAAGGACTTCCGTCTTACAGTTGAGGATTGTATCCCATCTCAGCAGATCTGTCTCCTTCACATTTACACCCGAAATGGTACTCTTAAAGAAATTAATCTACAATCCCGACCACACTTCATACAAACGAAGAATACTTTTGAGCACCAGGATATTTTTATCGTTGGTTGTCCCAAAGAATAAAGTGTCGTCCGCGAATTGGAGATGTGAAATCCCACACTTATTCTTTCCCACCAGAAACGACTCGAACTGATTGGTCTCTGCCGCCTTCGCCATCATGATACTAAGGCATTCTCTCACAATTGTGAACAGAAAAGGAGATAGGGGATCCCCTTGTCTCAACCCCATTCTCCATCAAGAATTCCTTAGTCGGGCAACCATTTATCAAAATCGAGGATTGTGCCATCGAGATACATTCTTTTATCCAATTAATCCACCTTCGGTTGAACCCCATCAGATTTAGCATGTCCAACACGAACGTATGATGCCTTCTCAAAATCCAGTTTAAGAAGAAACACACTCTTTTTGCCTTTTCTAACCTCTTCGATAACTTCGTTGGCCACCACCACACTGTCAAGAATATTCCTATTTCCAATGAACATCGACTGATTCGGTGAAATTACTTGTGTAAGGACCTTAGACAATCTACTGGCTAGAACCTTAGAAATAATTTTGTAGAAGCTGCCCACAAGAGATATAGGTCTATACTCTTTGATGGAAATGGAATTACGGACTTTCGGTATGAGTGTGATAAAAGAAGAGTTGATACCTCTCACGAGCCTGGTGTTCCTATGGAATTCGGAAAGAGCAGTACACACATCCCTCTTCAAAGTATCCCAAAAGAACTTTATGAAGCAAAAATTAAAACCATGCGGGCCTGGACTTTTGTTACTCCCACATTTCCACACTGCTGCTTTAATCTCATCCTCAAGAAAGTTTGCTCCGAGTACTGAATTCACCACCACATCAATCTGTTTACAACTCTCTTTTGAACAGATTGCTATAGAAGCTGAAGATTCCTTCTCTCGTCTCCTTGACTCCCTCTACCCAGCTGTTCTGAATGTATACTCCCCTCAATTCATTGAAATTCTGCCTTTTCCTTACGGTCGCATGAAAAAGGCTGGAGTTAGCATCGCCTTCCTGTAGTCACTTCAATCTAGACTTTTGAAATGCTAATCTGTGATTTTTAGTTTTGAAGTGATCCAGGCCCTCTCTTAATGTTATTCTATTTTCCTTCATATCCAATGTCCAATCCTCCGTTTCCAGCTTTTGGTCTAACATATGGAGTTACTGCTTCACCTCTTTAATACTCCCTTTTAGGTCACTGCTGTTTGATGACCTCCAAATCTCTATAGCTTGTTTCAGCTTTTTCAATTTTTCGAGAATTACAAACGATCCGCAACCTTCAATCACTTGCGAATTCCACACTTCCGGAATCAGGCTAACAATATTCTTCTCCTCCAACCACCAGTTTATGTTGCGGAAAGGCCTCGGTCCCCAGTCCCAAACCGGTTCCATACTAAGCTTGATCGGGGCATGGTCCGAGAATGTTCTAACAAGGCCTTCTTGTTTAGTGCTCGACCACTTTTCGAGCCAATTTTCCGATACCAAGAAACGGTCCAGTCTGCTACAGCTGACTTGGTTCGTATTTTGCACATTTTTTAGCACAACAATAACAATCCCCACAAGCGTATGGGTTCGTTATAGTTGAGTAAGTATACGACCTAGTAATTATCGTCCAAGGACTTAATTAAGTGAAAATGACTCCCTAAAGTTGCAAGTTATCATGCTTTTGTAGTAACTAAATGATGTTTGTTTGGATTTTTGGGAATACGAACAAATATATTAAACTAAATTAACTAAAGTAATAAGTAATAGTGACTAGAAATAGTGAACTAACTAACTTTCTTTTGGAAAGTGCAAGAGAAGTGTATTGCCTCGGGTGTTTCCGTTTTGTTAGAAATTAATGAACTAGTGAACCAATTACATGAATTAGATATGAATTCGGATTAAGCTAAAGGCTATCACATAAGTGTGTAAACCCCCTCGAAAGGCATAGGCAAACATCGTGCATTGATTAGCAATTATAGGATCTAACCAAATACCATAAGCTCCTAGGATAGTGTTTCATAAGCACTTTCAACACGGTTACTAATGCTTATGAAACGCCCTCTCACAAAACTCCTAGACGACCTCTATTCGTTTAATGTCTAAAGTTGTCGGTCTAGCAACTAACCCTCTCTCGGTTAAGCTAATTACTACGTAACTTCTATTCAATTGACCAAAGCTCACACTCACACCCCAATCATGCAAACCCAACTCTCGTTGCAATCAACACAATCGAAAATGCTAGCTAATATGGTTTATCAATCACAATACAACTCTAGAAGCATTTACACCCAAATCCTAAGTGAATCATGCAATTACTTCACAATTACACTAAATTCCCATCAAAACATCCACACCCAAGGCAATTGGGGATTAGCCCATTGTTCTATTATAGAAATCCATGGCTAGAATACAAGAATTCATAAAACCCATAACAATTAAGAAATCAATTGCAAGAAATAAGAGAATTGCTTAATTGAAAATGAGAATTAAAGAGATATCACCTTAAAAGTTGAAATGTAGCTATAAACTTCAATTACTTACAAAGCCCAATGGAAATCTTCACTTGAATTGTCAAACTAAGCAATAATCTAAGCTATCTATGAAAGGAAATTGCAAAATAGCAAGAACACCTATTACTATGTGTGATTGTGTGTAAGAATTGCTCTCCAAGGTAGTTTCCTCTCAAATCTGACTAAGGGCCCTTTATATATGTTGTGAGAAGTCCCCAAAACAAGAATTACACTTAAGTCCTTCAAAATTAGAGAGTTTTGGCAAAAACCCCCGAATAAGAAGCCGCCCGGCCGGGCCAAACTTTCGTAAATTGGCCAATTGTTGTACTTGAACGGCCCGGCCGGGCGGGGCGAAACCTTCGTAAGTTGGGATGCTTTGAAAGCCCTGGCCGCTCGGCCGGGCGGGTGAAGTGGCCCGGCCGGGCTATACTTTCGTGAATGCTCTAAGTGGCCGCCCAGCCGGGTGACCCAATGGCCCGTCCTCTTCATCAGTTTTTTGTCTCGATTCTTCTCAAACTCTTTGTAGACGCTCCCTAGCCTCGTTGTTTCATCTCATACGAGTGTCAATAAAGATTGACACTCTTTTTGTGATTTTGACGCCTAATTCACTTCGTATTCCTACAAAACGAGCTCACAAACCTTTGTCCATCAAGTCAAGCCTCTTAACATGAAAATGCATGTAAAACCATCATAGTTTATCACTAAAACACACGAAATCTTATGCAATTTACAACCGAATCACCACCACGACCCGCCATCCTTGTACCATGTGAATTTTCTCCTCAGGAGAGGAAGATCCACAAGCTTCGACTCCTGAATAAAGTCTTTTAGATCGACGCTACCTCTCTGAACTCGAACATTCCTCCGACCTTTTCTCTCAGACTTGTGCACCACTGAATTTAGGTCCCCACGAATGCACCACCTTGAGTCTTGGTTTGTCAATATCCTCCCAGATAACCACCTCCAGAGCTCTTTTCTTTTTCTTAATTCATACGAAGCATAGACATTAATAATAGAAACCTCTATGTTATCACTTGGTGTGCTGTCGCCAGCACCCAAAAATAAATACCTTAACTAACCACTATGCAGTAGGGAAGTAAGGGTCGATCCCACAGAGAACGGTGTAACTCAATTGAATAAATTGTGTATGAAAGCAGTAAAAATTAGGGGGGAGTTGGATTGGTGGTTTCTAACTAACTACTAGAAAGCGTGAAAAATAAAAGTAAGCAATAAAAATAAACAAGAATCAAATATTAAAACGATCTAGCCCTCGAATTGCTTCCCCTTGAATAATTTAACCAATTTAATTAGTGAACCCGATAATCTCAATCTAATCTCAAATCTTATCCCTAAGTCAGTGGTACGACCAAACTATCTCGAATTGTTTCTTATGTTTAATTAATTAGAAAGTACGACCCCCAATTAATATATTCCTACGAATAACCCCAAAACATGTATTTATGGTTCAACTCGAGAAACGCATTCAAGACCTAAAATAATAGAATAAACTAGACCATGAATACGAGACACTCGTTTCATGCAACCTAGACGTTATTATCCCTTAAGGTGTTCTGCCTTAGTTGCTACGATATCCACAATAATATAACAATTACGGATTATACATTGTGAATTAACTAGAATTGATAACAAATAAATTCGGATAAAATCAAATAATAACAAAATCAAAATATGAATTGAAATAAATTGTTAATCACTTAATTAAAAAGGCATAAATCCATCAAGAGTTCGCATCCTCTCGGGCTAAAATAACAATCTACCTAATAAACATAATTAAAAGAATTGACAAAAGTAAAATAGGAACCAATGTTTTCCACATCCTGATGCCTGCTTCTTCAATCTCGCATGCCGCTTATCCTACTCCAGCATTCCCCTCATATGAATTCGGCGAATGTTCTTTTTATATTCAGAATGACTACTTTGTATCATATTCCCCAAAGCCCAAACTAATTCAAAGCCCACTTGCTCAATTGATTTAGTAATTGGCTCAACTAATGGGTCGTGATTTTCGTAAGCCTTCCGTCTGATTTGTCGTGAAATTGCTCGAATTTGTGGGTCAATTATGCTCTAGATATCAAGAAATTCTTACAACTTTTGTGTAATCATGAGCTAATTGTTAGATATGTTGATACATGAATGTTTTGTTTGATTTTTAGGTAAAGCAAGGAGTTTCGAAGCAAATCACGAGAAATCCAGCCTTTGGATCAATCCAATGAGTCAACTACAAGAAAGGCATCAAGAAGAGGGTCAATATGAGATGAGAATCGAGCCGATCGGGCATCGGGATAGAAAGTTATGCATGAAACGAGAAGAGAAGGAGGAACTCGGCCGAGTTAGGTCAACTCGGCCGAATCTGCAACTTCGGATATCACTGCGCACTCGGCCGAGTGACTCAACTCGACCGAATCTGCAACTTTTGAAAAAACTGCGCACTCGGCCGAGTGAGCCAACTCGGCCGAGTAAGGTGGAATTCCGTAACCACTGAAATTGAAGACCACTCGGCCGAGTGACCCTCACTCGGGTGACCCTCACTCGGCCGAGTCTCGGCTGGAAAAGTTGTGTAACACTTTTATAAGTGATCAACTCGGCCGAGTTACAGAGAAAAATTGCCCCACTTCGTTTTTGACCTAAAAACACGTGCCAAGCTCAAGGGGGAGGGTATAAAAGGTCACAAGTTCGTTTTTCAAGGGGATTACACACCATTTTGAGAAGTCTCTACACATAGTGATAGGTTTTGAAGCATTTTTCCATATAGTTTCTCATAGATTAGCTTAGTATTTAGTTAATTTGTCATTTCAATCAAGGATTGTAAGTGGGCTTTGCTTATTTCATCATATTGTAGCTACAATTCCATCATCAAGGTGATATTTCTCAATTTTAAGTTTCAATTTGGTAATTACTTTCTACATTGCAATTTCTCTATTAATTAGCATGGGTTTTATGTTGTTTTGTGTTGTAGCCATGGGATTCTCTTCTAGAACCATGGGCTAATCCCCAATTGCCTTGGGTGTGGATGTTTTGATGGGAATTTAGTGTAATTGTGAAGTAATTGCATGATTCACTTAGGATTTGGGTGTAAATGTTTCTAGAGTTGTATTTTGTTTGATTCATTTGATTGATCAACCCTATTAGCTAGCATTTTCGATTGTGTTGATTGCAACGAGAGTTGGGTTTACATGATTGGGGTGTGAGTGTGAGCTTTAGTCAATTGAATAGAAGTTAATTAGTAATTAGCTAACCGAGAGGAGGTTAATGGCTAGACCGACAACTTTAGACACTAAACGAATAGAGGTCGTCTAGGAGTTTTGTGAGAGGGCGTTTCATAAGCATTAGTAACCGTGTTGAAATTTCTTATGAAACACTATCCTAGGAGCTTATGGTATTTGGTTAGATCCTATAATTGCTAATCAATGCACGATGTTCGCCTATGCCTTTCGAGGGGGTGTGCACACTTATGTGATAGCCTTTAGCTTAATCCGAATTCATATCTACCTCATGTAATTGCTTCACTAGTTCATTTATTCCTAACAAAACGGAAACACCCGAGGCAATACACTTCTCTTGCACTTTTCAAAAGAAAGTTAGTTAGTTCACTACTTCTAGTTAATATTACTTTTTACTTTAGTTAATTTAGTTTAATATCTTTGTTCTTATTCCCGAAAATCCAAACAAACAAATTTAGTTACTACAATAGCATGCTAACTTGCAACTTTAGGGATTCATTGACACTCAATTAAGTCCTTGGACGATAATTACTTGGTATACTTATTATACTACTCACGAACCCATACGCTTGTGGGGATCGTATAGTTGTAAAAAGTGTGCAAAAATACGAAAAAGTCACCGTCCTACTCCGCTCAATCTCAATAATTTTTAAATGCTTCGATTTTACCTGAATTAAATAAGAAAATAAAATATTTAGGTAATTGAAGACATGATTCACGTTTTATGCAACACTAGAATATACGACCGCAAGTATACGACGTCTATCGTAGCGTGATAAGCACGAGGTCGATCCCACAGAGATGTATAGCGTAAAAATGTAGTTTGTTAATGGAGTTCTATTTAAACGCGATCGATAGATTGAATGGTGAATTACCCCTAAGTGTGCCTACCAAATTGTCACTAGTAAACAACTACAAGAGTAATATAAAAATCGATCAAATACCATGCGTATCAAGAAAACGAAAGTAAAACGGGTGAAAACTCAATTAAGAGAAGGTAGGTCCTAAAGCACATGCAATACTAATGAATCCATCTATGATTAACTATCTACTTAAGTGGTGTTCATGTTTTGTCTATAAGATTGATCACACAATAATGGATTAAAAGTTTCTTCAATCCAAGTAATCCAAAGGAAATATTACACAACTTAGTATCTCTACCTAAATTGCACAATAGAACCCAATCAAGCTCCTAAGATCATCACACATCTTCCTAATCATTGATCATCTTTCAATCTCACAATAAAATTAGGTCAAATGCTTGCAATCAATCAATCAAACTAGATTTTTCAACCTAATTCAATTAACTATGATCAACACATCACTATTGTACACTAATGACATGTTTTACAATGTAAACCAAGCATCCAAATAGAATTAAGCCACACAAACACCAAATAAGCAAAACATTAATTCATAAACTTCATCAAAAGTATTTACAAGGCCCTAGAACCAAAAGTGTTCTAGCCAATCAACCACATACTCAAATTACAAAGAAAACTAAGATCAAAACATTAAAAAGTGAAAGGAAAAGAAAGCTTAGGCTATTGTAGGGTGAGGAATTGAATTCCCAAGCTAATGGTGGCCTCCTTGCATGAATTGATGGAGAATTTAAGAAGTGGATGATGGAAAACCTCCAAGTGTGTGTGATTGTGTGTAAGGATGTTTGAAGGAGAGGTAAGATAGGATTAAATTCAAGAAGTGAGGTATTTATAGTGTTGGGGTAGGGTTTGTGTGTAAAAATTGCAAGTTGGTCCCTTGAAAATGGAGAAAATACAAGTTTGGCACCGAAATTGGGGTGGCCCGGCCGGGTGGGAAAGTGGCCCGGCCGGGCGGAGGTGTCGGCCAAGCTTAGGTGAAACAGGGGGCATGCGGCCCGGCCGGGCGAGTGATGCTGCCCGGCCGGGCGGAAACTTCGACTTTGGAAGGGTGGCTTGGGGCGTTCGGCCGCCCGACCGGGTGAGTGATGCCGCCCGGCCGGGCCAAAGCTTCGACTTTGGCACAAATCTGGCACGCGACCGCCCGGGCGGGCGAGTGGTGCCACCAGGCCGGGCCGAACCTTCGACTTTGGCAATATTTTGGTGCTCGGCCGCCCGGGCCAAAACTTCGTCTTGGCTCGTCCTTCGTTTTCGTCCTCCAACTTTGTCCCTCCGTTTCTTGAGCTTCCGACCTCCGATCGACTCGATTATTTTGGCTATTCCACTCCATTTTTCGAGCCGGATCCAATGTTGTGCTCCTCTTTCCGGTCCGATCACTTGTGGTATGTGTTTTGCTCCCAAATTCCATCATTTTACCTACAAAATCGACAAAACACTACCTTTCTCTCATTTTGGCTAGAACAATCATTCAATGCATAAATCAATGAAATCCACATCAAAATACGCTTCACATGTGCCTCTAAAACGTGTAAATTCCACCCGAATCAAACCCCCCCAAACTTAAAATGTTGTTTGTCCTCAAACAACTAAGCACTTAAAGCAATGAGGGTGGAATGATCACAATGGAATATTCAATGCAAATCACACATGCAAAGTAGAGTATAGTGATATCTCTTTCTCAAAGTGCATTTCTCAATGAAGATCATAGGCTCATTATTGCAATTCACATTCATGGATCAAAGAATGCACAAACACACAACACATTGTGAATGGGAAACATAATCCAAATCAAGTCCTCTACTCACATGATGAAGTGTTTCTCTCAAACACACAAACAAATTAAGGATATTAATGCACTTATCAACCAAGTTATGCTATGCAATCACCATATGCTTGTCCAACTTCTACTTTCTACACACATCAAATGCTCAACAATGTGATCAATAGGACTTAATCAAGGATGTAACATTGGCTCTTTGGACAAGGTAGGATGAATTTGGGAATTTGTGACTCTTCTAGTGGAGGACAAAGCTTGTTGTCTTACAATTTGTGCTTTCACTTTCAAACTTTGCAAACTTCATCCTCACTTTTCCTTTTTCCTTCTTTTTCAAGCATTCATCACCTCATCTTTTTGAACCATTTTTTTCTTTTCAAGCTTTTGGGGCTCTTTGTCCCTCTTTTCTTTTCCATTGATTTTCTTTTCATCTTTTTCAACTTTTTCTTTCAACTTCTCCAATTTCTCCTTTCACCAAAGATATTCATTCAAGCACATGTTTTTCCACTTTGTCTTTCATCCCCCACTAGATATAGGAATCAAAGGCTCAACAAGACTAAGTGGTTAACATTGTAGTTTGCCAAGAAAATGAGAAATTAAGCTCAAAGGGGCTAACTATGGAAAATTACTTCGATTTTGGGAAATTTTGGCTAAGTGACTCTTTTAGAACAAGATGGCCTATATCACATCACAAAGTTTCACACAATCATGCTTTCAAACAAGAACTTGGGCAAGTTTTAGGATCACTAGCAATAACCTAGTCCACTCTCAAATGAACTAAACCGGATTACATGCTCGATTTAAGGCTCAATTCTCACCGGTTTATTCTATAGGACTCTCACATTCATCAAATGTCCCCAAACAACAACACATCATGCATCCATGCTATCAAAGCTCACAAATATGAACACAACATGATACTATATTCCAACACCAATCATGCATACATTCAAAGCAAATAGACATCACCACAACTACTCAACTATGGATTCCAATGATTATTCATGCTCACATTTCACCAAATATCCACTACCCAACATATGATCAAAACCAACTCAAACAATAGAAGCATATGAAAGCTAAGTGTGCGCCGGTGCAAAATGTGACACAAGTAGAATGACGGACCGGTGCAAGGGTAACAACTAGTAGAAAAATAACTCCCCCAAACTTAGAATTTTACTATGTAAAAATTCTAAGTTTGGGGCTAAAAGTTGTTACCTCCCTCCTTGCACATCCAATGCTTTTCAAAGATCACCATTGCACCACTTGCTCTCTTTTTCCAAAGTTGGCTTTGCTTCTTCTTCATTCTCCAAGATATGATATCCACAATGCTCCTCATCCATACCTACAAAGAAACTAAGCTATCAACACTACCAAAGCAATAAAAACACAAAACAATAAAACTTTGGGTTGCCTCCCAAGAAGCGCTATTTTTAACGTCCCACGCCGGACGATTGCTTTCTTCTTTCAAGCCTCATCCAAGCGAAGCGGCTCCACCATTCGAAGTTGCTCGTTTCCAAAATAGTGCTTCACTCTTTGACCGTTCACCACAAAGTAGGGGTGGGAATGGGCCAGGCTACCCAACAGGGGCCTACGGCTCGGCCTATTAAAGCTCGGCTTGGCTCGGCTCGTTTAATAAACAAGTCGGGCTCAAGCTTTTTTAGAAGCCTATTTAGCTAAATAGGCCGGGCTCAAGCTTTTTCGTAAGCCTTTTAAGCCCAACAGGCCGGCCTATATAACTTCACACACACACACACACATATATATATATATATATTATAAGTATATAATATGTGATTTTCAAATAAATAAATAAGTAAGAAAATTTAGTAATACTAGTTATATTTTTCTTTGTAATAGTTGATAAAATATTTGATTTTTTTTTTTTGAACATTCTATTACTTCCATTTCTTCATTTTGAGATTTAAAGAGTTAATTTTTATAATTTGATAATAATACTGTTGTAGATTTTTTTTAAAAAAAATACGCTAATAAGATTAAAAGGCCTTTAGAAGGCTTTCGGGCCAGGCCTATTTATTAAAAAGGTCAGGCTTGAGCCTTTAAAAAAAGCCTATGACAGGCCATGGGCCAGGCTCGGGCCTAAGAAATATATAACAGGCCAGGCTTTTTTTCTTAAAGCCTACCAAGGCCTGGCCTATTCCCACCCCTACCACAAAGGTTGCTCCATCTTTACCAACAAGCTCCACATTTCCCATGGGCGTCACATTCTTAATCACAAAGGGTCCCGACCACTTTGACTTTAACTTGCCCGGAAATAGCCTCAACCTTGAGTTGAACAACAAGACTTGTTCTCCAATTTGAAATTCTCTCTTTTCAATCATCTTGTCATGAAACTTCTTAGCTCTTTCTTTGAGAATTTTGGAGTTCTCAAAAGCCACATTCCTAAACTCATCAAGCTCATTTAACATCATCTTTCTTATTTCTCCGGATGCTTTAAGATCAAGATTCAATTCATTAATGGCCCAACGAGCTCTTAACTCCACTTCCACGGGTAGATGACAAGACTTGCCATACACAAGTTGATAAGGAGATGTGTCCAAAGGTGTCTTGTAGGCGGTTCGATATGCCCAAAGAGCATCATCCAACTTGATGGCCCAATCCTTCCTCTTTAACCCAACGGTCTTCTCCAAGATTTGTTTCACTTCTCGATTAGAAAGCTCTGTTTGTCCATTAGCTTGAGGGTGATACGGTGTGGTCACCCTATGCTTCACTCAATACTTTGTCAAAAGTTGGTCAAGCCATCGGTTGCAAAAGTGTGAACCACCATCACTCACTAGTGCTCTTGGAGTGCCAAAACGAGTGAAAATGTTCTTCCTCAAAAAGTTGAGGAACACCTTAGCATCATTTGTAGTGGTTGGAATGACCTCAATCCATCTTGAAACATAGTCAATGGCCAAAAGGATGTAGAAAAATCCATGAGAAGTGGGGAATGGCCCCATAAAGTCTATCCCCCACACATCAAAGAGCTCCACTTCAATCACATTCTTCATAGGCATCTCATGCCTCTTTGAAATGTTTCCCATCCTTTGACACTTGTCACACTTCTTCACAAAAGCTTCACAATCTCTAAAGATGGAGGGCCAATAGAAACCACTTTGAAGAACTTTGTGGGCCGTCCGGTTTGCTCCAAAGTGCCCTCCATAGGGGGATGAATGGCACTCCTCAATCACTTTCTCCCACTCATCTTCCGCTAAGCACCTCCTCATGATCATATCCGAACACCATATATAAAGGAATGGGTCCTCCCAAACATAGAACTTGACATCATGGTAAAACTTCTTCTTTTGATGGGAGGAGAGATTTGGTGGATGTGTTCCGGTGGCTATGTAGTTCACAAAGTCGGTAAACCATGTACATGCTTCCTTGATGGCAAGGATTTGCTCATCGGGGAACCACTCCTTGATAGGGACTTGGACATATTTTTCCTCCACATTCACAAGTCTTGAGAGATGATCCGCCACCACATTCTCACACCCTTTCTATCTCTAATCTCCACGTCAAACTCTTGCAAAATGAGCACCCATCGTATCAACCTTGGTTTAGCCTCTTTCTTCTCAATCAAGTACTTGAGAGCCGTGTGATCCGTGTACACTATGGTCTTAGCTCCCACCAAATATGCTCTAAACTTGTCAAAGCTATAGATCACGGCTAGCATCTCCTTCTCCGTTGTGGTGTAATTCCTTTGAGCCGGATTCAAGGTCTTGCTTGCATAATAGATCACACGAAAGAGCTTGTCTCTCTTTTGACCCAAAGCTACTCCAATGGCATAATAACTAGCATCACACATGATCTCAAATGGTTGACTCCAATCGGGTGTCACCAACACGGGAGCTTTGATCAAGGCCTCCTTCAAGATCTCAAATGACTTCACACACTCTTCACTAAAGATGAAAGTGGCCCCTTTCTCCAACAATGAACACATGGGCTTGGCTATCTTTGAATAATCCTTGATAAATCTTCTATAAACCCGGCGTGCCCAAGGAAACTTCTAACCGCCTTCTCATTGGTTGGTGGAGGTAACTTCTCAATTGCTACAATTTTTGCTCTATCCACCTCAAGCCCTTTAGCCGAAACCTTGTGCCCAAGCACAATTCCTTCCTTCACCATGAAGTGGCATTTCTCCCAATTGAGCACCAAGTTAGTATCTATGCATCTTTGCAAAACACAAGAGAGGTTACGTAGACATGTATCAAAACAATAACCAAATACGGAAAAATCATCCATAAACACCTCCATTATGTTTTCAATCATGCCATGAAAAATAGCGATCATACATCGTTGAAAGGTGGCGGGAGCATTGCACAATCCAAATGACATTCTCCTAAAAGCAAAAGTACCATAAGGGCAAGTAAAAGTTGATTTCTCTTGGTCCTTAGGATCAATCAAAATTTGATTATATCCCGAGTAACCATCAAGAAAGCAATAATACTCGTATCCCGCCATCCTATCCAACATTTGATCAATAAAAGGCAAAGGAAAATGATATTTCCTAGTGGAATTATTCAACACACGATAATCAATGCATACTCTCCATCCCACAGTGGTCCTAGTGGCAATTGTCTCTAAGGCGTCGGTTGTAACAATAGTCATGCCCCCCTTCTTAGGTACCACTTGTGTTGGGCTCACCCACTCACTATCACTTATGGGAAAAATTATGTCATTATCTAACCACTTCAACACCTCTTTTCTCACCACCTCTTGCATTATGGGGTTCAATCTTCTTTGACCTTGGGCTTTAGTCTTAATAAACTCATCTAGTCTAATTTTATGCATGCAAATATGAGCCGGTATACCCTTCAAATCCGAAATATCCCAACCAATAGCCGATTTGTAAGTTCTAAGCACCCTAAGCAATTTTTCTAGCTCAAGATCATGCAAGTGTGAAGAAACAATAACCGGAAAGAGGTCACCTTGTTCAAGATAAGCATATCTCAAGTGATCCGGAAGTGGTTTCAAGTCTAGCTTCCTACCTTTCTCTTGAGCTTTTGGTTCCTCCTTAGCTCCATCCTTTTGTGCTTCCAACGAGTAACATGAGGGCCAAGTGCCAAGATTTTTGTTAGGAAATCTTTGACACTCTTCAAGTAAAACCCCCCCAAACTTGGCTTCTTGTCGTATCTCCATGAATTTCTCTTCCTTCTTGATTGGGAGTTCCTTCAAAACATCAAGAGAAGACATGTATTCAAACAATTCTATATCATTAAGCTCATCAAAATTAAAATCAAACGGAATAGAAGAGAGTGAAGTAAGAGAGTTTCTTATGCAAAAGTCAAGTGGATCTTTTGAGTTTCTCTTCTCCATGTGCATATCCACACAAGCTTGCACACTATTGATCATGTTGCACTCAAAGACCTCATCCTCATCATCTCTAAACTTGATGGCTTTGTAGATGTTGAACAACACTTTCTCATTGTTCACTTGAAGCTCCAACTCCCCTTTCCTCACATTTATAATGGCCCCTCCGGTTGCTAAGAATGGCCTTCCCAAGATTAGTGGAATGTACTTATCCTCCTCCATATCCAACACTACAAAGTCCACCGGGAAAATGAATTTATCGACTTTAACCAACACATCCTCTACTATACCCAAGGGGTACATCATGGATCTATCCGCCAATTGAAGGCTCATTGTGGTTGGTGTAAGCTTCCCCAGACCAAGAGATTTGAATATAGACAAAGGCATAAGATTAATGCTTGCTCCCAAGTCACACAAAGCTCTAAATGTACCTCCATCTCCAATGACACATGGCAAGGTTAAGGATCCGGGGTCTCTAAGCTTTTGAGGTAGCTTGGCTTGGATTATAGAGCTACACTCCTCGGTCAAGTGTATCGTTTCAAACTCCACCATCTTCCTCTTGTTTGATATGATTTTCTTCAAGAACTTGGAATAATGGGGCATTTGTTCTAGAGCCTCGGCAAAGGGGATATTGATGTGGATCTTCTTGAACATTTCCACAAACTTGGCAAATTTGTTGTCCAAGCCCTTCTTCTTCAACCTTTGAGGGTATGGGAGAGGTACCACACTTTTGCCTTTGTCTTGAGGAGGGATTGCCTCCTCACTCTTCTTCTCCTCTACTTTCTCTTCTTCCCTTACTATCTCTTCTTGCCTTTCTTTCTCTTGTCCTTCTTCTTTGTCAACATCCATGGGTGCACTCACCATTTCCTCCTCTTGTGGCATCTTTGGCTCCTCGTAGCTTGTCCCACTCCTTAGTTTGATAGCCTTACAATGCTCCTTGGGATTAAGCTCCGTGTTTGAAGGAAATTTTCCCGGTGTATGTTGACTTCCAATGGCATTAGAGAGTTGGCTCATTTGTTTCTCCATGGCCTTCATGTGGGTGGTCATATATTTGATCATCTCTCCTTGTTCATCAAGCATTTGCCAAGTCTTGGCCATGTAGCTCTTTGTTTCACCCATGAAAGCACCAAACATGTCTTCCAATGATGGTTTTGATGAAGACTCCACAATTTCTCCATCTCTCACATTGAAATTCGGAGGTGGTATGATGGCATTCCTTGTATTTGCATAGGAAAAATTCTCATGTTGCCTCAACCCGGGATGGTAATGATTCGGATTAGGAGGGTTTTGCCTCTCATTCCAACCTCTTTCTCGAAAATGACGGTCCCTTTGATTATTCATATAGTGGGCCTCTTCATATTGATCGTCACTCGGTCCCACTAATGACTTGACAACCATCATCGAAGTCAATTTATCCATCTTGTTGGATAGAGTAGCAAAATCTTCTGATTCTCTAGTGGAAGCAACTTTTCGGGTTTGCCTTCTCTCGGATGGCCATTGGTTTCCGTTCTTTGCCATCTCCTCTAAGAGCACATATCCCTCTTCCGTTGTCTTGCCCAACAAAGAACCTCCACCGACCGAGGCATCCACCATCCCTCTCGTACGGTTAGGGCTGTCAAATGGGCCGGGTCAGCCCGGTGTCAGCCCGTCGGGCCATGTGATTTTGTCGGGCTAGGTCGGCCCGGCCCAGTTGCTATCGGGCCTGGAAATATGGGGCCCAGCCTGGCCCTGCTCGGGCTGTCGGGCTATCGGGCCATTTTGGCCCGTTTGTTGTATAATTAATATAAAAAAAAATCAAACCCACGCTATTAATTTTGAAAACCGAACCAGCTGTATCAATAATTACGATGCCACGGTACTGCGCAAAGCACAAAGTGCGTACAAAGCCACAGGCACAAGTTTCTCTCTACACCAAAAAAAAAAAGGATACCTTCTCTTAAAGTGCGTACACAGCCACAGGCACAAGTTTCTCAAATTTCAATTGTATTCAACTTTCAAGATACCTTCTCTTAAAGTACACAGAATTAAGGCTACACAAAAGAAAAACCATCTCGTGGATGTGAATCTGGGCGTGGGCCGTGGAGGACTGGAGCCTGGAGGCGGAGTTGTGCGTCGTGCGCGACTACGCGAGAGCGGCTGGAGGTGGGTAGTGCGATGACTGCAGCCTGAAGATGGGCGGTGCGGCTGCTGCCCGTGCGTCGCTCGCGGTGGATATGGCCGGCAGTTTTTCTGAAATTTGGGAGAGAGGCAGCGGCTTCTAATTTTGGGAATGAGATTGAAAAATGGGACTAGGGTTTTTCTGGGAACAGTAAGTTTTAATTTAATGAAATTAATATTTATTCTAAAAATTAATTATAATAAATACATAATTTAAAAAAAAACAAAAAAAAACAGAGGAACCGGGCTGGCCCGAAAAATCGGGCCAAGCCCGGCCTGAGCCCGATCGGCCCAGCGGGCCATCTGGGCCGGGTCAAATCGGCCCGAATTTTTTTGGGCCACTATAATTAAGGCCCAACCTGGCCTGATGGTCGGGTGGGCCGGGCTGGCCCATCGGGCCGGGCTAGTTTTGACAGCCCTACGTACGGTGGTCCATCCCGTTGTAGAAGTAACAAATGATTTGATCCCTTGAAAACCCGTGTTGAGGACAACTTCTTATGAGATCCTTAAAGCGCTCCCAAGCCTCGGCCAATGACTCATCGTCGTCTTGCCTAAATGAGGATATCTCCCCTCGGATTTGGATAGTCTTACTTGGAGGGAAGTACTTCATTAGGAAGGCGTCAACAAGGTCGGCCCAATTCTCAATGGTCCTCAAGTCAAGAGAGAGGTACCATTGCTTTGCTCGGTCCCGGAGTGAGAAGGGGAAGAGTTGCAAGCGGATGTAGTCTTGGGGGACACGGTTGATCTTAACCGTTCCACTTATCTCTAAGAATTGAGACAAGTGGAGGTTAGGATCCTCCTTGGAGAGCCCACCAAATTTGTTATTTTGAACCATGACTATTAGGGCCGGCTTGAGTTCAAAGTTGTGTGCATCAACGGGTTCCCGACCCGCTCCTCCATAGGGTCTTGGGATAGGACAGAAGTGGTCTCTCAAGACTCTTTGTGGTTCGTCATCCTCCCTTCGCCTATCGTCTCTTTCCACACCAACATTTTCTCTAACTCTCCGGCGAAAGTTATCCCTTAACACTCCTTGAGGTCGGTTACCTCCATTCCCGTTTGGTTCCTCAACTCCTTCCACCCCTTGATTCTCAAACTCCTCCTCAACTTCTTCTACAATCGGATTTTCCCTTCGATTCATTCTTTCCAACTCTATTCTTCTCCTTTCGGCGTTCCTTCTTCGACAATTGGCTTCGATCTCCGGATCTAAGGGTAACACTTCTTGTTGGTTCCTCCTAGATCGTGTGATCATAAACCATGTCTATCAAAAAAAAGCAAACGAGAGTGAGAATTGCAAATAAGCTCAAAGTAACAAACACAAATATTTTTGGATTTTTGCAAATAAAGAAAGCAAGTAAAATGTCTAAACTAAAACTCTATTAACCTACACTCTAGAGCTATAAAACCTCCCCGGCAGCGGCGCCATAAACTTGATTCACGTGTTATGCAACACTAGAATATACGACTGCAAGTATACGGCGTCTATCGTAACGTGATAAGCACGAGGTCGATCCCACAGAGAGGTATAACGTAAAAATGTAGTTTGTTAATGGAGTTCTATTTAAACGCGATTGATAGATTGAATGGTGAATTACCCCTAAGTGTGCCTACCAAATTGTCACTAGTAAACAACTACAAGAGTAATATAAAAATCGATCAAATACCATGCGTATCAAGAAAACGAAAGTAAAACGGGTGAAAACTCAATTAAGAGAAGGTAGGTCCTAAAGCACATGCAATACTAATGAATCCATCTATGATTAACTATATACTTAAGTGGTGTTCATGCTTTGTCTATAAGATTGATCACACAATAATGGATTAAAAGTTTCTTCAATCCAAGTAATCCAAAGGAAATATTACACAACTTAGTATCTCTACCTAAATTGCACAATATAACCCAATCAAGCTCCTAAGATCATCACACATCTTCCTAATCATTGATCATCTTTCAATCTCACAATAAAATTAGGTCAAATGCTTGCAATCAATCAATCAAACTAGATTTTTCAACCTAATTCAATTAACTATGATCAACACATCACTATTGTACACTAATGACATGTTTTGCAATGTAAACCAAGCATCCAAATAGAATTAAGCCACCCAAACACCAAATAAGCAAAACATTAATTCATAAACTTCATCAAAAGTATTTACAAGGCCCTAGAACCAAAAGTGTTCTAGCCAATCAACCACATACTCAAATTACAAAGAAAACTAAGATCAAAGCAATAAAAAGTGAAAGGAAAAGAAAGATTAGGTTATTGTATGGTGAGGAATTGAATTCCCAAGATAATGGTGGCCTCCTTGCATGAATTGATGGAGAATTTAAGAAGTGGATGATGGAAAACCTCCAAGTGTGTGTGATTGTGTGTAAGGATGCTTGAAGGAGAGGTAAGATAGGATTAAATTCAAGAAGTGAGGTATTTATAGTGTTGGGGTAGGGTTTGGGTGTGAAAATTGCAAGTTGGTCCCTTGAAAATGGAGAAAATACAAGTTTGGCACAGAAATTGGGGTGGCCCGGCCGGGTGGGAAAGTGGCCCGGCCGGGCGGAGGTGTCGGCCAAGCTTAGGTGAAACAGGGGGCATGCGGCCCGGCGGGCGAGTGATGCCGCCCGGCCGGGCGGAAACTTCGACTTTGGAGGGGTGGCTTGGGGCGTTCGGCCGCCCGGCCGGGCCAAAGCTTCGACTTTGGTAATATTTTGGTGCTCGGCCGCCCGGCCGGGCGAGTGAGGTGGCCCGGCCGGGCCAAAACTTCGTCTTGGCTCGTCCTTCGTTTTCGTCCTCCAACTTCGTCCCTCCGTTTCTTGAGCTTCCGACCTCCGATCGACTCGATTCTTTTGGATATTCCACTCCATTTTTCGAGCCGGATCTAATGGTGCTCTCCTCTTTCCGGTCCGATCACATGTGGTATGTGTTTTGCTCCCAAATTCCATCGTTTTACCTACAAAATCGACAAAACACTACATTTCTCTCATTTTGGCTAGAACAATCATATTCAATGCATAAATCAATGAAATCCACATCAAAATACGCTTCACATGTGCCTCTAAAAAGTGTAAATTCCACCCGAATCAAGACACAAAACAATGAGTCGAAAATGTACATTAAAATACCAATTTAATTCACAAAGAATATTCAGTTAAAGCACAAAAACATTCAATAAATTCGACTCATCATCACTACCCCATTTTCCTTTCACTACAGTCTAAATAGAACCGAAAGGCTGCCCAAAGGGATAACTGTGATGTTTCTGTATCCACCCTTTAAAAGTTCATCCTCCAAAACTTTTAAATGCTCTGTATCCAAAACAGTCCCCACCAAACAAATATTGGCCCATTCGATGTCATCCACTTTGGTAATGCCTTCAACAATGTCTAAACTCACGTTTTCATGAGAGTTTCTAGAGACAGGGGCCC
Organism: Galeopsis tetrahit; assembly: GCA_963675135.1. Lineage (NCBI taxonomy): Eukaryota > Viridiplantae > Streptophyta > Magnoliopsida > Lamiales > Lamiaceae > Galeopsis > Galeopsis tetrahit. The sequence continues at coordinate 74,361,164 of OY776123.1, forward strand.
TCCTATCCACCACCTCCTTGAAGCTTCTGAAGTCTCTAATTCCCCCTCTTGTTATTGGGGGGTACCTGGTTCCCCCATCGTTCGAGGCGACTTTGTGAGGTTTTGCGACCGCTGCTTTTATCTTTCTCATCCCGATCCATGACTTATCGATCTCCATCGCTATTTTATCCAAGTTGACCTCCTTGATGAACCTTACAAAAGCATATCTTCTCCCCACTTTTGTTCTTTTCTCCGGGATATACACATCAATGACTCGATCGAAACGTCTCAACCATTCAAACACGTCCCTCTCGATCCAGTTCTCTGGGAAGTTAGACACAAACACCTTGGAGTCCTTAGAGAAATTCTGGTGATAGTAAGATTGGGCCCTCGGGCTGGATACTGCATTTTTGGTTAAAGGGTTAGGGGTATGGCTATGGGGATTGAGTGAAAACGGTTTGAGGGTGGTTGGCTTACAACGGGGGAAGGATTGGTTATAGGGTTAATAACTTCACGTTGCAAGGGTTGGGAGTATAGGCTAGGCTTAGGGTTACTAGAACCGGGATATGGGAAGGGTAGGCGTTTCCTAGGAATACGACTCCTATCGGCCGGAGAACGATGACCGGCGTCCTCCCACTTACCCTAACTCTCTCTCTCTCTACCCCCCTCTCTCTCTAGACTAATGACCGGCGTCCTGTAATAAATTTCCATTAGAACCCCTTTAATCTACACTAATTATTTGAATGAGAGTTTGAGTAATTAGTGAGGAGAATTTTGAAGTTTGGTTTTTAGTATTCAAGTAGAAAAATATAATTAGGGATTAAATTAGCATAGATTAGGTAGAATCTCTTAATTGTGTGATTACCCGAGTAAGAACGGATTCATCCTCCCGATTTAGGTGCTTATTTAGGTAGATGTCTTAGTGATCACTCCTACCAAACACCGATCAACGAATTATACGTCAAAGTCGAGCTTAATTCAATTTCCACATAATGAAGAACATTCGAACACTACTTTTCACTATTTGATCTTCGTTTTACTTGCTTTTCTTAATTAGTACTTCCTATGTTCACGAAAACTATGTCTTTTTGACTGGATACATATTTTAAAAAAAATAGATAAAGTAAAAGTATTGTGAAGTTGGCATACTTTTGAGATTTAACTCATATTTAATTAGTATTTTTGTTAAAGGCTGTAAAGAATATCCTCCCAAACGGGCCAAATGGATTTTAGGCTTCACTTTACTACTCCTTAGCCCATTTCTAAATATTTTTGGACCGACTGAAAGAGTATACTACCCGATGTGCTGAGTTCACCCCATTCATAAACAAAAAAAATTGCATTCATTTCCATCCAAAACATTGTATTTCTTTGTAATTAATTATTATTCATATTATTATTGTTTTATTTGACTGTATTGTTGCATGGTTGTGTAGTGTACTAAATGTGAAATTGAACCATGGTGAAGAGAAACCTAAAAAAGAGGGTGTTGTGGAAGGAAAAGTAGATCGTTTATGAGTAAGAATTGTAATTTTAAAAAATAAGAGGTAAGTGAACTCATATGAGGGACGAAGACATAATAATGGGTGTGTGTGTGTTAAACTATGAGAATTTTATATTGAAAAATTAAGTAAAAAGTGAATCTGTTGGGTTGTATTTTGAGATTAGGAATAGAGAGAATGAAGGAAATTCTAGCGCGAAACCTATCTAGAATCTCCCCAAGTAAATTATTTAATCGGTGTTAATTTTAACATGAAAAAGATTCTTGGAAAGGACCAAGATAATGAAAATTTTAAAAATAACAAACATTTTACCCTTTAATCACAAACGATGCATTTTTTAGTAATTCGATATGTACATAATAAAGTTTTTTTTTTTAATAGAATTTTTTTTTTTGACAAGAAAGTAGCTCCTATTACAATATCAATTTAGTACTTAAGCTAATTTCCTAATCCATGTAGGTACGGCTCCTCCAATCCAAGCATGAGGAGATGGAGAGCTTATCGCGTGCTTCGCCAGCCGATGCGCTAGCATCGTATTCTTCCTGGGGAGGTAGTGTATGCTTTGGTTGTCCTCGTGTGCTAGTGCCTCCCTTAGACTTTCAACGATCTCTTCCTCTGGTCCAAAATATCTCTCCAGGTTGCCCTTGCTAGCAGCCACCGTCTCTATCGAATCCGTGAACGTTTTCGTTGGTCCGATATTGAGGTTTCGGGCTTCTTTCATTCCATAGAAAAATTATTTTAAGCTCGATTAGATATTTATTCTTAATTTAATTTCCCCTATTAAATTGAGTCATATCTGATTTAGTATTGTGCATTATATACTTTCCTTACAAAGGATTATGCAAGTGATTTAAAAAATAAATAAATATACATATTATTTAAGTAATAAAAGAAGAAGATGTTTGGGCCAACGACAAGGGCGACTAAAAGACAAGTAGATAGATTTATGAATTAATTCTAACGTTGTGTTATAGTGACACTCCACATGCATTTGGTTTGGACCATTATAAACTAGATATGATCAAACTACACTAGTAAAAGTAGTGACCCAATTCATGACCTGGAAACCAAGCACAAAAATTATATACTATTTTATTGTAGGGTGATGTAGTGGATTTATTAATAGAAAAATAATTAAAGTATTTTATATGAAATATGATATTTAAGCAATTTTTAAAAAATTCTGAATCATATTTTATTAAAAAAATTATATAGAATAATTTATTTTCCATCTCTCTACAAGTTGACTTTTAGATGAAATAAAATTATTTCATATTTCATTAAATATTTTACATAAGTTTTTATGTAAATTTAAATGAATAATACATGAGTTAATTAAATACATTTAATATGAAGATAGGGCCAAGTTTCCTTCTTAAAAGAAAATTGAAAATTACATCATGAGTTATAAATACTCTCTTTGTTCATTATATTTATATTTTTTGTTGTTTTGTGGAGTATAGGTTAAGGAACATTTTTTTTTATATATAAATGTATCCCTCAAATAAAAAGGAAAATAAATTGAAAATGTATAACATACCAGTTACCTCCATTAGCATGAAAGAGTGAAAGAAATAAGGATATAATTTTCAATTAATTTTTTTTAATGATTATATAAGAATAATTTATTGAGAAATATGAAAAAAAAAAAAATAGTTAAAAATAAACATTTTGAATTAAAATTTAATTTAATGATGTGAGTAATGTACTAATTTGTTCTAGGTTTAATTTTGGTTACTATATCCAACACTTTTAAGCGATCTAATTAATTAGAGATGTTTTCAACGACAATGAGGTGACAATGCCATGTAAGTGGAGAGTTTAAAACACCAGTTCTAATTTTGTGTGTATAAATAAAAGATATATTTATTCTATTTAAATAGTTAACTTTTAAATTATTATCTCATATTTTTGGCTCTCTTAAATTAGGCAGTAACTAGCTCACAAACAAAATTTTGTTCAATACACTCTGTGTACAACAACTTAAATCAACTCCGTACAATTATATAAAATTATAAAGTGAGCGTAATGAGTAAAAAATTACTTCTCCATACTCAAAATATATGTTATTCTAGGCAAAAATTTGTGTGAGACCGTCTCACGGATCTTTTTCTGTAAGACGGATCCCTTTTAATCCATATTTCAAAATTTTGGGTAGGATAATCCATATTTTTTTCCAAATTTTGATTTATAAATAAAGTGATAATGTTTAAATAAAAAGTGATAATATTTTAAAAAAAGTGACTGTCACTTTTTACTTAACACTATCACTTTTTGCTCAAACATTATCACTTTTCATATATGAGGACCGTCTCACAGATCTCATTTTGTGAGACGGTCTCACCCAAGACTAGCCCGTTATTCTAAAATCATACACATATATTAAAAAAAAATTATTTCTCATGTTACTTTTAATTAATGATTGCACATCTCATAAAAATATATATATATATATATATATATATTTATGTATATATTTAGTGATCTTAAGGTTAAATTTGAAAGAATGCAATTAATTTACATTGAAAAATATAAAACGTCATATAATTTGCAAAGAAAACGAAAGATCAAAACGACGTAGCCCTTGTGTTATTTTAACTTAATAGTGTTATCAAGCATCTAGATACCCAATACCAAAAGATAACAACTTATATGAGACGATTTTATACTATTTAAGATGAGTTCTCATCATTTATAAATTATACTTAATAAATTACGAGCTTATAAGTTATAATCCTACCTAAGTCGTGTTTTGAAGCAAAATAAAGTATAAATACTAAAATTGAATTTTGTCTCATATATGAGATGATCATCTTACACCAAATCACCACATAACTAAAATATACTTTTAACAAGAGGGACTCTTGTGTGCAGTGCTCTCATATATGAAATGTTACTTCATTTAATCATTTGAGTCGTACTTTCTTTACAAGATCATAAAATGAATCACATTTGTTATACCATGTTTTAAATCAAATAAAAGTAGCAATAGTACGTAGTCGTTATGTTGGTCCCCATTCATGTGCATATAACGAATTCAAATGAAAAATATGAACTGTTTTAGACTACTGTATCAATCAATTACTAGCCTAACTATAAATTACCAAGATATACGGAGCAAACAGATTGACATTACAGTTGAGTGGTTGACATTTGACAATCTATTCACAATTGTCCCCAACTTTATCAACAAATTTTTTGATGACATATTTTACTACATTTTGAGTCTTCAGTTCAATTTTTTTGTTCCATTTTCGTGTTTCATCAATGATTATTACCACATATCGATATAATGTATTGTTATGATATTTACCGTTCATTAATTTTTTTTAACCATCCACATATTATACAATCATCTAATTTATAAAACAAAAAATTAAACACCAAAATTATAAGGGATATATCATTATGTCTAATCTTCAACCCCAAACAAATTAAATCCTGATGTCAATCCGCCAATCATTCATGAGTAAGCCAAATAATTGATGGAAACTGCTAGTTTGATCCATCCATGGCCACCAACATGTGTACTATGGTGACATTACGATGTACAAATTAATCGTATTTATTATTGACACAATTATTTCTCATTCTTTATAATGTGTTGGATAACGAAAATAATACTATAGCATGTGAAGTGAGAGAAAAATAATTAATATGTATATGATATTATATAAATTCCCTATTATATTAATATATTTATATTCTTTATCATTATTTTATTTAATGATGCATAATGTGTCATTTTAAAAATAAATAGAGTACATATGTCATTTTGTTAAATTAACTCACTCCCTTGAAAAAATGACTTCACCGTATCAGTAATGAAAACATGTACTGTATTAAGTTATGTGAATTATTATTAAAAAAAATAAAAAAAATTCACGCGATTTCACTTTTAAAAATCTATTCCAATAAAATTATTTAAATTGAAATGCTGAATCAATTATATTAAATGTCTTACATATTTAATTTTTGAACCCCTCGTACTATGAAAAAAATATCATTTCATGCAAAAGTTTGAACCGGTAGATAAATGTCAAATCTATTCATTTATATTATGTTTTCTTCCATCTCTCTTTAAATTTTACATTTTAACATTTTATGTGTCTCTTAAAAAGCTTTGCATTTCCGTTCTCGGTATGTTGTGAATCTTGTGATTTCACATTTATTAACAACTATCTCTACTTTTAACCAAATTTACATAAATTGACATTGCTTAAATTTTTTGTAATCCCTCAAAAGTAAAATTTAAAGGACTATGGTCGGATTATTAATTTTTGTAATGTCTTTGTTATGCTTTCAAACTGTCACTATTATATATATGAAGTGTCACTGTTAAAATAAATGCTTGTGTTTTAAACAATGATAGTTCACATGCAAAACAATGATACTGTGCCATAATTTTTTTTACCATTCTAATTTAACCTTAGTAACTAAGATATCTCAAATTATGTTCATTCATTTAATTTTGTTATACTTATTTGGATTTTGCAGTTTTTTTATCTCCAATTTTTTAAAAGATATTACTAATTTAATTCATTGTTTTTATATAATATCCACATTTTTATTAATTGATACAATATTCAATTATATTTATATTTAAATAAAAAAGGAATTAATATTTATAAATTAAAAAATATTGAAAAAAATTAGAGCAATCAAGAAGATCATTCATAATAGTTGAAAGCTCGATCAATAATGCAAGTTTGGAAAAAATAAAAAACGATGAGTTAAATCATTGATTTTTCCAAAAACTACATAATCACTATGTTGTAATAATATTGGAGAGAGAGAGACTCCGAGAGAGAGAGAGAGAGAGAGAGAGCCAATCAACTTTCCAATTTTTGTAGTGATGATTTTTATAGAACTTGAATTTTTCACCCCATATTGTAAAATTACTTTTTACTTTGTCTCTATGATTTGTGGAAATAAGATTCGCTTTCACCTCATCTTTCACCCTAGCTACCAAAATATTGACACATTACAAGATAAAAGGAAGTCTCTCTATTCAGGACATATTTAATAGCATATATATATATATTGATTATTTAAAATTAGATGATAACTAAACTTTATAAATTTTAAAGTATAATTTACCTTTAATTTAAGTTATCAAATAACCAATAAAAATGATATATAGTTAATCTAAATTTAATTTAAGCTATCAAACATAGAAGATAAATTAACGACTCTCGTTGCATAGAGAAAATAAAAAATAATTAAAAGCTCACAACAAAGAAGAAATTTGGTGATAAAAAATAAAATAAAAGTATTACAAAATAGATAAGACTCTGGAGGAATACAGAGAAAACTCATTCATCAATGTCAAACAAATAGTACTAATTACTACCTAATTTTAGATAACTAAAAAAAAAACTTAAATGGAAAATCATCGAGAAATAAAAGGAGACCAACTTAATAAAAATAAAATCAACACTAGTTTAAATAAAAAAAATTGTCGAGTTGAGTGAACTTACAAAACAAGTTTAAAAATATAAAATCATCTTGAAGCAGAATAAAAGGAGATCAACTTTATAAAAAGAAAAAAAAAAGTGTTGATATGACATTGAATGAGCGGATAAGGATCCAATACAACGACATACGTCAACATCAAAACTTGAAAATTTGTCCAAATACCAAATTTAATATCTCACTTATTTTTATTTATTATTAATTAATATGGTTTCTGATCTTGTAACATTTAAATTAATTCGTTTTTGAAAATTAACTGAAAATATTTATTTTGAGTTCCACCTTTTTTGGGTGGATCCATCAATATTTAATTGTTGTTCATGGTGGGTTCCACCATAGACACTGTATCTGGACCATTCCTACACACACCACAATTAAATTCGACAATTTGTTATCAACTAGAACTAGTCATGCACGAATTTTCAATAGCATTTTATTGGAGTAGCTTTTAATTAGTTTTGCCAAACAAATGTTCCATCAGTTTTTTGGTTTATATACCTAACCTTAGACTTACATCATTATATATTACTCCTCTATTTTATAAAAGGGAAGAAGAGTTGGATTATATTTGTTAGATCTTAGTTTGTCTCCATTTATGGAAAAATCCTGAATCTCAAAGTCTTGTCTAAGAGTACAGAAATCGAAAATCGCTAGTCGGACGATTTAAATCGTCTAACGCCTATATAGACGACAGTTAACCGTTATAATTTTTTTTAAACCTAAAAATCATAGTAATATATAATAAAATATGAAACCAAACCACATGATTAACACCATCATTCATTAGAAATCAAAATCATAATAATTCATTTGAATAAATAAGAAAAAGAAATTGTGGTTGTAAATTTGTGTGAAAATTTGAAATGATCAAAAAAAAAAAAAAAACGTGAATAATATTGTTTTCTACCAGTCAAACTTTTAAATTTTTTATAACTGTCGCGTATAATCAACTCGTTCGGTAGCCATTTAACCTGATTTGTGCATGAGTACTAGTCTTGACTAACTATTTATGTATTGGTAATTACATGCATGTGTGACATTTTTGTCGTATTGAAGTATTATGGCCTGAAATTAGGTTGGGTGAGAAAGTGTGTGTGAGTTTTACATGAATTAAAACAAGGCATGTGGGTTGAGTGTCCAATCACATAATTGGTCCTCACCCTGATCATGATGGCATATTCTAAATTATAGTATAGGCACCTAGCTTACTAGCTAGCACAAATATATGCAAACACTAAGCTCATATGAAACCTAGCTACTTTTATTTGTAGATCAAATTCGTTACTTTTTGGAGCATTGTCACATTTCAATACACTTTCCTGTTAATTCGGTATATCCATTATCTTTAGAGATTTACATTTTCACCCTATGCTTTTATTGTTGAATTAAATTTGTAATACTACATTTCAGCAAAGATACTATATGTAAACATTTGTAAATTAAAATGACACCAGGTGCAACTTGTGAATCGACTCATATATATAGTTTGGTGAGTAATATGCTAAAACACTAGATTTAATTAGGCACGTACGATTAAATATCAAAATTTAAGTCGATATATAACTTGATTTAATATTCGTCATCCAAGAATGGATACAAGATAATCTCACTTTCGGGAAATTTTTTTTGATGTATAGTACTCCTTCTATCCTGAAAGTTAAGAAATATGATAAAATAAGTAAATGTATAATGTGATTGAGAGAGAAGAATATAATGAAATGTGAGTGAAAGTAGTTTCTAAAAAAAAGATGTGCATCTTTCACTGGGACGATTGAAAAATGAAAGTTGGGTAATTTTCACTGGACGGAGTATAAGTTACAGTGTTATATACTAGTCAAGTCTTCTGCGGCGAACTCGACCAAGAAAACGTAAGGGCAGTGGCACTAACAATGACACCTCCTCCTCCAGAAATGAAATTTTAATTTGTTCGTCCAAATTTATTATAGTAGAATTATTTTTTTCAAACACTGGTTTTATTAATGAATATTGATTAGTTAAGGTATAAAATAAATAATTACGGGTATAATGAAATATTATTGTAGGGTCACTTATAAATAAATAAATTAATTTTTTTTTTATGATCATGAATATAATGAATGATAATTTAAGTAAAAATAAATAATAATGGTAGAATGAAGATAATGTATTAAAATAGTGTGAATAATATATATTTTTTAAAAATGAACATAATTAAATTAGACAACCTTCTGAATAATGAAATTTCTATTATTCTCATTCGCTAAAGAATATTCACACTATTTTATCTCTACCATTTAATCATCAATTAGTTACTCGAATTAATTTTTATTCATAAGTAGTCACTTTATTAATAAGTGAACCACACAATACTTCAACATTATTCATACACTCAACTTATTTATTTTAGACTTATTAAAACTAGTGCTCATAAAAATTAACATGATGAATTCAGATGGAGGAGATATTAATATGTAATTCCTCTGTTCCAAATTAATTTTCACATAAAAAAATGAAGTTTTTTACAATTCTTATCCTAAAAAAAATCAATTTATTACTCTTTATGTCATTATTTTCTTACACAATATATATTATATTATTACAATACACTTATTTTATCATTTTAATAGATTTAAAAGGACTCTAATTCTCTTACTTTATCATTTTTTTCTTAGTTTACCTAATGTTTAAATGAGTGTGAAAACTGATTTAGAGTAGAAGTATGTTATTACTTTTGTCTGGATAAAAAACTTGATTGATTAGTAGATTAAATTCCGTATGATTTTGATGGTGGAGCCTGTAGAGAATAAATCTTAGAATTGAAGATGGCATCTTAGGAAATGAGGGGGAAGTATCTGAGTATAATTTGTATACAAATCCAAATTCGACATAGCGACATAACTATTTTGGAGGATTCGATGGAAATTGTAGATATCATGATGGCGATGGTCGTATTCATTCATCGTTTGCTTTTTTCTTTTTTTTTTTTTTTTTTAATAAAAGACTATTCAAACACAAAGAACTACAGTATGCTAGTCCATATTGATATTGATAGCTCAAATATTTTCAAAAGCAAGAATCATTATGTCAGAAATGTTTTCCATCACATTTTATAATTAATTTACACTTAATTAATATAATAAGCCTCAATATAATGTTTTGAACCAATAATTTGCAATTTTAGAACCATTTCGTTCCTAATAAAAATGTGGTCCATGTGGAGTGCCGTGTACTAAAATTGTGCCTTTTATCACCACTAATTAATCTAATTGTATAAGTAACTTGGAATCTACCTTAACAGTTAACAGCCACCAAAACTCATCATAAATATCTCAAATCTATCACTTGGTAAAAGCAGAGAGAAGATTAAACCTCGTGTTAGAAAATTAGGAGTACGTATTAATAAAGTTTCTGATAAATTGGAGCAACAAATCTTGACTAAAAGCATATATTTTCTCAATTTCTTCGCGTCAAAAAGCACAAGATTATATTTATGCGTTGCTTTGTCACTTCAATTTAAAAGCTTTTCACTAACCTCCACCAAACTCTTATTTTTATATTCTCCCGTTCCTCTGCAAACCAGGTTAATAGGAGAGTTATCACAATTTTTTTTATGAAATATATAAGTAATTAAGGTAAAATGAGTTAAAAAATCACATTTAAAATAGTGATTTTTAAAAACTATCTCAATTAGACATATTTCATGTGTGTAATATTTTATACAAGTATTGCTCGAGAGTTATTTATCATTAGTATAAAAGAATATATATATTAGTTAAAGGTATTTTTTTAGTAATAAAGTAGTATAGTAGATAAAGTTTAGAGTTAAAAAGTTTATTATAAAATTAAGATTTTTTTTTAAAGTAGGAATAAAATTAAGAAATTTTTAATCTTATAAATTTAATCCACAAATTTTCAATTAAAATTAAATACAGAAGCTAGCTATCTCATGACTTTTTGTTCGAGTTTGAAATGAATTTAAATACGGTCAAATCAGCTAAAACATAGCCACCATTACCAACAAACAATGAAGCTGATTTTGTAAGTTAATTGTTAAACTCTATTTTTGAAAGGAAATAAAATATGTTTACCAAAACTAGAAATATGGGGCAATTGTAAAAGATAGGTAATGATGCATTTCTTGATTTCTAAAGAACCAATAAAAAGGTGTTCAATTAATTTGCCTATATTCATGCATCAATTCTAATATTAAAAAAAGGAAAAAAGAAAAAAAAAAGAGAGAGAGAGAGAGAATAATGCCTCCTAAAGTAGATATATATATTTTTTCAACATGAAAGTGAGCACAACATGTATAACAAATCAATGTTAAATAATTACAATTAGAGGGCGAGGGGGAAGTCTCATTATTTCTTAAAAGCAATATATAACGAATAAGTAGATAAAAAAAATTATCTAATAAAGATTCACGATGAACTCACAATTTAAATATTAGTATGAGGTATGACATTGTTCAATTTGAATTGGGTCCACAACTTCCTTCAGAAAGTCTTATAGCCAATTAAGATACATGTAATTCATTGCATTAACTATCTTAATAATAAATTTAACCTTTGTGGGCTTGTGATTAAATGGAAAAGTTAAAATGGTAAGTGCGCCATCACCTACGTCACTATGTTTTTAAGTCACTTGGTAAAAAATAAAAAAGCATTTTGCAGGCTTGTCGCTTATAAATATGAAAGAGTATTAGTTAGAGCAGTTAGTGTAGTAATTCATTTGTTAGTTGTAACTTCTATTTTAGTAATTGTAACTACTCTCTTAAGATGAATAATGATAATTATTTTGATCATATAATTTCAATCTAATTCTTTTTCAATTCATTCAATATCATTTCTATATTTCTAAATTATCTCAATATGCACTCTATTCAATTTCTTCTTGTTATAAAATTTCACAACAACTTTTACATTATGCAATTAGATTACAATTTTAACTTTATATAATTTGATGGATTAAAAATTCAATTGAACACTTGAAAATATATTAAAATTACTTAAAATTCAATTACAATTGCTTATAAGAATTTGCCAAAAAATTAATACAAAATCCTTTCAATTAGAGAGGCGAGATTTATTTTTTCCTTAATTTAAATATTATGAAATTGAAATAAGCGCACAACATACATCTAATCTAATTGTACCCCACCGGCACCCGTGCAAAAAAATGCTAAAGCTGCTTTTCTCCATACTTATTTTCTGCTTTATTTTACTCTCTTTTAGGCTTGTTTACGTAGGAGGGTCCCCCGTTATATAGAAGGGTGTAGTGCAGGAGGGGTCATTGGATCATGAACGCACATATATATATATAGGTGTATGATCCAATAGTACTCTTGTACAGTTATATACAAGAGGAGATCCATTTTCTTTTTAGCAAATCATTTTTTTTTATTCTTATTATGTCTAGTACATTTATTTTTTATTGATTAGGAATAAGTTATTTTTTGGGGAATTTTTTTCACCGTATATATTGGTCATTAATTGGCCTGAAACTGAAAACAACACAAAAGGATATAGTGCATGTTGATCGATTAGCATGAGTTAAAGAGGATGGGCAAATTGATTTTAGCTTGTCATTTTCCCAGTTATGGTTAATTTGTGTTTCTTTTCTTCAATATTATCGCTCTTAACATGACGCTATATAACTTTAATTTCCTTTTAAATTCTGAATAGTAGTATGATATAATTATTTGTCTGCTCAAAAGTGGACCATCCTTTTGCTTATATTTTGTTTAATTAATTATAATCATCATATATTTGAAATTCGACTTATCCGTGTCTTTAAATGTTGGAGTGGAGTACCAATGGTCACGAGAACTACAACAAAATACACCTAATTATTAAGTACACTAGTTTTAATACATTAGTTTAGAATTTTATTATGGATATTCTGTTAATACATCAAGTTATCAATATAATATCTATCAATACACTACTCGATAAAAATGCAAAGAAATTAAAGTCATAGAATTTTAAAGCTAACAATAGAGAATTTTAAGAAAACTACAGGAAATTAAGATTACGTACAGTACGTATATGTGTGTATATAAATTAAAGTAGGAAACTATTATTCCAAAAGAGATAAACTATATTTTCCGAAAATACTATGGCGATTGATACGTGCCCTAAAAATTGTAATATTGTGTCACGTCGGCAAGAATAAATCAATAATCATTTGTTACTTTTTTTTTTTTTTTCTCGAATGCATTTGGAATAAATTTGCATTAAACGCCTCATAAGTTGTTTAGAAAAACTTATAACTCTAAGTCAAGCACTTGCTAGTCAGAATCTTATGTTGATTGCTAGTCAAACAATTTGATTTTGCTTATTTAAAACGTTTTGAATATCCCTATTTCTTTAAATATTGTAAATTAATCACGTCATGAATAGAATTATGAATAAAAACAACACTACTAATATTCTTTTTGACGAGAACATGACTACTCTAATACTACAAATGAGCGGTCAAACGAGGATTATCCAGCAGTTTAGCTCATTTTATAAGATATATTAATTCAAAATAGATATTTAATCGGATCTAAAATAATTTTTTATTCAATACACAAAAATATACTGTAAATAAATGATTATTTATTTATTAATATATATTTATCCACCTATGAAGTGGATAAGATAGAGAGAAGTTAACAACTTCTTATATAAGGAAATCGAACGTGATTTTCCATAACAATAGATTAGAGATGAGAGATTATGTTCTCTCTCTAATCTCCCTAACGCTCACAACTAACAAAAGACATAATGTAGAAAACAGAGATTTCTGAGTATTCTGACAATACGCTCACACACACTTATACATGGAAGGACACTTAGATTGTGGATATGAGAAGCGGTTCGTGAATCAATTCATGTGATCGTGTTCTGACCATGAGGATCACGTATGTGGAATTCAACCGGCCGGATTCAAGATATATTCCGCTGCATTGAGAATTACCGGTTGGTAATTCTAATTTCTCAATCAATTAATTCCAACATATACTCTATTGTGTGCATATCAAATGACGAAAAGACGTCCATCTGTATTGTAATTTGAGTCAGTAAATATTCAACGTCTGGTCATTAATATCTCAACATATCTACCAAATAGAGTCTTACGTGTTTTAATTTAAACTATAAATTTGAAATGTTTACGTTATAATTGTCTTTTTTTTTTTGTATATTGGTGAATTTACTAACCTTTACTATATATAATTCTACTTGCTCCTCGAAAAAAATAAAGGGGAAATAGAGAAAAAAAAATGTAAATTACGATTCATGGAATTTATAATTATAATCATGTATTAATAATAAATACTTGAATTTACGGTCATCAATTAACGATCAAAATGGAGAATGTTAACATTAAAAAAAAAAAAGAAAAGAAAGACAATTAGCATACCCAACATTGAGGAAGAACAAACATAGACGCATTTGCAATTAATTAAAAATTCATAGGATTGGAAATAAAGACATAATCTCTCCTTTAAAAAAAAAAAAAAAATTGTGATTAACAATCTGTTTTGGGTGCAGATTTGGCAGTGCCGACAACTTAGGCAAGCAATTTGGCTAATTACTAATTATATATTAGGCCTAATTAACGATCGCCACGTAAGACAGGAATGGCGCGCAGCCTCTGCACGTTTGGTAATTGTAATTATGAAGGTATAATTAAAGCAATTTGTAAGGTTAATGAATTGTATTAATTATAGGAAAAGGTAGCTACAAGATTACTTGGACGAAAATTCCATCTCAAATGTCCGCGCCAACCATACTTTCCATTCTCCCCCTACTAATTACGAGCGTGTTTCCTTTATGATTCACATAGGCGGGAAAAGTCATTATTTTTTATTTTGGGATTTTAAATTTAGAAAATTGTATTCCCTCTGTCCCGTTGTATGTTTTCCATTTCTTTTGGACATTTTGGTAGATGTAGTACAAGTGATTTGATGGTGATTGAAAGAGAATTGCAAAAAATAGAATGAGAAACTTATTGTGGGACATTCAAATATAGTGGGACGAAGGGAGTATTAAATAAGAACAAGTTATATGTATGTAACTGGTACACACAAGTAATTACTAAAACCGTGTAATAAAGGTGCAAAATCTTAAGGGACAAAAGGGAGGAATTAAAACTAGCCTTTTTGTGTGTGATTACTAATTATAACAATAAAAAATGAAAAAAAAATTACTTGGTACAAGTGTGAGGTCATGTTTGATAGCTTAAATTAAATTTAAATTAACTATATATTATTTTTATGAGTTGTTTGATAACTTAGATTAAGAGTAAATTATGTTTTAAAATTTATAAAATTTAACTAACATTCTAATTTTAGATAATCAGTCTTTACTATAAAACATGTCCTAAGTACACATTTAATTTTAATTATACTCACAATTGACGTTAAAAAATTGGTCAAAATAAAAGCAAAAGCCGAATAAAATAATTGAAAAAAAAAAAAGGAATTTGCAAATAAAAGAGACTGGGCCCACCAGAGAATAAGCCTGCTAAATAAAAAAGTGGGTAGGGGCCCATGAGATGTGATCCACATACATCTTCCACTCACATTTATTTCGAATCACTGTCCTCATCCGCCAATTTTGATCATTCCCACTTACTTATTATTTTCATTCAATCTTCTATTTTTACTTGTAATATTTTATAATGATTAAATATTTGCAATTTTGACTCATATTTTAACAAATCATAACCAAGAATATTAATAAATTTTATATATACTTGATGTTTTTTTTTTTTTTTTTACCATATAAACGTACTTCATTCGTCTTGTAAATATTTATACATTTTTTTTTCAATTTGTTCTAAAGTTATTTGTACACTTTTAATATGAAAAAAAATTAATACCCTTATAAAATCATTTTATTTTAAAATATTTCACTAATTTTGAATTCACATTTACCACACATCGAACTAAATTCTCCTTAGCTACTAAATTCCTCATTTATTTGACTCCTTGTATCACTAAAAAATTATGGAACGTATTGAGTAATAACTTTTCAAGTGTTTTTCTATGAAAATGAAAATTGCTTTGGTAAAAAAATAAAATAAAAAAATCATTCATAATATATATATTGCTCAAGTTTAAAAGGTGTTCCAAAATATTACTCTTTATATATTAATATATTTAATGATATAAAATGTGAGTGATAATTGGGTGCAATTGGTTGTACTTATACAATTGAAATTTAATTTTAATAAATTGGATTAAATGTTAAAATAAAAGATTAAATTAAGTAAATTAAACAATAATATTCAAGTATATCTATACACTCAATTGTATAAAAGAATTTGTCAAAATGTAAATCATAATGGCTTTTGTGAGATATTCTAATGAGTTCTAGTTTAAATTGATCACAACTCTTTTAATTATTCTTGGGATCAAATTTGATAATTTGTCCAAACAATTCTATGTATGATTTTTTATTTTTTTTTACGATTTAAAAAATATTAATTGTTTATATATTAAGCTAAAGAATTTATAAAATGAATGATAATATAAATAAATAAGTAGTAATATTTTAAAGGCCGATAGTAAAAATATTATTTTCATTTTAAAACATATATATTAAGTTTAGACAAAACAAAAAAAACTTACAGATAAAATTTGGACGAAGAGAGTATAATAGTATAAGATATTGAACTTGAAAATATATGGGTTGGTCTGCTATGGACTCGAGTGCATGTTGTGCACCCTAGTCCATGTTGCACTTTTCAGTTTTATTGACTTACACTTTTTGGTAAATGGTGTTGCACTTTTCAATTATTAAACTGTATAATAATATTTTTAGTCATAGTGACTTACATTTTTTAGTAATATTGTGTTTTACTTTTCAGTTTAATAACATACACTTTTCTGTAGACTAGGGTGTACAACATGCACTCGAGTGCATACTAGACTTACCAAAATATATAGTTTCAATTTGGTAGTATAGATTAGCTCAAAATACATGAACAATCGAACCTAAAATAAAATTTTCACTCAACACGCAAAAATACATTCGATTATGTGTATATAAATGACCAAAAAATACATCATTTTCCGATTGAAATATTCAAGACTATAAATATCTTTTTAACATATTTAACCAATGCAGTTGTATGATATTTTTTTGTATGATTGCTTTTTCGACCAGACTAGATAAGAAAGCAAATACTTTTGGTCGTGTAATTTCTTGATTATATGACTTGGGGCTATGTAGGTCAAAAGGTATTCCAGTTTTAGGTTAGAAATTATTTACCAATAGTACATGTGTGTATAATCAAATAATTGGTCCAATTTAGATGAAAAATGTTTCAGCTTTGCAATTAAAAAAAAGTACTCCCTCCACATTTTGTAAAAAATTATGTATAAAGTAAAGAAATGAGTTGACTTTTGTGTATGTGTGGAGAAAATGTAACAACACTTACGTAAATTTGAGGATATTGTGAGGATAAAATTTATAAAGGGGTTTCCATTTTAATGGGTGTGAAAGTTATTGTAAGATGTCCCGAAAAGAAAAATGTGAAAGTAATTGCGGGACGGAAGGAGTATCACTTAGCCTTCAAATTTTAGAAATTCACCCTCCATCTTAGATAAACAGTCGAATATATCCCTGAATAAATATTGTAATGTTTTAATTAACGAGGATATTACTATAACACTATATTTTTTATTTATTAAATTTCTTTTTTAATAAATTTAGCTATCCAGATTCTGAATAACATCTTTTTCTATTAAAAAAAAATCGGTTTCACCATCTTCATCATTTGGTTGACTACAAATTAATTGTTACTGTAAGATACAGTAGAATGTTTATTATTATAATGAATGAAGTGCGGTTATGAAAATGCAAATTAACGTTATAGAAGTGGAGTAGTAGTTAATAAATGAGGGCAAAAGTACCCCTATAAATACCCCCTGTACACACACCAAATTCATTACTCAACTTCAACTAGCTTTATTTACAATACACACAACCAACACAGAGAAAGAAAAAATGGCAGCTTTTCCAGTGATCAACATGGAGAAACTCAACGGAGAAGAAAGGGCAGCTGTTTTGAGCAAGATCAACGACGCCTGTGAAAACTGGGGCTTCTTTGAGGTATTTTTATATATATACATATATTGTTGATGATTAAAGTCTGATGAATTGTTGTATGAATTTGCAGGTGGTGAATCACGGAATTGCCCCCGAGTTCATGGACACGGTGGAGAGGCTGACTAAACAGCACTACAAGAAATGTATGGAGCAACGATTCAATGAAATGGTTGCAAGCAGAGGCCTCGAAGCTGTTGAATCTGAAATCGATGATTTGGACTGGGAGAGCACTTTCTTCCTGCGCCATCTCCCTGTTTCCAACATCTCTGAAGTCCCTGATCTTGATGATGAATACAGGAAAGTTATGAAGGAATTTGCAGCTCAATTGGAGAAACTGGCAGAGCATCTCCTTGATCTGCTCTGTGACAATCTTGGCCTTGAGAAAGGCTACTTGAAGAAGGCCTTTTATGGATCCAAAGGCCCCAACTTCGGCACTAAGGTCAGCAACTACCCGCCCTGCCCGAAGCCCGACCTCATCAAGGGCCTTCGGGCCCACACGGATGCCGGAGGCCTCATTCTACTTTTTCAGGACGACAAAGTGAGTGGTCTCCAGCTCCTCAAGGACGGCGAGTGGGTCGACGTTCCCCCCATGCGCCATTCCATCGTTATCAACCTCGGTGATCAGCTCGAGGTACTTAATTAACTGCTTACAGAATCACTTTTTTATTTATTTATTTATTTAAAAGTTGTGACAGACAGCTTTAATAATTTTTTTAATAAAATTTAGGTGATAACGAATGGCAAGTACAAGAGTGTGCTGCACAGAGTGATTGCGCAGACGGATGGGAGCGGCCGAATGTCGCTCGCCTCGTTCTACAATCCAGGAAATGACGCGGTGATCTACCCGGCGCCAGCATTGGTGGAGAAGGAGGAGAGCAAGAATCTGTACCCGAAATTCGTGTTTGATGACTACATGAAGCTGTATGCTGGTGTGAAGTTCCAGGCTAAGGAGCCAAGATTTGAAGCTTTCAAGAATGCTAATTTGGGACAAGTTGCATCTGCTTGAGTTGAGTCATCATTAATTAATAATTTAT
The DNA here is from genome assembly GCA_963675135.1 of Galeopsis tetrahit. NCBI lineage: Eukaryota > Viridiplantae > Streptophyta > Magnoliopsida > Lamiales > Lamiaceae > Galeopsis > Galeopsis tetrahit. The sequence goes on from OY776123.1 coordinate 74,380,238, forward strand.
TAATTGAGAGAGTATGTTTGGTCTGTGTCTGTGTGTGTGCTTATTTTACTTGGAACTGGAACTATAATTATGTATGTTAATTGACTACCTACTATATTTCAATGTACGTACTACTGGTTATATATAAATAAATTATTTATCCCCCACTACCCCAATTGGGAATGTTGAATAATAATTCTCAATAATGAACATGTCCTATATATTCTATCTGCAATAAAAACAAAATTGCTGATGCATCACCACAACGTGTTGTGTTGTGTTATGTGGGCTTGTACCTGGGCCGTGAGGTTTGTACCCCCAATAATTCTTCTCTATGTCTTTGGTTCGTTCGTGTTCGTGTAATATGTCACGTTGTCCTCATTTTCACCACGAACCAATTAACATAATATCAACTATATGAACATTATTTTTTTGGTTAATTAGGACTAATGGCACAACACATTGTAAGCAAGACAACTGTCGATGATGAGGATGGCCTCAATCAATCAAAGATCCACTAGTATCCAAAGCATCCAGCTGATCTTTCATAAGTCCCAACTAACTCTGACTATCGATCATTTTTCTTTCAACAAGAATATTTCAGTACGTTAATTGACTTTATATATTATTTCCATGTATATAATAGACTAGTAATTTAGCTATATAATCTATCAAATACTACTAGCTAGTAAGTAATTCTCATTAATCTTGTGAAATTGCACCGGAAAACATTACAGTACAACTCTTAAAGCAGGGGACAAATAGTAATATGGAAGACCATATTCATAAGGACTGCAGAAACCCCAGCCAATATATATATATATATATATATATATATATATATATATATATATATATATGATGTAGATAAATATGTCGCTCCTGAAAAAGTCGACACGTGGAAACAGGATGAATTATAGTAATCTCAATTAGGTCAATAAGCTTGAAGGATTGGATTAATACACCCCTGGGCTTCTAAAGAGAAATAAGATTGGTTGGGCCTTTGGCCCACATTGGAAGGATAATATCCTTTGGGCTTAGGGATAGGGCCCAAAGGAGAACGCATGATATCAATTAATCTTTCTTAACTAAGTCAAAGGAAGGGGTCATTCCATGAAGATAGGGAATGATACGTTGAGGAACCAAGTCTTCCGGGAGATAGACCGATTCCTCAGGGACTTGGGGGCCGGATTTACAGGAATGGGCCGAGAATATAGGGAGAACGTGTCTTTCCCTCTCTGGAGAGAGGGGTCAGGTATATAAGCATGTTATTTCCATATTCTAAGGTACGTTCTTTTACATAATACATACATTCTTACGAAATATACACTGAATTGAGAAGAAACACCACTGTATTCGCCGGAATTTCCCTAGAAATACAGGGGAATTCCTCTTTGATTTCTCCTACGGCCGATTCTGACTTGAGCGTCGGAGCTTCTACGCCGGAGCCCCCCTCCGGCGTACTTTTGCAGGTCATTTTCGGATTCCCAAGGAGATTTTCTTGAAGATTGCCAAGGACAAAACGAGTGATTTGATTTGTGATTAGCAGTGCTCGTAGAGGAACGACTGATATCTAAAGACGTTCTTTTTCGACGCATCAAGTGGCGCCGTCTGTGGGAAACTAGATCTAAGACGTGAGATTTATTTCCTAACTATTGGAGGTGAACATGAGCTTGTTAGACGAACTACTAAAGAGAGAAAGAATATATTTTCCTCCCCTATACGACCTGAATTTGGAATTCCAGTGGGAGGAAGAACTCCACTACCTATTTTCCTTCCTCCCCCTCCGAAGAATTTGGTTAAAATTTCGGGAAAATGACTTGCATTCGTTCCTTCAGGGGAAAATCCGCCCCTTACACCAATAGAAGTCTAGAATCTGAGGGAAGAGACTCTAGACACTCCTATCCCTACTGAGGGTGACATGTCTGGAGCCCTCGGGGGTGGACCTAGCAGGGAGATACCTCCAGCAGCTACAGGTTCAGAATTGCTGGTATTGACTACTGAACAACTGAATGTTATAATAACACGATCCAGGGAGAAGGTGATGGTTGTCCAGGGCGCTCCAGCCCCTGTAGCCTTCCCGAGGGCGACTGAGGCTGTAGGTCAGAAATGACCTGAACATATACCTGGAATCTCACAAGTCTTTTCGAGGGTTTGATGAACATATACCTGGAATCTCACAAGTCTTTTCGAGTATTTGATAACTTAAGGGAGGTATCTCTGCACTCTTTATGTAAATTGAAATTGAAATATCACTTGAAAGACGTTTTTGTTGATGATCTAGTGTTAAGTACTTCTGAAAATTAGTTTGTATAAGAAATATAAGTCTATAATGAGAACATGTGTGTAGTCTGATAAAAAGTGATTGTGATAATATTTGCATCAACGGTCATTTTCTGACTATTATGTTGAAAAATGTGATATATGAGGTAGCATGCATTGTCTTGGCTAATTGATTGATACTAATCTGATACTTGAATGATGATGTAGATAAATATGTCGCTCTCTAAGAAGTCGACACGTGGAAACAGGATAAAATTATGATAGTTATGATTAGGTCGATTTATGGGAAAGCAGGATTAATACACCCCTGGGCCTAGGTAGGGAAATTAGAGAAATCAGGGCGATTGGGCCTTTGGCCCACATTGGGAGAGTTAAAAGTTCATGGGCCTGAAAAGACCTGGCCCAAGGAGGGAACGCATAATCAATCTTTCTTAACTAAGTCAAGTGAATGGGTCAAATCCACGAAGATATAGGGAGTGCTATGCTGAAGAACCAAGTCTTCAGGGGATAGCCCGATTCCTCAGGGGCTTGGGAGCCGGATTCTTAGGGATGGGCCGAGAATATAGGGAGAACGAGCCTTTCCCTCTCCGGATAAGGAGGCCAGGTATTTAAACAGGTTATTTCCATATTCTTACTTACGTTTTACATATTATACACACTTTCACAAGAACTACACACTGAATTGAGAAGAAATACTACTGTACTCGCCGGAATTTCCCTAGATATACAGGGGAATTCCTCTTTAATTTCGCCTACGATCGATTCTGACTTGAGCGTCGGAGCTTCTACGCCGGAGCCCCCCTCCGGCGTACTTTTGCAGGTTATTCTTGGATTCTTGGGAGATTTACTTGAAGATTGCCAAGGATAAAAAGAGTGATTTAACTCGTGATTAATAGTGCTCGCAAGAGAACGATCGATATCCGAAGGCGTTCTTTTTCGACGCATCAACTGGCGCCGTCTGTGGGAACATTTCAAGCTAAGGCGTGAGAAAAGTTCCGTATTTAAATGGGTGGAGGACAAGATCCAACGAAGCAGACAAAGGAGAAAGGAGATTCTACTCCTCCTCCTCTTCCTCCGCCTCCGCCAGGGTTTCCCTCCAATCGAAATTTAGGGAAACGACCCGTGGATCATACACTAGAAGATATTCCCCCTCCAGGCTTTCCCTCAAATCGAAATCTAGGGAAACAACCTGTAGGTCACCCATTAGAGGATATCCCTCCCACTCAAGAGGGAGATGTACCAGGTACCTCAGGAGCTTCGGGGAGTGGGATCAATGGGGATAACCCTAACGCTCAACCGGAACTCCTGACTGTCTCTCGAGATCAGTTAGATGAGATGATCGCACAATCAGTGGAAAGAATAATTGCCACTCGAGGACTTCGCCCTCCCGAACCTACCCATAAGGGCACACGACCAAATCCACCAGAGCATGTCATCGATTCGGTTCCAGTCCCCTCCAGGAACGAGGATCCCCCTCGAAACCCAGAAGAAAAAGTACCTTCCCAGGCTGAAAGAAGCATCCTGGAAAGACCCCCTCGGAGAGATGTGGAGAGGGTCCTGGGGGATACCACCCTGGATACAGGGATGGGAGAAAGCACGGACGACACGTATCAAGGAGCCGTCAGTGATCAGATACAGGCCTTGCGGAAGGAGATGAGGGATATGCAGAAACATATTACTGACAATGTAAGTAAACCCTCTTATACCACTGGATATCAATTCTCATCTAGTATTTTGCAAGATGAACTGCCCTCTAATTTCAAATCTTTAAACTTTGAATATGATGGCACCACGGACCCATACGAGCATCTGATGAGGTTTGAGAATGCTGCTCTATTACATCGGTATGGAGAGGGCGTTAAGTGCAGGGTATTCCTGACCACACTATCTAAGGCTGCACAACAATGGTTCACACAACTGGGACCAGATACTGTCCACTCATGGTCCGAATTCAGCGAATTGTTCCTGCATCAATTCGCCAGTGCTAGGAGACAGCCTAGAGCCACCCTTACTTTATTTAACATGCGCCAGGGAGAGAACGAGAGCTTACGGGCTTTCTTAAAAAGATTCAACCAAGCAGCTCTCGAAGTACCTACAGCCTCCTCAGAGGTCAAAATCAACGCCCTCACCAACGGGTTAAGAGATGGGGATCTATTCACATCTCTAGCCAAGAAGCCAGTTCGAACCTTTGATGAGTTACTGAGGAGAGCAGAAAAATACCTCACCCTGGAAGAGGTAAGAAAGGCTAAGCGCTCGGAGACCAGGACAACAGTGGGTAATGGAGAACGTAGGAAAGAAATTCCGCTTAGGAGGCCAAGTCCGGAGAGACATCGAAGCTCCAGGAGGCTGGAAAATGCAAGAAGAGAGGAAGTTGCACCCTGGAGCCCTAGGGGAAGGGAGAAGAGATATACCCCTTTGAGGATAGAGCCAGCCGAAGTCCTAGAGGTGGCCGGGGACCATCCGGATATGAAATTCCCCTATTCAAGAAGCAGAGGTCCCCAAAATCCTAAGTCAAGCAAATTCTGTAGGTTCCATAACGACTATGGCCACGATACCAACCAATGTTGGCATTTGAAGGACGAGATAGAGAGGATGATTCAGGCAGGCCATCTGAAGGAGTTCACCTTCAGAGACCGACAAGGCCCCAGGGGTCAAAAGAGAAAGGACCCCGAGGGGAAGCAGGAAGATGATAGAAGAGATCAGAGGAAGGGCAATGAGGAGCCACCACCCCCTCCCCAGAAGAGGGGAACTATTCACATGATTATGGGAGGCCCCGCTGATGGGAATTCCTTCAGGCAGAGAAAGCAGAGCGTTCGGTCGCTGAAGAACGAGAGGAATATAGAGCACCATGAAGTGGGGAAGATGACAGAGGGTCCGGACATCCATTTCTGGCCAGAAGACGCAGGGGAACCCCGAGAAATTCATAATGACGCGCTAGTCATTACCACAGATATAGCAGGATACGATGTAGCAAGAATTTTTGTAGATACTGGAAGCTCTGCCGACATCATGTTTTTGGAGTGCTTTAAAAAGATGGACCTGAATATAAAGCTCAGACCGGTGGAAACCGCTCTTTATGGATTCTCAGGGGGAGCTATTCAACCCCTTGGTTCAGCGTTGCTGCAAGTAGGGTTAGGAGTCGCCCCTAACCGTCGAGTACAAGTCATAGAATTCCTGATTGTAGATGTCCCATCTTCCTATAACGTAGTAATGGGAAGGCCAAGCTTGAATATTTTTCAGACAGTGATCTCCACCTTCCACATGAAGATGAAGTTCCCCGCCTCGGGGGGTGTGGGAGAGATATGTGGCGATCAATATCAGGCAAGGAAGTGTTACGTGGAATCGGTCAAGATAGCAGACAGGGCCGTATTCCGGGGAATGGAGAGATTTAAGGGCGAAGACCCTGAGCTGAAGAGACAGAAGGTGGGTGAGCTAATGCAAGAGCAGCCCAAAGCTAAAGCAGACGAGGAGTTAATGAGCATCGAGCTCTACCCAGGAAAGGAGGGATTTACAACCAGGATAGGTACGAATATGAACCCTGAGCTCCAGGGAAAGATGATACTCACCCTCCAGGAGAATGCAGACATCTTCGCATTCACGGCGACGGATATGACGGGTATCCCTCCAGAAATAGCAGTGCACCATCTGAATGTGGATCCCAAAGCTAGGCCTGTGAAACAGAAGTTGAGGAACTTCGGTAAAGAGAAGAACCTCACTGTAAAAGAGGAAATCGATAAATTGTTGAGTGCAGGGCATGTGAAGAGAGTGCAGTTCCCTGAGTGGCTCTCGAACGCAGTGCTGGTGTCCAAGGGAGCCGGCAAATGGAGGATGTGCATCGACTTTAGGGACCTGAACAAAGCCTGCCCTAAAGATCACTATCCCCTGCCCAGGATTGATCAACTAGTGGATGCCACGTCCGGGTTTGAATTACTCAGCATGATGGATGCATATCAGGGGTACCATCAAATCCAGTTGAACCCCCTCGATATACCAAAGGTATGCTTTATTGCAACGTGTGGTACTTTTGGTTATGTACGTATGCCGTTCGGACTAATAAATGCAGGAGCCACCTATCAAAGGATGGTAGACTCGGTTTTCCGAGGACAGATAGGGAGAAATATGGAGGTTTATGTAGACGACATGCTAGCTAAAAGCATCAAAGCAGAGGAACACATTGATGACCTGAAGGAGATATTTCAGGTAATTAGAGATAACGGTATCAAACTTAACCCAGCTAAATGTTCCTTTGGAGTAGGGTCAGGGAAATTCCTCGGATATATGGTGACGCAAAGAGGAATAGAGGTTAACCCTGCCAAGGTGAAAGCGGTCCTTGACATGCAACCCCCTCGGAACTTGAAGGAATTGCAGACCTTGAACGACAGAATCGCAGCCCTTAGCAGATTTATAGCAAAATCAGCGGAGAAGAGCCACCACTTCTTCAGAACACTAAGGAAGGGATCAAAATTCGAATGGGATGAACAGTGTCAAAAGGCTTTTGAAGAACTGAAGCTCCATCTGGAACAACTCCCGAAGTTAACCAAGCCTACTCAGGGAGATGTCTTACTCCTATACCTCTCAGTAGGGGAACATTCTCTGAGTACTGCCCTGATGAAAGAGGAAGGCCCCACACAACAGCCCATATATTATGTGAGCAAGGTCATCCAAGGAGCGGAGACGAGGTATTCAGAGGTAGAAAAGGCAGCGCTGGCAGTGGTAGTAACGGCTAGGCGACTACGCCCTTACTTCCTATCTTATAAAGTGATGGTGAGGACTAACTTTCCGTTGAAGCAGACACTAGGGAGAGCAGATTTATCAGGAAGAATGGTCAGGTGGGCAGTGGAACTGCAGGAGTATGATATTGACTATGAACCAAGGAGAGCCTTCAAGGCTCAAGCTTTAGTAGACTTTATTCAAGAGTCTACCAGAGTGGAAGAAGAACAGGGATGGAAGGTATACGTGGATGGCTCAGCATCCGCCTTGGGATGCGGAGCAGGGATAGTATTGGTTGACCCTGATGGCCAAGAAGTACAGGTTGCTGTCAAATTCCGGTTTTCGACCTCAAACAATGGCGCAAAGTATGAGGCCCTGATTAGAGGAGCTAGCATGGCAGCAGAGTTAGGGGAACAGAAAGTCACCCTGTACTCCGATTCGCAGCTGGTAGTACAACAGGTCATGGGGGAGTACCTCGCCAAAGATGAGAGAATGATCGCTTCTCTAGAGGAGGTAAAGAAATTAAAAAATAAATTCCATACTTTTGAAGTGGTACAGGTACCAAGAGAAGAGAATGTGAAGGCAGATGGACTGTCTAAACTAGCTAGTTCCACTGAATTCGAGGGAGACGGAAAGGTGACCCTGCTGGTGGCGGATCAAATAGCTACGGAAACCCTGATTAGAGAGATAACAACAGGGGATGATTAGAGGAAAGAAATATGGGAAGAATTGAACAGGGGTCCAGTAACCCAATGTCCAGAGAGGCCAAAGCTTGGAGAAGGAAGTATTGCATCCTAGGAGGTCAATTGTACAAGAGGTCCTTCACTCAACCTTATCTAAAATGTCTTTCAAGAAGAGAAGCAGAGCTAGTGATCAAGGACATCCATGAAGGTTGCGCATCCAGCCATGAAGGTTACCAGACCATGGTGAAAAAGGTATTTAGGGCAGGTTTCTACTGGCCTAACATAATTAGAGACGCTAGAGAATATGTGAAGAAATGTGAGAAGTGTCAGAAGAATGGGCCTTTGATACGAGTACCCGCAGAGGAAATGGGGGCTATGTACTCGCCTTGTCCCTTCGCCAAATGGGGAATAGATCTGGTGGGACCCTTCCCCTTGGCACCTGGAGGGAGAAAATTTCTGATCTTGGCTGTGGACTATTTCAGTAAATGGGTAGAGGTTGTGCCCTTGGCCAAAATCGAAGAAGATAATGTAATTCTTTTTCTTGCCAGACATATTTGTTGCAGGTTTGGAGTACCCAGAATCTTGGTTTCCGACAACGGAACGCAGTTCAATGGAGAGAAAGTAAGGAGGTGGTGCGAAAGGTGGAACATTACACAGAGGTTTACTTCAGTAGCCCATCCACAAGCTAATGGGCAGGTGGAGGTTACAAACAGAATCCTAGTGGATGGTATTCGGACACGATTGGAAGAGGTAGGAGGAAAATGGGTAAAGGAGCTAGACAACGTCCTCTGGTCCTACAGGACCAGCCCTAAAACAGCTACGGGCGAATCTCCCTTCTACTTGGTATATGGGGCAGCGGCAGTGATACCTCCTGAGGCCAGACTCAAATCGCACCGGATCACCTATTTTGAAGAAAAAAGAAATGAAGAGTTGATGAGGGAGGCGCTGGACCAGATAGATGAAGAAAGGGAGATGGTGAGATTAAAAGCAGAAAGGTACAAGAGTCGGATCAAGGCAGCATATGATCGCAGGGTGATCCCTCGCTCCTTTAAAGTGGGAGATTTAGTCCTTCGGAGAGCAGATGCTTTGAAGAACACGGGGAAGCTGGAACCCAATTGGGAAGGTCCGTACAGGGTAATACAGGTACTAAAAGGCGGGGCATACAAGCTCCAAGACATGACCGGGAAAGAGATACTAAGGCCATGGAACGTGTGCCACTTGAAGAGATTTTATGTTTGAGGAAGGTGTTATTCCCCTACTTCCTTTCTCTTTATGAACAATTTTGAATGTTTACTTCTTATTCGAATAATTGCTTCACCGGCACTCTTTTTCCCTCTACGTGGGTTTCCCTTTGGGGTTTTACCACGGAGAGGTTTTTAATGAGGCCGGCATAGGTTCCCCTTATTTGCCTATGTTGATGAACACTTTTGATCAATGGAGCACCGGTTTTGATAAAATTTCAGCAATTTCCCTAAATGCATGTTAATACTGTGATGAAATGACTCTTGTATGCCGATTTTATGATGAAATGTTTCTCGTATGTTAATATCATGTCAAGACAACTGTTAAGGGCCTGCATAATGAGTACTGAAATAACGAACATGTTTTGAAAATTAAAACATAACATGATAGAGATATTGCAAAATAGAGAGATTTACACCAACTCATGAGGATTCGAATAGAAAATACCTAGGAAGAATTCCTAAAGTTTCTATCCACGACAGCCTCTAAAGCTAGGGGGAGTAGGGGGTATAGCAGTAGAAGATATAATTAACTTGTCAATAAACCCTATCCCTAGCGACTTTCGCAAACTCTTACGAGTATAAACAAACTCTTACGAGTATAAACAAACTCTTACGAGTATAAACAACTTAAGGGAGAGTATAATCCCTACGAATTCTAACTTTTGGGAGAGTATAATCCCTAAACATTCTAAACTTCAGGGAGAGTATAATCCCTAAGAACTCTTACGAGTATAAACTAACTCTTACGAGTATAAACTAACTCTTACACTCTTACGAGTATAAACTAACTCTTACGAGTATAAACTAACTCTTACGAGTATAAACAACTCTTACGAGTATAAACTAACTCTTACGAGTATAAACAACTCTTACGAGTATAAACAACTTAAGGGAGAGTATAATCCCTACGAATTCTGACCTAGGGGAGAGGATAATCCCTAAAAACTCTAGTGTCAAGAGAAAGACTAAAAACGTTAGCAAATCACCAAGTAAGTACAGGGATATAAACCCTATCTCCTCATTAAGGTTCCTCTAGGAGCTTTAGAGCCTTTACGTGTCCAGAAAATGTCGAAAACATGCTAACAGATACCACACCTTATAACAGAGATAGAGATATATATGTATATATGCATGCCAAGTAATAAATGTGCAGGTACGATATTAAACGAAAGAGAAGCAGGAATATTCAAGACTTAAGGCACCATGCTTAAGCCCTCCACAGAAAAACCCCGGAGTGTGGAGTCTCCGGAAAATACCAAAAGGGCCTTAGAGGCCTTAACAAAATAAAAAGTGTTTTAAAAGTACCAAAGTGTTATCAGGGAAATAAAGTTATGAAGAGAGGGGAACATCATTCTTCCCCTCGGAACCTTCTCCTGCCTCCTCAGCTCGCCCACTGGAATCGCCACCCTCTGCCTTCTCCATCAGAGCACCTGCTGCCACGGTAGCCACTGGAGTTGGGTTTTCCACATGAATAGGGAAAGCTATATCCTTTGCTGGTGCAAGATCATCCAAGTTCAGGGCAGCATCTTTCAGCTCCAAGACTGCCTTCCTCATCCCAGGTAACCACCAAGGGGTATTGATGTCTTCCTTAGCATCTCCAGGGAACTTGGGGGGAGTATCCAGTTCGTCTAACCGGAGGGCACGAGTATACTGACCATTAAATCCTGGAGCAGAATGTTCAGCCACGGCGTTGGAAAACCCATGATCGATGAAATGGGGGATATATGCACCCATCGCCCCTAAAAAGCTGCTGCTCTGAAGAAAGGCCTCCAACCACTCCCGATGCAAGGTACCTAGAAATTTTTGACCTATGGCAGAGGTAAACAGGGACTCTATGCATAATCTCATACCCGCCCGAGGGAGAGTAACCTCCAGTTGTTCAACTCGTTTACCAAACTCTTTCTTCAACGAAGAAATCTCCCCCGAAAGCGTCGTCTGGAGTACTTTACACTTCTGATTAGCGTCCTGTAATTCTGCATCGAGGATCTCCTTCTTCACCTTCTCCAGCTCCACTTGGCTTTGGAGATCATCCACTAGCTGAAGGGACTGAAGAGCTCGCTCAGACATGTTGGAAAACAGGAGACCAAACTACACAATGAACAATCTAAAGAAGTAAGACAGGTATACTTTTGACAATATTAAATTATCCAGAAGTATATTTGCATGGAAAGTCTACCTGTGTAAAGCTATGGGCCGCATGCACAACTCGCTCCTCGGGGGACAGAGCATTAAGAGCCTCCGTGGTGGGGGTCGGAGTGTGACGCTCTATGAAAGCCAGGAGATGGTCAACATTAATCTCATCAGGAGCGTCGGAAGCGGCATTAGGCAGCGAGGATTTGGTTTTGGACTTCTTCTTTTTAGCATCAGAGGCAGGAGGCAGAGTAGAAACTAAGGCTTTCTCAGTAGAGGATCGGGTGCGCTTAGCAACTGACCCGGTGGCAGGTTTCACTGGGGAAGGAGGAATTGGAGCCTTGGAGGAGCTTTCAGGAGCCGGAGACTTAGCAACCATCGAGAGAGGAGTGGCATCGCGGGAAATCTGAGTTAACCAACTCATAGCTGCACAAAGGGAATATGAAACGACATTAACAAACACAGTAGTCCAAATTTTGAGGACAATGCCAAGAAAAAAGAAATGGTATTACCATCGTCGGGACCTAAGGGGTAATCGGGGCGACCAAAATCGAAATGAGAGAGGGCTCTAGGATTTTTACAAATACTCATCACATCAAAAAAGCCATGGGCAGAGACATTGTCATTTAAATGGTTCATTACATCCAAGTTTAGAGAAGAACAAACAGAAAGAGGAGGACGGGGTACCCCAGGATTCTCATAAATCCACCCCTCATGAGGAAACTCCCAAGGAAGAGGATTCATAACAAAGAAGTAATAGTATTTCCAGTCCTGGACCCCTTCATGGAGCTTTTCCATGAACTTTTCGGTCCTGGAAGTACGACCACTAGTGTAAAAAAACCCGTCCGCAAACTTGCACACGTACTGGGTTAGAAAGAGCTGAGCCGAAGGTTCCCCACCATTTCCCTTCATCAGGATATAAAAGCCTAACATTGCGCGTATGGCATTGGGAGTAAATTGGTTCAAAGGTATGCGAAGATAGGTGGAAATTTCACAGAGGTAAGGATGTATCGGAAATCGAAGGTCTGCTTTTAGTTGGGCCTCCCAAAAGGCTAAGGTATTATGGCCTGAAAAATTAGGGCGCTCTTTCCTATGTGCAGCCCTAACTGAATAATCGGCGGGGAAGATCCCTGAACGGAGAAAAGCGGCTACGCGCTCAGGAGTGAGAATCGAAGGACCGGAAATTTTATCCTCCAAAGCTTGGTCAGTTACGGGAAATATGGGAAACGAGTCAGAAGTGGAACTCTCCATGGATGTGGAGTTGGAGGAGGAGGACATGAGGGTATTGTAAATGAGAAAAGAAAGGAAGGAGTAGATACCTGGAGCAAAGTCGGTTTTAGGAGTGATGACGGAATGGCCGCTGGACGTGCGTGAAGAAGTTAAAATTGCAGAAGTGAAAATGAAGATGGAAGAAGGATAAGTTTGAAAGGGAGAGAAAAGGGATTTTTTGGTGGAGTGAATAGGAATTTCGAAATAATTACACTGGAGAGAGAGAAATGAAAAAACCAAGGTGAATTAAATACCCTCCAATGAAGGAGCGCGTGGCTGAAAAGGACGGCTGGATGTTCCTCTCGGGCGGACGCCTGGTTGTAAGATTCGAGGGTAAGTTGGCGTGTGGAAGCGGAAAAGGCTTAAAGCCTTCTGAAAGTAATTATTGAGGAGGAAATTAAAATCAGTAATATTTTGGGAGAATACCGGAAAGAGTGTTTAAAGGAATGGATTGTTTCTCTATGAATTATCTTATTATTATTTTTATTTTTTATTTTCCTACTCTCCTAAAAATTATTTCTTTTATGAGAGTAGGGGGGAGTGGTTGATGTAGATAAATATGTCGCTCTCTGAGAAGTCGACACGTGGAAACAGGATAAAATTATGATAGTTATGATTAGGTCGATTTATGGGAAAGCAGGATTAATACACCCCTGGGCCTAGGTAGGGAAATTAGAGAAATCAGGGCGATTGGGCCTTTGGCCCACATTGGGAGAGTTAAAAGTTCATGGGCCTGAAAAGACCTGGCCCAAGGAGGGAACGCATAATCAATCTTTCTTAACTAAGTCAAGTGAATGGGTCAAATCCACGAAGATATAGGGAGTGCTATGCTGAAGAACCAAGTCTTCAGGGGATAGCCCGATTCCTCAGGGGCTTGGGAGCCGGATTCTTAGGGATGGGCCGAGAATATAGGGAGAACGAGCCTTTCCCTCTCCGGATAAGGAGGCCAGGTATTTAAACAGGTTATTTCCATATTCTTACTTACGTTTTACATATTATACACACTTTCACAAGAACTACACACTGAATTGAGAAGAAATACTACTGTACTCGCCGGAATTTCCCTAGATATACAGGGGAATTCCTCTTTAATTTCTCCTACGATCGATTCTGACTTGAGCGTCGGAGCTTCTACGCCGGAGCCCCCCTCCGGCGTACTTTTGCAGGTTATTCTTGGATTCTTGGGAGATTTACTTGAAGATTGCCAAGGATAAAACGAGTGATTTAACTCGTGATTAATAGTGCTCGCAAGAGAACGATCGATATCTGAAGGCGTTCTTTTTCGACGCATCAAATGAGACTCGTCGATGCGATGAATTTGAGTGAGAAGAATAATTTACCTGTGATAGATAGAACCATGATAAACTATTATATGTTGTGATTTGCATAAATGACTACTCCTTAACTAAGATGTTGTGGAGAATGATTTAAATCTATTTAGTTTAGCGTGGATGTTAATCGTTTCAATCAATATGTTGCGAAAATATGAGACGTATTGTATATGTGGAAAGATTCGCACGAGAATACACCTTTTATTGAATGAGCATTAGAATATTGACAAAACACGTACTAAATCTTGGTACAAATTGTTATTTAACCTTTTTGTTTCGAGAAATTTTGAGGAGGTCCAGCCCAGAAATCCTTAAGAACTCTGGGAGTGCTGAAAACGCAGGAGGTTCAGGAGGGATATTCAGGTCCCCGAGAGCTGGCAGAGATATAGAGTATTCCAGTCCCCGAGGGCTGGCAGCGATATGGAGTATTCCAGTCCCCCAGGGCTGGCAGAGATATGAAGTATTCCAGTCCATGAGGGTTACCAGAGATATGAACATGAATTGGCCAGGACCTAAGAGCCCAGGTCCGTGAGGGCTAGCAGAGATATGCTGAGTACATTAGTTCCACTGGTTAGTACAAGTGTTAATTCTTGTAGATATTATTATGAGCATGTATTTAAGAGATTGACATATATGATACGAGGCTACTCTTTTCCGTTGAATTAAGAAGGGTCCCCTTAAGCTTACACGATTGATTTATGTAGATGTTTTATAAATGATATTGGAATTGAGAATTACTTGAAATCTTAGAAGCATGAGTAGGTGATTCATATGTTGAGTTCTATGACTACTTTATGTGGGAGAATTGATGATGACTATGGTTCTGGAAACGAAAGCTAGCATAACTATTTTCAAATTGTGTATGATTGACATGTTTCTATATTTTAGATATGATTTCAAATTATAGATTGAGCTTATTCAGGTCCTTGAGATCAAAAAATGAAAAGTGCTACTTCTTACCTTTTTATCTTTAAACAAGGATATGTCTTGAGTTATGTCCTCGTTTAGGACCTTGAAGCTTGGATGTACTGGAAATACTCATTTATGATGAAACATGGAGAATTGAATATTCATTGTAATTTTCATTTGAAGAGATTATTTGAGTGAGCATGATCCACTTTATTTATGATTTTTAGAGTGGAAGTTGATTTGTTTGTTCGATGCTATGAAGTTTTATTTTTGAAAAGATAATGAATTTTTAATATTGCATGAGATGATCCTTTTAAAGTGATGAAACATGATTTGAGCATTTTGAAGTACTTAAGGGCCAATAGCCCTAAGTAACCGAAATAATAAGTCCGAAAACTAGAGTTGATGGAAGGATGGAGATGATTGGAGGAGACTGGAGAGAAATCCTCACAGAGCTGAACAAAGACCCAGGTGCTCCACTGTCCCGAGAGGCCCGAGCCTTAAGGCTGAAATACTGCACCCTGGAAGGTCAGTTATACAAGGATCACCTAGAGTTCCACAAATAAGAGGTTAACAAGTTGATCCCCTTCTGAGATTGGAGATTAGAGAAATTAATCGTCTTGCCATGATAAGAGGTCCTAGAGGGGGTCCAGGTCTCAGGTTTGAGATCAAAGAAGACTTTATTTACATTATTTGGTTATTTCATGTTTGAACTATATAATTGATGCTTATGACGCTTATCCGAGCACTGGAGAGCCTATGTAGGAAGCCCTTTTTGGTGTATTTTTACAGGATTGATTTGAGACTGATATACGAGTAAGCCTGGAGATTTACATGTCACTCTTAAGCTGAACCAGAACATAATGAAGGAGTTTCCCTTTAGGAGCTCCCTAAACTTGAGTTGAGTATCCAAGACCTTGAGGTATATCAGAGATAAGAGTACACGTGTGAACAGTTGAGGGACGCCGAGTCCCTGAGATATTCGATGGGTAATTTTACCCTCTCGGTAGAGGGGATAGGGCGGTTGGCATGAGTCAGGTATGACTTGCATTTATTGTTTGTGAATTTAATAAGATATGATATTTTGAGATATTCCTGAGATTCTTTGCATGAGATAACTGTTAGGGGTCCGCATAATGAGTGCTGAAATAACGAATGTGTTTTGGAAACTAAAACATAACATGATAGAGATATTGCAAGATAAAGAGACTTACACCAGCTCATAAAGATTCGAATAGAAAATGCCTAGGAACAATTCCTAAAGTTTCTATCCACGACAGCCTCTAAAGCTAGGGGGAGTAGGGGGTATGGTAGCGGAAGATATAATTAACCTGCTAATAATCCCTAAGAACTCTTACGAGTATAAACAACTTAAGGGAGAGTATAATCCCTAAACATTCCAACTTTTGGGAGAGTATAATCCCTAAAAACTCTCACGAGTATAAACAACTCTTACGAGTATAAACAACTTCAGGGAGAGTATAATCCCTAAAAACTCTCACGAGTATAAATAACTCTTACGAGTATAAACAACTTCAGGGAGAGTATAATCCCTAAGAACTCTCACGAGTATAAACAACTCTTACGAGTATAAACAACTTCAGGGAGAGTATAATCCCTAAGAACTCTCACGAGTATAAACAACTCTTACGAGTATAAACAACTTAAGGGAGAGTATAATCCCTAAGAACTCTTACGAGTATAAACAACTTAAGGGAGAGTATAATCCCTAAACATTCCAACTTTTGGGAGAGTATAATCCCTAAGAACTCTCACGAGTATAAACAACTCTTACGAGTATAAACAACTTCAGGGAGAGTATAATCCCTAAGAACTCTCACGTGTATAAACAACTCTTACGAGTATAAACAACTTCAGGGAGTGTATAATCCCTAAATATTCTAACTTTTGGGAGAGTATAATCCCTAAACATTCTAACTTTTGGGAGAGTATAATCCCTAAACATTCTAACTTTTGGGAGAGTATAATCCCTACGAATTCTAACTTTTGGGAGAGTATAATCCCTAAAAAGTCTAACTCTAAGAGAGAAACTAGAAGCATTATCAAGTCACCAAGTAAGTACAGAAACATAAACCCTATATTCTTATTTAAGATTTCTCTATGAGCTTTAGAGCCTTTACGTGTCAAGAAGATACTAGAAACATGCAATGAAGCACAGCTAAGAAAAGCTGAATAGACAACGCATGATATGTCTAATATCTAAAGATATAATATATGACATGCTTATGAAGAAAGAGAAATATATATATACATGCATGCAAGGAGATAATATGCAGGTATTGTAAGCTGTAAGAAGAGATGAGATAAAACACGGAAAGTTCAAGACGAGGGATATTTGCGTGGGTTCTTGATATGAACCCAACTCCTGATATATTTGCGAGAGTCCTTGATATGAAACAGGAAATGGTGTTTGTAATTCTATGACCCAACAGGTGTCCAGTTCCCAAAATGATTAAAGAAGAAGCTCTACCCATTATATCCCTCGAGGCTTGAGGGAAATAGATGACATCCAGAGTTATAAGAGGTTTTCAAAACTAGGGATATAGGACCCTAGCCGTCCAAAGAAAAACTCAAAGGTATAAAAGCAGGATTAAAGTTTCTTATGATCGGAGAGTGAGGCCGAGGGGAATTAGAGAGCCCCTCACAATTCTGAGATTCAAAGAGATGAACTGTTTCGATTTAAGATCGCGCGACTAGACTCATGAGATTGTAAATGAGAAACACTTATGAGATTTTGAGGTTCAGTGTATGAACCACCTTGATTGGACTAGCCAAGGTATGGCTGGAGATTTTGAGAAGTGTAAATCATTTAAAGAGTTCGAGAGGTTTGAGATCTAAACCATATTGAGCTAGGATATGGCTGAGAGTTTCTGAGTGATAAGTGTTAGCCACTTAAGAGTCCTTAAGGTTCAGAGTACGAGCCATAACACCTAATATCCCTGAAGTGGGGAAATTTCAAAGAGTTTTGAGCTCCCTAGGGCTCGAGGGTTTCAGAGAGGGATATAATTTCCCAGGGCGACATGATACACTCTCTGAAACTTGAACTTGGGTGTATCCAGGAATGAAAGAGAGTATTGAAGGAAAGATGGCGATGATCTGTACGAAGAGGTGTTCAGGTTAATTCATCTTGTTTTTTCCTATTCTCATAAATTTGAGGTATTTTACGAGAGTAGGGGGGAGTGGTTGATGTAGATAAATATGTCGCTCCTGGAAAAGTCGACACGTGGAAACGGGATGAATTATAGTAATCTCAATTAGGTCAATAAGCTTGAAGGATTGGATTAATACACCCCTGGGCTTCTAAAGAGAAATAAGATTGGTTGGGCCTTTGGCCCACATTGGAAGGATAATATCCTTTGGGCTTAGGGATAGGGCCCAAAGGGGAACGCATGATATCAATTAATCTTTCTTAACTAAGTCAAAGGAAGGGGTCATTCCATGAAAATAGGGAATGATACGTTGAGGAACCAAGTCTTTAGGGAGATAGACCGATTCCTCAGGGACTTGGGGGCCGGATTTACAGGAATGGGCCGAGAATATAGGGAGAACGAGTCTTTCCCTCTCCGGAGAGAGGGGTCAGGTATATAAGCAGGTTATTTCCATATTCTAAGGTACGTTCTTTTACATAATACATACATTCTTACGAAATATACACTGAATTGAGAAGAAACACCACTGTATTCGCCGGAATTTCCCTAGAAATACAGGGGAATTCCTCTTTGATTTCTCCTACGGCCGATTCTGACTTGAGCGTCGGAGCTTCTACGCCGGAGCCCCCCTCCGGCGTACTTTTGCAGGTCATTTTCGGATTCCCAAGGAGATTTTCTTGAAGATTGCCAAGGACAAAACGAGTGATTTGATTCGTGATTAGCAGTGCTCGTAGAGGAACGGCTGATATCTAAAGACGTTCTTTTTCGACGCATCAATATATAATTATAAAAAAGGGGGATTTTTTGTGCTTATTAGTACCACAACGCAAAAATTATTATGATATACTGTATATATAACACATTAAGGCACTGACCTAAAACTAAAAAAAGTGTAGTGTAGGGGTTAAATGTGGAGATTGTTAACTGACATATTATTTTCATCATCTATAAGTCTGATGAGTTAGTAACAGTTGATGAGTATGTCAATATTTACATCAAATTATACCATATATAAAAATAAGTTAAGGAATCTGCAGGGGAGCAAATGAGAAATAAAAAAAGACCCTCTTGTCAACAACACTTTGTTGGACGAGGTAGGCCGCTACACATGATTTATAATG
This sequence comes from Galeopsis tetrahit, assembly GCA_963675135.1. NCBI lineage: Eukaryota > Viridiplantae > Streptophyta > Magnoliopsida > Lamiales > Lamiaceae > Galeopsis > Galeopsis tetrahit. The sequence goes on from OY776123.1 coordinate 74,399,067, forward strand.
TAATACACTAATTTGGTTCGATCCCAATCAAAAGAATAATTAAGTGGCTGGCAACTAAAGATTAAAAAAGATTAAGTGGCAACTAAAGATTAATTTGCAAAAGTTATGGAGTATATATATATACTCTTGGCTTCGTTCTTTAATTAATTAACTGTTGTTGGGAACAATCAACAAGAAAGATCTTTCTCCAATCCGTGCACTAAAAACATATATATATATATATATTGAAGACAGTTATGTATATTCTCTTCTCTTAACTAAAAATCTCTTTAATGGTACTGGAGATATTGTTTCTCTCTATAATTAATTTACCTCCCCCACTCCAGGAGATCACTATAAGATTTATACACAATGATGCGGCCTAAAATTGTCATTCGATAAAAAGTCGACACGTGTATAAAGGATAAGATAAAATAAAGTGATACGAGCTTTGAGAGTACTCTCAGAATGAAGAATCTCACCCCGACGTCCCTCCAGAGGGGGCTCCGTCTCGGGAGAGATATGAGGAAGACTTGGTCCTTGAGAAGAACTGGTAAGCCGAGGATTTAGGGAAGGTCCCGTACGAAATGGGCTCAGATTGAATGAAGGAAGACTCATTCTTCCTTCTCTCGGCAGTTGAGCTTCACTATGGGAATGGTCGCGATTCTTTAGGGATGAAGAAAGTGGGAGATTCTGTCAACATAATGAGGCCAAGTCAAAGGTGGTGGGAAAGGTGAGACCGAGATAAGGGGAAAATCCAACTTCCCCTCAAGGTATAACTCTTCTATAAATAGATAAACCTAGGCACATTCCTAGGTTACGATCTCTAACTTTACTCAACCTACCAAGCTGCTCATATTTATTTTGATCTCCTTCAAGAGCCTTATCGATAATCGAAGGACTTTCCTGTCCTTCCTACGCCTCAAATCACCTATACTGACTTAGGCATCGGAGTGTCCGCGCCGGACTCCCCTCCAGCGTGTCTTTTGCAGGTTCTGGAGGATCATTTCGAAGGAAGCAGCGTACCCGGATCGTTCATACGCGTTCGGGAATTCGGATATCTGACTCTGAGGATATCTAATCCATCCGTGCAATTTTTGGCACATCAACTGGCGCCGTCTGTGGGAAAGATTTGAGAGATCTTCTCACGAATTTCTATTTGTTCGAGCGATGGGCGGAGGAAATAACACAATCACGCCTACTTTAGGAAAGAAAACTCTTCCAGGGGAAAATCCCCCTTTGCCGACTGATCCCACACCGAAGGGAGGCCGAGAAAAGGACCCAGTTCATGTCCCTTCCGGATCAAATCCGCCCTTGACACCAACCCCGGGCTTGGGCGATGAAAACCATCCCCTGCCGGTCGGAGAAGGGGTAACGGCGATCACGGAAGCCCCAGCGATCCGGACTTCAGATCCCCAACAGGGGGATACTCCAAATTCAAAACCATGCCTGGTTTCTCCAGACCAATTGAATGCCCTTATTAAGCAGGCCGTAGAAAGAGCTTTCGCGGCTCAAGGAGGTCAAGTCCCCAGAGCTACACCGGTGAATGTGGAGATACCTACCCCGAGACTCCAGGAAGAAGCACCAGGGGCCTCCCAAGTGCTATCCAAGGATGTAGGAATGCGGGCAGAGGGGGATGAGAAAGCGCCTTCCCGAGCAGAAAGAAGCGTCCCCCCTCGGAACACAAGAAGGAATGCAGATTTGGCGTCCCGAGAGATGGAGCTCCCCGAAGTAGAAGAGAGTACAGATGATACATACCCAGGACCAGTCAGCGACCAACTACAGGCCCTACAGAAGGAAATGAGGGATATGAGGAAACAGATGACTAATCGGGCAGGTAGATCTGCTTACGTTTTTGGATGTCAGTTTTCCCCCAACATATTACAGGATGAACTGCCATTCAACTTTGAATACGATGGTACGGCGGATCCGTACGAATACCTAGTAAGATTTGAGAATGCGGCGTTATTACATCGGTATGGAGAGGGAATCAAGTGTAGAGTGTTCCTGACTACCTTGGCAAAAGCAGTGCAGCAATGGTTCACCCAATTGGAACCCAATACCATTCGATCCTGGGAGGAGTTCAGTGAATTATTCCTCCATCAATTTGCAAGTGCCCGGAGGCAGCCGCAGGCCACTCTGACCCTCTTCAATCTGAGGCAAGGGGAGAACGAGAGTTTGAGAGCCTTTCTCCGGAGGTTCAATCAAGCAGCCCTGGAGGTCCCTACAACCTCTCCGGAGGTGAAGATCAATGCTCTTACTAATGGACTGTGTTATGGAGATTTCTTCTCCTCCCTAGCTAAGAAGCCAGTCAAGAACTTTGATGAGTTACTACTAGAGCTGGCAATTTGGGCCCGACCCGATGGGCCGGCCCACCCAACCCGAAATCTAGTATGGGCTGGGCTTTAAAATTAGAGGCCTATATAAAACTGGGCCTATTTGGACCGACCCGATGGGCCCGACGGGCCTAATGGGCTAGGCTGAATTTGGCCCGCCAGCCCATGGGCAGCTCATTTGGCCCGATTAATTTTTTTCTTTAGGCAAATAAATAATTAAAATAAGTAAAGTACATTATTTTTAAATATTATTGTGTTTTCTATTTTATTTTTACTTTGAAATTTGAACTTATGAATTATTTATATAGTATAATGTTATACTTTATGACCGTTTATGAATTATATATAGTAATAAATTAATAATATATATTTTTAATTATAATTTTTGCTAAAAATATTATTTTTAAAAAAATATTTCATGGGCTGGGCCAGCCCGCTAGCCCAGCGGGCTAGGGTGGGCTAGGTTGGGCTCAAATTTTATAGACCCGACTAATTCATGTGCCGGCCCGACCCAGCCCACGAACATCGCTTGGCCCGATGGGCTAGGCTGGGCTGGGCCGGGCGGCCCGATTTGCCAGCTCTAGTTACTACACAGAGCAGAGAAATACCTCACCTTGGAGGAGGTTCGTAAAGCCAAAAGACTGGAGGCTAGGCCACAGGATCGAGAGAGAAGGAGAGAGGACCTCTCCAGACGATCCAACCCAGAGGTCCCTCGGGCCTCCGGTCCAACGGGAAACAACAATCCATCTGGAAGCTCCCCTTCCGGCCCTCGCGGAAGGTTTGAGAAGTATACACCCCTGAGAATAGAACCTGCCGAAGTACTGGAGGTAGCAGGAGATCATCCCGACTTGAAATTCCCTTATTCCAGAAATCGGGGCCCTCAGAAGTCCAAATCCGATCGATTTTGCAGGTTCCACAATGAATATGACATGACACAAACCAATGTTATCATCTGAAAGATGATATTGAAAGGATGATCCAGGTAGGGCATCTGAAAGAGTTTATATTCAGAGACAGGCAGGGCCCTCGGGGGCAGAAGCGGAAGGAACATGAAAGGAAACCAGAAGAAAAGGAGTCCAAGGAGGCGGCCGAAGATATGCCTCCTCCGCTGCCAAAAAGAGGAGTAATACACATAATCGTGGGAGGTCCCGCAGATGGAGATTCCTTCCGGAAGAGAAAGCAGAATGTTCGAGCTCTAAGAGTTGGACAGGGAAGTCAACTAAAAGAAGTAGGACGCATGACAGAGACGCCCAATATCAAATTTGGGCCGGAGGATATAAAGGAAATTAAGGAGGATCACAATGACGCCTTGGTGATCACTACAGACATAGCTGGGTTTGATGTCGCCCGAATCTTTGTAGACACGAGAAGCTCGGCTGATATTATGTTTTTGAGTGCTTCAAAAGGATGGAGCTGAGTGTGAAGCTGCGACCTGTAGATACCTCCCTATATGGTTTCTCCGGAGGGGCCATCCAACCCTTAGGGTCTGTGATGTTACAGGTAGGATTGGGGGACGCTCCAGCTCGAAAGGTCCATCTAGTGGAGTTCCTCATTGTGGATATTCCCTCATCATACAATGTAGTAATGGGAAGACCTAGCCTGAATCTCTTTCAAGCGGTCATCTCCACATTTCATATGAAAATGAAATTCCCTACGGCTGTAAAGATGGCGGACAGAGCTTTAACCAGGGGCCTGGAGAGGACGAGAGGAGACGACCCTGAGTTAAAGAAAAAGAAAGTGGAAGGAGTAGTACCTGAACAGGTAAACGTTAAAACAAATGAGGAGCTGATGAGTGTGGAGCTCTTCCCAGGGAAAGTCGGCTTTGCCACTAAGATAGGCACCCAGCTGGGACCTGAACTGACAGAGAAGGTAATCTCTACATTACGTCAAAATTTCGATATATTTGCATTTTCTCCAGCTGACATGACAGGTGTTCCTCCGGAGATAGCCATACATTGTCTTAACGTTGACCCAAAGGCAAAGCCGGTGAAACAAAAGTTACGAAACTTTGGAGTTGAGAAGAATAGTATTGTGAAAGACGAAGTTGAGAAATTATTAAAGGCAGGACACGTTGTGAAAGTACAATTTCCAGAATGGCTCTCCAATGCGGTGTTAGTACCTAAAGGGGGAGGGAAATGGAGAATGTGTATTGACTTCAGGGACCTCAACAAGGCATGCCCTAAAGACCACTATCCGCTGCCGAGGATAGATCAGCTAGTGGACGTGACTTCTGGCTTCGAGCTACTAAGTATGATGGATGAATCTCGCCCCGACGTCCCTCCAGAGGGGGCTCCGTCTCGGGAGAGATATGAGGAAGACTTGGTCCTTTAGAAGAACTGGTAAGCCGAGGATTTAGGGAAGGTCCCGTACGAAATGGGCTCAGATTGAATGAAGGAAGACTCATTCTTCCTTCTCTCGGCAGTTGAGCTTCACTAGGGGAATGGTCGCGATTCTTTAGGGATGAAGAAATTGGGAGATTCTGTCAACATAGTGAGGCCAAGTCAAAGGTGGTGGGAAAGGTGAGACCGAGATAAGGGGAAAATCCAACTTCCCCTCAAGGTATAACTCTTCTATAAATAGATAAACCTAGGCACATTCCTAGGTTACGATCTCTAACTTTACTCAACCTACCAAGCTGCTCATATTTATTTTGACTTAGGCATAAATCTCTATAAATCGAAGGACTTTCCTGTCCTTCCTACGCCTCAAATCACCTATATTGACTTAGGCATCGGAGTGTCCGCGCCTGACTCCCCTCCGGCGTGTCTTTTGCAGGTTCTGGAGGATCATTTGGAAGGAAGCAGCGTACCCGGATCGTTCATACGCGTTCGGGAATTCGGATATCTGACTCCGAGGATATCTAATCCATCCATGCAATTTTTGGCACATCACACAAGTTATTGATTTTTTTTTTAGGGGCGTATTCAATTGAGATTCTATTGATTTTTTTTAACTTTAAAAAGTAAAGTACGTGGATTTATAAAATTCATAGAGTCTATGAGAGTTTGACTGACTTTTTTTATTGATTTATATGAATTTTCATAGATTTGATAGGATTGTGGAATATACTTTTTTTATTGATTTACATAAATTTTCATAAACTACGATATTGATGCGAATAGTTTTTTTGAATGTAAAGTGTTTTTTTAAAATTAATATATATATTTTATATATTAATTCGGGGCGGATTCCCAGGGGTCGTATGTAAGACCCAGATCCGACTCATGCTCAATATGGGGTGGATCCGACCTGACCCAAAGCTCGCGGGGTGGGGTGGGTACCCGCGGGTCGGGTTAATATTGCCATCCCTATTTCTGATCTTTCGTCTTCAGAGTTCTCTGAGAGAATACGTTGAAATCTTTAGTTTTTAGAAGTGATTTTGGATAGTGAAATTTATTTATATTTTTTTAGGAGAATCCAACAAAATCCAAAGAGTATTAAAATCCATAAACTGTTAAATACCTAAAGATTTTTAAAGACATTTTGGTTGAACAGAATAGAGGTGCTGAAATGAATAATCATCATAGATCTAGTGAGCATTTTAGTCAAAATAAGAAACCTCGGATGGATTTCCCAAAATTCAATGGAGAAAAGCCTAGACTATGGATAAAGAAGTGTCATAAGTACTTTACTTTTAACCCAATGCCAGATAGAGATAAGATCATGTTAGCTGCATTTAACATGGAAGGGGCAGCAGATCACTGGTATGTAGATTATGTGGATGGAAAAGAGGATGTGCCTTGGGAAGAGTTTGTTAAGATGGTCTACAAGAGGTTCATCAATGTAGAAGATGAGAATCTTATAGGTAGATTCAACAAATTGACACAAGTAGGCACTGTGATGGACTACATAAAAGAGTATGAATAGTTGAAATCTTTTATGGTAGTAAAGGTGCTATGGCAGACAGATGAATACTACACTATGAGCTTTATAAGTGGACTAAAGGATGAGATAAGTCAAATGGTGAGAGGCTTTCAGCCTGAATTTCTGGATGAAGCAATGCAATCAGCTATAAGGCAAGAACAAGTCTTCTTAAGTAGGGAAAGAGGGGCAAAAGGTTACAAAACTACTTGGAATCCTTCTAATAAAACACAGTGGCAAAGTAGTGATAAAAGTAAAGGAGAAGCAAAGCCTCCTGAGAGGAATGTAGCATTAGGAGTGACTAAAATGCCACCTGCTAGAAGGTTATCCCCAGCTGAAATGGAAGAGAGGAGGAAACAGAAGTTATGTTTCAATTGTGATGAAACTTTTCACTTTGGGCATAAGTGCAATAAATTGTTTGTTGTACTTGGGGAGGATAATGAAGAAGAGATGGATGAGCTAATTCTAGAGGAAGCTCAAGGGGAAGGTGTTGAATCAATAGTATCCTTAAATGTTGTAGCTGGACAAAAGCATCCAAATACCATTAAAATCACTGGAAAAGTTGGCTCACATATGATATCCATTTTGATAGACTCTGGTAGCACCCATAGTTTTTTAGATCCAAACACAGCAGGGAGATTGGGTTGTTTAGTGGAGTACACTAGTCCATGGCTAAGTTTTCTGACCTAAGGAGGATGATCTCTGAAATGGCTAAGTTTTCTGACCTTCATTAGCTAAATTAGATGAGAACTTATCTTGGTTGCTGATCTGCCTTGAATTGGTCATCTATGCTGAAGTTGGTCAAGAATGCTGATATGTTTTGCTCTGATCTTGTCTAAAATCTTAAGTGATTAGTATATGCTCTGATACATTGTAAAGAAATGCTCTGATGTAATGTTGTTCATGCTCTGATATGTTTGTCTCAATTATCAACATACTTGTAATGCCAAATTATTTTAATGATAGTTCAATCTTTTTTATGAATCAAGAAACAACATACTATAATCTCTCTATGCCTATCCTTGAAACCTATTTGTAACATGAATGGTGAGTACACTAACACATTCTTTTTCAGGAAAATTGACACTAGTCATGTCTTCTGAAGATAAATGTAATAGGTGTAGTCAAGTCACTTTTGCATAAAATGTATAGGTTTTGGCATCATCAAAAAGGGGGAAATTGTTGGGAATAAAATGAGAAGTGTTTTGATTTAATACCAAAACCCCCCCTGAGACATGCCTAAGTCTAAGATAATCATGTTCTAAGAATGTTAGAACATATAGCATAAGGCTAGATGAGAAGCTGAAATGTTAGGCAGCTCTTAGTTTATTAGATGTACAAATTGAGGGGGAACATATGCTTTGAAGTCTAACAAGAACAAGTCCCCTCAAGGCTCAAATTCTGGAATAATTGCCAAGTCTACTGAAAGACAAGTATGCTGATCAGAAGAGTTGTCCAGGAGAGTTGTCTCCGCAAAGTTAAACCAGAACAAGTCTTCTAAAACTCAAGGACCAACTATGTTGAAGAGATCAAGACAACTATACCCTAAAGATCTTCAAAGAAACATGCTAAGAATACATGCAAAAGAAGCAAAGGGAAAGAGCCAAGTCATCTGAAAAGAGCAAGCCAACTATGCTGATAAGCAAAGTCTACTGATAGTGATAAGAAGAGTTGTTTACTGATAAGGAATGTTGTCCTTATCACAGGACCAACCATCAGAAGCCATGTCCATGTTTGAACAAGTGAATCTTGAAGTCAGACATTGGGAAGAGTGCTGCAGAATGAAGACAAAGTCTATACAGCCGTTTATTTCCCAAATGAGGGCATGTCACTATCAAGAATCTGTCTTCCAGTTTGAAGAAGCTCAAGGAAGACATTTATGGACATTTGGAGCTGCCTCTCCAACGGGCAAATCCTTCATTTGTCTATAAATACAGAAGTGTGAAGACCATTTGAAGCACCTCAACCTTGACAAGAATTTCCAACTATCCTTAAGTCAAACTGCTTTCAAGTTTTCAAAGAGACTACCTTAGTCTTCAAACACTTCATCTAAGCTAAACTTCATTGTATATCCATACAAAGCTTAGAGAGATATCCTATCCTTATACACTGATCTTCATTGTAAAGGATATCTCATTAGTTGGAACTTTACTTCAATCCTTACCCCTTTCAAGTGAGAAAGTGAGAAGGTTGTAGTAGTAGAAGTGGTAGGAGCTAACTGTTGAGAGAAGAACAGTTCAGTTCTGAGTTGAGAAGAGGGTACTAGGACTCTAGACATCCTAGGGATCAATTCACCAAGGAGTGGTGTTCTTGATCAAGTGCACCTTGGCACTATAAAACAAGTTAATTTCAAAAGTGAATGAATTATCCTGTTAAATCAGGGAAAATGGATGTAGGAGCTTGAGTCTCTGAACCACTATAAACTCTTGTGTTGATTTACTTTCAAGTACTTTCATACATTCAACACTGCACATAAAACTGATCTTTCAAAGGACAAATATTCTAAGACTGTGCAAAACACATTTGGACAAGTTCCCTGAAAACTGGATTGATTGACTTACTGATTTCAGAACTTAAAAGGAGTTTAAACTAAAGGGCCAACCACTAATTCCGCACTTATAACTAACTTAGATAGTCATTCAACTAAGTACTCTATAGTATTTAGTAGATTGGTTATTTTCAAGAAGTTATACATCTTCAGCAGAGTTGTCCAAGACAATCTTGCTGAACTCTGGTTTGATCAAGTTTGAAAAGAATTTGCATACAAGTGTATCCCCCCCATACACTTGTTATATACTCCTTTCAGGACCAACAAGTGGTATCAGAGCAGGGGTTCAAAGACCACTGCTTCTGAAAATCCATCTTGATTTTCAAAATCACATATTTGGTGTGGTCACTGAACTGATCTATCTGAAATCTTGCATACCTGTTGTCTAACCCCTTTCTTGAAGTAATGGCAAGAGGAAACAACAACAACAACCAGAACCAGCAACAGAATCAAGATCAAAACATAAATGCTGCTATTCTACCTCCTGCTGTTCAAGGATTGGACAATATGGCCACAAATCCAGTCAATCACATTTCACATCACAAATTGCCCATGTTCTCAATAGACAATTATGATTTCTGGAAAATCAGAATGAGGGCTCATCTTGCATCTCTACACACTGACATGTTGAGAGTGATCACAAGAGGTCCTTTTGTGTTCACTCAAGTCAATCCCAGGGTCACTGAAGCTCAAAGAGCAGACACAAGAGATGTGATCCCCAAAGATGAAGATGACTTCACCTCAGAAGAAAAGAGGAAAGATAATTTGAATTATCTTGCTATGAATACCCTCTATCAAACAATTCCAGATGCAATCATGGGAAGGGTCTACCACTGCACAACTGCCAAAGAAATTTGGGATACTCTTGCAGAAATGTGTGAGGGTACTGAAAAAATCAAGGAGAACAAGCTCCAAGTAGCTGTGTAGAAGTTTGAACAATTCACAATGGAGTCTGAGGAGTCCATTGACAAATTTACTGGTAGATTCACTGATGTGATGAATGAAATCAACTCTCTGGGCAAGGTGTACTCCAAGAGAGAGGTTGGATTGAAAATCTTAAGGAGTCTCACTCAAAAGTGGGATGTCTATGCTGTTATGATGCAGAACACCAAGGATCTCTCCACCATGCCCATGCAACAAATCTTCTCTGAACTCAAAGCCTATGAGTTCGATCTTAACAGAAGAAAGCCTGTTGAGGAACCTTCAATACCCACAAAGGGAGTGGCATTCAAAGCCAAAACTGCTGAACCAGAAATGCAGTCCACTCCTAGATCATCAAAGTCAGTCTCCAAGACTGAAATGAAGGAGGAACTAGCCTTGATGGCTAGAAGGTTTGAAAAGTTAAACTCAAGGTTTGGTAGATACAAGAAATTCTACCAAGACAACAAATTCAGGAGAAGGTACAACTCTCCTGAAGCTCAGGCTGAGGTCAAGAAGCCTGAAGAGAAAAGATCAGAGGACAAGTACTCTGATAGGAGAAGGTCCAGTAGAGCTGAACCTTCATCATCTAGAAGAAGAGATGAACCCAAGAAGGATGATGATGAAGACTTGTGCTACAATTGCAAGAAGAAAGGGCATTTCCAGTATGATTGCCCTGAATTAAGCTCTAAGGAAAGAAGAGAAAGGCAAGCAAAGAGAGACAGAAAGTTCACCAACAGAAAAGCCATGATGGCTGGTGAAGAATCTGAAAGTGCTGAAAGCTTCAACTCTTCTGATGGACTGTTCTCAAACAGTGAAGATGATGATGATGTATGCAACATGGCTCTTGAGGATGATGAGGTATCCTCTACTTCTAGCTCACCATCATTCATCTCACAAAACACTAGTGAGGTCAACTTAAAACTTTCCCTTGGGAAGTTGATGGAAGATTTCACTATGTTACAAGAATTTCATGACAATTGTGTGAGAGAAAATGAAAGATTGTCAATTGAGCTTGCTAAAAGCTCTGAGTTAGCTGTTGATGTCAAGACTACTGAGTTGTATCAACAAGTCTTGAGAGAGCTTGAGGAAGCAAATCTCAGGATAGTTGACCAACAAAAGGAGATTGATGATCAACTCCTATCTCAGAAGAGAAAAGATTTTGAATTAAAAATTCTTCAAGCTAAATTTGAAAACCTCTCACATGAGTATGATATTCTTAAAACAAGTGAAGAGAGCCTGAAATGAAAGATGTCTGCTCTGAGAAGATCCACTAAGGCAATAGAGGAAATTCAGAGTTACCAAAGACCTATGGCTCAAAGAAGTGGATTGGGTTTTGATCCATTTGAATCTTCACCTTGTCTTAGTGTTGCTTCTACAAGTAATGTTGGTCCCTGAACGAGTAGTGAATGGGTTTAAAGTCTAGAGGGGAGGGGTGAATAGACTTTAAAACTTTTTCAAACAGAGTTGGGAACCTCTTCTGATTGCTATGTCAACTGGACTGCAAGTCTGCTGGTCCAGATGACTATAGTGATCTGACTGAGGAGGTTATATGCGGAATTATGGTGGCCCTGGTTTAGACTCGTTCTTGTAACTTGTTTTACTTAATGAAAATACTCAGTTGATGCTGGTTTGAAAGTTATGGCCTTGTTTTGAAGAGTGTTGAAATCACAGTATGCACTATATAATAATGAATGTAAAGGCAGAAATGTAAAGTGCAGAAAGTAAATAACACCGGATTTATAGTGGTTCGGATATACGTTCCTACGTCCACTCTCACGTCCTAACGTGATGTTTAATCCCTTTAATTTCCACAAATTACAAGGGTCTTGACCTTTATAGTCCCAAGGTTAGGACTTTGAGATCTGAGCCGTCCTAACAGCTACGGTCTCCACAAGTGATTGTAAGCACTTGCACTTTAAGGGGTTTCAAAAACTTTAACCTTTCGGTGAGGGTTTGGGGTTTTTGAGGTGTATCCAACTAATGGTTCAAGCTTATAATTTGCTTAACCACTATGCCTAAAACAATTGATATACAATATGAACAGGTTTCAGGTTCTTAAGGGTTGGATAGAAATCACTTAAGAGTTATAGATAATCTAATGGTTTCTGGCTCTTTTGAGAATTCTTAAAACTGTATGGCTTTAGCTTTGATTGCTTGCTTGGCTTGTTGAATTCTCTCTTGTGACTTCTTTTTTGTGATTTCTCATCCTCTTGTATTTATAATGGAGATTGGTTGCAACTAGCCGTTGGAGTTGACTAGCCGTTTGAGCAATCTTTCCATAATAGCTTGATTCCTTGATTCCAGCCGCTTGATTGCTTCAATCCTGGGATCATGTCAATCTTCTAAATAAGGTAGGTCTTCGTTTGAATTGCAAGATGACTTGGGAATCAGCCGAGTCCTGGAAGAGCACATAGTCTTCTGATCTGTACTTCTAGTCTTCTGACTACTCTTCTGGCCTTAGGTCTTCTGTCTTCACTCTTCTGATCTGGAAATTCTTTGTACTGCTTTTAGGCCATCTTCAATCTGGGACTCCATCAGATAGGTAGGTATACAAGCACCTTAACTTATCTGGTCTTCAAGGATCTTCTAGTCTTCATGTCTTCTACTCTTCTCATCTTGAGGATAGGCATGTAAGCCAGGACTGTGCTGATCAGCTGATATCAATACAGTTGATCACACAAGACTAGTCTAAGCTGTTCTATACAAGTCAGCTGATCCTATTACATTTATAAACTCTAAGTGTTTTGGCCATCAAAACTATTCTAACATCAAGTGGGGCTTAGGATGAATTTATATCCCAACAATTTCCCCCTTTTTGATGAAGCCAAAACTATACTTGATAAGTGCTCTTAATGAATTAAGATAAGAGTTTATATCATGCTATGACTTGAAGTATCTGATGAAGACAATGAGAGTTTGTCTTGTAAGCAAAAAGAACTAGAACTTGAATATAGATAGAACTTTTACAGATTACAAGTAATAGTTTCTTTAAACTTCTAAGCTAGTCTTCATCAGGTCTTCTGATCTTCAAATGCGGTAGGCAAGGTACAGACGAGCTCGAACTTCTTCCATGTGCTGTACATCTGTAACATTCTCCTCTTCATAGATCTTGTACAAAATCTTCTTGATTTCTATCATGTTGACTCTTCCTGAATCCAGAAGGGGTGCATCCCATTTGGGTTCTTCAGGAGTTAAGATTCTGCAGTTTTCAAGTCATTTGGCTGTCTTGACAATTTCTTCCCAGAACACTGGATCTTCAATGTTCATGAACTGATTGAACTGGAAGAATTCATCTTCATAAGTTGGGAGAGGGCCAAATTTCCTTACTATGTGGTGTTGAATTTGCCACTTCTTCTTTAGGGGATACCATCTTGGTAGCTCATCTTGAAGGGCTAAGTAATCCACATAATTGCTATCAAACACCAGGACACTGTCTTCTTTTGCTCTGTCCTTCATCATTTTTCTGAGTTTGGCAATTCTTCTTTCAAATTTGGCTTTGACTGCCTTCGCATCATTCAGCTTCTTTTGCTTAAGCTCTTGAGCTTCAAGCAACTTCTTTTTCTTCAACTCTAGAGCCTCTTTCTGTTCTGCAGTAGGCTCTGCTGGAGTTGATTTCTTGCTGGTCTGAGCTGTCTGGGCTTGCTCATCTGCCTTTCTTTTCCTTGTCATTCTCTTTTCAGGGACTTGTTCTTCAGGAGCAGTGATCTGAAGAGTCTTGGCAGGAGCTTGAGTGGGTGCTTGAGTGTCTTCTTGAGCAATTTCTTTGCCTTTGCCTTTTTCTTGCTTGTTCTTGATTTTGCTCTTTAAACTACTCAAGGTTTCATTCAGCTCATCTTGAGATACTACCATTACAGCATGTTGTGCAGTAGATTTCTCAAGAGCTCTTATCAACATATCTTCCCCCTTTTTGGCTTCAGCAAGTGCAGCCGAAAAAGGCTTCATGGCATTCATGATTTCCACTTTCAGAGTTTGTTTCAATGCCATGGCATTGACCTTGTTGACAGCAGTAATGTGGGATATACTGTGTTCCATGACATGAGAAAGAGAATTGGTGGAGGAGGCAGCTTCGAGCTTTTCTGCAAGTGCTTCCAACTTGGCTGCTGTTTCCTTCAGCTGAGTCTGCAGTTTCTCATTCTCCTCTGCAGCTGTTTTAAGAAGAGCTTGTCCTTCAGTGGCTCTTGCTTCAGCATCCTCAATTCTTGTCTTGTAGGTGGTCTCCATGCGGTGCATCTCATCAGTGTAAAGATCAGCAAACCTTTTGGAGGTGTCGGCTGACAACTTCTGATAGGTACTCAAGTATTCTCCTATCTGCTGATGAAGTGCTACACCAAACTTGTCTTCAATGTCAATAATTTGGTCATGAAGACGAGTCTTCTGATCCCTTGTAGCTTTCTCAACATATCTTCCTAGCTGCATGCCTAAACCTTTCTCAAAGTGCAAGTCTATTGCAGCTTTGACCTGGGAGCAGATGTCTGCTGTATGGTCAACAGATGGGGTAGAAGTAGAGGGTGTACTTTGAGGCTTTGGATGAACAATTACTGCTTTGCCTCTTTCTTCGGCTGATAGGTACTCCTCATTGAGGAAGCAGGTAGTGGCCTTGGTCAGATGGGTCATCATTCGTCTGCCTGGATCCTCTTGATTGGCAATAAAGTGAGTCAGTTCGTCTGAAGGTCTGAAGTGAGCTGGTATTCTGACTACTTCTCGTTCAATCTCTTCTTTGTCAGCTGGTGCAGCCGAGTCTTCAGCAGGGGCAGCTGAGTCTTCCACCAAGGCTGGTGCAGCCGATTCCTTCATCTTTGCTTGTTCAGCTGTCTGCTGATCCGATGAACCTACTGGGATAGGGACATCAGCGGTGGAGACTCCTAGGATCCGGTTGCAGACTGCAGTTAGTGCCTCATCTGATAGCAGCTGAGCAAAGGATTGAACTTGAGCAACTTCCTTTTGCTCCATCTCCCAGTCGAGGAAGTTTTCCTTTCCTCCCATTCCTTCCATGACCTCAAGAAGGTCATCTACATCATCTCTTCTGAGCTCAATCCAAGTGCATACCCTAAGCACTTGTTCAAACTGGATTGAAGTCTCATCAACTCCAGGGATGGTGGTCTTGAGCAGGTTGGCTATCTTCATCCTCATTATCTTTTCTGTTTGGCACATGGGGTAGTGCACCATTCTGAACTGAGGTTGAGAAGGACCAGGTTGAACCAGGTCTTCTGGTGCCAAGTCTTCTGGAGCAGAAGGGACAATGATGGTAGGGGTTTGGGTAGTTGGGGCATTTTCCTCTGTTGTGTGAGTATCAGCAGGGATTTGGGAAGTGATTTCTTCTTGTTGGGTAGGAGGTTGGGATTGATCTTCAGTAATTTGTTCATCAGCAGGGTTATGGGTCTGCTGGTCTGGTTCAGTTTCTTCTTGAAGATCAGTAGGTGTTTAAGCTTGATGATCTTGGACATTTGCTGTTTGAATATCAGCAAGGATTGTGGATATAATCTGAGTTTGATCATCAGCAGGTTGTGTGGAGGTGGTCTGAGGTTGGTTGTCTGCTGTTTGAACATCAGCAGGGTTAGGCTGGGCTTGTTCCTCTGCTGTGTGAGTATCAGCAGGGATTTGGGCATCAGTGTGTGAGGGTTCAGATGGGTTGGTATCATCAGAAGGGTTGAAGGATGAAATAGGGGCTATGCTCATTGGAGTAGGGAGCCTGGATTTCTTGGCTTTCTTAGTGAAAGAAGAAGTGTTCTTCTTTCTCTTCTGACCCTTTGATAGTTTAGAAGGTGTGAAAGTGAGAGAGGGGTTAGAAGTACCTGCCTTTTTCAAAGGAGAGGCAGTGGGAGTGACATCTGAATCAGATGGGGAGATGAGCCCTGATCTGATCAGATATCTTCTTTGTGCTAAGGTCTGATTGTCATCATCATCCTCTTCAGCAACCTTCTTTTGAGCCTCTTCTTTCGATGGCTCCTCTTCTTCTTCAGCAGCAGAGTTATGAGTGGACTCTTCTGCCTTTTCAATAACATCTTTGGAAGATGCTTCAGCTAACAGCTTCTTCCTCTCTTCTTTCAACCTTGCTGCCTCAGCAAGAGCGTCCTTCCTTAAATAATATTTGGAGATGTGGAAGGTCTTGTGAGGTCCCATCTTGTACTTTCTTGGGAGTACTTCTGGAAGGATGATACTCAGCTTGTTGACAAAGCTGACAGTTGAGGTTACCTTCCATTCTCTTGATTGAAGGTCCAAAGTCACCTTCTTGGCTTCAAGAGCAATTCTGTCCAAGAAAAGCCCTTGCCAGTCTCCATCAATCTGATCCCAGATTGCAGCCATAACTCTAACCTTCAAGGTGGTAACAGCATCATGGCTGAAAGTGTTACCTAGCAACATCTTGCCTGCTATATCCATCAGGGTTTGAAACTTAGGTTCTAATTGGGATTTCTTGAGTCCAGAGGCATCAGCAGCCTTGATTCTCCCATCAGTGAACATCTCCATGTATTCTTTCTCCTTACCCATAATATAGTTGGAGATATTGATCTTCCTCCTTGATAAATTGAAAAGTTCCTGAAGGATTTCCCTTGTTACCTTGACCCTGTGTCCACCCATGACACTTTCGACATAAGATCCCTTCATCACAGCGTTTGCATAGAAAGCCAGCACATCTTGTTCATAAACATTGGTGGGGGCTGCTTCCAGAAACTCTCGCAGTTTGAGGTTGATGCAGCGAAGAAGGATCTCCTTGTTTTCTGCTTTGTGTTTGCCCTTGAAAAACAGAGCATTCTCTGTGAACATCTTCCCTTCCTTGGACCACTTTGCAGCATCCAAGGTGCCAGTGCTCTTGGTCTTCTCGTCGTAAATTTCAATGATTGCCATAGTATATTTTGAGTGTTAGGTTTTGAGAGCTTGAAAGAAATTTGCAGAACGAGAGAGTATCGAGAGCAATTGAGTAATGTGAGCGAAAGGGTTTGGAAGAGTTTTAAGGGTGTGTATATATACTCCAATAATTCTTGATCTAACGGTCAGATTTGGGTTTAATTGTGGAGTAGAGCCCAAGATTTTCCTTCTTTGATTTCGGGCCTTCCTTTAAATTTGCCGGCTGAATTTGCCATGTGGCAACAGTTGATTTGCTGGCAATTTGGTAATTGAGTATTAATGACATCATTACCAAAAATAGCCGTTGTGAATAATTTTGTGGCAAGAATTGATCATCAAGGCCGTTTTTTATAAGTGAATTGCATTCCTTATATAGGCCAATTTGCTTAATTACATTCAGGAATAATCTAGAATGAATTACATGATCAAAGATAGTCATTGAACTCTAAAATCAAATGATCTGGTCAGCAGAGTGAAGTCTTCTGATTTCTTCAAGAGGTCTGCTGATTTTCCTTGAAAGTCTTCTGGTCAGCTGAGTTGGTCTTCTGATCAGCTGAGTGGAGGATTGAGATTTGCTCAGTAAATCTTCTGTGCTTTGAAGGTCCAACCTGGCTTGATGGATCCTTCGTTGTTGCTGTGATGATCCAACCTGGATGATGGATCTTCCAGCTTTATTGTGAGTGGTGATCCAACCTGGTTTGATGGATCTTCCAGCTCTATCTCTGAATCAAGTAGGACCATCAAATCAATATGTAGATGATCAGCCTGGATGATATCCCACTGGTTCAGGTTGCCCTTACCATCTGATGTTCCTCATCATCAGATGGGTTGTAGCATCAAATGTGTCATTTTTGAATTTCTTCGCTACTCTTGAAAGAGAAGGAAGATTGGAAGAGGCTTCAATGGAGTCTGAAGAGAGGGCCATGGACTTAGCCTTCATGTTCTGTTTAGACACAGTAGCTTTTGATAACAAGCTCTCCATGTAGAACTTCCCCCTGGAGAAGAAGCTCTGCTTGCTTGCTACTTTGTCTTCCCCATCTCTCTTTCCTCTAGTTTTCAATAAGGACGTCTCTCTTTCCTCTAGTTTTCATAGGCATACTTGTGTTGAGTAAGCCAAGTGTGCTGATTTGCATCATCTTTATCTTCTGGATAAATCTTCATCTCCTTCACCCAAGACCTTGGTTGAAGGATGATCTCCATTCCATCTCTTCTTTCGATTGTCTCCATCCCTGAAACAGAAAATGATAGTTAGTGATTTGTGTTCTTAGGTGTTCTCATAACTTCCTCCTTTTATAGGGGTAGAGATGAGGTAGTGGAGTGAAAGATGACAAAACTATAGAGTTGATAGGTCTGAATTTCTGAAAAGTTACTTCTTAAGATCAACAATGAGATTCTTGATCTAAGGGTTCACATTTAAAGATATTCAGACTTTATCTTATGGAATGCAGAAATTATAAATTTTTGAGCAAGAGTTATTTGAAATCCGTACAGTGCATGCATACTGTTGAGTCGGTGAGGATGGTGTATTAATCCAACCAAGTATAACTCAATAGTATACTGTATGTATGTATGTATATAAATAAAGTATTTTATGAAGAATAGTTTATTATTATACATAGTATACATTGCTTATAGTAGAGAAATCAAATAACTTTGTTCAAGTCTGCTGTATATATATATATATGATATGCAATGCAGATTTTAGAGTATTTCATCAAGGATTCTTAAGGTATCATTGATTCCCCCTTGATTAGATGACTCTAAGTTTTCCCTCAGCTTTATTTGTCTTCATTGGGAAAGAACTTACCTGAAGATGAGGGTGTCTATTCACCTCATCTGATCCTCCTAGTCTGCTGCACTTGGGTCAGCTGAGGTTTTCAGCTGATCTTTCCTTCATCATGTGCTTGGGTCCAGGAGTCCTAAGCTGTAACATAGGGTTTTGAACCTTTCTTCAGCTAGGGGCTTAGTCAAGATGTCTGCTCTTTGGATATCTGTGTGAATTTTCTCCATCTTGATGTCCTTCTTTTCAAGGTGGTCTCTTATGAAGTGGTGTCGAATGTCGACATGCTTGCACCTTGTGTGGAGGACTGGATTTTGAGTGATGGCAATGGCACTGCTGCTATCACAATAAATAGGGACTTCTCTTGCCTCTACATTGTAATCCTTGAGTTGTTGAACTAGCCAGAGCAGCTGACTACAACAACTGAGGTTTGCTTCTTAGAGAACCATGATATCAGCTTGTTGCCTAGAAATTGACAGGTTCCAGATGTGGATTTCCTATCAATTCTACATCCTCCATAGTCTGAGTCAGAATAGCCACTCAATTCTAGATTGTCATCAGCAGGGTACCATAGTCCTAGGTTGACTGTTCCTTTTAGGTACTTGAGAATCTTCCTTGCTGCTTCTAGATGACTTTGCTTTGGGTTTGCTTGAAACCTAGCACATACTCCTACAGCAAATGTTATGTCTGGTCTGCTAGCTGTAAGATATAGTAGAGATCCAATCAGTGCTCTATATTCAGCTTGATCAACTGCCTTTCCAGACTCATCTGGTTCCATTTTGAAAGATGTCATCATTGGAATCCTTGCAGTCTTGCTTTGTAGGGCTGTGAATCTTTCTAATAGGCTCTTGGTATACTTGGACTGGTTGATGAAGATCCCTTCTGAACTCTGCTTGACTTGAAGTCCTAGAAAATAATTCATCTCACCCATCATGCTCATTTCAAACTTTCCTTGCATAAGTTCAGAGAACTTCTTGCACATCTCTTGATTGGGTGATCCAACTATAATATCATCTACATATATTTGCACCATTAGGATGTCTTCTCCTTCTTGTATTCTGAAAAGAGTTCTATCCACTTTGCCTTTTGTATATCCATTGTCAAGTAGGAATTGTGATAATGTGTCATACCAAGCTCTAGGGGCTTGTTTTAGACCATAGAGAGCCTTCTTCAGTCGATATACTTGATCACCTTTTTCAAAACCTGGAGGCTGCTCTACATATACTTCTTCTACCAGAATACCATTTAGAAAAGCACTCTTGACATCCATTTGATATACCTTGAAGCCCATATATGATGCATAAGCTAGAAACAGTCGTATGGCTTCTAATCTGGCTACTGGAGCAAAGGTTTCATCATAGTCAATCCCTTCAGATTGAGAGTATCCTTTTGCAATTAGCCTAGCCTTATTTCTAGTTATCACATCATTTTCGTCCTTCTTGTTCTTGAATACCCACTTTGTTCCTACTACATTGTGGTTTTCAGGACGATCTACCAATTCCCAGACTTCATTTCTTTCGAATTGGTTTAGTTCTTCTTGCATAGCAGTGATCCAATTGCTATCTGTCATTGCTTCTTCTATGTCAGCTGGTTCAATGTTGGATAGGAAAGCACACCAGCAGAACATAGATGATTGTGAGTTCTGATTCAGTTGTCTTCTTGTCTTGACACCTGAGTCAGCTCCTCCTAAGATGAGGTTTGATGGATGGTTGTTTCTCCATGTATGCCTCACAGGAGTATCTGCATTGGATGAGCTTGGATTCTCATCTGATCTAGTGCCATCAGGAGGGTTGACTTGATTAGGTCGATCATCATCTGTATCTTGAGTGTCAAAGAGATCATTCCCCCTGGCATTTGGGATTGGTGCATCTTGATTCTGGTCAGCTTGTCCTGGTTGAGTTTGAGATCTAGTGACAGGTCTATGAGGCTTATCCTCCTCTGGTTCTTCAGGAAAAGGTTCATTGACTTCAATGAACTCATCTGGTTTGGACTTGATCACTAGATGTCTCATCCGATCTGCAGCTGAGTTTGTTTCTACTGCATTCTTTTCACAAGATTCATCAAAAACAACATGAGGTGTTTCTTCCACAAGAAGGGTTCGTTTGTTGAGTACTCTAAATGCTTTGCTAGTTGAGGAGTATCCTAAAAATATCCCCTCATCTGCTTTGGCATCAAAAGTATTCAACTTACTCTTCCCATTGTTGTGAATGAAACACTTACAACCAAATATATGAAAGTAAGATACTCTAGGTTTTCTTCCTTTCCATAGTTCATATGGGGTTTTCTCATGTATTTTATGAATACCTGACCTGTTTTGAGTGTGACAAGCTGTGTTGATGGCTTCTGCCCATAGCTTCTTGGGAGTGGAGAATTCAGCAAGGAGTGTTCTGGCAGCTTCTTTGAGTGTTCTGACTCTTCTTTCAGCTACACCATTCTGTTGTGGTGTTCTTGCTGCACTTGTCTCATGCTGAATACCATTAGAAGTACAATAGGCAATAATATATGAGTTAATGAATTCAGTGCCTTTGTCACTTCTAATTTTCACAATTGGTTCTCCTTTCTCTACTTGGATCCTCTTCAATAGTTCAGGGAGCTTCTGCTGTGTTTCACTCTTCTTGTATAAGAAGATAACCCAAGTAAACTTGGAATAATCATCTACAACAATAAGAGTGTACTTCCTCCCTGTTAGAGTGGTTGGAGTGATTGGTCTAAAGAGATCCATGTGAAGCAGTTCAAGAACTCTGCTGGTTGATGCTGTCTTCTTGGTCTTGAAGGAGACCTTTGTTTGCTTTCCTTGTTGACATGCATCACACACCTGATCTTTACAGTAGAGTTCATTAGGCAGACCATCAACTAAGGATTCCCTTGCTAACTTGTTCATAGTCTTAAAGTTCAGATGACTAAGACGTTTGTGCCATAGCCAGCTGACATCTTTAGGGCTCTTCACAAGCAGACATGTATCCTTAGGACAGCTGTTCCAATTTGCAAGATACATACTTCCCTTTCTAGATCCTGTTAGAAGGTTTTGTTTTGTTCTCTTATCACTTATGAGACACTCATCTTTAGAGAATTTGACTGAGTAACCAGTGTCACAAAAGTGAGAAACAGATAATAAATTAAACTTAAGACCTTCTACATATGATACATCATGTACCTCAATGTCACCATTTTTAAGGGTGCCATATCCTTTTGTGTTACCATGCGCGTTATCACCAAAGAAGACTTTTGGACCTTTCTTTTCTATGTAGTTGGTCAGAAGGGCTTTGGTTCCTGTCATGTGAGTTGAGCATCCACTATCCATGTACCAAGTTTCTCCTGCTAGACCTCCTCTTCTGTATAGGTCCCTCCTTTCCTGCAAGAAAAGTTAAGTCTTAGGTACCCATTTTGTTTTGGGTCCTTGGGTGTTAGTACTACCCTTGGGAACCCACATATACATTGGTCGTTTGAACAACCTTGAGCACTTGAGTTGTTTCCCTCGGGCATCACAGAACCAAATCTTACCAGTCAGCACCTTGGACTGATCTGATTTGTCCTTAGTGTCAGCTAAGTAATAGTCAAATGGTTTCCCTTTATAGGAGTGTACATACATGATCTTTTGACTAGTTACATTCGGCCTGGGTGCATTAGCTGGTCGATGCACACGATTATATGGACCATACTCTTCTGTTCTCACAATATCATAAGAGATAGGGGGTGCAAAGAGAACAGTTTTGTTTGAAGAAGACTTCTTCTTCTTGGCTGGAGCAGCATACAGCTGAGACTGTCTCAGCCGAGATGGTCTAGGCTGTTTGCTGTTCCTCTGTACAGGCTTGGGGTTAGCTTGTCCTTTACCATTTTTGGTTTTGGGATAGTTAGCCTTAGCTGGTACAGATGCCTTTTGGTTCATATTAGGTTCATTGTGTTTAGAACACTCACCCTTTTCATGTGTCTGAGTAGTGCACTTGTTGGGTGTACTACCCCCAGCTGGAGAGGATGTAGATGGGTTGAGTTCATAGCCAAAACCCATCTTATTGTCATTTGATCTATAATACTCAGTGTTGGTCCTGAAAGGAGTAGATAACAAGTGTATGGGGGGGGGGAATACACTTGTATGCAAATTCTTTTCAAACTTGATCAAACCAGAGCTCAGCAAGGTTGTCTTGGACAACTCTGCTGAAGAAGATTAACTCTTCTAAGATAATCAATCTACTAAGTACAATTGAGTACTTAGTTGAATAACTATCTAGGGGAGTTATATGTGCGGAATAGTGGTTGGCCCTTTTAGTTTAAACTCCTTTTATTTCTGAAATCACTTAGTCAATGTAACACAGTCCAGTTTTCAGGGAACTTGTCCAAATAGGTTTTTGCACAGTCTTTGAATGTTTATCCTTGAAAGATCAGTTTTGTGTGCAGTGTTGATGTATTGTAAGTACTTGAAATGTAGATCAACACAAGAGTTTATAGTGGTTCAGAGACTCAAGCTCCTACATCCACTTTCCCTGATTTAACAGGATAATTCCTTCACTCTTGGAATTAACTTGTTTTATAGTGCCAAGGTGCACTTGATCAAGAACACCACTCTTGGTGAATTGATCCCTAGGATGTCTAGAGTCCTAGTACCCTCTTCTCAACTCAGAACTGAACTGTTCTTCTCTCAACAGTCAGCTCCTACCACTTCTACTACTACAACCTTCTCACTTTCACTCTTGAAAGATATGAGGATTGAAGTAAGGTTCCAACTAATGAGATATCCTTTACAATGAAGATCAGTGTATAAGGATAGGATATCTCTCTAAGCTTGTGTATGGATATACAATGTAGTACAGCTTAGATGAAGTGTTTGAAGACTAAGATAGTCTTTGAAAGCTTTGAAAGCACTCTAGCTTGTAAGAACTTAAGGTTGGATGTGCTTTGTTGAGGTTCTAGTTGGATGCTTTCAAATGGTCTTCACACTTCTGTATTTATAGACAAATGAAGGATTTGCCCGTTGGAGAGGCAGCCTCCAATGTCCATAAATGTCTTCTTTTAGTTCTTCAACTTTGAAGACAGAATCTTGATAGTGACATGTCCTCATTTGGGAAATAAACGGCTGTAAGAGCTTTGTCTTCATTCTGTAGCACTCTTCCCAACATCTGACTTTCAGATTCTCTTGTTAGGACTTGGACATCACTTCTGAAGGTTGTTCCAATGATGGGACAACATTCCTCATCATTTGGACAACACTCCTTATCACTATCAGCAGTCTTGCTTATCAGCAAGATTGTCTTGCTCTTTCCTTTTTATTTTCTTGAGGATGGCTCTTTCCCTTCAAATGGCTCTTTCCCTTTTATTTCTCTTGAAGATGATCTTAGCTTGTTTCTTTGAAGATCTTTAGGGTGTGGTTGTCTCTTTCTCTTCAGTATAGTTGACCTCAGGCTTTCAGAGCACTTGATCTTGATTAATTGAGCTGAGACAACTCCTCTGGACAACTCTCCTGATCAGCATATTTGTTTTTCAGCAGACTTGATCATGATTCCAGAGTTTGAGCCTTGAGGGGACTTGTTCTTGATGTACTTCAAAGCATGTGTTCCCCCTCAATTTGTGCATCTAATCATTTAAGAGCTGCCTAACATATTAGCTCCTCATCTAGCCTATAATCTATATGTTCTAACATTTCTAGAACATACTTATCTTGACTTAGGCATGTCTCAGGGGGTTTTGGTATTGGATCAAAACATATCTCATTTTATTCCCAACAATTTCCCCCTTTTTGATGATGCCAAAACCTATACATTTGTGCAAAAGTGACTTGGCTACACCTATTACATTTATCTTCAGAAGACATGACTAAGGTCAATTATCCTGAAAAACAATGTGTTAGTGTATTTACCATCCATATTGCAAATAGGTTTCATAGATAGGCATAGAGAGATGAGTGTTTCTTGATTCAAAATAAGTTCAACTATCATTCATTAAAAAAAACATTACAAGCATGTTGATAGTTGAATTTAACATATCAGAGCATGAATCATCAACACTAAATACATCAGAGTATTTCCTTCTAAGAGTTCAACACATATACAAGATTTTTTTTTTCAGCATCAGAACATAAACTTGTATCAGAGCACTAATCTTATTATATCAGAGCAAGTACTAACACTTCAAGACATATACAAGATCAGAGCACAGAGCTTGTATCAGAGCAATCCATATCAAGTCAGAGCAAAACAGATTAGCACACCACATCAGCAAACTTGACCAATTTTCAGCATAGTTGATCAATTAAGATAGGTCAGAAGACTTAGCCATTTAGAGATCATCCTCAGGAGGTGGCACCATCCCATACTGTGCCCACACTCTCCTCTTCAAGGCCATGGCTTCTTGGTTGGTTCCCTTAGGACCAAGAACCATCTTGTTCAGCTTGAGGATCTCAGTGAATTCTCTCAGAATCCTTGATTGATCAATCCATCCATCAAGCTTTGGAGGTAAGTATATGATTGGCTTGGGAGCTGTGAGTTCAAATCTTGCAATATCAGCAGCTGCAAGCAATTGTTGATAGAGTTCTCTGTAGTACTCAATCATGAACTCAGCAAAATTGATGTTGGCATCTCTTCCATTCCATCTGTCAATGACATACTGATCATAGACAAACTCCCTTTTTGCTTCCTCCCATGAGTCATTCAGCTGAATTGGCACCCATTTATCCAAGTGAGGATATTTGGTGTCCATTGGGATCAATAGCTGTGGCTTCATCTTGTTGTAAGTTGCTCTCTTCCTTCTTGGCTTCTGGAAGTCTGTTCTTCTCTTATCTCTTGCTCTGTTGGCCTCTTCCATCAAGTCCATTTTCTCTTGGGCCCTCATCATGGCCAGTTTCTGTTGTGTTTCAGGGTCTTTGCCATACCCTTCATGAAACAGCTTTGATGGATCATTGAGTACCACAATCTTTGTCTTCTTTGGTCCAGGTCCAAAGCCTTCTTCATATAAGATTTCCACATCTTCAGTGACTTTGGTACTTTCAGTGGACTTAGTCTCAGTAGACTTGTCTTTTTCAGCACTCTTGGGTATTTCAGCAGTTTTGGGATCTTCAGCAGTTTTGGCCTTCTTTGAGGTAGGCTCATCATCAACAACTCTGAATTCAGGTGGAAGATCAAGGCTATTGGGAAAGTCAGTGAATTTCTCAACTTGTCTCTTCTTTCCTTGGGCCTTCTTGATCTTTCCTCTAGTTTGGACACCTTCAGCATCCTTGTCCAAACCAGATACTTCACCACCTGGTCTTTGTTGTAACCTCACTCTTTCCTCTTGAGCTGAGGCCATAGAGTTCTTCAATGCCAATGCTAACTGCTCCTCTTCATCCAATTCTTCCAAGTTCAGCACTGCTGGTTCTTTTCCCTTTCCTACAGGAGATTTGTCCTTCCCTTTCACTGGACTCCCAATCACTAAGGCACCTTTTGCCCTTGCTCTTTCCCTTTCCCCCTTTTTGGCAGCATCAAAACATTCTGGCTTCAGTTCACTCATAGTGGATGCCAATAAGGACTGGGCTTGGGTTAGAGACTTCATCTCTTCCAACAGATATACATTCTCATCATGTATATTTTGCATCCTGTCACTGCTTAAACTAAGAAAGGCAAGAACAGGCTTCATTTTCTGTTGAACAACCTCCTCCATGGTTGCCTGAAGAGATGCATCCAATTGGGCTTTCAGGAGCTCAGTGAGGTTGGCCACTGCACCTTCAGCAATGTTGGCCAACACTTCTTGGGAAAACTTTTCTGAGGCTGCTTTTACCATAGCTAGCCTTTGCTCTTCAGCTCTTCTCTTCTGCAGGGCTGTCTTCTTGCCAAGAGCTTGCTTGATTGTCAATCTGATAGCTTGAACATTTGCATTATGATTGTCTCTCAGCCTTTTTTGATCCTTCTTGACCTCCTTTGAGATGTTTTCCATACTGACTTTGGCTTTGTGAACTTCAGTAGAGATGGTTTGAAGACCAGATTCTACTCCTTCAATTCTTGCTTCCAATGTGGGTAGCACCACATCTTCAGAGCCAGTGAGTCTCATTTCAACAGAAGCTAGAGTTCTTCCATGCTCATCTAATGCTCCAGAAGTTTCTTCATGAGCTGTTTGAACTTGTTGAGCCAAGGAATCCAACTTCTCTGATTGCATCCCAAGCAAGGCTTGTGCTGATCCAGTGTCAGCTTGGATGGGAGCATCTGTCAAGAGATCTTCTGCAAAGATTTGATCAAAGCTTATCCCTGCAATATCAGACAAATCAAAAGCATCAGTGAAAACACACTTATCTCCCTCATTTTCTTTTTCATAAGACTCTGATACATCAGCAGTCTTCTCCTCATTTTCGACTATTTCTTTTCTTCCTTCAATAAAAGTTTCCTCACTTAAAGAAACAGGCCTCCTCTCATCAAGGGATTCTTGAAGTTCAGATTTGACTTCAAGAATAACCTGTCCTTCCTCACTTATACCACCCTCATATGTTGGTACACTCACAATCTTAGTGATAACTACCTCTCTTTCATCCATAACTCCCTCTGATTTTTCAAAACTACTTTCTTTTTCAACTCCTTCTCCTAAACCTGCAGCATCTCCACCTTCAACAAGGTTCGAAGATGGCAGTTGTGGGGAGATCACAGTGTTTATATCAACAGCCACTGAGTCATCCTGAATGATTAAGGGCTGATCAGTGTCCAACTCTTCTGACACTGAATAGGCCTTAATCAAACTAGCCTCTAGAGAAGGAACCTCCACATCTTTAGGCTGTGCCTTGGGTTCAGAAGAACCTTCATTGGCAGATGTGTCCTTGGTTGTGTTACCATCCTTGGTCAACACCTCTGAAATGGCAGATGTGTCCTGAATGATTTTAGCCATCTCTTCTGATATTCAGTAGACTTGACCAAGTCTGCTGAGAACCTTTTCAGTTTCCATATATCTCATTCACTTTTCATGACTTTTACTTGTCCAACTTCCCTGGATCAAGTAATCCCAACTCTGCTGATAGTTCCAGGAATCTTGCCTCTGCAAGTGGCTTAGTTAGTATATCAGCTTTTTGATGATCTGTGTGGATCTTGACCAACTTTATATCCTTCTTCTCCACATGGTCTCTAATGAAGTGATGTTTGATGTCCACATGTTTGCATCTTGTATGCAAGACAGGATTTTGTGAAATAGCAATGGCACTATTGTTATCACAAAATATGGGCACTTCAGTAGAGTTGACTCTGTAATCTCTTAGTTGTTGTCTCAACCATAGGATTTGGGCACAACAACTTCCAGCTGCAACATATTCAGCTTCAGTGGTGGAAGTAGCCATTGTGTTCTGCTTCTTGGAGAACCAAGATATAAGCTTGTTGCCCAAGAATTGACAAGTCCCTGAAGTGGACTTTCTGTCAATTCTACAACCTCCATAGTCAGCATCTGAGTAGCCAGTTAGCTCAAAGTTGTCATCAGCAGGGTACCAAAGGCCTAGATTTTCAGTGCCTTTGAGATACCTCAAAATCCTCTTTGCAGCCTCAAGATGGCTTTTCTTAGGATTTGCTTGGAACCTTGCACAAACACCTACTGCAAAGGTGATGTCAGGTCTGCTGGTAGTGAGATAGAGGAGTGAACCAATTATTCCTCTATACTCAGTAGAGTTGGTTGGAATACCACTCTCATCAGGATCCATCTTCCAATTTGTGTTCATAGGGATCCTTACTGGCTTGCTAGTTGTACACCCAAACTTCTTGATCATTTCTCTGGTGTACTTAGCTTGGTTGATGAAGATTCCTTCTTTAGATTGTTTGACTTGAAGACCCAAAAAGAAGTTCATCAACCCCATCATGGACATCTCAAACTTGCTTTGCATTAGCTTTGAGAACTTCTCACACAGCTTCTCATTGGGGGATCCAAATATTATGTCATCCACATAAATTTGGACAAGCAAGATGTCCTCTCCTTCAGATATTCTGAAAAGAGTTCTGTCCACAGTTCCCTTGGTGAATCCATGATCCAAGAGGAATTGTGACAGTGTATCATACCAAGCCCTAGGGGCTTGCTTGAGTCCATATAGAGCTTTCTTGAGTCTGTAAACTTGGTTTCCAACTTCAAAACCTGGTGGTTGCTCCACATAGACTTCTTCTTTCAAGACTCCATTCAGAAAGGCACTCTTGACATCCATTTGGTACACTTTGAACCTCTTGTGGGCTGCATAGGCTAGAAAGAGCCTTATTGCTTCTAGCCTTGCCACAGGTGCAAATGTCTCATCATAGTCAATGCCTTCATGTTGGCAATAGCCTTTTGCCACAAGTCTTGCTTTGTTTCTGACAATCACATCATTTTCATTTTTCTTGTTCTTGAACACCCACTTTGTTCCAATAACATCTTGATGTGAAGGCCTATCCACCAGCTCCCATACTTCATTTCTGGTGAATTGGTTCAGTTCTTCCTGCATGGCTGTGATCCAATTGGCATTTTGAAGTGCTTCCTCAATATCACATGGTTCTTGCTCTGACAAGAAACAACAGAAAAGAGCACTTTCACCATGGAATCTTCTTGTTTTGACTCCAATACTTGGGTCACCAAGTATTAGATCAGTAGGATGGTCTGACAACCAGGTCCTTCTTTTTCTGATCTCTTCAGTAGAGTTGTCCTCTACTGAAGTTGAGTCAATTTGATCATAGAATTCAGGATAATTGAATGCAGGATCTAATTCAGGATCATAATCAGGGGTGTTGTCCTCAATGTCAGGGACATTGGTATTTTCAACATTTTGAGTTCCCCCTTGATTATTTGACCCATTAACTACCTCAGCAGGTACTGCTTCTTCATTGGTAGTTGTTACCTGGATGTGAACTGGGATTGGATCATTCAGTTCACCATTCCTTTCAGTGGGATTTGCCTCAGGAAGGTTGCCTTCAGGATGGTTGTCCAACATAGAGTTTTCAGGTAGATTGGCTTGGACAACATCTATGAATTCAGTGTCTTTGTCTTTTAGGCTTAGTCTGGTTGTTCTTTGTGTGATTTCTTCTGATTCCAAGTTCTCATTCCTGAACTCATGAGTAGATTCATCAAACACAACATGAGGTGTTTCTTCCACAATAAGAGTTTTCTTGTTGTAGACCCTGAAAGCTTTACTGATTTGGGAGTATCCAAGAAACACTCCTTCATCAGCTTTGCTATCAAAGGCTTTCAACTGATCTTTCCCATTATTGTGAATGAAACACTTGCAACCAAAAATGTGAAAGTAAGACACTTTAGGCATTCTTCCTTTCCAGAGTTCATAGGGGGTTTTGCCTTGCCCCTTAATAATCAAACATCTATTTTGAGTATGGCATGCAGTGTTTATAGCTTCAGCCCAAAACCTCTTAGGTAATTTTGAATCAGCAATTAGAGTTCTAGCAGCTTCTTTTAAAGTTCTATTTCTTCTTTCTGCAACTCCATTCTGTTGGGGAGTTC
This sequence comes from Galeopsis tetrahit, assembly GCA_963675135.1. Lineage (NCBI taxonomy): Eukaryota > Viridiplantae > Streptophyta > Magnoliopsida > Lamiales > Lamiaceae > Galeopsis > Galeopsis tetrahit. The sequence goes on from OY776123.1 coordinate 74,428,732, forward strand.
TAGCTGCTGAGGTTTCATGAGCTATTCCATTAGATGTGCAATACTCATTGATGTATGAGTTAATGAACTCTGTGCCTTTATCAGATCTTATCTTGATAATGTTAAGGCTTTTCTCATTTGACAATCTCTTAAGAAGTTCAGGCAGTTTGACTTGAGTTTCCTTCTTATTAAGGAGAAATACTACCCATGTGAACCTAGAGAAGTCATCTACTACAACCAATGTGTATTTTCTACCATTTATGCTTGCAGGGGTAATTGGTCCAAAAAGGTCCATATGTAACAGTTCAAGTACCCTTTCAGTAGAGATGACTGGTTTTCCCTTAAATGAGGCTTTGATCTGTTTTCCTTCTTGGCATGGTTTGCAAACATGCTCTTTAATGAAAACCTCATTAGGTAGTCCTTTAACTAATGCATTTCTAGCAATTTTGTTCATTGTTTTAAAGTTCAGGTGGTTTAATCTTTTATGCCATAACCAACTTTGTTCACTAGAACTCTTAGCAATGAAGCATGCAGCATCAGTAGACTTGTCCCAGTCTGCAAAATACACATTTCCTTTCCTAGTTCCAGTCAATAGAATTTGTTGAGTCTTATCTTTAATCAAGCATTTATCACAGGAAAACTCAACATTGAAGTTTTTATCACAGAATTGACTGATACTTAGGAGATTGTTTTTTAGACCAGCTACATAAGATACATTGGTTACTTTGATGTTACCAATCATCAAAGTACCATAACCTTTTGTTGATGCTTGTGAGCTGTCTCCAAATGTGACATTAGGGCCTTCTTTTTCAATGAAATCAGTGAGGAGTTCCTTGTTTCCAGTCATGTGCCTTGAACATCCACTGTCAAGGTACCATGCTGTCTTTTTGCTTATACTCCTCATCTTGTGGCCCACTGGTACCTGCAATTAGATAGGTTTAGGTACCCTTTGAGTTTTGGGTCCTGAGAGGTTAGTTGTACCTTTTGGAACCCAAACTTGCCTAATAACCTTGATTGATTCAAGGTGGCTAAGTTGTCTTCCTCTAGCATCTACATACACTGTCTTTCCCTTAAATGCCTTTGGGAAAGTGTGTGTGAATGTGTTAACTCTATAAGTTTCAGGAGAGTTGTCAAATCTCCTGAACTTTTGAGTTCTTTGTGCTACTTGAGGGAATCTTTGAGGAAAGGCTTTCTTTTGACCATTACCCTTTGGCATGAAGGGTTTTGGTTGTCTCATTTTATTTTGCCTTTGAGGAAAGTTATCCTTGGGTCTATTCAGCTGAGGCTTTCTCAGAAGAGTTGGCCTAGGCTGATTATACTTTGGATAACTCCTCTGAACATTGTTCAGTAGAGTTGCCCTTCCATTGGGTCTACTCTGCTGACCAACATTCCTCTTATGTTCAGGAGCTTTGGCCATTTCCTTAGGTTTTGGCCTATTCTCCTGAATCACTTGAGTAGGCAGATCATCCATTTTGCCCTTTCCTTTGTTCAGTGGCTGAATCACTTCATTTTCAGTTTGTGCCACTGACTTAACAAAGATTCTCTTAGTGTTACTTACAGAAGCAACACTAAGACAAGGTGAAGATTCAAATGGATCAAAACCTAATCCACTTCTTTGAGCCATAGGTCTTTGATAACTCTGAATTTCCTCTATTGCTCTAGAGGATTTCTTCAGAGCAGACATCTTTAATTTCAGGCTCTCTTCACTTGATTTAAGAATATCATATTCATGTGAGAGGTTTTCAAATTTGGCATTGAGAATTTTAAGTTCAAAATCTTTTCTCTTCTGAGAGAGAAGTTGATCATCAATCTCCTTTTGTTGGTCAACTATCCTGAGATTTGCTTCCTCAAGCTCTCTCAAGACTTGTTGATACAACTCAGTAGACTTGACATCAACAACTACCTCAGAGTTTTTGGCAAGTTCAATGGCCAATCTTTCATTTTCTCTCACACAGTTATCATGAAATTCTTGTAACAAAGTGAAATCTTCCATCAACTTTCCAAGGGAAAGCTTCAAGTTGACCTCACTATTGTTCTGTGAGATGAATGATGGTGAGCTAGAAGTAGAGGATACCTCATCATCCTCAAGAGCCATGTTGCAGACATCATCATCATCATCACTGTTGGAGAACAGTCCATCAGAGGAGTTGAGGCTTTCAGTACTATCAGATTCTTCACCAGCCATCATGGCCTTTCTGTTGGTGAATTTCCTGTCTCTTTTGGCCTGCCTCTCTCTTCTCTCCTTAGAGCTTAATTCAGGGCAATCATACTGGAAGTGCCCTTTCTTTTTACAGTTATAGCACAGATCTTCATCATCTTCTTTCTTTGATTCTTCTCTTCTTTTTGATGATGAAGGTTCAGCTCTACTGGACCTTCTCCTATCAGAGTACTTGTCCTCTGATCTTTTCTCTTCAGGCTTTTTGACTTCAGCCTGTGCTTCAGGAGAGTTGTATCTCCTGAATTTGTTGTCCTGGTAGAATTTCTTGTATCTACCAAACCTTGAGTTCAACTTTTCAAACCTTCTAGCCATCAAGGCTAGTTCTTCCTTCATTTCAGTCTTTGAGACTGACTTTGATGATCTTGGAGTGGGCTGCATCTCTGGTTCAGCTGTTTTGGCTTTGAATGCCACTCCCTTATTAGGATTTGAAGGTTCCTCAATAGGCTTTCTTCTATTGAGGTCGAACTCATAAGCTTTGAGTTCAGAGAAGATTTGTTGCATGGGCATGGTGGAAAGATCTTTGGTGTTTTGCATCATTACAGCATAGACATTCCACTTTTGAGTGAGACTTCTCAAGATCTTCAACCCCACTTCTCTCTTGGTGTAGACCTTGCCCAGTGAGTTGATTTCATTCATCACATCAGTGAATCTACCAGCAAACTTATCAATGGACTCTTCATACTCCATTGCAAACTGTTCAAATTTCTGCACAGCAACTTGGAGTTTATTCTCCTTGATCTTTTCAGTACCCTCACACATTTCTGCAAGAGTATCCCAAATTTCTTTGGCTATTGTGCAGTGGTAGACTCTACCCATAATTGCATCTGGAATTGTTTGGTAGAGGGTGTTCATAGCAAGATAATTCAAATTATCTTTCCTCTTTTCATCAGCAGTGAAGTCATCCTCATCTTTGGGGAGCACCTCTCTTGGATCTGCCTTTTGAGCCTCAGTGACCTTGGGATTGACAAATGTGAACACAAAAGGACCTCTTGTGATCACTCTTAGCATGTCAGTGTGTAGAGATGCAAGATGAGCCCTCATTCTGATTTTCCAGAAATCATAATTATCAATTGAGAACATGGGCAGTTTATGATGTGAAATGTGGTTGACTGGATTTGTGGCCATGTTGTCCAATCCTTGGACAGCAGGAGGTGGAACAGCAGCATTGTTGTTGGCCATAACTCAAGAACAAACAGTCAGTCAATATTCAAGTAGGATTTCAGATAGATCAGTTCAGTGACCACAGCCAATATGTGATTTTGAAAACCAAGATGGTTTTTCAGAAGCAGTGGTCTTTGAACCCCTGCTCTGATACCACTTGTTGGTCCTGAAAGGAGTAGATAACAAGTGTATGGGGGGGGGGGAATACACTTGTATGCAAATTCTTTTCAAACTTGATCAAACCAGAGCTCAGCAAGGTTGTCTTGGACAACTCTGCTGAAGAAGATTAACTCTTCTAAGATAATCAATCTACTAAGTACAATTGAGTACTTAGTTGAATAACTATCTAGGGGAGTTATATGTGCGGAATAGTGGTTGGCCCTTTTAGTTTAAACTCCTTTTATTTCTGAAATCACTTAGTCAATGTAACACAGTCCAGTTTTCAGGGAACTTGTCCAAATAGGTTTTTGCACAGTCTTTGAATGTTTATCCTTGAAAGATCAGTTTTGTGTGCAGTGTTGATGTATTGTAAGTACTTGAAATGTAGATCAACACAAGAGTTTATAGTGGTTCAGAGACTCAAGCTCCTACATCCACTTTCCCTGATTTAACAGGATAATTCCTTCACTCTTGGAATTAACTTGTTTTATAGTGCCAAGGTGCACTTGATCAAGAACACCACTCTTGGTGAATTGATCCCTAGGATGTCTAGAGTCCTAGTACCCTCTTCTCAACTCAGAACTGAACTGTTCTTCTCTCAACAGTCAGCTCCTACCACTTCTACTACTACAACCTTCTCACTTTCACTCTTGAAAGATATGAGGATTGAAGTAAGGTTCCAACTAATGAGATATCCTTTACAATGAAGATCAGTGTATAAGGATAGGATATCTCTCTAAGCTTGTGTATGGATATACAATGTAGTACAGCTTAGATGAAGTGTTTGAAGACTAAGATAGTCTTTGAAAGCTTTGAAAGCACTCTAGCTTGTAAGAACTTAAGGTTGGATGTGCTTTGTTGAGGTTCTAGTTGGATGCTTTCAAATGGTCTTCACACTTCTGTATTTATAGACAAATGAAGGATTTGCCCGTTGGAGAGGCAGCCTCCAATGTCCATAAATGTCTTCTTTTAGTTCTTCAACTTTGAAGACGGAATCTTGATAGTGACATGTCCTCATTTGGGAAATAAACGGCTGTAAGAGCTTTGTCTTCATTCTGTAGCACTCTTCCCAACATCTGACTTTCAGATTCTCTTGTTAGGACTTGGACATCACTTCTGAAGGTTGTTCCAATGATGGGACAACATTCCTCATCATTTGGACAACACTCCTTATCACTATCAGCAGTCTTGCTTATCAGCAAGATTGTCTTGCTCTTTCCTTTTTATTTTCTTGAGGATGGCTCTTTCCCTTCAGATGGCTCTTTCCCTTTTATTTCTCTTGAAGATGATCTTAGTTTGTTTCTTTGAAGATCTTTAGGGTGTGGTTGTCTCTTTCTCTTCAGTATAGTTGACCTCAGGCTTTCAGAGCACTTGATCTTGATTAATTGAGCTGAGACAACTCCTCTGGACAACTCTCCTGATCAGCATATTTGTTTTTCAGCAGACTTGATCATGATTCCAGAGTTTGAGCCTTGAGGGGACTTGTTCTTGATGTATTTCAAAGCATGTGTTCCCTCTCAATTTGTGCATCTAATCATTTAAGAGCTGCCTAACATATTAGCTCCTCATCTAGCCTATAATCTATATGTTCTAACATTTCTAGAACATACTTATCTTGACTTAGGCATGTCTCAGGGGGTTTTGGTATTGGATCAAAACATATCTCATTTTATTCCCAACACTCAGAGATACTTTCAATAGTAGTAGAGGCTTTATTGAACTCTGATATCTTTTGATTTAGGCATTCCTTCTCCTTTTCTAAGAGCTTGTGTGCTTGGAAGAGGTCATCGAATTTGGATTGTAGTGAACGAAGTTCCTTAGTTTCTAAAGCTTGAGTTTGTAACATCCCCTCATACAACTGAGCTCCACTTCTCTGGTCAATCTTTCATTCATTGTGGCCAGCTCAGGGGTGTTATCAAACTTAACCTTTTTCAACTTAGCAATTTCTTTCCTTAGATCCTTATTCTCCTCTTCCACTTCTATAAAAGCTCTAGTGGCAATATCCAGATCACCTTTTACTTTTCTTAAAGATTGATAATAGGTGTCTTCTGATTCGCCTTCAGATGAGTTTATCTCATCTGATTGTGAAAAAATAGGTGAATGGAAAGTAGTAGTATAGGAGTTTACCTCATTTTCACCTATGGCCATCATAGCTAGGTCATCTGAATCATCTGAGAAGATTTGGCAGTCTGGTGATGTATGGAGTTCATCACTTTGATATTCAGATTCTTCAGTCACCATAGCTTTCTTGTCTGAAGTTCTTCTTGGCCTTCTTTCTTCTTTGTCATCCAAATCCAGCTGAGGACATTCATAGACATAGTGTCCTGGTTTGCGACAGTTGAAGCATGATCCAGGTTTCTGATTTGAGTTGCCTTTCCTTGGAGGAGTGGCATCTCTTCTTCTAGATCCTCGGCTGTCAGATGACTCCACATCCTTTCTAGGATGTCTTTCTGGTGTTCTTTCTCTGGAACCTCTGGAGGGTGAACTTGCTCTTCTATCTTTGTAGTTTCTATAGAATTTTCTATATTTGCTGTTGAGAGTGTTCATCCTTTCGAATCTCTTGATCATAAGAGCCATTTGTTCCTTCAGACTCATGTCTGATCCTTCACAGTCTTCTGTTTTCAGAGAGGCCTTGCCAGATGAGGTACTTGCAGCTTTTGTATTGGCTGCCTTGAAGGCTACAGTCTTGGAGGTAGATGGGGCTGCAGTTGACTCATCACTTCCTGAGTTTTCTTCTCTGTCAAGGTCATATTCATGAGCTTTTAGGTTCTGAAATAGAGTTTGAGTAGACCACTTCTTGATATCTTGAGTATCTTTGATGATGGTCTTCTTGAGTTTCCATCTCTTGGGTAAAGAGTCCAAGATCTTCAAGTTTTTCTCTCTATTTGTATACTTCTTGCCTAGAGATTCAATCTCATTTATGATCTTTGTACATCTATTGTCCAGCTGATCAATAGTTTCTCCTGGATGCATCTTGAGGTGCTCAAACTTCTTGACTGCTGTTGACAATTTGCTTTCCTTGATCAGCTCAGTTCCTTCACAGAGGAGTGCCAATGCCTCCCACATCTCTCTGGCTGACTCACAGTGGATGACCTTTGCAATGTACTCATTTGGAAGAGTTTGCATTATGTAATCTTGAGCAATGCTATCAAGGTTTGATTGCTTCATCTCTTCTGGTGTGAGATCCCTCATGGGCTTGGGAACCAGTTCTCCAACTGGGACTTCTGGATCACCATTTGCAGTGTTGACTGTCATGATGGTGATTGGGCCTTCAGTGATTACTGACCACATCTTGTAGTGGACTGATGTGAGATTCTTCCTCATCCTGATCTTCCAGTAATCATAATCCTCAACTGAAAACTTAGGCAACTTACGCATGTTAGCACTCATGCTGTATGAGTTTTCAAAAACAAGTTTTCCAAAAAGATCTGTTCAAGAGGACTACAGAAAGACTCCCTCAAGTCTTCTGATAATCTAGAGACAGTAGTCCGTTAGAACCACTGCTCTGATACCACTTGTTGGTCCCTGAACGAGTAGTGAATGGGTTTAAAGTCTAGAGGGGAGGGGTGAATAGACTTTAAAACTTTTTCAAACAGAGTTGGGAACCTCTTCTGATTGCTATGTCAACTGGACTGCAAGTCTGCTGGTCTAGATGACTATAGTGATCTGACTGAGGAGGTTATATGCGGAATTATGGTGGCCCTGGTTTAGACTCGTTCTTGTAACTTGTTTTACTTAATGAAAATACTCAGCTGATGCTGGTTTGAAAGTTATGGCCTTGTTTTGAAGAGTGTTGAAATCACAGTATGCACTATATAATAATGAATGTAAAGGCAGAAATGTAAAGTGCAGAAAGTAAATAACACCGGATTTATAGTGGTTCGGATATACGTTCCTACGTCCACTCTCACGTCCTAACGTGATGTTTAATCCCTTTAATTTCCACAAATTACAAGGGTCTTGACCTTTATAGTCCCAAGGTTAGGACTTTGAGATCTGAGCCGTCCTAACAGCTATGGTCTCCACAAGTGATTGTAAGCACTTGCACTTTAAGGGGTTTCAAAAACTTTAACCTTTCGGTGAGGGTTTGGGGTTTTTGAGGTGTATCCAACTAATGGTTCAAGCTTATAATTTGCTTAACCACTATGCCTAAAACAATTGATATACAATATGAACAGGTTTCAGGTTCTTAAGGGTTGGATAGAAATCACTTAAGAGCTATAGATAATCTAATGGTTTCTGGCTCTTTTGAGAATTCTTAAAACTGTATGGCTTTAGCTTTGATTGCTTGCTTGGCTTGTTGAATTCTCTCTTGTGACTTCTTTTTTGTGATTTCTCATCCTCTTGTATTTATAATGGAGATTGGTTGCAACTAGCCGTTGGAGTTGATTAGCCGTTTGAGCAATCTTTCCATAATAGCTTGATTCCTTGATTCCAGCCGCTTGATTGCTTCAATCCTGGGATCATGTCAATCTTCTAAATAAGGTAGGTCTTCGTTTGAATTGCAAGATGACTTGGGAATCAGCCGAGTCCTGGAAGAGCACATAGTCTTCTGATCTGTACTTCTAGTCTTCTGACTACTCTTCTGGCCTTAGGTCTTCTGTCTTCACTCTTCTGATCTGGAAATTCTTTGTACTGCTTTTAGGCCATCTTCAATCTGGGACTCCATCAGATAGGTAGGTATACAAGCACCTTAACTTATCTGGTCTTCAAGGATCTTCTAGTCTTCATGTCTTCTACTCTTCTCATCTTGAGGATAGGCATGTAAGCCAGGACTGTGCTGATCAGCTGATATCAATACAGTTGATCACACAAGACTAGTCTAAGCTGTTCTATACAAGTCAGCTGATCCTATTACATTTATAAACTCTAAGTGTTTTGGCCATCAAAACTATTCTAACATCAAGTGGGGCTTAGGATGAATTTATATCCCAACAAGTAACACTAAGAGAATCTTTGTCAAATCAGTGGCACAACAAGCTGAAAATGAAACAATTCAGCCACTGAACAAAGGAAAGGGCAAAATGGATGATTTGCCAACTCAAGTGCTTCAGGAGACTAGGCCCAAACCCAAGGAAAAGGCCAAAATCCCTGAACACAAGAGGAATGTTGGTCAGCAGAGTAGACAATGGTAGGGCAACTCTCCTGAACAATGTTCAGAGGAGTTATCCAAGGTATAATCAGCCTAGGCCAACTCTACTGAGAAAGCCTCAACTGAATAGACCTAAGGACAACCGTCCTCAAAGGCAGAATAAATGAGACAACCAAAACCCTTCATGCCAAAGGGTAATGGTCATAAGAATGTCTTTCCTCAAAGATTTCCTCAAGTAGCACAAAGAACTCATAAGATCAGGAGATTTGACAACTCTCCTGAAACTTACAGAGTTAACACTTTCACACATACTTTCCCAAAGGCATTTAAGGGAAAGACAGTGTATGTTAATGCTAGAGGAAAACAATTTAGCCACCTTGAATCAATCAGGGTCATTAGGCAAGTTTGGGTTCCTAAAGGTACAGCTAACCTCTCAGGACCCAAAACTCAAAGGGTACCTAAACCTATCTAATTGCAGGTACCATTGGGCCACAATAAGAGGAGAATGAACAAAAAGTCAGCATGGTATCTTGACAGTGGATGTTCAAGGCACATGACTGGAAATAAGGAACTCCTCACTGATTTTATTGAAAAAGAAGGTCCAAATGTCACATTTGGAGACAGCTCACAAGCAACAACAAAAGGTTATGGTACCTTGATGATTGGTAACATCAAGGTATCCAATGTGTCTTATGTGGCTGGTCTCAAATATAATCTCCTAAGTATCAGTCAATTCTGTGATAAAGATTTCAATGTTGAGTTCTCAAGTGGAAAGTGCTTAATTAAAGATAAAACTCAACAAATCCTATTGACTAGAACTAGGAAAGGGAATGTGTATTTTGCAGACTGGGACAAGTCTACTGATGCTGCATGCTTCATTGCTAAGAGTTCTAGTGAACAAAGCTGGTTATGGCATAAAAGACTAAACCACCTGAACTTCAAAACAATGAACAAACTTGCTAGAAATGCATTAGTTAAAGGACTACCTAATGAGGTTTTCATTAAAGAGCATGTCTGTAAACCATGCCAAGAAGGAAAACAGATCAAAGGCTCATTCAAAGGAAAACCAGTCATTTCTACTGAAAGGGTACTTGAACTTTTACATATGGACTTATTTGGACCAATTACCCCTGCAAGTATAAATGGTAGAAAATACACATTGGTGGTAGTAGATGACTTCTCTAGGTTCACATGGGTAGTATTTCTCCTTAATAAGAAGGAAACTCAAGTCAAACTCCCTGAACTCCTAAAGAGATTGTCAAATGAGAAAAGCCTTAGCATTGTCAAAATAAGATCTGATAAAGGCACTGAGTTCATAAATTCATACATCAATGAGTATTGCACATCTAATGGAATAGCTCATGAAACCTCAGCAGCCAGAACTCCTCAACAAAATGGAGTTGCTGAAAGAAGAAATAGGACCTTAAAAGAAGCTGCTAGAACTTAAAAATAGATGTTTGATTACTAAGGGGCAAGGCAAAACCCCCTATGAACTCTGGAAAGGAAGAATGCCTAAAGTGTCATACTTTCACATATTTGATTGCAAGTGTTTCATTCACAACAATGGGAAAGAACAGTTGAAAGCCTTTGATAGCAAAGCTGATGAGGGAGTATTCCTTGGATATTCTCAAATCAGTAGAGCTTTCAGAGTCTACAACAAGAAAACCCTTATTGTGGAGGAAACACCTCATGTTGTGTTTGATGAATTTACTCATGAGTTCAGGAACAAGGACTTAGAGGCAGAAGAAATCACACTAAGGACAACCAGACTGAGCCTAAAGGGCAAAGGCACTGAATTCTTAGATGTTGTCCAAGCCAACCTACCTGAAATCATAAGGATGGACAACAATCCTGAAGGCAACCTTCCTGAGGCAAACCCCACTGAAGGAAATGGTGAACTGAATGATCCAATCCCAGTTCACATTCAGGTAACAACTACCAATGAAGAAGCAGTCCCTGCTGAGGTAGTTAATGGATCAAATAATCAAGGGGGAACTAACAATGTTGAAAATGTCAATATCCCTGATATTGAGGACAACACCCCTGATTATGATCCTAAATTAGATCCTGCATTAAACTTTCCTGAATTTTATGATCAAAATGACTCAACTTCAGTAGAGGACAACTCTGTTGGTCCCTGAACGAGTAGTGAATGGGAATAAAGTCTAGAGGGGAGGGGTGAATAGACTTTAAAACTTTTTCAATAGAGTTGGGAACCTCTTCTGATTGCTATGTCAACTGGACTACAAGTCTGCTGGTCCAGATGACTATAGTGATCTGATTGAAGAGGTTATATGCGGAATTATGGTACGCCTTGTTTAGACTCGTTCTTTAAATTTCTTATGAAAGTGTTAACTTGTTTTGCTTTATGAAAGTACTCAGCTGATGCTGATTTGATAGTTATGGCCTTGTTTTGAAGACAGTTGAAAATACAGTATGCACTATATAAAAATATATGTAAAGGCAGAAATGTAAAGTGCAGAAGGTAAATGACACCAGATTTATAGTGGTTCGGATATACGTTCCTACGTCCACTCTCACGTCCACACGTGATGTTTAATCCCTTTAATTTACCACAAATTACAAGGGTCTTGACCTTTATAGTCCCAAGGTTAGGACTTTGAGATCTGAGCCGTCCTAACAGCTACGGTCTCCACAAGTGATTGTAAGCACTTGCACTTTAAAGGGTTCAAAAACTTTAACCTTTCGGTGAGGGTTTGGGGTTTTTGAAGTGTATCCAACTAATGGTTCAAGCTTATAATTTGCTTAACCACTATGCCTAAAACAATGATTAAACAATATGAACAGGTTTCAGGTTCTTATGGGTTGGATAGAAATCACTTAAGAGCTATAGATATTCTAATGGTTTTCTGGCTCTTGGAGAACTCTTAGAACAATATGGCTATTTGCTTGATTGCTTTCTTAGCTTGTGAATTCTCTCTTGTGACTTCCTTGATTGTGATTTATCATCCTCTTGTATTTATAGTGGTGATTGCTTGCAACTAGCCGTTGGAGTTGACTAGCCGTTGGGGCAATCTTTCCATAATGGCTTGATTCCTTGATTCCAGCCGCTTGATTGCTTCAATCCTGGGATCTTGTCAATCTTCTATATAAGGTAGGTCTTCGTTTGAATTGCAAGATGACTTTGAAATCAGCCGAGTCCTGGAAGAGCACATAGTCTTCTGATCTGTACTTCTAGTCTTCTGACTACTCTTCTGGCCTTAGGTCTTCTGTCTTCTGATATCAGCAGAGTAACACTCTTCTGATCTGGCAATTATTTGTGCTGCTTTAGGCCATCTTCAATCTGGACTCCATCAGATAGGTAGGTATACAAGCACCTTAACTTATCTGGTCTTCAAGGATCTCCTAGTCTTCATGTCTTCTACTCTTCTCATCTTGAGGATAGGCATGTAAGCCACGACTGTGCTGATCAGCTGATATCAATACAGTTGATCACACAAGACTAGTCTAAGTTGTTCTATACAAGTCAGCTGATCCTATTACATTTATAAACTCTAAGTGTTTTGGCCATCAAAACTATTCTAACATCAAGTGGGGCTTAGGGTGAATTTATATCCCAACAATTTCTCCCTTTTTGATGAAGCCAAAACTATACTTGATAAATGCTCTTAATGAAATAAGATAAGAGTTTATAACATGCTAAAACTGAAGTATCTGATGAAGACAATGAGAATTTGTCTTGTAAGCAAAAAGAACTAGAACTTGAGTATTTATAGAGCTTTTACAGATTACAAGTAATAGTTTCTTTATACTTCTAAAGTGGTCTTCATCAGGTCTTCTGATCTTTAAATGCGGTAGGCAAGGTACAGACGAGCTCGAAATTCTTCCATGTGCTGCACATCTGTAACATTCTCCTCTTCATAGATCTTGTACAGAATCTTTTTGATTTCAATCATGTTGACTCTTCCTGAATCCAGAAGGGGTGCATCCCATTTGGGTTCTTCAGGAGTTAGGATTCTGCAGTTGTCAAGTCCTTTGGCTGTCTTGACAATTTCTTCCCAGAACACTGGATCTTCAATGTTCATGAACTGATTGAACTGGAAGAATTCATCTTCATAAGTTGGGAGAGGGCCAAATTTCCTTACTATGTGGTGTTGAATTTGCCACTTCTTCTTCAGGGGATACCATCTTGGTAGCTCATCTTGAAGGGCTAAATAATCCACATAATTGCTATCAAACACCAGGACACTGTCTTCTTTTGCTTTGTCCTTGATTGCTTTCCTGAGTTTGGCAATTCTCCTTTCAAATTTGGCTTTGACTGCCTTCGCATCATTCAGCTTCTTTTGCTTAAGCTCTTGAGCTTCAAGCAACTTCTTTTTCTTCAACTCTAGGGCCTCTTTCTCTTCTGCAGTAGGCTCTGCTGGAGCTGACTGAGCTTGCTCATCTGCCTTTCTTTTCCTTGTCATTCTTTTCTCAGGGACTTGTTCTTCAGGGGCAGTGATCTGAAGAGTCTTGGCAGGAGCTTGAGTGGGTGCTTGGGTATCTTCTTGAGCAATTTCTTTGCCTTTGCCTTGTATGTTCTTGATTGTGCTCTTTAAACCACCCAAGGTTTCAGTCAAGTCATCTTGTGCTACTACTAGTTCAGCTTGCTGGGCAGTAGACTTCTCTAGAGCCTTTATCAACACATCTTCCCCCTTTTTGGCTTCAGCAAGTGCAGCTGCAAAAGGTACCATAGCATTTCGAATTTCTACCATCAGGGTCTGTTTAAGAGCCATGGCATTGACTTTGCTAACCTGGGTCAGATGTGATATGCTGTGTTCAAGAACTTCAGCATGAGAGTTGGAGGAGGAGGCAGCTTCAAATCTATTTGTAAGCACTTCCAGCTTGGCTGCTGTCTCCTTCAGCTGAGTCTGCAGTTTTTCATTCTCTTCTGCAGCTGCCTTAAGAAGGTTTTGACCTTCAGCAGTTCTTGCTTCAGCATCTTTAACTCTTGACTCGTAGGCGGCCTCCATTTGGGAGATCTCATTAGCAAACATTGTGGAAACGTCAGCTGTTCTTTTCTGAATGAGAGTCATGTAATCTCCAATCTGATCATGGAGTGCCTCACCAAATTTGTCCTCGATGTCAAGGATTTGGTCATTAAGACGAGTCCTCTGCTCCCTAACAGCTTTTTCAACATATCTTCCGAGCTGTAGACCTAAACCTTTTTCAAAGTGCAAGTCTATTGCAGCTTTGACCTGGGAGCAGATGTCTGTTGTGTGATCAACAAATGGGGTAGAAGTAGAGGTTGTACCTTGAGGCTTTGGATGAACAATTATTGCTTTGCCTCTTTCTTCAGCTGAAAGATATTCTTCATTGAGGAATGTGGAAGTGGCCTTAACCAGATGTGTCATGATCTTCTCTCCTTTATCAATGAAGAGAGACAGGTCAGCTGTTGGCATGAAGTGAGCTGGTACTCTGACTACCTCTCTTTCAATCTCCTCTTCGTCAGCTGGTGCAGCTGAGTCTTCTGCAGGGGCAGCTGAGGCTTCCACCAAGGCTGGTGCAGCTGAGTCCTTCATCATTGCTTGTTCAGCTGTCTGCTGATCTGATGAGTCTTCTGGGATAGAGACATCAACAGTGGGGATTCCTAGAATCCGGTTGCAAACTGCAGTCAGTGCTTCGTCTGATAGCAGCTGAGCAAAAGATCGAACTTGAGCAACTTCCTTTTGCTCCATTTCCCAGTCGAGGAAGTTTTCCTTTCCTCCCATTTCTTCCATGACCTCAAGAAGGTCATCTACATCATCTCTTCTGAGCTCAATCCAAGTGCATATCCTAAGCACTTGTTCAAACTGGATTGATTTCTCATCAACACCAGGAGTAGTGGACTTGAGCAGGTTGGCTATCTTCATCCTCATTATCTTCTCCTTTGTGCACATAGGGTAGTGCACCATTCTGAACTGAGGTTGAGAGGGGCCAGCTTGATCCAGGTCTGCTGGTGCCATATCTTATGGAACAGATGGGACAGTGATGGTAGGAGGTTGGGTAGCTGGGACATTTTCCTCTGCTGTGTAAGTATCAGCAGGGATTTGGGGAGTGATATCCTCTTGTTGGGTAGGAAGTTGGGATTGATCTTCAGTGATTTGTTCATCAGCAGGGTTTTGGGTCTGCTGGTCTGGTTCAGTTTCTACTTGAAGATCAGTAGATGGTTGGGCATGGTGATCTTGGACATCTGCTGTTTGAATGTCAGCAGGGGTTGGCAATTGTGGTTCAAGGGTAAGTTGAGGCTGAGTTTGTTCCTCTGCTGTGTGAGTATCAGCAGGGATTTGGGTATCAGTGTTTGAAGGTTCAGATGGGTTGGACTCATCAGAGGAGTTGAAGGATGATATAGGGGCTATGCTCATTGGAGTAGGGAGCCTGGATTTCTTGGTTTTCTTCGTGAAAGAAGAAGTGTTCTTCTTTCTCTTCTGACCCTTTGATAGTTTAGAAGGTGTGAAAGTGAGAGAGGGATTAGAAGTACCTGCCTTCTTCAAAGGAGAGGCATTGGGAGTGGCATCTGAATCAGATGGGAAGATGAGCCCAGATCTGATCAGAAATCTTCTTTGTGCTAAGGTCTGATTGTCATCATCATCATCCTCAGCAGCCTTCTTTTGAGCCTCTTCTTTGGATGGCTCCTCTTCTTCTTCAACAGCAGAGTCATGAGCAGACTCTTCTGCCTCTTCAACAACATCTTTGGAAGATGCTTCAGCTAACAACTTCCTCCTCTCTTCTTTCAACCTTGCTGCCTCAGCAAGAGCTTCGTTCCTTAAGTAATACTTGGAGATGTGGAAGGTCGTATGAGGTCCCATCTTGTACTTCTTTGGGAGAATATCTGGAAGGATGATACTCAGCTTGTTGACAAAGCTGACTGTAGCTGTTACCTTCCATTCTCTTGACTGTAGGTCCAAAGTGACCTTCTTTGCCTCAAGAGCAATTCTATCTAAGAATAGTCCTTGCCAGTCTCCATCAATCTGATCCCAGATTGCAGCCATAATTCTAACCTTTAGAGTAGTAACAGCATCATGACTGAATGTGTTACCAAGCAACATCTTGCCTGCAATGTCCATTAGGGTTTGAAACTTAGGTTCAAGTTGGGATTTCTTGAGCCCAGTGGCATCAATAGCCTTTATTCTTCCATCAGTAAACATCTCCATATACTCCTTTTCTCTACCCATGATGTAGTTGGAGATATTTATGTTCCCCCTTGACAAGCCAAACAACTCCTGAAGGATTTCCCTTGTTACCTTGACCTTGTGTCCACCCATGACACTTTCGACATAAGATCCCTTCATCACAGTGTTTGCATAGAAAGCCAGCACATCTTGTTCATAAACATTAGTTGGTGTTGCTTCCAGAAAATCACGCAAGTTGAGGTTGATGCAGCGAAGAAGGATCTCCTTGTTTTCTTCTTTGTGTTTGCCCTTGAAAAACAGAGCATTCTCTGTGAACATCTTCCCTTCCTTGGACCACTTTGCAGCATCCAAGGTGCCAGTGCTCTTGGTCTTCTCGTCGTAAATTTCAATGATTGCCATAGTAGAGTTTGAGTGTTATGTTTTAAGAGCTTGAAAGAAATTTGCAAAACGAGAGAGTATTGAGAGCAATTGAGAATTGTGAGCGAAAGGGTTTGGAAGAGGTTTAAGGGTGTGTATATATATATACTCCAACAATTCTTGATCTAACGGTCAGATTTGGGTTTAATTGTGGAGTAGAGCCCAAGATTTCCTTCTTTGATTTCGGGCCTTTCTTTAAATTTGCCGGCTGAATTTGCCATGTGGCAACAGTTGATTTGCTGGCAATATGGTAATTGAGTATTAATGACATCATTACCAAAAATAGTCGTTGTGACTAATTTTGTGGCAAGAATTGATCATCAAGGCCGTTTTTTATAAGTGAGTTGCATTCCTTATATAGGCCAATTTGTTTAATTACATTCAGGAATAAATCTAGAATGAATTACATGATCAAAGCTAGTCATTATACTTTAAATTGAAGTGATCTGATCAGCAGAGTGAGGTCTTCTGATTTCTTCAAAGAGGTCTGCTGATTTTCCTTGAAAGTCTTCTGGTCAGCTGAGTTGGTCTTCTGGTCAGCTGAGTAGAGGATTGAGATTTGCTGAGTAAATCTTCTGTGCTTTGAAGGTCCAACCTGGTTTGATGGATCCTTCAGTGCTGCTGTGATGATCCAACCCGGATGATGGATCTTCCAGCTTTATTGTGAGTGGTGATCCAACCTGGTTTGATGGATCTTCCAGCTCTACCTCTGAACCATGTAGGACCATCAAATCAATATGATGATCAGCCTGGATGATATCCCACTGGTTCAGATTGCCCTCACCATCTGATGTTTCTCATCATCAGATGGGTTGTAGCATCTAAAGTGTCCTTGTTGAATCTCTTCGCTTCTCTTGAAAGTGAAGGAAGATTGGAAGAGGCTTCAATGGAGTGTGAAGAGAGAGCCATGGACTTGGACTTCATGTTTTGTTTAGACACAGTAGCCTTTGATAACAAGCTCTCCATGTGGAACTTCCCCCTGGAGAAGAAGCTCTGTTTGCTTGCTACTTTGTCCTCTGCATCTCTCCTTCCTCTAGTTTTCAACAAGAACTTCTCTCCTTCCTCTAGTTTTCATAGGCATACTCATGTTGAGTAAGCCAAGTGTGCTGATCTGCATCATCTTCATCTTCTGGACAAATCTTCATCTCCTTCACCCATGACCTTGGTTGAGGGATGATCTCCATTCCATCTCTTCTTTCGATTGTCTCCATACCTGAAACAAAAATAATAGTTAGTGATTTGTGTTCTTAGGTGTTCCCATAACTTCCTCCTTTTATAGAGGTAGGAATGAGGTAGTGGAGTGAAAGATGACAAAACTATAGAGTTGATAGGTCTGAATTTCTGAAAAGTTACTTCTTAAGATCAACAATGAGATTCTTGATCTAAGGGTTCACATTTAAAGATATTCAGACTTTATCTTATGGAATGCAGAAATTATAAATTTTGAGCAAGAGTTATTTGAAATCCGTACAGTGCATGCATACTGTTGAGTCGGTGAGGATGGTGTATTAATCCAACCAAGTATAACTCAATAGTATACTGTATGTATGTATATGAATAAAGTACTTTATGAAGAATAGTTTATTAATATACATAGTTATACATTGCTTAGAGTAAAGATGTCAAATAACTTTGTTCAAGTCTGCTGTATAAATATATATATGTAGTATGCAGTGCAGATTTTTAGAGTATTTCATCAAGGATTCTTAAGGTATCATTGATTCCCCCTTGATTAGATAACTCTATGTTTTCCCTCAGCTTTATTTGTCTTCATTGGGAAAGAACTTACCTGAAGATGAGGGTGTCTATTCACCTCATCTGATCCTCCTAGTCTGCTGCAATTGTATCAGCTGAGGTCTTCAGCTGATCTTTGCTCTTCATGTGCTTAGATCCAGGAGTCCTAAGCTGTAGCATAGGGTCTTGAATCGTTCTTCAGCTAGGGGCTTAGTCAAGATGTCTGCTCTTTGGATATCTGTGTGAATTTTCTCCATCTTGATGTCCTTCTTTTCAAGGTGGTCTCTTATGAAGTGGTGTCGAATGTCGACATGCTTGCACCTTGTATGGAGGACTGGATTTTGAGTGATGGCAATGGCACTGCTGCTATCACAATAGATAGGGACTTCTCTTGCCTCTACATTGTAATCTTTGAGTTGTTGAACTAGCCAGAGCAGCTGTCTACAACAACTTCCAGCTGCCATGTATTCTGCTTCAGTGGTGGAGGTTGCAACTGAAGTTTGCTTCTTAGAGAACCATGATATCAGCTTGTTGCCTAGGAATTGACAGGTTCCAGATGTGGATTTCCTATCAATTCTACATCCTCCATAGTCTGAGTCAGAATAGCCACTCAATTCTAGATTGTCATCAGCAGGGTACCATAGTCCTAGATTGACTGTTCCTTTTAGGTACTTGAGAATCTTCCTTGCTGCTTCTAGATGACTTTGCTTTGGGTTTTCTTGAAACCTAGCACATACTCCTAACAAATGTTATGTCTGGTCTGCTAGCTGTAAGGTATAGTAGAGATCCAATCAGTGCTCTATATTCAGCTTGGTCAACTGCCTTTCCAGACTCATCTGGTTCCATTTTGAAG
The DNA here is from genome assembly GCA_963675135.1 of Galeopsis tetrahit. Lineage (NCBI taxonomy): Eukaryota > Viridiplantae > Streptophyta > Magnoliopsida > Lamiales > Lamiaceae > Galeopsis > Galeopsis tetrahit. Next base: position 74,447,457 of record OY776123.1, read on the forward strand.
GATGTCATCATTGGAATCCTTGCAGTCTTGCTTTGTAGAGCTTTGAATCTTTCTAATAGGCTCTTGGTATACTTGGACTGGTTGATGAAGATCCCTTCTGGACTCTGCTTGACTTGAAGTCCTAGGAAGTAATTCATCTCACCCATCATGCTCATTTCAAATTTTCCTTGCATAAGTTCAGAGAACTTCTTGCACATGTCTTGATTGGGTGATCCAAATATAATGTCATCTACATATATTTGTACCATTAGAATGTCTTCTCCTTCTTGTATTCTGAAAAGAGTTCTATCAACTTTGCCTTTTGTATATCCATTGTCAAGTAGGAATTGTGACAATGTGTCATACCAAGCTCTAGGGGCTTGTTTTAGACCATAGAGAGCCTTCTTCAGTCGATATACTTGATCACCTTTTTCAAATCCTGGAGGCTGCTCTACATATACTTCTTCTACCAGAATACCATTTAGAAAAGCACTCTTGACATCCATTTGGTACACTTTGAAACCCATATATGATGCATAAGCTAGAAATAGTCAAATAGCTTCTAGTCTGGCTACTGGAGCAAAGGTTTCATCATAGTCAATCCCTTCAGATTGTGAATATCCTTTTGCAACTAGCCTTGCTTTATTTCTAGTTATCACATCATTTTCGTCCTTCTTGTTCTTGAATACCCACTTTGTTCCTACTACATTGTGGTTTTCAGGACGATCCACCAATTCCCAGACTTCATTTCTTTCGAATTGGTTTAGTTCTTCTTGCATAGCAGTGATCCAATTGCTATCTGTCATTGCTTCTTCTGTGTCAGCTGGTTCAATGTTGGACAGGAAGGCACACCAGCAGAACATAGATGATTGAGAGTTCTGATTCAGTTGTCTTCTGGTCTTGACACCTGAGTCTGCTCCTCCTAAGATGAGGTTTGATGGATGATTATTTCTCCATGTATGCCTCACAGGAGTATTTGCATTGGATGAGCTTGGATTCTCATCTGATCTAGTGCCATCAGGAGGATTGACTTGATTAGGTCGATCATCATCTGTATCTTGTGTGTCAAAGAGGTCATTCCCCCTGGCATTTGGGATTGTTGCATCTTGATTCTGGTCAGCTTGTCCTGCTTGAGTTTGAGATCTAGTGACAGGTCTATGAGGCTTATCCTCCTCTGGTTCTTCAGGGAAAGGTTCATTGACTTCAATGAACTCATCTGGTTTGGACTTGATCACTAGATGTCTCATTTGATCTGCAGCTGAGTTTATTTCTACTACACTCTTTTCACAAGATTCATCAAAAACAACATGAGGTGTTTCTTCCACAAGAAGGGTTCGTTTGTTGAGTACTCTAAATGCTTTGCTAGTAGAGGAGTATCCTAATAATATCCCCTCATCTGCTTTGGCATCAAAAGCATTCAACTTACTCTTTCCATTGTTGTGAATGAAACACTTACTACCAAATATATGAAAGTAAGATACTCTAGGTTTTCTTCCTTTCCACAGTTCATATGGGGTTTTCTCATGAATTTTGTGAATACCTGACCTGTTTTGAGTGTGACAAGCTGTGTTGATGGCTTCTGCCCATAGCTTCTTAGAAGTGGAGAATTCAGCAAGGAGAGTTCTTGCAGCTTCTTTGAGTGTTCTGACCCTTCTTTCAGCTACACCATTCTGCTGTGGTGTTCTTGCTGCACTTGTCTCATGCTGAATACCATTAGAAGTACAATAGGCAATAATATAAGAGTTGATAAATTCAGTGCCTTTGTCACTTCTAATTTTCACAATTGGTTCTCCTTTCTCTACTTGGATCCTCTTCAATAGTTCAGGGAGCTTCTGTTGTGTTTCACTCTTCTTGTATAAGAAGATAACCCAAGTAAACTTGGAATAGTCATCTACAACAATAAGAGTGTACTCTCTCCCTGTTAGAGTGGTTGGAGTGATTGGTCCAAAGAGATCCATGTGAAGCAATTCAAGAACTCTGTTGGTTGATGCTGTCTTCTTGGTCTTGAAGGAGACCTTTGTTTGCTTTCCTTGTTGACATGCATCACATACCTGATCTTTACAGTAGAGTTCATTAGGCAGACCATCAACTAAGGATTCCCTTGCTAGCTTGTTCATAGTCTTAAAGTTCAGATGACTAAGGCGTTTGTGCCATAGCCAGCTGACATCTTTAGGGCTCTTCACAAGCAGACATGTATCCTTAGGACAGCTGTTCCAATTTGCAAGATACATACTTCCCTTTCTAGATCCTGTTAGAAGGTTTTGTTTTGTTCTTTTATCACTTATGAGACACTCATCTTTAGAGAATTTAACTGAGTAACCAGTGTCACAAAAATGAGAAACAGATAATAAATTAAACTTAAGACCTTCTACATATGATACATCATGTACCTCAATGTCACCATTTTTAAGGGTGTCATATCCTTTTGTGTTACCGTGCGCGTTATCACCAAAGAAGACTTTTGGACCTTTCTTCTCTATGTAGTTGGTCAGCAGGGCTTTGGTTCCTGTCATGTGAGTTGAGCATCCACTATCTATGATGTTATTGGAACAAAGTGGGTGTTCAAGAACAAGAAGAATGAGAATGATGTGATTGTCAAAAACAAAGCAAGACTAGTGGCAAAGGGCTATTGCCAATCTGAAGGCATTGACTATGATGAGACATTTGCACCTGTGGCAAGGCTAGAAGCAATAAGCCTATTTCTAGCCTATGCAGCTCACAAGAGGTTCAAAGTGTACCAAATGGATGTCAAGAGTGCCTTTCTGAATGGAGTCTTGAAAGAAGAAGTCTATGTGGAGCAACCACCTGGTTTTGAGGTTGGAAACCAAGTCTACAGATTGAAGAAAGCTCTATATGGACTCAAGCAAGCCCCTAGGGCTTGGTATGATACACTGTCACAATTCCTCTTGGATCATGGTTTTATCAAGGGAACTGTGGACAGAACACTCTTCAGAATCTCTGAAGGAGAGGACATCTTGCTTGTCCAAATTTATGTGGATGACATAATTTTTGGATCCCCCAATGAAAGTCTATGTGAGAAGTTCTCAAAGCTTATGCAAAGCAAGTTTGAGATGTCCATGATGGGGTTGATCAACTTCTTTTTGGGACTTCAAGTCAAACAATCTAAAGAATAAATCTTCATCAACCAAGCTAAGTACACCAGAGAAATGATCAAGAAATTTGGGTGTGCTACTAGCAAGCCAGTAAGGATCCCAATGAGCATAAATTGGAAGATGGATCCTGATGAGAGTGGTGTCCCAACCAACTCTACTGAGTATAGAGGAATCATTGGTTCACTCCTCTATCTCACTGCCAGCAGACCTGACATCACCTTTGCAGTAGGTGTTTGTGCAAGGTTTCAAGCCAATCCTAAGAAAAGCCATCTTGAGGCTGCAAAGAGGATCTTGAGGTATCTCAAAGGCACTGAAAATCTAGGCCTTTGGTACCCTGCTGATGACAACATTGAGTTAACTGGCTACTCAGATGCTGACTATGGAGGATGCAGAATTGACAGAAAGTCCACTTCAGGGACTTGTCAATTCTTGGGCAACAAACTCATATCTTGGTTCTCCAAGAAGCAGAACACAGTGGCTACTTCCACCACTGAAGCTGAATATGTTGCAGCAAGAAGTTGTTGTGCTCAAATCCTTTGGTTGAGACAACAACTAAGAGACTACAATGTCAACTCTGCTGAAGTGCCTATATTCTGTGACAACAATAGTGCCATAGCAATTTCACAGAATCCAGTTTTGCACACTAGATGCAAACATGTGGACATCAAGCATCACTTCATCAGATATCATGTGGAGAAGAAGGACATCAAGTTGGTAAAAATCCACACAGATCACCAAAAAGCTGATATATTGACAAAGCCACTTGCAGAGGCAAGATTTCTAGAGCTATCAGCAGAATTGGGATTACTTGATCCAGGGAAGTTGGACAAGTAAATCATTTGGAGTTAATGAGAAAAGGGGAAACCAAAAGTGGTATTCAGCAGACTTGGTCAAGTCTACTGAAACTCAGAAGAGATGACCTCAAATATTCAGGACACTTGTCCACATCTTTTCAGGACACTTGTCCAAGTGGGGTCAGATAAGTTGTCTTGACTATCAAACTATTTTCTTGTTTTTATAAGCACCTAATTTGGGTAATCATTGCCAATTTTGATATCTGTCCCATTCCATTTACGGATATCACCTTTATAGGATTTAATTTGTCTCCCACCCAAAAGGTCAATTTCCATGCATTAAATGTCAAGATTTAACTCTTGTTTGCATTACACTTTTCAAGCCATGATCTACCTTGAGAACTCCCCAACCATTAACTAATATTAAAGTCCTTCCACGTTTTGAATAAAAACAATTACTCACTGTTACATTAGTTTTTGACCATTGGATCAAGAAAGGCCAACTCCCCTGAAATCAATCCTGGCCGTTCATTCTTGATTTCCATTTTTTACAACCGTTGAAAACTCTTAAGACTCACCTACTCATTGACAAACATTCATTTTGGAATACACACAAGTCTTAAGAACCCCTCAAGCTCACTTCTTCCCCAAGTATTCGAAATTTCTTTGAAACCCTAACTTTCATCTTCTTCAAACACTCTCAAACTTTCTCAAATTTCTTTCTGTATTCTTCAATGGCTCCCAAAGCAAAACCTAAGATGGTTGTTGATTTCACCAACAAGGATCTAGACCTTGATTTTGGCTATCTTAGCCACAAGAACAACCTCACATTTGAGCCAATCCTCTCTTTTGAAAGTGAGGATCCTGAAGTTGTTCCAACCTTGAGATGGTTGAGGAGGGCAGGTCTCCAGAAGTTCATGGAAGAGAAGCCAGATTCTTGCCTTGAATCATACATGGCAGAGTTCTTTGCTTTTCTCAAATGGAGAGGCAAACCTGAGGATGGAGAAGTTGCCACAAGATTGTCCTTTATTGCAGAAGGAGAAGAGGAGGAAAGATTTCACAGGGTGAAATTTTCTGAGGAGGATGTTGATGCTGCTTTTGGATTGCCTTCAGAGGGAAAGAATCCAGAGCTCTATGGAAATGGGCTTGAGCAAGAAATTGCTCAAGAATGGCTTATTACTCCAGGGCCACTATCCTCTACTCAACATAAGAGGACCCTCAAGCCAAAGTTCCTTACTTTGTTTGAGGTTGTTACAAAGAGTTTGCTGAGCAACACTGGAAGTTTGGAGCAAGTGAATGCTCCAAGGATAAGGATAATGGCTGCAGTTATTGATGCCAGTGACAAAGGCATCAAGTTCAACTAGAGAACCTTCATCTTGTCTGAAATGATGAAGGAGAAGGCAAAGTTTAAGGTTAAAACTCACAACAAGGTTGTGTTGGAAGGTAAACTGAGATATTGCACTAGGGCAAGTCTCCTGATTGAGAAGTTTGCTCACTACTCTAAGATGCAAACCTTTGCCAAGCCTCTTCCAGCCCAGAAAATCATGTTCAGAAAGTTGAGCAAGAAAACTGAACAAAGGAGAATGATTTTGGCCAAACCTGCTGAAGAGAAGGTTGAGGAAAAGCCAAAGATGAAGAAGAGGACAAAGGCCAGAGTGGTCAAGACTAGAAAGGTGTCTCAATTTCCCTCAGAAGACACTACTGGAGCTTCAACTGAGATTGAAGATATTGCTGAGGAAGGAGTGCAAGTGCCTTCTGATCACTCAGAAGAGTTGAGACTAAGATACAATGAGACTAGACAAAAGTCTAAGGGTGAAAAGAGGGTCAGGGAAGTTGTCCCTGAGAAAGAAAAGGAAGGTAGTGGAAGCAGTAGAGCTAACAAGAGAAGGGCTAAGCCTACTGAAAAGATATTAGAGCTTCAGGAGGATAGGACTCTCCAACTTGCCTTGAAGGAGAGTAGGGCTGAAAGTAGGACAAAATCTAAGTCCAGAACCAACTCTTCTGGTTCTGGAACTCCTGAGTCCAAAGTCCCTGAAGGTCAACCTATTGAGGCCAACCTTCCTGAAACCCAAAACCCTGAGCCCAACTCCCCTGAAACCCATGTTACCCCCACAAACCAACCCATCACCCCTCTTAATCTTGCAAAGAGATATTCTCCAGAAGGGAGTGTGCAAAGAAGTGGGATTGATGTGCTAGCTGACCTTGCAGTAGATGAGACAAGACTTCAATCTCCACTTGACTCATCCATGCTCAATTATTCAAAGTTTCTAGAAGCTGCACTTCATGAGCCAACCCCCCTGAGCAAAACCCCTTCAGATCCATTGCTCTCAAAAGCAACTGAAGTACCTTCAACTGCACCCAACCCTTCTGAAGCCACCCCCCCTGAATTTAACCTTCCTGAAGCCACATTAGGAGAAGCCAGAGCCAACTCCACTATAACCCAAAGTCCCAATTCAAGTGGTGATGAGGAGAAGTATACTTATGAAAGTATGCTCAGAGGTGGAGCCAAGGCTACTGTGGATAATTTGTACCCACAACTTGCTGAATTTCCTAGAATTCAGAAGATGTTTCATGATTTGAGGATGCTTGTGGATGTCAAAGACAAAACAATCATGGAGATTGTTGGTCCCTGAACGAGTAGTGAATGGGATTAAAGTCTAGAGGGGGGGTGAATAGACTTTAAAACTTTTTCAAACAGAGTTGGGAACCTCTTCTGATTGCTATGTCAACTGGACTGCAAGTCTGCTAGTCCAGATGACTATAGTGATCTGATTGTTAAGGTTGTATGCGGAATTTTGGTGGCCCTTGTTTAGACTCTTTCTTGTAACTTGTTCTACTTAATGAAAATACTCAGCTGATGCCGGTTTGAAAGTTATGGCCTATTTTAAAGAGTGTTGAAATAACAGTATGCACTATATAATAATGAATGTAAAGGCAGAAATGTAAAGTGCAGAAAGTAAATAACACCGGATTTATAGTGGTTCGGATATACGTTCCTACGTCCACTCTCACGTCCTAACGTGATGTTTAATCCCTTTAATTTCCACAAATTACAAGGGTCTTGTCCTTTATAGTCCCAAGGTTAGGACTTTGAGATTTGAGCCGTCCTAACAGCTGCGGTCTCCACAAGTGATTGTAAGCACTTGCACTTTGAGGGGTTCAAAAACTTTAACCTTTCGGTGAGGGTTTTGGGGTTTTTGAGATGTATCCAACTAATGGTTCAAGCTTATAATTTGCTTAACCACTATGCCTAAAACAATTGATATACAATATGAACAGGTTTCAGGTTCTTAAGGGTTGGATAGGAAGCACTTAAGAGCTATGGATAATTTAATGGATTTCTGGCTCTTGGAGAACTCTTGGAACAGTATGGTTTTTGCTTGATTGCTTGCTTAACTTTTGAATTCTCTCTTGTGACTTCTTCGTTTTTGTGATTCCTCATCCTCTTGTATTTATAATGAAGATTGGTTACAACTAGCCGTTGGAGTTGACTAGCCGTTTGAGCAATCTTTCCATAATAGCTTGATTCCTTGATTCCAGCCGCTTGATTGTTTCAATCCTGGGATCATGTCAATCTTCTAAATAAGGTAGGTCTTCGTTTGAATTGCAAGATGACTTAGGAATCAGCCGAGTCCTGGAAGAGCACATAGTCTTCTGATCTGTACTTCTAGTCTTCTGACTACTCTTCTGGCCTTAGGTCTTCTGTCTTCTGATATCAGACGAGTAACACTCTTCTGATCTGGAAATTCTTTGTACTGCTTTAGGCCATCTTCAATCTGGGACTCCATCAGATAGGTAGGTATACAAGCACCTTAACTTATCTGGTCTTCAAGGATCTTCTAGTCTTCATGTCTTCTACTCTTCTCATCTTGAGGATAGGCATGTAAGCCAGGACTGTGCTGATCAGCTGATATCAATACAGTTGATCACACAAGACTAGTCTAAGCTGTTCTATACAAGTCAGCTGATCCTATTACATTTATAAACTCTAAGTGTTTTGGCCATCAAAACTATTCTAACATCAAGTGGGGCTTAGGGTGAATTTATATCCCAACAATTTCCCCCTTTTTGATGAAGCCAAAACTATACTTGATAAATGCTCTTAATGAAATAAGATAAGAGTTTATAATATGCTAAAACTGAAGTATCTGATGAAGACAATGAGAGTTTGTCTTGTAAGCAAAAAGAACTAGAACTTGAATATAGATAGAACTTTTACAGATTACAAGTAATAGTTTCTTTAAACTTCTAATGTAGTCTTCATCAGGTCTTCTGTTCTTTAAATGCGGTAGGCCAGGTACAGACGAGCTCGAACTTCTTCCATGTGCTGCATGTCTGTAACATTCTCCTCTTCATAAATCTTGTACAGAATCTTCTTGATTTCAATCATGTTGACTCTTCCTGAGTCCAGAAGGGGTGGATCCCATTTGGGTTCTTCAGGAGTTAGGATTCTGCAGTTGTCAAGTCCTTTGGCTGTCTTGACAATTACTTCCCAGAACTCTGGATCTTCAAAGTTCATGAACTGGGAGAATTGGAGAAATTCTTCTTCATAAGTAGGAAGAGGGCCAAATTTCCTTACTATGTGGTGTTGAATTTGCCACTTCTTCTTCAGAAGATACCATCTTGGTAGCTCATCTTGAAGGGCTAAGTAGTCCACATAATTGCTATCAAACACCAGGACCTTGTCTTCTTGTGCTTTCCTGAGTTTGGCAATTCTTCTTTCAAATTTGGCTTTGACTGCCTTCGCATCATTCAGCTTCTTTTGCTTAAGCTCTTGAGCTTCAAGCAACTTCTTCTTCTTCAACTCTAGAGCCTCCTTCTCTTCTGCAGTAGGCTCTGCTGGAGTTGGCTTCTTGCTGGTCTGAGCTTGCTCATCTGCCTTTCTTTTCCTTGTCATTCTCTTTTCAGGGACTTGTTCTTCAGAAGCAGTGATCTGAAGAGTTTTGGCAGGAGCCTGAGTGGGTGCTTGGGTATCTCCTTGAGCAATTTCTTTGCCTTTGCCTTGCCTGTTCTTGATTTTGCTCTTTAAACCACCCAAGGTTTCAGTCAAGTCATCTTGTGCTACTACCAGTTCAGCTTGCTGGGCAGTAGACTTCTCTAGAGCCTTTATCAACACATCTTCCCCCTTTTTGGCTTCAGCAAGTGCAGCCGCAAAAGGCTTCATGGCATTCAGAATTTCCACCGTCAGAGTCTGCTTTAGAGCCATGGCATTGGCTTTGCCAATGTGGGTCAGATGAGTTATGCTGTGCTCAAGAACTTCAGCATGAGAATTGGACGAGGAGGCAGCTTCAAATCTAGCTGTAAGTGCTTCCAACTTGGCTGCTGTCTCCTTCAGCTGAGTCTGCAATTTTTCATTTTCCTCTGCAGCTGATTTAAGGAGAGCTTGTCCTTCAGTGGCTCTTGCTTCAGCATCCTCAATTCTTTACTTGTAGGTGGTCTCCATGCGGTGCATCTCATCAGTGTAAAGATCAGCAAACCTTTTGGAGGTGTCAGCTGACAACCTTTGATAGGTACTTAAGTATTCTCTTATCTGCTGATGGAGTGCTTCACCAAACTTGTCTTCAATGTCAAGGATTTGGTCACGAAGACGGGTCTTCTGTTCCCTTGCAGCTTTCTCAACATATCTACCTAGCTGCAGGCCTAAGCCTTTCTCAAAGTGCAAGTCTATTGCAGCTTTGACCTGGGAGCAGATGTCTGCTGTATGGTCAACAGATGGGGTAGAAGTAGAGGGTGTACCTTGAGGCTTTGGATGAACAATTACTGCTTTGCCTCTTTCTTCAGCTGATAGGTACTCCTCATTGAGGAAGCAGGTAGTGGCCTTGGTCAGATGGGTCATCATTCGTCTGCCTGGATCCTCTTGATTTTCAATGAAGTGAGTCAGTTCGTCTAAAGATCTGAAGTGAGCTGGTATTCTGACTACTTCTCTTTCAAATTCTTCTTTGTCAGCTGGTGCAGCTGAGTCTTCAGCAGGGGCAGCTGAGTCTTGAGCAGGGGCAGCTGAGTCGTCCACCAAGGCTGGTGCAGCTGATTCCTTCATCTGTGCTTGTTCAGCTGTCTGCTGATCTGATGAGTCTTCTGGGATAGAGACATCAGCAGTGGGGATTCCTAGAATCCGATTGCAAACTGTAGTCAGTGCCTCGTCTGATAGCAGTTGAGCATAAGAACGAACTTGAGCAACTTCCTTTTGCTCCATTTCCCAGTCGAGGAAGTTTTCCTTTCCTCCCATTCCTTCAATGACATCAAGAAGGTCATCCACATCATCTCTTCTGAGCTCAATCCAAGTGCATATCCTAAGCACTTGCTCAAACTGGATTGAATTCTCATCAACTCCAGGGATAGTGGACTTGAGCAGGTTGCCTATCTTCATCCTCATTATCTTCTCTGTTGTACACATGGGGTAGTGAACCATCTTGAATTGAGGTTGAGAAGGGCCAGCTTCATCCAGGGCTGCTGGTGCTAAGTCTTCTGGAGCAGTTGGGGCAGAGAGGATAGGAGATTGGGTAGCTGGGGTATGTTCCTCTGCTGTGTGAGTATCAGCAGGGATTTGGGGAGTGATTTCTTCTACAGTGGTTTGTTCATCAGCAGGGTTTTGAGTCTGCTGGTCTGGTTCAGTTCCTTCTTGAAGATCAGTGGGTGTTTGAGCTTGATGATCCTGATCATGTGCTGTTTGAATGTCAGCAAGGATTGTGGATATAATCTGAGTTTGATCATCAGCAGGTTGTGTGGAGGTGGTCTGAGGTTGTTTGTCTGCTGTTTGAACATCAGCAGGGATTTGGTTTTCAGTGTTTGGGGGTTCAGATGGGTTGGAATCATCAGAAGGGTTGAAGGATGAAATAGGGGCTATGCTCATGGGAGTAGGGAGCCTGGATTTCTTGGATTTCTTTGTGAAAGAAGAAGTGTTCTTCTTTCTCTTCTGACCCTTTGACAACTTGGAAGGAGTGAAGGTGAGAGAGGGGTTAGAAGTACCTGCCTTCTTCAAGGGAGAGGCAGTTGGAGTGACATCTGAATCAGATGGGGAGATGAGCCCTGATCTGATCAGATATCTTCTTTGTGCTAAGGTCTGATTGTCATCATCATCCTCAGCAACCTTCTTTTGAGCCTCTTCTTTGGATGGCTCCTCTTCTACTTCTGCAGCAGAGTCTTGAGTAGACTCTTCTGCCTCTTCAACTGCATCTTTGGAAGGTGCTTCAGCCAACAACTTCCTCTTCTCCTCTTTCAACCTTGCTGCCTCAGCAAGAGCATCCTTCCTCAAGTAATATTTGGAGATGTGGAAGGTCTTGTGAGGTCCCATCTTGTATTTTCTGGGGAATATTTCTGGAAGAATGATACTCAGCTTGTTGACAAAGCTGACAGTAGAGGTCACCTTCCATTCTCTAGATTGAAGGTCTAAGGTTACCTTCTTGGCTTCAAGAGCAATTCTGTCCAAAAAGAGTCCTTGCCAATCTCCATCAATCTGATCCCAGATTGTTGCCATAACTCGAACTTTCAGAGTGGTAACAGCATCATGACTGAAAGTGTTACCAAGCAGCATCTTGCCTGCTATATCCATTAGGGTTTGAAACTTAGGTTCCAATTGAGATTTCTTCAGTCCGGAGGCATCTTCAGCCTTGATTTGACCACCAGTGAACATCTCCATGTATTCTTTCTCCTTACCCATGATGTAGGTGGAGATATTGATCTTTCCCCTTGTCAAACCGAACAGTTCTTGGAGGATTTCCCTTGTTACTTTGACCTTGTGTCCACCCATGACACTTTCAACGTGAGAACCCTTCATCACAGCATTGGAGTAGAAAGTCAGCACATCTTGTTCATACACATTCGTGGGTGCTGCTTCCAGAAAATCTCGAAGGTTGAGGTTGATGCAGCAAAGAAGGATTTCCTTGTTTGCAGCTGTGTGTTTGCCTTTGAAAAACAGAGCATTCTCTGTGAACATCTTCCCTTCCTTGGACCATTTTGCAGCATCCAAGGTGCCAGTGCCCTTGGTCTTCTCGTCGTAAATCTCAATGATTGTCATAGTAGTGTTTGAGTGTTAGGTTTTGAGAGCTTGAAAGAAATTTGCAGGACGAGAGAGTATTGAGAGCAAAAGTGAATTGTAAGCGAAAGGGTTTGGGAGAGGTTTAAGGGTGTGTATATATATACTCCAACAATTCTTGATCTAACGGTCAGATTTGGATTTAATTGTGGAGTAGAGCCCAAGATTTTCCTTCTTTGATTTTGGGCTGTCTTTAAATTTGCCGGCTGAATTTGCCATGTGGCAACTGTTGATTTGCTGGCAATTTGGTAATTGAGTATTAATGACATCATTACCAAAAATAGCCGTTGTGACTAATTTTGTGGCAAGAATTGATCATCAAGGCCGTTTTTTATAAGAGAATTGCATTCCTTATATAAGCCAATTTGTTTAATTACATTCAGGAATAAATCTAGAATGAATTACATGATCAAAGATAGTCATTTAAACTCAAAAATCAAGTGATCTGATCAGCAGAGTGACGTCTTCTGATTTCTTGAAAATGTCTGCTGATTTCTCTTGGAAGTCTTCTGGTCAGCTGAGTAGGTCTTCTGATCAGCTGAGTGGAGGTTTGAGATTTGCTGAGTAAATCTTCTGTGCTTTGAAGGTCCAACTTGGCTTGATGGATCCTTCATTGTTGCTGTGATGATCCAACCTGGATGATGGATCTTCCAGCTTTATTGTGAGTGGTGATCCAACCTGGTTTGATGGATCTTCCAGCTCTGTCTGAATCAAGTAGGACCATCAAATCAATATGTAGATGATCAGCCTGGATGATATCCCACTGGTTCAGGTTGCCCTTACCATCTGATGTTCCTCATCATCAGATGGGTTGTAGCATCAAATGTGTCCTAATTGAATCTCTTCGCTACTCTTGAAAGAGAAGAAAGATTGGAAGAGGCTTCAATGGAGTCGAAGAGAGAGCCATGGACTCAGCCTTCATGTTCTGTTTAGACAAAATAGCTTTTGATAACAAGCTCTCCATGTAGAACTTCCCCCTGGAGAAGAAGCTCTGCTTGTTTGCTACTCTGTCCTCTGCATCTCTCTTTCCTCTAGTTTTCAATAAGGACTTCTCTCCTTCCTCTAGTTTTCACCGGCATACTCATGTTGAGTAGGCCAAGTATGTTGATCTGCATCATCTTCATCTTCTGGAAAAATCTTCATCTCCTTCACCCAAGACTTTGGTTGAAGAATGATCTCCATTCCATCTTTTCTTTCGATCTTCTCCATACCTGAAACAAAAATTATAGTTGGTGATTTGTGTTCTTAGGTGTTCTCATAACTTCCTCCTTTTATAGGGGTAGAAATGAGGTAGTGGAGTGAAAGATGACAAAATTATAGAGTTGATAGGTCTGTATTTCTGAAAAGTTACTTCTTAAGATCAACAATGAGATTCTTGATCTAAGGGTTCACATTTAAAGATATTCAGACTTTATCTTATGGAATGCAGAATTTATAAATTTTGAGCAAGAGTTATTTGAAATCCGTACAGTGCATGCATACTGTTGAGTCGGTGAGGATGGTGTATTAATCCAACCAGTATAACTCAATAGTGTACTGTATGTATGTATACAAGATAAAGTATTTTATGAAGAATAATTTATTAATATACATAGTTATACATTGCTTGTAAAGAAATCAAATAGCCTTGTTCAAGTCTGCTGTCTATATATATATATGTATGATATGCAATGCAGATTTTAGAGTATTTCATCAAGGATTCTTAAGGTATCATTGATTCCCCCTTGATTAGATGACTCTAAGTTTTCCCTCAGCTTTATTTGTCTTCATCGGGAATGAACTTACCTGAAGATGAGGGTGTCTATTCACCTCATCTGATCCTCCTAGTCTGCTGCACCTGTATCAGCTGAGGTCTTCAGCTGATCTCTTCTCTTCATGTGCTTGGATCCAGGAGTCCTAAGCTGTAGCATAGGGTCTTGAATCGTTCTTCAGCTAGGGGCTTAGTCAAGATGTCTGTTCTTTGGATATCTGTGTGAATTTTCTCCATCTTGATGTCCTTCTTTTCAAGGTGGTCTCTTATGAAGTGGTGTCGGATGTCGACATGCTTGGACCTTGTGTGGAGGACTGGATTTTGAGTGATGGCAATGGCACTGCTGCTATCACAATAGATAGGGACTTCTCTTGCCTCTACATTGTAATCCTTGAGTTGTTGAACTAGCCAGAGCAGCTGACTACAACAACTACCAGCTGCCATATACTCTGCTTCAGTGGTGGAGGTTGCAACTGAGGTTTGCTTCTTTGAGAACCATGATATCAACTTGTTGCCTAGGAATTGACAGGTTCCAGATGTGGATTTCCTATCAATTCTACATCCTCCATAGTCTGAGTCAGAATAGCCACTCAATTCTAGATTGTCATCAGCAGGGTACCATAGTCCTAGGTTGACTGTTCCTTTTAGGTACTTGAGAATCTTCCTTGCTGCTTCTAGATGACTTTGCTTTGGGTTTGCTTGAAACCTAGCACATACTCCTACAGCAAATGTTATGTCTAGTCTGCTAGCTGTAAGGTATAGTAGAGATCCGATCAGTGCTCTATATTCAGCTTGATCAACTGCCTTTCCGGACTCATCTGGTTCCATTTTGAAAGATATCATCATTGGAATCCTTGAAGTCTTGCATTGTAGAGCTTTGAATCTTTCTAATAGACTCTTGGTATACTTGGACTGGTTGATGAAGATCCCTTCTGAACTCTGCTTGACTTGAAGTCCTAGGAAGTAATTCATCTCACCCATCATGCTCATTTCAAATTTTCCTTGCATAAGTTCAGAGAACTTCTTGCACATCTCTTGATTGGGTGATCCAAATATAATGTCATCTACATATATTTGTACCATTAGAATGTCTTCTCCTTCTTGTATTCTGAAAAGAGTTCTATCCACTTTGCCTTTTGTATATCCATTGTCAAGTAGGAATTGTGACAATGTGTCATACCAAGCTCTAGGGGCTTGTTTTAGACCATAGAGAGCCTTCTTCAGTCGATATACTTGTTCACCTTTTTCAAATCCTGGAGGCTGCTCTACATATACTTCTTCTACCAGAATACCATTTAGAAAAGCACTCTTGACGTCCATTTGATATACCTTGAAGCCCATATATGATGCATAGGCTAGAAACAGTCGTATGGCTTCTAATCTGGCTACTGGAGCAAAGGTTTCATCATAGTCAATTCCTTCAGATTGAGAGTATCCTTTTGCAACTAGCCTAGCCTTATTTCTAGTTATCACATCATTTTCGTCCTTCTTGTTCTTGAATACCCACTTTGTTCCTACTACATTGTGGTTTTCAGGACGATCTACCAATTCCCAGACTTCATTTCTTTCGAATTGGTTTAGTTCTTCTTGCATAACAGTGATCCAATTGCTATCTGTCATTGCCTCTTCTATGTCAACTGGTTCAATGTTGGATAAGAAGGCACACCAGCAGAACATAGATGATTGTGAGTTCTGATTCAGTTGTCTTCTGGTCTTGACACCTGATTCTGCTCCTCCTAAGATGAGGTTTGATGGATGATTGTTTCTCCATGTATGCCTTACGGGAGTATCTGCATTGGATGAGCTTGGATTCTCATCTGATCTAGTGCCATCAGGAGGGTTGACTTGATTAGGTCGATCATCATCTGTATCTTGTGTGTCAAAAAGATCATTCCCCCTGGCATTTGGGATTGGTGCATCTTGATTCTGGTCAGCTTGTCCTGCCTGAGTTTGAGATCTAGTGACAGGTCTATGAGGCTTATCCTCCTCTGGTTCTTCAGGGAAAGGTTCATTTACTTCAATGAACTCATCTGGTCTAGACTTGATCACTAGATGTCTCATCTGTTCTGCAGCTGAGTTTGTTTCTACTGCATTCTTATCACAAGACTCATCAAAAACAACATGGGGTGTTTCTTCCACAAGAAGGGTTCGTTTGTTGAGTACCCTGAATGCTTTGCTAGTAGAGGAGTATTCTAAGAATATCCCCTCATCTGCTTTGGCATCAAAGGCATTCAACTTACTCTTCCCATTGTTGTGAATGAAACACTTACAACCAAATATATGAAAGTAAGATACTCTAGGTTTTCTTCCTTTCCACAGTTCATATGGGGTTTTCTCATGTATTTTATGAATACCTGACCTGTTTTGAGTGTGACAAGCTGTGTTGATGGCTTCTGCCCATAGCTTCTTGGGAGTGGATAATTCAGCAAGGAGTGTTCTGGCAGCTTCTTTGAGTGTTCTGACTCTTCTTTCAGCTACACCATTCTGTTGAGGTGTTCTTGCTGCACTTGTCTCATGCTGAATACCATTAGTAGTACAATAGGCAATAATATAAGAGTTAATGAATTCAGTGCCTTTGTCACTTCTAATTTTCACAATTGGTTCTCCTTTCTCTACTTGGATCCTCTTCAATAGTTCAGGAAGTTTCTGCTGTGTTTCACTCTTCTTGTATAAGAAGATAACCCAAGTAAACTTGGAGTAGTCATCTACAACAATAAGAGTGTACTTTCTTCCTGTTAGAGTGGTTGGAGTGATTGGTCCAAAGAGATCCATGTGAAGCAATTCAAGAACTCTACTGGTTGATGCTGTCTTCTTGGTCTTGAAGGAGACCTTTGTTTGCTTTCCTTGTTGACATGCATCACATACCTGATCTTTACAGTAGAGTTCATTAGGCAGACCATCAACTAAGGATTCCCTTGCTAGCTTGTTCATAGTCTTAAAGTTCAGATGACTAAGACGTTTGTGCCATAGCCAGCTGACATCTTTAGGGCTCTTCACAAGCAGACATGTATCCTTAGGACAGTTGTTCCAATTTGCAAGATACATACTTCCCTTTCTAGATCCTGTTAGAAGGTTTTGTTTTGTTCTCTTATCACTTATGAGACACTCATCTTTAGAGAATTTGACTGAGTAACCAGTGTCACAAAAATGAGAAACAGATAATAAATTAAACTTAAGACCTTCTACATATGATACATCATGTACCTCAATGTCACCATTTTTAAGGGTGCCATATCCTTTTGTGTTACCATGCGCGTTATCACCAAAGAAAACTTTTGGACCTTTCTTCTCTATGTAGTTGGTCAGCAGGGCTTTGGTTCCTGTCATGTGAGTTGAGCATCCACTATCTATGTACCAAGTTTCTCCTGCTAGACCTCCTCTTCTGTATAGGTCCCTTCTTTCCTGCAAGGAAAGTTAAGTTTTAGGTACCCATTTTGTTTTGGGTCCTTGGGTGTTAGTACTACCCTTGGGAACCCACATATACATTGGTCGTTTAAACAACCTTGAACATTTGAGTTGTTTCCCTCGGGCATCACAGAACCAAATCTTACCAGTCAGCACCTTGGACTGGTCTGATTTGTTCTTTGTGTCAGCTAAGTAATAGTCAAATGGTTTCCCTTTATAGGAGTGTACATACATGATCTTTTGACTAGTTACATTCGGCCTGGGTGCATTAGCTGGTCGATGCACACGATTATATGGACCATACTCTTCTGTTCTCACAATATCATAAGAGATAGGGGGTGCAAAGAGAACAGATTTGTTTGAAGAAGATTTCTTCTTCTTGGCTGGAGCAGCATACAGCTGAGACTGTCTCAGGCGAGATGGTCTAGGCTGTCTGCTGTTTCTCTGTACAGGCTTGGGGTTAGCTTGTCTTTTTTTGTTTTTGGGATAGTTAGCCTTAGCTGGTACAGATGCCTTTTAGTTCATATTAGGTTCATTGTGTTTAGAACACTCACCCTTTTCATGTGTCTGAGTAGTGCACTTGTTAGGTGTACTACCCCCAGCTGGAGAGGATGTAGATGGATTAAGTTCATAACCAAAACCCATCTTATTGCCATTTGATCTATAATACTCAGAGATACTTTCAATAGTAGTAGAAGCTTTATTGAACTCTGAAATCTTTTGATTTAGGCATTCCTTCTCCTTTTCTAAGAGCTTGTGTGTTTGGAAGAGATCATTGAATTTGGATTGTAGTGAACGAAGTTCCTTAGTTTCTAAAGCTTGAGTTTGTAACATCCCCTCATACAACTGAGTTATTGTGGTATTTTCTTCCTTAAGAAGCTCCACTTCTCTGGTCAGTCTTTCATTCATTGTGACCAACTCAGGGGTGTTCTCAAACTTAGCCTTTTTCAACTTAGCAATTTCTTTCCTTAGATCCTTATTCTCCTCTTCCACTTCTATGAAAGCTCTAGTGGCAATATCAAGATCACCTTTTACCTTTCTTAAAGATTGATAATGGGTGTCTTCTGATTCGCCTTCAGATGAGTTTATCTCATCTGATTGTGAAAAAATAGGTGAATGGAAAGTACTAGTATAGGAGTTTACCTCATTTTCACCTATGGCCATCATAGCTAGGTCGTCTGAATCATCTGAAAAGATTTGATCGTCTGGTGATGTAGGGAGTTCATCACTTTGATATTCAGATTCTTCAGTCACCATTGCTTTCTTGTCTGAGGTTCTTCTTGGCCTTCTTTCTTTCTTGTCATCCAAATCCAGCTCAGGACATTCATAGACATAGTGACCTGGTTTGCCACAGTTGAAGCAAGATCCAGGTTTCTGATTTGAGTTGCCTCTCCTTGGAGGAGTGGCATCTCTTCTTCTAGATCCTCGGCTGTCAGATGACTCCACATCCCTTCTAGGATGTCTTTCTGGTGTTCTTTCTCTGGAACTTCTGGAGGGTGAACTTTCTCTTCTATCTTTGTAGTTTCTATAGAATTTTCTATATTTGCTGTTGAGGGTGTTCATCCTTTCAAATCTTTTGATCATAAGAGCCATTTGTTCCTTCAGACTCATGTCTGATCCTTCACAGTCTTCTGTTTTCAGAGAGGTCTTGCCAGATGAGGTACTTGCAGCTTTTGTATTGGCTGCCTTGAAGGCTACAGTCTTGGAGGTAGATGGGGTTGCAGTTGGCTCATCACTTCCTGAGTTTTCTTCTCTTTCCAGATCATATTCATGAGCTTTTAGATTCTGAAATAGAGTTTGAGCAGACCACTTCTTGATATCTTGAGTATCCTTGATGATGGTCTTCTTGAGTCTCCATTTCTTGGTTAGAGAGTCTAAGATCTTTAGATTTTTCTCTCTATTTGTATATTTCTTGCCCAGAGATTCTATCTCATTGATGATCTTGGTAAATCTATTGTCTAACTGATCAATAGACTCTTCTGGTTGCATCTTGAAGTGTTCGAACTTCTTGACTGCTGTAGACAACTTGGATTCCTTGATCAGCTCAGTTCCTTCACAGAGAAGTGCCAATGCCTCCCACATCTCTCTGGCTGACTCACAGTGGATTACCTTTGCAATGTACTCATTTGGAAGAGTTTGCATTATGCAATCTTGAGCAATGCTATCAAGATTTGATTGCTTCATCTCTTCTGGTGTGAGGTCCTTCATAGGCTTGGGAACCAGCTCTCCAACTTGGACTTCTGGATCACCATTTGCAGTGTTGACTGTCATGATGGTGATCGGGCCTTCTGTGATTACAGACCACATCTTGTAGTGGACTGATGTAAGATTCTTCCTCATCCTGATCTTCCAGTAATCATAATCCTCAACTGAAAACTTAGGCAACTTTCTCATGTTAGCACTCATGCTGTATGAGTTTTCAAAAACAAGTTTTTTTTTTTTTAAAAAAGATCTGTTCAAGAGGACTACAGAAAGACTCCCTCAAGTCTTCTGATAATCTAGAGACAGTAGTCCGTTAGAACCACTGCTCTGATACCACTTGTTGGTCCCTGAACGAGTAGTGAATGGGATTAAAGTCTAGAGGGGAGGGGTGAATAGACTTTAAAACTTTTTCAAACAGAGTTGGGAACCTCTTCTGATTGCTATGTCAACTGGACTGCAAGTCTGCTGGTCCAGATGACTATAGTGATCTGATTGTTAAGGTTGTATGCGGAATTTTGGTGGCCCTTGTTTAGACTCGTTCTTGTAACTTGTTCTACTTAATGAAAATACTCAGCTGATGCCGGTTTGAAAGTTATGGCCTGTTTTAAAGAGTGTTGAAATAACAGTATGCACTATATAATAATGAATGTAAAGTGCAGAAAGTAAATAACACCGGATTTATAGTGGTTCGGATATACGTTCCTACGTCCACTCTCACATCCTAACGTGATGTTTAATCCCTTTAATTTCCACAAATTACAAGGGTCTTGTCCTTTATAGTCCCAAGGTTAGGACTTTGAGATCTGAGCCGTCCTAACAGCTGCGGTCTCCACAAGTGATTGTAAGCACTTGCACTTTGAGGGGTTCAAAAACTTTAACCTTTCGGTGAGGGTTTTGGGGTTTTTGAGATGTATCCAACTAATGGTTCAAGCTTATAATTTGCTTAACCACTATGCCTAAAACAATTGATATACAATATGAACAGGTTTCAGGTTCTTAAGGGTTGGATAGGAAGCACTTAAGAGCTATGGATAATTTAATGGATTTCTGGCTCTTGGAGAACTCTTGGAACAGTATGGCTTTTGCTTGATTGCTTGCTTAGCTTTTGAATTCTCTCTTGTGACTTCTTCGTTTTTGTGATTCCTCATCCTCTTGTATTTATAATGAAGATTGGTTACAACTAGCCGTTGGAGTTGACTAGCCGTTTGAGCAATCTTTCCATAATAGCTTGATTCCTTGATTCCAGCCTCTTGATTGCTTCAATCCTGGGATCATGTCAATCTTCTAAATAAGGTAGGTCTTCGTTTGAATTGCAAGATGACTTAGGAATCAGCCGAGTCCTGGAAGAGCACATAGTCTTCTGATTTGTACTTCTAGTCTTCTGACTACTCTTCTGGCCTTAGGTCTTCTGTCTTCTGATATCAGACGAGTAACACTCTTCTGATCTGGAAATTCTTTGTACTGCTTTAGGCCATCTTCAATCTGGGACTCCATCAGATAGGTAGGTATACAAGCACCTTAACTTATCTGGTCTTCAAGGATCTTCTAGTCTTCATGTCTTCTACTCTTCTCATCTTGAGGATAGGCATGTAAGCCAGGACTGTGCTGATCAGCTGATATCAATACAGTTGATCACACAAGACTAGTCTAAGCTGTTCTATACAAGTCAGCTGATCCTATTACATTTATAAACTCTAAGTGTTTTGGCCATCAAAACTATTATAACATCAAGTGGGGCTTAGGGTGAATTTATATCCCAACAGAGATCTCTCAAGTCATCCAAGATAAGGGTGCAAATTGGTGGCAAGTGGAGGAGAGTAGACTGCTACACTTTGCTGGAGTCTTGAAGTCTAGATTCCTCATTGATGAGGATGTTTTTGCAAAGTTGGTAGATGAAAAGATTGTTGAAGAGAAGGAGAGAATAGCTAAGGGCATT
Organism: Galeopsis tetrahit; assembly: GCA_963675135.1. Lineage (NCBI taxonomy): Eukaryota > Viridiplantae > Streptophyta > Magnoliopsida > Lamiales > Lamiaceae > Galeopsis > Galeopsis tetrahit. Next base: position 74,468,668 of record OY776123.1, read on the forward strand.
AGACACCCTGATAGTAGCTCTAATGATGATGATTCTCCTGATGATCCTTCAAACCCCTCAAACCCCAACCCTTCTGAAACCAATCCCAACCCTCCTGAATCCAAATTGCTTTCAACTCCCCTTTTAACCTATCATAGGAAAGGCTCTGTTTCATCAGAGGTGTTGACCAAGGGTGGTAACACAGCCAAGGACACATCTGCCAATGAAGGTTCTTCTGAACCCAAGGCACAGCCTAAATATGTTGAGGTTCCTAGTTTAGAGGCTGGTTTGGTTAAGGCCTATTCAGTGTCAGATGAGTTGGACACTGATCAGCCCTTAATCATTCAGGATGACTCAGTGGTTGTTGATATAAGCACTGTGATCTCCCCACAACTGCCATCTTTGAACCTTGTTGAAGGTGGAGATGTTGCAGGTATAGGTGAAGGTGTTGAAAAGGAGAGTTTAGTTGAAAAACCAGAGGGAGAAGGAGATGAGAGAGATTTTATTATCACTAAGATAGTGAGTGTACTACAAAATGAGGGTGGTATAAGTGAGGAAGGACAGGTTATTCTTGAAGTCAAATCTGAACTTCAAGATTCCCTTGATGAGAGGAGGCCCGATTCCTTGTGTGAGGACATTATTAATGAAGGGAGAAAAGAACGAGTTGAAAATGAGAAGAAGACTGCTGATGTATCAGAGTCTTATGTAAAAGAAACTGAGGGTGATGAGTGTTTATTCTCTAACCCTTTTGATCTTTCTGATATTGCAGGTATATCCTTTGACCAAATTTTTGCAGATGAACTCTTGACTGAAGCCCCAATCCATGTTGATTCCAGCTCTGCTCAAGCCATTCTTGGAGAGCAATCAGCTAAGTTGGATTCTATTGCTCATCAAGTCCAATCTGCTCATGCTGAAACTTCAGGAGCTTTGGATGAGCAAGGTAGAACCTTAGCAGTTGTGGAGATGAGGCTAACTGGCTCTGAAGAAATTGTTCTTCCCACAATAGAAGCAAGAATCAGTGGAGTTGAGATTGGTTTGCAAACCATCTCCACTGAAGTAATGAAAGCCAAAGACACCATGGATACAGTCTCAAAAGAGGTCAAGAAAGAGCAAACCTTGCTAAGGAATAGCCACAACAAGAATGTGAAAGCATTAAGATTGGTGGTTAAGCAAGCACTTGGGAAGAAAACTGCCTTGCAGAAGAAGCGAGCAGAGGCAATGAGGCTTGCAATGGTGAAGGCAGCCTCTGAGAAGTTTTCCCAAGATGTCATGGCCAAGATTGCTGAAAGTGCAGTGGCCAACCTTACTGAGCTCCTTAAGGCACAACGCGATGCATCCCTCAAGAAAACCATGGAAGAAGTTGTTGAGCAAAAGATGAAGCCTGTCCTGGCTTTCTTAAGCCTAAGCAGTGACAGAATGCAGAACATACATGATGAAAATGTATATTTGCTGGAGGAGATGAAATCCCTGAACCAAGCCCAATCCTTAATGGCATCTACCATGAGTGAGCTCAAGCCTCAATGTTTTGATGCTGCCAAAAAGGGGGAAAGAGCAAGGGCAAAAGGTGCCTTGGTTATTGGAGGCTCTGATAAGGGAAAGGACAAGGTTGCTGAAGAGAAAGGAAAAGAGCCAGCAGTGCTGAACTTGGATGATTTGAATGAAGAAGAGCAGCTAGCCATTGCTTTGAAGAACTCTATGGCTTCAGCACAAGAAGAGAGAGTTAGGCTACAGCAAAGACCCGGAGGAGAGGTGTCTGGTTTGGACAAGGATGCTGAAGGTGTCCAAACTAGAGGAAAGATCAAGAAGGCCAAGGGAAATAAAAGAAAGGTTGAAACATTCACTGACTTTCCCAACAGCCTTGATCTCCCCCCTGAGTTCAGAATTGATGATGATAAGCCTACTTCCAAGAAGGCCAAGAGTGATGAAAAGGACAAAGTTGCTGAAGTGTCCAAGACTGCTGAAATTGACAAGTCTTCTAAAACTGTCAAAGTTGTTGAGGGTCCCAAAGATGCTGAAGTACTTTTTGAAGAAGGCTTTGGACCTGACCCTATGAAGAAGTCAACTATCTTAGCTCTTGATCCATCTAAGTTGTTTCAAGAAGGATATGGCAAAGATCTTGAAACACAGCAGAAGTTAGCCATGATGAAAGCCAAGGAGAAGATGGATCTGATTGAAGAAGCCAACAGAGCAAGAGACAAGAGAAGGGCTGACTTTCAAAAGCCAAGAAGAAGAAGAGCTACATACAGCAAGATGAAGCCACAACTATTGATTCCCATGGACACCAAATATCCTCACTTGGATAAATGGGTTTCAATTCAACTGAATGACTCATGGGAAGAGGCCAAAAGGGAGTTTGTCTATGACTTTTATGTCATTGATAGATGGAATGGAAAAGATGCTAACTCCACTTTTTCTGAGTTCATGATTGAGTATTATAGGGAGCTATATCAGCAACTTCTTGCAGCTGTTGATCTTGCAAGAGTTGAATTCATTGCCCCTAAGCCAATCATCTACATGCCTCCAAAGCTGGATGGATGGATTGATCAGTCAAAGATCCTGAAAGAGTTCCTAGAGATCCTTAAGCTGAACAAAATGGTGCTTGGACCTAAAGGAACCAACCAAGAGGCCATGGAGCTGAAAAGAAGAGTGTGGGCACAATATGGGATGGTGCCACCTAAGGAGGATGATCTCTGAAATGGCTAAGTTTTCTGACCTTCATGTGCTAAATTAGATGAGAACTTATCTTGGTTGCTGATCTGCCTTGAATTGGTCATCTATGCTGAAGTTGGTCAAGAATGCTGATATGTTTTGCTCTGATCTTGTCTAAAATCTTAAGTGATTAGTATATGCTCTGATACATTGTAAAGAAATGCTCTGATGTAATGTTGTTCATGCTCTGATATGTTTGTCTCAACTATCAACATGCTTGTAATGCCAAATTATTTGAATGATAATTGAATCCTTTTTATGAATCAAGAAACAACATACTATAATCTCTCTATGCATATCCTTGAAACCTATTTGTAACATGAATGGTGAGTACACTAACACATTCTTTTTCAGGAAAATTGACACTAGTCATGTCTTCTGAAGATAAATGTAATAGGTGTAGTCAAGTCACTTTTGCATAAAATGTATAGGTTTTGGCATCATCAAAAAGGGAGAAATTGTTGGGAATAAAATGAGAAGTGTTTTGATTTAATACCAAACCCCCCCCCCCCCCCTGAGACATGCCTAAGTCTAAGATAATCATGTTCTAAGAATGTTAGAACATATAGCATAAGGCTAGATGAGAAGCTGAAATGTTAGGCAGCTCTTAGTTTATTAGATGTACAAATTGAGGGGGAACATATGCTTTGAAGTCTAACAATAACAAGTCCCCTCAAGGCTCAAATTCTGGAATGATTGCTAAGTCTACTGAAAGACAAGTATGCTGTCCAGAAGAGTTGTCCTTGTCCAAGAGCCAAGTCATCTGAAAAGAGCAAGCCAACTATGCTGATAAGCAAAGTCTACTGATAAGGAATGTTGTCCTTATCATAGTACCAACCATCAGAAGCCATGTCCATGTTTGAACAAGTGAATCTTGAAGTCAGACATTGGGAAGAGTGCTGCAGAATGAAGACAAAGTCTATACAGCCGTTTATTTCCCAAATGAGGGCATGTCATTATCAAGAATCTGTCTTCCAGTTTGAAGAAGCTCAAGGAAGACATTTATGGACATTTGGAGCTGCCTCTCCAACGGGCAAATCCTTCATTTGTCTATAAATACAGAAGTGTGAAGACCATTTGAAGCACCTCAACCTTGACAAGAATTTCCAACTATCCTTAAGTCAAAGTGTTTTCAAGTTTTCAAAGAGACTACCTTAGTCTTCAAACACTTCATCTAAGCTAAACTTCATTGTATATCCATACAAAGCTTAGAGAGATATCCTATCCTTATACACTGATCTTCATTGTAAAGGATATCTCATTAGTTGGAACTTTACTTCAATCCTTACCCCTTTCAAGTGAGAAAGTGAGAAGGTTGTAGTAGTAGAAGTGGTAGGAGCTGACTGTTGAGAGAAGAACAGTTCAGTTCTGAGTTGAGAAGAGGGTACTAGGACTCTAGACATCCTAGGGATCAATTCACCAAGGAGTGGTGTTCTTGATCAAGTGCACATTGGCACTATAAAACAAGTTAATTCCAAGAGTGAAGGAATTATCCTGTTAAATCAGGGAAAGTGGATGTAGGAGCTTGAGTCTCTGAACCACTATAAACTCTTGTATTGATTTACTTTCAAGTACTTTCATACATTCAACACTGCACACAAAACTGATCTTTCAAAGGACAAATATTCTAAGACTGTGCAAAACACATTTGGACAAGTTCCCTGAAAACTGGATTGATTGACTTACTGATTTCAGAACTTAAAAGGAGTTTAAACTAAAGGGCCAACCACTAATTCTGCACTTATAACTAACTTAGATAGTCATTCAACTAAGTACTCTATAGTATTTAGTAGATTGGTTATTTTCAAGAAGTTATACATCTTCAGCAGAGTTGTCCAAGACAATCTTGCTGAACTCTGGTTTGATCAAGTTTGAAAAGAATTTGCATACAAGTGTATCCCCCCCCATACACTTGTTATATACTCCTTTCAAGACCAACAGGTGTTGAATCAATAGTATCCTTAAATGTTGTAGCTGGACAAAAGCATCCAAATACCATTAAAATCGCTGGAAAAGTTGGCTCACATATGATATCCATTTTGATAGACTCTGGTAGCACCCATAGTTTTTTAGATCCAAACACAGCAGGGAGATTGGGTTGTTTAGTGGAGTACACTAGTCCTTTGATGATCACTATTGCCAATGGCCATAGGATTGAGTGTAATATCAGATGTTCTAAATTTGAATGGGTGATGGGGAGCTGTAAGTTTGTGGCACTTGTGAGGATCCTCAAACTGGGAGGATGTGATATGGTAGTGGGAGTAGACCTGCTCAGCCAACTTGGCCCTATCACCTTTGATTTTAAACTACACCAGGTTCAGTTTAAAAAGGATGGAAGAGAGGCGGTGTTACAGGGGAATGATGATGATGAGGTTAAAGTAACTATGATCTCAGGCAAGTATCTTAAGAAGATGGTCAAAAGAGGGAAGTATGAAGATATGGGGTATCTACGCTACATCAAGAGTAACCCTGAGTTTGAAAAATGCACTATACATGATGAGCTGGAATCAATCATTGAAGAGTTTCAGATTGTGTTTAAGCCCTCTACTGAACTGCCTCTACAGAGATTAATGGATCATAGGATCTGCACTAAAGAAGGGGAGAGACCAGTGAAGCAGTCCCCATACAGATACCCTTTTCTACAGAGGCAGGAGATTGAGAAACTAATAAGGGAGATGCTGGATAGTGGGGTGATCCAGCCTAGCAATTCACCATATTCTTCCCCAGTGTTACTAGTGAAGAAAAAGGATGGAACCTGGAGATTTTGTGTAGACTACAGGAAGTTAAATAACATTACAGTAAAGGATAGTTATCATATTCCTTTAATTGAGGATCTACTTGATGAGCTTGGCCAAGCTAAGGTGTTTTCTATGATTGATTTGAGGGCTGGATATCATCAGATCAGAGTTCATCCACCTGATATCCAAAAGACTGTTTTTGCCACAGTCTCTGGTCTCTATGAGTTTGTTGTAAATCCTTTTGGGTTAACAAATGCACCAGCAACATTTCAAGATATCATGAAAAGGTGTTTGCACCTTTTCTGAGGGATTTTGTCCTAGTTTTCTTTGATGATATTTTAATATACAACACCAGTATGGAGGAGCACAAGGGCCATTTGAGAAGGGTGCTGGAAGTATTGGTGGAGCACACACTGAAAGCTAAGGCTTCCAAGTGTGTTTTTGGAGTGGATCAGGTGGAGTACTTGGGGCATATCATATCCACTGAAGGAGTGCAAGATGATCCTAATAAACTCAGGGTGATGCAAGATTGGCCAACACCTAAGACCCTAAAGGAGTTAAGGGGGTTTCTTGGGCTGACAGGATATTATAAGAAGTTCATCAGACACTTTGGCATTATTGCCAAACCCATGACCTTCTTGACTAAGAAGGGGAAGTTCAAGTGGAGTGATGAAGCAAATTCTGCTTTTACAACTCTTAAGATGGCTATGGTATTAACACCTATTTTGCAGCTACCAGATTTCAAAGTTCAGTTTGTGGTGGAGACAGATGCTTGTTATGGCCGTATTGGGGCTGTGTTGCTGCAAGGGAAGCTACCCATTGCTTTTCTAAGCAAAGCACTTGGGGTCAAAAATCTGGGGCTATCAATTTATGAGAAAGAGTTTCTAGCAATTTTGATGGCAGTAGAGAAATGGAGGTGCTATCTTATCCATGTCCCCTTTCCTAATAAAAACTTATCACCAAAGCTTAAAATTTCTTCTGGAGCAAAAGATATCCACTCCCCTACAACATAAGTACTTAACTAAGCTGTTGGGTTTTGATTACAAAATTGAGTACAAAGTTGGTCATGAAAACATGGTAGCAGATGCTTTATCAAGGAGGGAGCATGTTCAAGGGGAGAGTGTTGCACTATCAGCTGTTAAGCCACATTGGGTGGAAGAAATACAATATAGCTATGAAGGGGATGACTTGGTTTCTGAGGTTATAACGGATAACCTTACTACACCTTATAATCTATCATTCGATTCTTACAGTGGAGGAATAGTTAGATTTAAGGGGAGGATATATGTGGGCTCAACTGCTGATTTGAGATCAAATCTGGTTTTACATGTCCATTTATCTACAGAGGGGGGGACATTCAGGGGAGAATGTCACATTTCAAAGGTTAAGGAACACTTTCTGGTGGCCTAAGATGATGGAGATGGTCCATAAAGTGGTTTCTGAATGCCCTACATGCCAACTTTGCAAGCATGAACTGCTAAAGACCCCTGGATTGATTAAGCCATTACCAATCAAAAGGATACTATTTGGGTGATTGTGGATAAACTCACCAAATACAGCCATTTCATTGCCTCATCTCACCCTTTTACAGCTTCAGATCTGGCCAAGATCTTCATTGCTGAAGTGTACAGACTACATGGTTTGCCTTCTACCATTGTATGTGACAGGCATAAGATTTTTACTGGGCATTTTTGGCAAGAATTGATGAAAATTTTGGGGATTCAACAACTGTTGAGCACAGCTTATCACCCTCAAACGGATGGACAGACAGAAAGGGTTAACCCGTGTTTTGAGACATACTTAAGATGTATGAGCGGGAGGAGCCCTAGGCATTGGGCTCAATGGTTACCCTTAGTTGAATTCTGGTATAACACTAGTTTCCATTCAGCTATTAAGAGATCCTCATTTGAGGCCTTGTATGGGTATAATCCAAAATTCCTCACTTTTGGACCTCTAATGCAAGGCAAGGTGCAAGGAGTGGAAGACATGGTTCGGGACAATCAACAAATTTTACATCAATTAAAGCAATTACTATACCAAGCCCAAGACAGGATGAGGTTCTATTCAAATAAAGCTATGGTGGGGTGTTTCAGGTGGGTGATTGGGTTAACCTGAAACTCAAGCCCTACAAGCAACTCTCTATGAGAAAGAGTAACATGTGGAAATTGAGTCCCAAGTTTGCGGGCCTTTTTTTCAGGTCATGCAAAGGGTGGGATTGGCTGCTTATACGTTGGCACAGCCAACAACATTTAAGATTCACCCTACATTTCATGTTTCACTGCTGAAGAAAAAAGTAGGGCAAGGAGATTTGGTTTCGCAACACTTACCTGAGTTCGATGAAGATGGAAAGGTGCTTCTTTTACCTTTGAAGGTTTTGGCTCGTCGTCTGGTTCGCAGAGGGAACTCACCGGCGGCTGAAGTGCTCATTCGCTGGTTGCATTCGCCGGATTCGGAAGCCACATGGGAGGATTTTGTCACCTTCAGCAGCCTCTATCCTCAATTGTTTGCTTGAGGACAAGCACGGTCTGAAGGGGAGGGTATTGTTACAAATGGAGATGAATGAAGACGGGGGTGCAAATAAGACTCGGGGGTGTATCAGAGGGGTGCACATTTCTGGGTGTAACTACTATTTCTATTAAATGAGGAAAACGTTTTTTAGTATTGTAAATCGCACTAGCGATTTTGTAACCGTTTTGAGGAGGGTATATTGTATATACATGGATGAAAATATCCGGAAATATCCCCGATATATCATCGATATATCCATTTTTCGGGGTCACCGATATCGATATTGGGAAGAACCGACATTTCCACGATATTTGTAAAAAAATTAAAAATATCGACAAATATCGGTAGATAATAACAATATCGAGCATAATATCGAGAAAATGTCGATAAATTTTGAAAAATATCGATAAATGTCATATGAAATAACATTGTATATTAGATTTTATATAAATTTATCACTGATATAAAATGTATTCAAATTATTTTGTTGATTTTATGTACTAAAAACTTGATATTAATTTTTTACAATTTTTAAAATTTATCGATATCGATATATGCATTGATATTTCACCGATATTTTCATAGTTAGGTATATATACAACCAGATCTACCCATTCAATAAGATTTGGATATTTTCTCAATTTCTACTCTCGGTAACTACTTCTTTCTCCAATTCTAATTTCTCTTCTCTGAATTTCTACGAATGCTTCTTAATTGTTTCGCTAATTTGTGAACGCTTAGCTTAAGCCTTTCGGTTTCCGCCGCCGTTGCGCTCGAAGAAGGAAGGTTTCCCCCGCTGCCGCCTCGGTCGCGCACGAAGAAGGCGTTTCCGCCGCCGCGGTCGCGCTCGAAGAAGGAGTTGCCAGCGGCTGTCTCCGTCGTCCAGAAATTAGGGTGAAAACCCTCGTTTTCTCTTCATCAATATTTGTCGATCTTTCTTCTCTCCGCTTTGATCGAGAAAGTCGCTGCCACCGCCTCTCTCCAAACGAGAATATCAGGTTTAATTTATGTTCAAACTTTTATTTATCTTCAATTAGAAATTTTCCCATTGTTCTTCATTAACTTGTTGTATCATAAAATGATATTTTCGTGTCTGTTTGTTGTTCTTCAATTAGATGTCTGCAATGCATTTTCTGTTTTGGATTTTTTATGATTTGTTTATGGTTTTGAATGTTAGGAAGTGATCTGTTTATTGGGTTTTTCTGAAAACTTTGAATGTTCTTAATTTGTGAGCAGGCTTTTTGGATGTAAATAAATTATGGTTAGTATTGGGCAGGTGCTCTAGAACTCTCAAAAAAATGAAAAATTATTTCCAGAAAAATTGTGAGCTTTATTTGTATTTTATCCTGAAAACTTTGAGTTTTCTTAATTTGTGAGTAGACTCTTTGGATGTAAAGAAATTATGGTTGGTATTTGCTTCACTTATAGAAAATTGTTTTCTTGTTAAATTTATTTTTCATTGGCTTTGTTGTTGTTGGTGCATGTAGAGTTGTTGATGAGGGCATGCTTTTTTTTTTTTTTGGTGAGAAAAATTTTTATTCAAAGTTGAGGCATGAGAATTACCCCAAAATGATTACATGATTGTTAAGCAAAGCAAAATAAGAATTAAATTGCCCAGCCTTAACAAAAGCTCATTACAGTAGGTTGGTTAATCCAGTCTGAGTATTTGCCTCTTGGGTCTCTCAAGCCTTTTATTCCCGTACATCTAGCTCCATGTTCGTGATTTTAATTCTGGGACCATCTTCTCCATGCACAGTTGCTCCTTCCGGAACATAATTTTATTTCTCTCTTTCCATATTAGCCAAATGATACATTCCCACATACATACTAGGCTACTAGCAGTGTTCTCCTTTTTTTTTTTTTTCCGCTGAGTGCCCTGCATCTACATGCTTTGAATATAATTGGGTTAATTCTAAATAAATACACCACCTTTATTCTTAATATCAATTTAATCACGACTTTTTTTATTATTGTAAAAAACCCCAACCTTTCATCGTGTTACAATTAGATACACATTTTTTTCTCCGGCCAACAATTGATGATGTGGTTTGACGGAGTTGCCACGTCAGATTACACATATTGTTTTTTTTTTTTTTTTTTTTCACATTAGATTAAATTTTATATAAATTAGATTAGGTCTTTTGTATTTCTTATGCATTTTAGCATTGTAAACATTGTAACACTCCATATCCATATATGTGTTTACATCTCCACATGGTATCAGAGTTGTGTATCGATTAATTTATGATCGATTAGACACGTTCGTCGATCTAGGTACGTTTCCGCAATTCAATTTGAATAAATCTCATGAGTTGTATACTCATTTCTTAAATTTCTTGAGTTATATACTCATTTCTTGAGTTTTATACTCATTTTTGTCAAATCTTTGATGGATTTGAATTTTGTGTCTTTTGAGTTCTATACTCATTTGTTAAATTTTTAGAGTTCTATACTCATGTTTTTGAGTTTGTTGAGTTTTATACTCATCTCTTTGCGGGTTCTATGCTCGTGAATTTTAAATTCGATTTCATATTGATTCGAATTTTTCTTTGTGTTTCTTGAGTTTTATACTCATTTCTTTGCGAACTATATGCTCGTGAATTTTATATTCGATTTCATGTTGATTCGAAATCGAATTCTCTAGAGTTCTATACGCAATCTAGTCTTTTCTCTCCGTGTGTATCACGATTCTATTTTTTCGTGTCTATCACGATTCTATCTTTACATTTTTTTTGTAATATTGGTGGAAATTATAGCATTGCCTGCTATTACCCAGCTTGTGCACCATGGAATGATCTTTGTGCCGATTGGATACACGTTTGGAGCTGGTACGATTTGAGAATGCACTTTGCTCAGAATTACGACTATTGCCAAAATGAGGTTGATTGACATCCACTCTCATTTTAAGGGGGTGTAAAGGATATAAAATAGTATGGTTCCTTTTGTAACTACTTTTATAACTTCTTAGTTAGTGGTTAGTTAGTAACTACTTAGTCTATAAATATAGATTAGATCTTTTGTATTTCTTATGCATTTTAGCATTGTAAACATTGTAACACTCATATATGTGTTTACATCTCTACACTCCTCAAACTCAATCAAATTCTTCTATTCTATCCCAAAAATATTCTAGAAAATATTCTGAAAAAATATATTTAGCATACTAAAAGTTATAGTTAGACCGTCTACCACCCCCTCTTCTTCTGCAACAACCACTACCCGTCCTTCCACCTCTTATTCTACCCTCGCTGAACTACTGTCGCGGCCCGCCTCCTCTTCTCTCCTGCAGGCGCCTCTGAAAGAATATAGTTATAAGAATATATACAAATATTTAATAAAATAAGAAACTTACCCTAGTTCGCAAATCAATACACTTATGTCTTGGTTTGCCATTTTTTTTTGTTAATTCATATTTTAATTGATTTTCTTTGTATAGCATATTGACCTTGCCATGTATAATATACGAGGTCGGAGTGGCAAATACCTTGTTCAAGATTCATGTATCCTGGATACGTATTTTGTTCGACTTGCTGATACAGTTCATACATTTATGGATGAAATTCCCATTTTAGAAGAAAATGATAAATTGATGATTTTTTTACAATTATCGAGAAGACAAGAATGTAAAATATTTAGTTCGATATGTGAGGGGGAATCACCAGTGTTAGGAAAGTCTTGGAAAGGTTGTAGATTCTTGTATATCCCTTATTATTGTTTCGACAATTGGCTTGCACTGAAAGTTGATATGAAGGCCGGAGTGATTGAAATTTATGATAGTATGAATAGTCTTCGTAGACATGTCAAGCTCATTAACTTGGCAAAGATCCTCCTTATTTTGATACGGTCAACAATGGATGAAAAATACAACATCAAGATTTTTGAATTAAAGAATATATCATGTCCTCGACACGTTAACGGGTAAGTATTTTAGAATTTTATGTATTTTTTTTTTTTATATATTTGTTATACTATTCTCATGCAGATATGATTGTGGTATGTACACCATAAAGTGTATTGAGTTGATAGTGGCCCAAGAAGATGTCAATACTATTTGTTCTAGTTACATGCAAGAGTGGAGGAAGGAACTTGTACTCGATGTTTTCGGCCATATAGATAGTATGTAGGTGGTTTTATGATTATTCAGAATATGAATTATATATGAACATTTCAACTGCTTAAATATTAGTATATGTTTGTCCATGTTGGTTCCAGCTAGAAAATTAGCAAAAAAAATCCTTTTCACCCATCTTCATTTGACTACAGAATTCATTGTTACAGTATTTGACATTAGAATGTTTATTATTATAAATGAATGAATGAAGTGCGGTTATGAAAATGCAAATTAACGTTATAGAAGTAGTAGTTAATAAATGAGGCCAAAACTACCCCTATAAATACCCCCTGCCTGTACACACACCAAATTCATTACTCAACTAGCTTTATCTACAATACACACAACACACAAAGAGAGAAAAAAATGGCAGCTTTTCCAGTGATCAACATGGAGAAACTCAACGGAGAAGAAAGGGCAGCTGTTTTGAGCAAGATCAACGACGCCTGTGAAAACTGGGGCTTCTTTGAGGTATTTTTATATATATACATATATTGTTGATGATTAAAGTCTGATGAATTGTTGTATGAATTTGCAGGTGGTGAATCACGGAATTGCCCCCGAGTTCATGGACACGGTGGAGAGGCTGACTAAACAGCACTACAAGAAATGTATGGAGCAACGATTCAATGAAATGGTTGCAAGCAGAGGCCTCGAAGCTGTTGAATCTGAAATCGATGATTTGGACTGGGAGAGCACTTTCTTCCTGCGCCATCTCCCTGTTTCCAACATCTCTGAAGTCCCTGATCTTGATGATGAATACAGGAAAGTTATGAAGGAATTTGCAGCTCAATTGGAGAAACTGGCAGAGCATCTCCTTGATCTGCTCTGTGACAATCTTGGCCTTGAGAAAGGCTACTTGAAGAAGGCCTTTTATGGATCCAAAGGCCCCAACTTCGGCACTAAGGTCAGCAACTACCCGCCCTGCCCGAAGCCCGACCTCATCAAGGGCCTTCGGGCCCACACGGATGCCGGAGGCCTCATTCTACTTTTTCAGGACGACAAAGTGAGTGGTCTCCAGCTCCTCAAGGACGGCGAGTGGGTCGACGTTCCCCCCATGCGCCATTCCATCGTTATCAACCTCGGTGATCAGCTCGAGGTACTTAATTAACTGCTTACAGAATCACTTTTTTATTTATTTATTTATTTAAAAGTTGTGACAGACAGCTTTAATAATTTTTTTAATAAAATTTAGGTGATAACGAATGGCAAGTACAAGAGTGTGCTGCACAGAGTGATTGCGCAGACGGATGGGAGCGGCCGAATGTCGCTCGCCTCGTTCTACAATCCAGGAAATGACGCGGTGATCTACCCGGCGTCAGCATTGGTGGAGAAGGAGGAGAGCAAGAATCTGTACCCGAAATTCGTGTTTGATGACTACATGAAGCTGTATGCTGGTGTGAAGTTCCAGGCTAAGGAGCCAAGATTTGAAGCTTTCAAGAATGCTAATTTGGGACAAGTTGCATCTGCTTGAGTTGAGTCATCATTAATTAATAATTTATTAATTGAGAGAGTATGTTTGGTCTGTGTCTGTGTGTGTGCTTATTTTACTTGGAACTGGAACTATCTATGTATGTTAATTGACTACCTACTATATTTCAATGTACGTACTACTGGTTAAATATAAATAAATTATTTATCCCCCACTACCCCAATTGGGAATGTTGAATAATAATTCTCAATAATGAACACTGTCCTATATATCCTATATGCAACAAAAACAAAATTGCTGATGCATCAGCACAACGTGTTGTGTTATGTGGGCTTGTACTTGGGCCGTGAGGTTTGTACCTCCAATAATTCTTATATTCTCTTCTCTATGTCTTTGTCTTTGGTTCGTTAGTGTAATACGTCACCTTGTCCTCATTTTTACCACGTACCGACATATTATCAACTATATGAACATATTTTGGTTCATTACATTAATTAGGACTAATGGCACACAATGTAAGCAAGACAACTATCGATGATGAGGTGTTGTCATGGCCTCAATCAATCAATCAATAATCCACTAGTATCCAGCTGATCTTACATAAGTCCCAACTAACTCTGACTATCATTTTTCTTTCAAGAAGAATATTAAAGTTCGTTAGTTGACTTATAAATTATTTCAATGTAATAGACTATAGTAATTTAGCTATATAATCAAATACTAGTAGTTAGTAACTCTCATTAATAATACAATTAATCTTGTAAAATTGCAGTACCGGAAAACATTACAGTACAACTCTTAAAGCAGGCTAGGGGACAAATTAACTGCAATATGGAAGTCCATATTCCATAATTCATAAAAATTATTAAGTATGATATTGTGGAGATATTTAACTGACATGTTATTTTCATCATCGACAAGTCTGAGTTAGTAACATTTGATGAATATGTCAATATTTACATCAAATAATACCATATATATATAAAATAAGTTAAGGAATCTGCAGGGGTGCCAATTAAGTTGATCATGGAGCAAATGAGAAATAAAAAAAGACTTGTTGGACGAGGTAGGCCGCTACACATGATGATTAATGTAATACACTAATTTGGTTCTCATGAATCAAAAGAATAATAATTAAGTGGCAACTAAAGATAAAAAGAGAATGAATTCCTTTTTGACATGTATTTGCAAAAGTTATATATATACTCTTGGCTTATTTCGTTTTTTTAATTAATTAATTGTTGTTGGGAGGTCTGAACAATGACTTTAGTGAGCAACAAGAAAGATCTTCTCCAAAAACAAATAATGATTCTTCTGCATCTTAGTAGGGTTTTTCTTAGTGTAGTCAAATAGTACAAAGTGACTATATAGTCAGCGCGTCGAAATGCGCCACGTGGCGTCGTATGCTTCGTATGAACCGGCTACCTGTTATACAGGTTTTAATTAATTAAATCATTTTGTTAATTGTATTTTGTTATTTACTATATTACCCTTCTATTATTAAAATATTTTTTAAAATATATATATATATATATATATATATATATATTGAGCACAATTACTATTCTACCCTTCATTTTTATATTAAGCACAATTATATATATAAAAATTAAATTAATCAATACAAAAATTAAGTACTCAGTAGTATGTCTTCCCCAATTTCACCGCGTGTTCTACCTTCTTCCCCAATTTCTTCGCGTGTTAGGAATCTACCCTTCTTCCCCAATTTCATCGCGTGTTAGGGTTCTTTGTTAACCAATACAAAAATTAAATCTACCCTTCTTCCCCAATTCCATCGAAGGCGTGTTAGGGTTCTTTGTTAACCAATACAAAAATTAAATCTACCCTTCTTCCCCAATTCCATCGAAGGCGTGGTAGGGTTCTTTGTTAACCAATACAAAAATTAAATCTACCCTTCTTCCCCAATTCCATCGAAGGCGTGTTAGGTTCTTTGTTAATCAATACAAAAATTAAATCTACCCTTCTTCCCCAATTCCATCGAAGACATGTTAGGGTTCTTTGTTAACAACTGAATGAAGGTCTTTTTAATTCTTATGAAGGAAAAACGAAAGCAAGAAGGTTCCTTGTCCAAATGATAAGATATGGAAATTTTTAAAGATGGAATTTTTTTAATAATGGAATAGAGATTAAGGAGAAATTTTTTAAGATGGAATAATATGGAAAATTATAAGATATGGAAATTTTTAAAGATGAAATTTTTTAAAAATGGAATAGAGATTAAGGAGAAATTTTTAAAGATGGAAATTTTAATTTTGTTGATAAAAATATGATGTAACAATAAAATATCATAAATAATTTATATATATAATTATTTTAAAAAATAAATATAATTTCGAAAATTTTGATTTTGCACGGTCCAACAACCATGCACGATTGCACGGTCGATACTCAGTTATCCGGGTAAATAGAAACATGTACAGGAAGAATTCTCAGTTGCACGGTCCAACAACCGTGCATAGATGCACGGTCTATACTTAATCACCCGGGTAAATAGAAACATGTACTGCAAATTCTCAGTTGCACGGTCCATAGACCGTGCACAGATGCACGGTCTATACTTATTCACCCGGGTAAATAGAAACATGTATTGAAAGAATTCTGAGTTGCACGGTCCAAAAACCGTGCACAGTTGCACGGTCGATACTCAGTCACCCGGGTAAATAGAAATATGTACTGCAAGATATCTCAGTTGCACGGTCCAACAGCTGCTCGTCGGGCGGCGGAAGGGCTGAAGCAGAGTGCTGTGTTAAATAAAACCTACGCATTATGTTATACATTATAACTACTTTTATTTAATTTGATTTAATTTTTTTATTAATAATAATATAAGGGTAAATAAGTAGTTTTATCATTATATATTTTAATTAAATTAATTAATATAATAAATCTTTTTATTAAATTAAGGGTGAAACTGTAAATTCAAAATTATATATTTTAATTAATTATAAATATGACAACATACGACACATATTTTCAACACATACGTTGAATATTTTCAACACAAAGTACAAAAGGTAACAGGTCATCAGATTTAAGCCTTTAGATCATATTTTTAATGGTTCAGATTAAATTGACTACAATAGTCATACGACACTCTGACTACATGTAGAAGGTCCCATCTTAGTATTATATATTGTATTCTCTTAACTAGAAATCTTTAAAATGGTGGAGATATTGTTTAATTTCCCTCCCCCCACTCAAGGAGATAGACTATATCAAACATTTTTACCCTTCACTTTAAAATCAGTCCTAATAATATGAAAATTCACATGTACGAAGAAAATATTTCCGACGAGTCAATGGAAATTGACCAAATGGTGACTTTTAATTTCCAATTATAATGTATATATTAATTTATGTTCGATGCAAACCATAACTAATTAAATCAGTATTTGGACATTTCGATTTCTGAATTTTGGAAAACTAAAACAACAGACGATTCTGCATTTCAACCTTCTACCAATTACCCCCCTCACTTTAGGTTGCCGCTAATTAAAACCCTGAATCTATTGTATAGATCTCGATTTATTTTTATTTTTAAAAATAATATATATTTCTGGTATGGGAAGGAGATTCAAAGAGTGGACAAATTTATTATGGATGAAATTGTTTTCTACATAATTTGAATTAAGGACCTTAAACCGTGATACCATGAAAAAAAATCATCTCATTTAAAAGTTAAATTTTTTAAAAGTGTGAAATCAATTCATTTATATTTATTCTTTCACACCGCAATTTTAAGGAATTTGTGAAGGAAGCATGGAAGAAATACGAAGTGAGCGGTTGGGGCGGTTTCGTTCTAAAGGAGAAATTAAAGAGGTTGTAGACAAATTTGAGAGATTAGAATGCGAGGGTATTCAGGTCGATCGATGGAAGGGTTGGACAGTTGGAAGAATAAATTCATTAATATGATACATTGGAGGATACTTTTGGACTATTGAAAAACCGAAACTATGAGAAGAGGAGAAAGGTAGTCACGGTATAATTGTTTAAGAATCTGAACTTGAGAAACAACATTTATGTTCAAAAGGCCAGAGTTAGGTGGTTAAAGGACGGAGGACTTAAACACAAGAGTTTTTCATAGCATTATTAATCGGAGAAGGAAGAATAATGAAATTACTGAAATTCAAATTGATGGTGTCCACCTTGATGGAGTTGTCGAAATTAAAAAATCTCAATGGGTGTACTACTCACGATAATTTATTTTAATTTTAGCAAATGGTAGGACTGACATTTTACGGGCAATCAATTTGTAAAAAAAAACCTCAATGGGTGTACTCAAAAAATCCGTGTGCATATAACCGTGGCCTTTTTATTTCCTCCCTTCTTTAATCTAATGGGCTTGGAGCACTTGGGCTTCAAATAAATAATGGGTTGAGGTATATACCCTCCAGCCTGTTTAATGCACTCCCCCCTTCCATTTATTAATTCAAAAATATATATGAAATACCATATTTACCCCTTTAAAAAATGTTATAGATACATACACACCTCTATAACCCTAATTTTATCTTCTTCCCAAACTTCTTTTCGCCGCCTCTCTCTTCCCCACCCCCTCCCCATTTTTTTTTCTTTTTCTGCACTCCCCATCTCCGTTGCACTGCATCCTAAATACCCTAACCCTAGAATTTCGCCGCCACCACCACAACAACCACAAACAAATTCTAACACCCACAAAAATGAACATGTTTGATAAAATAAAATAGCAATAACACTCAAATCGACACCATAACCACCGCCTCAAATAAAATTTAAAAAAAAAAAATCTTAGTATTTTTAACAAACCAGAGTCGACCAAAAACACTACGGTCGACACTGGTTTGTTGCCCAAAAACACTCCGGTCGACACTGGTTTGTCGCCCAAAAACACTCCGGTCGACACTGGTTTGTCGACCAAATTTCGAAAGAAAATTAAAAAAAAAATTAAAAATTGAAAATTTCGACTATTATTGATTGCTCAAAAACACTCTGATCGACAACCTATCGTCGACGAGAGTGTTCTTGAGCGACCAATAATGGTCGGTAAAAAAAAACAAAAACAAACCTGTTCTTCGCTGACGACGGTTGGGGGCGAGCGCTGGCGGGACGCGACTGCTGGGGGCGAACGCCGTCGGACCGCGACGGCGAGAGGCGAAGGAGGAGGGCGGCGGCGCCGCCGCTTGTTACAGAAAAATTAAAAAAAAAAAAAAAGCAGAGCGGCAGTGCACGAGGCGAGTGGGAGGGGGTAGTGCGACGGCGATGGGAAAGGGGGAGTGCGCCGGCGAGGGGGAGTGTAGAAAACGGAAAATAAAAAGGGGAAGGATAGAAGAGAGGTGGTAGAGAGGTTGGGGAAGATGAGGAAATTAGGGTTAATAGGAGTGTATGTATTTATACATTTTATTAAAGGACAAATATGGTATTTCATATATATTTTTGAATTAATAAATGGAAGGGGCAGTGCATTAAACAAAGCTGGAGGGGTATATACCCTCAACCCATAAATAATTTGGGCCGCCATTTCTTCAACAATGCTCGAATTAATTGGTTCGTTTTGATCTCAATTTCGACCCATCTCAATTTATTTCTTCTATTCCACCATATATCCTCAATTTCGACCCTTCTCAAATTAGTAAAAAATATCTCTTCAAATTAAGTGCAATTAACCAATTTAAGGTAATAATGCAATGAAACCCAAATTAAACAAATGAATTTCAAGTAATTTTCACATTAATCAACCCCCAAACTTAAAGCGTTGTTCGTACTCGAGCAACGAAATAAAAATAGAACTAGTGAAAAAATTGAAGGAATTCATTCAAATCAAAATAGAATAAGTGATTGTCAAGTTTCTCAATTTAGTTCATAAATGAGATACAAAAATCATCAAACAAATTTACAAGTTATGCTCAAATCAATGCAAAATTAAGTGTTCAATTCATAATTTCTTCACATGTAAGTGTATCTTCCATCACTCAAAGTGTATATTAAGAAAATGTATATATTAAATGCTTAAAATTCTGTTTTTTTTTTTTTTTAAATTAAATGGTTCAATTTTATTTTCCAACTTCCATATTTTAAACTTCAGTCAACTTCCATCTTTTTTCTTTTAATTTTCTTAAATATCTTTTTTAATTAAATATTCAGTTTTATCTTTTAACTTTTTTTTTTTTAATTCAGTTACCCTTAATATAAAAAGGTACTAATATTTTTGGATAACTTCCACCTTTTTAAAATTTTCTTATAATTTCGTATTTTTTAATTAAATTATTCAGATTTTCTTAACTTTCATTTTTAAATTTTTTATATCCGTTACTCTTAAATATTTTTTATTTTTTTTCATAATCCCGGATTTTGTATACTAGTTGTAAATTAAATTTGGAAATTTTGAAAATTCAAAAGCACAATAAAATAAAATAGTCATATACTACCAGAAGGGTAGCATCGTAAATAGAGAGGTTAGGTTAGGGTTCTTCTCCTCTCTGCAGCCATGTCTATAAATACTAATTCGATGCACTTTTTACCACATCAATATTCAATACTTATAGCGGCGATTTTCGACCCGGCAGCAGCAATCGCTCAGTTTTATATACATTCTGAGTGTGATATAAATACTTGAGTGCATATAAGACTGATCGATTGCAATAGCAACTCCCTCTTGAGTTCGTCACAAATTATAGTATTTTTTCTTCCTGATTATGCGATTTCTGTTTTAATTTCAATTTCACAAATCTTAATGTTTCCTCTTCCTGATTCTGCGATTTCGGTTTTAATTTCATTTTCAATTCTCCTCTGCTCGTAATAATGAATGGAACGGTATCTTAATTCTGTTCTGTCATCGAGGTATAGAGGTACAACAATGATGGGGAGATATCGTTTCTTTCGTCATTTATTCCCGTTGACGATTTGATTGTTGCTCCTCCACATTTCCCCCTTTGCTCTTGATGTTTTTGTCCTTTTTTAATTGTTGTTTTTGTTGTCATTTGGATTTAAATACTAATCTCGGATGATTAAATAGAACCCATTAGAGAAAGTAATTTATTTGAATGTTTGATGGAATTACACTCACACTTCCCACGAGGAAAATGGTATTTAATACTAACATTAAAATTTTAAATAAATTAATAAATACGGTAATGCCATGTTGGATAGAAAGAAATTTAAAAATAGATTTTAAATTGACACTGAATAAAATACTCTCAACGACTTTAGACTTAAATTTAGGAAAAATTAATTTTGACGTAGTTTACATTTAACAAAATTGAAATCCACATAGGTCACGCTAATGTTAGGAAAAATTAATTTTGACTTAAATTTTAATAATTTTTTTTTTTTTTTAGTGGATTAATAAGTTCTTGTATGTTACCTTGGGAAAATGATCCACATAGGTCACGCTAATGTTAGGAAAAACCACAACATACAAGTGATTGATCACTTAATCTTTATGGAATATTTAAAAAATATTTCATTCACAACGATAGATTTAGGGGTGCTCTGATTTAGAGTAATTCAATCATTTCAAGTGGAGACTACTTCTTTACTTATTTTAGTGTGTGTGAATTGACAATCACTAAAAGGTAGAATGCACACTCCTACCAAAATTTCATCACATGGAGCTCAAGTATCCTAAACTATGAATAGCTTAGTGGTGACTTTACTAATAGGGAAATAAGTCCATGCTTAACCAATATTAGTCACGACACGTACTTTGACAATTACTAAGGGCATCCACAGTGCAGTTAGAATTTTTTGGTTTTAAGTTTGACACATGTGTGTCACATATGTGCCACCTCAAAAGTTTCTTTCTTGTATCTCAAAAAACTTCTACCTTCACAATGCATTCTACAAAAAAAAAAAAAAGTGTTGCCCACTCTCGCAAGTGAGTTACACTCTCCAACTTGTTCTCCTATTTTTTCTCATTTGTTGTTCACTCTCCCTCTATCTCACTCTCTCTTTTTTCCTAATTTTACTTCTACTTGGGTAGAAGTTCTCCTACTCAATTCCTCCTCTCTCCTTCACATCATCTTCTCCCCCAACCTCTTCTACCCTTGATTTGAGTTAGGAGTATAAATTCACATGGGACTTCTACCCCCCATTGGAGATGCCCTAAGGGGCATGATTGGTTTAGAGCAATTACTAAAGAGCGTAAGGGCATCCACGGTGCTAGTTATGATTTTTGGGTTTTAAGTTTGCCACGTGTGTGCCACCTCAAAAGTTTCTTACTCCTACCTCAAAAAACTTCTACCTCTTCCAATGCATTCTACCCCAAAAGTACAATTGATGGGTCCTACTATCAATATTCTCTTTATATTCATTCATTAATTATTTATAATTTAAATATTATAATTAATATTTAATTTAAGAAAATAAATTATTGTTAATATATTTTTTGACAAAATATTATTAAAATTTTATTAGAAATAGAATAATGAGTACAACATAAAAAAAATTACAACAATTGAAAACATAAATTAAAATAACAACTAAATGCTTCATAAATTCAAATAATTTTGCTAATTTTCTCCGTATCGTGCCCATACGTGCTCTATCAAGTCCAATTTGAGTTGTTGATGCTTATGTTGATCACGAAACTCATATCTTGCTTGGAGGTAGCAGTTGAATGCTTCGACTGATCCTTGGATTATAGATGGATTGTTGATGTTTTTTTTTTTTTTTTTAATGGAAGTTAAATACCCATCCCTTTTTCCCCTCCCCATGACTCGAACCCAGGACCTAAGGCCTAGGTAGTGGTGCTCTAACCACTTGAGCTCCCACTTTGTCTGGATTGTTGATGTTGTTGATGTTGTTCGTGTTAGGATCATCTGACCAATCTATTGTCGTATCCCCTTCGTGCTCAAGTAGTGCGAACCAAATACGTCAATCATGCCACGACAAAATTTAAACAAGCATTCGATGGCCGTTGTTTCTGCAACCCGGAGATATTCATCATAATGGTCGGTCGGACCTCCATAAGCCAATTGACGGATTGCCACCGTGCATTTCTGTAGTGGTGAGAAACCTTTTCTTCCTACAACATCGACCCTCCATTGAAAATATGGATCATGTGATTCCAATGCTCCAACAATTCGAAGAAATAAATCTTTACCCATTCGAAAACGTCGTCGAAAGATATTACTTTCATATGTTGAATTTTCAGTGAAGTAATCATTCATAAGACGATTGTGTGCACCCTCACGATCTCGGTTGATGTACCTTCTCCTCTTTGAAGTGTTTGAAGAAGCATTCATCATCTCATTAATAATCAGTCGTTGCTCATGTACCTCTTGCTTCAATTGTGTCACTAAAGAATGATTAATCAACTCATTTAACTCATCATCGTCACTTTCACTAGTGCTTGAGTGATTATAAGATGAAGACATGTTTGAGAAGTGAAGAAATGAGTTGTGAAGAAATTTAATGATATTTTTTATGATAGGCGTGAGTAGGTGCCTTTAAGATTTAAAAGAAAGAATGGTTTTAAAAGTAATAGGCGTGAGTAGGTACACTTTAATATGCGTGGGTTTTTTTTTTTAAAAAAAACATAAAGAAAGAATAGGTGAATTTATTATAGGTGGATTTATTGCGAGGACAAAAAGTGGTAGGTGACTTTAATTACACTTTAATTCAGTTTTCAAAATGAATTTGGTTTGGAAGGTGGTAGGTTACATTATTTACTTAATTACAACAATAGTAATAATGGGGGTGGATAAAAAGTGAATAACACGAAAATAAACACACGAAAAATTGCATAACATTAAAAAATTACACTACATGCATGACATGATTTAATAAAATTACAAAAGTAAAAGACAATATTAAATAAATTACGAGATAAGTAAAGATAAATATAAGCAGTCACTGAAATCCCCATTTCTTCCTAATTTCATCACAAAAGAAGTTGTGTGCTTGAAGTTGTTCGGGTGTCATGTTGTTGGTATTTTTAGTAAGAACTTTTCACTCGACTTTTTTAGCCAATCGTTGCAATGCAGCTACTTGTTTGCTTGCCAACTCTACCGTTGTTTCTTCGATGTCACTTAATTTCTTGCTAACCTGTTCGATTAATTCTGGATTAGCTTTTTCCCTTACCATTTATCTTTGCCGCTTTTTGCCCAATTGGACAAGTACACTGAGCACCAATATTCTCATTTTCACTCATGCCAGGATTGGAAGAGGTGTACTCACCAAACTCGTTCGTCTTCATCTTCTTTGATGGCCGAATATCTTTATCACACTTTTCGAATTTGGGACACCTCTTCAAATGTTCCCAACAACCACGAAGTTTAAAACCGGTTTTAAGGTGCTCCTTCTTGAAAGTTGCTTGTGCCTTTTCGTAAATATCGGCATCACTACATCCGCTCGGCCAATTGTCCAACAAGTCATTGTAGATTGCACAAAATTGTTTTGTTTGTTTTTGAATGGTGAAATTTTTTGACTTTAAAACCTTCCACGATCTCTCTGGTGTATTTGCAGGACGATTTTTGTTATATTCATTAGCTATCCTCCGCCACATTTGCTCCAACTTTTGATCATTTCCGATCACGGAATCCATGCTAATACCAACCCAACATTTTGCTAGCAATTCACTTTCTGCATCAGTGTATGGTCGGCTTCTTCTCGTCGGATTCCGACCCCCCGCCAATATTAATGTCACCAACATTTGGAGGAGAGAATTGTGCTTGAAATTGAGAAGACGGTGTCCCACATTCTTTGTCGGAGCTCGCTCCCTCGGTGCTAGTTCTTCTTGATGAGTTTGTAGGAGATACTCCGTATGAATAAGGGGGAGCCATAGGATGATAAAACGGAACTCCAATAGAACCCATCGAATTCATTGATTTTTTTTTGAAAATTAGAAATATTTGAAGAGTTAGGAAAAATTGGAGAATCGGGAGTAATGGAAAAATCAGAAGAATTAGGAAAGTTAGGAGAGTTGGAAAAATTATGAGGACGAACGTCGAAATTTTGTGGACGAATATTGGAGGTATATGAAGACACATTTTTATCCATTTTGATTGAATAATTGAACAAAATATAGTGGAAGATAAAAAAATTGATACAAAAAAATGGTTCTTATTACTCTATTTATAGATGAACATAAATATAATAATGTTGATAGAATTGTTTTCAAAAAGAAAAATAACATGCAAAAAATAGTTTGATAGTTAACATGATTTGATGTTAAGCATGCATTAAATATTAAGAATTAAAACTTTCTAAATTGAGAATAAAAAATTAAATAAAAAAATAATGTGAAAAATAGTTTTAAATTGAATCATAATTTAATGTTAAAATGTATAATCAATATGTTGCATCAAGGCATGCATGCTCTTGAATTAAATTGCATGGCAATCAATTTTTTTTTATACTATGCATTGAAGGCATGCATTAAAATTTTAAAATTGGCAAATATTGAATTCAATACTCGCATATACTATTGAATCAAATCAATCTGGGACCACACAGCTTCTCAAAAAAAATCTGGGACCACACATTGAATTCACTCACTCGCATGTGGCCTTCAACCGCCCAAGTCATGGGCATTTTTCTAATTTTGGTGGTCCACTCTCCAATTACTCCACTCTCCTCTTTTTTTCAATTTTTCACTTCTACCAGGTAGAAGTATTTCTACCCAAATCTTTCTCTCTCCTCCACATCAACATCTCCACAATGCTTCCTACCTCCATTTTGAGTGAGGGGTAGAGATCCAACTAGGATTCCTCACCCCCATTGGAGATGCTCTAATGCACAATTGATGCAGCAGAGCTTCTAGAATCTAGATTACGAAATAAATGAACAAGCGAGACGTTGATTCGAAGGATATCGTCACGTTGTCATTGATGAAATATAAATCAAATCAGTGAGGTTTATCTCATAATCTCGAAATTAGATGAGTTCTACTCGTCTAGTGGAAATCAACTGAGTATTAGTCTGCCGATAGTAGTCTGCTGATGGACTTAGCTGTTGGGCGGGTCAGCTGGTGGAGTCAGGCAAGCTAACCCAGGCCTGATCAGATGAGGTGGATGGTTCCAATCAAATGAGAAAATATTGCTTATAATAAGCTAAGTTGAGAAGAGCAGAAAATGTGTCATATGCTCAGTAGAGTTCTGTTTGCAGAGTTAGTCTTTTGGCTAAGTGTTGGGATATCAGAAGAGTAAATAGAAGAGGGAGGTCTTCTGGTTGTCTTCTGATTGTGTCATCTGTTTGCGAGAAACAAGGGAAGGGCAAGGAAGTCAATTCATATTGGATCATGCTGAAAACGTGGGTTTGTTAGGAGGTTTCAACAAAATCCAGGCTGACAATGATCACACAATCAACACACGTTGCAATCACCCTTAACTTCTATAAATACCCCGTAGCTTGTAAATTGTAAAGTTTGACGCTTACGAGCATTCGTTCTTGAGTTGAGAGTTCACGAGTGAAGTGAGGAGAAATCTTTTTCTGAGAGTTGAGTGTTGTAAACATCTCTTTTATCAATCAAGATTGAATGTAGATCACATTGATCGAACCACTTAAATCTTTGTGTACCCTGTTTTCTGTTCTCGTTCTTTATATTTGTGAATTGCTGGATTGTTATTGTGGTCTGATTGTTCATTTGGGTTGGAGACGTCTAATCGAGTGGATAATTACTGTCAAAATCAAAACTATTATCATTCAACCAACTTCAAACAATGACATTTGAGGAGTATTAATGCTCACTCCCGAAACTACAAATTGGTTGCACAAGGAAATAACCAACTAATAAAACTACTGGACAAAGAAAGTCAAATCATGATTTCTTAGAACCTAAAAATAACCTTTATATTATAATCTTTCATTCAATTATTACAATAGATCTTAATCTCCATCATTCTTTTCGGGTGGGAGCCGATTCGCCCTCGAATCGGAAACATTGCGAGGCCCATCAGAAGACACAATATCGATGACGTTGAAAACATTCGAGCAACGCAATTTAGAACGAAGAGGTAGCTGTTAGGCATTCAAATTAACATACAAGATAACAAAATTGACGCGACGCATCCAATAGACACCTTGTAAGACGAACTGCTCGTAGAAGACACCAAAACGGGTGAACGTCGCAAGCATAACCACGTATTATAGACCGCAATCTCAACAACAACATGCTCACAAGTATATCAATCGCCTAAGAATCAACATATCTTGCCACCCACGGTGCAAGACGACTGGAATATTGAAGGACGTAGAGTAGGACTATCCGATCGACGAGGAGGAAAACATGCTTGCCGATGATCAAAGAAGGGCTCTCGTCACTCCTCAAAAAATCTCCTTGCGGACTATCATCGTCATACTCATCAAATACCGGAGGGTCATCATACCCATCGTCGTCACACACTAATTCCTCGAAGAGGGGAGCAACCATGACATCAAATACTAGAGGACCATCACACCCATCGTCGTCACACACAAATTTCTCGAATAGGGGAGCAACTACGTTAACAAATATCGGAGGGCCATCATACCCATCGTCGTCACATACAAATTCCTCGTAGAGGGGAGCAACGACATCGTAGGAGGAAACAAGGGCCACATCGAGGGGAACAACATGGGCGGGGCAGTGTGGGTCGGAGCTGCTTGTGCATGAAGGAGTTGGACGATGGTGGCCAGCTGGGTTGTGAGTTCGTCCAAACGTTGAGCAAGGCCAGTATCATAATTGTCAACGCGGCGACGCGACATGATCGGAGCGCAAACTGGCATCTGGATACCAACTGATGCAGCTGAGCTTCTAGATTACGAAACAAACGAACAGTCGATACGTTGATTCGAAGAATATCGTCACGTTGCTAATTATGGAATATAAATCCAATCAAAACTATTATCATTCAACCAACTTCAAATAATGACACTTGAGGAATATAAATACTCACTCGCCAAACTACAAATTGGTTGCACAAGGAAATAGCCAACTAACAAAAAAAACCAACTAACAATCAACTAAAAAACTAATACACAAATAAAGTCAAATCATGATTTCTTAAAACCTAAAAATAACCCTCCTATTAAAATATTTTATGCAATTATTCTTCAACTTACATAGATCTTAATCTCTTTCTCAATAACCCTTCAACAAATTTCATTGTAGGAATAATCTAGAGGTGACGTTTGGAGAAATGAAAGCCATAACGACATAAACTCATGTTTAACCTACATTAATCACATAAATGAAAGTCACATGGATATAAGCAAACAAACCAGTTTTACCTAATAGTGATCCCCTGTAAATTTTTTGCTTAGTGTTCGCTTGCTATAAACGAACATACCAAACATTTTAAGAAAATGTTTGTTTGCTATAATTATCTTATCAAAAACAACAATTTATGTTTCAAATTCAAAAAATTCAGCCTCAAAACTAGGGATAACAATGGAAGTATGGAACGGGTTCAAACTCGGATTTGCATTGAACCCGTCTCGCACGGATCGGATATGGATCCGACTAAGCGGATATGGGACGAGTTATGGTTTTTGCCAAACCCGTCCAGTCAACTCGAATCCGCTATATATAAATATAGTAATATTTAATAATGTATATATGTTTGTAAAAATATATGTTTGTAAAAATATTCTATATGTAAATTTATATTTACATAAATTTATATGCATACTAATGTATATATGTTTGTAAAAATATTCTATATGTAAATTTTTAGTATAAAATGAATATGAAATGCTATTTTAAACAATTACATATTTAATTTGAATTATGTAATATTAAAGTATATGTTAAAATTAATTTAAAAAAATATGCGCGGTGGGTAAAATCAGTCGGGTCTTCAAGCGAAACGGGACTGGTCTTGGGACAGGACATAACCGTCCTAGATCTGCCCCGTTGTCATCCCTATTCAAAACGATATACTCCCATTGTCCATATGAAATATTCATGTTTTCTTTTGCACAATTTTAAGAAATACTTCCTCCGTCCACAAAAAGTAGTCTCATTTGCCTTATATTCTTTGTCCACCAAATGTAGTCCCATACACTTTATGGAAATTCCCACCCTTCAATCATCACTTAATTACTCAATTTGCCATCAACTTTATTCACAAACAATCACTTTATTCACAATGGACCCCACAATACCCTATAATACCCTTATTTTATCTACTTTATCTACCTTTTTTCTTAAAACTTGTGTCCTTCCTACATGGAACTACATTTGGTGGATGGAGGGAGTATTATTTATTTGTGTATAAAATAAATAAAAATAGAGAATAAAGTAAAGAAAAAATAAAATAAGTGTGATAAGACATATTTTAAAAAAAAGTGCACGCTTATGTGCACTAGCACGACTCAAAAAGATAAACAACATCACTTTATATGGACGTATATGGACAGAGGAAGTATAAATTGAGTTGAAGTTCTATTCCCATATATTGTGTTCGAGAGAAGCCATTTTCTCTTAAAAGAAAAAAAAAATCTTCCTCTTTCAATGTCAATCATGTATGCTTTTTGGTGCCTATTTGGTTGGGTGGATTTGGGCTTATGCATTTCAAGTTCACAATTTAAATATATTTTATATGTTTGGATTATGAATGGATTTCAAATACTTAAATTTGTGTCTACACACTTTTACTTAAAATTGAGAGAAATTTCAAATCCTCACTAAAACCATGTCATTTGAAATCCATCTAATTTTAAATTCTTTCATTTGAAATACCTCCTCAAATCAAATTCCCCCCTCCAAACACAACCTTATATTTTTTTAAGGATAAGTATATGATGGTTTAAAAATGGAGTGTGTATGGGATTTTAAAATCGGAGAATTCTTCATGAAATGATAGAGAGTCCATTAGTGGACACTGTTTTGTTTTGTGTCATCGTAACACGTCAATAAATTCTTATTTACATTTAATTTAAAAAAATCTAATATCAATATTTTATTTTTTTTATCTATATTAAAATTATAAAAAATTAATCTAATATCAATATTTTATTTTTTTATCTATATTAAAATTATAAAAAAAATTATATTTAATTTAATAGGTAAGGTCTAGTATGCACTCGAGTGCATGTTATGCACCCTAGTCCAGTTGCACTTTTCAGTTTTACTGACTTACACTTTTCTTTTTTTGGTAAATGGTGTTGCACTTTTCAATTATTATTAAAAATATTATTATACAGTTTAATAATTGAAAAGTGCAACACCCTTTACTAAAAAGTGTAAGTCAGTAAAACTGAAAAGTGCAACATGGACTAGGGTGTATAACATGCACTCGAGTGCATAGCAGACTAACCCAATTTAATATTATCTCTATTACACTAACTAAATGCCATTAATCTTTTCTCAAATCTTTTCATCGTCATTAATTGCCATAACAAAAGTATTATCATGGGAAAAAGAGATCTGAGAACTCATTTTGTATGAACGTGCTGTTTTGTATGATGTTGTCGAAATATGGGTAGATGCTCTCAAGAGTCGAGATATTTCTGGGTGAAACATGACACTGTATCAATATCATTTTCGATATAATATATTATATTATTTTTGTAGTTATCATTTAGAATATTTTAGAAAGATTTGATGTATTATAGATTAAAAAATTCACTTGTATATATACACTTGTTATCAAATGAGAATTTCATTCTATCACAATTAATTGTTTTGATAATCCATTCAATAAATTAACTAAATGTCTACGAATTGAAAGAAATATAAAAATTCAGTAAGATTACTGCATGTCCGATCAGAAGGGTCTTAAATATAAAAAATATTTTTTTTTTATAATTTTAATATGAATAAAAAAAATATTAATATTAGATTAAGTTTAAATTAAATATAAAAAAAAATTATTGACATGACAATTCACATAGGTGATAGGCAAATAGCGCAATTCCACAAACAAGGTAAATTTGTTGTTTTGTATAGTTGTCTTAGACAGACAAAAATATTGCAATATAAGGAGTATAAACAAGGTAAATTTGTTTTGTATAGTTGTCTTAGACAAACAAAAAATATTGCAATATAAGGAGTATAAATTAATTGTAAATTATAAAAATACAAACTATTCTAACGTGGAAAAACAAATTATTCTAACATGTGGAAGCTGAATGTCGCGTGCAAATATGAAAATAGGCAGCTCCGCCCTCAAGTCTAGATTTCTCGAATATCCTCAGCAAGCCATCCAACAACCAGGAAAGTTATGGTCCTCAGCAAACCATCAAACAAGGAGTTGACTTTCGAATGTTGTGATTAATTACGTTTCTTCTCAAGAATGGAGACTTATAATAACAAGTATTAAAAAAAAAAAAAGTTGAAAGATTATTAAGCAACCCATCTACGTCTAAACTCTGTGTTAAATAAATACAATGATAAAAAATTGGTTACACGCGGTTATTCTTTTTCTACCATACAAACAAATCCATAATTTGTCATAAGAAAACATACATGTACTATATCTTTCATAAAAAAAGGCCAGAGTCTTGTACTTCTTTTCCACAATAAATTTCAAACATCAAAATATATAGTATCATAAAAACTAACAAATTATATTTATAAAATTCAAGAATAAGGCCTCATTTGGTTGCTCCCATAAGTAAATGCCCTTTAACCCAAAATATATATTTGACTACTGTTTAAACCATGTATTGAACTTGATTGTCGTTTGGTTAGCATAGCTAGATTTTAAGATTGCGATCCGATTAAAAAAAGTTTGATTACTGTGCACGTATACAATGACGAAATTGTCCTCTTACATTATCTAAAATTTTAAAACTGTTGTATTCCTTTCCTCAAGTATTATCCCTGTTTCAAGATTCTAGTCTGAATGTCCTACACGCAGGTACACATTCCATGTGCAGATACAACAGAACAAGGGTGCACAACTTCTTTTTAATCACTATATCCACAAACAGTCTCTCAAAATTCCATATCAAATCCAAATGTTTCCATTTATGAGATTAAATGCCACTGATTTCGTTTAAAACGGATGAAAAACGAGCATTTTATATGCATTTGAAGTTCGAGGGGCATTATTGCAAATTTCTGAAAAATCTTTGACTTTTTCGTTAATAAAAATAGGGCATATTCGTAAATAATCAAAATACATTGACCAGCTGGAAAAACATTTGACTATAGCTAAAATGAAAATCCTGAAAAATAATATTTTGACCCCAAAATACATATTTATCTACAAAAACACAACCCATAACTTTATACCTCAATATATTCAACCCACAACTCATACCTCCACCACATGCCGAAAAAAGTTCTGACAAGGTGGTCCACCAACAACACAGACGGTGTACAGACGGAGAGTCGTCAGAAACGGGAGAGAGAGAGATTGCGTGTGTGAAAGTTTAAGGGAATATAAAATAGATTTAAGAGTTTTATAATATTTCGACTGCTCATGACTGGAGTTTTATAACTCCGATTGAAAAACTAAAACATGTTCTGGAAAGCTTATAAAAATAGCTTAAAAAAAGATCAGAAATATAAAATTTGGACATTTGTACGAAAAGTTATTAACTGAGGAAGATGTTCTGATTGTAAGACCATCCTCATTGGTGACTCTGGCCAAAATGTCACAACAAAATGCTAAATTTTTAATAATAAAATAATGCCAAATGTCGTGACATTGGTTGGATAGCCAACCCAAGGTCACAAATATAATATGATAGATTTATATGCCAAGTGTCACAATTGTATTGGTTGTTTGTATGCCAAGTGTCACAATTGTATTGGTTGTTTGTAATTTTTTTTGTGATATAATTAGATTTGTAGATATTGAAGATAATATGTATTAAAAATATATATATATATATATCAAAATTCGTAAAAAAAAGTTCTCTATAAATAGAGTCCAATATCGAGCTATTTTAAAACACAAACTAAAATTCTCTCTTTTATCATCTAATATTTCTAGCTATATGGATCCAAATTATCCCAATTTTTTTTTCAAACTCTCAAAATTTTCCAAACTCTCAAGATTATCCAAATTTTTGTTTTCTCTATTTGTAATTTAATATTTCATGCATCCATTTGTAGCTTGTTTATTATTGCTTTTCAAATTCGTATTTTCAAATCTTGTAATTTTAATTTTGTTATTGAGTATTTGAGTTCATTATTTATTTTAAGTGTGTGATAAAAAAATTCATATTATAATTACAAATTTAGAATATCAAGTAATTTTTATATACCAATTTAGTAAAAATTAATAATATAATATGTATTTAAAAAATTATTATTATTTTTGGGTTGGGTCAGTGTCATTGATGAAGTATGATAAAATGAAATTTGGGTGGATTGTAAATTGTATAGGTGGATGAGAGAGAAATTAATATAATATTGAAGGGTTGGGTTGGGGGAGTGTCATTGATGAGGATGGTCTAAGGGTTTTCACCCATCTTTGACCAGCCATAACCAGAGATCTAGAACTTCCATCGAGAATAGGAAAAGTTTTCCAAAAATCTCTTGATGGGTTAAAAACGTTACTGGCCGTTCATTGATCGAACGTTAGAAAATTGGTCGGAACCTGACTGGAGCTGAAGATGGAAGTTAAATACCCATCCATTTTTCCCCTCCCCATTACTCGAACCCAGGACCTAAGGCCTAGGTAGTGGTGCTCTAACCACTTGAGCTATCCCACTTTGTCACTGGAGCTGAAGAGTGTGTGTGTAAAGTGTGTGTGAAATAAGATTCTTACCCTAATGTGAATGGTCAAAATTTGTGCAGAAAATCTGGAAGTGCCTATTTATATAGGGTTTCCTTTTAATGGGTTAAAAATATGGGTCCTGTCCTAATATTAATATTAATGTTTTGACCTTTTTTTTATATTATTCTAAGCGTGCCTGTCTATGTCGCATTGCCATATCAATATTTATATTTAGGGAGTGTATTGGTCGTGAATTCTGTATGATTTTTTTGGACTTTCAAAGTGTGGGGTATTTAATTCGGATTTTCAAAAGTCTTAAAAAATTCTGAGGTATTCAATACGGATTTTAAAAAGTCTTTAAAATTTTTTAGGTATTCAAACCGTCTATGGATTTTAATACTATAGAAATTTTGTTGGATTCTCCTTAAAAAATATAAATAAATTTCACTATTCAAAATCTCTTCTAAAAATAGAGATTTCAACGGATTCTCTCAGAAAACTCTGAATACGAAAGACCAGAAGTAGGGATAACAATATTGACCCGATCCGCGGGTACCCACCCCACCCAGCAAGCTTTGGGTCAGGTCGGATCACCCCGTATTGAGTATGAGTCGGATCTGGGTCTTATGTTTGACCCGCGAGTATCCGCCCCGTCCCGAATTAATATATAAATTTTATATAGTATATATATATATATTTTTTTTTATTGGTAAAATATTATATATATATATATATAATATTAATTTTAAAAAAACACTTCACATTAAAAAAAAACTCTTTCCATCAATACCACAATTTATGAAAATCTATATAAATCCATAAAAAAAAATATATATTCCACAGTCAAATTTATGAAAATCCATATAAATCAATAAAAAAAAATTAGTAATGCATAAACTTTATGGTACTTTTTAAAGTAAAAATTTTTTCAATAGAATCTCAATTTCCAATAAAATCTCAATTGAATACACCACCTAACTTAAACTTAACCCTAAATTCATTTTTTTAAAGTATTGAATTACGGAGTATTAATTTTGGAACTTTAAAATTGATTATTATTTCAACCCGCACAGGCGCACAGCCAATTGAATTGTAAACTAAATTTGGAAATTTAGAAACTTTGAAAATAAAATAGTCTTATAACATAAGGGTAGAATCGTAAATAGACAGATTAGGTTAGGGTTCTCTTCTTTCCTGCAGCCATGTATATTCTATAAATACTAATTCGATCCAATTTTCATCACATCAATAGCGATAGCGGCGATTCTCGACTCGGAAGCAATAGCAACTCAGCGAGTTCTTCCCAAATCATAGTGTTTCTTCTCCCTGATTTTGCGATTTCTGTTTTAGTTTCATATTCAATTTCACAAATCGTAGTGTTTCTTCTCCCCGATTCTGCGATTTCTGTTTTAATTTCATTTTCAATTTCACAAATCATAGTGTTTCTTCTCCCTGATTCTGCGATTTCTGTTTTAATTTCAATTTCACAAATCATAGTGATTTTTCTTCCTGATTCTGCGATTTCGGTTTTAATTTCATTTTCAATTCTCCTCTGCTCGTAATTTAATGAATGGAACGGTATTTTTATTCTGTTCTGTCATCGAGGAATAGAGGTACAACAATGATGGGGAGATATCGTTTCTTTCGTCATTTATTCCCGTTGACGATTTGATTGTTGCTCCTCCACATTTGATGTTTTTGTCCATACTTCATTTTTGTTTTTGTTTGAAAAATATATTTTTCATTTCGATTTAAATACTGAAGAAAGTAATTTAGTTTGCACTTTGCAGCATGCCTTTCCCCACTAGTTTAGTCAAACTTGAGTTCTCTGATGCCTTCAATTATTAGTTAGTAATGTAAATGGTGATAGAAAGATCTTTGAGTCACTCAGAAACATGATGTTTATGGTAAATTTCATTTTGACATTAACATGTTGAAAATATCGATAAATAACAGACTTTAAATTTATTTGTAACTTATGAAAATTTAATAATAAACTTTTAATATATAAATTTAATAAAATATTTTAAACACATTTACATTTATTATTAATTTATATTCCACCATAGTACTATACTCCCCAATGTTATTTTACATAATAATTTTAAATACGGCTACAATTTTTTTTTTTGACGTTTGGATGTGCTTTGGTCAAAATAATATAATTCGATTACAATGGGTGGGCTTTGGGCAGTGCTGCAACGGAAGGGCAGGCAGGTGTATAAATTTTTTTTTTTTGTTTTTTTTTTCATGTAATTGATATAGTGTACTTTTGTTAATATTAATGTAGACTCATATACTTTGTGTACATATGCGTGTTTTTTTTTTTTAAAATTTTTCTTTTGTCCTCCGCATTTTTAATTGATTACGTCACTAAGAAAATGTAATATAGTGATGTTTATGGTAGAATAAAAGAGTGGTATTATCGGTGGAGATTTGATTATAAATTGAGTTAGGTTGTGGATCCAAGTTAAAAATTATGCGAGTTATTTCCTTTTTTTTTAGAGTGTGCAAATAACGTAGGGACACCATTTAAGAAAAGTGTCCAGATAATTACGGAACCCAAGGACTATGTATTATTTTATTATAGTTTTTTTTTCTTTTGTTATATATATATCATAATAAAATAACAATATACACATTCTCTATTTAGAGCACTGTCATATTTGTCATACTCCCTCTGTCCGCCTATAAGTGTTACATTACTTTTTGGCACAAAGATTAAAAAAAGTGATGTGATTGAGAGAGGAGAGAGATAGAGAGAAAAAGTAATATGTGAAGTGTAAGAAAAAATACTTACCAAAAAAGGTATGGAAAGCTTATAGGCGGACGGACGAAAATGGTAAAATGGGAAGCTTATAGGTGGACGGAGGGAGTATTAATTATAAATAATAAATAATTTATAAAATAATATTGAGTTCTACTAACCAAATTTTGAGTAACCAATTTACAAAATAATGATGTGTTTTATTAAAAAGTGCAATATAATATTACTAAAAAAATATAAGTCAATATAAACACAATATTTCAAAAACGTGTGAGTAAACTATTAATGAAAAGTGTAAGTTTTTATAACTAAAAAGTGCAACAAAATATTATTGAAAAATGCAATCCAGTATTATTAAAAAGTGCAAGTTAGTATAATTGAAAAGTGCAAACAGCTGAGTGTAACACATTATTTCTAAAAAGTGTAAGTTAGTATAATTGATAATTGAATAGTGTAAGTGTCTTTCACAGAAAAGTGTACGTCAATATAACTAGAAAATAAAACACAATATTACTTAAAAGTGCAAGTTAATATAAATGGAATGTACA
Organism: Galeopsis tetrahit; assembly: GCA_963675135.1. Lineage (NCBI taxonomy): Eukaryota > Viridiplantae > Streptophyta > Magnoliopsida > Lamiales > Lamiaceae > Galeopsis > Galeopsis tetrahit. The sequence continues at coordinate 74,505,055 of OY776123.1, forward strand.
ACACAATATTAATGAAAAGTTTTAAGTCACTACAACTTAATAGTGTAATACAATATTATTGATTATTGTATATACTAAAAATGATCAATCATGTATCAAGTATGACAATCGTCTAAATGGTAAGTCAACATGTTTCTAAGGTCCATTTACATGGTTTAAAACTCATTCTTCTCACACGTTTTCACCTCGATATTTTCAAAATTGGATCTAAAGACGGGTTACCATAATATTAGTATCAAACCGGTAGACGAGTGGAAGACGGCGTTCAAGATTCGTGAAGGTCTTTTTGAGTGGTTAGTGACTTGAACGAATTTTGATCACTGTATGTTTTTGACTAACTACTTCCTCTCAAGCATAAGAGATCGTTGTAGTAATGAAAGTTTCGACCAAGTAGTATCGACCTAGGAGGTGAGTTTATGCAATGGATCCCTAGAGTTTTATGTCATCATAACTAATGTAGCTACGGTTTCGGGTTGTTGGATTTCGAGAATAATGCTAAGTTACTACCAAACTTCAAGAAATTAAATCAAACACCAACCTAGAAACTAACAAGTAATTTAAACTACTAAATGTAAGCGAATGACTAATAAGAGAAATTAACACAACATGAGAAGGAAAATTACTATCAAAGCAAGAAATTGACAATTAAAACAAAGAACAACTACGACGAATATAATTCGAAGAAGTGCAAGGGTGAGAAAATGCTTCGGGTGTTCTTTACCTAGTGAAATTAAAAGGAATTGTTTTTACTTTGTTAATGCTTCAATGAAGTTTTGCTAAGAGCACCTAAGTGTTCTCAAACACGATAATAAGGTTTTCTTCCTAGTCCTCACCAACCACTCAAACAACCATTCAAGTAATTAATGTCCTTTAATGGGGTTCTAATACGATTAACTCTCTCTCGACGAATTAAAAGTATAACTAACACATTTGCATACCAACAACTCACACCATAAATATAAACATGTCCATGTAACTCTCGTCTACGTTAAACATGCATCTAAATATGGATTAATAGAAGTTAACACACAAAGTCCCAATAATTCCCAATAAAAGAAGCAATAAACCTAATATCAACAATAACAAAGCTCAAACAATTCCAAACTTAATATTCACATGGTTTTAGAACACCCAAAGCATAAATGAACTTAGTCCATGGTGTTTTGAGAAACACCCATGGACAAAACAACAATAGAGAATGAAATAAACATCAAACTTGTATTTAAATATCAAAAGAGAGTATGATTTGAAGTCACCTTGTTGTTTCTTCAAAATACCTAGCTATTACAAAAGTGTAGAGCCTTGTTCTTCAAAAACCTATATTAAGTATTCTATTTGAAGATAAACTAAGAGTTGAAAGTGCAATAAATGTGGAAAATGGGGTTAGGATGAACTAGGGTTTATGAGTTGTAAAAATGAGGCCAAAGACCCTTTACAAACTGAGTTTGAAGCTATTTAAAGCTTCCAAAAGTGTGTGAGACGAAAATTAGCATTTGGGTCCTTGAAGTTCTTCAAAATTCGCGAAATTCCCCAAAAAAACATAAGTTCAAACGGTCAACCGAATGGGCCAAACGGTCAACCGAGTCGAGTGAACATACAGGGGGATTTTGGGATGCAGAACTGAAACGGCCGCCAGTTTGGATCCAAACTGCTGCCCGTTTGAACTCACTCGGCCGCCAGTTTGGATCCAAACGGCCGCCCGTTTGACTTGGAATTTCTTGAAAGTTTCTGGAAGTCCATCTCACTCGGCCGCCAGTGTGGATCCAAACGGCTGGCCGTTTGATATCTGCTCCTTGGACTTTTTCTTCTATTTTTCTTGGCTTTTCTTGTTCGTCCTCCAACCGAACTTCACTTCCCATGCGCCAATGCTCGGTTTTCCTCTAAAATGGGTTATTTCACCTTGTTTCCTACACTTTGAACACATTTCTTGACAACAAAGGTTAGTAGCACAATTTCTATCAATTACAACCAAAATCACATCAAAATGCTACAATAATATAGCAAAAATGAGCACAAATACGAGCAATCTCACACCCAATCAGTTAGTTATGCCGTTCGGCATGTCTAATGCCCCAAGCACGTTTATGCGCGTGATGACTCAAGTCCTTCGACCACTCTTGAGGGTGTATGTGGTCGTTTATTTTGATGATATCCTAGTATATAACACTTCCATCCAGGCCCATCTGCAACATTTACGAGAAGTCCTTACAATTCTATGGACAAAAAAATTGTATGCCGCGACGAATAAGTGTTGTTTCGGTCAGTCAGAAATCGTATTCATCGGGTTCAGAATATCAGCCAATGGTATTGGCCCGGACATGTCAAAGGTAGAGGTCATCCGTAATTGGCTACCGCCGCGCTCCCCAACGGAGGCACGAAGTTTTCATGGTCTTGCGTCATTTTATCGACGTTTCATTCCCCACTTCCGCACAATTATGGCCCCCATCACCGACTGTACGAACGCTGTGTCGTTCCATTGGACGCCCCACGCCGACCGCGCATTTGTTGTCATTAAGGAAAACTCACGTCGGCCCCGTTATTAATTTTGCCGGACTTCTCTGCCCCTTTTCCCCTTCACTGTGATGCCTCAAAGGTAGGCATCAGGGCTGTGTTAAGCCAATCCTCGCGACCTGTGATGTATTTCAGTGAGAAGCTCACAGGCCCGCGGTTGCGTTACAACACATACGACGTAGAATTTTACGCCGTCTTCCAAGCTGTCCGCCATTAGCGACATTATTTGTTTCATCACTAGTTCGTCCTTTACACAGATCACGAGGCATTAAAACACCTTCATACACAAGATTCAGTGTCCACACAACGCGCTACCTGGGCTGCGTACTTGCAACAATTCACCTTTGTAATCAAGCACCAGGCCGGCACCCTAAACCGCGTCGCGGACGCCTTGAGTCGTCGTTCGGCCCTGTTACTATATATGCGCACAACGATTTTGGGGTTTGATTCTCTGCGCGAATTATATTCGACAGACACAACATTCGGCCCCTATTGTTCATTCTCTATCTCAGTCAGTTTCAGCTCATGAACATTTTCACTTAACTGATGAATTTCTATTTTTTGACAACAGGCTTTGTATTCCTGAGAGCAGTTTGCGGCTAAAGATTGTGCAGGAGTTACACTCAGCCGGTCGTATGGGCCGCGATCAGACACATGAATTGGTGGCTCGATCATACTTTTGGTCGTCCCTTCGACGTAACGCCGCCCGCTTTGTGGAACGATGTCGAACGTGCCAAATAGCCAAAGGCACTGCCTCAAATGTTGGCCTATATCTGCACATTACCCATTCCAAGCCAGTCGTGGACAAACATCAGTATGTATTTCGTGTTGGGACTCTCGCGGACACAGCGGGGAAACGACTCAATCTACGTGGTGGTCGATAGATTCTCTAAAATGGTGCATTTCATTCCGTGCAAAAAGACCGTCGATGCATTGAAAGTAGCACAATATTTTTTCCAGGACGTTTACAAGTTACATGGCCTGCCGCAGACGATCGCGACACACGTTTCTTGAGCTATTTTTGGCGTTCGCTGTGGAGGATGGTCAATACGGATCTCAACTTTAGCAGCGCCTATCACCCACAAACTAATGGACAAAAGGAGGCTGCGAATCGCTCGTTGGGTAATTTACTAAGGTGCTTGGTGGGATATCAAATTGGCCCAGGCAGAGTTTGCCCAAAATTCCGCCATCAACCGTAGGTGGTATACTCTTTGATTCCCTAGGGCCCTTTAGACCTCTTAACGATTCCGTCACACAAGCGTCCTCATGGTAAATCACATGATTTTGTGGACTCCTTATAGCAGGTACATGCAACGACAAGGGCAAATTTAGAGGTCGCGTCGATTTGGTATAATTTGAGGTGGGAGATCTTGTATGGGCCGTCCTCACCAAGGACCGTATTCCTGCCCACGAATACAATAAACTTACGGCGAGGAAAATTGGCCCTTTAGAGATCATGGAACGGATCAACCCAAATGCCTACCGCCTTCGATTATCGTCCCATCTACGCTGCTCAGATGTATTTAATTTTATTCCCGAAGACACAGCACCGTATGAGGCCGAATCCTGTTCACCCCGGCCGGCGAAAATGATGCAGACAAAGATATAGTGGAGTCGGATGAAGAATTATTGTTAGTACTGAGGAGGAGTTGGCCTTTATTAGTCTTTTGTTATTAATTGTTGCTAGTTTGTTTGGTTATTTTAGTTGTCAGTTTCAGGGAGTTAGTGTATATACCCCTATCTCTTCCATTCTTTTCTTCAGGGCTCGGGCCCAGTTCTCTTTACTAAGTATTATCAAGTTGGACCACTTTATGGACCTATTCTCATTACAATTGGGCTCCTAAGAGTATTTACAAAATATATAATCAAGGGTGTATTAATCATCTCATAAAATTAATATAAATATTTAGTGAGGATAACTCATCGTTTATCCACGTATTGTAATAACTCTAATAGTAAAAAATCTTTCTTTTGGACTAATATATATTTATTGACCGGTCTTTAAAATGTGCATTAGTGAATTTAGTGTGCACGGTGTGCTCTAATATAAATGTATGCATCCTACTATAAATAAAAACACAAGTGCTTGGACTATATATATTCCCTAATTAAAGAATTATTTATGAAACGTGTTGTTATTTCATGAAATTCTATTTTCTTTATGAAACGTGTTGTTATTTCATGAAATTCTATTTTCTTTCCGAACTTAATGACTCATAAGTGTGGGGGCAATTACATGGACTGAAAAATAAATAATAAAATGAGTTATTAAGTATGAAACTATGAAAGAAAGACTATGATAAAAATTAGCAAATGATTCAAAATAATTATTCTTTTATCATAGTCCTTTGTCTCATAGTTCTTTATAAAAATTAATTATTCATTTGCTAGTTTTTATAAAGAACTATGATAGTCCAAAATTAGTTTTTTAAATAAACTAAAAAGAAAGGCACCACACGTTATTTTTTTTTAAAAATAAACTAAAAAGAAAAGCTCAAAAAAAATGGCTAACAATGTCACCATAAGATTTCATTTCATTTAGATAGTAAAGAGCTACCTAAATTAACGAATAATCTCTTTTCGTTTTTTATAAAAAAAAAGTAATAGTATTTGTCTTTCCCTCTACATGTTCTATATCTCGCACAACATTCAACTGTCGTTCATCTTAGGACCCGAGGTTGCCGATCAACTGCCTTATTCTGGAAACGTCGAACAACTCCATAAACCTCTGGTCCGAAACCCTAGCCTTATCAGCAGCAAACCTATGATACTCATCGAAAATTGAAGCCAAACACCAATTTTGCCATTTCCTTAGGCATCCCACGAGACAACCAGTCCGGTGCTGTATTGAGGACAAAAGTGTATGTTAGAGACTAATTAAGAAATTGCAGCTGGGGGAAGATATGAAATATATCATGTACTACCTTTCCGCGTTTGCAGTGAATTAGGAGGGGGTGATTTCTTTCATCTACACAGGAGAATATTCAGTTGTAAACCTATTGACAAATAAAATACACATACAAGAGTTTATCGTAGTAAGTAGACGGACCTAATAGCACTTGCAATGCTCTAAGAATTACATCCTCTGACATGTGTGCATATGGCTCCTGCATAAGATAGTCAGATGTAAAATCAAACATTGATTTGTAGAGAAGATGGCATTTCACTCAATTTGTGAACTTATACTAGTAAATGGAATAGCAAAGCAATAGGACCGCGTTAACAATTCATAAAGACATGAGCTATTCATCTACGTTGCCTGCCCCATTCAATGATAAACACCACATACATACATATCCTCCTCTAGTCTACTGCTTCCGAAAACTGCATCGCCTCACACAACCAACATATTGGGTACACAAAAGCAGAAACTATCTATCAAATGGTGATTCACATTAATACTATCTTGGGGGACTAAAACATTGAATATATAATGATGCCTGCAATAGACTTTTAAACAACAAATAATGTTTCTTATCAACAGGGATGGCAACTCCAGAGGGTCCTCAAAATAGATAAATCATGGCAGGAAGGAAGGGGAAAGGAATATATTTGGATACAATGGCAGCAATAGACAGAAAAACTAGAAGGAAATATTTTTCAAGCTAAACGATAGCAAAGATAAAACCTGCTGACATAGAAATCTCCAAATCACCATAGAAGTAAATAGTATACATAATCACATAACAATCAATATAGGTTGCTATGAAATAACAAATTTTACCCAATCTATTAAACCTTCAATCCAAAAAAATAAATAATGGAAATTGAGGTAGAAACTAATTAAATCACAAAGCAACCCCAACCAAATCATCCTATTCAATTGCCCTAAACAAAAATCATCCTCTTTAATTACTTTTTTTTTTTTTTTTGCTCACCGTATCTAAATTACACAACCATAATAAGAGACTCATACTGATGAGTAATATCTGAATTGAAAGTACCTTAGATCCTTCGAGGCCGAACTGCAATAGACGAATACCATTCGCATTGAGGAACTGCATATTCTCTTCAGGATAGGGCTCTGGACACAAGTATCTGTAACATCAGAATAAGATTAATTTCAGAATTTGGGGAAAGCAGGGGAGGGAGAGAGAGAGGGTTTGAAATAGAACGAACATGATTGATCGGAGGCCTAGGGTTTTTAAGAAGGGGAAATTAGGAGTGTCGGGAAATCCGGAGCGGTAAATTCCATAATCGACCATAGAGAAGTTGAGGGGCGGGACAAGATGGTCTTGATCGTTGACGGCGTCCGAAATAGATATTCCCGGCGACATATCAAGGGCGGAGGAGGCGAGAGGCGATTGGATTGTCTTGATGCACATTGGAGCGTGACAATTGTGGATGCCCATATCATTGAGGCTTGAAAATCGCATGATCAGGAGAATCGTAAGCAGAAAATCTGTCGGATATATAGTTGAATTGAATATGTTAGAGAGGAGAGTGGATTCGGGTATGATTCTGAGGAATCTTGGAAGATCCAAATTGGCAACGGAGAAAAAGCATAATGATAATGATAATGCAAGGCAGGGCAGAAAGGATGTTGAAATCGCGGGGCTTTAAGCTGCTTCGTACAAACGACCTAATCGCAACTAACTATATCATATCACGCTTTGCAAGATTCATATATATATATATATATACTCTCCTACTTCACAATTATTTGTACTTAGGTTGGGCTGGGCTAGATTTTACATTAAAGTCTGGATCTGATTTATAAATATTGGGTCTAAGTCTGTCTTATTATCTGTGATACTTTTTTTTTATAGCTTTGATCTGGTCTTTTAAGTAAATAGGTTAGGTCTACGAACCTTTTAAAAGTCTATTAAAATATTATCTAATATGAAACACAATTTAATATTCAAAATTGTAATGGTGACAAATGCATTACACCAATAAATTTAAATACAAATTTATTTAATCGTTCAAATGTGAAACTTTATAGAACAAAGGATTATAGTGGTCACAAATATCCACAAAAATGATAAGATAGTAAAGATACACATATTTTTAAGGTACAAGTTTGATGTTACGAAAATACGGAGGATATAGTAGGTAGGAATAGAATTAAATTTCAATAAAAAAAAATAGAATGATGATACTTAAAGTTTATCGCATTTGATTTTAAATTTTATTTTAAAAAATTTATCGTTTTTATTTTTATTTTTATCAATAATTTTTCCAAACTACCCCTATTAATATCTATTTTCAGAAATATATTAATGATAGAAAGATCAAAGAAAAGTGAAAAAAGAAAAATAGAAAAATCAATGAGGGATAAATATGTCAAAAAAAAATATTTCTTAATTATATACAAAATGAGAAATATAACAACCTTTATAAAAGGAATTGAGTATTATTTAAAAAAGAAATAAGGGTCCGCCCATCTTGCAGCTTGCTAAATGCTAATCCAAAACAATCGGTTGTTACAAACATAGTTCAATCAATCTATTCACTCCCTATAACAAGAAATATTTTAAAACATTTTAGGCTATTCATTTGAGATTTTATAGGAAATAATAAATCGAATTAAAAAAATTAGTCATATCTTCTCCATTATTTTTGGGATGGAGATTAATAAATATAGTATAAAACGTGGAGGAAATATATGATATTTATTTGAACTATATATCACAAAATTTTAAAATATATAGTGCGAATATTCAATGAATAAACATCGGATAAATTTGTTTTTCATATATTTTGAAAACAATAATATTAATATTACACCGTACCAGTTAAAAATTAAAATAATACACCTTGTGCTATTTAGTCATCTTTTATTAATTTGAATAAAGTAAAGTGCATGCAACCAATAGTTAGGGAAAATAAAGAAAAATGGGACAGTCAACTTTGATTGATATTCTATTTTATTGTCACCCACCTATGACTAAATATTCTCCAACTGGGGCGGCCTTCTTGTGCAGTGCACTATTTTGAAGTTTTGACCAGACAAACAGTATTTGGAGTCTTGTTTTCTCGTGGCTTTTATAACTGTTTTTTTTTTTTTTATTATTAATTTAATTTTGTCATTGTGTATAATTATGGTTATGGCTAATATTGGTAGATATACCCCTACCGATCATGTCATTAATGTTTTGAATTTTTTTTGACGGACTTTTAAGTTTTTATTGACTATTCCTTATACATTCTTTGTTTTATACTGTATTTTATAGATCATTTCTCAATAAAGTAAAAGTTCCTGTCTTACACAAAATAATACTCCATGTAGTACTCCCTCCATTCCGAAATAATCTAACTTTTATATGTAGGTGGACACGTAAATTAAAAAAGTGTAATAATGAGTGGAGTTTAATTAAGAAAGTGTAATAATGAATGGAGTTTTAAAAGATAATTTTGTAAAACTTTATATATAAAGTAAAGAATGAGTTGATTTTTTGTGTATGTGTGAAGAAAAAGTAATGACATTTGTGTAAAATTGAGGATATTGTGAGGGTGAAATTTATAAAATATTTTTCATTTCAGGGGTACGAAAGCTATTGTGGAACGTCTCGAAAAGAAAAGTGTTAAAGTTATTGTGGAACGGAGAGAGTATTTAGCATACAAAACAAAATATCACTAAACCCGATACCTCATTTGACAAATAGCTACTTTGTATTTAAAACAGTATTGCCGAACCCAATTACTCCGTATAATTTAAGAGGAAATCTTATACTCCCTCCGTCCCGGTATAAGTTTCCCCTTTCTTTTGGTTGTTTTGATTAAGAAATATGATTAAATAATAGATGTAATACAATTGATGTGATGGTGAGAGAGAAAATAATAGATGAGTGTGAGATGAAGTATGATAAAATAATAGATAAAGTGTAAGTGATTGAGAGAGAGAAATACATATGCCAAAAATGGAAAAATATGAAATAGGAAACTTATTGTGGGACATTCATAAAAGAAAAGTGGAAAACGTATAGGGGGACGGAGGGAGTACAATATAAATTTCTTTAAAACATATCAAAATGCTTCATTGCATGAATGAATCACATAACAAGGCAAATAAGATTCGGCTTATGAGATCGTCCCGTATAAGTTTTGTAAAAAAATATCAAAATTTCATTGATAACACCAACTTTTCTTTTGAAAAATATTTTCCTTTATAACGAGTTCTCCTTTAAGATGAACGCTCCAATCCTCATTTCAACAACATGGTACGTATATATTGCATGTAAAATATAGAGAATTTCTCCACTTTAATTATCTCAATTAATTAAAAAAGATTAAACTCATGAGAAAAAAAATATCAACACACTCTTAATTAATGCGTCTCAGTGATACTAAAAGGAAGATATACAATAATGTCTAATTAGATTTCTTCCTTAAAATTACACTCTTACCTATCTCTATCTCCATGGCCCACACAGACTTAAACGATACCTCAAAAAAAGAATGAATTCATTTATACACAATAATCACATCTTACACTTAAAAACATTTTTTCACAACCAAAATAAAGGAGGATGAAAGAAAGAAAGAAACCTGTTAAAACCGTGCCTTGGTTTTTACTTTCAAGTTGATTTGTTCGGCTGCATGCATGTGGAAGTGGTGATTGATGAATCAAGGAGCGAGGACAAGGACTTTAATCGTCCCTTCGCTGTTTGCTGTGACCATAGTCGGGCTATTACTTTTCCAACACACTGCACTTATGAAGTATGACCCTACTGCCCCTTCTTCTTCCCCTTCTTCAGCATCTGAACCGAATTCGTGCCATGCTGCAGGCTTTGAGATTGCCTGCAATAACTCTCAAATCAGTTAATCTACCCTATTTATGAACTACACAAGACATTTAGAAAAGAATATATGGATGGATGGATGGATGGATGGATACCTTGTGATACACAAACACTTCATTTGTTTCGCTCCCACATGCTATGTATTCGCTGTTTACAGTTAGACCCACAAAATTTTTCTCGTTTGTATGCCCTCTGAACGTGCGTACCTGAACAAAATGTTGCATGAACAGAGATAATATCAACATTTAGGAGGGTCTGAACAGATTGAATTATTAATCATTACTAAAGAAATGTAGAATATATACACATGTTGTCTTGAAGAGTAGAAAACAAGCATGTCTCTAACGTGATGTCATAATTAAGGGCACAAAAGTAGTCTGATAACAAAATTCATGATATCAAGTATATAAAAGCACCAAGGAAAAGGGGCTAACACAGTCAAAACTTACTGGAACATTTTCCTTTACGTCCCATAAGCGCAACGTACTGTCTGTTGATGCAGAAGCAAGTTCATTGTTTGATAGAAATTTGACATATGAAACAGCCTTCCTATGCCCACTGAATATATGTAATGGCTGGCTGACATTTCTCAAGTCGTAGTAATGAATATGATGATCTGCAGAACCAATCTGCAAAAGACATTCATATACAATCTCAAAATCAATTCATATGGCTGTTGAGGATGAAAGAAAGCAAGATCAACTCCTGTGAGGAAATGAGCATACCGCTACATGCATGCTGGATCCGGGGTTATATTTGACTGAGCATATATTGGCTTTCATGTCAATATTTAAAACACTCGTCTCCTGATTTGTGCACCATACTTTGACCTGTTAGAGTGCATTAAGAGTCTATGAATAATGACAATTTAAAAAAAGCAATTGATCACAGTCTTCAACTCAAATTAAAAGGGAGGCAAAGACCTAAAAAAAATTCAAATACCATTAAATATGACATGCATTCCATAATTGATTATAAATGACTGCATGCGTCTAGACTCAATCAAAAAGACACATGAATCCCCCTTAATAGTGGTAAATCCTATTTCTCCAGTTTAAAGTGGCCTTTTACTTAAGATAAGATACATATAGTTAGATTGTGGGAATTAATGTCTGCAGAAGATAGACAGAAACTGCTTATTTCGTAAGCAGTATTGATAACCGGGTTAGCTTTATACAGATTAGTAAATCTGCATTTTCAAATACCTTGCAATCATCGCTCCCAGATACAAGCATTGAAGGATCTGTACGTGAAAAATCAACACTCCAAGCGCGTTTCTCATGCTCTTCATACTCCATTATACTCTAAAAAGCATAATATAGTTATAGAAAAAGTGCATATTAGCAGCATGACACCAATTGGCAATACTAAAATGGGAACCACACATATTGACTAGTATATGTAATACCTGTCTAGTAGTCACATCCCAAACAGTTACTAAACCATCATAGTCACTGCTGGCAATGTGATTTTTTGCATACTTATTCCAGCTTAAACAGCTTAGCTTTGACCTCGTAGACATTTCCGCTACAGGGCATTGTCCATTTGTTGGCTCATTAACCACCTGGAGAGCAATTGTTATTACCAATTTGAAAGTGTGACCAGAACATCTCTTGCATTAATTTAGAAAGTGACACCAAAAGGACCATTATTAACGGAAAGCATCACATTGCCTTAAATTTTAAAAAAATGCATTCGATCAACAGTAGCGTTGAAGTTCTATCAAGAAGCCAATTCTGCAAAAATTACTGAAGAATATAATTACAGAGTGGTGCCAGTGCATCTAATCATGTCCAGATATACAAACTGCACCATCAAACTCAAAGCAACAAGCACATACTGATGAAAACTCAAAAATTTTGATGCGTCGTGACACTCCGGCTGTCGCAAATAATTCATCATCTCGGTCAAATTCTATGCTGCAAGGAAGAAAGGAACTTTTAAAATACAAGAAATTAAGCATCAGATATAATCACAATCCACGAACATATAAGAGATATAAGTTGGAACCAATATTATACATGAATTGAACAATCTCCGAAATTATAACTCTCTAAAAAAAGCATTACCAAAGTATTAGCAGCCACAGAGAAGAATGAAAATGGACTGACCAAGATTTCCAAATTTCTGTTGACTATTGACAAGCCCTTCTAGATGAAAAATTGAGTGATAGCAGAAGAACTCGCTTACCTTGATACAATATTAGCCGAGTGAAACAGATCACCGTGTCTAAGTTCAGCAACAACCCGCATCCGACTACAGATTCAACCAAACTCTATTAGAGTTACAAATGAATGTGCATTACAAAATTGGGTGTAAAATTGTTTGTATTGAATTATTTACCTGTATCTTGTGAAGGTTGACAAAACAGACTGAAAATCCTCAAGCCCTGCAGAGTAACCTTCTCTATTTAAACCATGTGAAGCACGTTCTTGCTGCTCTGGCTTTTGTCTTGCCCAATATCGTTGTTTTTGCAGATAACAGTCTTGCAGGTCATTGAACTGCTACAATAGAAATCATTATAAAAGGAAAATCATTACCTAGCACATTTTAAGTCATTTTTCATCATGACAAGGCATGGCCACTGCGATGATATTTCTGAAGCAACTCAACAGTAGAAGCTAGCCAATTGATTGCGAAAACAATTTGGATATGCAAGCATGCGAACCCTGAACAAACTTCAACCATTTGTTCAATATTTGCTTTCCAACAACACAATATGACAACTTACACCTTATATAAAGAGGTTATTTGATACGCATAAGATATTAGATATTATAGTAATTTACTTTAATTAATAAAGTGGCCCATGGGCCTTAGTAATCTAGGGTTTAGTCTTTTTATATATATTGTCTTTGTTTCTCTAGGGAGATTATCTTAGAGATCATTATTTACGGTTTAGGCTTGGGACTCGGCCGTTAGGCTTGGGACGGGATCTTTCCCGTAGGAATCGGCCATTAGGCTTGGACGGGATTATTCCCGGTGTATTCTTATAATATATTCAATCTTATTTTCGGTGAGGTGTGTGTATCCATTCTCTTAACTCTAACAAATTGGTCCGACCTGCCGGATCCTAATGAGACGAATGGAGGTTCGTGAGGAAACGTTAGAGAAGAGAGTGGCAGAGATGCAGTCTATTGTGGCAAAGATGCAGTCTACTGTGGCAAAGATGCAGTCTACTGTGGCAAAGATGCAGTCTACTGACGAAGATGCAGTCTACTGTGACGACGGTAATCAAAGGAGTCGAGAAGATAAAGATCTTGGTGAGCCAACTCCGGCATGAGGAGGGCATCGTTCATGATGACTCTCTAAAACCTAATGATGACCAATCCCTTCCAATTCCAGAGAAATACAGATCCGAAGATGATGCCAGAATTAATAAAGAGGACGTTGTGATTGAGAGAGTTGATGAAAAATGGGAGTTTCCCAGTGACAAGGAAAAGATAAAAGAGACATCATCAAGTATTTTTCAAGAGGTTATGAAAAAGGGGAGAGCTTTTGCGAATCATGAAGAAGAAATTCATTATAGGCCTGAAGAAGTTGTAAAAGAAGATATTAATTCTTACATGAGTAGAACAACAAAAGGGGCTGTTGAAAAGGCAGCGAATGATGCAGTGGAGGAGAGTTACACAATCAAGAAAATTTGTGGTACATTGTTGAATCGTGCACCTGGGGTCAATTCAAGAAAATCAGACTTTCCTACTTGAGGTTCCTGCTCGTGATCTGTTCCTCTGTTCAGCCTTGAGGACAAGGCTGTTTTGAAGGGGAAGGGAATTGATACGCATAAGATATTAGATATTATAGTAATTTACTTTAATTAATAAAGTGGCCCATGGGCCTTAGTAATCTAGGGTTTAGTCTTTTTATATATATTGTCTTTGTTTCTCTAGGGAGATTATCTTAGAGATCATTATTTACGGTTTAGGCTTGGGACTCGGCCGTTAGGTTTGGGACGGGATCTTTCCCGTAGGAATCGGCCATTAGGCTTGGACGGGATTATTCCCGGTGTATTCTTATAATATATTCAATCTTATTTTCGGTGAGGTGTGTGTATCCATTCTCTTAACTCTAACATTATTATTGACAGAGCAGACAAATTTACTAATGAGGGATTGCCAACCTGTGCATGAACCCGTTTCTTTCTTGCCAATACCAATCCTGATTGAGTAGGATTATGGGTGTCTGACCCACCATAAGAATCCTTTCTTGGTGGTAAATGACTAGAAGAAGTTCTTGCATCTGTTTTCGTGGTTTGCAGATCAATTCGGTTCAGGGCTGATGTAAGAGAAGTTCTAGAGATAGTGGCTCCACTGTGTTTGTCAATCAGTGATGACCGTGCTGATCTTGAAAAGGGGTCATCATTAAGCATTCTCAGTTTCGCAGAGGATCTATCCCTTGTTCGATTCAACTCTATTCGACGTCTCTCCACTGCATGAATATCGTCTTTAATGAGCTTCAGGTCTGATTGTATCTGCAAGAATGGGAAAACGAAAAAACGAAAAATTAATATATAATTTTTTTTTTTTTAAATATCATGGAACAATAAGCTATCTATGATCATGCTGGAGCAGAAAATCAAAACTAAATCATTAATAGGTGTCACATGCCTGATATCCAGCCAATATTCTGAATATCACAGATATAAATATTAACATATCCAAGACCAAGATATGTATTATCCTGTAGCTTATCATATATGTCTTATTTAATGTATTATAAGTATTGTTTAAAGAAGTTTAGACAAACAACTATCAACAAGAGCAGAGTGATTATGCGTCGCAGTCTATTTAATTGGCATAGAGATTTAAAAATGTTACATATTGTAGAAGAAGCTTCCAGTAGCTAGGAAAAAATATGATGAATCCGTAAAACACATGAGTTAACTGCAAGCACCTCATTGAGCTCATCAAGTTTTTTCTTTCTCAGACACAGCATAAAATCAAGCAAAATCTGTAAGTTTGTTTCAGCTTCTTCTTGCTCCATTTTACTTTTCTTCTCCGTAAGAAGCGACATGAGGCTTTCGAGATCCTTAACCGATGCTTCACATCCCTGTATAAAAATCATGTTACAGCCACAATCCTACCAAAGTAAATATACAGGAACTAGATGAATAATGAAAACCTGAAGTAAAAATATTCCCATTTGACTGAAACAACCTGAGTGTTCATAAAATTATTAATGTACTTTTTTTTTTTTTGTGTGTGTGTGAGTGGGGCCATGAAATTTTGGACTACACTTTGAAACAGGTGGAGCCCTTTTGACTGGAAGGCCTGGGAGCACTATAAAGAGGTGGGAGAGAACCAGGCTTGATTTTAGAGAAGCATGAATTATTACGCGTTCACACTTCTAACCAGTAAAGCAGAGTCTTTCAGATAGCATATAAAGAATGTATATCATAAAGAAACAGTATTTATAGGCTTCTGCACAAGTTGTATGTGTCTATAAAAAAAAAACTTAATGTTACTATCAAGTCACTGAAAAATATCAATAGCTCAAGCTTCGTATTATAAATAGACTTTAATCAGAATATTACTAACCTGCTCAAGTGCTTGGCGAAGAACTTCCAAAGGAGTGGCGGTTTTAGCAATTTGACGAGCAGAAGTCTTCATCAATAACTACAAATGAATGCATACCGCACCATAAGCTCAATTCACATTTAGTCAAACCACACAAATAAGAGTGGTGCAAGAGTAAATAATCATATGGTGCCAGAAATTTATGGCTCCAAGACTCAACTGAGAGTCACCAATAAAAAATGGATGTTCTAGGACATGCTTATATATGAGATATTACTCAGTTCCTAGTCCACTCTCCAGTCCCCCACACATGAATAATATTCGGTGCTAGCACCAAACTTCTCTGTTCTTGTTGCCCTGTCCTTATTATAATAACAGAAGTCTTAGTAAGAGTTGATCCTTTTTCTGATCATTTCAAGAATGCAGAAATGCTTTGCACCAAATATTCTAATTATACAATGTGTTTCTAATACATGGAGAGGGCAGACAGGTTACAAACTTAATGCTTTTCATCAAGATATGTTCATGTTCAAAAGTAATTGCATTTCAACTATAAACTGATGAAGCAGGTTTACCACAATGGGGATGAAAAAACAAATACATGAAACATCCGACAACAAAAACATTTTGCAATAAAACAAATTTCAATCATTAGCTCCACATGCGAGACTGGTTTCTAACCCTTAAAGAATGTAGATTCAGCAGTTTGTTATCATTTTATTTTTACATGGATTCATTCCATGGAAAAAACCACGAACATTTGTTGACTACAATTACTGCAATATATTTCATAGTACTAGCTAATAATTGACTTATTTTTGGACAAAGGCATCTTGTTTACATACAAAACGAAAAGATAAAAAGGTGAAATTATATACATAATTCCAGATACACGTCTTGTTTCAATATTAGTTCCCTTTTGAGTCTTCTCACATGGGAAGAGGAATAAATAAAAACTGTTAAGAGTTGAATATCATATAAAATCAACAATAGAAAGTTGACATCCCGGCAAATTATTTCCCTCGAGGAAGAGCGGAGGAGAAAATTAGATGGGTGACATTTCGACATTTTCCACAATCAGATCAAGACACACGCAAACAGTACACTAATTCTCAAATTCAAATATAAATTGCGAAAATGCAGCATCCTATCACAATCAAGTTCAAACATACTGAAAAAAACCTGATTATACTCGATTCATCAGTAAAATGATAAGAAAGTAAACCTTATTGAGGAGGAAATTAGGGTACAGATGATTAGTGGTGAGAAAATGAGAGCAACAAGGGCAATCACTCTTATTCTGAAGATGAGTGACAATACACATGTAGCAAAAACTATGCCCACACGCCGTCAGAAACGCATCCTTCATGATTTGCATGCATATAGGGCAGAGGATATCTTTATCCGATTCCTGGTCCTTCTCTGAGGACGGCGACGGCGGCATCACAGGCGGCGGTTCGGCGGAGGAATCCGCCGGCTCGGACTTGACGTTAGGCACCATAGTTCCGATTGAAGTGGTGTGGGCACCCATTGTAGAGGTTACATGAGTGAGAGAGAGGTCCAATTTCCGTATGATTTATGGAAGAAGGGGGGAGGAGACGGTTACCGTATATGTTGTGTGTGTGTGTGTGTGTGTTTGCAGAGAAGAAAAAAGAGAATTTGTATGGGTATAAAAGGACCACGTTAGGCGGGTGTTTGTTCTTCGATTCCTGCCCACAGTTAAAACGACAAAACCATTTTTTATTATTTGCCGCTTCTACTAATATATATCCTGCAATTACCGTTCAAATCCACCAATTAGGGCCTTCTATTTTATTTTTTTCTGTAGCGTAACACTTTAAAAACGTAAAAATATTACTTGTCAAAATTTCAACTATTAAACTACAAGGTGGTAAGGAACCGAACCTAAATTTTGTATTTTATTTTTTTGCACCCAATACTGCACACATCATTTATTAAATAATACTCCTAGGCCATGTTTGATAGCTTAGATTAAACCTAAATTAACTATATATCATTTTTATTGGTTGTTTGATAATTTAGATTAAGGATAGATTATGCTTTAGAATTTATAAAGTTTAGTTATCATCCTAATCTTAGATAATCCGTCTATGCTATCAAACATGCCCCTATAATGTATAAATTAATGATACAACATTTTACACGATATACAAAATACTCCCTCCGTGTCCCGTTTCTTATTGGAACGTACCAAAATTACTTGCACACTCTTAATATGGAAATGTCTCACAAAATTAATAACCCCACAAAATCATTTTATTTTCAAATTTATCACTCCTTTTTTCCATACATTTCACTTTACACATCATCAAATCAACTTTACACATCATCAAATTACCTAAAATACCCCTCATTTATCTTACATCATCGACCACTAAATTAACTTTTTTTAAACAACGTGCCGATCAAACTATGCAAGTAATTTCGGGATGGAGGGAGTAGCTTTTAATAGTTAAATAAATCCTTCATTATTCTCGTCATTACTTACACATCTTTTTATTAAAACATTATAAAACTATTTGCTCACCCTCAGTGTATGAATAATCTATAAACTTAATACCCTTACCACATTATTTATTTTTAAAATTGACATTCATTTTGTGTTCATATTTTACTTTACACTTTGTTTCTTATTTAACCCCACACTTTCACTAATTTTTTTTTTTTTTTTGAGTATTTCTTATTTAACCCCACACTTTCACTAAGTTTTTTATTTTTTTAAAAAAATGAGTCAACGGAATAACTAATTTTTGTATATTAATTTTTAATATTATTACTCTTTCCTTTGGGGAGAAGACTTCATCGAGTGAACAATTTAAATCTTTACTTTGGAGAGAAGGCTAATCGAGTGAATAATTTAAATGAATGAAATTATTTTTTAACAGAAATTGAATCCAGAATTTGTGAGCGTGAACCTTTTGATTTTGATAGTATGAAAGAATTTTGTATCATCTAAAAATATGAATTATAGAGAGACGCAGGAATTAATTTTTTTATTAATACAAATAATACCAACTCATTTTTTTTATTACTATATTAGCTTTTTTTTAGTACAATTAGTCAATCAGCTAGGCTGATGCTTTACCGTAGACCTTCCTTTCTTGCTCAATTTTCACTCAATTTTAACATGCTTACTAAACGAATTTATTTTTTATTTTTTACGAACACATTTTTTTTTTATTAAAAATAGCCGAAAGGTACTTATTAGATTTATATAATAAAAAAATAATTTATATATTACAAAGTATTAATATTATTCTGTACATAAACTAATACTATTTTTAAATGATGCAAAATTCAAGATAAAAAATAAAAAAAAGTAAGCACAACACTTCCTATCCAACTACACAAAACACAGATCAAATGGGCACCAAACTATTTACTAACACAACACATAGGAGTGTGTATAGTATGATTCAAACCGATAACCAATTCAAATTATTAAATATAATTCAATTATGATTTACATTTCGATTTTCGGTTTTAAAAATTGATTTTTTTAGCATGGTTTAATTTACGGTTTTAATGAAAAAATCGAACCAAATCGATATAATCATTATATATATTATATAATAGTATATAAATAAATATTATATATTATATACTTTACTTATAATTTTATTTTAATACTATTACTACTCCTATTCACAAATACTAGATTAATAATATTATACTAGAGGCTTTTTTTTTCGAGCCCAAGAAGGCTTAGTTATTTTCATTGCAAGAGCAGATTACATCAGGTAGCCCGACCACAAAGGTTGGTGGGTCAACCCAATTATAGGAGCTCCCAAAGAGGCGAGAGTTCCTTGCAAATTCGTGCACCATCACATTGGCGTTCCTTTTAACGAAACTGGTCCGTGCGTTTGGTAAAGTAGCAACTAGGTTCCTGCATGCTTCTATGTAATCTCCAAATACCGAGTCCATCGTATTCGGGTTATTGATTGCGTCGACCACGATTTTAACATCCCCCTCCACAGTGATGTCCGGGATGTTTAAGTTTTTAACCCATGAGAAGGCTTCGTAAAACCCCATTGCCTCTCTAGTTCCCACCTCCATCAAGTCTGGGAGAAGGACGGTTTTCCCTCTAATAAAGTGACCAGCATCATCTCTTAGAACAAATCCAAGTCCAGTCTGTCTCGTTTCTTGGAAGAAAGCGGCGTCAACGTTCACTTTGTATCTGCCTTGTTGAGGTTTGTGTCAGGCATTGCAGGTACTCGGCGTTCCCCCCTCTCTATTGTGTGCCACGTTTCTACCACTTGAGATGGAGTGTTTCCATTCCAACCATGTTGATGCTGATTCGTGAACCGCCATGTTAGCGGGCTTGCAATTTCAGTTCCAAACCTTGGCATTTCTTTCCTTCCAGATTTGCCAAAGGACCATGGCGAAACTGGATATGGCCGGTTTTATCGGGCCCTGTAGCATATGGAATAGAACGTCATCGAAATTGTGTGCTTGTGTTGTTCCATCTTCTAGCTTCGATCTGAGCCCTGCTGCCGACCAACACGCTTGGGCGTACGGGTACTCGATGAATAGGTGCCAATTGTTCTCCTCTCCTCCATCGCACATGACACACACCTTTTCTGTGATCACCCGTTTAGCATATAAGTTGGTTTTGTGGGGGAGGCAGTCTCGGCCCACACGCGAAACAAAGTCTTTGACCCGCGGGGGGGGGGGGGGGGTGCTGTTATACTCCAGATTATTTTTCAAGGGCCATCCAATCGGTAGTTCTATGGAATCCGAGGCGTTCACTACGTGATGGTATGCAGATTTCACCGAAAATTTTCCATCACGAGTGAAATGCCAGATTATTTTATCTTACACGCCGCTTGGGGGGGAGTGGCGTGTTTGCAATCTTCTCTACGTCGTCTAGCAGCAGTTCGTTTATTAATGGCCAGTACCAGGTGTGAGTTTCTTGGTTTATAATGGCAGAAACTTTGAAGTCTTCCATGCCCTCAATGACCGAAGCAGCCGTGAAGAAGTTCCCTTCGTTGTTTATCCAGGGGTCCCCCCAAACTTTTATCTCCTCTCCGCTGCCTACTTTCCACCGAGACCCTGCCCTAACTATTTCTTGACTTGCCATGATGCTCGACCAAGTGAATCTTGGGCTCCACCCCAGTTTGGCCGTGAGAAAGATAACGTTCGGGAAATAGCGTGCCTTGAGGGTGTGGCAAATAAGTGCGTTCGGATCCGAGATCAAACGCCATCCCATTTTGCTTAATAGGGCCAAGTTGAATAAGTGGAAATTCCTGAAACCTCTTCCACCTTCTACCTTGCTCACACACATCTTTTCCCATTTCATGAAATTAATGCCTTTGCTCCTGTCTCCGCCCCGCCCCACCAGAATTTGTTGATCATGATGTGGATTTCGTCTAGCAAGATGGATGGGAGAAGGAGGGTTGTCACGCAATACGAAGGGATGGCTTGCACCGCTGCTTTAATAAGGACTTCTTTTCCCGTTTTAGAGAGTTTCTTTTTGCACCATCCTTGGAGCTTACTCCAGATTCTATCCTTGATATAGGCGAAAATGTTTTTTTTTCTTGCGGCCTATCAGCGATGGGAGGCCTAAGTAGCGACCCGTATTGAGTGGATGTGAAACACCCAAAATGGTTTGCATGGCTTGACGATTCTCCTCGGGAACATTCTTGTTGAAATATATGCTGGAATTTGCATAGTTGATTGCTTGTCCTGAAATATTTTCATACTCGTTCAGGATGGCTTTCAGACATTCCGTCGTTGTGGCCCTACAAAATAATAAGCTATCGTCGTCAGCAAACAATAAGTGGGAGACAACGGGGGCCCTTCGACACACCTTGTTCTCGTGTATACTTTTAGAAATGACAGCATGATTTAGAGCGGCTGAGAGGCCTTCAGAACATAAAATAAAGAGGTAGGGGGATAAAGGGTCTCCCTGTCTAAGGCCCCGTCCCGGATGAATGGGACCCACAGTTTCCTCGTTCACTAATATCGAGTATTCCACTGATTTAACACACATTTTCATCCATGACTGACTTGTCTCATTTTTTAACACTTTTTACACGCGTAACAATACGATCCCCACAAGCGTATGGGTCCGATTGTAGTACGTAAGTACGACCAAGTAGTTTGTTCGTCCAAGGATCTAGTTGAATGTAAGTGAATCCCTAAAGTTAAGAGTATTCATGTTATTGTAGTAACTACAAGTGTTTGTTGGATTTTCGGGAATTAAAAACACAAGTATCAAACTAGATTAACTAAGATAACAAGAATATAACAAAATAAATGACGAACTATCTAACTTTCGATAGAAAGTGCAAGAGAATGGTATTGCCTCGGGTGTTTCCGTTTTGTAGGTAATTCAATGAGTTAACGAACCAATTGCATGAATTAAACTATGGTTTTGGGATTAAGCTAAAGGCTATCACTCGTGTGTGTAGACCAATCCCTCGTGAGGCTTAGGTAAACACGTGCATTAATTAGCAATTATATAGTCTAATAAATATCATAAGCTCCTAAGATAGTGTCTCATAAACACGTTCAACACGGTTACTAATGCTTATGAGACCCCCTTTCACTAATCTAATAGACGACCTTTAATCGATTAATGTCTAGTGTTGTCGATCTAAGCAATTAACCCCCGGTCGGTGTAGTCAATTACTATGTGAATTCTAATCAATTAATCCAAGCTCACACACACACTCTTAATCATGCAACCCAATACGGTCGTTGAAGTCGACAAAACTAACAATGCTAGCTAATAGGGTGAATTAATCAATTGAATCATATAAATTACAACACTAGAAACATATACACCCAATTCCAAGCTAATCATGCAATTAATCTATAATTACACTAAACACCCATCAAAACATTCACACCCAAGGCAATAAGAGCTTAGCCCATGGTTCTAGAAGAGAATCCCATGGCTACAACAACAATTAACATCAAACTAATGGTAAAATAGCAAAAGATTGAAGAAATTAAGAAAATACTAAATTGGATTGCAAAATAAAATAATATCACCTTGATCATGAGAATTTAGCTACAAATTGATGTAATAGACGATTCCCGATGATAATAGTAGCTTGATTTGAAGTAAAAACCACTATTCTATCTAATCTAATGAAGAAATTAAACTAATCTATGAAGAACACCTACTACTATGTGAATGTGTGTGAAGAAAGCTTGTAAAAGGAGTAAGACTCCTTTATAAGACTCAAATTGGAGCTATTTATAGTTGGGGTAGAAGTCTTGGACGAAATTTGCACTTAGGTCCCTCGAAAATGGAGAAAATGGGCCAAAACCCCCGAAATACGAAGCATTTGAGTGAAATAGGGCTTGGCCGGGTGAAAATGACCGGGCCGAGTGGTTTTACCCGGCCAAAATACAAAGGTCTTGATGGAAAATGGCATGGCCGGGTGAAATGACCCGGCCGGGTGGTTTTGCCCGGCCAAAATACGAAATGGGTGAACTAACCAAAATGTGGGTGTACAGCACTGTGGCCGGGCCGGGTAGAAATGTGGTCCGACCTCGTCATTTTTCGTTCCGTTGTATCTCGAGCTTCCGACCTCCGATTGACTTGATTCTTTTTTTCATTCCACTCCATTTTTCGAGACGAATCCAATGGTGCAATCCTCTCTTCAGTACAGTGGAGTATGGTCGGTGTTTTGATTCCAAAATACATCGGTTTTCCTACAAAATCGACAAAACACTACCTTTCTCTTATTTTGACCAAAACAATGATAATAAACCAATAATTCAATGAAATCAACATCAAATGAGCTTCAAATATGCATTTAAATCGTGTAAATTCCACCCGAATCAATGACACCCACTGGGTAGAGAAGCCGAGCCTAAGCAGAATGTTCTCGAGGAAGTTCTAATTAACCCGATCGTAGGCTTTGCTAATGTCCAGTTTTAGAGCCACGTCGCCCTTGCTGCCCACTCTCCTGTTTTTCATGGCGTGAATGGTCTCGTAAGCAATCAGAATGTTGTCTTGAATTGATCGCCCAGAAACGAAAGCTAATTGAGCTTTATCCACGAGGTCTGGGAGGACACCCTTTAGACGGTTACAAAGAACCTTAGATATTATCTTGTAAATGACGTTGCAGAGGGAGATGGGCCTCAGATCTCTGACTGATTGGGGGTTATCGATTTTCAGGATTAGGACAACATTAGTTCTGGAGAGGCCAGGAGGGAATTCACTCGTTTGGAGCCAGCCCACACTTTCAGTGAATATTTTAGGACCTATCATACCCCAAAATCTCTTAAAAAAAGGCCGGGTTGAAGCCGTCGGGACCCGGTGCTGTATCATTATGCATGCTTTTTATGGTTGTGTTGAACTCTTCCATAGTAAATTCTCTCGTGAGTTGGGCATTCTGATATGTCGATATTGCGGGTTGGACCATGTTGAGGAAGATCGAGTCGTCCTCTCTGTTAGGATTCGTTGTGAAGAGGTCATTGAAGTATTGTCGGATTAGCTCGCATATGCCCTCTTGGGTTTCAGTCCATGTTCCGTCGTCTCCCTTCAATCTCACGATTTTCTTGCGCATTTTACGAGCCGAAGCCGTTTGGTGGAAGAATCTGGCGTTAAGGTCTCCTTCCTTGAGCCAAAAGAGTTTCGCTCTTTGTCGCCATAAGGTCTCTTCTTGGCTTAGCAGTCGCCCTAGTTCTCCTCTTGCCTGGCGGTAGTCTGTCCTTCCTGTTATGCTTATGTGAGGTTGTAGTGCTAGTATTCTGGCTTCTAATTCTCTCTTGGCTTGTCTGAATTTGGAGTCTTCTTTGGATCCCCATAACGAAAGAATGTCGCTAGTCACCGAGAGGCGGGTGAACAGGTCTAGGTCACGGCAGCCTACACAGGTTATGTTGATTATTGTTGGGAGGTCAGCCTCTTCGAACCACCTATTCTCAAAGCGAAAAGTGCGTCTCCTCGCCCTGTTTGTAGTGGGTGTAGTGGACGGGAGGATGGGGTTATGATTTGAGCAAGGGGCAACCAAGTTGTGGAGTGTAGCATTCGGGAATCTGTTATGCCATTGAGAGTTCCACAAGGCTCTGTCGAGGCGTTCCTCTACTGCGGTTGTTGGGTCTCTCCCTCAGAACCAGGTGAATTTGTAGCCAGTTAGGGGAACGTCTAAGAGATTACAATCCGCCACTACATTTCTGAAGCCCCTAAAGAGCCATTGTGGGTGTTCAACTCTGCCTCTCTTGTCTTTCGGCGAGAGTAAGTTGTTAAAATCCCCGATACAAATTCAGGGGAGGTTATTGCTGCCTGCTAGGTGTCTGAGAAGGTCCCAGGATAGGTGTCTCCGACTTCTTTCCGGGAAGCCATAGAAACCTGTAATGCACCAATTACCAGCATTATCATTAACCAATAAATATATGTGATTATGAGAGTAATTTAAAATTTTGCTCAAGACACTATAATTCCATAAAACAGTGATGCCACCACTGTGGCCAACAACATCAATTGAAAAGCAAGAAGAGAAATTAAGTTTGACGCCTCTAGTCTAATGCCATAAGATAAAGTTTGAGAAATGAGGAATGCAATGAATATGAAATCTTGAAAGAGACAAAAGTTTGTTGTTTCTTTTTATGATTATTTAATATTTTTTTAGTGTTCAAATTTCAATAACTAGTATTTGAACTTTGTAATAGCATTTCGTCTATTCGTCTTATATTTCATATTATTGTGATTTTATTTTGTTTTGTTTATTAATTATCGTATAGGAAAAAAATGAGTAAAATTTTGGTTCGGTCAAAACCGATTGAAATGATCGAAATATTATGATTTCAAATCGAACGATTTTTATAAATACAGTTTGATTTACGATTTAAAAAAAACAATTTGTACTTTAATTTACGAACGGTTTCGTTAATCAAACCAACATTGCAAACCTCTAACAAGACTTATTAACAAAAGTGGGATTCAAGGATAAAATGCAAGTACTCGACACTATTCATCTCACATTAAAAGTACACATAAATGTAATATTCATAAATACATATTTAAATGTATGAATTATTCTTCTTTAAATTACTAAAATATACTTTTATCATTCCACGAATACTTTAACACTTATTTTATTAGAGCGTTCCAAGATTATTTCACACATAAAAGAAAATCATTTATAAACTCTATTCTCATAATATCCAATTTTACACAAAATATTAGTATTACTTTTGACTTATACATAAGCCGACTCATTTTTTTTACTTTAAAAATAAAATCACCAATCAAAATTCTACTCATTATTATATATTTTTTAATATGGGTATGTATTTTGTACAAACCAGATTCACAACATTTTTTTGGTCGAATCCAATTTTTATTTTGACTCCACCTTTACCGCCACTATGCCTTTTATGTATGAGACTGGACTTGATTTTCTTTTTGTCAACTTATGAAACAAAAAATGTGAAAAACGAACACTAGGGGGCAGAAAAGATTTTTGTAACCCAAAATTAATTAATATGTTTAAAAATAAAAGAGATTGCTTTGGATTTTCTGAAGATATTTGAATACATTCAATAATTGAAGGCATTAGTTTCGTAACATTTGACAAGACCGAACAATGCATTGATGTGTAACATGCTCCTTACAAGGGAATTAGTTGAAATTATTTATTAGTACAAGTCAAATGAGAATACAAGTTGGTGCAAATGCATTTCACATTACAAAATATCTTCAACACTTTAAATTTGCTAGTTTGGGTTGGTCTTTGGTGCTGAGACCATCTCCAAGGGAATAGCAAATTTGCCACTAAAACCCCCCAATTTGTCATCAAATTTGTCTTAAACAATAAAATCATTACTAACCATTCAATTCAAATTTTAACTCAATGAAAATATTCTTAATTTTATCTTTTTTATATTCCACTTTGTCAAATATTTATTTGTAATCAAATATTGAATTTTATTACGATTATATTCCACAACCTGACAGACCATTGATGATCCGATTCGACGTGAATGGTATTAGAATGAACAACTCAAAATTGCACAACAAAGTTCTCATTAATCTCAACCTGAAAATCCCTCCACCACTTTTGGACAATATTTTGGTAATATTGGAGGGTCGGGAATTGGTCTACTAGAATATTGAAATTCGTAGTATTTATATTTAATTTGTTTAGTTATATTTATGCTCGTTGTGTTAAATTTAGCATGCTTGTTGTGTTTTCGTTAATTTTCTATTGTATTTTATAATTTAAATTCGTAGTATGTATGTTTTATTTTGTATTGTAATTTAAATTTGTAGTTTGTTCGTTTTATTTTCTATTGTAATTTAAATTTGTAGTATTTATGTTTTATTTCGTATTGTATTTTTGTAATTTAAATTATTAATGTTGTCTTAAAATTAAATTGTATACTTTTAATTTTAAAATCTTAATAATTATTAATTAAAATCAAAACAATTAACTAAATTATAAAAAAAAAAAAATTGTCACCGTGAATAGTGTTGTGGCAAATTTGCCTCCCAATTAGCCTGTCCCTTGGAGATGATTTGCCACCAAAAGCAGCCATTAGCCTCTCCCTTGGAGATCGCCTTATGATCTTGGTGCTTGGTGGATATTTATTCTTTCTTTTGTTTCTGTCACACACTAAGAATGTCTTAGTGTGTGAGATTCTCATTTTAAAAATTGAGATTTAGAATTTACACTTATCTTTTCACTTTCTCACGATTGAAGGGGATAACGACGTCGTAGTGATCCATCATGAATTGAAGATTATGAACTTTAATTTGTATTAATCCTTATATTATTAATATTTTACACACCTAAAAAAACTGCAACTTTAAATTAGTGTCTTTTGATACCTCAGAATTTTTATTGTAAATTAATAGATCACCTTCAATTTATGAATAAATATTTGGTGAACAGACAAATAACCTAAGTGAATATATTTTTTTATGGATGAAGGAAGTATATATAAGAAAGAAATGAGAGAAAATAAAATATTTATTATTTGCAACAGAAATTAGAGTAATAAGATAAAAATGTATATGCAATATTAACACTAATTAAAAAAAAGACATAAATACTCACCGGTCAAAAGCGGGTCAAACAATCGCGTAAGACAAACAAAAAGACTCAATTCTAGACATATGTTACTACTCTAAGAGCAAATATACATTACTATAAAGACACTTATGTGTTATTATAAGAATAAATAATATATATTCCCCCCGTCTCGGGATTATTTGCACGATTTGACTGATACAATTTTTAAGAAAAAAGGATTTAGTGGTTGGTGATGTAAGATAAATGAGGAGTATTTTAGGTGATTTGATGAGGTGTAAAGTAAAATGTATGTAAAAAATGAGTGGTGATTTTGAAAATAAAATGATGTTGGGAGGGTATTAATTTAGTGGGATATTTTTATATTAAGAGTGTATAAATAATTTTAAAAAGTTCCAATAAAAAAAAGTGTGCAAATAATCCTAGGATGGGTGATTGCTTATACAATCACACAAATTCATAAGCAATTTTTTTTGTTTGCCTTTGTGTGCAAATAATCCTAGGATGGGTGCTTGCTTATACAATCACACAAATTCATAAGCAATTTTTTTTGTTTGCCTTTGTGTGCAATTTTGTGAGCTGATTGCCTAATTTATTTGGCCCCAGTTTCAACGCACAAGTTATTTTGCCCTTTTTTAAAAATAGAAGAATATCAGAGGTGCAATATTACATAGAAGTTATTTAAGAGTTAATGTTTTTTCAATCTTTTAAATTCAACTCATTTTGGTTATGATGAGATACATATTTTAATTTTAGTTCCACATGTTGATCGAAATTTTGAATTCATTTCAATTATCTGTCATTGCAAGTAAATGAACCGGTCAAATCCTTAGATTGTGCATTTTTCTACACATAAGCAAATTCACGGTTGATTTAAATTGCACACGAGCTAAGGATTTGACCGGTTCATTTACCTGCAATAACAAGTAATTGAACTGAATTCAAAATTTAGACAACTTATGAGACCAAAATCAAAATATGTATTCCATCAGGACCAAATTCAAAATTAGTCCTGTTAGGAATTAATTCCCACCCTCTCTACAAGTTCGGACTTTTAGATGAGACGGAATTCTTTCATGGTATCAGAGCAAACCGGGCCTGTTGAAAGCATTCCATCCATTTAAATTGTCCACTCGATGAGCCTCCTCCCCAAAATGGGTAAGAGGTGTTAATCCGGCCCACGAGTGAGGGGGAGTGTTAGGAATTAATATCCAAGAATTAATTTCCACCCTCTCTACAAGTTCGGACTTTTAGATGAGACGAAATTCTTTCAAGTCCAACTTAAAGGACTACAAAAACTTTAATCCTGAAGTTTTAACCTTATTTTTTTGTACACAATTAAATGATGTTTTAACATTTTTTTTATTATATTGTTTGTTCGAATTATGCCCTTCCTTTAGTTTAGAAAATTAACGTGATTAAAGACCTCCTTCATTAATTAAAGGTATACTTGTCGATACATACTTTTTCTTTAACGAAAACTTCACTTACTGACGGAGTATTGGTTTATCATTTAATCTTCTTTCCGTGTGATCTAACAACTTCTGGCTACGTAGGCACTAAGTTAACAATCTTTCCATACCACAGAACAAAATCAAAGTAGTCAATCCACATCAGGACACATTAAATTCGCGTCCCAGTGTTAGTGACATATAATAAATATACTTATATGACATAAATATTATGGGTTAGATTAATATTTACTATTTAGTTTAAAATGTACGGTATAATTGACTAGTAATACAGTATTTATTAAAAGTTATTATATTACTATACTATTAATTAAATTGCTTATTTCTTTAAATTTACAATTATTTTTTAAAGATTATTTTTATATTTACTAAAACTTGTATTAAAAAATTTGCATTTTCGTTTTGTTCTACATATCAAATTTTTTTATTTAAATTTTATTTTTATAAATAAGTGCTGATTTAGTAGTTTGAATATGAAGCTACAGATAGGCAGGATCACAGGCATAGTTATTATCAATGAAATATATGGTGAATGATCTCTAGGCATTCACAAACACAAGACCTCCACGATATATACTATAGTCGATCATTACATCAAAACATGTACGGAGTATTATTTACACCCAAACATAACTGCGAACGCCCTACCCTGTTAGACGAAGCTAGCGCGAAATCAATGATATCCAACAACCACAGCAGACTGTATAATTATATTCATTTCTATGTATATTTATCTTGTGTAAGAAGCGTTGATCCAATTACAGCAATTTCCCAGGTTTATGAGGGTCATTAAGAGATTTCTTTATACAATCAACAATGCCTTCACAGCCTGCCTCAGGTGGGATACACTCTGCGTCGTCTTCCCAAGCATATGAGTGAGGTGAGTGGAGATTACCTGGAGTTTGACATGCCTTCATTGTCTTACAGTGTTCTGCTTCGTCATCTCTAATGTTCATAAAGACATCATACAAATTCTCTGGAATCAAAAGAAAAGACACCTTTGTAAGACTGGTATAATGGATTTGCAATTTCATAGAATAATGACCTTAATGATCAAAGTAGGGATAATATCATTTTTAGTTCCCAAACTTAACCCCCATTTCACTCACTAGTCACTATCATGTTTGATCCTGGAAGTATACTTTTACTTCCATCTTTGGTCCCACCATTAGTTGACGTTCCGTTGACTGAATCAGCTATTTGGGGGTGCAAATGTAATTATTTGAAAATTATTAAGGTTTAAGTTTGGGGACCAAAAATGATATTAACCCATCAAAGTAATTGCACAAATTTAAAAAGTACTAAGTAGGATAAAACAGAAAAGCAAGGAGCGCGTATTTTCAATTATCTCACCAATTTTGGGTCGTCGAGAATTAGGAGGTCTCGAGGTTTGGAATTCATCTGATAAGGTGACAGCATTAGAAAATTGTTAAACCTCGATGAGAACAGCTGTGAAGCAAGAGAGAAGGATAAAACCGAAATTCAACTCACCAAACAAGTACAAGTCACCTTCAGTGTAATATTTCACTGCAACTGCCGGTGCAGGCAACTTCTCTAACTCCTCTGTGAATGGGACATAACATATTACCATCATGAGCACATTATGAGACCTTCCATATCTAATGTTCAATTGTAATATATACCAGAGACACTGAGCCAATAGGTAACAAATTATTTCCTACCTATGCAGAGCTAAGAAGACTATGATTGTATGCATGGCTTACCTCTTTGACTCTTGGTAAACTTGTCATAAGTTTCAAATGCATGAATCTCCACACATTCTGAGAAGTGATCTGCAGAAAATAACCGAAGTCACTAATACAATCTCCGACTGGCCTTTAGTAGATGAAGGGAGGATCTAAGAAAATTAAGAGCTTGAAACAAGTGCAACTGAGAAAGTCTTCTACTTTAAAAGAAAAAATAGAGTGGTTGTATATGGTATGGTACAAGGGGATTAGGGGAGTGCATGCAAAGGGCAGTTGAGAGGTTGCAAGAGTTTACAAATGTTCTAAGATCATCTTTTGGTTTGAGAACTCACTGAAAATATCATCATGCTTTTGAAAATTGTTATTTTTACAAAATCTCATTTCTATTTGATTAATTACATACATAGGGAAAAAACCAACATGGAAATCCTTAACATGAACATGCAAGTTACGCCATGCAATAGAACAACCTTGTATACAATGAAATATTAGTATTAAGTACTTACATGCCATTCTTGGACTCAAAATATACATAAACACCGTCATAAAATAGTATATGGTTGCAATGTGTTGAGCAAGGAACCGATCAAACCACCAAGAATTTCCCCCTAATTCCTGCAAAACAGTGAAAGAGAGGATAAACAAATAATTAATTAAATAAAAGCAGGGGATAGAGAAAAATAGATATGTCCAAGAGATTAAGCACTGTGTCTTCATATTAGTCAATTAAAACGTATATAACTCGTATTTTACTAAAACTGGAAGTATGTTGTAATGAGCTTTTACAACATCTATCTAGCTTCAAATTTTCTAGTTTCTCCAATGAAGATACTTGAATTGAGAAAATAAATTTGTTAATATTTTGGAGACGTTTGGTAAGATTTCTATGTGTCATCTGCCTGCCCCCAAGCCCAACACCAATAAAAAAGAAAAAAGGAAAAAAAAAAAAGAGGGAAAAAGCTAGATATAATAACGTGGGAAAGTAACTTGATAAGACATCAAAATTGGACTTCTGAACTTGTGCATGGTGCAGATGTACTGATCACTTTAATATTGTCATATGTAACTACCTGTGAAGTCACTTTCCTTGCAACAGTAGTCCTTGTATATGAGTTAAAATCTCAAATTTTTTAATGTATGCAAACTATATGAATTATGAGGCAAATTGTCAAATGTAATTCGATATGCCTATAGGTGAAGCTTACTGAAAAGAATAAGCACGTAATATGTTTAACTGGCAGACAAGAAATAAGGAACTCAAGCAATGGGGTATTACTTCCATAATGAGCAAATGATGCATCTCATTCCAACTCTCAGCAAAATGAACTTTCAAGTAGTCAGCTCTTCGCCACCATCCAAAAGTCTCGTACATGTGGAGCACAGACATGAATGCTGCCATGACACAGAAATGGAGCCACAATTCTCATTAAGAAGTTCAAAGAACATTAAACCAAATCAAATATGCACATACGCAGCTGTAATGAAATGAGCCGTAGATTCAGTAAATAAAAATGTAATCCCTTGCCCATCATTAATGATAATAAATATTTAGTGCTCTATTTAATAGCTATATATAAACTTTTTTAAACTATTACTTGATCTCCATTCCGACATTTTTTCCTAACCCAATTATTTGGGATTAAAGGCTAGGTTTGTTTGTTTGATTGTAACATTTTGTGTGTCATCAGGAATAACGCTTGAATGATGACAGGAATGGAGTGATGAGCATGAATCTGGCACTTTAAGCATAACAGGCGTTCTCTAAGTACCATAAAGGACTAAAGGAGAATATTGGAGTATCAAAGATGTTCCTGAACTGTAACATCTACAAACATCTAAACCATGACGTAAAACTCAAGTAATTACCAAAATAAGGGACCCTTGCAATAGTTTCCAAAACATAAAACCTTGCATAATTCCGATCATTGTACAAGGTATCAAGGATCTTGACCACTGAATCCTGAAATGGCCAACGGAACACAATTATGATTAGAAAAAGGAATTTAATTTATAGAACAGAAATCAGCTTGAGGCATATGTTCTGATAGACTAGCACTATTTAGTTTTTTTAAAAAATATTTGTTCAACAACAAGAGAAAATGAGTGGTAACTAGTACGGAGTATTTTATAATTTCCATGTCTAACTTCAAATTAGAGAAATAAAAAGAATCATATACATACTGTGAGAAAAAGATTGACAGATTGCTCAATTTTTATAACCCACTTCTCCAACCCACTAGAGGGTGTTGAACCATTATCAGGCGACTCGCCAGATGATCCTTCCCCTTCCTTTTCCGGGAAACTTTTGGGATCAAATGATTTCTCCACAACCACTTTCTCATCATCCTCTTGCAATATTGTAGCATGAACTCGAAATAGCCTATTACTTTCAAATCATGAAGTAAACAATTAGCATTATCATAGGAGTATGAAACATTAACCAGAATTAAAGAATTTATTAAACAGGTATTAGAAGATTCACTTGGCCAGCTAATTACATAAAAAATCATGCTCCATTCTGGATATCTTATTGGCAGCTGAAACAAAGGTATGGTACCACCATGTATAGGTTTCCCCTTTATTTGATTGGAAACTTGAATTTAAATTATCAGAGCCATGGAAGAATTTATTTTCTTCAAATAAGCACTTTAAATTTAGTTCTGTCATCAAAGGAGTTCAAGGCAAATCAATTGGAAAAAATCCAATTAAAACCCCCAAATATCCAATCAAAACAAATCAACCATCATATCCATATCAGGAAAAAAAAAGTATGAACAAATGGTAATACCTGTAGAGTCGTGGTTGGGAAGCAGAGTGATAGCATTTATTCAAAGCAAAATTAGTCCGACGAAGAGGGTTTACAGAACTGCACAAGAGTGAAGAAAACCCCAATTCCTTGGATTTTTTCAGGAATAAATGAGCTTGAGGTGGAAGTGTAACCCCGTTAAAAATGGATGGAGAGATAGAAATTGCCATTTCTGGGTTCTGCTTCTAAAACTTGCTCATTTGAGGAGACGGAGGATCCGGGAATATGTAATGGAATTAAAGATCCGTGAGCGAATTTCTCTCGGGTGCCGACTGCGCCACCGAAACTAACTTGGACCCAAAATAACAACACAAAATCAAATAACAAACAAACACCAAACTTTGCTACTTTCTTTAACAAAAAGAAAAATAAAAATCAACTTGATACTGATACAGGGGGCCGTCTAAAAAATATCCTATATTTTTGTCCATACTACTAGGACAATAAATTTCTACCAAGTCGGCATATTCTGACTTGTATTTCTATTTTTTTTTTTTTGACAATATACAAGGAGTATACAAAATTTAAAGGTAACATATCTCCATAATATACTGAGGAATATTGTTTTCAACCCAATCGTAAGGTGTTGAAAATTTTCAAGCTTGCTGAGCCATCATATGAGCTGCTCTGTTATCATCTCTTGAAATAATATCACAATCCCAAATCAAGAGATTTTGAAGAGATTTTCTAATGTCTCGTACCAAATCATTCTCCATCCCTTCGAAGCAAATAGAAGCAGTTATAGCCCCAATTGAGTCAGCAGAATCCATTCTAAGACTCGAAATCTGGACTTTATGCTTAATACAACTCTCTATCCCTTTCTTGGCTCCAATTAATTCAGCTGCTACAATAGATCCCGGATTTATAATCCGCTCTCCCCCAGCATAATAACTATACCCTTAGAGTCAAAAACCACAAAACCAACAGCGTAATCTTTTTTTCCAATATTAAAAGCTGCATCAGTAAAAAGGGTAAGTCCATTTCTTCTACAATTACTAAGCTTCTTCGCCTCTCCTAACCAACCAAGATTTTGAAAATCTTTCCAATATTCAATTGCCCAGTTTACCTTGAAGATTTTACGATATGTCAATTTTTTATGATCAAAATCTTCCGAATGAATCCAACTACATCTCTCCCTCCAAATTGCCCAAGCAATAACAAGAACCAACGAGAAAAAAGGTTTATCAAAAACTTCCTTTAAGGCATAAATAAATTGAAGAATCGTACCTTTTGACAAGTTTTTAATTTTTCCCCATAGGCCTTGATCTTTCCATACCTTCTTAGCAAACTCACAGTGAAAGAGAACATGCAAAGTAGACGCACCACAACAAGAGCATGAAAGGGATATAGGAACGTGATGCTTAACCAAATTTCCTTCCGTTGCTACCGAATCACTCAAAATTTTCCACCCAAAAATGCGAATCTTCGGCGGAATTCTCAATTTCCACAAATAACTCCATAGCAACTGAGCATTATTTTTTCCTGATGAACTTGGTTTAGATTTTATCCATGGTATCGCGGCTATCCTCGATGCAAACCGATACCCCGAAGCAACCGAATAAGTCCCCGATGCACTTTCTGGCCAGAATTGTTGGTCATTTTGATGATATCCTAGTAGGGGAACTTGAAGAATCATCTCCGCTTCATGTGGCCAAAACGCCTGCCGCACCAAATTTTCATTCCATTGATATGTTGGCAAGATGAACCGACCAACCGTGGAAGCACTAGCAATTCTTGATCTAATCAAACCATCTTCAATACCCCTAACTCATTTGTCCTTGAAAATATGCACACCCTTTCCATTGTCAATACGCCATCTTATACCTTTTTTCAATAAATCTTTACTCCACATCAAAGATCTCCACACAAATGACGGATTAGATCCAAGTTCTGCATTCATAATATCAGTATGTCTGAAGTATTTTGCTTTAAAAATGATACTCACAAGCGATTCTGGACGAAGCAAAATCCTCCACACCTGCTTAGCGAGAAGAGCTTTATTAAAATGTACCAAATTTCTAAAATCTAAGCCACCTTCTTCACGTGTTTTACAAAGATCACTCCATTTTTTCCAATGCAACTTATTGTGTTCTTCCTTCATGCCCCACCAAAAATTAGCTATCATTCTTTCCAAGTCTGAGCAGATTGAAGTAGGAATCCTAAAACATGACATTGCATAACATGGAATGGCTTGTAAAACAGATTTAATAAGAACCTCTTTTCCACCTTCTGAAAATTTTTTATGGCTCCAGGAGTTGATTTTCTGACGAACCCGATCCACCAGGTATCCAAATTGATGGCGCTTTGCTCTGATTGAGAAAGTAGGAAGCCCCAGATAAACATCATGACCATTCGTAGAACGAACCCCCAACATCTGCTTTACTGTTTCTCGATTTTCCAATCTTGTAGATGTACTGAAAGTAATGGCCGACTTGTCAAAATTTATCAATTGGCCCGACGCAGATTCATATGTCTGAAGGCATGTTTTTAATACTCTAGCTTCATGTTGCGTTGCCTACAGAAAAATCAAACTGTCATCTGCAAAAAACAGATGAGAGACCGAAGGAGCATGTCTAGCAATCTTAATACCTGTGATTCACGTGTTATGCAACACTAAATAAACAACCGCAAGTGTACGGTGTCTATCGTAGCGTGATAAGCACGAGGTCGATCCCACAGGGAGGTTAAGCGTAAAAGGGTAGTTTGTTAATCGAGTTCTAAGTAGACGTGATCGAATAGTTTGAATGTTGAATTACCCCTAAGATTGCCTAATAATGTGTCACGAATAGACAATGAAAGAGTAAATAAAATCGATCAAATATCATACAAATCAATAAAACGAAAGTAAAGTGGGTGAAGATGCAAAGAAAGAAAGTGGGTTCCAAGGCAATTGTAACACATAGATATCCGTTTATGATCTCGTTTAAATGACCATTAAGGTTATCTCATATAGGGTGATCACACAAGAAGAATTAATTAATCTCTCGATCTAATTAACCAAAGGCGCAATGTAACATAGACTCGTATTTCTACCTCACAAACGTTACACCGCCTAAAATAGCTCCTAAGATCATTCAAGTCCCTCTCCGATAATTAATCCTCTCTCGAGATCATAATAATACCGGGTTGCATGCTTGCATACGATTAAACGAAATAAATCTCTCGATCTTACCCCAATTAACAATGAATTAAACAAATCATCATGGCCAATAACAACATGCTTTACAATGGATAATTAAACATGCAAATAAGATACAAACACCAATTAAAGCAAGAAATTAATCATAAACTTCAATCCAAGTATCTACAATGCCTTAGAACCACAAATGTGTTTAGCTAACTACTAGCATAATCCAATTACAAATTCCAAATGAAATAACTAAATAAAAAGGAAAAGAAAGAGAAAGCTTAGTCTAGAATGTGGTAGGGAATGGAATTTGGGAGCTATTGCATCCTTTCTTCCTTGATTTGGTGAAGAATTGAGAGAGAAATGGCCAAAACACCTCCAAGTATGTGTAACTATGTGTGGATTTGGGGAAGAATGTCTTGGATTTCAAGAAAGGGGACTTATATAGTGTTGGGGAAGGGTTTGGATGGCATATTTGCAAGTTGATCCCTCAAAAATGGAGAAAATACAAGTTTGGCACCGAAATTGGGGTGACTCGGCCGAGTTGGGGTCACTCGGCCGAGTGGAACACTTAAAAAGCGTGTAACAATTCTTTCCAGCCGAGACTCGGCCGAGTTGGGCTCACTCGGCCGAGTGGTCTTCAAGTCCAGCAGCTACGACATTCATCCTTACTCGGCCGAGTTGGCTCACTCGGCCGAGTGCGCAGTAATATTCAAACTCGCAGATTCGGCCGAGTTGAGTCACTCGGCCGAGTGCGCAGTGATGTCTAAAGTCTCAGATTCGGCCGAGTTGACTCACTCGGCCGAGTTGCCTCCTCCCCTTCTCGTTTCATGCATAACTTTCGCCTCGGGTGTCGGATTGACTCGATTCCTTTGGCTAATCCACTCCGTTTTTCGAGACGAATCCAACTGTGCATTCCTCTTTCCGGTACGATCACTTGTGGTATGTGTTTTGCTCCAAATTCCATCGTTTTACCTACAAAATCGACAAAACACAACCTTTCTCTCATTTCGGCTTAAACAATCATAATCAATGCATAAATCAATGAAATCCACATCAAAACATGCTTCACATGTGCCTCTAAAACGTGTAAATTCCACCCGAATCAAACTCCCCCAAACTTAAAATGTTGTTTGTCCTCAAACAACTAAGCACTTAAAGCAATGAGGGTGGAATGATCACAATGGAATATTCAATGTAATTCACACATGTAAAGTAAGATGCAATGATATCTCTTTCTCAAAGTGCATTTCTCAATGAAGGTCATATGCTCATTATTGCCATTCACACTCATGGATCAAAGAATGCATAAACACACAACACATTGTGAATGGGAAACAAAATCCAAATGCTCAAGTCCTCTACTCACATGACAAAGTGTTTCTCTCAAACACACAAACAAATTGAGGATATTAATGCACTCATCAACCAAGTTATGCTATGCAATCACCATATGCTTGCCCAACTTCTACTTTCAATAACACTCAAATGCTCAACAAAGTGATCAATAGGACTTAATCAAGGATGTAACATTGGCTCTTTGGACAAGGTAAGATGAATTTGGGAATTGTGACTCTTCTAGTGGAGGACAAAGCTTGTTGTTTTACAATGTGTGCTTTCACTTTCAAAGCTTACAAACTTCATCCTCATTTTTCTTTTTCCTTTCTTTTTCAAGCATTCATCACCTCATCTTTTGAACCATTTTTCTTTTCAAGCTTTTGGGGCTCTTTGTCCCTCTTTTCTTTTCCTTGATTTTCTTTTCATCTTTCTCTTTTTCTTTCAACTTCTCCAATTTCTCCTTCCACCAAAGATATTCATTCAAGCACATATTTTTCCACTTTGTCTTTTATCCCCCACTAGATATAGGTATCAAAGGCTCAAAAAAGGCTAAGTGATTAACATTGTAGTTTGCCAAGAAAATGAGGAATTAGGCTCAAGGGGCTAACTACGGAAAATTACTTCGGTTTTGGGAAATTTTGGCTAAGTGACTCTTTTAGAACAAGATGGCCTATATCATATCACATCATCTCACACAATCATGCTTTCAAACAAGAATTTAGGCAAGTTCTAGGATCACTAGCAATAACCTAGTCCACTCTCAAATGAACTAAACCAGATTACATGCTCGATTTAAGACTCAATTCTCACCGATTTATTCAATAGAACTCTCACATTCATCAAATGTTCCCAAACAACAACACATCATGCATCCATGCTATCAAAGCTCACAAATATGAACACAACATGATACCATATTCCAACACCAATCATGCAAACATTCAAAGCAAATAGACATCATCACAACTACTCAACAGTGGATTCCAATGACTATTCATGCTCACATTTCACCAAAGATCCACTACCCAACATATGATCAAAACCAACTTAAACAATATAAGCATGTGAAAGCCAAGTGTGCGCCGGTGCAAAATGTGACACAAGTAGAATGACGAACCGGTGCAAGGGTAACAACTAGTAGAAGAATAAAAGAGAAAAAATAACTCTCCCAAACTTAGAATTTTACTATGTATAAATTCTAAGTTTGGGGCTACAAGTTGTTACCTCCCTCCTTGCACATCCAATGCTTCTTCAAAGATCACCATTGCAACACTTGCTTCCTCCTCTCCAAAGTTGGTTTTGCTTTCTTCTCCATTCTTCAAGATCTGATATCTATAGTACTCTTCATCCATACCTACAAAATAAACTAAGCCATCAAACTACTAAAGCAATAAAAACAAGAAAGTAATAAAACCTTGGGTTGCCTCCCAAGAAGCGTTATTTTTAACGTCCTATGTCGGACGGTTCCTCTTTGAGGGGAATATCAAGTCACCCCATCATCCTCCTTGTTCTTAACCTTCTTAGCCCATGCAACCTTCTTGAAACCATTGAAGCATCCACTAGCTACTCCATCCGGCTCTTCAATCATGTCATAGGAGGTTGATGCCTCATTCATCCCCAAGTTCGTATAAGTAGCTTTTCTTGATTTGGGGGAGTTTTTGAAGAAAACTCCCCCAAACTTGGCCTTCTTGCCCATCTTCAACTCATTGTCTTCCACCTTGGGGTTCTCCTCCACAATATTTATCTTGGGCTCTTCTTCCACCCTCTCTTCCATGAGCTTTGAATAAGGATCTCTCTTGGAATACACATACTCTTCCTCCTCATCCTCATCATCACGGAATCTAACGGCCTTGTAGATGTTGAATGAGACTTTCTCCTCACCAACATGTAGTTCAAGCTCTCCGTTTCGTACATTGATGATGGCTCCACCCGTTGCTAGGAACGGTCTTCCCAAAATCAAGGGGATTGCCCTATCTTCCTCCATATCAAGTACCACAAAATCAACCGGGAATATGAATTTCCCAACTTTGACAAGCATATCCTCAACCGTTCCCAAAAGATAAACTATTGAGCGATCCGCTAATTGAAGATTCATGGTAGTAGGCGTCAATTTTCCCAAGCCAAGTGATTTGAAAAGTGATAATGGCATGAGGTTTATGCTTGCTCCAAGATCACACAAAGCACGATAAGTTCCCTCTTTGCCAATCACACAAGGCAATGTAAATGAGCCGGGATCCCTCAGCTTTGGAGGTAGCTTAGCTTGGATGATGGCACTACACTCTTCGGTGAGGTTCACGGTTTCAAATTCTACCATCCTTCTCTTGTTGGACATAATCTCCTTCAAAAACTTGGCATAGTGAGGCATTTGCTCAAGGGCCTCCGCAAATGGGATGTTGATGTGTATCTTTTTTAACATCTCCAAAAATTTGATGAACTTTGCATCCAAACTTGTCTTCTTGAGTCGTTGAGGGTATGGGATTGGAGGCTTGTGTGGAGATGGAGGCTTATATGCATCATTATCTTTCTCACTTGTTTTCTCCTTCTCAACATCTTTCTCTTCAACTTTCCTTCCTTGTTGTTCCTCTTCACCATCTTCCTTTGGCATCATAGGGCCTTCATAGCTTGTGCCACTCCTCAACTTAATTGAGTTGCATTGCTCCTTGGGGTTCAATTCCGTGGTTGAGGGGAATCGGCCCGGCTTGTGTTGATTTCCAACCATATTAGCAATTTGGCCCACTTGAATCTCAATGGCTTTCACATCATTCTTGATTCCCATCACTTCATTTGCCAATTGACCAATTTTCTCATCTTGACTCTCAAACTTTTGCCAAGTCTTTGTCATAAAACTCTTCGTCTCTCCCATGAACTTCTTAGTTTCTCCAATGAATGTTATAAACATTTCTTCCATAGTGAGCTTTGACGAAGACTCTTCTCTCACACCATCTCGTACATTGAAGTTCGACGGTGGTTGAATGGCATTGTGTGGGTTAGCATATGAGAAATTTTCATGGTTTCTCAAGCCGGGATGGTATTGGTTCGGATTAGACGGGTGATAGTTCCCATGGGTTTGTCTTTCTCCCCAACCTCTCTCTCGAAAATGACGATCCCTTTGATTGTTCATATAATGGGCCTCTTCATATTGATCGTCACTAGGTCCCATTAATGACTTGGCCGCCATCATTGAAGTCAATTTGTCCACCTTGTTGGATAAGGTAGCAAAATCATCCGACTCTCTAGTAGAAGCAACTTTCCGGGTTTGCCTTCTCTCAGATGGCCATTGGTTTCCGTTCTTTGCCATCTACTCTAGGAGCACATAACCCTCTTTCGTTGTCTTTCCTAGCAAAGAGCCTCCACCGGCCGAAGCATCTACCATCCCTCTCGTACGGTGGTCCATCCCGTTGTAGAAATAACATATCAATTGATCCCTTGAGAACCCATGTTGAGGGCAACTCCTTATCAAATCCTTAAAACGCTCCCAAGCCTCGGCTAACGACTCATCATCATCTTGCATAAATGAGGAAATTTCTCCTCGTATCTTGATGGTCTTGCTTGGAGGAAAATACTTCATAAGGAAGGCATCAACAAGGTCGGCCCAATTCTCAATCGTCCTTAAATCAAGAGACATGTACCATTGTTTTGCACGATCACGGAGTGAAAATGGGAACAATTGGAGACGGATGTAATCTTGAGGGACTCGGTTGATCTTAACCGTTCCACTTATCTCTAAGAATTGAGATAAATGGAGGTTAGGATCCTCCTTCGACAACCCTCCAAATTGGTTGTTTTGGACCATCATGATTAGGGCCGGTTTGAGCTCAAAGTTATGAGCATCAACGGGTTCCCTGCCCACTCCTCCATAGGGCCTTGGAATAGGACGGAAGTGGTCTCTCAAGACTCTTTGTGGTTCCTCGTCCTCCCTTCGTCTACCATCTCTTTCCATACCAATGTTCTCTTCGACTCTCCGACGAAAGTTGTCCCTTAGCACTCTTTGAGGTCGGTTACCTGCATTCCCGTTTGGTTCCTCAATTCCTTCCACTCCTTGATTCTCAAGTTCCTCTTCAATTTCTTCTACAACCGGATTCTCCCTTCGATTCATTCTTTCCAACTCTATTCTTCTCCTTTCGGCGTTCCTTCTTCGACAATTGGCTTCAATCTCCGGATCTAAGGGTAACACTTCTTG
Source organism: Galeopsis tetrahit (assembly GCA_963675135.1). Taxonomy (NCBI): domain Eukaryota; kingdom Viridiplantae; phylum Streptophyta; class Magnoliopsida; order Lamiales; family Lamiaceae; genus Galeopsis; species Galeopsis tetrahit. The sequence continues at coordinate 74,547,470 of OY776123.1, forward strand.
TTGGTTCCTCCTAGATCGTGTGATCATAAACCATGTCTATCAAAAGAACAAACGAGAGTGAGATTTGCAAATAAGATCAAGATGACAAACACAAATATTTTTGGATTTTTTGAGAAATAAGGAAAGCAAGTAAAATGTATAAACTAAAACTCTCTTAACCTACACTCTAGGGCTATAAAACCTCCCCGGCAGCGGCGCCATAAACTTGATTCACGTGTTATGCAACACTAAATAAACAACCGCAAGTGTACGGTGTCTATCGTAGCGTGATAAGCACGAGGTCGATCCCACAGGGAGGTTAAGCGTAAAAGGGTAGTTTATTAATCGAGTTCTAAGTAGACGTGATCGAATAGTTTGAATGTTGAATTACCCCTAAGATTGCCTAACAATGTGTCACGAATAGACAATGAAAGAGTAAATAAAATCGATCAAATATCATACATATCAATAAAACGAAAGTAAAGTGGGTGAAGATGCAAAGAAAGAAAGTGGGTTCCAAGGCAATTGTAACACATAGATATCCGTTTATGATCTCGTTTAAATGGCCATTAAGGTTATCTCATATAGGGTGATCACACAAGAAGAATTAATTAATCTCTCGATCTAATTAACCAAAGGCGCAATGTAACATAGGCTCGTATTTCTACCTCACAAACGTTACACCGCCTAAAATAGCTCCTAAGATCATTCAAGTCCCTCTCCGATAATTAATCCTCTCTCGAGATCATAATAATACCGGGTTGCATGTATGCATTAAACGTAATAAATCTCTCGATCTTACCCCAATTAACAATGAATTAAGCAAATCATCATGGCCAATAACAACATGCTTTACAATGGATAATTAAACATGCAAATAAGAGACAAACACCAATTAAAGCAAGAAATTAATCATAAACTTCAATCCAAGTATCTACAATGCCTTAGAACCACAAATGTGTTTAGCTAACTACTAGCATAATTCAATTACAAATTCCAAATGAAATAACTAAATAAAAAGGAAAAGAAAGAGAAAGCTTAGTCTAGAATGTGGTAGGGAATGGAATTTGGGAGCTATTGCATCCTTTCTTCCTTGATTTGGTGAAGAATTGAGAGAGAAATGACCAAAACACTTCCAAGTATGTGTAACTATGTGTGGATTTGGGGAAGAATGTCTTGAATTTCAAGAAAAGGGGCTTATATAGTGTTGGGGAAGGGTTTGGATGGCATATTTGCAAGTTGATCCCTCAAAAATGGAGAAAATACAAGTTTGGCACCGAAATTGGGGTGACTCGGCCGAGTTGGGGTCACTCGGCCGAGTGGAACACTTAAAAAGCGTGTAGCAATTCTTTCTAGCCGAGACTCGACCGAGTTGGGCTCACTCGGCCGAGTGGTCTTCAAGTCCAGCAGCTACGACATTCATCCTTACTCGGCCGAGTTGGCTCACTCGGCCGAGTGCGCAGTAATATTCAAACTCGCAGATTCAGCCAAGTTGAGTCACTCGGCCGAGTGCGCAGTGATGTCTAAAGTCTCAGATTCGGCCGAGTTGCCTCCTCCCCTTCTCGTTTCATGCATAACTTTCGCCTCGGTGTCGGATTGACTCGATTCCTTTGGCTAATCCACTCCGTTTTTCGAGACGAATCCAACCGTGCATTCCTCTTTCCGGTACGATCACTTGTGGTATGTGTTTTGCTCCAAATTCCATCGTTTTACCTACAAAATCGACAAAACACAACCTTTCTCTCATTTCGGCTTAAACAATCATAATCAATGCATAAATCAATGAAATACACATCAAAACATGCTTCACATGTGCCTCTAAAACGTGTAAATTCCACCCGAATCAACCTGAAAATAAGTTTTTCTCCATGGTGGCCTGAATTAAAGAGGACAAAGCTTGAGCGCAAATAACAAACAAGAATGGAGATAATGGATCACCCTGACGAAGCCCTCTTGATGGTTTAAAAACCTCAGTATTCGAACCATTAATGCATACATCATAAGAGACCGAAGATATGCATTTATCAATAACCTGAATCCATTTATCAGAAAAACCCGTCATCTTCATAGCTTGAAAAAGAAAAGGCCATTCCACCCGATCATATGATTTACTCATGTCCAGTTTCAATGCAGCATATCCTTGTCGGCTTTTCGATGATCGGACCCAATGTAAACATTCAAAAGCAATCAAGATGTTATCTGAAATAAGCCTACCGGAAACAAAAGCACTTTGAGAAGAATCAATAATATCATTCATGACCAACTTCAAGCGATTTGTAATAACTCTTGAAAGAATCCGATAACTTACATTGCAAAGACTGATGGGTCTGAACTGTAGAACACTCACCGGATTCCTAACCTTTGGAATCAAAACAATTGTAGTATGATTCCATGAGTTTAGGGACTTATCACTATTCAAATGCAACAAAATTTGCTCCCCCACTTCATCTCCAATCGAATTCCAGTTAACTTGGTAAAAAGAAGCCGGAAATCCATCCGGTCCAGCAGCCTTCCATGGATTGAGATCCTTTATGGACTTATTAACTTCCTCTCGTGAAAACGGGACATCAAGCAAACTGGTATGCTCATGATTAAGTCGACAAACTGGTATGCTCATGAATTAGTAATCCGGTTCGTACATCTCCTCTGATTAGCCCGGCTATGGAAGAATTTAGTATTTCTGTCACCTTCTTTGATCCAAGAAACCCTAGATCTTTGTTTCCAATACCATTCCTCTTGTGAATACAGATGCTCCAAGTCTTTGTCCAGTTTCTGCAACTTCTGAACATCTGGAAGGTTAACCTCATTATCTACCTCCTTCTTAATTTGAGTTTGAACATCAATAATGCGATTCTTCAAAGTTCCACCCTTTCTAGATGCCCATACTTTAATTGCTTCACCACACTTCTTCAACGAAACTGGCAGCTCCAATGATTTCTCCTTAACAGCCCATACCTTGCCAACCATATGCTTAAAATCATGTTCTTTAATCCAGTGGTTTTCAAACCGAAATTCCATCCTATGATGAGCATTAGAACTAACTTTTTCCATATCACATGAAAGCAAAAGAGGTTTATGATCTGAACCCATATAATCAAGCAATTTCACCTCATAATCTGAGAAGAAATTTAGCCATTCATCAGTTGCAACAAATCGATCTAGCTTTTCTTGAATAAAATCAATTTCTCTTCTCTTATTCATCCATGTAAATTTCGGGCCATTAACTCTCAAATTAATCAAACCATTGTGATTAAGTGCATCTTGAAAGTTTAACATTCTGGATAAAGGTTTTTTAGCCCCCCCTCGTTTCTCAAAATGAAACAAAGTTTCATTAAAATCTCCACCCACAATCCAAGCCTTGTTTGCAAATTGACGATAATTACCAAGACGTTTAAGCAATTCCCAAGAAAATTTACGGTCTTCCAATTTTGGATTTCCTTGGAATCCCGTAAACCTCCATTGAAACTGATTTGATGTAATCAAACAATCAATATGCGCAGGGGAATAAGAAACAAGATCAAGAACAATATTTTTCCAAAACATTAACAAACCACCCGAATAACCTTGTGCATTAACCGCAAAACATCCATGAAAACCAAGTTTAGATTTCAAAAAGTCGGCTCTAACCGACGAACATCGAGATTCTGAAACAAACAACACTGAAGGACGGAATTTAAAAACTAATCTACTAATATTACTAAATGCCCGAGATCCACGAACCCCTCGGGCATTCCAACAAACGATGATCATTCACCCCGGCGGGGCTGATTCACTTCAGCCTCCGCCACATCTCGGATCACAAGAGGCGCTCCATACGCTTCGATCATGCTCCTAGCCCTCTTACAATTTCCCTCCACCTCCTTAACAACCTCGCCCTCCGACCAACCCTTTCCATCACCCCAAAATTCCATGACAGCACCCGAAACATCCTTCCACGACCTCTTTTTGATGGGAGTCACAAAACTGTTCGCTGAATCTGCATTAACCGTAACCTCCTTATCATGCAACACTTTCTCAGTCACCGGATCTGGAAGTTTAGGTACAGGGACCGTTTCATAAACAGGAGTAAATGGTTTTTCTCCCTCAAAGATGATCTCAACATAAGAAGAGTAGTTAGTAGTATTAAGATCTTCCCCCACAAAATGCATTACTCTATAATCACTCCCATTTTCCACACCATACAGAGGCTCCTTCATATAGCAATGCTGAGAGCCGAAGAGTACAGAAAAAGAGAGAGGTGCCAGATACATACCTGTTCGAGGATCAAACCTCCCCTTAGGATTTGGGTCTCGACTGCACCGACCCACCGCTAAGTCTCCCTTCTCCGGCATGAGCTCATCAAAGCAACCCACAATCTGTCTTTTCTGCAATCCAATCTCAAGTCTAGTCACCACATCAGCTTCCTCCACCAACATCTCCTTTCCTTTCCTAGCCCTTCTGTTCTCCTCTATAGAATCATCAACCATCACCGCTTTCCCTTTCAAAGCCCTTCGAGCTTCCTCCTCCATCTGGCTCTGAAGTTGAGCTTGTTCACCCGCCCCTAAACGAAGTAGATGAAAGAAATGCTCTAACTCATCTGCTGTGGGACTTTTCTTCTTGTCCGCCTGCAGCCATGATGGAAAGAACCTATGCGTCTTACACCATTCCTCCGATTTACCATATGCAATCAAACAATCTGATTCCGAATGATCCAACTTACCACACAACGAACAGAAACCCGATAAACGTTCATATCGGAATACCGCAGTGATTGGCTCATCTTCCACCGTAATGTAGAAAAAACGACATAGGGGTTTAGAAATATCCAACAAAACCCTAATCCGAAGGCATTCCCCCCACGCCTCCTCTCCTTCCTTGGCATCAACTTCCACAACCTCACCAACAATACTGCAAATTTTCAGAACCAAAATTTTACTCATGGCAAACAATTGAAGACCATGAGCCTGGATCCAAAAGGGAACAAGATTTAGCTTAAGTTGGGATAGCCTTTCTCCCCCATGCATTCTTTCTAATGCAATCAGCGGCCGGCGAACATTCCAAGGTTGTTGAAGAAGCACCTCCTTCACTTTTGCAGCATCTTCAAAGGTTAGAAGAAAAAGCCCCTCACCAACACCCAAGATCCTCAACGGATTGCGTAGCCTCCATGCTCGTCCCAGAATCTCCTTGAGTTCGGCAATGTTAATCGTTCTCCTCGCAACAAATCGCATGGCCACCGTATTTTGAGGGATCGCCAGTTCACTCCTTTGCGCCACTATATGAGTTGTTTCACTTTGAGAAATCCGAAAATTCTCCATCATTTGTCTAAGAGATTCTGTCATATAGGGAACAATAAGAAGAGATTGGGAGAAGAAAAATTTTCTGTATGAAACTGAGAGAGAAGTAAATCCTTCCACCCAATATATAAAGGAAGAAAACTCGGAAATCTGTGGTAAAAATAAAACCACACTTGCAAAACCATCAACACCCACCGATACAACTTCTGGAGAGAAGAAAAAACCCCCGTAAGATATTCGGCCAATCATTTTGTCTGTGTTTCAAAAGTTGTCGGCTAGGGTTGGCAACGGGGCGGGTATGGGATGGGTATGGCCTGTCCCAGGACCCGCCCCGTCAAATTTTTTTAGACCCGTTACCCGCCCCGCCTCAATACCCGGTTAAACCCGCCCCATCCCGTCCCACGAACCCGACGGGTATACCCGCCCCATCATCACTCACTTTTTTTTTTTAAATATGCTATTCAAATAGAATGGAGAGGAGAGGAGACCGATGGCTGGGAGAGAAATAAGAAACCCGAAGCCGCTGTGTGTTTCTTAAACCTACCATTAGAAAGAATTAAAATTGAAGAAGTATATACTTTTTTATTAGACAAAAAATATTTTTTATTCACAATAAATTTCAAACAGAAACAAACATATTTCGTACCAGACTACTAGAGGTACCATAATGACCAGAAATAACAGTAGAAATAAGTATTCAAGACCAATTCTCATCCCAAGCTTACCTCTATTCCTCTAGGTATTGAAAAAGTATATAATAAATTACTAATCATGACATACATATATATTTTTTAATATATATATATATATATATACGGGTCGGTTCGAAACCCCTAAGGTGCAAACAATTTCTATGGGGCCATGTCCATACAGAGTGCAAAGCTCTGGCTTTAAACGGGACCCCCGCAAGTGGGCGGTGGGATTGGTCCCCCGGGATTAGTCGGCCCTTGGACCGGATACCCGAGACTTCAAAAAAAAAAAAAAAATATATATATATATATATATATATATACGGGTCGGGTTCGGGTCGGGTATATACAAAACCATTACCCGTCCCATACCCGACGGGTATTGTTTGACCGGGTATTTACCCGACTCGAAACCCGTTTGATCGGGTATTTACCCGCCCCGTGCGGGCCGGTTTTATGCGGGTTCGAGTTTTTACCCGTCCCATTGCCAACCCTATTGTCGGCAAGATGGAATGTAGAACACCAATCCACTCCCAATGCAAACGCGAGTAGCCCTGTGCAATTCTGATAAAAAATTTCACCCCCCAAATCTAATGATTAGAAGATATCTAACCACCCAATAGAAACAAAAACCAGTTTTAGAAGAAAAGGATTCTCGTAGTCCAAGAAGAAGCAAACCACAGATCGAAAAAAGTGAACTCAGAATTCGAAGCGGCATAAAAAGTTTTCCAAGAAAACTTCAGGAAATCAAGAAACCTCTCGATATTGGGAGAGAAAACTTGCGGAGAGAGAATTTCTGACTTGTATTTCTATTCAAATAGGAGAGTTCGACTACTTGTGCTTGATTCGATTTTTTTGTTGAAATTAATTCAAATTTAATTGAATTGACTTATAAATATAAATGAGTTCACATCATTTTACAATTTTACTCATAATATAATTAATGTTAAGTAAGATATTTAGTCAAGTTGACTTCGAGTTCAAAAAAATAAATTCAATCGAATTTTAAATTTTGAAATTTCTAATCGAGTTGAGTTCAAACTTAACACTACTCTACTCATTTACATTCCTACATTTCATAAAAGATAAAATTTACATAAAAAGATTGATCTCATTTACATCCACTTATATTTTTAAAAAATCCTGCAATACACATCTTCTTTTGGGTTACAAAATTAAAGTAAAACATACCCAATTACCATCATATTCATGGATTGGACTTGGTTTGAAAGTTCTTATAGGCTCTTCATATTTCGAATAATATTTCATTCTTATTCTAATGAAAAAAAAAACATAATTACAATAAACTTGCTAAACTATCTTCGAAATTGCACATAAATCATAAAACTATTTTTTTTATTGTACAAAACTACAGTATACAAACTAAATTAATTTTGCAAGTCAAGTTTCTTCCAACTTTTAACGTGTGAGTTGTTGAGCTTAAGACTTAGAATTTTTCATTTTTTTTTTTTCCTGTCTTTCTTAAACACAAAATATTGCATAATATGGGTAAGAAAGAGTTCGCGAATTATTTCCAGAATGGATAGAAAAAAAATGGTTTGTGATTAGTATGCAAAGTTTGATGAAAATACCTCCTTAAAATTACATGTGACGTACTCACGTACATGTAAAAAAATGGCGTTGGCTATATACCCCTCCAGCTCTGTTAAGTATACTCCCCCGATTTATGTACTCCCCTCAATTTGTCAAATGTTAGATTCAATTTGTCAAATGTTAGATGTACTCCCCCTTGAATTATCAAAAATACCCACATTCCATTTTTTCCATATTTCTTCATTCTTCTTCTCCAATTTTTCAAAAATCCTAAAAACTAATTTCCTCTTCCCCAAATCCAAAACAGCCGCCCCCTGCCCAGTGCCGGCGCCGCCGCCGCCGCCAGCCTCACGCAGTCGCCGTCGACACCCTAACCGCCGTCCCCGCCGCTGCGCGCGGCCCCAGCCGACGCCCCCACCTCTGTGCGCAATCGTCTTTCTTCTTTTTTTTTTTTTTTTTAAATTCCTGCAACAATCGCCGGTGGCGGCGGCTCTCCCTCGCCCAACACCTCCGACGTCGACGCTCCTCCTCCCCACCGCAATACATGAAAAATTGCTCCGCCGCCCTTCTGCGTTTTTTTATTTCTGCCATGGAAACAGGCCACGGAGGTCGGCCACACCTCACGGCCGTTCCCAGGCCGCCGTGCCTCCACCAATCGTAACGCCGCCCTCGCGTCGGCCGCCGACCCCCCAGAACGCCGTCGTCCCTGCGCGCGGCCCCCGCCCCGACAACCATGCCCAGCCGCCGTCGTCTGCAAAGGTAGGTTTTTTTTTTTTTTTAAATTCGGTAATAATCAATTGACCAAAATCCCTCTCGTCGATAAACTAGTGTCGACGGGATTTTTGGTCGATCCATCCTTGTTGAAAATTTCAATTTTTTTTCCTTTTTTTTTATTTTCTTTCGACTAGATCTTACCAACGAAAGTGTGTTTGGTCGACAAACGAGTGTCGACAGAAGTGTTTTTGATCGATCCATCTTTGTCGAAAATTTCAATTTTTTTTTTATTTTCTTTCGACTAGATCTTACAAAACGAAAGTGTATTTGGTCGACAAACCAGTGTCGACGAAAGTGCTTTTGGTCGACTCTGGTTTGTCGATTTTTTTTTTTAAGGTTTTTTTTAATTTCTAAAATTATTTGAGGGGCGGCGGGCGACGGTGACCGGAGGGGTAGCCGACGGCGGCAGAATTGAGGGGAGGAGACTTGTTTTTTGGGGTTAGGATTAGGGAGTGTATTTATCTTTTATATAATTACTAAAAGGATAAATTTGGTATTTTACATTAATATTAAATTAATAAAGGTAGAGGGGGAGTATACTTAACAGAGCTGGAGGGGCATATAGCCAACGCCAAAAAAATCGAAAGAAATTTAATCTAAAATTAGTTTAGTGGGCCTCCAATGGTCAGTTGTAAAGATGGGCCTATGAATCCATCGGGTCTTAATTGTAAGGGTTGGGGTATATACCCCTCCAGCTTTGTTTAATACACTCCCCCGATACACGTACTCACCTTAAAATACGCTTAAGATAGATGCACCCTCTAAATTACCTATTATACCCCTTTCTTTTAAAATTATGTATGATAAATACACACCCTCTGTAAACCCTAATTTTCATTCTTCTTCTTTACCCTTTCTAAACCCTAAAACTATTTTCTTCTCCAACCATCATCCAACCTCCTCCTGCCCCAGCCGCCCACCACCGCACGCCGGTGTCCGCCGCGGCCTTCCAGCGCTCGCCGTCGCCCTCCGACGCCCGCCGCCGCTCCAACTTTTTTTTTTTTTTTTTTATTGTTGCCCAGCCCACCTAGCGCTCCAACCGCCTCCTGCCCCAGAAGCTAGCCGCCGTCACCCTCAAGTCCGCTGCGGCCCTCCCTCCAGCGCTCGCCGACGCTCCGTCTTTTTTCCCTTTTTTAATTCTGCAACAAATTAAGCGCCGCCGCCACCCTCCCCCAGCGCCGCCGCCTCCGCATAGTCGACCATAGTATTTTTGGTCGACACAAGGGCAGGAGGAGTATTTTCTTATATTTTCTTTTGAAACACCATAGTCGACCGGAGTTTTTTTTGTCCACAAACAAGTGTCGATCGGAGTGTTTTTAGTCGACTCTGGTTTGTTAAAAATACTAATATTTTTATTTTATTTTTAAGTTTATTTTTTAATTTCTAAATTTTATTTGAGGTGGTGATGGTGGCTACCGGAGGTGTGGCGGCAGCGGCTAGGGTTAATGTGACTGTCTAATTAGGTTTAATGTTAGAATTAGGTTAGGGTTAGTTTAAATTTTGGGAGAGTGTATGTACCCCTTTGTATTTTATTATAAGGGTAAAACAGGTATTTTGTATAAATATTTAATTAATAAAAGTGGGGGAATGTATTAAACAAAGCTGGACGGGTATATACCCCAACCCTAATTGTGGGTTATTTACCCTCCAAGTATGTTAAATACACTCCTCCTCCATTTAATAAACATGTAAAATAGGGAAATATTACTTTCATTTTAGTAAAAAACTATTCCAGTAAATATATTCTCCTCTTAACATTCAAACTCTAACCCTAATTAAATCAGTCGTCGATGTCACCTCTAACAACCGATTCTTACACAAGCTCTCATCATTAAAAAAACCTAGAAGCAAGAAAAAAATTTCAGTGAAAATTTCCTCCCATTACATGAAATGCTCACATTCACAACCAACATCAGTTAATTTATTATTTAAATATATATATATATATATATTTTCGACTCTGGCTTGTCGAATTTTTTTATAAAAAATAATGAAAATTTTCAATAATGATTTGTCAAAAATTACACGGTTAATCGACAAGAATTGATCGAAAATTGGACATTTGATTGACATGATCAATTCGTTGAATTTTTATTAAAAAGAAACAAACCTGCGATGCGATCTGTTGTGTCACGCGAATGAGTGGGTGTGGGGGGATGGGGGTGCGGCCGTCGATCGGAGTGTGCGTGCGGTGGGGGGCAGGGACGTTTTACCGATGAAGAAAAAAAAAGATGGGGCAGCCTGCGTGCGGCGTTGGGAAATGGGGCTATCGAAAATGGGGAATAAATTAGTAGGATTTTTGGGAGTATATATATATATATTTTTTTTAAGTCTCGTTTACACTTTAGACCTAGAGAGGAGCACACTCCTAAGTTCAAAACCTGCACCACTATGCAACTTCTTGGGGTTTGGGGAGTATATTTATTAGGGTGGTTTTTAGAAAGAAAAGGGTAATTTAGATAATTTGAGAGAAGTGCATCTATAAAATGCCATTTTGAGAGGGTGCATGAATAGGGGAGTGTATCTAATAATGACGGAGGGGCAAATAACCCACACCAATCTTAAATTGGATCCCAAATTTTTTGTTCTGTTTTAGGGGATAAATTCGATTCCAATACAATATACAACACAAGTCAGTTTGGTTAACCTCAACCTTGTCTCACAGCCTCATGATAAAATGTTAGGTCATATTTTCCCACCTTAACTAACTAAGAAAAATTAAAAAAACTGCCTAATCCAAATGACTCCAATGCACAACTTATATTCTAACTATAATCTCACAAAAAATTAAGCTAGTGGGTCGAAAGATCAAATTAAATTTGTTACATTTGGAAGTGTGCCAAATGTTCAAAATACACTATTTAATGAATAATTATTGTGTTAATTTTCAATAAATAAGAGTGAATTTAAAATTTTAGACCCAATAAATAATGTTTTATTGTTTTATATAAAAATATTTCTCATAACTTTTACCCTCAAAATTTGTACTTATTATTACATTTTTTTACATAATACTTTTACTTTTGATCTTAGTTTCTTGTGTTGTGATAAGATCAATGTGAAAATCGATTTGAATTCGAGGTAGCAGTATATTTAATAATGATCGGTACTGATTAGCGTGAAAACTGATTTGGAATCGAGGCAGCATTACATTTAATAATGATCAGTACATATTAGCGTGAAAACTGATCTGAATCAAAGTAGCAGGAGTATTTGATAATATGTGTGAAAACTGATTTGAAATAGAGTTATTTTAATAATAACCGGTACATTGATACAAGTTAGAAGCAGTTAACGGCATGAAGAGTTTGTGTCAAGTTGTCAACCTCAAATAGCCTAACGCGTGGCAGCAACAACAAAAAATTGAGTCAAACGGTTAGCCTGAAATTGGCCAACACTTGGCAGGCAACTTTAACTATGATCTTCACGGCTCCATTAAAGTGATCTTCTACATCATTAAATCTGTGAATACTTGTTTTCTGGATATTACACGTCAACTTCCTGCCTTCTTTTTAGCAGAATTTGGTGGGAAAGAGTTGTGGAAAAACCAAAGTCAATTAATAATTCTCCACTTGTCAAATTTTATAAATACATCAATTTGGGATTTTGTTTTCTTTCTCATTAACAATAATATGACAGCTCGATTCAGTTGAAGAAACTCATTTGTCATTAGTATATATATATATAAGTTGCTTACGAACACGTACATAAATACATCGTTCAAAAAGGTAGTTGAAAAAGACACAAATTATATCTTAATTACTCCATAATTTATCCCTAATCATCTTTTGGAGCATTCGTTTCATCAAAACTGTGGTTTCACATTACTTTTTCCCATAAATCTCAAACAGAAGAAACAGAAACAGGGGAGAAATGGAGAGAGAGGTGGCAGATGTATTTCTGCATAAAAACAAAGCAATATATGAAGCAGATTCATTCTGTGAAGCGAATCTTGAGTTAAGGAGCAGTCACGGGTCGGGTCTAAAATGGGTCTTTCTTGATTACTCCACTATTTGGAGGGTCGGGCTTTCGTGGTCTGTCTTTTTTCTGCTAAATTTTGGTGTTCCACTTGTATCCCACTTTGTGTTTTCTTGCTCTGATTGCGATTCCGACCATCAGAGGCCCTACGATGCAATTATTCAACTCTCCCTCTCACTCTTTGCTACAATTTCTTTTCTTAGTATTTCTTCTTTTGCCAGAAAGTATGGTCTTCGTAGGTTCCTGTTTCTCAATAAGTTGTGTGATGAGAGTGAGAAAGTTCGACAGGGGTATACTCACCAGCTTCAGGTAATTCTTCTGTAACTTAAATTATGTTATGTCCGAATGTTTGACTCGATCATGTACTATTTATGTACTCTGATTTAACTAGAAATGATCCATATGATAGATTTGGAATAAAAGTTTGATCAATTTTTGTAGAGATCAATGAAGCTACTTTCGGCGTTCGTGCTCCCGTGTTTCTTTGCAGACAGTGTGTACAAGATATGGTGGTTCAGTACAGGAGGAAACCAGATTCCTTATCTATACAACATCTACTTTAGCAAATTCATTGTTTGCCTATTTTTGTTGTCCTCGTGGCTCTACCGTATCTCCCTCTGCTTCCTCGTATGCATTCTCTTCCGCCTCACCTGTTGTCTCCAACTCCTAAGACTCGATGAGTTTGCTGAGGTCTTCGAGAGACGATCCGACGTTGCTTCAATCTTGATCGAGCATCTCAGAATCAGAAGAACTCTCCGAGTCATAAGCCACCGTTTCCGACTCTTTATCCTCTCTACTTTGATCCTCGTCACAATTAGCCAATTCGCTTCCTTGCTCGTTACGACCAAACCCGGCTCCAAAATCCACATCTCCACAGCCGGAGAACTCGCGGTAACTTTCCAACTAAGTAACATTTCAGTCCACCATGATTTTGATAAAAGTACTAGCTCATATAATGAAAAGTATCATTTCATATTTTGAAAAGTATTACCTAATACCTAATTTTGATATGAACTAATATTTCACGTTTAGTATTATATGTATTTTAATGAGTCAAATTTTGATCAATTCCTATTACAAAGTTATAATTCTAAATGGTGTATTTAACTTTGCAGCTATGCTCAATTACGCTGGTAACAGGGCTTTTTATATGCTTAAGAAGTGCAGCTAAGATAACACACAAAGCACAATCTGTTACATGTTTGGCTGCCAAGTGGCATGCGTGTGCTACAATCAGCTCGTTTGATGAATTAGACGATGGAGCTCCTACGGCTCAGATTAGTTCTTCAGGATACACCGTCCCTGCTGAATGTGACACGGACAATGAAGAAGGTGATGGAGACGATGCACTGGATAACACGAACCTCGTTCCCATTTTTGCCAATACTATGTCCTACCACAAGAGGCAAGCACTAGGTAAGTTTTGTACGAATAACCAAAGTCCTGCTTCCATCACTGTCTGCTTGTAATTGTAAATATGTAATGAACGTGTTTTGATGCAGTGACGTATTTTGAGCACAATAGAGCTGGAATCACCGTGTACGGATTCATGCTGGATAGGACTTGGTTGCATACAATATGCGCGATTCAGCTTTCGCTCACACTCTGGATTTTGAACAAGACTATTGGGGTTTCTTGATTTTCATATCATCTTCTGATTAGGTAGAGTCCAGAGATGCATTTTCTATTTCAATTTAGTGTTTCATCCCGTATTTCATTTCATTAATACTCGTCACATATATTAAAAATAAAATCTTTAAATTGGAAACGTTTAATTTAGGGAAAAAATAATTAGCTGAGTTTTACACTTTGCACCATCTGTTAGATCCGGTTTACGCCGTGTAAACTGCAATATCAAATAATATCAGAAATATCAGAAAACAAAAAGAATACCTCAAATAAGTCGAGTCAAGGGAATCCCTTTTCCCGCAGAACAGAATACGCCCAGGATAGTACTTAGTTACGAACTGAACACTCTTCGAATATTAATCCGTCACAAGAAAGAACAGTGTAAGGCTTTCGGTAGCTCAGTACACTGCGTAGGGACGAGAGGAGAGTAGAAGGTTGAGGGGCGAATTTCAGCGTAAGGATGTATGAGGGAAGAGTCTGATATTTATAGGCAGAATAAACCCTAGGAGGGCTGTTGGAAAACGCGTGGGCCAGGCCCGATTCTTGGGAATATATTGCGAAAATATCGCAGCGGTTGAGATAATATCTCGTACGTGGATAAGTCTTGAAGACCGAATCTTGAAGACCAAGTTTGAGACTTCCAGATTATTCTGGAACATTCTTGAAGTAGTTGGAATGGGCCGAGCCCATTCCCCACATTCTCAAACTTCCAAGTTGAAACTCTTCAACTTCAACAATTAATTTCTCACTCACCTTAACTCGGTTTTGAGATATTAAATATACCACGTTCATCTACTCCGCGAGTAGATCGACTATGTCACGTTCAATTATTTCTTAATTAACGTTTAGTCCGTCTAATTAATTAAATTAGATCAGGGTGTCAAAACCCAATTAATTCCCATTAATTCCAACAATCCCCCACATGAGTGAAAATCGTATCAATACAACATCAGACTCAGTGTTCAGTTCGAGTGAGATCTCCGTGCGTCCGGATAAGTGGTTTTTGGCCTTGAACTTTCCGTAGCCAAACACTATCGGATATACCGGCGGCTTAGTGGACGCGATGCCTTGAACTATTCCTCCATAGTGTATACCTAGACAACAGTGTCAGCACACTTTGATCTCGTCTTCGTAACGTTCTCACATTTTTTTGTCCGTTTTGGCCATGGACGTCCTTTGTACTTCATAAATGTTTGGTCGAAGCGGCTCTCACTTCTCATTTATATAGGTAACTTCCTTTCGAGTATCCCGTTATACTCTAGGAATTATTAAGAGTCCAAGACTCAGCCTTTACCACATCTTACGGGTCGTTAACACTTGAGATAGTGCTGTCCGGAATAGTCATATTTTTCAAGTGTTTTCTCACTAACCTCCACAGCTTCGTTTTCCCATTGAACCAAGTTCTTGGGATCTCCAGTCATCATGGTTGGGTTACCACTGCTTTGGTTTTTATTGTGGGTTTTAGACCCATTCCTTCTACCAGCTTGTACAATTGATCTCGATTTATGCTCTTCGTGAGCGGATCCGCTATATTGTCATTCGTATTGACATAGTCAATGGACATTACTCCAGTGGAGATCAATTCTCGAACGGAGTTGTGTCGACGACGTATGTGTCTCGACTTTCCGTTGTACATGACATTCGAAGCTCTCCCAATGGCAGCTTGACTGTCACAGTGTACCGTCACCGCAAGTACCGGCTTCTTCCAACAAGGAATGTCTTCCAGAAAATTACGCAACCATTCAGCCTCTACAGCGGCTAGGTCTAACGCTATAAATTCTGATTCCATTGTGGAACGAGCAATACAAGTTTGTTTCTTGGACCTCCACGACACTGCTCCTCCTCCAATAGTGAATACATATCCACTAGTGGATAGCGAGTCTTTCGTGTCTGATATCCAATTTGCATCACTGTATCCTTCGACTACAGCTGGATGTCTTGTATAGTGAAGCCCATAATCAAGGGTGTACTTCAAGTATCTTAATACCCTTTTCAACGCTTTCCAGTGCTCATGACTTGGATTGTTCGTGTATTGACTCAACTTGTTTACCGAACATGCAAGATCAGGGCGTGTACAGTTCGTTATGTACATCACACTTCCAATGATCCTTGCGTATTCCAGTTGGGCCACTGGTTCTCCTCTATTCTTTTTCAAGTGAACATTGAGTTCCAAAGGTGTCTTAGCAGGTGGATCGTCAAAGGCCTTAAATTGCTTTAGTACCTTCTCCACATAGTGAGATTGTGTCAAGGAAATTCCATTGGACGTTCTCTCTATCTTGATTCCAAGAATCACATCTGCTAGTCCCATGTCTTTCATGTCAAAGTTTCTACTTAACATGTTCTTCGTATTAACTATGATATCGTGATTGTTACTCATGATTAACATGTCATCGACATATAAGCACACAATAACATATCCAGTAGGTGTATCCTTCACATACACACACTTATCGCATTCGTTAATTCGAAACCCATTTGACAGCATCGTACTGTCAAATTTCAAGTGCCACTGTTTTGGAGCTTGCTTAAGTCCATACAGTGATCTAACGAGTTTACACACCTTTTTCTCGTTTCCAGGAGCAACATATCCTTCAGGTTGCTCCATGTATATTTCTGCATCCATCTCACCATTAAGAAACGCCGTCTTAACGTCCATTTGGTGTATTTCGAGATTGTGCAACGCAGCAATGGCGACTAACACCCGAATGGAGGTGGTCCTTGTCACTGGTGAGTATGTATCGAAGAAATCATACCCTTCCTTTTGTTTAAACCCCTTTGCAACAAGACGAGCTTTGTACTTATCAAC
Organism: Galeopsis tetrahit; assembly: GCA_963675135.1. Classification (NCBI taxonomy): domain Eukaryota; kingdom Viridiplantae; phylum Streptophyta; class Magnoliopsida; order Lamiales; family Lamiaceae; genus Galeopsis; species Galeopsis tetrahit. The sequence continues at coordinate 74,564,152 of OY776123.1, forward strand.
AGGTCCATCTGCTTTGTACTTTCTTCTAAGGATCCACTTGCATCCTAAGGGCTTACAACCTTTGGGGAGGTCAACCAACTCCCATGTGTGGTTTAAGAGAATAGACTCGTATTCACTTTTTATGGCTTCCTTCCAGAGGTGTGCATCTGGTCTTGCCATAGCTTCTTTGATAGTTTTAGGTTCATCTTCCTCCAAAACATAAGTAATGAAGTCTGAACCAAAATCTTTATCAATTCTAGCTCTCTTACTGCGTCTCGGTTCTTCACTCTCTTGAGTGGAAGGACTAACAGTGTCGTCTGTTGCTTCGAGAGTTCTCTTACTCGAACTCACTTCCTCTTTCTCCTTAAGAGGAAAGATACTTTCAAAGAACACTGCGTTCCTTGACTCTATTGTAGTGTCTTCTGTCATATCCGGTACTTCAGATTTGTGAATCAGAAATCGATAGGCACTACTGTTTGAAGCATGTCCTATAAAGATACAATCGACTGTTTTAGGGCCGATTTTAACTTGTTTAGGAAGCGGTACTTCAACCTTAGCCAAGCACCCCCACATTTTGAGGTATTGGTTTGAAGGTTTTCGTTTCCTCCATATTTCATAAGGAGTTTGATCCTTAGTTTTATGAGGAATCTTATTCAGAATGTGGTTAGCCGACAGAATGGCTTCCCCCCCACAAGTTCTGAGGTAGACCAGAGCTGATTAACATTGCGTTCATCATCTCTTTTAGTGTTCGGTTTTTTCTTTCCGCAACACCATTAGACTGAGGTGAGTAAGGGGCTGTCGTTTGATGTATAATCCCTGATTCAATACATAATTGTTCAAACGGAGCTACGTACTCTCCACCTCTATCACTACGAATTGATTTAATTCGAGTGTCCAATCGATTCTCTACTTCATTTTTATAACGTTTAAAAGCTTCTATAGCTTCGTCTTTACTTCTTAAAGGATAAACGTAGCAGAATCGTGTACAATCATCAATGAAATTAATAAAGTACTTTTTCCCTCCTCGTGTGGAGTTTTTACTCGAATGTGATTTTTCAAGATGAACAAATCCACATTACTTGTGGAAAACATTCCACTGAATTCAACCATTTTAGGTTTTTCCATATTTAGCTTTAAGGTCACACCTTAGCTACCATTTTCATTCAAACATGTCGACGGAGACCTCTCTCCCTCACATTTGAATGTTTCCATGTGAAGAGATGCATATCCCCACATTCGAGCTGCTTGCCACTTTATTTGTGAATTTCTCTTATTCACCAAATTTGGACTCGAGCATAATTTTCGATCAAATTATACTAGTCAAAATCTTTTTTGAACTAAATTCAAAACAAATTTATGCTCTTGAGCACAAATATTTAATTCCCAGAGATAATTAATAATTAAATTTGGATATTCCTCAGTAATTATCCAAAATTTAATTAATTATTAATTTATTTTATTCTATAATTAATTGACAAAGTCAATTCTATTCTCAGAATACATCAATTCTGCCCAAGTCGGAGATGCTCCCCACGAGGCCAGGCCATGCTCTATTCCAACGAAGCCATGCTCCATATCTAGGAAGCCCTGCTCCATATCAAGGAAGCCATGCTCCAACGAAGCCATGCTCCATATCAAATATACACATATACTTTGATACTCCTGATTAATTGATGTAATTAATCAATCTAATCCTCTCGATTAATTGATTTAATTAAATCCAATTTAATCCTCTTCGATTAATTGATTTAATTAAATCCAATTTAATCCTCTTTGATTAATTACGTTAATTAATCAATTCATCAGCACATCCTCTAATTTAATCCTATAGATTAATTGATGTGTAATTCCAATTTAATTTAATTGGATTTCCAGGCACGCCCCGCGAGTAAGCGCTTGCAGCTCAATGGATAATTCCAATTTAATTGAATTTCCAGGCGTCCTCTCAGAATTCTGCATTGTGCAGAAACTCTTCTCAGAGTCAAATCCATGAGTAAGCGCCTGCAGCTCTCAATGGATCAGAATTCTGCATTGTGCAGAAACTCTTCTCAGAGTCAAATCCATGAGTAAGCGCCTGCAGCTCTCAATGGATCAGCTCAATGGATAATTCCAATTTAATTGAATTTCCAGATTATCCAATTTAATTGAATTTCCAGGCGTCCTCTCAAATCTCAAATCCATGAGTAAGCGCCAGTAGCTCAATGGATGGAGACCACCTCCCATAATATAGGGAGGTTTAGACCAACTCTCAGAATTTAATCTAGAGCTTTATACCAACTCCCAGAATTTAATCTGGAGCTTTAGACCATCTCCCAGAATTTAATCTGGAGTAAGAATTGGAGAAAGCGGTTTTTCCCCTTTTAGTAAGGAGTAAATACCTGCCGTAATTATCCAAAACTTAATTAATTAATTATCCGAAGATAAATAAATTAATATCAAAAATCAATTCTGTTCTCAGAATCACCAAATCTCATCCCGCGAGAAAGCGCCTCATCCCGCGAGAAGGCGCCTGCAGCTCAATGAATAGACAGGAAGTCTCAATATCAAAAGGGAGACGCTTCCTTATTAGCATCGTTGCCAATATTTTCAGTACCATGTACTGCTTCCGTATCAACGGGATCAACATCAATGTTATCATTCATCTTTGATATTGCAGTAAATTAATTAAATTAATTAGTTCCGAAAAATTAATTAAATTCAAAAATATTAATTAAATATTCTGTTCTGCGATTGTTAGATCCGGTTTACGCCGTGTAAACTGCAATATCAAATAATATCAGAAATATCAGAAAACAAAAAGAATACCTCAAATAAGTCGAGTCAAGGGAATCCCTTTTCCCGCAGAACAGAATACGCCCAGGATAGTGCTCGACTGTTACGGTGTTCCGTTCCCAAAGGTAAAACGACTTTCACTTAATACACAGTAGCACCACTGTGTAAGAAGTATCGGCGAACGTACTTAGTTACGAACTGAACACTCTTCGAATATTAATCCGTCACAAGAAAGAACAGTGTAAGGCTTTCGGTAGCTCAGTACACTGCGTAGGGACGAGAGGAGAGTAGAAGGTTGAGGGGCGAATTTCAGCGTAAGGATGTATGAGGGAAGAGTCTGATATTTATAGGCAGAATAAACCCTAGGAGGGCTGTTGGAAAACGCGTGGGCCAGGCCCGATTCTTGGGAATATATTGCGAAAATATCGCAGCGGTTGAGATAATATCTCGTACGTGGATAAGTTTTGAAGACCGAATCTTGAAGACCAAGTTTGAGACTTCCAAATTATTCTGGAACATTCTTGAAGTAGTTCGAATGGGCCGAGCCCATTCCCCACATTCTCAAACTTCCAAGTTGAAACTCTTCAACTTCAACAATTAATTTCTCACTCACCTTAACTCGGTTTTGAGATATTAAATATACCACGTTCATCTACTCCGCGAGTAGATCGACTATGTCACGTTCAATTATTTCTTAATTAACGTTTAGTCCGTCTAATTAATTAAATTAGATCAGGGTGTCAAAACCCAATTAATTCCCATTAATTCCAACACCATCATCACCAAGCACGTACTTAAAACATAGTCGTAAGTAAAACCGAAGCATAGCATGTATGTAAGAAGATCCGTTGGATTTTGCGGTACAATGTGTATAAGTTGTCAAATATAATGCGAAAATGTGATAGTTGTTTTATCATGCTTTTTAATTTTTATGTTCAATTTATGCTCTCAAACATATCAAAGTTGGATTAAAACTGTACTCGTAGACTATGATTTGCATTTGGATTTAGTTGCAAAATTAATTTGTGTGCAATAAATTGATTTTGAATTCATTAGGCTTGTTTCAAAATTTTCCAATCCAAATGCACGTCATCCTTGCTGCTCTTTATGGCCATCGCTGCTGCAGCGATGGTGGAGACGCAAAGTTCGGGGAACAACGTGACGACGCAAGTGAAATTGACCACCACGTATATAGCAGCTGTGCCACCATTATTCTTGTGGGGGTGGAGGATTATGATGGAAAGTTGGGAAGAAGAAAGAATGTCCATTTTGAGTTTTGATATTTTTCTAGTATTTTATTTCAAACTTAAATAGACCATGTGGATCTGAATTAAAATAAAGGGATTATAGTTTTTTTTAGTCCTTTAAGTTGGACTAATTTTGAATTTGGTCCTGATGGAATACACATTTTGATTTTGGTCCCATAAGTTGGCCGAAATTTTGAATTCAGTCCAATTACTACTATTGTAGGTAAATAAATCGGTCAAATTCTTAGCTCGTGTGCAATTCAAATCAACTGTGAATTTGCTCATGTGCAGAAAAATGCAAAAATCAGTGGATTTGATCGATTTATTTACCTCAAATTGTAGTAATTGGACTGAATTCAAAATTTCGACCAACTTATGGGACTAAAATCAAAATGTGTATTCCATCGGGACCAAATTCAAAATTAGTCCAATTTAAAGGACTAAAAAAACTTTAATCCCTAAAATAAAATAAAAATTAATTAATTGTCACGTTGACTTTGACCGGAAAGGTGATCTGGTAGTAGGTTGCAAACGGCAAAAAATTAAAAATGTTATATGACCATTTTTTTTTTTTTTTTTTGAAGCAAAGAAGAATGGAAAAGTCTCATATGCACCCTACACACCAAATTAGTTCGGTGCACACTCTTTTTTTTAACAGTTTATTTCTACAGATTTATCCTTTCTTTCTTTCATCTATGTTCTCTCTTCTGAGGACACGAAAGATTTGTGAGCCAAATCAAATCTATAGAAAGAGAGAGAAGTCAAGGGTTTTGGGTTTATCAATCCACTATCAAATCCGGTGGCTTCCGTAGCCTCGGCGAAGGAGAGTTAGTAGAGTACTCGGTGGAGTACGGCCACGACGGCCGTGCTAAGGAAGCCAACGTTACTGGACCTGACGGCGATGTGCAGTGTGGAACCCGCGGTGGAGGCGGCGATGGTAGATCTTATGGCGGAGCAGATCTTACGGAGGCGGTGGAGGTAGTTATGGAGGCGGAGGCGGTGGTGGTGGAGGCAGCGGGAGCGGGAGCGGCTGCTATAAGTGAGGAGGCGGTGGCGGCGGAAGTTGCTACAACTGTGGTGAGGATGGTCACTTCTCCATCTCTCTATCTTCATAGTTTCAATTTTTTTTTTTCCAGAAAGTGAATTAACCTTTCTCTTAAGAAATTGTATCTCTTAAGAAATTGTATGATTTGACGTGATAGAGGATGAGTTGATATTTTCATTCTTCTGTAGATTTAATTCTTGGTTAAGGATGAATTAAGTTTTTTTTAGACGAAAACGACGAGATGATTTCTAGATTTTACAGTGGTAATTGTTTTTATTGAAAAGTGGTAAGTATTATTATTGAAAAGTGGTAATTTTATTAATGAAAAGTGGTAATTATTATTATTGTAAAGAGGTATTGAAAAAAATATTGAAAAGTTGTATTAAAAAAAACTATTATTAGTGAAAAGTGATAACTATTTTTATTGAAAAGTGATATTTTTGTTAATGAAAAGTGGTAATTATTATTATTGAAAAGTGGTATTGAAATAAACATTGAAAAGTTGTATATAAAAAAAATTATTATTATTGAAAAGTGGTAATTTTGTTACTGAAAAGTGATGATTATTATTATTATTGAAAAGTAGTAATTTACTAATTTTATTATTGAAAAGTGATAACTATTGAAAAGTGGTAATTTTGTTACTGGAAAGTGATGATTATTATTATTGAAAAATGGTAATTTTATTACTCAAAAGTGTAGGTAATACTGAAAAGTGGTAATCTCTATTACTGAAAAGTGGTAAATACGGAAAAGTGGTAATCTGTATTAGTGAAAAGTCGTAATCTCTATTACTGAAAAGTGGTAAATACTAAAAAGTGGTAATCTCTATTAGTGAAAAGTGGTGGAAATTCTATTACAAAAGTGAAAATTCTGAAAAGTAGTAAAAAAAATTTGCTGAAAAAATAAAAAAAATTACAAATTGAGCAGGTTTCGGACCTGTGACCTCATACTCACAAGGAGTACATTGTAACCGTTCCAGCAACAGTTATTTTATTTAAATTCTTCTCATTTATAAATAATAAGGGTTGATTGGTGGCATAGTGTGCACGGTGCACACTGTGGATTAGAGACCAACTCAAGAAGAATTAGCTTCCATTATTGCAGAGACAGGTAGAATTTGGTAGCGCAGCCACAAAGTCCGGCCGGTCTAACCAAGTACAAGGATTTGTAAAAAAACGGGACTTTCTAGCAAATGTGTGTGCCCAGTCGTTTACTGCCCTTTTGGTATGCCTAACTGTAACATTGGAGAAGCCTTCTAAAAGGCTTTACACCATTAAAAATACGAAAGTTAGTAGTACCAGAAGTAAAAGAAGTGTGACATACAATGATACAAGAAAATAAGAAAGCATTTTTCGGACGAAACCTGTTTAAAAGGTCTTATAGGCTCTTCATATTTTGAATTATATTTATATGCTAATCGAATAAAATTTAAATGTTAATGTGTTCGCATAAAATTAAATGATAGCATTTCGAAATGTTTTTTTTTTTAAAGCAAACAATGCCTCATTTTATTCATAATTAAAGCAGATAAAATCGAGAAGACCATCACAATCATTGAGAGCTCGACTTAAGTATGAGGGCTCAAATAGTTTTTCGAAGCCTTAGCAATAGTGTGAGCTAATTTGTGCACATTGATTGCCTCAGCTTCCGTTGGACGCACCACCTCCAGTTTGTGCACTACTTTACAAGCAACAAATTGACCCTTACAGTCCTAAATAATCATGCCTAACCCCATTGATCGGATATCAGAAAAAACAATTGCATTAATGTTAACTTTAATAATGACATTTTGTAACTAAAACGTCCCAATTATAAAGAGCTTGCCAAAATAAAATCGTTTTTGGGAGGATTTGTTTCATAATTCTTTAATGAAAATATAATTGAAATGAATATGAGGTAATTAGTAGAGCCGACAACTTAAGTCCGACCCTATGAGTTGGCCTAGCCAATCTGAAGCTTAGTATGGATTAGGCTAAAAAATTACAGGCCCATATGAAATGGGGCCTATTTGGCCTGACCTATTAGCTTGACGGACTTGATGGACTATGTTGAATTTGATCCAATGTGACTTGGACGACCCGTTTGGCCCGAATACGTGATGTGGACGTGACTTGATGGGCTATGTTGAATTTGGCCCGTTTGGCCTGTAGGTCCCTATCTGGTAGCCTGACCAATTCCCACCCCTAGGCCTCGTAGACGACTGCATGGATGAGTCATTAGACCATACTCAAGAGCTGGTGGTTGCTGCACTATGGAGTCGCTTCCCGACGACGCGCTTAATCTTGCTCTTGCGGTTTTTCCCCGCTCTACGCAGAAGGTCGGATTCCCAGGTTGTCGGGGGTGGGTGTATTCCAGCGACAACCACCCGAAAGCGTTATCAAAATTAAATGAGTTAGAGGCTAGAGCCTCTAAGGCTTTCACTGTTGATACATCAATAAGATTTGATAATGAGTTGCATTTTGTCGCTATGTATGCGGGACGATGGGGCGATGCTTTTGATCCACCACGACACATGAGTCTTTTTTCCTGCTGTAGAAACCAATCACCATATCATCTTTGGATTGAAGATGAAAGAAGAATTAACAACAAGGAAAGAAAGAAAGGAAAGAAGAATTAAGAAGAATGAAAATTAATTCTGCAGATTCAATGTCGAATACAAAATGAGCCCTAATGACATTTAAAGGCTCTAAAACTAATAACTGAAATTAACTACCTACTAACTGCCAAAACTAATTAGAAGGAGGTTTACAAGATAAGGGTGTATTTACTAAAACAGGGGGTGTATCTAGTAATCCTTTATAACCCCCCTCAAAATGGGAGTGGATATCAATTAACCCCATTTTGGCTTTGTGAGTGGAGAAACCAGCAGCAGGTAAAGGCTTGGTGAGGATGTCGGCCAAGTTCTCTTGAGTATGAATGTGGATTAGAGTGAGGAGGCCATCCTTGATCTTTTCTCTAGTGAAGTGATAATCCAAGTCAATGTGCTTTGTTCTCTGGTGTAAACAGAGGTTGTGAGCAATGGAAAAGGCACTCTTGCTGTCCGTGTACATAGATGATGGAGTGGAATGGATGATCTTCAAGTCTTTGAGAATATAGTGAATCCATTGAAGCTCACAGGTTGTTGATGCCAAAGCCCTGTACCCAGCCTCTGCAGAAGATCTACTAACAGTGGTTTGTTTATTGGATTTCCAAGAGATTAGTGCATTACCAAAATATATACTATAACCAGTGATGCTTCTCCTGGTTAGAGGACATCTCCCCCAATCAGAGTCAGAGAAAGCATGCAATTTAGAAGTATTCTCTTTAGGATAGAATAGACCAGTACCAGGTTTACCTTTGATATACCTTAGGATCCTGTGGACTGCATCAAGATGAGAGGCAATGGGGGATTGCATGTACTGGCTCATAGTTTGAACGGCATAAGAGAGGTCAGGTCTAGTAATAGTAAGATAGAGGAGCTTACCTACCAATCTCCTGTATTGTTGAGGGTTTTTCAAAGGTGGAGACTGAGTGTCAAAGCAGATTTTAGCATCCATAGGAGTGGAGGATGGTTTACATCCCAAATAACCAGAGTCATCAAGCAAATCAAGAGCATATTTTCTCTGAGAAAGGGTTATGCCAGAGTTATTTCTGGCAACTTCTATCCCTAAAATGTATCTGAGAATGCCAAGATCTTTTATAGTAAAAGATTTATGTAAATGTGCCTTAATAGACTTTATGTCATCAAGGCTAGTGCCTATTACAATAAGATCATCAACATAGCACAAGACAACAGTAAAGGTATTAGCAGTGTGTTTAGTGAATAGAGAAGTGTCAGCCTGTGATTGAATAAAGCCAATAGATAACAAAGAGGTGGTTAATTTGGAGAACCACTATTTAGAAGCCTGTTTCAATCCATAAAGACTCTTATTTAGTTTACATACTCTAGTATCATTTTTAGAACAGTAGCCAGGGAGAGGTAGCATGTATATTTCTTCATCTAAGTCACCATGTAAGAAAGCATTATTGACATCTAGTTGGTGAATATGCCAATTTTTAGACACAACAACAGCTAGAAGTATTCTAACACTGGTGATCTTAGCAACTGGAGAAAATGTATCAAAATAATCAATGCCTTCTTGTTGAGTAAATCCCTTAGCTACTAATCTAGCTTTGTATCTATCAATGGAGCCATCAAACTTGTATTTTATTTTGTAGATCCATCTACACCCTATGCAATTTTTATTGGTAGGGAGATTAACAAGAGTCCAGGTGTTGTTCTGGATTAAGGCAGACAACTCTTGTTTCATGGCTTTGGCCCATTTATCATTTTGAGCAGCTTGTTTGTAAGATTTGGGCTCCTGAATTTGGGAAATGGAAGTGGTGAAGGCTTTATAGCTGGGGGTCAGTTTGTGGGAGGACAGTAAAGTTTGGATGGGATATTTGATGCTGGAAGATGTAGAATGTTTTGCATGATCCACTAAAGCAGGTAATGAAGTCTCATAGGATTGTAAATAAGCAGGCTGAGTCTTGGTTCTAAGAGGCCTAGTTTAAGTATCAATACCAGAAACAGTGGAATCATGCAAATCATCAATAGGATTGTGCAGCTCAGAGATTGGAAGATTGGGAGGGCTTAAGTGTTCATCATCAATGAAATCATCAAGGATGGGAATAGCAGTGGTAGAGGGAGGTTTTGAAGGGATGTTATCATTGAAGGGAAAGACATCTTCAAAAAACTTGACATTTCTGGAAATGAGAGTTTTTCCAGTTTGTATGTCCAAGAGTTTATACCCTTTGGTGCCCATAGGGTAGCCAATGAATATACACTTGGTTGCCCTAGGGGCAAATTTGTGTCTGTGGGATGTGAGAGTGTTGGCAAAGCAAAGACATCCAAAAGTTCTAAACATGGAATAATGAGGTTTCTTATTGTAAAGAAGTTCAAAGGGTGACTTGTTTTGAAGATTATAGGATGGGATTCTATTTATAATGAAAGTAGCAGTTTTGATGCATTCATCCCAGTATTTAAGAGGTATAGAGGACTGGAAAAGGAGAGCCCTAGAAACTTGAAGCAAGTGTTGATGTTTTCTCTCAACTATACCATTTTGTTGGGGTGTTTCAACACAAGAAGTTTGGTGTAGGATCCCAAGGGTATGATAAAATTCAGAAAGAATAAACTCAGTCCCATTGTCACTCCTTAAAGTCTTAATTTTAGTACCAAATTGAGTTAGAACCATATTATAGAAGTTTTGGAGGCATATTTTAACATCACTCTTAGCACTTAGAAGGTAAGTCCATGTACATCTACTGAAATCATCTACAATAGTGAGAAAATATTTATATCCAGAAGCAGATATTGTGGAAAAAGGGCCCCAAACATCACAATGGATCAATTGAAAGGCATGAGAAGATACAGATGTGCTCAAAGGGAAAGAATTTCTCTTTTGCTTAGCTAAAGGGCAAATGTAACAATTGGTATAAGCAGTAGAAGTAGTATCAATATTCAATTCAGGAATGTGCAACATACGTTTCTTAGAAGTGTGTCCTAGTCTTTTATGCCATGTATCAAAGGTACATTTATGCAGAACAACAGAACTAGAAATGACAGTAGAACCTAAAGCAGGTAATGCAGAGGGAGCAGCAGTTTTCAAAAGGTAGAGGCCTCTCACTTGATCAGCAGTACCAATCACCATCTTGTTGGTGTTGTCCTGTAAAACACAATGTGAGGAGAAGAAACTCACAGAACAATTAGAGTACCTAGTCAAGTGACTAACAGACAATAGATTGAAGGTAAAATCAGGGACATACAGGACATTATATAGAGTGAGATGTTTATTGATAACAATGTTGCCCATATGTGTAGAGTGGAAAAAGCATTATTAGGTAAAGAAATCTTAACATTGGCAATGGAGGGAGGGGTGGAAAACATAGACAAATCAAAAACCATATGGTCAGTAGCACCAGTATCTATAATCCAAGTGGAGATAGTACTATCTTGTAAGCAAATGTTAGAAACCATACCTGAATCAGTGGTGTTTTGGTTCTCTTCAGGTTGAGCAGTAGAGGCTCCTGCCACAGTGTGAGGCATAGCCTTGTGCTCACCCAAATTCTGCATCTTAGAAAAACTCACAAACTTGTCATATAAAACCTGATCAAAGAGTGGATTGGATTCCATGAGGGTGTTTCTTAAAGAAAGATTGGCAGTCTTTTGAGTGAGTTTGTTTGGAAGGGTTCTAGGTCCCCTCCAACCAGGTGGAAAGCCAATGATGTGAAAGCACCTATCTATGGTGTGACCAATACCATCACAGTGGCCACATTTCAGAGGTTTCTTCCTATCTTTGAAAAATTTGTTGTTTCTAGCAGTCATAGAAACAGAATCAAGGTGGATATGATCAGGGGTAGTGTGGAGGTTTCTTTGGGATTCCTCTTGAAGCAACATGCCATATATTTTGGAAAGGGGAGGAAATGGAGATTGCAAAAGAAATTGGCTTCAAAGAGCACCATAAGAGTCATGCAAACCAATCAAGAATTTTAAAACAACATCCTGTTCTTGAGTGGTGGTCATGAGTTTAGGTAATTCACAAGTGCAAGCATCCATAGCACCACAAGAGCATTTAAGAATAGGTCTAAAGCTAAGGTACTCATCCCATAAAGATTTGAATTGGTTGTAATAGGAGACTAAAGATTGTGAACCCTGAGTGATCGTACTAAGGGATTTCTCAAGGTGATATACCCTAGTTCCATCGGATAAGGCATATCTAACCTTTAATTCATCCCAAACATCTTTTGCAATAGAGAAGTAATCCAAAGTACGTTTAATTTCAGGCACAATAGAATTCAAAATCCACATAAGAACTAAGTCATTGGATCTTACCCAAGCAGAGTATACGGCTGGGTCATCTTCTTCGCTGGGTATGTCCAAAGATCCATCAATAAGACGAGCCTTGTTCTTCACACTGAGACCGCGTTTGACCGCATGACTCCAGGAGACATAGTTGGTGCCGTCGAGGGGTTCAAGGGCGATGGCGACGGCAGGGTTATCGTTTTGATGTAGGGTCAGCGGAGAGGACGGATTGAGGACCGGGTCCAAAGAATCGAGATCAGTGACTGTGGGCGCCATGGATTATGGAAGAAAATTGCCAAGAAACGCAAGAAGTTGTGAAGCTTATTCAAAAGGGGCAGGAAATCGCGATGGTTAATTGAAATGAAATTGAATCGAAGAAAATGGCTAATACTGATACCATGTAGAAACCAATCACCATATCATCTTTGGATTGAAGATGAAAGAAGAATTAACAACAAGGAAAGAAAGAAAGGAAAGAAGAATTAAGAAGAATGAAAATTAATTCTGCAGATTCAATGTCGAATACAAAATGAGCCCTAATGACATTTAAAGGCTCTAAAACTAATAACTGAAATTAACTACCTACTAACTGCCAAGACTAATTAGAAGGGGGTTTACAAGATAAGGGTGTATTTACTAAAACAGGGGGTGTATCTAGTAATCCTTTATACCTGCTTCGGTCAGGGTTTGATTAATTTTTGTGGATTTTTATTGCATTGGTTGGTTTAGAGGAATACACTTTTTTCGCTTGTCCCGAATTTTGTCCCTAGGAGATTTTCTCCGAATATACCACCTTTATTCGCCGATAGACAAATAGTGGACCTAATTGTCAGCTCTAGTAATTAATTTGGTTAATTGAGACTAAAATATTATCAATTTAAGGTAGTAAAATTTAAAATAAGTTAATTATGGAGTATTGTTTTATTTTGATCAATATTTCATCAGCATTAAAGAATTTAAATCAAGAAGTTCCTAAAAATGAAATCTTCTATTTTTATAACTCTTAACTTCTTACTTTGCTTGCCGAATAAGTAAAATTTAAAAATAAAATCATGATTTTTTTTAACAGTTTAATATTTCTTACGTCAGCTAAATACCCCCTAAATGATTGTTTCATCCACAGGTATAGCGCAATAATATAATCCGGATTTTAAGCACTATACATTATTTAATGTGTTGTGGCCCTAATGGGTGTATTGCGAGGGCGGTGAAGTGGGAGAGAGTCCAATAATTAAAAAAAAATACTCCCTTCATTTTATAAAGTGTGTCGTATTTGTCATTTTATTTAGTATAAAATTAAGAAATATTTTTTTTTGACATATTTATTTTTCTGTCTATGACATTTTTGTTTTTTTAAAATAAAGCGAGAGAAAATGAATTATTAATATATTTTTAATTGAAAGTTCGTATTGTAAAAATTACATGAGGATAATTTAGAAAATTATGTGATAAAAATAGAAAAAACGATTTTAAATCAAATGCAATAAACTTTAAAAAACGGAGAGAGTAATAAATAAATGAGTAACTTCATGAGAAATAAATGGAGTAAAAAATAGCAGAACTACTTTTCACATCCTAAATAAGAGAATAACCCACGATATTTACACCCTCACAACTTAAATTCAACGGTCATATATGGGTCCACCTTTTTATTTCGTTAATCATATTTTAAAAACTAACCTAATCTATTTAACTAATTAAAACTACGCCAAGTTCAGTTTGGACCGTTTGGTTAACCTCTCCGTACCTTGTCTCAAAGCCACATGATAAAATGTTAGGTGATTTTTTTCCTCCTAATTTCCTTAACTAAGAAAGCCTTGTCTAAGTAGTGACTCCAACCCAAAATCAATACTCTAAATTTAAAATAAAATGTATATCCAATACATAAAAATATACTCCGTATTCAATTGTGTACAATACTAAGTAACCGTAAATATATTATTTATAATTTAATGTGAGCCAGTTCAAATATTTTAACCTGGTCTTACTATTAAAATGATTAAATAATATATAGTCCACTATTTTATTTTAATTCGTGAATTTCATTGTGAATAGAGCCGACAATTTAAGTCCGATTCGATGGGTTGGTCAGGCCAATCCAAAACTCAGGATGGACTGGACTAAAAATTTATATGCCCATATAAAATTGAGCATATTTGATCCAACCCACTAACTCAACGAATCTAATGGGTTAAGTTAAATTTGGACCGACGGGCCTTGGGCTGCCCGTTTGGCCTAATCAGTTTTTTTAAGGTAATTAAATAATTAAAATTAGTGAATTACCGTATACTTAAATATTATTGTATTTTTTTTTTTAATTTTGACTTTGAAGTTTAAACTTATGAGTTATTTATAATTATATATGGACTCGTTATGTCTTATAATGCTATACTGGTTATGGTCCGTAATGAATTATGCATAGTTATTATATTAGTGATGTATATGACATATACAAAATAAGAAAAATGAATTTAGTGGAGATTTTGAGGGGTTATTTTGTAAAACTTTGTGTAAAAAGTAAAGAAATGAGTTGACTTGTGTGTGTGTGGAGTAAAAAAAAAGTAATGACATTTGTGAGGATGAAGTTTATAAATATTTTTCTATTTTAAGGGTGTAAAAATTATTGTGGAACGTCACGAAAAGAAAATTGTAAAAGTAATTATGCAACCAACAAAATAACTCATAATGTAACAAAATTTGAGTACCTTTTTAAACAAATTGTGAATACAAGCCACACATTTACCTTTATGAAAAGAAAAAAAAAGTGAGAGTGAAAATTGATTTGGTAGGGTAAGGAGGGATTATAAAATGATTCGTAGTATTTGACAGCCACAAGTAGAAAGGTTTGTCAACCACTCCAGGGCATGTAGATTTTGTGTCAACCTCAAATTGCCCAACACGTCGCAGCAGTACAGAGTTTGTGTCAACCGCAGAAGCCTAATAACCTCTTATGTTTTACCAGCGCTTTGATTACCCTCTCAACTTTAACTGCTATCTAAGATCTTCACGCATTAAAGTGAACGCCCCCACAACAATCAATCTTTGAATAATTGGCCTTTGGGTATTAGACAAATGGGACGTCATTTTTTTTGGCTTCTTTTAACTGTTTTTTAATACCAAAGGAAAGGAAATGGGCAGGATTTTTTAGGAGAAGTCAAAATCTATAGTATATAATTACTACTATATGGTTGAATCAACAGTTGAACATTGCCAAATTTTACAAAAATACAATTTTGCCACCTGGGATTATTATGTTCTTTCTGTCAATTAATATTCATATGACAAATTAAAAAAGCATAATACCGACACATCGTTGAAAAAGACACAACTTGTAAAGTATTCATAATCATCTTTAATTAATCAAAATTGTGATTTTTTCTGATTTATTTTTCATAAATCCCAAAACCTAGTAGCAGAAGAAACAGGGGTGAGATGGAGGGAGAAGTGGTAGATGTGTTTTTGCCCAAAAACAAAGCAATATATGAAGGAGATTCCTTCTGTGAAGCAAATCTTGAGTTAAGGGGCAGTCACGGGTCGGGTCTAAAATGGGTATTTCTTGATTACTCCACTATTTGGAGGGCCGGGCTTTCGTGGTCTGTGTTTTTTCTGCTAAATTTTGGTGTTCCACTGGTATCCCACTTTGTGTTTTCTTGCTCTGATTGTGATTCCAACCATCAGAGGCCTTATGATGCAATTATTCAACTCTCCCTCTCACTCTTTGCTACAATTTCTTTTCTTAGTATTTCTTCTTTTGCCAGAAAGTATGGTCTTCGTAGGTTCCTGTTTCTTAATAAGTTGTGTGATGAGAGTGAGAAAGTCCGACAAGGGTATACTCTCCAGCTTCATGTAAGTCTTCTGTTGACTTTATCATATATACTCTCAAGAACTGGAAAGTCAAAGTTTCTTCCAAATGGATTTATCATTATTGAACTCAATTTGTGATCAATAGTTTTATAAAAAAGAGTGATCAATTTTTGCAGAGATCAATGAAGCTCCTTTCGGCGTTCGTGCTTCCGTGTTTCTTTGCAGATTGTGTGTACAAGATATGGTGGTTCAGCACAGGAGGAAACCAGATTCCTTATCTATACAATATCTACTTGAGCAAATTCGTTGTTTGCATACTTTTGTTGTCCTCATGGCTTTACCGTATCTCCCTCTGCTTCCTCGTATGCATTCTCTTCCGCCTCACCTGTTGTCTCCAACTCCTAAGACTCGATGAGTTTGCTGAGGTCTTCGAGAGACGATCCGACGTTGCTTCAATCTTAATCGAGCATCTCAGAATCAGAAGAACTCTCCGAGTAATAAGCCATCGTTTTCGACCCTTTATCCTCTCTTCTTTGATCCTAGTCACAATTAGCCAATTCGCTTCCTTGCTCTTTATCACCAAACCCCGCTCCAAAATCAACATCTCCACAGCCGGAGAACTCGCGGTAATTCTTCAACTAGCAGCACACAAGTTATCCTGGCTGGAATCATATAACTAACTGTTAAAAGTATCATTTCATATTGGGAAAAGTATTACATACTCTAATACGAACTAATATTTCTTGTTTTATAGGAGTATATTTTTTTTAATTCTGAATGATATTGTTTTATGGATTCCTATTACAAAGTTATAATTCTGAATGGTGCATTTAACTTTGCAGCTATGCTCAATTACGCTGGTAACAGGGCTTTTTATCTGCTTAAGAAGTGCAGCTAAGATAACACACAAAGCACAATCTGTTACATGTTTGGCTGCCAAATGGCATGCGTGTGCTACAATCAGCTCGTTTGATGAATTAGATGATGGAACTTCTACGGCTCAGATTAGTTCTTCAGGATACGCTGGCCCTGCTGAATGTGACACGGACAATGAAGAAGGTGATGGAGACGATGCACTGGATAACACGAACCTCGTTCCCATTTTTGCCAATACTATGTCATACCACAAGAGGCAAGCACTAGGTAAGTTTTGTATTAACAACCAAAGTCCTGCTTCCATCACTGTCTGTTTGTAATCGTTAGATATGTAATGACTGTGTTTTGATGCAGTGACGTATTTTGAGCACAACAGAGCTGGAATCACCGTGTACGGATTCATGCTGGATAGGACTTGGTTGCATACAATATGCGCGATTCAGCTTTCGCTCACTCTCTGGATTTTGAACAAGACTGTAGGAGTTTCCTGATTTTTATATCATCTTAGTTTCAAGAGATGCACTTTCTATTTCAATTTAGGTCATGTTTGCTTGATGGTTTGTGATGTGGTGGGTTGTGTAAATCTTATGTTTATATGATCAAACTCATCTCATATTTGTTAATTTTTTCATACATGGATATAAAAGTTTATTGTTACAAAACATGGTGGTAGAGCAAACAAGGCATAATTAGTGTTTAATCCCATATTTCATTTCATTAATACTCGTTACATATAGAGTCAAGCATGTAGGAGTATGTAAGAAGAGGTGTTGGATTTGCGGTCCATATGTACAAAGTATGTTAGCTGTTAAACATAATGGGAATATGTAAGTTGTTGTTCTGTTCTATCGTGCTTTTTATGCTCTCAAATATATCAAAGTTGGATTAAAATTGTAGTCCTACACTATTATTTGCAAAATTAGTTTATGCATGTGCAATAAATTGAGTTTGAATTCAAATTTTTCCAATTCAAATATGATAGATTTTCGTGAAGGTACAACTAATTCTTAAAAAGATTAGATTTACCCAGTAAAGTTCAAAACAAAATTTGTGAAGGCTCAAGAACACATTTAACTCAAAAGATAATCAGCCTATCCCAATAAAAGCCAGAAAATAAGAACAACTAAATAAAAGAATCCGCCAACTAATTATGCTTCCGCTGGCGGAGAAAACGGGAGTGGTGGAAGAGGAAACCATGGAAACGGCGGCAGAGGAATATTTGGAAGCGGAGGAAATGGAAAGGATGGGAGAGGTGGAAGCAACGGAAGTGGTGGCAGAAGGCCATCAGACGCCGTACTGCATACACAATAATATTTATCATCAGCTTACAGCACAAATGCCACACAAAACAATTAAGTAGAATTAATTAATTCCCCTTACTTTTTATTCTCCTCCTCTGCTACCGGTGGAACAAATGGTAACGGCGGAAGAGGAACCAACGGTGGTAGAGGTGGAAGAGGAACAGACGGTGGTAGAGGTGGAAGAGGAACAGACGGTAGCGGTGGTAGAGGAACAGCAGTGCTGGCGCTGCCAATGCATTAAAATGAGTTAAATAATACTAACAAGAAAAATATCATTTTTTGTCACTAAAGCTTACATCCTTTTTTAGATTTGATCACCCACATTTAATCACTATTAAAATTAGTCAACTCAGTTCTTTTTTATCAAAATTGTTCTTTTTTAGATCATTTCCCCTTTTTTAATTCATAAATTCTAAATCCCAATTTATTTTCAATTTCTACTGATAAAAAATTCCTAAACCCCTATTTGTTTTCACAATTTCTACTGAATTTAACTTTGAGTATGGAATATGTTTGACTAATCGTATCAAGAAAAAATACCTATAAAAAAAATCACACACACACCGAGAGGGGAGCTTACAAGCATTGGGCAAGGGGTACATTTGCGGGACTGAGGTTGCAAAGAGCGGGAAGCTGGAGAGCTTTGTGAGGGAGAAATTGAGAAACAACTGGTTGGATACATTTGCATATACTATCAACATTTTCGATCAATTTTGTAGCAGCAATGCAGCAATCAGACCCAGGCAGGGGAGGAGAGAAAGGATTTTTGAGAAAATCAGAGCAACGAAATAGATTTGAAATAACACTAGCGCAATTGTTTGCTTTTGCTGGAGTGGTCGTCGTGCTAACGACGACGATAGCCAGCAAAAACAGTGTCACAGTTGAAGTCATATTATCAAGCTAGATTGTGTGTGTTGTGGAGAGGAATATCGGGAGGGAATTTATAGTAGATGGATGTGTAAGAAATGGTGAGCATTCAATACAAATGTAGAGAGAGGTGCACGCGTAATCAATGGAGGGAATTTTTAAATTAGTGTGAGACTTGATGACGAACTTTTCCTTTTTTCAATAACTATTTTTAAAAGTCAGAAATGTTGATTTATGCTAATTAGGAATTTTATGGAGGGAAATTTTAATAATTACTGGCACACTATATTTTTAGTACTAAAAATTAGTGTGAGATTACACGAAAAATTTATCATTTCTTCTGAAAAATAAAAGGTGTAGTTTTTAGTGTAATAAAGAATCATTTATGTTTTTATTGAAAAAAATAATTTTAATACTATTTGTTCTTCAACAAAATTTTAAAAAAAAACCAATATTATTTGAATTTTTTGTTTTTATCACGACTGAATTTAATAAATCTTAAAGTTCAAATTTATTGTAAAATATGAAATTTATTTATTTATATAATTTTTTTAATATATAATGTTTTTGAAAAATGTTTAACTTAAAAGTTATGGGGTATGTTTTTATTGAAAATTTTGCTAGCTTTATGGAGTAAAACAATACTTGCCTTATTATTATGAAAGTGGGAAATAATGGTAACGGTTGAATACGCCTCAAATTGCTCGTTTAGTGAATGTTGCCATAGTAAAATTGCTCGATTTACTCAATATTTCCAATAACCTTACACAATCACTTTTGGAATGTTGCATTAATTCCAATTTTTTTGGCCATGCACTCATTTATACCATACGTTTATATTTATTTGAATTAAAGTTAATTATGTAATGTTTGTAAAGGTGCCTGTTTCATATTCTTGCTTTCTCACACCAAATTCAAAAGCTCTATATATAAAAGGAGGATGAGAACTCTCCTGCTTTCGCCACGTGTGCATTTGAGACCTCTCCTCCTTCCGCCACGTGTCTGCCATGTCATATATTTGTATTGTTATGTTAAAAAAATTATAATATATTGATGTGTGCGTATACATTTAATTATACAAGAAATTGTAACCGTTGCATTAATTCCAATTTTTTTGGCCATGCACTCATTTATACCATGCGTTTATATTTATTTGAATTAAAGTTAATTATGTAATGTTTGTAACGGTGCCTGTTTCATATTCTTGCTTTCTCACACCAAATTCAAAAACTCTATATATGTGTTGTGTACAGTAGGCTGGCTAATGTAAAGGAATTGAGTTTAGTTTTGTTTGAATATGTCTTTTAGTTTGTTGGTGCACAAAGGTTGTACAATCAACCACCACACTAGCCGATTTGGACAAGCTGTAAATTGTTTACAACCGTTGAAGTGAGTCTCAACAAGTAATTACTTACGTGGATGATTCCTTCTACTGGAATTTTATTTTTATTAGAATGTTGTATATGGGGGAATATTTAGTTTTTCGGTTTGGTTGTTTAGATTTTGAGTTTTAGGAGCAGAATTTAAGTGTTTTGGTAATCTTTGGGAATTTTTTATTTACATCAAGGCAACTGTTTTTTCAAAATATTAAATTTTGTTCTTGGAGTGGTTTAGTATTTCCAAGGGAATTCAAGCAACTACCATACAATATCTAGAGCAATATGTGAAATACTAACAATTACATTTTTAATGACAGGTGAAATATACTGCGAGGTAGTTCTTTTGCCCGTTGACACAAAAAATAAAAAATTGAAGATTCTTTTATAATGACATGTGAAATATACTTCGAGGTAGTTCTTTGCCCGTTGACACAAGAAAATAAAAAAATTGAAGATTTGCGGGTTGTAATATACTTAAAAGATGTAGGATTTTTTTTTTAAATGTTGTAGTTTTTTTTTCTTTTTAAATAATGTAGGTCCAGCTCAAGGGTATCTAACAACTACAATTTTCATATTAAAGAATATAAATTAAAACATCACATTATTTTAAAAAGAAAATTGGAGAGAGAGGATGTTTAGGAGGTTGCGAAACTTACAAAAGACAACATTTGTTGGCATTTATAGAAATTTGTAGAGAAAAAAAAGTAGAATTTTACTTTACTTGGTTGAGTTTATGAATATCAAATTTGAAGCAAGTAAACTATGGAATCAATTATATCAACAGTGACTCAGTCGATGGTGTAACGATGGCTGGTGGAGCTTCCAAGAAGAATTTTGCTCATTCGATTTTGTAATTAGTCTGGTAAACCATGGGAATGTTTTAGAATAAAACTACAAAAAGTCCGTGCAATAAAAAAAATTTAAGATATTTTATTATGCTATTTTCTTGATCAGGTGAACTTGTGGACTAGATAGAAAAAACTGAGAACAATAACCAGTAATTCAAGCTAGAAAAATGTGGTAAGAGTTTCAGCTACTAATGTCATAATTAAAATTATCAGCAGTATATAGGTTGGAAGAATAAAAATATGACCAACCTAGCTTCCAACAAAATGAAGATTGAATATATATGTAGCTTACAATATTATGATGTTGTTGCATGCATGCATCAAACACTACATTATGCTCTAATTGTTATTCATGTGCACTTATTATAGATATGTTGTTTATTTATTTTTCATTACCACTCCATATAGATTTCACAATTTAAAAATTATTAAAAGCTTTAACTACTTATTTTTCTAGACTTGAATTATATTGCCAAATTCCTTAGTATATATCAAGGAAATTAATTATATACATACAACTAATTCTATTTTCATGTGCATGTATTCTTCAATTAAATTATGTGAGTTGTATTATGTGGATCAAACTCCTCCATAATGACAATGTTGCATTGTTAAGTCTTTATTTTTTTATTTGTCAACACTCTATTATTAGGGGTAAAGACCATGAGAAGCAAAATTGATTTTGAATGGAAGGCATGAAGGTTGTAAAAAATGAAAGTAAGGTTTTTCAGCCAAGAAATTAGCAAAGGTCTCCACATGCTTAAGGGTATGTTAATTATACAATTGATTTATTATGTTTCAAATAACGTGTTTGGTAGAATATAATATATATATATATATATATGTGGTCAATTCGAAGAAAAATGTGTAATTGTAAATGCCTCTTGATTTATTTAAAAAAATTAACATCAATTTTTTTTTCAATTTTTTTTCCAAGAGCTTATAACATATTGCAAGTAAATCTACTATCAAACGAGTTATTAACTATGTATCACCATTAGAAAATTATCCATTTTATGAAATCAATTTTCGTTCATATTTTTTAGAATAATCTTTTGAAAACATTTTTTAAAGCTTAACTCTTCATATTGATCAAGTCACTCAAATTATACTTCTTAAAAGTTTCCAAAAAATTTAGAAACTATAATATAATTATTATTTTTAATTAATCTATATAAAAAAAAGTAAGGCAGAAACAATAAAGTTGATGATATTTCTATAAATTATAAAAAAAGAAAAAAGGTTAAAATAAACCTATGCATTACACTGAGAATTATGTCATGTGTCATTCCTCTTTTACTATTACAATTTTCATTCAACTTTTTTACTTTTCATCTACTCTTCTCACTATTCTCAAAAATTCTATCATTCTTCAAAGTAGTTATTATTCTCATTCAACCCACGCCTGTAAAATTAATTTTGTTTAAGTTGTCTCAAAAGCACGCGACGTCTACTTACGGGTCCGTAAGTGGTGGCTCAGACTTGATCGTGGGCCTCAGCCATGAAACTATAGTTCATAAAAATATTGAAGTTTTGGTAGGTCTTATTCAGACTATAGACATTTTGTTCAAAGCAAGTAATACTAAAAAAAAAAAAAATAACAAGCAAACTATGATGGCACGGGTTGCAAGATAGACTTTGAACTCTATCTATGAGAGTTTTAATATATCTATATACACGTGTACTTATTATTTTATTGACTATAAAAAAATTAAAACAGACACCGAGACACGTGTATTGCACGAGTGTTTTTATAGATGACATAAATGGAAGAGGAGAAAGATAGACATTTTGTTCAAAGCAGTTAATATAATTTTTTTTTTTTTTTTTTGTAAACAAACAAATTATGAAGACACCGATAAAAAAATAGACTATAAATTTGTTTAAAATAAGCCCGTGCATCGCACGGGTGAAAATCTAGTAATTATAATATTGTATACCTACGTTTGTAGTAGTACTAAACTACTAATTATAAATTTATTATAATATTACATACCTACATTTGTAGTAGTACTAAACTACTAATTATAAATTTACGCGGGGTTGTAATAAATTTATAATACTATATTTTAATTTATTGATTAAAAGTAATATTTAAAATATGTATATATTTATAACTTTATTATTCTATATTAAAAGATAAAAAATAAAATATTGTTAATATAGATTACATTATATATAAATAATAACAGAATAAATAATTATAATTTTATTAATAAAAGAAATCAAAATATGAAATTACAAATTGTAACATACGCACAATATTACTCTATCCTCAAACATTCCTAGTTTTTTATAGTCTTTAGCGAGTTGGAACATCATCCCTCGTAATAACATATATAGTTTTTCAAGCCTCTTGCACCTAATCAACTCCACAATCTTAGATTTCCATTTTGCAACCTGGTTCTTAAGATTGACTCGTTCAATTTGAAAAATATGGGCATTTAATAATTTTCTCTTTTTCCACTCAAAATCCCAGTACATTGCATCAAATTGAAAGTAGTAAAACACCTCATCCACAAACTATAGACAGAAAAGCATTCGAATAGAACGTGTCTTACTGATTCATATGTTTCACCACAGAAGATACAGAGTGTTACTCCTATTAAGGATAATATCTTGTAAATTAGCATTAAGTGTAAATCGTAACGGTAAATCATCATTAGTGTAAATCGTAACGTTAAATCATCATTAGTGTAAATCATAACGTTAGCTAATCAGATGGGATCGCACCCCTCTCAATGTAATATAAATAGGAGTACCCTTATCAATGCAAAACATATTTTCCATTCATCTTTCTCTATATGGTATAAGAGCAATTTTTTTGGCTAACGCCATCTCTTACGATCCTTTTCGATTTTATTTTCCTTTTGGTAATTTGGCCCAATCCTCCGATATTTTTCTCCAGATTTTGTAAATCCTTATTGTTTCTACGTAATCTCCAGAATCGACCCGGCCCAAATCCCAAAACCCTAACCCGCCTCACGCAGCACACACCAGCGCCACCGCCTCACGCCATTGCGTTGCATCATCCCCTACCTTTTTCCCTTCCGCTGATCGCTCCCATGGTCGTCACCAGCACCACCTCCACGACGACCGCATACTTTCCATATACTTCTCGCGCGATGCCATTGCCCAACGCCCCTGCCCCTCGGCAGCCACGCTCGTCCCCATCCGTCGGGCAAGCGTCATCAGGTGCTCGTCCTTACCTCGGCAAATGCCAACTCTGCAGCATTACTGGCCACTCTGCTCGCCACTGCCCGAACTACAACCCCTTGGCAGCCCATTCTGCTGCTCGCCCAACTTATGTACACCCATCAGCATACACATCCACCTCCTCGCCTCCTGCTCCAGAATGGATTTTAGATTCTAGGGCGTCACACCACATCACTACAGATCTTACCAACCTTTCCCACCACTCTCCGTATGATGGTACCGATGGAGTCATTATCGGTGATGGCAAACGCCTTGCCATCTCTCGTATTGGCACTCTTACATTCCCTCACATCTCCTGCTTACTTTTTCCGAACACCTTACTTGTACCTCATATGTCTCAGAATTTAATTTATGTATCTCAACTATGTGCTACGAATAATGTGGTGATTGTTTTCTCTGATTGTGACTTTCAGGTGAAGGATCCACGTACCGCGCGTTAATGGACTCTATATTTGGCGAAACACTCCACCCGTCTATCTTGCTGCTCGCCCTTCCCTACCCATCTGGCATGCTCGGTTAGGTCATCCCTCCTCTAAAATTTTGAATTTTGTCGTGTCCAGCCATAGTTTACACCTTAATAAATGTTCAAACTTCTCCTGTGATTCTTGTAAGTGCATAAAGAGCCACAAACTACCCTTCAACGACACTACTTTATCTTCGTCTATGCCCCTAGAATTAATTTTCTCTGATGTTTGGACGTCTCTTGTTCTGTCTAAAGATGGTTACAAATATTATGTTATCTTTGTTGATCATTTCTCCAAATATGTGTGGCTATATCCGTTAAAACGCAAATCTGATGTCCTACCCACTTTCATAGCCTACAAAGCCCTTGTCGAAAACTTCCTAAAAACCAAAATCACCACCCTCTACACTGACAACGATGGAGAATTTATTTCTCTCCGCCCCTTTCTATCCTCCAATTGCATTACCCACCTCACCACCCCTTCCCACACTCCTGAGCACAATGGTGCTTCTGAACGTCGTCATCGACATATCGTTGACACCGGCCTTGCTCTCCTTCACCATTCCTCCATACCTCTCTCGTATTGGCCCTTTGCCCTTGCTGCTGCCACCTACGTGATTAATCGTTTACCTAAAGTTGGTCTCTCTCCAAAATCCTCATTTGAAACCCTATTCCACTGTCGCCCCAACATCCTCAAACTCCGGGTATTTGGATGTTTGTGTTATCCCTGGCTTCGTCCCTACACCTCTCACAAACTTGCCCCCCCTCCCACCCTTGTGTGTTCATCGGATACTCTCAACCCAAAGTGCTTACCTTTGCCTAGACTTATCTTCCAACCGTCTTTACACATCTCATCATGTCGGAGATATGCTGCACATCGAGGCTCAAACTTATCTTGCTTGACATGAGCATATGCTGCACAACCAAATACCCTTAAGTGTTTGTAATCGACTACATGGCCAAACCATAACTCCTCTGGGGTTTTATACTGCACAACTAAGGAAGGACTTCTGTTTATCAAATAGGTTGTTGTTGACACAACCTCTCCCCAAAACACATTTGGCAGACAAGAGTTGTTCAACATACATCTGACTCTCTCAAGTAAGGTCTGATTCATCCTTTCAGCAACTCCATTCTGCTGAGGTGTGCCTGGCACATTTCTATGTCTCACTATCCCCCTCTCGTTACAAAACTCATTGAACTCTGCTGAAATGAACTCCAGTCCATTATCAGTTCTAAAATACTTGAGCTTTCTTCCAAAGACATTCTCCACCTCAGTGAGCCATTCCCTGAAATTTTCAAATGCTTCTGATTTGGATTTGAGAATAGCTACCCACACCTTCCTCGAATAGTCATCTATGATAGACAAGAAGTATCTACCACCAGACCTCGTCTGATTCCTAGCTGACCCCCATAGATCTGAATGGACATAGTTCATGATCCCATTGGTAGAGTGAACACTCTTCCAAATCTAAGCCTCTTGGCTTTTCCAAGGATGCATGACTCACACAACTCCAACTTTGTGATCTTGTCATTTCCAAGCAAACCTTGTTTAGACAGCTCTAGTAGGCCTTTCTCACCTACTTGAGCTAGTCTCTATGCCACAACATAGAGTTGTCCTGCACCTCTGCTAAAATCTGATCTACCAGCTACTGTATTTCCCTTCAGAAAGTAGAGATCATTCCTTCTCACACCTTTTAGGACAGTCAGCTCCCCATTTGACACACTTAACTCTCCATCAGCAGACTGGAATGAATAGCCCATAGAATCTAGCATCCCAAGTGATATCAAATTCCTCTTAAGTTCAGGCACATACCTAACACTGTTGAGTATTCTTACTACCCCATCAACATCTTCAGGTGAACACTACCTTCTCCCACAACTTTGCAAGTGCGATCATTCCCAAGCAGAACAGAATCGCCCTTTTGTAGCTTGAAGTCATGAAACCAATCTCTTCTTGGAGTCATATGGAAAGAACACTCTGAATCCAGGATCCATGTTTGCTGTTCTGCAGAGGATGTGATGGTTAGTGCTTGAGCAAACTCGTAGCCTTCTTGCTCCTTCTCAGCTTGGGTCTGATTAGCTTGATTCTTGTCAGTAGAGGTCTTGGCACAAGATTTCCTCAAGAACTTCTTGTATTTATGACAAACATTCTTATAGTGCCCAGGTTTGTTGCAATGGTAGCACACTGCATCACCTTGATTGGACACAACTGGTTTTCCTTTATCAGCTCATTTCGATTGACTAAGCCCCTTCTTGGATCCAGACTTCTTCTGGCCTCCTCTAATTGCCAATCCTTCTCCATTGTTGCTCTTATCTCCTTGAGATGTCTTGTTGTGCAACAGTTTGGACTTGACATCCAGCATTACATTCTCCAATGTAATACTTTCCTTCCTACCATACAAGATGGTGTCCTTTAAGATTTCAATAGGGAGAGCACTCAATAGAATCATAACTTTATCCTCTTCCTCTAACTTGACATCTAAATTCTCTAGATCATCAAGAATTCTATTGAACTCATCAAGCTAATCCGGAATGAGTTTGTCATCACTCATTCTGAAGGCATACAACTTTTGTTTCGAATAGAGACGGTTAGCTAAGGTTTTAACCATGTAAAGTTTACCTAACTTGTCCCAGACCTCCTTCGCGGATTTCTCTTTAGCCACCTCTCTCAAAACCTTATCACCAAGCAGAACAGAATAGTGCTTCGAGCTTTCCGTAACATTTTGTTTCTTTCAACAACAGCTGTTGCAGATTCACTAACTGAGGTTGTAGACTCTTCGAGCACGTCGAACAAGTCTTGCTGTTCTAGGAGAGCCTGCATCTTGACTCTCCACATCCCAAAGTCACAGGTGCCTGAGAACTTCTCAATGTTATACTTGGTTGAATTCTCCATCTCCGATCTGGCAATTGCTTCAAGGGCGACGATCGATTCGTTCTCGTTTCCCACAAACGGCGCCAATTGTCAATTAATTACCCCTTAGATTAGACTTCTCTAATCACAAGTGATCATCACACCCTCAAACAATCCAACAAAGATAACAATTCACAAATATAAGAACGAGAACAGAAAAACAGAGCACACGCAGATTTAAGTGGTTCGATCAACTTGATCTACATCCACATGACACACGACTTCAATCTTGATTGATAAAAGAGATGTTTACACACTCATCACTCGGAAAGGGAATTTTTCCTCACTTCACTCGTGAACTCTCAACTCTCAAGAACGAATGCTCGAAGGCGTCAAACTTTACAATTACAAGTAATGGGGTATTTATAGAAATCAAGGATGATTGCTGCGTGTGCTGAATGCATGATCATTGCCACGTGGATTTTGTTACAACCCCCTTAACAACCTTACGCTTTCTGCATTGCCCAATCTGAATTTGACCGCAATGCCATTCACTCGTTTCTTGCAAACAGACGACACCATCAGAAGACCTCCCTCTTCTAATTACTCTTCTGATATCCCAACACTTAATCAAAAGACTAACTCTGCAAACAGAACTCTACTGGTCTGATCTGACCTCTTCTGATCTTCTCATCTCAGCTAATTCTAAGCAACACCTTCTCATCTGACTGTATCCAACACTCATCTGATCAGGTCTGAGTTAGCTTGCCTGACTCCACCAGCTGATATGTCCAACAACTGAGTCCTCCAGAAGACTTTTATCAGCTAAGTACACCAGCTGATACTCACAACAGCTGAATACTTCAGCGGACTAGACAACTCTTCTGAATTCAACATCAGACGAGTAGAACTCATCTGAATGTCCGAGATTATGAGATAAATCTCACATTATACAATCACATTACAATTTTTTTTTCTTTTAATTACTCATTCTCTCTCCTACTTTTCTTCTACATGCACATTTATTCCCCCTCTTACTTTTCTTTCTTACACTAATTACTCTGCTAACTAACAATAATAAAATAATACAACATCACTATTGATTTGACATAAATTTCTTCATCCACACCTATTTTACAATCTATATTCAAACACAATTATTATTCAATACTATTAATTGATTATTCCATCCAGATTTTTTCAATCCTCATCCCATCCACCACAATCCCTAGTTTTTTATAATGAGACTCTCTCCTAAGTTAGAAGATCTGGGCTTGAAGCGAGTTGCGGTGAAAAGAGATGCAAATATCACATTCAAACTATTAGGGCATGATTGGTATGCGGTAATAGGCTTGGAATGAAATGAACATTCATTGGCCCATTCCTAATCTCACGATTGGTATATTTTTTTTACGTGGAATCCCAATTCCTTAAGGAATGATGATTCCCAAAAATAAAGAATTCTGATTCCTCTCCATCCCCCTGTCTTTCCCCATTCCATTTTGTGTGGAATCGAATTAATATTTTTTTTTACATAATTATCCTTTTCAACAATTAACCCACTTCTCCAACCCCAATTCATAATTAAATACGCAGTTTATTATTCAACATTCTTCAACTCTAATTCAAGAGAGAAGACGCTGAGAAAATAAAACATGTATTGTTTTCTCTCTCTATATATGTGCAAAGAGAAGACGTTGTCACACTTGTTCATGTTTGTTAAATTAATTGAACAATCGATGTCCTCGATCTATAAATATAAACTGGTTTTCATTAAAGAAAAAATTCTTAAATCAGAATTAAATATGGAAGTGGGGGACGGCATGAATGTCGGCGGCAGAAAGGTGGGAGATGACGATGCAGTTTGGGAGAGAAGAAGAACCATGTTTTAAAAAAAAAAATTAATTTACTTAATTTTTAATTATTTTTACTTTTAGTTAATTGAATGACCAATACAAATAGAAAAGGAAGGTACATGAGTGATAAAAATGATACTTTTCATACGTTGGATCAATGATCCAATGATATTTAATGAATGAACAACGAGTTTAAATAAACAATTATTTATGTAAATTTTGTTATTAAAATAATAGCATATTCATTAATTTAATAGTATGTTTTATACTTCTTCCATTTTTTATTAAGTGTCACTTTACCTTTTTTAATATTTTAAAAATAAATGTCATTCTACATTTTTTTTCTTTAATTTTGACAATTTTACCCTTATACATTATACTCCCTTCATTTTCTTTACTTTGATTTAAGTTTTTTCTCTTTTAAATATAGTACTATAGCATAAATTAGGGATAACCCTTAATTATTGTATACATGAATATCACCTACAATATTGACCACATTCATTACTAAACATAAATTTAATATTAAAATTAGTTATCATTAATGAAGGGTAAAATGGTCCATAATTATATATCTTAATTTGTTGAAAATTGTTAAAATGACACTTAATTAAAAGTGAAGGAAGTAAAATATATATTGAAGGGTATTTTAGTCATTTAAAATAAAATATATATACATTATTTTAAATTTAATTTTAGTATAAAATCATGTGAATGGAATCAATTAAGGAATTATCTTTCCATTCTTAATTAATACTCCATCAATCTTGAGAATGGTCTCAAGACTTCATTCCATATCATGCCCTTAATTCTTTTGCATTGATGAATCGTGCTTAAAAAATTATGTTGATAGTTGCAAGCGGGTACTTAATTTATTTATTTTTACCTCAAGTTATGTTAATCGTATCCCCGCAAGCGAATATATTTTATTCTTCTAAAATAAATGAAAATACTATCCATCAATTAATTTTGTGTATATTTTTTTTGGGTGGGCTATTAACCCATATATAATGTTATACATACTCCATTATTTTAAAAATAAAAATAAATATGGATAAAATAACTAAGTAATCCTTTTATACGGAAATGATATAGAGCCCACCAATTGTGCCCACCAGTTTTGCCCACCGCCCCTAGGCATTACCACGTCAATAAATTCTTATTTATATTTAATTTAAACTTAATCTAATACGGAAATGATATAGAGCCCACCAATTGTGTCCACCAGTTTTGCCCACCAGTTTTGCCCACCGCCGCCCTAGGCATTACCACGTCAATAAATTCTTATTTATATTTAATTTAAACTTAATCTAATATCAATATTTTATTTTTTTTATCTATATCAATATTTAAAAAAATTCTTTTTTATATTTAATTTAATATTATCTCTATCAAATTATGCTAACCATCAATCTTTTCTCAAATCTTTCCATCACCAATAATTTTTCTCCACAAAAAAAATTAAAGAAAATAAAAAACAATCTAATTGTCATAACAAAAATTAACTAAATGTCAACCAATGAAAGAAATATAAAAGAAACACAAATAATAAAAAAAACTCAGGAAACCTAAAAAATTGATGGTAATGTGTAAGATGCTTTGATACTTGTTCATTAGTTCCCTTGCGTACATTGTTCTTCTACTTGTGACCTATTACCAATCATGAAATAGTCGTGTTAGCTTAAAAAAAAGTTTAAAAAAAAAGCATACTTCTTAAGGTCTAGAGTGGGACAGGTTCGTTTATCATGGCCGCCTTCGACTGCAAACACTGCATGTCCTACTGCTTTGTACCATTAATGGTGATGATGGCGAGCGTAATTTGATAATTTGATAGAGATAATATTAAATTAAATATAAAAAAAGATTTTTTAAAATATTGATATGGATAAAAAAATAAAATATTGATATTAGATTAAGTTTAAATTAAATATAAATAAGAATTTATTAACGTGGTAATGGGCGGTGGGCAAAACTGGTGGGCACAATTGGTGGGCTTTATATCATTTCCGTCCTTTTATATAAATAGGGAGTAAAATAATTTTAAAAAAGTGAAAAAATATATTTAAAATTTGAAAATTATTTTAAAAAGTCAACAAAATATTTAAAATAATGAATCAATCAATTTTTTTGAAAAAAAATCTGAGAAGATTTAATAAAATCTGAAAATATTCAAAAATAAATAAAAATAATCAAATAAATTTTTTAAAAATCAATTAAACATAACTAAAAAGGTAAAAATATTTAATAAGTTTGATAAAAATTGTAAAAAAAATTAAAATTAAAAAATTAAGAATTCAAATTAATATAAAAAAAATTAAAAAATATATTTAAAAAAATCACCTAAATCTTCAAAATTAATTAATTAAATAAGCTTTGAAGATTTAGTTGATTTTTTAATATTTTTAAATTTTTTGTAGCTTTAATTTATTTTTGAAGATTTTTTTATATTTGATTTTTTTTATTTAGTAATTTTTTAAGATTAAATTGATTTTTCTTTTTCTTTTTTATTTAGTTTATCAAAATTTTGATTTCTTAAATTGATGTTTTTAATTTTATTTAGATTTAATTAAAAAAAATCAATTTAATTATTTTGAAATTTTAGTTGATTTTTTTAATGTTTTAAATTTTTTAAATAATTTTTTCATTCTAATATTTTTTCATTCTAAGGTTACGTCCCACGTCCGGACACGGGTGAGTCCCAAAACAAACATGCCCTAAAAAAACACGCTCTAAACAAAGAGGGGTTAGGGTTCTAACTTCTAAATAGCGGAGTACAATTTATTCGTCTAGATGTAGACATTTCAAATCCACTCCAAAATTCCAACACAATCCGCCGCGCTTCCCCCTACAGTCGGCGTCGTTTCTCCGGCGCTTCTCTATTTGTGTGAACCCTTTCTCTGAATCTCGATTGCCCAGCGTATGATCCGATCCCCAGCTAAAAGGCGCACGACCCAGGCCACGCCCACCTCCAAGACCACCCACGGTAAGTGCTGAATCGTTCATTTTTGGAAAACAAAGTTTGGTTTGGAAAAAGTGTATCTAGGCCAACCGTTCATTTCTGGAAACCGATTGTGTGTAACAGTGCCAACAGAATTGTAATGTAATTGTCCCATTTTTCAATCAGTGCTTCACTTTGCAATTCATGAAAACCGATTGTGTGTCATGACTTATAGCCTATTAAGAGTGTCATCTTGACTGCTACTTTCTATTCCCTTTTCTTTTCGAGTTACCCCTCATTTATAATCTGATTAATACATGTTTGTTCTATCAAATCTAAAAAACCAGCAAATTGGTAAGATCAGCACCATTCATAATAGGTACTGCCTTTGAAGATCTTGGGTGGTAAATGCCTCGTGTTGTTTCAGGATATTGATAGGAGGTATTGATAGGACATTGGAGGTTTTTAGGTATTGATAGGACATTGGAGGTTAACATGGTCTGAATACAACAAATTCTCTACCTGAAGAACAATTATGATTAAGTAATCTAACTATGGAGATTTATACTGTGAAAAAGATGTTGATTTGTAGAGTATTTTGATGCCAAAGGTCCTAGATGTTGTGCCACATCAGTGGGCTCTCTCTCTCTCTCTCTCTCTCTCTCTCTCTTTGTGGTAAAGGGGGGAATGGGGGATGGTGATATATTGTTGTTTGGAAGTCGTATTCCTGGCAACTTAATTATTGGGCAGATTTTTATCTTTTACAGATGAGTTGTATTGTTTCTATATCGTACCCTTTTGGGAATGAGTTACAAGGTTTTTCCGTTGGATCCCCTCTTTAGCATGTCAAAATGTAGATCATAAGTTTCCTCAACGTTTGATTATTTTCTTGCATAAGCATGTATCAAATGAAGATGAATGAGTCTGTCAATAAGAATACATAGATATGCCAACTTCTTGATCATTGTATTAAGCGGTGCATTCATTGTGTGACAATCTGTGTTGTTTTAGTGTTGAATGTTGATGAAGTTCAATTATTCATTTTTGATTTTTCTAAGAATATTATTTGGTTTGATATTGCTACAGGTTCTCTTTATATCATGTGTGCTGTATGTTGGTGCTGATTTCGTCTTTGCAGGAGTATTTCTAAGGTGAGAAACTTCAAAATGATGCAAGTTCCACACCAAATTGTGCAATCCCCAGCCAGGTTAGGCCTGCCAAACCCCAACTCACCGTCTGTTCAGACCACAAATCCACCTAAATTCTCGTCTCAAAACCCACAAACGCAACACTCCCATCAATCATCAAATCAGTCCACAACTCCCGGTGTTTCCTCAACACTCCTTCCTCTCCTACCACCTCTCCCTAGAGCTCAATCTCTTCTCCTTCAAATGGCATCTCTCACCTCGAAACTCTTTGATGTCTCACCCAACCGTTCGCATTGGATCAGTGCCTTTCGAGGCTCCCTCCCTTCCTTCTTGCCTTCCCAGACGCCAGCGGTCCCCGACTTGTCTCCTTCTTCTACCAAAGAAGTCATCGCCCAATTCACAGCACTTCAGACTCAACTCTTCGAAGCTGTTGCAGAGCTTCAAGAGATACTCGACCTTCAAGATGCTAAACAGAAGCTCAACCGAGAAATCCGGTCGAAAGATTCTGCTCTCCTCGCTTTCGCCAACAAACTTAAAGAAACCGAGCACATTCTGGACATCCTAGTCGATGATTATTCTAACTACAGAAGCCGTAAACGAACTAAATCTGTGGATGACACCGAGGATTCTTCTACAACTACTGTTGAAACTCAGCTAAAATTAACTGATATATTGTCGTATGCCCACAAGATAAGCTACACAACTTTTGCACCCCCAGAATTCGGCGCTGGACAGGCTCCTCTCCGCGGGGCCCTTCCTCCGGCCCCACAAGAGGAGCAGATGCGTGCATCACAGTTATATGCTTTTGCTGACCTGGACATCGGTTTACCCAAAACCGACGAAGGCAAAGACAAGATAATCGAGCCATTAATGGAGGCCCCTGCTGCACTGCCTACTGAAAGCAATCCACTCGCCAACTTATCTGCTATTCAGGGATTAATTCCTCCGAATTTTGTCATACCACCAGGATGGAAGCCCGGTATGCCTGTGGAATTGCCTAGTGATTTACCTATTCTACCCCCGCCCGGGTGGAAGCCTGGAGACCCTGTCACATTCCCACAATTGGATTCTGTTCCTCCTCCACCAAGAGTCGAGGAACAGCAGCCGA
This sequence comes from Galeopsis tetrahit, assembly GCA_963675135.1. NCBI lineage: Eukaryota > Viridiplantae > Streptophyta > Magnoliopsida > Lamiales > Lamiaceae > Galeopsis > Galeopsis tetrahit. The sequence continues at coordinate 74,598,676 of OY776123.1, forward strand.
GGCCTGGCCCACCACCCGGTCTGCCCAAAGCACCCGAGCCAATTCAGGTCCGGCACGTGCAGCTTGATATTGAGGATGACGGTAGTGATTATAGCAGTGATGTTGATAGCTCTGAGAGTGAAGATTGATAGTGTTAGTTCAGGTTTATGGTTCAACTTCAGAAGCTGCAATGCTGCATGATTGTACCACTCTGTTTTTATTTATTTACTTTTGAATAGTTTGAATCTTTTTGAATACAGAAGGTTAGGCACCAATATTGGTATACAACTTACAATTTACATTTAAGAAATTGCGAAAATAAAATAATAATTTTATAATATAATTTATATTACTCCGTATTAAATATTAACTTTGTACTTAATTGAATCGTCCAATTCTATTTTTTAATAGTATTATTAATTTTTACAGAATATTAGTATTAATTTTTTAAATTGAATAAACGGTGTAAGTGATTAGAGACAATAACAACATCGAGCCGTGATATGGATATTCCTTATCAATATATCCATCGATATTTCCACGACTCATAAAAAGATTGAAATTGACTCGAATTTAATCGAGTATCGAACTACATGAGTATCTATTGAGTTCGAGTTTACAAATACTTGGTTCGAAAGACTCGCGAGTCTAATCGAACCATTAACTATATTAGGAAAATTATGTTTTACATTTAATTTTTTAAAATTATGCAGGTAATCGAGTGGAGTTGAACCGAGCTTCAATTTTTCGAATTTTTTGTTGAGTCGAGATTGAACTTAAAAAATTTAGACTTGATTTGAATTCGAGTCAAATTTCAAGTTTCGAGTATAGCAACCGAGCAAGTTTCGAACCAAATATCACTCTCAAATCATTCACACTCCTAATAGTACCATGTGAATACAAAACTGTCCTTTAACATATCCAATGGAGGAATAATCGCCTAAACATTCTTTTCTTCTTTCAATCAGACAAAAAAATCTCTTGAATACATCGACTAATTGTTTGCACCCCCAGATAATTGGGATCTCCGTAAATGGACCCACACGCAAATTTAAGGTTTCTGTATAATTTGTTCTTTTTATTGGCATACATTTTCTTTATTTTCTTGAAGTGGAGTGCACTTTGAGATAAGTGTATCAAATTCACAAGAAGAGTAGAACAATTTCATCAAGGATTGATGGCTGTAAGTGTTTGACAAAATGCCACATCTACATATATGTTCAGACTCATCTCAGTAGTATATTACATGATTCTACTTTCAAATTGATTTTGATTAGTGAATGATTTGGTTTATTTTCTTTCTGGCCATTCCTTTCTAACTTGTAAATTACTTTTTAATTGCCTTATAAGTAAAGCAAGGAGTTGCTTCATCTTATATTGTTATTAATCTTCAGGTTTAGTTTTATTCATTTGCTTGAATTGATGCACAAATGCCTTGTAAATAGGTAGAGAAAATAGCTGTAAAATCACTTTCCAATTGTTTGAGGCTGCCTATCAAATTCCATTGCTCCATTGACACTTTAGTCCAATTTTAATATAGTTTGTATGCTCATCATTGAAACTAATAGCTGCTAATGACTTGGTTGCAGCAGAGGTCACATGTTCCTAAATTTGGCAACTGGGAAGGTGACAATGTGCCCTATACAGCATACTTTGAGAATGCACGTAAAGAAAAAACGGGTGGTGTTAGAATAAATCCAAACGATCCAGAACAAAATCCTGATGCTTTCAATTTTGGAGGACCAAGAGTTGCTCCACCAAGCCCTGATAGACAGGTTGCACCACGAAGGTTTGGCAATCAGAGAAGCACGTACGACCAGCATAAGCGAGATAGTCGAAAGATCATGGCTTCAGAATCGAGCAGTGATAAAAGCCCGTCTGATAGTTCAGTCAATAAGCCAAACCTGCAGCATAAGAATAAATATACTAGTGATGGCCATGTTCCGCCTTCACCAGGACCCTATAGTATGAACCAGGCTGATGATTTTGTAAGTATAGTTTCCCCCCTTCTAGTTTATTCAATTGCTTCATTTTTTCATGCTAGTTCAAGAATTTATAATGTGATTATTGAAAATATTGTGTAAAGTTTGTGAAAGGCTTGGAGCCTTGGACTTGGGTGGATCTATATTTCAATGTATGACATGCTTGCAATATGGCATCAATATAGAACTGATAAATTGCGATTATTTGAGATTATTAGTCAGTATATTTCTGAACACGAGTTTGCTTCTTCGTGTGCATATGAAAAAAAACAGTATATTTGATCATCTTCTCTTGGTTGAGCTTTTAGAAAATACTTGTCTGCTGTCTGCAGTTAGGGAATTTTTTGTGTTTCACTTGAATACGCTTAAAATTCCATTGTTAGTAAACTATAGAATTCGTAGATATGTAACAAATATATTTGCAGAAAATTAACTCAGTGACCTGATGCATTTCACCTATATGAAGGTATATATCAGGTAGTTTTTTGTTTTCTTAAGGCAGATTTAAAGATAGGCCAGAGTGTTTTCTTTTGGTAAATGGTACCTTAAAACTGAAATGCAGAGATGCACTCGATTTCCCATCGCGTCTGAATTTGAATTTGACCATGTAAAATTTTCAGCTGTTTTTGAAGTATTGATCCTTGATTTAACAAAGGAAACCAACTGTGGCAGTCTTACAGATCAGTGTCAGTCCCAAAGTTCGGACAATGGAACGAGAATGATCCCAGATCAGCAGAAGGATTTACCGTCATATTCAACAAAGTGAAGGAGGAAAAACAGATAGCAGCTGCTAAGTTCCCTCCTGTGCCACTACACAACAATTATGAGACTAGCCAGGAAAAGGAGACTAGAAAGGTATGTGGCATTTAAAATCATGACTTTTAATGGAATAATCTCTTGTTCAACATAATTGTAGCTCTACTTAACTGAATTTGACTAATAATCCTCTATTCTCAATCATGCAGAGATTTTGCTGCCTGTTTTGAAGAGTTCCCAGTCGATGAGACGAATAAGCATCATGCTGTCAATACTCGAACTTCGTTTGTGAATCTCTTGTTCTGTAAGAAACAGAATTTATCAAAATTTCACTTCTCCTGAGTAATTTGAATCACTTTGATGAATGCCACCTGCCCTCTTTAGATCAGGTTAAAGGATCCCCCTGCCCAATATAGTTTTTTTTCTTAAAAATCACATATTTTGTTGCAACATAGCAAGTGATGTGTATAGTATTAGTAGTTATAATGTTTTGTTTTCACATTGCACATGACATGATGTACACTTAGATGATATATCGTTTCGTCCACTTAATTTCGGTTGATTGGTACTCCAATATACTAATATGAACTTCATACTGTTTTTAGTATTTTTTTGTTCATCAAAGTCTTTTCACTCTCAGTCTTGATTGAATCTTTCCGATTGCAAAGTAAATAAATAAAAAAAACATTTTTTTTGGTCAATTCTTCATTTACCTTTTAATAACATGTTAGGTAGAGATGAAATAAAGTAAGTATACTTAGTACTCCCTCCGTCCGCCTATAAGTTTCACGTTACTTTTTGGCACAAAGATTAAAAAAGTGTTTAAATAATATATATAGTACAAGTGATGTGATTGAGAGAGGAGAGAGATAGAGATAAAAAGTAAGATATAAAGTGAAGTGTAAGAAAAAGTACTTACCAAAAAAGTATGGGAAGCTTATAGACGGACGGACCAAAATGGTAAAATAGGAAACTTATAGGCGGACGGAGGGAGTATATTTTTTTAAAAAAGAAACAGATACACTTTATATGGACAGTTAAGGGCATCTCCAACGTGTTTGGCAATTTGCCACAATTCCATTTTTTTTTTTTTTTTGACAAATTTGCCACCAACTCAAATTTCTACCCAAATATATTTTTGCCTATTTGACCTATTAATTTGCTTTTTGGAAAATATCAATTTTGGTCACCCAATTTTACCTCTTTTCATATTTGGTCATCCACATTTAGTCACTATCAAAATTGGTCACCCAGTTATTATATTCTATCAAAATTGATCAATCTCTGTTAGTCAATCTGTCATTGACTAACGGAGAAAGAGTTTTGAGCCGTGAAATTTCTCAAAACCTAAGGTTAAAAAATTATCATGCATCTTCTAGAAATAATGAAACAAATGCAAACGTAAGAATGAAACATGTGCAAGAATTACCAATATTTACATTATATTTATAATAGGTCAGAAGAAGGTTATTTTTGTTGGTTTACCTTTTATTTTACAGAAAATGAGAAACTCAATAGATAGAATGCAACTTTGTACTCTGTTTTTTTTTTTAACAATTGTACTCTGTTTTCCAATTCTTGGTTTCATACTGAATTTATGTAATAATTGGAGATATAAAGTTATTTCAATTCATCATAATTTGTGGTGAAGTTTAATTATAAAGAATTTTCTAAAATTATTCATTCAAGAAAATTTCATAAACTTATTTTTCATTCTAAATATTTTTCTATTAAGATCATTATTGCAGATTTCTTGAAATGTTAATCAAACAATTGGGCAAATTTCTATCTCCTGAGTTTCTCATTTCCTAATTATCTATAAAATAAAAATAAAAAGTAAACCAACGAATCACGTTGTACAAGATGCATCAGAATTCCTTCTGATCTATTATATGTTCTACCAGATGCATCAGAACCATGTTTCATTCTTGCTTCTAGTTTGTTTCATTAGTTCGGGAAGATGCATGAAATTTTTTTAACCTTAGGTTTTGAGAAATTTCACGGCTCAAAACTCTTTCTCCGTTAGTCAATGACAGATTGACTAACAGAGTGATCAATTTTGATAGAATATAATAACTGGGTGACCAATTTTGATAGTGACTAAATGTGGGTGACCAAATATGAAAAGAGGTAAAACTGGGTGACCAAAATTAATATTTTCCTTTGCTTTTTGTTGTCTAGTTACCCTCTTATTTTTATTCTCATTTTCTTTATTAATATATCATTTAATTTATTTGGAATTTATTATTTTATCATTATTATTTAAATTAAATAATGATTTTAATTTTTTTTTTATGATGAATAATTATGAAATATTTAAATATTGAAAACATATAATTTAATTGTAAGTCAACGTTAATAATTTAAATTATAAAATACAATAGAAAATAAAAATACATATTACTCCTATAAATTTAAATTGTAAAATACAATAGGATAAAAACATACATCTCTCAAATTTTTATCTAATTTTGAAAGTTAATGACTATAAATATGTAATTTATATTTTAAAGTATTACATTTTGTGATTTAATTTATATTTTATGCAATTGAATTTGGTGTTTTGTTCCATTGATTTTTTTTATATTTATATTTTTATATTAAATATATCATTTTTTGTCTAATTAATTTAATTTAAATATAAATATGAAATTATATATATGTGGATAAACAAATATTTAATAAAATATAGTAATACATTTGAGTTTGATGATTGAAGATGATTTTATCGTTTAACTCAATTTTAGTGACAATTCGAGTTGAAAAATTGGAGATGACCTAAAAATTTTTGAGTTAAAGATTAAATTAAATATTAAAATTTAAGTATCTATCACACAAGTTAAGAATTTGTCAAAAAGAAAGTGAACATGATAAAAACTTTATAAACTTTTAAAATAGTGGAAAATGAAAAATATAAAAATAAATCTTTTCAAAAACTTATTATGAAAGTACCCAAAACATTCGAATCATCTAGTGATCTGATTCATATCTTTAAATTGATTCAATTATATAATAGTATGTAATATTATATAAGAATTTTTTTTACCCTAAGTATATACTGATTTGACATTATATATACATATATATTGATTCAAATTTTGAAATTTGCTTTTAGCCGTAGCTAATATTTAAATTTGACGTGGGTCATGCCTGTCTATTAGCAAGCAGCGATCCATTTTGAGTTCTCTTTAACAGAAAGATTAATTCATGTCATATTCTCAAAACTCTAAAGTATTCCGAGCTCAAAATCTGAAAAAAAAAATCCTTTTAAATTACATTAATTTTACAAATAATAACAATGGATTCGAATAACACTAAATATAATTATTTGCACGAATAGGGTAAAAACAAAAAGGACCTACTCAAAAATATAGTTTTATTATTTATGATAAAGATTACTTACATACATCTAATATAAAAATATCCCAAAAAATTAATATTACACATTATCATTTATTTTTAAATTTATTATTCATTTACACTTACTAAATCATTCAAAATACTTCTTAATTTATTTTAACTCATTTTCTAAAAAAAATGTGTCAATCTTATTCCATTGGTTTTTTTGTTACCCATCCCTTTTCCCCCTCTCCATGACTCGAACCCAGGACCTAAGGCCTAGGTAGTGGTGCTCCAACCACTTGAACTATCCCACTTTGTCAATCTTATTCCATTGGTTGGGGACCACTCTCTTTCAAATGTTTAGTTAATTATTAGGAAAACTGTACCCACTAATATTATTACTGGTTAATAAATTTCGGAAGCGCGACTTTTGTAGAAAATGTAAAAAACTGAAATAATCGAACTACAGAAGAGTAGAAAGAGAATTATAAAATAGAGAATTGAATTCCCTCTTTCACGATTTTCAAATTCCCAACAATTTTTCTCATCCTGCTCCTGCACCAGAGAACCGACCCAACCATTGTTCTCATCTTGCTCACTAGAGAACCGCCGGTTAAGGGATACTCGCTGCGGAGAAATGGATATCGTTTCACGCCCGACACATTCATGCTCTAAGGAACACCTGAAAATATATCAAACCTGGTTCAACTTCGCTGATTCAGGTTTCATTTCTTTTGTAATTGTTGCTCATTATTTAATCTGAGTTCAGATATCTCAGATAATCATTAATTTTTCATTCACAGATCGTGATGGCCGTTTAAGTGGGAATGATGCGACCAACTTTTTTGGCATCTCTGGTTTAACGAAGCCTGAACTCAAACAGGTTTAGAATCGAAATGCCTTTGTTAGATTGGTTTAAGTTTGCTTGTTCTCTTTTCTATTTATTATTGTGTTAGTGATATTTAGGGTTTCATCTGTTATTGGATAATAGATTGAAGATATTTCAACATTCGTTACTAGTCTTTGAATTTTCTGCCATTGGAAAAATTGTGGAGTAGTGTCTAGTCTCCTGTTTATCTAGAGTTATTCATTAGGATATGCTTAAGATTTCTTCTTACTTTTGGATGCAATTGCACAATGTATTTAAATTTATATTTATTAAATTTGAGTGAGACAATTTATAATTGTTTCTTATCAAATTATATAATTTGCATGAATTTTTGGGGGATTATCCAGTGCTGATTTTATCTGGCTATTTTGAGGTCTCATTCACTCACTTGGTTTACTTCAGAGAGCAGTTGGTTTTCAAGTCACTTACTCTTTCGTCATCTTTTCTTTTGCATTTTTATGATTTAAGGTTTGGTCAATTGCTGATACTAAGCGACAAGGCTTCTTAGGTTTGACGGAATTTATCACTGCAATGCAGGTTCTACCTCATATAAAAATAGCATTTTATGATAAGAACAAATGATTCTCGAGTCCTCAAGACTAATGCTGTTTTTTCTTTTGTTCAATTCCCCTCTTTTCAGTTAATATCTTTGGCACAAGAAGGATATGGACTTACCTCAGATCTTCTTAAAAAAAGAGGCAAGTAGAGGAATATGTTATCTTTCCTCATCATTATTATACAAGATTAAAGACGAGTAGGCTAGCATATTAATCTATTTGTTGACATTTCATATGTAATTGTTCTTTTGTCTTTTCTGGTGAAAACTGATATTATATTCAAACTAGCACTGATCTTTAGAAATACGAATCTGCTGGATGATGATAATTCACATCTTTTATAAAAACCTTTACCTTGTTCACTATTCCAACTTTTCTGATTATTACGAAGTGAAAATTGGTTTTCTTCTTGCAGTTGATTTGGAGTCACCAGGTCCTCCACAAATGGAAGGCCTGGATGCCTTAATGGAAGTAAGAACTTATTAAACTTTTTATATTTGTATTCTCTGAAATTATGCTCCATTAACATTTAATCCTTGACATGTCTCAACCAGAAGGAAAGTAATCCTGTATCAAATGGCAGATCTGAAACCACCAATGGTTAGTGATAAATTTCATATTTTTTTTTTAGTTTTTATTTTGAATTACTATCTACTTCAATTTAAATGATATCGCAAACAATACGATGTAGGAAATACGCAATTGCAACCAACACCACCAATGCGTTTGTTTAGCACAAAGTCTAAAAAGAAGGTATCTATATTTTTATTTAGATAAATGTCTCATGTTTTGCATCAATCGTGCCACTTCGAAATAAGAAAGGCAGTCCCATTGATTTTTTACACAAGCAGTAATTCAAATTATCTGACTTTATTTTTAATTAAATTTTACAGAATCATTCATCTCTCGCTTCAGTTACTTCAGTGATTGATGGTTTGAAAATATTATACAATGAGAAGCTGAAGCCACTAGAAGCTACTTATCGTTTTAATGATTTTGCATCCCCTTTTTTGGTGAGTAATTTAAAAATTAAAATACATTCTTTTATAATGCATATACACCTTTTATGCCTAGTAGTTCTCTTGTGGTTGACATTATAGTATTCTCTCTCTTTGCAGACTAGTAGTGATTTCGACGCAAAACCTATGGTTATGCTTTTGGGCCAGTATTCAACTGGAAAAACCACTTTTATCAAACACTTACTCCATTGCAGTTATCCAGGTTCACATTGCCTACTTAAGTGCTTTATTAACTCATAAAAATATAATCACTGAATACTCATATAACTAAATGAATGTCATTTCTCTTTTTTCCAGGTGCTCATATTGGACCTGAGCCAACTACTGACCGATTTATTGTTGTCATGGTAAATGAAAACACGATTTGCTTGTGCTATTCCTTTTCAATCTAAAAATGGTGTGAAACAAAAATGCACTTGGCCTATTGATGACTGTAATGAGTTCCAGGAATATAATAAAATTACAATCTGATGTCTACATAATCTAAAATCTAAAGTTGCACCATAAGTCTTTTATTATTCTTGGTTGCTCTTCTCTATTTAAGGCAGTGGTTTTTTAATTTTAATTGCTTGTTAACATTTTTAGTCTGGACCGGATGAAAGGAGCATACCTGGAAACACTATTGCTCTTCTCTATTTTAAGGCAGTGGTTTTTTAATTTTAATTGCTTGTTAACATTTTTAGTCTGGACCGGATGAAAGGAGCATACCTGGAAACACTATTGCTGTTCATGCTGACTTGCCATTTACTGGCTTAACTACTTTTGGTGGATCATTTTTGTCAAAGTTTGAGTGTTCTCAATTACCACATCAAGTAAGTTAAATTTTTTGCTGGTCATGCTAACATATTAGTACATTTTATAAAACTAAGCTCTCTCATTTTTTATACAACCACATTTACCTACAGCTGCTTGAACATATAACTTTTGTGGATACTCCTGGAGTGTTATCTGGAGAAAAGCAACGGACACAAAGAAGCTATGACTTTACTGGAGTTATATCATGGTTTGCAGCAAAATGTGATTTAATACTCCTTCTATTTGATCCCCATAAGCTTGACATTAGTGATGAGTTCAAACGGGTAATTTCATCACTACGTGGCCACGATGACAAAATACGTGTAGTTTTGAACAAAGCTGATCAAGTTGATACTCAACAGGCAAGTTCACCAATTGAAATGTGTAACTGTTACATGTTTCTCTTTTATATTAAGTAGTTTTGTCTAGTTAAGATGAATTGCCTGCAAATCTAATGTTTTTCTTTGTTTTATTATAGTTAATGCGAGTTTATGGTGCTTTAATGTGGTCACTTGGCAAAGTTCTGAATACTCCAGAAGTATCCCGTGTCTATATTGGGTAGGTTCATTTTTCAACTTCTCACTTCAAGTCCACCCCATTGAATTATACCATTGTTTGAAAAATGTGATATAACTTGTGGAATGGACTTCAATTTGATTAAGTTGATCTAGCACACACAGGACAAATTATCCTTAATTTGGTTTCTCCTCATTAGCTTCACAATGACTCTGTTTCAAATTTCAGATCATTTAATGACAAACCTGTAAACGAAGAATTCACTGGTCCAATGGGTAGGGAACTGTTTGAGAAAGAGCAAGATGACCTCCTAGCAGACTTGATAGACATACCAAAGAAGGCTTGCGACCGTCGTGTATGCAAAACTATTTTTTTTCAATTGGTTGTTGTATTTGGTGCTTTGTATATGCCACTGATTTTTTCATATAATTATTTGCCAGATCAATGAGTTTATCAAACGTGCTAGAGCTGCCAAGATTCATGCGTACATAATTGGCCAGCTCAAAAAGGAGATGCCGGCATTAATGGGGAAAGCTAAAGCTCAGAAACGACTTACTGATAATCTCGAAAGTATTTTTGAAAAGGTAGGCAAATCTTTTCTTTGCTATCCCTCTTCCACAAATATAGGAGTGTGGTTTTATTATTTGAAATTTGCTGCTGAAACAGGTCCAGCGAGAGTTTCATCTACCAGCTGGAGACTTTCCAGACGTGGAACAGTTTAAAACAGTGTTGAGTCGTTACAGCATTGATGATTTCGAGAAGTTGAAGCCCAAGATGATTCAGGCGGTCGATGACATGCTTGGGCATGACATCCCAGACCTACTGAAGAATATCAGGAATATCTACGACTAAATACTTGAACAAGTTTTTGAACTGTTTGTTTTTTCATATGTATATGCTACAAGCTATTCCTCCCGCTCGTCATGGGTATGATAATCGTCTTCATTGGAATGGTGGCAAGTGCTTGCTGCTGCTACTTCTGATTAATGTTGGTTTTTTTACTTATGGACTGTTTGCTGAAATTAGATTAGAATGTCATATCCATTCATTCATTTCTGTAACTTCCCAATTGAATTTCATTTTTGCTTTTATTATTTTCTTATTCAAGGTCCAAGGATGCCAAACTCCGTTATACTGCCTAAACACGTACACCATCATCTGTTGAAGTCAATTTCAACTTCTGTGCTTTAAAAGTGCACGAGGTGTTTCTTTGCTTGTCAAATTAATATAAATCAGTGTCAAAATCTGCTTATTTTATTCTTTATAGTTGGCGGTTGCATGTGCACTACATTAGATCATATCTAACGCGATTTTTTTCTAACTAATCAGATTGTGCCAAATATAGTTTTATTGTTCAGTATATTCGATATATCAGGTATAATAATACAATACAATTGAGAGACTCTTTTATTTGTCTATTTAATAATGATTTGCCAATGGGGGTGTCGTTTGTGCTTTGACTAGTACCCAAATACTATTATAAGCAAATATTGAAAAGAGGGATTTTGAATCAAACCTCATGAGACAAGTTACGTGGGGCCTGTCATGAAATCATACCCTCAACTTGCATGTCTAAGAAGTTATATTCTTTAACAGTATTAGAACAGACTGTTTTCATTCTCTCACAGTTAAAAAAGTGATCTGATGAGATTTGGAAAATTAAAAATTATCTGGACTTAAGGTTTACACAGATGAATTCAAGCGTAATTACACATGCCATATGCACAAAATTGTCCCTTTCTGCACTTGCTATTGCATCCTCCACAGTGCTTCCTATCAAAAGAAGCATTCACACATTTCCCTCCACAACAAATCTCTGTATATTTGCACTTGTAGCCACACATACCACAGTTGCCTCGATCGGTCTTCACGTTTACACATTTCTTCTTGCAGCAATCAGGGCCACCACTGCCCGCCAGACGACACACTCGTGGAAATTTATTGCAATATGGAAGGTTCTGCTGGGCTAGTAAACGGCTTGTCCGTCTCAAAGGAAGTGTCTTTTCGTCGTGTTCAAGCTCATTGACAGCAGCCCTTATCCTGCCAACAATAGTTATTGACACAAAAAGAAACACCAAAAGTGAAAGGTTGATGATCTTCATTGGGTATATTGATTGTGCATGGTGGTTCAGAACTTATAGTGTCAAGTTTGACATTAGGAAAATGAAGTTTAAAGCATTGCTTTTCGTATCTAGTCTCGGTTCAAGGGGCTGCGTCTAAGTTACAGAAACAATAGTATCTTTTAATTTAACAAGATAGATTTGGTTAATTGGAAATCAAGAAAAGTTGCTCATCAGAGGATCTGTACCATTCTTGTTATGGAGACGACGTGAACTAGTCTTCACTCTTCACCTGGACCGGCCTTTCTATGAGACCGGATACTTGTTCGCGGTCCAACCGTTAATGATTCATATCTTTTTTTTTTTCAATTCTTTCATATTACAATAAAAATATATATGCATTTATAAAATTTATATTAAAATCTATATATATATATACTAACATATATAAAAACACAATAGCCGTCAATTCTCATTTTCCCGCCTAAAATAAATTAATAGAAATATTATTTAGACACTTGCAACAAAAAAGCTGCCCAAATTTTGCATGCTTCACATTTTTCTATGAAGATCTATTACTATAATATTATGTTTATGAACTACTATTCAACCCTTAAAATAGTTTTTGCAAGGTGGTATCCAGTTATGAAGGGAAAAAATTCTCAAATGCACACGGTGAATCAAAACAAAAAAAGATGCATTTTACCGACGGAAATAGAGACGAAAATTCGGTCGGTGCAAACCTCGTCGGTAAAAATAATAAAAAAAAAATTATGTCGGTTTTTACCCATTTTAACCGGTTCAACCCTTTTTTTTTTGAAGTCTCTGTATCCAATTCAAGGACTGACTAATTCGGGGGACCAATCCACCGTCCATTTACAGATGACCCGTTTTAAATCGTATGGACTGACCCCATAGAAATTGTTTGCATCTTAGAGGGAACTATTCAACCCTTAAAATAGTTTTTGCAGGTGGTATCCAGTTATGAAGGGAAAAAATTCTCAAATGCACACGGTGAACCAAAATAAAAAAGATGCGTTTTGCCGATGAAAAAAGAGACGAAAATTCGATCGGTGCAAACCTCGTCGGTAATACTGACATAATTTTTTTTTAAATTACCGACATAATTTTTTTAATTACCGACGGAATATTCCGTTGGTAAACAAAAAAAAAAAAAACAATATTGGACCCAGGCCTAGGCCAACGGGCTGGCCCAGCTCGACCGGACCAAGTAAGGCCCGCTCCAAGCCCGTGAGGGCCTTGGCATAATTGGCGGAATATTCAGCCTTCTTAGGACTAGAACCCGGGTGTGTGGATTGGGAGGACTTTCACGGGCTTGCCTATCGTTCCAACTCCTCTCTCTAAATTGCCTATCTCTTTGATTGTTCATGTAGTGGGCTTCTTCATATTGCTCGTCACGTGACCCCACTAAAGCTTTAGCCGTCATAAGAGATATCAATTTATCCACCTTGTTGGAGAGTTTAGCATTCTCATCCAAATCTTGGGTTGAGGCAACCTTCCAGTTTTGTCTTCTCTCGGATGGCCATTGGTTGCCATTCTTAGCCATCTCCTCTAAGAGCACATAACCTTCTTCCGTCGTCTTTCCCAACAAAGAACCTCCACCGGCCGAGGCATCTACCATCCCTCTCGTACGGTGATCCATTCCGTTGTAGAAGTAACATATCAATTGGTCTCTCGAGAACCCGTGTTGTGGGCAACTTCTAATGAGGTGCTTAAAGCGCTCCCAAGCCTCGGCCAACGACTCATCATCATCTTGCATAAATGAAGATATCTCCCCTCGTATCTTGATGGTCTTGCTTGGAGGGAAGTACTTCATTAGGAACGCATCAACAAGGTCGGCCCAATTCTCAATGGTCCTCAAATCAAGAGAGAGGTACCATTGCTTTGCTCGGTCCCGGAGTGAGAAGGGGAAGAGTTGCAAGCGGATGTAGTCTTGGGGAACACGATTGATCTTAACCGTTCCACTTATCTCGAGAAATTGAGACAAGTGGAGGTTAGGATCCTCCTTGGAGAGCCCACCAAATTGGTTGTTTTGCACCATCACGATCAAGGCCGGCTTGAGTTCAAAGTTGTGTGCATCAACAGGCTCCCGACCCGCTCCTCCATAAGGCATTGGGATAGGACGGAAGTGGTCTCTCAAGACTCTTTGTGGTTCCTCATCCCCCCTTCGTCTACCATCTCTTTCCATACAAATACCAATATTCTCTTCAACTCTCCGACGAAAGTTGTCCCTTAGCACTCCTTGAGGTCGGTTACCTCCATTCCCATTAGGTTCCTCAACTCCTTCTACCCCGTGATTCATTCTTTCCAACTCTATTCTCCTCCTTTCGACGTTCCTTCTTCGACAATTGGCTTCAATCTCCGGATCTAAGGGTAACACTTCTTGTTGGTTCCTCCTAGGTCGTGTGATCATAAACTATGTCTATCAAAAGAGCAAACGAGAGTGAGATTTGCAAATAAGCTCAAAGTAACAAACAAAAATATTTTTGGATTTTTGCAAATAAGGAAAGCAAGTAAATGTCTAAACTAAAACTCTATTAACCTACACTCTAGAGCTATAAAAACCTCCCCGGCAGCGGCGCCATAAACTTGATTCACGTGTTATGCAACACTAAAATAAACAACCGCAAGTGTACGGTGTCTATCGTAGCGTGATAAGCACGAGGTCGATCCCACAGGGAGGTTTAGCGTAAAAGTGTATTTTGTTAACGTAGTTCTATTTAGACGCGATCGATAATAGTGAAAGTGATGAATTACTCTAAGATTACCTACCAAAGTGTCACAAATAAGTAATAAAGAGTAATGGAAATCGATCTACTAGCATGCGAATCACGAAAATGAAAGTAAAACGGGTGAAAACTCAATTAAGAGAAGGTGGGTTCCAAGGCATATGTCACACTAAGGGTTCAATTTATGATTAAGAGCTTAATTAAGTGATGGTGTGTTGATTACTATAAGGTTGATCACAAAATGATGAATTAAGAGTTCTCTCGATCCAATTAATTCAAGAGATATATCACACACACTAGTATCTCTACTTAGCATGCATAAGAAATCCCCAAAAGGTTCCTAAGATCATCTAATACCCTCCCAATAATTGATCCTCTCTCTCGAGCTCACAAGAATATTGGGTCGAATGCTTAAATACGGTTAATGAAAGAGATTTCTCAATCCAATTCCAATTAACAATAAATAAAACATACTATCATGGCCATTGACAACATGTTTTGCAATGAAAGTTAAGCATTCAAATAGAAATAGCAACACAACCACCAAATAAACAAGGAATTAATTCATAAACATCATCCAAAGTGTAAACATAGCCTTAGAACAAAAAATTGTTTAGCTAATCAAATACATACTCAAATTACAAAATCCAAATGAAATACTAAATAAAAGGAAAGAGAACAAGGAAGCTTAGTCTAGATTGTGGTAGGAAATGAAATTCCCAAGATAATGCCTCCTATCTTGCATGAATTGGTGAAGAGATGAAGAAGATATGGTCAAAACACCTCCAAATATGTGTAACTATGTGTGGGAATTGAAGAATTGGGGGAGGATGTCTTGGATTTCAAGAAAGAGGGCTTATATAGTGTTGGGGTAGGGTTTGGATGCCAAAATTGCAAGTTGGTCCCTTGAAAATGGAGAAAATATGAGTTTGGCACCGAAAATGGGTTGGCCCGGCCGGGTGGGTATGTTGGCCAAAAAATTTGGGAGCAGGGGGTAAGTGGCCCGGCCGGGTGGGAATGTTGCACGCCCGGGCGGGTATGTTGGCCAAAAAATTGGGAACAGGGGGTAAGTGGCCCGGCCGGGTGGGAATGTGGCACGTCCGGGCGGGTATGTTGGCCGAAAAATTTGGGCCGCCCGCCTGGGCGGGTATAGTGGTCCGGCCGGGCCAAACTTTCGTTTTGGCTCCGTCCTTCGTTTTCGTCCTCCAACTTCGTTCCTCCATATCTTGAGCTTCCGACCTCCGATCGACTCGATTCTTTTAGCTATTCCACTCCGTTTTTCGAGCCGGATCCAATGGTGCACTCCTCTTTCCGATCCAATCACTTGTGGTATGTGTTTTGCTCCCAAATTCCATCGTTTTACCTACAAAATCGACAAAACACTACCTTTCTCTCATTTTGGCTAAAACAATCATATTCAATGCATAAATCAATGAAATCCACATCAAAATAAGCTTCACATGTGCCTCTAAAACGTGTAAATTCCACCCGAATTAGACTTATAACTATTGTATATGTTGTGGGAATCTTATTTTTAAATAATATATAAATAATATATTAGTAATTTAATGTATGCATGCATCATATTTTTATCCAATTTTTAAAAAAAAACAAATTAATTTAATAATTGATATTCTTTCACTTATATTAATCACTAAATATGTGATTTGTAATTATTGTAAAATTAACTTTTTAATTTATAAATTGCAAATGTAATTTTTTTTATTTTAATTAAAATTCTAAAATTCACATGTATACATTTTTTTGTTTTTATTTTGATTAAACATTATTTAACTTATATTAATTACTAAATTTGTGGCTAATAATTATTGTAATTTTTTAATTTATAAATTGTAAATGTAGTTTTATTTTTAATTCTTTTATTTATTAATAATTCTTTTATTTGTTAATTCACACCACAAAGACTTATTTATCATATAAACTAAATGGATATAAAAACTAAAGAAATTATGTCCAAACAATATAACATAAAAATTTCTAATTTAATCAATAATTTTCTAATTTAATCAATATTTTTCTAGCTAACTTAATCAACAATTTTCTAATTTAATCGACATGTTTCTAATTTAATCAACAAATTTTCTATTTTAATCGATTATAATTTTCCAGCTAACAAATTTCCTACTTAAATTAATAATTTAATTTTTGCACAAATTTTTAATTTTGTGATTAGCGACGAAGATTTCTATCGGTAATCATAAATTTTTATTTTTTTTTTTAATTTTTTTAATTTTGTGGTTAGAGACGGAAATTTTCGTCGGTAATCACGCGTATTTTTTTTTGTGATTGCTGACGGAATATCCGTCGGTAATTACCGACGAAAAATAAATTCCGTCGGTAAATCGGTTGACTTTGTTAATCCGTCGGCAATCCCGACGAATTTTAATCACATATTTATAAATATTTTAAGTGTCATTTATGATTGATCACATAGGTAACTGACAGAAGCATTAAACAAATTGGAGAAGCTGGAATAAAGAGGGAGAAAGAAGAAAAGAGGAAGAAAACTTATCGAGAGGGAGACTGAATAAAGTGTTTTTCAATTTGATTCATATCTTCAAGTTTTAACTTCAAAGATGTAGTAAACATGAACATCGTTTCACCATCAAGTATCTTTGAATTCTTATTGACAAAATATTATTAAGATAGACTCTACTCTTTCCCCGTTATAATATATGTTTGTTTAATAAAAAATAATAATCACATAAGTGATGTAGAACGAGTGGCGTTGCAATTTCTGAAGAAACGAGAGCGTCCGAAGAATTTCTGAATTCTTGAAGTTTTGAGAGCCGGAACCCGATTTTGGCGTGTGAGCACATTTTTTCGGGTGGAATCGATGCTACGAGTCAAACTCACAGCTTCGCCGTGACGTGTGACGCTTTAAGTGATGCAGCGTGCGTGATCAAAAGAACAAATAACAAGAATCGTTGATTCACAGAATACCCGAATCTTGATAAAACGAAGAATAATTCTTCAATAATATTTCAATCTTCAAAAACTACTCAACAATGTCTGGAAAACGAGAATAAAAATCAAACCCTAGGGTACGAAGTTCAGAAATTACAGAAAAACCCCAAAACGATTAAAAATTGCAAAAATAACACCCGAAAAACAGTAAAACGCATTTTTGACCCCTCAAACGATGGAATTTGGCCAAAAAGCGTCACACATCACGGCAAGCCTTGAGTTTGACTCGTAGCATCGATTCCACCCGAAAAAGTGTGCTCACACGCCAAAATCGGGTTCCGGCTCTCAAAACTTCAAGAATTCAGAAATTCTTCGGACGCTCTCGTTTCTTCAGAAATTGCAACGCCACTCGTTCTACATCATTCCCTCCCGGGTAGAGGAGATTCGCCCTCGAATCTGAATCGGCCTCATCAACAGACGACGAATCCTCAACAAAGGGAATCAAGTGCTTGACATTAAACACATCAGAAGTACGGACATGACTTGGTAATTGCAGCCTATATGCATTCGGATTGATTTTCTCCACGATCTCAACAGGGCCAATCTTTTTAGCAGCCAACTTAGAATACTCTCGAGCAGGGAAACGGTCCTTTGTCAAAACAGCCCACACAAAATCACCCACTTCAAAATCAACCTGACGACGACGCAAGTCCGCATGAGCCTTATACTTAGATGTAGCCTCCACAATACGAGCATGAGTGTCACGATGAACCTGCTGAATCTGTGTCACCAAATCTGTTGCACTAGCATGGGAAGGGACCTTGCTAGGCAAAGGCAGCAAGTCAAGTGGACCACGGGGCACAATCCCATAAACAACCTAAAAAGGGCTAAAACCAGTAGTACGATTGACAGCATGGTTGTGAGCAAATTCAGCCTGACTAACCTTCGAATCCCAAGATCTGGGACTGTCACCAACCAAGCTACGAAGTAAATTTCCCAAAGAACGATTAACCACCTCTGTTTGGCCATCAGTTTGGGGATGATAAGCGCTGCTGAAATTAAGGGACGTGTTCACCGAGCGCCACAAACTACGCCATAAGTGACTAACAAAACTAGTGTCTCGATCAGAGACAATGGATGAAGGGAGTCCATGGAGGCGGTACACCTCACGAAAGTATAACTGTGCCACATGAACAACATCAACCGTCTTCTTGCAAGGAATGAAGTGTGCCATCTTGGAAAATCGATCAACCACCACAAAGATCGAATCATTCCCCCGTTGCGTTCGTGGCAGGCCAAGGACAAAATCCATACTCACATCAACCCATGGCTGCGTCGGAATGGGAAGAGGCATATACAAACCCGCATTAGAAGCAGCCCCTTTCGACACTTGGCAGGTACGACAACGAGTCACAAACCTGCCCACCTCTTTACGCATTGAAGGCCAAAAATAAGAAGCCGCTGCAAGCTGAAAAGTTCGGTCACGACCCACATGACCCTCGTTGTGCAATTTCTGGATGATTTTGGGACGAAGGCTGCAATCAGGAATACACAACTGGAGGCCCCGAAACAGAAATCCATTCTCCAAAAGGAAAGGAGAACCACCACCCAGCTGGATCTGAAGAAGAATCTTGGAGAAGAAAGGATCCTCCACATACAAATCAATAAAAGACTCAAACCCTGGAACTTGCACCCGAAAAGTCGAAAGCAGGTTATGGCGTCGACTCAAAGCATCTGCTACCCTGTTAGAGACACCTGCTTTGTATTTAATCACGAATGTGAACTGCTGGAGGAAAGAAATCCAGGATGCATGAAGAAAGGATCCAGCACGGATATGTTTCTTGAATTTACCCCAATCAACAAGTTTAGGCTTACCAGATCGAAGACGGGTTGCCTTCGCTTGCTGCCACCAGGCCTGTGCACGACCACGCAAACGTGTCGCCACCAAAGAAACACGACGATCCATCGGAACATCCTTAAAATCAAGGATTTCCTCTACAGTAGCAAGCCAATCTACGAACTCATCTGCAACCAAACTGCCATGGAATTCCAGAAGATCCACCTTGAAGCCAGTCTCCCAGCGACGATCTGTGCGATCCGGGCGCGGGGGGGAAGGATCCCGAAGGTGCGCGAACGGATTGCCATCGGGGGTGGCGTCGTCATCATCATCATCCAGATCATGCCGTTGGGCGTTGGGTGCCCACGCTTGAAGGGCCGCCAATTGCTGAGTCAATTGAGCCACTTGTTCGCGCAACAGTGCGATTTTGTCCCTACGAGCGTCCTCCATACGGGCATCGAGATTCTGTCTACGAGGCGGCATATCGATAGGATCGTTCGGAAACTGATACCACTCTGATGCAGCGTGCGTGATCAAAAGAACAAATAACAAGAATCGTTGATTCACAGAATACCCGAATCTTGATAAAATGAAGAATAATTCTTCAATAATATTTCAATCTTCAAAAACTACTCAACAATGTCTGGAAAACGAGAATAAAAATCAAACCCTAGGGTACGAAGTTCAGAAATTACAGAAAAACCCCAAAACGATTAAAAATTGCAAAAATAACACCCGAAAAACAGTAAAACGCATTTTTGACCCCTCAAACGATGGAATTTGGCCAAAAAGTGTGCTCACACGCCAAAATCGGGTTCCGGCTCTCAAAACTTCAAGAATTCAGAAATTCTTCGGACGCTCTCGTTTTTTCAGAAATTGCAACGCCACTCGTTCTACATCAATAAGTAATCAATCCAAGTCAATCTTTAACATGGATAAATTAGAACCTGGGAAAATGTCAATCTTAGTAGACCAAGGGCTCGTTTGATTTGCTAGATGAGAAAGACAACTAAATTACATGCTACTTATTTTTGTTTAACTTGCACTAGGTCAAACCAAACAAAAATAGCATTTATTTTGAACTAAATGCAAAAGAGGAATCTAAACAAATTAAAAATGGTAAGCACAAGCATAACTCCAATATCAAATCGACTTCCATTCATCCGTCTAAAGTAGGAACTCTCTCTCAATTGAGAGAGTAAAATGTTTATTAATAGGTATATAAAGGGGTAGGATACAAGTACAATAAGATAACTACTAACTATCCTAACTAACATAACTACTCTTTAATTAACATTCCCCCTCAAGCGAAGCGGGAGCGAGGAGACGCTGAGCTTGTGTCGAAATAATTCAAATAAAGGGCGAGCAAGAATTTTAGTAAAAATGTCAGCAATCTGTAAATGAGAGGGGCAAACTGAGTGAGAAGACGACCAAAAGTAACAAGTTCGCGAACAAAATGATATTCGATGTCAATGTGTTTTGCTCGCTTGTGAGCAACTAGATTTTGAGATAAGAGTATGGCGCTCTTGTTGTCACAAAAAAGTGTTAGAGGTGTTGGGAGGTGGAGCATGAAGTTCCTTTAGGAGCGAGCAAAGCCAGACAGTTTCTGAAGCAGTGGTCGCCATAGCGCGGTATTCTGACTCACAACTAGATCGAGAAACTGTAGGTTGCTTTTTGGCAGCCCAAGAGACTAAGTTTGGACCGAGGAAAATTGTGTAGCCAAAAGTTAATCGTCGTGTGTCCAATCAACGAGCCCAGTCGGTGTCTGAGTAGGCGAGCAATGTTGATCGTTGATTCGGGTGGAATTTACACGTTTTCGAGGCACATGTGAAGCGTATTTTGATGTGAATTTCATTGATTTATGCATTGATTATGATTGTTTGAGCCAAAATGAGAGAAAGGTTGTGTTTTGTCGATTTTATAGGAAATATGATGGAATTTGGAGCAAAACACCAAACATACTTTACTGGATCAGGAAGAGGAGTGCACTGTTGGATTCGTCTCGAAAAATGGAGTGGAATGAAAAAAAGAATCGAGTCAATCGGAGGTCGGAAGCTCGAGATACGAAGAGACGAAAAAACATGCACGGGTAGAATCAACCCGGGCGGGTCAAAAACGACCCGGGCGGGTCAAAAACGACCCGGGCGGGTCAAAACGACCCGGGCAAGGCTGAATTTGGTGGACATTCGTATTTAGCCCGGGTGAAACCCACCCGGCCGGGTGGTTTCGACCCGGGCAAGGCCCAACAATGTGTAGCTTCGTATTTTGGCCGGGTGGCATGCCCGGGTGGGAGCCACCCGGCCGGGTGACCTCATTCTCGGGGGTTTTTGGCCATTTTCTCCATTTTTGAGGGACCAACTTGCAATTTTGGCATCCAAACCCTTCCCCAACACTATATAAGACCTCATTCTTGAAGCCCAAGACACTCTCCCCCAAATCCACACATAGTTACACATACTTGGAGGTGTTTTGGCCATTTCTCTCTCAATTCTTCATCAAATCAAGGAAGAAAGGATGCAATAGCTCCCAAATTCCATTCCCTACCACATTCTAGACTAAGCTTTCTATTTCTTTTTCTTTTTACTTAGTTATTTCATTTGGATTTTGTAATTTCATTATGCTAGTTAGTAGCTAAACACTTTGTGGTTCTAAGGCATTGTAAGACTTGGATTGATGTTTATGAGTAATTTCTTGCTTTAATTGGTGTTTATCTCGTATTTGCATATTTAATTATCCATTGTAAAGCATGTTGTTAATGGCCATAATGATTTGCTTGATTTATTATTAATTGGGGTAGTATCGGGAGATTTATTCCATTTAATCGTATGCGAATATGCAACCCGGTATTATTATGATCTCGGGAGAGGATTAATTATCGGAGAGGGAATCGAATGATCTTAGGAGCTATTTTAGATGGTGTAATGTTTGTGATGTAGACATACGAGCTTATATTACATTGCGTCTTTGGATTAATTTGTATCGGGAGATCGATTAATTCTTCTTGTGTGATCACCTTATATGGGATAACCTTAATGGCCATTTAAACTAGATAACTCTTATAAACGGACGTCTAAGTACTACAATTGCCTTGGAACCCACCTTTTCTCTTTGAGTTACATCCATTTTACTTTTATTTTGCGAGTTGTATGCCATTTGATCGATTTTATCTTTACTCTTTGTTGCTTATTCGTGACACTTGGTAGGTAATTTTAGAGTAAATCATCATATTCAAATTTCGATCACGTCTATTTAGAATTCGACTAGCAAACTACCCTTTTATGCTTTAACCTCCCTGTGGGATCGACCTCGTGCTTATCACGCTACGATAGACACCGTGCACTTGCGGTTGTTTATTTTAGTGTTGTATAACACGTGCATCAAGTTTATGGCGCCGCTGCCGGGGAGGTTTTTATAAGCTCTAGAGTGTAGGCTAGGAGAGTTTTAGTTTAGACAATTTACTTGCTTTCTTTATTTGCAAAAATCCAAAAATATTTGTTTGTTTTACCTTGATTTCACTTGTGATTCTTACTTTCTTTTGAACTTTTGTCTAGACATGGAATATGATCACCCGAGCTAGGAGAGATCAACAAGAGTTGCTACCTCTAGACCCGGAAATCGAAGCTCGTTGTCGAAGACAAAACGCCGAAAGAAGAAGGATTGAATTGGAAGCCATGAATAGAAGAGAGAATCCAATAGTGGAAGAAGAAAGGAACCAAGAGGATATTGGAGGCATAGTGGAGCCAAATGGGAATGGTGGTAATCGACCACAAGGAGGTATAAGAGATAACCTCAACCGGAGGAATGAAGGGAATGTCAATGTGGAAGGAGATGGAGAGCAACGGGAGGAAAACGGGAATCAAAGAGTCTTGAGAGACCACTTCCGTCCCATCCCTAGACCATATGGAGGAGCGGGCAGGGAACCCATTGACGCTCATAACTTTGAGCTCAAGCCGGCCTTGATCATGATGGTTCAAAACAACCAATTTGGAGGGTTGTCAAAGGAGGATCCTAACCTCCATTTATCTCAATTCTTAGAGATAAGTGGAACGGTTAAGATCAATCGTGTCCCTCAAGATTACATCCGTCTCCAATTGTTCCCATTCTCACTCCGTGATCGTGCAAAGCAATGGTACATGTCTCTTGATTTAAGGACGATTGAGAATTGGGCCGACCTTGTTGATGCCTTTCTTATGAAGTACTTTCCTCCAAGTAAGACCATCAAGATACGAGGAGAGATTTCTTCATTTATGCAAGATGATGATGAGTCGTTAGCCGAGGCTTGGGAGCGTTTTAAGGATTTGATAAGGAGTTGCCCTCAACATGGTTTCTCAAGAGACCAATTGATTTGTTACTTCTACAACGGGATGGACCATCGTACGAGAGGGATGGTAGATGCCTCGGCCGGTGGAGGTTCTTTATTGGGAAAGACGACGGATGAGGGTTATGTGCTTTTGGAAGAAATGGCTAAGAATGGCAACCAATGGCCATCCGAGAGAAGACAAAACCGGAAAGTTGCTTCAACCTAAGATTTGGATGAAAGTGCTAACCTCTCCAACAAGGTGGATAAATTGATATCCCTTATGACGGCTAAAGCTTTAGTGGGGCCATGTGATGAACAATATGAAGAAGCCCACTACATGAACAATCAAAGGGATAGGCAATTTAGAGAGAGAGGTTGGAACGATAGGCAAGCCTATGAAAGTCCCTCAAATTCCAACCAATATCATCCGAATTTGAGGCACCATGAGAACTTCTCTTATGCCAACACAAGGAATGCTATCATCCCACCTCCAAATTTCAATGCTAGAGATGGAGTTATTGTGGAGTCTTCATCAAAGCCATCAATGGAGGATATGTTTGGTACGTTTATGGGGGAAACCACGAAATTTATGAGAGAAACTAGGGAGAATGCAAACAAGACTTGGCAAAGAATTGATGAGCAAGGAGAAATGATCAAGAATGTAGTAAAAAATATGAAAGCCATGGAAAAGCAAATGAGCCATCTTGCTAATGCTATTGGAAAGCAACACGTTCCGGGGCAATTCCCCTCTAACACGGAGCTAAATCCCAAGGAGCAATGCAAAGCCATAAGGTTAAGAAGCGGGACAAGCTATGATGGGCCCAAGATGCCGTTAGAGGAGGAAGTGGTAATGGCACCCGAGGGTGTTGACAAAGATGATGGCTTAGTGAAAGAAAAAGAAGGGGAGAAGAAGAGTGAGGAGGCAATCCCTCTTTTGTTTAATGAAAATGTAATGCCCATCCCATATCCTCAAAGGATGAAGAAGAAGAAGAACTTGGATAGCAAGTTTGTCAAGTTTGCGGAGATGTTCAAGAAACTCCATATCAACATCCCTTTCGCCGAAGCTCTTGAACAAATACCACATTACTTCAAATTCTTGAAGGAGATAATGTCACACAAGAGGGAAATAGAGGCATATGAGACGGTGCACTTAGCCGAACATTGTAGCTCCGTAATTCAAGCTAAGCTACCTCCAAAGCTTAAGGATCCCGGATCCTTCACTTTGTCATGCACCATTGGAGATGGAGGTACATTAAGAGCCCTATGTGATTCGGGAGCAAGCATCAACCTCATGCCATTGTCACTCTTCAAATCACTTGGTTTAGGAGAGCTCACACCAACCACAATGAGCCTCCAATTGGCGGATAGGTCTATGACATACCCTTTGGGTATAGCGGAGGATGTATTGGTCAAAATCGGCAACCTCCTCTTTCCGGTAGACTTTGTGGTTTTGGACATGGAGGAAGACAAAAACATTCCATTGATATTGGGAAGGCCATTTTTGGCAACCGGAGGGGCTACTCTTGATATGAGGAATGGGGAGTTGGAGCTTCGAATGAATCAAGAGATAGTTACGATTGACATGTTTAGAGCTATCAAACTCCGAAATGATGAGAATGGAGAGTATGGGTTTCCCAAGGGAGAGTACCCCCCAATACCCATGAGAAAGGAGGTGGAAGAAGAGCCCAAGATGAATATTGTGGAGGAGAACCTCAAGGAGAAGGATAAAGAATTAGAGATGGGCAAGAAGGCCAAGTTTGGGGGAGTTTTTTTTAAAAACTCCCCCAAATCAAAGAAAGCTACTTGTGCAAACTTGGGGATGAATGAGGCATCTACATCTTATGACATGGTTGAAGAGCCGGATGGGCTAGCTAGTGGATGTTTTGATGGATTAAAGAAAGTTGTATGGGCACGGAAGGTCAAGAACAAGGGTGACAAGGGGGTGACTTGATATTCCCCTCAAAGAGCAACCGTCCGGCATAGGACGTTAAAAATAGCGCTTCTTGGGAGGCAACCCAAGGTTTTATTGCTTTGTGTTTATTGCTTTAGTAGTGTTGATAGCTTGGTTTATTTTGTAGGTATGGATGAAGGATACTATGGACATCATATCTTGAAGAATGGAGAAGGAAGCAAAACCAACTTTGGAGAGGGAAAGCAAGTGTTGCAATGGTGATCTTTGAAGAAGCATTGGATGTGCAAGGAGGGAGGTAACAACTTGTAGCCCCAAACTTAGAATTTATACATAGTAAAATTCTAAGTTTGGGGGAGTTATTTTTCTTTTATTTTTCTACTAGTTGTTACCCTTGCACCGGTTCGTCATTCTACTTATGTCACATTTTGCACCGGCGCACACTTGGCTTTCACATGATTATATTGGTTAAGTTGGTTTTGAGCATATGTTGGGTAGTGATCCTTGGTGAAATGTGAGCATGAATAGTCATTGGGATCCATTGTTAAGTAGTTGTGATAATGTCTATTTGCTTTGAATGTAGGCATGCTTGGTGTTGGATATAGTATCATGATTGTGTTCATATTTGTGATCTTTGATAGCATGGATGCATAATGTGTTGTTGCTTGGGAACATTTGATGAATGTGAGAGTCCTATTGAATAAACCGGTGAGAATTGAGCCTTAAATCGAGCATGTAATCCGGTTTAGTTCATTTGAGAGTGGACTAGGTTATTGCTAGTGATCCTAGAACTTGCCTAAGTTCTTGTTTGAAAGCATGATTGTGTGAAACTTTGTGATGTGATATAGGCCATCTTGTTCTAAAAAAGAGTCACTTAGCCAAAATGTTCCAAAACCAAAGTAATTTTCCGTAGTTAGCCCCTTGAGCCTAATTCCTCATTTTCTTGGCAAACTACAATGTTAACCACTTAGCCTTTTTGAGCCTTTGATACCTATATCTAGTGGGGGATAAAAGACAAAGTGGAAAACATGTGCTTGAATGAATATCTTTGGTGGAAGGAGAAATTGGAGAAGTTGAAAGAAAAAGAAGAGAAAGATGAAAAGAAAATCAAGGAAAAGAAAAGAGGGACAAAGAGCCCCAAAAGCTTGAAAAGAAAAAAAAATGGTTCAAAAGATGAGGTGATGAATGCTTGAAAAAGAATGGAAAAAGAAAAAAAAGTGAGGATGAAGTTTGTAAACTTTGAAAGTGGAAGCACACAATGTAAAACAACAAACTTTGTCCTCCACTAGAAGAGTCACAATTCCCAAATTCATCCTACCTTGTCCAAAGAGCCAATGTTACATCCTTGATTAAGTCCTATTGATCACTTTGTTGAACATTTGAGTGTGTGTAGAAAGTAGAAGTTGGGCAAGCATATGGTGATTGCATAGCATGACTTGGTTGATGAGTGCATTAATGTCCTTAATTTGTTTGTGTGTTTGAGAGAAACACTCCATCATGTGAGTAGAGGACTTGAGCATTTGGATTATGTTTCCCATCACAATGTGTTGTGTACTTATGCATTCTTTGATCTATGAATGTGGATTGCAATAGTGAGCCTATAACTTTCATTGAGAAATGCACTTTGAGAAAGAGATATCATTACATCTTACTTTACATGTGTGAATTACATTGAATATTCCATTGTGATCATTCCACCCTCATTGCTTTAAGTGCTTAGTTGTTTGAGGACAAACAACATTTTAAGTTTGGGGGGGTTTGATTCGGGTGGAATTTACACGTTTTCGAGGCACATGTGAAGCGTATTTTGATGTGAATTTCATTGATTTATGCATTGATTATGATTGTTTGAGCCAAAATGAGAGAAAGGTTGTGTTTTGTCGATTTTATAGGAAATATGATGGAATTTGGAGCAAAACACCAACCATACTTTACTGGATCAGGAAGAGGAGTGCACCGTTGGATTCGTCTCGAAAAATGGAGTGGAATGAAAAAAAGAATCGAGTCAATCGGAGGTCGGAAGCTCGAGATACGAAGAGACGAAAAAACATGCCCGGGTAGAATCAACCCGGGCGGGTCAAAAACGACCCGGGCGGGTCAAAACGACCCGGACAAGGCTGAATTTGGTGGACATTCGTATTTAGCCCGGGTGAAACCCACCCGGCCGGGTGGTTTCGACCCGGGCAAGGCCCAACAATGTGTAGCTTCGTATTTTGGCCAGGTGGCATGCCCGGGTGGGAGCCACCCGGCCGGGTGACCTCATTCTCGGGGGTTTTTGGCCATTTTCTCCATTTTTGAGGGACCAACTTGCAATTTTGGCATCCAAACCCTTCCCCAACACTATATAAGACCTCATTCTTGAAGCCCAAGACACTCTCCCCCAAATCCACACATAGTTACACATACTTGGAGGTGTTTTGGCCATTTCTCTCTCAATTCTTCATCAAATCAAGGAAGAAAGGATGCAATAGCTCCCAAATTCCATTCCCTACCACATTCTAGACTAAGCTTTCTATTTCTTTTTCTTTTTACTTAGTTATTTCATTTGGATTTTGTAATTTCATTATGCTAGTTAGTAGCTAAACACTTTGTGGTTCTAAGGCATATATTGTAAGACTTGGATTGATGTTTATGAGTAATTTCTTGCTTTAATTGGTGTTTATCTCGTATTTGCATATTTAATTATCCATTGTAAAGCATGTTGTTAATGGCCATAATGATTTGCTTGATTTATTATTAATTGGGGTAGTATCGGGAGATTTATTCCATTTAATCGTATGCGAATATGCAACCCGGTATTATTATGATCTCGGGAGAGGATTAATTATCGGAGAGGGAATCGAATGATCTTAGGAGCCGGCTAGAGAGCGAAAGAGAGTTGGGTTAGAAAACGGGGTCCCTTCGAGGCGAATAAGATCTGATGAGGACAAAGGAGTGGCAACAGGTTTGGAGTTGATCATGTTCGCTCGAGTAATAATGTTGGTGGCATATTTTGATTGGTTGAGGAATAGACCGCGAGCATCATATGTTACTGAAAGTGTGTGTGCGTGCGAAATCAGAGATGTTGTCTGTTGTGTTGGCACAATCTAGACAACACTATGCAGCGGAATTTAAATTTCACGTACTGAAAATAGAAGTATTCAAAATTTGCGTAGATTATAAAATAATCTACGTTGTTCACTATATAAAAATATGTGAAACGAGTACAACCTCTTTGAGGTGTATAATTACACTACGAAAGTGTATAATGATTTACTAGATCCTATGAAACTATCTCCCTCATAGATCTAATCACACAACCTAGTAAATAAGACTATGTTCTAACACACTATTGTTCGGGTTTACAATAATGCGAAGAACTACAAGAAGAAATAAAGGTTTTCCTAACTAGAAGCGTATATAGCGTTCAATAGAGTAGTAGTCGATTTTAACTTTTCTTCTTGTGTATCTTGTGTTGAGGGCAACTTCTGTATTTATAGGCTTCATCCACGAACTGCCATCAACTCCCATGATCGCCTCAACCTTGAGATCATGCGGTTGTAAACTTCTCTCCTCCACTCCTAGAATTTAGGAACTTGTTATACTATGTCTAATGACTTCTCACTCCCACATAGTGGCATGACTTGGTGATGCCCACGTCTTCTAACTGCTCTGGGGACATCATTAGACAACAAGCGTAAGATAAGAGTTAGTGAGAAAATGAAGGGCAAATTCTGATGTTGTCATAAGTGTTGGGAACATTAAACACAACACTCGGCTGTTAGTGTTGGATCATTAAACAAAACACTTATATCAACATCAACAGTTACTTCGAGACCAAGAAAGTAGGCGAGGCGACCAAGATCCTTGATGGCGAACTCTTTATTGATCCTGGAAATAAGACGAGTTATGAAAGATTGATCATAGCCAGTGACTATTATATCATCAACAAAGATAAAGAGATCAAGAATAATACGACCTGACGTGTAGATAAACAACGAGGTATCAAATTTGCTTTTGTGAATTCGAGGACGAGAAGAAAATCACAAAACCTTTGAAACCATGCACGAGGGGCCTGTTTTAGGCCATACAGAGCTTTGTTGAGTTTGCAGACATGGGTCGAATGGAGGGGATCAACAAAACATGGAGGTTGGCGCATGTAGATAGGATTTTGGAGAAGACCATGAAGGAAGGCATTATTGACATATAATTGGTGAAGCGACCAGTTATTAATGATAGCAAAGGAGAGAATGACACGAACAGTGGCTGATTTGACGACAGGGCTGAAAGTATGGTCGTAGTCAAAACCAGGAATTTGAGTGAACCCTTGAGCGACCAAGCGAGCTTTATGTCGATCAATGGATCCATCTAGAAGAAATTTAGTTCCGTAAACCCATTTGGAACCTACTATGTTCGCATCTGGAGGAGGAGGAACTGAAACCCATGTCTTATTTTTGTGAAGGGCTTGAAGTTCGCCATCCATTGCAGCGAGCCAGTGAGGGGATTTTGCAGCCGAAGAGAAACCTTTAGGTTCAAAATTGTTATGGACGGCGGCGAGCATGGAAGTGGTTGTAGTGAGGGAAGTGTTAAGGGGGTGTTTGACTTTAAAGATTCCATCTTGAGATCGTGCTCGCATGGCATGGGTGGGAGTGGATGGCGGCTAGACACGAGGGCTAGGAGTGGGAGACGAAGTTAATGGAGGGCGAAGAGCTGGAGGCTGGACAGTCGGCCGAGCAATCGAAGGTAGCGGATTTGGGGGAGGAGGTAACAGAGAAGGAGTGGTGTCAAGCTGAAGGCATATCGAGCATGGAGGGGCAGGCGAAGTGTCTTCATGGTGACCAGGAAGGGTGGAGGAAATAGGGTCAGCCACAGGGTCGTAAAAAACAGAGATGTCAGGAGGAGCAATATCCGAGCAGGAGTGGTCGCCAGCAAAGGGAAAGGAGTTTTCATCAAAGCGAGCATGACGGGAGATGTAAAGACGTTGTGAGTTAAGATCAAGCCAGCAAAAACCTTTGTGACGCGAGCTGTACCCTAAAAAGACACAAGGAAGACTTCAAGGAGAAAATTTGTTAGCAGCATAGCTTCGAAGACAAGGGTATACACAATAACCGAACACACAAAAGTTTTGATAAGAGGGAGGATATGAGAAAAGAATTTCATGAGGAGAGATGTTATGCAAAATAGAGGTGGGAAGTCTATTGATTATATAGACTGCTGTACCAAATTCCTCCACCCAAAAGGTGGTAGGTACAGAAGCTTGGAATAGAAGAGTAAGACCCATTTCAGTGATGTGCCTATGTTTGCGTTTAGCTCGGCATTTTGAGCCGGAGTGTAGGGACATGACATAGTGTGAATAATACTCGAGGAGTAAAAGAGATCTCAAAGTTTATGATTAGTAAATTCAGTTTCGCCATCAGATTGAAAGCGTTTTATTTTGCATGAAAGTTGGTTTTCAACCATGTTCTTAAAGATAACAAAGGTGGAGAAGAAATCAGATTTTTGACGAAGCGGATAGAACCAAGTAAAGCGAGAGTGATCATCTATGAAAACAACATAATAAGAGAAACCATTTGTAGATTTCACAGGAGAAGGTCCCCATAGATCGCAATGTATAAGATCAAGCACATGAGAAGCCCGTTTTTTATTAATGACAAAGGAAAGGCGAGTACTATTAGCTTTTTGACATGGTGAGCAAACAATAGGACGAGGAAGTAAAGAAGTAGCAGAAAGAAACCCTTTAATTTTAAGGAGATGTACAATGTCAACATTTACATGCCCCAAACGATTATGCTACAATTCAAAGGAACCGCATGAAGAGCGAGCATGTAGGGAAGAAGTAAATATGAGGTGAACAAGGAGGTCTTTCGTTAGTTTACTAACAGAAAGGAGATTTTTTGTGAGAGATGGAACGACTAAAACATCTGAAAAAGATAAATTTGAATTGTGAAAGTGTGTGCCAATATGAGTGATTGGAAGGATATTACCATTAGCTACGAAGACTTTATCAGTGCCTGTGTACGACGAGCATGAATCAAGGGAGGTCGAGGACTGGACCATGTGCGATGAGGCATCCGTGTCGACATACCAGTCAGAGAGATTTGCATTGTGAGAATAATCAATGTGGGAGAAGGAATAAACAGTGTTGCAGGCTTGCCGAGCAGGTTGAGAATCATAACGTTGAGGGCAAGAAGAGGCATAGTGACCATCAAAGCGACAGATCTGGCAACGAGGAGGAAACCGAGTTTGACCACGGCCACGACCAAACTGACTTCTACCACGAGAAGGAGATTGACCGCGACCAAACTACTGGCGAGCAGAAGGGGGTTTTCCCAAAATAAAGGGAGTCGTTGAGCGGGCCAAGAAGGCTGGGTTCTAGGACGAGGAGGAAGCACTTTCAAGCGATCGAGTGAACATGTCATGAGATTCCGCTTTGGCGAGAAGATCAGAGAAGGTAGGAAGGGGAGAAAGATTTATTTGGGAAGTAGAGAAGCCATGAAATTCGGGACCTAGACCAAGGAAGAACCAATGTGATTTATCGGCGTGGTCAATGGTGCATCCCATCGAAGAAAGTTGATCGCATAGATTCTTGAAAATAGCACCGAATTCTGAAACGGATCTTGATCCTTTCTTGATAAGTTGTAACTCATCCTTTAGGCGCAGTCCACGTGCCTTGGAGGGCTGATTAAATGCCTCGGCAAGGGCGTTCCAGATCTCCTAGGATGTCGAACATCCAACAGTTACCGCCATGGCCTCCTTGGTAAGTGTAGAAGTCAAGAACACACTTACCATTTGATCACGAGTGTACCAGGTGGTACATAGAGGATTTGGCGAGGAGACACCGACAGTGGTGATGGTGGCGGGAGGAGCCGGTGACGAACCATCAACATACGTCAAGAATTTTTGAGTAACAAGAAGAGGACAAACTTGATGATACCACATAGGATAGTTCATCAGTTTTAATTTGATCGTGACCAGATGCGTCATGGCATGGAGGGTGAGAGTGGCGATTTCCGGTGGATCTGCCATTTGAAAGAGAGGAGACGGAAAAAAAAAAAGAGTAAGAACCGAGGGGGAGAAGATGCGTATTTTGCCTAGGTGATTAGGCTGATACCATGTAAAGTAGGAAGTCTCTCTCAATTGATAGAGTAAAGTGTTTATTGATAGGTATATAAAGGGGTAGGATACTAGTACAATAAGATAACTACTAACTATCCTAACTAACATAACTACTCTTTAACTAACAATCCGACCAACAAAATTTGCCACAAATAATTCATAATATATACAAGCATGCTGAATTCTATTGAAGATTAGGCATACAAATACACGAGTCTAGCAGAGACACACAAAAGAAGGAATAATTGAAAAATAGTACAAGGAAGAATCTGGTAAATACCCGAGGAGCACTGCATTATACAGTGGGTGATTATTTCTATGACGGTTATTGGCATTTTGAAATGAAATTTTTATGCCCGAGAATTAATGAGAGGTCGGTCATATCAATAAATAGAAACATGACCGTTCAAAATATCAATAACCGCCTCCATGGGAAAATTGCATTTTTGGTCCTATAAGAGAATGGGGTCAAATCACTTTCGGTCCTGTAATTCGAAAGTGGTCATTTTTGTTGCAGAAATGGTCCTGTCCGTTAAATAGTTAACGGAATCCGTTAGTTGCTGAAATTGGAGAAAAAAAAAATACTTTTAGGACAATTTTTTTTGGAGGAAAATGGTTAATTCCTTCAATAAATTGGCCCCTAACACATCCAATAGATATATAAATATCTTTCTCGATTCTACTTTTTTTAAAAACAAGAGATAGTCAATAAGAAAATACAAAGAAGAAAACTCAAAATATTACAAAAGTAAGCTCCCTTCAATCATTTTGGGTTTGTTTTCCATTGAAGAGAAAATTTCAAATTTAATATATATTCCGTACATTTTAGTTTACAATAATACTTTTGTATTTAATAATTTTTTTTCTAAACTCTTATCTAAAATTCATGAAACTGTACTGTTTTTATATAAATAATGCAGAATATATATGTAAAATTTACTTAAGGTTAAACCGATTTCAAAAACCGTCAGTTCACGTATTTTCAAATTTACATTAAAAAAATATATTAAGATTTACATTTTATTTATATGAATTTTTATTTTATAATTTTAAATTATAATACAAAAAATGTATTTTAAACAATATACTTAAAAGGATATAATTTTTATTTATTAATAACATTAAAATTGTACAATCCTTTCCATGCACGTACTTTAATCGAAACTCATCTCTAGTTTATTATATTATTTCAAGAAATCACAAAAAGCCTAATAATGAAAGAATACATAAAGTAAAGGTTTTCTTGTATTTTTTGGGGGTGAATTGCTCATACATTTCTTGTGAATTGAATTTGAGTTTCGTTCAATTTGGGTGCGATTTTTGGGGGGTGAAATTATGGTTCGTTTTCATATGTTTCTTTTATGAGATTTTGTATAATCCGATATTAGGCTTTTGGATGTGTTTTAACGGGTGCGTGACTTTCACACAATTTTCATCCATTAAAACAAACATAAATTGCCAACGGGACTAAAAGTGTATGATAGAGGACCAAAAGTGACTTTACCCCATTCTTACAGGACCAAAAGTGCAATCTTTAACGGTTCACACAGTAAAAATCCATTAAAGTTAACGGAAATATACTACAGGACTAAAAGTGTATGAAAAAAGATCGAAAGTGATTTGACCTCTTTCTTACAGGATCAAAAGTGCAATTTTCCCTAAAAATTTCATTTCAAATGTTGCCACATTTGAAACAACATTAAGTGGAGATGATTTTGTCTAATTTGCTAGAATTATATTACTTAAGCTGTATACTTTTCCTTAGTGTGTACTTTCGAGATTTCATTTTATATTTTAAAATAAAGTTTTGCAGTATGGAAAAAAACGTTGTCATTTTCTATTATTTAGAAAGTAGTCGGAGGAGTGTGTAGTAGTTATTTTCAAGTCATGCTCAATAACCAGATTATTATTTATTTTCTGTTTGTACATATACAAAATCATTATTAATGAAACGACATAAGATTTTCTTGGTTTTGCTTAAATACTCTCCTTTTCCTCTAGTTTCTCGAGCTCGGTTCCAAACTCGAATTGACACAACCGTAACACGGCGGAAGAGGGACAATAATGTCGAGACGGCCATTTGACTCCACACTGCATAAACAATATTTATCATAAGCTTACAAACACGAATATATGTCACACAAAACAAGTAGAATTAATGAAAATACATTCTTCAATTAATTTTCTTACTTTTTAATATTCCGCTCCTCCGCCACCGGTGGAACCAATGGTAGAGGTGGGAGAGGAACCAACGGTGGTAGCGGCGGAAGAGGAACCAACGGTGGTAGAAGGCCATCCTGCAAACTACATAGGCAAACATAAATTAAGAGATATCACTATTGCTACAAAAGAGATCAAATTGATGATCGAGAAAACATAACTAGTCCGAGTTAAAAAGATTTTTGTCCCATAACTTGTCCAGTTTTAAAAAAAAATTCTAAAAAAGTTTACATTTTAGATTTAGTCCAAATATTAAATTAATGTTCAATTTTGTCCCCAAAATCGACGAGGGCGACACGACTCCATTAAATACATTAAATAAAACTGTAAAAATTCTCAAACTAACACACCGAGAGTGGGGACTTACTGGCATTTGGCAAGGGGCAAGTGTGCAGAATTTAGTTTGCAGAGACCGGAAAGTTGTTGAACTTTGGTAGCAAGAAACTGAGAAGCAATTGGTACGAGACATTCGCACAAACTATTGACATCTCTAAAGCCGATCCAATTACTAGCGGCATTGCAACAATCACTACCTGGCAGGGCAAGGTTAGGATTTTTGAGATAATTAGAGCAAGGAAGTACATTTGAAATAACAGTCATACAATCCGTTGCTTCTACTAGAGTCGTCGATAGGACGACAGCCAACAAAAACAACACCACCAATGAAGTAAATCTATTCATCTTATCACGAATGTGTTTTGTTGGAAGGAATGTCAGCCGAGTATTTATAATACAATGAGTATTAAGAAAGAGAAGATGAACATTCAATGCTAAAGTAAAAGTGCATGAATAAATGTAGTGAAATTTTAAACATTACTAGCATCTGATTACGGTAACATTTATTTATATTATTTAATTTGAGTAATCCGAGTATATTTTGATTACTATAATCTATTAAAGAAAGAAAAGGTAGGCGTTCAATGCAAAAGTAGAGTTGCATGAATAAATGGAGTCAGATTTTGAACATTCTTACCATCTGATTACGGTAATTTTTATATGTAGATTTTGGGTAATCTGAGTATATTAATTTAATTAATATAATCTACTTAAGAAAGAAAATGTGAATATTCAATGATAAGTTGAGATGCATACATAAATGTGAAATTTTGAACAATATTAGCATTTGATTACAATAACATTTATTTATAGAATTTAAGTAATCCGAGTATATTTTGGTTACTATAATCTATGTGAGATGAATTGAAATCCATCTTTTTAAAAAAAAAAAGTGTAATCTTAAAGAAAATAAATGTTCATGTAATTTATGTCATAATGCTCGCCTCCCTTTATCCCATTTTTATTGTCGTTTAAGGATGTTTCACACAAATTAAGAAAATTATTAAATGACATTAAATATATGTAATGCGTAATTACGAGGGTCTTACACTAGTAAATGAAATATAAAGAAAGATTTTGTTTTACTCCGTATATATCATTCTTACTAGGGATTATATTTTTTTTAGTCCATTAAGTTACCACAATTTTGAATTTAGTCCATTAGGTTTCCACTTTTTGAATTTAGTCCATTAAGTTTCGATTTATTTTGATTTTGGTCCTATTACCTGCTATAGCAGGTTTAACAGGTCATATTTTAAAACACACCCCACAAAATGTTATACACACCACACTATAATTTAAAAATCATTTTTTATTACTATACACACCCCCAACTATTTTCTATTTAATAAATTATAAAAAATAATTAAATTAAAAAAATAAGAATTCAAATTAATATGAAAAATATAAATAAAACCTATAAAAAATTGCCTAAATATTTAAAAATTAAACAAAGCTAAAATAATTAATTTAATTAATTTCGAAGATTTAGTTGATTTAATTTCTACTATTTTTAAATTTTATTTAGACTTATTTTCAACGTTTTTTTTATAGAAGTTAGAACGCAAATAAAACATTAATAAAACAATAGAGTTTTAAATTATTTTATTTTATTTTTCTTTTAAATATTTCTTTTATATTACATGAACCTACTAACACCCCATAAAATTTATATACACTCCAAACGTTAAACACAAAAATTCAAAAATGAAATGTAGTTAAATAAAATCATAAACATATTTAATAAATTGCTAAAAATAATTAAATTAAAAAAAAGTAAGAATTCAAATTAATATAAAAAATATAAATAGAACCTATAAAAAATCACTAAAATCTTCAAAAATTAAACAAAGCTAAAAACATGAATTAATTTAATTAGTTTTGAAGATTTAATTGATTTTTGTTACTATTTTTGAAGATTTGTAATAAATTTTTTAAAAAAATCAGCTTGAAAAAAATTATTAAATAAAAAAAATCTTTAAAAGTATTAAAAAATCAACTAAATTTTTAAAACTAATTAAATTAATTAATTTTTTAGCTTTATTAAAATTTTGAAGGTTTATGTATTTTTTATAGGGTTTTTATATATTTTTCATATTAATTTAAATTCTTATTTTTTAATTAAATTATTTTTGACAATTTATTAAATATGTTTATGATTTTATTTAACTATATTAGATTTTTGAATTTTTATGTTTAGCGTTTGGAATGTATATAAAATTTATTGGGTGTTAGTAGGTTCATATAATATAAAAGAAATATTTAAAAAAAAATAAAACAAAAAAATTTAAAACTCCATTGCTTTATTAATGTTTTATTTGCGTTTTAACTTGTATAAAAATGTCAAAAATAAGGTTAAATAAAAGGGGCCGTTCTATTCTAGTGTCATTTGGGCTTGACAAAACCCATTCAGTGCTACCTTTTTAAAACATCTCCTCTAGGTGTCATTTGGGTTCCTCTAGGTGTCATTTGGGTGCCAAGATTACATCCTTGCCCTTATAGGAGAAGATAAGATTCTTACCCTTATAGTGTGTAGAATGAAACTTTTTACACACTTCACCCTCACCCCATCCTACCCAATCTCTCTCTCTTCTTCTCTCTCCTCTTTCTCTCCTTCAGCCCACCTCCTTCGTCTTTCCTATTCAAAATCCCAAATAACCCAAAACTCTGACCATAGCCTTAGTCGCCCCACCATGGCCGCCGCCTTCAACTCTCCGGCGAAGACGGCCCACCACCATCGCCGACGACTCCCCCACCATGGTCGTCCGCCTTGAAGCTCCGTCACCGTCGACGCCCCCACCATGAAATTTTCTTATAGAAGGAGACGATGAAGCTTCGTCGGAGAGATGGAAGCTTCTCTCAAGGCCGCCCACTTCGCCGCCTTCAACTCTCCGCCGAAGACGGCCCACCACCATCGCCGTCGACGCCCCCACCATGGTTGTCCGCCTTGAAGCTCCGTCGCCGCTCTTGAAGCTTCGATCTGGAATTTTCTTATAGAAGGAGACGATGAAGCTTCGTCGGAGAGATGGGAGCTTCTCCCAAGGCCGCCCACTTTTGTAAGAAGACGATCAGGATCCCGTAGCCGTAGCCGCCGATCTGCAGCACTCCGGCGAAGAAGCCATGGCCGCCGCCGCCCCCAAATCTGAAATGTTCTATTTTGGATGGGCAAGAATGGATGTGCAAGAATGGATATATTTGTAGAAACTCTTCATAGGTGAGGTTTTTTTATTTTGGATTTTTGAAGACGATGTAACTGGTTTTTGATCTGTATCTGTTAATTGATTTTTTATTTTGTTTTTGGATTTTTGAAGACGATGGTGAGGTTTTTTATTTTGGATTTGTAACTGATTTTTTTGGCCGTAGAAGTCGATGGTGAGGTTTTTGAAGACGATGACGGTCGATGAAGATGGAGACGAAGGCCGGATTTTTTCTTCCACAAACTGTTGCCGGAATTTTCTCAAGCGGCGGCTAGGGCAGGGGCTAGGGTTTCCACATCCCACTTGGGCCTGCTAGTGGGCTAGGGTTTCTTGAAGACACTGAATTTTTGTTTTTGTAGATGAAGCAGAAATTTATATTATTTATTTTTTATTTTTACTCCAACTGTTGGTGCAAATAATTTTTTTGTTGGTGCAAAAGTTGACTAGCACCTATTGACAATGGGCAAGTCCCTAAATGCAAAAAATACAGAAATTAATATAAAACTAACAAAATCACAAAAAAAATCGAAAATAAAATTTGCATCAAAGAGAAAAAATAATTTACATCAATTAAGAAAGGAATTGCATCAATGAACAAAAATTTTATCCAAAAAATAAATTGCACCAACGAGCAAAATTAAATTTGCATCAACGAAAAATAAATTTGAATCAACGAACAAGGATCTTCATCTTCTTCAACACAAAAAAATTAAAAACTCAACCTCGATATTGTTATTGTATATCTATTTCTTTGAATATTTATGTATTTTCATATGAATGTTATATACAATTTTTTTTAATGGGTGTTATTTAACTATCATACCCCATACTAAAACTTTGAATCTGACCACAACTATATTGAAAATGCCACTAATATATCATAACATTTTAAATTAACCTTCCATAAAATTAATATATATAGTTCCTTTATTTGAGTATTGTTTTGACCGGTCCTATTACTCTTAATAAAAGATGTACTTATCCAAAAAATTGAATCGGCTAAAAACGTTTGATTACCGATTTCCAACTTTTATAATTTTGAATATCAAAAGTATATGAGATGAAGTTTTAGTTTAATATTGTAATTATACTTTCTTTTGAAATAAGATTGGTTGGGGCTCCCATAAGTTCATTCAAAATAACATAAAATATCTTTAAATTTCATTCCAAATAACATAAAATATCTTTAAATTTGATCAACGACAGTGCGAGAGACAGGAAAATAGAGTTTTAGTTTCTATCATACAGCAAGGAGAGTTGAGACAACATTCAGCTACATGTATGGATATCAAGATATGATTATCAGATTATGTTAATCAAGGATCCATGAATCCAGCTAGTTAAGATCCTAAATTAATTAAAGCTTAAACTGAAAACTGACTACATTAAAACAAAATACCAAAATATATCATTCCAAAACATAGACAACTGTAATTAAAATAA
The DNA here is from genome assembly GCA_963675135.1 of Galeopsis tetrahit. Taxonomy (NCBI): domain Eukaryota; kingdom Viridiplantae; phylum Streptophyta; class Magnoliopsida; order Lamiales; family Lamiaceae; genus Galeopsis; species Galeopsis tetrahit. Next base: position 74,638,586 of record OY776123.1, read on the forward strand.
ATTTCATTCCAAATAACATAAAATATCTTTAAATCTGATCAACGACAGTGCGAGAGAGAGGAAAAGAGAGCTTTAGTTTCTATCATACAACAAGGAGAGTCGAGAAGGAAAGCAGTGTTGAGAGTTGAGACAACATTCAGCTACATGTATGGATATCAGGATATGATTATGTTAATCAAGGATCCATGAATCAAGCTAGTCAATATCCAAAATCCATCATTGATGTGGAATAGAGAGGCGATAAAGTGAGATTAAAAAGATGCATTATTATAAGGATGTAAACGAACCGAACCAAGCCAAATACCATCAAGCTTAAGCTTGATTCGAACTCTAATAGTAGAGCTCGAGCTCGGCTCGGCTCGACTCTAAAATATTGGGTTTGTGAATAGTTTGAGTTTGGCTCGCAAAAAACTCATTAGCAAAGTAAATGAGCCTAGTTTGAGCTCAGCTCTAAAAAACCTCTTTATAAAATTAAACAAATTCAATTCGAGCTCAAGCTCGCAAGCGTAAACAAGCTCAAACTTGCCAACCTCGTTAAAAAAAATTAAAAAAACACATAAAAATGTTCAATCTTCAATCTCTATAAAGACTTATAACAACAAAAACAATAAACAAATCCTAAAAATACCATTATTGAAAACAGTCAGAAACAAATACAACCATTTTTTCTAATTTTCTCATGTTCCTGCAAGTATATGGGATAAAAGCAATATTTATATATGTAAAAACATATCACAATGTTCCAACTTCTACCCTATCAAAATAGCACTTATACTCCGTCCGCCTATAAGCTTTTCATTTTACCATTTTAGTCTGTCCGCATATAAATTTCCCATACCTTTTTGGTAAATACTTTTTCTTACACTTCACTTTATATTTTACTTTTTCTCTCTCCTTCTTCCAATCACATCACTTGTACTATATATAGACGGACCGAGAGAGTATTTGTCAAAACCAAGCGAAAATCGAATTCACATATCAAAATTCACAGTTTGCAAGCCTAAATCGAATCTGACAAGTCCTAAAATTCACAAAAATACAAAAAATAATATAAAACTCACAAAATCACAAAAAATACGAAAATAAAATTTGCATCAATGAGAAAATAATTTGCACCAACTAAGAAAATACTTGCACCAACGAACACAAATTTTACCCAAAAAATAAATTTGCATCAACGAACAAAAATAAATTTGCATCAACGAAAAATAAATTTGAATCAACCAACGAGCTTTTTGCATTAACACAACAAAACTTCACAACAACACAACAGTTCTTTTTAGTATAAAAAAAGAGATCAGCAGGACAATATCTTCATCTTCTTCGACACAAAAATTAAAACTCAATCTCCATTACAAAAGCTTTGCAGGATGAAGATCTTCATCTTCCTCAACACAAAAATATTAAAACTCAAAGCCTATATCTTCTTCAGCACAAAAAATTTAAAACTCAATACCACCATTACAAAACCTCCATTACAAAAATCTGGACCCCCCTAACCTTCAAAAGACTATACCAAAAAAAGAAATTCAAGTGTTTCAAGTGGTGTATTGATTACAAGAGTGGGTGCGCATTAGGGGTGGAAAACCCTAGCCCACTAGCAGTCCCAAGTGGGGGTGGGAAACCCTAGCCGCCGCTTAAGAAAATTCCGGCAACGGCGATGGAGATTCGACGGCCATGGCGAAGGGCACCATCTTTTTCAAGGGGATCGCGACGGTGGCTTCGTCTTCTTCCAGTCTCCGGCAAAGGGCGGCGACTTCGTCTCCTTCAAGGAGCCACCACGAACCGACCCTTCGTCTTCACCACGAATCAAAGAAAACAATAAAAGTAAAAGTGCATGAATAAATGTAGTGAAATTTTAAACATGGGTTCTTCTATGGTCAGGAAGGCTTTGCTCTTCCTGACAACAGTTGATACTTTAAATACCGTTGGATCGTTGATCCAACGCATGATATTTGATTTATATGATTACACTTCGCATTTGTGCATTTGCACTATGCATATTGCAATCGCACTCCATCGCTCTACTAAATAAATTAAAATAATAATAAAAATAAATCTAAAATAACAAAATTGCCCTTTCAATTTTAAATATATATATATATATATATATATATATATATATATATATCCATATTTTCATTGATTTACTAATAAATCAAATTTTACTAAGTATAATTTATTCCAATATAATCATAACCCTTGAACTAATTCATACTAGTCCTCCATTAAAATAATTTTCCTATGTTCATTGTTCTTCTCAAATGCTTATATTTTTTAGATTGGGGGCATGAAACAGAAGGGAGAGGGTGTTTACGCTTACATTAAAATCATGGATGGTCTTTGCTCTTGCAGTAAAAGATGAAAATTTTAACGAAAACCTAAATTGAATTGGGATAATCTATCTCGAAAAAATATAAATCTGAATTGGGGTGAAATTGCAGTTTCGCCATGGAAGCCATTGTCGCAACTTGGAAGTGAATAGATTCTTTCTCTATGTCATGAAAATGGATACAGAGTACCCAATATATATTTCACCAATCGAGTTTAATTGTACGGCGTCGAGATTTGGGTTTGAGATTCATCAACAATGGAAGAAGAAGAGGACTAATCAAATTTAATTTTGAAATCATTACGAACTCAAATCCAAAAGACGGGGACCAACTATGTACAGTATGTATACAAAGATTCAATTGAAGAAAGAAGAAGAAGACGACATGAAAGATAAACAGAAGAGGGTTATGAATGTTAACCATTGTGAAGAAAAAATATTACTAATTGATTTTAATTGTGATTGTTAGTGAAATCGATTTTTAATGTTTAATTATTTTTGAGTTTTTATATTATTAAATAATAAAAATGGGATAAAACATTAAATTTATAAATATGTGAAATTATAGTTTTTATTAAAAATATTGTATGGATATTTTGGTAATTTTATATATATTATTTAGATAATTAATTATTTTATCACATTGCGAAGTTACATCGCACTAAGACGGAGGAAAATGAGGTGTCGATTTTTAATTGGTTTCCTGTTATCAGGAGGTACGAACACCCTTCCTAACCATAGAAAAACCCTTTAAACATTACTAGCATTTGATTACGGTAACATTTATTTATATTATTTAATTTGAGTAATCAGAGTATATTTTGATTACTATAATCTATTAAAGAAAGAAAAGGTGGGCGTTCAATGCAAAAGTAGAGTTGCATGAATAAATGGAGTCAGATTTTGAACATTTTTATCATCTGATTACGGTAATTTTTATTTGTAGAATTTGGGTAATCTGAGTATATTTTAGTTAATATAATCTACTTAAGAAAGAAAATGTGAATATTCAATGAAAAGTTGAGATGCATACATAAATGTGAAATTTTGAACAATATTAACATTTGATTATAATAACATTTATTTATAGAATTTAGGTAATCCGAGTATATTTTGGTTACTATAATCTATATATGTGAGATGAATTGAAATCCATCATTTAAAAAAAAAAGTGTAATCTTAAAGTAAATAAATGTTCATGTAATTTATGTCATACTTGTAGGTCCCAAAAGGAGTGTCACACGTGTATGAGGGGGAGGGGGGAATACAAGTGTATGTGTTTATCAAACATTTACAATCAATAACACAAAAAATCAGAGTCAGGTAAGTTGTCTATATGCAAAGTTCTATACAAATACTTTTGAAATATATATTCTAACAAATCTTAACAAGTATACAACTTATATACGGAATTAATGACAGGCCCTATTATACTCCTTAAGCAATGTGTACTTAAATATTCGTAAACAAATAAGTACTATGTAATGAAAACTACTTAACCAATAAAGTAAATGCGATAAGTAAGAACACAAGATGTATAGTGGTTCGTAGGCTAATAAACTGCTCATACGTCCACTCTCCTAACTTAATAGGATAATTCCTTGATCACTTGGAATTAACTTGCTTTTACAGTGCCAAGGTGCACTCTCCTCTTCTTCTTCTCTTCTTTTGATTTCTTACAACCTTCTCTCGTTGCAATACTCTCAAACTTCTACGAACTCAACAATACTCTCAAACTATCTCTCAAGGTGAAAGTAGGGTTTTGTTCTTGTACCAACTTAATGTGATATCCTTTACAATTTAAGATTGAATGTAAAGGCTAGGATATCACTTTCTAGGCTTAGGATAATAATCTGTAAGCTTGCCTAGTAGGGACTAAAGATAACACTCACAAACAAAATGCTTAAAAGCTTTAATCTCTCGAGTGTTTTGAATACTTTTGAATGCTAGAATTTTGCTAGAATGTGTATGGCTTGTATGTCCCGTAATCTTGAAATGTTTCAAGATATGACCTATTTATAGATAGTAAACTATCCGTTGGTGGAGATAGCAAACTTATCCATAAATTTGAACTTTTAAATTGTTCAAAGGCTTGCATGCAAATAGAACATGCATTCACGTTCAATTCTTATTTCTTCATTCCATTCTCAGAATTGTTATGTGCAGTGACAGGTGGCAATTTATCATAGGTCTTCTTGAAATAATTTTGTCCTTCAAGAATAACGGTCTCGTACTGGGTAAATGCCTTGTCATCCATCATCTTTGTCCATTAGTAAGCCAAGTCCAAAGTATATGATGTTGGGATATTCATCAAACCCCTAATCTGATTGCAATTTATAAGTTTAGTTTTGATGGCCAAAACCAGATCAGTAGAGTACAGGTTAGATCAATAATTTGTAATCTACAACTAAGTTACCTAAGTTGTTTTATAAAGCTTAGAAGTATTGAATATGTCTAAGTCTAGTCTGAGGAACCAATTGTATGTATATCAGTTGATTACTCATCTGTTTCAACACGCGCTCGCTCAAGATTTAAAGAGAAGAAAACTAAAGACTAGAAGAAATCAAATGCTCATTAGTGAAATCAGATCTAAAAGTTGTTGAATACCTTATAGACTGAAAGTAACTATATGATAATCTGCAATGAAGATTCAGAAGACCATTCAACAGATATGAGCTCACCTGATCTTGTCGAAGAAAACCTTAAACATATTCAAGTCAAGCTCATCTGAAGATTTAGACGACAGTTAGAATTTATGAATATAACACCTTGAAGATGTGTTAGTTCATTTAAAGATGCATTGAAGGCTACAGATTTAGAAGACAAAGAGAATGTCCGAATTAGTTCTGAATTGCTCAACCAGAAGACAAGATAGCAGTTCGACAACCTGGCTGATGTGGACCAATGATACATCGACAACAAGCCTACAAAGTTGACTTGAACTAGGTCGTACAAAAATCTGCCAGAAGAAGTACGAAGCATTAAATACACATTACCCTTTATGGATATGTCGTACCAGAATATCTTCAAACATCCATTCTGCTAGGATCTCGACCATGCTTAGAAGATTTGCTTGCAACGGCTAGTTTCTCACCAACGGCTAGTTTCAAGCACCAAATCCTCTATAAATACAACACTTATTCTTTGGAACAAGGGACCGGAAACCTTACAAGCAAGAACTCTCGCATTCAACTGATATCAAGAACAACCTACCCAGAAATATTCTAAGTGTCGAGTTCTTAAGAGCCAGCAAAGATTTCTATCCTTAGTGCTCTAAGTTTCCGATCCTAAGCCCGTTTAAAGAATCCTATTCTTAGTGCTTAGATTAGCAGTGTGTTTTTTAGCACATTGAGTTGGTTATAAACATACTCTTTACATTTCCAGTTTAGAAACCAGTTGTAAAGGTTACTTGTTACCTAACCAACAAGTAGACCTGTAGTCTCAGATAGAAGTTGAGGTTCTTGATCACAAGTCTTCTCTTGGGACTATAAAGCAGCAAGATAGTGAATTTCTCTATCTGATTAGAGAGAGTGGACGTAGGATATTGAGATCCGAACCACTATAAGTGCTTGTGTTGTTATTGCTATATTTGTTATTCTATATCCATATTCCTACTGCTCATATTTGATAAAAGCATTGATTTATAAAAGAGTCAAAATTCACTAAGTATAAGTTTTCCAAATCAGCAGATATCATATCAATTGATAGCATACATTGTTTTAAAGTCATTCTTTAAAATGAGGTTTTCATATCAACCCACAAGTCTAAACATTTAGGGCCTATACATTTTTGCACCCATAGCTTTTGAGATAGCTCTCAAACTGACCAGCTAAATTAAGCAGTCAGTAAGGTTGTTATCTTAATCTGCTATATTACACTTCCGCACTCTATAGATCAGAACATCTTATTTGCATTCAAACGATTGAGTATATAACTAATCTGATCGTCTCATCTGATCTGAATCACGAAAAAGTTTTAAATATATAGAAAGTCTATTCAACCACCCCCTCTAGACTTTTACCATACTCGTTTTGGGACCAACATATAACGGATAAATCACAGTAGTGATTTCATCCAATTTCTAGTCAACTCCGATCCATTATTGTATAGAGTAGTCATAGGGATTGCTACATCAAAGGGATTGCTACATTATAGGGATTGCTATATCAAAGGGACTTCATCCCCTATATATACTGTAAACATTTGTACAAATCAATAACACAACCAATTTACATTCTTATATGGTATCACGAGGGGTTTCGATCTAAATCACTCTCCCGCTTCGCAATTTTTTTTTTGTGCCATCCCTAGAATGTCCACATCCAACAATTCCACCGGAGATGTATCCCCAGCCATTACGGCTTCAACAACACCATCGATCGTCCCCATCACTGCTCATCATCACCTCCCTATCAAACTCGATCAATCAAACTACCCCTCTTGGAGAGCCCATCTCGTTGCCTTACTCAAAGGCCATAACCTTCTTGGTTTCATAGATGGATCATCTACTTGTCCAACTCTCCAATCGAATGGATCCAATGTTGATGCGGTCACACATTGGACTCGTCAAGATCAGCTTCTTCTCGCTGCAATCTTTGGCTCGCTTTCAGCGACTGTACTTCCGTTGGTCTCCTCTGCGACCACGTCGGCTGAGGCATGGGCTATCCTCAGCCGCCTCCTTGCGAGCAAATCTCGCTCGCGTATCAATCAACTCAAGAGTGAGTTATATCGAATCCAGATTAAGGATCGCACCATTTCTGCCTACTTACATTATATCAAAGCAAAGGCCGATGAACTTTCCATAATCGATGAACCAGTCTCCGATGATGATCTCACACTCTTTGCGATCAACGGCCTTGGCCCAGAATATGCCACTATTGTTGGCCCTATCCGGAAGCGTGAGACGTCCCTACGTTTTGAGGAATTGCATGATCTCCTGTTCGAACACGAACTATCCCTAAGGAATGCTGAAACTGCCCAATCCTAGCTTCCGCCACTCCCAACACGGCCCGTGCTCAACCTCGAGGACCACATCGAGGGAACCCTTCCCACCGTGGGAATTTCCGTGGCTCCTCCCACCGCGGCAACAATCCACATAGCAACTACACTCGAGGATACCGCAATGGTCCTCCCCGCCAGTCTCACCAACGAAGCAATTACAATACTCGTCCTCCACCACTTTCGGGTAACAACCCAACCAATGATTTTGATCCCATTCTCTGCCAAATGTGTGGATTCCCAGGGCACACTGCCCCCTCTTGCCGGCGACCATCTTTCTCAGCAAGTATTGCTCACACCGCCCCACCTTCACCCGATCATCCTTGGTTGGTGGATTCTGGAGCATCTCACAGTCTGACATCTGATCTGAACAATCTGTCCATTCACTCGGAATATGACGGTACTGATGAAGTTCATATTGCTGATGGGTCAAGCCTTTCGATCTCACACACGGGTACTTCTACACTCTCATTCCCTAATCGCACATTCATTTTATCTGATATACTGTGCGTCCCATCGGCATCCCAAAATCTTTTATCAGTTAGTAAGTTTACTAAGAAAAATAACGTATCTATGGAATTTTTTCCCGGATTCTTTGTCATTAAGGACCTAGCCACGGGAGATCGTCTTCTTAAAGGCCCTTGTCAGGATGGTGTTTATCGCTTGTTTCCTCCAGCTGTTGGTCTAGGTCCGAGTGCTGCCTCCATTGGTGTTCGCACCTCTCATGATTCATGGCACGCTCGCCTTGGACATCCCTCTCAGGAGACGAGTGCTTTAATAATTAGAAACTTTAAATTACCTACTTTTAATAATTCCCGCGTGTTGGGATCAGATTTTATTTCCTGCACTATGAGCAAGTCTCACAAATTACCATTTCGCACAACATCATTTATACCACATCATCCATTACATTTTATATATGCCGATGTTTGGGGACCGACACCCGTATGCTCATTGAATGGTTCAAAATACTTTTTATTATTGGTGGATTTGTTTACTCGTTATTGTTGGGTATATCCCTTGTGCTCTAAATCTCAGGTTGCTTCGGTTTTCACCCAGTATCACACCCTTGTAGAAAAACAGTTTGGTTTTGTGATCAAAAACCTATTCTCAGACAATGGTGGAGAATTCACTGCTTTGCGCCCCTATTTATCTAAAAATGGAATCTCTTGGCTTACTACTGCTCCGCACACTCCCCAACATAATGGCATGGTCGAACGTCGCAACCGTCACGTTCTTGAAATTGCCCGATCTCTACTCCACCATGCATCACTGCCCCACCCTTACTGGTCATATGCTGTCCAAACAACAGTCTATCTAATCAACCGGATGCCTACTCCAACACTTCAAGGTCGCAGCCCATTCCAGATCCTCTTTCAAAGACAGCCGAACTATGCCAAACTCAGAATATTTGGGTGCCTTTGCTTTCCATGGTTACTGTTGGGATATAAATTCATCCTAAGCCCCACTTGATGTTAGAATAGTTTTGATGGCCAAAACACTTAGAGTTTATAAATGTAATAAGATCAGCTGACTTGTATAGAACAGCTTAGACTAGTCTTGTGTGATCAACTGTATTGATATCAGCTGATCAGCACAGCCCTGGCTTACATGCCTATCCTCAAGATGAGAAGAGTAGAAGACATGAAGACTAGAAGATCCTTAAAGACCAGTTAAGTAAGGTGCTTGTATACCTACTTATCTGATGGAGTCCAAGTTGAAGATGGCCTTAAAGCAGCACAAAGAATTGCCAGATCAGAAGAGTGCTACTCGACTGATATCAGAAGACAGAAGACCAAGGCCAGACGAGTAGTCAGAAGACTAGTAGTGCAGATCAGAAGACTATGTACCCGTCCAGGACTCGGCTGATTCCCAAAGTCATCTTCCAATTCAAATGAAGACTTACCTTACTTAGAAGATTGACATGATCCCAAGATTGGAGCAATCAAGCAGCTGGAATCAAGGAATCAAGCCAACATGGAAAGATTGCCCCAACGGCTAGTCAACTCCAACGGCTAGTTGCAACAATCACCATTATAAATACAAGAGGATGAGAAATCACAAGTACGAAGTCACAACAAGAGAATTCAACAAGCTAAGCAAGCAATCAAGCAAAAAGCCATATTGTTTTAAGAGTTCTCTAAGAGCCAGAATCCATAAGAACATCCTTAGCTCTTAAGTGATTTCTATCCAACCAAAGAACCTGAATCCTATTCTTCATTGTATATCCATTGATTTAGGCATAGTGGTTAAGCAAATTATAAGCTTGAACCATTAGTTGGAAACATTCAAAAACCCCAAACCCCCACCAAAAGGTTAAATTTTTTGAACCCCTGCAAAGTGCAAGTGCTTACAATCACTTGTGGAGACCGTAGCAGTTAGGACTGCTCAGATCTCAAAGTCCTACCCTTGGGACTATAAAGATCAAACCCCTTGTAATTTTTGGTAAATTTAAGGGATTAAACATCACGTTAGGACGTGAGAGTGGACGTAGGATCGTATATCCGAACCACTATAAACCTGGTGTTATTTACTTTCTGCACTTTACATTTCTGTCATTTCATTTATCTTATATAGTGCATACTGTGTTTTTAACTGTCTTCAAATCAAGGCCATAACTTTCAAACCAGCATCAGCTGAGTACTTTCATTGAGTAAACAAGTTGGCACTTTCAATAGGAAACTAAAAGAACGAGTCTAAACAAGGCCTACCATAATTCCGCATATAATCTCTTCATTCAGATCACTATAGTCATCTGGACCAGCAGACTTGTAGTCCAGTTGACATAGCAATCAGAAGAGGTTCCCAACTCTCTTGAAAAAGTTTTAAAGTCTATTCACCCCTCCCCTCTAGACTTTAATCCCATTCACTACTCGTTCAGGGACCAACAGTTACGACCGTATCTTCCGGGTAAACTCACCTCCCCCTCACTGCCATGTCTATTTATTGGGTATTCAACTTCTTAAAACGCTTATAAATGCTATGAACCCCTATCTGGTCGAACTTACATTTCTCGCCATGTTATATTCCATGAGACTAAGCTTCCAGGTGCACCTAATCTCTCGTCGGTAGCCGACACCGAAAGCGACAACCAGTTCTCTCTATCAATTTTGCCTCCTCGGCAAGTGCCACCGATTGCTCATCCAAACTCACCATCGCGAGCACTGCCTTTCACGGGCACCTTGTCTCAACCTGCGACCACTCCACCAACAGACCCATCGGGCCCTGACGTACCAATACAACCCATGCTCGCCCCTCGGCGAACTCATACAATGCAGACTCGTAGCCTTAACAATATTCACCGATCTAAGCGTCTATTTGCAGCAACCAAGCATCCCTTGCCCAGTGATGTCGAACCAACCACTGTTCGCCAGGCTCTAGCCGATCAGCGGTGGCGAGCTGCCATGGACGAGGAGTTTTCTACACTTCAAAAATTTGGAACATGGGACATGGTTCCGCCTCCACCAAATGCAAACATTATCGGGTGTAAATGGGTGTTCCGTATCAAACGGAATCCTGATGGGTCAGTGGACAAGTTCAAAGCACGTCTCGTAGCCAAAGGATTTCACCAGCGACCAGGAATCGACTTTCGGGAAACCTTTAGCCCTGTTGTCAAGCCCGCGACCATTCGAGTTGTCTTGTCATTAGCCCTCCAATTCGGTTGGTCGCTTCGCCAACTCGACATCAGCAATGCCTTTTTACATGGTAAACTTGATGTTCCAGTATACATGTCACAGCCTCCAGGTATGGTCGATCGTTCATCTCCGACTAGTGTATGTCTTCTTCGAAGGACCCTTTACGGTCTCCGACAAGCGCCCAGGGCTTGGTACAATGCTTTAAGAACTGGACTAACCTTGTTCGGTTTTATACAGTCTCGGGCTGATTCATCTCTCTTCACATTTCGTCGGGGTTCAACAGTCCTCTTTGTGCTCGCTTATGTTGACGACCTCATCTTAACCGGCTCGTGCTCGTCCACCATCTCGGCTCTCACTCGCCATCTGCAAACACAATTTTCCGTAAAGGATCTAGGTCCTCTCACCTACTTCCTCGACATTGAGGTCGCTTTATGCAAGGAGGGTTTATTTCTCTCCCAACACAAATACACCGTGGATCTTCTTCGTCGTTTTCGACTTGATGGTGCAAAGCCAGTCAGCACACCAATATCAAAGAATCTGACTTCTTCCACATGCTCGACTGATGCTATGGAATATCGGAGCGCTATAGGCGGTCTTCAATATCTCACATTCACTCGTCCGGATATTGCCTTCACTGTGAACAAACTTGCCCAACACATGTCCTCCCTCACAGCCGCCCATTGGGATGCAATAAAGAGGTTATTCCGCTACCTTAAAGGTTCCTTACACCACAGATTGTTACTTTGACTGCCTACACAGATTCAGATTTTGGTGGTGACTTGACAGATGGCAAGTCCACTTCAGCTTATATTGTGTTCCTCGGTCCAAATGCTATCTCATGGAGATCACGAAAACAATGTGGGGTTGCTCGCTCATCGACAGAAGCTGAATATTGTGCTATAGCCGCAGCCGCGTCCGAGGTTTGTTGGCTCCATCACCTATTCGATGATCTAGGTGTCCACATATCCTCGCCCCCTCGCCTATTATGTGACAATATGGGCGCAACTCGCCTTGCCCTAAATCCAGTTTTACACTCAAGAATGAAGCATATTGCGATCGACCTCCACTTTGTCCGTGACCTGGCTGCCAAAGGTCGTCTCTCGGTCGCCTATGTCAACACAAATGACCAGCTCGCCAACCTACTCACCAAACCACTAGCCCGTGCTCGCTTCCTACTACTTCGGTCCAAAATTTCCGTTGCTGATGGAACGTCTATTTTGAGGGGTCGTATAACGGATAAATCACAGGAGTGATTTCATCCAATTTCGAGTCAACTCCATTATTGTATAGAGTAGTCATAGGGATTGCTACATCAAAGGGATTGCTACATTATAGGGATTTCTATATCAAAGGGACTTCATCCCCTATATATACTGTAAACATTTGTACAAATCAATAACACAACCAATTTACATTCTTATACAACATATGAATGTCTATTTCATAATACTTGACATCTCATCATTCAGTATACTTGTCTTCATGATTTTTGAGCTTGATCCTTCGTTCATATGACTGGTGCTTTCTTTGACTTGACAGTGTACTAAAGCTTCATGTCTTTTGTTCAAAGCTCTTCTTCTGACATGTCAACTTCAATGGAATATCCTTTGATCTTGTCACTTGTCCAAAACACTTCATGCTTCTTGTCTTCAATGCTACTTGTCTTCATGCTTCTCGTGTTTACATGTCATTTGTCATAGTTTCAAAAAAACTATCTAATTAAAAAAAATTAGAGCTCCCTAACATGTATGAACTCTTCTAACCTGAAAATCTAGACTTGACAAATCACCGTACTTGGGTTTTACTTAGGGTTTTGATATCTAATCAAAATCAAACTTTCTTTATTAAAACAAACCATATCCCAACAATACTGCTCGCCTCCCTTTGTCCCATTTTTATTATCGTTTAAGGATATTTCACACAAATTAAGAAAATTATTAAATGACATTAAATATATGTATAATATGACACATTTTCCATTTTATTTACCTACACGATTATTTAATGCGTACTATTACAAAAGCAAATATCATCATTCTAAAATTTGAACATGTCATTTAATTCTCTTAGGCTCCGTTTGGATGGAGGGATTTGGTCAATGGATTTTAAATCCTCCATTCAAATCCAATCCACTTGTTTGGATTTAAAAACAAATGAATGAATTTAAAATTCTTAGCATATTTTTTTTAGTTAAAATTGAGAGGATTTTAAATCCTCTCTAAAACCATGTCATTTGAAATCCATCTATTTTCAAAACCTTCCGTTTGAAATACCTTCCCAAATCAAATCCCTCCATCCAAACACAACCTTAGATTAGGCAAAATTACAATTTTTTGGACATAAAATCTTCTTTAGAAAGATAAATAAAATAACAGAGGGAGTATTGTATTAATGGTTTGGTAATTGAGATTATACTCAAATGACTTCTGATAGATGAAGAATACTGTCGCAAATACTGGGTGATTTATCATCATGGCTTATATGTATTTTACTCATCGTTCTTGTCATATATTGCAAATATAATTCAAGGGATGAACAATCAAAATGTGACAGTTTGTCATTACCACTACAAATTTAACTTTTTCTAACACGAAAGTACTGAATAATGTAGGCTCAAGGGTGCTGAAGTTAAAAATCGCTAGTCGAGCGGTTTTGGGAGGATGTTAACGAAAATAAACAAGATTGATAAACAAAATCTACAAAAGACATAAGAGATCATGAAAGCTTACTTTTTAACAATAATTAGTCGCATTAGAATTGGGGAAAATATCAATCTTAGTAGATCGATTAGACATTTGAATTTTTTGAATATGTATTTTTTTTATATATTTTAGTTTTAATACAAAAAAAATTCTTCAAAAGTAATTTACATTTTAGAATTTATGCTGCATTATTTTTCAGTAATTTTTAATTATATTCAGATTTTTTTTGGTTAAAAAAGAATATATTCAGATTCTATTTTAAAAAAAAAACCAGATTATATAAATGAGTGAAATTTCGTAACATAGAGTAAAATATGAATATTCTAAATTATATTGATTTTAATATTAATTTCTAATTATATATAATTTATTATTAGTTTTAAAAATATTTTTTGTATTTTTTTAATTATAATTACTTTTTAGGACAAAAAACTAAGGTTTCCAACCAAAATTTACAAATAGGACCAAATATGCAATAAACAAGGCCATTTTGAAACTTTGGGACTAAAAGTGATTTTGAAAATTTTCTATAAGACTAAAAGTGCAATTTTTCCGGTATATATGTTTGGTCTTGGAAACTATGCAAATGAATGTGACTAATGATTCCGATGAGAAAATTGAGGTTGTAAAAGATGAAGAATTTACAATTTCTGTCTGAATAAGTTATGATGAATCTTTTGAGGATTACATGTATGGTTCTTACAATCTTACTCATATGTTGAGTCAAATGTTGCCACATTTGAAACAACATTAAGTGGAAATGATTTTGTCTAATTTGCTAGAATTATATTACTTAAGTTGTATACTTTTCCTTAGTGTGTACTTTTGAGATTTCATTTTCATTTGTATTTTCAAATAAAGTTTTGCAGTATGGAAAAAAACGTTGTCATTTTCTATTATTTAGAAAGTAGTCGGAGGAGTGTGTAGTATTGGGATATATCTTATCTCATATCTTAGAATATATATTATCTCATGTCTTAGTCATATCTCATATCTCGTATCTTAGAATATACCTTATTTCCTATTTTTTATGTTTCCGCTGTGTATAAAAGGGATAAGCCCCTGTTCTTGTAAAACACCCTTTTCCAGAATTATATTCAATGTCGCGTATATTATTTTGCGCTAAATTCATCATGGTATTAGAGCCAAGATTCTAGTAGAACTCCCCAAGATTTCGTCTCAAGATACATAAAGATCACAGCACGTCTTGCTGCGATTCTTTCCATACTCATACACCATGTCGAGCGATGAAACTGTTGAGAAGGGAGGCAGTTCCAGCGGCGGCGTGAAGGTGCCAACGACCGTGATTGATGCGATGTCCCCATATCACCTACACACAGTGACGGACGCAGGCAATGCCCAGGGGGGGCAGTGGGCCCCCCACCAATTTTGTAAATTTTTCGAGGGCATTTTCGTAATTTCACATATATATATTTAAATAATATTAATAATATATATATATATATATATATATTAATTATATATGGTATAGATTATGCGGCCCACTTTTCACTGAATAGTCGGCGTGAATTTATACTAATTTATACTAATATTTACCAATTTCACTTATTCAATTAAAATACAGATTTCGCTTCATCCTTCCCCACACAAAAAATAACAGAGTCTCCCTTCTTTTCATTAACGCACGCCGTCGCAAAGCTTTCAAGTTTAAGACTTCCATTAATTTTAGATATTGAAGGTAAAATTTGTTTATTATTAATTTAACTTTTTTATCTTTCTTTATTATTTTGATTGTTCCACCACAATTATTTTTATTTCTATTCTTTTGTCTTTTTGTTGAATTTAGAGTTTTTCAAATTTTAGGGACTGTCCCCACTTAATTTTTTTATATGAAATAAATTCTTTATATTTAAAGTTTAAGAATATATATCCATCTGGTTAATTAATATGTATTATGTATTGATTGTTGTAAAACAAACTGACTAAAATTTATTAAATTGTATAATTGGAGAAATAATTATTTATTTATTTATTTATGTAATTAAGTGACTTATATTATTGATATTTAATTATTTGCGGGTGATTAATTTAGCCATTTAGAGGGGAGGGATTAATTTGGAGATTTGGAGATAACAGAAATTAGAATGCCAAATTATATGATGAGTTTTGCTATATTTTCTCCATTTAGTTAATTTATATATAAATAAAATAATATTTAAATATTTTTTAATTATAAATTGATGTTACTTTTAATTTGATAATTATCTATTTTTTTTTAGATAATGGAGCGATATTATAAGAAAACTTCGAATAATATTGACGAAATATCGTCTTCACCACTCGATGTGTCTACTTCTAATGTTCAACTTCAAGAATCATCAAATCAAAACACTATTGAGATTGATTTAGAAAATCTTCCTAGTGATCCGGGACTTCGACCTAAGATAATGAGCTATCCACCAAACTTGATTGAACAGGTACGTAGAACTTATTTATTAAAAGGTCCATGTCAACCACGTAATCATGATTTTCCTCAAAAAGTGTTAGATGGGAATCGAAAGCGTAAATTTGTTGGATCTTGGTTTGATGAATATAAGGATTGGTTGGAGTATAGCATTAAGAAAGATGCCGCGTTTTGTTTATATTGTTATCTTTTTTCCACGGGGAAGAGTGAAAGTGGGCACAATGCATTTATAAACGAGGGATTTAACACTTGGCGAAAGAAAGAAAAATTGAGGGATCATGTTGGAGATCATAATAGTGAACATAACAAATGTAGATTGGCTTGTCAAGTTCTGATGCATCGGGCTCAACATATTGATGTGTCATTCGCTAAAATCTCGGAGCAATCAAAGGTTGAGTATCGTTGTAGATTAAATGCAACTATTATTTGTCTTCGTTATCTCATTATGCAAGGATTAGCTTTTCGAGGTAATGATGAGTCAGAAGAATCATTAAATCAAGGAAATTTCATTGAACTTCTCAAAGTTATTGCTTCTTGCAATGAAGAAATTCATAATGTTGTTTTGAAAAATGCTCCGGAAAATCTCAAGCTTATTTCACCCAAGATTCAAAAGGATATTATAAATGCATCTGCACTTGAGACAACCAATGCTATCATTAAGGATATTGGAAATGAGTTTTTATCCATACTAGTTGATGAGTGTCGAGATGTTTCGGTCAAAGAGCAAATGGGGGTTGTTATACGTTATGTGAATAAAAGTGGTTGCGTTGTTGAATGTTTTCTTGGTCTCGTGCATGTTAGTGACACAACTGCAACATCACTTGAGAAGGGCATTGATTCTTTGTTTTCCACTTATGGTTTGAGTATATCTAGTTTAAGAGGTCAAGGTTATGATGGAGCAAGTAATATGAGGGGTGAATTTAACGGACTCAAAAGTTTGATATTAAGGAAGAATTCTAGTGCTTATTACATTCATTGTTTTGCTCATCAACTTCAACTCACACTTGTTGCTGTTGCTAAAGATAATGCAATTATTGCTACTTTTTTTAATACAGTTACACGGTTATGTAATGTTGTTGGAGGTTCTTGCAAGCGCCGAGATATGTTTCGAGAGAAGCAACAGGAGAAGGTTGTCGAAGGGATTGCAAATGATGAAATCAAGACTGGAAAAGGAAAAAACCAGGAAATGACATTAAAGCGGCCTGGAGATACTCGTTGGAGTTCTCATTATGGTACACTTGTTAACCTCATGTATTTATATTCTTCTGTTGTTGATGTTCTTGAGGATGTTGGGGAGAATGCTGTTGATAATACACATAAAGGTGAAGCAATTGAATTGCTAGATATCATTAATCGGTTTGAGTTTGTATT
The DNA here is from genome assembly GCA_963675135.1 of Galeopsis tetrahit. NCBI lineage: Eukaryota > Viridiplantae > Streptophyta > Magnoliopsida > Lamiales > Lamiaceae > Galeopsis > Galeopsis tetrahit. Next base: position 74,656,049 of record OY776123.1, read on the forward strand.
TTTGTTACATCTTATGACGGATATTTTGGGAATCACTCATGAATTGTCACAAGCTCTTCAAAGAAAGGATCAAGATATAGTTAATGCAATGAGGATGGTGAAAGTATCAAAAAAACGTTTGCAATCAATGAGAGAAGAAGGTTGGGATACTTTGTTTATTGAAGTTTCTAATTTTTGTAGCAAACATGAGATAGATGTGGTAAATATGGAATGCCTACATGTAGCTCGTGGACGATCAAGGCGTAGGGTCGAAAAAATCACTAACCTTCACCATTATCGTGTTGAGTTATTTTATTCAGTGATTGACCTGCAAGCTCAAGAGTTGGATCATCGTTTTAACGAAGTGAACACGGAGTTGCTATTGTGTATGGCCTGTTTTGATCCGAGAGATTCATTTTCAGCATTTGATAAAAATAAGCTACTTCGTCTTGCAGAATTTTATCCTTCAGATTTTTCTCAAGTTGCTCTTATTGAACTTGACAATCAACTAGAGAATTTTATTGTTGATATGCGTTTGGATGAACACTTCTCAACAATTGTTGGAATAGGAGGACTTTCTCAGAAGATGATTTCTACAAGAAAGCACATTGTTTTTCCATTAGTGTATTTGCTTGTTAAGTTATCATTGATCTTACCCGTTGCCACAGCTACCGTAGAAAGAGCGTTTTCGGCCATGAAATTCATCAAGAGTGCACTCCGTAATCGAATGGGAGACCGATTATTGAATGATTGTTTAGTTGCATACATTGAAAAAGATACCTTTCACAAAGTCAGTAACGAAGCTATCATGCAACGCTTCCAAAATATGAAGAATCGAAGAGGAATGTTATAATTTATTTGTATTCGGTATTTATTTTTAGAAGTTAACGTAATTAAATTTATCATTTCGATTATATAAGTATTAGTAGTAGTTCATGACCTTATTTTAAAATTTCATTTTTGATTTTTTTTTTATTGTTATTATTTGGGCCCCCCGACTTGAAAATCCTGGGTCCGTCACTGCCTACACAACTCGATAAACATGGGAGGTATGAGCAGTTCCGGCAGCGGCGTGAATATGTCGACGGCCGTGATTGATGCGATGCCCTCATATGATCTGCACCCCTCAATGAACATAGCAGATGTGACTGCAAATTTTTCGGTGTCTTGGATAATTGACACGGGCGCAACTGAACATATTATTTCCACAAGAGATACGTTGTTTGATGTTGTGGAAAATCACTCCGAGCCGTCGGTTAAAATACCAAATGGAGATATGATATTTGTGCATTCAGTTGGAAAACTCAATTTGAAGAATGGGCTACACCTTAGTCGTGTTTTATATATACCACAATTTCATTGCAATTTACTTTTTGTTAGTCGCCTCACTAAAGAATTAAATTGCCTATTCACATTCTTTCGGGATTTTTGTGTAATACAGGACTCACCCTCGAGGAAGCTGATTGGAGTGGGTAAACATCGCGATGGTCTATACTACTTGGAGCCCGAAAATAGTGAGGGGGTAGCTTTGGCAACAGTTGGAGCACCAGACCTATGGCACAAACGGTTAGGCCATCCTTCTGATAAGAAATTACAGTACATTGATTCGTTAAATAATTTTAGAGGAAACACCAAATTTTGCGATTCATGTATACGTGCAAAACAAACATGTTTACCGTTTCCAACTAGTACCAGCAAAACCACTAATTGTTTTGAGTTAATACATTGCGATATATGGGGACCATATAGGTGTGATACATTCACTGGTGCTCGATATTTCCTCTCAATTGTTGATGACTACAGTAGAGGTACTTGGGTATTCCTTATTCGCTAAAAATCTGACGTGGCTGTACACTTAATCCAGTTTTACAACATGGTACAAACTCAATTTCACCAAGACATCAAACGAATACGATCGGACAATGGAGTCGAATTTCAGACTACCACTTTGCTCGCACACTATGCCAATAAAGGTATTCTATTTGAGACCTCTTGCACTGACACTCCACAACAGAATGGGATTGTTGAGAGAAAGCATCGACACATATTGGACGTCCCTAGAGCCTTACGTTTTGAATCAGGACTCCCTATTGAATTTTTTTGGGGCGAATGCATTCTAACCGCGGTGTATGTGATTAATCGATTACCTTCACAAACCATCTCCAACAGAACCCCCATGACATCTTGTTAAACAAACGACCGACTTATGAACACCTTCGAGTTTTCGGGTGCTTGGCATATGCTCATGAGAATCGTCGCAAGGATAAATTTGGGGAAAGAGGGAGTGCATGTATTTTCATTGGATACCCAAAAGGTCAGAAGGCGTATCGGGTTTTTGACATGCGGACGCATAAGATTTATACTTCTCGTTATGTCACCTTTGTCGAGAATGTATTCCCATTTAAAGGCATCACACATGAAGATTTCACTAATGCTGCTAAAGAGGCCCTTGCGCGCGTTCATGGGCACAAACCAACAAATCTGGCACCCCGTCCACATATTCGGTCACACATACCCCTTCGACCGTCCGACACTGACATGAGGCAGATTGTGAGCGATGCACCAGTCGTGCAAACTGATGCACACGTCCCTGAGTGCATTTCGCACAATCCCGACACCCGCACAACACCTCCCTTGGTGCCCGATCCAGCCCCACGGAGAGTCACAGGCCTAAGAAAAGCCCTGCTCACCTCGCCGACTACATCACAGACCTACCACCCTCTCTAGACCATCAGCACCCCACTACCAATTCGGCGGAATCGACGGTATAACCCCTATCTCATTTTGTCGCACACGATAAATTTTCTGTTGCTCATAAAACATTCCTAGCGGCCATCACGCGTCGTGATGAGCCAAAATACTTTTCACAGGCTGTTAAGGATCCTCTATGGCGAGAAGCAATGCAAAAGGAAATAAACGCCTTGGAATAAAATGGAACATGGAAGTTAACTCCACTCCCTCCCGGTAAGAAGGCCGTCGGTTCGAAATGGGTTTACAAGATTAAGTACAAACCCAATGGATAGGTGGAAAGATACAATGCTCGATTGGTTGCAAAAGGGTTCTCACAAATCGAGGGAGTCGACATTCATAAAACCTTTGCGCATGTGGCCAAATTGGTCACGGTCCGATGCATGTTAACCATTGCAGCTCACTGAAATTGGCATGTTCATCAATTGGACGTCAACAACGCATTTCTCCATGGTGATCTACATGATGAGGTGTATATGAATATCCCTCAAGGATTCGCAAAGGATGGCGACTCAAAAGTTTGCAAACTCGAGAAATCACTTTACGGACTCAGACAAGCGTCGCGTAATTGGCATGAAAAATTCACTAAAGCTCTTACCGATATTGGCTTCCATCAATCACGAGCCGACCACTCGCTGTTTGTGTTCCGAAAGGAAAACACGTATGTCTCAGCCCTTATTTACGTAGACGACGTCATCTTAGCCGGTAATGATGCTAAGCATATCTCTTTCGTCAAAAGTTAATTAGATAAAAAATTCAGCATTAAGGACTTGGGTAAATTGAAGTACTTCTTGGGAATTGAGGTTGCCCGATCACCCGAAGGCTTCGTATTGAGCCAACGAAAGTATGCATTGGATATATTGGAAGAAAGCGGTCCACTAGCTAGTCGACCGAGTGGATTCCCCATGGAACAAAATTTGAAACTAGTTCCGGACGATGAAAGCCCACTAATCGATGCTTCACAATACCGTCGCTTGGTGGGCCGTTTGTTATACCTTACAGTGACTCGCCCATACATTGTATTTGCCGTCAGTCAATTGAGTCAATTCTTGAGCAGCCCCCGACAAACCCATCTTGCAGCGGCACATCGCGTACTGCGTTACATAAAGCATGCACCCGACCAAGGTATTCTCCTCTCCGCGACGAACAGGCTTACACTTCGAGGCCATTGTGATGCTGATTGGGCAGGCTGCCCGTTCTCATGACGATCATCTACCGGGTACATCATATTTCTCGGTGATTCTCCTATTTCGTGGCACACCAAGAAACAGTCGGTTGTATCCCGATCCTCGACTGAAGCAGAATATAGGGCAATGGAGACAACCACTTGTGAAATAGTGTGGTTGCGATGGCTACTTAATGACTTTGACGCTGCCCAATCGAGCCCCACTTCTTTATTTTGCGACAATCAAGCGGCTCGTCAAATTGCCGCCAATCCAGTTTTTCATGAGCGTACGAAACACGTTGAAATGGATTGCTACTTTGTTCGTGAACGAGTCATCAACGGAGATATCAAGCCTTGCATGATCTCAACGAAACAACAGGTTGCCAACATATTTATCAAACCGCTTGGGACAGAGCGTTTTCGTTTTCTACGAGGCAAGTTGGGTGTTCGTGATCTGCACACGCCAACTTGAGGGGGAGTATTGGGATATATCTTATCTCATATCTTAGAATATATCTTATCTCATATCTTAGTCATATCTCGTATCTTAGAATATACCTTATTTCCTATTTTTTATGTTTCCGCTGTGTATAAAAGGGATAAGCCCCTATACTTGTAAAACACCCTTTTCCAGAATTATATTCAATGTCGCGTATATTATTTTGCGCTAAATTCATCATGTAGTAGTTATTTTCAAGTCATTCTCGATAACCAGATTATTATTTATTTTCCGTTTGTACATATACAAAATCATTATTAATGAAACGACATAAGATTTTCTTGGTTTTGCTTAAATACTCTCCTTTTCCTCTAGTTTCTTGAGCTCGGTTCCAAACTCGAATAGACACAACCGTAACACGGTGGAAGAGGGACAATAATGTCGAGACGGCCATTTGACTCCACACTGCATAAACAATATTTATCATAAGCTTACAAACACGAATGTCACACAAAACAAGTAGAATTAATGAAAATACATTCTTCAATTAATTTTCTTACTTTTTAATATTCCGCTCCTCCTCCACTACCGGTGGAACCAATGGTAGAGGCGGGAGAGGAATCAACGGTTTCGGTGGAGGAGAAAGGCCCGACAGTGGTGGAAGAGGAATCAACGGTGGTAGTGGTGGAAGAGGAACCAACGGTGGTAGCGGCGGAAGAGGAACCAACAATGGTAGAAGGCCATCCTGCAAACTACATAGGCAAACATAAATTAAGAGATATCACTATTGCTACAAAAGAGATCAAATTGATGATCGAGAAAACATAACTAGTCCGAGTTAAAAAGATTTTTGTCCCATAACTTGTCCAGTTTTAAAAAAAAAATCTAAAAAAGTTTACATTTTAGATTTAGTCCAAATATTAAATTAATGTTCAATTTTGTCCCCAAAATCGACGAGGGCGACACGACTCCATTAAATACATTAAATAAAAACTGTAAAAATTCTCAAACTAACACACCGAGAGTGGGGACTTACTGGCATTTGGCAAGGGGCAAGTGTGCAGAATTTAGTTTGCAGAGACCGGAAAGTTGTTGAACTTTGGTAGCAAGAAACTGAGAAGCAATTGGTACGAGACATTCGCACAAACTATTGACATCTCTAAAGCCGATCCAATTACTAGCGGCATTGCAACAATCACTACCTGGCAGGGCAAGGTTAGGATTTTTGAGATAATTAGAGCAAGGAAGTACATTTGAAATAACAGTCATACAATCCGTTGCTTCTACTAGAGTCGTCGATAGGACGACAGCCAGCAAAAACAACACCACCAATGAAGTAAATCTATTCATCTTATCACGAATGTGTTTTGTTGGAAGGAATGTCAGCCGAGTATTTATAATACAATGAGTATTAAGAAAGAGAAGATGAACAATATTCAATGCTAAAGTAAACGTGCATGAATAAATGTAGTGAAATTTTAAACATTACTAGCATCTGATTACGGTAACATTTATTTATATTATTTAATTTGAGTAATCCGAGTATATTTTGATTACTATAATCTATTAAAGAAAGAAAAGGTGGGCGTTCAATGCAAAAGTAGAGTTGCATGAATAAATGGAGTGAGATTTTGAACATTTTTATCATCTGATTACGGTAATTTTTATTTGTAGAATTTGGGTAATCTGAGTATATTTTACTCCCTCCGTCCAATTTTATTATGCCCACTTCTCCGGGCACGGGTTTGAATAAATATTGATTAATTTATTCATAAAGTAGATAAGTTGAGGGTATGATAGGGTATTGTGGGGTCCATTTTAGGGTTGGCAATGGGACGGGTAAAACCCCGGACCCGCATGAAACCGGTCCGCACGGAGCGGGTAAATACCCAGTCAAACGGGTTTCGGGGTGGGTATATACCCGGTCGACGAATACCCGCCGGGTATGGGACGGGTAATGGGATTATATATATCCGACCCGAACCCGACCCGCATATATATAATAATTAAAAAATATAATATATATATATATATCAGTATAATAAATATATATTAAAAAAAACTTTCTAAATTCTAATTATAAGGTTTACACAACAACAGAACATACATACACACGCACTGCTTTCTGCCTTTGTAATTCGAGAAAGAAGACGTACGTGAAGAATTATCTATCAACGAGTGTTGAGAATTGAGATATTAATTGTGTTATGCATTTGATTTTGTTAGCTTAATTTTGCATTGAACAATATGTATGTGTTTTTAAAATTTTATGTTCTATTTAATGTTGAAATTGATGTTTTATTGTGATTTTAAGAGGAGATTTTAAATGTGCTATTTTATTTAAATAACAGTTCTTTTTTATTAAAAAAAAATTTATGGCGGGGCGGGTTTACCCGCCGGGTTCGCGGGGCGGGACGGGGCGGGTTTTGGCGGGTTTTGAGGCGGGGCGGGGCGGGTAACGGGTATAAATTTTTTTGACGGGGCGGGTCCTGGAACAGGCCATACCCGTCCCATACCCACCCCGTTGCCAACCCTGGTCCATTTGTAAATAAATGATTGTTTATGAATAAAGTGAATGGTAAAGTGGATAAATAGTATGAATAGTATTATTTTCAAAAAAGGTATGGGCATAATAAAATTAGACAACCAAAAAAGGAAAGTGAGAATAATGAAATTGGACGGAGGGAGTAGTTAATATAATCTACGCAAGAAAGAAAATGTGAATATTCAATGAAAAGTTGCGATGCATACATAGATGGAGTGAAATTTTGAACAATATTAGCATTTGATTACATTAACAATATTTATTTATAGAATTTAGGTAATCCAAGTATATATATTCAGCTGGTTACTATAATATATGTGAGATGAATTGAAGTCCATCATTTTTTTTTAAAGTGTAATCTTAAAGTAAATAAATGATCATGTAATCTATGTCATACCGCTCGCCTCCCTTTGTCCCATTTTTATTATCGTTTAAGGATGTTTTACTCAAATTTATAAAATTATTAAATGACATTAAATATATGTATAATATGACACATTTTCCATTTTATTTACCTACATGATTATTTAATGTGTATTATTACAAAAGCAAATATCATCATTCTAAAATTGGAACATGTCATTTAGTTCTCTCAGATTAGTGCAAAATTACAATTTTTCTTGGACATAAAATCTTCTTTAGAAAGATAAATAAAATAACAGAGGGAGTATTGTTATTAATGGTATGGTTAATTGAGATTATACTCAAATGATTTCTGATAGATGAAGAATACGAGTGTTGCAAATACTCACTACAAAAAACGGTCGTTTTACAGACGGAAATACCGACGAATTTTCGGTCGGAAACCATGGTACGTTGCCGACGGAAATACTGACCGAAAAATTCGGTCGGAGCCAACCTCGTCGGTAATTATTACCGACGGAAAAAAAAAGAGTCGACAGTTCCGACGGAATCATGTCAGTCGGTAATATCCATGATCACCGACGGAATTACAATCGGTGAATCCGTCGGCAAACTAAGTCTCAAAAAAAATATATTTGGGGCCAGACCCGACCCAACCCAACCCGACCCGCGAACTATGGAATATTGGCCAATATATTTTTAGCCTTGCTGGGACTCGAACCCGGGTGTGTGGGGGCCTAGTGAGGGGCGCCTACAATTCGAACAAGTCTATTTCTTGTTCATAATTGTAATATTAATTGTATATGTACTCTTTTTTTATCTTTTTTTTTTTTTTTTTTTTTAAATCGCAAAATTAATTTCTCTCACATGCATTAATAACTAAATTCTTGATTTATCTTTATTGTAAATTTAATTTTTGTAATTTATATATTTTAAATGTAATTTTTAAAAGTTTTATTAAAATTCTAAAATATCCACATTTACTAATTTTTTTTTTTAAATTCACAAAATTAATTTCTTTTCACACTTTTTTAGTTGTGTTTAATTTATAATTTGTAACTTAATGATAAATAAACTTTTATAAATTGTACAAATTTAAAATAATTAGCTTACATTAATTTAATATTCCTCTTCTTCCTCTTCCTCGTCATCTTCTTCTTCTTCATCTACATTTTCATTATTTACCTCATCTTCCTCTTCATCATCCTCCTCCTCTTCATCCTCCTCATCCTCATTTCCATTATCGCTTTCAATTTCGATCAATTGTGGATTTTCAGTCGTCAAGTCTACGTAAAGATTCAAATCTCCCATAAAGACTTCAGTTCGAGCCTCTATTTGTTCCGTTTGAAATGGAGATTCATCTTCATTACTCTTTTCCTTTTTAGGGACTTCTACCATTGACCTTGCCTTTACTTTGCAAACAGCGTGCCATTCAATATTACTACGTGATCGTCCTGGATACGTGTAGTAGTATACTTGAGATACTTGATGGCACGAGCTTGTACTACGGGTGAATTTTTGTTCCTAAATGGCCTGAATCAAACCAATGGCACTTGAACAACACTACAGTCTTTGCTGGATATCCCAGATATTCTACTTCAACGATCATGGAGTGGTGTCAGGCTGAAGGCATAGCGAGCATGGATGGGCAGGCGAAGTGTCTTCATGGCGACCAGGAAGGGTGGAGGAAACAGGGTCAGCCACAGGGTCGTAAAAGACACAGACGTCAGGAGGGGCAATATCCGAGCAGGAGTGGTCGCCAGCAAAGGGAAATGAGTTTTCATCAAAGCGAGCATGACGGGAGATGTAAAGACGTTGTGAGTTAAGATCAAGACAGCAAAAACCTTTATGACGCGAGTTGTACCCTAAAAAGACACAAGGAAGATTTCGAGGAGAAAATTTGTTAGCAACATAGCTTCGAAGACAAGGGTACACACAACAGCCTAACACACGAAAGTTTTCATAAGAGGGAGGATATGAGAAAAGAATTTCATAAGGAGAGATGTTATGCAAAATAGAGGTGGGAAGTCTATTGATGATATAAACAGTTGTGCCAAATGCCTCCACCCGAAAGGTGGTAAGTACAGAAACTTAGAATAGAAGAGTAAGACCCATTTCAGTGATGTGTCTATGTGTAGGGACATGACATAGTGAATAATACCCGGGGAGTAAAACAGATCTCGAAGTTTATGATTAGTAAATTCAGTTCCGCCATTAGATTGAAAGCGTTTTATTTTGCATGAAAGTTGGTTTTCAACCATGTTCTTGAAGATAACAAAGGTGGAGAAGAAATCAGATTTTTTACGAAGCGGATAGAACCAAGTAAAGCGAGAGTGATCATATATGAAAACAACATAATAAGAGAAGCCATTTGTAGATTTCACAGGAAGGTCCCCATAGGTCGCAATGTATAAGATCAAGCACATGAGAAACCTGTTTTTTATTAATGACATAGGAAAGGCGAGTACTCTTAGTTTTTTGACATGGTGAGCATACAATAGGACGAGAATGTAAAGAAGTAACAGAAAGAAACCCTTTATTTTTAAGGAGATGTACAATGTCAACATTTACATGCCCCAAACGATTATGCCACAATTGAAAGGAACCACGTGAAGAGCGAGCATGTAGGGAAGAAGTAAATATGAGGCGAACAGGGAGGTCTTTCGTTACTTTACTAACAGAAAGGAGATTTTTTGTGAGAGATGGAACGACTCAAACATCTGAAAAAGATAAATTTGAATTGTGAAAGTGTATGCCAATATGAGTTATTGGAAGGATAGTACCATTAGCTACGATGACTTTATTAGTGCATGTGTACAGCGAGCATGAATCAAGGGAGGTCGAGGACGGGACCATGTTCGAGGAGGCACCCGTGTCGACATACTAGTCAGAGAGATTTGCATTGTGAGAATAATCAATGTGGGAGAAGGAATCAACAGTGTTGGCTTACCGAGCAGGTTGAGAATCATAACGTTGAGGGCATGAAGAGGCATAGTGATCACCATCAAAGCAACATATCTGGCAACGAGAAGGAAAGCGAGTTCGACCACGGCCACGACCAAACTGACTTTTACCACGAGAAGGAGATTGTCCGCGACCAAACTACTGTCGAGCAGAATGGGGTTTTCCCAAAACAGAGGGAGTCGATGAGTGGGCCAAGATGGCTGGGTTCTGGGATGAGGAGGAAGCACTTTCAAGCGATCGAGTGAACATGTCATGAGATTCTGCTTTAATTGGCGAGAAGATCAGAGAAGGTAGGAAGGGGAGAAAGATTTATTTGGGAAGTAAAGAAGTGTTGGGAATAAAATGATTTTGATCTAGATACCAAAACCCCTGAATGATGATGTACAAATTAGTTGAGATATGCTCAAGTTAGTGTTCAGGCAAGTTGTCCCAGAACACTTGAGTATGTAGAATGCTTAAGTTAAAAATCTCAGAAATGTTGTGAGATTTTAGAATTCAGGATAGTTGTCCAAAGCTACATGTTAGAAAGCTTGATAGGTATTAAGTCTTAAGGCCAAAGTTGCTGAAGCATCAGGACAACTGAACAAGTGGACAACCAGGCTGAAGAAATCAAGAACACTGAAGCTGTGCTCTTAAATGCAAAAGATCTAGACAGTTGAAGTGCAAATGATCAAGAGAATTAACTGTCAAAAGCTTACAGAAGACACATTCAATGAAGCATTTATTGTCAATCATGCCTGAACCAAGCATTGAAGACTTAGAGCATTAAAGAGTGAAGCATTGAATGAATATTGGAACATTCTAAAACTGCAGCAAGAATGTTCAGGGAGCTTGTCCCATCTGACCGTTGGTTGAGTGTAGATTCTGCCACAAATCAACCTTGGAAAGTGTGCTTATTTGGAAACTGTCACAAGTCATCTCAGACGCATTTTTCAAAAGTCAACACATTCATTCAAGCAACCATTGAAGACCCCTTTTACACAGTGGATAAAAGGAAGTCAAGCTACTTAGCCGTTTCAATGTAGCTGCAAATAGAAATGTTTGAAATGCTATCTCTCCAACGGATAGTTGCTCAAACATGACTATATAAACAGAAGTGATCAAAGGGATTCTGCATCCAACAATAAGCTATCAAACTCATATAAAGCTTTCAAAGGAAACCAAGCTATTCTCAAGTATTCCAAGTTTCCTGAATCACTTCAAGTCAGCTAAGCCAATCTTTGTAAACATCCTAGCTTAGCATTGAGATATCCTAAGCCTTTACATCTGTTCTCATTGTAAAGGATATCTCTATTAGTTGGAACCAAACCTCAAACCTTATCTCATTTAGTGAAGAAGAGTGTTTGTTGTAGATGTGAGGAGTTAAGGACTGTTAGAGTGAAACACAGTCTTAACTTAGAGAGATTGAGCACTAGGACTCAGATTATCCTAGGGATCAAAACACTAAGAGAGTGTTGTTGATCAGTACACCTTGGCACTATAAAACAAGCTAATTCCATTGTGAAGGAATTATCCTGTTCAATCAGGCAAAGTGGATGTAGGAGCTTGAGTCTCTGAACCACTATAAGCTTGTGTGTCTTTTACTTACTGCACTCTTTATTGCATTCATATTCAAACATATTTCAAAGAGTAAAACTTGTAAGTTTAAGGAAAACTGTTTTGGACAAAGTCCCTGATAACTATATCTTTTCAGAAATTAACTTGGAGTATTTCTTTAAGTCAAAGCCCAACCACATTCCGCACTTAGCAACTCTTTTAGATATTTAGCCAACTGATCACTCTTTAGTAATCAGTAGGACAAGTATCTATCAAAGTTCACACTCAGGCCAGTTGTGAGACAACCTGCCTGATAAGACCAGTTTTGTTAAAAGAAAAGAATTTGCATACACAAGTGCATTCCCCCCCCATACACTTGTGTTATACTCCACCAAGGACCAACAAGTGGTATCAGAGCAGGGGTTCAAAGACCACTGCTTCTGAAAATCCAACTGATTTTCAAAAATCACATTGTCTGTGGTCACTGAACTGATCCAAATTTCTGAAAAACCTTTTTGTGTTCATCCTATATTACATCTGTTGAAATGGCTAACAATGCAGTTCCAGGAGATGCTGTCAACAACATCAACAATATGGGTCCAAACCAAGTCAACCATATTTCTCATCACAAACTGCCAATGTTCTCAATTGAGAACTATGATTTCTGGAAAATCAGGATGAGAGCACATCTTGCATGCCAGCATGATGAGATGCTTAAAGTCATCACTAGAGGGCCATTCACATTTACTAAAGCAAATCCCAAGCTCACTGATGCTCAAATAGCTGATCCAAGGGAGTTGCTGCCAAAGGATGAAGATGACTTTACAACTGAAGAAAGAAAAAGGCACAACCTGAACTACATTGCAATGAACACATTGTACCAGACAATTCCAGATGCAGTGATGGGAAGAGTGTACCACTGCACATCAGCTAAAGAGATTTGGGACACCCTAGCACTTATGTGTGAAGGTACCCAAAAGATCAAGGAGAACAAGCTTCAAGTGGCTATCCAAAAATATGAACAATTCTCTATGGAAGCCAATGAAACCATTGATCATCTTGATGGCAGGTTCACTGACATCATGAATGAAATAAACTCTCTTGGGAAGTTCTATGCCAAAAGAGAAGTTGCCTTGAAGATCTTGAGAAGTCTCACATCCAAGTGGGATATATATTCTGTCATGATGCAAAACACTAGCAATCTTGACAACATGCCAATGCAGCAAGTATTTTCTGAACTCAAGGCATATGAGTTTGATCTCAACAGAAAGAAGGTGCATGAAGAGCCATCCTCCTCAACCAAAGGTGTTGCCTTCAAAGCTGCTGAAACAGAAAAGAAGAATACTCAAAGGTCCTCTCAATCTGTTTCAAAATCTGAAATAAAGGAGGAGCTGGCACTCATGGCTAGAAGATTTGAGAAGCTCAACTCCAGATTTGGTAGATACAAGAAGTTCTACCAAGACAACAGAACCAGAAGGAGATTCAACTCTCCTGACACCAAATCAGAGGACAAAGTCTCTGATGAAAAGAAAGAGGACAAGTATGCTGATAGAAAGAGATACAGCAAAGGTGAACCATCATCATCAAGGAGGAAGGAGTCCTCAAACAAGAAGAATGATGATGAAGATGTGTGTTACAACTGCCAGAAAAAGGGTCACTTTCAGTATGACTGTCCTGACCTTAGTGCAAAAGAAAGGAAAGAAAGGCAGACCAAAAGAGACAAGAGGCTGAACAGCAGGAAGGCTATGGTGGCTGGAGATTCAGCTAGTGAAGAAAGTGTCTACTCTTCTGATGATGGACTATTCTCCAACAGTGACAGTGATGATGACTGTCAAATGGCATTTGAAAATGATGAGGTATGTTCATCTTCTAGCTCTTCCAGTTCTTCAAATAACACACATGAGTCCAGTGAAATCCCCTTAAAACTCAACTTTGTAAAGTTATTTGAGGATTTCACCAGACTAAGAGAAGTATGCAATATAACACTTAGAGAAAATGAGCTACTGAATTCAAAAGCTCAAACTCCCAACCTTCCTGAACCTGAGCTTGACATTAAATCAACTGAGTTGTATCAGCAGATTGTGAAAGAACTTGAGGAAGTGTCTCTCAAAGTCTCTGAACAACAAAAGTTGATTGATGATCAAGAACTGGCCTTGAGGAAAAAGGATTTTGATCTCAGAATTCTTCAGGCAAAATTTGACAATCTCTCAAGTGAATTTGATACTCTAAAATTAAGTGAGGGGAGCTTAAAAATGAAAATATCTGCCTTGAACAAATCTGCTAAGGCAATAGAGGAGATTCAAGGGCTTCAAAGACAATTTGCTCAAAAGGGTGGATTAGGCTATAATCCATGTGAACCCTCACCTGGTCTTAGCATTGCTTCATCAAGCAATTCTAAGATGACTTTTGTAAGATCAGTGGCACAGCAAAATGAAATTAAAGTAAATCAACCACTGATCAAGGATAAGGGTAAAGGAATTTTTATACCAACTCAGGTAATCAATGTACCTAAACCCACACCTTTGGAAAAGGTTAAAGGCATTGCTTACAGGAGGAATAAGGTTCAGAAAGGTAGAACCAATGGAAGGCCAACCTATCTGAATCATCATCAGAGGAGTTGTCCAAAACCTATTCAGAAAAGGCCAACTCAAATGAGGAAACCTCAACTGAATGGATTAAGGCCAATCCCCTCTGATAGGTATAAAACATTCAGGAAGCCTGGACCTTACTTGCCAAATGGAAAAGGCCATCCAAAAACCTATCCTCAAAAGTCTTATCCAGCTGCACCTAAGCTTAGTAACTTCAGGAGAAATGTCCCAAAGAAATTTACCAACTCTCCTGAACCTTACAAAGCTAACACTTATACACAGAGATCACCCAAGGCATTTAAGGGTCAAACTGTGTATGTAGATGTATATGGAAACCAAGTCAGTCACTTTGAATCAATCAGAGTAATCAGGCAGATTTGGGTTCCAAAAGGTACAGCTAACCCTCTAGGACCCAACACTCAAAGGGTACCTAAATTTTGACTTTGCAGGGCTGCAAGGACCACAAGAAGAAGAGAAGCATCAACAAGAAAACAGCATGGTACTTGGATAGTGGATGTTCAAGACACATGACTGGAAATAAAGAGCTTCTCTCAGAGTTCATAGAAAAGGAGGGTCCTTCAGTAACCTTTGGAGACAGCTCACAAGGGATCACAAGAGGTTATGGTACATTAAACATTGGTAGTGTTAAAATTACTGATGTCTCATATGTCCTAGGCCTAAAATATAACCTGCTGTCTATAAGTCAAATCTGTGATAAAGGTTTTTGTGTTGAATTTGCTCCTAATGAATGTACTATCAAGAACAAATCAACACAACAGGTGCTACTAACAGGGGTGAGAAAGGGAAATGTCTATTTTGCATATTGGAGCAAAACCCCTGAACCAGTTTGTCTTGTTGCCAAAAGCACAAGAGAGCAAAGCTGGCTGTGGCACAAGAGGCTGAATCACCTGAACTTCAAAACCATCAACAAGATTGCAAGAAACTCTCTAGTTAAAGGGCTGCCAAATCAAGTGTTCACCAAAGAACACATATGCCAGCCATGTCAGGAAGGAAAGCAGATCAAAGCTTCATTCAAAGGAAAGCCTGTCATCTCAACTGAGAGAGTTCTTCAACTACTTCATATGGATTTATTTGGGCCAATTATCCCAGTAAGTATAAATGGAAGAAAATATGCTTTAGTTGTTGTTGATGATTTTTCCAGGTACACTTGGGTAGTATTCTTACTCAACAAGAAGGAGACTCAAGTCAAGTTACCTGAATTGATGATGAGACTAAGCAATGAAAAAGGCCTTAATATTGTCAAGATCAGATCAGACAAAGGCACTGAATTCATAAACTCATACATCAAAGAGTACTGCAGCAAGAATGGCATCACTCATGAAACCTCAGCAGCAAGAACACCTCAACAAAATGGGGTAGCTGAGAGAAGGAACAGGACCTTGAAAGAGGCAGCAAGAACCTTGATTGCTGAATCCAAACTGCCTAAAAGGTTCTGGGCTGAAGCCATTAGCACTGCATGCCACACACAAAACAGGTCCTTAATCACCAAAGGACAAGGTAAAACCCCATATCAAATATGGAAAGGTAGATTGCCCACTGTTGCTTATTTTCACATATTTGGTTGTAAGTGTTTCATTCATAATAATGGGAAAGAGCAATTGAAAGCTTTTGACAGCAAAGCTGATGAAGGAATATTTGTTAGATATTCACAAATCAGCAAAGCTTACAGAGTTTACAATTGCAAAACCCTTATTGTGGAAGAAACACCTCATGTTGTGTTTGATGAATCTATTAATGAGTTCAGGGAGACAGATTAAGGCTTCAAAGCAAGGAGACAGTGTTTGTAGATGTTGCCCAGCCTGAATTTTATGATTGTAAAAAACTGGACAACCTACCTGATGGCAATCAACCAGGAGTCAACCAACCTGAAGGTGATATTGAACTGATTGATCCAATCCCAGTTCAAAACCAGGTAACAACTACCAATGAAGAAGCAGGCAATGCTGAGGTAGTTAATGGATCCAATATTCAAGGGGGAACCAATGAAAATGTCAACTCATCTGACAATGAGGACAACACCCCTGAATATGATCCTGAGCTTGATCCTTCAATTAATTTTCCTGAATTTAATGAGTCTAGTGATCCAACCTCAGATGAGGACAATCCTCCTGAAGGGATCAGGTCTAGAAGGACTTGGTTGCAAGACCACCCAACTAGCCTGATACTTGGTAATCCAAGTGAAGGGATCAAAACTAGAAGGTTTCATGGAGAAAGTGCCTTGTTTTGTTGTTTTCTTTCAGAAGTAGAACCAGGAGATATTGAAGAAGCATTACAAGACACCAACTGGATCATAGCCATGCAAGAAGAGCTGAACCAGTTCACCAGAAATGAAGTATGGGAGCTGGTGGATAGGCCAACTCATCAAGATGTCATTGGAACCAAATGGGTGTTCAAAAATAAGAAAAATGAAAATGACATCATTGTGAGGAACAAAGCAAGACTGGTGGCCAAGGGATATTGTCAATCTGAAGGGATTGATTATGATGAGACATTTGCTCCAGTGGCTAGACTTGAGGCAATCAGACTTTTCTTAGCATATGCAGCTCACATGAGATTCAAGGTGTATCAAATGGATGTGAAGAGTGCTTTTCTAAATGGGGTGCTCAAGGAAGAAGTGTATGTTGAACAGCCCCCAGGCTTTGAAGAAGGAGACAAGGTGTACAGATTGAAGAAAGCCCTCTATGGCTTAAAACAAGCTCCAAGAGCTTGGTATGACACCTTATCACAGTTTCTTCTAGATCATGGTTTTGTCAAAGACACTGTTGACAGAACTCTGTTCAGAATCTGTGAAGGAGATGATATCTTGTTAGTCCAAATCTATGTGGATGACATTATATTTGGATCTCCAAATGAGAAGATGTGTGAAAAGTTCTCCAAACTCATGCAAAGCAAATTTGAGATGTCCATGATGGGATTGATGAATTTCTTCTTAGGACTTCAGGTCACTCAATCAAAGAAGGGGATATTCATCAATCAGGCCAAGTACACAAGGGACATGATCAAAAAATTCGGATGTGCAACAAGCA
The DNA here is from genome assembly GCA_963675135.1 of Galeopsis tetrahit. Classification (NCBI taxonomy): domain Eukaryota; kingdom Viridiplantae; phylum Streptophyta; class Magnoliopsida; order Lamiales; family Lamiaceae; genus Galeopsis; species Galeopsis tetrahit. The sequence goes on from OY776123.1 coordinate 74,673,423, forward strand.
AGCCAGTCAGAATTCCTATGAATACTAACTGGAAGATGGATCCTGATGAAGGTGGAGAGTCAACCAACTCCACTAACTACAGAGGAATCATAGGATCATTGCTATATCTCACTGCAAGTAGGCCTGATATCACATTTGCAGTTGGAGTATGTGCAAGATTTCAGGCAAATCCAAAGAAGAGCCATCTTGATGCTGCCAAGAGAATCCTAAGATATCTCAAGGGATCTGAGAATCTTGGATTGTGGTATCCAGCTGATGACAACATTGAGCTCACTGGATATTCAGATGCTGATTATGGAGGATGCAGAATTGACAGAAAGTCCACCTCTGGAACATGTCAATTCTTGGGCAGCAAGCTTATCTCATGGTTCTCCAAGAAACAGAATACAGTTGCAACTTCAACAACTGAAGCAGAATATGTTGCAGCTGGAAGTTGTTGTGCTCAGATACTTTGGCTCAGGCAACAACTCAGAGACTACAAAGTCCTCACAAATGAAGTGCCAATATTCTGTGACAACAATAGTGCAATTGCCATCTCACAGAATCCAGTGCTCCACACCATATGCAAGCATGTGGACATCAAGCATCACTTCATAAGGGATCATGTGGAGAAGAAAGATATCAAGCTTGTCAAAATCCACACTGATAAGCAAAAAGCTGATATTTTGACAAAGCCTCTAGCTGAAGCAAGGTTCTTAGAGTTGTCAGCTGAATTGGGGTTACTTGATCCAGGCAAGATGGAAAAATGAGGAAAGAAAACTCATATGAAGGGAGAAGTTCATCAAAGTTGAACTTCAGCAAAATTGACCAACCTCACTGAAGTTGTAAACCAAAGGGGGAAACTCAGCAAGGTTGTCCCTATGATGCTCAGCAATGTTGGTCAGGGGATCTGTCCAAGTGGGACCCAGTCAGCAACCTTGGGACCCACTCAGGCAAGCTCATCAGGCAGTTTGACCTTCACAGAAACCAAAGCACATCTCAGGATGTTTGTCCGAGTTAATTAGATAATCATTGCTATTTTTAGCATTGATTAGACATTTAAGAGGTTTCTTGATCTAAGAGTAGGCCATTTTAGGATGGAGTGTGCTATAAAGATTTTTATCACCAAAAAGGCAAATCAGCATTTAATGCAGAAATCTTAATTGGGATTTCATGAATTCTTGAGCCTTCATCAAAACCATTAATTTGCATTAAACCTCCATCAAACCGCCTCAATCCCACTACCACATATTATCCAATTGGTCAGACTTATTACCCACGGTTAGATTCTATTAACCAACGGTTAATAAACTCCCCACATATATACACTCCTCAATTTTCACTACCATCTTTACGCACTCAAAATTTCAAAAACCCTTAAGTCTTTCTTCATACTCTCAAACCTGCAATTCCTCCCCAAACACCTACCAAATCTCTCATATTATCCATGGCACCTAAGATTAAGAGAGAAGAGCTTGTAGACTTCAATGATTCCTCTTTGGACATTGATTTCTCCTATCTTAGCAACCCAAACTCCTTATGGTTTGAAAAGCTGGTTGCTTTTGACAGTCCAGACAAGGAGGTTGAGCCTGTACTCCATTGGCTTAGGGAAGCAGGCTTGGAAAAGTTTCTTGGGACCAAGCCTGATTCATGCCTAAATCCATTTATGGCAGAATTCTTTGCCCATCTAAGATGGAAGGGCAAGAAAGGAGATGTGTGCACAAAGCTCACATATGCTGAGGAAGATGAAGAAGCAGAAGGCCAACACTCCATCACCTTCACTGCAGAGGATATAGATGCTAGCTTTGGGCTACCTTCTGAAGGCCAGAATCCAGAGACTTACAAGGAAGGAGAAGATCAGGAGTTCTACTTTCCATGGCTGCTTACACCCAAAAAGCTTGTAAGTGCTCAAAACAAGAATACTCTAAAACCTTTGTTTAGACACTTGTTTGACTGTGTGGTGAAGAGTCTGTTAAGTCACTCTGGGAGTGTTGAACAACTTAGTATGCCTAAGTTGAGAGTAATGGCTGCTGTGATTGACTCTGCTGAGAAGAGAGTCAAATTTGATTGGAAAAGCTTCATTTTGGACAAAATGATGAATGAGAAATTCAAGTTTAAAGAGGTGAAACACCACAAGGTGGTGGTTGATGGAAGACTCCAGTTCTGCACAAGAGCCAGCCTGCTCTTGGAAATATTTGCTCATTATACCCACCTTCAAGCCAAGCCAAAGCCTTTTCCAGCACAGAAGGTGCTGTTCAGAAAACTGTCTTCAAGGACAGAAAAGAGTAAGCAGGAGGCTGCCTCCAAGAAAGCTGTTGCAACTGTTCCAGCAACAAGAGCCTCTCCGAGGAAAAGGAAAGCACAACCACCCAAAATCCAGCCAAAGATGAAGGAGATTCTAAGTGAATCTTCCCCTGAAAGCCAGTCAAGAAGTGGAGGAGCCACTTCTGAAGAAATTGAGAAAGTAGCTGAGGAAGGAGTCAACCCTCCTGAAGAGGGTGAAGTAGTCAGAGAGATTGTCCCACTGCAACCTGAGACAATCACAGAATTCAGAGACCTTGACCAGCCTACAAGGTATGAAAGGAGAAGGAGAATCATCAAGACCTCCGAGAAGCAGAGATTGATGGAAGAGAAAAAGAAGAAGAAAGAGTTCTTCAAGGAGATTAGACAGGCAAGCAAGTCTAACTCCAAGTCAAAGTCAAGGACCAACAGCCCTGAAGCCAACTCCCCTGATATTCAGTCTAGAAGAATATCTCCAAGGCAAGAAGAAGAGGAGTGCAAGACTCCTGAAGATGCCCCAATCTTGACCAAGAAAGTTTACTCCCCTAAAGGTGCACCTGATAGAGCAGGTATTGATGTGTTGGCAGATTTGGTCAATCTTGAAGATAGACCCTTTTCCCCCCTTGATCCAAGACTTCTCTCATATACCAAACTTCTTGAAACTGCTATTCAAGAAGGTGATCAAGTTGTTTTCCCACCCATTCCAGCCATCCCAATTACCTATTCAGGCACAATGCTCTCAAAAGCACCTGAATCCCAACTTATTTTGACCCCTCCTGAACCCATTCCTTCTGAATCCAACCTACCTGAATCCCAGCCAAGCCTACTTGAATCCCACTCCAATCCTCCTGAATCCCAAGCTAACTCATCTGGAGATGATAGTGGTGAAGAGTTCACCTATGAGGGAATGTTGAGGCAGATTGCTAGAGCCAATGTGGATGAATTATATCCAGGTTTGAAAGCTTATCCCAGGCTGCAACAACAGTTCTATGATCTCAGAGCACTTGTTGAGATCAAAGATAGAACTATTGTGGAAATAGCTCAGGCTATTCAGGATAAGGGTGCCAACTGGTGGCAGGTTGAGGAAAATAGGCTGCTACATTTTGCAAATGTAAAGAAGACCAGTGTTCTAACCACTGAAGCCCTATTTTGCACCATTGTTCATGAGAAGGTGCTTGCTGAAAGAGAGAGGATAGCACAAGGAATCAAGCATCCTGACAGCCCATCTGATGATGATGATGATGATGATGATGATCACACCAATCCCAATCCCCCTGGTACCAACTCAGCTCAGGTACATTACTTGACTTTTCATTCTGAGAAGGACTCTGATCTTTCAGAGGAGTTGACCAAAGATGGTAACTCAGTCCAAGATGCATTGGCCAAGGATGGTTCTTCTGAGCCTGAGGCACAACTTGACAATGCTGAGACTTCCATAGGAGAAGCTGGTTTGGCTAAAGCCTCATCAATGTCAGGCAAGTTGGACATTGACCAGCCTTTAGTTATTCAGGATGACTCAGTGGCCTTGGGATGCCCAAGTACTGTGATCTCCCAACAACTGCCCTCAGTGGATCATGTTGAGGACATAAAGGTGTCAGGAATTGAAGGAGTTGAAAAGGCTATTAGTGCTGAAAAATCAGAGGGAGATGATGGTGAGGATTGTGTGATCACTGGTTCCTTGAGTGCACCACAAATAGAGGGTGAGGAAGTAGAAATATTGGGTGCAGCCCAATATGAGAGTCAGGCTATTCTTCAAGTCAAATATGAACTTGATGAATCCCTTGGTGAAAGGAGGCCTGATTCTCCAGTGAATGTGAGTACATCTTTTGAGAATAAAGAAGAAAAGAATATAGTTGAAAATGAGAAAGAAGGTGCTGATGTATCAGACCTTATGGGAGAAAAAGAAATTGAGGGTGATGAGGGAGTTTTTACTAACACTGTTAGTTTTGCAGACTCAGTTGCTGTCACTCTTGAGCAAATTTTTGCAGATGCTTCCTTGACAGATATACCAATTGATGCTGACACTGATCTTGAAGCAGTATCAGCAAATGTGTCCACACTTAACCAAGTCTTCTTTGAACAAGCCAACACCTCTGAGGCTCACTTTCAGATTGCTACTCAGACTGCATCCATCATTGAAGAGCAGTCAGAGAAGTTGGACACACTGGTCAGGGAAGTTGGGAAGGCCCATGCAACAACTGCTGATACCCTAGATGGCCAAGGCAAGACTCTAGCCTCTGTGGAGATGAGGCTCACAGGGTCAGAAGAAGTGATCTTGCCTACTCTTGATGCAAGGATAAGTGGAGTTGAAACTGGACTGCAAACAGTTTCAACTGAAGTGACAAAGGCCAAAGATGCTATGGGTAAATTCACAAGATCTGTGAAGAAAGAGCAGCAGGATCTCAAATCCTTGTACAAGCATAATGTGAAAGCATTGAGAAAGACAATCAAGGATGCTTTGAGGCAGAGGACAGCAGCCCAGAGAAAGAAGGCAGAAGAGTTGAAAGCTGCAATGGTGAAGGAAGCAGCTGAGAAGTTCACTGTTGAACTCATGACCAAGGTGTCTGATCAAGTTGTGGCCAACCTCACTGATCAGCTTCAGGCCAAACTTGATCAATCACTGAAAGCCACTTTGGATGCCATAGTTTCCCAAAAGATGAAGCCTGTTCACACCTTCTTGAGCATGGCAGATGATAAAATGCAAAACATTCATGATGAGAATGTTTATCTACTGCAAGAATTGAAGTCCCTCACTCAGGCCCACTCACACCTCTCAGTCTCAATGAGTGAACTGAAGCCCCAGTGTTTTGATAATGCCAAAAAGGGGGAAAGAGAGAGAGCAAGGGCAAAGGGAACCTTGGTGATTGGTGAATCCAAGGGAAAGGAGAAAGTCCCTGAGATTGAGGAGGAAGCAGTAGAAGACATTGGGAAAGGCAAAGGCCCAATGAATATTGAAAATTTGACTGAGGAAGAGCAGATTCAAATAGCTGTCAAGGAGTCCATGGTGTCAGCTATGGAAAGTCAGGCAAGGAAGCTTCAAAGGCCAGGTGGTGAGTCTACAGGACTTGAACCTAAGGAGAAGGCTGCTGAAGTAAGGGGGAAGGTGACAAGGTCATCTGAAAGAAAGAGGAAGGAGCTGCAAGTCTTCAATGATTTCCCAACCAGCTTGACCTTGCCTTCAGAATTTCAATCTGATGAATCTACTCCAGCAAGGCAATCAAAGAGATTAAAGAAAACAGCCAGGATGCCTGCAATTGAAGAAGAAGAAGCTGAAGAAGAAGTCCAGGAAAGAATGCCTGAAGTTGGTGTGCCCAAACTTGCTGATGATCCCTCTAAATTATTTGAAGAAGGTTTTGGAAAAGATCCAGAAACCCAAGAGAAGCTAGCTCTTCAGAGAGCTAAAGAGAGGATGGAGCAATTGGTTGAGGCCAACAAGGCAAGGGATGAAAGAAGGGCAAATTTCAGAGCCCCAAGAAGGAGAGCTTCATACAGAAGGCTCAAACCTCAAATGCTGCAAAGATGGGACACTCAGTACCCTCACCATGATAAGTGGGTTCCAATCTCACTGAATGATGAATGGGAGGAGGCCAAGAGAAGTTTTGTATATGACTTCTATGTCATTGGGAAGTGGCTTGGAGAGAGTGTAGATGAAGTCTTTGTTCAATTCATGTTTGAGAACCACAGGGACCTCTACCAGAAGCTGTTTGCAGCAGCTGATATGGCAAGAGTTGAGTTCAAGGCCCCTGGTCCAATTCTGTACATGCCTCCTAAGTTCAATGGGAACTTGATTGATGAGGGAAAGATTCTGGAGGAGTTCATCAACATCATGAAGATGGAGAAGATGAAAATAGGCCCTAGAGGCTCCAACAAGGATGTTTTGGAGCTGAAGAAAAGGGTCTGGGCTCAATATGGCATTGCTCCCCAAGATGATGGAACTCTCTGATGGATAAGTTTATCTCTTCCCTATCCTTGTTTTTTATTAATGTTAATTGTTGTTATTCTGTTTACTTGCATCAGTTAGTGTGTCCTTTTGAATCTTTTGATCTGTAATGCTCCATGATATATAAAAGGACCAATGATTTTCTATCAAGAGATAACAACTCATTATCTCAACTAACTTGATATTACATATACTTGATTTATTGTGCTAACAGTGTCTTTCAGGAAAGTTGACCAGTTCATTGATCCTGAAGGTAAAGTATAGTATAAGTCAAGGTCCCTTTGTAATAGGTTTTGGCATCATCAAAAAGGGGGAAATTGTTGGGAATAAAATGATTTTGATCTAGATACCAAAACCCCTGAATGATGATGTACAAATTAGTTGAGATATGCTCAAGTTAGTGTTCAGGCAAGTTGTCCCAGAACACTTGAGTATGTAGAATGCTTAAGTTAAAAATCTCAGAAATGTTGTGAGATTTTAGAATTCAGGATAGTTGTCCAAAGCTACATGTTAGAAAGCTTGATAGGTATTAAGTCTTAAGGCCAAAGTTGCTGAAGCATCAGGACAACTGAACAAGTGGACAACCAGGCTGAAGAAATCAAGAACACTGAAGCTGTGCTCTTAAATGCAAAAGATCTAGACAGTTGAAGTGCAAATGATCAAGAGAATTAACTGTCAAAAGCTTACAGAAGACACATTCAATGAAGCATTTATTGCCAATCATGCCTGAACCAAGCATTGAAGACTTAGAGCATTAAAGAGTGAAGCATTGAATGAATATTGGAACATTCTAAAACTGCAGCAAGAATGTTCAGGGAGCTTGTCCCATCTGACCGTTGGTTGAGTGTAGATTCTGCCACAAATCAACCTTGGAAAGTGTGCTTATTTGGAAACTGTCACAAGTCATCTCAGACGCATTTTTCAAAAGTCAACACATTCATTCAAGCAACCATTGAAGACCCCTTTTACACAGTGGATAAAAGGAAGTCAAGCTACTTAGCCGTTTCAATGTAGCTGCAAATAGAAATGTTTGAAATGCTATCTCTCCAACGGATAGTTGCTCAAACATGACTATATAAACAGAAGTGATCAAAGGGATTCTGGATCCAACAATAAGCTATCAAACTCATATAAAGCTTTCAAAGGAAACCAAGCTATTCTCAAGTATTCCAAGTTTCCTGAATCACTTCAAGTCAGCTAAGCCAATCTTTGTAAACATCCTAGCTTAGCATTGAGATATCCTAAGCCTTTACATCTGTTCTCATTGTAAAAGATATCTCTATTAGTTGGAACCAAACCTCAAACCTTATCTCATTTAGTGAAGAAGAGTGTTTGTTGTAGATGTGAGGAGTTAAGGACTGTTAGAGTGAAACACAGTCTTAACTTAGAGAGATTGAGCACTAGGACTCAGATTATCCTAGGGATCAAAACACTAAGAGAGTGTTGTTGATCAGTGCACCTTGGCACTATAAAACAAGCTAATTCCATTGTGAAGGAATTATCCTGTTCAATCAGGCAAAGTGGATGTAGGAGCTTGAGTCTCTGAACCACTATAAGCTTGTGTGTCTTTTACTTACTGCACTCTTTATTGCATTCATATTCAAACATATTTCAAAGAGTAAAACTTGTAAGTTTAAGGAAAACTGTTTTGGACAAAGTCCCTGATAACTATATCTTTTCAGAAATTAACTTGGAGTATTTCTTTAAGTCAAAGCCCAACCACATTCCGCACTTAGCAACTCTTTTAGATATTTAGCCAACTGATCACTCTTTAGTAATCAGTAGGACAAGTATCTATCAAAGTTCACACTCAGGCCAGTTGTGAGACAACCTGCCTGATAAGACCAGTTTTGTTAAAAGAAAAGAATTTGCATACACAAGTGCATTCCCCCCCCCCATACACTTGTGTTATACTCCACCAAGGACCAACAAGAAGCCATGAAATTCGGGACCTAGACCACAGAGGAACCAATGTGATTTATCGGTGTTGTCAATGTTGCATCCATCGAAGAAAGTTGACCGCATAGATTCTTGAGAACAACACCAAATTCTGAAATGGATCTTGATCCTTTCTTGATCAGTTGTAACTCATCCTTTAGGCGCAGTTCATGTGCCTTGGAGGGCTGATTAAATTCCTCGGCAAGGGCGTTCCAAATCTCCAAGGACGTCGAACATCCAACAGTTACCGCCATGGCCTCCTCGATAAGTGTAGTAGTTAAGAACACACTTACCGTTTGATCACGAGTGTACCAGGTGGTAAAGAGAGGATTTGGCGAGGAGACACCGGCAGTGGTGATGGTGGCGGGAGGAGCCGGCGACGAACCATCAACATACGTCAATTTTTAGTAACAAGAAGAGGAAAAAAATGACGATACCACATAGGATAGTTCGTTGATTTTAACTTGATCGTGACCAGATGCGTCATGGCGTGGAGGGTGAGAGTGGCATCAAAAACAGATGTGGCGGTTGCCGGTGGATCTGCCATTTGAAAGAAAGGAGACGGAAAAAAAAAAAGAGTAAGAACAGAGGGGGAGAAGATGTGTATTTTGCCCAGTTGATTAGGCTGATACCATGTAAAGTAGGTAAGTCTCTCTCAATTGAGAGAGTAAAGTGTTTATTGATAGGTATATAAAGAGGTAGGATACAAGTACAATAAGATAACTACTAACAATCCTAACTATAACTACTCTTTAACTAAAAATCCGGCCAACAAAATTTGCCACAAATAATTCATAATATATACAAGCATGCTGAATTCTATTCAAGATTAGGCATACAAATACATGAGTCTAGCATAGACACACAAAAGAAGGAATAATTGAAAAATAGTACAAGGAAGAATCTGGTAAATACCCGAAGAGCACTGCATTATACAGTGGGTGATTATTTCTATGACGGTTGCTGGCATTTTGAAATGAAATTTTTATGCCCGAATTAACGAGAGGTCAGTCATATAAATACATAGAAACAAGAGCATTCAAAATATCAATAACCGCCTCCATGGAAAAATTGCATTTTTGGTCCTGTAAGAGAATGATGTCAAATCACTTTCGGTCCTGTAATTCGAAAGTGGTCATTTTTGTTGTAGAAATGGTCCTGTCTGTTAAATAGTTAACAGAATCCGTTAGTTGCTGAAATTGGAGAAAAAAAATACTTCTAGGACAATTTTTTTGGAGAAAAATGGTTCATTCCTTCAATAAATTGGCCCCTAGAATTATATTACTTCAGTTGTATACTTTTCCTTAGTGTGTACTTTCGAGATTTCATTTGTATTTCAAATAAAGTTTTGCAGTATGGAAAAAACGTTGTCATTTTCTATTATTTAGAAAGTAGTCGGAGTGTGTAGTAGTTCTATTATGTTAACAAAGTAGAATAGTTCAATTGGTTAAAGCACCGCTACCTAGGTCTTAAATTCTGGGTTCGAGTCACGGAGAGAAAAAAACGAAGGGTATATAATGTAATTTAAAAAAAAAAAAAAGTCATGCTCAATAACCAGATTATTATTTGTTTTCTGTTTGTAGATATACAAAATCATTATTAATGAAACGACATAAGATTTTCTTGGTTTTGCATAAATACTCTCTTCTCCCTAGCTCTAGTTTCTTGAGCTCGGTTCCAAACTCGAATAGACACAACCGTAACACGGTGGAAGAGGGACAATAATGTCGAGACGGCCATTTGACTCCACACTGCATAAACAATATTTATCATAAGCTTACAAACACGAATGTCACACGAAACAAGTAGAATCAATGAAAATACATTCTTCAATTAATTTTCTTACTTTTTAATATTCCGCTCCTCCTCCGCTACCGGTGGAACCAATGGTAGAGGTGGGAGAGGAATCAACGGTTTCGGTGGAGGAGAAAGCCCCGGCAGTGGTGGAAGAGGAATCAACGGTGGTAGTGGTGGAAGAGGAACCAACGGTGGTATCGGCGGAAGAGGAACCAGCGGTGGCAGAAGGCCTTCCTGCAAACTATACATATATAGGCAAACATAAATTAAGAGATCGATATCACTATTGCTACAAAAGATATCAAATTCATGAGAAAACATAACTAGTCTGAGTACGTTAAAAAGATTTTTGTCCCATAACTTGTCCACTGTTAAATTTGTCTAAAAAAAGTTCATATTTTAGTTTTAGTCCCAATATTAAATTAATGTTCAATTTTGTCCCCAAAATCGAGCATGCCTCCATTTAAATACATTAAATAAAAAACTGTAAAAAATCTCAAGCTAACACACTTACTGGCATTTGGCAAGGGGCAAGTGTGCAGAATTGAGTTTGCAGAGACCGGAAAGTTGTTGAACTTTGGGAGCGAAAAACTGAGAAGCAATTGGTACGAGACATTTGCACAAACTATTGACATCTCTAAAACCGATCCAATTACTAGCGGCATTGCAACAATCACTACCTGGCAGGGAAAGGTTAGGATTTTTGAGATAATTAGAGCAAGGAAGTACATTTGAAATAACAGTCATACAATCCGTTGCTTCTACTAGAGTCGACGTCGATATGACGACAACCAATAAAAGCAACACCACCAATGAAGTAAATCTATTCATCTTATCACGAATGTGTTTTTTTGGAAGGAATGTTAGCCGAGTATTTATAATACAATGGGTACGAAGAAAGAGAAGATGTAGTGAAACTTTTAAACATTATTAGCATCTGATTACGGTAACATTTATTTATAATTTTTGATTACTATAATCTATTAAAGAAAGAAAAGGTGGGCGTTCAATGCAAAAGTATAGTTGCATGAATAAATGGAGTGAGATTTTGAACATTATTATTACCAGATCGATTACAGTAATTTTTATTTGTAGAATTTGGGTAATCTGAGTATATTTTAATTAATATAATCTACGCAAGAAAGAAAATGTGAATATTCACTGAAAATTTGAGATGCATACATAAATGGAGTGAATTTTTTAATAATATTAGCATTTGATATTACCGTAACATTTATTTATAGAATTTAGGTAATCCGAGTGTATTTTGGTTACTGTAATCTATGTATTGAAGTCCATCATTTAAAAAAAAAAAAGTGTAATCTTAAAATAAATAAATGTTCATGTAATCCATGCCATGCTCACCGCCTCCCTTTGTCCCATTTTCATTGGAAAAATTACACTTTTAGTCCTCTAATATTATATCCAAATCACTTTTAATCCTGATATTTGAAAGTCGTCCTTTTTTATGCAGTATTGGTCCTGTCAGTTACACTTAGGATGGAATCTGTTAGTTTAAAAAATAATATTAATTATATATAATAAAATATATTCTTAAATTATAAATAAATTGAAAAAAATATATAAATTAGTATAATATGAAAAAATAAATTCAAATAAAATAATAATTTATGTGGAATATGAAAAAATAAAAAAATATTTATAGAATTGAAATATAATTAAAAAATACTAAAAGTAAAATTTTCAAATTAAATAACAATCTAATGTAAATTATGAAATTACTCTAAATAATTCTTTGAATAAATATAAAAAAACTAAAATTAAAAATATTTATAATCTCATAGTCAGCTGATAGGATCAGATAAGATGACTTAGGTCGAAATCAGATGAGTTGAAGGTTTCAATCAGTTGAGGAGGTGATGCTTAGAGTTCAGCACAGTTGGTCAGATGAGCAGAGTAGTTCAGCAGAGTACTTGAGCAGAGTAGGTCAACAGAGTAGATCAGCAGAGTACTTGAGCACAATATTTCAGCAGAGTAAAGATCAGCACAGTATGGAGTCTATCAGCAGAGTCAGCTTTTGATCACAGAACAAAAGAGTTCGATATCAGATGAGTAAGTAGTCATCTTATCTTTTTGGGAAAGTCTTCTGATATAGAAGTTAGTTAGTTTAACTAATTGTATTACAATTACAACTACTTAAGGGCATAACTACCATTTCAGTTGGGCAATAACAGAGCACATGGGTTGTTACAAGCGGTGGCAAACGGTTGCTAACTACTTAACGGTTCCTAACAGCAGCAACTACCTTGGTCTTTATATACTCTTGGTTGTTTACATTGTAAAGGTTGATTTCGGATGCAAGTACGATTGTAATCTTTGAGTTGTGTGAGTTCCCGCTCGAAGTGAGAATGAGTGTGTAAACATTCTTGATCAATCAAAGAAGTACTCGTCTGGTCCAGTGGATGTAGATCACATTGATCGAACCACTTAAATCATTTGTGTGTTGTTTGTCTCGTTGCTTACTTTTCGAATTACTGTCTTACCTGGCTATTTCTTATATCTTCAAGTCTTCTACTTCGTTGGAGATGTCTAATCGACTGGAATTCCTGACAATTGGCGCCGTCTGTGGGAACTGAAGTAGCTGTAGATCTAAGATGGGAAATTCTACCAAGTATAACATAGAGAAGTTTACATGCACGAGAGATTTTGGGTTGTGGAAGGTCAAGATGCAGGCCCTCCTTGAACAAGAAGGATTATTCGAGGCTCTCGAATAATCAGAAGAGACTGCAGCAGCTGCGGCTGAAAGGAGCAAGTTGCTCAGGAAAGCTCGAAGCACGATCCTACTCTGCCTTGGAGATAAGGTCTTGAGGGAGGTTGCTAAAGAGAAGTCAGCGAAGGAGGTTTGGGATAAGCTTGAGAAGTTGTATATGGTGAAAACTCTTGCTAACCGACTCTATTCAAAACAGAAGTTGTATGCCTTCAGAATGGGAGATGACAAACCCATTACGGAGCAGCTGGATGAGTTCAACAAGATTGTTGATGATCTGGAGAATTTGGAAGTCAAGCTTGAAGAAGAGGATAAGGTTCTTGTCTTGTTGAGTGCTCTTCCTAAGTCCTTTGAGATCCTAAAGGACACCATCTTGTATGGTAGAAAGGAGGTAATCACATTGGAGGATATGATCTTGGCTGTCAAGTTCAAGCTGTTGCATAATAAGACATCTCAAGGAGATAAAAGTAGCAGTGGAGAAGGATTGGTAATCAAGGGAGGTCAGAAGAAATCTGTCTCCAAGAAGGGGTCTAGTCAACCCAATGGAGCTGATAAGGGAAAATCAGCAGTGTCAAATCAAGGGGAAGTAGTGTGCCACCACTGCAACAAATCTGGGCACTACAAGAGTGTTTGTTTTAAGTATAGACAACTCATGAGGAAATCTGGTGCCAAGAACCCTGTTGATCAGAATCGGGCAAATCAAACCCAAGAAGATAAGGATCAGAAAGGCTATGAGTCAGCTGAGTCTCTATCCACCACTTCCACTAAAGAACAACAAGATTGGATTTTAGATTTAGGGTGCTCTTTCCACATGACTCCAAGGAGAGATCGGTTCATGATTTTAAGCATCAGAATGGAGGTTCTGTGTTGTTAGGGAATGATCACACTTGCAAAGTCAAAGGTGAAGGTACAGTACACTTGAAGATGTATGATGGTGTAGTGAGGATTCTCAAGAGGGTCAGGTATGTTCCTGAACTCAAGAGAAATTTGATATCTCTTGGCATGTTGGATTCACTGGGCTATAAATTCTAGTCAGAAGATGGAGAGCTCAGAGTTTCAAAGGGGAAGCATACTGTCCTGAAAGGTGAGAGAAGGAATGATCTCTACTTTCTGAAGGGAGGTACAATGCATGATATGTAGATCAGATGTGGTAAGCTTATAAATGTTAATTAGGGCTGGTATATTGATTACGACTTTCATTCCTCCTCTTTGTAATCTTGTTTTTCAATCAAGAAGTTATTTTTCATTCTTTGATTCCAAAAGATGGAGATCCTTCCATGAATTCTACATGGTATCAGTTTTTTTGATCATATATGCCAGATTTCCGTTCCTGGTTCTTCCAAATCCTCTTGAGTTTTGTTGCAATCCCGACCTATTTTTGCCCCGATTTATTTCTTCTTCCTTTCTCATCAATGGCGCCTACAGTCATTGATCCCGATTCTTTGGATCCTGCCCTCAACCCATTCTCACCTCTCGCTCTTCACCAGAATGATAATCCCGCTGTCGCTGTCGCCCTTGAGCCGCTCGACGACACCAATTATATTTCCTGGAGCCATGCCGTCAAACGGGGTCTCAGCGTGAAGAACAAAGTTCACTTGATCAATGGGTCGTTGGAAATATCCAGTGAAGAAGACGATCCTGCTAGTTAATGTGGATTTTGAATTCCATAATTCCAGATATTAAGAGAACCCTAGATTACATTTCAATTGCTAAGGATGTTTGGGATGAATTAAAAATTCGTTATGCTCAATCTGATGGTACTTGTCACGCCCCATTTTTCATAATAGTTAATTTTACGAAAATACTTGACAATTTTAAAATAAAGGGGCATGAACTAAAATTTTAACCCAAGAAATTATTTTACGAATTTATTTAGCAATATAACTACTTAAATTGCAGCGGAAGACTTATTAATAAATAAATAGCAACTTAAAAGAAATCTAGAATATTAATTGAACCAAGTTTCAAAAGCTCATACATGAAATGAAATAACTTAATTACTTTACTAAATATTAATATATTTGTCATCCACCGCTCCTCCTCGCCACCAGCTCCTTAACCTAAAATGTTAAAATGAAAGGGGTGAGTAATGCAAGCACACTCAGTGGGGCCCAGCTGTTCACAATTAAATATTAAACAGATAGTTAAACACATCAATGCAAACATGAGAACATTGCCACATACTGAACTGACTGATATACTGACTGAGCACTGCGAGCCTTGCCAAAGCCAATTTAATGACCTTGATGATTCTCGAGGACAAATTATAGTCCCGGACTCGTGAACTAGTCCCTGGCTATCTGATTTCATAACATGGATAACATGGAACATAACACGTAGCAGACACATCCAACATATCACGTAAAACATTTAACAATGAACAACTTGCTCTACTAACCACTGTAGAGATAAATAATAAGTTAGGAAAACCCCACCTTGAAATGAATGTCGTGGATGCAATGGATGTAATGAAATAACTTTAAGTCTCGTCGCCTAAAATAATTAAATAATGAATCGTTGAAATAGTCATCGTCACCACAAAAAAGTGCCTAAAGGCGATGGGGAAGGCAACGGATTCCCCCTTGCTAATCATAAAGGTAACGGCAAAGGCAACGAATTTTCTCCGTTGCCAATATGCTCGTTGCCATTTTATAGGTAACGAATTTGGGGAATCCGTTGTCTTTTTGCAACGGCAGGTGGCGGTTGCCTTTTAGCGAATTGACAACGGCTCACATCCGTCGCCTTTTATGTCGTCGCCATTTTATCAGTTTAAAAAAAAATGCGAACCTGGGTTTCGAACCCAGGTATCGAGGCCACCAACACCCACCCCCCGCCGCTGGGCCACCACAAATTCGCGATTTTCGCGAGCAGCGGGGTATGAACACGTGACCTCTCGATCACGAAGGCTTTTGGGCGCCCCCTGTGTGCCATTTAGGCTATGAGCCTTAGTCAACATGGTGTGAATGCAATTAATATACATACAGTTTAATTTTAGTTTTAATTCTTTAATTCAATCCATTCTAACTTTAATTGTTGTTTATTAAATTGTCAAAGCATATCATATTTATTTCTAAATGAGAATTAACTAAATTATGTGTTTCAAATTAAATAATTTAAATTAGGGTGATTAAAAATATCAATTCACACTATTTAAATTTATTCTAATCTTCAATCTACAACATTTAAATTCATTCTAATTTTCAATTCACAACAATATCATTACATACAACATTGAGTATAATTATTTTCACTTATACATTTAAATTTATTCTAATTAATCACATCATTTAAATTCATTCTAATTTTCAATTCACAACAATATAATGACATACAACATTAAATATAATTATTTTCACTTATCCATTTAAAAATATCAATTCACTTATCCATTTAATTAAAAATATTTTCATCTATTATAAAATCATTCTCAAGCTCATTTTCAACAATATAGTGATTTTTTATGTTTATTTTTAATCAATTTTTATGTGCAAATTTATATGATCCGATTTTAACTCACAATTTTCCCAATCATTTTCTTAAATAAACGAATATTACATAAATTCTTGTCAAATATATAACCTGAGAAAGAGGAGCTGTGGCCGTAGCGTCATCTTTCCCCAACGTTACTCCTCTCAAGAGTTCCAGCTTTTCCTTCCTATTCTCGCAATACAATTTCTGCGCATATTTCCAATCACTGGTTATCATTTTAGTTTATGATCAAATTACCAACAAATATTAGAAATTCGAAAATATAATTACAAATAATTCACCTTTATCCTTCCCTTTCCACCAAAAAAAAATCATTATGTGTAACTGGTTACTGTACGATGATGACAGGTGTATGAATGAAAAAAATATTAAAATAAAATGATAAAATGTGACCATTGTGACATATTAAATTAAACAAATATATGTATACTAAAGATAAATTTGACTGAAAATCCAAAATACTCTGGGCATAAAAAAAAAGCCTTAACAAATTTATCTTCATGAAGATAATATTATAAATAACTGTAATAAAATATTTTTTTTTTTGAGAAAACTGTAATAAAATATTTATGAGTAACACTACAATCGGCATCAACTGTTATTTTCTTTGTAAAACAATTAGTATTTTTTAATTAAACAACTAATAGTAATAAATTAACTAAAAAATATTTTACAGAAACAATTACTTTAAAAAAAAAAAAAAACACTACGGGCTTGTTTGGTTTGCTGGATAGGATATATTCGGATAGGATAGATATATTAGGATAGGATTTAGTGGGACAATTTGAAAATTTGATTTAAAATCATGTTTGGATTGATGGATTAAATTTTAAAGTTTATATGATAATTTATAATCAAGTTGTTTGGATTGTGGGATAAAATTGAATTTTAGTGTCAAATGTCAAAAATAACCTTTGAGTCACCCCCAACAAAATGGTATAGTAGAAAGAAAACACCAACACTTACTTCAGGTTACTAGGGCTATCATGTTTCAGTCCTCTTTGCCTCTTAAGTATTGGAGTGAATGCATTAAAACTGCTGCCTATATTATAAATAGGATTCCCTCTTACATATTACACCAAAAATCTCCATTTGAGTTGCTTTACAATAAAAAACCAGATTACTCATTTTTTAGAACTTTTGGTTGCCTTTGCTTTGCAAATACCTTGCTTTCTCACAGACACAAATTTGCACCTAGAGCCTCTAAGTGTATTTTTATTGGTTACCCTTTTGAAACAAAAGGCCAAAAGGGTACAAACTTTTTAATACTGTACTGGTCAAATTTTTATATCCAGAAATGTCAAATTCTTTGAGAATGTGTTTCCCTTTGTTGACAAATCCAATCTTTCATCTAAAAACAAAACTGTTGCCACTGAGTATGATGATCTCAGTGATAATGATGACATTCATTCCACCCACAACTTTGAAAATAATGACACTCACATTGATCATTCTCCTGCACACAATATTTCTGATCAAACTACCCTTGAAAGTGTTTAGACTAATGACAATAATCCCATAATTGATTCCACTTCTAGACCTACTAGGATCAAAACCCAATCTGCTTACTTGCAACTCTATGAAACTTTTTTACCTGCTTCTGTGGATCATGCCAAGCATAATTTCTCTTGTAATGGTAAACCATATCCCATACAAGACTACTTATCCACCCATATGCTGTCTGCTCATTTCAGAAAGTTCACTGCTTCCATTTCTCAAATACAGGAGCTCAAATCATATAAACTAGCTGCTCAAGACAAAAATTGGGTTAATGCTATGAAACAGGAAATAGATGACTTAACCAAAAACAATACATGGACCCTTGTTAATTTACCACAAAACAAGAATTGCATTGTGTGTAAATGGATTTACAAAGTTAAATATAACTCTGATGGCTCTTTAGACAGATACAAAGCTAGATTAGTAGCCAAAGGCTTCACCCAACAAGAAGGCATTGACTACTTTGATACCTTTTAACCTGTTGCAAAAATTACTACTGTAAAAATTTTGCTTGCTATTGCTGTTTCTAGGAATTGGCACATTCATCAATTAGATGTTAATAATGTCTTTTTGCATGGTGATTTAGAAGAGGAAATATACATGATGCCTCCTCCTGGATATTGTTCACTCAATGATAAAAGAGTTTGTAAATTAAACCAGAGTATTTATTGTCTGAAACAAGCATCTAAACAATGGTTCACAAAATTAACTACTTCTACCACCTGTGAGGCTTCAATGGGTGCATTACATTCTTGACAGCAAGAGTGCCTTTTCCATTGCTCACAATCCTTGTCTTCACCAAAGAACCAAGCACATTGCTCTGGACTACCACTTCACAAGAGAAAAGATCAAGGAAGGATTGATCACCCTCCTTCACATTCCCACTCAAGAGAATTTGGCAGATATCCTCACTAAACCACTGCCACCTGCTGCTTTTACACAATAAAGGCTTACACAATAAACCCTCTATTTTAGTAAATACACCTCCTCATTAAAACCCAATACATCCAGTATTGGTAAATACATCCCCTGATATGTATCTCCAGTTTTCTAGTTTGTTAGTTAGTTAGTTATTAGCAGTTAATCATACTTAAGCCTATAAATGTTAATTATGGTTGGTATATTGATTACGACTTTCATTCCTCCTCTTTGTAATCTTGTTTTTCAATCAAGAAGTTATTTTTCATTATTTGATTCCAAAAGATGGAGATCCTTCCATGAATTCTACAAATTCCTTTGTTTCCATATTACCCATATATACAATGCACACCCATAGACTAGTAGCAAATAGTGAACCACTATTACCATTTAGTAGGCTAATATGGTGTAGAAAGTGCTCCTTTGCTTTGTTGTGCATTACGGTTGTGATGTTAATCCATCTATAGCATTCCAGCCACACCTTTGAAGTTTGGTTGCATTCGAAAAACACGTGTGTTGTTGTTTCTTGTTCCATGTCACATATTGCACATTTGGCTGCTTCGTTGCTATTGATGATCCGCCTTCGTAGTAGGCTGGCCCTAGTAGGGAGTTTATCCCACATTACCCGCCACGCGTGGGCCGAGACTTTAGTGGGCGCGATCTTGCTCCAAACCAATTCGAACTCCTCCCCTCCTATCCCATTCTCCAGGCCTGCCTCCGTGTTTGAAGCCAGTTCTTAGTATGCATCTTTGGTTTTGTACCTTCCGTCGGTTGATGTCTTCCATTTTCCATTTGTCTACCACCTGTTCCTACAATTTAACACTGTTAATAGTTGAAATCGGATTATTAAGCATCAATTTAACTTTTTCTAAAAGTTAAATTTGACTTCCTTGAGGACTCTCCCTTAGCTTTAACCCATGGCTCCTCCCAAAATAGTGTATTTGCTCCATTCCTGACTACTCTCTCCATCTTCTCCCACCACCATCTCCCTCTCTCGCCGGAACCGCTATTCACTACGTCCCTCCACCATCCAGTGGTTAATTCAGATTATGCTCAAATGACTTCTGTTAGATGAAGAATACGATTGTCAACGCAAATACTGGCTGATTTGTCATCATGGCTTATATGCATTTTCCTCATCGTTCTTGTCATTGCAAATATAATTCAAGGGATGAACAATCAAAATGTGACAGTGTGTCATTACCACTACAAATTTAACTTTTTCTAACACGAATGTACGGAATAATGTAGACCCAGGGTTGCTGAAGTTGAAAATCGTTATTCGGGCAGTTTTGGGAGGATGTTAAAGAAAATAAACAAGATTGATAAAATAAATCTACAGAAGACATAAGAGATCATGAAAGCTACTTTTTAACAATAATTAGTCGCATTAGAACTGTGGAAAATATCAATATTAGTATTTTAGACAATTTGATTTTTTTGAATCTTTTTTTTTATATATTTTAGTTTTAATACAAAATAATTCTTCAAAAAAAAATTTTAAATTTTAGAATTTACACTGCATTATTTTTCAGTAATTTTTAATTATATTCAAATTTTTTTTGTTAAAAAAAATATATTCAGATTCTATACATGTGTGGTGTTATTATAATTTTAGTGATATTACCAAATTTCATTATTTTTTTAGATTCTATTTAGATTTATTTTATTTTTGATGGTTTTAACTTTTGAATTTCATATTTTTTTGACATTTTTCAATTTTATTTTTTGTCAAAATTGTTATTTAGAAGAAAAAAATTATTTAGATTTTATAAAATTAATTTTATTTATTTTAAAATGATTCATATTTTTTTAGATACAGTTAATATTTGAGCTTAATTTTAAAATTGATGGAAATTTACTATGGGACTAAAAGTGTATGAAAAAGGATCGAAAGTGATATGACCTCATTCTTATAGGAGCGAAAGTGATTTGAACTCATTTTTACAGGACCAAAAGTGAAAATCACACAAACTCTCAGCCGTTAAAACTAACGAAAAATTCTTACAGAACTAAAAGTGTTTATAAAAGGACATAAAATGATTTGATCTCATTCTTACAGGACCAAAAGTGCAATTTTTCCCAAAAAAATCAGATTATATAAATGAGTGAAATTTCATAATATAGAGTAAAAAAAGAATATTCTAAATTCTATTGATTTTAATTTTAATTTCTAATTATATAGGATAATTTATTATTAGTTTTAAAAATATATTTTTTATTTTTTAATTATAATTACTTTTTAAAAATATTTTATGGTCAACTAACGGTTTCCATCCAAAAACTAACATATATGACCAAATCTGCAATAAAAAGGACCATTTTGAAACCTTGGGACCAAAATTGATTTTTAAAAATTACTACAGGACGAAAAGTGCAATTTTTCCTGTATATATGTTTGGTCTTGGACACTATGCAAATGAGTGTGGTAATACCTTACTTTGGAAGAAACTAAACTTTAATGTGGAATTGACTAATGATTCCGATGAGAAAATTGAGGTTGTAAAAGATGAAGAATTTACATTTTTTGTCTGAATAAGTTATGATGAATCTTTTGAGGATTACATGTATGGTTCTTACAATCTTACTCATATGTTGAGTCAAATGTTGCCACATTTGAAACAACATTGATTTTGTCTAATTTGCTAGAATTATATTACTTCAGTTGTATACTTTTCCTTAGTGTGTACTTTCGAGATTTCATTTTCATTTGTATTTTGATCAAATAAAGTTGTCCAGTATGGAAAAAACGTTATCATTTCTATTATTTAAAAAGTAGTAGGAGGAGTGTGTACTGTGTAGTAGTTATTTTCAAGTAATGCTCAATAACCAAATTATTATTTATTTTCTGTGTACATATACAAAATCATTATTAATAAAGCGACATAAGATTTTCTTGGTTTTGCTTAAATACTCTCTTTTCCCTCTAGTTTCTTGAGCTCGGTTGCAAACTCGAATAGACACAACCGTAACACGGTGGAAGAGGGACAATAACGTTGTGACGGCCATTTGACTCCACACTGCATAAACAATATTTATCATAACCTTACAAACACGAATGTTACACAAAACAAGTAGAATTAATGAAAATACATTATTCAATTAATTCCCTTACTTTTCATTCCGCGTTGGTGGCAAACATAAATTAAGAGATATCACTATTGCTACAATTAAAAGAGATCGAGAAAAGATAACTAGTCCAAGTTAAAAAGATTTTTGTCCCATAATTGTCCAGTGTTAAATAGTTTTCTAAAAAAAAGTTCACATTTTAGATTTAGTCTTCCCAATATTAAATTAATGAAAATACATTCTTCAATTAATTCCCTTACATTTCATTCGGTGGCGGAAAAGGAACCAACGGTGGCGGAAAAGGAATCACCGGTGGTTGAAGGCCATCCTGCAAACTACATAGGCAAATATAAATTAAGAGATATCACTATTCCTACAAAAGAGATCAAATTTATTATCGAGAAAACATAACTAGTCCAAGTTTAAAAAAAAATTGTCCCATAACTTGTCCAGTGTTAAATATTTTTCTAAAAAAAATTCACATTCTAGATTTAGTCCTCCCAATATTAAATTAATGAAAATACATTCTTCAATTAATTCCCTTACATTTCATTCGGTGGCGGAAAAGGAACCAACGGTGGCGGAAAAGGAATCACCGGTGGTTGAAGGCCATCCTGCAAACTACATAGGCAAATATAAATTAAGAGATATCACTATTCCTACAAAAGAGATCAAATTTATGATCGAGAAAACATAACTAGTCCAAGTTAAAAAAAAAATTGTCCCATAACTTGCCCAGTGTCAAATATTTTTCTAAAAAAAAGTTCACATTCTAGATTTAGTCCTCCCAATATTAAATTAATGAAAATACATTCTTCAATTAATTCCCTTACATTTCATTCGGTGGCGGAAAAGGAACCAACGGTGGCGGAAAAGGAATCACCGGTGGTTGAAGGCCATCCTGCAAACTACATAGGCAAACATAAATTAAGAGATATCACTATTTCTACAAAAGAGATCAAATTTATGATTGAGAAAACATAACTAGTCCAAGTTAAAAAAAAATTGTCCCATAACTTGTCCAGTGTTAAATATTTTTCTAAAAAAAGTTCACATTTTAGATTTATAGTCCTCCCAATATTAAATTAATGTTCAATTTTAAATAAAAAACTGTAAGAAATCTCAAGCTAACACGCTTACTGGCATTTGGCAAGGGGCAAGTGTGCAAAATTGAGATTGCAGAGACCGGAAAGCTGTTGAACTTTGGAAGCGAGAAACTGAGAAGCAATTGGTACGAGACAATTGCACAAACTATTAACATCTCTAAAACCGATCCAATTACTAGCGGCATTGCAACAATCACTACCTGGCAGGGCAAGGTTAGGATTTTCGAGATAATTAGAGCAAGGAAGTACATTTGAAATAACAGTCATACAATCAGTTGCTTCTACTAGAGTTGACGTCGATATGACGACAACCAATAAAAGCAACACCACCAATGAAGTAAATCTATTCATCTTATCACGAATGTGTTTTTTTGGAAGGAATGTTAGCCGAGTTCTTATACTACAATGGGTACCAAGAAAGAGAAGATGTAGTGAAATTTTAAACATTATTAACATTTATTTATAATATTTGAGTAATTAATCCGAGTATATTTCTATTAAAGAAAGAAAATGTGAGCGTTCAATACAAAAGTATATTTGCATGAATAAATGGAGTGAGATTTTGAACATTATTAATTTATTACCATCTGATTACGTTAATTTTTATTTGTAGAATTTGGGCAATCTGAGTATATTTTAATTAATATAATCTACGCAAGAAAGAAAAATGTGAATATTCACTGAAAATTTGAGATGCATACATAAATGAAGTAAATTTTGAACAATATTAGCATTTGATTACCGTAACAGTTATTTATAGAATTTAGGTAATCTGAGTGTATTTTGGTTACTATAATCTATATGTGAGATGAATTCAAATCCATCATTTTTTAAAAAAGAAAGTGTAATTTTAAAGTAAATAAATGTTCATGTAATCAGTGACGGAGCCAGACTTTGTGTGTTGGGGGGCCCGATTAACACTATTATAAAAACATAATAGATAAAAATAAATGTAATTCAGCGTAACAATATATCTCATTCGTCCACATAATCAACTTTATTCATAAATAAACAATATTTCTTAAAATATGTGTAAAAAGAAACAAACACACTTTCATTATATTTCAGGGGAACATTTTATTGTTTTAGTTCAGAAGTGATATTGAAATAGTTTCAAAATTGTTAATAGTAGCAATATCAAAAATTAAGAAATAATTAATAATCAATTTTTTCGTTTTGAAGGGGTTATTCTAGTTTTAAAAAAATTAAAAAGGTAAAAATGGAAATAATATAGGAGCACCCACGGTAGTAGGTAGAAGTCTCATGTGGATTCCTACTTCTAACACAAATTAAGTAGTAATTCATGATCTTATATACTCCATCCGTCCACCAAAAGTATGTTCACTTTCTTTATTTGTATGTTCATCAAAAGTTTGTTCATTTTCTTTTATGAAAATAATAACTTTAATTTTAAGATTTGAGCATACTGGATAGAGTGGGTTTTTTAAAATTAAACACACAAAAATTCCTTAAAATATAAAAAAATTATATTTTATTCTCCCTACTCTAGTGTTCTTCCATGGA
The DNA here is from genome assembly GCA_963675135.1 of Galeopsis tetrahit. NCBI lineage: Eukaryota > Viridiplantae > Streptophyta > Magnoliopsida > Lamiales > Lamiaceae > Galeopsis > Galeopsis tetrahit. The sequence continues at coordinate 74,697,691 of OY776123.1, forward strand.
CAGCAGAAAAAGTTTTTGGAAGCTAACAAGCAAACCAATCATATTAATTAAGTTACCATTTAAAGGATGTATTATATTTGTAATAGGCTCAAAGCTCAGAATTTGCCTCGACTTCCAACAAGTCGGCTCGGCCGTGTCTGAATGTGTTGAATGCATGGAACGGCGCCTGGAGTAAAGCAAGTGAAGCGGCGGCAATCGGCGGGGAGTTGGAATCGCCGACGTCCACGATTAGCTCCGCCGTTGGAATAGCAGAGTTTGTTCGGAAGTCATGCGATGGCGGAATCCACGAGGAAGAAAATGAAATGGATCGGGTCGGGAATTCGTCGGTGTTGCAGGAAACGACGACGTTTCCATCAGCGTGGAACTCTAACCATGTTCCGACCGGGAATTTCGTCGAGACGTTTACGGATCTTTTGCTCAGTAATTCCTCCGGTGATCGGCGTTTCTCAGAAGACGGCGGCGACTCAGATAACGGCAGCGGAAGCGGCTGTTAGGAATTAATATACAAGAATTAATTCTCACCCTCTCTACAAGTTCGGACTTTTAGATGAGACGGAATTCTTTCATGGTATCAGAGCAAACCGGGCAAAACGACCTTGGGTTCGATTCCTGTTGAAAGCACTTCACCAATTTAAATTGTTCACTCGATGAGCCTCCTCCCCAAAAAGGGTAAGAGGTATTAATCCGGCCCACGAGTGAGGGGGAGTGTTAGAAATTAATATACAAGAATTAATTCCCACCCTCTCTACAAGTTCGAACTTTTAGATGAGATTAATTCCTAACAGCGGCACCATGGATATATTTTTTTATAACGGTGGCGTTTCTTAGAAGACTAGAGGAGGGAGAAGAAAATATAATCTTTTTTATATTTTAATTGAATTATATGCCACATGGATATATTATGTGGCACTCGTCAGCTTTTGTTAAATGGATTGTTAACGGTGTTAAAATTTTAAGCCTTGAATTGATAGTTTTATATGAATCGAGCCTTATATCGATAACAATTTTCTTTTAGGCCTTAAATTGATAGTTGACCCAACTTTCAGGCCTTGTGCCGAAAAAATTCCTTAGATAAATGACGAACGAGTTCTGCAAAAGTGATTTATCATCGTGGCTTATAAGTATTCCCCATAATTCTTTATTATTGCAAACACTCCCTCCGTCCCACAAAAATAGCTACATATTCATTTTTTGGATGTCCCAAATTATAGCTACATTTCCTCTTTTACTTTAGTATTAAATGTTTTATTTTCAATTTTACCCATAATTAATAAGAGTAATTAAAGCTTAGCAGATTTTGGAGAATGTGATTCCAAGGACAAAATTTGGACATTAGCTAAATTTCACTACATTTATTGATTTTTCTTAATTTGTGTGTAAAGTCAAATGTAGCTATCTTTGTGGGACGAATGGAGTATAGTTCTAAGGGTGTAGAGAGAATTACAATTTCATTCTCACATTCTCATTTTAGAATTTATAACCAATCGCCAACTAGTTATTAACCACTTTGTTGGTCCCAAAATGAGTGTGACACGTGTATGTGTTTTTCAAAAAACTTTTTACTAATTTCAACACAAATAATCAGAGTCAAGTAAGTTGTACAGATGTCAAGTCCTATGAAAATATTTAATGAAATATTCTAATAGATCTTAACAGTATGCAACTTGTATGCTGAATTAATGATAGGCCCTATTATACTCCTTAAGCAATATGCACTTAGATACTTAGCAAATAAATAAGCAGTAAGCAATAGTTGTTACTTAAAACTTAAACAATAAAGTAAATGCATTAAATAAGAACACAAGACGTAAAGTGGTTCGGAGGCTAAACTGCTCATACGTCCACTCTAGCTCTTAACTTAATAGGATAATTCCCTAATCACTTGGAATTAACTTGTTTGTACAGTGTCAATGTGCACTCTACTTCTTCTCTTCTCTTGATTTCTTACAACCTTCTCTCGTTGCAATACTCTTGTAGGTTCCCAAAGTTAGGTTAATATCGAGTAAGCTAGTGAAAATGTCTAGAAGGGGGGTGAATAGACTTTTCAAAATTCTTTCGATATATCAAAGTACAATATGCGGAATACAGAAATTAATCAATGAGCCCAATTAAGGTTTATACTCAACTTCTTAATTCGAGAACTCTGTTCTATATATACTCAACTTGTCTTGTTCAGATAGGTATGTTTAGCAAGTAAACAGTTAATCAATTAAACACAAACAAAACAGTAAAGTAAACAACACAAACAATTTATAGTGGTTCGACAACTTGTCTACGTCCACTCTCACAAACCCAGTTGTGATGTTTCCACTAACTCTTCCAATCGAGTACAAAGTGTGAGTTCTTGTAATTTTAAGTCCCAAGAAAAAGACTTAGATCTTCTCGACTATACTACCAAGTATATCTTCGATCTTACTAGAAATTTTACAAGTATCTAGCAACTTGAAAATAACAAACAAAAACGTAAAACTTATTCAGTAGCAGTCTTCTGATTTCTTCACTTGACTTTTGGACTTGCTTTCTGAACTTCAATAAACTCTGTGAGTAAACTTCTTCGAATGCTTCAGTAATGCTTCAGTATGTGGATTTGCAGTAGTCTTTGAATGATAAACACCTTGAAGTATTTATAGACTTCTGAATTCAAGAACTTTCAGTTGTAACCAACCTTTCTTGAAAACTAACTTGCAACTTCCATATTTATCCATCCACGCGTTTAAGTAGTTAATTAGTTATTTCTAAATAACTCTTCAACCCTTATCTTCATACTTCTTCAAAACGCGTCGAATAACTAACTTCAAGTTGACTTGTCTTGTCTTGTAGACCACCTGTCTTGTGTAGTAGACTTCATCCTTCTTGTCTGGTCTTCGCAATCTTCAGTAGTAGACTATTCTAATCCTAACAAGACTATTACATTACTTTAAGCTCTTTTGTTATAAAGCTTAGTCAACTTATAAAACTATACAATGAATATTACATATGAAAAACAATGAGCTTCTATACAATGTTTATTATAGCTCAATAACAAACTAACCATTTAATATAAACAATACTTATCTTGTGTATATAACAACACTTATCTTATGTGAACTCTACTGGTCTGTTCAAGATGACTTCTCCTTAACTAGACTAGATCAGTCAACACTTAGAAAATATTCAAACTATTTTTGGCTTATCAAAACTTCATCTTATCTTTTAATCATCATTTAGGACTTGTTCTAGGATTCATATCCCAACAATTTCCCCCTTTTTGATGAAGCCAAAACTACTTGAATCTTTTCATAATAGTAGACTAGTTAAGTAGTTATCTTGTCTTTAAACATCAAATAGTACTTATCTTTTCATTCATTCAAAATAAGAACAGTAGATATTACACATACTTCAAATATCAAAAATAACAATCAGAGCAAAAAAAAAAACTAATATGAGAGAGTACCTCCTTCTGGATTAGGAACACAGAACGCATCTAGGAGTCTCTTGTGGATTACTCTGATATGATCTTCATCTTCAATCTTCTCCTTGTCTAGCAGCTCCTCTTCATATTTCTTGATCTGGTTAAGATCAACTCTTTTACCTGAGCTGGTCATAGGAGTCTTCCATCTCGGAAAGATCGGAACTAGAATATTAAAGTTTGCAGCAGCCGATATCCTTATGATCAAGTTCCATAACAACTTGTTCTGGCCTTCCATGAACTTATCAAACATAGCATATAGTTCATCTGGACTTTCAGAATCACCATATTTCCTGATAATCCAGTGATCAAGTTCCCATTGTCTCTTCACTTTGAGCCAGTCTTGACGATGCTCTTTGTCAATGAAATAATCAATAAATTGATCTTCCATTTGATCTTCATCAGCCTTCAACTTTTGCAATCTTTCAATATGCTTTTCAACTTTCTTTAGACTAGCATAATGACTTTCATCATTAGGATCAACAACCTTCTGCTTCTTCACGACTGTTGTTGCCTCAGCTTCTTTCGGCTCTTCAATGACAATAAACTTTCTCTTTGACATTGTTCTAGTCTGAACCTCTGCTTCAGGAGTAGCAACACCCTTGCCTTTCTCCTTTCTCTTCAACTCATCTGCTTTAGCTAGCTCAAGATCAGCAGTTTTCACCAACTTGCGTCTTTTAGGTCTTTTGAGATCTTGCATAGCTTCCGCAGCCTCTTTCGCTTCTGGTTCAGAACTGGACTTAGCTTTTGCAACTTCAGCAGCTTCAACTCTTGCTTCGACTCTACTCGTCTCTTCCCCCTTTTTGGCTTCATCAGTCACCTTGAGAGTGAAAAGAGAAGTAAAGCGAGTCATCTCTTCGAACATAGCTTGCTTCATCAGGTTAGTTGCTTTCTCTATCTGCTTCTGGTGAGAACCATCTTGACTCAACTTTTCTAGTTTGGTAGCCACCAACTCCAACTTTTGAGTAGACAAGTTCAACTCATTCTTGAAATGCGTTGCAGTCAGACGTAACTGTCTGTTCTTTTCAGTCATAGCACGTATAATCTCTCCTGCTTGTGCTAACTGATCAAAAGCTTCCTTTCTTTGAACATCAGCTACCTCAATCTTAGCTCTATAAACTCTTTCCATCTTCCTGGATTCTGTAGCTAAGACGCGAGCGAAGTCAACTGAACTTTTCTCCGAATATTGAACTTGGTTCTGGAGAAATCCTTCAATCTGGTTGAACATCTCTTGCCTAAAGTCATTGTCCAACTGATTGACTTCATTCATAATCATCTCTTTTGAACTTGTCACAAGGACACTGTTCTGTTCAACAAGAGTCTTCTTTAATTCAGACTTGAGAAATTCATCAATAGACGACTTGATGACAGCTTTCAGGTCTTCTTTCAACACATCTATCGAAGCAGCTGGGATTGCTTGAGAAGATTGACCAACCTCTATATGAGCAGCTTCTTCCATGATCTCATCTTCTGGAATCGATAGTACTTCCACCAACTGGCCTTCTGGAACAGTAGTCAAGACCTCGTCTTCTACTACTTCAGCCTCTGGAACCACACTTCCAGCAATAGCTTTCAAATTAAGTTGGGGAGAGTAAGGAACGATTGCTAACCTTGATTCTTTAGCCTTTCTTTCAGCATCAGCCAAGTCTCTCTTTAACATGGCGTGCAGCTTCTCCACATATCCACAAATCTCGGTGGGAAAGTATTGATCAGTATAGCGATTGATAAAAGCAAAATCTGACCTTGGACTGTCAGCATGTTCCACTTGGAATTTGAACACAATGCCTCTCAACTGGTCTGAAACATTGTCAAGCTCTATCATAGGGTCAGTAGACTTGATCTCCTCAGCTGGTGCAGCTTCAACCATCACTTCATCTTCTACAAGATCAGCTTCAGAAACTTGAACTCCAACATCGAACGAGAACTCCTCACATAAAACACCATCTGGAATGCTTAACATTCTCTTCACAAGATCAGTTAAGACTTTTCGAGGGAATAATTCAGAGTGGTCTTGAACACCACTGTTCTTTTTCTGCTCCATCTCCCAATCCATGAAATTGGAGATACCACCCATTCCCAAGATAACTTCGAAAAGGTCATCTGTTGAGGACTTCTTCAATGCAACCCATGTGCATATTCTGAGAAGTTTCTCAAACTGCTCTGATGAAGTGTCAACTTCAATAGTCGAGAGTTGTTTCTTCAAGTTGTTGGTCATTTTAGCACGAACTCTCTTCTCCCTTAGACACATCGGATAGTATACCAAGGATTCAAATCTAACTTCAGACGGGGTCTGAGCAGGTGGGGTCCCTGTCTCAGCTGTTGCAGTGGCAACTGGAGTCTTATCTGAAGTAGATGGGTTGGAGGGTTCAACATATTCTGTTGAGGGTAAGGAGAGAGTTTGGTCTGTGGTTTCTGGGGGCTGTAATGCAGCTTGGTTTGGTGTGACAACTGTTGGAGTATCAGTTGTATCAATTATAGGAGTGTTTGGGGGAATGCTGGCTCTCAGCGGATATGCTGCCAGCACTTGTGAGGTTGAGGTTACAGGTCTAGGCCGAGATCGATGTGATCTTGCCTTGGTTCGGACAGGAGGGAGAGAGAGAGGAATTGAAACAGATTGGGAAGAAGTACCAACCTGAGGACTCGACTCGTCTTGTGTAGGACTAGACACTTCTACAAGACGGTAGAGTTGAGGAACATCAGGGCCTATTTCCTCGGTTTGAGTCTCCTCCGAGTCTTCTGCACCAGATCCAGCTTGTGCAACATCTTCCGAATCTTCATCTTTCGACTCGTCTTCCGAAGAACTAGACGAGGCAGCATATGGCAATGCTTCCATGGGATCAATCTGAGGTTGCCTTGGGGCAGCTGGTCTAGCAGCAACCTGCTTTCTCAAAGCCTTCTTCTTCAAGTAGAACTTCAAAGGGTGAAAAGGCTTCCCTTTGCTCCATTCAGTCTTGTTTGGCATCAACAAGGGTAGTAGAATACTCAGCTTATTTCCAAATCCAACAACATTTGACACCACCCAATTACAAGTGTCGGTGTCAACTCGAACACTTCTTTCAAAATACATGATTCGATCTGCGAGAAGCTTGAACCAATTTCCTTCGGTAATTCCATCATATATGGCAGCCATTACTCTTGCTTTTCCCAAAGTAACAGAGTCATGGGAACCAGTGGCACATAGCAATATCTTGCTAGCTATGTCCAGGAGGGTTCGATACTTCTCAAGAAGTTCCATCTTCTTGACGGTTGGGAGTTTGCCATCTGGTTTTAGCCTCAACTTCCTTCCACAGAAGATACTTAAATATCTGACTTCTTGCCCAATTGCGTAGTTCTCCACATCAATTGATCCAATGGGCAGCTTCAGATGCTCGAACACAGCCTCACAAGTGATTTCCACTCGACTTCCACCCACAAATGACTCAATTGAGTCTCCTCGTCTGGTGGCGTTGGCATAGAACTCCAACACCTCCTCCTCCAAGACGACTTGAGGAAACGCCTCCAAATATGGTTTCAGACCACATCTGCTACACTTGGATAAAATCTCAGAGTTTCCATCTGTGTGCTTACCCTTAAAGAACACAGAAGGTTCAACATGCACTTTGTTTTCAGAAATATATTTGCCTAGGTCGAACCTAGCCTGCATGTTAGTCCTCATATCGAAAAGAGATAAAATCGACATAGTGATAAATTGGGTAAGAACAAGTAGCTTAGATTTGCAAGTAAAATAGATGCTTTGAGAGTAGAAGTGTTAAGAAAACGTGGGGCAAGACGTGTGTAAGTGTTGGGTTTTGTTCAAAACTGAATTAGAGAATGAACGGCCAAGATCTAATGAAATGATCCAACGGTGTGTCTCTTGAGATTCAGTTACGGAATCGAGAATATTACGTGATTTGATATTGTAAAATTTGAAATCCGCCTCTTCTATTGGTTAGGACAGAGGAGTGTACTCATCTGACCTAGCGTAGTAGAGTAGAGTGCGAACTGGGTGTATACACCTCATTAAAATGGGAGTGTATAAATCCAATTCTAGGGTTTTCCAATTTTAGCATTATCGAATTACTATAATACCCTTAATTCGAGTAGATTAAACACTTAGAGCATTTGAATAAAAAAAACACTTATCTTGTCTGTTCAAGTCTATCCAGAACAGACGAGTAGACTTAAGCTTCACAAGACGAGTTGGCTTAAGCACACAGGACGAGTTCCCCCTTCGGACTGTGCTTGTCTATTCTGAATGTCGAACGACTTTATGTACCTATCTTATCTTATGTAATTCATAATCGTAGGTACAAGTAGAGTAAAATAATTAAGATGAATATCAATCTAAAGTAATGGTCAAGGTTTCGAACAAGATGACTGTTAACAAACTTAAGAGTCAACATAAAGATATTTAAGAAATCAAGGATTCCCCCTTAAATGTATATTCCCTTAGTATTACCCTCAGCTTTACCAGCTTCCTCATCGGGTTGTTTGGTCATCTAGTCTAGCCTTGTATACCTGTCTGTTGCGTGAGTAGACGAGTGCTCTGTTCTAGTGATCATGTCTCCTCATTTCTTTGATGTACCTGACTGGTTAGTACACAGCTATAGGCAAGTAGGGTCAAGATCAATTAGCCCTAGACTAATACATAACTCACGAAAATGTGCCTCAGCTAATGGTTTTGTGAAAATATCAGCTCTTTGAAAATCAGTATGAATCTTTTCCATGCGAATAACCTTCTTTTCTACATGATCACGTATGAAATGATGCTTCACATCAACATGCTTACAACGTGTGTGCAAAACAGGATTTTGTGTAATGGCAATGACACTATTACTATCACAGAAAATAGGAACATTTGATTCATATATATTGTAATCTCTAAGCTGTTGCATGAGCCAGAGTAGTTGACTACAACAGCTACCAGCAGCCATGTACTCGGCTTCGGTAGTAGAGGTAGCAACACTAGTCTGCTTTTTTGAAAACCATGAAATGAGTTTTGTGCCTAAGAATTGACAAGAACCAGATGTAGATTTCCTATCTATTCTACAGCCTCCAAAGTCTGAGTCTGAGTAGCCACTAAGGATAGATCATCATTTGAAGGATACCATATACCCCGATTGATGGTTCCTTTCAAATATTTCAGTATCCGTTTCGTGGTTTCCATGTGACTTTCCTTTGGATTGGCTTGGAAATGAGCACAAACACCAACAGAGAATGTAATGTCTGGTCTACTAGCAGTTAAATACAGTAAAGAACCAATTAGTCCACGATAATAAGATTGGTCAGCACATTTACCGTGTTCATCTGGATCCATTCTGTAAGTTGGTTGCATCGGTACGCCAGTAGACTTACATGTTTTAATCCCGTACTTGTCTAGAAGATTTCTAGTGTACTTCGCCTGATTTATGAAAATCCCTTCTGGGGTCTGTTTTACTTGAAGACCAAGAAAGTAATTCATTTCACCCATCATTGACATCTCAAATTTACTTTGCATGAGTGTTGAAAAGCTTTCACTCAGCTTTTTGCTAGGTGACCCAAAAATGATGTCATCTACGTAAATTTGGACCAGTAAAATGTCTTTCCCTTCTTGTCTTCTGAACAAGGTTCTATCGACCTTGCCCTTAGTAAAACCATTTTCTAATAGAAAGAGAGAGAGAGTATCATACCATGCTCTTGGAGCTTGCTTTAGTCCGTATAAGGCTTTCTTCAATCTGTACACCTGGTTGCCTTTGACTTCGAAACCTGGAGGTTGTTCAACATACACTTCTTCCGCAAGAATACCGTTAAGAAATGCACTTTTAACATCCATTTGATATACAGTAAGCTTCATGTGAGCAGCATATGCAAGAAACAAACGAATGGCTTCTAGTCTAGCAACAGAAGCATATGTTTCATCATAGTCTATGCCTTCAGCTTGTGAATAGCCTTGGGCTACTAGTATAGCCTTATTCCTAACGACTACATCATTCTCATCTTTCTTGTTCTTGAAATCCATCGAGTGCCAACTACATTATGATGTTCCGGCCTATCGACAAGTTCCCAGACGTCGTTTCGAACAAACTGGTTCAACTCGTCTTGCATAGCGATGATCCAATTACTATCAGCCAATGCCTCTTTAACAGTGGTAGGCTCGATAGATGAAAGGAAACAACACCAGCAAAACATAGTTGGACTAGACTGTTCTTGCGACTCAAAGAGTTGTCGTCTAGTCTTTACACCAATAGTAGAGTCACCAATGATATTTTCAGTATCATGCGCAGATTTCCATGTTTTTCTATTCTTAACAGGAATACTATCATCATCTATATCATGTACAGCATCATGCATATCGACATCATTTGTATCATCAACAGATTTACCAGGAGTAGACGAGTCAACTAGAGCAGGCATGTCAGCTGGTCTAGAGGACTTACCTTGAGCACTTACCTTCTCTTTGTCATCAGACTCGAGAGCTTTTAAGAATGGGTTGTAGGCTTGAACGGATTCATATACCTCTGATTCTTTGTCAGATTCGATCGTTAGATCAGTCACTTTCTCACTGATCTTGTTGGCAGACGAGTCCTGTCGAGATTCATCGAAAACCACATGTGGTGTTTCTTCCACACAAAGAGTTGAGTAGTTAAATACCCTAAATGCCTTGCTAGTCGAGGAGTATCCTAAGAATATCCCCTCGTCTGCTTTGGCATCGAAAGCATTCAACTTGCTCTTTCCATTGTTGTGGATGAAACACTTACAACCAAATATATGGAAATATGAAATTCTTGGTTTTCTACCTTTCCAAACCTCATAAGGTGTCTTGCTTAGTGCTTTGTTGATCGCGCTTCTGTTCTGTGAATGGCATGCAGTATTGATAGCTTCTGCCCAAAACTTTTGAGGCGTGTTGTACTCGGCTATCATGGTTCTACAGGCTTCTTTGAGAGTTCGATTCCTTCTTTCAGCTACTCTGTTTTGTTGTGGTGTCCTGGCTGCACTAGTAAGATGCTGGATACCACGTTTAGCACAAAAATCTTGGATATAGCAATTAATGAACTCAGTTCCCTTGTCACTACGAATCTTGACAATAGACTGGTTCTTCTCAACTTGTAACTTCTTCAACAGATCAGGCAGAAGAGTTTGTGTATCACTCTTCTTGTGTAGCTAGGAAGACTACCCAAGTAAACTTAGAATAGTCGTCTACAACAACAAGTGTGTACCTTCTACCATTCAAGGTTAGAGGAGTTATTGGACCATGAAGATCCATATGTAGGAGTTCTAGGACTCTACTGGTTGAGAGAGTAGGAATTGACTTAAAAGAACCTTTCACCTGTTTACCCTGTTGACAAGCAGTGCATACGTGTGACTTGTAATAGACTTCGTTGGGAATACCTTCCACAAGGTAATCTCTAGTTATCTTATTAAGAACCTTAAAGTTTAGGTGACAGAGGCGTCTATGCCAGAGCCAGCCAAGTTCTTTAGGATTCTTAGTAAGTAGACAAGTGTCCCTCGGACAGCTATTCCAGTTCACTATGTACACACTACCTTGTCTTACGCCGACTAGTAGGACTGTGTGTGTCCTTTTGTCAATGATCTGACATTTGCGGCTTTTGAACTGTACCTTGTATCCACGATCACAAAACTGTGAAACAGAGAGTAAATTGTATTTCAAACCTTCAACATATGAGACATCTTGGATCTCTACGTCTCCATTCCGGATGTAACCAAATCCTTTAGTGACAGCAGTGGAGCTATCACCAAATATCACTTTTGGTCCTTCCTGCTCATGGTAACTTGATAAGAGAGCCTTGGTACCAGTCATGTGGTGCGAACAACCACTATCAATGTACCAAGTTTCTCCTACTGAGCCACCCTTCTTATACAAGTCAAGTCGACCCTGCAATGAAGATATTCAATAATTTAGGTACCCATTTGTTTATTGGGGTCCTGAGGGGTTAGTCGAGTTCAGAGGAATCCAAATATACATTGGAGTCTTGAACAAGTTCGATCTCTTAAGCTTTCGGCCATACTTGTTACAGAATAAGACCTTGTTGTCCTTATCTGGCCTATCATTCGAGTTCGGGTCTACTCGTTTGAGATAGCCTTTCGACTTGATCTCTACTTGAGCAGGAACTGGTCTATGATAGTCAGAGTAAGGCTTGTATGCATTAGGTCCATACGGTTTATAGACTCGTTTGGGTCTTTCCTCACTTATGATATCGTATGACAAAGGTGGAGGATATAGGACAGCTTGTGTACGATATTTTGGAGCAACCTGTCTAGGCCTAGACGAGTAGAGCTGAGACTGCCTTATGAAATGAGGTCTAGGCTCTTGTCGTCTAGTCTGTACCTGTCTAGTACTCGTCTCCTCAGGATACCAATCCTCGTATCTGACCTGGTTGGGTCATCCACGATTAGTGGTCCTTTGAAGGTTCGTTCTAAACGGAACAGGCTTGTTGTTAACATTCTTTTTACCTCCCTTGGCAATCGGAGTGTTAACTCGAGTCTGTTTAGGTACAGTACCTTTAGATGGAGTTCCAATATCGTATATCATTGGTCCTTTTCCTTTATCATTTGGCAAAAGTCTTGAGTTAGTAGTAGGGTTCTTAATGACTCGAGTAGACGAGCTAGATGATTCAGCACCTATACATGTCTTGTCAGCTGGATCTCTATACCTATCTGACAAATCAAGGTTAATCTTTGAAGAGTTAACCAGGTCAGTAAGCTTGAGATCTAATGCGACAACCTCGGTCTCTAAGAATTTATTACGTTCTTCAAGTCTATTGCACTTGCTCTTTAAAACATTGAATTCATTTCTCTCAGTTGCATGTGTCTTAAGTAGGTCTTGATATAACCTGTCTGTCAATGCACACTTTTCTTTGAGTTGTCTCAACTCTTCAGTCAAGCGTTCATTTAGGACTGTTACATTAGGATCTACTTTAGACTGAGCTTCCTTAAGTTCAATGATTTCTTGTTTTAAGGCGATGTTCTCATCACTGACTTCAATGAATGCTTGGTTAGCAAGTAGAAGGTCGTCTTCAACAGCACTAGTAGAGTGCTGAAGACTACTCCCTACTTCACTACTAGCAGTATCACTTTCATCAGAATCTGATTCATCACAAGATTGAAAAGAAGTAGCAGATGATACCTCTTGATCGATTTTAGCCATGCAGCATAGGCCATCATCTACTATGAAAGCTTCATCGTGATCTCGATCAGATGGGTAGCTAGATGAGGACGATGGAAACTCGTCTGAATCCGAATCAGAGTCATCATTGGCCATCATTGCCTTTTTGCCACGGTTGTATCTTCTTTCCCTTCGTGCTTTGCGTTCTTCTCGATCATCAGTGCTCAGGTCTGGACATTCATATATGTAGTGATCTGGCTTTTCACAATTATAGCAAAGAGGATCATTAGTAGCCTTTTTAGTAGGAGATTTATCCCTGCGCTTATCACGTCTATCAGAATGCTGAATCTTCCTATCATCAGACTCTCTATCTCGTCTATTACCTTTCGAGACTTCGTCTCTCCTTTCGAACGAGTTTCGGTCTCGTCTGGTCTCAGACGAGTTCTTAGAAGTGGACGCTCTATGATCCCTTTAGAACTTCTTGTATCTTCCGAAATGTTTATTCAGCCTATCAAACTTTCTAACCATGAGGCTCACCTGATCCTTCAGACTAAGATCAGTATCTAACTCGTCTTTCACAGAAGCAGACTTAGTCTTAGACTTCGACCTGTCTACCTTAGAGGACTTAGACGAACTAGACTTAAAGACAACGTTCTTAGACACATCATGTTCTCTGTCACTACTGACTACAGGTTCATCTTCGTCTAAATCAAACTCATGGGCCTTTAGAGTTTGAAACATGGTCTCTGCACTCCAAGCATCTATATTTTGGGTATTCTTAACAAGCATCTTCACCATTTTCCATCGAGGATCTAAGCTCTTAAGAATCCTAAGATTGATTTCACGAGGAGTATATGATTTACCAAGAACTTCCAGATCATTCATAATCTTAGTAAAACGAGTATCCAGCTGGTCGATAGTTTCACCAGCTTTCATATGAAATGATTCAAATCTTTGGACAGCTGTGGATAATTTGCTCTCTTTGATTAGGGATGTCCCTTCACAAATGATAGCTAATTTGTCCCACATTTCTTTGGCAGTTTTACATTTCAACACTTTTCCTAGATACTCGTTAGGAAGAGTGTGTAAGATGTAATTCTTCGCCAAGCTATCCAAATTATTTTGACGCATTTCTTCTGAGGTTAGATCTGACCTGGGTTTCTTGACGAGAGTACCAATAGGTTTGTCTTTGTCGAGGGCAGCAGTATTTGGGACCATTGTCACGATCGGGCCCTCTGTGACAACAGAGATCATTAGGTCGGGCCCTCTGTGACAACAGAGATCATTAGGTCGTGCGTGGAGCTGAAAATCGCTTCCATTCGCAGCTTCCAATAGTCGTAGTCCTGAACCTGGAACTTGGGTAACTTGTTAGCACTAATTTCCAGCGACATGATTCAAGAAGACTAGTAAAGCACAGTATTGTATCAAGAAGTGTAAAGAATCGGTAGCAGTGATCAAGAACATATAAGAGCACGTAAGAACACGGACAAAGACTTCACCCTAAGTCTTTAAGTCGGTTATCAAGAAACAGCACTTCGTAAACTACTGCTCTGATACCACTTGTAGGTCCCCAAAGTTGAGTTAATATCGAGTAAGCTAGTGAAAATGTCTAGAGGGGGGGTGAATAGACTTTTCAAAATTCTTTCGATATATCAAAGTACAATATGATAAACACCTTGAAGTATTTATAGACTTCTGAATTCAAGAACTTTCAGTTGTAACCAACCTTTCTTGAAAACTAACTTGCAACTTTCATATTTATCCATCCACGCGTTTAAGTAGTTAATTAGTTATTTCTAACTAACTTTTCAACCCTTATCTTCATACTTCTTCAAAACGCGTCGAATAACTAACTTCAAGTTGACTTGTCTTGTCTTGTAGACCACCTGTCTTGTGTAGTAGACTTCATCCTTCTTGTCTGGTCTTCGCAATCTTCAGTAGTAGACTATTCTAATCCTAACAAGACTATTACATTACTTTAAGCTCTTTTGTTATAAAGCTTAGTCAACTTATAAAACTATACAATGAATATTACATATGAAAAACAATGAGCTTCTATACAATGTTTATTATAGCTCAATAACAAACTAACCATTTAATATAAACAGTACTTATCTTGTGTATATAACAACACTTATCTTATGTGAACTCTACTGGTCTGTTCAAGATGACTTCTCATTAACTAGACTAGATCAGTCAACACTTAGAAAATATTCAAACTATTTTTGGCTTATCAAAACTTCATCTTATCTTTTAATCATCATTTAGGACTTGTTCTAGGATTCATATCCCAACAATTTCCCCCTTTTTGATGAAGCCAAAACTACTTGAATCTTTTCATAATAGTAGACTAGTTAAGTAGTTATCTTGTCTTTAAACATCAAATAGTACTTATCTTTTCATTCATTCAAAATAAGAACAGTAGATATTACACATACTTCAAATATCAAAAATAACAATCAGAGCAAAAAAAAAAAACTAATATGAGAGAGTACCTCCTTCTGGATTAGGAACACAGAACGCATCTAGGAGTCTCTTGTGGATTACTCTGATATGATCTTCATCTTCAATCTTCTCCTTGTCTAGCAGCTCCTCTTCATATTTCTTGATCTGGTTAAGATCAACTCTTTTACCTGAGCTGGTCATAGGAGTCTTCCATCTCGGAAAGATCGGAACTAGAATATTAAAGTTTGCAGCAGCCGATATCCTTATGATCAAGTTCCATAGCAACTTGTTCTGGCCTTCCATGAACTTATCAAACATAGCATATAGTTCATCTGGACTTTCAGAATCACCATATTTCCTGATAATCCAGTGATCAAGTTCCCATTGTCTCTTCACTTTGAGCCAGTCTTGACGATGCTCTTTGTCAATGAAATAATCAATAAATTGATCTTCCATTTGATCTTCATCAGCCTTCAACTTTTGCAATCTTTCAATATGCTTTTCAACTTTCTTTAGACTAGCATAATGACTTTCATCATTAGGATCAACAACCTTCTGCTTCTTCACGACTGTTGTTGCCTCAGCTTCTTTCGGCTCTTCAATGACAATAAACTTTCTCTTTGACATTGTTCTAGTCTGAACCTCTGCTTCAGGAGTAGCAACACCCTTGCCTTTCTCCTTTCTCTTCAACTCATCTGCTTTAGCTAGCTCAAGATCAGCAGTTTTCACCAACTTGCGTCTTTTAGGTCTTTTGAGATCTTGCATAGCTTCCGCAGCCTCTTTCGCTTCTGGTTCAGAACTGGACTTAGCTTTTGCAACTTCAGCAGCTTCAACTCTTGCTTCGACTCTACTCGTCTCTTCCCCCTTTTTGGCTTCATCAGTCACCTTGAGAGTGAAAAGAGAAGTAAAGCGAGTCATCTCTTCGAACATAGCTTGCTTCATCAGGTTAGTTGCTTTCTCTATCTGCTTCTGGTGAGAACCATCTTGACTCAACTTGTCTAGTTTGGTAGCCACCAACTCCAACTTTTGAGTAGACAAGTTCAACTCATTCTTGAAATGCGTTGCAGTCAGACGTAACTATCTGTTCTTGAAAACTAACTTGCAACTTCCATATTTATCCATCCACGCGTTTAAGTAGTTAATTAGTTATTTCTAACTAACTCTTCAACCCTTATCTTCATACTTCTTCAAAACGCGTCGAATAACTAACTTCAAGTTGACTTGTCTTGTCTTGTAGACCACCTGTCTTGTGTAGTAGACTTCATCCTTCTTGTCTGGTCTTCGCAATCTTCAGTAGTAGACTATTCTAATACTAACAAGACTATTACATTACTTTAAGCTCTTTTGTTATAAAGCTTAGTCAACTTATAAAACTATACAATGAATATTACATATGAAAAACAATGAGCTTCTATACAATGTTTATTATAGCTCAATAACAAACTAAACATTTAATATAAACAGTACTTATAACTTCGTACTTATCTTGTGTATATAACAACACTTATCTTATGTGAACTCTACTGGTCTGTTCAAGATGACTTCTCCTTAACTAGACTAGATCAGTCAACACTTAGAAAATATTCAAACTATTTTTGGCTTATCAAAACTTCATCTTATCTTTTAATCATCATTTAGGACTTGTTCTAGGATTCATATCCCAACAACTCTCAATCTTCTACGAACTCAACAATACTCTCAATCTATCTCACAAGGTGAACGTAGGGTTTTGTTCTTGTACCAACTTAGTGTGATATCCTTTACAATTTAAGAACGAATGTAAAGGCTAGGATATCACTTTCTAGGCTTAGGATAATAATTTATGAGCTTGCCTAGTGGGGACTAATGATAACACTCACAAAACAAATATGCTTAAAAGCTTTAATCTCTCGAGTGTTTTGAATACTTTTGAATGCTAGAATGTGTATGGCTTGTGTGTCCCGTCCTCTTGAAAAATTTCAAGATATGGTTTATTTATAGATGAAGCAAACTATCACTTGGTTGAGATAGCAAACTTATCCATAAATTTGAACTTTTGAATTGTTCAAGGGCCTGCATGAAAATTAGAGTTGTCAAAACGGGCTAACGGGGCGGGCCGGTCCACAATCCACTTCAACCCGTCATTTTGCGGGTTTTGGCGGGCCGGTCCACTGCGGGGACGGGTTGAAAAATACTCAACCCAACCCAACCCACGACGGGTTGCGGGCTAGCCCACGGGCTTTTTCATTATATATAAATATTTTACTTTTTCACATTTATTAAAAAAATAATTTGGGATAATCTTCGATTAAATCCACATAGTTGACGTCAATAATTTTAATCTCTTATAATCAGAAAGTAGACCTCAAATATATATTATTTTGTTTAATTAACAAATCAATCAACCTAAAATTTAAACCTTCAAATTGTTTAAATCGTTATTGCCAAAAGAGTAGAATCAATATATAATATTCAATGAAAGATTAATTGACAAATCAACCCAACTATCAATAGCAAATATCAATTTGCGAATACACGTCTTACCACACACACTCTCAATCTACTAATGATAATTATGCTCTTATAAAGAAAAAGTTAAAAAAGAGATTTAAATTTACATTAATTATTATATCTCTCCCGAAGTCATGTGAATACATGGACGACAATGGTGTATTCTCATTCTCAAATCTCAATTTTATTTAATAGTATAATATTTTTGTGATTTTGAATCTTGATTTAAAGTTGAATTGAATTCATAAATTTTTAGTTATCACATTTGTACTTACAATTCAATTTTAAAAATAAAAAAATTAGTTTTTTAAAAGTCCGCGGGTCAACCCGCCCCGTCCGCGGTCCAACCCGCCAAAACCCACGACCCATGCGGTCTGGTCCATACGGGCCCGCTTTTTAAACGGACCTAAATTACTCAACCCAACCCACCTTTTTTATAGGCGGTGGCGGGCCGACCCAACGGGCTTAGCCCATTTTGACAGCTCTAATGAAAATAGTACATGCATTCACGTCCATTCTGATTTTTGCATTCCATTCTCAGAATTTGTTATGCGCAGTGACAGGTGGCAATAAATCATTGGCTATTTTGGAATAATTTTTTGTCCTTCCAGCTAACGGTCTCGTACTGGGTAAATGCCTTGTCATCCATCGTCTTTGACCATAAGTGCGCCAAGTCCAAAGTATATGAATATCCAAATTCATGATACTTGACTCATTGTTTCTTCATCGTACTTGTCTTCATGGCTCCTTAGTACTTGTCACTCGTTCATAACACTTCACTTTCTTGTCTTCAATGTTACTTGTCTTCATACTCTTTGTGCTTCCAGGTCATTTTTCATAGATTTAAGAACAATCTATCTACATAAAAATTCAAGCTCCCTAACATATATGAGCTCATCTAACCTGAAAATCTAGACTTGCCAAATCATCATACTTGGGGTTTACATAGGGTTTTGGTATCTAATCAAAATCAATTTTTCTTTATTAAAACAAACCATATCCCAACACACTTTTCCTCCAATAAATGTTTTTTTATCGATATTTTATTGAACATCGACCAACTAATCTGTTTTTATCCTCGTTTATTCTAAGGTAATATTGTGAGATTTATCTTATAATCTCAAATCATATGAGTTCTACTCGTCTGGTGGAAATCAGCGAATACTAGTTTGTTGATAATAGTCTGCTGATATGACTCAGCTGTTGGGCATATCAGCTGGTGGAGTCAGGCAAGATGACCTAGGCCTGATCAGATGATTTGGAGTCTTCCAATCAGAAGATAAGGTGATGCTTGGAGTTGTATCAGATGAAGTGTTCAGAAGGGTTCACATCAGCTGAGATGATGTCTAGTAGGAGGCCGGGTTAGTCTTTTGGTTAAGTGTTGGGATATCAGAAGAGGGAGGTCTTCTGGATGTCTTCTGATTATGTCATTTGTTTACGAGAAGCAAGTGAAGGGAAAGGTTGTCAATTCAGATTGGGCAATCCTGAAAACGTGAGTTTGTTAGGAGTGTTGGGATATGAATCCTAATGTAACTCCTAATTGATGATGAGAAATAGTTTTGATAAGCCAAAAGTAGATCTGAGTATATTTCTAAGAATTGATTGATCTAGTTATGGAAGTTGTCTTATGAACAAGATCAGTAGAGTACAAAATACATATGAAAGAAAGAAAAGACAAGTACGTTTTATAAGTACTATGTTAAGATTGTATAGGGTTTATGATGAGCGAATAATTGTTGTATAGAAGCTCATATGTTTTCATAGTTCGAAAATGATGTATAGATTTTAAGTTGACTAAGCTAAAGCTTAAATTAATGTAATAGTCTTGTTAGGATTAGATGATATGACTAGTATAGATTAGTTCTTCATGGAAGTCTACTATTGGAAGAAATCTACTGCTATGAGACAAGAAGACTTGAGAAACCATGACAAGTAAATAGAAGACTGGAGGTTTGTCTAAGTATGGAAGACTAGACAAGACAAGTACGAATGCTACTTGATACATAAGTCAGAAGCGCGTATGAAGATAAGGATATATATTGAAGAGTTAGTTATGGAATAACTAATTGATTGAAGAAACGCGTGGAAGGATAAGAAGAAACAGTTCGAAGTCAGTTATCAAGAAAAGTTAGTTGGATAACAAACTGTTCTTGATATTTAGAAGTCTATAAATACTTCAAGGTATTCGACGATTAAAGACTACTGAAGCATTGAGATTTACTAAGCAATTACTAAGAGATATTCGAAGCAAAGAGAAACTCGCAGAGTTCAAGTTTAGAAAGTTGAAGCCACAAGACAAGTCAAATTCGAAGAAGGCTATTTCTGGACTAGAGAAATTTTTCATTATTGTTTGTTTGTTCAAATAGTTACTTGTAAAATAGCTAGTTGTTAGATCGAAGATATATCTGGAGATATAATCGAAAAGATCGAAGTCTTAATTCTTGGGACTTAAAGCCACAAGAACACACTACTCGAAGAGAAGAGTTAATAAATTTTGCAACTTGAGTTGTGAGAGTGGATGTAGACAAGTTGTCGAACCACTATAAATCTCGAGTTTGATTTACTTTACTATTTTATTTGTTGTTTGATTGATTACTTGTTTAATTGATTAAAACTGCATATAGAACAAGACAAGTTAAGTGTTCATAACAGAAGTTCATATTCGAATATAGTTAAGTATAATTTGTTGGGCTCATTGTTAATTCTGATAATTCCGCACTGTGTATTCTGATATATTGAAAGATTTTGAAAAGTCTATTCACCCCCTCTAGACATTTTCCTAGCTTACTCAATATTATCTACTCAACTAGGGACCTACAAGTGGGATCGAGCCTATTGATGATTCTGAGGAAACAGAGTCGGATGAGTCTTCAGAAGAAGAAGTTGAGGAAAAGGAAGTCTACAGGCTAGTGATGGTTGAGACAAGTTCTTCACCAGTAGAGAAGACTGAAATGGTTAGTACTTCTTCTCTTGCTACTTCAATTTTACCTCCTCTTAATGTTCCTGTGAAAACCAAGGCAAGATCACTTCGATCTCGTGCCAAGCCTATTTCCCAAACCACTCCTCTGTTTGTTCAACCTCTGAGTTCGAACCTAGGCCAACACACAACCATATATGCTCCAGATGATACTTCTACGGCTGCAATACCAAACCTAGCCACATCAAAGCCCCAAGAATCCACCATCCAAATAATTCCCACTCCCACAACAGAAAATGTTGACCAATCAAACCCATCTGTTTCGGGAACTCCATTAACTGACACTTCAGTAACTGAGTTAAGGACCCCACTTACTCAGACCCTTCCCAAAAATAGATTTGAAGCCCTGGTTGATTATCCTATGTGTATTCGAGAGAAGAGACTGCGTGCACAGATGACCAGAAATCTGAAGAAGATGTTGCCATCAGTCGAGATCGACACAACTTCAGAAGTGTATGAGAAGTTGATCAGAATATGCACTTGGGTTACATTGAAGAAAGGTCCGACTGAGGACATATTTGAGGTCATTCTAGGAATATAATTGGTGGAATTGCAAATTTTCAAGACTGGGAGATGGAACAACAAGAAAATAGTGGAGTTAAGAACTACTCTGATCTACTCCCATCTCATGCCTTGACTGCTCTTGTGAAGAAAATGTTGAACATTTCTGATGATGTGCTGACATCAGAAGCTAAGTCGAGTGTTGGTGTACAAGTTTCGGAGACTGATCTTGCTGAAGAAGGGTTGATGCAAGAAGTTGAGCCAGTAGAAGAGTTGATGTCTACTGATCCGATTCTTGATCTAGAGAATGTTTCTGATCAACTTCGAGGAATGGTGTTTGAATTCCAAGTCGAACAAGCACATGGCCCAAGGTGCAATGTTGGTAGATTACCAGACAAGTGGAAAAATACTTTCCGTCTGAGACGTGTGCCTACACCGCCAGACTAGTTGAAATGGTGAAGAAAGATTCGGATGTTGTTGAAAGAAGAGCGAAGGAAGCAAGGTTAGCCATTGTACCTTACTGTCCTCCGATTAATTTGAAAGCAATATCTGGAAGTGTCATTCCAGAAGAGGAAGCAGTAGAAGACGAGGTCTTGTCTACTGATCTGGAAGACAAGTTGGTTGAAGTCCAAGTTATTGATGAAGATGAAATCATGGAAGAAGCTGTTCCTGATGAAGCTACTCACACAACTCAAGTGATTCCGATTTCTTTGATAGATGAGTTGAAATATGATCTGAAGCAGGTGATTCAATCATCTATTGATGAGTTTTTGAAGTCTGATGTGAAGCAAACTCTGGTAGAACAGAACAGTTCTCTTGTGGAAAGTTCGAAGGATTTGATTATTGGTGAAGTTAACCAAATGGATGCTACCTTCAGACAGGAGATGTTTGTCAAATTGGAAGATTTTCTGCAAAGACAGATAGATTACTCTGAAAAGTGTTCCATTGATTTTGCAAAAGTTTTGGCTGAAGAATCGAAGAAAATGGAAAGACTCTATCAAGTAAAGATTGAGATAGCAAATGAGCAGAGAAGAGAAGCTCATTATCAATTGGTGCAAGCTAGAGCATTGTTGAAAACAATGACTGAAGAAAACAGGTTGCTACGCTTAACTACTACACATTTCAAGATTGAGTTGAATATTTCTACTCAGAAACTCGAACTAGTTGCTAGTAAACTAGATAAGCTGAGTCAAAATAGAAGTCATCAAACGCAAATTGATAGAGCTGCTGAGTTGATGAAGCAAGTTGTACAAGAAGAGATGACTCGTTTCACTTCTCTATTCACTCTTAAGGCAAGTGATAAAGCCAAAAAGGGGGAAAAGATAGAAGAGGTAAAAGTTGTTGGAACCACTGTTGCTGCTACAGAAGTCTGAAGAGACTAGTAGGCCAAGAAGAAGAGGCAGACTAGTAAAGAAAGCAGAGTTAGAGCAGATAAGTGTTGAAGAGCAAAAGAGACTAGCTAAAGGCAAGTCTGTTGCGACTGAAGAAGTTCAGACGAGAAGGATTGTTAAAAGAAAGTTTGATATGCGTGAACCAAAAGTTAAAGAGTCCATAGGTCAGATCATTGCTGATCTAGATGAGACTGAGATTCTGAAGAAGCAGAAGATAGAAGATGATCGTTATGCTAACAAGAAGGTGTTAGGTAAACACATCAAAAGGCTGCAATAGATAAAAACTGATCCAGATATGACTGAAGATGCCCATATAGATAGGTTCATTGACAATGAGCATAGAGATGCTTGGAAGATTGTCAAGATGAAATGGGAAGTTGATCATTGGATTATTCACAAGTATGGTGATGCCGATAGCAAAGAAGAGTTGTATGCTATGTTTGATAAGTTCATGTAAGCTGAAGATGAAAATTTATGGAACTTAATCATGCGCATTGCTACTGCCGTTGAATATAATATTCTAGTTCCTGATTTTCCTAAGTGGGAAACTCCTCTACTAGGATCAGGTAAAAGAGTCGACTACAACAAAGTGAAGAAGTTTGAAGAAGAGCTGCTAGAGAAGGAGAAGATCGATAATGAAGATCACATATCTGATATTCATCGAAGGATCTTAGAAGCTTTTCAAACTCCAAATCCAGATGCTAACACTCCAAGTGGTGGAAGCATGGAATGAAGAATCTGTAAGTATCTTTACTTAGTTTTATATTTTTGTCTAAGTATTTGTAATCTACTTATCTACTGAAATGAATGAAAAGATAACATATTTTGAGAAGATAACTACTTAACTGATCTACTGACTTAAAATAATTCAAGTAGTTTTGGCTTCATCAAAAAGGGGGAAATTGTTGGGATATGAATCCTAATGTAAGTCCTAATTGATGATGAGAAATAGTTTTGATAAGCCAAAAGTAGACTTGAATATATTTCTAAGTATTGACTGATCTAGTTATGGAAGTCTTCTTATGAACAAGATTAGTAGAGTACAAAATACATATGAAAGAAAGAAAATACAAGTACGTTTTATAAGTACTATGTTAAGATTGTATAGGGTTTATGATGAGCGAATAATTGTTGTATAGAAGCTCATATGTTTCATAGTTCGAAAATGATGTATAGATTTTAAGTTGACTAAGCTAAAGTTTAAAGTAATGTAATAGTCTTGTTAGGATTAGATGATAGGACTAGTATAGATTAGTTCTTCATGGAAGTCTACTATTGGAAGAACTCTACTGCTATGAGACAAGAAGACTTGAGAAGACAAGACAAGTAAAGAGAAGACTGAAGGTTTGTCTAATTATGGAAGACTAGACTAAACAAGACAAGTACGAACGCTACTTGATACATAAGTCAGAAGCGCGTATGAAGATAAGGATATATAATGAAGAGTTAGTTATGGAATAACTAATTGATTGAAGAAACGCGTGGAAGGATAAGAAGAAACAGTTTGAAGTCAGTTATCAAGAAAAGTTAGTTGGATAACAAACTGTTCTTGATATTCAGAAGTCTATAAATACTTCAAGGTATTCAACGATTAAAGACTACTGAAGCATTGAGATTTACTAAGCAATTACCAAGAGATATTCGAAGCAAAGAGAAACTCGCAGAGTTCAAGTTCAGAAAGTTGAAGCCTCAAGACAAGTCAAATTCGAAGAAGGCTACTATTGGACTAGAGAAGTTTTTCATTATTGTTTATTTGTTCAAGTTGCTAGTTACTTGTAAAATAGCTAGTTGTTAGATCGAAGATATATCTGGAGATATAATCGAAAAGATCGAAGTCTTATTTCTTGGGACTTAAAGCCACAAGAACACACTACTCGAAGAGAAGAGTTAATAAATTTCGCAACTGGAGTTGTGAGAGTGGATGTAGACAAGTTGTCGAACCACTATAAATCTTGTGTTTGATTTACTTTACTGTTTTATTTGTTGTTTGATTGATTACTTGTTTAATTGATTAAAACTGCATATAGAACAAGACAAGTTAAGTGTTCATAACAGAAGTTCATATTCGAATATAGTCGAGTATAATGTGTTGGGCTCATTGTTAATTCTGATAATTCTGCACTGTGTATTCTGATATATTGAAAGATTTTGAAAAGTCTATTCACCCCCTCTCTAGACATTTTCCTAGCTTACTCAATATTATCTACTCAACTAGGGACCTACAAGGAGGTTTCAACAGAATCCAGACTGGCATTGATCACGCAATCAACACACGCTGCAATCAATCTTGATACCTATAAATACCCCATAGCTTGTATATTGTACATTTTGACGCTTACAAGCATTCCTCTTGAGTTGAGAGTTCACGAGTGAAGTGAGGAGAAATCCTTTTCCGAGTGTTGAGTGTGTAAACATTCTTTTATCAATCAAGATTGAAGTCGTGTGTCCAGTGGATGTAGATCAAGTTGATTGAACCACTTAAATTCTTATGTGCTCTGTTTTTTGTTCTCGTTTTCATTATATTTATGAATTGTTATCTTTGTTGGATTGTTTGCAGATCTGATTATTCATTTGGATTAGAGACGTCTAATCGAGTGGATAATTAACTTACAAAGACCAACACTACAAATATAATTCTATTGTAATTCATTACCATTCAGTCATTCTTGTTGAAATTTTGAATCAAAACGCCGACATTGTGAATTTTTTTTAATGAATAGTTAAAATGATATGTTCAACTCATGGCCTGCTAAACTATGACCATATCGTTTCACATATTGTTGATAATCAAAGGGAGATGGGAAGAGAAAATGCATAACTTCTTTATTGAATTGAAATTGTTTAACTGGAGAAGATAACATGAATTACAAGGACGAATGCCTATATATACTAATCTAGATTATTAGAAACTAAATAATCACTTAACAACTAATTGGTAGTTAAGCTAATTAATTAATTGTTTAATTAAGAGAAGTGCGTAAAGTGAGTAACACATTTCCACAATTTTATTTGACGCTTTTCTCTTTGTCTTGATAACCCCTCAAAATGGGCATGTATGTTCATCAGACCCATTTTGTTCTTGAAACTGTTTAGTCATAATATCTGCCAGATTTTCCTTAGTATGTATATGAATCATCTTGATAACTCCTTACTTGTTGTATTTTCTCCCTTGTAAAATGGATGTCAATAGAGATGTGTTTCATCTTATCATGTAAGCACGGGTCATGAGTCATTGCATGAGCAAATTTGCTATCGGTGTACATGGTCGCCGGTTGTGCAAGCTGGATGTGGAGATCATTTAAGATGTAAATGATCCATTGAGTTTCACATGTGGTGGCTGCCATAGCCCGACACTCAACTTCGACTGGAGATCTTGCCACAGTCTGTTGCTTCTTAGACTTCCCAGAGATTAGAGAGTTCCCTAAGTAGATAGCATAACATGTGATGCTTCGTCTAGTATCTTGACATCTAGCCCAATTTGAATCAGTAAAGGCATGTAGTTTAAAATCACTATTAGAAGAAGAATAAAAAATTCCTTGACCTGGATTCCCTTTAAGATATCTAAGCAATCAATGAACAGCTGCCATGTGAGCGACATTTGGCTTACTCATGAATTGAGTGAGTACATGAACAGGGTATGAAATATCTGACCTTGTCATAATAAGATACAACAACTTATCGACTATGCTTCTATAAGCATAAGGGTAGCTAGAGCTGGAGAATCATTATGTATAAATGATTCCATAGGGGTAGAACATGGTTTGCAACCCAAATAACCATAATCATGTAATAAGTTTAGAGTGTATTTTCTTTGACACAAATGCATTCCTTTATTATTTCTGGCTATTTCAATACCCAAAATATATTTTAAAACACCAAGATCTCTTATTGTGAACTTCTTGTGAAGGTAATCCTTAATAAAAACAATATCTTGCAAAGAGTTTTCAGTTACAATTAAATCATCCACTAACAAAGAATGACAGTGAAAGAAGTAGTTGTTGATTTTGTAAATAAAGAATTATACGCGAAAGACTAAATGTAGCCAACAGCAATAAGAGACTCAGAAAGTTTGTTAAACCATTTTTTTGAAGCTTGATTAAGACCATATAAACTTTTATTGAGTTTGCACACTTTTTTATTAGTGTTGTACCCAGGTGGGGGGACACATATACACTTCTTCAATCAAATCCTCATGTAAGAAAGCATTATTTACATCTAGTTGATGTAGGTTTCAATTCTTGATTTGTAATATAGATAGGAGCAGTATTTTGGATTTCCTCAGTAAAATCAGAATGTTGGGTATCATCAAGAATTATGGAATCATCAATAAAGGGTTGTTTAAACTTGGGATATGAGAGTCACATGTGTCATCACATGAATTAATAACATTGTTTAATGAATCACAACAATGATCTAATGACATATTATTGGTATACAAATTCTGGACAGAATTATCAGGTTTGTGTTTATTTGAAAAGGGAAATATATATGTTCCAAAAAAATTACATTTCTAGAGATGATTATCTTTTCAGTGGTTAGATCAAGCAATTTATAACCTTTTGTACCAAATGGATAACCCAAAAACACACACTTAGTAGCTTTAGGATGAAATTTATGCATATGAGTTGTTAGTGTGTTAGCAAAACACAAACAACCAAAAACTTTCATATAAGAATAATTCGCCTCTTTGTTATACAATAGTTGAAAAGGTGATTTGTTATGCAAAATTGGTGATGGAATCCTATTAATTAAATGTACAGCAGTGAGATCGCAATCTCTCCAATTTTTGAGGGGAAGACATGAGTGAAACAAAAGGGATCGTGCAACTTGAAGCAAATGTTGATGTTTTCTTTCTACCAAATTGTTTTGTTGAGGAGTTTCTACACAAGAGGTTTGATGTATAATTCCTAAATCGTGATAGAAATTATGTAGAATGAATTTTGTACCTTTATCACTTCTTAGAATTTTAATCTTGGCATCGAACTAAGTGTGCACCATATTGTAAAAAATTTGGAGAGAAATTTTAACATCAGACTTAGCTTTTAACAAGTATATCCAAGTACACCTAATATAGTCATCTACTATGGTTAAAAAATATTTATGCCCAGAGTGAGAAACGATAGAAAATGGACCCTACACATCACAATGAATCATATGAAAAGCACAAGGAGATACAAATTTACTAATTGGAAACGATTGCTTCTTTTGCTTAGCCAAAGGACAAATATCGCAAATATAATGCATGACACTTGTTTTCACAATTAACTTGCTAATGATAGACAAGTACTTAATAGAAATATGGCCTAACCTATAGTGCCACAAATCAAAAACATTTAAAGGAGATGCAGAGTGTACATAATGCATAGTTGTCTTCAAGATATAGAGTCCCCCTTGTTGTTCAGCAGTACCAATCACCTTCTTAGTGTCGATATCCTGCAAAACACAATGTGGGGACAGGAAATTCACAGAACAACTAGAATATCTAGTTAAATGAGAGATGGATAACAAGTTATAAGTGAAATTTGGAACATATAAAACATTATACAATGTTAGAGAATTACTTAAAACTATGTTTCCTATATGTGTAGCTGTAGAGATAGCATTATTTGGTAAACTAATTTTAATGTTTGATTCTGATGGAGGAGAAGCAAAAAGGGAAAATTCTGAAATCATATGATATGTAGCTCTTGTATTTAAAATCAAAGTAGAGATTTTAGGAGTAGTACTTAAATTATTAGAACAAAAGCTCATACATGTATCCTTATTTTAATCAGATTGAGAAACAAAGGCCCCTGATGTAGCATTTTAGAAGAAGAGGTAGGCTCATTCTTAATCCTAGGCCCTCTAGGTCCTTTCCAACCAGGGAATACTCCAATCAATTGAAAACATCTATCAATAGTATTCTCAGTACCATCACAATGACTACATAGTAGAGGTTTTTTCTTATCTTTATAGAATTTAGGGTTGGGATTCTTAGTAAGCATTGCTATAGAATCAGAAGTAATGGGTAGGGTTGGCAATTGAACGGGTAAAAATCCGGATCCGCATAAAACCGGTTCGCACGGGGCGGGTAAATACCCGATCAGACGGGTCCCGATGCGGGTAAATACCCAGTCAACGAATACTCGCCGGGTATGGAACGGATAATGGAATTGTATATACCCGACCTGAACCCAACACATATATATAATATTAACTTATTAATTCTCCCCTCTCCACTGGTAAGGTTAGAATGGTAATGTATCTAACGATTCTAACTAATTGGATTATATAGGGAGTTGTTGTAGGATTTAGTGATTTACTTTACTAGTTTACTAGTTTTTTGCTTCTGCAATGCACGGACTTGTTGTAGTTTTCTTTTTTTTTTTAGTTTTTAAAGAACAAGTGGATATCTTAATATATGTGTATATATAGATATATTAAAATATTTTCACAAAAAGAGTTCGAAACTTATTTTGCTACCGTTATTTTCATAGTTTACTTGCTTTGAATAGAATATTCATGCATAACTCAATAATTTTAATTCAGTAAAATAAATGAAAACTCAATTCATTCACCCTAACAAATACTGTATTTAAGTATATGAATGTTTTTTTTTTCTTTGACCCTTATATGCAATTTTTGCAACCTCCTAAACATACCCTCCCAAATAAATGAAACAAAATAACATTTATCATTATTAATATCTTAAATATTAAACATGGCTAGCCCCTCTAATTCGAACTAAAAATAATCTTTTTTGTAATAATCCACCTTTTTAAATAAAGTAAGGTTTAAAAGTATACCATCTCAAATATAAAAATTGTATAGAAAGAATTGTTCTAATAACCAAATGAAAATTCTAAAATGAAAAATAAAATGTCACCACTTCCAGGTAATTCATCCCTGCATTTCCATTCACTTTTTTGTAATGCACAATAATATTTCTAAAGAAGAAGGCAACCTAGAAGAGAAGTTCACGTGATAGTTTAACCTACTTGAAGATGGAGTTAGGTCTCCATTACATCCTACATAGCTTCCAATTCTCCTCACCCATGAATAGCCTAAAAATATTGCAGATAAAATCCCAAAAACTTTTAAAAAAATCTCAATTTCAAATCTTCACATATACTCCAAAACAAAATAACTTGATTGCATCATTAACTACTAAATTTCGATAGTTTTTTTTTTTAATTATGTTTTCACGATTTATTTTTAAAAAAAAAATATGAGTGATTTGGTGGTGAATCGACGGTAACTCGGCTGCAGATTGTAAATATATAAATTAGGGTTGATTTTATTATATTTTGTGTAAATTAATAAAAGGATAATGTAGTTTTTAAAATGTAATTATTTTTAAAAAATATTTTGGGATGAACTCATAAAATGAGCGGGTGCAGATAACCGTAGTAAAAAATTAATTGAAGGTGAACTTATAAAATGAGCGGGTGAAAATAACCATCGTAAAAAAAATGATTTGGGGTAAACTCATAAAATGAGTGGGTACAAAAAACCGTAATATAAAAATGACTTGAAGGTGAACTTATTAATTAAGCAGGTGCAGATAAAATATAAATAAAAAATTAAAATTGGTAGGTATATACAAGTATCCCATATCTAGATATCAAGATGAGCTGTTGGATCTTGAAATGAGGAAACTAGAGAATATGTGTTCTTTGAATTACAGATAATTCTATAATGTTAGGCCCCTCATCTATAAAAGAATTTAGGTCGATACCAATTATATATACAAGTCAATGTTCGAGGATGTTGTAAGTGCGCTTCTACCCGTTATTTTTCTTTTTTTTCATATATTGGTTTTGACTTTATAAGATAAGAATTAAACAATGTACGAATGATTTGGTAATTGGTAGGCACCATCAATTCGAATGAAATTATTTATTTCATATTTTGATGTTTCATTTGTGTTGTATAGGGTGGATGATTGATATGTGAAGAACCTATGACCTCCTCAGCAATAAAAGAGAGTCATTTCTACTAAATCATATTCAATTTTCCTAATTCTTTTATAAACATGTGTATTGAACTCTTACAGAAATTTAAATTAAATAACAAACTAGATTAATTATCAATTCAAATTTTTTAAATAAAAAAAAATTGGTACTTCCGGTTTTCTCCTTCTCGTTAACCTTTTTATTTAGATTGTGTTTGGATGAAGAGATTTGATTTGAAGAGACATCTCAAATGAAACAATTTAAAAATAGATGAATTTCAAATGATATGGTTTTAGTGAAGATTTAAAATTATCTTAATTGAGCTCAAATCTAAGTAATTAAAATTCATTCATTTACATTTTAATCCAAACAAGTGGATTTGGATTATGGATTTAAAATCATTGACCTAAATTCCTCCATCCAAATAGAGCCTTAGGTTGTGTTTGGATAGGACGATTTGATTTGAGAAGACATTTCAAATGGAATGATTTAAAAATATACAAATTTCAAATGACACAGTTTTAGTGAGAATTTCAAATTCTCTCAATTTTAACTTTAAAAAAAAAATGGGCACAAATTTATGTATTTAAAATCTATTCAATTACTTTTTAATCCAAATAAGTGAAGTAGATTTGAATTGTGAATTTAAAATTCATATACCTAAATCCGTCTACATCCAAATGGAGTCATAAGGTATTCAGCCCGTCCTAAAAACAATTTGGCTCCACCCTTGGATATGTGAATGGTGAAAAAAAATAAATGAAATGTATACATTACATCGACACGTGTTAATAATTCAATACGGTGAAACACGAAAACTGAAATTATGGAATGTAACCACGCACGGTACCATCAATTCTCCATACCCGTACAAACGTAAAGACAAACAAGTACCTAGACAAGAAAATGATGGAAAGAAGTGATTAAAAAATGCAGTACGTATAAGATCTTATTTATATTTATTGAGTGCCTAACATCATATACGTCTATTGACTTTGTATATGGCTGTTGAAAAAAGACTACTCCACTATATACCTAATAAAAGAAAATATAATTATAATCGAAATTACATTTTCCACACTACCCATGCATGCATGCATCAACAACTATATAATTCCTTCCAATTAAGCTCTTCACATCACAAATAATTATAATTATCTTTTTCTCTCTAAATTAATCATATATATCATGAGGTGCCTTAAGTTCATGCTCTTGTTAGCAATGGTAATTTTTGTTTTAGCAGAATCATATGAAGAAGAAGTTTATCCAGTGTCAGAAAGTGTTGAGCCCACCTCACTTGGTGGTGTTAGCCGCTTTCTAGCACAAAAAACTCGTGTTCGCTCGTTGAAGTGCAACGAATACCCAAGGATTTGCCGCGTTAAGGGCAGCCCGGGGCCGGATTGTTGCAAGAAAAGATGTGTTGACATTGCTAAAGATAGATTTAATTGTGGGAAATGTGGGGCAAAGTGCAAATATTCAGAGATTTGTTGCCAAGGCAAATGTGTCAACTCCTTGATGGATAAGAAGAATTGTGGAGGCTGCAAAAACAAATGCAAGAAAGGGAGTAAATGCACCTACGGAATGTGCAGTTATGCTTAAATCACTTATCCAACATCTACCTGCAGATATACACACATATATATGCATTCGAATATATAGTTTAGACAATTTGATTTGTAATTACATAAGCAGATTACATGGTGTTAATTGATTATTGGTTTGTAATTTATAGGTTTGATTAGTAACGAATTAAAGCTAGCAAGAAATTTAGGCTATGCTTTAAGTTGTACTTTTGAATAATATTGTTGAATGAATAGGTAAGATTGAATGATTGAAATAATTAAATTATAGAGTATGAATTATGATTTAAATAAATTAAAGTGTATGGAAAGAGAGATGATTGTATTAAAAATTGTAACATTGAATTTAGTTTTGTGTGAGTGATTTTTTTAAAATTAATTTTTAATCTTGAAGTAAAACAGATATACTTTTAAAATAAAAACCAGATTTATAAAACATAAAGTAAACATAGTGTTAGGTAGAATGTTTAAATAGCTCAATTATGAAAAGAGTAATTCAATAGAAGTGATACAAGTGTGGGCTCTGAGCGGATACGATTGAGAGGTTGTTATTTAGATAATTAATATAAATAAATTGATTTTAGATTTTTTTTACAAGTTCAAACTTTAAAGAAAAAAAATGGGGGTGAAGTCATAAAATGAAGGGCCTTTTTCCGTGGCCTTGATCGAATCTATTTCAGAGTTGACTTGCGGCCCAACTTTTTTCTTTAAATGAGCATGTTTTTAAAAAGAAGGGCGCGGCTAAAGGCACCTGGATTTCCTATGAGTACACCCACGGAGAATTTTTTTTGTTCCAGGGGTGATGCGAAAAGACGTTTTTACCCTTCCTGTAGTTTTTTTTAAAAAAAAGCCCGATGAGTACACCCATCTATTCCGATTCACACGCGATTCATCATTTCGCATACGAATCATTTCGGATTCCCACCATCAACATCAAAAATCCTAAAAAATCAAAATTTCAACAACAAAAATAAAATCTTCACATATTCGAAAATTTTACCAAAACAAAATTGAGATTTTCGAAAATTTTATTAAAACAAACCCAATATTTTCGAAAAAAAATTCAAAACAACTTAGATTTGTTCGAAAAAATAATTCGAACATCTTGTTCGAAATTTTATTCAAAACAAACGAAATATGTTCGAAATTTTTTCAAAACAAACACAATATGTTCGAAATTTTTTCCAAAACAAACTCGATATGTTTGAAAATAATTCCCTAACTACTAAAAACCCTAATTTTCCTAAATTTTCAAAACCCTAATTTTTTTAAAAACGGTAAAAGATTGTAAAAAAAAAAAAACTTACCTTTGAACGGCGGCGGCGGCGTGGGTAGCTGGGTGCGATGAAGGGGAGTGGGAGGGGTTGCTGCCGCGAACGGCCGCGAAGGGAAGGGGAAACGGCTGCGGCCGCGAACGGCCGCGAAGGGGAGGGGGAGGGGCTGCGGCCGCAAACGGCCGCGAAGTGGAGAGGGAGGCGTGCGCGGCGCAGCGAGGCAAAGGCGGCGGCGTGGGCGGCGGCGACACTGTGCGAGCGGCGGCGTGGGCGCGGGCGGCGCCGTCGTCTTCAAGAGAGTGGAGGAGGCGGAGGAAATGGTAGTCAAGGTGGGTGTACTCTTTTAATTTTGAGAATGAAGAGAATTTAGGGTTTTAATAGGACGAAGGGTATTTTTGTATTTTTCACGTGGGTGTCCTCATAGGATCCTTGGGTGCCATTAGCCGCGCCCTAAAAAGAATTGGGCTGCGGCCCATTTTTATTTATAGTTGTTTGTGGGTTATACTTTTGATCTTTGTAAGTGGTTGGTTTCCTCTCCAGAGTAGGTGAGACTTCTCCCTTTTTTTTCATTTTTTTAAAAGTTTTCTTAACCACTTCCCACAGGCGACGGATAAATGCCCCAATGTTTCACCGCTCACCCAAATTTATATTTTCAACTAATGGGTCAATATTACCCTTATATTACCTTGGTGTGTTGAGTTCACCTCCACCTCTAAACGAAAAAAATAAACATAATTTTTGCATTTTACATCCACCCAAAACATAGTATTTATTTTTAATTAATTATTGTTTTATTTGATCATATTGTTGCATGATTGTGTAGTTGTAATGAATATATGTATAATATATTTCATTTCAGAGTTTTTTTTTTAATCGCGTTTTGCAAAAACCCAGCACTGGTTCGCCGAGTTTTGTGAGATTTTTTGAAAAAAAATTCCACGTTTTGAATTAAAACTCGACCAACTTTTCCACGTTTTGACTCAAAACTCGATCAACTTTTTCACGTTTTGACTCAAAACTCGATCAACCAGTGACCAACCCATATTTCGAAAATAATTTTAAAAAATTTGCTAATTTTCAAAAAAATAATACAGAAAAAAGAAAAAAAATGAAGAACCAAGAACACAAATCAAAGAGAAATCCAAAAGGGGGAACACCCTAAATCTTCTGTTATCACACAACTAAACCACCAAACAATATAACAAATCAAAGATCGAAAAAAAAAAACCTTGTGCGCGGGCGAGCTGCGACGCGGATGACCTTGTGTGGATAGACGGCGATGGCTTTGCCGTTGCTGCGTCTGTGTGAGGGGGAGTGAGAGTGAGAGTAAGAGGAATGAAGAATGGAAGAAAAAATGAGTAAAATTAGAAGGAGAATAGTGTTGGAAAATGTGAGGGGTGAACTCACCCGGGGTGAAATCAATATAAATGATGGGGGAGTGGGGGTGGCATTTATCAGTGGCCCTTCCAATATTCAGGGGCGGAGGGAAAATAGAACAAGGTAAAACTGTATCCCAAATTGAGATTTTTTTTATTTAAGGTTAAAAAAAATAAAAGGGATGGGGTATATACCCCTCCAGCTTTGTTTAATGCACTACCCCTTCATTTTTTATAATACAATATTTATATAAAATACCATATTTACCCTTTTAATAAAATATTATAGATACATACACCCCCTCTTAAAATCCTAACCGTAATGCATTAACCCTAATTTTTGCAGCCCACTCCTCCGTCAACAGTCGTCGCCGCTCCTCCGGTAGCAACCATCACCTCCGGCGGCCCATCTTCTTTTACAACACCAAAAATTAAAAAAAAAAAAAAAAAATCAACAACAAAATTTAGAAATAAACTAAACTAAACAACAAACCATAAACTCTAAACTAAAAACTTAGAAATTCAACCAAAACAAAAACATATTTTCGACAAACCAGAGTCGACCAAAAACACACCGATCGACACTGGTTTGTCGACCAAAAATACTCCGGTCGACACTGGTTTGTCGACCAAATTTCGAAAGAAAATTTAAAAAAAAATTGAAATTTTCGATCATTATTGGTCGCCCAAAAACACTCTAGTCGACAATCTATTATCGACGAGAGTGTTTTTGGGCGATCAATAATGGTCGGAAAAAAAAAATGTGGGCGGCAGGCGCTAGAGCGTTGGAAGGCGGATTTAGGGGGAGTTGCAAAAAACGGATCTGTTGCGAGGGCGGCGCGGCCAACGAGAGGGGGGAGGGGGCACGATCGGGGGTGGTGGGAGGGGGCGACGCGGGCGGATTTGGGTGGGGGGGAGTTGCAGAAAACGAAAAAAGAAAAGAAAACGAAGATGGATGGACGTCGCGACTGCTCGCCTACGCACTGCAGCGGGGCAGATCTGTTCCGGGGGTCTTGCCGGCAGCGGTGCGGTGAGGGGGTTGGGCGGCGTAGGCAGTGGGAAGAAGATGAGGGCGGCGACTGATGCTTGGATGGACGCTGACGACGAGAGTATGTATCTATAAGATGGAAGAATGAAAGAGATGAAAATGGGGAAGAAATAATAAAAATTAGGGTTAGAGTGGTTTTAGAGGGGAGTGTATGTATCTATATTATAGTATTAGTTAAAGGACAAATATGATATTTTATATATTTTTTATAATTAATAAATGAAGGAGGAGTGTATTAAACAAAGCTGGAGGGGTATATCCAAAAATAAAAATGGTAAGAGGCCAACTCCCCCCACAATTAAAAGGCCAAAAAAAAAAAGTTCATAACTATAAAATGTTGTGGAACTTAGTCTAAAGTATGAATATTACACTTTCTCCATTGTACTCTAAACTCCCTAACATTTCTTATTTTTTGAGGTAATTAAGTAAATCTGTAAATTTAATTTATATTTTATTAAATATGTTTATTTATAATTATTATTTAATTTGATTATTGTATTTAATTTATGAATTAGAATTTGTATTATAATTGTTAATTTGCTACATTATGCTAAACTAATCATTTCCAACTTACTATCTAATTCAATTAGAAAATGAAGAAAAATAAACTTATGTTAAAGAAACTCAAGACAAAAAAAAAAATTTAATTTAATTTGATCATCGAGAATTTATGTTCAAGGGAATGAAATCTCAAGAAGCTCCTTGCACTTTTCCATCATTAATTAATTCACCTCAAATTCAAGAAAATAAAAGGGGTATAAGTGTAATTTTTTTTTGATTTGAACATTATGTAATTTTTAATTTTATTTTAAGTTTTCTCGAACCGTATATCTTTTTTATTAAATAGTATTTTACTTAATATTTTTCACACTCTCGTTTTTTAAATCCTGGATCCGCCAGTGCCCATATCCCTCAAGTAACTCAAACTCATGAT
This sequence comes from Galeopsis tetrahit, assembly GCA_963675135.1. Classification (NCBI taxonomy): domain Eukaryota; kingdom Viridiplantae; phylum Streptophyta; class Magnoliopsida; order Lamiales; family Lamiaceae; genus Galeopsis; species Galeopsis tetrahit. The sequence continues at coordinate 74,734,171 of OY776123.1, forward strand.
AAACGGTGAAAACAATAGTGATGCACTCACCAGTACTAAAAAAAAAAAAAAAAAAAATACTCTTAATAAATTTACTAAAATAATCCTAATAAAAAAAAAAAAAAAAACAATTTTATCTTTTCTTTTCATGTGTTTAACTCCCCTTTCCAAGTTCTTACCTTTTCTTACCAATAAATGAAGATTTGTCAAAGTCAATTATAATTGTAATTTTATTTTAATGCTACGTATTTGTTTTTAGTTTATATTGATGAGACACTCTACAATCTTTACATTAATTTCGTATGTTTTGTATAAATTAGCTAGACACATGCACAATCAACAAATTAAATCATGTTATGGATAAATGTCATTTTCTTATGTTTCGTCCGGATCTTCTTCTTAATTACGTCTTCCTCCTCCATTAATTCTTCAATCCATCATCAAATATCCGTCATTTTTTCTTTTGTTCGACTACCCACTAGTGGTGGGTCGATCTGTTCAGAATCTCAATCTAAGAATTTTAATTCAAATCAGCAGTGATAAATTCGAAAATAAAACAACCCCAAAGAATAGTTGAACTGAAAACTATACATATAGATCCCGTCGTGCACAATTAATCGAGTACTTCTATCCATTCTCACAAATGTCTATCAAAATCGTTCGAGATATGTTTGTGATGTTTCCCTCATCATCTCGTACTTACCATCTAATGTTTATAAAGAAGCATACGAGGATAGAAATGAAATTTTAGTTATTGAATGAGGACAATTTTGTCTCAATAATTTGTCACAGTACGTACCAAGATTCATATTTGGGCTAAACTCAAAATTATAAACTGGGCTGTAATGTAATACAACAATATCTCCATTATTTTCTCGTGTAGGTTAGCTAGCAATACCATGCTAACAAAATTCTTTAATTGCTATTGATGAATTCCAATTACGTAATACTATAAGATAGCTAGCTAGAGGATTAATTCACCTGATGCCCTTTTCCATTTTGTTGGGGCATAACCTAAATCTCACTGCCATAAGAGACTGAATAAGTCATGCAAAGTGTATCTTTAGATTTTATCTGAATTCTACGTAGCTATGGTGTTGATATGATCATACTTCTTAGTTCTTATTCAAGCAGGGTAGCAGCGATACAAATGGTTAGTAAAATAAACAATATTTTTTTATGAAATTAACAACTAATAATCTTTAAAAATATAAACATTTTTTCCTCAATACACTTAAGATGTAACGGGTCTCTCGCTCTGTGTACGTAGATCAAGAGGATATAGTTGTAAAAGATAATTAAACTGATAATTAACTAATAACTTTTCTCAATATTCGTTTGTCAAATAACTTATGAACTAAACAAACCACATACATCTTGTAAAAGATCATTAAACTGATAACTAATAATTTCTACCACTAATCCTAGTGAATGACTATTAGGGAATTAATATAAAATGAACGAATTTCACACTTTTTTACAGGTTCGAACTTTTAGATGAGATAAAATTATTTCATAGTGATCAGAGTTATTGGCTCACACGGCCCAAGTCTTGGTTCAAATCTTGCCGAAAGCAATTCCAATCATATTAAATTGTCCATTCCGATGAGCAACCTTCCCCAAATGGTAGAGACGATAATTCGATTTACGAGTCTGTGGAGGCAATAATTCGATTCACAAGTGAGGAATGATGTTAGGAAATTAATACTATAAATTAATTAATCCTGCATTTTAGTAAGTTGGAATTTTAGAAGTTGACCAATCCAATTCCAAATGAGTACTGAAGTATAGTTAGTACACAGACATCTTGTAAAATTTAATTAAACTGATCATACATATATAATTTCTAGCACTATGTATCACAGTGATTGACTAATCCAAATTAGTACAAATAAGTAGCTAGCTCGACCGGCATCTTTTAAATAATAATTTATACCACTAATCCCAGTGACTGACCAATCCAAATTAGTATAATTAAATAGGCAGGAGCCCTGATTCATTCCAATTTCGTTTTGTAGGCGAATTAGCAACATTCATCGAACAAAAAATATAGTCGTGTAATTAAACAAACATTATAAATTTCCAGGTCAACTACTCTCCAATTTCAAAGGGCAAGAATTAGATATGGCGAAAGTCAAGCAGGCTCATCAGATGAGCTCGTGCCATCACGTCGTTTGTGAATTCAAGAATCTTGCACAAAAGCACCAAATTAAAGAAACATTCCTAAATAAATTAATGTTCGTGGATGTCACCTTTTATCTAAATGTCACCTAAACACATATAAATTGACACCAACAAAGCTTGATTTCTTCACCTCAAAATTAACTTCAAGTCTCCCACAACACAATTGTCCATGGCCTCCCTCTCTCTCACTACTCTCGCTCTACTTCTCATCACTTTATTTTCATTAGTACAATGTGACTACTACGGCATGAACCCAATAGACGCATGCTGGAGAACCAAATCCAATTGGGCCATCAATCGCCGCGCACTAGCCGATTGCGCGGTTGGGTTCGGGAAAAACGCCATCGGGGGGAAATACGGAGCAACCTACGTGGTGACCGACCCGTCGGACAACCCGTCTAAGCCGAAACCGGGGACGCTCAGGTACGCGGTGATCCAGTCGAAGCCACTGTGGATTGTGTTCGCGAGAAGCATGGTTATAAAACTGGGGAATGAACTGATGTTGAATAGTTACAAGACGATAGATGGGAGAGGGGTAAAAGTGGAAATAGCTAACGGGCCGTGCATCACTATACAGCACGTGAGCCATGTTATCATACATGGGATTAGCATCCATGATTGCAAACCCGGAAACTCGGGGCTGGTGCAGGACAGCCCGAGCCACACGGGCCATCGTCGGGGCTCGGATGGCGATGCCATTGATATATTTGACTCGTCCGATATATGGATCGACCATTGTTTCCTTGCTCGTTGCACTGATGGTCTGATTGATGTCATTCATGGTTCCACGGCCATCACCATTTCCAACAACTTTTTCTCCAATCATGATAAAGTAAGTAGTACTCCTCCGTTCCACAATTACTTTCACACTTTCCTTTTCGGGACGTCCACAATAACTTTCACACCTTAAAATAATGGAAAACTCTTTATAATTTTACAAAACATACACAAAAGTCAACTCATTTCTACGTAAAGTTTTACAAAATTATCCCTCGAAATTTCACTCATTATTAAATATTTTTGGGACGGAGTGAGTACTATATATACCTCACTTGCATGAGATTCATTTTTAAAAAATCAAATTTAATAAAAATATGCGGGCGCAGGTTATGTTGTTTGGACATGATGACAGCAATTTGGAGGACAAAAAGATCAAAGTGACTGTAGCATTCAACCATTTTGGCCCTGGTTTAATTCAAAGAATGCCAAGGTACGTACGGAAATCAATCTTCACACTCACACATTAAAATTGACTTTTAATAATAAAAATATTGTCATTATATTTTCTTGTCTTTAATGAAGTTAAAATAATGACATGTAGTGTAAATAAGTATGTACTAAAATTTTTTTATTAGTGGATCGTCTAAAAGAGAAAAGTCTGCAGTGATCTAAATCATATATATATAATTGATGTGCAGGGTACGGCTAGGGTACGCACATGTGGCTAACAATCGATACGATCAATGGGGCATGTATGCAATCGGTGGAAGTGCAAACCCAACCATTTTCAGCGAAGGAAACTACTTCATGGCGCCAAAGCGTGCAGACGCAAAACAAGTAAGTAAAATATATGCATGGACTCGAATTCCATCATTAATTTTAATGAAATTGAGTACGTACTTGAGTATGTATTAATTGGATGATATATGTAAATAGGTTACGAAGAGAGAGGTGAAGAGTGGTTGGACAAACTGGAAATGGAGGAGTTCAAGAGACAGGTTCATGAACGGGGCATATTTTGTTCCATCGGGATATGGAACCTCAGCGCCAGGTTACACTAGGCTTGAGTCCTTTAAAGTTGCTGATGGATCCATGGTTCCTGCTCTAACATCTGATGCTGGCCCTTTATCCTGCACACCCTATAGATCATGCTAATTAATTCATTATTTTAATTCCTCTCAATTTAAATTTTGCAAATGCTCGCTCTTGCAATATATATAGTAATATATTTTGCCTGGCTAGCTAGTATCCGGGTAAATCTCGAAAGCTGCATGTATGATTTCTGAAATTAAGCTGTATAGCATCAAAATGAATTAATTATTTTTCTCCCAAAAATTTGTGGAGTAATTAGTTTACACGATTTGCACAACAAAAGTGTAAGGGTGCATCATATCACACGCTCACTTTTTTTTTCTTTTTTTCTTGGATATATATATATACACATCATGCACGCATATAAACTGGGATAAGGCCCATTCAATCGATTGAAGAGCGGAATAGAACGAATAGCTACGTGTCTTAAGCATAAGATATTTTCCAATAGAGTCAGTTGATTTATATGCACTAGTTGCCCCTGCAATTGGACACCGGGTGAAACGTAATATATACTATCAATTTTAATTAAAATGTGTAACATTAACTTAATTTAAATAAAACGTGTAAAATAATAAGTAAATAAAATATGACACTAGTTTTAACTATAGAGTGGTGGGTGCACACGATACTAGACCCGCGCGCAGTTAGTACATATAGCTAGTAAATAAACACTACAAAAAAAGTCTGATTTTGATACCAATGATTTAGAGACGGATATCCAATCTGTCTCTAATAGGTACGAATTAGAGACTGATTTGTAGAAAAATCAAGATTTGAAACCAAAAATAAATTAAAATCAGTCTCTAACCGTACCTATTAGAGACAGAATGGATATCCGTCTCTAAATCATTGGTATCAAAATCAGACTTTTTTTGTAGTGAAAATAAGATCATGTCATATACTCTCTCCGTCCAATTTTATTATTCTCACTTTTCTTTTTTGGTTGTCCAATTTTATTATACTCATTCCTTTTTTGGAAACAATACTATTCGTACTACTTTATCTCCACCCTTCTACCATCACTTATTTACCCACTTTGTCATTCATTTTATTCATAAACAATTATTTATTTATAAATGGACTCCACAATACCATATCATACTCTCAATTTATCTACTTTATGAATAAACTAATTAATATTCATTAAAATCCGTGCTTGGAGAAGTGGGCATAATAAAATTGAACAGAGGGAGTATGTATTATGAAATCTTATTAACAAATTTCCAAATGGGCTAAAATAGCTCAAAATAAAAGGTCGGGATGTGATTGCACCCGGCCATGTAATGGTGAATTACATGGATCAAGCCATGACATATTTTTATGTTTTATAAATTATATTTATTTCTTGCATATTAATTGTTATAAAAAGGTATATATGACATTTTTCCTTGAAAATATTATTTTTAAATAAAAACCTTTTTTTGGTCTGACAAGTCACAAAATACACAGGAGACTACTCATTGTTGGAGAAAACATTTATCTAATTATCTTATAAAAAAATGTACAAAATGTTGGAAATAGTACGCCAGTAAGGGTCACTGCAATATCGAAAATAAAGTCGAGTCAAGGGAAAATTTCTTTGTCCGCAGAACAGAATACGCCCTGGATAGTGCTCAACAGGTCCGGCGTTCTGTTCCCAAAGGTAAAACTAATTTATACTTCTTCTACAGTAGCACCACTATAAAAAAAGTTTCGGCGAACGTACGACGTGAACACATAAATAATTATGAAAGAGCAAGAACAGTATTTGCTGTGGAGAGCGAAATACTGCAGAGAGGAGATAAAGAGCGTGAAGAATGAGCCCAGGCCCATCAGCGTCAGATGTGAGTCCGAAATTCTCGCGAGACGTGGAGTGGTCCTTGGAGACCAAGTTTGATTTTCCAGAAGAAGGATCAGGAAGGTTCTGCTTTGAAGTGTTTCAGTTTGGGCTTGGCCCATAACTACATCTGAATGGATTGGCCCAGTGCAGGTGGGCTTTTGGAGTTTTTGGGTCTGGAAAAAGATAGGCGGGGTCCAAAGACCACCAATTGCCAAAGTCGGGCCAGGCGCGCGCGCGTATGGCCTTTTGGGGAGTGTACCCCTAATAAATGGTTGAACTCCATGTTCACTTCAATGCCTTTAAAGTCCTTAAACTTTTGGGGAGTATACCCCTAATAAATGTTTTGTGGACTTTCAATGTGGGATAGGTGACCCTTTCACCTTCCCACCACTCAAACTCAAAGTTGAAACCTTTCAGCTTCATTAATTAATTTTTCACTCACCTAAACTCGATTTTGAGATATTAAATATACCACACGTTCATCTACTCCGAGAGTAGATCGACTATGTCACGTTTAATTATTTAATAATTAACGTTTAGTCTCTCTAATTAATTTAATTAGATAAAAGTATCAAAACCCAATTAATTCCACATTAATTCCAACACAAAATTAATTATGGTGAAAATGGTAGATCGACTTTCAGGATTCTATTTCAAAGGTGAGTTTGAACAACACAAATTAGCCAAAAAAATAAATAAATTGCATTAACTCATGCAAGAGCAATTACACAAGAAGACTTTCCATAATAGACGGATGTTCGTCTCAGTATTGAGGGCTAAGGAAAGGTTCTAGACGATGAGCCTATAAGATCACAGATATATATGAGAATTGTGTGTTATTTTCATTGATTTAGATTGCAGAGATACATTGTATAAATAGGTTACAGGAGATAAGAATTATAGATATTTGAATCTCAACAAACTCCTAGAATTATGGTTTATCTCTTTGACTAATATTTGAATTAGTAATTCTAGAATTCTCCTTTATACGCCCCCGCAAAATTGACGTTCCATCAGCAACAGAAATTTTGGAACGAAGAGAGTCGAAGCGGGTACGAGGTAATGGTTTCGTGAGTAAGTCGGTTAGCTGGTCAATAGTGCTGACATAGGAAACTGCCAAGACACCCTTGGACGATAAATCACGGACAAAGTGAATATCGATTGCGATATGCTTCATTCGAGAATGTTGAATGGGATGCAGCGCCAAACGGGTAGTGAAAGTGTGTGTGCGTGCGAAATCAGAGATGTTGTTTGTCGTGTTGGCACAACCTAGACAACACTATGCAGCAGAAATTAAATTGCACGTACTGAAAATAGAAGTATTCAAAATTTGCGTAGATTATAAAATAATCTACGTTGTTCACTATATAAAAATATTTGAAACGAGTACAACCTCTTTGAGGTGTATAATTACACTACGAAAGTGTATAAAGATTTACTAGATCCTATGAAACTATCTCCCTCATAGATCTAATCACACAACCTAGTAAATAAGACTATGTTCTAACACACTACTATTCGGGTTTATAATAATGTAGAGAACTACAAGAAGAAACAAAGATTTTCCTAACTAGAAGCATATATAGCGTTCAATAGAGTAGTAGTCGATTTCAGCTTTTCTTCTTGTATGTCTTGTGTTGAGAGCAGCTTCTGTATTTATAGGCTTCATTCACGAACTGCCATCAACTCCCATGATCGCCTCAACCTTGAGATCATGCGGTTATAGAACTTCTCTCCACCACTCCTAGAATTTTGGGACTTGTTATACCATGGTCTAATAACTTCTCACTCCCACGCAGTGGCATGACTTGGTGTTGCCCACGTCTTCTAACTGCTCTGGGGACATCATTAGACAACAAGCGTAAGATAAGAGTTAGTGAGAAAAGGAAGGGCAAATTCTGATGTTGTCATGAGTGTTGGGAACATTAAACACAACACTCGGCTGTCAGTGTTGGATCATTAAACAAAACACTCATATCAACATCAACAATCTCCCCCAATTTGACCTTTCTACATCAACACAACTGAAGTTCACGCAACAGAGATATTGATTAAGAAGTTTACACAATTGATTTTCCAAAAAAATTTGAAGTAACAATCTGTATAAGATCAAATTAAAGTAAACAACATCTAAACCAAAAAAAAAACTTGTTTAGATTTAAATAACTAAGGCAAAAATAAATCCTAAATAATTACAGAATTTAAATAGCAGAGTTTTGAAAAAATAAAACATAAGTACAAAGATTTTACAACAAGGAAAGAATTGAAATTAACACAAGGGAAAGGATTGGGCTGAAATGTATCAGCTGCATCTCCATAATCTGCATTTACTCCCCCATTGTGTAAGCTCTCCCCCTGTCTTCAAGCTCATCATTTATCCAGATCACCATAGAGATCCTGGACATCATGTGCATCTCCCTTAGTCATTTCAGTGTCCACAGCAGGTTCATCAGCTCGGCCAGGAACTGAATCCGGTTCATCTACAGTAGGAGCAACAATGTTAGTGGACTGATTGTGTGAACTGTCAGCTACTCCCCCTGTTGAAGTGGAAAGAAGATCCATCCAAAATTTCTTTTGGACTAGAAGATCCTCCACAGAATGCTGCAAGTTAAGAATGGAACCCTGCAAAATATCAATCTGCCTCATAATATAATGTGAAGACAAATAGATTGAGGAGGCAGCTCCTTCTGGAGGCAGTGTTGTATTGTGGAAGGGATCATTTGCTGGAACATTACTGGGGCCTGCTTCATCATCATTCCTTCTTAAAGGAAGATCAACCACCCTTTCACCTTGGATGAGGAACTGATTTGAGATGCTAAAACTTAGGACATATGTGCTTATAACCTCATCTTCAAATCTCTCAAATGCTTTGTCCAACATGTATTTGTACACAAGGCATGGGTAGGGTAGAATACCTCTACCAGACATATCAGATTTAAAGGTCATCATATTGGTGAAAATAACCTGCCCTAGGTTAAACCTTTTCAAGTGCCCAATCTTGTAAATCAATACAATTTGTTCTAAGGTGAGAGTGGTGTTGTTTGTAGTAGGCAGCCAATTAAAACACACCAACTTATGCAAAACAGAATATAGACTTGTGAGTTTAGAGGCCAAAATTCTCCTTCTCCATTTTGTGATTACTCCCCCAGTCAAGATGCTTATCATCACATCATGATCAGTAACAACAGGATCCTCCATAATTTTAGTTTTAAGTAAAATATTGATCCTTCTAGGGGTAATCATATGCCTATTTCCTCTAAACCAAAATTGTCCATATCTTGTGGAGTTGGGATCACCAGCAAATTGAGGGATGTTTGCATAGAATTCATAAATCCAATCAACAATATAAGGACAAGCAAATTGCAAAGCATTCAGTAAAGATCTTTCTTTAAGCCAATCAAGCAGATTCATATCCTCAAAATCAGAAGTTTTAATCAATCTTTCACTTAGAATCTGCCTAGTTCTTATGGTTCTATACTGTATGCTCGACTTATCATTGTAATCTTCATCAGAATCACTATTCCTATCATCAGAAGAGAAAAGTACCTCACTTTCATCCTCTTCTGAAGAACTGGATGACTGTTCAGAATCTGACTGATCTGGTGTTGCCATCGGAGAGGCAACACTTTCGGGCTCTCGGGGCCTTTTTGATCGCCGAACTGGTGGAGTGGGATCACTTTCCTCCTCCATTCCTCAGCAACTTCGTCCACATCCTCTTCATTTACAGCCACCTCTTCTTCCACTGGGGGTGCAAGTTGTTCAGCCTCTGTTTCTGGTTCCGATTCAGAATCAGACACAGCAATCGGCTCAGACGCATTCCCAACCGTCCTGGGCTTCTTTCCCTTTCCAGTGTAGTCAACAATCTTGCCCAGATTCCTTTGGGACTTTCTCTTACCACCAGGCCATTTTCGTGCAGTTGGAACAGCAGCAGCTTTCTTTTTGCCCTTTTTGTGCTGGTGAATTCTCTCGAACTTTGCGGCCAGGACTTCTTCATCAGAGGATTCCGGTTGAGTTTGCATGTCCTCATCCCCTTTGAACATGGCATTATCCAGCGTTTCTCCCTCAAGCACTAAAACAGGGTGAGTTGTTTTCAGGCTTAGGATTTCGAAGGCCTCTTTCAAAGTGTTGAAAGGAGTGCCCAGAGGGAAGTGTAAGGTTACTGGAGTGATTTCTAGTGCGAGAGGTTCAGATGAGGGCTCATCTGGTGGGTTAGAGGTTGGAATTTCTGCAGTTGCGTTTGCATTCGCGATTTCAGTGCGAATGTCGTATGGATTGTAAGGTACGATTGCAAGAGGGGTTGTTTGAGTGGGTTCTTCTTCAGGGGCAAAGGGAACAACGATGGTTCCGACGGTGAACGATGGAGAGTTTGGTGAGTTTGATGATGCCATTTCAGCAAGGAGATTGGGAGGGTTTGGAGAAATTTTGTCGCTTGAATTCGAGTTTGAGTGTGCAACAATGATCTGAGGAATGTTGGACATATTGGAACCTGTACACACAAAACAAGACAGCAAAAAAATTAATTTTGAGACATTTCGAATTCTACAGATACAATGTAAATTAGAATTCAAACAGTGTGAGTCCAAGGGAACTGGATATACTTGAGTGCTACAAATATAATTAATATCCGTAATTACCAGGCTTAAATGAGTTAACCAAGCTTTTCAAGTATTTTCCAACACTGTAATGGAGACTCATCTTATATGGAGAGTTGAGATGAAGAAGTTACACGATTTTGGAGAGTGAGGGAAGTGAAGTAGTGGAAGTAACTTCCCCACTAATTGATCGTGGTTAACAGGGAGAATAAGAAATTCTGAAAAACAAAATTAAATAAAAGCGGAATATAATAACTGAAATAATAAAACAAGGCAAGATTAAGTCAAATTAAATATTTCAGAGAATAATATTTAATAATTATCAAAAATAACTAATTCCATGAAAATTGGGATAAGAATCTGAATTAACGAGTGTTTTGACTATTGTTGGCATTCTATACACCTCAACACAGTTTTTCATGATTTTTCATCATATGTGTTGCTCTAATATCTTTTTCTTTTTATCATACTTCACATTGATCCATCTTTTGAAAAGAGTGCATCGTAGCAGCGAACTCCGAGCCCCATAGTTACTCAATGGATTTGTGAATATATTGATGCAATTTATATCACCTTTTGAAAAGAGATCATCGTAGTAGCGAGCTCCGTGTCCCATAGTTACTCAGTGATTTATAAAGCATCTAATACGTGATTTTTCTTTTTTAGCATTTGAGAGGTGTATAGGCTCTTTAGTATTTTTTTCTCACAAGTCATTCAGAATTCAGATATCAATCACAAGAAATTTCATTAATTCAATAATTACGAAAATTAAAGGAAGGAAACACATAAGTGACTTATCTTAGTGTTGTCTCAAATGCTGCCGCATTTGATACAACACCCTTGATCATATTTTCAGATATTGCATAAGCCAAGATATTTTCGTAGAGAAGGAAACCTCTTATCATCAAGAGCTTTAATGAATATATCAGCTAATTGTTTTTCAGTAGATATGTACTCCAACTTAACAACTTCCTTTTCAACAAGATCTCTTATAAAGTGATGTCTAATACTTATATGCTTTGTTAATGAGTGTTGCACTGGATATTTTGAGATATTTATAGCACTAGTATTATCACAGTACACAGTTAAAACATCACTAGGTAAGCCATAATCATGAAACATTTTTTGCAACTAAAGTAATTGAGTACAACAACTCCCTGCTGCAATGTATTCTGATTCAGCTGTTGATTTAGACACACAATTCTGTTTTCTACTGTGCCAAGAGATTAAGTTGTTCCCCATATAGAAGCAGCCACCACTTGTGCTTTTCCTATCATCACAGTCTCCTGCCCAATCTGCATCACTGTAACCTATTAAGGTGCAATTTGTGTCTTTGCTGTACCAAATACCTAAATCACATGTACCTGCAACATACTTAATGATTCTTTTAACAGCATTCATATGTGATTCTTTGGGGTTAGCTTGGTATCTAGCACATAAGCAAACACTGAACATAATATCAGGTCTGCTGGAACTCAAATATAACAGACTGCCAATCATAGACCTGTATAGTGTTGAGTCAACATTCTGGCCAACACTGTCCTTACTCAGTTTCTGAGTTGATCCCATAGGTGTTTTCATATGTTTAGCACTCTTTAATCCAAACCTTTTTACTAGAATTTTAGCATACTTACTTTGTGAGATAAAAATCCCATCTTTTTGCTGTTTGATTTGCAGTCCTAGAAAGTAATTTAAATCACCAACCATGGACATTTCGAAGGTAGATGTCATCTCATTCACAAAGTGTTTAAGCATATTGTCACAAGTAGAACCAAATACTATATCATCAACATAGATTTGAGCAATCATAATATCATTTTTATCATGTTTGATGAATAGTGTTCTATCAGCTTCTCCTCTTACAAAACCAAACTCAATTAAGAAATTTGTCAACCTTTCATACCATGCTCTAGGTGCTTGTTTCAAGCCATATAGAGCCTTTTTCAATTTATAGACATGATCAGGAAAATTAAGGTTTTCAAAGCCTTTAGATTGTTCAACATAAGCTTCTTCATTTAGAATACCATTTAGAAAGGCAGCTTTGACATCCATTTGGTGCAGTTTTATATCAATATAGCATGCAATGGCAAGTAAGAGCCTAATGGATTCTATTCTAGCAACGGGAGCAAATGTTTCATCAAAGTCTACACCCACTACCTGTGTATACCCTTGAGCAACCAACCTAGCTTTGTTTCTAATAATATTTCCCATTTCATCAGTCTTGTTTTTGAAAATCCATTTAGTTCCTATAACATTAATATGGTCTGGTCTAGGAACTAATGTCCACACATCATTCCTAATAAATTGGTTAAGTTCTTCATGCATAGCTTCTATCCAATTCTCATCATCTAATGCTTCTTTAACAGTTTTAGGTTCAATCTCAGAGTGATAGCATTCATGATTTACCTTACTACACATGCATGACATACATATAGATCTTACCACATCCTTTGAGTTCATCCCCATTCTTCTTCTGGTTTGAACACCTGTAGACTGCTCACCAATAATTTGGTCTTGTGGATGATATTTCTGAATCCTTATGGAAGGAGTTTTCTAGAGATTATACAAATTTTCAGGTTCTGTATTATCAGATGTTTCCTCTGGTGTGTCAGCATTCTTCTCAACATTCTGAACCTGTTCAACATTTTCAGTAATGATTGGTACATTAATCAAGTCTGAAATGTCTTCATCTTCAATGCTTTTACCTGTAATGCTTGTATCATCATCAAAAACAACATTTACAGATTCTTGTACAGTATCAGTCCTAAAGTTATAAATCCTATAGGCTTTGCTGTTTCTTGAGTAACCAAGAAAGAAGCCTTTATCACTCTTTGAGTCAAACTTATGTAACTGATCCCTGTCATTCAAGATATAACATACACAGCCAAAAACATGGAAATATTTAAGGTTAGGCTTTCTATTGTTCAGAATTTCATATGGAGTTCTAGTAGAATCTGTTCTAATATAAACTCTATTAGCAATATGACAAGCAGTATTAAGAGCTTCAGCCCAAAATCTTTTAGATAAGTTCTTAGAACATAGCATGACTCTAGCCATTTCTTGAAGTGTTCTATTCTTTCTTTCTGCTATGCCATTTTGTTGAGGAGTTTTAGGAGAAGAAAACTCTTGGATTATACCTTTTGATTCACAAAACTCAGTAAAGGAACTGTTTTCAAATTCTCTTCCATGATCTGACCTGATTCTGCATACTTTAGAATTGAAAACATTCTTGAATCTTTTATACAGAATTTTGAAAATGGAAAAAGTTTCAGATTTATCTTTTAAGAATTCAATCCATGTGAATCTAGAGTAATCATCAACCACAACTAAAGAATACCTTTTACCTCCAATATTTTCTGTTTCCATAGGACCCATAAGATCCATGTGCAGTAATTCGAAGCAATGTTTGGTTGAGCAATGTCCCAACATTTTGTGAGACACTTTAATCTGTTTGCCTTTTTGACAAGGTCCACATACCTTGTTATCTGAGAATTTCAGATCTGGTAAACCTGTAACAGCTTTTAATCTAACAAGTTTATCAAGTTGTCTATAGTTAGCATGTCCAAGTTTATGGTGCCACAGAATACTATCATCAACTTTAGCCTTATTGCAGATAAGTTCAGATTCAATGAGATAACAATTATCAGCAGATCTGTTTCCCATCATGATACATTTAGAGTTTTTGTCTAGCACATAACATGAGTTCTTATCAAACTTAACATGCAAATCATCATCACATAATTGACTAATACTTATAAGATTGGCCAGTAATCCATCAACATGCAGAACATTGGATAATTTAGGAAACCCAGGAACATTCAATGTCCCTTTACCAATGATTTTTCCTTTTGATCCACCACCATAAGTGACATTACCACCATTGTAAACAGTATAATCGGTGAGATAATAAATTTTAACTGTCATGTGTTTAGAACAGCCACTATCAAAGTACCATAATCCAGGTATACATGCTTTTAGAGACATATAAACAACATTACAAGATGTATTTTCTTTTGAAATCCATGCAGAATTACTATGTGATCTTGAATGTTGAGTCATTCCAGGCAATACAGACTGTTTCAAATCATTTTTCTTCTTCAAACATTGAGGACTTTTATGACCCTTTTTGAAACAGTAATGGCATATAACATCTTTTGCAATAATCTGAGTCTTAGCAGAAACACTAGGATTGTAATTCACTTCAGCTTTTACAAAAACAGTAGGTTTCTTAGATTCAGACTTCTTTGAATTCTTACCTTGGTAGCCAATACCTGTTCTTCTTGAGTTGTTGGTCATAAGAGAGTCTTCCAGTTTGTTCTTTCCATCAGAAAATCTTTTGAAGCTTAGAGAGGCTTCCTTCAATCTCTCTTCAAGTTTAGACATCTCCACATCTTTTCTTGTTAGAGTGCCTTCAAGCTTAGTAATAGATTCTCTTAAATCAGAATTTTCAAAGTTCAGAGACTTAATGATGTGATTAAGTTTCTCAGTTTCAGAAGATATTTTGCAAACTTTTTCATTAGTTAAAGGTTTTTCATAAGAATATTTCTTAAAATCAAGAACAGACACATCTAGCCTTTCTTTGAGTTTAGAAATTTCTTTATCCTTTTTTGTTAAAAGACTTTCCAGTTTGAAAACAGTATTAGACAAGTCTTGAATGTCAGCATCTCTTCTGGATAAACCTGCTTTATTTGATGTACCTGTCTCATTAACAGAACTTGTGAAACAGTTAAATTCTGGTACATTATTGTTCAGTGATTTCTCAAATGATGGCTCATTTGTCCTCACATCATAATAATCGTCCAGATCATCATCAAAAGTATCATCATACAGAATTCTAGCAGAGAAAGCTTTTTCAATATCTTTATCAGGATCATGATCAACATCAGACTCATCACTTAAAGTAGCACTTAAATTAAGTTTCTTTTTTAGAATGGTGTTAGCACATTCATTAGCATAATGACCATATCCAGAACATGCATCACATTTAACATTCTTCCTATACTCTTGGTCAGATCTAAACATGTTTCCTCTTTCTAATTGTCTAGAAGGATTAAAATTGTTCTTCCTAATAGGCAATTGCTGAGTATTATTAATCTGAACCTTAGGTTGAATGTTGTCCTTAAGCCTATTATTCTTGTTCTTCATAAATGTCTTAAACTGTTTAGTAATGAAAGCCATATAATCAGGATTGTTAAGGTATTCCTCAATATCATCTTCATCAGAATCAATTTCAGTAACATAAGGAGACTTTCCAGAACCTGATGATACAGATGATGAGGCATCACCTTTGAAAAAAGCACTTTCTTTTCATTATCAGTCTTTTCATAAATGTTCATCCCATAAGTTTTCAAAATACCAACCAATTCATTTTGACTTATCACATCAGTATCCTTAGCTTCTTCTATAGCACATATCTTAGGTTCAAAACGTTTAGGAACAGATCTAAGAATTTTATGTACTAACCTTTGATTTGATATTGGTTCACCAAGAGAATGAGCTTCATTTGAAATCTCAGTCAGCTTTTCGTTGTAAGATGAAATGGTTTCATCTTCTTTCATCCTCAGGTTTTCGAACTTGGTTCCAAGCATGCGTAGTCTGGTCCTTCGTACACTGTCAGATCCTTCACAATGTTCTTGCAGTCTATCCCATGCATCCTTCGAAGAAATGCAGTTTGATATGATTTTGAACATTGAGGCATCTGTTGAGGTGAAGATTGCATTCAACGCCTTTGAATTGTAACTTGCAGTTGTGATTTCTTCAGCCGTCCAGTCGAGTTCTCTCTTGATCCGAGCTTCATTGTCTTCATCCGCAGCAGTTCTTGGTTGAGTCCAACCAGCAAGAACACTCCTCCAGGCTCTTTCATCAATGGATTTGATGTACATCCTCATCTTTGGTTTCCAGAAGGCATAATTCGTGCCATCTAGAATCGGAGGCTTTAGTGCGGGTGAAAGTGGATACTCCATTTCAGATTTTACACACTCTAAGCAGAATCTCTACTTAGTGTATCAAGTAGTTGGCTCTGATACCAACTGAAAGTGTGTGTGCGTGCGAAATCAGAGATGTTGTCTGTCGTGTTGGCACAACCTAGACAACACTATGCAGCGGAAATTAAATTGCACGTACTGAAAATAGAAGTATTCAAAATTTGCGTAGATTATAAAATAATCTACGTTGTTCACTATATAAAAATATGTGAAACGAGTACAACCTCTTTGAGGTGTATAATTACACTACGAAAGTGTATAAAGATTTACTAGATCCTATGAAACTATCTCCCTCATAGATCTAATCACACAACCTAGTAAATAAGACTATGTTCTAACACACTACTATTCGGGTTTATAATAATGTGGAGAACTACAAGAAGAAACAAAGATTTTCCTAACTAGAAGCGTATATAGCGTTCAATAGAGTAGTAGTCGATTTCAGCTTTTCTTCTTGTATGTCTTGTGTTGAGAGCAGCTTCTGTATTTATAGGCTTCATTCACGAACTGTCATCAACTCCCATGATCGCCTCAACCTTGAGATCATGCGGTTATAGAACTTCTCTCCACCACTCCTAGAATTTAGGGACTTGTTATACCATGGTCTAATAACTTCTCACTCTCACGCAGTGGCATGACTTGGTGTTGCCCACGTCTTCTAACTGCTCTAGGGACATCATTAGACAACAAGCGTAAGATAAGAGTTAGTGAGAAAAGGAAGGGCAAATTCTGATGTTGTCATGAGTGTTGGGAACATTAAACACAACACTCGGCTGTCAGTGTTGGATCATTAAACAAAACACTCATATCAACATCAACAGGTAGCACTCATGTTGTCACAAAGAAGGTGCGGCGTAACAGTAACTGGTATATCAATCTCCTTGAAGAGATTCACTATCCAAACCACCTCAGAGGCTGCCGAAGCAAGGGCCCTATACTCTGCTTCAGTAGAGGATCCAGCAACACCAGTTTATTTGCGAGAGCGCCAAGATATCGAATTTTCCCCACAAAAGATAATGTAAGCAGAAGTGGATTTACTATCTTTGAGATCACCCCCAAAATCAGAATCCGAATAAGCAGTAAGACGAAGATGAGTTGGTTTGCGAAGAAGCAGATCATGATGAAGCGTCCCTTTAAGATAGCGAAATAAACGTTTTACCTCACACCAATCTGAACCTGTCGGTGCGGACATTCGTTGAGCAAGGCGGTTAACGGTAAATGCAATATCGGGGCGAGTAAGAGCTAGGTATTGCAGTCCGCCGATAGCACTTCGATAGGTTGATGAATCCACAGAAGAGTCGGAGGAAGAGCCCTTTGGATTGCTTGGAGTTTTCAAAGGTTTGGCCCCGTCCATTTTGTGACGACGGAGCAGATCCACAATGTACTTGTGCTGAGACAAAAATAAGCATTCCTTGCAGCGCGCTACCTCAACACCAAGAAAGAAGGAAAGATTGCCCAAGTCTTTAACGGCAAACATAGTTTGAAGATGATCAATCACCTTCTGAATTTGTGCAGCACATGACCCCGTAACTATTAAATCATCCACATACACAAGAACAATTAAACGAACTTGGCCACGAGTGTAGGTGAACAAGGAGGTATCCGTGCGGGACTGGATAAATCCAAAGGATAGGAGAGCGGAGCTGAGAGCAATATACCATTCACGTGGAGCTTGACGTAAGTCGTACAAGGATTTTCTGAGTAAGCAGACATGCGAAGGGCGAGTGGGATCAACAAAACCCGAAGGTTGAGACATATAGACAGGTACCTTTAAGTCACCATGAAGAAAAGCATTGCTTATATCAAGTTGTTTCAATTGCCAATTTGCCGAGAGTGCCAGTGTTAGAACCGTGCGAATTGTTATGGGTTTGACAACTGGGCTAAATGTTTCATAGAAATCCACACCAGGACGCTGATGAAAGCCTTTTGCAACGAGTCGTGCTTTATAACGTTCTACCATGCCATCCGGTTTCCGTTTGATGCGAAACACCCATTTGCATCCAACAATGTTTGCATGTGAGGGAGGAGAGACAAGAGTCCATGTCCCATGCCGCTGCAAAGCATTAAACTCCTCCGTCATAGCCTGTCGCCATTGAGGAGAAGCTAGGGCCTGCGACACACAGGAGGGTTCAACGTCGCTGGGTAAAGGATGATGAGTCGCTGCATATAGGCGTTTTGGTTTGAAGACATTATTTTGAGCACGGGTGCGCATAATGTGAGTGCGACTTGGTGGTGGAGGCGGAGCATGATGCAAAACTGGAGTAGTAGGTGGAGTATGAACTGTAGGCGTAGGAGCATGATGCAAAACTGGAGGAGTAGGTGTTTGAGTAGGTACAGAGGTAGAGCATTGTGGTAACACCAATAATGGGGGAGGCTCAAAGCATGCAACGGGCTGCTCAGGAGGAGAGGAAGTGAAATCCCAGAACGTAAACTCAGAGAATTTCACATGGCGTGAGACATATATTTTAGCAGTGGTGGGATCATAACAACGATACGCACTCTGATTTGTAGAGTAACCAATAAATATGCACGGCTTAGAAGGAAAATCTAATTTTCCAAGATTGTAAGGACGCAGCCACGGAAAACATATGCATCCAAAGGTGCGCAACTTGAAATAATTCGGATCATGCTTAAACAAAACCTGAAAGGGGCTAATCGAGCCATGTACCGTGGTGGGTGTGCGATTAATGAGATAGGTGGCTGTTTGGACGGCAAAAGACCAGAATTCAGGTGGAAGACGGGCATGATGAAGAAGAGCTCGGGTTGTTTCTAAAATGTATCTGTTGCGGCGTTCCCAAATACCATTCTGTTGTGGGGTGTATGGAGCAGTCGTCAGCCAATTAATTCCGGTTGCACAAAGATAGGGTTTTAATGCTAAGAATTCACCACCATTGTCTGTATAGAAATTCTTAATGCTTGAGTCAAACTGTTTCTCAACTAGTGTCCGAAATTGACAAAAAATAGAAGCAACTAGAGATTTGGCTTTTAACATATATACCCAACAATAACGACTGAATAAATCAACAATAAGAAGAAAGTAGCGACACCCATCAATAGAGGTAGTAGGCGCAGGACCCCAAAAATCTGCATATAAATAATCCAAAGGTCGATTGGCAACAAAAGAAGAGTCACCAAAAGGTAAGCGATGAGCCTTGCTCACATTACAAGATTCACAACTATCATTTAATGTCTCCGACTTATTCAAAACTGGTAAATGAAATTTAGATAGCAAAAATGAGCTTGTTCTTGGCGATGGATGACCAAGACGGGAATGCCAATGATGAGGAGTTGTACGAACACCAAAAGCCGCAACTTTAGGAACCGAACTAGACACTGTAGGCTGTAATTGATAGATACCCTCACTGCATGGCCCTCGAGCCAGCTCCGCTCCCGTGAGAGGGTCCTTAATCAAGAAATAATTCGAAAAAAATTCCAATGAAACATTATTTGCCTTAGTAAATTGATGAGCCGATATTAGATTTTTAGCAGCACCAGGTACACAGAGAACATCTTTTAGTAAATAAGAACGAGAAGGTGTACGAATGTGAGAAATACCAGTGTGAGTAATAGGTAGGCTAGAACCATCGGCAATCTGAATTTCATCGGTGCCGTCATATTCTGAATGAATTGAGAGATTACCAATATCGCTGCTTATGTTGTGGGAAGCACCAAAGTCCATAACCCACGCATTGGTATGAGAGTGGCCTGGAGAGTGAGCAAAGTTCGCCATAGGTTGAGGACTCCTACAGTAGGGAGCGGTGTGACCTTTATAGCCACAAAGTTGGCAAACTACTACATAGTCTCGATTGCCACCATATGAATCACCTCGACCATTACCACGGCCTCCTCGCCATTGGCCGCCATTGTTTCGACCACGACCTTGTGTAAATTGTCCACGACCACCAGTGTGTTTGGAGAAGGATCGCGGATGAGATTGTGATTTTCCAGATGATGCCAGATTAACCGTGGCTACAAGAGACGCAGTATCAAACTCAATTTGTTTAAGGTAAATCTCATGTTCAATCAAACGATCCCGTAATTCTTCGAAGCGAAACGGTGTTTCACGAGTTCGAGCAGAACTCACAATGTCACGATAATCCTGGCTGAGACCATTAACAATGTGGAGAGTAAGATCATCATCCTTTACAGGGTCATCAATGAGACCGAGTTCATCGGTCAGACTTTTGATATGATTAACATATTCTGTGATGGATTTGTTACCAAGAGTAGCTTTCGTCAATGTTGTTTTTAAGTGCATAACATGAGCTCGGGAAGTGTTGGCAAAAGCGCTAGAGAGAGTAGACCAAGCCGCAGCCGCAGCGGTTGTGCACGAGAGAATAGGCCGAATATCTGGAGAAACAGATCCCAAAATAGCCGCTAAGAGAAGCTGGTTCTGTTTGAACCAGCGCATAGAGGCCTCGGGGTGAACATCAGCATCAGGTCGTTTATCGGTGCCATCAATATGACCAAACAGAGAGAGACCATTTAGTAGGGCGCAGAGATGGGCGCGCCATGAAGGGAAGTTGGTGGAGGTAAGCTTGATCGGAAGATGATGATGATGGGCGGAAATAGGGATCAAGGAAGGGGCCTGACTGGTCGATGAAGAAGCGACCATATCAGATGGGGTATTCTCAGATGGGGTATTCTCAGATGTTGTCATAATGAGAATGATAAGGGAAAAAAAAGAAAAGGATCAAGAAAGTCTCGTGAGAGAATGGCTTAAACTGATACCATATAAGATCACAGATATATATGAGAATTGTGTGTTATTTTCATTGATTTAGATTGCAGAGATACATCGTATAAATAGGTTACAGGAGATAAGAATTACAGATATTTGAATCTCAACAAACTCCTAGAATTATGGTTTATCTCTTTGACTAATATTTGAATTAGTAATCCTAGAATTCTCCTTGATAGAGCCAATTAGTTGGAATAATGTCTTATAAGAATTAACATGTTAGAATTTTTAAATGAGAGAAATTAGAAAGTAAGCATGTTACGGTCTTTAATAGCATCTGTAGCAAGCATCACATTGATCATGAGAATCTGAGCATCCCTTTGTTAAATCTAATCCAATGAGCTAAGAGAGGGCCTCATGAAATTCGTTCAATATATAGTTTCCCCTTCTTCTGCAGGACGATCGAACTTATAGAAAAGATAGAATTAATTGATTTTTACACCTGTATTGTACAGTATATAAAGATGTACATCAAGATTAATAAGAACATAGTATGAAACTAACTCTATAAAATTAAGGATTGTCCTATTTTAGAAGATCATGTACAAATATCGATGTTCCATATATCAGCAACAGAATTTTTTGAACTGATGAAGTCTAGAAACCTCGGTCAAGCAAGTGGTTTCTATCAACACTATTAGTTAGTTTAATTTGTTAGTTAGTGTAAACACAAATTTCGTGAATAAAATAGAAAAACGTGAAAATGCGAAACAATTTTATTTATTTTCGGATTTCAATCTCTAATTTCTCCTCTGATTCTCTCTTCTTGAACTTCACTTGAACTTCTTGAGCTTTTGGGGTTGAATCCGCAGCCGAATTTTTGTAACGTTAATCCAAGGGCTTGACGCCGTATTTTGGATTAAACGCTGGATTTAGGGACTTTTGGGACGAACGTCGTTGAAGATCGTTCTTGAACTTGAGACTTTGTAACGTTAATCCAAAGGCTTGACGCCGTATTTTGGATTAAACGTCGATTTTCAGGACTTTTTGAGACTTAGGGACTTTTTCGTTGAAGATCCACAAAGAACTTTGAAGAAACACCGAATTGAGGGGCCTTAGCACCTTGATCTCCACTCGAATACCCGTTTTGCACGAAGAACGCCTTTGAAGCTCCTCCGACTGCTGAACGTCTTTGAAACTCCTCCGACTGCTGAAGAACACTCTAGAATCTAGGGGTGGGCAAAAAGCCGAGATAACCGAAAAACCGAAGCGAACCGACGATTTTCGGTTTATTCGGTTGTTCGGTTCGATTGAAATTTTTTAAAATTTCGGTTTTTTCGGTTCGGTTCGGTTTATATTTTCCAAAAATTGAATAAACCGACCGAATTATAAATAAAAATAAATATAATTAATTAATAAATATATATATATATATATTTAAATAAAACCCTAGGTTTAATCTAACCGTAAACAATTAAACATTCATTTCCCCGTTTCTTCTCCATTTCTGTCGATTCACCCTACTTCCACCACTGTCGTTCGGCCCACTAGTGCCACCAGAGCCACCGTTCACGTTCGGCCACCACCGTCGTTCGGCCCACCAGTGCCACCAGCGCGTTCGGCCACCACCGTCGTTCGGCCCACCAGTGCCACCACCGCCGTCTTCGACGTCTGCCTCTCTTCGTCGTCTTCGACTCTTCCACCACCGCAGTATGTTCTGCTTTGCTTGAATGCCCTTTTATTTAAGTTATTAAGTGTGTCACCATTATTTAAGTCAGTTTTACAAGGATGATGTATAATATAATTTTGTTGTTGAGATTGACAGATTGTAAATTTTTGAATGCCTATTTAAGTATGCAATTCCAGATTCTAGATTTTTAGAGCAGTTGTAAATTAGTCTATTAATTAGCATGTTAATTATATTTCCAGATTTGTGATAACATATTATTTAATTTATTTTATAAAGGTTGCTTACATTTTGATTTATATTTTGTATTATTGTTTTGATTTACAACAGATGTCTACTACTCTGTCCTAAAATAGTGCAATGTCTTATTTGTTCTCAAGATTGGCTTTTATGTAAAATTTGTTATGTAGAATTTTGTGGCTGAACTTTTATTATGTAGAATTCATCTAGTTGAAGTTAAAGAAAGTATTGAGAATATTGAAGAAATTTGTAGGTTTTCGAGAGATTATATTATGGGTGTGATTTGAATTTATTATGTAGAATTATGTGGTAAATTATGTAGAATTCTTCTGATATTGCAAATTCTGTGGCTGAACTTCTGTTATGTAGAATTGAATTTCTTAAAATGTTTATTTGTTTAAATAATTATTTTTTTAATTTTAGGCAGGAAAAATTCGGTTCGAACCGAACCAACCGAATTGTAATTCGGTTCGATTCAGTTATTTCGGTTCGGTTGAAAAAAGTTCAAAACCGAACCGAATGCCCACCCCTACTAAAATATCTAAAGAGAATTTTAGAGTCTTGAATGCTTCTGACTTCTTGATGTAAAATGAATGGAATGAGGCCTTATTTATAGGTGTAGAACCTAGGGTTTTTATGGGCCAAATTTGATGGGTTGGAGATATTTGTGCTAATTAGTTAGAACTTAGTTCAAATTTTGAATTACTTGATGGACTAAGAATACAATATCTGGGCCCAATTTGATTTGTTGGACTTTAGAGGTTCCTCTTGATTTATTGGACTTTAGAGGCCCGTCTTGATTTATTTGGGCTTTAGAGGTCCACCTTGATTTGTTGGGCTTTAGAGGCCAAAAAGAATTTAAAATTTGATATAATTTAGGTGTTACAATTTTTTTTGATCAGACAAGTACCTTTCATATATATATATTGTAATGCGTTTGAAGTTCAGTACAAAAGGTATGAAGAAGCATGAGAGTTGCCCCTTCACGTTAGCACAGAATTGCCTATACTACAATTTACATTATATCAAATTAAAAACCTTGCTTTCGACGTGGGTCTATAACCCAGTTTGCAAATGTGCCTCCTCTGCTGCTGCTCTCCTTGGTCGTCACCCAGCTCCACAATCTTGCTTTGAGTTCCATCAACATCCTTTCTAAAACTATTTCCTTGTTGTTGAATATATGGTCATTTCTCCACTTCCATATTAGCCACACAATGCCGTTCCAAAAACATACAGCTGTCTTCACACCCCTCTTCCCATTGAACAGTCGACTATGACTCAGAAAATTCCCAATCGGATCAGTTTGAAGTACAGTATGTATCCCTAACCAATTGTAATATTCCATCCATAGCTTATGCACAAAGGGGCATTCAAAAAAGCAGTGGTTTAGAGTTTCTTCTTGATCTCCACAAAAAATGCATGTCAAATCTACGTTGCTTGGTAGAGAATGTTTCTGGTATAAGTTTACTTTTGTCGCGATCCTCCTCCACAGCAGTCTCCAGGCGTGCGCGTTCACCTTTTGCGGAGCGATTGAGTTCCAGACCAAGTTACTAATCCTTTCTTGATAACCTCTCTTAGTTAGTTGGTTATCACTTGTATAAATACTTGACCTTATGGTCACTTTCATTTAATGAGAATTCTCTCATTCATTCATATCACTCTAACATGGTATCAACCTAAAAGCTGAAAACTCTTGTTCTTCTTTTCTTTATTTTTTCTTATTTTCCTTCTTCCATGGCCGATCCTCCGTCCACCACCTCCTCGGCCACCTCTGTCTTTGATTCAACTCTCACTACATACCATGACGCATCTAGTCACCATCAAAATCAAATCCACGAATTTTCCCATGTGGTACGCTCAAATCCATCCTTTATTGGCTACTCAAAAGTTCCTCTCGTTCGTCGATGGATCATCTTCGGCACCGCTGCCCACCATCTCTAAAGAAGGGTGCTCCGAAAAGAATCCCGAATTTTCTTCTTGGATCGCGCGTGACCAAATCGTTCGAGTTTTCTTAGTTTCCACACTCACGGAGGAAACCATGCCTGCCATCGTCTGCTGCAGCTCCTCGACGGAGATATGGACCAACCTTGCAACCACATTCAACCAACCGTCCAAGGTTCGTGAGCTTCGCCTTAAAGACTAGCTCTAGACCATCAAGAAAGTTCATTGCACGGTCGCTGAGTATGGTACTCTTTTCAAGAACCTGTGCAACCAATTATCCTCCATGGGATGCATTCTTGTAGACACAGATAAATCTCATTGGTTTCTTCGAGATCTTGGCCCTTAATTTCATGTCTTCTCCACCTCCCAAATCAATGTTTCCCCTCTTCCAACCTTCTCTGATCTCCTCGCCTTGGTTGAGTCGCATGATTTGTTTACTCGATCGCTTAATGGTTCTTCTTTGTCGAATCCCACGGTTCCTTCCTTCTTTGCCCAGGCTGGTCGCCCTCCTCGACGTCGTCGTGGCTCTTCTGGTCGCGGTCCCTTGTTCTCCTCTGGTCGCTTTCAAGGTCGCTCAAATGGTCGTTGTCGTTATTCGCCCAGATGTCAAATATGCAAGTTCGTTGGTCACGCAGCTGATTCTTGCCCTCAACGCTATACCGCTCCTCCTGTTGTCAATCCAACTGTGTCGAATCACTCCCAGCTCACTCTTCGATCACTCCTTCCAACATCTCTGATTGGTACATTGATACAGGTGCCTCTGCTCACATGGTCTCCTCGCCTGATGCACTAAATTTCTCCTCGCCATATACAAGTTCAGACCGTGTAGTGGTCGGCAATGGTACTTCCTTGCCGATCACCCATGTCGGCTCTAAAACCTTTTCTCCAGCTCTTTCTCTCTCTAATATTCTTGTTGTTCCCAACATTACTAAAAATATTTTATATATTAGTCAACTTACATCTGACCTTCCTGTTTCTTTCTTCTTCACTAATTCATCTTTTGAAATTCAGAATCGAGCTACAAGGACTCTGCTCGCCAAGGGCCATCGTGAAAATGTACTTTATATCTTAGATTGCCAGTCATTCTCTTTATTTTCTGCTCTTCATACTCATACATCCAAGGTATCTTATGAACTTTGCCATGATCGCATTGGCCATACTCACTTTGGAAATGTAAAATTACTTGCAAGTTTAGGGCTTATTTCGATTACTTCTGTCTTACCTGTTCCTGTATCTTGCACTTCTTGTCAAATTACTAAGAGTTATCGCACTACTATCCATGATAATACTAATCGAGTTCATTCTTTACTAGATCTTGTTCACTGTGATTTGTGAGGACCTTCTCCCACTACTTCTTGCGATGGTTATCGATATTACGTTATATTTGTTGATGATCGTTCTCGCTTTACATGGTTTTATCCTCTTAAGCAAAAATCTAATTTTTACTCTGTGTTCGTGCAATTTAAACTCTTGGTAGAAAATCAACTCAACATTAAAATAAAAAGGTTTCATTCTGATGGTGGTACTGAATTCACCAACAATAAACTTCAAACTCTTTTCTCCCAATCTAGAATTTCTCACACTATGTCGTGTCCATACACTCCTGCTCAAAATGGCCGAGCAGAGAGAAAGCATCGTCACATCACTGAAACCGGCATATCTCTTCTATTTCACTCCTCGGTTCCTTCCCAATATTGGGTTGAAGCCTTTGGGGCGGATGTTTATATCATTAATCGTCTTCCCTCAACAGTGTTGCATAATAAATCCCCTCATGAACTTGTGTTCGCATCTCCTCCTCGCTTTGATAACTTGCATGTGTTTGGTTACCGTGTTTCCCTTACCTTCGTGATTATGCTCCTAACAAATTTTCTCCCTGTAGCATTCCTTGTGTGTTTATTGGTTACAACTCTCGTCATCAAGGCTTCTGTTGTCTAGATCCTATCTCTTCTCGAATCTTTGTTACTTGGCATGCTCAGTTTGACGAAAGGCACTTTCCCTTTAAGACTCTCAAAGCCTGTTCGTCCTCGCCTACTTCCCTCGCACTCTCTACCTATGATGAGTCCGCTGTTGCTCGCCCTTCCTCGCCATGCTCTGTTTACATCTCCGCGGATAATTCCTTCCTCGCCTCTGTTCCTCCGCCTGCTCTGCCTCTTCTCCCTACGCCTCACCATCCTCCACTTCTTATTGCTTGCGCTCCCCCTCATCGGCAGGATATTCCTCGCCCAACTCATCTTATGCGCACTAGCTCTAAGGATGGTATTTTCAAACCAAAACACCCGATTAGTGCTTCCTTCCTCACCACAAATGCTCTGCTCGCATCAATCCACTCCACCAAAGAACCTAAGGGCTTCAAATCCGCCTCTAAATTTCCTGGATGGGTCGCTACCATGGACGCTGAGCTCCATGCCCTACACTTCAATAACACATGGACGCTTGTTCCTCGCCCTACTAATGAAAATATCATATGTTCAAAATGGGTTTTTCGCACAAAAATCTTATCTGATGGAAGTATTGATCGCCCCAAAACTAGCCTCGTCGCCCAAGGGTTTTCCCAACTTCCTGGTTTTAATTACGACCACACCTTCAGCCCGGTCGTCAAAGCTTCTATTGTGCATATTATTCTCTCTCTCGTCGTTCTACAAAAGTGGTCGCTCCGTCAACTAGATGTCAACAATGTATTTCTCCATGGCCATCTTACCAAAACTGTTTATATGGAGCAACCTCCACGCTACACAGATTCTGCTCTCCCAAAATTTGTTTACCGCCTTAACAAAGCCATTTATGGTTTAAAACAGGCACCAAAGGCCTGGTTTCTTCGCTTTAGCTCCTTTCTTATTTCCCTAGACTTTATTGAAAGAAAATCTGACACCTCTCTATTTTTGTTTCATCAGGCGACCACTACTTTATATCTCCTCGTTTACGTTGATGACATTATCATCACTGGAAATGATGACTCCTGCATTGCTCGGCTTATCACTCGTATTCAAAATGAATTTGCTATCAAGGATCTTGGTAAGCTCACCTATTTTCTTGGCTTAGAAATTACTTATACCTCGTCTGGTCTCTTTCTCAGCCAATCCAAATATGCTCGTGACATTCTTACTTGTGCCGATATGATGGGCTCCAAGCCTGTCTCCACTCCTCTTTCCACCACTGAGAAACTTCGTGTCCTCGGCACACCTTATCATGACGTCACAAATTATCGTTCTCTGGTCGGCGCTTTACAGTATTTGACCATTATCGTTCTTCCTCGGCCCAAATCTCGTTTCTTGGAGTGCGAAAAAGCAACCAACTGTGTCTCGTTCAAGTTGCGAATCTCTAAATACCGAGCTATGGCATATGCGGCCTCCGAGCTCATTTGGGTCACTTCTCTCCTTCGCGAGCTCAAGGCCTTACCCACTACATCTCCTCGGCTCCTATGCGACAACAAAAGTGCTCTATTCCTAAGTCAAAATCCAGTAGCACACAAAAGAGCTAAACACATCGATATCGACTGTCACTTTGTTCGAGAGTTAGTTGTCGCAGGTCGCCTCACTACTCAATTTGTGCCTTCCAATCTTCAAATAGCCGACATCTTCACAAAAAGCCTTCCTCGCCCGCTTTTTGAATTTTTTCGACACAAGTTTCGCGTATGTCCCTATCTATCTACCTTGGGGGGGGGGGGGGTATCAATACTATTAGTTAGTTTAATTTGTTAGTTAGTTGCTAATCCTTTCTTGATAACCTCTCTTAGTTAGTTGGTTATCACTTGTATAAATACTTGACCTTATGGAATTCTCTTATTCATTCATATCACTCTAACAGTTTCAACTGATATAAAGTGCTCACATCAAGACAACCTTTGGAGGCGAGATCCCCGAATATTAGAAGGTTAGGGAGAGGTGTTGGAGAAAATCCGCTTCGATTTATGAATATTATTTTGGCTTCGAGTCTGTTGAGGAGAGGACCTAGCTAGTGGAGTACACCGGTTGAGCAGGAGGCTCGGCAATGGGCAGAGCCGATCTCGTGAGGAGCAAGAGCAGTGGAATGCACCGGGACAAGCATTAGTGGCTCGGTGGAAAATTGGTAGGGGCAACACAAGGAGGTGGTCAATAGTATCATGCCAAGATAGAGGTGGCATAGGCTCAGGGAATTGAGACTTAACAAATCGAACATGGCAAGCTATAAGTAAAACATTAAACATATTTTATTGGAGTTATCCTTGTTTTCCTTCCTAGATTTGAATCATATATACACATCATTATCAATTAAGACGTGATCATAGTGGGTAGATGAACATATAAATATTAATGCCTACAATTTCTTCCCACTCTCAACTTATTGAGACTTGTTTTTTGGTTTTTCTTTATAATCAATACATATTTAGGATGTATGTGTTCGGGAAAATGTGAGAGCATTACTTGATTCATAAGTCTTCAATAAGACTCACTTTGTGGTTTTGGGTATGTAAGAATTTTATAATTGATTTCGTTGGGTTGTTGAGATTCTACCTAATTGTTGCCTATGCTTAAACTGGAATGTTTCTAGAGATATATGCTGTTTTTTTAGTGGACTTCGAGCTAAATGAATGAATTGTTGATACTATAAATCTATAATTCTAATGACTTCGGACTAAACACGAATTTATTCAAAAATCAAAATTTGTTGATAGTAAATTTATAGTTATAATTCAAACAAATGAGATAAAATTGAAATATTTGGATTTTAAAAAATTAATGCAACTATATTATATTTAAATTGGTATCAGAGCTAGATTAAATTATTTTAAATATAACCTAGATCAATACCAATTTGAAACACAATATTATACATTAATACAACAAGAATTTTGCTTGTATTCCATAAAATAATAGGCAAAAACATATTTCATAGGCGATGTGGGACAATGCCTCTCAAACAAAATTGTAATTTTGCAAAGCTCCCTTAAAGCCAAAAATTTAGCCTTTATGTCTTCACAATGAGATCAACGGTGAATGTGTTTTGTGCCAAATAAAATGGTCTAGTATTATTGCGTTTTTATAGTCATATTTATTTCTATCCTGTTACTGAAATTTGCAGAATATGGAAAGCCCCATGGCCAAAAATCACTAGAAATTCGCATAGAAGAAACAAGCAAAATTGATGTATATATACACCTAGCTATATCTAAAGAGGATACAACATCCATTGCTTAAATTAAATGACCAAAGTGAGAATCAGGGTCAATTTTGCATGGGGAAGAAGAAAATTGCAACAAAAGGGACCTGCACAAGGGGCAGGTGAATTGGCATCTATCTAACCATTTCTCCATACATTCCATGTGAAACACGTGCCCACACCTCGGCAGTTTGTTGGCCAAATCCTCTTTCTCAAACTCCGTCAAACAAATCGCGCACGTTTCTTCCCCCTCCTCTGATCCCCTGCGAAATTCCAGATCCTGAAACCGTGAAACCGGAAGATCAAGGCTGCAGATCGGAGTATCTTCGAACTGGGAGCGCTGATCGTGTGGGTTAACAAGGAATGTGAAGATTTTGAGAATAAATTGAGCTGTTTGGAGGAGTGGGATGCATATGCAAGTGTATAAGATCAAGGTAAATGTGCATAAATGGGAATCTGCGCATATGCAAATCATCCTTTCTTTCTCTCTTGTCTAAGTTATTTTAAAATTTGATGAAATTGAAAAAAAGTGATGGGAAATTGGGGGGATATATAGAGAAGTGCAGTGGCAATCATGGTTGAGAAGTCAACTGCTATTTCTTGGGTTTCTCAAATAGTATCTTGTGGATTTCACAGGGCTATTAGTTTATAGTTTTGGAGATCCTGTAGGAGTATATAAATCTGCATAATTGCATTACTATTATTCTACAGCCTCGCCGACCCCACATGCTCTCTCTCTCACTCAACCTCTCTTAGCTAACAACTTCATGCACTACTCTCACAAACTTAAAATTAATGATCAACATTTTCTATTAAATTGATATATTGAGATATTTATAATTAAATTCACATATGTCTCTTTTCTTCTAAATTATATTTTAATATATGTATCACATTTTAGTAATGAAGTGTATCTAAAAATGTATTGTACAACACATTTATATTATTATAAAAAATGATTAACCGCATTTAATTTACATTTATATATGAAAATGAAATCCTTTGTAATTAAGCACACAAAATTTAATATTTAATATGAGAGTTATTTATAATATTATAAAAGGTAAAGTAGCTTTAGTCAGTTGAGGAGAATGACAATAAAATGTTTTTTTATGGAATAAGTAATTACATTTAGTGTAATTTTAAGATATTTAAAAGAGATAATGAAGAAGAATAAAAAAAAAAATTGTCATTTAAGAAAGTGATAATCTAATAAGTAATGGAGCAAAATAAAAATTAGAAGCAGATGAATATTATACAACACATTTACATTATTATTAAAAAATGAACAAAATTGTTTTGTTGTTTCTATTTGTTTTATGCTTCCGTGGCTTTTCAAACCTGATGCAATTTTCCATTTTTCATGTGACTTTTTTTTTTTAGTTATTTTGTCTTTAATTTATCTCTAATTGTATCGAGACAAAAACATCTTAACGTGATCAAGTATTATCTCGTACGAAGAATAAAAATTTGGTTCATAAGTTTGAACAATGTACATTTCTCTCTTCACTTTTCTCATAATTGAAATGGAATAACACTTCTAATTTGAAATAGGTTGAAAAGGAATTATGCATTTTAATCTATATATATATTGACTATTTTTATTAATAAGTACTTGAAAATCTGTTTCGATTGTGTCAGCGTGACATATTCTGTTTAATTATCGCATTTGAAATTACAAACAACCCTTGAAGTTTGCAATGTTCTCTTATTATTATTATCCTCGGTATGTGTAAATTTGCGAAATAGAAGGGATAATTAAGAGAGATTTTATAATTTATTTTTTGGAATTCTACTCGAAGACAATGTTGAGTTTTAAATTCATTAAAAAATGGTGACGCATGGTTCTTCGTTGATTCTACGAAATTGTGGGCGGGTAGGATGATTAGATCGAGATGATAGGGGTGCTTTTTATTCATGGGAATGTGCATATATGCATGTATGTTACATATTATATTATTGTGTATTTATTCTTCTTGTTTAGATTATTGTGTGTATGTGGATAATTAGTGATGATACTTATTAGTTACTAGTTAGACTAAAAATACATGTTAAAATGTATGGGTTTAATGAAGGTGGAAGAAGGGAAAACATAGGAACTACCTTGTAAACATATTAAAATTTTGTTAAATAAAATCAGATTGATATCCAGTAAAAAAAAATGATTGGTCTTATATAGAATCAATTCCTTATAAGGAATTGAGTTGACTTGGTCAACTTAAATCTTAAATATTCAAGAATATTGTGAACCCTAAATATTCAAAATTATTGTGAATAAAAATTTTGACTTGGTTAATTTTTTTTATTATTTTTTTTTTTTTTGTAATTTTTTTTCGAAATTGTGTGGGTTGAAAAGTGTAAGTTAATATTACTAAAAAGTGTAACACGTTTTTTTATTAAAAAGTGTAAGTCACTATAATTGAAAAGTGCAACACAATTTTTAATGAAAATTATAAGTCATTATAACTAGAAAATGCAAGTTAGTATAACTAGAAAGTGCAATACAATATTATTAAAAAGTGCATGTCAATATATATACTTGAAAAGTGCAACACAATATTTTAATGAAAAGTGTAAGTTATTATAACTGAAAAGTGTAAGAAAATACGAGTAAAAAGTGTAACATAACATTACTAAAAAGTGTAAGTCGCTATAACTGAACATATTGTTAAAAATTGTAAGTCACTACAACTGAAAAGTGCAACAAAATATGACTAAAAGGTGTAACATAACTTTACTAAAAAGTGTAAGTCAATATAACTAAAAAATATTGTTGAAAATAGTAAGTCACTACAGTTGAAAAGTGCAACAAAATATGTGTAACATAACATCACTAACAAGTGTATGTCATTATAACTGAAATTATTATTGCAAATATTACAAAATAACATGCTAAAAAATTGTAAATGGCATGTTACACTTTTCCTTATTTTCAACATACACTTTTATAATTAAAAAAAAATATATGTGAAAATTGTTAGATGTAAGAGTTGAAAACTAGAACCTCAACATAAAAAAAAAAAAATTATTCTCAACCGTTTAAGCTACGTAATTATCATATATGTTTTTGCGTATTTTATTTTTATTATCAATCCTATCAATTTTTTAAAATTTAACAAGAGACCTACCAAAAAAAAAAAGTAGAATTAATCAAATTAAATTGAATTGATATTTAACTATTATGAGAGGGAATAAAAGGATCAAATCAAATTGATTTTCAAATTTACTCAATTAAATCGGTATCAATCAACCAAAATGTGTTAAGTGGCGACATAAAGAAAGAAAATATTCATTATTTTTCTTATAAACTAGTATTTCTCCCGTGCGATGCACGATTTATAGATTAATAAACTTATATAAACAGTGTGATGTTAATAAATGATTTTTTTGTATACATACAATAGTATAAAAAAAAATTAGGACCATTAATTTTAATATTTTATTTGAAAAATAAACGTCACAATAAAAATAATTAATTGAGCATATTTAATAAATATTCATTTTATAAAATCTTTGATAAGTAATAATGTTTTAACATAGTTATATTTATAGATACAAAGTACATATCTATAAAATAATAATAAAAAAATCAAAGAGGAGAGAGAAAATGAAAATAAAGGAAGAGAGAGAAAATGAATTTTAAAAGATGATATTTTAGTGGTGGACCTCACAAAAAATAATATTTTATTGCAACATTTTAGGCGGGAACTTGCTAGAGAAGCCACTATTCTGTTATTATATATATATATAGATAGAGCTCCCACTTCA
This sequence comes from Galeopsis tetrahit, assembly GCA_963675135.1. Classification (NCBI taxonomy): domain Eukaryota; kingdom Viridiplantae; phylum Streptophyta; class Magnoliopsida; order Lamiales; family Lamiaceae; genus Galeopsis; species Galeopsis tetrahit. Next base: position 74,767,997 of record OY776123.1, read on the forward strand.
ATTATTTTTCACCACCAGCAAGAAAAAAAGCATTCAAGACTTCAAAAAAGGAAATCAGAGAGTTAAATAGAGATTGTACTCATTATTTATATTTCGATTCCTATAAATTATAAATTGTATTTTCTATTTCGTGTTTTTATATTTAACTCACAAAATTTGTTGTTACAAATTTGACACTCCTAGTTGAACATTTTACCTCTCATCTCTTCTCTTACCGGATTAAACCTCTTTCATCATCTTTTCTCTTACCAGATTAAACCTCTTTCAAAAAGAGCATAAATTGTCTGCCTTGATATGAGTAAAAACTATCTAAAGTTTCTAAATCAAAAGCATTAATGTATTTGGTTAAAAATTGAGAAGTAGGGATAGATGTAATTTTATGTCACATCAAAAGTGATATTATAATAGATGTATTATAGGTGTGGATTAGTATTTGAATTGAGATTGATTGAAAAAGATTTAATTGGAATTGGGCCAATCTAAATCCGGATTGGCCAATCTCAAAATAAACATCGCCTAATTGTTTGCAATGCTCCTTGGTATGAGTAAAAACTATCTAAAGTCCTTAAATCAAATGGCTATCAGACAAGAGCATAAAATGTCTGCAGTGCTATAAGAGTAAAACTATTTGAAGTCCTCAAACCACCTGTCTACAAAACTTTTTGATATCGGCAAAAATTGTCTAAAATACCTCAAATCAAATCCCCTCGATAGATAAGAGATTAAACTTCCATGATTCTCAAATTGAGTCCTTCAAATTAATGTTCTTTTATATGAGCGAAAACTATTTAAAGTCAATACTTTCGTGCTTCATTTACTTTAAAATAAAACGTGTGTGAACAAAGCACTAGGAATATTCGAAAGCACATTAAAATTGTGTCAAAATAAATCAGATTGATATCTCGTCTCGTCAAGGTAGAAGAAAATAAGGAGAATCAATAAAATTAGATTTATATTCGCAATGACGGAAGGGAGTAAAAGAAGATCAGATTAAATATGATTGATCAGATTAAATCGACATCAAACAATAGAAATTAAGCTCTCTTATCATTTATTTTCCACCACCAACTAAAAAAAAAAAAAGCATTCAAAAGTTCAGACGAAGAGAGAATAGAGGAAAATATAAAATTTTCATATTAAGTGACCTTTTAGCTACAAAAAATTTAAGGAATTGTGTAGATGTATGGGTGTATAATTGGAATCTTAATGTTATACCCAGCACACGTCTCAATGGTAATCAACTTAGAGAGTATAAATAAAATGATTATAATGGATACCCCACACATGGTAAAAAATAAAACAAATTAAAATATGAAAACAGACCAAATCATAGAAGAGAGATTATATGAATCAAAATAGGAGGATTGTGCCACCTCACCTATATATCTTTCTTAAGCCAAATAATGCATATGCTCTGTTTTTCCCGATAAAACCCACGTGGGAATGTACGTGCCATATCTCTGGAATTAAAGTGCTTAAATTAAGGTGTAATTTCGAATATAGTTTTTATTACAAGCTAGGCAGCACAGCAGCTTCAATAATTCAATCTAATGATACGCTAAGATTCAATTTTTTTTTTTTGATAATGATGCTGCTGTGTTATCTCTTTTATTACACAAGACTTTTTTGTTAGGTAGATAGGGTTAAAGTTGTCTCCCGCGATTTTCGGTCATAAATAAGGGGTGTGTTTTTCTCTGTCTCCCATACTTTGATATTATTGTGATTTTTGGGTCTAAAGAAATGAGATTCTGTTTCTTTATTTTCGTCAACATTACAATATTGCCCAGATTACCTTCTAATCCTGCGCACACATATTGCAAAATCGAACTAATATTTGGGTGCAATAGGTTGAACATATACAGTGACGGAATCAGAAAAATGGGGCAGGGGGCCCGATTAACATTACTATAAAAACTAATAATACTCGATCTCTTTGTTCCTTTGTAATTGACCCGTTTACTTTTTACATAGATTTTTTAGGGCATATAATATTAAAATGGTACGTACTACGTTGGTGAAAAGTGATAAAATGATAAAGGTGGAGAAAGAGAGAACAAAAATATAGAGAGATAGTGACATGTTAACATTTTAAGAAATAAACCACTTTGATTGAGACGACCAAAATCAATCGCAAATGAGTCAATTACACAAGGACAGGGGAGTATTATGCATATAAAAAAATTAATATAAATTGTCAATATATTTTATTTCATTATTTTAAATTGAACAAATTGACTTTTATTATGTTTTAGAGAAGAAAGTTTTTTTTTTTTGGCTAAATAATTTTCTTTCTTTAATTAGGATTTAACCTTCAATATTCGTCCAAATTTTAATTTGCTAAGAAATAAATTAAAATATTGCTTCGTATTAGGTACTCCGATAATTTACACAACATATAAATGCAAAATTTGAAAACACATAAAATAACACTAAAAAATCTCAATAATACTTAACTTTTCAATTTTTTAGAACAAATTTTAAGTGGCATCAAAAATTTGGACAATTATTTTTAAATAGTTTGAGTAATTAATAATTTAATAATTACTAACAATAACCGTATCATTGAAATTTCAGAATTTATATATATATATTCCCTAACTTTTAAAAGAAAAAACTAAAAATTAAATATATATAATAAAAAAATCTTGGGGGCCCAGTGCCCACTCTGGGCCTCACCTCGCTCCATCCTTGAACATATATAATTGAAATTAGCCTCTAATAAATTTGACCAAATGTTGAATTAAATATTAAATTAAATATATTAAACATTAAAATAGTATAAGAACATTTTAAATATTCTTTAATTTCAAAATATTGTAATATTATATCAAATGTCATTAAAAAATAATTTTATTATTCATAAAGTTTAAAAGTCTTTACTACCTTCATTTTAATATTTCATAATAGTAATAAATAATTATATTAAAAATTTTGTTACTTCTAAAATGTGATTGAGATTTCACTCCTTAAACCAACTAATCATATAACACGAAACCTAAGACCGTGAAATCCAAGTTTTAGTTCAATATCTTATAGTTTAGCCTTCTACACTGTTGCATAATTTGCATTGTTATGTATATTTGTTAAATTTGTGTATATTCAACTCATTGTTCAATATGGAGTATGTACAATATATATAGATGGAGACTCACATTCTAGAGTCTTCCATCATCTAACAACTATTAGTTAGAGCAACTACCTTTCTTCTAGATCCTACCTATGAACATGTGAGATGCATGTGTTGCATGTGTGTGTTAAGCATAGTTCTAGGGTTTAGGGTTGGCATGCTTTGTATGCATGTGTTATGCTTGCTATACTTCAACATGCCCCGGAAGAAATCGGACCACCATGCGATGTAAGATCAAACCAATCAAGTAAACGCAGGAAACGAGCTGGAGCAAGTGGTTTGGTTAGAAGATCTGCAGGCTGGTCTTCAGAAGAGATAAATCGTACACCAAGATAGTCATTATGTACCTTCTCCCTCAAGAAGTGAACATCTACCTCAATGTACTTTGTGCGCGAATGAAAGGCTGGGCTGAAGGCAAGTGTTATGGCCCCTTGATTATCACACCACAGCAAACAAGGAGTAGTAATGGGAATGTGTAGTTCTGTGCATAGGCTAGCAATCCACATGATGTCTGTAGTAGCAAGAGCCAGAGCTCTATATTCTGCTTCAATACTGCTACGAGCCACCACTGATTGCTTCCTAGAGCTCCAAGAGATCAAGTTGTTGCCAAGTTTGATGCAAAATCCAGAAGTGCTGCGCCTATCATCAATGCTCGAAGCATAGTCAGCATCCACGAACCCTTGTAACCTGTAATCTGAAATTGGAAAAAAAGAGATACCATGAGTAAGAGAGCCTTTGAGATATCTAAGAACCCTCTTACAGACTTTCCACTGATTTTGTGTAGGATTTTGCAAGAACTGAGACAACTTGTTCACACTGAAGGAAATGTCAGGTCTGGTTAGGGTGAGGTACTGAAGAGCTCCAACAATGCTCCTGTATAAGGTGGGATTGTCAAAGAGAGAGCTGTCTGATGTGGAGAGTTTAGAAGAAGGACATATAGGGGATGGACATGGTTTACAATCAGAGAGGTTAGCTTTGGATGTGATATCTCTGGCATATTTGGTTTGTGTGAGTTTGATATGAGAGGAGGTGGAATGAGCTTCAATCCCCAAGAAGTAGTTAATCTCCCCTAGATGTTTGAGAGAAAACTGAGAGTGGAGATCATCAATGAGGGCCTGAACAGATGTTGAGTTATCACCAGTGATCAGAATATCATCTACATAGACAAGTAAGAGAGTAGTGTGTCCATGTAGAAATCTGTGGAACAAGCAATGATCAGAAGATGAGTGAGTAAAGCCTTGCTGGATCAGGAATGCCTTGAGAGTGTCATACCAGGCCTTTGGTGCCTGTTTTAGGCCATACAAAGCCTTTTGAAGCTTGCAAATATGTTGAGGGTGTTGTGAGTTAAAGAATCCTTCAGGCTGAGCAATGTAAACTGTCTCATGGAGAACTCCCTTAAGAAAGGCATTGTTTATGTCAACTTGTTGTATAGCCCACCCTTTGGATACTACAAGGGTGAAGACAACTCTGAGTGTAACTGGCTTTATCAAAGGACTGAATGTACTGAAGTAATCAATCCCAGCTTGCTGTTGAAACCCCCTGGCCACCAGTCTAGCTTTGTATCTTTCCACAGAACCATCCTTATTGTATTTCACCCTGAAGAGCCACTTAGTAGTAATAGGATGGATATAAGAAGATGGGGGCACCAGAGTCCAAGTCCCATTCTGAATTAAAGCATCATATTCCAACTGCATTGCTGCTTTCCATTTTGGATTGAGGATAGCTTCTGAAACAGTATCAGGTTCAGGGATATGGAGTGTAGAGAGGAGAGCTTTGGGTTTGTATATGCCAGATTTTGACCTAGTTTGCATTGGATGAGATGTAAGAGGAGGGACAACTGGAGTAGGTATAGAGGCAGAAGTTGGATTGAGCATATATCTGGAAGAGCAGTCATGAGAGTGAGTAGATGATGATCTGGTTTGAACATTGTTGGATGGTGGAGAGTTGTTATATGAGGGTGTGGAAATATGGGAAGCAGATTCATGGATAGATAGTGGAGATGGAGATGGGGTATGTGAAGGATGATCAATATTACTTGGTATCTGTGCTGAGAACTTGAAGTGAGGTTTAGTACATGGATGTGTTTGAGTGGAATGAGTGAACTGTGGAAATTCTTCTTCATTGAACTGAACAGAAGCTGAAATGAATATCTTTCCAGACTCATGTAGACATATATAGCCTTTATGAGAAGGACAATATCCCAGAAAAATGCACTTTGAGCTTCTGAATTGAAGCTTATATGAGTTATAGGGTTTGAGGAAAGGGAAACATGCACATCCAAAAACTCTGAGGGAGTGATAATTAGGAGATCTCTTGTGAAGTAGCTCAAATGGAGAGTTGTTCTGGATAACTGGAGAAGGGAGCATGTTGATCAAATGTGCTGCAGTAGAGAAGGCATGCCACCAAAATGCCATGGAAAGCCTAGATCTAGCAAGCATTGCTAGCCCAAATTCTGTGATGTGTTGATGTTTTCTTTCAACTAATCCATTCTGAGGATGTGTGTAGGCATAAGATAATCGAACTTGAATACCAAGAGGCTTTACTAGCTTAGCTACTGGGAGAAATTCAGTGTCCATATCATGTTGAATAGCCTTGATAGACACCCCAAAAGACCTCTCTACTGTGTTCATGAACTGTGAGAATACATTTACCACCTCAGACTTTGCCATAAGAGGAAACACCCAAACATATCTTGTGTAGTCATCCACTAAAGATAGATAATATTTATATCCCTCAATAGACACACTAGAAGCAGGTCCCCAGACATCCATGTGTATTAAATCAAAAGCATGTGAAGTGTGATGTTGCACAGAAAAAAAATGTTTCGTATGTAACTTGCCAAGTTTACATTCATCACAAAAGTCAATGTGGGATTCCTTACAAGTGATATTCTAGCTCCTCAAAACAGTAGAGAGAGCTGAATCACCAGGATGACCCAATCTACAGTGCCATAATCTCCATATGGACTTATTTTTACTAACAACATCATCACTACTAGTTTTATTGACAGCAGCAGCAGAGAAGTTTCCTTTATTCCAGTGTGAGCTTGAAGTTTTATGAGTGTCCAAGCCTCCAAAATCCAGAGTGTACAAGCCATCTTTAAGCACCCCTCTCAAGAGTATCTTGTTGGACTTGAGATCCTTAACAATACAGCAGTCAGCATAGAAAACAATTACTGCATCATTATCCTTAAGAAACTGTGAAATGCTCATAAGATTTCTAGTAATGGCAGGTACATGTAATACATTTTTCATGACCAAAGCTGGAGCACCAGGGACAGGTATAGAAAGAGATCCAGTGCTAACAATAGGGGTAGAATCACCATTACCAACAACAAGCGCATTCATACCTTGATAAGGAGAGTTAACTTGCAAGTTAGCTAGTTGAGATGTCACATGGTGAGTTGCACCACTATCAACACACCATGTGGAGTTCTGAGGCTGATAGGTGTTGTTGGAAGATGAGGCACCAAAATCCATGTGATTAGTGAGAGCAATAGGAGATGGAACTGGAGGTTGATAATGAGGGGCAGATGGATAGTAAGCATGTGTTTGGTTTGGATTGGTGTAAGTGAGATGAGCCTGAAAGGAGGGGGGTCGAATGTTGGAGTTCTGTGATCTGTGCTGAGTAGTTTCAAGGCCAATGAATGATTGATCAAACCTCTTATAACATTTAGCTGCCACATGATATTTTCTACCACACAACTGACATACAATTCGAGGTTTAGGAAACACCTTGCCTTTGTTTGATTGTCTAGGATTGGCACCACTATCTCTAGAAACAAGATGAGCAGATGGAGTAGATATGTTACCTCCAGAGATCTGAATGGAGTGTGAGGTGTGAGAGATCAGTCTTACTTCATATGCCTGCAAAATAGACTGCACATCTGCTAGGGAAGGTATAGTGCCTCTTGTTGTCAGATTTACCACCACAACATCATAGTCAGCACCCAATCCTCCAAGGATATACAACACCAATTCTGTATCATTGATCATCTGTCCAGCATGATGCAATCCATCCGCAATTGATCTCATCTTCAGAATGTAAGCATCAATGCTTAGATCTCCTTTCTTCAAGGTTTGAAGTTGCAAACGCAGTATCATAGCTTTTACACCAGATTGTGACTGAAACAGAGATTCAAAAACCAGCCATAGCTGATAAGAGTGCTCACAACGACTTACATGACCAAGCATTATGTCAGGGACTGAACTTAACAGCCAGCTCAGAAGGAATTGATCTTTCCTCTGCCAAGAAATAGATTCAGATGTCGACTCAGTTGAGTTAGGAGGAACTGCCTTGCAGAGGAGCACATCCTCAAAACAATGCGCACGAACAGAGGCTAGAACCTGATTTCTCCAGAATGGATAATTGTCATTGTCCAATCTAATAGACAAAGTGATGAATCGAGGAAGAGAAGGAGCTGAATTGGATTGAGTAGCCATAGATCAGAGGGAAGCGGAAGCAGAAATGGATCGAAAGTTGTGAGGAATGATGAAGATTAACTCAGAAAGTACAGATGAACATAGCAGTTACACTATGAACAGGGCGGTTACAATGGATGAAAATTTCAAGATATGAAGAAGATGCGATGAAGATTAACTCAGGAAATGAAAATGAACATAGCAGTTACACTATGAACAGGGCGGTTACAATGGATGAAGATTTGAAGATATGAAGAAGATGTGAAGAAGATGTGAAGAAGATGAGTAGTTGCAAAATCAGAAACAAAATCAAGGAGTAGGCCTTATGATACCATGTTAAATTTGTGTATATTCAACTCATTGTTCAATATGGAGTATGTACAATATATATAGATGGAGACTCACATTCTAGAGTCTTCCATCATCTAACAACTATTAGTTAGAGCAACTACCTTTCTTCTAGATCCTACCTATGAACATGTGAGATGCATGTGTTGCATGTGTGTGTTAAGCATAGTTCTAGGGTTTATGGTTTGCATGCTTTGTATGCATGTGTTATGCTTGCTATACTTCAACAATATTTGTTAATACACTTTATTTTTTATAAGTTGATTTGCTTTTTTTTTTTTTTTTCTTAAATTGTTTGTGCATAAAAATTAAAACATAAATAATTAAAAAAATTGTTGAGAGTTTAGGTCAATATAGCCTAACTGCCCACCAACTCAACCCGCTAACCCAACTCACTAACCAAAACCAATAGTTAGCCCAGCCCAAGCCATTTTAAGAGTCGGCCCGAGCCAAATTGGCTCACTTGATAGGTTGTTGAATTATCAATAAATATTTTGATTTTTGTAGGAAAAATATTGTAATAATATGTACACTTGATGACTTGATGTACGAATCAGGGATGGCAATGGGGCAGAGCAGGGCAGATAGTTAAATATCCAAATATGTCCTGCGTCCATAAGTATCTGCTCTGCCCTGCGACCTGCTGCGGGGCAACATTTCGTGCCCTGCCCTGCCTTGTGCAAGTCATTGCCCTGCCCTGCCCCATGCACTCCAAAAGTCCAAGTAAAATATGCAGATTAAATTAAATTAAACAATAAAATAAATATTAAAAATCCACAATTAAATTAAACATTAAAATTAAACATTAGAAATTCACTAAGTCATATCCAAAATACTTAACCGCAAACAAAATAACCAAATCCAAAATAGAATAACCAAATCCAAACAAAATAATCCAGCAAACAAAATAGAATAACCAAATCCAAAATAGTAATCTAGCAAACAAAATAATCCAGCAAACAAAATAGAATAACCAAATCCAAAATAGTTAAAAGCAAACAAAATAATCAAATTCAAAATAGAGTGACAGTGCTCTATTCTCCAGTTCTCTAGTTCTCCTTCATTATCTTCATCCTCGTCCATTTTAACTTTCAATGACTTCGTTATTCTCATCATCCTCACCATAAAGAACATATTCTTTAGCATGTTCATCTACAAAGAAATAATATGAATGAGAATTATATAGTTATATCACATTAGTTTATGTTAATAAGAAAAAAGTTAGTAGTTACCTTTCATCTGAGCCGATAACCAACTTTGTGCACACATCAAACTCTCAACTGTCGTTGGGTGAAGTCTACTACGATGGGGGCTAATCAACCTACCACTTGTACTAAAAGCAGATTCCGAAGCAACAGTGGAAACAGGAATTGCTAAAACATCTCTTGCAATCCGACTCAGGATTGGATACTTACCCCTATTGGACTTCCACCATATTAATACATCAAAATCCTCAGTTCTAGGCACCACACCCTCCTCCAAGTATAGATCTAATTCTGACCTCACGGGTTTTCTTTTCTTTCTAGATGTGTACAAATCAAAACCACTTAGGCACACCAATTTTTTTGAAGATTCATTAACCAAACTTGGACCACACCTATCAATATCTTCATTTTGGCAATCTCTCTCATATTGATCAAGCAACTCACGGCATAAAACAAGAACATTTTCAACCTCATAATCAGCATTACTCTCATAAATCTTTCCAAAGTAGTACTCCAACAAATCAGATTTATACCTAGGATCAACAATGGTTGCCACCCCCATAACTCCATGCACATACAACCAATATTTATCAAACTTTTCTATCATACTTTGAGCCATTTTTTCAATAATATAAACACCACAAACACTCCATTCAAATAAAGCTAATTTGATCTCGCAAATATGTGGAAAGAACAAATTAGCAGTAGGATATTGAGTGCCCGAGAATAGCTCAGTAGCATCATAAAATAATTGGAGCTTACCACAAATTTCTTTGGTCATCTTCCATTCATCCTCACTTGGAGTGCACTTGTATTTTGTATCACGAAACTTCAAGCGTGAAAAAATATCTTTGTAATCAAGAGCTGTTTGTAGCATCAGATAAGTTGAGTTCCAGCGTGTTTTGCAATCAAGAGCAAGTTTTTTAGTAGTCGCAACTTTAACTTGGCGAGCTGTTTCCTCAAACTTCTCCCATCTTTTTGGTGTGCCCGACCAATAAGCAACACTGTCTCTTATGTTTTTAACTGCTCCATCAATGACATCCAAACCATCCTTCACAATTAAATTTAGTATATGCGCACAACAACGCACATGGAGCAGCTTACCACCAAGCAAGAGTGCATCAAAGGGAAGCTTGTTTACAAGTGAATTCAACATTGCGTCATTTGTTGAACAATTGTCCACAGTCACAGAAGATATCTTTTGATCTAGGTTCCAGTCCAAAAGACACTGAAATAATGCTTCACAAAGAGCATCACTTGTATGCGGGCTTGGAACATAGATAAACCTACAAAAATAACGTCACATATAATATAACATTAGTAAGTAGTAAATCTGAATTTTTTTTTTGATAAGAAACACCTCAGAAATTAGTAAGTATTAAGTCTTTTATAATTATATTAAAATAATACAGTATGACTGAAAGTGTATTTAATAAAATTGGAAGTGCAAATAACCGTATCCAATCTAAACATTATTATACAACTTTCCACATGCAGATGACATACCATATTATTTTTATAAAGTAATGGGAAAGACATACCATATTATTTTTATATACTATGTTAATTGTTAAAAGTCGTTTTTGTTTTAAGTAGTCATTCTGAATTTTTTTTTTTTGATAAGATTACACCTCAGAAATAAGATTACATATTCAGTAGTAATTCTGAAAATTCATTGAAAATGTGCAGAAAATTAATATATATACCTGATAATTCGAATCTGCATCTTCCAACTATTGTCAATGAAGTGAGCTGTGACCGCCATGAAACCTTTCCTTTGGAATGAGGATGTCCACATATCAGTTGTCACGGCTACCCGACCATCATTCTTTTCCAAAATTTTCAATGTGACATCCTTCTCACTCTCGTATATCTTTATGCAATCTCCTTTAACCGTGTTTCTTGACACAACTTGAAAGAGAGGATTCAAAGAACTACAGAATTCCCTAAATCCTTCATGCTCCACAATCATCAAAGGATACTTATGCAAAATAACCATTTTTTCAAGTTTTTGGCGAGATATGTCTTTATCAAATTTAAACGGCAGACATTCAAATTTGTCCTTATTGAAATTAGCTTGCAAAATATGTTGTCGTATATCCTGCGTTTTCTTTTTAGGACATCTATTTTGATGGTTTTTCAAATGAGTAGTACCCTTCCTAGGTTCACCCAACAACAATGTAGAGCAATACTTACATTTGGCTTTCTTTTTTCCATCAATTTCCATTCTTTCATAATGATCCCACACTTTTGAGTATAGTTTTCCTGCAGTGCCGCCCGGTGCTTTTGTATCATTACGAGCAGCTTCATCCACATTTGCAAGATTCTCTGTAACCGGAGAAGGGTCGGGTGTCATGGGAGAGTCAACTACAGCTGGAGATGGCATAGGAGATGGAGATGGAGAAGGAGACGGATACGGAGAAGGAGACGGAATTGGAGAGTCGGATAAACCTTGAAGGCTATTTGGTGACATGGCTGATAGAGAATCGAATGCCTCTTGACCAGCCATTATTAAACCTACAAAAAAAGAAAAACAATTTTAACAACAAAAATTAGAAAATTCATATTTAATATTTAAAAAAAATTAAGCAACAAATATAAAATAAATCTTACCAGATTAAAATATACGATGCCCAAATTCTTACCAGGTTATTGAAATATTAAATATTAATTTTGACCAGATTATTCAACCACTTATATGAATTAATAGCAGGAAAATTAGCAAGTGAATAAGCTTTAAGTGCATTTTTGGAGAAATATAATATCGAATTTTGACTGTATTTGAGCAATTAATTGATAAATCCAAAGAAATATAACTATCTCCTAGTATATTAATTGACAAATTCAAAGAAATCCAATATCATACAGCATCCAAGTTGGAATATTAATTGACAAATACCTTTTTTGATTTGGGAGAAACTAGTATATTAAACAAATTAAAATAGAAGATAAGGAGAAAAAAAAAATAGACAGATTACATGTGGGCCTGAGCGGCGCCGGTGATCGGAGGACCTGGCTGCTGGACCGTCGACGGAAGAGTGAAGACAGCGTACCGCGACGGGGGGGGGTAAGATACTAAGATCAATTGGCTGCTGTAGGTGGATGAGCAAATTGTGTTTTTGTTTTGTGAAATTGTGAGAGAGAGAGAAAGGCAGTAAGCGGCCGGGGGGTAAGATATAAAGATACTAAGATCAATTAGGGTTACTGCCTTATTGGGTCACAACTCACACACTCACATAATTAAATAATATTTAATTTTTTATATACATATTATATTATATATATATATTAATATAATTTTTTTTATATTCAGGGCAGGGCAGATTTTTATAATACATGGATCCATGTCTGCCCTGCCTTGCGTGCGGGGCGGGGCAGATTTGCCCTGTTTTAAGGATGGGGCAGGGCAGAGCGGATCTAAACCTCTCAGAGCAGGGCGGGTCGACCTCGGGGCAGATCATTTTTCCATCCCTATGTACGATTGCTATGAAATGTGGCGTTTAAAAGATTATATTTGTGGGGCCATGACACTGACCCAAAGAAGGGTATTCGATGGGAATCATGGGAGTCGCTATGTTTGCACAAGAATGGTGGGGGTATGAGCTTCAAAAACCTTTGCGGGTTTAATTTAGCAATGTTGGGTAAGATGTGTTGGAAACTAATTGAGAAATCGGTCTCTCTAGTATGCCGCATTCTCAAGGCGAGATATTTTTCCATGTCACTGATGCAAATATGGGAAATAACCCTAGTTTCATGTGGAAGGGCTTATTTGCTGCAAAATATCTAATTATGAGAGGTACAAGGTGGAAGGTTTCAAATGGTAATTCTGTTAAGATTTGGGAGGATCTATGACTCAATAGAGATGAGAACTTCTACATAACAACTCCATCTGTGTCAGATTTTGAGGATATGGGGGTGGTGGACCTGTTTATACCAAATACTAGGGTTTGGAATATTACTCTGATAGAACAAGTATTCATGGAAGTTGATCATAGCTTGGTGATTCCTCACACTACTCATTTTCCTACAAGGAGTGGTGATAAAAGAATATGGCACCACACTAGGAATGGTAAGTATGCGGTGAAGAGCGCATATCATCTTGCCTCGGAGGTAAACAATAGTAGCATAGCCCACCATTTCGAGGCATGTAAAGCATTATGGAAGGTATCGATATCATACCACCCAAGTTAAACAAATCTTTACTAGATGCTTTGTAAAAAATAGTTGAGTGTGAAAGATAAATTGTATAGGCGTGATATCGGGGATTTGCCTCATGTGTATGGGTGATGTCGAGATTATCTAGCACTTGTTCACTTTATGTGAATTCGCTAGAAAAAGCTAGAATATAGTGGGGTTAGAAGGAGGGAGATGAAGAAAGTTGAAGGGAACATGGAGCTATTTTTGAATCTGTTGTGTAAATTAGAGATGGGCAAGAGATAAATCTTGATGATGTGTGCGTAGAAGATTTGGCAACACCGGAACGACAAAGTTTGGAAAGGTACCGATTGCACGACAGCCATTACAGTTTTCAGAGCACAGACGTTCCTTTCGGAATGGAAGAGTGTACACATCACACCTCAGAGAAAGGCCTTGTAAACTGCTTGTAAGTTGTGGCACAGACCCCCAGATCCAAATGTCAAAGTCAATGTTGATGCAGGATTCTTTGAAGACGCCAGAGAAACTAGAGGCAGAATGGTAGTTCAAGATAGTGAAGGGAGGTTCATAGCCAATAAGACAATATGTGAACCAGACTTGTGGACGGTAGACGAAGGAGATGTGTGGGGTGTAGCTGAGGCAATCCAATGGGTATCGAGTCTTGGCTTCGAAAAAGTGATTAAAATGGACGCCAACAAGATCGTCGATGCCATCAAAAGTGGAGCAAAAAATAGCACGGTGATGGGAGACTACGTAGAGATGGTGAGAACAATGTTGTCTAGAAAGGCTTTTTATGTAATTACTTAGGTTAATCGAAATGTCAACATAGTGGCACATAACATTGTTAGGAACTCTTGGTCCTTTGAGAGTCCTCATAATTGGGTTGAGCCATCAAACTTTGTGGATGACCTACTCAATTTATGGTGTAATTCGTGCGAAATAAATTGAAAGTCGGCTTTCGCCTTTAAAAAAAAGATTATATAGGTTTGGTTGCTCTACCGTTTGTGTGTGCATAAACTTGGAGTCGGCAATTTAGACCCGACCCGATGGGCCAGCACAGTCAACTCGAAGTTTAGTATGAACTAGGCTTGAAAAATATAGTTCCAAAAAAATCGAAATGATATGATCCGACCGACTGGCCTAACAAGTTTGATGGGCTTTCCATTTGGGCCCGCGGGCTGTGAGCGGCCTGAATGACTCGATCAGGTTTTTCTTTTTTCATGATTTCAATATTATGATTGATGATTTAGTAATTTTGGGCATTAAGCTTAAATATTAGTGTGGGGGGTGTGTGTGTGTTTTTTTTTTTTTTTTTTTACTGCAATATTATTGTGTGTTTTAATTATGTGGTGACTTTGAAGTTCAAACTTGTGAGTTAGTTATTTGAACTAGTTGTGTACGGTAATGTCATACTCTCTACGTCCACGTAAAATGTTCATATTTTTTTTTTAGTTGTCTACATAAGTGTTTGTTTTCTTTAATTTCTTGGAATATATATGCTATCAAACTTAATTTATTTCCTCATTACTTTATCTACTTTATTTGTAAGTAAATAATATTTCTTAAAACATGTGTAAAAAGAGAGAAGAATACTAGAATATTAGTGATGTTCATTGTTAATTTGAATTATTTATATAAATAAATATTATCTGTGGACAATAGGCAATAAAATTTATATATATTAAAAAAATAAAATCAAAGTCATAGGTTGTGTTGGTCAACTATTCTAAATTAAGTTGTGCTCCAATTTTGTAGGCCTGATCATTTTGGGTACGGCTATCTGCACCTCCAACTTGTTTAAATGCATTCTTCCTTTTAATTTATTAATTTAATAATTATGTAAAAAATCTAAAATACTCAAGTAAAATACCTTTATTAAATGCACTCTCACTACTAACTACTAGGGCTGTTACACGAACCGAGCCGCTCGTGAGCTCGGCTCGGCTCGATAAGGCTCGAGTTCGGCTCGGCTCGTTCGCTAAATGAGCCGAGCTCGAGCTCGTTAGATACTCGATTTACTAACGAGCCGGCTCGAGCTCGATTTGTTAGGCTCGATATCTAATTTTTTTTCTTTAAATTCCATTAGGCTCGGCTCGGCTCGATAGGCTCGTTAGACCCTTTAGCGAGTCGAGCCGAGCTCGTTTCTTAGCTCGTCAATGTTATCGAGCCGAGCCGAGCTCGAACCTCAAATACTCGGCTCGGCTCGGCTCGAATAGCAGCCCTAACTACATCTCTTTCACCATTTAAACCCTAACTCTAATTTTAGCCACCACCACTACTTCCAACCGCCGCCGCCGTCACTTACGGCATCCAACATCATTCAAACCAAAAAAAAAATTGAAATCTCATAAAAAAAAATTTATAATTTTCGACACACCAGAGTCGATCATATACACTCTCGTCAACAATAAATTGTCGACGAAAGTGTATATGGTCGATCAACAATTATTGAAAAAAATAATTTTTTTTAAAATTTTCGACACACCAAGGTCGATCATATACACTCTCGTCGACAATAATTTATCGACGAAAATGTATATGTTCGAACCTGGTGTATCAAAATTTAAAAAAAAAAAGAAGAAAAAAAAATACATACCTGTTTCTGGCTTGTTCCAGTGAAGGTGGGGAAAGGGCAAGGATAGGGAGGGAGGGTGAGGGAAAAGGTTGTCTTTTTTTTAGAGCCGCACTGCGTGAGATAGGTGGAGAGGGAGTTGTGGGGAGAGGGGGGGAGGGAGGGTGCCGGCGCTAGGCAACAGAGTGGCGGCGGCAAGGGGTAGCGGTGGTGAAGTGTGGAAGAAGAAAGAAATAAATTGATAAAGGGTAAGGAATTGAGTAAATTTTAAAAAATTGGTAGGATTGATAATAAAAGTAAAATACATGAAAAACATATATGATAATTTACATAGCTTAAACGGTTGAGAATATACTTTTTTACGTTGAGGTCTAGTGTTCAACTCTTACGTCTAACAATTTTCACATATTTTTTTAATTATAAAAGTGCATGTTGAAAATAAGGAAAAGTGTTACATGCAATTTACAATTTTTTAGCTTGTTATTTTGCAATATTTGCAATAATAATTTCAGTTATAATGACGTACACTTGTTAGTGATGTTATGTTACACATATTTTGTTGCACTTTTCAGTTATAGTGACTTACTATTTTCAACAATATTTTTTAGTTATATTAACTTACACTTTTTAGTAATGTTATGCTACACCTTTTAGTCATATTTTGTTGCACTTTTCAGTTGTAGTGACTTACAATTTTCAACAATATGTTCAGTTATAGTGACTTACACTTTTTAGTAATGTTATGTTACACTTTTTACTCGTATTTTGTTACACTTTTTAGTTATAATAACTTACACTTTTCATTAAAATATTGTGTTGTACTTTTCAAGTATATTGACATGCACTTTTTAATAATATTGTGTTGCACTTTCTAGTTATACTAACTTGCATTTTCTAGTTGTACTAAGTTGCATTTTCTAGTTATAATGACTTATACTTTTCATTAAAAGTTGTGTTGCACTTTTCAATTATAGTGGCTTACACTTTTTTAATAAAAAAATGTGTTACACTTTTTAGTAATATTAACTTACACTTTTCAACACATACAATTTCGGAAAAAAATTATCAATAAAAAAAAATTTACCAAGTCAAAAATTTTATTCACAATAATTTTGAATATTAAGGGTTCACAATATTCTTGAATATTTAAGATTTAAGTTGACCAAGTCAACTCAATTCCTTATAAGGAATTGATTCTATATAAGATCAATCCATTGATAAAATTAGGATTTGGAGTTGGAGTGCATCTAACGGTGGAGTGTGCTAAATAAAAGGCACTAAAATTATATAAAGGGTATTTATAATAATTTAAGGGGTACATCTATTTTAGTCAAATATAAGGGGAGTGCATCAATTGGGGGAGTGTCCTTAAACAAGTTAGAGGTGTATATAGCCGTGTAACCGATCATTTTATGGATCAATCAGACCTAGCCATGAATATTGCTTGGTCCATAGGCTGAGCAAAACTGGACTAATTCTAATTGGTCCAAATTGTCATTAGTCTTATATTTCGAAATAATTTTTAAAAAAAAAAAGTCCCTTAGAAGATTTGTATTTTTGTTTGTCGTATAATTACTCTCTCGCTAGGTACAATTTAGGAAATTTAATTATCAAAATCAATGTTCCTATTCTATTTAAAGTTTACGAATTAAAGTTTTCAATAAAATAAAATCTCAAGACTCAAAGGGCATAATTATCATTTTTTTTTATTATTTTGTGCCAGGCGTGGGTTATATATCCTCTAGCTTTGTTTTAGAAAAAGCCCAGAAATCCGTCTCATAGTCCAGTTACCTCGACGGCAGTGTGAGTGTGACCCATAATTCAGAGTTTTAGCTATGGGCGCGGCTAAAGGCACCCGAGGATACTATGAGTACACCCACGCGATGAGGACACCCACAAAACGGATGAGGACACCCACGTGGAAAACTCTAAAATACCCTCCTCCTTCTTCTTCATAACCCTAATTTTTCTCATTTTGGTACACCCACCAAATTTCTTTCCTCTCTCCCTCTCTCCTTTCCTCCCACCGCCTCCAACCTTCCTCCCACTCTCAGGCGGCCGCAGCCGCGGCCCACCTCCTCACCCCCCCGTTTGAAGAGAAGACCAAGCGACGCGGCCGCCGTCGCCCCTCCTCCAAGCGACGTCGCGCCCCCTCCCCTTCCTCCTTCAAACGCCGCCGCCGCTGGAGGTGTGCGCGCTCGCCGCCGCCGCTGGAGGTGTGTGCAACCCATCTCCTCCTCCCTCGTCCCCTCCTCCGTGCGAAGCGGCCGTCGTCGCCCCTCCTCCGTGCGAAGCGGCCGTCGTCGCTCCTCCTTAGTGCGAAGCGGCTGTCGTTCACGTCGCCGGCCAGTGGACGCGGCCTCTGAAGAAGACAAGTAAAGAAGACAAGTAGGTCAGTTTTTTGATTTCTTGATTTAGGGTTTTTTTTAAAAATTTGGAATTTTAGGAAAATTTGGGTATTTTAGAAGTTTTGAGAATTATTTTCGAACCTATTGAATTTGTTTTGGAAAATATTTCGAACAATCCGTGTTTGTTTTGGAAAAAAATTCGAACATCTTGTTCGATCTTTTTTTTCGAATAAATTTGAGTTGTTTTGGAATTTTTTTTCGAACATATTCAGTTTGTTTTGGAAAAAATTTCGAACATATTGGGTTTGTTTTGGAAAAATATTCGAACATGTGTTTTGGAAATTTTTTCGAATATTTGGTGTTTGTTTTGGAATTTTTTTCGAACATTTGGTGTTTGTTTTGGAATTTTTTTCGAACATTTGATGTTTGTTCTGGAAAAAATTTCGAACATCTTGTTATTTTTGAACATGTTTGTTCTGGAAATTTTTTAGAACATGTTTATTTTTGTTGAAATTTTGAAGTTCTTTTTTTTGTTAAGAATGGTGTTTGTTTTGGTGGTGGTGGAGATAACTATGTGAAATAGAATGGGTGGGTGTACTCATCTTCGTTTTTTTCATAGATTTTACTCTAGGGGTATATGCGACAATTCACATGTTCTGAAAGATTAAAAAAATGCTTGGTGGGTGTACTCATAGGAAATCCGGGTGCATTTAGCCGCGCCCTTTAGCTATTCTAAACAAGAGTTGAGAATTGGACTTCTTGTTTGGAAAAGGCCACCGATAAATGACCCCCTCTTTATTATGTTTTCACCCTTCACCCCCATTTATTTTTTGAAGTATAAGCTAAAAAGACTGTATTACCCCTAGTATTTTTTTTGGAAAAAAATTTCACAAAAATATCATTTTTACGGAGAAAAGTTCCACAAAAATGTCATTTTTTCAGAAAAAAGTTCCACAAAAATGTCAACGTGATTTTTTTCGTAAAAAAGTTCCACGAAATGTGCATTTTTTTTAAATTTATTTCCACAGAATGTACATTTTTTAGTTTTTGTCAAAAACTCGGAACTTTGTGGCGAGTTTAATTGAAAAACTCGAAAAAAAATTCGAATTTTTGATAAAAACTCAAAATGCACATTTTGAAAAAATAACGTTTTTATAGGATTTTCTTCTGAAAAAATGACCTTTTTGTGTAAAAAAAAATTAAAATTTACCTTCGAGGCTTCGACCATGGAGTTTGAGGGGTGAGGCGGTGCGATGGCACGACGGCGGTGGTTCAATTATGACGAGATTTTTCAAATTGAAAATGATAAAAGAAAGGGGAAGGGGTGAAGTTAAAAAAATTATGAGTAGTTATGAGAGAGTGAAAAAGTGAGGAGTATTTTTGGTGTTTTATGGGGCTGAATTCAAAATGAAAAGAGGGTGAATTCATATTAGAGGTGAAAACATAATAAAAAGGGGGGCATTTAGCTGTGGCCCAATTTTGGGGTCAATTATGTGAGCTAAGTGGCCCATTCATTTAGGCCCAAATCTGTCCTCACTACTTGAATTAGTAGTTGTAAGATGAGAATCATGTATGCTAAATCAAATGGAATGAAAGTGCAATTCATTAACTTGAAAAAAGACTATTCGTTTCTTATACTCACCATCAATTTTTAAAATTCGTGACATGAATTTAAAAAAAAAATTAAATAATTATTTATATAAAAATATAAAAGATTGAGGATAGAGATAAAAATATAACATAGTGTGTGAAGTTGTATTTTCTTTTTAGAAAATGAAAATTATGAAATTTGATAAACAAAAAAAAGAAAGTAAAAATTAAAAAAATGGACGAAGGAGTATTATTTTTTGTAAACCGATTCACTAAAACAATAATTTGGTATCACCATACGTAACATATATTAAAATTCTTGCTTAATATAGTTGACGTGTACTGATCCTATTCAAGAGGCCATGATATTCTCAATTTCACATTATATTTGAGATATTGTAATACGGAGTATTAATTTTAACAACACAACTCATATAGTATATATTAATATAATATACGAATGGTTCACTAATATACAAGTACAGTACTATATACTTTGTGACGCAGCACGAAACATATAGACACTCCCATAAAGAAAGAACTCAATATATTAATCTATAATCTGAAAATTTACAACCGCGATAGAAGTGTCAATAAAATAGTAGAAAAAATGAAATAACGAATAACAATTAGGAATTAATATACGAGAATTAATTTTCATCCTCTCTACAAGTTCGGACTTTTAGATGAGACGGAATTCTTTCATGGTATTAGATTAAACTAGGCAAACGACCTCTCTACAAGTTCGGACTTTTAGATGACACCCTCTCTACAAGAGGGGAGTGTTAGGAATTAATATACAAGAATTAATTCTCACCCTCTCTACAAGTTCGAACTTTTAGATGAGACGGAATTCTAATATACAAGAATTAATTCTCACCCTCTCTACAAGTTCGAACTTTTAGATGAGACGGAATTCTTTCAAACAAACTGTGTAAATAACTTCAAAAATTACTTTTATAAAGCTGAAAGAATTCTAATATCTTTATTTTATCTTTTTTTTTTCTTAACTAGTATTTCTCCATTCACGGTTTATAAATTAATAAATTTATATAAACAGTGTGATGTACTGATGTTAATAAATAATTTTTTGTATACATAAAATAGTATAAGAATTTTTTTTAGGACCATTAATTTTAAATATTTTATTTAAAAAATAAACGTCAAAATAATATTGAATAAAATTAAGATTTGTCAAAAATAATTAATTGAACATAATTAATAAATATTCCTTTTATATACTCTTTAATAAGTAATACTCTTTCCGTCCCGACTTAACTTCATACTTACTGTTCATTCCTTTTTTAAAAATATTATAATAAATAGAATTTTGAGATATAATTTTATAAAAAAATAAATAAGTGAGTTGAGTTGTGTGTATGTATCATAAAAATAATAACATTAAATATAATATTTTAGATATTGTATTAATAGAGTTTCTAAAGGACCGAAAAAGTAGTAGGTATGAAAGTTAAGTTAGGACGGAATGTTTTACAATAGTTATATTTATATAATTGGCATTTTGTAACCTTTTTTGTCTTAATTTTTTTGTTAAATTTTTTTGTCTCATTTTGTTTATGGGTCTTATATATTGTCTTATATTGTTAATAAACTCTACAAAGAAGCATATGTACATAAAATAGACATGAAGATTTGATCAAATATACTAAAAAGATAGATATGAATTATAATATTATATGAATGCATGATACAATATTTGAAGAAATTCAAATAAGAAAAATTGACTGCATAGAAAGAGGAGAGAGAAAATGAAAATAAAGGAAGTGAGAGAAAAATAATTTTAAAAGATAATATTTTATTGATGGACCCTACAAAAAAATAATATTTTACTATTACAACATTTTAACATAAACTTACTAGAGAAGCCACTATTCTTTTTTTATATATATATATATATATATTCGTGTTTGTGACGCGGGCAGTATTACGGATCGTTATATAGCTTGGGATACTCAACTTTTAAACTCATGATCATAGTTTAGTCTGGCATGTAAGCCTGTTGGACTTGCTAGACTCACTATATTAATGTTTATCTCTTTCTTTTCATATATACTTTTAGACCATGTTTGATAGTTTAGATTAAATCTAGATTAACTATATATCATTTGTATTGGTTGTTTGATAACTTAGATTAAATGTAGATTATGCTTTAAAATTTATAAAATTTAGTTATCATTCTAATTTTAAATAATCCATCTTCATTGTTAAACATGCGCGCTTATACTACTAGATAGATTTCCCATGCAAAAAGTTGCTGCATTATATAAAAATATCAATAAATTAATTAACAAGCTTTATAAATATAAACAAAGAAAAAAGTTCCTGCGACCACAAGAGCATAGCCTTGAGCTGTGATTAGTTAATCCATATAGAATAGTCAAGAACGCCATTAGAAATTTTACTTAGGACTCAACTAAATAGATAAAAAAAATGAGTTTAAAATATATTTTAAAACTATACTACTATATATTAGAATCAATTTTGATAAAGTAAAAAATCTAATTTTATTACATTAGAATTCGTATACTTATATATTTATAATATTATCTCATTATCTAAGTGATGGCGGCCAAAATATGTCGTCCTATAAGGTGACGACACGTAGATAAACGATGATTTATCTTCACCAAGTATTTATACTCATTTTATAAGGTGATTAATACACCCTTAATTATATATTTTGTGAATAACCCAATGGGTCTCTTAGGAGCCCAATTGTAATAAAGGTAGGCCCATGAAGTGACCCAACTTAACGATTGCAAGAGATTGGGTCAAGTCCCTTGAGAGATGAATGGGAGAATAGCTTATAGGCCCAACTCCACCAAGTAAAGATAGGCCTAACCCTCAGCCCATATTATCAGCCCAGGGCTACATGGCCTGAGGCTTGGTCAAACGGAGGTGAGCCCGAATTTTGAGGGAAGTTGAGGCTGGAGAAGCGGGGTGGATTCCATTGAATATAGGGCTGGACGACGTGGAAGGAGATGATGGGCCTTAGACTGAGTGTAGACCTAGGTAGTTGAGGGAAAAGGGGAAAAGTCAACATTTTCCCCCAAGGTACGATTTAGAAGTCTTATTATTATCATTATTGGGTACATCAACACACATGGACACACGAGAACACTTAAAAATATTCATTTACACCGATTGAGAACACAACACATTTGATATCATATTATTTCTGAGAGAGCTTTCCCTTCATTTGGATAGCTCCACCTTGATTCTCTCGAGAGCGATATCTGACTTTAGCGTCGGAGATTTCACGCCGGAATCCCTCCGACGTATTTTTGCAGGTCTACGGAAGTTTTGGAAGGATTCATCCGCACAAACCTCACTCTAAGGTTATATTAATTCGACACGTCGGATTCGTAATCACATCCCGTTATTTTCTGACGCTAACCCTAAGAAAAAGTCATATAAGTTGAAAATGAGAATTATCAAATAAATATGAAGGAGATACTGGTAATTTACCCATTAAAATAAATTGGATTTATTGATAATAATGTTGAAAGGAGTTGAAGGATAGTTTCAAAGGAGGATTGGGCCGGATCCCTTTCAATACAAATTGACAAGGGCTTTGTTTGTGGGGGTTCTAGAAAGAGTACAAATTTGAAAACGCGTAGAAATTTGTCTGGAAAAGCGGTATCTATCAGACAGCTTATAGCAACGACCAAGACTATATATATATATATGTCCAAATCCAAATTTCAATATAGAAGCAGAAAATATTGGTTTAGTCCTAATCAAACAATTACTATAAAATAGATGTGAAATATATCTTTCATAATTACGGCGATTAACCGCACGGAGACTTCCCGTTGTCTCTCCTATTCCTATTAATATTTTTTTTCTTTGATTTAGACTTTGCCTGCCGTGCCTATAACTTTCTAATTAATTACACCTTTTGTTTGGTTGGAATTATATATATATATATATATATATATATATATATATATAGAGTACTGATATAGAACCAACCTTCGGGTTTTTTATGGAACCAGATTACTGAGCTGTCACTCCGCGTCATCATCCACATCATTCTTATGGATATATTTTAAAAGATAATTTAAAACAAATCTTATCCATTAAAATATATTTTAATTTTTTAATATGTAATCTCTCACTTAACCATTAGTAAAAACCAGCAAATTTTCCATCTGCCCACTTACCAACGATTTATTTTTTCTGATTTACTATTTATTTTTCCTGGAAAAATCAAGCTTTTCCCACAAAGAAAATCAAGTTTTCTACAATTATTACTTTTTTTTTTTTCAATTTACTAACACAAACAAATAGCGGTGATGGATGACAAAATTTATAATTTAGCAATAAAATGATAAAAAAAAATGATAATATTGAATCAAAACAGAGTCATTCATTTAAGAGAAGATTAATCAAATCGCTTATAAGGATGAATATTATAATATGAAAACAGTGCAATGTCGAAAGCTATCATTCCCACGTACATATTACAATATGAAAAATGTAGACACCTCATTAATAATATTATATTCAGAGGTCAGTATGATTTGCGTAGTCGATAGGTTGCAAAAACGTGTGTATGATTTGCGTAGTCGATAGGTTCTGGCATATGTGAAACACATTTTTAGTGTTGATACAATATGGCCAATAAAAAGAAAAATGATTTTGTGCTTACAGAAACAAGCCAATTTACACAAAGTGAAACTTTTTTTGTGCTTACAGAAACAAGCCAATTTACACAAAGTGAAACTTTTTTTGTGCTTCCAGAAATAAATTGATGATGCATTATTTTTTTTGAAGTCTCGGGTATCCGACTAATCCCGGGGACCAATCCCACCGCCCACTTGCGGGCTCCCGTTTAAAGTCAGAGCTTTGCGCTCTGTATCGACATGGCCCCTAGAAATTGTTTGCACCTTAGAGATTATAAATGAGATTTATGTTGTTCAAAGCCTCACACAAAAATAAGTTGATGATGCATTCCATAAGTTGATGATGCATTCCATTTCATGCAGCTTGCTGATTTACTTTCTTTGATTTAGCTAATAAGTACATCCTCCATTTTTTATTTTAGGTTTAACATGTTACTGCTAAATTGTAAATTATGCTATTATTAAAGTTTTTTTAAAAAAAAAATTCTAAGAACTTGTCATTATATACAAGTGAATTTTCTAATCTATGATACATCAAATTTTTCTAAAATATTTTATGAAATAACGATTAGAAAATTATACATATACGACAAAATTAACATATTAAATTAATTTATTTTTTGCTTGGAAAATAAGTAATAATTGCAAAAAACTTGGATTTGCTTTGTGGGAAAGCTTTCTGCTTTTCTTGATTTTTCAAATCAGAAAAAATAAATCGTTGGTGGAGTTGGTGGGTGGGCAGATGGAAGATTTGATTTGGTTTGAAGATATTTTCTGGTTTTTACTAATGGTTAAGTGAGAGATTAAAAAATTAAAATATATGTTAATGGATAAGATTTGTTTTAAATTATATTTTAAAATATATCAATAAGAATGATGTGGACGCGGAATGACAACTCAGTAATCTGGTTCCATAAAAAACCCGAAGGTTGGTTCTATATCACTACTCATATATATATATATATATGATCTCACTCCCATTTACCTCTACTCTTTGGATTTTATACTTTCCTCTTTCTTGTTTTACCCTAAATTAATTCATATGTTCTATTTTTGTGTTTCTTACATTTTTAACATGTATCGTTCCGTTATAAAACGTTGATTATTTTTTGACATGACGCATGTCTATTATTAAATAAAGAAATATAAAATAAAAGACTAAAATTGACACAAATAATCTCATACTGTTTTATCTTGTACTACATACATGTTGCAATTTAATTGAATAAAAAATGTAAACTAGAATATAAAATTATGAAAAATGGAATTTTAGTTTTGTCATATGCAAAGTGAAATTCAACTTTATCAAGTAGGAGTATTTGTTTTCTCAAAAAAAATACACGTAATCAATACATATGTCTTGCGTCTCATATAAATTAATTGGAATGAGTTGACACATTATTTTTTCAAATTTGTTTGAATTGTTGTTGTGTCAAAATTGTGGATGAACTTGTTTGATTATAGATCAATCGAGTTGTGTATGGGGCTTTGTGCGAGATTTAATCAAGTCGGGTTAGCTATAATATTATTATAATTATTTTTGATATATTTTACTTATTTAGTTTGAGCTTAAGTCTATTAATTTTATTTAAAACTACAAGATACATGATCGCTTTCAAAAAGTAAAAAACACATTTTTTTTTTTTTTTTTTGAATAACATTAAAGTAAAAAACTCATTCATGTACTACTAATAGGTGATATTTTGTTTTTAACATTTTTTTATGCAAATTTGGGCCCAAGTAAAAGCACATAAACCTTTAATATCTATTCAAATGAGTACTAACGGATACTCGAATCCAACACACATAAATAATATCTTGAATATTATGCTATATTAGTTGTTGCAAAAATCGGCCTACACCGATTTATGCCTTCTCACTACAAGAAAACTGACTTTTAGTAAGAGCATTCTCTCACTATTGCTCTTTAGTGACAGGAATTTGAAAATTAATGACAGGACCTCTGACTAAAAGTCAATTACCGTCACTAAAGACTTTTAGCTAGAGAGGCTATAATGACAGGAATTTTGTCACTAAAAATCATTTTTCTTATAGTGTCTTCAGCCCCGACCCCGATGTAGAATTTTTGTCCCTGAACCCTGATGAGGATTTTTTTTAATTTCCATCTCCGTCCCGATCGGTACGTATCGGGTATCTCCGATCCCGACTTGAAAATTAAATTATTATTTTTAATTATTATTTTTCTACTTGAATACTCCCTCCGTCCGCCTATAAGCTTTACGATACTTTTTGGCACAGAGATTAAGAAAAGTGATTAAATAATAGATGTAGTACAAGTGATGTGATTGAGAGAGGAGAGAGATAGAGAGAAAAAGTAAGATATAAAGTGAAGTGTAAGAAAAAAATACTTACCAAAAAAGGTATGAGAAGCTTATAGGCGGACGGACCAAAATGGTAAAATGGAAAGCTTATAGGCGAACGGATGGAGTAATTAATTATATCTCCTAAACAAAAATATTATGTCATTGTGAATCAATTATATTATAAAATTATTTATTTAAAGATAATTTAAAAGGGCAAATCATAAATAATACAGAGTAATATATAGAGAGAGATATACATACATAAATATAAAAAAATATGACATATTATATTTCGAGGTGAGTTCGGTGGGGCATATATATACTGTCCCCGCCCTGTCGTCGATTTAAAGTTTTTTCGATTTTTCTAAAAATCGAACCGAAACCGAAAAATAGACAAAAATACCACCCCAATCGGGACGGGGGCGGGACGGGTCACCACATGCTCGGTATAAATTGTCATCCCTATTTATCTCTCTATGCGCTTTTGGTGAAAAATCAGTCTAGGCACCCATATTTAAAAAAAATGTTTAGAAGTTCGATTTTGACAGTTGTGCACATTTTTAAAGGGAAAACGAGGCTCTAAGTAATACTCATGATTTTGCCAAAAAATACCGTATTTTTTTGTCAAATTCTATCTATTGAGGGGTGAAAACTGTGTTTATATAAATAAAAAAATTAAAAATCTAGGCCGCAAATTTGTCAGATTACCGATTTCCAACTTCTACCCCATAATATTATAAGTGGAGAAAAATTATCATTTTAAATTTTCTTCCAGTCATACGATAACAACAATAATAATAAAAAAAAAAAAAAACAACAAATATTTTTATTTTAATAATTTATTAAAAACTGTGTGCGTTGAGGCACATGAGATTCAAATACTACTTCCATATATATGCATTAATTCTGGTTTTAATTAAATCTAAAGTGTTGCTGCTGCATGAATTCCAAATAATGACATATCCCCTTATCCTCTCAAATATAATTAGTTTATTTAGTTTGTCATTATGATGTTAACTCCTTATCTCAATGTCAGAAAAATAAATCCAAGTCAATGATCGAATTGATGATCGATAAGTTTGCAGTCCTCCTCATATTAAGGAACAGTGGGAAATTAAGCTTTTTAAGAAATTAATTAATTAAACTGCTCAACAATCAATAAATATATATATATATATATATATAATTAATCCTGCCAATTGAGTTCATATATATATTCACATAATTCAATTCCACCTTTCAAGGATTGATATAGGAATCGGTGGGTGCTAGCTAGCTATTTTAAATATGAAGTATATAATTGGTGTTTTACATTTTATAAATTTATAAAAGAAACCTTAATTCATAGCACTCTGAATAACTTTTAAAATTTTTAAAATAAAAGGTTAAGGTATTTAAGTAACTTGATTGGAAGATGGAAACCTAGTCTATTCAATATATATAAAGATTACAAGGGTTTACAAAGTAACCTACAAATAATTACAGATATGGAAAATATATACAAATCTCTAAAGATCTTTAACTAAATCAATTATGGACTAAATCATTATTCCTATTACCCCCCTCAAGCAAAGCGGATGTGGAGATACGCGAAGCTTGGACCGAAAGAATTCAAATAGCGGCCGCGGAAGACTCTTGGTGAATATATCAGCAAGTTGAAGATTTGAGGGGACAAAATGGGTAGATAGACGACCCGAAGCAACCATTTCCCGAACAAAATGATAATCAATATCAATGTGTTTTGCACGCTTATGAGTCACCGGATTATGGCTAAGAAAGAGCGCAAACTTATTATCACACATGAGCTTTGGTGAAGATGAAGGCATGGCATGAAGTTCACGCAAGAGTAATGTGACCCAAATAACTTCAGAGGAAGCATTAGCCAAAGCCCTATACTCAGTCTCACAGCTGGAACGAGAGACAGTGGGTTGTTTCTTAGCACTCCAAGAAACAAGATTCGGACCCAAAAATATGGAATAACCATAAGTGGAGCGGCGAGTGTCAAGGCAACGAGCCCAATCAGCATCAGAGTAACCCAAAAGATTGAGAGGTCCACGAGTGAAATCCAGACCAAATGTAAGCGTGCCCTTGAAATAACGAAGAATGCGCTTGACAGCCTGAAAATGAGCAACAGTGGGTTTCGATTGAAACTGACTTACAGTATTCACAGCATAAGATAAATCCGGCCTAGTTATAGTGAGATATTGCAACGCACCCACCAAAGAACGAAACTCAGTAGGATCGGAGTGAGGATAACCATCAACTGTAAGAATTTTCGATGAGGAAAGGGGAGTTGACACTGGCTTGGCATCGAGAAGAGCAGATCGAAGAAGGATGTCTCGCGCATACTTGGACTAACCCAAGAAGTTACCAGATTTCGTATAAGTTACCTCCAAGCCGAGGAAATAATTCAGCCGCCCTAGGTCTTTAATCGCAAATTCACGGCGAATTCGAAGAATAATACGATCAATAAGCGACTGGTCACTCCCAGTGATAATAATGTCATCCACGTAGACAAGTAAATAAAGCAAAAAACGATCTTGGCGAAAGACAAACAAAGAAGTGTCAGATATGCTTTCAAGAAAACCAAGACTTACCAATAAGGCACAAAAGCGTTGAAACCACGCCCGAGGAGCCTGCTTCAAACCATAAATCGCCTTATTTAGCTTGCAAACAAAGGAAGGACGAACAGAATCAATGTAGCCAGGTGGTTGCTCCATGTAAACAGGCTTTTGAAGAACTCCATGCAGAAAAGCATTGTTTACATCCAATTGACGTAATGGCCAATTATTAATAACCGCCAAAGAGAGTATGATACGAACAGTGGAAGCTTTGACTACAGGACTGAAAGTATGATCGTAGTCGAAACCAGGAAGCTGAGAAAACCCTTGAGCAACTAAGCGAGCTTTATAGCGATCAATAGAACCATTCGCCAAATACTTGGTACGAAAGACCCATTTAGAACCAATAACATTTTCAGTAGCAGGACGAGGGACCAAAGTCCAAGTGTTGTTGGCATGAAGAGCCTTAAGCTCGTCGTCCATTGCAGAAATCCAGTGAGGTGATTTTGCAGCTGATTTGAAACCCTTGGGCTCCTTAGAAGAGTGTAGGGTGGAAAGAAAACCACTATGAGCCAAGTAAGAAGTTGAAGGAGGATACTTTGGCTTGAAAATGCCATCCTTGGCACGTGTTCGCATAGGATGAGTTTATACCGAAGCAGGTGGCGGCAAAGGGGCCAATGGCGAAGGCGGAGGCGAGGCCGGTGGTGAAGGTGGCGGAGAGGCCAGGCACGCCGGAGATGTCGTAGACGTGAGATCCGGACATGCTGAACAAGGAGTCGAAGCAGCCAAATCCATCGGAACCACTGCAGGACTCGAAGGCGAAGGAAAAATGGGAGCCGAACCAAGATCCCTATAAGCCGAAAAATCCAACGAGTCGGCTGAAGAGGACCGTGTGGAAGGTGCAAAGGGAAAATATTCCTCATCAAACTGAGCATGCCTGCTAATGTACAAACGTGACGATGTTGTATCGAGACAGCAAAAACCCTTATGCCTGGAACTGTAACCCAAGAAAACACCAGGAATGCTGCGAGGAGAAAACTTGTTAGCAGCATAATCTCGTAAGCATGGATAAACTCTACATCCAAACGCATGAAGATTATCATAATTTGGAGGAGAGGAAAATACCAATTGAAACGGTGATTTATCGGATAACACAGAAGAGGGTAAACGATTAATCACATAAACCGCAGCACCAAAAGCTTCAACCCAATATTCCATAGGGACAGATGAATGAAACAACATAGATAACCATGTTTCTGTAATATGTCTATGTTTTCTTTCTGCACGGCCATTTTGAGCAGGGGTGTATGGACAAGACATGGTATGTAGAATGCCACAATTTCTGAAAAGGTCTTGCAATTTGTTATTTGTGAACTCGGTACCCTCATCAGATTGAAAACGTTTGATAGTTGTGGAAAATTAATTTTCGACCAAAGTTTTGAACTTAACAAACGTATCATAAAAGTCTGATTTCAAACGAAGCGGATAAAACCACGTAAAACGAGAGAAGTCATCAACGAAAACCACATAGTAGAGAAAACCATCACAAGATTTCACAGGAGACGGACCCCAAAAATCACAATGAATAACATCCAACAAACGCAAAGCGCGTTTTTCATTATTGATAAAAGGAAGTCTTTTACTTTTAGTCAACTGACAAGAAGAACAAGCAAGAGGCCTAGGTAAAACAGAAGTAACTGACAAAAAATCAAGTTTGTTCAACAACTTAATAGTATCAAAATTAACATGGCCTAAACGACTATGCCACAATTCAAAAGAGGCACGTGTACGACGATTCCATAAAGCTACCACCAAAGCCGCATGACCACACTCCAAAATATATAATCCATTTTCACGTCTGCCTCGTGCCAAAGGAATCCCTGTTACCCGATTCTGAATTTCAAAACAGTCGTTAGAAAAAACAACATTCACCGGATTATCACTCGTAAGTTTGCTAACAGAAAGAAGGTTCTTCGTGATATGAGGAACCACGAGGACATTCAGTAGAGATAAATCACGAGATAAAGTATGAGAGCCAGTATGAGAAATAGAAAGAGTGTTACCATTTCCCACAACAACCCTATCAGAACTAGAGTAGTTCGATGTGGAGTCCAAACAATCAGTAGAATTAGCCATGTGTGATGAGGCACCCGTGTCGACATATCAATCAGAAGAGTTCTGATTTATCGAACAACTGTTTTGAAAGGCATGAGCAAGATTGGCTTGTTGCGGAAGAGAAGAGTAACGTTCTGGGCACACTCGAGCATAATGTTCACCACGGCAAATTTGGCAATTAGGAGGATAGCGGCCACCGGAACGACCACCACGGCCAGGATTACCGCCACGAGTATAATTAAAATTATATCCCCCACGGTCAGATTGATGGAACGAACCAGACTGGTAAACATTACCAGATTTCTTATTTGATCGCTGCTGAGCAAGGAAAGCCGGTGACTGAGAGGAGGCAGAAGCGGAGTCAAACGATTTTGTAAACAGATCGTGCGACTCGGCTTTGGACAATAACTCAGGGAAGGAGGGCAGAGGCGTGAGATTAATTTGAGAAGTAGAAAAGCCATGAAAATCCGTACCTAATCCGCGAAGGAACCAATGGGATTTGTCAGTATCATCGATCGAACAACCCATGGCAAGAAGTTGATCACACAAATTCTTGAACGTGACACCATACTCCGTGACAGAACGGGAGCCTTTCTTGATAAGTTGCAATTCGTCCTTGAGACGAAGCTCTCTAGCCTTGGATGGCCGATTGAAAGCAGTAGCCAAGGTAGACCACATAGCAACGGACGTTGAGCATCCAACAACAACAGCCATGACATCTTCAGTTAGGGTTGAGGAGAGAAAAACTCTAACTATTTGATCTTTGCCAAGCCACTCATCGTAGGCAGGATTAGAGGAATCACCAGAATCAGTGGGGATCTTGGTAGATGGAGCGGGCAGCGAGCCATCAACGTAGGGAAGAAATTTCTGAGTGGCAAGAAGAGGATAGATTTGACCATACCACATGAGATAGTTTGTGGGTTTGAGTTTAATGGTGACTAGGTGAGTCATAGCATGTAGAGTAAGAGTCGAATAAAAAACGGAGGTGGAAGAAGAAGGTGTATCACCGGCCATGATGAAGAGAATTTAGTCTATTGAAAGAATAAGAGAAAATATATTTTATCTAAATTGAGGATTTTGATTTAGTCTATTGAATATATATAAAGATTACAATTAGGGTTTACAGATTAACCTACAAGTAATTACAGATATAGAAAATATATACAAATCTCTAAAGATCTTTGACTAAATGAATTATGGACTAAATCATTATTCCTATTACCTACTTTTCAAAAAATGAATAGTTTAATTTTATTTTACATCTATAGATCGATGAGCAGATGACAGAATTATCGTTGTTAATATCTTTAAAGTCAAATGATCTGATTTTGTTGCTAGATCCACAAATAATTTATACTACTTAAAACAAAAGATATGTAATTTATAAGTTTTAGAGATTTTAATGGTCTATGGATTCAATAAATCTTTTCAATAGGCTTGCTTGATTGGTCAATGGTCATACCCTAAGACCTACTCCTTTTAATGTATACTCCCACTGTTTCATAGTGTTTGTCTTTTTTTTTTCTTTTTCTTTCTTTGGTATAATTAAAATTAAAGACATATTTTTTTCAAACAAATTTACCCTTCAATTATTAAGGGAAAATAAAAAAGGAAAATACCAACCTACCTATTATACTATACTGAGTGAGGGAGATAGTCAGATAGAGAGGGGAAATAGGGATACACAATATATAATTTTCTATTAAAATGAGAAATTGTAGGGATATATAGGAGCAATTTAAAACAACAAACATTTTGAAATAAAATTTAAGATCAAAAGCAACTAATAATATGAAATGAATAGGGTATATATTTACTGTGTGCGGAGTGTAATGCGAAAGTTATTTATTACTCCGTATTAAATGAGATAATGTAGTTAGAGTACTGTATGAAAATCATTTGAAACTTTGAATACATTTTTTTTTTTTTTTGAAACGGTAAATGTATTTCACTCGAGTACTAGGGGTACTCAACCCATATTGTTACAATTGTATTTACATCCAGTTACAACCTTTCATTTATCTGAAACTTTAATAATGTATTGAGATGTTTAAAAAGTATGTTTTAAAGTGAAAAAATTAATGTATAACCAAATTAAGAAATAATGAATTTAATTTGTTGGTCAATTTTGACAAATAATGAATAAAAGAGGGAGAGAGGGGTATATAACGTACTGTCAGTGTAATTTATTTATTGGTATACACACACAAACTAGCTAGCTAAAGGCATTGATATAGCTAGGTTGTAAACTTACTCCAGGCAACTTAATTTAATTATATATCCATCGATATTTATTTTCCCCACGTACCTGCATTTTTACAGAAATCAAAGAAAAGGTCATGTACTGTATTAAAGAAACCCATTAATCAATACGACTAATTACTTAATTTTTTAACCCGTGCATGTAATTCTAAAACAACATATATAAATAAAGAAATATAGTAATATGAAAACCCTAAATTAAAGTAGATAATTGAAGATAAAAAAAAGTTGAAAATGATTGATGGAACTTTTGTTTTTATAATTCTCCAAATTGCATGGGCAACGAAAAGTTGAATCAGGCATGGATTTATGAGTCATAAAGACGTTTGAAATTTGGAGAAATGAAATTGATCGAAGTTTGAAGAATTTAGAGCTGGGAACTCTATAGTCATAGCAAACGTTTTTTGACAAAGTTGCTGCGGCCCACGTCGTTTATTCTCGGTCGCTGCATGCCGAAGAATCGTGAAAAACTGGCACACGACTTTACTACTTTACGCATCCCAAATTTAACTGCGCGCTACTGCATGTTCTTTGATTTAATCAAGTGAGATAACAATTAAATAAACTTTTGGATTTTTTTCTCTTATTTTGTCGAATAGGATTCTATCAGGCGATCATACTCCCTCCATCCCCTAATAAATTTTCCATTATTTTTTAAACATAGATTAAGAAAAATAATTAAATAATAAATAATTGAAAGAACAAGTAAAATGGCTAGAAAAAGTAATTACGTAAGATTTAAGGTGTAGTGTAAAAATAAAAAAAATAAAAATATATTTGTAAAAAAATATGAAAAATTTATAAGTGAACGCACCAAAATGACAAATTAATGGAAATTTTAATTATATAGTCAGAGAGAGTCTTTTATATAATTCATATATAAAAATGCTTTTTAGTGTGAATAAATAAAATGAATTATTAAGTAAGAAACGAAGGAATATAATTTTATACGTATGTGTGAAAAAATATGGACAGAAATTGAACTTGACATCTAATGTTTAGAACAATGTTAAGGTTTCTATCTAAATTGTTGTCATATTTAAAATTCTAGAGAGTTCTGTGATTTACTTGCACATTTTCGTTATTAGGACGACTTATTTAAAATTACTTGTGCATTCTTAATATGAAAATATCCCATAAAATTAATAATCTCACGCACAACATTATTTTATTTTTAAAATTGTCAATTCTTTTTTATCTAAATTTTATTTTACAACTCACTAAATAACTTAAAATACCTCTCATTTATCTTTTCTCACTAACCACTAAATTCTATTTTTTTAAGGGTTGGTCTAC
The DNA here is from genome assembly GCA_963675135.1 of Galeopsis tetrahit. Taxonomy (NCBI): domain Eukaryota; kingdom Viridiplantae; phylum Streptophyta; class Magnoliopsida; order Lamiales; family Lamiaceae; genus Galeopsis; species Galeopsis tetrahit. Next base: position 74,802,970 of record OY776123.1, read on the forward strand.
TATGGACTCGAGTGCATGTTGTGCACCCTAGTCCATGTTGCACTTTTCAGTTTTACTGACTTACACTTTTTGATAAATGGTGTTGCACTTTTCAATTATTAAACTGTATAATAATATTTTTAGTTATAGTGACTTACACTTTTTAGTAATATTGTGTTGTACTTTTCAGTTTAATAACTTACACTTTTTTTTAGACTAGGGTGCACAATATGCACTCGAGTGCATACTAAACTTTACCTTTTTTTAAAGTGTGTCGATCAAATCATGAAAGTTATCCTCGAACGGAAGTAGTACAATTTACGAATTTTATGGCATATAAATAATGTCGTCAACTCATTTTTTTTAAATGGGTCCTCTGCACGGTGCACAAGAGATCAATTCATTAGTTTTTAATCCATTATTATTGATGAATTAAATATTTAGATTATTATATTAATATAAAAATAAATCGATAGCTATTACCGTAGCATAATAATGTTTACACTTTTCATTTGAAATGTCCTATAATAACCTTGACTCCTTTAAAATGAAAAAAAAAATCTTTATAAATTTTTTTTCACAATATTTAAAATTTTACATAAAATGTCATTACTTTTAATTCACACATACAAATAAATTAACTAATTTATTTATTTTATAAATAAAAATTTATTAAATTATCCCTCAAAATCTTAATTATTACTTCATATTATATATTTTTTAATATGTGTACTCGCCTGGTTATCACTCGTCATGGTCTCTAGGAAGTACACCGCAATCCATTTATTTTATTTAGTTCCTACTTCTTACAAGAAATGTTTTTATACTACTATTTTTCTTTAATTTCTTTCTTGCCCCACAGGTTTTTAGACTGAAAGAGTTGGTTTTTTTTTTTTTTATAAGATTAACAAGTTGAACATACAACCAGTTTTTCTTGTTATATTATAATAATATATGAAATTAATGGAAATAATTTGAACAACACAAATTTTTTATGAAATATATATAATTAAAGTAAATTTGGGGTAAAATTTTATGGGTCAAATTCGAGTTAAACTTTAATAAAATATACTGTATTTTTTTCGTTTTCAAATATTGTTTTACTACATGATCAAAATATTATCACTATAAATTTAAAAGTGTACTACTAAACAAATATTCAAAAGTGTACTACTTACATGATCAAAATATTATCACTAAACAAATATTCAAAGTTCGTTAAATATTGAATCAGAAAGTATAAAAAGTCGCCTCACAGCGTACGTCTCCCTTGTTTTTTCTCAATTTTGAATGGATACTCCCTATGTAGTATGTCCCATATAAATTTCCACACTTTCTATATATGGATATCCATATCAATTTGCACACTTCATAAAATGAAATATTGTCATAACCCTCACCTTTAAAATATACATATATTTACCCATATATCATTACTTTTTCATACTCAACCTACTTTTTAATTTACTTTATTTATAAAAATTTACAAAATTACCCCTCAAAACACCACTCATTACACTTTTTCTTACACATTTATTAAAATGTGTGTTATCCCAGAGGTACAAATTCCTCTAGACGGAGGGAGTACTATAAGAAGTTAAACGAAAACAATATTGAGTGAAAATTGGTTATAAAAAAAAAAACTTTAAACTATGTAAGTTATGCGGGTGACTTGTAAGCTATGAAGTATGAACTGTACTATTAGGTTTTGTTTGGATAGATAGGTGGATTTGGATATGAATTTTAAATTTATAATTTAAATTTAATTTACTTGTTTGGATTAAAATTTAATAATTAAATTAAAAAAATTAACATTTTTTTTTATTGAAATATTTTTAAATTCTCATTAAAATTATGTTATTTAAAATTTATTTATTTTAAATTTTTTCATTTAAAATATATTCTCAAATCAAATCCCCTCCGTCAAATATGACTACTCCTATTAAAAAAAAATGTATAGACGTGGTGGTGGAAGAAAAATACATAAAAGGCCTGAAATTCATTCAAAGAGAGACAGAGTGCATTTAATTTGATAGTAGCGCTTCTTTTTTTTTTTTTTTTTAATGCCTTTCTTTCTTTGTTTTATTAATCGAAATGGTCCAATCACACCTAACCCCGCCCCAAATTTCTACGTCATGAAGTAGGCCACGTGGGCGTCGGCTTATGGTCAAACAAAAAATCTCAGTCAACTCTACTTTTGTCTTTTGATTTGACATTAGCGCCGTCTTGTTGACATTGTCTCTTTATTTTCTTATTACTTCCCCTTTAGGTTTAGGGTGGATCAAAATAGCTCAAAGCTCAAACTTCCTTTTTTATATATTTGAACTTACATTTTAAATTCCTAATATATATATATAAAAAAAAAAAAAAAGGAAATGTATTGACACAAAATAATATACTGTCTTCGTCCCGCAATTACTTTCACACTTTTTTTTTTTAAACGTTCCACAATAATTTTCACATCTTTAAAATGGAAACCCCTTTATAAACTTCACCCTTACAATATCGTCAATTTTACACAAATATCATTACTTTCTCTCCACACATACACAAAAATCAACTAATTTAGTTACTTTATACATAAAGTTTTACAAAATTACCCCTCAAAACTACACTCATTATTACACTTTCTTAATATGCGTGTTTATCTACCTATGAAAATAATCCCAAGACGGAGGGAGTACTTCATTTGACCCGTTATTTTTACACTTGTTTTGTTAAGATATCATAAAATTACTTTCACACAAAAAAAAAAAAAAAAATTTATAAACTTCACCTCTCAAAATATTTATAATTTTACATAAAATATCATTACACTTGAACTTATATATATACACGAGTCAACTCATTTATTTACTTTATATATAAAAATTTATAAAATTAATCTTCAAACCCCTATCTATTAATTCACTTTCTTAATATACGTTGAACTCGTATGAAAGTAAACATGGGATAAATAGATTAATTTTAAGAAAGTCTTAAATGAGATGATCACATGCTCCATTTTAGTATTTGAATTGCATTTTTCTTTAAAATTTTAATTAATTGAGTTGATAGTCCATATAATAGAGTTAATAGGATTTCTTTAATGTATAAAATTGTCTCATACAAGTGTTATGAAAAACTAATTAAAAATTGTGCTAACTTTTGGAGTTCCATTGAATTAATGTTGTTAAGACAAAATGTGTTGATTTATTTTCATCCTTTATATTGATCAAATATAGATTTGTTATAAATATGTTTTCATCCTTTATATTGATCAAATATAGATTTGTTAAAAAATATTTATGAGATAGTGTGACACTAGACATGTTCAGCTGTTAGAAATTAGCGCTTTCAGTTTTGAATAGGCGGTTTCGATTTTTAAAATTATGAATCGAAATGGAAACGGTTACCGATTTGGATTTTTATTTTTCATTTTTTCGCTCAATTTTTGTTCGTTTTACAAAAGAATATATATATTAAAATAAGGCAAAACCACCGATTTAGCTGGTTTAATCGCCGATTTTGATTTTAAATTTTCTAAATCGAAATCGAATCTTAATTTCAAGGTTACGATTCGGTTTTCGAACCGACACTTCAAAACTGATCGATTTCGGTTTCAATTTTGCACATGTCTACCGGTGGCGCACAAGAACATCATTGAAAAAAAATTACTCTTTTTGTGCCGGCTTATGCGCAAGCTTTTTTGCGGAATTGGGTTCCTCTTTTTTCTTTAGTAGTACATCTTTTTTTGAAATAGAGAGAAAGTTTTGATGTGAAAATAGCTTATTTCTCTTTTGGGGAGTTGTTCGGTTTATTTTTATTATTAGATAAAAGGAGTTAGTTTAAAGAATTTAAAATAAATCTAAGAAAATACATTTAATTGTTCATTCAGTATAAGAAAGAATTTTAAAATCCACAAATTTAAACTTCTTACAAATCGACTCCTGTGAAAGTTACTTAATCCAAAAGTCTTCTTAAATACATCCATCAAACACATAAAAATATTCATAAAATAGATATGTTAAAATTTCCTTCTCAAATGGGTCAACGTACAACTACTATACAAGCTCTAAAATTGTGAATTTTTCCTCCTATTTCAGATTTTTTTTTTTTTTTTGTTTATTGTTTATACATAATTATAGATGAAGGCACATGTTTGATGTTATTTTAGGAGGAGTAACGCAAGGGTGCAGTGCGCACAAACTAATATTATTCAATTTAAATAATTAATATTTTTTAGTAAAAATAATTAATAGTAATCAGCAATATATTTTAGTTAAAAAAAAAAAACAAATACTCCTATTATTAATTAAAAGTACAATTTAATTGCATTGTGCAACCAAAACGTAAAAGTAGTTGTCATTTAAGAAATAAAATTAAATAATTGCAATCTATGTCTATGTAAATTTGTGGAAGTTAGGAGACTAGTACCCGGTTTTCACAACAAGAGTATTTTATTACGAAATAGAAAATTTAGACATTTTTATTCTTAATCAATTAAATAAAAAGATAATTTATGGTACATGAAAAATATGAGAAATAATTGAAGAATTAAAAATATGATATGAGAATAAAAAAATACCATTAATAAAAAAGTATTAAGCGACCTTTCAGGAGGAGGTAAATTGGAAAAATAAAAAAAAAATGAGGAGAAACTAGTTAAAATCACAAATAACAATCATTTCTTCAACTTAATCAAATACATGTCTGCTAACTTGTTTTTTACCAAAAAAAAATTATAATTAAGTTTAAAATATTTTAACATAGTTTTTTTATTTTCCAAACATTTTCAAACCCTATTATCAAAATAAAACAAGCATATTATATTATCCCTAACTTTAAGATTAATTTTTGAAAAAACTTAATTAATTGACGCTACACTTGATGCAAGTAATTAGATAAATTATGCCTGTAATTATATACTTATATTGCAAATAGAAAATGTATATAGAGAGTGATAAGAATACCATGTACGGAGTAACTTTTTTTTTTTACGGATCCCATATAACTTTATTTGATAATTTGTACTCCAGCATAAAGTAGACTAGACTGGGGTCATCGTGCTGGGAAATAATAAAATGGGAAAGACAAAAAGTGTCTAACGATGTTTGAAGTTGAATATATAGGGGGCCACACCAAGTCTTAATTACCTGCATATGCTGACTTGACTACTGCAACTTAATCCAAAAATAAAAAAAAGTACATTTCACAAAATAGATCAATATTCAATATAGATAAGTTTTTTATTTCTTTCTTTTTTCCAAGGAGTTATAAATTCAAAATAACACAGTTTGAAATTTACTTATTTAATTAAAGAATGGAATAGTAAAGAAAGTAGATGGAAAATTAGGTGCACATGGAAAATTCATACTATATTTATTATATTGTATTGAACTGGCATATATGCAAGTGCAATTAAGTCTATCTTGAGGAAAAAAAGTTAATGCATGGCTTGAATTATTTGGCAACGCCACACTATGTAATATATAGAAAACTTGTGTTTACACTTCTTCTCTGATTTAATCGATTTTGCCTGCCGACACCAGAAACAAATCTCATTCAAACATTGAACATAATATTTATGGACAAAAGGTACGTAACAGCCGCCCCATGATTTTCTCTAAAAAGATACTACTCACAACTTATGTTGATTTCTTTCCAATCCAGGAATAGAGAGAAGTGAAAAAGTGGCTTTTTTGATTAATTGAACCATGTGCTTATAAGCACAGTGCAACTCATGTATTTGAGTATTTTTTAAAAACATGACTATATATGTTTTCACTGAACAATAAATTGATATTGTTGAGTAAAAACAGTTGATACCGATTAAAAAAACACTTATGACGATTTCTTGATCACTCCAAGGGAATGAATCATGATCAATTAGGTTTAAAATTTACTAACTTTTTTTATTTTCTTCAAAAAATGAATCATGATCACTCCAAGGGAATGAAGGTACCGAGGTCATGAGACGGATCTAAATTAAATGTACTTATAAATTATAAATTTTCTTACTCGTATCAATTTTTTCTTTTAATTATTTAGAGAGCGCTTGATTTTAAAAGAATAGTAATAAGAATCATTAAAATGTAATTACAAAGAGAACGGTGATTACCTTATTAGTGATATACTCTCTAATCTTTGACTAGAGACCAAAAAAAGATATTGATTACCTAATAGTAAAATGATCGATGAATAATGATAATAGATTATAATATATAGTTAATCAAAATGGATATATAGAAGTTATTACTTATTGTGATTCATACTACCCGTACTTATATAATTATCTTTTATTTTCATTAATTACTCCCAATTACTCCATATTCATTCTCCTTGATTTTTTTAATTTTTTTTTAAATAGAACACTTTCTTGAAGGTATATTTAAATTTTATGGCTCATTAATTGCGTAAATAATATGTTTGTAAATTATTTAAACACAACAAATAATTAATTATGCACTAAAACTATACTAGATGAAGTTAATCAATTGTTTAGATTCGTAAGTAAATCACAGCCGAATCGTGACCATGAAATATTGGTTAGGGATTTGTTAGTTGCGTGATAATGCACGATTATTTTTGTATAAATTAAAAATGCCAAATCAAGAGTCGTGTTCAGAAACGTACTGGCGTCAATATTTAGGCCCACTATTGACTAAAGTTGCTAAAACAAGTCCATCCATATTATGTCTCCACTTATTTTCTTTTAATTTCTCTCTCTTAATCTCATTTAATTTAGTATATTTTATTTCATAATTTTAATCATAACTTATATGGAACCTAATCTTATAATCAAGCTTACTGCATCACCCAGTGACGGACCCAGGATTTTCAAGTCGGGGGGCCCAAATAATAACAATAAAAAAAAAATCAAAAATGAAATTTTAAAATAAGGTCATGAACTACTACTAATACTTATATAATCGAAATGATAAATTTAATTACGTTAACTTCTAAAAATAAATACCGAATACAAATAAATTATAACATTCCTCTTCGATTCTTCATATTTTGGAAGCGTTGCATGATAGCTTCGTTACTGACTTTGTGAAAGGTATCTTTTTCAATGTATGCAACTAAACAATCATTCAATAATCGGTCTCCCATTCGATTACGGAGTGCACTCTTGATGAATTTCATGGCCGAAAACGCTCTTTCTACGGTAGCTGTGGCAACGGGTAAGATCAATGATAACTTAACAAGCAAATACACTAATGGAAAAACAATGTGCTTTCTTGTAGAAATCATCTTCTGAGAAAGTCCTCCTATTCCAACAATTGTTGAGAAGTGTTCATCCAAACGCATATCAACAATAAAATTCTCTAGTTGATTGTCAAGTTCAATAAGAGCAACTTGAGAAAAATCTGAAGGATAAAATTCTGCAAGACGAAGTAGCTTATTTTTATCAAATGCTGAAAATGAATCTCTCGGATCAAAACAGGCCATACACAATAGCAACTCCGTGTTCACTTCGTTAAAACGATGATCCAACTCTTGAGCTTGCAGGTCAATCACTGAATAAAATAACTCAACACGATAATGGTGAAGGTTAGTGATTTTTTCGACCCTACGCCTTGATCGTCCACGAGCTACATGTAGGCATTCCATATTTACCACATCTATCTCATGTTTGCTACAAAAATTAGAAACTTCAATAAACAAAGTATCCCAACCTTCTTCTCTCATTGATTGCAAACGTTTTTTTGATACTTTCACCATCCTCATTGCATTAACTATATCTTGATCCTTTCTTTGAAGAGCTTGTGACAATTCATGAGTGATTCCCAAAATATCCGTCATAAGATGTAACAAAAATACAAACTCAAACCGATTAATGATATCTAGCAATTCAATTGCTTCACCTTTATGTGTATTATCAACAGCATTCTCCCCAACATCCTCAAGAACATCAACAACAGAAGAATATAAATACATGAGGTTAACAAGTGTACCATAATGAGAACTCCAACGAGTATCTCCAGGCCGCTTTAATGTCATTTCCTGGTTTTTTCCTTTTCCAGTCTTGATTTCATCATTTGCAATCCCTTCGACAACCTTCTCCTGTTGCTTCTCTCGAAACATATCTCGGCGCTTGCAAGAACCTCCAACAACATTACATAACCGTGTAACTGTATTAAAAAAAGTAGCAATAATTGCATTATCTTTAGCAACAGCAACAAGTGTGAGTTGAAGTTGATGAGCAAAACAATGAATGTAATAAGCACTAGAATTCTTCCTTAATATCAAACTTTTGAGTCCGTTAAATTCACCCCTCATATTACTTGCTCCATCATAACCTTGACCTCTTAAACTAGATATACTCAAACCATAAGTGGAAAACAAAGAATCAATGCCCTTCTCAAGTGATGTTGCAGTTGTGTCACTAACATGCACGAGACCAAGAAAACATTCAACAACGCAACCACTTTTATTCACATAACGTATAACAACCCCCATTTGCTCTTTGACCGAAACATCTCGACACTCATCAACTAGTATGGATAAAAACTCATTTCCAATATCCTTAATGATAGCATTGGTTGTCTCAAGTGCAGATGCATTTATAATATCCTTTTGAATCTTGGGTGAAATAAGCTTGAGATTTTCCGGAGCATTTTTCAAAACAACATTATGAATTTCTTCATTGCAAGAAGCAATAACTTTGAGAAGTTCAATGAAATTTCCTTGATTTAATGATTCTTCTGACTCATCATTACCTCGAAAAGCTAATCCTTGCATAATGAGATAACGAAGACAAATAATAGTTGCATTTAATCTACAACGATACTCAACCTTTGATTGCTCCGAGATTTTAGCGAATGACACATCAATATGTTGAGCCCGATGCATCAGAACTTGACAAGCCAATCTACATTTGTTATGTTCACTATTATGATCTCCAACATGATCCCTCAATTTTTCTTTCTTTCGCCAAGTGTTAAATCCCTCGTTTATAAATGCATTGTGCCCACTTTCACTCTTCCCCGTGGAAAAAAGATAACAATATAAACAAAACGCGGCATCTTTCTTAATGCTATACTCCAACCAATCCTTATATTCATCAAACCAAGATCCAACAAATTTACGCTTTCGATTCCCATCTAACACTTTTTGAGGAAAATCATGATTACGTGGTTGACATGGACCTTTTAATAAATAAGTTCTACGTACCTGTTCAATCAAGTTTGGTGGATAGCTCATTATCTTAGGTCGAAGTCCCGGATCACTAGGAAGATTTTCTAAATCAATCTCAATAGTGTTTTGATTTGATGATTCTTGAAGTTGAACATTAGAAGTAGACACATCGAGTGGTGAAGACGATATTTCGTCAATATTATTCGAAGTTTTCTTATAATATCGCTCCATTATCTAAAAAAAAATAGATAATTATCAAATTAAAAGTAACATCAATTTATAATTAAAAAATATTTAAATATTATTTTATTTATATATAAATTAACTAAATGGAGAAAATATAGCAAAACTCATCATATAATTTGGCATTCTAATTTCTGTTATCTCCAAATCTCCAAATTAATCCCTCCCCTCTAAATGGCTAAATTAATCACCCGCAAATAATTAAATATCAATAATATAAGTCACTTAATTACATAAATAAATAAATAAATAATTATTTCTCCAATTATACAATTTAATAAATTTTAGTCAGTTTGTTTTACAACAATCAATACATAATACATATTAATTAACCAGATGGATATATATTCTTAAACTTTAAATATAAAGAATTTATTTCATATAAAAAAATTAAGTGGGGACAGTCCCTAAAATTTGAAAAACTCTAAATTCAACAAAAAGACAAAAGAATAGAAATAAAAATAATTGTGGTGGAACAATCAAAATAATAAAGAAAGATAAAAAAGTTAAATTAATAATAAACAAATTTTACCTTCAATATCTAAAATTAATGGAAGTCTTAAACTTGAAAGCTTTGCGACGGCGTGCGTTAATGAAAAGAAGGGAGACTCTGTTATTTTTTGTGTGGGGAAGGATGAAGCGAAATCTGTATTTTAATTGAATAAGTGAAATTGGTAAATATTAGTATAAATTAGTATAAATTCACGCCGACTATTCAGTGAAAAGTGGGCCGCATAATCTATACCATATATAATTAATATATATATATATATATATATATTATTAATATTATTTAAATATATATATGTGAAATTACGAAAATGCCCTCGAAAAATTTACAAAATTGGTGGGGGGCCCACTGCCCCCCCTGGGCATTGCCTGCGTCCGTCACTGGCATCACCTGGCGAAAATTCAAACTAATGGCACATGGATTGCAACAATGATTAATATTATGTCGACATTAACTTAATTAATAAAAAAAAAATTAGGTCAAGGCAAGTAATTAAGTTTTAATTTGTCAACTTAAAATGTCTTTCATTAGTTGTATAACCGACTTGAGATAATCAAATGAGATTAAAAAAATAACCTTTTAATCAAATACGTGTCTAGGATTAATGTATACCGGCCCCATCTATCCCTTTAAAATGTTTACTTTTTTTTTTTTTTTTTTTTTATGTACCAACATAAAGTTTACTACTTTTTTTTTGGATAAAATTTACTCCTCTCTTCACCTTTTTTTTTTATTATTTCATTTATCTTTTGATTTTTTTTCTTTCTTATCTATATATCCATACTTTTTAAAATTATATTCCTTAATTTTAGTGTCGTAAATAATCTAAAAGACGAGAGGGAGTATATATGGGGAATGGGACATTGCTGCATTTAATTTAATTTAATTTTATATTGGTTAGAGGTTGGAAAATGAAAAATAAATAAGATGATGCCTCTCCTCTCACTATGTTAATTAGACAGTTGTGACAACGATGTGAGTTCACACCGGGATTAATTATATGGAAAAATCAAGCACCCTAGCTCGTCCAACTGCTCAAGTCATTGACCAATTTACCAACTTTAATTAGCTTAATTTCTTTGTAATTAAACAAAATTATATTATTTTTTTCGGTTACGATATACAGTATTATATAATCATGGTCTTATTAGACTCAGCTCAATAGTATTCTAAAGGATAATATATATATAACTCAAATCTTATTTTGTGTATTAGACTGTTTCACACTCTACTAATTATGATCTAGGCCATGTCGATTACGGAATTTAATTCAATTATGCAACTCTTATAAAAATAAAACTTTAATTTAATTGTAAGAATTGTATATTTTTTTTGTTTAGTTATAGAAATTGGATAAGTTTGGTTCTAGAAGTATAAAGGAATAAGTTTGCTGTTTCATTTTCTTTGGATTTTTCTTTTTTATGCTTATAGTGTACTTTAAACTGTTGTATTCTGTGACATGTCTTTATGGGCCATTTTTCATTTTTCCTATTAATATATTTGCTTTTTTACTGATAAAAAAATAAAAAAAAATGTGTGGAAGAAAGCAATATACGTGTCCTAAATCGAAATACAAATTTCCAAGCCTAATACCCATACCCGCACGCCCTCAATTTCCCCACCTATGCTTAGCTTTTGGCACCCCCTACAATACAACTCAACTCAGATATACTAATTTTCAATTTACAATCTCAATTATTATATTATTTAGGCATTATGCATGACTAAAATAAGCTATGACAGCTAAATCATAAAATATTAAATTGTAGTAATACATTTCTGACTTTGTATCAATAATGAATTAACTTCACTATGACAATAAATAATTTTAAATCAATACTAGACTTTTTAACAATGAGTGTGTATGGATTATTTGGCCTGAGTGATTTTTTTTTTTTTTATTTCAAATTTTAAAAGATAGTGACAACCTTATTAATTGTTTAGATACATGGCCAAAAGAAATTATTTTCATGTACACCAATTACACCCTTCCACTCAAACAATTTTAAAAGATAGTGACAACCTTATTAATTGAAATGAGAAGAAGATCAGAAAAAAAAAACTCCGTAACAACTATTGAGTGACACACATTCATGATCCATGCACTAATTACGCATAGGTTTTTCATCTTAAAAAAAAGGATGTGGGTTGAATGAAGTGGGATGATTCAAGTAGTTTGAGGTGGGATGATTCAAATAGTTATAGAACACCACCACTTAGATCATTGTAATCATGATTTAAAGTCATATGAAATCAAAATTAATTAAGTTTTCAAATTTTAATACTTTAATTATTTCTATTTCAGGTTGTAGAAGTCGAAAATCGGTAGTCGATGTTGGAATTAATGGGAATTAATTGGGTTTTGACACCCTTATCTAATTTAATTAGTTAGACGGACTAAACGTTAATTAAGAAATAATTGAACGTGACATAGTCGATCTACTCGCGGAGTAGATGAACGTGGTATATTTAATATCTCAAAACCGAGTTAAGGTGAGTGAGAAATTAATTGTAGAAGTTGAAGGGTTTCAACTTGGAAGTTTGAGAATGTGGGAAATTGTCCCACATAGGAAACCTACAAAACATTTATGATGTATAAAGGTATTGAAGTAGCATGGTAGTTCAACTATCTAAAAGAGGTACACTCCTCTAAGAGCCAAACGCGCGCGCGCCCGTCCGGCCGGCTCGGCTCGGCTTCGGCAATTGGTCTTTGGTGGTCTTTGGGGCCCGCCTATCTGGAAGTCTCAAACTTGGTCTTCAAGATTCAGTCTTCAAAACTTATCCACGTGCGAGATATTATCTCAACCGCTGCGAGTGTTCAGTTCGTAACTAAGTACGTTCGCCGATACTTCTTACACAGTGGTGCTAAGGGATTCCCTTGACTCGACTTATTTGAGGTATTCTGTGTTTTTCTGTTTATTCTGATATTTTTGATATTGCCGATACTTCTTACACAGTGGTGCTAAGGGATTCCCTTGACTCGACTTATTTGAGGTATTCTGTGTTTTTCTGTTTATTCTGATATTTTTGATATTGCAGTTTACACGGCGTAAACCGGAACCAACAATCGCAGAACAGAATATATAATTAATATTTTCGAAACTAAATTAATTTTTCGGACTTAATTAATTTAAATAATCCATTGCAGTATCAAAGATGAATGATAACATGGATGTCGATCCCGTCAATACGGAAGCAGTACATGGTACTGAAAATATTGGCAACGATGCTAATAACTGAGCGTCTTCTGATCGTTCAGAGTCGCACAGCTCCGACATGAAATCACAAGGAAAACCTAGTGATCATGCAGAAAGAGCTAAGTTCAGAAGCAGCACGCTTGAACCGCTTCCTCCTTTCCACAATCCCACAAGGGATCCGATGTTTAACTTCTCCGCACCTGGGCCGAGGCCAATGGTCGTACAAGGGGAAAAGCAGGAAAAATTCTCCGGGACTGAATTCAAGCGATGGCAAAGTAAGATGCAATTTTACCTAACCATGCTTGGAATGAATAGGTTTCTAACCGAAACGAAGCCTAAACAACCTGAGGCAAGTGCAAGCCAAGAAGAGAGGATCTTCTACGATCAGTGGTTGAGTGGTGATTATATGTGCAGAAATCACATCATTGGAGGACTTTCCGATACACTCTACAGTGTCTACTGTGACATAAAAACTGCCAAGGAACTGTGGGAATCCTTGGAGAAGAAATACAGAACTGAAGGTGCCGGATTAAAGAAATTCGTCGTCTCACAGCTGTACGATTTCAAGATGGACGATAACAAGTCTGTAGTGGATCAAGTCCAGAAACTGCAGATTATCTTCCATAAGATTGCTGCTGAAGATATGGTGTTACCTGATGCATTTCAAGTAGCGACCGTGGTCGAGAAACTGCCTTCATCGTGGAAGGATTTCAAATCATATCTAAAGCACAAACGAAAGCTGATGAGCTTGGAGGATCTGATTATTCGTCTCAGAATTGAGGAGGACAATCGGAAGAGAGAAGGCAAGGGGCCTGCCCTCCAGATTGAAGCCAAAGCTAACTTGATGGAACGAGAGGGTCCGTCAAGGAAAAGGAAACGTCCAAACGAATCTGCTGCCAACACAACGAAGATTGTGAAGGGGAAGGGTCCAGCCGCAAAGCAGAAATTCACTGGAAATTGCTATAACTATGGGAAACCGAACCATAGGTCCAGTGAGTGTCGTCAACCTCGTCGTGACGATAAGGAAAAGGGCAAACAGAAAGCACAAGATTCTGTGAACCTTACAGATTTGGACATGTCCGCAGTGGTGACGGAGGTCAACATGGTGGACAACAAGAAAGAGTGGTTTGTGGACACCGGTGCCACTTGCCACGTCTGCTCGGAGAGATCTGCATTCTCAGACTACTCTCCATCGGATGGGAGAAAGTTGTTCATGGGCAATCAAGCCTCATCTGAAGTGGCTGGAATTGGGCCAGTCGTGCTTAAACTGACATCCGGAAAAGAGCTAACATTGAAGGAAGTGCTGCATGTCCCAGACATCCGGAAGAATCTGATTTCGGGATCTCTTCTAGTTAGCAATAAATTTAGACTAGTCTTTGAAGCTGATAAGATAGTTCTAAGTAAGTTTGGTCACTTTCTCGGGAAGGGTTATCTCGAGAATGGTTTGTTTAAATTAAGAACAATGGTTGTAAGCCCCAAAGGCAAACAAATTATGAATGAAATTGCTTCTACTTCTGCGTATATCGTTGAGTGTTCCTCTTTATGACATTCTAGATTAGGACATGTGAATCTAAAATCCCTAAAGCGATTAGTAAATCTCGATTTACTTAAAATTGATAACGTTGATACATCCAAACGATGTGAAATATGCACGGAAGCAAAATTGACCAAACTACCGTTTAAAACTGTTGAAAGGAACACCGCTGCTCCTCTAGACTTAATTCACACGGATGTATGTGATTTGAAGTTTGTACAAACTAGAGGAGGGAAAAAGTATTTTATTACTTTCATAGACGATTGTACACGATTCTGCTACGTTTACCTTTTAAAGAGTAAAGACGAAGCTATCGAAGCTTTTAAACGTTACAAAACTGAAGTAGAGAATCAATTGGACACTCGAATTAAATCAATTCGTAGTGATAGAGGTGGAGAGTACGTAGCTCCGTTTGAACAATTATGTATTGAATCTGGGATTATACATCAAACGACAGCCCCTTACTCACCTCAGTCTAATGGTGTTGCGGAGAGGAAAAACCGAACACTAAAAGAGATGATGAACGCAATGTTAATCAGCTCTGGTCTACCTCAGAACTTGTGGGGGGAAGCTATTCTGTCGGCTAACCACATTCTGAATAAGATTCCTCATAAAACTAAGGATCAAACTCCTTATGAAATATGGAGGAAACGAAAACCTTCATACCAATACCTCAAAGTGTGGGGGTGTTTGGCTAAGGTTGAAGTACCACTTCCTAAACAAGTTAAGATCGGCCCTAAAACAGTCGATTGTATCTTTATAGGATATGCTTCAAACAGTAGTGCCTATCGATTTCTGATTCACAAATCCGAAGTACCGGATATGACAGAAGGCACTACGATTGAGTCAAGGAACGCAGTATTCTTTGAAAACATTTTTCCTCTTAAGGATAAAGAGGAAAGCTGTTCGAGTAAAAGAACTCTCGAAGCAACAGACGACACTGTTAGTCCTTCCACTCAAGAGACTGAAGAACCGAGACGCAGTAAAAGAGCTAGAATTGATAAAGATTTTGGTTCAGACTTCATTACCTATGTTTTGGAGGAAGAAGAACCCAAAACTATCAAAGAAGCAATGGCAAGACCAGATGCACACCTCTGGAAAGAAGCCATAAAAAGTGAATACGAGTCTATTCTCTTAAACCACACATGGGAGTTGGTTGACCTCCCCAAAGGTTGTAAGCCTTTAGGATGCAAGTGGATCCTTAGAAGAAAGTACAAAGCAGATGGATCTGTTGATAAGTACAAAGCTCGTCTTGTTGCAAAGGGGTTTAAACAAAAGGAAGGGTATGATTTCTTCGATACATACTCACCAGTGACAAGGATCACCTCCATTCGGGTGTTAGTCGCCATTGCTGCGTTGCACAATCTCGAAATACACCAAATTGACGTTAAGACAGCGTTTCTTAATGGTGAGATGGATGCTGAAATATACATGGAGCAACCTGAAGGGTATGTTGCTCCTGGAAACGAGAAAAAGGTGTGTAAACTCGTTAGATCACTATATGGACTTAAGCAAGCTCCAAAACAGTGGCACTTGAAATTTGACAGTACAATGCTGTCAAATGGGTTTCGTATTAACGAATGCGATAAGTGTGTGTATGTGAAGGATACACCCACTGGATATGTTATTGTGTGCTTATATGTCGATGACATGTTAATCATGAGCAACAATCACGATATCATAGTTAATACGAAGAACATGTTAAGTAGAAACTTTGACATGAAAGATATGGGACTAGCAGATGTGATTCTTGGAATCAAGATAGAGAGAACATCCAATGGAATTTCCTTGACACAATCTCACTATGTGGAGAAGGTACTAAAGCAATTTAAGGCCTTTGACGATCCACCTGCTAAGACACCTTTGGAACTCAATGTTCACTTGAAAAAGAATAGAGGAGAACCAGTGGCCCAACTGGAATACGCAAGGATCATTGGAAGTATGATGTACATAACGAACTGTACACGCCCTGATCTTGCATGTTCGGTAAACAAGTTGAGTCAATACACGAACAATCCAAGTCATGAGCACTGGAAAGCGTTGAAAAGGGTATTAAGATACTTGAAGTACACCCTTGATTATGGGCTTCACTATACAAGACATCCAGCTGTAGTCGAAGGATACAGTGATGCAAATTGGATATCAGACACGAAAGACTCGCTATCCACCAGTGGATATGTATTCACTATTGGAGGAGGAGCAGTGTCGTGGAGGTCCAAGAAACAAACTTGTATTGCTCGTTCCACAATGGAATCAGAATTTATAGCGTTAGACCTAGCCGCTGCAGAGGCTGAATGGTTGCGTAATTTTCTGGAAGACATTCCTTGTTGGAGGAAGCCGGTACCTGCGGTGACGGTACACTGTGACAGTCAAGCTGCCATTGGGAGAGCTTCGAATGTCATGTACAACGGAAAGTCGAGACACATACGTCGTCGACACAACTACGTTAGAGAATTGATCTCCACTGGAGTAATGTCCATTGACTATGTCAATACGAAGGACAATATAGCGGATCCGCTCACGAAGAGCATAAATCGAGATCAATTGGACAAGCTGGTAGAAGGAATGGGTCTAAAACCCACAATAAAAACCAAAGCAGTGGTAACCCAACCATGATGACTGGAGATCCCAAGAACTTGGTTCAATGGGAAAACGAAGCTGTGGAGGTTAGTGAGAAAACACTTGAAAAATATGACTATTCCGGACAGCACTATCTCAAGTGTTAACGACCCGTAAGATGTGGTAAAGGCTGAGTCTTGGACTCTTAATAATTCCTAGAGTATAACGGGATACTTGAAAGGAAGTTACCTATATAAATGAGAAGTGAGGGCCGCTTCGACCAAACATTTATGAAGTACAAAGGACGTCCATGGCCAAAACGGACAAAAACGTGAGAACGATACGAAGACGAGATCAAAGTGTGCTGACACTGTTGTCTAGGTATACACTATGGAGGAATAGTTCAAGGCATCGCGTCCACTAAGCCGCCGGTATATCCGATAGTGTTTGGCTACGGAAAGTTCAAGGCCAAAAACCACTTATCCGGACGCACGGAGATCTCACTCGAACTGAACACTGAGTCTGATGTTGTATAGATACGATTTTCACTCATGTGGGGGATTGTTGGAATTAATGGGAATTAATTGGGTTTTGACACCCTTATCTAATTTAATTAGTTAGACGGACTAAACGTTAATTAAGAAATAATTGAACGTGACATAGTCGATCTACTCGCGGAGTAGATGAACGTGGTATATTTAATATCTCAAAACCGAGTTAAGGTGAGTGAGAAATTAATTGTAGAAGTTGAAGGGTTTCAACTTGGAAGTTTGAGAATGTGGGAAATTGTCCCACATAGGAAACCTACAAAACATTTATGATGTATAAAGGTATTGAAGTAGCATGGTAGTTCAACTATCTAAAAGAGGTACACTCCTCTAAGAGCCACACGCGCGCGCGCGCCCGCCCGTCCGGCCGGCTCGGCTTCGGCTTCGGATTTGGCAATTGGTCTTTGGGGCCCGCCTATCTTTTTGCAGACCCAAAAACTCCGAAAAGCCCAACTCTTCATTCCTGGAAGTCTCAAACTTGGTCTTCAATACCGAAAGCCTTACACTGTTCTTTCTTGTGACGGATTAATATCCGAAGATGTTCAGTTCGTAACTAAGTACGTTCGCCGATACTTCTTACACAGTGGTGCTACTGTGTATTAAGTGAAAGTCGTTTTACCTTTGGGAACGGAACGCCGTAACAGTCGAGCACTATCCTGGGCGTATTATGTTCTGCGGGAAAAGGGATTCCCTTGACTCGACTTATTTGAGGTATTCTGTGTTTTTCTGTTTATTCTGATATTTTTGATATTGCAGTTTACACGGCGTAAACCGGAACCAACAGTCGACGGATTGACGCTGCTTGTCTAGAATATTTTTTTTAAAAATGTTTTAATAGTAAAATTCTCAAACAATAAATATGAAACTTTAATTTAACAAAATCAGAAAATTGGAAATTAAAGAGGTCTTTGAAAAATTAAAACTTACCAAAATAATGTCGAAATATACAAAAATACAGTTTTCTCCCTTAAACGAGAATTTTATAAAAAATAAATAAATTATAGGAGTACATCATAGTAAAGCCACATATTTTGATTAGGGCATCGATTCCACTTAAAAAAGTATGTTCGATTGTTCGAATGGAACTTTCACACTAGAAAGTCTAAAAATAAAAGACGTCTAGTCGAAAATCGCTAGACAGACGATAGACGTGACTAACGCCTAGGCACCGCCTTGAAAGGCCTAGACACCGGCTTTCGCAACTGAGCTTCTAATATATGACTCATTGGTTTATGAGGTCGAGAGCTTGCGCTCAATCATATTTTAAAGAAAAACACGACACAAAGCCTATGTTAAGTCTCACCTCATTTATGACACCATCTCACAATGTTACATTCTTTTCTTACACTCCCTCCATTCCACAGAAAACGTGCACATTTAACACATATATATATGAACGTCACATATTAATGTGCACACTTCAAAAAAAATTAAATTAAATTAAACATTTTCCTAATCTTTACCCTTAAAATGTTTATCTTATATATTTGTGAATTTTCTAAAATCCTATGTGGCCAAAGAGAGCATTTCCTTACTGTTCTTCTTTCAATAGATAAATTATTCTTAAACTAAATTAATGTTTAATGTATTTAATTATAAAATTAAAAAAAAAAAAAAAATTATGCGTAGGGTGTATACCAATATATATAGACATGTTTATCTATTTGTCATTTACACACATATTCAATTTACTCATTTTTTTACTTTATTTATAAAAATTTACTAAACTATTTTTCCAAACTTTACCTATTGTACGTATATTTATCTTAAATTTTGTGCACAGTTAAGAATGCAAATTCATTTGAGACATATAAAAGTAGTAAGAAATACTCTTCAAACTAGGTATATATGAAATTCAACCAAACTTCATACATAATGGAGATTTAAACCCCTAGGTCCCAACAACATCCATTTAAACCCACAATAATTTTTTTTTTTTTTTTGCCAAACTTATGATGAATTGTATTTAAAATGTCTATATCTACCCTCAAATACTAATTTTGAATCTATTCTTTACTGTGCCATTTCAATTCTTCTCCATTTTCACTTTCCTAATTTTATAGAATTTCTAATTTTTTTTTTCTTTTTCTATTTTATTTTGTGTAACCGTTTTTTTTTTCTCTGTGATTTACATTTTTTCATTTTTTGTGTAATCATTTTTTTTTTTACAATCTTGTGTAATAGGCGAGTTTTGCACTAGTTGTTTATTATTTCAGATTAAATTTAATTTTAACATAGGCTTTTGTTTTCTCTCTATGGAGAGTAAGTATGCTTATTAGAGTTGTGACATTAATTAATTGGCAACAGAAATTTGAAACATCACAAAAGGCATTTCCAAAATATTTGAAATAGAACAAGCACTACGAAAAAAGTATCCAAATAGTGAGAGATTTGGCGAGGGAAAAGTCCTCTTTAACATGAATAACGAGGGATTTCTCTCGTCAGAATTTCCTCGCTATTTTTTACCGAGTATTTTAATTTATCCCTCACCTGGCCGCGAGCATTAAATTCCCTCGCCAGCTTTGCGAGGGTTTTTTGAACCCTCGATATTTCCCCCTCCATCTGCTCCCCTTGTAAAACCCCTTGCCACATACCCTCACAATTTTCCCTAGCAATTTTGACAATTATTTATAGTGAAGAATTACTTTTATGCTTTAAACATATATAGAAGCACGAGGTAATAGATTATATCAATTCTTCAGTTTTACCTTCTAGTAGATCTTTAACATGCGTTTTTTTGTTTACAAATTAAATACTCATCATTTTTCTCCTCCCCATGACTCGAACCCAGGATCTAAGGCCTACGTAGTGGTGCTCTAAGCACTTGAGCTATCCCACTTTGTCTATCTTTAACATGCGTTGATTTCTACTATTATGAGACGGTTTGACAGATAGTAAAAAAAGATTAATGCATAGTACTAGATTGTAGGGTTGTGTAGTGTGTACAACCTAAGTCCAAACTAAGCTCACCTAGTAGTCGTGAGTAACCGGGAATGGATCGGGCCGTCAAAGTGGTTGACTTTGTCCATGTTCTCTTTCATTTTCATCACGTGGAAAGCGCCGCATGGTTCGGGCCGGTGGATTGCATTTGATTTCCTCTCTCTCTTGCTTTTTAGTCTCTCCTTCTTTATTACCCTTTATTATTATTATTTATTTATTTATAGGAACGAGTCAAATTGAGTCTTGACGAAATTTGGAGGAAACCCTCTGCGTCTCCTAGCTACCACCAGTTTCACTTTAGTCAAAGATGTGGGCCCTATGCCATCTGGCACCCAACCCTGACGCACCATCTTACGTTTCCTAGCTTACATTAAAATTTCTTACTAGGTTTTAATACTACATGGTAATAAGTAATAACCCATACCTATTCACACTCATTCACATACTACCAAATGGATCAAATCTACACAACCATAAGTAAAATTATGCATTCAATAATGTGCCTAGGATGTAATAATTAGTTAGTGGATTTGAAACCTTATACCCACACTACATTTCATACTTTTCTTCTTAATAAATTTCATAATAAACTTCATTCTTACAATATCCACAATTTTACATAAAATGTTATTACTTTTAAACCGATACAAATCAAATAAATTATTTACATTATACATAACAATTTACAAATTTATTTCTCAAAACTCTACTCATTATTAAACTTTATTAAATAGTGTGTTCACTTACATTTGAAAGGTATTACAAAAGGAGGGAGTAACTCATTTACTTGAAATCCACTTTATTAAATGTAATAGTATTAGTTTATAAAAGTAATAATATAAATAAATGTTATTGTATTATATACTTTCTTCGTTCCATAATAACTTTTATATCCATAAAATTGAAAACTTTTTATAAACTCCACCCTTATAATATCTTCAATTTTACACAAAAATGTCATTACTTTTGGACCCACGCATACACATAAGTTATTTTTTTTTTTTTAACTTTATACATAAAGATTTATAAAATTACTATTCAAAACTCAAATTATTAATTTTTGTGTCGAGCTACCTGTGAAAGTTATTTCGAGACAGTGCATGAATTAATTTCATAAGGTGACAAATTCTACGTGAGAGTCTTCCTTACTAAAATGACTGTTTTCATAGTAATTGTACGTATAATTATTCAAACTTGAATGTTTCACGTTATTTACAAAGTATTTTACCGCGACACGGGTATGTGGTTCCTAATCCCAATCTTAAATATCTTTTCCGGCTTTCTTACTTCACACACACGACACACAAAATTTTCAAAAGAAAATTCAAAAAAAAAAAAAAGAAAAAGAAACTTTCCGTATTTTCCTGGTCCAAGAAAGTTTTCTTTTTTCAACGTTCCCAGCTGCTGCTGGCGTCCTCAATTCATTTTAAATAGGCTCGTGCACTGCACTTGTTGAAGACTTCTCAAATTCTTGAAATCTCCCCTCTCTCTCTCTCTCTCTTTCTTCATTATAAAATAAGTATAAGTATTCAAAGAATTCGCATCGTTTTCAGAATTAGATTTCCGATCAATTTATGGACAGAGGATGGGGTCTCACTGTTGATAATAATAATAATTCTGATCAAGTTGCAGGGTTCTTCTTAAACAAGCCTCCTGTTTTTGGTGTGAATTTAAGTCCTAGGTTATTAGATCACCGGAGCAACAACGGTCTGATTATGTTTCCGGTTAATTCACGCGGCAAGGAAGAGCAAACCGGCGGTGGTGAAAACCGTGAAGTGGACTTTTTTGCAGAGAAGAAGAAAATTGATGTGAAGAAGGAAAATTCACATGCTCATCCCACAGAGTTTGATGTCAACGTGAGTATACTTGCATATTACCTAATTAGATAGATACAGTATTTCATTTTTAATTGAGATATTTATTTATTTATTAAAATGGTGTAGACTGGTTTGCAACTGGTGACTGTTAATACCGGAAGTGATCAATCGACGGTGGACGATGGGATGTCTAATTATGATGCTGAGGATAAGAGAGCTAAGAAAGAGGTATAAATTGTTTCATATATTTTGAATTGAAATTGTGTGTTAATAATTGGTTTGTGGGTTAATTAATATATATATAAAATTAATTAGGTGGTACAACTTCATGTTGAATTGGAAAGAATGAATGGAGAGAATCAGAGGTTAAGAGGGATGCTATCTCAAGTGAGCAACAATTACTCAGCACTACAGATGCATCTCGCCACCTTGATGCAACACCAACAACAACAAACCCCAATTGTTGACAGAAAATCTGAACAAGAGAAGAACGATGCAGTAGTAGTGCCTGCAAGACAGTTTTTGGACTTGGGGCGTGCAGCCGCCGAAGAACAATCAAACTCTATATCGGAAGAAAGAACGCTCTCCGGATCACCTCCCAACAATTTGGATACTACTACTGTATCTAGGAATAAGAGAATTGGCCGTGATGAGAGCCCGGAATCTCAAGGATGGGCCCCACAAAAGGCTCCCAAGTTAAGTCCGGCTCCCAAGCCCACCGTTGACCAGACAACCGACACAACCATGCGCAAGGCTCGTGTCTCCGTTCGTGCTCGATCCGAAGCTCCCATGGTAATTAATAATTCCATCTACCTATTAATATTTAGATCATAGTATATATATAAGATTATATTGATTGAATTTTTAATTTTGCAGATTTCTGATGGATGTCAATGGAGAAAGTATGGACAAAAGATGGCTAAAGGGAATCCATGCCCACGAGCGTATTATCGCTGCACAATGGCAGTCGGGTGTCCAGTTCGCAAACAGGTGCAGTACTACACTTTTCAATCAATTTATTTAATTTAAGATAAAAATTTGTGTGAGACGGTAGTCTGACTTATTGTTAATGGTTTCAGGTTCAAAGGTGCGCTGAGGACCGAACAATCTTGATCACTACCTACGAGGGAACACACAACCACCCACTGCCGCCGGCCGCCATGGCGATGGCCTCCACCACTTCTGCCGCCGCCAACATGCTCCTCTCCGGTTCGATGCCGAGCGCGGACGGCATGATGAATCCCAACTTCCTAGCAAGAACAATACTTCCATGCTCATCAAACATGGCCACAATCTCAGCCTCCGCTCCTTTTCCGACAGTCACTCTCGACCTCACCCAATCGCCAAACCCATTACAATTCCAAAGACCGCCGCCGCAGTTCCACCTCCCCTTCCCCAATCAGAATTCCTCCGCCACTCAAGCTTTCGGACAAGCCCTCTACAATCAGTCCAAGTTTTCCGGTTTACAAATGTCCAAAGACGAGGGCGTGTCCCAACAGCCGCAGCAGCATCCCTCGTTCGCCGACACACTCAGCGCTGCAACGGCGGCGATCACGGCGGATCCCAACTTTACCGCCGCTCTTGCTGCGGCCATCTCCTCCATTATCGGTGGCGCCGGCCAACCGAATACCGCCGCTCCAAGTAACCCCAACGTAAATAACAGTAATAGCAACGGCAGTTTTCCGGGGAATTAATTAATCACGCGGCATGTTCATTTGTTATTATTAATTATTACAAATACGTAAGTCTATCAGTCCTGTATTCCAAAATGTTCTTTTCTTTTTTGTAATCTTGTTGAATTTCTGGGGGTAGATGTGGAATTTAACATGTCCATATTATATTTTGTTTTGTTGTATTAGCCGGGGAAAATGTTTAGGACACAAAAAAATACATTCTTTTTTTTCTTAATATTGGTTTATCTCTATTTAAATTTTTAGTATTTCAGTGTTTGGATTACTTGTTACATTTTTCCACAATTTGAAGAAAAAAACAAAATGTGGAATAATCAAGTCTATGAAAAGGTATATGCTGATTGTGGGAGTCAACAAGTCCGGCTATATTTGTTTGACACGTAAAGGGTGGTGACAAAATAGGATAGACTTCAAAATTTGTGTAACAGAGACTTTTTTTTATGACATTTCTGGGCAACTTCCTTTTGATTATTTTTTCAAATCCAATAATGTCAGAGAATCGCCTCGTTTACATTTTGCATTAAATATAAACGTGAATTTTAGTTTAGTTTATGTTCTCGAATGTGACGTGATCAGGCCCACCTATGTTGACACTTCCCTATAGAGAAGCTTGCGGCGCTCTTCAAAATAATAATAGAGATTTTATTTTTATACCTAATTGATACTAAATTAATAATTCAGCGAAATTTCTTAGCACCACGCGCAGGCCAGGGTTGTAATAATTTATATATATATATATATAAAAAAAAAATACATTATCGGTTGACAAATAAGTCATCTTTTAACATTCCATTCTTATTTACAATTAATTAAATAAATTTTAAGCTTTTTGATCATTTTTTTTTTTTCAAATTTAGTCTCCATCTAACTTTTAAAAATATTCATAATTTCTTAAAAGTAAATTTTTTTGAAAGAGATTGAAAAAGATAAAATATTTATAGTAAGCTAAAATTATGAATGTATTAACATCTTTATAAAACTTGTCAATACACTTCTTAATTTTTAAAAAAAATTATAAAAATTAAAAAGTTATTTATTTGTGAAGGGAGGAACTAGAGATCGAGTATAAGCTTCTATAGTTTTTTTTTATATATTTAATTAGTTTGTTATAGTGATTAGAGGCCTTAGGGCTCCTCCTACTATGTGTATTATACGATTATTTGTGATCAATCCAGACTATTATATAGAGCATGAGTTTCTACTATGAATATGAAGATATACGGTACATCTATAAACTATTATATGTGTTTGGAGGATCAAGATTGGCTAATATCCAATTACACCTTCGACTCGATTTGACTAAATTCTCGCGTCATAGGTAACAAATTCCTACTGACCTACCTATAGATTAGACGATCATGCAGTTTGCAATTGACTTCTATCCAGATAGAACATATCGTATAGAAAATTGAATATATTCGAAAAAAATAAACTTATAATTTTTTAAGGCTAGTATCGTAGGAATAGCATCATATTGAGATGCCTATATAAGAGTTGAGTACCCCGGCTCTTATCTATCTATATATATATAAAAACACAATAGCCGTCATTTTTATTTTCCCGCCCAATTCATTTTCAAACACTGTTTTTTAATTTTTTTTTATTACCTTTGCACGCGTTTTCACTTTTCGAGAAGGCGTTTTACTTTTTCAATAAGCAAACCCTTCAAATTCTCCTCTCTCTTTAACATTGATTACAAAATGCAGAGAACATTAATCTAAATATCTAATAGCCCATTCCCATTTTTCAGCTTTTGGCTGAAGCAAACTCTTCCAATTCCAGGTCTTTTATTTTTCTTTTGGGGGACACCACTCACGCCCTATTTCTTCTTTTTCTCATATTCTCAATTTTTTCTCTCATTCACCGCCTTTGGGCTAGCCGCGCCGCTTGCTCATCGTCGTGCACGCACGCCGCCCGTACGTCGCCGCGCACTCACGCTACCTGCAACCGCTCCGCCGTCGTCATTTGCCCTCACCTGTAACCACAAGCGTTGCAGCGCCGACTCTCTCCAGCCCCGTTCTTCGCGCCGCGCCGCCTCCCCCGCCACACTGTTGGTTCGCACCACCTTCTCTCCCAAGCCACGTCCTCTCTTCCCTTCCCTCCAGGTAAAGATAATTTTCAATTTCAGTTTTTTTCATCTGTTTAGGATTTAGGGTTGTGACCTAATAACAACTACCTTTTCTTTAATTTATCTCACGCATATCAGTTTTGCATCCCTCGAAATCCAAATCGAAAAAAATTAAGATCTATATTCCTTCCACCATTTTGCCGAAATGTAATTTTTTTTCGAAATTTAGGATTTTTTTCGATTATTTTTTTTTTTGTCAAAATTTGTTATTTTTTTCGAGTTGTGAGTACAATTTGTTTGAGTATTTTTGTTAATCATAGAACAGAAAGAGTTGTATAGGGTAGAGCCTATCACCGCTCTCTTCTTCCTCTTTAGTGTTGGTCACAAAATACTGAGAACACCATTTTCCATGTCCTTCACCACTCTCCCAATTTATACTGAGAAAAGAGTTACTTTTACTGAAATGATTTTTGGTGCAGATCATCTGCTTCTCCTCTGTCGCTGGAATGAACCCCAATATGTTGCTTCCACTGCCCTCCTTATATTCAATAGAAAAGAGATCATGAAAACTTTGGAGAATGAAGGTAAATTTCTAATAAAAATTGAATTTTGTTTATGGTTTTATTGATTTTAAGAGTGAGGATCTAAAAAAAATAATATCAATGGAGTGTCTTACAAAATTCTTAATTGGATTGCTTCATAGGATTTTGAAATAGGACCTTCCTCTGTTTCACCAATCTGTTTCACCAAATGGTTTCCTCCTCCCTCTTCTTTTAGTTTTATTTTTTGGATTATATTGTTGCCTGATTCTGTATTAATTTGTTTTGAGATTTATTTTTTGGATTTGAATTTCTTTCATTGTTCTTTGATCTGGGGTGGATTGATGTTCTTGGAGATGTTGTTTTGCTGTCAGTTTTTTATCTGCTTTTGTTCAATAAAATTTTAATGTATGCTTAATTCAGATACAAGTGTATGGTTAAAGTTGTACACTGTTTTTATTTATCAAATTTTCTGAAACGGCTGAGAGGAACGACCGTTTGTCACCAGTCACTCACACGAGTGTGAGTAAAAATGGAGCAGTGTGAGTAAAAATGGAACAGAGAGAGGTAGTTGATTCTGCAATTTCTCTCTTTTGTGGCTAAATGATTCAAAATCTCAGTAAAAACGGAGCAGAGAAGTGAACAATGCTGGATCTTCCTCTGTTTCACCAAATGGTTTCCTCTTCCCTCTTCTTTTAGTTTTATTTTTTGGATTATATTGTTGCCTGTTTCTGTATTAATTTATTTTGAGATTTATTTTTTGGATTTGAATTTCTTTCATTGTTCTTTGATTTGGGGTGGATTGATGTTCTTGGAGATGTTGTTTTGCTCTCAGTTTTTTATCTGCTTTTGTTCAATAAAATTTGAATGTATGCTTAATTCAGATACAAGTGTATGGTTAAAGTTGTACACTGTTTTTATTTATCAAATTTTCAGAAACGGCTGGGTGGACGGATTAAAGTTAGCAAACACCCCCTAAAGTGGGCATCTGCAGAATCATCGCCGTCGCACTGCTGAGAGGAACGACCTTAAAACTTCTGAGTCCATCCTTAAAACTTCTGAGTCCATCGGAACAATGGTACATATCGCGCACCCATGCCGCACCCAAGGGACAATGGCACTCCTCTATTTTTGGAGCGTCAGAAATATAGCTTCCAACCAACGCAAATTTGTACGATTAGAATATTTGAAGTTGAAGCCATATATGTCTGGTATGAACGAAGCTACTCTTGATCCATCTCAACTTCTTATACAATTATTGATAACCCCCTCCTTTTTGTATTCTTTTATAGATTATGATATTGGTTTGTCTATATATTTAATTTAGTGGTATGTGATGATGTGAGTGTTGAGAGTTTATAGTATACTGATTAACCTCATAAGGATTACATTTATTTTCTATAAATTCTTCGCACACATGTAGTTCTTTAGTTTTTTCTGAACAATTTTTCGCTTTGTTTTGGATTTACATAATACATATTCTAGAATAGTTGAGAGTTTCTACATTGATAAATCAAATACTCCTTATTTAGGTACTTATTCTAATAAGGTAGAAACTCTCAACGATTCTATAATATGTAGTTATTACCTTAAGGAAAAATGGGGTTCAAGCTAGCTGTTTGTATTTGAAACGGGATAGTTTGGTTAATATGGAAATGGCGGAATGATCATATCTTCAAAGACAAGGAAATAAGCTTCGAGAGGATGATGTGGGATTTCAAAGCAAGAACGTGAAGTTGGGTATTAGTGAAGGATGACAACAGCAGGAATGACACCTATGCTGAATGGGTTTCAAACCCACGAAAACTACTGAATCTTTAAACATTTTTAAGCATTCATGATGTAATCCTTATTTTCTCATTGTGGCATCTATCATGCTACCTGTGACCACTTGAATTGAATTTCTTATATCAATAGAGTGGTTTTTGTCTAATAAAAAAAGGTATGTCTTCTCAGTTCTGCACTATGTTTCTTCAGTGTTTTGTGTTTTTTACTCCTTATTTATTACGACTATAATTTAAATTTTAACAACGAATTATAAAAACATGGATTTAACATCATTCTCTCCTGCCCTTCACTCTCTCTAATTTTATCATCATTTTGAACACATTAAAAGTTGGTTTGAGTTTTGATACTTTGACATTTATTGAAGATTTAACAGTTTCAACTGGATTATCCATTCAACAACGGAGGCTTCATTTTTTGGAGTTTTCATTCGATATTTGTACATTTCTCTTGAAATTTATCTCGCTGAAATGACTACCTGGGTTGGATTGATATTTTTTTTTCCATTTGATAATTTTAGTGATTAGAAAATTGTTATAACTTTTCTTTAATTTGGATTTCTTGGATCGGATTTGGATACTATTTTTATGTTCTTTAATCAAATGTGCTATGTAAATTATGTATATTTGAGTCATGCATTGAAAATTTGAAATGTTATTTCTTAATCCTTATAGGTGAAATATCTTACTGAGTATCTACAGTAAATCCTCTTCTCTGATTATCAAGTTTTTGTTTATGTGGTTACAGTTGTAAATTTTGTATGTTCCAAACTCAATAGATATGAAGTGCTAAATCGAAAGATATCATTTCGATTATATTTTAGTTTATATAGTTTTAACTTTTTTTTTTTTATATTTTAAATATCGATTATATTTTAGTTTATATAGTGATTAATTGTACACTTTATTGTTTATTGTTCAAATGTCTCAATAATTTTATTTTTTTTAGAGGATGTCTAATAATTTAGACACCTAAAATAGTAAATTATTTGCAAATTTTATTATTACAATATTTATTATTTTATAGAAAACATCATTGAAGTGAATTAGATAAATTAAATTAAGCTCATTTCTTCAATTTATATTATAAAAATAAGTGCTAACATTATTCAATTCAACCCTCCCTAATTTAATAGTGTCACAATATTTATTCTCTACTAATAATATTCTTAATCCGTGCATCGCACGGGTGAAATACTAGTACTCAATAATTAAGTAAAGGAAAAGTCTTATATGCACCATACACACCCAAGTGATACGGTGCACTCACTTTTTTTTTCTTTTTTATTTAATCTTTTTTTTTTCTGCTTTTTTTTAACCGTTTTTTTTAATCATTTTTTTTCTGCTTTTTTTTAAATCACTTTTTTTTAAATGACTTTTTTTTTCTTTTTTTTTTAAACGCTTCTTTTTTCTGCTTTTTTTTTAATTGCTTTTTATTCTTTGTTTGAGAAAATATGTAAACAATTTTAGATCTTCAACTATGTTTGTCTTTACACTAGCCGACGCCTTCCTCAGTTTCGGTCATATGCTCCCACTCTAGGTTCCTCTCCTGACCGTCCAATTATTATTAGTGAAAAATGGTTACTATTATTAATGAAAAGTGGTAAATATTATTAGTGAAAAGTGGTAATCTCTAATACCAAAAAGTGGTAACTATTATTAGTGAAATGTGGTAACTATTATTAGTGAAAAGTGGTAATCTCTAATATTGAAAAGTGGTAAATATTATTTGTGAAAAGTGGTAACTATTATTATTGAAAAGTGGTAATTATTATTAGTGAAAAGTGGTAAATATTATTAGTCCAATACTGAAAAGTGATAACTATTATTAGTGAAAAGTTGTAACTATTATTAGTGAAAAGTGGTAACTATTATTAGTGAAAAGTCGTAATCTCTAATACTGAAAAATGATAACTATTATTAGTGAAAATTGGTAAATATTACTGTATTATTGAAAAGTAGTAATTTTGTTACTAAAAAGTGGTAACTATTATTATTGAAAAGTGGTAATTTTGTTATTGAAAAGTGGTAACTATTATTATTGTAAAGTGATAATTTTGTTACTAAAAAGTGGTAACTATTATTATTGAAAAAAAAAAAAAAGATTTAGTTAACCATGGGATTCTGGGATTCAAACCCATGATCTCATATTTATAAAAGGAGTCATTAACCGCTTGGGACAGTAGTTATTAGATACTATAATTTTCGCCAATATTAATATATAAAGGACTGATCTGTGCATTAGTGTGCTACACACAGGAGACCAACTCTTAAGTAAAAAAAAGTTTTTACTAAAAAAAAAAAAATTAAGACCCTACAACCATCAGACGAAAAATAGGGTGAGCACAAAACTTAATACTACGATATTGTATCTTGGTCCAAATACTCGATCGATCAAGCCCATGAAATTAAAAAAAGAAATAACAAGTTGATCTCTCCACTACTCCTTGCCCTCTTAGTGATGGGTATTTAATTTGTAAACAAAAAATCAGCCTTATTTAAAAATTGTTTGCTCCCTAGATCCATTCATTACATTTTTCTTTTTGATAAAAAATTCTACTCTCTCCGTCTCGGGGAAAGCTTCCCATGAGTTTCGAACACGAAGGTTAAGAAATACTAATATAAATAGTAGATGTATTAGAGGTGATGTGATTGAGAGATAGA
This sequence comes from Galeopsis tetrahit, assembly GCA_963675135.1. Lineage (NCBI taxonomy): Eukaryota > Viridiplantae > Streptophyta > Magnoliopsida > Lamiales > Lamiaceae > Galeopsis > Galeopsis tetrahit. The sequence goes on from OY776123.1 coordinate 74,834,167, forward strand.
AGAATATATATAATGAAATGTGAGAGAGAATAGTTATCAAAAAAGGAATGAATACTTTCATTGAGACAAGTGAAAAAAGAAAGTTGGGTAGCTTTCATCGGGACGGAAGGAGTATAATTTTAGCTAGGTCAAACTTTTTTTTTTTTTTTTAAGTATTACTCTCTTCATCCTACAATAATTTTCACACTTTTCTTTTTTAAACGTCTTACAATAACTTTCACACTTTTCTTTTTTAAACGTCTTACAATAACTTTCACACTTTTCTTTTTTAAATGTCTTACAATAACTTTTACACCATTAAAATAGAAAATTATTTATAAACTCTACCATGTACAATATCCTCAATTTTACACAAATGTCATTATTTTTCTTCACACATATACACAAGTCAACTCATTTTATTTTTTTTAATTTATATATAAGATTTTACAAGTTAGTATGAAAAATATCACTAATAAGTGATTTTGAGTTAAATAATACAAAAAAATAAGCATTTTTAAACGATTAAACTGTGTATATGTTAAATTGTGACATAACGTATTCTAATTAAGAAATTATGATACTTAAAAAAATTGTTTATGAGAACTCGGATTCATAGGAGAACTATTACCCCTATGCACGACTTCACCTCAATTATATTTAATTATCAACAACGATCAAGCGAGACTAGTTTTTTGTTTATTTATTTTTTTGCTTTCATTTCTTTGAGGCGTAATCACTTTCATCAGCTAATCCCCTACGTTATTTAGGGCAACCTGGTCGATTGAAGTATAATGTGTGGGGAAAATATTTTTATCGTGAGTATATAAAATAAAATTAACTGTTATATATTTTTAATAAACATATCATTGGACAATTTTGAATAAGCAACTAATTTATATAAATCATGCTGAGTAACTTTAAAAATTAAGTAAAAGGTTTTGAGATTGTTAATTTACTCTTTATATACAATGTACGCAAGTTTTCTTCATTGAAATGGGCTTCAAATGGGGATAGCCAATTTTAATTATATCCATTTGATTGATCGTTTGTCAAAATAATGACATGTAAACTTGGATTAAAATAATGCATTACGCATGCTAATATTATAATATTATATATATATATATATATATATTTAAGAATTTCAGAAAATTAATTAACATTAAGTCTAGTAAGTCTAGTCCATGTTGCACTTTTCAGTTTTACTGACTTACACTTTTTGGTAAATGGTGTTGTACTTTTCAATTATTATTAAAAATATTATTATACAGTTTAATAATTGAAAAATACAACACCATTTATCAAAAAGTGTAAGTCAGTAAAACTGAAAAGTGCAACATGGATTAGGGTACATAACAGACCAACCAATTAATTAATATCGTTGAAAAATAGGGAATCCGCACCGTTTGTCGACGGACAAGTGAGATACGTTATTGAGTCGACGGACAAGTGAGATACGTTATTGAGTTCCGTGTATACACACAATTTTAACGTCTTCTTGGAGTGGAAAATCCCACATGCAAAGTCTAATTATTCACTAATTTTTTATTTAATTGAAAAAAAAAGGGAAACGTAGAAGAAAAATGGAGCCAGTGGGATAGTGGGGTCGCCACCGTACCTGCTCAACCGTACATGTACTTTTTTCCACTCACTTCCACTTTTTATAAAATTTCCACTTGTTTCCACCAAGTCTAATCATTATTATTATATTAACCAGTCATCAAATATAAAATACATTTCTCACTCCTCCACCTACTCATTTTACACCACAACCCAAACTCATCTTTTTTTCACACTTTATCCATAACCACAACCAACATTTAATAAATTATTTATTTTATAATATAATAATTATATCTATTACTAATTTTTTATAATATTTTCATAATATTTACAAAATATATACAATTATTTAATATTAAAAAATTCATAACTATTATAAAAAATTATCATACACTTTAAAAAAAATTACAACATTCAATAATAAATTTAAAATTACAAAAATTGAAATATAACTAAAAATTGAGATAATTTAGATCCATGTTAGAAGAGAAAAATGATAATTAACACAATTTAGAAGAGAAAAATGATAATTAGAAGAAAGAGAAAAAGGAGTGTATGAAATTGTGATCCAAAATATATCAAGATTGATCTCTATTTATAGAGAATTTAATTTTATGAATTTTGATATTTTTATTTTTATTTATTTTTAAATAGATAAGTAAAAATAAAAAATTATCTAAATAAATATAACCGACGAGTAAAAACTAGACACGTGTCATAATTAAATTTTTTGGAATAAAATATACCCCATTCATGTTTTGGTTGTTCTTGGTTGTTGGACAACCGTGGTCATCAAAATGCATTACATTTTTTTTTTTTTTTTGTCTTACATGTATGACCTGGGCGTCCATACGCCGATAAACAAGGTCTAAAGCTGGTGTTTTTCAGAAATTATTTTCTTAGAAATTAGAATTGTGTTTTCAAATTGGATGATTATGTTTAAATTAAGCAGTGATCTAAAATCTATAATCTGAAAGTTGAGAAGAGTTATGTTTTTACTTATGTTATATAGAGAATATAGAAAATATAATTTCTTGATTACTTACAAAAGTGTGTACAATGGGTATTTATACAATACAATAGTTTAACCTAATCTTGACCTAATCTTATTAGGCTTAAGGTGAGGTCCATGAGTATTGTGAGTTGGGCCTACATATGAATGGTACATTTAATATAATCCTAATACGCCCCCTCAAGATGGAGTATCGTAGGATAATCCAATCTTGGTCATAAGCGTTTGAAGGCGAGCACCAGAAAGAGATTTGGTGAGAGCATCTGCAAGTTGATCAGCCGAGAAGACATGGGAGATGCGAAGCTGAGCAGTTTTGACGAGGTCACGAACGAAATGAAAGTCAATGGCAATGTGCTTCATGCGAGAGTGAAACACAGGATTCGAGCATAAGTAGGTAGCTCCAATGTTGTCACAGTAGATGACTGGTACCTGAGGGATGGAGAAATGAAGTTCTTTGAGGAGGGAGGTAAGCCATTGGACTTCAGAAGCTGCAGAGGCAATTGCTCGGTATTCGGCCTCAGTGGATGAGCGAGCAACAGATCTTTGCTTTTTGGACGACCAGGAGATAGGGTTGGCTCCCAAAAAGACGACGTAAGCACTTGTGGAAGTGCGATCATCATGATTGCCTGCCCAGTCGGCATCTGTGAAGCAGTGGAGCGAGGAGGAGGAGGAAGGAGAAATGTTGATACCAACATTCCTTGTACCATTGAGGTAGCGTAATAGTCGCTTTACTGCATTCCAGTGAGTGATGGTGGGTGCATGCATGAATTGGGATAGTTTATGCACGGCAAATGCAATATCTGGTCTGGTGAGTTGAAGATACTGGAGACTGCCGAGCACTTGACGATACTGGGTGGAGTCAGTGGGAGAGGAGCCATCCGAGAGTATTAGGCGAGCAGTGGTGGATAATGGAGTTTGGACTGGTTTAGAGTCGATCATGTTGTGCTGGACGAGTAGGTCAGTGATGTATTTGCGTTGGGAGAGGAGGCATGATTTTCTGGATCGAAGGACTTCTACTCCCAAGAAATAGGATAGATGACCAAGGTCTTTGACAGAGAATTTGGCACTGAGGTCGGCAGCTACTCGGGCGAGCATGGAAGTGGTATTGCCCGTCAAAATGAGGTCGTCGACATAAACCAGGAAGTAGGCGACCACTCCATTGGTGTTGTAAACAAACAAAGATTCATCAGAGTGAGTGGGGGTGAACCCAATGTCCACGAGAAATGATCGAAGAGCATAGTACCATGTGCGAGGAGCTTGCTTTAGGCCATAGATGGATTTGCGTAACTTGCAGACATAGGTGGGAAAAACTTTGTCCTTAAAACCCGGAGGTTGAGCCATGAAGACTGTGTCTGAGAGTTCTCCATGAAGAAAGGCGTTGTTAACGTCAAATTGACGAAGAGGCCAATTGTTGGTAACAACAATGCTTAGAACAGTTCGCACAGTGGCTGGTTTGACCACGGGGCTGAAAGTTTCGTTGAAGTCGACACCTGGTCGCTGATGGAAGCCTTTGGTGACCAGGCGAGCTTTGTATTTGTCCAAAGTGCCATCTGGTTTTCGCTTAATACGAAAGATCCACTTGGAGCCAACCACGTTCTGAGATGTATTGGATGGAACTAAGTCCCAAGTGCCATTCTGAAGAAGGGCATCAAATTCAGCCGACATGGCTGCTCGCCAGTTTTCGTTCTTTAGTGCCTGTGAGACACAACTTGGTTCAATGTCAGGAGCAACAATGGAAGTAAGGCCGTACCTTGGATTAGGCTTGAACACTTGATTTTGAGCTCGAGTGACCATGCGAGATGCAGGAGGTCGTGGGAGAGCATTGGTCGGCACAGGGATGTCAGGTGCAGTTGGGGGCAGCTGAGGTGTGGTTGGTTGGTCGACCAATGTGGGATGATGGGGAATGGTAGTGGTCAGCTCTGGGTTGGGGGCGAGGATAGTTGTGGCAGGGTTGGGAAGTGGAGGTGCCATAAGAATGGTCGAGGAATTGAAATTAGTAGGCGGCGAGGAGTTGGGAGTCGCCAAGGGAGATGGTTGATTGGGAGGAGAGATGGAGAAGGGAAACGTATGTTCAACAAATTGAACATGCCGCGAGGTGTAGATTCGGTGTGTGGTGCGATCAAGACAGAGATAGGCGCTTTGCGTGGGTGAGTACCCAAGAAAGACACATGGAGTAGAGCGAGGGTCAAGTTTGTGGGTGGTGTAAGGGCGAAGCAGAGGATAGCAGAGACAACCAAATACATGAAGTTTGGTCAGATTCGGGGGGCGAGCAGTGAGTTTTTCATAGGCGGACATCATGTCGAGGTTAACTTTGGGAAGACGATTTATGGTGTAAGCTGTCGAGCAGACGGCATAGGGCCAATAAGTGAGGGGCATAGAAGCATAGTGAAGGAGAGCAAGGGCTGTGTCGACCACATGGCGATGTCGTCGTTCAGACATGCCATTATGTTCGGGAGTATGAGGTGGGGTGGTGAGATGTGCAATGCCATGGGTTTGAAGAAAGGGGCGAAGAGCAATAAACTCTCCCCCATTGTCTGAGTAAAAGGTTTTGATTGTGTTTTGATAGTTGTTTTCAACAAGGGTTTTGAAGGCAATGAATGTGGGGAGAACATCCGATTTCCGTTTTAGGGGATAAACTCTTATGTATTTGCTGAAGTGATCAACGAATAGCACATAGTATTTAAGATTGTCAGGAGATAAAACAGGTGACGACCAAACATCAGAAAAGATAACATCAAGTGGTTTAGTAGATATAATGCTCGAATCATAAAATGGTAGTTTGTGACTTTTGATACATGAGCAAGAGTTACAGTTAAAATGTTTGGAAGGTGCATTGGATAAGCTAAGTTTGGAGAGAGTGTGAGCAAGAATTTTTGTCGATGGGTGGCCAAGGCGAGCATGCCAGGTGGTTGTTGTAAGGTGTTGAGTGGCGAAGGCTTGTGGAGAGGTAGTGGACATGTGTGCCGGCCATACATACAAGTTATTGATACGACTCCCAACGAGGAGAATGCTCCCCGAGTGACCATCCCGCACCTGAAAAGAAGAGCGATCAAAAACAACGTTAACATTGTTGTCACGACAGAGACTGGAGACTGAAATTAAGTTTTTCGAGATGTGTGGGACGACTAAGACATTTGAAAAACTGAGAGATTCAAGTTGAGGAAAACACATAGAGCCAGTGTGAGATATGTGTAAACCTTTACCATCACCAATTTCTACATTGTCAGGCCCAACAAATGGTGAGTGAAGAGAGAGGTTGGCGAGGTCGTTGGTGATGTGATGCGAAGCACCTGAGTCAAGAATCCAGTGATCGGCAGGATGTGCCGAGAAGGCTGAGTGAGCCGAGTAAGCCGGGCGAGCAGCTGTTCGATTGAGACGAGAGGGTGGTGTGTACTGTCCATGTGGGCGGCGAGGACCCGTAGAGGGAGCAGTGGGCGAGAGTGATGAAGGAATCTCAGGGCAGGTGCGAGCAGTGTGACCTGGTGTTCGGCAGTATTGACAGGTGCCGAGATAGGGCCTTTGCGAGGACTGGCGAGAACGAGAGTCAACAGTTTTAGACCTCGAGTCTGGTCGCGAGGAGCGATGATGAGAGTTACTAGCAGCGAGTGCAGATGCAGGTATTGAGGCCGAGGATGGTCGCGAGGCAATTTGAGCTTCGGCACTGAGGAGCTTGTCGCAGAGCTCGGCAAAGGAGATGGGCTGCTCGCGAGCTTGGATGGCATTTGCAATGTCATTGTAAGATTCATCAAGGCCAGTTAGGACTTGGAGAGTGACGTCCTCGGCATCAGAGGAGGTGCCGAGGAGGGCGAGTTCGTCGACTACAGAGCGAACTTCCATAAGGAAGTCAGAGATCGGGCGAGCACCTTTGGTCAGAGAGCGAAACTTGGTTTTGAGGGCAAGAATGCGGCCTCTGGAGGGTTTCCCATACATGCTTTCAAGCATCGACCAGGCTTCGCAGGAGGTTTTGGTCGATGCCACGAAGGGAATAAGTTCCGGGGACATGGATCCCACCATGGCTGAGAAGATAAGGTTGTCCTGACACACCCACAGATCGTGCGCAGGGTTGGGAACGGTGGCGGTGGTGTCGGGGTTGCCGTCGACAGCTGGAATTGTGGACGGTGGGCATGGATGCGTGCCCAAGACATAGTCAAAGAGGTTGTGTCCAGTGAGGAGAAGACGAAGCTGGAATGACCAAGCACCATAGTTGGTGGAGGTAAGCTTCAAGGACATATTTGCAAGTCCTTTAAAGGTGATTGGTGCGGGCGACTGAGAGGAAGCGGCCATTGTTTTCAGTAGAGCAGCGGAGAGAGGAGAGGGGCAGCAATGAGCTGGGAGTCTTAAGACGGACGGCGGCGGCGGCGCTTCAGAGACGAAGGCGGCGGCGGCAGTGTATGAGGCAGTAGCAGCAGCTAGGGTTTTAGTAGCGGCGGCGGCGTGAGTGGGGAGCGGCGGCGGCGGCTTGGGTTTGTAGCGGCGGCGGCGGCTAGGGTTTGGATCAGGCGTGAACCAAATGACTCGATGATACCATATAGAGAATATAAAAAATATAATTTCTTGATTACTTACAAAAGTGTGTACAATGGGTATTTATACAATACAATAGTTTAACCTAATCTTATTGGGCTTAAGGTGAGGCCCATGACTATTGTGAGTTGGGCCTACATATGAATGGTACATTTAATATAATCCTAATATATTACACTATTCAAATATTTTATTGACGTTACCGTAATTTGAAGATCGGAGATTACACATGATTATGTTTAAATTAAGCAATGATCTAAAATCTATAATCTGGATTCTGAAAGTTGAGAAGAGTTACGTTTTTACTTATGTTATTTATTCGAGAAAAAAATTATTTACGTTCCGTAACTTTTTTCTTTTTTAAAAAAATTCTAAAATAGTTAAAATTTTAATTTACGTTCCATAACTTTTTCAAATGCTTAATTTACATCCAATTTTCACTGAAAATCCTCAAATTTATGTAAATGAGACGTAAATTGAGCAATTAAAGAAGTTATGAGATGTAAATTAAATTTTTAATTAAAATGGAACGTTATGCGAAAAAGATAAAAATATTCAACAATGTGTATAATTCACTATAAAATTAATGTAGTTTATGTTATACAATCAAATAAAAAAATTATTCATAAATTAATTAATTAATTATTATAAAAATCAATTAACTTACCTAATTCATTAAGGGCATGTTTGTTTTGGGATTATGTAGGATGTGGGAGATGGGAATGGGGAAATCCTGGATGGTGAAATCCTGATGAATAGTAATTGTGTGTGTTTGTTTTGGGATGTTGAGTAGAGGATGTAACTTTATGTCAAATCAATTATATAAAAATGAGTGATGTTATATTATTATATTAATTGTTTCAGAAGTATAGTAATAATTGAATGATTTGAGTAATTATTAGATGATTAAATTATTATAAAATGAATTAAAATTATACGTGGGTGCAAATAAAAAAATATAAACAAATTTACGTTAAACATATAATTAATTTTGAACTTCTACGTATATGTGAATTTAGAATTTTTTGTCTACAAGTTCATGCTAAAAAAGTATATATACAAAAGTGTGTATTTGGGTCATAAAAGTGTGAATTATACAACTCAATAACCTTATTCATCCAATCATAAGTAGGAGTGTAAATGAGTCGAGCCAACTCGCGAGTTACTCGTGCTCGACTCGGAAAAAGATCGAAATTGACTCGAACTTAATCGAGTCGAGTCGAGTTTCGAGCTACTCGAGTAGATATCGAGTTTGAGTTCGAGCTCATAAATACTCGGCTCGAAAGGCTCGCAAGCCTAATCGAGCTTGAACAATATTTACTATTTTTTCATTAATATATAATTTATATTTATATACAGATAATCGAGCCCGAGTTGAGCTCGAATTTATTTTAAAAAAATATATTTTTTATTATTAATTAATTTTGAATATTATATAGGTACCGAGTCGAGTCGAGTCGAGCCAAGCTCGAGTTTATCGAGTCGAGCTCAATCATGAAATTTTAGGTTCGGTGGAGTCGAGTTTAAAATTTATTCGATTGAGTGCGAGTTTGAAATTTATTATGAGGAAAGAGAAAAATAGAAAATGATGTTATGTGTGATTTTCAAGAAAGTAATATATTGATAAGATGTATTAGTGGGATATATAAATATTTTTAGGGATGGACGTGGTTGGATGGTGAAATCCGGATGTTAAATTCCAAACTAGAACAAGACGGGGGACGTTACGTCCCACGTCTGGACGGGAGAGTCCCAAAACAAACATGTCGTAATAGAATTATAATTACAATATAAGTATTATAAAATAAATTATGAATATTAATTAAAATAATAAATAATTTTTAAAATATATGAAAATAAATTTAGAATAATATTTAAATAAGTAAATAATTTATCATAATATAAAAAAAAAAAAAAAATTGAAAAAAAAATCAAGATTTATTCGTCAATTAATTACTAAAAAAAATTCAATTAACTTACCTAATTAATTATTTAAATATTCAATTAACCTAATTAAAAAAATAATTTAAAAAATCAATTAACATACTCAAATAAATATAAATTTTATCTTTAAAATAATAAAAATCCCAAATAATTTTTTTATTAAAATTGTCAAAAACTCTTATTAATTAAAACTTAACAATTATTTTAATATTTTGAATAAATACAAAAATCCACAAATATTTAAAATCCCCAAATAAATAAAAAAATACTCAAATATATCCAAAATTCTCACCCCTTACCCACGGTAATTGAAAGATGATGATGAACAATATATTTTTTTAACAATTTGTTAATTTTATTGTTTTTCTTTTTATTATATAATTTTTAACTTGATATTAGTTTGTACAAAAATATGTGGACGCACTTTGTGTAATTATATTTATTTGATTGCGTTAAAATAAATAAATAATTTTATAATACTTATATTGTAATTATAATTTTTTTCTAATTAGGTAAGTTAATAATGAATTAGGTAAGTTAATTGATTTTTATAATAATTAATTAATTTATGAATAAATGAATTATTTTTTTATATTAAAATAAGTTAATTTATGAATAAATGAATTTTTTTTTTATTTGATTGTATAACATAAATTACATTATGAGTTGTACACATTAGTTGAATATTTTTATCTTTTTCGCATAACGTCCCAAAATAGTTAAAATTTTAATTTACGTCCCATAATTTCTTTAATTGCTCAATTTACATCCCATTTACATAAGTTTGGGGATTTCCAGCAAAAATTGAACGTAAATTAAGCAATTGAAAAAGTTTTGGGACGTAAATTAAAATTTTAACTATTTTGGGACGTTTTGTAAAAAAGGTAAAAGTTACTGGACCTAAATAATTTTTTTCTCTATCTATTCTGTTGGAATTAATTAATCGAGAAATAAGAATTAGAATTACCAACTTGTAATTCTCAATGCAGAGGAAGATTTTAGAGCCCGGTTGAATTCCACATACGTACTGTGATCCTCGTAGTCAGAACACGATCACATGAATTTCACGAATCGCTTCTTATATCCACAATCTAAGTGCCCTTACAAGTATATGTGTGTATGATGCGTATTGTACAGAATATAGAAATCCATGTTTCTGTATTCTGTCTTTGGAGCGGGTGAGAACATAATTCCATATTCAGTTGTTATAGAAAATCCCGTTGGATTTTCTTATATAAGGAGTTATCCAAATAACTTCCTTCCTTATAATTATCCACTTATGTATGGAATAAATAAATAATAATTAATATTAATTAATTATCTATTTATTAGTTTACATCTCCCACTCACACATGAAGTTTGAGTCTGAAGCTCATTTACTTCACATATGTGTACCATCACATAACACATTTTTATACAGACAAATAAATCGTGTGACCCTCGAGAATGTGAGTTTTCATGCTATACACTTGTTAAGGATATGTAGCAACTCAACCAGTTTTATATGAAGATTTCAAAACTCGTTATACCCCAGAACTCTTTCAATTTAACATTAGTTGACATATTTCTTTCAATCCCTTGAACATAAGAGTATATTCAACTTTTTATCAAATCTATGTATTCATAATCAAGTTCCGAACTTGATTGACCGGTCAATGAATCACAATAGAACATGTTAATAAAGACGCCCTTCCTATTACACTAATATCTCCAAACTCCCACTATACCTGTTTTCCTAGACATGCACCGCATTGTCATATAACTTATAGATATTGGTAACATGCTAAAGTAACAACACTAGAGTGAATACTTAAAAATACAGTAAAAAGTGTTAAGGGTACTTATTAGAAGATTTCTTAACCCTCAAGGTCTCATACAATGAGAAAATAGGAATATCTTTCTCATTTCCTTATGGCCATCTTAGCACATGTGGTATGAAACATATGTCACAATATCTTAACTTCCCAAAATGGAATCGTATGTCATTCTTTTATTTGACATCGTGTAAATCACAGTTCAAGTGTATCCTCGACATTTAACTTGAATTTCCTCCCACTACAGTCCAGAAAATCCGTTGATTTAGCTTCGTAACAAGTTAAATAGATTTGAGGTAAAATCTATTACAATTATTCCTAAATAATCTCATCTCTGCACATGCCTCGATGTCAGAGGCGATTGCTCGTATGAGAGAGCCAATCTTTACTTGTCGACATACTATTATATGAAACATCATATAATTCACAATACATAAATGTTCAACAACATTAACAACTACAAAGCACTATGTTCAAATCCACACAAACCCAAAACCTTAGATGTCAAAACATCTCTCAGAGGATCTACAAACATCAAGTGAGTAGTCATGTATTTAAGAATCACCTTTTCTTCTTTTAAAGTTTTCACAAAGTCAAAAACTTTGTATCTAATTTGTTTGGTTTTTCATGAAACTCGGAATCTCAAGCGTAAACTTTAACTACTTTGATTACTACAATGAATCACTACAATTCTCACTGAAGTGTTTGATTCTGTAGTAAATCACCACAACTGAGTGTGAATCATTACAACTCCCAACGTAGTGTAAATTGTTACAACTCTCCCACTAGAGTGTTTGATTCCACAATGAATCATTACAGCTTCCACTAGAGTGTTTGATTCAACAATGAATCAGTATAACTCCCACTAGAGTGTTTGATTCCACAATGAATTGTTATAGCTCCCACTAGAGCGTTTAATTCAACAATGAATCGTTACAACTCCCAAGGTACTGTAAATCGTTACAACTCTCCCACTAGAGTGTTTGATTCAACAATGAATCAGTACAACTCCCACTAAAGTGTTTGATTCCACAATGAATTGCTACAACTCCCACTATAGCGTTTAATTCAACAATGAATCGTCACAGCTTCCACTGGAGTGTTCAATTCCATAGTGAATCGCTACAACTCTTACTGGAGTGTTTGATTCTACGATGAATCGTTACAGCTCCTAATGGAATGCTTACTTTTTCTAAAGTTTCAATAAATTTCTTACCCAAACTATTCCTCGTACTTACAGATGCACTTGCCACAAGCTCTACTTGCACAGTGGATAGTACATGTCTATATACCCTTTCAGATACAAATTAATATCTAGTACATTTCTGATATCTTACAATCCCTTACACTGTCACCAATGTCTATTCTGAATTGAGTTGATATCTACTAACCAAACCAACAGCTCATCATACGTCTGGATGTTCACTCATCTTAGCATACATCAGACTTTCAATTACATTCGCATATAGTACTACTAACATTTCATCTTTGAGTCTTCAAACACTCATAATAGTTTAATAACTCGTCTTTTACAACAAGAGTATCAATAGGCTTTCATGCATCCATTTTAATTTTGTTCTAGAAGTATCTTTATATGTCTTTTGAGACTATCTCTATGAATATTTTCACCAAACATACTCATTATCGTTTTCCAGCTAACATCGTATCAACATACATAGGATAGAATTACAAAACTGCTTAGGATCGTTTAACGTAAGCACAGTGGTCTTTATCTATCATCACAAAGTTACATGAGACAATCATTCAATGAAGTCTCAAGTACCACTATCTTGAGGATTGTTTAAGTTCGTAAATCGATCTCATCAATTCACAAACATTATCCTCTTCTTTGAAGAATGAATCCCACCTTTTTCAACATGTGGATTTCTCCTATGAATCCCACCTTTTTCAACATGTGGATTTCTCCTTCCAATTCTCCATTGAGAAAACATAGTTTAAACATCAATTCTAATATAATTCTAAATATAGCCAGAAGTAGACGAATCAAGGTAAATTTCACAACAGGTGAAAAAAGTTTATATACCCACATCTGAGTATAATTATTTTCTACCAAGTGAACTTTTCTACCATTTAGTCTACTATTGACCCATCAGTCTATCTTTTAGTTGATTGAGAAACCATTTATTCTCAATTGATTTGTGTCTCGATGAAAGATTGACAAGTTTCCAAACTTGGTTTGACCTTATCGACTCTGTCGTTTCTTCCATTGCTTTCTTTCATTAGTCTCTTGTAGAACGAGCTTGAACCTCTGAAACGTTTGTAAGTTCTTCCCCATTCACTAAAACTTATCTTATTTTCTGAAGATACATAGAAGGCATGTCCTTCAATATCATGATGTCTCTTAGACACACGTTTCCTAAAAGTTTCAAATTGAAACTCTGTGACATCTTTTCTAGATAATTACTCTCATCAAGATCCATCTGATCTTTAATGAGTAAACTTCTATCAAATATCACATTAAGTAAATCACTCCCACTTGGATCTGATAGAGAGTGATTATATCAATCACAAAAATGGTTTAGCATACCAAATGCTTCCAATACTAGGAAATTTTTAGAAAAATTGTATTATGTGATTCTATCTCACGTCACACTCTCAACTCCTCGATCTTCTATCAACATGTATCGTTTAGATTTAGCACAATATCCTTATGAAGATACGTTTCTAAACCCTCAAACCCAACTTTTCATACTGACTCGAAGAATCAAATATATAAGTTGCGGATTTTCAGATACAAAAAATTACTCAAGAACAGGTATTGCACTCGTTCAGAGTTCTAATGGAGTTGAAGTAAATATCTATGAATTACTTTATTCACAAAAAAAAAGCGCCGACAATTATTAACAACTCATCTCCCAAAGATGATAGTTAAAGTTTTGCCATCATGGATCTTACCATATCCAACAACGTGTACTCCTTCTTACAGTTACATCCTTGTGCAACGATATAAGGTTTTGATAATTGTCGCATTATGTCATTTTCATTATACAGTTCCTTGAACTGTCGGATAAACATTCACGTTCTATAGGTTCTTAAAACCTTTAAAGTTGTGTCTTTTATTCTCAACCTCTATTAGGTAATGTCTAAAGCAATCCAAATGCCTAGACTTTGAAAAATTGTATGCACAAGTCCAACACGTGAAAAATTATCGACGTAAGAAGTGAAAACAACCAGCTCCATGTTATTTGACATTTACAAAATCACATTTTATCCTAACGAAATGTATGCAATGAAGAATTAACAATAATCAAATGGTTTTTCAGTCACTTATGAGCAAGACAATATCAACGTGTTAAGAACTCAACTTATAAAGATGAACACCGTAGTCCTTCTTTCACAAGTCAGTTCTACTAATCTTGCACAACATGACCTAATATAGCATACCGAATTTTATCAATAACTCAAGCATTGCCAGAGGAACAAACATTTAGTAACTATGAACTCGCTTCGTAAAACTAGTTGTTGTTCTCATACAAACCAAATTATATAAATGTTTAGTACCATAATCTACATTATTTATACTATTCACAACCATCTCTAAAGGAAATAATAAATCACATCTCAATCATAGAAGAACAGGTCTGGAGGTGAGATCCTGAGTGATCTTTAGAGCAAACTAGACATCATACATTATGAAACATTGACCTTTGTCAATCTAAAGTTTTACGAGTCTTTAAACTTTAACTCGAGCTAGGTTTTCTACACAATTCAATCTCGTCTTTCTTGGAATAAATAGAGGTCTACAAATGCTCATATGTCTTTAGTCAATGGCCTGCCATTCCTGTGTCTATAATCCTCAATCATAAGATTTAGACGGAAATACAGTACTAAAAACATTTATGCCACAACCAAAAATCAGAATGAACTACCTTGTCCATCATGGACTCAGGATATTAACGAGTATAATGACCACGCTTTTTACATCTGTAGCATGTCATGTCACTCTTATCCATTTTCAGTTTAGCATATTTCTTATCCTTATTCTTCTTGCATTAAGATTGATATCTATATTTCTAGTAGTGTGCCCAATTTTAGGCTACTAGCTATGTCCTTTTTTTTTTTTTTTTTTCAATATCTCTTATGTTTAAAACTAAATTCAGAAATGAGAACACTTGATGAAGACTTTACAGCTCCAAGTCACTCATCCTACAACTCATTGTTTTGAGTTATCTAAGTGAAAGTCTTGATACTTCCATCAAGAGTCATATCGACCCTTCTAGTGTTCCCAAATACTAGGAAGTGACTGAATTCGATCCCAAATTTGATGTTTCTCAGAAAATGAAGTATCACCATACCTCTCCTTCAGATATTCCCAAATATCAGAGGCAGTACGGTGTTCAACAATCATGGATCATGTCAACTATGACCGAGTTTATCCGTATTTCAGAAACTATGTGAATACATTTCAATTATGGTAAGTCTCTTGACCCTTAATAATCTGAGTCTCCATCCTAACTTCACGATCATCCATAATATGGTTGATAATATCCAATGAATCATGTTCTTCCAAAAACATTTAAAAATTAATTATGACACCATGTGTCATTATTATCGTCTTTGAGGTTTTATCTAATTAACTCAGTGATCATTGCGTTTGTCTAGTTTTTAATAGAAGTGATTCAACAAGTTAATATTAATTTATGCATCATTATGTTCAATGTTAAGCTAACTGACATCTGAAAAATCTGATACTCCCTCCGTCCCATACTTGAAGGCACATTTTACCATTTTGGGTGTCCCATACTTGAAGACACATTACCTAAAATAACAAAAACACTTTTAAACAATCTCCTTAAAACATCACAATATTACAACAAATGTCACTACTTTATTACACTAAAAAGTAACATTATTATTATTTATAAAGGTGAAAAGTCTTTACTACCACTACTCTATCTTACACAATACTAATAAACAATCCATTCATTAAAACTCGTGCCCAATTCATTTGTGTCTTCAAGTATGGGACGGAGGGAGTACAAAATTTGATATCGAAAAATAACTTAGAGCTATTAATCATCAATCTCACTAAATATCTGCATTTAACAGATTCAGCTTCAAAACATAAACAAAATTAGTTTTAGTATTTAATTCAAATATTAGCTAAAACTTCCCCTCAACAACATGAATCTGCATGCTTAAACATTTATCAACATAAACATAATAAAGCACAATCATGTTATAAGTTAAAACAACCCAAAGGTAGATCAGATAATCAAAAAACTACTGTAAGTTTAATAAACCAACTACAATGGTTATTTCAGAAAAATCTCGTTTCAGCTACACTATCAGGCAGTTAACTTGAAGATTTCGGATAACCTTCAATGTATTTTATGCACTCTTGTAGTACTACTTTAGTACCAATATTATGAAAAAATAATGGAAAAAATCACAAATCAGGGTTCTCCATCCGAATGTTGCTCCAACTTCTCAAGCTAAGAACGTCGGATCCCCGAAATCATTTTTCAAAACGTAAACAAGTCGTTTCAACGACTCGTTCACTAGTATCTTTTTACCCAATCATGTCAACAATTTTCATAAAATTATCACTTTCCAATCTAAACATAATTCATCTCAGAAAACTACAATAAGTACTCTTGAAATTGTCTTAGCTCGAATTTTAACTCCAATTAAATCATGAGCTATTCAATCGGAATATCCGTACGTGATAACAAAAGAGTGATAAACTATACATCTCCATTAAGCAACGTAAAGTTCCAAAAAAAAAATAGCTCTTAACCATGTAATTCTTAAAATTATGGAGTTTAACTCCATTATCTCGAATTTATTGAACATTAAATGTTCTAATTATTTTCGAGTCATACCCTTAAAACGAGCAACCATTAAAACTTATTTAATGTTTACAAATTCGAACACATGAATTTCAAGCCCATAATTAGACATGGACGGTTTTTAACCGGCAAACTGTCGAACCGGCAAAACCGCCGGATACGGTTCAAAAACCGAACCGTAACCGGAAAATGGCGGTTCGGTTTCGGTTGCAAGTTTTGGCAAACCGAAACCGCCGGTTTTTCGGTTTTTTTATTTTTTATTTTTTTAATACACAATTCTTCTATTTTTTATGTATAAATTTAAGTTATATAATTTTTATTAAATTCTAGTAACATAGTTTCTAAAAAAAGAGTTGAAACGAACAAAAAACGAGCGAAAACAGAGCGAAAACGAGCAAAAACGTGAAGAGAAAAAAAAAAAAAAAAAAAACCGTCTAACCGCCTTTTTTTAACCGTAACCGGCGGTTTGTCGGTTCGGTTTCGGTTACCAAAAATGCAAAACCGAAACCGCCGGTTTCGACCGGTTGAACATGTCTACCCATAATTACGCAAATAAATTTAATTCAATGCGTATAGCTAATTCACAAGTGAAATAAGTCCATACCAAGGTTTTCATTTCTATAGGTAATTAAGTACTTAAACTTTTGGAACTAAAAACGGAGTCATAACGAGCTTAAACGAGCCGAAACAAGTTTTAAAGAGCGTGCTGCTTCTTCTTTCGCCGAAAAACAGCCCCACGCGCCGCGCGTGTAATGCACAGACCGTTCAATTTTTATTTTTTTTTCGAGTTGACCGGGTCAACTCGGTTTCAGAGTGAGTAAACTCGCTGGGTTGACCAGGTTTTGACACATCATTTTAAAAAAATTCAGAATGGCCCCTGGAGAACATCTAATTCTCATAAAGCAACACACAAAATTTCTGAACATTATCAAAATAGCCCCAGAAACGTGAATTTTTAAAAAATTCATATCTCACTCGTTTCTTGACCAAAATTAACAAACTTTATATCGATGGAATCCTCATTCAACGTAATTCAACCCAGTAACAAGAATTAATCAAGATTCCCAATATATCATTCGTAATTTCCCGTCAATGTTTCTGTAAATTTCCAAAGACCGATTTTTTTCTCCGAAACGGTAAGGCCGAAAAATCTGAAACTTTTCAGATATCATCTACACTACACTACGCATGTACAGTAAAAAATTCATCATCTAATTCCACCATTTGAAAAATTGAAAAATCTTAAAAAATACAGATTCTCCATAAATATAATTGCAGTGCATAATTAACAAATATATTATGGACATGCTTACATACGAATAATTAAGGCATACATACAAGAATCCAACACATTGGCTCTGATACAAATGTTGGAATTAATTAATCGAGAAATAAGAATTAGAATTACCAACCTGTAATTCTCAATGTAGCGGAAGATTCTAGAACCCGATTGAATTCCACATACGTACTGTGATCCTCGTAGTCAGAACACAATTACATGAATTTCACGAATCGCTTCTTATATCCACAATCTAAGTGCCCTTTGGAGCGGGTGAGAACATAATTTCATATTCAGTTGTTATAGAAAATTCTCTTGAATTTTCTTATATAAGAAGTTATCCAAATAACTTCCATCCTTATAATTATCCACTCATGTGTGGAATAAATAAATAATAATTAATATTAATTAATTATCTATTTATTAGTTTACATATTCAAATATTTTATTGACGTTACCGTAATTTGAAGATCGGAGATTACACATGATAGAAGGTAAGTGTGGGACTAAAATCTAAAAAAAGTGTATGACTAATTTTATAGTAAATAAAGTTGGAGAACTGAAAGCTAAACAATTTCAAGGATGAAAAATTACTTTACCCCCCTTTTTAATTCTCATGTCCATAAATTTTAATAAAAATATTGACATAAAGTAATCATGAGATCAGATATATACCAGCTAGCTATTCTCTCTCTTTTATTCTCTATATTACGCTTAAAACATTTTATGTATTGTCACTTGTAAGATTATTCACCTATAGCAAGAATCACTAACTAAAGTTTTTTTTTTTTTTACATATCCACAATGTAAACTCTACTCGACGTCAATATTAAATTTTAATATTCCAAAGTCCAAGTCAGGCAAAATTGATTAAATTGGTGGTGGAGTTTATAAGTTGATCTACTAATTAAATATTGATAATAATAATAATATATACTCCGTAATACATAGTGCCATAGTGGCGTGGATTGGGGGTGAAGAGGAATACTGAACTATTTTTAATTAGGTGTTTGGACTTTGTGTTTAGAGGGGACGGAGATGGTCAATTCGGTGGTTAGGCACATTATTTTCCCTCAATTGCACCTGATATAATTGTGTTGCAATTTTAATTTAATTATAATGTAACAAAAGGAAAATTTAATTAAATAATTGAAAATATATTAAAATCAATTAAAATTCATGACTATTTAGGACTGGTCCTAAATTAAGTTCAAACGGGGTTTAGAGTTGCTAATGGGCCCTTACCAAATAGCCCAAGACTGTCCAACAAAATCTGATCCAATATGGGCTCGTAATCCCAACAAACTTTAGACTACAGCTATTTACACCTTCAAACATTGATACATACGACTCTCTATAATTTTTATTATTTTAATATAACGGTAAAATACTTGGGGGTGGGACTATTTACACCTCCATTTCGGTTTAGAACACTTTTCCGATTGATGCACTCCCCCTAAAATTTGTCGGATAGATGCACCCCCTTGAATTATCATAAATACCCTTTTGTCCTAAAAATCTATCTACTAAACACACCCCACCCCAAAAACCCTAATTTTCTCTCTCTCTTCTTTTCTCTTCTCTTCTCTCCTTTCCCCTTTCCCACCTCCACCGCCGTTTCTTTCCTTACCCACCTCCCTCCCCCTCCACCACCCCATCGCCCCTGCCATCCCTCCCCCATCCTCACTCGACAGAAACAAAAAATATATATATATATATATATATATATATCTCCTTACCCCCCCCACCCCCACCCCCAATTGCCTCCCACTTACTCCTCGCCCCCACCCCCTACCTCCAATTGCCTCGCCCTCTGCAATTAACAGCAGCAAGCAAGGTATTTTTTTTTCTTCTTCTGTTCGACAAACCAGGGTCGGCCCTGTACATTCTCGTTAATGCATTGTTGTCGACGAGAATGTATTTGGTCGATCTAAAGTGGTTGAAATTTTTCAATATTTTTTAAAAAAAAAAATTTCAACCAATAAATGTCGACTATATTCACTCTCGTCGACAACAGGGTGTCAACGAGAGTTTATATGGTCGTCATTAAACTGTCGATTTTTTTTTTCGATCAAACTTAGGTCGACCATATACACTCTCGTCGACAAACCAGTGTCGACGAGAGTGAATATGGTCGACACTGGTTTATCGAAATTTTAAAAAGAAAATTGATTTTTTTTAAGTTCTCATTTTTTTTGTTTGTTGTTTGTGGTGATATTTTGGTGGTGGCGGCAGCGGCGACGACGGTGGCAGCGGCGGCGATAGCTGGATAAAATTTAGATTTAGGGTTTAAAGGTGAAGGAGGGGTGCAGTTAGTAATATGGGTGCATTTAGTAGTGTAATATGACCTAAAGGGTATTTTTGGTTTTTACATTTGATGTAGATAAATATGTCGCTCTTGGAAAAGTCGACACGTGGAAACGGGATAAATTATGATAGTCTTAATTAGGTCAATAGGCTTGAAGGATTGGATTAATACACCCCTGGGCTTCTAAAGGGAAAGAAGATTGGTTGGGCCTTTGGCCCACATTCGAAGGATAATATCCTTTGGGCCTAAGGATAGGGCCCAAAGGGGAACGCGTAGTATGGCTTATTCCTTCCTAACTAAGTCAAGAGAAGAAGTCAGTCCATGGAGAGAGGGGCCGAGTCTTTAGGGAGTTGGCCCGGATTTGTAGGGAAATGTGAGCAAATATAGGAAGAAAGAGTCTTCTTCTATCCAAGGAAGAGGGGCCAGGTATATAAGCATGTTATTTCTATATTCTCATTTACGTTTTTACATAATATACATACATTCTTACGAAATATACACAGAATTGAGAAGAAACACCATATTATTCACCGGAATTTCCCTAGAAATACAGGGGAATTCCTCTTTGATTCTCCTAATATCGATTCTGACTTGAGCGTCGGAGCTTCCGCACCGGAGCCCCCCTCCGGCGTACTTTTGCAGGTCATTTTCGGATTCCCAAGGAGATTTACTTGAAGATTGCCAAAGACAAAACGAGTGATTCGATTCGTGATTAGCAGTGCTCGTAAAGGAACGGCTGATATCTAAAGGCGTTCTTTTTCGACGCATCAACTGGCGCTGTCTGTGGGAACATCTCGAGCTAAAGCGTGAGAAAAAGTTCCATACTAAATGGGTGGAGGACAAAATCCGACGAAACAGACTAAGGAGAAAGGAGATTTCACTCCTCCTCCTTTCCCTCCGCCTCCCCCAGGCTTTCCCGTAAACCGGAATTTAGGGAAACAGCCTGCAGATCTTACACCAGAGGATATCCCTCTCGCCCAGGAAGGGAATGTAGCGGGTATCTCAGGAGTTTTGGGAAGTGGGATTAATAAGGATATCCCTGACCCCAATGCTCGATCAGAACTCTTAACTATTTCTCAAGATCAATTGGATGAAATGATCGCGCAATCGGTCGAAAGGATAATCACTTCTCGAGGACTTCGTCCTCCTGGACCTATTCCACCGATCAACGAGGGTACAAAGCAAAACCCCCTGGAACACGTCATCGATTCCGCTCCAATCCCTTCTAGGAACGAGGATCCTCCTCAAAACCAAGAAGAAAAGGTGCCCTCCCAGGCTGAAAGAAGCATCCTAGATCGCCCTCCTCGGAGAAACACGGAGAAGATCCCTGGTGATACCACTTTGGAAACAGGGATAGGAGAAAGTACGGATGACACGTACCAGGGAGCAGTCAGTGATCAAATACAGGCCCTACGTAAAGAGATGAGGGACATGCAGAGACACATAACCGACAACGTAAGTAAACCTTCTTACATCACTTGCTATCAATTCTCATCCACTATTTTACAAGATGAATTGCCCTCTAACTTCAAATCCTTAAATTTTGAATACGATGGCACCTCGGATCCTTATGAACACTTGATGAGATTCGAGAACGCTGCCCTACCTCACCGATATGGAGAGGGCGTCAAGTGCAGGGTATTCCTAACTACCCTATCCAAGGCTGCACAACAGTGGTTCACACAACTAGGGCCGGACACTATCCACTCATGGTCTGAATTCAGCGAATTGTTCCTGCATCAATTCGCCAGCGCTAGGAGACAACCTAGAGCTACCCTCACCTTATTTAACATGCGACAAGGAGAGAACGAGAGCTTACAGGCCTTCTTGAAGAGATTCAACCAAGCGGCCCTAGAAGTACCAACAGCTTCCTCTGAGGTCAAAATTAATGCTCTCACTAACGGATTAAGGGACGGAGATCTATTCACCTCTCTGGCCAAAAAGCCAGTACGGACCTTCGATGAGTTGTTAAGGAGAGCAGAAAAATACCTCACCCTGGAAGAGGTAAGGAAGGCTAAGCGTTCAGAGACCAGGACAATAGTGGGGAACGGAGAACGGAGAAGAGAAATTCCACTGAGGAGGCCAAGTCCAGAGAGACACGGAAGCTCGAGGAGGTTGGAAAATGTAAAAAGAGAGGAAGCTGCGCCCTGGAGCCCCAGGGGAAGGGCGAGGAGATATACCCCTTTGAGGATAGAGCCAGCCGAAGTTCTAGAAGTGGTAGGGGACCATCCTGATATGAAGTTCCCCTATTCAAGAAACAGGGGTCCTCAGAACCCCAAGTCAGACAGATTTTACAGATTCCATAACGACTATGGCCACGACACCAACCAATGTTGGCACCTGAAAGACGAAATAGAGAGAATGATTCAAGCAGGCCATTTGAATGAAATCATTTTCAGAGATCGACAAGGCCCCAGGGGACAAAAGAGAAAGGACCCCGAGGGGAAACAAGAGGATAACAGAAGAGATCAGAGGAAGAACACCGAGGAGCAACCACCCCCTCCCCAAAAGAGGGGAACTATTCACATGATCATGGGAGGCCCTGCTGATGGAGATTCCTTCAGGCAGAGGAAGCAGAGCGTTAGGTTGCTGAAGAACGAGAGGAGTATAGAGCACCATGAGGTGGGAAAGATGACAGAGGGTCCGGACATTCATTTTGGGCCAGAAGACGCTGGGGAACCCAGAGAAATCCATAATGACGCATTAGTCATTACCACGGATATAGCAGGATACGATGTAGCCAGAATTTTTGTAGACACAGGGAGCTCTGCCGATATCATGTTCTTGGAGTGTTTTAAGAAGATGGACCTAAATATAAAGCTCAGACCGGTGGAGACAGCCCTCTATGGATTCTCAGGAGGAGCCATTCAACCCCTTGGTTCAGCGTTACTGCAAGTAGGGTTAGGAGTCGCCCCTAACCGACGCGTGCAAGTAATAGAGTTCCTGATAGTAGACGTCCCATCTTCGTATAATGTAGTAATGGGAAGACCAAGCTTGAATATCTTTCAGGCAGTGATCTCCACCTTCCACATGAAGATGAAATTCCCTGCCTCGGGGGGTGTGGGAGAGATATGTGGGGACCAATACCAAGCAAGGAAGTGTTACGTAGAATCGGTCAAGATAGCAGACAGGGCCGTGTTCCGAGGAATGGAGAGATTTAAGGGTGAAGACCCTGAATTGAAAAGACAGAAAGTGGGTGAACTAGTGCAAGAGCAACCCAAAGCCAAAGCAGATGAGGAGTTAATAAGCATCGAGCTCTACCCAGGAAATGAGGGATTCACAACCAGGATAGGCACACACATGAACCCTGAGCTCCAGGGAAAGATGATACTCACCCTCCAGGAGAATGCGGACATCTTCGCTTTCACGGCGACGGATATGACGGGTATCCCTCCAGAGATAGCAATGCACTATCTTAATGTGGATCCCAAAGCTAGGCCAGTGAAGCAGAAGTTAAGGAACTTCGGTAAGGAAAAGAACCTCATTGTGAAAGAGGAAATCGATAAATTGTTGAGTGCAGGGCACGTGAAGAGAGTGCAGTTCCCTGAGTGGCTCTCGAACGCAGTGCTGGTGTCCAAGGGAGCCGGCAAATGGAGGATGTGTATCGACTTTAGGCATCTGAACAAAGCATGCCCTAAGGATCACTATCCCCTGCCTAGGATTGATCAACTAGTAGATGCTACGTCCGAATTTGAACTACTTAGCATGATGGATGCATATAAAGGGTACCATCAAATCCAGTTGAACCCCCTTGATATACCAAAGGTATGTTTTATTGCGACATGTGGTACTTTCGGTTATGTACGTATGCCTTTTGGACTGATAAATGCAGGAGCTACCTATCAAAGAATGGTAGACTCGGTGTTTCGAGGACAGATAGGGAGAAACATGGAGATTTATGTGGACGATATGCTAGCTAAGAGTGTCAAAGCAGAGGAACACATTAACGACCTGAAGGAGATATTTCAGGTAATTAGAGAAAATGGTATTAAATTAAATCCAGCTAAATGTTCTTTTGGAGTAGGGTCAGGAAAATTCCTGGGATATATGGTGACTCAGGGGGGAATAAAGGTTAACCCCGCTAAGGTGAAGGCGGTCCTCGACATGCAACCTCCTCGAAACCTGAAAGAATTGCAGACCCTGAACGGCAGAATCGCAGCTCTTAGCAGATTCATAGCAAGGTCCGCAGAGAAGAGCCACCACTTCTTCAGAACGCTAAGGAAGGGGCCAAGATTCGAATGGGATGAGCAATGTCAAAAGGCTTTTGAAGAACTGAAGCTCCATCTGGAACAACTCCCGAAGCTAACCAAGCCTACTCAGGGAGATGTTTTACTTCTATACCTCTCAGTAGGGGAACATTCCCTGAGTACAGCCCTGATGAAAGAGGAAGGCTCCACACAACAGCCCATATATTATGTGAGCAAGGTCATTCAAGGGGCAGAGATCAGATACTCAGAGGTGGAGAAGGCAGCCCTAGCGGTGGTGGTAACCGCTAGGCGATTACGCCCCTACTTCCTGTCCTATAAAGTTATGGTGCGAACTAATTTCCCTTTGAAGCAGACACTAGGGAGAGCAGACTTATCAGGAAGAATGGTCAGATGAGCAGTGGAACTACAGGAATACGATATTGATTACGAACCAAGGAGGGCCATTAAAGCCCAAGCCTTAGCAGACTTCATTCAAGAGTCTACCAGAATGGAAGAGGAACAAGGCTGGAAGGTATATGTTGACGGTTCAGCATCCGCTGTAGGATGTGGAGCAGGGATAGTGTTGGTTGACCCTGAGGGCCAAGAAGTACAGGTAGCCGTTAAATTCCGGTTCTCAACCTCAAACAACGGTGCGGAATATGAAGCCCTGATTAGAGGGGCTAACATGGCAGCGGAGTTAGGGGCACAAAAGATCACCCTGTACTCTGATTCACAGCTGGTAGTGCAACAGGTCATGGGGGAGTACCTCGCCAAAGATGAGAGGATGATCGCCTATCTAGAACAGGTAAGGAAACTAAAGAATAAATTCCATACTTTTGAAGTGATACAGGTGCCAAGAGAAGAGAATGGGAAAGCAGATGGACTGTCTAAACTAGCTAGTTCCACTGAATTCGAGGGAGACGGAAAGGTAACCCTGTTAGTGGCAGATCAATTAGCTACTGAAACCCTGGTTGGAAGATAACAGCAGGGGATGACTGGAGGAAAGAAATATGGGAAGAATTGAACAGGGGGCAAGTAACCCCAATGTCCAGAGAGGCCAAAGCTTGGAGAAGGAAGTATTGTATCCTAGGAGGCCAATTGTACAAGAGATCCTTCACTCAACCCTATTTGAAATGTCTTTCAAAAAGAGAAGCGGAGCTAGTGATCAAGGACATTCATGAAGGTTGCGCATCCAGCCATGAAGGTTACCAAACTATGGTGAAGAAGGTATTTAGGGCAGGTTTTTACTGGCCTAATATAATCAGAGACGCTAGGGAATATGTGAAGAAATGTGAAAAGTGTCAGAAGAATGGACCCTTAATACGAGTACCTGCAGAGGAGATGGGGGCCATGTACTCGCCCTGTCCCTTTGCCAAATGGGGGATAGATCTATTGGGACCCTTCCCCTTAGCACCTGGAGGAAGAAATTTTTTTATCGTAGCCGTGGATTACTTCAGTAAGTGGGTAGAGGTCGTGCCCTTGGCCAAAATAGAAGAAGATAATGTAATTCTTTTTCTGGCTAGACATATTTGCTGCAGGTTTGGAGTGCCGAGAATCTTGGTTTCCGACAATGGAACACAATTCAATGGAGAGAAAGTAAGAAGATGGTGCGAAAGATGGAACATTGTACAGAGATTCACTTCGGTAGCCCACCCACAAGCTAATGGACAGGTGGAAGTTACAAACAGAATCCTAGTGGATGGCATCCGAACACGATTGGAAGAGGTAGGAGGAAAATGGGTGAAGGAGTTAGACAATGTCCTTTGGTCTTACAGGACCAGCCCTAAAACAGCTACGGGCGAATCACCCTTCTACTTGGTGTATGGGGCAGCGGCAGTGATACCTCCTGAAGCCAGACTCAAATCGCACAGAATCACCTATTTTGAAGAGAAAAGAAATGAAGAATTGATGAGGGAGGCGCTGGACCTGGTAGATGAAGAGAGGGATATGGCGAGATTGAAAGCAGAAAGGTACAAGAGTCGGATCAAGGCAGCATACGATCGCAGGGTAATCCCTCGTTCCTTTAAAGCTGGAGATTTAGTCCTTCGGAGAGCAGATGCCTTGAAGATCACTGGAAAGATGGAACCCAATTGGGAAGGTCCGTACAGGGTAATACAAGTACTAAAAGGCGGAGCATACAAGCTCCAGGATATGACAGGAAAAGAAATACTAAGGCCATGGAACGTGTGCCACTTGAAGAGATTTTACGTTTGAAGAAGGTGTTATTCCCCTACCATCTTTCCCTTTATGGACAATTTTGAATGCTTGTTTCTTACTCGAATAATTGCTTCACCGACACTCTTTTTCCCTCTACGTGGGTTTCCCTTTGGGGTTTTACCACGCAGAGGTTTTTAATGAGGCCGGCATAGGTTCCCCTTATTTGCCTATGTTGATGAACACTTTTGATCAATAGAGCATCGTTTGTGGAAATTTTCAGTAATTTCCTTTAATGCATGTTAATATGATGATGAGATGATTCTTATATGCTGATTTTATGATGAAATGTTTCTCATACATTAAATATCGTTTCGAGATAACTGTTAAGGGCTCTCATAACAAGTGTTGAGATAATGTACGTGTGTTGAAAGCTAAAACATAACATGATAGAGATACTGCAAGATAAAGAGACTTACACCAACTCATAAAGATTCGAATACAAAATGCCTAGGAACAATTCCTAAAGCTTCCATCCACGATAGCCTCTAAAGCTAGGGGGAGTAGGGGGTATGGTAGCGGAAGATATAATTAACCTGCCAATAATCCCTAAGAACTCTTACGAGTATAAAAAACTTTAGGGAGAGTATAATCCCTAAGAACTCTCACGAGTATAAACAACTCTTACGAGTATAAACAACTTAAGGGAGAGTATAATCCCTAAGAACTCTCACGAGTATAAACAACTCTTACGAGTATAAACAACTTAAGGGAGAGTATAATCCCTAAGAACTCTCACGAGTATAAACAACTCTTACGAGTATAAACAACTTCAGGGAGAGTATAATCCCTAAGAACTCTTACGAGTATAAACAACTTTTGGGAGAGTATAATCCCTAAACACTCTAACTTTTGGGAGAGTATAATCCCTAAATATTCTAACTTTTGGGAGAGTATAATCCCTAAATATTCTAACTTTTGGGAGAGTATAATCCCTACGAATTCTAACTTTTGGGAGAGTATAATCCCTACGAATTCTAACTTTTGGGAGAGTATAATCCCTAAATATTCTAACTTTTGGGAGAGTATAATCCCTACGAATTCTAACTTTTGGGAGAGTATAATCCCTAAAAACTCTAACTCTAAGAGAGAAACTAGAAGCATTATCAAGTCACCAATTAAGTACAGGAACATAAACCCTATATTCTCATTTAAGATTTTTCTATGAGCTTTAGAGCCTTTACGTGTCAAGAAGATGCTGAAAACATGCTAAATTCATAAGTAAAGAAAGAACAGGACAGGTATTACATCATATAGCAGAGATAGAGATATATATATATGCATGCCAAGTGATAATGTGCAGGTACGGTATTAAGCAGAAAATAAAATATCCCAGACCAAGAGCACTATGCCTTGGCCCTCCACAGAAAAACGCAGGAGTGTGGAGTCTCCTGAAAACACCAAAAGGGGCCTTAGAGGCCTTAACAAAAATAAAAGTGTTTTAAAAGTACCGAAATGTTATCAGAGAAATAGAGTTATGAAGAGAGGGGAAGATCATTCTTCCCCTCGAGACCTTCTCCTGCTTCATCCACTTGGCCACTGGAACCACCCCCTCCGCTTTCTCCTCTAAGACGCCAGCTGCTATAGTTGTCACAGGATCAAGGTTAGCCACGTGGATGGGGAATGTCAAGTCCTTTGCGGGCACTAGATCGTCCAATTTCAGGGCAGCTTCTTTCAGCTCCAAGATCGCCTTCCTCATCCCAGGTAACCACCAGGGAGTGTTGATGTCCTCCTTAGCATCTCCAGGGAACTTAGGGGGAGTGTCCAGTTCATCCAACCGAAGGGCACGAGTATACTGACCATTAAATCCTGGAGCGGAGTGTTCAGCTACGGCGTTGGAAAACCCATGAACTATGAAGTGAGGGATGTATGCGCCCATTGCCCCCAAGAAGCTGCTACTCTGAAGAAAGGCTTCCAACCATTCCTGATGCAAGGTACCTAAAAACTTCTGACCCATGGCGGAGGTAAAAAGGGAGTCGATGCATAGTTTCATCCCAGCTAAAGGGAGAGTAGCCTCCAAGCGCTCAACCCGCTCACCAAACTGAGTCTTCAGCGAAGAAACCTCCTCTGAAAGCTTCGTCTTCTCCGCTTGAAGTACCTTACACCTCTGGTTAACGTCCCGTAATTCTGCATCAAGTATCTCCTTCTTTACCTTTTCCAACTCCACCTAGCTTTGGAGATCGTCCACTAGCTGAAGGGATTGAAGGGCCCGTTCAGATACATCGGAGAATAGAAGACCGAACTACGCCAGAAACAATTTAAAGAAGTAAGACGTATATACTTTATATTACTAATTATTTAGAAGTGTATCTGCATTGAAAATCTACCTGAGTGAAACTGTGGGCGGCGTGCACAACTCGCTCGTCTGAGGATAGAGCATTAAGCGCCTCCGTGGCAGGGGTCGGAGTGTGACGCTCTATGAAAGCCATGAGATGATCAACATTAATCTCACCAGGTGCATTGGGATTTGGGAGCGACATTGGGCAGAGAGGACTTAGTCTTGGACTTCTTCTTTTTAGAGGCATCAGAGGTAGGGGGCAATGAGGAAATCATAGCCTTCTCAGTAGAGGACCTGGTACGTTTAGCCACTGACCCAGTGGAAGGTTTCAGTGGAGAGGGAGGAACAGGGGCCTTTGAAGAGCTTTCAGGGGCCGGAGACTTAGTAACCATCGAGAGAGGAGTGGCATCACGAGA
This sequence comes from Galeopsis tetrahit, assembly GCA_963675135.1. Lineage (NCBI taxonomy): Eukaryota > Viridiplantae > Streptophyta > Magnoliopsida > Lamiales > Lamiaceae > Galeopsis > Galeopsis tetrahit. The sequence goes on from OY776123.1 coordinate 74,863,501, forward strand.
AATTTGAGTTAACCAACTCATAGCTGCACAAGGAAATATGAAAAGGTGTTAACGATCTTAGCAGTTTAAACCTGGAGGATGATGCCGAGAGAAGAGAAATGGTATTACCATCATCGGGACCTAAAGGATAATCGGGGCGACCAAAACCGAAATGAGATAGGGCTCTAGGGTTCTTACAAATGCTCATCACATCAAAAAAGCCATGGGCATAAACATTATTATTTAAGTGGTTCATCACATCCAAGTTCAGAGAAGAACAAACAGAAAGAGGAGGACGGGGCACCCCAGGGTTCTCATAAATCCACCCTTCGTGAGGAAAATCCCAAGGAGCGGGGTTTGTAACAAAGAAGTAATAGTCCTTCCAGTCCTGGACTCCTTTATGGAGCTTTTCCATGAATTTCCCGGCCCTGGAAGGACGGCCAGAGGTATAGAAGAACTCATCTGCGAACTTACATATATATTGAGTTAGGAAAAGTTGGGCTGAGGGTTCGCCACCGTTCCCCTTCATCAAAATGTAGAAACCTAGCATTGCTCGGATAGCATTGGGGGTGAATTGATTAAGGGATATGCGTAGATAAGTAGAAATTTCGGAAAAGTAGGGATGGATCGGAAAGCGGAGGCCCGCTTTTAGTTGAGCCTCCCAGAAGGCCAAGGTGTTAGGACCTGAAAAATTTGGGCGTTCTTTCCTATGGGCTGCCCTAACGATGTAATTGGTGGGGAAAATTCCCGAGCGGAGGAAGGCGGCAACGCGCCCAGGAGGGAGTATGGAAGAACCAGAGATTTTATTTTTCAAAGCGGGGTCAGTTAGGGGAAAGATAGAAAGGGAGTTGGAAGTTGAACTTTCCATGGATATTGAGTCCGACGAGGTTTGAAGGGAAGATGACATGAGGTTGCACTAAAAGAAAAAAACGAGGAAGAAGAAGAGATACCTGAATCGAGGTCGGTTTTCGAAGGTGATGAACTGACCGATAGTCGTGCGTGAAGAGGTTAGTCGCAGAAGTAAAAATGAGAGTAAGGAAGTGGGGATAAGTTTGAAAAGAAAAGGGAAGAGGGTTTTCTTTTAGTGGAGCGAATTCAAGTTTTGAAATAATTACTCTGGAGAGAGAAGGGTAAAAATCAAGAAGAATTAAATACCCCCCAATAGAAAAGCGCGTGCCTGAAAAGAGGCGGCTTGATGTTCCCCTCGGGCAGACGTTTGGCTACAGACTTCGAAGAGTAGGTTTGTGTGTGGAAGCGGAAAGGGCATGATGACTGTAGATAATTATTAAGAGCCAGATATTTCGCATTTTAAGATATGAAGAAGGAGTGATGAAAGAAACGAATTATTTCTCTTGTGATTTAGTTAATTATTTTTTCCTACTCTCTTAAAAATTATCCTTTTTACGAGAGTAGGGGGGAGTGGTTGATGTAGATAAATATGTCGCTCTTGAAAAAGTCGACACGTGGAAACGGGATAAATTATGATAGTCTTAATTAGGTCAATAGGCTTGAAGGATTGGATTAATACACCCCTGGGCTTCTAAAGGGAAAGAAGATTGGTTGGGCCTTTGGCCCACATTCGAAGGATAATATCCTTTGGGCCTAAGGATAGGGCTCAAAGGGGAACGCGTAGTATGGCTTATTCCTTCCTAACTAAGTCAAGAGAAGAAGTCAGTCCATGGAGAGAGGGGCCGAGTCTTTAGGGAGTTGGCCCAGATTTGTAGGGAAATGTGAGCAAATATAGGAAGAAAGAGTCTTCTTCTATCCAAGGAAGAGGGGCCAGGTATATAAGCATGTTATTTCTATATTCTCATTTACGTTTTTACATAATATACATACATTCTTACGAAATATACACTGAATTGAGAAGAAACACCATATTATTCGCCGAAATTTCCCTAGAAATACAGGGGAATTCCTCTTTGATTCTCCTAATATCGATTCTGACTTGAGCGTCGGAGCTTCCGCGCCGGAGCCCTCCTCCGGCGTATTTTTGCAGGTCATTTTCGGATTCCCAAGGAGATTTACTTGAAGATTGCCAAAGACAAAACGAGTGATTCGATTCGTGATTAGCAGTGCTCGTAGAGGAACGTCTGATATCTAAAGGCGTTCTTTTTCGACGCATCAACATTATTATTATATTATTAAACTCATAGGGGGAGTGTTCTAAACCGAAATGGAGGTGTAAATAGTTCCACCCATACTTGGATATTCCTATAGATACACCAGCTAAAATATGAAATTAGAGGATCTTTTTACGAACCCATGCCCATAACTTGGTGGACTGAGTAATTCCCCTTTTAGTTTACAAGGGATTAGTAGGTACCCACCAGGCCACCCCTCAAAAAATAGACATGAGACACAAATTGATCATATGTATATATGTGTATGTATAAATCTGTACATCTTCAGGCATAAACATATTTACACAATAAAATCTGAAGAATTTTTTTTTCCACAACACCAGATACACTAACCTATTTGAAATCTGAAAAAATGAAAATAAAATAAAAAATACTCTATCCGTTTTACAATTCTATGCATCAACACATAAATAAAGAAAAAAATGTAATGAGCTGGATGGTTAATGGATAATTTTGTAAACTTTTAAAAATAAAGTAAATAAATTTATTGAATTGATTGTAAAAGTAATAAAATTTTGTATAAATATGTAAATATTGTAATGGTGTAGTTTTCTTTATGAAGATGTGCAAACAATCGTGAAACGGGCAAATAAAACAAGTGTGTAAAAAATTGTGGGACGGGGAAGTACAACTTTTCGATAAACTAACGTCGAAATTTAAATTCTTCGAAAATCAGTGTCGAAATCTGATATTTTTTTTAGAAACAAAAAAACATCAAAGGCTAAAAAAATTGACAAGAGTTTTCTTAAGTTTAAAAAATGAGTTTTTATAATCAACATAGTTTAATTTAAGTGCCTACATATTTTTTTTTGCACACAAGTTAGTTTGATCGTCGAGCAATCTGCGGATTGAGTATCAACCATAGTTGTTACACTCTGCACTGATCAACTCCTATTTGTTAGCTGATAGCTCAAGTGGTTAGAGCACCACTACCTAAGCCTTAGATCCTGGGTTCGAGTTATGGGGAGGGGAAAAGGGATGGGTATTTAACTTGTAAACAATAATTGTTTAAGTCTAGTATCTTAACTATCCGCACCAAAAAAAATCTTTTGGTTAAAAAATCATTTCACCCCATTTTTTATTTCACATAACTAATTTGGGACCTACATATTGTAATACTTCCTCCGTCCAATTTCATTATTCCCACTTTTCTTTTTTGGTTGTCCAATTTTATTATGCCCATTCTCTTTTTGGAAATAATATTATTCACACTACTTTATCTCCACCCTCCAACCATCACTTATTTACTCAAATTGCCACTAACTTTATTCATAAACAATCACTTTATCTATAAATGGACCCCACAACATCCCATCATACTCCCAACTTATCTACTTTATACATAAACTAATCAATATTCATTAAAACTCGTGCCCGGAGAAGTGGGCATAATAAAATTGGACGGAGGGAGTATAACTTAAGTTGTATTTTTATAGATTAGTTATCTAGTATTGAACATAGTCTTAGGCCATTAATTGTTGCAGGTCTCCACGAAGTGAACAATATGCTGCTTTGAATTACTCTTGCCATCGAACTGTTGCAACTTTGGAGGTTGATAACCAGCTGACATCTTCAAACTGTCAATCCTCTTCGTGTAAGGCTTGTTATAGGTGAATGAAGACTTAGGATTTTCCTCGAACTTATCTTTGATCGCCCCAAGTATGATTTCTTTTAGTCGGTTAACAGGCACCAAACCATCGGGAGAAACTTGTAACTCCTTAAGAGTTGAGTCAATTTCCATCGGCTGACGTTCCCCGGACATCTCAACATCATGCCCTTCGACTTGCTTTCCTTTTGAACGGCTGGACTCCCATTTGTCTGCATTGCTCATCAGCTTAGCAATATGGGCATCTTGTTCTTGGACATGTTTCGTGAGTCCTTTTATGACTCTAGTCAAGCTTGCTAATTGCTCCTCAACAGTCGTGGTATAAGTATTTGTCGTCATTGCTGAAGCTGTGCTTGAATCTGATGATGAGCTTGCCGTGGAATGAGTGGGAGAACATGCCACGTTGTTCTCCTCGTTCACAGCCTTCTCTGAAGAAGCGGATGACTTGGAGCTTCTTGACATACTTCTTGTGATTACGTTCACGTCTTCAAAGTCGACGCCAACTGATCTGGATGCAACGCCTCTCTTGATCTTAATCTTGATTGGCGCTATCATCGTGACTTAATTTGCTTGAAGAGTAGAGATGAGAGGTAGAGATTATCCCACTGGGCGTGCTAAATTTGTAAACACAAATTTCATGAATTAAATTTTAAAATGCGAAAATGAGATAAAATATATTTAATTTCGAATTAAATCGAGGATTTTGCGGGTTACACTCTCTAATTTGCTCCTCTAATTCTCTCTTCGTGAACTTGACTTGAATTTCTTGAACTTTTGAAGTTGGATCCGCAGTCGAATCCTATCCGATTTTGTACTTGAGACTTTATAACGTTAATCCAAAGGCTTGGCGCCGTATTTTGGATTAAACGTCAAATTTAGGGACTTTCGGGACGAACGTCGTTGAAGATCGTTCTTAAATTCGGGACTTTATAACGTTATTCCAAGAGCTTGATGTAGTATTTTGGATCAAACGTTGATTTAAGGACTTTCGAGACTTTATAACGTTAATCCAAGGGCTTGACGCCATATTTTGGATCAAACGTTGATTTAGGGACTTTCGGGACGAATGTAACTTTATAACGTTAATTCAAGGGCTTGACACCGTATTTTGGATCAAACGTTGATTTAGAGACTTTCAGGACGAACGTCGTTGAAGATCGTTCTTAAATTCGGGACTTCATAACGTTAATCCAAGGACTTGACGTCGTATTTTAGATTAAACGTTGATTTTAGGGACTTTCGGGATGAACTCCGTTGAAGATCGTTGGAGATCCACGAAAAACTTCCTTGAAGAAACATCGAATTGAGGGGCTTAGCACCTTGATCTCGACTCGAACGCTGCTTCTCGCCGCTTTGCACGAAGAACGCCTTTGTAGCTCCTCCGACTGCTGAAGAACACTCTAAAATCTCAGTAGAAAATTTTAGAACCTTGAATGCTTCTGACTTCTGATGATAAATGAGTGGAACGAGGGCCCTTTATATAGGTGTAGAACCTAGGTCTTTTATGGGCTAAATCTGATGGTCTGGAGATATTGTACTAAGTTAGTTAAGACTTAGTCAAATTCTTATTCACAACGTGGATTGAATTACTTGATGGGCTCAGAATATCATATTTGGGCCTAACTTGATTTATTGGACTTTAGAGGCCCGTCTTGATTTATTTGACTTTAGAGGTCCGATTTGATTTACTGAACTTTAGAGACTCATCTTAATTTACTGGACTTTAGAGGTCCGTCTTAATATACTGAACTTCAGAGACCCGATTGGATTTGTTGGACTTTAGAAGTCCGACTTGATTTGTTGGACTTTGGAGGCCCATTTTGATTTATTTAGGCTTTTGGAGGCCCAAATTAATTCAAATTTTCTTGTCTACAAGGTCAAGGTGTAAATAAGAGATATTTGATGGAGATTTTCAATGGAGTATGGAGCAAGTGGCAAATGTTCAAATAATAATGAGACAAAAGTTTTTGACAAATGTTCAAATAATAATAGGACGGAGGGAGTAGTATTTTACTTAATATCTTTCATATCCCCAAATTTTAAATCTCAGATCCGCCATTACATGTGACTGTTGATGAGTTGAAAATAGTGTATGCTATCATGTGTTTAAATTGATTATTTTGCAATTAAATTAATACTTCTACAGTAGAAACTCTTTAAATTAATACTCGATAAATTAATAAATTCTCTAAGATAATATTTTTGGTCGGTCCCAACTCGGGGATAGCATGCTAAATTAATAAACTCGCTAAAATTATAAGATAATACATTTTTTGTAATTTCTATAAACCCCAAATAAAATATAAATTAATAATTTCATATATACTACCTATTACATGAATGATTTATGAATGTTTCTTAAAAAATGACTCAATTGTTTTTGTTGAAATCAATTTCACCTTAAATCTCGTCTTTAATTTTCCTTATCAATTTCACCTAAAAGTTTCACCATAGTTACTAAAAATCCATTCTTGCAATTGCTTTTGAGTGAGACTTGAATTATCCTTATTGTGCTTGCATAATGCTTTTCGAATCTCGTCGGTCATTGTTATTTTTTTCACACCTGTAAGATGAGAAGTCATGTTGTGTGTATGATTTGTTTGTGTTAGCATATTTTGATCTTGTATATTTATATTGAAAGTATTTTTTAATGTTCATAAAGTGATACAATGAACACAAGAAGTATAATAATGTGGAAGATTGAAGGATTCTTTTAAATTAGACCCTTCATTTGATATACAATAAATAATTATTAATTTATAGATAAATTAATAACTCTTTTAATTAATAAATTTTGGTGGTCTCAAGATTATTAATTTATAGAGTTTCTATGTATATTTTTTGACATATTATTATTTTATTTTCTGTTTTATTTAGATATAAATAAAGTGTTTTGAAAATATGAGAGGTTGAGAAGAAGTTGGATAAGAATTAAAATGAACCTAACAATAAGAAAAGTGACCGACTGTTTGCACCTCCATTTTGGAGGTCTGCACACCCCGATTGATGTACCTTCCCCCTCCCTCATCCCCACTTCTAAAAAAATGTCTAAAATAGATGCACTTCCTAATTGTCATAAATACCCTTTTACCTATAAAATATCTCTTCTAACCACATCCTCAAACTCTAATTTATAATCCCACAATTCATTACTCTCATTTCCAACCAACCCTGCTAGTCGTCACCCATTTCCCTTCTCTCTTCGAGCTTTTTTTTTTTTTGTTCTTTTATTTGTCATCGCCCCCTCTCTCTTCCCTCACTCCCTTCTCTCTTTTTTTTCTTTTTTTCTGCGTTTTTTTCTTTCATTCTCCCTTCCGTTCTTCTGTTTGCCGTCGCCCCCCTCCCCCACTCGTCGCCGCCATTCGCCCGTTTGAATTTTAGGTTTAGGATTTTTTGCTTTTGTTCTTCTTCATTTTTTCTCCTTTTTTACTGCATTTTTCTGTTCTTTTTTTTTTTTTTTAATTTTCGACCATTTTAGGTTGACCAATATACACTTTCGTCGATAAATTGTTGTCAACGAAAGTGTATATGATCGATTTATAATGGTCGATTTATTTTTTTTTTTTACATTTTTTTCGACAAATCAGTTTCGACCATATACACACTCGTCGACAAATTGACCATATACACTCTTGTCAACAACAATTTGTCGACGAGTATGTATATGGTCGAAACTGATTTGTCGAAAATTATTAAAAAAATAATATTTTTTTTGGAATTTCTAAATACAGTATTTTTTTTGTTTTGATGGTGACGACTGCAATTAGGGTTATGATTTATAGGGTGCATTTAGTAATGATATTTTACTTAAAAGGGTATTTTAGGTTTTTACACTATTATTTAATTAATACAGTAAATTGAAAGGGGGAATGCGGCGAATGCCGACCTCCAAAATGGAGGTGCAAATAGTCAGTCCCCAAGAAAAAGTCTCAACATTAGGAGGCTCAGATTAATTAAGGGATTAAGCCCAATTGTTGAGCCCAACCCTTTGTGACTTAATATTTGGACAAGAAATATATGGGGCAAGTGGGCAACCATATATGTATTTAATTAATTAGAGAAGGAAAGGAGTGCGTGGACTTCATATTAAACAAGTATCTGCTGTGTCACCGCTCCTAGATGATACCGGTGGAGCTGCTCGATAAACCCCAAGAGTAGGCAGCCGTGAATTTGGAGAGGAAAAAGTTGTGAGATCGACGGCTAATTTATTTTCTAATTCGAGAAAATGAAAAATCTTGTTATGACTTGATTTTCGATTATTTAGTAATGAAATTCTCAATTTTGTCTTTTTGAATTCTTCGTTATTTAATTTATATTATGCGTGTGATATTTATTTATTTTGCGAGTCCATTCAACTTACATGATTAATTATTTATTTTTAACTATATTGCACTTTTAAATCTGTAATTGTTATAATTTTGTAAAGACATAACACTCTATAAATAACGAAAACTACAATTTGTATTTACTTTTTACATATTAGTTTTATTATTACTTTTTAGTAGAAGTAGAAACAACGAATTCAACTCCCTCCCCTTTAATATTTTTTATAATACGAATCGTTCAATTAAATTTACTACTCCTCGTAGAATCGATCCTTACTTGTTCTACTACGTTTTAGTGGAATAGATAAGGTATTTATTTTTGGGTAACGACAACAACACACCAAATTTTATCGTCTTTGACAGGTAGTAGTTTATAATTGTGTTGGTCTTTTCGTTTTACTTTTCTTTTCTTTTCATATTATTTGTTCATGTATTTTACAACACTAAAGTAGTCAACCGCAAGCGTACGGTGTTTATCGTAGCGTAGTAAGTACGAGTCGATCTCATAGGGAAGGGTTAGTGTAAAAGTTGTATTTGTTGGCACGATTCTATCTAGACACAATTAATTTTCTAGAAAAGTTTTAAAAACTAAGACTAATTCTAATGTTATCTATAAATGTCACTAAAAAAACAAACTAAAACTAGTCCAATCCAAATCAATAACAAGCCAATGAAATGAAAATAACAAAACTAATCAAGGAGAAATGTGGTTTCAAGGCATATGCAATACTGTACTTAGAAATCCATTTATAACTAATGATTTATTCAAATGACAATTAAGTTTGTCTTTATAGGGTTGGATCACTAAATAATGAATTAAAAAAAAAAAAATCAATCCAATTAATACAAATAAAATATAACACGTGTATTTCTACCAAACATGCATCATATAACCCTAAATAGCTCCTAAGATCATCAATATCCTCCCAATAATTAATCCTCTCGAGATCATAATAAATTGGATTGTGTGCTTATGTATAATTAACGAGATAAATATTTCAATCTTACCCCAATTAACAATAAATAAGACATATTATCATGGTCACTAATAACATGCTTTCAAATAAAAATTACACACAAATAAAAGACAAACAACATTTAAAATAAAACATTAATCCATAAACTTAACCTAAATAATTTAAACCTTGAAATTTAAAAGTTTTTTACATAATTTCAAATACAATAAAATGAGAAATAATTAAAATAAATAAAAGGGAAAGACAAAATTTAGATGATGTAATCCATTCAAAGCTTCAATGGAAGAAATACCTTTTATTAGGTGTGTGTGCACAGCTGCTCCTCTTTTCCCCATGCAGCAAAATGGGCTTCAATATGGGTTGTCATGTTGGCCTAGCTATGTATGTACTTCAATTTTGGGGCTGAAAATTTACGGGTTTGACTATATGCACCTCCATTTCGGAGAGATGCACGCCCCCGATAGATGCACCCTCCCAAAATTTGTCAAAATAAATGCACCCTCCCCTGAAAATGTCTTAAATACCCTTTTCTCCCTTTTATTTATAAAATACACATTTACTACGCACACCCTCCCAAACCCTAATTATATCTCCTTCACCATTCTTCTTCCTCCCTGTTGGGATATGAATCCTATAAACAATGTTCTAATTGATGATTATATGTTTTGATGGCCAAAAGTAACTATGAAGTTAATGGTATATGTGATTATATGTGAGATATATGAATTAAGATTACTGATCTTAGTGTGATATGAAGTTTGAGTTTATTGATCTTAGTGTTTTACTAATCTGATATATGAAATGTTTAAGAACTAAGCTGATGAATGAATTGCATAGACAGCTTATAGTATAGGACTTAGTTATACTCATCTGTATATAGTTCAGTTGATGTATAGATAGGTTTTATATTTGTAAAGTTGTATTCTATTGTATTTCAGCATTGTAAAAGTTAGAACAGTAGATTAGATTGAAGTTAGAAGACTAAAGAAAACTAAGAGATATCAGAAGACTACTTCAGAGTATGAAGAAATCAAGAAAAGTATGTTTGAAGGAAGCTGAACAGTTTTGGAAGAACTGTGCTGATTGACCAAGAGCAGTAAAACTAAGAAAAGTAGTTTACTGTGCTGAGTTGGTTTGTTTGAAGAATAAGTTTGGATGACTTATTTGAAACGTAACTGAAGATTTATTTGAAGACATGCTGACTTGGAAAGATAAGATAAGTTGGTTACAAAAAAGAAAGAAGTTACAACAAGAAACGGTTATGAGTTAGTTGAGAGTTAGTTCACAAACTGCTAACTGTCATACTAGATCTTATAAATACCGTGTGATCTTCTACTTGAAAAGACTACTGATACAATTACTATTCAAGAGCAATCAAGAAGCATTCAAGTATTCAAGCACTCACAGAGTCAAAAAGATCGTACTGAAGAGAAGCCACAGATCTGATTTGAAGAATCAAAGGCTACTGCAAAGAGAAGTTTTACTTTTCGTTTTAAGTTTGTATTGTGTAAACAAGTGTGCTAGTTACTTGTGAAATTACTAGTTGATCGAAGATATACCTGGTGGTATAATCGACAAGATCGAAGTCTTAATCTTGGGACTCTAAGCTACAAGTACTCAAGAAGATAAGAGTAATAAAACATCGCAACTGGAGTTGTGAGAGTGGATGTAGACATTTGTCGAACCACTATAAAATCTTTTGTTCTTTACTTTCTGTTTTGATTAACTGTTGATATTTGTTGAACCATGAACAGTAAGTTTTCTAAGAAAAGATTTAAAGAAAAGTTGAGTATAAAAACTAACTGTTGAGTACTGATCTGATTCTAAGAACAGTATTATACAGAACACATTTCCGCACTAAAAACTCTGATATTTTGATATAATTTGAAAAGTCTATTCACCCCTCCCCTCTAGACTTTTTCTTAGCTTACTTAATCTTAACTCAACTTTTGAGACCAACAAGTGGTATCAGAGCAGTAGTTCTTTGGACTGCTGTTTCTAGATAACCTTGTAGACTTTGGGGAAAGTCTAATTGTTTCTCAATACTGATAATTGTTTCTTGATCTTACTTGTCTATCTTGACCTATTTGCCAGACTACTGATCTTAACTGTCTGTTCTATCATGGAAGAAACTAACATCAATAAACTTCCAAAGTTCAAGGTTGCAGATTACGATTATTGGAAACTGAGGATGGAGGCCATCTTTAGTTCAACCCATGATCTAATGATGTCTGTGATCAAAGAAGGGCCTATTACTACCATGATACCCAACACTGCAACTCTGGAGCCTTCCAAAGCCATTGGTGTTCTCGTGCCAAAACCCAGGTTAGATTTAACTACTGAGGAAATGAGGCAGAACAATCTAGACAGCTTGGCCAAGAATTACATTTTGCATACCCTTCCCAACGAGTATCTTGGGAAAGTTGTTAAATGTAAATCAGCCAAAGAGATGTGGGACAAGTTAGCTATCATTTGTGAGGGAACTTCTCTTATAAAAGAAAGCAAACTATCCACAGCTGTCCAGCGGTTCGAATCATTCAAAATCAAGACTGGTGAAACAATAGACCAGCTCGATACTCGTTTTACAAAGATTATGAATGACTTGGATGTTTTAGGTAAGACTTACACCAATAGGGAGATCAATTTACGTATCCTTAAGGCTTTAGATGACAGGTGGAAAATGGTCAAATTGATCATTAAAAACACACAGGATATAGATAACTGGTCTGCTGAAACCACCTTCCAAACCCTTCAGGCACATGAGTTTGAATTGGATGAAGAAGATCCAATAGTTAACAGTGATAGGGTTAAGGAAATCTCTAAGAGCATTGCACTTAAGGCATCTACCTCTAAGAAGCCTAGATCATCTATGTCTAAGTCCTCAAGCATAAAAGATGAACTAGAGAGTACTGATCTTGATCTTAAGGATCAGTTGAACTTAATGATAAAGAGGTTTGACAAACTTAATAAGCGTTATGGTAGATACAAAAGATTCTATAAAGACACTCAGGGCTCTAATAACAGGGACTCTTCTAGGACCAGAAGGGATCACAAATCTTCTGAAAGGAGAGATGAGATCTTTAATGAGAAAAGAAGAGATAGGAACTCTGCTGATAGGAAGGATAGAAACTCTACTGATAGAAAGGACAGGAACCAATATCATTCTCCTTCTAAACGTTCTACTAATGAACCTCTGTGCTATAACTGTGAAAAGCCAGGTTATTACATCCATGAATGTCCTGATCTGAGTGCTGAAGACAGAAGAGAACGGAAAGCAAGGAGAGATCGCAAATATGCAAAGGGTAAGAGGGCAATGGTGGCCAACAATGAATCTGATACGGATTTAGATGAGTTGCCATCGTCTTCTTCTGATTACCCTTCTAGCAGTGAGAAAGAAGTCTTCATTGCAGATGATGGACTAGTCATGATGGCAAAAATAGATCAAGAGGTATCATCTGTTACATCTTTTCAATCTTGTGATGAATCTGATTCTGATTCTGATTTATGTGACACTGTTGATAGTAGTGTAGGGAGTAGTCTTCATCATTCCAATGGAGTGAATGAAGAAGACCTCCTACCAGCTAACAAAGCATTCATGGAAATCAGTGATGAGAACATATCTTTAAGACAAGAAATCATGAGTCTTAGAGAAGCTCAAATGCAAGTGGATCCTAATATAACTGTTCTAAATGCACGACTATCAGAAGAGTTGTCTCAACTCAAAGATAAGTATGCATCTATGGACAAGTTATATCAGGGTATGCTTCATACACAAGTTAAAGAGACAAATGAGTTCAATGACTTAAAGATTAAATGTGAAAAACTTGAAGAGCGCAATAGATTCTTAGAATCTGAAGTACCGAGCTTGGATCTGAAGCTATCTGAGATGATTAACTCTTCTAAGATTAATCAAACACTATCAGACAGATACAGAGCTCCTTATGATAAGAGTGGAATAGGTACTGATCTGCCTAGTCCCTCTACTTCAGGCATTAAGAACACTACTGGAGCTAGTTCAAGTTCTTTGCAATTAGATAAAGGAAAAGAACCTATGACCTATGATAATGAACCAAGATCCAAAGTACAGTCTAAATACATTCCTCCTACTACCAAGAATGGTAAACAGAAGAATGGATCTAGACCAGTACAATCAAGACCATACCAGAAGAGTACTACTCCTCTGACCAGAGCGGAAATGTCCTGGAATCAGAAGAGGCAGACTCAGAACAGTAGGTCAAGACAAACTCAGGCAAGTTGGAAACAGCCTAGACCTCCTTTTATAAGGCAGTCTCATCTGTACTCAACTAAACCTAGGAAATTTGTGCCTCATTATCATAACAAACCTATTCTTTATCCTCCACCTTTATCTTATGATATCATTGGAGAGGAAAGACCAAAACGCATCTATAAGCCGTATGGTCCACAGGCTTTTAGGCCATATGCAAACTATTACAGACATACTAATCTTCCTGAAAAAGGGATAGAACCAAGGAAAGGCTATCTCAGAAAAATAGATCCTAAGTCTGCTGATAATTTGGATAAGGTCAACAAAGTACTGTTCTGTGATAAGCATGGTAGAAAACTTAAGAGGTCTCAATTATTCAAATCTTCAATGTTTATTTGGATACCTCTTACCACTAACCCCCAAGGACCCCGGTAAAGAAAGGGTACCTAAATTATTAAGATCACTACTTGCAGGGTCGACTGGATCTTTACAAGAAAGGTGGTTCAGTTGGAGAAACTTGGTACATAGACAGTGGGTGTTCTCATCACATGACTGGTACCAAGACTCTTCTTTCTGACTATCATGAGAAGGAAGGACCAAAAGTGATCTTTGGAGATAGTTCCATGGCAATCACAAAAGGATTTGGATACATCAAGAATGGAGATGTAGAGATTCCAGTACTTCTCTTTGGCCCCTTTTGGCTTTAGCTCAGTGAACATGATTCTATCTAGACACAATTGATTTTCTAGAAAAAAATTAAAAATTAAAACTAATTCTAATGTTATCTATAAATGTCACTAAAAAAGCAAACTAAAACTAGTCCAATCCAAATCAATAACAAGCCAATAAAATGAAAATAACAAAACTAATCAAGGAGAAATGTGGTTTCAAGGCATATGCAATACTGTACTTAGAAATCCATTTATAACTAATGATTTATTCAAATGACAATTAAGTTTGTCTTTATAGGGTTGGATCACTAAATAATGAATTAAAAAAATCAATCCAATTAATACAAATAAAATATCACACGTGTATTTCTACCAAACATGCATCATATAACCCTAAATAGCTCCTAAGATCATCAATATCCTCCCAATAATTAATCCTCTCGAGATCATAATAAATTGGATTGTGTGCTTATGTATAATTAACGAGATAAATATTTCAATCTTACCCCAATTAACAATAAATAAGACATATTATCATGACCACTAATAACATGCTTTCAAATAAAAATTACACACAAATAAAAGACAAACAACATTTAAAATAAAACATTAATTCATAAACTTAACCTAAATAATTATAAACCTTGAAATCTAAAAGTTTTTTTACATAATTTCAAATACAATAAAAAGAGAAATAATTAAAATAAATAAAAGGGAAAGACAAAATTTAGATGATGTAATCCATTCGAAGCTTCAATGGAAGAAATACCTTTTATTAGGTGTGTGTGCACAGCTGCTCCTCTTTTCCCCAATCCGCAAAAAATGGCCCATTTCCTCTCACAAATGGGAAATTCTTGGGCCCTGCATTCCCTCCATTCATGCAGCAAAATGGGCTTCAATATGGGTTGTCATGTTGGCCCAGCTATGTATGTACTTCAATTTTGGGGCTGAAAATTTACGGGTTTGACTATATGCACCTCCATTTCGGAGAGATGCACGCCCCCGATAGATGCACCCTTCCAAAATTTGTCAAAATAAATGCACCCTCCCCTGAAATTGTCTTAAATACCCTTTTCCCCCTTTTATCTATAAAATACACATTTACTACGCACACCCTTCCAAATCCTAATTATATCTCCTTCACCCTTCTTCTTCCTCCCCATTTCACCCGCCGCCGCTCGCCCCCTGTCGCCGCCGCCCCCTTCGCCAGCAGCCTCCCTTTCCCTCGAGTTCACCGGCGCGAGGATTCCCCTCCATTTTCCCCCGCGCCCCACCCCGATCTGTAAAAAAAAAAAAAAATTGTCAGCGGTCGCCCCCTCCCCCGTCCATCCGACGCCGTCAGCCCCAGCCGCCGCGGCCCGTCGCTGCCTCCCTTTTTTTCCTTCATTTTTCTGAGTTTTTTTTTCATTGTTTTTCATCTCGACCACGCCCCAGCACCCGCCGCCGCGGCCTCCGCCACCGCACCCACCGTCGCGGCCTCCGCACCCGTACTCGCCTCCGCCCGTAAGTTTTTTTCTTCTTTTTTTCATTTTTTCTCCAGTAAATCTTTCTCATTTTTTTTCTTTTTTTTTTAAATTCGACCCTGTGTTGTCGACTATATACGCTCCCTTCGACAACGATCCTGTGTTGTCGACGGGAGCGTATATAGTCGACAACACATGGTCGATTTTTAATTTTTTTTTTAATTTGTTCGACCTTTGCAGGTCGATCATATACACTCTCATCGATAAATTGTTGTCGACGAAAATGTATATGATCGACACTGGTTTGTCGAAAATTAAAAAACAAAATCTGAGATTATCAATTTTTTTTCCATGAGATTGTGGTGGTGGTGGTGCCGGTGGAAGTTGGAAGTGTTGGCAGCTGTTGTTATGACTTTTTTTTCACTTTGATTGTGGTGGTGGTGCCGGCGTAGGTCGAAAGTGGTGGTTTAGGGCTTAAATGTTGAATAGGGTGTAGATAGTAATAGGGGTGTATTTAGTAGTAGTATTTTATTGGAAGGGTGTTTTAGATATTTTACACCATTATTTAATTAATAAATTAAAAAGGGGAGTGCATCTCTCCGAAATTGAGGTGCATATAGTCAAACCCAAAATTTACTCCTCTAAGTGGGCTCGCTAAATATGGGCCGCTGTAATTAATTAAATGGACCAAACAATTTAGTTGTTAGTCCAAATAATTTTCATCTTCAATTCGATTTTGATTTCTTCCTTCGTTGGCTTCACTAAAATTTACGCATGTTTTTTACTTCTAAAAATGCTCAATTTAACTACAAAAATAGCAAACCACTACCTTTCTCATAATAAAGATAATGACAAAGTGGGATAGCTCAAGTGGTTAGAGCACCACTACCTAGGCCTTAGGTCCTGGGTTCGAGTTATGGGGAGGGGAAAAGGGATGGGTATTTAACTTGTAATCAAAAAAAAAAAAACTACCTTTCTCATAATCAAGTGTAATTAGCCAAAAATGAATAAAAATAACATGAAATTCTATTAAATTAAAATGTTCAAGAAAATCATGCAATTTTCACCCGAATCAGTTGTATCTTTTGTGGTTGCAGTTTTGAGAGTCGTATTCCTAGGTTGAGTCAAACGATAATAAAAAAAAACATTGATTGGGAGGCAATCCAAATTTTTTTATTTTCTTTTATTTTTATTATGATTTTTCTTTAAATATTAAGGAGATTGTGCAAAGTGCCTAGAGAGTACATACTCATCTAAGGAACTCCGAATGAATTATGCTCCTAAACACCCCATCTTCACACTATATTCATTCATGATGGTGACCTCTCCTACTCTCTTGTTGTAATTTATTTCCTTGCATTTAATAGGTCTGGTGCTTGTTTGAAGCATGTTAAATTGTCTACATATTTTTAATTATTGAATTTTTGTTAAATTGTTGAAATCACGAGTTAGGGATCTTGATTAGTAGCGTCATTGATATTCATATTTTATGCACTTGAAATAGAATTGGTTCTTAATTTTTCATGCCCTGAAATGGTGTGCCTAATTGCTTGATTTTTGGCGAACTTGTATTGATTTTCTCGAGAAGTGAAGAATTTTATTTGGTATTCTAAGTCGAAAATAAATTTGATGAGGTTGGAGGAAAAAAAGAGTTAAGTTGAAAATAATTGAATGAAAAAAATAAATTAACGAGGGACTTAAATAGTCCCCTACTTTAGGGGGCTCAAGTGTTCTTAAATGAATAAATTTATACGAATTGAGCTAAAATTTAAAATTGTCAGACTAATAGGGCCAACCCGTTGGTCTACTGGGCCAATCCGAGTAATTTATACTCCGTGTATATATATATATATATATATATATATATATTCTAATTTGGTAATGAATAAAATAAAATCAATCACACTCCACAATTTACATTTTACACGACCCATTGTCCCTAAAGGCTCATACTTGATATTACGACTCACGTATTTCTCGTCGGATAACCCTTCCCCTCCCACCATAAAAAACGACACCCCTTATCCCTCCCCCTCTAACGTAAATCTTCCATACGTTGCTGAGTTCGGGGCGATAACTACTGCCGCCGCCCAACTCCACTTCTCCCCTCCGACACCATCCATCATCTCTCCTCCTCAGACATCTTATTCCATCAAATCCTCCCCCTCTAGTGGTTAGATCTGAAAAATAGGTAGATATGTGTTATTTTTTCTAATATAAAGTAGCACCGTCGCCGGACTGCCGCTCACCACCACCGGACCACCGAGCAGCCATCGGACCTCCCAGTCGACCATTTCTTTCAGATTTTTCAGTGGGTTTAGTTTTTTTTTTTTCTTCAGGAATTTAGTTGTGATCAATTGTAAATCTCCTTAACGGAGCTACGATGGTCGATCGAGTGAGTTATCCGTTAATCTCGTTTAATTTTCGCTTTTACTTTTATTGCATGGTGTTTTTGTTTGTTCCCTTTCTTAGATCTTGTTGTTTTTCCTTTTTCCCTGCTTTTTTGGGTTTATCTCCCCGCTTATGGGTATCTTTCCCCACCCACGGTGGTTTTTGTTGGGCTTGATGGAAACGGGTCATCCTTGGGGCCGTGTTTTAGTGATTTGAGAGGTTGTAGCACGAGTTGTAGTGTGCGACAATTTGTTCTTCTTTGGAGCAGGTTTGCTATCTTCTTAGATCGAAAAATTCCAAGGAAGACTGGTATGCTTGAGAATCTTTTCACTCTCTCACGATTAGGTTTGGTAAAATTTCTTTGTATAGATAGGTGAGCGAGAAATGTGTAATTCAAATTTCTATCTGTAATTCAACCTAAAAAAAAAATTACGACTCACACTTCAGGTTGACTAGCCTATGAGTATTAATTATTTCAGAATTTTTTTCTTACGAGTTATTGATAGAGATTTTAGAATTTAGAGAATTAGGGCACAATTCACAAATATCACTTAATTTTGTCATTCGTCGTGCATCAGTAAGCATGAAAGTGGAAAGCCACCCAAAAATCATCAGTGTTACAGCGACGAGCGAGTTCAAGTGAATTCATATTCCAACAGACTTATAGCCTATGAGCTCTTTTTTGTTAGGTTAATTTAGGTCCGATTTTTGTCGGTCCGTTAAGAGTGAACTGGATAAAGTCCTAATCCATTTAACCATAATCATATAGGGTTAGGGTCAACCCAATAAACATCTCTAATTAACCCCTTATACTTTTTAGATCAATTTATCTATTTCAGTTTTTATATTTCACTTGGTGTTTCATATATTAGATTTTTAACACATGTTACTCCCACTATTATAAAACGTTGATTATCTTTTGACATTACATATGTCAACAAATTAAATATCCTCACCGTCCGTTTATAAAATTTTTATTTTACCATTTTGATCGTACATCTATAAGCTTCTCATATTTTTTTTGAAATACTATCTTTTAATTTATAGACTACCGTAACTAGGGTAAAACATGAAACATGGTGTTTCATACCTATATTTTTGCCTTTATACTTTTTGAAACTAGACCATTCCCAATTTAGGAAAGGACAAAATAACTCTTAAATGAATATTATCCATACGAAATATTCACCAAACACGCCAAGCAACTTCATAATTTAATGTCGTCACTAATTATATTTTTTTTTGCTTTAAAAAAACTGGATATTAATTTATTACTTAATCTTTAAGCGACCCACCCCTTTTTTTTAATAAATATACTAAAAAAAAAAAAAAACAAAGAAAGAAAGAAAACGTCACGTGTCAAGCCATTTCCCCTTCTTTGCATACACGTAACCCTTTAGCTTGCCACTTCGCCTCAATCTCCTGATTCACTTCCTCCTTATAACCGACATAGCTATTCATCGATTGTAAACTAACGCTTTAGATCCGGATGCACATCATAATCTCGTGAGCCGCGACACTGGCGATCATACATTCAACATCCCAACTGCGAATATCTCGAGAAAGCGATATTTGCTGATAATCCAACGGCTGTAAAGACCAAATCTTTATTTAATCAACGGCTGGGATTTTCACAAGACTGAGATAGTTTTCTCCTATATATTTTCATCAGTCACCACCTTCTTCACATTCACTGCTTCTCTGTTTCTCTTCAACCTTCCGGTTAGTGTAATTTGCGATCACTCTCTCTATCTTTAAACGTGTATTAATACTCTTTAATTCTGCTTCTTAAGAAATAATATTTGAAATAAAATGAATTTAATTAACTGTGGAGGTTTTGTGTTTCCGATTTTAATTACGCATTTTTGTTTCTCCTTTTTGATTTGGACCTTCCTTAGCATACATGATTTGGGTATTATGATTATCAATTTTGTGGATCTTACGGTTGAGTATTGTGTTCTTCCTGGTGGTTACTTGGATTTGAGTTTTATCTTTTATGTACAGTTTTTTCTTTTTCTGTTGAACAAAAACCCTTTATTTATTCTTTGCTTTCTGGAAATGTTTTTGCATGTCGGTAAAAGAGGATAAAATTAAATTGGAGTTTTTGGGGGTGATTGCATGGTATACTAAATTCGCCAAATATATAATGAAATTGTATAGGATTCGTGTTTGAGGATGCTCTGATTAACTTCTTATAATATGGGACTTGGATAGAATGATTGATTGAACAAAGTTACATATGACAATTTGGGTAATGTCGTCTTGATTTTGGGTGAGGAGCAGTAAGCTAACGTGTTAATCTGATGTTGCAGGAACAATGGGAATCCGATTCAATGCTGTTGCCTTAACCCTTTTCCTCCTTTCAAGCCTGTTTTTCTCCTTTTCAATTTCAGCATCAAATGACGGATTGCTAAGGATAGGACTAAAAAAGTTGAAGTTTGATCAAAACAATCGGCTTGCTGCTCGACTTGAGTCTAAGGAAGCAGAGAAATTGAGAGCCTCTATCAGGAAGTATAGCTTCCAAGGTAAACATGGAGATGCTGCTGACTCCGACATTGTTGCATTGAAGAACTACATGGATGCTCAATACTTCGGAGAGATTGGCATTGGTACTCCCCCTCAGAAATTTACTGTGATTTTTGATACCGGTAGCTCCAATCTCTGGGTGCCCTCTTCAAAATGTTACTTTTCAGTAAGTCTCGACTGTTGAAACTTTTGATTGGATATAAAAGATGGATGGATATTTGAACATGTTTCCTCCTTGGTGCAGGTCTCTTGTTACTTCCATTCCAAGTACACTTCCAGCCAGTCGAGTACTTACCGAAAGAATGGTTTGTATTTACCTTCCATTATTCCTTTTATAAGTGATTTGTATTGATTTCCTATGGTTTGTATTTACCTTGCATTATTCCTTTTATAAGTGCTTTGTATTGATTTCCTATGGTTTGTATTTACCTGCCATTATTCCTTTTATAAGTACTTTGTATTGATTTCCTATGGTTTGCATTTGCCTTCCATTATTCCTTATACAAGTACTTTGTATTGGTTTCCTATCTCTTGAAGCTCAAGCTTCTATTCTTCTTAGTTGGGGCATCACATTACTTATTCTTAAGTACTGAGGTTAATATGTGCACTTCACCTTTGCCTGTATTTGTGACTTCTCTGGGAGAGAAACTGGTGTTTTTCAAGTTTGCTTTTCTGAATTGGTATTGGATATAGGCAATGCCATATAATTTATTTTAAATTAAGGTTAATTTTCCATGTGCACAAATTTAATTTAATTTTTCTTTGACCAATAAACAAGTTATTGTGGACTTATAGCATCTTCATTATGTCTGGGATTCGATCATACGTTGCAACATTGGCGTGATTAATTTATTTATGTGGAAGACGATTTCCCCTTGGGCAATGATTTGAAAAGAATTATGCAAGAATTTTAACTTTCAGGAAAACCTGCTGCAATTAGCTATGGGTCTGGGTCTATTGCTGGATTCTTCAGTGAGGATAATGTCAAAGTTGGGGACCTAGTTGTAAAGAACCAGGTAGTTACCCTTGTCTGAGTTAATTTTTTATCGTATACATAAGTCTATCCGGTCACTTACAGTAGAGTGTTGGTCTATCCAGGAATTAATTGAGGCAACGAAAGAACCTGGTGTTACATTTTTGGTGGGCAAGTTTGATGGTATACTGGGGCTTGGTTTTAAAGAGATCTCAGTTGGAAAAGCAACCCCTGTATGGTATGTTCCTTTCTTTTATGTCCTTGCTATTCTTGGGTTTGGTGTGGTTTGAACCTTTTATATTCATTTCAAAGGAATTTTTTGGGTTGACATTTGCGATCCTTTCAGGGACAACATGGTCGAACAGGGTCTTGTTAAGGAGCCTGTGTTCTCATTTTGGCTCAATCGTAATCCGAATGAAGAGGCTGGTGGTGAACTGGTGTTTGGGGGAGTTGATCCAAATCATTTCATTGGTAAACATACATGGGTTCCTGTGTCTCGGAAAGGGTATTGGCAGGTTGGTTACTCAGATTTTCTTGGTACAGAAAGATTAATTTGAATTTTGTGTTGCTCTAACTCTGAGCTGTTCTTTTTATAGTTTGATATGGGTGATGTACTCATTGATGGAAAAGAAAGTGGTATGTACTGTCAATGCTTCCTTACTAGACTGTTTACAGTTTACTTCAATGTGTAGAAGAAGTAAATTATTCTTGCAATGCTCCTTGTGGTGAATTTTTTTAACATCATTGTGTTTCAGGCTTCTGCAGTGGTGGATGTTCAGCGATTGCAGACTCTGGAACTTCTCTCTTTGCTGGTCCAACGGTATGTTCCCGTCATCTTCTAACTAATTGCTTTTGAGTGGTTCTATGTTTACTTTTGTAATATGCATCAGCATTAACCAACTGTAGCAAGAGTGAAACTATTTGTTAAAATTTGTTCTCCCATTGTTGGATAATTCAAGCTTGTAATGGCATGTAGGAATGAACATCTCTATCTCGGTTATAAGCAGTCGAAAGCAGCAGAACTCAATTTTTTGGTTATTATGATTGAATAATAGCTATTTTGTTTAAGAGTATCTAATTGTTTATATGCCTGCTAATACCTGTTTCTCTGTGGTTAGAAAAGCAACAGAACTGAATTTTAGTTATGATTGAATAATAGCGTTGCTATATGTCAAGAATATTTAATTGTTATATGCTTGCTAATATTGTTTCTCTGTAGGCTGTGGTCGCAATGATTAACCATGCTATTGGGGCTGCTGGAGTTGTTAACCAACAGTGCAAGGCTGTGGTGGATCAATATGGCCAGACAATCATGGATCTTCTTATTGCAGAGGTGTGGCTTCACTATTTATTAATGTTGAAAACGTACTTTCTTGTTTCACGCTGAGAATAGTCAAATGTTCCCTTTTTTACCATATTGGATTGAATGTGTACCAGGCTCAACCAAAGAAGATATGCTCCCAAGTTGGTCTATGCACATTTGATGGAACTCGTGGCGTTAGGTAATCCCCCTTTAGTTCCATGTCAGCAACACTCGGTATCTAATTTTGGTTCTTGGTGTCTCTGTACAGTGCGGGTATTGAGAGCGTTGTGGATGAAAAGAATGGGAGGTCATCTGGTGTGAGTGATAGTATGTGCTCTGCTTGTGAAATGGCTGTTGTTTGGATGCAGCATCAGATTAGACAGAATCAGACTCAAGATCGCATTTTGGACTATGCCAATGAGGTATTTGTGCTAGCTGTGGTGACTAATCTAATGTGAATTGTGATGCTAACAAATCACATTGCAGGTATGCGAGCGGCTCCCAAATCCGATGGGACAATCAGCTATTGATTGTGAAAGAATTTCTTCTTTGCCAAATATTTCGTTCGTCATTGGTGGAAAAGCTTTTGATCTGTCCCCAAGCGAGGTAAGCATTTAAAGAATTTGTTTCTTGTTTGCCAAATTCAGTTTACACTAATGAGGGGTGATTTTATGGTGGTGTATTCAGTACATACTAAAAGTTGGGGAGGGGCCTGCTGCACAATGCATAAGTGGTTTCCAAGGCATGGATATCCCTCCACCGCGTGGACCCCTCTGGTAAATTTCTCTCTTGTCTCTTGATTCGACTTTGTTTGGCTCACGACATGACGAACGTATTATGCTGCCTGCAGGATATTGGGAGATATGTTTATGGGGCGTTACCATACTGTGTTTGATTCTGGGAACGTCAGAGTCGGGTTTGCTGAAGCTGCTTAAACCTCAGCTCACCTGCCTTAATAATGTAAAGTGTTATGTGGGTTGTTTGTTTTTATGAGTGAGCAGAGACAGTAACTATCTAGTAACTTTTATGGTGCGTTGACTGAACATAAGTATGCGATGTAAATGTCTGCTGTGGTGTCTGCTTCACAAATGATCAATATTTCCCTTTCTGCATTTTCCAAAAACTATTTAGATGCAAGCTTACGCTATGCTTTGCTTTGGTTTGATATGTTTGGTGCATACAGTCAATTGAACCAAAGACAGCCGTGAGACCATTCAAAAATTAGCATAAATTAACATCCATGCATTTCTTTTTGAATGTTAAAACGTTGTATTTGAAATGATTTTATACCAGACTTCTTGTAAATAGGGACCTCGATCCACCCCATTAGAAATTATTTGGATAATTGATTTATTTTTAATTTAATTTTAAAATTCAAAATATCTTCATTTTAACTTTAATTTATTCAAAAACTTTAAATAATATTTAATATTCATTTGATACTTGATAAATAATGTGTGTTTATATAAAGTAATACTCGTATTACTTCTAATGAAATCTTAAATGTGTTTTACTCGAGACAAGTTGGTGGTTCAATTTACATTCGGTTGGATCCTGATTTAGACTCGTTGGAAGTTTGTATGAATCAACACAGATGTTTTTCTTTGTGGGATTCTTTCTCTCATCATCTCTCAACCAAGGAAAGAAATCTATACCACCTTTCTAGGTGAAGGGTAGGGTTGGCAACGGGGCGGGTATGACCTATCCCAGGATCCGCCCTGCCAAATTTTTTTAGACTCGTTACCCGCCCCACCTCACCTTAATACCCGCCTAAATCCGTCCTGTTCCACGAATCCGGCGGGTAAACCCACCGTTTGTTTTTTATTATTATTTATTATTTTAATAAAATAAAATATGCATAAAAACTACTTTAAACTACAATATACATATATATAATATACTATATATACTTCTTCTTTTTTTGAAGCAATGTATATATTGATATACATATACATTTTTAGCATACATTTACAATTATTAACATACATATACAATTATTAACATACATATGCATATAATATATATATATTAAATATATATGTCTATACAGGTCGGGGTCGGTATATATAAAACCATTACCCGTCCATATCCGGTGGGTATTGTTTGACCGGGTATTTACCCGACCCGGAACCCGTTTGATCGGGTATTTACCCGTCCCGTGCGGGCCGGTTTCATGCGGGTCCGGATTTTTACCCGTCCCATTGCCATCCTTAGTGAAGGGGCGAGCTTTCATTCAAATTGCAAAAGCTAGAGTTAATTTTGTTTCGAAAAGTTTCTAAATTATTGAATTTTTGTTTTACGAGATTATTTTATAACCGTACGACAATTACATTACTTGAAAATTGATATCCTTGGTCATTTGTTTCATGGAGGCCTCGCTGGGGCTTTGGGAATGGTTTTTGTCATACTATACTGAATCATGTCCAATGAGATTTAACCTTAGTCCATCGATGAAGCAGTTTCACAGACTTTCCCACTTCTTTATCTGGTGGCACTTCATCGAATGTCTTAATCTGTGCAATTATGCATATAAGTTTTACTTCATATTTAAATATTAATAAATAAAAAATTGACTTAACAGATGACTCAATGAATTCCATCTATTTCTATTACAAAGGGAGTTCCTAAATATGCATTCTGTCATTGCAAAACTGATAGCCAGGAATTAAGATGACTAAATATGCATTCTGTACTCATGCCTAATTTGTGAATTTAACTGGATGTATATATTGCTTCAAAAAAAAAAAAAAACCGGATGTATATTCAGGCAGGAGCAGGAGTAGCCAAACCGAGTTTCCTTTAGCAACATAATTAACTTTTGTGTACGAACCAACGATATATTCAGCAAAACTAATTCAAAAGTTAATCCTTCAGTAGCAAGGAATTGATAAAACGCCAGCTCACAAAAAAACAACCTTTTTATGGCTACAAATGCAACCTATTTCATCAAAGTGCTTTTAAAATCTGAATTCTTTTGACTAGTAAATAGTGAAGAGCTTTACTTCTGCTTGAGAAAAAGACACGAATCAGGTAAAATTAACTTGAATTGTCAAAAAAGTTGCAGATTAGCATCGTCAGCATAGCAAGTATGTGACTAAAGAATCAGCACTACTTTCCCACAACTAGCAATAAACCATCAATATTTGGTTGTCGAAGAACCCATCCCTCACCCCACAACCTCCTATCTTCCAATAAAAGAAAGCCTTTCCAAGTTTCGTCTGATGGAAGCTTGGTACCATCTAATCAGATCACAAAAGCCCACACCCGCTTTCTTAAACAGCCTTGTCATCTAAGTTACAAGTTGCAATCCAATTAAACACAATCAATCTGAGCTGATGTATCTGTGTTCTGGAATTGAGAGCATCGAATTTCAGTGTATGTACACTCAGGACTCATAGCCAAAAAACTAAATAGTACAAAAATTCTTGAGATATTTCTCCAGTTCATAGTATCCCAGGTTGGGCAGACCATGGAGCTGCTGGGTTTTCTTTCTTCTTACAACTTTGTTTTCTTTCAACACCGAGGATATTCCTTCAAACCAATATATGGTATAACAACACAACCAAATGAATAATTAAAAATAAAAACACATTACATTACTTTTTTGCTCTCACCATGTGAGAATCTTCTATCTAGAGATTGCAATTGGCTTCGCAGGTTCTGGTTTTCTTCAAGCAACCGGTCATATTCCAAAAGAAAACCTTCAGATTGCTTTTTTAAAGCCAATGCATTGGCTTCTGCACTGCCTACCTCCTTACATTTTTCTGCAAACTGTGTCTCCAGCTGCTTAATCCTTCCATGAAGTTTGGTCATCTCTTCTTCCCTTAATTTGATTTCATCGGTCAATGAGGGCTTACTATCCTCGAAAATTCTGTTTTGTTTCTTCACAGCTTCCATGCTCTTCCTTCTTATACGCAGTTCTCGTATATAATGATGCAGTCTGTCAATCACCAGGGCAAGGAACAGAGAAAACCCTGCACCAAAATTGATATGAAAATCAAATCCAAATTAATAAAGAATTAAATGACATCGCATGACAAATAGGTAAAAAGGGAAACAGATTATGTAAGCTGCTCAAGTGGAATAATAAATTATTTAACCGGGTAAGATCATGTGTTGCGACAGTTCAGAGACTATGTGTAAAGCAAAAAAGTTAAAGGACAATTACAGAATAACATGAAGCTTGCATTGGTGCCTACTTCTAAGTTTTAAGAGCCAGGAAAGTGAAATGGCTGGGTGGTACACGTACACCTCAAGGAATGTAGAGTTCATCATTCTTTAAAGTGCAGACCCTTATCATTAGAGAATTCAGGGGAGGAAATATGGAAACTATTATTTGAAAAAAGAAAGTGAATTTCAAAATTAGTAATTATTCCCTTCCTTTTAGATTTTAAGTGTAGGAGCAGCAAGTATGCCGATGAGAAAAGAATCATGCAAAAACATATGATGAAGATGAAGATAAACCAAACAGCAAAGGTTTATACTCAAGTCGACAAGTCATAGAGATTGACTAAATATGTGGGAAGATAAATTCCTTATGAACAGTTTGGAGTGATACAATGATGTTAGCAATCAGTTTCAAGATCAGAAGAGTAAAATCTAGGCCCCTCTACATTCCAAATTCAGATTGCACTTGCATTTAAAGACAAGTAATTTGCTAATTGCTATAGTTGGAGAAGTTTTTTTGTTTATGATACGTAATGGATTAAAGCTACTTTCAGTGTGAAAATTCGCCCTGTATTCTGAAATAAACACTCTCACAAGTCACAACTGATAAGCTCTAACAATAATTTAGGCACCTACATCTTTGTAGGACTCTGTGCCCACTAACACATGATAATATATTCATACAAACATACCAGCTTACAGAGACAACTGACAAAAGAAAAAGGTAGCTCATTACTTAGTGTCAAGGAATCCTATGAATGAAATCCCAAACTTAGAAATTTTGTGACTCACCTTTTTTTTTTGTAATTCTTTAAATTTGAAAACAGCAAATTCATTAGTTCCACTAGATAGAATTGCACCTAGTATCTTGTAACCGATGCACAAGAAACTGATAGGAAAAGCACATGCCAAATGCAAACTTTTATCTTCTTGCATTATGCTTGTCTGTTAAAGTAACTATGGCACTTTCCTCTAAGCAAGATTAGATGCACTTTAGACAAAATTCACATGTGTTCTCATTAAATTAGTTTTAACAACTGGTTTCAATTCTAGGAAAAGAAAAATGATGCCCATTCAAGATAGACTTTTAAAACTCACAATCTTGAACTATATTTCCAAAGCCTCTAGAAAAAGGTAAAGGATATATGTTGCAAGCATGCAATTGGACATGCTTCACACACAACACTACCTTTAAGTTTTATCTAGTTCTCTTCCCATTAGAGAAAGAAAAGTACTTTCTTTAACATACAAAGAAATCACTATATGTTCACTATTAAATAAAAAGGTATCTAATCTCTAAGCTAGATGTAACCTAGATGATCCATTGAAACAGAGAACCAGTTAAAAACATCAAATTCAGTCCAACACAACTTCTCATTCCACACAGCCTTTTTCTTCTCCCAAAAAAATAAAAAATTGCATTACTGATCAAATTCAGAAATGCAGTCATGCAGTTTCACACAACAAACTTTAGACTAAACAAGCAATATACTCTATGAAAGAACCAAAATCTCAGCATTCGAATTCAGAATTTTGAAAAACAGATACGAAGAAAGATGAGATTTGGAGGTGTGATTACCCATGAGAGAAGCCTCGAGAAGGTGTTTAGCAAGTAGAATCTGATCCGTGGGATTGACTTCAGCATCTTGGATCCAACGCCTCCGGATCGCAACCACATTGTACACGGTGGCCACCATCACCACAAATAGTGTCCCGGTGATCGTCTTGACAACGATTGGACCGCGTCCACGTTTGACCCGGTCCAGGGCCATTATGATCAGCTTTCTAAGTGGAGTTTTGAACACGAACAACACGATCAGCGCCATCTCCGTGAAGATTAGGGCGAAGAGTATCTGTATCATCTTCGTTTTTCTTTAATGTAATTGTACTAGATATTTGACAGGATTTTAGCTACAGAACAAGCTTTATGGGCGGTATGGGAGAAGAGAGGGGATTGGAATTAATGGATAAACGGAGAATTCAGAAACAAGAATGGGTTTTTTTGATCCAAAATTCCAATTTCCAGAGCTACGACCTACAGCAGGGGGAGTCCCCGTCTATATATATTTGAATTGAATTGAATTGTCTATATATATTTGAATTGAATTGAATTGTTGAAAGTTTTGTTTCACCGTGTTTGTTAACTGGGGCTTTAACTTCTTTATATTTACACACGGATCCCACGGTGCATTGCCGTTTGCCGACGTTATTATTAAATCATTATTTTACTCCTTTATCCAGGTAAAATTATTAAGAACCAAAATATTCGGAAATATTTCTTATATATTAGTATTTGATATATTTAATTTTTGCAATCCATCAATATCAATATTTGTAAAAAATATATATAGATAGATAAATATTTGCATGAGATAGATCAATATCAAATATAAGAGAGAATCGAAATATATTGAGAAAATTTAAGAGAATATTAATAAATTGAAAAATATTAAGCATTATATATTATATTTTATGTAAATTTATCATATTTTAAAATTTTACAAATATTCAAAAATTTAAAATCACTATATTTTTATCAATTCCGATATTTTTAACCTTAGTAAACATATAATCTCAAAATAATTATAAAAGTTATATAATACATGAATATAATATCTTTAAAAAAAATATACATCAATATAAATGCTTTTAAAAAAATGCATCAATATAATTTGGTACAACGTATAAAAATTGGAAGGATGAATCCTACCTGTTAATAAATTAAACATGTAAATAAAGTACTACGATTATTTTTCTGTAGTTTATTTATTTCTGTAAAATTACCCATGTAGTTTGCTGAACTAAATTTATTAATATGAAATATGAAAACTCATTTTTCTGATTCTTATACCTTATTATATGAGGTATGCCTAGGTTATTAGCTTTATAAGGGAAATATATTCTAAAGTGAGTTGTAACATGTCATATAAAATTAATTGTAAGAGAGTATATTTTTATTTAATACTTATTTACTCACGTTAATTCATTATTTTCTTAAATTTGAATTCATATATATATTTTCTTAAAGGTTTAGGAGTGAGATTTTTTTGGACTTTAAAAAGTATATGGATTTATAAAATTCATAGAGTTCATGCGGAGTTTGACTGGCATTTTTTTATTGATTTTCATAGATTTTCATAAACTCCGATATTGATGCAAATAGTTAAAGAGTTAATTTTAATTTTTTTTAATTAATATTATATAAAATATTTTACCAATAAAATATATATATATATATATATATATAATTTATTTTACCAATAATATATATATAAAGTATTTTACAAATAAAAAAAAAATATATATATATAATTTATATATTAATTCGGGGAGGGGCGGATACCCGCGGGTCGGGCATAAGACCCAAACTCGAGTCATACTCAATACGAAGCGAATCTGACCTAACCCAAAGCTCGCGGGTGGGTCGGGTCAATATTGTCATTCATACTTCTGATCTTTAGTCTTCAGAGTTCTCTGAGAGAATCCGTTGAAATCTCTTGTTTTTTTCAGAAGAGATTTTGGATAGTGCAATTTATTTATATTTTTGGGGGAGAATCCAACAAAATTCATAGAGTATTAAAATCCACTGTTGAATACCTAAAGATTTTTAAAGACTTTTTAAAATCCGTATTGAATACCTCAAAATTTTTAAAGACTTTTTAAAATTCGAATTGAATACCCCCAGACTTTAAAAGTCCAAAAAATTCTACAGAATCCACAACCAATACACCCCTCTTAGTCTAGTATACACTTGAGTCATGTTGTACACCCTAGTCCATTTTTTTTATTATTATTATTATAAAAATAATTACATGACCTATTTATAGCTCTTTTTATTTCATTCTTTTTCTTCATTTTATTTCATTTTTTACTTTTTATTTGTTTGTTTCTTTTTATTTAATTTTTTTTTTACTTAAAAATATACACATTCTTCATTTAAATTTAATTTTTAAGAAAAAAATTTATTCAATAAAAAGTGCAACACAAAATTACTAAAAAATGTAAGTCGATATAACAAAAAAGTGCAACACCACATTTATTAAAAATAAAAGTTAGTATAACTAAAAGTGCAAGTCGGTATTACAAGAGCATCACAATATTAATGAAAAATGTAAGTTAGTATAACTGAAAAGTGTAAGAGTCTATAACTGAAAATTGCAACAATTTTTTTTACTGAAAAGTGCAACACAATAGTATTAAAATGTGCAAGTTAGTATCACAATTTTTAATGAAAAGTGTAAGTTATTAAACTGAAAAGTGCAACACAATATTACTAAAAAAATGTAAGTCACTATAAATAAAAATATTATTATACAGTTTAATAATTAAAAAGTGCAACACCATTTTACCAAAAAATGTAAGTCATGAAAAAGTGCAAGTATGGACTAGAGTGCACAACATGCACTCGAGTTCATAGCAGACCAATCCCTTTCTTAAAAATATCATGGTTCAATAATATCGAATTTGCACCTCCCTACTCATTCTAAGAGGTGTGTAATTCGCAAATTCAAAAATTCGAATATTTTAAAAAAAGTATTAACAGTATTTCAATTGTTGTTTTATTACTTAATTAGATTAAATTATTAAATATGCTTAGATTTTGTGTAAGAGAAAATGTGTAAATTATTATTTTGTTATATATAAATGACACAAAAATTTATATAAAAGTGGTAGTGGATGCCATAAACTAGATTGAGGTGTTTCACTCCACCTTTGGTGACTATATCACCGGGCAATGAAAGCCCAATTTATAAATATTAAAAGGGCAATGAAAGCCCAATTTATAAATATTAAAATCTTGTTTGTCAATAGAGAAGTAAATAATCTAGCCCACACCTTCGCTAGGGAAGCTCGTAATTTTATTTATGATCACTGTTGGGTAGGTCCTCCAAACATTGTGGAAAGGCTACTTTCTCCTTTTTGTGTTTGCGATAAAGAAAGATAATCTTTCATAGTTTAAAAAAAAAAAAAAAAACATGAGTCGGCAAGATTCAATCGAATTATTCCTTCGTTTCTCGTTCAATTATCTCCGTGTCTGATCAACATATATAACACGGTTTTCAAATCACATAATTTTCAATTTATTGGTGCCATTATTTAGTAGTAGGCGTATCATTATCTTCATGACAAAAAGAATATAATTTCATATCCATCGTGAAGTTTGCAAATCTGTCAGAGATATTAAATTTTGATTAGATTTTTTATGCTAGAAAATTTTGATTAGACTTTTTATGCTATAATAGATCATTTAGATTTAGGTATTTATATTTAAGATTTAATTTTATTATATTTAGATGATTTATTTATAATGGTAATTTTTTGTTGTATAAGTTACTAGATATTATAAATAGACATGTTTTTTTCTTGTTTTTCACAACACCTAATATAGTCAATCGCAAGCTACGGTGGTTTCATCTGGCCACGCTCTATTTACTCCGTTTTGTTTGTATTTTAGCCGGGTGACATGTCCGAATGAAACCACCCGGTCGGGTGAGATGAAATTCGGGGATTTTGACCCATTTTCTCTATTTTTTAAGGATCTAAGGGTAAATCTTACCCCCAAACCCTATCCCAACATTATAAATACCCTCATTCTTGAATTCAAAACACATTACCCCCTACACAAAAACTCTTACACATACAAACACACACTTGGAGGTAATCATTATCAATTTCTTCAATTCTACACCAAATCAAACAAGGAAGGAGTCAAAAGCTTTGAAATTCCATTCCACACCATCCATTAGACTAAGCTTTCTCTTTCTTTTTATTTAGTTATTTCATAGTTTGTGTTAATTGGATTATGTTGATTGTTGGCTAGAACATTTTTTGTTCTAGGGCTTTGTAAAAATTTGGATTGAAGTTTATGAACTAATTTCTTATTTTAAATGATGTTTGTCTCTTATTTGTGTGCTTAATTCTTATATGGAAGCATATTATTATTGGCAGCATATTATTATTGGTCATGATAATGTGTTTGATCTATTGTTAATTGGGGTAGTGTCGAGAGATTTATTCCATTAATCGTACGTAAGCATGCAACTCAATATTATTATGATCTCGAGAGAGGATTAATTATTGGGAGGGAATTGAATGATCATTTGGGCTAATTTAGGTGATACGATATTTGTGAGGTAGATATACAAACTTATATTGTATTTTCCTTTGGATTAATTAGATAGAGAGATTGATTAATTCTTCTTTAGTGGTCAACCTTATAAGAGGACAAATTTAATTGCCATTTGAATGAGTCATAAATCATAGATGAATGTCTAAGTATTGCAAATGCCTTGGAACCTACCTTCTCCTAATTGAGTTTTATTCGTTTATTTTTCATCTCTTTGATTTGCATGATACTTGATTGATTTCTTATTATTCTCTATTGTCTATTTGTGACACTTTGGTAGATAATTAGGGGTAATTTCATCATTCAAATTTATCGATCGCCGTCTATTTAGAACTTAATCAACAAACTATATTTTTACACTACACCTCTCTGTGGGATCGATCTTGTACTTATCACGCTACAATATACGGCGTATACTTGCGGTTGTGTATTTTGGTGTTGTTAAATACATGAATCAAGTTTATGGAATGTCTATTGTCATGTGATAAATACAAATGTATTTAGAATGAATTAATGGGAGAGTGTATCAAACAAAAATGGAGGTGCAAATAACCTACCCTTAAAAAAATGGTGGCGAAATGGCTGAAACTCAAAATAAAAAATGGACCAATTGCATTTTCAGTCTTTCTCAATCGGGTAACTTCCGATTCTGTTAATCAAGGTGGCGGGGCCATGCTTCCCTTCAAAGTAGCAGCTTTCATCCACTTTTATTAGGGTCTGGCTACGTACCCCTCTAGCTTTGTTAAGTATACTCTCCCCGTCTGCCGATAGATGTATCCCCTTTAAAATGGTTTATGTCAAATGTACTTTCCACAAAATGTCTAATATACATTTTTTTCTTAAAATTGTCGTAATAAATTCACTTTCCTAAAACCCTAAGGCTGTGTTTGGTTTGAGATTGACCCATCCGGATTTGGATTGGTCATCCCCCATCCCATCTCTCTCCATCCAAATATCCATCCAAATACACATTTATTCCTATAATACATCTATAAACATATTTTTATACAATCACATCACCATTTTTTTTCTTTTAATCACTCATTCTCTCTCTTACTTTTCTTTCACGCATCTATTCTCTCGCCTACTTTTCTTTCACACATCTATTATCTCTCCTACTTTTCTTCCACACATTTATTCTCTCTCCTACTTTTTTATACACATTTATTCTCTCTCCTACTTGATTTGACATAAAGTTCTACATCCACATCTATTTTTCAATTTCTATCCAAACACAACTATTATTCAATTACTATTCATGGATTACCCTCATCCATATTTTTCCAATCCCCATTCCCATCCCATCTAGGGGTGTAAGTGAGTCGAACCTACTCGTGCTCGACTCGAAAAAAGATCGAAATCGACTCGAAGTTAATCGAGTCGAGTCGAGTTTCGAGCTACTCGAGTAGCTACCGAGTTCGAGTTCGAGCTCATAAATACTCGGCTCGAAAGGCTCGCGAGCCTAATCGAGCTTGAACAATATTTACTATTTTGCCATTAATATATAATTTATATTTATATACGAGTAATCGAGTCGAGTCGAGCCGAGTCGAGCTCGATTTTATTTAAGAAAAAAATATGTTTTAAAATTAATTTTGAAAATTATATAGGTAATCGAGTCGAGCCGAGCTCGAGTTTATCGAGTTTCTTATCGAGTCGAGCTCGATCATCAAAATTTTAGGCTCGACCGAGTCGAGTCGAGTATCGAGCTTCGAGTATAACAATCGAGTCGAGTTTCGAGCTCAGCACTACTCGGCTCGACTCGGCTCGTTTACACCCCTAATCCCATCCACCACAATCCCTAACCAAACAACACCTAATTTTTTCCTCTTCTCTCCACTTCTTCTTCCTCCTTTTTCCCATCCCTTTCTCTTCCCCTTCAACCCATCGCCTCCAGCACCACCGCCCGCAGCCGTTGTCCCTTCCTTCCCCCACTGTTTTTTGTGTTGCAGCAACAACGTGCGGCAGCACCGCCCCTACTTCCCCCACCCAAGCTAAGTCGCCGCTGTCCCCTCCTCCCTCATCTATCTTTTTCGTTCTTTTTTTTTTTTTTTAAATCTGCAACATTCGTGGTGGCGCGCCGCACCTCCCTCGCCCAGAGACGCCGCCGTCTTAATCCTACCCAAGGTTGTGCAGTCCCCTCCTCCCTTGCCCAGCTGCCGCCGCCTGCCTGAATCCTAAAAACGCATTTATGTTTTTTGTTTTTTTTTAAAAAAAATTCGTCAAAGTGTGTTGTTGATGATATTATTTATTTTCGAGCACTCTTTGTCGAAATATTTCAATTTTTTTTAATTTTTTCTTTCGAAGAAATCTTGTCGACGAGAAATTTTTTTCGACACATTATTGTCGTCCATGTACCATATTTTCGACAAACCAATGTCGATCAAATCTAGTTTGTCGAAAATAAGGTATTGTTTTTTTTAGATTTCTGTTGAATTTTTGTCGGGCTTTTGGTTTTATCGGAGATGGCGGCGGTCGGAGGCACTGACGGCGGTTGTGGAAGTTGGTTGCAAAAATTAGGGTGAGGGTTAGATTTTTTCAATTTTAGAGGGGGTGTATCTATCTATGAATATTTTACTAAAAGGGTAAATTGAATATTTTATATGTATATTTAATTAATAAAGTGAGAGGGGTATATTTAACAAGGCTGGAGGGGTATTGGCACACCTCCATTTTGGAGAGATGCACTCCCCCGATTTATACACTCCCCCTAAAATAGGGTCACACCTCCCTTAATTGTCATAAATGACATTTCCTCTATAAATTCCTATTACTACCCACACCCCCCAAACCCTAATTTCTCCTACATCTTCATCTTCATCTCCCCCAAACACTCCACCAGCCGCTGCTGGCCCCCGCTGCCGCCCTTGCGGCACCTGACGTCGTGTTCCTTCCCTCTTCCCCCTTTTTATTTTCTGCATTTTTTCTCCACTCCAGCCCCCGTTCGGCTGCCCTCTCCCCCGCGGCCCATCCACTGCTTTGGGCCGTCGCGGCCCGTCCCTCTCTTCCCCATTTTTTTCTGTGTTTTTGTCTCACCCTCTCCCTCGATCGGCGGTCTCCCTCTCCCCCTCCCTCGATTCCGACGGTCTCCATATCCCTCCCTCGATTCAGGTTTGTACATCAAATTTCCTCTCACTTTCTCGATTCCACCATTATATTTTTTTGGGTTTGAGTTTTCTGTAGAAAACCCTGTTCTTCTTTTTTTTTAAAATTTTTTTTGACCACATAATGTCGACTAAATACAGCCTTATCGACAACCATTTGCTGACGAGGGTGTATTTAGTCGACATTACATGGTCAAATTTTTTTTTAAAAATAATTTGTAATTTTTTTTCGACCAATCGTTTTCGACCATATACACTCCCGTCGACAATGATTTGTCGATGGGAGTGTATATGGTTGACACTAGTTGGTCGAAATTTATAAAAAAAAATTGTTATTTTTTTAAGTATATTTTGAAATTTCTGTATTTTTTTTTTTGTTTGATGGTCGCCGAAAATAATGTCGGCGGCGGCCGGAAGTAGTGGTTTAGGGGGAAGGTGAAAGAAATGACAGTTGAGGGTGCGTTCAGTAG
This sequence comes from Galeopsis tetrahit, assembly GCA_963675135.1. Taxonomy (NCBI): domain Eukaryota; kingdom Viridiplantae; phylum Streptophyta; class Magnoliopsida; order Lamiales; family Lamiaceae; genus Galeopsis; species Galeopsis tetrahit. The sequence continues at coordinate 74,899,952 of OY776123.1, forward strand.
GAGGGTGCATCTAGTATGCTGTATTTTAATGAAGGGTATTTTTAGTGTTTTACCCTATTATATTAGTATTAATGAATAATCAGGGAGTGCATCCCTCCGGAATGGAGGTGTATATAGTCAAACCCTTTTAGGAACAAGCAATAGGCGTGACCTGCATGTTGGTCCAAAGTAGCTCCAAATGGGCTTCATAAGTTTGCTTTGAGCCACTAAAAATAGACAGCAATTTGTGCTTCAATGTAGGCTGCCATTTCATAATTAATGGCCACGCCCACATAGAGTTATTGAGGACACCCACAAAGTTTTTTCATCCGAAAGGGTATGTGAAATGTCCAATATATTCCTCTACTGAAATTAAAAAGAAAAAAAGGGCAGATGAGCACTAACGAAGTCAGATTTTTTTTATAGGGGGCTCGATTAATATTACTATAAAAATAAAATAATACGTACTCATTATATACTCATCAAAATTTCACATGATGAAATTTTCAAATTAATTAAACAAGTTGATTTTCGTTATGTTTTGGTAGAAGTTAATTAATACTCCCTCCGGGCTCCATCCTATGATAATTTGCACATTTTGATCGACTCACTTTTTAGGAAAAATGAATTTAGTGGTGTGAGGTCAAATAAATGAGGAGTATTTTGGGTGATTTTGTGAGGTGTAAGAAGAATTTAGTAAGATGTAAAATGAATTTAGTGAGATGTAGGATAAAATGTAAACCCAAAATGAGTGATGATTTTAAAAATAAAATGATGTTGGGATAAATATTAATTATGTGAGTTATTTTTATATTAAAAGTGTGTTAATAATCATGGAATCGGATATTAATGTTAATATGTGTGAAATTACTAAAATACCCCTAATAAATTTACAAAATTAGTGGGGGGCCCACTGCCCCTGCTGGGCCCTATGTAGCACCGTCTATGTGTACACTCATCATATTATCTATCACGGGAAGGCAGAAGGACGATCATTCTTACGAAACCAAAACTTACCAAATATTGAAAACTCGATTTTGAGAGGGGATGAGTTTGAAAATGGTCGATAATTAGGCAATAACTACTAGTGGGGGTGCCAAATACTCATTTGAAAGTTGTTTAACATGTTTTGTAAGTTATTATTATTATTTTTTTAAGTTGAAGAGTTTTTATATATAGTTAGGGTTTTTGTTAGTGTTTATGCTTGTTTTTTTTTCATCTTATGATTGTAAAGTAGTATTTAGTTTAAATAATGTGCGTTTAGAACATACATTTTGACAATATGCATGTCATTTGGTCGTTTTTCTATTTATTCTATTTTGTAACTGGTTCAACAAGAAAGATGATCTATTTCATATTTTTTTTCCGGACAAATCAACATTGAGGTTTTCCACGTGAGTGTCCTCATCCCAGCTCCCACGGTGTGTAGGAGTGTGCAAATAAAGACCGGACCGAAAAAAAGACCAGAACCGGACCGGAATCGAACTGACCGGTTAGTTTCCAGTCCATTGAATTTTAGAATTCCGGGTTTCCGGTCCGGTTCGGACCGGACCAGAAAATCATATTTTTTATTTTTTTTATATTTATATTCTTTATATTTTTTTAATAATAAAATCGTAATTATTATAAACTAAATAAAATTAGGACTGCTAATTTGAAAACTTCGAAAATATTACTTTCATTAAGACTCTAAAAAAAGAATGGAAGCACAATAATTGGTGAGGATGTGAGGTAAATTTGTTGAGATCTATTACATTTTTTCAAGTATATAATTGAACAAAAATAATCAATTTATTTTTAGTGTCAAAATACCATTAATAATATTGTAACTAAAATTCACATTGGTCGAGATTGATCTCAAATGAAGAACTAACACTAATTTTCACACACAAATTCATTATTCTTGTTCTCGCTTCCAAAAACATAAAAAAAAAATCATGAAAAAAAAACATGAAAAAATAAATTAAAAAATTGGTCCAAACCGGTCCAAATCCGCAGTGGCCAAGGACGGAGCCATATAGGGCCCCCCACCAATTTTTTTTTTTTTTAATGTATTTTTCTTCCGTTTTATAATTATTTGTATTTTTTTTTATTTGAGACGTTTCAAAATTATTTGTACACTCAAAATATGTAAATAATTTACAAAATTAATATTCTTACTCATTTTAATCTACATTCTTCCCTACATCTCAATAAATTCTTTTTAACACCTCATTAAATTCCTTTTATACCTCACTAAATCACAAAAAATACTCCTCATTTATTTGACCCCACACCTCACTAAATTCACATTTCTTAAAAAGTGAACTTGTCAACGTATTCAAGTCATTACGGGACGGAGGGAATATATTTTAAGTTATACATTTGTCTAATAATTTTAAAACCGTTTCACCTATTATGAGTCGGAACAATCAAAATTTATAATGAATTAAATATAATATTATTTTATCTTTATAGTAATGTAAATTGGGCCCCCCAATCTAAAATTTCTGGCTCCGTCACTGGGAGTGGCGGACCCAGGATTTTAAATATGGGGTGCGAAAATAGATAAGTAAAAAGTATTCATACTTAATAGTAATTGTGTTATATTTGAAGGTGCATAAAATTAAATTAAATAAGATATTGCATGGAGTTCAAATGGGTTTTCATTTTTTACAAAATTTTCTATAAACTTGTTTCACATAAGTTTTAAGGTGAACTCAATATTATTGGGGTGTAAATGATGAAATCATCTTGCTAATTAGCATTTACTTCATTTATCTCATTTTTAATAGAACATTTTCTTATTTTCCATAGAAATTAATTACTTACCTCTTTAAAAATCTCCATCAAACATCTTTTATTTACAATAAATTTCATTACTTTTTAAATACTAACAAAAGATCATATTTTCAATACATTTTCGATAAAGTAGGAAATATTCATATTGTCCCTCTAAAAAAAGTAAAAATTTTACTTTTAATATCAATAAATAATTCGTATATTAAATTAAATTCGTGTAAACGGTAAATTAAAAAATTGGACGGTAGAAATACAACTTTAATCTAAAAAAATCATTTTAAATTTATTAATCAATATTATTTCATTCAATTTTCAATTTGAGACTATATACTTTAAATAAAAGTTTTGTTATACATATATATAAAATGAATTGGCAGATTTGGAGGTAGAATGAAAAAGAAAAAGCAATATTATACAACATATATAATTGAAGATTTGGAAATAGAAAAAAAAAAAAAGAAGTTATACCATCAAATGCATATAGTAGAATTAAATAAATTTAAATAGAATTAGTGGAAGTGGTCAGCACTCCTGAGATGAGAGAGAACTTTGTTGGTTAGAGTAACAATAGGCATTAACAATATTACTCAGTATTTTGTAATTCATCCATAAAAAAACATGCATATATACTCAAAAAATAAATTCCAAGTTGGGGGTACAATTGTATCCCCATGTCTCTACCTCGGTCCACCTCTGCAAATCCGGACCGGTTAATTCCAGTTAGGTCTCCGGTCCACACATTAGTGTAGATTCTGATCTCGATCCAAATCGATTCCGATCCGATTCGATTTTGAACCGATGCACACCCCTAACGGTGTGTGTGTTTAGCAGGTAGGTGTCCTCGATAACCTCGTGTGTATAACTGTGGCTGAATAATTGCGTCGTTTCACACCTTATCTCAATTTCTTCAATTAGACATGCATTTTGCTTTAAAAAAATGCTTCATTTATTAAAAAAAAAAAAAAGAAGCAATTGATATAATTTTGATTTAATTTTAATATGATCAGTGAGTTAATAATTTAATTGAATAATTAATAATACATTTAACTCACTTAAGATTCAATTATATGGTATGCACTCAAATTTGTGAAAGATGTTTATCCGATTATGCATTAATTATTATATTTGAACTTTCAAACTTTGTTAATTGTTGTAGCGTTTCTACGTTATATACGTTGTTAATTGTTGTAGACTCGTAATGTTTCTGCCTTGTTAAACATTTCTACTTTTGACATTTATAATTTTGCTAACTTATGTTGTACTTCGTTAATTATGTAGTGCTTCTTAATTGTTTTGGGCTTGGGGTGCGAGACTTTTAAAATTATACAGTAATATTTTGTTTTTTAAAAAATATATTGTAATCTATTAGTAGTTCATTAATTAGTTCGCCCCACTAGAATTAGATTTAGGTCTCGACTATTAGAAGACTGTTAAAAGTGAACCACCAAATCACTGAACTGTGTGTAGGCTTATAGTTCTACATGACTAGCCCGTTTAACATGTCTATATTTGTAGTCCGCAATCCGCTATGGATTGAATTGAGTATTTTTCAATCCGACCCCACCATGAACCGGCCCACCAATATTTGTAAAATGATGGACTGAGGTGGATTATAAATCGGCCCGCCCCATTAGACCGTTTTGAAATGTTAGAGATGTTAAACAAACCTATGCAATCTGATCCATATAGTCTGCCTTTTAAACGGACTTGTATTACTCAACTCAACCCACCTTTTATAAAGACGGGACGGATCTAGCCCATTTTAATAGCTTTATAGTACAAAACTCAAGTATTTTTTACCACTTTAAATTCAAGACTAAGTTAATTTGTAGTAGTTATTAATACTCAATATTCAGTCTTAGAATTCAAGTATATGATTATATTAATTATTTCATTTTGAATCAAAAGATTATTTCTTGAGAAAGAGGTAAAAGAATTACTATTAATTTTATAAAAAAATCAGAATTATTAATTGTTCTTCAAGCAATTGTAACTTTTTAAATTATTTACTACTCCCTCCGTCATAATTATTTGTGCACTTTTCTTATTGGGACGTCACAAAATTATTTGTACACTCTTAATATAGAAATATCACAAAAAATTAATACCCTTCCAACATCATTTTATTTTCAAAATTATCACTCATTTTTTACATACATTGTACTGTCGATCAAACCGTGCAAATAATCTCGGGAACGGAGAGAGTATTCCACAAGTATGTTATAAAGAATATATATCGTCGAATAATATTTAATCAAAGATTTTGAGGTCAAAAGGAGAGCAAGAGCAATCATACATATTAAAGAAAGTCTGACCAGAAATTTGGAAATAGAATCTTCAAGTTTTCCAGTCAATCCAGCAGAGCGCATGTATATATTATCAAGTTTTTTCGATTTATTAAATAATTAATTAATAGTATATTCTAATGTTTAATTTTTTATTTTATTATTTATAATATATATAAATCACGCGTATTAAATGCATGATTAATAATTATCATTTTACAAACGTGACATACATGTATTGAATTAATGTAATGGAACATAATAAATTAAAAAGTTCCAATACCTAAAATTGCACTTTATTTTTGTGGGTTGATTTTTTTTTACCTACATTTATAAACACTCTTTTATACTAGGAGTACAAATTTCATAAATTATATTCCAAAATACCCTTATTAAGTCAACATAATAATAATAAATAAAAAAACCCCACTGTTTTAGTTTACCACCCAACACCTCATCATTCCTCATTCCTCCACCACATTCTTTGAAATTCCGACCACCCAATCCTCTCACCTATGGTCGTTCAATTTTCAGGAATATAGAAGAAACACAATGCAAATTCACGAAAATGGAAATGGTGTGACCATTTTCATAAAGAATGGTGTTATAATGTATGGACTTGAGCGTATGTCTAAAGGATTAGCTGATACACTTCCTATATTAGGAAATACACCCCTTCATTAGTTTTAGATATTTAGTTAGTTGGTTAATCTGTTATTAGCAGTTTATTTATGGTTAGTTACAAAGTCATTAGCTTATAAGAGCTAATCTTACTTCCTCTTGAATGTCGATTACTTCTTCATTTGTAAAATCAAAACAAGCTTTCAAGCTTCAAATCTATGAAATTCCATTTTGCAATTCTACATGGTATCAGAGCTAGTTCGTCGATCAAGGTTTTAGAGTAATTTTCATTTCCGTTATTCTTCTAGTTATTCTTCTACATGAGATCTATACCCGTTCCTTTTTTTTTTTTCTTTTCTGAATTTTCTTCTTCGCGGGTTCTATGCTCGTGAATTTTGGATTCATTAAGTTTGTTAGAGTTTTATACTCATTTCTTTGAGTTTTTTGCTTTTTATACTCATTTCTTTGCAAATATTATGCTTGTGAGTTTTGGATTCGATTTCATCTTGATTCGAATTCTTAGAGTTCTATACTAATTTCTTTGCGGGTTCTATGCTCGTGAGTTTTTAGATTCGATTTCATCTTAATTCGAATCAAATTCTACGGTCTTCTTCGATCGAATTCTTAGAGTTTTATACTTGACTCTTCTGCCCTATAAAAATTAGGGATTCTCTATTTTCTATATTCTAGAGTTTTATACTCAATATATTCTTTGTCTATCACTATTTTTTGTGTCTATCAAAATTCTATCTTTACATTATTTGAAATATTGATGAAATTCTTATCACCGATTGGATACATGAGTTGCATTATATGGCTTTCACCGGAGGAAGTGTCCGCTGTAAATGACATGTGACAATTGGAGCAAAAGTAAGCTGCGTAAAACTGAGAAAAAAATGCATATTGGAGAGTGAAAATAATGTAATTGAAAAAGTGCGGATGAGTTTGTGTTGCTTTTGGTCATTGAAAGAATAAGAGAAAATATATTTTACCTGAATTGAGGATTTTGATTTAGTTTATTCAATATATATAAAGATTATAATTAGGGTTTACAGAGTAACCTACAAGTAATTACAGATATGGAAAATATATACAAATCTCTAAAGATCTTTGACTGAATCAATTATGGACTAAATCATTATTCCTATTACCCCCCCTCAAGCAAAGCGGATGTGGAGAGACGCGAAGCTTGGACCGAAAGAATTCAAATAGCGGTCGCGGAAGACTCTTGGTGAATATATCAGCAAGTTGAAGATTCGAGGGGACAAAATGGGTAGATAGACGACCCAAAGCAACCATTTCCCGAACAAAATGATAATCAATATCAATGTGTTTTGCACGCTTATGAGCCACCGGATTTTGTCTAAGAAAAAGCGCAGACTTATTATCACACATGAGCTGTGGTGAAGATGAAGGCATGGCATGAAATTCACGCAAGAGTAACGTGACCCAAATAACCTCAGAGGCAGCATTAGCCAAAGCCCCATACTCAGACTCACAGCTGGAACGAGAGACAGTAGGTTGTTTCTTAGCACTCCAAGAAACAAGACTCAGACCCAAAAATATGGAATAACCATAAGTGGAGCGGCGAGTGTCAAGGCAACGAGCCCAATCAGCATCAGAGTAACCCAAAAGATTGAGAGGTCCACGAGTGAAATCCAGACCAAATGTAAGCGTGCCCTTGACATAACGAAGAATACGCTTGACAGCTTGAAAATGAGCAACAATGGGTTTTGATTGAAACTGACTTACAGTGTTCACAACATATGATAAATCCGGCCTAGTTATAGTGAGATATTGCAACGCACCCACCAAAGAACGAAACTCAGTAGGATCGGAGTGAGGATCACCATCAACTGTAAGAATTTCCGATGAGGAAAGTGGAGTAGACACTGGCTTGGCATCGAGAAGATCAGATCGAAGAAGGATGTCTCGCGCATACTTGGACTGACCCAAGAAGATACCAGATTTCGTATAAGTTACCTCCAAGCCGAGGAAATAATTCAGCCGCCCTAGGTCTTTAATCGCAAATTCACGTCGAATTCGAAGAATAATACGATCAATAAGCGACTGGTCACTCCCAGTGATAATAATGTCATCCACGTAGACAAGTAAATAAAGCAAAAGACGATCTTGGCGAAAGACAAACAAAGAAGTGTCAGATTTGCTTTCAAGAAAACCAAGACTTACCAAGAAGGCACAAAAGCGTTGAAACCACGCCCGAGGAGCCTGCTTCAAACCATAAATCGCCTTATTTAGCTTGCAAACAAAGGAAGGACGAACAAAATCAATGTAGCCAGGTGGTTGCTCCATGTAAACAGGCTTTTGAAGAACACCATGCAGAAAAGCATTGTTCACATCCAATTGACGTAATGGCCAATTATTAATAACCGCCAAAGAGAGTATGATACGAACAGTGGAAGCTTTGACTACAAGACTGAAAGTATGATCGTAGTCGAAACCAGGAAGCTGAGAAAACCCTTGAGCAACTAAGCGAGCTTTATAGCGATCAATAGAACCATTCGCCAAATACTTGGTACGAAATACCCATTTAGAACCAATAACATTTTCAGTAGCAGGACGAGGGACCAAAGTCCAAGTGTTGTTGGCATGAAGAGCCTTAAGCTCGTCGTCCATTGCAGAAATCCAGTGAGGTGATTTTGCAACTGATTTGAAACCCTTGGGCTCCTTAGAAGAGTGTAGAGTGGAAAGAAAACCACTATGAGCCAAGTAAGAAGATGAAGGAGGATACTTTGGCTTGAAAATGCCATCCTTGACACGTGTTCGCATAGGATGAGTTGATACCGAAGCAGGTGGCGGCAAAGGGGCCAATGGCGAAGGCGGAGGCGAGGTCGGTGGTGAAGGTGGCGAAGAGGCCAGGCGCGCCGGAGATGCCGTAGACGTGAGATCCGGACATGCTGAACAAGGAGTCGAAGCAGCCAAATCCATCGGAACCACTGCTGGACTCGAAGGCGAAGGAAAAATGGGAGCCGAACCAAGATCCCTATAAGCCGAAAAATCCAACGAGTCGGCTGAAGAGGACCGTGTGGAAGGTGCAAAGGGAAAATATTCCTCATCAAACCGAGCATGCCTGCTAATATACAAACGAGACGATATTGTATCGAGACAGCAAAAACCCTTATGCCTGGAACTGTAACCCAAGAAAACACAAGGAATGTTACGAGGAGAAAACTTGTTAGCAGCATAATCTCGTAAGCATGGATAAACCCTACATCCAAACGCATGAAGATTATCATAATTTGGAGGAGAGGAAAATACCAATTGAAACGGTGATTTATCGGATAACACAGAAGAGGGTAAACAATTAATCACATAAACTGCAGCACCAAAAGCTTCAACCCAATATTCCATAGGGACAGATGAATGAAACAACATAGATAACCTTGTTTCTGTAATATGTCTATGTTTTCTTTCTGCACGACCATTTTGAGCAGGGGTGTATGGACAAGACATGGTATGTAGAATGCCACAATTTCTGAAAAGGTCTTGCAATTTGTTATTTGTGAATTCGGTACCCCCATCAGATTGAAAACGTTTGATAGTTGTGGAAAATTGATTTTCGACCAAAGTTTTGAACTTAACAAACGTATCATAAAAATCCGATTTCAAACGAAGCGGATAAAACCACGTAAAACGAGAGAAGTCATCAACGAAAACCACATAGTATAGAAAACCATCACAAGATTTCACAGGAGACGGACCCCACAAATCACAATGAATAACATCCAACAAATGCAAAGCGCGTTTTTCATTATTGATAAAAGGAAGTCTTTTACTTTTAGCCAACTGACAAGAAGAACAAGCAAGAGGTCTAGGTAAAACAGAAGTAACTGACAAAAAACCAAGTTTGTTCAACAACTTAATAGTATCAAAATTAACATGGCCTAAACGACTATGCCACAATTCAAAAGAGGCACGTGTACGACGAGTCCATAAAGCTGCCACCAAAGCCGCATGACCACGCTCCAAAATATATAATCAATTTTCACGTCTGCCTCGTGCCAAAGGAATCCCTGTTACCCGATTCTGAATTTCAAAATAGTTGTTAGAAAAAACAACATTCACCGGATTATCATTCGTAAGTTTGCTAACAGAAAGAAGGTTCTTCGTGATATGAGGAACCACGAGGACATTCAGTAGAGATAAATCACGAGATAAAGTATGAGAGCCAGTATGAGAAATAGAAAGAGTGTTACCATTTCCCACAACAACCCTATCAGAACCAGAGTAGTTCGATGTGGAGTCCAAACCATCAGTAGAAGTAGCCATGTGTGATGAGGCACCCGTGTCGACATACCAATCAGGAGAGTTCTGATTTATCGAACAAGCGTTTTGAAAGGCATGAGCAAGATTGGCTTGTTGCGAAGGAGAAGAGTAACGTTCTGGGCACACTCGAGCATAATGTTCACCACGACAGATTTGGCAATTAGGGGGATAGTGACCACCGGAACGACCACCACGGCCACCGGAACGACCACCACGGCCAGGATAACCGCCACGATTAGAATGAAAATTATTTCCCCCACGGCCAGATTGATGGAACGAACCAGACTGATAAACATTACCAGATTTCTTATTTGATCGCTGCTGCTGAGCAAGGAAAGCCGGTGACTGAGAGGAAGCAGAAGCGGAGTCGAGCGATTTTGTAAACATATCGTGCGACTCGGCCTTGGACAATAACTCAAGGAAGGAGGGCAGAGGCGTGAGATTGATTTGAGAAGTAGAAAAGCCATAAAAATCCGTACCTAATCCGCGAAGGAACCAATAGGATTTGTCAGTATCGTCGATCGAACAACCCATGTCAAGAAGTTGATCTCACAGATTCTTGAACGTGGCACCATACTCCGTGACAGAACGGGAGCCTTTCTTGATAAGTTGCAATTCGTCCTTGAGATGAAGCTCTCTAGCCTTGGATGGCCGATTGAAAGCAGTAGCCAAGGTAGACCACATAGCAGCGGACGTTGAGCATCCAACAACGACAGCCATGGCATCTTTAGTTAGGGTTGACGAGAGAAAAACTCTAACTATTTGATCTTTGCCAAGCCACTCATCGTAGGCAGGATTAGAAGAATCACCAGAATCAGTGGTGATCTTGGTAGATGGAGCGGGCAGCGAGCCATCAACGTAGGGAAGAAATTTCTGAGTGGCAAGAAGAGGATAGATTTGACCATACCACATGAGATAGTTTGTGGGTTTGAGTTTAATGGTGACTAGGTGAGTCATAGCATGTAGCGTAAGAGTCAAATAAAAACAGGAGGTGGGAGAAGAAGGTGTATCACCGACCATGGTGAAGAGAATTTCGGTAAAAAAATTCTAGGGTTTCTCAGTCTTGTTAGGCTGTTACCATGAAAGAATAAGAGAAAATATATTTTACCTCAATTGAGGATTTTGATTTAGTCTATTCAATATATATAAAGATTATAATTAGGGTTTACAGAGTAACCTACAAGTAATTATAGATATGGAAAATATATACAAATCTCTAAAGATCTTTGACTGAATCAATTATAGACTAAATCATTATTCCTATTAGTCATTAATTTTAACCCCAAAAAAAGAGTTTACAAATTAGTGTAAAATTGAGTTTGCCCAAATTAAAATTACAGATCTAACTCCTAAAACTAATTGTTACTACTACTTTATAATTAATTTGGAGTTATAATTTTAATTTGAATACTAAAGGGAATTAAGACACCTCAATTTATTGAAACATATCGTTTTTTCCTTTTGTTTTAAAATTTTATGGGAGTATTTGAGTATTTTAGTATTCGAACAATTAAAAAACTGTAATTTCATGAACCGTGAGATTTACAAAGAATGAATTGGATATTGGTGATTTGGTTGTACACTTTGAACTACATTCCACTAAGTTAGCTAATTTATATGATCAGAAAAGCTTGCTTGCAAACTCATCAATGTCTGCACCTTTCACAGCCAGATCTCTTAGTTGCGACAAACTCCGTCCCAGCTGCAACCCCACCTTCATTTCAAATACCTCCCCGTTTTCCCTTTTTCCCAAATTGTCCTCCATCAGATTGGATTCAATGGATTCTTCCATCAGCTTAAAGAATCCGGCGTTGCTCCTGTACATTTCACTCACCATTCCTACTTGCCCTCCATGTTCAAAGCTGTTCACCACACTCGCCAACGCGCCGCCCGCAACTGCCAGCACAACCGCCCAGCCGCCGTGAGAAGGCGAGCCCACAAGAGCACTGCCGACGGCGGCTAAGCCCGTTAACACCGGCCCCGAAATGGCTAAGATTTTGTTGAGATTCAGCGCTTTCTGCCCCAATCTCAAGTATTCTTCTTCATCTTTTATTTTTAAAACGCTAACGATTTCTCTCATTTCTTCTTCCAATTTACGGTTCCACCCGTTGTAACCTGTTATATTTCCTTTCGATTGTTTTCTTCTTTGTTGGGGCCACCACACTGGGGGTTCCACGGTGGCCGGAAACTTCTCGATCATTGCGCCGCCGAGAAGGGGAAGTGGGTATGCTTTATCGAGAGCCAACACTCTGTTCATCATCTCCTTCACATCAAAGATTGTCGGATTTCCAATAGATATGATTGTCTGAATTTGATTCTTGAGCTGTTTGAAGAGCCTTGTGGCGTTTCTCTGTTCCTCAGCAAGCTGAGAAGGCTGGATTTTATTCACAATTGAGAGCATTCCGGTGGCCGCCACGTACATTGCGGTGGAAGAAAGCTTGAGTGCCAGAGCAGGCTCTCCGGCGCTGATGGCTGCGATGCCGGCCATGGTGGCGGCGGCGAGAGTGATGGAGTTGATTGAGGTCAAAAGGAGGGTGTTCCAATTGTTCCTTTGCTCACCAATATTTTTGTGCATCTCAACTCGATCTGCCACTGATTCCAATATTGCGTAAAGCTTCGCCATCACTACCTCATTTTCGTTTCGCTTGATGGTAAGAGGGCTCAGCTGTTTTTCTATAAGCCCCTGCAATTCGATTTCCTGCGAAAATCCTGCAGTAGTCGGGAGGCCGGGAAGAGAGATACCGGTGACCCGTCTTGGGATATTGATTGAAGCCTTAACTGCGATTCGTGTTTGCTTGGAGGAGGAGGAAGAAGAAGAAGAAGATAGTGATGATGATGAATTCAATATCAAGCTCGACGCATTCATGGCTGACATTTTTTTAATTAGTTCTCCTTCTTTCAATGATTTATACTCTTAAGACTGCAGCTATGTTAATTTTGGTGCAGATTCTGTGATAAAGTTTTTTTTTTTTTTTGTAACAAATATATATAGGCTGTGAGAATGAAAGATATGATGGTTTAGAATGAGATTGCATGTAGTGAGTTGTAGTATATTTATAGGGAGAGATGGTACGTATATTATATATTAATGGTTGAATGTTGACAAATGAAATACTACTACTACTATTTCTATTTTTCAATCTTTGAACCGGTAGCTGAAGTAGACCGTTTCTGGTCTTGATTATGATACGTAAAATGAGTATTCAAAGGGGTGTTATGGATTGACTTTCAACTTGTAATCCCCTAAAACATACACTAGTATTCATTAATTATCCCAAGATGAATAAAAATTGAAAGAGTCCAAATTCCACTTTCAGCCCCCGGCACAATATTCTAATTAATTTCCCATTCAATCCTCCAAAAGTTTATAACATGCATTAACATAGAAAATATAGAAAACAATTCAAATTAATACAACATTCTGTGCCAAAACAATTACTCAACTGGATAAAAAGTAATAATATCCCCTTCTTTTGCTTTTCTTTCACTAACCATATTTTTTTTCATGTTTATTGATGCATCCAAAATAAATATACACCAACAATTCATAATCTGATTTAAAATAATAGATCAAAATTGAATCCAAGATCTCTATGAGAATTATATTCAATCACGGTTAATAAGATGATATATGAGTATATGTAGGGATTACAAGTGAAGTAAATAAGAAATAGATATAAACCATATTTATTAAGAATATATTCAAAGATAATGATTAACATAAATAAAAGATTGCTACCTATATCTATAGCATATTATACTAATCTTTGTAATCTATTATTCTATTATATTCTCTAAGGTAAAGTCTAGTATGCACTCGAGTGCATGTTGTGCACCCTAGTCTAAAGAAAAGTGTATGTTATTAAACTGAAAAGTACAACACAATATTACTAAAAATTGTAAGTCACTATAACTAAAAATATTATTATACAATTTAATAATTAAAAAATGCAACACCATTTACCAAAAAGTGTAAGTCAGTAAACTGAAAAGTGCAACATAGATTAGGGTGCACAACATGCACTCGAGTCCATAACATACCAACCCATTCTCTAATAATCTACAACACGAAATCTCGGATGCTCGAGTAAGAATCAATAATTTCTACAAATATTTGAGGAGCACTCGATCTAGTAAAAAACGCTCCTCTATAATACTAACTCAATCTTACATCTCTTGTGTTTAATATGAATAAGTCATATTTGATAGTTTAGATTAAACCTAGATTAACTCCATCTCATTTTTTTTGATTGTTTGATAACTTAGATTAAAGGTAGATTATGCTTTTGTTGGGTTTTAAGGTCGCCTTCTCCACCGTTGATTGGGTTGTATACGGGCTCAGGTCTCCTTTCCGGGCGACGGTGCAGGTATACAAACCAAACCTCTTCTCTCTCTATCACGAGACTCACAGAGACGGGATTCTCACAAAGATTACACACAGATAACTCACACAAAGATGTTTTGAACCCACACGAAATAAAGAGACCCATCGTCTTAATTTATAATCATGAAAATGAAATTACAATCATAAATTAAGGGAAAGAATCCACAATCAAGGAAAGTCAAATATTGAGATTGCTATCAAATCTTAGCAAAACTCAAGCGGGATTTGAGAGAGAAGAGAATAGAGTTTTGGGCCTAGGGATTTATTTAGTTGGGCCAAATACCCATGTACCCATCCTTGGTACATTACATCTCCACCTATTTGGTCCAACACCAATACACAGCCCCTTATATTTGGAAAACATTTTGACCTCATCATCGCCCAACCCACTCCCACATACCTGCAAAGGACAATACACCAAGTTAGTCCACGTGCGTAGAAGTTAAGCCACAGAGAAAAAACACACAAAGACAAGTGCTCCACCTCACTTGGAGCATACACAAAGCATAATCATAAATCACAAAGATGAAATCACCCCCACCTAACTAGGAATAATCTCTAAACACAAAGAAGCTATTAGTCATTCATTACCACACAAAGAGAAGAATGCAGTGAAAAAATACACAAAGAAAATACCCACAAAAAATCCACAAAGTAAAATACTCATGAAAACACTAAGAACAAAATAAATAACACAAAAAAATGGTCACAAAGGAGAAAATCACAAAGATAATGATGCAGCGACGGAAGCGTATAAAAGAAGAATAAATACGAAGAACACACACTAATCCCATTGATTCTACGAATACCCGGAAAAAGTGATCAAACTCAAATACGTTGATTCACAAAGAATACCGTAAAGGAGATACCGAGATAAACTCTCATATTTTATTCATCAATTTCAACTTCCTAATAACAATCTAAAACTTATATATTTATAATATGAAATACTTGGAGAATAAGAAGCATATAAATACTAAATATAATGAAATCAAAACAAATCTCCTAAATAAACTTATCTATTTATAATATAAAATACTTGGAGAATAAGCAACATATAATGAAATCAAAACAAATCTCCTAAATATAAGATATATATCTAATCAAATATTAATATTGATTCTCATCAATATCTCCATCATTCTCCTCTTCTTGAAGATGATTCGCCCTCGAATCATGTTGGTTCTCATCGAAAAGGTACGAAGACGAGCTGAAACATCTTTGTATTCTTTTGGCCATAAGACAATAAGAACCTCCATCGTTAAGTTATAGATATTGAGATGAACACGAACACTCTTAACTACAAAAATATTTCCCTTCTCTTTTTCCTCATAAAAAATTGGGGGGGCCACAATAACCACCTTCAACACCATCAACCAACATATCAACAAACTCATCGAAAGGTGGTACATCATAACCACAATCTTCATCAAAATATTTATCAAAAATTGGTGGTGTATCATAACCACAATTTTCATCAAAATATTTATCGAAAATTGGTGGTCCATCATAACCACAATCTTCATCAAAATATTTATCAAAAATTGGTGGTCCATCATAACCACAATCTTCATCAAAATATTGATCGAATGGTCCATTATATTCACCATGACAGATCTGCATATTATCATCTTCATACGTTGATTGTTCATCACGAATAGTATCGTAAAACGGTTGAGATCTCGGAACCATCATCGAGAATCGTACATAGTCTTTGATACCAACTGATGCAGCAACAAGAGCGTATAATAAAGAAGATATACGAAGAACATACTAATTTCGTTGATTCTACGAATACCCGAAAAAAGTGATCAAACTCAAATACGTTGATTCACAAAGAATACCGTAAAGGAGATACCGAGATAAACTCTCATATTTTATTCATAAATTTCAACTTCCTAATAACAATCTAAAACTTATCTATTTATAATATGAAATACTTGGAGAATAAGAAATATATAAATACTAAATATAATGAAATCAAAACAAATCTCCTAAATAAACTTATCTATTTATAATATGAAATACTTGGAGAATAAGAAACATATAATGAAATCAAAACAAATCTCCTAAATATAATATTTAATCAAATATTAATATTGATTCTCATCAATATCTCCATCAGATACTAAGCAAAAAAATCACATCACAAAGATACGAAATAAAACACAAAGCATACAGACTCAATAGACATCACCATAGTCCTCACTATCATCATTAGTAGTCATATTAGCATCATCAACCTGAGGGTTCTTATTAGGCTTCTTCCTAGGCTCAGTACAATCATTAATCTTGTGACCACGGTCACCACAATTATAGCACTTCCTAACCCAAAGCTTACCACGAGATTTTGGCTTACTACTAGAATAATCATTATCATCATTATGGGTTTTCTTCTTACCATCCCTCCCCCTAATATGCATAACCTCATTAGACGGACCAAAACCCCCATTTTATTTTAAATCTAACTCCTTAGACTTAAGACCATTAACTACAGTGTCAAGAGTCACAAAATCTCTACCATACTTTATAGCAGATTTCACATCATTATACGAGTCAGGTATAACATTTAATAACACAACAGGAGAATACTCATCAATATGCTTATCACCAGTCAGCTTAATATCATGTATCAACTTAGTAAAGTCATCTAAATTCTCTTCAATATCTTTGTTTAAATCAAGTTTAAAACGAAAGAATTTTTCAAGTAAAAACAGTTACTAGGCAATGAATTATCAGTGTATAACTCTACCAATTTGTCCCATAACTCCTTGGCAAAGTCCATAACACCTACTTTCCTAAGCACATAGTCAGATAGATGCAGGATAATAGCAGATAAAGCAAGTTAATTGATCTCTTTCTTTTTCTCAGTAGTATCAGTGGAGGCATAAGATTCATCAATAACTTTAAACACACGATGTTGAGTCAAAATACACTTCATTTTCTGTTTACACATGCAAAAATCAGTTTTACCATTAAAGGGGATCATGCCATAAGAGAATGTGGAGCCCATGTTAAAAGACATGATGATAGATCCAAACAAATCACAGAGAAAATCACACAACAAAAGCAAAAATAACCACACAAAAATTAAACACAAAGAAATAGAAAACACGAAAACAGCCTATAAAAGCTATAGCAGATAAACCCAATTAAATAGTCCCCGACAAAGGGTTATACTACGAAAGTAGTAAAAGATTTAGGGAAAGCTTTTATACCAAAGTGGAATCCTATCGTAAGGATCCCTAATTTAACCGTGAACCAAACAAAAAGCCGAACAACTCAATTCCAATATAGTCGCATTAATTTGCTTAAAGCCCAAAAAAATTGATATTAAATGGTCAAATGATAAATCAAGTTGACCAAGAAATAAAAGATACTCTCTCCATCCTGTAAAATTTTACTTAGACAAAAAAATGGGTTCACAAAATATATGTTTATTCTATTTAAATAGTTAACTTTTGAATATTTTTTTTTACTTTATTAACAAGATTGAGTATATATATATATATGAGCTTTCACCAAGGACTGGAGCAACCGTTACGCTCGGATATTAAGGAAAAAAGAAAAATAATTGGAACTTACCTGCCTACGGCCTACCTCCACTTACCTGTAGAGAGAATGTAACTGTGTAACTGTTCCTGATCTGGCGATTCTGGCCTGATAGAGAATGGCTGCAATCAACCTTCCCTCACGAAGCAGTGCACTGTAATGTACGGTACAACACGCCGCTCACAGATAGGCGACGATGAGGTGGCGCGTGGCGGCAGCGAACCTGACTCTCGATACCACTGTTGGGTTTTAAGGCCGCCTTCTCCACAGTTGATTGGATTGTATACGGGCTCAGGTCTCCTTTTTGGGCGACGGTGCGGGTATACAAATCAAACCTCTTCTCTCTCTATCACGAGACTCATAGAGACGAGATTCTCACAAAGATTACACACAAGATAACTTACACAAAAATGTTTTGAACCCACACGAAATAAAGAGACCCATCGTCTTAATTTATAATCATGAAAAGGAAATCACAATCATAAATTAAGGGAAATAATCCACAATCAAGGAAAGTCAAATATTGGGATTGCTATCAAATCTTGGCAAAACTCAAACGTGATTTGAGAGAGAAGAGAATAGAGATTTTGGCCTAGTGATTTATTTAGTTGGGCCAAATACCCATGTACCCATCCTTGGTCCATTACAGTTTTAAAATGTATAAAGTTTAGATATCATCCTAATCTTAGTTTAATCATCATTGCTATCAAACATGGCCATAGTGTATGTACAATACATAAACAATATAATCATGCTTTGTGAGTGTTTTCATGCTTTTCCCAAGTGAATAGTCGTGTAAATGCGTGTAAAATGATGAACGCAGGGGCTGCACACGGTGGGTGAAGATTGAAGCGATTGTAGGGGCTTCATTCGTCCGATTATGACGGTGGTGGCTATGGCAGAGCCGAAGATTGCTTGCTGAATATAATAGACAATACACCGATCAAAAAAAAGATTGCATGTGTCATTTAGAAAAATCACAACAGAATTCTGTGGAAAACGAAGGAATCGATAGAATCAATTTGATAGAATTTTTGATGGAAATGCAATTCCTAATTGGGCATATTGATGGAAATGAGAAGATTCAGGGATATTGCATTTAATTCGGTAGAAACATATTGAATTTTGGAAAATTATGAGTCAATTAAAATTTCCCCTATTTATTAGGGAGGTTAAAGATATTAATATGTAATTATTAGTTTAATTTAATTATTAAGGGCATATTAGGTATTTAAGTATAGATTTGACGAATTGCTAAATTTTTTTTTTGTTTTAATTGAAGTAGGCGTGTGAATTTTAGCTCTTAATGTCAATAAACTCTTTTATTTATTTTTCAATACAAATCTAAATTTTATGTTATATGTTTAAATTTTTTTTATTATTTTTCAATTTTTTTCTAAAAAAAATTATAATGGGTCGTCCCGATTTGCCCCGCCCCGCCCCGTGACCCGAACGGACAGGCTTGACCCGGACCTGAATTGAAATAGGTCGGGTCCGGATATCTAGGTACCCGGTCCATTGCCATCCCTAACCAAAAGACAAAGTGAAATATTGAAATTGGATGGAGGGAGTACATTTTTAAGCAACATCCATTAGTACAGATTCTCATCAATTCCTCTTGTTAACTGAATAATTGAAAAGTTATAATCGTTTTGTGAGTAGTGATTATGGTTTAGTAAAAAATGATAGTACTTTTAAAAAAATTATCACTTTTTTAAATTAAGTTATATTTTTTGAAAATTAATACTATATTTTTAAATGAAAAGTGGATTACATTTTTAAAGCACTGTTCATTGGTATAAATTTTTAATTTTCCAGTTAACTGGAAAATTGAAAAGTGATAATATTTTAGTAAAAAATAAGGATAAGTAAGTAAAAAGTGATAATTACTTCTAAAGAAAACATTATCACATTTTCAATTTTAATTATCACTTATAATATATTTCTAAATGAAAAATCACCAGTCCAATGTTCCACAATGTTGAAATTCGGAACAAATCAATTTATAGTACATTACCATAGCCATTGCCCATTACAAATAGAAAATATCATATTACCCTCGTCAAAAAGTAAATGATCACTTTAACACACAAATAATTAATAATCTCTACATTAAAACTCGTGCAATCCGTAAATATTGCATTAAGTAGGTGCGGAATGTAGTAATAGTAGAGTAAGTCATCTCTCACGTAGTTTACAATTAATTATTTTTTTGTTTTATAATTATAAACCAAGTTGTTCTACAAATTCGGATTAAGAATATAGAAAGATCGAGCTAGACAAAAATATTCTATAATATTCAAATTTTAAATCGGATACGAACAAAAATGACGTAGAACAAGACAACCAACGCGCATGAAAAGACAATAATTAAATTTAATTTGATGATCCGTAGACATACATGGTCTTGTTGATCATTATATATTGTAAACATCATTAATTCATGATTTAACTTAATTAATCAATCAACAGCCAAATGCGTGACATGTGCATTTCTTGTCTTCATGACTTTATTTTTCATTTTAAAACCTACTATCACACTGTATCACATTTCTAACACATGCATGATATTTTGATTAAATATTAAAGAATATTTATTATATATATATGTCATGCTCTGTTACAAATTAATAATTTACTCATTGTAATTACTAATTTAAATTTAAAGCTTGCGCCCGGTTTCTAGCTAGGTGATGATTAATATATGATGCGTATCCAATTTTTTTAAAGATCTGATACTTTTATTTAGTTATTGGGAGATTTTGCTTATGAATGAAGACATATAGTCTATATATATATACGGAGTACTATTTACTCCATTCCAAAAAAATGATCTAGTATTTCTTTTAAAAGTGTGTACGTATAATGTCAAAATTATCTATATTTGATCAATTATTATAACGTATGAAAAAAAAAAGGAGTTTTTCAATTCAAAATTATTTAAATAATAGTGTATTTTAATATTTATAGGTAAAATTTAGAATCGTATATAAAATAAATAATGTTTCTTTAGTTTGAATGAAAAATAAATTAAATGATACCATCATTTTAGAAGGGATGAAGTAGTATATATTGTACTAAGCCATTGTCTTAGAAAATAAATATAATTTAATATAGGTATCTTAAAATTAATATCACATAATTAACCACGTGTGTGTTTTATTATATAAAATATATATGTATACACTAAAAACAAAAAAATATACTCCCTCCGTTCATGAAATGTAGTTTCATTTTGCCTCATATTCTTTGTCCATCAAATTTAGTCACATACACTTTATGAAATCTATCACCCTTCAACCCATCACTTAATTACTCAATTTGTCATCCACTTTATTCACAAACAATCATTTTATTCACAATGGACCTCACAAATCACAATACCCTTACTTTATCTACATTTTCCTTAAAACTTGCCCCATCCCATCGGAACTACATTTGATGGATGGAGGGAAGATTTCATTATAAAAATCTAAACACTTCATTAAATACTAGTATTATTTCTCCATCCCAAAATTTTCTTCACAGGGTAGGGAAAAGTTGTTGCTCAATACTCCGTGTCTCCGTCTTAGAATTCAAGTTTCAATTTATGATTCATTAATTATTTTCTTTTAATTGTATCAAAAAATTGTTTCTAGAGAAGAGGTTAAAGAGTTATTAATTTTAATAAAAAGTCAAAATTATTGTTCTTCAATTTACATATATATATTTAGCACTTGTATGCTTTAAATTAGGAGTATTCCACTAGTATGTTATAAAGAACGTATATCGTTGAGTAATTATTTAACCGGATAAAATCTGAGATTTTAAAGTCAAATGAGAGCCATGTCCAAATTGCTGACTACAATTAGGTAGTAGAATCTTGAAGTTTTCTAGTCAATCCAGCAGCCCACATCACAAGAGTATTATCGAGATTTTTCAGTTAATCAAAATATCAAACAATTACTTGTATAAATATTATCCCAATTTTAAATGTTGCGGGTTACTGCATGATGGATTAAAACTCACTATAATATTTTTTATATTAATATTTTCGTGTTTAGTTTTTGTCGTTGTTTTTTAAATGAGAACCATATTTCGTGTACAATTGGCTTAGACGAAAAAATGCTTTGGTACCAAACTCTTCATTATCAACTTGGTTCTTCAATCCATTTTGATGTACAATTGATTAACTGTTTCCATCTAACAAGTTTCTAGCATGTATCATAACTTATACATGTACATTCATGGGCTGAGTATGAAACACTTTTTACAGTTAAAAAAAATAAAAATGGAAAAAATATTTTAGTGGATTGGATTGCAGAATTTGCAGGTGTAATCAGTGATAATTGAACAATTAATTTTGATTTTAATTGAATTAATTTCCATAAACCGTGAAATTTACAAAGAATCAAGGAATGAATTGAATATTGGTCATCTGGTTATACACTTTAACTATACTACTGAATTAATCTGCACAAGCTATATAATTCACACTAGCTAATTTATATATCCACAAAAATGTAGTGATGATGATGATCAGAAAAGCTTGCTGGCAAACTCATCAATGTCTGCCCCTTTCACAGCCGCCAGATCTCTGAGTTGCGATAAACTCCTTCCCAGCTGCAACCCCACCTTCATTTCGAAAACCTCCCCGTTTTCCCTTTTCCCCAAATTGTCTTCTCCCAGATTGGATTCAATAGATTGTTCCATCAGCTTAAAGAATCCGGCATTGCTCCTGTACATTTCACTCACCATTCCCACTTGCCCTCCGTGTTCACAACACTCGCCAACGCGCCGCACGCAACTGCCAGCCCCACCGCCCAGCTGCCGTGAGAGGGCGAGCCCACAAAGGCACTGCCGACGGCGGCTAAGCCCGTTAACACCGGCCCTGTAATGGCTAGAATTTTGTTGAGATTCAATGCTTTCTGCCCCAATCTCAAGTAATCTTGTTCGTCTTTTATTTTTAAAACGCTAACGATTTCTCTCATTTCTTCCTCCAATTTACGGTTCCACCCGTTGTAACCTGTACTATTTCCTCTCGATTGTTTTCTTCTTTGTTGGGGCCACCACACTGGGGGCTCCACGGTGGCCGGAAACTTCTCGATCATTGCGCCGCCGAGGAGAGGAAGGGGGTATGCTTTATCGAGAGCCAACACTCTGTTCATCATCTCCTTCACATCAAAGATTGTCGGATTTCCAATAGATATGATTGTCTGAATTTGATTCTTGAGCTGTTTGAAGAGCCTTGTGGCGTTTCTCTGTTCCTCAGCAAGCTGAGAAGGCTGGATTTTATTCACAATTGAGAGCATTCCGGTGGCCGCCACGTACATTGCGGTGGAAGAAAGCTTGAGTGCCAGAGCAGGCTCTCCGGCGCTGATGGCTGCGATGCCGGCCATGGTGGCGGCGGCGAGAGTGATGGAGTTGATTGAGGTCAAAAGGAGGGTGTTCCAATTGTTCCTTTGCTCACCAATATTTTTGTGCATCTCAACTCGATCTGCCACTGATTCCAATATTGCATAAAGCTTCGCCATTACTAGCTCGTTTTCATTTCGCTTGATGGTAAGAGGGCTGAGCTGTTTTTCTATAAGCCCCTGCAATTCGATTCCCTCCGAAAATCCTGCAGTCGTGATTACTTGCAAACTTTCTTTATTTGGACGTCCTAAAATTACTTGCACACTCTTAATATGAAAATACCCCACAAAATTAATACCCTCCCAACATCATTTTATTTTCAAAATTGACAACATCTTTTTACATACATTTTATTTTACACCTCATCATATCCACTGTTATAACGGATGTGAGAAAGATAAAATAAAACGATAAACGAGAACACAAATTTACGTGGTTCACTATCAATGTGATAGCTACGTCCACGACAGAGAAGAGAAGATCCGTATATTATTCAGAGTACTGATTTCAGAGTTCAGTATTTCAGAATACAGTATGACACTAGATCAAAATAGGGATATAAATATAAACCCTAAGACGGTGTTTGTTTTGGGATTGGTCAATCTGGATTTGGATTGGCCCAATCCCAATCCGATCTCTTTCAATGCATCTCAGTCCAAATACCAATTCACCCCTATAATACACCTACACACCTATTTTTATACTATCAAATCACTATCTCTCTTACTTTTCTTTCACACACTCATTCTCTCTCCTACTTTCTTCTCTCTTTTACTTTTCTTTCACTACTAACAATAATAAAATATTATAACATCACTCTTGATGTGACATAAAGTTAAATCTACACATACTTCTCAATCCTTAACCAAACACAACTTACACAAAATTTACTATTCATGGATTACCCAAATCTCAATCCAATCCACCACAATCCAAATCCAATTCAAATCAATCCCAAACCAAACACCACCTAATAGACTGGGCTCCAAAAGGAGGCCCAAAACAGAAACTTAGAGTTCAAGGCATTCCAAATATAAACTCTAACAGAAACTTAGGGTTCAAGACATTTCAAATATAAACCCTAACAGAAACTTAGGGTTCAAGACATTCCAAATATAAACCCTAACAGACTTGGCCCTAAAAGGAGGCCCAAACAGAAACTTAGGGTTCAAGGCATTCCAACAAATCTCCACCTTGACTTGAATACTCTCACAGATCAACAGATGTTTTAGATGCACCATAAAGATGCCAGATTGTACGAGCGACTCCTCGTACACAAATTTGTCCTCAACAAGAACAAATCTCCACCTTGACTTGAATCCTCTCATAGATCAACAGATGTTTCAAATGCACCATAAAGATGCCAGATGTTTCAAATGCACCTTAATAGGGCAACTAACAGCTTGTAACATTCAACAAATCTGACAGTGTTGAACCTTGCAGAAAATACAAAGTCCCCCGTTTCACACCTTTCAGAACCACATTATCACCCTTGTAGACATACAGAACTCCACCCTCACCTTTGCAACTGAAACCCCTACTGTCCAATAGACTTAGTGATATCAGATTCTTCGTCATGTGTGGAACATGTCTAACGTCGTTCAATGTGTAAAATTTACCATCATATGTCCGTAGCTGAATTGAGCCTATCCCAAACGCCTTACAAACAACATTGTTGGCCATACTAATATTGCCTCCGTCTACCTGCTCGTAGGTTGTGAACCACTCCTTGCGCGGACATATGTGGTAAGATGCCCCTGAATCAAGAACCCACACACCCACACATCAGAGTGATGTGTTTGTTCATCAGCAACTAGGGCCAAATCTTCCTCAGAATTGGTGCCATCATCTTCTGCAACGGCAACATTACTGATCTTATTTTCCGGCTTCTTTTTCGGACAATCGAATTTCCAATGCCCTTTCTCCTTGCAGTAGTTACAAACGTCATCAGGCTTAGGACCTTTGGAAATAGACTTCTTAGAAAAATTCTCTTTCCTAGATTTTCCATGTCCATTACTCCCGCGGGCTACTAGCCCAACAGCCTGATTGTCTGCACCCCCACCACTGGCCTTATGTCTCAACTCTCTGGTATGAAGAGATGATCTAACCTCTTCAAGAGATACAAAATCTTTCCCAACAATGAAAGATTGAACAAAATTCTCATACGACAAAGGTAGAGAAACTAACAGAATTAACGCAGCATCCTCATCCTCAACTTTAACATCAATATTACTCAATTCTAATAAAATTGTATTCAATTGATCTAAGTGTTCATAGAGTGACTGACCTTATTTTGTTCATTTGAGAAATTTTTCCATGATTTTTTCCTATCTCCTTTTTTGGCAAAGATAAACGATAAATGTAAAAAAAAAAATCAGTTATAATTATACACACATTAACCTGTTGAAAAAAAATTAATTAAAAAATGGAAAATCGATAGAATAAGAAGGTGACAATACAAAAAATGACATTAATATGAGAATATCCTAAATTAATTTAGTTACACTTGTGTTATATTAAAGTATAAATGAGTATACAAGTAAAGCTAAAATTTGTAAATAGTTAATATTCCCATATGGGAATATCTTGAATTATTTTAGTTAGATTTTTATTATATTAAATTATAAATGGTAATTCGTAAATAGACAATATTCCCAAATATTGAAACCTATAAATCTAAAAAATATCCTATTAAATTACAAATGGGTATAAAAATAAAGTCAAAATTACAGGTAATTCGTAAACTACTCTTCTTCATATATACGGAGTATATTTTTTTATTCAGCTTTTTTACTACTCCGTATGTTTTTATTATGCACTACGGCCACTACCGTTGAGTTTTTTTTATTATTCAGCTTTTTTATGTTTTATTATACACAGTAATTATATCCGTTGGGTTTTTTTTTAATTTCATATTCAAAATTTAAATTTATACAACGGTAATTTTTTTTTCTATAAATACATCACATTCACATTTTTTCTTTCTCACTCTTCCACTAAACTTTTATCTCATACTCTCTTCACTCCACTTTATTTTCTATCTCCATCCATTCTCATTTTTGTGTTCTTGAAATTTTTGTTTCCATAATAAATGGACAAAAATAATAAAGAATTTCGTAGAAATTTATTCAATCATCCTAATATGACAGATGAAATTCCCCTCTCTCAAAATTCATTAAATTCACAAAATTTTGAATATCCCCAATTTGGCTCGTCCACTCAATTTCCACCCAATTACGGAATTTTTTCCCATACTCCTTCATATTTTCAAAATTTTCAAGGTCACAGAAATTTCGTTGATAACTCGAGCAACTCTTTCCCATCAAATTTTTCCACTCCGACTTCCGAATTTTGGCAACACTCATCGGGGCAACATTTCGGTCAGTCTCCGCCTCAAATATTCTCTAGTCCACAAGCAACTGGAATATCGTCGAGATATCGGAGTGACAAAGAACCGGAAACTCCAACATTCGTCCCGGAGACACAACTATCTCAACCATCAACCCCGATTGATTTATCGGTTATATCTGGTTGTTGAACAACCAAGGTCATCCCAAATAAATCAATTTTTTTTTTGTCCGCTTGTGTATGCCCAGGTCGTCAAAAACACATAAATGGCACAAATCAAACACATAAACACAAAATCAAGTCATACTTCAAGCAAAATCAAGCAACATCCAAGTAAAACCTCTGAAAGTAGGAAGGGAGGCTGTTGGTAACTGTTGGTGATATAATTTGGTAACTGTTGGTGAGATCATCTTGTATGAATTTATTTTGAAATTCTAGCTTCATGTCTTATAGTGATTTACAAATACTATTCCACTTTTTGTTCTTGCTCTTGCGTGAGAGAACTAGCAGTTTGTTGGATAACCATGTAAGGAAGATTTGTTTCATGAAGGAATACAAAGAGAACTATGCAGTAACATAGTTATGTCAAGAATTTACAGAGATATAAAATGTTGCCCTATTTCTTTTCTTGGCTTTCCTTATATTTCTCTCGTATTTTCTGTCTCTCAGTAGCTGAGTGATATTATTTACAGCTACTTTTCTTGTCAATTTCCTACTTCCATTCCATTGACTTTGTCCTGCATGATATGTTTGCTAGCAGTTAATCTTTTGAGCTCAGTAGTCCACATCAGAAGGGAGGCTGCGTAGGCTTCTTAGAGTGTCCACATTGGTGGAGGAGTTATAACTCCCCTCTCTCCTCCACCTCACTGCCACATCATCATTCTTCCATTAATAACTCAATCCCACTAACTCCTACAACCATTTCAAAAGTTATAACTCACATTTGTGGACCCACTATTCAATCACATTTCTTTTTAATTCTTTATTTTTCATTTAATGAATATATGTAAAATTCAATATGTGTAAAAAAAAAATTAATACGGAGCATATGAATATATTAAAATTAAATTTAGTCAATTATTTTAGGGTATCAATTAATATATTTTACAAATTGAAATAAAAAATTTCGTAATTGGGTGGAAATTGAGTGGACGAGCCAAATTGAGGATATTCAAAATTTTGTGAATTTAATGAATTTTGAGTGAGGGGAATTTCATGATTGAATAAATTTCTACGAAATTCTTTATTATTTTTGTCCATTTATTATGGAAACAAAAATTTCAAGAACACAAAAATGAGAATGGATTAAGATAGAAAATAAAGTGGAGTGAAG
The DNA here is from genome assembly GCA_963675135.1 of Galeopsis tetrahit. Classification (NCBI taxonomy): domain Eukaryota; kingdom Viridiplantae; phylum Streptophyta; class Magnoliopsida; order Lamiales; family Lamiaceae; genus Galeopsis; species Galeopsis tetrahit. The sequence continues at coordinate 74,927,916 of OY776123.1, forward strand.
AGAGTATGAGATAAAAGTTTAGTGGAAGAGTGAGAAAGAAAAGATGTGAATGTGATGTATTTATAGAAAAAAAATGAGTATAAATTTAAATTTTGAATATGAAATTAAAAAAAAAAACGGTATAATTACTGTGTATAATAAAAACACACAAAAGCTGAATAAAAAAAAACCAACGGTATAATTATTGTGTATAATAAAAACATAAATAAGCTGAATAAAAAAATAACATAAAAAAAAATGTGGGTCAAGCCCACATTTGTCAGAAATAAACATGTAAAAGGACGGTTACTCTGCTTGAACCAAAGGGAGGAGAGAGAGATGTTTTGGAGTTATAACTCATTTCCACATTGGTGGGTCAAAGTTATAACTCAAGAGTGACCATCCTCATCAATGACACTCATCAATGAAGTTGCTCAAGTAATCTATTTATTTATACATTGCTAAATAAAATTAATTTATTGGTGTCCAGATTAAAATATGACCTAAAGTTATTTAACTTACCTTTTTAGATCAAATTTAACTTCACTAAACATTAAAATAAAAATTGATGCACAAAATTATTGAAGTAAATTTTTTATTCTATACTTTATCTTAATATTAATTTCTACGTCTAGAAACGAAACCGAGATTTCCCAATTTTGTGGAGGTGAGATGGAAATTGGGCCCTACTAATTAACACTTCTACCAACATCCCTAACGAAGCCTTTCAAGGATCCAAACTATTCAAACCGTGACTTCTAAATTTTTTTATGAGTTCTAGGGTTTTTTTCTTTTCAAGAAAAACCCTTAAAACCCAACAAAAGCCCAACAAAACATAAAAGTGTACTAAAAAACCCTTAAAACATAACAAAAGCACGTTTAAAAAAAGAAAAAAAAAATTATGCGCCTGCCTAGGGCTAGACGAGGCGCGGTCCCTTGAGCCTCATGCGCCCGGCGCCCAAGGCGCGCCCGAGTCGCGCCTTTAATAACTATGCCTAATACACAAGTCCAATACATTCATTTTCAACTTATTATCCACAATCACTTCCACTTTAACTTCAAAACTTACAAAACCTACACACACTAAATGAAGAAGAGAAAACAATTGATTGGCAAATATAACCAGATCTTATGAAGAAAAAAAAGGCACATACATGACATCAATATGCACTCCACAAGTCGATTGCAAATATTGAGGGCTACAGAATTACCAATTTAGCATGCATCAAAGTAATAAATTAAGAAAAAGTTTAGTTAACATCATCATCCAAACAACATAAAAGATAAATCAAGAAAAAGTTTAGTTAACATCATCCAAACAACATAAAAGATAAATTAAGAAAAAGTTCAATCCACCTCCTCCATCACCTCCTCTTCTTCTTCTTCCACCACCTGCTCCTCGAACTCTCCCATATCAACTCCAATATGCTTCATTTTGGCCATCACTGCCTAATATACAAGAAAAAAAAATATTTAAATTTTAAAAAAATCCATAAGAATATAAGAAAATCCCCATGTACCATACCTTCATTTTTATTTTCAATATTTGGCCTTCGGTTTTTGCATTTTCATATTGTTGAGAGAGATTTTGTTCTAACATCTGACTTTGCTTGCTTATCAACTTGAATTTTTCATCGAACTCTCTTTTCACCAAACAATTTTTTTTTGCTTATAGCTTCAAGTTCTTTATCACTTTTCGCTTGAACAGCAGTAAGTTTTGCTTCCAAAACATACATTTGTGATTTGCCAGCCTCCTTAATATTTTTAAACTTTAGCTTAAATAAAGACATTTCCTTATCGGCCTGCATAAAACATAGGACTATAAGAATATATAAAATTGTGTTTGTGTAACTTCATCACAAACTATTAAAAACATACCTCCTTCAGTCTATTATGGATGCTCTGAAACTTCCATCGTGTATGGATGCTCTTAGAGTTCAATTCTTCTACATGCAGCTGTAATATACTCTGAACACTTTTCATTTCTTTTATTTTCAATTCCAAACCCTGCAAAGAGTTAAAAATATTTTCACTTTCAAATACACTAATTTGAAAATGGTTTCCTCTAGACAGAGGCGAGTATGACGATGATAACGATAATTTATTGTAATCGGGACCAACAAACCCAACTTTCTGATATTTCTTCATTTCAAATTTTTTTTCCAACTTTTTTACTTACCAAATGTATTACTCTTCCCTGTGTGTAAAATATAAATCCATTCTCCTCATGATTTGACGTGCACAGTAAAAGATGTCAATTACTGCCTAATAAATGAGTTCCCAACTACTACCAGCGTTCAAATTAGGGTTTCATTTATATGGGCTAAAATCTAAATTTTCTCAGGCCCATAATCAAAAAAATTATACACCCTACCACATCTTAGTAAATACACCCACAAATTGTTTGAAGAAAAAATTGCAGGACTTACCTGAATTTCGGCTGTCGGAATCGGAGGTCAAGCGTCTCGAATTTGACTGTTAGACCACCGAGTCCCACAAACAAAAAAAAATCGAAAAAAAGTAGACTTCCTCACAGTTTCCACATTGGTGGGTCAAAGTTACAACTCAAGAGTGACCATCCTCATCAATGACACTCATCAATGAAGTTGCTCAAGTAATCTATTTATTTATACATATAATAATGCTAAATAAAATTAATTTATTGGTGTCCAGATTAAAATATGACCTAAAGTTATTTAACTTACCTTTTTAGATCAAATTTAACTTCACTAAACATTAAAATAAAAATTGATGCACAAAATTATTGAAGTAAATTTTTTATTCTATACTTTATCTTAATATTAATTTCTACGTCTAGAAACGAAACCGAGATTTCCCAATTTTGTGGAGGTGAGATGGAAATTGGGCCCTAATAATTAACACTTCTACCAACATCCCTAACGAAGCCTTTCAAGGATCCAAACTATTCAAACCGTGACTTCTAAAATTTTTTATGAGGTCTAGGGTTTTTTTCTTTTCAAGAAAAACCCTTAAAGCCCAACAAAACATAAAAGTGTACTAAAAAACCCTTAAAACATAACAAAAGCACGTTTAAAAAAAAAAAAAATTATGCGCCTGCCTAGGGCTAGGCGAGGCGCGGTCCCTTGAGCCTCATGCGCCCGGCGCCCAAGGCGCGCCTTTAATAACTATGCCTAATACACAAGTCCAATACATTCATTTTCAACTTATTATTCACAATCACTTCCACTTTAACTTCCAAACTTACAAAACCTACACACACTAAATGAAGAAGAGAAAACAGTTGATTGGCAAATATGACCAGATCTTATGAAGAAAAAAAAGGCACATACATGACATCAATGTGCACTCCACAAGTCGATTGCAAATATTGAGGGCTACAGAATTACCAATTTAGCATGCATCAAAGTAATAAATTAAGAAAAAGTTTAGTTAACATCATCATCCAAACAACATAAAAGATAAATCACGAAAAAGTTTAGTTAACATCATCCAAACAACATAAAAGATAAATTAAGAAAAAGTTCAATCCACCTCCTCCATCACCTCCTCTTCTTCTTCTTCCACCACCTGCTCCTCGAACTCTCCCATATCAACTCCAATATGCATCATTTTGGCCATCAGTGTCTAATATACAAGAAAAAAAATATTTAAATTTTAAAAAAAATCCATAAGAATATAAGAAAATTCCCATGTACCATACCTTCATTTTTATTTTCAATATTTGGCCTTCGGTTTTTACATTTTCATATTGTTGAGAGAGATTTTGTTCTAACATCTGACTTTGCTTGCTTATCAACTTGAATTTTTCATCGAACTCTCTTTTCACCAAACTATTTTTTTTTGCTTATAGCTTCAAGTTCTTTATCACTTTTCGCTTGAACAGCAGTAAGTTTTGCTTCCAAAACATCCATTTGTGATTTGCCAGCCTCCTTAATATTTTTAAACTTTAGCTTAAATAAAGACATTTCCTTATCGGTCTGCGTAAAACATAGGACTATAAGAATATATAAAATTGTGTTTGTGTAACTTCATCACAAACTATTAAAAACATACCTCCTTCAGTCTATTATGGATGCTCTGAAACTTCCATCGTGTATGGATGCTCTTAGAGTTCAATTCTTCTACATGCAGCTGTAATATACTCTGAACACTTTTCATTTATTTTATTTTCAATTCCAAACCCTGCAAAGAGTTAAAAATATTTTCACTTTCAAATACACTAATTTGAAAATGGTTTCCTCACTACTAAAAAATACCCTATGTAGTGACGCTTCGTTAGTGACGCGTGTACCTAAGGGTCACAATATTAAAAATATAATGACCCTTTCATTTTTATTTAGATTTAGTGACGCTCATATAGCTAAAGCACCCCTATGAGGTCCTGGGTTCGATACCCAATATATGGAATTTTATTGACGCTATTATTTTTTAGTCCCTTAATTATTAAATATATATATTTTTAGTGAACTGGCCAAATTATATTACGGAGTATATTTTATTAATATGCCTTAAATCATTCATCTTCTCTCCCCGTGCCCTATTTTCAGAATTTCCAATTTCTCTCTAAGCAAGCAACTACGGGGATTTGTCCATCACAGTCCTTCATCGTCCCACTTCCTCCCTGCTTATATCGCCTTTTCAATCGGATCGAGTCCTCCGTCGTCCTTCAAATCGCTTTCTCAATCGGATCGAGTCCCTCGTCGTCCCTCAAATCGCCTTCTCAATCGGTAACAGAGTAATGCGTTTTTTTTTACATGTTCCAAATCTAAATTTTGCTATTTCCAGCTTCAATATTACAGAGATTTTATTGATCTGGGCTATTTGATATGTGGCGTTTTACTCCTCCGTGAGTGATTTAAAGTTGGGGGTTTTCTCGACCTCTCTGTTCATGTTTTTTGTTGATAAATTTTGTGTGTTTGTCTATATTCTGTTGTCCATGTTAAAGTTTTCCCAATTTCTAGACCTGCGTTCTCCTTTGATTTTTGTTCTAATTTATACCGACCAAATTCTTAACATTTCATTTTGTTAAAATTTAGTATGACTGTGGGTTATGTTGTTTCTGATTTTTTTTCCTGAAATTTGGAATCAATCATTCATGTGAAGTATTTACTTCTTTTCCATTAATTTATTTAACCATTCTAAGATTTTTTATCTTTGCAGCTTTGAGGCTTTGGAGTCTGAACTTTGTATTACTGCTACATATGGGAATATCTCACCTACAAAATTCCTTAAGATTCTGACTATGGGTTAGTTTATGCCTTTTTTTATGCTTTGTAATCATAATTATTCTTCTACAAGATTCTCTCGTTGTCTAATTGATTATATTTATTGTCAACGTTCTTTACTTTAATATTATTGCATAGCATAAATCATAAAAATGATCCATGCCTAAAAGTCTTTATGAATGTCAGTACATGAGTCTGAAGTTTTGAACCTGATTTTATACATCAAAGTACAAGATTATTTTTTTCTTTTTGATTTGCCGAACAATATGAATCTTGTTATTTTGTATATATCAAGAGGAACTGATTGCCTTAGTTTAATATCACCGAATCTGATATCTCAATGGTTATAAATGTTATGTATCGAGCTATAGAAGTCTATTTCATGTTCAAAAATAACATTCTGCTGATAAGATATTATGTAACAGACATAAGAAAATGAGGCTGCTCTTCCATATAGTGTTTCCAGAGACTCAAAACTATATATCTTGAGGAACTATTAGTAGCTAGAAAGCACCTACTATTATAACACTTTCGAGGTGGATAAAGTAATTTTTAAGTTCAAGAAGTTGACTTCTCATTTCTGAGTCCTTGATCACTATGTCATAACTTATAATCAAGAAATTTTAGATTTCGGGAAATATACTCTTTCATGCCATTTATTCACTTTTGCTTTTCTAGATTGTATTTTGTTATTTGTGTCAACGTAGGAAATCAAAGTAGTGCAATTAATAACTTATTTTCATTCTCATTACAGTGTATCAAATAATTACCAAGCACTAGTACTCGGTCTCATTACCCCCAACCAAGCAGGCTTGTAGTTTTTTCTGACTAAACTCTTGGAGATTTTTTTTTTCAGGCACCAAAGATACTCGGGTTATTTTCTAAAGGTGTGTATTCCTCATTCCTTCATCACTTCCGCATCAATTTCTATAAACAAATCACTGAACTTCTAGCTAGCTTGAGTTATAAACTCACCTTTTGCGCTGGAAATAGATTCAACCTTTCTTATTCTTTGCATAATTGTACTACAGACTTAAATGTATATTTAGTCAGCATTTTGATAAAGTTGTACCTAAAATTATTTCAAGACGTGTGCTCTATTTTCAATTGGCAAATCTATACTTTTCTTTTTCTAGATTGTTTGGTTGCAGCTCTCTTTGAAGTTTATCGACACAGAACAATTTCAGAGGTAGTATTCGTCATTTTTTCTAGTTCGGGCCAAGTGTGTTGCTTCATCATTTATACTCATTTTCTGCTAAAGAAATTTTGTTATAAAATCATTTTCTTTACTTTTCTAATTTTCTTGAAATGTAGCATGATAACCTTTTTTCTATACACGGAGTTGAGCTACAGTTTTTTATGTGTATTTTCTAATTATATGTTAACTGCATTACTGAATATTGGTATTGATGACGAACTGGTGGTCAATTATACGTGTTCCGTTACATGTGGCAAATTACTACCAAGTATTGCTTTTGCTTTTTTTCATTTATATTGTAAATAGTTTATGACATTAATGACTGATTAAATCAGTACCTATGAATAAATATCTTTGAGCTGTTACAACTCACTTCAGTGGTTTAATAGAATCTTTTTATGAATATGAGGGGAGTTGGAAATGTGGAACTTGCACCAATTTCTATAAATTTATTGTGTATATTTTGTTCCTTGTTTACTCACTTAGCTACCTAAATTTAATCAAGTGTTTTTGTCTCTGCTTCTCTTCTAGTTAGATATTGAGAATGAAAGGAAGTTGTAATTATAAGGTGCATATGTTTTGTTCTCTTGAGAATTATCAACCATGCAGGTGGGGTTGCTTCCTATTATTTCAATGTGTTCTTTCCCTGCTTCTAGTCACATTACAGAAGGAAATATACATATTTTCCCTGCTTATAGTCACATTACAGAAGGAAATATACATATTGTTGATATTCATCTGACTCTGCATTCTCTTCTAGTTATATTTGCCAATTTGATGGCTTAGCAATCCTATTAGTGCATATCTAAAAAAAAATCGTTCTCCCTTGTTATCACCTCATGATACTTTATTTTTTGTACTCATATTCTATCGTAGGTTGATAAGCCTAGAAGATAGAAGTTTGAAGATTCCATCAGTGAACTGCTCAATCTGCAACGATGATATGTATTAACAGAATTGCCATGGTTGTTTTCATTCCACAAAACAGATTCTTTATTGATCAAAACTTATAGCTTTCCCACGATTATCATGTAAAAACGATGTTGCAGGTTTGAGATGCGATCTATAAATAGTGTTGTAGCTAGGTTTTTTCCATCATTTCTTCATATTAAAGATAAGATGTTTGTAGAGAGAACTTGTTCTATATTAATGTAGATAGGACACATCATTTCCACTTGTGGATGTAAGTTAGAATATACTTGGTTGTTTCTTGATTACAAGTGAATGACAATATTTTATTATTATGATGTTTATATATATTTGAGCATGTTAGGGGTATGCATATAGGTATAATCTCACCTATATGTATATTGTTACTAGTATTACTTATATAAAAAAATGCCACACAATTTTATAGTTAAATTAGTTACTAAAAGTATTACTAAACCAGGTGGTTAAGTTATAAATTTTATGAGAAAATGTCACTAAAGCACACCGTGATGACGCCATTTAGGGTCACCAAATATTGTTACTATGACGCATAAAAACATCATTAAACTAGGTGGTTAAGTTAGATATAACTTTTTCGTGATGCGAGAAAGCGTCACTAAATTACATCATTGTGACGTTGGTTAGTGTCACCAAATAAAGTTACAATGATGCATAATAACATCATAATGATCATCTAAGATGATGCTTTTCAAGCGTCACGATAAAAGCCTATAGAAACGCCAAATCAAGTGACGCTTGACCGAAGCGTCACTACAGCAAAAGGGTCACTAAATGCTACTTTTAGTGACGCTTATGCGCGTCTCTAAAGCCCGTTTTTGTAGTAGTGCCTATAGACAGAGGCGAGTATGACGATGATAACGATAATTTATTGTAATCGGGACCAACAAACCCAACTTTCTGATATTTCTTCATTTCAAATTTTTTTTTCCAACTTTTTTACTTACCAAATGTATTACTCTTCCCTGTGTGTAAAATATAAATCCATTCTCCTCATGATTTGACGTGCACAGTAAAAGATGTCAATTACTGCCTAATAAATGAGTTCTCAACTACTACCAGCGTTCAAATTAGGGTTTCATTTATATGGGCTAAAATCTAAATTTTCTCAGGCCCATAATCAAAAAAATTATACACCCTACCACATCTTAGTAAATACACCCACAAATTGTTTGAAGAAAAAATTGCAGGACTTACCTGAAATTCGGTTGTCGGAATCGGAGGTCAAGCGTCTCGAATTTAACTGTTAGACCACCGAGTCCCACAAACAAAAAAAATCGAAAAAAAGTAGACTTCCTCACAGTTTCCACATTGGTGGGTCAAAGTTATAACTCAAGAGTGACCATCCTCATCAATGACACTCATCAATGAAGTTGCTCAAGTAATCTATTTATTTATACATATAATAATGCTAAATAAAATTAATTTATTGGTGTCCAGATTAAAATATGACCTAAAGTTATTTAACTTACCTTTTTAGATCAAATTTAACTTCACTAAACATTAAAATAAAAATTGATGCACAAAATTATTGAAGTAAATTTTGTATTCTATACTTTATCTTAATATTAATTTCTACGTCTAGAAACGAAACCGAGATTTCCCAATTTTGTGGAGGTGAGATGGAAATTGGGCCCTACTAATTAACACTTCTACCAACATCCCTAACGAAGCCTTTCAAGGATCCAAACTATTCAAACCGTGACTTCTAAAATTTTTTATGAGTTCTAGGGTTTTTTTCTTTTCAAGAAAAACCCTTAAAGCCCAACAAAACATAAAAGTGTACTAAAAAACCCTTAAACATAACAAAAGCACGTTTAAAAATAAAATAAAAAAATTATGCGCCTGCCTAGGGCTAGGCGAGGCGCGGTCCCTTGAGCCTCATGCGCCCGGCGCCCAAGGCGCGCCTTTAATAACTATGCCTAATACACAAGTCCAATACATTCATTTTCAACTTATTATCCACAATCACTTCCACTTTAACTTACAAAACCTACACACACTAAATGAAGAAGAGAAAACAGTTGATTGGCAAATATGACCAGATCTTATGAAGAAAAAAAAGGCACACACATGACATCAATGTGCACTCCACAAGTCGATTGCAAATATTGAGGGCTCCAGAATTACCAATTTAGCATGCATCAAAGTAATAAATTAAGAAAAAGTTTAGTTAACATCATCATCCAAACAACATAAAAGATAAATCAAGAAAAAGTTTAGTTAATATCATCCAAACAACATAAAAGATAAATCAAGAAAAAGTTTAGTTAATATCATCCAAACAACATAAAAGATAAATTAAGAAAAAGTTCAATCCACCTCCTCCATCACCTCCTCTTCTTCTTCTTCTTCCACCACCTGCTCCTCGAACTCTCCAATATCAACTCCAATATGCTTCATTTTGGCCATCAGTGTCTAATATACAAGAAAAAAAATATTTAAATTTTAAAAAAATTAATTTATTGGTGTCCAGATTAAAATATGACCTAAAGTTATTTAACTTACCTTTTTAGATCAAATTTAACTTCACTAAACATTAAAATAAAAATTGATGCACAAAATTATTGAAGTAAATTTTTTATTCTATACTTTATCTTAATATTAATTTCTACGTCTAGAAACGAAACCGAGATTTCCCAATTTTGTGGAGGTGAGATGGAAATTGGGCCCTACTAATTAACACTTCTACCAACATCCCTAACGAAGCCTTTCAAGGATCCAAACTATTCAAACCGTGACTTCTAAATTTTTTTATGAGTTCTAGGGTTTTTTTCTTTTCAAGAAAAACCCTTAAAACCCAACAAAAGCCCAACAAAACATAAAAGTGTACTAAAAAACCCTTAAAACATAACAAAAGCACGTTTAAAAAAAGAAAAAAAAATTATGCGCCTGCCTAGGGCTAGACGAGGCGCGGTCCCTTGAGCCTCATGCGCCCGGCGCCCAAGGCGCGCCCGAGTCGCGCCTTTAATAACTATGCCTAATACACAAGTCCAATACATTCATTTTCAACTTATTATCCACAATCACTTCCACTTTAACTTCAAAACTTACAAAACCTACACACACTAAATGAAGAAGAGAAAACAATTGATTGGCAAATATAACCAGATCTTATGAAGAAAAAAAAGGCACATACATGACATCAATATGCACTCCACAAGTCGATTGCAAATATTGAGGGCTACAGAATTACCAATTTAGCATGCATCAAAGTAATAAATTAAGAAAAAGTTTAGTTAACATCATCATCCAAACAACATAAAAGATAAATCAAGAAAAAGTTTAGTTAACATCATCCAAACAACATAAAAGATAAATTAAGAAAAAGTTCAATCCACCTCCTCCATCACCTCCTCTTCTTCTTCTTCCACCACCTGCTCCTCGAACTCTCCCATATCAACTCCAATATGCTTCATTTTGGCCATCACTGCCTAATATACAAGAAAAAAAAATATTTAAATTTTAAAAAAATCCATAAGAATATAAGAAAATCCCCATGTACCATACCTTCATTTTTATTTTCAATATTTGGCCTTCGGTTTTTGCATTTTCATATTGTTGAGAGAGATTTTGTTCTAACATCTGACTTTGCTTGCTTATCAACTTGAATTTTTCATCGAACTCTCTTTTCACCAAACAATTTTTTTTTGCTTATAGCTTCAAGTTCTTTATCACTTTTCGCTTGAACAGCAGTAAGTTTTGCTTCCAAAACATACATTTGTGATTTGCCAGCCTCCTTAATATTTTTAAACTTTAGCTTAAATAAAGACATTTCCTTATCGGCCTGCATAAAACATAGGACTATAAGAATATATAAAATTGTGTTTGTGTAACTTCATCACAAACTATTAAAAACATACCTCCTTCAGTCTATTATGGATGCTCTGAAACTTCCATCGTGTATGGATGCTCTTAGAGTTCAATTCTTCTACATGCAGCTGTAATATACTCTGAACACTTTTCATTTATTTTATTTTCAATTCCAAACCCTGCAAAGAGTTAAAAATATTTTCACTTTCAAATACACTAATTTGAAAATGGTTTCCTATAGACAGAGGCGAGTATGACGATGATAACGATAATTTATTGTAATCGGGACCAACAAACCCAACTTTCTGATATTTCTTCATTTCAAATTTTTTTTTCCAACTTTTTTACTTACCAAATGTATTACTCTTCCCTGTGTGTAAAATATAAATCCATTCTCCTCATGATTTGACGTGCACAGTAAAAGATGTCAATTACTGCCTAATAAATGAGTTCTCAACTACTACCAGCGTTCAAATTAGGGTTTCATTTATATGGGCTAAAATCTAAATTTTCTCAGGCCCATAATCAAAAAAATTATACACCCTACCACATCTTAGTAAATACACCCACAAATTGTTTGAAGAAAAAATTGCAGGACTTACCTGAAATTCGGTTGTCGGAATTGGAGGTCAAGCGTCTTGAATTTGACTGTTAGACCACCGAGTCCCACAAACAAAAAAAATCGGAAAAAAGTAGACTTCCTCACAGATCTGTTAGACCACCGAGGCCTTTTTTTCGAATTTGTTCTGCGGCTTCTGCCCCTCACAGATCTGGTATCCAGCGCCTCCGGCAATGAGATGACGAGAATGAAATGAGATGCGGAAATGAGATAACGAGAATGAAATGAAATGAGACCCAATTAAAAAAAGGAGACTTAAAATTAAAATTGGAAAAAAGTAGCAGATTATTTTGGACCTAAATCCAACGCCTCCGGCAATGAGAATCGCCGAGAGTCTCCTTGCTGCTGCATCTGCATCTTTATCCCCAATTCACTAAAAGACAAAACAAAAGTAAGAAAAAAAATCAAAATGTTAAAACATTTCCACGCCCCACTTGTCACTCTTTGGAGATTCAATTTTTTTATTTTACAAATTTTATAATTCTAATTCTATCATATTATTAATAAAAAATATATATATAGTATATCAAAATTCATAATTATTTTTTGTCTATTTATAGAGGGGGGATTTTCAAAAAAGGCCTAGTCAAAGTATCACTTTTCAAAAATGGCCTTACTTATACAAAATGTTCAAAAATAGCCTTCTTCATTTTTAAAAAAATGTTTAATACCTTCTCACCCAAATGGTCTCCATATAAACAACCACAACATTACACATCTATGTTTATTCTTCATTATTTACACCCAAATTCTTTAAAGTTTGGATTAAACATAAGAAACAAATCTCTATTATTTTCTCCTATTTAAAATATATGTCATTTTAGACTTATGCACATATACTAAGAAAATTAAAAACTTCTTTCTATACCCTTAATTAATTGCTATAGAATTCTACAATATACAATAAAAATTATTACTATCTAAGTTATTATTAATTATTTTGAGAGTAATTTAGAAAAAGGTGTAATTAATTTGCATTGAAAAATACAAAATGTCATATAATTTGCAAAGAAAATGAAAGGTCAAAACGTCATATATTATGAATAGAAGGTAGTATATTTTTCTTGTTTAATTTTGTTGGTATTTTGGAGAATCGAATATGCAATTATTTTAGGGTTTACACCCAAATTTTCATATGGGTTGTTTAGGGTTGTTTATTATTGTTTATAGTTGTTTATTGTTGTTTAGGGTTGTTTAGTATTGTTTAATGTTATTGTTTATGGTTGTTTATAATTGTTTAATATTGTTTATGATGGTTGTTGGTATTTTAATGAACTTTTTTTGTTATAAAGTTTACAAGGAGATATTTTTCATTTTATATGTGATAATTGTTGTTTAGTTTTAAACAACTGACAATCTCATACTAAAAATCTCGTTGTTTATAATTAAAAATATATTATTTTGTACCATTTTAAAGTTTTAAATGTCGAAATTGAAGTTTCCCCACTTAAAAAATAATTAATTCAAATTTCATTTCATTATATGTGTGATCAACAATATTGTTTAGTTTTAAATTTCTCGATTGTTTAAACAATCTTGTTGTTTATCATTAAAAATACATTATGTGTACAATTTTGACGACTTAAGTGTCAAAATTGAAATTTCTCCACTTAAAAATAAGTAATTCTTGTTTCATGTCATATTATGAGAGTGATCATTGGTGTTGTTTAGTTTTAAACAACTCAATTATTTAAACGATCTTATATTAAACAACTTCGTTGTTTAAACGGCCTCGTATTAAATGAACTCACTGCTTATCATTAAAAATATGTTATTAGCATCATTTTAAAGATTAAAGTGTCAAAATTGAACTTTTTGCACTTAAAATTAAGCAATTCACATTTCGTTTCATCTTATTTGTGATCAACATAGTTGTTTAAAGTTTTTTTTAAAGTTGTTTAGAGTTGATTAATATCTGGTTGTTTAGAGTTGTTTAAAGTTGTGTAAAGATGTTTAGGGTTGTTTAAAGTTGTGTATAGTTGATTGTTTAGGGTTGTTCAGAGTTGTTTATGGTTGTTTAAAGTTGTGTAGAATTGTTTATGATTGATTAATATCCAGTTGCTTATGGTTGTTTAAAGTTGTTTAGGGTTGTTTAAAGTTGTTTAGGTTGATTACTATCCGATGGTTTAAGGTTGTTTATGGTTGTTTAGAGTTGTGTAGAGTTTATTAATATTCGGTTGTTTAGGGTTGTTTAGGGTTGTTCAGAGTTGTTTAAAGTTGTGTAGAGTTGTTTAGGTTGATTACTATCCGATTTAAGGTTGTTTAGAGTTGTGTATAGTTGATTGTTTAGGATTTTTTTAAAGTTGTTTAGAGTTGATTAATATCCAATTGTTTAGAGTTGTTTAAAGTTGTGTAAAGATGTTTAGGGTTGTTTAAAGTTGTGTATAGTTGATTGTTTAGGGTTGTTCAGAGTTGTTTATGGTTGTTTAAAGTTGTGTAGAATTGTTTATGATTGATTAATATCCAGTTGCTTATGGTTGTTTAAAGTTGTTTAAGGTTGTTTAAAGTTGTTTAGGTTGATTACTATCCGATTGTTTAAGGTTGTTTATGGTTGTTTAGAGTTGTGTAGAGTTTATTAATATTCGGTTGTTTAGGGTTGTTCAGAGTTGTTTAAAGTTGTGTAGAGTTGTTTAGGTTGATTACTATCTGATTGTTTAAGGTTGTTTAGAGTTGTGTATAGTTGATTGTTTAGGGTTTTTTTAAGTTGTTTAGAGTTGATTAATATCCGGTTGTTTAGAGTTGTTTAAGGTTGTTTAAAGTTGTGTAAAGATGTTTAGGGTTGTTTAAAGTTGTGTATAGTTGATTGTTTAGGGTTGTTCAAAGTTGTGTAGGGTTGTTTAAAGCTGTGTAGAGTTGTTTATGATTGATTAATATCCAGTTGCTTAGAGTTGTGTAGAGTTGTTTAGGTTGGTTACTATCCGATTGTTTAAGGTTGTTTATACTTGTTTATGGTTGTTTAGAGTTGTGTAGAGTTGATTAATATCCGGTTGTTTAGGGTTGTTCAGAGTTGTTTACTTGTTTAGGGTTGTTTAAAGCTGTGTAGAGTTGTTTAGGGTTGATTAATATCCGATTGATTAGAGTTGTTTAAAGTTTATTAATATCCGATTGTTTATGGTTGTTTAATATTCGATTGTTTAGAGTTATTTAGATTAAGTTGTTTAGGGTTGTGTAGAGTTGATTAATATCTAATTTTTTAAAAAAACTACAATTAAAACATGCTGAAAACATATCTTCTACTTGTTTATAGTTATTTAGAGTTGTGTTATATCTAGTTGTGTAGGGTGGTTTAGAGTTGTTTAGTGTTACTAGGAGTTGTTTAAGGTTGTTTACAGTTATTTAGAGTTGTTTTATATCTAGTTGTGTAGGGTTGTTTAAGGTTGTTTAATGTTACTAAGAATTGTTTAAGGTTGTTTACAGTCGTACATGGTTGTTTAGAGTTATTTAAGGTTGTTTAGAGTTATTTAAGGTTGTTTAGTGTTACTAAGAGCCTTTTTAGAGTTGTTTAGAGTTGTGTAGGGTTGTTAAGAATTGTTTACAGTTGTACAGAGTTGTTTACAGTTGTGCAAAGTTGTTTACAGTTGTGCAAAGTTGTTTATGGTTGTTTACAGTTGTACAAAGTTGTTTAGAGTGGGACAAAACAACCTAATATAAATCTATTGTGATTTAACGAAAAAAAATCTCATGTGAACTTCATAACAAAAAAAATATATATAATACCAATAAAACAACCTAATATAGATACTTAATCGTTCACATACGATAATTAAAGTTGCACATCCGATGAAACTTTGTTCATCGTCCAATTGACTTCATTTTCTTACACATGCGATGTAACTTTGTTCATCAACCCATTAACTTCAATTTCTTGCACCTCTGATGCAACTTTGTTCACAAGGGTAACACAAATGGAACAATAGTGACCTTGTTTGTTGAGACCCACCAACCATTGCAAATGTTATCTAAAGTGATTTGAACTGGAACTTGAAATTCTTTTTTTTTTTCAGTGAGAAGAAATCGCATTTCCACATTATTACCATGATCACCCTCACTTCTTTTTCATTCCCATTGACCATTTTCATTGATAAACTCGCCAAAATAAATTATGTTGATCCAAAATTGAGGCAACTCCATATCTACAATTCAATAAGAAAATTATAATTGTTAGTAGTAGAATATTTAATAAAAAAAATCTAAACAACTTAAACAACCATAAAACAATCACCTTAAACACCCACCATAAACAAAATTAAACAACTCTAAACAACCACATTTAACAACCCTAAACAACCACAATAAACAACCTTAAACGACCCTAAACAACCACATTAAACAACCCTAAACAACCCCATTAAACAACTATAAACAACCCAAAAGGTAATTTTGGGTTTAAACCTAAAAAAAATTCCACTTAAATTTACTATATTATAAAATATCAAATAACAAAATCAAACAAAAAATATATAATAGATATATATTGCTTACCTTTAATCCAACTTTCAATTACATTATGAGAAAAAATGAGAGAATTTGAGTGTAAAGAATAAAAAAAATGGAAGAAGAATGAAAGAGGAGAATGTGAGATTTTTATTGTTTTTCACTGCAGTAAACCCAGCGTGAAATTTGATTCTGTTTATTATTTTCTTTTTTTAATTAAAAAAAAGGCTATTTTTGTATGTTTTAAATAAGTTGGGCCATTTTTGATAAAGCCTACTTTGACTAGGCCATTTTTGTATTTCCCCCTCAATTATCTTTATTAGTTGGGTATTGTGCATTTGCGTTTTGGGTTATGATTGAACTTTCCAAATTAAGTGTTAAATGGAGTATATAGGAGTATCTACCAGTTGCATATTTACAGAAAGTTATTTGAATAGCTCAAAAGAGTTCCTGTTTTAGGAAACTTATACTTTGTTTCAGTGTGTTGGGTAATTGTTTTCTTTCTTGAATTTGATTGTTTTGTTTTGATTTTAATTGTGTTGAGGTGTGTTGTATCTGTGCATGCTCAAGTTCATAGACCTGCTCATAATTTCAGGGAAGTGCAGCAATGTACACTTCTATCTATTAAGACTGGTGGATGCAGTGAAGATTGTTCGTATTGCCCTCAGTCGTCCCGACACAACACTGGCCTCAAAACACAGAAACTTATGAATAAAGATGTAGTCCTAGAGGCAGCAAAAAAGGTAGAATCCTTAACATGTTATGGAACATATAAAAGGTACAACAACTAATCTTATTGTAATTTATGTCTTTTGTAGGATGGGAAAAGAAATTGAAATATTTTTACAGGATGTAAGTACCTACTGTCTCCATGGATTGAGGACTGTTGCCAATTCTTGACCCGCTGTCTCCTTCCCCCCCCCCCCCCTTAGTTCCCCTCCGCATTTCAGTGAGCTGTTGTGCACTGTAACACACTGTAACATATCTCTCTGTCTCCTCTCTTTTTTCCCCTCCGTTCTCCCCTCCCCATTTTAACATATCTCTCTTGATGATATAGAGAATGGAAAACAATCAACAACAGAATTAATGAGTGTAATGAATTGTTGGTGGGATGTTTTTAATAGTATTTACTTTTGTGTAGTAAAGTACTGGTCCCAAAGCAGGCATATTTTTGTCCCTTCTCTTTGAATATGTGACAATTCACATGCTTGATAAGATTCCTTGATTTTTTTATTTTTTTTTACGGGAAAGTAATAAAATATTATTAAGATTTTCTTTTATCTCTTGTTTGAATTCACCCCACAATTTTGAAATGGGATGGGGTACAAGGTAAACATATAATGTATGATTGTCTTCAACATATTTTTGTTGACTTTTCAAAGGGGCATTTATGTCCATTCATGAAGAGATTAAATAGGATGATTAACAAGGTAAACATATAATGTATGATTGTCTTCAGCATCAGCTCCCAGAACATAAATCACTTATTCTTGAAAAGAAAAAAAAAACTCATAAATCAAACAAAAATTATGGAGTATTTATTTCAGAGGGAGAGAGATTGTGTACCAAGATAAATTCTTGATTGAAAGCCTGAAACTCTATTTACCCAAACCAAAACAGAAATTGTACAGCTGCTTCAAATCAAAATTTCACCAAAATATGCTACAATTCCCCCAAAGCAAAATGTAGTTCAAGAGACAGAGACAAAGGTGAATCGTAATACATCTCAGAGTCGGGCGCATAAGCCGAACTAACCTCATCGAGAGAGACGGAGACAACGAGTCGGGCACATAAGCCGAACAAAACTCAGCATCAAGAGACAGAGACAACGAGTCGTGTGCATAACCCGAATTAAACTCAGCATCGAGAGAGGGAGACAGTGAATCGAGCACAACAACCGAGCTAGACTCATAATCGAGAGAGGGGGATAGTGAATCGAGCACAAAATTAGTCGAGCTACACTCAAAACCAAGAGAAGACATTATGGGTTCTTCGATTTAGAGTGAGAGATCGAGTCGTGAGATGAATGTTTCGAGAGAGAGACGAACAGTCAAGGCGAATTGTGTTTTTAGGGTTTTGAGTGTGTTAGATGGGTATGTAATGGATGTGTGTTAATGAGTTAGTGTTAATGGGTATGGATAATAATTAGGGTTAATGTGCCCAGTTAATTTTTTAAATGGGTTTAGTGTTTGTTAATTGGTTAGGATTATTGTTAAATTGAAGGAATAAAGGAATGGCATATTTGTAACGGGGAGTTACACCTAAAGACACTCCACTAAGAGTTTAGGCTAATTAATACAATTAAAATATGATAAAGTAATTAGAGCCAAATTTGAAATCTGATAGACATAAGTACCCTTTGCATTCATTTTAGTTGAAAATTCTGAAATAGTTAAACTAATTGAAATTTTAAATTCCTAATCAACATTAATTTATCGCATTTCAAGACAATTACTTTTCTTAACCACAATGTTTCCAAAAACTTGTCTAGCATTCAATTCAAACAAATTTAAGTCAACATATTTAATATTTGAAAATCAAAATCATAATAATTTTCCCCCATTTTAAAACTAAACCTGCCTAAATACGTCTCATATAATTTTTATAATTTATAAAACATTCTTTATAAAACATTTTTAGATACGTGTCTCATATGTAATTATATTTGGTTTTATTTGAATATATATATTTATAATATATGTAATTGTAACTTTTATATTTATTAATTTATAAAATATTTTAGATGCGTTTCGTATGCAACTATCTTGATATATATTTGCATTTATCAGCAAATATTATTTACTCGTAATTTTATAATTGCATAAAGCAACATGGAAATTGCAGATTCTAATTGCATATAACAACACCAAAATTGCATAACATTTAAGTATATACTTTCGCATTTACTCGTAACACTTAAGTAAAATTGCATAACACTTAAGTATAATTGCATAACACTTAAGTATAATTGCATAACATTGCATATTGTAATTGCATAACATTGCATATTGTAATTGCATAAACAAAGATAATACGTAAAGCACACGAAATAAATCTATTCTTGCAGATTAAGAAGAGAAAGACGAATAAATATCTTAGAGAGGTGGAGATAAATGTTCATTAAGAAGAAAATTCAGAAGAGTGAGAATTGTAAATAAATTTGACAAAAACAATTCAATAAATCGGATTAAACAAAAGAATTCACATTAATGAATCCAACAAAAGTGACGATGAACCCTACAATCAGTTTCTAATAAATTGGGTTTACATATGCAACAAAAATTGCATGCTTCGTTATCAGCAAAACCCCACAACATCACATGTGCAATTTCAGGAACCAAAGGGTCATCCGATTTTGGATCACTTAAGAGTGGACAGATTGACAGCAATACCTGCAAGTTTATACTATTTGCGTCAAAAGTGATTTTCACCATTCAACTGAAAAAAAAAAATCTCAATTTCAAAATAGTAAATATTGTGCAATTCTTGTAAAAATTCCAAAACAACTGAGAAAGAGTCTCAATTCATTTAGATGACAAAAGAAAGAATCCTCAATTTTGAAACAGAAAGCATTCTTCAAAAAGTGGTGTCTCAATTTCGAGAGAGAAATAATCTCAATTTCACAATTTGACACAAATAGTAACATTACGCACTGAGAAAGAATAACAATTTTGTAGCAGAAAAATTGCAAAAAATACAAAAACCAACAAAATATAATGCTGAGAAATTACCTGAAAATAGATTGGACCAAGTTCCAGTAATTTCTGCAATAATATCGTGGAATGATGAACCTTGATCGACTCGCATCATTTTACTTTGGCCATCGAAATCAATTTTGAGAATCACAACGTAATCCATGATTTAGATTGTTTGGTGAATACAGAGATGAGGGGGAAATTGCATGCGTGGTTTAGATGCAGAATCACTAAGGATATTCGATGAAAATGATGTTAATTCGAACGACGAATCAGATGCTAATTCGAACGAGGAATAAATTGATTGAATAAATTAGATCGATTTTTTGTTGGGAGTGCAATTTCTATTTCGGATCGTGGGATTGATAGGAATGGGAAGATTGATGGAATCGCATTTAATTCGGAATAAAACATCTTGAATTTTTTGAAATTATAATTCCATTAAATGTTCTGCTATTAATGAGGGATAGAGGTAAAATATATTAATATGTAATTACTATTTTAATTTAATTAGTGAGGGCATATTAGGTATATTAAACAAAGTTTTGGCTTTAATTGCTTTACTAGAATTTTTTGGTTTTAATTGTTGTAGGGGTATGGATTTTAGCTCTTAATGTCAATAAACTCTATTTGTAAATAAGTGTATATTAAGAGGGTAAAAGTTATGAGAAATTTACCTTTTATGAAGTGTGCAAATTCTTATGGGACGGAGGGAGTATTAAACTTCGATTGACCTAGCTACTTTTTTTTTAACAGTAAAAGGTATTATTTCCACGCGGATATTCGGGATATCCAACCCATTTACAGAGATCTATATTACATTGAGGTGAAACATAGTATGCCGCCTAATCTTCGTTCAAATTAATCAATAAGACAAATAAACGGATCGTGAAACCAAGCGGAGATAAATGAATTTGGAGCCAGTAGTTTTTGCCCTCCTATCCACGTCCATAGATTTAATTTTATGTTCTCTAGGGTCTTTTTTGTGTCTTGACGTTCCTCTTTAAATCTCTTAGCGTTTCGATTTCTCCACAACTCCTAAATAACACACGACCAGAGTGTTGACGTGAATTTTCTCTTTGCCTTGTCAAATCCACAGGCATCGCTATGCTTGAGCAGGGATGTCAGAATGTGTGGCCATACTGATCTTAAGCCATTTATGGCATTCCTGCCACACTTTTGTTGAAAAGGCACACTCGATTAGTAGATATTTATTGCTTTCTAATGCACCTTCGCACAGTGCACACCGAGCCTCTTCATCCGCGATTTGAATGCCCCTTTTTCTTAGGTTGTCTATCGTTGCAAGCCTTCCACGTAGGGCCTTCCATCCGATCGTTTTTACCCCCCGGGGCGCATAACTATTCCACATAAATTTAAATTCAGGTTTGCCTTCTGTCGTCTACCCCTCAGTTTCCTTATCCTCGATCATTTTTTAGTAGGCAATGCTCGTTGAGTATCGTCCAGTCGGCGCGAGGCCCCAGCTCCAAGAATCCTCCATGTCCCGAGAAGGTTTGTTCCTGTCCAATAAATCAAGAAATTCAGTTAGATTATTTGTCTCAGAAACATTAAGTGCCCTCACCCATGACCATTCCCATTGCCAACCATGATTTCCCCATGATCCCAAGTTGCTAACTGTCACGCCTTTATTCCCACTAATGTTGTATAACTCCAAAAAAATATTGTTTGCATCATCTCTCCTGGGGTTAGAGATTGGAGGAATATATAATTGCACTATTTAAATTCCACTGTGTAGGGCTTTGTTATACAATTTTGACACATTATTAAAATTGATAAGATTTATTTCTCTTAGCAATTGAACGATAAAAATTGCTATCAAAGTTCGCTTGCTTGTTCGCGGATATCGATTGATTACTTTCGTTGTGTTAGAAATGATGGCTAATTTTTTAAAGAAACGAGGAATCGAGGCTCGTGTTAAACACGATTTCCTTAAAATAAAATACGACCTTCACTCTCGGTGTTAGTGAATCAATTGGGCATTTATATTCTAGAATACAACGATATTAGTATTAAGAGAATACAATTGTCTATATGTTTATATTAAGCATTAAGGATAATCATCATTAAGTGTTAATCGTAACGGTAAATCATCATTAGTGTAAATCGTAACGGTAGCTAATTAGATGGGATCACACCTCTCTCAATGTAATATAAATAGGAGTATCCTTATCAATGTAAACATCTTTTCCATTCATCTCTTACAATCCTTTCCAATTTTATTTTCCTTTTGGTAATTTGGCCCAATCGTCCGATATTTTTCTCCAGATTTCGTAAAACCTTCTTGTTTCTACGTAATCTCTAGAATCGGCCCGGCCTAAATCCCAAAACCCTAACCTGCCTCACGCAGCACACACCAGCGTCGCCACCTCACGTCATCGCGTTGCATCATCCCCTACCTTTCTCCATTCCGTTGATCGCTCCCATGGCCGTCACCAGCACCACCTCCACGGCGACTGCATCATTTCCACATGTTTCTCGCGCGACATCGTCCATAGGCCACCCACAGTCCCCGCATCATACTGCTCGTGTGATGTCGTCGCCCTACGCCCCTGCTCCTCGACAGCCACACTTGTCCCCATCTTTCGGGCATGAGACATTAGGTGCTCGGCCTTACCTCGGCAAATGCTAACTCTGCAGCATTACTGGCAACTCTGCTCACCGTTGCCCGAACTACAACCCCTAGGCCGCCCAGCCTACTGCTCGCCCAACTTATGCACACCCATCGGCGTACACGTCCAACTCCTCGGCCGCCCAGCCTACTGCGCAGCTTGTTGGTCGCTTCTCTGCCGCCTATCAGTTTGTAGATGTTTCTGATTTCGTTCCACCAGCTGGCCTACGACCTCTCCTGTTATGATTGTTCGGCTCTTCGAAATCAAGGCTCCCGTATCTTGATTCCAAGACTTTCACCCACAAATTCTCTTTTTCAGTGACGAATCTCCAAATCCATTTCCCAAGGAGGGCGGTATTGAAAGTATCCAAGTCTTTAATGCCCAGACCTCATTTGGCTTTTTCTTTGCAAACTTCGTCCCGACTTACCCAAGGGATCTTTCTACTTCCTCTTGTCCCTCCTCCCCATAAAAAATTCCTCTGCAATTTTTTTATTTCACCCAGAACTGATTTCGGAATATTGAAGAAGGAGAGATAATAAGTCGGTATTGCAGAAAGAACGACATGTACCAAAGTCACTCTCCCTCCCATGGAGATGTGTTTGTCTTTCCAATGATCGAGTTTCCCACGAATCTTCTTTAGAATACCGTCCCATGATTTCGTTTTGTGGTGATTAAGGCCGACGTTCATTCCCAGAAAGTTCATAGAGAGACTGCCCGAGGAGCAACCCAAGAAAGAAGCCATCTCATGCTTGTCCTTGTCACTCATGTGAATGCCCACAAGACTGCTTTTATTGACGTTTACTCCTAGGCTAGAGATGAATTCAAATAGTTTTAAGGTGAGCTTGATAGTCTTGATGTCCTTCCAAGTGTTGTTGCAAAGAAATATGGTGTCGTCCGCATATTGCAACAAGGAAATTTGCACTTTATTTTTTCCTATACTGATGGGTTCGAGCTCTCCAGTTTCAACTACCATGTTTACTAACACCTTTAGGCCTTCTGCTGCGATAAGGAAAAGGAGAGGCGATAATGGATCACCTTGACGGAGGCCCCGCTGTAACTTAAATTCTCCCGACGATCTACCATTTACAAGCACTGACGCGCTTGCCGTTGAGACACATTCTTTCATCCACCTCCTCCATTTTGATGCAAAATTCATACCCTGCATCATGCTATCGAGAAAAGCCCAATCGACCGAGTCAAAAGCTTTTGCAAAATCCACTCTGAAAATAACCCTTTTCTTTCGTTTCTTTTTAGCTTCATCAATAGCTTCATGGGCTACTAGTATCCCATCCAAAATTTGCCTTCCCCATATGAATGCAGATTGGCAGTTAGATATGACTGCCTCTATTACTTTTGCCAATCGCCTCGCCAAAATTTTGGCAATTATTTTATAAAGGCTTCCGATCAAAGAGATAGGCCGAAATTCATCCAATTTTTGCGCTCATGCTTTCTTAGGTAACAGGACAATGAAGGATGGGTTCATGCCTTTAACCAGGCGCCCATGTTGGTGGAATTCAAACATCATATTGACGATTTCTTGTTTCAACAAATCCCAGTTTTCTTTGAAGAAACCCATTGAGAAGCCATCCGGGCCCGGGCGCTTTGATATCTCACAATCCCACACCGCTTCTTTAATCTCCCCTTCACTAAATTCCGCAATAAGAAAGGCGTTGTCGCAGCTGTCCAATTTCTGTTTTATCAAATCCGGCGGAATGAATGGGCTGGGACTTTTCACCTTCTATGGCCAACTTGTTTTCCGGTGCCGGAAAGAACATTGATTTGTCTGCAGTCTCCCAATCCAGGTCATTGTTTGCCATAATTCCCGCGCTTTCCGATTCACACTCATCCATCTCGAGGTCGAAGTCCTCATCCTCTTCCTTAATTCTGATATCATGAATCCGACCGTCGGTCTGGACCCGTAATGGCTTCCTATCAATATCTGGTGATGCCGTTCTGATCAGGATCCTTGTGAACTGGAGGTTTGATCTATTGATGGTGTCTTCATCAATCTTCACAATACTACCAAATCTTGCCATGATCCGTTCGAAGAATTTTTTAGACCAAGCCTGTAGGGGGATATCATACCAATTCGTCCAGATGACTCTTCGGCTTCCTATAAACTCTAGTGTCCAAGGTGCCACCTCTTCGAACCACCGCGAGGACCATTCTGTGCGCCTGATGTCCACCTCAACATTATTGGTGCCGCTCAGGGGTTTAATCAACACCATATCGCCCCTTAGAGTCATCACCTTCCATCCAGCATTGCATTCCTTCGCAATTTCCTCGCCATATTCTGGCCAAGAGTACTGACTTCTGATGTTACCAATGAAACATCCCTCTAGCCATTTCCAGTCCTCTTTGGATGTAGAGAAACATAATCCATTAAAAATTGCTTCACCCTCCTCTTTCCGCACCCATTTCTACTTCTGAATTGCGCGTTCGGTTGCCCCGGTATCCGTCACAACCGCAGTGTTTGCAAATTCAACTTTCTCCTTGATGGCGTCCCTGTACGTGACTTTATCCTTCCTTGTGCCGGTTTTGTCCTCCGCGATGTAACAATTTTTTGGCTTTTGGTAACTCTGATGATCTATTCTGTTGGTTGGTTTTCGCCTACGCGCGGCCTCTTGAACCTTGAAATTTTTGTTCTGAGTTTGTAAGAGCCAAACCAAACATTATTTAGTCTCTCTTCAACAAAGATCCTATCAATGTGACCTCCAAACCTAACAAAACCAAACCTCGGCCCCTTCTTATCCCTTTTATCTGCAATGAAGCAATCCCGGATTCGTTCCACCTTGTTTAATTTCTGCACCAACTCGCTTTTGCTGCAGTTTTCGGGGAAGTTGTAGATATAAAACGTGGCGTCTGATTTGTCGGCCGCCCTGCTTTCCTGCAGATGCTTCCATGTTGTACCCGCATTGCCTATTGTCTGACAGCGCCTGCCAACCCTAACCCACTCTTCCTCCCTCTCGCCCTCTCTCTCTCTCTCTAGGCATCTCTCATTAATTAATATTTAAATTTACTTATGAGCTACCCTATCGAATTAAGTTTTTTTTAAATTTCGATATCCAGCATTCCAGCGTGAACAGATTGACCTAGCTACTAATAGAGGGATGGAGACAAAAATATTCTATAATATTCAGATTTTAAATCGGATACGAACAAAAATGAGTAGTACAACTGTACAAGACACCAAAGCATATGACAAAAGACAATATTAAAATTTGTTGATCCGTAGATATACATGGTCTTGTTGATCATTATATATTGTAATTAAACATCAGTCATGATTTAACTTAATCAATCAACAGCCAAATGAGCCAACGCGTGACATGTGCATTTCTTGTCTTTTATGACTTTATTTTCCATTTTAAAACCTACTATCAAACTGTATCACATTTCTAACACATGCATGATATTTTGATTATATATTAAAGAATATTTATTATATATGCCACTCGCTGTTACAAATAATTAACTCATTCTAATTAATTTAAGGCTTGTGCCCGATTTCTAGCTAGGTGATGATTAATGATGCGTATCCAAAATTTTTTTCAAGATCTGATACTTTCATTTAGTTATAATTGGGAGACTTTGGCTTATGAATGAAGACATATAATCTATATATACTATTTGCTCCATTCCAAAAAAATGATCTTATTTCTTTTGAAAGTGTGTACATATAATGTCAAAATTATCTATATTTGATCAATTATTATAATGTATGAAAAAAAAGAGTTTTTTAATTCAAAATTATTTAAATAAAAATGTATTTAAATATTTATAGGTAAAATTTAGAATCGTATATAAAATAAATAATGTTTCTTTAGTTTGAATGAAAAATAAATTAAACGATACCATCATTTTAGAAGGGATGAAGTAGTATTGTACTAAGCCATTGTCTTAGAAAATTAAATATAATTTTTAATATATGTATCTTAATATAATTAATACTCCGTATCACATAATTAACCACGTATGTGTTTTATTATATAAAATATGTATACACTAAAAACAAAAAAATATATTTCATTATAAAAATCTAAACACTTCATTAAATACTATTTTCTCCATCCCAAAATTTAATTTCTTCACAGGTTACGGAAAAGTTATTACTCAATACTCCGTCTTAGAATTCAAGTTTCGTAAAGAGTTATTAATTTTAATATATATATATATATATATATATATTATTTAGCACTTGTATTGCTTTAAATTATTTCCTAGGAGTATTCCACTAGTATGATATAAAGAACGAATATCGTTGAGTAATTAAGTTAATCAGATAAAATCAGAGATTTTAAAGTCAAAGGAGGGCCATGCCCAAATTGCAGACTAGAATTCGGGAGTAGAATCTTGAAGTTTTCTAGTCAATCCAGCAGCCCACGTCACAATAGTATTATCGACGTACATTTTTCAGTTAATCAAAATATCAAACAATTACTTGTATATATTATCCCAATTTTAAATGTTGCGGGTTACTGCATGATGGATTAAAACTCACTATAATTTTTTTTATAGTAATATTTTCGTGTTTTAAAATAAGAGATCTAATGTTGAAGAAATTGGTTAGAAAATGATTAATTTTAATTAATTGATTGATTTTAAAATGAGAGTGGAGAACACTCGCCTTTGACCAATTTATTGAGGACTATAAATGTAATTTCAAGGAAATTAAATGGCATAAAATCGTTCTACTCTCGGAGTAGATGATCGTAGTGTATTTAAAATCTTAAAACCGAATTTCGGTGAGTGAGAAATTAATTCACGAAGTTGAAACGTCAAATAATACATTTTATGGGATAAAGTGTTACATCATGCTAATTGTCCCACATTGAAACTTTGAAAGTTTAATGGGGCTAATTACTCCTTATAAATAGAAGGATGTTACAATAGTTCAAATAATAATGACTAAGGAGCAATCCGTCTATACGAATTCACGTGCATGCTCGTTAGAAATTTGGCATTTTAGACCCATCTATAATATGGGAACTTGAATATTTGGGCTTTGGCTCATACAAATCAAGTTTACAGAAAGTTGAAGCCCAATTTGTAATTGGGTTAACCCAAGTGAATTTGAACTATGATGAATTTGGACGTTGAGGATGTCTAGGTACATTGACGTTGCAAATTGTGATGAACTTGGACGTTTGAGTGTCTAGGTTTATGGACGTTTCAAAAATAAATTTGTAACCGCAAGGAGTTACAAAATAGACGTTTCAAAAATAAATTTGTAATCGTAAGGAGTTACAAAATATATAAATGTCATAATTGGAAATTTTGTAACCACTAGTAGTTACAAATAACATGAATGTCATAATAAATGTGAAGACCCCTCACATGTTGAAACATGCCTATAAATAGGGTGCATGTTTAGTTGAAGCACTTGAGATTTTCTAAAAAAAATCATAACATCATACTCCATATTTGCATCGAGCATATAGAGTGCAGTCCAGTTTTCGTGTCGCTGCCTTTGAGATTGAAAACGTTACGTCAAAGCGTGAGCACTAGTCGGGACGTATTCGTTTTGCGGGAAAAGGTTTTTCCTTGACTCGACTTTAACTTTGTTCCTATTGTTCGTGAGATGGGGTCGTTTCTGCAGATTTCGAGAACCTGCCTGTTTTGGGAAGCCTCTAAAAGAGGAAAAACGAAAATTGTGTGTAAATATTATTTTAATTGTATTTACAATTTTATTATTTATTTCTGTCAATTTTGTAAAGTTTAGTGCTAAAAAATTCCAACATCTAGCTCCTAAGAGCTGCTAACATTTTTTGATGTGGGGATGTTGCTCCAAAAATTGAAATTGGCTGTTCAATAACTAACAGTTTGTTCGATAACCTTCAGGTTGCGTTTGGATGGAGGGATTTGATTTGATTAGATATTTCAAATGAAAGGTTTTGAAAATAGATGGATTTCAAATGACATAATTTTAGTGAGGATTTGAAATCTCTCACAATTTAAACTAAAAAGTGTGTGGACACAAATATAAGTATTTAAAATTCATTCATAATTCAAACATATAGAATGGATTTGGGTTTTGGATTTGAAATCCATAAGTCCAAATCCACCAAACCAAACGGAGCCTCAGATTTACAAAGAATGAAAGAATGAATTGGATATTGGTCATTTGGTTGTACACTTTATACTACTGAATTAATATATAATTAGTTAGCTAAAATTCACACTAGCTAATTTATATATCCACAAGCAAAAATGTAGTGATGATGATGATCAGAAGAGCTTGCTGGCAAACTCATCAATGTCTGCCCCTTTAACAGCCGCCAGATCTCTGAGTTGCGATAAACTCCTTCCCAGCTGCAACCCCACCTTCATTTCGAAAACCTCCCCGTTTTCCCTTTTCCCCAAATTGTCCTCCATCAGATTCGATTCAATGGATTCTTCCATCAACTTAAAGAATCCGGCGTTGCTCCTGTACATTTCACTCACCATTCCCACTTGCCCTCCGTGTTCACCACACTCGCCAACGCGCCGCCCGCAACTGCCAGCACCACCGCCCAGCTGCCGTGAGAGGGTGAGCCCACAAGAGCACTGCCCACGGCGGCTAAGCCCGTTAACACCGGCCCTGAAATGGCAAGAATTTTGTTGAGATTCAGCGCTTTCTGTAATAAGATTAGTTTCCTAATCACACTTCTGTTATTAACTTAACTGTAATTTAGTTATTAGGAGTTATTCAGTTTTTAGTCTTTTTAGATTAGTTTTATATACTGCTTCCTATCTTGTTATCAAAACTATATACTTTTCCCCTTTTTCAATATATGTTCTTCTGCAAATCAACATCTACTTTTACATGTTAATATGGTATCAGTTTTGCAATCTCCAATCATCTCTTCATTTGGTTCTCAAACACGCCAATCGATCCTACTTCTACCTTTTCCATTTTTGGGCCTCCTTTGATTTTATTTTAGAGCTTTATCTCTATATCGCGGAATTAAGTTTCACCATTCAACTCTTTGTTCTTGTTCTGTTTTGTTGGGTTTCCCCCACAAATTCTTCTTCTCAATCGCAAATTTAGGGTTATTTCCTCGCGATTTCTGCTGTTCAGTTTCTTGACCTTCAATGGCCCCTGATCCCAAATCTCTTGACCCTGCCAAAAATCCCCTTTCACCTCTGGCCTTGCATCACAATGATAATCCGGCCGCTGCGATTGTTCTTGATCCTTTAATTGGGTCAAATTTTATTTCTTGGAGTCATGCTGTCAAGCGAGGTCTCAGTGTCAAGAACAAACTGCCCCTAATTGACGGATCCATACCTCAGCTTGTTGAAGACGATGATCCGGCCATTTTCGCAGCGTGGGTTCGTGCCAATGATTTGGTCCTGATGTGGATCCTCAACTCTATTTCTCCAGATATCAAACATACTCTGGAATATTTTTCCTCGGCTAAAGAGGTATGGAAAGAATTACATATTCGATATACCCGTTCTGATGGAACTAGGGTGTATCATCTTGAGAAGAGTTTAAGTACCATTACTCAGGGTAGTCAATCTTTAGTTTCATATTATAATCAATTCAAAGGTTTATGGGATGAGTACTTGAGTTTTAGGCCAATTTTATCTTGTTCTTGTGCTGCTTTAAAGACCTGTGTGTGTGATATTCCTAAGACAATATCTAAAACTCAAGAACAGGATGCTGTCATGAAATTTTTAATTGGCCTTGATGACTCTTACTCTGCTCTTCGGAGCCAATTCCTCTTAACAGCCCCTTTTCCCCCATTAGCCAAAGTATTTTCCCTATTGTTGCAAGAGGAGTCTCAAAGAGCCCTGAACATTCCTCATCCAATTAATCCTGATTCTATAGCTATGCTTGCTAGGCAACCAAACTCTAAATTCTTTAAGGATAGGAAAAAACCTCTTTTATGCAGTCATTGTGGTGGTACTACACACACTATAGATAGGTGTTTTCATTTGATTGGTTTCCCTCCTGGTTGGAAAGGGCCTAGAGGCCCTAGGATTAAACCCGAACACACATCTTCTGCTAACTTGGCTATACCTCCTCCCATGAGAGAGGAACCTGTTACTTCTAACCCACTGATCAATCAAGATTTGTTTGAACAATTCTTGAATTATACGAAGACACAACAGGGCCAGCAAGCCTCTCCTCATGCTGCAGCTGGAGCTTTTGTTTCTCAATCAGATCAGCCACAAGACATAGGTATGTCATTTTGCTTTAATACTCTAGGCCCTGATTCAAAAATCTCAAAATGGATTTTAGATACAGGTGCTACAGATCATATGACATCTGATTTTACCCTTTTTACTTCTCCCCCATCACAATCAAATATAAAGATTAGTTTACCTAACAATGCTATCTCTACAGCTACTTATATTGGAAACATCACTTTAAGTGACTCCTTAACTTTGTATAATGTTTTGTATGTTCCTGATTTCACTCACAACTTGTTATCTATTTCTCATTTAACTAGATACTCTAGTTGTTCTGTGAATTTTTTGTCCTCACACTGTGTTTTGCAGGACATCAACACCAAGAGGGTGATTGGTACTGCTGAACAAACAGGAGGTCTCTATATTCTGAAGATTGCTGCACACTCTGCTTCTCTTTCAAATAATTTTGATTTGTGGCATTATAGATTAGGCCATATCTCTGATAAGTACATGTCTACAATAGGCCAGTTGAATGTAAAAGCAAGAAATATGCATAACATTTGTAATATCTGTCCTTTAGCTAAGCAAAAGAAGAAACCATTTCCAATTAGTAAATCTTCATCTCCTTGTGCTTTTCATTTGATCCATTGTGATGTATGGGGCCCCTTTTCTATTGTTTCACACTCAGGGCACAGATACTTTTTGACAATTGTAGATGACTACACTAGATGTACTTGGATATATTTGCTAAAAACTAAATCTGATGTTAAGATCTCTCTGCAGAATTTTACAAACATGATAAATACTCAGTTTAATGCTAAGATAAAAGTGCTAAGAAGTGACAATGGCACAGAGTTTATTCTCCAAGATTTTTATCATGATTTAGGCATTATTCATCAAACTTCATGTGTAGAAACACCACAACAAAATGGTTTAGTAGAAAGAAAACATCAGCATTTACTTCAGGTTGCTAGATCTCTCCTTTTCCAATCCAATTTACCACTTACTTACTGGAGTGATTGTGTGCTTACTGCTGCCCATTTAATCAATCGAACTCCCTTACCCATTCTGCAAAATAAATCACCTTTTCAAGTTTTACATGCTAAAGAGGTGGATTATTCATATATGAGGGTTTTTGGATGTCTTTGTTATGCAAATACACTCACGGCTCACAGGCATAAATTCCAACCTAGAGCCACAAAATGTGTTTTTTTAGGTTACCCTTTTGGAACTAAAGGATATAAGTTGTTGGAATTAGACACTGGAAAGATATTCATTTCTAGAAATGTTAAATTTTTTGAGAATATATTTCCCTTTTCTAAAACACACAACACTGCTCACTTGAATCAAAATTTGCATGATACAAACAATCATATGAATTCTTCATATATTCTACTATCTAATGATGAAAATCAATGTTCTGATATTTGTGATTCTCCCTTTCCATCTGTAAATATTGAACAATCACCCATACATACTGCTTCAAATACAAATGATAACCAAGTTCCTGCCTATAATGAACAAACACACATTGAGTGTTCTGATCCCCCTATTCTTGATCAGCCCATTCATACTCAATCTATTAGAAAGTCTGATAGATCTAGACATCCACCTACTTATCTTGATGTCTATCACACCAATCTGCCTCCTTCCATTGATCATACCAAACCTAGTGCTAATGCATCTACTAAACAAGGTAAACAATATCCAATTTCTGATTATTTGAATACTACTAGACTTTCTAAGTCTCATCTCTCCTTCACAGCTAATATTTCACAAATCGTAGAACCTACGACATATAAACAAGCTATGAAAGATATTAATTGGCAAAAAGCCATGGATATAGAACTACAAGCATTAGAAAAAGCCAATACTTGGACTCTTGTACCACTTCCTCCAAATAAACATACCATTGGTTGTAGGTGGGTATATAAAGTAAAGTATAAATCTGATGGCACTATAGAAAGATATAAGGCTAGATTAGTGGCAAAGGGTTACACCCAACAAGAAGGTATTGACTATTTTGACACATTCTCTCCTGTAGCTAAGATCACCACTGTTAGAATTTTACTTGCTATAGCTGTTGCTAAGAAGTGGCACTTACACCAACTTGATGTAAACAATGCATTTTTACATGGGGATTTGGTTGAGGAAGTATACATGTCACCCCCACCAGGATACATCACAAATAATAAGGTTTGCAAATTGAATAAAAGCTTGTATGGCCTGAAACAAGCTTCAAAACAATGGTTCAATAAACTCTCTGAATCTCTTATTACTGTTGGTTATATTCAATCTGTGGCTGATAATTCCTTATTTACTAAAACCACTTCTACTTCTTTTACTGTCATCCTTTGTTATGTGGATGACCTCATAGTCACTGGAAATTCTTTACAAGATATCATTTTTATCAAAGACTATCTTCACAAACAATTCACTATCAAGGATCTTGGTAAATTGAAATATATTTTGGGTATTGAAGTGGCCCAAAACAATGAAGGTTTACATTTGTGTCAAAGAAAATACACCTTAGACCTGTTACATGAGTTTGGCTATTTAGAAAGCAAGCCATGTTCCACTCCTATGGATCAAAAACAATCATTTCTTACTACAGATGTTCCACTACTCACTGATCCTTCTTCTTATAGGAGCATAGTTGGCAAGTTGTTGTACCTAACGGTGACAAGACCAGATATTTCCTATCCTGTGCATGTCCTTACTCAGTTTATGAGTAAGCCCACTACAGCTCATATGGCAGCTGTACATCGATTACTTAGATACCTAAAGGGAAGTACAGGTCAAGGCATTTTTTATCCTTCTACTAATGATTTTAAACTTCATGTCTTTACTGATTCAGATTGGGCAAGATGTCAAGAAACTCGACGAAGTGTCACAGGCTATGCCATCTACTTAGGCAACTCTCTCATTTCATGGAAAGCCAAGAAACAAAAGACTGTCGCACGATCTTCAGCCGAAGCCGAGTATAGGGCTATGGCTACAACGACTTGTGAAGCTCAATGGATTCTGTACATTTTAAAGGACCTCCACATCACACTTTCTCATCCAGCAGCCATGTACACTGATAGCAAGTCCGCTCATGCAATGGCCCACAACCCTTGCTTTCATGACAAGACAAAGCATATCTCTATCGACATCCACTTCACAAGGGAGAAGATTCAGCAAGGAGTTATCAAGTTGATTCATATATCATCTGAGGACAATCTAGCCGACATTATGACTAAACCGCTGGCTCTATCCCCCTTCAACAATTTAAAAATCAAAATGGGCCTTATAAACATACATGCCCATCTTGAGGGGGTAATAAGATTAGTTTCCTAATCACACTTCTGTTATTAACTTAACTTAACTGTAATTTAGTTATTAGGAATTATTCAGTTTTTAGTCTTTTTAGATTAGTTTTATATACTGCTTCCTATCTTGTTATCAAAACTATATACTTTTCCCCTTTTTCAATATATGTTCTTCTGCAAATCAACATCTACTTTTACATGTTAATATTCTGCCCCAATCTCAAGTAATCTTGTTCGTCTTTTATTTTTAAAACGCTAACGATTTCTCTCATTTCTTCCTCCAATTTACTTACGGTTCCACCCGTTATATTTCCTTTCGATTGTTTTCTTCTTTGTTGGGGCCACCACACTGGGGGTTCCACGGTTGCCGGAAACTTCTCGATCATTGCGCCGCCGAGAAGAGGTAGGGGATACGCTTTATCGAGAGCCAACACTCTGTTCATCATCTCCTTCACATCAAAGATTAATGTCGGATTTCCAATAGATATTACTGTCTGAATTTGATTCTGGAGCTGTTTGAACAGCCTTGTGGCGTTTCTCTGTTCTTCAGCAAGCTGAGATGGCTGGATTTTGTTGACAATTGAGAGCATTCCGGTGGCCGCCACGTACATTGCCGTGGAAGAAAGCTTCAGTGCCAGAGCTGGCTCTCCGGCGCTGATGGAGTTGATTGAGGTCAAAAGAAGGGTGTTCCAATTGTTCCTTTGCTCTCCAATATTTTCCAATATTGCGTAAAGCTTCGCCATGACTAATTCGTTTTCATTTCGCTTGATCGTAAGAGGGCTGAGCTGTTTTTCTATAAGCCCCTGCAATTCGATTCCCTGCGAAAATCCTCCAGTTGGGAGGCGGGGAAGAGAGATACCGGAGACCCTCCGTGGGATATTGATTGAAGATTTAACGACGATTTGTGTTTGCTTGGAGGAGGAGGAAGAAGAAGAACAAAGTGTTGATGCATTCATAGTCATAGCCGCCATTTCTGTTAAAGTATTCTTCTTGTGTATAAAATTTTGGAGTTAGTACTTGATGGTTTAGTGAGAGTAAGAAATTGTGTGCTTGAGAAGATTGATGGATAGATTGAAGGGAGGAGTGGTATTTATAGAGATCGAGAGAGGTATGACATTCGGGCATACGGTTTGAATGTTGACTACTGAAAATGGAGTAGTATTTTTTTATTCATTCTTACGGTTAAACAGGTAATTGAACTGACTTTTTCTCGTTCTCGTTCGTATAAATATATGTACGTACTTGTATT
Source organism: Galeopsis tetrahit (assembly GCA_963675135.1). Lineage (NCBI taxonomy): Eukaryota > Viridiplantae > Streptophyta > Magnoliopsida > Lamiales > Lamiaceae > Galeopsis > Galeopsis tetrahit. Next base: position 74,963,114 of record OY776123.1, read on the forward strand.
ATTTTTGTATTGAGTTTGACTTTGAACCCGGAGAAAGAATACTTCATCAAACAACTCGCTCAACTCAATCGTCTCATCTTTAAAAAAATATATATATTCAATACAAGTTTAAAAAAAATGTACAACGAGTAAAGTAATGAAAAGTAATTTTATAAATATTTTATATAGAATAAATAAATTGATTAAATTGAGTGTATATATAATCACTAAGGGTATGTTTGGTTTGTTGGATTATATAGGTTTGATTGTTTTATATCACTTAGTAGGTAGTTTGGTTTGCAAGTTTAAAGCCCAGGTTAGAAATGAGGCCCGAGTCTATTTTTCTTTTAATCCCTTGAATGCAAGATTATTTGTCCAGATGGGTGGGGTAAGATTATTATCCAAAGCATTTATAGCATTCAGCCAAAAATGTGAAATGTCCATTCTGACCCCCAAACTACTACATTTATGACAATAAAAATAAAATAAAAAAACCTAAGGTTAAAGGGTATTTGTGACATTTAGCACTATAATTCAATTTTATCCCACAATCCAAACAACTTGGGTATAATTTATCATATAAACTTTAAAATTTAATCCATTAATCCAAACATAAATTTTAAATCAACTTTTCAAATTGTGAACAGTGCAATCCCACATAATCCTGTCCTAATATATCAATCTCATCTATCAAACTAAACGAGCCCTAAAAGTAATGATATTTTGTATAAGTATTTTATGGAAGAGTTTTATGGGTGTTCAAACTTTTGTGGGACACACACAAAAAAAGCCCGAGACTAATATTGACCCAAGCTAATTTTCCTTCTTAATCAGCTATTCGCATGTTTATTAATTTTTGGGGGGAGCCTGACTTAAATAATCAGGGGGAATAAATATTTAAGGGGACATGTGTATATACTTTATTACCCTCCTATTTTTTTAGTAATTTGACAAAAAAAATACTTTTAAATAATTTAAAAGGGCAATTTTGGAATATGACAAAAAAATTGTATTAATCTCACCATCCAAACTACTTTTGGACTAATATTCCAGACTTCTTTAAAATAAATCAATCAATCTAAACATAAAAATAATTTCAAAAAGTCAATGTGTGAACAGTGTAATCCTAATAAATTCTATCTTATTTTATATTTCCCGTCCGACAAACCAAACTAGCCCTAAAGTGATTAGAAATCATGGGATGAGATGAAAATTCCGTTTTGAACCTATAGAAATTGAAAAATTTAAGAATCAATTATTTTGTTGATCTAATTTTGTTAGTTGTGAACTACGGTTTATTATTATGGATGATAATTTCACCTTGATCTGTCCTGACCTGTGTTGTTTGAATCATCCCGTCTCATGCTCTATATTGAGACTGGATGAGTTTAAATATCACTATTTTCTCGTCCTTTGAATTGAATATTAAATTTTTGGATGTAAAAATAAATTTATAAACCTACTTCTAATTTTTTTTTTTAATTGAAAAATTAATTTTATGTCATATCTTTTAAAATATATTGACTATTATTTTTATAATAATATTCTTCGGCACCCTTTGTCAATGAAATACATTTTGTTGTCTTGTACAAATGATCAGTTTAATATTTTGTTACAGTTTTTTGTTAGTTTAGAACTTGTAATCTTATGAGTTTAATTTATTTATTTTATCTTTTACCCACACAACTTTTTCTGTCGTGGAAAAAAAAAACACACACTTTATATGTACGAAGGAAACATCTTTTTAACATATGGAATATCACGTTTTAGCAAATGGATATTAATATTTATAAAATATTTAATTTTATGCATTATTCTTTTCAATCACTGTATAAATAATATTGTGTGTTAGGTAGTATATCGAGTTCACTGTAAAATATTCACGAACCATGCAAGTTTTTGTGAAAAGAAAAATATAATAGGCTTGAGAACCGCGGACTATGTCAATATTTTCCAATTGATTATACACAAATAAAATAAAATTCATACTGATAGTTGAATGTTAATCTCTAGAATTGATTTAATCCAGAAACGTGTTAATCTATCTATGATACCATTTTAAATAATCTGGCCAGATAGTTGGGTCATGGGTGTGTGATCTTGAAATTATAATATAAAAAAAGTTGCCCCTTCAAATAAAATGCTATATTTGTCCCTGGAGATAGGATTAATAAAAGGAGAAAATAGAGCAAACCTGCAGACTTTAGATAAAACAATGCAGAAAATACTATACTACAGTAGCTCCTGTGTTCCAAATAATGATGTCATTTATTCCTATATAAATTACATCACATGAAGTGCAATAATTAAACGATAGTACACAACATGTATTATTAAAAATTGGACATCATTACAAAACAAGTTTAAGCACACAGACAATGTCCAAAAGAATCAACCTTTAGTCACCATAGACTTTGCTCTCAGATTCAGAAATATTCCCCTGAAAAATATACAATAAAAACCGGATTTTAAAAAGAAATCGAAGTAAATTCATGGAAATAAACATAACCTATCAATAGAATCTGAAGAGTGAAAATTTTCATACCAGAAACAGGCGACGACACTGTGGACAATAACACGAAACTGCAATGGTACATACAGGTGATTTACCCATCCAATAACAGGCCAGAACTGCATATAACAAGTATGGACAGAAAGGAATGAGCCTTCTCCAATACAATTCCCAAATTACAATTTGAAAAAAAGTAGGTCTCCTATGAACTAGGTTCACGGGAACTCTCTTCTTCAAAGTAAAACTGTTTAGCAGAAGAAGTATCACGTTTTAAAAAATTGTTTGATTTTATGTGTTATTATTCTATAAATCACTAAACCGTGATACATCGTATGCTAAATAGTATTACCGAGTTCACCATAAAACTTCCATAATCAAATTGTTTTTCTTTCAGAAAAGGGTAACAATATTTCTAGTAAACAATTCGACAGCACTTACTGCCCATGCTGTATACTGTACAGTTAGATATTCCTTCTTGATTTTAGATTTTGCTTGGATCCAGGGTCTTCCTGTGCACATAATGAGATAAAGATGGATAAAATCCTCATCAGATCATAAAACCAACTACTGTAGCTTATGGATTTCAGAAGATAGTCGAGTTGCGTCCTGAGTCATCCTCCATGTAAACAACTTCATACGTGTATATGTTTTAAACCATACAGAGACATAATTTTGTTGATTGTTTCTCCAACTTCAAGAATAGTATTAAAAGTAATGAAATTTGAAAGGAATATAAGCTAAGATATAGTAGACTCACCCTCAATAACTAACCCATAGTAAAGCATGAACATTAGGTTGTTCCAAGGTGAAGCTGTCAGCTGCTCCACCGCCACCTGAAATCATTTCACAGTTTTCACTTGCTTATTACTGATAGTTTCACTTTGGCTATTCATTTCATCCCAGAATTAGTTGCAATCATCCTTTATGAGAACGAACTTAAATTTCAGGCCCCAAAAATGTTGAACAAAATTATTTTCATAATAATCTAATGAATGGACAGCTTGAGAAAGCGTGAGGAGGAACACCTTCTTGGCAACGGTTGCTGTGTCCTTCTTCCCCTTGAAAAGTTTTTCCAGTAATATGTGGAAAAAATGCCCAAATGGACCCAAGTAGGCTGCCCCAAATAGCTGCATTCAGGAATTTAAAGTCAAATAACACTTTCAATTTATAATATGGGATTTTTAGGCAGTTCAACTACCACAGTGATTCTGATGCAAAAGTTCCAATCAGGGTAGCCCATCTATACTACAATCTTATTCCTACCAATAGAAAGTTGGATCTTGAAGTGGACTAATACTTGGTTAAGAGGTCTACTTTCCAGTTCCCAGAACATATTTTAAAAAAAAAAAAAAATTGAAATTGATCATCATTATCATGCACAGGCTCTAAATATAGAATATGTTGTCCTCCAACCTATTTTGACACCTTTATTAGCTCAGAAAATGAGTTTCTATTCGATGATGCACGTGGATTGTAGAAATTGAAATCAAACACAAGGTGGAAGTGGAACATACCTTAATGATATGACAAGTTCCCCAAAAATGTACTAATTAGCCAAACACATAACAGGTCCCCAACTAAACTGTTAAAATCCAACTCTCATTGTAGGATTAAGATCAAAGCAAGCATGAAATACTTTAGAAGAAAGGGGATCCTACCAGATCACTAGCAAACCCTCAATTACTCAAACAGAAACCAAACTTTAGATGCTGCAACTAATTTAGGATGGTTTTCAATCAGTTAAAAGAATCCAAAACATCGGGTAGAATGACTAATCATGAATAAAGAACACTTAGGAATAGTACTAGAAATCATCAAATTTCAGTAAACAGGAGTTATACCGATTCAATTTACAGTATAGTTAATCAATTCTCTGCCTAAATCCACATCCAATGAGATAATACGAGAAAATCGTAGAGTCAATCAACACACAGTATAAATAACTATTTAAAATGATACCACTTTAAGAAGAAGGCGCTTGATTTGAAGTTTCTGAATGCCGGAAAGCTTCTGAGCCACTATATCGCTAGTCGCTGACAAAACTCCTGCTGTTATCATCTGCAATATACAAAAATGAATCGAAGAATTAGAGGGGGGATGAAAGAAGAAAATAAAAAAGGATGAGTGAGGAAAAACCTTGGTTCTTAAGGGGTGTTGTCGGAGCTGTGCCAAATACTGGTGGAACCCTTTCTTGGCTATTGATCCCCCCATCTCGATTCCTTCCCTTTGTTCTCTCTTGCAATTAGACTAGAGTCAGTGAGGCCGGAGAGAGATTCTTCTTCAGCCACTACCTACTTCGTTTGCCCTGAATGAATTCTGTGTTTTCTTTTGACTTCTCAATATATACGGACTACTGCAGTAGGTGGGTCACTGGGGAAAATTAAAACAAAATCCCCACTCAAACTTTATTTAAAGTATCATAACTACATGGTAAATCAAAATAAAAAAGAAGAGTTAAGGATAATGGTAGAGATATATGAAAGAAAAAAAAAAGGTAAAGATGTAATGAAAAGTTAAAAAAAAATAATAAAATATGTCAATTATAAAATTTGAGTGTAATCAAATTTGTAATTTGTATGGATGAAATTCAAAATCAGAGTAATATATTAAACTGCAAAATTTTTAATCTCATAAAATAATATACTCCCTCCGTCCCAAGATTACTTGTACGGTTTGACCAACACGTTGTTTAAGAAAAGTGGATTTAGTGGTTGATGATGTAAGATAAAGGAGGGGTATTTTAGGTAATTTGATGATGTGTAAAGTGGATTTGATGGAAAAAATGAGTGGCAAATTTGAAAATAAAATGATGTTGTGAGGTTATTAATTTTGTGGAGTATTTCCATATTAAGAGTGTGCAAGTAATTTTGGGACGTCCTGTTGGTCCTGAAAGGAGTATATAACAAGTGTATGGGGGGAATACACTTGTATGCAAATTCTTTTCAAACCAGAGTTCAGCAAGATTGTCTTGGACAACTCTGCTGAAGATGTATAACTTCTCAAAGATAACCAAGCTACTAAGTACTATTGAGTACTTAGTTGAATGACTATCTAAGTTAGTTATAAGTGCGGAATTAGTGGTTGACCCTTTAGTTTAAACTCCTTTTAAGTTCTGAAATCACTTAATCAATCAATCCAGTTTTCAGGGAACTTGTCCAAATGTCTTTTGCACAGTCTTTGAATATTTGTCCTTTGAAAGATCAGTTTTGTGTGCAGTGTTGAATGTATGAAAGTACTTTGAAAGTAAATCAACACAAGAGTTTATAGTGGTTCAGAGACTCAAGCTCATACATCCACTTTCCCTGATTGAACAGGATAATTCCTTCACTCTTGGAATTAACTTGTTTTATAGTGCCAAGGTGCACTTGATCAATAACACCACTCCTTGGTGAATTGATCCCTAGGATGTCTAGAGTCCTAGTACCCTCTTCTCAACTCAGAACTGAACTGTTCTTCTCTCAACAGTCAGCTCCTACCACTTCTACTACTACAACCTTCTTACTTTCACTCTTGAAAGGTATAAGGGTTGAAGTAAGGTTCCAACTAATGAGATATCATTTACAATGAAGATCAGTGTATAAGGATAGGATATCTCTCTAAGCTTTGTATGGATATACAATGAGTTTAGCTTAGAAGAAGTGTTTGAAGACTAAGATAGTCTTTTGAAAGCTTGAAAGCGCTATTGCTTGTAGGATAGTTGTCAAGTTGGATTGTGTTGAGGTGCTCTCAAATGGTCTTCACACTTCTGTATTTATAGACAAATGAAGGATTTGCCCGTTGGAGAGGCAGCCCCAAATGTCCATAAATGTCTTCTTTGAGTTTCAACTTAGAAGACAGATTCTTGATAGTGACATGTCCTCATTTGGGAAATAAACGGCTGTATAGACTTTGTCTTCATTCTACAGCACTCTTCCCAATGTCTGACTTCAAGATTCACTTGATTGAGCTTGGGCATGGCTTCTGAAGGTTGATCCAATGATAGGACAACATTCCTTATCAAATGGACAACTTTGCTTATCACTATCAGCAGACTTGCTTATCAGCATAGTTGGCTTGCTCTTTTCAGATGACTTGGCTCTTACTCTTTGCTTCCTTTGCATGTGATCTTAGCATGATTCTTTGAAGGCTTTTAGGGTATAGTTGTTTTCATCACTCTTTCAGCATAGTTGGACCTTAAAACTTCAGAACACTTGTTCTGGTTTAACTTGCTCAGACAACTCTGCTGAATATCTCTTCAGCATACCTGTCTTTCAGTGGACTTAACCATTATTCCAGAATTTGAGCCTTGAGGGGACTTGTTCTTGATAGACTTAAAAGCATATGTTCCCCCTCAAATTGTGCATCTATTCAACTAAGAGCTGCCTAACATTTCAACTTCTAATCTAGCCTTAAGCTATATGTTCTAACATTCTTAGAACATAATCATCTTTGACTTAGGCATGTCTCAGGGGGTTTTGGTATTGAATCAAAACATATCTCATTTTATTCCCAACACGTCCCAAAAAGGAAAGTGTGCAAGTAATCACGGAACGGAGGGAGTAACATTTTTGATTTGATATAAAACTTTCATGGATCTTTACCTATTCATTCATAACATTTTTGGTTTGAGGTTGATCATTTCATATTTGAATTGATCATTTTCAATTCAATCTCTTTCAATTCAAATTCATGTATCAATCCACTGTTATAATACATTTGTTGAGTATCCCTCATACTCGTTAATGTATTACCATTTTGTTGTTAAAAAATATTTTTATAATACATCTACACGTCTATTTTTATACAATCACATTACCCTTTTTTTTAATTACCCATTCCCTCTCCTACTTCTTTTACATAGGGATAGAAACGGGACGGGTCTGGGACGGTCCAAGACCCGCCTCATCAGAAAATTCACACACCCGGGCCCGCTCCGTCTCGCTTGAAGATCGGCTGAATTTTATTCGCCCCGCATAATTTTTTAATTAATTATAATGTACGGAGTATACAATATCTTTATTTTGATATTACCTAAAATATATAATTACTTAAAATAGCATTTTATACTCATTTTATAATAAAAAATTACATATAAATTTTTTTTACAAATATATATATGGTAAATACTTGTGTGTACCGATTACATACATGTAATTGGTTTCAATTTCTAAATGGCCAGGATTATACACACACAGAGACTTATTGAGTACACCCATTGACAAAAAATCAACAAAGTGGTATATGAAATGTCTAATATACCCTTTAATAAAATAATAAAAAAAAAACAACATATGAGTACACCCACCACCCATTCTTTTTATAGAAGAATCGTCCCCACCAACACCATATTAAAAAAATTAAACACCCACAATCAAAACAACAAAAAACTGAAAAAAAAAACCCAAAATTTACAAAGAAAATACAAAACTCTTTCGATTCGTAAAAAACTTTCGGACAAACACAAAAAGTTCGAAAAAAAATTGGAAAAAGCAATTGATTTCGACAAAAACTTTCGGAAAAATTAAAAAAAAATCGAAAAAAGTAATTATGTTCGGCAAAAAAATTCGAACAAACACACAAAATTCGAAATTTTTTTGAGATCTGTAAAAAATAAAATTCCAAAAATCATAATCCAAATTTACCGGCGGCGACGGTAAGGTGGCTGGTCGACGGGAAAGAACGGGGAGAGGGAGGGAGGAGGTGGGCGGCGGTGGCCTTGGGAGGGGAGGAGGGGTGGCGAAGGGGGGCGTGACTGAGAGGAGGGGCAGCGAAGGGAGCAGGGCGGCGACCAGGAGAGCGGCGTATCGAGGAGGCAGCGGCCAAAGGCGTCGGCGATTGGAAGGGGGAGGGAGGAGGTGGGGGAAGGGCTGGGGGCTGGTTACAGGTGGAGGCGGAGGCGGAGGCAGCGGGACTGGAAGAAGGGGCGGCGTGACAAGGTGAGCGGCGCCATGGGAGGGGAAGGGATGAGGTGGGCGACGGCGTCCTTGAGAAGGGGAGGGGGAAGGTAGGCGGCGGCGCCGCCTGGGAGGGAGGAGGTGGGTGTTCCGTGAAAATGAGTGAGGAAGAGAGAGGACAGATTTAATTGGGGTTTATAATGGAATGGGAATTTTAGATTTTTCCACGTGGGTGTCCTCATCTCACGGTGTGTGTGTTTAGCCAGTGAGTGTCCTCAATAAGCCTGTGTGTGTATAACCGTTCCCTTTCTAAATGGGTTGGATTATACCCACGAATTATGGGCTAAATTTTCAAATAAGTCACAGTTATATACACTCCTCGTTTTACTGAGTTCACCCCCATTTAAAAAAAATTACATGTAAAAAATTTATATTACCCCTCATTAAAATTATAATTATACACCCACCACCGAGTCACCAACGAATCACCGCTAGGTTACCACTGAGTTACATTTTATATTGTTTTTAAATTTTCAAAGAAAAATTATCAGAAAAACTATGAATATCTCAAAAAAAAAAAAAAAACAAAACAAAACAAATTTTTCAGAACATATAAAAGTATGATAGATTGCTATAATGTATTGATCTACTCGTGAGGAACTTCTCATTACAATGGTTGCAATTAGACTATCAAGGATAAATCAATAATCTGACACTTGAATTGAGTGACTTAAGGTATTTAGAGTGTTTCCTATATATTTTTCCTTAGTCATTTACCAATTATCTACCTCAAATGATGATTTTTTTTTTCTCAAAGAGCTATTTTAATTTATTTTCTGCAAAAATTGATGAGAAAATGGAAATATAAGAGATAACACTGCTTCTCGTATTCTAATGTGGGTATAAATGTATGGAGATTGCATTATCACTTTTTAGCCCCCTTAATTTGGTTTGTAGTAACTTAGATTATTTTGTTGTTTGTTCATTGTTTTTGCAACCATATCTGGTTTGTTACTAGTTTTTTAAAGCAGTATTTTTTAAAACTAATTAATAACATAAATTACTTGAAAATTAAAATTTATATTTAAAAATTTTAATGAATAGAGAATTGAGGAAGAAACCAACATAATATTGCATCTGTTTTGTTATTTTATTTGTGGTTATCGTATTGATGCATTCATATGTTTATTGAGTGTGATCATATCTATTAATTGTGTGCTCAATGCGTTCCTTCTCACTTTTGTTCCTCTTAGTAGTTAGTTAATAATATTAATCTTTCAGTATTAATGTATTAATTTGCATGGTATGCGTGAAATCATGAATGTGCTAATATATTTTTTGTTAAGTATAGTATTAGTTCAAATATGATATAATATTAGTTTACACATTGTATAATATTAGTTTACACATTGTATAGTATTAGTTAATATAAAGTATAGTACTAAAGATTAATGTGGGTATAAGAGACTATTTTATTAGTAATTTTGCTTTTTTATTAAGTGTTATTATTAATCAGTGTTAATGCTAAATTTTTTATATGGTTTTTTTTATATATACATATGGTCTTTATAATGCTAATTTTTTTTTCATATGGCCTTTTTGTAGTTTTGTTAAATAGGTTTGATCTTTTTGTTAAGTATATTATTAGTTCAAATATTGTATAATATTAGTTCATATACTAATACTATTTAATATTTGGAGGGAGCACACTCAAGATGACCTAAGAACAATGGTCAGGGAGCACTTTGTGGTAGAAGAGAAGGATCATGGTCCAGCAGAGATCTCAGCTGCAGTTCGACAAACTGGCCTTTGGTCTAACGAGGATATCGACCAGCCGCCGATGCACGACTCGCCACAAAGGGAAAGATGATTGTTTTGTCCTAGAACATTTGCGGGGTAGGGAATGAGCAGTCGAGGACTGCTCTGTATGAGATCTGCCGCACTCATGACCCCGATTGGGTTTCCATCTACGAGCCGAAGGTTATGTTCTCTAGCCTTCCGCCTCATTATTTACGTTCCTTGAATTTAGTTAGGTTTGTTGTTAATTTTAGAGATACCTCAGTACCTAATATTTGGGTTCTTTGTAAGTCTGTGCATATCCTTACTTCTAGAGTCTGTCATATGTCGGAGCAGGTCATCCTGATTGAGACTAGGGATTCCACTCGTGTTTGGTCTTTTGGTTTTACGCATGCTAGTAACTCATATATTACTCGTCATTTGCTTTGGGCTGATGTTTTAGCGTCTCCTGCCACGTGTCTATGTGTTTTGGGTGATTTTAATGTTGTGACAGGAACTCATGAGCAGAGTAGGGGTTCAGTGGCCACCCCTAGAGCTTCTCTGGACTTCAGGGAGATCATGGATGAGTCAGAGTTAGTTGCCTTGGAAACGGTTGGGGCCTAGTTCACCTGGGTGACTCGGAGTGGTCCTCGTGGTTACACAGTTGCTCGGTTGGATAAAGTTTTAGTCAATCAGGGATTTTTGGATCTTTGGGATGGTGTTGAGGTTATGACACTTCCTCGCCTAATGTCAGATCATCATCCATTGCTCCTTACAGTCAAATCAGATTGGGTTCAGGTTACACGTCCATTCAGATTTCTCAGTATGTGGTGCCATCACGATTCCTTTAAAACTGTTGTGGTTACTTCTTGGGCTCAGCTGTTGGATCATTCGAATCCAATGGTCCGAATTATGTGGAAGTTGAAGAGACTCAAGTCTACACTACGGGTTTGGAACAAAACGGTCTTCAGGAATGTGTTTAACCTGATTGAGACGACCACTCGACATCTTGTAGATATTCAACATCGTATCGAGTTGGATGGGGACTTCGAGGCCAACTTTGCGGAGGAGATTCAGGCTCAGGTCGATCTGAACAGACTGCTCTCTGCCAAACAGGAACTCTAGACACAGAGAAACAGACTGCAGTGGCTGACTGACTGATGGGGATAGGAACACGCGCTTCTTCCATATATCCCATCGTATTAAGAACTCCAGGGGTAGTATTGCTTCGATGGTTGTTGATGAGGACCTCACCACGGACTTGGATACCATTAGTGCCCACGTGGTTGACTATTACTCTCAATTGTTCGCTAATGACCCATCTGCGCGGTTTGATGCCTCCATTCTGGATAGTTTTATGAACACTGTGGTGACCGCTGACCAGAACATTGTGTTGTTGAGTGTTCCCTCGGCTGAAGAGATTCGGCGTGTAGTCTTTGGAATGGATGCTTCGAGCACTCTGGGACCAGATGGTTTTAGGGGATCCTTCTTTCAAAATTGTTGGGACATTGTGGATCATGATGTGATTGCTACTGTCAGACACTATTTCACTACCAGGCTTCTGCCACCTAGGCTGAATTCGTGTTTCATGACATTGATTCTTAAGACAGAGGGAGCCACTAGGGTGGAGGAGTTCAGACCAATTGTGATGGGTAATTTCATCTTCAAAGTCATGACAAGGGTTTTTCGTCGAGGCTGGGTACTTTCATGAGTAGTTGTCTCTCTACTTATCAGTTTGGGTTTGTTTCGGGTAAGTGAATCCACACGTGTATTGCACTAGCCTCAAATGCCATTAATATCCTAGATTATCCGAGGATCCGTGGGTATATGGCGCTGAAGGGGGACGTGATTAAGGCCTTCGATACGATCTAATGGCAGTTTTTGGAGACGGTATTGGCTAGGATGGGTTTCAGAGCAGACTTCATTTCTATGGTTCGGGGAGTTCTGGACTCAGATAGGATCTCGATTCTCATTAATGGGGAGACGAAAGGTTACTTTTATTGTACGAGTGGTGTCTGTTAGGGTGACCCTTTGTCTCCTTTATTGTTCTTTATCGCAGAGGAGGCTCTTGGAAGATGGATCGATTGGGAGATTGACAGAGGTAGGCTCCAGCCCATTCGTAATGTCCACCGCTACATCTTCTACGCGGATGACATCATGATATTCTTACGGGCCGCTTAGGCTAACGTCAGGAACCTGCACTCCATCTTGCAAGGGTATGGGCGCCTGTCGGGTCAAATTTATAGTCCTCCAAAGTCCAGGGTGTTCTTTGGGAGAGCTGTACCTCGGAGGCTGCGTCGTAGGACATTCAGGATTACTGGCATCGCGTAAGGCACACTCCCCTTCACTTATTTGGGGGTTCCGATCTTCCGTGGCAGTCCAAGGAAAGCGCATCTTCAGCCGGTTGCAGATTATGCCATAGCTAACTTTAGCAAGTGGAAGGGTAACACTTTGTCCCTTGCTGGCCGACGCTGCCTGATTAACTCTGTCATTATATCCTCTTTATTGCATTCGATGATGGTCTATAAATGGCCTAGTTCTCTGCTACGCCGTGTGGAGTCGGCTATGCGGAACTTCCTTTGGAAGAGGGATGTGAATCGCAAGAACGGGCTTGTTCGGTTTCTTGGCAGCGGGTCTGTGCATCATTGGGGGAAGGGGGATTATGGGTTCATTCTATCTGTCTGAAAAATGTCTTATTTCTCTGTAAGCTGAGCTAGGATATTTTTCAAAATAGATCTCCAGATACGGAGCTCCTACATAAGAGGCACTTTAATTCAAATCACAGGCTGAGACCCTATGGTAGAGTATCGTCTATTGGCCCGGGTCTGCGTCTGCATGCTACGAGACTTCAGGACGTCTCGAGATGGCTGATTGGTCGACAGTCCTGAGTCAGCTTTTGGCACAACTGGCTAGGTTATACTATTTCTGAGAGGATGGGTCTGCCCGACTTGTTTGCGTCTACTCTTACGTTTACGGTTGGGGATATTTTCTATGATGATTGCTGGTACTTTCCGAGTTGTTTTATCACAAGTTTTAGGGAGATTGTCAGGGATATTCTGTAGATCACGGTGCTTAGTGGACCTGATAGACGTATTTGGGAGGGCTCACTTTCAGGGGAACTCTCTTTTAGCATGACATATGATTTGCTCAGGTCACCCTTGCCCAGGCCTAGCTGAGCGTCATGGATTTGGGGCACCTTCATACCCATGTGTCGCTCCACTGCGATTTGGACAGCGGTTTGGGGCAAGCTGCCCACGTCGGAATGGCTCTCATTTTTTGGGATCTAGGGTCCGTCGATTTGTGTGCTGTCGATTTGTGTGCTGTGTCGCAGAGATTCAGAATCTCTTTATCATCTACTGGCCCAATGCCCGTTCACATTGGATATTCTGAGCATACTAACCCACTTTTTTGGGGTCACGATTCACTCTGGGATCAGTTTCCTAGACACCTTCCTTCAGGCCACTAAAGTTCAATTGGGCCAGTAGTCTTTGGAGTTGTGGAGGACGGGCTTCGTCACAACTATTTGGGTCGTTTGGACTATGCGGAATAGAGTGATTTTCGATGGGATTTCGCCCTCTGTTAAGAGATGCATGACACAAATCATTTCAGGTATCAAGGAGGCCAACACCATTTGTAGGGGTTATTCGGACGGTACGGTTCGAGATCTACTGATTACTCGGGCCCTTGGGGTTTCGAGCAGACATTGACCGACGAGACACAACTCGTCTGTGGTTTGGCTCTCGCCTGATCCGGGTTGGTACACGGTTAACACGGACGGCAGTGCTACTTCTTCCCCGGTAACCTTCATGCAGGGGCGGTTTTCAAGACATTCAGGGGATTCTTTGTGGCTACGATTGCCACTAAGGTAGATTGGGGCCTTCCTCTTGAGGCTGAGCTGTCAGCTGCTCTTATGGCCATCAAGTATGCTCATGATCAGGGATGAAACTTCTTTTGGATTGAGTCGGACTCGACACTCACGATTGACACTTTTATGAGCATCAATCCCTCTATTCCTTGGCGTCTGTAAGGCCTTTGGAGCCAGGTCCACCCACTTACACATGACATGCACATTAGATACTCACACGTCTTTAGAGAGGCCAATCAAACGGCGGATGTTGTGGCCAAGACTAACCTTGATTGTGTCTGAAGAGGCTTCCCCCAAAACTTTTTACTCTCATTTCTACATAATGATTTATATTATGTTTTCTATAGACATTGACTTGCAGACGAGTGTACCTTTTTTCCTTGATCTGGGTTTTATCCCTTAGGAGGGTTTTCCCAGGTAAGGTTTTAATGGCACCCCGGCCTCTGACTCGACTTGTGAGTTTATGGTCCTAGGTTTCTTTTCTTTTATTTGATCTACATTTTATTGTCTATTTAATATTTAAACTAATACTATACAATATGTGAATTATTACTATACTGTATTTGAACTAGTACCATAGAGTATATAAAGCATAAACTAATACTCCCTCCATCCAATTTCATTATTCTCACTTTCCTTTTTTGTTTGTCCAATTTTATTATACCCATTCCTTTTTTGGAAATAATACTATTCACAATACTTTATCTCCACCCTCCAACCATCACTTATTTACTCAAATTGTCACTAACTTTATTCACAAACAATCATTTTACCTATAAATGGACCCCACAACATCTCATCATACCTCCAACTCATCTACTTTATACATAAACTAATCAATATTAATTAAAACTAGTGCCCGGAGAAGTGGGCATAATAAAATTGGACGGAGGGAGTACTATATTGTTCTCATGGTGAAGTGAAATACAAATCTATTTTATATGTGTCATCTATTGCCACCATTGAGAATGATCACATAGTCAAACCAAGACAAATAATATATTGGTCTCTTTTGAGAGCAACCCAAGATAAATAATATATTGGTCTCTTTTGAGAGTTTGATGTTGAGATAATGTTATATTTTAATGATTTTGATGTAAACAATTTATTTTAAACATTCAATAGTTGGAGATGTGATTGGAAATGGATCTATGACCTAATAATATATTGTATGTGAACTAATGATGACCTTAAAAAAACTAATAATGAGTTATATATAAACTAATATTAGATTTTATGTGAACTAATATTATACATTTTCCGAGCATTTTTTTTTTTAAAAAAAATATAGAAATAGTGGTGGATAATTTTGTTGAGTTCATGTTGAGGTTTGTGTACGTATTTCAGAGAATTGAGGACTTACGTCGGATTAATGGGAATTTTTTTGATCGATTGGTCTCATGTGCTCGTGTATGAGACGAAACTCCACGTAAGTATTAAAATTTCATTTTTTTTTAAAACATGATCCTTTAGGATCATAAGTCCATGAATCATACAAAATATATATGAGAAAAACTTGTCTCATATCACAAATATATATATATATATATATATATATATATATTAAAATTTAAGTATGATACATAAATTAGTACAATATTAAATATGATACATAAATAAGTAAAATTTAAATAATTTTATTTAATTAAAATACGACCACAATACCTCAACAACAATAGACCAAGTCTTTGCCACTAGACTATATGCATTATTTATGAAAATTATCCCTTAATATCTATTTAATTCATTTAAGATCCATATTTTATGGAACAAGTTACATACATGTACATGTACACAAGAGTCATATTCTATTGGTTATTATTTGTGGTATTACTGATTATGTGAAATAATTTATTATTACATAAGACATTATTAATTATTGTTTATGATATTAAAGATGATTGTTTATATATAACTCATTATTAGTTCATGGTATTACTTTTTTGAATTACATTAAATACCCATCCCTTTTTCCCTCCCCATGACTCGAACCCAGGATCTAAAGCCTAGGTAGTGGTGCTCTAACCACTTGAGCTATCCAACTTCGTCTAGTTCATGGTATTATTGATTACCGTTCATATTATTACTGTTAATTATTTTTGGTATTATTAAATATAATTAGATGTGTGGAATTATTTGCTATTGTATAAGATATTTTTTATTAATGTTCATATTATTATTGATTATTGTTCATGATATTACTAATTGTTGTTTATGATAATATTGATTATTATTTATTGTATTACTGACTATAACAAAGTTTTACTTATAATATTATTTTATATTAAAATTTTAAAAAAGATGGATAGAAGGTCCAAATTAGATGGGTCGCGATTTTTTTAATTTGACCCACCTGTTAAATGGTTATAATTTAGTCAAAATTAAATTAAAGTTGACCCAATTGTATGTGCAACATGCATATTACTCAAATTTTGGGGGTTAAAAAGAAATCTTTAAAATATTCTGTGGATTATTATTTAAGAATTAAGATATAAAATTTTTCTCAAACTAACTCCTTATTTTTACTCAATCTCTAAATTTCAATATATATATATTCAATTTAGTGATTCTTTTACACAATCGAAGAGTGCCATTATTTAATTAATTCCACTAAAAAGATTAACCACCTTACTGCAATGAAAAGATGTGGGATACAATTAATTTTTTTGCCAAAATATTTGTGGGTTTATTTATGGGATGGGTTTTCGATTGGAAAAGAGTGAGTGTATATTTATTTAATATGCATAGTTTAGACTTTTTTTTAGAATAAAAAATTTCCAAAAATTAAGTGGTTCAATTTAAAAAAATGTGGGTGCAAATATCCAAGATCATTTAGAATTAGTTGCAAGGGTCGTAAGGGAGTTTGTTAATTTCAAATTGAAACGGCGTTCAGTTATTGTGAATTTTATATACAGAAAAAACAACTAATCCAAATCCCAGGCTATTTAATATAAGCTCTGGTTATATACCCCTAGCCTTGTTAAATATACCTCCGGATTTTCGTACCCCACTAAAATGTCATAACGTTAGATATACCCTACAAAATACCTAATCTACCCTTATAAATACACTACCCCTATTAAATTATAAACCCTAATTCTTTCTTCTTGCTCCTCCCAACACTCCACACATTTCTTCTTCTCCCAAAATTGTCGCTTCCTCCTTGCCGCTGCCCCTTCCTCGCCGCGCGCCGCCGAAGGTTGAAGATAGGTTTTTTTTTTCTTATTTTATGTTCAGGCGACGCGGCGACGCCCCTTTGCCCAGCGCAACCCTCCGCTCTCTTTCCCCCGCGAGCGCCGCTTGTCGCCGCCGCCCCCTTGCCCAGCAGGTAAGTTTCGTTTTTTTTTTTAATTTTGTTGTGTCCCTCCCACGGCAACCTCCTCCATAATTAAACCCTCCTCCCCCACTCACCGCGCGTCCCTTTTTTTATTCCCTTTTCTGCAATTTGTCCCGTCACTTTTTTTTTTCAATTTTCGACAACTTTTGGTCGATAATATACTCTCTCATTGACAACGATTTATCGACGAGAGAGTATATTATCGACCAAGAGTTGTTGAATTTTTTTATTTAAAAAAAAAATACATTGTCGACACGCTTGTTTCTCGTCGATAAACCAGTGTCGAAAATGTTTTTTTTTTAATTATATATTTTTCTTTTCCTCCGTAGGGTGCACCAGCGGCGGCGACGACTGGAGGTACGACGGCGGCTGCTCTTTAAATTAGGTTTAGGGTTTAAAAGTAGAGGGGAGTGTATTTATCATGAACATTTTAGTGTAAGGGTAATTTAGGTATTTTACATGATTATTAAATTAATAAATGATGAGAGGAGTATACTTAACAAAGCTGGAGGGGTATATAGCCGGGGCCTTTAATATATTCCATATTCATCATTGGGCCTCAAAGGCCCAATTCTCGCAATAAGAGACGATCTTCTTTCTTAGCCAAACAATAGTTTAGCTTATTATTTAAAAAGATAAAGTCCATGGTTAAATGCCCTCTTTATTTTTATGACTTCATCCCCATTTTCATTAAAAAAAAATATATACAATTGAAAGACTATGTTACCCCTTTACCTAACTCAAATAACACTAATTTATACATTAACGGGTGGAATATTGTCTATATTGACAAATTATATTTATTACCTAATATAATTTAGTTATCAATTTCCAGATTACTTGAATTTTGACTCAAATGAAAACGGACCAGAATCTTGGTTTCCTATTTCCTATTTAAAAAATAAAAATATCGTACAAATTTGCATTGGAAACCTTCTAATTTTAGTATGTGTTGTATTTTGGGATGAGACGAACTTTGTTTTCACTTTGTGCAATAACTCATCTTAGTTTATTAAGATTCTTGTCCATTAAATATTTGAAGAAATTTATTTAACTTTGTACATACGATACTTAATTAAAAAAATTGTCATCCGTGATTCCTCCATACTCCTATTTACATCCAAAATTTATTTAAGTACATGTATATAAGATAGAGTTGTCTTTAAGACATTTAAGGCACACATTTAAGGCACAAATTAATTAGTGAAACGACAAGAAATCAAGAGTATTTTATATCTTGCAAATTTTTCACCCACAACTCAATCTTCTTGTTTTCAACATTCTACTAATATTTTTACTTTCGAAAGAGCACAACTCAATTTTGTTCTAAAAAATCTAACATTTTTCACTTTTGAAACACTTTGTGTAAATAGTAGAGTAAGAATACTCTTATTGAAACCAGCTAATTATATGCCTTCATCTCATTAATATTCATCAGTATATACATTCATCTTATTAATATTCATCCGATGGAATAGTAGAATTTCATTCTCTTTTTCAAAAACTTAGTAAAATCAGATGACAATATTTTATCTCATTAATATTCATCCTTCTTACTCATTTAGCACATCCTAATGATCAGAGAAAAAAAATATTCAATCAGAGAAAGAATTTAAGAGATGAAAGAATTTTTTTCATAGCCAAACAATAGTTTTGGGTTGAGTCGTGGGCTTATTATTTAAAAAGATAAAGTCCATGGTTAAATGCCCTCTTTATTTGTATGACTTCATCCCCATTTTCATCTTTTTTTAAAAAAAAAAAATTACAATTGAAAAACTATGTTACCCCTTTACCAATTTACACAAAATATAACTCAATTAACACTAATTTATTTATACATTAACTAGTGGAATATTTGTCTATATATATTGACATAATATATTTATTACCTAATATAATTTAGTTAGCAATTTCCAGATTACTTGAATTTGGACTCAAATGAAAACGGACCAGAATCTTGGTTTCCTATTTCCAATTTAAAAAATAAAAATATCTAATTTGCATTGGAAACCTTCTGATATAGTATGTGTTAGTATTTTGGGGGATGTGACAGAAATTTGTTTTAACTTTCGGCATAACTAATCTTAGTTTATTAAAATTCTTGTCATTAAATATTTAGAAATTTATTTAACTCTCAACATACAATACTTAATTAAAAAAAATTGTCACCCGTGATAATTCCTCCATAAATTTTACATATAATTTGATTTCATGTATTTAAAGAAAATTCGATAAACTAGATATTTTTTTAATATTTAGTTCCACAAATTATTTTATTGACATTTGTAATATTAAAAAAATAATGAATGTCTTATAATAATTATGACATATATATATAAAAGTTTCAAATATAGTATGAAACATAAAAAAACATATTACACCAACATATATGAAACTACGAAAAATATAATGGTTGAGCAGTACATTTATCAAAAATTAACAATAAAATTTTGATGATCAGCTAGAACAAGTTCCAACATCTAGAAGCTCTTGAGGGGACTAATAGTGAGATTAACAAGATATTCTAGCTACAACCATGTGGAACTTATAATTTGGTTTCATGTATTTAAAGAAAATTGATGAACAAGATATTCTACAACCAAGTGGAATTTATAATATGAAATATAAAAAATGAAAGGATGAATGGAATTGACATTGAAATGATATCATGGATAACACCTTTTGATATATATATTTCTGTTTGTGTTTTACTAATTATTGTAATGTTAAAAAATAATTATGATCTTATAATAATAACGATGATATATATTAAAATTTCAAATATATTGTGAATCATAAAAAAATATATTCATCAAGATATATAAAAGATGTAATTAATGTGTGCAAAATATATGAAAGGTAAAAATTGAAATAATTTGTTGGGACAAGTTTCAATAACCGTATATATTTAACCTAAATAAAAAAATTGTGAAGATATTTTTGGCACAAAGTTAAATACTGCATGGAGGGGGAAGATAGCACGAGGAGTGAACAGTATAAATCCACGGGAAGACCACGTAAGCCTTTGTGAGCCTCTGTGACCAAAGGTATATTCATCCCATAGAAACACCTTCCGTTACGTGTAATTAAATAAATAAAATTTTCACATTTTTATGAGTTAAATTTTTTAATTAGATTGCATGTGACGATTTTTAAATAGAGTTTCAGACACAAGTAATTTCTACTGAAAACAACTTCACTCACATTAAATCGTCAATTCAAAGGAATAGATGTAATAGTTCGACTCAAACACCCGTTCAAAATTCAATTCCGACAATACTTTCAGAAACAGAAATGCACGCATTTTGTGCATGGGGGCTCTCTCCCTCAACCCTTCGTGATCTCTCATATACTGCTGTGCCGGCGTTATAAACCTAGCAAAGTATTTAATTACTGTATGTTGTGCAGGGCTGCATAAAGTTACCCATGCAGGCCATGTGATATATATATATTGGGACTAATGAGACTGATCAAATTCACACTTCTTCGACATCTGGCCTACATGCAACCTTTCAATTCCACCATCTGCCCCTCCAATTATAATTTCTTATAATTAAATATCTAAATTTAAATCATTAAAAAACTAAATCAATCCCGTCGACGAAGAGATTGTATCCACCATCGCCGCAAAATTGACCCAATCAAATTAAAATTAAATTGAATCGGGAAAGAGCATTTGTGGTGATCGATGTTGTGGAGTAATAATATTAGAATATGATTAACTAACTAACTGGTTTAAATACAGAAAGAGAGTGATATACTCTTAACTAAACACAAAAATATATAGCAAAAAGGTGCATAAATAATTTCGAAAGGTAAAATTAAATTAAGTAAAAAACAAAACAAAAAATTTGATTCTCTATTTTACTTAATGTTTACTTTGTTAGATCAATAGTACGCATCATCACAATTATTATGAAGCATTGATTCATTTTAAAATGACATATATCAACAATTCATAATGTGCGCACTAATTAAAATTAGAACATTTGAAACTGTGGGGGAAAGATTCTTTGGACAGAAACCGTTCTTATGAAAAAAAAAAAATGTTTTTGTCAACTTTGAGCTAAAATTGATAAATTTAAATGAGCCCGAAAGCATGATTTACTCCAAACATTCCCTGAGGTCCTAAAACATGGTTTCTTGCTTAGTGATGGGTTGCAAATACAAATATACAAGTATGACCTAATTAAAATTAACTTAAAAAAAAAAAAAAAAGAATAGATCAAGTGAGTAGAGCGTCACTATTTAAATTGTGGTTCGAGTCATGAGAAGGGATTGAGAATGTTTTAAAAAAATTAACTTTTTTTTAATAAAATTACTTTTGATGTGTTTTGCAAATCCAACCAATTTGTTAAAAACAATTTTAATGAAGCATCCCTCCCCCTTATTTTTAACAACTTCTATATTATTGTAATATCTAATTTTATAATTTTATCCTTACAATTTAAATAATATTTCATTTTTACTCAAATAAATGTAGTAAGAATGATTTTTTTTTTAAGTTACAAAAAAAAGGTTTACTCAAATAAATGTAGTAAGAATGATTTTTTTTTTTAAGTTACAAAAAAAAGGTAATTTATTTTGAATTAATCACTTAAAATCAAGGACATGTTTGCATTTAGATAAGATTCATCAATCCAGAACAAATATATTAAAATACATCCACCACTAGGAATTAATAACAAAAAAAAACCACTTACAATTTTGCTTATCTTAAACAATTGCCTAATATCTTTATATTTTTTTTGGGACATAATATAATTATGAACATTGATAATTGATCCATATTTGTTTTCAGTGAATAATTGTCTTACAACCTAAGTTAAAAAACTTTTACTTTTACATTTTACATTTTACATTTTACACCCTCGTTTATTTATCCATGAACTCTTACTCATTTTTTATTTAATTTAGTTGATAAGTATGAACTATGTCCGACGATATTTTATAAGTAACTAAATTTATTACAAAAGGGATTGCGTTAGTTATTACTCCATTATTACTTTTTTAAGTATTTGGCCGGTTCCTTTATTACAAAGCTTTTTAAGCCATGGTTAATTTTAAGCCCGGAAAAGTGAGTTATCAAAAAATATTGAAGAAATTTTGAATGGGAGTTTCTTTTATTTAGTTTACATATTTATTCTCGGTTAATTTTTTATTATTTTTTTCACTTTCTCCTCTTTAAAATTTATTACTAATATTTTTAATATGAATAGTGTTTAGCCACGTTGACGCCTTACAAACCTGCAGGTCCCACCTTATATGGCCCGTAGCCATGGCGACATTAATGAGAAATTGTACGTAGGTTAATTCCTTGCAATTATTTTAAGTATGGTAGAAAATCTAGACAAATATATATGAAATATAATGAACCCGGATGATAAACATGGATTCTCTTGATTCTGTTAAAACAATTATTGTGAGAAAAATATATGATAAAATAATATGTGAATATATAAAAAATGAGACTTACTCAGACTCAGTATGTAGTGGGATAGCTCAAGTGGTTAGTGCACCACTACCTAGGCCACAGGTCCTGGTTCGAGTCATGGGGAGGGGAAAAAAGGGATGGGGTATTTAACTTGTAATCAAAAAAAAGTATGTATTTTTAAATTTTTTTTTTTTGTGAAATTTACAAAAAGGTTTATGCCCAACAAGGATGGGGTAATCCATGCAATAAATTATATATTTCTGATCGTGTTGTTAAATTAGGGTTTGCTAGATCTAAAAGGATTTTTGAAGACTTAAATTTTCACTATAAAAACACCGTGACAAAACGTAATTTGCAACGAATTATATTGTGGGTGTCATTTTGCCATTTAATTTAGGAATTTCTTTGGTTTATTTAATCTCTCTCTCACACACACAGATATATATATATATATATATATATATAATATTTTCTAAAGAATACTCCATTTAATTAATTTATTTTATGTATCTAATTTAATTAAATAATAACTTATAAAAATTGTAATTTTAAATTTTGGTATTTTTAAATTCTTATTTTATATCTTGAATTTATTTCATATGTTAAATTTTTTTTATATATCTAATTAATTAAATTATTTAAAAAATTATTATTTTCTTTTCTTTTCCTTTATAAATTCTAATTTCATTGAATTTATCTTAAATATATAATTAAAATTAATCATATTAAAAATGTATTCTAGGAATTAAATGTGTGCACACACATATATAATCTTTTAAAAAATTTGAATAAATTTAATGTTATTGAATTATAACTTTTATTTATTTCATAAATTTAATATGTCACGTTATATCTTTTAAAAATGAATTTTATTTATATATATAATTGCAATATTGATTATAATAATTTATTATATTACATAATTAAAATTAATTAACAATTTAATCTAGAATAAATATTGAAATTAAATCACAAAGTCTGTTGCAAAATCTAATGAAAATGGTGTTATTTTCCTTCCCTAGTGCAAATTAATTTGTCAGCGTCCGACAATTATGTTGACTTCGATCATTAATCAATTTTTTTCATACATTTCTTACTCATGTGTGATTTGCTTCCTCACTTGCTTTGCTCTTTAAATTGTAATCAATGGTTAGTATGGATAGTATGAAGTTGTTTTCAAATTGATCAAAAAAGCACGTGGCAAAACTCCATGAATGAGTATCTGTCGATTTGATCAGATCCGATCAAGTTTTTTATTGTCAAAGGTTATTCATCTAGTTATTTCTGAAAATTAGAGTACTTTTTAGTATGAAATAAATTTTTGACACTTATTCTTATCCTTAATAAATCATTGGATTTCTTGGAACGCAATAAATTAGAAAGATTGAATTTTTAAAATTGGCATTTGAAAAAGCTAGATTGATTTTTAAAGTTAGCCTTTTGAAAAAGCTTATGAGTGCTTTGATGCAACACATGAGTTTTGATTGGAGATGGTTGAAATTGATTCAAGTTGTTTATTGTTAGCTTCTATGTGTTGTGAATTATGTCTATTTTTGTGAATGGAAGCCCTTTCGAATTTCAGTGGGAGAAAGATCTAAAACAACAAGAAGATTCACGAAGGCTTTACGCAAGCAGATGCAGGGGTCAATATGATGCAGGTCAGTCATTCACAATTCGTACATGACACTGTTAAAAACATTTTTGTAGAGAATGAAAAAACATTTGTAGAGAATGAGAAGGGGATGAAAGGCATTCCTAGGTTGTTCTAAATTTTTGCAAGAAGCTGATTTTCATAAAAGCTCTTTTCATGGCGTGGTGAGTCAAGAACGTACCTTTGCAATGAGTGGATCTTCAAAGAAGAGACCTATACCTATAGATCTTGATTTTCTAGTAAACAAATTATTAAAGATTATTCATCTAGTTATTTCTGAAAAAAACCAGAGTAATTTTGTGAGTAAGAAATAAATTTTAGTAAAAAATGAGAAGGTGATGAAAGGTATCTTAGACTATTCGAAATTTTCACCAGACTTTTAAAAGACATAAAAATCCACTTCATGGTATTCGAAAATTTTGAAGAATTCAATATTTATTTGTGAAAATGGTTGAAAATATGATTAGGAGGGCATGCCAACTAGTTGTGTTTCTTCTCATTTATTATCTTCATCTAACATCCTACTGTAATTATAATTTTGCTTCAACGGTGAGAATTTTCTCATTGTAATATTATTAAGTACTAATTGTACATCAATGCAATAAAAATCTCATGTTTACTTTAATTAACAAAAATTCTCCGTCCATTTTTTTTTTTTTATAGATGTTATTTTGACTTTTTACAATAAATTAAATTTGTAATTTTATGTCAATAATATTATTGAGATAACAATGATATTATTGAGATAATAACAGAGTAGTTAATCTTGAGACCCTTGATATTTTAAATGAGACTCAGTTGAAAATGAATAAGAGTGAAATTAAAATATTTAAAGAAATATATACAGAAGGACAAATAAGTTAATGTGACAAAGAAGAAAAGTTGGGTCTCAAGAAATCAAACACAATATTATCATTTATGTTGCAATTTGCATAAATAAACATATGGAAAGTACAACTTATGCTCGACCAATTAAACTATTTTAATTAACATTCGACATTTCAATTATATGTTAATTTTCATTTTATAAATGTCCAAATGGATTAATATATTTGTTTTCAATCGGGATTATTTTTTAATTAATTACTCCCTTCGATTATTTTCATTTTATCACTTATGGAATTAAGTTTTGTTTCAAATTAATTGTTGATTTAGTTTTTTTAATATTTTTTCCCCTAATTAATTTACCTTATTTTCATAATCTCATGATTATTGGAAAATATTTTTTCTCAATCACTTTATTTCATCTCTTTCTCTTTTATTGAATGATAAATCTATCATTTTTTTTTAATTCTATACAATATCTCAAAGCGTAAAATAAAATAAAATGAAATGAGTGACAAAATCGCACCACCCTCGTGATTCCCTTTGCTTTGCAGGGACTGAATTGAGTATACCATGCCCATCGATTCGAACAAATTAATACTCCTATTCACTAAAAATTTGTCTTTTTGGCTGGACACAAATTTTAAGAATAATTCATATTTTAATTTATAAAATAGAAATGCGGGGTAAAGAGTAGAGGATTAAATGGTATTGTCAATAAATCATTAACTTTGATAATAAAGTAGAAAAAATACTTAAAAATTAAATGTTTAAATAAAATAAACATATTTTTTGTGGACGAAAAAATAAGATTGAACGTACTTTTAGTGGATGGATGAAGTATATCTTTATGCATTAATTATGTTGAAAATAGGGACATAACATGCGTTTTACTTGACTCATTATTTTTTTCAACAAAATTTCTTAATATAGGTGAAAATTTTAATCAGACTAAAAATTTGGACATAGAGAATAACAAATCTATACTAAATTTCTAATCAAAACAACATTTTTAGAAAGAAAAAAATTACAATATGGAAGAAACTGGAATATGAATTTAATGTCTAGCTTAAATTGAATTATACATTTATCAATCTCTTGTCTAGCTTAAATTGAATTAAATTGAACTAGCTTATTTTGCTGGAATAGTGGGTTGTACCCCAGGCAACATACCATTCAATTACCTTGGACTCCCGGTCGGTGCAAATTTCAGAAGAAAAGACGTCTGAAAACCTTTAATTGAGAGAATCTGCAAAAAGCTAATAGGTTGGGCAAGGAGACACTTATCCATGGGAGGGAGAATCACTCTCCTAAAAGCGGTACTGACGGCTATACCCCTTTATTATCTATCTTTCTTTAAAACCTGTTTACGTCATTCAAACAATCAAGCGTATCCAAAGAAATTTTCTTTGGGGAGGCAATGAAAATGATAGAGAAATAGCATGGATCAAATGGGATAAGGTGTGCAAAAATAAATTATTCGGAGGATTGGGGTTGAGAGACATTAGTATGTTTAACAAAGCTTTACTTTGCAAATGGATGTGGAGATGGTCGAAAGAAGAAGAAGATGCACTGTGAGTACGGATTCTTAAATCAAGATACTCTCCTAGCAGAGAGGCAAGGAGAGGGTATGAAGATAAAAATAGGTGTTCCCTATGGTGGAATGACTTCCGTAATCTTTTGGAGGGGCCTGAAGGCGACTTATTTTTTAACAACATGACATTCAAGCTGGGTAGAGGATCCTTTGTAAAATTTTGGATAGACCCCTGGCTAGATAACAAAGAGTGTTTGAGAGAGAGGATATGTAAAGGATTTTTCATGCAGGATGGAGAAACCTGGGTCTTTAACTGGGACAGGATGTTTAACGCTAATATTTTTTTTTATTTTGTGAATCTTTGGAATGTTATTTGTAGGTACAAGCTCGACAATTCGAGGGAGGATACATTATGGTGGATGAACTCGCGGACAGAAAGATATTGCACGAAGAGCATGTACAATCTGTTAGCAGAACAAGCAGATTTTATCGAAGACCCCGAAGCCCCGTGGTTAAGAATATGGTGGAAATGTGTTCCGTCAAAAGTATCGGCACTCTCATGTAAAGTTCTTCACGGAAGAGCGGCTACAGCGGATAATATTTTGAAGAGAGGCTTGAGCCAGGTGGTAGGCAATGGCTCGTGCTGAAGATGCAGCAGTGCACTGGAAAATGGTAGTCACACTTTCATCACCTGCCCAATAACACTATTGGTTTGGAAAGATGTTCACAGGTGACTGGAAATTTCACTATCATACTCCATCCCAGTGGGCGAGCACCTCAAGGAATTTTGTAGCAGGGGAAGAAATCCAAAAATGAGAAAAATTATGTGTCTCATTTGGCAGTGCACATTTTGGAAAATATGGAGAGCCCGGAACGACCTCATCTTCACTGAACGATCATGGAGTACAGATGAACTAGCGGACAACATAAAGTTCAGTACTTGGAAATGGCTTAAGGCACATAAAATAATTGAGAATTCTTTTCACGAATGGGAACTAGCTCCGTGGATGTGTCTCTAAACTAATAAGTAATGAATCCAGTTGTATATTAGGTAAAAGAATCGACATCATTGTAACAGGATTTGAGTACCCTCTTACTCAGATATGGTATATATGCACAACTTTTACTTCTAAAAAAAAAATTGAATTATACATTTATCAATCTCTTTAGCAATATCACTTTTGCGATAATTGATAAGGTATCTCTTAATGTAAGTAATTGATTACTATTTTGTTTTAGGTTAAATATCACTTAATGCAATAACTCATGATAAGGTATCTCTTAATGCAATAATTGATAAAAATGGAGTAATAATTTAAGCTTTATTTTTTTAAGTCTCAAATGAAGATTTGCATGGATAGGATATCCATTCAAACGACCCGATCCGTTTAAAAATGTCACGGGTCACATCGAACTTAATTGAGAATCCTGTGGGTCGCTCTATATTTAACTTGAAAAAAGTTAGTATACGTAATTGAAAATTGTAAGTATATTTTTAAAAAATCAGCTGACTTATTGTCGGGGTCGTATTTCTATTAGGTTATTGTCGTTCTTGT
Source organism: Galeopsis tetrahit (assembly GCA_963675135.1). Classification (NCBI taxonomy): domain Eukaryota; kingdom Viridiplantae; phylum Streptophyta; class Magnoliopsida; order Lamiales; family Lamiaceae; genus Galeopsis; species Galeopsis tetrahit. The sequence continues at coordinate 74,991,456 of OY776123.1, forward strand.
TTAATTAGCAAGAATTTTTATTTCATATTATGTTGATGCCCGAAAATTGATTAAATGAATTAGTATGCATCGAACACACTAACTACAGAATATCTATTAAAAAAAAGTTTACACACTTAGGATAATTGATAAAAGTATAGGTTAATGCAATAATTGATAACAAATAATAATTTGAATTAATAACATCCTTAAAGTAAGGTAGTAAGACCATTTTTGTCATTATAGTCTTTCTTTATTAGTTGACTGGGTAATTAACATTAAATAAACAATTCAAGACTATTTTCGATCGTTCCATGATGAGCTTCACAATGGCATCGACTTCGACCAAATACATATGCCCGATTCTAGTTCCGCTTATTTAAAAAAATTAATCAATGTTGTGAATATTTTATGAAATGACTAATTCAATTATTGTGTCAACAGTCAAATTAGTCTCTTTTTCCCCTTTAATCCCTATATTAGAGGAATTTCTTCTGATTATATTTAGGTATAGCTAAATAAATATTTCAGTCTTAACTCAGTAAGTTGAGTTTGCAGTTGTGTTATTCATTAATCTTATGTTCAATTTATTTAATTATTTTTATGTGTGTTCATAAAGTTTCCTAGTAATCAAATCTGAACTTTGAGGTATCTATTTAAATATAACAATAATTCGCACTTTTAAAAAGTAATAATAATGAAAACAAATTAGTCCCTCAATCAATTCATTCAATTCTAAATTTTGAATTATAAAATGTTCTCTCGAGTGAGAGTTGGGGTTTCTTCCGCCGCTGAAGAATAGAGTCAAAATTTTGGTTCTTGAGTTGCCGTCCGGCTGGCCTTTTCTCATCGAGTCTCAATCTTCTTTTGATCCCCCCCTTTTTTTCTACTATTTTTGTTTTCCGGATTCCTCTTCTCTCATCAACTGTGATTCTAACGTGATCGTGTGGCACTTTATCTTGTTTGTTTACTCTGTTTTTCGCAGATTTCTACTCTCATATCACGACACGATCACATCTGAGTGCAGATTCATGGAACGGGCTGAGGAAACAGATGGGGATATTCTGGATTTGGATGTTACCCGTGGTCCCACCATTGATTCACGTGGTCCGATCTGCTTAGTCGGTCGACTCTGCACTGACAAACCATACAATATGTTTGTGCTGATTGACGTCATGCTCAAATCTTTCAAATACCGCACAAAAGTTACTGCTAAGGAATGGGATAATAAGATGGTGATTTTCTCATTTGCGGAAGTGAGAGACCGAGAGTGGGTACTAAAAAGTCAGACATGGCACTTTGACGGATCACTCTTTGCTATTTTCCCGCTGACAGGATCGGACCAACCCTCATCGATATCAATCTCACATGCCACTTTTTGGATGAGAGTTTATGATCTTCCGATAGATTGTCAAATGGAGGAATTTCTAGTGTCAATAGCAAAGAAGTTATGCCAATTGGAGAGGTATGAATCCCCTGATCCCCTAAATCTTGGAAGCTGCATTCGGTTCAAAGGGGCAATTCATATCACTACACCCCTCCGAAATGGATTAAAGGTTCGATTAAACGGAGAGGAATTATGGCTGCCCATAAAATATGAAGCACTACCGAACTACTGTTTTTGTTGCGGAATTATTGGCCACAATTTTCGCTTCTGTGAGAACTATGATAAGAATGAGTGTCCAACCCCCTCAAATATGGAATTTGTCCCTACACTTAAGGTCTCGTCTATAAAAAGAACTCGTGGCATAAAAGTGGAAAGCAAACATTATGCACCTCCACCCGTTGATAGCACTGATGGGAGTACAAACACAAATAGTGAAAGGCTACCCAATCCCGCACTCAAGAGACTCTCCCTCAATGAACCCCCCAACAACCTGGACCACCTATCCACCAGCCAAACCCTCACCCATCCACAAACACAACTACCCACCCACACAACACCTACCCCTGCACCACACATCCAGAAACCCCCCACCACCCACCCATACACATCCTGTCCCTGCACCTACCACCCAAATACCCCTACCACAAAAGACAAAGCCACACCAAACTGAACATTCAAACTCCAATCACCAAATTCCCATCACTACCATATTCCAGAAATTAAACTCCTATCTCCCTGAGCAACCTTCAATCCAAACTGTCACTGAAACTGAGAACATTAACATGATCACTCAGACCATGAGTAAATCCATTGTACACCCTGAGTCACCCCCACCAGTAACACACACTCAACCCACCCTAGTGTGTAACCAACCTAGCCCTGAACCCCACTTACCATCACCAAGTCATCAACTACAGAGTGTTCATGACAACCCAACATCAATCAACCCGAAGAAAACCACATGGAAAATAAATGCCAGAAACAAAGAAAGCTCCGAGGCACTAAAGGCGAACACACAGACGAAATTTTATCTTGGAAAACGACAAATCTAGGAAGCCATTGATGAAATTGAAGTGGATAATAGCCAGCCGGAATACAAAAGAGTCAGAAATGTTTAAAATAAGGAAGAAACGGAGAAAGATAGTGTATTCACATCCCCTGAATCCACAACGGCGGTGAGTGCTAGCAAGCACCACTATCGAGGACAATGAGTTGCCTCGGATGGAACTGTCGAGGGCTTGGGAACCCTCGGAAAATACCAGTTCTAAAACAATTGATTCGTTTAAAGTCTCCCACTTTCAGTTTCCTGTCCGAAACAAACTGATGATTAGAGAGTTACGCAGGGTTAGTATAGGAAACTTGGATTCAATTCATGCTTTGGTATAGATTGCAACACAGATAGTGGTGGTCGTCGAGGTGGATTGGCAATACTGTGGAACAAAGAAGTGGATATTGAGGTGGTTACCTATTCTGACAATCATATTGACTGTCTGGTGGGGGGGGGGGAAGGCGCTGAGGATAGATGACGATTTACCGGAATGTATGGGTGGCCGGATAGTGCAAATAAGTGGAAAACATGGGGGATGATTGACTACCTAAGTAGAGGGAACGAACAACCTTGGTTATGCATTGGGGATTTTAATGAGATACTACTGAATTCCAAGAAGAGGGGCAGACTGATCCATCGGGAGACACAAATGGAAGATTTTAGAACATGCATGGATCGAAACGGCTTTGTTGATTTGGGCTTTGTGGGAAACCCATTCACATGGACAAACAATAAAAAAGGAGTGCGGAATATACAAGAGAGATTGCATAGAAGCATTGCTAATCACCAATGGTTATCACTATTCCATGATCACGAAATTGAGCACATGCCTCGAGTATTATCAGACCACTCCCCCATCCTGACCCAGTGGGCACTGCAGGACAAAGGGGACCGTAAACGGAAAACACCAAAACTCTTCTGATTCGAAGAGAGATGGCTACAGGAAGATAAATGCCGCGAATTAATTTGGAACGCCTGGTATTCGCCAAGAATGGTTTCAGAGTCGGGCCTGATGGGGAAAATAGAACTATGTGGGAGATCACTAGAAGCGTGGAATGATGAGGTATTTGGGGACCTACGAAAACAGATTGAAAAGGCTACAAAAGAACTTGACTGAATTCAGGCACTCCCACCGTCGGAAGAAAACCTCCAACAAGCCCGCTGCTTTGAGAATAAAATAGCAACAATGTTACGTAAGGAAGAAATCTTTTGGCACCAAAGGTCTCGTGTGTGCTGGATGAAAGATGGTGATAAAAACACCAAATTTTTTCATCAAATTGCGAGCGGAAGAAAGAAAAGAAACAGAATTGGGGGTATCACAGATGACAATGGAGTCTTGTGGACAAAAGAAGCTGATGTACAACAGGTTTTTCAAAGTCATTTCATGACTTTGTTCTCAGGAAGGGAGGGCCTTGATATGATAGAGGCGATAGAAGCCGTGGAACATAGGGTGTCAAGAAAGATGGAGGCGACTCTATCACAAGAATTCACAAGGGAAGAGATAACTACGACTCTCTTCCAAATGTTCCCTACCAAATCCCCAGGCCCGGACGGTATGTGTGCTTTATTTTTTCAAAAATTCTGGAATATTGTTGGTATAAATGTGATTAATGTTAATTTAGGTGTGCTGAATAAAGGTAATTGCCCATCCCCACTCAATCATACCTTCCTTGCCCTAATCCCAAAAGAGAAACGCCCTAACACCCCTGCTGACTTCCGTCCCATTAGCCTTTGTAATGTCATACTCAAAATAATCACCAAAGCCATTGCCAACCGCCTGAAACAATTTCTACCTTCCATTATCGATCCAAGCCAATCAGCCTTTGTCCCGGGGAGACTAATCACCGATAATGCCTTACTTGCCTATGAGATTTTCCACCGCCTTAAAACTAATACAGCCACTACAAAATGGTCTTTTGCCTTTAAGCTTGATATGAGTAAGGCTTATGACAGAGTGGAATGGGATTTTCTAGAAAGTGTGATGATTAAAATTGGTTTCCCTATCTCTTTGGTGAATGTAATTATGCGATGTGTGAGAACTGTGTCCTTTGCAACGCTCATTAATGGCACCCCCACGGATACCTTCCTCACATCTAGGGGTATTCGTCAGGGTGACCCATTATCCCCTTATTTGTTTTTACTATGCACTGAAGCTCTATCAGGTTTACTACGAAAGAAGGTACGAGAGGGATCACTACATGGAACCCAAATCTGCAGACGAGCCCCACCAGTCTCACATCTACTCTTTGCTGACGACAGCTTAATTTTTGGAAGGGTAACCGAATCGGAAATTGGGGTTATGAAAAAGGTGCTGGAAGTGTATGAAGCGACATCAGGGCAATGTATAAACCTTTCAAAATCTGATATCTGCTTCAGTATGGGGTATCAAATGAGAGAGGGGATGTTCTCGCCAACCTCATGGGTGTGAATAAAATGAACGAACATGGATTATATCTAGGAGTGCCGACGAATTTGGGCAGATCTAAAGGAAGAGTGTTTCAATCTTTGGTGCGTAAAACTGAAAAAAAGTTGAAAGACTGAAAAAACAGAATCTTATCTCAAGCTAGTAAACTTACAATCTTGAAATCTGTTGCCCAATCAATACCTACATACCTAATGAGCGTTTTCAAGATTCCACATGGGGTGATTTAGAAGTTGGAAGGGGCCATGAGTAGGTTCTGGTGGGGACAACAGGCAGACGAGAGACGAGTTCACTGGATATCTTGGGAAAAATTGTGTAAACCAAAGAGAGATGGAGGTCTAGGACTTCGAGATATTGCCGCTTTCAACATGGCAATGCTAGCGAAGCAAGGGTGGAGGATCCTCCAAAACCCGGATAGCTTACTGACCCGCACTTTGAAGGCTTGATATTTTAATAAAGGCTCCTTCTTGACAACAAATCCTGGATTTCGGCCTAGCTATACATGGAGAAGCATCCTAGAAGGGAGACGGATTCTGGAATCGGGATTGGTATGGCGTGTGGGAAATGGACAAATTATCAATGTTTGAAGGGACCTGTGGATTGACGATGGAGATAACCCATGGGTTGAACACCCCCTGATTGTGGAAAATGAGGAGATGCGCGTCCGTGATCTCATGCCGGATGCACAAGACCAGTGGGATGAAATGGCAATCACCAATCTCTTCACCACTCCAACAACAAACAAAATTCTCGCAATCCCCCTTAGGTGACCTGAGGGTCCTGACCTCATAACATGGAGACATACTCGAAATGGGGTGTACTCCGTTAAATCTGGCTACTATAAGTGGATGAATCAAGGAGACGAGATCAATGAAATGGCGGAAAGCCATGCGAACAGCAGCTGGAAATGGATTTGGCACCTAAAAGTGATGCCGAAAATACAAGTTTTTATATGGAGATGCTTCAAAGGGATCCTTCCGGTGTGCACTAATTTTATTGGAAGATACATAGATGTTGATCCTTTTTGTAGCGGTTGCGGCGCGGAAGTGGAATCGATGGAACATGCACTAAGAGACTGCGAAAAAGCTGTTAGGATCTGGAACACAACATCATTTCGGTTACCCCAAAGCAACACGGAAACTGAGGTCATGCCAATTGCTGAATGGATTCTAGAATCTCTGAAGAGAATCACTCAAGAGGATATACCAATTTTTGTAACGCTTCTCTGATTTATTTGGTTTGCCCGAAATAAGTTTGCCTTCGAAGGTAAAAGCTTGGAAGCCCAGTTTATATTTATTTCCGCGATTGGTTTGGTACAAGAATATAAGTGGATGGAGAGACTTACGAAGGGCATCGTGCATGAGAGAAATGAACTGAAGCCGAGATGAAAGCACCCTGATCCGGGCTGTGTGAAAATCAATACGGATAGCACGTTCAAGGCGAGACAAAATATTGGCATGGGAGGAGTACTTCGGGGCGAAGTGGGTGATATTTCTTGGTGCTTTGGAGAACAGGGGTCTGTAGCTATAATTGCAGAAGAGGCGGAGGCATTGGCTTTATTGCGTGGTGCACAAATTGCAAAACAAATGGGGATAACGCATGTCGTGTTTGAATCAGATTCCTTCGTATGTTACACGGCACTGATGAATGAAAATATGGATATGTCCAGATTAGGGACATTATAGCAGCAATTCTTCAAGAAACAAGAAATATGGTGAACGTGACTTTCAGCTGGACCAGGAGGGAAGGAAATGGTGTGGCACATGCCCTTGCTAAATTTGGTTCTACTATTTCTGATCCATTTTTTTCTAGTACCTTACCATCTTACTGTAAGGATGCACTCTTGTTTGATTCCTTAATATAAATGGATTTATTTTTCCGTTCAAAAAAAACAAATTAAATAACTTGTCACAATTACTTTCACACTTTTCTTTTTATTTTCTTTTTAAGACGTCTCACAATTACTTTCACATCCTTAAAATGAAAAACCTTTTATATACTCCACTCTCACAATATCCTGATCAAATTTACACAAATGTCACTACTTTTTCTCCACACATACTCAAAACTCAATTCATTTCTTTACTTTATACATAAATGTTTACAAAATTACCCCTAAAAACTCCACTCATTGTTACCCTTTCTTAGTATATGTGTTCATCGACCTATGAAAGTAATCACGAGATCAAGAAAGTACTTTTTACCAAATCTAGCTAATATTCTGTTTCGTATGTTTTATTGCTTTTGATTTTAAATCTTTTTTAAAATGTATATCGTTTTAATTATATTTACCGCATTTCTTCTCAAACTTGTTGGGAAATTAATTCCCCCAAGGGCAGACGAAAAATAAACAAGAAATAACACAATCAACAACACAAGAATTTAACGTGGAAACTCCAAAACCGGAGAAAAACCACGACCCACCAAAGAGATCACTATATGATTATTTTTTACAATCACACAGAATTCCTCTCTTTTGACACTCAACCCTCCTACACTCTTTCAAGTCTACAATACTCTCACCTTTCTCTCACGAGACTCTATTACAAGAGAATATAAGAAAGGACTTTAAACTAGAATCAAATACAAGACTAAAGTATATTGATTGGTGCATCTGTAACAAAGACCTAAGGACTCCTTATATAGGATTAGGAAGTCCTCCCTTCTTTCCTCACATCCGATGTGGGACAAAAACACCTTTAAAAAACTCCTTTTATTTTAGCACAAGCCCAAGCCCAACAAACTCCACCTTGATAAAATAAAAGAAAGCTACATTGTCTTCACCGACAAACATGATTCTTAGACCAAAGAATCAACATTCTCAAAACAGAGAACACCTACTCCACCATATGAGTAGAACACTTAGAATCACCCATTCTAAGAATTTCCTTCGGCACATGTCGAAAAAATACCTGCTGAAATTTATGGTGCAACTTCTAACTTTTGGCATTCATAGAAGTCTTTCAGCCATCGACATCTTTCACCACACACCTTGCATCCATGCCAAACCAATGCACATGTGGTCCAACTAACGTCATCACATCCTCGTTCATGGCAGTTGGACATGCCATAAGGATGTTCATATCCTCAATCAGAGGACATCATCTTCTATCATAACGTTAGCAACAGTTTCAGAGTCATTTGCCGCCACTCCACCTTGACAATTTCGCTTTACATGCCCAGATTTCCCGCACTTCCAACACACAGTGCCCTTGAAGTCCTTCTTCTTTCCTTTGCTAAAAGCCACCATTGCTGAATTTTCCGTTGAAGTTCGTCCTTCACTTGTCAGCCGTCTTTCTTCAGAAAGAAGTTTTCCTGTGACTTCAGCAAAATTTAAAGTTTCCTTCCCATACATCAAAATTTGTTTCATATGCTCATAGGAATGTGGAAGAGACAATATGAGTCTTAACGCCTTATCCTCATCTTCAATTTTCACTTTAATTGCCTCTAGTTCAGAAATAATACCATTAAGAGTACTCAAATGGTCTGAAATTTTCATACCTTCCTCCATCCGCAAGGTGTGAAATTGTTCCTTCAGGTACAACCGATTTGAAATGCCCTTTGCCTGGTACAGAGACTCCTACTTTTCCCACAACTCCTTGGCACTTGAAATCCCATGTACATTTGCAAGAACACTCTTGGCCAAACACAAATGCATTATGCTTGCAGCCCTCAGATCCAGATCCTCCCAATCTTCATCACTCATACTAGAATCTTTGTTGGTGTTACCTTCAGCAGAACCTGGCCTTCCTTTCAGAGCCTTGTGTACACCAGATTGTATCATCACGTCCTTAACTTGCACTTGCCACAAGCTAAAATTGATTCTTCCATCAAATTTCTCCACGTCAAACCTCATTGCACTCGAAGTCTTTAACATACCGTTTCTCCACCCTTAAACAATCGTCTCAAAAGAGACCCCCGGACCTCTCTAAAAAATCTTTTCTGATGTGGAAGATCAGACTACGCTGCAACCACAGAGCATACTAGGAATAAATAGAGACTAAACCCGGGCTCTGATACCACTTGTTGGGAAATTAATTCCCCCAAGGGCATACGAAAAATAAACAAGAAATAAAATGAAGAAATAACACAATCAACAACACAAGAATTTAACGTGGAAACTCCAAAACCGGAGAAAAACCACGACCCACCAAAGAGATCACTATATGATAATTTTTTACAATCACACATAATTCCTCTCTTTTGACACTCAACCCTCCTACACTCTTTCAAGTCTATAATGACTCTCACCTTTCTCTCACGAGACTCTATTACAAGAGAATATAAGAAATGACTTTAAACTAGAATCAAATACAAGACTAAAGTATATTGATTGGTGCATCTGTAACAAAGACCTAAGGACTCCTTATATAGGATTAGGAAGTCCTCCCTTCTTTCCTCACATCCGATGTGGGACAAAAACACCTTTAAAAAACTCATTTTATTTTAGCATAATCCCAACAAACTCCACCTTGATAAAATAAAAGAAAGGTACATTGTCTTCACCGACAAACATGATTCTTAGACCAAAGAATCAACATTCTCAAAACAGAGAACACCTACTCCACTATATGAGTAGAACACTTAGAATCACCCATTCTAAGAATTTCCTTCGGCACATGTCGAAAAAATACCTGCTGAAATTTATGGTGCAACTTCTAACTTTTGGCATTCATAGAAGTCTTTCAGCCATCGACATCTTTCACCACACACCTTGCATCCATGCCAAACCAATGCACATGTGGTCCAACTAACGTCATCACATCCTCGTTCATGGCAGTTGGACATGCCATAAGGATGTTCATATCCTCAATCAGAGGACATCATCTTCTATCATAACGTTAGCAACAGTTTCAGAGTCATTTGCCGCCACTCCACCTTGACAATTTCGCTTTACATGCCCAGATTTCCCGCACTTCCAACACACAGTGCCCTTGAAGTCCTTCTTCTTTCCTTTGCTAAAAGCCACCATTGCTGAATTTTCCGTTGAAGTTCGTCCTTCACTTGTCAGCCGTCTTTCTTCAGAAAGAAGTTTTCCTGTGACTTCAGCAAAATTTAAAGTTTCCTTCCCATACATCAAAATTGGTTTCATATGCTCATAGGAATGTGGAAGAGACAATATGAGTCTTAACGCTTTATTCTCATCTTCAATTTTCACTTCAATTGCCTCTAGTTCAGAAATAATACCATTAAGAGTACTCAAATGATCTGAAATTTTCATACCTTCCTCCATCCGCAAGGTGTGAAATTGTTCCTTCAGGTACAACCGATTTGAAATGCCCTTTGCCTGGTACAGAGACTCCAACTTTTCCCACAGCTCCTTGGCACTCGATATCCCATGTACATTTGCAAGAACACTCTTGGCCAAACACAAACGCATTATGCTTGCAGCCCTCAGATCCAGATCCTCCCAATCTTCATCACTCATACTAGAATCTTTGTTGGTGTTACCTTCAGCAGAACCTGGCCTTCCTTTCAGAGCCTTGTGTACACCAGATTGTATCATCACGTCCTTAACTTGCACTTGCCACAAGCTAAAATTGATTCTTCCATCAAATTTCTCCACGTCAAACCTCATTGCACTCGAAGTCTTTAACATACCGTTTCTCCACCCTTAAACAATCGTCTCAAAAGAGACCCCCGGACCTCTCTAAAAAATCTTTTCTGATGTGGAAGATCAGACTACGCTGCAACCACAGAGCATACTAGGAATAAATAGAGACTAAACCCGGGCTCTGATACCACTTGTTGGGAAATTAATTCCCCCAAGGGCATACGAAAAATAAACAAGAAATAAAATGAAGAAATAACACAATCAACAACACAAGAATTTAACGTGGAAACTCCAAAACCGGAGAAAAACCACGACCCACCAAAGAGATCACTATATGATAATTTTTTACAATCACACAGAATTCCTCTCTTTTGACACTCAACCCTCCTACACTCTTTCAAGTCTATAATGACTCTCACCTTTCTCTCACGAGACTCTATTACAAGAGAATATAAGAAATGACTTTAAACTAGAATCAAATACAAGACTAAAGTATATTGATTGGTGCATCTGTAACAAAGACCTAAGGACTCCTTATATAGGATTAGGAAGTCCTCCCTTCTTTCCTCACATCCGATGTGGAACAAAAACACCTTTAAAAAATTCTTTTTATTTTAGCACAAGCCTAAGCCCAACAAAACTAACTCTATGTAAATTTCTATAATTTTTCATTTTCATTTTCATTTTCATTTTAATTGAAAATATATTTTATATATCTAGCTTTTTTTTTCCTCTCTTTCTTTCAAAATAATAGATGTTGATTCACACTTACTTTTCTTTATCTATTTTTTTATCTTGATATTTAAGAGTGATCATAGAAGTATATAGAGGGTAAACATGTTAAAAAAAAAAAGTTCATTAATTTTATATGAAACAACAAAAAATATTAACAGTAAGAAACGAAAAGAGTAAAATATATTCTCTTCAATCAAAATTAACTTGCATCCGAAATTGAGCACACAAAATTAGGAAGATAAAAATGATTGTGATTTTGAGGTAATTTTATAGTTTGATGTATAAAGAAAAGTTATTCGTATAAAATTACAAATATTGTAAAAATAGAGTTTGCACAAGATTTTCTATATTTTGGAGTTTGTAAATTCTTCAAGAATATTCAAAAAAAAAAAAAATATTTGCAAATTATTATTGAAGGGGAGTGCCGATATAATAAGATAGATAATTTATCTTCTGAGATAGAAATAGAAAGAAAATAGGAAATAGATAAGATCTTCCCAAATGTTACTGAAAAACATACACCCTTTCAATTAAACAAATCTTTAAAACATACACCCTTTCAATTAAACAAATCCAAAATATCAACATTGAATATATCCAATCTATTTTGCGTTTCTCCCAAAACAAGGTCAGTGTTTTGTCGAGTTCAATTGGAATATAAATTTCCAGATCTTTTTTAGGTTAGTTTCTATGTTTTGAACAAAATAACTGCATATGTATAAATTCCTTTTTACATAAAATTAAAATATGTACTATTAATTATGGGTGAAGTACTAATTCGCCTTTATCGATATATTGCTCAACAATCACTTGTACTCGAAATTACTTCAATTTCGTTATATATTAAAATGATGTATTAATTCATCAATTTACAGACCGACTACATATAATCAGTCAAATTAAAGTTATACTTAGTATTTTTTTTTTGAAAATATCAATTTTTTTAAAACCTACAAATTCAGTATGTATTTTTTTATTAAAATGATGTATTAATTCATCAATTGAGGATCCTTATTTAAGGTACGGAGGGAGTACTTATACGGAGTGGGTCACAATTCAGTTAGCAATTTCCAGATTACTTGAATTTTGACTCAAATGTAAAGGGACCGGAATCATGGTTTCTTGTTTCCTGTATCATATTTTAATTAAAGAATTTTTTCCTCATACAAATTCGCATAGGAAACCTTCTAATTTAATTAGTATGTGTTAGCATTTTGGGGGATGTGACAGAAATTTGTTTTTAACTTTGTGCCTAACTAATCTTAGTTTATTAAAATTCTTGTCATTAAACATTCTTGAGGGGGCTACGTACTAGTGAGTTAACAAGATATTCTACAACCAAAGTGAAACTTATAATTTGGTTTCATGTATTTAAAGAAAATTGATGAACAAGATATTCTACAAGTGGAACTTATAATGAAATATAAAAAATCACATGAATGAATGGAATTGACATTTAAATGATATCATGATAACATTTTTTATATTTGTGTTTTACTAATTATTTTATAGACATTTGTAATGATAAAAAATAATCACCATCTTATCTTATAATAATAATGATGACACGTATTAAAAATTCAAATATATTATGAAAGATGTAATGTGGGCAAAGTATATGTATACAGTATATAAATAATAAAAGGTAAGAATTTAAATAGTTTATCGGGAAAAGTTTCAATGATCGTATATATTTAATCTAAATAAAAAAAAATTATGAAGAATATTTAAGGCACAAATAAAATAGTGCATGAGAAGATAGCACAAGGAGGAGTCAGAGTAGTATAGATCCACGTGATTACGTGAAGACCATGCAAGCCTATGTGACCAAAGGTATATTTATCCAATAGAAATTTCTTCATCATGCTTCGAGACCGTTAGTAATTAAATAATACCTCTTTACAAGTTAGAATTTTTAGATTGTAACTATTAATTTTTTAAAATGATATTAGAGCAATTCGTAACTCACAACTCAAAAACGAATGCTCGTTGATTTTCGTCAACTTTTATAAAATACAAGTGCAAGAGTATTTATACTACTAATCAATAATAATTGCTGCAGTATTAAAAACATGATGCCGTAAAACTGTTGTAACCGTGTAACAAACTCAGCTTATGTAAATTGAATTCCGACAATACTGTCAAAAACAGAAATGCACGCACATTTTGTGCATGGGGGCTCTCTCTAAACATAGCAAGTATTCATTACTGTATGTTGTGCAGGGCAGGGCATAGTGTTACCCATGTGATATATTGGGAATTGGGAATTGGGACTAATGACTCTGTGATCAAAATCCCAGTTCTTTGACATCTGGCCTTCATATCATGCAACCTATCAATTCCACCACCTGTCTAACCAATTATAATTAGAATGATTAAATATCTAAATTGAAATCATTAAAAAACTAAATCAACCCCGTCGACGTCGACGAAGATATCGAATTAGCCGCAAAATTGACCCAATCAAATTACTAAAAAATGGAATCGGGAAAGAGCATTTGCCGCAATACAAAAATATGCGTGAATATAATTAATATATTTATATTTAATTTGTCGGACATAATATAATTATAAATATTGACCATACCTTGTTTTCATTGAAAAATTCATGGGGGAAAGATTCTTCGGACAGAAACCGTTCTTGTGAAGAAAAAAAAAATGTATTTGTCAATTTTAAGCTAAAATTGATAAATTTAAATGAGCCCGCAAGCATAATGATTTACTCCAGACATCCCTCATAAAACATTGTTTCTTGCTTAGTGAGGGGTTGCAAATACAATTATACAAGTATGACTTAATTAAAATTAACTTTTTTTAAAAAAAAATTAATAGAATAGATCAAGTGATTAGAGCGTTACTATCTAAATTGTTGTTCGAGTCATCAGAAGAGGTCGAGAATGTTTTTAAAAAAATAACTTATTACTTAAAATCAAGGACTATGTTTGCCTTTAGATAAGATTCATCAATCCAAAGAACAAATATACCGAGTATTAAAATACATCCACCACCAGGAATTAAAAAACAAAAAAAATCAATTACAATTTTGCTTATCTTAAATAATTGCCTAATATCTTTATATCTTTCGGACATAATATAATTGTGAACATTGATAATTTATCCATATCTTATTTTCAGTGAATAATTGTCTTACAACTTAGGTTTAAAAACTTAGTTTTACTTTTACATTTACATTTTACACACTCGTTTATTTATCCATGAACTCTTACTCATTTTTTATTTAATTTAGTTGATAAGTATGAACTATGTCCGACTATATTTTATAAGTAACTAAATTTATTACAAAAGGGATTGCGTTAATTATAAGTTTTTTTTTTTTTTTTAAAGTATTTGGCCGGTTCCTTTATTACAAAGCTTTTTAAGCAATGATTAATTTTAAGACCAGCAAAGTGAGTATAACAAAATATTGAAGAAATTTTGAGTGGAAGTTTCTTTTAATTTACATATTTATTTTCGGTTAATTTTTTATTATTTTTTTCACTTTCTCCTCTTTAAAATTTATTACTCCATATTTTTCATATGAATAAGGTTTAGCCACGTCGACGCCTTACAAACCTGGTCCCACCTTATATGGCCCGTAGCCATGGCGACATTAATTAGAAATTGTACGTACGTAGGTTCTTTGCAATTATTTTAAGCATGGTAGAAAATCTAGACAAATATATATGAAATGAACCCGGATGATAAACATGGATTCTCTTGATTCTGTTAAAAAAATTATCGTGAGAAAAATATATGATAAAATAATATGTGAATATATAAAAAATGAGACTTACTAAGTATGTGTTTTTTTTTAAAAAAAATTGTGAAATTTACAAAAAGGTTTATGCCCAACAAGAATGGGGTAATCCATGCAATAAATTATAGGAGTATATTTCTGATCGTGTAATTAAATTAGGGTTTGGTAGATCTAAAAGGATTTTTGAAGACTTAAATTTTCACTATAAAAACACCCGTGACAAAACGTAATTTTGCCATTTAATTTAGGAACTTCTTTGGTTTATTTAATCTCTTTCACACACACACACACACACACACATATATATATATATATATAAAAAAAATACACAATTTATTTTCTAAAGAATACTCCATTTAATTAATTTATTTTATGTATCTAATTTAATTAAATAATAACTTATAAAAATTGTAATTTTAAATTTTTGTATTTTTAAATTCTTATTTTATATCTTGAATTTATTTCACATGTTAACATTTTTTATATATCTAATTAATTAAATTATTTAAAAAATTATGATTTTATATTCTTTTACTTTATAAATTCTAATTTCATAGATTGAATTTATCTTAAATACCTAATTAAAATTAATCGTATTAAAAATGTACTCTAGAAATTAAATGTGTACACACACATATATATAATCTTTTAAAATTTTTGAATAAATTTAATGTTATCGCATTATAACTTTTATTTAATTCATAAATTTAATATGTCACGTTATATCTTTTAAAAAATGAATTTTATTTATATATATAATTGCAATATTGATTAAAAAATGTCGCAAATTCCATAGTATTTTTTTAATATAAATTCATCACAAAGTTTGTTGCAAAATGTAATGAAAATGGTGTTATTATCCTTCCCTAGTGCAATTTTGTCACAAATCTTGGCGTCCAACAATTTCATCGCAAATTATGTTGACTTCCCGATCATTAATCAATTTTTTTTTTGCAATTTGCTATGTGTGGTAGTCACACAAAAATCATCGTTAACTTTTGCTTTTTTCTTTTTCCTAGTGTCAAATGTATATAGTTGCATAATTTTGATGAAAATGGAGAAACAATATAATTTTTTCATCAATTTCATACATTTCTTCACTCATGTGATTTGTTGCTTCATTTTCGTGTTCTAAATGAGTGCCCTAATTCCAAATCATTGGTGATCATTTCTGGCTTCCTCACTTACAACTCTACTTTGCTCATTAAATTCTAATCAATGGCTAGTATGGAGTTGTTTTCAAATTTATCAAAAGCATGTGGCATATTTGTTTTATGAGATGGAGAGAATTGTATAAGTTATTTTTTAAAATTAGAGTACTTTTTGGTATGAAATAAATTTTGGACAAATATTCTTATGCTTAATAAATCATTGGATTTCTTTGAAGCGCAATAAATTAGAAAGATGGATTTTTAAAGTTTGGTTATGATTAGTGCTAGATGGATTTTTAAAGTTGGCCTTCGAAAAAGCTTATGATTAGTGCTCTGAAACTCTATAGATGAGATGATGCAAGTTTTGATTGGAGATGGTCGAAATTGATTCAAGTGGTATATAGTTAGCTTTTATCTTTACTATTTGCAGTAAAGCTTTACGCAAGGAGATCCACATCACTTCCTATTTCTTATCGTTGCAAAAGACTAACTTTATGTTCACAGTTATTGATAGACTGAAAATTATATTGGAGGTCAATATGATGCAGGTCGGTCAAAATTGGAGGTCAACATGATGCAGGTCGGTCATTCACAATTCGTGCATCACACTGTCATTATGTTAAAAAACATTTTTGTAGAGAATGGGAAAACACATTTGTACAGAATGAGAAGGGGATGAAAGGCATTCTAGGTTGTTCTAAATTTTTTGCAAGACTCAAGGTGAATTTTCATAAAAGCAGGTACTTTGCTCTAATATGACAATGTGTTGTATGAAATGAGTGGATTTTCAAATTCAAAGAGACTCGACAAATGGTTAAAGATTATTCATCTAGTTATTTCTAAAAACCAGAGTAATTTTATGAGTAAGAAATAAATTTAGAACAATATTCTCATCTTTAATAAATCATTTTTAAAAAGTTTATGTTTATGTATTCTAGAACTATACAAATGAGATTTTTTAAAAAGCTTATGATTTTGTGCTCTGTACATATAGATAATACAAGATGCAAGGTAGAGAATGAGAAGATTATAAAAGGTCCAGATTTTTTTTTGCAGGACTCGTTTTTAAAGTTTATGATTCTGTTCTCGGGAACTAGACCCGATCTTTGGAGATGGCCGAAAGTAAGTGATTAGCTGTGTATTTGGAGATGTGATTAGCTTCTCTGTTTGTTTTTTGGTGAATGGAAGTCCTTCAATCGAATTTTAACTACAGAAAGAGATCCAATCTCTAATTTCTATTTCTTATTATTGAAGTGCAAAATCCTCTTAGGTTGAAGGAGAAGGCGATCCTCTTAGATTGTTTGAGATTTTTGCAAGCCTCTCAATTTCTATAAAAGCTCCATGGCATTGGTGAGGTAAGAATCGGGTATTTTGCTCAAATATGATGTTGTGTGAAAATTTTGAAATATATGAAATAAGTGTATGTTCAAGAAACTCGAACTTCATTTAAAATTTAAGTAAACAAGTTTTAGATACACATTTAATATGAACATGTAACTACCCTGTTTAATTAGTGTCTACCAAATATGTTTAATTATAAGATTATTTCATGAGACTGGTAAAGTTTAAGATTGATGACTATGTCTATTTTGGTGAATGAGAACTTTCTAGTGAATTTCAGTTGCAGAAAAACCTTACCCATGACAATATGTTTATAGTTATTTGATAGTTTGAAAATTGGAGTTATTGTTGTTGTGCAGAAATGACAATATGTTCACAGTTATTTGAACGAGACTCTACATTTCATTTTGAGAAGAATTTTGAAGAATTCAATATTTGTTTCTGAAAATGGTTGTAAGTATGATTAGGAGGGCATGTCAACTAGTTGTGTTTCTTCTCATTTATTATCTTGATCTAACATTCTACTACGGTCATTATAATTTTGCTTCAACGGTGAGAATTTGCTCATTGTAATATTATTAAGTACGAGTACTACTTGTACATCAATGCAATAAAAATCTCATGTTTACTTTAATTTAAAAACAAAAACAAAAATCTCCCTCCATTTTTTTTTATAGATGTTATTTTGACTTTTGATATTTTAAATGAGACTCAGTTGAAAATGAATAATAGTGAAATTTAAAGAAATATATACCGAAGGACAAATAAGTTAACGTGATAAAGAAGAGAAGTTGGGTCTCAAAAAATCAAACACTGGCGGACAATATTATCATTTATGTTGCAATTTGCATAAATAAACATATGGAAAGTACAACTTATGCTTGGCCAATTAAACTATTTTAATTAACATTCGGAGTAATAAATCATATTCAATTATTCCGTACACCTACCTCCATTCCAATTATATGCTAATTTTTATTTTATAAATGTCCAAATTATAAATAGAAAAATGTGTAAAAAATAAAATGAGGCCATTAAATTGGAATAAATGGAGTAATATATATTTTTTCGACAGGGATTATTTTATAATTAATTACTCCCTTCGATTATTTTCATTTTATCACTTATGGAACATATTTTGTGACTTCCTTCTCTTCTTCTTTCTAGCTAGTCATCAAGTTTGAGAGAAGACTTCCATCTTCCTCTACTCTACCGGAAGAATCTCTTAAGAGTGACTAAAGGGACTTTAATTACCCGACTCTTCGAGCACCTTCCTTACACGTCTGGAAAGACATGCAAGGTTTGCTTAAGCTTGCAAGAAAAAGGCCGGGAAGAAAAAGAAGGTAGTTTTTTCCATAGGTGGTTCAGTCTCATCCGCAGTCTATTCTCTTTTCAGTCCCGG
This sequence comes from Galeopsis tetrahit, assembly GCA_963675135.1. NCBI lineage: Eukaryota > Viridiplantae > Streptophyta > Magnoliopsida > Lamiales > Lamiaceae > Galeopsis > Galeopsis tetrahit. The sequence goes on from OY776123.1 coordinate 75,010,232, forward strand.
TTGAAGACGACGTAGATATACCTGTCGAAAAGAATTTCCAATGACGAATATACGCCGTTTACCACCACCTGGAAATGCACACGCTAGCCGACCATCATATTCTGATGCAGAAGGCAAAGAAGGGTCTACTATATCGCGCTGGAAAGTTCGCTGCGATAACATCCGGTTGACAGTCTACTATAGAAATCCGGGTAGAATTGAAATTCATTCCCAGATTCCAAGGGGTATACCATATCATGTGGCCAATGACCCTAAGTAAACTCTTCAGTGTGGGAAGATACCTCTGCACGCATTGAAGCTAGATAAACCCATCTCGGTGCAATCAAGAGTTCCTTCATTAACGAAGGGATCAGTCCAACCTTGGACTTGATCGATCTTTCGAGAATGAGGAAACACTTTTCCAGGTAGGTCTCCACTTTAACACAGTATAGAGCGGAATTTTTTGAATATGTTTCAGATACCGCGGAACAATTACTTATTCAAAGTAATCTGGAACACGATTAAGAAACTTCAGCCCTTCCTGCGTTATTCTAGTCGGTTCCGTATTCTATATTCTATTCTGTTCTAAATAATTGAAGAATTCTATTTGTAAGAACAAAGAGAAGCAAATTTATTCTATACTCGATAAGTACCAATAAGCAATGCTGGATTGATACCACTTTCTATGAGTAAATGCGTTTATCATTCGAAAGGCCTACTCGTACAAAATTTCCTTTATTTTTTTTGTCTTTCTTTCTGAATTTTTCGAATCTATGGATAAAATAAATATGATAAAGACAATATTATAAAGACAATAAAACCACATTGTTACGTTTCCACATCAAAGTGAAATACTAGAGTAGACTTAAGTCAAAAGGTATGGTATAGCAACCTTTCTGAGCGAGCCACTGGGATCTCCTGTAAACCCCCATGATGTGGTAAAGGGAGGATATTAGGGGAAGCAGTGAGTGGAGATTCCCCTGCAGAGAGCCGGATGAGAGGAGACCTTCACGTCCGGTTCGGAGGGCGGGGATATCCCGACCCTACTATCATTATGCCTTTGCAATGTTACTTGGTTCAACTCTATTTGTGACATTTTCTCGTTAAGTTTTGTTTCAAATTAATTGTTGATTTAGTTTTTTTAATGTTTTTTTCCCTAATTTACCTTATTTTCATAATCTCATTATTATTGGAAAATATTTTTTCTCCACCACTTTATTTCATCTGTTTCTCTTTTATTGGATGATAAATCTATCAATTTTTTTTTAATTCTATACAAAATCTCAAAGCGTAAAATAAAATGAATATGAGTGATCAAAATCGCACCACCCTCGTGATTCCCTTTGCTTTGCAGGGACTTAATTGAGTATACCACGCCCATTGATTCGAACGAATTAATACTCCTTCTATTCACAAAAAATGTGTCTCCTTGGCTGGACACAAATTTTAAGAATAATTCATATTTTAATATATAAAATAGATATGCGGGGTAAAGAATAAAGGATTAAAGGGTATTGTCGATAAATCATTAACTTTGATAATAAAGTAGCTAGAAAAATATTTAAAAATTAAATGTTTAAATAGAATGAACATATTTTTTGTGGAACAAAAAATAAGATTGAACATACTTTTAGTAGACGGATGAAGTATATCTTTATGCATTAATTATGTTGAAAATAGCACATAACATGCGTTTTACTTGACTAATTATTTTTTTCAACAAAATTTCTTAATATCGGTGAAAAGTTAATCAAACTAAAAATTTGGACATAGATCGAGAGTAACAAATCTATACTAAATTTCTAAACAAAACAAAAATTTTAGAAAAAAAAAATTACAATATTGAAGAAACTGAAATATGTCTAGCTTAAAATTGAATTATACATTTATCAATCTCTTTAGCAATTTCACTTTTGCGATAATTGATAAGGTATCTCTTAATGTAAGTAATTGGTTACTATTTTGTTTTAGGATAAATATCACTTAATACGATAACTCATGATAAGGTATCTCTTAATGCAATATATAATTGATAAAAATTGAGTAATAATTTAAGCTATTTTTTTAAGTCTCAAATGAAAGTTTGCATGGATAGGATATCCATTCAAACGACCCGATCCGTTTAAAAATGTCACGGGCCACATCGAACTTAATTGAGAATCTTGTGGGTCGCTCTATATTTAACTTGAAAGAAGTTAGTATACATAATTGAAAATTGTAAGTATATTTTTAAAGAATCAGTTGACTTATTGTCAGGGTCGTATTTCTATTAGGTTGTTGTCGTTCTTGTTTAATTAGCAAGATTTTTTATTTCATATTATGTTGATGACCCGAATTGATTAAATGAATTAGTATGCACCGTACACACTAAATACAAAATATCTACTAAAAAAAAGTTTACATACTTAATAGGATAATTGATAAAAGTATATGTTAATGCAATAATTGATAATAAATAATAATTTGAATTAATAACATCCTTAAAGTAAGGTAGTAAGACCATTTTTGTCATTATAGTTTTTTTTTATTAGTTGACTGGGTAATTAACATTAAATAAACAATTCAAGACTATTTTCGATCGGTCCATGATGAGCTTCACAATGGAATCGACTTCGGCCAAATACATATGTCCGATTCTAGTTCCATTTATTTAAAATATTAATTAATGTTGTGAATATTTTATGAAATGACTAATTCGATTATTGTGTCAGCAGTCAAATTAGTCTCTTTTCCCCCTTTAATCCCTATATTAGAGGAATTTCTTCTGATTATATTTAGGTATAGCTAAATAAATATTTCAGTCTTAACTCAGTAAGTTGAGTTTGTTGTTGTGTTCATCATTAATCTTATGTTCAGTTTATTTAATCTCAAGAAGTTTTAATGGCATTGCTCATAACTTGGCACAATCGACTGTTAACTCTCCTTCTCCTCATGATTGGACTGGAGTAGATATTCCAACATGGATTCAGGATCAATTTTTAAGCTACTTATAAATGCTCGTCTCGATCCTGAGACCGTGTTTTCAAAAAAAAAAAAATTATTTATGTGTATTCATAAAGTTCCCTAGTAATCAAATTTGGACTTTGAGATATCTATTTAAATATAACAATAATGCGCACTTTTAAAAAGTAATAATAATGAAAATAAATTAAATAATTTATCACAATTACTTTCACACTTTTCTTTTTATTTTCTTTTGAGAATTTTCCTCGAGTCATTCCTATAGCACCCTAAGCAAATAAAAACTACCACTTTAAAAATTGTCTATTAGGTTCAAATTCGAAATAAAAAACCAAACCCACACTTACGTAATATATCTTATATTATTTACGTAATATAATAAATAATTCAAATTTTAAATTCCATTTTCTTTGGAGCTCATCAATTCCCTAATTTCATGGCATATTTTTGAAAATCGGCTGATTTTCCAAATTTCAATTTATTCAATTTATCATAAATAATTAACTCAAATCTTTTTTTTTTGTCGGTCTCTTATTAAATTGTTCTCCAAATTCTCTTTCTCTCTCAAATTACGTTTCTCCAAATCTATGATTACAGATCCTTGGATTTTACAGTTAATCGACATAGAAAACGCTCGTGAGTGTTGAGCCTCGAAATTTCGACCAAACTGGCTTCTTCTAACGTTAGGAAACTCCGCATGTCGGTTTGCTTCTCTCCGGCGGCGTTGCCGCTGGATTTTACGGCGAGCGGAGATTTGTTTCAGCGTTTGTGTACGGTAAGTGTTTGTGAAAATGCCCGTCGTCACCGTCACCACCCCAATGTCGGAATGATTCAATCCATATACCAAAATAACACTCTATATGCATTTTTTTTATTCATACATTCCTTACTAAACGTATGCATAGTTGTCGTCGTATTTAATTACATGCATTAATGTATATGAATTTTGTTGTTCATACATTCATTTCTATATGTATGCATATTTGTCGTCATGTTTACATGCATTCCTTTATATGCATTTTGTCCTTCATATATTACCTGGTGTAGGGAATGAACTTTTTAGTCGAAAAAGAATGATATGGGGTTTTTGGAAATCGCCTGAATGAAGTGCATAAATTTTAGAAATTAATCTTTTAGCTAAACAAATTAATCTAATTAATTGGGATGACCTTTTTAGGAAATATTTAAATTTTGGAAGGTGATGTGATAACACGATCTTCGAAAATATGCATATTTATAATTTAATTATATGTTAATGCTGACTAATATATAATAATTCGAAATTATTTAAATTGAAAAAGGACATATCTGTCTTATTAAGTCCCATTTTGAATCAATTGTAATAAAAATAATAAGCTAGTCCATATTAGAAAAAAAGTAGTAGTGAAATGAACCTAATAACAAATTACCCTTTTCTTTTTAAAACGTTACACAATTACTTTCACATCCTTAAAATGAAAAACATTTTATATACTTCCACTCTCACAATATCTTGATCAAATTTACACAAATGTCATTACTTTTTCTCCACACATACACAAAACTCAATTCATTTCTTTACTTTATACATAAACTAGTGCACGCCCCGCGTAACACGCGGGATTGTAAAAAAAACAAAATTATTTAAACACAACTGATTTTTTTATTTAATTATAAACTATAATGGTTACACTATTAAAAATATAAGAAAAAAATGGCATTTTCCAAAAATTTCTGCCAATTTTAGAGTAAAGAATTAATGAAAATGTAAACAACTTTCTTCAAAATTTATAATAAATACACTCAATTAATAATTATTGAGAAGAACGTTCATAAAATTTTGAGACTCTTCTTAATGTTCATGTAAGATTGAAAAGCCCAAACAAAAGAAACCTATATCTTAAAGAAGCAATGCAGATATTGATCTTAAAGAAGCAATGAAGATAAACATTAAATCATAATCATCAAAAATATTTATACATCATAAAAGAGTTAGAAAGCTGACACAAATATTATGAAATATTGAACTCATGATAGAAATGCATTGAATATAAAAGTTAAATATACAAACACGCATGAAAATTATAGCATGTATAAAATTCTGAAGAAAGTCCCAAATGTCAAACATGAGAAATTAATGTAAAAGATTAGTTTGAAGCCGTCGTAATTAAACCAATCCAGCAGGTTCAAGTCCTTCATAGTTGCATAATTCATCATTACCACCCCTTGACACCTAAAAAATGAAAAACAGAAATAAGTTTTTTTGTTTCAAACTTACTATTCACAAAATTAATCACCAGTTCACCATAACACCTTTATAAAAACCGAAGATTGGAATTTTGTTCTCACCCGCTCCGCTTCAAAGACAGAATACAGAAACAGGAGTTTCTATATTCTGTACAATACGCATCGTACACATATACTTGTAAGGGCACTTAGATTGTGGATATAAGAAGCGATTCGTGAAATTCATGTGATCGTGTTCTGACTACGAGGATCACACTACGTATGTGGAATTCAACCGGGTTCTAGAATCTTCCGCTGCATTGAGAATTACAGGTTGGTAATTCTAATTTTGTTTTTCTCGATTAATTAAATCCAAATATGCGGGATAAAAAAAATCAAACGACTTATTTAAATAAATTAATTCACATTTAATAATAGTAATAATAAAAATTAAAAAATTTAAACATTTCATTTTATTGTTACCCAATTGAACAATCGGAGTAAAATTTTATATTGCATCATTAAAAAAAAAAAAAAAGACATTTCATTCGAAATGAAATAGCCTAATTAAAAGAAGATATAAAAATATACCAATTTGAAATTAAAAAAAAAAAAAAAGCAAAACCAAAAGACTAACCGGAACTAAAAAAAATCAAGATTTTGAATCTAAATGTATATGAAAAGGAATAGATCATTCATGTATATGAAGAAGACAAATCTGAGAATATCATTAGGATGTGGAGAGGAAGAAGAGGTTAAAAAAAAATGTTAGAATATGAATGGAAAAATGAAACATCAAAATGAGAGAACAATATTAACTATAAGAGTATTATGGACTTAAGAATGCAATAAAATTTACTATATCTCAGATTTTTTCCTAGAATTAAAAAAAAATGCAATAGTTTTTCTTAAAATTAAATCTAACTATTACAATCATAACATTCCCACCTAAAATTACAAAATTATTTTGATATATTCGATTTCCAAGTAAAATTATAAAATTCTTTTGATATCTTCAATTAGTAGAGATGGGTGAGCATTGGTTAGAGACTTTATTATTTCCTGCACAAAAATAAAAAGATCAACAAAATTATAGACGATAAAACGCAAAACAAATATAGATTAATAAGATATAGTTGAAAAATGATTTAAAAACAGAAATAAATTCATGGAAAAAAAAAAAGTGACTTGGAGAAGAAAAAATAGTTAAATAAAATGGCCATACGTGATCGGGATCCGTGATCGGGATCCATTCAGGTGTCAAAATCTTGAAATACAAAAAAATAGTTATTAAACAAACACAATTGAATGTCTTACTTTGATTCCTAAAAATAACAAATACAGATTTTATTATATGAAATTTGATGAGTTCAAAAAATTGTCTAAACAAATAATTTATCATATACACTTTGGTAATAAAAATACATTGCTTGATCCATCATACAGAAAATTAAGAAGTAGAAAGAAAGACAGATTACACGATTTGTGGAACTTTGTACGTAAAAATTAATGGGTATCATATACACTTTGGTAATAAAAATACATTGCTTGATCCATCATACAGAAAATTAAGAAGTAGAAAGAAAGACAGATTACACGATTTGTGGAACTTTGTACGTAAAAATTAATGGGTCACTCACAAACTTGAAAACTTGCTTGCTTAAAAGAGCACCCTGGTTCACATATGATGAGGCCATGTTTGATAGCTTAGATTAAACCTAGATTAACTATATATCATTTTTATTGGTTGTTTGATAACTTAGATTAAGGGTAGATAATGCTTTAAAATTTATAAAGTTTAGTTATCATCCTAATCTTAGATAATCCGTCTATGCTATCAAACATGCCCTGAACATATAATGAAGCTGAATTAGTAAGGCAAGAGTTTATAATTTTTTATTCAATTATTATAAGCAGAAGAAAACTGTTAATAATAAGAATGATAAAGAACCTTACAGAGATTAGAAGAACTTCAGTACCTTAACATCGAAATACAAAAAGAGTTAACATATACAAAATTGAATTGCATATTCATTGGTTCTGAAATAACAAATGCAAATTTTATAGTGTGTGTGAAAAAAAAAACTCATGTAGGAGTGAGACTGTTAATTACCGTGTGTGCAAAAAAAAATGGTAAAATCTCGGGAAAAAAATGAATCAGAAGTCTTCGTATACCGAAATTGTAAAAGATGACCAAAAACTAATGAATCTTTGTGGTTTTTGTAAGTTCTTATCCAAGCACGAAGGAATCCCAAAAAATTTTCATCCCAAAAATCAGAATATCAAAATTGAAATAGAAAATAATATAACATACATAAATCAAGTGTGACACTGAAAAATTAATTCTATTACTATAATATTGAGAACCAATGCTATGAGCCATCATAATTAAGTTCCTCCAAATAAGAAGGAAATTCAAAACTTTTTTATCCAACAGATCAAGACTTTTTTTTGTGCAAATATGTTAAAAAAAAATGAATCAAAAGAAACATAATCGAAAATAAAATCATGTAAATCAGAACATGAATCAAGAATTTAGAGTTTGTACACAATAACAAATAACTATGAAAGAGGAATAAAAGATAATTAATCAAGAAAGAAGATAGAAAGACGGAGAGAAGTCATGTTTGAAGCACACATTTGTAATTGAAAATATAAAATGTCAATAAATAAATAATGACATGTTGATAAACAGAAAAATAGATAATAATATTTTACTTGAGAAGAGTAGTACGAATCAAACATCCTCATCCGAATTCTGTCAAATCTATCCAAAAAAAAATCAGACTACACAAATCCAGTTCAAATTAGTTAATAATACAAAATTTCTCAAAAATTCATAAACAAAAGACAATATACAGGGTATTATCTAAATGTGTAAGTATAAGTGTTTTTATCTTAGAGTAGGCAGCAAAGCATAACTTATGTTATATTTTTTCTATACATGCACGCTTCCTAAACAAACACAAACATTTCAGTTAATTTAGAAATTTAATATAGAATTGAATACAAACAGAGACTTAAACGTTTAGACTGTCTCTGCAAAAAAACACCTTTCATACCGCCATTAGAGAGACCAAACAAAAGTTCCGATGCATTTGGGATAATCAACAGCAACAACAAATCCATCATGCTACAGAGGCAACGGTGGTGGTGAGGTGTGAAATATGGCGGAGGCAGCGCGTGTGCAGTAAAATCAAAATTAGGTACCATTTAATAAGAATCCAAAAAATTAATGTTGTAATTAAATGAGAAATTAATAAAATCAAAACTAAAAAATGAGAGACAGTATAAAAATATTGAGAAAATGGGGAGATTAATGATTAGAAAGAAATCCTTACGAATTTAGGTGCGGTAATCCAGAAACATCAAAGGTCATTGAGCAATGGAATCGGCCAGCGGCATCATTATGGCGTGGAGTGAAATCGAGCGAAGAGGCGTGGAGAGGTTTTTGAAGGAAGCAAGAAGAAAGGTGAAAAGAAGGAAACCATAAATGAGATGAAAAAACATAGAAGGGAAGAAAATTGAAAAAAAACACATTTTCGTCAACATTAATATTCCTTCGAGATAACCCTCGACTCTCAGTCTTGATTAATTAGAAATTCTAATTTGGAGCAAACACAATCTTAATAAAACTTCAAATGATTGGAGCAATTTCTCAATGGTCCAAAAATCGACAAAACCATTAAATAAATTAAGGTACCATGAAAGTTTTTTTTTTTTAAAGAAAACAAACTAATAACAGTTTTTATCCAAATTCTATATTTCCTTGCATAAGATTAAATACGTATTCTTAATAAAGATCCAAATATATGTATTAAAGATATATTTATATATTAATTATAAAAAAGATTATTATATTGAATCTACAGAAATCCAAAAATTACAAAAAGATTATCATATACTAATCTACATAAACTCAAAAAAGTAAAAATAAAATATTATGATACTAAATCTATTTAGTTGTCGATCCACAAACATATTCTGTCAGACAAATAAAGTGCAGTGAAGTGAAGAGATAGTTCTTAGTATTAAAAAAAATGTAAATATGCAATTAAAATAGGAAAAGCGATAAGGAGCCTAGAGAATGCAAATAAACATAAAATTGTCTTAATCAACACGTTCATGTCTTCAATTAGGGATTGATGATTTGATTTAAAAAAATACTCCCTCAGAAATAAGTTATTTTGAGGTTCTAATTTATTTAAACTTACTAGTGCAGTGCCCGCGTACTACGCGGGATTTAAAAAAAAAGTTTAGATGTAAAAAAAAAATAAACAAAAGAAAATTTAAGAATCTGATAAAAAAAAGATTAACTATGTGATATTATTGAAATGTAATAACTTAATTAAATTAATTTAAACCATATATATTTTAATAATGTTTTATGTTATTGTAATGCATATTTTTTTAGCTCTCATACATTATCATACATACATGATAAATTGGAGAGTTACATGATAAATTTTCTTCAACATTCTTTAATGTTTTATAAAGTCATAATTATACACGTTTTTTAACTTGCTATACAACTTATATAATAAAAAAATTTCAGAATAATACAACTATAAATGTGACAAAATACTAAGATATTGAAACAATGAAAGAAACCATTAATATTGAAGCAATGGAAAAAATCATCAATTACAATGAATATAAAGGAAAAAAAAAATCATCAATTACAATGAATATAAAGGCTACACATAACAGTAGTTAAATGAAGAAAATAGAATATCCAGATGTGAAAGATTTTATATTTAATTGACGGATTAAATATATAAGAAAAGTAAACTCATAGGTTTACACATATATATATGAACTCACAAATATATTTGATAAAAATGTGATTTCATGTTCAGATCCTTGTACAAATAAAAGAATAATCATATAATTCATCTTACATCTCGATTATGGGTGGACATATGGATATATAAGATGATATAAAAATAATATTAAAATTTATTTAAAATGACATATTAACCAACGTTTACAACAACGGAACATTACAGCAATAATGTGTTAAAGTAGAATAGAAATTACACCATAATCACATTTAAAAAAGTAAAGTCAAATAATATATTTCAAAGAAAAAGGTAAATTATAAATAATCATATATGATTTCTGATCTTTATTCTCCAACATTTTTAGCCTCAGACTCCCAATTATGTTCGCAACAATCCAGACTATCCAATAATTACTAAGGAATAGAAAATAAAAGAAAGGACAAATTCATATCCGTAGTACAAATATGAGTAAAAGATTATAAAATCAGTAATTAATAAAGAATAATGAATAATGAAGAAGAGAACAATTTCATATTTATGGTACATACTACAATCCAAACTATCCAATAATTAGTAAGAAATAGAGAACAGAAAAGAGGAATTTCATATTTGTAGTATAGATATGAGTAAAAGATTATGAAATCCTTAATTAGTAGGAATGCATAATTAAGTTAAGAAGAGAACAATTTCATGTAAAATTCAGAGTCATTTGATCTTATCGTCTTTAAAAATTGACATTATTCTCGCAACAATTCAGATTATACAATAATTAGAGAATGGAAAGAAAATAATTTTATATTTGTAATACAGATAAGAGCAAAAAATTAGGACAATAAAAAATATAACAATTTCAGTTTTACAATACAGATATGAGAATGTAAAATCACAACATAAACAATAATTTTAATTAGAACAATAGAAAAGTTGAGATGAAGAACTAAACGACGGTAGATGAGGATTAAAAAACAGAAATAGTGTAGAACAAAATTGATTGATCACCAAATTCTTTGAAAAAAAATAAGGAAAAAATATTTACAAAGAAAAAACAACAAAGTCGATCTCTTACCCAATGTGAAGCCTGGATATGGACGGGCATGACCATTTCAGATAAAACAATCGAAAATAGCCCCAAAAAAAATCTTAGTATGAGTAATAAAATAGGAAGTCGGCAATGAAGGAAATAGAATAGAGAAGAGAAATTGAGAGAGAATGTAGAGAGAAAGAAGAGATCGAATAAAAAATTGACGGTTTCTTATAAAAAATTAAAGAAAAAAAACTGTCAAAAACATTTAAATAAAAATATTCAAAAATAATTATTAAAAAAAAAAAGAAAAAAAAAAAACCGACTCACAGAAATTCAGAATTTCAAAATAGAAAAAGGAGAGAAAGCCACGTAGGAGAGATAAAAACTCTCAATTATAATCTCGAGTACAAATAAATTAGATAAATTAAGGTGTAAATTTAGGATTATAAAAATTGAAACAATGAAAGAAACCATTAATATTGAAGCAATGGAAAAAATCATCAATTACAATGAATATAAAGGAAAAAAAAAATCATCAATTACAATGAATATAAAGGCTACACATAACAGTAGTTAAATGAAGAAAATAGAATATCCAGATGTGAAAGATTTTATATTTAATTGACGGATTAAATATATAAGAAAAGTAAACTCATAGGTTTACACATATATATATGAACTCACAAATATATTTGATAAAAATGTGATTTCATGTTCAGATCCTTGTACAAATAAAAGAATAATCATATAATTCATCTTACATCTCGATTATGGGTGGACATATGGATATATAAGATGATATAAAAATAATATTAAAATTTATTTAAAATGACATATTAACCAACGTTTACAACAACGGAACATTACATCAATAATGTGTTAAAGTAGAATAGAAATTACACCATAATCACCTTTGAAACGTTTAATACGTATTTTTTCTGTTGCCGACTTCCTATTTTATGATTTCGCCCTCTTCTTCTTCTGTGCTTTTTCTGCTGTATATTCTCTCTCTCAGTTCCTCTCTACATTCATTCAGCCTCTTCTTGTTCGGTATACTCTCTCTCAGTCAAAACTCCACTCATTATTACACTTTCTTAGTATTTGTGTTCATCTACCTATGAAAGTAATCATGAGATGAAGAGAGTACTTCGTATGTTTTATTGCTTTTGATTTTGAATCTTTTTAAAAAGTATGTCGTTTTAACTATTTTTACCACATTTCTTCTCAAACTAACCTTATGTAAATTTCTATAATTTTTCATTTTCATTTTAATTGAAAATATATTTTATATATATAGCTCTATTTTTTTTTTTCTCTTTCTTTCAAAATAATAGATGTAAGTTGACACTTACTTTTCTTTACCTATTTTTTTGTCTTGATATTTAAGAGTGATCATGGAAGTATATACAGGGTAAACGTGTCAAAAAAATGTTCATTAATTTTATATGAAACAACAAAAAATATTAACATTATGAAATGAAAAGAGTAAAATATATTCTCTTCAATCATAATTAACTTGCATTCGAAATTGAGCACACAAAATTAGGAAGATAGATAATGATTGTGATTTTGAGGGTAATTTTGTAAAGTTTGATGTATAAAGAAAAGTTATTTGTATAAAATTACAAATATTGTAAAAATAGAGTTTGCACAAGATTTTCTATATTGAAGTGTGTAAATTCTTCGAGAATATTCAAAAAAAAAAAAAAATATGCAAATTATTATTGAAGGGAAGAGCCGATATAATAAGATTGATAATTTATCTTCTGAGATAAAAATAGGAAGTAGATAATAAGATCTTCCCAAATGTTACTGAAAAACATACACCCTTTCAATTAAACAAATCTTTAAAACATATACACCCTTTCAATTAAACAAATCCAAAATATCAACATTGAATATATCCAATCTATTTTGCGTTTCTCCCAAAACAAGGTCAGTGTTTTGTCGAGTTCAATTGGAATATAAATTTCCAGATCTTTTTTAGGTTAGTTTCTATGTTTTGAACAAAATAACTGCATATGTATAAATTCCTTTTTACCTAATTAAAATTAAAATATGTATTAATTATGAGTGAAGTACTAATTCGCCTTTTTCTATCGCTCAACAATCACTTGTACTCGAAATTACTTCAATTTCGTTATATACTAAAATGATGTATTAATTCATCCGTTTACGGACCGACTGTATATAATCAGTCAAATTAAAGTTATACTTAGTATTTTTTTTTTTAAATATCAATTTTTTTTAAACCTACAACTTCAGTATGTATTTTTTCTTTTGAATTTTCTAAAAAAAAGAAAAAATTATGACTCGAATTCATAACCTCATGTTTTAAGTAGTGATACTCTATCCAATTTAACTAATTGAGTTATCTCACTTTGTTGTTTGTTGTTTATCATTTCATTAATAAAAACACACTTAATGCATTGGGTCACATAGTGTTTCTTAGTATCCATGATATAAATTTTAGAAGTGATTCATTTTCCCATTTTAACATTAAAAAATAGTAATTTAGCCGGTGTTTTTATAATCGAATCGAGGACCAAATTAAATTGGGCTTCGATTACCAATTTGACCGGAGGTCCAACTGCCAAAATTGTTTTTTTTTTTTTTTTAATATGTTAAAGTTTTAGTGTTTCCTATGTCACATCATTCACATGTATAAAAAATATATATACACAATTATAAAATTATAAGATTAACATCCAAATAGGCACAACAAAGTTATAAATGGTAAAAATAATTAAAAATAATTTTAATTTTGAGGCAAATAAAAAATGTGAAAGTAAAATTGAATTTAAATCATAAATAAATTAATAAAAATAAATTCGGTTCAACGGACCGATTTTTTTCAATTAAACCTCAAAAACAATTTTAGAGGGATAGTTGGACCGGAGATTAAAAAAAGCAGTTAGTTTAATTAACTTGATTAATTATATTTGGCAAGGAAGGGTTGGTTTGTTAAATAAAAAAAGAGAGGTATAAGCAGTAGTATTTTATTTGAGGAAATTAAGAATTGAGTAAAAATAGCTAGAAAAAAGAAAAGAAAAAGGATGTATTAGAGGAGGATGAAAGAAATATATTTAGTGAGGCTATATATATACACTACTATATTTGTAGTGAAGCTTCGATCACGTGTTAACGTGAAATACTTCACATGGAAGACACTGCAGCAGCCCAGTTTCACTTTCTTTTTGTTTAGTTTTTTTTTACTTTTGTGGTCAAATTAATTAAGCTCACACGAGCCAGATGTCCATGCACTGCTGCCCTGCCTATATAAACCCCCTCCCCTCCCCTTCCCTTCTTATTCTTTCATCTACAACTTAAATCTCTTAATTCCATATACTACTTAATTACTTTTCTCTCTCTCTCTTTATTCAATTCAATTCGTATTTTCCAATTAAAATGGCGATGGTAATATCTCATCAGTCGAGACTTGAGAGTTTAGCTGCAGGTCAGATAAAAGCATGCAGCAAGGGGAGTACATCTTCTTCGGAAGTGATCATCCCTATAATAAACCTCTCCGACCCTAACGCCAAAAGTCACATAGTTGAGGCCTGTACAGACTTGGGCTTCTTTAAAGTGACGAACCATGGCTTTTCCATGGATTTTCTAGATAATTTTGAAGCCGAGGCCCTCAACTTCTTCCAAAAAAGTCGGCAGGAAAAGGATATGTCCGGCCCCTACGGCTACAAAAGTATTGGCCCCAATGGCGATTACGGCTACCTGGAGTACCTCCTCTTCTGCGCCAGTTTCCACCTTCCAGTTCACGGAATTTCAGACACTTTGTGGTAATTATTACTAGTATATTACACTAATTTCAATCATAATCTTGATTAATTAATATGTATGAATTGAATGGTGCAGGAGGCTGGTGAGGGAGTACGTTGAACAAGTGAAAGATATGACTTGTTTGATTTCAGAGATGATTGCGGAGGGAATGGGGAATGGGGATAAGAAAATCCTGAGTCGGCTTCTGAGAGACGAGAAAAGCGACTCCCTTTTCAGGCTAAACCACTATCCGGCACGTTCTGAGTTTGAGACATTGCCTGGTACTGGTACTGGTACTGAGCCTATGATAGGATTCGGGGAACACACCGACCCACAGATTATATCTGTTTTAAGGTCCAACCGTGTATCAGGCCTCCAAATATGTCTCAAAAACGGAACGTGGGCCTCTGTCCCCTCTGACCGCACCTCTTTCTATGTCACAATAGGCGACTCATTACAAGTATTAATAATTCTCAACTCCATCTTAATTCATTTCTAATTAATAATTATATTAATTAATTTCGTAATTGCTTGCAGGTCATGAGTAATGGCAAATTCCAAAGCGTCAAGCACAGAGTATTGGCCAATGACAATGCTTTCGAGGAGGAGCGATTGGCAATGGTGTATTTTGGAGGGCCACCATTGACTGAAAATGTCAGGCCATTATTCCTGAAAGAAGGAGAAGAGAGCTTATATGGTGAATTCACGTGGGCAGAATACAAGAACTCAGCTTATAAGACAAAGCTGGGAGATGATAGGTTGGCCACTTTTCTGAAATCTGCTTATGTTCCCCACTAGAACATCATGTTTCCGGAACAAGAACTACTACTGTTTTACGGCTGCTTTTGTAAATGTATAATATAGTCGTAATCGATCCCAACTCGCAAAAATGGTTGTGTTTTTGGAGTTTTGGTTCTACTTATTCAAATAATAATAAACTAGCTAGTTTCTTTTATTCATCACCTAACTTCGCCTTTTGTACTAGTAATTAACAACCATTGCCTCTCTTAAAGAAAGAAAAAATAAACAACTACTGTGTTCATATTAAATGAAAATGTTTTCTGTACAACAGCTAGTACATATGTCATCTCTGCTGGTTAATTGAATTGAAAACCAAGAGCAATTTATAGACCGTTATCCAGTTGGGTAGCATTCAACCTCTGTCTTACATCAACACTAGCATCATCCATCACTCTTGCATTTCTATTACCACAAATTAATATCATATTCTTTATAATTCTCATTTTTCATTTTTGTTTGGTCATTTTTATAATTTTCATTTTTTAAAAAAAGATATTGTTATACCTAGTCAAAGAGGTCAATCTTTGACAAGTCAATCCTAGTCACCATCTTACGTGGCGAGGACCAGTCAACAGTCGTGCGACGACTAGTCAACAAGACCAAGAAAATGTAATAGATTTAATGTATTTAATATGTTTAAGTGCTCGTCCAAAGATGTTGGCGAGCACTCTCTTAGTTAGCTGCTCGCCCAAGTATGTGGCGAGCACGTGCTTATTCTTAGTTAAGATGTTTTAAGTGTTGAAGTCTTGGGAGACAACATGGAGCGTGGCGACCACTCTCCTCGACGGCCCACCGGCGACCACCATGGCCCAGCTCCTCGGCATCTCGGCGAGGACGAGCACCAGAGGCGGTTTAGCATTAAATGCGCCATCAAATCACCTTTTCGGGCAGAATGAAGGCCCAATCTGGAGGCTCCACGTGTAAAGGGCGGGCAGCCCTCGAAAAGCAGTATATAATGCCCATTTGGGCTCATTTGTAAGACAAGTGAAAGATTCCACAAAATCTCCCTACCCAAAGCAATAAACTCTCCCAAGCTTCTAAAGCTTTAGCTTCTCCAAGAAGCTATATCTTGTGTTCTTGTGTGTTCTTCATCAAGTTCATCACAAATCATCACTTTAATCCATATAAACACGTAATAACCCCCGTTTAATTATATATGTTTGTATCGTGCTAAGCACAGTCCACATCCAAAGTCAACCCGTTTATAGTGCATACAACATTTGGCGCTAGAAGGAGGGGACCTTTTACGTGTTCTATCATCAAAGTTTCGTCCGATCAACGAGCGATCGGTTAGCAAACTCCCTGTTTCAAGCTTTAATCGGTATATCTACCGTTTAGAGCATCATCTACGATCTTTACTGTTCTTCGTGTTCTTGAACATTTTCAGTTTTTCGTAGCATATTTTGGAGTTTGATCTCCCTGTATTTGTGTTTTCAAGCTTCTTTTGTTGTTGCTTTACTAAGACTAGTAGTTGTAATAGCACGTTCTTCTGCGTAAGAACTTTAATCTTTCGTTTTTTAGATTATTTCTTTGTAATCTAAGAAGAGACACTCTTTAAACGATGTCTCAGCATACTCCACCACCCGGAGGGAACGAGCACCCTCCGGCTCCGGCAAATCCTTTTGCAAACCTGAACATGGGGGATATTATGAATGACCCCCAACACTTGAAAGATTTTTCAGACTTCCTCCTGGAGAAGAGGAGGCAGAACGAAAAGGAAGAGCTCGAGAAGGCCAAAGATCGGGCTTTCGTCGAGGCTCGTAAGAACAGGGGGAACGAGGATGATCGTTCCTACCACTCACATTCTGCTCACCCCCAAGATAAGGGCAAGAATAAAGTTGGCGAGCACTCCCACAATAGCCATACGGGAGACTCACAAAGAAATTCGGTGTTCAACCGAATGAAAGAAAATGATGGAAGGGCTCCTCGCCGAGTACCTTTCAACGTAGATGGCCGACCGCATAAGGCCGACCACCACCATCGCACTGACCGAAGAGAGCAGGGCGACAGGGTCTCAGCTCTAGATCGAGTGGGACCAGGAAAGGGTTCGCGAACTCCAGCCAAGAGTTATCGCAGCCACCATTCAGACAGGCACTCGCCCAGGCGATCACATCATGATGATCACCCGGCCAATTCCCATGGGAGTCGACGTGCCGAGAACGTCATCCCACGAGCTCAAACTGCCGAGGAGGGGCAAATCGCCCAATTCCTCGAAACTCAAAAAGTAATGAAACAAGAGATGGACGCTCTGCGAGCAGAGGTGGTCGCCTCGAAGCAAGGGACCACACTGCCGATCAGTCTGCCCGCACCTCCACTAAGTGTTGCAATCCTTACAGCCCCCATTCAGAGAAAGATCCAAATGCCTTCCATGACGGCATATGACGGGATGTCCGACCCCAGAGTACACTTGTCCAAGTACTCCAACTACATGGCCTCAATCGGGGCAACGGACGCAACACAATGCAGAAACTTCTCCCTAACATTGGGAGACCGGGCTCATCGATGGTATACAACTTTGAGTCCCGGATCTATCACTTCTTTCCTTGAGCTGGGACATCACTTTCTGACCTACTATGGGTCTATTGCTGCTCGCCCAGCCTCAAAGCAACGTCTGGCGAACGTCCGCCAATCCCTGACTGAATCAGGCAAAGACTTCATCGAGCGCTTCGATAGGCTGGTGATCGATGGGGAGGCCGTGAATGATGAGACGAAGCTGATCTCAGCGGTTTCCGGTCTCAGGATAGGTACCAAGCTTTGGGAATCTATCCATCTTACTTTCCCCAGTTCTTATGCGGATTTCCGCACGAGGGCTGGAAACTTCATTCAGATGGAGGAAATAATGGACGCTGCCAAGGCTAACGAGCAGCCTGACACGTCCAAGAGAGTGTGGCCTAAGAAAAATACTAACACTGGGGAATCTTCCCAGCCCAAGAAGGCGACCACTCAAGCTGGCAGTGCTCGCCCAGCGAACTTCAGGCCATTCGAGGAGGCACCTGAGATCATCCAATTCAGGGAGGCCCTCACCGTGGATCCTAGGGGCATCTACGACGCGATAAGGGGGAAAAATCTGCTCCCCCAAGCAAAGCCCATGCATACGAGCGATGCAAATCTTGATGGTGGTAAATTTTGCAACTACCACAACTCCGTCGGCCACCACACCAATGGGTGCCGAGACTTGGTGAGAAATCTTTTCAAACTTTACAATGAGGGTAAGCTCACCCAATTCATCAAGTCCGGAGGTGGCAACGGCGACAACAGGGGCAAGAAGCGTCGCGACGACAGCGGCGGCGACCTGCGCCAACAATTGAACCGCCCCAAGTTAACTCCTCCCATGCCAAAAAATGTTACTGGCGACATCGACAATCTGGGCCAAGACTGCCTTGTGATAGAGGGACCCTTGGGGGGAACTCAATCTGGAGTCGCTCTGTCTGTTCGCCGGGCTCAGGGCGAACAGCGAGCACTCAACAATGTGCACCAGGTGTGCGTCGCTCCTACTGCCGAGAAGCCTCCTTCTCATCAAATCCGTTTCACGGACGACGACCTGAACGGCGTGGTGCAGCCAAATAATGATGCGTTGGTCATCACGGGGAAGATAATGGGAACCATCGTCCATCGGATGATGGTCGACACTGGATCATACACCAACATCCTTTTCAAGCATACTTTGGATGCTCTTGGTGGATATGCAGATTACATCGAGCCTTGCGACGATATAATCGTAGGGTTCGGGGACACGCGCAACCTTCCCATAGGGAAAATCAGACTAACTTTGGACTTGGCATCGTCAAAAGAGCCTGAAATGCACCATGCTAGGCAGCTCGACTTCTTGATCATCGACATGCCATCATCCTACAACGCGTTCCTAGGCCGACCTTTCTTCAGCGAGTTCAAGGCGGCCGCTTCAACTTATTATTACTGTATTAAGTTTCCATCCCCGGCGGGAGCTATAACCGTTAAGGGCGATCAGACACGGGCGAGGGAGTGTCTCGTCCGTTTTGCCAAACGTCATTCTAAGGAAAGCGCCATGGTTGGAAAGTATATTATGTGTCAAACTCAAACTGAACAAATGAACTACTTGGAGGGTCTTCCTAGCAAGTACAGAAAAATTGAAGTTGGGGAATGCAGTCATCAATCCGACGACCACCAAGTGGGGGCGAACGAGCACGCCTCCATGGAAGTGGACGACCGCACCCCAATGGAAATTGACGAGCAGTCAGATCCGGGCGACCAGATCCCCGGCGACCAGTCTCCAGAAAACTTCCCAGATTTGGAGCCTAGGTTAGGCTTTGAGCCAGAATGCGGAATTGAGGACCCTCGTTGGAAGGAGCCTAGAGAGCGGGCAACTTCAGCAGAGGACCTTGAAACCATCAAGTTGAACGAAGCTCGTCCCGAACTCGAAGTATTCATAGGTTCAAATTTACCAGAACATCTGCGATCGGACATGATCGCATTTTTGAAAGAGAACATCGGTGCGTTCGCCTGGTCGCACGAAGATATGGTGGGCATTCCCACGAATCATGCCTGCCACAGACTAAATATTGATCCTACAAAAAGACCCATCACCCAAAAGCGAAGAAAATTTGGGCCGGATAAAAGTGCGGCTTTGGCAGTCGAAATCAAGAAATTGATCGACAACAAGTTAATAGAGAAAACTGGAACTGATCCTGAGTGGTTGGCAAATCCAGTGCTCGTCAAGAAAACGACCGGGTCGTGGAGATTGTGCATAGACTTCACAGATTTAAACGACGCCTGTCCAAAAGATCATTTTCCGATGCCCCACATTGATCACCTAGTGGATAACACAGCGGGGCACGAGATTTTAACCTTCATGGATGCCTTCGCAGGGTACCATCAGATTGCAATGCATCCCGACGACCAGCGACATACGGCCTTCATGACGGCGCGTGATATGTATAGCTGGAAAAGAATGCCTTTCGGTTTGAAAAACGCGGGGGCAACGTACCAAAGACTGGTAAATAAGATGTTTGAAAAGCACATCGGTGAGATGGTAGAGGTCTATATCGACGACATCGTTGTCAAAAGCTTACGAAAAGAAGATCACCTACACCACCTTGCCATGACATTCGATATCCTAAGAGAGTACAACATGAAGCTAAATCCAAAGAAATGCAGTTTTGGAGTTGGCTCAGGAAAATTTTTGGGGCACTTGGTTAGCCAGCGGGGCATCGAGGCGAATCCAAGTAAAATTCAAGCAGTAATCAATATGCAAAGCCCAAGGAACGTGAAAGAAGTTCAGAGGTTGACAGGATGCCTTGCATCGCTGAATAGATTTATTGCACGAACGGGCGACCGTTGCAAACCTTTTTTCGACGCTCTGAAGAAAGGAAAGTTCGAGTGGACCGACGAGTGCGAGAAAGCTTTCGAGAAATTGAAGGAATATTTATCGGATCCGAAGGTCCTATCCAAGCCAGTCCCCGGCGAAATTTTATATCTGTACTTGGCGGCCACTGATTGTGCGATCAGTTCAGTGCTCGTCCGAGCTGAGGGGAGCACACATCTGCCTATCTACTACGTAAGTCAAACACTGCGAGATGCGGAGTTGAGATACACTCCAATGGAAAAATTGGCGTACGCATTAGTCATGAGCGTTAGGAAGTTAAGGCAATACCTGTTCGACCACGAGGTGGTCGTCCTCACCACTTTTCCTCTCCGACGAGCACTGCATCGTCCGGATACCGCGGGAAGGTTTCTAAAATGGTCAGTAGAGATTGGACAATTCGGTCTCACCTACGCACCCAGAACGGCAATCAAGGGACAAGTGCTGGCAGAATTTATCGTAGAGCTCACTTTCCCGGAGAGATTGGCCGAGGGAATCGAGCTTCCTTGGTCACTGTTCGTCGATGGCTCGTCGACGAGCACCAAAGCAGGGGCAGGAGTTGTCCTCATCAGCCCAACCGGACAGGCGTTTGCTTCGGCGATCGAGTTCGAGTATCGGGCGATCAACAACGAAGCAGAGTACGAGGCTCTGGTTGCAGGAATCAAGATGGCTATGGCCGTGGGTGCTAGAAAACTGAAAATTTTTTCTGACTCTCAGCTGGTTGTATGTCAAATCACGGGCGAATACGAGGCTCGCGGCGATCAGATGATAAAGTATCAAGACCTTGTGAAAGGATTACTCGAGCAATTTGATCAATTCCACATCGAGCAAATCCCTAGGGAGGAAAATACGCAAGCAGATGCGTTAGCTCGGCTGGCCACTTCAGAGGGGGAGGCAATTTTTTCAGAAGCAACCATCACCAAGATTTCTTCCCCATCGGTGAACAGAGGTCAAGTTTTGCAGGTTGAAGCGACCAGCGACGAGGACTGGAGGACGCCGATCACCAAGTACATCAAGACCGGCGAGCTCCCGGACGACAAGGTGAAGGCGACCAGGTTGCAGCTCAGGTCCGCAAGGTACACTATTATTGGCGACCAGCTGTACAAACGGGGTTTTTCAATGCCTTTATTGAAATGCCTCGGAGAAGACGAAGCGAAGATCGTCATGCATGAGATCCACGACGGAGTGTGTGGAAATCATACAGGGGGGCAAGCGCTCGCTCTAAAGATCATAAGGCAAGGCTATTTTTGGCTAACACTGAAGAAAGATGCAATCCATTACGCGCAGACGTGCAAGAGATGTCAAGCCTTCGCTCCCGCCATTCACTCACCACCAGACGAGCTCATCTCGGTGTATAGTTCGTGGCCTTTCGCGAAGTGGGGGATCGACATCATCGGACCTTTCCCACCAGCTGCTGGGGGGGTAACTTTCGTCGTCGTAGCAGTCGATTACTTCACCAAGTGGACAGAGGCAAAGGCATTGAAGACCATCACAACGGGCCAAATGACAAGCTTCATTTGGAAGAATATAATTTGCAGGTTCGGCCTACCACGAGCGATAGTGACCGACAACGGACGTCAATTTACAAGTCAAGACATGATGGATTTCTGCTCAAGATGGAACATCAGGAAAAAATTTTCAACACCCTACCATCCACAATCAAACGGTCAGGTAGAGGCGATCAACAAAATCATCAAGCACACCTTGAAAGCTAAGCTGGATGGATTGAAGGGCAAATGGGCCGAAGAGCTGCACATGGTTCTGTGGGCATATCGGACGACCACAAGAAATTCTACTGGTGAAACTCCGTTCGCGCTCGCGTTCGGAACCGAAGCTGTCATACCAGCAGAGGGGCAAGTCCAAACTTTTCGAGTAGCAAATTATGACGAGCAGCTGAATAACGATGCACAGCTCTCCGATTTAGACTTCCTAGAAGAACGAAGGCTAACAGCGGACGAGAAGAATGTGGTCTACAAACAAAGGTCAGAACGCTACTACAACACCAAAGTACGTGCTCGCCAGTTCACTATCGGCCAGCTCGTACTTCGGAGGGCGACGGAGCAGTCCATTGGCATACTTGGCCCGACCTGGGAGGGTCCGTACCGAATAACGCGCACACTCCTAAACGGATCATACGAGCTTGAAGATCTCGAGGGCAAGCCAAGCAAGTACCCATGGAACGCGGTCAAGCTGAAGAAGTATTACCAGTAAGTTTTTAAATTATTTCATATTTGTATAGTTTGTATTTAATCGTCATTTCAAGTCAAGCAAAGTTTTAAATTTCCAGCAAGTGTTAGATAATTTTGAAAGTTTAAGACAAGGCTCTGCGCAGCCATCTAGGATACAAAAGACGAGCACTCTCTTTTAAAAAGATGCTCGCAAGGTAGTGGCAAAGACGATCACTACCTGTCAAACAAGGAGTTCAACCGACGAATGGTTAACTCTAAAAAGACGAGCACTCTTTCTTAGAGTCTCGCAAAGGAAAGACGAGCACTCTTTCTTAGAGTCTCGCAAAGGAAAGACGAGCACTCTTTCTTAGAATCTCGCAAAGGAAAGACGAGCACTCTTTCTTAGAGTCTCGCAAAGGAAAGACGAGCACTCTTTCTTAGAGTCTCGCAAAGGAAAGACGAGCACTCTTTCTTAGAGTCTCGCAAAGGAAAGACGAGCACTCTGTCTCAGATGCTCGCAAAGGAAAGACGAGCACTCTTTCTTAGATACTCGCAGTGGAAGACGAGCACTCTTTTTTAAAGATGCTCGCAAGATAGCAACGACGATCACTATCTAAAGCATACGAACGAAAACAAATAAAAGGCAATTTAAAAAGACAAGTATCATAACATAAATCGAGAAGCAATGACGAGAACGATCACTCAATATAAAGAAAATAAGCACACATCATAAGCAAAAGATTCCCATTCATTAAAAAGCCTTAGAAGGCTGAAATTACAAAAAAAGGCCTTAATGGCCGAACAGTCCTAAGAAAAACAAAATAAAACAAAGTACAAAAAAAACTATACAGGAGCATTCTCCTCGGCAGGAGCATCTTGCTCGCCAGCTATCTCCTCGTCCACGACCTCCACTACAGCAGGGGCACTCTGCTCGTCCTGTGGGGTTGGGGAGTCTTCGGGAGGATTTACAAACTCCACCGGAACTCCCAAGAGTCGAGGGAACTGGAGTCCCATTTGCACCAACGGAAGCAGGGGCAGCTCGGTTCCCGGCTGAGGATTCTCCTTCATAAGGAGGTCGTCCAAAAATCCGCCGAGCGGAATCACATCCACTTCCGGATGGGCATCCAACAGTTTATAAATAAGCCCGTGGGCAGTGAGCGCCACCGATAACATGGCCACGCCCCCAGCGAGCTCAGTAGTCTCATCTCGCTCATCTATTGCATCGACCAGCTGCTGCCGAAGAGTGGCCAACTCCTCCTCATCATTTGCGGACTTACTTGTAAGAGTCCTTACCTCGTCCTCGGCAATCTTGAGGCGAGCACGGAGACGTTCGATCTCTTGAAGATCTTCTTGATCCTTTTTTCGAACCATCTCCAGTTGCTCCTCGAAATCGGCCAAATTTGCCTCAGCATTGGCCAGCTTGGTCTCGAGATCGACCACTTTTGCCTCGGAGGCGAGCAGTTGCCCTTCAACAACTGTCTTTGCTTTAGCCATTTGAGCAATTTTTGCAGCCCTGTCCTCGCTAAGTTTGCGGCCATCAGCAATCTGGCTGGCGAGCTTCTCCATGGTATAAGAGGCTCGGCTCAAGTCAATGGCGACCAGGCGCGCATTTTCCATGGCATTATGGTTGTCGACCTCTTCGATCAGTGTGGTCGTCAACGAGCGGGGTATGTGCTTCATCGCCCTCTGGGCGAACAGGTTCAGAGGCTCTTTATCAACCGGGTCTCGCGACCGGTAGAAGCCGAGGAGATTCTCGCTGAAGGGTTGGGCGACCGGATAGTCGGCAACTCTGTTGAAAAATAAGAGTTAGAATGAAAAATACTTAAAAATTTTCTATTTTTAGACAATCTTGAAAAAACTTACTTGGCAACCCTTGCGGCTTCCCAGCCGAGGAGGGTATTATCTCCCGGAGCCCTCTGTCCGACCGAGGAGCTCGTCGCAGTCTCTCGCGACCGAGTACTTCGGGGAGGAGGGGAAGCAACAGTTTTTGGGGGAGGCGAGTCACCCCTCGGCGGAGGGGATCTCCTCGGCGAGATCCTCCTCTCTCTAGCCGGCACGGCCCTCTGCTCGGCAGCAGGTGGGCGAGAAGTGCCCCCTCTGGTCGACCTTGCGACCCTTTTGGGTGGAGCCCCCGAGCTCTCCGCCCCTTTCCTTTTCTTGCCGGCGCCATCGACAATCTTGCGCTCGCGAAGTATTTGTGCCTGTCGAAGCATACTGGTCGCTTTTAGGCGCTCGACTTCAACAGTAGGGGGAAGATAGGCGACAACCCGTTGAGGAACCACTACTAGATAAAGAAGCGAGAAGTCAGTATCTTCGAAGAGTGAATTTAAAAAAAAAAAAAAAGAGGAAATTTGAAATATTTTACCTGGAGGGAACTCTCGAGTGAAGTGATGAGGAGGTACTCTGAGACCTGCTCGCTCACGCATGCACTCCCTGTTCAGAAATCGGCAAGACCTCTCCAGGTAGCGACGATTGAGAACACAGCAAACGTGGTACTGAAAGAGAGGAGTAAGACGGTCGTCGGCAGTCCTCTTGCGAACAGTTTCACCTACAAAAAGCGAGGAGTTAGTCAGTATAGAAAGAGCGAGCAGAAATAAAAATAACTTACCACGAATTCTTCGATATTCAGTCTCAATAGGAATGCGATCAGAAGATCCATCCGGCCTCACTGAACTCATCCAGTCCCCGGCCACCCACCACCAATTGGTTTTCCAATCCCTAATCTTGTTGGGAACCCCTTCAACCAACTTAAAATTATCTCGACCTCGTACATAATGGTACCCATGGCCTACTTTCCCTCCGGCCTCGGCCGCCTGAAGAAGATAGTTAATCTCTCTCGGGCTAAGCCACGTATTCCGACATCCGTTCTCGGCTGCTACCAGGCCGAACAGTGTGAGAATGCCGATCAGGTTCGACCAACCGTTCGGTAAAATTTGCGAAGGGGCAACATTCAAGAAGTGTAAAAAGTTTGTGATACTGGGGTGTAGGGGGAACCTAAGTCCTGCCTCCATCATACCAATATTAACGGCGACCATGCCCTCCGGCGGCTGGTCGGCCCTCTCATCCTCGCGAGGTACAAAAAAGCAAACATCGGCCGGCAACTGATACCTTTTGCGAGAATTCTCGAGCTGCGCCAAGGAGACTTTGCTCGCATACTTGCTCGCTTCGTAAATCGTTTGGAAAGCTCCTCGATGCGGACGAGGAACCTCTCGAGGAGGGTTTTCGCTGTAATATTTATAGTAGGCCTCCCTCGAGACCTCGTCGCCATCCAAGTCCTCCCTACCACTCAAAATATCTTTTATGCTCTCCGCATATCGAACAACTTCTTCATAGTCCTCGCGGAGACTCCTCGACAAAGTCTCCTCGACTTGGGCGATTTCTAACTGGTCGCCCACTTCTCGATCCAAATCCTGATCGTGCAAATCAGAGTCCGTCTCACTATCACCCTCCTCGGCATCATTGCCGGCATCTTCCCTATCAGATTCACTGGTATCGTCGACATCGACGACCACTGTTTTTCCCAAATTACGGACACTAGCATTTATAGGTTCAGGGGATTGGATCCTAGAGTCCGACGAAGACGCCCTCTCCGTCAAAACAATGGCTAGACGATCAGCCTCGCCGGAACTAGCGGCACCACCATCTAACGGCGGCGAACCACCACCGGAACCGCCACCAAAATCCATTTTTTTCTTAAAGAAATGGGGGAAAAAAGAGATTTAAAGAAGAAAATGAGATTTAATTACCTTTTTAAATCGGAAACCACCACAAAACACGCCGGAAAAGCTCGAAGTTTAAAACTTGGACGGAAACTGGAAGTTCGAAAGTTTGCAAAGTGAAGAAAGTATTTTTGTGAGTAAGGAAGCCATATTTATAGGCAAAATCGACTAGGGGCCTAATTGCAAAAAACGGGGTAAAATCCGTAATTTTCCCAAAATTTAGGGCCATTTCCGAATTCAAATTCGGAGAGTGACTCTCACGCACGACCTTTGAGGTCGGCACGCGCCCCACGCGCACTGTTCGAAATTCGAGCGCCGCCCACGCGCCTGACACCAATCACATCATACGTCATCAAAAGTGCCTCGGAAGGCGAGCTCGGCGTAGGAAACGAGGCGACCACTTCCTTTTCACGTCATCAAGATCTCGAAATTGTTTGTGTTGTCGAAAACCATTTTCACCAACGGAGAAGACGATCACACTGCTCGCCTTTCCATTCTACGAATACGAAGAAAGGCGACCAGGGGGCAAATGTTATACCTAGTCAAAGAGGTCAATCTTTGACAAGTCAATCCTAGTCACCATCTTACGTGGCGAGGACCAGTCAACAGTCGTGCGACGACTAGTCAACAAGACCAAGAAAATGTAATAGATTTAATGTATTTAATATGTTTAAGTGCTCGTCCAAAGATGTTGGCGAGCACTCTCTTAGTTAGCTGCTCGCCCAAGTATGTGGCGAGCACGTGCTTATTCTTAGTTAAGATGTTTTAAGTGTTGAAGTCTTGGGAGACAACATGGAGCGTGGCGACCACTCTCCTCGACGGCCCACCGGCGACCACCATGGCCCAGCTCCTCGGCATCTCGGCGAGGACGAGCACCAGAGGCGGTTTAGCATTAAATGCGCCATCAAATCACCTTTTCGGGCAGAATGAAGGCCCAATCTGGAGGCTCCACGTGTAAAGGGCGGGCAGCCCTCGAAAAGCAGTATATAATGCCCATTTGGGCTCATTTGTAAGACAAGTGAAAGATTCCACAAAATCTCCCTACCCAAAGCAATAAACTCTCCCAAGCTTCTAAAGCTTTAGCTTCTCCAAGAAGCTATATCTTGTGTTCTTGTGTGTTCTTCATCAAGTTCATCACAAATCATCACTTTAATCCATATAAACACGTAATAACCCCCGTTTAATTATATATGTTTGTATCGTGCTAAGCACAGTCCACATCCAAAGTCAACCCGTTTATAGTGCATACAACAGATATATTACTCGTGCACCTGCTTTATTTTTACTTTACTTTGTACACGCTAATCTCTGTTTTTCTTTCAAACTTCTTTTTGACTTGGTTAGATCTTGTGAAGATGTCAAATAAAAGAATTTGACATTCTAGTCTAGAACAATTTTCCAACTGAAAATGGTCTGTCCCGATTTTCAAGCGTTCAGACTTGAAAATTAACTGCACCAAATTAAACCTCAATGAGGTACCTTAATTAATTCGAAGTATAGTTTCGAAAAATTTAATGTTGGAATTTATTGGAATTAAATGAATTTGATACCCTTATAATTAAATGGGCTAAACGTTAATTATTGAACAATTAAACGTGATATAATCGATCTACTTGCGAGATGAATGTGGTATATTTAATATCTCAAAACCTAGTTTATGTGAGTGAGAAATTAAATAAGTTGATGGATTTTCAACTTTTGATGTGAGTTTGATGGTGAGAAGGTGAAGGGTCACATATCCTAAATAGAAAGTCTACAAAACTTTTGGAGACTTTATTAACATTGAAGTGTGAAAGGAGTTCAACTATGGATTAAAGATACATTCTCCAAAAGGCGACACGCGCGCCACACGTCTAGTCGGCTCGATTTTAGATTTGGCAATTAGTCTTTGATGGTCCGTCGATTTATCCTTACTCGACTTATCCAAATGCTATAGAGGATGGACCATATATGGTTGAATACCAATTTATGAGCTTGGGTCTATATCAAGGTATTTATTTTGTTAGATTGATATATTCTTCTTTGCCTTTTCCCTCTTGCAATTATAGATGAACATGACGTTCAACATGAGGGTCAACCGGTCAAGTTCTGGGCAGTCTCTCTCTCTCTATATATATAGATTCTTGACATATATGGTGTTTAGGCCTTCCTCGTCATTGTTGTTAGTTGCCTTTTTCTCTTTTTTTCTATAACTTTTTAAAGAAAGTTTTGCCTTCTATTGCGTGGGGAGTTTTCAATTTTTGGTCCAGAAATTGTAAAAATGTGTATCATATATATGTGTATGTAATACTCCCTCGTTCTAAGGAAATCTGCACTCTTAGGATGACACACATTTTAAGAAATGTATGAGAAAATATGTAATAATAAAGTAAAAAAAAATAGATTGATGGTGAAAAAGTAATGACATATGAATAAATATATGTGTATATTTTTAATTAAAGGTGTGATTTATAAAAATATTTTTATTTTTTTAAAGTGTGCAAATTAATATGTAACGTCAAATATGACAAATGTGTAAATTTATGTAAAACTGAGATGGAAGTGTACATTTCAAATTATGGACACATCACACATGCACACCTCCATCTTATTTCCACAATATGATGTTTCTTTTAAGGGCAATAAATGTCAGGTCCAAAACAAGTCTTTTTTCTTTCTATTATTGTTATATTAAGATGTGCATTGAATTTTTTTATTTTTTTTAATGTACATTGAATAAATCGACATCGTCAATTTTTATTGAGAATGGACAGTTAGTGGGAAGTAGATGATTGATAATTTTTTGATGGAAGTTAAATACTCATCCTTTTTTTTCCTCCCCATTACTTGAACCCAGACCTAAGGCCTAGGTAGTGGTGCTCTAACCACTTGATATATCCCACTTTGTCAATAGATGATTGAGTAAATGCACGTTTACACAATTGTTTAAGTTACGTGATACTCCTGAGATTATTCCGTCATTTTCTTGGATTGATTCACATAGATTTAGACCTTAACTGCGGAAACTAAATAAATAATGCGCTGAAATTGACTTTGAACCCCACAAAAACAATACAAATTGCAATTAATTAGTTCTAAATTTTAATTTTCTATTCAGGTCCAAATAGTTTCACATCATACAATTAATCTGCCACTCAAGTTAATTATCATTAATAATTGGCTAACTAATGTACCTAATTGCTTATTTCAACCACCAAATTGACTTTGGGACAAGCGACATGTACATAGAGATCTTTCCTTTGTTGTTTCTTATTGAATTTAATTTGATTAAGAGTAAACGTAAATGTAAATAAATTTGCAAATAAAAAGGATATATATATATATATATATATTTTTTTTTTTGAAGCAAATAAAAAGGATATATTGTTTTTATTAAACATGTAGAGTTCGAAGATCAGTGATTAAACGGATTCATTGTCCAATCGATTTTTAAACAATACCTCATCCGTTTCATTTTACTTATCGTTTACAAAGTGTTATATATTTCATTTAAGTGTTAGTTTTAACAGCAAATATTAAAGCATTTCTCTTAATTAAATTTCATTCATATCTTGAATTTTATTGAAAGTTTTTTCTTCTTAAAATGTAATCAACTCACACATTCCCTCCGATCCCAATATTTGATGTTTTAGAGTAGTGTTCTTATTTTTAATTATTTGTTGTTTTATGGAGTATATAATTTCACTTTTTTTCCTTCCCTTTTTTACTTCTCAATCACAAAAGATTAGTTTCTGGTAAGTAAAGTTCATGTGAGTTAATAATTCATGGAAAATATATGACTGAAAATTATTACTCCTTTCCAATTATGATTTATGAATATGAAATACATCATTTTTGTAGAACAATTTTAAACGACATTAAAATGAAACACATGACCCTAATTCCAAATAATTAAATATGTTGTGATATTAGTATACTGGAAAAAAAAGGGGATAAAAAAAAAGTACGTACGTACGCCTTTATTAAATGATGTACATATTAAGAAACATAAGAAAATATAGTACATCAAGATTCATAAAAGATGTAACGTGTACAAAGTATATGTATATAAATAATAATTAAAGGTAAGAATTTAAATAGTTTATCGGGACAAGTTTCAAAAATAGATTAAAAAAATTATGAAGATATTTAAGGCACAAATTAAATAGTGAGGGGGGGAAATAACACTCCTTTATAAGTTCGAAATTTAGATTGTGACGATTAATTTTTTTAAATGATATTAGAGCTTTAGACGTACATCTTGAATTCAATTTCTACTGAAATCAACTTCACTCACATTAAGTTGTCTACTCAATTGATGTCCTTCTCGAAAGAGTAGATGTGTCAAGAAGTCCACGAGATTAGACGTCTCCAATCAAGTAGAAATCAGATGATAAGATGAAAAAATCCAACTAAGATATTAATTCAAAAAAGTAAACAACGAGACAAAACTGCACACAAGAATTTAAGTGGTACGATACTGGACCAGATGACTTCAACTTTGATTGATCAAGAATGTTTACACAATCATTCACTCGGAAATGGATTATATCCTCACTTTACTCGTGAACTCACAACTGACTTTTTTGTATTTTTACTACTTTTTAAGTACAAAAATAACTTACCCAAAAACGTATGGGTTCGTTGCAGTATTGCAAGTATACGACCAAATAGTTATTATCCAAGGACCTAGGAGATTGTGGAGCCCCAAAATTATACGTCGGAATGGTGTTATAGAAGCTAAACGGGAGGATAAAGAAAATATCAATAAGAAAAATAAACACTAACAAACAACTAAAACTAACTCTCGATATGAAAGTGCAAGTGGAAGAATTACTTTGGGTGTCTTCCTAATGTGGGATCACTAATGAATTAACGAACTAATCACAATAATTAAACCTAATATCTTGAACTATGCTAAAGGCTATCATATATATGTGTAGATCAATCCCTCGTGAGGCTTAGGTGAACACGTGCACTAATTAATAATTATGAGATTTAATTAGTACCATAAGCTCTAGGATAGTGACCCGTAAACACTTTCAATAGGGTTACTAATGTTTACGACTCGCCCTCGATCTCACTAATCTCCTAGACAACCTCTATTCGATTAATGTCTAATGTTGTCGATCTAGTAATTAACCCTCTCTCGATTAAACTAATTACTATATTAAACTCAAATTAATTAATCAAGTTTTTCACACATATCCCAATCATGCAAACCCAACTTTCGTTGCAATTCACAAAATCGTAAATGTTAGCTAATAGAAATGACTAAATAATTCAATCACACAATTCACAACAAAAGAAACATTAGACATAAGTTTTTTTTTTTTTTTTGAAAGGAAACATTAGACATAAGTTAAAAATACAATTAATTCATAAACTCACTAATTACTCACATAATTTCAACACTCAAAGTAGTCAAAGTTCAGTTCATAACTAAAATAATACATACAAGAAAATTCATGTAAAATAAACAATCAAACATTAAATTCAAAGGAAGGTGTCACCTCATATTTTTAAATTCTCTAACTCTTACAATAAAATAAAATAATCCATTTAAAACTAACTGAGAAAGTGAACTAAACTAATCTATTCTCTCGAATGAAGAGGGAAGAGGGGGTGTGAGAGAGGAGAGGTTTCGTTTCCTCCCCGAAAGGCCCGAATGAAAATTATGAAATGATGCGCCTCCACTTCTGTATTCCGCTCACGGCTTGCTCCTCTTTTGTTAAATATATGATGGGCCTGGAAAGTGGAATAAATTGTGGCCCAATTGAATTGTATAAGTGGCCTGCTCTTCTCAAAGGGTTTGACTATTTACACCCCCATTTTGGAGAGATGCACTCCCCCTTAGTATATTAATAAAATAATAGGGTAAAAAATAAAAAATATCCTTCATTAAAATACAGAATACTAGATGCAACCCCTACGGAATGCACCTCTTACTATCATTTCTTTCACCTTCCCCTAAACCACCACTTCCCGTTCCAACGACCATCAAACAAAAAAAAAAACATAAATTTCAAAATATACTTAAAAAAATCACAATTTTTTTTTATAAATTTCAACCAATCGACCATATACACTCTCGTCGACAAATCGTTGTCGATGAGAGTGTATGGTCGAAAACGATTGGTAGAAAAAAAATTAGAAAAAAAAATTAAAAAAAAATAAAAAATTAAACTATATAATGTCGACCAAATAGACTCTCGTCAATAAATTGTTGTCGACGAGAGTATATATAGTCGAACCTGGTGTGTCGAAAAAAATAAATAAATAAACAAACCTCTCAATGCGCATCGTTTTTGTTGGAGGTTGGGGGCGGTGGACTGGGGGATGGTGGAGCGAGGGTAGGGGCGAGGTGGCTGGGCAGCTGGGTTGTGGATGGTTTTTTTTTTCTGCTATGTTACAGGAGGGAGAGAGGACCGGAGGATGGGTGGCGAACGGTGGCGGCGTAATGGCGGCAGTGGCAGCAGGTGAGAAAGGAGAAAATGAGTGGGGAAGGAGAAAAGAAGAAAGAAGTTGAAAAATTAGGATTTTGGGGGTGGAGTGTGATTAGTAGATATATTTTATAAGATAAAAGGGTATTTAGAAAATTTCGAGGGATGTATCCATTCTGGATAAATTTTGAGTAGGGTGCATCAATCGGGGGTGTGCATCTATTCGAAATGGAGGTGTAAATAGTCAACCCCATTCTCAAAAGTTGCGCCTGCTCATCAATTAAACAAATGGTTTGGGCCTAAAATTTAAATACTTGGGCCCTCTACATTTCTTCATTAAACAATTCTTTACCACTTGTCTTCTTTATCCAACTCATTTTCTCTTCTTCTCGATTTATTTCTTCGATGGACTCCACAATATAATCGAGATGTATTTTGTTCCAAAAATGCTCATTTTTCCTACAATAATAGCAAACCACACACTTTCTCCATATAAAGTGCAATGAGTCAATTTAATGTAAATAATGAATGAAATTATATGAATTTAAGCAAAATAAGTACATGAATTTCAAGTAATTATCACACTAATCAACAACTCAAAGACGAATGCTCGTTTATTCTCGCCAACCTTTACAAAGTACAAGTGCAAGAGTATTTATACTAATCAATGGTGATTGCTGCAGTGTTGAAAACGTGATGTCGTTAGATTGTTGTAACCGTGTAACAAACTCACGTGTTCCGCCTTACACAATCGAAATGATAGATTTTGCCCCTTTTACTTGTAACTGTAACAGGTTCACATCAGAAGACTTATCAGATGTCTCCCCTCGTCTGATCAACTCCTCTGATCCTGGTCAAAAGAGTAACTCTGCTAATAGACATCTACTCAACTGATCCAACCCTTCTGATCTGACCAACTTAGTTGGCCTCTAAGCAACTCCTCCTCAGCTGAC
Organism: Galeopsis tetrahit; assembly: GCA_963675135.1. Lineage (NCBI taxonomy): Eukaryota > Viridiplantae > Streptophyta > Magnoliopsida > Lamiales > Lamiaceae > Galeopsis > Galeopsis tetrahit. The sequence goes on from OY776123.1 coordinate 75,044,360, forward strand.
TAAAAATCTTCAACTCATCTGATTCGACCTAAGTAATCTTGTTTGGCCCTTATTAGCTTACAACCTCAGCTTATGTGAGATTATGAGATAACACTCACAAGATGTAATGGTTTGACTCAAACACGCGTACAAAATTCAATTCCGACAATACTTTCAGAAACATAAAAAAATATAGTACATCAAAGTTCATAAAAGATGTAATGTGTGCAAAGTATATGTACATAAATAAACACTCACAAAATGTAATGGTTTGACTCAAACACACATAATAAATTCAATTCCGACAATACTTTCAGAAATATAAAAAATATAGTACATCAAGGTTCATAAAAGATGTAATGTGTGCAAAGTATATGTACATAAATAATAAAGGTAAGGATTTAAATAGTTTATCAGAACAAGTTTCAACAACAATATATATTTAATTTAAATAAAAAAATTATGAAGATAATTAAGGTACAAATGCATGAAGAGGGGAAAGATAGCACAAGGAGTTTGGAAGACCATGTAAAGCCAATGTGATCAAAGTATATTCATCCAATAAAAACGCCTTCATCACGTGTTTTGAAACCGTTAAAATTAACCCCACATTATTCACAATCTTATAAGCCTGAAACACAATATTCAAGTGTGGATTATTTATTCTGATTTTATATTTTATCTATGTGAAAAGGCATGATCATATATATGACTTAAGTTTTAGAGTATTGTCCACAATCTCATAAATTTGAATAAATTTAATGTTATCGCATTATAACTTTTATTTAATTTTATTTATTTCATAAATTCAATATGTCACGTTATATCTTTTAAAAAAGGTAAAGTCTAGTATGCACTCGAGTGCATGTTATGCACCCTAGTCCATTTGCACTTTTCATTTTACTGACTTACACTTTTCAATTATTACTAAAAATATTATTATACCGTTTAATAATTGAAAAGTGCAACACCATTTACCAAAAAGTGTAAGTCAGTAAAACTGAAAAGTGCAACCTGGACTAGGGTGCATAACATGCACTCGAGTCCATAGCAGACCAACCCTTTAAAAAATGAATTTTATTTATATATATAATTGCAATATTGATTAAAAAATGTCGCAAATTCCATAGTATTTTTTTTAATATAAATTCATCACAAAGTCTGTTGCAAAATCTAATGAAAATGGTGTTATTTTCCTTCCCTAGTGCAATTTTGTCACAAATCTTGGCGTCCGACAATTTCATCGCAAATTATGTTGACTTCGATCATTAATCAATTTTTTTGCAATTTGCCATTAATGTGGGGTCGTCACACAAAAATCATCGTTAACTTTTGCTTTTTTCTTTTTCTTTTTCCTAGTGTCAAATGTATATAGTTGCATAATTTTGATGAAAATGGAGAAAAAATTTTTTCATCAATTTCATACATTTTTTCACTGATTTGCTTCTAAATGAGTGCCCTAATTCCAAATCATTGGTAATCATTTGTGGCTTCCTCACTTACCACTCTACTTTTGCTCCTTAAATTCTAATCAATGGCTGGAGTTGTTTTCAAATTTATCAAAAGCATGGCATTATTTTATGAGATTGAGAGAATTGTGAAAGGTTATTCATCGAGTTATTTTTTAAAATTAGAGTACTTTTTGGTATGAAATAAATTTTGAACAAATATTCTTATCCTTAATAAATCATTGGATTTCTTGAAGCGTAATAAATTAGAAAGATGGATTTTTAAAGTTGGCTTTGAAAAAGCTTATGATTAGTGCTAGATGAATTTTTAAAGTTGGCCTTCGAGAAAAGGGTTGGTCTGCTATGGACTCGAGTGCATGTTGCACTTTTCACTTTTACTGACTTACACTTTTTGGTAAATGGTGTTGCACTTTTCAATTATTAAACTGTATAATAATATTTTTAGTAATAATTGAAAAATACAACACCATTTATCAAAAAGTGTAAGTCAGTAAAACTGAAAAGTGTAATATGGACTAGGGTGCATAACATGCTGCATACTAGACTTTACCCTTAGAAAAAGCTTATGATTAGTGCTCTGGAACTCTATAGAGAAATTGATTCAAGTTGTATATAGTTAGCTTCTATCTTTACTATTTGCAGGAAGGCTTTACGCACGGAGATCCACATCACTTCCTATTTCTTATTTGCAAAAGACTAAGTTTATGTTCACAGTTATCTGATAGACTGAAAATTGGAGGTCAACATGATGCGGTCAAAATTGGAGGTCAATATGATGCAGGTCGTCATACACTTGTTCTAAATTTTTGCAAGACTCAAGGTGAATTTTCATAAAAGCTCTTTTCATGGAATCGTGTTGGGTACTTTGCTCTAATATGACAATGTGTTGTATGGAAATTTTGAAAGATATGAAATGAGTGGATCTTCAAAGAGACTCTACAACCTGTACCTCTAATTTTGAGTAAACAAATTGTTAAAGATTATTCATCTAGTTATTTCTGAAAAACCAGAGTAATTTTATGAGAAAGAAATAAATTTTGGACAATATTCTCATCTTTAATAAATCATTTTTAAAAAGTTTATGTTTCTGTATTCTGGAACTATACAGATGAGATTTTTGAAAAAGCTTATGATTTTGTGTTATGCAACTATACATTGTTCAGTCAGGACTCAAGATTGGTTTTTAAAGTTTATGATTCTGTTCTCGGGAACTAGATGAGCTTTGATTCGGAGATGGCCGAAAGTGATTAGCTGTCTATTTGGAGATGGCCGAAAGTGATTAGCTTCTCTCTGTCTATTTTGTGAATGGAAGTCCTTCTGGCGAATTTTAACGGCAGAAAGAGATCCAATCTCTAATTTCTATTTCTTATTACTGAATTACTGAAGTGCAGAATCCTCTTAGGTTTGAATGAGAAGGCGGATCCTCTCTTAGGTTGTTCGAGATTTTTGCGTTCCATGGCATTTGATGAGGTAAGAATCAAGTATTTTGCTCAAATATGATGTTGTGTGAAAATTTTGAAATATATGAAATAAGTGTATCTTCAAGAAACTCGAACTTCATTTAAAATTTAAATAAACAAGTTTTAGATACACAGATGCAAGACATGTTTAATTGGAAAAGGCCGAAATTGATTTGTGGTTGTTTATCATTAGCTTGTATGTCAATTTTGGTGAATGAGAACTTTCTAGTGAATTTTAGTTGCAGAAAACCTTACCCATGACCATATGTTTTTTTACAGTTATTTGATAGTTTGAAAATTGGAGTTATTGTTGTTGTGAAATGACAATATGTTCACATTATTTGATAGTTTGAAAATTGGAATGAATAGGATATAAACCAGTCATTCAGCTTAAGACACTGTTATTATAGAAAAAATATTGGTAAAAAATGAGAAGGTGATGAAAGGTATCAATGGAATATTCTAAATTTTTGCAAGACTTAAGAAGGTGAATTTTCATAAAAACCCTACTCATGCCATCATGCCATCAACGTTTGTTTGTGGGACACGAACGAGACTCTCCATTTCATTTCAGTTTTGAAGAATTCAATATTTGTTTGTGGAAATGGTTGTAAGTATGATTAGGAGGGCACGCGAACTAGTTGTGTTTCTTCTCATTTATTATCTTGATCTAACATTCTACGGTCATTATAATTTTGCTTCAACGGTGAGAAATTGCTCATTGTAATATTATTAAGTACTATTTGTACATCAATGCAATAAAAATCTCATGTTTACTTTAATTTAAAAAAAAAAAATCCCCCTCCATTTTTTTTATAAATGTTATTTTGACTTTTTACAATAAATTAAATTTGTAATTTTATGTCAATAATATTATTGAGATAACAATGGAGTAGTTAATCTTGAAACCCTTGATATTTTAAATGAGACTCAGTTGAAAATGAATAATAGTGAAATTTAGAGAAATGTATACCGAAGGACAAATAAGTTAATGTGACAAAGAAGAGAAGTTGGGTCTCAAGAAATCAAACACTCGCGGACAATATTATCATTTATGTTGCAATTTGCATGAATAAACATATGGAAAGTACAACTTATGCTTGACCAATTATTATTACTCGTACACCTACCTCCATTCCAATTATATGCTAATTTTTATTTTATAAATGTCCAAATTATAAATAGAAAAATGTGTATAAAATAAAATGAGGCCATTAAATTGGAATAAATGAAGTAATATATATTTTTTCGACAGGGATTATTTTCATTTTATCACTTATGGAACATATTTTGTGACTTCCTTTTCTTCTTCTTTCTAGCTAGTCATCAAGTTTTAGAGAAGACTTCCATCTTTCTCTACTCTACCGGACGAATCTCTTAAGAGTGACTAAAGGGACTCTAATTACCCGACTCTTCGAGCACCTTCCTTACGCGTCTGGAAAGACAGGCAAGCTTTGCTTAAGCCTGCAAGAAAAAGGCCGGGAAGAAAAAGAAGAAGGTAGTTTTTTCCATAGGTGGTTCAGTCTCATCCGCAGTCTATTCTCTTTTCAGTCCCGGTTGAAGACGACGTAGATATACCTGTCGGTAAGAATTTCCAATGACGAACATACGCCGTTTACCACCACCTGAAAATGCACACGCTAGCCGACCATCATATTCTGATGTAGAAGGCAAAGAAGGGTCTACTATGCCGCGCTGGAAAGTTCGCTGCGATAGCATCCAGTTGGCAGTCTACTATAGAAATCCGGGTAGAATCGAATTCATTCCCAGATTCCAAGGGGTATACCACATCATGTGGCCAATGACCCCAAGTAGACTCTTCAGTGTGGGGAGATACCTCTGCACGCACTGAAGCTAGATAAACCCATCTCGGTGCAATCAAGAGTTCCTTCATTAACGAAGGGATCAGTCCAACCTTGAACTTGATCGATCTTTCGAGAATGATGAAACACTTTTCCAGGTAGGTCTCCACTCTAACATAGTATAGAGCGGAATTTTTTGAATATGTTTTAGATACCGCGGAACAATTACTTATTCAAAGTAATCTAGAACACGATTAAGAAACTTCAACCCTTCCTGCGTTATTCTAGTCGGTTCCGTATTCTATATTCTATTCTGTTCCAAATAATTGAAGAATTCTATTTGTAAGAACAAAGAGAAGCAGATTTATTCTATACTCGATAAGTACCAATACGCCGTGCTGGATTGATACCACTTTCTATGATTAAATGCGTTTATCATTCGAAAGGCCTACTCGTACAAAATTTCCTTTTTTTTTTTTTTTGTCTTTCTTTCTGAATTTTTCGAATCTATGAATAAAATAAATATGATAAAGACAGTATTATAAAGACAATAAAACCACATTGTTACGTTTCCACATCAAAGTGAAATACTAGAGGTTATATTATAAATTAATTTTATAATATAGTGCAAATTTAATATATTATAAATTAATTTGACACATTTCTGACATCCGTGATGAATTTTATTATAAACACATTGTAATTAATTTAATATACTAGAGGCTATATTATAAATTAATCTTGACCCGTTTCCACATTATTACGTTTCCACATCAAATTTGCATTTTGACATTTCGTTCTAATATGATAAACACATTGTTACGTGATGAATTTTTAGATTGTGACGATTATTTTTTTTTAAATGATATTTGATGCGTCGAAAAAGAATGCATTTAGATATCAGCCGTTCCTCTACGAGCACTGCTAATCACGAATTGAATCACTCGTTTGTCCTTGGCAATCTTCAAGTAAATCTCCTTGAGGATCCGAAAATGACCTGCAAAAGTACGCCGGAGGGGGCTCCGGCGCGGAAGCTCCGACGCTCAAGTCAGAATCGTTCTTAGGAGAATTAAAGAGGAATTTCCCTGCAATAGGGAAATTCCAGCGAATAATGTGATGTTTCTTCTCAACTCAGTGTATATTTCGTAAGAATGTATGTATTATGTAAAAAACATAACCAAGAATATAGAAATAACCTGCTTATATACCTGGCCCCTCTCTCGGGAGAGGGAAAGACTCGTTCTCCCTATATTTACTCGCCTCTCCCTATAAACTCGGCCCACTCCTCTGAAAGCTTGGTCCCAATTCCTAGATACTCGGCCCCTTCCTATATTGACTCCTCCTTTTGACTGAGTTAGGAAAGGATGAGCTATAATATGCGTTCCCCTTTGGGCCCTATCCTTAGGCCCAAAGGATATTATCCTTCGAATGTGGGCCAAAGGCCCAACCAATCTTCTTTCCCTTTTGAGGCCCAGGGGTGTATTAATCCTGCTTTCAAGCTTATTGACCTAATTGAGATTACTATAATTTATCCCGTCTCCACGTGTCGACTCTTCCAAGAGCGACATATTTATCTACATCAACCACTCCCCCTACTCTCGTAAAAAGGATAATTTTTAAGAGAGTAGGAAAATAATAAATTATAAAAGAAATAATCTATTCCTTTAATCCTTCCTTCTTCATACTTCCCTTAAAACAAGAAATATTCGGTTCTTAATGATTATCTAAAGTCATCATGCCCTTTCCGCTTCCACACGCAAACCTACTCTCGAAGTCCGTGGCCAAGCGTCTGCCCGAGGGGAAACATCAAGCCGCCTCTTTTCAGGCACGCGCTCTTTTATTGGGGGGTATTTAATTCTCCTCGATTTTCCCTCTCTCTCCCTTCTTCACAATTATTTCAAAAATTATATTCACTTCGTAGAAAACCCCTCTTTTTTCTTTCAAACTTATCCATCCTTTTTCTCATTTTCGTTTCCACTTCTGCAAGTAACTCCCCCGCGCACGTCCGTCGGTCACTTCCTCACCTTCGAAAACCGAGCTCGCTCCAGGTATCTTTCCTTCTTCCTCATTTTTCTTTTACTGTAACCTATGTCATCTTCAATTCGAACCTCGTCGGACTCCATATCTATGGAAAGTTCGACTTCCAACTCACTCTCCATATTTCCCATAACTGACCTTGCTTTAAAAGATAAAATCTCTGGTTCTTCCATACTCCCTTCTGAGCGTGTCGCCGCCTTCCTCCGTTCGGGAATCTTTCCCCCTGATTACATAGTTAGGGCAGCCCATAGGAAGGAACGCCCAAATTTCCCAGGTCCCAACACTCTGGCCTTCTGGGAGGCTCAACTAAAAGCGGGCCTCCGCTTTCCGATCCACCCTTATTTCTCTGAAATTTCCACTTATCTTCGCATACCTCTGAATCAGTTCACTCCCAACGCTATACGTGCAATGTTAGGCTTCTATATTCTGATGAAGGGGAATGGTGGTGAGCAGTGGAATGGTCAGATGGGCAGTGGAATTACAGGAATACGATATTGATTATGAACCAAGGAGGGCCATTAAAGCCCAAGCTTTAGCAGACTTCATTCAAGAGTCTACCAGAATGGAAGAGGAACAAGGCTGGAAGGTATATGTTGATGGTTCAGCATCCGCTATAGGATGTGGAGCAGGGATAGTGTTGGTTGACCCTGATGGTCAAGAAGTACAGATAGTCGTTAAGTTCCGGTTCTCAACCTCAAACAATGGTGCAGAATATGAAGCCCTGATTAGAGGGGCTAGCATGGCAGCAGAGTTAGGGGCACAGAAAATCACCCTGTACTCTGACTCACAGCTGGTAGTGGAACAGGTTATGGGGGAGTACCTCGCCAAAGATGAGAGGATGATCTCCTATTTAGAACAGGTAAAGAAACTAAAGAATAAATTCCATACTTTTGAAGTGATACAGGTGCCGAGAGAAGAGAATGTGAAAGCAGATGGGCTGTCTAAACTAGCTAGTTCCACTGAATTCGAGGGAGACGGAAAGGTATAACCCTGTTGATGGCAGATCAATTAGCTACTGAAACCCTGGTCGGAAAGATAACAGCAGGGGATGACTGGAGGAAAGAAATATGGGAGGAGTTGAACAGGGGGCAAGTAACCCCAATGTCCAGAGAGGCCAAAGCTTGGAGAAGGAAGTATTGTATCCTAGGAGGCTAATTATACAAGAGATCCTTCACTCAACCCTATTTGAAATGTCTTTCAAGAAGAGAGGCAGAGCTAGTGATCAAGGACATCCATGAAGGTTGCGCATCTAGCCATGAAGGTTACCAGACTATGGTGAAGAAGGTATTTAGGGCAGGTTTTTACTGGCCTAATATAATCAGAGACGCTAGGGAATATGTGAAGAAATGTGAGAAGTGTCAGAAGAATGGACCTTTGATACGAGTACCTGCAGAAGAGATGGGTGCCATGTACTCGCCCTGTCCCTTCGCCAAATGGGGGATAGATCTAGTGGGACCCTTCCCCTTAGCACCCGGAGGGAGAATTTTTTTGATCGTAGCCGTGGTTTACTTCAGTAAATGGGTAGAGGCCGTGCCCTTGGCCAAAATAGAGGAAGATAATGTAATTCTTTTTATTGCTAGACATATTTGTTGCAGGTTTGGAGTACCCAGAATCTTGGTTTCCGACAACGGAACACAATTCAATGGAGAGAAAGTAAGGAGATGGTGCGAAAGATGGAACATTATACAGAGATTCACTTCGGTAGCCCACCCACAAGCTAATGGGCAGGTGGAAGTTACAAACAGAATCCTGGTGGATGGCATCCGAACACGATTACAAAAAGTAGGGGAAAAATGGGTGAAGGAGTTAGACAACGTCCTTTGGTCCTACAGGACCAGCCCCAAAACAGCTACGGGCGAATCTCTCTTCTATTTGGTGTATGGGGCAGCAGCAGTGATACCTCCCGAGGCCAGACTGAAGTCACACCGAATCACCTATTTTAAAGAAAAAAGAAATGAAGAATTGATGAGGGAGGCATTGGACCTGGTAGATGAAGAGAGGGAGATGGCAAGGCTGAAAGCAGAAAGATACAAGAGTCGGATCAAAGCAGCGTATGATCGCAGGGTAGTTCCACGCTCCTTTAAAGCTGGAGATTTGGTCCTTCGGAGGGCAGACGCCTTGAAGAGTACAGGGAAGATGGAAGCCAATTGGGAAGGTCCGTACAAGGTAACACAGGTCCTAAAAGGTGGAGCCTACAAACTCCAGGATATGACGGGAAAAGAAATACTGAGGCCATGGAACGTGTGCCACTTGAAGAGGTTTTATGTTTGAGGAAGGTGTTATTCCCCTACCATCTTTCCCTTTATGAACAATTTTGAATGCTTATTTCTTACTCGAATAATTGCTTCACCGGCACTCTTTTTCCCTCTACGTGGGTTTCTCTTTGGGGTTTTACCACGGAGAGGTTTTTAATGAGGCCGACATAGGTTCCCCCTATTTGCCTATGTTGATCAATGGAGCATCGTTTTTGGAAAATTTTAATGATTTCCTTTAATGCATGTTAATATGATGATGAGCTGATTCTTATATGCCGATTTTATGATGAGATGATCCTTACATTTTGATTTTATGATGAAATGCTTCTCATACATTAAATACCGTGTCGAGATAACTGCTAGGCGCCCACATAATGAATGTTGAGATAATGGATATGTTTTGAAAACTAAAACATGACATGATAGAATGTTGCAAGATAAAGAGACTTACACCAACTCATAGAGATTCGAATAGGAAATGCCTAGGGACAATTCCTAAAGCTCTTATCCACGACAGCCTCTAAAGCTAGGGGGGGTAGGGGATATGGTAGCGGAAGATATGATTAACCTGCCAATAATCCCTAAAAATTCCAACTTAAGGGAGAGTATAATCCCTAAGAACTCTTACGAGTATAAACAACTTAAGGGAGAGTATAATCCCTAAGAACTCTTACGAGTATAAACAACTTAAGGGAGAGTATAATCCCTAAGAACTCTTACGAGTATAAACAACTTAAGGGAGAGTATAATCCCTAAGCACTCTTACGAGTATAAACAACTTAAGGGAGAGTATAATCCCTAAGAACTCTTACGAGTATAAACAACTTAAGGGAGAGTATAATCCCTAAGAACTCTTACGAGTATAAACAACTTAAGGGAGAGTATAATCCCTAAGAATTCTTACGAGTATAAACAACTTAAGGGAGAGTATAATCCCTAAGAACTCTTACGAGTATAAACAACTTCAAGGAGAGTATAATCCCTACTAATTCTAACTTAAGGGAGAGTATAATCCCTAAGAACTCTTACGAGTATAAACAACTTCAAGGAGAGTATAATCCCTAAATATTCTAACTTTTGGGAGAGTATAATCCCTAAATATTCTAACTTTTGGGAGAGTATAATCCCTAAATATTCTAACTTTTGGGAGAGTATAATCCCTAAACACTCTAACTTTTGGGAGAGTATAATCCCTAAGAACTCTTACGAGTATAAACAACCTTTGGGAGAGTATAATCCCTAAAAACTCTAACTCTAAGAGAGAAACTAGATGCCTTATCAAGTCATCAAGTAAGTACAGAACATAAACCTTATATTCTCATTTAAGATTTCTCTATGAGCTTTAGAGCCTTTACGTGTCAAGAAGATGTTATAAACATACTAAACTTATGATAAAGAAAAGCAGAACAGGTATTACATCATATGTCTAACAACAGAGATAGAGATATATATATATATATACATGCATGCCAGGAGATAATGTGCAGGTACGATATTAATCAAAAGTGAAACAGAAATATTCAAGACCTAAGGCACCATGCCTTGGCCCTCCACAGAAAAACGCAGGAGTGTGGAGTCTCCTGAAAATACCAAAAGAGACCTTAAAGGCCTCAGCAAAAATAAAAGTGTTTTAAGAGTACCGAAATGTTATTAGAGAAATAGAGTTATGAAGAGAGAGGAATATCATTCTTCCCCTCGAGACCTTCTCCTGCTTCATCCACTTGTCCACTGGAACCACCCCCCTCCGCTTTCTCCTCTAGGACGCCAGCTGCCACAGTTGCCACAGGATCAGGGTAAGCCACGTGGATGGGGAATGTCAAGTCCTTTGCGGGCACTAGATCGTCCAATTTCAGGGCAGTTTCTTTCAGCTCCAAGACAACCTCTATTCGATTAATGTCTAACGTTGTCGATCTAGTAATTAACCCTCTCTCGATTAAACTAATTACTATATTAAACTCAAATTAATTAATCAAGTTTTTCACACATATCCCAATCATGCAAACCCAACTCTCGTTGCAATTCACAAAATCGTAAATGTTAGCTAATAGAAATGACTAAATAATTCAATTAATCCATAAACTCACTAATTACTCACATAATTTCAACACTCAAAGCAATCAAAGTTTAGTCCATAACTAAAACAGTAAATACAAGAAAATTCATGTAAAATAAACAATCAAACATTAAATTCAAAGAAAGGTGTCACCTCATATCTTCAAATTCTCCTACTCTTACAATAAAATAAAATAGGCAATTGCTTATGTGTACCAGTTACATGTATGTAACTGGCTATTTGCCCTCCTTTTTTAATAAATTCACACTCCCTTTTTTTAGGCACTCTCTTCTTTTAGACACTTATGTGTACAAGTTACATACATGTAACTAAATTCAATTTTTTACATGGGTTATTAGTTATTTACCTTCTTTTTTATTAATTTCACCCCCAAATGTTTTTTTTTTTTAAAAATACATGTAAAATACTATATTACCATTTTATCAATTAAATTAAAATACAACTCATTAAAATTATAATTATACACCGACTATCGATTCACCAATGAATCGATCACCACGAAGTCAAATATTATTCTATTTTTTTAACTTTTAAAAAATAAATATAAAAACATAACGAATATTAAAAAAATATGAAACTCAAAAATAAAATTAAGAAATAAAATTTCCAGTTTTTTTTTTCAAAAAATGACCAAAATTTTGGAAAAAAAAAACTAAACTAAAAAAATTCAATTTTTTTCTAATTTGGGTATAAATGTATGAATATGACATGCTCACTTTCTAGCTTTAATCTGATTTATAATAACTAAAATTATTTTGTTATGTCTTCATTATTTCTAAAATGATATCTGTTTTTTAAGGTTGTAGATTATTTTTTAAAACTAATTAATAATATAATCTAATTGAAAAATAAAATTTATATTTAGAAACTTAAATGAGTTGAGAATTGGGGAAGAAACCAGCCTAATATTGCATCAGCTTTATTATTTTCTTTGGGGTCATCGTCATGTTGATGCATTCATATGTTTATTGAGTGTGATCGTATCTATTAATTGAATTGTGTGTTCAGTGTGATTCATTCTCACTTTTGTTCTTCTTACTAGTTAGTTAATATAATTTTTTTAATATTGATGTATAAATTTGCATGGTATGCCTGGAATTATAAATGTGTTAAGTTATGTATTTTTTGTTAAATATAAATATTAGTTTAAATACGATATAGTATTAGTACGCCTATGGTATAGTACTAGTTAATATATTGTATAGTACTAGAGATTAATGTGGGTATAAAAATATTACGGAGTATTTAATATATGAACTAATACTATACAATATTTGAATTTATACTATACTATATTTGAACTAGTACCATAGAGTATGTGAACTAATACTATACAATATCTGAACTAATACTATACTATATTTGAACTATTACCATAAAGTATGTGAACTCGAAACTCGAAAAAATTAAAACATGTACCAATATAAACTAATATTATACTGTATATGAACTAATATGTACAGTACTGCATATTAACTAATAATATATCATAATACTTATCAACGGTTATCATAACACTTATAAACTAAAAATTATATTTATAAAAAATTAAAATAAAGTGATTAAAAAATAAAAGTTCAAATGAAAAAAATAATTAAACAATGTAAAACGAAGTGAAATTTGTAAGGAATGAAGTAAAATTTTAAAAGGATAAGATGAAAATTATACACCAATTAATTAAAGTAAAATAGTACCAATAAAATTGAACACTTGCCTAAGAGAGGTGAGAGTTTTATTTTTTAAAACAAATTATTATTATACTATTTAATATTTAAAAAAACAATTAATATTATTTTTAAATTTTTTTTATTAGACTTTAAAATTTTAGAATAATTATTTATGACATAAAAAGAAAGTACGTTAAAAAAATTATCATTTGAAACACAAATGATAAACAGGAAGAAAAATAAATTTAAAAAATAATATTAAAAAGATAAATATAAATATCAATTGAGTAAAATAAAAAAATAAAATTTTAAAAAATTAATGGAGTATTATTTTTTAATGATAAAATTAAAAAAAAAAATTAATTGAAGTAAAATAAAGGTCCATGAAAAAATGTATGTGTTAAATTGATATAATAAATGGGTCATGTGTTATTGGATTGGATATAGTAAATGGGTCATGTGTTATTTGTAATGGGTTATTGGATTGGATATAGTAGTTACATACCTATATTGGATTGGATATAGTAGTTACATACATGTAAGAAAGTGAACTAAACTGATCTATGCTGTCGAGTGCAGTGGGAATAGGGGAGTGTGAGAGAGGAGCCCAAATTGATTTTTTGTTTTTATTATTTAAGGTAAAAAAATAAAAAAAAATTGTAAGAGCCACGACTGCATTCACATTTTCAGGCCAATACAAACTTAAGTTGAGTGGACCTAAAAGAAAGTCCAACTCTAAAATGTAATTAATTTATACAACTATTATATTAGTAATATTACTCCTCTTTTCCCATTAATTAGGCATTGAACTTTGCTTTATTTTGAGGTAAATAAATCTGTAGATTTATATTTTATTAAATATGTTTATTTATATTTATTATTTATTTTTAGTTATAATATTATTTAATTTACAAATGAATTTATTTGGATCTATAACTTATAAGTTATAAATTAAGGTTTATATAATAATTGCTAATTTAATATCTACTTCAATTAGGAATAAGTTATAAATTAAGGTTTGTATTATAGTAATTGTTAATTTACTACATTATGCTAAATTAATTTAGTTTAAAACTTGAAATAGACAATAATTTGAACTGTTTTTTTTTTTTAATTGTAGATTTATTGTGAAATTATATTTGTTAATTCGTTAAATTATATTCCTATCTAATTTTCTCATGGAAAAATTATTTTACGGAATGACTTATGAAAAAAAGAGTTGCAAAATAGTATGGGTGATCAATTATTAAATGATAGTTTGATTACTTTTGTTGAGAATTATTTGTTTTACAAATTTGCGATGATGATATCATAGACCGTTTTCAAACCATGAGTATTCGTCGATCTCAATTGTAATTGTAATTTGATTTGAAGGTTTGTAATTATGTTTTTAAGTTTTCTCAAATCGTATGACTTTTATTATTAAATAGTACTCCCTCTGTCTATAAAAAGTGTGCTTACTTTTTTTTATATATGTTTTTAAAAAAATCATATTTATAATAATGAGTAAAGAATATATTGGTAGATATTCAATTTTGTTAATAAAATAGAAAAAATATTTAAAAGTAAATTATTTAAATAGAATAAGCATATTTTTTGTAAATCCAAAAAAAGTAACGAGCACACTTATGGTGAATGGGAGTAGTATTTTACTCAACCCAATGAAATGATGCGCCTCCACTTCTGTGTTCCGCTCACGGCTTCTTTTGTTAAATATTGGGCGCGGCTAAATGCACCCGGATTTCCTATGAGTACACCCACGTGAATTATTTTTTGTCCTAAGGGTGGTGCGAAAAGACGTTTTTACCCCTCCTGCACTTTTTTTAAAAAAACACCGGATGAGTACACCCATCTATTCCGATTCATCATTTCACACCCGAAATCATCCGGATCTCCACCATCACCACCAAAATATCAAAAATCCTAAAAATTCAAAATTTCAACAAAAATAAAATCTTAATATATTCGAAAATTTTACCAAAACAAAGTTGAGATGTACGAAAATTTTACCCAAACAAACTCAATATGTTCGAAAAAAAATTCAAAATAAATTAAATTTGTCCGGAAAAAAAATCGAACATTTTGTTCGAAATTTTTTCCAAAACAAACTCAAGTTGTTCGAAATTTTTTCCAAAACAAACTCAATATGTTCGAAAATAATTCCCGAACTACTAAAAACCCTAATTTTCCTAAATTTTCAAAACCCTAATTGTTTTGAGACTGTAAAAATTGTAAAAAAAAAAAAAAAAACTTACCTGTGGGTGCCGGCGACGAGCGTGGGAGGCTGGGTGGGATCAAGGAGAGGGGGAGGGGTTGCAGCCGCGAACGGCCGCGAAGGGAAGGGGCTGCGGCCGCGAAGGGAAGGGGGAGGAGCTGCGGCCGCGAACGGCCGCTTGAAGGAGGAGGTGGTGCGGCCGGCGGGCTTCTTCAACACAGCGACGGACGGTGATGAATTTTTTTCTTCAACAGACGGCGACGACGGGGTTTTTTTTTTTTTTTTTTCAGATCTGGTGTCGACGGACTGACGGCGACGGCGGGCTTTTCTTCACGACGGTGGCTTTTCTTCGCCTGGGAGGGAGGAGGTAGGTGGGCGGTGGCCGCGCCTGGGAGGGAGGAGGTGGGTGGGCGACGGCCGCGCACGGAGGGAGGAGGTTGGTGGTGGCGGCCATTGGAAGTGATGGGGAGGGAGGGAAGAGTGGCCTGGGTGTACTGAAATGGAGAGGAAGAGAGAATGAATGGTTTTAATTGAGGGGAGGGTAATTTTGTATTTTCCATGTGGGTGTACTCATCCGTTTTGTGGGTGTCCTCATAGGATCCTTGGGTGTCTTTAGCCGCGCCCTTAAATATTTGATGAGCGTGGAAAGTGGAATGAATTGTGGCCCAATATTCAGGGGTTTGACTATATGCACCTCCATTTCGAAAAGATGCACTCCCCAATCAATCTATTAATTTAATAATAGTGTAAAAATTCTAAAATACCCTTTAAGTAATATTATACTATTAAATACATCCACGTTACTAACTGCACCATTTGTTCCACCTTTAAATCCTAAACCTAATTTTTGTGTAGCAATTGTCGCCGCCACCACCACCACAAAAAAAAAAATACAAAAATTTCAGGAAAAACTTAGAAATTTTTCAATTTTTTTTAAATTTTCGACAAACCAGTGTCGACCATATACACTCTCGTCAACAAAATGTTGTCGACGAGAGTGTATATAGTCGATCAAAACAAATTTAAAGTTTTTTTTAAATATCGACACTGTAATATCAACTATATACAATCTCGTCGACAACAATGTGTCGACGAAATTGTATGTGGTCGACATTACAATGTCGAAGATATAAAAAAAAGGATTCTACATCTACAGAAAACCCTAAAAAAATTGTACGGCCCAAAAATGAACAAATCCCGGCCAATAGGCGGTGGCCGATGCACATACCTAGGGTGGGGTGGGAGTGGCCGGCATCTTGGACCCGGAGGCAGCGGCGGCGAGGTCAGTCGGAGCGGGCGGCGGGATTAACAAAAAAAAACACAGAAATCGGAGAGGGATCTATCGCGGTTGAGAAAGAGAGAGGGGGAGGTCGTCGCGGCCTAGGGAGGGGGAGCTGTCGCGACCGAGGGAGGAGGGGTGGCCGCGACGAGGAAAGGGAGGAGGAAAAATACAGAAAAAATGGGGAGAGGGAGGAGCCGCAGCGATTGGGGAGGGGTCACATCGGCGGCCGGACAGGGGAGGGGGGTGGCCGCGACGGGGAGAGGGAGAGGGGTGGAAATCACAGAAAAAAAGAAAAAAAAAAAAGAAAAAGGGGAAAGATGGAGGGGCGGCGGCGGCAGCTGGTGTGAGGTTGGGGAGGAAATGAGAGAAATGAAAATGAAGGGAGGAATTAGGGTTTTGACGTGGAAATTAGGTTTAGGGGGATGTGAGTAGTAATAGAAATTTATAGAAGAAAGGGCATTTATGAAAATTAAAGGAGGATGTCCAATTTCAGGGGGTTTGTATAAATCGGGGGAGTGCATCTCTCCGAAATGGAGGTGCATATAGTCAAACCCTTGTATAAGTGGCCTGCCCTTCTCAAAAGTTGCGCCTGCTGAGAATTAAACAAAGGGTGCGGCTAAAGGCACCCAAGGATCATATGAGGACACCCAAGCGATGAGGACACACACAAAACAGATGAGGACACCCACGTGGAAATCTCAAATATACCCTTAATCTACATAAAACCCTAATTCTATAAATTTCACTCCAAAAAATCAGTACACCCACCTCCTCCCTTTCCCTCCCACGGCGCCGTCATCCCCCTCCTCCCTTTCCCTCCCACGGCGCCGTCATCCCTCTCCTCTCGTCGCCGGCTCCCCCTCCCCTCCTCTCGTCGCCGTCTTCCCTTCCCTCCCCTCGGCGCTGGCGGCCTCCTCTCGTCGCCGTCACATATAAAAAAACAAAAACTGCAGCCCTCGAAGCCGCCGCCCGCCGTGAAGAAATGACACGGCCGCCTTGAAGAAGGAGGTCGATCGACGCCGTAAAGAAGAAGGAGGTCGTCGATGCCGTGAAGAAGCGACGCGGCCACCGTTCGCGACTGCACCCCCCTCCGCATCGCGACCGTTCGCAACCGCACACTGTCCCCTTCGTGGCCGTTCGCGGCCACACCCCGTCCCCTTCGCTGCTGTTCGCGGCGGCCGCATCTCCTCCTTCAAGCGGCCGCCGCCCCCCACCTCCTCCCTCCAAGAAAGTTTTCGCCCACACCCCCTTCCCGTCGCCGCCGTCAAATGAAGGTAAGTAGGGTTTTAAAATTTTTGTTACAGATCTAAACAAAAAATTAGGGTTTTGATTTTTTTTGGTTTTTGAATTTGTCCAGAATTTTTTTTTCGAATCCAGTTTTTTATTGGATTTTTTTTCCCGAACATTGTGTCCGATTTTTTTTTTCGAACAAATGAAAATTGTTTTGGAATTTTTTTCGAACACGATGGCTTTGTTTTGGAAAAACTTTCGAACATATTCACTTTGTTTGGTTAAAATTTTCGTACAACTTCTTTTTCGCAAAATGTTGATATGTTCGAAAAAAAATCACAAACAACTCTTTTTTTTCGGACAATGTTGATTTGTCCGAAAAAAATTCGCTAACATCTCTTATTTTTTAATTTTGTGTTTGTTAAAGAATATTTTTTTTTGAAGAATATGGTGAAAATTTGGATGTTATGGTTGTGGTGGGGGAAGATTTTTGGGAAAGTGTTGGTGGAGAAGATTTTTGGGTGGTGTGGTGGGTGTACTCATCTTTCATTTTTTTTTTAAAAAATTTACACGAAGGGTATATGAGACATTTTGCAAGCTCTCTTGTATGAAAAAAAAGTTTGGTGGGTGTCCTCATAGGATCCTTGGGTGCCTTTAGCCGCGCCCTTAAACAAATGGTTTCGGCCTAAATTTTGGGCCTTCAATTTAAATTTTGGGCCATCTACATTTCTTCATTATACAATTCTTTACCACTGGTCTTTTTCATCCAACTCATTTTCTCCTCTTCTCGATTTATTTCATCGATGAACTCCACAATATAATCGAGATATGTTTTATTCCAAAAATGCTCATTTTTCCTACAAAAATAGCAAACCACACACTTTCTCCAAACAAAGTGCAATGTGTCAATTTAATGTAAATAATGTATGAAATTCTATGAATTTAAGTAAAATAAGTACATGAATTTCAAGCAATTATCACACTATTCAACAACTCAAAGACGAATGCTCGTTGATTCTCGCCAACCTTTACAAAGTGCAAGTGCAAGAGTATTTATACTAATCAATGGTGATTGTTGCAGTGTTGAAAATGTAATGTCGTTAGACTGTTGTAACCGTGTAATAAACTCACGTGTTCCGTCTTGCCCAATCGAAATGACAGGTTTGCCCCTTTTACTTGTAACTGTAACAGGTTCACATCAGAAGACTTATCAGATGACTCCCCTCATATGATCAACTCCTCTGATCCTGGTAAAAAAAGTAACTATGCTGATAGACATCTACTCAATTGATCCAACCCTTATGATCTGATCAACTTAGTTGGCCTCTAAGCAACTCCTCCTCAGTTAACTGAAAACCTTCTACTCATCTGATTCGGCCTAAGTAATCTTGTCTGACGTCCCCTATCAGCTTACAACCTCAGCTGATTTGAGATTATGAGATAGCACTCACAAAAGTTGTAATGGTTTGACTCAAACACACGTACTAAATTCAATTCCGACAATACTTTCAGAAACATAAAAAATATAGTACAACAAGGTTCATAAAAGATTGTAATGTGTGCAAAGTATATGTACATAAATAAACACTCACAAAATGTAATGGTTTGACTCAAACACACGTACTAAATTCAATTCCGACAATACTTTCAAAAATATAAAAAAGTATAATACATCAAGGTTCATATAAAAGATGTAATGTTTGCAAAGTATATGTACATAAATAATAAAGGTAAGAATTTAAATAGTTTATCGGAACAAGTTTCAACAACAATATATATTTAATTTAAATAAAAAAATTATGAAGATAATTAAGGCACAAATGCATGAATAGGGGAAAGACAGCACAAGGAGAAGTCACTAATCATAGATCCACGGGAAGACCATGTAAAGCCAATGTAACCAAAGGTATATTACCCAATAGAAACGCCTTTCATTCACAATCTAATAAGCCAGAAACACTATATTCAAGTGTGGATTATTTATTCTGATTTTATATATTTATCTATGTGAAAGCGCATGATCATATATATGACTTAATTTTTAGAGTATTTTCCACAATCTCATAAATGAGAAACTCCACCTTTGTTATTTGAATCATACTTTAATTTTATTTTAAAATATAATTGGATTAATGATTCATAAACTCATAAATCATATAATATATTAAATTAAACTCGACTCATATATAAGATTGACTTATGTCTAATATTTATTTTAAGGTAAAAAGCCATGAAATTATTTTAATTATGATTTAAAATTGGGGGAAATTATTAAATGTACACATCATTAAGTAATACTCCCTCCGTTCCAAAATTAATTTTATAGGTAGATGGGCACGCATATAATAAGTGGAGTTTTCAGGGGTAATTTTGTAAAATTTTATGTATAAAGAAAAGAAATTAGTTGAATTTTTGTGTATGAGTGGAGAAAAAGTAATATCATTTGTGTAAAATTGAGAATATTGTGAGGATGAAGTTTATAAAGGGTTTTCCATTTTAAGAGTGTGAAAGTTATTGTAGGACAAAGCGTGAAAGTAATTGTGGGACGGAGAGAGTATATTTTAAGTAAAATATATGGGTATAATGTTAGTTTATTGATTTATTCTCATATACATAGCTTTAATTTTCGATCAATTTAACTTTGTATACTTGCTTGATTTTGATTTTGACATGGAATATGCATAATATTGCAATAAGCTGATATTAATTCGATTAGTCATGCATTTGTTTAAGTACACATGATATTAATAGATCCTTCGAGTCATGGGGAGAGGAAAAGGCATGGGTATTTAATATAATTCAAAAAAAAAAAAAAATCGATTAGTCATGCATTTGTTTAAGTACACTTGATATTAAATATTGAATATAATTAAGATGCAAAACAATTTTGAACAAAATATTTTGAATTTTCTTGCAACACAAAACAATCGAGTATAATTCAACATTCAAAATCAAATGACAGCATATTTGATTTGAATATTTCAGATGCGTCTCCACAAAGTTGCATGCCCATATTAATTAATAAAACCTTTACCCAATCTTACTTCATTTGGTGGGTCAAATTAATGGATCACTTGGTCCAATCTTGAAAAAATTATGTAACCCAGAACATGCTACAAGAACGAGTCACCCCATAGGCCAGGTCAACAAAACTTCAACCTTAATTTTTTCCAGTCAATAATATTTTAAATTTCGTGTCCGTATAAATATATATAGGACATAAACTAGTTTAAAATCACAACATTTTTTATTACTAACATTATTCATCAATGGCTGCACAATCTTCAATTCTTTCATCAATATTATCGCCTTCTTATTATAATTCAATCTCCTCACGTTCTTCAAACAAAAAAAGAATTCACGTGATTACAAATATAACCACAAAAGTTGACACTCCTCCGATCACCCTTCCGCCATGCAGCCACCACGCCAACACGGCGGCCAAGATGTACGTTGTGTTGGAGGCGGTGGCGGACAGAGTTGAAATGCACACTAATATTGGCCAACAGCGGAATAACTGGAACACACTTCTCTTCAACTCTATCAACATGATCACCCTCACAGCCACCACCATGACCGGTCTCACGGCGGCAGGAGGGGCGGAGCAGCCCCTTTTCGCGATAAAACTCTCCGCCGCCATCCTGTTTGCCGCCGCCACAGGGCTGATGGTGGTGGTGAACAAGCTTCAACCGTCGCAGCTCGTGGAAGAACAACGTAACGCTACAAGACTGTTTAAACAATTACACGAACAAATTCAGTCAATGCAGTTGACTTATCGTGTAACTGAAATCGACGTGGAAAATATGATGGAACGTGTGTTAGCGTTGGATAAAGCGTACCCTCTTCCCCTTATAGGAGTTATGCTTGAGAAATTTCCAGATAAATTAGAGCCTGCCACGTGGTGGCCTAAAAACCAATTTCAAAAGAGATCAGATATTGATACAAAAAATTACATGAAGGAAATTCTTCATGTTTTGAAGGAAAATGATAAACAAGAGTTTGTAAAACTAGGTAACACGGCTTTAAAATTGAACAAAATTTTGTCGACTTTAGGCCCGATTTTGACCGGCTTGGCTGCAGCTGGATCGGCCTTTTCGGGTTCTTCGTCGTCTATGGGAGTTTTGGCGATGGGAATTGCGGTTGGAGGTGGTGCATTGGGGAGTATGGTGAATAGTATTGAGCATGGTGGACAAGTGGGAATGGTGGTGGAGATGTATAGAAATTGTGCTGGATTTTTTCAGTTTATGGAGGAATCTATTGAATATTCCACCATGGAGGATGAGGGAGAATTAATGGAAATGAAGGTGTGTTTACAGTTGGGAAGGAGTTCATCGGAGTTAAAAGATCTGGCAACTGCATCAGCTTCATCGCGTAAAGATGGAAAAACCATCGATGAATTTGCTAGCAAGTTATTGTGACTAATATTTAATTGCTAGTAGTATAAGATAATATTCTTTTTGTAAACCTAATTCTTTGATTTTTTTTTTTTAGGAATTTTTTTTAGGTAAATGTACATGTGGGTATGGATCATATATCAATCTTTGTACTTCTTTAATCAGAGTGTAATTTTTCTAATATAATTATAATCTTCTTCTTGATATAATGGCCAAATAATTACTGGTACATAATTTTGAAGTTCATTAGATAGTTCAATGCACAAATACCATATGGGAAATTCTGAAGTTCATTAAATTAATTACTTGCTAGCTACTAAATGGATGGATCATTTTCTGGGAAATATTGATCATAATTTGTGTATCATGTGAAAGTGAAACCTACACCAATGGTGTCATTTACTACAAGGCTCAATCTGATCAGACACAAACACAAAGTACACTATTGCTCCCCTGTCTCAATTTATTTGTGGTTTAGGATTTTCACTCAAAGTAAGAAAGTAATTGAATATCAATAAATATATGTGTAACATGACATTTTTATTTTTTTATTTACCTACATAGTCATTTAATGTATACTATTATTATAAGGGCAAAGTTGAAACTGACATTTGATTCTTATAAATTAGAGCAAAATGACTATTATTTTATGATAAAAAATTCTATAAGAAGTCAAATACGTATTTATTTATATATATAATAATTAAAGGACCCAAATTATATACTCCTATTTGCTTGGAGAAGTTGGCACGAAACATATTTCATATTATTCGACCAAATTAATCATTAATAATTAACTTATGATCAATTCAAACACACTGTTTCTAAAATAAAAAAAAAAAAAAAAGGGATCAATTCAAACACGTTATATACTATATATCGGGAAACTGCAATTTCTTTTATAGGGTCTTCCTATGGACCCTTCCTTTTTTTATCAAGTATAATATCAGTACATGTGTGTTGATATTATTATGGATTTGCGATGCAATTTTCCCTTTATCATATTTTATATTTCTAGTTCAAATTATATTTGCTTTCTTACGATGAGAGGCAAAGAATTGAATAATTAAGCACGTAGTTAGGTTAATTTGCAGTCAAGATAGTTAAATCGCAAGGTGATACTCTCTCCGTCCGACAAAGATAGATACATATTCTTTTCTTGTATGTCCCAAATTAAATGTTTTATTGTCAATTTTATCCCTAATTAATAAGAGTAATTAAGTCTTATCAGATTTTGGAGAATGTGATTTCAAAGAACAAAATTGACACATTAGCTAAATTTGACTATATTTATTTATTTTTCTTAATTTGTGTGTAAAGTCAAAGGTAACTTTGTGGTACAGGGAGAGTATTTACTTACTTTTGATTCAAAAGTGGACATATCTTAGAATCGTTCAAATAAAAATCGCCCTCTCTTCTTGATAGTTTAGAGAGTAATATATATTATACTCTTATGTTTTTTTTATTTTCACGCGCAATAGACTAGTATATGCATATGTGATTAATCTGACTAACTCTAAATTAATTTTTATTAAGCTAGGCTGGTTTAATCGATTTATTATCACCAAGGCGCATATATTCTTGGAAAATTCAAAATTTTAACTGGGGGCGCACATTTCTTGATAATTTGTGGTTTTATTCAACCAGACAATTTAGTCTCGACTTATGAGATCATTTTTATTAATTTATATTCCACACAGATTGAAGAAACCTAAATTATTAGAAACCTGCGAGGTTTCAACACGAACTTATTCTAGACACCAAGTAATGTTTGTTTGACTGGGAATTCCTAACACATGACCCAGGTTAAAGAATAATATGTCAATTATTTTGTCCATTTCTTGCTACCATTAATTCATTATTGGAGTTGGTCAGATTAATACCTTATATCAAAAAGCCATTTTATTAGATCGGCACACTCTACCTAAATAGGCTATTTTCATGCTAATTAAATTACAGTGGCAGACACCATACACATTCAACAACTCCCGTGAACCTTATTGAAAATGATCCATATATACACATTGGTTTTATAAAAAAAAATGATCAAAGAACTTTTTTAAACAAAAATGCTCCATGTACCAAGAACTTTTTTTCAATGTACATACATGCATATGATCAAAGCCAATTCCTATTATCTAATGTCTCAAACACTGTATTGATACAAGATCAGTACAACAAAATCAATGATTAAAACACGTCAGGTCTTCATCCTCGATCTGTTCGAGAAAATTAGGAGAGCTACCTATTCTGATTGTGAGAAAATTAGGAGACAAGTGCAATCTTTGTACACAAATAAAAAGCATGCCTCCATTCTAACTTCTAAGTACGAGACAACACCACACACTAAAATATTTTCGTGCTAAAAAAATCAAATACAGAAAATAGACAAAGGTCCACCAAAACCAGCACCAAGAACCAGAGTGCAAAACAAGTCTCAACACAGGAAGAGATTGTGCTCAAATTCACACAAGGCAAGGCAGCAACCAAACACCTTCAACCGAAAAGAGGCAATTGTCAACTACGAGGCACGTACATCTCACATTTAATAGACTACAAGAGAGGAAAAAGATAAACACAAGACTAAAGCACAAAACAAGACCCAAAAAAAAAAAAAACGAACATAAAAAAATACCCAACGGACCCTAAAATATAAAAAAGAAAAAAAAGGGTCAATGTAGTATTGGTCTACCAATCGGCCACTGTAAAAATTAAATGATGTCTTTTGGAATGATCGAATTGTTGGTCCGAACAACAAAAATCAAAGAAGAAACTGAAGCTATGGGGATGACGGGCGGTGGTTGTGTTTTCAAGAGGAAGGTTTTCTTTAAATAAAGAAAGTTAATTAAGAGAAGTGGGGGAGTGGAAGGAGGAAGGCCTAGAAGGGGAGTGGTGGTAGAAAGGTGTTGAATCAATTCATTTATGATATTAATATTAATGAATAACGATCTTAGTTTGAATTATTGGTAGATATATACAGTTGATACATGCCACTTAATTACAATTTTGCAGAAACTGAAGTAATTAAGTTTGCATTATATATTCCTGTCAAAAAAAAAAAAAAAAAGTTTGCATTATATATCCACAAAAATGTAGTAAGTGGTTGATGGATGATCAGAAAAGCTTGCTGGCAAACTCATCTATGTCTTTCCCTTTAACAGCGGCAGCGGCCGCAAGATCTCTGAGCTGCGACAAACTCCTCCCCAGCTGCAATTCCACCTTCATTTCAAACACCTCTCCATTCTCCCTTCTCTCCAAATCCTCTTCCCTCAGATTCGATTCGATGGATTCTTCCATCAGCTTAAAGAATCCCGCGTTACTCCTGTACATTTCAAACACCATTCCCACTTGCCCACCGTGTTCAATCGTGTTCACCACACTCGCCAACGCCCCACCCATAATTGCCAGCACCACCGCCCAGCTGCCGTGAGAAGGTGAGCCCACAAGAGCACTGCCCACGGCCGCTAAGCCCGTTAGAACCGGCCCCGTGACAGCTAGAAATTTGTTGAGATTCAGTGCTCTCTGCCCCAGTCTCAAGTAATCTCGTTCATCTTTTATTTTTAAAACGCTAACAATTTCCCTCATTTCCTCCTCCAATTTACGGTTCCACCCGTTGTAACCTGTACTATTTCCTCTCGATTGTTTTCTTCTTGGTTGGGGCCACCACACTGCGGGCTCCACGGTGG
This sequence comes from Galeopsis tetrahit, assembly GCA_963675135.1. Taxonomy (NCBI): domain Eukaryota; kingdom Viridiplantae; phylum Streptophyta; class Magnoliopsida; order Lamiales; family Lamiaceae; genus Galeopsis; species Galeopsis tetrahit. Next base: position 75,069,910 of record OY776123.1, read on the forward strand.
CCGGAAACTTCTCGATCATGGCGGCACCGAGAAGAGGAAGAGGATACGCTTTATCGAGAGCCAACACTTTGTCCATCATCTCCTTCACATCAAATATTGTCGGATTTCCAATAGACACAATTGTCTGAATTTGATTGTGAAGCTGTTTGAATAGCCTTGCAGCGTTTCTTTGCTCTTCAGCAAGCTGACAAGGCTGGATTTTATTCACGATTGAGAGCATACCAGTGGCAGCCACGTACATAGCGGTGGAGGAAAGTTTGAGAGCCAAAGCAGGGGCGCCGGCGGTGATGGCGGCAATACCGGCCATGGCGGCGGCAGCGAGAGTGATGGAGTTGATAGAGGTCAAAAGAAGGTTGTTCCAAATGTTTCTTTGGTCTCCAACGTTTTTGTGCATCTCAACTCGATCTGCAACTGCTTCCAATATTGCATAAAGCTTCGCCTTCAGTACCGCTGGATCCGCATCCGGCCCTTGTTCCTTTTCGGTAGTAGTAACAGGACAACTGATCAACTTGCGCGATTCGATTTCCTCCAAAACTCCTCCATATCCATTCGGAAGAGAGATACGCCTCGGGATATAGTTAATCGAAGCCTTGACGATTCTTGTTTGGTTGGAAGAAGAAGAAGAATTAAGGATTAAGCTCGATGCATTAATCATGACCGCCATTTCCTTTAGCTAGATATATTCTTCTTTTTCTATGTTTTTAAGTGTATTTAGACAAGTGTGAGAGTAAACTGCAAGGAGGCTAGGAGTGTAATATATAGAAGAATAATGAAAGAGCATATGCTGACAAATGAAATGAAGCATGGTTTCCTATAAAACGTTTTTCACCTTTTTTAAGAAATACACTTTACATAAAAAAAATATATATATATATATACACCTTCTCTACTATCTTCTACTCAAAGATCAAAATATCAGTACAGGTCAAAATATCTATACCCTAAATTTACGGATATCGATACACTCTTTGTATTGTCTTCTACTCAAAGGATTAAATTATTACTTTCTTCATGGAAATATTGATATCGTAAAAATTAGAAAATCGATAAAAAATTTACATGCAATTTATTAGATTATAAGTGTATTCACGTACTTCCTCCTATTTAAATTGCACATCTGTTTAAATCAATGCACACATATTATAAAAAATATTAACTTCTTATTATACTCTTAATTAATTATTTTTAAATCACAAATAATGTGAATAGTCAAAACATCGTATGATTTGAACAAAAAAAGAGATGAGATAATGTAATTATATGAATTTTAAGGCAAATTTTTATTTAAATAAAATTTAATAGCACAAATTTTAAATGGTCAAAAATTATTTTTACATAAAATATCTTAATAATATCATTAATCCCTATTATTTTTCTTAAATAAAAAAAAATAGAGTGAGTCCAGAAATGTAGCGCATAAGTATATTTATCAAATTTAATTTCTATTGTTTAATTGTAAATTTGTAATAATTAATTATGATAAAATGATTTAAAAATTCATAAATGTTTTTTAATTTTTTTTCTAAATTAATTTTATTACACTCTACTATTTTAGAAAGAAAAAAATTGATATTTCACCGACATTTTATCGAAATTTTCACGAAATATCTTGATATTTGGTACATTTTGAACTACAACTCAACTGATATTAATATTTATCGATATTTTAAAAAATCTCGTTCCAATGAATATTATATCGGTACCTCTAAAAAATTGAAATTTATCGGCGAAATATATATCGCAAAATTTCATCCTTGCTTCTACTTATAGCAACTCAAACAATACAAATGTTATATTTGGAATGTGTCCAATTGACAGTCCTAACTCAGGTCAGAAGCCTGGATCCGGTTTGTCCATAAAATTTGTGGGTTGCAAACACGTGATTTACTACATGACCAAAATATTGTTACTATAAGGCCAAAATATTACCACTACAAGGCAAAAACTTTAATACTACATGTCAAAACATTCTGACAAATTCACCAAAAATTTAAGTCTTTAGAATATTTTTGAACATGTAGTAATACACTTTTAATCTTGTAGTAATAAAATTTTGGTCTTGTAGTAACATTGTTTTAGTCATTTAGTAGCCGAATAAGTCAAAATTATTTTAGTAATTTTGCCCAAAAAAAATAAATGTCCAGAATATTTTTGAACTTGTAGTAATACACTTTTGGTCTTGTATAATATTTTAGAGTGAAAATAAATATTTTAATTAAGGCTGACCTGCGTTGACTCATGTATACAATATTACATATAAGTTTTTGTCAAATTCAAATATTGTGTGTGGTAAATTAAACAATTGTTTCTTATATTATAATGTATGAATTGACCACACGGACGGGATCGATTATACAAAGTTATGTTATTGTCGTTAATATATACTCCATACCTATCTTCTTTTCTTTTTTTAAAGCATATATACCTATCTTGTTAATAAAGTCATGTGATAAATCTGATAATTATTGATGGAAGGAAGAGTAGGAAAACCCTGTCTAGCTCATTTCTACTAAAGAAATCGGTATTACATATTTTTATAATTCATATTAGTTTCATTTGTCTTATATTATTCAACTGATATCAATATTTACTGGTACTTTGGAAAATCTCGTTCCATTGAATATTCATATCGGTAATATTTAAGGAGTTTTTTTTTTTTTTTTTGATGACATGTGTAACAATACGAAGGTTATATTTGGAATGTGTCCAATTGACAGTCCTAACTCAGGGTGAAAATAGTTTTAATTACTTGATTGGGGCCTACGACCTAGTCTACTTAAGGTATAGCTCGATTGGGGCTACAAAAATCTCCCAAGTCTAAATTAAATGAAATTTTTTTTTTTTTTTTTATCGGTAAAATGTATTTTATTGATATTGGGTATAAGGAATACCCACTGTTTCAGTATACAATCATAATATTAAATCGAGGTAACTAAATACTTAAGCTTCTCAAAACTCAGACCATACATTTAAGTGGATCTGTCACCCAGGTCTTGAAAGGTACGTTGTTACGCGAGGGGTATTTGATGGTAAACCAGCTCCAGAGTCTTGTCTTGAGTTCCTCCACGCCTTGATGGTAAATTAAATGAAATTGTTAATATATATATGCATTGAAATATGAATTTAAATTAACTTTTAAAAGATTTATCGATATAACCTAATTACTAGAAAGATGAGATCGAGCAATGCATATAAAAAAACTTATCAAAATTCAAAGATCAGACTAATCTAACTTTTTTAGAGATACAATTCATAGAACTTATTAAAATTCAAAGATACATTTCTTTTATGCAATTTTTTTTTAAATTTTAAAGAGAAATGAATAACAATAAAATACGAATTAGTAAAAAATAAAAATAAAAAATATATAGAACTCATGCTCTATTCGAAATTCACAAAAAATTATTTAAAAAATGAAAAAAATTCCAAGTAACATAAAAATATGGAGTATTGCAGTTTATTTTTTAATAGAACTCATGCTCTCATATGGGCAGTTTGATATTGACTTTCAACTCGGAGAAACCAGTCAACCATCGATTTCAGATATCTCAACAGTCAACACTGTGTCGTTAATTTCAAATCGGATGGGTTGCTTTTACATGTTTTCTTTATTTCATATTTTTCTTTTTAAAAAAAAAAAAAAACACCCAAAACATATAAATTCAAATATTGTGTGTGGTAAATTAAACAATTGTTTCTTATATTATATTGTATGAATTGACCACACGGACGTCGGACGGGATTATACAAAGTTATGTTATTGTCGTTAATAATTAATATACCTATCTTGTTAATAAATTAATTATAAAACCATGTGATAATTGATGGAAGAGTAGGAAAACCTGTCTCATTTCTACTAAAGAAATCGGTATTACATATTTATATATAATAATGCATGTACTACCAATAAAATTCCAAATCAATCAATTTTTGGCCCCCAAACTAGCTTTTATATTTATTTTTTAAAACCAAATTACATCAATCAAAAATCATTTTTTAACATTTGTATAGATCGACTACGCTCTATAGCTCACGACTCACACAAATTTAGCCAATATTAATTTAATTATATTAATATTATTAATGTTGAAGACAAAATTAACATATATCATATATATGGCCAGACAAGTTGGCAATCCAATATATTAAGGGGGTGTTTCTTTTGGGCTTTGGGTGGTTTTAAAAACCAGATTTTTGAAATCCTGGTTTTTGAAATCCCAATGAATAGTAATATGAGTGTTTCTTTTAGGTTTTGGAATAGTGAAGGATTTAACTTTATGTCAAATCAAGTTGTAAAATTGAATGAATTTGTATTATTATATTATTGTTTGATGAGATTATAATGATTGATTAAGTGTGTAATGATTAAATGTATTATATTATTGTATTATTATATTATTATAGTATTATTATATTATTGTTGAGAAAGAATATAATGATTGAAGTAATATTATATATATATAACTTTATGTCAAATCAATATGTTTAATAGGGATGGTTTTGAGTGGATTTTGAAAACCGATTTTTAAATTCCGAAGTAATATGGATTTTAGATCTTGAAATCCAAAACCTAGTTTTTAAAACCAAAAGTAAACATGCCCTAATAGATTACTATATTCATGCACGATTTTATATTAATCGAATACTATATTAATCGATCAATTTTGATCATTTAATTATATCAAAAACTGGTACACAATAATTCATGCACGATTTTATATAAATTGCGTAACGCATGATGCAAGCAGGTATTAATTTTTATTTACTAGTACTATTGAACGATATCACATGTTAAACTCGTGATATTTTCATTAATGATATTTTTTTCTATTAAAGTCATTTATATAGCCCGTCCTACGAATAGGGACCCTTAATTAATTCGTCTAACTTGATTTACCATGCATGTGCAGTTGCATGGCCACGCGATCCATTTATACAAAATCAATGTATGTAAATAATGCTCCTCAAAAAATAAAAACGTATTTAAATAATGGGACTTGTTTAAGAGAGATCTGCATGTGGAAATAAATCAGTAACTGAGGTCTAGTAATATTTTGATCTAAATAGAATTTTAAAATTTGACTCTCTTCCTCTTCGCACTCATTTCTTATACTATATTTTATATAAATTCAAAAATATTTGATGGTGAACTAAGTTATGTTGTGATGAATAAACTTTTGAAGTTTCGACTTCAAAATAAAATTGAAACTCAATATCTTTTTCCTATTCTATTTCTTTCCCTCCTCTTCTTTAATTTCCTTCCCTTATTTGTTTAAGTAAGGCCTCCAACAGCGCCTTTTGATCTAGGCTCAACTAAATAGAGTTAGAATTTGGATGAGTGGCATACATAAAGTAACGATGGATCAATGGCTATAATATAATCTTTGTTTATACTCTCTTCATTCAAATTTAATTTGATCATTTCTCCCACAAATTTTAATAAATATTGATTAGTTTATATAGTATAAAATAGATAGATTGAAGATTTAATGGGATGGGTCTACTTATAAATAATTATTTGTGAATAAAATAAATGACAATTTAAGTAAATAAATAATGATTAAAGTGTGCAATAAAATAGTTGGAATGATATCAAAAATTAAATAAGAAAAAAGAAATTCAACAATAAAAAATAATAAAATTGAAGGGAGGTTATTAAAAAGATGGTCAAGTCTCCCATAGACTTGAGTCTATATAAGAATCGAGCTGAAAAATGCGTGGAAACCGGATCTTTGCTCGACCAAAAAATAGTGGAATTTGAAAGCTCGAGTCTATCTGCCAATTAAATGCGTTCCTTTAAATAACAATTGGCAATTGAGATTTGAGATCTTTCTTTTTTTAACTGCTGCTCTAATTTCGGAAACAACTTTTGGAAGTGTGTTATGGGGCAGCTGCTCCTTGGGAAATAATTTTGGAAATTAACAATTGATTATGTAACTTTGTACGAATCCGTAAAAGATTATGCAACATTTTACTTACGGGTTGCTAATACTAGTATTTGTCATAACTCACGAATAACATTTACTCATTTAAAAAATTAGATTAAGTGGTACCAGTTACATGTATTTGGTACACACAAATTATTAATTTTAGTTCTTTTAATCTTAATTTTGATCATTTTAGTCTATTTTTAATTGGGTTAATTGCAAAATAAATCACCACCTTTTGCTTAATTGCAATTTAATCTAAACTTTTGAATAATTGCAAATAAAATCACCACCTTTAAATATTGTTGCAATTTAGACTTCTAAACAATCTCATTTGAAATAAGAGTGGAAAAATCACAATGGGGAAGTTCAATACATTAACAAAATTGAGTGTCGACTCGTCTCGCCTTCTTCCCAATTGAAATTCGTTCATTTTTTAGAGAATCTGCCTAGGAGCCGCCTAGCCCAGAAAACACCTAGAACAATCGATTACAATGAAATCGGGTCGGCCCGCCTAGCCTGATTTCTGCATCCATTAAAAACAATCTAATGACCTCTAAAGTGATAGGCCTAAATCAACAAACTAATATGCATTGCTGGGGCTTTCAAAAGAATATACAATGCTGGGCTAAAATTAGAACCTAATTTACAAATAAATATGGTCTTAAGCCCAAGGAAATACACTAAATATGTGGTCAATTATATTTTCCATTTCTTAGGCATTTACTTGTAAAATTCAGATTATATATCCCATTATCAACTAAAAGCAATATTGGAAAAAAAAAAAAAGTGCATTTGCTCCATCAAGAACAATTGTGTGTTCAATAATGCCAATTGCTGTTATTTGACTCAACAATACATTAGAAGAAGAAAGAAAGAAATACACACAAGTTTGGTTGCAGCATTCTGAGTTATCCAAGAAAACATATAAGATGTAAAAACAAATTTGAAGAAGAAGAAAAAGAAAGAGTTAAGGCTTGTAATACTTGGTGGGAACAAAAGGCATTTTTGTGACAGATCCCTCATAAGACTTCCCTCGAACGACAATCTTTACTTTAGTTCCCGTCTTGTGAAGACCAGATTTGACATACCCCATGGCTATGTTTTTCTTAAGGCAGGGGCTAAATCCACCACTCGTAACTTCACCTATGCTTGTTCCATTCTCGTCTTGAATCTCAGAGTGACCTCTAGCAGGTGGGCCTGCAGAGAAAAGCCCGACTCTCCTGATTGATGGCCCATCTTTGATTTGCTTCAGTATTACCTCTGCACCCAGGAATCCCCCTTCTGCCCTTCTTCTCTTTCCAACGGCCCATGTAAGCCCTGCTTCTACGGGCGTTATGTGTTGCTCCATGTCATTCCCGTACAAGCATAACCCAGCTTCTAGACGAAGACTGTCACGGGCACCTAAGCCAGTCAATCTGATCTTACCTTCTGATTTGTCCAAAATAGCTTTTGCAAGATCAACTGCATTTTCTGAAGGAACTGAGATTTCGAAACCATCTTCCCCAGTGTACCTGAAAGTTTATATAGTAAACCGACTTCTTGTTTCTCTTTTTAACGCAATCTGTCCTAAGACGCGAAGAATTCTTCTTTTTCTATTTGATTTTATGTTAAGAGTTTAGTGTATGTTTGTGAGAAATTAACATGTTAATTTGTGCATATAAATTTCTATTTCTCCAGCCAATAAACTAAATTAAAGAAACAAAAGGCACTTCAGCCCAAATGTATTCACAAACTAAAATGAATTGAGCATGGTGAACAGTATTACATTCTTCTATACGGTAAGTACTAAGTACAGAACGCGTGAAGTTCTAGTAATTAAGAAATAACAATCAAGAAATTAGAATAAAGAGAGCAAGCACAAAATCAAATCTCATAACTGCAGAACAATCACAGTCATCATGACCATACGTTGCCATCCAATATCAAAACCTTTGTGCATAATATTTTCTCTTAGTTATGTGATTAACTGTCTCCCTATTTCATACTCCCTCCGTCCTGGGGAAAGCTCCCCATGAGGTCCGGGCACGGAGGTTAAGAAATACTAATATAAAAAGTAGATGTATTAGAGAGGGAGTAGAATATAATTAGATGTGAGAGAGAATAGTTACCAAAAAAAAGGAATGGGTAGCTTTCATTAGGACGGACGAGAAAAGAAAGTTGGGTAGCTTTCACTGGGACGGAGGGAGTATATATTAGCTCGACTATTGTAAAAAACTGTATTGTCATTTCCTAGGATCCATATCCCATAAAGAATATTTTCATTATGAGAAAAAGAAAAAATAAATCTTTGAATTACATATTTAGAAAGACGATCAATTAGAGCAACGTACCCTGTTCTTGTGAGGTAGCAGAGTGCGCCATTAATATCTATGATCCGAAAGTCACTAAAGTACATCTTGCTCAAATCCTCTTTCGTCAAATGCTGAAGAACTGGAGCAGCAAGGGGACCCTGCACCAAGATGTGAAGAGAATCAACACAAGTGGAGAGAATATTTTCACTCACTTTATTTAACTAGTTAGAAATTTAATCACATTATTTGCATCTGGTAGAAAAATTAAAGGAATTAAAGTCAACACCTTGACTTAACATTCTCAGAGACTCACTCCCTACTCTCTATTTCCAGAAAAAAAGTAGACGGAAAACTTAAATGCAGCAAGAAAGAGAAAAAACACACCTTGAAAGAAAATCCAATTTAAAAAAATGTTATTTATTTGCAAGATCACTGGAATTTCAATTCAGAAGAACCATAATGCTGAAGCATAGATCAGAAGTACATACAACCTTCAGCAATTATTCTCCATATGACTTAATTGATGATTCAAGAATAATTTCCCTTTGGAAAGAAGATCATGGTATCATAAAAATTACACCAAGCCAGACATACATTACATCATATTGCAAGTTATGAGTACAGACACTATTAAGTTAGAGCATCCTCAAAAAGTGAAACAAGAGAGCCCAGACACTTATTTGTTTGATTGTTTCTATCCGAAAATAATCTAATCATTTATAGAAAAAACTTTCCACTCAATTTATGATTACCAAACTGCAAAATCATATACCCCCACAATACTTTAGCTAAAGGGAGTTTGAAGGAGAAATAAGAAAACACACCTGGAGAGCCAGAAGGGACCGTTCGTCATGAATGTGCCAAGCTACAACCCCACCTTTGGATGTGAATGCTTTCATGTGCTCCTCAATATGAGCAAGATCCTTGTCTCTACATCCAGCATTCACAACAATATATAGGTGGTCATCAGTCACCTTAGTAATCACTGAATCATCGATCGCACCCCCTTTCTCATTTGTGAAGACAGTCAAACACCCAGTCCCGGGTGCAAGACCAGCCACATCAGCAACCACAAGCTTCTCCAGGAAAGGAATGCAGTCTTTTCCTTTGAGACTCAAACCACACATATGTGAAACATCAAAGAGTGAACCGTTCTGCCTGCAGTTCAATGTTGAGTCCATGATTGAGTCTTTGTACTGAATTGGCATACCCCAACCAGCAAAAGGAACCATCTTCCCTCCATGGGCAACATGAAAGTCGTAGAGAACGGTTTTCTTGAGATCTGCTTCAGATGCAAAGCATCTGCGAGCAGCTGACTTCTTATCAGCCTGAGCCAAACGACGTGTAATCGATTGTCCAAGTTGCCACAGCCCCCCTCCCCTCATCTTTCTCAATATCTGACCATATAATTAGTCAAGTTATTAACAACTGTGTGTAACAGGTAATTCAAATTATCCTTCTTTACTGGAATAGCAATGCATATATGTTACACAAATGGCATAAAAGATCATCAAGTAGAATGAAGACCAACAAAAGCTCCTCAAAGTTTAAAATAACGCCTTCTAAAACTAATTTATATTTCTTCGATTCAGTGAGGCATTAGATCATACAGTTGATAGGTAATACCATGCCACTGCAAATCAACAAATAGAAAGTAAAATCTGATGAAAGACTACAAAATCACAATCAAAATCCAATGTCATAATAATTCAATTTAAAAGTTGTGCATTTACACCATCTCACAATTCATAAACCAGATCCAAATCTAGTTCCAATGGAGCTTCATGAAAAAGATGATCTCACCAACCCAGAACGAGAAGGAAAACAAAATCGACATAAAAGAGCGAAAAATCCAATCTTGGATTAATTCTTAAAATCTAGAAGTGTGGAAATCAGGAAATGCATGCATTGAGATTCAGAGGACAAAATGAAGAACACTCATGGGTACCTGATAAAAGAAGTAGTACCTTTTTTCTTGAAGATGGTAATGTGGGAACCCAATTAAGTATTCTTGTGATAAATACGCATATATATAAGGTAAAAATATAAGTGCCTCAAAATTGAATTTGTAAGAAAATAGGAGTAGGACAATATTGTGTTTACTACTGTAATGGAATATAGTAAAAGGAAAAAAGAAATAATGGATGTAGTGGGTGGAGGAGGCTTTCCGAGCCAAAATCAAGACCAATCTTGAGTGAGTGGTGATACGATTTTCAATTACCCTATTTCTGTTTGTCTGGTTGTTGGCTGCTGGTTCTGGGTGGGATTTGGAGGGTAACAAGGTAATTTAACATTTTCGTAAGTGAATGTGTTAAGTTTTTTTAAGGGAAATTGTTGTAGAATTTAATGCAATTGGATATGAAAAAATATATACTCCATAATCCATATAGTTGATCTAACCTGCCTTTGGAAAATATAAGAGTAACATTGAATATCAATTTTTTTATTAGTACTTTTCTCAAGCTATTTCGTAATTAATTGGTTTAAATATATTTTTTTTAATTAAAATCATATGTAACTCATCTGAGTTGTTTTTATGATAAATTTTACTATTGTTTTTGGTAAAATAGCAGTGAAATAAACTAATATATATATATTTGAAATAGGATAGTTCAAGCAAAAACCACAATCCACGTGACAATGTTTGATTTGAAAACATACTACTCTAGTGGTTGATGATGTAAAATAAAGGAGGGATATTTTAGGTAATTTGATGATGTGTAAAGTGGATTTGATGAAAAAAAATGAGTTACAAATTTGAAAATAAATTGATGTTGTGAGGTTATTAATTTTGTGGGATATATGCATATTAAGAGTGTGTAAGTAATTTTGGGACGTCAAAGTGTGCAAATAATCACGGGATGGAGGGAGTATAAAAGTTTGTCAACAAACTTCAGCATCAAGGAATGCATTTGGCAAGACACGAGACTGCAACAACCATTCTAGAATTCAATGGCACTTCCATGTATGTCGTGTCTCCCTCCAAGACGAGAAGGGCAAAGCTTTGTTTGGCTACGCCTTTCTGGATCGAGCAGGGGAGCTGATGGCTATGTTCCAAGATACCGTATCCAGGATCGACAGTAGAGGTATAGTTGAAAGCGGTGATCATAAGTTTGAAACGGGCCAATGGATTGGAATATCACAACACTCACATTAGATCAAACTGGTGGAAATGGTCTTTAGTAGGGCATCTTACTAGAAAACATATAGATCTTATGGAACGATATCGTAGCGTGCTATATCAGGCACCTCTGAGAATGCAAAATAAGTGAACACACTATTAATTAGTTACGTTATCACTTTTCATGACCTTACGATTGGGTTGAAGCAGATATGCATCAAAGGTTTCAAAAGTTTGGCTAACTAATCTTTTTACCAGCTTTATATTGCAAGATATCATACTTTTCATTTAAAAAAAAAAAAAATGTGTAAAAATACAAAACAGTTCAAGTTAAATTCATGTTTATTTTAATTGAAACTTAATTAAAATTATAACCAAACGTAACATTTAAAACTCAATAAATTTGAAACAAGCTTAAATAATGGCTAATGTAGAACCTTAATTGCATCCCTAAATTGAATAAAAATAGAAGAATAATAAGAGTCGTACTTTGCCAAACTTGCTTAATAAAGTACTGGGAGTAAAAGTGAGATGCGTGGAAACTGTAGGGGGCACTAGGCAAATTTCCTCTGAACGACGTCGTATTACTCTGTTTCCTGTCACTGTTGAAAGTCTAAAACTTCATGAACCAGAAAAATCGAGTGCTTGGAGTTGTCGTGTACGTTTCTGGGATCAATTTCGGCAATCTCCGGAGCCTTTCACCGAATTCGTGACCCCCATCTCTTTTTCCACTTCCGGTTTCCCTATAAATATACGCCAATCTTCATTTTTTTTCAGATTAAGCAGTTGATATCATCTTGGCCCTGATAAGGTTATTTGAAGTTATATTATTCTACTTTTGTCGATGGGCATGTGATCATCGTTTCGTATGCTAATTGCGTTCATGCATATAATTGTCATATGTGACTTTGGATTTTGTTCGATAATCGTATTTATTTCGATGTTGGAAGACATGGAAGTGTTAACCAAATTCAAGGTTATTTGAAGTTATATTATTCTACTTTTTTTTTTTTTTTTACCTTTATTCCTGACTTATTTGTTTTGTGTTGCTTCTTCGACGCCAAAAAGAGTGAAAAAAGAGAGGGAAATGAAAATATTTCTTTTTTGTGCTGACATTCCTGTTTAGGATTGAGTTTGTTAGTAGTCTTTGTTTGTTTCTGACATGCCTATTTAATACTTAGTGAGATACCTTAATCGTGTTGATTTTGTTAGTAATCTTTGCTTGCTAATTGTAGAAACTATTTGCAACATGGTTCTTGAAATGAAAGCTTTTTTCTTATATGTAATGATTTTCTGGTGAAATTTTGCTATTGTTTAAGGGTGTGTATAAGGAGGTTTGAGGTTTCAAAGCTCTTGGTTCGACTATGTTGACAGTTCATATCCCTGGAGCCTTTAGCAGTTGTCAAGCACATGCTGACACGAACACGCTGCAAGAGGCTTCTAGTTCCAAGTTGATGCATGTTAACCCCTTCATTTACATTGTGAATCCTAGAGGTTCTTTTAAGGTCCTGTGCTTTAAGGGATGGTCGAGCAGCTGGTCTTTCTCGCGGAATTTAAATAATCCACTCAAACTCCAATGTTTATCGCGCCAGATTACTTCAAAGAGATGGCTGGTGCGCGCTTACTTCCATCAAACAAAGCACGCGTATATTGAAAAGAATTATACATTATTTCTCATGTTTCTCTTGATTTCTGTTTTACTCTAGTGCCGTTCACAAGATTCAATTTCTCCTGAAAATGAATATCGATCATCACGGAATATAGCAATCAGTTTGTTTAGGCGATACAGGAATTATGTTGAGCGTGGAGGGGGAGACAACCTAAAAGTATATCCTATTTATTCTGTCTTATATCAGGTTATTGTTGTTTGCTTGTTGGATAAGATGCAAATGAAATGATTCTTAGGAGTTCATCAGCGCTGGTGTTAATGCATATGAATTGGGATGCACTGATCAAGGCTTGAGGGAAGAACTTACTGATATGAAGGAATCTGGTGTTGAAATCGAAGCAATGCAAACCTACGGTGGAAATACGGGTCTCAAGTCCAAGATCATCTCCCAGGAAGTGAGTTACATATGCTCCCATTGCTTTCTTGGTTTCCTGACTAATTTTACTCATATAGGTACATAGACATTTTGTTGATGAACATCGAAAATGACATGTTTTAATGCGTGCAGGTTGATGAATGTATAATGTGGCTGAGCATCATATTTATCACTATTCTTTGTACACCACAGCCAACTATAGTTCGATGGTCGTCCAGCCCTCCCGTATCAGAGGAAATGCTGATCCGTTGGAACGGCTTTTGTGCAATCATAGCAAATGCCTATTACTTGAGAGGAATGGCCTGGTGAGTTATATATCTTGCTGTCTGATTACCTATGTGGGCTTAAATTAAGATTGATGTGATTTGCTTGCATGCTTGTCAAAAACAAGGCTGCCAGTGAAGACTCTGCAGATGGAGCAAATGGCAGTAATGGGGCGGGCCGAAGAACCATCACTTGTTGCCAGCCGAATGAGACTAGTTTTTAGCACACTTGAGGTAAGTTGCTATATTTTTCTGCAAGTCAATTGATGTGGTTTTACGGTGCAGGTTGGAGCAAATGGCAGTAATGTGTATAGATTAGGTTCATCCATTTAATTCTTGAATTTTTATGGTGCAGGTTGTTAGCCCCCAGTGGCCAATAGTTTGAACCGCTTTTACAAAATTCTCTTCTGCAATGATGTGATTCAGAGGATGGAGAAGAGAAGCAAATTCACTACCAAATATTTTCATGTAAAATTGTCAAGCTCTTCCTTAAGCAATATTACAAGCTTAGGAAATGTATATTTCCTGTGTTTCATTCTATATTAAATACTAGCATCAACCTAATAACACAGCTGTTTCTTTCACTGATCGTATGTTCGATATGCATGTGTTGTGTACGAAATTAGACGAAATAAACATCTTTCAACAGATATATAAAAACTTCTCAATCTATAATATTGCTCATCATATTACAGCTTTCAATTAAACAGTTCTGAAATAACAAAAGTAGTCAATCAAAATTGTATGGATCGGCATAATACAACATCCATTTTCAAGTCACCCCAATCAACTAATGTGACGCATACAAAATCCTTCAAGACATTACTATAGGCTGGACCAGGGCAATATTGTCTTTTTAAGTGCTTTCCTGGCACGCCAATTGACAGCTGCGACAGTTTCAGACGATCCCAACTGATAGGTATATCAAGAAAAAAGGGAGTATATTAGAAGGCACGCTCATAACTCCAAATGGAACAAGATAGTATAAGCATATGAATATTTAGGAAAATTGACACAAAATCTGCTAATCCTCATCTTTAGGGCATTTAATGTTTATTCAATTAACTTATTTTACTATTTTTTTTACCTCGATCTCCATGGAGTGATATTCCTGCCACAGGCTTGCATCTTGATCATAAGTTGTGAGTGCAGAATCGTACAACTTACGAGCATTGGCTAGACCAGTCTTGTCACCTGTAGATGCAAGATTCGACTCTAGTTCGATGCAATTTCTGTAAAAAGCAAGCCCTGGACGAGGTGAAGCAAGAAATCTGCAATCAAGGAAAATTACATCTCAGAAACCATGGTGTATCACCAAACATATAGTGCTGGAAAGATTCAGAAATACTCACCGCTTATACATCCCTCTTGCACATTCAATTCCATCTCTCTCTAGAATGTAATTTAAAATTGTTGATGAGAGTGAAAACCCAATATCGCTTCCACCATCTCTAGCCAACAAAATAAACGACAACTCTACAAGCTTGTCAAAATGACGTCTGTGATTCACAAAATATTTCAGCCCCTACAGCAACAAATTAAAGCAAATTCCACAAGTTACACCAACATCTTATAACAGATATGAGAAATGCAAACAATGCAATCTATAAAGTAAGGTAATATAAACATTCGGAAGGGTAAAAGCTCTACAAATAGTAAGGGTATGTTTAATTTGGGTTTTAAAACCCGGATTTGGGTTTTGAAATCTGGATTTTAAAAACCCATTACATTCAACCCTATAAATGCCTATAAATCCTACAAAATCAACCCTATAAATACCTACAAACCGTATATATTTACTTATAAACCCTATATAAATACCTATAAATCCTATAGCATAAAGTTAAATCCTAACCTACTTAAGTCCCATAACAAATACATATCATTACAAGAAATAGGATTTTAAGATCCACTAGATTTTGAACTTCAGATATACCCTAAATGAATTCCCGTCCGAAGAAGGCAAGAGACCTGCTCTGCAGTAGTCTGTTTCATTTAAGCAATTTAGATAATAGCACACACCACATTCATTTGTATAATTAAGTTGGACTACTATACAAGTAACATTTACGGAAGCAAAACAATAGGCAAGATTTCCAGTTCCAGCATACTTTATAATTTATTTTGTACTCCATTATTTAAGGAAAAAATCGATAAAGAGACAATAGAGCATTGGAAATTTATGCATACCATAATCCACAATTTCTCTGCTTCCGAAACACTAACTTTCATCAGAATATTCCTCAGAAGGTCAAAGATATGTTGTAGATCAGCGTTGTTTGATGAAATGGATTTATTCTGTATACATCTCATTTCTATGGAGAGGCGTAAACTCCATAAGTGCACAGCATTTGGAAATTTTCCAGAACAGAGCTTTTCTGTCAACATCTTGGCTTCATTCAGTTTTTTGAGGTTCAAAAGGAATGAAACATGTTGGCAAGCAAGATCTTCAGTAATGCAGCCCAGGCTCTCAGCCTTCTCAAATACTTCCTCAATATGTGAAATGAGTTCAATGGCATGACCATGGGATTCAAAATGAACGACAGATTCACCGTCTCTATTGTCATCACTGACTGCATCCATGAGGAACTTTACATAAAGTTCAATCATCGTAGATGATGGTACAAACTTCAAACCCTCCTCATAAACCTTGAAAGACAATATATGTAAGGTGAAAATTTCAGTAGTCTGTCATAATTGTGAACATGGTGGTATTGCATACATATTAATCAAGAAATACAAAATACATTCTGCACATGGTCAAATGTCAATAAAGCCACAATACAATTGAAGAAAAATATTGACACTAAATACTTTAACATATTATAGCAAGATGCATTAAATAGAACATGCAGTGAAAGATAAGCTTCATCCTTTGCAGCCCACATACATTGTGGGAAGTTTATACCTGAACTGCTTTGGCCAACTGTAGAGGATTTACTCCTTTGGAGTCAGCAATCTCTACTCTTGCAAGCCAGTCCCAGTACATTGGCTCCTTTGAGAAGTCCCTTTTCATGTCATCTAGTATCTTATTTCGCATATCTTCTGAATAAGCCAACTCCGTTGCTTCTAATATATCCAGAAACCGCGTTCTGAGACTAAAAGACACAGGTAAGGCCTCTATTGCACCACTATAAACAGTTTGAAGAACATTCATGCTTTGCTCCCTAAATATATCCACCTTGCCCTCAGGTTCACCGTCTTGAGAACTAGATTTCTTGTCAACATCCCCATCATCATTGAGTGCCATAAATAGTTCTTTATTCTCATCTCTCCACTGTACCTCATCGGTGTCCTTGCGGGCACGAACTAGGTTTTCCTTATCCTCTCCTAAGGCAATCTTTCGAGCTTTCAATTTGTTAAGGTATGTGAGTTCCATACGAAGATATTCTACCCAAAGGTCCTCAGAAGTTGAGCATGCTCTCAAACCATTTTGCATAAGAGCACGGGCAGCTGCAACGTTTAGATTGCTATCAAACTCCCAAGCTGCAGCATAAATCCACACACCAGGTACTTTTGAATGGAATCGAACTAAATGGGCCAGAACCTAACATGATTACACAGGAAATAAGAATTATGTATGTTCTGCTGTCCCAGCATTGAAATTACATAAATAATGTGTACAGAAATAAAAGAAATTCAAATGAAACTAGAACTAATAAATATCTAAATGCACAAAATACGACACACCAAATAACCAAAAATTATCAACTTAATTTTCTGCTTATCATGCTGAGGATATCTTAATCTGTTAGTATCTTAAAGCAACAGTGATAAAACGCCACACCTCCAGAGCAAGAAACAAGTAATGAATCAACACCTACCCATAACAATCTATCGTTCGAATATCAATATTCGAAAAGCTTGAGAAGTTACTTTTAACTTTGTAGTAGTTAACTAGGAAAAACGATAGCATAATACAATGAAAAACGGTAGCATAATACAATCTCATTCTCATGATATAGAAACGAATATAAAGAGTTAAAACATACCTTCTTCATCCTACCATGCCCTCGCGCTCTACAAAATTCCAAATACTGGAACCACAAGTCAATATCCCCCTTAAACCTGGTAGTTGCGAAGCGGTAAATTTCCAGAATTCTGGAGACGGCGGCGCGATCTGCTATGGTTTTTTTGGATTGTTTGCCTCCACCTAATTTTCTGTCAAAAGTTTTTATGCGAAGGACGCGGAGAGCGTCGAGTTGCTTTTCGTAGTCAATGTAGGCCAAATAATCTTCCTTTAGAGGACTCGGTCTCTTGAGACGGTATTCGAACTTTCGGCGCTTTTTGACTATCTCAGCTATCTCTCGACGACTGAACAAACCGCGCTGCTCTAGGTCATCTAACTCGTCGAGCATGCGCTCTAGCTTGAACTGAACCACGTCCGCCATTGTTGCAGGGTTGGAGAGGTCTGTTGCCGATTTGTCTGCGGGCGTCGGAGAAGGAAAAGAAGCAGAGATGAAGAGAAGCCAGGGATGAAGAAAGAAGTTAGTGGGCTTCAAAAATGGGCTGTATTAGGGTTTTGTTGTTTGAATAGTTAAATGGGCTATTGGAATAGGCCCTGGCTATATACCCCTCCAGCCTTGTTAGATGTACTCCCCCGATTAATTGTACTCCCCCGATTAATGTACTCCCCCTAAAATGTCATACCTTGGATGTACTCCCCTACAAAATACCTAATCTACCTTTATAAATACACTTCCCCATTAAATCATAAACCCTAATTCTTTCTTATTCTCCTCCCAACACTCCACACCTCTTCTTCTTCCTACCAACACTCCAAGCGCCGCCGCAGCCTCCAAGCACCGCCGCCCTCTTCCTCGTCGCGTGCCGCCGAAGGTGATTTTTCTTCTTCATCCTACCAACACTCCAAGCGCTGCCGCCTCCAAGCACCGCCGCCCCCTTCCTCGCCGCGCGCCGCCGTAGGTGATTTTTTTTTCTTATTTTCTGTTCAGGCGACGCGACGGCGCCCCCTTGCCCAGCGCCGCCCGCCGCTCTCTCTTCCCCTCGCGCGCCGCTAGCTATTCGCCAGTCGTCGCCTTTCTCCCGCGCGAGCAGGTAAGTTTAGGTTTTTTTTTTTAAAAAAAATTATGTTGTGCGGCGACGCCGCCGCCTCCCTCCCACGATAACCTTCTCCCGAAACCTGAATCGGCCATGTAGCACTGCCTCCTCCCCCTCTTTCGCTGTGCCACGCTCCCCCTCTCCAGACGACAGTCCGCGCAGGTAAGTCCTCTTTTTTTTTTTTTAAACTTTCAACGAACCAATGTCGACGGAATGCATTCTCGTCGGCAAATTGTTGTCGACGGAATGCATTGTCGTTGGCAAATTGTTGTCGACGGAATGCATTGTCATTGGCAAATTGTTGTCGACGATAATGCATTCCGTCGACCCTGGTTTGTCGAAAATATGTTTTTTATTTTTATTTTATGTTTTAAAATTTATGTGTTGAAAATGAGTTGGTGTTGGTTGCCGGAGGAGGCGGCGGCGACGACTACTATTAGGGTTAGGATTTTAAAAGTGGGAGAGTGTATTTATCATGATTATTTTAGTTTATTTTAATATAAGGGTAGTTTAGGTATTTTACAATAATATTAAATTAATAAATGTAGAGGAGGAGTATACTTAACAGAGCTGGAGGGGTATATAGCCAACGCCATTGGAATATACTAAAGTGGTGGACATATAACTGGGCCCAACATTTTGGGTTCGTTTATTAATTAGAAGTAATTGTCATTTAAAAAAATTATTGGGGGTGATTAGTATGGACACAACATGATAGCACGACATAAATTCGATAAGAAAATTATGAACTAGTTTTTAACCTTATCGTGTATTTTACGTCATGTTCGGACCGGATTTGTGTCGATCCATTAAACAAAATAAAACACTCGTAATAGATAACACATAACTCATTAACAACATGTTATCCGTTAATGATCTGATACGACACACTACAATAATTGACACTTATCTCATAATAGCATAATATTTTTTAGGGTTAATTCTTAATAAATACACTACATTTGGCCTGAGTATCAATTTAATCACGACCTTTACGATTATTGTAGAAAATCTCAACCCTTCATCGTGTTACAATTAGATATACATTTTTTTCTCCGATCAACAATTGATGACGTGGCTTGCCGGAGCTTGCCACGTCAGATTACAAATATTCTTTTTTATTTTCCACATCAAATTACACTTTATAGAAATAAAAATAAAATTTTATAAAAATAAAACTCCCGACTTCTTCTGCGTCTTCTCTTCGGCTTCCTTATTCATCTTTTATCTCTCTCAATTCAAATAAATTATTTACTGTATCTCATATTCTCTACTTCATCAACTAAATCAAAATAACCAACGACAAAGTGGGATAGCTCAAGTGGTTAGAGCACCACTACCTAGGCCTTAGGTCCTGGGTTCGAGTCATGGGTAGGGGAAATGGGATGGGTATTTAACTTGTAATAAAAAAAAAAAAGGTCTAAGGATTCCCTTGATACAATAAATTATTATTCACAATGTCAAACTTTCCCCAGAAAAATAGTCTTCCATCTACAAAAATAAAAAAATATATATATAAGGATAAAAATAATGTTTATGTATTTCAAGTGTTCATACGCAAAACACTCAAATACACAAAGTTTAGAAGATTTCACTTACTTGGAGTTTTTGGTAGGGTTTAGAGTTTACAAACTTCACTAAACGACCCAACTTTTTAGGATTCTTGACAAAAAAAAAATTTTTTTTTGCGATTTTTAGTGTTAGAATTCTATCCCTTATAATTTTGATTTTTAGAGTTAGAAGAGAAGAACTTGATTGAGTTTGAGAAGTTGAGAAGATGCCGAAGAAGCGGGAGTTTTATTTTTATTTTTATAAAGTTTTATTTTTATTTCTATAAAATGTAGTCTGATGTGAAAAATAAAAAAGAATATGTGTAATTTAACGTGGTAAGCTCCGGCAAGACACGTCATCAATTGTTGATCGGAGAAAAAAATGTGTATCTAATTGCAACCCGATGAAAGGTTGGGATTTTTACAATAATAGTAAAGATTGTGATTAAATTGATATTGAGACTAAAGGTGGTGTATTTATTTAGAATTAACCCTATTTTTTATATTTAAATTTTTATATATTTAAATTCAATTAATTTTTTTTTTATAGTGTATCGTGTCAGACTATCACATCGATACAAAAAATATTGTTTTATTAACACAAAATTATTGTATTTGTATCGTGTTAACACATATTATTCTCGTGTAGTGGTTATGTTTGATCTAATTATATCTTATCACTATAATGTCGATACGAAACACAATAAAATATTTGCTAATATACCATATTATCAAAGCAACAAAGGATTGAAGAACATAAATTAGGATTAAGTAAAATTGCCTCTGGGATTAAGAATGTATAATGATGTAACACCCAATATCTTAATCAATAATAACCATAAGAATGTATAAGATACTATTATTTTAAAATAGATTATAATATATATATATATATATACTACATTGAATATATATATATATACTATCATTAAGAATTTAAGATTAAAGAATTTGTATTCCATCTTTACTAAGTAGGACATGGATAATACTTAATCTTTTAAACTCTTTTCATGATAGTGTTGCACATTCGGCAGCTGATTGCATCCTCCAATAAAAATTCCACTATATTCATGCATCTTTCTTAAGTTGAAAAGACACACATGCCACATGGTGTGCATTTGTGCACATAATAAGGAGGAGGATGCCCTTGATTGTTTCCATGCATTCCTCTAGTGCAGCTGGTTCATCTCGTCCGTTGAAAGTGAGGGGTTTAAAACAGTTGAACGGTTCCACAACCTTATGTTGGATTGCTTAGGGCTGTGGAGGGAGATTTTGTGCATTCAGAGTTTGAAGTAGGTTGGCCAAATTTGGCGGAGGGACATTTCCCCCTTGAGGCTAGTTCTGATCTCCAGTAGCTTTACCCAGATTAGCAGCATTCTAGGTCCTGAGGAAATCTTTTAATGGAACATCTTTTTCGTGTTGCTGATTTTCATTTTTGTTATAGGTGGCTCGTGCACGGTTGCCTTGACATAGAATTAAGGATTATAAATGACATCTAATTTTAACACCATCTTATCTACCAATCACCATGGATACCAGAATATGAATATTTTATCATACTTACTCTAATAATTGTTATAATTAATCTCAACATAATAGCATATCATACCTTATTAGAGTTGAAGTAGTGGACAGTGATGAATGTTATAACCTATGAACATTAAGAATGCATGATTCAACTTCATTTTCCAAACACAATAAAATAGATTTTTTTAAAGTCTACAAGAACGTTTTTTTTTTTTGGAAGCAGCCAAAATTTAATTGATTGGGTATAAGAAATACCCACAATAATCTATATATATATAAAAACAGCATAGTTGACTTCTGGTCAATTCCCGCCAAAATTGTTGTGGACCCAAGTTTTCTCTCTCTCTCTTTTTTTTAAGCAAAGGTCCAGATTTTGGCTTATATCACTTCTTGAGTCTTTTTTTCATTCTATTTGTAGTCCAATTACAAATTAATTATTAAAAAACATTTGTAATTAAGTATACCCCTATAAATTTTAATTATTAAAAAATATTTTTAATTAATTTATGTATATTTGTACATATACTTTTGTTTCCCAATATTATTTATAGATTTTAATTATAAGTTAAAATTTGTATGAGATAGTTTCATGAATCTATTTCGTAAAATTGAATTTTAATTAATTACTTTATTTCGTTAGAAGCTTCCAATCTTTTCATTTAGATGTCTCACAAAAAAAAATTCTCATTTTATTTTTGTGTATACATTGTGACCCCACCTCTTTTACTCTTAAATTATTCCACACTCCATTTTATTCTATCTCTTCAATCATATCAATTTTACTACACCTCATTTTATATTAATGTTTTTCAAATTCTGTGATAATTAGACGGATGGAGTAATATTCCATCAATAATTATAAGTGAAAATAGATTTTAAAAAATGTAATTGAAGCTTCATTCACAAAATGAAATCAATGAAGTATTATTGTTTTTCAAATTCTGTAAAATTCAATCATTGAAAATTTTAAATTGCACGAATATATTCTATAAATAATTAATTAAAATTTATTAATAATCAATCCGTCGTGCAACGCACAGGAGAATTACTAGTAATTACAAAAGGTGAAAGAGCACCCTAATACAACACACGAAAAAACTACTTAATACACAATATTGGTTCTCTAAGCCACTCATTAAAAGTATTCCCTCTAGATATTTTCCCTATTGCTTTAAGCTATCTAAAAGAGTGTACCTGAATTTTTTTTTTTTTTTTTTGACAATAAACAGATTACATAGCTTCAATACATGATTCAATACGAATCTACAAATTCAAAAGCTAGCTACGTCTGTTATCCATCGAGGTAATTCGTCATCTCTCCAATCTTGAGAAGAGTGAGTCGTCGCAGCCCATGATGCAATTCTGTCTGCTGCCATATTCCGTGTTCTGGGTATATGTGAGATCTTGCACACTACAAAATCGCTCTTCAATCTATGAATCTTCTCCAAAACATAACCTTCCGGACTCCATAATTGTTTATCCTTTTCCACGAGTTTTACCGCTTGTATGGAGTCCGAAAAAATCTCCACTTTTGTCCACCTATTCTCCGCACACCAACTAAGCCCCTCTGCTATCGCCTTTAACTCCGCCCCAAGTACTGTCCCCGGATGGGTAATCGGCTTGCCTCTCGCTGCATGGACCCCTTCGTTCGCTCTCCCAATAACTACTCCGATTCCAAAGGCATTTTTGTCCTCCTTGAATGCCGCGTCCACCTTTATCCACACTCCTTCCCTTCCCGCCCCTTCTTCAGTCCCCTTTTCATCCAATCTCCTCTGTAGTAGTGCCCTTGCTTGCTGATAATCCCTCAAGAAATTCAGGGTCCACTCCATTGTTGAAAAAACTCCATTCCTTTGCTTACTTTCATCATGTTCGTGGATAAAATTACACCTCTCTTTCCACACTCCTCACGCCAATATTGCCAACTTATCCATCTCCTTTGCTCTAGTTCCATGTCGAAGTTTACGGAGCAATTCACTTGTTGGCAGTCCGTCTCCCCCCTTTAATTCTCTCCACCACCCTTGCTCCTTCCATACTCTTCGGATTTTCTGGCAAAAAAACAAGGCGTGTGATGTGGTAGCTTTGCTCGACTCACACAATATACATTTCTCATCCATTGGTACATGGTGGTCTTTTAGATTCCCTTATGTCGGCACAATATCCAGCATCACTTTCCACCAAAAAACCCGAACTTTTGGTGGGACTTCCAATTTCCAAACTTTGTCCCATCCATCCTCTTTGCTCCCCTTCTCCCCCCCGAACCTCCCAATCCTCTTGATTTCTCCATCTTCCACTCATGCCAATACCCCGTTTGAACTGAATACTTTCCTTTTTCTCCCGCTTTCCAATACATTGAGTCCTCCGTTAGCGCTCCCCCTATTGGTGTTGCGAGTATTGCCTGTGCTTCGAAAGGAAGGAAGGCTTGCTCGACTAGGTCTTTTTTCCACTCCATGTGTTCATCAATGAATCTACTCACTGTTGAACCACTTGCAATTCTTGAGATAATCCGCCCACCATTCAGACCCACAACCCATCTATCACGAAAGATGTTAACCTTTTTTCCATTTCCAGTCCTCCAATGAAGGCCATCATTTAACAAATCCTTACTCCAACATAATGATCTCCATATAAAAGATGGGTTTCGCCCCACATCAGCATCCATTACGCTAGAATGTTTAAAATACCTGGCCTTTAGAACTCGACTCACCAGTGATGTCGGCTTCTCCACAATTCTCCACAGTTGCTTTGCCAAAAGGGCCTTGTTGAACTTCATCATGCTTCTAAAAGCCAAGCCTCCCATCTCTTTTGGTTCACACAGCTTACTCCATCGTTTCCAATGCATTCGTTTTCCTTCTTTCTTATACCCCCACCAAAAGTCAGCCACCAATTTTTCAATGTCTTGACAAATGGTAATTGGCAGCCTAAAACATGACATTGTGTATGTCGGAATTGCTTGTATAATTGATTTTATTAGAACCTCTTTCCCACCTTCCGAAAAATCTCTCCCCTTCCATGCCTCTATTTTCTTTATCACTCTATCCCTCAAATATCCAAATTGTATCCTCTTTGCACGCATGGAGAATGTTGGTAATCCCAAATATACTTCATGACCCCCGGTCATTCGAATCTGAAGTATTTCTCTCACTCGAGTGACGTTCCTCTGCTTCGTATTTGGGCTAAATGAGATGGCTGACTTATCATAATTCACTTGTTGTCCTGAAATTCTCTCATACTCCTGTAACACCTTCTTGACTTTTTCACTCTCCCCTTCCGTTGCTCTAAAAAAGAATAGGCTGTCATCCGCGAATAGAAGGTGTGTGATCATCGGTGCGCCTCGTGCCACCCTCACCCCTGTTACTGCCTGATCCACCGCCAGCTTTTGCATCATAGTTGAGAGCCCTTGTGCACATAACACAAAGAGAAAGGGGGATAGGGGGTCCCCTTGTCTCAATCCTCTACTTGGTTTGACCAGTCCCACAACTTTTCCATTCACTTTAAAGGAGTAACGCACAGTAGTGATACAATGTAACATCAATTTCGTCCACCTATCATTGAAGCCCAGTTTTTTCAAGATCAACTCGAGATACCTCCATTCCACCCGGTCGTATGCCTTGCTCATATCCAGTTTGAGTGCCGCAAAGCTTTCCTTGCTTTTGTTATTCTTGATCCAATGCATACACTCATACCCTAATATGATGATATCTGAGATCATTCTCCCCGGGGTGAAAGCACTTTGATTTTCATCCACCACACTATTCATCACTTGTTTAAGTCTGTTTGTTATAGTTCTTGCCAATATTCTATAAATCACATTACTGAGACTTATTGGCCTGAAATCACTCACTAACCTCGGATTCTTTTTCTTGGGGATCAAAGTGATCCATGTCTCGTTCCATTCCGTTACCTGTCCCTCCCCATTCAAAACCCCCAGAATTTCTCTTGTCACTGTCTCCCCCACTTCATCCCATGATCTCTGAAAGAACCCTGCTGAAAAACCATCCGGCCCCGGTGCTTTTTGTGGATTTAGTTGGAACACAGCCTCCTTAACCTCCCGTGCCACGAACGGTGTTTCCAGATAGGCATTCATTTGAGGCGAGACTACCTCTTCCACTTGTTCCAAAGCAGTACCTATTGCATTCTCACTCGGGCTTGTTGTCTGGAAAATGGACGCAAAGTATGTCGAAATAATTTTTTCTACATTCTCTGTATTTGTCTGCCAACCTCCACTCCCATCCTCCATTCCATGAATCGTATTTGCCCACTGTCTTTGTGTTGCCTTCCGATGGAAAACTTTGGTGTTTCTATCCCCATCTTTCAGCCAATCGAGTCGTGCTCTTTGTTGCCATTTCAGACACTCTTGAGTTTGAAATTTCTCCAACTGTCTCTCCAGATATCTCACTCTATCCATATCTATCTCCCTTTGTTCATCATTGAGCAATGCGTTTAGAATTTCCTTGCACCCTCTGATCTTTTTTTTAATATTTCCACATCGTGTGTAAGCCCACGCATCCAGTTTCTTCCCACACTAGTTCAATTGATGTATAATCCCTCTCGAGGTACTTTGATCTCTCCAGCTTTCCTTAACTGTTTGTGCATAGTCCTCCTCTAACAACCACGCCTTTTCAAATCTGAATGTATGTTTGCCTCCTTGTTGAATTGGTCCTTCTTTTTCGTTGATACACATCTTGACTGGTCTATGATCAGACCCATAGAAGTCCAAGTTCCACACTTCCCAATATCGCATCTTGTCCATCCATTCATCATTTGCAAAAAATCGACCCAATTTCTCCTTAATAGCCTCACTTCCTTTTCTTCTGTTGAACCATGTAAAAAACGGCCCCAAAGTACACATATCATTCATTCCCAGCTCATCTATCACCTTTCTAAACTCCTCCATTTGTGTAAAAGGTCGTTCCCTTTCCTTGTTTCCCCCTTTCTTTTCTTCTAAAGACAGAATCTCATTGAAGTCCCCTCCTATCAACCAAGCCTTAGGGTCCCCCGTATGGGAGTCCCTAATTTTCCTCAATAAATCCCATGAAAACTTTCTCAAGTGTGTAACCGGTGCTCCATAGAAACTAGTAAAGCGCCATTGCAAAGAATCATAAGTAACAATGCAATCTAGATGACCTTGTGAGTAAGACAACAGAGAAATATTCATTGATGCATTCCCAAAAAGTATTAATCCTCCACTAGTACCATTTGCATCACTACCAAAACAAAAACTGAAATTTAAAAGAGACTTCCAACTATGACATTTCCTAACTGAAACTTTAGTCTCTATAATAAACAAAAGGTCCGGGGAGTGGTCAGCAATGAGTTGCTGCAGAGCTTGGAACGCACGCTTACCCCCGAGTCCACGCGCATTCCATATTATGGCGATCATTTCTGGCGGCGGTGCTGATTATTCTCAGACACCGCCTCCTTGAGTTTTGCCTCCCTTTCTTCTTCGCTCCTTGACTTCTTTGCTCTGCTTTTTCCCCCCTCTCCTTTATCACCCTTATTCTCCACTTCCCCTTCTTCTGATTTTCCTGCCCCTACAACCCTTCCTCTCTTTTTGACCGGTTGGCTTGCCACCCTCTCTCCTTCCCCTTGAATTTGCACATCTGGTTTCAGTATCTGCTCTTTTGGAATTGTCCCCATCACAGCCTGCCTGAGCATCGGAGTTGGTATGAAGCTAGCCATCCCTGTTGCATCCCCCGTTGCGAATGGGCTTGGTCCCTGTGTTGATGTGTTTCCATTTCCTCCAAAAGGTGGATAAGCATTCATATAAGCATAGTACCTCATGTTATTGGATAGTGTAAAGAACTCCTCCTCCCCATAGTTGCTTGGTTCTGGTAGTATTTGGTTTGTTTGGAAGTTTTGCAGTGCAACTTCCGTTTTAGCCCCCGACTTCTTGTTCATAATTTGTTTCGTTCTTTCTCCCATCTTTTCAATCTGCACCGTTTGGACTCATTTCCCCTTATCTTTGCCTCCTTGCTCTGCCTTTGGCTCCTGCTTCTTTTTCCCAATGCCTTTTTGTCTTGCCCACTCAAAATCAGCTTGAGTTGGTGACTTTTGCTTATCTGCCTTAAGCCACACCGGATAGTTTTTCTCCTTGTCCCTCTGCATATTATCCTCTTCATATATTGTAGGGCATTCTTTCTCCAAGTGAGTTAACCATCCACATATACCACAGAACTCCATCAGTTTCTCATACCTGAACAGTATTAGATGACTTTCCCCTTCCACTGTTATTGAGGTCCCTTTTGCTAAAGGTTGATTGATGGCTATCACCACTCGCACCCGCAAGCATCTGCCCCATGAGGCTTCTCCGGATGGTTGATCCACTTCCAGCACCTCTCCCATCTTGCCTCCCATGTAGGGGTGTGCACCGGTCCAGAACCGGACCGGACCGGACCGGGACCGGAATTTTAAAATTTTACGGACCGAGGACCGGACCGGAATGTAACCGGTCCAGACCGGACCGGACCGGTAAATTCCGGTCCGGTCCGGGTTTGGACCGTTTCAGACCAGTTCTTTTTTTTTTCTTTTTTTAATTTATTATAATTCCTTAGTGTATGAGAAGAAGTGGAGAGTGGATCACATTTTTTTGAAAATCTAGAAATTTCTTCATATTTACCTTTATAATAAATTCCTTTTTAATATCCTAAAGAATAAGTTATCCCCTTAGATCAAGTTGATCACAATTGTCCAAGAATATATATATACTTGAAAACTTAATTTATAGCAAATGTTCATAGAAATTAAAATTCAAGTCCAAAATGAAAATGAAGTAGTCCAAAATGAAAAAACAGTAGTCCAAAAAAAATGAACTGATGCACAAATTTAAGGGTCTACAATGTATATAACATTGTCTTCATCGTCCAATGTAGTCTTCATCAAATCTGTAATAACATATATATGTTAAATTTTTTAATTGGGTACAACTAATAAATAAACATGCTGAAAAATATTTCATAAGTATAAACCATTACCATTCTCAATTTCTTCTAACTCACGCAAATCGCGTAAATTATCTTCCATGTCACGTAAATCCTTGCCCTTGGGTGCTCCTTTTGCACGAAGCCTGTGTACAAATAAGTGCTTGCACAATCTATTCTCACATGAAAAAATAAATAAATTAGATATAATAAAACAAAAATTTTTGAATGAAAAGTAAAAAGAAACTAAGTTGAATATATTACCAGTGGACTCAAAGAGTGGCAGTGGAGTTTGGAGAAGGGTTGTCGCCCTTGTCGGGTTGGGACTTGGGTGAGGCTGGTGAGCGCCGTTTCAGATAAAGGTGGAGAATTATATTTAAGAAAGTCGAAGAGTCAGAGGAAGTCGAAGAGCCAGAGGAAGTCAAGGAGCGAGGAATGAGATTTGTAATTTCTAAAATTCAAATAATAATAATAAAAAAAAAAATGTAAATCCGGGTTTCCGGTCCTGGACCGGTAAATTCCGGTTTTAGACCGGACCGGACCGGAACCCGAAATCTTAAAAAATTTAGGACCGAGGACCGGACCGGAATCTAACCGGTCGGTCCGGTTCCGGACCGGACAGGTCCGGTTCCGGTCTTTTTTCCGGTCCGGTTTTATTTTGCACACTCCTACTCCCATGCGTCTCCCCACCTCCTCATTCGTCGAGTTGAGCGGCAACCCGTGGAATTGGACCCATAAGGGTGCCGTGTTGAAGGTCATTGTTGCTGGGCATTCCTTCCCCGTCAGCCTCGTCAGTATGAGTGTTGTCCCATTGAGGTTCCATGGCTGTTTGTACTGCGCTTTGTTACAGTCAACTGCGTTCCCAAACTCCAGTACAAATAGCCCTTCCCCCACTTGTGAAACTTTGAGGGAACTCTCCAGCCTCCAAATGTTCCTCATCGCCGTGGTTAGTTCCCTTGGCCCCATATTCTTCCTCACCGTGTACCTCCCCAACAAGATGTTCTTTGGCCTCGTTATCTCTCCCAACGGGATCTCAGTTTCCTCCTCATCAAGTTGTGCAATCGACACTCTACTCATACTTGCATTCAATTGATCCGCCATTTCCCTCCCCCAAATAACACTCAGATTCTTAATCTCAAAGAAAATATTGAACTTTGCTTCACACAATTGTGAATAACAGGACCCCAATAGATGGGTATTTAAATCCATTCTGCCTCACCTTTCGCCCAATCCCTCTTCGTTTCGTATTACAATGTGGATGTACTCATTGCCCTGCATCAAACCCCTACAAATTAGTAGCCCTTTTGCCCAATCCCTCTTCGTTTCGTATTACAATGTAGATTGTACTCATTGCCCTGCCTCAAACAACTACAAATTAACCGCAATCTCCCCTCGACTCCTTCAATCCGGCGGAGCAATGATCGTCATTACGCAGGCGTGCCCAACCCTAATTACTCCTCTTTTGTCGCTGTATTTAATCGCACCTACTCCACGGTGTAATCGCCCCTAGTTAGCGCGTGATGCGCGTGAATTCCCACTGTGCTCTCTATTTCATCAAATCAAACATTGTACCTGAATGATGTTAGAGATCGTAAAATATGAATGTACCTAAGCTTACCTATTTATAGAGGAATTCTACCTGAGGGGAAGTTAGGTTTTCCCCCTATTTCAGACCTGCACCTCTTACTCTCTTTGAATTAGTCCAGCTACCTTTGACAGGGTCTCCCGATCCCTCAATCCCTGAAGAAACGCAACCACTCCCTATTGTGGACTTCAACCGCCGAGAAGAGGAAGAATGAGTCTTCCTCTATCCAATCTTATCCCGTTTTATATGGAATCTATCCTAAACTTTCGGCCAATTAATTCCCCTCAGGGCCAGGTCTTCCTGATACCTCTCCCCTGAGCTCCCTCCGGAGGGACACCCGGATGAGATTCTCTATTCTGAGGAATCCTCTTTAAGCTCGTATCCTCTCATCAATCTTATCTTTTATACACGTGTCGAGTTCTTACGAGATGACGATTTTAGGCCGCATCACCCTGTTAGGAAATTTTACAAACAAACATGATATTTGCATTTGAACCTACATTCGGCGATTAATTTCCTGAACCAATATCAAACACATAGCCGGAGAGTGGCCAACCAGCGAGCGGAAGGGGGAGAACAAAGGGGGGAGCAGCAAAGTGTTTGTTTACAAGTCAGGGTGGATGCAGCGTACAAGGTGGAAGGAGCAAGGTATGGAGCGGGGAAGTCATAGGTATAGAGAATATGAGAAATAAGATTTCTTGATTATTTTACAAATGAGTATACAAGGGGTATTTATACAATACAAAGTTTAACCTAATCTTGACCTAATCTTATTGGGCTAATAGATAAGGCCCATAAGTAACATGGGATGGGCCTACACATGAATATATAATTAATACTTTAAATATATTCCTAATATGCCCCCTTAAGATGGAGTACCATAGGATAGTCCAATCTTGGTCATGAGAAGTTGGAGGCGAGCACCAAAGAGAGGCTTGGTGAGAGCATCTGCAAGCTGGTCGGCAGATGAGACATGGGAGATGCGGAGCCGAGCAGTTTTGACGAGGTCACGAACAAAGTGAAGGTCGATGGCAATGTGCTTCATGCGTGAGTGAAACACAGGGTTCGAGCATAAGTAGGTAGCTCCAATGTTGTCGCAGTAGATGACTGGTGCTTGGGGAATGGAGAAGTTGAGTTCTTTGAGTAGGGATGTTAGCCATTGAACTTCAGAGGTTGCTGAGGCGATTGCTCGGTATTCGGCTTCAGTGGATGAGCGAGCAACGGACTTCTGCTTTTTGGACGACCATGATATAGGATTTGCCCCCAAAAAGACTACATAAGAACTTGTGGACGTGCGATCATCATGATTGCCTGCCCAGTCAGCATCTGTGAAGCAGTTGAGTGAGGAGGATGAGGAAGGGGTAATGTTGATTCCAACATCCCTTGTACCATTGAGGTAGCGTAGTAGTCGCTTTGTGGCATTCCAGTGAGTGGTGGTGGGTGCATGCATGAACTGAGATAATTTGTGCACAACAAAGGCAATGTCCGGTCTGGTGAGCTGAAGGTACTGAAGACTGCCGAGCACTTGACGATAGTGAGTAGAGTCAGTGGGAGAAGTACCATCTGAGAGTGTTAGGCGAGCAGAGGTGGATAGTGGAGTTTGAACTGGTTTGGAGTCGAACATGTTGTAGCGAGTTAGAAGATCCACAACATACTTGCGTTGCGAGAGAAAGCAAGACTTTTTGGAGCGAAGAACCTCAACACCAAGAAAGTAAGCAAGGGGGCCCAGGTCTTTCACGGAGAATTTCAGGCTCAGCTCGGCAGCAACCTTGGAGAGAAATGGTGAGTTGTTTCCCGTGAGAATAAGATCATCCACATAAACTAAAAAGTAGGCAGTGACTCCAGAGTTGTTGTAGACAAATAGAGAGCCATCAGAGTGTGTAGGAGCAAAACCAATTTCTTCAAGGAATGTGCAGAGAGCATAGTACCAGGTGCGAGGGGCCTGTTTTAGGCCATAAATGGATTTACGCAACTTACAGACATAAGTGGGAAAGGGACTTGTCTTTGAAGCCTGGAGGTTGAGCCATGAAGACTGTGTCCGAGAGCTCGCCATGAAGGAAGGCGTTGTTAACATCAAATTGACGAAGAGGCCAGTCGTTGGTAATAGTAATGCTCAGAACTGTTCGCACAGTGGCGGGCTTGACCACAGGGCTGAATGTTTCAGTGAAGTCGACACCTGGTCGCTGATGGAAGCCTTTGGCGACCAGGCGAGCTTTGTATTTGTCCAAAGGAGCCATCTGGTTTTCTTTTAATGCGAAAAACCCAATTGGAACCAACAATATTTTGGGTGGTCGCCGGGGGCACCAGGTCCCATGTTCCATTCCTGAGGAGGGCATCAAATTCCAAAGACATGGCATCTCGCCAATGCTTGTCTTTGAGGGCCTGGGAAACACAACTCGGTTCAATGTCAGAGGAGAGTGTTGAATTGAGGGCATACCTTGTATTTGGTTTGAACACTTGGTTTTGAGAGCGAGTGACCATGCGAGGTGCGAGAGGTCGCGGGGGAGCATTGGTCAGCACAAGGGTGTTGGGGTTGGTTGTGGTCGGTAAGGGAGTGGGGGGTGACTGGGTTTGGTCGTCATGATGTGGAGGAGTGGGCATAGGGTCAGGGGCAAGGATGGTCGGAGTAATATTGATGATGGGAGCAATAGGGGTGGTCACGTTAATGATAGGCAAGGAGGTGATAGGGGAGGCAGGAGATGGTTTATGTATAGGGTCGGATGGTGATGGGATATGAGGGGTGTTGGCGAGGAAGGGAAAAGATTGTTCAAAAAATTGAACATGTCGTGAGGTGTAGATTCGATTTGTAGAAAGGTCAAGGCAAAGATAAGCACTTTGTGTGAGTGAGTAGCCAACGAACACACAGGGAAGTGAGCGAGGATCAA
This sequence comes from Galeopsis tetrahit, assembly GCA_963675135.1. Classification (NCBI taxonomy): domain Eukaryota; kingdom Viridiplantae; phylum Streptophyta; class Magnoliopsida; order Lamiales; family Lamiaceae; genus Galeopsis; species Galeopsis tetrahit. Next base: position 75,103,085 of record OY776123.1, read on the forward strand.
GCTTGTGAGTAGTGTAGGGACGAAGCCATGGGTAGCAAAGGCAGCCAAAAACACGGAGTTTGGAAAGGTTAGGAGGGCGAGCAAGGAGTTTCTGATAGGATGAAAGCATGTTGAGGTTGGTTTTGGGTAGGCGTTTGATGACGTAAGCAGCCGAGCAGACATCATACGGCCAGTAAGTAAGAGGCATGGAGGCATGATGAAGGAGGGCTAAAGCTGTGTTGACCACATGGCGATGGAGACGTTCGGACATGCCGTTATGTTCGGGAGTGTGTGGTGGAGTGGTGAGATGGGATATGTCGTGTGTTTGGAGAAAGGGGCGAAGGGCAACGTATTCACCACCATTGTCAGAGTAAAGGGTTTTGATTTTATTTTGGTGATGGGTTTCAACAAGAGCTTTGAAGGTGATGAAAGTTTGTAGAACATCAGACTTCCGTTTTAGAGGGTAGACCCAAATATATTTGCTGAAGTGATCAACGAATATAACATAGTACTTGAAGTTTTCAGTGGACAGGACAGGTGACGACCATACATCAGAAAAGATAATATCAAGAGGTTTATTTTAGAGAATGCTAGATTCATAGAAAGGTAGTTTGTGACTTTTGATACAAGAACAAGAGTTACAATTGAAATGTTTAGACGGAGCACTCGAAATATTGAGCTTGGATAGAGTGTGGGCAAGTATTTTTGTTGATGGGTGGCCCAGGCGAGCGTGCCAAGTGGTTGTGGTGAGGTGCTGGGTGGTGAAGGCTTGTGGCGAGGAGGTGGAGATCAGTGTCGCCCATATGTATAGATTATCTATACGACTCTCAGTGAGGAGAATGCTCCCCGAATGACCATCTCGCACCTAAAAGGAAGTGCGCCCAAAAACGACGTTAACATTATTATCACGATAGAGGCTAGAGACTGAAATTAAGTTTTTTGAGATGTGTGGGACGACCAAGACATTCGAGAAACTGAGAGATTTAAGATGATTAAAGTGCATTGATCCAATGTGAGATATGTGTAAACCTTTACCATCACCGATTTCGACGTTGTCAGGCCCATCGAAGGGCGAGTGGATAGACAGATTGGCGAGGTCGCTGGTGATATGGTGAGATGCCCCAGAGTCTAGTATCCAATGCTCGGATGGATGCGACGAGGAGGCCGAGTGTGCCGAGTAGGCAGGTCGTGTATCAGGTCGGTGTTGACGAGGGGAAGGGGAAGATGAGAGGCCTTGTATATGAGGTCGACGCTGACTCGTAGATGGAACCTAGTGCGAGGTCGGTGGTGGAATTTCTGGGCAGGTGCAAGCAGTGTGGCCCGGTGCTCGGCAGTATTGGCAGGAGCCAAGGTAAGGTCTCTGTGAAGATTGACGAGGACGAGTATCCGCGGATCTAGGTCTGGAATCTTGTCGCGAGGAGCGGTGGTTAGATTTCCCAGCAGCTAGGGCAGACGCAGGTGCGAAGGCCGAGGACGGTCGTGAGGCAATTTGGACCTCAACACTTAGCAGTTTATCACAAAGCTCGACAAAGGAGATAGGCTTCTCGCGAGCTTGGATGGCATTGGCGATGTCGGTATAAGACTCGTCGAGGCTGGTTAGAACTTTTAATGTGACATCCTCGGTGTCAGAGGCAACGCCGAGCAGAGCAAGCTCATCGACCACAGAGCGAACTTCCATCAGGAAATTGGAGATCGAGTGGGTACCTTTGGAGAGACCGAGAAACTTAGTTTTGAGGGCGAGGATGCGACCACGCGACGGTTTGCCATACATGGTTTCAAGCATCAACCAGGCCTCACATGAGGTCTTTAGTGATGCAACGAAGGGGATTAGCTCCGGGGACATGGAGCCGACCAGCGCTGAGAAAATGAGGTGGTCTTGACGTACCCAGTTGGAGTGCTCTGGATTGGGTAGGGTGGTGGTGGCGCCATCAGTGGCGGATAAAGTTTGTGGTGGACAGGGATGTGTGCCGGAGACATAACCAAAGAGGTCATGTCCTGTTAGGAGAAGACGGAGCTGGAAGTAGGAGTGTGCAAAATAAAACCGGACCGGAAAAAAGACCGGAACCGGACCGGTCCGGTCCGGAACCGGACCGACCGGTTAGATTCCGGTCCGGTCCTCGGTCCTAAATTTTTTAAGATTCCGGGTTCCGGTCCGGTCCGGTCTAAAACCGGAATTTACCGGTCCAGGACCGGAAACCCGAATTTACATTTTTTTTTTTTATTATTATTATTATTATTTGAATTTTAGAAATTACAAATCTCATTCCTCGCTCCTCGACTTCCTCTGGCTCTTCGACTTCCTCTGACTCGCTCACCAGCCTCACCCAAGTCCCAACCCGACAAGGGCGACAACCCTTCTCCAAACTCCACTGCCACTCTTTGAGTCCACTGGTAATATATTCAACTTAGTTTCTTTTTACTTTTCATTCAAAATTTTTTGTTTTATTATATATAATTAATTTATTTTTCCTTGTGAGAATAGATTGTGCAAGCACTTATTTGTACACAGGCTTCGTGCAAAAGGAGCACCAAGGGCAAGGATTTACGTGACATGGAAGATAATTTACGCGATTTGCGTGAGTTAGAAGAAAGGGCAAGGATTTACGTGACATGGAAGATAATTTACGCGATTTGCGTGAGTTAGAAGAAATTGAGAATGGTAATGGTTTATACTTATGAAATATTTTTCAGCATGTTTATTTATTAGTTGTACCCAATTAAAAAAATTTAACATATATATGTTATTACAGATTTGATGAAGACTACATTGGACGATGAAGACATACATTGTATTACAAGTTAAATACCCCATCCCTTTTTTCCCCTCCCCATGACTCGAACCCAGGACCTGTTGGCCTAGGTAGTGGTGCTCTAACCACTTGAGCTATCCCACTTTGTCCATACATTGTAGACCCTTAAATTTGTGCATCAGTTCATTTTTGTTGGACTACTGTTTTTTCATTTTGGACTACTTCCTTTTCATTTTGGACTTGAATTTTAATTTCTATGAACATTTGCTATAAATTAAGTTTTCAAGTATATATATATTCTTGGACAATTGTGATCAACTTGATCTAAGGGGATAACTTATTCTTTAGGATATTAAAAAGGAATTTATTATAAAGGTAAATATGAAGAAATTTCTAGATTTTCAAAAAAAATGTGATCCACTCTCCACTTCTTCTCATACACTAAGGAATTATAATAAATTAAAAAAAGAAAAAAAAAAAGAACCGGTCTGAAACGGTCCAAACCCGGACCGGACCGGAATTTACCGGTCCGGTCCGGTCTGGACCGGTTACATTCCGGTCCGGTCCTCGGTCCGTAAAATTTTAAAATTCCGGTCCCGGTCCAAACCGGTCCCGGTCCGGTCCGGTTCTGGACCGGTGCACACCCCTAGCTGGAAGGACCACGCTCCATAGTTAGTGGAGGTAAGTTTCAACGGCATCTGTGCAAGGTGTTTGAAGGTGATGGGAGTTGCCATTGTAGCAAGAGAGGCAGCGGAGGAGAGAGAGAGAGTGGGGTGGGCGTCTTAGACGGAGGTGGCGGCGGCAGCGCTTCAGAGGGGAAGACGGCGGCGGCAGCGGCACTTTGAAGGAAGGCGACTAGGGTTTGGATCGGGCGTGAGCCAAGTGACTCGATGATACCATATAGAGAATATGAGAAATATGATTTCTTGATTATTTTACAATACAAAGTTTAACCAGTTGGAGTGCTCTAGATTGGGTAGGGTGGTGGTGGCGCCATCAGTGGCGGGTAAAGTTTGTGGTGGACAGGGATGTGTGCCGGAGACATAACCAAAGAGGTCATGTCCTGTTAGGAGAAGACGGAGCTGGAAGGACCACGCTCCATAGTTGGTGGAGGTAAGTTTCAACGGCATCTGTGCAAGGTGTTTAGGAAGGCCGGATGGTAGAATATTTGGGGCTTTTGGCAAAGAAATTGAAAATCCTGGATCCATTTTGAGGGCGAAATTACGAGCAATGGAGGAAGGATTGCGATGGTGCAAGGAGAGGCAAATTGCAAATGTTCACCTTTTTTCGGACTCGATGAAAGCAGTGGGGGCGATCAATAGTGGGGATCAGATTTGGGGTCCAGAGGGATTTGTTTTGGGTCGAGTAAAAAAATTAATTGGAGACTTTGTAGTGTGCAGGGTTTCACATATCCCCAGGACAAGGAATGTAGCGACGGATAAGTTGGCAAGAAGGGTCGTCGAGTATCACTCTTCTCAAGATTAGGGAGAGGAAGAAGTACCTCAATGGGTAGCAGACATAGTAAACTTTTGATGGAATTTGAAGAGAAGATTGTAATAGAGTAGTTATGTCTTGGCTGTTGTTTCAAAAAAAAAAAAAAAAGTTTACCCATTCTATCTTAACCCAACCCACTTCATTTCAACCATCTAAACAAATAGGCACTTAAAGTGTTGGAACAAAATGTCTAACACGAACGTAGCTCAAAATTTATATACAAATAATAAAATAATATAACATAAATGTATTCCTTAATGGTAGGTACTAGATTGAGATTAACAAATTCTATTTGTCACAATTAAATATCATAGGTAAATAAAGTCATTAACTCACAAACATGCTTATAATTTCATATACTTGTTGGTTATGTGAACCATAATTATATAGACTTGTTGAATAAATCAATCATAATAACATAGACGGTAAAATGTAACAAAAAAAATTATTCACATGAACGTTTAAAAGTGATAAAATAACCAATCAAATGTTAAGAAAAATTCAGTTAAATCTTGAATAGTCTTGTAAATAGGTATCTTGAATTAGAAGGGGACTAAATTCAATAGGCATCATAGAAGCGAGAAATTAGATATAAATAAATCCATATAATTAGTATCTCATAAATTTACTCCAAAAACATAAACCTGAGTTTGGATTAATACAGTACTTTGGAGATTTTATTTATATATATTGAATTTGAATCAATGCAGTGATCCAACGGCACCAGTACCACCACCACTATCAACGTCGTCATCACCAAATGCATCATCATCATCGCCGCTGCCCACGGTGCTGGTGGCGCCACTCTCAAGGCCTCCAACTTTGCCAGTTCCAGCTACTCCACCATCATCTGAATCATCACCATTACTACTACCACTACCCATTCCTCCGTTGGCATGCCTTCCACCAAATCCTCCGCCGTAGCCGCCCCTATATCCACCAAAAACTCCGTGATAAGGGTGGAAAAAGGGGTGTATGAACGTCGCCTTATCCACGTCACCCTCTGCTGGCAACGCCCGCCCGTTGGTCACCACCGCTAATGCTGCAAAAGCCACCACCAAAACAATCTTCATTGCCATTTTATATATATTTTTCTTCACTACTATTGGATTAATGGATGATGATTTGATTTGATTGATATAAGATGGTGTGCTTTATATAGATCCTCGTAGAATTTGATCAACTGGTCATTTAAAGTTTGTGCTTGGAAAAAAATAATTATTGAATCCTAATTTTTAGCTACTTTTTTCTATTCCTAGTTTGGTTAAAATTTGTTGGCAACATCAACTTGATGCCTCAATTCGTTGATTTCTTATTACAAAACATATCTCCCCCTTGTCCGCAACATATGTAAATGCAAAATAAAATAACAATAGCAGTGAGTCAGAATCACTCTAAAACAAAAGAGGAGGTGTTGTGTAGACTAAGTCTACATAAGAATTTGAATCCATTTTTTTAAAACAATAAGGATAAAATACGTGGACAACATATAAATTAAATGTTGTAGTCGAAATGGTTGGGTATAGGTTACTTTGAGAAATGTGAGTTTGTAAATAAGAATTAAATTGTTCAAACCACATTCTCTTTGCATACTTTTTTTAATTTATTTTATTTTATTATAATATGTACAAATGGAAATTAATAATTTATTAAGTATTGTAGTAGTTTAGATGGTTGGTTTTTAACTTTATAGGGTTGAAGAACATGGTTCAAACCCCAATTTTTACATTTTTTTAAAATTAATAAATAAGGAGCGGGCTAGGCTGGGCCGGGTCAACCAGTTTTGTTAAAGGGTTAGACTAGTGTTCTTATCATTAACAAGTGAATTTTAGTGGATTTTTTTTTTTGTAAAATATCAATTTTAAATCATAGAACTCTAAATCTAACATTATCGGTGAATTAAATACTGGAGTAATATTTTAGACCTCTTTTAGACATTAGAAATGAAGGATAGGAATACAAATTCTTCTATTTTGAACCCTCTAGACATGAAAAATGAAGGAGGGTATTCACTCGTCTAGTGATTTCTATGAATGTTGACAACTTTTGATTCACACATTTTCACATATATCTTTTTCATCTAATACACACAGACAGCCACGGACCCCAAAAATTCCATCACATATGAAAAACTTGAACTTGGTAGCATTCGCATAAATGTGATACAAAATAAAATTACAAGTGGGAGCTCAAGTTGAGCTGCATCACCTATCACCTCATATTAAAAAATCCTAGTTGACATATCAAAATATGAGCACATCCCGGTCACCCTATCGTGACAGAGTTTGATATGGGTCTCTCAAAGAGGTCTAGTGCGATGCCCTGTTGCTCTCCCACAAAGCAGAGCATTCTTAGGAATCGGGAGCTCGTCTCTCCACGATTTCGATGAAGTGTAAACCCGTAGATAGAACTGCTGACCCAAATATTGTCTTGCCCAATCCTCTGATCTTATGTTCCACATTCCTACATTGTCCAAAGCAATGTATATTGCAGTCCAAGATCTCGGATAAACCTGTGTTAGTTAAGACCACCATAGTTAAGCAGAAAGGGAAGGCAGCACTGATATTTTTATAGCCTAACATTTGTAGTGTTTTGACATACCTGAGTGGTGTAACGAGAAACTGCGTCTCTCAGATTGTATTTTAATCTACTTCCTTCAGTCCACTGCCCGCCTTCCATTCTGTTTCATTACATGATTATGGTTAGATGACCATGTAAGGATCAGTATACATCGATTTGAACTAGTATCAAATAGAAAACTCACCCAACAACAAAGAAAGAGTATCCATCAATATGCCACGACTGCACGGTGTTCTCCCAATTCTGAAACACGATTTCTATAAAAGACCGGAAATCAGCATGCATAACAGTGGTTGCCAAATAGGCATTATTTCCCCCATTGGGCCTGTCTGGGATACTTCCAATGCTAAAGACGCCTCCAATGTTGAAGTAGTCAGCCAACTTCAATGGAGTATCCGGAGATATGTATGACACACCATTAACTGCATATCTCAGTTTACCATTAATTGATGTAGCAGAGTTGGCAAGCATAATGGTCTTAGCAGGTTTCACCAGCCCATAGTGGTAAGAACCTTGTGGATTGGGCCTCGGCCCACTAGCTGTCAGATTCCGCCTGATCCAACAACACCAGAATAAGAAGTTCATAAGATTTAATTTAATGATGTCCACATTAGTAGCCTTTGTCAAATCATGTTTTAATACAAATGAGTGTTTTTAAGTTTATTGACGAAAAGCTTAGCTACAGGAAACTGCGAAATTACCGTATTGATCTAGCCTGGTTGATAGACACGTCAATTTGTGTGGTAGGGCCGCCAGGGACATAACCAGAAACTTTTGCGAATGAGTTACGATAATGGAGAACAGCAGTGTTGGTGAGCAACTTTGGGGTGAAGCGTGAAGATACAACAACATAATAGTCTTTGGGTGGTTGGTCCATTGTGACCAAGACTGCGTAAGACTGTCCTAGATGAACATCTAAAGAGGAGTAGGTATTCTGGATTGTGTGAGATCCTTCTACTTCCACCAATTTCATCAAGTGTCCCTGGATTCTGAAATTAATGGATGTCGCAGTCCCAACATTGGATATTCTGAACCTGTATGTTTTACCTGCAGAATGATCTCTGGATTCAAGAAAACGAAAAAAAGTAGTCACTAAATCACTTAAATTGATTGATAAGTTGAGTGACCTTGTTCGACATTGAATGTATATCCATTCCAACCACGCCCATTAATGATAAGGCCATCAGGGAAGGGAAGATTGTGACCACCATCCAAGAAGTACTTTAGTTGCTGCAAGGACAAAATTGGAAATCATAAATTGTGAGAAACTAATCATCAATGCAAATGATGGGGCCCTTACTCTTTGGGTTCTTTTAAACCAATCACCAGCAAGAACAACATGATCTCCAGCAGGAGGGGGATACGGTACAGGAATTCCGGGGCGACTATACACTTTGATGCTTCCATATGCACCAGCAGCCTTGTGGAGTGAAAGTGAGGGGAAGTAGAAATACGTGCCAATCTGATCTTTTGCTTGGAGGGCATAAGTGAAGTTTCTCCTAGGTGGGATTGGACATGTGGTGCCGGCCGTCCCGTCCTGCCAGGAGTTCCTCCTTTGCTGCAACCCGTTCCTGACAATAAAATGACGGATGGATGGATGGATATCAAGAAAGTAAAGAATAAAAAAACATGAATCATAGTGAGAAAAATTCAATTTCATCTTTTTCTAAAAATTCTCATTTCATCATCAATTAACTGTAGAAGAACATGATAGTATGCCATGTACTTGGTTAATCCATATCTTCTGATGGTGTGCCTCTACGAAATTGTGCTTTCGTTGAAGCACAACTTCTATGAATAGTGGATACAGATCACAAACAAGTCGATCTAATCTAAAATAGAAACACGATTAGCATTACACAAACCCCTACTTGTTTAGGCTTAGTAGAAAAATGAGATCTCAAACCATACTTCATCAACTGCTCATTGTCTACACTTTTAACCTCGTCAATATTGCACGTACATAGAAAGCATTTACTACATTCTACTTTGATTTTAATTTTTATTATGGCTTTTGTAAGTGTTAAATACACAGCATGAAGGTTTAATGGCATTCAAATGATTTCATATACATACATACATTATTATCAGTAGCCATTATATCCAAGGAGGCAAGAGGAGGTTGAGTTAATAAAAGAGGCACAAACTGTGGCCATACATAAGTAATGTCAGAGATCTATAGATCTAGCATGTGCAAAGTGGTGACAAAACATAATGGCCCCTCAAAAGGCTTGATTCATGAGCTTTTCCTTTAAAAAAAGCTGTATTAATGACTTGTAACAGTAAAATACCATTAACTACAAAATCTCCTCAGTAATCAGAGCATGTTTATGCAAAACCGTAACAGGGTTTTTGAAGTGGATCTTGGAATCAAATCTGATTCTGAGCAGTTAAAACGGATGGCATTCATATATTTAGAGACAAAAATCAAATCTAGGCAAAGGAGAAAGTAATTAAACAAGTAAATACACATAAGATCTGCAACATCTTGAAAGCATTTAATGTAACAGAAAAGGAGAAAGAATGCAATTGGCGAAGAAGAGTGTAGTTACCAAGAAATGAGAAAAGGCTCATTTAAGTAGTTGTAAACACTGATAATCAAGTTATCATTGGTGACACAGTCAATGGTCGGACCCGGAAACTGCCCATTTATCAAAATCCCCTGCAACCAACAACATTCCTTATGTTCAATCTCACACCAAGAAACACACGCAAAAACAGAATGAAGCATTAATTCGTACCCGTTGCTTGACGCCCAGAGGATAAATGTCGCCGTAAGTGATTTTCCAAGTGTAATATCTATATGGGTTGTCGGCATTGACGCCATTTATGACGAGCAGCAGTGCTGCGACGGCGGCGATTAGAAGACACGCGCCGGAGAACACCCGCATTCTGCTTTCTTTATAATTCTTGAAGATTTTTTGTTTCTCTTTCCCTCTCCACTTTCCGAATATACGAAAAGTGTTAAATCTTTTCCACTTTTTGAGAGAGAGTGAGAGAAACAATGGCAACGAAATAGGTCGTAGAGTATATATTGTGCGAGCGAGGGTGATTATGGAGTTCAATTTTTTTCAGCGCGTACAAAGAAATAACGAATTTGCCACTGTCACGTGCGATTGCCTCCTGCCAGTGCCAGCCCTAAGCTGCCATCACTGCTACTGCCCTTTATTTTTAGTACTCGTAAATCGAAATGAGTCACAAGAACCAAAATATTTTCTATTCTATTTCTAATTACTTTTCACTCAATCTCAACAAATTAATTACACTATATTATATTGCCTATTCATTTACTGCCACATCTATTTGCCCCTTTTTTTAATGACATACTGTAATTTATTGTATCATTATAATTTTATGGTCGAATTACCAATTTTAGCCTATACTTTACAATTTTTATTAAATCTAGCATATATTTTTCTTTTTAATCAAATTATACCTATACTTTTCATTTTTTCTTAAATTTAGCGCGCACATTTTACTCTTATTCAAATTTATACTCATACTTTTTATAAATATAATTAAATTAATTAATAAATATATTTTACTTTATAAAAAAATTCTAAGAAAAGTGAATATAATTAGACGGAGAGAGTAATATTTTTTTAATCTAGAAAATATAAAAAATTTAAAATTATTTAAAGAATCTCAAAGCATTATTTAAAAAAAATTATAATCCCTCCGTTACCAAAAATATGTTCATACTTTTGGTGGATGGAGAAGATAGTTCATTTTATTTCAATAATTGTATTTTTTATCTATATATATTTTGTAAATCTCTTTTTAATTCAATAGTTTTAGATGATTTCAATTCTCAATTATTTTTAAATTTGTAGATTTTGAATTGAATTTTTTAATTTAAACATATTTAAGATTTTTTTCCTTTTAATTATTAGATTTTTTTTTTGTATTTTAAATTAATTGATAAAAACATGTGCTAAAATTGATAAAATATAAAAAGTATGTACTACATTTGATTAAAAATAAAAAGTATGGGTATGAAAGAAAAAATTTGTGCTAAATTTGATAACAAAATGTAAAGTATGGGTATAATTTAGTTAAAAAGAAAAGTATGTGCTAGATTTAGTAAAAAGTTAAAAGTATGGGATAAAATTGATTATTTTGCCTAGTTTTATCTAGTTAAAAAAAATTTATGTCAAATAATTAAGAATTAATGACAGGACATATCATTAAAAAAAGTTCAGTTTAGTAATATTATTAAAGATTTTAAGCCATAGAATATACAGAGTATAATGAGATGATTTGTCATTAAATGTCAATTTTCTTAACCCCAAGGAGCTAACCTAGTAGTGTAGGTTTGAGATTTAGGAATGTGCTTCTCTCTAAATCTCAGATTGCCATCTAACCTTAAACGGGACCACCACAAGTGTACGGTGGAATTGATCCCCCGAAATTAGTCAGTCCTTAGACCGGATACCCGATATTTTAAAAGAAAAAAAAAATCAATTTTCTTACCATTAATTATGGATAAATTTACTAGTTAATACACAATTAATTATATTTTAAGAATTTTATTAAGATTTAGGGAAAATATTTAACTACTTGCAGACAACTCCAACTAGGCTATGCAGCATTTAATGATTAAAAACCTGCTTTAAATTTAATGATTTATAAATTCACCAAAGTACCATATTGACTTCTTAAAAAAAAAAAGGGTTGGTCTGCTATGGACTCGAGTGCATGTTGTGCACCCTAGTCCATATTGCACTTTTCAGTTTTACTGACTTACACTTTTTGGTAAATGGTGTTGCACTTTTCAATTATTAAACTGTATAATAATATTTTTAGTAATAATTGAAAAATGCAACACCATTTACCAAAAAGTGTAAGTCAGTAAAAGTGAAAAGTGCAACATGAACTAGGGTGCACAACATGCACTCGAGTGCATACTAGACTTTACCTTAAAAAAAAAAAAAAAAAAAAAAGTGTTTGTACTCAATATTCATATATGATTATCACAATAAAAGTATTGACCAAGAATAAAAATAGTTATTGATCACACCCATAAATAATTAAACAATATATACATCCAACGCAATTTTTATGTAGAGAACTTGTACTACAAGTGCATGGTCTCGAGGAACAATCTGTCATTATATTAGTATACATTATAGTTGAGCTTATAATACAATTTCCATACGAATACAAGAGTACAATTACTCAAAAAGTATTTTATGTCGCAATACATTATAGTTGACCCTATAATACAATTTCTTTATGAAATAATAAATAAAATAGCCACCAATCATTATTATTTATTTATGCGCCAATTTATTGAGAATTGAGAGGTGGCCACAAGGCTGAGAACTGACTAAAGACAAAAACTTAAGTAGACTTTGCGAATGAAACACCACATCAAGTTTGACTCAGTTTTTATTGTGTTCACAAAAATGAAAAATATTGATTAATATAATCATTTTTGCACTTTTCTGTTTTTAGTTTGTTACATATTAATTTTTATTCTAAAATAAATAAATTATATTTCTATTTTATTATTATTTTTTCTTAATTTTCGTGTGAAGGAGTGCGAAGTTTAATACATGAGGGATATTTTGGGTGATATAGTGAAATGTAAATGAGATCTAGAAAATTTAGTGAAAATAATTTTGGGACGGATAAAATGGAAAAGTGTGCAAATAATTGTGGAAATTAATTTTTTTATTACTCCTTTCATCTTGTCAAAAGTTTCTCATTTACTTTTTGCACCGAGATTAATAAATATGGTATAAAATGTGCAATGGACAGTAAATGTAGAGAAATGTATGACGGGAAAAAGGTATAAAGATGTAGAAAAGATAGAAGGTAGAGAGATATTAAATTTTACCATTCAAAATAAATACTCCCTCCGTCCCCCAAAAGTTATCATACTTTCATTTTTAGTTTGTCTTCCCAAAAGTTTGCATACCCCAAAATAGAAATAATCATTACAATATTTATCTTCACAATATACAACACCCTCCATGCCATATTATTTTTAGGGTCCATTATACACTCAATTCATCTACTTTACTTACTTTATATATAACCATTTACAAAATCACCACCTTTCACTTAATTGTAATTTAATCTAAACTTTTGAATAATTGCAAATAAAATCACCACCTTTAAAAATTGTTAATTTGTGTCCAAATCTAACGTGGTTAGCTGATGTGATACTTCCTTAATGAAACAAAATTATTTTTTACTTCGATCTAATCTTGAAACGTTAAATTCGGACACAAATAAGATTGTCAATAAGTCTAAATTGCAACAATATTTAAAGGTGATGATTTTATTTGCAATTATTCCAAATTTAGATTAAATTGCAATTAAGTGAAAGGTGGTGATTTAATTTGCAATTAACCCTTTATAAAATTACTTTTTAACACTTTCATCATTACACTTTTTTCTTTAAACCATTTGTCCAAAATTTCCTCACAAACTTTTTCGGAGACGGAGAAAGTAAGTGAGAAGCTTATGACAGAACGGGATGGAGACGGTATAAACTAACCCCCTTTTTTTTTTTTCCGCACGTCCTTTTGTACTGAAATCGTAAACTATATTAAGGAAAGGCCACTCGGCCATGTAGGCAAATGCTGTATTTCATTCAACATATAATTAATTTAGAAAATAATAATAGTACTGTAGTATGCGGTGGATGGGAATGGGATGGGATGCCTGATTACATGCAGGAATGGGGGGTGAAAAGCATGTGATTGCAATTAATGTACAATATTTTGGTCTTTTTTATGTTTGAAGCTAAATCCAACAACGCGTCTCCAATAATTATGGGGAAACAAAAATATCTCATTCATTCCATAATCATAATGCACTCACCAAATTCAAACTTTTCACTAGTAGATTATTATTAATAAGTTAATTTACACTTTAAAAAAGGGATAAGTCTCTTGTAGACTCAATTCCTTATAAGGAATTTAGTAAATTTTAAAAAATTGGTAGGATTGATAATAAAAATAAAATACGCAAAAAACACGTATGATAATTTATGTAGTTTAAATGATTGAGAATAGTTTTTTTTATGTTTGAGGTCTAGTGTTCAACTCTTACAAGTGACTTACACTTTTTAGTAATGTTATGTTACACTTTTTACTCGTATTTTGTTACACTTTTCAGTTATAATAACTTACACTTTTCATTAAAATATTGTGTTGCACTTTTCAAGTATATTGACATGCACTTTTTAATAATATTGTGTTGCACTTTCTAAGGCCATGTTTGATAGCTTAGATTAAACTTAGATTAACTATATATCATTTTTATTGGTTGTTTGATAACTTAGATTAAGGGTAGATTATGCTTTAAAATTTATAAAGTTTAGTTATCATCATAATCTTAAATAATCGGTCTATGCTATCAAACATGCCCTAATTATACTAACTTACATTTTCTAGTTATACTAACTTGCATTTTCTAGTTATAATAACTTATACTTTTCATTAAAAGTTGTGTTGCACTTTTCAATTATAGTGACTTACACTTTTTAATAAAAAAATGTGTTACACTTTTTAGTAATATTGTGTTACACTTTTTAGTAATATTAACTTACACTTTTCAACACACACAATTTTGAAAAAAAATTATCAATAAAAAAAAATTACAAAAAAAAAAAAAAAATTATAATAAAAAAAGAATTAACCAAGTCAAAAATTTTATTCACAATCATCTTGAATATTTAAGATTTAAGTTGACAACTCAATTTCTTAGAATTGATTCTATATAATCCTTCAAAAATAATTTACAAAAGAAAATCATGACTAATGTGTTTCGTACCACTCCCTCCTATTTTGCACAATTATGAATAAAGAAAATGTATACCAAATTTAATTTTATTTAATGATAATTTACTTTAATATAAAATAGTATCCCGTGTTTTTTTTTTTTTTACTCCGTCTTCTTTCCCAAGTCGTTGAGGGTTCTCAATCTATATGTCTCCAAAAATTCAATTATCGAATTGGAAGGAATTCACAATTCAAGAAAATAATTTCTGTTCATGAATTTGAAATTTGGCCTCCTTTGTTCTACAAATATTTTCAGCATAGATTACGAATTTACAAACGATTTGAATCAACCTCCTCCAATCTTTAATCATGAATTACACAACAAATAAGGAAAATTTTCAATTTATGTGACTTCGATCTTTTCCATCCAAAAACTTCGTAATCGAATTAAACGAAGATAACCATGAGATGAGACATCATATTATAAAATTCGATTTGAATATACAACGCCATATTATATCACACACTGTGAACTTAAGAAAATTTGAGTAGTCATAATTAATGAAAAGAGAGTAAATAAAGGCATATATGGTAGAGAGTGTCAAAAAAGTCAATTAAAACGTGAATAAAAGAAAATATAGAACGACCTACGTATTAAAAAGTATGAGTATACTTTAATGTTTTGAAAAATGTTTTTTTTTAATATAAAGAAGGCTAGTACAATGTTCCAATCTTGAGGAAGAGGAGAGATGGTAGCAAACTTGGTCAATTTGTGTGTCATCGTGGTCTTTGCCCGTGGTAGGTAGTGTATTCCTTCCACATCTGTTTGGTGATTCCATTCTCTTAGCTCTGTGATGGCATCTTCCTCCGGGCCGAAGTAACGTTTTATGATTTTTTGGTATGCCATGACTGTGTCATTTGAGTCGGTGAAGACTCACATTTCCTTCGTTGGTATTGTTCCATGCGTGCAGCCCTTCGATCACCAAAGTATCACATTTGACAAATTTAGTAACACGAATTTAAGTTAAATGTATATTTACTGAAATCAATTTTCACATTTTTTTTTGTTCCATATTAGTTTTCACGGAAAACAAATATTTTTTCATAACTCTTACCCTTAAAATTCATATTTATTTGTTTTTATGTCATTTTTTTTATACAGTATCTGTTTTATCACTTTAATAAAGTTAAAATGATCATAATATTCTTGCACTATTTATTTTTAATTTTCTTGTTCAAATCAATGTAAAAGTTGACTGGGACTTGGGAGGGAGGACTCATTTTCAATTTTGATTATTGCACAAGATAATTTTCTCATTCTCTGTTAATTGGAAAGTATTTTCGATTTTTTCCAAGTAATGGCTTCTTGTGAGGCACCAACGCCTTGATTGCAGGCACGAATAAAAAAGTCATCCGAAAGAAAGTGAAAATTGGGTAGGTCTAGTGTGGACTCGAGTGTATATTGTGCACTCGAGTCCAATAAACGGTTAAGTATTATTTACATCAGCCTTATTAGAGTAGTTAGCTTGTGGCCTAGTGGCATTTTACATTTGTAAATTTCCGTATATGGTTCAATCCCCAATTCCTTCAATATTTTTTGAATTTAATGTATTTTAACACATTTTTTATTTATTTTTAATTTTAATATATATTTTTGAAGATTATAAAAGTGCAAGTAGTAATTGACAAAGGTGTACGTTAAAAATAATAAAAGTGCAAGTAGTAACTAATAAAATATGTAACATTAATAAAAAAAATTAGCACATATTTTCCTAGATTATAAAAGTGCAAGTACTAGTGGACAAAGGTGTAACATGAATAATATTAAAAGTGCAACTTTGTAACTGTGTAATATAAATAATTTTTAATTTTTTTTTAGCACTTATATTTCTCGATTAAAAGAGTACAAGTACTAATTAATAAAAATGTAACATTAATAATAATAAAATTGCAAGTAGTACCTAATAAAAATGTGTAACATTAATAACTACAGAGTAAAAAAAAATATGACCAACACTTTCTACTAAATATAATCTTGAACTTTTCAGTTATAAAGATTTATATTTTTTAGTAATATAATGTTACACTATTAAGTTAAAATTCAGAATTATGTTTTATAGTAGTAATAATTTTATATTGCACTATTTAGTTATAGTAAGTTACACGATTCAGTAAACAATGTTGCACGTTTTGCTGCAAACAAAAATTTACTATAAAATGTTGCATGCTGTAAATTTTAATGAGCATGTGGATGTAAATTTTTTTGAAAGTTGAGTTACATATTTTAATTAAAAAAGAGAAGCAAAAAAATGAGAAAAAAAAGCGTAAAAAAGGAAGCTAAAAAAAGAAGCGAAAAAAAGAAGCAAAAAAGATGTAATTCAGCTTTTTTAATTAAAAAAGAGAAGCAAAAAAATGAGTAAAAAAATCGTAAAAAAAAGAAGCTAAAAATAAAGAAGCAAAAAAAATGTAATTCAGTTATTTTAAAATTAAAAATTAAAAAACTAAAAGAAAAAAAAAAAAAAAAGTGACGTCACTCGAGTGTATGAGATACAGTGTATACTAGACTTATTCGTGAAAATTTGCATATGATAACAGCTGGACATTAGCCACTTGTATCCGAATAATATGGAGGGATATCCATTTACGGAGCCAGAATTTTTTTATATGGATTCGATTAACATTATATAGAAGAAATAATATGTACTTAATTATTCTAATTAAAATGCTTATGATAAAATTGTTAATACATCTCATTTTTTCATTAAATTAAATTGAATTCATTATGCTTTAAAAGAAATAATTTAAAAATTACTAAAATATTAATGACATTATGTACCTTGCAATTTTCATTAAATTAAATTGAATTCATTATGCTTTAAAAGAAATAATTTAAAAATTACTAAAATATTAATGACATTATTTACCTTGCAACTAATAAAATATTTTTTTTATTCATTGACATGTTAGACACATTAAATCTGGGGAGAGGTTGTGTCTAGTACAAAAGAGAGCCCCTAAGAATCTAATAATACATGCAATTGATTTTAGTGATTTAAATGGTAGGAGATACAAAATTTTAAGGGGCAAAGACCATTGTGCCCTTCTCTATTTCGCATTAGTTGTCTTGAAAGGAGCAAAACAAATTTCAAAAGTCAATAAGCAGTCTAATCAACCTGCAAATCACACTACCCCTCTAACTCCAATCTTCTCTCTCATTTAATTCCTCTCCCTTTTCTCTCTCTCATTTATTTCCTTTCTCTAGTACAAAGGGAGCCCCTAAGAATCTAATAATACATGCAATTGATTTTAGTGATTTAAATGGTAGGAGATACAAAATTTTAAGGGGCAAAGACCATTGTGCCCTTCTCTATTTGCATTAGTTGTCTTGAAAGGGGCAAAACAAGTTTCAAAAGTCACTACCCCTCTAACTCCAATCTTCTCTCTCTCATTTAATTCCTCTCTCTTTTTTCTCTCTCATTTATTTTCTCCCTCTTCTCTCTCAAATTGAAGTGGACGTTCGACACCCCTCTCCATTTTCCGACGGCCTCCAACGACGTCGACGACACGGGTGGTGGGTTCCCGGCCTCCATCTTCCTCGGCCCGCTCCCGGCTTCGTTTACTAAGGTTTGTTCGAAACCCTCCTCCCTCCACGCCGCTGCTGCTACTCTCTCACCACCGCCTTCGTTTGAAGGCCGCCGCCGCCCCTCTGTTTGAAGAAGAAAGATGTTCGTGCCTCCTCTTCCTCCGATTTTTTCCTCTGATTTTTTTCATTTTAAGTTAGTTTTTGAATTTTCTGTATTCTTTTAATTTTCTGGTTCTTATTCCTCCGATTTGCTGGGTCCTTTAAATTTTCAGATTTTTTTATGTTGAGAGGTCAAATCCTTGATTTTTTATGTTTTTCCTTATTATATTTCTTGATGAGTTTATAATGTGAAATTTGTAAAAAAATTTGAAGCAAAAGACATGTCTTTTTGGTGTGGAAGTTTGAGATCTTTAAATTTTTTATGGTGTTAAGAGGGGTTTTTATGGCCTGAAAGCGGCCCTTCACAACGTCGCCGGAGATCCACATCTCGCCCTATTGCCGACAATTTTCCAGGCGGCGGCCGCCGCCCAGTATATTAGGCTAGTCATTGGGCCCGGTAATGGGCATGGACTAGTGTTTCCCAATTTTTCAATCACTACCCCACAACTTTCATCAATACACCCCCTCAATTACTGATACACGTGATATGCAACACTAAATAAACAACCGCAAGTGTACGGCGTCTATTGTAGCGTGATAAGCACGAGGTCGATCCCACAAGGAGGTTAAGCGTAAAAGGGTAGTTTGCTAGTCGAGTTCTAAGTAGACGTGATCGATAATTTGAATATGATGATTTACTCTAAAATTACCTACCAAGTGTCACAAATAAGTAACAAAGAGCAAAGACGAAATCGATCAAATGGCATACAAATCAAGAAACGAAAGTGAAATTGGTGAAAACTCAATTAAAAGAAAGTGGATCCTAAAGCACATGCAACACTAATGTATCCATCTATGATTAATTATCTACCTAAGTGGTGTTCATGCTTTGTCTATAAGATTTATCACGTAATAATGAATTAAAAGTCCTTTCGATCCAAGTAATTCAAAGGAAATACTACACAACCTAGTATCTCTACCTAAGTTGCACAATAAGACCCAATCAAGCTCCTAAGATCATCACACATCTTCCTAATCATTGTTTATCTTTCAATCTCACAATAAAATTAGGTTAAATGCTTGCAATCAATTAATCAAAGTAGATTTCTCAACCTAATTCAACTAACTAAGATTAACATATCATCATTGTACACTAATGACATGCTTTGCAATGAAAATCAAGCATCCAAATAGAATTAAGTCACACAAACACCAAATAAGCAAAACATTAATTCATAAACTTCAACAAAAGTATTTACATGGCTTTAGAATCACAAATTGTTTAGCCAACTACAAACATAATGAAATTACAAAATCCAAATGTAAAAACTAACTAAAAAGAAAGAGAACAAGGAAGCTTAGTCTAGATTGTGATGTGGAATTGAATTTGCAAGCTATTGCATCCTTCCTTCCTTGAATTGATGAAGAATTGAGGGAGAAATTGCCAAAACACCTTGGAGTATGTGAAAGTATGTGTGGAATTTAGGAATTTGGGGATGAATGGCTTGGATTTCAAGAAAGAAGGCTTATATAGTGTTTGGGAAGGGTTTGAATGGCATATTTGCAAGTTGATCCCTCAAAAATGGAGAAAATACAAGTTTGGCACCGAAAATGAGGTAACACGGCCGAGTTGGGGTCACTCGGCCGAGTGGAATACTTAAAAATCGTGCCACGCTTTTGTTTAGCCGAGACTCTGCCGAGTTGGGGTCACTCGGCCGAGTGCACAGTAAATGCGAAAGTTACAGATTCGGCCGAGTAACCTCACTCGGCCGAGTGATGTCTAATTCCAGGAGCTACGGCCTTCGACCTTACTCGGCCGAGTTGGCTCACTCGGCCGAGTGCGCAGTAAACTTGAAACTCGCAGATTCGGCCGAGTTGAGTCACTCGGCCGAGTGCGCAGTAGAACTCAAAGTCTCAGATTCGGCCGAGTTGACTCACTCGGCCGAGTTGCCTCCTCCCCTTCTCGTTTCATGCATAACTTCCGCCTCGGGCGTCGGATTGACTCGATTCCTTTGGCTAATCTACTCCGTTTTTCGAGACAAATCCAACCGTGCACTCCTCTTTCCGGTCCGATCACTTGTGCTCTGTGTTTTGCTCCAAATTCTATCGTTTTACCTACAAAATCGACAAAACACAACCTTTCTCTCATTTTGGCTTAAACACTCATATCTAATGCACAAATCAATGAAATCCACATCTAAATATGCTTCACATGTGCTTATAAATAGTGTAAATTCCACCCGAATCAAACCCCCCCAAACTTAAAATGTTGTTTGTCCTCAAACAACTAAGCACTCAAAGCAATGAGGGTGGAATGATCACAATGGAATATTCAATGCAAATCACACATGCAAAGTAAGATGTAATGATATCTCTTTCTCCAAGTGCATTTCTCAATGAAAGTCATAGACTCACTCTTGCAATCCACATTCATAAACCAAAGAATGCACAAGTACACAACACATTGTGATGGGAAACATGATCCAAATGCTCAAATCCTCTACTCACATGATGGAGTGTTTCTCTCAAACACACAAACAAATTAAGGATATTAATGCACTCATCAACCAAGTCATGCTATGCAATCACCATATGTTTGCCCAACTTCTACTTTCTACCCACACTCAAATGCTCAACAATGTGATCAATAGGACTTAATTAAGGATGTAGTTGCAGTGGAAACTGGAAGTGTGAGAATTAGAGTTACAGTTCTATACACAATTGGATAGATTTCTGATTTTCTAGTTTTCACCATCCATGCACATAAATCAGAAATAGTCTCCAATAACCCAAAATCAGGAAGCTGTCGAACGTGATCAAAATGCGCAAATTGTGTTTGTAATTGGATCATCTCATATTCTGCGAAGTCTTGTGGATAAAACTTTTGTACCAACTTACACATGTCTTCAACTCTAAAAGATTTGCGCATCTCTCTTGGATCAAAGGCTGAGCTGAGAATAAATAACTCCACGGTGCTATCATTGAACTTATTGTTCAACTCTTCCTTTTGAGTGTCTATCACTTCATTAAAAATGAAAATTTTGTAATGTTGTCCAATTGTAAAGTCATCTTGTTGGTGACGAGCTCTTCCTCTTCTTGCAACATATTGAGCATCAAAATCTGGAACAGGTATATTGACCCTTTCACAAAAAGATTTGACATTTGTAACCAATTCATCCCATCCATCATCTCTTAATTCTTGAATGAGCAACTTAGTAGAGGACACAAGATGCATTGCATTCAAAATATCTTGAGACTGAACTTGCAAAGCTTGGCAAAGAATATTAGAAATCTCCAAAATCTTTCTCATAAGATGTAGAATGAAAATAAATTCAAAAGAAGTTAGTGTCTCATAAGATGCATCTGCATCTCCACGTTGAGCAGAGGTGGTTCCATCCTCAATAATTTTCATTAGAACTTTACATGAGGCACTAAACATATTTATCAAGCTGGATATAGATTTCAAATGAGAACTCCAACGAGTATCACCTGGCCTTTGTAAAGAACCAATCTGATTAAGCCCTTTTCCAGTTTCAAGCTCATCAATACTTATTAAATATTCAATATCTGAGGCATGAGCTTCTTTTAGCTGATCATTACGCTTGCATGATGCACCAACAACATTAATAATGAAGTTCAATTTGGTAAAAAATTGATGGACAGGAATTACTTCCTTCGATGCAGCAACTAAAGCCAATTGCAAGCGATGTGCAAAACAATGAACATAATAAGCATATGGACATTCACCTAAAATCAAAGCTTGCAATCCTTTCCATTCTCCACGCATGTTACTAGCACCATCATAACCTTGTCCCCGAATATTTTTAACATCAAGATTATGCTTAGATAGAATAGAAAGGATACCTTCTTTTAAGGTTGATGCACTGGTGTCTCTAACATGAACAAGCCCAAAGAAACGTTCTTGTACACATCCATTTTTATCCACAAATCTCAAGACAATTGACATTTGCTCCTTCTTGGATTCATCCCTAGCTTCATCAACAATGATACAAAATTTGGCATCACCAATTTCATCACGAATAAAGTTCTTGACTTTAGTTGCCATAACCTGCAGAATTTGTTTTTGTACATTTGGTGATGTGTATGATGCATTTTTTGGAGCTTTATCCACAACTTCTCTTACTTTGTCGTTGTAAGAAGATGCAAAACTTAGTAATTCTAAAAAGTTTCCTCGATTAGTCGATGTTATAGATTCATTATGCCCTCTAAAAGAACATCCTTGAAGTGCAAGCCATCTCGTAGACTCTATTGAAGTTTTTAAACAAAGTCTATTATCAGCAACTTCTTGGGAATTGATTTTTTCAAAAGTGTGAGCAATATGTGCCTGTTGGTTCATTAGATCTGCACATGCTCTCTCAACATCCCGATGAGGTGAAGTGAGTTCTTTTCCGATATGTGCCAAAAAAGAACATCTAAGACCGTCTCTAACCTTCTTCCATGACCGAAATCCATTAATAGTAAATGCATCTAATCCAGAAGGTCCACTTTCATTATGAAACAAAAAATATGGTAGACAAAATGCAACATCTACGCTCGGAGAATACTCTAACCATGAGGGGAATAACTTAAACCATGAGGCCTGAAAACTGCGAGAATATTTTTCTCTAGACTTTGGATATGTTGAAAGTATAATTTGGTATGGTCCAGCTTTGATATATGCTCTTCTAACTTCATCGCGCTTGTCAATAGGATATTTCCATATTGGTGGTCGTAATCCAGGATCACGTTCTAATGATTGAATATTAAACATCTCATTAATTTCAATCCTCAAAGATTTTGCAGGAGGACTTTCATCACTATCTATAGATGGATTTGACTGAGATTCTTGAGTATTTTCATTTTTTCTTTTAAAGAAAAAATCTATTGTTTGTGGCTTTTTCATCTACATAAAAACAATCAAATAAATATTAACTAATTAATTAAAAACTACATTAATTTTCAAATTTTAACTCTTAGCCAACAACTAATTATAAAATTCTTACTCAACAGCTAATTATAAGATTCTTACTTAATCTTTAACAGACAATTATACAAATAATACAAACCAAATCTATTACAACAAATTAACAAATAAAACAAACCAAATTCTATAACAGCAAATTAACAAATAATAAAATAAAACAAATAATAATATAATATATAAAACTAAATTAAAATAAAAAATAACAAACCTGGAGACTGGAGTCAATAGTTGCGGCCGCCGCCTTGCAGAGTTCACGTGTTTGTGAGTATTTTTCTCAAAGGTATTGTGATTTGTGGATTTATAAGTAATTTATGGGCTTAAAGAAAAAAAGCCCATGTGTATTTAATTTGGGGGGGGGGGGGGAAACTAAAAAATTAAAAAAAAACCTATGGAGAATATATATATATATATATATATAGGTACCTCACGACAAAATTTTGGGGGGGCCATGGCCCTCCTCCCACTACCTGTGCGTCCGCCCCTGGGTAGGATGAATTTGGGAATTGTGACTCTTTTAGTGGAGGACAAAGCTTGTTGTTTTACAATTTGTGCTTTCACTTTCAAAGCTTACAAACTCCATCCTCACTTTTCTTTTTCCATTCTTTTTCAAGCATTCATCACCTCATCTTTTTAACCATTTTTCTTTTCAAGCTTTTGGGGCTCTTTGTCCCTCTTTTCTTTTCCTTGATTTTCTTTTCATCTTTCTCTTTTTCTTCTTTCAACTTTTCCAACTTTTCTTTTCACCAAAGATATTCATTCAAGCACATGTTTTTTTTTTTCACTTTGTCTTTTATCCTCCACTAGATATAGGTATCAAAGGCTCAAAAAGGCTAAGTGGTTAACATTGTAGTTCGCCAAGAAAATGAGGAATTAAGCTCAAGGGGCTAACTACGGAAAATTACTTTGGTTTTGGGAAATTTTGGCTAAGTGACTCTTTTTAGAACAAGATGGCCTATATCACATCACATCATCTCACACAATCATGCTTTCAAACAAGAATTTGGGCAAGTTCTAAGATCACTAGCAATAACCTAGTCCACTCTCAAATGAACTAAACCAGATTACATGCTCGATTTAAGGCTCAATTCTCACCGGTTTATTCAATAGGACCCTCACATTCATCAAATGTTCCCAACAACAACACATCATGCATCCATGCTATCAAAGATCACAAATATGAACACAATCATGATACTATATCCAACATCAATCATGCTTACATTCAAAGCAAATAAACATCACCACAACTACTCAACAATGGATTCCAATGACTATTCATGCTCACATTTCACCAAATGTCCACTACCCAACATATGATCAAGACCAACTTAAACAATCTAATGCATGTGAAAGCCAAGTGTGCGCCGGTGCAAAATGTGACACAAGTAGAATGACGAACCGGTGCAAGGGTAACAATTAGTAGAAAAATAAAAGAAAAATAACTCCCCCAAACTTAGAATTTTACTATGTAAAAATTCTAAGTTTGGGGCTACAAATTGTTACCTCCCTCCTTGCACATCCAATGCTCTTCAAGGATCACCATTGCATCACTTGCTTTTTTTTTTTTGTTGGCCTTGTTTCTTCTTCATTCTCCAAGACAAGGTATCCATAATGCTCTTCATCCATACCTACAAAATAAACCAAGCTATCAACACTACCAAAGCAATAAAAACACAAAGCAATAAAACCTTGGGCTGTCTCCCAAGAAGCGCTATTTTTAACGTCCTATGCCGGACGATTGCTTCTTCTTTCAAGCCTCATCCAAACGAAGCGACTCCACCATTCGAAGTTGCTCGTTTCCAAAGTAATGCTTCACTCTTTGTCCGTTCACCACAAAAGTTGTTCCATCCTTACCAATAAGCTCTACATTTCCCATGGGCGTCACATTCTTAATCACAAAGGGCCCCGACCACTTTGACTTCAACTTGCCCGGAAATAACCTCAACCTTGAGTTGAACAATAGGACTTGTTCTCCAACTTGAAACTCCCTCCTTTCAATCATCTTGTCATGAAATCTCTTGGCTCTTTCTTTGTGAATCTTGGAGTTCTCAAAGGTTCCATTCCTAAACTCATCGAGCTCATTAAGCATCATCTTCCTTCTTTCTCCGGATGCCTTAAGATCAAGATTCAACTCATTGATGGCCCAACGAGTCCTCAACTCCACTTCCACGGGTAGATGACAAGATTTACCATACACAAGTTGGTAAGGAGATGTGCCCAAGGGTGTCTTGTAGGCGGTTCGATATGCCCAAAGAGCATCATCCAACTTGATAGCCCAATCCTTCCTTTTTAACCCCACGGTTTTCTCCAAGATTTGCTTCACCTCTCGATTAGCAAGCTCCGTTTGCCCATTAGCTTGAGGGTGATATGGTGTGGTCACCCTATGCTTTACTCCATACTTTGTCAAAAGTTGGCCAAGCCATCGGTTGCAAAAGTGTGAACCACCATCACTCACTAATGCTCTTGGAGTACCAAAACGAGTAAAAATATTCTTCCTCAAAAAGTTGAGGACCACCTTGGCATCATTTGTAGTGGTTGGAATGGCCTCAATCCACCTAGAGACATAATCAATGGCTAATAGGATGTAAGAAAATCCATGAAAAGTGGGGAATGGTCCCGTAAAATCAATCCCCCATACATCAAAAAGCTCCACCTCAATCACATTCTTCATAGGCATCTCATGCCTCTTTGAAATGTTTCCCATCCTTTGGCACTTGTCACACTTCTTCACAAAAGCTTCACAATCCCTAAAAATGGATGGCCAATAGAAACCACTTTGAAGAACCTTGTGAGCCGTCCTATTTGCTCCAAAATGACCTCCATAAGGAGATGAATGGCACTCTTCAATCACTTTCTCCCATTCATTTTCCCCTAAGCACCTTCTCATAATCATATCCGAACACCATCTATAAAGAAACGGATCTTCCCAAACATAGAACTTAACATCATGATAGAATTTCTTCTTTTGATGGAATGAGAGGTTTGGTGGTGGTGTTCCGGTGGCTATGTAGTTCACAAAATCGGCGAACCATGGACATGTTTCTTTGATGGCAAGGAGTTGCTCATCGGGAAACCACTCTTTAATAGGGACTTGGATGTCCTTTTCCTCCACATTCTCAAGCCTTGAGAGGTGGTCCGCTACCACATTTTCACATCCTTTTCTATCCCTTATCTCCACGTCGAATTCTTGCAAGAGGAGCACCCATCTTATCAACCTCGGTTTGGCTTCTTTCTTCTCAATCAAGTACTTGAGAGCCGTGTGATCCGTGTATACTATGGTCTTAGCTCCCACCAAGTATGCTCTAAATTTGTCAAAACTATAAATCACGGCTAACATCTCCTTCTCCGTTGTGGTGTAATTTCTTTGAGCCGGATTCAAAGTTTTGCTTGCATAATATATCACACGAAAGAGCTTGTCTCTCTTTTGGCCCAAAGCTACTCCAATAGCATAATCACTAACATCACACATGATCTCAAACGGTTGACTCCAATCGGGTATCACCAACACGGGAGCTTTGATCAAGGCCTCTTTCAAGATTTCAAATGACTTTATACACTCTTCACTAAAGATGAAGGTAGCACCCTTCTCCAACAATGCACACATGGGCTTGGCTATCTTTGAAAAGTCCTTGATAAATCTTCTATAAAACCCGGCATGTCCAAGAAAGCTCCTAACCGCCTTCTCATTGGTTGGTGGAGGTAACTTCTCAATTGCTACAATCTTTGCCCTATCAACTTCAAGCCCTTTAGCCGAAACCTTGTGCCCAAGCACAATCCCTTCCTTCACCATGAAGTGGCATTTCTCCCAATTAAGCACCAAGTTGGTATCTATACATCTTTGTAAAACACAAGAGAGGTTACGTAGACATGTATCAAAGCAATAACCAAACACGGAAAAATCATCCATGAATACCTCCATTATGTTTTCAATCATACCATGAAAAATAGCCATCATGCATCGTTGGAAGGTGGCGGGGGCATTACACAATCCAAATGGCATTCTCCTAAAAGCAAAAGTACCATAAGGACAAGTAAAAGTCGATTTCTCTTGGTCCTTAGGATCAATCAAAATTTGATTGTATCCCGAGTAACCATCAAGAAAGCAATAATACTCATATCCGGCCATCCTATCCAACATTTGATCAATAAAAGGCAAAGGGAAGTGATCTTTCCTAGTGGCACTATTCAACATACGATAATCAATGCACACTCTCCACCCCACAATGGTCCAAGTAGCAATTGCCTCTAAAGCATCGGTTGTAATCATGGTCATACCCCCCTTCTTAGGTACCACTTGTGTTGGGCTCACCCATTCACTATCACTTATGGGAAAAATTATATCATTATCTAACCATTTCAACACCTCTTTTCTCACCACTTCTTGCATAATGGGGTTCAATCTTCTTTGACCTTGGGCTTTAGGCTTAATAGACTCATCTAGTCTAATTTTATGCATGCAAATATGAGCCGGTATACCCTTCAAATCTGAAATATCCCAACCAATAGCCGATTTATAAGTTCTAAGCACCCTAAACAATTTTTCTAACTCAAGCTCATGCAAGTGTGAAGAAACAATTACCGGAAAGAGTTCACCTTGTTCAAGATAAGCATATCTCAAGTGCTCCGGAAGTGGTTTCAAGTCGAGCTTCTTCCCCTTCTCTTGAGCTTTTGGTTTCTCCTTAACTTCCTCCTTTGGTGCTTCCAATGTGTAACATGAGGGCCAAGTGTCAAGATTTTTGTGAGGAAATCTTTGACACTCTTCAAGTAAACCCCCCCCAAACTTGGCTTCTTGTTGTATCTCCATGAATTTCTCCTCCTTTTTGATTGGAAGCTCCTTCAAAACATCTAGAGAAGACATATATTCAAACAATTCTATATCATTAAGCTCATCAAAATTGAAATCAAAAGGAATAGAAGAGAGTGAGTTAAGAGATTCTCTTATGCAAAAATCAAGTGGATCCTTTGAGTTGCTCTTTTCCATGTGCATATCCACACAAGCTTGCACATTATTGATCATGTTGCACTCAAAGACCTCATCCTCATCATCTCTAAACTTGATGGC
Organism: Galeopsis tetrahit; assembly: GCA_963675135.1. Classification (NCBI taxonomy): domain Eukaryota; kingdom Viridiplantae; phylum Streptophyta; class Magnoliopsida; order Lamiales; family Lamiaceae; genus Galeopsis; species Galeopsis tetrahit. Next base: position 75,131,352 of record OY776123.1, read on the forward strand.
CTTGTAGATGTTGAACAACACTTTCTCATTGTTCACTTGAAGCTCCAACTCCCCTTTTCTCACATTAATGATAGCTCCACCGGTTGCCAAAAATGGCCTTCCCAAGATGAGTGGAATATACTTATCCTCCTCCATATCCAATACTACAAAATCCACCGGGAATATGAACTTATCGATCTTCACCAACACATCCTCTACTATACCCAATGGGTATGTCATGGATCGATCCGCCAATTGAAGACTCATTGTGGTTGGTGTAAGCTTCCCCAAACCAAGTGACTTGAATATGGACAAAGGCATAAGATTAATGCTAGCTCCCAAATCACACAAAGCTTTAAATGTACCTCCATCTCCAATAACACATGGTAAGGTGAAGGATCCGGGATCTCTAAGCTTTTGAGGTAGCTTTGCTTGAATGATTGAGCTACATTCTTCGGTCAAATGCACCGTTTCATACTCCACCATCTTCCTCTTGTTGGACATAATTTCTTTCAAGAACTTGGAGTAATGGGGCATTTGTTCTAGAGCTTCGGCGAAGGGAATGTTGATGTGGATCTTCTTGAACATCTCCACAAACTTGGCAAATTTGTTGTCCAAGCCCTTCTTTTTCAACCTTTGAGGGTATGGGAGAGGTACCACATTCTTGCCTTTGTCTTGAGGAGGGATTGCCTCCTCACTCTTCTTCTCCTCTACTTTCTCTTCTTCCCTCACTATCTCCTCTTGCCTCTCTTTCTCTTGTCCATCTTCTTTGTCGACATCCTCGGGTGCCATTACCATTTCCTCCTCTTGTGGCATCTTTGGCCCATCGTAGCTCGTCCCACTTCTTAGTTTAATAGCTTTGCAATGCTCCTTGGGGTTGAGCTCCGTGTTTGAAGGAAATTGCCCCAGAGTGTGTTGACTACCGATGACATTAGAAAGTTGACTCACTTGCTTCTCTATGGCTTTCACATTACTTGCCACGTTCTTGATCATTTCCCCTTGTTCATCAAGTCTTTGTCGAGTCATGTTTGCATTCTCCCTAGTTTCTCTCATGAAGCTCTTGGTTTCCCCCATAAAAGCACCAAACATGTCCTCCAATGACAACTTTGATGAAGACTCCACAATAGCTCCATCTCTAACATTAAAATTTGGAGGTGGAATGATGGCATTCCTTGTGTTGGCATAGGAAAAGTTCTCATGTTGCCTCAATCCGGGATGGTAATGATTTGGGTTAGGGGGATTTTGCCTCTCGTTCCAACCTCTTTCTCGAAAATTACGGTCCCTTGGATTGTTCATATAATGGGCCTCTTCATATTGATCATCACTAGGTCCCATTAATGACTTGGCCGCCATCATCGAAGTCAACTTGTCCACCTTGTTGGATAAAGTAGCAAAATCATCTGACTCCTTAGTGGAAGCAACTTTCCGGGCTTGCCTTCTCTCGGATGGCCATTGGTTTCCGTTCTTTGCCATCTCCTCTAAGAGCACATAACCCTCATCCGTCGTCTTTCCTAGCAAAGAACCTCCACCGGCCGAGGCATCCACCATCCCTCTCGTTCGATGGTCCATCCCATTGTAGAAGTAACAAATCAATTGGTCTCTTGAGAACCCATGTTGAGGACAACTCCTTATGAGATCCTTAAAGCGTTCCCAAGCTTCGGCTAAAGACTCATCATCGTCTTGCATGAAGGAAAAAATTTCTCCTCTTATCTTGATGGTCTTGCTTGGAGGAAAGTACTTCATGAGGAAAGCGTCTACAAGATCGGTCCAATTTTCGATTGTCCTTAGATCAAGAGACATGTACCATTGCTTTGCACGATCACGGAGGGAGAATGGGAACAATTGGAGACGGATGTAATCTTGAGGGACACGATTGATCTTAACCGTTCCACTTATCTCTAAGAATTGAGACAAATGGAGGTTAGGATCCTTCTTTGACAACCCTCCAAATTGGTTGTTTTGGACCATCATGATTAGGGCCGGCTTGAGCTCAAAGTTATGAGCATCAACGGGTTCCCGACCCGCTCCTCCATAGGGCCTTGGGATAGGGCGGAAATGGTCTCTCAAAACTCGTTGATTCCCGTTTTCCTCACGTTGCTCTACATTTCTTTCCATCCCAATGTTCTCTTCAACTCTACGATGAAAGTTGTCCCTTAGCACCCCTTGAGGTCGGTTACCTCCATTCCCGTTAGGTTCCTCGACTCCTTCGACCCCGTGATTCTCAAGTTCCTCCTCTTCTTCAACCGGATTTTCCCTTCGGTTCATTCTTTCCAACTCTAGTCTTCTTCTTTCGGCGTTCCTTCTTCGACAATTGGCCTCAATCTCCGGATCTAAAGGTAGCACTTCTTGGTGGTTCCTCCTAGATCGTGTGATCATAAACCATGTCTATCAAAAGAACAAACGAGAGTGAGAATTGTAATCAAGATCAAGATAACAAACTCAAATATTTTTGGATTTTTGCAAATAGAGAAAGCAAATAAATTGTCTAAACTAAAACTCTCCTAGCCTACACTCTAGAGCTTATAAAAACCTCCCCGGCAGCGGCGCCATAAACTTGATACACGTGATATGCAACACTAAATAAACAACCGCAAGTGTACGGCGTCTATTGTAGCGTGATAAGCACGAGGTCGATCCCACAAGGAGGTTAAGCGTAAAAGGGTAGTTTGCTAGTCGAGTTCTAAGTAGACGTGATCGATAATTTGAATATGATGATTTACTCTAAAATTGCCTACCAAGTGTCACAAATAAGTAACAAAGAGCAAAGACGAAATCGATCAAATGGCATACAAATCAAGAAACGAAAGTGAAATTGGTGAAAACTCAATTAAAAGAAAGTGGATCCTAAAGCACATGCAACACTAATGTATCCATCTATGATTAATTATCTACCTAAGTGGTGTTCATGCTTTGTCTATAAGATTTATCACGTAATAATGAATTAAAAGTCCTTTCGATCCAAGTAATTCAAAGGAAATACTACACAACCTAGTATCTCTACCTAAGTTGCACAATAAGACCCAATCAAGCTCCTAAGATCATCACACATCTTCATAATCATTGTTTATCTTTCAATCTCACAATAAAATTAGGTTAAATGCTTGCAATCAATTAATCAAAGTAGATTTCTCAACCTAATTCAACTAACTAAGATTAACATATCATCATTGTACACTAATGACATGCTTTGCAATGAAAATCAAGCATCCAAATAGAATTAAGCCACACAAACACCAAATAAGCAAAACATTAATTCATAAACTTCAACAAAAGTATTTACATGGCTTTAGAATCACAAAGTGTTTAGCCAACTACAAACATAATGAAATTACAAAATCCAAATGTAAAAACTAACTAAAAAGAAAGAGAACAAGGAAGCTTAGTCTAGATTGTGATGTGGAATTGAATTTGCAAGCTATTGCATCCTTCCTTCCTTGAATTGATGAAGAATTGAGGGAGAAATTGCCAAAACACCTTGGAGTATGTGAAAGTATGTGTGGAATTTAGGAATTTGGGGGTGAATGGCTTGGATTTCAAGAAAGAAGGCTTATATAGTGTTTGGGAAGGGTTTGAATGGCATATTTGCAAGTTGATCCCTCAAAAATGGAGAAAATACAAGTTTGGCACCGAAAATGAGGTAACTCGGCCGAGTTGGGGTCACTCGGCCGAGTGGAATACTTAAAAATCGTGCCACGCTTTTGTTTAGCCGAGACTCGGCCGAGTTGGGGTCACTCGGCCGAGTGCGCAGTAAATGCGAAAGTTACAGATTCGGCCGAGTAACCTCACTCGGCCGAGTGATGTCTGATTCCAGGAGCTACGACCTTCGACCTTACTCGGCCGAGTTGGCTCACTCGGCCGAGTGCGCAGTAAACTTGAAACTCGCAGATTCGGCCGAGTTGAGTCACTCGGCCGAGTGCGCAGTAGAACTCAAAGTCTCAGATTCGGCCGAGTTGACTCACTCGGCCGAGTTTCCTCCTCCCCTTCTCGTTTTATGCATAACTTCCGCCTCGGGCGTCGGATTGACTCGATTCCTTTGGCTAATCTACTCCGTTTTTCGAGACGAATCCAACCGTGCACTCCTCTTTCCGGTCTGATCACTTGTGGTCTGTGTTTTGCTCCAAATTCTATCGTTTTACCTACAAAATCGACAAAACACAACCTTTCTCTCATTTTGGCTTAAACACTCATATCTAATGCACAAATCAATGAAATCCACATCAAAATATGCTTCACATGTGCTTATAAATCGTGTAAATTCCACCCGAATCAATTACCATTTGGAATTACCATTTGGATATACATGTATTTTTTATCTGCATTAATTCAAATTTTACTTGAATTTTTTTTATTCATTTTTTTCCAAAAATTTAAGTCAGATTTTTTATTGAATTTTTTTAATTTATATTTTTTTTATTTTAAATTGATTTTAATTTTTTTTTCTCTTTCTTCATTCAAAAGTAAGTCTTTGTGACTTGTCCAAATCATACCTTTTTATCCACTTAATTCAATTTTTTTATTCAAATTATTATTTACATTTTATGATATATTGAACATTGTATGATATATTCAAAAATTTAAATTATGTGTTATTCATTTTTTGTTGAATATAATTATTGAATATTAATATATATTGAATATAATTATTGAATATCGATGTATATTGAATATAATTATTGAATATCAATATATATTGAATATAATTATTGAATATCAATATATATTGAATATAATTATAAAATATCGATATAATATATTAAAATAGTTGCTGCTCAATACCAGGAGCAACTTAAAACAGCAGATTCAAAATCAATTCAATTACACTAATCTTTAGCATATTGAATATACTTAAGTATTGAATACGGTGACACGATTGTTGAACATATATAATTACATTTAATTAAAATGTTCGCATACTAGACTAGATATACCCAGAAAAAATGAAATAAAATAACAAAAGTAAAGAAATCGTACTAAATCTTTGCAATTAGAATGGGTAGAAATAAAAAACGCTTGAGACACATGCTCTTAAGTCACATCTGATGCAGGAGTGAATATAAATCAGATTAATATATTGGGCCTATATGACCGATCAATAGAAATACTAGAACATTAGCCATATAATCAGATTTATACTATAACAATATTACATTCAAAACATAAGACGTTAAATTAAAACGGACCTTATTTATAACAACATTAAATTAAATTAATACATTAAATATAAATATTATATTACAAATAAAATATAACAATATTACATTCAAAACATAAGATGTTAAATTAAAACGGACCTCATTTATAACAACATTAAATTAAAACGGACATTAAATTATAACAATATTACATTCAAATCATTTAAAATTCAATTACATATAATAATTTACCTTATTTTTGGGGGCATCTGATTTAAATTTGGGAAATTAATATTTCATCGAATTTTAATTTGATATAAAAATAACCTTGAATTGAAAATGAAAATAAAAACTTCAAAATTGGATTATATGATATTCTTCCAACAAAAGAATACACCTTTTTGGCCAATATCAAAATTTCGCCGCCCCAATGTAACAGAGCCCAAGCCATTGCTAAAACCCTACCTCGCTCACAGGCGCATTCTTCCACCTGTTTCAATACGCCATGGCAGCTGCCGTCGCCGCCCTCCGTTCCGCCACCACCACTTCCGCTCGAAGCGCCACCGCCAGACTCTCCGCCAATGTCAATTCTAGGCTTGCGCCCTCACCGTTTCACATCTCATCTCAGAATCCTAGGCTTGGGAAGAAATTCTAAAAAATAAAAACTTATTTTCAGTAATAATCAGTGCAAAACAATAAGAAAAACATTAGATCTAAACAAAAAACCCCTTATTTATTCATATTGGCAGAAAAGTTTGGGTTTGTGGGAGGAAATTTGTAAAAGAGAGTAGAAACTCACTGAGTCAACTCAGTGTGTCAACACCCCCAGAAAACCCTAGATCTACGCCGCCATCACGCGAGCGGCACAGATCGGAGAAGACAAGCCCCTTGAAGAAGCATTCAGGCTCTGCAACGACGGCGTCTCGCTGACTTCTTCGCCGACTCAAAATACCCAAACAGCCGCCATTTTCGACTTGCTGCGAAAACGTCCGACGACGGAGAGAAACTCCGGATGGCGGTGGAGATCGGTGAGCAGCGCCCGCGCCACCTCCGCCGTCTAAAAACTCCCAAACCACACCCTCCTCTTCCTAGGATTTGCGGATGCGTCGACGCAGGAGGGTATTTTGAACTCTCAAGCCCCCATTTCAGATCTTGTGTGTGTTTCCCCATCTGGAAATGTGAGAGAAAAGAGAAACAAATATTTAAAAATGTGTGTGAGAGAGAGAGAGAGAGTATTAATTGTTTGAGAGGGAGGAAAGAGAATAAGTGTCTATTCCGAGATGAAGGGTAGGAAAGACATTTTACAAAATAATTTGTAGTGTTAAAGACTATTAAAATGACATGTACCTTCAACCACTCAAGGGGCAAAATTTGTACCAGGGAATTAATAATCTCTTAAAGAAATCTGGTAGGGTTGTAGGAATCAAATAAGAAGTTAAGAATCAAACTTTGTGGCTTTTAGATAGTTGGCAAATATGCAAATTTTATTTATATCGGAGTAGTTTTTTTTTTAAACAGAGAAAAAAAGGTGGTTGATGGTGGGGCTGGGCGGGTATACCCGTAGGGTTCGCGGGTTGGGATGGGACGGGTTTAGGCCAATTTTGAGGCGGGATGGGTAACGGGTCTAAAAAAAAAAAACCAGGGTAGGTCCTGAAACATGTCATACCCGTCTCATATTCGTCTCGTTGTTATCCTAAATGGGGTATTGTGGAGTTCATCTATTGTAATCCTGGAACATGCCTCCCCGCCCCATATACGTCTCTTTGCCATCCCTAATGAGGTATAGTGGAGTTCATCTATTATAATCCCGGGACATGTCCCCCCGCCCCGTGAATTCGCAATAGAGGAATTGTAAACTCATTCATTTTGAATGAATGCATGACTTCATTATTGTTTTCGAATCCTGTTTAAAGAAATGGTTTTCGTTCTATAAAAAAAAAATCTAGCGTGGCGCAAGACTTTTCCATGCAAAAAACACGGTGGAACCTTTAGGAATATCGAAGATAAATTTTTTGGGACCGAATCATTTGAAGGATTCAAAACAATTTATTCAATGAACGGATTTAAGAGAAACGACTAATTGTAAACTTCAAAGAACTCACTATTTGCGAGAAATTATAGAATCACGATAAACACAAAAAGAAGGAGAATTCAAATTGGAGAGAGGGCTTCGATAAGGCGATCATCTATCACCCTTCCTTTTCCTAATCGCTGCAGAGGGGATGAGCTCTATGATAACAAAAGCAGTCCAGTAGAGGATATACAAGTCGATCGAAGTGGGCAGAAATAAGGTAAGCATTTCACACCTGCAATTTGCAGACGACACCATCTTTACTAGGGAAGCAGAGCAGGGGAACAAATTTATTTTATCAAGAGATTTCTTAGCCTCCTCGAGTATACGATATGACTTAAAGTTAACACTGATAAGTGCAGCCTCTATGTAATTAATATTGAAGAAGAAGAGGTGATAGAAATGGCCAATATTGTGGGGTGCAAAGCAGGAAAAGTACCATTTGTTTACTTAGGCATGAAAGTAGATGCTCCAAGTAGGTCAGTAAAGGAATGGAAATATGTAGTGCAGAAGGTTAGGACCAGATTACAAAAATGGAAAGGTCTCAAACTTTCGATAGAGGGAAGATTAACATTGCTCAACATCGTACTATCCTCTATTTTGGTGTATTACTTGTCTACCTTTCGGGCACCTAAAGCAACCTTGAGATAAATCGTAAGTCTATAGAGAAACTTCTTATGGAGGGGGAGGGGGAGAGTGTGAACGCTCTCAAAAAATTATCATGGATCGACTGAAAAACAATTTGTACACCAAAAGCTCTTGGGGGGCCGGGGGTCAGGGATCTGGGTAGATTCAATGAGGTACTTCTAGGGAAATGAGTATGGAGATTCTGTAATGAACATGAGAGCTTGTGGGCAAGAGTGGTGGAGTCTAGGTGGGGAGTCAAATGGGGGAAGGGTCTGGTGGGTTCTGTATCAGGGAGAGAGAAAGGTTCTAGGATGGGGAGGGGGGGAATATCATAAAAAATAAGGGAGGGGGGGGGGACGGGGATGGGACGGGCTGGGTATGGGAGAACTTGTAAAGGGAGGTGGGGTGGAAATAACACCTTATTCTGGGAAACTATATGGGCTGGGAGAGTTACTAAAATTCAAATACCCAATACTATACAATCTTAGTTTGGACAAAGATAGGAGGATAAAAGAAATGGGGGAATGGGAAAATAATGAGTGGCCCTGGAGGTGGAAATGGAGAAGGGCACTAAATGATAGGGAAACTACTTTACTTAACGATTTGCCAACCATGATCAACATGTACAAGATCGCAAAGGACGTGGCGGATCAATGGATTTGGAGGCCATCAACAAGAGAGAGTTTCTCAACAAAGGAGACCTATGAGTGGCTGCAAAAACAAACACACATGAGCATACAAAACAACGACAGGAACATCGGCTTTGGAGCTATCTGGAACAAAATAACCCCGTCCAAGGTGACGATACATGCATAGAGAGTCATCTTGGAAAGGATACCCACCAAAACTAAGCTGCTAAGTCGCAAAATCTTGCCCCAAAAAGCCGATACAAGTTGCCCCTTATGCAGGAACGAGTCGGAGACGGTGAGACATATTATTTTCGAATGCTTTCTTTCTCACAAAATCTGGATGGATCGATGTGATCAAATGGCTTACCAACACGTTCCCCTCAAGTATAAGAGGGTCGTATGTAATAAAAGCAAGGCCCGGTTAAATTATCGATCCGCGAGACTAGTATGTAAAAGTAGCCTTAGTGCTATGCATTGATCTTTGAATATAATGGAAATTCATGGTTTGTGCTAAAAAATGTAAATGAAATTCTCAATTAACAACTATGATAAGCAAATAACTAAAGAGATAATGATAGAAATCAAGTGGAGAGAGGTAGTGTTCGGGTGTTCGTCCTTGTGTGGAATCGATGTTGATAGTCGACTTCTATGTGTAATTCATTGGATGGAATTTGGTAGAAGCAATCACTAAGGCATATATCGCGTAAAACACCTAAGATCGAGAGGATGAATAGAGGTTTTCTTACCTGGGTAATCACACGACTAGGGGGTTCGACTCTACCTAAATTATACTAAACTAATCCCTAATCATGCTTTTCCACTTGAATACTAACAACCAAACTCCTATGACCTTCTCACTAATCACTCAAATGTTAATTCAAGCTATTAATGTAGATAAATGGGGTTCTAATGAAATTTACCCAACTCTCGTTGCGATAAACCAATATTAACACATTCACTCGATTCCCAACCCTCGATTATACTATCTACCCCAATTATCCAACTCTCGTTGTATTTATCGAGCTTCTAATACAACCTAATAATTGAGTTCTAACAAATGATCTATCAAAACCCATAAACCTAACCAATAAACCTACCAATGAATTTCACAATTAAAATCAAGCTAAAACATTAATTCCATCACAAATCAAAACACCCAAACACCAAATTGCTTAGCCCATGGCTAATTTAATGAAATTAAGGAAAGAAAGTGAGAAATCAAACATATCCATAATTAATAACACAAAATTATTGAATAAAAGTAAATGTATCACCTCATTAATTGAAAATGTAGACAAAAACCTTAAAGTGCTTCAATGGAGTCTTCAATCCTTGCTTGAAATGAAATTACAACCCACAATAACAATTAAACTATGATAATTCACTCAATTCTATGACTAAACTAAGGAAAATTAGCTAAATATGATGAAGGATGATGAAATTTGGATGTTAGGGAGCTAGTGTGGCCTCTAATAGCTTCCTGTTTATCAAAAAATGAAAATTGGGGCTTAAATACCATTCCCATAAAGCTTGGCACGTGTCCCTAGGTCAAAAGGGGGAGGAGACAAAACTATTCAGCGGAGCACGGCCGTGCACGGGGCTCGGCCGAGCTGCCCGTGCATAAAATCGCGCACGCGTTTTTTCTCTTTAGGAGCACGGCCGTGCTCGTGTCTCGGCCGTGCCCTGGCCATTTTCCATCATCATCGAGCTCGGCCGTGCTCCCTCGATTTCCTTCAAGCCCTGAGCTCGGCCGTGCATCAGTCTCGGACGTGCCTCTTCAAATCCTAACTTTTATGTTTCGAGAATCTCTATTCAGAGACGCGGGCTCGGGCGTGCTCCCTCTCCATTTAATCCTTGTTTTGCTCATATCTTTTGATCCGGGTACCCGATCGACTCGATTCTCATCTCATTTTGACCCTCTTCTCGATGCCTTTTATGTGGTTGAATTCTTGGATTGATCCAACGGCTGAATTTCTCGTGGTTTGCTTCGAAACTCCTCGTTTTACCTAAAAATCAAACAAGAACATCCGTGTATCAAAATATCGAAGAATTAACTCACGATTACACGATTCTTGCAAGAATTTCTTGATATTTAGAGCACAATTCACCTATAATTCGAGCAATCTCACGACAAATCATGTGTTGACCAACATTTAGAGTAGTTTCCGTAACCGTCCCCTGATTAGCGCCTGGCATTGGGCTTCCCAAATTTGCCGTCGTTCCTGGTTCTCCGTTGTTGTCATAATGAGCATTTATGTTGCTGGATTCCTCTCCGGTGCTCGTGTGATTGCTTTCCATCCCTGTGTGTAGCCACTTCTCCCCGGCCAATGGCGGTTTCCGACGGTCCGGAGCCACGATGGTGAAGTATAAGCATGTGTCCGGTGTCCCCCTATATGCCATGGTCCGCTCTGTGTGTTCACTTTATATTTATAATAAAATTATATATTAAATAATTGAATTATTTATAATTACTTACTGTGGGTACGTTTGTATAGCCACAGTTTTCAAAACGCTTGCAACGATACCATGTGGAGGCTCCCGTTGCCGTCAAGAGTACTGGTACCAGAAAATACAAGACCATCCACATTATTAAAAGTGAGCCAAAATTCTTGACTAACTATGGAGCTGCTCCCTATAAGTGTTCCGTCAATCCTAAAAATCGTTGACCCATTGCAGGGCCCTTCAAAATCTCCTCCACTCACAAAGAAAGTTCCTTTTGGAATAGAAACTGTGCCTCCTTGAGTTTTACAAGCTTTATTCCATGCATTTTGAAAAGCCTACGACGTTCATAATCATCGTACCGTTCATCATAAGAAAATTAATTAATTTCAATAGAATAAATAATGAAATATATGTACCTGTTTGTTATTTATTTTTCCATCGGCAATCCCACCAAAACCCGTGATAATAAAATTATTATTTTGTGCAAGACCTGACCAAATAGAAGTAAGTATCAAAAAAATATACTTCCTATATGATGAATTCATGTCTACGTAGCTAATTATTTTTCCTGATCACTAATGGTGTGACAAATGAAAAAATATAACACTGGTTATTGCATCAGTTACTTGAAGCTAATTAGTCATTTCCATTTATTAGAATTATAATTTAATTTGGATTCTTTTATGGCATGTTTTATTTTAAAATTTGGATTTTAAATGTGTATTTTTTTTAAAAATAAATATAATGGAGTTTAATTAATCTATTTTAATTTAACGAAAATGAAGTAATGGAAATGTATAATTAATTGCTTCAGTTATAATTTTCCGTGACAGGGGAATGGAATCTGACCCATTTTAATACAACGCAAATTAAGGAGGGTGTATTCAATTGAAATTCTATTGAATTTTGTTGGACTTTAAAAAGTACGTGAATTTATAAAGTGAGTCTATCTTTTTTTTATTGATTTATATGAATTTTTATAGACTTGATAGCATTGTGAAATATATTTTTTTATTAATTTACATAGATTTTCATAAACTCCGATATTAATGGGAATATTTTTTTTTAGGGGTGGTTCGGTACGGTATACCGATCATACCGAACCATACCGTTATCATACCGAAAATTTCGATATTAAAAAAATCCATACCGAAATTTCGGTATACCGAAATTTTCGGTATGTAAAAATTCATACCGATACCGTACCGAAAATTCGGTATACCGAATTTTCGGTACGGTATATCGGTATACCGTACCATATTGGTATAGCGATTCATATAAAAAATATTGAACCATCATTTCATATCGAAATACCGGTATACCAATTCATACCGAAAATATTGAAGTATTGTTTTAGACCGAAATTAATTATTTAAGGTTTATTTTATTTATATTTTAATAATTAAAGTTATTTTAATTTAAAAATAATATAAAATTATTATTTTATTAAGGTTTCGGTATTTCGGTATATCGATATACCGTTTCATACCGAATACCGAAAAAAATTTGGTATACCGAAATACCGCGGTATGATCATTTTCCATACCGTTACCATACCGTACCGAAAATTTCGATAATTTCGATATTTTTCGGTATGAAAAGCTCGGTATACCGAAATTTCGGTATATTTACCCACCCCTAGTTTTTTTTAATGAGAAGTGTTTTTTTTTTAAATTAATATTATATACTGTATATATTATATAAAATATTTTACCAATAATATATATATATATTATAAAGTTTATATATTAATTCAGGGTGGGTCGGATACTCGTGGGTCGGGCATAAGATCCAGATCCGACCCATACTCAATACGGGGCGAATCTGACCTGATCCAAAGCTCGCTGGTGGGGTGGGTACCCGCGGGTCGGGTCAATATTGTCATTCGTACTTTTGATCTTTCGTTTTAGAGTTTTATGAGAGAATCCATTGAAATCTCTGGTTTTTAGAAGAGATTTTGAATAGTGCAATTTATTTATAATTTTGGAGGAGAATCCAACAAAATACATAGAGTATTAAAATCCATAGATGGTTGAATACCTAAAGATTTTTAAAGACTTTTTAAAATCCGTATTGAATACCTCAAAATTTTTAAAGACTTTTAAAAATATAAGTTGAATACTCCCAGTCCCAAACTTTGAAAGTCCAAAAAAATCCTACAGAATCCACAACCAATACACCCACCTAAATAATGGAAATTTGTATAAAATTAATTGTTAATGATATCTAACCCATTTACTTTTTTTTTTTTTAATAAATATGATTGTTTCAGTTAATGTAATTTTCGTTGATTAGGGAATGGAATCTACAAATGCATTTGTTATTTATTTTTGTTTTAAAAAATTTATAGTAGTTTTTACTATTTTTACCATAAACCTCCCTAAACTACCCCTATTTAATTTTTACAATAACTCTTTTGTATTGGAAATATATTAATGTATCTCTTTTTCCCTCTCCTGACAAAGTAAGTTGACATTAGGAGTGAGAATGGGCCAGACCTAATTAGGCTTAAAAAAAAAAAAGTTTGGTTTGTTACATATTTTTTAAGGAAAAGGCTCAATATAGTCCTGGTCAAAAAGCCTTTTAAAGGCCTTTTAGTCTTATCAGTGCATTTTTTTAAAAAATTCTACAGCAATATTATCATCAAATTGACTCTTTAAATCTCAAAGTGAAAGAAATAAAAGTAATAACAAATTTATCAAACGTTAAAAAAAAAAATCAACTATTTTTTCAACTATACAAAGAAAAATATAATTAATGTTGCTAAACTTTCTTACTTGTTTATGTATTTAAAAATCACATATTGTATACGTGTATATATATATATATATAAAGCTAAATAGGCCAGCATGTTGGGCTTAAAAGGCTTACGAAAAAACTTGAGTCCAACCTATTTAGCTAAATAGGCTTCTAAAAAAGCTTGAGTTCGACTTGTTTGTTAAACGAGTCAAGCCGAGCTGAGCTTTAATAGGTCGAGCCGTAGACCCCTGTCGGATAGCCTGACCCATTCCCACCCCTAGTTGACATTCTATTTTTTCTATATTAATTTTTGTCTAAATAAAAAAGATAATTTTTAATAAGGGGTAAATATATCAACAAAATATATTCTTTTATTTTATACAAAATAGCAAAGACGACTTACTTTATGAAAAAAAGGGAGCAAGTAATGGATCTATATATGTATTTCTATTTGATTAAGGAAATTGAATCTAATCCATTTTAACTCGGTGCAAATTAAGAAATGTAATTTATCCCTTTCTCGCAATTGAATTTAATGGATTAAGTCTAATGTTTTGAATTAAAGCTTTTAAGTGTATCAAATATTTTAATTGATTGATGCTAAAGGCTATTAGTGTAGCAATTCGATGAAGCCTAAGTATGTCAGAATAACTCATATTTTAATGTCCAATTGACCCATGAAGCACGTACATCTCAAATATCCGGATTTAATATTTAAATTTTATGGAGAATTTTTCAGTTTATAACTGTCTTGTAAAATAAACTTAAATTTTTCACTTTTTCAATTACCTCATATATGTATTAAATCTTGGATTTTATTTGATAATCTTGAATATTGTAACATATCTTGAACTAACATATCTTCCAATAAGTTGTACAGAATTACTGATGTAGTTATGCAATGTTGAGGAGAACATAATCATTTGCTCCTGAACTAAATAATATATAATATTCCCAAAATGGTAAGTAGCTATGAGCATTTGTTTATTGATCAAACTAAAAATTCTAATTAACCAACCATCTAACATTGATGAAAGTGTGGTTAATTTATTTCACGAACAACGTGAAGGAACTTGGGCTGGTCCTTGAAATTGAACAACATTGGGACTGGAGCACAAGGCCTTAGTTGGTTGTCCCTTGAAAGTGATGTCAATCCCAACTATATGTATATCTTGACATGGCGTACTCTTACTACATTGAATGTTCACCGAGGTGGCCTGTGATGAGCTGCCACGCACACCTACATACTTCACTCCTCTTATTTTCACACTCGACTCCCCATCATGCGCACATGATCCGAATGGGCAATAGTATTGATCAATAATGATCGGATTACGAACCGAGTCCATCTCGATGTTTGTAAATGTAACATCAGAAACAACGTTCGACGATAATGAAGGCGCCCAGGTTTTGATCCTCCCCCCGTATAGGGTCTTGCTCAAAGTGCAATTTCTCACCGTAATTCCGCTCACATCCTCTTCTCCCTTATATCTACCTAAGCTTCCAATGCTGATACCGTGGCCCGGCCCACAAAACACACTAGAGACGTTTACGTTTCTACTTCCGTCCCCCATGGACACACAGTCGTCTCCGGTGCCTATGGTGGAATCCACGATGGTAACGTAGTTGGAACGTGCAATGTGAATTCCATCAGTGTTGGGGCTGTCTTCTGGTGCTGATATTGTCACACTTTTCACATTCACATTTTGGGAGTTATCGATGTTGAGATGGAACATTTTGCTGTTGACTAAATGTATGCCTTGAATTATGACATTTTTTACATATTTCATCTTCAATGTCTAAAAAACCACACACAATAATATTCATTAATCTCCATAACATTGACACAATAAAGTTGATTTTTTATTTTATTTTTGGACTACAATATATATTTCAAAATAGTGAATTAAATCGAGAGTTTTTAATTCTCATGTGCCCATATCTATATATATGGTTAATTGCATGCATGTTTCACTTTATATTTACAATACATATACATATACATTGAAAATCGTACGTGACAGTGAAATATATTTATGTGATAAAACACGGAAAGATGAAACATATACTCTCTCCGTCCCGGAAGTGTTTGCACCACAAAGTGGACACACTTATTAAGAAAAATGTGTAATGAGTGGAGTGTTGAGGGGTAATTTTGTAAAGTAATATGAATAAAGTAAAAATAGTGGTTGAAATAAGTGTAAAAGTAATACTACCCGTCTACCTCCGTCCCTGAAAAGCTTTCATTTGATGGAACGAAGTTTAAGGAAAAAATATAATAATTAGAGCTTTGAAGGTAATTTTGTAAACTTTTATATATAAAGTAAATAACGTAGTTTTGATTGAATGTATGATGGACCCCAAAAGATATTGTATGAAGGGTAAATACGTGTATATCGTGAAAGTAACTATGAAAACTTTTCAGGGACGGAGGGAGTAGCATTTTGTGTAAATATGTGAATTTTATGAGGGTGGGGTTTATGGAGTAGTTTCCTTTTTAAGGTGTGCAAACAATTGTGGGACGGACAAATAAGGCAAGTGTGCAAACAATTATGGAACGGAGGGAGTAGTATATATTAAAAAAAATTGAATTATTTATAATTACTTACAGCGGGACGCATGCCACAATTTCCGGACTTGCAACGAGACCATGCAGAGGCTCCATTTCCGTCAATGGTGCCTCTACCGGAAATTGTAAGACCGTCAACCTTATTAAAAAGGAGCCAATAATCTCCAACACCGGAGCTGCTCGCTATGAGTGTTCCGTCAATACTTAACCGTGTTTGCCCAATGCATGGCCCTTCAAAATCTCCACCACTCACAAAGAAAGTTCCTTTAGGAACGGAAAGTGTGCCTCCGGCAGTTTGACAAGCTTTGTTCCATGCGTTTAGAACAGCCTACGTTCATAATCATCAAACCATTATTATAACTAATATAACAAATTAATTTCAATAGAATATATATATATATACCTGTTTATTATCTGTTTTTCCATCAGCTTTTGCACCAAAATCCGTGATGATAAAATTTTTAGTTTGAGCAACAACAGACCAAATAGAAGTGAGTATCAAAAGAATAGACATCATATATGATGAATTCATGTTTACGTGCCTAATAATCTAATAATGCGTAAGCACTTGAATAATGGTTTATGTGACAATTGACAAATGAAAAATAAAACACTAGTTATATATATATATACTGGATGCATATCATGAATTACTTGAAGCCTAATTTAGTCATTTCTATTTATTATAATTTAATTATACAAATTCAAATAATATTTCCGTAATTAATTGTCATAGAATTTTATTCGTTTTTCCGAGTAAATAGAAAAGTCAACGATACTTTTTAAAACATTAATATAATTCGCAAAATAACGAAATTTAAGTGACAATTAATTTTGTTGGTTTAATAATAATATCATTATTACTTTTATTTATGATTATTTGAATACAAATCATGGATGGGTTTTATTAGTCGGATGAAATTTTATTAAACTAGAAAATTTAATTTGTTCTCGCGCGTTCTAATTAATTGCATTGCTACATTTTTGTTATCACAAAAACTTTATGCAATATTAACCAATTAATATAAATTTAGGTTAAAATTTGCGGGTCAATCTTAATTATAATATTTTTTTCACTTCTAAATATTATTTCACTACATGATTAAAATTATGTTATTACAAGATCGAAATTTTGTCACTACAAGACCAAAAATGTATTACTACAAGTAAAAAATAGTATTATGCTACTACATGATTAAAACTATATATATATATTTTTTTTGGCGAAATTATACTAAAAAAAATTTTGAAGTAAAAAATATTCTGCTATTACATGATTAAAACTATGTTACTACAAGACCAAATTTTTATCACTACAAGGTCAAAAGTGTATTACTACATGTCTAAAAATATTTCGGACACTTAATTTTTTGGATGAATTTATCAGAATATTTTTAGACATATAGTAGTAAACTTTTGGCCTTGTAGTGGTAAAATTTTGACCTTTTAATAACAATATTTTGGTTATGTAATAAACCACATGTTTACAACTCGTAAATTTTCTAGAAAATCTAGATCCGAATTTAAAATTGTTAATTATACGTATTTCATGTGTGACACAAATATTTCCCTTTTGTTATATAAAATTCGGTGATATGGTAACTAAAGGAATATCTATAATATGATCTTATCATCATTATAACCTTTTTTTTTTCTCCATTCAACAAATAAATGATTTGTTGATGTTTTAACATTAAATAGTCTTTTAATTAACCTTTTTTATAAAATATAATTGATTTATTATAAAAAATTATTCATTAATTAAAAGTAAATTTATCAATTTATATATCTTCTTAATTTCATTAAAAAAGTTAAAACGACATTTATTTGTTAACGGATGGACTATTGACAGTCAACTATATCTTTTCATTTATTTCAAAAATATAATTAATACTCATATTTAATTATTGTTAGAAATTAATTATTAATATTAAATATGAGTATATATAAGGGTAAATTTTATAAATTCAAAATATTTTATCGGTATGTATGAAAAAATGTTGACTATCTTTAGAGTAATTAATTTTTGGGTGGGGCTATTAACACCCCATATAATTTTATACATACCCCATTATCTTAAAGACAAAATTAAAATAGATATGGATAAAATAACTATATTAAAGACAAAAATAAATATGGATAAAATAACTAAGTAACTTTTATATAAATAGGGAGTAAAATATATTTAATATTTGAAAATATTTTTAAAAAGTCAAAAAAATATTTAAAATAATAAATCAATTAAATTTTTTTAAAAAAATCTGAGAAGATCAAATAAAATCTGAAAATATTAAAAAAAAAAATTTAAAAATCAATTAAAGATAACTAAAAACGTAAAAATATTTAATAAGTTTGATAAATTGTAAAAAAAAATTAAAATTAAAAAATTAAGAATTCAAATTAATATAAAAAAATTAAAAAATATATTTAATAAAATCAACTAAATCTTCAAAAATTAATTAAATAAATAAGCTTTGAAGATTCACAAAAACTTGCATGCAATATTTCATATGTGAAATATTGCCACGTTTAGTAAATGGACTCCTTGTAAAAAAAAGTAAATGGACTCAACATAGAATTGGGCTGTTAAATTGGGTCAACATGCTTTATTAATTTTATCCATTTTTTCCCAATTTCCAGATTTCCATATGATTTATTAATTTTACTTTATTGATTTTCAAATTTAGTGACAAATTATTTTGATATGTAGTATTATACTTTTTCATATAGTAATATTTTTTACATAATGAAAGTAATTTTTTTTTACATGTGGTAATATGTTTTTGTTCATGTATTTTTTTAAATCTGTTGTCATATTTTTTTTTTCTATTCATGTAATAATAATTAATATTGTTTATACATGTAGTAATTTAATTCTTTTATTTTAGTAAAACATTTTTTTAAAATGTAGTGACAAGTTTTTTGATATGTAGTATCATACATTTTTTATGTAGTAATATTTTTATTTAAGGAGTAACATTTTTTGTACATGTAGTAATATATTTCTGTTTATGTATTTTTTTAAATCCATTGTCATATTATCATTTTTTTTATTCATGTAGTAGTAGTTAATATTGTTTATACATGTAGTAGTTTAATTCTGTTCTTTTAGTAAAACATTTTTTTTTAAATGTAGTGAAAAGTTTTTTGATACGTAGTGGTATTATACATTTTTCATGTAGTAATATTTTTTATTTAATGAAATAACATTTTTGGTACATGTAGTAATATGTTTCTATTCATGTATTTTTTTAAAATATGTTGTCATATTAAGAGAAATATTTCTGTAATTTAACATATTATATTTTAATTAAATAAATTTATTTACGTTATTTAATGTACATATTTTATTATATTATTGTGTACATGCATATTTGTTGAGAACCCGCAAAACTAGCTTAAAATTTTTAACTTTTAGTTAAATGGGCCAAGATTTTGGGCTTTTGCCTAAATTGGGTAAAATGCATGCATGAAATATTTCATGCAAGACTAGCCCCTTGAAGATTTAGTTGATTTTTTAAGGGATTATATTTTTTTTAGTCCATTAAGTTACCACAATTTTGAATTTAGTCCATCAGGTTTACACTTTTTGAATTTAGTCCATTAAATTTCGATTTATTTTAATTTTGGTCCAGTTACCTGCTATAACAAGTTTAACAGGTCATTTTTTAAAACACACCCCATAAAATGTTATAAACACCCCAAATGTTAAACACACCACACTAAAATTTAAAAATCTTTTTTTATTACTATACACACCCCCAGCTATTTCCTATTTAATAAATTATCAAAAATAATTAAATTAAAAAAATAAGAATTCAAATTAATATGAAAAATATAAATAAACAAAATCGCCTAAATCTTTAAAAATTAAACAAAGCTAAAATAATTAATTTAATTAGTTTTGAAGATTTAGTTGATTTTCTACCATTTTTAAATTTTATTTAACCTTATTTTCGACTTTTTTTTTTATAGAAATTAGAATACAAATAAAACATTAATAAAGCAATAGAGTTTTAAATTTTTAAAATTATTTTTTTAAATATTTCTTTTACATTACATGAACCTACTAACACCCCATAAATTTTATATACACTCCAAACGTTAAACACAAAAATTCCAAAATCAAATATAGTAAAATAAAATCATAAACATATTTAATAAATTACTAAAAATAATTAAATTAAAAAAAAGTAAGAATTCAAATTAATATAAAAAATATAAATAAAACCTATAAAAAATCACTAAAATCTTCAAAAATTAAACAAAGCTAAAAACATGAATTAATTTAATTAGTTTTGAAGATTTGATTGATTTTTTTACTATTTTTGAAGATTTGTAATAAATTTAAAAAAAAAATCAACTTGAAAAAATTATTAAATTAAATAAATAAATCTTTAAAAGTATTAAAAAAATTAACTAGAATTTTAAAACTAATTAAATTAATTAATTTTTTAGCTTTATTAAAATTTTGAAGATTTACGTATTTTTTATAGGTTTTATTTATATTTTTCATATTAATTTAAATTCTTACTTTTTAATTAAATTATTTTTGACAATTTATTAAATATGTTTATGATTTTATTTAACTATATTAGATTTTTGAATTTTTATGTTTAACGTTTGGAGTGTATATAAAATTTATGTGGTGTTAGTAGGTTCATGTAATATAAACGAAATATTTACAAAAAAATAAAACAAAAATAATTTAGAACTCCATTGCTTTATTAATGTTTTATTTGCGTTCTAACTTCTATAAAAAACGTCGAAAATAAGGCTAAATAAAATTTAAAATAGTAAAAAATCAACTAAATTTTTAAAACTATTTAAATCAATTAATTTTTTTTTTTAGCTTTGTTTAATTTTTGAAGATTTGAACGATTTTTTATAGGTTTTATTTATATTTTTCATATTAATTTGAATTCTTTTTTTTTAATTTAATTATTTTTGACAATTTAATAAATATGAAATAGTTTGGGGTGTGTATAGTAATAAAAATGATTTTTAAATTTTAGTGTGGTGTGTTTAACATTTGTGGTGTGTATATCATTTTATGGGGTGTGTTTTAAAAAATGACCTGTGAAACCTGCTGTAGCAAGTAACTTGATCAAAATCAAAATAAGGGTGTGTTTGCAAACAATAGTAGTTGATTCAAAGTGATTAAAATTGATTTTTGTAGTAAAATTGAAAGTAGATAGTGTTTTAAAAATAAGCACTTCTAATCAATTTTTTAAATGTTGTGGTATACAAATCACTTTTTTATAATTTTACAAAAAACACCCTTATTACATTTGAATAAATAATGAGTAAAAATAAAATATTGTTTAAATTGTGAGGGCAAAATTGTAAAATTAGTGAGTGTAATGATTAGAAGCACTTAGAAGTTGTTAGAAGCATGGGGAGGGGTGCTTGACCAAAAATGCTTTTAAGTAATTAATTTAATCACTTACTTGTGTTTACAAACACTTCAAAAGTGATTCTATTTAAAAAAGAAGTGCTTTTAAGCACATAATTTTGTTTGCAAACACCCACTAAATCGTAACTTAATGGACTAAATTCAAAAAGTGGTAACCTGATGGACTAAATTCAAAATTGTGGTAACTTAATGGACTAAAAAAAATATAATCTCATTTTTTAATATTTTAAAATTTTTTGTAGTTTTAATTAATTTTTGAATATTTTTTTATATTTGATTTTTTTATTTAGTACTAATTTTTAAATATTAAATTGATTTTTCTTTCTCTTTTTTATTTAGTTTATCAAAATTTTGATTTCTTAACTTAATATTTTTAATTTAGTTATTTTTAAATTTTATTTAATTTTATCCAGATTTAATTAAAAAAATCAATTTAATTATTTTGAAATTTTAGTTGATTTTTTTATAATGTTTTAAATTTTTTAATTGGTTTTTTCATTCAAATATTTATTAATTTTTTAATATTATTAATATATTTTTTGATTTTTTTTACGGATGATATATTTTTAAGATTTACTTAATCTTAATATATAATGTTATTTTTATTTTTATTTAATTTGTATTTTTTTTAAGTGTTAAAGGGCAAATAAGAAAGAATTGGAATATGATTAATAATAAAAATTAATTTTTAAATTTTAATGGGGTGTGTTTAACATTTGGGGTGTATATAACATTGTACGGGTGTTAATAGCCCCACCCTTAATTTTTTCAATTAATGTAATTTTCATTGACAATGGAATGGAATCTAACCCATTATAACTCAATGCAAATTAAGTTACATAGATAAAACGTGGAGATTAATATATCTAAAACTTAATTTTTTCTTTTCATAAAGTTTGTCGTATTTGATTTTTATTTTTATTTCAAAAGTTTGTGGCTTTTTCTATTTCTATTACGAATTTTTCTAAATTACCCCTTTGTAACTCCTACAATATTACTTTTAATTGGAAATATATGAGGAAATTTTATTTTTAGTCCTATAAGTTTGATACTCCGTACATACCAAAATAAATCCTTTAAGTTTCAACTTTACAAAATACCGTCCTTTACCTTTCAAATTTTGCCCCTTTTTACATCAATTTTTATCCTTTTTTACATCAATTTTTATCCTTTATGTTTTGTAGGAATTAAAATTGGTAAAGTTGGTGCCACATATATTTAAAAAAGCCACATCATCATGCCACATCACATTATATTAAAAAAATAGAGCTAATAACACCCCAAAATATTCTATACACACCCCATAATTTTAAATACAAAAATAGATATATATAAAATGACTAAATAACCCTTATATAAATAAAGAGAAAAATAATTTTAAAAAATAACATGAAAAATCTGTAAAAAAGTGTTGGAGCTTCAGGAGGAAAGGTCTCTCCAACTTGCTCTTAGAGAAAGCAGAGCTGAAAGCAGGACCAAATCCAAGTCAAGGACCAACTCATCTGGTTCTGGTACTCCAGAATCCAAGGTCCCTGAAGGTCAACCAATAGAGGCCAACATCCCTGAAATTCAGAACCCTGAGCCCAACTCCCCTGAAACCCACATAACCCTAACCAATCAACCTATCACCCCCATCAATCTTACAAAGAGATATTCTCCAGAAGGGAGTGTGCAAAGAAGTGGGATAGATGTGCTAGCAGATATAGCAGTAGATGAGACAAGATTACATTCTCCTCTTGACTCATCTATGCTCAATTATTCAAAACTCTTAGAAGCTGCACTCTTTGAACCAACCCCCCTGAGTAAAGCCCCTTCAGATCCATTGCTCTCAAAAGCAACTGAAGCACCTTCTAGTGCACCCAACCCTTCTGGAGCCAACATTTCTGAACTAAACCTTCCTGAAGCCACATTAGGAGAACCCAGAGCCAACTCCCCTATAACCCAAAGTCCCCATTCAAGTGGAGATGCGGAGGAGTATACTTATGAAAGTATGCTCAGAGGAGGAGCCAAAGCTACTCTGGACAGTTTGTACCCACAGCTTGCTGAATTTCCAAGAATTCAGAAGACATTTCATGATCTAAGGATGCTTGTGGATGTAAAAGACAAGTCTATGATGGAGATATCACAAGTCATCCAAGATAAGGGTGCAAACTGGTGGCAAGTAGAGGAGAACAGACTGCTACACTTTGCTGGAGTTTCAAAGACAAGGTTTCTCATTGTAGAGGAAATTTTTGCAAAGTTGGTAGATGATAAGATCAATGAGGAGAGGGAAAGGAAAGCAAAGGGCATCAAACATCCTGATAGTAGCTCAAATGATGATGACTCCCCTGATGATCCTTCAAACCCCTCAAAACCCAACCCTCCTGAAACCCCTCAAGCTAATCTCCCTAAGCCTTCTGTATCAGAAAGACTATCCAACCCTCCTAGAACCTATCATAGGAAAGACTCTGTATCTTCAGAGGTGTTGACCAAGGGTGGTAACACAACCAAAGACACATTTGCCAATGAAGGTTCTTCTGAACCCAAGGCACAGCCTAAAGATGTGGAGGTTCCAGTATTAGAGGCTGGTTTGGTTAAGGCCTATTCAGTGTCAGGAGAGTTGGACACTGATCAGCCCTTAATAATTCAGGATGACTCAGTGGCTGTTGATAT
Organism: Galeopsis tetrahit; assembly: GCA_963675135.1. Lineage (NCBI taxonomy): Eukaryota > Viridiplantae > Streptophyta > Magnoliopsida > Lamiales > Lamiaceae > Galeopsis > Galeopsis tetrahit. The sequence goes on from OY776123.1 coordinate 75,155,608, forward strand.
AAGCACTGTGATCTCCCCACAACTGCCATCTTTGAACCTTGTTGAAGGTGGAGATGTTGCAGGATTAGGTGATGGAGTTGAAAAGGAGATGTTAGTGGAAAAACCAGAGGGAGTAGTAGATGAAAGAGATGTGGTGATCACTAGGATAGTGAGTGTACCACCAAATGAGGGAGATATAAGTGAGGAAGGGCAGGCTATTCTTGAAGTCAAATTTGAACTTCAGGAATCCCTTGATGAGAGGAGGCCTGTACCTTTAAGTGAGGAAATCATTAATGAAGGGACAAAAGAAATAGTTGAAAATGAGGAGAAGACCGCTGATGTATCAGAGTCTTATGAAAAAGAAATTGAGGGAGATAAATGTGTTTTTACTGACTCATTTGATTTGTCTGATATTGCAGGTATAACCTTTGATCAAATTTTTGCAGATGAACTCCTAACAGATGCACCCATCCAAGTTGATAGTGGATCAGCACAAGCTTTGCTTGGGATGCAATCAGAGAAGTTGGATTCTTTGGCTTATCAAGTCCAATCAGCTCATGCAGAAACCACTGGAGCCTTGGATGAGCATGGAAGAACTTTGGCATCTGTAGAAATGAGGCTAACTGGCTCAGAGGATGTGGTGTTGCCTACCTTGGAAGCAAGGATCAGTAGAGTTGAGACTGGTTTGCAAACCATCTCCACTGAAGTCATCAAAGCTAAAAACACCATGAGGTCAGTATCAAAGGATGTAAAGAAAGAGCAGTCCTTGCTAAGAATCAACCACAATAGGAATGTGAAGACATTGAGGTCAGTTGTGAAGAAAGCTCTTGGAAGAAAAACTGCCCTGCAAAGGCAAAGAGCTGAAGAGCAAAGGCTAGCTATGGTGAAAGCAGCCTCAGAAATTTTTTCCCAAGAAGTGTTGGCCAACATTGCTGAAGGTGTAGTGGCCAACCTCACTGAGCTTCTTAAGGCCCAACTGGATGCATCTCTAAAGGCAACCATGGAGGAGGTTGTTCAACAGAAAATGAAATATAACAATATTACATTCAAAACATAAGATGTTAAATTAAAACGGACCTCATTTATAACAACATTAAATTAAAACGGACATTAAATTATAACAATATTACATTCAAATCATTTAAAATTCAATTACATATAATAATTTACCTTATTTTTGGGGGCATCTGATTTAAATTTGGGAAATTAATATTTCATCGAATTTTAATTTGATATAAAAATAACCTTGAATTGAAAATGAAAATAAAAACTTCAAAATTGGATTATATGATATTCTTCCAACAAAAGAATACACCTTTTTGGCCAATATCAAAATTTCGCCGCCCCAATGTAACAGAGCCCAAGCCATTGCTAAAACCCTACCTCGCTCACAGGCGCATTCTTCCACCTGTTTCAATACGCCATGGCAGCTGCCGTCGCCGCCCTCCGTTCCGCCACCACCACTTCCGCTCGAAGCGCCACCGCCAGACTCTCCGCCAATGTCAATTCTAGGCTTGCGCCCTCACCGTTTCACATCTCATCTCAGAATCCTAGGCTTGGGAAGAAATTCTAAAAAATAAAAACTTATTTTCAGTAATAATCAGTGCAAAACAATAAGAAAAACATTAGATCTAAACAAAAAACCCCTTATTTATTCATATTGGCAGAAAAGTTTGGGTTTGTGGGAGGAAATTTGTAAAAGAGAGTAGAAACTCACTGAGTCAACTCAGTGTGTCAACACCCCCAGAAAACCCTAGATCTACGCCGCCATCACGCGAGCGGCACAGATCGGAGAAGACAAGCCCCTTGAAGAAGCATTCAGGCTCTGCAACGACGGCGTCTCGCTGACTTCTTCGCCGACTCAAAATACCCAAACAGCCGCCATTTTCGACTTGCTGCGAAAACGTCCGACGACGGAGAGAAACTCCGGATGGCGGTGGAGATCGGTGAGCAGCGCCCGCGCCACCTCCGCCGTCTAAAAACTCCCAAACCACACCCTCCTCTTCCTAGGATTTGCGGATGCGTCGACGCAGGAGGGTATTTTGAACTCTCAAGCCCCCATTTCAGATCTTGTGTGTGTTTCCCCATCTGGAAATGTGAGAGAAAAGAGAAACAAATATTTAAAAATGTGTGTGAGAGAGAGAGAGAGAGTATTAATTGTTTGAGAGGGAGGAAAGAGAATAAGTGTCTATTCCGAGATGAAGGGTAGGAAAGACATTTTACAAAATAATTTGTAGTGTTAAAGACTATTAAAATGACATGTACCTTCAACCACTCAAGGGGCAAAATTTGTACCAGGGAATTAATAATCTCTTAAAGAAATCTGGTAGGGTTGTAGGAATCAAATAAGAAGTTAAGAATCAAACTTTGTGGCTTTTAGATAGTTGGCAAATATGCAAATTTTATTTATATCGGAGTAGTTTTTTTTTTAAACAGAGAAAAAAAGGTGGTTGATGGTGGGGCTGGGCGGGTATACCCGTAGGGTTCGCGGGTTGGGATGGGACGGGTTTAGGCCAATTTTGAGGCGGGATGGGTAACGGGTCTAAAAAAAAAAAACCAGGGTAGGTCCTGAAACATGTCATACCCGTCTCATATTCGTCTCGTTGTTATCCTAAATGGGGTATTGTGGAGTTCATCTATTGTAATCCTGGAACATGCCTCCCCGCCCCATATACGTCTCTTTGCCATCCCTAATGAGGTATAGTGGAGTTCATCTATTATAATCCCGGGACATGTCCCCCCGCCCCGTGAATTCGCAATAGAGGAATTGTAAACTCATTCATTTTGAATGAATGCATGACTTCATTATTGTTTTCGAATCCTGTTTAAAGAAATGGTTTTCGTTCTATAAAAAAAAAATCTAGCGTGGCGCAAGACTTTTCCATGCAAAAAACACGGTGGAACCTTTAGGAATATCGAAGATAAATTTTTTGGGACCGAATCATTTGAAGGATTCAAAACAATTTATTCAATGAACGGATTTAAGAGAAACGACTAATTGTAAACTTCAAAGAACTCACTATTTGCGAGAAATTATAGAATCACGATAAACACAAAAAGAAGGAGAATTCAAATTGGAGAGAGGGCTTCGATAAGGCGATCATCTATCACCCTTCCTTTTCCTAATCGCTGCAGAGGGGATGAGCTCTATGATAACAAAAGCAGTCCAGTAGAGGATATACAAGTCGATCGAAGTGGGCAGAAATAAGGTAAGCATTTCACACCTGCAATTTGCAGACGACACCATCTTTACTAGGGAAGCAGAGCAGGGGAACAAATTTATTTTATCAAGAGATTTCTTAGCCTCCTCGAGTATACGATATGACTTAAAGTTAACACTGATAAGTGCAGCCTCTATGTAATTAATATTGAAGAAGAAGAGGTGATAGAAATGGCCAATATTGTGGGGTGCAAAGCAGGAAAAGTACCATTTGTTTACTTAGGCATGAAAGTAGATGCTCCAAGTAGGTCAGTAAAGGAATGGAAATATGTAGTGCAGAAGGTTAGGACCAGATTACAAAAATGGAAAGGTCTCAAACTTTCGATAGAGGGAAGATTAACATTGCTCAACATCGTACTATCCTCTATTTTGGTGTATTACTTGTCTACCTTTCGGGCACCTAAAGCAACCTTGAGATAAATCGTAAGTCTATAGAGAAACTTCTTATGGAGGGGGAGGGGGAGAGTGTGAACGCTCTCAAAAAATTATCATGGATCGACTGAAAAACAATTTGTACACCAAAAGCTCTTGGGGGGCCGGGGGTCAGGGATCTGGGTAGATTCAATGAGGTACTTCTAGGGAAATGAGTATGGAGATTCTGTAATGAACATGAGAGCTTGTGGGCAAGAGTGGTGGAGTCTAGGTGGGGAGTCAAATGGGGGAAGGGTCTGGTGGGTTCTGTATCAGGGAGAGAGAAAGGTTCTAGGATGGGGAGGGGGGGAATATCATAAAAAATAAGGGAGGGGGGGGGGGACGGGGATGGGACGGGCTGGGTATGGGAGAACTTGTAAAGGGAGGTGGGGTGGAAATAACACCTTATTCTGGGAAACTATATGGGCTGGGAGAGTTACTAAAATTCAAATACCCAATACTATACAATCTTAGTTTGGACAAAGATAGGAGGATAAAAGAAATGGGGGAATGGGAAAATAATGAGTGGCCCTGGAGGTGGAAATGGAGAAGGGCACTAAATGATAGGGAAACTACTTTACTTAACGATTTGCCAACCATGATCAACATGTACAAGATCGCAAAGGACGTGGCGGATCAATGGATTTGGAGGCCATCAACAAGAGAGAGTTTCTCAACAAAGGAGACCTATGAGTGGCTGCAAAAACAAACACACATGAGCATACAAAACAACGACAGGAACATCGGCTTTGGAGCTATCTGGAACAAAATAACCCCGTCCAAGGTGACGATACATGCATAGAGAGTCATCTTGGAAAGGATACCCACCAAAACTAAGCTGCTAAGTCGCAAAATCTTGCCCCAAAAAGCCGATACAAGTTGCCCCTTATGCAGGAACGAGTCGGAGACGGTGAGACATATTATTTTCGAATGCTTTCTTTCTCACAAAATCTGGATGGATCGATGTGATCAAATGGCTTACCAACACGTTCCCCTCAAGTATAAGAGGGTCGTATGTAATAAAAGCAAGGCCCGGTTAAATTATCGATCCGCGAGACTAGTATGTAAAAGTAGCCTTAGTGCTATGCATTGATCTTTGAATATAATGGAAATTCATGGTTTGTGCTAAAAAATGTAAATGAAATTCTCAATTAACAACTATGATAAGCAAATAACTAAAGAGATAATGATAGAAATCAAGTGGAGAGAGGTAGTGTTCGGGTGTTCGTCCTTGTGTGGAATCGATGTTGATAGTCGACTTCTATGTGTAATTCATTGGATGGAATTTGGTAGAAGCAATCACTAAGGCATATATCGCGTAAAACACCTAAGATCGAGAGGATGAATAGAGGTTTTCTTACCTGGGTAATCACACGACTAGGGGGTTCGACTCTATCTAAATTATACTAAACTAATCCCTAATCATGCTTTTCCACTTGAATACTAACAACCAAACTCCTATGACCTTCTCACTAATCACTCAAATGTTAATTCAAGCTATTAATGTAGATAAATGGGGTTCTAATGAAATTTACCCAACTCTCGTTGCGATAAACCAATATTAACACATTCACTCGATTCCCAACCCTCGATTATACTATCTACCCCAATTATCCAACTCTCGTTGTATTTATCGAGCTTCTAATACAACCTAATAATTGAGTTCTAACAAATGATCTATCAAAACCCATAAACCTAACCAATAAACCTACCAATGAATTTCACAATTAAAATCAAGCTAAAACATTAATTCCATCACAAATCAAAACACCCAAACACCAAATTGCTTAGCCCATGGCTAATTTAATGAAATTAAGGAAAGAAAGTGAGAAATCAAACATATCCATAATTAATAACACAAAATTATTGAATAAAAGTAAATGTATCACCTCATTAATTGAAAATGTAGACAAAAACCTTAAAGTGCTTCAATGGAGTCTTCAATCCTTGCTTGAAATGAAATTACAACCCACAATAACAATTAAACTATGATAATTCACTCAATTCTATGACTAAACTAAGGAAAATTAGCTAAATATGATGAAGGATGATGAAATTTGGATGTTAGGGAGCTAGTGTGGCCTCTAATAGCTTCCTGTTTATCAAAAAATGAAAATTGGGGCTTAAATACCATTCCCATAAAGCTTGGCACGTGTCCCTAGGTCAAAAGGGGGAGGAGACAAAACTATTCAGCGGAGCACGGCCGTGCACGGGGCTCGGCCGAGCTGCCCGTGCATAAAATCGCGCACGCGTTTTTTCTCTTTAGGAGCACGGCCGTGCTCGTGTCTCGGCCGTGCCCTGGCCATTTTCCATCATCATCGAGCTCGGCCGTGCTCCCTCGATTTCCTTCAAGCCCTGAGCTCGGCCGTGCATCAGTCTCGGACGTGCCTCTTCAAATCCTAACTTTTATGTTTCGAGAATCTCTATTCAGAGACGCGGGCTCGGGCGTGCTCCCTCTCCATTTAATCCTTGTTTTGCTCATATCTTTTGATCCGGGTACCCGATCGACTCGATTCTCATCTCATTTTGACCCTCTTCTCGATGCCTTTTATGTGGTTGAATTCTTGGATTGATCCAACGGCTGAATTTCTCGTGGTTTGCTTCGAAACTCCTCGTTTTACCTAAAAATCAAACAAGAACATCCGTGTATCAAAATATCGAAGAATTAACTCACGATTACACGATTCTTGCAAGAATTTCTTGATATTTAGAGCACAATTCACCTATAATTCGAGCAATCTCACGACAAATCATGTGTTGACCAACATTTAGAGTAGTTTCCGTAACCGTCCCCTGATTAGCGCCTGGCATTGGGCTTCCCAAATTTGCCGTCGTTCCTGGTTCTCCGTTGTTGTCATAATGAGCATTTATGTTGCTGGATTCCTCTCCGGTGCTCGTGTGATTGCTTTCCATCCCTGTGTGTAGCCACTTCTCCCCGGCCAATGGCGGTTTCCGACGGTCCGGAGCCACGATGGTGAAGTATAAGCATGTGTCCGGTGTCCCCCTATATGCCATGGTCCGCTCTGTGTGTTCACTTTATATTTATAATAAAATTATATATTAAATAATTGAATTATTTATAATTACTTACTGTGGGTACGTTTGTATAGCCACAGTTTTCAAAACGCTTGCAACGATACCATGTGGAGGCTCCCGTTGCCGTCAAGAGTACTGGTACCAGAAAATACAAGACCATCCACATTATTAAAAGTGAGCCAAAATTCTTGACTAACTATGGAGCTGCTCCCTATAAGTGTTCCGTCAATCCTAAAAATCGTTGACCCATTGCAGGGCCCTTCAAAATCTCCTCCACTCACAAAGAAAGTTCCTTTTGGAATAGAAACTGTGCCTCCTTGAGTTTTACAAGCTTTATTCCATGCATTTTGAAAAGCCTACGACGTTCATAATCATCGTACCGTTCATCATAAGAAAATTAATTAATTTCAATAGAATAAATAATGAAATATATGTACCTGTTTGTTATTTATTTTTCCATCGGCAATCCCACCAAAACCCGTGATAATAAAATTATTATTTTGTGCAAGACCTGACCAAATAGAAGTAAGTATCAAAAAAATATACTTCCTATATGATGAATTCATGTCTACGTAGCTAATTATTTTTCCTGATCACTAATGGTGTGACAAATGAAAAAATATAACACTGGTTATTGCATCAGTTACTTGAAGCTAATTAGTCATTTCCATTTATTAGAATTATAATTTAATTTGGATTCTTTTATGGCATGTTTTATTTTAAAATTTGGATTTTAAATGTGTATTTTTTTTAAAAATAAATATAATGGAGTTTAATTAATCTATTTTAATTTAACGAAAATGAAGTAATGGAAATGTATAATTAATTGCTTCAGTTATAATTTTCCGTGACAGGGGAATGGAATCTGACCCATTTTAATACAACGCAAATTAAGGAGGGTGTATTCAATTGAAATTCTATTGAATTTTGTTGGACTTTAAAAAGTACGTGAATTTATAAAGTGAGTCTATCTTTTTTTTATTGATTTATATGAATTTTTATAGACTTGATAGCATTGTGAAATATATTTTTTTATTGATTTACATAGATTTTCATAAACTCCGATATTAATGGGAATATTTTTTTTTAGGGGTGGTTCGGTACGGTATACCGATCATACCGAACCATACCGTTATCATACCGAAAATTTCGATATTAAAAAAATCCATACCGAAATTTCGGTATACCGAAATTTTCGGTATGTAAAAATTCATACCGATACCGTACCGAAAATTCGGTATACCGAATTTTCGGTACGGTATATCGGTATACCGTACCATATTGGTATAGCGATTCATATAAAAAATATTGAACCATCATTTCATATCGAAATACCGGTATACCAATTCATACCGAAAATATTGAAGTATTGTTTTAGACCGAAATTAATTATTTAAGGTTTATTTTATTTATATTTTAATAATTAAAGTTATTTTAATTTAAAAATAATATAAAATTATTATTTTATTAAGGTTTCGGTATTTCGGTATATCGATATACCGTTTCATACCGAATACCGAAAAAAATTTGGTATACCGAAATACCGCGGTATGATCATTTTCCATACCGTTACCATACCGTACCGAAAATTTCGATAATTTCGATATTTTTCGGTATGAAAAGCTCGGTATACCGAAATTTCGGTATATTTACCCACCCCTAGTTTTTTTTAATGAGAAGTGTTTTTTTTTTAAATTAATATTATATACTGTATATATTATATAAAATATTTTACCAATAATATATATATATATTATAAAGTTTATATATTAATTCAGGGTGGGTCGGATACTCGTGGGTCGGGCATAAGATCCAGATCCGACCCATACTCAATACGGGGCGAATCTGACCTGATCCAAAGCTCGCTGGTGGGGTGGGTACCCGCGGGTCGGGTCAATATTGTCATTCGTACTTTTGATCTTTCGTTTTAGAGTTTTATGAGAGAATCCATTGAAATCTCTGGTTTTTAGAAGAGATTTTGAATAGTGCAATTTATTTATAATTTTGGAGGAGAATCCAACAAAATACATAGAGTATTAAAATCCATAGATGGTTGAATACCTAAAGATTTTTAAAGACTTTTTAAAATCCGTATTGAATACCTCAAAATTTTTAAAGACTTTTAAAAATATAAGTTGAATACTCCCAGTCCCAAACTTTGAAAGTCCAAAAAAATCCTACAGAATCCACAACCAATACACCCACCTAAATAATGGAAATTTGTATAAAATTAATTGTTAATGATATCTAACCCATTTACTTTTTTTTTTTTTAATAAATATGATTGTTTCAGTTAATGTAATTTTCGTTGATTAGGGAATGGAATCTACAAATGCATTTGTTATTTATTTTTGTTTTAAAAAATTTATAGTAGTTTTTACTATTTTTACCATAAACCTCCCTAAACTACCCCTATTTAATTTTTACAATAACTCTTTTGTATTGGAAATATATTAATGTATCTCTTTTTCCCTCTCCTGACAAAGTAAGTTGACATTAGGAGTGAGAATGGGCCAGACCTAATTAGGCTTAAAAAAAAAAAAGTTTGGTTTGTTACATATTTTTTAAGGAAAAGGCTCAATATAGTCCTGGTCAAAAAGCCTTTTAAAGGCCTTTTAGTCTTATCAGTGCATTTTTTTAAAAAATTCTACAGCAATATTATCATCAAATTGACTCTTTAAATCTCAAAGTGAAAGAAATAAAAGTAATAACAAATTTATCAAACGTTAAAAAAAAAAATCAACTATTTTTTCAACTATACAAAGAAAAATATAATTAATGTTGCTAAACTTTCTTACTTGTTTATGTATTTAAAAATCACATATTGTATACGTGTATATATATATATATATAAAGCTAAATAGGCCAGCATGTTGGGCTTAAAAGGCTTACGAAAAAACTTGAGTCCAACCTATTTAGCTAAATAGGCTTCTAAAAAAGCTTGAGTTCGACTTGTTTGTTAAACGAGTCAAGCCGAGCTGAGCTTTAATAGGTCGAGCCGTAGACCCCTGTCGGGTAGCCTGACCCATTCCCACCCCTAGTTGACATTCTATTTTTTCTATATTAATTTTTGTCTAAATAAAAAAGATAATTTTTAATAAGGGGTAAATATATCAACAAAATATATTCTTTTATTTTATACAAAATAGCAAAGACGACTTACTTTATGAAAAAAAGGGAGCAAGTAATGGATCTATATATGTATTTCTATTTGATTAAGGAAATTGAATCTAATCCATTTTAACTCGGTGCAAATTAAGAAATGTAATTTATCCCTTTCTCGCAATTGAATTTAATGGATTAAGTCTAATGTTTTGAATTAAAGCTTTTAAGTGTATCAAATATTTTAATTGATTGATGCTAAAGGCTATTAGTGTAGCAATTCGATGAAGCCTAAGTATGTCAGAATAACTCATATTTTAATGTCCAATTGACCCATGAAGCACGTACATCTCAAATATCCGGATTTAATATTTAAATTTTATGGAGAATTTTTCAGTTTATAACTGTCTTGTAAAATAAACTTAAATTTTTCACTTTTTCAATTACCTCATATATGTATTAAATCTTGGATTTTATTTGATAATCTTGAATATTGTAACATATCTTGAACTAACATATCTTCCAATAAGTTGTACAGAATTACTGATGTAGTTATGCAATGTTGAGGAGAACATAATCATTTGCTCCTGAACTAAATAATATATAATATTCCCAAAATGGTAAGTAGCTATGAGCATTTGTTTATTGATCAAACTAAAAATTCTAATTAACCAACCATCTAACATTGATGAAAGTGTGGTTAATTTATTTCACGAACAACGTGAAGGAACTTGGGCTGGTCCTTGAAATTGAACAACATTGGGACTGGAGCACAAGGCCTTAGTTGGTTGTCCCTTGAAAGTGATGTCAATCCCAACTATATGTATATCTTGACATGGCGTACTCTTACTACATTGAATGTTCACCGAGGTGGCCTGTGATGAGCTGCCACGCACACCTACATACTTCACTCCTCTTATTTTCACACTCGACTCCCCATCATGCGCACATGATCCGAATGGGCAATAGTATTGATCAATAATGATCGGATTACGAACCGAGTCCATCTCGATGTTTGTAAATGTAACATCAGAAACAACGTTCGACGATAATGAAGGCGCCCAGGTTTTGATCCTCCCCCCGTATAGGGTCTTGCTCAAAGTGCAATTTCTCACCGTAATTCCGCTCACATCCTCTTCTCCCTTATATCTACCTAAGCTTCCAATGCTGATACCGTGGCCCGGCCCACAAAACACACTAGAGACGTTTACGTTTCTACTTCCGTCCCCCATGGACACACAGTCGTCTCCGGTGCCTATGGTGGAATCCACGATGGTAACGTAGTTGGAACGTGCAATGTGAATTCCATCAGTGTTGGGGCTGTCTTCTGGTGCTGATATTGTCACACTTTTCACATTCACATTTTGGGAGTTATCGATGTTGAGATGGAACATTTTGCTGTTGACTAAATGTATGCCTTGAATTATGACATTTTTTACATATTTCATCTTCAATGTCTAAAAAACCACACACAATAATATTCATTAATCTCCATAACATTGACACAATAAAGTTGATTTTTTATTTTATTTTTGGACTACAATATATATTTCAAAATAGTGAATTAAATCGAGAGTTTTTAATTCTCATGTGCCCATATCTATATATATGGTTAATTGCATGCATGTTTCACTTTATATTTACAATACATATACATATACATTGAAAATCGTACGTGACAGTGAAATATATTTATGTGATAAAACACGGAAAGATGAAACATATACTCTCTCCGTCCCGGAAGTGTTTGCACCACAAAGTGGACACACTTATTAAGAAAAATGTGTAATGAGTGGAGTGTTGAGGGGTAATTTTGTAAAGTAATATGAATAAAGTAAAAATAGTGGTTGAAATAAGTGTAAAAGTAATACTACCCGTCTACCTCCGTCCCTGAAAAGCTTTCATTTGATGGAACGAAGTTTAAGGAAAAAATATAATAATTAGAGCTTTGAAGGTAATTTTGTAAACTTTTATATATAAAGTAAATAACGTAGTTTTGATTGAATGTATGATGGACCCCAAAAGATATTGTATGAAGGGTAAATACGTGTATATCGTGAAAGTAACTATGAAAACTTTTCAGGGACGGAGGGAGTAGCATTTTGTGTAAATATGTGAATTTTATGAGGGTGGGGTTTATGGAGTAGTTTCCTTTTTAAGGTGTGCAAACAATTGTGGGACGGACAAATAAGGCAAGTGTGCAAACAATTATGGAACGGAGGGAGTAGTATATATTAAAAAAAATTGAATTATTTATAATTACTTACAGCGGGACGCATGCCACAATTTCCGGACTTGCAACGAGACCATGCAGAGGCTCCATTTCCGTCAATGGTGCCTCTACCGGAAATTGTAAGACCGTCAACCTTATTAAAAAGGAGCCAATAATCTCCAACACCGGAGCTGCTCGCTATGAGTGTTCCGTCAATACTTAACCGTGTTTGCCCAATGCATGGCCCTTCAAAATCTCCACCACTCACAAAGAAAGTTCCTTTAGGAACGGAAAGTGTGCCTCCGGCAGTTTGACAAGCTTTGTTCCATGCGTTTAGAACAGCCTACGTTCATAATCATCAAACCATTATTATAACTAATATAACAAATTAATTTCAATAGAATATATATATATATACCTGTTTATTATCTGTTTTTCCATCAGCTTTTGCACCAAAATCCGTGATGATAAAATTTTTAGTTTGAGCAACAACAGACCAAATAGAAGTGAGTATCAAAAGAATAGACATCATATATGATGAATTCATGTTTACGTGCCTAATAATCTAATAATGCGTAAGCACTTGAATAATGGTTTATGTGACAATTGACAAATGAAAAATAAAACACTAGTTATATATATATATACTGGATGCATATCATGAATTACTTGAAGCCTAATTTAGTCATTTCTATTTATTATAATTTAATTATACAAATTCAAATAATATTTCCGTAATTAATTGTCATAGAATTTTATTCGTTTTTCCGAGTAAATAGAAAAGTCAACGATACTTTTTAAAACATTAATATAATTCGCAAAATAACGAAATTTAAGTGACAATTAATTTTGTTGGTTTAATAATAATATCATTATTACTTTTATTTATGATTATTTGAATACAAATCATGGATGGGTTTTATTAGTCGGATGAAATTTTATTAAACTAGAAAATTTAATTTGTTCTCGCGCGTTCTAATTAATTGCATTGCTACATTTTTGTTATCACAAAAACTTTATGCAATATTAACCAATTAATATAAATTTAGGTTAAAATTTGCGGGTCAATCTTAATTATAATATTTTTTTCACTTCTAAATATTATTTCACTACATGATTAAAATTATGTTATTACAAGATCGAAATTTTGTCACTACAAGACCAAAAATGTATTACTACAAGTAAAAAATAGTATTATGCTACTACATGATTAAAACTATATATATATATTTTTTTTGGCGAAATTATACTAAAAAAAATTTTGAAGTAAAAAATATTCTGCTATTACATGATTAAAACTATGTTACTACAAGACCAAATTTTTATCACTACAAGGTCAAAAGTGTATTACTACATGTCTAAAAATATTTCGGACACTTAATTTTTTGGATGAATTTATCAGAATATTTTTAGACATATAGTAGTAAACTTTTGGCCTTGTAGTGGTAAAATTTTGACCTTTTAATAACAATATTTTGGTTATGTAATAAACCACATGTTTACAACTCGTAAATTTTCTAGAAAATCTAGATCCGAATTTAAAATTGTTAATTATACGTATTTCATGTGTGACACAAATATTTCCCTTTTGTTATATAAAATTCGGTGATATGGTAACTAAAGGAATATCTATAATATGATCTTATCATCATTATAACCTTTTTTTTTTCTCCATTCAACAAATAAATGATTTGTTGATGTTTTAACATTAAATAGTCTTTTAATTAACCTTTTTTATAAAATATAATTGATTTATTATAAAAAATTATTCATTAATTAAAAGTAAATTTATCAATTTATATATCTTCTTAATTTCATTAAAAAAGTTAAAACGACATTTATTTGTTAACGGATGGACTATTGACAGTCAACTATATCTTTTCATTTATTTCAAAAATATAATTAATACTCATATTTAATTATTGTTAGAAATTAATTATTAATATTAAATATGAGTATATATAAGGGTAAATTTTATAAATTCAAAATATTTTATCGGTATGTATGAAAAAATGTTGACTATCTTTAGAGTAATTAATTTTTGGGTGGGGCTATTAACACCCCATATAATTTTATACATACCCCATTATCTTAAAGACAAAATTAAAATAGATATGGATAAAATAACTATATTAAAGACAAAAATAAATATGGATAAAATAACTAAGTAACTTTTATATAAATAGGGAGTAAAATATATTTAATATTTGAAAATATTTTTAAAAAGTCAAAAAAATATTTAAAATAATAAATCAATTAAATTTTTTTAAAAAAATCTGAGAAGATCAAATAAAATCTGAAAATATTAAAAAAAAAAATTTAAAAATCAATTAAAGATAACTAAAAACGTAAAAATATTTAATAAGTTTGATAAATTGTAAAAAAAAATTAAAATTAAAAAATTAAGAATTCAAATTAATATAAAAAAATTAAAAAATATATTTAATAAAATCAACTAAATCTTCAAAAATTAATTAAATAAATAAGCTTTGAAGATTCACAAAAACTTGCATGCAATATTTCATATGTGAAATATTGCCACGTTTAGTAAATGGACTCCTTGTAAAAAAAAGTAAATGGACTCAACATAGAATTGGGCTGTTAAATTGGGTCAACATGCTTTATTAATTTTATCCATTTTTTCCCAATTTCCAGATTTCCATATGATTTATTAATTTTACTTTATTGATTTTCAAATTTAGTGACAAATTATTTTGATATGTAGTATTATACTTTTTCATATAGTAATATTTTTTACATAATGAAAGTAATTTTTTTTTACATGTGGTAATATGTTTTTGTTCATGTATTTTTTTAAATCTGTTGTCATATTTTTTTTTTCTATTCATGTAATAATAATTAATATTGTTTATACATGTAGTAATTTAATTCTTTTATTTTAGTAAAACATTTTTTTAAAATGTAGTGACAAGTTTTTTGATATGTAGTATCATACATTTTTTATGTAGTAATATTTTTATTTAAGGAGTAACATTTTTTGTACATGTAGTAATATATTTCTGTTTATGTATTTTTTTAAATCCATTGTCATATTATCATTTTTTTTATTCATGTAGTAGTAGTTAATATTGTTTATACATGTAGTAGTTTAATTCTGTTCTTTTAGTAAAACATTTTTTTTTAAATGTAGTGAAAAGTTTTTTGATACGTAGTGGTATTATACATTTTTCATGTAGTAATATTTTTTATTTAATGAAATAACATTTTTGGTACATGTAGTAATATGTTTCTATTCATGTATTTTTTTAAAATATGTTGTCATATTAAGAGAAATATTTCTGTAATTTAACATATTATATTTTAATTAAATAAATTTATTTACGTTATTTAATGTACATATTTTATTATATTATTGTGTACATGCATATTTGTTGAGAACCCGCAAAACTAGCTTAAAATTTTTAACTTTTAGTTAAATGGGCCAAGATTTTGGGCTTTTGCCTAAATTGGGTAAAATGCATGCATGAAATATTTCATGCAAGACTAGCCCCTTGAAGATTTAGTTGATTTTTTAAGGGATTATATTTTTTTTAGTCCATTAAGTTACCACAATTTTGAATTTAGTCCATCAGGTTTACACTTTTTGAATTTAGTCCATTAAATTTCGATTTATTTTAATTTTGGTCCAGTTACCTGCTATAACAAGTTTAACAGGTCATTTTTTAAAACACACCCCATAAAATGTTATAAACACCCCAAATGTTAAACACACCACACTAAAATTTAAAAATCTTTTTTTATTACTATACACACCCCCAGCTATTTCCTATTTAATAAATTATCAAAAATAATTAAATTAAAAAAATAAGAATTCAAATTAATATGAAAAATATAAATAAACAAAATCGCCTAAATCTTTAAAAATTAAACAAAGCTAAAATAATTAATTTAATTAGTTTTGAAGATTTAGTTGATTTTCTACCATTTTTAAATTTTATTTAACCTTATTTTCGATTTTTTTTTTTATAGAAATTAGAATACAAATAAAACATTAATAAAGCAATAGAGTTTTAAATTTTTAAAATTATTTTTTTAAATATTTCTTTTACATTACATGAACCTACTAACACCCCATAAATTTTATATACACTCCAAACGTTAAACACAAAAATTCCAAAATCAAATATAGTAAAATAAAATCATAAACATATTTAATAAATTACTAAAAATAATTAAATTAAAAAAAAGTAAGAATTCAAATTAATATAAAAAATATAAATAAAACCTATAAAAAATCACTAAAATCTTCAAAAATTAAACAAAGCTAAAAACATGAATTAATTTAATTAGTTTTGAAGATTTGATTGATTTTTTTACTATTTTTGAAGATTTGTAATAAATTTAAAAAAAAAATCAACTTGAAAAAATTATTAAATTAAATAAATAAATCTTTAAAAGTATTAAAAAAATTAACTAGAATTTTAAAACTAATTAAATTAATTAATTTTTTAGCTTTATTAAAATTTTGAAGATTTACGTATTTTTTATAGGTTTTATTTATATTTTTCATATTAATTTAAATTCTTACTTTTTAATTAAATTATTTTTGACAATTTATTAAATATGTTTATGATTTTATTTAACTATATTAGATTTTTGAATTTTTATGTTTAACGTTTGGAGTGTATATAAAATTTATGTGGTGTTAGTAGGTTCATGTAATATAAACGAAATATTTACAAAAAAATAAAACAAAAATAATTTAGAACTCCATTGCTTTATTAATGTTTTATTTGCGTTCTAACTTCTATAAAAAACGTCGAAAATAAGGCTAAATAAAATTTAAAATAGTAAAAAATCAACTAAATTTTTAAAACTATTTAAATCAATTAATTTTTTTTTTTAGCTTTGTTTAATTTTTGAAGATTTGAACGATTTTTTATAGGTTTTATTTATATTTTTCATATTAATTTGAATTCTTTTTTTTTAATTTAATTATTTTTGACAATTTAATAAATATGAAATAGTTTGGGGTGTGTATAGTAATAAAAATGATTTTTAAATTTTAGTGTGGTGTGTTTAACATTTGTGGTGTGTATATCATTTTATGGGGTGTGTTTTAAAAAATGACCTGTGAAACCTGCTGTAGCAAGTAACTTGATCAAAATCAAAATAAGGGTGTGTTTGCAAACAATAGTAGTTGATTCAAAGTGATTAAAATTGATTTTTGTAGTAAAATTGAAAGTAGATAGTGTTTTAAAAATAAGCACTTCTAATCAATTTTTTAAATGTTGTGGTATACAAATCACTTTTTTATAATTTTACAAAAAACACCCTTATTACATTTGAATAAATAATGAGTAAAAATAAAATATTGTTTAAATTGTGAGGGCAAAATTGTAAAATTAGTGAGTGTAATGATTAGAAGCACTTAGAAGTTGTTAGAAGCATGGGGAGGGGTGCTTGACCAAAAATGCTTTTAAGTAATTAATTTAATCACTTACTTGTGTTTACAAACACTTCAAAAGTGATTCTATTTAAAAAAGAAGTGCTTTTAAGCACATAATTTTGTTTGCAAACACCCACTAAATCGTAACTTAATGGACTAAATTCAAAAAGTGGTAACCTGATGGACTAAATTCAAAATTGTGGTAACTTAATGGACTAAAAAAAATATAATCTCATTTTTTAATATTTTAAAATTTTTTGTAGTTTTAATTAATTTTTGAATATTTTTTTATATTTGATTTTTTTATTTAGTACTAATTTTTAAATATTAAATTGATTTTTCTTTCTCTTTTTTATTTAGTTTATCAAAATTTTGATTTCTTAACTTAATATTTTTAATTTAGTTATTTTTAAATTTTATTTAATTTTATCCAGATTTAATTAAAAAAATCAATTTAATTATTTTGAAATTTTAGTTGATTTTTTTATAATGTTTTAAATTTTTTAATTGGTTTTTTCATTCAAATATTTATTAATTTTTTAATATTATTAATATATTTTTTGATTTTTTTTACGGATGATATATTTTTAAGATTTACTTAATCTTAATATATAATGTTATTTTTATTTTTATTTAATTTGTATTTTTTTTAAGTGTTAAAGGGCAAATAAGAAAGAATTGGAATATGATTAATAATAAAAATTAATTTTTAAATTTTAATGGGGTGTGTTTAACATTTGGGGTGTATATAACATTGTACGGGTGTTAATAGCCCCACCCTTAATTTTTTCAATTAATGTAATTTTCATTGACAATGGAATGGAATCTAACCCATTATAACTCAATGCAAATTAAGTTACATAGATAAAACGTGGAGATTAATATATCTAAAACTTAATTTTTTCTTTTCATAAAGTTTGTCGTATTTGATTTTTATTTTTATTTCAAAAGTTTGTGGCTTTTTCTATTTCTATTACGAATTTTTCTAAATTACCCCTTTGTAACTCCTACAATATTACTTTTAATTGGAAATATATGAGGAAATTTTATTTTTAGTCCTATAAGTTTGATACTCCGTACATACCAAAATAAATCCTTTAAGTTTCAACTTTACAAAATACCGTCCTTTACCTTTCAAATTTTGCCCCTTTTTACATCAATTTTTATCCTTTTTTACATCAATTTTTATCCTTTATGTTTTGTAGGAATTAAAATTGGTAAAGTTGGTGCCACATATATTTAAAAAAGCCACATCATCATGCCACATCACATTATATTAAAAAAATAGAGCTAATAACACCCCAAAATATTCTATACACACCCCATAATTTTAAATACAAAAATAGATATATATAAAATGACTAAATAACCCTTATATAAATAAAGAGAAAAATAATTTTAAAAAATAACATGAAAAATCTGTAAAAAAGTGTTGGAGCTTCAGGAGGAAAGGTCTCTCCAACTTGCTCTTAGAGAAAGCAGAGCTGAAAGCAGGACCAAATCCAAGTCAAGGACCAACTCATCTGGTTCTGGTACTCCAGAATCCAAGGTCCCTGAAGGTCAACCAATAGAGGCCAACATCCCTGAAATTCAGAACCCTGAGCCCAACTCCCCTGAAACCCACATAACCCTAACCAATCAACCTATCACCCCCATCAATCTTACAAAGAGATATTCTCCAGAAGGGAGTGTGCAAAGAAGTGGGATAGATGTGCTAGCAGATATAGCAGTAGATGAGACAAGATTACATTCTCCTCTTGACTCATCTATGCTCAATTATTCAAAACTCTTAGAAGCTGCACTCTTTGAACCAACCCCCCTGAGTAAAGCCCCTTCAGATCCATTGCTCTCAAAAGCAACTGAAGCACCTTCTAGTGCACCCAACCCTTCTGGAGCCAACATTTCTGAACTAAACCTTCCTGAAGCCACATTAGGAGAACCCAGAGCCAACTCCCCTATAACCCAAAGTCCCCATTCAAGTGGAGATGCGGAGGAGTATACTTATGAAAGTATGCTCAGAGGAGGAGCCAAAGCTACTCTGGACAGTTTGTACCCACAGCTTGCTGAATTTCCAAGAATTCAGAAGACATTTCATGATCTAAGGATGCTTGTGGATGTAAAAGACAAGTCTATGATGGAGATATCACAAGTCATCCAAGATAAGGGTGCAAACTGGTGGCAAGTAGAGGAGAACAGACTGCTACACTTTGCTGGAGTTTCAAAGACAAGGTTTCTCATTGTAGAGGAAATTTTTGCAAAGTTGGTAGATGATAAGATCAATGAGGAGAGGGAAAGGAAAGCAAAGGGCATCAAACATCCTGATAGTAGCTCAAATGATGATGACTCCCCTGATGATCCTTCAAACCCCTCAAAACCCAACCCTCCTGAAACCCCTCAAGCTAATCTCCCTAAGCCTTCTGTATCAGAAAGACTATCCAACCCTCCTAGAACCTATCATAGGAAAGACTCTGTATCTTCAGAGGTGTTGACCAAGGGTGGTAACACAACCAAAGACACATTTGCCAATGAAGGTTCTTCTGAACCCAAGGCACAGCCTAAAGATGTGGAGGTTCCAGTATTAGAGGCTGGTTTGGTTAAGGCCTATTCAGTGTCAGGAGAGTTGGACACTGATCAGCCCTTAATAATTCAGGATGACTCAGTGGCTGTTGATATAAGCACTGTGATCTCCCCACAACTGCCATCTTTGAACCTTGTTGAAGGTGGAGATGTTGCAGGATTAGGTGATGGAGTTGAAAAGGAGATGTTAGTGGAAAAACCAGAGGGAGTAGTAGATGAAAGAGATGTGGTGATCACTAGGATAGTGAGTGTACCACCAAATGAGGGAGATATAAGTGAGGAAGGGCAGGCTATTCTTGAAGTCAAATTTGAACTTCAGGAATCCCTTGATGAGAGGAGGCCTGTACCTTTAAGTGAGGAAATCATTAATGAAGGGACAAAAGAAATAGTTGAAAATGAGGAGAAGACCGCTGATGTATCAGAGTCTTATGAAAAAGAAATTGAGGGAGATAAATGTGTTTTTACTGACTCATTTGATTTGTCTGATATTGCAGGTATAACCTTTGATCAAATTTTTGCAGATGAACTCCTAACAGATGCACCCATCCAAGTTGATAGTGGATCAGCACAAGCTTTGCTTGGGATGCAATCAGAGAAGTTGGATTCTTTGGCTTATCAAGTCCAATCAGCTCATGCAGAAACCACTGGAGCCTTGGATGAGCATGGAAGAACTTTGGCATCTGTAGAAATGAGGCTAACTGGCTCAGAGGATGTGGTGTTGCCTACCTTGGAAGCAAGGATCAGTAGAGTTGAGACTGGTTTGCAAACCATCTCCACTGAAGTCATCAAAGCTAAAAACACCATGAGGTCAGTATCAAAGGATGTAAAGAAAGAGCAGTCCTTGCTAAGAATCAACCACAATAGGAATGTGAAGACATTGAGGTCAGTTGTGAAGAAAGCTCTTGGAAGAAAAACTGCCCTGCAAAGGCAAAGAGCTGAAGAGCAAAGGCTAGCTATGGTGAAAGCAGCCTCAGAAATTTTTTCCCAAGAAGTGTTGGCCAACATTGCTGAAGGTGTAGTGGCCAACCTCACTGAGCTTCTTAAGGCCCAACTGGATGCATCTCTAAAGGCAACCATGGAGGAGGTTGTTCAACAGAAAATGAAACCTGTTCAAGCTTTCCTTAGCTTGAGAAGTGATAGGATGCAAAATATACATGATGAGAATGTATATCTGTTGGAGGAGATGAAGTCTCTAACCCAAGCCCAGTCCTTATTGGCATCTACTATGAGTGAATTGAAGCCTGAATGTTTTGATGCTGCCAAAAAGGGGGAAAGGGAAAGAGCAAGGGCAAAAGGTGCCTTAGTGATTGGAAGCCCAGTCAAAGGGGGAAAGGGTAAAGACAAAGCTCCTGAAGGAAAGGGAAAGGAGCCAGCAGTGCTAAACTTAGAAGAATTGGATGAAGAGGAGCAATTAGCACTTGCCTTGAAAAATTCAATGGCCTCAGCTCAAGAGGAAAGAGTGAGGTTACAGCAAAGGCCAAGTGGTGAGGTGTCTGGTTTGGACAAAGATGCTGAAGGTGTCCAAACTAGAGGGAAGATCAAGAGGGCAAAAGGAAAGAAAAGACAAGTTGAGACATTCACTGACTTTCCCAACAGCTTTGATCTACCACCTGAATTCAGAATTGATGATGAGCCTATCTCAAAGAAGGCCAAAACTGCTGAAAATCCCAAGAATGCTGAAGAGGACAAGTCTTCTGAATCTGCCAAAGATGCTGAAGGTCCCAAGACCACTGAAGATATTGAAGAACTATTTGCTGAAGGATTTGGACCTGAACCCAAGAAGAAGACAACTGTCCTAGCTGATGATCCATCAAAGCTATTTCATGAAGGGTTTGGCAAAGACCCTGAAACTCAACAGAAACTGGCCATGATGAGGGCCCAAGAAAAGATGGATTTGATGGATGAAGCACAAAGAACAAGAGATAAGAGAAGAGCAGACTTCCAGAAGCCAAGAAGGAAGAGAGCAACCTATAACAAGATGAAGCCACAGCTATTGATCCCAATGGACACCAAATATCCTCACTTGGATAAATGGGTGCCAAAACAGCTGAATGACTCATGGGAGGAAGCCAAAAGGGAGTATGTCTATGATCAATATGTCATTGACAGATGGAATGGAAGAGATGCCAACTCCACTTTTGCTGAGTTCATGATAGAGTACTACAGAGAACTTTATCAACAATTGCTTGCAGCTGCTGACATTGCAAGATTTGAACTCACTGCCCCCAAGCCAATCATATACATGCCTCCAAAGCTTGAAGGATGGATTGAACAAGCAAGAATTCTGAGAGAATTCACTGAGATCCTCAAGCTAAACAAGATGGTTCTTGGACCTAAGGGAACAAACCAAGAAGCCATGGCCTTGAAAAGAAGAGTGTGGGCACAGTATGGGATGCTGCCACCTCGTGAGGATGATCTTTGAAATGGCTAAGTCTTCTGACCTCTTGATTGATCAACTATGCTGAAATGTGGTCAAGATAGCTGATGTGGTGTGCTATGATAATCTGTTTGCTCTGATATGATCTGGATTGCTCTGATATAAGCATGATTCTCTGATATCTGATGTTTTGCTCTGATCCAAATACTGCACAGTGGTTTAGTGTTTGCTATGATACTAAAACTCTGTAAATGCTTTGAATTGTAATAGTGAAATGCTCTGATGTAATTAGTGTTTTTGATTCATGCTCTGATATGTTAATTTCAACTATCAACATGCTTGTAATGATTTTCTAATGAATGATAGTTGAATTTACTTTGAATCAAGAAACACTCATCTCTCTATGTCTATCTATGAAACCTACGTGCAACATGAATGGTGAGTACACTAACACATTGCTTTTCAGGATAATTGACCTTAGTCATGTCTTCTGAAGATAAATGTAATAGGTGTAGTCAAGTCACTTTTGCATAGAATATAGGTTTTGGCATCATCAAAAAGGGGGAAATTGTTGGGAATAAAATGAGATATGTTTTGATTGAATACCAAAACCCCTAAGACATGCCTAAGTCAAGTTGAGTATGTTCTAGAAATGTTAGAACATATAGTATAAAGGCTAGATGAGGAGCTAATATGTTAGGTAGCTCTTAGTTGATTAGATGCACAATTTGAGGGGGAACATATGCCTTGAAGTCCATCAAGAACAAGTCCCCTCAAGGCTCAAACTCTGGATACAACACAAAGTCTTTTGAAGACCAACTATGCTGATCAGGAGAGTTGTCCAGAGGAGTTGTCTCAGCACAACTAATCAAGATCAAGTGTACTGAAAGCTTGAGGTCAACTATGCTGAAGAAATAGAGACAACCATACCCTAAAGAACTACAAATCAACATGCTAAGATCACCTTGAAGTGAAACAAAGGGTATGAGCCAAGTCATCTGAAGAAGAGCAAGCCAACCTTGCTGATAAGCAAGTCTGCTGATAGTGATAAGGAGAGTTGTCCAAATGATGAGGAATGTTGTCCTATCATTGGAACAACCTTCAGAAGCCATGTCCAAGTCCTAACAAGAGAATTTGAAAGTCAGACATTGGGTAGAGTGCTGCAGAATGAAGACAAAGTCTTGACAGCCGTTTATTTCCCAAATGAGGACATGTCACTATCAAGATTATGTCTTCAAAATTGAAGAACTGAAAGAAGACATTTATGGACATTTGGGGCTGCCTCTCCAACGGGCAAATCCTTCATTTGTCTATAAATACAGAAGTGTGAAGACCATTTGAAAGCATCCAACTTCAACCTCAACCAAGCACCTCTAACCTCAAGTTCTTACAAGCTAGAGTGCTTTCAAAGCTTTCAAAGACTATCTTAGTCTTCAAACACTTCTTCTAAGCTGTACTACATTGTATATCCATACACAAGCTTAGAGAGATATCCTATCCTTATACACTGATCTTCATTGTAAAGGATATCTCATTAGTTGGAACCTTACTTCAACCCTTACCCCTTTCAAGAGTGAAAAAGAGAAGGTTGTAGTAGTAGAAGTGGTAGGAGCTGACTGTTGAGAGAAGAACAGTTCAGTTCTGAGTTGAGAAGAGGGTACTAGGACTCTAGACATCCTAGGGATCAATTCACCAAGGAGTGGTGTTCTTGATCAAGTGCACCTTGGCACTATAAAACAAGTTAATTCAAAGAGTGAAGGAATTATCCTGTTAAATCAGGGAAAGTGGATGTAGGAGCTTGAGTCTCTGAACCACTATAAACTCTTGTGTTGATTTACTTTCAAAGTACTTTCATACATTCAACACTGCACACAAAACCGATATTTCAAAGATTACACATTCAAAGACTGTGCAAAACCTATTTGGACAAGTTCCCTGAAACTGGACTGTATTGTTTGACTAAGGGATTTCAGAAACTAAAGGAGTCTAATCTAAAAGGGCCAACCACTATTCCGCACATATAACTCCCCTAGATAGTTATTCAACTAAGTACTTAATAGTACTTAGTAGCTTGATTATCTTAGAAGAGTTAATCATCTTCAGTAGAGTTGTCCAAAACAACCTTGCTGAGCTCTGGTTTGATCTAGTTTAAAAGAATTTGCAAACAAGTGTATTCCCCCCCATACACTTGTTATATACTCCTTTCAGGACCAACAAGTGGTATCAGAGCAGGGGTTCAAAGACCACTGCTTCTGAAAAGTCATATTGGTTTTCAAAATCATATATTTGGTGTGGTCACTGAACTGATCTGTCTGAAATCCTATCAACTGTTGACTAACTGTTTATTCTTGAGATATGGCCAACAACAATGCTGCTCTTCCACCTCCTGCTGTCCAAGGATTGGACAACATGGCCACAAATCCAGTCAACCACATTTCACACCACAAACTGCCCATGTTCTCAATAGATAACTATGATTTCTGGAAAATTAGAATGAGGGCTCATCTTGCATCTCTACACAATGATATGTTGAGAGTGATCACAATGATATGTTCACCTTTGTCAATCCCAGAGTCACAGAGGCTCAAAGAGCAGATATAAGGGAATTGATTCCCAAAGATGAAGATGACTTCACTGCTGATGAAAAGAGGAAAGATAATTTGAATTATCTTGCCATGAACACCCTCTATCAAACAATTCCAGATGCAATCATGGGAAGGGTCTACCACTGCACAACTGCCAAGGAGATATGGGATACTCTTGCAGAAATGTGTGAGGGTACTGAAAAGATCAAGGAGAATAAGCTCCAAGTTGCTGTGCAGAAATTTGAACAGTTTGCAATGGAGTCTGAGGAGTCCATTGATAAGTTTGCTGGTAGATTCACTGATGTGATGAATGAGATCAACTCATTGGGCAAGGTCTACCCAAAGAGAGAAGTTGGATTGAAGATCTTGAGAAGTCTCACTCAAAAGTGGGATGTCTATGCTGTAATGATGCAAAATACCAAAGATCTCTCCACCATGCCCATGCAACAAATCTTCTCAGAACTCAAAGCTTATGAGTTCGACCTCAATAGAAGAAAGCCTGTTGAGGAACCTTCAAATCCTACTAAGGGAGTGGCATTCAAAGCCAAAACTGCTGAACCAGAAATGCAGTCCACTCCAAGATCATCAAAGTCAGTCTCAAAGACTGAAATGAAGGAAGAACTAGCCTTGATGGCTAGGAGGTTTGAAAAGCTAAACTCAAAGTTTGGTAGATACAAGAAATTCTACCAGGACAACAAATTCAGGAGATACAACTCTTCTGAAGCTCAGGCTGAGGTCAAAAAGCCTGAAGAGAAAAGCTCAGAGGACAAGTACTCTGATAGGAGAAGGTCCAGTAGAGCTGAACCCTCATCATCAAAAAGAAGAGAAGAATCAAAGAAAGATGATGATGAAGATCTGTGCTATAACTGCAAAAAGAAAGGGCACTTCCAGTATGACTGCCCTGAATTAAGCTCTAAGGAGAGAAGAGAGAGGCAAGCTAAAAGAGACAGAAAGTTCACCAATAGAAAGGCCATGATGGCTGGTGAAGAATCTGACAGTGCTGAAAGCTTCAACTCTTCTGATGGACTGTTCTCCAACAGTGATGATGATGATGATGTCTGCAACATGGCTCTTAAGGATGATGAGGTATCCTCTACTTCTAGTTCACCATCATTCATCTCACAAAACAATAGTGAGGTCAACTTGAAGCTTTCCCTTGGAAAGTTGATGGAAGATTTCGCTATGTTACAAGAATTTCATGATAATTGTGTGAGAGAAAATGAAAGATTGGCTATTGAACTTGCCAAAAACTCTGAGGCAGTTGTTGATGTCAAAACTACTGAGTTGTATCAACAAGTCTTGAGAGAGCTTGAAGAAGCAAATCTCAGGATAGTTGACCAACAAAAGGAGATTGATGATCAACTTCTTTCTCAGAAGAGAAAAGATTTTGAACTTAAAATTCTAAATGCCAAGTTTGAAAACCTCTCACATGAATATGACATTCTTAAATCAAGTGAAGAGAGCCTGAAACTAAAGATGTCTGCTCTGAAGAAATCCTCTAGAGCAATAGAGGAAATTCAGAGTTATCAAAGACCTATGGCTCAAAGAAGTGGATTAGGTTTTGATCAATTTGAATCTTCACCTTGTCTTAGTGTTGCTTCTGTAAGTAACACTAAGAGAATCTTTGTTAAGTCAGTGGCACAAACTGAAAATGAAGTAAATCAGCCACTGGACAAAGGAAAGGGCAAAATAAATGACTTGCCTACTCAAGTGCATCAGGAGATTAGGCCGAAACCTAAGGAAATGGCCAAAGCCCCTGAACACAAGAGGAATGTTGGTCAGCAGAGTAGACCCAATGGAAGGGCAACTCTCCTGAACAATGTTCAGAGGAGTTATCCAAGGTATAATCAGCCTAGGCCAACTCTTCTGAGAAAGCCTCAGCTGACTAGACCTAAGGACAACTATCCTCAAAAGGCAAAATAAAATGAGACAACCAAAACCCTTCATACCAAAGGGTAATGGTCATAAGAAAGCCTTTCCTCAAAGATTCCCTCAAGTAGCACAAAGAACTCAAAAGTTCAGGAGATTTGACAACTCTCCTGAAACTTACAGAGTTAACACTTTCACACACACTTTCCCAAAGGCATTTAAGGGAAAGACAGTGTATGTAGATGCTAGAGGAAGACAACTTAGCCACCTTGAATCAATCAGGGTTATTAGGCAAGTTTGGATTCCTAAAGGTACAGCTAACCTCTCAGGACCCAAAACTCAAAGGGTACCTAAACCTATCTAATTGCAGGTACCATTGGGCCACAAGAAGAGGAGCATGAGCAAAAAGTCAGCATGGTACCTTGATAGTGGATGTTCAAGGCACATGACTGGAAACAAGGAACTCCTCACTGATTTTATTGAAAAAGAAGGCCCAAATGTCACATTTGGAGACAGCTCACAAGCAACTACAAAAGGTTATGGTACTTTGATGATTGGTAACATCAAAGTATCCAATGTGTCTTATGTGGTTGGTCTCAAGTATAATCTCCTAAGTATCAGTCAATTCTGTGATAAAGATTTCAATGTTGAGTTTTCTAGTGGAAAATGCTTAATCAAAGATAAGACTCAACAAACTCTATTGACTGGAACTAGGAAAGGAAATGTGTATTTTGCAGACTGGGACAAGTCTACTGATGCTGCATGCTTCATTGCTAAGAGTTCTAGTGAACAAAGTTGGTTATAACATAAAAGATTAAACCACTTGAACTTGAAAACAATGAACAAAATTGCTAGAAATGCATTAGTTAAAGGACTACCTAATGAGGTTTTCATTAAGGAGCATGTTTGCAAACCATGCCAAGAAGGAAAACAGATTAAAGCCTCATTTAAAGGAAAACCAGTCATCTCTACTGAAAGGGTGCTTGAACTTCTACATATGGACCTATTTGGACCAATTACCACTGCAAGCATAAATGGTAGAAAATACATATTGGTTGTAGTAGATGACTTCTCTAGGTTCACATGGGTAGTGTTTCTCCTTAATAAGAAGGAACCTCAAGTCAAACTGCCTGAACTTCTAAAGAGACTGTCAAATGAGAAAAGCCTTAGCATTATCAAGATAAGATCTGATAAAGGCACTGAGTTCATAAATTCATACATCAATGAGTATTGCACATCTAATGGAATAGCTCATGAAACCTCAGCAGCTAGAAGTCCCCAACAAAATGGAGTAGCAGAAAGAAGAAATAGAACTTTAAAAGAAGCTGCTAGAACTTTAATTGCTGATTCAAATTTGCCTAAGAGGTTTTGGGCTGAAGCTATAAACACTGCATGCCATACTCAAAATAGATGCCTGATTACTAAGGGGCAAGGCAAAACCCCCTATGAACTCTGGAAAGGAAGAATGCCTAAAGTGTCATACTTTCATATCTTTGGTTGTAAATGTTTAATTCACAATAATGGGAAAGAACAGCTGAAAGCCTTTGATAGCAAAGCTGATGAAGGAGTATTCCTTGGGTACTCTCAAATCAGTAGAGCTTTCAGGGTCTTCAACAAGAAAAACCTTATTGTGGAGGAAACACCTCATGTTGTGTTTGGTGAATCTATTCATGAATTCAGGAATGAGAACTTGGAATCAGAAGAAATCACACAAAGGACAACCAGACTAAGCCTAAAAGACAAAGACACTGAATTCATAGAAGTTGTCCAAGCCAACCTACCTGAAAAACTCCCCTTGGACAACAACCCTGAAGGCAACCTTCCTGAGGCAAATCCCACTGAAAGAAATGGTGAACTGAATGATCCAATCCCAGTTCACATCCAGGTAACAACTACCAATGAAGAAGCAGTTCCTGCTGAGGTAGTTAATGGATCAAATAATTAAGGGGGAACTCAAAATGTTGAAAATACCAATGTCCCTGACATTGAGGACAACACCCCTGATTATGATCCTGCATTCAATTACCCTGAATTTTATGATTAAAATGACTCAACTTCAGTAGAGGACAACTCTACTGAAGAGATCAGAAAAAGAAGGACTTGGTTGTCTGACCATCCCACTGATCTAATACTTGGTGATCCAAGTATATGAGTCAAAACAAGAAGATTTCATGGTGAAAGTGCTCTTTTCTGTTGTTTCTTGTCAGAGCAAGAACAAAGTGACATTGAGGAAGCACTTCAAGATGCCAATTGGATCACAGCCATGCAGGAAGAATTGAATCAATTCACCAGAAATGAAGTATGGGAGCTGGTGGATAGACCTTCACATCAAGATGTTATTGGAACAAAGTGGGTGTTCAAGAACAAAAAGAATGAGAATGATGTGATTGTCAGAAACAAAGCAAGACTAGTGGCAAAGGGTTATTGCCAACATGAAGGCATTGACTATGATGAGACATTTGCACCTGTGGCAAGGCTAGAAGCAATAAGGCTCTTTCTAGCCTATGCAGCCCACAAGAGGTTCAAAGTGTACCAAATGGATGTCAAGAGTGCCTTTCTGAATGGAGTCTTGAAAGAAGAAGTCTATGTGGAGCAACCACCAGGTTTTGAGGTTGGAAACCAAGTTTACAGACTAAAAAAGGCTCTATATGGACTCAAGCAAGCCCCTAGGGCTTGGTATGATACACTGTCACAATTCCTCTTGGATCATGGATTCACCAAGGGAACTGTGGACAGAACACTCTTCAGAATCTCTGAAGGAGAGGACACCTTGCTTGTCCAAATTTATGAGGATGACATAATATTTGGATCCCCCAATGAGAAGCTGTGTGAGAAGTTCTCCAAGCTAATGCAGAGCAAGTTTGAGATGTCCATGATGTGGTTGATGAAATTCTTTTTGGGTCTTCAAGTCAAGCAATCAAAAGAAGGAATCTTCATCAACCAAGCTAAGTACACCAGAGAAATGATCAAGAAATTTGGGTATGCTACTAGCAAGCCAGTAAGGATCCCAATGAACACAAATTGGAAGATGGATCCTGATGAGAGTGGTGTTCCAACCAACTCCACTGAGTATAGAGGAATCATTGGTTCACTCCTCTATCTCACTGCCAGCAGGCCTGACATCACCTTTGCAGTAGGTGTTTGTGCAAGGTTTCAAGCAAATCCTAAGAAAAGCCACCTTGAGGCAGCAAAGAGGATTTTGAGGTATCTCAAAGGCACTGAAAATCTGGGCCTTTGGTACCCTGCTGATGACAACATCGAGTTAACTGGCTACTCAGATGCTGACTATGGAGGTTGCAGAATTGATAGAAAGTCCACTTCAGGGACTTGTCAATTCTTAGGCAACAAGCTTATATCTTGGTTCTCCAAAAAGCAAAACACAGTGGCAACTTCCACCACTGAAGCTGAATATGTTGCAGTTGGAAGTTGTTGTGCTCAAATTCTTTGGTTGAGACAACAACTAAGAGACTACAAAGTCAACTCTACTGAAGTGCCAATATTTTGTGATAACAATAGTGCCATTGCTATATCACAAAATCCTGTCTTGCACACAAGATGCAAGCATGTGGACATTAAGCATCACTTCATTAGAGATCATGTGGAGAAGAAGGATATAAAGCTGGTCAAGATCCACACAGATCATCAAAAAGCTGATATTCTAACAAAGCCACTTGGAGAGGCAAGATTTCTTGAGCTACCAGCAGAGTTGGGTCTACTTGATCCAGGGAAGTTGGACAAGTAAAACTCATTGAAGTTAATGGGAATTATGGAAACTAAATTGGATTTCAACAGACTTGGTCAAGTCTACTGAAGTTCAGAAGAGATGGCTGAAATTATTCAGGACACTTGTCCATTGGAATTCAGGACACTTGTCCACATCTCTTCAGGACACTTGTCCGAGTGGGGTCAGATAAGTTGTCCTGGCTATCAAACCATTTTCTTGGTTTGATAAGCACCTATTTTGGGTAATTATTGTCTACCTTGATATCTGTCCCAATTACAGATATCATCACTGAAGGATTTAATTTGTCCCACCCAAAAGGTCACTTTCCATGCATTAAATGCCAAGATTTAACTCTTGTTTGCATTACACTTTTCAAGCCATGATCTATCTCGAAAAACTCCCCAACCATTAACTAATATTAAATACCTTCCACGTTTTGAATAAAACCAACAACTCACTGTTACATTGTTTTTTAACCATTGGATCAAAACTGGCCAACTCCCCTGAAATTCATCCTGGCCATCCAAGTGTATTTTTCCATTTTTGACAACCGTTGAAAATACACAAAACTCACCAACTCATTGACAAACATTCTTTTTAGAATATTCTCAAGTCTTAAGAACTCCCCACACACTCTTCTTCCCCAAGTATTCGAAACCCTAGCTCATTTTCTTCAAACTCTCTCAAAAACTCTTTCAATTTCACCTCTGTAATCTTCAATGGCCCCCAAAGTTAGACCAGAGATGATCATAGATTTCTCTAACAAGGCTCTAGACCTTGATTTTGGATACTTGAGCAATAAGAACAACCTTCACTTTCAGCCTATAGTATCATTTACAAGTGAAGACCCTGAAATCACTCCAACCCTGAGATGGTTGAGAAGAGCTGGTCTTGAAAAGTTCATGGAAGAGAGGCCAAGCTCTTGTCTGGAAAGTTACATGGCTGAGTTCTTTGCTTTTCTCAAGTGGAGAGGTAAGCCTGAAGATGGTGAAGTTTCTACCAGACTGTCATATGTAGCAGAGGGTGAGGAGGAAGAGAGATTTCATAGAGTGAAATTCTCTTCAGAAGATCTTGAAGGAGCTTTTGGATTGCCTTCAGAGGGAAGGAATCCAGAATTTTATGGTGCTGATCATGAAGAGGAGATAGCACAAGAATGGCTCATAGTACCAGGCCCTCTCTCTTCAACACAAAACAAGAAGACTCTCAAGCCAGAATTTCTCAATCTTTTTGAGGTAGTTGCTAAGAGTCTCCTGAGCAATACTGGAAGTTTGGAGCAAGTCAGCCATCCAAGAATCAGAATCATGGCTGCAGTTATTTGATGCTAGTGACAAAGGCATCAAGTTTGATTGGAGGACCTTCATCATGTCTGAAATGATGAAGGAAAAGGCCAAGTTCAAGGTGAAATCTCACAATAAGGTTGTGCTAGAAGGGAAACTCAAGTATTGCACCAGGGCAAGCTTGCTGATTGAAAAGTTTTCCCATTATTCTCAAATGCAAACCTTTGCAAAGCCCCTCCCAGCCCAGAAGATTCTGTTTAGAAGGCTCAGCAAGAAAACTGAGCAGAGGAGGATGCTAATGGCCAAACCTACTGAAGAGAAGGTGGAGGAGAAGCCAAAGTTGAAAAAGAGGACAAAAGCCAGAATGGTGAAGACAAGGAAAATGTCTCAAATTCCCTCAGAGGAGAAATCAGATGCTTCAACTGAGATTGAAGAAGTTGCTGAAGAAGGTGTGCAAGTGCCTTCTGATCATTCAGAAGAATTGAGGCAGAAGTACAATGAGACTAGACAAAATTCTAGAGGTGATGGTACTCCAGAATCCAAGGTCCCTGAAGGTCAACCAATAGAGGCCAACATCCCTGAAATTCAGAACCCTGAGCCCAACTCCCCTGAAACCCACATAACCCCAACCAATCAACCTATCACCCCCATCAATCTTACAAAGAGATATTCTCCAGAAGGGAGTGTGCAAAGAAGTGGGATAGATGTGCTAGCAGATATAGCAGTAGATGAGACAAGATTACATTCTCCTCTTGACTCATCTATGCTCAATTATTCAAAACTCTTAGAAGTTGCACTCTTTGAACCAACCCCCCTGAGTAAAGCCCCTTCAGATCCATTGCTCTCAAAAGCAACTGAAGCACCTTCTAGTGCACCCAACCCTTCTGGAGCCAACATTCCTGAACTAAACCTTCCTGAAGCCACATTAGGAGAACCCAGAGCCAACTCCCCTATAACCCAAAGTCCCCATTCAAGTGGAGATGCGGAGGAGTATACTTATGAAAGTATGCTCAGAGGAGGAGCCAAAGCTACTGTGGACAGTTTGTACCCACAGCTTGCTGAATTTCCAAGAATTCAGAAGACATTTCATGATCTAAGGATGCTTGTGGATGTAAAAGACAAGTCTATGATGGAGATATCACAAGTCATCCAAGATAAGGGTGCAAACTGGTGGCAAGTAGAGGAGAACAGACTGCTACACTTTGCTGGAGTTTCAAAGACAAGGTTTCTCATTGTAGAGGAAATTTTTGCAAAGTTGGTAGATGATAAGATCAATGAGGAGAGGGAAAGGAAAGCAAAGGGCATCAAACACCCTGATAGTAGCTCAAATGATGATGACTCCCCTGATGATCCTTCAAACCCCTCAAAACCCAACCCTCCTGAAACCCCTTCAAAGTACTTTCATACATTCAACACTGCACACAAAACTGATATTTCAAATATTACACATTCAAAGACTGTGCAAAACCTATTTGGACAAGTTCCCTGAAACTGGACTGTATTGTTTGACTAAGGGATTTCAGAAACTAAAGGAGTCTAAACTAAAAGGGCCAACCACTATTCCGCACATATAACTCCCCTAGATAGTTATTCAACTAAGTACTTAATAGTACTTAGTAGCTTGATTATCTTAGAAGAGTTAATCATCTTCAGTAGAGTTGTCCAAGACAACCTTGCTGAGCTCTGGTTTGATCTAGTTTAAAAGAATTTGCAAACAAGTGTATTCCCCCCCCCCCCCCATACACTTGTTATATACTCCTTTCAGGACCAACATGATTTAATTGATTTTTTCATTCAAATATTTTTTAATATGCACTTGATTTTTTTACTATATTTTAAAATTTTATTTAGTTTCTCGTATTATTGAATATTTTTTTAATTAATTTTTAAAATTTATATTTTTAATCTTTTAATTGAATTTTAAATCATATTTTTATTTTTTATTCAATTTGTATTTATTTTGAAGGATAAAGGGTAAATTGAAAATAATTAGGGTGTTTTTATAAATAAAAATTGGTTTTTAAATTTTAGTGGGGTGTGTATAATATTTGAAGTTTGTATAACATTGTATTGGTTTTTAACATTGTAGCCTCACCCAAAAAAATTATTTGCATCGAGTTATACGTTTCAATTAATAGAGTAAAATAAGATTCACATAATTAACATATGTAACCCCCTCGGTGGTTTTGCTTCTGAAATTTATTTTATTTCATATTTTTTTAAGTTATTTTTTAAAATTATTTTACTTTTTATTTATGTAAGAGTTACTTAGTTATTTTATACGGAGTATACATTTATTTTTGTATTTAAAATTATGAGGTGTGTATAGAATATTTTGGGGTGTTATTAGCTCTATTTTTTTAATATAATGTGATGTGGCATGATGATGTGGCTTTTTTAAATATATGTGGCACCAACTTTACCAATTTTAATTCCAACAAAACATAGATGATAAAAATTGATGTAAAAAAGGACAAAAATTGAAAGGGACGTATTTTGTAAAGTTGAAACTTAAATAATTTATTTTAGAATGTATCAAATTTATAGGACTAAAAATAAAATTTTCTCGAAATATATTAATGATTAACTTTCTCCCACTTTCTTTTAAAAGGTAAAGATCAAGGGAGAGAGAAAAATTAACTACGAGTAAATGAGTTAAAAAATTATATTCCTTAATTTTATATAAAATGAAGGATGCAACAAATTTTATGAAACGATTGAATAAATAATAATATAAATAAAACGTACTACAGGACATGTTAATATAATTATATCAGTAATGATTGAATGGATCTAGAATTGGTAGTGCGGAGTATAATTAATTGCTTCAGTTAATCAAATTCTCTTTAATTGACAAGGGAAAAGAATCTAACACATTTTAATTAACGCAAATTAAGCAATGATTAATTACTTAAGTTTATGTAATTTACTCCTTGCTCCAAGTATAAAACAATTTAATTAACATGATATCTATATTATTGGGCTTTACCTCAAACACACCAATGATTCACAGCTCAAATAGGCGTGGGTTATTTGCGCTCCAACAATGCTAGATGCAATCTTCCGAAGAGAATGAGGGTCGTGGGCTCAAAATTACGTATAATCGAGAGTCGAGTTGAAGGGGTGACCCAATAATTATGCATTAGTTTAGAATATATTTTAATTAGTTAGGATATTAGAATATATTATTGAATATTAATTATAATATATTATTTGTAGTTAGTTTGTTAGGATATTTGGATATTTTGTGGAGATATTGAATCTCTATAAATTGAGATGAAACTACCGTGTAAAAAAAGAAAGAAGAAAATAATAAAATTTATTTTGCAAAATCGTTTGCAGCCCCGTTTCTTGCTAGCCTGAGCTAGGGATTACGGATTTATTTGTATTTCGTGGTTCTCATCAAATTGGTGCTTTCATTGAGAGTATTCGAGAATCACGATCGTCATGGTAGGAACTCATCAGGAACGTATTGAGTTACTAGAGACGAGATTTCATCAAATTGAAACAAGATTCAAAAGTATCGATGCCAAGATGAAACGAATGATGTCAAAATTGTTACGCAAGAAATCATCAAGAAACGGATCAAGAACCAAGTCAAGCTTGTCATCTAAAGAACGTCGCGTCTTCGGTACAAGCTACGACGAAGGGGTGAACCCGACGCCTAGGGAGGACGAGGGAAGAAAAATCAAAACAGATTGTGGTTATGATAGAACACCAATTTTCGATGAATATTTTGATGAAAATTGTGGTTATGATGTACCACCAATTTTCGATGAATATTTTAATGAAAATTGTGGCTATGATATATCACCAATTTTCGAGGAGTTTGTTGATATTTTGGTTGATGATGAAGATGAAATTGACTGCAATATGCAATCTGGAAGGATAGATGAAGATATTGAAATGCTTTAATGTAAACGGAAGCAAGTAGAAGAAATAACACTTTCTGAAAAAAGAACCAAGTTAGCAAGATCTCAAGGGAAGAATGTTCAGATTATTGTTGAAAAAGACTATTCGAGATTGTTGGGAAAGTTAGCAAGGGTTTACATGCAACAAGACTTCAAATTAATCAAAGAATATTACAGAAAAGCACTTTCGATTGAACCGGATAAGACGAAACATGTTTTCTTAATCAACATCGGTGGATCAGACTCCGATAATTTTGAATTCATCCTTGAGGACAAGGATGTTTGTGAAGGAGATGAGAATGATGAGAATGAGGGTCGTGGGCTCAAAATTACGTACAATCGAGAGCCGGGTTGAAGGGGTGGCCCAATAAATTATGCATTAATTTAGAATATATTTTGACTAGTTAGGATATTAGAATATATTATTGAATATTAATTATAAGATATTATTTTTAGTTAGTTTGTTAGGATATTTGCATATTTTGTGGAGACATGGAATCTCTATATAAATTGAGATGTAAACCTTGTGAAATGAAATATCCTTTTTAGATTCTTAACATGGTATCACAAGAGCCACATGCTTTCCTTTCATCTCTAACTGACTTTCTCAATTCCGTCTTTGAAATTCTTCGGAGTGGGATGCCTTTTCTACAGCTGTACTTCTCATCAATTCATTACCAACTCCAACTCTTAATCTAACATCCCCTCATCAAAAATTATTTGGCAAACTACCTGATTATAAGTTTCTTCGTGTGTTTGGGTGTGCATGTTTTCCTTATATGCGTTCATATAATACATCTAAACTTCAATATAGGTCTGCTAAATGTGTCTTTCTTGGGTATAGCTCGTCTCATAAGGGCTATCGTTGCCTACATCCGTCAGGTCAAATCTATGTCTCTATAGCTGCGGATTTTAATGAAACTGACTTTCCATATGCATCATTGTTTGCATCTACCCAATCACACACCTCACCAAAAAGCCATTGGTATAGAAGCTTGAGCAAGTAGTGAGAGACCCATCTCAACAATGTGCTGGTGTTTTCTCTAGATTAAACCATTTTGTTGGTGCACATGAGGACATGCCAGACGCATAGAGACCCCAAGACTACCAAAGAAACTCTTAAGAGCTAAGAATTCACCACCATTATCACTATGAACACATTTTATTTTGGCATTAAATTGTCTTTCAACAAGTGCAAAGAAGTTCTTAACAACATTACTCACATCAGATTTGAGGCGAAGAGGAAAAATCCAGGTATATCGTGTGAATTCATCTAAAATTGTAAGATAATATCGATAACCATCAGTAGATAAGCATGAAGCTGGACCCCAAACATCAAGATGCAAAGTATCAAAGCATTGAGATGATTTACGAACAATAGAGTCAAATTTTATTTGATGAAGTTTCCCAAGTTTACAAGGTTCACAAAACCAACTAGACTTAGGAGTAACATGAATATTCAAATTGCTAAGAATAGTGGAAAGAGTTCTAGTGCATGGGTGCCCTAGCCTACAATGCCATAAAAGGCTATCATCAGATGTCTTCACAACAGTAAAACATTGATTAGGCGAGACACATTCCTTATTCATCCGACTAGAAGCTTTATTCAATGAGGTAATATCAAGCTGATAGAGGTCATTCCTAAGTCTCCCCCGGAGGAGGACACGATGGTATCACAAGAGCCACATGCTTTCCTTTCATCTCTAACTGACTTTCTCAATTCCGTCTTTGAAATTCTTCAGAAAGTGTTTGATTTTCTCTCTGCTCTTCTCGATCTTCTCTTATCTCAATTCTAAATCTACTTTTAATTTTCTGTTCTTCTCAAATTCTATTCGAAATTTGTGTTGTTTAGGTCTCAATTTTCTTAAATTTGCTCAATCTGTTATGAATCATGACGGGATCCTCCTCCACAACTGCTCAAACTTCCCAACTGCCTTCTTAGAATCATCCTCCTCCTCAATTTCTCACGTTAACTCTTCGCCTCGATCGATCGAACTATGTGTTTTGGCGATCGCAGATTCTCGCGACGGTTCGTGGTCACGGTTTTGAAAAATTTCTTCTGAGCACTGAGGAATCTATTCCTCCTCTCACCATTATTGATCCTGAATCGGACTCTATGGTGCCAAATCCAGAGTATCTCACCTGGATTCGCGAAGACCAGTTTCTTATGAGCTGGATCTTTAGCTCTATCTCCGAATCAATGTTCGGTCACGTTAATAGCTGTACTCACTCCTTTGAGGTATGACGCATCCTTGAAAACTTGTTTCATTCTCAATCCATGGCTAGAATCATGAGTTTGAAGCTGCAACTTCATTCTATTCGGAAAAACGGTTCATCAATTGATGAATATGTACTTCAACTCTGCACTCTTAGTGATCAGCTCAAGGCCGCCGGTCATCTTATATCGGAGGATGATCTGGTTATGCAACTTCTCTCTGGATTAGGGTCTGACTTTGATGCCGTTTTTGTCAATCTAACAACACGCACCGAACCTATTACTCTCTCTGAGGCTCATTCCATTCTTCAGACTCATGAGGCTCGTATATCTCACAATGCTTCTGACTCTCAGATTGTTCCACCAGCACCAATTTCCTCTCCTAGTGCTCATGTAGTCTCTACTGGTGGTCGCATCTCTGCCAGTCGATTTAGGGGTCGTGGTGGTGGACGATTGACAAAAACACGCATGATGTGCCAACTCTGTGGAAAGTCAAATCACATTGCAGATAAATGCTTCAAGCGATTTGATGCTTCATTTCTAGGGCTAGAAAATGTGAATCAAGGTCCTCCTAGTCCACCACCTGCTCCAATTCCCAATCTCCCTCATGTACAAGCTCAAGCACATGTTGCTCAGGCTATGGCTCCTCCTGCATACTCTGTCATGCACACTGGTACATCCAATCCATCTTCTCACTCATTTCATACTAATGCATCTACTTCCTCCTCAGGACCGTGGTATGTGGATAGTGGTGCTACTCACCATATCACATCAGCTCTGAATAATCTTCAGGTTCATTCTCCTTACAGTGGTAAGTCTTCTTTGATTGTTGGAAATGGATCTGCTACTGAAATTCATAATGTAGGCAGTTTAACTTTACCTAGCTTAGACAAATCTACTGCTATTCATTTAAATCATGTTTTGCATGTACCGGATATTACTAAGAATCTCATTAGCATATCTCAATTTCTTCGTGACAATCCTGCTTACATTGAACCGTGTAAAAAACAAAGAAGAAAATAATAAAATTTATTTTGCAAAATCGTTTGCAGCCCCGTTTCTTGCTAGCCTGAGCTAGGGATTACAGATTTATTCGTATTTCGTATCGTGGTTCTCATCCTTCTCCGACACGCACTCTCTAAAATAAAAAAAATTATAAATGTATTTTCTCCAAATTACTTAAAATGCACTATTTTCACTCAAATACGACGCCCCTCAACCCGCCGGCCACCAACATCGCCGCTCCCTCTTTTTTTTTTTTTTTTGTTCTTTTGCAACTACAACTTCTCCCTCCTCCTCAGCCAATGCTCCCACTCCTGTTGCCGCCCTCCCACACTGCCCCACCCAAGCTAAGCTAATTGTCTTGTTTCTTCGTTCACCAACAATACACTGCAACAAAGCACTATTGTCGATCATTATTTGTTGAAAATTTTGATTTTTTTTAAAAAAATTCTTTCGACAAAATATTATCGACGGGAGTGTTTTTTTCTAATTATTAGTTGAGTCCAAATTAATGTCTAAAAATATAACATGAGAAACAATGTTGGATAATTGTGAAGGCGCCAATGTATTAATCCTCAACCCATTTTCAGTCTTACTCAAAGTGCAATTTCTCACTGTTTCCCCCCTTAGTGACCTAGCCTTTGAAATACACCGGAGACGTTTACATTTCACATTTGTACTTCCATCACCAATGGACACACAATCATCTCCTTTTCCAATTGACCCATGAAGCACATCTCAAATATTCGGATTTATACTTTAAGTATTATGGATAAATTTTCAGTTTATAACGTCATATAACACATGCCTAATTCAATTTATATTTTTTAAGTTTTCACCAATTTAATTTATGTCTTGAATGTTACCGTTGTGTAATGTATTAAATCTTGGATTTTGTAATATATATACCAATTCGTTGTACTGATGTAGTTATGCAATGTTCGAAGAAAACAAAATCATATGCTCCTGAACTAAACAATATTATTCCCAAAATGGTAAGTATATATCATGGTTACACGAAGCATTTATTTATTGATCAAACTAAAAATTCTAATTAGCCAACCATCTAATGTTGATGAAAGTGTGGTTAATTTATTTCACGAACAACGTGAAGGAACTTCGGCTGATGTATCAAATTTAACAACATTGGGACTGGAGCACAAGGCCGTAGTCGATTGTCCCTTGAAAGTGATGTCAATGCCACTGAGATTTATATCTTGGCATGGCGTGCTCTTACTACATTGAATGTTCACCGAGGTGGCCACTGATGAGCTGCCACGCACATCTACATACTTCACTCCTCTTATTTTCACACTCGACTCCCCTTTCTGCACACACGCTCCATTTGGGCAATAGTATTGATCAATAATGACCGGATTACGAACCGAGTCCATATTGATGTTTGCAAACGTAACATTAGAAACAATGTTTGAGGATAGTGAAGGCGCCCAAGTTTTGATCCTCAATCCATTTTGGGTCTTGCTCAAAGTGCAGTTTCTCACCGTAATTTTGCTCACATCCTCTTCTCCCTTATATTTACCTAAGCTTCCGATGCTAATACCGTGGCCCGGTCCACAAAACACACCAGCGATGTTTACGTTTTTACTTCCGTCCCCAATGGACACACAGTCGTCTCCAGTGCCTATGGTGGAATCCACGATGCCTACGTAGTTGGAACGTGCAATGTGAATTCCATCTGTGTTGGGGCTCTCATCGGGTGCTGATATTATCACACTTTTCACATTCACATTTTGAGAGTATTCGATTTTGAGATGGAACATCTTGCTGTTGACTAAATGTATTCCTTGAATTATGACATTATTCGCATGGTTTATCTTCAATGTCTAAAAAAACACACAATAATATTCATTAATCTCCATAACATTGACACAATAAAGTTGATTTTTTATTTTATTTTTGGACTACAATATATATTTCAAAATAGTGAATTAAATCGAGAGTTTTTAATTCTCATGTGCCCATATCTATATATATGGTTAATTGCATGCATGTTTCACTTTATATTTACAATACATATACATATACATTGAAAATCGTACGTGACAGTGAAATATATTTATGTGATAAAACACGGAAAGATGAAACATATACTCTCTCCGTCCCGGAAGTGTTTGCACCACAAAGTGGGCACACTTATTAAGAAAAAGGTGTAATGAGTGGAGTGTTGAGGGGTAATTTTGTAAAGTAATATGAATAAAGTTAAAATAGTGGTTGAAATAAGTGTAAAAGTAATACTACCTGTCTACCTCCGTCCCTGAAAAGCTTTCATTTGATGGAACGAAGTTTAAGGAAAAAGTATAATAATTAGAGCTTTGAAGGTAATTTTGTAAACTTTTATATATAAAGTAAATA
This sequence comes from Galeopsis tetrahit, assembly GCA_963675135.1. Lineage (NCBI taxonomy): Eukaryota > Viridiplantae > Streptophyta > Magnoliopsida > Lamiales > Lamiaceae > Galeopsis > Galeopsis tetrahit. Next base: position 75,196,888 of record OY776123.1, read on the forward strand.
ACGTAGTTTTGATTGAGTGTATGATGGACCCCAAAAGATATTGTATGAAGGGTAAATACGTGTATATCGTGAAAGTAACTATGAAAACTTTTCAGGGACGGAGGGAGTAGCATTTTGTGTAAATATGTGAATTTTATGAGGGTGGGGTTTATGGAGTAGTTTCCTTTTTAAGGTGTGCAAACAATTGTGGGACGGACAAATAAGGCAAGTGTGCAAACAATTATGGAACGGAGGGAGTAGTATATATTAAAAAAAATTGAATTATTTATAATTACTTACAGCGGGACGCATGCCACAATTTCCGGACTTGCAACGAGACCATGCAGAGGCTCCATTTCCGTCAATGGTGCCTCTACCGGAAATTGTAAGACCGTCAACCTTATTAAAAAGGAGCCAATAATCTCCAACACCGGAGCTGCTCGCTATGAGTGTTCCGTCAATACTTAACCGTGTTTGCCCAATGCATGGCCCTTCAAAATCTCCACCACTCACAAAGAAAGTTCCTTTAGGAACGGAAAGTGTGCCTCCGGCAGTTTGACAAGCTTTGTTCCATGCGTTTAGAACAGCCTACGTTCATAATCATCAAACCATTATTATAACTAATATAACAAATTAATTTCAATAGAATATATATATATATACCTGTTTATTATCTGTTTTTCCATCAGCTTTTGCACCAAAATCCGTGATGATAAAATTTTTAGTTTGAGCAACAACAGACCAAATAGAAGTGAGTATCAAAAGAATAGACATCATATATGATGAATTCATGTTTACGTGCCTAATAATCTAATAATGCGTAAGCACTTGAATAATGGTTTATGTGACAATTGACAAATGAAAAATAAAACACTAGTTATATATATATATACTGGATGCATATCATGAATTACTTGAAGCCTAATTTAGTCATTTCTATTTATTATAATTTAATTATACAAATTCAAATAATATTTCCGTAATTAATTGTCATAGAATTTTATTCGTTTTTCCGAGTAAATAGAAAAGTCAACGATACTTTTTAAAACATTAATATAATTCGCAAAATAACGAAATTTAAGTGACAATTAATTTTGTTGGTTTAATAATAATATCATTATTACTTTTATTTATGATTATTTGAATACAAATCATGGATGGGTTTTATTAGTCGGATGAAATTTTATTAAACTAGAAAATTTAATTTGTTCTCGCGCGTTCTAATTAATTGCATTGCTACATTTTTGTTATCACAAAAACTTTATGCAATATTAACCAATTAATATAAATTTAGGTTAAAATTTGCGGGTCAATCTTAATTATAATATTTTTTTCACTTCTAAATATTATTTCACTACATGATTAAAATTATGTTATTACAAGATCGAAATTTTGTCACTACAAGACCAAAAATGTATTACTACAAGTAAAAAATAGTATTATGCTACTACATGATTAAAACTATATATATATATTTTTTTTGGCGAAATTATACTAAAAAAAATTTTGAAGTAAAAAATATTCTGCTATTACATGATTAAAACTATGTTACTACAAGACCAAATTTTTATCACTACAAGGTCAAAAGTGTATTACTACATGTCTAAAAATATTTCGGACACTTAATTTTTTGGATGAATTTATCAGAATATTTTTAGACATATAGTAGTAAACTTTTGGCCTTGTAGTGGTAAAATTTTGACCTTTTAATAACAATATTTTGGTTATGTAATAAACCACATGTTTACAACTCGTAAATTTTCTAGAAAATCTAGATCCGAATTTAAAATTGTTAATTATACGTATTTCATGTGTGACACAAATATTTCCCTTTTTAAAAAATTCTACAGCAATATTATCATCAAATTGACTCTTTAAATCTCAAAGTGAAAGAAATAAAAGTAATAACAAATTTATCAAACGTTAAAAAAAAAAATCAACTATTTTTTCAACTATACAAAGAAAAATATAATTAATGTTGCTAAACTTTCTTACTTGTTTATGTATTTAAAAATCACATATTGTATACGTGTATATATATATATATATAAAGCTAAATAGGCCAGCATGTTGGGCTTAAAAGGCTTACGAAAAAACTTGAGTCCAACCTATTTAGCTAAATAGGCTTCTAAAAAAGCTTGAGTTCGACTTGTTTGTTAAACGAGTCAAGCCGAGCTGAGCTTTAATAGGTCGAGCCGTAGACCCCTGTCGGGTAGCCTGACCCATTCCCACCCCTAGTTGACATTCTATTTTTTCTATATTAATTTTTGTCTAAATAAAAAAGATAATTTTTAATAAGGGGTAAATATATCAACAAAATATATTCTTTTATTTTATACAAAATAGCAAAGACGACTTACTTTATGAAAAAAAGGGAGCAAGTAATGGATCTATATATGTATTTCTATTTGATTAAGGAAATTGAATCTAATCCATTTTAACTCGGTGCAAATTAAGAAATGTAATTTATCCCTTTCTCGCAATTGAATTTAATGGATTAAGTCTAATGTTTTGAATTAAAGCTTTTAAGTGTATCAAATATTTTAATTGATTGATGCTAAAGGCTATTAGTGTAGCAATTCGATGAAGCCTAAGTATGTCAGAATAACTCATATTTTAATGTCCAATTGACCCATGAAGCACGTACATCTCAAATATCCGGATTTAATATTTAAATTTTATGGAGAATTTTTCAGTTTATAACTGTCTTGTAAAATAAACTTAAATTTTTCACTTTTTCAATTACCTCATATATGTATTAAATCTTGGATTTTATTTGATAATCTTGAATATTGTAACATATCTTGAACTAACATATCTTCCAATAAGTTGTACAGAATTACTGATGTAGTTATGCAATGTTGAGGAGAACATAATCATTTGCTCCTGAACTAAATAATATATAATATTCCCAAAATGGTAAGTAGCTATGAGCATTTGTTTATTGATCAAACTAAAAATTCTAATTAACCAACCATCTAACATTGATGAAAGTGTGGTTAATTTATTTCACGAACAACGTGAAGGAACTTGGGCTGGTCCTTGAAATTGAACAACATTGGGACTGGAGCACAAGGCCTTAGTTGGTTGTCCCTTGAAAGTGATGTCAATCCCAACTAGATGTATATCTTGACATGGCGTACTCTTACTACATTGAATGTTCACCGAGGTGGCCTGTGATGAGCTGCCACGCACACCTACATACTTCACTCCTCTTATTTTCACACTCGACTCCCCATCATGCGCACATGATCCGAATGGGCAATAGTATTGATCAATAATGATCGGATTACGAACCGAGTCCATCTCGATGTTTGTAAATGTAACATCAGAAACAACGTTCGACGATAATGAAGGCGCCCAGGTTTTGATCCTCCCCCCGTATAGGGTCTTGCTCAAAGTGCAATTTCTCACCGTAATTCCGCTCACATCCTCTTCTCCCTTATATCTACCTAAGCTTCCAATGCTGATACCGTGGCCCGGCCCACAAAACACACTAGAGACGTTTACGTTTCTACTTCCGTCCCCCATGGACACACAGTCGTCTCCGGTGCCTATGGTGGAATCCACGATGGTAACGTAGTTGGAACGTGCAATGTGAATTCCATCAGTGTTGGGGCTGTCTTCTGGTGCTGATATTGTCACACTTTTCACATTCACATTTTGGGAGTTATCGATGTTGAGATGGAACATTTTGCTGTTGACTAAATGTATGCCTTGAATTATGACATTTTTTACATATTTCATCTTCAATGTCTAAAAAACCACACACAATAATATTCATTAATCTCCATAACATTGACACAATAAAGTTGATTTTTTATTTTATTTTTGGACTACAATATATATTTCAAAATAGTGAATTAAATCGAGAGTTTTTAATTCTCATGTGCCCATATCTATATATATGGTTAATTGCATGCATGTTTCACTTTATATTTACAATACATATACATATACATTGAAAATCGTACGTGACAGTGAAATATATTTATGTGATAAAACACGGAAAGATGAAACATATACTCTCTCCGTCCCGGAAGTGTTTGCACCACAAAGTGGACACACTTATTAAGAAAAATGTGTAATGAGTGGAGTGTTGAGGGGTAATTTTGTAAAGTAATATGAATAAAGTAAAAATAGTGGTTGAAATAAGTGTAAAAGTAATACTACCCGTCTACCTCCGTCCCTGAAAAGCTTTCATTTGATGGAACGAAGTTTAAGGAAAAAATATAATAATTAGAGCTTTGAAGGTAATTTTGTAAACTTTTATATATAAAGTAAATAACGTAGTTTTGATTGAATGTATGATGGACCCCAAAAGATATTGTATGAAGGGTAAATACGTGTATATCGTGAAAGTAACTATGAAAACTTTTCAGGGACGGAGGGAGTAGCATTTTGTGTAAATATGTGAATTTTATGAGGGTGGGGTTTATGGAGTAGTTTCCTTTTTAAGGTGTGCAAACAATTGTGGGACGGACAAATAAGGCAAGTGTGCAAACAATTATGGAACGGAGGGAGTAGTATATATTAAAAAAAATTGAATTATTTATAATTACTTACAGCGGGACGCATGCCACAATTTCCGGACTTGCAACGAGACCATGCAGAGGCTCCATTTCCGTCAATGGTGCCTCTACCGGAAATTGTAAGACCGTCAACCTTATTAAAAAGGAGCCAATAATCTCCAACACCGGAGCTGCTCGCTATGAGTGTTCCGTCAATACTTAACCGTGTTTGCCCAATGCATGGCCCTTCAAAATCTCCACCACTCACAAAGAAAGTTCCTTTAGGAACGGAAAGTGTGCCTCCGGCAGTTTGACAAGCTTTGTTCCATGCGTTTAGAACAGCCTACGTTCATAATCATCAAACCATTATTATAACTAATATAACAAATTAATTTCAATAGAATATATATATATATACCTGTTTATTATCTGTTTTTCCATCAGCTTTTGCACCAAAATCCGTGATGATAAAATTTTTAGTTTGAGCAACAACAGACCAAATAGAAGTGAGTATCAAAAGAATAGACATCATATATGATGAATTCATGTTTACGTGCCTAATAATCTAATAATGCGTAAGCACTTGAATAATGGTTTATGTGACAATTGACAAATGAAAAATAAAACACTAGTTATATATATATATACTGGATGCATATCATGAATTACTTGAAGCCTAATTTAGTCATTTCTATTTATTATAATTTAATTATACAAATTCAAATAATATTTCCGTAATTAATTGTCATAGAATTTTATTCGTTTTTCCGAGAAAATAGAAAAGTCAACGATACTTTTTAAATCGCTAATATAATTCGCAAAATAACGAAATTCAAGTGATCATTAAAAAAAGTTTTGTTTAATAATAATATTATTATTACTTTTATTTATGATTATTTGAATACAAATCATGGATGAGTTTTATTAGTCGGATGAAATTTTATTAAAGTACAAATTAAGGAGGGTGTATTCAATTGAGATTCTGTTGGATTTTTTTGGACTTTAAAAAGTCAGTAGATTTAGAAAATCTATAGACTCTATGCAGAGTTTGACTGACTTTTTTATTGATTTATATGGATTTTCATAGATTTGACAGGATTTTAAAATACACATTTTTTTATTAATTTACATGAATTTTCATAAACTACGCCCCTAAAACTATGGGTGCAAACATATATCGAACACAAACTACGCCCCTAAAACTATGGGTGCAAACATATATCGAACACACTTGTATATAAAAAAAATTATATAAATTATTTAGAAAAAATACCAAAAATATATTAGTTAAAAAAAAATATTATTCATCATTATTATTCTCATCTTCATTTCCACAGTTATACCTCGGCTTCAGTTCTGTGTTGTAATTGGCTTTGAGAAAGCAATTCCAAAATTTCTCTTCCATGTCAAGATGTGGTGAATGTTGATCTTTTTCATATTCGATTGGAAATTCATGACATTCTTTCCGAAGAAAGTTATGTAATCCAGCCAATACTAACTCTGCTTGTGTTTGAAATGAGAACAGAGGTGGGTTTTGAAAATTGTGAATGACAAATTGCATTTCTGGGGTAACGACCTTGACCACCAAAATCTTTTAGATGATATCGAACCCCTCGTGCTAACTTTAAGATCGTGAATAAATGTTCTTGAGATCTTAAAGTTGGCAATGGTATAAATTAGGCGATCAAGAATATATTATTGTTAACCTAACGGGTCAACTGTGCCGATATACTATAATTTTTAAGGAGAGAACATAATTTTAAAATACAGAGATGTAATCTTTTTCACGATAATAATGATGGTGAAGAATCTGTTATGCTTATTGAAGAACATAGTTACGTTTCTTGATATTATTTCGTTTGAAGAAGAGGGCTGTGCAAGAATGTCTGTGTGTGCTTTCGAAGGAGACTTTGAAATTTTGTTAGAAGAACAACAAAGTTTTTTTTTTCTTCTCTTTCAGGGCCTTCTGAGAGAATCCGCTGAAATCTCTAGTTTTTAGAAGAGATTTTGAATAGTGAAATTTATTTATATTTTTGTAGGAGAATCCAACGAAATCCATAGAGTATTAAAATCCATAGATTGTTGAATACCTAAAAATTTCTAAAGACTTTTTAAAATCCGTATTGAATACCTTAAAATTTTGAAAGACTTTTAAAAATCCGAATTGAATACCCCCAGATTTTAAAAGTCCAAAAAAATCCAACAGAATCTCAATTGAATACACCCCCAAAGTCTATTGTCGCACGTTCTAATTGCATTGCTACATTTTTTGTTATATAACAAAAATTCGGTGATATGGTAGCTAAAGGATGATCTTATCATCATTATAACCCAATTTTTATATTTAGTCTGTTACTAAATAAATTATTGGTACATGTTAGATGTCGTTTTAACATTAATTTTTGCTCCTTTTTTTTCAATTTTATTCTTTTTTAACTTTAAATGTAATTATTTTTAAAAAAAATATTTAGGGTGAACTCATAAAATGAGCGAGTGCAGATAATTGCGGTAAAAAAATAATTTGGAGGTGAACTCATAAAATGAGCGAGTGTAGATAACCGTCGTAAAAAATAAATGATTTGGAGGTGAACTCATAAAATGAGCAGATGTAGATAATTGTAGTATAAATATGATTTGGGGTGAACTCATAAAATGAGCGGGTGCAAATAACTGTAGTAAAAAAATAATTTGGGGGTGAACTCATAAAATGAGCGGGTGTAGATAACTGTTGTAAAAAAATGATTTGGGGGTGAACTCATAAAATGAGCGGGTGCAGACAACTGTAGTAAAAAATGATTTGGGGTGAACTCATAAAATGAGCGAGTGCAGATAATTGGAGTAAAAATATAATTGGGGGGTGAACTCATTAAATTAGCAGGTGCAATTAAAATATAAATAAAAAATTAAAATTAAAATTAGGAGGTACGGTGCATACGAGTGTACGCAAGTGTTACCCAACATCAGAAGTTTATATAATATAAATTCTTCAAATTTTTAAGTTAAAGGTGGAGAAAATTGAGTTATAAATTTTGACTAATGTTTTAGTAATTAAATTAATTTTAGCTAGGTAATTATTTTTACGAGAAATTGTAACACAAAGTTAGCATATTTTTAATATTTTATATTATTATTACTATGATTCTCCTATTTTAGTAATTTTGACCAATCATTTACTATACAATATTTCATTTTGATAATTTGGATCAACAATTTATTATATATTCTTCTCCGCTTTTACATAGTATAACTTTTGACGAACAATATATTATTTAGTCTTACGTTGTTTTTTTACTTTTGGCAAAGTAAAAATATAATTGTTGTTGCATTTATTATCTTTGACAATTTTAAATTATAAAATTTTAATGGTGAATTCTATTGGAATTAATTGGGTTTTGATATAAATTAATTAGATAGACTAAACGTTAATTATTTAATAATTAAATATGACATAGTCGATCTACTCACGGAGTAGATGAACGTGGTATATTTAATATTTTAAAATCGATTTTTGGCGAGTGAGAAATAAATTAATAAAGTTGAAAGGTTTCAATTTTAGTGTGAGTTAATTTGAGTGTCGGAATGTGAAGGGTTACATGTCCCACATAGATATCCTACAAAACTTTTGTAGGGTTTATTAACATTGAAGTGTGAAAAGAGTTCAACTATGGACTAAGGGTATACTCCTTGAAAGGCCACACGGGCGCGCACGTCCGCCCGCCTGGCCCGGCTCCGAGGTCTTTGTGGCCCACCACCTATCTTTTTACAGAATCAAAAACTCTGAAAGCCCACCTGCACTGGGCCAACCCATTCAGAGTTGGTTATGGGCCAAGCCTAAATCATAAAAAATAAGGGAGGGGGGGACGGGGATGGGACGGGCTGGGTATGGGAGAACTTGTAAAGGGAGGTGGGGGTGGAAATAACACCTTATTCTGGGAAACTATATGGGCTGGGAGAGTTACTAAAATTCAAATACCCAATACTATACAATCTTAGTTTGGACAAAGATAGGAGGATAAAAGAAATGGGGGAATGGGAAAATAATGAGTGGACCTGGAGGTGAAAATGGAGAAGGGCACTAAATGATAGGGAAACTACTTTACTTAACGATTTGCTCACCATGATCAACATGTACAAGATCGCAAAGGACGTAGCAGATCAATGGATTTGAAGGCCATCGATCAACAAGAGAGAGTTTCTCAACAAAGGAGACCTATGAGTGGCTGCAAAAATAAACACACATGAGCATACAAAACAGCGACAGGAACAACGACTTTGGAGCTATCTGGAACAAAATAACCCCGTCCAAGGTGACGATACATGCATAGAGAGTCATCTTGGAAAGGATACCCACCAAAATTAAGCTGCTAAGTCGCAAAATCCTGCCCCAAAAAGCCGATACAAGTTGCCCCTTATGCAGGAACGAGTCGGAGACGGTGAGACATATTATTTTCGAATGCTTTCTTTCTCACAAAATCTCGATGGATCGATGTGATCAAATGGCTTACCAACACATGATTTTACCAACACGTTCCCCTCAAGTATAAGAGGGTCGTATGTAATAAAAGTAAGGCCCGGTTAAATTATCGATCCGCGAGACTAGTATGTAAAAGTAGCCTTAGTGCTATGCATTGATCTTTGAATATAGTGGAAATTCATAGTTTGTGCTAAAAAATGTAAATGAAATTCTCAATTAACAACTATGATAAGCAAATAACTAAAGAGATAATGATAGAAATCAAGTGGAGAGAGGTAGTGTTCGGGTGTTCGTCCTTTTGTGGAATCGATGTTGATAGTCGACTTCTATGGCGTATATCGCGTAAAGCACCTAAGATCGAGAGGATGAATAGAGGTTTTCTTACCCGAGTAATCACACGACAAGGGGGTTCGACTCTACCTAAATTATACTAAACTAATCCCTAATCATGCTTTTCCACTTGAATACTAACAACCAAACTCCTATGGCCTTCTCACTAATCACTCAAATGTTAATTCAAGCTATTAATGTAGATAAATGGGGTTCTAATGAAATTTACCCAACTCTCGTTGCGATAAACCAATATTAACTCATTCACTCGATTCCCAACCCTCGATTATACTATCTACCCCGATTAACCAACTCTCGTTGCATTAATTGAGCCTCTAGTACAACCTATGAATTGAGTTCTAGCAAATGATCTATCAAAACCCATAAACCTAACCAATGAACCTACCAATGAATTCTACAATCAAAATCAAGCTAAAACATTAATTCCATCACAATTTTACAACACCCAAACACCAATATGCTTAGCCCATGGCTAATTTAAGGAAATTAAGGAAGAAAAGTGAGAAATCAAACATACCCATAATTAATAACACAATTTTTTTGAATAAAAGTAAAGGTATCACCTCTTTGATTGAAAATGTAGACAAAAACCTTAAAATGCTTCAATGGAGTTTTCAATCCTTACTTGAAATGAAATTACAACCCACAATAACAATTAAACTATGAAACTACTACTCCCTCCGTCCCAGAGGAATTTGCACGTCTGGGATGGCACACATTTTAATAAATGTGTAAGAAAAAGTGTAATGAGTGATGTTTTGAGGGGTAGTTTTGTAAACTTTTATGAATAAAGTAAAGTAAAAGGTAGGTTGTGTGTGAAAAAGTAATGACATATGGGTAAATATATGTATATTTTGAGGGTGAGGGTTATGACAATATTTCCTTTTATGGAGTGTGCAAATTGGTATGGGACATCCATATATGGTAAGTGTACAAATTCCTATGGGACAGAGGGAGTAATATCTATGGCTAAAACTTAAATAGAATGAGCAAATGATGGTGAAATATGATGAAATTTGGATGTTAGGGAGCTTGTGTGGCCTCCAATGGCTTCTTCCCCTTTCAAAAACGAACTTGTGGCCTTTTATACCCCTCCAATTAAGCTTGGCACGTGTCCCTAGGTAAAATTTGGAAGTGGGAAAAAAATGCACAGTGACTCGGCCGAGTCATGCCATTCGGCCGAGTGGAGTAAGTAAAAAGCGTATCACGCTTTTATCAACAGGTGACTCGGCCGAGTTGGGCTCACTCGGCTGAGTGGTCCCTCTATTCCAGAAAGTTTCGTTTTCGGCCTCAACTCGGCCGAGTGCTCAGATTTTTCAAAAGTCTCTGTCTCGGCCGAGTCTGAGCACTCGGCCGAGTGTTCAAAAACTCAAGAATTGCAGTTTTGGCCCGACTCGGCCGAGTGACACTCTGTCCTTACTTTTGCTTTGGGCATAACTTTTGATCCGGATGTTCGATCGGCTCGATTCTTATCTCGTTACGACCCTCTCCTCGATGTCTTTCATATGGTTGAATCTCTGTATTGATCCAACGGCTGGATTTTTCGTTATTTGATTCAAAACTTCACGTATTACCTAGAAAAATAGCGCACTACACCATTTCTCCAAATCAAGTGAATTGAGTCAATTTACTGTAAATAATGCACGAAATCCTATAAAATTATGCAAGTTAAACACATGAATTTCGAGCAATTTTCACACTAATCAGCTGGGCTTGCAAACTGTTCTCTCCTCTGAACCAATGGGTATTTTACTCCACTTTAGCAAACTACTCAAAGGAAAGGATGGGAGAATGATCCTTACAAGTTTATGGGAAAGTGTGGTGTGGGCTATATGGAAAGGGAGAAATGCAGTGGTGTTCGAGAATGAAGAACTAAATCGGTGCAAGGTCGTCAAGAAAATTATCTCAAGGACGTGGGAGTTGGATAACAACAAAGGAGATCAAGTATAGAACGATAGAGTTCAAGGAGTGGAGAACCCAACCAATTCAGGCGTTGGGACTATTAGTGATAATTATCTTTGTAGTTTTCCAAACCTCTAAGAGGTTGCAGACATTTTGTCACTTATTTAATATATAGTGATCCGTATAAATTATTTATAATCTGCACAATTTTTTATTATTTCCATTTACAAAGTGCATTTTATTTTTCTCTGCTTAATGTTGTATGGATAGTGTCAACACAACAGACAACACCTCTGATTTCGCACTCACGCACGCACACTTTCAGATATTACTGATCAATGTTCATGGTATTACTGATTACTGTTCATGGTATTACTGATAATTGTTTTTTTTTTATTACTGAATATAATTAGATGTGTAGAATTATTTGTTATTGTATAAAATTTTATTGATTAATGTTCATGGTATTACTGATAATTATTTTTGGTATTACTAAATATAATTAGATGTGTGAAATTATTTATTATTGTATAATATATTACTCCCTCCGTCCTATAGGAATTTGCACATTTTCTATAAATGGATGTCCCATACCAATTTGCACACCCCATAAAAGGAAATATTTCATAACCACCACCCTCAAAATATACTCTTATTTACCCATATGTTATTACTTTTTCACACTCAATCTACTTTTTACTTTACTTTATTAATAAAATTTTACAAAACTACCCTTCAAAACATCACTCATTAAACATTTTCTTACACATTTCTTAAATTGTGCGTCATCCATGTGCAAGTTTCTATGAGACGGAGAGAGTACTAATTAATGTTAATTGTATTACTGATTACTGTTTATGGTGTTAATATTTATTACTTATTGTATTGCCGACTATAATAAAATCAACTCTATAATATTATCTTGTATTAAAATTTAAAAAAATGGAAAAGAAAGAAAGACAAGTAAAAAAAAGTAAAAGGAAAAAAAAACAAAGAAATAAAAAATTTGGAATAAAAATTGAAAATGGAAAAAAAAAAAAAAGGAAAAGAGAAGGGGGAAGAAAAATTAAAAAGAAAAAAAAATCGAGATTTGTGGTTAATTTCGATATATATATATATATATTTTTAATATATTTTTACAATGTTTTTTCTAAAAAAATGGGTGACTTGGTGGTGAATCGACGGTAACTCGGCATTGACTCAACTGCAGATTGTAAATATATAAATTAGGGTTGATTATACACGATTGTACATTTAACATACGTGTATTATCCTTTTATTAATTTAATTCAATCTCCTATATATAGGATCTTATGTCTTTTATTTTATACAATTCACTCATTCTTCTCAAACATTCCTAAGCCTATGTATGTAGTGAATGACACAAACTTTATTAAGAATAATGTCAATTGGAAGTTCACCCTCATCCTAAGCATTATGGTGTTTCTCCGAGAGGGCTCCATCCGTTTAAATGGTGGAGGATGTTGAAGCTTTGGTACCGATTTTTTTCCTTATGGTGTTTCTCCGAAAGGGCTCCATCAATTTCAATGGTGGAGGACAAGTCATAAATCAGATCTTATCAGATTGCGATCGGAGGCTTTACTAGAAAGTGGAATTTTTCTGGCAGGACATAGTTTTCTCTAAGTGTTGTTTTTACCTTTAAGCTTTTTAGATGATTAATCATCGGCTGTACCTTCAAAATGTATAGTATCCATTTTCTCATGTCAAAAGAGAAAAAATTACGCTTATGATAATTCTCCTAGATGTATAGTATCCATTTTCTCCTGTCAACGCATTCATTTTTTCTTAATTCACTTCATTTCTTATGTTTCTGCCGTTAAACTTTCTTTCTTCTTTTTTTTTTTTTTTTTTCCATCTGTATATGATTGGTAGTGGTATCTATCATACCAAACAAATACTGTAATATGTTAACTCTTTCTTCCATTTATTTTAATGCGTGTGACATATCAACAGGTTAAAAATCTGCTTATATAAATTGTACAACTGTAATGAAACATTCAAATTTCTTATATATACAAATACGGAGTATTTATCACGGTTACTTTTATGTTTTCAAAAAAAATATATATATACAAATATTTACTTTTATCATTATATACACATAATTCTAAATCAATACGGAGTATTAAATTTCTTTTATCATTCTATTGATTTCTTTCACCTGAATTGGCATAGCCTACCACTATAAAGAATTGTATAATTGATTAAAAATAATTTAATTATAACATAAAAAGAATTCACAAATTTAGCAGTAATAGAAACCCTTAAAGCTATGTTTAAGGGAATGCATAATTTAAGAAAGTCGATACAATTTTTATTTCCAAATTAAATAATCAAAAATTTTATATTTATGGAGTATTATTTTTAGGTTATAGGATATCCTAAAATTAAGGAATTCAAATTTCTCTTTAATTTCTTTATACTTGATTAATTTTAATTAAGGAAAATTGAATTTCATAATTTAAGTCAGATTTATATTATATATTTCATAATTAAAATCAAATTAATAATTTTAATAAATAGATTACAAGATTTGAATTCCAATTTCTCATATAATTCAATTTTAAATATATTATTTTAATTTTCATATTTATATTAGAAGCAGTCAAAACAATCATTAATACCATTAATTTAGTATAGTCAATTTTTGTATATGTTAATTTATTTGCTTAAATTAGGGAGGAGATACGAAAAGAGTGGTGAAAATGTGTTACATTAAATAAGTACGACATTTAGGCATAATTATAGCCCGTGAACAATTTTATTTATTTTTAACTAATTGAGATGGCATGTACCTGAAAAGATTTGCAAATAGTATCGCAATTAATAGATTAATAATCCAGAAAAAATAGTTTAATAATCTAGGAGAAATATATATATATATATATATATATATATATATATAATCACTTTCAATTATTTTAGGCTATTTAGGAAAGAAGACTTTCTATTGTTTTAAATTTTAGATGAAAGAAGATTTCATATGACACTTTTCAAATAAATATTTAATTCGTAGAAGTGACGTTGGATACTAAAAAGTTTTATAGGTTTATTTGTGAAATTTATTTCTATTTAAATGTTTGAATAATTAGCTTTCAATTATATATGTAATTTATCATAGGATTTTTTTGAAGACATTATCATATGTTAGAAACAGTAAAATTGACTAAATTATTATATTAGCTAATCAGACGGATGAATCTCATTTTTTTGAATTAATTGAAATACAAATTTTATATTAGTCAGTCGATTCGAAAATTGAATATTATATTTTACTGAGATTCAAAATTAAGTATACATTTGTAATATAATTAAAGAAAAAATTAATTACATTTAAATTCAATTTATTAATTGAATTAAAGAAATATTTAACTATGATTTTATTTTTATATTCATGAACGATTTTTTTTTTTTTTTGGTATCTCCAAATTTAAGACATTTTTAGCATTTAATGTATTAACATTTAAGGTATTAATTAGAATTTAAGGTATTTAATTATTCCTAAATACGTGGTGCAGACATTCCTAAATTATTATTATATTAATTTTTATTTAAGATTTGTTATAATTATAATTATTAAACATTTCTTAATTTGTTACAATTACTAAAAGGAATCTGGATGAAATTTAATTTTAAAATGTATTTAATTCAATTAGAATATATATGTATTCATAATTATACACATATAAAAATATACGATGTGTGTATATAAAGAAGAATAAAATAAGTAATTAATTAATGCAAATTATATATAATGATAAAAAAGAAATAATTATAATTATAATAATTATAGGCATATCAATATGCTTAATTATTGCCACATATTATATATAAATAATTATTCTTTTTCGCATAATATTTTTTTAAAAAATATATAGTTGGAAGTCCTGATGTGTCGATGTCTGATTTGACTTTTGGAGGAAAGATGGTGGTTCTTGGTGATGACTTCAAAATTCTTCATGTTATTTTCAAAGACTCTACACATTATCGAAGTACAAATTATTTCTGAAAGAAATGTTGATAGTAAAGTTTTTATTTCGAGAAGACATTGAGTGTTTTGGATGACACGACTCTTATAAAATTTCGAAAGAAACAATTTCCAATTCTATTATCTTTTATAATGACGATAAATAAAAGTCGAGGTCAATCCATTTCTATGACCTTCCAAAATTTGTCTTCACGTATAGACAATAGTCGAGAGTCAAGAACAAGAATGAATTTGATGTACTATTTTTTTTTTTTGCGTAAATTCAAATGGAAAAATTTGTAAACGTAAAACAAATGTTGTCTATAATGAAATTTTTAGCAATCTGGTAATTTCGTATTGATTTCTTTTATAAATAAATTTGAGTGTCTATTGTATTATTGTCTTTTATATATATGATGTAATCTATATTGCTATAATTTTTTTATCTTTTAATAAAGGGTTAATTGCAAAAAAAACATCACGACCTTAACAGTTTTTATAAATTACAATATTTTTTTTCTTTGCAATTTGATACACCACATTTTTATGTTTTGCAATTCAAAGCATCTATCAATTTTCTGACAACAATTAAATCATGAAGTGATTATCAGAGTTGTTGATGTGCCACATAGATGTCACGAATGATGAATAAATTTTTTTTATATTTTAAAACGTGTTTAACTAAAAAGAATACTAAAAAAATCGTTTTAAACTAAAAAAAAATGATTTTTAAAAATAAATCATAACTTAATTTAACTAGAGATTATTAACTAATAAGGTCATTTCTATAGAGTCTTAAGCAAGTAAAAACTACAACTTTTAAAATTCCCTAATAAGGTCAAATTAGTGTCAAAAAACCCTAAATGCCCTTAATATTCATATACTCCTTTAATTTATATATTTGAACATTTATTTCGAAATTTAAAATCATAATTACTTGTTATCAATTAATTCCCAAATTATAGGGCACATTCAACAAATTACTGACCTTCCAAAATCGATATCTGAAACTTCATTTTAGCAAATCTCTCAATGCAGAAACCAAAATAGGAAGTCTCAACCAATTTTATTTAATTGTTCATATCAACAAATTCATTTCAGCAATCCGTCAATCTGTAAGTATATATCACTTTAAAGTTCATCTTCTCTGTTTTATTGTCCTGAAGAGCACAGTGTAAAATTTATACCTTTTTTTTTATTGTTCATATTCTCAAAGTCATTCAATAAAATCGATTCGAAATGTATCTTATATTTTAAATTGTTCGCAATCTTTTCATCCAAAACGTCTAGATTAGATTTTCTCATGTATATATATTGAAATGTACAGGCTGAATTTTTGGAATGGATTATAGTGTATTCTGCAAGGTTAATTTTAATGGAAAAAATAAGCTTATTCGCGTCAATGAGTCGACCTCATTTGCAGATATATTGGTTGAAATTGCAGGTATGTCATCCCTTATTTCTCCCGGTAGCATATCGATAACCTACTCCGTTTCTAATCTCAACAACTTCTCAATAGATTCTGATTCTGAGTAATCAAGATATTAGGTGAACATCTAAAAAGCTAGTTAACTTATCTATTGTGTTGAGTAATCAAGATATTGTAGTCACTGAGCTGATTCAATCTTCAGAGTCAAATGATAGTTTATTAGGTGAACAAATCCATCTAAAAAAAACACCTCTGAAGAACACACTGTCGAATAATTCTACAAACTTTGTTGAAGACAGTCTCATCCGATCAGATTTTGAAGGAATATGTAGTATACCTACCTTTGATATATGTCCAGTTAAGAAGAAGAAGACATATTTATCAGATCATTGGGTTAATATAATAGAAGGTGGGGTTGGAACTGTTTTTGTTGGAGGTGCACCTGAATTTAGAAAAGAGCTCATTAAATACTCTACAAAACTTAATTTTAAGTACAAGTATAGGAAGAATTCCCCTAGGTATGTGTTTGCTGTTTGCAATGAACCATCAACACCCACTTGCGAATGATTCATCAAAGCCAAGAGATTACCCACCAACAATGCATTTATGATTGCTAAAGCTAATTTAGTGCATAATTGTGTTGGAAACCTTCTCCTTGAAAAAAGAAACAGGTTAGGTCCCAAAATTGTTAAGGAATTTGTTATGGATAGTGTCAAAACTAACCCCATTATTGCTGTCAAGGACGTAATCAACCACGTCAATGAGGGTTATGGATTCAAACTCCCTTATTGGAAGGTATGGCGTGGAATAGAAGCTGCAAGAGACGATATATTTGGAAGCTACGAAGAATCTTATGACCAATTGCGTTGGTACTGTGATGCAGTCAAACGGATAAACCCCGGAAGTATAGTAGACCTGGAGAAGGATAACACAACCAACCGTTTTGAACGAATATTTGTCTCGTTCAATGCATGTAAGGAGGGTTTTAAAAAATGCAGGCCAATGCTCTTCGTAGATGGCACTTTTATGAAGGGTAGATCAAATGGCGTATTGCTTGCTGCAACTGCAAAGGATGGGAACAATGGTATTACATATTTTACATATTTTATTTTTTTAGTACATTATCTCATATATTATTGTTTTTGTGCATTACGTAATCACAGATATTTATAGTAGTATACATATTGTTCGTATTCTAGGTCTTTTTCTTGTTGCATTCGTTGTGGTATCTGCCGAGAATAGGGACAACTGGGCATGGTTCCTAACCAAGCCGCGTGATCTTATAATTCACGAAAAGAAGGTCATTTATATTGTTGGTCCTAAAAGGAGTATATAATAAATGTATGGGGGGGGGGGAATACATTTGTATGCAATTCTTTTTGACTTTTGATCAAACTAGAGCTCAGCAAGGTTGTCCTGGACAACTCTGCTGAAGATGATTAACTCTTCTAAGATAATTAAACTACTAAGTACTATTGAGTACTTAGTTGAATAACTATCTAGGGGAGTTATATGTGCGGAATAGTGGTTGGCCCTTTTAGTTTAGACTCCTTTAGTTTCTGAAATCACTTTGTCAATTCAATACAGTCCAGTTTTCAGGGAACTTGTCCAAATAGGTTTTGCACAGTCTTTGAATGTTTATCCTTTGAAAGATCAGTTTTGTGTGCAGTGTTGAATGTATGTAAGTGCTTTGAAAGTAAATCAACACATGAGTTTATAGTGGTTCAGAGACTCAAGCTCCTACATCCACTTTCCCTGATTTAACAGGATAATTCCTTCACTCTTGGAATTAACTTGTTTTATAGTGCCAAGGTGCACTTGATCAATAACACCACTCCTTGGTGAATTGATCCCTAGGATGTCTAGAGTCCTAGTACCCTCTTCTCAACTCAGAACTGAATTGTTCTTCTCTCAACAGTCAGCTCCTACCACTTCTACTACTACTACAACAACCTTCTCACTTTCACTCTTGAAAGGGGTAAGGATTGATGTAAGGTTCCAACTAATGAGATATCCTTTACAATGAAGATCAGTGTATAAGGATATGATATCTCTCTAAGCTTGTGTACGGATATACAATGTAGTTCAGCTTAGATGAAGTGTTTGAAGACTAAGATAGTCTTTGAAAGCTAGAAAGCACTCTTGCTTGTAAGATAGTTGGATGTTCTTGTCAAATGTTGAGGGTGCTTTCAAAAGGTCTTCACACTTCTGTATTTATAGACAATTGAAGGATTTGCCCGTTGGAGAGGCAGCCTCAAAAGTCCATAAATGTCTTCTTTTAGTTCTTCAACTTAGAAGACAAAATCTTGATAGTGACATGTCCTCATTTGGGAAATAAACAGCTGTATGAGCTTTGTCTTCATTCTGCAGCACTCTTCTCAATATCTGACTTTCAGATTCTCTTGTTAGGATATGGACATGGCTTCTGAAGGATGTTCCAATGATAGGACAACATTCCTTATCTAATTGGACAACTCTCCTTATCACTATCAGCAGTCTTGCTTATTAGCAAGGTTGGCTGGCTCTTCTTCAGATGACTTGGCTCATACCCTTTGCCTCACTTCAAAGTGATCTTAGCATGATTCATTAATGATCTTTAGGGTGTAGTTGTCTCTTCAGCATGGTTGACCTCAAGCTTTCAGTACACTTCTTTTGAATTGATTGTGCTGAGACAACTCCTCTGGACAACTCATCTGATCAGCATACTTGTCCTCAGCAGACTTGGTCATGGTTCCAGAATTTGAGCCTTGAGGGGACTTGTTCTAGATGAACTTCAAAGCATGTGTTCCCCCTCAAATTGTGCATCTAACTAACTAAGAGCTGCCTAACATATTAGCTCCTCATCTAGCCTTATTCTATATGTTCTAACATTCTTAGAACATAATCATCTTTGACTTAGGCATGTCTCAGGGGGTTTTGGTATTGAATCAAAACATATCTCATTTTATTCCCAACAATTTCCCCCTTTTTGATGATGCCAAAACCTATACAACTTATGCAAAAGTGACTTAGTTACACCTATTACATTTATCTTCAGAAGACATGACTAAGGTCAATTATCCTGAAAAGCAATGTGTTAGTGTATTTCACTGTTCAAGTTGCAAATAGGTTTCAATGATAGGCATAGAGAGATTTCTGCAGTAATGTATCTTGATTCAAAGGTAGTTCAACTATCATTCATATAAAAAAAAAATTACATGCATGTTGATAGTTGAAGATAACTTATCAGAGCATGAAATCAAGACATCATTACAAAAGTTTCAGAGCATACATTAAACATAAGATCTAGAGTATCAAAGCATGTCAACTAAACTCTTAAAAGTACTTAGATCTTCAGAGCATCTTCTAGTATCAGAGCAAAAACCAAAATACTTCAAGTTTCAGAACAGAATACTGGATATCAAGACAAATGCTTGTATCAGAGCAACCAATGCATATCAAAGCAAACAACATGTCAAGGCACACCACATCAGCAGGCTTGTCCAAATTTCAGCATATTTGACCAATTAAAAATATCTTCAGATAAGTTTTTATCCAAAGAGGTCAGAAGACTTAGCCATTTTCAGAGATCATCCTCAGGAGGTGGCACCATCCCATATTGTGCCCACACTCTTCTTTTCAAGGCCATGGCTTCTTGGTTTGTTCCCTTGGGTCCAAGAACCATCTTGTTCAGCTTGAGGATCTCAGTAAATTCCTTTAGGATCCTTGCCTGGTCAATCCATCCTTCAAGCTTTGGAGGCATGTATATGATTGGCTTGGGAGCTGTGAGTTCAAATCTTGCAATATCAGCAGCTGCAAGTAGTTGTTGATAAAGCTCTCTGTAGTACTCTATCATGAACTCAGCAAAAGTGGAGTTGGCATCCTTTCCATTCCATCTGTCAATGACATAGTAATCATAGACAAACTCTCTTTTGGCTTCCTCCCATGAGTCATTCAGCTGAATTGACACCCATTAATCCAAGTGAGGATATTTGGTGTCCATTGGGATCAATAGCTGTGGCTTCATCTTGTTGTAAGTTGCTCTCTTCCTTCTTGGTTTCTGAAAGTCTGCTCTTCTTTTATCTCTTGTTCTTTGTGCTTCATCCATCAGATCCATCTTTTCCTGGGCCCTCATCATGGCCAGCTTCTGTTGTGTTTCAGGGTCTTTGCCATACCCTTCATGAAACAACTTTGATGGATCATGAGCTAGGACAGTTGTCTTCTTCTTAGGTTCTGGTCCAAATCCTTCAGCAAATAGCTCTTCAACATCTTCAGTGGACTTGGGACCTTCAGCACTTCTGGCAGATTCAGAAGACTTGTCCTTTTCAGCAATTTTGGACATCTCAGCAGTCTTGTCTTCTTCAGCAGCTTTGGCCTTCTTTGAGATAGGTTCATCATCATCAATTCTGAATTCAGGTGGTAGATCAAGGTTGTTGGGAAAATCAGTAAGTTTCTCAGCTTGTCTTTTCTTTCCTTTTGCCCTCTTGATCTTTCCTCTTGTTTGGACACCTTCAGCATCTTTGTCCAAGCCAGACACTTCACCACCTGGCCTTTGCTGTAACCTCACTCTTTCCTCTTGAGCTGAGGCCATTGAGTTCTTCAAAGCAAGTGCTAACTGCTCTTCTTTATCCAATTCTTCTAAGTTCAACACTGCTGGCTCTTTCCCTTTTCCCTCAGGAGCTTTGTCCTTACCTTTGACTGGACTTCCAATCACTAAGGCACCTTTTGCTCTTGCTCTTTCCCTTTCCTCCTTTTTGGCAGCATCAAAACATTCAGGTTTGAGCTCACTCATAGTTGATGCCATCAAGGACTGGGCTTGGGTTAGAGACTTCATCTCCTCCAACAAATATACATTTTCATCATGTATATTTTGCATCCTGTCACTGCTCAAGCTAAGGAAAGCTAGAACAGGCTTCATCTTTTGTTGGACAACATCCTACATGGTTGCTTTAAGAGATGCATCCAGTTGGGCCTTAATGAGTTCAGTGAGGTTGGCCACTGCACCTTCAGCAATGTTGGCCATCACCTCTTGGGAAAAATTTTCTGAAGCTGCTTTCACCATTGCAAGCCTTTGTGCCTCTGCTATTTTCTTCTGCAAGGCTGTCTTCTTGCCAAGAGCTTGCTTAATGGTTAATCTGATAGCTTGAACATTTGCATTGTGGTTATCTCTAAGCAGTTTTTGATCCTTCTTGACCTCCTTTGAAATGTTCTCCATACTGACTTTGGCTTTGTGAACTTCAGTGGAAATGGTTTGAAGACTAGATTCCACTCCTTCAATTCTTGCTTCTAATGTGGGTAACACCACATCCTCAGAGCATGTCAGCCTCATTTCCACAGATGCCAAAGTTCTTCCATGCTCATCTAAAGCTCCAGAAGTTTCTGCATGAGCTGTTTGAACTTGTTGAGCCAAGGAATCCAACTTTGTTGATTGCAGGCCAAGAAGGGCTTGTGCTGATCCAGAATCAACATGAATTGGAGCATCTGTCAAGAAATCATCTGCAAAGATTTGATCAAGACTTATACCTGCAATGTCAGACAAATCAAAAGGGTTAGTGAAAATACACTCATCACCCTCAATTTCTTTTTCATAAGACTCTGATACATCAGCAGTCTTCTTCTCATTTTCAACTAATTCTTTTCTTCCTTCTTTGTTAATTTCCTCACTTAAAGGAACATGCCTCCTCTCATCAAGGGATTCCTGAAGTTCAGATTTGACTTCAAGAATAGCCTGCCCTTCCTCACTTATATCACCCTCATTTGGTGGTATACTCACTATCCTAGTGATCACCACATCTCTCTCATCTACTAATCCCTCTGGTTTTTCCACTAAATTCTCCTTTTCAACTCCATCACCTAGACCTGCAACATCTCTACCTTCATCAAGGCTCAAAGATGGCAGTTGTGGGGAGATCACAGTGCTTATTTCAACAGCCACTGAGTCATCCTGAATGATTAAGGGCTGATCAGTGTCCAACTCATCTGACACTGAATAGGCCTTAACCAAACCAGCCTCTAGCATAGGAACCTCAACATCTTCAGGTTGTGCCTTGGGTTCAGAAGAACCTTCATTGGCAGATGTGTCTTTGGTTGTGTTACCACCCTTGGTCAACACCTCTGAAGATACAGAGCCTTTCCTATGATAGGTTCTAGGAGGATTTGAAAGTCTGTCTGCTACAGAAGACTTGGGTTGAGTGGATTCAGGGAGGTTGGCTTGAGGGGTTTCAAGAGGGTTGGGATTTGAAGGGTTTGAGGGATCATCAGGGGAATCATCATCATTTGAGCTACTATCACGGTGTTTGATGCCCTTAGCTTTTCTCTCCTTCTCCTCAATGATCTTATCATCTACCAGCTTTGCAAAAACTTCCTCATCAGTAAGGAATCTTGTTTTTATCACACCAGCAAAGTGTAGCAATCTGCTCTCCTCCACTTGCCACCAGTTTGCACCCTTATCTTGGATGACTTGGGATATCTCCATAATGGTCTTGTCTTTCACATCCACAAGCATCCTCAAATCATGAAACATCTTCTGAATTCTTGGAAATTCAGCAAGTTGTGGATACAAATTGTCCACAGTAGCCTTGGCTCCTCCTCTGAGCATACTCTCATAAGTATACTCCTCCTCATCTCCACTAGAATGGGGACTTTGGGTTATAGGGGAGTTGGCTCTGGGTTCTCCTAAAGTGGCTTCAGGAAGGTTGAGTTCAGGGATATTGGCTTCAGAAGGGTTGGGTGCAATTGAGGGTACTTCAGTTGCTTTAGATAGCAATGTATCTGAAGGGGCTTTACTCAGGGGGGTTGGCTCAAAGAGTGCAGCTTCTAAAAGCTTTGAATAATTGAGCATAGATGAGTCAAGGGGAGAATGTAATCTTGTCTCATCTACTGTTATATCTGCTAGCACATCTATCCCACTTCTTTGTACACTCCCTTCTGGAGAATATCTCTTTGTAAGATTGATGGGGGTGATAGGTTGATTGGTTGGGGTCAGGATTCTGTATTTCAGGGATGTTGGCCTCTATTGGTTGACCTTTAGGGACCTTGGATTCTGGAGTTCCAGAACCAGATGAGTTGGTCATTGACTTGGATTTGGTCCTGCTTTCAGCTCTGCTCTCTCTTAGAGCAAGTTGGAGAGACCTTTCCTCCTGAAGCTCCAACACCTTATCAGTAGGCTTGGCCCTTCTCTTGCTGGCCCTACTTCTTCCACTACCTTCTCCATCCTTCTCAGGGACAACTTCCCTGATCCTCTTATCACCTCTAGACTTCTATCTAGTTTCATTATACTTCTGCCTCAACTCTTCTGAATGATCAAAAGGCACACTTACTCCCTTTTCAGCAACTTCTTCAATCTTAGTTGATGCTCCAGTGGTGTCTTCTGAGGGGATTTGAGACATCTTCCTTGTCTTTACCACTCTGGCCTTTGTCCTCTTTTTCAATTTTGGCTTTTCCTCCACCTTTTCTTTAGTAGGTTTGGCCATAAGCATCCTCCTTTGCTCAGTTTTCTTGCTGAGCTTTCTAAACAGAATCTTTTGGGCTGGGAGGGGCTTTGCAAAGGTTTGCATTTGAGAATAATGGGAAAATCTTTCAATCAACAGGCTTGCCCTGGTGCAATACTTGAGTTTCACTTCTAGCACAACCTTATTGTGAGTTTTCACTTTAAACTTGGCCTTTTCTTTCATCATTTCAGACATGATGAAAGTCCTCCAATCAAACTTGATGCCTTTGTCACTAGCATCAATAATTGAAGCCATAATTCTGATTCTTGGATGGCTGACCTGCTCCAAGCTTCCAGTATTGCTCAAGAGACTCTTAGCAACTACCTCAAAGAGGTTGAGAAATTTTGGCTTGAGAGTCTTCTTGTTTTTGTTGAAGAGATGGGACCAGGAACCAAGAGCCATTCTTGTGCTATCTCCTCTTCATGATCAGCACCATAAAATTCTGGATTCCTTCCTTCAGAAGGCAATCCAAAAGCTCCTTCAAGGTCTTCTAAAGAGAATTTCACTCTATGAAATCTCTCTTCCTCTTCTCCTTCTGCCACATATGAGAGCCTTGTGGAAACTTCACCATCTTCAGGGTTACCTCTCCATTTGAGAAAGGCAAAGAACTCAGCCATGTAGCTTTCCAAGCAGGAGCTTGGTCTACCCTCCATAAACTTCTGCAATCCAGCTCTTCTCAACCGTCTCAAGGTTGGTGTAATTTCAGGATCCTCACTCTCAAATGATACTATGGGCTCAAAGTGAAGGCTATTTTTGTTGCTCAAGTATCCAAAATCAAGGTCTAGAGCCTTGTTGGAGAAATCAATGATCATTTCTGGTCTCACTTTGGGAGCCATTGAAGGTTTACAGAAATGAAATTGAGAAAGTTTTTGAGAGAGTTTGAAGAAGATAAGAGCTAGGGTTTCGAATTCTTGGGGAGGAGTGTTTGTGGGGGATCTTAAGGCTTGAGAATATTCTAAAAAGAATGTTTGTCAATGAGTTGGTGAGTTTTGTGAGTTTTCAACTGTTGTCAAAAATGGAAAAACACACTTGGACGACTAGGATTGATTTCAGGGGAGTTGGCTAGTTTTGATCCAATGGATAAAAACCAATGTAACATTGAGTTATTGGTTTTATTCAAAACGTGGAAGTTATTTAATATTAGTTAATGGTTGGGGAGTTTTCGAGATAGATCATGGCTTGAAAAGTGTAATGCAAACAAGAGTTAAATCTTGGCATTTAATGCATGGAAAGTGACCTTTTGGGTGGGGGACAAATTAAATCCCACAGAGATGATATCTGTATATGGGACAGGTATCAAGGTAGACAATGATTACCCAAAGTAGGTGCTTATCAAACCAAGAAAATAGTTTGATAGCCAAGACAACTTATCTGACCCCACTAGGACAAGTGTCCTGAAGAGATGTGGACAAGTGTCCTGAGATTCAATGGACAAGTGTCCTGAATAGTTGTGATCAACTCTTCTGAACTTCAGTAGACTTGACCAAGTCTGCTGAAGATCAATTCAGTTACTTTTCTCCCATTAACTTCAATGGGTTTTACTTGTCCAACTTCCCTGGATCAAGTAGTCCCAACTCTGCTGATAGCTCCAGAAATCTTGCCTCTGCAAGTGGCTTTGTTAGAATATCAGCTTTTTGATGATCTGTGTGGATCTTGACCAATTTTATGTCTTTCTTCTCCACATGATCTCTAATGAAGTGATGCTTGATGTCCACATGTTTGCATCTAGTGTGCAATACAGGATTTTGTGATATTGCAATTGCACTATTGTTATCACAAAATATTGGCACTTCAGTAGAGTTGACTTTGTAGTCTCTTAGTTGTTGTCTCAACCAAAGGATCTGAGCACAACAACTTCCAGCTGCAACATATTCAGCTTCAGTGGTGGAAGTAGCCACTGTGTTCTGCTTCTTGGAAAACCAAGATATGAGTTTGTTGCCTAGAAATTGACAAGTCCCTGAAGTGGACTTTCTATCAATTCTGCAACCTCCATAGTCAGCATCTGAGTAGCCAGTTAGCTCAATGTTGTCATCAGCAGAGTACCAAAGGCCTAGATTCTCAGTGCCTTTGAGATACCTTAAAATCCTCTTTGCAGCCTCAAGATGGCTTTTCTTAGGATTTGCGTGAAACCTTGCACAAACACCTACTGCAAAGGTGATGTCAGGTCTGCTGGCAGTGAGATAGAGAAGTGATCCAATGATTCCTCTATACTCAGTGGAGTTGGTTGAAACACCACTCTCATCAGGATCCATCTTCCAATTTGTGTTCATTGGGATCCTTACTGGCTTGCTAGTAGCACACCCAAACTTCTTGATCATTTCTCTGGTGTACTTAACCTGATTGATGAATATTCCTTCTTTTGATTGCTTAACTTGAAGACCCAAAAAGAAGTTCATCAACCCCATCATGGACATCTCAAACATGCTTTGCATTAGCTTTGAGAACTTCTCACACAACTTTTCATTGGGGGATCCAAATATTATGTCATCCACATAAATTTGGACAAGCAAGATGTCCTCTCCTTCAGAGATTCTGAAGAGAGTTATGTCCACAGTTCCCTTGGTGAATCCATGATCCAAGAGAAATTGTGACAATGTGTCATACCAAGCCCTAGGGGCTTGTTTGAGTCCATATAGAGCTTTCTTCAGTCTGTAAACTTGGTTTCCAACCTCAAAACCAGGGGGTTGCTCCACATAGACTTCTTCTTTCAAGACTCCATTCAGAAAGGCACTCTTGACATCCATTTGGTACACTTTGAACCTCTTGTGGGCTGCATAGGCTAGAAAGAGCCTTATTGCTTCTAGCCTTGCCACAGGTGCAAAGGTCTCATCATAGTCAATGCCTTCATGCTGGCAGTAACCTTTTGCCACTAGTCTTGCTTTGTTTCTGACAATCACATCATTTTCATTCTTCTTGTTCTTGAACACCCATTTTATTCCAATAACATCTTGATGTGAAGGTCTATCCACCAGTTCCCAAACTTCATTTCTGGTGAATTGGTTCAGTTCTTCCTGCATGGCTGTGATCCAATTGGCATCTTGAAGTGCTTCTTCAATATTACTTGGTTCTTGTTCTGACAAGAAACAACAGAAAAGAGCACTTTCACCATGAAATCTCCTTGTTTTGACTCCAACACTTGGGTCACCAAGTATTAGATCAGTAGGATGGTCAGACAACCAAGTCCTTCTTTTTCTGATCTCTTCAGTAGAGTTGTCCTCTACTGAAGTTGAGTCATTTTGATCATAAAATTCAGGATAATTGAATGCAGGATCTAATTCAGGATCATAATCAGGGGTGTTGTCCTCAATGTCAGGGACATTGGTATTTTCAACATTTTGAGTTCCCCCCTTGATTATTTGACCCATTAACTACCTCAGCAGGGACTGCTTCTTCATTGGTAGTTGTTACCTGGATGTGAACTGGGATTGGATCATTCAGTTCACCATTTCCTTCAGTAGGATTTGCCTCAGGAAGGTTGCCTTCAGGATTGTTGTCCAATGGGAGATTTTCAGGTAGGTTGGCTTGGACAACTTCTATGAATTCAGTGTCTTTGTCCTTTAGACTCAGTCTGGTTGTCCTTTGTGTGATCTCTTCTGATTCCAAGTTCTCATTCCTGAACTCATGAATAGATTCATCAAACACAACTTGAGGTGTTTCCTCCACAATAAGGGTTTTCTTGTTGTAGACTCTGAAAGCTCTACTGATTTGAGAATATCCAAGGAATATCCCCTCATCAGCTTTGCTATCAAAGGCTTTCAACTGTTCTTTCCCATTATTGTGTATGAAACACTTACAACCAAAGATGTGAAAGTATGACACTTTAGGCATTCTTCCTTTCCAGAGTTCATAGGGGGTTTTGCTTTGCCCCTTAGTAATCAAACATCTATTCTGAGTATGGCATGCAGTGTTTATAGCTTCAGCCCAAAACCTCTTTGGTAAATTTGAATCAGCAATTAAGGTTCTAGCAGCTTCTTTTAAGGTTCTATTTCTTCTTTCTGCAACTCCATTTTGTTGAGGAGTTCTAGCTGCTGAGGTTTCATGAGCTATCCCATTAGATGTGCAATACTCATTGATGTATGAATTTATGAACTCAGTGCCTTTATCAGATCTTATCTTGATAATGCTAAGGCTTTTCTCATTTGACAGTCTCTTTAAATGTTCAGGCAGCTTGACTTGAGTTTCCTTCTTATTAAGGAGAAATACTACCCATGTGAACCTAGAGAAGTCATCTACTACCACCAATGTGTATTTTCTACCATTTATGCTTGCAGGGGTGATTGGTCCAAATAGGTCCATATGTAATAGTTCAAGTACCCTTTCAGTAGAGATGACTGGTTTTCCTTTGAATGAGGCTTTAATCTGTTTTCCCTCTTGGCATGGTTTGCAAACATGCTCCTTAATGAAAACCTCATTAGGTAGTCCTTTAACTAATGCATTTCTAGCAATCTTGTTCATTGTTTTGAAGTTCAAGTGGTTTAATCTCTTATGCCATAACCAACTTTGTTCACTAGAACTCTTAGCAATGAAGCATGCAGCATCAGTAGACTTGTCCCAGTCTGCAAAATACACATTTTCTTTCCTAGTTCCAGTCAATAGAATTTGTTGAGTCTTATCTTTGATTAAGCATTTTCCACTAGAAAACTCAACATTAAAATCTTTATCACAGAATTGACTGATACTTAGGAGGTTATACTTGAGACCAGCCACATAAGATACATTGGATACTTTGATGTTACCAATCATCAAAATACCATAACCTTTTGTTGTAGCTTGTGAGCTGTCTCCAAATGTGACATTTGGGCCTTCTTTTTCAATAAAATCAGTGAGGAGTTCCTTGTTTCCAGTCATGTGCCTTGAACATCCACTGTCAATGTACAATGCTGACTTTTTGCTCATGCTCCTCTTCTTGTGGCCCAATGGTACCTGCAATTAGATAGGTTTAGGTACCCTTTGAGTTTTGGGTCCTGAGAGGTTAGTTGTACCTTTAGGAACCCAAACTTGCCTAATAACCCAGATTGATTCAAGGTGGCTAAGTTGTTTTCCTCTAGCATCAACATACACTGTTTTTCCCTTAAATGTCTTTGGGAATGTATGTGTGAAAGTGTTAACTCTGTAAGTTTCAGGAGAGTTGTCAAATCTCCTAAACTTATGAGTTCTTTGTGCTACTTGAGGGAATCTTTGAGGAAATGCTTTCTTATGACCATTACCCTTAGGCATATAGGGTTTTGGTTGTCTCATTTTATTTTGCCTTTGAGGATAGTTGTCCTTAGGTCTAGTCAGCTGAGGCTTTCTCAGTAGAGTTGGCCTAGGCTGATTATACCTTGGATAACTCCTCTGAACATTGTTCAGGAGAGTTGCCCTTCCATTTGGTCTACTCTGCTGACCAACATTCCTCTTGTGTTCAGGAGCTTTGGCCAATTCCTTAGGTTTAGGCCTAGTCTCCTGAAGCACTTGAGTAGGCAAGTCATCCATTTTGCCCTTTCCTTTGTTCAGTGGCTGTTTGTTTTCATTTTCAGTTGGTGCCACTGACTTAACAAAGATTCTCTTAGTGTTACTTGTAGAAGCAAAACTAAGACAAGGTGAAGATTCAAATGGATCAAAACCTAATCCACTTCTTTGAGCCATAGGTCTTTGATAACTCTGAATTTCCTCTATTGCTCTAGAGGATTTCTTCAGAGCAGACATCTTTAGTTTCAGGCTCTCTTCACTTGTTTTAAGAATGTCATATTCATGTGAGAGGTTTTCAAATTTGGCATTTAGAATTTTTAGTTCAAAATCTTTTCTCTTCTGAGAGAGAAGTTGATCATCAATCTCCTTTTGTTGGTCAACTATCCTGAGATTTGCTTCCTCAAGCTTTCTCAAGACTTGTTGATGTAACTCAGTAGATTTGACATCAACAACTGCCTCAGAGTTTTTAGCAAGTTCAATTGCCAATCTTTCATTTTCTCTCACACAGTTATCATGAAATTCTTGTAACATAGTGAAATCTTCCATCAACTTTCCAAGGGAAAGCTTCAAGTTGACTTCACTAGTGTTTTGTGAGATGAATGATGGTGAACTAGAAGTAGAGGATACATCATCATCCTCAAGAGCCATGTTGCAGACATCATCATCATCATCACTGTTGGAGAACAGTCCATCAGAAGAGTTGAAGCTTTCAGCACTATCAGATTCTTCACCAGCCATCATGGCCTTTCTATTGGTGAACTTTCTGTCTCTTTTAGCTTGCATTTCTCTTCTCTCCTTAGAGCTCAATTCAGGGCAGTCATACTGGAAGTGCCCTTTCTTCTTGCAATTATAGCACAAGTCTTCATCATCATCTTTCTTTGGTTCTTCTCTTCTTTTTGATGATGAAAGTTCAGCTCTACTGGACCTTCTCCTATCAGAGTACTTGTCCTCTGATCTTTTCTCTTCAAGCTTTTTGACCTCAGCCTGAGCTTCAGGAGAGTTGTACCTTCTCCTGAATTTGTTGTCCTGGTAGAATTTCTTGTATCTACCAAACCTTGAGTTTAGCTTATCAAACCTTCTAGCCATCAAGGCTAGTTCTTCCTTCATTTCAGTCTTGGAGACTGACTTTGATGATCTTGGAGTGGGCTGCATTTCTGGTTCAGCAGTTTTGGCTTTGAATGCCACTCCCTTAGTAGGATTTGAAGGTTCCTCAACAGGCTTTCTTCTATTGAGGTCGAACTCATAAGCTTTGAGTTCAGAGAAGATTTGTTGCATGGGCATGGTGGAGAGATCTTTGGTATTTTGCATCATTACAGCATAGACATCCCACTTTTGAGTGAGACTTCTCAAGATCTTCAATCCAACTTCTCTTTTGGAGTACACCTTGCCTAATGAGTTGATCTCATTCATCACATCAGTGAATCTACCAGCAAATTTGTCAATGAATTCCTCAGACTCCATTGTAAATTGTTCAAACTTTTGCACTGCCACTTGGAGCTTGTTCTCCTTGATCTTGTCAGTGCCCTCACACATTTCTGCAAGAGTATCCCATATCTCCTTGGCAGTTGTGCAGTGGTAGACCCTTCCCATGATTGCATCTGGAATTGTTTGATAGAGGGTATTCATTGCAAGATAATTCAAATTATCTTTCCTCCTCTCATCAGCAGTGAAGTCATCCTCATCTTTGGGAATCAGTTCCCTTATATCTGCTCTTTGAGCTTCAGTGACTCTGGGATTTACTTGAGTGAACACAAAAGGACCTCTTGTGATCACTCTCAACATATCAGTGTGCAAAGATGCAAGATGAGCCCTCATTCTGATTTTCCAGAAATCATAATTGTCTATTGAGAACATGGGCAATTTGTGATGAGAGATGTGATTGACTGGATTTGTGGCCATGTTGTCCAATCCTTGGACAGCAGGAGGTGGAACAGCAGCATTGTTGTTGGCCATATCTCAAGAACACACAGTTAGTCAACAATTGATAGGATTTCAGATAGATCAGTTCAGTGACCACACCAAATATGTGATTTTGAAAACCAAGATGACTTTTCAGAAGCAGTGATCTTTGAACCCCTACTCTGATACCACTTGTTGGTCCTAAAAGGAGTATATAACAAGTGTATGGGGGGGGGGAATACACTTGTATGCAATTCTTTTTTACTTTTGATCAAACCAGAGCTCAGCAAGGTTGTCCTGGACAACTCTGCTGAAGATGATTAACTCTTCTAAGATAATTAAATTACTAAGTACTATTGAGTACTTAGTTGAATAACTATCTAGGGGAGTTATATGTGCGGAATAGTGGTTGGCCCTTTTAGTTTAGACTCCTTTAGTTTCTGAAATCACTTTGTCAATTCAATACAGTCCAGTTTTCAGGGAACTTATCCAAATAGGTTTTGCACAGTCTTTGAATGTTTATCCTTTGAAAGATCAGTTTTGTGTGCAGTGTTGAATGTATGTAAGTGCTTTGAAAGTAAATCAACACAAGAGTTTATAGTGGTTCAGAGACTCAAGCTCCTACATCCACTTTCCCTGATTTAACAGGATAATTCTTTCACTCTTGGAATTAACTTGTTTTATAGTGCCAAGGTGCACTTGATCAATAACACCACTCCTTGGTGAATTGATCCCTAGGATGTCTAGAGTCCTAGTACCCTCTTCTCAACTCAGAACTGAACTGTTCTTCTCTCAACAGTCAGTTCCTACCACTTCTACTACTACTACAACAACCTTCTCACTTTCACTCTTGAAAGGGGTAAGGATTGATGTAAGGTTCCAACTAATGAGATATCCTTTACAATGAAGATCAGTGTATAAGGATAGGATATCACTCTAAGCTTGTGTATAGATATACAATGTAGTTCAGCTTAGATGAAGTGTTTGAAGACTAAGATAGTCTTTGAAAGCTAGAAAGCACTCTTGCTTGTAAGATAGTTGGATGTTCTTGTCAAATGTTGAGGGTGCTTTCAAAAGGTCTTCACACTTCTGTATTTATAGACAATTGAAGGATTTGCCCGTTGGAGAGGCAGCCTCAAAAGTCCATAGATGTCTTCTTTTAGTTCTTCAACTTAGAAGACAGAATCTTGATAGTGACATGTCCTCATTTGGGAAATAAACGGCTGTATGAGCTTTGTCTTCATTCTGCAGCACTCTTCCCAATATCTGACTTTCAGATTCTCTTGTTAGGATATGGACATGGCTTCTGAAGGATGTTCCAATGATAGGACAACATTCCTTATCTAATTGGACAACTCTCCTTATCACTATCAGCAGTCTTGCTTACTAGCAAGGTTGACTAGCTCTTCTTCAGATGACTTGGCTCATACCCTTTGCCTCACTTCAAAGTGATCTTAGCATGATTCATTAATGATCTTTAGGGTATAGTTGTCTCTTCAGCATGGTTGACCTCAAGCTTTCAGTACACTTCTTTTGAATTGATTGTGCTGAGACAACTCCTCTGGACAACTCATCTGATCAGCATACTTGTCCTCAGCAGACTTGGTCATGGTTCCAGAATTTGAGCCTTGAGGGGACTTGTTCTAGATGAACTTCAAAGCATGTGTTCCCCCTCAAATTGTGCATCTAACTAACTAAGAGCTGCCTAACATATTAGCTCCTCATCTAGTCTTATTTTATATGTTCTAACATTCTTAGAACATAATCATCTTTGACTTAGGCATGTCTCAGGGGGTTTTGGTATTGAATCAAAACATATCTCATTTTATTCCCAACATATATATCAGACATAAATCTGGGATTGATGTCTGCTTTCTACGATGTATGAGATGATCCAGCACACTTCTACTGCATATACCATTTACTTTTAAATCTTAAGGGAAGATATGGTGGAGGTTGGAACACTCAACATCGCGAAAACATGGCTGATCTATTCAAGCAATGCGCATATGCACCAACAATAACTGTTTTCAAACAGAAATTGGACATTTTTAAAGCTGTTGGTGGTCAGATTGCAGAACAATGGCTGGAAGACATGCCATATAAACAATGGGCAGTTGCATATTCACCACATATACAGCACTATGGTGAAATGACTTCCAACGCATCTGAGTCATTTAACTCTTGGATTCGTGAGGCTAGATCACTCTCAATTACTTATATGTTGGATTCCATCAGGAAAAAGATTTCACAGTGGTTCGTTGAGAGACGTGAAAAAAGCAACAAATGGACTGGATTACTCGTGCCTAGCAAAGAAGATCTATGGAATGAACTAGCAAACATCAGTGCATCGTGGGGAGTTTCAGTCTATCCTAACGGTCAGTTCGAAGTCCGATCTAGGACGTCCGTAGTTGTTGATTTGGAGCATAAAATATGTACTTGTTTTAAATGGTAGATTACCGGGTTTCCTTGTGCACACGCAATTGTTGTTATCAAGAGGCACTGTGATTCGGTTTTCAACTTCGTTGAAGACTGCTTCTTCACAGCCCGATACAAACAATGTTACGAAGAGGATCTAGTTCCAGATCCCGATACAGAGCGGTTCGAAATCAATGTTGATTCCAACCCGGATAAAATACTTCCACCCATCCTAAACAAACCGTCTGGTAGACCTAAGCAAAAGAGAATTACTTTGTATGGAGAATTTCGAAGGGTAAAGCCTACAGCTTGCAAACGTTGTGGGAAAACCGATCGCCACGATTCTTTGACATGTGCATCAGTTTTTGGTACTGACAAGACAAACTTTCAGCCATAGACACACAATATCTCATTGTGTAATAATCTCAAATTAGATTTTAAGTTAGCACCTTTTCTTTGACTGTGTTTCTATATACTTATCGGAATTGTTATCAGTTTATACACATTGGTTTTTTCACATTTTAAGGACTCACTTTCATTTAGGTGTGCATATTGATGGTGCATATACCAATGCGAAATTTAAATTGAAATGAACTTACTTGTTTACATTCATATTAATGTGCATGTCCATGTGTTTTAGGCTTATATTAATCTCATTAATTTATTATGGTGTATGACCCATTTCTACATACCAAACTTCTTTACGTTGTTCATACAATAGTACAAAATATAGTTCATATATATATGCACGATATATATATGAACTATATTCACTAGGATGGATCTTTATCCACCTAGACATTATTTATTTAGTATTTTTAATTGTGTTATGAGTATTTTAGCTGTAATTTATTTCTTGATCCTAATATGCAGATGTAGTACTTTTTTGGTATTGAAAACGAACAATTAATTCTGGATCCTTAAAGTCGCGTCCACGTCTTAAAATAAATATATGGGTAAATTATTAATATCAGTTTAAGGGCACGTTCAAATTAATAGCATTTTATCTACACGCCCACTACCTATAATCAACGGCTACATTTAGTTATGACCATTATGTACACGCCCATGATGTCCATTAAATATCCCACTAATAACTATCAGTCATGACCTTTAATATTATCTCTAACTATTAATACCTCGTCAATGGAGTATGAGGTTCTTGGTAGCTATAATGGTTTAGTATTATTCTGCAATATCGAAGATCAATATTCTATAAAAAACCCTACCACTCAACAATTTATTATTGTTCCAAACAAACCCATTTTCTTTCCAAAGGGACACGACGTAGCTTGGGTTTATTTTGGATTTAGGTATCTCAGTAGTTCTAATGACTACATCATTATGCGAATTGCTTATTTTTGGGATCAAAGTGGTGGTGTGACCGAGGTATGGACTTTCTCACGAAATTCAAATATGTGGTCAAATCTTCCTCCCTTCCCGTTTGATAATTACCCATGTTCAAATGCATTCTTTGTTGGTGATCTTTTTCATTGGATGTTCAAATCTGGTAAAGATCGCTATCAGTTGGCTACATTTGACATTCTAAATTCTACTTACTCATTGATAAAAATTCCTGATTTTAAGACTGATCCTTTGAACTTAGAAGTCGAAGGTTTGGATGACGATACAATTGCAGTATATTGCAGTAGTTTGACCACACCATAAGATAGTTTTTATAGTAAGTATTTCTTTCAAATGCACTTACTTACTTACTCATCAGACATCCCTACTTGATCAAGTATTTCAATTTTCAAAATAACATTATTACCTAACCATTACCACATATCACCAATAACCTTCGTCAACCAAGAGAGGACAAAAATAATGTTCCTTGTACAACCATGGGGAGACTACTACTGCTACGATGCAAATTCAAAGACGTTTCAAGTTATAGAGGAATACGAAATGACATACGGTGTTCAACATGCATACAAGTATATTCCGTGTCTTGTATCTCCTTGCAATAAATAGTTATTCATAAATACTTTATTGTAACACTAATATCTATTATATTTCGTTCTATCTCAATTAAAATATAAATTGTTATTTTCATTTTATTGATGCATCCTAATTAAAGTTTCAATTTATTCATGCACCCTAAATAATGATGTTATTTATCCTCATAAAATAATCGTTTAATTTAAGACATTTCTTATGTATTACAAAATATATTCAGAAGATAATTAATATGCAGAAAATGAGGTATGTTTTATACTTTAGATTATATTATTATTTACGTTAATTATATTAAATCCCTCAAATTTATTCAGCATTTCAATTAACTATCATACTATAAAACGAGATGTTTAGTAAACAAATTTACCTGAAATATAATATTTTGTTTTGTTAACTATAACATTTACTATAAATCGAGATGCATAGTAAACAAATTTACCTGAAATATAATATTTTGGTTTATTAACTATCACAATTAATATAATATTATACATTAACAACTAAGACTATTATACAATCAATATTGACGGGATTAACATGTAATTAATTGATTAGACATATTCCTGAACCGCCTCAATTAAGTTTCTGAATGGACACATCCATCTTGCTTGTGGAATTCGAAAGGTTTTATTTTAAAGAAGGATACTTTTCACATTCAATTTATTACAACATTCAAACTACCTCTTTCACACACTCAAATCACATTTCTGAATCATTTTCACAAAGTAACATCTATCAAACACTCCAAGTTTTAACGATCGTAAGATGAACAGCCACATCCCTGAAATGCATATTCCATCCGAAATCAGAGATCATCTTTTGGAATTTCTAGATCCAAAACATTTATGCAGAATGAAGTGTGCTACCAAACATTGGAAGGATTTAATATCCTCAAAATCGTTTGTGGATTCTCAACTAGAAAGAATCAAAAGTCAGTACAGGTTCTCTTTCATCCAAAAAAATGTTGTTGCTAACCCCTAGTAACTTATTTAACGGAGGGATATGGTGAACCTGGTACTAGGCGTTTTATAAGAGACAATGCAGAAGACTTTGAAGTCCTTGGTACTTCTAACGGGTTAGTCTTATTTTGCAACACTCTTGATGAGTTTCGTTTGTCAAATCCCTCCACAAATCAATCCCTAGTTTTACCACCAGTTCCAGATCACATGCGTCCCTTTTTAGGGCAAGAGTCCTCTTATTTTGGTCTTGGATATGATGTAATGAATAATGATTTTTTGATTATTCGATTTTGTTGTTTTCTTCAATTAGAAGGGTACAGTTCATCTGTTTGTTTGTACTCTCTAGGAATAACAATTGTTGGACATCATTACCTCCTTTTCCAAGCCAATATCCCCTAGTGATAATGCATGATTTGTTGGAGGACTTTTCCATTGGAATGTATACAGATCTGATGGACATGCATTAGTAACTTTTGATTGTCAAAAATCATGTCTATGGGGAGGTTGCGGTTCCTGACTTTATCCTTGGCCAATGGTTTTACAAATATCAAGAATTGGATGATAATAATCTGGCCGTTTTTAGTGATCGTTTCACCGTTGATGAGTATGGCGTGAGTCGATATTTTCTTCAAGTGCATGTGTTAAATTACTCATCAGATGGCAGGAATTGGTCATCTTTCAACGTATTCAGGGAAGGTTATTTACCCGACGGTTTTGCCTTCGAGCCAATCTCCTATCTCAATTCAACAAGCTAGGACACTATTGATGTTTAGTGTTAAGCCATATGGCACATTCTACTCGTACGACATTGCTACAAGGCATTTTTCAAGGCTGGAGGGTATTGAATCGTGGCCGGATTGTCCCAAATCGTATAAGTATATTGAGACTCTTGTATCACCGCACCACTAATTATATGTATAGTTTCATTGTCTAGTAATTGTTATTTTTGTGACATATGTTTTTTTTTTTAATGAAAAGGCTGCCTTTTGAAGTTCTAGTAAACATTAGTCCCTTATTATATAATTATTATGTGTATTGAATGTTGTTTGTTACATTTATAAATCTCTAAAAAATATGGTTCATTGTGTTACTCATAATCAATTGATATTCATTCAAATGATATTTTTCTGGTTTTGTTTTCTTCTGAAGTACTTTAACACTCTAATGTGTACTAATAGTATTGCTCGATTTAATTTATAAATTCTCGAAATGCTCATATGGATTCAGCCGGAGTCATATATTAACCATTTGCATATGAACATCCCTAAATGCACATTATTTATGCACACTACATTCATATGGTAGTGTGCATATCAACCATGCACATGCATATTCGCATGTGCATTGTTCTTTTTTCATATACACATGCATATCAACCATGCACATGCATATTCGCATGTGAATGTGTTCATGTGTATATGAAACTAACACATGTTGACATGCATATACGCGGGTACACTACTCTTTAGCATGTCCCAACAGTTCGTGAATACGTTGAAAGACTCTAATGTTCATCTACGTATGGACGGCATCTTGTGCATCTAGAATGTTCACACTATCCTGCACACACAATCCTGCATATTGTAGAATCTGATATCATTGTTCATACAGCATACTACCATTCGTTTACCTAGAAGGTAACTAAATTAACCAAGCCATTAATCAGATCAATCTATAACAAAAAATCCAAAATAACAAAACAATATCCATACTTCCCAAATAGTCATATAATACTGGAAATTGGAAATCCATATCATAAGCAATGATAATAGATAATGTTTATCCAACTAAGTGACAAAAAAAAAACGAAAAGTAGCCAGTATTCATAAAGACTTCACCCAACGATTAATAAAATTCAAAACACCACCGACTTGTAGAACTCCAACTTATAAACTGTCTTTAGTGCAATAATACCAGGTCTGTTTTGTGGATAACCTACTCAATAGTCATATGCATAGGGTCAACGAACGATTCCACAATCCTAGATCTCATTGTGCTAGCAGCAAGTTTTCCAAAACCTCCGGTCTGAGGAACGTCACATTTGTAGATGAACTCGATTTCCTTGCACAGAATGACTCCACAGTCTAATGAATCAGACCCCTGTCTCCAAGTTTCAGCAGCAACTGGGTACTTGAATGGCATTCATAAGTAACTGTGATTAGGCTCCCTTGCTTTGAACAATTCGACCAATTTTTCATCAACATACTTCACCTAACATAATTGTACAGATTATACAAATACATAAGTGTGTATAAGCTAAACAATAATATTACAAGCGTACTAAAACGAAAAAATTTATGATATTACATTACTTACCACATTAAATGACTCCGCCAAATATGGATCTACATGTGCTTTTGTCCTTGGAGGAATTGAGTTATAGAAAGTCCATTCCCTAGTTGTCAGATCAAGCTGAAGCAGTGTCCAGTGATCAATGGCTTTTAGACCCGCGACGATCCCAATTCAGAAACAATTATTGGAAACAGAAATATGGTTTTGTCCAAGTTATCCTCAATAACTTTATCTATAAGTGAGTGAAAAGCTTTTTGTTTTGCTATGTGCCGGTTTGTAATTATTGCCTGCACAAAAATATGTAACCGAATATTTTTACTTATTTTTAACTGAACAAAATATACTTAATAAATGAACTAAAGAAATACCCAGCATGTCGCTGTAAACACATTCACACGTCTTGACTGTGGCCTCAGGCTGAACAGAACTGATCTTAACATATCCCCCCAAGCATTAACTACCTATAATTTGGTAAAACATAAAGAATTTAAATACATATTGTATTGAAAAGTATATACAATACTAATAAATTGAACTATATACCTGACTGGTAATCTGCCCATCATTTGCAATGTCAATTAACATCTGAACTGACACATCTGCAAGTGGTATATCCGCATGCCAAACAATGCAGCTGAAATATGCATATTTTATTACAAACAAGATAGACAAAGGAATGTATAACAATATAAACAACATATAGAAAAGTCAATTTTATTTATATACAATACTTGTAATTGAACAATATATGTTGTACTTATTGTGGACCATTGTTCTTTAGCTCAATGAACAGTTGATCTCTAACATAGGCAAGTATCTTTCTCACTGTTGCCAGTTTATTGTTGAAAGGGTACCTGACCACTGCTTTTGGCATTTTTTCCACATCTTCGTTCACAAGTGCATCGTCATCATCGTCATTTATTTCATGAACTGCTATCAATTCGTTTGTAAGAGGTTGAGGGGATATTATCATAGGTTTCCTGTCACCTGTTTCAGTCCTTTCCTTAATCCAATCAACCAATGAACCCGGAGATGGGTATTTTTTCTTTTTCTGCACCTTCTTTTCAGGTGTCTTTTCAACAGATTCAACTATTGGCTCAACCAATCCCCCATCTGGCTGCTTCATTTTGTCATCCACAGCATCATTCAAAATCCCATCTCCCATGTTTTCAACACCCATCTTAAATTCATTGTCATCCAACAATGTTTTTGAACAAAGTTCAGCCGTGACTTCTAAATTCTTCACCAACCTTTGGTTCTCGGCTTTCAACGCTATAAGCTCATTATCTTTAACACTCAATTGCTTGTCAAACTTTTCCTTGACATCTTCTAGCTCTTTCTTACCAGCAACTACTTGAGATACTAGCATCTCAACCCTGTTTGCAAACCTCTCATTATCATTTCTTAACTTTTTTATTTCGTTGTCCTTTTTGGATAACTCTTAATCACAACTTAACCTGACATTTAGAACTTGTTTCTGCAGAACACCTATGTGAGCAACCAAATCATCAACTTTCTTCCCACTGGTCTTTTCACCTACAGGATCAGTCATATTCTCTTTCACACCCACATTTTCTCCTGCAATACCCTTACCACTATCATTAATAGCAGCTTGTCCGTCATCAACCACATCCCCACCAGTTCTGTTTATATCCTTACACACCATAAGAACGGGATCATTCTCATCTCTGAAATTTACCCCCGTAGATAAATCTTTCTCAAAACCAATATCAAAAGACGGGCATTCAATTGAAAAGTTCTTCTTTCCATAAGAACTGGATCCAACCTCCACACCTTTTGAAGTTGAACCCTGAAATATGACATTTTGTTTTTCAACAACATTAAAGACTGTGTGCAGTGGTTTAGGTCTTGTTGAAACATTAGACGAGACATTGTCAACCGGTTTAGGTGTACCACTTTCTGTCTCAACTGCCGTCGTATCTACGCATCTGAATTGACGAAGAATCAAGAGTTGTTCCTTCTCATCTGTTGTAGCCTTCAGCTCGTCAGTAAAAACCTGTTATCACAGAACATCATAACTAATTCTGAATTGCTTGAAAAATTGTAATTAAATCAATGTAATTCTAAATAATATTACCTGGGTTGAATGACTTAATTTGCCATCTGAAATTGGCGAATGCAGTGCTCCAGCATCCCATTTCAGGAATCGAGGGAAAGTGGATGGATTAACGGGCTTAACGAGCCTGGTATGCTCGCATAACCAATACTGCATTAAACATAGATCAAAAGAACTATAAAAAACATAATGCAGAATATGTAAAAACTTTACTAAAGAGTTGAATGTTTTCAAAAGTCATAAATGAGAAGAATTTTACCGGTAACATCACTGCACAACCACCTGCCTTTAACTGCTTGCTTCTACTTAGCTGACGTTTCAATTGATCAACGATAAAAGTATTCCAGTCATACTTACAAATATTTGAAAAGTTCTCCAAGTACTTTGTCAAATGCCACGGGACAGCCGAACTTCGAACTGGGCACAGAACAGACACCAATAGATAACAACATAACAACCTTGCCACATCTTGACTTGATTCAGCATAATTTCTCCTAACAACGGCCTTCAGCGTCGACAGTATCTGATTTTTATACAAAGAATTATAGTATTGTGGCTAGTGCTGTTATTCGAACCGAGCCTTAACGAGACTCGGCTCGGCTCGACTCGTTAAGGCTCGACTCGTTTAACTGAATGAGCCGAGCTCGAGCTCGTTAAATACTCGATTTACTAACGAGCCGGCTCGAGCTCGACTTGTTAGGCTCGATAACTAAATTTTTGTAAAAAATTCCATTAGGCTCGTTAAG
This sequence comes from Galeopsis tetrahit, assembly GCA_963675135.1. Classification (NCBI taxonomy): domain Eukaryota; kingdom Viridiplantae; phylum Streptophyta; class Magnoliopsida; order Lamiales; family Lamiaceae; genus Galeopsis; species Galeopsis tetrahit. Next base: position 75,238,789 of record OY776123.1, read on the forward strand.
CTCGGCTCGACTCGAAGGCTCGTTAAGCTCGTTAGACTCGTTAACGAGTCGAGTCGAGCTCAATTTTTAACTCGGTAATGTTATCGAGCCGAGCTCGGCTCGATAAGAGCTCGAGTCGAGCGCGAACCTCAAATACTCGGCTCGAATAACAGCTCTAAATTTGTGGCCTTGCTTCCATATCTTCACCAAAACATCTATTAACCCAAGTAGGGTGATGATACTCATCCACCCTCTGTCTGATTTCATCACTCCCACAACTTATTCCAAGTATAAGCTCTGCATCAGACCTAAATAAGAACAACCTAGTTCCACCGATCACAAAACTTTCTGTTTCAAAGTCGAATCGCCTAACAATCTCCACTATATCACTCTCGTATTTCTTACACCTCTTCTTTAACGCAGCACTAACATTCATGCAAAGTGAATTCATTAGTAGCCAGAATGGAGTCTTTTTCAGTTCCACTATATGCTGCTCTGTAAACACAACGCCTTTCAAATCCTTAATAGGTGTTCTCATATTTGACCTATAATATGTTTGAGTCAAGTCCACCTCTAATCCACCTAGAACAGAAATAAAGTATTCATATAAATCTGTGCATATTTAATGTATACAAATAAGTTTATTTTTGAAACTGTCTTACCAAAACAGTTCTCAGGTTTGATCCATGATGAAAATATCCGGAAATATCCCCAATATATCTTCGATATATCCATTTTTTGGGGTCACCGATATCGATATTGGGAAGAATCGATATTTCCACTATATTTGTAAAAAAATTAAAAATATCGATAAATATCGGTAGATAATAACAATATCGAGCCTAATATCGGTAAAATATCGAGAAAATGTCGATAAATTTCGAAAAATATCGATAAATGTCATATGAAATAACATTGTATATTATATTTTATATAAATTTATCACTGATATAAAATGTATTCAAATTATTTTGTTGATTTTATGTACTAAAGGCTTGTTATTAAATTTTTACAATTTTTAAAATTTATCGATATCGATATTCGATATTGATATATCCATCGATATTTCCATAAATTTAAGGTCTCGATATTTCCACCGATACCGATATTTTCATCCTTGGGTTTGATAGATTGAATCTCTTTGTCCTTCCTTACTTGCTTTCTAATCCTCTTATATCTTTCACTGTCGCTATCTGCATTAAACATTTCATATTGAAATTGCATTATTATCTAACAAAATCTACTCAAACAAACTAGCTTATTACAGATTTGAAAACAAATATCCAACAACACAAAAAAACATATGATTAAATAAAGAAGGGTAAATTCTTATTAAAGTTATTTAAATACACCTTAATTATAAATATGATTAATTACCTTCTGTGTCAAAAGTTGGATACTTATTTCTCCTCTTCACAGTTTCATCTTCACTTTCAAAATCTATTCATTTACAAAAATATTAAATGTTTGTAAAATAAATGATCATTTCCTGTATTATACCAAATAATCAATTCACTTATATATATTTTTTCCTATGTTACTTGAATCTGGTTCAACACGGGGAGCTTTGGACTGCTGCTTACCTGTTATTAGTCATAAGCCATGATGAAAATATTCGGAAATATCCCCGATATATCTTCGATATATCCATTTTTCGGGGTCACCGATATCGATATTGGGAAGAACCAATATTTTCACGATATTTGTAAAAAAATTAAAAATATCGATAGATAATAACAATATCGAGCCTAATATCGGTAAAATATCGAGAAAATATCGGAAAATATCGAGAAAATATCGAAAAATTTCGAAAAATATCGATAAATGTCATACGAAATAACATTGTATATTATATTTTATATAAATTTATCACTGATATAAAATGTATTCAAATTATTTTGTTGATTTTATGTACTAAAGGCTTGTTATTAAATTTTTACAATTTTTAAAATTTACCGATATCGATATTCGATATTGATATATCCATCGATATTTCCATAAATTTAAGGTCTCGATATTTTCACCGATACCGATATTTTCATCCTTGGTCATAAGTATAAGTACAAAATCTCTTAATACGACGCAATCTATAGAAAGTAAACATTTAATATGATATCTTATAAAGGATATAAATTCATAAACCTTTAAGCTTTTCTTCCCTCCTTTTTTTTAGAAGAACCTGCACATTAACATCATCCATCAACTTAACTTTAACCAATTTTTCTTCTTTGTGGATAATTTTCAAATGTGTTTGCTTATATATATTACCTCTTGTTACGGGGCCCAACATCATCAGCACAAATCTGTTTTTTGCCCCTTCCTTTACTTGAACCTTCCTCATTGTGCCCACCAGACCTCCTTGTTCTTGCCATATGAACTTAGTAACTGAGTAAAGTTAGTATAACTTCTTACAATGCATTCATTATTACTACGAATATGAATAAAAAACTTCATAAAAATACGTTACCGAGCCTAATTAAAATATACATCTATACTAAATATGTTTTCACGGTTTCCAACCAATACCCTGCTTTCGTTCATCATAAGCAAATGCATTTTAACACTTTTCACCCAATTTTTTGATTTTATCTTCTCAAATCAACATCTGTAACATTATATTTTTTTCATCTAGAGTTTCAAAAGTAAATATCTTACTCAACAATATTCAAAAAAACGATTCGAAATTTTCACGAAAGACTGAAAAAACATGTACCTACTTCGTAAAAAATATATTTTTGCTTCATTTGTTTCAAAAAAGCATCATATTTACATAACAACAGATGAATATACACCGGAAAAACTAAGGAAAACACGCATGCAAGTGATCGGAATACCTTTGTTTCTTGAATGAACTTTTTTGCCGAAAACAATGGTGTCGATTTTCTGGAAATCTCTCTAACCAAATGCAGATTATTTGGGAAAGTAATCCTTCAGCTAGAAAGTCAGCTAATTGATTCGAAATTGCTGTATTTTATGAATATTGAAAACTGGAAGGTGATATAAAGCGCGTATTTTCAGGATATGCATTAATTCGAAGGATTTGATGTTAATCTGTAATATTAATTAATTTCAAATTATTTAAATGGGTAAAGGGCAACTATGTCTTATTAGGTGTCATTTTGACTCTAATAGATAAAAAATAACTACCTATTCCTCATTAGATAAAACTCTTAGTGAAATGGCCTTAACAATAATTTACCCATTTAACTATTATCATTTCTCCCAAAAACTCAAAAAGATAGGATCGCCTCCTCCAAATCAAAATCCACAAAAAATAATGTGAAATTTTGCATATTGTTTTTATTTAAAAGAGTTTTTAAAATAAAAATATTGTATAGATAAGTCATGACATTTATATGGGCAATTGTGTAGAACCTTAATACGACTTCGGTATATATGTGTTGGCGAAAAATAAACACATGTATCGAATGGTAAAACTTAAAAATATGGTGTATCGAATTTAAAAAAAAAAAAGAATATGTTGTAATTGATAATAAAACAAATTTACAAATCTATATATGTTTCAAAAATTATTTTTTTAATTAATAAATTAAAATATAATATAAATTTATTTCAACCGCGGGTCTTACACTAGTTACAATTATATTTTGAAACAATGAAACTCCAAATATCAAATGAAGCCAAGATTTGGGTAACAATTCAAATGTGCATCATCATGCAGATTGAAATATTGTTCCATGTTGTACAAAAGAGAACAGTGATGAGCGATTACAAAAATATGATTTAACTGCATAAATGGTGAACAAAATGTAATGCTCAACACATATATTCCAATATATTCACAAAATTATGGTGCGATCAAAAGGACAAAACAAGTTTGTGCATAAGAAACGATTCTAAGTTGAATCAGTGGGGTAGATTGTTAAGAGCAGTCCATAGTGATCACTGGGTAAAACGGGGAGCTCGATTTCCTTCACCTGCCCTTTCACCTTCTTTTCCTTCACATATGATAGACCTGGGATTGCATCTTTACCAATCATTTCAATTGTGCCTATCTTGAAGTCCTTCAACTTGCAAATGAATCGATCCAACCGTTTTTGTAGAGCTCTGTTGCCACTCAGCATCTGGTTTGATTTAGTGTCGTACGTATATCCAACTTCTCCAGGCCATAGCTCTGTCCACGCATCTCTCCATCCATCAAGCAACGGAAAAGGACCATCCTTTTTATCGTCCCAGTTCATATCCCCACAGAAGATGACATTCTGATTCTTGTCAAGAAACTTCACAGCCTCATTCGCCTGCCACACTCGTTCTTTGCTGAACATCTGATCCCAAGTTGGAGGGCCCGGGCAAGGGCTTTCTAAATGGCTTGTAGCCACAACAATTGTAGTATCTGCCTGAACTTTGACTTCTGCAACACAAAGCTCTCGTCCCATGATAGAATTGTCGAAGGGTCTGCTGCTGTAGGATTTAACTGGCAGTTTGGATAACTACAAGAGTTTCATGTTAGTAAGGATTCAAAATTCCATGCAACATATACAGATATCACCTGAATGCAGAAGTATCCTCTTGTCAAATCCCCCTCATCAGCAATCGAACATCGGTACCCCTTCCACCAACCTGATTTCTTGAAGATCTCATAAAAAGTGGGAGTCACTTCCTGCATAATCACAGTCATAACTTTTAAGAAAGGGGATAATACGTGTGACCATGAATTGAAAAGCAAGGAAAATTCTAACCTGCAAGCATATAACATCTGGTGAATGCAGCCGAATAAGGTTGCCAAGAGCTAACATCCTATTATGCATCTCAAGGTCTTCACGGAACCAAATATTGTAACTCAAAAACTTCCACATTTTAGAATTCGGAGACGAATGAGTTTCGCCTGCCCCTGCACAGCTTCCCTTAATATCATCAGCGTTCTTGAACGCGCAGGTATAAACACATACAGGCAAAAGAATTGAAAGTGACAGCACATTCAAGAGAAAACTAAACCTTGATATTCAACTAGCAGAATAATTAACACAATTCTATAATTCACATTAAAGGTCACAAGACTCAAACACATATTTACAATTTTTCCACCCAAATTAACTGAGCTTACAACAAATCAATGATCATCTTTTGAAATCGAAATTTACAACTAATGAGATTAATATTCTGTGAAAACAAAGAAAAACACAAACATAAAACAGAAACGTACCTAATGGTTTAGCTTCAACAGAGTCATTTAAAGTCTTAACAGTTCTAAACCCGGAAGAGCTCCCTACATTACTGCGATCACCATTAACGCAACCTTCCTCCTCCCTATCTTTCCTCTTATTACTGCAAGGCCGCAATACACTAAAAACGCTCTTCTTCTCTCCGGAATCAGACTTTCCGATACCACCATTTCTCACAGATTGGTTCTCTTTAGCATTTTCTCGAAGCGTCAAAGAACTTACAACGCTCTTTAACTCACCAGAACTATTAGTATCATCACCGCCATAACCGCGGGTATTTTCTTTTTTGATACACCCTCTCAAGGGCAAGAAAACGCTGCCGACGGCGGAACCTAATTGGGCTTCATCATCATCGTCATCGTCGATTTCAAGAGTGGATAGTAGAGAAGCAGAAGCCCTGGTACCACATATTTCGCATATGGTGCTGCAATACGGGTTCAGGAATGTGCAGGAAGAGCACGACCACTTAGGGTTAGACTGCGACGATTTTGGCGACGGTGATGAAAGTAGGAGCGATTGTGGTGGTTGCGAAGAGAGGCAGATTTCGCAATGTGATTTCTGGGAGGGCGGGTTGATGAACGTGCATTTGGAGCATGCCCAAGACGACATTTTTGAAATTAGAGCAAGGGTTTGGGGGAATTTTTGGGAGATTTGAATTTTGTAGGGGAAAAGTATTGATAGTGCTCTGTTTGGCAATAAAGAGATTATCATTTTGAAATTGAAATCATGGATAATTGCCGCTTTTCAAGCCCTTGTGGGTGTGTTTGGTTTGGGATTGGCCCATCCGGATTTGGATGGGTCATCCCCATCTCATCCCTCTCCATCTCTTTTTCATTCAAATACCTATTTCAATACTCATTCACTCCTATAATACACCTATATACCTATTTTTATACAATTACATCATCATATTTTTATATTAATTATTCATTCTCTCTCCTACTTTTTTTTCACACATTTATTTTCTTTCCTACTTTTCTTCCTTACACTAATTACTCTACTAACTAACAATAATAAATGTAGGTCCCCAAAGTTGAGTTAATAACGAGTAAGCTAGTGAAAATGTCTAGAGGGGGTGAATAGACTTTTCAAAATTCTATCGAAATATCAGAATACAATATGCGGAATACGAAATTAACAATGAGCCCAATTCAAGTTTATACTCAACTTCTTAATTCGAGAACTCTGTTCTATACTCAACTTGTTAAGCTTAGTAGCAGTTTAAACAGTTAAGCAATTAAACAATTAAAACAGTAAAGTAAACAACACACAAAGATTTATAGTGGTTCGACAACTTGTCTACATCCACTCTCACAAACCCAGTTGTGATGTTTCCACTAAACTCTTCCAATCGAGTACAAGTGTATATTCCTGTCTTTTAAGTCCCAAGAAGAAGACTTAGATCTTCAACAGACTATACCTCCAGATATGTCTATGATCTAACTAGAAATTTTACAAGTATCTAGCACCTTGAAAAATAACAAACAAAAACTAAACACTTCTCTGATCTTCAGTAGTAGCCTTTTGAATTCTTCACTTGTATTCTGGCTTCTTTCTGAATCTTCAATCAAACTCTGAGAGTAATCTTTAGTATATCTTCAGTACGCTTCAGTATATCAAGTTTCAGTATGCGTAGTTGCAGTAGTCTTCAAATGATCACCATCATGAAGTATTTATAGACTTCAAACATCAAGAACTTAGTTAGTTGTAACCAACTTTTCTTGAAAACTACCTTCAACTGAATCTTCTTATCCATCCACGCGTTTCTGTTATGAATTTAGTTATTCCATAACTAACTTCTACATCCTTATCTTTTTCACGCGCTTCGAACTAACTTCACGTTGACTTGTCTAGAGTAGACTTGTATGTACTTGTCTTGTAGTCCACCTGTCTTGAGTAGTAGACTTCAACTCTTCTTGACTGGTCTTCTTTGTTCAATCAGTAGACTATACTAAACCTATCAAGACTATTACATTACTTTAAGCTTTCATAATACAAGCTTAGTCAACTTATAAACTATACAATAAAACTAATCTATTACATATAAAAACACCATGAGCTCTATACAACATTTAAATAGCTCAGTAACAAACTTAAACAAATACTGTAAACACATATGAAGTACTTATAAACTGTACTTATCTTTTCATGTGAACTTATGTGAACTCTACTGGTCTTGTACAAGATGACTTAACTCAACTAGACTAGATCAGTCAACACTTAGAAAATATTCATACTACTTTTGGCTTATCAAAACTTCATCTTTTATTCATCATTTAGGACTTGTCTAGGATTCATATCCCAACAATTTCCCCCTTTTTGATGAAGCCAAAACTACTTGAATCTTTTCTCATAAGTAGACTAGTTAAGTAGTTATCTTGTCTTTAACATCAAATAGTACTTATCTTTCATTCATTCAAAATAGATCAGTAGATATTACACATACTTCGAATATCAAATTTAACTAAGTATCAGAGCAAAAATATCTTAAAAAAAAAAATCAACTAATCTGACATAGTACCTCCTTCAAGATTTGGAACTTGAAATGCATGTAGAAGTCTTCTGTGAATAATACTGATGTGATCTTCATCATCAATCTTCTCTTTCTCAAGTAGATCTTCTTCAAATTTCTTGATCTGATTCATATCAACTCTTCTACCTGAGCTTGTCATAGGACACTTCCATCTTGGAAAGCTAGGAACGAGAATGTTAAAGTTTGCTCCAGCAGAAATCCTTAAGATTAAATTCCATAACATTCTGTGTTGTCCTTCCATAAATCTGTCAAACAAAGAATATAGCTCATCTGATCCTTCAGCATCACCATATTTCCGAATAATCCAGTGATCAAGTTCCCATTGCCTTTTCACTTTGATCCATTCAGGTCGATGCTCATTATCAATGAAATAATCAATGAACTTGTCTTCCATCTGATCTTCATCAGCTTTTAACTTCTGTAGATTCTCAATATGCTTTCCAATCTTCTTCTTGCTAGCATAGTGAGTTTCATCACTTGGATCAACAACCTTCTGCTTTTTCACTTTAGTTGTTGTCTCCACATCTTCAGGCTCTTCTATAACAATAGACTTTCTCTTTGATACTTGCCTTGTCTGAACCTCAGCTTCAGGAGATGCAACCGCTTTGCCCTTCTCCTTCTTTTTCAACTCAACTGCTTCAGCCTTAGCTTGCTCAAGATCTGCAGTTTTAACCAACTTGCCTTTGCCTCTCTTAGGCCTTCTAAGATCTTGCATAGCTTCAGCAGCTTCCTTGATTTCAGGTTCAGCACTGGACTTAGCTTTCTCAGCAATGACTTCAATTTGACTCGTCTCTTCCCCCTTTTTGGCTTCATCAGTTGCCTTGAGAGAGAATAGAGAAGTAAACCGAGTCATCTCTTCGAACATTGCTTGCTTCATTAGGTTTGTAGCTTTTTCAATCTGCCTTTCATGAGAACCGTCCTGACTCAGCTTGTCTAGTTTGGTTGCCACCAACTCCAGCTTCTGAGTAGATAAGTTCAACTCATTCTTAAAATGAGTTGCAGTCAGACGTAGCTTCCTGTTCTCCTCAGTCATAGCACTGATAAACTCTTTCGCTTGTGCTAACTGGTCATAGGCTTCCTTCCTTTGAACATCAGCTACTTCGATTTTGGCTCTATAGACTCGTTCCATCTTCTTGGATTCAGTAGCTAGAACACGAGCAAAATCAACTGAGCTTTTCTCCGAATATTCAACTTGATTCTGGAGAAATCCTTCTATTTGATTGAACATCTCTTGCCTGAAATCATTGTCCAGCTGGTTGACTTCATTCATAATCATCTCTTTTGAACTTGTCACAAGGACACTATTCTGTTCAACAAGAGTTTTCTTAAGCTCGGACTTGAGGAACTCATCGATAGATGACTTGATGACAGCTTTCAAATCTTCTTTCAACTATTCTATTGAGGCGGCTGGGATAGCTTGAGACGACTGTCCAACCTCAACATGAGTAGCATCTATCATGACCTCATCTTCAGCAGCACGAGAGACAACTTCAATCAACTGGCCTTCTGGAGCAGTAGCTAAGACCTCGTCTTCTACTATTTCAGCAATAAATACACTTCCTGCAATCGCCTTCAAACTGGGCATAGGACAGTAAGGCACCATAGCTAGCTTAGCTTCCTTAGTCCGTCTTTCAGCATCAGCAAGATCTTTCTTTAATAAGGCGTGCAGTTTCCTTATATATCCACAAAATTCGAGGGGAAGCAATGAATCAGAGTATCGATTGATAAACTTAAAATCTGACCTTGGACTGTCAGCATGATCCATTTGAAATTTGAACACAATGCCTCTCAACTGGTCTGAGACATTGTCTAGCTCTATGACTGGATCAGTAGACTGGATCAACTTATCTTGTCCAGCGTCGATCATCTCCAAGTCTTGCACAAAGTCAGATTCTGAGACCTGAACACCAACGTTGAACTGGAATTCTGAACACATCAGGTCATCAGAGATACCTAGTAATCTCTTGGCAAGAGCAGTGATAGCATAATTTGGAAAAAGCTCTGAGTGGTCACGAACACCACTATTCTCCTTCTGCTCCATTTCCCAATCCATGAAGTTAGAAATACCACCTTTCCCTAAGATGACTTCGAAGAGATCATCTGTACTCGACTTCTTCAAGGCCACCCAAGTGCATATTCTAACCAGTTTCTCAAACTGTTCTGAAGAGTAGTCGACTTCGACAGATGAGAGCTGTTTCTTCAAATTCTTGCTCATCTTCGAACGGATTCGCTTCTCTCTCAGACTCATGGGATAGTATACCAAGGATTCGAATCTGACTTCAGATGGGGTCTGAGTAGATGGGGTCTCTATCTCAGTTGTTGCAGTGGCAACGGGTGTAGTATCTGAAGTAGATGGGATAATGGGTTCAACATTTTCTGTTGAGGGTAAGGAAAGAATTTGGTCTGTGGTTTCTTGGGGCTTCGATGTGTCTTGGTTTGGTGTGATAACTGTAGAAGTATCAGTTATATCCATTGTAGGAGTGTTTTCGGGTAGGCTTGCTCTCAGCGGATATGCTGGCAACACCTGAGAGGTTGAGGGAATAGGTCGTGGCCTAGATCGATGAGATCTTGCCTTGGTTCGAACAGAAGAGAGGGAGAGAGGAATCGATAAATCATGAGAAGAGGAACCAACCTGGTGACTCAACTCGTCTGGTGGAGGAGGTGTTCCAATTCTCACCAGTGTATACATCTCTGGAACTTGAGAACATGTATCCTTTTCTTCTTCAGACTGAGTCTTCTCAGAATCATCTGCACTAGACGAGTCTTGTACAGCTTCCGGCGACTCTTCTTCAGTAGACTCACCTTCTGAAGAACCAGACGCACCTGCATATGGTAAGGCGTCCATAGGGTCAATCCGAGCTTGCCTAGGTGCAGCTGGCCTGGTAGCAACTTGCTTCCTCATGGCCTCCTTCAAGTAAAATTTCAACGGATGGAATGGCTTTCCCTTACTCCAACTCGACTTGTTTGGCAGTAGAAGAGGGAATAAGATACTTAACTTGTTGCCATATCCAACAGTCGTAGACACCACCCAATTGCAAGTGTGGTCATCTACTCGAACACTTTTCTCAAAATACATGATTCGATCAGCAATCAACTTGAACCAATCTCCTTCATTTATACCATCATAAATTGCGGCCATAACCCTTGCTTTTGTAAAAGTTACAGAATCATGCGAACCAGTAGAACTCAGTAAAATCTTGCTGGCAATATCCAATAATGTGCGATACTTGTCTAGAAGATCTCCCTTCTTGACAGCAGCATACTTTCCATCAGGTTTTGGTTTCAGCTTCCTTCCACAGAAAATATTCAGATATCGAATCTCTTGTCCTAGGGCATAATTCTCAACATTAATTGTTCCAGTGGGCAGCTTCAGAAGTTTGAACATCGCCTCACGAGTGATTTGCACACGATCTTCACCAATAAACGATTCGATAATATCACCTCGTCTGGTGACATTCGCATAAAATTCTAGCACTTCTTCCTCCAAGACGACTTGAGGAAAAGCTTCTAAATAAGGCTTTAGTCCACATCGGGTGCATTTTGTCAGAATTTCTGTGCTTTCATCTGAGTGCTGGCCTTTGAAGAAAACGGATGGTTCAACATTCACCTTATTATCGGAGATATACCGACCCAGGTCAAAAGTGACCTGCATGTTGGTTCTCAGATCGAAAATTGATCGAGTAGACATAGTATATTATGAGTATAAGCAGATAATCTTGAAAGAAATAGCAAGAAATCAAGTTCTTCAAGATAGAGGAGTTAAGAAATTGTGGGGCAAGACGTGTGGGGGTGTTTGAGTTTTGTTCGAAATTGAATTTTAGATCCAACGGTCAAGATCGAAGGATTAGATCCAACGGTTGGGTCTTTTGGAATTCGGTTACGGAATCGAGAATATTATGTGATTTGATATTGTAAAATTTGAAATCCGCCTCTTTTTAATTAGGTCAGGGGAGTGAACTCATCTGTCCTAATGTAGTCGAGTTCGAACTGGGTGTATACACCTCATTAAACCGGGAGTGTATACAACCAATTCTAGGGTTTTCAATTTTTGTCATTATCTAATTACAATAATAGCCTTAATTCAATTGACAAAACACTTAGCATATTTCAATTAAGAGATACACTTAGCTAGTCTGTTCGAGTCTATCCAGAACAGACGAGTAGACTTGAACTTCATGAGTCGAGTAGGCCTAAGTGTACAAGACGAGTAGGTTTAGGAACACCAGTCGAGTTCCCCCTTCGACTGTGCTTGTCCATTCCAATCGTCGAACGTCTTCATGTACCTATCTTATCATTTGCAATGTGTAATCGTAGGTACAAGTAGAGTAAGATAAATAAGATGAATATCAATCTAAAGCAATGATCAAGGTTTCGAACAAGATGACCTTTTAACACACATAAGAGTCAACATAAGGATATTTAAGAAATCAAAGATTCCCCCTTAAATGTTTATTCCCTTAGTATTACCCTCAGCTTTACCAGCTTCCTCATCGGGTTCATTTTGGTCATCTAGTCTAGCCTTGTATACCTGTCTATTGCGTGAGTAGTCGAGTGCTCTGGTCTAGTGATCTTGTCTCCTCTTATTGATGTACCTGTCTTGTTGGTACATAGCTATAGGCAAGTAGGATCTAAATCAATTAGTCCTAGACTAATGCATAACTCACGAAATCGTGCCTCAGCTAATGGTTTTGTAAAAATGTCAGCTCTTTGAAAATCAGTATGAATCTTTTCCATGCGAATATCCTTCTTTTCTACATGATCACGTATGAAATGATGCTTCACATCAACATGCTTACATCGTGTGTGTAAAACAGGATTTTGTGTAATGGCAATTGCACTATTACTATCACAGAAAATAGGAACATTTGATTCATATATGTTGTAATCACGAAGCTGTTGCATGAGCCAGAGTAGTTGACTACAACAGCTACCAGCAGCCATGTACTCGGCTTCGGTAGTAGAGGTAGCAACACTAGTCTGCTTTTTAGAAAACCAAGATATGAGTTTTGTGCCTAGAAATTGACAAGAACCAGAAGTAGATTTCCTATCTATTCTACAGCCTCCAAAGTCTGAGTCTGAATAGCCACTTAAGGATAGATCATCATTTGAGGGATACCATATACCACGATTGATGGTCCCTTTCAAATATTTCAAGATCCTTTTGGTGGTTTCCATGTGACTTTCTTTTGGATTGGCTTGGAATCGAGCACAAACACCAACAGAGAATGCAATGTCTGGCCTACTAGCAGTTAGATACAGTAAGGAACCAATTAAACCACGGTAATAAGATTGGTCAGCACATTTACCGTTCTCATCTGGATCCATTCTGTAAGTTGGTTGCATTGGTATGCCAGTAGACTTACATGTTTTGATCCCGTACTTGTCTAGAAGATTTCTAGTGTACTTCGCCTGATTTATGAAAATACCTTCTGGAGTTTGTTTTACTTGAAGTCCAAGAAAGTAGTTCATTTCACCCATCATAGACATCTCAAATTTACTTTGCATGAGTGTTGAAAAACTTTCACTCAGCTTTTTGTTAGGTGACCCAAAAATGATGTCATCTACGTAAATTTGGACGAGTAAAATGTCCTTCCCTTCTTGTCTTCTGAACAAGGTTCGATCGACCTTGCCCTTAGTAAAACCATTTTCCAATAGAAAGAGAGATAGAGTGTCATACCATGCTCTTGGAGCTTGCTTTAGTCCATATAGGGCCTTCTTTAATCTGTACACCTGGTTGCCTTTGACTTCGAAACCTGGAGGTTGTTCAACATACACTTCTTCCGCAAGAATACCGTTAAGAAATGCACTTTTAACATCCATTTGATATACAGTAAACTTCATGTGAGCAGCATATGCAAGGAACAATCTAATGGCTTCTAGTCTAGCAACAGGAGCATATGTTTCATCATAGTCTATGCCTTCAGCTTGTGAGTAGCCTTCGGCGACTAATCTAGCCTTATTTCTAACGACTAAATCATTCTCATCTTTCTTATTCTTGAAAATCCATCGAGTGCCAACTACATTATGATGTTTCGGCCTATCGATAAGTTCCCAGACGTCGTTTCGAACAAACTGGTTCAACTCGTCTTGCATAGCGATGATCCAATTACTATCAGCCAATGCCTCTTTAACAGTGGTAGGCTCAATAGATGAGAGGAAACAACACCAGAAAAACATAGTTGGACTAGACTGTTCTTGCGACTCAAAGAGTTGTCGTCTAGTCTTCACACCTATAGTAGAGTCACCAATGATATTTTCAGTATCATGCGCAGATTTCCATGTTTTCCTATTCTTAACAGGAATACTATCATCATCTATATCATGTACAGCATCATGCATGTCAACATCTTTTGTATCATCAACAGATTTACCAGGAGTAGATGAGTCAACTAGAGCAGGCATGTCAACTGGTCTAGAGGACTTACCTTGAGCACTTACTTTCTCCTTGTCATCAGAATCGAGAGCTTTTAGGAATGGGTTATAGGCTTGAACGGATTCATATATCTCTGAATCTTTGTCAGATTCGATTGATAGATCAGTTACCTTCTTACTGATCTTGTCGGCAGACGAGTCCTGTTGAGATTCATCGAAAACCACATGTGGTGTTTCTTCCATACAAAGAGTTGAGTAGTTGAATACCCGAAATGCTTTGCTAGTCGAGGAGTATCCTAAAAATATCCCCTCGTCTGTTTTAGCATCGAAAGCATTCAACTTGCTCTTTCCATTGTTGTGAATGAAACACTTACAACCAAATATATGGAAATATGAAACTCTGGGTTTTCTACCTTTCCAAACCTCATAAGGTGTCTTGCCTAGAGCTTTATTGATCGCGCTTCTGTTTTGTGAGTGGCATGCGGTGTTGATAGCTTCAGCCCAAAACTTTTGAGGCGTGTTGAACTCAGCTAACATGGTCCTACAGGCTTCTTTAAGGGTTCGATTCCTTCTTTCTGCTACACCGTTCTGTTGTGGTGTCCTAGCTGCACTAGTAAGGTGCTGGATACCACGTTTAGTACAAAATTCTTTGATATAGCAATTAATGAACTCAGTTCCCTTGTCACTTCGAATTTTGACAATAGACTGGTTCTTCTCAACTTGTAACTTCTTCAACAGTTCAGGCAGAAGTGTTTGTGTATCACTCTTCGTGTGTAGAAAGACTACCCAAGTGAACTTAGAATAGTCGTCTACAACAACAAGTGTGTACCTTCTACCGTTCAAGGTTGGAGGAGTTATTGGACCATGAAGATCCATATGTAGGAGTTCTAGAACTCTACTAGTTGAGAGAGTAGGAATTGACTTAAATGAACCTTTAACCTGTTTACCCTGTTGACAAGCCGTGCATACATGTGACTTGTAGTAAACTTCATTGGGAATACCTTCTACAAGGTAATCTCTGGCTATCTTATTAAGAACCTTAAAGTTTAGATGACAGAGGCGTCTATGCCAGAGCCAGCCAAGTTCTTTAGGATTCTTAGTAAGTATGCAGGTGTCCCTCGGACAACTGTTCCAGTTCACTATGTACACACTACCTTGTCTTACGCCGACTAGTAGAACTGTGTGCGTCCTTTTGTCAATGATTTCGCATTTGCGGCTCTTGAACTGCACCTTGTAACCACGATCACAAAATTGTGAAACAGAGAGTAGATTATATTTCAAACCTTCAACATATGAGACATCTTGAATTTCGACGTCTCCATTCCGGATGTAACCAAATCCTTTAGTGACAGCAGTGGAGCTATCACCAAATATTACTTTTGGTCCTTCTTGCTCATGGTAGCTTGACAAGAGAGCCTTGGTACCAGTCATGTGGTGCGAACAACCACTGTCTATGTACCAGGTTTCTCCTACTGAGCCACCCTTCTTATACAAGTCAAGTCGACCCTGCAATAGATGATATTCAATAACTTAGGTACCCATTTGTTTATTGGGGTCCTTGGGGGTTAGTCATGTTCAGAGGAATCCAGATATACATTGGAGTCTTGAACAAGTTCTATCTTTTAAGCTTTCGCCCATATTTGTTGCAAAATAAGACCTTGTTGTCCTTCTCTGGCCTATCAGTCGAGTTCGGGTCTACTCTTTGGAGATAGCCTTTCGACTTAATCTCTACTTGAGCAGGCACTTGTCTATGATAGTTAGAGTAGGGTTTGAAAGCATTAGGTCCATACGGTTTATAGACGCGTTTGGGTCTTTCCTCACTTAAAATATCGTATGATAGAGGTGGAGGATATAGGACAGCTTGTGTACGATATTTTGGAGCTACCTGTCTAGGTCTAGACGAGTAGAGTTGAGACTGCCTTATAAATGGAGGTCTAGACTCTTGTCGTCTAGTCTGTACCTGTCTAGTACTCGTCTCCTCAGGATACCAGTCCTCGTATCTGACCTGGTTGGGTCGTCCACGATTAGTGGTCCTTTGAAGATTAGTTCTAGATGGAACAGGCTTGCTGTTACCATTCTTTTTACCTCCCTTGGTAATCGGAATGTTAACTCGAGCTTGTTTAGGTACAGTACCATTAGAAGGAGTTCCAATATCGTATAACATTGGTCCTTTTCCTTTATCATTTGGCAAAAGTCTTGCTTTAATAGTAGTAGGGTTCTTAATGACTCGAGTAGACGAGCTAGATGACTCAGCACCTATACCAGTCTTGTCACCTGGATCTCTATACCTATCTGACAGTTCAAGGTTAATCTTTGAAGAATTAACCAGGTCAGTAAGTTTGAGATCAAGTGTAACTACCTCGGTCTCTAAGAACTTATTACGTTCTTCAAGTCTATTGCACTTGTTCTTTAAAACATTGAATTCATTTCTCTCAGTTGCATGTATCTTAAGTAGGTCTTGATATAACCTGTCTGTCAACGCACACTTTTCTTTGAGTTTACTCAACTCTTCAGTCAAGCGTTTATTTAGGACTGTTATATTAGGATCTACTTTTGACTGAGCTTCCTTAAGATCAATGATTTCTTGTTTTAATGCAATGTTTTCATCACTGACTTCAATGAATGCTTGGTTAGCAAGTAGAAGGTCGTCTTCGACTGCACTAGTCGAGTGCTGAAGACTACTTCCTACTTCACTACTAGCAGTGTCACTTTCATCAGTTTCTGAATCATCACAAGATTGAAAAGATGTAGCAGATGATACCTCTTGGTCGATTTTAGCCATGCAGCATAGGCCATCATCTACTATGAATGCTTCGTCGTGATCTTGATCAGTTGAGTGACTAGATACGGACGATGGCAACTCGTCTGAATCCGAATCAGAGTCATCATTGGCCATCATAGCCTTTTTGCCACGGTTATATCTTCTTTCTCTTCGTGCCTTGCGTTCTTCACGATCATCAGTGCTCAGGTCTGGACATTCATATATGTAGTGACCTGGCTTTTCACAATTATAGCACAAGAGATCATTAGTAGCCTTTTTAATAGGAGATTTGTCCCTACGTTTATCACGTCTATCAGAACGTTGAATCTTCCTATCGTCAGACTCTCTATCTCGTCTGTTACTTTTCGAGACTTCGTCTCTCCTTTCGGACGAGTTTCGGTCTCGTCTGGTCTCAGACGAGTTCTTAGAAGTAGATGCTCTATGATCCCTATAGAACTTCTTGTATCTTCCGAAGCGTTTATTGAGCCTATCAAACTTTCTAACCATGAGACTCATTTGATCCTTTAGACTAAGATCAGTACCTAACTCATCTTTCACAGAGGTAGACTTAGTTCTAGACTTGGACCTGTCTACCTTAGAAGACTTAGAAGAGCTAGACTTAAAGGCAACGTTCTTAGATACAGCATGTTCTCTATCACTACTGGCTAGTGGTTCATCTTCGTCTAAATCAAACTCATGGGCTTTAAGAGTTTGAAACATGGTTTCAGCAGTCCATGTATCAATATCTTGAGTGTTCTTAACAAGCATCTTTACCATTTTCCAACGACCATCAAGACTCTTCAAAATCCTAAGATTGATCTCACGAGCAGTATAAGATTTACCAAGTACTTCCAAATCATTCATGATCTTAGTAAAACGAGTATCCAGCTGGTCGATAGTTTCGCCAGCTTTCATCTGAAATGATTCAAATCTTTGGACAGCTGTGGAGAGTTTGCTTTCTTTGATTAGGGAGGTCCCTTCACAAAGGATAGCTAGTCTGTCCCACATTTCTTTGGCAGTCTTACATTTTAACACTTTTCCCAGATACTCGTTAGGAAGGGTGTGTAAAATGTAATTCTTTGCCAAACTATCCAAATTATTTTGACGCATTTCTTCTGAGGTTAGATCTGACCTGGGTTTCTTGACGAGAGTACCAATTGGTTTGCTTGGGTCAAGAACAGCAGTATTAGGAACCATAGTAACAATAGGTCCTTCTATGATAACAGAGATCATTAGGTCGTGCGTGGAACTGAAAATGGCTTCCATTCGCAGCTTCCAGTAGTCATAGTCCTGAACCTGGAACTTGGGTAACTTGTTAGCGCTGATCTCAAGAGACATGATTTCAAGAAATAAGTGCTAAGTAGAGTTATGATCAAGAAAAACAAATAAGTCAAGAACAGGGAGCACGAAACAGATATAACAAGAGTGTTTGATCAAGAACACGTAAGCAACTACAATCAAGGAACAAGACTTCACCCTAAGTCTTAAGTCGGTTATCAAGAAACAGCAGTTCGTAAACTACTGCTCTGATACCACTTGTAGGTCCCCAAAGTTGAGTTAATAACGAGTAAGCTAGTGAAAATGTCTAGAGGGGGGTGAATAGACTTTTCAAAATTCTATCGAAATATCAGAATACAATATGCGGAATACGAAATTAACAATGAGCCCAATTCAAGTTTATACTCAACTTCTTAATTCGAGAACTCTGTTCTATACTCAACTTGTTAAGCTTAGTAGCAGTTTAAACAGTTAAGCAATTAAACAATTAAAACAGTAAAGTAAACAACACACAAAGATTTATAGTGGTTCGACAACTTGTCTACATCCACTCTCACAAACCCAGTTGTGATGTTTCCACTAAACTCTTCCAATTGAGTACAAGTGTATATTCCTGTCTTTTAAGTCCCAAGAAGAAGACTTAGATCTTCAACAGACTATACCTCCAGATATGTCTATGATCTAACTAGAAATTTTACAAGTATCTAGCACCTTGAAAAATAACAAACAAAAACTAAACACTTCTCTGATCTTCAGTAGTAGCCTTTTGAATTCTTCACTTGTATTCTGGCTTCTTTCTGAATCTTCAATCAAACTCTGAGAGTAATCTTTAGTATATCTTCAGTACGCTTCAGTATATCAAGTTTCAGTATGCGTAGTTGCAGTAGTCTTCAAATGATCACCATCATGAAGTATTTATAGACTTCAAACATCAAGAACTTAGTTAGTTGTAACCAACTTTTCTTGAAAACTACCTTCAACTGAATCTTCTTATCCATCCACGCGTTTCTGTTATGAATTTAGTTATTCCATAACTAACTTCTACATCTTTATCTTTTTCACGCGCTTCGAACTAACTTCACGTTGACTTGTCTAGAGTAGACTTGTATGTACTTGTCTTGTAGTCCACCTGTCTTGAGTAGTAGACTTCAACTCTTCTTGACTGGTCTTCTTTGTTCAATCAGTAGACTATACTAAACCTATCAAGACTATTACATTACTTTAAGCTTTCATAATACAAGCTTAGTCAACTTATAAACTATACAATAACACTAATCTATTACATATAAAAACACCATGAGCTCTATACAACATTTAAATAGCTCAGTAACAAACTTAAACAAATACTGTAAACACATATGAAGTACTTATAAACTGTACTTATCTTTTCATGTGAACTTATGTGAACTCTACTGGTCTTGTACAAGATGACTTAACTCAACTAGACTAGATCAGTCAACACTTAGAAAATATTCATACTACTTTTGGCTTATCAAAACTTCATCTTTTATTCATCATTTAGGACTTGTCTAGGATTCATATCCCAACAATAAAATAATACAACATCACTATTGATTTGACATAAAGTTCTCCATCACACCTATTTTTCAATCTCTATCCAAACACAATTTTTATTCAATTACTATTCATGGATTACCCCCATCCACATTTTTCCAATCCCCATCCCCATCCCATCCACCACAATCCCTAACCAAACAACGCCGGTATGTTTAAGATTCTAACCCATATTGGTATTCCTACCCCAACCCAAGCTTGAGAGGGTTTGGAGAGTTCTTTGTGGGATGTAGAAGATACCTACTAGTACAACCATCTTCTTAATCTTTAGGCCACGTTCGATATAAAAAACAATTTTGTGACATATAAAGGTGTATAAAGCAGCGCCTGTATGTTTAAGATTCTAACCCATATTGGTATTCCTACCCCAACCCAAGTTTGAGAGGGTTTGGAGAGTTCTTCGTGGGATGTAGAAGATACCTACTAGTACAACCATCTTCTTAATCTTTAGGCCACGTTCGATATAAAAAACAATTTTGTGACATATAAAGGTGTATAAAGTCAAATTCTTATGTGATAAAAGGTACGTGTTTGGTTAAGGATTGAGAAGTAGGGGTAGATACGGGGTCCCAGGACCCCCGTTTAAAGCCAGAGCTTGCCAGAGCTTTGCGCTCTGTATGGATTGGTTAAGGATTGAGAAGTAGGGGTATAGCGCTCTGTATGGATTGGTTAAGGATTGAGAAGTAGGGGTAGATACGGGGTCCCAGGACCCCCGTTTAAAGCCAGAGCTTGCCAGAGTTTTGCGCTCTGTATGGACATGGCTCCATAGAAATTGTTTGCACCTTTAGGGGTTTCGAACCTGAGACCTAGAGAGGAGCATACTCCTAAGTCCCAAACCTACACCAATAGGCCAACTTCTTGGGGTTATTGAAAAGAATGATTTGATTGTATAAAAATAGGTGTATAGGTGTATTATAGGGGTGAATTAGTATTTGGATTGAGATGGATTGAGAGAGATTGGATTGGGATTGGGCCAATCCAAATCCGGATTGGCCAATCCCAAACCAAACACCGCTTAAAGTAAAAAATCAAATTTGTGATTTTCACCATGGATGTTGCTCTACACAATCTTGAATGCGGAAGGAAGGCGAAAATCTTCAACGGAGGAGAAGGCTGGTGAGAATCCGCGTGAAGAAAAAAGGGCAATTTCAACAATGGATATGTGTCGCGACGGTGGTGGCTCGGTCGCTGCACACGAAGGGTTCACTACGGAAGTGGGTTCCGCCTATAGAGGTGGCGGTATGATGGAACGACCGTGACGACAGTGGTTAGTTTGGGGAAGACGATGAAATCGCCAGAGAAGGAATGAAAATGGAGGAGTTGAGTGAATTTTTTTAAAATGAATTAGGGTTTAGAGCGTTAGCAACAAAACGAGAGGCAATATGGTAATCAAGCTTATACATGACAAAAGCATGTACAGTAATACTACGGGGTGGTATTAATAATTCAAAAGGGAACAGAGTTTTGGTATGAAATTTTTTTCACTATTCAGGACTACTATATTTACCTATTAGCTTATCAAACAACTGAAATGTTGTTATACATGGCAAAAATTCAGTTTATTTGCCCTATCGAACGGGCCCTTAGTAAATGACTCGAATCAAAAAATGTCACTAAGAATTCATATGATACTCAAATTTTAGGTTAAGTCTTAATATAATTATTTCTTTTAATTCAACTCAATTTTTTACTTTATTTTTAATTTAAGGTTATTTAAATTTATTTATCTCAATTCAAGGCCCAATAATTTATTTTAAAGTAAAAAAAATAGTCATGAGTTTTTTTAATCTGTTTTTTAAAAGTAAAAAGGGGTTTTTCAAATTTGGTTTTGAAAGTAAAAAAAAAAAAGTTACTCGTAATTGAGTTTTTCAAATCAAATTTGCAAAAAAAAAGTATGTCAATTTTTTAATTTTTTTTCCGAAATATAGCCTCTCTTTTTTTTCGAAATTTTTGTCTCTTATCGATAATTCTTACCAAAAAAATATATATATAATAATAATAATAATTCTGACAAATTCAGGTCTACTTATTTTCCCCGAAATATTGCCTTTTATTAAAAAAAATGGAAATATGACATTATTTTTAATTTTCCGAAAACTACATATGTTTTTTTCAAAATAATTCTCTCATTTTTTATTTTATCATTTTAAATGTCTTTAAATTTTTTTTACTCAAATTGTGGGACTTGAATTGAGACAAAATAATTTAAATAAAACCTTAAATTTAGAGATGTGAAAATCAAGTTTTAAATTAAAACACTTATAAAATGAGTATTTATATTGAGACACAAACTAAAAATTTACCATTATATTCTTCCACTAATGTCAATTTGAAATTCAATTAACTTTTGAAATTTAAAATTCCACTTGAAATCAATCAAACTCAACATTTTAGATCCGTGGTCTCAATTTTATTTTTTAAATTCGTGGTCGACTCAATAAGAATATCGAATATTTTAAATAGCACACATCCTAATGAGTCAAGTTTCAATTACCAATATACTGATTGCTACACAAATTATCCCATCTTTATTTTGTACATGCTGGGTACTGGACTGCATTTGGCAATGCACACTACATTGGTTATGTATAATTACGAAATAATAATAATATACGTGATTAAAATATAAAATAATTTGTTCCTTATTATGCAAAAGTATATTAAAAAATAAACAACAGAGAAGAATTTGAATAAGGCCCATAAATAAAAGCGAGCAAGGTTTGATGAACGAAGAAAATAGGCTTCCCTTCCCTGATGATGAATCAAAATAGGGTTTTTAGTTTTACAAAAGAAGCATCAAAGAATTGCCCTCAAGAATCCAGAATTAGCTTCTACTAACATTTATGCAGCAGCAAGAGACGAATATTTGATCTACCCAGCCAAAACACTAATTTTATTTATGCCCTCCCTTTACACTTGACTTAATTATGAAAGGATTAATGAGTAATGAAACAAACATGAAACGACACCGAAAAGCATGTGCAAAACCTTTCCAACACCACTTATTGTGGTGAAATGGTAGCCCACAATTGTCCTTCTCCCACCACCACCACTTGTATGTGTTGAGTTCACAACCTCGTTTGTCTTATTGCTCACCATTTTGCTGCACCATTCATCAAACACTTATGTTAATTAACCGCGTTTTAATATTAATGTAACACACTCATCGGTTTATCATCGGGAAACGTGAAAGAAATCGACAATCTAGTACCGAAAATGCAGATAAATAATGCATACCTTCCAGGAAAGACGCAGCTCCCGTGACCTGCAACCATCACCACCACAAGCATGTTTCAGGATGAAATCAAACGAGTGGAGGGAGCCACAAAAAATTGACAAGATGCAATATTTTATACTCCATTTACTCCCTATATACTTATTTAACTTCAACAATTAAATTTACTAGAAAAAGTAAGACAAAATTCCATGTGATGATTTCAAAAAATGAGACAACTAGTGATTTCAAATTATGTCCTTATCTTTAAGATTTCCTATACCAAGAATAGAAAATTATTTCTCCAAACACAAATAACCAATTGAACACCCTCAACAATCCATGATTATGCACAAATTACCAGCCAACCAAACATGCCTTTAATTGCATCTAACATAACTAATGAAAGTGGGAAGGAAACTCTTACTAGGATCAGTTGTGGTGATCATAGCTGCACCCTTGAAGTCACAAGAACCAGGAGACATCCCTAGCTTCTGAAAATAGCTATCGAACGCATACGAAGCGTGATTCTTCACATTATTCGGCTGGTAACAGCTCTCCCCCGGTTGAATCTCCGAGCAATTCGCCCTCCCCGGTCCACAAGCCCAGTCCAACGCAGTTTGCAACGTTTTCGCATCTATACCATCCGATGCAATGCAATACGTTCGATTCGTAGTATCATTTGCCAAAAACGTACCACTTCCCGATACATGAAGCAAGTAAACCGGAGTTGAATTCCCATAAAACAGACCCCAATTGGCTTCAGAAACCGGAGGTGATCTCAAATCCTCATTGAACAACTCATATATGTAAGCACTTGATGTGATTTCAGGGTGCAATGGTGAGCCACTATGATCAAAAACATGCTTAATCAAGTTCGAATTATACGTATCAGCATTGTCAACCGTGGCGTAGGGCTCCTTCGAATCGCCCTTTGAAGGCCAGCCCGTTTCGGAAACGAGCACTGCCACATCAGTTACATTGAGATTCTTCATAGAGAAATAGACTGAATCAACCATAGCATCAAGAACATTAGTATAGTGCAAAAGAGTATTGGGGTCAACCATTTCTTTAGAGGGTGTCAATGGCTTGAAAAGGGAATTATCTAAAGGCACAACCCCTTTGTTCTGCATAAAAACATAGTAAGGATACAGATTCATCATCAGAGGCGACTGAGTCCTTGACAAAAACTGAAGCAATTGAGTTATTACAGGGGTTAAGCTCTGATTAAAGAAGGCTTGTGAAGGGGGAAACGGGTCAAGAATTACAGAAGCGGAATTGGGAGTTGAAATCTTGATTTGGGTATGCAAATTTGAAGCTACAAGTGCACTGTAGAGAGACTCAATTGCTGGCATAAGCATAGGGGCAGAACTGGGAATAGTGGTCAAAACTTCATCACCGACGGCAATGCCGGTGATGAGAGTTTCCGGGTAGTAGGCGGCGACGTTCCGGCCAATCCAAGTGGCGGCGGTGGCGTTGGAGGAGCCAATTGCGAGGAGCTGGTTGTTGGGCACACTGACAATGACTCTAATCTTGGTTTTAGCAAGTGATTTGAGAATCTCAGCATTGGCATCGTAGAGCCTAACATGGTTTATCTTCTGTAACTGCAGAAAAGAGACTAAATTTGAGGGGGAAAGAAAATTAGAAACATCAGAGCCAATGTTGACCCCTACAAAGGGCTCATCTTTATCTTGCTGAGCCTTGATTTCTGCAAACAAACACAAACTTGAGCATACATACACAAAATGAGTTTCTTGAAATGAAAAGGGTTTTACCTTTACCTGTAGAGAGCGAAGTGGGCAGGAGAGAAAGAGAGATGAAGAGAAGAAACAGGGGGGATAGATTAATGTTATAATACTCCATTGTAGAAAAAGAGGAGGGTTGCTGGCATCATCTTCGTCAGCTAAAGCTAGGGTTTATGTAAATAATTGGGAATTTGGGGCTGATTTGAATTGGCAAGATCCAGGGGGGAAGAGAAGGGACATTGTATGTGTCTATGACATGTTGAGTGTGTGCTAGATTTGCAGTGTTGGTTGGATTCTGAGTTTGGGTTTCCAAATGACCATAATGACCCCGTGGACCGACGTTGAAAGTCTAGTTTGAAATTATGAGCAAATGAGAAGAAGTTGGTGAAAGTTTCGACAATGTCCGTAAAGTAATACCAGGGCGATAATCATACTTTATTCCTTAAAAAAACTATGCTTTCTGATTAATAAAACATCTTTAATTTTGAAATAAATAAATTTTACTTATGCATTAAATATGAAACTATATTTTGTGACAAACAAAAATCTACTCTCACAATTATTTTCAAAACGTCCCACAATAATTTTCATTTTATAAACTTCACCCTCACAATATTCTCAATTTTACATAAATGTTATTACTTTTTCTCCACACATACATATAAGTCAACTCATTTATTTACTTTATACATAAAGTTTTACAAAATTATCCCTCAAAATTTCACTCATACATGTTCATCTACCTATGAAAGTTATCTTGAAACGGAGGGAGTAATACGCACCATAATTTTGAAACAGGGAAATAGTAATAATAATCTCTTTGTTTCAATTTTGTTTTCATACTTTTTTTTAATTTGTTTTACATTAGTTTTTACACTTTTCACTTATTTAATTCATTAAAATATCATTACTTTTTCTTATCCACTTTAATAAAATTGAAATGATTTCAATATCTTTTACTTTATTTATATTTTTGTTTAGATTAATGTAAAAATTAGTGTGAAATAAATGGATAATAACGAATTAATGAAAAATGGAAATGTTACTCATAAAAGATGCAATTATAAAGAAAAGGTAACTCCTTTTTAAATAAAAAATAAACCACTTTTTTCAGGAATTTTAGGTGCAGCGTGGTGGGGACAAAGCAAAGGGGCTTGTAGTTACTTGCAAATTTAAAACTTTAGTCCTGGGATTCTTCTGAATTTCCAGGTTGGATCCTTGAGATAATTTTGTCTTTAACCAAATGACAATGATGCCCCTAAGGTCTCAAAAGTTGAGAAGATTGCATGATACATCAAATAAATTATGACGGATGATGCCCCTAGGCCCCACCTATTTCAACATGGAATTCTTCATTTCATTTTTTTTTTTATAGAAAAAGTACTTCAATTTTGTTATGAATAATATTTATATGGTGTGAATGTCCATAATGTGACATTTGATGTACATTGTTGGTTCATGTACCAACATTAATTTTTGACCTTTCATTTCATCTTCTTCAACTTATATTGTTCCCTATAAATAGAGTTGCTAATGTTTGTAATACACACTTAGAGGTGGAATAAGAGATTTCTATATTATCTCTACATCTTGTTCACTTATGTAATATATGGAGTTATACTTTTAAATTGTTTCACAACACGTTATCAGCACGAAGCTCGTAAAACATTTCTACCGACGAAATTCAGGTATTGTACGGAGGTATGTATTGAAATGTTTAGAATATATTATCTTACAATATTTATTTGTCATATCTTATTTCATTACTATTTTGATGATTATGTTATTTTTCAATTAATCTATCTCTTGTTTATTTTATAGTTTCCAACATGTCAAACTTGGCAAAACTTAAATTTGTGGCTCTTGATATTACTGAAAAAAAATTGTAATGAATTCTTGATGTTGAAATTCATTTGGATGCCATGAGTCTTGAGGATTCTATAAAAGTGTGGCAAATCAAGCATATTATAGAAAATAAGGCCAAAGGCTCAAAACCATGATTTTTCTTTGCCACAATCTTGATGAAGGATTGAAAGTTGAATATACCTCACGGTGAAAGATCCACTTTAATTGTGGACAAATCTTAAAGAAAAATATGATTATAAATTCGTGAGTGAGCACAACTCAACTATGTTCAAAAATCACACATCAATTAAAATTATGTGGAGAAAATATTAGTGAAGATGATATGCTTGAAAAGACATTCTCCACATTTCATGCTTCTAATGTGATTTTGCAACAACAATATCGTGAGAAGAATTTTACTAAATAATCTGAACTAATTTCATGTCTCTTGGTGGCTGATAAAATTAATGAGTTTTTGATGAAAAATCAGGCCTCGAACGAGGGTGTGATTTTAACCGAGGCAGAATTCAAAATGATTATAATACATGTCCGAATTTTAAAGGCCCTAAAAAGGGCAAACAAATTTCTGAACATTAAAGGAAAAGAGAAAAGAGTTGAAATAAATTATGTGAATAATGAATTCGATAATGAGATGTTTGGCATAACACAATTGGATGTTGATGATTACCTTACCCACCCTGAAGGTGGAAATTAGATCGTTCTAATACTCAATCATAATTTCCTTTCAATAATTTATTATGTAATGTTTGTTTTCTTATGTTATGCAATGTCTTAGTATTTCTTATCCTTTATAATATGAGTGACTATTACATTTTCATTTACCTTAAAATAAAATTATTAAATTTACATTTCTTACTTTTGCATTTTTTTTTGAAATGGAAAATGGTATGTCAACATCAACATTTAAGAAAGAATGTGGAGATTTATGTCTCGTGGATAGTGCTACTATTATGCACACTATATTCAACAATAATAAATTATTCTCACATATAAAATGTGGAGAAGCCAATGTAAATACAAAACTTGGTTGTACAAAAATAATTGAAGGTTTTGGAAGAGCCACTATTCTATAACCCGGGGGGACAAATTCATTATCAATGATGCTTTGTTCTCCGGAAAGTCTCAAAGAAATTTATTGAGTTTTAAAGATATTCATTTGAATGGATATCATCTTGAGACTACAAATGAAGACAATATATATTGAGTATTTTAATATTACTACAATTGTTGCGGGAAAGAAATGTATGTTGGAGAAGTTACCCGCTTAATCCTTGGATTTATACGTATTGCATAAGTATAAGAACAATTGAAATTTATGTCGTAGTAAACCAAAAGGTTACTACCGAATTTAATGATTGGCATGACTGGTTGGGCCATCCCGGTTCCATAATGATGCGAAAAATTGTAGAAAATTCATATGGGCAATCATTGAAAAATAGATATTTTTCAATGTTATACCCCAATGAATTTTCATGTGCTACTTGTTCACAAGGAAAATTAATTATAAGGCCATCACCAGCTAAAGTTGAGCATGAAAATCTTATGTTCTTGGAACGAATTCAAGGGGATATATTCGGACATATACATACGCCAAGTGGACCATTTAGATATTTAATGGTTTTGATTGATGCATCGACTAAGTGGTCACATGTATGCTTATTGTCATCTCACAATTTGGTTTTTACAAAGTTATTGGGACAAATAATGCAATTGTGAGTACAATTTCCTGATAATGCAGTTAAGAGTCTAAAACGATTCGTCTTGCAAATGCTGGTGAATTTTTCATCTCTGGCTTTCAACGTTTATTGTATATCATTTGAAATACATATTGAACATATGGTTGCTCATGTTCGTACATAGAACAGTCTTGTTGAATCACCTATAAAGCATATTCAATTGATTGTCCGACCAATATTGATGAAATATAAACTCCCTATTTTAGCTTGGGATCATTTTATATTGCATGCGACAGCACTTGCGCGCATCATGCCAACAAGTTATCATAACATTTTCCCCATACAAATGGTTCAAGGTCAGGAACCAAACATATCTCATCTAAGAACTTTTGGATGTGTTGTATATGCACTGATTGCTCCACCACAACGCACGAAGATGGGTCCCCAAAAAAGAATGGGGGTATATGTTGGATATGAATCTCCGTCTATTGTTAAATATTTAGAACCATTGACCGGAGATCTATTCACGGAAATGTTTGTTAATTGTTATTTTTATGAAGACAATTTTTCCAACATTAGGGGGGAAAAGTAAGCAGCTGGAAAATGAATATTTCTTGAAATGAATTATCATTGAATTGCATGGATCCTCGTACAAAGTAGTGTGAACTTGAAGTTGAAAAGATAATTCATTTGCAAAATATTGTGAATCAACTGCCAGACACATTTACTGACCTTAAAAGAGTTACAAAATCTTATATTTCAGCTGCTAATGCTCCTAACAGCACTGATGTCCCTGAAGGACTGTCTTCCATGGCAAATGAGTCTACGGCACGCCTGAAGCGTGGTAGACCTCTCGGTTCCAAAGAAAAAAATTCTCAAAAAATAAAAGGAGCAAGTATTGAAGATGGTCATAATGTGAACATTCTTGTTGAAAAATATGACATACTACTTAAAGTCCCAGAAAATGATATTTCAGGCGCCCGAAAATGATGAAATATCGATAAATTATGTCAGAACAGGAGAAATATGGAACCGAAATGAAATCGATGTCGACAATATCTTTGTATATAATATAGCGCTTAATATGATGGAAGATGATGAGGATCATGAACCTACATCTATTGATGAATTTAGAAAACGAGATGATTGGCCAATGTGGAAAGACGCAATAAATGCAAAATTACAATCTCTTATTAAACGAAAAGTTTTCGTACATTTTGTCAGTATACCTAATGGTATAAAAGTCGTGGGTTATAAATGAGTAATTGTGCGAAAAAGAAATGAGAAAAATGAAATCGTGAGGTATAAAGTGCGACTTATTGCACAAGGTTTTACCCAAAGACCAAATGTTGATTATGATGAGACTTACTCTCTTGTGGTGGATGCAATAACTTTTCGTTATTTAGTAAGTCTGGCAGTGCTAGAAAAACTTGAAATGCGTCTATTAGATGTCGTTACAGCCTATTTGTACGACTCATTAGAGAAAGATATTTATATGACAATCCCCGAGGGATTAAAGGTACCGATAATGAAAAACGAGAATTCTCAAAACATGTATTCAGTCAAGTTGAGCAAATCCTTATATGAATTAAAGCAATCTGGTCGCATGTGGTACACTTGTTTGATGCATTCTTGATTAAGGAGGGATATAACAATGATCATATATACCCTATGTTTTTATTAAAAGATCTGGATGTGAATATGTGATGGTCATTACTGTATATGTTGATGATTTGAATATCATTGAGACTCCTACAGAGTTATCAAAGGTCGTGGCTTCCCTCAAGAGAGGATTTGAAATAAAGGATATTGGTAAAACAAAATTTTGTTTGGGTCTTCAAATTGTACAATTTTGTAAATTTTTGTGCATCAATCCACTTATATTATGAAAGTGTTGAAACCGTATTATATGGATAAAACACATCTTTTAAGCACACCTATGGTTGTGCGTTCACTGAATGTAGCGAAAAATCCATTTCGACCTCGCGAAGAAAATGAAGAACTGCTTGGTCAAGAAGTACCATATTTGAGTGCAATATGTGCGCTAATATATCTTGCTAGCAACACAAGGCTTGATATATCATTTGTTGTTAATTTATTAGCAAAATATAACTTTTCTTCAACTCATAGGCATTGGAATTGTGTTAAACATGTTTCCCGATATCTTAGATGGACAATGGATATGGATTTATATTTTTCAAACTCATCAAAACCTTGTTTAGTTAGTTATGCAGATGCAGGCTACTTATCAGACCCGCACAAAGTCCGATCCTAAACAGGTTATTTGTTCACATATGGAGGTACAACTATTTCACGGCGTTCTATTAAACAAACTTTAGTTGCTACTTCATTTAACCATGCAGAGATCCTAGCAATTCACGAGGCAGGTCGTGAATGTGTTTGGTTGCGTTTCTGCCACACAACATATTTTGGACAGTGTGGATTAAACTCAGTGAAAGATAATACAACTGTGATATATGAAGAGAATGTGTTGCCCAACTAAATAAAGAATTTATCAAAGGTGATAGAACAAAGCATATTGATCCTAAATTCTTCTTTACTCACGATCTTCAGCAAAAGGGTGACATCAGTGTGTAACAAATTTGTTCAAGTGATAATTTGGTTGATTTATTTACCAAGTCTTTACCTACTTCAACGTTTGAGAAATTGAGATACAAAATTGGAATGCGACATCTTAAGGATGTAAAGTGATGTAATCATCAGGGGGAGTTAATGCACATTTCTTCTCATTGGGTTTTAACGAGACATAATCTTATATAATGGACATTCAAGGGGGAGTGTTATGAATAATATTTATATGGTGTGAATGTCCATAATGTGACATTTGATGTACATTGTTGGTTCATGTACCAACATTAATTTTTGACCTTTCATTTCATCTTCTTCAACTTATATTGTTCCCTATAAATAGAGTTGCTAATGTTTGTAATACACACTTAGAGGTGGAATAAGAGATTTCTATATTATCTCTACATCTTGTTCACTTATGTAATATATGGAGTTATACTTTTAAATTGTTTCACAACATATTATTTTATATTTTAAGAAAACAACATGGCGGATTTGAGGGTATCATGGTTCAGTTTTGCTCTTTTTTTTTTTTTTTTTTTGTTTATCCTTTACAAAATTTAAATTATATTGCTATATATACACTTTGATTAATTATACATTTTTTTTATGAGATGGAGAAAAGAAATGCTTAGTATACATCACAGGTACAATGTTGCTCTTTAGACGAGTTCTTAATTCCGATAAAAAAATAGTTGGTCCAATCCAATAATAAAAGGAGAGAAGAAGAAAGAGTCATTTGTGCTAAACGATGCATTAGCATATTAAAATTTCTTGAGATATGAAAAATGTCTCACACAAGGATGCTACTCAAGTAATTCATATGAATACATGCAATTTTGGCGTATGAGACCTTCATCCTAGGTGTAGTCATCTTTTATGAACCTAGCCATATTGGGCCCGCTTGTAACGAATCCTTCATTTATTTGGAGAACCTTATGTTGGAACTTGGAGCAAAAACTTGCTACGAGAGAGCCTCCGGTAAAGGATAGGCAATAACAAAATTGCATGTATTCATATGAATTCATGAGTTCAAGACCTAACCAGCGACAAGATTGAATCCTTGCATACAAGTAAGATATCATCATGATTAAAGTAACATGTTTGAATAATTGCCACACCATGGCAGTGGGATTGATGATCATCGATCCTCCAAACATTCTTCGTTAGGAATGCTTTGTTGAACTGAATTTGGACGAAGGAAATATACTATATTAATTTAACATAAAGTTAAATCCTAGCATACCAAGGAATCCTAAATAAACTAGAATAAAATTTCTTAACCCGAAACATACGCTCTTGAATTGTTGTTACTCACAAGCCTTGTTTATTGTGAATAAAAATACTTCCACAACTTTTTTTAGTGGCTTTGACGAAAAGAGTGTTGGATATTTTGAGCACCAACAATTGCTATACAAGATTTATGAGAATAAATCACAAAATTGTAAATATAACAAAACGAAATGTACACTAAATTATTCGACTTTCCCCTTTTGAAAATTTTCATCGTTAAGAAGTTTTCCAAAATAAGCAGGTTCTCGGATCAACAACATGACCCCATCTCATGAAGAACATGAACAAAATAAAGTCGAGTCAAAGGAAACCTTTTACAGCAAAACGAATACGTACGTCCAGTGCTCACAATTTGAACGATTTTTTCCTCTATATGAAAAACACTGGAACATATAAAGCTCCGACGAACTGAATTGAAATGAAAAACTAAACTGCACTCTATATGGTCGACGCAAGAATGCTATGAATTTTATGCACAAAATTTAATTTCAGGTGAAAAACCAACAAAATTCAAGTGTTTCTACAGCATATTTTTAAGTGTTGTGTTTCATTTTACAACACAAACCCATACAACCTAGCTATATTGAGACATATTTCACATCATGAGGACCCATCTAAATAAATTCAGAAATTTATGGTTATTATTGTCATTCATGGAATTCTATTCCATTTCAATTATGACATTCAAATCAATTGTGAATTTGAATGACAATAATAGCCATAAAATGACAATAATTTATGTCTTAAATAAAATGAACATACTTTTTTATTGACGAAAAAATAAGACTAATTATATTTTTGGTGGACAAATGGAGTATAATATTTTATATTATGAAGATCAAAAAAATAGTAGATCTTTCAAGTGATAATAAATTTACTAGTTTTTAACACATAGAGATTAATGTAAATATGTACAATAACTTGTTGAGAATCTATCAAGGATCATATGAAAAAATAGTGGAATATGTACGCCAATTGTCCAAAGACTTGCATTTTTTTTATCCTAATCCTTCGTGTGCAATAAAATTGCTCTTACATTCCGCCCTCATGTAATGCACAGGAGGGGATCTAATCTCATGTTCTTTCGGATTTAAGTATTTAACATTGGACTTCATGTACGTTTCTTAAATAAATAAATAAAATGTTTTTGTTTCTAATTTAATTTAAATTATTCAACACCAATAAAATGAATAAATAATAAAATTACTGTATCCCGTCAAGTGAACTCGAGACAGAAACGATATAATATTAGGTAGTATTTATTGGACCTATATTAGTAAATACACTCTTATTCTTATTTATTGTATAGACCCATCTTAGTTTCCTATGGGCTCTCTTATAAAGCCCATTAAAGTTAGGTTAAACCTAAATATCTCTTGTATAAATACCCATTGTATAGCAACTTTACAATTAATCAAGAAATTATATTTCCCACATTTTTATATTCTCTATATGGTATCATCGAGTCATTTGGCTCACGCCTGATCCAAACCCTAGCCGCCGCCGTCGCTACAAATCCTAGCCGCCGCCGCCGCTACACATCCTGCCGCCGCCGCCTTCGTCTCTGAAGCGCCGCCGCCGCCATCCGTCTTAAGACGCCCAGCTCATTGCTGCTCCTCTCCTCTCTCCGCTGCTCCACTCAAAACAATGGCCACCTCCTCTCAGTCGCCGACACCAATCACCTTCAAAGGACTTGCAAATATGTCCTTGAAGCTCACCTCCACCAACTATGGTGCTTGGTCTTTTCAGCTTCGTCTTCTCCTCACTGGACACAACCTCTTTGGCTATGTCTTGGGCACACATCCCTGCCCCCCGTCCACAATCCCAGCTGCCGACGGCACCACCAACACCACCGCCACAGTTCCCAACCCTGCGCACGATCTGTGGGTGTGGCATCGACCAAAACCTCCTGCGAAGCCTGGTCAATGTTTGAAAGCATGTATGGGAAACCCTCCAGAGGCCGCATCCTTGCCCTCAAAACCAAGTTTCGCTCTCTGACCAAAGGTGCTCGCCCAATTTCTGACTTCCTAATGGAAGTTCGCTCGGTGGTCGACGAGCTTGCCCTCCTCGGCATTTCCTCTGATGCCGAGGACGTCACTCTCCAAGTCCTAACTGGCCTTGATGAATCTTACAATGACATAGCAAATGTCATCCAAGCTCGCGAACAACCCATTTCCTTTGCCGAGCTCTGCGACAAGCTCCTCAGTGCCGAGGCTCAAATTGCCTCGCGACCACCCTCGGCCTCAATACCTGCATCTGCACTCACTGCCAGTAAACCTCATCATCGCCCCTCGCGACCTGACTCGAGGTCTAAAACTGCTGACACTCGTCCTCGCCAGTCCTCGCAAAGGCCCTATCTTGGCACCTGCCAATATTGCCGAACACCAGGTCACACTGCTCGCACCTGCCCTGAGATTCCTTCATCACTCTCACCCACTGCTCCTTCTACGGGTCCTCGTCGCCCACATGGACAGTACACACCACCCTCTCGTCTCAATCGGACAGCTGCTCGCCCGGCATACTCGGCTCACTCAGCCTCCTCGGCACATCCTGCCGATCACTGGATTCTTGACTCAGGTGCTTCGCATCACATCACCAACGACCTCGCCAACCTCTCTCTTCACTCCCCATTTGATGGGCCTGACAATGTAGAAATTGGTGATGGTAAAGGTTTACACATATCTCACACTGGCTCTATGTGTTTTCCTCAACTTGAGTCTCTCAGTTTTTCGAATGTCTTAGTCGTCCCACACATCTCGAAAAACTTAATTTCAGTCTCCAGTCTCTGTCGTGATAACAATGTTAATGTTGTTTTTGATCGCTCTTCCTTTCAGGTGCAGGATGGTCACTCGGGGAGCATTCTCCTCGTTGGGAGTCGTATCAATAACTTGTACGTCTGGCCGGCACACATGTCCACCACCTCCCCGCAAGCCTTCGCCACTCAACACCTTACAACAACCACCTGGCATGCTCGCCTTGGCCATCCGTCGACAAAAATTCTTGCTCACACTCTCTCCAAACTTAGCTTATCCAATGCACCTTCCAAACATTTTAACTGTAACTC
This sequence comes from Galeopsis tetrahit, assembly GCA_963675135.1. Classification (NCBI taxonomy): domain Eukaryota; kingdom Viridiplantae; phylum Streptophyta; class Magnoliopsida; order Lamiales; family Lamiaceae; genus Galeopsis; species Galeopsis tetrahit. The sequence goes on from OY776123.1 coordinate 75,273,917, forward strand.
TTGCTCATGTATCAAAAGTCACAAACTACCATTTTATGATTCGAGCATTATATCTACTAAACCACTTGATATTATCTTTTCTGATGTTTGGTCGTCTCCTGCCCTATCTCCTGACAATCTCAAATACTATGTGTTATTCGTTGATCACTTCAGCAAATACATATGGGTTTATCCCCTAAAACGGAAATCGGAGGTTCTCCCCACATTCATTGCCTTCAAAACCCTTGTTGAAAACAACTATCAAAACACAATTAAAACCTTTTACTCAGACAATGGGGGAGAATTTGTTGCTCTTCGCCCCTTTCTTCAAACCCATGGCATTGCACATCTCACCACTCCACCTCACACTCCCGAGCATAATGGCATGTCTGAACGTCGCCATCGCCATGTGGTCGACACAGCCCTTGCTCTCCTTCACCATGCTTCTATGCCCCTCACTTATTGGCCCTATGCCGTCTGCTCGGCAGCCTACACCATAAATCGCCTTCCCAAAGTTAACCTTAACATGATTTCCGCCTATGAAAAACTCACTGCTCGCCCCCCGAATCTGACCAAACTCCGTGTATTTGGTTGTCTCTGCTATCCTCTGCTTCGCCCTTAAACCACCCACAAACTTGACCCTCGCTCTACTCCATGTGTCTTTCTTGGATACTCACCCACGCAAAGCGCCTATCTCTGTCTTGATCGCTCCACAAACCGAATCTACACCTCGCGGCATGTTCAATTTACTGAACATACGTTTCCCTTCTCCATCTCTCCTCCCAATCAACCATCTCCCTTGGCGACCTTCAACTCCTCGCCTATTCTTATGGCACCTCCACTTCCCAACCCTGCCACAACTATCCTCGTCCCCACCCCAGTGCCGACCACTGCCATTCCCCAACATCCCACACTGGTTGACCAAATAACCATACCCCAACCGACCACACCTACCTCCCCGCTGACTACCACCACATCCGACATCCCTGTGCCGACCAATGCTCCCTTACGACCTCCTACACCTCGCATGGTTACTCGAGCTCAAAACAACGTGTTCAAGCCAAATCCAAGGTATGGGCTTACTTCTGCTATCACTTCTGACATTGAGCCGAGTTGTGTGTCGCAGGCACTTAAGGACAAAAACTGGCGAGCAGCCATGTCGGCTGAGTTTGATGCCCTTCTTCAGAATGGCACCTGGGACTTAGTTCCTCCCAATACATCTCAGAACGTGGTCGGCTCCAAGTGGGTCTTTCGTATCAAACGAAAACCTGATGGCTCTCTCGATAAGTACAAAGCTCGCCTGGTTGCCAAAGGCTTCCACCAACGACCAGGTGTTGACTTCACTGAGACCTTCAGTCCGGTCGTCAAACCGGCCACTGTGCGAGCAGTTCTCAGCATCGCCGTCACTCAGCATTGGCCCCTCCAACAGTTTGACGTCAACAACGCCTTTCTCCATGGCACACTCTCAGACACAGTCTTCATGGCACAACCCCCCGGCTTTGCAGATAAGACCTTTCCATCTTATGTTTGCAAATTACACAAATCCATTTATGGCTTGAAACAGGCTCCTCGCACGTGGTACTATGCTCTTCGCTCCTTTCTTGAGGAAATTGGGTTCACTCCCACTCACTCGGACGAATCTTTGTTCGTCTACAACAACTCTGGGGTGGTCGCCTACTTCCTCGTCTATGTCGACGACCTCATCCTGACGGGCAACAACACACCCATGCTCGCCCGTGTGGCCGCCGACCTTCGTGCCAAGTTCTCGGTCAAGGACCTTGGTCCTCTATCTTATTTTCTGGGAGTGGAAGTTCTCAGATCTAAAAACTCATGCTTCCTCTCTCAACGCAAGTATGTTACTGACCTGCTCGCCCGGTACAACATGCTCACTTCAAAACCTGTTCGCACCCCTTTACCAACCTCTGCTCTCCTGTCTATCTCAGATGGGTCCTCGCCTGCAGATGCCACCCAATATCGTCAGGTCCTTGGTTCCCTTCAATATCTACAACTCACCAGGCCAGACATTGCCTTTGCCGTGCACAAACTATCGCAATTTATGCATGCACCTACCATCACTCATTGGGGTGCTGTCAAACGTCTACTGCGGTACTTGAATGGTACAAGGAACGTTGGGGTCACCCTCACCTCTAGTCCATCTTCATCACTTCACTGCTTCACTGATGCGGATTGGGCCGGAGACACAGACGACCGAACTTCCACCAGTGCCTACATTGTATTTCTAGGGTCTAACCCTATCTCATGGTCGTCTAAGAAACAAAAGTCTGTTGCTCGCTCCTCGACTGAAGCTGAATATCGAGCACTTGCTGCTGCTGCCTCTGAAGTTCAATGGCTCAAATCCCTATTTCAGGAACTCCACTTCCCCACTTCACCTACACCAGCCCTTTACTGCGACAACATTGGTGCCACCTACCTGTGCTCGAACCCCGTCTTCCACTCACGAATGAAGCACATTGCCATCGACTTTCACTTTGTTCGTGATCTCATCAAGACAAAACAACTACGTGTGTCTCATGTCTCTTCTGCCGATCAACTTGCGGATGCACTCACGAAACCTCTCTCCAGCACTCGCCTACAGCTTCTCATGTCCAAGATTGGACTCACCAATGGTGCTCCATCTTGAGGGGGCGTATTGGACCTATATTAGTAAATACACTCTTATTCTTATTTATTGTATAGGCCCATCTTAGTTTCCTATGGGCTCTCTTATAAAGCCCATTAGGGTTAGGTTAAACCTAAATATCTCTTGTATAAATACCCATTGTATAGCATCTTTACAACTAATTAAGAAATTATATTTCCCACATTTTTATATTCTCTATAGTATTCAATTAGCATAAAAAATTGTCTACGGACATTCTTGATTCTACGGCACACAACATGGCATGTTGGAGGATTTTTATTTAATATCTATGAATAAGGGATAAGGGATTTTCAATATTTTGTGGGGTCAGATTGATTAATAGCTATGAATAATCAACAATTTGAAACGTGCACTACATTAGAGACGTATGATGATTAGGTTAGGAGGCATTTTATTTGCCCATTATCTTGAAAATTTGAGCGGATCTTGAAAAAGGGGACAACTAATTACGTTCTTCAATTGAAAACCATCAATCGACTAATCTCGCACTGTCTCTCGAGAGTACTCAAGAATCAAGGGTGACGTACGAGTTATGACAATGAATAATTTGTCATCTTTTAAAGTTAGGGCTTAAACTTATCTGAATAAATAATTTTGTGTGACACAAGTTCAAATAGATAGGTCCGTTGGAGACTCAATGTCAAGAGAACTCTTAACTCAAAGGTGTCTTACAAATATAATCACATAAATACCATACAAAAAATTTGAGTGCGGCTTTTGCAAGTTCATCGAGTCAAGTTTGATTCGGAACATTTGGAGAAGACGAAGACTCGAGAATTAAATTTTTTGTCCGCATCAGTATAATTAGTTTACATTCTATTTCTTGCTGATATCATATTCATAATTAATACATTCATCGTAGTTAACCTTTCGAAGCCATAAACGAAGACACTTTTTTCTCTCCAAATTTTGTACTCCGAATATCTAGAAAAGTAGTTGTCAAAAACGAAGTTAGTTACTGTAATAGCATCCACATTAGAGTAAATTACAAAAGGTCTATTTTCTATTCTTTCGGTTATATATTTATCATCTTAATTTTCAAAACGGAACAAGGTATTAGGCATTTGAATTGAGTGAATGAATTTTCCATTGAACTGTGTATATGTAATCATTTGAGAAATAAATTTTCACCATATCAAATGATAGTTTAATATGGGGCCATGCACATTACAATATACAACCACAACAAGGCCTCAAACATCATCAAGGGGTGGGGGTGGACCGTGGGGGATAGAACTACCACTATCAGAGAGTACAGTACTTATTCCAGGGGTAAAGAAATGAAAAGAAAAGAAACTGTGGCAAAAAAACTTGCTACCAAAATCCATATACCCTATGCCTATCTCTCTCTCACTGGAGAGCACTCACAAACGCCAACAACGACTCCACGTCTCTTCTCTCTGATGGATATTTGATCGGACGTGAAGAATGTTTAGGGAAAAACAGTAAAGTCGGAAAACTTCCCAATTGCAATTCCTTCTGTGCAAATGCTTTCTCCTCTCCATCTGCCCTGAACTTGCCTACCTTCACTCCTGAACCCCCCGCCAACTTCTCTGCCAAATCCACGTACGATTCCTCCATTCCCTGGCAAAACTGGCACCACGGTGCATACAAAACGACTAGCCATGCCTCGCTCCTATTCTCCAATTTCAACAGATTCTCAATACCAGCCCTGCTCAAGTTCACAACATCCTTTGTGTTGAAGATATCTGCATTTGGGGTCGTCCCATTAGCATGAACAGCACCAACCCCGTTCACATTCTCCTCCTTAATATTGCCCTTGTGAAGCCCACACTCCTTGGCCTTGGCATCTTCCCACCACCACCTTCCTTCTCTCTCGTGTTGCCCAGGGAGTACGGCCCTCGTGCATGGTTCGCATCCAATTGAGATGTAACCTTTAGCATGCAGCGAGTTAACAGGCACATCCATTGTTCGGAGAAAAGTCCAGACGTCATTTCCCTTTGCATTTGCAACGGGATTCCACTTCACCAAGCTGCCAGCCCCACCGTCCAACCCTTCAAAAACAGGGTCCACCTGGACAACGGGGACTTCTGATCGAGTGCCTGGGGATTGATCCTTTCGCTGGCCGGTTATCCATGCGCGTAGCCCCTTGAGGGCCCTACGCAGTGGCCTAACCTTCCTCACACGGCAGCACTCCTGGTGCCCATCTTCGTAAAAAGAGAAGAGACCCTTGTTCCTAACCAAATCCTGTACTTCAGCAGAATCAGGAAACATGTACTCAATACGAATGCCATAGTGCTTCTCAACTTCATCGAAGAATTTGTATGTTTCTGGATTCAACCTCCCAGTGTCCAGGCTGAAAACTCTGTATGGTCGTCCAGTTAAATGTGCGTATTCGATCAAAGCAACATCTTCCGCACCACTGCAAAATTAGTCATTTGGATGTTCAGAAATCTAACTTCTAAGCAGGCTCTATAAATTCTTAAACATTCCGTATGAAGAAATAATGAACAAATTCTATAACTAAATAGTTAATGCATTGCTGTTAACATCTTGCAAGTACCTTAACATCACAAATGTAACAAACCCGACTTATACAGAGTGAATACACAAAATCATTCTCAGAAAGAGTCATATCATTGGTTAACCAGATCCAAACAAGAAGACAAAGACAGAAAATAGAAACTGAAGTTTCATGGATATATGAGAGCCACTGCATCTTTCTACAGAATAATTTTCTCACTGCAGCTACTCAAGGCTTCAGAACAAGTTAACTCTAGTCTATCTCCAATAAGTAAAATTGAAGAAAATTTACCGATCGTTATTTATTCACCCCGATCCTAGTTACCTAGAATTTAATATTAAACACAGGAAAAACACGAGGTAACATCCAGAAATCAGAACACAGGCATAGGGCAAAAAAATTGCAGGGTAAAATGGGGGATTATGGTTAAGAGGTAACAAGGAACCACATTAAAGTTACCAAATTAACCATTCGAGGAGATTACGAGATGTAACAGAGTATTCTAACTTTTTGTATAATTGACAGATAATTTTCCGAATTACCTAAAAGCAATTGCAATATCGTTCCCAAACTTCTCAAGGGCCTTATCCATAATCTCAAGCGGGGATGCATTCTCGAGTCCTTTCGCCAATTTCTCATAATCCTCTACCTCCAATTTTTCGGTAACCTCTGCAGATTAAACAAATCATCAATTCAAACCGCCAATTCAACAATCAATCAAACAAACATTTCACATGCAGATAATTTAAAAAAAAATAAAAAATCACGTACCAGGAACAGAGAAAGTGGCCGCTGCCGGAACAACGGAATCATTCCTCTTGGGTTCCGCATTCAACGGCTTCACGGAGCAACGCCTCCTCGAAAAGCTAACGGTTGGTGATGGGGATTGAAGCCTATCCAACGTATGAAAGGCACCGAAATGTGTGGCTGTAGAAAAGGATCAATTTGATAATTCTTTATTCAAGCGTGATGCAAGGAAAGGTGAAAACAAATCCAACGAAAAAAAAAACATGAATTAAACGAAAAAATTAAAAATACCTTTCGTATGTTCAAGCGAAGAAGATACAGTAGAGCTGTGGACGACAGAAGAAGAGGAAACCGAGAACACCATTGTTGTATCTGTGATAATATAGAAAAGTATGTGTGAATTATTGGGATGTGGGGGGTTTTGGAGAATTTGGTGAAAATTTCGATTTGCAGTGATGAAAGGATGAATTAAGCGGAAGATTATAAAGAGTGAGGAAATGTAGGGGAGCCGGCGGCCTATGCTGGTTCATTGAATCTGGACGTGTTTTCGGCCTTGGATTTTAGCCCTACTAGTTATTGTGATTTGAGTCAGCACACTCGTCATGTGGCGACCAGAGGCCCCTGAGAGACTAATTGGAATCTTTTGGACAACTTGTGTTTTATTCAAATTGAATCATAATCTATACCACATAAAAATAATACTAAAAAAATAGAGATTTTAACCCCTACGGACTAAACAAATAACTTTAGACGTTTCACTAATAAAAGGAATCCAATTCTAATTGTAGCGAAGCAAAATTTATAAAAAAAGTCGTATATTTTCACATTTTCTTTACCGATCGTTTTGAAATAATTTGCACACTCATGTAATAAAAAGACCAAACAATCAATTTTTTTTTTTTTTTTTTTTTATCAAATCTACCACATAATTTAGTACTACGTACTTTTCTATTTTTATCAAATCTACCACATAATTTTCTTTTATACCCATAATTTGTTTTTTAATCAAATATAACACATACATTTTATGTTTTACGAATTTTAGCACATGTTTTTATCAATTAATTTAAAATATCAAAAAATAAAAAAAATTATATAAAAAAAATCTATTTAAAATCTACAAATTTTAAATTTTAAAAATAATTGAGAATTTAAAGTTATCTAAAACCATTGAATTAAACGGCTGGTCTCGGGTGACCAGCCTTCCGGTCCTACACCATGGACAAAGCTGTGGAAGCTGAACGTCCCGCCGAAGATAAAAGAATGTCTATGGAGAATTTGCAAAGGCTGGCTGCCGGTAAGGGAGAAACTCTTCAGGAGGGGTATCTGTCCTATGACGGTGTGCCCTATCTGCGACGGGGGAAGTGAATCAATATGGCATATCTTGATTGATTGTGAAGTAGCGAGGGAATGTTGGAATGAGGCTGGATTATGGGACTTACTGGAGGAGAAATTCCCGAGAGTTGAGGGTCACGATGACTTGTTCATGCTGTTACTACAGACCATGGAGATTGACAAAATGGAACTCCTCGCGACTGTAGCATGGCAGTTATGGAAGCACATGAATGAGGTAGTGTGGGCTAACGGAAGGAGGAGTGCAGGGCATATATTAATTCTCGCACGGAGCACTCTCGCTGAATGGAAGGGTCTTCATGGCCGAGCAGTGGGACCTCCCCGTGTGCTTTCATGTAAACGTTGGCACAAACCAAATCCGGGTACAGTAAAGGTGAACGTCGACGCCGCTTTCTTTGAGGACGCCCTAACAACGGGGATTGGTATGGTGATACGTGATGAAGATGGGGAATTCATTGCAGCAAGAACACTTACCACTTCCGGCATACTAGGGGTCGAAGAGGGAGAGGCATGGGGAGTAGTCGAAGCCCTTAAGTGGACAAAAAATATAGGCTTTGAGAGGTTTGTGGTGGAGACGGATGCGCAAAGGGTCACAGATGAACTACAGAAAACAGATTCGGACATTGGCATCAACATTTTCGGCGATTCCATACGGCTGTGTAAAGCTTTTCTTTTGGAGAACCCCCATTCTTCGGTTTCAAATATTTCTCGTAATGCCAATACAACGACACATTGTTTTGCTAGGAACTCTCGATGGTTCGGGAGTCCTCATTGCTGGGTCGAGCCTCCAAACTTTGTGGATGGCCTGCTCAACTTTTGTTTAGAGTGCATGTAACTGTTCTCGTTTCCAAAAAAAACCATTGAATTAAAAAGAGATTGATAAAATACAAAAAAAAATAGAAAAAAATTATGTAATTTTTTTATATTTTTAAATAATGCTTTTGAGATTCTTTAAATAATTTTTAATTTTTTAGATTAAAAAATATAATTTATTTTAGAATTTGATTATATTTATAAAAAGTACGAGTATAAATTGGATGAGAGAGAGGAAAAAAAAAAGGTATGTGCTATACTTGAGAGAAAAAAATGAAAAGTATCAGTATAATTTGGTTTAAGAGAAATCAGGAAAGTATGGACTAGATTTTATGAAAGTGAAAAGCATAGACTAAAATTGATGATTTGCCCTAATAAAAAATCTCTATTTAATTCGCACAATATTTAGAATTTTACACATACATATAATTCAACTATTTTTTTATATATAAAAAATTACTAAATTACCCTTTAAAACTTCAATCATTAATTCTCTATCTTATTTTGTGTGTCCTTGCACATATGTAAATTATTATTTTGGGGCGAAGAGAATATTACTATATATCACATGATAAAAATGTAAATTCATTGTATAAAATTAAAAGATACTCTGTCACGCTATATATTACTCATAATTTTTGGACATCCAAATTAAGAAGTATGATAAATTAATGTAATAGAGAGAAAGAAAATAGATAAAATTAGAAAATAATAAACAAAGTGTTTTGACAAAAGCAGAATGATGGGAACGTTTCACTAAGCGAATAAATATTTTATATTAAAAGAAAAAAAAAACGTTTAAAAAATCATAAGTTTACAAGTCAAACGTTACGCCAGTTACACTGGTATACATGTGGAAAGAGAAAATTCTCTTGATTCACTAATCAAGAGAATTAATCATAAACCTATACATAATTACCATCTATATACTATGATTATATACCAAAATACATGGGTGAATATTAACAAAATTGCAGCCTAATTTATTCTTGATTATATGCACTATCTCATCATATTGTTATATGAACAAAATGTTATTTTTTGATTCATTAATCTAAAATAGGTAAACCAATAAAATTATCATACAATTACTGAATTACATTAAAATCTACAATAAAAATGTTAAACGGTTGACGGGTTGGCTCTAATCCTCTTTGAATGAAATAGAATTATGATGAATTGATGATATCTAAATTTTATAAATTTTAAAGCATAATTTACGTTTAATCTAAATTAAAAAATAATCTACAAAGTTAAAATGAAGTTAATCTAGATTTATTCTAAACTATCAACATGACCTAAATAAATTTTAATACTCTTTCTCGTTCGACTGTAAGTTTCTCATTTTCCTTTTATAGATGTCCTACAATAAAATTTTAATTCTATTTTTGGTATTTTATTTTCTTAGTCCCAATCATATTGCTTATACAGCCATACTTGTCTATTATTATCTCTCTTATCATCACATCATCATTGGTACTATATCTATTATTTTATTATATTTCTTAATTAAAAAAATGTAGTAAAACAAATGGAGTGTATATATATTGTATCATTATTTTATAATTAAATATTATTTAGTTCAATTAATTCAATTAAATTATAGTCATATTTTTTACATGATTTTGAAACGGATTTTTAAATTTATAACGGTTACCACATTACATTAAAGTTTATTAGCACAAGTAATTTTTTTAAAAATGTTGAGATTATTAAAAAAGAAAATTGAATATCAAAAAAAAAAAAAAGAAAAACCACCAAAATGCAAGATTTCAAATATAAGAAATAGAAAGTGTCATAAGATTGTGAATGACTCACAAATATATAACATACAAATATTTTTATAAAAAGAATATGATTATGAGGAGGAGGAGGATGTAGAAAGCCTAAAGTATATCTCCCACTCATTATAATCGAGTTGAATAAATTTCAGCCCACAGCCTATCGGTTTAATTTGTGGAACACGAAATTATGAGGATAAAATCAGAGCCACGGAAATAAAAAATTGTGATGTATGTGGATGGAATTTCATGAAAATGATTGCGCCCCCACTATAATCTAATGGAAATATGTGTTCACGTTTGAATCGATCTCAAACAAGATTTGCTTAATTTCGGGTAGGTCTTGTGGGCAAGCGGGCTAATATATTTTATAGGATAAAATCTCACAGTATACCCGGGACTTAAAAAAAAATAATAATAATAAAGCCCTCACATGTTAAATACTATTAGACAATAGTTTAGTGCAGTTCCTTAACTAATTTTATTTGAGATTAAGGGTTCAAATTTTGCCTCAATCGTTTTGCACTTTTATTTTCTGGTGACAATGTTGCGTTGCACTTTTTAATTATATTGTATTGCACTTTTTAGTTATATCGTGTTGCACTTTTTAGCAATATTGTGTTGTATTTGTCACTTATAGTGACTTACAGGTTTCAGTAATATTATGTTGCACTTTTCAATTATAGTGACTTACACTTTTCAGTTATAGTGATTTACACTTTTCAATTATAGTGGCTTACACTTTTCAGAAATATTGTGTTCCACTTTCAGTTATAATGTTATACTGACTTGCACTTTTTAATAAATATTGTGTTGGGATATGAATCCTAGAAACAAAGTCCTAGTTGATGATCATGAGTTTTGATGGCCAAAAAACAAATTAAAGTTAATAATATATGTGGAAGAAGTCATCTTGAGAAGTCATATGAACTGAGTTACTGATCTTATATTGTTATATGTGAATATTATGAACTGTTATGAACTAAGCTGATGTTAATAATTGTATAGATAGCTTATAGAATAGGACTTAGAAATAATCTATTGTATATAGTTCAGTTGAAGTATTGATAGGTTTTATATTTGTAAGTACTGTATTGTATTGTAAATCAGAATAGTTAGATGTCAGAAGACTAGATTCAAGATCAGAAGACTACAAGACTCAGAAGAAGAAGACTTCAAATGAGAAGAGTACACGAAGAACAATAAAAACTGAGAAGAGTATTTTTACTGTGCTGAAGTCGAAGTTAAAGAATAAGTTTGGAAAACTTATTAAGGCGTAACTGAATATATTTGTAGATATGAAGACTGACTTAAAACAAGTCGAAGTTAGTTGAAAAAAGAAGTTACAAATAACGGTTAAGAGTTAGTTAAAGTTAGTTTTCACAAACTGCTAACTGTCAAACTAAGTTCTATAAATACCGTGTGATCTTCTACTGGAAAAGACTATTGCTACTACTGAGAGAGAAGTATTCAAGAGCAATTCAAGTCTTAGAAGCATTCAAGAAACTCACAGAGTTTGAAGAAGATCAACCAAGAAGCCACAGTTTTGAAGAGAAGAATCAAAGGCTACTAAAGAGAATTTTTACTTTTTAGTTTCTGATTTTGTTTGTAAACAAGTGTGCTATTTACTTATGTGAATTACTAGTGGATCGAAGATACACTTGGTAGTGTAATCGATAAGATCAAAGTCTTAGTCTTGGGACTTTAAGCCACAAGAAACTCAAGGAGTTAATAAAACATCACGACTGGAGTTGTGAGAGTGGATGTAGACAAGTTGTTGAACCACTATAAATCTCGTGTTCATTTACTTACTGTTTTATATTCTTATAAGTTCTTAAGAATTCGTATAAACAACTTGATTGAGAAATCTAGTTGAGTAGACGAATTAGTTCATACCAAGAACAGTAGTATATATTGTATACTAAGTAAAAGTTCAAAATTAAGAGTTGAGTATAAACTGTAAAGGCTCATATTAATACTGGAAGTACTGAGCTGACCCGAGTAAGAACAGTACTGTACCAGAACACTATTTCCGCATATAACTTTTAGTCTCGTTCTAATCTTAACTCAACTTTGGGACCAACAAGTGGTATCAGAGCAGTAGTTCTTCTGGACTGTTGTTTCTTGATTACCCAGAAGACTTTGAGGGAAGTCTTCTGTCATAAATCGAACTGATCCTTGAACTTTTCTTTCTAATCAATTTCTTGATTATCTTGTTCTAATTGCTTTATTCCTGATCTTATCTGTCAAACAACTATGGAAACTAACGCAAACAAGCTACCTAAGTTTAATGTTTCAGATTATGACTATTGGAAGCTCCGCATGGAAGCGATCTTCAGTTCAACACACGATCTCATGGTGTCGGTGGTGAAGGATGGCCCAATTGTCACTATGACAACAAACACTGCCACATTGGACCCAACTAAAGCCGTGGGTGTTCTTGTTCCAAAACCAAGGTCAGAATTAACTGCTGAAAAAATGAAGCAAAACAATTTGGACAGCATAGCTAAGAATTATATTTTACATACACTGCTAAACGAGTATCTTGGTAATGTATTAAAATGTAAAACGGCTAAGGAAATGTGGGACATAATTGCTATTCTTTGTGAAGGCACAAGCCTGATCAAAGAAAGCAAGTTGTCCACTGCGGTTCAAAAGTTTGAATCATTTAAAATAAAGTCCGGTGAAACTATTGACCAACTTGACACTCGATTTACTCGAAATATGAATGATTTTGAAGTTTTAGGAAAGAAATATACACCTAGGGAGATCAACTTGAGAATTCTTAAGGCTTTAGATGAGAGGTGGAAAATAGTCAAAATGATCATCAAGACCACTCAAGATATAGACATCTGGTCTACTGAAACGACCTTCCAAACCCTTAAGGCACATGAATTCGAGTTAGATGAAGAAGATCAAATAGTTGGTAGTGATAAGGAGAAATAAATCTCTAAGAACATTGCTTTCAAAGCCTCTTCCTTTAAAAAGTCTAGATCATCTAAATCTAAGTCCTCAAGTATAAAAGATGAGTTAGATAGGTCTGGCCTTAGTCTTAAGGATCAGATGAGCTTAATGATTAAGAGGTTTGACAAGCTGAATAAGAGATATGGTAGATATAAGAGATTCTATAAGGATTCTAGTAACAAGGACTCTTCTGGGACCAGAAGAGATCGCAACTCTTTTGAAAGGAGAGATGAGATTTCTAATGAGAACAGAAGAGATAGGAACTCGTCTGATAAGAAGGGTAAGAACTCTTTTGATAGGAAGGACATGAACCGTAACCGTTCTCCTATTAAAACGCCTACTAATGATCCTTTGTGCTATAACTGTGAAAAGCCAGGTCACTACATCTACGAGTGTCCTGATCTTAGTTCAGAAGACAGAGAAGAAAGGAAAGCGAGGCGTGATCGAAGATATGCTAAGGGTAAGAAGGCTATGATGGCATACAATGATTCAGAGACAGATTCAGATGAGTTACCTTCGTCTTCATCTGACTACCCTTCAAGCAATGAGAAAGAATCCTTCATTGCAGATGATGGAATAGCTCTTATGGCAAAAATAGAACAAGAGGTATCTTCTGCTACTTCTTTTCGTTCTTGTGATAGTTCTGATTCTAATTTAAGTGACACTGCTGATAGTGGAGTAGGAAGTAGTTTTCATCATTCCAATGGAGTGACTGAAGAAGACCTTCTACTTGCTAACAAAGCATTCATTGAAATCAGTGATGAGAACATTTCTTTAAAACAAAAAATCATCAATCTACGTGAAGCACAATTTAAAGTAGATCCTAATATAGTTATCTTGAATGAACGCTTATCAGAAGAGTTGGCACAACTCAAAGATAAGTACACATCCTTTGACAAACTATATCAGGATATGCTTAAAATTCAAGCCATAGAGACCAATGAGTTCAAGATTTAAAGATCAAGTGTGAAAAACTTGAAGAGCGCAATAGATTCCTAGAAACTGAAGTACTAAGTTTAGATCTAAAACTGGCTGACATGATTAATTCTTCAAAGATTAATTTAAAAATTTTCAGACATATATAGATTTAAGATCATCAGCTGATAAAAGTGAGTTGGGTGCTGATGTACCTAACTCATCTACTTCAGTAGCTAAGAACACTAATGGTGCTAGTTCAAGTTCTTTACCATTAGATAAAGGAAAGAAACCAATGAAATATGATGATGGAGCAAAACCTAAGAACACTACTAAAGTTCAGTCAAACTACATTCCTCCTACTACCAAGAATGGTAAAAAGAAAAATGTAGTAAGACCAGCACAGTCTAGACCATTTCAGCAGAGATATACTCAGATGACCAAACCAGAACAGTCATGGCATCAAAAGAGGTATACTCAGCAGGGTTGGCCTAGACAAGCACAGTTAGGTTGGAATCAGCCTAGACCTCATTTTATAAGGTAGTCTCAGCTGTACTCAACCAAATCTAGGAAATTTGTACCTCCTCATCATAACTAAACTGTTCTTTATCCTCCACCTTTATCTTATGATATCATTAGTGAGGATAGATCTAAACGCATCTATAAGCCGTATGGTCCACAAGCTTTTAGGCCATATTCGAACTATTACAGACATACAGATCTTACTGAAAAAAGGGGTTGAACCAAGAAAAGGTTACCTCAGAAAAATAGATCCTAAGTCTGCTGATAATTCTGATAAGGTCAAAAAAGTACTGTTATGTGATAAATATGGTAAAAAATTGAAGAGGTCTCAATTATTCAGAACTCCAATGTATATTTGGTTGCCTCTTACTGCTGCTAACACTCAAGGACCCCAATAAATAAAGGTACCTAAATTATTAAAATCACCAATTGCAGTGTCCACTGGATCTCTACAAGAAAGGTGGTTCAGTTGGTGAGACTTGGTATATAGACAGTGGTTGTTCACACCACGTGACGGTACCAAGGCCTTACTTTCTAACTATCATGAGCAAGAAGGACCCAAAGTGATTTTTGGTGACAGTTCCATGGCTACTACTAAAGGATTCGGATACATAAGGAATGGTGATGTGGAGATACAAGATGTCTCCTATGTTGAAGGTTTGAAATATAATTTACTGTCTGTCTCTCAATTCTGTGACAGGGGTTACAAAGTCCAATTTAAGAGCAGAAAATGTGAAATAATTGACAAAAGAACATATACCATCCTGCTGGTTGGTGTAAGACAAGAAAGTGTCTACATTGTGAATTGGAATAGTTGTCCAAGGGATGCTTGTCTTCTTACTAAAAGTCCTAAAGAAATCAGTTGGTTATGGCACATACGCCTATGCCACATGAACTTTAAGATTATTAATAAGATAGCAAGAGATTACCTTGTAGAAGGTATTCCCAATGAGATCTATTACAAATCACAAGTGTGTGATGCTTGCCAAAAAGATAAACAGGTAAAGGTTTCTTTTAAGTCAATTCCAACCCTCTCAACTAGTAGAGTCTTAGAACTTTTACATATGGATCTACATGGTCCTATAAAACCTCCAACATTGAATGATAGGAGATACACCCTTATTGTGGTTGATGATTACTCAAAATCCACTTGGGTAGTCTTCTTGCACAAGAAGAGTGACACTCAGACACAACTATCCGATCTGTTGAAAATATTACAAGTTGAGAAGGGACAACCCATTGTTAAAATTCGAAGTGACAAGGGAACTGAGTTTATAAACTGTTATATCAAAGAATACTGTTCTAAATCTGAAATTCAGCACTTGACTAGTGGAATATAATATTTTTTGTGAATTATTTTTTATTTTTTTATTATATATCATTAAGAAAACCATTTATTTAACAAGTATGATAGTAGAAGGAAGAATGTGTGTTTGTAAGTACGAATTAAATGGTTCAAACTCATTTCTTCTTGCACAATTTTTTTTTTCATTTTATTATAATATGTACAAAAGAAAACCAATATTGTATTGAGTATTATTGTAGCTTAGATGGTTGGCCCTTATCTTTTTAAATGAAATATTAGTACAATTAATTCAAGGAAGGGTAAAAAACTCACAAATCTTTTTCGAGTCATACCAAATCAAACCGATCTTTTAAAAAAATCACGCAAAAAATAAACAAGAAAACTTGTTTCTAATCTATGTTACTATCAATACAATTGTATGTTACTGTACGAGCAAATATGTGTTATTGTAAGGAGTAACACATCATTGACTTTTGAGTAATACATATTTGTCGTTAAAGTAACACATGTAAAGTATTGAAGATTGTGTTACTATATAAATATAAGTGTATTTACTTTATAGAGAAAAATGTGTTGTTGCATGAATAAAATGTCATTATTGAAGGTGAATGAGATACCCATATTAAAAAGACGAAAAACAATAATTGTAAACGCGAAATAAAATTCATATTGTTCATCTTCAAATATATATTGTTCAATAGTTTATCCCAAAACAAAAAATGAAATTAGATCCACGCATTTTGAATATTTTCTCATACAATAATTCATTTAAAAAATAAAATAATGATTTATCCGCCTTATTTCGTAACTAGGAGGTCGGAAATCTGAACAAAATTGATACAGTAGCACGATCGGATTGAAGTTTTGTTTTTTCATGGTGAAGAAGGTTGAGTCAAATTTCACGAATCTGACTGTGTCAAATATTGTACAACTAGTGCAAGACTCGCGAAATTCCCGGGATGACAAAATAAATATTATTTAATAAATTTTAATATAATTATTAAATAAAATTATAATTAAATAAAAAAATTTAACCGAAGAAGTGGAAGAGTGAGAATGGATAAGAAAGAAAAAATAATTTAAAAAATGACCTTCGAAAAAGAGAGAGTTAAAAGAGAAAAGAGAAAATTATTTTAAAAAATTAAAATTACAGAAAATAAAAATTTGAGAAAATGAGAATTTTAGTGTGTAGAGAGATTTAGAATTAATATATAAGAAAGATAAATTTTTTTTTTTAAAAAAAATAAAAAATTTAGCGGGCTGGGCGGGCCGGCACGGGCTTCTACTCGATTGTATATATACCCATTTAACAAAGGGCGCGGCTAAAGGCACCCGGATTTCCTATGAGTACACCCACGGAGAATTTTTTTTGTTCCAGGGGTGGTGCGAAAAGATGTTTTTACCCCTCCTGTAGTTTTTTTTAAAAAAAAGCCAGATGAGTACACCCATCTACTCCGATTCACACACGATTCATCATTTTATATAAGAATCATTCCGATTCCCACCATCAACACCAAAACATAAAAAATCCTAAAAATTCAAAATTTCAACAATAAGAATAAAATCTTCACATGTTCGAAAATTTTACCAAAACAAAGTTGAGATGTTCGAAAATTTTACCAAAACAAACCCAATATGTTCGAAAAAAAATTCAAAACAACTTAGATTTGTTTGAAAAAAAAATTCGAACATCTTGTTCGAAATTTTTTCCAAAACAAACTCAAGTTGTTCGAAATTTTTTTCAAAACAAACGCAATATGTTCGAATTTTTTTCCAAAACAAACTCGATATGTTCGAAAATAATTTTCGAACTACTAAAAACCCAAATTTTACTAAATTTTCAAAACCCTAATTTTTTGAAAAACTGTAAAAATTGTAAAAAAAAAAAACTTACCTTCGAACGGCGGCGTCGTGGGTAGCTGGGTGCGATGAAGGGGAGTGGGAGGGGTTGCGACCGCGAAGGGAAGGGGCTGCGGCCACGAAGGGAAGGGGAGGGGAAGGGACTGCGGCCGCGAACGGCCGCGAAGGGGAGAGAGAAGGGCTGCGGTCGCGAACGGCCGAGAAGGGGAGGGGAAGGGACTGCGGCCGCGAACGGCCGCGAAGGGGAGGGAGAAGGGCTGCGGCCGCGAACGGCCGCGAAGGGGAGGGGAAGGGATTGCGGCCGCGAACGGCCGCGAAGGGGAGGGGGAGAGGCTGCGGCCGCGAACGACCGCGAAGTGGAGAGGGAGGCGTGCGCGGCGCAGCGAGGCAAAGGCTGTGGCGTGGGCGGCGGCGCGATGGGGAGGGCCTGCTGCCGACCGATCGAAGAAGATGAGTGGAGGAGGCGGAGGAAATGGTAGTCAAGTGGGTGTACTTTTTTAATTTTGAGAATGGAGGAGAATTTAGGATTTTAATAGGACGAAGGGTATTTTTGTATTTTCCACGTGGGTGTCCTCATCGATTTTGTGGGTGTCCTCATCGCGTGGGTGTACTCATAGGATCCTTGGGTGCCTTTAGCCGCGCCCTTTAACAAAACACAATTCAATGGACTGGGCAGTCACGGGCGCGGACCTAGGATTCTGAATGTGGGGTACGATAAATGTATAAATAAACCAGTTATTTACGATACAAATAAATATATATATATGTATGAATGTTTTAAGATATATGCAAATAAATATGTGAGTTGTAAGTATTCCGATAAAATATGAAAAATAATGTTAAGATGACTCAACGACATACTTGTAATTTTCATTAGAATTTTTTTTAATATGAAATATAAGGGTTTAAATGGTTTAATGATAAAATATGAAAAATAAAACTGAAGGAGTATAAAATAAGCTCAAATACATTTAAATAATCTTAGAAGATAAATGTATTGAACTTTTTATCATGTTTCACATTTTCAACTAAGAGTTGGTCTCTTGTGCACAGTGTGCACGTGCACACTATGCTGACAAATCAATTGTTATTAATTAAAAAAGCGGAACTTTCAAACAAAGTATCCTTTGGCAGGGCGGTTGCATCAGTTTAATCTTGGTGTGAGGTTGTAGGTTCGAAACCTATGACCTCACTTTATTTTTAAAAATACCTGTGACATCAATTTATTTTTTAATTAAAATAATTTTAATACTATAATTATTACCACTTTTCACAACTTTTTAAATACAAATTTTATATATAAAAAAAAAAGTACATTTTTTTTCACATATACTAGTTAACACTTTTCAGTAACAAAATTTCTACTTTTCAATAATAATAGTTACTACTTTTCAGTAACAAAATTTCCATTCAGTTAAAATAACTACCACTTTTCAATAATAAGAATTACAATTTTCAGTTAAAATATCTACCACTTTCAATAATAAAAACTACATTTTTCAGTTAAAATATCTACCACTTTTCAATAATAATAATTACATTTTTCAATAACAATTTTTAATAATAATAATTACATTTTTCAATAACAAAATCTACCACTTTTCCTTAATTTATTAATTAATTTACCATTATTAATTAATTACAGTTCTCATTTTTATCGACCAATATTTACAATTATTAATTAACTTACAATTCTCATCACTTAATTAATTAATTAATTAATTTACAATTATTAATTAATCTATCATTTTCATTTTTATTTTGCTTATTGCTATTATTGTTAATTTAATTAATTAAAACGGGTATATTTAATTATAAATTGTACCGTTAAAATTATTATTAAAATTGAAAAAAATGTTATTCTTATTATTGAAAAATGTAATTATTCTTATTGAAAAGTGGTAGATATTTTAACTGAAAAATGTAGTTTTTATTATTGAACGTGGCAGATATTTTAACTGAAAAGTGTAATTCTTATTATTAAAAAGTGGTAGATATTTGAACTGAAAAGTGTAATTCTTATTATTGAAAAGTGGTAGATATTTTAACTTAAAAATGCAATTTTTATTATTGAAAAGTGATAGATATTTTAACTGAAAAGTGTAATTCTTATTGTTGGGAATAAAATGAGATATGTTTTGATTGAATACCAAAACCCCCTGAGACATGCCAAAGTCAAATTGAATATGTTCTAGAAATGTTAGAACATATAGTATAAAGGCTAGATGAGGAGCTAATATGTTAGGCAGCTCTTAGATGATTAGATGCACAATTTGAGGGGGAAAATATGCTTAGAAGCCCATCAAGATCAAGTCCCCTCAAGGCTCAAACTCTGGATTCAACACTAAGTCTTTTGAAGACCAACTATACTGATCAGGAGAGTTGTCCAGAGGAGTTGTCTCAGTACAAGTAATCAAGATCAAGTGCTCTGAAAGCTTGAGGTCAACTATGCTGAAGATATAGAGACAACCACACCCTAAAGAACTACAAATCAACATGATAAGATCACATTGAAGTGAAACAAGGGTATGAGCCAAGTCATCTGAAGAAGAGCAAGCCAACCTTGCTGATAAGTAAGACTGCTGATAGTGATAAGAAGAGTTGTCCAAATGATGAGGAATGTTGTCCTATCAATGGAACAACCTTCAGAAGCAATGTCCAAGTCTTAACAAGAGAATCTGAAAGTCAGACATTGGGAAGAGTGCTGCAGAATGAAGACAAAGCTCTTACAGCCGTTTATTTCCCAAATGAGGACATGTCACTATCAAGATTCTGTCTTCTAAGTTGAAGAACTAAAAGAGGACATTAATGGATATTGGAGGCTGCCTCTCCAACGGGCAAATCCTTCATTTGTCTATAAATACAGAAGTGTGAAGATCATTTGAAAGCATCCAACTTCAACCTCAACAAAGCACCTCAAATCTTAAGTCCTTACAAGCTAGAGTGCTGTCAAAGCTTTCAAAGACTATCTTAGTCTTCAAACACTTCATCTAAGCTGTACTACCCTGTATATCCATACACAAGCTTAGAGAGATATCCTATCCTTATACACTGATCTTCATTGTAAAGGATATCTCATTAGTTGGAACCTTACTTCAATCCTCATATCTTTCAAGAGTGAAAGTGAGAAGATTGTAGTAGTAGAAGTGGTTTAAGGTTTCTTTGATAATGATTCATGAAAGCAAATCTGAATAGAATATAAGAGAGGATCATATATGCATATGCCAAATACATCATACCAAAGGTGAAGAAGATAGATTCACTGGACACTTTGTTTGAATCACAAGAAAAGAATCCATATTCTGTAGTAATGACCTTCATCTCAGAATTTTATGTAGTTACTCCAGGAGCATAATGCCTTAATTCATTAAACCAGAGAAAATCAAAATTAAGAAAATAAGTTTATGGTATACTCTGAAGTAAATAGCAGTCATCAGCCCTTTAGATAGTTCGAAAAATCTGGCACAAGAAATTTAGATGCAAAAAATTAAACTTTAAAGTACCAAGTCATGCTAGTGTCAATTAAGATCTAGTGTTCAAGTAAGTGTAATGACACCTTCCTCCTCCGTATAAGATATGAAGCTACTGTAATAAAAACAATAACGCATGTCAAAAACAGTAATCAGTTCACCTAATATCAAATGAGATGGTACCTGAAGAGAAAGTACGAGTTGATATTGGTTTTAGAGACAACACCCTCAAGAGTTGGTACTTTGAAGTCTTCCACGAGGGCTTGAAGGCCGCAGATTGGATCGATTTGAGTCACAAACACAGGATCACTAGCTTATTTCAATGTAGCAGCATAACCCTTTCCGACGTCTCCATAATTACACAAAACACCAACCTTTCCAGTAGTAATCACATCAGTGGCTCTCAGTTTTGCATGACAAAGTGCACAGGACAATAAGGAAGATAAGTAATCAAACTACCCTAATCCTGATTGACTTGACTAAGAGAGGTTTTCAAAACCACGTCGAATAAATTATGTTATTTAATAAGATTTAGATATTCAAGTTTTATCTTCTAAAAACCAGAAGGCCACAACAGCGTTTCCTCAAATTTCTATTATACACGAATACTGGAATAACTGTACTTTGATAATTATCAATTAATGTACTAGACACACCCATCTCTATTATATTTCTTCTCCAATATACCCAACCACAATTGTAGGGGCACAAACCCAACACACAGTTTCAGTTTAATAAAGCAAACCACGATTAAATATACACAAACAGTAATGAAAATACTTAACCATAATCACAATAACACATATTTCTTGAGAAGTATTAAATAATACACGAGAAGATAACTAACCAACAATTCAAATTAGGGATTTTCGAATTAGGGTTCAATCCAACTTGGTACTCCAAAATTAGGGCTTCGAAGAAGATAACTAACCTTCTCTATAATAGGAGGCGCGAATACACGATGTAGAACTTGAACCCACGTTTCTACAATGGAGATTGAATCCACGTTTTTTATTTCATGACCGTGATCGAGCAATCTAATTTAGGCTCATATGCGAAGATTGGACACAAAGCACTGGGAATCAATCTTCGAGCGCTACTACAATCGGTTGTCGGACATCGGCAAAGTGGATGAAGAGGTCGGAAGGTGTGTGGAATGATTCTAGGGCTCCCAAGATGAAAGTGTGTGAAATTGGTGCCGGGAGAGAGAATAGAAAGGAAGTTTAGGGGAGAGATCTTAATTTTTGGAGCGGAAGAAAAAAATTAGAGAACATTTAGGAGCGGGAGTTAAAATTAGAAGTAGGAATAAAATGTCGGCGTCACCATATTTAATTAAAAAATCAAGGCGTCATTATGTATATAATTTTGTCACGGTTACTTAAAAGCATCAATAATCAAGGGTCACCATAGTTGGTATTTTTTAGTAGTGGTAGGAGCTGACTGTTGAGAGAAGAACAGTTCAGTTCTGAGTTGAGAAGAGGGTACTAGGACTCTAGACATCCTAGGGATCAATTCACCAAGAGTGGTGTTCTTGATCAAGTGCACCTTGACACTATAAAACAAGTTAATTCCAAGAGTGAAGGAATTATCCTGTTCAATCATGGAAAGTGGATGTAGGAGCTTGAGTCTCTGAACCACTATAAACTCTTGTGTTGATTTACATTCCAAGTACTTACATACATTCAACACTGCACACAAAACTGATCTTTCAAAGGATAAACATTCAAAGACTGTGCAAAACTGATTTGGACAAGTTCCCTGAAACTGGACTGTATTGAATTAACTAAGTGATTTCAGAATCTAAAGGAGTCTAAACCAAAAAGGGCCAACCACTATTCCGCACATATAACTCCCCTAGATAGTTATTCAACTAGGTACTCAATAGTACTTAGTAGTCTGATTATCTTAGAAGAGTTAATCATCTTCAGCAGAGTTGTCCAAGACAACCTTGCTGAGCTCTGGTTTGATCAAGTTAGAAAAGAATTTGCATACAAGTGTATTCCCCCCCCCCCCATGGTATCAGAGCTGGGGTTCAAAGACCACTGCTTCTGAAAAGCCATCTTGGTTTTCAAAATCATATATTTGGTGTGGTCACTGAACTGATCTATCTGAAATCCTAAATTGTTGACTAATTGTTTGTTCTTGAGATATGGCCAACAACAATGCTGCTGTTCCACCTCCTGCTGTCCAAGGATTGGACAACATGGCTACAAATCCAGTCAACCACATTTCACATCACAAACTGCCCATGTTCTCAATAGACAACTATGATTTCTGGAAAATCAGAATGAGGGCTCATCTTGCATCTCTACACACTGATATGTTGAGAGTGATCACAAGAGGACCTTTTGTGTTCACATTTGTTAATCCCAGGGTCACAGAGGCTCAAAGGGCAGATACAAGAGATGTACTTCCTAAAGATGAAGATGACTTCACTGCTGATGAAAAGAGGAAGGATAATCTGAATTATCTAGCAATGAACACTCTCTATCAAACAATTCCAGATGCAGTCATGGGAAGGGTCTACCACTGCACAACTGCCAAAGAAATTTGGGATACTCTTGCAGAAATGTGTGAGGGTACTGAAAAGATTAAGGAGAATAAGCTCCAAGTTGTTGTGCAGAAATTTGAACAGTTTGCAATGGAATCTGAGGAATCCATTGATAAGTTTGCTGGTAGATTCACTGATGTGATGAATGAAATCAACTCATTGGGCAAGGTCTACACCAAGAGAGAAGTTGGGTTGAAGATCTTGAGAAGTCTCACTCAAAAGTGGGATGTCTATGCTGTAATGATGCAAAACACCAAGGATCTCTCCACCATGCCCATGCAACAAATCTTCTCAGAACTCAAAGCTTATGAGTTCGACCTCAATAGAAGAAAGCCTATTGAGGAACCTTCAAATCCTACTAAGGGAGTGGCATTCAAAGCCAAAGCTGCTGAACCAGAAATGCAGTCTACTCCAAGATCATCAAAGTCAGTCTCAAAGACTGAAATGAAGGAAGAACTAGCCTTGATGGTTAGAAGGTTTGAAAAGTTAAACTCAAGGTTTGGTAGATACCAGAAATTCTACCAGGACAACAAATTCAGGAGAAGGTACAACTCCCCTGAAGATCAGGCTGAAGCCAAAAAGCCTGAAGAGAAAAGATCAGAGGACAAGTACTCTGACAGGAGAAGGTCCAGTAGAGCTGAACCTTCATCATCAAAAAGAAGAGAAGAATCAAAGAAAGAAGATGATGAAGATTTGTGCTATAACTGCAAGAATAAAGGGCACTTCCAGTATGATTGCCCTGAATTAAGCTCTAAGGAGAGAAGAGAGAGGCAAGCTAAAAGAGACAGAAAATTCACAAATAGAAAAGCCATGATGGCTGGTGAAGAATCTGAAAGTGCTGAAAGCTTCAACTCTTCTGATGGACTGTTCTCCAACAGTGATGATGATGATGATGTTTGCAACATGGCTCTTGAGGATGATGAGGTACCACTGGGCCACAAGAAGAGGAGCATGAGCAAAAAGTCAGCATGGTACCTTGACAGTGGATGTTCAAGGCACATGACTGGAAACAAGGAACTCCTCACTGATTTTATTGAAAAAGAAGGCCCAAATGTCACATTTGGAGACAGCTCACAAGCAACTACAAAAGGTTATGGTACTTTGATGATTGGTAACATCAAAGTATCCAATGTAACTTATGTGGCTGGTCTCAAATACAATCTCCTAAGTATCAGTCAATTCTGTGATAAAGATTTCAAAGTTGAGTTTTCTAGTGGAAAATGCTTAATCAAGGATAAGGCTCAACAAATTCTATTGACTGGAACTAGGAAAGGAAATGTGTATTTTGCAGACTGGGACAAGTCTACTGATGGTGCATGCTTCATTGCTAAGAGTTCTAGTGAACAAAGTTGGTTATGGCATAAAAGATTAAACCACTTGAACTTCAAAACAATGAACAAAATTACTAGAAATGCATTAGTTAAAGGACTACCTAATGAGGTTTTCATTAAAGAGCATGTTTGCAAACCATGCCAAGAAGGAAAACAGATCAAAGCCTCATTTAAGGGAAAACCAGTCATCTCTACTGAAAGGGTACTAGAACTTTTACATATGGACCTATTTGGACCAATTACCCCTGCAAGCATAAATGGTAGAAAATACACACTGGTTGTAGTAGATGACTTCTCTTGGTTCACATGGGTAGTATTTCTCCTTAATAAGAAGGAAACTCAAGTCAAACTACCTGAACTATTAAAGAGAGTATGAAATGAGAGCCTTAGCATTATCAAGATAAGATCTGATAAAGGCACTGAGTTCATTAATTCATACATCAATGAGTATTGCTCATCTAATGGAATAGCTCATGAAACCTCAGCAGCTAGAACTCCTCAACAAAATGGAGTTGCAGAGAGAAGGAATAGAACTTTAAAAGAAGCTGCCAGAACTTTAATTGCTGATTCTAATTTGCCTAAGAGGTTTTGGGCTGAAGCTATAAACACTGCATGCCATACTCAGAATAGATGTTTGATAACTAAGGGGCAAGGCAAAACCCCCTATGAACTCTGGAAAGGAAGATTGCCTAAAGTGTCATACTTTCACATTTTTTGGTTGTAAATGTTTCATTCACAATAATGGGAAAGATCAGCTGAAAGCCTTTGATAGCAAAGCTGATGAAGGAGTATTCCTTGGATACTCTCAAATCAGTAGAGCTTTCAGAGTCTACAACAAGAAACCCCTTATTGTAGAGGAAACACCTCATGTTGTGTTTGATGAATCTTTTCATGAGTTCAGGAATGAGAACTTGGAATCTGAAGAAATAACACAGAGGACAACCAGACTGAGCTTAAAAGACAAAGACACTGAATTCATAGAAGTTGTCCAAGCCAACCTACCTGAAAAACTCCCATTGGACAACAATCCTGAAGGCAACCCTCCTGAGGCAAATCCCACTGAAAGGAATGGTGAACTGAATGATCCAATCCCAGTTCACATCCAGGTAACAACTACCAATGAAGAAGCAGTTCCTGCTGAGGTAGTTTATGGATTAAATAATCAAGGGGGAACTCAAAATGTTGAAAATTCCAATGTCCCTGACATTGAGGACAACACCCCTGATTATGATCCTGAATTAGATCCTGCATTCAGTTATCCTGAATTTTATGATCTAAATGACTCAACTTCAGTAGAGGACAACTCTACTGAAGAGATCAGAAAAAGAAGGACTTGGTTGTCTGACCATCCTACTGATCTCATACTTGGTGACCCAAGTATTGGAGTCAAAACAAGGAGATTCCATGGTGAAAATGCTATTTTCTGTTGTTTCTTGTCAGAACAAGAACCAAGTGACATTGAGGAAGCACTTCAAGATGCCAATTGGATCACAGCCATGCAGGAAGAACTGAATCAATTCACCAGAAATGAAGTTTGGGAGCTGATGGATAAACCTTCACATCAAGATGTTATTGGAACAAAGTGGGTGTTCAAGAACAAGAAGAATGAAAATGATGTGATTGTCAGAAACAAAGCAAGACTTGTGGCAAAGGGCTATTGCCAACATGAAGGCATTGACTATGATGAGACATTTGCACCTGTGGCAAGGCTAAAAGCAATAAGGCTCTTTCTAGCCTATGCAGCCCACAAGAGGTTCAAAGTATATCAAATGGATGTCAAGAGTGCCTTTCTGAATGGAGTCTTGAAAGAAGAAGTCTATGTGGAGCAACCACCAGGATTTGAGATTGGAAATCAAGTCTACAGACTGAAGAAGGCTCTATATGGACTCAAGCAAGCCCCTAGGGCTTGGTATGATACACTGTCACAATTCCTCTTGGATCATGGATTCACCAAGGGAACTGTGGACAGAACTCTCTTCAGAATCTCTGAAGGAGAGGACATCTTGCTTGTCCAAATCTATGTGGATGACATAATATTTGGATCACCTAATGAGAAGTTGTGTGAGAAGTTCTCCAAGCTAATGCAAAGCAAGTTTGAGATGTCCATGATGGGGTTGATGAACTTCCTTTTGGGTCTACAAGTCAAGCAATCAAAAGAAGGAATCTTCATCAACCAAGCTAAGTACACCAGAGAAATGATCAAGAAGTTTGGGTGTGCTACTAGCAAGCCAGTAAGGATCCCTATGAACACAAATTGGAAGATGGATCCTGATGAGAATGGTGTCCCTACCAACTCTACTGAGTATAGAGGAATAATTGGTTCACTCCTCTATCTCACTGCCAGCAGGCCTGACATCACCTTTGCAGTTGGTGTTTGTGCAAGATTTCAAGCAAATCCTAAGAAAAGCCATCTTGAGGCTGCAAAGAGGATCTTGAGGTATCTCAAAGGCACTGAGAACCTAGGCCTTTGGTACCCTGCTGATGACAACATTGAGTTAACTGGCTACTCAGGTGCTGATTATGGAGGTTGCAGAATTGATAGGAAGTCCACTTCAGGGACTTGTCAATTCTTAGGCAACAAGCTCATATCTTGGTTTTCCAAGAAGCAGAACACAGTGGCTACTTCCACCACTGAAGCTGAGTATGTTGCAGCTGGAAGTTGCTGTGCTCAGATCCTATGGTTGAGACAACAACTAAGAGACTACAGAGTCAACTCTACTGAAGTGCCCATATTTTGTGATAACAATAGTGCCATTGCTATATCACAAAATCCTGTCTTGCACACAAGATGCAAACATGTGGACATCAAGCATCACTTCATTAGAGATCATGTGGAGAAGAAGGATATAAAGTTGGTCAAGATCCACACAGATCATCAAAAAGCTGATATACTAACTAAGCCACTTGCAGAGGCAAGGTTTCTGGAGCTATCAGCAGAGTTGGGTTTACTTGATACTGGGAAGTTGGACAAGTAAAACTCATTGAAGTTAATGGGAGTAAAAGAGCTGAATTGATCTTCAGCAGACTTGGACAAGTCTACTGAAGTACAGAAGAGATGATCACTATCACTCAGGACACTTGTCCATTGAAACTCAGGACTCTTGTCCACATCTCTTCAGGACACTTGTCCTTGTAGGGTCAGATAAGTTGTCCTGGCTATCAAACTATCTTCTTGGTTTGATAAGCACCTATTTTGGGTAATCATTGTCTACCTTGATACCTGTCCCAAATACAGATATCATCTCTGTGGGATTTAATTTGTCCCCCACCCAAAAGGTCGCTTTCCATGCATTAAATGCCAAGATTTAACTCTTGTTTGCATTACACTTTTCAAGCCATGATCTATCTCGAAAACTCCCCAACCATTAACTAATATTAAATACCTTCCACGTTTTGAATAAAACCAACAAGTCACTGTTACATTGGTTTTTAACCATTGGATCAAAATTGGCCAACTCTCCTGAAATTCATCCTGGCCGTCCAAGTGTATCTTTCCATATTTGACAACCGTTGAAAATACACAAACCTCACCAACTCATTGACAAACATTCTTTTTAGAATATTCTCAAGTCTTAAGAACTCCCCCACACACTCTTCTTCCCCAAGTATTCGAAACCCTAGCTCATTTTCTTCAAACTCTCTCAATTTTATCTCTGTAATTTTTAATGGCTCCCAAAGTTAGACCAGAGATGATCATAGATTTTTCCAACAAGGCTCTAGACCTTGATTTTGGTTATTTGAGCAATAAGAACAGCCTTTACTTTGAGCCAATAGTATCATTTACAAGTGAAGATCCTGAAATCACTCCAACCCTGAGATGGTTGAGAAGAGCAGGCCTTCAGAAGTTCATGGAGGAAAGGCCAAGCTCTTGTTTGGACAACTACATGGCTGAGTTCTTTGCCTTTCTCAAATGGAGAGGCAAACCAGAAGATGGTGAGATTTCCACCAGATTGTCCTATGTTGCTGAAGAAGATGAAGAAGAGAGATTTCATAGAGTGAAATTCTCTTCAGAAGATCTTAAAGGAGCATTTGGATTGCCTTCTGAGGGAAGGAATCCAGAAGTTTATGGTACTGGCCATGAAGATGATATAGCACAAGAATGGCTATTAGTGCCAGGCCCTCTATCTTCAACACAAAACAAGAAAACTCTCAAGCCTAAATTTCTCAACTTATTTGAGGTAATCACTAAGAGTCTCATGAGCAACACTGGAAGCTTGGAGCAGGCCAGCCATCCTAGAATCAGAATTATGGCTGCAGTCATTGATGCCAGTGACAAGGGTATCAAATTTGATTGGAGGACCTTCATCATGTCTGAGATGATGAAGGAAAAGGCCAAGTTTAAAGTGAGAGCTCATAACAAGGTTGTGCTAGAAGGGAAAATCAAGTATTGCACCAGGGCAAGCTTGTTGATTGAGAGATTTTCCCATTATTCCCAAATGCAAACCTTTGCCAAGCCTCTCCCAGCCCAAAAGATTCTGTTCAGAAAGCTCAGCAAGAAAACTGAGCAAAGGAGGATGATAGTTGCCAAACCTGCTGAAGAAAAGGTGGAGGAGAAGCCTAAAATGAAGAAAAGGACAAAAGCCAGAATGGTGAAAACAAGGAAAATGTCTCAAATCCCCTCAGTGGAGAAATCAGATGCTTCAACTGAAATTGAGGAAGTTGCTGAAGAGGGAGTGAGTGTGCCTTCTGATCATTCAGAAGAGTTGAGACAGAAATACAATGAGACTAGACAAAAGTCTAAGGGTGATAAGAGGATCAGGGAGGTTGTCCCTGAGAAGGATGGTGAAGGAAGTGGGAGCAGTAGGGCTAGCAAGAGAAGGGCCAAGCCTACTGACAAAGTGTTGGAGCTCCAAGAGGAAAGGTCTCTACAAATTGCTCTAAGAGAGAGCAGAGCTGAAAGCAGGACCAAATCCAAGTCAAGGACCAACTCATCTAGTTCTGGAACTCCAGAATCCAAGGTCCCTGAAGGTCAACCAATAGAGGCCAACATCCCTGAAATTCAGAATCCTGAGCCCAACTCCCCTGAAACTCATATAACCCCAACAATTCAACCTATCACCCCCATCAATCTTACAAAGAGATACTCTCCTGACGGGAGTGTGCAAAGAAGTGGGATAGATGTGCTAGCAGATATAGCAGTAGATGAGACTAGATTACATTCTCCCCTTGACTCATCTATGCTCAATTATTCAAAGCTTTTAGAAGCTGCACTCTTTGAGCCAACCCCCCTGAGTAAAGCCCCTTCAGATCTATTGCTCTCAAAAGCAACTGAAGCACCTTCTATTGCACCTAACCCTTCTGAAGCCAACATTCCTGAACTAAACCTTCCTGAAGCCACTTTAGGAGAACCCAGAGCCAACTCCCCTATAACCCAAAGTCCCCATTCAAGTGGAGATGAGGAGGAGTATACTTATGAAAGTATGCTCAGAGGAGGAGCCAAGGCTACTGTGGACAGTTTGTACCCACAGCTTGCTGAATTTCCAAGAATTCAGAAGACATTTCATGATCTAAGGATGCTTGTGGATGTAAAAGACAAGTCTATGATGGAGATATCACAAGTCATCCAAGATAAGGGTGCAAACTGGTGGAAAGTGGAGGAGAACAGATTGCTACACTTTGCTGGAGTTTCAAAGACAAGATTTCTCATTGATGAGGAAGTGTTTGCAAAGCTGGTAGCTGATAAGATTAATGAGGAGAGGGAAAGGAAAGCTAAGGGCATCAAACACCCTGGAAGTAGCTCTAATGATGATGATTCCCCTGATGATCCCTCAAACCCCTCAAAACCCAACCCTCCTGAAACCCCTCAAGCCAATCTCCCCAAGCCTTCTGTATTTGAAAGACTCTCCAACCCTCCTAAAACCTATCATAGGAAAGGCTCTGTATCTACAGAGGTGTTGACCAAGGGTGGTAACACAACCAAAGACACATCTGCCAATGAAGGTTCTTCTGAACCCAAGGCACAGCCTAAAGATGTGGAGGTTCCTATACTAGAGGCTGGTTTGGTTAAGGCCTATTCAGTGTTAGATGAGCTGGACACTGATCAGCCCTTAATCATTCAGGATGACTCAGTGGCTGTTGATATAAGCACTGTGATCTCCCCACAACTGCCATCTTTGAACCTTGTTGAAGGTGGAGATGCTGCAGGATTAGGTGATGGAGTTGAAAAGGAGAACTTAATGGAAAAACCAGAGGGAGAAGTAGATGATAGAGAGGTGGTGATCACTAGGATAGTGAGTGTACCACCAAATGAGGGTGATATAAGTGAGGAAGGGCAGGCTATTCTTGAAGTCAAATCTGAACTTCAAGAATCCCTTGATGAAAGGAGGCCTGTTCCTTTAAGTGAGGAAATCATTGTTGAAGGAAGAAAAGAATTAGTTGAAAATGAGAAGAAGACTGTTGATGTATCAGAGTCTTATGAAAAAGAATTGGAGGGAGACAAGTGTGTTTTTACTGACTCGTTTGATTTGTCTGATATTGCAGGTATAACCTTTGACCAAATTTTTGCAGATGAACTCTTAACAGATGCACCCATTCAAGTTGATAGTGGATCTGCACAAGCCTTGCTTGGGATGCAATCAGAGAAGTTGGACTTCTTGGCTCACCAAGTCCAATCAGCTCATGCAGAAACTTCTGGAGCCTTGGATGAGCATGGAAGAACTTTGGCATCTGTAGAAATGAGGCTAATTGGCTCAGAAGATGTGGTGTTACCTACCTTGGAAGCAAGGATCAGTGGAGTTGAGACTGGTCTACAAACCATCTCCACTGAAGTCATCAAAGCTAAAAATACCATGAGATCAGTTTCAAAGGATGTGAAGAAAGAGCAATCTTTGCTAAGAATCAATCACAATAGGAATGTGAAGACATTGAGGTCAGTGGTGAAGAGAGCTCTTGGAAGAAAGACTGCCCTGCAAAGACAAAGAGCTGAAGAGCAAAGGCTAGCTATGGTGAAAGCAGCCTCAGAAAAATTTTCCCAAGAGGTATTGGCCAACATTGCTGAAGGTGCAGTGGCCAACCTCACTGAGCTTCTTAAAGCCCAACTGGATGCATCTCTTAAGGCAACCATGGAGGAGGTTGTCCAACAGAAAATGAAGCCTGTTCTAGCTTTCCTCAGCTTGAGCAGTGATAGAATGCAAAATATACATGATGAGAATGTATATCTGTTGGAGGAAATGAAGTCTCTAACCCAAGCCCAGTCCTTATTGGCATCTACTATGAGTGAACTGAAGCCAGAATGTTTTGATGCTGCCAAAAAGGGGGAAAGGGAAAGAGCAAGGGCAAAAGGTGCCTTAGTAATTGGAAGCCCAGTCAAAGGAGGAAATGGTAAAGACAAAGCCCCTGAAGGAAAGGGAAAAGAGCCGGCAGTGCTGAATTTGGATGATTTAGATGAAGAGGAACAATTGGCACTTGCCTTGAAAAACTCTATGGCCTCAGATCAAGAGGAAAGAGTAAGGCTACAGCAAAGACCAGGTGGTGAAGTATCTGGTTTGGACAAAGATGCTGAAGGTGTCCAAACTAGAGGAAATATCAAGAGGGCAAAAGGAAAGAAAAGACAAGTTGAAACATTCACTGACTTTCCCAACAGCCTTGACCTTCCACCTGAATTCAGAGTTGTTGATGATGAGCCTATCTCAAAGAAGGCCAAAACTGCTGAAAAGCCCAAGAATGCTGAAATATCCAAGACTGCTGAAGAAGACAAGTCTTCTGAAAAAGACAAGTCTACTGAGACCAAGTCCACTGAAAGTGCCAAAGCTTCTAAAGATGTAGAGGAGCTGTATGAAGAAGGCTTTGGACCTGGACCTAAGAAAAGGAAAGTAGTAGTGCTAAATGATCCATCAAAGCTGTTTCATGAAGGGTATGGCAAAGACCCTGAACACAACAGAAATTGGCCATGATGAGGGCCCAAGAAAAGATGGACTTGATGGATGAAGCACAAAGAGCAAGAGACAAGAGAAGAGCAGACTTCCAGAAGCCAAGAAGAAAGAGAGCAACCTACAACAAGATGAAGCCACAGCTACTGATTCCAATGGATACCAAATATCCTCACTTGGATAAATGGGTACCAAAACAGCTGAATGACTCATGGGAGGAAGCAAAAAGGGAGTTTGTCTATGACTACTATGTCATTGACAGATGGAATGGAAGAGATGCCAACTCCACTTTTGCAGACTTCATGATAGAATACTACAGAGAGCTCTATCAACAATTGCTTGCAGCTGCTGACATTGCAAGATTTGAACTCACTGCTCCCAAGCCAATCATTTACATGCCTCCAAAGCTTGAAGGATGGATTGACCAAGCAAGGATTCTGAGAGAATTCACTGAGATCCTCAAGCTGAACAAGATGGTTCTTGGTCCTAAGGGAACAAACCAAGAAGCCATGGCCTTGAAAAGAAGAGTGTGGGCACAATATGGGATGGTGCCACCTCCTGAGGATGATCTTTGAAATGGCTAAGTCTTCTGACCTATCTTAATTGATCAACTATGCTGGAATATGGTCAAGAGTGCTGATGTGGTGTGCTGTGAAAATCTGTTTGCTCTGATATGCTTTGGATTGCTCTGATATAAGCATGATTTTCTGATATCTGATGATTTGCTCTGATCCAAGCACTGCTAAGTGTTTTAGTGTTTCTGCTCTGATACTAAAAACTTTGTATAGTGAAATGCTCTGATGTATTTAGTGTTAATGATTCATGCTCTGATATGTTTATTTCAACTATCAACATGCTTGTAATGATTTTCTAATGAATGATAGTTGAATTTACTTTGAATCAAGAAACACTCATCTCTCTATGCCTATCTATGAAACCTATCTGCAACATGAATGGTGAATACACTAACACATTGCTTTTCAGGATAATTGACATAAGTCATGTCTTCTGAAGATTAATGTAATAGGTGTAGCTAAGTCACTTTTGCATAAGTTGTATAGGTTTTGGCATCATCAAAAAGGGGGAAATTGTTGGGAATAAAATGAGATATGTTTTGATTGAATACCAAAACCCCCTGAGACATGCCAAAGTCAAATTGAATATGTTCTAGAAATGTTAGAACATATAGTATAAAGGCTAGATGAGGAGCTAATATGTTAGGCAGCTCTTAGATGATTAGATGCACAATTTGAGAGGAAAAATATGCTTAGAAGCCCATCAAGATCAAGTCCCCTCAAGGCTCAAACTCTGGATTCAACACTAAGTCTTTTGAAGACCAACTATACTGATCAGGAGAGTTGTCCAGAGGAGTTGTCTCAGTACAAGTAATCAAGATCAAGTGCTCTGAAAGCTTGAGGTCAACTATGCTGAAGATATAGAGACAACCACACCCTAAAGAACTACAAATCAACATGCTAAGATCACATTGAAGTGAAACAAGGGTATGAGCCAAGTCATCTGAAGAAGAGCAAGCCAACCTTGCTGATAAGCAAGACTGCTGATAGTGATAAGAAGAGTTGTCCAAATGATGAGGAATGTTGTCCTATCAATGGAACAACCTTCAGAAGCAATGTCCAAGTCTTAACAAGAGAATCTGAAAGTCAGACATTGGGAAGAGTGCTGCAGAATGAAGACAAAGCTCTTACAACCGTTTATTTCCCAAATGAGGACATGTCACTATCAAGATTCTGTCTTCTAAGTTGAAGAACTAAAAGAGGACGACATTGGAGGCTGCCTCTCCAACGGGCAAATCCTTCATTTGTCTATAAATACAGAAGTGTGAAGATCATTTGAAAGCATCCAACTTCAACCTCAACAAAGCACCTCTAATCTTAAGTCCTTACAAGCTAGAGTGTTGTCAAAGCTTTCAAAGACTATCTTAGTCTTCAAACACTTCATCTAAGCTGTACTACCCTGTATATCCATACACAAGCTTAGAGAGATATCCTATCCTTATACACTGATCTTCATTGTAAAGGATATCTCATTAGTTGGAACCTTACTTCAATCCTCATATCTTTCAAGAGTGAAAGTGAGAAGATTGTAGTAGTAGAAGTGGTAGGAGCTGACTGTTGAGAGAAGAACAGTTCAGTTCTGAGTTGAGAAGAGGGTACTAGGACTCTAGACATCCTAGGGATCAATTCACCAAGAGTGGTGTTCTTGATCAAGTGCACCTTGGCACTATAAAACAAGTTAATTCCAAGAGTGAAGGAATTATCCTGTTCAATCATGGAAAGTGGATGTAGGAGCTTGAGTCTCTGAACCACTATAAACTCTTGTGTTGATTTACATTCCAAGTACTTACATACATTCAACACTGCACACAAAACTGATCTTTCAAAGGATAAACATTCAAAGACTGTGCAAAACTGATTTGGACAAGTTCCCTGAAACTGGACTGTATTGAATTAACTAAGTGATTTCAGAATCTAAAGGAGTCTAAACCAAAAAGGGCCAACCACTATTCCGCACATATAACTCCCCTAGATAGTTATTCAACTAGGTACTCAATAGTACTTAGTAGTCTGATTATCTTAGAAGAGTTAATCATCTTCAGCAGAGTTGTCCAAGACAACCTTGCTGAGCTCTGGTTTGATCAAGTTAGAAAAGAATTTGCATACAAGTGTATTCCCCCCCCCCCAATACACTTAGATATTTTAACTGAAAAGTGTAATTCTTATTATTGAAAAGTGGAAATTTTGTTACTGAAAAGTGGTAATTATTATTATTGAAAAGTGGAAATTTTGTTACTGAAAAGTGGTAATTATTATTATTGAAAAGTGGAAATTTTGTTACTGAAAAGTGGTAACTATTATTAGTGAAAAGTGGTAATTTTGTTACTGAAAAGTGGTAATTATTATTATTGAAAAGTGGAAATTTTGTTTTTGAATAGTGGTAACTGTTATTGGTGAAAAGTGGAAATTTTATTAATGAAAAATAACGACTATTATTATTGAAAAGTGGAAATGAGTAACGAACAAAAAAAAAAAACGAAAAAAAAAAAGTTATAAGTTAGAGTGGGAGAGGATAAGGACAACACATGGTGCATTTGAGAATTTCCCTTCAACTAATTATGAGCAAAAAATAGAGAAAAATAAGGAAAGATATGGCTTATATTTGATAATTTCCAATAATTCATTATTAAAAAATTAATTTTAGCTAGATATTCACGGAATCAAAACATATGGCGTATATTTGATAATTTAATATTTTTCAATAATTCATTATCAAAAAATTAATTTTATACATAAAAATAAAATAAAATTGGGATTTGGGGGTACAACTGTACCCCATGTTCCAAGCTAGGTCCGCCCTGACTTCTACTCTTTTTTTAATTATTTAGAGATTGCTTGTGTTATAAAAAATGGTAAAGTCTAGTATGCACTCGAGTGCATGTTGTGCACCCTAGTCTAAAGAAAAGTGTAAGTTATTAAACTGAAAAGTACACCACAATATTACTAAAAAGTAGTGTAAGTCACTATAAATAAAAATATTATTATACAGTTTAATAATTGAAAAGTGCAACACCATTTACTAAAAAGTGTAAGTTAGTAAAACTGAAAAGTGCAACATGGATTAGGGTGCACAACATGCACTCGAGTTCATAGCAGACCAACCCATAAAAAATTGCAGAGATATGTCGACAAAAATTGATACCCTCTCCATTTCATTATTTTCATAAAGTTTGTTGCATTTATTTTGTATAAAATTAAAAAAACATATTTTTTTAACACATTTACCCCTCATTAATTTTTCTCTTTTCCTTCACTTTTTCCACTCTTCCTCATTAATATATTTCTAAAAAAAATAGATATTGTAGATATTAATAAGAGTAGTTTAGAGAAATCATTGGTAAAAATAGAAAAAATGACAAACTTTTTGAAATAAAATTTTAAAATAAATGCAATAAATTTTATGAAATCTAGAGAGTATAAATTTGACATAATTTACCATCTTGGTTCATTGAAAAAAAAAAGGAAAAAAAAATGACCTTTTGTCGTCTTTAAAGGAGAGGGATGCAAGAGGTGGGGTTGGAGAGTGAAAGCAGGGGAGGGGATTTTTTAAAAAAAATTCAGCAATAGGGTGATGGGGTAGGGAGGACTGAAGGAGGTTGCGGGGGCGAGGAAAACAGGGTGGAGGAGATGTTTTTTTATAGAAGAAAAAATTAGAAGAGATGAAAAGAAAGAAAAAGGGAGGAAGAAGCAAGAAATTAGAGAAATTAAGTTTTATGAAATGTGTATTTACTAAGGGAATATTAGAGAGAAAAGACTAATTTAGACAATTGAGAAAAGACTAATTTAGACAATTTGGGAAGAGTTAGTTGGGTTTTTTAGTTAAATTATACAAACTGATTAGTGTAGTCAGTATATTTGAATTGCGTCACGTGATGTCGTATGTGTCGTATGAACCTGCTACCTGTTATACAAGTTTAAATTCATTAAATTATTTTTTAAATTGTACTACCTCCGTCCCTAAAAAGTTTGCATTGTCACTCTCACGATATACACGTATTTACCCTTTATACAATATTTTTTTGGGTCCACCATACACTCAATCAAATTACTTTATTTACTTTATATATAAAAGTTTACAAATACATTATTTATCCACCATATCCACAACTTCTTTTTAATCACTATATCCACAAACAACCTCTCAAAATTCCATATCAAATCCAAATGTTTCCATTTATGAGATTAAATGCCACTGATTTCGTTTAAAACGTATAAAAAACGAGCATTTTACATGCATTTGAAGCTCGAGGGGCATTATTGCAAATTTTTGAAAAATCTTTGACTTTTTCATAAATAAAAATAGGGCATATTCGTAAATAATCAAAATACATTGACCAGCTGGAAAAACATTTGACTATGGCTAAAATGAAAATCTGAAAAATAACATTTTGACCCCAAAATACATATTTATCTACAAAAACACAACCCATAACTTTATAACTCAATATATTCAACCCCACAACTCATACCTCCACCACCTGCCGAAAAAAGTTCCGACAAGGTGGTCCACCAACAACACAGGTGGTGTACAAACAGAGAGTCGCCGAAAACGGGAGGTAAAGAGAGAGAGAGTGTGTGAAAGTTTAAGGGAAGATAAAATAGATTTAAGAGTTTTATAACATTTTGATTGGTCATGACTGGAGTTTTATAACTCCGATTGAAAAACTAAAACATGTTCTGGAAAGCTTATAAAAACAGCTTTAAAAAAAGATAAGAAACACAAAATTCGGACATATGTACGAAAAGTTAGGAACTGAGGAAGATGTTCTGATTGTAAGGGTTTTCACCCATCTTTGACCAGCCATAACCGGAGATCATATCTAAAACTCCGATCTAGAATCGAAAAACTGTTCCAGAAAGCTCTTGACTAGATCTTTCCAACGGTACTGGCCGATCATTGATCGACGTCGAAAAGTTGGCCGAAACCTGCCTGAAGCTGAAGAGTGTGTGTGTGTAAAAGTGTGCCTTGTGTTGTGTGTATGTGAAAATAAGATTATTACCCTAATGTGAAGTGCCAAAATTTGTGCAGAAAATCTGAAAGTGCATATTTATATGGTGCAATGTCTTAGGGTTTCCTTCTAGTGAGCTATAAAAATAGGTATTTTCCTAATATTAATGTTTGGACTTTCTCTTATATTATTTTAAGACCATTTATTCTATCAAGCCCATCATTTATAGTAAATAAATTCATTAATCTTATATCATCCACCAACATTAATCTTACTACCCCTAAAATATACTTCCTCCGTCCCGTGATTATTTGCACACTTTCCTTAACGGGCGTCCCAACATTATTTGCACACTCTAAAAAAGGAAATAACTCATATAATTTTTACCAATATTACCTTTCCTTTATTTATTTGGGCCCACAACTTAACTCAATTTATAACTTTAGTCAAATCTCCATCCACTTTAGTCAATGAATTACCAATAATACCCCTCATTTATTCTACCATACACATCAATATATTCCATTTTCTTAATTTCCGTGCCGGTCAAACCATGCACAATCTTGGGACGGAGGGAGTAAATAATTTCATAGAGGGATAATATTTAATATCAGATAAATCACATAATTTCATAAAAACAAATATGAGGGCTCAAATTATGAGATTTTTGGGTTCTTACGATAACACTTCACCATTAATCTTTTCTCAAATCTTTTTATCGTCATTAAATTAATCTCATTGCCATAACAAAAGTATTATCCTGGGAAAAAGAGATCTGAGAACACGCGCTGTTTTGTTGTTTTGTATGATGTTGTCGTAACATGGGCAGACGCTCTCAAGAGTCGAGATTTTCTGGATGAAACGTGACATTGTATCATTTTCGACATAATATATTATACGTAGTATTATTTTTGTAGTTATCATTTAGAATATTTTAGAAACGTGACACTGTATCATTCTCGACATAATATATTACATTATTTTTGTAGTTATCATTTAGAATATTTTAGAAAGATTTGATGTATTATAGATTAAAAAAAATTGATGGTATATATTGACATGTCATCCCAATTAAATGTTTTGATAATCCATTTAATAAATTAACTAAATGTCGACAAAGTAAATAAATATAAAAATTCAGTAAATTGTTAAGAGAATTTAAATTAATATATCCTAATGATTCATTTTCACAGACTTATTGATAAATATGATAAATATAAAGAGAGTATATTCTACAATTAAACACCAATAGAAACAATATTAATTGCTCGAGTTCCTTTCTAATGATAGAATTTCCTTCTAATTATATCAAGACCTGCCCAGCAAGAAACAAGTACATAAGTATAAGGTCTGTAAATCAAATTCACAGTGCAAGAAACAAATAAGTACATAAGGTCTATCAATCACGTATTAAATGAACAAAAATTTAAAAGTATAAGGTCTGTAAATCAAATTCACAGTGCAAGAAACAAACAAATACATAAGGCAAGTAGTATTAACTGAAAAAAAAATTAAAAAATTATAAATAAATATTTGTAATGAATAAATTGAGTTTATGTGGAGATCTTATCAGAATTCTATTCTTTCTAATTAAATTAGATGCCTGAGTAGAAGGAAACACAACGTAAATTCATTGATGAAGAGGAAAAAAAAAAATCAAAGCTACTTATCGAACAAATTTGTCTTGAAAGAAAAAGGATAGTCCTTGCTGCAAGTGAATACATTGCCATTTTTCTTTTGGGCCGATAGCTATTAGGCTGGGTATACCCATGTGTTAGTCTTACCGATTATTGTAATTAGGGATGGGAAAATATAACGAAATTTTGATATATTGAATTTTTCGTATTAAAAAATATCAAAAAATTTCAGTATTTAGAAATTTTCAATACGATAATGGTATGAAAAATGGTCATACCACAGTATTTCGTTATACTGAGAAAAAATCGATATTAAGGGTATACCAAAATGCAAAAACCTTAATAAAATAATAATTTTATAATATAATTTATAACTTTAAACTTTAAAATTCAAATAAAATAAAATACACTTTAAATAATTAATTTCAGTATAAAACGATGCTTCGATATTTTTTATATGAATCGGAATACCGTACTTCGGTATGAAATGGTGGTTCAATATTTTTGGTATAAATCGGTATACCGATATTTGGTATGGTACATTATATCGTACAGAGAAATTCGTTTACCGAAATTTTTGATACGGTATCGATATCGATTATTTTAATATCGAAATTTTCGATTTGATATCGATAGTTCAGTATACCGTACCGAACCACCCCTAATTGCAATAGTTTATTAACAATCCTATCTAAAAGTCTATCTCTCTCCCCCCACCCACTTTTTTTTTTCTTGTAACGAAGTCTGCAAACACCGAGTCATTGTTACAAAAGTAATTCAATTCAAATTTAATATAAATAATATTGGGTAGGGCTGCTGTGTACTCAAGTACACGGTGTACTTGAGTCCACTTGCAGCCCTACTTATGTGGATAAATAATATATTCCACGCAAATATACCAATTAGCCGTTTTAGCCTAGTGGTCGCCCCTTGAGTTATTTATCACAATGTCACGCGTTCGACCCCCAACTACAACAAATTTTGAATTTAATTTTATTTTATCATCTGTTTTTTTTATTTTCGCACCTAATAAATATTTTAGCACTCGTTTATATAGATTATAAAAGTGCAACACTAATAATCAAAAGGTGTATCATTGATAGTCATAAAAGTGCAAGATTAAATAATAAAATTTGTGAAATTAATAACAATTTTTTTTAAAAAAAATTAGGAACAGTTTTTCTAGATTATAAAAGTGCAAGACTAATAACCAAAAGGTGTATCATTGATAGTCATAAAAGTGCAAGTTTAAATAATAAAATGTGTCAAATTATAACAATGTTTTTTAAAAAATTAGGAACAGTTTATGTAGATTATAAAAGTGCAAGTACTAATAACCAAAATGTGTATTTTAATTGTCATAAAAGTGCAAGAATAAATAAAAAAATGAGTGAAATTAATAACATTTAAAAAAAAATTAGGAACAGTTTATTTAGATTATAAAGGTGTATCATTAGCATACACTTTTCAGTTATAATATCATACACTTTTCAATTATAATATCATACACTTTTCATTAATATATAATTTACATTTTTCATTAATAGAACATACATTTTTCATTAAACAAATCATACACTTTGCAGTTATAATAACATACATTTTTCATTAATAAAACATACACTTTTCATTAATAGATCATACACTTTGCAGTTATAATAACATATACTTTTCTTTAATATATATAACTTACACTTTTCAGTTATAATATCATACACTTTTCAATTATAATAACATACACTTTTCATTAAAAACAATGTTGCACTTTTTAATATAGTAACGTACACTTTTAATTAAAAATACAAAGATACACTTTTTAGTTATAATAACATACACTTTTTCAAAAAAAAAAAAAATCGAAAAAAAAAAGTCAAAGTTTGGCCGTTGACTAGTCAACGGTCAACATTTGACTGGTCAAAGTCTACTGGGCTGCGGGTCGGGTCGCAAAAATTGGGCCTGGGAAAAGCATTGGGTAGAGTAGGGCTACACATGGGCCTAGAGTACACCATGTACTCAGAAACATACAAGAATTTGACAATAATATTTTGAGAGAAGAATGAGTTCATGGCATCTCTCACTGCCAGAGCTGGCAATTCGGGTTTGTTGGTCCCTAAACGAGTATCAATGGTGGACAAAGTCTAAAGGGGGTGAATAGATTTTATTATTTTAAAACTTTTGTGTGCTGATCAGATGAGTTATCAAATGAGTTATATACTCTTGACACCTGATGCAAATAAGTATGATCTGATCTTGAGAGTGCGAGTGTAGAACAACAAGGATAGATAACTAACCTACTGATGATTTGTTGTACAACTATCTACTCAGTTGTTAGTGCAGAATCGTGTAGGTCCTAAATATTTAGACTCGTGTGTTGAATGAAAACCTTTTAATAAAGAATGACTTTATGTAATCTGATATCAGTAGACTTGATGTCTCCTGATATTGATAAAAACACTTAATGCGATTTTGACACTTGAAAACTTATGTATGTAAAATATATGTAGTATGAATAATGAATAAATAATAAAGAAATTGGTTAATTGTAAATTAAATCACCACATTTCATTCATTTGCAATCTAATCTAAACTTTTTACTAATTGCAAATTAAATCACCAACTTTACATATTGTTGCAAATTAGACTTCTTGACAAATTCATTTGTGTCCGAATCAGACGTTTTGAAATTAGATCAGATTTAAAGAATAATGTTGTTTTATTAAGAATGTGTCATGTTATCAAGAAGTTTAAATTACGTTAGATTTGGACACAAATGAGTTTGTTAAGAAGTCTAATTTGCAATAATATGTAAATTTGGGTATTTATTTACAATTATTAAAAGGTTTAGATTAAATTGCAAATGAATGAAAGGTGGTGATTTAATTTGCAATTAACCCTAAAGAAATAAAACATTAAATAACAAAGTATTTATCTGTTCAGATCAACTTGTCCTACGTCCACTCTCACAGTTCCAACTGTGATATTAATTCCTTAAAAATGATCCTTACTACTTTAAAATCTCAAGAGAAGACTTTTGATCACGATATATTCAACCTACAGTGCAATATGATCTACTTGTTATGGGAAGAACAAGTACACTTACAAACGTTGGGTGAATAATCAAACTAACTTAAGAGAGTAGGGTTTGGTTTCTTCGAGGTTTACCAACTAGTGTGATGAACAAAAGGATTCGATCAACACTTTTCTAAGCTAAGGATATGAAATTAATACAAGCTTATATTCGAAAACTTAGAGCTATAAGATTCTAAGAATTGAATACTAGCTCTAAAGAACTTAAGAGAATTCAGATAATTTGAGTGTTCTTGAGGCCTGCTCTTGAAAGTTCTTGCATGAAGTTTTCGTAAGTTGTTACCATGAACAACTGATGGGTCCCTATTTTCACCTTAAATATCAGACGAGTCTACTGAAAGATCAGATGACTTGATGTCAGCTGATACAATTTAAGTGTAAAAAACAAAATAACTCTTCTATACAGATGACTTGTTCAGCTGATTCGTTAGGAGTCTAGAACTAACTAGTCTGCTGATTAGATCAACTGATAGAGAAGCGTGTGCAGAATTGTAGTGTGCCCATTTTAAAGGTTTATACTCGTCTATATAGTCTACATGTAAAATTATTACTTTCATGCATAAACACATTTGATGGTATCAGCTGATTTGTTGTCTACTGATATGAACTTTCGAATAGCAAAACAGATGAGCATATCAGCTGACTTGTCATTTATAGTGGTACGCATCTCAATATCCTACATCCACTCTCACAT
Source organism: Galeopsis tetrahit (assembly GCA_963675135.1). Lineage (NCBI taxonomy): Eukaryota > Viridiplantae > Streptophyta > Magnoliopsida > Lamiales > Lamiaceae > Galeopsis > Galeopsis tetrahit. Next base: position 75,317,466 of record OY776123.1, read on the forward strand.
CTCATTATGTTATATTAACCTCCTTGAACACTTTAACGTCCCAAGAGGATGACGTTTTGCTAACTTTATAGTCCCAAGAGAAGACTTATTTCTGTGTATACGAATCTACTTGTTGGGGAGGGAACAAGTACCCTTTAAAGTTGTGTTCTAGATTGTACCTAGTGTGAATAACTCGGCATGTCTTCTAAATGGGTGTATAGAAGGAGAACTCGAGTAAGACTAAGTATGAGAAACTCCCTTACAATCTGGGTTAGTCTAAAGCTAGGATTAAAAATTTCTCTTCTAAGCTTTGGGGTTTGTATAAGACAATACTTGCTTAGATATCATGAGTTCACAAACTCGGGGGTGTGTGTATAAGTATGCTTGCTTGATGTCTTATGTTATGATGTTCTTGAGTTCTTCTGATTTTCTGGACTTAAGCATTTTGCTCGGCCATAAGCATCACCCTCACGCCTTCTATGAGTTATGATTTGAACTCATATTTATAATGTGATTTGCTTGGATGTTACCGTTGAAAAGTAACAAGAAATCCCACTATTTCAGGAATCAAAATCTTCTAAGTTGATGTTATTGATTATTACCTTCGCTGTTTTACACAGCTGATCTTAGAGTCATCTCTTCTAATTTTGACAATTGGCTTCTGATTGTCTCCCCAGCTGTGTAGACTTCGTCTGGTTAGTCAGGCAGACATTGTCTCAACTGTGCTTAGCTTACTCAGCTGATCTTGCTTACTCAGCTGATAAGACATCAGCTGATCATACTCAACTGATCATCAGATGAGTACTTACTCATCTAATTCTTCTCTTCTGGATTCTGGTCTTCTCTTCTGAGCTTGTGCGTGTTTCTCTTCTACATCAGCTAAGTTCCAACTCTGCTGATATGACCAAAACCTATTCTATTACAAGATGAATGAAGAAGTTGTCTATACAATACAACTTATCCTATTACAAGTATATTTGGTTTATCAATACAAAACATAGGATATATAATATTCCAACAATGTCCACCTTATTAACCAATATATCCTAACACTAATCTGAAACTCTAAGAAACAAACAATGCTAGCGAACTAGTAATAGTGTTGAATGAGTAAAACAAATGGCTTTTGTAAGATGACACTGAGAAGATGTCATTAGATGAGATAACTAGATGTTATCTCCAAAAGTTAAAATAGATGAGTTTTATTGATATAGCACTATTAAAGTCAGGCTCGCCTAATCAGCTAATACAAAGGCCTTAGTTCTACTCCCCAGTTGATATGATGCAAAACAGATGACTTCCAATGAAGATTTTCTTGTCTTCAGGTCTCTAACAGCTAGATCACCATGATCTTCTCTTCTACTCATACGCGTGTAAATCAATATAGGGCTGGAACTCAGCTGAGTTGATGATCCCCCTTAGCAGTTGACCTGTTTTGAACACAAAAATCGAAAAACATACAAGTATGATTTTATGAAAATAATATGCATACAAAAAGCATTTTTTTTTTTTAAAAAATGATCTATTTAGACGACCATTGAAAAATAAAATTTGATGCAATTTTCTTTTAAAAACAAAAAGATATTCAATGCAATGGTCTTTTGAAAACACTGCTCTGATACCAATTGACGGGTCCCTATTTTCACCTAAAATATCAGACGAGTCTACTGAAAGATCTATGACTTGATGTCAGCTGATACAGTTTAAGTGTAGAAAACAAAATAAACTCTTTTATACAAATGACTTGTTCAGCTGATTCGTTAGGAGTCTAGAACTAACTAGTCTGCTAATTAGATCAGCTGATAGAGAAGCGTGTGCAAAATTGTAGTGTGCCCTTTTTAAAGGTTTATACTCGTCTATAGAGTCTATATGTAAAATTATTACTTTCATGCATAAACACATTTGATGGTATCAGCTGACTTGTTGTCTACTGATATGAACTTTAGAATAGCAAAACAGATGAGCATATCAACTGACTTGATGTCAGCTGATATAAGACATTTTCCTTTAAACATATGTTATGTAAATATGCATGCTAAAACAGTAAATAACACAATCATTTATAGTGGTTCGAATCTCAATATCCTACATCCACCCTCACATCTCATTATGTGATATTAGCCTCCTTGAACACTTTAACGTCCCAAGAGAAGACTTGTGATCAAGATACACAACTACTTTCTGTGTATACGGATCTATTTTTTTGGGGAGGGAACAAGTACCCTTTACAGTGGTCTTCTTGATTGTACCTAGTGTGAATAACTCGGCATGTCTTCTAAATGGGTGTATAGAAGGAGAACTCGAGTAAGACTAAGTATGAGAAATTCTCTTACAATATGAGTTAGCCTAAAGTTAGGATTGAGAATTTCTCTTCTAAGTCTTGGGATGTGTATAAGACAATACTAGCTTAGATATCATGAGTTCACTCACTGGGGGTGTGGGTATAAGGATGTTTGTTTGATGTCTTCTGTTTTGATGTTTTTGAGCTTTTCTTATTTTCTAGACTTAATCATTTTGCTCGGCCTTAAGCATCACCCTCACGCCTTCTATGAGTTATGATTTGAACTCATATTTATAGTGTGATTTGCTTGAATGTTACCGTTGAAAAGTAACAAGCAAATCCCACTATTTCAGGAATCACAATATTCTAGGTTGATGTTATTGATTATTACCGTTGACTACTAATAATCAATACACCATAGACTTCTTTAAGATATGTGTCTTGTCAGGATCTTGATGTATGTTGTCGTCTTCCCATAGGTCCACGTCAGCTCTGATTTGACAATACTATGCTTGATTCAAATGAACTTCGACTCTGCTGTCTGTTTTACACAACTGATCTTAGAGTCATCTCTTCTGATCTTGACAATTGGCTTCTGATTGTCTCCCCAGCTGTGTAGACTTCGCCTGGTTAGTCAGGCAGACTTTGTCTCAGATGTGCTTGGCTTACTCAGTTGATCTTGCTTACTCAGCTGATAAAACCTCAGCTGATCATACTCAGTTGATCATCAGATGAGTACTTACTCATCTGATTCTTCTCTTCTGGATTCTGGTCTTCTCTTCTGAGCTTGTGCGTGTTTCTCTTCTACATCAGTTGAGTTCCAACTCTGCTGATATGACTAGATCCTATTTTATTACAATACAGCTTATCCTATTACAAGTATATTTGATTTATCAATACAAAACATAGGATATAGAATATCCCAACAACAACGCCTTGTATTTATAGAGGATTCTAGCTTGGAACTAGTCGTTGGATAAACTAGTCATTGTAGCAAATCTTCTAAGTATGGGTCGATATCTTCATGGAGTTGATGTTTCCTTTGATTCTAGTATGATAATACCTAAAGAGGTAATGTGCATTAAATGCAATTGTATGACTCTGAATGATCTCTGAAACCCTAGTCCAAGTCAAATCAATAGCTTTGCTGGCAATCTTCTCATTGGTCCATGTCAGCTGAGTTGTTAGACTTGCAGTCTTGTCTTTAGTTGAGTCTCCCAGATGTGATCCGACATTCTCTTTATCTTTTGATGATTGCTTGCCTTCTTTATGCATTCTGTTTTTTTATCAATCAAATGAACAGTCTTTAAGTCTTTAAAGCTTGAAAAGATCGGATTGAGTCCATATCAATTGACATCTTCTAGTCGACTGATCTCATGTAGCTAGTCAGCTGATAAAGGTATACAAGAACCTTTCAGACTGATTTCACTAATGGACTTGATGGGGTCTTCAAGTCTTCTACTCTTCAAATCTTGAGCATACGCGTGTTTAACCAGATGTGGTATCAGCTGATATACATACCGTTGATCCCACATGACTAAGACTTAGATTATATTCTATCTAGTAAGCTTTATACAAATAGCTTAGGTAACCTATTAAACTAGATTACAAAGTATATCTAACACTAGATAACATGATCTTGTTTTGGCCATCAAAACTAATACATGTTGGGATATTCATCCAACCCCTAATCTGATTGCAATTTATAGTTTAGTTTTGATGGCCAAGACTAGATCAGTAGAGTACAGGTTAGATCAATAATTTGTAATCTAGAACTAAGTTTCCTAAGCTGTTTTATAAAGCTTAGATGTATTGAATTTATCTAAGTCTAGCCTGAGGAATCAGCTATATGTATATCAGCTGATTACTCATCTGTTTTAACGCGCACTCTGCTCAAAACTTAAAGAGAAGAAGACTAAAGATTAGAAGACATCTAGAGCTCATTAGTGAAATCAGATCTAAAGGTTGTTGTATACCTTATCACTACAAGAAAAACGTTGAAAGACAACGGTGAAAAACTGTTGTCGTTCCAGCAAAATAACCGTTGTTGTAGCCACCGTTGTCGTAGGTGGGCGCTGATAGACAACAGTTTTATACCGTTGTAAAAAGCTGAAAAGACAACGGTTTAAAACCGTTGTCTATCAGTGCACACCTACAACAACTGTGGCTACGACAACGGTTATTTTATTGATAGACAACGTGTTTTAACCGTTGTAAAAAGTTGGGAATACAACGGTTGGAAACCGTTGTCTTTTTGGATGAAAATTGTTGTCGTTTCATATGATTTTTATGAATTTCGCTAATAGACAATGGTTTTTGCACCGTTGTCTTTCCAACCTTTTACAATGGTTAAAAGTCGTTGTCTTTTCGAAGAAAAACCGTTGTCGTTGCATATGATTTTAATGAATTATTCTGATAGACAACAATTTTTCACCGTTGTCTTTCCAACTTTATACAACGGTTCAAAGTCATTGTCTTTGCGAATAAAAATTGTTGTTTTTTGTATATGATTTTCATGAGTTGCGTTGATAGACAACGATTTTTAAATGTTGTCTTTTTAACTTTTTAACCATTGTCGTTTGTTTTAACAACGTTTTTTAATTGTTGTCTTTTCTTCAAAATGCGAGAAACCTTTAGCCAATGACAAAAAATCGTTGTTGTTTCATTACATCTTAAAAATACAATATAATTGTAATAAATTTAATATTAATTGCCATCAAATTTCCAATCAAACAATTAATAGTAAAAATATTGTACTACCAACATTTGTTCAAGTACACTATCAATCAAATAAAATTTTACAAAAATAAAGGGGATCGAGTAACTGCACGAATGCGATTTTGCACTTTTCTTCATATTAGCTACGGAGGCACAAACCCTGAAGAACCAAATCTACAATGAGAAAACAAACAAAAAAATGTGAAAGAAGATTGAAATGTAATTCGTCAAACCATAACATGCACCAAATCAAGTAAACAAATTAGAAAATTAAGTAAACAAACCTCGATCTATTCAAGCATATGTTCTTGTATGCATTCACCCCCTTCAGTTTACATCTAGTGATTTCTTCTAGGGAGTATGTATTTGTTGTAAACTACAAAACACATATGAATTAATTATGTGTCAATATAATTAAATATGGGAAATAATTATAAAGTATGCAATTTAAAAGGGCTTAGAGATCTAGATATGAAAAACACAAAAGAAACGATTAATTAAGATTCACTAGAATATATGTTTACTATGTAGTTTGTTTTATGTACCTTAATCATTTTCTAGATAGTGGCTTTTCTACTATTCTTATCAAACCCCACATTAAATAGTCTTAAAACACTTCATATACTGAAAAAGTCTTAGTCAACAAATCAATTAAGTACGTAAAGCTAAATTATAGTTAGGAATAAGAAGGACAAAGTGGGATAGCTCAAGTGGTTAGAGCACCACTACCTAGGCCTTAGATCCTGGGTTCGAGTCATTGGGAGGGGAAAAGGGATGAGTATTTAATGTAATTCAAAAAGTTAGGAATAAGAAGAGGAACTTACAAATTTAACTACTACACTCTTCCACACACTATCTTTGTTGCCATTATAAAGGGGATTGAGTAAACAAACTTAGAACTTGTGAGGGTTAATCACAGTCAAAATTCAATGATTAGTGATAAACACAAGTAAATATAAACAATTAGGCCATGTTTGATAGCTTAGATTAAACCTAGATTAACTATATATCATTTTTATTGGTTGTTTGATAGCTTAGATTAAGGGTAGATTATGCTTTAAAATTTATAAAGTTTAGTTATCATCCTAATCTTAGATAATCAGTCTTTGCTATCAAACATGCCCTTAGTATATACAGTATATTAGACAATCACATAAGAAAATACCTAATTTTAGATGGTTATGTGATCGTAACTTTTAATAAAGGGAGATAAAAGCTATGTGTTAATAAAGGGAGATAAAGCTATGATTTGCATGACAGACTACAAAAACTTTGTTTTGTAAGAAAGCAAAAAATTCATCTAATTGAAGCAACCATAAGAAATGTCTCAAGGTACACGACAGAAATATAGAAAGAGACTACAAAAACTTTGTAACATAACATAAAAAAACAAATTAGTTGTCATGCCTATTAGACTGCAGCATTATCAATTAAAATACAAGAAATATCACCTATTGCTCTCAATTAGGATATACACCTGAAATTATAAGAAAATTTTATCGCATTTCTAAATTAAAGGGAAGCCTTACAACGTCTACAAAATAGCACAATCTTTAATACAAACTTGCAATTAAAATTTTGCAACGAGCAGCTTCGAGGGTTTCTTATATGTCTGTCTTCTAGTTAATTTTTTTTAATATTTTAACTTCACTAAGAATATACAACTACACAATGCCGAAATGCTTCGATGATTGACTAAATTAGACTCCATTTGAATGGAGGAATCTAGGTCTATAAATTTTAAATCCATCATTCAAATTCACTCCATTTGTTTGGATTAAAAAGTAAATGAATGAATATATAGATAAAATTGAGAGAAATTTGAAACTCTCATTAAAACAATGTCATTTGAAATCCATGTATTTTTAAATTGTTTCATTTGAAATGCCTCCTCAAATCAAATCTCCTCATCCAAACACAACCTTACTTTTACAGTCAGGAAACAAAACGGCCTCATTTTGGACTCAGGCAGGACCTAACTACTGCCTGAAGTCCCAATTGCCATCTAAATACTACGTGATATATATATTTTTTTAATTATCCAAAATGCCTAGTATAAACTGTTTGCACATCAATGATCCATCATCTTAGCTGTCTTAAATTAATGTGCAATAAAAAATAAATAAATTAGCATCACTGTGATTCATGACCAGTTTAGCTGAACTAATTATGGTTCATCTTAATTCTATTGTTTTCAGAAATACTAGGAATTCTATAAAATTAAAGTTCATCAATTACTTGGATATGCAAATAAATTATGCTTCATAATGTGTATTAGATATAAATACTCGTGAAACCAACTATAATTCTCTTGTACAGATAGGCTTTCTATGAGATCAATACACTTTAATATTATCTGAATAACAATGGATGGAAACAAGGTATATATATGAGTAATTCTTATTAGTAATAAACAGAACAAGAGTCAAGAAAATACTTCTCTTATTAGTAATTCTTCTCACTTGATTCCAAGATCAAAAGAAAGCCGTGGATAAGGAAAAACCTAGATGGAGAGAGAATCACATAAATGCAAATTGAAACAATCATAAAAAACATGTTTTTAAAGGTAAAGTAATATTCATAAGATACAAAAATATCAAATGTTTAAAACAGAGAAATACAGGATCAATATAATCTACCAGCAACCAATTAATTACTAGTAATTTCAGAATGCACTAAATGTCTACGCATTTATTTTTCTACTTCCGGTAATTTCAAACACCACTAATATATGATACTCCATATCAGAAATTTCAGAAAATTATTTTAAATATATACAAGAATACGGTATTACAACAAGAATGCACTTACCTCTCTTGGCTATCGGACAACAATAAGAACCACGGGGTCCGTGGTTGTGCGGCGCTAATCGTAGCAGTGCGTCGCTGCAACTGCTTATCCGACGTGACAGAGAGCGTGCGAACGTCGGTGTGTAAAAGGGCGTGGCTGACCGGCACCGGTAGTGGCTGAGCGGCGCTGCAAAAGAAAACTGCTCGTGTGCATCGTGATGGAGGGAGTGCACTGCTCGTGCGCATCGTGATGGAGAGAGTGCAATTAAAAGTAGTTAGCCGGCCTATTTATTTTAAGTGCTAGTTATATTAAAAAAAATATATTATAGTTTTATTAAACAAATGACAAGTTAAAAAAGAAAAGTGCTAGTTCTATTAAAAAGTTTTAGTTTCATAAAAAAAAAATATGCTAGTTATATTTTAAAAAGTGCTAGTTTAAAATTAAAGTGTTAGTTATATTAAAAAAGGGCTAGTTATATTAAAAAAAAAGTTCTAATTTAAAATAAAAGTGCTAGTTTAAAATAAAAGTGATGATTTTTGAAGTTTTTGGTGCCGATCGGACTTCGATTCAAGCGATCGAGTACACTTTTTCAGTGGACTCGGTCTTCTGAGCTAAACCGATTGCTTTGTCACGATGTATGATATTTTTTGATCAATTTCATGGTTTAAAGGGTTAAAGTTATGTTATATTAAAAAAGTGATAGTTTAAAATAAAAGTGTTAGGTAATTATATTAAAAAATGTACTAAAAGAAAAATGTTAGTTATATTAAAAGTGATAGTTTAAAAAATTACAAGTAGATAATGGAAATGTTTGCCAATTGTTCTAATTGAATATTGTAATTGACTACTTTAATTAATATATTATAATTTTCATTTACAGTATATATAATAGTTTCAATATTGTATCAAGAATTAATATCGTGCATATACTTTTTTTTTAATTTAATTTAAAAAATAAAAATTTAATTTAGTTACTAGATGAATTAAAAGTGCTATTTTTTAAACACGTGAATTTAAAGTGTTAATTTAAATAGTTAAAAAGGCTAATTTAAATAGTTAATTTGAACAACGTATAGAAAGACAACGGGCATATGTCGTTGTCTTTCAATGCAATTAATATCATTGATTTCACAACTCGAAAAGACAACGGTCAGAAACCGTTGTCTTTCAGCGCAAAAATAATGTATTTTATTAGTTGAAAAGACAACGGTCAGAAACTGTTGTCTTTCAGCGCAAAATAACATATTTTATTAGTTGAAAAGACAACGGTCATAAACCGTTGTCTTTCAGCGTTTTTGAGGAAACAACAACGTGGAACAACAACGGTGCTAAAATCGTTGTCTATCACCAGACTTTTCATTGATTTACAATGCAAAACGACAACAGAGCACTGAAACCGTTGTCTTTTAGCGCAAATTTGAACTAAAAGACAACAATTTTACTTTAAACAACATTTTTTAAACTTAAGACAACGATTTTTATCAAAACCGTTGTCGATTGGGCGTTGTCATTCAACCATTTTCTTGTAGTGTATAGACTAACAATAATTATATGATAATCTGCATTCAAGTTTCAGAAGACTATTCAGCAAATATGAGCTCACCTGATCTTGTCGAAGAAAGCCTTAAAGTATATTCAAGTCAATCTCATCTGAAGATTCAGATGACAACTAGCATTTATGGATGCAACACATTGAAGAAGTGTTAGTCCATTAAAGATGCATCGAAGGCTACAATAACAGAAGACAAAGAGAATGTCGGACTAATTCTGAATTGCTCAATCAGAAGACAAGACAGTTGTTCAACGACTCTAAATGATGTGGACCAATGATGTTTCGACAACAAGTCTACAAGAGTTAACTTGGACCAGGACACAAAGATCTTTCTGCAGAGCCGTACATGCATTTAATGCAAGTTACCATTTTTGGAAACATCGTACCTGAACTCAAATATCTCATCTGCTCATGAAGATCTCTACCTACAAATAGAAAATTTGTTGCAACGACTAGTTTCTCACCAACGGCTAGTTTGAAGCTCAAATCTCTCTCTAAATACAACACTTGTTCTTTGGAACAAGGTATCGGAAATCATACAAGCAAGAACTCTCTTATACAACTGATATCAAGAGCAGCCAAGTCAGAAATATTATAAGTGTCGAGTTCTTTAGAGCCTGCAAAGATTTCTATCCTTATGCTTTAAGTTTCCGATCCTAAGCCGTTTAAAGAATCCTATTCTTAGAGCTTAGATTAGAAGTGTTGTTTTTAAACACACTGAGTCGGTTATTAACATACTCTTTACTTTACCAGTTTGTAAAACCCACTGTAAAGGTTACTTGTTGTCTAACCAACAAGTAGATCCGTAGCCTCAGCTAGAAGTTGAGGTTCTTGATCACAAGTCTTCTCTTGGGACTATAAAGCAGCAAGATAGTGAATTTCTCTATTTGATTAGAGAGAGTGGACGTAGGATATTGAGATCTGAACCACTATAAATACTTGTGTCTTTATTGCTTATTTATTATTCTGTATTCATATTCATATTGCTCTTATTTGACAAAGGCATCGATTTTATAAAAGAGTCAAAATCCATTAAGTATAAGTTTTCCAAATCAGCTGATAGCATACATTGTTTTAAAGTCATTCTTTAAAAGAAGGTTTTCATATCAACCCACGAGTCTAAACATTTAGGGCCTACATATTTCCGCACATATAGCTTTTGAGATAGCTCTCAAACTAACCAGCTAAATTCAGCAGTCAGTAAGGTTGTTATCTTAGTCTGCTATATTACACTTCCGCACTCTATAGATCAGAACATCTTATTTGCATTCAGACGAATGAGTATATAACTCATCTGATCTGAACACGAAAAAGTTTTAAACATATAGACAGTCTATTCAACCCCCCCTCTAGACTGTCACCATACTCGTTTTAAGACCAACAATACATATATATCTAATCTGACCCAACACAGTCCATCGGGCCAACCGACGTTCGTAGGTTGGGTCAGTTCGGCCCATGAACTAGTCTGATCTATAAAATGATCAGTCCAGCCCATCCTAACCTAGTGGGCTAGCGTGTCAGCTCATCCCATGACCAATTTTTTAGGCCACAAATAAATGCCCCCTAAATATTATGTTTTCATCTTTCAAATGTCTTCACCCCCAAATATGAGTCCACTCCCATAAAATACCACAAATAACCTTTTCACTCACTAACACTCTTATACACAATAATAAAACCTTTTGACTTGACTCCTTTTCAAAATCTAAAGAAAATCCCATTTGGCTCCAAAACTTCAAAACTCACAACTCCCCCACAACCCCGTCGTCCGCCAACGTGCCGCTCGTCACCTACAGTCCCACCACCGTGCTCCCTAATGGACAAATGTAATATATTAAGTTTTTACATTTCAAATTTTGATTTTTAAATGTAGGTTATTTTTTATTGTTTAATAAGTGTTCTTTGGAATGATTTTTTCTTTCAATCATTGAATAAAGTTGGTTTTTGCACAAAACATGAGATGGGGGAGACAAAATGATTTTGGTCGGTTTTCAATACTGGTTGGCCGAGTTCCGTGTAAAAAATCGGTCAAAACTTTCGAGATTTTGGTCGATTTTCAATACTGGTTGGCCGATTTTCAATAATTTTGGTATTGTTTGAAAAAAAATTATGAAAATGTAGACAACTCGTGGAACTTTTTTTTTGAAAATGTAGTTAACTTGTGGAACTTTTTTCCGAAAACGTAGACAACTCGTGGAACTTTTTTCTGAAAAATCTCACAAAACTCGGCGAACCGGTGCTGAGTTTTTGCAAAATGCAATTTTTAAAAAAAAACTTGGGAACGAAATACACTACACATATATTCATTACAACTACACAATCATGCAACAATATGGTCAAATAAAACAATAATAGCATGAAGAATAATTAATTACAAAGATATACTATACAAATACAAAAAATGTAAACTATATTTTAAAAAATACAACGAAAACTTACATATATGTAATGAACACTTCATTTTTGAGCCATTAGACCTAAGTTTCTTCAAATTATTTACATAGATGCAATGGTTTCAAATTCTTTTAAAGGAAGAATACGATTACTGTTGAGTTTTGGGAGGGACAAGAGTAAATGTAGAAAGTTGTTTGTTTTTTAGTTTGGGAATAGAGTGAACACAGCATAAAAGGGTAATATAGTATTTTGAATTAATTCTATATTAATTCACCATCATAAGATAAATTATCAATTTAATCACCACTTTCGTGATTATAATAAAAAAGTACCATCTTTAATGTTGTTGTAATTCAATACACATTTTTAAATTCCGGTTAATTAGTGATGACATGTCTCGCCGAAACTTTTTTATGTGTGCCACATAGGATGCCACATAATTTTATTACTTATTCCACATACACCATATCATGCTTTTTTTAAAATAAAATTAACATTTTTACAAATGCATTAAATGAAAATTATGGTCTACATGACTACATCTTCAACAATAATCAGTCATTTGTTGTCACCGTCTCCCCCACCCACCCTCCCTCCGTCGCTGAACCACCACCACCCCACCATTTCGCCGCTACCGCATCCCTCATCCTCATTCCTCACTAATCTATTTTTCGTGCCAAAGTCTTGTATGTACTCAAGTACACCGTGTACTTGAGTAGACTTTGACTAGTCAAATGTTGACCGGTTAACGGTCAAACTTTGACTTTTTTAATTTTTTCGATTTTTTTTTTTCAATTTTTTTTTTTTTTTAAAAAGTGTATGTTCTTATAACTAAAAAGTGTATCTTTGTTTTTTTAATGAAAAGTGTATGTTACTATATTGAAAAATGCAACATGGTTTTTAATGAAAATTGTATGTTATTATAACTGAAAAGTGTATGATCTTATAACTGAAAAGTGTATGATCTATTAATGAAAAGGGTAAGTTATATATTAATGAAAAGTGTATGTTATTATAACTGAAAAGTGTATGATATATTAATGAAAAGTGTATGTTTTATTAATGAAAAGTATATGTTATTATAACTGCAAAGTGTATGATCGATTTAATGAAAAGTGTATCTTATTATAACTAAAAAGTGTATGTGTTTATTAATGAAAAGGTGTAAGTTATATATTAATGAAAAGCTTATGTTATTATAACTGAAAAGTGTATGATATTATAACTGAAAAGTGTATGCTAATGATACATTATTTGTACTTGCACTTTCATAATCTATAAAAACTGGTGCTATTTTTTTTTAATTATTATTAATTTTATACGTTTTATTATTTTTTTACTTGCACTTTTATTACTATTAATGATATTATTAGTAAGTGCAATTAATAAAAGTGTTATTATATAAATTAGGCAACAAAAAATATTTATCAACATACAATGATATATATGATGTTGTCGAATATCATACATAAAAGAAAATACATGCACCTCGAGTGCCAATTTTTTTTAAAAAATTGTTATTAGTTTTACAAATTTTATTATTTAAATTTTTTAAAGGTTATTAGTAAAAAAAAAAAAAAAGGTGAAAAAATAAAATTTGATAATTGTTGAAAGTGAGATTTGAACAACTGACCTTGTAGTTAAATATTCGAAGGCCAGCTACTGGGCTATAACAACTTATATTAAATTTTTTGTGCATTATTATATATATTTGATTGGGCCCTGTTTAAAATTGGACTCAAATACACGGTGTACTTGAGTACACAACAGCCCAACCCATTTTCCGTAGTTTCAAATAAAATGAAAAACTGAATAAAATCAAATCACAAAATTAACAAGGGATTAAATTTTTTTTAGTCCATTAAGTTGGCACAATTTTGATTTTAGTCCACTTGATTACCACTTTTAAAATTTAGTCCATTAAGTTTCGTATTATTTTGAAATCAGTCCTTTGACTGGCTATTGAAGGTAATTCATCCGGTTATGTCACGTGGCATTTTTATTTTCTTTTTTCTATTTATTTTTTTGAATTATTTTTTCAAATTTTAAATCTTAAAAGAAAATGGAGCGAGGGCGGGTGTAAAAAACACGGGCTGTGTAATTTAAATGGGCTGGGTCATTCTCCTTCTTCTTCATCTTCTTCTTCCCAAAAAAATTGCATCAGTCTTCCCCAAATCCAAAATTTGTAGGTCTGGTGCCTAAAATTTTTCATTCTCACTCACTATCTAGAAAAATAGCACCTTCATCTTCTTCCCATCTTTTACCCTAATTTTTTAATTTTTATCATCTATTCCAACGGTCCATTGTGCACTAAATTGATGAATGTTTGTTTCTTCATGCCTGAAGCATCCTTCCACCCTCTCTCTAAATAAAACATCTCTTCTCATATATCAGAACCCTCAAATTTCCCAAAGCCAATGTTAGACTAACAAACAACTATTCCAGTAATTTTGTTTCAACCTCAAAATCAGCAAGCGTATTAAAATACGTAGCTAACAATACCAGAACTCAATGCAATTTTTAGAGACAGAGGGTGGTAAAAATGAAAAAATTAGGATAGAAGATGAGAAGAAAATGAGTGTGCGCTTTTTTTAGATAGTGAGTGAGAATGAAAATTTTTAGGCACCGGACCTACAAATTTTGGATTTGGGGAAGACCTGCAATTTTTTCGGGAAGAAGATGAAGGAGAATGACCCGGTCCATTTAAATTATCCAACCCGTGTTTTTTTACCTGCCCCACCCCATTTTCTTTCAAAATTTGAAAAAAATAATTCAAAAATATAAATAGAAAAAAGAAAATAAATATGACACTTGGACAATACCGGATGAATTACCTTCAATACCCTGTCAAGGGACTGATTTCAAAATAATGCGAAAGGTAATGGACCAAATTAAAAAAGTGGTAACCAAGTGGACTAAAATCAAAATCGTGCCAACTTAATGGACTAAAAAAAAATTAATCCCAAACTAACAACATGAACAGATATGAAATTACAAAAATCAAATGGCATGGTCTAAAATACACTCGAGTGCATGCTGTGCACTCAAGTTGACCAAGTCTTCTTTTTATTTTTTTTGCCCTTTTTTCTTTTTTGTTATTTTTCGCTTTTTTTTTTCCCTTTTTTTTGCTGTTTTTTTTTCTTAATAAGCTTGTTTGTTTTTTAGTACTTTTTTTTTCCCTTTTTTTTTTTTCCTTTTTTTTTTCAGTTAATAAAAAAATGGGTGTATTTTTTTACTGTAGTTTTTTTTTTGTAGTTTTTTTTTTTAAAGTCAGTATATTTAAAAAATGAAACATAATATTTCTAAACGTGCAAGTCAATATAACTGAAAAGTGTAACACAATATTAATAAAAAGTATAAGTCAATATAACTAAAAAGTGCAACACAATATTACTAAAAAGTGTAACACAATATTACTAAAAAGTGTAACACATTATTATAAAAAAGTGTATGTGAGTATAACTGAAAAGTGCAACACAATATTATAAAAAAATGTAAGTTAGTATAACTAAAAAGTGCAATAGAATATTACTAAAAACTTTGTGCTAATTTAATCATATAATGACCATTGGACAGCCCAAGTTTTGTTACTCCCTTACTTTTTGGCACAAAGATTAAGAAAAGTGATTAAATAATAGATATAGTACAAGTGATGTGATTGAGAGAGGAGAGAGATAGAGAGAAAAAGTAAGATATAAAGTGAAGTGTAAGAAAAAGTATTTACCAAAAAAGGTATGGGAAGCTTATAGGCGGACGGACCAAAATGGTAAAATGGGAAGCTTATAGGCGACGGAGGGAGTATATTATTGTTCTTATTAATTAATAAATGATTACTGAATTAGAGTGCACAACATACACTCGAGTTCACAGCAGACCTACCCAAATCAAATTGACAATCACACCTACCCAGCGCCCCGCCTCTCACCTCCATTCCCACGACTCCATTCCACTGCTGAAAGTCTTTCTAAAAGGAAGAATAGTGAATAAATTTGTAAATTCCAGATAGCTGAGGCTGTGTTTGGTTTGGGATTGACCCATCCGGATTTGGATGGGCCATCCCCCATCCCATCTCTCTCCATCCAAATACTCATTCAAATACATATGCATTCCTATAATACACCTACAAACATATTTTTATACAATCGTATCACCATTTTTTTTAATCACTCATTCTCTCTCCTACTTTTCTTTCACACATCTATTCTCTCTCCTACTTTTCTTTCACACATCTATTCTCTCTCATACTTTTCTTCCACACATCTATTCTCTCTCCTACTGTTCTTCCACACATTTATTCTCTCTACTATTTTCTTACACACATTTAGGGCATGTTTGTTTTGGGATTTTGAAATCCGGACCTCAAAATCTATTGGATTTCAAAATTCTAATGTTTTTTATTGTTTTGTGTTTGTTTTGAGATTTATATATGGTAGGATTTAACTTTATAGTATAGGATTATAGGTTTTATAGGTATTTATATAGAGTTTGTAGGTATTTATAGAGTTAACTTTTATAGGGTTATAGGGTGGGATTTCGAAATTCTGAATCAAAATCTCAAACTGACGGGGGTGGAGTTTCGAAATCTCAAATCCGGATTTTCCATCCCAAAACAAACATGCCTACCCCCGTTACACTTTGGGATTTTGATTCAGGATTTCAAAATCTCTCCCTATAAAAGTCAATCCTATAAATACCTACAAACCACCTATAAAACCTGTAATCCTATACTATAAAGTTAAATCCTACCCTACATAAATCCCAACACAAACACAAAACACAAAAAATATTAGGATTTTGAAATTCACTAGATTTTGTAATCCGAATTTCAAAATTCTCAAAATTCCAGAACAAACATGTCCTTATTCTCTCTCCTACTTGATTTGACATAAAGTTCTCTATCCACATCTATTTTTCAATTTCTATTCAAACACAACTATTATTCAATTACTATTCATGGATTACCCCATTCATATTTTTCCAATCTCCATCCCCATTCCATCCACCACAATCCCTAACCAAAACAGCACCTAAGGTTTCTTAAGGGGAAGCATTGCGAAAATTTGATTTCATGTTTTCAAATTTTTTAATTTCAATTGATTTATGTAGATTTGGTTATGGTAAATAATTTGGAATGATTATAAATTGGGTAGGGTATTGAATTTGGGCCAACTGGGCCGGAAAAAGTGGGTCTAAATTCTTTTAATCGGGTCAGGAATTTATTGGAGGCATGGTACACTCTTCCATCATTTTTTTTAATTAAATATTCATAAATACTACTTTTATTGTTTTACTAAAATATGTTAAAATACATACCCTCTCTACAATTTAAACACAAATTTAATCCTAATTCTAGCTAGGGAGCTATCGCTGCCCCTCCACCGCAAACCCCAAATAAATTTAGAAATAATAATAAAAAAAAAAACTGGCAAATTAAAAAAAAAACTTATTTTCGACGAACCAAAGTCGACCAAAAACATTTCGATCGGCATTGATTTGTCGATAAAAAACACTCTGATCAACACTGATTTGTTAATAAAAAAATCCTTTTTAATTTTTCTGACAACTAAAGCTTGACAATAAATACTCGGGTCTGACTATATGCACCTCCATTTCAGAGAGATGCACCCCCCCTTTCAATTTTATTAATAAAATAATAGGTAAAAAATATAAAATACCCTTCATTAAATATACACTATACTAGATGCACCCCACCTCATTTCTTTCACCTTCCCCTAACACACAACTTCCGGTCGCCGGCGACACCATTTCCGGCGACAATCAACTCAAAAAAAAAAAAAAAAACAGAAATGGTCGACCATATACTCCAAAAAATCACAATTTTTTTTCAACTTTCGACCAACCAGTGTCGACCATATACACTCTCGTCGACAAATCGTTGTCGACGGAAATGTATATGGTCGAAACGGTTGGTCGAAAATTAATTTTTTTTTTTTAAATTCGACTATGTAAGGTCGATCAAATACACTCTCGTCGACAACAATTTGTCGACGAAGGTGTATGTAATCGACCTTATACGGTCGAAAATTGGAAAAAAAAAGAAGAAAAAAACTAGGGTTTTCTTTTTGCAGAAAACCCTAACATTGGGAAAGGGGGGAAAACCTGGTGGGGTGGGGTGTGGCGGCGTCGGAGGGAGGAGGGGGCGGCCGCGATCTGCTCATTTTTTTTTTTTACAGTTAGGGGGTACGGGCTCGACGAGGGAGAGAGGAGGAGGGGACGAGGGAGGAGGGAGGGGACGGCCGCGCGCGGCCGCGATCTGTTCTTTTTTTACAGTTGGGGGGTGGGGCGACGGGCTCGGCAAGGGAGGGAGGGGACGGCCGCGCGCGGCCCAGATCTGTTCTTTTTTTTTTTTTTTTTTTTTTACAGGCGGTGGAGGCTGGGGGGGGGGCGACGGGCTTGGCGAGGGAGGGAGGGGGGGTGACGGGCTCGGCGAAGGAGGGAGGGGATGGCCGCGCGCGGCCAAGATCTGTTCTTTTTTTTTTTTTTTTTTTTACAAGCGGTGGGGGTTGGGGGGGCGAAGGGTTTGGCGAGGGAGGGAGGGGCTGGCGTCGCCGTCGACGGGTGGTGGAGGGGCAGGTCGCCGGCGGTGGTGGTGAGGGGTGGGGGAGAAGATGAAAGAAGAAATGGAGGAGGAAGAAAGATGGAGGATTTGGGGGGTGTGGGTAGTAAAAGGATTTTTATGAAGGAGGGGTATTTATGACATTTGAGGGGAGGTGTGACCTAAAATTCGGGGAGCGTATAAATCAGGGGAGTGATGGGGGAGTGCATCTCTCCGAAATGGAGGTGCATATAGTCAAACCCTAAATACTCTAGTATGATGGGCCTAACATCCGCAAAAGTCCAATAAAATATAGAAGCAGCCCAATAGTGAAATTGATTTTTATTTAGTGAAGAAGAGATTTTGAGAAAAATTAATGGTAATGAGAAAGATTTCCGATATAACACATCGAGTATTACTTGCCTGGTGAAAAAAGGAGTTAGGGTTTTCACGCCCAAAAGATAAATCATTACGAAGCCGCATTCTGGTTGTCGAGATAGCTTGGGAGGAAGGATCTTGGTGAGTTACGATACAAAATATCAAGTATTATCAACATTGAAAACATAAATCGATACACGCTGGGGAAGAAGGGGTAGGAGAATGGCTATAAATACCCAAATATTGGGGCCCTGTTATTCACTGCAAAGTGAAGCAAAGTATTATAATAGTAGAGTAAAGTTGTTTTCTAAGTTGGTGAGTGTAAGAGCGATGGCAGATAACTTGAATACGAGAATGAGTCAAGTATCGATTGCACAAATCGATGAGGATGAGTTCGAGTTGGGAGAGGGAGAGCTTACCAAACCGACGAACATCTTGGTCGGGAGGTATACCATAAAAAAGAATTTGGGGCCAATGGATCTGAGCAAGGCAATGAGAAACATCTGGAGCCTAGAGGGAACATTGAAGGTGTCTCAGGTGGGAGAGGGGCTGTTTGTCTTCGAGTTTGGAGAAATGGTGGAATGCAACAAGGCATTGCACAGACAGCCGTGGAACCTGACAGGGACGACATTGATAATGGCGAAGCTGACTGGAAAGGAATGCCCAGCAACGATGAACTTCACCCAGGCGCCGTTCTGGGTACAATTCCATGGACTACCCCTAAACTCGATGAATGAAATGATGGGACAGAGGTTGGGCAGCCAAATGGGGATGGTGATGGAGGTGGATAAGCCGGTAGGGGGAGCCACATGGGGGAGGTGCCTGAGAGTGAGAGTGATAATTGATATCAACAAGCCATTGGCGAGAGGAACATCAATCAAGGGAGGTGGGGAAAGCCAGCTAGTTTTGTTTCGATATGAAAAATTAGTGGAGTACTGCGCTATATGTGGAGTTTTGACGCATTGGGAGAAAGATTGCCCAACTCAGTATGAAGAGGGAGGACAGGGGAGGGCCAAAGAAGGAGGATACCCGATGTGGTTGAAAGCGGAAAAGCAAAAGAGCCCGACACAAGAAGATTTCGAGTGGGCCAGAAAGGTGGGGATAGGCAGGAAGAAGATGGGGGTCCAAGCAATGGGAGGAGAGGATGTGACGAACCAGGTCATGCCTACATTGGGGGGAACGACACAAGTGGCGGTACAGAAGAATACGGGGAGCAAGGCCATTGCAGTAACACAAGAACCCCATCCCCAATTCTTCAACACAAATCAGTTCATCTCGGAATCAAACAACTTCAGTGACGACGACATGTTCACAATCCCGAACAGCATGAGGTACTACGCTTTTCTGAACTCTTATCCACAGTTTGGAAGTGATCTAGGTGGGAGTGGCCAAAATTTTGGTGGAATGCCAGACCTGAACATTCCAAAAAGGAACTTGGCCATTGGAGAAGGTAGCGGGGTCAAAGAGCAAGCTGGGATAGGGGGGATAACAATCAAGCAACAAAAAATGATGGAACAGGGAGGAGATATGGGAGGTCAGTTTAACATAGGCAAGCAAATTGAACCAGTGAAAGGGGGGAGCCAGCCAGTGAAGAAACGAGGAAGGGCGAGCACGGGAGACAAGAAAAATGGAGAGGGGGAAAAAGGACAGGGGCAAGGAGGAGGAAAAAAAACAAAAAGTGACGAAGAGCATGAGGCAAGACTCATGGGGGCGGCGGCTGATTCGAGTCAGCCCCGCCATCACCCATGATCACGATTGTGTGGAATGCGGGGGGCCTTGGGGGGAAACGAGCATTCCAGAATCTGCAGCAGCTAGTAGCTGATAATAACCCCGATATTTTGTTTATGATGGAAACGAAACTACCTGTTAAGATTTGTAATAGTTGGAAAACTAGATTAAATTTTAACTTTTGTCTAGGTAGTGATGCTATTGGTAGTAGTGGTGGCTTGATTTTGTTTGGAAAAGAAGATATGAAAATCAATTTACTTTCGTACTCGTGTGGTCATTTGGATGTTTTGCTTTGGATTGATAATTTGCAATGGAGATTTACAGGCTTCTATGGGTCGCCAGTAACACATATGAGGCAACATTCTTGGGACCTACTAAGAAAAATTCGGAGTTCTCATATTGGAGAACAAAAGGCCTGGGTAGTGGGGGGGGGGGATTTCAACGAGATTTTATACCTCAATGAGAAAAAAGGAGGTGATGAGACGAGGCCAAGACCTTATGGACAGATTAAGAAGTTCAGGGAAGTGACTAATGAATTGGGACTGCGTAATTTGGAAGCGAAGGGGCCTTTCTTTACATGGGGAAATAGAAGAAAGGGGGAGGCACAAATTAGAGAGAAGCTGGACAGATATATGGCGACGGATGAGTGGCTGGATATGATCGAAGTATGGGAAGTTGTGAACCTGAATTTTTATGGTTCAGATCACAGGCCAGTGAAATTGATTACTAAGGCAACAGGTAATGGTGAAATAAGAAGGAAGAAGAGTTTGTTCAGGTTTGAGAGAGCTTGGACTTTGGAAGAAGACTTCAAAAAAGTGGTTCATGAGGGCTGGAAATCTGTAAATGAAGGTATGGGGATAATGCATAGAATTCAGAAGTGTGGGGGTGATTTACAGAAATGGGCAGAAGTAAAGGTTGGGGATGTAAGGAGGAAAATCAAGGTTTGCAAAGCAAATATCAACTCTATAGTGAACAATGAGGAGGGGGAGGTGGACTTTGATAGAGTAAGAGCATTAGAAGAACGTTTGGAGAGGTTGCAATCATAAGAAGACTTAAAATGGCAACAAAGAGCCCGAATAACATGGCTTAAGGATGGGGATAGAAACACCAAGACGTTTCATAGAAGAGCAAGCCAAAGGAGGTGGACCAATACGATACGAGGGCTACAAGATGAAAGGGGACAATGGAGGGAGGGGCAGGAGGATATACAAAAGATAGTTGAGGACTACTTCAAAGGTATTTTTGAATCACAGAAGCCGAATACTGAGGAGATTGAGGAAATTTTATCACCAGTAAAGGCAGTAGTAGATGCGAGGATGAATGGGATTCTGGACAGACCATTTACGGCCAACGAAGTGAAAGAGGCAACCTTCGATTTGAATCCAGATAAGGCGCTAGGGACGGATGGTATGTCGGCGAGTTTCTACCAACAACTTTGGGACCAGGTTGGAGTGGAAGTGACAAAGGCAGTACTGGAGGTGTTAAATAATAAAGGGGAACTAAAAGATTGGAACAAGACATGGGTCACTTTAATTCCGAAGAAAAAAGATCCAAAGAGAGTGATGGATTTTAGACCGATAAGCTTGAGCAATGTGATATACAGAATACTTGCAAGGACAATCACAAATAGGCTGAAGTTGGTAATGGGGAAGATAGTGGATCAAAACCAAAGTGCGTTCACGCCAGGACGATTAATATCAGATAATATCATATTGGGATATGAATGTATGCACTGGATACGAGGAAATAAGAGCAAAGATGGTTATGCGACACTGAAATTAGACATGAGTAAAGCATATGACCGAGTGGAATGGAAATACATGGAAATCATGATGAAGAAGAGTGGTTTCAGTGAGGGATGGATTGAATTGATGATGAGATGCTTAACATCAGTGGAGTATGAATTCAAAGTGAATGACATGATTATGGGAAAGGTGAAGCCATCGAGGGGGCTGAGGCAGGGCGATCCTCTTTCGCCCTTCTTATTTGTAATATGTGCACAAGGCTTATCCACGCTATTAAACGAAGCAGCAGCAGAGGGAGCAGTGTCTGGAGTGAGGATAGCAAGGGGGGCACCGGTGATAACGCATCTGTTCTTCGCGGATGATAGTTTGTTGTTCTTCAAAGCAAATGGAGAGGAGAGTGGGAGAGTCAAAGGGATTCTGAAACTTTACGAGAAAGTGTCGGGGCAACTGGTGAATTTTGAGAAATCGGCAGTATCGTTTAGCC
Source organism: Galeopsis tetrahit (assembly GCA_963675135.1). Classification (NCBI taxonomy): domain Eukaryota; kingdom Viridiplantae; phylum Streptophyta; class Magnoliopsida; order Lamiales; family Lamiaceae; genus Galeopsis; species Galeopsis tetrahit. The sequence continues at coordinate 75,340,074 of OY776123.1, forward strand.
CCAATACGAGAGCACAAAACATGATGGTGGTAAGAGACATGCTACAAATTAAAATGACAAAGGGGCACGAGCTCTATCTGGGATTACCGACATATTCCATGAAAGAGAAGCGGATACAGTTTGGGTATTTGAGGGACAGAGTAGCGCAGAAGATTGAGGCATGGAGAGGGAAAGAGTTTTCGGACGGGGGCCGAGAAACGTTGATAAAAGCCATCGTACAAGCAGTACCAACATATACAATGGCATGCTTCAGAGTCCCGACATCAATATGTAAAGACATTGAGAAAATGGTGGCAGACTATTGGTGGGGGCTAAAAGAGGACGGAAAGAGAATGCATTGGAAAAGATGGGAGGTACTGTGTGAAGAAAGGGAAGTAGGTGGCCTGGCCTTTAGGGATCTGGTGAATTTCAATCGAGCCCTTTTGGCAAAACAAGTGTGGAGGGTGTTGGAGGTTCCAGATTCGTTGCTTAGCAAAGTGCTAAAGGCACGATACTTCAAACACACCGGAATACTAGAGGCGGAGGTGGGGAGTAACCCATCCTTCATTTGGAGGTCACTATGCTGGAGTAGAGAGTTACTTGAATCGGGATTAAGATGGCGAATAGGCAATGGTGAGGAGGTACACTTATTCAAAGATAGATGAGTAGCAGAAATGGAGGAAGGTCGATTAATTTCACGAAAAGCAAGTGGTTCAAAAGTAAGTCGCTTTATTGAGGAAGGTATAAGGTGGAACAAGGATTTGATCCAGCAGGCGTTCCTACCTATTGAAGAGGAGGCTATACTTAAAACACCTATTGGGGGGCTGGATGTACAAGACTCGACTTTTTGGAAGCCTGGAAAAAAGGGTAAGTACACGGTTAAGACGGGGTACTGGTATGGAAAAGAACACCTTGGCCGAAGTAGAGAGAAGACGTCGGCTTCTGATGATAAAAGAGCAAGAGAAATATGGAAGGGAGTGTGGAAACTCAATCTTCCACCTAAGGTTCGAATATTTTGGTGGAGAGTACTATGGGATATACTTGCGACTGAAAGGAATCTTAGTGCACACCATGTGCCCATTTCGAGTCAATGCAGATTGTGCATGAAGGCGGATGCTACCACGACTCATGTGCTCTTTTTTTGCCAGGCAGCGAAACATATTTGGAGGCAATATGGTCTGTGGGAGAGCATAAAGGATTTGAAACAGAGGTCAACTTGGGAAGTAGTGGAAAGTATTGAGAAAGAAAGAGGGGCAACGAATGTGGAAGAAGTGGTGGTTATGGCGTGGGGTGTGTGGAAAGAGAGATGCCAGATTTTACACGATCCAAAACACAAGTTGGGAGGGGTCGAAGGCCAAGTAAAGATGTCTAACATGGAATGGGCGAGGACGTTTATGAAGGAGTACCATGGGGCCAAAACTCAGCTACTGCAGGGGGTAAAAACAGGGGAGGGGGAACAGCAGGAGATACATGAGGAAGCCTATATAATCAAGGTGGATGCTGCATTTAAGGAAGATGGAGGGAAATTTGGTATTGGTATGATTCTGGGGACACCGGATCGGAAATTAGGGGGAGCACGGAGTAAACAAATTGAGCATCCGGGGTCTGTGTTGGGAGCTGAACTTGCAGCCATTGAGGGAGGGATGAATTGGTGCAAGGAACTGGGGATAACGAAGGTCGCAATTCAGTCGGATTCATTGGAAGCGGTGACGGCAATACGAAAAGGTGAGAAAAATTGGAGTTCCAAAGGCTTCGTCCTAGAACGGATTTTGAATGAAATCAGGGGCTTTGTAGTGTGCAAAGTTTCATTTATGCCTAGGACGCGGAACGCGACTGCTGACAAATTAGCAAAATGGGCAGCGACGACGCACTCTTCTCAAGATTGGAGAGCTGACGATATACCTCGTAACATTGCAGATATAGTTTTGTTCTAATGAAGGCTTAGATTAGTCGAAAGTGTAACTATGCTGCTGTTATTTCTAATAAAAAAAAAAAAAAAAAAAAAAAAAAAAGATTAATGATCGTTAGTTATAATTTTGATAGGAATAATATTAAATTAAATGTAAATTTTTTTATAATTTTGATATGAATAAAATAAAATATTAATATGAGATTACGTATAAATTAAATATAAATAAGAAATAATTTATTGACGGGTTCAACAAAATAGCAGTGAGCTCTATATCATTGCTAATTTAACATGATTTTTTTTTTTTAAAAAAATTCTAAATTGATCATGTTTTCAATTTTCAGATGCCAAGTTAATACTATTCCTTATTTTTTTCAACTAATTGATATTGATATTGATATATGAAAATAAAATGCCGACCTAATTGGAGCGGGAGAGAGACAAGAAAATAGATACGCCATCCACAATTTTTTTTCACGAGAGAGTTCTAATGATTTGGCATACTTCAAGACAAGAAAATAGATACGCCATCCACAATTTTTTTTCACATTTTTCTTATGAGTTGTACAATTTTTTATATATTTTAAAAAGTAAATTTTTTCATAAACTTAACTCTTAAATTTTTTATGTATCTATACATAAAAATCATTAATACTTTTATACTCAATTCAATTATTTACTTTATTTTATTAATAAAAAATTACAAAATTACTCAAAACACCCTACTCATTATTCTTTAATTTGTATGAGGGTCTTGTAGTACAAACATTTTTATAACAGAATACATTTTAACCACGACAGGTGCTAGCAGTAGATCTTCCAAATGCTTCCAAAAATTATTTGAGCTGTCACGAAATAAATACTCTATCCTTTTTCCAAAAGTTTTCATAATTTTTTTTTGTGTCTCCCAAAAATTTATATACCACAAAATAGAATTTAAAAATAATTATATATACATATATTTACTTTCATATCATTACTTTTGAGATATGTCATACACTCAATACACCCACTTTATTTACTTTATGGAGTATATAAAAATTTTAAAATTATACTGTATCTCAACACTCTCGTCATTATACTTTTTTCATGTCCATAACCTTCCACAAACTTTTTGGGGACCAGAAGGGAAAATGATTTACCCGTGACCTAGCAAAATCGTTTAGCACGTGGGATAACTCGCACCGCTTTATATCAGTGTATTCGCACCGCTTTATATCGGTGCATTCGCACCGAAAGAGCGTCTCTATACATATACATTTCCGCAGAACCCTGATCATTCACTCGGACTCAGGTAACTTCATCCTTCATTTCTTGTATTTTCTTATGGATCATTTTGCTTTTGATCGGAAATAGGGCTTGATTTTGTCCTGAATTCCATTACCGGTGTATATTCTCATTGTTTGATGAAATACAAAGAGTTACTATAAACAATTTCTGGATGGATGTTGAGGAGTTTGCAGCTGTAGACTCTTATCCTTATTATCATTTTCTTTACTCTCTGAAACCTATGAGGAAAATGGACTAGATTAATTTGTTATGTTGATTTAAGGGTGTTTTTGGCTGAGTTTACAAGTTCTCTAAACGGATTACGTAACTGTTTTGTTCGAGATCTTAATTTCTGAAATAATAAAAGTAATGTTTGGAAAGGGCTTAAGTGGGCTTGAGCAAATTCTGCTGTTGAACTTCTTGGCTTTGAAATTGGATGGATAGTAAAAAAATTGTGTTTATTTTGGAATTTTTTAAGTAGTAGATTGCTGAAATGGTACATCAACTTTGAAGAAGCAGATTGGTCTTGTACTATTTTATGTGAATAATTGTGTGGGTAACTTATTATAATATTGATGACCAGGTTTTTGATCCCTAAAAGAAAGGATCTGAGAATTGGGAGTGGGAATGGTAGGGCAGTGAAATATATACATAAAGGAATGTGAATTGTTAACGGGTTCCATAATAAGTTGTTGTATGGGTTATTGATATTTTGGAGAAATGAGTTGGGTTTATTTGCTTAAAGGGCGCTCAAATGAACTGGATTAATGGGTCATGGAGATATGTTCTAAGTTTTGGAAGATATATGAAAAAGATTCTTTACCTGCCTTACACAAATGCACTCATTTGGTTTCTAAATGCAGATAAATGGCTGAGGGAGCAACCCCCGTTGTACCAAGTCAGGAGCTGTTGGAATGGCCGAAGCAGGACAAACGCAGATTCTTACATGCTGTGTATCGAGTGGGAGATCTTGATCGCACCATCAAGTATGTTGTTAAGAGACATTATGTTTGTGTATGGACTGAGATGCAGCTTCCTTCTTTTGTTTCTAGTGCTTATTTTTGCTTCCCTGCTAGGTTTTACACTGAATGTTTTGGGATGAAGCTATTGAGGAAAAGAGACATTCCAGAAGAAAAATATTCCAATGCTTTTCTTGGGTTTGGCCCTGAAGAATCTCACTTTGTAGTGGAATTGACTTACAGTACGTTAATAATTTTGTTTTTTGCTTTTACACTTTCTTGTTTTTATGATTTATTCAGTATATGTAATTATTTACCATCCATACCTGCCCTTCACATACTTCATACATTAAACAGATTATGGAGTCGATAAGTATGACATTGGAACAGGCTTTGGACATTTTGCCATTGCAACTCAAGATGTAAGTTCCCATCAGTTTTCTTCTTCTTTGGCAACTGATGAGTGATTTTTCTGTTGGCTGTTACAGTTTGTAATTTTTCTCCAACTTTTAAATTTCCATTCTCAAGGTTTACAAATTGGTCGAAGATATAAAGGCCAAAGGTGGAACTGTCACTAGAGAAGCAGGCCCAGTTAAGGGTGGATCAACTGTTATTGCTTTTGTTAAGGATCCGGATGGCTACCTTTTCGAAATAATTCAACGAGGTCCCACTCCACAACCGCTCTGCCAAGTGATGCTTCGTGTGGGTGATCTTGATCGTTCCATCAAGTTCTACGAGAAGGTGAACTCTTATTTCTTCTTGATTTGAGCTGTATCTTAAATTTACCAAACTGTGTATCCTTTTCTTGGAATCAGATGTATATGATTCATGAAGCCTGTTCTATTTGTCTATCTCTACCATTTGAATTTGATTCCCGAGTTTTAGTTCTCCACTTTATGTTTGTAGTTTTACACTGTGTCTCCTCCTGACATACTTCTGTGTCCAACAATTCAAATGCATATCCGAGTTAGGGATTGTGCTCCCTATAAATGATATGATCTGATATTTTATGATTTCAATTTTTGCAGGCATTGGGAATGAGACTCTTGAAGAAAACTGACAGAGCAGAACAAAAAGTACTAAAATCCAAGTTGATTTAGGTTGGTGCAATTACTTTGTGGTTTTGAAGTAATGTGAATTGTGTTTATTGTGCAGTACACAATAGCAATGATGGGATATGCCGATGAGTACGAGACAACTGTGCTGGAACTGACATACAACTATGGTGTAACTGAATATACCAAAGGAAATGCATATGCACAGGTTAGCTTAATGCTTCTATTCAATTGGCACTCGCAGTGGCCTCTTCGGTCCTCATTATGGATTGATCTCCGTTTTTTCAGGTTGCCATAAGCACTAATGATGTGTATAAGAGTGGGGAGGTTGTGAAGCACGTGATCCAGGAGCTTGGAGGAAAGATAACTCGAGAAGCAGGACCCATTCCCGGACTCAACACTAAGATTACTTCTTTCCTGGATCCAGATGGCTGGAAAACTGTAATTTAACTTGTTACACATTTTTATGATGCTGTAAATTAACTAGTTAGTATAATACTTTAAAAAGTTGGTGTTTTCGACATTTTGCAGGTGTTGGTTGACAATGAAGATTTCCTTAAGGAACTGAAGGAGGCATCAAAATAGGAGGCTGGATATTGAATGTGCTGTTTATGTCTGTCTGCTTCAATAATGTAGAATGGACCTTATTTCTACTGCTACTACTATGTATTAATGGAAGCCAGAGAATGCAACTTCAAACATCTCTACTATAATATTCCAGTAATATTCTCATGTATTTGAATCTTTTTTCCAAATTATAATAAAAATATGAGAAGTTCACCCCTATTAAGGGGTGCATGGTAAATATCTTAAAATTTGAAACGAGGTTAAATACACAATAACAGTCATCCATGGCAGCTTTCACAATGCTCATATCTGAAAATAGCATTGGCCTAGACTTCAATACCATTGCTAACTCTAGTATACAGAAAAAATGGGCGATTCAATTGAAGGAATAAAGGTATTATTGTTGTTGAAAGGTTTTCCCTATACTGCTCCAAATGGAACTAGGATTTCTGGCGTGCAGCAAGATTTTGAAAGGGTGGCTCTGTTGAAGGAATGCATGTGTTATAGTGTTGACACTAGCCCTATAGAGCTTGACACATAGGGTGTGGATTAAACTGGTTAAAGTCTTATTCGGTTCACTTTTAACGGTTCCACAATTTTTGGGATCTAAATCTAATCGTAGTAGGCCGTGGGTTAAATAAATCACTAACGGATTACAATTTTTTTTTAAAAACAAATTAAATTTTGAAACTAAAGGCATCATGCAACAATCAAAATGAAAGAACAAAACAAACAATTAGTCTGATAAGCCCTAATTCTCTAATTTGAATTTGAATTCTAAAATAATAAAAATAACTAAATGTAATGGGTATGTTTTTAATTGTTTAGTGGACTTCTGGACATTTTAGTTTTAGTGTAATGTGCATGTTTTAATTGTTTGTGTCAAGACCCATAAGCCTTAAAAAAAAAAAAACTAATTTCTCGGTATGTGCAATAAAAAAATAACGATTTTTAACAATGTAAAAGTTACTATGAGATGTTAAAAAAAAAGGGACGGAAAGAGTATACCTAAGTTATTTATTCCACGACAGAAAGAACAAAAGAAAAGAAAAAATAGATTAAGCTGGCAGGTTAACTCATTTAGCCCGCGGGCTAACCGATCTAGGTAAAAAAGAGATCTACCACTTGTCAAACCTAACCCTATATTTATTAGGGGTAATCAGACAACTCGTTTAATCCGAACCGAATAAACATCTCTAGCGAGAAGCATAATTTTTTTTTTAAAAAGGCAAAATATTAATTCCTTATAACAATTCGATTCATTCACTACAGATCAGGGAAGTAAATTTAGATATTCAAATCTAGGTGATGGAGTATATCTTTTGTTACTGAATCAGAACAATTTTATTTTATTTTTTTTGAAAAATTTGACATGCACAAACAAAAAACCATCAAGTAGGCATACAGATTAAGGCAAGTAAATTAAGATATTCAAACCCACATAATCCATAACTTAACTATCCACTTCACCTCCATCTTAAATATCAGATACATAATTCAAACATCTACAACACTTGTACAGCATCTTTGCAAGTTCTGTTTTCATTTAACTCAGGACAGCTCAACGCCACAAAAATGGGTAGCTGCATATATTTGTATCGATATTTTGCCTTAATCGTTTATACAACTGTATCCTTTGGGTAAGATCCAAGGATGCGGATGAAAGTCGAGAACTCCTGTACCATCAAGAGAAAGAAAACAAGTGTTGTAGTATCCAATCGTCGACAATATGTCTTTCTTTTTTTGAGAAACTGTGAACTAATTTATTGTTAATGTTTAAGTAGCATAGAAGAAAAAGAAAACACTGACCTGCAAATGCTTCAGTGCATACTGGGCACGAGGCTCGGCCATGGAGGCTTCAAAGTCTAAGTAAAAGAGGTAATCGAAGTATCTGCAAATATGGGACTGTATCAATTCTATGCACTAATCAATATAGAGGTTTCTTTTAGCTACAAAAGTATAGCATGGTCCTCAGGGGTAAAGAACCAGATTAATCGAGGTACATTTAGTCAACTACAATATATGTCATTATTTGGTAATCTAGTAAAGATTGCACATAGAATTTCGGGGAACTTAGTTGTTAAGATAACCTGTTTCAAGTCATACGTTTATATTAAGTGAATGATCATGTTTCTTCATATATAGATCGTTCATCTTCTATCCGCTGTCTTATAAAAATTATAAGCATCTTAAGATAAATCTTCAGATTAAATCATCATTTTTAGCCAACATTATTAGTTTCTAAACTGGAAAGAACTCAAGTTAACTTCTTAATTCACAATAGAATCTCATTTCCAAACTTGGACATATAAACACTCACATGGACTTCCCACTGTTAGAGTCATCAACGATCCTCAAAGGCCGCATTCTTAGTGGCCGGCTCTCAATCTGTTAAAAAAAGAGAGAATGCTTTTAAGCATTTACTTATTGCCAATTGGCACGCACGCCTGCTAATAAGGTCAATCTCACACTTACCTTTGACAAAATAATGTCTCTCATTTCAAAAACTCCTAAAGCCTTGAACAGAACTCCAGGCCCTTCTTCCAGACTGAAAACGATGCTTGTCTAAAATGAAAAACAAAATCATTTATAACACAGAGGCATGTGCCTGATAATGATAAATAACTTATACATAAATGAAAAATACCTTATGAGGTCTATCTGTTCCTGGGATTAAAGGTTCTCTTGCAAGCATTAGACAGCGGGTAACACTATCAGAATCGTCCTGTTTGTGGCATCAATGAAATAAATTAATGAAAAAAAAGTTTATTATACAAACATCAGGTGGTTTCTTTAATCTACAGAAATGAGCAACAATAAGCAAAATAAGAAGTATGATATCAATTTTTTAATATTGGTTGTGTTTAAGTAGAAGAGAGCAAAAAAGTCAAGAGATCAGAAATATTTTATTTGCATTCGTAAATATCTATATAAATAGTAATAAAACGACAAATTAAGCCTTTACCGCATTATGTGGGGTTGAATAGATATGGTATAAATGTACTGCGGACCAATTACACACGTGTATATGATAAAGACAAACATAAAATACCCTCGACCCTGCTGCTCACATGTTTAATTTATAAATATAACAGTGAGACATTACATTTATGATGAGTTTCAATTAATATATCCAAATAGAAAGGTGAAAACGGGTCACAAACTCCTTTTGTTTTGATAATTTATACTCCAGAAGAATTGTTTATGCAGAGGTTGTGAAAGGCAATCAGAATTCAGATTCCAAACACAAACGTGGATTCCAAACCTTAAGATAACTAACTTTTGTCGTATTCACTCACTAAAAAGAGAGAATGTAGCATGCATGCAATACAGAACAAGAAAGTTGACGTTCAGGCAGTATAAAACCATAAGTAAATTCACCACAGTTTTAAAAAGCACACTACAAGTACAATATGCAAGGAAATTGGCTTTAAAACCCCAAAGCAATGAGCACATAAAAAAAGGAGAGGAAGAAGCACAACGACTACAAGGATCATCATGTAACTTCACCTGTATTCCGTCATCAAGAATATCAAGTCCGTAAAGTTTTGCAGCTCGGGCACTTGCGATTGCGCCAATCTCCCGCAGACCTTTAGAGGCTACCTTCTGTAAAAATGTTGCCGGGAGAAATTAGTACAAGAAGCTGTGGATACACTTCTTAATAATGAAATAAATGTAACTTAACTAAAAGGGATAAAAGGGAACAAACTATCGAAAGGTTTACCTGAGCAGCACCTGCACTGTCAGAAACACCGATTTTTTTTATATCCAAATTCTTCAAAGCCATCTGACAATGATTGAGTGTCTGAAACCACAAAGTTGATTTATTTGTTACTTTCAAGGAGGCAAACGACATATGTAAGAATCTTCAATCAGGAAACAATAGTGACAACGTACTGCCTCAATTATTACATAAAATAAAGCACGGATTAGTATCACTATTTTGGACCTCAATAGTGCATTGACATAACTTATGTAGTGTAATTTATTCCATGTTGGTATAATTAAAAGCCGAAGACTGAAATGTAAATTATAGCATCACTTTTAATGGAAGAAAAAAGGTTTTGGAGTGATGCATGGAAGAGATATGAAGGAATGATCACCAGAGGATGGCTAAAGACGCGCTTTAACTCCTCCTTTTTTACCCCAGGCAACCCTAGAAGGCAGTGTTTCACAACCATGTTGACTTCTCCAACTATGTGAAGCCCACTATGAAGCAGTGAATCATAGTTTCTATGGATGCTGCCTCCAACGGAATCCTCGATAGGAAGCACTGCCTTGTCCACTAACCACAGTTGAACCGCCTGAGATGGATGCTAATAATGTGAGGACCTAAGAACATATATAAAGACTGAGAAAAAGTAAAGGCATATCTTGAGAAACATCATAACCTTGAACACATTCTCGTATTCATCACATGGAACTGGTTCACAGTTCGGGAATGCTTTCAGTGCAGCATCCTCGCTGTACGCTCCCGTAACCCCCTAGATGATACAAGCAACTTGCTCTGAGCAAAATGAGATAAAAATATGTAATATTAATTAATAGCAGAGTTATGGGTGACAAACCTGATATGCTACTCGAATCTTGACCCCATCACTAGACAAATAAGAAAGATTTGTTGCAGACAAGGGCTCTAGATTATCCCCATTATTGCCATACAAAAAAGACAAGGCAATATAATTAGGTCACCAAAATGTAATCACAATAGGGAGTAGTTTTTTAATTCAATTCTTCCCAAAATCATGATCATGAAAGATATCACATCCAAATGTGTGGATATGGCGTAATAGAAACATTTGCAACTTCTGATGAATAATGCATTCCAATTTCCATACACAAATAAAAAGCCACAGGAATTTCATTAATCCCTAGAAACTCCACATGATGCAGGAAAGCAAGATCACAGATTATTATTATAATAAACATTACAAATTAAACACAAACAATCAAAATAACATCCTAATCATGCAATCAAATGTTGTTTTTTAAAATAAACATTGGCGGAGAAACCAATGAGAATCTTTCACTTGAAACAATTAAAAACCCGGAATTCACTCACTTGGGAAATTGTCGTGAAATTGGTTAACAAGAGTAATCTGCGTCGGCTGTTTAACAACATCAGGGATCTCGCCTTCCAAACCCCTGTCCCTGTGCGAAGAAGAACAGTCCCATTCCCTTGAAATTCTCAAATTTGAGAAGCTGGGCCGGTTACATGAAAAGCCCAATTCAGAATTTGGACTAATTTTGTTTTTGTCGTCCAACAGAGGCGCAGGCCTTTTGCTCCATGTATCCCAATACGAAGCCACATAAAACGGACAACCCAGATACATGACAAATACAGAGCTATTGAATTATGACCAAGTATGATTTTTGCGAACTCGTATTCCTGCAAAGAAATGTAGAACAAGTCAACAATTACAGAGAGAAAATTGAGCAAAATGTTGTTCTTACGTTTCCTCCACCTCCTAATGTATGTTGTTGTGCATGTCGGGGGAGGGATCTTCACCAAACGCCGGAGGACTGAAAACTGACAACTCCACTGTGTGTGTGTATGTATCAGTATCAGTTACACATAAATTCAGCCAGCTATATAGATAGTCTTCTTTGTCCACGTTTGTATCTTTTTCTGCGCGTTTCCTATTTTTTTAGCAGGGAAAAAGCAACTTTTCAGAGTATTCATATCATAGAATTTTGCTTTTTCACATCTATTAATGAATATCTGATTATATACACACAAATTCTTATGTATAAAAATAATTGTATTAACACATATAATATGTTTAATTAATACTCACTCCATTTTTTACTAAGGGTTACTTTGTCTTTTTTAAGTATTTTTAATATAAGTGTTATTCTGTATTTTTTTTTTAATTTTAATAGTTTTACCCTTATAAATCATGAAAAACCCATAAATATTGTATTCCCTCCGTCCAATTTTATTATGCCCACTTCTCCGGGCACGAATTTTAATGAATATTGATTAGTTTATGTATAAAGTAGATAAGTTGGAAGTATGATGTGATGTTGTGGGGTCCATTTATAAGTAAAGTTATTGTTTATGAATAAAGTTAATGGCAATTTAAGTAAATAAGTGATGGTTGGAGGGTGGAGATAAAGTAGTGTGAATAGTATTATTTCAAAAAAGGGAATGAGCATAATAAAATTGGACAACCAAAAAAGGAAAGTGGGAATAATGAAATTGGATGAAGGGAGTATTTACGGATACCACCTACATTCATAACCACATTCTTTACTAAACAAAAATTTTATATCAAAATTATTTATCATTAATGAAAGGTAATATGGATCACAATTTAATATTTTAATTTATTGAAAAATGCCAAAATGACACCTATTAAAAAAAATAAAATGAAAGAGTACAATTTTAAAAAATTTACAGGACCTGTGAATTTATGCCTCAATTTACCCTAATTAATTATGTTACCTATTAATTTCATACTCACTTTATTCACCAAGAGTATGCTCACTTTTTTTATTTATCTGTTTACTAGTTTAAAAGTATGTTCATTTCATTTTATAAAAATAATTATTTTATTTTTACTTTACAATAATCCCACACTACCCTTCTTTTATTTACTTGATTTACTTTTTATTAAAATATGTATCCAAAGGTATGGACTCACTTTTAATAAACGGAGAAAGTATACGTTTTATACAATTGAATTTTTAATTTATACCATTTGGACATATAAGTATCTCTGCAATAAATTGGTGATGTAGAGATATAAGAAAGATAAAAGGGAAAAAGATGGTGAATTTTGTTTAAAAAAAAAAAGAAATTTACCATGAAACACTTAAAATGGGAATGAGAGACTTATCAAAGAGATAAAATAACTACTCCTTTCTCGTTTCTCCATCAATTGCTCATTTGACTTTTATATTTAAAAGTTGTTTATTAGTATTATAAAAGATAAAATATTTTTTTTATTAAAAATATATCAATCAATTAAGAAAAATAAAAAAAATGATGTTAGGTAGAAAAAGTAATGACATTTTGAATAATTTTGAGATATTTAAAAAATAATTAAAAATAATAAATTTATTTTTTTATCATTTAAAAATGAAACAACCCAATAATGTACAAATCAAAATGAATTAAAGAACAATCTAACTAGTTACAGTCTTACAGATAGAGTATGTATTATTGCAAAACTTCTATTAATAGGAGGAAACTGGATCTCTAGTCTGCACTTTACTTGTGTAATTTTTTTTATTTTTTTTTTGTAATTTCGAAGAGAAATAAATGCATTGTAAAATATTAGGTTAAAAGAAAAAATATTCAAAATTTACTAAAAAAATCACATAAAAAATGGAGAAAAAATGTATCCATTGGAGTAATGTGAACTTTTTTTTTATTATTTTATAAAGCAGAACTTTTATGAAATCAGAGTTATGTGAAACTTAAAAAAAATACTCCCTTCATCCACCAAATGTTGTCTCATTAGGGTGGAGCACAAATTTTAAGAAAAATGTAGATAAAGTAAGGGTATTGTGGGGTCCACTGTGAATAAATTAATTGTTTGTGAATAAAGTTAATGACAATTTGAGTAATTAAGTGATGGTTTAAGGGTGATATTTTTCATAAAGTGTATGAGACTACATTTGATGGACAAAGAATATGAGACAAATGATACTACATTTCATGAACGGAGGGGGTAGTATTTTAATATATAAAGTATCATATTTTAGTATACAATTATTATTATTATATAAAATTGTTTGAGTTTATGCTTTTCTCCCTCGGCTTAAAATAAAAAATTACTGATTTTGTATGTTAAATCATACTCCTCCCTTTCTAACTTAATTGAACATTTATCAATAGGATTCGTATCTAATTTAATTAAATATATTTTTTAAATAGAAATAAAATAATTACCTTCCTTTTAACTATACCCTTAAATATCTTAATAATATACCACTTGTCATTAATTTTTCTACATAAAAATAACTTTTCTTTTGTCTTATTCACTTTAATTGATTATCATATCCTCACAATTTTGACAATTTTTTCATTAATCTTCCCCCTCTCATTTTTTACACAACTACACATTGTCTGTCTATTTCTCTTAATCACAAACTCATTAAATAGTATTTTACTTTTTTTTTTTTGAAGGTAAAGGTGAAATTTTATTAAGTCGAATACAATGGGTACTCAAAATCCATTATATCATAACATTATTGTATATTAGATCTAACACACTAGAATTTTTCTGGTATACACATTCAAGGTACTCGTTCCCACTCGTAATATGAATTTTCAAAAGCGCCACCAAGATGAGCCTTTAGCCACTTTCATGTGCTGAATTTTATACCGTCTACGATCTCTTCTAGAGAATAAGCTCTCTCGTTGAAAATTAAGTCATTTCGAGTCTTCCATAATTTTCACACCGTACATTGCCACACTAATCCGAGGATTTTCCTGCTGTTTTTGTTCTTTCCAAAGTTGCATAGCTCCAAGTAATGCTCCCTCACACTGTTTGATATCATCAAAGGAATGTCCAGCCAACTTAGAATCTCACTCCAAACCATAAGTGCCAAGTGACATGTTGCGAAGGTATGATTCACCATTTCTGTAGCCGCGTTGCACCTACGCTTGATACATACTTTTGGTCGTGAGTATTATTTTCCTTAATTATCTTACTTCTTATGTCCACAAAAAATATTCTTAAACATTTGAACACAAGTTTTATGAAAAAAGTAAATAATGACATAAAGTAAGGGTCTCGTGGAGTTATTATGAGGTAAAAATAAAGTGATCATTTTTATAAAAAAATGTGCATACTTTTAATGGACAAACAAATAAGAAAAACATACATTTTTTTGGTGGACGTAGGGAGTACTTAATATCTTTTGTATACATTGTTGGTTCCAAGAACGAGTTAGATATTGAGTAAAAGTTTAGAGGGGAGGGATGAATAGACTTTTAAACTTTTTTCAAAATCTTGTCTAAGTAAAGTTTACTCGGCTGATATTAACTCAGCTATTAGGGGTGGGAATGGGTCAGGCTATCCGACAGGGGCCTACGGCTCGGCCTTCTAAAGCTCGGTTCGGCTCGGTTCGGCTTGTTTAATAAACAAGTCAGGCTCAAGCTTTTTTTAAAGTCTTTTTAATTAAATAGGCCGGGCTTGAGCTTTTTCGTAAGCCTTTGAAGCCCAACATGCCGACCCATTTAACTCTATTTCTATATGTATAAATATATAATATATAAAAATACAATAAATATATAATATAATATTCAATATATGATGAGATTATCATGAAGAAATTATATACTTTTTTATTTTATTTTTCTTGTAATAGTTAAAAATAATTGATTTGAACATTTGCATTTGAGTATAATTTTATGGATCTTTTGATTAATTTTTTTATTGTTCTTATTTTTTCATTTTGAGATTTAAAAAGTTAGTTTTTATAATTTAATGGTAATACAAGTGTGGTAAAAATTAATTTTGAATAACACTAAAGATGCATTTAAAAGGCTTTCGATCTGACCTATTTACTAAAAAGGGCAGACCTAGCCTCTTAAAAAAAAAAATCTATAATAGGCCAAAGGTCAGGCTTGGGCCCAAATATTATATACCAGGCCCAAACTTTTTTTTCTTAAGGCCTGGCCTATTCCCACCCCTATCAACTATGTACTTAGGCCATCTCCAACCACAAACTTCCAAATGAAGATCTTTAAACTTCAAAATACACTTTTTCATACTCTATTTTAAAAACCTTCTCCAACCATGAAACTCTATATCTTACTCTATTTATTATTTTAATCATTTTCAATACATTACAATCATTAAATAATATATTTATCTTCGTATTTAAATTAATTTATACAATTAAATATTCAATTAGTAAATTAAATTATAAATTAAATGTTATTAATTTTATCAAAATCATAAAATGTAAATAAACTTGTAGTTTTCAAATATTATTTTTATTTAAATATAAAATTACGAAACATATAATGACGTAAAACGATACATGTGAGTATAATCTAATACAACACGATTACACTTATTACGCTTAAAATAGAATAAATAACACTAACAATCTTGTGTAATGTATTTCATATTTAATATATAATGTATGTTTTATTGTATTTTACGTTATTTTTTTGTAGGTAATAATAATACACAAAAAAAAAATTAATTACACAATTAAAATTAAATTATAAATTAGTATAACAATAGAATTGTAATTATATTTAATAAATTATTAATATAGAATTGTAATAAAGAATTGTAAATATTAATAAAATAATAGATATAAAATATAGAGTTTTGAATAGTAAACTTCATATATAGAGTTTACTATTCAAAACTCTATTTCAAAACTTTAAAATAGAGTACCGTTGGAGGGAGCAAAACTCTATAAATGAAGTTAAACTCCATTTATAGAGATGCGTTGGAGATGGTCTTAGTCCACTGATCACAACTTATTCAGTTGTAACAATCAACTAACTACACTTAGTTATATCTTATCAGATGTATATGTATGCAGATTATAAAGAATGATTAGGCCCAAATTTATTTATATCCGTTAATTTTTTAAAAAACCTTTTAATCTACTCAACTTGTTTTATATCAGCTGGTTTTAAAATCTTATGCAAATGATCAATACGTAGAATGTAAATTGCAGTAAGTAAATGACACAAAAATTTATAGTGGTTCAGACAATAAGCCTACATCCACTCTCACTATCCAATAGTGAAATTTACTCCTTTCAATCGCGTTGTCTTGTGATTTAAAGTCTCAAGATTAAGACCTTGATCTTGTACACCACCAGATGCTTCGATCAACTAGTTATTGTGAGAAACTAACACTCTTACAATGAATTTACAACAAACAAAGTAAACTCTTAATTTGCTTCTGAAATTGTTCTTCAACTTGATTCTTCTCTTGAACTCTTCTCGAGCTTTGCAACAATCTCTTGCTTTGATGATCTTATTTGGATTGTATACGAATGTTTAGTTCTTGTGTGTAACTCTTTCAATGTAGATCATCCTACTATTTATAGATGTTTAGATCCTCAAGTGAGCCGTTGTAAAACTAACCATATTGGAACTAACTTCTAACTTCTATAACAGAAAATAACTTCATGTTTGTAACTTCTTCTTGAAAAAATAACCGCTTCAGTAACTTCCATCAATAACTTCCATAAGATAAGTATTTCATACTTAGTCTTATTTTAGTTTGATATGCACTATGCTGATCTTCTCTTCGGATGATGTCAGCATTAGTCTTTTTACTGAGTCTTCAAGTCTTCTTAACTTCAAGTCTTCTGATCTGATCTTCTTAACCTGTTCTTATACTATAGTAGTAATACTTTGTTGAACTACATACAACTTAATACTATACTATACTATACTATACTATACTATACTATACTATAAATTGTCTATACAAAACATCAGCTTAGACTTCTTATCAGAAGACTAGATATTATATCAGACCACTTATATCAATTTACATATCTGCTTACCAATCTGATCACCAAGATAACTTAACTAACATATTACTTACTAATCAACTTCAAGTTACTTTTGGCCATCAAAACTATCATTCATCAATTTTTCATTCAGGAGATAGGTTTATTTCCCGACAATTTTCCCATTTTTGATGAAGCCAAAACTACTTGATGTTATCAGATTATTTAGTTAGTTAACTTATATCAGCTTATCAAAACACTTGGTAATATTTCATGTTCAGATGATAACAATATTACAAATACTTCATATCAGTAAAGAAAACAAATTTTAAACCTTCAAGTCTTTACTTCTTTGCTCAATATCTAATTCTTTAGATTTATCTTTAGGTTTCAAGTTCAGATCAATTACTTTTTTAGTTAGCTGATCAGAATCACCAGAGTGTTCATGTATAGATTCATCAAATATCACATGTGGCGTTTCTTCCACTACAAGGGTTGTATGGTTAAATACTTTAAATGTCTTGATTGATGATGAATATCCTAAGAATATTGCTACACCGACTTTGGCATCAAAATCATTTAGTTTACTCTTCCCATTGTTATGGATAAAACATTTACATCAAATGATATGAAAATAAGAAACTCTTGATTTTCTTCATTTCCATAACTCATAAGGAGTTTTACCATATACCTTGTGTAGACCACATCTATTCTAGTATGACAAGCAGTGTTGATAGCTTCATCAAAGAATTTCTTTGGGGTGTTGAACTCAGCTATCATTGCCCTGACTGCTTCCTTCAGTATTCTGTTCCTCCTTTCTACTACTCCATTCTGTTGTGGGGTCCTAACTGCACTAGTTAGATGTTCGATTCGGTTGGAATTTACACATTTTTAATACGTATGTGAAGCTCATTTTTAGCTTGATTTCATTGATTTATGGGTTGATTGTCATTGTTTTGGTCGAAATAAGAGAAAGGTAGTGTTTTATCGATTTTGTAGGTAAAACAATGGATTTTCGGAGTAAAAAACCTACCAAAAGTCAATGTAACAGAAATATGAGTGCACCATTGGATCCGGCTCGAAAAATGGAGTGGAATAGCAAAAAGAATCAAGTCGATCGGAGGTCGGAAGCTCAAGATATGGAGGGACGAAGTTGGAGGATGAAAATGAAGGACGAAGTCAATACGAAGTTATGGCCCGGCCGGGCGGCCGAGCAGGCTAATTTACACCTCCAATATGTAGCTTCCGCCCGGCCGGGCCACTCCACCCCTGTTTTGCCCCATTTGGCCAGCCCATCACTCCGCACGGCCGGGACACTTTCCCACCCGGCCAGGCCACCTCATTTTCGGTGCTAAACTTGATTTTTCTCCATTTTTAAGGGACCTACTTGAAATTCTTACACCCAAACCCTACCCAAACACTATAAATACCCCCATTCTTGAATTCAAACAAAAACTTACCCCATTTCTCAAGAACTCTTACACACAATTACACACACTTGGAGGTAATCATCATCTTCTTCACCAAAAACATCAGCTTAGACTTCTTATCAGATGACTAGATATTATATTTAGTAATACCAAAAATAATTATTAGTAATACCACGAACAATAATCAATAATAATATGAACATTAATCAGTAACATTTTATACTGTAACAAATAATTTCACACATCTAATTATATTCAATAATACAAAAAACAATTATCAGTAATACCATGAACAATAATCAGTAATACCATGAACAATATTAACAATAACAAATAATTTCACACATCTAATTATATTCAGTAATACCATAAACAGTAATTAGTAATACCATTAACAGTAATCAGTAATACCATTAGCAGTAATTAGTAATATCATGAACAATAATTAGTAATCAATAGTTTGTTATACGTACACACGAGATTTTAGCGCACACCTCGTACGATTAAGACACACCCCATGAAAGATCGAATATACCCTTCTCTTACATAACCATAATTCTCCCCTTATCCACACCAACCATATAGCGTGAAAAACAAAATACGCCGCTTAGGACATCCACTCCTCTCCTAGCCTCGTCGGTCGCCACTCAAAGCTTCGCTGCCACACAAAGTCTCGCCGCCATAGGCTCGTTCGTCGTCGCCGCATTTGTTTCGCCGATTTCAGGCGCGTTTGTTTCGCCATTCGTCCAGGCCTCTCTGTCTTAGACGTTGCGTCCCAAGCCGCCACCGTCCGTGGCTACGTCCCAAGCCCTCGTGGCTTCCACCTCATTCCGTCGCATCCCAAACCGTCTGTCCCTCTTTCGATTGTAAGTTAGAAAAAAAGATTTGTCGCCTCCTCCTCGTTTATGCCGCCCCTCCGTTGTCAATTTTCTTCTAGATCGCTCAACCTTAAAATCCGGATATGTAAGTATTTTTTTTAAAATTTTCTTCTGGGCCTCTCAATCTCAAAATCATTGATTTGTAAAAAATATTGGTGGGTGTCCACCTCAATCTTGTGTGTGCATATAATCGTGGCCTTTCATTAGATTTGTGCGACCCATTAATTGTCTGCACCGAAAAAAGTAAATTAGGCTTAAACTTTTAATGAAATTGAAGAGTGTATATACACGCGAGTGTATATAAGAATTTACCTATATAAATTCGGATTGATTGTATTATATTTTGTTTAAATTAATAGAAGGACACTATAGTAATTTTAGGTGCAATTGTTTTTAAAAAATAATTTTGGGGGTGAAGTCAACAAAAGTGGGGTGTAAATAACCGTTGCCAATTGTTTATATATAAATTATGATTGATTGTATTATATTTTGTGTAAATTAATAGAAGGGCATTATAGTAATTTTAGATGTAATTTTTTTAAAATAATAATTATTGGGGGGTGAAGTCAACAAAAGTGGGGGTGTAAATAATTGTGGTCAATTGTTTATACAACATATAAATTAAGATTGATTGTATTATATTTTGATTAAATTAATAGAAGGGCACTATAGTAATTTTAGGTATAATTTTAAGAAATAATAATTTAGGCGGTGAAGTCAACAAAAGTGGGGGTGTAATTAATTGTTGTCAATTGTTTATATAATTTTTGGGAGTGAAGTCAACAAAAGTGGGGGTGTAAATAAATGTGGTCAATTGTTTATATAATTTGTGGGGTGAAGTTAACAAAAGTGGAGGTGTAGTCAATTATAAGATTGAAATTGAAATTTAAATGAGGGGGTACAGTGCATACGAGTGTACGGAAGAATTTGGCCTCATAAATCTGTAGGAGATCAACTATTTGTAAAAAATCCATCAAATATAACAAAATGCAGAGATTTGGAGGAACTTTATTTACCTTTAAACCGTGTGAAATCGAAAATGGGAGCCCTAGAAAATGCTGCCGCCGGAGAAACTGAAATCGCAGACGCCGCCGTTCGCCCAAATCGCTGTGAAATTGCAGCACTAAAATCGTAAAATGCAAGAGGAAAGGAAAGTGAAATCGGAGCAATAAGATCACCCAAATCGCCACAGCGCCGTTCGTCGACCGTGTCAGCGCCGTCCGCCGTCACCGTAGAAGAGAAGTCGAAAATCGCAAGAGTGGAATGAAAGAAACGAAAGAGTTGCAAAGGATCTAATTGGAAGCGGGTCGGGGGTAATGCAATTTTCTAAAATGGGTAGGGGGTATGTGAGGTTTTCTCAAAATGGGTAGGGGGTAGACATGTTCGCTGGTTACGGTTACGATTTTTGAACCGGCGGTTCGGTTCGAAAATCGGCGGTTCGTTTATATATATATATATATATAGCTCGTTTTTTACTTTTTTTTATCGTTTTTGACTCTTTTTTTGATCGTTTTAACTTTTATTTGTATACAACTTAAAATTATACTCGTTTTAACTTTTGTTAATTCTTTTTTTTTTTATAATTATTATATTATTTATTCATTATATTGAAAATTGTAGTTATAAGTTTATAGCATTAACTTATACTCCCCTGTCCCGTGATTACTTGCACACTTTCCTTATTGGGACGTCCCAAAATTACTTGCACACTCTTAAAATGGAAATAACCCACAAAATTAATAACCTCACAACATCATTTTATTTTCAAATTTGTCACTACTTTTTTTCATACATTTCACTTTACACATCATCAAATTACCTAAAATACCCCTCTTTTATCTTACATCATCAACCACTAAATTCACTTTTCTTAAACAACGTGCCGGTCAAATTATGCAAGTTATACCGGGACGGAGGGAGTAACTTATACTCTTATAAGTTATATCTTGTTAACTTATAAATTATTAAATATTAAGAGAATAAATGTAATGTAAGTGATAAAAACTTAAAAAAATTAATTATTTAAAAAAATAAATAAATGTTATATAAATTAAAAACTTTAGACTTACAAGTTTTACAAGTTACAACTTACAAAATAAAGTACAATAAATTTGGGGAGGGGTTAAAAGAAATTGGACTTGAGTTTAATTTTAAAAATTAAACTTAGAAATTCTAAGTTCAAAAATTTTAATTTTTTTTTTTTTTGAAGTCTCGGGTATCAGGTCCAAGGGCCGACTAATCCCGGGGGACCAATCCCACCGCCCACTTGCGGGGGTCCCGTTTAAAGCCAAAGCTTTGCGCTCTGTATGGACATGACCCCATAGAAATTGTTTGCACCTTAGGGGTTTCGAACCTGAGACCTAGAGAGGAGCATACTCCTAAGTCCCAAGCCTACACCACTAGGCCAACTCCTTGGGGTTATTCAAAAATTTTAAATTAAGTTGCCTACGTATCCAAATCCAACGGACCAACATGTTGGAAATTGGAATCAAAGTCCACATAGTTCTCTTACCTCAACTTACCTCGATGTTGTTGAATGATGACTCGATTCTTCATTCTTCACTTCCGCCCGAAGAGGTCCATTCCTCGTCTTCTTCATTATCCTCTTCTAACGATTGAGCTCTTTTTTCGGCTCTTATCCAATCATCAAGTAAGCATTGGTTCTCTACGTTTTCAACGGTCATATTGGATCTCGTTGCATCCAAAGTATAACCTCCTACACTAAAAGATTGCTCAACGGCAACGGTTGAGGCGGGAGCCGCTAAAATTTCTCTTGCAAGCATTGACATTGCCGGAAATACTTGAGTCACCGTCGACCAACACCTTAGTATGTCAAAGTCTCCTTCCATATTTTCCATTGATGTATTCCTTTCATAGCTTTCATACTCTTGAGTATATGTAAATATTGATATTTTACAATTACGTTGAAAAAGAAAGCTATCAACATCATCCATATTGTCTATCAAATCATTTTGTTCGTCAAAACTAGCACTAGAACTAGAAGAGGATAAACCATGTGTATCCATATACTCCTTAATTAATGATAATATAAGTTGTTTAACTTCAAATATGAAATGTTCGGTGTTCGATTGATCATTCGGATATTCGGCAATAGGATATAATCTTTATAATACAAGACTAACATATCTTGAACACCATTTAACTTATATCTAGGATAAAAAACTTTAGCAACTAAAAATATAGGGGGAATTATAGCAATATATTTTTTCCATTTTTTCAACATAGGAGCAATAGGAAGTTGTAATTGTGGATCGTTTTTGTAACGTGCTAAAACTCCGACAATTTTTAGACAATGTTCAAGTGCCAAATGAGAAGTAGGTTCACAAACTTTAGACATAGCAAAAGTAGCATTATTAAAAGTTTCAAAAACCTTAATAATTTTTATGCAATGATTTCAATCTCCAGGAAGTAAACCAAAACCACATTTTTCTTCTTCAAAAAAATCACATAAAGTCTCTTTATAATCAATCGACTATTTTAACAATTTATAAGTAGAATTCCACCGTGTTGACACATCAAGATAATTTTTTTTTGAATGCACATTCTTACTTCTACAAAAATGTTTCCATTTTTTCATCATACTACTATGCCTCGTCAAATAGGTAATAGCATCTTTAATAGGAGCAATATGCATTCTCAAAGCATTTAAACCATCTTGAACACATAAATTTAAAATATGACACATGCATCTAATATGAAAAAAAATTCCACCAACATACGGTTGACATGCATTACGAAGTTGCTCGATACTAGCATTATTAGCACTAGCATTATCAAAACCAATTGAATTTTTTTTTTTAATTAAACCATAAGATTTTAAAATTTCAACAATTTTCTTTTTAATAGCATCAGCCGAGTGCACACAATTAAAATCCCTATAAGCAATTAATCTTTTGTTTAATGTCCAAGATTCATCAATCCAATGACAAGTAACTCCCATATATGAATGTTTTTTAAAATTATCACCCCAAATATCGAAACAAATATAAACTTTACTCCTAAGTGAACGAAAAGTATTGATCAAAGCAAGTTTATATTCACCAACAATATTAGCAATATCAAGAGTAACCGTAGAACGAGAAATTTTTTTCATGCTTGGTTGTAGTGAAAGTTGTACCAAATCATTAAAAGCAAAATTTTCAACAAAACAATAAGGAAGATGTTGAACACTTATCATTTTAGCTAACATTTTTCTAAAATATGCTTGATCATATTTAAAAAGAGAAGTCGGATTACTTACCTCACCTTGAACTCCGCCTCCAGAGGATCCGGTAAATCCTCGTAGTTGCGTTTGGTTCGTTGCAATTCTCATTCTATCCGTATGGTGGTTTTCCATGTGGAGCTTGAAGGTACCATATCCTCCTCCCTTCTTAAATGTATATTCCTTTGGACAATAATTTCAATGAATTATAAACCTATCGACTTCGTCGGTTGTAACTTTTTGAAAGTGACGTGCAAAAATTTTGGATTTAAAACTTCGAGCTTGTGAAAAAGTAGGTGGTGGTGGTGGTGGAATTTCGGTTGAAGTCGAAGGTGGTGGTGGAAATTCGGTTGCACTTTCTTCAGTTGGACCACCTTCAACTTCTTCATCATCATCATCATCATCCGTCGCAATGTCGTTTATGTGGTCGATGACATTGTCACCAATAATTCTACGCATATTTTGATCTTCTTCATCGACGTCGTTGAACAATGGAACGCGTCTTCGTCGAGGTTGTTGTGAAGAAGATACGATAGCCTTTCCTTTTGATGATCTTGAAGAAGACATATTAGTAAATACTAAATAGACTTATAAAATGAAATATTGTTTTTGAAAGTTTGAGAAAAATTGAGAGAATTGATAAAATGAGAGAATTGAGATAAGAGAGTTGAGGTTGGTGTGAAAAATGAGAAGAGAAAATGGGGTATTTATAGGTGAAAATTCGAAATTTAAAAAAAAAAATCGGCAAACTGCCGGTTAACCGTCCTCCAAGATGATCGTAGCCGTTGAGATTCAACGGTCAAATGATCTGGACCGTTGATCTCCAACGGCTAGAAATCTAAACGTTGGAAATCGGTCTTAACCGGCGGTTAACTGCCGGTTTTGATCGTTGGATTTTTTTTAATTCCGCTTTTAATTCAGACTGTTGAGATTCAACGGTCAACAGATTTGGACCGTTGAATCGCCAACAGTCAGATTTTCAAATCCCTAACCGCCGGTTTGACCGATTTTATTTTTTTTTAATAAAAAAAATCAGATTCTTGCTCTATAAATGTTGACCACTTTCCATCTTATTTTTCACACCAAAGCACAAATCTCTCTCATTTCTCATTATTTTCATACTTCAACTTTCAAACTTCAAAGTCTCTCATTTTTTCAAATGGCAACGGTAGGATCATCTGGTCATTCCGGTGTAACAAATGTCAATATTGTACGTGATGAAGAGGAAGTCAATTAATCGCCGCCTCGAATTCAACCAAACTTTCACCCTCATTTGCAAAATCACTTTTGTGTGAGTGATATAAATACATTAGACAATACACGTGAAGTTTGTTGTAACTATTGCCCAAAAAAATATAAATTTAAGCGCGGTGAAGGATACGGAGCTTTCAAATCACACATTCAAAGAAATCATCCAGAGGCATTGGGACTTCCCCCTCGATTATATTAAGTATTAAGTATTTAGTGTTATTGTGTTAATGGACCTTCTACATGTAGTCAGAGTGTTGTATGGTGTTGTATGACTATCGTAGTCAATTAAATTTGAGCCATTAAAAATTAAATTTAAAGGCTTAAATCCAAGGATGCAAAAATCGGCCTAGGCGGCCACCTAGGCGGCGAATAGGCGCTAGGCGGCCAAAAACGCCGCGATTTATAGTTAATCGGAACAAAAAATCGGTTCCGAAGTTAGGCGGAAATGGGTGGCGCCTAGGCGGCCAAGTCGTCGTCTAGGCGGATCTGGGCGGCGCCTAGGCGGCCAAGTCGTCGTCTAGGCGGACCTGGGCGGCGCCTGAGAGCCGACATAAAAAATGCATAATTTTTTGCATGGACATTTTCGTAATGAATGGAGGAAAAAACGGGAGAGGGAGGAGGAAAAAACGGGAGAGGAAGCAAATGGAGCTTGTGAATGGGCGAATTCTCTGCGGCGGACGGTTGAAGTGTGAAGATGGAATCGTGAAATATGGTTTATTAGAAGTCTTTTATATCTAAGTTTGGACCTATGTATTTTTGGGCCCAATAATATATATAATGCATATAAATTTTGGTTGGGCCAGTAAATAAACTAATTCAAACTACTAAACTTATAGTATAATTAAAAAAAAAAAAAAAGATTATGCACATTCTAGGCGCCGCCTTGGCGGCGACTAGGCGGTCTAGGCGCTAGGCGACTGAAAATGCCCGCGTACCGATTTTCGCCTTCTGCAACACTGCTTAAATCTGATGACTTGTAACCTTTTGTACTTTGTGTTGAAAATATTCATCGTATGTGTCGTATGTTGTCGTATGGTGTCGTATTTATAATTAATTTAATTAATTAAAATATATAATTTAAAATTTACATTTTTATCCTTAATTTAATAAAAAAAATTATTATATTTATTAATTTAATTAAAACATATAATGGTAAAACTACCTATTTATCCTTATATTATTATTAAAATTAACAACAAAAAAATAAATTAAATGAAACTAAAAAAAATCCATATGAACCTACACCTAAAACACGAATGTGTTGATTTTCTTCCCCCTGCGAACACGCACTCCACCGACGCCGCCAAGCCGCTGCCCTATATGTGGCTCGAGCACGTGAACAAGAAAATAACATTTTTTTTGGTTTGCATGGTTTACTGAACAAAGACCGTGGCACGGCTGTTGGACCGTGAAAGTGAGCACTTACAACACATTTTTTGGATTGCACGGTTTACTGAGTATCGACCGTGCAACCGTGCACGGCTGTGGGACCGTGTAAGTGAGTACTTCCAGTACATGTTTCGATTTACACGGGTGACTGAGTATCGACCGTGCAACCGTGCACGGTTGTTGGACCGTGAAAGTGAGCACTTACATCACATTGTTTGGATTATGCGGTTTACTGAGTATCGACCGTGCAACCGTGCACTGCTGTTGGACCGTGCAAGTGAGTACTTCCAGTACATTTATTATTTAACTATTTTTTTGATTGGTTGATTTAATTTTTATAATAATAATATTTTCATAAAAAGTGTAGAATAGTAATTTTGCTTTAAAAATAATTTTAATAAAAGAAGGGTAATATATTAAATAACAAAATACAATTAAAAAAAAGATTTAATTAATTTAAACATGTATAACAGGTAGCAGGTTCATACGACGCATACGACGCCACATGGCGCGATTCGACGCGCTGACTACACAGTCACTTTGTAAAATTTGACTACACTAAGAAAAACCCTTGTGTTAAGTGTTAAGTAACTTAAGTATTTAATTTATTTGAAGTGTTTTAGTTTATTAAGACTTTAAGAGTCTTTAATCTTTTTGTGTTAAATGTTATTGTTATTTGTATTTAAATTAAGTATCAATCTAGATTCTAGAATTTAGAATGTAACTCTTAATTTAAGTTTAAGTGAAATGTTATTGATAAATGTTAAGTATTTAATTTATATGTTTCTATTTAAATGTTTGTATATAAAATAATAAAAAAAATAAAAAAAAAAACGCCGGTTTCCAAATGGAGGAACCGTAACCGAACCGTGAAAATAAGGTTACGGTCCAGTTTCCGAAACCACCGGTTTTGGCGGTTCGACGGTTTACAGGTTCGAAACCACCCGTGTCTAGTAGGGGTATGTACACGCGAGTGTACATAAATAATTGGCTAATGTAGAAATAACTAATATATTTTGACCAAATCAATATTAAAATTGAAAATTATAGAAATAATTAATATAACTATTTTAATTTTCAATATCAAGTATATTTAATTAATATCTTTAACTATTTTTAAAATATTATAGAAATAATTGTTACAGTGTTTATAAAAATTAAGGAAAGAAATAATATACTTAAGTTGTATGTCAAGAATAGATATCTATATATATATAAAAAGAGAATATGCAAATTCCCGCCTAAACTCATTTCACATCTACTATTTTTTAAATATCATTTTTTATACCTTCTTATCTTGCAAGCGCTTTACACTAATACTGTTCATTTTAATTTTTCGAGAACAGCAAACTCTTCAAATTCTCTCTCTCTTTTTTTTTTTCGAGAAAATCAAACTCTTCGAATTCTCTCTCTCTCTGTTTTTTTTTTACAAGAGGAGTAGTAGTATAGATCGATCCCTATCACTATTCTCCCTATTCTCTTCTTCCTCTTTAATGTTGGTGATCGATCCCTTCCCCTTCCCCAACCTTCGAATTTTACTTTCCCTTTTTTTGAATTACCCACAAATGGTTCAGATATCTGCTTCCTTTGTTTTACACTACCCTATTAGAGCTACGGAGGAGATTAATTACCTGGAAGAAGAAGCCGGAGGCTCGATTTTTTTTTCTTCCAACTCGGCGGAGGCTTAAACTTCATTTAATTCATGGATTCTACTCACTCTTTCGGATTGAGAGCGGTCATAAACCCTACCCGCAAATGCAGTCCTTCATCACTCTCTCAATTTATAACATAGAGAAAAAAGTTATTTTTTACTGAAATGATTTTGGTGCATATCAGTTACTTCTCCTCTGCCGCTGAGATCGACCCAAAGACTGCACTCTGTATATCCCATAGAAAAGAGACCACAAAGGTAAATTTATCAAAAACCTTAAATTACGGAGCTTCAAACTATTTCTAATAAAAACCATTTTGTTTATGGTTTTATTGATTGTAAGATTGAAGATCTAAAATAAAATTCAATGGAGTGTCTTACAAAGTTCTTGATTGGATTGCTTCAGATCCGCGCATTTTCTGATGAGCACATGTCTCTGCTGCTTTTTTTTTTTTTTCAAAACGTCAACTTTAAGTTTAGATAGGTTCTTATTTACTTTTGGCTCCAACATTCAGATTTTTATTTTTATAAAGGTTGGCTTGATTGACATGCTTTGGAGTTTTAGTCATTGAAAGGACATTTACGTGTATCAAAACCTTTGGGTATAATATACTCCAAATTTGATTAGATAGACGATGTTATACTATGTGTTTTCTTTTATTATGTGATATACGGAGTATTACTTTGAATTGCCGAAGTTCTTGAAACTATGGTATCAAATTGCAATTTGCTCACCTGATTTCTTGCCTTTTATTATATGTGCTTTTAAGTCTTTTTAATTAAGATTGTGTCATTGTATTTAAGTGACATTATACTGATGAACATATTTATCATCAGCTCTTTCTTTGAAGTCAAATGATGAATATTTTGGATTGATTCTAATTCAGAATCTCATGGTGATTGAGTTGTGGAAGTCTTTGTTCTTCAAATTTATTATGTGGTTGCTTTTAGAAATTAATAATCCAATTTCCATGCACATCCTTTATTTATCACTGGTCTTTGGAGTTTTTGCAGGTAAATGCCTTGATTGTAAAGCAACTGAAGAGAAATATATTGTTGTATGTCTAACAAACTTCTGTAGGAACCAAATCTTCTTTAATTTGCTCTCTACATTTTTTAATTTTGATAACACATATCTTGCTTATGCTCTTCAAGTGTTTGATGTTTTGCAACAGCTATTATGCTTTGCATGTTTAGACCCCTGGTAAGTGGTAACTTCTTATTGATCAACTATTTTTCTATTTATTTCCCAAGTAAACTTATAATCTTAATGTTTATTAATTTTTGGATAGTTTGTTCATTTCTTGTATTAACAATAACTTTTGTTAGTGTTTTCTTTAGGTGGTGGATTTTAGCATAATGTAGTCAGCCAATTCATGAAGTAATTCAGGTAGGTGATGCTACCTGATTATCATTTTTTGAAAAGGGTAGACTTCCTTCGACTTCAGGTATATATAATAATATACCATACCTTTCTTAGTAAACGCATGTGTTTCGAAATATTAATCCATGTGTTATATGTTGATTTATATCTAGATTTTGGATTTAATTTCTCTATTTATTTTAATTATTAAGTGTTTATTTCTTATGCATTAATTATTTATCTTTTTCTATATTTGTCTAATATTGAGTGGTCATTTAGTACTGCTTGAATCCATTTCTCTAATGTTCATGTTCATTGTGGATTTTATTTTTGTACTAATTCATATTCATTTGTTTTGGTATTATATCAATCCATGAATATCTATTTTTTCCCGATATTTTGTTCCGATTGGTTTTGTTGGTACATGAATCTTCTTTTTTAGTCTGTTGTTTAATGTACTTTTCAATGTATTTCACTCAACCATTCATTCTGATTTTCTGCTGCCATGTGGTCAATCTCATTATTCTAGGTATACATTCTCATAAAACTTATTTGTCATTCAATCAAATAACGTTTTAGTGTTTTCAAGTTCATTCTTTTCCTGTTCTGTTGTGCTTATGGTTTTCATTGTTTTCTTCTATATGTATGAATTATGAATCTTATGTTGCTCTGAAACGGTGAGATCCATTCATTACTTCATTCATTTCATTTTTATTCTTTATTGGGCACTGTTATGTAGCCAATAAATTTTATTGATGTGAGAACAAATGTTATGTGTTTCAGAAGATTTTGATAGAGGAATTTGAACTTTAGGTGTCTGAATTTGCTATTCATTTGATAGAGGAATTTGAACTATGTTTAATGTTTGATTAGTATTTTAGATAAATTAAAATTACATAAATAATTTCTTATAGGGATATGCGTGTTTCAGAATCCGCACGGGAATATCAATAGTTTCCCCTGATGGGGCACTTTTCCCATTTGTGGTCCATTTTTCTTTGCAAATGAAATTTTATCTAATCCTTTTTATATTAGTCATTTGTAAATTTTCAAACTCCATGGTAGGTGAATTGATATCAGTGTGTCTAATTGGAAGGAAAGAATTGTCAAAACTGTTTTAAAAGAATACTTACTCTGTTGTCAACATATTTGATTTTACTTTGCGGCCATAGCTTAATATAATGGGCGTAGTCAAGGTAAAGTAATTATTCGCCGGTAGATATATTATATTTAGTAGAAGTAAAAGATAATCAATTGAATGTGAGGTCGACCAAAAGAAGGATCATCAAAGAATCTGTATAATGGAGAATTAAGATTATATGACAGTGAAGCTCTATGAGATTTAAAATGAAGCTTGAGATTGTTATTGTATTAGAGTAGAGGGGCTCAAAATAAATCTAAAGATAATCCATTGATTGAAGAACTACATTTTTTGGTCCCTACTTTTGTGGATTCTTTTGCTGATTATCAATGCTAAGAGTTGAAAATCAAAGACTTTCTCTATTGGGTCCAGTTCTCCTTCACGTGTTGCTTTCCTTTTCATGCACCCAAGGTTTTGATCACAACAATGTCTTGGTTTTTTTCTTTTTTCATGTATTTGCATCCACTTATTTTCTAGATCAAGTTTCAAATCATAGGAAGTCGAATAAAGTCTGAATGTGGCCATTGCATACAAGCTGATATATCCTACATTCAAATACTTTGATGACTTAAATTAATAACATGAATGTATAGTAGTGCTTCTGTTTATGTGAACATAATTTCTTTCCTTCTTTTAATATCAATTTTGCATTGTCATTTTCCATTCAGGAAATAGTTTCTTATCACAACAACCATTACGTCTGGACACTACAAAATAATTGGAAAATGGCATCGGGGAAGGCATCGAATCTGTCGTCCCCAATGATGAAGGCATCGGCAGTGTGCCGATGCCAATATGCTCGATGCTATTTAAATGGCATCGGATTTGGGGAAAACCGTTGCCTTTTGGCATCGGGGGGACAGCCGATGCCAAATTGCATCGGGCCCACTGCCGATGCCTTTTCGCATCGGGGACAGCCGATGCCATTTTGCATCGGGGCCCACTGCCGATGCCATTTTATTAACATTTAAAAAAGACGAATCTGGGTTTCGAACCCAGGTATCGAGGCCACCAACACCCACCCCCCACCGCTTGGCCACCCCAATTCTCGGAAATCTGGCATTTTTCGCGAATTGTGGGGTTCGAACTCGGGACCTCGCGGTCTCGAAGGCTTTTGAGCGCCCCCTGTGTGCCGTTTAGGCTAGGAGCTTTTAGTCGACATGTTGTGAATGCAATTAATATATATTCAATTTAATTTGAGTTTTTAATTCTTTAATTAATTCAATCCATTCTAACTTTAATGGTTGCTTATTAAATTATTTATCAAAGCATATCATAATTATTTCTAAATTATGTTTTTCAAATTAACTAAATTATGTTTTTCAAATTAAATAATTTAATTACGATATCAATTCACACTATTTAAATTTATTTTAATCCTCAATTTACAACATTTAAATTCATTCTAATTTTTAATTTCACAACATTATAATTACATACAACATTGAATATAATTATTTTCACTTATACATTTAAATTTATTATAATCACATCATTTAAATTCATTCTAATTTTCAATTCACAACATTAAATATATATAATTATTTTCACTTATCCATTTAAAAATATGAATTCACTTATCCATTTAATTGAAAATATTTTCATCTTTTATAAAATTATTCTCTAGTTCATTTTCAATTAAAATACACTTATCTAATACAGAGTACTAGTGAATACTTTTTTTTTTTTAATTGCAGAGAATAAGTTTGATTAATTTTCTAATTGTTGTAGTATATTATATGTAATGTTCGTTTCACTCTGATCAGGAGTAATGCTAAATTCATAAGTCATACTCACGTAACTATCAAAATCCACGCAAATATACATGACATATATATATATATATATATATAGAAATGATATTGAGCTCATATAATGGGCTCCTTATGGAGTCAAATGATGATGTGTCATTATCTACATCATTATATTTACTTACATAACTAACACTATTTTATGGAAATTTAAAAAATTAAAGGATATTCCTATAAAATTAGGAAACGTAGGACAAAGATACCATAATCAAGATTATCAATGCTAATTATTTTGATTTTTTAATTAATCAAGATTAATTATTTTATTTTTTTAATTAATCAAGATTAATTATTTTAAGATTTTTTAAAATTATTTATTAACGTGTTTATTATTAGTATATAATTATTAAATAAAAAAAAAACCATACATTTATATATATAATTTTTTTAATAACAAAAAAATTAAAATTAAAGTTATAAAAATAATTAATTGAAAAATAATGACTACATTAATTAAACTAAATCATAAACTCTAAACTCTAAACCCTAAAAAAATTCATAATTTTCAATTTTAGGGTTTCAGGGTTTAGGGTTAAGAGGTTTAGGGTTTTAGGATTTTAGGGTTTAGGGTTTTAGAGGTTTAGGGTTTAGGGTTTGGCCGATTTATACTCATTTAGGGCGACGGGGAAGGCATCGGGCCCACTGCCGATGCCATTTTGCATCGGGGGGGCCGTTACCAAATGGCATCGGGGCCCACTGCCGATGCCATTTTGCATCGGCCATTAAATGCCGATGCCATTTCGCATCGGCCATTAAATGCCGATGCCATTTCGCATCGGGGCCCACTGCCGATGCCATTTTTCATCGGCCATTAAATGCCGATGCCATTTCGCATCGGCCCGCCTGCCGTTGCCAATTGCCGTTGCCTTTTGGGCAATATTTTGTAGTGGGAGCTGATTTTCTAAGTGCATTATCCCCAAATCTTGCTTTGCTGATTGTTCTCCGTGGTTTAGTTGGTGTTGGCTTGGGAGGAGGACCTGTGCTTTCATCGTAGTTTCTGGAATTTATTCCTGCTCCACAGAGAGGCACTTGGATGGTAGTTTTCTCATCTTTCTGGACACTTGGAACAGTTCTTGAAGCTTCTATTGCTTAGGTAGGCCATATATACCACACCTGCTTTGTTCATTTTTCATAATGAAGTCTGTTGATTGTTTTTTTTCTTTTAAGCATTCAAGCACTGATGCATTTTATGCTATACTAACAATTGTGGAAGAAATACTAGATAGTTATAATTGTAGAAAAATGATTGGTCAACTATGCAGGCTGTTAATTTATTAGTTGCTTTAAATAAAAGATTAGATTGAATATTTGTTTTCTAGGAATTAGATTGGTTCTCTGTTCATTAGACTGGTGATTTTACCTTAATTAGCAACTTTCAGCCGTGTAACAACCACTCCGGAGTCAGAATTGCAAATGGCTCTTTCTCTCATGTTACCGGAACATGATCCTTTTATTTAACAAAGGATCTTTATCTTTCTTCTGTCCTTTATGTCCCTAAATTGAATTGTCCCTAAATTGAACTGCAATTTACTCTCATAAGCCAACTTATCCGAGACATAAATTGTATTGCTAAGTTTTATTCCAATTCTTATGATTTTCAGACAGTGAATTTGAAGAAATGATTTGACAATATATTGAATCAAATGATTCTTTACACAATACTAATAGTTTATAGTCCATTTTTTTAAAAAAAAATTAATACTAATAAATTGAATTATTCATAAAAGTAGTGAAATATTTCAATTGATAAAGAGAATCACTACTGAAGTCAATACCATGAATTCAAGTCATCATCATAGGAGAGGACGGGATTTTCTGTTAATACACCATTTAGATTTGTGACAAGTGAAATATTTTTCTTTCAAAATTTTATCCCAAGATATCTTATAATATCTATAATAATTTTATAATTATAAATTGGATCATTATCTTTTTAATTTTTAATTATAAATTATAGATTGGATCATTATCTTTTTAATTTTTAAACTATTCATTTCAAAAGTATATTTTCACACTTTATGTTATTCTTGCGGGTGAATTTTTACATTTAATTTTCAATTTGTTAATTTTCACATTAAATTTTCAATTTTACAGTAGTTAAATTGCATTCATTTGGTTGATCGGTTATACTTTAGTAGCATATTGAATTAAATGGATTTTTTTTTACAAAATACTCCGTACTAATTTTTTAATTAACATTAACATAAGAATTGTATTGATAATGAATGAAATGGGAAATTGACAGACTTTATTTAATTGTCTAATTAAGTGTACGATCTTTTTAATCTTTAAATAGTTCTTTTAAAAAGGTAATACAAATTTTACACCATACAAAGTACATAGTACATACTGTTCGTGCAACGGCACGGGTGAATTACTAGTGTATATAAGTAAAGATAGAGTGTATTTAATTAATATATTAATTTAGGTAAATATGTATACATACATTTATCACAATAATTATTGTGATTCTTAATTATGGGATAATTCTCGGTTTTTTTTTTTTGAGTTAGAAATATGGTATATTTAATTATTATATTTGATCCTATTTTTTTTCTAATAATTGTGATTATTCCTTAATTATTTTTGAGATAATAGGTATAATTGTTCTTATTCAAAATTTAATTATTAATATAAAATTGTTATAATAAGTGAAATACTTGAAAATTAATAATTACTAACAAAATTTAAGAAAGGCTCTAAAATTCCAAATATATCACTTCTATCATTCAAATATGTATCAATTTTTAACTTTGACCAAATTTGATATTTTATAAATTGAAATATATAAGTATTGAATTTTTTTTGAAAATAAATTTGACCAAAATTTCGTATTTTAAAATTTTATTTAAATTAATATAAATCTATAATTATCTGTAAATATTTAGTTCTTTTACCATGTGAAAAATTAAGGAAATAATTAATTACTCCCTCCGTCCAATTTTAAAATGCACACTTCTTCGGGCACGAGTTTTAATGAATATTGATTAGTCTATTCATAAAATAGATAAGTTGAGGGTATGATGGAGGTATTGTGAGGTCCATTTGTAATTAAATGATTGTTTATGAATAAAGTGAATGACAAAGTAGGTAAATAAATGATGGTAGGAGGGTGGAGTGAATAGTATTATTTTTAAAAAGGGCATGAGTATAATAAAATTGGACAATAAAAAAAGGAAAGTGGGAATAATAAAATTGAACTGAGAAGAGTATTTTTTATAAATATATTGAAAAGTACCGGATATATATTTTATACTAAAAAATCGTACTAACTTTCAATTAGGAAAGTTATCAAATAGTGTGAACCAAAATATTGTATAATTAATGTACTTTAAAGTGCACTGTGCATGGAATAAAATCACCTAAATGTAAAAAAAAATTAAGGAAAATATTGCATATATAAACTTTTAAATATTTTATAATCTAAAATCTATTAAAATCTCTTAATTAAGGACGCTTAGCCATAGTTGGCGATATTTATTTCATTTTTGGATTAATTTGTTGAATTTCTTTTAATTCGATTAGTTTAATTCTAATTATTGTATTTGAAATCTTAGAGGAATATAGCATTAAATCTACTAAAATAAAAATCATTATACATATAATTATTTATAAGTAGTACAACTCCATCAATACAAGAAATTATGATATACTTACTCCAGTTTTTTAATATTTCATTTTGCCTTTAAAGTTATAAATTTATTTCTATAATATTCTTCATTAATTATAACTATGGAGTAACTAATTTTAGTATAGAAATTTTATTTAATGAAGAATAAATTGTAATCAATATTCATAAATCAAATTAATTTTGGTATAAAAATATTTATGATTTTTCTATAATTTTTGCAAACTAATCATGCCATCTCATATTCATTTAAATAAAATATTTGTGGTAAAAGAATAAGTGTAAAATAGTTGCATTTTAAAAAAAAAATCAGAGGGACATGTATTTTAAATATAGTTCAAAAGCTAAAATGATACTTCATTCGTCTCATACTTGATGATCAATTTTACCATTTTGGATGTCCCTTACTTGATGACACGTTATCTAAAATAACAAAAATATTTTTAAACAATCTCCTTAAAACATCACAATATTACAACAAATGTCACTATTTTATTACACTAAAAAGTAACTTTATTACTATTTATAAAGTTGAAAAGGTTTTACTGTCCTCACTTTATCTTACACAATACTAATAAATAATTTATTCATTAAAACTCGTACTCGATTGATTTTAGAGCTGTTATTTGAGCCGAGTCGAGCCGAGTATTTGAGGTTCGAGCTCGACTCGATAATATTACCTAGTTAAAAATTTAGCTCGACTCGTTAACGAGTCTAACGAGCTTAACGAGCCTATCGAGTCGAGCCAAGCCTAACGAGTCTAATGAAAATTTTTACAAAAAATTAGTTATCGAGCCTAACAAGTCGAGCTCGAGCCGACTCGTTAGTAAATTGAGTATTTAACGAGCTCGAGCTCGCCTCATTAAGTTAAACGAGTCGAGCCTTATCGAGCCTTAACGAGTCGAGCCGAGCCTCGTTAAGGCTCGATTCGAATAACAACACTAATTGATTTGAGTCATCAAGTATGAGACGGAGGGAGAATATATTAAAAAAATAGAGGGAGTATAACTTTACAAAGTATTAAATGTATAATTTGTAAATTCATTAGTCAAGTTCGGTAAATTTGCTAATTTATAATATGCAAATATCTAATGCAATTATTGGGTCAAAAAAGTTTGTTTGTTTGTTTTTTTTTTTTAATTCAGTTGTGTATCAAATTTATACTTTTTGTTCGATAAAATTACTGTTACATGTTATCTTTTTAAATATTAACTAAAATTATGGAAGAAAATTAAATTAAACAATTACTTGACAAAAAATTTAACGAACAAATTCTATATTTCAAAATATATAAAATTTTTATCAATTTAACTCTGTTGTAAATTTCCATAATTTATTTTTATTGATTTAAACCTCAAATTCCTTTATTTTTAATATTTTCCTAGGGAATAAGGAATATTCAATTGTTTAAAAGTTATATTCACTTTTTTAACTTTAGATTTATATTAATGCTGTAACAATTTTTTTTATCAACATACTCCACATGTCAATATGTCAGGCTTGAAATATTAAAATTAGTATAGTTCAAAAAATAAATTAACTTAATAAAAATATAAATTAAAATGTATTATAAAATTCTTTCAACTCCGTCGTATATCAATTCAGAGGCGATTGAAGGTGGGGGTTTTTTTTTTTTTTTCTGGCTTTTCATTTCTTCCGTTTTCAATTCTTCATTTGCTCTAGTCTAGGTGTTCACTCCCCTTTTCCCTCAATTCCGCCCATCGAATGACTCGTGAAATTCGTCGCCTGCGAAAATTGATCAAAGGAACGTTGGTGTAGAATTTGAATCCAGTTGGTTTGTGGTACATGCAATCGAGACTAGAAACATTGGGGGCACTCGATTGAAGTTTTCACTGCCCTTGCTTACCGTGAACGGGAATTAATATAACGATTCTATTGCGAATACATACTTGGATTTATTGGGTTTGTTATTATTATTTAATAACTGGGCCGTTGTTTATTAAAGCCCATACATTTACAATTAATTTAGGCCCTAACATATATATATGGTAATAAGTTTTAGAGCAGGTTTACTTTTGGTTTTAAAAATTAGGTTTTGGATTTCAAGATCCAAAACCCGTGTTACTTCGGGATTTAAAAACCGGTTTTCAAAATCCACTCAAAATCACCCCTATCAAACATATTGATTTGACATAAAGTTATATCTATATAATATTACTTCAATCATTATATTCTTTCTCAACAATAATATAATAATACTATAATAATATAATAATACAATAATATAATACATTTAATCATTACATACTTAATCAATCATTATAATCTCATCAAACAATAATATAATAATACAAATTCATTCAATCTTACAACTTGATTTGACATAAAGTTAAATTTTTCACTATTCCAAAACCCAAAAGAAACACCCATATTACTATTCATCGGGATTTCAAAAACCAGGATTTCAAAATCTGATTTTTAAAACCACCCAAAGCCCAAAAGAAACACCCCCTTAGGGTTTAGGCGTATATATACATCCTTGGCCGCACTCTTCGTCAAGTTTTCATGTATGAGAAATATATTGGAGATTTATTATGACTAGTTTTTACCCGTGCATCGCACGAGCCTGTTGTAATTTTTTTTTTTAAATGCAATTGCAGAATTGAACAAATTGCTAGAGTTTCCCCTGTTTTAAACCTCAATTTATCAAAATCGAGATTCTCTTACCACAAGGTTGAATTGAAACCCTAAATCCAATTTATCAGCTTATTCACTCAACATGTGGGTCATTTAATCCAACACCTCCTTTTTCGGATGGATACCCGTTATCCTCAAATGGGGCGGGCCTTCGGGTCGAGCGCTCAAATCTCGAATTAGGGCACACCTTGTAAACACCCCACCAGCGCCGTAGTGGCTCCAGCAACTACCGCTACTTTTCTCATTCCCTCTTTCATCTTCGATCCGAAATATTTCTAATAGACTCCCAAAAAAAAAAAAAAAGAATGAATTTGTGTGAAACAAAACAAATGGGTAGGTGCATTGGAAGACAATAAACATAGCAACAACCTCGTCAAATTCTTCGTTGCGAAAATATGTTTCTCGACAATATACTGAATGATGGATGTCTTACACCCATTCTCTTGCTCTTCCTTATGTAAGCAATATAACATTTTTTTCTCTTTGACCACTGTATTAGAGCCCTGTTAATCATTTATACAAACTCTATAACTGCATCAAATTTTAAAAATTAATCAAAAAAAATACAAACAATATAAAACAATTAGAATCCTAGCTCACTTTGAACTATAAGAGCTCTTTGTGTACTTGGCTTTTTCCGTGATTCTAGTTAGGGACTCAGGTGCCTTTTTTTTCAGATTTTGTATTGCCCCTAAAGAAGAAGAAAGTTGGTCAAGGAGCATTTTTTATGCATAAGATAAGTTGTTGGAGGGCTTCTGCTCAAATCGACCATTGTAGTTCTTGGTCGTATTATGTATGCCATCATCAATAGCCGTAGTGACTGGTGTCTCATCCCTAAATTTTGGCATGACATATAATTAAAACAAATCATACAAAAGTAGAGTTCATTTTGTTTGTAAACGTTCTAAAGTTGAAAATATTAACCAAGTATATATAAAGTCATTTGTTGTTACTTTTGAGATATTATTTCAAGAATAAAACACCAGAAGACAAATAAAGTTTTCATTTTCAGTGAACCTATCTTGTTCGAATGATTGAGCTAAACTTATTGATACTCTACATTTTGCTACAAATCAATATTTTTATATATTATTGGATCTCTTTTTACTATGCAAATTTAAATACTCCCTCCGTCCAGCAATTACTTTCACACTTTCCTTTTCGGGACGTCCCACAATAACTTTCACACCCTTAAAATGAAAAACCCTTTATAAACTTCACCCTCACAATATCATTAATTTTACACAAATGCCATTACTTTTTCTCCACACTTACACAAAAGTCAACTCATTTCTTTACTTTATACATAAAAGTTTACAAAATTACCCCTCAAAATCCCCCACTAAATTCACTTTTCTTATTTTGTGTGCCACTTCACATGTGAAAGTAATTACTGGACGGAGGGAGTAACTTTTCATGAATCTTAAGTCATTCAACCATATTTCTTCATAAAACATTCAAAAATAAAACAACTCATAATTAATTTAATGATATCATTGTACTTTTCAAATGTAACATTTTTTTAACCAAAAGCCTAGACATATATAAAACATAATGGTGTAGCCAAGGGCATATGATCAAGGAAAAAATGTCATTGAGATTTTACATGCAATGAATATATTTTTAAAAAACTTACTTCATAAGTTTCTTAGCATATAAAATTTTATTATTAGCAAAGATTGCTTAAAGCAAGAATAAAAGAGCAATAGTAGTAGTAGTGATGCCAGAGATATGAGGATATGCTTCCTCTCCACTAAGGTAAAACGTAAATAAAATATATTTTCCTTCAACTCTACATCTGCAAACAAATACAAAGTTCAACTGAATTTCAATGGATACAAATGATGATCGATGTCAAACCACAAACAATAACCAAATTAAGAAAAGTTACATGTAAAAAAAATCTTAAAAATCATAACAAAAAAAAAAAAAAAAAACTTACAATTTTTTTTAATATGCAGCCGAAACCTACAGATCAAAACAACATTATTGCCTCACCCTTAACATTAAGATAGAAAGATGAAACTGCAACATTAAGAAAAAAAAGTATTTTCGGTACGTAATTGAGACTCATTGTCAATATGTTGTTGCCTTGCTAGCTCCTAAAAAAAGCAATCGCATGGCGTGTTCATAATATGAAAAACCATATATAATTAATATATGTTAAATTTTACCTTGAAGTTTAGCCTAATATTTAAATTAATAAACCCATGTACATTTACACACAATGAGAGTAATACACTGAGGTGAGCAAAGTTATACCAAAGAGATATAACAATATAATTTTGGAAGAGTTTATAATATGTTAGTACAAACAAAAGCATGAAGTAGCTATATATGATCCATATGTAAATATTTAAGGATTAAAAGCAAAGTCAATTTATTACAATGCTCTTTTACACACACAGATGTCCTACTGTCTCTTTTTTCTATATTTGTAAAATATTTCTTGAAGTTGTTATTGCACGAAGAAAATCCAAACATGAAATCAGGAATGCTAAATGAGTTTCTCATTTATTTTATACTCAAGTCATAAACAATTAAAATGCTAGTAGAAAAAAAGATTAGCATAATTTTAGATCAGTGCAAATTAGCAAGCCTTCCATCTACATTTTGGGACATACGAACGTTGCTAAAATTGTAGGAGAAAAATAAAATAATTCTTGCAACTGATCATATTCAAACTTAGCACGCATTGTTCAGAATTTGCAAGGTAAGTCTATTCGAGATGAACAAATATATGTATGTTTTTAAAAGAAAATATAAGAGATGCTAATACGTAGGAGTAGCTAGCAACTCTCCAATGAAATCCAAATAATTCCTATTGTGATCCCCTTTTCTCAAATACTTCATATGCTAATTGAAGAATTATGTAGGATTAAGATCCACTAAATAACCCACATTAGGATAATGTAAATAAATAAAAATTAGAATCGCAATGAAATTGATCATGTCCGAGCTAACCATTTTCTATTGTTGCAGGCTTGTAGCATCCCAACCAACTCGAGTTTTGATCATGGTACTCCTTATATATTTCTTGCACACTATAAATAACAAAAATCAAATCAAATTATTAAGTACCAACAACAGGAAATGTCAATAGATTTTAGATGATCGACAAGAAAAAAAGAAAATTATTTTCGATAATTGGGATTCAAGTCTGTCTTGATTTTCATCATATGAAATTGGAAAATGGATCATAAACCCAAGATCATCTACCAACCTCTTCTTGTAGGCTTTTTACTTAATATTTATTAGTTAATTAATAATGGAATATGAACTACATAAAAGATGAAGCCAAAACGGTTTCACTCCTCTCATGTTAATGAATTGGTCCAATTGATTTTGTAACCCCCACCTAGTAGAAAAAAGGATTAGCATAATTTTAGATCAGTGCAAATTAGCAAGCCTTCCATCTACATTTTGGGACATACGAATGTTGCTAAAGTTGTAGGAGAAAAATAAAATAATTCTTGCAACTGATCATATTCAAACTTAGCACGCATTGTTCAGAATTTGCAAGGTAAGTCTATTCGAGATGAACAAATATATGTATGTTATTGTTTTTAAAAGAAAATATAAGAGATGCTAATACGTAGGAGTTCCAATGAAATCCAAATAATTCCTATTGTGATCACCTTTTCTCAAATACTTCATATACTAATTGAAGAATTATGTAGGTTTAAGATCCACTAAATAACCCACATTAGGATAATGTAAATAAATAAAAATTAGAATCGCAATGAAATTGATCATGTCCGAGCTAACCATTTTCTATTGTTGCAAGCTTGCAGCATACCAACCAACTCGAGTTTTGATCATGGTAGTCCTTATATATTTCTTACACACTGTAAATAACAAAAATCAAATTAAATTATTAAGTACCAACAACAGGAAATGCCAATAGATTTTAGATGATCGACAAGAAAAAAAGAAAATTATTTTCGATAATTGGGATTCTAGTCTGCCTTGATTTCCATCATATGAAATTGGAAAATAGATCATAAACCCAAGTTAGAGACTGATCATCTACCAACCTCTTCTGGTAGGCTTTTTACTTAATTAATAATGGAATATGAACTACATAAAAGATGAAGCCAAAACGGTTTCACTCCTCTCATGTTAATGAATTGGTCCAATTGATTTTGTAACCCCCACCTAACGGTTTATACATTAGGTGAATTGATGTTTTGTAACCCCCACCTACTCTTTATACATGAGGTGAATTGATGTTTTGTAACCCCCACCTACGGTTTATACATGAGGCAACACATGGAGAGACACGTGGCATAAACAAAATGACACATGTCGAAATTATAACATAAACACAATTCAGTCATTGCCATGTGTTGAAAGAAGGAGAGCCACTTCATTGCCACGTGTCGCAAGGAGGAGAGCCACATGTCAAGCTCAGGAGAGAACTTTCCTCCTTTTATTATATAAGATTAGTGTAATTTCTGGTTTTATCATGGTATCAGAGCGGTTTCGTTCTTGGTAATTCATTCAAGATTGCAGTACACCACACTTTCTTGCGCATTTTTTTTTCTTTTCTCGTTTCTTGCTGCAACTTTGCAGAAAAGTTGAATCATGTATGGCGATAAAATTACTGAGATGAGTTGTGGGGCCAACAGCGGATTTAAGGTGTCGACTGTTGTGATTGACCTGATGTCGTCGTGCGACTTGCCATCCAGTCCTCAAGCATCACATGTGAC
The DNA here is from genome assembly GCA_963675135.1 of Galeopsis tetrahit. NCBI lineage: Eukaryota > Viridiplantae > Streptophyta > Magnoliopsida > Lamiales > Lamiaceae > Galeopsis > Galeopsis tetrahit. The sequence continues at coordinate 75,383,394 of OY776123.1, forward strand.
ACCCAATTTCAGCATTGTGACGGGACTCACAGCCGAACAGTTGCAACAATTGGCAGATTTTATGACGGCCAAAATCGATGACGATACGACTCCAGGCGAGCATGGCATGTAACCGTATGGATTTGACGGAGTGTTGGGTGATTGATTCGGGGGCAACCGAACACATCACCAAAAATAAGCAGTTTTTAATTGATGCTGTAACGGGCTGCAATGAACCATCAGTCAAAATACCAAACGGCGAAATTATTTCTTTCCATTCTATTGGGAAAGTTATCTTGGATAATGGGCTGCAACTTGATCGCGTGCTGCATATTCCCCAATTTCCGTTAGCCGTCTAAGTAGTGACTTGAATTGCACATTCACATTCTTTCCGAATTTCTGTGTATTACATGACTTGCGTTTGAGGAAACTGATTGGAGTGGGCAAACGTCTTGGTGGTCTCTATTACTTAGAGCCAATGAAGGCCGAGGGGGTGAATTTAGCCGTTGTTGGAAGTTCTGATATATGGCATAAACGATTGGGGCATGCTTCAGACATGAAATTGAAACATATTTGTTCATTGGAAAATTTCAAATACAGTACCAAATTTTGTGACCCTTGTGTTCGTGCTAAACAAACCCGTCTACCTTTCCCACTTAGTTCTAGGAAGACTGCTACTTGTTTTGAGTTGATCAATTGCGACATTTGGGGGCCGTATAAATGTGATACATTTAGTGGTGCACGCTACTTCTTATCAATTGTTGATGATTATAGTAGAGGAGTTTGGGTCTTTCTTATTCGACATAAATATGACGTTCCACAATGTTTGATTCGATTTTGCAACATGGTCCGCACACAGTTTCAATCATACATTAGACGTGTCTGTTCAGATAATGGGGTTGAATTCACATCGTCTGCTTTGCTTGCTTATTACAATGATAATGGAATTCTGTTCGAAAGCTCATGCACGGACACACCACAACAAAATGGTGTTGTCGAGCGTAAACACATGCACATATTAGAAGTTGCTAGGGCTCTTCGCTTTGAGTCTGGCCTACCAATTGAATTCTGGGATGAATGTATTCTCACATCAGTCTACATCATCAATTGTCTCGCGTCATCCGTCATTGGCAATAAGACGCCCTACGAAGTATTGTTTGGTAAAAACCCATCCTACAACCATCTGAGAGTTTTTGGTTGTTTAGCATATGCACATGAAAATCGTCGTAAAGATAAATTTGGTGAAAGGGGGAGTGCTTGCATATTTGTTGGGTATCCTACTGGCCAGAAGGCCTATCGCGTCTTTGATCTCCAAAGCCACAAGTTCTATAATTCACGTGATGTCACCTTTTTCGAGGACATGTTTCCATTCAAATGGGGCACTAACATGGATTTTATGGATGTCGTTGCCACAACAAATGCCCGCGTTCATGGTACACACCCTAAACTCGATGGGTCACCTATTGGTCCTCGTCCATTCATTAGACGAATGGAGATCAGCGAGCACATCACGGGACATAACTCTCCTCGTGAATGTAATGATGGCGTGTCCCCCAGCAGCCCCGCGACCAGCACACAAGTCTCCGCTCCATCCGTGCCGCACGACTCGCCATGTGCGACAGTTAGAGTCCGACGGCATCCCAAACACTTGGACGCATATGTAACAGACTTGCCCCCCTTGGTAGACCACTCACGACCCACTACCAACTCAGTTTTCTCGACGGTACATCCTCTTTCCCTCTATGTCTCATATGATAAGTTTTATGTGCCTCATAAGACCTTTTTTGCGGCCATCACGTCCCGTGATGAGCCAAAATACTTCTCTCAGGCTATTAAGGACCCTTTGTGGCGTGAAGCAATGAAAAAGGAGATTCGTGCCCTAGAAGACAACGACACATGGAAGTTAACTACACTCCCACCAGGAAAGAAAGCTGTCGGTTCCAAGTGGGTTTATAAGATAAAATATAAACCTAACGGTGAAATTGAGCGATACAAGGCTCGCTTCGTTGCCAAGGGTTTCACTCAAATTGAAGGTGTTGATTTTCATGAAACATTTGCTCCGGTTGCCAAGTTAGTCACAGTTCGTTGCATGTTAACCGTTGCGGCCAAGCGAAATTGGGAAGTCCATCAGTTGGATGTTAACAATGTTTTTCTTCATGGTGATCTACATGAAGACGTTTCTATGCATGTCCCACAAGGTTTTGCAAAGAGGGAGACTCTCGTGTTTGCAAGCTTAAACGATCCCTTTATGGACTCCGTCAAGCCTCTAGGAACTGGCATGAGAAGTTCACCCGTGCCCTCATTGCCATTGGTTTCCGACAATCTCGTGCCGATCATTCCTTGTTCTTATTCAAAAGAGGGACCACTTTCATTTCCGCGCTCATTTATGTTGATGATGTCTTGTTAACTGGTAATGATTCCGATCACATCTCATTTGTGAAACGCCATCTGGATGAAAAGTTTAGCATCAAAGACTTGGGTAAATTGAAATATTTCTTGGGAATCGAAGTTGCACGATCACCCGAAGGTTTTGTCTTAAGTCAACGCAAATATGCACTGGATATCTTGGAAGAGGGTGGGCTTCAAGGAGGTCGTCCAAGTGCTTTCCCTATGGAGCAAAATCTTAAGCTACAACCGGATGATGACACCCCTCTCGTCGATGCCACACAATATCGTCGTTTAGTAGGGCGATTGCTCTATCTCACTGTAACTCGTCCTGACATCGTATTTGCAGTCAGTCAGTTAAGTCAATTTATGGGAAATCCACGACAGTCCCACCTGGATGCCGTTCATCGAGTCCTCCGCTACATTAAGCAGACGCCCGGCCAAGGAATTCTTCTTTCCTCATCGGCCGATTTCACCTTGGCAGCCCATTGCGATGCTGATTGGGCCGATTGCCCATTCACGAGGCGTTCGTCCACTGGTTACCTTATCTCAATCGGTGGCTCTCCGATTTCTTGGCGGACCAAGAAACAATCAGTTGTTTCTCGGTCTTCGGCAGAAGCCGAATACCGAGCCATGGCAACGACGATATGTGAAGTTGTTTGGCTTCGTTGGTTGTTGTGTGATTTTGGTGTTACTCAGTCAATGCCAACCCCATTGTTCTGTGACAATCAAGCGGCTAGGCACATTGCTATGAATCCTGTATTTCACGAACGAACGAAGCACGTAGAGTTGGATTGTTATTTTGTACGAGAACAGGTTGCTCGTGGAGATATACGCCCATGCATGATTTCTACCAATGATCAAGTTGCTGATATTTTCACTAAGACGCTTGGATCGGAACGTTTTCGATTTCTTCGTGGCAAGTTGGGCATTCGAGACCTTCACTCTCCAACTTGAGGGGGAGTATTGAGAATACATACTTGGATTTATTGGGTTTGTTATTATTATTTAATAACTGGGCCGTTGTTTATTAAAGCCCATGCATTTACAATTAGTTTAGGCCATAATTGATATATATGGTAATAAGTTTTAGGGTTTAGGCGTATATATACATCCTTGGCCGCACTCTTTGTCAAGTTTTCATGTATGAGAAATATATTGGAGATTTATTATTATTAGTGGAATTTCTGGTTTTATCAGATTCAAAGTTTTCACAGCCCTAATTTTGAACGAGAATTGTTGTAACCAATCGCTGGAATTAGGGATCTATACTGCTTGATTTGAAGGTTCATCGATTTCATGGAAATGGAAGGGATCTACACAAGCGAAGAACTCTATGGAAAAATGGAAGGGATTTGAAGGTTCATCGATTTCATGGTAACGGGAATTAGGGATGCGGAAGAATTCTATGGAAAAATGAAAGGGATATAAACGGTATTTGATTTAATGTAAGAGGACAACCGGGATGCGGAAGAATTCTATGGAAAAATGAAAGGGATATAAACGGTATTTGATTTAATGTAAGAGGACAACCTGGTAATTTAATTTTGAAAAAGCAACTCCGCCTCTTTTTAATATGCCAAATCGTGTTATTCAAAAGTAACAACCAAATGACAGTTTCCTATCTTAACCTGGTGTAGAGTTAAACTAACTTGACTTAACGCTATTTAATTTAACTACACCACCAAACAAGCCCTAAATATTAACAAAATAATTAAGATAATAAGGAAATGGGCGGGTAGATTATTTTGTTGAAAAGAAAATTGAATCAGAATAGAGAGAAAGTAGAGGAGAGAGTGAAAAAAATAAGAAGGGGGAGTAAGAGAAAAAAATCGGTAGATGTGACCATGAATGGGGAGAGAGAAATAATTGCTCAGTATTTAGTCCGCCACTTTGGTCTCATTTTCATAATAAAAATCATTATAACTATATTGTAATATGGAGTATTTCATTTCAAAAATGCATTATTTTAAAAAATCTGTCTGTTGCTTATGCATATGAATTCAATAATTGATTAACTTTATTTATAACAATGTATTATAGATGTAAACATTGAAAAAACTACAAAACTAATTCTTTATTATTATTTTTTTTTTTACAGGAAAGTAGAATAATATAAATCAAAGAGCCAAATCGAGGAAATATTTGTTTTAGTCCTTTAAGTTTGGGTGATTTCAAAATAAATCCTTTAAGTTTTTAACTTTACAAAATACATCTTATATCTTACAAGCTATTAATTTTAGTCCTTTTTAAAATCTATTTTAGTCCTTTAAGTTTAAACTCCAATTTTAATCATTTAAATATAATAAAATTTGAAAAAAAATACTGATTTTAATGTATATTTTTTTTAAAACATCATTAGAATATTTTTTAAAATTAAATAAAAACATCACTAAAATCTGAATTATGCTCAAATTCTACCTAGCCATTTTTCCCTAATTAAGTAAAAATATAAAAATCCAAAAATAAAAATATATAATAAAATCTAGAAATTTGAAAGAAAATATAAATATGTATTAAAAAAAAAGGGACAACTCCAACTACCCCGGTCATATACTCCAAATGTAAATTATATGATTTATATAATAATTTATAATTTACATTTGGAGAATATGACAGGGGTTTAGGGTTTAAATTAGTCTCGACTCGATTAAAGCTAATCTTAGTTCGACTCATATAATTATCAAACAAGTTTAAATAAGAATTTCAAAACTTAATAAATGTGCATTAAATTATTTGGAATGCGTTTTTATATGATTTAATATTATGTTTATCACAGTAATTACTTATAGAGTTTAGATTTAATTATACTTGTGTTCAATTTAGTTCGGAAAATAATTTCTTGGATGGGAGGTCTATAGATACATAAAATCTCGTATAATCTCGTTCAATTTATTATATAAATCATACTATAATTTACATTTGGAGAATATGACATGGGTAGTTGGAGTTGTCCCTTTTTTTTAAACATATTTATATTTTTCTTTCAATTTTCTAGATTTTAGTATATATTTTTATTTATATTTTCGAATTTTTATATTTTTAATTAATTAGGAAAAAATGGCTAGGTAGAATTTGATTATAATTCAGATTTTAATGATGTTTTTATTTAATTTTAAAAAATATTTGAATGATGTTTTTTAAAAAATATACATTAAAATCAGTATTTGTTTTCATATTTTATTAAAGTTTTCAAATTTTATTATATTTAAATGATTAAAATTGGAGTTTAAACTTAAATGACTAAAATAGATTTTAAAAAGGACTAAAATTAATAGCTTGTAAGATATAGGATGTATTTTATAAAGTTAAAAACTTAAATGATTTATTTTGGAATCACTCAAACTTAAAGGACTAAAACAAATATTTCCTCAGCCAAATCCGCTACAACGTCATGCTCGATGTGAGCAGGTACATTAATTGAGGAGAATTCCTCAATGCAATTTAAACCGTAACTAATTCTTTATTTGATCGATATTAACTTTATGGGATTAAAGATTTTTTAGTCTAGTTGGACTGATTTTGATTTTAGTTCATACGAATTACACATTTTGATTTTGATTCAATAAGTATACTTAAATTTTGAAATCAGTCATTTTACCTACAATAGCAGGTAATGTAACAGGTCATGCCCACATGATTTAATCCATTTCTTTTTTTATATGCTCTGTGACATTTTTTTATATATTTCTATTTTTTTTATAAGAATTAAAGATTAATTTAAATTTATTAATTAAAAAAATCACGAATATTAGCAAAAATTAAAAAAAAAATTGAAAATTTTGAAAAATAACTTGTGAATAATATTTAAAATTCGAACTAACTTTTTTCGAAAAATTAAAAAAATTATAATATTGATAAAATTTAAAAAACTAAATAAATTCATTCATAAATCAATATATTATTAGAAAAATCAATTAACTTGCTTAATTCGAAAAATATATAATTGCAAATAGATATTAGAAATTTAATTAATTATTTTAAAATAATTAAATGAATATAAAAATTTATCTTTAAAAAAAACTCTCAAATAAAAAAAAACATTTATTAAAACTATCAAAATCCTTACTAAAACTTTACTTTTATTTTAAATAAATCCAAAAATCTTCAAATATTTTAAATCATAAAAAATCCTTAAATAAATAAAAAAATATTCAAGTAAAGTCAAAATTTTCACCCTCTCCCCCCACTTTAATAGAAATAGAAAGAAGATGATTAATAGTAAAAAAAAAAATTATTTGAAATTAACTATATGTCAATTTTATTATATATTTTATTTGAAATTAGCTCATAAAAAATATGAAGACTTATTTTTTGTAATACTCTATTTAAATAAATATACTTCTATTTATTGAATTAATTCAATGATTTTTTAATTTATTTTGAGAATATTTTTGGGATTTAAAATATTTGGTGAATTGTGAATTTATTTAAAATATTTAAATATTAATATATATAAGTAAAGTTTTAGTGAAAATTTGTGGCGATTTTAATTATTTTTTTCATTTCAAAGTTTTATTATTTTAAGGATAAATTTGTATATTTATTACATTATTTTAAAATAAATAAATTTATAGTACTATTTTTTTCTAATTAGGTATGTTAATGGAGTTTTCTAAGAATTAATTGATTTAGAAAATAATTTATTTGATTTTTTTTTTTCATATTATAATATTTTAGATTTAAAAAAAATCATTTCATGTTTTATATACTAGTCATAATTTGTTTTCAATAATTTTAAAATATTATTTAGTATTTTAACTAATATTCATAGTTTTTCTAAATGAATAAATATAAATAAGTTATAAAAAGAAAAGAATATTTCACATGTTTAAAAAGGAAATTAAAATTAAAATCTACATGTGTGTTGACTTATTGGTGACATGCTATTACGGGTTAAAGGACCATTTTCAAAATTTAAGTATACTTATTGTATCGAAATCAAAATTTATAATCCATCTGGATCAAATTCAAAATCAGTCCAACTTAGTAGACTAAAAAAATCCTTAATCCCTAACTTTATTTATAACCATGTATTACAAAAGAAGATCACCTGAATAAACATTATGGCTGTAAAATTCTATTAATACTCCAAAACTAATTCTTTATTTGATCGATATATATTGCATAAATGATTATTAAATTATTCTACAATTATTCATTATTACTTGATTTAATAATTAATATTTACACACTTTGAATAATAATAAGTATTAATATTGATTATTATATAAATTTTATTATAGATTCGAGTTTCAAATTTTGAGCTTCGAATATAACAATTAAGTTGAGTTCATTAATTTTGAGCTTCGAATATAACAATTAACTTGATTTAATAATTAATATTTACACACTTTTAATTGGACAATTTTTTTTTTTACTTATGTGAGTACATTACTCTATATTTGATTGATCAAGCCAAAAAAATGCACATGTGTATTGCTCCCTTAGTCCAATATTAAAATGTCCATTTCTCTGTGTCCAGCTTTTATGAATATTGATTGGTTTTGTCTAGTATGCACTCGAGGAGTGTATAACTGTCACGTCATGTAAACTGCTTACCTCCATTCACGCGTCTTATTTTTTGTGATTTAGTTTTTTTTTTTTTTTAAATTTCTTTTTCTTTTATTAATTAATTAAAAATAACCGCTTATCTCCATTAAATTATTTATCGCGTTTTCCTTTTTTCTGTTTTAGTTTTTTTTATTTATTAATCAATTAAAAATAACCGCTTATTTATGTCGTGTCTTTTTATTTCTCTGCTTTAATTTTTTTGTATTTTTTTAATTAAAAAAATGGATAAAAAGAAGGTATGAACTATGTATCTTAAACTTATAACTTTTTTTTAAGTGTAAATCACTATATTAAAAAGAGCAATACACTTTTTATTAAAAAGTGATAAAAAGTGTAAGTCATTATAACTAAAAAAAAAACACAATATTTATTAAAAAGTATAAGTCATTATAACTTAAAAGTGCAACACAATATTAATGAAAAGTGTAAGTTATTATAATTAACAGTGCAACTCAATTTTTTACTGAAAAGTGCAACACAATATTATTAAAAAGTGCAAGTCAATATCAAAAATTTTAATAAAAAATGTAAGTCACTATAAATAAAAATATTATTGTAAATTGTAAGACAATACAATTGAAAAGTGAAACACCATTTACCAAAAAGTGTAACTCATTTTAATGAAAAGTGTATGTCAAAAATCGAAAATGTGTTAAAATACATTAAATTCAAAAAATATTGAAGGGAGTGGGCAAGGTACAGATATTTACAAGGGTGAAATGCCACTGGGCCACAAGCTAACTATTGTAACAAAGTTGATGTAAATAATACTTAACCGCTTATTGGACTCGAGTGCACAACATGCACTCGAGTCCACGCTAGACCTATCCATATTGATTGGTTTATGTATAAAGTGAATAAATGAGGGGTACGATAAAATGTTATAGGGTCCATTTATAGATAAAGTGAATGTTTATTAATAAAATCAATGTTAATTTGAGTAAATAATTAATAGTTGAAGGATCCATTTTAAAAGAAATACTTTTTGTAAATAAACTAAAACCACCTGAATAAATTAAATATTACTCCGTATATATACTCTGCCATTTCAATGACATTACTCTGCACTGCAGCACCGCATAACTCATTTGAGGAAAGAGAAAGTACGGTTAGTCTGCCTTAACTCATTTGAGGAAAGATAAATTTTTTGGAGTTATAACTCCCTTCCACATTGATAATAACTCTCTCACAAGAGTTATAATTCTTGAATAACCCATCAACGTGGACACTCTAACACACATTAGTTTTTTGGTAAAAAAGAATAACACGCATTAGTAGTCCATTTTTTTTCAAATTTAAAATTCGTTGGTTCTTCAAGTTTGTTGGTTCTTCAAGTTTCTTGTTCGTTTAGGCGTTTTTACTGAATATTTACCCACATTTTCTGTGTTAACAACTAAAAATGGTGATCTATACTGCTCTATTGAGGAGGCCATACATTTCTTTTAAAGAGAAATATCCTCGGTAGGTTGTTTTAAATTTATTGTTGTTGTTTTTCTTGATCCATGTGCATTTTTACACATCATTTTCTTCCTGTAATGTGTTGGTTCTTTTTAATTCTTTTTTTAGGAGAAACCTCCATTCGGTATACATTTCTTTTAAGGAGAAATATCATTTAGGTAGGTTGTTTTAAATTTGTTGTTGTTGTTTTTCTTGATAGATGTGCATTTTTACCCATCATTTCCTTCCATGTGTAATGTGTTGGTTCTTCTTAATTTCTTTTTTTAAGAAGAAAACCTCATTTGATTGTTTCCTCAACTGTATAGACTTGTCTGGTTAGTCAAGTAGGTCAAGCAGATTTTGTCTAAGTTGTGTTACTATGTTGATCTTGTTGACTAATTGTTTCCTCAGCTGTATAGACTTGCCTGGTTAGTCAAGCAGATTTTGTCTCAATTGTGTTTGACTTTACTCTATTGATCATACTCAGCTAAACTTCAGGTGAGTTCCACTCAACTGAATATCAGGTGAGTTCCACTCAACTGAATATCAGGTGAGTTCCACTCAGCTGAACATAGGTGAGTTCCACTCAACATCTGCTGAACTTCGGTGAGTTCCACTCAACTGAATGAGTTCCACTCAACATCTGCTGAACATCAGGTGAGTTTCACTCAACATAGGTGAGTTCCACTCAACATCTGCTGAACATCAGGTGAGTTTCACTCAACATCAGGTGAGTTTCACTCTGTTTCTTGTCCTATATCTTATGTACCTGTTTCTTGTGGTTTTATTTCTTTGATTTACATGCCTTTACTATCATTGGAAAGGAAATCGAGCTGAGTTCTGAACAGAATCTCTTCATCTAATATACAAGAATTAATTCCCACCCTCTACAAGTTCGGACTTTTAGATGAGACGGAATTCTTTCATGGTATCAGAGCAAATTAGGTAAACGACCTGGGAGTCTACCTGGGTTCGATTCCGGTTGAAAGCACTCCTCCACCTATTTAAATCGTCCACTCAATGGGCTTCTAGTAAAAAGGCAAGGCAGCGTCTGAGTTGATTAAAAATGATTTTTTCTTTCTGTAAGATATTCCAAACTTCTTTTTTATTTTGTTAATATTTGATGTTTATAATCTTTTATTAACTGTTTTGTTAATATTTGATATTTATAATCTTTTATTAACCTTTTGTTTTTGTTAATATTTGTCCTCTAGGTGGTACTTGAAAACCCTGAGAAATCAGTGTGATTAAGGTAAGCATTTAACTTTAAATATAAATTTGAAATTTGATAATTTTTTGTTCTTTATTTCTTTTATTTTTATTTCCAGACCTATTGTTTCTGGAGTTGATCTCCTGTGCACACTATGCCATCAATCAACCCTTATTATTTGTAAAGGAGAAGAATTTAAACAAAATAACTGTGGCTGGAGCGGTTACAATGTTGTGCCTGTGAGTACGGTTTCACAAGTTCGAAACCCACTTTTCATTATTTTGAATAAAACTTTTAAGTATTAACTTTTTTTTACTACTTTTCAGAATACCACTTTCACTAATAGAGATTACCACTTTTCACTATTTTGAATCACCACTTTTCATTATTTTGAATAAAACTTTTAAGTATTAACAATCACCACATTACACTAATAACATACACCACTTTTAAGTAATAAGACACCACTTTTCACTATTTTTTTATTTAATAGAAGTACTTTTAACAATAATAATAAACACCACATTACACTAATAACATACACCACTTTTAAGTAATAACAGATACCACTTTTCACTATTTAGAATCACCACTTTTCACTATTTTGAATAAAACTTTTAAGTATTAACCGTAATAATAAACACCACATTACACTAATAACATACATCACTTTTAAGTAATAACAGACACCACTTTTCAGTAAGTAATAACAGACACCATTTTTTCAATAATAACAAGTATCACTTTTCAATAAGAAAATAACTACACTTTTCAATAACAACATTACCACTTTTCAATTAAAAAAAATACACTTTTCAATAACAACATTACCACTTTTCAATTAAAAAAAATACACTTTTCAATAACAAAATTACCACTCTACTTTTTTAAGGGAGAATTACACCTTTTGTAAACCTGCAGTCAAGAAACACCACGAATCAAAATATGTTGATATCAACGGTTTAAATTCAATCACATCTCTCTGTTTGATTACATCTTTGGCAGGGGTTGGAGCAGGGGGATTGTTTCCCCTTTCATTTGGGATTCCATTTTCTCTTTATGGAATTGGGATGAATTTCGTTGTGATCTGCTCGGAAATGGAAGGATTCTCCCTTGAATCGCCATTTTCAAGCGTTGAAGATCTGGAGAATCGCTCCAATTTCGAACTTGCGTCCCAATTTTCTTCAACTAAAACCCTATAAATCTTACCTAAATCCGATTTGAGGGGAATTTCAGTGAAATCCTTGTTCGCAAAGCAAGAGAATCTGGCGGCGCGTTCGACGAAGGATGGATCATTAGTTGCGAAATTTGGAAATTGAGCCCTAATTTGATGATTCTCCATGATTGAGAGGTTGAGCTTTTCAACCAAAATATTTCAAAGTTTTTTCTGGTTCTGGTCTATGCTTAAGCGTATGCGAGGAGAAAGAAAAAAAAAAAAGAAGGAGAAAAGGACGGCAGTTACAAAATAGAGTGCACCAAATCTTATTTGGTGTGTAGGGTGCATATAAGACTTTTCCTTGTTTCTGATGTCCTAAATGGTAAATGGAGGAGCTCCATGCTATGATTCTGGAAAAATTCGAACAGAGACCTCAGCAGAGATGTTCGTAATTATTTAATACTCTCTCCGTCCCATTATTAATGGAACATTTGTCAAAAATCCTTGTCCCATTATTATTGGAACATTTGCCACCTACTCCAATCTCCTTTAAAAAAATCTCCCTTTACATCTACTTATTTACATTCTATGTCATTACTTTTTACACACAAACAAAAGATTCTCTCTCCAATAAAGTTGAAATACCCATAATATTCTTCATGAAAGTCAATTTTATCACCTTTAATACTAATAAACAATTCTACATTAAAACCCGTGCAAACAGTAAATGTTCCATTAATAATGAGACGGAGGGAGTACTATATTTTCTTTTTGGTATTTGCAGATATTTGTGTACAAAAGACACACGGATGAAGATGGCTTTCTTTACCTCACTTTTAGTAGCGAGTGTAAGTTATAGTGTTATAGTTAGTTTAATGTTTAAATGTATGTATGAGCAAAATTCTCTGTTTTCAGCAAGTTTATTCCTATTGGTTTGGTAGTATTAAGTTGGGTTAGTTGTATTATCTTTGTGATATTCTTATGGACGGGTTATTTAGGCCTGTCTGTCGTCTAAAAGGCAATTCACTCAGAAATTTTACAATTTCAAATAGTTACAAATACAGTCAAAATAGGATATAAATGTACCACTGTACCCTTCAACTCAAATATATTCAAAATTTTCAATATGGAATTTCTGAAAATTATTATAATTGAATCAACTACAAAACATTAATTGTGAAATATATTTTTCTCGGATATCGCGCTAATTAAATGAAAAAAAATTGTAGCATATTCTCAGTGACGTGCATATGACTTAAAAAAATGTTTTTTGAAACACAATCTCAAAAATTGCACCTGTTTATTATCTTTCCAAAATTATCATAAATCACGGAATCAATTAGTTACATATGAAAAAAATTGTTACATATTCTCAGTGACATTCAAAATATTAATTTTATTTAAAAATATTCTAAATATACATTATACATACAAATATATGCAATATACTTTTACATTTATATTATTTGTTATTTTTACATATGCAATCCATACACTCACCGGTAGGAGTGCATAAAAAAAGATTGGACCGGAAAAAAGATCGGAACCGGACCGGTAGTTTCCGGTTCGGTCTCCGGTCCTTCAAATTTTTGGATTCCGGTTTTTCGGTCCGGACCGTTTGAACCGGAATTTTTTATTTTGGTAAAGTCTAGTATGCACTCAAGTGTATGTTGTGTACCCTAGTTTAAAGAAAAATGTAAGTTATTAAACTGAAAAGTACAACACAATATTACTAAAAAGTGTAAGTCACTATAACTAAAAATATTATTATACAATTTAATAATTGAAAAGTGCAACACCATTTACCAAAAAGTGTAAGTCAGTAAAACTGAAAAGTGCAACATGAACTAGGGTGCACAACATGCACTCGAGTCCATAGCAGACCAACCCTTTTATTTTTTTATTAATGCATCCTCACTTATTTTTCAAAACCAAATAATTGGTGAGAATGTGAGGTAAAATTGTTGAAATCTATTGCATTTAAATAATTGGTGAGAATGTGAGGTAAAATTGTTGAGATCTATTGCATTTTTTTAAATATATAGTTTAACGTACATATTTAATTTATTTTTATGGTCAAAAGATCATTAATAATAATGTAAATAAACTCACATTGGCGTAAATTGATTTAAAATAAAGAACAACAATTTGATTTTTATACACAAATTCATCAATCTTGTTCTTCTTGCTTCCATAAACTTAAAAAAAAAAAATTCAGTCCAAATCCGGACCGGAATTTACCGGTCCGGTCCAGTATGGACCGGATTAATTACGGTCCGATCTCCGGTCCATGCATAATCACAGATTCCGGCCCCAATCCGGTTTTGGACCGGTGCGGCGGTGCACACCCCTACTCACGGGAATGCACTTTCAAAAGCTGAAAATTTAGGAACCATAAGAGGAGAGGAGAGGAATAGTAAAATTTAGAAACCATAAGCTTCATCCCTCTCATTTGTTTCAAATCTAAACTTTTCTGATTTTCGAGCATTACGATAAAGCTCATCCATTCACTAATATTTATATCTCCATTCTTTCCTCAATTAATCTGCAAAGCACAGCATGATGCTTCAGCTAAAAAAAAGGGCAGGGGGTTAATTAAATGGTGGAAAGACGTACTTCCAACGGTCATACCTCCTCCTCTCTTTCTAGCCTATCATCTTCCTCCTCAGAGTTGTCTATTTTGTTCAAGATCATATTCATATCCCACTGTTGGGATTTCTCCTATTAGAACTTCAGAATGTCGACCATGGTTTACATGTACTAATGCAACATCAGTTGTCATATCAGCTTCCTCAAGGTCGAAAATAATATATATATACTCGAATTGATCCTCAAATAATCTTCTAAATAAAGATTTTCCATGTCACTAGATATTTGGTCAAGTCCCCTTCTGATATAATATTATTCTGTTGAGATTCGAAGCACGGCTTGGGAGCTAGACATCTGATGGGAAATGAAAGATATCTTCAACTAGGTAGCTAAAAGCAGAGAAAATCAAACAGCCATGAGGAACAATAAAAGAAATTGAAAATTAAAGATATTACACTAAATAATCACATTCATCATGTATTTAATAACAAATTTATATTCTTATATTTTTGTGGTTCATAAAATAATAAATTTATTATTTTTATTGTTGATTGAATAATAAACTTATTTTAATTATCTCGCACTAAGAGCACATTTAATTCATTTTAATGTTATTTGTAATTGCATTTTTTTATATATATAACTTTAATATGGATTGGTCTTAAATATTTAAGAATATTGTGAACCTTAAATATTCAAGATTATTGTGAATAAATTCAAGATTATTGTGAATAAAATTTTTGACTTGGTTAATTTTTTTTTTTTTTTATTGATAGTTTTTTTTCGAAATTGTGTGTGTTGAAAAGTGTAAGTTAATATTACTAAAAAGTGTAACACAATATTACTAAAAAGTGTAACACATTTTTTTATTAAAAAGTGTAAGTCACTATAATTGAAAAGTATAAGTTATTATAACTAGAAAATGCAAGTTAGTATAATTAGAAAATGCAAGTTAGTATAACTAGAAAGTGCAACACAATATTATTAAAAAGTCCATATCAATATACTTGAAAAGTGCAACACAATATTTTAATGAAAAGTGTAAGTTATTATAACTGAAAAGTGTAACAAAATACGAGTAAAAAGTGTAACATAACATTACTAAAAAGTGTAAGTCACTATAACTGAACATATTGTTGAAAATTGTAAGTCACTACAACTGAAAGTGCAACAAAATATGACTAAAATGTGTAGCATAACATTACTAAAAATTAAGTGTAAGTCAATATAACTAAAAAATATTGTTGAAAATAGTAAGTCACTACAACTGAAAAGTGCAACAAAATATGTGTAACATAACATCAATAACAAGTGTATGTCATTATAACTGAAATTATTATTGCAAAATAACATGCTAAAAAATTGTAAATTGCATGTTACACTTTTTCTTATTTTCAACATGCACTTTTATAATTAAAAAAAAAATATATGTGAAAATTGTTAGATGTAAGAATTGAACACTAGACCTCAACATAAAAAAGAATATTCTCAACCGTTTAAACTACATAAATTATCATAAATATTTTTCGCGTATTTTATTTTTATTATCCATCCTAACAATTTTTTAAAATTTACTCAATTCCTTATAAGGAATTGAGTCTACAAGAGACCTACCCAACTTTAATTTACTAAACCCTAAATCCCTAATTTAATCCCTAAAATAACTCACTATTTTTAATTTATAACTTTAATTTTAATTTTTAGAGTTTAATGGTTTAAGGTCTTAGGGTTTAGTGGTTTAGGATTTTAGGGTTTATTGGTTTAGAGTTTTAGAGTTTAGGGTTTAGTGGTCTAGGATTTTAGGGTTTAGAGGTTTAGAGTTAAGTAAATTAATATAGTCATTATTTTTAATATATAATTTTAATTTTTGTTATTAAAAAAATTACATATATAAATAAATGGTTTTATTTTAAGTAAAGTACAATAAATAAATTAAATATGTAATATTTAATAATTATATATTAATAATAAAACCCGTTAAAAATAATTTTTAAAAAAATCTTAAAATATATTAAATAAGTTAATATGATGACTTGTCTCATAAGGAGCCCATAATTGCTCCATATCATTTATATATATATATATATATATATATATATATGCAATTATAATTAAAATTAATTGTAGATTGATAATAGTTTTACACAACTAGATGCAAAATTGTTTGCATGTTTTTCGTATTTTGATTGTTTGCATGTTTTTCGTATTTTGATTGTTTGCATTTCACAACAATGAAATAACCCCATTAATCCTGCATTTCATACCAATGAAATAAGAGTGAAATGATAAATTTATTATTTTTATAGTTAATTAAATGATAAATTTAATTATTTAATTATCTGGTACTAAATACAGATTTAATTCATTTTCAAATTTTAAACGAAATTAATTATAATATATTTTCAAATTTTAAATGAAATTAATTATAATATATTTTCAAATTTCATGGTGTCTTTCATTACCATAAAATAGCATCATTAGTTCATTAATTAATCAATGTCCATCAAACTGCATTTACATTGTTCTCCGAGCGGCGGCGCAGTTGGTGACGACTGCCACCTCACATGAAACCTAATGGCCTCTTAGATTTTGAATCTGAAGGAAGGGGGGTTGAGTTTTGAAATGAAAAATGATGTGAGAGAGTTTAAAACAGATTATGATATGAGAGTATGTTTTTTTTTTATTCTTAATTGTAATAGGGTCTTGGATTTTGACTATAGTAAATAAACTCTTAAAAAAGATATACTAATATTTGGATTCGTAGATATATGATATGTTTGACTTAGTTGCCCAATTTGAATATTTCTAGTAACTCAAGAATAGGGCTACTCAGTTTGGTTTTAATTAAGAATTTAATAACTGTATTAATACCAAGTTAATTCGATGGTCAGAGTGATTCCGGAGATAGTGGATCATTTCTTTCTTTCTAGTGAACTATATAAGACGCCTTCACAACCCTTGCTTACAAAAACCTCATCAAAAATGTTTCTTTTTGATTTTTTGGGTTTAGGATTTAGTAAGAGGAGAATTGATGAGGAGGAGATTCCGCTGCCCGAAGTGTTGATTCAATACATACAATCTCGTATTCTGAGTGAAAAAGAAGCTGCTCAATCATGTATTATATCCAAATCTTGGTACAACGCCTGGTCCACTCGCCCCAACCTTTACTTTCGAATTCAAAGCGACGATGAACCCAATGGGCCTTTGGAATTTGCCAAGAGGACTGTACAAAGGTACGAGGCCTTGAACCTAGCTAAAGATCGAGAGTTTCAGTTTAAGGATGCTAAATTTGCTGCCTTGTAATCACGATCTTGTTAAAGAGTTATTTGTAAAAGCAAAGAAAATGGATTTTGATTTTGAACTTAAACAGCTGAATTCAACATTCTCATTACCAAGTGAGGTGATATCCAATAGCCTTGTGAGATTATGTGTATATGGGTGCAAAATTGATCTAGGGTCAGATAGAAAGGTAAGTTGTTGGAAACTTGAATCCCTTTGTTTAGAGGAAATATTTATAGATAGAGAGGTAGGTTCTAAGTTGCTTTTCTTATTCCCGTTTAAGTATACAGACCACCGGTATGCTGCAGCTTTTGGATTCAGAGCAGCTGTCCAAGGCCTGCGTCCCATGTCCATGAGTGTTAATTTGTCCCCATGCATATAATTAGTTTTAATGATTTGTGTTACAACCTTGAAAGTTATGGATTAGACACTTTAATTTGTTATTACAGTGGCGGACCTATGTGGATAAAGGGGTACAACTGTACCCCCAAAATGTAAAAAATCCTACTACTAATACCATATCACATAGCAGTTTGGAAAAAAAAACTATTTGGCCCACATTGAATAATAAAATTTTACAGCTGTGCTTAATTTTTAATTATATTTGGTCATTTGGTGTTTCTTTCAAATTTTATATACTACTACTAATTATTTGTTATTTTATAAATATAAAATAAATATATAATTGTTATTTATTTTAGATAAATTCTTATATACAATTGATTGTTAAGTGATTTAATATATTATTAATTGTCCAATTAAATTTTTAACCCATTAAATTATAAATAAGTCAAAATTGTGACTCAATTGTATCAATTGTACCATGCAATTGAGTGTGACTATTTATTGTCACCCGTGACTCGAGCATAATTTTCGATCAAATTATACTAGTCAAAAGATTCAGTCAATTTGAATCAATCATAAATTGATAGCTTGTGATAACTTCCCATATTGAACCAATTTTTCAAATAATATATTATTTATTCAAAAATAGGAGAAATGATGCAATTCCAATTTAATCCTCTTGATTAATTGATGTAATTAATCAATTTTCAGCACACCCAAAACTTTAATTTGGAGCCTTAGACCGGAACTTTAATCTGGAGCCTTAGACCAAAACTTTAATCTGGAGCCTAAATTGATGTAATTAATCAATTTAAAGCACAACCAGAGTTTAAATTGATGTAATTAATCAATTTTCAGCCCACCCAATATTGATGTAATTAATCAATTTTCAGCCCACCCAATCGGTCATTTTCAAGACTAGCACGAGACGGATCCCTTTGTTCTGGGCCTTTTCGATTCTCTGGAGAATGGTATCCAAAATTTAATTAATTAAATTAATTAATTAATTAATCTTTATTTTGTTCTGTAATTAGAATACTTGGTCCAAGCCTAACAGAAATTTGTTTTCTCTCTCTTTCTCCTTCTAGATTTCTCTCTCTTTCTCCTTCTAGATATTGCTAGGTCCGAAAATAAATTTAATTAATTAAGTTTGAAAGTAGATTAATAATATTATGTTCTGCTATTGTTGAAAAGTTTACGCCTGATCGAAGAATATGATAACACAAGTCGAGTCAAGGAAAAACCCCCCTTTTTCCTGCAGAACAGAATACGCCCAGGGGGTAGTGCTCGACTGGCGTTCCGTTCCCAAAGGTAAAACGACTTTACTCCGAATACAGTAGTACCACTGTATACGAAGCCTCAGCGAGGCGAACGTACTAGGTACGAACTGAACGTACTAATTCCGGCAACGATCAGTGTTTGCTTTGGAGAGCAAAGAACACTGCAGAGAGAGGAAAAGAGATCGAGGGGCTAAAATTGTGGAGATACTTGCGCTTAAATTCACGCACACGAACGTGAAAATAGTTTAATTAGGAAATAATTAAAAAAAATTATATTTATTTAACAGATAAAATTGTTGAATTAGAATATAATTAATTATTTCTTTAATTTGCGATTTTTATTCTACTGGAGTTTGACAAAATTTAAAGTGAATTCAACAATACAACTGAATCCATAATTTTGGGTAGATTTTATCAATCAAAATAAATTATATTTTCTCTTCAATATTTAAATAAGAGATTTTTTGGTTTACAATATATAGAATAAACCGAGGCCTATGGAATAATTAACTAACTCCCAATCAATATTGTGCTGAAATATCTTCACAAATCAGGTTGAATTAATAACTCTCAATAATACTCCCTCCTTTTTTATTATAAGATATTTTAGACATTTTCTCTAGTATATAAATGTAAGATGTTTTTATAATTTTTACTCGATTTATTTCAATTATGCCCTCCCTTTAACTTTAGAAACAATGTAATTAAAAATCTCCTCTATTGTCTAAGGGTATATCTGTCAAAACATACATTTTCTTAATTCTAGTCAATTACTCTAAAACATCTTACAAAAATAAAAACGGAGGGAGTATATAATATATATAACCTAAAATAACAACAATAATTAATTTTGGAGTATTTATATTTTTATATATTATAAACGGAGGGAGTATTTATATTTTTATACATTATAATATTTTTTAATATATTAATAAAATGTGCATTAATAAAATTATAATTTTAATTGTAAAATTAAAAATATTTTTAATAAGAATTGAAATTATAAAATAATTTTATATAGGTTATTATATGTATCTCTATAAAGTTTATAGATATTTATAGGGTTGACTTTGTAAGCTTTATGTTATTTGTAGAATAAGATTTTAAAATTCTAAATCTAAATTTTAAAGTAGACAAAATAAACATTTCGTTAAAGAATTGTGACATTTCTAGTAACCTATTTTCATGTCACAAAATAGTTTTTAATTTTCCCGTCAAGTTATTTTCACACTATCGCTCTTTATATTTATCCCACACTTCAATTAACTAATCAATTGAAAAAAGAAAGGAAAATTTAAGAAAATTGTAAAAAGAAAAAAAATTGAAGAAAATTATAAAAGAATCGAAATAGAGAGTGAAATATATCATCGAGTAGACATCTACAAAAGAAATCATACATGTTAATATTAGAGATTATTAACCCCAGAGTACAAAATCCACACCCTAAGTGTGTGCTGATACATTCCCCTTTTTAAAAAAAAAAAATCCACTTGGTAATACAAAATTTCATATGAATGGTCGATTATACCCCTTATTTGTTAATAGTTTTTTTTTTTTGTTTCTTCCGCCCCTTTTCATACCCCTGCAAGTCTGTCGAATCGAGGTGTCCATTCTTGGCCCTTCTTCCCAACTTTCTCCCCCATTCTTGGCCCTTCCAGCTTTCTTCCCAGCTTTCTCCCCCAGTCTGCCGATCCCCCTACCTCGCGCCGCCGCCCCTCCCACACCTCCGATTATCCGCAAGAAGTCAAAGAGCATTCACGATGGAGTCTTGATCTTTGCAGAGTCGAGGTCGATCTGTTCGCCGCCCGAGAGATCGACGAAGACGAGGATCTCGAGGTCCGGTCACGAACGCAGTAGATCGTTCGTCGGAGTAGATCCGAGTTATGGAAGAAGAAGCTGTCGACGAAGGCCCGATGAAGGAGATCTAATCTTTTCATTGGCCGGAATATTGTTGAGGCGAAGGAGTTCGGGCTCGTTCGCCGGAGTAGATCGTCTTCTCCGATCTACGCAGAGCCTGAATGCGCCGTTAAGGTGCTCATCTTCTCCGATCTACGCCGCTCGGCGGTGTAGATCTAGGGTTTTCTGAAAATAAGTTTCCCCCTATTTCTTCCATTATTTCTTTCGAGTTGGAATTTCGGGGGAGAGAGCAATAACCATTTCACAGATTCTCAGATTGGTTGGTAAACAGAGAGACACAGGTGACAGAGGGATGGGTTGCTCGTTCTCCGGATTGAATGCTCTCTTCAATGCCGTCAATGGCGCAGGCGATGTTCAGGTACACGTCAATTTTATGCGCTTTTCGACTTTTATGATGATCTTCAGTTTTTGGATGACTGACTAGAGTTTTCTTTTATTGTTTCGAGTTTTTATCAACAATTGATGACAGCTTTGCTTATACGCTTTGGTAGAGTAATGGGATACACAAAAGCAAGGGATTTTAATGTTGAGACGGCAAAAAAACTTTTGCTCGTTTCGTTATTCTATAATGCCAATGTGGCCTTTGCATTAGCAAGCCTTAAAGGAGTGAATATACCAATGTACATAGCCATAAAAAGACTTACACCACTTGCTGTACTTATAGCTGGATTCTTTTCTGGAAAGGGGAAGCCTACAACTCAGGTTTGTATTTTTTTTGTTTTTTCCTTTTGCAATATGATTATAGTATGTAGATTTTCACTGTGTCAATTTTGCCTGCATTTGTGTACTGTCTCCCATTTTTGGTAAAATTAACAATATTTTCTTACTATGTTGCTAAGTGACCACGGGCGGCATATTCCTCGTCATTTCAGCTTCTTTTTAGTCTCATTTAAAAAAAAAAATGTATAGAGCATTGGACATTTCAATTTGAGCTCCTTGCAATAAACATGAAGTTATGTTATTCAACTACTTTTATAGGATGTCTCCACGTCTCGAGCTTTAAGAGACTGGTTTAGTATCAAATTCGAAGTTTCAAGAAAATAATCGTGTTGGTGAGTATAGTTTGATTTGCATTATCAAAGCTTGTCTGAAATCGTCTAAATTGTTGTGTATACCTATTGCCTTGCCAATATACTAAAAAAAATGGTAGCGTGTTACAATGTGCATTCAACTAGTTTGGTATCAGAATCCTTTTTCTTAAATTAAATAAAAGCATTCCTAATTTTTCAGGTCACTCTATCTGTAGTTCTGACTGCTGCGGGAGTTGTTATAGCAGCACTTGGAGATTTTTCCTTTGATCTTTTGGCATATAGCATGGCCTTAATTTCTGTCTTTTTCCAGGTTAGCTGCTTCTTTGTGCCTTTTGGAGCTTCGAAATAATACATTTATCAGCTTCTTGATTAAACTGATTTTCATTTGCAGACGATGTACCTTGTTTTGGTAGAGAAATCAGGTGCAGAAGATGGACTTTCGTCAGTCGAAATCATGTTTTATAACAGCATTTTGTCTATACCCTTTCTTCTCTTCCTCATCATAGCTACTGGAGAATTTCCAGATTCTTTATCAATACTATTTGCAAAGGTTAGACCATCAAATTAAGGCATCACTGATCTCATATTTACATGCATTCATTGATTTTTCTTACTTGAACAGAGTACGTCATTCTCGTTTTTGCTTCTTCTTCTTCTTTCGCTGGTGATGAGTATAGCTCTGAACTACACCATGTTCTTGTGTACAATAGTCAACTCTGCTTTGACAACAACCATAGTGGGAGTCCTCAAGGGAGTCGTTTCCACAGTATGTTCTTTCTTCCATATTCTTATGAATAAATACGTAATGAAGTTCGAATTCTTACAAACGCCCCCTGATTGGTGCAAATTTAGCCATCCCAATCTGCTTCCTCTTCTTGACCATCCAATCATTGCAATCAAGGTAATTTTTTTTTTGTTGTGTTTTTTAAGTCTTCAATCTCATCTCCTTTCCTGCAAATATGTTCTTAGTTTTTTTAAAGAAAAGTTAATGTATGAACCTTGAATGACTATACCGGGAAAAGGGATTAACTATTTGCAGTATGAACCTCAATAGATTATTTATCTAAAAACTGCTTAGTGTTTATTGACCTGGCTTCCCAAGAACAATCCTGGAAGCATGAAGCATACTTGCTATTTCCTGCCCATCTGGATGAAATTAATTTAAGTATTTATCCACATCTTGATGCTACCAACAGTGTTTAATTTTTTCTCAATTAGTTGAATGTTGTTCTTTCGTTTTACATAAATGGACGGAGAATACTTTGTTGGGAAGTTGAATATGTAATAATTAATATAGTATTTTTCTGGTTGTTGTGAATCAATAAACATAATCTCGGTGTTCAATAATATATCTGAAATTCAATATATATATATATATATATATATATTTTTTTTTTTTTATGACTGAGTATGTGAACATTTTAATTAAATGTAATTATATATGTTCAATAATCGTGTCACCGTATTCAATATTTAAGTATATTCAATATATATATCGATATTCAGTGTTCAATATTTAATTATATTTAATATATATTGATATTCAGTGTTCAATATATATATATCGATATTCAGTGTTTAATTATGTAAAAAATATAAATTAAAATATTTGATATAATTTGACATAGTGATTATGTATGAGTTATTCATATTATTTTCTAAATCAAATAAATATTTTTATATAAAAAATTTGAATAAAGAAAATTGAACTAAATATTTTTTACTTAAAATTTAGAGAAAAAAAATCAATAAAAATCAGTCAGAATTAAAAATAATTTGAATAAAAACTTTAAGTAAAAACTGAATAAAATATAATTAAAAAATTGAATAAAAATAATTCGTTTAGTGAGGGAGAAACAAAATTTAAAACCAATTTTGAATAAAAAAATTTAATAAAATATAAATTAAAAACTAAATTAAAAAAAAAAACTTGGTAATAGTGGGAATTGATAATGTGGAAAATGAATTGGAGTTGAAAGGGTGGAATGAGAGGGATGTAGTTGCAGATTGATGTGACTGTTTTTTTAAGGGCACAAATGTCTTTTTACACTGGTATTTTGTATCTTCTAACACTATTTTAATTGAATGTACCTTGAAGGACTTTAAGGGTCCCATTTGTACTAGAAACCAACTCTCCCTTAATATTAGCTTAAAAAATAAAAGAATAAGAAAGTAGAATAAGATCCATTTAAAGAAAAAATAACCATTATATAGGAGATGAGATTAAGAATATACGAATTCATTCTGTTTCATTTAAATTTGAATATTAGAAGATAAGATTAAAATGATTTCAAATTTAAAAATAATAATTATGAGTAAATAATATTAAAATTATTATTTTAAGATGAAAATAGGAAAAATAGATTTTTTTTAATAAGAATATCTAAGAATGTAGAGATTTTGAAATAGACAATTTTGATTTTGGTGAAGAGAGAGATTGTGATAGAGTGTAGAAATGTGTCCCATTATATTCTCACACACAAAAATATAGAGTATTAAGATGAGATAAGATTAAGATATGATAAATTTTAGAAAATTCAAATTACCTAATTTACTTTAAGATAACAAATAATATTTTTATCTTTTAAAATAAAAATTACCTAATTTATTTATGATAACAAATTACCTATAAACTACTCCCTCCGTTTTTTTATATAAGATGTTTTAGGCCTTTTTTCTTGTTCATAAATATATGATGTTTTAGATTTTTTACCATGTTTATTCCAATTATGCCCTCCTTTTAACTTTGGAAAACAATCATAATTTCTAAATTACTCTAATTAACTAATCTTCAAGGCAAATCTTTTTCCTATACAAACTTGCCTTGTATGTAAAATATTAATGTAATTAGAAATTTCCTTTATTATCTAAGGGTATATTTGTCAAAACATACATTTTCTTAATTTTAGTCAATTATTCTAAAACATCTTACATAAAAAAACGGAGGGAGTATACAAATAATATTACCTAATTTATTTAAGGGAATATTATTCCCCTCTATTAAAGGGAATCTTTATCATTAAATAAAAAAAAGATTTACAATTGGTTTATCGAGTAATTTTAGAAAATTCAATTTATCTAATTTATTTAAGATACCAAATTTTGAATTTTGTTTTATAGAATTTTGAATTTTTTTACTGTATATTACATATTAAGATCAATTTTATCTCGATACTATTAATTTATTATAATTAAATTTATAGTTTATTAAATACTTGTCTAAATATTGTGTACATTCATTTTATTTTATATGTCTTTGAAGACCCGTAATTAAAACAATGATGTAAATAAAGTCTGGATATTTGATGTTGGGATTGAGATGCATTATTTGAAACGCTTAGAATGACTTGATTACACGATATTTAAAGATATGAAACGATGTTTAAAAAAAGTCAAAATCTTATTTATTGGAATCAATACACCATAGTGGAAAAACAAAATCAAAATCTTCTCTTCCTCTATCATTTTGTTTGGAAAAAGTCAAAATCTTAACCTATTAAGATATAATATCTGATGGATGTATTTTCATGTTTTAAAGATATAATATCTGATGGAATTTATAGTTAGCATGTAATCAATTTATAGTTAACATGTTGCCTGCGTAGATGACGTTTGAGTTAGTTGCATAATTTGAATATTCTTGTACCTCAAGATTAGGGCTAGCTACTTGTTTATTTTGATAGGGAATGAAAATCAGTAAATCCAAGATAATTATTAGGAATATAATATTAACAAGATTTATATATATTTTTATATTAATTCTTGGATCTTTTAAATATTTTATAAATATTTGAGGTAGATCTTGTAGATTGTATACTTGGAAAACTTTCACACTTATTTAGGAGGTATTTAGGAGGGTGTATTCAATTGAGATTCTGTTGGATTTTTTTGGACTTTAAAAGTAGGTGGATTTAGAAAATCCATAGACTCTATGCAGAGTTTGACTGACTTTTTTATTGATTTATATGGATTTTTATAGATTTGACAGGATTCTAAAATACACATTTTTTTTATTGATTTACATGAATTTCCATAAACTACGCCCCTAAAACTATTGATGCAAACGTATATCGAACACATTTGTATATAAAAAAATTATCTAAATTATTTAGAAAAAATACCAAAAATATATTAGTTCAAAAAAATATATTATTATTCATCATTATTATTCTCATCTTCATTTCCATACGGTTATACCTCGACTAGTTACTCTTCCATGTGAAGATGAGGTGAATGTTGATCTTCTTCATATCCGACTGAAAATTGCGACATTCTTTCCGAAACCTCTTCCAAAGCGGTGAATCTTGATCTTCTTCATATTCGACTGGAAATTAGCAACATTCTTTCCGAAGAAAGTTATGTAATCCAGCACAAGCCAATACTCTCTCTGGGTTTGAAATGGGAACGGTTGAAAATTGTGAATTGCGATTTGAAAATACCAAAAATTCTCTCAATCACATTTCTTAATGATGAAGATTGAATAACTCATACCAAAAATTCTCTCAATCACATTTCTTAATGATGAAGATTGAATAACTCACTTGCATTTCTGGGTGACGACCTTGACTACAACATTCTGAATAAATGTTCGTGAGATCTTAAAGTTGGCATGCTATAAAGAATAAATGTTCGTGAGATCTTAAAGTTGGTATGCTATAAATTAGGTGGGCGATCGAAAATATATTATTGCTAACCTTGGCCTTGTCAACTGTGTCGATATACTATAATTTTTAAAGAGAGAACATAATTTTAAAATACAGAAATGTAATCTTTTTCACGTTGTTTGAAGAAGAGAAGCAAGATGGACAACTTTTCGATTTTGTAAACTGAATGTCTGTTTTTTCTCTACTTTTCTGAGCTGTGATAGCCATGAACCAGTTTTATAATGTAAAATTATGAAATAATAAAAACTTTTATAATGTTTTTGTTTTGTATATCTTTTTGTTTCAAATAACAAGTGCTTTCGAAGGAGACTAATGCAGTAGGTTAGTAGTTGAAATTTTGTTAGAAGAACAACAATGCTTTTTTTTTCTTCTCTTTCAGAGTCTTTTGAGAGAATTGAGTATTAAAATCCATAGATTGTTGAATATCTAGAGATTTCTAAAGACTTTTTAAAATCCGTATTGAATAATACCTCAAAATTTTGAAAGACTTTTTAAAATCCAGATTGAATACCCCAAATTTTAAAAGTCCAAAAAAATCCAACAAAATCTAAATTGAATACACCCTCTTAATAAAATTATATATTCATAAACTCTAGCTATATTAATAGAGTGGATCCTACACGCCAAAACCCTTGCCATGTTTCTTTTTGATTTTGTGGGTAGGTTTATTAGGAGATCAATTGATGAAGAAGGCGAGGAGGAGTCTCCGAGATCAATTGATGAAGAAGGCGAGGAGGAGTTTCCGTTGCCTGGAGAGTTGATTCAATACATACAATCTCGTATTCTGAGTGAAAAAGAAGCTGCTCAATCAGCTATTGTATCCAAATCTTGGTACAACGCCTGGTCCACTCGCCCCAACCTTCACTTTCAAATTCGAAGCTATAAGGAAACCGATCAATGTTTGGAATTAATTCATGTCAAGAGGACTATACAAAGGTACGAGTCCTTAAACCTAAAGATTGAGAGTTTCAGTTTAGGGATGCTAACTTTGCTTCCTTGTAATTTCGATCTTGTTAAAGAGTTATTTGTGAAAGCAAAGAAAATGGGTGCGGTAGATTTCAAATTTAAAATTATACAGATTGATGACACATTCTCTTTACCAAGTGAGTTGGTATCCAATACCCTTTTGAGATTATATATACATGGGTGCAAAATTGATCTAGGGGCAGATACAAAGGTGAGCTGCTGGAAACTTGAATCTCTTTCTTTAGAAAGTATATTTATAGATGAAGATGCAGATCCCAAGCTTCTTCTCTATTTCCCAACTAGGTATACAGACCACCGGTATGCTGCAGCTTTTGGATTCAGAGCAGCTGTCCAAAGCCTGTGTCCCATGTCATGGTCTATTTATACATGATACCTTAAGATTTTTGTTTATTTAATTTTAATGATTTGTGTTCAACTTCTTTTTTTTTTTTTTTTTTTGACGGTGATTTGTGTTGAACTTGAAAGTTATGGATGAGAGGTTTTGTTATTACTGCACCATGTATACATATTATTTTAATTAATTTAATTGTGGTATGGATTTGTAAATTAGAATTATGCAACCTCATTACTATTTACTACCAATTCAATTATGAAACCATCCAAGTTAAAGAAAATCAAGATGGTGGGATATTCAACAAATTTCGAATAATAATCTATAACAATAGAACTAAAGAGAAGATATACTCCTTAAAAAAATATTTTTTTTGACATATTTTTTTCCTTTTCTTTAGTAAT
Source organism: Galeopsis tetrahit (assembly GCA_963675135.1). Taxonomy (NCBI): domain Eukaryota; kingdom Viridiplantae; phylum Streptophyta; class Magnoliopsida; order Lamiales; family Lamiaceae; genus Galeopsis; species Galeopsis tetrahit. Next base: position 75,411,962 of record OY776123.1, read on the forward strand.
TTTTCTTATGAAAGGAAGAAAATATCAACTACTTATGAAAGAATGGGAAAAATAGGAGATGCACTAATATATTTTCAATTAAAGGGAAATAATAAATAGGAGTAGTTTAGAAATTTTGGTGTAAAAATATTAAAAGCATAAACTTTTTTAGGAATGAAGTAGAGTGAACATAATCTCATAAAGAACCAATCAAAGTTGTGCCACATTGTACCTGGTTCACATATAAAGATCAATTTGCCAATGAAAAGATTTGGATGCTTAAATTTAATTCAATTAAGTATGATAATTAGAGAGCTTCACACGTCTCCAAATCAACGGCTCTATAGATTAAAATATATTTCATCCGTTCAATTATTAATTGAATATTTATCGTTTACACGAATTTTAATGTAAAAATGATAAAATTGACTTTTAGGATTGATATTATGGATATTTCAATTTTATTGAAGAAATAATTTTTTGTTTGTGTGTAAAAAGTAATGACATATAGTGTAAATAAGTACTTCATCCGTCTCATATTAATTTTCATAGGTAGATGGGCACGCAAATTAAGAAAGTGTAATAATGAGTGAAGTTTTGAGGGGTAATTTTGTAAAACTTTATGTATAAAGTAAAGAAATGAGTTAACTTTTGTGTATGTGTGTAGATAAAGTAATGACATTTGTGTAAAATTGAGGTTATTGTGGGGGTGGAGTTTATAAAAGATTTTCCATTTTAAGACTGTGAAAGTTATTATGGAACGTCCTAAAAAGGAAAGTGTGAAAGTTATTGTGGAACGGAGGGAGTAGGTGATTAAGATAGGGTTTTTTTTTTGAAGCAATAATAGTGTAAATAATACTGCTATAGATCTCCAAAATTGAGATGTAGGTAGAAATCTAAAAATAAAATATATTGTATTTTATATGTTGTGTGTATAGTAGTTGTGGTGTGTGCAGTAAAATTGGAGATTCGTTTAGCGGTTGGCCAAAAAAAAAAAGATTTGATAAAGATATTTTGAACATGAATAAAAAGAGAAAGTTTAACGACCGTCGTTCGCCCCCACGATTTTGCCGATAGCCCCGTCCACTACGCCGTGGCTTTAGGCGATCACTTTACTTTAAACAAACTCCTCTCTTCCCTCCCAAAATTGCCTGATTAAACCCTAATTCACACAGAATCTGAATCCCTCGCCCAAGAACGCATCGCAGAACAAATCTCCGCCGCCATCGACGACCGTGAAAACCGCCTCAGAGAAACCCCACTACATCTTGCCGTCCGCCTCAACTATCCTGCCGCCGCTCACAGACTCCCCGTTGCCGGAACAAGCATATCCCTTCACATGCTCTTTCTTAGGGGTGGGAATGGGTCAGGCTACCTGATAGGGGCCAGCTTATTTAGCCAAATAGACCGGACTCAAGTTTTTTCGTAAGCCTTTTAAGCCCAACAGACCGGCCTATTTAACTTCACACACATATATATAATATACTCATATAATATGTGATTTTCAAATAAATAAATAAAGTAAGAAAGTTTAGTAACACTAGTTATATTTGCTTCAAAGAATGCATCCAATAATTATAAACAATTTGGAGTTAATTACCTTCTTAATGATGCAACATGTTCCTGCCTAGTCATGTGTTTCATTTCCTCCAATTCTTTCTCATAGTCGCTTATCTACAAATTATAATAGAGAAAATTTATAAAAAATGCCATTTAGGCACCTAGCTTCTTAAATAAAGACAACTTTTATAATCTTTTTAAAAAAGGACAAAAACGCAGGTTAATAACTCATTATACCCTTATATTTAAATATGGAAATTAATTTATTAATTTAATAATTAAATAACAAGTCTTCATCTTCCTTATTTGTCGCCATAGATTTTTGGTTAATTTATTAATTTAATAATTAAAGAACGGGTTTCTTGGCCGAAAAACTCAAATCTTCAAGCTTTTTGGTTAATCCATGATGAATCAAACATAATCCCGCTGCATCTACAAACTATTGGCCATAGATTTCAGATTGGTGAAGCAACAATCCTCGATTTCCTCTTGAAATCGAGGGATCTTTTTCTTCTTTTAGTTTCTGTTTCAGTTTTGGGTGACCCCTCACGCCCAAAAACTGATTTCCGATGATTCTCAAAGTTTCTGCTGCTTAGAGGCTTGTTCCTCTCTTTCAACAACGGTCATGGCTATAAGGTCTCGTCTCCTTTGCTCTTCCATAATTGTTTCCTCGATCTGTTCTTTCGACTGCACATGATCAAGAGACTTTCCACGCGATCGTTTCTTTATATTCCTAGGGGATTCAAACTTCACCGATTTCTTCATTATGGATGACGGACGCGAAGCCGCCGGAGATACAGTATAAACTTTTAATTCCAAGGGTCAGATGAAGAGTTTTGCCAAGGGTATGATTATTAATTCCACACGTACACACATAATTTGCAAAGAATTTAGGATTTTTTAGATGATTTTAATTTAGGTTCAATTTTGCGTGAAATTGTGATGATTTACGTGCGTGTTGCTGAAATGTAGTTCATGATTATTTGTTATTGGTTTGGTCAAGGGATAATGCAGATCTTATTTTGCATATGTATACGTATTTCTGCATAATCACATTCTAATATGAAGACACCGTACTATTTTTTCTGCATTATTCATTTTATTATGCAGTTTTAGATTTCATTGTTCTGCATTATTCATTTTATTATGCAGTTTAAGATTTCATTGTTCTGCATTATTCATTTTATTATGCAGATTTAGATTTTATATTAATTTTCCAACCATGGTTTAGGGAGCAAAATGTTCTTCTCACTTCGTCTTCTTTCGTACTTCACGGTTTCCTTTCTTCACAAATTGAAAAACCCCAAAATTCTGCACAAAATTTACAAAGTTTGACCGGAGTTGTTGATAGAGTTTAATTTTAGGAAGTTTTAATTAATTGCGTAATTCGGGGGGCTTTAATGAGCTGATAGAACTTTAGTACCAAACCTGTTTTTCTTCTCATTTAATTTTAGGAAGCTTTTTCTTAATTGCGTAATTCTCGGAATTAATGAGCTGATAGAGTCAGCTTTAAATTTCAAACATTTAAATAATTTCTCCATCACTACAAAAAAGAGGTGTTTTACCGACGGTTATGCCGACGGATATTCAGTCGGTATTGGCTCTTACCGACGGATTTACCGACGGATTTCATCCGTCGTCAATGAGTTGGTCGGTAGTGGTTACCGACGGAAAATATGCATCCGTCAGTATATGCCGACGGATTCCCGACGGATTCAAACCAACCCGTTTTCAAACCGGGTCGCCTGTACCGACGGATTCAATTCCGTCGGCAGTCAAACCAACCCGTTTTCAAACCAAGTTTTCAAACCGGGTCGCCTGTACCGACGGATCCCAAATCAATTATTCGTCGGTAGATCCGTCGGTATATTTTGGACTTAAATTTTATTATTTTAATTTACCGACGGAATTTTCCGTCGGTAAGTATCAAAATTTTTTTTTAAAAAATTATATTCCGTCGGCTCGCCCGTCGGTATTACCGACGCTAAACCGACGGAATAGTCCGTCGGTAAGTACCAAAAATTTTAAAAAAAAATTTATTTGCGATCGGGATCGACCCGATCAAAATTGCTTAAATAATTCAATACACGATCAAAATTGCTTAAATAATTCAATACACGATCAAAAAATTGCTTAAATAATTCAATACACAAATCTAAATTACATCCAACAGAATAAACAAAATCGTCGTCCTTTGCTTGAGGAAACAACAAAAACTTGATGATGTAGACCAGAGTGCTAAGGCATCGAATGGTGTTCCGGAATTGGCAGAGGATCGATCAAGTAAGAAGCAAATAGAATTTTGCTCCTAATTATGACAACTATACCCCTCACTAGAATGCTTGAAAAAGCTCTGTGAAATATTAAAAACGTAGTAAACATTAACAAAAACTTATATGAGAAATAATTTAACAAGAATGTGAGTATATTAATACGTACCTTGGAGTATATTAAACTGTCCTTCGCTGACTTGGACTGCATCCCTGCCATTTCAAAATCAATTCCAAAGAATCAAGATTCAATTGTCATTTTATATATTTAAACATAAATTAAATTATCATAAAAATTCATCATACCTCAACAGAGATCAAGTAACTTCATTAGGCTCGCATAGTTTCGGTCGGTTTCAGCAAACTTCATTACTACAACAACATGAATTAAAAACTTGTTATTTGTCACGATACAAACAAGACATATAAATCTGAAAAACTTGTTATTTTTTTAAATATTTTTCAATAAATCTGCACTCACATCCAAAAATAATTCAATTTCACTATAATTTAGAATTTCCATTTTTTTCTAACAATTATAAATTAATTAATCACTAATTCATAAGAAATTAATTCAACCATTTGACCCGCACAATATTATTATTGTTTGATTGATCCATTTGTTCAAAATTGTGGACATAATACGTACACATTCTCATTGAAATATCTATTAATCCAACTTATACTTAATTATATGTAGAAACTAAGGATGTCAAAATTACAGAAAGGACCTTCTCCTAACCAACACCTATCATTCAAGATATTACTTTGAAAATCGAATTTTTAAAATAATATTTGTGTTTCTTTTGTGCATTTTAGTAGAGAAAATTTAACTTTTGAAATCCATATATAAAGAGGGAGTTAATTGTATTGAAAATTGTGATAATAAGTTTATAGATGTTGTAGGGGTTATTTTTTAGAACAGTTTTTAAAATCTAAAATAAAATCGGTGTAGATCTTAAAAATCAAATCATTTTTTTATAATCACACTAATCAAAGCCCTTGACAATAACATCATATATCTAGGCTAGCTATCTACATAACGTACATTTATATGCTGCCTTCTTTCTTTTTTTTTTTTTTAATAATATAGTAGTAATTAAATTAAATTTTTTATGTAATGAGAGAGAGTAATTCACTGAGCAAATTTTTTATGGCCAAAAAAGCGAGATCTATTGTATGTGGTGAGTTATCAACTATCTATTCTCAGAAAATCAGCCGACGAATACTCCTAAATATACATATTCATAAGATTATATACAATAAATCCAAATATAAAACTAAAAAAACAAAGAAGGGATGTGCTCACCTGACTTGGACGGCGGCGTGTCGGGGAGGGACGGTAGGGTGTCGCCGGACTGCGACGCGGAGGGACTGCGACGCGGACGGTGGGATGGGCGGACTCCGGCCGGAGAAGGGGGTGGCGCCGCTGCGAACGTGGGCAAGGGGCAGCATGTGGCGAAGCCTAAAATGAGGAGACGGTCGGAGCATGATGGTGACGGTCGGAGAGGGAGATGGAGAGACATAGAGAGAGGGAGAGAGGGATGCATAGAGAGGGGGATCGATGGAAATACGCGTGAAATGAGAGAAAGTTGCATTTATAATCGAAAATGCCGACGGAAATGGCGACGGATATTTCGGTCGGCTTTGGCTCGTTGCCGTTAGCGACGGAAATGGCGACGGATATTTCGGTCGGCTTTGGCTCGTTGCCGTTAGCGACGGAAATGGCGACGGATATTTCCGTCGCCATTGGATTTTTATAACCAAATGATAAATAATTAAATTATAAGTTAATTAATAAAATAACCAAATGATAAATAATTAAATTATAAGTTATAACCAAATGATAAATAATGAAATCTTATAAATTTTACAAAATAAAATAGCTAGGTTACATTAATTTAATATTCATCTTCATCTTCGTCTTCATTTTCATTATTTGCCACATCTTCCTCTTCCTCCTCATCTTCTTCATCCTCATCTTCTTCATCCTCCCCCTCGTCATGTTCATCCTCCTCCTCATGTCCACTATCGTTTTCAATAACAATCAATTGTGGATTTGCAGCCGTCAAGTCTACCGAAAGATTAAAATCTCCCGCAAACACTTCAGTTTGATTCTCTATTTGTTCCATTTGAAACGGAGGTTCATCTTCATCGTTGTTTTCCTTTTGGGGGACCTCCACCATTGACCTTGCCTTCACTTTGCAAACAGCGTGCCATTCTGATCTATTACGTTTTCCAGCTCCTGGATACGTGCAGTAGTAGACTTGAGATACCTGAGAGGCAAATACAAACGGATCATCCCCGCTATACTTCCTTTTCGAATTAACATCCACAAGCTTGTACTCCGGATGAATTTTGGTTCCTAAAGGGGATGTGTCAAACCAATGGCACTTGAACAACATTACGGTTATCACTGGATATCCCGGATATTCAATTTCAACGACTTCGTGCAACACCCCAAAGTAATCACTTGCATCTGCATTGTAATTCGCACCCCTAAGCCAAACACCACTGTTGTTAGTCGTTCTTGTTGATGCATACTCTGATGTATGAAACCTGTAGCCCTTCACAATATAGCCGTTGTAAGTCCTCACACGCCGTAGTGGTCCCTGGCTGAGATCCTGTAAGAACCGGCTCTGAAAATCGTGTGATTGTCCCTATACGTACAGTTAAAATTAACATTAATCAAAACAATTATTTGTTCACGTAAAATTCAATTAATGATACTCACATAACGTTGGAACCATCGGGCAAATTGACGTTGAAGACTAGTATCTATGTCTCTATCTGAGATGTTTTGATCTGCATGTCGTAGTTCTTGTGTATACATCCTAATAATTCACAACACAATTAGATGATAAATGACGCACGTTTAGTGCTATTTAATTAGATGATAAATATATGAAATACTTACTCAATGTAAGGCTGAACTTCATCACAATTCAATAACACGTACGTTTGTGCTATTTCAGCCTCTGTGTGTGCTGACCAATATCGTTCAGTGGCTTTTCCTATAGGTCGCCCCTTAGACTTGAATACAGAGAGCATGCCATCGACTTCTTGTTGCGTACCTCTACCATCGAAGTTACGTGGTTCATTCCTGATCCTCGTGTTGACATGGTCTTCAAAATAATATGAACAAAACATGCCAACCTCTTCATTCAAATACGCATTAACAATCGATGCTTCGACGTTTGCCTTCTGTTTAGCATTCCGCTTCAAGTTGTGGAGATACCTAAAATTATAATAGTTAACAAATTAAAATAAGGCTCCTTATACTAAAAACTAATTAAATGAGAGAAATAGAATTGTTCACCTCTCAAATGGGTACATCCACCTGTACTGCACTGGACCACAAATCCTAGCTTCATACGCTAAGTGAACAGGTAAGTGTTCCATCGAGTCAAAGAAGCTAGGTGGGAAAAAACGTTCCAACTTACACAAAATAACTGGAATGTCTCGTTCCAAACGATTCATATCATCAACCTTGATTGTTGTAGACGTTAAATCTCTAAAAAAAAGACTTAATTCAGTGACAGCCCTCCACACATTCAGAGGAAGAAATTCTCGAAACGCAATAGGTATCAAGCGCTGCATAAAAACATGACAATCATGACTCTTCATCCCTGCAACTTTGCCTTTTGTTGTGTCTACGCATCGACTCATGTTTGACACGTAGCCGTCCGGAAATCTTAACTCTTTAATCCACCTACACAATTCCTGTTTTTGTGCCTTATCTAGTGTGTAGCAAGCCTTTGGATATTTACCTGTAAGGGTATCCTTTTCCAACTCATCACGGCGACAAATAGTGTTCAACTCTTCCCTGGACTTTGGAGTATCTTTCGTCTTGCCTTCTGTGTTCATGATTGTGTGAAACACATTGTCAAACACATTCTTCTCAATGTGCATGACATCCAAATTGTGTCGGAGCAATAGTGAACTCCAATATGGCAAGTCCCAAAAAATACCCTTTTTCTTCCAGTTACCTGGGATTCCTTTGTTGTGTTCTTCTGCATTTTCCTCCGTAGTTTTTTTCAAACCCGTCCACTCAATCTCATGTAACAGACTATGTCCTGTACGATTAATAAATGTTAGAATAAATGTAACCCAAAATTAAAAACATGTTAAAATAAATGTATAAAATACCATTTCGAAGGGGCGGTCGATTGTTTGTGACTGTTACATTCTTCGTGAAGTCCACCTTATTAAACATGTGTCTATACCGACGGAATACCTTTCCGTCGGTAAGAGACGCGTATAAAAAAAATTAAAATGCGCATTCTTAACACTCCAACCACACTCAAAACAACCTACTTCTTCACAAACATCAAAAAATAAAAAAATACAGAAACTCATGTCTTCATCTTCGTCATCGATGAAAATTGTGGTATGCCATTGTGGAAAAGAAGCTCGTGTGTGCATGTCGAAGCAAGAAAAAAGCAGAGGTAGACTATTTTATACTTGCCCAGATTCACTAAATCGTTCTGGATGCTCCTTTTTTGTTTGGGCCGATGAACACGAAATTCACGGACAAGGAACGAGTTCACACGGAATGTTTCCGGGCATGGTGAGGAGAATTGACTCACTTTTGCTTGAAAATCAAGAGCTCAACAAAAAGTTGAATCATGCGCAACTAGTTGGGGATATGTATAAGGATACATCTGACCAACTAACCTCAGAATTAGGATTTGAAGCTGGAAAAGTTGAAGAGCTAAAGAAGCAGAGGAACTTTCTTATTGTGGCCATAGTATTCTGTGTTCTACCCTATGTGTTCAAGTTTATAGGTTGGATGTAATCCTAAGTTTATGTCTCTAATATGTATTGCTAAGTTTATGTAATGCTAAGTGTATGCATGTAATGTAACCACAACAACAGCCTTTCTTCAAGGCAATTTTCAATGAAAATGTTGTTTATCTATCACATAGAGTCTCCCATCACATTCACATTCACATAAACACAAACATGAAAAAACATAGTACATTCAAACATAAATGAAGATCCAATACAGATCACACATAAAACATAACTAAAATTAATATACACATTCTTAACACATAAAACACACATAACTAAAATTAAACAACTAATACTTAAACATAAAAGTAAATAGTTCAACAATAATGCAGATAAAAATAAATAGTTCTACAAGACATAAAAGTAAATAGTTCTACGAGACATAAAAATGAAATTGTTCAATAGAAATAAAAAATAAACTGTTCAGAGACACTCATTAATCACCAAAGGTCCACATATCAATATTAGGGTCGCCAACGAACTGCTGACCCAGATCGACGATGACGTCATCATCCTGCTGCATGGTCGGGACATAGCCTGAGGAGGCTGGGGGGCTGAGGAGGCTTGGGGGGCGCCTGGGGGAACATACGTCGTCGGTAGAGGAGCTTGCATGGTTCTCTGATAAACCTCCTCGATCCTCTCGTCCGACCACCCCATCTCTCGACCCATATTCACATGCATCACATGCATGAAATGGTTGAATTGTGCCATCGTCACATCAGGAGTTGGGGTGGAAGATACGGAACCCTGCGATGCCGTCTGGGACGGACCAGCGCCGGACCTGACATCAGCGCTCATACGACCAAGGCCCAGAGTACGTCCGCGGGTGGTGGGGGCAACTTCCAAATAAACCCGGTCCACCTCCTCGACTGTAGGGGCACTGCTGGTTCCGGCTTGAGTAGGGTCGACTTGAGTTCCGATCTCGGCTATCCTCCGGTTCATCTCCAACTACATAATTAATAATTTTAAATTAATAGAATAAATTATAAAAAATGTATTTAATTAAACAATTTTATTACTTACGTGGAGGTTAGTTGTGCGCCCGTATGTGGATTGCTGTGTATCAGCATTAAACGGATGAGCAATGCTCATCCGGTCCAAGTGAGTGGGTACACGCCCCGTATCCCGTTCCTAATAATTAAATTTATGTATTATATATATTAAATATATAATTAAATTTATTGAAATTAATTAAAAAATTAATAAACACTTACAATGACCATCGACTGCTCAAGGATGGACCGGGCTCCAGTCCGATGCCTGGACATCCCACCCCCAACGTCGGATCTCCGGTTGGCCCTAGCAATCTCACATTTCCTGATGTACGCAAGATCCAGCCACTCCCTCGTCAATGAATCCCACAACACAACATCATTATCATCCTTACCCAAGCTCTTGCGCCGATTTACAGAAATACTTGAACATAGCCTGGTCTGAGTACATATTCCGATCCCAAGTGGTTTGTTTCTGCACATATAATAAATTGTTTATTATTGAACAAATTAACAAACATTAATTAAATAATTAAGTAATTAATTACTACCTGAAATTCCTCGAAGTACGCCAACTTTTTTTGTTTTGGGACCTTCTTCCAGGTAATTGCACCCGCAGAGATCGGTAAAGAGCCAAAAGCAATCGTGCATGCCCTGGAGACCTCGTTACCAGGTAACAATCTGTGACATTAATTAACAAACAAAACACATTATAAATTAAAACGAATGCGAAATTAATTAATTATTAATTATTAAACAATAAAAGTATTTAATTACTTACACTCCTCCATTTGTAGCCCAAAGGCGCTCCCGGCCATCCCGAGCAGGAACAACAGGATGGTCCCGGACAGACGAATGAGACGACGGCTGACCAGGCGACGGGTGTGGAATGGGTGGCGGAGGCGACGATAATGGTGTTTGTGGCAGTGTAGGCGCCGGCGCCTCGGGTCTAAGTTTCGATCAACTCTTCCTCGATCGGCTACGTGACCCGGAGGCCCCGTGAGATCCCGAGCCACCAGAGGCAGCAGCACCATTTCCAGTCATCTATTTAATTTAAACATTTAAATTAATAAATTATATATATAATACTAATTAATTAATAATAAATTTCTTAATTTAATAAAAAACAATAATCTAATAAATTAAAATTTAATCCCTAAATAATAACCTATTTTAATAAATATTTTTTTATTCAATCAACAATACCTAATTTAATCAATAATAACTTATTTTAATAAATAATTTCCTATTTTATTCAACAATAACTAATTTCCTATTTTATTCAACAATAACTAATTTATTCAATAATTTCCAATTTTAATTAACAATTTTCTATTTTAATTAACAATCTATAACCTAATAAATTTAGTAACAATTTTTTCTAACTTTAAAATAACAATTTCCTAATATAATTAACAAAGCCCCTAATTTAATCAATAATTTCATAATTAGTAAATCAACAATATTAATCAATAATTTTTTATTCAATAACCTATTTTAATAAATAATTTTTTACTCAATCAACAATACCTAATTTAATCAATAATAACCTATTTTAATAAATAATTTCCTATTTTATTCAACAATTAGTAAATCAACAATATTAATCGAGCTAATTATAACTTACAATATCATAATTTAATTATGTAATTAACTCCACTCCAACGTATATGCAAATTAAACAATAATATCAACTATATATATAACATCAATTATGCAAACATGCAATATCGATCTTAACAAATCACATTAATTTATTATAAATAACTATATATATACATCAACTAGCTATATATAGGCAATTATCCACTTACAATATCAACTAATTAATTAGATATATCAACTACATACATTCAAAATAATTAACTATATACATCAACTACAAACAATTTCATATGAATATATATAACAATTTAAATTAACACATGCAATTTAATTCATAATTATAGGCAATACAATATAACTTAAAAATTAATTACTAACAAATTAAGAAAGCGTACCGTATAGATTTTCTAATCGACGAGTTTAGAGAACACCTCGACAGAGCCTCTTCTTCGCTCTTCTTCGCGCAATAGAGGAGATAGAAACAGAGGGAGGAGGGCTTTCTTTCTCTCGAAAGAGAAAGAAAGTAATCTGTTCTTCAGTTTATATACAAAAAAAATTGCCTTTACCGACGGAAATTTCCGTCGTTAATGACCAGATTAAATTTTGGGTGTCGATAAAGAGGCGGTTAGTTAATGCGGGTCGGTTACCGACGGAAATTTCCGTCGGTAATGAGGCGGTTAGTTAATGCGGGTCGGTTACCGACGGATATTTCCGTCGGTAATGACCAGATTTAATTTTGGGATTCGATCAAGAGGCGGTTAGTTAATGCGGGTCGGTTACCGACGGAAATTTAAAATACCGACTGAAAAATCCGTCGGCCGGTGACCCAAAAACGACACCGTGTAGAGAGTTCTGAGTGTCCGTCGGCATATCCGTCGGCATTCCGTCCGCAAAGCCGACGGAAATTGAATTCCGTCGGCAGAGTCTTCTGACTTTGAATTCCGTCGGTAATCCGTCGGTATAGCCGTCGGAAAAGTAATCCGTCGGTATACGTCCGTCGGCAAAAACGAGCGTTTTTGTAGTGCATATTAATTCCGAATTTATGTATTAAGGGCATGATGGTACATTTATGTGCCATTTTGTCCTTATTCTGAAACTATTTTGAATCATGTCTTTATTTAAAAAAACATTAGGTGAAATGACCTTTTATGTGAAATCCCCAATATAATATAAGAATTTGGAGTTAAATCTGCACGATTTTGCATATTAAAAGAGAAAATAGTTTAGTAACACTAGTTATAATTATTTTCTCTGTAATAGTTGAAAAAACAGTTGAATATATATATATATATATTTTTTGGAACATTTGATAAATTTGTTATTACTTTCATTTCTTCATTTGATATGTTGGGTGACTTGCTACTCTAGGTCACATGACTAAAATTAAAGGGAAATTCTTAAATGCACACTCTAGGTCACATGACTAAAAGTAAAGGGAAATTCTTAAATGCACAGTGTGTACGCACCAAAAGTTAAAAATCTCTCCAACCTATCTATTCAACAACAATTAAAAATTAAGAGAAAAAGGGAGAGATGAGAGTTCGAAGAAGGCACCGGAGAAAAATGAAAAGATGAGAGATGAAGATGGCGGTGGTTGAAGGGTCCTACGACCTCCCTCTCATGAACGGAAGACGAACGGTGAGGGTTGCGGTTTTCCCGATCTATTACAGATCTGAGAATTTGTCGGCGGTAGCTTCCGATCGACGGCGCGTGAAGCCTCTACCGCCTCCAAAACGGGAAGATGAGAGATGAAGATAGCGGCGGTGAAGGGTTTTTGCTCGGCTGACAACGGCGACACCCATCTCTCTGGCAACCTCCCTCCTATGAACGGAAGACGAACGGTGAGGGTTGCGGCGTCTTTCACGACCTCCATCTTCATCGAGGTTAGCCCGATCTGTTACAGATCTGAGTCTTTGTCGGCGGTAGCTTCCGATCGGTGGCTGTGTGGTTATTTTCTAGCGCAAACATATTGTCTTTCCAGTTTTGTTCTTTTTTGAAATTCTTTGCTGCTTATTTATTTTTCTGCTGGTACATCTTGTACTTGTACTCCTTGAGAATTGACCAGGGGACCAGGGGAAGAGTTTTTGAGTCGGTGAAGAAGGCTTGAGAAATGACCAGGTGGAACGGTGTTTGATGTGTTTTAAAATAACTTAAGAAATTTTGTTATTGAAAAAAAATATATATATTATTATTAAAAAGTGGTAATTTTGTTACTAAAAAGTGGTAATTATTATTATTTAAAAGTGGTAATTTTGTTACTAAAATGTGGTAATTATTATTATTGAAAAGTGGTAATTTTGTTATTGAAAAGTGGTAACTATTATTATTGAAAAGTGATAATTCTTATTATTGAAAAGTGGTAACTATTATTATTGAAAAGTGATAATTCTTATTATTGAAAAAAAAAAGGGATAAAATAGAAAATATTATTATTGAAAAGAAAAAAATTAACTATTATTAGGAATCAAACCTATGATTTCATGGGTATGAAAGATGTTTGAAACCACTTGGACAGCAGTAACTTTGTTCAATATTTTCGCCCTTACTCATACTAGAGAGTTAACCTGTGTATTAGTGTGCACGTGTCTAGACCAATTTAAAAAATATGACAACATAATGGCATAATCATAGGAGACCAACTCAAAATTAAAATTTGTGTAAATTTATTGAATCAAAATCAAAAGGTTGAAAACGTCTAGACCAATTTAAAAAATATGACAACATAATGACATAATTTTTTTTTAATCCATATATATTATTCCTTCAGTCCGTTTGAAAGTTTTCTATTTACATATAAAGTTTTCTATTTATTATATTTAAAGTGAATTATTGAAAAAGAAAAATATACTCCCTCTATTCACAAAAAATGTGCTCATTTCTTTTTTTAGGTCCACAAAAAACGTGGTTATTTTATTTAAATAGTTAACTTTTGAAGATATATCTATCAAATATATTTTTTACTCATTATATTAAATATATTCTTTATAATTAAAATATAATTTATTTTAAAAACGTATATAAAAAAAAGTGACAACACTTTTGATGGACAGATAGAGTAAAAGAGAAAAATAGTAGTAGGAGACTAACCAAAAAACAATATTTTCCTATAGATCAAAGGTGTGTTTACCTTTTTTTTATACGTTTTTTTAAAAACAATCATATTTTAATTATAAAAAATATATGTGAAACAATGAGTAAATAATATTATAGTAGATACTTTATCTTTTTAATAAAGTAAAAAAAAATGGATCACACTTGAGTACCCCCTAGTTTTAATTTTAATTTTTAATTTATATTTTATGTGCACCCATTAATTTAATGAGTTCACCCCTAAATTATATTTATACTACAGTTATCTGCACCCACTCATTTTATGAGTTCACCCCCAAATCATTTCTTTTTTACAACAATTATCTACACCCGCTCATTTTATGAGTTCGCCCCCAAATTATTTTTTTACCACAGTTATCTGCACCCCGCTCATTTTATGAGTTCACCCCCAAATATTTTTTTACTACAGTTATATGCACCTGCTCATTTTATGAGTAACCCCCAAATCATATTTATACTACAGTTATCTGCACCCGCTCATTTTATGAGTTCACCCCAAATCATTTCTTTTTTACAACGGTTCTCTACACCCGCTAATTTTATAAGTTCATCCCTAATTTTTTTTACCACAATTCTCTGCACCCACTCATTTTATGAGTTCACCCCCATTTTTTTTTAAATAATTACATTTAAAATACTATATTATCTTTTTATTAATTTACACAAAATATAATAATAAAATCAACCATAATTTATACATTTACAATATGTAGTCGAGTCATTGTCGAGTTACCGTCGATTCACCACTAAATCACCCATATTTTAGAAAAAGAAAATCGTAAAAACATAATTTAAAAAATCTATCAAAATAAGACACAAATCTCAATTTTTTTTTCTTTTTAATTTTTCTTCCCATTTTCAGTTTTTATTCAAAAAAATTTATTTCTTCATTTTTTTCATTAGTATTTTTTAAAATTTTAATACAAAATAATATTATATGTATGATTTTATTATACTCAATAATACAATAAGTAATAATCAGTAATACACTAATACCATTAAAAATAATTAGTACTCCAATATCTTATACAATAACAAATAATTACACATATCTAATTATATTAAATAATACTAAAATCAATTATTAGTAATACCACGAACAGTAATCGGTAATACCATTAATATTAATCAATAAAATTTTATACAATAACAAATAATTCCACACATCCAATTATATTCAATAATACCAAAAACAATTATCAGTAATACAATGAACAGTAATTAGTAATATCATGGACATTGATCAGTAATATCTTATACAATAATAAATAATTCCACAAATCTAATTATATTAAGTAATACCATAATCAATAATATGTAATACCATAAAAAATAATAATAATAATCAGTAATGTCTTAAACAATAATAAATAATTTCACACAATCAGTAATACCACAAACAATAACCAGTAATACCACAATTAATAATTAATAATACCGTAATCAGTAATCATTAATTTTAATTCATTTGTATATTAATAGTAATTCTACAATCAATAAATAGTAATACCAGTACCAATAACTAATAGTACCATAAAAAAAAAGTGGATGGAGTGCAAATCGGGGTGTACTGAAGAAAATAGGGGTGCACATTACCAAACCCAATTGAAGGGAACCCTAGCCCAATGGGAGGGCACCCTAGGTTAGCAGTCGTCGTTTGAGATTTCATCAGCAAGGTCACCGGCTTTGAGTGTCGGCCGGTTAGAGATCCATCGACAACATACTCACATTCCTCCGTCGGGCTGCCGTCAGCCGGAGGAAGAGGATGCACAATAGTATGATGAAGAAGACGGACAAAGCAATATAGCTTCGATTTAGGCAGAGATGAACGACGAGAGAGAGAGGCGGTGTCGATCCGAGTGTTGCAGGCGAGAGCCATTGATGCCGAAGAAGCTCCTGGATCGCGAACACAAGGGAGATTGATCGAAGCAGTCGCGTCGGTGGTCGAAATGAGAAGAGAATTTCGGCCGCCATGGATCGTTGCCGAGATGGAAGATGATGTCCATTGTCATGGAAGTGAAGAATCGCGATTGCGATTCGAATATGGGTCTTGGGCTTCAGCGGCCGGGACGGAAGCGCCGCCGTTGCCGTCAAGGGGGTGGTCGGGCATGGTGGTGGTTGGGTCGCCCGCCGATCGACATGAATTTTCGGCAGGTCCTTTACTCATCAAATTAAAATTGAAATTCAAGTGCACTGCCGATCGACTAAAATTTAAAAAATACACATGCAAAAAATGTAAAAGAAATGTAGGAAAATTTAAAATAAAAAAGGAAAAGGAAAAAAAAAATGAATAAATAAAAAATTTGGAAAAAAAAAAAATGGAAAAAGAGTAGGGGAAAGGAAAATTAAAAAGTAAAAAATCGAGATTTATGGCTAATTTCAATTTTTTTTATTAATTATATTTTTACGATTTTTTTTAAAAATATGGGTGACTTGGTGGTGAATCGATTTTTTAGAGTTTATTTTATTATATTTTGTGTACATTAATAAAATGATAATATATTCTTTTAAATGTGATTATTTTTCTAAAAATATTTTGGGGTGAACTCATAAAATGTGCGAGTGCAGATAATCGTGGTAAAACAATAATATGTGGGTGAACTCATAAAATGAGCGGGTATAGATAACTGTGGTAAAAAATAATTTGGGGGTGAGGTGAGCGGGTGTAGACAACTGTTGTAAAAATATGATTAGGAGGTGAACTCATTAAATTAGTGGGTGCAGATAAAATATAAATAAAAAATCGAAATTGAAATTAGGGGGGGTGCAAATCATTATTGGGTGAACTAAAAAAAATTGTGGGTGCGAGTTTATTGAGGGTGAACTGAGTAAACAGATGGGTGTGTGACTGGAATCTGAGGCCCAATAACTGAAAACTCATAGGTAGGGGGCATGGTGCATGATGCATCTAAGTGTATACAAGTATTTGCCAAAAAAAAATACTCAAAATTTAATTATTTAAATAAATAAACATATTTTTTATGTATAAAAATATTAAATTGAAAGAGTGAGTAATAATATTTCATGACCGACCTGCAGCCAGAGCAGTGCACGGGGATCCGTGGCTTGTTGTCATCACCTAAGAAATGTATAAAAACACAACAAAAGAGAAGATAATCAACTTATGGGGGAATTACCAAACACAAACCAAATAATCAATCCCGTCCCATGCATCTGCATAAAGAACCAGTCACCAAAAGTCGTGCCACATTGTGTACCTGGTTCACTTATAAAGACCAATTTGCCCCTGAAAAGATTTGGATGCTTAATTAAATTATAATATTAAAGCGCCATCTGTTATCTTTATGAACATAATTAGAGCTCATCACATCCCCAAATCAACAGCTCTATATCAAGCTGGATTATAACTTGTGTTATTAAAGCACATTTATGATTTTGCAAGACAATGGGGGCATTTTGGAGTTTTCACTTCAATTATTTTCTATTAGTAGAAAGTTCGGATTTGATTTTCATTCCACGAATTAATCAATTGTATTTATGTACTACGACTAGTTAATTACCAAATATACTTATTATAATAATTAAAAGAAAAAATCTAATTACCTAGCGCGCAGATTCTGCATTCAAAAAGAAAAAAAGGATTTCATAAAAAGTGAAAATTCAACGACCGTACTTTTAAGTTTTAACCTCCTTCCCTCCCTCCCTACCCCCACTCCACCGGCCACCTCTTCTACTTGAACAAGGCAAGAAGCAAAGCACTTCAAGTAACAAAGAAGGGGATAAATTTCAGAACACAAACCACCGGCAACCGGTTTAGAAACTGAAATGTCCAAGTCGTCAACGTCGTCGCCGTCGGCCACGGCAGCCGTCGTTCGCCCTCAAGATTTCGCCGATAGCCCCGTCCACTACGCCGTCGCTTTAGGCGATCACTTTACATTAAACAAACTCCTCTCCTCCCTACCCAAATTGCCCGATCCAACCCTAATTCACACCGAATCCGAATCCCTCGCCCAAGAACGCATCGCAGAACAAATCTCCGCCGCCATCGACGGCCGTGAAAACCGCCTCAGAGAAACCCCACTACACCTCGCCGTCCGCCTCAACGACGCTTCCGCCGCTCGCGCACTCGCCGCTGCCGGAGCAAACATATCCCTTCAGAACGCCGCCGGGTGGAATCCGCTACAAGAAGCCCTCCTCCGCCGCTGCCCGGAGATCGTTGCGCCCCTCGTTCAACACCACCATCTCGCCGCCTGGTCCAAGTGGCGGCGACGCCTCCCCCGGCTCGTCGCCGGGCTACGTCGAATGCGCGATTTCTATATGGAGATTTCGTTTCATTTCGAGAGCTCCATTGTCCCATTCGTGGGGAAAATTGCCCCTTCTGATACTTACAAAATCTGGAAGCGCGACGGAAACCTAAGGGCCGACACCTCACTCGCCGGGTACGACGGGCTGAAAATCCAACGCGCGAATCAGAGCTTCCTTTTCCTGAACGACTTCAATTACAGTGACTCCATTGATTCCGACGTCCCCCGAGGGTCACTCCTTATCCTAAACCACGACGAGAAGAAAATCTACGATGCGTTTGAGAATGCCGGAAACCCTTTATCGGACGCCGACGTTACAAATTTTTGTAACCAAACAAGCGTCTACCGCCCCGGAATGGATGTGACAAAAGCGGAATTAATCGGGCGCACAAATTGGCGCCGTCAAGAGAAAACGGAAAATGTTGGGGAGTGGAAAGCCAGAGTGTACGAAATGCACAACGTCCTGTTTACATTCCGTTCGCGTAAAGTGAACGCAGGAGAAAACAGAGAAGACCCATTCTCGCCGACGTGCGTGTTGCCGTTGGAAATCGATGAGGAGTCAGATGAGGGTTTCATCGTGGCTGAGAATCCGAGATTCAGCGTGTGTAACGACAGACAACAACGGCGGCACAGCAGTTTCGTTCGAGACGACAGGGAATTCGTGACGGTTTCCCGGAAGAGCGTGGACATAATTCCTGTTGATTTGAGGAGGGGTAAGCCGCCGTGCGGCGGAGAGAGATTGGTTGCGCCGCCGCCGACGAAGGAGAAGGAGTACGCGAAGAGTTTGAGGCCGATGGTTTGGTTAACGGATCAGTTTCCGCTGAAAACGGAGGAGTTAATGCCGTTACTGGATATCTTGGTGAATAAAGTTAAGGCGGTGAGGCGCATGCGTGAGATTCTGACGACGACGTTTCCGCCCGGGACATTCCCCGTAAAGGTGAGGGTCAAAATCGACAATAAACTACTTTGAGTGGGGCCCATCCGTTTCAGTGAAAGATTTTGGTTTATTGTCATTTTGCTTTGCTTTGCTGCTTTAATTTCATTCTTTTCATGCATAAGTTAACCAACGCCCTTTGCTTTATTAAATTGTCGATATGTCGTCGAAGCATCCCATTGGCTCCCCAGTTTTTGTGTGTGTGTGGGTCCATTTTAACTTTGAAATTTGTATCAGGTTGCGATCCCTGTGGTTCCTACAGTGAGAGTGGTGATAACGTTCACCAAATTTGTTGAGCTTCAGCCAGTTGAAAACTTCTACACTCCGTTATCAAGTCCAAGGCAATTTAGTGACGACAGCGGCTACTTCTCCTTGTCGTCGTCCTGGTTGAGGGGTGGCGGCAGCAGCAGCAGTGGCAGCGGTGATCAGAAACCAAGCGATCCGTTTGCCATTCCGAGTGGATACGTATTGAGTAGTTTTGATGACAAGAATAGGAAATTGAACAAGTCCAAGTCGTCTAGTAGGAGAAATAAGTGATTGATGATAATATTTGTTGAGTATTATAGATTACATATGAATGATGTTGATTCAGGCTTTACTTGTTAGCAGATAGGGAGGAGTTTTGATAACAAGATGCTGTTTAGTTTAAATCATAGAGTAGTTGCTACTACTACAGTTAAGAGTAAAAAATTGCACTTGCCCCATCGTGTGTGTTTGATACAATTGCAGTGGGGTGTAAAAAACACATAGAATCAACTTCACTTCTTGAAGGTCCAACATTGTTCTGGTTTGATATTTATTTTGACAAGTAGAAAGAAAGTATGTTGTAAACCACGAATGAAGGAACATTAGAAACTCCAGTTTGCAAGAAAAGCATTTTGGTTCTAGTCCACCATACTACTAATAATCACTGCTGCCCTTTTCGATTCATTATTTAAGATTTAAGTTCCTCTGTTGTCTAATTCTTATTATATTCTTAATTTCCCCAAATTAATCACACACAAAACTAGGTATCCCAATTCCAAATAAAGATGTTGAAAGGAAAAGGTAAAGGCCAAAAGTGGGATTTTCATATCAACAAAACAAAGAATGTAGAAACTAGAAAGTAATAAAGCTACAGAACAAAGAGTGTAAATGAAATTAACAATCCTATTCCTAAATCAAAGCTTCAACCTCAAGTTCCTCCATCTATTTGGTCAAAACATACCAGTTCCACCAACCCACGCCTCTGGTTTTTAGTTTGATTTCAAATAAATCAACTACTCCCTCCATTTGCTTATAAGTTTTTCATTACTTTTGGGTATATATATTAAGAAAAGTGATTAAATTATAGATAATATAGTACACGGAAAAGGAGATAGAAAGAAAAAAAAGTAAGATATAAAGTGAAGTATAAAAAAAAAATGTAACATATAGTTTATAGATGGACAGAAATGTATAGAAAAGCATATAAGCTAACAAACAAAAATGATATATAAAATGAGAAGTTTATAGATGGACAGAAGAAATATAATCTTTAATAAATAAACAATAGTTTGAAATTTCCAATGATTGTACCTCGTATCTCACTCCGCTCTCCGGTTACAATCTCATCAGCCAACCCTGTGTTCATCAATCTTTAACATTTATTTTATTATTTTTTTTAATAATTGATAGTCTCAAATGATTAAAAAAAATCAGGTCTAAGAAGGCCAAAATAAACGCCCGACCAAGGTCTAAATGCGAATTACTATAAATTTTGGTTGAAACCTTTTTTTAACCAAGGCAATTGAGACCAAAAGTTGATGGTATTATAACAAATTAGGCTAATAAAAATCATTTAAAATATGTTTAGTGGAATCTAAGTAAGGGTGGGCAAGGAAATAAGGAATAGAAGAAGAAAAGCATTGCTTAGAAAGACAGTAAGCTATGAGTTGGCATTTCTTCTTAAAGAAGAGGGAATTAGTTATAAAGACAGCCTATCCACATGCCTTGTTCTCATTCTACTAACTTATATCTAACAAACCATCTCTTTCTTTCATTCATCTCATCTAAATCTAAGCCCTCCATTGCCATCTCCTAAACAAGGTAGGTAATTCCTTACTAATACATGTTCTACTTGAATTCTTTCTAGTATAGTATAGAGATCAGGCAACAATCTTGATCATATTCAATCTATTTCGTTGCAGGCAAGGCAGGCGAAATTAATGGCGTCGGATGGACCAAGTTGGGCGGATCAATGGGGGGAGGGAGGCATCGGTGTGATAGGCGCCGATGGGGACACCAAGAAAGATGATCAAGACAAGAAAAAGGAGGCTAACTCTGGTGGATTTGGTAAGGCTAAAGCAGTGGCGGACAAGGTCAAGAACAACACATCCATGGGCATTAAATGGATCAAAAATAAATGTCAAAAGAAACCATCTTCCACTTGAACTTCATGCTTTAATTTCTTTTCTTTTGTTTATTACCCACCAAATTGGAGTATAATGTATGCTCATTCATCACAAGCAGCTGTATTCTCTCTTTTTTTTATCTTCTTCAACATTAGACTTCCAAATACACGACGATGTCTCCATTAAAACATACTACTCCGTATATGCTTTTTTATGGTAAGTGACTTATTGAAAGGAAGAATAGTACTAGAAAAATATTAGTAGTATTGTATTTTATAATTAACTTTGTATTTTATGAGTACTCATGATGTACATGTATATAATATTTTGATTCTTTTGTCGAGATTAATAGTAATAAATATTCTTTTAACTTATTCTCAACATGGTAACTATAGAGAATACGAAATTATAATTTTATTGAACGAAAAATAATAGTTTACAATAGTTATATATATAAATACAAAAAGCATATCAATAAGATACACATTAAGACTTGGTCAAATTAATATATTAAATAGATATATATGAATCATAATATTATATTTCCTAATACGCCCCCTCAAGATGGAGCACCGTAGGATATTCCAATCTTAATCATAAGGAGCCGCATCGAGGTTTTATGAGAGTATCCGTTAGTTGGTCCGCAAACGAAATATGTGATACTCTAAGTTGAGAAGACTTGACTATGTCTCGAACAAAGTGAAAGTCAATGACAATGTGTTTCATCCGTGAGTGAAAAATCAAATTAGCACAAAGATAGGTTGCTACAATATTATCACAATACACAAATGGAAGATTCGAAATGGAGAAGCACAACTCATAGAACAAAGATTTCAGCCATTGGACTTCAGCAGTAACAAAGGCTATTGCACGATACTCAACTTCAGTAGACGAACGTGCAACATATTTTTGCCTTTTGAAAGACCAAGAGATAGGATTTTTCCCAAGAAAGATAAAGTATGCCCTCGTAGAGGTACGATCATCAGGATTGCCAACCCAATCAGTATCTGTGAAACAATTGAGGGAGATGAAGTATCGGCCTTAAAGGTAACACCAACATCTCGAGTCCCGTTTAGGTAGCGCAGTAGACGTTTAACTACACCTCAATGAGTGGTGGTAGGAACCAAGGGCGGAGCCTCTTTATGGCTAAGGAGGGCTCCAGCCCACCCTAATTTTTGGGATTTTTCTATTATATATTTTATCCGTTCCGTAATTATTTGCACACTCTTCTTATTGAGACGTACTTCTTACAGTATAAAATTGTCACTCATTTTTTACCTACATTTTACTCTAAACTTCACCAAATCTACTGTACACCTCACTAAATCACCCAAAATACTCCATATTTATCTTACATCACCAATCACTAAATCTTATTTTCTTAAAAATTGCAACTCATATACAACTCGAAGTCTCGAATCAGTGATCTTTACATAAATAAAATAGAGGTTTTGCCATCAATCTATATTAGTTTTTGTTAAATTATTTGTAAAATATACTCCATATTTAACTATTTACATAATTTAAAATTTCAATAAAATAACCTCCAAAACTTTTTAAAATTTATCAACTATTTTTTAACTATCCAAAAAGTTAGTCGAGACAAATAAGGTGAAATTGTATGCTCTGATTACGAGACTGATTCACCTTGTTTTGACACCTCTTGTTACCACTATCACGATCAAACAAACATTTTCAATAATGAAGCATGTCAAGAGTGTTATTCGAAAAAAAAAAAGATTAATTTATTAGATTATATGGTTGTCAATATTGAAAGAGAATTTTTTGAAGACATTGTTTCTGATTTTATTATCGATGAATTCTATCGAATAAAAAATTGTATGCTGCAACTTATGTAAAAAAAAAATATACTTTTATATTTTGTATTCATTTCAGTCCATCCTATAAAAAAAATCTGGCTCCGCCCTTAGTAGGAGCATGCATAAACTGTGATAGTTTGTGAACAGCGAATGTAATGTTTTGCCTGGTAAGCTGTAAGTATTGAAGACTGCCAAAGACTTTTCTGTATAAAGTAGCATCAGCTAGGGGGGTCCTATCTGAAAGGGAAAGACTAGTTGTAGTGGCTAAAGGTGTTTGCACTAGCTTGGAGGTTATCATATTGTAGCGGGTTAGGAGATCAACCAAATACTTTCGTTGGGACAGAGAACATGTGTTCTTGGTAAGAATCACTTCAACACCTAAGAAGTATGAAAGAGGGCCCAAATCTTTTACTGAAAATTTTGTACCAAGGTCTGCAGCTACTTGAGTGAGGAAGAGGATGCTATTTCATGTGAGTATTAGATCGTCAACATATACAAGGAAATAAGCAATTATACTAGATTTGTTGTATACAAAAAGGGATTCATCCGATTTGGTGTGAATGAATCCAATTCCTTCCAAAAAGGACCGAAGAGCATAATACCAAGTGCGTGATGCCTGTTTCAAACCATAAATTGAGTTTTACAATTTGCAAACATAGGTGGGAAAAGTTTTATCAACAAAGCTAGAGAGCTGGGCCATGTAAACCGTGTCGGATAGGGTACGACGGAGAAAGTCATTATTGACATTGAATTGTTGAAGAGGGTAGTTCTGAGTGACTACAATACTGAGAATTGCTCGAACGGTTGCAGGTTTGACAACAGGGTTGAAGGTCTAAAAAAAGTTAACACACGGACGTTAATGAAAACCTTTGTCCACAAGACGAGCTTTAAATTTGTCCAGGGACCCATCAGACTTGCGTTTGATAGCCAACTATGTTTTGGGACTCATCAGGAGGGACCAAATCCCACGTTCTATTTCTGAGAAGATCATCAAACTCAAATGACATGGCCTCCCTCCACCGTTCATCTTTTAAGGTCTGGGAAGCACAACTCGATTCAGTATCAGAAGGTAATGTTGATGTAAGATAATACCTCAGATTGAGCTTGAATATGTTATTTTGAGACCGAATGACCATACTAGATCTGTGTTGAACCGGAGGTGGTGAAGGTGGTTTAGGTGACCGCGGAGAAGTGTCTGGGGACCCGAGAACCGGATTAGATGGAGGGGGTTGGTCGAGAATGGGGTTGTAGGGTGTGTATTTAGTGATTCAGGGGTGTGGGGTGTATATTGAGGAGCAGGTGGTGGATCAATCGGAGTGGTGGTGTATATTGCAGAGTAGGAGGTGGAGTTAGAGGAACAATGGGTGGACTTGGGAAGGGGTGAACTTATCAGATCAGTAGGTGTGGCGGGTGTATCTAGCATATCAGAGGGTGTGGCAGAAGCTGGGCTTAGTTTGGCAAAAAAGAAAGTCTTGCTCAACAAATTGAACATGGCGAGAGGTATATAATTTGTTGGTGGATAGATCTAGACATAAGTATGCACTTTGAGTGAGTATCCAATGAAGTAAGGATGGCAATGGGCCGGGTCGGGCCAGGTACCTAGATACCCGGACCCAACATATTTCACAACAGGCCCGGGTCGGGCCGACCCGTTCGAGTCACGGGATGGGCCGGGGCAGAACAGGGCGACCCATTATAAATTTTTTAAACATTTTTTAAAAAAATACTCCCCACGTCCCGTAATTACTTTCACACTTTCCTTTTTAAGACGTCCCACAATTACTTTCACACCCTTAAAATGGAAAACCCTTTATATACTCTACCCTCACAATATCCTCAAATTCACACAAATGCCATTATTTTTTCTCCACACATACCCAAAAGTCAACTCATTCTTTTACTTTATACATAAAGATTTACAAATTAATTACCCCTTAAAATCTCCACTAAATTCACTTTTCTTATTCTGCGTGCCACTTCACATGTGAAGATTGTTGGGATATGAATCCTATAAACAATGTTCTAATTGATGATTATATGTTTTGATGGCCAAAAGCAACTTTAGAGTTAATGATATATGTGATTATATGTTATTTTATGTGAAATATATGGATTAAGTTTACTGATCTTAATGTGATATGAAGTTTAAGTTTACTGATCTTAGTATTTTAGTAATCTGATATATGAACTGTTTAAGAACTAAGCTGATGGATGAATTGTATAGACAACTTATAGTATAGGACTTAGTTATACTCATCTGTATGTAGTTCAGTTGATGTATTGATAGGTTTTATATTTGTAAAATTGTATTCTATTGTATTCAGCATTGTAATAGTTAGAACAGTAGATTAGATTGAAGTCAGAAGACTAAAGATGACTAAGAAGACTACTTCAGAAGATGAAGAAATCAAGTGAAGTATGTTTGAAGGAAGCTGAACAGTTTGGAAGAACTGTGCTGACTGACCAAGAGCAGTAAAACTAAGAAGAGTAGTTTACTGTGCTGAGTTGGTTTATTTGAAGAATAAGTTTGGATGACTTATTTGAAGCGTAACTGAAGATATATTGTTAAAGACATGCTGACTTGGAAAGATAAGATAAGTTGGTTACAAAAAGAAGGAAGTTACAAAACAAGAAACGGTTATGAGTTAGTTGAGAGTTAGTTCACAAACTGCTAACTGTCATACTAGATCTTATAAATACCGTGTGATCTTCTACTTGAAAAGACTACTGAGACTACTACTACTCAAAGTATTCAAGAGCAATCAAGAAGTATTCAAGTATTCAAGCACTCACAGAGTTGAAGATCAAGAACTGAAGAAAAGCCACAGATCTGATTTGAAGAAACAAAGGCTATCATCAAGAGAAGTTTTACTTTTCATCTTAAGTTTGTATTGTTGTAAACAAGTGTGCTAGTTACTTGTGAAATTACTAGTTGATCGAAGATATACCTGGTGGTATAATCGATAAGATCGAAGTCTTAATCTTGGGACTATAAACAACAAGTACTCAAGTGGAAAAGAGTAATAAAACATCGCAACTGGAGTTGTGAGAGTGGATGTAGACATTTGTCGAACCACTATAAGATCTTGTGTTCTTTACTATTTGTTTTTGATTAACTGTTGATATATTTATTGAACAAGAACAGTAAGTTTTCTAAAGAAAAGATTTAAAGAAAAGTTGAGTATAAAAGCTAACTGTTAAGTACTGAGCTGATTCTAAGAACAGTACTGTACAAAACGTATTTCCGCACTAAAAACTCTGATATTTTGATAGAATTTGAAAAGTCTATTCACCCCTCCCCTCTAAACTTTTTCTTAGCTTACTCAATCTTAACTCAACTTTTGGGACCAACAAGTGGTATCAGAGCAGTAGTTCTTTGGACTGTTGTTTCTAGATAACCTTGTAGACTTTAGGGAAAGTCTAATTGTCTCTCATTACTGATACTTGTTTCTTGATCTTACTTGTCTTTCTTGTCCTATTTGTCATACTACTGATCTTAACTGTCTACTCTATCATGGAAGAAACTAACATCAATAAACTTCCAAAGTTCAAAGTTGCAGATTACGATTATTGAAAGCTAAGGATGGAGGCCATCTTTAGTTCAACCCATGATCTAATGATGTCTGTGATCAAAGAAGGGCCTATTACTACCATGATACCCAACACTGCAACTCTGGAGCCTTCAAAAGCCATTGGTGTTCTCGTGCCAAAACCCAGGTTAGATTTAACTACTGAGGAAATGAGGCAGAACAATTTAGACAGCTTGGCCAAGAATTACATTTTGCACACCCTTCCCAACGAGTATCTTGGGAAAGTGGTTAAATGTAAATCAGCCAAAGAAATGTGGGACAAGTTAGCTATCATTTGTGAGGGAACTTCTCTTATAAAGGAAAGCAAACTATCCACTGCTGTCCAGAGGTTCGAATCATTTAAAATCAAGACTGGTGAAACAATAGACCAGCTCGATACTCGTTTTACAAAGATTATGAATGATCTGGATGTTTTAGGTAAGACTTATACCAATAGGGAGATCAATTTACGTATCCTTAAAGCCTTAGATGAAAGGTGGAAAATGGTCACACTGATCATTAAAAACACTCAGGATATAGATAACTGGTCTGCTGAAACTACCTTCCAAACCCTTCAGGCACATGAGTTTGACTTGGATGAAGAAGATCCAATAGTTAGTGGTGATAGGGTTAAGGAAATCTCCAAGAATATTGCTCTTAAGGCATCTACCTCTAAGAAGCCTAGATCATCTATGTCTAAGTCCTCAAGCATAAAAGATGAACTAGAGAGTACTGATCTTGATCTTAAGGATCAGTTGAACTTAATGATTAAGAGGTTTGACAAACTTAACAAGAGGTATGGTAGATACAAAAGATTCTATAAGGACACTCAGGGCTCTAATAACAGGGACTCTTCTAGGACCAGAAGGGATCACAAATCTTCTGAAAGGAGAGATGAGATCTCTAATGAGAAAAGAAGAGATAGGAACTCTGCTGATAGGAAGGATAGAAACTCTACTGATAGAAAGGACAGGAACCGATATCACTCTCCTACTAAACGTTCTACTAATGAACCTCTGTGTTATAACTGTGAAAAGCCAGGTCATTACATCCATGAATGTCCTGATCTGAGTCCTGAAGACAGACGAGAAAGAAAGGCAAGGAGAGATCGCAAATATGCAAAGGGTAAGAGAGCAATGGTGGCTAACAATGAATCTGATACGGATTCAGATGAGTTGCCATCTTCCTCTTCTGATTACCCTTCCAGCAGTGAGAAAGAAGTCTTCATTGCAGATGATAGACTAGTCATGATGGCAAAAATAGATCAAGAGGTATCATCTGTCACATCCTTTCAATCTTGTGATGAATCTGATTCTGATTCTGATTTATGTGACACTGCTGATAGTAGTGTAGGGAGTAGTCTTCATCATTCCAATGGAATGAATGAAGAAGACCTCCTACCAGCTAATAAAGCATTCATGGAAATCAGTGATGGGAACATATCTTTAAGACAAGAAATCATGAGTCTTAGAGAAGCTCAATTGCAAGTGGATCCTAATATAACTGTTCTAAATGCACGACTGTCAGAAGAGTTGTCACAACTCAAAGATAAGTATGCATCTATGGATAAGTTATATCAGGGTATGCTTCATACACAAGCTAAAGAGACAAATGAGTTCAATGACTTAAAGATTAAATGTGAAAAACTTGAAGAGCGCAATAGATTCTTAGAATCTGAAGTACTGAGCTTGGATCTGAAGCTATCTGATATGATTAACTCTTCTAAGATTAATCAAACATTATCAGACAGATACAGAGCTCCTTATGACAAGAGTGGAATAGGTACTGATCTGCCTAGTCCCTCTACTTCAGGCATTAAGAACACTACTGGAGCTAGTTCAAGTTCTTTGCAATTAAATAAAGGAAAAGAACCTATGACTTATGATAATGATCCAAAACCTAAAGTACAGTCTAAATACATTCCTCCTACTACCAAGAATGGTAAACAGAAGAATGGATCTAGACCAGTACAGTCAAGACCATACCAGAAGAGTACTACTCCTCTGACCAGAGCAGAAATATCCTGGAATCAGAAGAGGCAGACTCAGAACAGTAGGTCAAGACAAACTCAGGCAAGTTGGAAACAGCCTAGACCTCCTTTTATAAGGCAGTCTCAGCTGTACTCAACTAAACCTAGAAAATTTGTGCCTCATTATCATAACAAACCTGTTCTTTATCCTCCACCTTTATCTTATAATATCATTGGAGAGGAAAGACCAAAACGCATCTATAAGCCGTATGGTCCACAGGCTTTTAGGCCATATGCAAACTATTACAGACATACTGATCTTCCTGAAAAAGGGATAGAACCAAGGAAAGGCTATCTCAGAAAAGATCCTAAGTCTGCTGATAATTTGGATAAGGTCAATAAAGTACTGTTTTGTGATAAGCATGGTAGAAAAATTAAGAGGTCTCAATTATTCAAAACTTCAATGTTTATTTGGATACCTCTTACTACTAACCCCCAAGGACCCCAGTAAAGAAAGGGTACCTAAATTATTAAGATCACTACTTGCAGGGTCGACTGGATCTTTACAAGAAAGGTGGTTCAGTTGGAGAAACTTGGTACATAGACAGTGGGTGTTCTCACCACATGACTGGTACCAAGACTCTCCTTTCTGACTATCATGAGAAGGAAGGACCAAAAGTGATCTTTGGAGATAGTTCCATGGCAATCACAAAAGGATTTGGATACATCAAGAATGGAGATGTAGAGATTCAAGATGTCTCATATGTTGAAGGTCTGAAATATAATTTGTTATCTGTCTCTCAATTTTGTGACAGGGGCTACAAAGTTTACTTCAAAAGCACCAAATGTGAAATCTGGGATAAAAGAACACATACAATTCTACTAGTTGGAGTTAGACAGGGCAGTGTCTACATTGTAAATTGGAATAGTTGTCCTAGGGATGCTTGCCTTCTTTCTAAAAGTCCTAAAGAAATCAGTTGGCTATGGCACAGACGCTTATGCCATCTGAACTTTAAGATCATTAACAAGATTGCAAGAAACTACCTTGTTGAAGGTATCCCTAATGAAATCTATTTCAAGTCACAAGTGTGTGATGCTTGCCAAAAAGGTAAACAGGTAAAGGTTTCCTTTAAGTCAATTCCCACTCTTTCTACTTGTAGAGTTTTAGAACTCTTGCACATGGATTTACATGGTCCAATAAAAGCCCCTACACTGAATGGTAGAAGGTACACTTTGGTTGTGGTAGATGATTATTCAAAGTTCACTTGGACAATCTTCTTACACAAAAAGAGTGATACACAAACCCAACTACCAGATCTGTTAAAGAGGTTGCAAGTAGAAAAAGGTCAGCCCATTGTCAAGATCAGGAGTGACAAGGGGACTGAATTTATAAACTGCTATATTAAAGAATTTTGTTCTAAGTCTGGAATTCAGCATTTGACAAGTGCAGCTAGGACACCCCAACAAAATGGTGTAGCTGAGAGAAGAAACAGAACACTAAAAGAAGCATGCAGAACAATGCTTGAAGAGTACAACACACCACAGAAGTTCTGGGCTGAGGCAATCAACACTGCCTGTCATACTCAGAACAGATGTGCATTCAACAAAGTACATGGTAAAACTCCTTATGAGGTATGAAAAGGTAGAAAACCAAGAATTTCATATTTTCATATCTTTGGATGTAAGTGCTTTATTCATAACAATGGAAAGAGCAAATTAAATGCTTTTGATGCCAAAGCTGATCAGGGAATATTCTTAGGATATTCTTCTACAAGCAAGGCATTTAGAGTATTTAATTACTCTACTCTATGTGTAGAAGAAACACCCCATGTTGTCTTTGATGAAGTTGTACAGGACTCTGCTGATCATCAGATAAGTAAGAAAACTGATGATCTGACCATTCAAACTGATAAAGACAGTGAAGAGACTGAACTCTATGAATCTGTACAAGCCTACAATCCATTTCTGAATGTTCTAAACAAAGATGATGATGTAGAAAAGGTAAAAGACAATGGTAAGTCTTCTAGACCAATTGACATGTCTGAATTGGTTGACTGTTCTCCTGTGAATAAACCTGCTGAAAATGATGATATTGATATTGATGATTCTTTTATACATGATGTGGATGATGAAAGTATTCCTGTTAAGACTAGAAAAACATGGAAATCTGCTCATTCTACTGATCTGATTATTGGTGAATCCAATAAAGGTGTTAAGACCAGAAGACAACTGTTTGATTCTAAGCCTGAACCCAGTAATTCTCTATTTTGTTGGTGTTGCTTCTTATCTTCTATTGAACCTGCTAATGTGAAAGAAGCCTTATCTGACGGTAACTGGATTATGTCTATGCAAGAAGAATTAAACCAGTTTACTCGAAATGATGTATGGGAACTCGTAGAGAGACCTACTGATCACAATGTGGTAGGTACAAAGTGGATTTTCAAAAATAAGAAAGATGAGAATGATCTTGTTGTGAGAAACAAAGCAAGATTAGTGGCTCAGGGCTACTCTCAAGCTGAGGGTATTGACTATGATGAAACATTTGCCCCTGTAGCTAGACTAGAAGCTATAAGATTATTTCTTGCTTATGCTGCTTATATGAAATTCACTGTGTATCAAATGGATGTGAAAAGTGCATTTTTAAATGGTATACTTGTTGAAGAAGTTTATGTAGAACAACCTCCTGGATTTGAGGTAAATGGTAATCAAGTATACAGGTTGAAGAAAGCACTATATGGTCTGAAACAAGCTCCAAGAGCCTGGTATGACACTCTTTCACTATTCTTAGTTGAAAATGGATTTACTAAGGGCAAAGTGGATCGAACTTTGTTCAGAAGACAAGAAGGTACATACATTTTATTAGTTCAAATTTATGTTGATGATATAATATTTGGATCCCCTAACAAAAGCATGAGTGAAAGCTTTTCAAAGCTCATGCAAAGCAAGTTTGAAATGTCAATGATGGGAGAAATGACTTATTTTCTTGGACTTCAAGTGAAACAATCATCTGATGGTATCTTTATCAATCAAGCAAAATACACAAGAAATTTGTTAGATAAATTTGGTATCAAGACCTGTAAAACAGTTGGTGTACCAATGCTGCCAACATACAGAATGGATCCTGATGATCAAGGTAAGTCTGCTGACCAATCCTATTATAGAGCTTTAATTGGTTCTCTACTCTATTTAACTGCTAGTAGGCCAGACATTGCATTTGCAGTAGGTGTATGTGCTAGATTTCAGGCCAACCCCAAAGAAAGTCATGTGGAGACTGCTAAAAGGATATTGAAATATCTAAAGGGTACCATTAATCGAGGTTTGTGGTATTCTGCAGATGATGATCTATCCCTAAGTGGTTATTCAGATTCTGACTTTGGTGGTTGCAGGATAGATAGAAAATCAACTTCTGGTTCATGCCAATTTTTAGGTTCTAAGCTCATATCATGGTTTTCAAAGAAACAAACAAGTGTGGCAACATCTACCACTGAAGCAGAATATATGGCTGCAGGAAGTTGTTGTAGTCAGCTTCTTTGGCTTATGCAACAACTCAGAGACTACAATATTGTGGAATCCAATGTACCTATATTCTGTGACAGCAATAGTGCAATTGCCATCACTCAAAATCCCGTTTTACATACTAGATGCAAGCATGTAGATGTTAGGCATCATTTTATTAGGGATCATGTTGAAAAGAAAAACATAAGGATGGAAAAGATCCATACTGATATTCAGAGAGCTGACATTTTCACAAAACCTTTGGCTGAAACTAGATTTGGAGAGCTTTGCATAAGTTTAGGATTGATAGACATGGATCCTGCATGTATATAGAACTGTATACTAACATTTCAGGTACTGAGCTGATATCAAGATCAGTTCACCAAGATGGGTAATTCTAAAGGACAGACCATGTCAAGATCTCCACATTCATCACAATCAGGTAAAAAGGTTACTAAGGTGCCTGACTCCCGATGAGGAAGCTGGTAAAGCTGAGGGAATTGAGAATATACATTTAAGGGAGAATCTATGATTTCTGAAAAATCCTGTATGTTGACTCAGAGCACAAGTCACCTTAGAACAAACCTTATAAAGACCGATTTGTTAATTATTCTTTACTATTCTGGACTGTATTTCACCATCTATGCATGAACTAACACTTCTACCAAGGTGAAACAGGCACAGAAGAGGAGTTCTCCACTGAAGGGGGAACTGATCTGATTACAGATGTGATCTGTCTACAAATCTGATCTGATTACAATACAAATCTGTCTACAGACATGTTCTGATTATTGAATTGATTTGTCTACAGGACTGTTCTGATTACAAAGTTAATTTGTCTACAGAACTATTCTGACTACAATATCATTCTCTCTACAGAACTGATCTGATTACTGATTAAACCTGTCTACAGAACTTATTTGATTACAGGGAAATCTGTCTACAGAATATCTACAGTACTGATCTGAGAAAGTACTGTGCTTATATCAGAAAGGTGAAAATCAGAAGAGTTGGGGAACTGATCTGAGGATTACTGAGCTGACCCAACTACTGAGCTGATCTTCAAAAGAGTACTCAGCTGATCACAGTACTCAACTGAACCCAGATAAGTAAAATTCAATATGGTATTAATAAGAAATTGAAGTATAGTGTGTATGGAAAACAATTGTGCTGATACACATCAGAACGATATTTTGCCTTTAGAGTACTTCTAAGTCAAGGTCTGTTCAAAGTTAGGTTATTTATAGAGAAGATTAATACACTCCTCTATTTTCTAAACCTACTTTAAAAGGTGTATTTATCAACACAAGTTGGCTCCAAATTAGAATTGAGCTGTTATGAATCTGGAACGTTTTTCCAATTTACACTTTCCTAACACTCAATCCAAACCACACAACGTGGAAATCAAAATCAATCCAAGCCCTAGATTTGCTTTGATTTTAGATTAACACGATCACATTAACTTCTTCTTCTTCATTACTCAAAATCTTTCTGCAAAATTCTCTAAGCTCAAGCATTCTCGATTCTTCTTACTCTTGCATCTACACTTCTCTATTTCTATTCTATGGCGATTATCGATATACTTAACGAAGAAAATGAAGTCGTAGGTACGTTTGATTCAACCAGATGGATGCGAGAGAAAGGTATCTTCGTCGAAAACTCCTTTTATTTCGCCGGACGACAAAAAGCAGAGAATCAGGCCGTTCCCACCATGTGTGAAGAATGCGGGCTAAGGAAGTATCTAGAATCATTTCCCATGAAGGTTTACGAACCTGAGGCGATGGAATTCTTACTACAAGTGCAGGGTGATTCAAACAGCATCAGTTCGATGGTTTCGGGTCACAGGGTCGTTATTTCCAGAGAAACCCTAGGAATTGCGTTCAATCTACCCGAAGGGCCGATAGACATTCTGAGTTATATGGCAGGGCAAGAAAAGGCTC
Source organism: Galeopsis tetrahit (assembly GCA_963675135.1). Taxonomy (NCBI): domain Eukaryota; kingdom Viridiplantae; phylum Streptophyta; class Magnoliopsida; order Lamiales; family Lamiaceae; genus Galeopsis; species Galeopsis tetrahit. The sequence continues at coordinate 75,446,640 of OY776123.1, forward strand.
GTGTGGGCAGATGGCTGAATGTTGACCCAGCAACTCTCACAAATTTGAAGAAGGATATTCTTCCAGAAGGTCTGCAATTATTGATGGACATTGCCGGAAAATGCATGTTAGGGCAACATTTTAGTCAAGATGCTCTCACAAATCTCAAAATTCGTATTATGGCCGCAATCACTGATCGGGTTGATGGTGATTGGCAAGGATTTCTGTTGGGCAGATTGCTGGCTGAAAAGGACAAAGTGTTGTTTGATGAAGTCTCAAGGAAATTTTCCATAAAATCTATGATGGGTTTTGGAAGCAAATTGAGCATCTTATTGCCTCAATTAGCAGAGAAGAAGATGGATTGGAGTCCTCAGAAAAGATTTCATCAGGGCAAATTTTTGTTCAAGAAGGAGTCCACATTGTTTGAACAGAGCCAGAGGAATCGTCCTCAACCTCAAGAATCTGGTGGTTCTATGTTTCGCTCTGACAACGATGAGCCGGAATTGAGAACAAAAGCTAGGCATGATCCTCACCGAGCTAGATTGCGAAGAGGTAGATCAGCTAGGGCTGTTTCTGAAAAGTCAGAAGAGTCTGTTGCTATTGTGAAGGAGTCTTCTGTGAATCAAGAGGTAAGTTCTTCTAGTCTCATCCTTTCACATAAGAGAACTAAAGTTTCTGGTGTTCTTAGACCTAGAAGAGTCCTCAAGAACACTACCCCTTCTTCCTCAACCTCTCATTCTATTCAAGCCCAACCCCTTGAAGCTGAGCCTTCCTGTTCTGAGGAGTCAGTTCACTACTCTCCTGTTCATCAGAACACTCCTCCTTCAACCCCTCAGAACACTTCTTTTCATTCCACTCCCCAATCTAATCCTCACCATACTCCTTCTCCTCATTTTTCTCCTGAACCTGAACCTGAACATGTTCATGATCAATCTACTGAGCATGAACATATACCTTCCTCTGAACCAATTGATATTACATCCTTACCAGAACCTGAGTTTATCCAACCTGAATCAGTGTTCTTGATGGATTATCCTGTTTGTGATAAGGAAGAGAGGATTCGATTTAAATTGAGAAATGCTCTTCTCAAAAGTTTTCATGGTTTAGATGACAGCACTAGAACCTTTGAGCAACTTCTAAGGATAGGTACTTGGGTATATCTTAGAAGCATAGGTCTAGATCAGCTGATGGTTGTTGCTGAAGGTATGGGTGGTCTTTCTGTGTTTCATGACTGGGAACAAGAACAGAAAGAGGCTGCAGATGTTAAATCATACACTGAATTATCAACTTTGGAATCTGTTATTCAGTTTATTGAAAGAATAACTGGTTGTAAATATTCCATGGTTAAGCCTACTGATGTAGATGTTGATACTGATGTCAACATGGATGCTGATGATGCTGAAGTTAGAAATTCTGATAATCAAGCTGATTATGAAGCTGATACAAATGCAACTGAGATGTTTGAGAACACAGTTGTAGCTGAAGAAACTGAAGTTTTAGTGGAACAAGATTTGGGTGCTGATGAGTTGGAAAGCACACCAGTCATTGCTGCTGAACATACTGTGCTTGATGAGCCAGTAAGAGATGTTCCTACTGAAACTGTGCAAAATAACTCTAGCTTTGAGATGTTGAAAAAGCATAATGAAGAGTTACAAAGCCAGCTGGAGGCTACTTTGAAACGATTTCAACAAGCCACTGAGAAGTTGGAAAGTTTGACTGCTGCTAATTTTTATGACAAGATAATGGAATTCACAATGAATAAAATCTATGATCTGCATAGATTACAAGAAAAGACACTTTCTACTGAGCTGCAAAAGAAAGTAGGGCTACTTTTGACACCCTTGAAGGAATGGCAAGATGAAGCCAAAAAGGGGGAAGATAAAGTGATGAAAGTGATGGAGCAGACTCAAACACAACAAGCTCAATTGGTTGTAAGTCAAGATGAGCTGAAAACTAGCATTGATGATTTGAAAGAAGAAATCATAAGTTTGAAGTTAAAACTACAAAATCCTGATTCTGAAACTCAAGAGATTGCTACTCAAAAACATGTTGCTGAATCTTCTTCTGGAAAAAGAAAAAGGAAATTCATTATTAATGATGAAGAAGAGGCTGAAGAGACTGGAAGGATTACCAGGTCTAAAAGCAAGTTGAAACATGTGGTTACTGATAGTAGGCCAAGTAATGTGCAGATGGCTGAAGCAGTTGAGAAGCATAATCAGATGCTTGCTCAGAAGAAAATTGAGTTAGATGAGAAAAGAACAGCTGAACAGATTAGAAAGCAAAAGATGAAAGATGCAGAAGCTGCAAGGAAAAAGTTTGATAATAAGGTTGCTGCATTAAAAAGGAAAATGAAGTCTAAGTCTGTTGGAACTGTTCTAGATGAAGAATTCATGGAATTTGTGGTTGATCAAGATGATATGGAATACTGGAATAATTTGAAAAAGAAATGGCAGATTGCTAATTTCATAGTGAAGAAATTTGGTGACCACTCAAGCAAGGAAGATATGTATTGTGACTTTGATGAGTTCATGATGAACTTAGCAAGGAATTTTTGGGAACATATTTTGTTATTAGCTGCTAGTGCAGGTATTCAGATCTTATGTCCTGAAGAACCAGTTTGGGATCCTCCAAGACTTGAGAATGGTGAACCAGATTATTCAGAGATTGGAAACATTATTTCACAGATTATTCAAGATGAAGGAATCACAGATCATAAGCACATGATGGATATCAAGAACAGAATGTATTTGGCATTCAGAATTCCTGATAGAGACTGAAGATGAAGGACTATGCTGGAAAAGATAACATTTCTAAACCTTATCTTTATATTTTTATTTGATATTTCTGTGTTTATGTGACTTAGTTGTAATATGTGATATATCTGATCTTATTTTGAATATGAATCTTAATATGATGTTTTTGATTTGATGAACTGATATGAATGACTATATATCTTAACTACTGATCTGTTAATGTTTAAGTAGTTTTGACTTCATCAAAAAGGGGGAAATTGTTGGGATATGAATCCTATAAACAATGTTCTAATTGATGATTATATGTTTTGATGGCCAAAAGCAACTTTAGAGTTAATGATATATGTGATTATATGTTATTCTATGTGAAATATATGGATTAAGTTTACTGATCTTAATGTGATATGAAGTTTAAGTTTACTGATCTTAGTATTTTAGTAATCTGATATATGAACTGTTTAAGAAATAAGCTGATGGATGAATTGTATAGACAGCTTATAGTATAGGACTTAGTTATACTCATCTGTATGTAGTTCAGTTGATGTATTGATAGGTTTTATATTTGTAAAGTTGTATTCTATTGTATTCAGCATTGTAATAGTTAGAACAGTAGATTAGATTGAAGTCAGAAGACTAAAGATGACTAAGAAGACTACTTCAGAAGATGAAGAAATCAAGTGAAGTATGTTTGAAGGAAGCTGAACAGTTTGGAAGAATTGTGCTGACTGACCAAGAGCAGTAAAACTAAGAAGAGTAGTTTACTGTGCTGAGTTGGTTTATTTGAAGAATAAGTTTGGATGACTTATTTGAAGCGTAACTGAAGATATATTGTTAAAGACATGCTGACTTGGAAAGATAAGATAAGTTGGTTACAAAAAGAAGGAAGTTACAAAACAAGAAACAGTTATGAGTTAGTTGAGAGTTAGTTCACAAACTGCTAACTGTCATACTAGATCTTATAAATACCGTGTGATCTTCTACTTGAAAAGACTACTGAGACTACTACTACTCAAAGTATTCAAGAGCAATCAAGAAGTATTCAAGTATTCAAGCACTCACAGAGTTGAAGATCAAGAACTGAAGAAAAGCCATAGATCTGATTTGAAGAAATAAAGGCTATCATCAAGAGAAGTTTTACTTTTCATTTTAAGTTTGTATTGTTGTAAACAAGTGTGCTAGTTACTTGTGAAATTACTAGTTGATCGAAGATATACCTGGTGGTATAATCGATAAGATCGAAGTCTTAATCTTGGGACTATAAACAACAAGTACTCAAGTGGAAAAGAGTAATAAAACATCGGAACTGGAGTTGTGAGAGTGGATGTAGACATTTGTCGAACCACTATAAAATCTTGTGTTCTTTACTGTTTGTTTTTTATTAACTGTTGATATATTTGTTGAACAAGAACAGTAAGTTTTCTAAAGAAAAGTTGAGTATAAAAGCTAACTGTTAAGTACTGAGCTGATTCTAAGAACAGTACTGTACAGAACGTATTTCCGCACTAAAAACTCTGATATTTTGATAGAATTTGAAAAGTCTATTCACCCCTCCCCTCTAGACTTTTTCTTAGCTTACTCAATCTTAACTCAACTTTTGGGACCAACAAAGATAATCGCGGGACGGAGGGAGTAATAAATATATTAATTTTAAAATATATAACATAAAATTTAGATTTGTATTGAAAAATAAATAAAATTGTCTTAGAAGTCTGTTTATAAATTTATTTTCACATTATAAAGAGGTTAATATTGATATAAATTTTTAGATGAAATATCATATTGTATTTGATATAATATTTTATCAATTTATATTAACCTAAAATATATATATGAAGGTGAATTATTGTTATATACATGTAGGCAAAAACTTGTGTGAGACCGTCTCACAAATCTTTTTTTGTGAGACAGATCCTTTTAACCCATATTTCAAAATTTTGGGTAGGATAACCCATATTTTGGTTTGTAAAAAAAGTGATAATGTTTAAGTAAAAAGTGATAATATTTTTAACAAAAGTGATTATCAATTTTTACTTAAATACTGTCATTTTTTACTCAAACATTATCACTTTTTATATATATATATACGGGTCACGGGTCCGGGTCATGGGTCGAGGGTGATACCCGGATCCGTCCCAATTCAATACGGATCCGGGGCGACCCAAATAGCACGGGTCGGGGCAGGTCGGGCCGGGTTAAAATATATATATAAACGGGTCACGGGTCCGGATCACGGGTCGAGGGTCAAGGGTGATACCCGGATCCGTCTCAATTCAATACGGGACCGGGGTGACTCAAATAGCACGGGTCGGGGCAGGTCGGGCCGGGTTGAAATAGCCATCATATCCCTACAGTGAAGATTCACAGAGTGGATGTGTTGTCCAACTTGTGAGAGGTGTAGGGATGGAGCTAAGGGTAGCACAAAAAACCAAAGACTCGGAGTTTGAAGAGGTTGGGGGACTGCTTTAAGAGGCATTGATAAGACGAAAGCATATTTTTAAGTTGGCTTTTGGGAGACGAATGATGATGTAAGTGGCAGCACATACGGCGTAAGACCAATATGTGAAAGGCGTGGAGGCATGGTGTAATAAGGTTAAGGCTATATCAACAACATGTATGTGGAGACGTTCAAACATGTCGTTGTGTTCAGGAGTATGGGGCGGGGTGGTGAGGTGGGTGATGCCATTGGTTTGAAGAAACGAGCGAAGATCAATAAATTCCCCCACGTTATTGACACAAATTTTTACCAACACGTTCCTCTCAAGTATAAGAGGATCGTATGTAATAAAAGCAAGGCCCGGTTAAATTATCGATCTGCGAGACTAGTTTGTTAAAGTAGCCTTATTGCTATGCATTGATCTTTGAATATAGTGGAAATTCATGGTTTATGCTAAGAAATGTAAATGAAATTCTCAATTAACAACTATGATAAACAATAACTAGAAAGATAACGATTAAAATCAAGTGATGGAGGTGGTGTTCGTCCTTGTGTGGAATCGATGTAATAGTTAACTTCTAAGTGAATTTCATTGGATGGCATTTGGTAGAAGCAATCACTAACACATATGTCATATAAGGTGCCTAGGATTTAGAGGACGAATAGAGGCTTTCTTACCCGGGTAATCACACGACTAGGGGGTTCGACTCTACCTAAATTATACTAAACTAATCCCTAATCATGCTTTTCCACTTGAATACTAACAACCAAACTCATATGGCCTTCTCACTAATCACTCAAATGTTAGTTCAAGCAATATAGATAAATGGGGTTCTAATGAAATTTACCCAACTCTCGTTGCGATAAACCAATATTTACTCAATTCACTAGACTCCCAACCCTCGATTATACTTTCTGCCCCAATTAACCAACTCTCGTTGCATTAATTGAGTTTCTAATACAACCTAATAATTGAGTTCTAGCAAATGATCAATCACAACCCATAAACCTAACCAATATACCTTCCAATGAATTTCACAATCAAAATTAAGCTAAAAACATGAATTTCATCACAATTCTACAACACACAAACACCAAATTGCTTAGCCCATGGCTAATTTAGGGAAATTAAGGAAGGAAATTGAGAAAATAAACATACCCATAACAAATAACACTAAATTCTTGAATAAAAGTAAATGTATCACCTCTTGAATGGAAAATGTAGATAAAAACCTTCAAAAGCTTCACAAAATCTTCAATCTTTTGCTCCAAATGAAATTACAACTCAAATTAACAACTAAACTATGAAAACTACTAATATCTGTGGATTAAACTAGCTAATTTAAGTGAAAGATGATGAAATTTGGATTTGGGGAGCCCAATCACCTCCAAATGTGTGTTTGTATGTGTGGAATTCTTTGAATTGGTGAAGGGTACAATTGATTTCAAGAATTGGGGCTTATATAGTGTTGGGATAGGGTTTGGGTGCAAGAATTGCAAGTTAGTCCCTAAAAAATGGCCAAAATACACAAAAAGCACCGAGAATGGGGGTAGCACGGCCGAGCAAAAATGGATGTAGGCTTGGATGGGGCTCGGCCGAGCAGGTGGCTCGGCCGTGCCATGCGTGATGAACATTTGGAGGGTGCTCGGCCGTGGCCATGTCTCGGCCGTGGCATGTGGTCGCGCAAAATCCTCGGGCTCGGCTGTGGCATGTGCTCGGCCGTGCTGTGTCGTGGCCCAAAAGTTTCTGGATTGGGGACAATTTGCTCGAGCATGGAGCTCGGCCGAGGTGTGTAGATGTGGTGTTGGAGGCAACTCGGCCGTGCCTTGTGCTCGGCCGAGGCATTGCATGCCCCAAATGTTTCTGTATCGAGCATTGTCGTCTTGTGCTCCCTTCTCGGTCGTGGCCTTTGGATTGGGCATATGCTGTAGCTCGGCCGTGCCTTGAGCTTGGTCGTGCTCTTGCTCGGCTTCCAAATTTCTGTATCGAGCATTGCCACCTCGAGCCGCGTGCTCGACCGTGCCCTCCTTCGACCCTTTCTTGTTTTGAGCATATCATTCACCTCGGGTGTTCGATTGACTCGATTCTTTTTTATATTCCACTCCGTTTTTCGAGACGATCCCAATGGTGCAATCCTATTTTTGATCCAATGAAGTATGGTATATGTTTTGCTCCAAATTCTATCGTTTTTCCTACAAAATCGACAAAGCACAATCTTTCCCTCATTTTGGCTTAAATCATCATATTCAATCCATAAATCAATGAAATCACATCAAAACAAGCTTCGCATGTGCATCTAAAGTGTGTAAATTCCACCCGAATTAGTTATCAGTATAAAGGGTTTTGATTTTCGTGTTATAGTAATTTTCGACAAGAGGTTTAAAGGATGTGAATGTAGAAAGGACATCGTATTTTCGTTGCAGGGGGTAGATCCACATATATTTACTAAAGTGGTCAACAAATTTGACATAATATTTAAAGGGGATTGATCCACATATATTTACTAAAGTGGTCAAGAGATAGGATAAGAGAAGACCAAACATTAGAGTATATGACTTCTAGAGGGGCACGACACATAATAGTTGAATCATTAAATGGTAGTTTATGACTTATGAAACATTTGCAAGAATCACAATTGAATAGTTTTGCAGGTTTACTAGGTAGACTATAATTGGATAAAGTGTGAGAGATGATTTTAAGAGACGGATGACCTAAACGGGCATGCCAAACCAGGGCTGGTGGTTGATTGGAGAGGAGGGCATGACAGTAGGATAAGATTTAGATGCTCGACCCGGCCATACATAAAGATTATCTATGCGACTCACCACAAGGAGGACGCTCCTCGTACGACCATCCCGCGCCTGAAATGAAGAAGTACCAAAAACGACATCAACATTATTATCCCGACATAAAGTTGAAACTGAGATGAGATTCTTAGCCATCTTAGGAACAACTAAAACATTTAAAAACTTCAACATACTAAAAACTTGAAACGACAAGGAACCAATATGAGAAAATTTTAAACCGTTACCATCACCAATAATAACTTGGATAAGTTCTTGTATTTATAGATGATTTGAACTTCGAACTAGCAGTTGGATAAACCAACTGTTGTAACAAATCACCTTGAGTGTGGCTGAGATCTTCATGCGTGCGTTCTTCTAGTCGACTGTTGGAGGAACATTCTTATGAAAAGCAGTGTGAAATAAATGCTCATTAAATGCACATGTCCGATCTCTGTAGCCTTTGTAACGATTAACTCTAGAGTTGAGTTGACATATTTGCATTGGTCCACGACAGTTGAGTTAGTTAGGCTTGAATCTTGTCAAGTTTGTCAGAGTAGTTCCGACATTCTCTTTGTCCTCTGTTGGTGTCATCTAATTAATCAAATGCATTTGAGCTGCTTGACTTGACAAGATTCTTCTAAGGTTTGAGTCCATATCAGTTGGTGTCTTCTTTAAGCTGATCTTCTTGAAGCTAGTATCAGATGACTTTAAAGTATACAAACACAATGCCATCTTATTTCACTTATGGACTTCATAGGTCTTCTTAGTCTTCATGTTTTCTGATCTTGAGCAGGTCTGGTGTGGTACAATTGATATGCATACAACTAATCCCACAGGTAGACTAGATCGACCATAAGACAGACTAAGTCCTATTACAAATATACTTAACACTTAGATAACATGATTTGTTTTGGCCATCAAAACTAAATATCTATACAATCAGATTAGGGGTAGGATGGATATTCCAACATTTTATTATTCTCTTTTACTATACAAACGCTTTTATAAAATAGTTGATTCTGTGGAATAATATACATCTAAGTTCATATAAATTAATAATTACTTTTTAAATATATTTTGGTAAACTAATAATTTGCAATAAACAAGACCATTTTGAAGATCAAAATAATTTTGAAAATTTTCAACAGAACTAAAAGTATAATTTTCCTCATATTAGTATGTTCTCCAAATAATATGTACTCCAATAAATTACTATGAAAATAAATATTCTTCTATTTTCATATGAAGTAGTCTTTAACCTTTTTATTGACTTTATTCAATTTAATTGTTGGAATATTAAGATATTGGTCTCTAATTTTTTTTAGTCAAATTGTTCTACACATCTAATTTCAATTTCAATCTTATGATTGACTACACCCCCACTTTATTAAATTCATCCCCACAAATTATATAAACAATTGATCACAGTTACACCTCCACTTTTGTTGACTTCACCCCCAATAAACAATTGACCACAATTATATCTAAAACAATTAAAATATAATACAATCAATCCTAATTTATATATAAACAATTGACCACGGTTCTTTACACTCCCACTTTTGTTGACTTCACCCCTCAATAATTATTATTTTTAAAAAATTACATCTAAAATTACTATAATGCCCTTCTATTAATTTATACAAAATATAATACAATAAATCATAATTTATATACAAACAATTGGTTACGGTTATATACACCCCTCTTTTGTTGACTTCACCCTCCAATATTTTTAAAAAAATAATAATTACACCTAAAATTACTATAATGCCCTTCTATTAATTTAAACAAAATATAATACAATCAATCCTAATTTATATAGGCAAATTCTTATATACACTCTTCAATTTCATTAAAAGTTTGAGCCTAATTTACTTTTTTTCGGTGCAGAAAATTAATGGGTCGCACAAATCTAATGAAAGGCCATGATTATATGCACACACAAGATTGAGGTGGACACCCACCAATTTTTTTTACAAATCAATGATTTTGAGATTGAGAGGTCTAGAAGAAAAAAAAACTTACATATCTGGATTTTAAGGTTGAGAGATTTATAAGAAAATTGACGGCGGAGGGCCGATAGAAACGAGGAGGAGGCGACGAATCTATTTTTTTTAACTTACAATCGAAAGAGGGACAGACAACGTGGGACGCGACGGAAGGAGGAGGAAGCCGCAGGGACTTGGGACGTAGCCACAGACGGCGGCGGCTTTGGACGCAACCTTGGACGGACGGTGAGGCCTGGATGAACGGTGAAGCAGATGCATGTGAAATCGACGAAACAAATGCGGCGACGACGAACGATCCTATGGCGGTGAGACTTTGTGCGGCAACGAAGAAAGGCTGTGGCAGCGAGGCTTTGAGCGGCGATGACGAGGCTGGGAGAGGAGTGGGTGTCCCAAGCGTCGTATTTTGTTTTTCACGCTATATTGTTTGAGAGAAGAAGAGGAGAATTATGGTTATGTAGGAGAAGGGTATCTTCGATCTTTCATGGGTTGTGTCATATTCGTACGAGGTGTGCGCTAAAATCTCGTGTGTGCGTATAACCGACCATTGATTACAGATTATTGTTCATGGTATTACTGATTATTATTCATGTTATTACTGAATATAATTAGATGCGTGAAATTATTTTTTATTGTATATAATGTTCATGGTATTACTGATAATTTTTTTTTGTATTACTGAATACAATTAGATATGTGAAATTATTTGTTATTGTATAAATGTTATTGATTAATGTTCATGATATTATTGATTATTGTTCGTGGTATGACCAATAATTATTTTTGGTATTACTAAATATAATTAGATGTGTGGAATTATTTGTTATTGTATAAGATATTATTAATTACTGTTAGGTAAAGTCTAGTATGCACTCGAGTGCATGTTGTGCACCCTAGTCTAAAGAAAAGTGTAAGTTATTAAACTGAAAAATACAACACAATATTACTAAAAAGTGTAAGTCACTATAACTAAAAATATTATTATACAGTTTAATAATTGAAAAGTGGAATACCATTTATCAAAAAGTGTAAGTCAGTAAAACTGAAAAGTGCAACATGGACTAAGGTGCACAACATCTTTATCAATTTCTAAAGATTTGTAGCTTTAACTCGGAGAAATTGAATTGGTAGCTTTAACTGGGAGAAATTGAACTGGTAGTCCACATTATTAACAAAACAAATGGCTATCAATAACAAAAACGAGAAAATTGCAGATTTGGTCTCATTAACTATGGGTTCATTGGTTTTGGTCCCATTATATTTGGATTTAGTCCCATACGAAATAAATCTTGCAAACCTGGTCCCATACGAAATAAATCTTGCAAACTTGATCCCATACGAAATAGATCTTGCAAACTTGGTCCCATACGAAATAAATTTTGCAAACTTGGTCCCATACAAAATAAATCTTGCAAACTTGATCCCATACAAAATTTTTATTACAAACTTGATCCCAAATGTTATGAAAAATGCAAAACTGGTCCCAAAAACATTAAATATTCATTAAATAAATTAAATTGTTTCAAATCTCAAATAAATTTTACTGAATAAAATTTTAGAAAATTTAAATTATTTTTTTCATGAAAATAAATATTTTAAAGTCTATTAATTTTCATAATGTATCCAAATATCTTAAAGTAAAGTAATAAAAAATATAAAATAAGATTAAAATTTTTGTTTTAAAAAAAATTAAAATCTTGAAATGCCTTAACTTAAATTATTTTAAAAAAAAACTGTACAGCTAAATTGGTAAAAAAAAAATTTTTTTTTGAAAGGAACTAAATTGGTAAAATTAAAAACCTTTAAAACTTGAAAAATCTGTTGTAGTATATATAAATAAATGAATTAAAACCCTAAAATGAAAAAAAAAAAAAACTACTCTATAATAAATAATTTTTTTTTTTTTGAACAAAAAGGGTAAATTCTCTATAATAAATAATTCCTCCCTCCGCATCCGCACTCTGCCCTCCCACTCCAAACCCCCCACTTCAATTATCTTTATAAGTTTGCATTTTATTTTTTTATGTTTTTTTTAAAAAAATTTATATTTATTTAATAGATTTTTAAATAATTTCCCATGATATTTTTGTAATTGATTTTTGTATTATTTTATAATTTTTTTTTTAAAAAATCAAATTTAATGATATTTTTTCAAAAAAATGTTGTTCGAATTTTATGTAAAAATTAAGGTTTGTTTAATATTTTTTTTAATTCAGGTAATTTTTTTTCATTTATTTATATTACAACAACCTTTTAAAATTTTAAAGGTTTTTAATTTTACAAATTTAGCTGTTACAATTTTTATTTAAAATAATTCAAGTTAAGGCATCTCAAGATTTTAATTTTTTTTAAATAGAAATTTTATTTTAATTTGATTTTATTTTATTACTTTAAGATATTTAGATATGTTATGAAAATTAATAGACTTTACAATATTTAATTTCATGAAAAATAATTTAAAAATTTCTAAAAATTAATTCAGTAAAATTTATTTGAAAATGTTATAATAATTAATTAGCGTATAATAATAAATTATTTAGATTTGAAACAATTTAATGGATATTTAATGGTTTTGGGACCAATTTTGCATTTTACATAATGTTTGGGATCAAGTTTGTAATAAAAATTTTGTATGGGACCAAATTTGTAAGATTTAGTTCGTATAGGACCAAGTTTGCAAGATTTAGTTCGCATGAGACCAAATTTGCAAGATTTAGATCGTATGGGATCAAGTTTGCAAGATTTAGTTCGTATGGAACCAAATTTACAAAATTTATTTCGTATGGGACTAAATCCAAATACCTTGAGACCAAAAACCAATCACCCCATGGTTAATGGGACCAAATCTGCAATTTCTCATAACAAAACAAATGGCTAAAGATTTGTAGCTTTAACTGGGAGAAATTGAATTGTAGTCCACATTATTCGAAATTTGTTGAAGATCATATTGTTTGATTTTCTTTATAACTTGGATGGTTTCATAATTGAATTGATAGTAAATAATGAGGCAGTTACATAATTCTAAATAAAAATTAAAATAATATAGATGGTGGAGTAATAACAAAACCTGTTATCCAAAACTTTCAAGCAAAATAAACCAAAAACAAGGTATCATAAATATAAATAGACCAATATGGACATGGGACACAGGCCTTGGACAGCTGCTCTGAATCCAAAAGCTGCAGCATACCGGTGGTCTGTATACCTAGTTGGGAAATAGAGAAGAAGCTTGGGATCTGCATCTTCATCTATAAATATACTTTCTAAAGAAAGAGATTCAAGTTTCCAGCAACTTACCTTTGTTCTATCTGCAGACCCTAGATCAATTTTGCACCCATTTATAGATAATCTCAAAAGGGTATTGGATACCAACTCACTTGGTAAAGAGAATGTTGGATCCGGCTGTTCAAGTTCAAAATCAAAATCCACCGCACCCATTTTCTTTGCTTTCACAAATAACTCTTTAACAAGACCGTGATTACAAGGCAGCAAAGTTATCATCCTTAAACTGAAACTCTCAATCTTTAGGTTCATCGCCTCGTACCTTTGTACAGCCCTCTCGACAAATTCCAAAGCCCCATTGGGACGTTCATCGTCGCTTTGAATTCGAAAGTAAAGGTTGGGGCGAGTGGACCAGGCGTTGTACCAAGATTTGGATAGTATAGCTGATTTTGCAGCTTCTTTATCGCTCAGAAAACGAGATTGTATGTATTGAATCAACTCTTCGGGCAGCAGCGGAAACTCCTCCTCCTCAATTCTCTTGCTAAACCCTAAACCCACAAAATCAAAAAGAAACATTTTAATTTCCCCCGCCGCCTTGCCTTGCCTTGATGATGAGAGGTTTTTGTAGGCCAAAGGGTTAATTGTGAAGGCGTCTTCTAGGATCCACTATCTCCGGAATTGATTTGGTATTAATATAATTACTAGTATTAATTAAATTGTTAATTAAAACCAAACGGAGTATTCCTAAACTTGAGTTACTAGAATATTAAAATGGGGCAACTAAGTCAAACGTCATCTACGAATACAAATATTAGTATATCTTCTTCTTCTTTTCTGAACCAATATTAGTATATCTTTAAAACATGAAAATATATTGGGTTAATTGTAAATTAAATCATAACATTTTCCTAAATTGTAATTTAATCTAAACTTTTGAATAATTGTAAATAAAATTATCATTTTTAAATTTTGTTGTAAATTAGATTTCTAGACCGAAATAAAAAACAGTGTTGTTTCATTTGTTTCATTAACGAGGTGTCACATCAACTAACCACTTATATTTGAGAACAAATGAGACTATCAAGAAGTTTAAATTGCAACAATATTTTTAATTCTAAAAATGCTTCAATATCGAAAATGGTCTTTTTTTTTACATCATTTTTTGTCCTGTATGATATTTATGTTAAATATGTAACCGAATGTTGTGGGTGAGCTGCACGCTCCGTTATCAGCAGTTTTTTTTTGCGCGTATCACCATTTTTTCTCAGGGTTGGTCTGCTATGCACTCGAGTGCATATTATGCACCCTAGTTCATGTTGCACTTTTCAGTTTTACTGACTTAGACTTTTTGATAAATGGTGTTGCACTTTTCAATTATTACTAAAAATATTATTATACAGTTTAATAATTGAAAAGTGCAACACCATTACCAAAAGTGCAACATAGGGTGCATAACATGCACTCGAGTGCATACTAGACTTTACCTTTTCCTCATTATTGTCAACGAGTATTTCTTTGGCGGCGAATTTCGGCGATGTCACCCGCCGCACACCCCAAACACAAAAAAATAGAAAATTAAAGTTAATAAAACTGTCAAAAATCGCTAATTAAAAGTCATGATGAAAATTTACGAATCTAAGATGGAGAAGAGATCGAAAATTAAAATTGACAAGGGACTTTAATTTCTATCACTGAGACGAGGCTAGACTGGGTAGCCACGACAAATTCCATGACCGACGGCAAGAAGAGGAGCAGGGGAGGAAGAGGGGGTACAGAGCATGTGCATATATATTTTGTTTTATATATCTCATTATATCATGGGGTTTGTTTTAATTTAGATTATTGTTACCGAATTTATATTTTAAACAATTATAATTAATATATTTGAATTCTATTTGGTATTTTTTTTTAAGTCTATTTGGTAAGTATTAAATATTCAGATTTTATATTAATTTTAATTCGTATCTTCATGTTATATTCAAACACTGATTATATATAATTAATATATAATATAAATAGTGTATACGAATTTTTGTTTTAATATAGATTTATATTCAATTTTTATTTTAGAATTTACATTTTAAATAATTTGTAATTAATTTTTTGAATTCTATTTGGCAATTATTAAATATTCAGATTTTATTTAAATTATATTTTATATCTTCAAATTATATTCAAATAATTATTTTTCTTCAGAATTTACTTTTGAACTTGTATTTTTGCATATATTTCAGTTTTAATATAAATATTATATTCAATAAATATTTAAATTTCAGAATTTACATTAAATTATTTTTCAGTAATTTTTTATTTTATTAAAATTCTTGGGTCCGAAAAATATATATTCAGATTCTATAAATAATGTTTTTTATTAATTTTTTATTTTTTATTTATTTTTTAAGTTAGCTAACGTTTCCATCCAATGAATTATCCTATAGGACCAAATGGGCAGAAAAAAGGACCATTTCCAAATATTGGGACCAAAAGTGTTTTGAAAAAATTTCTAAGGATTAAAAGTGAAATTTTCCCTATTTAAAAATGGTGATTTTATTTAGGGAAAGATAGTGATTTAATTTTCAATAAAACCAAATATATGTATATACATAATTCTATGTTCTTAGTATCATTAAATTATTTTATATGTTAAATATGTAAAAATATATTAATATTACTCGCCTCGTCCTATAATAAATTGGGATAATCTTTCATGCAATATTGCATACATGCACCTCAGCCCAATTAGATCAAAGTCAAAATTCTAAGCTCATTTGATCTGGCATAAGTCATCTTGTCTGACCTCTATCAACTGACATCCTCAGTTGATGTGAGATTATAAGATAATTGACACGTGGATTGAAATCACCTGTTTCAATTTTCATGTTCCACTATATGGATGATTGACACGTGTCAAATTAAAAAATAATCAACGTACAATAATATTGAGGACGACACATGTTAAAGATCCAGCAGGGTGGAACACGAAAAGTGGCTCAGGGGAATTGAACCGTTGGATATATGTTGACAGTCCCACACTAGGATTTTCCGTAACAATCTTTTAATATCAAGGACAATACTACTTTCATATCCTTTTAATACATGTTTTAAGGTGATATCATCAACTGCTATCAAAGCATCCGTACGAATTCCTAGAAGTATTTGGTTGAGATGAATATACTTCGACAATCCAATTTCAATGGCCTTTAACTCTTTCGGGGTTCTCAATTCTTTGATGTTCTTCAACATATAAAGTGTGTTCCAAGTCCACTATTGCAAAGCCAATTGCTTAGAAATTCTTATCTGGATTATAAGCTGCATTAGTATAAAACAATTTTTCCAGTCTGCTATTCTTGTATCCGCATCCTATTTCTTTGATCCAAAAATTATCCTCAGCCATTGGAATTTTAATATCCATAAAGTCTTGCCAAAATTCGATTGTCCAATTCGTTTTGAAGCAGGGAATCGATCCTCTGCTCACTTATGCAATCCATATCTGGTGGATGAAGCCATTTACATCTTTCTTTCCAAATTGCCCACGCCACTACTAAGATAAAAGTCATTCTTTCCGACGAAACTTTCCGATAAATTGAGAAAAAGAAATCCATAGTGTTTCCTCTAATATGCTCCTTTAAAAAACCCCACACCCCATATTTTTTCCAAACTTCATTAGCAAAAACACATTTGAAAAGTACATGAAGGGCATCAGCAAAATGAGCACAATAGCAACCACAACGTAGCTATAGCATGGTGATTAAACAGATTACACCTTCCGTAGCTATAGCATCCTACATCATTTTCCACCCGAAAATATGAATTTTTTACGGGACTTTCAAAGTCCATAAGCTCTTGTACATCGCTTTGCTGGAATTCGTACTTGATGGACACGGCACCAAATTTTCTACACCTAAAGATTTCTTAGCAAAGAAGAAGGAATATCCCGATGCGACCGAATACTGCCCAGACGTGGTGTTTGGCCAAAACCTCCGATCCTCCATCCCTGCCCCATGCAATGTTGTTATGAGAATCGCATCAGCTTCATAAGGTAAGAAAACTTGTTTTACTAGAGTCTCGTCCCATGTGTAATTTTCTGAAATAAATCTACTGACCGTAGAGCCACTCGCCATTTTAGATACGATCCTACCTTCATTCTACTTCTCGACCCAAGCATCCTTAAAGATATATACACCCCTGCCATTGCCAATTTTCCATCTAACTCCATTATCTAACACGTCTCTACTCCAAAGGAGAGATCTCCAAATAAAAGAGGGATTTGATCCCAAACCTGCTTGCATAATATCAACGTGCTTAAAATATCGAGATTTCCCTTCAAACACCCACCATCGTGCAATGCACATTTTGTAAGTGGTAGTTTTCTTTGGAAGTTTTACAAGTGTTGGGGTATTTATGCAATTGCAACATTCGATTTGAAGGACAAGAGTTATGGTTGGGTTGATTTACCTGATTTTGAGTGTGAAACTTCGTCTTTAATAATTGATGCTTTAGATGACAACAATCTAGCTGTTTATGGGAGTCGTATTGGAAATGAAGTTGATGGTGTTAGGACCTATTATTTTGAGATACATATACTATCTTACTATAACTTAGGATCAAAGTGGCACAAGTTTACAATTTCCCAAGAAGGGATGATGTCGTTTAATTATAAAGTTGTACCGATACAATTCTTGAACAACAACCGAACTAAAGTGATGTTCAGAAACGATCTAAGTGGAACCTTTTCGTCGTATGATTTCGTGAAGAAGGAAATATTTCATTTGGAAGACGTTGATAGGGTATATCGAATTCAACATACGTATAAGTATGTTGAAAGTCTTGTTTCTCCATTTCAAAGTTAAGATATGTATAAAAATAAATTCTTGGAGTTTGATTATACATTAACTTTTGTTGCATTATTTATGATTTTGTTGTTCTGAATATGAGTATGGAAACCACTTTCGTATTGTGCAGAAAAAAATAAGGTTTTTTGCACAATTATATTAATAGTGCAGACGAATACATTATACTATTTGCATATTCAATGTGTGGATTGCATAAAAAATACGTTTATATATACCGAAAATGCATTCGTAAAATAGAAACATTGATGGAAATTTTGAATATTGAAACAAAGAAAATTCAGGAAATAAATTACATAAAACTATACATATTTATTCAAATCAGAACTGCATACTCAATAAATTACATGTATTCAAATGCACGAAATTAAAACTGAAATCATAACTTAATAAGGTCACTCTGTTCTAGATAAAAAAAAAAGGATAAATAAGATGTTTCAAAATAGTAAAAAACACACAGAAAAAAGTACATAATTCTAATGAGAAGTATTAGTCTTGTCGATTCCAAAAACAGTTGCGCACGTCAAAGAATCGTGTCTGCCTTTTTTTCCCCATGTCTTACAAGTACCTAGTTTAGTCTTCCGAAATTCTCCATATGAAGTTATCATCTTCTGTTTCGATCTTCTTGGTGGCTTGTGGAGAATGGGAGGTAGAATCTTTTCTTCATCATTCATATAGCTGGACTCGTATCTTCCGTTTGGGGAACGAGTATATGATCAACTGCATAACACTGCTTGTAACTAGAGGTAAAGAAGCACTCCTCAACAACATTATGGATAGATGTGCAATGTTTTTTTATCACAGCTACTGCATGTGCACATGGAAAACCTTTGATTTGTCAATCAAAACACGTACATATATTATATTCAAGATCAACAGTGACTGTGGGTTTTGAAGACACTTCAAACTGTCCATTTGGATAGACAAAGACAGACCATGCTGCACTAATATTCCCCAACCCATTTGGAAAGACAGAGACAGATCCTGCTTCACTAATATATTTATGCAGATTAGATCTGCATTCTTGAAAAGGTTTGCCTTTACAATATACACTCTGCACAAAAGAACAAAAATAACCAAAATTAAATAATCCCTGCACGAAATCGAATGAAGGGTGTCGTTTTCAAGGTAGCGGGACCAGCATCAAAATGCGTGCAACTTGATACACACAGATAAAATTGATGATGATCAGCGTCATATCCAAAGTTTAAACCACAATTCAACCTTTAAAAAAACTCCATAGCTCGAAATTTCAGCAAACACCTTAGATCTCCCACAAGAGAAAACAAAAACAACACAAAATCAATGTACTCTTAGGAAAATACTCACGCATCTAAATAAACAAATGATTAAAAATAATTACTCACTATTATAAACACCAAGAAATAATGTACTGTGTAATTCACTGTAACATGATATTTAGACGCTTTCATGAAAAACAGAGCAAAAGAGAGGAAAACAAATGTTAAAAAATCATTACTCACTATTATAAACACCAAGAAATAATTCCATAACCGATCTGTAACAAATGAGTAAATTAATTGTACTCCGAGCGCCGCCTTCGTCTCTCTAACGTAGACAAGACAACCGATCTGTAAAAAATCGTAAAAATCGAACCAGACACTTGCACCGCGTCTGTGTTGTCACGTCGCCGCGAAGGAGATTGGGTGGGGGGTTCGATTGTGGACGACGACGGCAAGGAAGATCTGCCATCGACAATGCTTTTGTCTTCCATTCGGGGGTGTGATCGTCTTCGGCGCGTATGTTTGTGGGGAAGACAGATCGACGTTTGTGGGTGGAAAAGGTGGAGGGGATTTGTTTGAAAATCAAATATTTAGATATATTGAAATCAAATTTGAAAAGGAAAGTCAATTAGGTTAAATTAGTTTTCTTATTTTATGGAATTCTCGAAATTAGTTTTCTAATTATAAAATGTTGATTGAGAGGATTGTTGTTGAAGATGGAGCGAAAAATAATGAATGTGAAAATTTTAAATTAGCCTCTAAATTTAAAGTTAAGGGTATAATGGGTTATTTACATTCAATTTTGACCTTAATTTAAATGATTAGAATTTTGGTTTTTAATTGGATAAGTGTCTCTAGGATTGAACATTTTTGTAAAAATTATCTAAAAAAAAAAAAATCAGTCAAACTCTGTATGAAATCTATGAATTTTCTAAATCCACATACTTTTTAAAGTTTTAAAAAATCCAATAGAATCTCAATTGAATACACCCTCTTAGTGTTGGATCAATTTCTTTTTACACGAGTGTATGTAATTTCAAAATGATCTATTTTTACCTGAATTAAATAAAAAATAAAATATTAAAGTACATGAAAATATACAGTAATAAACGAAAAAACACAATAAAATATTAAATTAATTCTCATAAAATACTCCATTAAAGCAGAAATTAATTATAATCATGAGTCATCAATCATACAATACAATTAGTATCCATATTTAATTTGTATATGTAATTGAGTAGTCATGTACTCATGTTTATGCGTTATATTAAGTTTATAATTTTTTATTTTCCACCAACATACAATACAATTAGTATCCATATTAATTTGTATTTCAACATACAACATGACTTCTAATCTTACATCCATATTAATTTGTATTTCAACATACAACATGACTTCTAATCTTACACAGGTGTGAAAAAAATAACAATGAGCGAGACCATTAAAGCAGCAATCACATTGAATAATTTTTTGTTGAGTTATGAGGAAACGACACCAGAAGTTCTTACAATGATAAGAAAAATTAGAGACAATATTCATGGGGAAATTGATTTCAACAAAAAAAACAAAAGACAATTGAGTCATTTTTCAAGAAACATTCTTAAATCATTTATGTAATAGGTAGTATATAAGGAATTATTAATTTATATTTTATTTGGGGTCTATAGAAATTACAAAAAATGTACTCCATCTTATAATTTTAGCGAGTTTATTAATTTAGCACGCTATCCCCGAGTTGGGACCGACCAAAAATATTATCTTAGAGAGTTTATTAATTTATCGAGTATTAATTTATAGAGTTACTAGGTACATAGAGCATCTTTAGGTCTCTAATTTTTTTTTTTTTTTGGTAAAGGTCTTCAAACTAGCTTTTTATTTTAAAAAGTTTTTAAACTATTATTTTTTATATTTCGAAAGGTTCTTAAATTTATTTATTTATTGTTTTAAAAGAATATTCTTACAATATTAAATTCTTTGGGCTAGTTTTTGTGAAATATTGCATATATGAATTTCACCCATTCACACTCACATTCTTTATAAATTCACCAAGTGACAGTTGAACCCACATTTTTTATAAATACACCCACTGACAGTTCAATCCACACCCATGTTTTTTATAAATACACCCACTAGTAGATTTTTTTTTATAAATACACCCACTAGCAGAAATTGTACTTAGTCGTCTTCTCCGAACAGTTTTCGGCCACCCGAGGCCGCGACCGAACGCTGCAATTTACGACGGCCTTAATCTTTAAATATTTTCTATTTTTTTAAATATTTTTTAATTATTATTATGGATCGAGGTTATTTTATATTACTACATGCAATAATATATGTTACTATATGTTATAATGTGAGTTACTTAATCAATAAAAATTCTCGAAAAAAATACTACATAAAAGAATCGGTATTACTATATAAAAAATTATATGTTACTACATACTTCAGTTTGAATTACTACATTGAATATATGTTTGTTACTATCAAGGTTGTAGAAATCGGAAATCGCTAGTCAGGCGTTTTCTGACCGCCTAGCGCCTAGACCGCCTAGGCGATCCGATTTTTTATTTATTTTTTTAAAAAAAAATACATGAATATCAACACTAAAAAAATAATTTATTTATGTATTATTGATTTGTTTCCCAAATTCACGTTTGTAAATGTAATTAGTAATTTTTGAGTTTTTTTTTTTATTTATTTACGGGAATGAAACGACGTAGTTTCAAATTTTTAAATTAAAAAAAAACCCGCCTAGACCGCCTAGGTGACGCCTAGACCGTCTAGGCAGCGCCTAATGAGCCAGTCGTCTAGATGGCCCGATTAGTATAAAATTCCATCGGATACCTCCCGCCTAGCGCCTAGGCCCCGCCTAGACGCCGACTAGACCCGATTTCTGCAACCATGGTTACTATATGTAACTTTATCAAATGATTTGCATTACAACATGGTTATTGTGTTTACTACATGCGATAGTATATGTTACTACGTATTATAATGTGAGTTACTACATTAACAAAAACATTATAAAAAACGGGTTACTAAATAAAAGAATTTGTATTATTACATAAAATAGTTTGTGTTATTACTACATAAAATAATGTGTGTTACTATATATTACGATTTGAATTACTACATTTAATATCCCGCATTCAGCAATAAAATAAAAGATAAAAAAATCACATAAATTGACAAAATAAACGGGTTAAATTTTTTTGTCAAAATTAGAACACAAGCGGGCCAGTTGACAAATAAATTATGAATTAACCCAAATGAATTAATGGTGGCCCAATAATATATATTTCCAGCCCATTGACTTAATAAGTCAATATTTTTAGCCCAATTGACTTAATTAGTCAATATTGCATATAAGTTTTTGTGAAATTCTTGCTACACACGGTCTCTTGAGATAGAAATTGACAAAATTTATTAAATTATCTTAATGAATCTTGTGAAATAAGAATTCAATAATTTAAGAACTTTTTAAAATAAAATAGTTTAAGAAACTTTTCAAAATAAAAACTAATTGTTTAGCAACTTAAAACAACAGTTTTCGAAATAAAAATTACTCTCTTCGTCCCATTATTATTTGAATATATGTCTCAATGATCATTTTCTTATTTAGAAAAAATAATTTTTTACTCTTTAAAATCTCTTTAAAACATTTTCCCTCTTCTTTACACAACACTTTTTCCACACTAACTAAAAACTATCTCTCCAATAAAGTCATTTTATCACTTTTAATACCAACAAGTAAGTCTTACATTAAAATTCGTACAAACAATGCTTTATGGCTTTGTATATACTCCCAGTGGCGGATCCAGGATTTCAAATTCGGGGGTACGAAAAATATTAAGTAAAATACTACTCGTATTATTTAATAATAAAAGTCATACGATTTGTTGAAACTTAAAAAAAAAACATTACAAAACTTCAAATCAAATTACAATTGAGATCGACGAATACGCATGTTTTGAAAACAGTCTATTATATTATTATCGAAAATTTGTAAAACAAATCATTCTCAACAAAAGTAGTCAAATTATCATTTAATAATTGATCACCCATATTATTTTGCAACTTTTTTTTCCATAAGTTATTCCGTAAAATACTATTTCCATGAGAAAATTAGATAGGAGTATAATTTAACCAATTAGCAAATATAATTTCACAATAAATCTACAATTAAAAAAAAACAGTTCAAATCATTGTCTATTTCAAATTTTAAACTAAATTAATTTAGCATAATGTAGTAAATTAACAATTATAATACAAACATTAATTTATAACTTATTCCTAATTGGAGTAGATAGTAAATTAGTAATTATTATATAAACTCTTAATTTATAACTTATAAGTAATAGATTCAAATAAATTTATTTGTAAATTAAACATAATAACTAAAAACAAATAATAAGTATAAATAAATATATTTTATTAAATATAAATCTACAGAATTAATGCCTAATTAATGGGGAAAGAGAAGTAAATTAAGTAATATTACTAATATGGTAGTTGTACAAATTAATTGCATTTTAGAGTTGGCTTTCTTTTAACCCACTCAACTTAAGTTTGTATTGGCCTAAAAATGTGGGAATGCATTCGTAGCCTTTTGCAATTTTTTTTTTTTTTTTACCTTAAATAATAAAAATAAAAAATCAATTTGGGGGTACAGCTCCCATTCTCCCTCCGCCTCTGTATACTCCGTATAATAGAGTAGACGTGTTTCCCTGTTCTAAAAAAAAAAAGTTTATATGTTAGTACTATTAAGTTTACAATTTTTTATTTTTTTTTCATAATCCCTTGATTGTCTCATGCCGTTTGGATGCCGCAATAGGACCTCGGTCATTACAGCTTCCTGCAATTTGTGAGAATCCCTTATTCAGTCATAATTCACTCATCGTTGCCATGTGAAAATTTGGCCTAGCTACTGAAATTCGGAGATCTACGAAGAAACGAAAGTGAAGGCAGCTCAATCTCTAGGGTGCGAAAAGCATTAGATACCACAAAAGTGCATGCCATAGGCTAGGGGGTGAGCTAAAAGACCCTTACTCCATCTCACAAAGTGCATTACTATCCAAGCAACATCTACCTACACAAGCTGGATCAGGAAATAGGGAGGATCCAATAAAAGTACGAAATTTCAAACATTCTGATTTCTCATCTATTGTTGTTGTTTCTTCTCGCTCAACAAAAGAGAAAAAACTAGTATTTGTATCAATTACCTTGGTCTTTCAAAGAATTGAGGATGAACCAAAAGAAAGGTGCATTGGTGCTCAACAAAAGAGAAAAATGTACACACACCACTAAATTTAATAACCGATACAAACACCCTTCTAAATTACCAAATATACTCTTACAAATAAAAAAAATGATCTACATTAAATTGTGAAGCAATCCCTAACATCTACACTTACAAAAAAATTACAAAACTGATACTCACCAAAATTCGTTTAAAAAAATAAATCAAGAGAATTACAAAACTAGGAGAAAATAGAAGAAAACATGCACCATTTTGGTTTTGGTTAGATTAAACACCATATTAACGACAATGAAAAGAAGATACTTTTCTAAAAAAATAATAGGGGAAGGGATTTTCATAGAGTTAGTTTGTGTAAAGAGTAAATTTTAATTGATGAAAAAATGGGTATACATTTAATAAAAAGGATAGTTTAAACATTTTTTATTTGGTTAAAAATAAACAAAACATTATTATGAGGATTCATTTATAAGAAAGATGAGTCAATAATAACTTGAATTAACTATAAATAATACTAGTATTTTTACCATTTTATTTTGCATATAATTTTATTTTTTATCCTAGAACAAGAAATCCAATTAAAATTAACATGAACAAGATATGCAGCAATTCCAACGATAAATCTCGTATGTCATGATTCAAAAATTAACATGAACGCAGCAATTCCAACAAGCAAGATAAATCTCGTATGTCATGATTCAAAACCCACAACGGTAAAATTTAGGATCAATTAAGAAACGATGAGAAGAGATGTGATTAAAACAAGCTATCACAATGATAATACTCGACCTTAAGTAAAGAAATCATCTTCATCAGCTATCACATCAGCCCTCCATTATAATATTTGATCGTGTAAGTCAAGTAAAGAAGTTTGTCTTCTTCATTTTTGTGTTGTTCATAGACAGGCAACAATGCAGCTGGACCAATAAAAACATGAATATTAATTAATTGTATGATAATTAAAATTATAAATTGTTGGAAACATTACGCCTGATATGGATAACTGCAATATCAAATATTGAAACCAGAAAGTCGAGTCAAGGGAAACCCTTTTCCCGCAGAACAGAATACGCCCAGGTAGTGCTCGACTGGTATGGCGTTCTGTTCCCAAAGATAAAACGACTTCTACTCCGTAAACAGTAGCACCACTGTAGACGAAACCTCAACGAACGTACTCGATATGAACTGAACACACACGGAATAATATTCCGGCAACACACGGAACTAATTCCGGCAACGATCAGTGTTTACTTTGGAGAGCAAAGAACACTGCAGAGAGAGAGAGAGGAGAAGAGAGGGGTTAAAAATTCAGCGTAAAAGAGAAATGAGGGAAGAGTCTGTATTTATAGACAGATATCAGGCCTGGAGGTTGGAGAGAATTGTGGAGATACTTGCGCCTAAATTCATGCACATGTGGGAGCTGGCTCTTGACCACTACGTCTGAGAATCCAAATTAATTTCTCACTCATTAATTCCAACAATCCCCCACATGAGTGAAAATCGTGTCTATACAACATCAGACTCAGTGTTCAGTTCGATTGAGATCTCCGTGCATCCGGAAAAGTAGTTTTTGGCTTTGAACTTTCCGTAGCCAAACACTATCGGGTACACCGGCGACTTAGTGGACGCAGTGCCTTGAACTAATCCTCCATAGTGTATACCTAATCAACAGTGTCAGCACACTTCAATCTCGTCTTCGTAACGTTCTCACGTTTTTGTCCGTTTTGGCCATGGACGTCCTTTGTGTTCATAAATGTTTGGTCGAAGCGGCCCTCACTTCTCATTTATATAGGTAATTAATCTCTTTTCGAGTATCCCGTTATACTCTAGGAATCATTAAGAGTCGAAAACTCAACCTTTACCACATCTTACGGGTCGTACGTTAACACTTGAGATAGTGCTGTCAAGAATAGTCATGTTTTTCAAGTGTTGTATCACTAACTTCCACAGTTTCGTTTTCCCATTGAACCAAGTTCTTGGGATCTCCAGTCATCATGGTTGGATTTCCACTGCTTTGGTTTTTCTTGTGGGTTTTAGACCCATTCCTTCTACCAGCTTGTTTAATTGATCTCGGTTTATGCTCTTCGTGAGCGGATCCGCTATATGGTCCTTTGTGTTGACATAATCAATGGACATTACTCCAGTTGAGATCAATTCTCTAACTGAGTTGTCTCGACGACGTATGTGTCTCGACTTTCCGTTGTACATGACATTCATAGCTCTCCCAATGGTAGCTTGACTGTCACAGTGTACCGTCATCGAAGGTACTGGTTTATTCCAACATGGAATGTCTTCCAGAAAGTTACGTAACCATTCAGCCTCTGCAGCGGCTAGGTCTAAAGCGATAAATTCTGATTCCATTTTGAAACGGGCAATACACGTTTGTTTCTTGGATCTCCACGACACTGCAGCTCCTCCAATAGTGAATACATATCCACTAGTGGATAACGAGTCTTTCGTGTCTGATATTCAATTTGCATCACTGTATCCTTCGACTACAGCTGGATGTCTTGTGTAGTGAAGCCCATAATCAAGGGTGTACTTCAAGTATCTTAATACCCTTTTCAGTGCTTTCCAGTGCTCTTGACTTGGATTATTCGTGTATTGATTCAACTTGTTTACTGAACATGCAAGATCAGGACGTGTACAGTTCGTGATGTACATCACACTTCCAATGATCCTTACGTATTCCAGTTGAGCCACTGGTTATCCTCTATTCTTTCTCAAGTGAACATTGAGTTCCAAAGGTGTCTTAGCAGGTGGATCGTTAAAAGCATTAAATTGCTTTAGTACTTTCTCCACATAGTGAGATTGTGTCAAAGAAATTCCATTAGACGTTTTCTCAATCATGATTCCAAGAATCACGTCTGCTAATCCCATGTCTTTCATGTCAAAGTTTCTACTTATCATGTTCTTCGTATTAACTATGATATTGTGATTGTTACTCATGATTAACATGTCATCCACAAATAAGCATACGATAACAAATCTATTTGGTGTATCTTTCACATATACACACTTATCACATTCGTTAATTCGAAACCCATTTGACAACATCATATTGTCAAATTTCAAATGCCACTGTTTTGGAGCTTGCTTAAGTCCATACAGTGATCGAACGAGTTTGCACACCTTTTTCTCCTTTCCAGGAGCAACAAATCCTTCAGGTTGATCCATGTATATTTCAGCATCCATCTCACCATTAAGAAACGATGTCTTAACGTCCATTTGGTGTATTTCGGGATTGTGCAAAGCAGCAATAGCAACTAACACCCGAATGGAGGTGATTCTTATCACTGGTGAGTATGTATCGAAGAAATCATACCCTTCCTTTTGTTTAAAACCCTTTGCAACTAGACGAGCTTTGTACTTGTCAACAGATCCATCTGCTTTGTACTTTCTTCTAAGGATCCACTTGCATCCTAAGGGCTTACAACCTTTAGGGAGGTCGACCAACTCCCATGTGTGATTTAACAGAATAGACTCGTATTCACTTTTTATGGCTTCCTTCCAGAGGTGTGCATCTGGTCTTGTCATAGCTTCTTTGATAGTTTTAGGTTCATCTTCCTCCAAAACATAAGTAATGAAGTCTGAACCAAAATCTTTATCAATTCTAGCTCTCTTACTGCGTCTCGGTTCTTCACTCTCTTGAGTGGAAGGACTAACAGTGTCGTCTGTTGCTTCAAGAGTTCTCTTATTCGAACTCACTTCCTCTTTTTCCTTAAGAGGAAAAATGTTTTCAAAGAACACAGCGTTCCTTGACTTAATTGTAGTACCTTCTGTCATATTAGGTATTTCAGATTTGTAAATTAAAAATCGATAGACACTACTGTTTGAAGCGTATCCTATAAAGATGCAATCGACTGTTTTAGGGCCGATTTTAACTTGTTTAGGAAGTGGTACTTCGACCTTTGCCAAACACCCCCACACTTTGAGGTATTTGTATGAAGGTTTTCGTTTCCTCCATACTTCATAAGGAGTTTGATCCTTAATTTTATGTTGAATCTTATTCAGAATGTCGTTAGCCGACAAAATGGCTTCCCCCCACAAGTTCTGAGGTAAACCAGAGCTGATTAACATAGCGTTCATCATCTCTTTCAGTGTTTGGTTTTTCCTTTCCACAACACCATTAGATTGAGGTGAGTAAGGGGCTGTCGTTTGATGAATTATTCCTGTTTCAACACATAATTGTTCAAACGGAGCTACGTACTCTCCACCTCTATCACTACGAATTGATTTAATTCGAGTGTCTAATTGATTCTCTAATTCATTTTTATAACGTTTAAAAGCTTTTATAACTTCGTCTTTACTTCTTAAAAGATAAACGTAGCAGAATCGTGTACAATTATCAATAAAATTAATAAAGTACATTTTCCCTCCTCCTGTGGAGCTTTTTACTCGAATGTGATTTTTCAAGATGAACAAATCCACATAACTTGTGAAAAACATTCCACTAAATTCAACCAATTTAGGTTTTTTCCATATTTAGCTTTAAGGTCACACCTTAGCTACCCATTTTCATTCAAACATGTCGACGGAGACCTCTCTCCCTCACATTTGAATGTATCCATGTGAGGAGATGCATATCCCCACATTCGAGTTGCTTGCCACTTTATTTGTGAATTTCTCTTATTCACCAAATTTGGACACAGCCTCGATACATTTAAAAAATTGAGCTTTGATTTTTCTTTTATTGGAATTATTTCCAACTTCAAAATTAATTTAATCTTTGGTCAGCATACCAAAATTAATTTCATTTGACTTTCGTTGGACTTTATTTCCAACTTAGAAATTAATTTAATCTTTGGTCAACATACCAAAATTAAATTCAATTTCAAATGTGACTTTATTGTCACCCGTGACTCAAGTATAATTTTCGATCAGATTATACTATTCAAAAATCTTTTGAACTAAATTCAAAACAAATTTATGCTCTCGAGCACAAATGTTTAATTTCATATCAAATATAATTTGAAACTCCTTCTTTGAGCCCAAAAATTAATTAATTAATTTTTGTTAACAGCCTAAGATCCAGTCAATTTGAATCAATCATGAATTGATGGCTTACAACCCAAAATTCAATCTAAACTTTGCCACTTCTTTTGAAATGGTTGTCGTATACTGCAGTTGTGATAACTTCCCAGTATTTGATCAATTTTCAAATAATATATGACTTATTTGAAAATAGGAGAAATGACATCCTCTTTCAATTCTCCCTTTTAATTTGTCAACCTAGGTGCAATTCCAATTAAATCCTCTTGATTAAATTTAATCCACTTGATTAATTGATGTAATTAATCAACAATTTAATCCTCTTGATTAAATGATGTGATTACAGTTTGTAGCACATGTACAATTCCAATTTAATTGGATCTCAGAATCTGCATAACAGGGTATTCATACTTTAATCTGGAGCCTTAGACCAGAACTTTAATCTGGAGCCTTACCAGAACTTTAATGTGGAGCCTTAGACCAGAACTTTAATCTGGAGCTTTAGACCAACTCCCAGAATTAATCTGGAGCCTTAGATCAACTCCCAGAACTTTAATCTGGAGCCTTAGACCAACTCCCAGAATTAATCTTAGATCAACTCACATAACTTTAATGTGGAGAATGGTGATAATATATATCAATCCCAAGAGATAATTAATAATTAAATTTGGATATTACTCAGTAATTATCCAAAATTTAATTAATTAATTATCAATTTAATTAATTAATTAATTAATGTTTATTTTATTCTGTTAATTAATTGACAAAGTCAATTCTGTTCTCAGAATACTCGGTCCAAGTTGCGATTAATTAATTAATTTATCTAAACATAAATCAAAATACATAATTCTGCCCAAGCCGGAGATGTTATCCGAATACATCAATTCTGCCCAAGCCTGGAGATGTTATCCACGAAGCCATGAGCCTGCTCCAACGAAGCCATGCTCCAATTCCAAAACGAAGCCATGCTCCAATACCAATTCCGTCTGTCGCCACCCGATTGCTCTCCATGATATCAATCTCAACAGAAATTAATCTACCAATTAAAATCTGTTTTCTCTCTCTTTCTCTTTCTAGATATCCAGTCTCATTCTCTTTCTAGATATCTAGTCTCAACAGAAATTAATCCACCAATTAAAATCTGTTTTCTCTATCTTTCTAGATATCCAGAAGAGCATGCTTTGATATTTATATCGACCCAATAATTAATTAATCAATATACTGTCCAGTAATTAATTAAATTCAATAATTAATGATCAAATATTCGATATTGCAGCGTATGAATTAGGTCCAAAAATAAATTTAATTAATTAAGTCTGAAAGTATATTAATACTATTTGTTCTGCGATTGTTGGAAACATTACGCCTGATATGGGTAACTGCAATATCAAATATTGAAACTAGAAAGTCGAGTCAATGGAAACCCTTTTCCCGCAGAACAGAATACGCCCAGGTAGTGCTCGACTGGTATGGCGTTCCGTTCCCAAAGGTAAAACGACTTCTACTCCGTAAACAGTAGCACCACTGTAGACGAAGCCTCAAAGAACGTATTCGGTACGAACTGAACACACACGGAATAATATTCCGGCAACACACGGAACTAATTCCGACAACACACACGGAATAATATTCCGGCAACACACGGAACTAATTCCGGCAACGATCAGTGTTTGCTTTGGAGAGCAAAGAACACTGCAGAGAGAGAGGAGAAGAGAGGGGCTAAAAATTCAGCGTAACTGAGGAATGAGGGAAGAGTCTGTATTTATAGACAAATATCAGGCCTGTAGGTTGGAGAGAATTGTGGAGATACTTGCGCCTAAATTCACGCACACGTGGGAGGTGGCTCTTGACCACTACGTTTGAGAATCCAAATTAATTTCTCACTCATTAATTCCAACAATCCCTCACACGAGTGAAAATCGTGTCTATACAACATCAGACTCAGTGTTCAGTTCGATTGAGATCTCCGTGCATCCGGAAAAGTAGTTTTTGGCTTTGAACTTTCCGTAGCCAAACACTATCGGATATACCGGCGGCTTAGTGGACGCAGTGCCTTGAACTAATCCTCCTTAGTGTATACCTAGTCAACAGTGTCAGCACACTTCAATCTCGTCTTCGTAACGTTCTCACGTTTTTGTCCGTTTTGGCCATGGACGTCCTTTGTGTTCATAAATGTTTGGTCGAAGCGACCCTCACTTCTCATTTATATAGGTAATCTCCTTTCGAGTATCCCGTTATACTCTAGGAATCATTAAGAGTCGAAGACTCACCCTTTACCACATCTTACGGGTTGTTAACACTTGAGATAGTGCTGTCAGGAATAGTCAAGTTTTTCAAGTGTTGTATCACTAACTTCCACAGTTTCGTTTTCCCATTGAACCAAGTTCTTGGGATCTCCAGTCATCATGGTTGGGTTTCCACTGCTTTGGTTTTTCTTGTGGGTTTTAGACCCATTCCTTCTACCAGCTTGTTCAATTGATCTCGGTTTATGCTCTTCGTGAGCGGATCCGCTATATTGTCCTTTGACTTCACATAGTCAATGGATATTACTCCAGTTGAGATCAATTCTCTAACGGAGTTGTGTCGACGACGTATGTGTCTCGACTTTCCGTTGTACATGACATTCATAGCTCTGCCAATGGCAGCTTGACTGTCACAGTGTACCGTCACAGAAGGTACTAGTTTGTTCCAACATGGAATATCTTCCAGAAAGTTACGCAGCCATTCAGCATCTGCAGCGGCTAGGTCTAAAGCGATAAATTCCGATTCCATTGTGGAACGGGCAATACACGTTTGTTTCTTGGACCTCCACGACACTGCTGCTCCTCCAATGGTGAATACATATCCACTAGTGGATAACGAGTCTTTAGTGTCTGAAATCCAATTTGCATCACTATATCCTTCGACTACAGTTGGATGTGTCGTGTAGTGAAGCTCATAATCAAGGGTGTACTTCAAGTATCTTAATACCCTTTTCAGTGCTTTCCAGTGCTCTTGACTTGGATTGTTCGTGTATTGACTCAACTTGTTTACCCAACATGCAAGATCTGGGCGTGTACATTTCGTGATGTACATCACACTTCCAATGATCCTTGCGTATTCCAATTGAGCCACTGGTTCTCCTCTGTTCTTTTTCAAGTGAACATTGAGTTCCAAAGGTGTCTTAGCAGGTGGATCGTCAGAGGCATTAAATTTCTTTAGTACCTTCTCCACATAGTGAGATTGTGTCAAGGAAATTCCATTAGACGTTTTCTCTATCTTGATTCCAAGAATCACATCTGCTAGTCACATGTCTTTCATGTCAAAGTTTCTACTTAACATGTTTTTCGTATTAACTATGATATTGTGATTGTTACTCATGATTAACATGTCATCAACATATAAGCATACGATAACAAATCCAGTTGGTGTATCCTTCACATATACACACTTATCACATTCGTTAATTCGAAACTCATTTGACAACATCGTATTGTCAAATTTCAAATGCCACTGTTTTGGAGCTTTCTTAAGTCCATACAGTGATCGAACGAGTTTGCACACCTTTTTCTCGTTTCCAGGTGCAACATAACCTTCAGGTTGATGCATGTATATATTTCAGCATCCATTTCACCATTAAGAAACGCAGTCTTAACGTCCATTTGGTGTATTTCGAGATTGTGCAATGCAGCAATAGCGACTAATACACGAATGGAGGTGATTCTTGTCACTGGTGAATATGTATCGAAGAAGTCATACCCTTCCTTTTGTTTAAAACCCTTTGCAACTAGACGAGCTTTGTACTTTTCAACAGATCCATCTGCTTTGTACTTTCTTCTAAGGATCCACTTGCATCCTAAGGGCTTGCAACCTTTAGGGAGGTCGACCAACTCCCATGTGTGATTTAACAGAATAGACTCGTATTCACTTTTTATGGCTTCCTTCCAGAGGTGTGCATCTGGTCTTGTCATAGCTTCTTTGATAGTTTTAGGTTCATCTTCCTCCAAAACATAAGTAATGAAGTCTGAACCAAAATCTTTATCAATTCTAGCTCTCTTACTGCGTCTTGGTTCTTCACTCTCTTGAGTGGAAGGACCAACAGTGTCATCCGTTGCTTCATGAGTTCTTTTATTCGAGCTCACTTCCTCATTTTCCTTAAACGGAAAAATATTTTCTAAGAATACTGCGTTCCTTGACTCAATTGTAGTACCTTCTGTCATATCAAGTATTTCAGATTTGTAAATCAGAAATCGATAGGCACTACTGTTTGAAGCGTATCCTATAAAGATGCAATCGACTGTCTTAGAGCCGATTTTAACTTGTTTAGAAAGTGGTACTTCAACCTTAGCCAAACACCCCCACACTTTGAGGTATTTGTATGAAGGTTTTCGTTTCCTCCATACTTCATAAAGAGTTTGATCCTTAGTTTTATGTGGAATCTTATTTAGAATGTGGTTAGCCGACAGAATGGCTTCCCCCCACAAGTTCTGAGGTAGACCGGAGCTGATTAACATTGCGTTCATCATCTCTTTTAGTGTTCGGTTTTTCCTTTCCGCAACACCATTCGATTGAGGTGAGTAAGGGGCTGTCGTTTGATGTACAATTCCAGATTCAATACATAATTGTTCAAACGGAGCTACGTACTCTCCACCTCTATCACTACGAATTGATTTAATTCGAGTGTCCAATTGATTCTCTACTTCATTTTTGTAACGTTTAAAAGCTTCTATAGCTTCGTCTTTACTTCTTAAAAGGTAAACGTAGCAGAATCTTGTACAATCATCAATAAAATTAATAAAGTACTTTTTCACTCCTCGTGTGGAGCTTTTACTCGAATAGTCGAATGTGATTTTTCAAGATGAACAAATCCACATAACTTGTGGAAAACATTCCACTGAATTCAACCATTTTAGGTTTTTCCATATTTAGCTTTAAGGTCACACCTTAACTACCCTTTTCATTCAAACATGTCGATGGAGACCTATCTCCCTCACATTCGAATGTATCCATGTGAGGAGATGCATATCCCCACATTCGAGTTGCTTGCCACTTTATTTGTGAATTTCTCTTATTCACCAAATTTGCACACAACCTCGATACATTAAAAAAATCTAGCGTTGATTTTTCTTTTATTGGAATTATTTCCAACTTCAAAATTAATTTAATCTTTGGTCAACATACCAAAATTAAATTCAATTTCAAATGTGACTTTTATTGTCACCCGTGACTCGATCGTAATTTTCGATCAAATTACACTAGTCAAAATCTTTTGAACTAAATTCAAAAAAAATTATGCTCTCGAGCACAAATATTTAATTTCATATCAAAATATAATTTGATACTCCTTCTTTGAGCCCAAAAGTTAATTCATTAATTTTTGTTAACAACCTAAGATCCAGTCAATTTGAATCAATCATGAATTGATGGCTTACAACAAAAAATTCAATCCAAACTTTCGTATACTGCAGTTGTGATAACTTCCCAGTATTGGACCAATTTTCAAATAATATATGACTTATTCGAAAATAAGAGAAATAACATCCTGTTTCAATTCTCTCTTTTAATTTTTGTGCAATTCCAATTTAATCCTCTTGATTAATTGATGTGATTAAATACAATTTAATCCGCTTGATTAATTGATGTAATTAATCAATTTATCAGCACATCCTCTTGATTAATTGATGTGATTAAATCCAATTTAATCCTCTCTTGATTAATTGATGTAATTAATCAATTTTCAGCACACCCAGAACTTTAATCTGGAGTCTTAGACCAGAACTTTAATCTGGAAATCTGGAGCCGTAGACCAAAACTTTAATCTGGAGCCGTAGACCAAAACTTTAAATTACTCCCAGAGCCCAAAATTTTAATCTAGAGCTTTAGATCAACTCCCAGAATTTTAATCTGGAGCTTTAGATCAACTCCCAGAATTTTAATTTGGAGCCTTAGATCAACTCCCAGAACTTTAATCTGGAGCCTTAGATCAGAACTTTAGAATTTTTAGTATTTAAAGAGATGAGCTTTCTCCTCATTTCCAAGACTAGCACGAGACGGATCCCTCTTGTTTTACTATCTCATTTTTGTACTTATTACTGTATATTTGTATTGTATATTTAAAGGGCTTACCTTAATAACACGGATTTCTCTGGATTTTCAAGAACCACCTAGAGGGAGGGACAAATATTAACTTATAAATATACATATATAAGCTATTTAAGCTATTGAGTTAGCTTCAAATGAAACTCACCGCCGAGTTGGTATCGTTCCTTGAAGGAAGGGTATGGCTTTTGCTAGAATCGAATACGTAGACATTTTTAACTGAAAAAGAGGAATAAAGGGAGACTATGAATTAGAGAGAATAAGGATTGCAAAGAGAAGTATGAATGAAATAGAATGAGAAATTAGTTAGTTTTACTCTACAACAACAGTTTATAACAAATTTTAAAATGTTGGTTACGCATATTGTAAATTTGACCCAAGACATCAAATTCACGAAAAAAAATTCTTAAAATTATAAAGAAAAAATTCGAAAATGTTCGGAAACAAAACTCCGAATATAAAATCTAATTAACCAAAAAAAGCAAAAAAAAAAAAAAAAAATATATCGAAAAAAATCCAATTAACTAATAAAAGATCATTTTTTACGAAAAAAAAAAAAACAATATCTATCATTATTTACCAAACAAAATACCAAAATATACGAATCAATTTTGAAAATATATTAACATTTCGAACCTAATTTCCGACCAATTAGCAAAAAATCGAAAAAAAGGGGCAAAAAAACCAGATATGTGTGCGGAGAATGCGTGGAGGTGAAGCGGCCATGGTAGGACTGTGGTGGAGGCAAACAAAGCAGATCCGTTCGTGCGACGCTGAAGAACTGTGTGCGGGGCCATGAGTCATGAAGGAGTGCGACGAAGGAGGGAGGCGTGGGGTGCGACGGTTAAGGAGAAAGGGAGAAGGAGGCTTAATTGGGGTTAAGGTTTATGAATTGGGCGCGGCTAAATGCACCCGGATTTCCTATGAGTACACCCACCAAACATTTTTTTAATCTTCCAGAACATGTGAATTGTCCCATATACCCCTAGGGTAAAATTTATGAAAAAACGAAGATGAGTACACCCACCCATTCTATTTCACAAAATTATCTCCCCACCACCAAAACAAACACCATTCTTAACCAAAAAACTCCATTCTTAACCAAAAAACTCCAAAATTTCAATAAAAATAAACATGTTCGAAATTTTTTCCAGAACAAACATTTTCGAAATTTTTTACAGAACAAACACCAAATGTTTGAAAAAAATTCCAAAACAAACACCAAATATTCGAAAAAATTTCCAAAACAAACATGTTCAAAATTTTTTCCAAAACAAACTGAATATGTTCGAAAAAAATTCCAAAACAACTCAAATTTGTTCAAAAAAAAAGATCGAACAAGATGTTCGAATTTTTTTCCAAAACAAACAAAGATTGTTCGAAAAGTTTTCCAAAAAAAATTTAATAGGTTCGAAAATAATTCATAAACTTCTAAAATACCCAAATTTTCCTAAAATTCCTAAATTTTTTTAAAAACCCTAAATCAAGAAATCAAAAAGTGACCTACTTGTTTTCTTCTGACCGGCGACGTGAACGGCGGCCGCTTCGCACGGAGGAGGGGCGACGACGACCGCTTCACACGGAGGAGGGGCGACGACGATCTCTTCGCACGGAGGAGGGGCGACGACGGCCGCTTCGCACGGAGGAGGGGACGAGGAAGGAGGGGAGGGGTTGCACACACCTCCAGCGGCGGCGGCGTTTGAAGGAGGAATGGGAGGGGGCGCGACGGTGCCCTGCGAAAAACGAGGGAGCGTTCGCGACGGCGGCCGCATTGCTTGGAGGAAGGGAGACGGCGGCCGCGTCGCTTGGTCTTCTCTTCAAACGGAGGGGTCGTGACGGCGGAAGAAGCTTCAAACGGAGGGGTGAGGAGGTGGGCCGCGGCCGCCTGAGAGTAGGAGGAAGGGAGGAGGCGTTAGACGGAAGCTGGACCCAAGTATACGGATAAGAAAAATTCATAGCCGATCTAGCCAAAGTATGCGCCAAAATGTTGGCTTCACGATTAACCCAAACAACTCTTTTTTCCGGAAGTAGTCTTGCCTTTTCCTTGCAATGATGAAGAAATGGATGAAGAACACCTCCAAGTATGTGTGAGAATTTCTTGTGTAAGGGGTGATGATTTGATAAAAATTTGATAGGGTATTTATAGTCTTGGGGTAGGGTTTATAAACGAGTTTTGCAAGTTGGCCCTCGGAAATGGTTGAAAATATACAAAAATCGTTGAAATAGGGGTAACTCGGCCGAGTCAAAGTCAGGACGGAAGTGGTCGCAGACCATGGTCGGGCTCGGCCGTGGTCATTTTCTGCTCAGCTCGATCGAGTCAGGCGACTCGGCCGAGTCATGGTGATGATCGCTTGTAGTCCTCGGCTCGTGCTCGGCCACTTCTGTAAGCTCGCCTGAGGCAGCCCCATGTCGTCCTCTCCGGCTCGGCCGAGTCGCGGGTCGTCCAAATTGCAGGTCGTTGCTCATGTTCGGCCGGTTTTGTAGGCTCGGCCGAGGTGTCCTCCTTCGAACTTGTTTTGTGTGTAACTTATGCTTCCAACCTCCGATTGACTTGATTCTTTTTTCCATTCCACTCCATTTTTTGAGACGAATCCAATGGTGCAGTCCTCTATTCAGTACAGTGAGATATGGTATGTGTTTTTCTCCCGAAATCCTCATTTTTCCTACAAAAACGACAAAGACACTACATTTCTCTCAATTCGACCAAAGTAACCATAATTGACCAATAAACCAATGAATTCATAAGCAATATGAGCTTCAAATGTGCATTAAAATCACACAAATTCCACCCGATTCAGATGACCCGTGAGAACTCATGGTATATGTATAATCCCTTTGCCACCTATCCAAGACCCTTCCACCGCGACGGATCCAAGTCCAGCCCAAAAGATGAGGATGACAACCAATTTGAAGATTCTGAAACTGAGTCTGAGAAGTTGTTTTCAACCGAAGGACCGAGACACCACGAGATCATCGACCGAAGGGAGTTAGACTTGAATTTCCTAAATTTAAAGGAGTTGATCCACTAAATTTGGTGGAAGATGAATATGAAAGCCCATGTAAGTACGATGAAGAAGGAAACGAGGAAAATGAGAATAAATTTGTCATTGTATGGACCGAAGAGGATCTAGGAAGCTCCAGGATTGATAGAAACCAATGTTTGGAAAATCTAATTTTAAAGAGGAGAACAAAGATTTTTTGTAGACAAGAACTTAATCGATGTGGATAGTGTCGATCTTCCTTTCAATACTGCGCCAATTTTAACGAGAAGACCTAATAATTCATTCGATCATGCTCATGATTACTATGATAATTCAGGGCTACCTCTGATTCGTGGTTCAATGCCTTTTATTCTGTTACAAAGGCGGAACCCTCCGTTTTTTAGAAGACACAAGAGTCTTAATGTGGGGCCTTTGAATTTTGCACCCAAAAGGAAAGATGTTAAGATGAGGTATTTCTTTGTTCCAGAGGAATCAACTAGGAGTGTGCAATATTCAGAAATAACTGACCGAATTTCGGTTCGGTTATCGGTTTGGTTTCAATTTTGAATTTTAGAATTTTCGATTATTTTTTTGAAAAAAAATCGATTAATCACTGAAAATTGAACATATATATATATATATATATATATTAATTATTAAATAATATGTACATAGTATATGTGTATGTCAAACATAAAGTCAGAACCCTAATCTACCCATATCGAGGAATGTTTTTTTTGGTCGTATAATTTTGATACATTCCAAAATAAATTATTTAAATTTCAACTTTACAAATACATCATTTATCTAAAAAGTAATGACATTTTGTGTAAAATTAAGAATATTATGAGGGTGGAGTTTATAAAAGGTTTTTCATTTTAAGAGTATGAAAGTTATTGTAAAACTTAAAAAAAAAAAAAAAAAAAGTGCAAAAGATAGTGTAGAACGAAGTATAAAGCATAGTAAAAAATCAACAAAGAAGAATGAGGATTTCACGCAGCCATAAATATTGTGAAATTGGGCCGCAACATGTGATTTTCTATGTGGATCAGTTTCATATGGATGAATATTTAGAGATTACTTAATTTTCTAAGTTTAATACTACCTTTGTCGCAT
Source organism: Galeopsis tetrahit (assembly GCA_963675135.1). Taxonomy (NCBI): domain Eukaryota; kingdom Viridiplantae; phylum Streptophyta; class Magnoliopsida; order Lamiales; family Lamiaceae; genus Galeopsis; species Galeopsis tetrahit. The sequence goes on from OY776123.1 coordinate 75,486,348, forward strand.
GATTATTTGCACATTCTTTTTATTAAAACGTTCCAAAATTATTTGCACATAGAAATATCCCACAAAATTAATAATCTTACAACATCATTTTATTTACAAAATTGTCACCCATTTTTTTTCATATATTTCACTTTACACCTCACCAAATTCACTTTACACTACATCAAATCACTTAAAATACCCTTCATTTATCTTACATCATCAACTACTAAATCTTATTTTCTTAAAAAATGTGTCGGTGCAAGTTATTCCGGGACAGGTGGAGTATAAATTATCTAAAAATTTCGACAAATTTTCGTTTAATTCTATCGTATTCTCAAATAATCAAAATGATAGTGCATCCATTTTCGAATTGATTAAAATTAATCAAATCGAAATGTACATTCTACAACACACATATAATCACAACTCATCCCCTCAACTCCAATACATAGTTACATACACACATATATATCAATTCTATAATTTCAACTATTAGTATTTATAACACAAATACAATTATATATAAATTCATCCTATAATTATATTATACTTTTAGCAATGTTTATAACATAAATACAAGGGTTAATTGAAAAAAAAAATCACAATCTTTAAGGTATGTATTAATTACAACGTATCTTTTTTATTCTTTGCAATTCGATACACTATTTTTTTTTTAAATTAATTTAATGCATCGGTCTATTTTCTGGCAACAATTGAATTATGATATGATTGTCAGAACTGTCGAGGTACCACATAAATTTCACGACTAATATATATATATATTAATTTTAAAACATTTTAAACTAAAAACAATACGTAAAAATATCATTTAAAAAAATCATAAATCAATTAATTAATTATTACTCCCTCCGTCCAATTTTATTATGCTCACTTATCCGGGCACGGGTTTTAATGAATATTGATTAGTTTATTCATAAAGTAGATAAGTTGGGGGTATGATGGGATATTGTGGGGTCCATTTGTAAATAAATGATTGTTTATGAATAAAATGAATGACAAAGTGGATAAATAAGTGATGATAGGAGGGTGGAGATAAAGTAGTATAAATAGTATTGTTTCCAAAAAGGGTATGGGAGGGAGGGTCATTTTTTTTTTTTCAAAAACTCAAAAGAATAGGACCCATCCTCTAATTCATTGTCCACCAAAAATAATTTGAAATTTTGCATATTATTTTTACTTAAAAATATCTTTTTTTTTTTAATGTTTTATTTATCAGTCATGACATTTACGTGGACATCTGTATAGCACCTTAATGCGACTTCGACATCCACATCATTTATATATTGTCAATAAAAAAAAGGTGATGCATCAAATTGTAAAATTTTAAAAGGTGTTATATCGAATTAAAAAAAAAATGTAATTGATAAACAATCTAAAAATGGTGAAAAAAAATTCAATTAAAACTAAATACAATTAGTATGAGGGGAGGACTCAATTGCATTCAGGGGTGAAGTCATACAAAATTGGCAATTAAACGTGGCCTTAAATTAAATAATGGAGACAGGCCACGTTTAAATGACTCCCTCCCTTGTTATGAGTTGACCACGTAAATATTTTGAGAAAAAAAAAATTATTTGTAAAGAGACTATATTATTCTTCAACTAATTAAATTAAAATACAGTTCTAGTTGTGTCACTATCGAATCATCGTCGAGTCACTATTGAGTCAACGTTATTTTCCAAAAAAATAAAAAAACTTTCGAACAATACCAAAAATCTTAGAAACAAATTCTGAGAAATTTACAAACTTTCGACAAAAACTTTCAAAAAAGTTGCAGAAATTCAGAAAAGAGTTCCGAAAAATCGAAATTGGTATATATTTTTTTTCCAAAATTTTCAAATCCTAAGTGAAAATCAAATGAAACCAAAACAAACCAAATAGTACCAAAAATAATCTTTGAACAACAGAAGTATCAATTATTTGATTGAAAAAAAGAGAGGGGAAACAGAAAAATCAAATTCAAATACTTATCTGTGAAATGAAAGAATCAACGACGGCGGTTTTCAAAGGCGGTGTGCGCATGGTCGGCGACTTCAAGTGGTGGCACGCGCTGGGGGAAGAAGAAAAAGTGAGGCGAGCGTGTGAGTGCTCATGGTGCGTGCGTTGGAGGGTGAGCGGCGGCCATGTGCGATGGAACTGATCGACGACGACGTGCAGCAGGTTGAGAGGCGGGCGGCGTAGAGCACGAACGACTGAGAAAGAGAAAAGTGCAATAAAAATTATGTTTCTTTTTAGCCTTCACCCATTTGACAACTTTTAAGTGCAATAAAAATAATTAAAAAATAACATCTTCTTCAAATTCCACATTCTCTCATTCTTTTTTTTCATTCTCTATTTTTTTCGCATAATCTAATTGAAAGTTGGATTGAAGGTAAGAAACATATTTCTATTATATTTATTTTGTTTGATTTTGTTGGTATTTAATGTTTTATCATAGTGAATTCAAGTAGATTTACACCCAAAATTCCCTTTCGAATTGTTTAGGGATATTTAATGGGGGTTGTTTAATGTGGTTTTTTTTTAATCAATTAAATAAAATGTCATTTTTATATATTTTGTATAAGTAAGACATTGTTTATAAGTATTAGTTTGACTAAGTTATTTCTAAAATTCTTCCAAAAATAATGAGGAATAAAATTAAGGTTAGAGTTTATTAGAGAAAGGATAGTTTTGAAAAATAAATGGGAGGTGAACTCAGATGTGAGAGGTGAAAACGACTTAGAGGTGAAAGGCTACAAATAAATGTCTCCCAATTATTATGTCTTCATCCCATGGATGTCTTCACCCCTCACATATGAGTTCACCCATCTCTTATTTTCCAAAATTACCCTCCTTACTCATAAACTATAATTTTCCTCCAACATCACCCCCTTTTTTGGATTTCTCTTCACCATGGTTCGATTTCGCACTCACTACTCAATATATGTGTAGTGTATTATGTTTTCGAGATTTTTTTTTTTACAAAACTCGGCGAACCAGTGCTGAGTTTTTGCATAACGCGATTTTTGTAAAAAAAACTCAAAAACGAAATACACTACACATATATTAATTACAACTACACAATCATGCAACAATACGATCAAATAAAATAATAATAACATGAAGAATAATCAATTACAAAGAAATACTATGTTTTGGGTGGAGGAGGAATGCAAAATAACTGTTTTTTTTTTTTTTATGGATGTGGTGAACTTAGCACACCGAAATAGTATAGTCTTTTTGCCTATTAATTCAAAATATAAATTGTGGTGGGGTGAAGACATAATATGTGTGGTGGTGGGGGGGGCATTTATCCGTGGCTGAGGCCTGAGGTGAAATCATAAAGAGGGGGCATTTAGTCGTGGCCCACTCCTACTTATTGAATTCAACCGAGTGAATATTGGCCACGGATAAATGCCCCCCCCCCCATTATTATGTGTTTACCCATTAGATGTCTTCACCCCTCATATATGAGTTCACCCACCTCTTATTTTCCAAAATTACCCTCCTTACTCATAAATCCTAATTTTCCTCCTACCTCACCCTCATTTTTGGATTTCTCTTCACCATGGTTAGATTTCGCACACACTACTCACTACTCACTACTCAATATATGTATAGCGTATTTCGTTTCCGAGTTTATTTTTACAAAAATCGCGTTTTGCAAAAACTTAGCACTGGTTCGCCGAGTTTTATGAGATTTTTCGGAAAAAAAATTCACGTTTTGAATCAAAACTCGGCCAACCTTTCCATATTTTGATTCAACACTAGTTTGCCGAGGTTTGAATCAAAACGTGGAAAACTTGACCGAGTTTGAATCACAACGTGGAAAAGTTGGTCGAGTTTTGATTCAAAACGTGGAACTTTTTTCTGAAAAATCTCACAAAACTCGGCGAACCAGTGCTGAGTTTTTGCAAAACACGATTTTTGTAAAAAAAACTCGGAAATGAAATACAGTACGCATATATTCATTACAACTATACAATCATGCAATAATATGGTCAAATAAAACAATAACAACATGAAAAATAATCAATTGCAAAGAAATACTATGTTTTGGGCGTGAGAGGAATGCAAGAATTTTTTTTTTTTTTTTTTGTTTATGGATGGGATGAACTCAGCATACATTAACAGTATAGTCTTTTTACCTATTGGTTTAAAATATAAATTAGAGTGGATTGAAGACATAATATATGGGTGGTCATTTATCCGTGGCCGTGAATATTTCGAGAAAAAGTCCGAGCGGACTTAGTTTCAGTATTAATTTAGGCCCAGCACAAAATCTAAATCCAGATCATGTGCTTATTCCCAAAGGCAACGGTTATACACACATCTTTGATGAGAACACACACTCATTTGCTATATCTGTCTTCAGATGAATACACACTCCGTGAAAATTCTAAAATACTCATCTTCTTCTAAATCCTAATTTTTCCTAATAGCCTCCCTCTCCCTCTCTCATTTTCACGCTAGATACCCCATTCTCCTCCTCTCAAGAAAGGTCGCTGCCGTCGTCCCTTCTTCAAGCGATGCGGCCGTCATCGCCCCTCCTTTCAAGCTATCGTCGCCCCTCCCAATTTAGATCGGTAATACTTTCTTTTCTTTTCTTTTCTTTTCCTTTTTTTTTTTGCTCTTTTTCGATATTTTTTTCTTTGAATTTTTGTTTTTATACAAAACATTTACCGAAATTTGGACATATTAAAAAATACTCCTATGTATTTGTTTCAAAAAAAAATCGAAAATTGGGATCTTTTTCCAAAAAAATTCCGACACTAGTTGAATGAAGAAAAAGAGAAAAGATGAATGAGACAGTTGTTGAATAATTTATTTTGGTATGTTGCTTTAATTTTGTGAGTTTGCAGTTTGTTCGAGTTTTTTTTTTTTATATATTTTTAATCGTGTTAAAATATTTCCAGTTATATTTGGAATTTTAGTCGTGAAATGAAATGGGGGTAGGTTTACTAATCACAAGTTTTTTTTTTAGTTTTAATCAAAGGTAGAACTAGAGATGTCTATCGGGCTAACCCTAGCCCTATAGGGCCAGCCCTACAGGGTTACGGGCTAAACGGGTTAGGGCCTTAACCGGTTCATATTTAACGGGCCTATAATTGTTGGGACCTAACCCTAACCCTAGCGGGCCACGGGCTAAACGGGCCACTAACGGGCTATATATTTTTTTTTTCTTTTAAAATTAAAGGTCTCAATTGGCACGTCCAACAAGCAAATAAAATAGAAAAATACATAATTAGTTAATGATCAGTAAATGAGAAAACAAAAGTATAATTTAAACACAATTCTAGAACTCATTGATCCTTAATATGACCCAATAAAGCTAAACAAATATCATGATCTAATAAAAAATAGTAATAATGACTAATGGATGGTAACGGGCTTCTTAATGCTTATAGTTATGGTTATTGGTCAAATGATCCAAAATTTATTTTAGGTCATTTATTTAAAAAAAAAAAGGTAACAAACTCGGGCTAGCGGGCTGGCCCGGTTTAGCCCACGGGCTAACCGGTCCGGGTCAAAAAAGCCCGATTTTAAATGGGCCTATAATTCATGAACCCTAACCCTGTATTTTTCAGGGTTAAACGGGCCAGCCCGGTTAGCCCGGCCCGGATAAACATCTCTAGGTAGAACTAATATTTCACACGTAATTAATTTGTAAATAAAAAATTTTTTTGACTATTTACACCTTCATTTTGGAGAGATGCACTCTCCCGATTGATGCACCCTCCCTAAAATTTGTCTAGGATAGATGCAACCCCGATTAATGCACCCTCCCTAAAATTTATTTAGGATAGATACACCCCATTAAATTATCTTAAATATGGAGTATCATTTTATCTTATAAAATAGTTTACTAACTACACCTCACCCTAAAACCTTAATTTTGTTCATCTTCCTCCCTTCTTTCTCTTTACATCTGCCTCCCCTTCTTTTTCCTCCATTCTTTTCTCCTTCCCCCATCTCATTTATTTTCTCCACCGCTCACCCCATCCCATCCCCGTAACAAAAAAAACCATCCCAGCCAACCCACCCACCTCGCCCCCACCCCACCACCCACCACACCCTGCCCTTGACCCCAGTCCACCCCAACCTCCCAAAAATAAAAAACAGAGCAGGTATGTTATTTTATTTTTTTAATTTTCAACACATCAGGTTCGATATATACACTTTCGTCGATAAATTGTTGTCGATGAGAGTATATATAATCGACCAACTGTTGTCGAATATATATATATATATATATATATTTTTTTTATATATAAATTTCAACAAATTTGTGTCGATCATATACACTCTCGTCAATAAGTTGTTATCGACGAGGGTGTATATGGTCGACACTGATTTGTCGAAATTTATAAAATAAAATTGTGATTTTTCTAAATATTTTTTAGAATTTCTGATTTTTTTTTGTTTGGTGGTCAACGGAAATAATGTCGACGGTGGTTGAAAATGTTGGTTTAGAAGAAAGGAATAACAATAGGGGTGCATTCAGTAAGGGGAGTGCATCTAGTATGACCCATTTTAGTAAAGGGTATTTTTTATTTTTTGTATGATTATTATTTTTTTTTAATTACATTAAATACCCATCCCTTTTCCCCTTCCTATGACTCGAACCCAGAATCTAAAGCCTAGGTAGTGGTGCTCATTTTGTATGATTATTATATTAATTAAATGAGAGGGGAGTGTATCTAGAGCTGTCAAAACGGGCTAACGGGGCGGGCCGGTCCACAACCCACTTCAACCCGTCATTTTACGGGTTTTAGCGGGCCGGTCCACGGCGGGGACGGGCTGAAAAATACTCAACCCAACCCAACCCACGGCGGATTGCGGGCTAGCCCACGGGCTCTTTTAATATTTTACTTTTTTACATTTATTATTATGTATATAATTACTAAAAAAAATTAAAATAAAGTACAAATAATTTGGAATAATCTTTGATTAAACCCACACAGTTGATGTCAATAATTTTAATCTCTTATAATCAGAAAGTATACCTCAAATATATATTATTTTGTTTAATTAAAAAATTAATCGAACTAAAATTTAAACCTTCAAATTGTTTAAATCCTTATTGCCAAAAGGGTAGAATCAAAATATATATATATATATATATATATATATATATATATATATATAAAATATTCAATGAAAGATTAATTGACAAATCAATTCAACTATAATTAGTAAATATTAATTTGTGAATACATGTCTCACCATACTCTCTCTCAATCTACTAATGATAATTATGCTCTTATAAAGAATAAGTTAAAAAAAAGATTTAAATCTACATTAATTATTATATCTCTCATGTGAATACATGGACGACAATGGTGTATTTTCATTCTCAAATCTTAATTTTGTGTGATTTTCAATCTTGATTTAAAGTTGAATTGAATTCATAAATTTTTATTTATCACATTTTTAATTACAATTCAACTTAAAAAATAAAAAATATATATTTTTTTAAAAGCCCGCGGGCCAACCCGCCCCGTTCACGGTCCAACCCGCCAAAACCCACGACCCATACGGTCTGGTCCATACAGGCCTGCTTTTTAAACGGGCCTAAATTACTCAACCCAATGCACCTTTTTTATAGACGGGGACGGGTCGACCCAACGGGCCTTGCCCGTTTTGACAGCTCTAAATGTATCCCTCCAACATGGAGGTGTAAATAATCAAACCCAAAAAAAAAAATCGGTGGGTATTGTATAACCGTGGCCATTCCAAATATAAATCAGCCCACACGGAACGACAATATCACGACCTCAGTAGAAGAAGGAAAGCCAGCCCATTAGCCCATCACTTGTTCAGTTGAAAATGAAGTCATTATGCCTCACGTGTTCAGCAAAGGGTTGGGGTATATACCCCTCCAGCTTTGTTTAATACACTCCCCCTTCATTTTTTTTAATTCAATATATATATGAAATACCAATTTTACCCTTTTATTAAATCATGTTAGATACATACACTCCCCTACAATTTAAACACAACCCTAACCCTAACCCTAGAATTAGACAGCCTCCGCCGCTGCCTCCGTCGTCGTCGTCGCTGTCGTCGACTAAAAATACTCCGGTCGACACTGATTTGTCGACCAAGAACACTACGGTCGACGCTGGTTCGTCGACTAAAAATACTCCGGTCAACACTGGTTTGTCGACCAAAAATACTCCGGTCGACACTGGTTTGTCGACCAAATTTCGAAAGAAAATTTAAAAAAAAAAATTGAAATTTTTGACCATTATTAATCGCCCAAAAACACTATCATCGATACCCTATTGTCGACGAGAGTGTTTTTGAACGACCGATAATGGTCGAAAATTAAAAAAATAAAATAAAAACCAAACCTGTTCTTCTTTGCCGGCGACTTGGTTTCAAGGCTTCAAGGCGGCGGAAGACGGGCGTTGCTGGGCGCAGGCGCGAGCGAGGGCTGGCCGCGACGTCAGGGGACGAGCGAGGGTTGGCCGCGACGGTCAGGGGCGAGCTGGAGCGACGGAGAGGAGGGCGGCGGTGGAGGGCGAGAAACGAGGGAGGAGGGCGGCGTCTGTTACAGAAATTAAAAAAAATGGAGAGGAGAGAGGGCGGCTATGGCGAACGAGGCGAGGGGGAGTGCGACGGCAAGGGGGGAGGGAGGGAGAGAGCGACGGAGAGGGGAGGGAGGGGGAGTGCGACGGCGAGGGGAGTGCAGAAAACGGGAGAAAAAAAGTGAAAAAAAAAACGGAAGGAGGGAAGAGAGAGAGGCGGCAGAAGTTGGGGAAGATGAGTTGGGGAATTAGGTTTAGGGTTTTGAGGGGTGCATGTATCTATAATTTTTTAATATAGGGACAAATATGGTATTTTATATATGTAAACACAAATTCGTGAATTAAATATAAAAACGCGAAAATGCGAACAATTTTATTTAATTTCGGATTAAACCGATGAATATTTGTGGGTTACAATCTCTAATTTCTCCTCTGATTCTCTCTTCTTGAACTTTACTTGAACTTCTTGAGCTTTTGGAGCTGGATCCGCAGCTCAATCCTTTCCGATCTTGTATTTGGGGCTTTTATAACGTTAATCCAAAGGCTTAGCACCGTATTTTGGATTAAATGTCGAATTTAGGGACTTTTTGGATGAACGTCGTTGAAGATCGTTCTTGAATTTGGGACTTTGTAACGTTAATCCAAAGGCTTGACGCCGTATTTTGGATTAAACGTTGATTTTCGGGACTTATTGGGACTTTTCCGTCGAAGATCCACGAAGAACTTTGAAGAAACGCCGAATCGAAGAGGCTTAGCACCTTGATCTCCACTCGAACACTGCTTCTTGCTGCTTTTCACGAAGAACGCCTTGAAGAAACGCCGAATCGAAGAGGCTTAGCACCTTGATCTCCACTCGAACACTGCTTCTTGCTGCTTTTCACGAAGAACACCTTTGAATCTCCTCCAATTACTGAAGAACACTCTAAAATCTCTGCAGAGAATTTTAGAGCCTTGAATGCTTCTGATTTCTTGATGATCAAAATGAATGAAATGAGACATCTATTTATAGGTGTAGGCCTGGAGATTTTTGTGCAAGTAGTTAGGGCTTTTAATTCAAAATTTTGAATTGTTTGATGGGCTAAGAATGCCCTTTGGGCTTGAATTATCAAACTTGGACCCAATTTAATTTACTGGACTTTGGAGGCCTGTTTGGATTTTCTGGATTTTAGAGATCCGTCTTTACTTATCGAGCTTTAGAGACCCGTATTAATTTACCGGACTTTAGAGGTCCGTCTTAAATTTTCAATTGATTTATTGGGCTTTGGAGGGAATAATAATTAATTATATATTTACTTTTAGGAATTAAATTTATTCCAACAAATAAATAATAAATTTAATTAATATTTAACCCGTAATTTCCACGCGTCGCAATTTAATTCGTAATTGAATTTTACTCGTCTACAAATTGCCCCCTCGTATTTCATCCACGAGTACATTTGTCTTTGAAGTGGATGAATTGCGAAATTATTTCAATGTTTTGTATTATTGGACTTTATGAATTGTCACAATCAATAAAATGTATCTCATGGACTCAAATAGTGTAGTCTTTTGGGCCAAAATGAACAAACAAGTTCATGAATGTATAGAGTACTTCAAAGCCCAACTCTTCTTTCTTACAATTAATCTAGTCCAAGAAGAAGGCCCAATTATATTTGAATATCTTTCACCCGTAAATCACAAAATATATGTCACCAAATCTTTGAAATATGATTTTGCAAGAATTTTGGAATTTAGTTGAGATACACCAAAATATATGCTTGTTGATCCTTATCTTTTCACCTTTTCAAGTCTATATAAAGGATGCCTCCTTCAATCATCACTTCATAATTTATCACATTCACAAAGAAGCAAAGTAATTATTAGAGCTCACGAGGTAACAAAGAAGAAGGAAGCAAAGTAATTATCAGAGCTCACGAGGTAACATACTACGCAGCGCTTTTCATTTTATTTTATTTCTGAACGTATATGCATGTATATATATAGCACATATTAATTTTGCCAAGAATTCTCTTTTTCTTTTGTGCTGTTTTTTTCCTTTATTCTGCACGTATGTATATGCATGTATATAACACATATTAATTTTGCCAAGAACTATTCTCTTTTTCTTTTGTTTTATTAATATGTCCATACACTGTCATCTGTAATCAACTTTTATGTTATGTACTTTTGACGAGTGAACCTTTGCCATAATTTTTTATCGATTTCACGGGTTTTCAAACGAGAGATCGTCAGTGTCCCTTTGGTCTTTTTACTCTCTTTGAAACTTGTGAATCTCGAAAAAGAATTAACACCAATGCGAAGAAGGATTTCTTAAATATTCACAGAATTCAAAAGAGAATGTGGGTGTCCCGTGGATCTTTTTACTCTTTCGAATCTGTGAATTTTAATGATTTGGAGAAGAATCCACAACTTATTTTCACCCAAATCAACTTTCTTTCAATAGCCCTTCTTAATCAAATTGACCAAATTCGAAAGAGAGAGTGGGTTTTCGGTCGTTGGTATGTTAATCTCTTCGGATTTGGACAGTTTGAAAAGGAGGGGGACTTTGAAATTACTTGTTTTGGGCGTCTATAGGCGAGACGGTGTTGCGACTCACGGCGACGACAGCTAACCTGTGGTGGCCGAACCTAGGCGGAGCACGGCGGCGACTGGCTTCAGGCGACGGCGGCCATAACAGGCGGGGCGATCGATGGGCGTGGACGACGGCCGATTCCAGGCGAGGCGGTGTGCTAACAGGTGGCTTTAAGCGGAGCACAACGGCGATTGCGACCATGGCGACGGCGGTCGGACAGCGGCGGCGCTTTAGGCAGAGCTTGGTGGTCGCTGGGTGTCGAGTGCAGCGGCGACGCTGTCGACGACTGGCTTCGGGGTGGCGGGCGACTGCAGCCGGAGTGGCGGAGCACGGCGACTGATTTAAGCGAGGTGGCGAGCTTCCGGGCGCGGCGGCGCTGTTGACGGTGAAGTGCGACCATGGCGCGACGTTGGCTTTAGGCGACGCGTTCCGGCGGACACTTTAGGCAGAGTACGGCAGCGACCATGGCGAGGCGTGAGCATGCGTCATTCTTGTTCTGGTTGAAGAAAAGGACGACCTAATTTTACTTCAAGTCTTCAAGTCGTGAAAATGAAAAGAGAAATAGGGCAGCAAATCATTTGGGCTTGATTCATTAAGAAGATAGGCCCACTGAAATATCTTTACTTAATTAATTCAACCCAGTCTGAATATGGATTGTGGACTTTATTTGCTAAATTAATTAAAACAGGCCCAAACTTCTTATTAATTTAGATAAGTCCAATTCCTTATTTGTCAAATTAATTTAGAATAAATTAATTGTCCCTCTTTACGATGAATTCTCTAATAATTTTCTTCTTCTCTTCAGGTTTCTTAAAAATGGTCCACTTCAAAAATACTGCTACTTCTTCCGGAGCTCGTTATTTGGTGATCCTCAATGATAAACGCCAACCCTTAGAGAAAGGGACGCATTTACGTGTAGAAACGCCCCTTATTGGTAACTCTGCGAAACCTTGGCCTTTATCAAATGTCGGACTTCACTTGGACAATTGGTCACATGAGATATCCTTGAACAAATCGACGAAAGCTTGGATTCTTGACAACACTTCCCATCGCAACGAGACTGAAGAGGAGGATGTAAGTCATCTACCAACCTTGGGGAGGCGTATAGTTATGGGCAAGGACAACTGGATTGGAACTATAGAGTTTTCTGGAGAATTCGGTTATCACAAAGGATATTGGGAGTGGACTGAAGACGTTTTGAGCCGATGTGGACATACCCTCAAGGACGCCAGGATTTATTACGCTGTCTTTGCCTCCCTTTTTACTTATGACTTTAATTCTGAAATTATCAAAGCTTTCTGTGAGGCATGGTGTCCATCTACAAATACGTTGCTCACTACTTTTGGAGAGATGTCCATCTCATTATGGGACATGCATGAGCTAACAGATCTTCCTCTAGACGGCTATCTATATGACGAGGTGATACTTGACGCGCCCGAACTTTTTGGCGAAACTGGGGACTTATGCCTTCCAAAGAGTTGCAAATATTTACTCCACGCTTACCACATACTTCGTGGGAGCGTTTCTAGGGGCGACGTATCGATTGATCGATGGATTGAATTTTGGTCAAGAAAAACTGGAAAGTATCGTCAACCTCCCACACGAAGTGAGAAAAAGAGAAGTTGTCGCCCTAAGTCGACTCATAATCCACTTGGGAGTCTTGGAGTCCATAAGCCGTGGTCCGATGCAGAAGTTACTTTGTTTAAAACACTCAAGATTGAACCGGCCCAGCAAGAAGAGACATATCTTGCTGCTCATTTAGCTTGTTGGCTTTGCGTATTCGCCCTTCCTAATGGTGAAGTGAATATGATACGTCCTGCTACTTTCAAAATGGCTAGTTTGATGGCTGCGGGTAAGACAGTTAATCTTGTCGTACCGGTCTTGGCTAATATTTACAGGGGTTTGAATCGGATTTCCCTGCACCCCGAACCGTCCCGAGCCCGATCTGCCTTTCCGGTTCATTTTGTGTACGTTTGGTTAGCCCGATATTTTAGGACTCATTACCCTGCTGTTCATGATCACCGTGCCCCTATGATGGTGAAGTATTCTGGAGAGAATGGTGCTAAGTACCATAACCCTGCGGAGGCTCGTAAACGGATTCATAGAGGAGAGTCTGCCGAATGGACATGCAATATGTTAAATCGGCAGCAACTTATTTCTTATGTTGATTCCGGGACTGGTCAACGGGCTAACTGGAGTTACTTTGTCGCTATTCGATCCAATTACCTCACTTGGAGACAAGGTAATCGCTTTATTGTTGAACCTTACAGCCCACATCGATTTAGCCGTCAATTCGGCTTTTACCAAGAAGTTCCGGGAGAGTTGATTTTTGATCTTCGTGACACCCCATTAGATAACGGGACGCATTATTGGCAATCTTGTGCCTTGCGCGGATCTCGTGCTAAGGTGTGTTTTCCGATTGCCCCGGTGAATCCTAAGTCGTATTCTTCACCAGATTACAAGAAGTGGTGGGCCCAAGCTCATGGTACTTACTTAGAAAATCATGTTGACGACTTGATCAACTCGAAGCATGACAATGCCTTGGAAGAAGAAGTATTGGTTGTTGATAGTCATGATCTTTGTGGAGAGCTTGATAAAGACACTTCTCGAACGCCGGTTGATCCCCCCTTGATTCCTGAGGTAGGGCCAGTGGTTGAGACTAGCAAGAGAAAGAGTATTTCTCCATGTTCGGAAGAGAGTCAAGGTGAAGACGATGATCGCCATTGGAAATGGTCCAAGAAGGTTACCAAAGCTTTAGTGCCTTTGGAGGAATCAGTTAAAGACCCCCTGAAGAAAGAGGTTTTTATCACTCATTCTTTTCTTACTTTCCATTTTTTTTTTACTACCACTTTACTAATTATGTTCACATGTCTACTTTTTCAGGCGATGGTGAACATCTTTGGTAGTGATTGTGAATCAGATGAGGAAGAAGTATCGTCTTCGGTGAAGGTTTTGAAAGCTTCTTCTCCTATCAACGTTGGGAAGCAGTGTACTCAAGCAATTTCGGTATTTCACTGTGATAAGTTCTTTCTCGATCGTGAACGGGACTTTGTTTTGTCTACATGGAAAGCTCTTCAAGCAAGAATCATGGGAACCCCTATTAACCTCTTATCTTCCATGAACCCCAAGGAGTTGGCCTAGTGGTGTAGGCTTGGGACTTAGGAGTGTGCTCCTCTCTAGGTCTCAGGTTCGAAACCCCTAAGGTGCAAACAATTTCTATGGGGCCATGTCCATACAGAGCGCAAAGCTCTGGCTTTAAACGGGACCCCCGCAAGTGGGCGGTGGGATTGGTCCCCCGGGATTAGTCGGCCTTGAACCGGATACCCGAGACTTCAAAAAAAAAAAACCTCTTATCTTCCATGAACGAGGAAGTGCTTATTGCATTCACGAGGTTACAGACTTATGCCCAAACTGAACTCCCGGCTATAGAGGCGTCTTTGATATCCTTGTTTGAGAGAGCCGATGCTCATGATAGGATGAAGTCTAAATCTTCCGATGGATGTCCTAAGGAGGTTCTTAATCAACGGTTGACCGAAGTTAAGCATGCCCTTCACGAGGTTGAGGAGAAACGTGCTAAAAATCTTTCTCAAGTCGAGGCTATCCAAACAAAGCTTCAAAAAGTCAAGGATAAGGTGCGCCTCTTGAAAGAGTTGAAGAAGGAGAAGAAAGTATTGGCCCAGTCATTGGAGGAGAAAAAAACATTAGTTCAAGGTTTTGACACCGAGATCCTAAGTTTTCAAGACGAAATCTCCACTATCAACAATACGCCCCTGATAGAAGATGATGTAATTGAAGGTTTGAAGAAGACGGAGACCGAGCTAGAAGAGGCTTTAGAAGAGTTTAAGGGTTTAGGCCTCTTTTTTTAGTTGCTCTATGACTTTTATGATTTCCTTGATTTATCTGTTGTTTTTCATGGATATTTTGCTTTGCACACTCCATGTATCTATTTCATTTTTTGCTTTGGCACTTTGATTAAAATTTTATTTTCTTCGTCTATATCTCACATGTTCATATTCTTCAATACTTGCTTTTGTATATTCATCGAGACAAATGAATTGGCCCTTTTGGAGAATAAAGATTATCTATTAAAACAAAATCCTAAAGCCATAAGTTCACATGTCGAACCAGAGGCCGGAGCGCCGTTAAAACCTTGCCTCGGAAAACCCTCCTTAGGGATAAAACCTGGGTCAAGGGAAAAGGTATACCCCTCTACAAAATTGAAGTACAAAACCGGAAATATAAGGCAAAATGAGGTTTGGGCATTGCCCCCTTCACTTTCTTCCTTCTTTGTTTTCTTCATGCTTCATATGTTCGTCACTTTTGTATTCATCGATCCGACTTACTCGAACAACTCGATTTAACTTATGACTGTACTTAGAAATATACTAAGTTGCCTACGTACCTCTTTAAAGAGGATCAAGCCATAACGTAGTTCAAGCAAAATATGATTTATATTTTGGCGGGGGGACCGTTCACAGTTTATACTCATGCGGGCCAGGAGTGACTATTCTTTAACTACTGTAGACAAAGTAGGGATTTAAGTATTTAACCACTTAAAATGCCTTTAGTGGAGTAAGTTAACAGTTTAACCACATGTGTTTACCTTTGGTGGTTGTCGTACACAGTTTATACTCGTGCGGACCAGGAGTAATAAGCAGTTTAGTCTCGTGCATCATGGAGCAACAAGCAGTTTAGGCTCGTGCGTTCTTGGAGCGACAAGCAGTTTAGGCTCATGCGTTTATGGAGCGTACTTGTTTTCTTTACGCGTAGTAGCGTTTCAAAAACTTCCCGTTTATAGGACCAATGTTCACGCCATCTTCAGAAATCAGCTTGTAGGTGCCGTTTGTGTAAACTTCTTTAACAACATATGGGCCATCCCACTTAGGTAAGAATTTATTCCCAACACGGTGAGTTACTACGATAGGCCTTCTCACAGCAAGCACCAAATCACCAACTTGAAAAGAACGTATCCTCACTTTCTTGTTAAACGTTCTAGAAAGGCGGGCTTGATAGCATTCGAGCCTTTGTTGTGCTTCCAATCTTTTCTCATCTAGGGCTTCCAACTCTTCAAGACGCAAACGTGCATTCTCTTCTTCCGTCAGCCCTTCTTGTATCGCCATCCTTAGAGATGGAATCTGCTTCTCAAGGGGAACAACTGCTTCAACACCATACACCAAGGAGTAGGGAGTAGCTTGTGTAGGTGTTCTGTAAGTAGTTCGATATGCCCATAGAGCTTCATTCATCTTTTCATGCCAATCTCGCTTTGACTTGGAGACTACTTTCTTCAAGAGGTTGCACAAGGTCTTGTTGAAAGCTTCAGCGAGTCCATTAGCAGCTGCGTTGTACATAGAAGATTACCTTTGTTTGAAGTCAAACTTGTCACAAAGTTTGTCGATGTGACTGTTACTGAATGATCTTCCATTATCGGTGATGATGTACCGAGGGACCCCGTATCTAAAAATGATATTGACTCGAATAAAATCAGCAACATTTTCTTTCTTCGCTTCTCTCAAATGTATGGCTTCCGCCCATTTGGAGAAGTAATCGGTTGCAGCCAGAATGTACAGATGACCGTCTGATGACTTCGTTAATGGTCCCACCACATCTAGACCCCAAGCATCAAATGGCCACGAGGCAACGGTTGGGTGCAATAGTTCCGGAGGTTGATGGATAAGGTTGGCATGAAACTGACAAGCTTGACATTTTCGTGCGTGATCCATGCAGTCTTTCACCATTGTTGGCCAGTAGTACCCCATCCTCTTTACTCGAAAGTGTAACTTTGGTCCTGACTGATGAGCTCCACAAATGCCGGCGTGTGCTTCTTCCATTGCGTGGGCGGCTTCACCATTACCGAGACACCTTAGGATGACCCCATCAAATGATCGTCTATAAAGCACACTCTTGTAGTATATGAATCGAGGGGCTCGACGTCTGATATCCACTCTTCGTTTCAGATCACTTGGCAACTTGTCGTATTTCAAGTAGTCGACAAATGGTTGACGCCAATCTTCCTCTTCAATTTCAAGTACCTCGATAACATGACTTTCACCTTCTTCATCACCGTCATCCTCAAATATAGGAGGCACAACCCAACTTTTACATATTGGGATACGAGCTTTACTTTCAGGCAATGCAATTGCCGAAGCAAGTTTTGCTAAAGCGTCAGCTTGTTTGTTATCTTTCCTTGGAACATGCTCAATTTCCACGTCTCCGAGATAATTCATGAGTCGTCGAGCGTACTTTTGATAAGGAAGCAACTCTGGTTTCCTAACCTCGTATGATCCAAGCATCTGGTTCACTATCAACTTTGAATCTCCATACACCCTGAGGTGTAGTTGCTTAATATCGACTGCCATTTCCAACCCAAGTATGAGTGCTTGGTACTCAGCGACATTGTTTGAGCAATTCTCTATTAAAGTGAAAGAATAGGGCAAGACTTCTCCATCAGATGTTACAAACACAACTCCAGCACCAGCTCCTTCTTTATGAGCGGACCCATCAAAATACATCTTCCATGGAGGGGTTATTTCAACAGTTAGGACGTCTTCGTCTGGAAGGTCGTCACATAACTCCCATTCTACAGGCATTGGATGATCGGCTAAGAAATCGGCCAAAATTTGTCCCTTGACAGCCTTTTGAGGGACGTAAATGATCTCAAATTGTTGCAACTGGAGATACCATCTCGTGAGTCGATCCGAAAGAACTGGCCTAGACATAACATACTTCAGCGGGTTTGCTCTTGATACAAGATGGATGGTATGGGCCTGGAAATAATGCTTTAATTTCTGAATTACGAATATAAGAGCTAGACATAGCTTCTCAATCGGAGAGTACTTCAATTAATTTGGAGTCATCATTCTACTCAGGTAGTACAAAGAATTTTCCTTTCCTGACTCGTTTTCTTGTGCCAGCAAGGCTCCAACTGAACGCTCTTGAGCAGCGATATAAAGAATCAACGGACGTCCGGGCACCGGAGCGATCAATACTGGTGGCTTCATCAAATATGACTTGATGCTTTTGAAAGCATTACTGCAAGATTCATCCCATTCAAACGGTGTATCTTTCTTCATGAGACGACTAAATGGTTGACATCGTCCGGCTAAGTTTGAAATGAATCTTCTGAGGTATACCCGCTTTCCTTGTAAGCTTTTAAGCTCATGAATATTTCGAGGTTCCGGGATCTTTAAGATTGCGTCAATCTTTGCTTGCTCGATTTCAATCCCTCGCTGGCGAACCACAAATCCAAGAAACTTTCCTGATTTGACTCCGAATGCACACTTCAAAGGATTCATTCTAAGCTGGTATCGCCTCAAGCGTTCAAAAACTACCCTCAGGTCTTGGAGGTGATCATTCCTCCTCTTTGATTTCACGACTAAGTCATCAACATAACATTCAACATTCTTGTGAAGCATGTCGTCGAAAATCCTTTGCATGGCTCTTTGGTATGTTGCGCCTGCATTCTTCAAACCAAATGACATCACTTTGTAGCAGTATATTCCTTTTGGGGTACGAAAAGCAGTGAGCTCTTCGTCTTTTGACAGCATACGAATTTGATTGTAACCTGACGACCCATCCATGAAACTTAGAGCTTCGTGACCCGTTGTTGCATCAATCATAAGTACGGGAATAGGTAACGGAAAATCATCTTTGGGACATGCAACATTCAAATCCCGAAAGTCAACACACACACGGATTTTTCCGTTCTTCTTTCTCACTGGGACAATGCTTGAGATCCATGTAGGATACTTTACTTCTCGGATGAAACCGACTTCGATAAGCTTGTTCACCTCAGCTTCAATTAATGGAACAAGATCTGGTCGGAATCGACGTTGAGTCTGCTTGACTGGTCGAACTCCCTTCTTTACTGAGAGATGGTGCACTGCTACTTTTGGGTCCAGTCCCGGCATCTCTTTATACGACCATGCAAATACATCTCTGAACTCACGTAGCAGTTCAATGTAAGTTTCTTCCTCATCATCGGACAATAAAGCACTCACATAGATTGGTCGCGGGTCGTTAACATCACCCAAGTTAATTTCTTTCAACTCATCAATAGTTGTCTTGACGCCCTCTTCGAGTTCTGGAGGAGCATCCTCTGCATCCACTTCCTCCACTTGAACATCTTCACATTCGGTGATGTGATTCAAAGTTGCGATGTCTTCATTGTATTCATTTGTATTCGTAAGATCCACACGTGATCTCACATCTTGTGACACTTGCTGCCGAATGTCATAGGTATTGACAAAATTGGAAGAAGCTACACTCTCCGTATCATCTTCTTCGTCGTTGTACTCTTGAGCGAGAACAATGGTTTGCCTTCTAGTTTTGGATCCTCCCCCATATGCTATTGTCAACGTATGCTGCCTCTTCATGCGGGATTGCTTTGAGCTCCGAACTTTGGAAACACCCAACTTTTGATGATGGGTCTGTGGCCCGAGTCTATCAAAGACTGAGGGGCGTTTCATTTTCTTACTATTCTTGCTAGTAGACTTCCCAAGTCTCTCGAAGACTGAAAGTCGTCTTACCTTCTTACCATCCTCATCGAACGTATCCTTTGTCGATGAGTATTCTTCTTCAGAAATGTGGTTGGCATTGGCTCTTTTAATTGCAATGCGAACCGGATTCTTCGTAGTATAACCAAGTCCCATTTTGGTACTCTTGACGGCATAACCGCTCTTTCTCAACATTTTCTAGGTGTCATTAAGTCCATGTTCTGACTGACTAACAACCTTCCCCAATGCACAATTTTCCCGTGTATCATACCCGGCTTTGACTAAAAGCTTGTAAGCTTTAGGACCGTAAAACTTTGTAACATCCTGTCCCATTACCTCTCCATGTTCCACCTTAGGTCCTTGAGTAGGACGAACAAACCCCTTAATTGGCTGTGAAGATGGCTTCTTTCCATCCAGTTTAGTTAACGGCAATGTTAACTCCTCCAATGCCTCAACAATAGAAGGAACCGATTTGTTCTCTTTGAGACAAGATGTTGATGCCTCCTTACAATCCTTCCGTGTCGGACCTTCCTCGTTCTTTGTTTCTTTCGCACCTCGAAAGAAGTATTTGGCATCAGCAAAGTACGACTCTGCCTCTGTGAAAGGTTTATCATCTCCGACCACTGTTTTCACAACCCCTTGACTAAAGTATTTGAAGCATTGATGTAGGGTAGAAGGAACTACGCCATTTTTGTGCAGCCACGGACGCCCTAGAAGCATGTTATATGAAGTCCTGGCATCTATGACGTGGAGAGTTACAGTCGATGTCATACCACCAATTAGCAAATCCAACACTATGGTGCCAAGGGCCCTCTGTCCTTCCTGATTAAATCCATGTATCATCAAACGACTGCCTGCGAGTTCATCCATATGTATCTCCATCTTTTTCATCACCCGTAAGGGTAAAATGTTTACCCCAGAACCTCCATCAATCAATATCCGATTTATTTTCTGCTCTCGAGTATGGCCAACTACGAATAGTGGCCTGTTATGGGATTCTGAACCAAGCATTAAGTCTTCATCCGTGAAAGCTATCGTTGAGAAACAATCATTAACTTTGTCATCAAGACCATCGTTGGTCTGAGGTCGTTCATCATCTTCCTCGCTAGTCATGTGGCAAGAGAGATCTCTACATTCGTTGTTGTTCTCAACTGTGACAGCATTCGCCGTTGTCTCACTGTCCTCTAGCAAGATCTTTCCTTCTTTAGCTAGCTGCATAACTTTCTCCTTGAATATGAAACAGTCTTGGATTGGATGCCCTACCAACCGATGGTATTTGCAATACTTTGGGTCATCCGTTCGCCCAGCTTCATCCGGTCGTTTCATTTCTGGTAATTCGATGAGATCGTTCTTGATCAGGTCATCGAACATTCCGGGGATGTCAGAGTCTAGGAATGGATACTGCTTTTGTTGAAATTCCCTCAGACTTGTTCTCCTTTGCCCCCATTCTTGGGTGACGCCTTTTCCTTTACTCCCTGCATCAGTTTCACCCTTTCTGAATTTGACAGTAGTAGCGGTCACTGCCATGGATTCTTTATTCGAATCTTTAATGAAAGGTTTGCCCCCTTTCTTAGCTTCCTGCTTGTCTTTGAACTTCCAAGGCTCCTGGGTTGGCGGCCCTCCAGCTCTGGTTGTAGACATACTCAGCTCCATATCGTGAGCTTTAGTCGCCAAATCTTCGAACGACCTTGGTTGAATTGCTTGTAGGATATATCGAAGACCCCACTGCATTCCTTGAATACACATCTCGATTGTCGAAGCTTCGGTAAATCTATCCTTACAATTCAAACTTAAATTCCTCCATCGGTTTATGTAATTTATCACCGATTCCTCCTTTGATTGACGAGTGTTCGTCAATTCAATCATGCTCACCGTTCTACAAGTGCTGTAAAACCGGTTGAGAAATTCCTGCTCCATTTGCTCCCAACTGTCAATCGAGCTAGCTTCCAAATCGGTATAACAATCAAATGCATTGCACTTTAAAGAGCGTACAAATTGCTTTACCAAGTGATCTCCGTAAGTTCCGGCATTGTTGCAAGTCTCTACGAAGTGAGCAATATGCTGCTTTGGGTTGCCCTTGCCATCGAACTGCTGCAACTTTGGAGGTTGATAGCCAGCTGGCATCTTCAAACCGTCAATCCTCTTCGTGTAAGGCTTGCTGTAGGTAAATGAAGACTTGGGATTTTCCTCCAACTTATCTTTGATTGCCCCAAGTATGATTTCTTTCAGTCGGTCAACGGGCACCAAACCACCGGGAGAAACTTGTAAATCCTTAAGAGTTTGGTCAACTTCCATTGGCTGGCGTTCACCAGACGTCTCAGCATCATGCCCTTCTACTTGCTTTCCTTTGTCCGCATTGCTTATCAGCTTAGCAATCTGGGCATCCTGTTCTTGGACATGTTTTGTGAGTCCTTCTATGGCTCGAGTTAAGCTTGCCAGTTGCTCCTCAACAGTCGTAGTGCCTGTCGCCATTGCTGAGGCTGTACTTGAATCTGATGAGCTCGATGTGGAACGAGTAGGGGAACAGGCTGAGTTGTTCTCCTCGTTCGCAGTGTTGGGTGATGAACCATCTGCAGTAGCCTTCTCTGAAGAAGACGATGACTTCGAACTTCTTGACATACTCCTCGTGACTACGTTCACGTCTTCAAAGTCAAGACCAGCTGATCCGGATGCAACACCTCTATTGATCTTAATCTTGATTGGTGTCATCGTCGAGACTTGATTTGCTTGAAGAGTAGAGATGAGAGGTAGAGATTGTCCCACTGGGCGTGCCAATTTGTAAACACAAATTCGTGAATTAAATATAAAAACGCGAAAATGCGAACAATTTTATTTAATTTCGGATTAAACCGATGAATATTTGTGGGTTACAATCTCTAATTTCTCCTCTGATTCTCTCTTCTTGAACTTTACTTGAACTTCTTGAGCTTTTGGAGCTGGATCCGCAGCTCAATCCTTTCCGATCTTGTATTTGGGGCTTTTATAATGTTAATCCAAAGGCTTAGCACCGTATTTTGGATTAAATGCCGAATTTAGGGACTTTTTGGATGAACGTCGTTGAAGATCGTTCTTGAATTTGGGACTTTGTAACGTTAATCCAAAGGCTTGACGCCGTATTTTGGATTAAACGTTGATTTTCGGGACTTTTTCGGGACTTATTGGGACTTTTCCGTCGAAGATCCATGAAGAACTTTGAAGAAACACCGAATCGAAGAGGCTTAGCACCTTGATCTCCACTCGAACACTGCTTCTTGCTGCTTTTCACGAAGAACGCCTTGAAGAAACGCCGAATCGAAGAGGCTTAGCACCTTGATCTCCACTCGAACACTGCTTCTTGCTGCTTTTCACGAAGAACACCTTTGAATCTCCTCCAATTGCTGAAGAACACTCTAAAATCTCTGCAGAGAATTTTAGAGCCTTGAATGCTTCTGATTTCTTGATGATCAAAATGAATGAAATGAGGCCTCTATTTATAGGTGTAGGCCTGGAGATTTTTGTGCAAGTAGTTAGGGCTTTTAATTCAAAATTTTGAATTGTTTGATGGGCTAAGAATGCCCCTTTGGGCTTGAATTATCAAACTTGGGCCCAATTTAATTTACTGGACTTTGGAGGCCTGTTTGGATTTTCTGAATTTTAGAGATCCGTCTTTACTTATCGAGCTTTAGAGACCCGTATTAATTTACCGGACTTTAGAGGTCCGTCTTAAATTTTCAATTGATTTATTGGGCTTTGGAGGGAATAATAATTAATTATATATTTACTTTTAGGAATTAAATTTATTCCAACAAATAAATAATAAATTTAATTAATATTTAACCCGTAATTTCCACGCGTCGCAATTTAATTCGTAATTGAATTTTACTCGTCTACAATATATATATTGAATTAATAAATAGAAGGGGGGAGTGCATTAAACAAAGCTGGAGGGGTATATACCCCAACCCTTCAGCAAATTCTAAAAAAAAATTCTACGGTTATTTGCATCTCTATCATTATTAGATACACCTTCAAGATTAGTTCACCTCCATATGTTGTGATTACTAGATACACACTATATACTATATGAACTATCAAAGTTGTCCTTATCTTTTTTTTTAAATGGTTGACCTTATCTTATTAGTCTTCTTTAATAGATACACCCATAAATAAATCTAGTTTTGATCCATGTTAAAATTGTTAAACTCATGCATGGAATTTTAGTAGATACACCACAAGGCATACACCCATTTTTTTGGTAGATACATTGCTATATCATGCAGTCCACGTGATATAGCATTAAATGCAGAATTGATTAGTGCACCCCTGTGTATGCAGAATTCGATTGTGATAGTTTGTTAGGCTAGCTTGCTGCTCAAGTTTGAAAGTTAGTAGATCTAGAAAACTTCTAAAATAACTGATTCTAGATATACTCAAGTGTATTTATAAACTCACACATTCACCACATTAAATATTGAAAACACAATTAAACTTACTTAGCTTTTTCAATAAAAATGTATAGATCCCATGATAAACATTAGGGGTCTCTTTCCTTAAAAAAAAAACAATCAATCAATGTCAAAATCAAGGGCGAAACCAAAATTATAAAATAAGGTGGACTAGTCTAAAAAAAAATGCTTACACTTTTATTAAAATCTTAGGGTTATGTTTGTTTTCAAATTTTAGATTTTAAAATTTAACACCGATTTTACTTTGAAATTCTAGAATCCGAATTTTAAAAACATATTATATAAATACTTATAAATTCTATAAAAGTTAACTCTATAAATATCTATCAACCATATATATATATACTGATGTAGATAAATATGTCGCTCTCGGAGAAGTCGACACGTGGAAACGGGATAAAATTATGATAGTTATGATTAGGTCGATATATGGGAAAGCAGGATTAATACACCCCTGGGCCTAAGTAGGGAAATTAGAGAAATTAGGGTGATTGGGCCTTTGGCCCACATTTGGAGAGATTAATAGCCCTTGGGCCTGAAGGGATCCGGCCCAAATAGGGGACGAATAGTCAATCTTTCCTAACCCAGTCAAACGAGTGGGTCAGCCCACGAAGATAGGGGCTGATATGCTGAAGAACCAAGTCTCCAGGGAGAGTGAGACCGATTCTTTAGGGATTTAGGGCCGGATTTATAGGAATGGGCCGAGAATATAGGGAGAACGAGTCTTTCCCTCTCCGGAGAGAGGGGCCAGGTATATAAGCAGGTTCTTTCCATATTCTTGCTTACGTTTTTACATAATATACACACTTTCACAAGAAATATACACTAAACTGAGAAGAAACATTATAATATTCGCCGGAATTTCCCTAGATATACAGGGGAATTCCTTTTTGATTTCTCCTACGATCGATTCTGACTTGAGCGTCGGAGCTTCTACGCCGGAGCCCCCCTCCGGCGTACTTTTGCAGGTCATTTTCGGATTCCCAAGGAGATTTTCTTGAAGATTGCCAAAGATAAAACGGACGATCTAAACTCGTGATTAATAGTGCTCGCAAGAGAACTATCGATATCCGAAGGCGTTCTTTTTCGACGCATCAACTGGCGCCGTCTGTGGGAACATTTCAAGCTAAGGCGTGAGAAAAGTTCCGTACTTAAATGGGTGGAGGACAAGATCCAATGAAGCAGACAAAGGAGAAAGGAGATTCCACTCCTCCTCCTCTTCCTCCGCCTCCTCCAGGATTTCCCTTAAATCGAAATTTAGGGAAACGACCCGTGGATCATACACCAGAAGATATTCCCCCTCCAGGTTTTCCCTTAAATCGAAATCTAGGGAAACAACCTGTAGATTACCCACTAGAGGATATCCCCCCCCCCCCCGCTGAAGAGGGAGATGTACCAGGTACCTCAGGAGCTTCGGGGATTGGGATCAATAGGGATAACCCTAACGCTCAACCGGAACTCCCGACTGTCTCTCGAGATTAGTTAGATGAGATGATCGCACAATCAGTGGAAAGAATAATTGCTACTCGAGGACTTCGCCCTCCCGAACCTACTCCACCTAGCCATAAGGGCACACGACCAAATCCACCAGAGCATGTCATCGATTCGGTTCCAGTCCCCTCCAGGAACGAGGATCCCCCTCGAAACCCAGAAGAAAAAGTACCTTCCCAGGCCAAAAGAAGCATCCTGGAAAGACCCCCTCGGAGGTCCTTGGGGATACCACCCTGGATACAGGGATGGGAGAAAGCACGGACGACACATATCAAGGAGCCGTCAGTGATCAAATACAAGCTCTGCGTAAAGAGATGGGGGATATGCAGAGACATATTAAGTAAACCCTCTTACACCACTGGATATCAATTCTCATATAATATTTTGCAAGATGAACTGCCCTCTAATTTCAAATCTTTAAACTTTGAATATGATGGCACCACGGACCCGTACGAGCATCTGATGAGGTTTGAGAATGCTGCTCTATTACATCGGTATGGAGAGGGCGTTAAGTGCAGAGTATTTCTGACCACCCTATCTAAGGCTGCACAGCAATGGTTCACACAACTGGGACCAGATACTGTCCACTCATGGTCCGAATTCAGCGAATTGTTCCTGCATCAATTCTCCAGCGCTAGGAGGCAGCCTAGAGCCACCCTTACTTTATTTAACATGCGCCAGGGAGAGAACGAGAGCTTACGGGCTTTCTTAAAATGATTCAACCAAGCGGCTCTAGAAGTACCTACAGCCTCCTCAGAGGTCAAAATCAACGCCCTCACCAACGGGTTAAGAGATGGAGATCTATTCACATCTCTAGCCAAGAAGCCAGTTCGGACCTTTGATGAGTTATTGAGGAGAGCAGAAAAATACCTCACCCTGGAAGAGGTAAGGAAGGCTAAGCGCTCGGAGACCAGGATAATAGTGGGTAATGGAGAACGGAGGAAAGAAATTCCGCTTAGGAGGCCAAGTCCGGAGAGACACCGAAGCTCCAGGAGGCTGGAAAATGTAAGAAGAGAGGAAGTTGCACCCTGGAGCCCCAGAGGAAGGGCGAAGAGATATACTCCTTTGAGGATAGAGCCAGCTGAAGTCCTAGAGGTGGCAGGGGACCATCCGGATATGAAATTCCCCTACTCAAGAAACAGAGGTCCCCAAAATCCTAAGTCAAACAAATTTTGCAGATTCCATAACGACTATGGCCACGATACCAACCAATGTTGGCATTTGAAGGACGAAATAGAGAGGATGATTCAGGCAGGCCACCTGAAAGAGTTTATTTTCAGAGATCGACAAGGCCCTAGGGGTCAAAAGAGAAAGGACCCCGAGGGGAAGCAGGAAGATGATAGAAGAGATCAGAAGAAGGGCAATGAGGAGCCACCACCCCCTCCCCAGAAGAGGGGAACTATTCACATGATTATGGGAGGCCCTGCTGATGGGGATTCCTTCAGGCAGAGAAAGCAAAGCGTTCGGTCGCTGAAGAACGAGAGGAATGTAGAGCACCATGAGGTGGGAAAGATGACAGAGGGTCCGGACATTCATTTCGGGCCAGAAGACACTGGAGAACCCAGAGAAATTCATAATGACGCATTAGTCATTACCACGGATATAGCGGGATACGATGTAGCGAGAATCTTCGTAGACACTGGAAGTTCTGCCGATATCATGTTCTTGGAGTGCTTCAAGAAGATGGACCTAAATATAAAGCTCAGACCGGTGGAGACCGCTCTTTATGGATTCTCAGGGGGAGCCATTCAACCCCTTGGTTCAGCGTTACTGCAAGTAGGGTTAGGAGTCGCCCCTAACCGTCGGGTGCAAGTGATAGAATTCCTGATTGTAGATGTCCCATCTTCGTATAATGTAGTAATGGGAAGGCCAAGCTTGAATATCTTTCAGGCAGTGATATCCACCTTCCACATGAAGATGAAGTTCCCTGCCTCGGGGGGTATGGGAGAGATATGTGGCGACCAATATCAAGCAAGGAAGTGTTACGTGGAATCGGTCAAGATAGCAGACAAGGCCGTGTTCCGGGGAATGAAGAGATTTAAGGGTGAAGACCCTGAGTTGAAGAGGCAGAGAGTGGGTGAGCCAGTGCAAGAGCAACCCAAAGCCAAAGCAGACGAGGAGTTAATGAGCATCGAGCTCTACCCAGGAAAGGAGGGATTCACAACCAGGATAGGTACAAATATGAACCCTGAACTCCAGGGAAAGATGATACTCGCCCTCCAGGAGAATGCGGATATCTTCGCATTCACGGCGACGGATATGACGGGTATCCCTCCAGAAATAGCAGTGCACCATCTGAATGTGGATCCCAAAGCTAGGCCCGTGAAACAGAAGTTAAGGAACTTCGGCAAAGAGAAGAACCTCATTGTGAAAGAGGAAATCGATAAATTGTTGAGTGCAGGGCACGTGAAGAGAGTGCAGTTCCCTGAGTGGCTCTCGAACGCAGTGCTGGTGTCCAAGGGAGCCGGCAAATGGAGGATGTGCATTGACTTTAGGGATTTGAACAAAGCATGACCTATGGATCACTACCCCCTGCCTAGGATTGATCAACTGGTGGATGCTACGTCCGGGTTTGAATTACTCAGCATGATGGATGCATATCAGGGGTATCATCAAATCCAGTTGAACCCCCTCGATATACCAAAGGTATGCTTTATTGCAACGTGTGGTACTTTTGGGTATGTACGTATGCCGTTCGGACTAATAAATGCAGGAGCCACCTATCAAAGGATGGTAGACTCGGTTTTCCGAGGACAGATAGGGAGAAACATGGAGGTTTATGTAGATGACATGCTGGCTAAAAGCATCAAAGCAGAGGAACACATTGGTGACCTGAAGGAGATATTTCAGGTAATTAGAGAAAATGGTATCAAACTTAACCCAGCTAAATGTTCCTTTGGAGTAGGGTCAGGGAAATTCCTCGGATATATGGTGACGCAAAGAGGAATAGAGGTTAACCCTGCCAAGGTGAAAGCGGTCCTTGACATGCAACCCCCTCGAAACTTGAAGGAATTGCAGACCCTGAACGGCAGAATCGCAGCCCTTAGCAGATTCATAGCAAAATCAGCGGAGAAGAGCCATCACTTCTTCAGAACACTGAGGAAGGGGTCAAGATTTGAATGGGATGAACAGTGTCAAAAGGCTTTTGAAGAACTGAAGCTCCATCTAGAACAACTCCCGAAGTTAACCAAGCCCACTCAGGGAGATGTTCTACTCCTATACCTCTCAGTAGGGGAACATTCTCTGAGTACAGCCATGATGAAAGAGGAAGGCTCCACACAACAGCCCATATATTATGTGAGCAAGGTCATCCAAGGAGCGGAAACAAGGTATTCAGAGGTAGAGAAGGCAGCCCTGGCAGTGGTGGTAACGGCTAGGCGATTACGCCCTTATTTCCTATCTTACAAAGTGATGGTGCGGACTAATTTCCCGCTGAAGCGGACGCTAGGGAGAGCAGATTTATCAGGAAGAATGGTCAGATGGGCAGTGGAATTGCAGGAGTATGATATTGACTATGAACCAAGGAGAGCCATCAAGGCTCAAGCTTTAGCAGACTTTATTCAAGAGTCTACCAGAGTGGAAGAAGGACAGGGATGGAAGATATACGTGGATGGTTCAGCATCCGCCTTGGGATGTGGAGCAGGGATAGTGTTGGTTGACCCTGATGGCCAAGAAGTACAGGTTGCTGTCAAATTCCGGTTTTCAACCTCAAACAATGGTGCAGAATATGAAGCCTTGATTAGAGGAGCTAGCATGGCAGCAGAGTTAGGGGCACAGAAAGTCACCCTGTACTCTGATTCGCAGCTGGTAGTACAACAGGTCATGGGGGAGTACCTCGCCAAAGATGAGAGAATGATCACCTATCTAGAGGAGGTAAAAAAAATTAAAGAATAAATTCCATACTTTCGAAGTGATACAGGTACCAAGAGAAGAGAATGAGAAAGCAGATGGACTGTCTAAACTAGCTAGTTCCACTGAATTCGAGGGAGACGGAAAGGTGACCCTGTTGGTGGCAGATCAAGTAGCTACGGAAACCCTGATCGGAGAGATAACGGCAGGGGATGATTGGAGGAAAGAAATATGGGAAGAATTGAACAGGGGTCCAGTAACCCCAATGTCCAGAGAGGCCAAAGCTTGGAGAAGGAAGTATTGCATCCTAGGAGGCCAATTGTACAAGAGGTCCTTCACTCAACCTTATTTGAAATGTCTTTCAAGAAGAGAAGCAGAGCTAGTGATCAAGGACATCCATGAAGGTTGCGCATCCAGCCATGAAGGTTACCAGACTATGGTGAAGAAAGTATTTAGGGCAGGTTTCTATTGGCCTAACATAATCAGAGATGCTAGAGTATATGTGAAGAAATGTGAGAAGTGTCAGAAGAATGGACCTTTGATACGAGTACCTGCAGAAGAAATGGGGGCTATGTACTCGCCCTGTCCCTTCGCCAAATGGGGAATAGATCTGGTGGGACCCTTCCCCTTGGCACCAGGAGGGAGAAAATTTCTGATCGTGGCTGTGGATTATTTCAGTAAATGGGTAGAGGCTGTGCCCTTGGCCAAAATCGAAGAAGATAATGTAATTCTTTTTCTTGCTAGACATATTTGTTGCAGGTTTGGAGTACCCAGAATCTTGGTTTCCGAAAATGGAACGCAATTCAATGGAGAGAAAGTAAGGAGATGGTGCGAGAGATGGAACATTACACAGAGGTTTACATCAGTAGCCCATCCACAAGCTAATGGGCAGGTGGAGGTTACAAACAGAATCCTAGTGGATGGTATTCGAACACGATTGGAAGAGGTAGGAGGAAAATGGGTGAAGGAGTTAGACAACGTCCTCTGGTCCTACAGGACCAGCCCTAAGACAGCTACAGGCGAATCTCCCTTCTACTTGGTATATGGAGCAGCGGCAGTGATACCTCCTGAGGCCAGACTCAAATCGCACCGAATCACCTATTTTGAAGAAAAAAGAAATGAAGAATTGATGAGGGAGGCGCTGGACCTGGTAGATGAAGAGAGGGAGATGGCGAGATTAAAAGCAGAAAGGTACAAAAGTCGGATCAAGGCAGCATATGATCGCAGGGTAATCCCTCGCTCCTTTAAAGTTGGAGATTTAGTCCTTCGGAGAGCCGATGCCTTGAAGAACACTGGGAAGATGGAACCTAATTGGGAAGGTCCGTACAGGGTAATACAGGTACTAAAAGGCGGAGCATACAAGCTCCAGGACATGACAGGGAAAGAAATACTAAGGTCATGGAACGTGTGCCACTTGAAGAGGTTTTATGTTTGAGGAAGGTGTTATTCCCCTACTTCCTTTCTCTTTACGAACAATTTTGAATGTTTACTTCTTATTCGAATAATTGCTTCACCGGCACTCTTTTTCCCTCTACGTGGGTTTCCCTTTGGGGTTTTACCACGGAGAGGTTTTTAATGAGGCCGACATAGGTTCCCCTTATTTGCCTATGTTGATGAACACTTTTGATCAATGGAGCATCGGTTTTGATAAAATTTCAGCAATTTCCCTGAATGCATGTTAATATTGTGATGAGATGACTCTTATGTGCCAATTTTATGATGAAACGTTTCTCATATGTTAATACTGTGCTAAGATAACTGTTAAGGGCCTGCATAATGAGTGCTGAAATAACGAATATGTTTTGAAAACTAAAACATAACATGATAGAGATATTGCAAGATAGAGAGATTTACACCAACTCATAAAGATTCGAATAGAAAATACCTAGGAAGAATTCCTAAAGTTTCTATCCACGACAGCCTCTAAAGCTAGGGGGAGTAGGGGATATAGGAGCAGAAGATATAATTAACCTGCCAATAAACCCTATCTCTAGCAACTCTCACAACTCTCACGAGTATAAACAACTCTTACGAGTATAAACAACTCTCACGAGTATAAACAACTCTCACGAGTATAAACAACTCTCACGAGTATAAAACAACTCTTACGAGTATAAACAACTCTCACGAGTATAAACAACTCTCACGAGTATAAACAACTCTCACGAGTATAAACAACTCTTACGAGTATAAACAACTCTCACGAGTATAAACAACTCTCACGAGTATAAACAACTCTCACGAGTATAAACAACTCTCACGAGTATAAACAACTCTTACGAGTATAAACAACTTTTGGGAGAGTATAATCCCTAAACATTCTAACTTTTGGGAGAGTATAATCCCTAAACATTTTAACTTTTGGGAGAGTATAATCCCTAAACATTCTAACTTTTGGGAGAGTATAATCCCTAAACATTTTAACTTCAGGGAGAGTATAATCCCTAGCAACTCTCACGAGTATAAACAACTCTCACGAGTATAAACAACTCTCACGAGTATAAACAACTCTTACGAGTATAAACAACCTAAGGGAGAGTATAATCCCTAATATTCTAATTTTTGGAGAATATAATCCCTAAAAACTCTAGTGCTAAGAGAGAAACTAGAAGCATTATCAAATCACCAAGTAAGTACAAGGATATAAACCCTATCTTCTCATTAAGGTTCTTCTAGGAGCTTTAGAGCCTTTACGTGTGAAGAAAGTGCTGAAAACATGCTAAATTTATAAGCAGGACAGATAGTGCACCCTGTAGCAGAGATAGAGATATATATGTATATATGCATGCCAAGTGATAAATGTGCAGGTACGATATTAAGCGAAAGAAAAGCGGAAATATTCAAGACCTAAGGCACCATGCCTAGGCCCTCCACAGAAAAACCCCGGAGTGTGGAGTCTCCGGAAAATACCAAAAAGGGCCTTAGAGGCCTTAACAAAATAAAAAGTGTTTTAAGAGTACCAAAGTGTTATCAGGGAAATAAAATTATGAAGAGAGGGGAATATCATTCTTCCCCTCCGAACTTTCTCCTGCCTCCTCAACTCGCCCACTGGAATCACCTCCCTTTGCCTTCTCCATTAGAGCACCTGCTGCCACGGTGGCCACCGGAGTTGGGTTGTCCACATGGATAGGGAAAGCCATATCCTTTGCCGGTGCAAGATCATCCAACTTCAGGGCAGTACCTTTCAACTCCAAGACCGCCTTCCTCATCCCAGGAAACCACCAGGGAGTGTTGATGTCTTCCTTAGCATCCCCAGGGAACTTAGGGGGAGTGTCCAGTTCGTCCAATCGGAGGGCACGAGTATACTGACCATTAAATCCTGGAGCGGAATGTTCAGCCACGGCATTAGAAAACCCATGATCGATGAAATGGGGGATATATGCACCCATTGCCCCTAAAAAGCTGCTACTCTGAAGAAAGGCCTCCAACCACTCCCGATGCAAGGTACCTAGAAATTTCTGACCTATGGCAGAGGTAAACAGGGAATCTATGCATAATTTCATACCAGTCAGAGGAAGAGAAACTTCCAGGTGTTCAACCTGTTCACCAAACTCCTTCTTCAGCGAAGAAATCTCCCCCGAAAGCGTCGCTTGAAGTACTTTACACCTTTGATTAGCGTCCCGTAGTTCTGCATCAAGTATCTCCTTCTTCACCTTCTCCAGCTCTACTTGGCTTTGGAGATCATCCACTAGCTGAAGGGACTGGAGAGCTCGTTCAGACATGTTGGAAAACAGGAGACCAAACTACACAATGAACAATCTAAAGAAGTAAGACAGGTATACTTTTGACAATATTAAATTATCCAGAAGTACATCTGCATGGAGAGTCTACTTGTGTAAAGCTATGGGCGGCATGCACAACTCGCTCTTCGGAGGACAGAGCATTAAGGGCCTCGGTGGCAGGGGTCGGAGTGTGACGCTCTATGAAAGCCAGGAGATGATCGACATTAATCTCATCAGGAGCGTCGGAAGCGACATTAGGCAAAGAGGATTTGGTTTTGGACTTCTTCTTTTTAGAAGCATCAGAGGCAGAGTAGAAACTAAGGCCTTCTCAGTAGAGGATCGGGTACGCTTAGCAACTGACCCGGTGACAGGTTTCACTGGGGAAGGAGGAATTGGAGCCTTTGAGGAGCTTTCAGGGGCCGGAGACTTAGCAACCATCGAGAGAGGAGCGGCATCACGGGAAATCTGAGTTAACCAACTCATAGCTGCACAAAGAAATATGAAACGACATTAACAAACACGGTAGTTCAAATTTTGAGGACAATACCAAGAAAAAAGAAATGGTATTACCATCGTCGGGACCTAGGGGATAATCGGCGCAACCAAAACCGAAATGAGAGAGGGCTCTAGGATTCTTACAAATACTCATCACATCAAAAAAGCCATGGGCAGAGATATTATCATTTAAATGGTTCATCACATCCAGGTTTAAAGAAGAACAAACAGAAAGAGGAGGACGGGGTACCCCAGGATTCTCATAAATCCACCCCTCATGAGGAAATTCCCAAGGAAGAGGATTTGTAACGAAGAAATAATAGTCTTTCCAGTCCTGGACCCCTTCATGGAGCTTTTCCATGAATTTTCCGGTCCTGGAGGTACGACCACTAGCGTAAAAAAACCCGTCCGCAAACTTGCACACGTACTGGGTTAGAAAGAGTTGAGCTGAGGGCTCCCCACCGTTTCCTTTCATCAGGATGTAGAAGCTTAACATTGCGCGTATAGCGTTGGGAGTGAACTGGTTCAGAGGTATGCGGAGATAAGTGGAAATTTCACAGAGATAAGGGTGGATCGGGAAACGGAGGCCCGCTTTTAGTTGAGCCTCCCAAAAGGCTAAGGTGTTATGACCCGGAAAATTAGGGCGTTCTTTCCTATGTGCAGCCCTAACTGAATAATCGGCGGGGAAGATCCCTGAGCGGAGAAAAGCGGCTACGCGCTCGGGAGTGAGAATCGAGGGCCCAGAAATTTTGTCCTCCAAAGCTCGGTCGGTTACGGGAAATATAGGAGGTGAGTTGGAAGTTGAACTCTCCATGGATATGGAGTCTGAGGAGGATGACATAAGGATATTGTAAATGAAAAAGGATAAGAAGGAAAAGATACCTGAGATAAAGTCGGTTTTTGGAGAAATGACGGAGTGGCCGCTGGACGTGCGTAGAGAAGTTGATTGCAGAAATATTAGAGAGAAAGAGAAGAGTAGATAGGTTTGAAAGAAAAGAAAAGAGGGGTTTTGGTGGAATGAATGTGAATTTTGAAATAATTGTGCGGAAGAGAGAGAAGGGGGGAGGTCGAGGAGAATTAAATACTCTCCAATAAAAAGGCGCGTGGCTGAAAAGGGTGGCCGAATGTTTCCCCTCGGGCAGACGCCTGGCTCCAAGAATCGAGAGTAAGTTGGCGTGTGGAAGTGGAAAAGGCGTGGAGCTTTCTGGAGGTAATTATTAGGAAAGATATTAAGTCAGCAGCATTTCGAGGAGTATTTTGAGGGATGAATGGTTTCTTTATAAGTTATCTTAACATCATTATTCTCCTACTCTCCTAAAAATTATTCTTTTTTATGAGAGTAGGGGGGGAGCGGTTGATGTAGATAAATATGCCGCTCTCGGAGAAGTCGACACGTGGAAACGGGATAAAATTATGATAGTTATGATTAGGTCGATATATGGGAAAGCAGGATTGAAAGTGTGTGGTGTGTATGTAAGTATATGAAGTGTTTAAGTTTAATAGAATAATGTTGTACTAAATGTTGTGACAATTGGTACAACACTGACTCTAACAGAATATCAGAAATTATGATTCACACAGCGGAAGACTTGAAACACTAAAAACAAACGTGACACAATGGAAATAATTTTTAACATAGATTTTATAAATAAAAATCTATGCTAGCCTTACGGCGAAATTCAATACTTATCTTCAAGTACAAATGTTGTGTGAAATGTTACAGCATTAACATTCACAACAGAAACTACAAACGAGGCAGGTGCCTTGTTCTAAAAACGAACTAAGTGTATAAGGTATAACTTTCGAAATGCCTAGCCTATCTAATGATTACACTCTCAATAGATAAGAAGACACACAGCCATACGGGTGGGATACGAACGTATGATCTAAAAGGTAGTTCTACTGGCCACAATTCCTAACAGGGATATACACTCGGTCTAGGAAGTTGATCGAATAGAGTACACTGATTTGAGAAGCCTTCCATCGGTATTTATAGTAGTGGGGTGCTGATTCTAGAGGCTTCCACAATGAGGTCCTATTTTTTAGGAACTCAATTTCCATGATCTTTCTAGATCTTTCTTGAATGCTCCAGGTCGTTCCAAATGGTTCCAGGCCGTTCTAGCATGTTCTCCAATGTTCTGGAATCTTCCAGGTTCCAGATCCTTGTAGAAGCTTCTAGATCCTGCCAGAAATGCGACAACATTTAGATCAACATTTAATGTAGCATTTCAGAAAAGACTTAGAAAAAATCTCGGAAGGTCAAATTAAGATGTTGTTGATAATTTTAAGGCATTTAAGGATTAACAACATCTACAATCTCCCCCAATTTGACCTTTCGACTACAACACACCTGATGCACATATATTTCTATACATACTCAGTATTATGTACTTAGTTGAGGTTAACATCATTGCTAAGCACTAGTCAAGACAATACCTGTTGTAACCGTTGGATCAAATCAAATGAAGATCAAGGATAATTTTACAATGATCCGTGCCATAAGATCAAGATAAATTTTATCAAAAACAGAACAAGTATAAACACTACACTTATTCACAACATAAGTAACTTTACTTAAGATCATAAGTCGAACTGGAAGAATTAACTTAGAATCTAAGTAAGACAAAAAAACAAACATCAGAGCAAAACACAATGTAAAAAGAAAATAAACAGAAACAGACACTAAAACTATACACAACCTGCTATAGTAGACACATGACAATCTGCAAACAAATTAAGCAAGGCAGTAAACAAATTATCAAGTGGAACCATTAAGCAAGTTTCAGTAATAAACATCCTATCATCTAGAAAAATAAACAACAAGTGTATCAGAATTTCAGAATTTCAACTTAAACATTAATTACAAAAGTAGAACTGAATAAATGGCTTATATTGATGTGGTAACAGCTGCAGCATCATCTTCCTGCACCATAGCCGTTGTGGAATTCAGATCTCCCCCTGTTTAGCAGCTTTCTCCAGGTAGATCACCATACAAGGTGTCCATTTCAGCAGCATCATCATCATCTCCTTCATCAACAAAGTAAGTAGATGCAAGGTGTGCAACTACATCAGTAACAGCAGCATCTCCAGCAGCATCAGGTCCATCACCAGCATCATTAATCTCCTCAATGACTACACTGGAGTTGGATGGTGGTGGTACTCCCCCTGTTGTAGGTGAAAGGAGGTTGGTCCACCTGTCCTTCAGGAAATGAAGTTCATCTATAGTTTCCTGCAAGTGTTGGAGTTGGAGTTTGATGAATTCCTGTGAAAGATACACATTACCAGAAATGCTGATACGGATGTTCTCAACATTTGGGGTTGCATTTCTGTGTCTTGGTCTGGATGATTCAGGATGATCAGTAGTTGAGGGTCTGGTTGGTTCTGGTTGAGCAGAAGTAGAGGGTCTATGCTGATGTTTAGTACCAGGAGCAAGCAAGGGAAGATCAATTACTCTATCCCCAGTGAGTAAGGCAGGAGCTATGGCCAACAGTGGAACTCTCCCCCTTAACACATCAGTGTTCTTGGCAACAAATCCATGGTGCCTCAAGTAGTTAGAAATCAGAACAGGATAGGATAAATTGCCTTTCTCAGAAACTCTCCCAGTAAATCTCATCATATGTTGGAATATTGTGAGACCCAAATTAAACTTTTTAAGCACAGAAATCCTATATATCAAAACAGCTTGATCCTTAGTGATTTTGGTAGTATTTGTGGTGGGAATCCAATTGTAGATGATGAGTTTGTATAACACAGAGTGTAGGGAAGTGAGGTCTTTGGCTAGCATGTGTCTAGTCCATTTAACTACCCTACCAGCAGTTATAGCAGAAATGATCACATCCATGTCAGGTTCTTCATCAACCTCAACATTGGGAATTTCTAAAAACTCATTTATCAATTCAGGAGTAAAAGGTACATCCCTCCCCCTAAAATTAACAGTCCCATACCACTTAGAAGATCTCCTACCAGTGCTCTTTTTCAAACATGCATAGAATTCATATGCCCAATTTGTCAAGAAAGATTCACCAAAATTTACAGCATGCATCAAATTCCTTTCTTCTAAGAAACTAACCATGCCTTTACTATCAAAATCAGGTATATTGATCCTCTTCTCTATCAGTAGTTTTCTCTTAGAATAAATGGCCAATCTATTCTCTAGAGTATCAAGAGAATCAGAAATACCTTCCTCTTCAGAAGCAAGGTCATCTGAGCTTGGTGTAGAGCTTTTAACAGAAGCAAGATGACACTGGAAGAGCTAGAGCTATCCCCACTGCCACCATCTTCAGGTTCTGGTGCAGCTTCCTTTGCAGCATCATAGTGCTCAACATTTTTCTTAAGAGACTTCAGAATGTCTCTCAAGCATCTTCCAGAATCAGAATTGGATTCTGACTCAGCAGGTTCATCTTCAGTGATCATCTTTTCTTTGCCTTTCGGTTCAGCAACAGACTTTCCTTTCCCTTTCTCTTCAGCAATAACCTTCTTTTTGGATTTTTCAGCAGCAACAGTCTTAGCTTTCTTTGGTTTATCAGTAACAACAGGAGCTTCATCTTCAGAATCTGTGAACACTTGGATGGGTTCACCAGCATCAGCTCCAGCCTTCTTCTTCTTCCTCATGGATTCAGAATAATCTACACGAGTAAAAACGCGGTTTGATCTCCTCCTTCTTTGTACAGGGCTTCTCTGTCTTTTCCCTTTTTGTGCATTCTTCTTAAGAGGAATGGGGGCAGACTCATCTGAAACAGAGAGTGAAGAGTTTGTACCTTCAGAGATGTTTGCATCCTCCATTTCAACGTCTTCAGGGTCAGACATGGCAGTGGCTTCTTCTTCAACAGAAGCTTCAACGTTCTCAGCTTGCGGTTCATGAACAGAGGGTGATTTGGGGCTTTTTGAAGCAGAAGCCATTTGGGCAGTTTGCTCAGCCAAATAGCTTGATATGTCCACCGTAATACCTCCAAAAGTCATCATGGGCAAATGGCCTGTAGTTCGAAGATTATCAGACACCTCTTCGATAGCCCTAGTGACCTGTTCAACGGTTGCATCTTGAGGGAAGATTGTTTGAGGAGCAGTTTGAGGAGTGGTTTGAGGAGTGGGAACAGTTGTTGATGGTGTTGCAGAGACATTCGAGTCAGCATTTGAAGCGGTAGAGTTTTGTGAAGCCATGGAAGCAAGAATTTCGAGAGGATTTGTGCGAGAGTGAGATGAGGTTTTTGAATCAGAGAGAGATTGTGAGGAATTCGAGTTTGTTCCAGCCATTTAAGTTAGGCGGTTTGAATTTCAAGGTAAGGATGGAAATTTGCACACACTTCTTTGAGATATACACAACCAAATAACAATTCTGCAATCTTAGTACTCAACACAATCAGAAATCACAATTAGCAAATAAATGACATCTTATGTTTGATATTTATAGAGAGAATAATGTAGTTGGAGGTTAAGAAAATAAAACAGAAGAATTAATCTAGAATTTTCGAAAGTGCTCCACATTATTAGCCACAACCTAGATCATGGTTAATTAGTGGGAAAAATCAATTAATTAAGATAATTAAATTAATTAGATAATTAAGAAGCTTCCAGAATTAATTAAACTCGCATAATCTGAAAAAAAATAAAGATATGGGTCAGTAATTAATTAAATAAATAAAAATGAATCTCAATAAATAATTAAATAATTACACAGATAAAAATAAATTCGAATCAGGCAATGTTGTGCTCAAAACTGTTACAAACACCTCAACACGGTTTTTACATGAATTTGCTTCATTTGTGTTGCACCATATTTTTTCTTTTTATGTTATAGCATCTAATTTGTATTGATCCATTGTTCCTGTAGAGTACATCGTAGTAGCGAACTCCGTGCCCCATACTTACTTAATGGATTACAAATATGTTGATGTTTTTACCAAATATCACCTTTTGAAAAGAAGGCATCGTAGTAGCGAACTCCGTGCTCCATAGTTACTCAATGATTTGGTACATCTTTTAGTATGCTAATAACATTCTCATTTTTATGCATTTGAGAGGTGTAAGACGTTTATTTTTGCACTCCAAGGTTCTTAGATTCGTAGATATTTTACAAAGGAATTATTTAACTAAGTAAGAAATAAATTCAACTTATAAAATTTATACAACCCATGATGTTGTCCCAAATGCTGACGCATTTGTGACAACATCCATCCGAATTCTTTTCAGATAGTGCTCATGCCAAGAGATTTCCTCAAGATAGAGAATCTCTCATGGTCTAAGGCTTTAGTAAAGATATCAGCATTCTGTTTTTCAGTAGGTACATACTCCAACTTAACAATATTCTTCTCTACTAAATCTCTCATAAAATGGTGTCTAATGCTAATGTGCTTTGTGAGTGAGTGTTGTACAGGATTTTTAGAAATGTTAATGGCACTAGTATTATCACAAAAGATAGTAAGTATACCATTCTCAATACCATAGTCATGGAACATCTTGCTCAGCCACAAGAGTTGTGTGCAGCAGCTTCCAGCAGCAATATACTCAGATTCTGCAGTGGATTGTGAAACACAATTCTGTTTCTTACTGTGCCATGATACAAGATTGTTTCCCATGTAGAAACATCCTCCACTCGTACTCTTTCTATCATCTATGTCTCCAGCCCAATCAGCATCACTATAGCCAATCAAAATGTTGTTGGTGTCCTTAGTATACCAGATTCCAAGGTCACTTGTTCCTGAAACATACTTGATGATTCTCTTCACAACATTCAGGTGTGATTCCTTTGGATTTGCTTGGTACCTAGCACAAACACACACACTGTACATAATATCTGGTCTACTAGAGGTTAAGTACAGTAAACTACCTATCATGGATCTGTAAAGTGTTGGATCAACATCTGTTCCAGCACTATCTTTGCAAAGTTTCAAAGTAGATCCCATAGGAGTTTTCATTGGTTTTGAATTCTCAAGACCAAATCTTTTAACCAAGTTCTTAGCATAATTACTCTGGGAGAAGAAAATACCATCACTGCACTGTTTGATTTGAAGACCTAGAAAATAATTCAAGTCTCCAACCATACTCATTTCAAATGTTGCAGTCATTGCCTCAACAAAATTACTCAACATTTTATCACAAGTAGAACCAAACACAATGTCATCAACATATATTTGTGCAATAAGTAAATCTCCTTCAGTGTGCTTAATGAACAAAGTTCTATCAGCTTCTCCTCTAATAAATCCATATTCCAAAAGAAAGTCAGTAAGCCTACCATACCATGCTCTAGGAGCTTGTTTAAGACCATACAATGCTTTCTTAAGTTTATATACATGATCAGGATATTGTGGATCTTCAAATCCTTTAGGCTGTTCAACATATGCTTCTTCATTCAAAATGCCATTTAGAAATGCAGCTTTTACATCCATTTGATGAAGTTTAATATCAATAAAACATGCAATAGCTAGCAACAATCTAATAGATTCTATCCTAGCAACAGGTGCAAAAGTTTCATCAAAATCAACTCCTTCAACTTGGGTGTAACCTTGTGCTACTAACCTAGCCTTGTTTCTAACAATATTACCAGATTCATCAGTTTTATTCTTGAATATCCACTTTGTTCCAATGACATTAGTATGACTAGGTCTTGGAACAAGTGTCCACACTTCATTTCTTTCAAACTGACCAAGTTCTTCATGCATAACATTAATCCAGTTTTCATCAGTTAAGGCTTCTTTAGCACTCTTAGGTTCAATTTCAGATAAATAGCATTCAGCATTTACAATGTTACACATAGAAGACATGCATATTGTTCTTACCACATCTACCTTGTTTGATCTTACTCTTCCTCTTGTTTGCACTCCAACTGTAGCATCACCTATGATCTGGTCAGAAGGATGACTTTTACCTATTCTTGAAGAAGGATTCGTTTTGGGAATGTACTGGTCATTCTGTGAAGTTACAACTGTCTGTTCTGTTGATGTTGACCCAGATGTGTTAACATTTGGTGCAACATTCTCAGACTTCAGTGTATTCTCAGAAGTGTCAGTAACCTGTGATACATCTACTTCATCTTTGTCATCTGTAAGACCTTTATCATCATCAAACACAACATTAACAGATTCTTGAACAGTGTTAGTTCTAAGGTTATATACTCTATAAGCTTTACTATTTCTAGAATAGCCTAAAAAGAAACCTTTATCACTTTTAGAATCAAACTTATGAAGTTGATCCCTATCATTCAGAATATAACACACACAACCAAATACATGAAAATATTTCACACTTGGTTTTCTGTTGTTCAAAATCTCATAAAGTGTTTGACTTGTGCCAGAACGAATAAAAACCCTATTAATAACATGACATGCAGTATTCAATGCTTCTCCCCAAAATTTCTTAGCAAGACATTTGGATGTTAGCATAACTCTAGCCATTTCTTGTAAAGTTCTATTCTTTCTTTCAACAATTCCATTTTGTTGTGGAGTTTTAGGAGATGAATATTCTTGCAAGATACCCTTTTTATCACAAAAATCATTAAACATGCTGTTTTCAAATTCCCTACCATGATCAGTTCTAATACGGCCAACTTTCAAGTTAAACACATTTTTTAACCTCTTATAAAGAATTTTAAATGCAGCAAATGCTTCAGATTTGTCTCTTAAAGACTCTACACAGGTATATCTAGAAAAATCATCTACCACAACTAAGGAATACCTCTTTCCTCCAATGCTTTCAGTTTCCATAGGACCCATCAAATCCATGTGCAGTAATTCAAAACATCGATGTGTAGTACAATGTGACAGCATTTTGTGCGACATTCTTACCTGCTTACCTTTTTGGCATGGTCCACATACAGTGTTGTTGTGAAGATTTAGTTTTGGAATTCTTTTTACTGCATCTGCTTTGATTAGTCTATTCATTGCTCTGTAATTTGCATGACCCAATCTTTGATGCCATAAGACATTTTCATCATATTTTGACAAGTTACACATATTTGTTCCAATAAGATAGCAATTATCAGCTGACCTAGTACCAGTCATAACACAAACTTCATCTTTATTAAGAACATAACATGAATCTTTATCAAATTTTACATGCAAATTATCATCACAAAGTTGACTAATGCTAATCAGATTTGCAAGTAAGCCATCAACATGTAAGACATTTTTAAGCTTAGGAAAACCTTTAACATTCAAAGTTCCTTTACCAAGAATCTTTCCTTTAGAACCTCCACCATATGTAACATTACCACTATTCAAGGTCACATAATCAGATAAGAAATCAGTACGACCTGTCATATGTCTAGAACAACCACTATCAAAGTACCATGAATCAGGTAGACATGCTTTTAAGGAGGTATGAGCAACATTACAGGTAGTTTTTGATTTTCATGCAGATTTCATAAACTGTTTACCAGAATGTGACAGTTTTTTTTGCAGCATTTTCAAAGTTTTCTGTTCTTCAAACAATTTTATACAGTAAGGACGAATATGACCAACTTCGGAACAGTAATGACAGATATACTTCCTTTTAACCTTGTGAGGATCTGATTGTGCAGATGTTGCATCAGATGTGACAACATTTGCCTTCACAAATTTCACAGGTTTTCTAAATTTCTCAGAAATAGAAGCAGTAGTACCATCATAACCTAAACCATGATTATTAGACTTACCAGTAGCTATAGCATTATTTACCTCAGAAGCACTCTTGGAATATTTCTTGAAACATAAGGTGGAATTTATCAATTTCTCCTTTAAGTTACAGATTTCCAGATCTCTTTTGGTAAGAATAACCTCTAGCTTGGTGATTGTGTCTTTCAGATCCTCATTCTCTTTATTCAAGGAATTAAGAGTGAGTTTCTGATTGTTCCAATCATCTAACAACTTTTGGTATTCATTGTCATCAGTCCTTTTTCCTGCATCATCAACCAAACCATTAAAACAGTTCAAATCTGGGTGACTCTGTTCTGATGTTGCTGTAGATGTTGAAGCATCAGGTACAGCATCAGAATCTGTTTCATCCAGATCATCATCTGAGGAATCATTATAATCAATTCTGGTAAAATTAGAATATTCATTCTGATTTAATTCAT
This sequence comes from Galeopsis tetrahit, assembly GCA_963675135.1. Taxonomy (NCBI): domain Eukaryota; kingdom Viridiplantae; phylum Streptophyta; class Magnoliopsida; order Lamiales; family Lamiaceae; genus Galeopsis; species Galeopsis tetrahit. Next base: position 75,529,975 of record OY776123.1, read on the forward strand.
CAAGATCATCATCATCAGATTCATCACTCAAGGTAGCACTAAAATTCAGTTTTTGCTTAAGTCTAGTGTTGGCACATTCATTTGCATAATGGCCATAACCAGAACAAGCATTGCATTGAACTGATTTTCTAAATTCAGGATCATACCTTGGTTTACCTTCACTCTTTGATGGTTTTGGTGTGAATTGAGCTTTCCTCCTTTCTGGTTGAGGTGTTGATGTATTGATTTGAATCTTAGGCTGAATGTTTCTAGATTTGTTCACAGATTTCTTAAGAAACTTATTAAAGTACTTAGTGAGCAAGGCAACATTGTTAGGATTTTTGACGCATACATCAAGCAATTCTTCATCAGTGTCAACTTCAGTAATGATGGGTTGAACTTCAGAAGTGTTTGATGTTTCCCCTTTAAAAACCACAACTTTCTTATCAGCATTAGCTTCATCATCTTGATTAGTGTTTATTTCATATGTTCTAAGAATACTCACTAACTCATTTTGACTTAACTTATCTGTATCTTTTGCCTCTTCAATAGCCCAAATTTTAGCATCAAATCTTTTAGGAACAGATCTTAAAATCTTATGAACTACTCTAACATTAGAAATAGGGTCACCAAGAGAATGTGATTCATTGATAATCTCACTTAACCTTTCATTGTAGGCTGTAATTGTTTCATCTTCCCTCATTCTGAGATTCTCAAATTTTGTTCCCAACATTCGAAGCTTAGTCCTTCGAACACTTTCTGAACCCTCACAATGCTCTTGCAACCTGTCCCATGCATCTTTAGAAGTAGAACAGTTAGATATAATTTTAAACATTGAAACATCAACATAAGTAAAAATAGCATTTAAAGCTTTAGAATTGTAGCTCGCTGTTGTTATTTCATCAGCCGTCCAGTCAACTTCTCTCTTGAGTTGTATTTCACCATCTGCGTCTGCTGGACTTTTTGGAGCTTCCCAACCTGTAAGAACAGTCCTCCAAGCACGTTCATCAACTGACTTGATGTACATACGCATCTTAGGCTTCCAATAAGCGTAATTCGAACCATCTAAAACGGGTGGCCTAAGTGCCGTGGATATGTGATGTGTTTCCATTGCTAACCTACACTAAAAACACACTTGACCAAAGATCTAACCTAGTGTCGTCAGGTATCGGCTCTGATACCAACTGAAAGTGTGTGGTGTGTATGTAAGTATATGAAGTGTTTAAGTTTAATAGAATAATGTTGTACTAAATGTTGTGACAATTGGTACAACACTGACTCTAACAGAATATCAGAAATTATGATTCACACAGCGGAAGACTTGAAACACTAAAAACAAACGTGACACAATGGAAATAATTTTTAACATAGATTTTATAAATAAAAATCTATGCTAGCCTTACGGCGAAATTCAATACTTATCTTCAGGTACAAATGTTGTGTGAAATGTTACAGCATTAACATTCACAACAGAAACTACAAACGAGGCAGGTGCCTTGTTCTAAAAACGAACTAAGTGTATAAGGTATACACTGTCGAAATGCCTAGTCTATCTAATGATTACACTCTCAATAGATAAGAAGACACACAGCCATACGGGTGGGATATGAACGTATGATCTAAAAGGTAGTTCTACTGGCCACAATTCCTAACAGGGATATACGCTCGGTCTAGGAAGTTGATCGAATAGAGTACACTGATTTGAGAAGCCTTCCATCGGTATTTATAGTAGTGGGGTGCTGATTCTAGAGGCTTCCACAATGAGGTCCTATTTTTTAGGAACTCAACTTCCATGATCTTTCTAGATCTTTCTTGAATGCTCCAGGTCGTTCCAAATGGTTCCAGGCCGTTCTAGCATGTTCTCCAATGTTCTGGAATCTTCCAGGTTCCAGATCCTTGTAGAAGCTTCTAGATCCTGCCAGAAATGCTACAACATTTAGATCAACATTTAATGTAGCATTTCAGAAAAGACTTAGAAAATATCTCGGAAGGTCAAATTAAGATGTTGTTGATAATGTTAAGGCATTTAAGGATTAACAACATCTACAAGGATTAATACACCCCTGGGCCTAAGTAGAGAAATTAGGGTGATTGGGCCTTTGGCCCACATTTGGAGAGATTAATAGCCCTTGGGCCTGAAGGGATCCGGCCCAAATAGGGGACGAATAGTCAATCTTTCCTAACCCAGTCAAACGAGTGGGTCAGCCCACGAAGATAGGGGCTGATATGCTGAAGAACCAAGTCTCCAGGGAGAGTGAGACCGATTATTTAGGGATTTAGGGCCGGATTTATAGGAATGGGCCGAGAATATAGGGAGAACGAATCTTTCCCTCTCCGGAGAGAGGGGTCAGGTATATAAGCAGGTTCTTTCCATATTCTTGCTTACGTTTTTACATAATATACACACTTTCACAAGAAATATACACTAAATTGAGAAGAAACATTATATTATTCGCCGGAATTTCTCTAGATATACAGGGGAATTCCTTTTTGATTTCTCCTACGATCGATTCTGACTTGAGCGTCGGAGCTTCTACGCCGGAGCCCCCCTCCGGCGTACTTTTGCAGGTCATTTTCGGATTCCTAAGGAGATTTTCTTGAAGATTGCCAAAGATAAAACGGACGATCTAAACTCGTGATTAATAGTGCTCGCAAGAGAACGATCGATATCCGAAGGCGTTCTTTTTCGACGCATCATATACTTATAAAATTGAGTGAATTTTAAGTTTTAATATTTGTAATAGTATATATTGATTTTGGAATTTAAATGATTAATTTAACTTTATGTCAAAATTCTCAAAACAAATATACTTAGTACCTTTTAATTTAATTAGTTTAAAGAATTTAATATTTTTATCTTATAATTTATGGACCTCACCAACTAACCGTGTATAAAATTCAAAAAATTATTTTAAATTTGTTATTTGATTTAATGTTTATAGGACGTAGTGGATAAATATAAGCCAACTTCCTTCCTATTTTTAAGCAAGGAATTATTAGATGATCAATTTTTTATTTTATTATTAAATGTACACAATAATAAAAATAAAAAATGAGAAATCTAGATGACTGGGCGGGCTACAGCCCGTCCCAGCCATAACATAGGTCCGGACTCAAAATTACGGTAAACTTCTGTCATTTTTACCGAAAGAAAAAAGGGTTTTAATCAATTTTTGACGAAAAATATGGAAGTTTTTTTTTATTATTATTAATTTTAGCCGAAATACGTCATTATTTCAGGGAAAAAAATCAGCATTTATTTATTGAAGATTTGGCATTTTCTAGAAAAAAAACTGAAATTTATTCTTTTTTTAATCTGGTTTCCTGACGGACCCAAAAATTTTGAGTAGGGAGCTCGATTAACATTACTATAAAGTCGAAATAATATTTATACTTACAAAAATTTCATTTCCTAAAAAACATTAAAAAAACAACCTATCTAACACAACAAAACCCTTACGCTAACATTCTTCTCCTCCATTGTCTCCTCGATGGTTAACTCCAAGCAGGTTTCTGGTATAAGAATTGCAAGAGCAGCACCTGTGCTTTCACATCTCTTCTTTGCTGATGACAGCTTGTTCTTCTTCAAAGCATCCAAGAATGAGGTACAAGCAATGGCCAATGTGATATACACATATGAAAAAGCTTCAGGTCAATTGGTGAACAGGGAAAAATCTTCGATTACATTTAGTAATCTCACTTGTCAGGCTAATGTGGATCAAGCAAAAACAATCCTTGGAATTCAGTCATCACAGGGTCATGATCTTTATTTAGGTCTCCCAACAATGATACCCAAAGCAAAAAGACTGAAATTCAACTATCTGGTTGATAGGGTGAAAAAGCATGTGCTATCTTGGAATAATAAGCATTTCTCTGAGGGTGGAAGAGAAGTTCTTATCAAAGCTGTTCTTCAAGCCATTCCTTCCTATACTATGTCTTGCTTTCGTGTTCCGGCCTCAGTGTGCATGGATATTGAAAAAATCATTGCTAACTTTTGGTGGGGAAATAATGAGAAAGGTAATCGTATTCATTGGAGGAAATGGAGTGATATGTGCGAACTTAAAGAAAAGGGTGGAATGGGGTTTCGGAAAATGGCACTCTTTAACAAAGCTTTGTTAGCAAAGCAACTTTGGAGGATTATAACGAAGCCCAACAGCTTGATGGGAATGATATTCAAAGCAAGGTATTTCAAACATTCTTCAATATCTGATATTGAAGTGGGCTCGAATCCATCATTTGTTTGGAGATCCCTTATATGGAGAAGGGATTTGTTGGACATGGGAGGAAGATGGAGGATTGGAAGTGGGAAAGATGTCCAAGTTTTCAAGGATAGATGGGTTAGCGGTCTCCAAAATGGGAGAATATCTTCACGCATTGCCAGTGCTTCTTCTGTAAGTCGTTTTGTTCTTAATAATGGGGAATGGAATGAACAGCTGATACGGCAAGCCTTTTTACCATTTGAAGCTGAAAGGATTTTGGAAATGGAAACTTTGGGAGCTGAGGTAAGTGATGAATTATATTGGGCAGAAACATCAACTGGCAAGTATACGGTAGCATCAGGATATTCATTATCCAAACGGGAGGTACATTGGGATGATCGTTCAAGCATGGCCTGTGCATCGAATCCAAAAACCAAATCAAGAATGTTTGAGAAGATTTGGAAGCTTAAAGTCCCACCAAAGGTACGTATCTTCTGTTGGAAACTGGCTTCTAATATAATTGCATCGGAAGGGAGATTGGCTATGAAACATATTCCTGTTTATCCAACTTGTACTCTTTGTGGATTTTTTTGGGCTGATTCTATGCATTGCATTTTTAAATGTCCATATGCTAAAAATTCTTGGAAGTGCTTAGGCTTTTGGCATGAAATTAAAGTGGCAACACAGGTGGATTGTGGGGGGTTTGTGGATTGGTGTGTCAATCATATGAAGAGCAATCAAATGGCTCTAATTATGATGGTGGCTTGGGCAATTTGGAAGGAGAGATGCAGAATTATACATACATATGTGTATAAACCTTCATGCTTAAAATTTGAAGTAGGATGGGTGGTATCATATTGGAATGAGTTTATGGGTGTTAAAAAGGTGAATAATAGCATGTTTAATGCTATTGAAAATTTGAAGCAAAATGGAATTATGGATACACATGGGAATGTGTTATATACAGATGCTGCCTTCCAACCAAACAACAATTTCTTTGCTATGGGATATGTGGTATTGAGCAAAGAAGGAGACATTAAAATAGCAGGAGCAAAGAAGATATTGAATAATGGTACAGTTTGTGGAGCAGAATTGAAAGGTATTGAGGTTGGATTGGAAAAATGTATTGAAAGAAATCTTTGTATTCAGGAAATTCGATCAGACTCAGCGAATGCCATTGATGCTATTATGTGTGCTGGAGAGGTAGGGGTTCTTGAAAGAAGGCTGGTGAGCAAAATCATAAATCTTATGCAAAATGTCCTAGTGTGGGATTGCATCAAGGTTCCAAGAGAAGATAACATAATTGCTCATACTCTAGCTCAGAATGTTTATTACACTTCATCGCCTCAAGATTGGTGTGAAGATGATTGTCCACAGTATCTCAAGGATTTAGCTTCAATTCACTCTTAGTTCTAAGAGTATCTATGTATTATCCTTGTTGTATTGTCAAAAAAAAAACCACCTGGACACAATGAAAACAATTATAAATTATACATTAGTAATATATATATATACCGAAGTGTTTGAAAAAGTGTGGGTAGCCAATGCCCCGGCATAGTGTACATCCATCATCGGCGGTACCAGTTACACATGTAATTTGTTCTTATTTAATATAATTTTTTAAATGAGTGAATGTTACTGGGTAAATAAGTCATCTCACCCCATCTTTTCTCTAATAGAACCTAGCATAATTTTTTTAATCTAATAGAGTCAAAATTTGATTTTTTTTGTCAATTATGCCCTTCCACCATATTTTGAAATTTCGAATTTATAAAATACACAATTATTAGTCAACTAAACATCCAATCAATTCTTAAATGCAATTTCTCGAATTCCCGAAAATCTATCACCTTCTAAAATTTAAAAAATTTCCTAAAAGGTCTCTCCATTTATTTCGTTTAATTTTGTTAAGTTAAGGAATTTTGGAAATCTGCATTTCAACCCACATATATGCAGTATCGAATGCATATTCATATGAACTTATAACATTTTAACTATAGAACCACGTAAACTATCAACAACTAAGACATTTCATATCCGTATGACATATATCATGTGCATACATAATAATATGCGTGAGTAGGTGTATATCATTTAAACACTTAAATATCGGTAGAATATGTTTGTGCACAGGAGTTGACATGTCTGTACATGTTTCAAATGCAGAAGTTAATGCACAAGTAGGATATGTGTCAATGCGGTATTTAGTGCATGTGCATACTATCAATGATTGATTTGATGATATGAACAATAATTGAACGATAAAAAGCAATAGAAAAGTATTGGATACCTCCTATCATCTCTCACACATTCACTGCGTGAATATATACACACACTCACATCCTTCAATGGCAGAAGGGGCTGAATCCATGACTGAGTTGCCGGTGAAGAGACAGCGGGAGGAGGAACAGAACGGCGCCACTTCGGTCGATATGGAACAAAATAACGGCACTACGACGACGCTACCCGACTATATCTCCTCCATTATTCCTGGATGGTTTTCCGAGATTAGTCCAATGTGGTCTGATAATTTCCTCTTTACCTTTCTAGAAAGTATGTAGAAACGTGGATATACGTGTTCATCTGAGTTTGCGAACTTTTTTTTTTTGGATATGAAATTTCTTATTCTAATTTCAGTGCATAATCGAATATGAGAAATTGAAATTGAAAATCCAATTTGGGAAATTTCTTATTCTGATTTCATTGCATAATCGAATCTCAGAAATTGAATTTGAAAATCGAATTTGATAAATTTTCTTATTTTGATTTCAGTGCATAACAAGAATCTGCGAATTTAATTTTCGAATTTGGAAAGTGAGTGACTTTCTGTTATCATAACCTAAATTCTAGGAATTGATTAATTGCCCATTTAATGGAATTTCAAAATTTCGATTTAGTTTTAAATCAAGAAATTAATTTAAATAATGAGATTAAGGGTATTATGGGTTTTTTGGTTTTAATTTGACTCTATTAGAAAATTATTAAAGTTGGTGTTTCTATTTGCTTAATGGGTAGTAATAGTGACCCTATTAGGGAATAATCTCAATGTTAGTCATGAGTTATGATAAATTCAGTATAATATTAGTTCAAATAATACAATATAGTATTAGGTCTAATATTATATAGTATTAATTCAAATGTTAAATAGGAACAAGTTACATGTATTTAACTGGTACACAAGAGTCAAATCCAACAATTTTAGAGGTGTAAATAAATGTACCGTTCTAAGAATTCAAATACAGTAATGCAACAACTTTGGTTGGCCCACTCCATCCCCGAGAAAGCAAGTTGAAAGTTCGTTGGACTCCTAATGTGAACTAAAAATGTCAATTTTAATAAAGAAGTCAATACTCATTAGGCTTGACAGATTTGTGGAGGAGAATAATACTCCTCCTTCCCATGAGAACTAACTATGCAATGGCACACAATTTAAAAAATGTGTAAAAAAAAGTGTAATCAGTGATGTTTTGAGGGGTAGTTTTGTAAAATTTTATGAATAAAGTAAAATAAAAAGTAAATTGAGTGTGAAAAATAATGACATACGAATAAATAAGAGTATATTTTTAAGGTGGAGATTATGAATATATTTTCTTTTACAGGGTGTATAAAATGGTATGAAACATCAATTTATAGAAAGTGTGCAAATTTTTATGGAACGGGGGGGAGTAATATTTTATTATGGGTTATGTTGCACGAAAGCATTTTAAATTGGTAGTGATGCGGACAAAATATGTCGCCCTTGGAGACGTCGACACGTGGACATGAGATAAATTAAATTAGTTTTAGTTAGGATGATGGGCTTAGAGGTTGGATTAATACACCCCAAGACCAAAGAGGGAACTAAAAGTAATTGGGCTTTTAGCCCATATCGATGGATCAGTAGTCCCTGGGCCGAATAGTCTGGTCCAAGAGGAGGGGATTTAAAAGCTGTTGTTCTCGGTAAAATGAGGAGAATGGGTCAAGGCGAGAAGATAGGGCCAGTACGCTGAGAGGCCGAGTCCTCAGGGATATGGGCCGAGTCTTCAGGGATATGGGAGTGAATATAGGCAGAAGAAGTCTTCCTCTCCCCTAAGAAAGGGGGCCAGGTATAAAAGCAGGTTATATTTCATTTGATCATTTACGTTTTACACAACACAAGAAACACACTGAATATACCTTGAATTTACGAGAAGTATTCCTTGATTTTGCGAGAGTTTCCCTGGAATCACAGGGAAACTCCTCTTTAATCCTCTTGAGAGCGATTCTGACTTGAGCGTCGGAGATTCCGCGCCGGAATCCCCTCCGGCGTGCTTTTGCAGGTCATCCAAGGAAGCTTAAGAAGGATTGCTCGTGAGGATCGCTAAGGATAAAGGACGACTTAATCCCGTGATTTACACTATCCGAACGGGAACATTCGATATCCGTAGGCGTTACTTTTTGACGCAACAGGTAGTATTATCACAATTTTGTTTTATTTGTATTTCTCATTAAAAAAGAACAACAAATGTATCTAAATATTTTTATTTATCATTAAAAGAATAACAAATGTATACAAATATTTTTATTGATATTAAGGGTAAATTTAAAAAAATAATTAATTAATACTGAAAAGTGTAAAACATCATATAATTTTTTTTAAAACGTAAAAATGTCATATATTACGAATATGAGGGAGTAATAAAGTTTTTTCTAATTAGATATTTTATTAAATTAAGGAAAAAATAAAATGAGATAATGAAAAGTTTAAAAGTGACCTGAAACAATAAGTCATTGGCTCAAAAGTGAATTCACGACCAAAAAGAGCGGAAAGTGACTTTTAACAATAGTCAGGCCCAAGAAAGGCAGGAAAAAAAAAACTACCAAATTGGCATAAACAATATCACCTAATATCTAGGTGAGTCTATGACTCAATTAAATGACAACTTTTGAGTTTAAGAAGGTCGAAAAAACTACCATATAGGCATAAAAAATATGTGTAAAATAAAGCATCTCATTAGATATGTCTACTACTGAAACACTAACTAGTCAAGCGACATTGTTTCTCGTTTTGCATGCATCTCAGATGATCCGTTTTGAGGTCCAACAACAACCTCTTTGTCCTCTTTTGAGAAAATATAGAAGTAATTGTGGGTAACCACAAGATCCACAACCATCAAAGGGTTAGATGTGATTAGCATCGCAACCTTAATCTCAGGAATCGGGCCCCTTACCCTTACGCACCCATATCTGATGAGTCATCCTCTCCTACAACTTAATGGAATCCTCGAATACCTCTTGTGTGGGATGAAATTTGTGCAATAGTCTTTTAGGCTTGTGCTCCCATAATTTACCACCCACAAAAGAAACTGTATCATATCATACCAGGGATTGTTCTCCCTTATTCGTCGAATTTCGAGAAGTCCAATAGCCCAATGTTGTACCTGGACTCCGGTGTGGCCTGTTCACGTATTTCACAACACTAAAATACACGATCGCAAGTATACGGTGTACATCGTAGTGTGGTAAGTAAGAGGTCGATCCCACAAGGAGAGTGAGAGTAAAAGGGATGTTTGTCGATTTAGTTCTAAATAGACGTGATCGAAGAATTAAGTGTTCAATTACCCTAATTGTCTATCAAATTGTCACAAGTAAACAATAAATGAGTAATAAATAAAGTCGATCAAGTATGCTCATGCAAATCACGAAAACAGAGAGAATGTGAATTAACTCAAATAAGAGAAAGTAGATAGGTTCCAAGGCATTTACAATATTAAGATATTCATATATGGTTAATGACTCATTCAAATGGCAATTAAGTTTGTTCTCTTATATGGTTGACCACTAAAAAAGAATTAATTAATTTCTCGATCTAATTAATCCTAAGGGGAACACAATATAAGTTTGTATATCTTCCTCACACTTATGGTGTTACTTAAATTAGCCCAAAAGATCGTTCAATTTTCTCCCAATAATTAATCATCTCTCGAGCTCATAATAAATTGGGTTGCATCCTTATGTTCAATTAATGGGATAAAACTCTCAATCTCACCCCAATTAACAATATATAAAACACATCATCATGGCCAATAATGACATACTTCTAAATCCAAGTAGTTGGTCTAGTGGTGTAGGCTTGGGACTTAGGAATGTGCTCCTCTCTAAGTCTCAAGTTCGATCCCTATAAGGTGCAAACAATTTCTATGGGTCATGTCCATACAGAACGCAAAGCTCTGACTTTAAACGGGACCCCCGCAAGTGGGCGGTGGGATTGGTCCCCGGGGATTAGTCGGTCCTTGGACCGAATACCCGAGACTTAAAAAAATGGCATGATTCCAATGTAAGAATTAAGCACACTAATAAGAGACAAACACCATTTAAAATAAGAAATTAATTCATAAACTTCAACCTAAATATATACAAAGCCTAGAACCAAGAGTTTTTTAGTCAAACATAATCATAAAAGAAAGAGAAAGCTTAGTCTAAAGGATGAAGGGGTTAAGAATGGCCAAAAATTTGAATGAGGGTATATATAGTCTTGGGGTAGGATTTGGAAGTGGATTTTTCAATTAAATCCCTCAAAATGGAGAAAATACACAAAAATCCCTGAAAATGAGTCAAAACGGCCAAGTTGGCAGAGCCAACTAGGCAAAAAAATGCAAAACTGGGCGGAAATGGCCGTGGTCAGGTCGAGTCGCCCGACCTGAATACGTGAGGATTGGTCAAGGTCGGGTCGACTCGTCCAACAAAGTGGAGTCGCCTGGCCTATTTACGTAGGCTAAGTGCATTATGCTTCTGGTCGAGTGGGTTGGCCCGGGCCGAGTCGCCGAGTCGCCCAGTCGGGCCACCTCTTTGGCCCACTTTTTCGTCCTCCGTATTCGTCCCTTTGTATCTCGAGCTTTCGACCTCCGATTGACTCGATTATTTTTTTCATTTCACTCCATATTTTTAGGCGAATACAATGGTGCAACCCTCTCTTCAGTTCTGTGAAATATGGTATGTGTTGTTGGTCCTGAAAGGAGTATGACACAAGTGTATGGGGGAATGCACTTATGTATGCAAATTCTTTTCTTTTAAAAACAATCAGGCTATCAGGAGTGTTAATTGGACAACTTCTCTGAGTATATATAACTTTGATTAGATAATCAAACTACTGAAAACTATGAAGTAATTAGTTGAATAACAATCTAAGCAAATTATATGTGCAGAATTATGGTTGAGCCTTGATATTTAAACTCCTTTTAATTCTGAAAAGTTTTTTAACACTCAACTGATTTTCAGGGAATTTTTCCTAAAACAGTTTTGCACAACTTATAGATTATATCTTATGAAGACCACTTCGTGTGCAATGTATGAATGTGTTACTTGTATGAAATAGCAGTAAGTAAAAAACATAATGGTTTATAGTGGTTCAGAGACTCAAGCTCCTACATCCACTTCTCTGAGGCGGTGTTTGTTTTGAGATTGACCAATCCGAATTTGGATTGGCCCAATCTCAATCCATCTCAATCCAAATATCAATTCACCCCTATAATACACCTACACACCTATTTTTATACCATCAAATCACTATCTCTCTTACTTTTCTTTCACTACTAACAATAATAAAATATTATAACATCACTCTTGATGTGACATAAAGTTAAATCTACCCCTACTTCTCAATCTTTAACCAAACACAACTTACACACAATTTACTATTCATGGATTACCCAAATCTCAATCCAATCCACCACAATCCAAATCCAATTCACCACAATCCCAAACCAAACACCACCTGATTGAATAGGAAAGGATAATTCCTTCTCTTGGAATTCACTCGTTTTATAGTGCTAAGGTGCATTGATCAACCACACTACTCCTTAGTGCCTTGATCCCTATGAATTCTAAGTCCTAGTACTCAATCTACTCGAACTAAAATTGTACTTCACTTGACAGTTCTAGTTCTCACACTTCTACAACAACACGTCTAACTTTCCTTGAAAGGTTTAAGGGTTGAGGTTGGTTCCAACTATGTTGAGATATCCTTTACAATAAAGAATTGTATAGGGGTAGGATATCTTTCTAAGCTTTGATTGATATACAATGAGTTCAACTTAGTTAGGAACTAGAAGTGTTTGGAAACTTAAGAATGATGTATTCTTTGAAGGTTTAGTCTTATGTGTTTAGAATGCTTGTAGTTTCCACACCTTGAATGGTTTTCAAACTCCAGTATTTATATAGCAAAGTGAGGTTATGTCCATTGGAGAGACAACCTCAATTTGTCTATTTCCAGCATCTTAGGAATGAGAAACTTGCAAACAAGATATGTGAAAGTGACATGTCTTCAGTTTGGGAAGTAAACGACTAAGCATCTTTGTCTTGAATTGTGTGGCTCTCTTCCCAATATCTGATTTGATTCTTCAACGGTCAACTTGAAGACATTCTTCCTGAAAGTTGATTCTTGTCTAAAGGACAACATTCCTTATGATCAACATGACAGATTTGTACTCTTCCTTATCTCTTCAGCTGACTTGGCTTATCAGCAGTGTTGGTATGCTTCTTCAGTTGAGTTGGCTTCCCATCTTCACTGATTGTTTCTTAGATCAATCTTGGTGAACATGTCTTCTTACCGATGAGATTGGCTTGATCAACATAGTTGTCTCTTGCCTTAGAATAGATTCTACACTTCTGATCTACTCTGCTGATCATCTCTTCTGATCTTTTCATCTTGTCAAGTTGATGTCAGCAGGGGTGATCCATATGATATAGTCTTCTGAATTTGAACCATCAGCAGGGTTGACTCTTCTGATTCTACTCATCTGATCTTGAACCATCAAGCAGTGTTGATCTCTACTGATCTTGTGTCTAAGGAAACTTCATTTATGTGATTTACTAAGCTTATGTTCCCCTTCAACTTATGCTTTCTAGCATTTATAAGCTGCCTAATACATCAGTTGTTCAACTAACCTGATTTATATGTTCCAACAGTCCTGAAACATACTTAATCAATTTGACTTATCTAATATGACATATCATTAGGGGTTTTGGTATCTTAATCAAAATCTCATTTTATTCCCAACATGTGTTTTTCTCCCAAAATCCTCGTTTTTACTACAAAAACGACAAAGACACTACATTTCTCTCAATTTGACCAAAACATCCATAATTTATCAATAAAATAATGAATTATAAGCAATACAAGCTCCCAATGTGCATTAAAATCACGCAAATTGCACCTGAATTACGGCCTTAACCATTTCATTGGATTTACCTTTTGATGCGTCCAGGGTTAGAGATGGGGACGTGTATAATCTGAGTTGAAGAAGGAACGACGCGACGATGTATTCTGGAAACAAGCATGTTTAACCAGATCAGTCGAACAACAAATTAAAGGCATTGTTCGATCATTGTGGCCAATTTTTCTTGATTTTGTTCGACTAGTCTAGAGGAAACTCACATGCAATGTTCGACACGACTAGGCGAACAAAGATATTGTAGAGGTCCTTTGGTGAAAATGTCCACAATATGCAAGTCAAATGAAAAAGATTGTGTGAAAAGTTTGTCAGACAAAATCATCTCACGAACGAAGCAATAGTCAATATCAATGTGCTTGACAGTGCTTTTCTGCCGAACATCATCTCGGCTGACTTCTTCTTTTAAATTGTGGCATTCCCAATTTGGTCATGTTGCTTTTGATATTATTTCATTATTAAATAAACTTGATCATGTTTTCGTAATGTCTATGTTACCTAAACCTTTGATTGTTCGTCTAGGGAGCAAGCAAAGAGCTCTCTCTCTCTCTCTCCCTCTCCCTCCCTCCCTCCAGTTACTTTTGTTTTTTGTGTTTACTACTATGTTATGTGGATAATTTATCTCCATTTTTACTTGCCTCTATCAAGTTAAAAAAAAATATTTATGACGTATTACTTCATTTCAATAGTTTTTTAACAACTCAGTTTGATCGTAAAATAAGACATTTTAAAGTGGCGGAGAATTGGGATTACTAATGGGAAAGTTTTTAAAAAATTGGATGAGTCTACGACACACTATCTTTTGTACTTCTTAGAATGGAACGACAGAGCGTAAACACAGACACATGTGCATTACTGAAACATGTCTATCAATGTTATTTTGTGCCCATACGTCATCTCGTTTTTATGTTGAAACTTTAGTAGTGTCGTTTATAATATAAATTGGATCCCTACGTTTTTTCTTTAGGATTGCTCTCGTTTTGAAACATTAATTTTAGTGCCTCCGAATTGTGAGGTTTTTCATCCTTTTGGATGTTGTGTTTTTCCCTGCCTTCGGGATTATGTGGCAAACAAGTTTGATCCTCGCAGTGTTCCATGTATTTTCATTATATAAGTCATAACACCCAAACCCTAATTTTTGTTAGTCCTCTCGGGCCTCAACCTCTCTATCTCCTCTCTCTCTCACTGTGGAAGCACCGATTTCTTCTTATAATTCCCTCCCGCTCTCAGCTCTCATTTGCATGATCACGATCAAGCTCTCGTCCAAAAAAAAATATTTTGTGATGTCAACGGTTAATCGACTATGTACGTGGATGGATTTTGTCCCCCGTCTCCATCTAGATCCCGTCATGAAGACAGTTCAATGTAGTCAAATCATGTTTTTCTCAATCGCATCTATAAGGAAAGAGTCAAGTATAATTACTAAAATTAAGAGAATAATACGAAATTATGCCTTGTTATCACTAAATCAAAATATTAATTTAAACATGATGAAAGTGAAACATATATAACTGTATATTTTACTTCTTTATCATTAACTTTTTATCAATGCTAATAATTCTTTCTTGGAACATTCTATATGTAGTCAGGGTGTCGTAACGTATCGTAATGACTACCGTAGTCAGTTAATTTAAGCCATTAAAAATCTAATCTAAAGATTTAGATTTGATGACCTGTTACCTTTTGTAAATTTTACGATATGTATTGTCGTAATGTGTCATAAATTTGTATTTTCTATTAAATTAAATTAATTAAAATATATTATTGTAAATTTACATTTTTATCCTTATACAATAAAATAATTTATTACAACAATTATCTACACTCGCTAATTTTATGAGTTCACCCCAAATCATTTTTTACCATAGTTATCTACACCCATTCATTTTATGAGTTCACCCAAATCATTTTTTTACCATAGTTATCTGCACCCATTCATTTTATGAGTTCACCCCCAAATCATTTCTTTTTTACAACAGTTATCTACACCCGCTCATTTTATGAGTTCACCCCCAAATTATATTTTTACCAAAGTTATCTCCACCCGCTCATTTTATGAGTTCACCTCCAAATTATTTTTATACCACAATTATCTGCACCAGCTCATTTTATGAGTTCACCCCAAAATATTTTTTTAAAAATAATTACATTTAAAAGACTATATTATTATTTTATTAATTAACAAAAAATATAATAAAATCAACCCTAATTTATACATTTACAATCTACAACCGAGTCATTGTCGAGTTACCGTCGATTCACCACCAAATGACTCATATTTTTAGAAAAAAAATCGTAAAAACATAATTAAAAAAAACTATCGAGATTAGGCACAAATTTCAATTTTTTTTCTTTTTAATTTTTCTTCTCATTTTCAATTTTTATTCCAAACTTTTTATTTCTTCGTTTTTTTTGTTTCCTACTTTTTTTTCATTAGTATATTTTTTAGTTTTAATACAAAATAATATTATATGTATGATTTTATTATAATTCCTTCGTCCCAGTGAAAGCTCCTCATGAGCTTCGGACACAGAGGTTAAGAAATATGATATAATAAGTGGATGTATGAGAGGTGGTGTGATTGAGAGAGAGAAGAATATAATGAAATGTGAGAGGGAATAGTTTGGCAAAAAAGGAATGAGTAACTTTCATTGGGACAAACGAATAAGGAAAGTTGGGTAGCTTTCAATAGGAAGGAGGGAGTAGTCGGTAATACAACAAGTAATAACCAGTAATACCATAAACAGTAATCAATAATACCATTAACAATAATTAGTAATACCACGAACATTAATCAGTAATACCATTAATATTAATCAGTAAAATTTTATACAATAACAAATAATTTCACACATCTAATTATATTCAATAATACAAAAAATAATTATCAGTAATACCATGAACAGTAAGTAGTAATACCATGAACATTGAATAGTAATATCTCATACAATAACAAATAATTCCACAAATCTAATTATATTCAATAATATCAAAAACAATTATCAGTAATACCATAAACAATAATATGTAATACCATAAGAATAATAATAATCAGTAATAAATAATTTCACATAATCAGTAATACCACAATTAATAATCAATAATCATTAATATTAATTCAATAGTGTATTAATAATAATACCGCAATCAATAACTAGTAATACCAATATCAATAATACCATAAAAAAAGTGGAGAGAGTGCAGATCAGGGTGTACTAAAGAAAATAGAGGGTGCACATTACCAAGCCCAATTGAAGGAAACCCTAGCCCAATGGGAGGGCACCCTAGGTCAGTAGTCGTCGCTTGGGATTTCATCAGCAAGGTCACCGGCTTCGAGTGTCGTCCGGTCAGAGATCCATCAGCAACATACTCACAGTCCTCTGTCGAGCCGTCGTCAGCCGGAGGAAGAGGCTGCGCAGGAGCAGGGTGAAGAAGACGGATGAAGCAATTTAGCTTCGATTTGGACAGAGATGAACGACGAGAGAGAGGCAGCGTCGATCCGAGTGTTGCAGGCGAGCGTCGTCGATGTAGGAGAAGCTCCTGGATCGCGAACGCAAGGGAGATTGATCGAAGCAGTCGCGTCGGTGGTCGAAATGAGGAGAGGATTTCGGCCGCCATGGATCGTGGCCGAGATGGAAGATTATGTCGATTGTTATGGAAGTTAAGAATCGCGATTGCGATTCGAGGAGGGGTCTCGAGCTTCAGCGGCTGAGACCGAAGCGCCGCCGTCACCGTCGAGGGGGTGGTCAGGCATGGTGGTGGCTGGGTCACCCGCCGACATGCATGGATTTCCGGCAGGTCCTTTACTCATCAAATTAAAATAAAAATTTAGGTGCACCGTCGATCGACTTTAATAAAATTATACCTATAATATTATTTTGTACTACGTATTAAAATTTAAAAAATACACATGCAAAAAATGGAAAAGAAAGACAGGAAATTTAAAAAGAAAAAGAGAAAAAAACAAGGAAATAAAAATTTGAAAAAAAAAATTGAAAATGGGAAGAAAAAAGAAAAAGAGGAGGGGGAAGAAAAATTAAAAAGAAAAAAATTGAGATTTGTGGCTAATTTCGATAGTTTTTTATTAATTATATTTTTACGCTTTTTTTTTAAATATGGGTGATTTGGTGGTGAATTGATTTTTTAGAGTTTATTTTATTATATTTTGTGTAAAATAATAAAAGGATAATATAGCCTTTTAAATGTGATTATTTTTTAAAAAATATTTTGGGGTGTACTCATAAAATGTGCGAGTGCAGATAACCGTGGTAAAACAATAATTTGGGGGTGAACTCATAAAATGAGCGAGTGCAGATAATTGTGATAAAAAATAATTTGGGGGTGAACTCATAGAATGAGCGGGTGTAGATAACTTTTGTAAAAAAGAAATGATTTGGGGGTGAACTCATTAAATGAGCGGGTGCAGATAATTGTTGTAAAAATATGATTAGGGGGTGAATTCATTAAATTAGCGGGTGCAGATAATTGTTGTAAAAATATGATTAGGGGGTGAATTCATTAATTTCAAAATGATCTATTTTTATCGGAATTAAATAAAAAAATAAAATATTAAAGTACATGAAAATATACAGTAATAAACGAAAAAAATACAATAAAATATTAAATTAATTCTCATAAAATACTCCATTAAAGCAGAAATTAATTATAATCATGAGTCATCAAACATACAATACATCCATATTTAATTTGTATATGTAATTGAGTAGTCATGTACTCATGTGAGTACATTTATGCGTTATATTAAGTTTATATTTTTTTATTTTCCACCAACATACAATACAATTAGTATCCATATTAATTTGTATTTCAATATACATAATGCATCTTTAGGTCTGTAATTTTTTTATTTTTTGAAAAGGTCTTCAAACTAGCTTTTTATTTTAAATTTTTTTTAAACTATTATTTTTTGGTAAAGTCTAGTATGCACTCGAGTGCATGCACCCTAGTCCATGTGCACTTTTCAGTTTACTGACTTACACTTTTTGATAAATGGTGTTGCACTTTTCAATTATTACTTATACAGTTTAATAATTGAAAAGTGTAACACCATTTACCAAAAAGTGTAAGTCAGTAACGGAAAAGTGCAACATGGACTAGGGTGCACAGCATGCACTCGAATCCATAGCAGACCAACCCTTATTTTTTATATTTCGAAAGGTTCTTAAAGTTTGGGGGTATTCAATTCGAATTTTAAAAAGTCTTTAAAAATTCTGAGGTATTCAATACGGATTTTAAAAAGTCTTTAAAAATCTTTAGGTATTCAAAAGTTATGGATTTTAATACTATATGATTTTGTTGGATTCTCCTAAAAAATATAAATAAATTGCACTATCCAAAATCTCTTCTAAAAATAAGAGATTTCAACGAATTCTCTAAGAGAACTCTAAAGACTAAAGATCAGAAGTAGGAATGACAATATTGACCCGACCCGCGGGTACCCACCCCACCCGCGAATTTTAGGTCAGGTCATATTCGCCCCGTATTGAGTATAAGTCGGGTTTGGGATTTTAGGCCAGGTCATATTCTCCCCGTATTGAGTATAAGTCGGGTTTGGGTCTTATGCCCGACCCGCGGGTATCCGCTCCGCCCCGAATTAATATATAAATTTTATATTTTTTTTATTGGTTAAATACTTTATAATAAATTATATATATATATATATATATATATTTTATTGATAAAATATTTTATATAATATATATAATATTAATTTTAAAAAAATTAACTCTTAACTTTTTGCATGGAGTTTATGAAAATCTATGTAAATCAATTAAAAAATATATTTCACAATCCTGTCAAGTCTATGAAAATCATATAAATTAATAAAAAAAATCAGTCAAACTTTGCATGGATTTTATGGATTTTATAAATTCACATACTTTTTAAAGTACAAAAAAATTCAATAGAATCTCATTACGTCCCATTATTATTTGAATATGGAAAAGTCTCATATACACCGTACACACAGACCAAACTTGTTTGGTGCACATCATTTTTTTTCTTTTAACCGCTTTCTCCTATCTTCTCTCTTATTTTTTTACAAAATTTTTAACCGCTCCCTAATTTTCTCTTTTATCTGTCTTCAACAAGAAATCGCGACCATAAGGCTTTAGCTTTCAATTAAAAGATACGGAGTATGAAATATGCGTTGCTTATTTCTGTCAATGAAAAAAGTGATAATAGTTGTTATTGAAAAGTGTAGTTTTTTTTATTGAAAAGTGGTGACTATTATTATTAAAAAAATGTATTTTTGTTACGGAAAAGTGAATTGAAAAGTGGCAATTATTATTATTGAAAAGTGACGACTATTATTGTTGAAAAGTGATAATTTTGTTGTTGAAAAGTGACGACTATTATTATTGAAAAGTGATAATTTTAAAAAGTTTTTTTTTTTTACTAAAAAAATTATATTATTACTAATATAGTTTTGAAAAGTTATTTTTTTTTTACTAAAAAATTATATTATTATTTATATAGGAATCGAACCTGTGACATATGCCTACAATTGACTATCGAAACCACTGGGACAGAAGGTAACTTAACATTTTCAATCTGAATAATACATATTTATTGACCTGTGCATTAGTGTGCACGGTGCACACTACGCACAGGAGACCAACCCTTTGAATATATGTCTCAATGATCATTTTCTTATTTAGAAAAAATATTTTTTTACTCTTTAAAATCTCTTTTAAACATTTTCCCTCTTCTTTACACAACACTTTTTCCACACTAACTAAAAATTATCTCTTCAATAAAGTCATTTTATCACTTTTAATACCAATAAGTAAGTTTTACATTAAAATTCGTACAAACACTGCATTATGGCTTTGTATATATAATAGAGTAGACATGTTTACATGTTCTAAAAAAAAGTTTATATGTTAGTACTATTAAATTTATAATTTTTTTTTTTCATAATCCCCTGATTGTCTCATGCCGTTTGGATGCCACAACAGGACCTCGGTCATAATTCACTCATCATTGCCATGTGAAAAATTGACCTACTGAAATTCGAAGAAACGAAAGTCTAGGGTGCGAAAATCATTAGATACCCCGGCCAGTAGTCCATGCCATAGGGGGTGAGCTGAAAGACCCTCACTCCATCTCACAAAGAGTGCATTACTATCTCATAGGTATTATATTTATTAGCTGGTCCTATTAATAGAGTGTCATGCTTAATTTGGGCCAAATGGCCCATTTTAATAAAAAGAGGGCATCATATCAATTAATCTATCAAAAGGGCCCATTTATTAGAAGCATGCTGATATGCATATGGTACACCAATTAATTTGACTAATTTATCAGCTCTGGCCCATATATGTTATCCGGGTCTGTTCTCGAGAAGATTGAGATATATGGATTCATGTCCACCTCGTGCTCAAAAGACTTGGTAAGACCTGAACCTCAGAATAACACGATATTGGAGAGCTGGTTCCGTCATGAGGTAGAGTTATAACCAGGTGGTCTTAAGAATTGACCCAACCTCACTACAGATAGAGATAACTAATTGTACTTCTATAAAAGATTTTCCTTACTAACAGAATCTGAACGAATCAAGATGTCAGACATAGTACGTCCACGTGGCATAATATCAATGGCTACTGTATAAAGCTTCAAATGACCTAAATACCCTGAGAACTAAAGGTATAAATACTAATGAATTCTCATTGTGAGGGGGTTACATTCACTTTTCTTCATCAAAACACACACTTCACACACCTTTTATATAAGTTCTTGTTTTCTTACTTCACCCCCTGGAGTCCATCATCTAACTTGAGCGTCGGAGGCCCGTCAACGGGAGCTCCCCCGACGGGTTCATTGCAGGCCCAGGATACGCGTGGAGCACGTGATTACCAGCTTTGGAGGAACAAATTTGGAGGAATTTATAGGTAATTTTCATGATTTTTATGGTTAATATTAATTGTTGAGAGGTGAATTTATTTAATCCACATCACTATCCAAGCAACATCTACCTAAATATACTCCATCTCACAAATTTCAAACATTCTGATTTCTCATCTATTGTTGTTGTTTCTTCTTGCTCAACAAAATTTCAAACATTCTGATTTCTCATCTATTGTTGTTGTTTCTTCTTGCTCAACAAAAGAGAAAAAACTCGTCTTTTTCCAAGAATTGAGGATGAACCAAAAGAAAGGTGCATTGGTAGCCAATTGGCTCAACAAAAGAGAGAAAGGTACACACAACACTAAATTTAATAACCGATACAAACACCCTTCTAAATTACAAAATATACTCTTACAAATAAAAAAATTAATTATAACCGACATTAAATTGTGAAGCAATCCCTAACATCTACACTTATAAAAAAATTACAAAACTAATACTCACCAAAATTCGTTTAAAAAAAAAAAACCATTGCAATAATCAAAATAGCACACCAAAACCGAAAGCAAACTACATTCACAGTTTTATTTTATTTTACAGAAAACAACCCAAACTTGATTAAAAAATAAAAAAAATCAAGAGAATTACAAAACTAGGAGAAAATAGAAGAAAACATGCACCATTTTGGTTTTGGTTAAGATTAAACACCATATTAACGACAATGAAAAGAAGATACTTTTCTAAAAATAAAATAGGGGAAGGGATTTGCATAGAGTTAGTTTGTGTAAAGAGTAAATTTTAATTGATGAAAAAATGGGTATACATTTTTAAACATTTTTTATTTGGTTAAAAATATACAAAACATTATTAAGAGGATTCATTTATAAGAAAGATGAGTCAATAATAACTTGAATTAACTATAAATAATACTAGTATTTTTACCATTTTATTTTGCATATAATTTTATTTTTTATCCTAGAACAAGAAATCCAATTAAAATTAACATGAACAAGATATGCAGCAATTCCAACGATAAATCTCGTATGTCATGATTCAAAAATTAACATGAACGCCAACAAGCAAGATAAATCTCGTATGTCATGATTCAAAACCCACAACGGTAAAATTTAGGATCAATTAAGAAACGATGAGAAGAGATGTGATTAAAACAAGCCATCACAATGATAATACTCGACCTTAAGTAAAGAAATCCATCTTCTTCATCAGCTATCACATCAGCCCTCCATGATAATATTTGATCCTGTAAGTCAAGTAAAGGAGTTTGTCTTCTTCATTTTTGTGTTGTTCATAGACAGGCAACAATTCAGCTGGACCAATAAAAAAATGAATATTAATTAATTGTATGATAATTAAAATTATAAATTAAATTATTTTTAATACTAACATTCTGGTGGAAGTTCAATGCCATTGAGAAATATCGAGACATCATCCCTATAATTCAGACGGAGATTTCTTCGAGGATACACATCAATAAAGTGCTGCACAGTATACCTCTCAGGAACACAGTACCTGTAAATCAAAGAAGAAAAGTTGTTCAAATATCTTCACTAATCTTTCAAATAAATGTTTTGAGTTGTTGTGATTACATTTCTGCCATATTATTAGGAAGGGCGTCTCTCACAGCATTTTCAAGTATGACCTGGAGGACAGATAAGTCAATGATCCAACCAATCGAGTTATTTCAAATACAATAATACTAAAAGTACTCTTACTGGAATTCTCCTACCCTTCAAGGGTTTGCACGAAGCAACAAGTTTACGTCTTTGCTCTGCAGTTAAAGAAACACAACGATCAAATATTTGATTACACGAGCTTGATTGACTTATTTTTTTCTAACAAAGAAACATACCTAAACTGTGTTTTTCAAGAAAAGAGTTTAATGGAGTTCTGTTCACCCTTCTCACTGCAAATTTCAAACATCAAAATAAAATCACAAACCAACCAAACTTCTTGAAATAGCATATCCATACATATATAATAATAAAATCGTGTGTTGCACATTCTGACTGAGATCAAGAAAATAAATTAAAAAATCACGAAATACCAAACTAACAGATTAGATTATAACAACAACTAACAGAGTTTAAGAATTCTGCATTACTGACGCTGGCTATTAAAAGTCAGGTAAAGAAATCCGTCTTCATCCTCATGTCTTTCGTAGATCGTACCTATCGGTACATCTGCAAGCACCAACAAATTTAAAAACAAAAGTTCACTATTAATTAGTAATTGTTAGAGAATAAAAATCAATATATCGTAATCACTCATTTTCTTACTCTCTGTATAGAAGGACTTCTTGGCAAACATATAGAGTTTCTGGTCAGGACCTAGCTCAAGTTTGTTTCGAATATAATCAAGGAGATGCTTCACAGTATCAACATCAGACACATTAATAGGCCTGAAAATCAAAGAAAAATGAAAGACCAAAAATGATCAAACATTTTTGTACTTATTACTACTGTATATTTAAAGGTCTTACTTTAAAAACACGGATTTCTCTGGATTTTCAAGAACCACCTAGAGGGAGGGACAAATATTAACTTATAAATATACATAATATAAGCTATTGAGTTAGCTTCAAATGAAACTCACCGGAATTTGATGAACCTCTCTAACTAAATCAGATGCTACCTTTCTGGCAGCTGCAGTCAAGGAAATGGAAGAAAAAATATATTTCATCAATAAAGAAAAATTACCAAAAGAAAAAAGCAACCTACCGAGCTGGTATCGTTCCTTGAATTGAAGGAAGGGTATGCCTTTGCTAGAATCCAATACATAGACATTTTTAACTGAAAAGGAATAAAGGGAGAGTATGAATCAGAGAGAATGAGAAAAATCAAAAAGAAAAGTGAGAGTGATTACTTATGCTAGTACAAGTTTGTTTTACTCTGCAGCAATGCACAATGACAGTGTATAACAATTTTTAAAACGTTTGTTTGTTACGCATGAAGAAGACGGGTGGTTATGGGCTTATTATTTTTAGGCCCAATTGTAAATTTGACCCAATTTACAAGACATCAAATTCACGAAAAAAAATTCTGAAAATTATAAAGAAAAAATTCGAAAATGTTCGGAAACAAAACTCCGAAAATAAAATCTAATTAACCAAAAAAGCAAAAAGAAAATATCGAAAAAAATCCAATTAACTAATAAAAGATCATTTTTTACGAAAAAAAAAAAAACAATATCTATCATTATTTACCAAACAAAATACCAAAATATACGAATCAATTTTGAAAATATATTAACATTTCGAACCTAATTTCCGACCAATTAGCAAAAAATCGAAAAGAAAGGGACAAAAAAACCAGATCTGTGTGCGGAGAATGGAGGTATGCGTGGAGGTGAAGCGGCCATGGTAGGACTGTGGCGGAGACAAACAAAGCAGATCCGTTCGTGCGACGCTGAAGAACTGTGTGCGGGGCCATGAGTCATGAAGGAGTGCGACGAAGGAGGGAGGCGTGGGGTGCGACGGTTAAGGGCGCGCGACTGAGCGTGCAGAGGCGGCGCGGGTCGTCCAAAATTGCAGGTCGTTGCTCATGTTCGGCCGGTTTTGTAGGCTCGGCCGAGGTGTCCTCCTTCGAACTTGTTTTGTGTGTAACTTATGCTTCCAACCTCTGATTGACTTGATTCTTTTTTCCATTCCACTCCATTTTTTTTTATTCTTTTTTCCATTCCACTCCATTTTTCGAGACGAGTCCAATGGTACAGTCCTCTATTCATTACAGTGAGATATGGTATGTGTTTTTCTCCCGAAATCCTCGTTTTTCCTACAAAAACGACAAAGACACTACATTTCTCTCAATTCGACCAAAGTATCCATAATTGACCAATAAACCAATGAATTCATAAGCAATATGAGCTTCAAATGTGCATTAAAATCACGCAAATTCCACCCGATTCAGATGACCCGTGAGAACTCATGGTATATGTATAATCCCTTTGCCACCTATCCTAGACCCTTCCACCGCGACGGATCCAAGTCCAGCCCAAAAGACGAGGATGACAACCAATTTGAAGATTCTGAAACTGAGTCTGAGAAGTCGGTTTTCAACCGAAGGATCGAGACACCACGAGATCATCGACCGAAGGTAGTTAGACTTGAATTTCCTAAATTTAAAGGAGCTGATCCACTAAATTTGGTGGAAGATGAATATGAAAGCCCATGTAAGTACGATGAAGAAGGAAACGAGGAAAATGAGAATAAATTTGTCATTGCATGGACCGAAGAGGATCTAGGAAGCTCCAGGATTGATAGAAACCAATGTTTGGAAAATCTAATTTTAAAGAGGAGAACAAAGATTTTTTGTAGATAAGAACTTAATCGATGTGGATAGTGTCGATCTTCCTTTCAATATTGCACCCATTTTAACGAGAAGACCTAATAATTCATTCGATCGTGCTCATGATTACTATAATAATTCAGGGCTACCTCTGATTCGTGGTTCAATACCTTTTATTCTGTTGCAAAGGCGGAACCCTCCGTTTTTTAGAAGACACGAGAGCCTTAATGTGGGGCCTTTGAATTTTGCACCCAAAAGGAAAGATGTTAAGATGAGGTATTTCTTTGTTCCGGAGGGATCAACTAGGAGTGTGCAATATTCAGAAATAACTGACCGAATTTCGGTTCGGTTATCGGTTTGGTTTCAATTTTGAATTTTAGAATTTTCGATTATTTTTTTGAAAAAAAATCGATTAATCACTGAAAATCGAATATTTTTCATTTTAAGAGTATGAAAGTTATTGTAAAACTTAAACAAAAAATAAAAAAAAAATGCAAAAGATAGTGTAGAACGAAGTATAAAGCATAGTAAAAAATCAACAAAGAAGAATGAGGATTTCACGCAGCCATAAATATTGTGAAATTGGGCCGCAACATGTGATTTTCTATGTGGATCAGTTTCATATGGATGAATATTTAGGGCATGTTTGTTTTGGGATTATGTAGGATGTGGGAGATGGGGATGGGGAAATCCTGGATGGTGAAATTCTGATGAATAGTGATTGTGTGTGTTTGTTTTGGGATGTGAGTAGGATAGGATGTAACTTTATGTCAAATCAATTATGTAAAAATGAGTGATGTTATATTATTATATTAATTGTTTGTGAAGTATAGTAATAATTGAATGATTTGAGTAATTATTAGATGATTAAATTATTATAAAATGAATTAAAATTATACGAGGGTTCAAATAAAACAATATAAATAAATTTACGTTAAACATATAATTAATTTTCGACTTATACGTGAATTTAGAATTTTTTATTTCTGCAAGTTCATGCTAAAAAAGTATATATACAAAAGTGTGTAATTGGGTCATAAAAGTGTGAATTATACAACTCAATAACCTTATTCATTCAATCATAAGTAGGGGTGTAAATGAGTCGAGCCAACTCGCGAGCTACTCGTGCTCGACTCGAAAAAAGATCGAAATTGACTCGAAGTTAATCGAGTCTAGTCGAGTTTCGAGCTACTCGAGTAGCTACCGAGTTTGAGTTCGAGCTCATAAATACTCGGCTCGAAAGGCTCGCGAGCCTAATCGAGTTTGAACAATATTTACTATTTTTCCATTAATATATAATTTATATTTATATACAAATAATCGAGCCCAAGTCGTGCTCGAGTTTATTTTAATTTTTTTATTATTATTAATTAATTTTAAATATTATATAGGTACTGAGTCGAGCCGAGCTCGAGTTTATCGAGTCGAGCTCAATCATGAAATTTTAAGCTCGGTGGAGTCGAGTTTAAAATTTATTCGATTGAGTGCGAGTTTGAAATTTATTATGAGGTAAGAGAAAAATAGAAAATGATGTTAGATGTGATTTTCAAGAAAGTAATATATTGATAAGATGGATTAGTAGGATATATAAATATTTTTAGGGGTGGATGTGGTTGGATGGTGAAATCCGGATGTTAAATCCCGAACTAGAATAAGACGGGGGACGTTACGTCCCACGTCTGGACGGGTGAGTCTCAAAACAAACATGCCCTTAGAGATTACTTAATTTTCTAAGTTTAATACTCTCTCCGTCCCGGTATAAGTTTCCCCTTTCTTTTAGTTGTTTTGATTAAGAAATACTGGAGTATGATTAAATAATAGATGTAGTACAAGTGATGTGATGGTGAGAGAGAAAATAATAGATGAGTGTGAGATGAAGTATGATAAAATAATAGATAAAGTGTAAGTGATGTGATTGGGAGATAGAAAATCATATGCCAAAAATGGAAAAATATGAAATGGGAAACTTATTGTGGGACATCCATAAAAGGAAAGTGGGAAACTTATAGAGGGACGGAGGGAGTATTACCTTTATCGCATGATTATTTGCACATACTCTTTATTAAAACGTTCCAAAATTACTTGCACACTCTTAATATAGAAATATCCCACAAAATTAATAATCTTACAACATCATTTTATTTACAAAATTGTCACCCATTTTTTTCATATATTTCACTTTACACTACATCAAATCACTTAAAATACCCTTCATTTATCTTACATCATCAACTACTAAATCTTATTTTCTTAAAAAACGTGTCGGTGCAAGTTATTTCGGGACAGATGGAGTATAAATTATCTAAAATTTTTGACAAATTTTCATTTAATTCTATCGTATTCTCAAATAATCAAAATTCTAGTGCATCCATTTTCGAATTGATTAAAATTAATCAAATCGAAATGTACATTCTACAACACAAATATAATCGCAACTTATCC
This sequence comes from Galeopsis tetrahit, assembly GCA_963675135.1. Classification (NCBI taxonomy): domain Eukaryota; kingdom Viridiplantae; phylum Streptophyta; class Magnoliopsida; order Lamiales; family Lamiaceae; genus Galeopsis; species Galeopsis tetrahit. The sequence continues at coordinate 75,557,956 of OY776123.1, forward strand.
CCTCAACTCCAATACATAGTTACATACACACATATATATATCAATTCTATAATTTCAACTATTAGTATTTATAACACAAATACAATTATATATAAATTCATCATATAATTATATTATACTTTTAGCAATGTTTATAACATAAATACAAGGGTTAATCGAAAAAAAAAATCACAATCTTTAAGGTATGTATTAATTACAACGTATCTTTTTTATTCTTTGCAATTCGATACACTATCTTTTAAAAAAAATTAATTTAATGCATCGGTCTATTTTCTGGCAACAATTAAATTATGATATGATTGTCAGAGCGGTCGAGGTACCACATAAATTTCACGACTAATATATATATATATATATATATATATTAATTTTAAAACGTTTTAAACTAAAAACAATACGTAAAAATATCATTTAAAAAAATCATAAATCAATTAATTAATTATTACTCCCTCCGTCCAATTTTATTAGGGGATTTCACATAAAATGTCATTTCACCTAGTGTTTTTTTAAATAAAGACATGATTCAAAATAGTTTCAGAATAAGGACAAAATGGCACATAAATGTACCATCATGCCCTTAATACATAAAATTCGGAATTAATATGGAGAAATTCTTTAAATGTTTGAAATTTAAAGCTGACTCTATCAGCTCATTAATTCCAAGAATTATGCAATTAATTAAAACCTTATGTTTGAAATTTAAAGCTGACTCTATCAGCTCATTAATTCCAAGAATTACGCAATTAATTAAAACCTTCCTAAAATTAATTAACACCGGTCAGAAGAGCTTAATTTTGTGCAGAATTTTGGGGTTTTCCAATTTGTGAAGAAAGGAAACCGTGAAGTACGGAAGAAGACGAAGTGAGAAGTGAGAAGAACATTTTGCTCCCTAGACCATGGTTGGAAAAGTAATATAAAAGCGAAATCTGCATAATAAAATGAATAATGCAGAACAATGAAATCTAAAACTGCATAATAAAATGAATAATGCAGAAAAAATAGTACGGTGTCTTCATATTAGAATGTGATTATGCAAAAATACGTATACATATGCAAAATAAGATCTGCATTATCCCTTGACCAAACCAATAACAAATAATCATGAACTACATTTCAGCAACGCGCACGTAAATCATCACAATTACACGAAAACGAAGCAAATTGAACCTAAATTAAAATCATCTCAAAAAATCCTAAATTCTTTGCAAATTATGTGTGTACGTGTGGAATTAAAAATCATGCCCTTGGCAAAACTCTTCATCTAACCCTTGGAATTAAAAGTTTCTACTATATCTCCGGCGGCTTCGCGTCCGTCATCCATAATGAAGAAATCGGTGAAGTTTGAATCCCCTAGGAATATAAAGAAACGATCGCGTGGAAAGTCTCTTGATCATGTGCAGTCGGTGAACTTCAGGCCAGGAAGTGGGCCATGAATGCCACGACCAACGCAAACCCTCGATTGCTTCCAATTCGGTGAAATCCATCGGCGAGTTAGGAGACGAACGAGATGCGTTTCATCAATTGATGAAACCTAATCGAGATTTGCGATCATGGAGATTTATGATATTTCAAAGTTAGGGGTTTAATTTATGATATTTTCTGATAATGGCCGGCCCGGCACCATGAAAGAAACCGGGAGTGGAAATAAGAGAAAAAGTCCAGTGTCTTGATCGCGTGATTAAAGGCTATACTTTTTCTAAATTAGATTCGGGCTTTCAACAGTTTGAAATTTGATTTTTAAAATTTTGAGTTTTGAAATCCTGATAAAAATGTGTATGATTTAAACAGATTCGGAGGGACGATAAACTAGAAAAGAAGGCGATGCAATAAACTAGAAAAAATGCAGAACACGATAAATAGATTCTGAGGGACGAGGAATTCTGAATTAAGGCGGTTTTTGGGAAATTAGAATTGCTTTAATTGAAAATTCGTATGAATCGTGCAGATTGCAAACGAAATAAGGAAGGTGAGATTCTTATTTCCATATGCGTGATATTAAACAGAATGTTGGCGAAATATATGGAATGTATGACTTGTTCCATTATTATATAAATTAAATAGTTATTCTTCAAATTTAAATGTAAGGGCATAAATGGTTATTTACACATGTTTTTGTCCTTTTTTAAAAAGATTATAAAAGTTGTCTTTATTTAAGAAGCTAGGTGCCTAAATGGCCTTTTTTATAAATTTTCTCATTTTTTTATTATGCCCACTTCTCCGGGCACGAGTTTTAATGAATATTGATTAGTTTATTCATAAAGTAGATAAGTGGGGGTATGATAGGATATTGTGGTCCATTTGTAAATAAATGATTGTTTATGAATAAAGTGAATGACAAAGTGGGTAAATAAGTGATGATAGGAGGGTGGAGATAAAGTAGTATAAATAATATTGTTTCCAAAAAGGGTATGGGCATAATAAAATTGGACAACCAAAAAAGGAAAGTGGGAATAATGAAATTGAAGGGAGGGAGTATCATTTTTTTTTTTCAAAAACTCAAAAGAATAGGACCGCATCCTCTAATTCATTGTCCACCAAAAATAATTTGAAATTTTGCATATTATTTTTATTTAAAAATATCTTTTTTTTAAAATGTTTTATTCATCAGTCATGACATTTACGTGGACATCTGTATAGCACCTTAATGCGACTTCGACATCCACATCATTTATATATTGTCAATAAAAAAAAGGTGATGCATCAAATTGTAAATTTTTAAAAGGTGTTATATCGAATAAAAAAAAAAAAGAAATGTAATTGATAAACAATCTAAAAATGGTGAAAAAAAAATCAATTAAAACTAAATACAACTAGTTTTTGCCCGTACGATGTACGGGTCTGTTGTCTTAAAAACACTTTCTTTTTTAAATAGAATTATTTTTAAAGTGTTTGTAAACACAACTAAGTGATTAAATTAATCACTTATAACCAGTTTTGGTGAAACACCTCTTTCCCTGCTTCTAACAGTTTCTAAGTGCTTCTCATCATTACACTAATTAATTTTACAATTTTGCCCCCACAATTTAAATAATATTTTATCTTTACCACAATGTAATAAGGGTGTTTTTTATAAATTTATATATAAAAAAAGTGTTTTATTTTACATGTACCACATCATATAAATTTTTTATTAAAAGTGTTTACTTTTAAAACATTACTCACTTTCAATTTTACTATAAAAATAATTTTAATCAATTTGAATTTGCAAAATACACCCTAAATTGAAGGTTTGTTAAAATTAGTTTGGTTAACTTGAAAGGCCACCATTTGTACCATGGTTGTGAACTTGTGATTAGTTTTAGTGATTATCTTTTATTGTTGTGATTAGTTTTAGGCATTGTTTGGTCTGACTGATTCGAATTTGAATGGGACATTTCCAATCCAGTTCCTTTAAATTCAAATATCAATCTATCTCAATAATACATCTACACACGTATCTTTATAAAATTATATCACAATTTTTAACCCAAACTGTTTTTAAGTCCAAACCCGGCACCTACAGTTTAGGAGTATAATGTAGTTGGAGGTCAAAGTACCAAAATTTTCATCAATTTATCGGCAACATAATGGAGTCTTTTTCCAGCGAACTATTCTCTCTATCCAATTCGAATTACTTCGTTTCACAAAAAAAAAAAAAAAAAAAAAAACATAGTTCATCATAAGATTTTTTTTAGCTCATCAAAACGCATTTTATGTAATAAGTTTACTTAACTATTTCTACTAATGTATACATAGAATAAAGTTATTAGAATCTAGATCTCTTAACATTTTTATTTCGTGAATCTCCTCAATTTTTTTAATGAAATTTATGTAGTTTTTTTTTTCTCATTTAGCATGTTTATGGTAGGTATATCTTTTGTATTTTAAAATTCACATAATATTACTGAAGAATTTTAATAATCCGTAAATTATTTATATATATATATGGGCATGCATTTTTTATACTGAGTCAATATATCATCATTCAGTAAGTCTTGAGGGGGACAAGCTATTCTATTTTAGATGATGAAAAACATTCTAAGAGTTTGTGCATTTTCTTAATCTGGAGAACACCTTCACATATCATAACAGAATGAGTAACTATAGACAAAGTGGGATAGGAGCACCACTACCTAGGCCTTAGGTCCTGGGTTCGAGTCATGGGGAGGGGAAAAGGGATGGGTATTTAAGTAATATATAAAGTGATGTAGTGGAAACACTACGTACCTTGCTCAACTGGTGCCTTTTTTGTCATTTGCAGCCTTTATCTCCTACTCACCTTTACCACGGTCAATATATTAGTGGAGTATAATTTAGGCATCTAGCTAGCTAGGATAAAAATATTATTAACAAAAAAAAAAACATGTTAGTAGAATGGATAAATGTTATTGAAAAAGATTGAGAGTAAACTCTCGAAAGAATCTAAAAACAATATTTTGAATAGCACAAAATGATTAACAAAAGGAAGTGACGTTAATTGATGCAATATAATTTGTGGCATTTGACGTTTCATATGATCAGTTGCTCAGGGTGAATTGTAAAACCTGAAAAAAAATCAGTGACTAAAATAAAATCATCATATGCAGAGATCCCGTACATAGATAAATACTCTGCATTCAAATGAGAAGATAAATATTAGATCAAATTTACAAGCCTTACCTCACCATCTATTATCCCTACTACTTTCAAGACTTCCAAACAACAATCTAACTTAACACATGCTCCATAACAAAATGGGTGTTGCAAGTTTCGCACCACATACCAAAGCAAAAGGAAGACATAATCAAAACAAATCGATCTTACAAAGACCTCACCACAGAATAGTACCTTCAAAAAATGGTTGGAATGCAATATTGAACAACCCCACTCGTATAGAGAGCACGAAAAAACTACCGGATAACACAATCTTTTATTTAGTGCGGCCTCTCCCCTTACAACATCCCTAGTGACTGTATAACTTCCTCATGAAATAAAGATAGGCATTGGAAAGGACTCTTGATGTAATGGTTAATGTTTTTATTTTTTCCCCTCTTAATGACAAACTTTTATTTAAAATGGACACGTGTCGAAATATTAGACATTCTAAATTGACACTTGGCACATGCCGGAGAGACACCGTCCTCCTTTAATATATAAAGATAAAGATTAGTATGAGGGGAGGATTCAATTGCATTCAGGGGGAAGTCATACAAAATTGGCAATTAAACGTGGCCTTAAATTAAATAATGGAGATAGGCCACGTTTAAATGACTCCCTCCCTTGTTATGAGTTGACCACGTAAATATTTTGAGAAAAAAAAATTATTTGTAAAGAGACTATATTATCCTTCAACTAATTAAATTAAAATACAGTTCTAGTTGTGTCACTATCGAATCATCGTCGAGTCACTATTGAGTCAACGTTATTTTCCAAAAAAAAAAAAAAACTTTCGAACAATACCAAAAATCTTAGAAACAAATTCTGAGAAATTTACAAACTTTCAAAAAAGTTGCAGAAATTCAGAAAAGAGTTCCGATAAATCGAAATTGGTATTTTTTTTTTTTTTTCCAAAATTTTCAAATCCTAAGTGAAAATCAAATGAAACCAAAACAAACCAAATAGTACCAAAAATAATCTTTAAACAACAGAAGTATCAATTATTTGAGTGAAAAAAAGAGAGGGGAAACAGAAAAATCAAATACAAATACTTATCTGTGAAATGAAAGAATCAACGACGGCGATTTTCAAAGGCGGTGTGCGCATGGTCGGCGACTTCAAGCGGTGGCACGCGCTGGGGGAAGAAGAAAAAGTGAGGCGAGCGTGTGAGTGCTCGTGGTGCGTGCGTTGGAGGGTGAGCGGCGGCCATGTGCGATGGAACTGATCGACGGCGACGTGCAGCAGGTTGAGAGGCGGGCGGCGTAGAGCACGAACGACTGAGAAAGAGAAAAGTGCAATAAAAATTATGTTTCTTTTTAGCCTTCACCCCTTTGACAACTTTTAAGTGCAATAAAAATAATAAAAAAATAACATCTTCTTCAAATTCCACATTCTCTCATTCTTTTTTTTCATTCTCTACACTTAAAATTCTCTATTTTTTTCGCATAATCTAATTGAAAGTTGGATTGAAGGTAAGAAACATATTTCTATTATATTTATTTTGTTTGATTTTGTTGGTATTTTTTGTATAAGTAAGACATTTTTTATAAGTATTAGTTTAACTAAGTTATTTCTAAAATTCTTCCGAAAATAATGAGGAATAAAATTAAGGTTAGGGTTTATTAGAGAAAGGATAGTTTTGGAAAATAAGTGGGAGGTGAACTCAGATGTGAGAGATGAAAACGTCTTAGAGGTGAAAGGCCACAAATAAATGTCTCCCAATTATTATGTCTTCATCCCATGGATGTCTTCACCCCTCACATATGAGTTCACCCCTCTCTTATTTTCCAAAATTACCCTCCTTACTCATAAACTATAATTTTCCTCCAACATCACCCCCTTTTTTGGATTTCTCTTCACCATGGTTCGATTTCGCACTCACTACTCAATATATGTGTAGTGTATTATGTTTTCGAGATTTTTTTTTACAAAACTCGGCGAACCAGTGCTGAGTTTTCGCATAACGCGATTTTTATAAAAAAAAACTCAAAAAACGAAATACACTACACACATATTAATTACAACTACACAATCATGCAACAATACGATCAAATAAAACAATAATAACATGAAAAATAATCAATTACAAAGAAATACTATGTTTTGGGTGGAGGAGGAATGCAAAATAACTGTTTTATTTTTTTTATGGATGTGGTGAACTCAGCACACCGAAATAGTATAGTCTTTTTGCCTATTAATTCAAAATATAAATTGTGGTGGGGTGAAGACATAATATGTGTGGTGGGGGGGGGGGCATTTATCCGTGGCTGAGGTGAAATCATAAAGAGGGGGCATTTAGTCGTGGTCCACTCCTACTTATTGAATTCAACCGAATGAATATTGGCCACGGATAAATGCCCCCCCTCCCCCCATTATTATGTGTTTACCCATTAGATGTCTTCACCCCTCATATATGAGTTCACCCACCTCTTATTTTCCAAAATTACCCTCCTTACTCATAAATCCTAATTTTCCTCCTACCTCACCCTCATTTTTGGATTTCTCTTCACCATGGTTAGATTTCGCACACACTATTCACTACTCACTACTCAATATATGTGTAGCGTATTTCGTTTTCCGAGTTTCTTTTACAAAAATCGCGTTTTGCAAAAACTTAGCACTGGTTCGCCGAGTTTTATGAGATTTTTCGGAAAAAAAATTCATGTTTTGAATCAAAACTCGGCTAACTTTTCCACGTTATGATTCAAAACTCGGCCAACTTTTCCATATTTTGATTCAACACTAGTTTGCCGAGTTTTGAATCAAAACGTGGAAAACTTGCCGAGTTTTGATTCAAAACGTGGAACTTTTTTCTGAAAAATCTCACAAAACTCGGCGAACCAGTGCTGAGTTTTTGCAAAACACGATTTTTGTAAAAAAAAACTCGGAAATGAAATACACTACGCATATATTCATTACAACTACACAATCATGCAATAACATGGTCAAATAAAACAATAACAACATGAAAAATAATCAATTGCAAAGAAATAGTACTATGTTTTGGGCGTGAGAGGAATGTAAGAATTTTTTTTTTTTTTTTTTTTTTTTTATGGATGGGTGAACTCAGCATACATGAACAATATAGTCTTCTTACCTATTGGTTCAAAATATAAATTAGAGTGGGTTGAAGACATAATATGTGGGGGTCATTTATCCGTGGCCGTGAATATTTCGAGAAAAAGTCCGAGCGGACTTAGTTTCAGTATTAATTTAGGCCCAGCACAAAATCTAAATCCAGATCATGTGCTTATTCCCAAAGGCAACGGTTATACACACATCTTTGATGAGAACACACACTCATTTGCTATATCTGTCCTCAGATGAATACACACTCTGTAAAAAATCTAAGGTTGCGTTTGAATGAGGGAATTTCAAATGCAATGATTTAAAAATGGATGGATTTCAAATGACAGGGTTTTAGTGAGAATTTAAAATTCTCTCAATTATAACTAAAATGGGGTACTAAATATTTAAAATTCATTAATTTAATCCAAACAGGTGGAGTGGATTTAGATTATGGATTTAAAATCCACACCTAAATCCCTCCATCCAAACACAACCTAAAATACTCATCTTCTTCTAAATCCTAATTTTTTCTAATAGCCTTCCTCTCCCTCTCTCATTTTCACGCTAGACACCCCATTCTCCTCCTCTCAAGAAAGGTCGCCGTCGCCGCCCCTTCTTCAAGCGATGCGGCCGTCATCGCCTGTAATATCCGTAATTTTTTTATATAAATATACAAGTATATATTTAATTATTAATTTAATATAAATATTCAAAGCCCATTTAAATTTAGGCTTTTAAGATTTTAAATCATAATTTTCATCTCAAGCCCAAGCCCGATTTATTTATACATATATAATAGATTTTAACCCTAGATCATAGAACATATATTTTTCACAGCCGTAAATCCGATTTCTCTACGAAGCAGATCTCGATGCCTCAGATTCTGTAAGTTAATTGTTTTTCCAAACTCGAATATCTGTGTTAATTTATATTATGGCCAAGTTATTCTCTTCTTGAATTTTCGAAAATTACAGCAGCGAAAACAATGTTACTTTAGGAGTCATTTTCAATGGTTGATTTACGAGTCAAAACCCCAGATTTTAATTAATTGATTTTCAAACATATGCGCTGATTTATTAAGCCAACTCCAGAATGCTTGTTTTGGCTTTTAAATGACTACTTGGTCATAGCTAAATTAATTTAGCTTATAAAATTAGTTACGTTAATAAGTCCAGTAGGCATATTCATTCATATACTCCATTATATATGTATATATGGGTATAATACTTTGGTTATTTTGGAACTAGCAAAGCGATTGGTTCGATTACATACGTATTATAATTTTAAGACATATTACTTAATTATTTTAGGTGACTAGGACTTAAAGTTATTTCATTACATTCATTGCATACACGATATTCATCTCAGGTGGGGTTTTCTTATTCAATATCTATCTCTACAGTGGTTAGTAGAGCAAGTTGTTCATTTTTAAATGTTGTACGTGATATGTTGAATGTGTCTGCTACGTGTTATGTTCCATGTTATCCATGTTATGAAATCAGATAGCCAGGGACTAGTTCACGGGTCCGGGACCATATAAGTTGTCCTCGAGAATCACCAGGGTCATTGAAATGGCTTTGGCAAGGCTCGCAGTGCTCAGTCAGTTTATCAGTTAGTTCAGAATGTGGCAATGTTCTCATGTTTGCATTGATGTGTTTAACTATCTGTTTAATATTTAACTGTGAACAGCTGGGCCCCACTGAGTGTGCTTGCATACTCACCCCTTCATTTTAACATTATAGGTTAATGAGCTGATAGTGAAGAGGAGCGGTGGATGACAAATCTATTAATATTTAGTAAAGTAATTAAGTTATTTCATTTCATGTATTAAACTTTTTGTGAGATTTTGAGGTTTGATTCAATTAATATTCTAGATTTATTTTAAGTTACTATTTATTCATTGAGTCTTCCGCTGCAATTTAAATAATTTTATTGTTAAATAAATTCGTAAAATGACTTCTTAGGTTAAAATTGTAGTTCATGCCCCTTTATTTTTAAAATTGTCAAGTATTTTCGTAAAATCTACTTTTATGAAAAATGGGGCGTGACATCGCCCCTCCTTTCAAGCTATCGTCGCCCCGCCCAATAAAGATCGGTAATACTTTCTTTTTTTTTTTTTTTTTTTTTTGCTCTTTTTCGATATTTTTTTCTTTGAATTTTTGTTATTATACAAAAACATTTACCGAAATTTGGACATATTAAAAAATATGTATTTGTTTCAAAAAAAAATTCGAAAATTGGGATCTTTTTCCAAAAAAATTCCGACACTAGTTGAATGAAGAAAAAGAGAAAAGATGAATGAGGCGGTTGTTGAATAATTTATTTTGGTATGTTGCTTTAATTTTGTGAGTTTGCAGTTTGTTCGAGTTTTTTATTTTTTTAATATATTTTTAATCGTGTTAAAATATTTTCAGTTATTTTTGGAATTTTAGTCGTGAAATGAAATGGGGGTAGATTTACTAATCACAAGTTTTTTTTTTAGTTTTAATCAAAGGTAGAACTAATATTTCACAGTAATTAATTTGTAAAAGAAAAAAAAAAGAATTTGACTATTTACACCTTCATTTTGGAGAGATGCACTCCCCGATTGATGCACCCTCCCTAAAATTTGTCTAGAATAGATGTAACCCCCGATTGATGCACCCTCCCTAAAATTTGTTTAGGATAGATGCACCCCATTAAATTATCTTAAATACGGAGTATCATTTTGTCTTATAAAATAGTTTACTAACTACACCTCACCCTAAAACGTTAATTTTCTTCATCTTCCTCCCTTCTTTCTCTTTACATCGGCCTCCCCCTTCTTTTTCCTCCATTCTTTTCTCCTTCCCCATCTCATTTATTTTCTCCACCGCTCACCCACCCCATCCCCGTAACAAAAAAACCATCCCAGCCAACCCACCTACCTCGCCCCCACCCCACCACCCACCACACCCCCCTTGACCCCAGTCCACCCCAACCTCCCAAAAATAAAAAACAGAGCAGGTATATTATTTTATTTTTTTAATTTTCAACACATCAGGTTCGATATATACACTTTCGCTAATAAATTGTTGTCGATGAGAGTATATATGATCGACCAACTGTTGTCGAATATATATATATATATAAATTTCAACAAATTAGTGTCGATCATATACACTCTCGTCGACAAGTTGTTATCGACGAGGGTGTATATGGTCGACACTGGTTTGTCGAAATTTATAAAATAAAATTGTGATTTTTCTAAATATTTTTTAGAATTTCTGATTTTTTTTTTTTGTTTGGTGGTCAACGAAAATAGTGTCGACGGTGGTCGAAAATGTTGGTTTAGAAGAAAGGAATGACAATAGGGGTGCATTCAGTAAGGGGAGTGCATCTAGTATGACCCATTTTAGTAAAGGGTACTCCCTCCGTCCCGGAGGAACTTGCATCCTTTGACCGGCACACATTTTAAGAAATGTGTAAGAAAATGTGTAATGATTGATGTTTTGAGAGGTAGTTTTGTAAACTTTTATGAATAAAGTAAAGTAAAAAGTAGATTGAGTGTGGAAAAGTAATGGCATATGGGTAAATATGAGTATATTTCAAGGGTGAGGGTTGTGAAGATATTTCCTTTTATGGAGTGTGCAAATTGGTATGGGACATCCATATATGGAAAGTATGCAAATTTCTGTGGGACGGGAGTATTTTTTATTTTTTGTATGATTATTATATTAATTAAATGAGAGGGGAGTGCATCCTCCAACATGGAGGTGTAAATAATCAAACCCAAAAAAAATTCGGTGGGTATTGTATAACCGTGGCCATTCCAAATAGGGCGCGGCTAAAGGCACCCGGATTTCCTATGAGTACACCCACGTAGAATTTTTTTTGTTTCCAGGGTGATGCAAAAAGACGTTTTTACCCCTCTTGTATTTTTTTTTTAAAAAAGTCGGATGAGTACACCCATCTATTCTTGTTCACACGCGATTCATCATTTCACATCCGAATCATTCCGGATTCCCACCATCAACACCAAAACATCAAAAATTCTAAAAATTCAAAATTTCAACAACAAAAATAAAATCTTAACATGTTCGAAAATTTTACCAAAACAAAGTTGAGATGTTCGAAAATTTTAACAAAACAAACCCAATATGTTCGAAAAAAATTTCAAAACAACTTAGATTTGTTCGAAAAAAAAAATCGAACAAGATGTTCGAATTTTTTTCCAAAACAAACGCAATATGTTCGAAATTTTTTCCAAACAAACTCGATATGTTCGAAATTAATTCCCGAACTACTAAAAACCCTAATTTTCCTAAATTTTCAAAACCCTAATTTTTGGGGACCGTAAAAATTGAAAAAAAAAAAAACTTACCTTCGAACGGCGGCGGCGTGGGTAGCTGGGTGCGATGAAGGGGAGTGGGAGGGGTTGCGGCCGCGAAGGGAAGGGGAAGGGGCTGCGGCCGCGAGCGGCCGCGAAGGGGAGAGGGAGGAACTGCGGCCGCGAAGGGGAGAGGGAAGAGGTGCGGCCGCGAAGGGGAGGGGAAGGGACTGCGGCCGCGAACGGCCGCGAAGTGGAGGGGGAGAGGCTGCGGCCGCGCGCGAACGGCCGCGAAGTGGAGAGAGAGGCAAAGGCGGCGGCGGCACTGTGCGAGCGGCGGCGGCGGTGGCCTGGGCGGCGCCGTCGTCTTCAAGAGTGGAGGAGGCGGAGGAAATGGATCGTGTGGGTGTACGCTTTTAATTTTGAGAATGGGGGAGGATCTAGGGTTTTAATAGAATGAAGGGTATTTTTGTATTTTTCACATGGGTGTCCTCATCCATTTTGTGGGTGTCCTCATCGCGTGGGTGTCCTCATAGGATCCTTGGGTGCCTTTAGCCGCGCCCTTCCAAATATAAATCAGCTCACACGGAACGACAATATCACGACCTCAGTAGAAGAAGGAAAGCCAGCCCATTAGCCCATCACTTGTTCAGTTGAAAATGAAGTCATTATGCCTCACGTGTTCAGCAAATTCTAAATAAAAGTCTACGGTTATTTGCATCTCTATCATTATTAGATACACCTTCAAGATTAGTTCACCTCCATATGTTGTGATTACTAGATACACACTATATACTATATGAACTATCAAAGTTGTCCTTATCTTCTTTTTTTTTTAAATGGTTGACCTTATCTTATTAGTCTTCTTTAATAGATACACCCATAAATAAATCTAGATTTGATCCATGTTAAAATTGTTAAACTCATGCATGGAATTTTAGTAGATACACCACAAGGCATACACCCATTGTTTTGGTAGATACATTGCTATATCATGCAGTCCACGTGATATAGCATGCAATGCAGAATTGATTAGTGCACCCCTGTGTGTATGCAGAATTCGATTGTGATAGTTTGTTAGGCTAGCTTGCTGCTCAAGTTTGAAAGTTAGTAGATCTAGAAAACTTCTAAAATAACTGATTCTAGATATACTCAAGTGTATTTATAAACTCACACATTCACCACATAGGAGGGTGTATTCAATTGAGATTTTTTTGGACTTTAAAAAGTCAGTGGATTTAGAAAATTCATAGACTTTATGCAGAGTTTGACTGACTTTTTTATTGATGTATATGGATTTTTATAAATTTGACATGATTCTAAAATACATATTTTTTGATTGATTTACATGGATTTCCATAAACTATGCCCCTAAAACCTAGTTCAATTTTTTTTTTTTTTATTATTTATCATTATTATTCTCATCTTCGTTTTCATCACAGTTATACCTCGGCTCATTTTCACACAGTTAGCAATACTAGTTCTCCATGCATTAGCTTTAAGTTCTTTGTTGCAGTTGTCTTTGAGAAGAAAGCAATTCCAAATTTTCCTCTTTCATGTTGAGATGTGGTGAATCTTGATCTTCTTTATATTCGACTGGAAATTCATCAGAGCGACCTTTTTTCCGAAGAAAGAAAGAAGAAAGTTATGTAATGCCGAACTTTTGAATTGCAATTTGAAAATACCAAAAATACACGATTGAATAATTGCATTTCTGGGGTAACGACCTTGACCACCAAAATTTTTTAGATGATATCGAACAATGCCGAACTTGTGAATTGCAATTTGAAAATACCAAAAATACACGATTGAATAATTGTATTTCTGGGGTAACGACCTTCACCACCAAAATCTTTTAGATGATGTAGAACACCATGTAATGGGGAATTGACGTCGATTAGATATTATTGACGGTGTCCGATATACTATAATTTTTAAAGAAAGAACATAATTTTAAAATACAGAGATGTAATTTTTTTCACAATAATAATGGTGGTGAAGAATCAGTGATGCTTATCAAAGAACATAGTTAACACAATTTTTTTTTCTTCTCTTTCAGAGTCTTCTAAGAGAATCCGTTGAAATCTCTACTTTTTTTAGAAGAGATTTTGATTAGTGAAATTTATTTATATTTTTGAAAGAGAATCCAACGAAATCCATAGAGTATTAAAATCAATAGATAGTTGAATTCCTAAAAATTTCTAAAGACTTTTTAAAATCCGTATTGAATACCTCAAAATTTTGAAAGACTTTTAAAAATCCGGATTGAATACCCTCAGATTTTAAAAGTCCAAAAAAATCTAACAGAATCTCAAAACACCCCTAAATATTGAAAACACAATTAAACTTACTTAGCTTTTTCAATAAAAATGTATAGATCCCATGATAAACTTTAGGGGTATTGTTATGTATGAGTGTGTCTCTACAAATGTGATAATGTATGCGGGTCTCTTTCCTTAAAAATAAAACAATCAATCATTGTCAAAATCAAAGGCGAAACCAAAATTATAAAATAGGGTGGACTAGTCTAAAAAATGCTTACACTTTTATTAAAATGTTAGGGTTATGTTTGTTTTTAAATTTGAGATTTTAAAATTTAACACCGATTTTACTTTGAAATTCTAGAATTCGAATTTTAAAAACATATTATATAAATACTTATAAATTTTATAAAAGTTAACTCTATAAATATCTATGAACCATGCATATATATATACTTATAAAATCGAGTGAATTTTAAGTTTTAATATTTGTAATAGTGTATATTGGTTTTGGAATTTAAATGATTAATTTAACTTTATGTCAAAATTCTCAAAACAAAATACCCTAGTACCTTTTAATTTAATTAGTTTAAAGAATTTAATATTTTTATCTTATAATTTATGGACCTCACCAACTAACCTTGTATAAAATTCAAAAAATTATTTTAAATTTGTTATTTGATTTAATGTCTATAGGACGTAGTGGATAAATATAAGCTAACTTCCTTCCTATTTTTAAGCAAGAAATTATTAGATGATCAATTTTTTATTTTATCATTAAATATACACAATAAAAAAATATCATAGTTATATTAAAAAAATTAAAAAATGAATATAGGCGTATCTAACAATTTTGGCAAATATTTATCTGTATAAGTCAGTGACGAACCCAGAAATTTTGAGTAGGGGGCCTCGATTAACATTATTATAAAGTCGGAAAACTCTAAACAACCTGGACACAATGAAAACAATTATAAATTATACATTAGTAACATATATATATATATACCGAAGTGTTTGAAAAAGTGTGGGTGGCCCTTGCCCCGGCATAGTGTACATCCATCATCGGCGGTACCGTTACACATGTAATTTGTTCTTATGTTACTGGGTAAATAAGTCATCTCACCTCATCTTTTCTCTAATAGAACCTAGCATAATTTTTTTAATCTAATAGAGTCAAAATTTGATTTTTTTGTCAATTAAGCCCTTCCACCATATTTTGAAATTTCGAATTTATAAAATACACAATTATTAGTCAACTAAACATCCAATCAATTCTTAAATGCAATTTCTCGAATTCCCGAAAATCTATCACCTTCTAAAATTTAAAAAATTTCCTAAAAGGTCTCTCCATTTATTTCGTTTAATTTTGTTAAGTTAAAGGAATTTTGAAAATCTGCATTTCAACCCACATATATGCAGTGTCGAATGCATATTCATATGAACTTATAACTTTTTAACTATAGAACCACGTAAACTATCAACAACTAAGACATTTCATATCCGTATTACATATATCATGTGCATATATAATAATATGCGTGAGTAGGTGTATATCATTTAAACACTTAAATATCGGTAGAATATATTTGTGCACAGGAGTTGACATGTATGTACATGTTTCAAATGCAGAAGTTAATGCACAAGTAGGATATATGTCAATGCGGTATTTAGTGCATGTGCATACTATCAATGATTGATTTGATGATATGAACAATAATCGAACGATAAAAAGCAATAGAAAAGTATTGGATACCTCCTATCTTCTCTCACACACTCACTGCGTGAATATACACACACTCACATCCTTCAATGGCAGAAGGGGCTGAATCCGTGACTGAGTTGCTGGTGAAGAGACAGCGGGAGGAGGAACAGAACAGCGCCACTTCGGTCGATATGGAACAGAATAACGGCACTACGACGGCGCTACCCGACTATATCTCCTCCATTATTCCTGGATGGTTTTCCGAGATTAGTCCAATGTGGCCTGGTAATTTCCTCTTTACCTTTCTAGAAAGTGTGCAGAAACGTGGATATACGTGTTCATCTGTGTTTGCGAACTTTTTTTTTTTTGGATATGAGATTTCTTATTCTAATTTCAGTGCATAATCGAATATGAGAAATTGAAATTGAAAATCCAATTTGGGAAATTTCTTATTCTGATTTCATTGCATAATCGAATCTCAGAAATTGAATTTGAAAATCGAATTTGGTAAATTTTCTTATTTTGATTTCAGTGCATAACAAGAATCTGCGAATTTAATTTTCGAATTTGGAAAGTGAGTGACTTTCTGTTATCATAACCTAAATTCTAGGAATTGATTAATTGTCTATTTAATGAAATTTCAAAATTTCGATTTAGTTTTAAATCAAGAAATTAATTTAAATAATGAGATTAAGGGTATTATGGATTTTTTTGGCTTTAATTTGACTCTATTAGAAAATTATTAAAGTTGGTGTTTCTATTTGCTTAATGGGTAGTAATAGTGACCCTATTAGAGAATAATCTCAATGTTAGTCATGAGTTATGATAAATACAGTATAATATTAGTTCAAATAATACAATATAGTATTAGGTCTAATATTATATAGTATTAATTCAAATATTAAATAGGAATAAGTTACATGTATTTAACTGGTACACAAGAGTCCAACCCAACAATTTTAGAGGTGTAAATAAATGTACCGTTCTAAGAATTCAAATACAGTAATGCAACAACTTTGGTTGGCCCACTCCATCCCCGAGAAAGCAAGTTGAAAGTTCGTTGGACTCCTAATGTGAACTAAAAATGTCAATTTTAATAAAGAAGTCAATACTCATTAGGCTTGACAGATTTGTGGAGGAGAATAATACTCCTTCTTCCCATGAGAACTTGCACGCAATGGCACACAATTTAAAAAATGTGTAAGAAAAAGTGTAATGAGTGATATTTTAAGGGGTAGTTTTGTAAAGTTTTATGAATAAAGTAAAATAAAAAGTAAATTGAGTGTGAAAAATAATGACATGTGAATAAATAAGAGTATATTTTTAGGGTGGAGATTATGAAGATATTTTCTTTTATAGGGTGTATAAAATGGTATGAAACACTAATTTATAGAAAGTGTGCAAATTCTTATGGACGGAGGGAGTAATATTTTATTATGGGTTATGTTGCACGAAAGCATTTTAAATTGGTAGTATTATCACAATTTTGTTTTATTTGTATTTCTCATTAAAAAAGAACCACAAATGTATCTAAATATTTTTATTTATCATTAAAAGAATAACAAATGTATCTAAATATTTTTATTGATATTAAGGGTAAATTTAAAAAAATAATTAATTAACACTGAAAAGTGTAAAACATTATATAATTTTTTTTTAAAACATAAAAATGTCATATATTACGAATATGAGGGAGTAATAAATTTTTTCCTAATTAGATATTTTATTAAAGTAAGGAAAAAATAAAATGAGATAATGAAAAGTTCAAAAGTGACCTGAAACAACAAGTCATTGGCTCAAAAGTGAATTAACGACCAAAAAGAGCGGAAAGTGACTTTTAACAATAGTCAGGCCCAAGAAAGGCGGAAAAAAAAAAGTACCAAATTGGCATAAACAATATCACCTGATATCTAGGTGAGTCTATGACTCAATTAAATGACAACTTTTGAGTTTAAGAAGGTCGAAAAAACTACCATATAGGCAAAAAAAAATATGTGTAAAATAAAGCATCTCATTACATATGTCTACTATTGAAACACTAACTAGTCAAGCGACACTGTTTCTCGCTTTGCGTGCATCTCAGATGATCCGTTTTGAGGTCCAACAACAACCTCTTTGTCCTCTTTCGAGAAAATATAGAAGTAATTGTGGGTGACCACAAGATCCACAACCATCAAAGGGTTAGATGTGATTAGCATCGCAACCTTAACCTCAGGAATCGGGCCCCTTACCCTTACGCACCCATATCTGATGAGTCCTCCTCTTCTACGGCTTAATGGAATCCTCGAATACCTCTTGTGTGGGATGAGATTGTTTAGTCACGCCATTGATTTGTGCAATAGTCTTTTAGGCTTGTGCTCCCATAATTTACCACCCACAAAAGAAACTGTATCATATCATACCGGGGATTGTTCTCCCTTATTCGTCAAATTTCGAGAAGTCAATAGCCCAATGTTGTACTTGGACTCCGGTGTGGCCTGTTCACGTATTTCACAACACTAAAATACACGACCGCAAGTATACGGTGTACATCGTAGTGTGGTAAGTAAGAGGTCGATCCCACAAGGAGAGTGAGAGTAAAAGGGATGTTTGTCGATTTAGTTCTAAATAGACGTGATCGAAGAATTAAGTGTTCAATTACCCTAATTGTCTATCAAATTGTCACAAGTAAACAATAAATGAGTAATAAATAAAGTCGATCAAGTATGCTCATGCAAATCACGAAAACAGAGAGAATGTGAATTAACTCAAATAAGAGAAAGTAGATAGGTTCCAAGGCATTTACAATATTAAGATATTCATATATGGTTAATGACTCATTCAAATGGCAATTAAGTTTGTCCTCTTATATGGTTGACCACTAAAGAAGAATTAATTAATTTCTCGATCTAATTAATCCTAAGGGGAACACAATATAAGTTTGTATATCTACCTCACACTTATGGTGTTACTTAAATTAGCCCAAAAGATCATTCAATTTCCTCCCAATAATTAATCCTCTCTCGAGCTCATAATAAATTGGGTTGCATCCTTATGTTCAATTAATGGGATAAAACTCTCAATCTCACCCCAATTAACAATATATAAAACACATCATCATGGCCAATAATGACATACTTCTAAATCCAAGTAGTTGGCCTAGTGGTGTAGGCTTGGGACTTAGGAATGTGCTCCTCTCTAGGTTTCAAGTTCGATCCCTCTAAGGTGCAATCAATTTATATGGGTCATGTCCATACAGAACGAAAAGCTCTAACTTTAAACGGGACCCCCGCAAGTGGGCGGTGGGATTGATCCCCGGGGATTAGTCGGTCCTTGGACCGAATACCCGAGACTTAAAAAAATGGCATGCTTCCAATGTAAGAATTAAGCACACAAATAAGAGACAAACACCATTTAAAATAAGAAATTAATTCATAAACTTCAACCTAAATATATACAAAGCCTAGAACCAAGAGTTTTTTAGTCAAACATAATCATAAAAGAAAGAGAAAGCTTAGTCTAAAGGATGAAGAGGTTAAGAATGGCCAAAAATTTGAATGAGGGTATATATAGTCTTGGGGTAGGATTTGGAAGTGGATTTTTCAATTAAAACCCTCAAAAATGGAGAAAATACACAAAAATCCCTGAAAATGAGTCAAAACGGCCAAGTTGGCCGAGCCAACTCGGCCAAAAAATGCAAAACTGGGCGGAAATGGCTGTGGTCAGGTCGAGTCGCCCGACCTGAATACGTGAGGATTGGTCAAGGTTGGGTCGACTCATCCAACCAAGTGGAGTCGCCCGACCTATTTACGCGGGCACATGTCTTGGCTGAGTCGACTCGTCCGACCCATTTACGTAGGCTAAGTGCATTATGCTTCTGGCCGAGTGGGTTGGCCCGGGCCGAGTCGCCCAGTCGGGCCACCTCTTTGGCCCACTTTTTCGTCCTCCGTATTCGTCCCTTTGTATCTCGAGCTTTCGACCTCCAATTGACTTGATTATTTTTTTCATTTCACTCCATTTTTTTAGGCGAATACAATGGTGCAACCCTCTCTTCGGTTCTGTGAAATATGGTATGTGTTGTTGATCCTGAAAGGAGTATGACACAAAGTGTATGTGTTCTTTTCTTTTAAAAACAATCAGGCTATTAGGAGTGTTGATAGGACAACTTCTCTGAGTATATATAACTTTGATTAGATAATCAAACTACTGAAAACTATGAAGTAATTAGTTGAATAACAATCTAAGTAAGTTATATGTGCAGAATTATGGTTGACCCTTGATATTTAAACTCCTTTTAATTCTGAAAAGTTTCTTAACACTCAACTGGTTTTCAGGGAATTTGTCCCAAAACAGTTTTGCACAAGTTATAGATTATATCTTATGAAGATCACTTTGTGTGCAATGTATGAATGTGTTACTTGTATGAAATAGCAATAAGTAAAAAACAGAATGGTTTATAGTGGTTCAGAGACTCAAGCTCCTACATCCACTTCCCTGAGGCGGTGTTTGTTTTGAGATTGACCAATCCGAATTTTGATTGGCCCAATCTCAATCCAATCTCTCTCAATCCATCTCAATCCAAATACAAATCCAAATATCAATCCACCCCTATAATACACCTACACACCTATTTTTATACCATCAAATCACTATCTCTCTTACTTTTCTTTCACACACTCATTCTCTCTCTTACTTTTCTTTCACTACTAACAATAATAAAATATTATAACATCACTCTTAATGTGACATAAAGTTAAATCTACCCATACTTCTCAATCCTTAACCAAACACAACTTACACACAATTTACTATTCATGGATTACCCAAATCCCAATCTAATCCACCACAATCCAAATCCAATTCACCACAATCCCAAACCAAACACCACCTGATTGAATAGGAAAGGATAATTCCTTCTCTTGGAATTCACTTGTTTTATAGTGCTAAGGTGCATTGATCAACCACACTACTCATTAGTGCCTTGATCCCTATGAATTCTAAGTCCTAGTACTCAATCTACTGGAACTAAAATTGTACTTCACTTGACAGTTCTAGTTCTCACACTTCTACAACAACACTTCTAACTTTCCTTGAAAGGTTTAAGGGTTGAGGTTGGTTCCAACTATGTTGAGATATCCTTTACAATAAAGAATTGTATAGGGGTAGGATATCTTTCTAAGTTTTGATTGATATACAATCAGTTCAACTTAGTTAGGAACTAAAAGTGTTTGGAAACTTAAGAATGATGTATTCTTTGAAGGCTTAGTCTTGTGTGTTTAGAATGCTTGTAGTTTCCACACCTTGAATGATTTTCAAACTCCAGTATTTATATAGCAAAGTGAGGTTATGTCCATTGGAGAGACAACCTCAATTTGTCTATTTCCAGCATCTTAGGAATGAGAAACTTGCAAACAAGATCTGTGAAAGTGACATGTCTTCAGTTTGGGAAGTAAACGGCTAAGTATCTTTGTCTTGAATTGTGTGGCTCTCTTCCCAATATCTGATTTGATTCTTCAACGGTCAACTTGAAGCCATTCTTCCTGAAAGTTGATTCTTGTCTAAAGGACAACATTCCTTATGATCAACATGACAGATTTGTACTCCTTATCTCTTCAGCTGACTTGGCTTATCAGTAGTGTTGGTATGCTTCTTCAGTTGAGTTGGCTTCCCATCTTCACTGATTGTTTCTTAGATCAATCTTGGTGAACATGTCTTCTTATCAATGAGATTGGCTTGATCAGCATAGTTGTTTCTTGCCTTAGAATAGATTCTACACTTCTGATCTACTCTGCTGATCATCTCTTCTGATCTTTTCATCTTGTCAAGTTTATGTCAGCAGGGGTGATCCATATGATATAATCTTCTGAATTTGAACCATCAGCAGGGTTGACTCTTCTGATTCTACTCATCTGATCTTGAACCATCAAGCAGGGTTGATCTCTACTGATCTTGTGTCTAAGGAAACTTCATTTATGTGATTTACTAAGCTTATGTTCCCCTTCAACTTATGCTTTCTAGCATTTATAAGCTGCCTAACACAACAGTTGTTCAACTAACCTGATTTATATGTTCCAACAGTCCTGAAACATACTTAATCAATTTGACTTATCTAATATGACATATCATTAGGGGTTTTGGTATCTTAATCAAAATCTCATTTTATTCCCAACATGTGTTTTTCTCCCAAAATTCTCGTTTTTACTACAAAAATGACAAAGACACTACATTTCTCTCAATTTGACCAAAACATCCATAATTGATCAATAAAACAATGAATTATAAGCAATACAAGCTCCCAATGTGCATTAAAATCACGCAAATTCCACCTGAATTACGGCCTTAACCATGTCATCGGATTTACCTTTTGATGCGTCGAGGGTTAGAGATGGGGACGTGTATAATCTGAGTTGAAGAAGGAACAACGCGACGATGTATTCTGGAAACAAGCATGTTTAACCAGATCAGTCGAACGACAAAGGCACTGTTCGATCATTGTGGCCAATTTTTCTTGATTTTGTTCGACTAGTCTAGAGGAAACTCACATGCAATGTTCGACACGACTAGGCGAACAAAGATATTGTAGAGGTCCTTTGTTGAAAATGTCCACAATATGCAAGTCAAATGAAAAAGATTGTGTGAAATTTTTTTCAGACAAAATCATCTCACGAACGAAGCAATAGTCAATATCAATGTGCTTGACAGTGTTTTTTTGCCGGACATCATCTCGGCTAACTTCTTCTTTTAAATTGTGGCATTCCTAATTTGGTCATGTTGCTTTTGATATTATTTCATTATTAAATAAACTTGATCATGTTTTTGTAATGTCTATGTTACCTAAACCTTTGATTGTTCGTCTTGGGAGCAAGCAAAGAGTAAACCTATGTCTTTATCTTTAAATGATACACAAAATCTCTCTCTCTTTCTCTCTCTCTCTCGAGTTTACTACTATGTTTTGTGGATAATTTATCTCCATTTTTACTTGCCTCTATCCAGTTAAAAAAAAATGTTTATGACGTATTACTTCATTTCAATAGTTTTTTAACAACTCAGTTTGATCGTAAAATAAGACATTTTAAATTTAAAGTGGCGGAGAATTGGGATTACTAATGGGAAAGTTTTTAAAAAATTGGATGAGTCTACGACACACTATCTTTTGTACTTCTTAGAATGGAACGACAGAGCGTAAACACAAACACATGTGCATTACTGAAACATGTTTATCAATGTTATTTTGTGCCCATACGTCATCTCGCATTTATGTTGAAACTTTCAGTAGTGTCGTTTATAATATAAATTGGATCCCTACGTTTTTTCTTTAGGATCACTCTCGTTTTGAAACATTAATTTTAGTGCCTCCGAATTGTGAGGTTTTTCATCCTTTTGGATGTTGTGTTTTTCCCTGCCTTCGGGATTATGTGGCAAACAAGTTTGATCCTCACAGTCTTCCATGTATTTTCATTATATCAGTCATAACACCCAAACCCTAATTTTTGTTAGTCCTCTCTCTCTCTCTCTCTCTCTCTCTCTCTCTCTCTCTCTCTCTCTCTCTCTCTCTCTCTCTCTCTCTCTCTCTCTCTCTCTCTCTCTCTCTCTCTCTCTCTCTCTCTCTCTCTCTCTCTCTCTCTCTCTCTCTCACACACTCACTGTGGAAGCACCGATTTCTTCTTATAATTCCCTCCCGCTCTCAACTCTCATTTGCATGATCACGATCAAGCTCTCGTCCAAAAAAAATTATTTTGTGACGTCAACAACTTCTCTCCCTCCTCACGTGTCAACGGTTAATCGACTATGTACGTGGATGGCTTTTGTCCCCCGTCTCCATCTAGATCCCGTCATGAAGACAGTTCAATGTAGCCAAATCATGTTTTTCTCAATCGCATCTATAAGGAAAGAGTCAAGTATAATTACTAAAATTAAGAGAATAATACGAAATTATGCCTTGTTATCACTAAATCAAAATATTAATTTAAACATGATGAAAGTGAAACATATATAACTGTATATTTTACTTCTTTATCATTAACTTTTTATCAATGCTAATAATTCTTTCTTAATTCAATTATTTTGCGTCGATCTTTTTTTTTATTTCTTTTAGAAGGCGTCGATCTATTTATGTTAATTCAGTACATGTAGATATACTTATTATATGCACCGAATATTTTAATAATATAATATTTCAAAACATTAATGCATAAAAGACTAAAATTGGTAGTCGATCGATATATATTTGAAATTATGTCACAAATAAACAAATAGTTTGTTGTACAAATTTGGAGCTTTGTTTATTCTGCCACAGGAGTTGCAACATCAGTTACATCAGCTAAAAGAAGGCAACAAAATTAGAAGTTGCTTGGATTTATTATTTCTTTACAACTTACAAGCAAAACATTGCATATATAAACAACCATAAACACCTGTTTTCAATCTCCACACACAAGTCCAGAATCACATATTTTTTAAGCTGGCAAAACGCAGCTTTTTCTTTCTTTTTTCAAGCCCAGCTTTTTCTTTAAAAAAAAAAAAGAGATTCTAGGAAACACATTGTGATTGAATACACACCACCTTAATCTTTCAAGAAAATTTAATTTATAGTACAAAAGTTATGCATGGCTATTTGATTAACAATATACAAAAGTCTTCTTTAGTAAATATATACAAACTAGTCCTATACCCGTGTTTTACGCGGGGTCGATTTATTAAAATAATAATATTAAATATTATATTAGGATCGATTTATTAAAATAATAACTTTAAATACTATATTAATTTTTATATCTTTTTCTTCAGGATGGTCAGAGTATGTGAGAGTTAAACTTTTTTTTATTCTAATATATTTATAATATATACATTTCTACAAATTTGAATCTATATTATTATATTTATATTTTTATATATTATAGAGTAATATTTTTTAATATATTAATAACATATGCATTAATAAATAAGGGCATTATAAAATAATTTTATTAATAAAAAAATATATAAAATTACAAATTTCTAAAAGCTTCACAATTCTACAAAACAACAAAACTAAGGAGGGTGTATTCAATTGAGATTCTATTGGATTTTTTTGGACTTTAAAAATTACGTGGATTTATAAAATTCATAAACTTGACAGGATTGTGGAATATATTTTTTTATTAATTTACATATATTTTCATAAACTCCGATATTGATGCAAAGAGTTAAAGAGTTAGTTTTAATATATTTTTTAATTAATATTATATACTCCCTTCGTCCCACAGAAATTTGCATACTTTCCATATATGGATGTCCCATACCAATTTGCACACTCCATAAAAGGAAATATCTTCACAACCCTCACCCTTGAAATATACTCATATTTACCCATATGTCATTACTTTTCCACACTCAATCTACTTTTTACTTTACTTTATTCATAAAAGTTTACAAAATTACCCCTCAAAACATCAATCATTACACCTTTTCTTACACATTTCTTAAAATGTGTGCCGGTCAAAGGGTGCAAATTCCTCCGGGACGGAGGGAGTATATTATATAAAATATTTTACCAATAATATATATAAAGTTTATATATTAATTCGGGGCGGGGCAGATACCCGTGGGTCGGGCATAAAACTCAAACCCGACTCATACTCAATACGGGGCGAATCTGACCTGACCCAAAGCTCGCGGGTGGGGTGGGTACCCGCGGGTCGGGTCAATATTGTCATTCCTAATTTTTAGTCTTCAGAGTTCTATGAGAGAATCCGTTTGAAATCTCTTATTTTTAGAAGATATTTTGGATAGTACAATTTATTTATACTTTTGGAGGAGAATCCAACAAAATCCAAAAAGTATTAAAATCCATAGACGGTTGAATACCTAAAGATTTTTAAAGACTTTTCAAAATCCGTATTGAATACCTCATAATTTTTAAAGACTTTTTAAAATGCAAATTGAATAAGACTTTGAAAGTCCAAAAAAATCCTACAAAATCCATAACCAATACACCCCCCTAAGTGGATGTTTGTTTTGGAATTTTAAGAATTTTGAAATTTAGATTTCAAAATCTAGTAGATTTTGAATTTTTAATGACTTAGGAGTATATATTTTGTGTTTATTTTGGAATTTAAGTAGGATATAATTTAACTTGTATAGAATTATAGGAGTATGTGTTTATATATGTTATTATAGGTATTTATATAGAGTTTGTAGATATTTATAGGGTTGACTTTTGTAGGATTTATAGATATTTGAAGGGTAAGTTTTTAAAATTATAAATCTAAATTCTAAAGTAGAACATGGTTGAAATTTTCCATTCCAAAATAAATATCCACTTAAGACAAATATAATGATATCTTTAAATATAATAAATTATTATATAAATAATAATAAAATATAAACAAATTTATAAAAAATAAATAAATTATTAAAAACGATTATATTATAACAAATAATTGTATAATTATAATAGGGCATATTTATTAGACATTTCAATTAACTAATCAAACTTTGTTGGAATTTCTTAAATTATTCTAGACAATTACTAAAAATTCTCTAAAATCCTCCACAATATTCTCTATATTTTAGAAAAATTTTAAAATTATTTTAGAATACATTCACACTCTATATCTCAAGAAAATTATATATACATTCATCCCGATAATAATTCATCTTAAAGTCAAATATATATAATTTACGGCAATAATTCATCTTTTATAAAGTCAAATATATATAATTTATTTGCACTTCATTCTTGATGATTGGTGCAATTAAAAAATCTTTAACAAAATAAATATATGCACTTCCATGTATATTATAAAAAAATATTTACATAAAATATATAAATTACATTTAAGTTAACATAAAATTCAAAATTTATTATATAAAAATCGAACCTTTCTTTTTTTGAGGTCGGACAAATAGGAACTTTTTTTTTTTTTTGAAGTCGGACAAATAGGAACCTAAGAATATTGGGAACCTAACAATAATATTGATCCTAATTTGATTTTACAATTTGTATCGTAGTTAATAATTTGCAAGAAAATATTTAATTTATTTAAAAATAAGTATACAAACCTAAGTTGTATTTTTTTTAACTTATAAAATGAAACATTATTTAATCTCATAATACGTTAAAATGAAACATTCGAAATTATAAACTCAAATGTTTAGATATGATTTTCTCAAAGAAATAAATATAAAATAAAATATTAAAAAAAAAAAGTAATATACAAATTCATAAATTCTATAGTATCGAAAAAGAAATAACATGATCTTGGAATAAAATGTACTTCTACATCTCTAAAAATTAATTACATGATCTTGGAATATAAAGTACATCACTAAGAATTTTCGAAAAAAAATAAAAAAAATTCAATAAAGTACATTTCTAAATGGATTTCTTGTGCATTAATTACACATGACTTTTAAAATTTACATCATTGTAGATCTTGAACTTGCATAAGATGTTTCAAATGAAAAAACGAAGATGAAAATCATCAATTCTGCAAAACATGAGTACACATTAGAGATTAGAGAAAATAAAAATTTCTATAAAAACCCGTAAACTCGAGAGAAATGAGTGATGAAATTATGATTAACAAATGATTTATGCATATGCTTTATATAGTTAGAATTGTGATTTGAATGTACGATAATTAAGGTAAAAGGTGGGCGAAAATTAATGATAATCTTAAATTTAATTTGAATATTCAAAATTGGATTTGTTAATAACATATTTTTACGTTGAAATTTTGTTTCATGAAGTATATTTAAATTTTAATATTCAAAATTAATATTTAAAAGTGGGAATTTAGAAGATAAGATTAAAATAATTTTAAAATTAATAATTAAGATTAATAAAATATTAATAATTGTTAAATTAATAAGAAAAAATCAATTTTGAAATAGAATGAATTTGAGAAAAGAGAGATTGAAATATATCAATCATTAAGATTAAGATAAAATTAAAATTAAGATTTGATTAAAAAAATATCGTGATTAAAAAAAAAAGCCGCTCAACCAAAGAAAGAGAATAAAGATTTATTGATTTGAATAGGGTGGTATTAAGAATAGAATAATGTGATTAAATTTTAAAAAATAAATAATGTTGTGATTAAAGTTTAAAAAATAATAATTATGATTTCAAATTTAAAAATAATAATTATGAGTAGATAATATGTAAATTATTATTTTGAAATTAAAATAGGAAAAAATGATTTTTTTTAATCAGAATACCTGAAAATGCAGAGATTTTGAAATAGACTATTTTGGTGAAGAAAGAGATTGTATAGAGTGATAAAATATAATTGTGACACGTGTTCCATTATATTCTCTCAAATATAAAGTATTAAGATGACGCCGTTAAATTCAATATTATTATTATAATTATTAAAAAGTTTGGTTAAAAATGCAAATAAGTCACATATCGTACGTGATTTTTTATTTTATTTTTTGTGCTGTCAAAAAATGGCGTCGTTTATACATTGGGCAAGGCCCAAAATGCTCGGTGTCTCAATTGTAATTGAAATGCTAAAGTCATGATTTATTTTACAATTATCCAAAAAAAAAAAGTTATAAAAATGTAATTAAGTCTTATTTTTGCAAGTCTATAGAAAATGTTCAGTTTATAGAAACAATTTTTGGTTGACGTATGAAATTAATGTAACTGATTAGGTCATGTGCATTGCTACATAAGATATAAAAACTTTTAATTTTGAATTATTTCGGAATTATGTGTATTTCACAAATTTAATGATCAAAATTAATAAAGCATTCAAGGCGATCCTTGTGCGAGCGATATTTTGCAATACTTGGGAGATCTTGCCACCTTTCGAATGAAACAAAAGTTAGGGTGTGTTTGGTTTGGGATTGAACCATCCGGATTTGGATGGGTCATCCACATTTTCATCCCTTTTCATTCAAATACGAATTCATTCATATAATACATATATACATTTATTTTTATAAATCACATCACTGTTTTTTTTTCAATCATTCATTCTCTTTTCTACTTTTCTTTCAAATATTATATTTCCTATTCCACTAACTAACAATAATAAAATAATACAACATCACTTCTGATTTGACATAAATTTCTCCATCCACTCTTACTTCTCAATCCTCATTCAAACACAATTATTTTTCATGTATTACCCTCATCTATATTTTTTCATCTACATCTTCATTCAATCCACCACAGTCCCTAACCAAACATGTCTTTAAAAGCTTAAAGCCATTAACTCGATAAGGTGATGTTTACTTTTGATTTTAAAAATCAGGTTTTGAATTTTAAGATGCTAAACTCGTTTTAGTTCGGGATTTAAAAATCGATTTTCAAAACTCACTCAAAATCACCCATATCATATATATTGATTTGACATAAAGTTATGCCTATATAATATCACTTCAATCATTATAATCTTTCTTAACAATAATATAATAATACTACAATAATATAATACATTCAATCATTACACAATCAACTAATCATTATAATCTCACCAACAATAATATAATATTACAATTTCATTTAATTTTACGCATTAATTTAATATAAAGTTAAATTATCTATTATTCTAAAACACAAATATTACTATTTATCAAAAGTTTCAAAAATTCCAAATTTATAAAACCAATTTTCAAAACCAATTCAAAATCCAAAATAAACATATTGTTTGAAGTTCATGGAAAACGACTTACTAATAAAAAGAATATGCCTCGTTAAGCTCTCCAATAAAAATTGCTAGCTAGGAGTATAGTATTTTTTAAGGGAGGAGTCATAGTTTACATTTTCCAATAAAATTGAGAGCCCATATTCCAAAATTAGATTAATGTTTCTCATTTGCATCCATATACGAGCCTCAACAAAAGAAAACAATACATTAATTAATTCCAATGAAGAGAAAACAATACATGAAAATGAAATAGGTCGAGCAAATTAAAATTGAAGATTATATATATATATATATATATATTATAATAAAAATTGTGTTGCACTTTTTAGTTATATACACTTACACGAGTCTTATATTTATGTTAAATATTAAGAAATTTTTTTTTTAAAATTTTAAATGTTTAAAATGACTATTAATACATGAGTCTTATATTTATGTTAAATATTAAAAAAAATTAAAATACCATGTAACAAACAGATAGTTTAAGTAATAATATCTAAGTTTATTGAACTTATAAATATATATCTCAGATAATATTTTACATATAATGTTAATATTTATCAAAATATTATTATATTGTGGATATCATTGCAAGCAGATCTTATTCAGCATATATGAATATTGAGTCATAATAAATACGGAAATAATATTAAATTATTGCATATGTGCAGAAGACTAATTAATTATGGAAATAAAATTACATTTATAAATGTATATTAGTAAAATAATATAATAAATGTGTTCATTTTAATTGGCAGTGTTAAGTGTATATAGTACCAAACCAAAAAAAAAAAAGATAAAAAATATTATAGATAATAGGAACAATACTGAATGATAACTTTGCAAATATATAATAAGAATACAAATGAATAAAAAAATGACTTAATCGGTGTTATGCCAAAACAATAGAACTGCAAAATATAATAATATTGAATGGTGATTCAAACAATTGAATGTAATCCGCATAACATATGAATACCACATTCATAGTGGAAAAATGAACAAAAACAAAAAATCCATATCTCATTCTACAATTTTCAAAGTGAATAAACAAAAATAAAAGAAACAAAAAACAATTTACTGGATAATATTGGTTTTATCAGTTCCAAAAACCCTAGAACATGTCAAGAAATCATGACTGCCATTTTTACCACACCTCTTACAAATGGTAGGTTTTACTTTACGAAATTCTCCATAGGACGTCATCCTCATCTACTTAGGTCTACCAGGTGGGTTTTGCAGAATTTGAGGAAGTATTTTTTTCAACTTCAGCCGCTTGTTGTGACTCAAATCGCTCTGTTTGAGGAACAGGGAACAAATCCTCCTTGTAGCATTGTTTGTAAGTAGCTGTAAAAAACACTCCTCGACAACGCTATGAATAGATGTACAATGCTTCCTAATCACCGCAAATGCATGAGCACATGGGAACCCTTTGACTTGCCACTGAAAATATGTACATATTTTGTATTCGAGATCGACAGTCACAGATGTTCTTGAAGATACCTCAAATTGACCGTTTGGATATAACGACACAGACCATGAAGCACTTTTGTTGGTTAGTTCATGTCAAACTGCCTCTTTACTAGAAACAAGTAGATCTGACCACTTATCCGATGCTTCACGCCTCTCTACGAACCACCTAGAAATATTCTTCCTTATAAAATCAATCATATGTGTTATAGGTAAGGTTCTGGCTTCACGTATCCAAGAATTAAATGACTCCACTGCATTGAATGTCATCTCTCCATACCTTTTAAGATTCGAAGAGTGTGATACTGTCCATTTAGAAAAAGGTAAATCTTGAAGCCATTTTTCAGCGATACGACCACCAACTTCCTTGAATTTTTGCAGATTTTCCTTGAATATAGTGATAGTAGGTGCATAAGCACACTGTTTGAACAAATCAGCCATATTTTCACGATGCTGATTGTTCCAACCTCCACCATAACTACCCTTAAGATTTAGCAACAAGTGAAAAAGGCAATAAAAATGGGTCGGATCATCCCATACATCATAAAATGTAGACATCAAACTTGTATTCCTGTCAGAGATGTAAATAACCTTTTGCGGGTGAATGATAAGATCTCGAAGCTTAGTTAAAAACCAAGCCCAATTATTACGATTCTCGACAGATACGATAGCAAATGCAACATGAAATAATCCTGCAAAAAAGTAGTGAAAAATAATAAGAAACAATTTAACTGGATGGAAGTATAATAAAATATGCAACTTCTGCAATTTTACATTTTTTTAATACTAACTTTCTGCAATGGGAATGTGCATGAAACCTGGAATAGGGTATAAGATAGATTTATAATATTGAATGACAACAAAAATGTAATCAATTAAATAAGATGCCAACTATTTTTTTCCTTGAGCTGTGATTTGGGATTAAAAATGAATTATCTGGAACTGATTTATTAGTTGTTCCTTAAAAATCATGTAATTACTAATACACTATGAGATAAATGATATTTTTTTTACAAGACAGCACCCTAATAAAATATATTAATTGATTCACGTGTTATACAACACTAGAATAAACGACTGCAAGTATACGGTGTCTATCGTAGCGTGATAAGCACGAGGTCGATCCCACGAGAAGGTATAGCGTAAAAGTGTATTTTGTTAACGGAATTCTATTTAGACGCGATCGATTAAGTGAAAGTGAATTACTCTAAGATTACCTATCAAGTTGTCACAAATAAGCAATAAAGAGTAATGGAAATCGATCAACTAACATGCAAACTAAGAAACGAAAGTAAAACGAATGAAAACTCAAAGAGAGAAGGTGGGTTCCAAGGCAATTGTAATACTTAGATATCCGTTTATGAATCGTAACTCGTTCGCCATTAAGGTTGTCTTCATATAGGGTTGATCACAAAAGAAGAATTAATCAATCTCTCGATCTAACTAATCCAAAGGAGCATGCGACATAAGTTCGTATCTCTACCTTACAAACATCACACCACCTAAAATAGCCCCAAAGATCATTCAATTCCCTCTCCGATAATTAATCCTCTCTCGAGCTCATAATAATATCGGGTTGCATGCTTGCATACGATTAACGGAATAAATCTCTTGATCTTACCCCAATTAACAATGAATTAAGCAAATCATCATGGCCAATAACAACATACTTTGCAATGGAGAATTAAGCACACAAATAAGAGACAAACACCAATTAAAGCAAGAAATTAGTTCATAAACTTCACTCTAAATATTTACAATGCCTTAGAACCACAAATGTTTAGCCAACAACTAGCATAATGAAATTACAAAATCCAAATGAAATAACTAAATAAAAAGAAAGAGAACAAGGAAGCTTAGTCTAGAATGTGGTAGGAAATGGAATTTCCAAACTATTGCATCCTCTCTTGCTTGATTTGATGAAGAATTGAGGAAGATATGGCCAAAACACCTCCAAGTATGTGCTACTATGTGTGGGAATTGAGGAATTGGGGGAGAATGTCTTGGGTTTCAAGAATGAGGTCTTATATAGTGTTGGGGTAGGGTTTAAGGATGAAAATTGCACTTAAGTCCTTGGAAATTGGACAAAATATGCAAAAGGCACCGAGAGCAGGGGTGACTCGGCCGAGTTGGGGCCAAAATCTTCAGGGCTCGGCCGAGTTGTCCCACTCAGCCGAGTGCACTTCGTTCCAGGGACTAAACTTCATTTCAGGGCTCGGCCGAGTCAGGGAGCTCGGCCGAGTGGCAATGGGTTCCAGATTCTGCATCCTTCAGTAGCTCGGCCGAGTGGTTCAACTCGGCCGAATTAGCTCTCAAAATTCTTCCTCGCACTCGGCCGGATCAGCTAGCTCGGCCGGATGGAAATTGGTTCCAGAATCTGCCTTGATCAGGGGCTCGGCCGAGTTGGTTGGCTCGGCCGAGTTGCTGGACACTCCAAACTTGTTTCGTGCGTATCTTTCGCCTCGATTGTCCAATTGACTCGATTCTTTAGGCTATTCCACTCCGTTTTTCGAGACGAATCCAACCGTACACTCCTCTTACTTATCCAGTAAAGTATGGTTGATGTTTTGCTCCAAATTCCATCGTATTTCCTACAAAATCGACAAAACACAACCTTTCCCTCATTTTGGCTCAAATCATCATATTCAATGCATAAATCAATGAAATCTCATTAAAAACATGCTTCACATGTGGCTCTAAAATGCGTAAATTCCACCCGAATCACTAATATTAAGAATTTAACAAAGAACAAAACATTTGGATTAGAACATATTCAAGGTATATACTGATATTAAAAACATAACAGGTAACATAAAATTTTGGAACAAAACATAACAGAACATATAGAATGTATTTGTAGAATTAATACCGTTGTTGTCGTCCTTTGCGTTGGCAGCTAGCAATACACCTTTTGACCGCCCCTTCACAAATGTGTCATCTATGAAAAGCATTGGTCTACAGCTTTTAAATCATTCCTTGCATGCATTGAATGAAATAAAAATTCTTTCAAAGCGGTTGGTTATGTTGTTGGTCTTCAAATCGACTATACTTTCAGGATTTGTGCGTTTCACCGCGTCTCTGTACCATCTTAATTGATCGTATGATTCGTCATAGCTTCCAAATTAAATATGTCGTTCCTAGCAGCCTCAATACCACGCCACGCCTTCCAATATGGTAGACCAAAACCATAATCTTTATTAAAATCTATGAGTACATTCTTTCCAAAAATTATTGGATCCGACTTAACATCTTGCAAAAGAAGATCTTTGAGAACTTTTGTACCAAACCTGTTTTTCTTCTCATTTAGCAAGTTGTTAACACACTTATGATCTAGATTGGCTTTGTAAACAATAAACCCTGAATTCATAGGTAAATGTAAAACTAATGAACCAATCACAGCTTTCAAAGCACTCTACATATATATACCTAGGACAGTTCTTAACGTATCTATACTTAAAGTTCAATTTAGTCGAATACTTAATTAGCTCGATCCTAAACTCGGGTGCACCACCACCAAATACTGCACCCACTTTCATTATGTTGACCCAATCATCTGACAAATAGGATTTAGTCTTCTCCACAAGACATATATCAAAATTCGGCAAACTACCCAATCCAAAAAAATCTATCGAACAAGCATTTTGATTCTTGCAATTCGAAATTATATCAATAGCTTTAACAGGTATATTTGATAATTCATATTGGGATGCAGAGGTATTCAGAGTAAGTTGATTTATTACAGAACTAGAATTGATACTTTGTGAATTTTGCATGTCAGGTAGTAAGGTCTGAGGTTGATTAGATTCTACAGAAACATCGACTAACTTCTCAGAGGATATCTTGCAATATTCAACCAAGCCGACTAAATCAGTATCAGATGATAAAGAACAATTCTTTATGCAACCAACAGAATAGCAAAAAGAAGGAATTATGCCCAAAATTTCTTAATTTTGGAAAGTAAAGAAAAAAATTTGAAAATTGTGATAAGAAATGAAGTTATTTGAAAAATGAAGTTTTGTTGGTAATTGATTGATTATCGGTTACTAAGGGGGAAGATGATTTAATTTTCAATTTGAATAACAATATCAATGCGTTAAAATTGGTATTTAATTTACAAAGTTTATTATAATAATGAATTAATATTGTTTTTTAAGACCAAGGGGCATAATTGGGTATTAACACATCAATTTGACCTTAATTGAATTGTTATAATTTGTTTCCTTTATTTGAAAATGAGTTTATAGGATTGTCTCTCTTAGTAAATAAACTCTTGGGGTAGTCTATGAATAGTAATTGTGTGTGTAAGTTGTTTGGTTAAGGATTGAGAAGTAGGGGTAGATGTAACTTTATGTCACAATGATGTTATAATAGGTGTATATGTGTATTATAGGTGTGAATTTGTATTTGGATTGAGATGGATTGAAAGAGATTGGATTGCCTAAAGGTCTATAATTCTTTTGAGAAGTGGAGAAGAAGAAGAAGCAGTGGAGAAGAAGCAAAAAAGACCCATTTTCTTTATAATGTGATGTGAAAAATAATAAAACTATATGTAATCTGACGTGGCGAGCTCCGGCAAGCCATGTCATCGATTGGTGCCCAAAAAATAAAAAAGTGTATCAAATTGCAACAAAATAAAAGGTTTGAATTTTTTATAATAATCGTGAAGGTCGTGATTAAATTGATACTGAAATTTAGTATTTATTTAGAATTAACCCTAAAAAAATCCTATAACACTTGTATTTAATCAAATCATAAAAAATCCACGAATTATATTGTTTAATGCTTACTAGTTAGAAATTATATATATTAGATACTCTAATTTAAGATATTTTCTATATTTAAGTATAATACAATATATATATATTAGACATTTATTATATTATATATATATATATATATAAATTAAATTAAATTGGTCGGCTTGTTGGGCTTGAAATGCCTACAAAAAATTTCAATCCCGACATATTTAACTAAATAGGCTTTTAAAAAAGCTTGAGCACGACTTGTTTATTAAACGAGTCGAGCCAAGTCGAGCTTTAATAGGCCGAGTAGTAGGCCCCTGTCGGGTAATCTGGCCCATTCCCACCCCTACTGATGACTAGAGGTGGAAATGGGTCAGGATACTCGACATGGGCCTACGACTCGGCCTACTAAAGCTTGACTCAGCTCGTTTAATAAACAAGTCAGACTCAAACTTTTTTAGAAGTCCATTTAACTAAATAGGTCGGGCTTGAGCTTTTTCGTAGGCCTTTTAAGTCCAACATGCCGGTCTATTTAAACTAATTTATATATAATTTATAAAAATATAGTAATATAATATTTGTGATAATACACATAGATGAGATTATCTTTAATAATTTATGTATGTTTTTATTTATATTTTTCTTTGTAATTGTTGAAAATAACATTTTAATATTATTTTTTTGGACCATTTAATAAATTTATTATTGTTTTTTTATGATTTGGTGATAATTAAATTTTTGTATTTTTTTTTAAAATTCACTTAAAAAGGCCTTTAAAAAGCTTTCGGGCTAGGTCTATTTATTAAAAAGGCAAGGTTTGGACCCAAAAATTATATATCAGGCCCAAACTTTTTTTCTTAAGGCCCGACCTGACCCATTCCCACCCCTACTGATGACCTTTCGCAAGTAATATTAATTTGAAAAAATTAATACTAACTAGGGACCTTCTATATGTAGTCAGGGTGTCGTAATGTGTCGTAATGACTACCGTAGTCAGTTAATCTAAGTCATTAAAAATCTAATCTAAAGGTTTAGATTTGATGACCTGTTACCTTTTGTAAATTTTACGATATGTATTGTCGTAATGTGCCGTAATGTGTCGTAATATGTCATAAATTTGTATTTTCTATTAAATTAAATTAATTAAAATATATTATTGTAAATTTACATTTTTATCCTTATACAATAAAATAATTTATTACAACAATTATCTACACCCGCTAATTTTATGAGTTCACCCCAAATCATATTTTACCATAGTTATCTACACCCATTCATTTTATGAGTTCACCCAAATCATTTTTTACCATAGTTATCTTCACCCATTCATTTTATGAGTTCACCCCCAAATCATTTCTTTTTTACAACGGTTATCTACACCCGCTCATTTTATGAGTTCACCCCCAAATTATATTTTTACCAAAGTTATCTACACCCGCTCATTTTATGAGTTCACCCCCAAATTATTTTTATACCACAATTATCTGCACCCGCTCATTTTATGAGTTCACCCCAAAATATTTTTTTAAAAATAATTACATTTAAAAGACTATATTATTTTTTTATTAATTAACACAAAATATAATAAAATCAACCCTAATTTATACATTTACAATCTACAACCGAGTCATTGCCGAATGTTGTAGGCGAGCGATGTTGATGTAGGAGAAGCTCCTGGATCGCGACGAGATATGAACGACGAGAGAGAGGCAACGTCGATCCGCGTGTTGCAGGCGAGCGTCGTTGATGTAGGAGAAGCTCCTGGATCGCGAACGCAAGGGAGATTGATCGAAGCAGTCGCGTCGGTGGTCGAAATGAGGAGAGGATTTCGGCCGCCATGGATCGTGGCCGAGATGGAAGATTATGTCGATTGTTATGGAAGTGAAGAATCGCGATTGCGATTCGAGGAGGGGTCTTGGGCTTCAGCGGCCGAGACCGAAGCGCCGCCGTCGCCGTCGAGGGGGTGGTCGGGCATGGTGGTGGCTGGGTCACCCACCGACATGCATGGATTTCCGGCAGGTCCTTTACTCATCAAATTAAAATTAAAATTTAGGTGCACCGCCGATCGACTTTAATAAAATTATACCTATAATATTATTTTGTATTAAAATTTAAAAAATACACATGCAAAAAATGGAAAAGAAAGACAGGAAAAATTAAAAAGGAAAATAAAAAATTTGAAAAAAAAATTGAAAATGGGAAGAAAAATTAAAAAGAGGAGGGGGAAGAAAAATTAAAAAGAAAAAAATTGAGATTTGTGGCTAATTTCGATAGTTTTTTATTAATTATATTTTTACGCTTTTTTTTAAATATGGGTGATTTGGTGGTAAATTGATTTTTTAGAGTTTATTTTATTATATTTTGTGTAAAATAATAAAAGGATAATATAGTCTTTTAAATGTGATTATTTTTTAAAAAATATTTTGGGGTGCACTCATAAAATGTGCGAGTGCAGATAACCGTGGTAAAACAATAATTTGAGGGTGAACTCATAAAATGAGCGAGTGTTGATAATTGTGGTAAAAAATAATTTGGGGGTGAACTCATAGAATGAGCGGGTACTATAGATAACCGTTGTAAAAAAGAAATGATTTGGGGGTGAACTCATTAAATGAGCGGGTGCAGATAATTGTTGTAAAATTATGATTAGAGGGTGAATTCATTAAATTAGCGGGTGCAGATAATTGTAGTAAAAATATGATTAGGGGGTGCACTCATTAAATTAGTGGGTGCAGGTAAAATATAAATAAAATTTAAAAAGAAGGGTAATATAGTAAATAACAAAATATAATTTAAATAATGCTAAAAATAATTGAAACATGTATGACAAGTAGCAGGTCGTTTTTACGGTTACGACGCCACATGGCGCGATTCGACAAAGTGACTGCGTAGTCACTTTGTAAAATGTGACTACCGTAAGAATTGCCCTACTAACTATTTCATAATTATATTTTTCTTTCTAATAGTTGAAAAAAATATTTAAATATTTTTTTGGAACATTTGATAAATTTGTTATTATTTTTATTTCTTCATTTCAAGATTTAAAGAGTCGATTTTATAATTTGGTGATAATAAAGTGTTGTATAATTTTTTTTAAACACACTAATAAAACTAAAAAGACTTTAAAAAGGTTTACGGGTCAGACCTATTTATTAAAAATGGTAGGCCCAAGCCTTAAAAAAAACATATGGCAGGACATGGGCCAGACTTGGGCCTAAGAATTGTGTAACGGACCAGACTTTTTTTATAAAGCCTACCTAGGTTTGGCCCATTCCCACACTTAAATGCATGGATCTAAGTATTTTTATTGATCGTAAGGATAAAATTTATAAAAAAGTACAATTAATTTGCATTGAAAAGTGTAAAACGTCATATAACATGAAAAAAAAATCCATCAAAACATCATATATTATGAATAGGAGTAAGTAATATAAAAATGTCACTAATTAGATATTTATTAAAGTAAGGAAAAAAGAAAATGAGATAGTGTGGCATGAAACAACAAAAGAGCGGAACGTGACTTTTAACTAGAGCTGTCAAATCGGGCCAACAGGACGGGACGGGGCGGGGCGGGTCAAAACCGCAAAACCCCCCGCCAAATGGCGGGGCGGGCTGGCCCATTTTCTAGGCGGTCTACCAAAACCTCAACCCAAACCACGAAGGGGCGGGCCGCGGGTTTCGGCGAGCCAACCCGAGTTTAAAAAAAAAATACAAATATTTATTAAATTCATCATCTTCATTTCTAAAATTCAAAGTATCTTAATATTTATCTCTTACTACATAATCTAAATTTTAACTAAAAGGTCGACGCCTGACGTTGGAACTAAAATAAACGGCGCGAGCAACGCGAATTTGTACTGCAAGGCAGAGACTTGTTGTGCTTGACTATTTTTTTGCTTCTAAATTTTGGTTGTCAATTGCATGCTATGGTTAGATTTTGAGTCGTTGAATAAGTCTCAAAGACGTGATAAACTTTTGTTATTTTTCTATAATATTAAACTAATTATAATAATAGAATAATAATATTTTAAAATTTTTATTTAAAATATAAAAAAAGGCGGGTTGGCGGGCTGGCCCGCCCCCAACCCGCCAAAACCCGTGGCCCAAACGGGGCGGTCTCTGTAGGCCCGCTTCCTAACGGGCTGAGAAAAACTGAGCCCAGTCCGTTTTTTTATGGCGGGGCGGGCCAGCCCATTTTGACAACTCTACTTTTAACAACAGTCAGACCTAAGAAGGCAGAAAAAACTACCAAATTGGCATAAACAATATCACCTAATATCTAGGTGAGTCCATGACTCAATTAAATAACAATTTTTAAGTTTAAGAAGGCCAAAAAAACGTATAGGCATAAAAAACATGTGTAAACAAAGCAACCCATCAGATATGGCTATTACTCAAACACTAACTAGTCAAGCAACACCGCTTCTCACTCTGCGTGCATCTCAGTCGATCCGTTCTAAGGTCCAACAACAGCCTCTCTGTCTTCTTTCGAAAAAATATAGAACTAATTGTGGGTGACCACAAGATCCACAACAATCAAAGGGTCAGATGTGATCAACATCTCAACCTCATCCTTAGAAATCGGGCCCTTACCCTTACGCACCCATATCTGATGAGTCATCCTCTTCTACGACTTAATGGAATCCTCAAAATACCTCTATTGGAATATTCTATATCCTTATGTTTTGTATTGATAAATTAAATATATTTGTAATATGATAAGTTGTATTGTATAGACAACTTCATTATTCATCTTGTAATAGATTAGGATAGAAGACCAAATCAGAAGACAAAAAAGACAGCAGCTGAGTAGATCAACTGAGTATGATCAGTTGAGGTCTTATCAGCTGAGTAAGCAAGATCAGCTGAGTAAAGCCAAACACAGCTGAGACTTAGTCTGCTTGACTAACCAGACAAGTCTACACAGCTGAGGAAACAATCAGAGAAGTCATGTGTCAAGATCAGTAGAGAAAAAGTCCAGAAGATAAGCTGAGTAAAGACAGCATAGTACAATCTGTTGTGGAAAATCAGTTGTGGTCTACAACAGAGTAAAGACAGCAGAAATCAGCTATGGAAAATCAGTTGTGGTATATCAACGGATTATCCATTAGACAGCAACCATACAAGCTGACGTGAACCAATGGAAGCGCGACAACAGAAGTACGAATCTGACACCAAAGCTGCAAAATCTGTAAAGTCAAAGATACTCTAAATATTACATGAAAATATAATATTTAGAATATCAAGCAAAAGATTGTTTTCATAAAATAGTGGGATTTGCTTGTTACTTTCAAACGGTAACATTCAAGCAAATCACACTATAAATACTGAGTTCAAATCATAACTCATGCAATGGTGAGGGTGGTGCTTAGAGGCTGAGCAAATGTTCTAAGTCCAGAAAATCAGAAGAACTCAAGAACACCATAATAGAAGACATCAAGCAAGCATCCATACCCACACCCCAGTGAGTGAACTCATGATATCTAAGCCTGCATAGTTTTATACACATCTCAAGCTTAGAAGAGAAATTTTCAATCCTAACTTTAGGCTAACTCAAATTGTAAGGGAATTTCTCATACTTAGTCATTCTCGATTCCTCCCTTCTATACACCCATTTAGGAGATAGGTCGAGGTATACACACTAGGTACAATCAAGAAGAAGACCATTGTAAATGTTACTTGTTACCTAACCAACAAGTTGATCTGTATCCTCAAAAAGTAGTTGAAGATCTTGATCAAAAGTCTTCTCTTAGGACTATAAAGTAGCAAGACGTCCTCCTCTTGGGACGTTAAAGTGTTCAAGAAGGCTAACTTCACATAATGAGATGTGAGAGTGGATTTAAGATATTGAGATTCGAACCACTATAAACATATGTGTTATTTACTGTTTTAGCATGCATATATACTCATTTGTTTTGCTATTCGAAAGTTAATAGTCAGAAGACACCAAGTCTTCTGATATCATAAAATGTGTTTATGCATGAAAGAAATAATTTTACATATAGACGAGTATAATCCTTTTTAAATGGACACACTACAAATTCCGCACACGCTTCTCTATCAGCTAATCTAATCAGCAGACCGATTAGTTCTAGACTCCTAATTAGTCAGCTGACCAAGTCATCTATAGAAGAGCTAGTTTTATTTTCTACACTTAAACTCAATCAGATGTCACCAAGTCACCTGATCTTTCAGAAACTCGTCTGATTTATACCCCATAAAAAGGGACCAACAACCTCTTCTGTGAGATGAGTCTGTTTATTCACGTCATTAATTTGTGCAATAGTCTTTGCGCTCCCATAATTTACCACCCACAAAAGAAAATGTATCATATCATATCGGGGATAATTCTCCCTTATTCGTCGAATTTCGAGAATGTCCAAGCCCACTGTTGTGCCTGGGACTACGGCGTGGCCTAGCCTTGACCATGTCACACTACAAAAAACGCGCGCTTTTGGGACGGACACATGCTGACGGATTTTAGTCCGTCAGCATTTCCGACGGATATGCTGACGGAATGCTGACGGATTGAAAAGTCAACATCAATGCTGACGGATTTCCGTTCCGTCAGCATTTGCCGAGGGAAATGCTGACGGATTTCCGTTCCGTCAGCATTTACCGAGGGAAAATGCTGACGGATGTTTTGAAATTTGTATCCTGACGGAAATGCTGACGGATTATCCGTCAGCAAATGGCATGTTGATTTCGCACCGCCTCGTTTTCCAATAAGGTAACCGTTGGCTTTAAAGTCGGCGGTTACCGAGGGAAATGCCGACGGAATATCCGTCAGTATTTCTTTTTTTTTTTAATATATAAGGGCCTCAAATCAATCAGATCCTCGTTTTAGAGAAAAAAAAAGGGGCGTGCGTGAGGATTCGGTGGGGAAGACGAAGACGAGGACTTGGCCATTGAAGCAAATTTCTTCGATTACATTGATACGGTACGTTTTCTTAATTAGTTCTATTACTTAGTTTTAATACTTATATATGTTTATGCATGGATATATGTAAATATGAATAATTTAATGTTGATTTGCATGTTATATTGATTTAGTTAGTTGTTAAAATATTATGATCATGTTAGTATGTACATTAGTTAATTTAATTTGTTGATTAAGAATAATTTTGATAGATCGAGTAGTTTTTTAAGGTTAATTAATTAATTAATTGTTATATGTATACATTAATTAATTGTTATATAGTTAATTACTAGTTTAATTTAATTGTGTAATTTTGATATAGAATATTTTTAATGTAGGTAGTGCATGTTTGAATCAATTGTTTAAATTAGTTTAGATATAGTGGTTCGACCGTTGGATCACGTTGTAATTAGGAATATGTTGATTAAATTAGGAATACGCTATATTAGTACAAATTTTTAATTAGGAATATGTTCATTAAATTGATAATTATTGACCCAATTAGAAAATTATTATTTTAATTAGTTTTAGGTTTGTTAATTTAGAAATATATATGTTCAATTTTTTATTATTGATTAAGTTAGGTAGAAAAATAATAATTAAATTAGGTTATTGTTGATTAAATTAGGAATATGTTGATTAATTAAATTAGGAATATGCTATATTAGTAAAAAAATTAAATTAGGAATATGTTCATTAAATTGATAATTAGAAAACTCCAATTAGAAAAGTATTATTTTAATTATGTTTAGATTTGTTAATTTAGGAATATGTTAATTTAGAAATATTTTTAATGTAGGTGATGCATGTTTCAATCAATTGTTTAAATTATTAGTTAATTAGATGGTTCGACGGTGGTATCACGTTGTAATTAGGTTATATATATATTGTTTTGATTTAAATTAGGAATATGTTGATTAAATTAGGAATATGCTATATTAGTAAAAATTTTAAATCAACAATATGTTCATTAAATTAATAATTAGTAAAATTATGTATTTTTTATTGATTGAAACAGATGAGTGAACAAGTACCGAATCAGGGTTCGGGTTCACGTCGTAGGTCGTCACTTTGGTCACGTTCAAGGAGGTCTCGGGATGAATCAGTTCCTGTGACGGCTCCTCCTCCTCTTCCTGTGGCAGTGTCGCCGCCGCCGCCGACGACTACGATGTCGGTTGGTTCGTCATCCTCTTCTCGTCAGCATCCTGTTCGAGACAAAAGGAAAGAGATTGACATCGTTTCAGGAGCGTAAGTCAATAATTCTAATGTTTGATGAGATTCAATAACGATTAACTTTATTTATTTATT
Organism: Galeopsis tetrahit; assembly: GCA_963675135.1. Classification (NCBI taxonomy): domain Eukaryota; kingdom Viridiplantae; phylum Streptophyta; class Magnoliopsida; order Lamiales; family Lamiaceae; genus Galeopsis; species Galeopsis tetrahit. The sequence goes on from OY776123.1 coordinate 75,601,954, forward strand.
TATAATGTGTTAGTTTATAAATTTGTTAATAATTTTACAGGTTGGTGCCCGGTAATGAGGTGTCCAGGATGTTCACAAAATCCTTTAAGGATTGCAAGATTTCTAAGGGTGCTATCACTTGGTCGAAGGTGCCACAATCTAAAAAGGATGAATATTTCGACGAGTTCCAGGTATATAATTACAATATTTAAAGTTTATTAAATAACTAATTATTCATATTATTTGATAAATATGTTGAATATTTATTTGTATAGAAAAAGGCCCGTTGGGATACGGCGATCTACTCGGACGCCGCTATTTACGAGAAGTGGTACAATCTTTGTTCTACTCGGTACACGAACATGATGTACGACTGGAGAACGGCCTGGCGTGATCGTGACGTGAATCGTGTTCTGGGGAAAGACGAGGATGGTGTTGACCTGTGGGAGTCGTTGGTTGAGAAGTGGATGGACCAGGCTTACCAAGAGAAGTGTGACAAAGCTCGGGCCAACCGCAGAACCGACGTTGGAGGCGGGATGGCAGTGCATCAGGGGGGAGCTCGGTCCGTCCTCGAGCAATCACTTGCTATCGTAAGTTTTCATTAATTTTTAAAAATTAAATAATTATAGTTAATTATTTTATATTAGTTATCTAAATTAATTTGTATATGTTTATTTGATACGTAATAGGAGCGGGAGACTGGACGTCCACACACCCACTTGGATCGGATGAGTCTTCTTCATCCGTTTAATACCGATACACAGACGTCCACCTACGGGCGCACTACTGACCTCCACGTAAGTTTAATTAAATTTATGTATTAATTACATTATATATATATATATATATATATAGATAATTAAATTAATTTTAATTTTTTAATTATGTAGTTGAGCGTCCGATAGAGGATTGAAGAGGCCGAGACGCAAGCCACCGCCACGACTACTGCTGAATCCGGAAGCAGCGGTACCCCTCCGGTTGTTGACGTGGACCAGTGTTACCTTGACGTTGCCCCGACCAGGAAGGGAAGGGTCCTTGGCCTTGGTGGGATGAGCAGCGCCGTGAGGACACCAAGTGGTCGGTCGGCCCGGAGTGCATCGCAGCCGTCCGTATCCTCCACTGCCGTCCCGGATCCGAACTTCATGGCAACGTTCGAGAACTACTTCCGTACCTGGAGTACCAATGCGGGTCGGACGTTGGGGATGTCTGCTGAGCAGATCGAGGCCGTCTATCAACAGACGATGGGGCAACCACCGCCAGCTCCAGCTCCAGGTCCAGCTCCAGATCAAGCTGCAGGTCAAGATGCAGGTCAGGCCGATGGTGGCGACGTCAACTTGAATGAGGATGTGGAACAATTTTTTAACTTTCCGGGCACTGGCAACTATCCTGGCAACTATACTGGTTGAACAATTTGAACAATTTAATTTTGTGTTGAACTAATTTATTTTTTTGTTGAACTTATTTAATTTTCTGTTGAACTTATTTAATTTTCTGTTGAACTTATTTATCTTTATGTATATATTTATGTTTATGTTGAAAAATATGTTGAACTATATATTGCAGTTTATTTGTGTAGTTTATTGGTGTATAGATGAAAATAGGGTGCATTCATTTGTTTCATTGAGTACAAAATAATCTCATTTAGAGTGCATTCTAGATATAGATTTAAACCACTTGAAGAGTGCATTTTAGTACAAATTAAAATAGCCTCATATAGAGTGCATTATACATATATTTAACCAAACCACTTGAAGGTGGTAGATGCAACCATGAGAACTAGCACAATCAAAATGATTTTGTTCACTTTGATTAAATCCTTGATTTCTTCAGCCAAATTCTTGATTTCTGTAACCAATTTCTTCATCTCTTGAGTCATTTTCTTCATGTCTTCAGTTTCTTGGTCACTTTGATTAGATCCTTGATTCTTGTCAACACCACAGTTTTCTAGAGTATCAGCCCATACAAAGAAACCACATCCACCACCACAACCATCACTTAGGGAGTCAGGACAATTATGAAATATCCTCCCTTTACTTCTAGGTTGTTTAGAAGCATATGTACGACATGCCTTTCCACAATAACAAACAAGGCCTTGCTGAAATCGAATAGAAGATGAAGAAGACATGATATTTCTTTGCAAAATAGAAAAAATCGAATATGGTGTGTGTGAGCTTTGTGTTGTTGCTATATATACAAAAAATTGAATTAATTAATAAAAAAAAAAATAATAACACGCCAAATGTCGACGGAATTAAGTTTCCGTCGGAATTCACCATTTAATAAATGCCGACGGATAATCCGTCGGCATTTATCTTTACTGACGGAAATTTTGGGCGGTGAAATGCCGACGGAATTAAGTTTCCGTCGGAATTCACCATTTGATAAATGCCGACGGATAATCCGTCGGCATTTATCTTGACTGACGAAAATTTGGGCGGGTGAAATGCCGACGGAAAGATAAGTCCGTCGGCATTTCCGTCGGGAATTCCCTAAAACTTTCTTTTTTTCCACTTCACTTTCGTATTGCAAATTTACACCCAAACTTTCTACTGCCTAATTTTTTTATGCTCATGTTCGGGTATTCAGAAACATCAAATTACGGTACATTTTCTACCATTTTTAATTTACTCTATATATAAAATTCAATATAATGTAATTACATGTGTTATATATATCATAAGTTTTGTTTGAATTTATTATAAGTTTAGTTTAGTAATGTGTTGCTCCACTTAAATGTTTAGCAGATGGATTTGCATGACCGTCGTTGGATGTATTGTACTCCTAGAATGATTAGAGGAAATGTGAATGTGGAATTTTATAATGAACTCGTGTTATTTGTTGAATTTGTAAAAAGCCAGCCACATTACATGAGTGGAAATTGCATTAGGTGTCCGTGTAATGCTAAGAAATGTCAGAATAAGCAATATAAAGAGATTGATGAGGTCCTAGTGCATATTGTGAAGAATGGTTTCGTTGATAATTATTATAATTGGACTAGTCATGGCGAAACACGTTGGCCTTATAGATTTGAAGGGTTGCATGTTATATTGGGGTGACGAAGATAGCAGTCTGAACATGTGTAGATTGTGTGGCCATCCCCGGTACAAAGAGGCACGTCGAAAGGGACCTGGTGGTCAATCGAAGAAGACAAAGAAGAAAGTGCCATATAAGAAGATGTACTACCTTCCTATCATTCCTCGTTTGATGAGATTATATCAATCAAGTGCCACTGCACAACACATGACGTGGCATGCTACAGATTCCTCTTCGGCTGAGTCGAGGGAGATGCGACATCCGACAGACTCAGAGGCCTGGAAACATCTTGACAACGTGTTTCCAGATTTTGCTTGTGAACCGAGGAATGTGAGATTAGGTTTGTGTACTGATGGTTTTGCACCGTTTGGGATGCATGGGAAGCAGTATTCTTTGTGGCCGGTGATACTGACTCCGTATAATCTTCCTCCGTGGATGTGCATGAAACCTCAAACAATGTTTCTGACTGTATTGGTGCCTGGACCAACGAATCCAAAGGACAAACTGGATGTTTATCTCCAACCTCTTATAAAAGACTTGATCTTCTTATGGGAGAATGGAGTCCAAACGTACGATGTTTTTAGAAAGCAGAACTTCACGATGCGTGCTGCTCTTTTATGGACCATTAGCGACTTTCCTGCATATGGTATGTTGTCCGGGTGGAGTACGGCCGGAAAGAAAGCATGTCCGTATTGTATGGAGAATTCTGAAGCTTTCAGTCTCCCGGTGAGTAGAAAAGTTTCATGGTTCGATAATCACCGTAGGTTCTTACCTCAAGGTCACCCGTTTCGAAGAAATAAGAAGAACTTCGTAAAGAACAGAGCAGTCACAAACAATCGACCTCCACTTCGAGATGGTATTTTATACATTTATTTAATGAGTATTTAACGTATATTTATCTATTGCTTTTAGTGTCACTTATAATTTACTCTCCGTACAGGACGTAGGTTGTTATATGAGATTCAGTGGACGGGGTTGAAAAAAAGTACTGAGGAAAATGCAGCGGAACACAACAGAAGAATTGAGGGTGGTTGGAACAAAAGGAGTATTTTTTGGGACTTACCATACTGGAGTTCACTATTGATACGACACAATTTGGATGTGATGCACATTGAAAAGAATGTGTTTGACAATGTGTTCCACACAATCATGAACACCGAAGGCAAGACGAAAGACACTCCAAAGTCTCGGGAGGATTTGGACACTCTTTGTCGCCGTCCAGAGTTGAAAAAGGATGAGCGTACAGGTAAATTTCCAAAGGCTAGCTACACACTGGATAAGCCACAAAAACAAAGATTGTGTAGGTGGATAAAGGAGTTGAACTTTCCGAACGGCTACGTGTCGAACTTGAGTCGATGCGTAGACACAACAACGGGTAAGGTTGCAAGGATGAAGAGTCATGATTGTCATGTGTTTATGCAACGCTTGATACCGATTGCGTTCAAGGAACTTCTTCCTAACAATGTGTGGAGGGCTATCACTGAATTAAGTCTATTTTTTAGAGATTTAACGGCTACAACGATCACGATCGATGATATGATTCGTTTAGATGAAGACATTCCAGTGATTTTGTGTAAATTGGAACAAATTTTTCCACCTAGCTTCTTTAACTCGATGGAACACTTACCCGTTCACTTAGCGTATGAAGCGAGAATTTGTGGTCCGGTGCAATACAGGTGGATGTACCCATTTGAAAGGTAAAATCTTACTTTTTTTTTATTTCATTACAATTACACATGCATTCTTATAAGTTTTATATATATATATATATATATATATATATGTGTGTGTGTGTATATCAGGTATCTCTACAACTTGAAACGTAATGCTAAACAAAAGGCAAACGTTGAAGCATCGATTGTGAATGCTTATTTGAATGAAGAGGTTGGCATGTTTTGTTCTTATTACTTTGAAGACCACGTCAACACAAAGTTAAGAAGTGCTCCACGTAACTTCGGTGGTACATCCGCTGACGATATCAGTGAAGAGGTCGATGGAATGCTATCCATATTCAAGTCTAAGGGACGGCCAATAGGAAAACCCACTGAACGATATTGGGAGACGAACTCGGAGGCGGAAATAGCACAAACGTATGTGTTATTGAATTGTGATGAAGTTCAGTCATACATCGAGTAAGTATTTCATATATAAATCGTCTATTTAAATACCACTTCATTTATGTCATTTAATATTAACCAAGTTTTTGAATGTTGTGATAGGATGTACGCTCAAGAACTACGACGAGCAGAACCAAACATCTCAGATGCATATATAGATGCTCGTATTCAACGTGAATTTTCCCGATGGTTCGAACGTTATGTGAGTACCATTTAATTAATTATGTTTTACGTAAATAAATTAATATTTATTTTAATTAATTTTAAATTGAGCCGTATAGGGACGGGATAACGCTCTAGACAGTCAATTCTTACGAGATCTCAGCAAGGGACCACTACGTCGTGTAAAGACTTACAACGGTTATATTGTGAAGGGCTACAGATTTCATACGTCTGGGTATGCATCGACAAAGGGGACTACCAACAGTGGCGTCTGCGTTAGCAGTGCGAATTACAATGCAGATGCAAGTGATTACTTTGGGGTGTTACGGGAAGTCGTCGAAGTAGAATATCCAGGATATCCAGCAAAGACTGTAGTGTTGTTCAAGTGTCATTGGTTTGATTCAGGCCATCTAGGAACAAGAATTCACCCGGAGTACAAGCTCGTTGATGTTAGTTCGAAAAGGACGTATGTTGCGGATGATCCATTTGTATTTGCCCATCAAGTATCTCAAGTATACTACTGCACATATCCGGGAGCTCCACGTGGTTATGAATGGCACGCTGTTTGCAAAGTAAAGGCAAGGTCAATGGTAGAAGTCCCTAAAAAGGACAGAAATACTGAAGATGAATCTCCATTTCAAACAGAACAAATAGAGACTCCAACTGAAGTCTTTACGGGAAATTTCAATCTTTCTGTACCCTTGACGGCTGCAAATCCCCAATTAATCGAAATTGAAGGTGAAGAGGAGGGGGATGAAGAAGAGGATGAAGAGGAGAATGAAGATGAGGATGAAGAGGAGAATGAAGAAGATGAGGATGAGGAGGAGGATGAGGATGAGGAAGAGGAAGATGATGATGAGGAGGAGGAGGATAAGGACGAAGAGGAGGATGAAGACGATGAAGATGAAAATTAATTCAATTAATGTAATGTATTTATTTCTTATTTTATAAAAGTTAATTAATTATTTATCATTTAGGTACAAATTATAAAAATTAAATTTACTATAAATATAAGCCACAACCAATATATTTATTAATATATGTGGAAGAAATGAATTTCGTGATTTTTTAAAAAAATATTTTGGTAATTTAGTAAGTATATAGAAAAAATTGAATTATTTAAAAAAAAAAATCGCCAAAATGCTGACGGAATTCACTTTCCGTCGGTATTTACTTTTTGAAAAATACCGACGGATTATCCGTCGGTATTTACCCTTATATAAAACCTCAACCTAGGGTTTTCTTTCCGAAATTTCCTCTCTCCCACCTCGCCTCCCTCCACCTCCTCGCCTCCCTCGCCCAGCAACGCCGCCACCGCCGCCTCCTCCCCCACCCAAACCTCTGTATCCACCTTCTCCCCCCACTCCTCCTCCCTCCTTCCTCCCCTTTTACCCGAAATAAGTAGGATTTTTTTTTCGGCAAGTGGCCGTCGCCTCTCTCGCACAGTGGCGGCGCCTCCTCCTCCTCCCCTCCGCCGTCCTCTCTCCGCGTCGTAAACCATCGTCCGCTTTCCTTTTCTCTCTCGCACAGTGGCGGCATATGGCTCATGTAGTTGTTTCCCTTTTCTCTGCCGTGGTACGCTTTCCTTTTTTTTTTTTGAGTTGTCAATTTGTATTTTGTTGTTTGAACAAACTGATTTGATTTTGTATTTCAGTTTCGAAATACAAAACGACGAATTGTGGGCTCAAAAGCAAAGACGAGGCCTTACTTCCGATGCTGTTCTCATTCCACTTTCGATTCAGATGCAATGCGTGATTTAATCATTCCAGATTCCAAGTTATTCACCCACGCATCTTTGAACACATGTATTTTTTTACCATCCCCCACCACTTCTCTACTCCAACACATAGAGCGCCATGTATAAGAGGGATTCGAGCCCACTCCTGCTTCCATAATAAATTCATGCTTAAAATACCTGGATTTTAAAATTCTAGCAATCAATGAAGTTGGGTTACTCATAATTCTCCATACTTGTTTTCGATTTTAAAATGCCTGCTTTACTACTCTTTCCCCCCTCTATTTGTTATAGATTCTAGTGTAGTATATGTAATTTATTGGTTTGTAATTTACAATTAAAAATATCTCCCGATAGACTTGCATATATAGTGCAGTTGGTTAGAATTTATGTTATAAATTAAAGCCTAAATTGTATCCATGCATTATATTTCGACAAACCAAATCCAATTAATTGTGGTCGGAAAATGAAATTCTGGTCGGGGCCTCCCCGGCCACCCATATTTTTTTTATTAATATTTTGTTTTACTGACGGATATTCCCTCGGTAAATTGCCGACGGATATTCCGTCGGTCAAATGCCGACGGAATTTCCGTCGGCATGTGAATTTCGAAATCAATATTTATTCAAAAATTAATTTCTTTTATAATTATTTTAATTCATTCTAATTTATTTTATAATTATTTTAATTCATTCTTTCCGACGGAATTACCGACGGAATGTTGACCCGGTTTGTTAAACGGGTTGTCCGAAATACCGACGGAATATCCCTCGGTAAATCCGTCGGCCATTCCGACGGAAAATCCGTCAGCAAATCCGTCAGAAATTCCGACGGAATTCAAAAATCCGTCGGTAAAAAATACTGACGCCGAAAAAGGGGACGGTCAACTTTCCGTCGGCAAATCCGTCGGTAACATCGGCGGCCGACGGAAAATCCGTCGGTAAATCCGTCTCTAAAACGCGTTTTTTTTGTAGTGTCATTAGATTTACCTTTTGATGCGTCCAGGGTTAGAGACGGTGGACGTGTATAATCTGAGTTGAAGAAGGAACGATGTGATGATGCATTCTGGAAACAGGCATGTATAACCAGACCAGTCGAACAACAAAGGCACTGTTCGACTACTGTGGCCGATTTTTCTTGGGCTTTTTCGACTAGTCTGGAGGAAACTCGCATGCAATGTTCGACACGGCTAGGCGAACAAATATATTGTGGAAGTCCTTTGGTGAAAATGTCCACAATATGCAAGTCAAATGAGAAAGATTGTGTGAAAAGTTTGTCAGACAAAATCATCTCTCGAACGAAGCGATAATCAACATCAATGTGTGTGACGATGCTTTTCTACAGGACATCATCATATCTTAGCTGATTGCTTCTTTTAAATTGTGGCATTCCCGGTTTGATCATGTTGCTTTTGACATTATTTCATTTATTAAATAAACTTAGACATGTTTTCTTAATGTTTATGTTACTTAAACCTTTGATTGTTCGTCTTGGGGGCAAGTAAAGAGTAAACATATGCCTTTATCTTTAAATAATACACAAAATTTATTTTGTTTTGGGATATTGTGCATTGTGATTTATGGGGAACAACCCCAGTTACTTTTTTTTTTTTTTTTTGTTATTATGTGATTTTTGTGGATAATTTAGCTCCCTTTACTTGGATCTATCCATTTAAAAAAAAACTAATGTCTATGACGTATTACTTCATTTCGGTATATTTTTAACAACTCGGTTTGATCGTAAAATTAAGATATTTTAAAGTTGCGGAAAATTGAAATTATTAATGGGAAAGTTTTAAAAAATTTGGATGTCTAGCATACGACACACTATCGATCTCTTGTCATTATACATCTTTTCATAATGGAACGACAGAGCGTAAACACAGGCGCACTATTGAAACATGTATATCAATGTTTTTTGTGCTCATACGTCATCTCGCTTTTAGGTTGAACCTCTTAGTAATGTCGTTTATACTATTAATTGGCTGGATCCCTACGTTTTTTCTTTAAGGTCGCTCTCATTTCGAAGCATTAATATCAATGCCTCAGAATTGTGAGATTTTTCATCCTTTTGGATGTTGTGTTTTTTCCTGTCTTCAGGATTATGTGGCAAACAAGTTTGATCCTTGCAGTCTTCCACGTGTTTTTATTATATCAGCCACAACAGTCAAACCCTAATCTTTCTTATCTGATCCATCTCTCTTCTCTATCATGTATGTGCCTCTCTCTCATCGTGGCGACACCGATTTCTTCTTATAATTCTCTCTCGTTCTCAACTATCATTCGCATGATCACGATCAAGCTCTCGTCCAAATAAAATTCTTTTGTGATGTCAACAACTTCTCTCCCACCTCACGTTTCAACGGTTAATCGATTATGTACGTGGACAACTTTTGTCCCCCCGTCTCCATCTAGATCCCGTCATGAAGACAGTTCAATGTAGCCGAATCCTATTTTTCTCATTCGCATCTATAAGGAAAGAATCAAGTATAATTACTAAAATTAAGAGAATAATATTAATTTACTTCTTTTTGTTAATGCTAATAATTCTTTCTTTATTCAATTGGTTGCGTCGATCTATTTTTTTTTTTAGAAGGCGTCGATCTATTTATGTTAATATGTTCAGTACAGGTAGTCTATGTAGATACTTATTATATGCACCGTATATTTTAATAATATCAAAATATCTTTCAAAACATTAAAGCATAAAAGACTAAAATTGGTAGTCGATCGATATATATTTGAAATTATGTCACAAATAAACAAATAGTTTGTTGTATAAATTTGGACCTTTGTTTATTCTGCCCACAGGAGTTACAACATCAGTTACATGACTTACATCAGCTCAAAGATCGAAGGCAACAAAATTAGAAATCTCTTGGATTTATTATTTCTTTACAACCAAAGCTTTGCATATATAGACAAGCATAAACACCTGTTTTCAATCTCCACACAACAGTCCAGAATCACATATTTTTTAAGCTGGCAAAACGCAGTTTTTTCTAAAAAAAAAAAATTAAAAAAAGGTGATTCTAGGACACACATTGTGATTAATTGAATACACACCTACCTTAATCTTTCAAGAAAATTTAATTTATACAAAAGTTATGCATGGCTACTTGATAAACAATATACAAAAGTCTTCTTTAGTAAATATATACAAATGACGCCGTTAAATTCAATATTATTATTAAAAAGTTTAGTTTAAAATGCAAATAAGTCACATATCGTGATTTTTTATTTAATTTTTGTGCTGGCAAAAATGGCGTCATTTGTACATTGGGCAAGGCCCAAAATGCTCGGTGTCTCAATTGTTAAAGTCATGATTTATTTTACAATTATAAAAAAAAAATGTTATAAAAATGTAATTAAATCTTATTTTTGCAAGTCTCTAGTAAATGTTCAGTTTATAGAAACAATTTTTGGTTAACTTATGAAATGAATGTAACTAATTAGGTCATGTGCAATGCTACCTAAAATATATAGAATCATTAAAATTTGAATTATTTCACATATTTTATGATCAAAATTAATAAAGCATTCAAGGCGATCCCTGTGCGATATTTTGAAATACTTGGGAGCTCTTGCCACCTTTCGTATGAAACTAAAGTTTGAGTCCTAAATCCAAATATCCGAATTCGGATGGCCAACTCTATTCCATCCTTCTTAATCCAAATAAACATTAAAATATCAATTCATCGGTATAATACACTTATACATTTATTTTTATATAATTACTTCATCGCTTTTTCTTTCCATCATTCATTCTCTCTCCTACTTTTCTTCTCTCTCCTACTTTTTTCCTCATACTAATTATTCCAATAACTAACAGTAATAAAATAATACAACATCACTCTTAATTTGACATAAATTTCATCCACTACTACTTCTCAATCTTCATCCAAACACAATTATTATTCATGGATTACCCCATCCATATTTTTTCATCTACATCCTAAATCAATCCACCACAGTCCTTAACCAAACAAACATTTAAAAGCTTAAAGCCATTAATTCGATCTGATTTTATTGTTTGCATTTCATGGAAAACGACTTACTAATAAAAAGAATATGCCTCGTTAAGCTCTCCAATAAAATTTGCTAGCTATATTTTTTAAGGGATCTAGGTGTCATAGTTTACATTTTTTTTTTTTTATACATTGTTATTATCCATTAATTAATTTGGTGAATTTTAAAACAGAAGGTAGAAAATTGAGAGCCCATATTCCAAAATTAGATTAATGTTTCTCATTTGCATCCATATACGAGCCTCAACAAAAGAAAACAATACCTTAATTAATTCCAATTAAGAGAAAACAATACATGAAAATGAAATAGGTCGAGCAAATTAAAATTGAAGATTATATATATATATATATAGATACATTGATTTTGCTATTGAAGTTAAATAAAAAAAAAAAGTTATTTGTAATAATTAATATTAAGAAGAAAGATATTTATAGAAAAATGATGTGAACTGTAGAAAACTGTTAAGTGTTGGTAGCAGCGGGGTGAGTTTGTGGTCCAACATCTTTAGGTGTCTTCATTAACTTTACTTACAACCCCACCCCCACCCCCACCCCACCCCCCAAGCCATTAATATAAGGTCCCGAAACTGTTACACAATTATAAGGCACTCAATTCAATTCTGAATTAAAAAGAAAGAAAAAAAAGAATTGAAATTGAAAGCAAAATGGGCCAGTGTTTCTCTGGACCATCAACAAAACAGCAGAATGATATTGAGGGACCTTCCCCATCCTCATCATCATCAACATCATCATCGAGTTTCAAGAAAAGATTAGTTGAGAGAAGAGCAAGGCTTTACATCATAAGAAGATGCATCTTCATTCTAATCTGTTGGCACAAGTACGACGATTCTGATCCATCCGACGTCGACCCTAAGATTAATCGTTGTTTCTTTTATTTGCAAAAAAACAATTAATTTCTTCATGCAAGAAAACATTTCAATCCTCACTTCAGTTGTATTAATTTAGCTAGCTAGATAGCTAGACAGTTAATGTGAGGAGGGAGGACCGGAGGGGGAATTAAAGGGTGTGGGGGTGCTCCATCAGCTGCATTTTCACGTGAAAACAGTCAGTAGGGGAGGATGCTTTTGTTTGTTTGTTTGTAGCTTCAAAATAAAACATGGGTTTTAATAGCGTGGCATTTGATACAGGTCCCAACCCACATGAAGAGAAGGACAGTTCGTGTACATGTATATAAAACCCTTTTTTTCCAATTATATTATGTTTTTCTGTCTAACTACTAACTTGTTTCTTTATATATATACATATGCATATGTGACACATTTGCTTTTATAATATCAGACAATTCCAATACACATCAATAATTCTAACTCTTTTGAATTGTGAAAATGATAGCTAATCTCACTTGACCTGCCAATACTCTCAGGTTCAATTCCTACTTTAAAAAAATCTTAGTATCGCTATCAAACCTGTTCTCTTAAAGCATATTCCGTTAAATTCATGAAAGAATTCTAATGCACATCAATAATTCAAATTATTTGAAAAGGTAAAAATGGCAGGTAACCTCAGTTGAGGTGACCGTTATAGGTAGTTGAAAGAAGTTTAATTCATATCAAAAAAATATCTTATGCTATTCTCTTTAAGCAAATTCCGTTAAAATTCATAGAAATTTAAGTTGAGGTGACCGTTATAGGTAGTTGAAAGAAGTTTAATTCATGTCAAAAAAATATCTTACACTATTCTCTTTAAGCAAATTCCGATAAAATTCATAGAGATTTAAGTTGGAGTGACCGTTATAGGTAGTTGAAAGAAGTTTCATTCATGTCAAAAAATATTCTATTCTCTTTAAGCAAATTCCGTTAAAATTCATAGAGATTTAAGTTGAGGTGACCGTTATAGGTAGTTGATAGGTAATTTCAGTTGAGCGGATCGTTATAGAGTTTTAAATTCTATAAAAGAAATCATATCCTTACTAATGCTATCAAACCTAATCTCTTGAAGTAAATTTCGTTAAAATTCATAGAGATTTAAGTTGAGGCCAATGACCGTTATAGGTAGTTGATATGTATTTTCAGTTGAACGGACCGTTATACAGATTTAAATTATATAAAAGAAATCCTTACTAACGGTATCAAACCTAATCTCTTGAAGTAGATTCCGTTAATATACATATAAACAATCAAAAAAAACTATTTTTTTGACAAAATATTTAAAAGTATACGGGCAATTGAGATGACAGTTATAGAGTAGCTGACTGAGGTTCATTTTTTTGTCAAAAGAGCTCTACTAGGTCTATCAAACCTGTTCTTATAAAGCATATTTCTCAACAACTAAAAATACTAAATTTGACAATATTCAAAATTAACAAGAAATGTAAGTAACTATGTGAAGTTGAGATGCTAGTTATTGAGCACCTGATAGAGGTACAATTCCTATAAAAAAAATTCTTACTAAGGCTATCAAACCGGTTCTCTTGAAGCATATTTTATGAATATTCGTCAACAACAAAAATTTTAATTTTGGACAAAATATAGAAAAGTAAAAATATGTATATATAAAAAAATAAATGTAAGTAATTACGAGCAGTTGAGATGACAGCTATATGGTGGCTGATAGAGGTTTAATTTTCGTCAACAAAAATCTTACTAGGGATATCAAACTTGCTCTCTTAAAGCATATTCTATGAATATTCGTCAACCACTAAAAAAAATTCTAACATTTGACAATATCTAAAAGTAAAAAAAAATGTATATAAAACAAATGTAAGTAATTACGTGCAGTTGAGATAGTTATAGGAACGCCTGATAGAGGTTCAATTCCTCAAAAAAAAAAATCTTTACTAGGATTATCAAGCCTGCTCTCTTAAAGCATATTCTATGAATATTCATCGACCACTAAAAAATTTCTAAAATTTGACAATATTTAAAAGTGAAAAAACAATGTGAGTAATTACGTGCAGTTGAAATAGTTATAGAGCGCCTAATAGAGGTTCAATTCCTCTCAAAAAAAATATTTACTAGGGTTATCAAGCCCGTTCTCTTAAAGCATATTTCATGAATATAATATTCGACAACAATTAAAAAAATCTAAATTTTTTATGAAATATTTAAAAGTAAAAAGAAATATATACATATATATATATTAAAACAAATGTGAGTAATTACGTACAGTTGAGATGACAGCTATAGAGTAGGTGATAAAGGTTCTTTTTTTTGTCAAATAGTTCCTTATTAAGGCTATTCAACTTGGTCTCTGGAAGCATATTCTAAGAATATTCGTTAACACCTAAAAATTTTAAATTTTGACAATATTTAAAAGTTAAAAAAATGTAAATAATTATGTGAGATGATAATTGTAGAATAGCTAATAAAGGTTACATTCCTATATAGAAAAATAAAAAATAATAGAGCTATCAAACCCCCTCTCTTTGAAGCATATTTCATACCAAAAAAAAATCTAAAATTTGAAATGTATATAAAACAAATTTAAGTAATGACATGCAACAGACGCTTTTATGATTTGGTTTAAAAGATACCAGCCAGGTTTATCTGCTTTCAACCATTGCACCAAGCTTTTATTTGCTTTTGTCGGTTCTAGGCTTCCAACCACCACCACCCACAATTAATAATTTTATCAAATTATTACTTTTGAAAATATTAATGTAATTAATACTCTCCTCATTTTATTTTAAATTAATCATTTATTGTGTGGATGAAGTTTTATGTGTGGAGTAATATTAAAAGAGATTAGATAAAAAGTATAAAAGTCTCTTTATCTGATCTCTTATTAATATAATGGCAATGATTGAAGGGTGTAATTTAACGTTAAAATTTTATTTTATTATCAAATTAAAAAATGATGAATCTAATTTTTTTTTTAGTATCATAGAAAATTATAGAAATAGTTATTAATTGTATAAATAATAGGGAACTAATAAAAAAGTATAATAATATATAGTCCTTTTTTTTTAAATGTTTTTATAAGCTTATAACAACAAATTAGTACTCCCTCCATCTCATTTTAAATTCATTATTTATTATATGCACGGAGTTTAATAAGTCTATTATTTATTAATATTAAATGAGATAAAATTTTGAGTATGAAAAATTTTTGAGTAATAATGTAGAGTAATAAAATATTATGAGTAATAGTGTAATTGAAAATTTTGTTTTATTACCAAATTAAGAAATAATGATCTAAAATGTGATGGAGGGAATATAATTTAGTACTCCCTCCGTCCAATTCCATTATTTCCACTTTCTTTTTGTGGGTTATCCAATTTTATTATGTTTAACTCTTTTTTAAAACAATATTATCCATACTACTCTATGTCCACCTACTTACCATCACTTATTTGCCCACTTTGTCATTCACTTTATTTATAAACAATCATTTATTTACAAATGGACCCTACAATACCCCATCATACCCTCAATTTATCTACTTTATGAATAAACTAATCAATATTCATTAAAACCTGTGTCCGAAGAAATTGACATTTTAAAATTGGACGAAGGGAGTATCTTTTAGAAAATTATTAGTAATATCTACTCTTGTATAAATAAAATGGAACATATAAAATTAGGGGTGGAAATGGGTCAGGCCAAGCTAGACGGGCTTTTGAAAAAAAAAAATTGGATCTAATATACTCCTATAATTTTTGGACTCAAGTATGACTCATGTTCTATCATAGACTTTTTTTAAAGATTTGACCTATTCATTAAAAAGGACGGGCCGAAAGCCTTTTTAGGGCATAAAAAAATATCAAATGGTCCAAAAAACTTTTTTTTTATGTTTTTTTCAACTATTACAAATGAAAATAAAAAAAAAAAATACATCAAGTCAACTATTATAAATAGTATTTATTATTACTTCACTTTTTAAATTTTATTTATTATATATATATATATATTTAGAGCTAAATTGATGTGCATGTTGAACTTAAAAGACCTAACAAAAAGTTTAAAATTTAAATAAATGGGATTCTAAAAAATTTTGAATTTGATTTTATTAAACAAGTTAACCGAGCAGTTTAGTAGATGTCTTTATAAAATATAATAATATACTTCCTCCATTTTTTATTAAATGTCTTTTTAGCTTATAACAACAAATTAAGGTTACATTTTTATGTCAATAATACCATAAATTAATGATAGAAAATTTAATTCATATATTTCATGGTTACTTGTTAATTACAGCAGGCTTGTGAAAAGAGAACCATGACAAAGATATGTAAAAATTAATAAGGGTAAAATTGATATATTTGAAGAAAAATATATAAAAAGACAAGTATTATGAAAATGGTGTAAAAGCGGAAAAGACGTCTAATAAAAATGGTGGGGTAATATTTCTACCGTCCATATCTCAATGTTACATTTGTTAAAAAAATTGACTCTTACTTAATTATATATTTTCTAAAAGGGAAATAAAACAAGCATCACCACTTTAACAATTTCCCCCAAACTTTTCTTAGGCAACTGTATATATTACATAAATATACACAATAGGGATTTCTCGTCCTTAACATTTTAGCAATAAAATCATTATTTTCTTATTTAAAAAAAAAAATACACAAAATGTAATTATTTTTTCTCACACTTTGTTACACAAAATCATTAATATTACTCCCTCTATCCTTCAAAAGTTTTCATACTTTCTTTTTTAATTTATCCTCCAAAAATTTGCATACTCCAAAATAGAAATAATCATCACAATCTACATTCTCACAATATACACATATTTACCCTTCATGACATTACTTTTAGAGTTCACCATACACTCCATTCATCTACTTTATTTATTTTATATATAAAAATTTACAAAATTACCCCTCATTGTAAACTTTTTGAGATGAAGGAAGTAATAAATAACTCCTACATTAAAACTTATGCAAGTAATAAATGTTACATTTAGTAAGAAACATGTGGGGTTCTAATAAATTTTATGTGCAATGAAATAGAAAAGTTCAAATGGTTAAACCGTTAAAGCTTCGCTATCTAAACCATGAGATTATAAGTTCAAAGTTTGGAATGGTGAGGGTTTTTTCTTAATTTGTTTTTATAACAGAGAAAAATATTATGTGTTAATTAAGTTAACTATCAAGAATATATTTACTTGAATATACATACAAAATGAGCACACGCTGTTAATAAAAATTAATATTTATAATATATAGTATATTTAAATTATTTTAAAAAATAAAATCTAAATAAAAAAATTTGAGAAACAGAATCGAATGAGACGGATAATTTTCTATCTTTTAAAATCAATGAATTGATTTAATAACATATTTACTAATTTATTAGTATAATTTAATAATTGAATAATTTCTAAAATAAGTATTTTTTCCTTTAAAACTATTAATGTTAAACATAGTAAATATTCACCCACTACCTAGGCCACAGGTCCTGGGTTCGAGTCATGGGGAGGGGAAAAAAGGGATTGGGTATTTAACTTGTAATCAAAAAAAAAAAAAAAAGTAAATATTCACCATACATTTAACATATCATCATAATTATTTAAAATCAACTCAACATTAATTATGATAACACCTAGATAATACCATACATAATGACATTTAAAAATATGACACATTATACAAAATTAAGGAGAGAACGACACATCAGCAAAATTAAGGAGAAAATGAGACCTCAACAAAAAAAACTCCCTAAGTATACAGTGGGATGTAAAAATTATAAAAGAAATACTGAATGAAAAATATGGAGAACGATGAGTGAAATTTTTGAATTTATAATCGTGAAGGAAATTTTTTTAATATGTAAGATTTTTACTTTTAACGTGACATTGGTATGGCACAATAAAATGAGTTTCATAAACATATCGTATAAGTATGATGTATGCATATGCACGCAAGTAGCATAAAAAGTAAGAGAGAGCACCAAGAAGAAGCTTCTTTCTGGCTGTTTATTTTACTTTATTTATTTACATTTTTAATTTAGGCATTGCATGGGCCATATTTATTAATTTTGCAGCCATATTCTCCAACAGTATAATATGGAGATTAAGGGCATGGGTAGTTGGTGGCTTCCTTGAAGCACTGTAGAATTTATTTTGTCTCTTCACGTTAATGCTACTCATAATTTCCTTGTTTCCGTAATGAATAAGAAAAGAAAGGAAAAAAAAAAAAGTTAAAGTTAGTACTTCCTTCGTGTTACAGACTAAATATCTATCTCTCTACATTTTTTATTTCATATCTCTCTACATCAATACTCCACTATCCATTTAATACTGTTATTTTTTAAGAAGTGTATAAACAATAAATTGAGTACTTAGCCTAAGGCGGAGAGGGTATATTTTCTAAAATAAAAAGTGGTAATTTAGAAATCAGTTCAATTCATAACAAAATAAAACTAGTTATGTCATCAAATAACTCAAAAAATTCAATCCGAGAATATAATCTCTCATTATCTTCTGTCGTTGTCAATCCTATTAATCTCATCTAGCTACCAAACAAAGTCCTCACTCAAGAATCTAAACAAAACCGGGACAATTCGTTGGTTTAGTTATCAAGATAGAGAAAAATGGTCCAGAAAAAAATTAAATGGTCCACGGGTATTTAGTTACAGCACTTGTAATGAAATAATCATTTCACCCAAATAATTCATGCTTCATAAGAACCCCCACCAAAGAAAGAAGTATGTCTTAAAAGAAATTAATGGAAAACTAAATGAGCTGAAAAGCAAGCATGAAAGGAATCGAAAATCGCAGATTTAATTTGTTACAAAAAAAATAAAAAAATTGACAGAATATAAGGGAGGGACATAAATATATGATATGAAGAAATCAAAATAATGAGAAAGAAATATTTGAAATTCAAATGCATGCAGGTAGTGATGGTGTTAACACGCCTTTTCCCCGACCTCATAAATGCATATTGAAGGCTCCAGATTTGCTCCAGTAACCTTTTTCATCGTTACATAGCTTTTGAGTAAATATACCCTCCTTTTTGTTGTTTGGGTTGTTGGCACATTCAATGCCTGCTTATGTATATCACCACCCCCCCTACCCCCTCTCCTCCATTTCTCTCTCTCTTATATATTGGTTCTAATCTTCATAGAGTATCAATCAATTTTTTCACCACTGCAATCTTTTTCACTATTCAACATATTCCCTGTTTGTCTCTCAACTATTGGTGTTTTTATCTTCTCTTGAACAAGGATACTTCTTAATATGGTTACAAGCCAAACATCCTATAATGGAGAACAGTAGAGTGGTAGGAGAGGCATGTGGATACTAATCATACGAGATATTGGTGCGGTTCAATTTGAAAGCCGTGCTCTGTAGGCGTAGAGCTCGGTTTATTTGATTGAGCCGTGCCAATATCACGTATACGTACTATATACACCGCCTCCTCATCACTCTCTTTCTTCCCACGCAATCCAAAAACAGGTAACATTCGATATATTTTTGTAGCTATTACAGTGTTTCTCTTGTCTTTGGCAAGTAAATATCTCACAGTCAGATATATATTTTTCTGCCTATATTTTCATCTATGATTATATAACTATCGTCCAAAACTGTACTTTTGTTGAGGTTGTTATGTGAAAGATATCGCTAAGATATACTTTGGTCCACATTAGGACACACTTTTGTTAGTATAAAAACTCTCTGTGTATTTAAATTACTATATCATTTTAAAATAAGCTCTTGTTAAACCGAACTTAAGTACGTGATTAGCATATATAGATTATAGATACAGTTTATTTTTTCTATAATTAAATATTTGATTTTTTGGTGTATCAAGAATCTTTTTAAAAGATTATATCGGAAATAAAATATAACTGTCACATTCACATTGCATTTACTTACCTCTACCTAAAGGCTTCCTACTTTATTGACGAGGTGCTTGTGGTAGTTGTAAAGAGTGACCACTTTTCAATCTCATCATTAATGCCATCTCAAAAGGAGCAAATAACCAGTTTCAGTATTGAGTTACTTCCGAAGTTTTCCTTAAAATGTACTGCTGTAATTACAATAGCCACTAATACTAACATACTAGATAATTTAATTGAACACAACCACTTACTAGTGGTCGCAACAATTTTTTTGTTTCCCCAGTTGTAGTATTAGAAGGAAAGATAATCCAAACATTTTATTTTGTATATTGGCATATTCTTGGTACACATCATATCATATGGAAGCTTATGCAAGTCTTAGGACTTCTATTGAAGGATGTAATTGCTAATTAGCACATGCACAAAACGTGAACTCACTAGCACATATTATAATTTTCAAGCAAATAATAGCAGCAAACAAGCTAAACATAGAAGATACAACAAGAAATGGGAGGAAGGAAAACGGTAATCTTAACTTACCAGATGATGTGCCAAAGCTTTGAGGTTTCATCCTTATAAGAGACGCATCATCATCACCATCATCTTTGGCCCCAAATTCAACCTCTTTATCTTTGACGTTTCTGCATCAGGTACATAACATGTGAGACACAATTACAAACTATCAAATTGTCATTTTTCAGCATTTCAACTTATAAACAATGTAAGCGAAACTTGGAATGAGTAAAAGTTGAGATGGAGGCATGTCCTCAATATGATTTCACTCACTTTTTCTCATAGATATTCAGAAAGATGCCATTGATTGCTTAAAGCCCTAATTCAAATTTGTTGACTCAATATACTAGAAACATCCAATAGTTGGCATCATTCCGGCAGTATGAGTTACAACCTACAAAAAACATGGAATTTAACAGCTCATTCATGGTATCAATGTTGATAATCTTAGCAAAATTAGTTTTAACCGGAAATAAATCACTGTATCGAAATAAACCCTTGAAGAAAGCACTCCTGATAAAGGGAAGGAAAGTAGGCAGCAGAAAATAAAAGCATTTAATGAGAAAAGTAAACAAGATTACAGAATTAATAATAATCATCGTAATAGTTAATTTTTTTTTTTTCAGAAAATGTGAGCCTAATTACATCCCAGTTGGCAGTTGCCCTACGTGAAATTTGATTTGTCATCTTGTTATCTAGAAAAAAAAATAACATTAACATGGACTCCAGAGAGCATTTTCAATTTCATCTCAAGGTTTGAAAATTTCTTTCCTTGACCCTCTATGAGATCTGAAAATTTGGCTGGTTTCTGCATACCAGAGAAATGCTTTAAGAAAGTTGCAACACTGCTGTATTCAGATATATATAACCTTTTGTCACGGGAAAAGAAAT
Organism: Galeopsis tetrahit; assembly: GCA_963675135.1. Lineage (NCBI taxonomy): Eukaryota > Viridiplantae > Streptophyta > Magnoliopsida > Lamiales > Lamiaceae > Galeopsis > Galeopsis tetrahit. The sequence continues at coordinate 75,623,164 of OY776123.1, forward strand.
TTAATTCTCAATCATTCAAAAAAAGATGTTAAGATAGTCCCTCAGGCCTCAATATTTGAAGAAATTATCACCAAATTATAAAAAAGTGAATAAAAAATAAAAACAACAAATCCTCTCTCAAATAAGAAGTCTCTCATCAGTAAATCGAAGAACAAACCTCTACTCTACTCCAAATGCTTTATGGTTACAAAAAAAAAAACGGTTGCCCTTCCCTGGGAGTCTGGTTTCAATGAAAACAAATCCTTATGAAAGAACCTTCACATTATTGCAGATAGAATACACCCAGCCTCTTATGCTCAGGGGGAAAAAAAGCAGAATTAGAAAGATAAACAAAAACTCCCTAAATAAAAAGACCATACAGTCTTAAGAATCTCCATGGTCTCTGCCTTTTACAAAAACTTTCAGAATTAGAAGGCTAGTAATTAATTACGAGCTTCTGAATAATGTTCTCATAAGTATTATGTATCCCACTCCCAATAAATAGTAACTACAATTTATTTTAATGGAATATGACTCAAAGCTAGACCACTGTGAAAGTTGAAGAATGTCATGACACAACATTACCCAAATTTGCAAAACAAGCCATCAAGATCGATGCAAACCAAAGTGCCAAAAACAATGACGGGGGATCCTATGCTGCAAATAGAAGCAACAAAACCCTCCTATAAATAGGCACATGATAAACACAAAGGAAGCAGATGTAGAAGTGTTTAGGAATTCAGATTTTATATTACTAACACACTAACACGTTCTTGTCTTAGTCTTGAAATGTATTTTCAGTTTACTTTTGAATTGCACTCCAAGGTTTCACATCAAGCTATTGCACAGGTTTTACAATCATCCATCCTTGTGTTTTTTTATCTTAATTTCATCACATATCTATTTCAATTTCCAATACTTTAATAGTTTTAGTAGTAGGATCAAGTATGCTCTGAAATTACCTTTCATATACTTTGCAGTGGAATGTTCCGAGTCTGACTACTATTTTCTATTTTTATTATGGATTTTCATTTCCAAATTAGGACAATTCCCTAATATGCTTTCCCAGTTAATTTGGATTATCCCTAATACAGTGGTGCCGGAACAACTTGGCTAGTCTGAGATTTAATTATCCCTGATATCAAGTGGTTACCAGACCCCATTTGCATGGGATTCAAATTTCATTATTAATCGAGTAAGACTTTGATGCCATAAGTCAGCTTGCATATATTTGTTGCCTTAGAACATTGTCTAGTTCGCAATTATAAGCTAGAAAAACATGAATGCCAGGCCATCAGTTGGTTATAATCAAGAATTTTCATATATTATTACCCCTGAAGAGCCCTTAAAAATTAGCAGCAAAGATGAATTTCTTCAGCATCATGCATGTAGCTGATTACACTCACAGGTCATGCTATTTCTGCCAAGTGTGGGAGAGTTAAAATAAGTTTTCCCACTGATTTAGTACATTTGTCTATCTAGTGATTGACTACCAATAGCCTCTCCTAGCCATGATATGGTTTACAGGTGTTGCAATTGGTTTGCTTGCAAGCATTCCCCTTTCCATAAAATCCTTAGTATGCTTATATAGATTTCTTTTTATGGTTCACCATGCAGGTATAGGCATTTTTTAAAAAGTCATACTGTTGAAGTTCCCAAACCAAATCAGCCGCAATGAAAGTCCATACAATGTTCATTGTTGGAAGCACAATGAAGGTTTCTTAGTAAACAACTCAATATGCCTAAGTGTATCCTTTCGCAACTAGTCTTGATTTATAATACTCTAGTGTTTCAAAGAAAAATCACATTTTCACCCTACTGGCTTCTTTACATTCGGTAAATCAACTACTTTCATGTGGCATTATCTTCTCATGCATTCATTTTAATTATCAAGACGTCCTCCATTCTTTCTTTGTTAGATAATGCTGCAGATAAGGTGTGCGGAACAGGGATACTATTTAGACACCTGAAAAACTCTTATAGGCTACTGAGAATTCCTTGAAGTTTACATAATGGTATAGATTGTGTAGAAAGGTTGTTTTTACATTCCCAGGTTATTTTTCACTTGGAAGTATTTTCTTCAAATAGAATGTCAGTAATTCTTAAGGAAAACATTATCTATGGAAAAATGTTTAGTGAGAACTACAAGAATTTGGTTTTTCGCCTGATCTTAATAATCTTCACAAGTGCTTTCAAAAAAAAAAACTTCATGCACACACATCTTCTGGTGAGTAATAAACCAGATTGCATGCTAACATTAAATTTAGACAGTGGAGCAATCATAGTTGTTAAAGGCGCGCCTAAGGAGCAGAGCTTGGTGCCTCTTCATGGCTGCAGCGGGCGCAGATTTAAAAAAAACAAAAAAATACCCTTTTATTTTTAGTAAAAAGGCAGTTTTAGGTTTCAGAATATTTAACACATACTGTAGTTTTTAGGCGGTTTTTACGTTTAAGAATAATAAAAAAGAAAAAAAAACTAGGGCTTCGGAAATCAGAATACATGGCCTCTTCCCACTCTCCTCACATCTTCTTCCCTTCTCCCACCCACCCAACCACCTCACGTCCACGAAAGGCGCACGTCTAAGGTTTCAGAAATCAGAATACATGGTTTTAAGTTTCAGAAATCAGAATACACGGCTTTTAAGTTTCTATCAGTTTTAGCCACCATTTACAAAAGGCGCGAGGCACACCCTTGCACCTTGGTGCGCCTTGCACCCTTAACAACTATGGGAGCAATCACTCATCAGCTTTCACACTAAAACCAAAATGCACACAGTAGATAAAGAAACTGTCACATCCAACATTGCTCCCAATAGAAATACACTAGTAAAAGATTTGAAATAGATTAAAAAACATCGGACTTTAAACTCTCATAGTAGAATAAAAATATCATTAGACAACCTTGTCCTCAGAAAGAAAAGATGTTGTAAATATAAGGCAATTTAAGACTTACACGAGAGCCTGCAACTTTAATTCCACCACCAGCATTATCTACATTAATTCAAGAAAACATCCTCCCAACTGAACATCTTCATTACTCGTTAGGATACAAATGCAATGCACCTCCAATATAGAGTTGAATCCCTTCATTCCAAAACATAAAGTATTACACCAGATGAGAGAGCTTGTTTATGAATTATGAATCTTTCTGAAAGGAACTAATCTAATCAGCAAGCCCACTAGGCTTAACTTCAATAATTTTAAAACAAAAATGGCATGCACTAAACCAATTAGCATCTTTCTTTATGCAGCATTTATATAAAACAAAATCTGAAGAAGAGCAAATCTTCTCTATCATGGGATAAGATTTTCAATTTCACACAAGATATGGACCTGACACTAACATAAATCGACAGTTATGGATATTCACCAAATCAAGTAAGCCTCATTTGCAAGTGAATCATGCTGACATATACATCTATTAAGCCATCTTGGCTTATGCACTGACCTTTTGTTTTACAATAAGCCAAACATTTCTTAATAGCATACATTGGACATGGCATGGCATGCATTATTGTTTGTGGAAAGCTTAAAATCTCAAAATTTAAACATTAAAAAAGCATGGTGAATGCGAGGAATTAAACTTATTAAATACTGAAATGAGTTGAAGAAAACAGGAGTTCTTTTTCAGTGAAGGCTGTGAAATGTAATACCAAGAGGTTCTCACATAATTCATAATTGTTAAAAAATTAATTGTACATGTGTTGCTGCATCCATACAAGTCTATTTGGAATGACATTTATTGGAACTTACTAAGGGTAATTCATTTGTTTGTAATTGCATAACTAAGGAGCATACAGTTACTTGAATTATTAATGATAGCAGTGATATACATTGATAATCACGTGGGCCAGGAGGCTTTTTTGAAGATGAAGATAGAAGGTATGCTGCACACAGGGTGCAGAGACAAAGGTACAGGGAAACAAACGTATGAAGATATGGCACTTGATCTACTCATGATTTTCTTAGTTATATCTCTAATTCTCTTACTAATTCTTAGTACTCCTACAGGAATAGAAAACCATCAACCCTAGCCTAAAACTCAGTAAGGAGAAAGTAAAATGGTAGTAACTGCATATCTGGTACCAATGCATTTGCTAAAGAAACAATAATTTTCAAATCTTCCGATCTTAAAACGTCAACATTCCTTCACAACGTTTGCGAATAAAGAAAACAAAATTTACAGAACATCATCCTTGCTTCACAGTTACAACTTACAAGCATTATTCAGTAAAATCAAAACCACAAATCATGTGAAGAAATAGAACACGATAACACCAAACTATACATGTAATAAAAAGCGTTCGGGCGTCAAGGAATTTACCCACTCCGAGAAACAAGCAGCGTGAGCAAAGTTCCAGATCTTATAATGCTACATCCATCAATAGCAAATCGACGCGACGAAGTAGGAAAAAAAATCAGAATAAATTCCCCAGGCTGCTCAAAATAGGTAAATTCCCCAGTAGTTACTACTCCAGTATTTTTTTGGCTCTCCCGCGCAATTCGCAATTCCACTATTTGAAATTATCATCCGTCAATCTCGATCATTTATCTAACTAGGGCGTATATAGTGACTATATACTGGGTAAATGCTAAAATATTAGAAGGAAAAACACAAATTAGCACTAATTTTGATTCATTAGTACAACACATAATTTACTGATAGTACATAAGAATTTGGTTAATCGTAATTCATCAAAACTTAATAGAAAAGGTAGATTCAGCCCCTCAAATATTACCTTACCTGCTGCTTTGGTGCTTCAAGATGTCTTTTGGGTATTACTCGTATTTCAGAACTTATAAAATTTTAAAATATTTTTTGCTTCAATTAAATTCTTAACCTTCCCAAAATATAATAGGGTATCGTGCGATTCACTTCTAAAATTAAATAATTGTTTATTAATAAAGTTGTTAATAATTTAAATAAATAAATAATAGTTAAAAATTGATTAATATTATTAACAAGGAAATAAAATAAAAAATGAGAATAATAAAATTGGATTGAGAAATTGTATAAAATTTTGAAAACACTAAATTAAAATTTAAAAAGTATTTAATTCTAAAATATTGTTTAATTTTAAGGACTTTTTTGCAAGTTTTACAAAAACATTTAGACAATAATCTCAAATACACTATCAATATATATTTTTAACTCTATTAAAACAAAACAAAAAAAATTGGAGTAGTAAAAATAAATTTGAGAATAAAATATATGAAGAAAAAAAAAACGATAACTATAGCAGCGGCATTAACAATTATTTGAGAAAACAAGAAATTACCAAGAAAAAAGATTTAAAAGAGGGTAGGGGTGAGGGGTGCACTGGGCCCCTTTGGCCCTAGTGTCCTTCGGTTCCTAAGGGTGATCTTTTCATCAATTTATGAGTTTAGCAAAATATTAATGTGTACTTTGTGTACCATACTCTACCATTAATATTATTTGTAAGAACTAAAATTAATAAATAGATAAGTTGATAGTATAAAATGCTTATTTATTAAAATAGATAGAGGGAGTATAGTTATTCAAAGAACAAAGAGCGGCTTTATTTGAGTTTTGGTGATTCACGTGTGTTGCTTAAATTTGTGGATTTTTGTAATCCTTGATCGGATTCTCTTTGAATTCTCTTTATGGCCCTGCGATTTTGTTTCGATAAAATTAAGGTGTTTTCCTTTTCAATGGTTAAACAGGAGACTTAAGAGGAGAGGGACACGTGACGAGTATCTAACGGTGAAATAGAAATGTATTTATGGTTTTGTACTTTGACAAATTGGTCCCCATATCTGTGATCCAACAAATTATTTTAATGCAATGCAGAAGAACAAATTATAATTAAGCAGATGAACTAATACTAACTTAATAATCTCCCTTTAACACAAATGCTACAAAAGTCACAAATCTCCAGAGAACTAGTTAATCATCCACTCGATTTACCACAAAATTTTGCCTCTAGCTAGCCTAGCTATTCAAGAAAACCAGTCTTAGTCAAAATGGCGTTTCTGAGCTTGCTGAGATCTCTTCCTTTGAGAGTCCTTCCAACTCCTTCACACATGGAAAATGAAGCTATTTGAGTACTCGCAAGCCTTCTAGCAAGATACTCATGGGGTGGTAGCATGTTATTGACATCTTCTTCGTCGTCATCGTCGTCGGCATCGCCGTACCGGAATTTTCTATCTCCGCCGTCATCGGCGTCGTCACATGCATCATCCCACAGATTCTTTTTGGGCTTTTCCTTCATAATCTTGGACCAATCCGGGACGCTCACCGGCGGCGTCGATCTCGGGATGCTCCGTGAGGTGGCGGTGTAACGCCATGCAGATGCAGAGGTGGAAGAAGTAGATGAATTTTTTTTTGTTTTGGGCTTTGAATTTGAGCCTTGCCTTGATTTCATCATAGCCCACACCTCCTCTTCTTCAAAATCTCCGGTGTCAAACTCCGCCATTGCTAGCTAGCACAAACTGAAAAGAGGGAGGGATGGGAGTTTTTTAAAGAGAGAATGGTTTGGTTTTGTTTGGATAGAATTAATGTTGAGGTTTTCAAGGGAATTAATGAATTGAAAGAGGGTTCAGAGAATAATATCAGGAATCTGCCATGTGTTTGATTAAATGGCTGAGAGAAAAAACGAGCCCCTTTCTCAGTTTTATCTCGAATTGGAACTGTGTAAAGCGGAGCCCCCCACAAGAAATCATCTGAAAAAAGAAAGAAAATATGGGGTGGCAGATTATTGGTGTGATATATCCCAGAAACTACTGCAAAATTTCAGATATCAAGGACTGAAAAAACGAGTGTTTTGCTGGGAACAAGACAAAAATCGAGTGACCTCAAAACTGGAAAACAACAATTTCAAAATTATGTGCCTCACTTTTCACATGAGAACTCCACCCGTATATTATTATCTGATAAATGTGGCTACTCAACAATTTTTAAAGGCGAGTTTTTTCGGGTACGGATACGCCCACAGAAAAACAGAGTGAAATTAAAAAGTTTGGCTACTCCGATCGACTTTCTGAAACAACCTAAAAAGGCCAAAGTTTTCAAGATTCCGTTTTTTCCCACTTTTGGTTACAATTTTAAGTGTAACACAATTTCAACCAAGTAATCAAATCTTTACTGGTATGATGAATATGTTGTCACTATGTATATTTAAGAAACACTATTTTCTTTTTCTTTTCTTTTTTTAATAGCTGCATAGGTACGCACTCTAGGATTCAGAAAGAAAGGTCTTTAATTTAATACCTTATGGCAATGCTTTTGTTGGGGGGGTCTTTATGAAATGCAGTTAAAGAATTACTAATAATAATTGATTCCAAGATTAAGTTTTTATAAATTTGTTGAAGCAGGGTTTTCCACAATGTATAAATATGGAGGGGATTAATTAGAGTTGTTCACAAGTCTCAATTACTTGATTGGGTAAGGGAATGGGGGGGTTAGGCTTATCCAACCAACAACTAAGGCTAAGCATTCAATTCATTACATAGTACTACTCCTAGAGCTAAAAGGGAGATGTAAAAGGGACTTTATCAAGAATGCCTAGGAGAAGGTGCTAATGGAGGAGTTAAAGCATTTGGTTGGTTGGGTGATGCACATTGAGATTTGCGATATATGGCTCAGCCTCACATCACACAATTTTTAAATTTAACTGTGACTCTACTTCTTATGTAGCAGTAAATATTAATAATACTAGTAGCTCTCCTCCCTGTGTTTTGGGATTTACTGCTGATCTGAGATGAGATGACACTGCAGTCCACAGCCTATTAAAAAACAGTAAATTGCACAAGCACTATAGTACTCTAGCCTTTGGTTTTGGCATTAGGGATAATTCCTCAACTAGGTGGGTCAGGCTGTGAATGATTGCAGTGCCAATTATATGTCAGAAAATTTTTGCAATTCACAACTCCCTTTAGGGGGATAGAGACTAGTTAAGTTAATGAGCCTCAACTTTTAATTAATATGGACTTGCAAATTTTGCAATTCACAACTCACTAGTGCTTTAGGGTGCTCAGAGTAATTAATGAGTTTTTTTTTTTTTAATTCTCGTTATTCGATTCATCGACCGATTAATTTGTGAGACTAAGTTCACCATTCATTAGCAAAGTGAGAGAAAAGTTTTGCATGAACCGTTCCTCATGAATTGTTTGTACTTTAGAGATTTTAAATATGAGATCTAAAGAGAAACATACTCTTAAATGTCAAACGTACATCATTGGGATAAGATTGTTTTTTCTTTCTTAGTGCTTTGCCTTCTAAAAAGCATTATATTGTCCAAAACCCCACTTATTTGCCTTCAAAATTCATTTTTAAAAACTAATTTAAGATTAGTGGCTTCTTTATCTCTTTTAGAAATAAAGTTACACTTAATTTAGAGGGACGGATAGGTTTGATTCTTCACTTTAAGAGAATGAATAGTTTGTCTCATAAACTGGGAGATACGAAACACATTCTTCCTTATGAGCAAGTCACTTCTCATTGCATTTTTTTTAAATATACCAAGTAACCATTATTTAAGTACTACTCCCTTCATGCTTCCGGAATAAGTAAGAAAAATGTCAAAAGCATCCATTAAATATAGTTTTATTGAAGTGAGCACATGTTTTAAGAAAAGTGTAGATAAAGTAGGGATATTGTGAAATTCATTGTGAATAAAGTGATTGTTTGTGAATAAAATTTACCACAATTTGAATAATTAAGTGATGGAAGGGTGATAATTTTCATAGAAAAAGTGTGTGAGATTACATTTTGTGAACGAAGAATATAATGCAAATGAGACTGTATTTCGTGGACGTAGGGAGTATAATATAAAGTCTGAAATAAAAAGCCTTTGTCTCCTCTCTTGAATGCCAAGTTTTTCATTTGTAATTCTTTTTCCCCTAATTTATACTAGTTTTTTTTATATCAATTTTGTCATTTTTGGTGTCTCATTGAAAGTTATTTTTTTCCTATTTAGTAAAATTCATTAGATCTCTATATCTTTCCCTTCCTCACCTCCCTCTATGTTTTTCTGTTTTTTTTTACCAAAATAATTCACTACATATAAAATATTATATTCTTTAATCAATTTTTTAAGGGATGGATGAGATATGCTTTAAACCATGTTATGACTATGTTTGGTTAAACTGATGCATGTAGGAAAATTAAAGTTTAACAGTGTATTTCTGTCAAAACTTTAAAAAAAAAAGTTTAAGGTAGCGTTAACTTTGAGTCTTGAGTGATTTTTGAAATTTTGATTAATATTAATAATATGTGTTTTTCTTTAGGTTTTTAGTAGGGATGATTTAAATTTATATCAAATTAATGTATTGTATAAGATTGAATGAGATTGAATTATTATATTATTGTTAAGTGAAATTATAATGATTAGATGATTGTGTAATAATTGAAGTTACGGTAATGCTGTTTGTACACATTCTGTGCGTATAGAATCGTTTTTTTTATTTAATTAATGATTTATTAATTACTCAATTACAGTTATACCCTTAATTAGAGATAATGATAAATAATTAATTAATTACTAATTAATGTTGCGCATGCTAATCTCTTTCCTTCTTTCTCGACAATCAACACACGTAATTAACTCTCAACACGCATAATTATTGCAAACCATCCTTACATCTAATTTTAAACGTTATTTGTGTTATCTTCATTAAGAAACGTTTATCCCACCATTAACACGCATAAGTTATCGTTTTATTCTTCTCCGACCAACAAACACCATTATCAACGATGGCTGATTCTGAGTTACTCCGATCACTTTTTGGAGAAGATTCCGACGATGATGAAAATATTGGAGGTGAAACGACAGTTAACAATGAGCTAATTGTTGTAGAAGCTGAGTTACTCCGATCACTTTTATTTAAAAATTAATTTACAATTAATTAAAAATAATTTATAGTCAAGAATTATAGAGAAACTAACGTAGAGGAAAGAGAGAAGATATTGATTGAAATTTATTTGATAGAGATGAGTAGTTTGAATTTTAATTTTAATCTAACAAACACTAATTTAATTTTAATAAACCTTAATCTAACAAATATTTCATTTTAACGTGTAAAATTAGAAAATTTCTAATCCCTAAGTGTAAAATATTTCATTTTAACCATCTTGTGTAAAATTTTGAATTTTTTAATCCCAAAGTGTAAAATATTTCATTTTAACGGCCTTGGTGTAAAACTATGAATTTTTTTAATCCCTAAGTGTAAAAAATATTTCATTTTAACAGACTTGGTGTAAAACTATGAATTTTTTAATCCCTAAGTGTAAAATATTTCATTTTAACAACCTTGGTGTAAAATTATGAATTTTTTAATCCCTAAGTGTAAAATATTTCATTTTTAAAACATTGGTGTAAAATTATGAATTTTTTAATATTAAGTGTAAAATATTTCATTTTAACAATCTTGGTGTAAAATTATGAATCTTTTAACCCTTAAGTGTAAAACATTTCATTTTAACATCATTGATGTAAAGTTAGGAATTTTTCAATTCCTAAGTGTAAAATATTTCATTTTAACAACCTTGGTGTAAAATTGTGAATTTTTTAATCCCTAAGTGTAAAATATTTCATTTTAACAACCTTGTGTAAAATTATGATTTTTTTAATCTCTAAGTGTAAAATATATCATTTTAACAACCTTGGTGTAAAATTAGAAATTTTTTAATTCCTAAATGTAAAATATTTCATTTTAACAACCTTGGTGTAAAACTATAAATTTTTTAATCCCTAAGTGTAAAATATTTCATTTTAACAACCCTAAACTCTAAACCCCAAACCCTTTACTCTAAACTCCGAACTCTTTTTCCTAAATCGTAAACAATATAGGTTGAGAAACGAGTATTCGGGGATAAGTTACCATATTGAATATAAATTCGAGAATGAGAAAATTGCAGATTTGGTCCCATTAACCATGGGTTGATTGAGTTTTGGTCCCATTGTATTTGGATTTAGTCCCATACGATATAAATCTTGCAAATTTGGTCCCATACGATATAAATCTTGCAAACTTGGTCCCATACGATATAAATCTTGCAAACTCGGTCCCATACGATATAAATCTTGCAAATATGGTCCCATACGAAATAAATCTTGCAAATTTAGTCCCATATGAAATAAATCTTGCAAACTTGGTCCCAAACATTACAAAAAATGCAAAATTGGTCCCAAACATTACCAAAAAAATGCAAAATTAGTCCAAAAAGTGAAAAAAAAAAAAAACTCATTAATTAATAATTATTATTCAAATTATATAATAATGAACTATTAATTATTATTCAAATTATATAATAATGAACTATTAATTTGAATAATAATTATTAATTAATGAGTTTTTTTTTTCACCTTTTGGACTAATTCTGCATTTTTTTGGTAATGTTTGAGACCAATTTTGCATTTTTTGTAATGTTTGGGACCAATTTTGCATTTTTTGTAATGTTTGGGACCAAGTTTGCAAGATTTATTTCGTATGGGACCATATTTGCAAGATTTATATTGTATGGGACCAAGTTTGCAAGATTTATATCGCATGGGACCAAATTTGCAAGATTTATATCGTATGGGACCAAATTTGCAAGATTTATATCGTATGGGACCAAGTTTGCAAGATTTATATCGAAATCCAAATACAATGGGACCAAAACCCAACCAACCCATGGTTAATGGGACCAAATCTGCAATTTTCTCATATAAATTCATAATACACATTTGAAGTTTATTTATTAATAAAGTCTAAGTGTACACGTTGAAAGGAGTAGTCGGACCCTTTACCCTAAACCCTAAACCCTGAACCCTTTACCCTAAATCCTAAACACTAAACACTATATGTTGAGAAACGAGTATTTTTTAGTATATTAATTAAACATAAGTAAAATTCATTTTAAGTAATATAATTATTATAAGAATGGAATAAATCGATAAATTAACATAAATTATTATATTAGTTATTAAATATAATAAATTGGTAAATCGTTTATAAATTGATACATCGGCTCTCTCTTAATTATGTATACTCACTTACCTTATATTCACTTAAATTATGTTTAGAATCTTGAATTAATAATATTATATATATATGTATATAATAGAATTAACCCAAAAATAATGAGAATGGAAGACGAAAGAAAAATATAGTGCATTTCTAGATAGAAAACTCATATCTATGTAAAAATATTTTATATGACTAGATTTGATAAATACCATAAAAAATAAGAGAAAGGGAGATGAATTTAGTTGAACAAATTAAGGATTTTAATTTTTCTATCAAATAAAACAAGTGAAAAATTTGGGAAAAAGAATTTTCTTGAATATTTATGTTTTAAATATTCTTTTATTTATATATATATATATATTATAAAAGACAATCTATTTTAATAAAAATAAAATAATAATAAGTAGCGTGTATATATATATATATATATATCTTATCAAAATCTCCAACCTTATATATACATATATTTATTCTAATTTTTTATTAAATAATATCTCATACATTTTATTTTTATAATATATGAGTAGTTTTTGTAGAAAAAAAGAATAAGAAAAGATTGAGTTAAACGGGAATAAAGGGAAGATCAAGAAATTTTAATTAAATACACATATTGAAAGTAAGAAAGTTGTCTTGTGTAATTATTACTTGCATTGAAGAAAGAAGAAGAGAGAGAAAAGGGCGTCAGACTTTAATATTTTATTCAAAATTAATAGTTAAGCAATATATTTGAATGAAGGGTATATTAGTCATTCTAACAAAACTTAAATGAAAAGGGGACCATAATGCCCCTCCCTGTACGTACAGATTCTGTACATTTAGCATCACCCTTGAAGTTATTATATTTGTGTAAAAAGGTTGAGTGGTGGATTTATTTTTTATGGAAGTTAAGGTATTGGTGCTCTAACCACTTAAGCTATCCCACTTTGTGTGAGTGGTGGATTTATTACTCCTATATTCTTTGATTGGTTAAGTAGGGGTTATTTTAAATGGTCTTTAAAAACCAATTTTTAAATTTTAAAATAAAATTGGTGTAGAATTTTAAAATAAAAACCTCATTTTTTAAATGAAAAGTAAACACATTAAGGATTTTCCTAAAAAATCAGTTTTAAGTTAACCAATGAATATTGAATACGTAATTACGTTTATCCTTTATATACAAAAAGAAAAGAGTAAAGTGATTTGAAACTCTTTGACAAAATTGCAAACCTCACCTTCTAGAGGGAGAGAGGTGATAGAAATAGAAATAAGAAAATAAGCTGTCTTTAAATACTACTTTGTCAAAGTTCACTATTGTTTGCACTCTAAAAATAAAACTCTTTCATAAATTATACCTTTTCAATATTCATATGTTTAACCTTCATTCATTGCACTTTTGATTAAATTGTGTGTTAAAAATATATGATTAGATAAAACTGTGGGAGGGATTATTTGGTGAGGAACATGATATAACTTGGTTACATATTCTCAAAATTTCAAGAAGTTTGTCAATTATATAGCTAGTCGAGTCATGTCACCAGTGTTGAATCAAATTATACATTGATTGTATTAATAAAAAACTGGCTGGTGTTGGGTCATACTAATCATGTCAACTGTAGTGACATCAAGTAATAAAAGAAAAGCATATTAAATGTTATCTTTAATTGTGGGGGGATAGTGAAAGCAAATCAAATCATCAAATATTTATTTAACTTAGCAAAAAATGAATAAAGATTAATGGTTAAAGATAGATAATGATGATTTGAATTTTGATAGAGTTCGTTTGGTTAGCGGGTGGCTCAAATATTGGGCGAAGGAAGAGTTACACTTACTGCAATTCTTTTGTCAATTTCTAGACACAAATATTTATTCATAATCAAATAATATTGTCTCTCCCCTCCCCCCCCCCCCCCCTCCCTCTCTCTAATTGTCCCCTTTGTGTTTTACACCTACTTTCCCCATCAAAAGTATGTCTAATTTTAAAAATAATTCACATTTTAATATATAATGTAGGTATGAAAATAAAGAGTAAATATATTGTCGATAGATTATTAATTATTAGTGAAATAGAAAAAACATTTAAAAATTAACTACTTAAATAGAATGAAACATTTTTGTGGAGAAAAAAAAATGTGCATACTTTAATTTCGTGAACGGAAAAAGTATATTTTAAAAAATATAATAAAAAAATAAAGATAAAAAGATAATGAAATATTAACATTTTAGAAAATAATTCAATTAGCTTGTAACAAAAAAAAAATTGTAAACGAATCAATTACAGAGACGAAAGAAAATATTACACTCATTATATCCTAACTTTTTTTTTGACGGGCTCATTATATCCTAACTTAATAAGACACATATTTTCTTTTCCAAACTTATTATGTGTGTTTGAAAATATAAATATTACTTTTATTCACCCTTTTCATCATCATATATTTATTTAAATTATCATTCACTTTATTTTTACACAATTACTTTATTAATAAGTTGACCCCATAATACTGCTTAATACATTAATACCCTTAAATTTATATACTTTATACATAAACAATCAAATATTCCTTAAAGTATGTGTTAAAAAAATTGTACTCTTTTCGTCCAACAATAACATTCATACTTTCATTTTTGTGACATTCCATAATAATTTTCACAACTTAAAATAAAAATCATTTATAAACTTCATTCTCACAATATTCACAGTTTTACATACAATGTCATTATTTTTTAGTCAACACATACGTACAAGTCAACTTTTCTTTTTTACTTTATACATAAATATTTACATAATTAGCCCTCAAACTTCTACTAATTAATTATTACATTTTCTTAATATGTATTAATTTACATATGAAGTTATTGTGGGATGAAGGAAGCACCGTTACTAATTAAAATTTCCATCTTTTTATTTTAGTCATCTCACTTTCTTTCTTCCTTTTTTTTTTTATCATTGTGTCTCATATCTTCATATCATATCAACAATTCTATTTATATTCAATCACATCAATTTTTATTAAATTTATTATTCTATTATTTCATTTGTCTAGATGAAAGTCACACATGACCTTTGAATACATAAATTAATAAATATAATATAATAAATACATGTATTAGAAGTAGTGTGATTAAGAGAAATAAAAAAATATAATAAAATGTGATTTGCAAAAATAAAATAATGAATAGCTTTTTCTTGGGTTGACAAAAGGGAAAAATTATATAGCTTTTCACTGGAACTAAGTATATTTTTTAAACACCGTCAACAAAAAAAAAAAAGTATATCTTTTAAACACTGTGACAAAAAGTTATGACAAAAAATCGCCGAATGAGGTATTACTCTTGCAATATTTTTGGAGATTGGTGAATCAGAATTATTTCGAGTAAATGTAAGATTGCGAATTTGCGAGTAACTTAATTTGATATTTAATTTTGTTACTTATGGCCACAGGTACATGATATTGATTCTGTACAATTAAGATATAATCAAATTGTATAAGATGATGATTCAAGGGTAAATAGTGCCTCAACCCAATCATGTCGTAGAGTGCAAATTTAAGATATTTTCATACTGCATTTATGTTTATTTCAATAATCATTTTAAGTGTACCTATAAATGCGAGAGAATATTTTTATATATAAGTATATACTTATAGTATACAATTAAGATATTTTGCTTTCTCCAATTATGTTTGTTTGGATAGTCATTTTAAGTGTACTTATTCATACTGTGAATATTTGATCTGATGGACGGTCAATATTTTAAAAATATTTAAAATTATCCTAATTACAGTAACTAATATGTCCTCCTTCTATAACAATTCAACTACAAAAAATAGGAAAACGAACAAAACTAGAAGCACCTCCTCAATTTCAATGAATTTTCGAACATAATAAGTCAACAGCGACACATGTAAATTGTAACTAAAAGCAAACATATCATGTACAAATAAGTCACAATGACAATTTCGGAAATTTACATTTAGGGGGTGTTTCTTTTTTGTTTTAAAAATCAGGTTTTGGATTTCAAGATCCAAAACCCGTTTTACTTCGGGATTTAAAAATCGGTTTTCAAAATCCACTCAAAACCACCCCTATCAAACATATTGATTTGACATAAAGTTATATATATATAATATTACTTCAATCATTATATTTTTTTTCAACAATAATATAATAATACAATAATATAATACATTTAATCATTACACACTTAACTAATCATTACAATCTCATCAAACAATAATATAATAATACAAACTCATTCAATCTTACAACTTGATTTGACATAAAGTTAAATCCTTCACTATTCCAAAACCCAAAAGAAACACTCATATTATTATTCATCGAGATTTAAAAAACCAGGATTTCAAAAATCTGGTTTTTAAAACCACCCAAAGCCCAAAAGAAACACCCCATTAGGGTGTACACGTTTGACGGGAAATATAAGACAGGTGCATGATTTAATGTGTTATTTGATAGAGAATATTGTTGTATTTTTTTGTCAAAATTGAATTGAACAATGTATGATACTTCCTACCAAACAACATATGTTATTCTTATTTCAATTATTCATATTAAAATACAACTATCTCGATTATTCATATAAATTTTTAACTCCTCACCAAACATAATCTTAATACTCCCTCCGTCCCATAATAATTTTTATAGGTAGATGGGCACAAATATTAAGGAGGTGAAATAATGAGTGGAGTTTTGAGAGGTAATTATGTATAAAGTAAATAAATGAATTGATTTTTATAGATGTGTGGAGAAAAAAATAATGGCATCGGTGTAAAATTGAGCATATTGTGAAAGTAGAGTTTATAAATAGTTTTTATTTTAAGGGTGTGAAAGTTATTATGAAACGTGCTAAAAAAGAGAGTGTGAAAATTATTGTAGGAGGAGAAAATATTATTTATGCCCATACAATTAAAATCTTGATTATAGTATACCATGTTAAGGTTTTTTTTTTTTTTTTGGGTTGGGGGGGGGGGGGGTGGGATTTTTTATGATGGGATATGGGGTGTTACTTCATTTTTCGTTTGGTTCCATATTTTCACTCATATTTATTTTTCATACTAGAAATTTACAAAAAAAAGTACTCCATCCACCAAATGTAGTCCCATGGAAGAGGGGCACAAATTTTAAGGAAAAGGTAGATAAAGTAAGGGTATTATTGAGAATTGTGAGGGTCCATTGTGAATAAAGATTTTGTTTATGAATAAAGTTGATGACAAGACGAAGTTGAATAGCTCAAGTGGTTAGAGTACCATTACTTAGACTTTAGATCCTGGGTTCGAGTCATGGGAAGGGGAAAAGAGCACTTGCTCTTACACGCTTGATTTTAATACATTTCTTCAACAATAATATCAAATTACATAATACATTTCTTCAACAATAATATCAAATTACATTTGATTTGATATAAAATTACAACCAACTATATTCAATTTGAAACGCATACATATTATCACTAGTCACCATTCTCGTAAATTTTAAGCTTACACCTTCAGCGGGGTGACTCATTTGTAGTTGTGGGCCTTCAGCGGGGTGACTCATTTGTAGTTGTGGGAACACCTTGTTAGAAAATGAGAACACTTGGGACTCACCCGTCCAACGTTCTACTTCGGGATTTTAAATCCGAATTTCCCCATCCAAATACATTTACCCCTAGAAATACTTATACATCCTATTATTACATCTCATCATACATATTATCACTAGTCACCATTCTCGTAAATTTTAAGCTTACACCTTCAGCGGGGTGACTCATTTGTAGTTGTGGGCCTTCAGCGGGGTGACTCATTTGTAGTTGTGGGAACACCTTGTTAGAAAATGAGAACACTTGGGACTCACCCGTCCAACGTTCTACTTCGGGATTTTAAATCCGAATTTCCCCATCCAAATACATTTACCCCTAGAAATACTTATACATCCTATTATTACATCTCATCATACATATTATCACTAGTCACCATTCTCGTAAATTTTAAGCTTACACCTTCAGCGGGGTGACTCATTTGTAGTTGTGGGCCTTCAGCGGGGTGACTCATTTGTAGTTGTGGGAACACCTTGTTAGAAAATGAGAACACTTGGGACTCACCCGTCCAACGTTCTACTTCGGGATTTTAAATCCGAATTTCCCCATCCAAATACATTTACCCCTAGAAATACTTATACATCCTATTATTACATCTCATCCAACTGCTCTTTCACAATTTGATTTAACATAAAATTACATCTCATCATATTCAAAATCTCAAAACAAAGACACACAATTACTATATTTATCAGGGTTTCCCCATTCTACATAACCTCAAAACAAACATCCCCTATAATTTTTAAGAAGTGTTTAGTACTCCATTGAGTACATTTAACAATTGCGATGTTTACCGAAAATTAGAGTGTGCATTTAACCACACCCAAAATAATGATTTTGAAGACATTGACTGATAGAAGAGACCCAAATAAGGTGTGACGGAAGTGTCCTTTCTTGGTGGGCCCTTGAAAGCTATGAAATCGAGTAGGCCCACATTCGGGCCCAACAAACAATATTGATAAATGATAATAATGCATGATTTTTTTTTTTTTTTGAAGATGATAATAATGCATGATTGAATTGAAGCAAATCATTCACCTTCACACCATTGCCAAAATGTTAATTTCAACTCTGGATAACATCAATCATAAAATTGATCTCTCCGGTAAATAAATAAAAAAATTAAAGATTTTTTTGGAGAATTTCAAAATGGGCCCATTATTTCAAAAATTTTGAAAGGAAAAAAGATTCTCAAGGACAATTATTTATAAAAAAAAAATGGTTCTCAAGGACTGTCCTAATCACTGATCAGGCTGTAATTGGCACATAGATGGGGGGCATATTACAATGTGCTATCCAAGTAAGACAACCTTAATTTTTGTTTTTTTGTAAAGTCAGCAAATCAAATCATCCCTTTTAAAAACCCTCCAAAAAGGAGTTTCAACTTTGATATGACCAGATAATACTTCACAATTTGACCCCCATTTTAATTTGGTATTCCATTCGTGTTCAATTGTCATTAATATACGTCACGTGTGAATTGATCATGATTGATCACGTGACGTATATTAAAGACAACGAAATACGAAAAGAAACCAATCCAAATTAAAATAGGAGATCTCGTGTGCGATTCTGAATCGCCCAACTTTTGAGCAAACTATGCAACCAAAAGTTGCCACTAAATAAGCAGGCAGCCTAAAGTTGGCCATAATCTCACAAAGCAACTACCACCACACAAATAATTCTTCAGTTACATCATACTAAACCATGATTTCAACTCAAGCATAGGATTAAAGCAATTTATGTGGTTCATTTACTATATTCGTCGCTTTTGAGCCTCCATAATTCTGTCCACAAATGTAAAGCCAATGAACAATGAACACAATGCAATTTGTGATTTAAGTGCCGAATATTATTATCACCTGATAAATATATTATGATGATAGTGAGTGACAAGGGATAAACTTATTAGTTTATGGCTACTTTATTTCTGTTTCAAAATAATAAACAGATTTTGGTGGTAGCAACTAAACCTGTACAAAACTGTATTTGATTTGTTGTCACTTGCGAGCAGCATGGTAGAGCTCCAAGTAGTCGAGAGCAGGTCGATTCCAAGACCAATCTTGTTTCATAACACGTTTGCACAATGAGAAGAACCACTCCCTTCCATCATACCAAGCAGATATTGCTCTACCAACCACAAAATAACTTGTGTAAATTCGTGTCATACTTAATTGTGAACAAACAGAATAATACGTAGATAGAGAACCAAAATGATTACCATATTATTATATTATATGATCCACAGACTTATAGACCCCAGCAGAATCATGTTTTAAAGGAAAGTATAACTCAAATATTAAAGTGGAGTTCCATCTCATTTTCTTTTGGTTGAATAAATTTGAATGGGGAGAAAATTTCTAATAATATGCATAACATCGAAGGAATCATATAAGGACAGTCGAGGGTGTACAAGTAATTCTCACCTATTGAGAGCATAATCCACACCAGCACCATCAGCTCCATCGAAATTAAATCCATTTGGTTCAAGGCCGTGGGCATGTGCTCTTTCTATGTCATGGTCAACATCAAAAACAGTATCGTACAGTCCTGCACGTGTAAATTGAATGTTATTTGTTGAACTCTTAAGACACTTTTCAACTATATAAACATTATGAAAACACACCTCCCAGCTAAATAAAGGTTTCCAAGACACTCAGGGACAATATGTTCATTTAATAAACATAGTCAAGGGCAAAGTGGAATCAGTGACTAATTTAGGTTTTGAACCGGAGCAAACACAGACAAGAGAATTGTGTAACTATAAACAAACGAGAAGCGTACAATATTGTGAATGCTCTCACCATAAAAGCAGCACATGTAAGAAACACGGAAAAAAAAAAAAAAAACTTCTACAAATTGTAATGTTATGCAGCAAAGAAGCCAAGTAACAAGAACAACTTTCTCACCTCCAGTTTTGCGTACAACAGGAATTGAACCGTATCTCATAGCTGTGAGTTGAGTTAGACCGCATGGTTCAAATATTGAAGGGACCAGAATGAAATCTGAACCAGCATATATCTACAACATTGAATATTAATAGTTAAAGAAGTGCACTAGTAACCAACTCTCCAAACACCTTGATTCCATGAGAAAATACCAAATGCGAGAGAGGCTCATCATATGTCAGACATAGGCGTGCACGATCATTATGAGAAGAAAGCAATTGATTTGCCAAATTCACAAATTCATTTTGGATCCTAGGATCAGGAGCTGAACCCAATAGGACCACCTACAAAATAGTCACCAAAATACTGATTATGCATGGGAAATATCATCGAATGAACAGAAAAAAGGCTAAGCAAAAAGGATCATCTAGAAAGAAATGAGTCCAACTTGGCCATTGCGTTCCAAAGTTCGCCAGATGGCATGTTTGATGAGGTGGATTCCTTTCTGGTGAGTCAAACGAGTAATGATCCCAACCAAGGGCAGATCAGCCTTTTTCAGCCCAAGTTTTTGCTGCAAAGCTTCTTTGGCAGCTCTTTTGCCTTCAATAACATTTTCTGAGGTATAAGATACCTGTGAGGGAATGCATGGCAATTGTAAAGGAAAAATATTTGCTCCTTTTGTAAATGAAAAGAGTGATCTTTAATATTGCTTAATGTGACTAATATTTGTAGCCGCAGAGATTTCAGCAAAAACGTCCTCCTCCTTCATGTAGAAGTTTTATTTTTTTTACTTTTGGTTTATTTACACTATTACCCAACCTATATGATTTACACGTCTGGTCTCATAAGTTATACCTTTTGTAAGTAGACATATATTCATCTAAAGGTAAGTAGACAAATGTATAATACTTACAGCATTGCGCAGCTATCTCTTTTGAAGTTATGCATCAAAACATCACACCATGATAGAAAATAGGTAAACCATAAAGTAACATATATTCATCTAAAGGTAAATAGACAAATGTAATATACTTACAGGAATAAACTTATCATTATACGGATCCCACATGTCAGGGTCAATTCCATTTAGAATACCATGAAACTTGAAAAGGTGAGGGGCAATTGATGGATGTCCAGAAACCTCCTGGGAATAAGTAGGTGACACCTGCAGGAAAAGGTAAAGTATAATGCTTCTCTGCTTCTATTATTGAGATCCTAATCACCAAAACAAACTGATCAAATCAAACTTACAGTTGTAGCCTTGTCTGAGAAGGCCATGGCTTTCCCAATCAACTGTGCTCCAAATTCAAGGTTGTGTATCGTGAAAACAATACGGGCTTTGCTGAGGCCGTACTGCATGTATTGTTCTTTAAACAACCAAGCAACTGGAGCACTAGACCAATCATGACAATGAATAATGTCCTGTTATCAACCACAAAACATTCTGATCAAATATCAAGAAAGAAATAACCACAATATACATCTAGGATATCAAAGTCAAAGACGAGAAAAATTCCATTTCTGTTTGTGTCGACTGGTGAATGATAAAGCTAACTTAAGGAAAAGAACTTGGTCACTAAGAGCTTAAAATAGAACATATGGCATATATTTACGCAGCTTGATAATCACAAGACAAGAGATTCCAGATACATATGGCTGTGTGTATAATTGAAACCCATATAAAGAACCATAAAAGCCCAAATTAAAGTACCAAACAAACATGAAACCCCATTCAATAAAACAATCATTTTATCTTGCCATCAAGATCAAATGTATACCGGATGGGATCCACTTTGCAGAAGAAATTCAAGAGCTGCATGGCAAAAGAAACCAAATCTTTCACCATCGTTAGCACGGCCATAAATGCAACCAGCCCAAAACAATCTGGAAGAGAAACATTAACTTATCAGAATTAGAGCCATTGATTATTGGAGAGAAGGTACTTCAAGAAAATGAAGGGCAGATTCTCAAGCATTGGCTTAGTAAAGTGGAAGCTCTAAATGCTCAAGAACAAGCCAAGTCATCACTCTGCCTGATGTTCATGAATAAAAATCTTCCCAATACTTGAACCACATAATATCAGGTGATAAATTACCCATTCTGTGGCTCCAAAAAGTAGACAGAAAGGCCTTCCACCTTCCCACACCAGACTTTGATTTCAGTCCCACCCCAAGAATAGCTTTTATGTAACTGCATATCCTTCACCTATTCAATGAAATGTAAAGATTGTATAGAAGTTAAAATTAATTAAACAGAACAAAATGGGCATATGACGGAGTTCAGTTGTCCCTAGTTAAAAAGATTTAATTTTCTTGCTTTTATTTATTACAAATCTCAGTCAAACATGAGAATACATAAAGATGAAATGCTCGTCTGTATCCTAGCAGAGATTGTTCTTGAAGAATACACAATTCTATTAAAAGTATATCAAAGCATAATCAAGTAATGTATGGTGGGGATAAAAAGGCATATTACAACTTACCTGGCTGTATTTCAAACAGTCATATTTTGGGAGAATGATTTCCACATTATGGTTCATATCCTGAACGGCTCGAGAAAGACTCGTGACAACATCACCAAGGCCCCCCACCTGTAACAATAGAATAAGTAACCACAAAACGAACAGCACTCAGTGGCCCAAAGGATACTCATATATTGGACATCAGTTCATTATCCTTCCAAAGAACAAATGAATTATAACAAAAGCCAACAGCCAAACAAAGTCTTAATGTCACAATGTGAAGACAGAGATATGGATCACTTCTCGCCATCATGATCGGATGAGACTCAAGGGCCAAGGCATGTGTTTTTTCATTTATTTTTAAGTAAAACATATTTTATAAGTGTCTAGATCATTTCTGCAAACTTTATAAGCGCTTTTGGTATATCGAGTGTGCGGTGAAAAACTAACTTGGCATATCAACTACATAGTAAACTCATTTACTTAAGTTATTTCATCTCTAATAAAAAGAAAAAACTTAACAGACTTGTAGACCAATTATGTCTAAAATAATTATGAAATAAAAGTCATTGAAGATAAATATAAGTCTCTAATAGTTCATATGAGAAAATTGTAACCCATCAGGCTATTATAAGGGAGACAAAATGCTTCATAAGGTAAAAGTCCACCATCCAAGAAAATACGGCCTCAAGGTGGAGTTTACTACAAGATACTATGAGATTGAAATCTAATAAAATTCAAAACTTAATAGTCTCAAATAAAGCAAAAAAATTAATCTTAGGTAGCGATGGAGCTAATTCAAATTGTAAAGGAAGCCATGAAATAAAACTAAGAAATGAAAATGGAGTCAGTTCTATAGTTCAAAGACACTTCCAAAGAAATACAAAATGCAATTGTGATAATTATTTTCAAACAACTGATAATTACCTTTGCAATGGGTGCCATTTCAACTGCTATATGTACAATGTGCATCGGGGGCTCCTTCACAACTCCTCCAAACACAGGTATGTGGTAGTCCATGCCATTCTTGTTGTCGAAAATCCCGCCGTCTTCTTTCTCGGAGAAGACAAAGTCCATCATATATGAATCCAATGGAACCTTGACTGCCAAAGATGGCAAAATTTTCAGATGAAAAATATTGTTATTAGTATTTGTTATGGATTTTAAATTCCACAACTGAGCATTGTCCAGGAAAGAAATGGACAATACTGTTACAAATATCAATCTCACCAGTAGCTTTAAGATGAGAACCATTTTCTGCAGGAATCATTTTTTGAGGTGGCAACGGGCCCATTCGATGTGTCCAGCGATTGAATGAACATCTCAACCAGACCTCAGATTTCCCATTTAGAACAGTGTTTGCAGGATTGTAAAATAAAGTAACTGTGCTTCCAGCCCGGACATCAAGGGGGTCAGTATAGACTATATGTTTTTGAGACAACAAAAATGTCCTCAAAGTCTTTTCTTTTGTTTCTGCTTTCAAACGTGCAGTTTTTTCAGCCTGCGTATGGAAGATCGAAAGACAATATAAACATAAATCTGGGAGTACAGTGACTACACAGCTCATAGAGGCAAGTTTTTACACAAAAGAGGTTAGAAAACTAAAAGTGCAACAGAATTTAATGTTAATTCCTACAATACTTCCAGAACACACCAACCTTAGCTCGTATAGCTTCTTCTCTTAACTGTCGTTCAGTCTGAAGTCTTTTAAAAATTCTTTGTTCTTCCTCAACCCAAGATTTAGGGACAGATTTAGGGACAATGGTATGAAAATCTTGCAAACTATTGTTGTCATAAACAACTGCTTGCTGAGGTGGACCATCAGCAAAAACCCAGTTCAAAACAAGCGCACGATCAGGTACAAGAACTGCAGGCACCAAATGGTGTGTTGATAAATATTATAAATAACTTGCAATATACCGGATAAAAGGGATAAAAAAATGCAGTAACATATTCAAAGTAAGAAAAGCTTGAAGCAGAAAGTACTTAGAATTTAGTGTGCAACTCTACCAAAGCATAAGTACTATCACCAAAATCCATTTTCCTACTAACTCTAATACTAAAATAAGAATGTGAAGTTACCAGAAGTCATATGACAAATTTCCAATTTACACATTCTAAATTTACACCTTTAAGACCTCACATATAATCACAAGTCACTATACAATCATAACAAACTGAAAGAACTTTATTGAACTTAAATTAAAAAGTAATTCATAAACATACTCACCATTGGCAAACCACCAGTCTCCATCTTTCTTAGATTTGATCAGCTTCGAAACAATGGCCAGCCCATCCTTCCAACTGTTATGACCTCCATGAATCCATATTTCTTTAGCATTAGAAAGTGGTCCTGAGCTCCTGTTGTAGTACAATCTGACCATGTCATTGCTTCCGAATTCACTAGGCTCAATGTACCAGACATCATCTGCTGATGTCATACTCTTTTTCATATACTCTTGCAGCATTCCCCTTTTCATTGCAGCTTCATCTCTGGCCTGAGCTCTATCAGCTTCAATTTGCACTCTTTCTGCTTCTATACGTTTTTTCTCTTCTTCTAATTTTTCCCTCTCAGCTTTCTGTCTCACCAACTCCTCCTGTTCCCGCCGTTTCTCTTCAAGCAAAAAATCTTCAAAATCAAACACAGTCATTCCACCCTCCACGACTATGTAGAAATCGAGATTGTCATTATTGTCGTAAACATCTTTCCCGTTATTGAACACAAAATCAATTTTGTACGCTTCCTTAGGAACATAGAGCTGACATGACCACCAATCCCCTTTTAGATGGCTCTTTGTCAACTCTATGGTAAATGATTTCCATTTCCAGTCATTAAAGGCCCCCATGATCATAACATCTGGTTCATTTTTCAAAGGGGAGAAACTTCTGTTAAAAAAGATCTCTATATCTTGATCAGGTTTTACAACCTCAGGGTAATAAAACAATTTGTTCCCTTTCTTGAAATTATCCTCGGCAAGCTTGTTCAATGATTCTTTATGCAAGATCTCTTCACTTTCCAACTTTAGCTTTAGAAATTCTTTTTCCTTCTTTTTGATATAACTGTCATCAACTGCATCTGCCTTTACCAACGAACTTTTGCTGGAATCATCAGTGGTTTTGATGGTCTCAAACTGCTCTACATTATTTACAATACCCGTAATTTCATCTACGCTTGAACTTGCTCCATCTGGTGCATTCTTTCCAGCTCTAAATACTTTCAATTCTTTTAAAGGCTTCACTTTTTCTTTGTTCACATGTTGATCTTCACTAGTTTCAGCAATCTGTTTCCCTTCAGCAGCACTTCCATATGCTGAAACATCAACATCTCCAGCTGCTGTCACCTTTTCCTGCAAATCATTGAAAGGCTCTTTATCTTTAACAATATCCAGCGACATATTTAATATTTATAAACTTCCTGCAGCACTACTGACCTCACTCTTTGTGATTATTTCCGCGTCTTTTGCTTCCAAGAAGCTATCATCAACTTCTGGAATTCGCCCACTTTCTTCAAGTTGGCTTATTTTATCATCCAAAAATGATTCACGCTTCGATACAACCTCTATGCCAAAACCACCACTCTTATCATCACTTCCCACATCTGATTCTGCCTCTAGATTAACATCAGACTCCTCTTCCTCACGAGACTCAATTTTTAATTGAGAAGTTTCAGTAGTGAAGCTCCCGATTTCCTTAGGTGATGAAGTATCTAGGCCTTCTTTTTCCTCATTGTTTTTTCGATCCCTTCTCTGTGTACTTGTCTGCGTTTTTGGCATAAAACCCCTCGGTGCAGTGTCTTTAGACCTCGGAATGGAAGTTTTCTTAGGACGCCTCCTTGAAAAGTCTGCATGGCATAAATATATAACATAAAACTGATTTCCTTTATATAAATAATTATGTATAAACTAACAATCAAAGCAACGAACCCGCACTTGCAGCAGTTCTATATGTAACCTTGACTGCCACACGATCCATTCTCCAGTCCAGAGACTGCAAATTAGAGCAATGTGATTATCCAGACATCAAACAACAATCCACGCAAATTCAAACAAGAAAAGCTCAATCAAATTGACTATCTCAAACAAAAAGCTGACCAATACTAAAAAAATATGACAAATTCTTGTATACATGCCCAATTGAATTTTTGACCCACCAAATTAGAATCAAGTTACAATTGTAGTTCAATTGCAGACAAGTGTTACTCAAACAATATATATAAAGAGAGGGATATCACTGATTTCTTGAAGCAACAAGGTCTCAAATCTCTGATCATTTAAATGGGAGTTTTTTTTGCGTGTAGTTCCACAAAATGCAAGAAGTAAGAAGAATCAGATAACAAAAATCAAGAAAATGTATCAAAATTGAACAAGTAAAATGCAGAGAAAATCAAAGGTTAGCCAAATAAGGAGCATTATTCTTGGTGTTTGTTGAATTAATTAATCAGAAAACGAACAAGTTGAAGTAAAGAGGAGTTACTTGTGTGTTTCCATGAGGAAAGAATCCAAGAAAAGGCTTGATTCTGAAATGGGTTGTGTGAGACGACACCGTTCTGCAACTCAGACACCTCTGCAGCGGCAAAGGGACCTCCATCGTCGTCTACTGTTAACTCTAGGCAACCGTAAGAATTAGTTCAGTTTGCACTTCTCATTTGAAGATTAAGTTCGAAACATAGGATCTGTCACTTTCTGTTTTCTTTTTTTGTTTCTTGAATTATGTGCTATCACATGTTTGTGTATACATTTAATTAAATTGTGGAAAGGTACAGAGGCGGGCAATTTACGTGAATTGTGACAACTCCGTAGCCCTCAACCCAACATTCTCAAAACCATAAATCTTGCATTATTCTTTTAATTATTATACTTGACCGCTCGGTTTAGGATTTTAACGGTGGTGATTGACTGCCAATATGCCTTTTTTATGTTTTGAGGTCTTGCTTGGTGTAAAATGGTAGTTCTCTGTTACTTTGAAATTTACACACTTTTCATATATGAATGTTTCATACCAATTTACACATTCTATAAAATGAAATATTGTCATAACCTTCCCCCTTAAAATATACACATATTTACCCATATGTCATTACTTTTTCACACTCAACCTACCTTTTACTTTACTTTATTCATAAAAGTTTACAAAACTACCCATCAAAATATCACTCACAGCTTTTTATATACATACATATATATATATATATATAATTAATATTTTTAAAAAAATTAAAAGGCAAAAAAAATATATATAATGAATCGCGGAATCAGAATATCTAATTTAAGTTTACAATAATATTATAACGGTAAAATATTAAATATGAATTTATTATGCACTCTTTCTCAAAAAATGACCATAGTAATTACCCAAGGCCCAATATCTAATTAAATACCACAACAACATGCGTGAGTTGGGAAATTCTCAAATGCACCATGTGCACCAAAACAGATTTGGTGCACATGCTTTTGTCCTTATCCTCCCACCCTAATTTATTATCCTTTTTTCTCTACTTATGGTTATAATTCCATTTTTTTTTCTATTTATTAATTAATTAATTTACCATTATTAATTAATTACTGTTCTCATTTTTATGGACCAATATTTACAATTATTAATTAATTTACAATTCTCAACACTTAATTAATTAATTTACAATTCTCATAATAAGAATTACACTTAATTAATTAATTTACAATTATTTTTTTCTTATTTTTTTTTTTCTTTTTTTTTTCGTTACTCACTTCCACTTTTCAATAATTACTCACTTTTCAATAATAATAGTCCCTACTTTTCATTAATAAAATTTCCAATTTCACTAATAACAGTTACCACTATTCAGTAACAAAATTTCCACTTTTCACTAATAATAATTACCACTTTTCACTAACAAAATTACCACTTTTCACTAATAATAGCTACCACTTTTCAGTAACAAAATTTCCACTTTTCAATAATAATAGTTACCACTTTTCAGTAACAAAATTTCCACTTTTCAATAATAAGAATTACACTTTTCAGTTAAAATATCTACCACTTTTCAATAATAAAAATTACATTTTTCAGTTAAAATATCTACCACTTTTCAGTAACAAAATTTCCACTTTTCAATAATAAGAATTACACTTTTCAGTTAAAATATGTACCACTTTTCAATAATAAGAATTACACTTTTCAGTTAAAATATGTACCACTTTTCAATAATAAGAATTACACTTTTCAGTTCAAATATCTACCACTTTTCAATAATAAAAATTACATTTTTAAGTTAAAATATCTACCACTTTTCAGTAACAAAATTTCCACTTTTCAATAATAAGAATTACACTTTTCAGTTAAAATATCTACTACTTTTCAATAATAAGAATTACACTTTTCAGTTAAAATATCTATCACTTTTCAATAATAAAAATTACATTTTTAAGTTAAAATATCTACCACTTTTCAATAATAAGAATTACACTTTTCAGTTCAAATATCTACCACTTTTCAATAATAAGAATTACACTTTTCAGTTCAACTATCTACCACTTTCAATAATAAAAACTACATTTTTCAGTTAAAATATCTACCACTTTTCAATAATAATAATTACATTTTTCAATAACAAAATCTGCCACTTTTCAATAATAAGAATAACATTTTTTTCAATTTTAATAATAATTTTAACGGTACAATTTATAATTAAATATACTCGTTTTAATTAATTAAGTTAACAATGATAACAATAAGCAAAATAAAAATGAAAATTATAGATTAATTAATAATTGTAAATTAATTAATTAAGTGATGAGAATTGTAAGTTAATTAATAATTGTAAATATTGATAAATAAAAATGAGAACTGTAATTAATTAATTAATTAAGTAATGAAAAGTGGTAGATTTTGTTATTGAAAAATGTAATTATTATTATTGAAAAGTGGTATATATTTTAAATGAAAAATGTAGTTTTTATTATTGAAAGTGGTAGATATTTTAACTGAAAAGTGTAATTCTTATTATTGAAAAGTGGTAGATATTTGAATTGAAAAGTGTAATTCTTATTATTAAAAAGTGGTAGATATTTTAACTTAAAAATGTAATTTTTATTATTGAAAAGTGATAGATATTTTAACTGAAAAGTTGTAGATATTTTAACTGAAAAGTGTAATTCTTATTATTGAAAAGTGGAAATTTTATTACTGAAAAGTGGTAATTATTATTATTGAAAAGTGGAAATTTTGTTACTGAAAAGTGGTAGCTATTATTAGTGAAAAGTGGTAATTTTGTTACTGAAAAGTGGTAATTTTTATTAATGAAAAGTGGAAATTTTATTAATGAAAAGTAGAAACGAAAAAAAAAGTTATTGATGAAAAATAGAAACGAAGAAAAAAAACGTGAAAAAAAACAAAAAAAAAAAAAACGAAAAAAAATGAAAAGTAGAAACGAAGAAAAAAAATGTGAAAAAAAAAATGAAAAAAAAAAATTATTAGTGAAAATTTTATTAATGAAAAGTAGAAACAAAAAAAAAAGTTTGGAAAAAAAAGGAAAAAAAAACGGAAAAAAAAAAAGGAAAAAAAAATAAGTTTGGAAAAAAAAATGAAAAAAAAAACAAAAAAACGAAAAAAAAAACAAAAAAGAAAAAAAAACGAAATAAAATGAAAAGTAGAAACGAAGAAAAAAAAAACGAAAAAAAAATTATTAGTGAAAAGTGGAAATTTTATTAATGAAAAGTAGAAACAAAAAAAAAGAAAAAAAAAACGGAAAAAAATAAGTTTGGAAAAAAAAAACGAAAAAAAAAAACGAAAAAAAAAAACGGAAAAAAAAAAGTTTGGAAGAAAAAAAAGAAAAAAAAAGTTTGGAAGGATTTGAACATGTGACCTCATGCTTGTGAAAGATATCTATAACCACCCTGTGCATTAGTGTGCACGTGCACCCTGTGCACAGGAGACCAACTCGCGTGAGTTGTGTCAATAAATTTCTCAAAAAATGACCATAGTAATTACCCAAGGCCCAATATCTAATTAAATACCACAACAACAGGGCGTGAGTTGTGTCTATAAATTATCCAGAGTGCTTTCAAATTTTGTATTCCATATTTCTAATTTCCATTCCAAATTTCCAATATACTTTGTTGCATGGCTATATCTCATCAAGACATTGGATCGATGATCACGTTTGGCAATCTACATCCGGCTTTCCCTCTCAGTTTTTCACTATCCACGATTACAGTTATATTATTCATTTATTTAATTTTTATTATTTTAGTTTCTTTTATCTCTGATTCTCTATATTTACTTTATTGTTTTATTGTTTATTGTTATTTAGTTATCAATTTTTACCTTTTTTTTAATATAAATATGTTTTCTAAAAAACATGAATTGGTAGTGAGAAAAGAAAAAAAAGAAAGAGATCTGAAAAGCTAGTTTTATCAAAAAAAGGAGTTACAAAAAGGAGTTACAAAAAACATGAATTCTTTCCAAAAAATTTAGGACAATCGAAAGACTTAAATGATAATGTTACTAATAGTGCACCAGAACTAAATAATATAGATTTAAATGATTTGAATGGACAAACTATTGCTGCTTAAAAAATAGATTTGAACAATTCAAACATATGATAATATTTTTGGATTTTTATTTGATTCAAATAAATTAAAATCTTTGGATAATAATAAATTAAAAGAATGTTGTGAGAATTTAGGAATACTATGAAACATGACAACTCTTTAGATATTGATTCAAATGATTTATTTTCTGGACTAAAAGTGTTGCACTTTATCAACAGAAACTGGCCGTGGCATCAGCTGAAAGAAGTTTTTCTAAATTAAAATTGTTAAAAATATATTTACGATCCACTATGTCACAAGAAAGATTAAATGGATTAACAACTTTGTGTATTGAAAAAGATATGCTAGAACAAATTAACTTTGAAGATATTATTGATGAATTTGCTTCTCAAAATGCTAGAAGAAGTCATTTTAAATGATTTATTTTTAAACGTTCATTCATTTTTAATATGTGCATGCATATTTCACTTATTTTATTTGATATTGTTCAGAGAGAAGGGGCCCATTTTTCTTATTCGCCCCAGGCCTACAAAATCTCAGGACCGCCTCTGATCATTCCTCTGGGATAGGAGGGAGTAATAATTTATCAATTTTATACTACACTACTTATAAAATGGTTTTAAACGGCTATCTTCACCTCACTGTTATAATTTTAAAGTATTAATTTGGAAAAAAAAAATTCCATAAATATTAAGAGGTCGCTTGATTCATTTTTTTAACGAAAATGCTAATAAAAATGCATTAAAAATTAAATTACAACAAAAATGATGATTAAATAAATACTGAATACGGAGTATTATTTATTGAAATATATATATATATATATATATATATATATCCACATCCACATGTGGAGTGAATAATTTCTTATATAAGAAAATTCAATGGGATTTTCTATAACAACTTAAATAAGAATTTGATTCTCTTCCTTTTTTCTAAGACATAATACAAAAATAGAGATTCACTATTCTATACAATACCATCCCACGCTCTAATCATTAGAAGATCATTTAGATTTGGATATTAGAAGCGATTCGTATAATTCATGTGATCGTGTTCTAATTAAGAGGATCACAGTACGTATGTGGAATTCATTCGGGTTCGAGATATCTTCCGTTGCATTACTAATTATGAGGTTGGTCATTTTAATCTATAATTAATTTCAACATTGGTATCAGAGTCAATGTGTTGGTTTCTCGTACGTATGTTCATGTGCTTGTATGTGATTTATGTTTTTGGTACTATTTTTACATTACATACGACATAAATGAAGATTCTATAATTTTTTCAAACGGTGGAATTAAAGGCTGATTTTTCTACTGTACATGCATAGTATAGTGTAGATGATTATATCTAGAAAATATCATAATTTGTTGTCTTACCGTTTGAGAGAAAAAAAACATTCTTTGAAAATATACATAAACTCTAACTGGAAATTACGAATAATATATAATGAATCATGATTAGTTCTTGGTACTATATATAAGTACGTTGAATGTGGATTCCATTGATATAAAGTTCGCTAATTTTGGTCAAGGAATGAGTGAGATATGAATTTTTAAAATATTCACGTTTTTTGGGCAAATCTAAAAAAGATTCAGAAAATATAGGGATTGTATTTAGAGAATTTTAGACATTCTCTAAGGGCCTATGTGTAAATTCCGAAATTTTACCATTGACCGAGTCAAGGCCTGGTTCAACATCAGCGAGTCGACTCATTAGGTACTGAGTTGACTCAGCTCATAACTCGGCGGCGAAGTGGTGGAGATCCGACAACAGTCAAGACGGCGCGTAGTAAACATGCGCGCCGGAGATGGCGGTACACGGTGGTATGTGTAACACGCACGTGGACACAGTGACGGCGCGTGTAACACGCGCGCGGATGCGACAGCGAAGGGCAGCGGTGTGTGAGGTCCACGTGTCGAGGCTGCAGGCGGTCCGTTAAGGCACGTGGCGACGCGTGAACTAACCACTGCCGCGCGTTCTACCTCCTGATGGCGCATTCGGGCGCGTCATAGTTGTTTCAGGCGTGTCGGGCAGATTTCTGGTAGGCCGGGACTGTTTTAAGGCATGCAAAGCTATTTTTTTTACACTTTCGCGCACATTTAATCTTGTTTCGGCTCATTTTGACTCTGTTTTTAGTTCCGATAATTTACGTACGCTCTATTTTTTGTGTAAAATTCTTAATTTTCATAGTATTGATGTATTTGAATTATAAAAAGTTTGAATACTTATTTATTTATAGAAATGAGAACCTTAATTGAACTTATTTTATATTTAAATTGGCTAATTAAAAAATATAATTTATTTATTTACGTAATTGTGAGTTTTTGAACATTAATATGTTTTAATGGTTGCTCATTTTATGGATATGATTCGAAAAAAAATTAAGAACTTTTTTTTAGGGGTTTTACAAGATCACTAAAAGATCAATACAAATACTAGCTTAAGCTCATGATCTTCACAATCCAAGACGAATCCACCGGTATCGTTGCCCCCTCAAATTGTAAAGTAGAGAAAAATGAGTGTACCTTCTGTCCCAAATGACGTTCAGGCCTCCATTATCAAAATGAGACAACCCCATACTAAGTTATTCTCATTGTAAAAATCTAGAGACAAAAAAAAAGACAAAGAACTACTGAATACCAAATCATAAAGACATCTAGACCACCAAGATAAAATAAAATAAAACTGATCCCAACAATAGGGACAAAACGAGACTCCACCAGGGATAAGAGGTTGCACAAGGCATACTAAGGCAAAAGACTTAAAAGACACAAAAATAAAACCAAACAAACTAAGCTAGTAGAATGGAAAAATAAAATGGGATCAACGAGTCACCGATCGGTCACCATAGCTTCGTTATGGAGAATTGACCCGTTGATCCCACCTAAAATATAAAAAAATCTCTAGATCTGATCTTAGGGGAAACAATAATATTGTCGCACTAGAGGTGGCGATCTAGTGACGATGGCGGCACCGACAGCGACTTAGGCGACTCCGACAAACAAGAGGTGAAAAGAGTGAAGAAAACAATGAGAAGGTACGAACGGCGAAGAACTGTGGCCGATCTACATACATATGGGAAATGAGGTAGACTATAGAAACATGGTAGGGGAGGGAAGAGGTGGCCGAGGCTGGATTTGAGTGAATTGAGGGGTTAAGGTTAGAGGGAGGGGAGAGGTTTTTCAGGAGAGAGGAAATTGACTTGATGTTCAATAAATTTGAGAATGAGTATTCAAGCTTCATGAATTTAAGAGTACATGATTAAGAGCTAAATTTTTATTTTTATTTTGTGGAATTTTACATTATTTGATGGAGATGTATAGTTAATCGCTCTTTTATTATCACATAAGGATATTTCGATTGAATAACTCATGATTTAATTAGAGTTGAAACTTGAGCTAAGACAATTTCAAGAGAACTTAATATAGTTTTCTGAGATTAATAGTTTAAATTGAAATCTTATAAAAATAGTGATAATTTTGTGAAAATTATTTAAGATTGGATAAAAAGTTACTAGTAAAAACTAGTCGTTGTAACGACTTGTTTACGTGCTCAAAATGATTTTGGGAATCCAATGTTCTTAGCTTGAGGAGTTAGAGCATCATTCTGACGGAGAATCTCGATCCGTATTCTTTTTCCATTATTTTTCATAATGTTTGTATTAAAATAGTACTACAAGAATGCATAAAATACAACGAATATTATTTAAAATCTTCAAATAAATTGTGTGATAGTGTAGCTGAAACGAAATCTTTATAGAATAATCATTGTAGTTGGTTTATTTGACTTACATTAGTTTTTTTTTTTATTATTACCTGAACTACTTTGGGTTGTTTTAACTTTTGACATGATTTACTTTATTATGTGTCGTTGTCCGCTCCAATCACGAGGAGTGGAGACACGAGTGTACACTTTACCCAGAAGCAATGCACGGTTCTCCTTTCTAACAATGAGACAAACCCCACACTAAGGTAGCGTTGTGTTAAGAAAAAAAGAGAAAATAAAAAGGCAAATGTTACCAAGCACCAAGATCCAGAGCAATCAAGCAACACAACCTCCAAGCACCACAACAGACTTCACAAATGGACACAAGAAAGATCATCCAAAGGGACCAAAGACATGATGCGCACAGATCAAAAGAAAGCAGAAAAAACATAAAAAATACTAAGCTAAAAAACGCAGAAAAATTAACGGGATCAACAAATCTCTCACCCGGTCGGCCACCATAACACCATCAGGGAGGGTTGACCCGTTGATCCCAGTAAAAAAAAAATACAAACTCCTAGATCTGATTGTCTTGATCGTCAAAGCAATTGATTTTTTCACCTAATCGACAAATTTCGACGACACCGATGAACAAGCAATGAATGGGCGGCGACGACGAGTGAAGGAACAATGAACCGATTCGGGTGACGGTGGACGACGATCTACATAGCTTTTAGATATGAGGGAAGTGAAAGGGAAAAAACTGGGCTGAAGATGAAGATGATGAGTGGTGTGAGCGGTGGGTTTTGGGTGGTGTCTTAATTTATTGTTTAATGTTATTCGAGAACATGCTACATACATTGGATATTATCAACCATGTTATTGGTGGTTTTGGAATTGAGATGGAGACCCACATTAAAGAGGATCCAGAGACTTACCAGATTCAAATAGCTTGAGAGATGTTGATAAGCTCAATCATATAACATGATTCGTGATTGTGATCAGTATCGTACATATGATATTTGAGAATATTTAAAGGAGAAGTAGGGTCTTTCTACGGTCAGGAAGGCTTCGCCCTTCGTGATAACAGGAAATTCATTAAATAACATTGGATCATTGATCCAACGCATGAGATTGATCTTATATGATTGCACTTCGCAATAGTGCGTTTGCTCTATGCAATGTGCAATCGCACTGCTTCGCTCCATTAAAAATTTAAATTAATAAATGTAAGATTACAAAAATATCCTTAAATAAAATAAGTAAAAATAATTTTTTTTAAAAAAAAACCACTATCAATTTTTAACCTTAAAAAAATAAAAATCCACCTTCTTCCCCAAAATCAAAACTCACGACATCCCAAAACTCATTTTATCTGCAACTCCCCCCAAATTAAATATCTGGAAAAAATTATTGTTTATACTTGATCTGTAACCCTTTGATTCATAAACCCCATATTGATTTCTCCCTTCCATTATAAAATAGTGATCATGATTGGGTTCAAGAATCTCAATTGGTCGCGGGAGCCCAGTTTCCGACGACTCTCCATCAACGAAAAGAAAGAAACAATTTAGGAATTCTCGCCTTCTAGACGGTGAGAACAATCTCCAGATTATTTCTCTGTACAAATCCATTTCCGACGAAGAAATCTCTAAACTGAAAAATGGCGTCATCAAATTAAAGGGGTTGCGTTCTTAAATTCCGGCTACGAGGGCTCAGAGATGGATAACCTCTACGGATTTCGTGGCCAGATTAAAATTTTGCACCAGTGTTTTTTTGTGAGTAAGCAAATTATGTGGGGTAACGGTGGCGGCGGGGCGGCGACGAGGATGGTGTCATGGTGGCGGCGGCATTGGCCAAGGGCGGCGACCGGTGAAAAATAAGTGCAGGAAGGGAATATATATATATATTATGTATATATATACAGATTATAATTTATAAGTACTCCATTTTATTTTTTAAATTATGTATTTCTCAAAAAAAAAAAAGAATTTTTAATTAATTTTTTTTCATATTACAATTGCGTAATGTAAACTGGACTTAAAAAAGTGAATATTTAAAAAAATTAAAATGATTTAGATTTAAATTAAGGGTTATAAATGAAATTATATATCTCATTTATAAATATTTGAAATTTTATTTTTTTAAAAGAAGTTAAATATTTATAAGGATATTTTTGTAATTTTATATATACTATTTAGAAAATTAATTATTTCATCAATGACAAACCTATATCGCACTATGGCGAAGATGAAACACGTGTCAATTTTTCATAGGTTTCCTGTTGTTAGGAAGTGCGAACCCCAATCCTGATAATAGAAAATTCCGGAGAAGTATGGTGACATATAATAAAATTAATTTTGATAAGGATTGGTAAATTCATATAATTATAAATTTATTTAACGAGTATAATTTGTGTGGTTTTCATATTTTTATAATTAAAATATAACATTTTAATTTCGACACTAATTCCCTAATTCAGCTACCCAAATCTAAATACTCCCTTCGCTCCCATGATTTCTTTCAAACTGTGTGGTTTTCATATTTTTATAATTAAAATATAACATTTTAATTTCGACACTAATTCCCTAATTCAGCTACCCAAATCTAAATACTCCCTTCGCTCCCATGATTTCTTTCAAATTTAGGGGATGTATTTAATTGTGATTTTATTGGAATTTTTTAACTTTAAAAAGTCTATGAATTTTCTAAATGTATAGAGTTCATGCGAAGTTTGATTAATTCTTTTTATTGATTTATATAGATTTTTATAAATTTGACAAAATTGTGAAATATATTTTTTTTATTGATTTACATAGATTTTCATAAACCCCGTCGCTGAAACTATTGATACAAATGTATATGAAACACATTTGTATATAACCCAGACCCGTTCTAATGTATTATGTCTGGACCCGCCCCGCCCCATTTTTTTATATCATGTTGAATTTATTTAAGTTGTTTATCATAATTGAAAACAATATTTTTCATGCATATATACATTGAAACAATTCACAATAATATAAATATGTATACAATGATAATTACACTCCAATTAAAATTAAACAAACATGCAATCAAGGCCTTTGAGGTAAGAGAAAAAGATTGAATTGACCGGCAAAACTGATTGACTAATTTTAATTTAAAAAAAATGAGAACTATTATTATGTTTAGAAATTATAATGATAGTTTATTTTAATTTTTTAAAAATCTTTACTTTGATATGAATATATTAATGGTATAACCGATTTCTTAATAATTTAAGATTTCATAATTTCTATATTTTGAAAAATGAAAAATTGTAGAAAGTTAGTTTTTTTTTTTTTTTTTTTTTATGTGACGAGTTTTTTTAAATTAATGTTATATATATATATATATAAAGTATTTTATCAATTAAAAAAAAATCTATATACTATATAAAATCTATAATAATTTGGGTCGGGTCGGATATCCGTGAGTCGGACATAAGATCCACCGGTTCGTTCACATACGGGATAAATCCGACCTGACCCAAAGCTCGCGGGGCGGGTACATGTGAGTCGGGTCAGTATTGCCATCTCTACTTCTGACCTTTCGTCTTTAGAGATTTTGGATATTAAAATTTATTTATATATTTTTTAAGGAGAATCCAACAAAATTCATAGAGTATTAAAAATTTTTAAGATTTTTTAAAATCGGAATACAGGGTAATTTTTAAAAAAATTATGTATAAAATAAATAAGTTATATGTGAAAAAAAAATAATGACATTTATATAAAATTGATGATTGTGAGGATGAGATTTATAAAAAAATTTTCATTTTAAATTTAAAAATGTGAAAGTTGGAACGTTTAGAAAAGAGAGGTAAATATAATTTGCATAACTTTAATAATCATTTTTGAAAGGAAATTTTATTACTGTAATATTTATAAATTGACAAACTAATAAATACGTACAAATTTGCCAACACGCAAAATGAATTAAAAATCTTAATTTGGACTGTGATTCTGAACCCAAATATTACATCGGAAATAGAGCAAATAAATAAAAAAAAGAAAAATATTTATGTGCTTAACTTTTTGTGATTTATGACCGAAAAAAAGGAAAATTTATCGAGACTAATTAGAGGGAAGGGAGGGAGAACCCAAAATTAAAATT
The DNA here is from genome assembly GCA_963675135.1 of Galeopsis tetrahit. Classification (NCBI taxonomy): domain Eukaryota; kingdom Viridiplantae; phylum Streptophyta; class Magnoliopsida; order Lamiales; family Lamiaceae; genus Galeopsis; species Galeopsis tetrahit. Next base: position 75,662,415 of record OY776123.1, read on the forward strand.
GAAATTCCACCGCGCGACTATACTTGGCCGCCCCTCCCATTTTCCCGCCTCTTCATCCCACCACTACTTTAAAACCCTATCTCTCTCCCTCTTCTCTTCATCATCTCCCCCCCCCCCCCCTCTCTGAAGCCTCAAATTCTCTCTCTAGGGTTTCAACGCTCGCCTCTACTCACCATGAAATCCAGAGACCGGAGCAGCGGCATCGGATCGCCTCAGTCAATCCCGTCATTCCACAAGTACCTCAAGCCGGGAGAGCTTGCCCAACTCAGATACTCAAAAATCACGGCTAGATCTAAACAAATCGGTGCTCAGACTCTGCTTGCGCTGCGACAACTCGAATCGAGTGCAGCTTCTGCATTTGTACAGCCTCACTTGTCAATGGATGGACTTCCGTGTTTCAATTTGAGGGTAAAGAGTTATCCTCGTTGCTTTCAGCGTAAAAAACTCTTAGCTGTTACGCCATTCTTCTCGGAGGCTCAGTCTTGATCTCTCATTCTATTGGTAGCTCTTCATCTGATGCATATACAAAAGCCTGGCAAGATCTGTCTAGGGTTTATCTTTTACTGTTTGTGATTTTTAGGGGTAACAACCTTTGTAATTGAAAACAGAAATGTAGGAGAATTCCTGATCAATAAAACGAAATAATTTTCATTTTTTTTGTGCCTTCTTCTGGTGTTTCTCAAGATCATTGGTTTAATTCTGTTAATTACAGTTGATTAAAGATTTGTTGTAATTGACTTGGAAACAATGGGTTAGCATTGATTAATGCTATGTAGAATAAAAGAATGATACATACGTTTATGATGGCTGTTAGATTGGAGTGTGGATTATGAATTTATTGTCCTTGGATCGATCAATTCAATCCAATATTAATTTATTTGCTCTTGTTAATATTTGCTCACTGTTAGATTGAGTCTTTGTTCTTTGTTAATTGTTAGTATAATTGGAAACTCACACTAAGCTTTTTTTTGTTTGATTGCTGATGTTTCATTCATATAGTAGTGCTGAATTTACAATTAATCTTTAACCACAGATACATAGATCTGCATACGAATTTAATCCTTGTTGCATCATTCATAGATTTATTCGTTTTGTAGTCTTTGTGCATTTCTAAGGTTTTTATAAGGTCTATCAGATATGTTGCATAACTATGTGGTCTGGATCCCCACTGATACTTTCATGGCTATTTGTATTGAAGTTGAGAAGTAATTGCTAATATGATTCTCACATTCTAGTTTTAATGCTTTTCTGGTGTGAGATCAGAAAGAAGCAATATTAGTAAAATTTTAAAAACTGATTTTACCTAACAGTTTGCTAAAGAACAAATGTGGAAAATGAGCTGGATTTATTCACCATAACCATGTAGACTGCATCATTTTTTGTGCATCGCTTGTACAAGGAAGAAGCTAACCATCTTCCCTAAACAACAAGGTAGTTGGCAACTTTGATCTCTTTTATAGTTTTTTCAATCTCCACTTGCTGCACACAACATCAAGTCAGTGTGTTAGTTAAAAGACTCAAATTGCAAAGGCGTTTGGAAATCAACCCTTTTATGAACAATCTTATTCCATGTTACTTTTACATATCAATCTTTGAGTTATGTTTGACTGAATTTTGTTAGCATGTGACATCTTGGGTGATAGTCAGACTCTGGGTTCAAAACTCCATCCCCATAAAAGATTAGATTCTTTTAGTAAATTTGTTATTGACCTTAAATGGATTTTTGCTACTTTTGTAAACTTACTACTCCATAAAATCTGCTTTTACTATTTGAATGAAGACATTAGAATTAATGCATCCAAATTGATTTGTTGAAGATACGATCTTGAAGTTCGATTATGCACTGTTTTTATCCTGTTGATCTCTCTTAGATAACTTATTACTACTGCTAAAAATTCTGTGATTATGTTGTACATTCAATGTGTAGTTATTATTTGTCAAACTAGAAAAATTACGAATCTTTAATCAGTTTTCCATGAGAAGTGGTGAGTCAGATATTTTCCAGGGAGCTATTGCTCCAATGAGTTATGGAGAATGAACAAATTACTGAATATATGACACATAAGTTTGTTACCTCTTGTCTATTTAGTAGAGCATCAAATATCCATCTGTGGGTAACACATCTTATAGGCTGTGGATTTCAAATCCTCTAAGCTGCTTCGAATCAGGCTAGTTTAGATTTGTCACTCAATAAACTGTTGTATTGATGTACTCTGTTTGCCTGGGTATTTCTTATACCCTTCGGCCATTTTAATGAAATTTTTGATTGACCAAAAAAAAAAAAGTAGAGCTCAAAGAAACTCTTTTTTTTTTTTGGTACATCCTGGTTTCCGACTTGGTTGTTATGGTAAGAATTTTACCAGTTGTCCACAGTTTGATGTAAAATGAGGGCGACACTCACAGTTTCCAAATTCATTTGATCTCAAAATTAATGAGAAGACATGCTAATCTAACTGAAATGATGATCTCCAAGATTCTTATCTTTCACAATCTATTCAGTTCCTGTAAGATTTATCTTTGTATTTCATCTCTATACTCTCCCTGATGTAACATCCAGATTAAAGCATCGTTTAAAGTTCGGTGAAATTCAGAAATATAGTTTTTTGCTCTGCATTACTTAAGCTGTGGTTTTTATGCTACAAGTGGAGAAATCCACGTGCAATAATCACCAGGACAACACTGATACAGAGTATGCTTCTTCTTACACACCTCTCATGATAATTGTGTGAGAGAGATTGCATGTTTTCTATCAAAAATAAATAATCCTAGTATATTTCTTGTATTGTAACTATGGTTGCTGATGCTTTTTAATGGTTTACAACATTTGCTGGAGCTGGAGAAGTACAATTACTTTGGAATGTGGGAGACATTTTGTATTTCATCTGTAAGATTTATCTTTGTATTTCATCTGCTCTATACTCTCCTTGATCTAACATCCAGATTAAAGCATCGTTTGAAGTTTGGTGAAATTCAGAAATATAGTTTTCTGCTCTGCATTACTTAAGCTGTGGTTTTTGAAATCCATGTGCATCAATCACCAGGACAACACTGATACAGAGTAGTATGCTTCTTCTTACACACCTCTCATGATAATTGTGTGAGAGAGATTGCATGTTTTCTATCAAAAATAAATAATCCTAGTATATTTCTTGTATTGTAGATGCTGATGCTTTTTAATGGTTTACAACATTTGCTGGAGCTGGAAAAGTACAATTACTTTGGAATGTGGGAGACATTTTGATTCTGTGGTTCATCTTTGACTGGATTACATATTGGGTTGCATATTATGACAGAAACATATCTGCTCATCGCTACACATGGTACTTTTCTTCTATCCCATCTTCGATTGAATTTGGACTAGTTGGTCGGTCCATCCTAGAAAATATTAGCACCTAGATGAATGAACTATAGTATATGGTGTCTTCACTCATTCAATCAAACAGTCACTATAAGTCTATATCAAGATTGACTGACAGATTTAGTGTGTTTGCGAACACAAGAACAACTTAGAGAATGACTTATTTTCAGATGAAGTGAGAATGAGAATCACACAATGGGTGGTAAGAATGAATAGGAGATATGAAACTATTTGGGATAGCAATTCTCATTTCATAAAGAATGAGCACACCGCACACGGAACAAGTATGGCTAAAACCCTATTTGGACATTTAAGTAGCACCCAAGTTCATATCTAATGTATGTTTACATCTACTTATCAGTGCCTCTGGTCTTAGGCTTCATGATTACATTCAAACTATTCAGCATTACTCTCCATTTTGAGTGACATAAGATAAGCAAGTATGCCTTGCACAATAGATGAACACAGTATTCATACAGATTAGTAACACATGAAATTAAACTAGCATGCATATGGAGTTAGCAATGAAACAAAAGATGAAAAAATTCACATTATATATATTTAATGTGAGTAAAATGCCTTTAGTTACAAAATAAAAATGGGAATTCTCATCTTGCAGGAAATTTTGTACGCGGCTGAGAATCAGATTATCAAAGTGTATGGTGAAATTATTATTCTTAATGAGCATAATCGAATTGAGAGGAGAAGTAGGATTATGGGGAGACGATACTCTGCTCAGCCCTGGGCGTTGGCACCAGCAACAATCTCCAGAATCTCTCCGGTGATCTTTGCTTGACGCTGTCTGTTGTACACTTGTGACAAAGATTTCTTCAAGTCTGAAGCATTATCAGTAGCATTGCTCATGGCACTCATCCTAGCAGCAAGTTCACTGGCCAGTGATTCTTGCAACGATCTCAAGATTTGACTGTTCAAATAAAGAGGCAGGAGTGCATCAAGAATCTGGACGGGGTCCTGTTCGAATTGCAAGATGGGCGAAAAATCGACAGTTTTAGTCCTCACAACATCTCTCTCCACAGTCAGCTTCCCTTCCTTTGTAGTCAGTCTGAAGAACTCGTCATCTGCAGCATCAACACACACCCCATTCAAATCACATATTTCTCCCTTTGGTGATAGAGGAAGCAAGGTGTGAATGACGGGATCAGATTTGACCAAAGAGACAAACTTAGTGTAGAGCAGCTCAACCTTGTCCACCTCTTCACTCACAAACAGAGAAAACACATCATCTGCAATTGCTTGAGCTTCTTTAGCAGTGGGAAGATTGGTGCCTTCGAGAAACTTGTCGACAGGGATGTAAGGCCTGCGACTGAAATAGGTGTTTCCCTTTTTGCCCACACTGATGAGAGTGTAGTCAAGGCCGAGTGCCTTGAGCTCACGGATGCGGGTCTCGGCCTTCTTGATGATTTGATTATTGAAACCACCGCAAAGGCCTCGATCGCCGGTGACGACGACGAGAGCCACCTTCTTGACAGGGCGGACCTTGGTGAGAGGAACGTCGATGTCGTCTGTCAGGAGCTGCTCGTTGATGTTGTAGAGAACTTCAACGAGTGTCTCGGAGAAGGGCCTTGCATTGACGACAGCTTCCTGAGCTCTTCTGACCTTAGCAGCAGCAACAAGCTTCATGGCCTCTGTGATCTTCTGGGTGTTCTTGACGGATGCAATACGGTCACGGAGCTCACGGAGACTGCACTGGATTTGAGTGGAAGTAGATGATGATCGACTGGGCGTGGAAGAGGAGGAGGAGGAGTTAGAGGTTGGGAGCTGAAACGGGGCGATGAAGGAGCGAGAAGAGAGTGCACAAGGGTCGGAGAGGGAAGGTTTTGAGGAGACCCACATTGTCAGATTCGCCATTGAAGAAGCTCTCTTTGTGCAGAATGCTCAAGAGAGGAAGATGACAGGCGTGAGTTGTGTTGTGATGAGAGATTTTTGGTTTTGAGTCTTATCTGTATTGTATTGTTTTGTTTTGTTGATGTGAGCTTTTGTGGGTGGATTTTGTTGGACTCAAATGAGAGGTGGAGGGAGAGTGAGTGAGTGAGAAGATGAGGTTTTAGGATAAGGATTTTCAAACTTGCAGTAGAGAATTAGATTTAGGTACGAGTCACGTAATCTTAAATGTAGTAGGAGTAATTATTTTCATGTTCATGGCCATGAGCTCATTTCTTTTGTGAATTGCAACATTTATATGCAATTGCATGAATGAGTCATAATTTTCATTTTATGTTAAAATTTTAGTTGAACAATTGAAAATATATCTACATTACTTAAAATCAAACTATATGTATACATTTAAATGCATACAAGAATTTATCATCATTTAATTTAAGTAAAACTTCAATTTTTTTTTTAAATTTACAACAGTCAAAGAGTAAAACCTCAATTGGACTGAAACAAAAATTTGTTGTTTTGTAACTCAAATAACCCATTTACGCTAAAAATAACAAATTGTGCAATTTAAAGTATACATTATTATTATTAATCTTAAGTAGAGAAATGAATAGTATGATAATTTTTGGGAAAATGAAATGTCAGCAGCACTTGTTCACAAAATGCATGATAGAGATAGAGAGGCCGAATATGCGGAAGCATGATTTTCTGTGTACAGTGGAAAATATCCAAGGGTGCGAACATGTGATGCATAAGAGCCACCATCAAGAATATCGCATTACCAGATCTTATGAATATGATAAGCAACAAAACACCACTGATTTAATCTTAAAATTCCCCTCAAAAAAAAAAAAAAAAAAAGATTTAATCTTAAAATTGTTTTTCTTTTATTTAATTCAAACCTTATTCTTTATGTGACAACCTAATTTAAAGAGAATTTCAACAAAAACTGCTAAAAACCACTTCTTTATTTTCAATCATAATCTAAAATTTTTCCAAACCCCCTTTATTTTCAATCATAATATCCTCATCAATTCTGCAAAATCTGCAGCCACCAATCTTTGACAACCCCTATGTGCAACGCATAGTTGCAAAAAATATAACAAAATTATGCTCCCCTACATAAAATCAACACCATCATGCCTTTAATTAATTGATCAGAAGCAAACCTTAACTACAACAGGGTAATTGCACATGCATCAGAAATACTTTTTTATACTTGTTTTACATCTACATGTTGTACTTCAACTCAGGAGAATTATCTTCAATAACTGGACCAACAATGGCTTCATACGTATGACTATCTGGGATCACCCCCTGGAGAACAAGATAATCGTGCATTCTGACGACTTCTTCAGAACTACTCTTCTTGCTAATGTTTGTGACTAGGGTGGTGTAAGTAACATAATCTGGAGTAATTCCCTGAGAAAGCATCACACCCACAAGTTGTTTGGCAAGCTCAAATAATCCGAATTTGCAAACAAAGTTGATCATAATGTTATAACTGACCTCGTTTACCAAAAAACCTACTTTTCTCATATATGTAAACAAATCAAACGCCTCTTTGATCTTCCCCATGCAGCAATAGCAATTCAACAATGTGTTAAAACTTATGGCATCAAACATATTCAACCTTTTCATCTCATCTAACAATAGTACTGAAAATTCTGCACATTCATCTTTGCAAAAACCATTCAATATTGAATTGTAGATTACCAAGTTCGGATTCTTTTCTACCTTAATCATGTCAGTGAAAATCTCAATGGCACTTCCCATTCTTCCCAATCTGCAGTACCCATCGATTATAGTCCCATATGTGACCAGGTCTGGAATTAAGCCTCGAACAAACATGCTGCAGAGCAGTTGTCTTGCTCCAGAAATGTCCTTGCTTCTGAAAAGATAATAGATGAGAACATTGTGAGAGAAAGCATCTTCGATAAGGTTCATATCTACAATCCAGTTATGAAGTTCTAGAGCTTCATTAAAACGGCCATTTCTGCATAATCCATTTATGATTATGGAGTGGGTGTATTGATCAGGGGGTATGTGATTCTTAATCATGTTGGACAATAAGGATGAAGCTCCGCTGGTATCTCCTTCCATGTATAACCAGTGTATAAATGAATTATAAACAGCTGAGTTCGGAATCAAACTGTTTTCAACCATCTTATTACATAGCCTAAATCCCTCTTCTAAACATCCATTCCTCGAATACCCATCAACAACTGTAGCATACGTCCTTATATTAGGCGTCACACCCATCTCGGTCATTTTATCCAAAATTTCTTCAGCAATTTGAGGATTACCGTTCTTGCAATAACCATTGATGAGACAATTGTAAGTAACTACATTAGGGGACGCATAGCCCCTTGACATTACCTCAATCTTCTTAACAAGCTTACTTGCTAAATCGAGGTCATCTGCCCTACAAGCTTCATCAATAAGCATATTGAATCCAACAATGTTAGGATATATCCCCCTCTTCAACATCCTATAAAAAACTGACAAAGCTTCAGATAATTTGCACTCCTTACAAAAAGCATAGATTAGCAGATTAAAAGTATTCACATTCTCATAATACTCATGAGAAAGCATTTCTCTGTACATCACCCAGAACCTGCCAACATCACCTATCTTCAACAGATGGTTCAGAAAATTGTTCCATGCATTAATTGAAACCCAATTGCTTCCCATTTTCGATTTCTTAATCACCTCGTAGGCACTTTCAATTGCCCCAATTTGTGTGCAGGCCCTAACCAATGCATCAAAAACTGCTCTACTAGGAAAACATGAATCAGAGCTACTGATTAATGCTTCCAAAATCTCCAAAGGCAAATAGCCTCGGGATACCATCAACTCTTTGATCAAGAACAATGCATCATCAAAGTTCTCTCGTTCTACCATAACATGAATCACAACACAACAAGACTCTAGCGAGCAAAAAATGCCTCCTCCTACTCTTTGGTAGAACTCTAAAAGGAGCTTCGGAGAGCTCTGAAGCTCTCGAAAAACACGAGGAAGCAAACAAGTCGTAAGACTTGGAGACAATTGGTCCAAGAACTCCCATTTCTTCTGTTTTATATTCACACACACAGCTTTAAAGAGTATATCTTCGGCACCAGGGGCCGTAATTTTTTTTCCAATGTGTAGGCGTCTGACAAAAAGACTTGTACTCTTAGATGAAAACAAGCCCAACAACATAGAAAGTTAACTCCTCTGATCATAACATTGCCTCTCCTATCCTGAAAGAAAATGTAATCTATGTCAAATATGTATCAAATACTAGCAGCACAAAGAAAATAATACTCAATGAACGAAATATCAAGTAAAGCTAAGTCTGAGGAATTCTGATAACTTAAGCAGGAGAAGTAGTGTTGCGATTTGAAGATAAAAAGAAACATTTTAGAGTACAGGGGAGAGCTTGAAGATTAGAAAAATCAAAATTTATCCAACAAAAGCCAGTAATGATTAACCAGGGCCTTAACAGAACATGAATGTGATCAGAAGCTCTCTTGAGAAAAACAATACAGTAGTAGATACACCCCACCAAATATTTTAGTAAAAAAAAAAAAAAAATATACGTAAAAATACTACTCCACTATTAAGCACTAATTTCTCCCCTTCCTTCCCTAAGACCTAACGCGGCCGCCCCACCCTCCACCTTCACGGGCGCCATCGCAATATTAACAAAAAATTGTAACTTGAACTACACATAAAGCAAATAAAATGAAACCAAGCAACAAAACCTTCTGGTGTATAGAAGAAACCTTAACTTATAGCAATAACTTTGCATAAATTAATACCCAAAATTAGAGAGTCTAAGAAAATGATAATATGTAAACTACAAACCTATATCAAAGGTATAAAACATTGCATTAATGGAGCAAGCGACGTACACCCATTCAACAGAAAACAAAGCGAGAAAGTTATTTTGTGCAAAAAATAAGATTCGAAAGCCACCTGCAAAAAGTAAGATCAATGGACCAGGAAGCGACCGGGATTTCTGAAAAAAACAGACGGAGCTACCTGCTTGCCGAGGCGGGGAAGAAGCAAGGGGCGTGTCCGGAGCGGTGACGGCGGTGGTTGGCGGCTGTGGGCAGCGGCAGTTTGGTTTCTGCAGAGTGGGGAGGAAGAAAGGTTTCTGCAAAGTGGGGAAAAGAGATGAGAACAGGATTTTGAATGGGTTTTAAAAATCAATTTTTAACCCAATATCTGATTTTTAAAATAAAAAGTAAACGTCATCTTATAAACTTACTTTTTTTTTTTTTTTTTTTTTAAAAGCATAAAAATTTAGTTTTTTTTATTGCAATGACATTGAGGTTCAAGTAGCCCAGTCATAAAGTTTGGGGGTCTACCCAATTAAAACACTTATCGAAAAGATGAGATTCCCTTGCTAGGGTGTGCGCTAGTTTATTTGCACCCCTCCTTACAAAGGTTATCGTGACATTCATGAAAGAGGCCTTTAAGGCTCTGCAAGCTATTACAAAGTTGCTAAAAGTGGAGTTGAGGGTTTCCTTTGAGTTGACAAAGTCGCTAAAAGTGGAGTTGAGGGTTTCCTTTGAGTTGATGGCGTCCATTACAACTTTGGCATCGCTTTCTATGATATAGTCATCCATGCTCTTGTTTTTTAACCACGAGAGGGCTTCGAATATTCCCACTGCCTCTCCAATTGCCACGTCCATTTGTCCCATACGGACCATTGACTTTCCTCTCACAATTTGTCCATGGTCGTTGCGCATAACCATGCCCCAACCAGTTTGGTTTGTGTCATTGAAGAGAGCCACGTCCGTGTTGATTTTGTGTAGGCCTGGATCAGGCGCGTGCCATGTATTGCAGGATGTGATTGTTCCTTTGTTTCTGGATTCGGGTGGTTTTGTGTTGCGTGCTTCGTCCCATTCCATCCAAAGGTTAGCTGCTCGTTGGACTGTTTCGGTGGGTGTTCCATGGTTGTTTGTCCACACCTTTGCGTTGCGCTCTTTCCAAGTTTGATAGGATACCATCCCGAAACATGTTGCCTTCGCCATATACGACTATCAATTTTAGGAAGAGATCGCCCACATTGTCTGCTGTCGCAACACCTTGTTCAACTTTCTCTCGGTGGCCTGCAATTTCCCAGCAGCTACGGGCGTATGTACAAGAGACAAACAGGTGCCAACTATTTTATATGCCTCCTTCGCAGAGAACACATCCGACTTCATCAACGACATGGCGAGTGTGGAGGTTTGTTTTTGTTGGTAAGCAATTTTTGCTTGTGAGCCAAAGGAAATCTCTTACCTTTTGTGGAACTTCCAGTCTCCATAAGGTCTTCCATGAGCCTTCTACCTGCAATGAGTTATCACCATTGTTAGTCATTAGATATTTGTACCCCGATTTAACTGAGTACTTGCCATTTCTCTCGAGGGCCCAGTGTAGGGTATCATTGGACTCTGGTGGGGGAATGGCAATTGAGAGAATTTGGTTCTCCAGTTCTGCAGTTTCTCCCAAAGCTTGTCCTTTATGTAACCGAAGATCTCCTTTTTTTTCCTCCCTTTAAGGGACGGGAGGCCTAAGTATCTACCGGTGTTGATATCAGCATGCACCCCCAAAATCGATTTAATGTCCTCTTGTTGTGCCTCCGAGACGCTTCTACTGAAGAAAAGGTCAGATTTGGAATAATTGATGGCATGTTGGGCTTGGGCTTGTGCTAAAATAAAAGAAGCATGAATTGATTCTAACGGGCTTGGAGTGTAGGACAAGTTTGATCCTAACGGGCCTGGAGTGTGGAGCAAGTTTGTCTCTAATGGGCTTGGAGTGTAGGACAAGTTTGATAACTCTATATAAGGAGTCCTTAGGTCTTTGTTACAAGTGCACCAATCAATACACTTTAGTCTTGTATTTGATTCTAGTTTAAAGTCCTTTCTTATATTCTCTTGTAATAGAGTCTCGTGAGAGAAAGGTGAGAGTCATTGTAGACTTGAAAGAGTGTAGGAGGGTTGAGTGTCAAAAGAGAGGAATTCTGTGTGATTGTAAAAAATTATCATATAGTGATCTCTTTGGTGGGTCGTGGTTTTTCTCCGGTTTTGGAGTTTCCACGTTAAATCCTTGTGTTGTTGATTGTGTTATTTCTTCATCTTATTTCTTGTTTATTTTTCGTCTGCCCTTGGGGGAATTAATTTCCCAACAAGTGGTATCAGAGCCCGGGTGTAGTCTCTATTTATTCTTAGTATGCTCTGTGGTTGCAGCGTAGTCTGATCTTCCACATCAGAAAAGATTTTTTAGAGAGGTTCGGGGGTCTCTTTTGAGACGGTTGTTTAAGGGCAGAGAAACGGTATGTCAAAGACTTTGAGGCAATGAAGTATGACATGGAGAAATTTGATGGAAGAATCAGTTTTAGCTTGTGGCAAATGCAAGTTAAGGATATGCTAATACAATCTGATGTACACAAGGTGAAGTTAATCAAGGTGGAGCGGTGGAGGCAAATGGCTCCGAAAATGTTGTTAACGTTGTGATTTCCTCTGATCGAGGAAATGCATGAACATCCTTATGGCATGTCCAACTGCCATGAAAGAGGATGTGATGACGTTAGCTGAACCACATGTGCATTGGTTTGGCAAGGATGCAAGGTGTGTGGTGAAAGATGTCGATGGCTGAAGGACTTCTATGAATGCCAAAAGTTAGAAGTTGCACCATAAATTTCAGCAGGTATTTTTCGACATGTGCCGAAGGAAATTCTTAGAATGGGTGATTCTAAGTGTTCTACTCATATGGTGGAGTAGGTGTTCTCTGTTTTGAGAATGTTGGTTCTTTGGTTTAAGAATCATGATTGTCGGTGAAGACAATGGAGCTTTCTTTTATTTTATCAAGGTGGAGTTTGTTGGGCTTGGGCTTGTACTAAAATAAAAGAAGCATGAATTGATTCTAACGGGCTTGGAGTGTAGGGCAAGTTTGATCCTAACGGGCCTGGAGTGTGGAGCAAGTTTGTCTCTAATGGGCTTGGAGTGTAGGACAAGTTTGATAACTCTATATAAGGAGTCCTTAGGTCTTTGTTACAAGTGCACCAATCAATACACTTTAGTCTTGTATTTGATTCTAGTTTAAAGTCCTTTCTTATATTCTCTTGTAATAGAGTCTCGTGAGAGAAAGGTGAGAGTCATTGTAGACTTGAAAGAGTGTAGGAGGGTTGAGTGTCAAAAGAGAGGAATTCTGTGTGATTGTAAAAAATTATCATATAGTGATCTCTTTGGTGGGTCGTGGTTTTTCTCCGGTTTTGGAGTTTCCACGTTAAATCCTTGTGTTGTTGATTGTGTTATTTCTTCATCTTATTTCTTGTTTATTTTTCGTCTGCCCTTGGGGGAATTAATTTCCCAACAAGTGGTATCAGAGCCCGGGTGTAGTCTCTATTTATTCTTAGTATGCTCTGTGGTTGCAGCGTAGTCTGATCTTCCACATCAGAAAAGATTTTTTAGAGAGGTTCGGGGGTCTCTTTTGAGACGGTTGTTTAAGGGCGGAGAAACGGTATGTCAAAGACTTTGAGGCAATGAAGTATGATATGGAGAAATTTGATGGAAGAATCGGTTTTAGCTTGTGGCAAATGCAAGTTAAGGATATGCTGATACAATCTGGTGTACACAAGGTGAAGTTAATCAAGGTGGAGCGGTGGCGGCAAATGGCTCCGAAAATGTTGTTAACGTTGTGATTTCCTCTGATCGAGGAAATGCATGAACATCCTTATGGCATGTCCAACTGCCATGAAAGAGGATGTGATGACGTTAGCTGAACCACATGTGCATTGGTTTGGCAAGGATGCAAGGTGTGTGGTGAAAGATGTCGATGGCTGAAGGACTTCTATGAATGCCAAAAGTTAGAAGTTGCACCATTAATTTCAGCAGGTATTTTTCGACATGTGCCGAAGGAAATTCTTAGAATGGGTGATTCTAAGTGTTCTACTCATATGGTGGAGTAGGTGTTCTCTGTTTTGAGAATGTTGGTTCTTTGGTTTAAGAATCATGATTGTCGGTGAAGACAATGGAGCTTTCTTTTATTTTATCAAGGTGGAGTTTGTTGGGCCTGGGCTTGTGCTAAAATAAAAGAAGCATGAATTGATTCTAACGAGCTTGGAGTGTAGGGCAAGTTTGATCCTAACGGGCCTGGAGTGTGGAGCAAGTTTGTCTCTAATGGGCTTGGAGTGTAGGACAAGTTTGATAACTCTATATAAGGAGTCCTTAGGTCTTTGTTACAAGTGCACCAATCAATACACTTTAGTCTTGTATTTGATTCTAGTTTAAAGTCCTTTCTTATATTCTCTTGTAATAGAGTCTCGTGAGAGAAAGGTGAGAGTCATTGTAGACTTGAAAGAGTGTAGGAGGGTTGAGTGTCAAAAGAGAGGAATTCTGTGTGATTGTAAAAAATTATCATATAGTGATCTCTTTGGTGGGTCGTGGTTTTTCTCCGGTTTTGGAGTTTCCACGTTAAATCCTTGTGTTGTTGATTGTGTTATTTCTTCATCTTATTTATTGTTTATTTTTCGTCTGCCCTTGGGGGAATTAATTTCCCAACAAGTGGTATCAGAGCCCGGGTGTAGTCTCTATTTATTCTTAGTATGCTCTGTGGTTGCAGCGTAGTCTGATCTTCCACATCAGAAAAGATTTTTTAGAGAGGTTCGGGGGTCTCTTTTGAGACGGTTGTTTAAGGGCGGAGAAACGGTATGTCAAAGACTTTGAGGCAATGAAGTATGACATGGAGAAATTTGATGGAAGAATCAGTTTTAGCTTGTGGCAAATGCAAGTTAAGGATATGTTGATACAATCTGGTGTACACAAGGTGAAGTTAATCAAGGTGGAGCGGTGGCGGCAAATGGCTCCGAAAATGTTGTTAACGTTGTGATTTCCTCTGATCGAGGAAATGCATGAACATCCTTATGGCATGTCCAACTGCCATGAAAGAGGATGTGATGACGTTAGCTGAACCACATGTGCATTGGTTTGGCAAGGATGCAAGGTGTGTGGTGAAAGATGTCGATGGCTGAAGGACTTCTATGAATGCCAAAAGTTAGAAGTTGCACCATTAATTTCAGCAGGTATTTTTCGACATGTGCCGAAGGAAATTCTTAGAATGGGTGATTCTAAGTGTTCTACTCATATGGTGGAGTAGGTGTTCTCTGTTTTGAGAATGTTGGTTCTTTGGTTTAAGAATCATGATTGTCGGTGAAGACAATTGAGCTTTCTTTTATTTTATCAAGGTGGAGTTTGTTGGGCCTGGGCTTGTGCTAAAATAAAAGAAGCATGAATTGATTCTAACGAGCTTGGAGTGTAGGGCAAGTTTGATCCTAACGGGCCTGGAGTGTGGAGCAAGTTTGTCTCTAATGGGCTTGGAGTGTAGGACAAGTTTGATAACTCTATATAAGGAGTCCTTAGGTCTTTGTTACAAGTGCACCAATCAATACACTTTAGTCTTGTATTTGATTCTAGTTTAAAGTCCTTTCTTATATTCTCTTGTAATAGAGTCTCGTGAGAGAAAGGTGAGAGTCATTGTAGACTTGAAAGAGTGTAGGAGGGTTGAGTGTCAAAAGAGAGGAATTCTGTGTGATTGTAAAAAATTATCATATAGTGATCTCTTTGGTGGGTCGTGGTTTTTCTCCGGTTTTGGAGTTTCCACGTTAAATCCTTGTGTTGTTGATTGTGTTATTTCTTCATCTTATTTATTGTTTATTTTTCGTCTGCCCTTGGGGGAATTAATTTCCCAACAAGTGGTATCAGAGCCCGGGTGTAGTCTCTATTTATTCTTAGTATGCTCTGTGGTTGCAGCGTAGTCTGATCTTCCACATCAGAAAAGATTTTTTAGAGAGGTTCGGGGGTCTCTTTTGAGACGGTTGTTTAAGGGCGGAGAAACGGTATGTCAAAGACTTTGAGGCAATGAAGTATGACATGGAGAAATTTGATGGAAGAATCAGTTTTAGCTTGTGGCAAATGCAAGTTAAGGATATGCTGATACAATCTGGTGTACACAAGGTGAAGTTAATCAAGGTGGAGCGGTGGCGGCAAATGGCTCCGAAAATGTTGTTAACGTTGTGATTTCCTCTGATCGAGGAAATGCATGAACATCCTTATGGCATGTCCAACTGCCATGAAAGAGGATGTGATGACGTTAGCTGAACCACATGTGCATTGGTTTGGCAAGGATGCAAGGTGTGTGGTGAAAGATGTCGATGGCTGAAGGACTTCTATGAATGCCAAAAGTTAGAAGTTGCACCATAAATTTCAGCAGGTATTTTTCGACATGTGCCGAAGGAAATTCTTAGAATGGGTGATTCTAAGTGTTCTACTCATATGGTGGAGTAGGTGTTCTCTGTTTTGAGAATGTTGGTTCTTTGGTTTAAGAATCATGATTGTCGGTGAAAACAATGGAGCTTTCTTTTATTTTATCAAGGTGGAGTTTGTTGGGCTTGGGCTTGTGCTAAAATAAAAGAAGCATGAATTGATTCTAACGGGCTTGGAGTGTAGGGCAAGTTTGATCCTAACGGGCCTGGAGTGTGGAGCAAGTTTGGCTCTAATGGGCTTGGAGTGTAGGACAAGTTTGATAACTCTATATAAGGAGTCCTTAGGTCTTTGTTACAAGTGCACCAATCAATACACTTTAGTCTTGTATTTGATTCTAGTTTAAAGTCTTTTCTTATATTCTCTTGTAATAGAGTCTCGTGAGAGAAAGGTGAGAGTCATTGTAGACTTGAAAGAGTGTAGGAGGGTTGAGTGTCAAAAGAGAGGAATTTTGTGTGATTGTAAAAATTTATCATATAGTGATCTCTTTGGTGGGTCGTGGTTTTTTTCCGGTTTTGGAGTTTCCACGTTAAATCCTTGTGTTGTTGATTGTTTTATTTCTTCATCTTATTTCTTGTTTATTTTTCGTCTGCCCTTGGGGGAATTAATTTCCCAACAGGCCTGGCCTGAGTAAGCTTCATAAGGTTCGAGGATATCCTTTAGGTGGTGACATTCCTCGACAGTGGCTCTATAGAATAATATGCTATCGTCCGCGAAGTGCAGGTGCGTGATTTCGGGTGCTCTTCGGTACACCCTATTCCCGTGAATGAGCCCAAGCGTGCTGGCGTGTTTCAGGGCTGTAGAAAGTCCTTCAGAAACTAGGATGAATAGATAAGGTGACAGCGGGTCGCCTTGGCGTAGCCCTCGGCCAGGGATAATGGGGTCGATCTCATCGTTATTGACCCGTATAGTATACTTGACTGTTCTTACGCACAACATCATCCACCTGACCCATTTGTCTGTAAATCCCAGCTTATGGAGGATTCTTTCTAGGAATGACCAGTCGACCCTGTCATAAGCTTTACTGATGTCAATCTTGAGGGCCACGTCTCCTTGAGGGCCCTACTTTTTATTTTTCATGGCGTGCAGGGTTTCAAAGGCTATCAGAATATTGTCTTGAATCATTCTGCCCGAGAAAAAGGCTGATTGATCTTTGTCAATTAAATCCGGAAGAATCGTTTTTAGCTTGTTGCACAATACCTTGGAAACAATTTTGGACACCACATTGCACAAGGATATATGCCTGAGATCTTTTATCGACTGAGGGGGGTCTTTCTTAAGGATGAGAGTGATCATGGTGTTGTTCATGTCTCTCGGGAATTCTTCTCTGTTTAACCAATTTTTCCCTTCATTGAATATGTCGTTCCCCAAGATGTCCCAGTATTGTTTGTAGAATTTGGGGTTAAACCCGCTTGAGCCAGGTGCGGTGTCCCCTTGCATTTGGCCGATTACTGTGTCGAATTCCTTGCGGGTGAAATCGCGGGTAAGGTCCTCATTTTGGGCAGCGGTAAAAACACTTTGGACAGGGTTAAGGAATTGGCCATAGTCCTGTTGCAGTGGGTTAGCAGTAAAGAGTGAATTGAAATATGTATTAATCAAATTACACATACCTTCTTGGGTGTAAACCCACCCACCTATGTCGTTTTGGAGGCGTTTGATCTTTTTTTTTTTTTTCCGGTTTGAAGCCGCCGCGTGGAAGAATTTGGTGTTGGCATCGCCGTCTTTGAGCCAAAAGATTTTCGCCCTTTATCGCCAATAGGCTTCTTCCTGGAGAAGGACAGAGCTATACTCCTTGCGTGTGTTCTGGAAAGACTCGCGTCCCTCTGCTGAGTCGTCGGATTGCAGTCTTTGAAGGGATCGTTCCAGCTGTCGTTTCAGCAGCCGAAATCTCGAGTCAACTGATTCTCCCCATTCGGCCAGGGTGGTTCTAGTGGCTTGATGTCTGTGAGTGACCATGAGGTCTCTAAACCCACCCCAACATTTTTTGATAATGATTTTAAGGTCAGGCTCTTTGATCCACATATTCTCAAACTTAAAGGACTTTCGACGGGTTCTGGCGATGGTGGGAGCTGTGTCGAGTAGGATAGGTGTGTGATCTGAAATTGGGGTTATTAGATTTGTCAAAGTGGTTGTGGGGTGTATCGAGTGCTACTATGGGTTTCCCATGGCTTTATCAAGCCGCTGTTCGATGATGTTAACCGGGTCTCGGCCGCGCTGCCATGTGTATTGGTGGCCTAGAAGGGGGATATCCGATAATTGGCAGTCCTGGATCGCAGAACAGAAGCCATTGAATAGATGGCGAGGGTGTGGAAGACGTCCCCTTTTATCGGTTTGGGGTCAATAGATCATTGTAGTCGCCAATGCAGACCCAAGGGAGGTCATGAGATGAGGCGATTGAGCGGAGTAAGTTCCATGATAAATGGCGGCGATTGCGTTCCGGGAAGCCATGGTAGCCTGTAAGAAGCCAAGTATCTGTGTCAATAGTAATGCGTAAATTAATGTGATTATTAGAATAGTTCAAAACAGAGCATGTTGCATTATTATTTAACAAAATTGCTAATCCGCCACTCCAGCCAATACAATCAACGGTAAAACATGAATTAAAATTAAGCTTAATACAGACAGATTCCATTTTAACACCAAAGGAAAGGGTTTCACAAAGAAAGATAATGTCAGGCTTTTGAACTCGAGCGAGCTCGCAAAGTGCCGGAACCGCAGTTGGATGCCCCAAGCCCCTGTAGTTCAAACTTAGGATTTTCATTGGTCCCGGCTGGCCTCCGAGCCGGAACCAGCCGATAGGGTTGTAAACGAATCGAATCGAATACCACACTATTCGATTCATATTCGTTTATTTTTCGAATAATAAATTCGATTCGGGGGTATTCGATTCGAATGGTTATTTGATACTATTGGATTCGAGTATTCGATTCGATTCGATTTTTTAAAACAAATATTATTCGATTATTCGATTCGAAATTAATTTGTATTCAATATTATTCGATTCGAAATTTTGTGTAGCAACACCATCACCAATTCACAAGAAAACCAAGGCAAGCTAGAAAATTCAAAAAAAATTATCGGTACAAAATGAGTTTCAATTAAAGTAGAAGAAATGGGGTACAAGTACCAAATTAAATAATGGGAAAACAATTAAGAATTTGAATTATCATACTAGTATACACCATGACCTCTTGTTGTTGTCATTCTAAGGGGAACAAAATAAAATAAACGACTAAGGAGTTCCAATAACCCTACTAATAACAAGCAGAAGTGTGCGCCTATGTGGAAGATGGGGCCATGGAGGAATCGCAATTTCCACGTGTGCGTGTGTATTAGCGTGAAGAACAGGGGAAGTGTAGGGCCAGATCGGTGGTAACTGGCCGTGGACGGCGGTGGACGACCAGTGGCAAGCAGCAGCCAGCGGGACAGAGAGAATGAAAGGAGCGGCGACTAAAGGGAGAAAGTGAAATTGAATTAAGGTATTAGGGTTTTTTGAATTTGTGTATATTGTATAGGCGTGATGTAGTGATGGGCATGTGGGCTTTGGCTGCACTATTGTAGTTGTAATATTAAATAAATTAGGGATAGTTACAATAAGGGTACTTCCACCCTTAGTTTTCACAATTAAAATTTTTTTAATTGGAATTACAATTAAAGTTAAAATTGCATATAATTGTACAACTATACCCTTCAATTAAATATATTTGAATTTTTTATTTGAATTTCAAATAACATTATTATTATTATTATAAAGTCAATTAATAAATTTTAAAATTTTAAAGAATCTGCCCTCGAAATTCGCGTTCATTAATATCATAATCTCTCACAAGAACTTCGGTAGCTGCATAACGATTCAACGAAATTTTGAGCACCTTCTCGCTTCAAGCTTGTTGAAAGAAGACTTGTTTCAAAGAATTTCTGACAAGGGCTTTCAGGTACTATTTTGGGAATAAATTTCTGCAACTTATTTGTCTTTCGATTCTCATTTTTTATAAAGATGGGTTCATGCGGTTTTAAAAAGGGTTTCGAGTTTGATTTATACATTCGGTTCAGTGTTTATGCATAAATCAAAATTGGAGATTTAATTTGCTACTGCAACAAGATGTCGAGCAAATAAAATCAGTTTTGCTTTTTTTTTTTGATCAGGCAAAGAATAAAATCAGTTTTGCTATTATTTTGCAAATGAAATTCTGCTATTTGTTTGTTGTTCGATTTTTAGTTTCTATAAGATTTACTGTGTTCTGCAATTAGTTGTACAACAACAATTAATTAGCTTCTAAATCCCCAACTTCAAATGACATTTAATTAGTATATTGTTTTGATGGACAAACATAGAGTAATTTTGGGTGAAATTCGAAATTCCCAACTTTATATGAATTTTTTTATGACCAAATGAAGAAATTAAGGCATGTCAATCATTCACATGATTGGAGTGATAAAATTTGTTTATGTAATGGTGTATATGCAGATGACTAGGGGGAAAGATCGGGCATTCATATTGATGAAGAAGAAATTCAAAGAAGAGAATGAAAATAGGGGATATCAGAGTCCTTAGTAAGTCAACAAGATGTATACAAATGAGTTGACGTAGTCTTGTATATTGATGAATCCGGTGTGGAAAACGTGCATGTACTTATATGCAACAAAACTGATGAATATAAACTATATGTACATAAAAACTGCATCTGATGTATATAAACTATATGCACATAAAAACTGCATCTGATGAATATAAACTATATGCCCATAAAAACTGCATCTGATGAATATAAACTATATGCACATAAAAACTGCATTCGAGCTTGAGAATTATATTATACTCCATTGTTGTTTACAAAAGCTACAACCCTAATTGTAAAAATGGATCGAAGTATGCAATCAATCGATAAATGATGCAAGGAATAAAGAAGGGAAGTTTATCTAATGATCCATATCAATCGGGGAATCTGGATCGAATCTACAGAAATGAATTGAAGAATACGAACCAAGATATGGAAATTGAGAACGTGGTATGATGAATTGAAATAATGGGGAATCTGAAAATTGAATGAATCAAACACGAATTATTAGGCTGAAATTGGGAAAGGAAGTTGAACAAGTGTGAATGAATAGTTGAGAAAATTCTGGGAATTTGAATAAAAATAATAAAACCAGTCTTATTCACGCATATACATATTAGAGGGTATATATGGGATTTTGCACTATAATTGGAACTTAATTGTAATGTTTACAATTTTTGTTTCTAATTGTTGTATGATCTTAGAAAGTGACTCTAATTGTAGATAATCTCAATAAATTAATATAATTTTAATTTACTAAATAACTTAAGAATATTATATATATATATATATAAATCGAATCGAATACTTACGAATATCGAATCGAATATCATAATTTTGTATTTGTGTTCGTTTATTAATCGAATCAAAAAAAATATTTGTATTCGAATTCGAATCATAAAATTTCGAATACGAATATCAAAATTCGAATACAAATACCGAATCGAGTAAAATTATTTGATTCGTTTACAACCCTACCAGCCGATAAAAAATATTCCTCGCCTTCTTGAGCATTGATGGGAATTTTGCCAACCATGATGTTCTGTCTTTTCTGTTTCCTAAGTTCCGAGAGGGTAGTTTCGTCTTCTAAGTTTTCGTCATAGGTCTCCTCCGAGTCAAAGATTGGGTTGGAGATTAGAGCACCTTTGGCGGCGTGATCAACTCTAGTATTTGTGGTAACGGTTCCAACTGTGTCAGAGAAAAGGTAGTTGCCCCCCAATTGCTCTCCATTATTGTTGCCGTTTCCAAATTTGTAGCCACTATTGTTTGTAGCTCCCTCTCTGGTTTCTCCTGTCGCGTGTCCACTGTTCTCCGGGTCCGACCAAAGCCATTTATCTCCGGCGAGGGTTGGTTTACGTCTGTCCGGCGCCACAATCTCCGTGGTCCATTGGTACTCCTCTTTCTCAGCTTTGACATCAAATCTGTCCGCGCAGAAGTGCACTGTGTGATCTAAGAGGCCGCAGTAGAAGCAGAACGTAGTGAGGCGTTCATATTTGAATTTGACTTTGGTGCTTGCTCCGGATTCCAACCGTATTTTCTTGGTTCGCCTCAGTGGTTTTTCAACATTAATGGCTACTCGGATACGCATGTACCTCATCCATGATGCACCCTTGTTTGAAGCATCATATTCCATGAATCTCCCAACATAGTCACCAAGGGAGCGGCCTACTTGATCTGAGAAGTATCCCACCGGAACTTCGTGAACTTGGACCCAGAATGGGACGGTGGTCAGCGGTACTTGTGTTGGGATTTCCCATTTTTGTAGCTGGTGCAGTATCAGCATTTGGTTTCCCATGTGCCAGGGTCCGCCGTCCACTATTCGTTTGAAGTCCATCATGTGATTGAATTAGAGAGTAGTCGACTGTCGCCTACGTTATTGATCATCATTCCTCTCGCCGGTTTCCAAAGGCTAACAATTCTGCTTAGAGTGGGGTTAAAGAATATATTAGGTTCTGTGAGGAATCTCCCTAACAGGCTGAGGTGGGCTCCTCCTCCCCCCTGGTATTTCATTTAGGCCAGGCGAAAAGAGCATCTCAGTTTCTTCATCTTCGTCGTTAATGTTGAGTCTATCCATTACTTGAGCAGTGGTGTTTGTGTCAACTATAAGAGTTTTCTGTGGAGATATATAGGGGTGGGCATTTGGGTGTTGGATGATCGTGGGTGGGCCGTGTCGCAGAATATTGTAGTTTGATTTGGGTGGAATTTACACGTTTTAGAGGCACATGTGAAGCATGTTTTGATGTGGATTTCATTGATTTATGCATTGATTATGATTGTTTGAGCCGAAATGAGAGAAATGTTGTGTTTTGTCGATTTTATAGGAAATACGATGAAATTTGGAGCAAAACAGCAACCATACTTTACTGGATCAGGAAGAGGAGTGCACGGTTGGATTCGTTTCGAAAAACGGAGTGGATTAGCCAAAGGAATCAAGTCAATCCGACACCCGAGGCGAAAGTTATGCATGAAACGAGAAGGGGAGCTTAAGAGTAGGAGGTAACTCGGCCGAGTTGACTCACTCGGCCGAATCTGGAACTTTGGGCATCACTGCGCACTCGGCCGAGTGACCCAACTCGGCCGAATCTGCGAATTGGGATATTACTGCGCACTCGGCCGAGTAAGGTTGAATGTCGTAGCCACTGGAGTTTGAAGACCACTCGGCCGAGTGACTCCAACTCGGCCGAGTCGCTGCTGGAAAAAGTCGCAACACGCTTTTTAAGTGTTCCACTCGGCCGAGTCACCCCATTTTCGGTGCCAAACTTGTATTTTCTCCATTTTTGAGGGATCAACTTGCAATTATGCCATCCAAACCCTTCCCCAACACTATATAAGCCCCCTTTCTTGAAATCCAAGACATTCACCCCCAAATTCCTCAATTCCACACATAGTTACACATACTTGGAGGTGTTTTGGCCATTTCTCTCTCAATTCTTCACCAAATCAAGGAAGAAAGGATGCAATAGCTCCCAAATTCCATTCCCCACCACATTCTAGACTAAGCTTTCTCTTTCTTTTCCTTTTTATTTAGTTATTTCATTTGGATTTTGTAATTTGATTATGTTAGTAGTTAGCTAAACACACTTTGTGGTTCTAAGGCATTGTAGATACTTGGATTGAAGTTTATGATTAATTTCTTGCTTTAATTGGTGTTTGTCTCTTATTTGTGTGCTTAATTCCTTATTGCAAAGCATGTTGTTATTGGCCATGATGATTTGCTTAATTCATTGTTAATTGGGGTAAGATTGAGAGATTTATTCCGTTTAATCGTATGCAAGCATGCAACCCGGTATTATTATGATCTCGAGAGAGGATTAATTATCGGAGAGGGACTTGAATGATCTTAGGAGCTATTTTAGGCGGTGTAACGTTTGTGAGGTAGAAATACGAGCCTATGTTACATTGCGCCTTTGGTTAATTAGATCGAGAGATTAATTAATTCTTCTTGTGTGATCACCCTATATGAGATAACCTTAATGGCCATTTAAACGAGATCATAAACGGATATCTATGTGTTACAATTGCCTTGGAACCCACTTTCTTTCTTTGAGTTTCACCAATTTTACTTTCGTTTCGTGATTCGTATGCTATTTGATCGATTTCTTATTTACTCTTTCGTTGTCTATTTGTGACACATTGTTAGGCAATCTTAGGGGTAATTCAACATTCAATCTATTCGATCACGTCTACTTAGAACTCGATTAACAAACTACCCTTTTACGCTTAACCTCCCTGTGGGATCGAACTCGTGCTTATCACGCTACAATAGACGTCGTACACTTGCGGTTGTTTATTTAGTGTTGCATAACACGTGAATCATAGTGATTGCAAATTGATATGATGGCCGAAGGATCTGTGAGCCGATCGAATTAGGGAATTGATGATGGGGGATGCGCAATCAAAAGGAATCGCTGGACATCGTCTCAAATCAGGGGGAGATCTGGGGTGATCGCTGCGAACATGAACAAGTTTAATGGATAATGAGCAATCAGGGCGATCTTCAAATCGCAATGCTTTGGTATGTGAGGATCGGGAGATTTCTGGGGCGATTCATAGAAAGCAGTACGAGGCTCTCAACGGGGAGAGAGGATGCTTTCAAATCTTCCTTATAGTTTTACTTTTAAAATCAAATAAATAGATCTTTCAACTATTGATTTTGTACAATTTTTTTTATCAATAAACAAATACTCCCTCGATCCAAATTCATTATACTCATTTCTCCGGACACAAGTTTTAATAAATATTAATTAGTTTATGTATAAAATAGATATGTTGGAAGTATGAATAATGTGATAAGATATTGTGAGGTCCATTTGTAAATAAAGTGATGACAATTTGAGTAAATAAATGACGATTGAAGTGTGGGGATAAAACAATGTGAATAGTATTATTTAAAAAAAAAACGAGAATAATGAAATTGAATAATAAAAAAAGGAAAAAGAAAACGACGTAAGACGGCTTTTCTGCGGTACACATGAGGAAACTGAAAAATATATCTTCTTCGAGTGCTCCCGCTCTCACGAAATATGGATGAATTGTCTAGCTTGGCTACATATTAGGACAACTTTACACTTCAACACACTAGTTTCAACAACTTTATTAGAGGAAAAAATGGGAAGAGAAATGTTATTTGTATTTAGCCAGGTGTTGTGTGGCTTATTAAAAAATGGAGGAATGTCACCGTTTTTGGAAATGAGACACTATCCATCCCAAAATTTATGAAGGAACTCAAGACGAGACTATGGAGTTGGTTCGTGGTGAAATATCCTATATATTGTGATTTCTCTCCTTCAAGGACTGGTCATTAGACCCAACCAAATATTTAGGAGTATAATCCATTAGTCTTTGGCATATGTTACATTTGATCTACATCTCTTTATGCTCCTTTTGTAATCTATCTCAATTGGGTATTCTTTATGCTCATTACTAACAAAAGTTTCTTTTAATTGATAAAAAAAATTGGACGAAGAAAGTAATATATTGAAATAATGGGTATTAAAACTACCACAAAAGTATAGAATGCGTTGTACAATAAAAGTAAACAAAAAACAATGTTTGCTTCAATCAAAGCGTTATCTAGTAAACGATAACAAATACGGGCAATTATAAGATTTAGTCTAGTCCCCATATTTGCATGTGATATTTCTCAAGCCTACTCATATTCAGCTACAATGTCGAGACTTCACCTCTACGAATAAGTTTTCTAGAGACACTCGTTAATTTTAAAAAATAATTGTATTTATCGCTTTCCACAATAACCACGTAATATACTCCCACATACATACCAAAACTATTTTACCATTTTCTCCTCGCACCATCTTGCTACGATGAAGCAAGTTTAAAGAAGGATTATGACATAGTGTCGTCAATACTCCTAGCCAATTAAAATAGTCCATTCACACCTTGTAGGCAAAATTGCATTTGAAGAAAACGTGGCTGATTGTTTTGGTCACTTTGTCTCAAAAAACACAACATAGATTCACATCACCCAGAAGAATTTTCATTTTTTGTATGTTCATCGTTGTCGGAAGTTTACCCCACAAAACTTTCCAAGCGCGTAATTGAACTTTCAATGATGCATGACTTTTTCAAATTATCTTAAATTCCTCCATGTTCATATTCGTTGTATCTCTCTTTTGTAGCCGGAGCCACTCGTAAGCTTCCTTTGCTGTGTACTTTCCCCCGTTGAATGTCTCCATCCACGCGTCGTCTGTGTTCGATTTATGAATGTACATGTTAATAATTGAGATCATATCGTTAAGTAAAATAACCTCTCTACCAAAAAGATTATGTACAATTTTCTAAAATTAAACAAAATGAAACAATTATGCCATAGATTCTTGTATCAATTTCTTTTTTTTTTGGACAGATTGTATCAATTTCATGTATGCTCTATTTTATTTATAACTAGTGTAGAACCCGTGTAAAACACACGGGATTTTAAATAAATATTTTATTATTTAACATCATATTATTTATGTATGCAATTCATTTAATTTTTAAAATTTTAATTTGTAAGATTATATGTTGAATTATTATAACTATATAAAAGAATAACACACATATAGTTTAAAATTCAGGGTGTATAATACTTAATTTTCATTTGTAAAATTGATATAAAAATCAGTAAATTCATCTAAATTTGGAAATTAGTATTTCAATATTTAGTCTTTTATAGTTTGAAATTATTTTTAAGTTCATCTTATATATTTTTAGGTTTATTAATTATTTGAGAACGTGTAGGTAAGATAGTCCGCAATGTTATATTTTGTGTATTGATGAGAGAGTTTATAGCCCCCAAATATATAAAATATTTTCAATATTAAATAAATAAATAACTATAATTATTTACTACTTAAGGTTCTAAAAATTAATAAAGAACTATAAGCATGTGTATTAAGATAAACATCACTTTTATTTTTCTCCAAACAACATATGTGTTAAAAATGTCAAAAAAAAAGAAAAAATCACATAAAATACACATATTCTATTCCATTTAGAACTAAAATTGGATTAAAAATGTTGAAATTGGATCCATCAAATTCAAGCAAATTTAGAGGATCATTTGTAAATTTATCTCTTCGTGTCTATCTATCAGTTAAAAAAATTAATATATTAAAATTTTAATAATATTAAGATAACGGTAATGATGTTAAATTTTATCTATCAGTCAAAAAAATCAATATATTAATATTTTAATAATATTAAGATAATGGTAATGATGTTAAATTTGTAGGGATGGTCTTTGCTAGTTCAATGTTTTAAATCCAAATAAGTGATATCGAGTTCAATGTTTCTTAATAGTTCAGTATTTACAAAATTCTTCCCTTACAAAAATTAGTTTATAGTCCTAATATAAGAAAACGTAAAAAAAATAAAAAAAATTGAAGTGCCATTAACAATTTTGAAGGTGTCATCTTTGGTTGATTACATAATGAGAATTGAAACCTTCAAAAAAAATTTGAGAATTGAATATAGCCTTTTCACCCCCTAGAGGTGGTTCGAAGTACTGTACTGAGTGATATGTTAAACTATTCGGTTGCTTAATTAAAAAAAACTTGTCTGACGAAAGACCCGCAAAACTGATTAAATACGGTCTAACATTGCACATTCTATTAGCAGCAACAATAGAAGTTTCTCAATGCAAGCTTCTTCTTCATCTTCATGTTTTTCCTTCTCTTTATCATTTCCAATTAATCATGCATGCAATCTACAACATTTAGTGGTTGCATAAATGTCATATTGTGTTGCATGATCTACATTATTAGAAAGAGTGTATACCGTATGATAAATAATTGAATCTCTAAACTTACACAGTTCCAATGAAAAACAGTTATCCCAAGAATAAATAGAGGAAATTAACATATCCTCATTTGTAAGTCAAAACATTCCTTTAACCAAATCTTTTTTGAACTAAACATATATCCCACAATCTTAATTTACTTCTCTTAAGCATGTGTGTGGCAAAGTTTACGACATTCTATGTACATGTAAAAATGCCTCTAAATTATTAATAACAGAAAATCCCAAACAATTTCTTCAAAGTCTAACTTTTTCCACAGCATAAAAATTGTGATGAATGAAAAGAAATTACTCAAAAACATAGATAAACATAAGGGTAAACTGAAACGGAACCTACACTTCTCGTCGTTTTTAACTTTCCATCAATAGGTTCATGCAGTCAGCTAAAGAAAAAAAAATCTTTTCTCAGTCTATACAGAAGCATATTTTTGTTTAAATGAATCCATGAAAAGAAAGAACAAATTTTATCACCACTTTTAAATAGTGATTTGATCAATAAATGATAAAAAAATCAATCTATATTTGATAAGAATGGCATGTCGCTGTGATCCTGATGGCGACTCTGTCTTCCTTCTTTTAGAAAAGTTTTATAATTTGAGATTGCTTAATAAATGGGCACAAATAGAATTCATCTCCCATGGCTTTGGACCAAGTTCTAACTTCCAAAACTCATATCTCTGTTCCATCTAGTAGTAGTAATTACTTTTAATCTCTAAATTAGGGGGAAAATGAACTATGATACATATCTAGAAAAATTATGGGTAAGAACCATGCATATAAAGCTAGTGAAATTGCATGTGATCCATCAACTCTAAGAAATAAAGTTCTTTATTTACCTTTTTTTTTTTTGTTATGTTCACCAAATGCTGGTCCAAAGCCAAAGTTGAAATGCAGGGCTGAATTCAAATTAATAAACCTAATTTATTTTAATTAAAACATAAGCATAGAGTTGGCATCAATACCAAATCAACTGAGAAGTGTATCTTGATTCTCACCAACCTTGAACTTATATTCTCCACAAAAAAAAAAAAAAAAAAATCCACATCATGATGTGTCATATATATTTAGAAGTAAAACCAATACATGATCATCTATAAACTCATATCTTGTTCAACCAAGAATTAAAGCAAGCAAAAGAAACTATAGAGATAAAAATCATACATAATGATTGAAGATTAACATATGGCCATTAAATAAGGATGAATACCAAGAAAACAAACATTCATCATCTAAAAATTTAGAAGCAGCCTGTAATGATTCTTTCGGCGTTTAGTACTAAAAATGGTCAAAGTAAAAACAAATAGAGTTACTTACATCTGTCGGCTTCTCCATTGAAAAGTGTTTAAAATGCTTTAGATTGTTGAATAAAAGCTTCCCATTTCCCTCATAGTTCTTAGCAATTATTGTTTCTCCCTAAATGTGTTGCGTTACAGCCAACAGTCTATTCGTTGCGATCCAAATGTCCTATCAATTATATTTAACACGTAATACATTAATAATGAACAAAAAAACTAAATCAGAATTCCAAATGATTCTAAATCCAAGCACATATATATAGGTAGTAGTGTACCTAATTTGTAATGAAAATCAATTAATTTTTAGACATGATTTGTAATGAAAATATATAATTAGTTAATGGACATACCTTGGCTCTTGAGAAAAAATCTGCCTAAACTTGTTCATATTCTGAATCCTTGTTGGGCATTTCCTCGAACAACTTGCAGGCATAGTCCAATTCCCACACTTCGCATAAGGAGCCCTGAATATGGTCTGCAACAAAACATATGCATCAATTACATAATGTTATATTATTTTCGGGAAAAAAAAAAAACCTAATGTTATATAATAAGACGGAGGGAATTTTAATATTATTGATAGTACCTACATTCTAAAGGTTTTGCTTGTGAAAGGGCTATCGCCGAGCACCTCTCAAATGATACAGGAGTAGGAGTTGGTTCAGGTTTGTTGGGTTTCAGTTTTTTGCTATTGGAGGAGATACAAATACTCTTTGAGCTTTTTTTCTGCACTACCTGAAAATTTGAAAAAGTCAAAACTTGATGTTTACATGATATTAACATGTTGGAGAGAAGGTTAATCCAGATTCTTTTCAGCCAAAAAATGATGTTTGCATTTAAAACAATGAGAATAATAATAAAACTCATAAAAGAGCACAAAACCTAAATAAAATATGTGTAATAAATAAACATCGCACCAATAGATGTTATCTAATATACCTTATTATTGGGGATCATCATCACATTCAAGCTCGGCTCCGGATGGCTGTCCAGTCACCCGTCGCGAAACTTTCCCGTGTTGATTCCAGATAACCCAGGCTGCACATAAGGACCAACATAAATTATTGAGAGGATTATACACAGCATGAGAAACAAACAAAATTGACTATGTTCAAAAGATTACTATATCACATTAAGTGTAAAAGGAAGAGTAAAAAAATAAAGAACATGAACATGCCCTCTCTTTCTCTCTCCCTCTCAATATTGATCTTACTGATTAACGTAAGCAAGCTACTTAATTGTACTATAAAGAAGAATGAGATGAATTGAAAAAATATTCAAGCTTTCGATTATTATTATATATAAATACACTATTAAAGTCTATTACTCCATTATATATTATTCTAGAATTATATTTTATAAGATCCTTTTCCTTCCTGACATAGTTGGGAGTTCCCTACTACTTAAGAAAAAACTCAACATCAAATGACTTGCATCAATTTTTGTGTTCCATTTTATAATTTCATCATGTAGAAGGTATAATATATGTATTGTTAAATCAAACAACAATCTATATTTATCAAATGAATATGTATCCAAAAATCAAATACTGAAATGAATATTTGATAGATTATGAAAGGCGAAACAGTCTGAACCAAAACCTATATGGATTCTGTTTAATTTTATCTATTTCACTTAATTAATTTCCTACTTATTTAAAAGTGAATAGTATAGAAGGGTATTTGTCTACGGCTCCAAGCAACTTCAAAAAGAACAATCGAGTCTTGTGAAAATATTAAAGAACCCACGAAAAATGAAATTTAAAGAATAATAATTCTGAAGGTTCCAAGCAACTTCAGAAAGAACAATCGAGTCTCATGAAAATATTAAAGAACCCACGAAAAACGAAGTTCAAAGAATAATAATTCTCAAGGCTCCAAGCAACTTCACAAAGAACAATCGAGTCTCATGAAAATATTAAAGAAATCAACAAATTAATAATGAAGTTCAAAGAATAATAATTCTCAAAACCTCCTCTAGAAATCTTGTCAGCAAAGAAGGATAAGTTTGGACTCGTTTTCTAGGATATCCAGAAATTTAGTTACTTGTATTATCTTAGCGACATCCTTAGTGCAACTTCAATAAAAAATCAATGGTTCACCTAAAGACAGGTTTATTAAATGACTGCAAATTAGAAGTGTGGGACTAATTTAGAACACCACCGAAATAAACAATGATAGCATGCACAATATGACAGCAAGGTGGCAATGCCATCAATAAAACTGGTTGAGATACTTTATAGAGACAACCATTATATGTTACTCCCTCCGTCCCTGAAAAGCTTTCATTTGATGGAACGAAGTTTAATAAAAAAGTGTAATAATTAAAATCAGGAAGATAATTTTGTAAACTTTTTTATATAAAGTAAATAAAGTAGTTTGATTGAGTGTATGGTGCACCCCAAAAGATATTGTATGAAGGGTAAATACGTGTATATCGTGAGGGTGACTATGAAAACTTTTCAGGGACGGAGGTAGTATATAATATACCTTATTATTGGGGATCTTCATCACAAATTGCCCAGCTCCGGATGGCTGTCCCATTGACTGCATGGTGTTAGTACTTAGTACAGAGAATTACTCTGCCTTGGCTACTTGTTCTGGTATCCCCATGAGCTCGACCACTTTAGTAGCAGAGTTAGGATCTGCATCCATATCCCTTGTGACTTAAATCTTAGCTTCTGACTATAGTTGAAGATACTTGATAGTCTCACCACCTTTGACAAATTATCACTCCAACCCTTTCATTTGGTATATCAATTTTCTTGCTTGGACCTGGATAACCATATGCTGCACTTTGTGGTGGAGCACCAAGACCCAGACCTAAATGCTTCTGACCTACTCCTGCAAAAGAATCAGTTACACAAAACCAGTTAGAATAATAATAAAAGATAAAAATCACAGACAAAAAAGCATACTTAAATAGATAATGATATCAAATTTACATCGTTCGGCTAAGAAATTTTACCAAACTCTATGCATAAACAAAGATTTCACATGAAAGCAAATTTATTTACTGTACTTGATTCAACAGATGAACCGAACTATCTTCAATTTTTAACTGACTGTACCACAAACACATATTAGCAAGATTATGCACAAACACAATTACACAATTATTTAGTTAGAATGAAAACAACTATTTAAAATTTATCAACAGATTCTTATTCAGAAATAAAAAATTCAAATGCGGAGTAGGTACAGTGCAAACCTTCGTCGCGTGAGATGAACTCGGTGGAGGAGCGAAGAAGCGCGGCGAAAAAATAGCGAAGAAGTTAACGGAGATAAAAGTCCCTTCCACGCAAGCGAAGGCAATTAATCGACCGATTCAGACCCAACAGATCACCCATTTCACTTTCTTCTCCATCCGTAGTTTGAGTTTGAGCACTCCATTACACAAGCGAAGCCATTGTAGCAAAACGACGCCGTCAAGGTGGGGAAGAAGAGGGCGATGCCGGCGAGGAGAAATGACATGGAGGGGGCGATACCGGCGAGGAGAAGCGAGATGGAGGGGGCGATACCGGCGAGGAGACGCAACATGGAGAAGCAATACGGAGGGTGGGCGCTAGAAGAGGCGTAAACCCTAGATCGATTTACTACCTAACGTTAAAAAATTATCATGCATCTTCTAGAAATAATGAAACAAATGCAAAAGTAAGAATGAAACATGTGCAATAATTACCAATATTTACATTATATTTATAATAGGTCAGAAGAAGGTTATTTTTGTTGGTTTACCTTTTATTTTACAGAAAATGAGAAACTCAATAGATAGAATACAACTTTGTACTCTGTTTTTTTTTAACAATTGTATTCTGTTTTCCAATTCTTGGTTTCATACTGAATTTATGTAATAATTGGAGATATAAAGTTATTTCAATTCATCATAATTTGTGTGGTGAAGTTTAATTATAAAGAATTTTCTAAAATTATTCATTCAAAAAAATTTCATAAACTTATTTTTCATTCTAAATATTTTTCTATTAAGATCATTATTGCTGATTTCTTGAAATGTTAATCAAACAATTGGGCAAATTTCTATCTCCTGAGTTTCTCATTTCCTAATTATCTATAAAATAAAAATAAAAAGTAAACCAACGATTCACGTTCTACAAGATGCATTAGAATTCCTTCTGATCTATTATATGTTCTACCAGATGCATCAGAACCATGTTTCATTCTTGCTTCTAGTTTGTTTCATTAGTTCGGGAAGATGCATGAAATTTTTTTAACCTTAGGGGATTATTTATGTATGTAGTTAAATCTAATTAAGTTTTTATGTTGATTTCAATTAAATCATTTGATATATATTTATCACGGGATTTTATGTATAAATATAAATATTACGGAGTATAAATTTATGGTGCGTTTTAGTAGTAAAATACTCCGTATGTAGTAACAATTACTCATAATAAAAATAATGAATATGCTGATAATCATCTGTAAATTAACAAAATAAAAAGTATTGGGTGTAAAATGACTCGAAAATGGGTTCATATAAAACGGTAAAAACCCTCTTAAATATTTTATCGGCTCTCCAAACCCCAGGCCCTAAACTCTCCGAAACCCACGCCGCCGTGCACACGCACAATGGATTTTCAAAAGAGGAAGAGCGCGGCCCTCTCCGCCATGAACTCGGTGGCGCCCGATAAGTCCCCCAAAGGCACCATTGACGCGCCCATCATCTCTCTCTTAGCAGCTATCAACTCCCACCCTTCTTACTTCACCACCAGTTCATGCTCCGGCCGCATCTCCATCCTATCTCAGCCCTCCGCCTCTCCTTCCGCCGCCAAGAAGAAGGCCAGGGGCGGCTCTTGGCTCTTTGTCTCCCACGAACCTGCTCCTCCTTCCTCCGTCACCACCGTCCTCTTCCCCTCCCCTGCTCACCAAGCCGATTCGAGCTTGTTGCCGCTCTCCGATCCTCTAGAGAAGCAGAGTGTTGTCTTTAGATTCGAGCCGTTGATAATCGCGGTCGAGTGCGAAAATGTAGCGGCGGCTCAATCTTTGGTTTCTCTTGCTATTTCCTGTGGGTTCAGAGAGAGTGGGATTACAAGTGTGAGCAAGAGAACGATCATTGCTATACGGTGTTCGATACGAATGGAAGTTCCGCTGGGTGATTTGCATAAGCTTATGGTGTCACCTGAGTATGTAGAGTATCTTGTTGAGGTTGCTAATGAGAAAATGGGGGCTAATCAGAAAAGAACTGATCATTTTCATGATAAGCTTATAGAGAACGGATTTTCGGGACATGAGATTCGAGCGGGTGATGAAATAATTACTAATGGTGAAGAGACGTGTGTTGAGGCTAAAGGGTCCGGATTTTTGGTGAGTTCGGTGGAGAATGAAGTGGAGGTCCTGGAGGGAGAATTGGGGGCAGAAAGCAAATATAATCGTAATTCTGAGTATGGTAATTGTTAAATATGAATGCTTTCAGTTCGATTTACTAGGAGTTTGAACTCTTGTTGCATTCATTTAGTGGAAATATTTGCCTATTTAACATCACATTCTACACATGGGAGAATGGAATCTAGATATGTAATTTACGTGGTTAGTTTTTCCTTAAAATTAATGGAAACTGGGTAAGTTATTATGTTGTCCACCCGTTTTAGGCTTTTTTTGACAGTATTGCCTTCTGAATTCTGAATGCTAACAGTCTGCGATTAGATTGCTAATATGGTACTTTTTTGGTCCGATTTCTCGTCTGTGTGAACTGTGAACCAACCAGAAGTCTTGGCCAAGGGTTAGATTGAGCATCTTAGCTATCTCTCTGGATTAAGATTGTATTATTATGAACGCTTTGAAATTCTTGACATATTCATTTAAATGCATGGCAATACTGTTACCAACTAATTAATGTCTGATTGCAGGACTGCTTTCCCTTAATGTGTCAGGAGTTTAAATATTTAAATGATTGGCAGGACCTCGAGAAGTTTGTGGCGTTGATCTCTCTGTTGTTGAAGTAGTTGGTGAACCTCTTGAGAGACTATTCTTGTGGGGTCATTCTACATGTACTCTCACCCAAAAGAAAATTATCATTTTCGGTGGCTTTGGAGGTATTGGAAGACATGAACGTAGAAACGATCTATTGACTCTCGATACAGAATCTGGATTAATGGAGGTAATTGCTGCTGCTGGAGCCCCATCTCCACGCTTGGGTCACACATCTACTCTCGTTGGAGATTTCATATATGTGATTGGAGGTAGGGCTGACCCTACAAATATATTGAACGAAGTTTGGGTATTTAATATGGCAAATAAACAGTGGAAGCTTTTGCAATGCACTGGCAGTTTGTTCCGTCCAAGGTATAACAAATCACGCTTCTAATCATTCAGTTCAGTAGGAATATCAACATACTTGATCATTGTGTACTATGTTCACCTTTATTGGGACCTAGTTTCTCAGTCTTAGAAATTAAATTAACATCATGACCTTTCTATTTGTATAGCAATAAGTCCATCTACTCTGTTTCCTCATCTAGCAATTTTTTTTCATTCACTTTTAAGGTTCACTTTAATTCACATTTTCATTTTACAGGCATCGGCATGCTGCTGTTCTTGTTGGTTCAAAGATATATGTCTTTGGTGGAATTCATAATGATTCAGTTTTATCGTCTATTTATGTCCTTGACACAGACACCTCTGCGTGGTCAGAGATAGAATCTCATGGGGACCCACCAGGTCCCCGTCATTCCCACTCAATGACTGCAAAGGGTTCAAAGTTATATATATTTGGTGGATACAATGGAGAGAAAGCATTTGATGGTCTTTACACTTTTGATACTGAAACAGGTCTGTGGAATAAGCTAAAGACAAATGGGCAGTCACCAAATGCTAGGTTCTCTCACTTGATGTTTACATATTCTAAATTTATTGGTATTTTGGGGGGCTGCCCTGTTAGTGAGCATCAGGAATTATTTTTACTTGATCTTCAGTCCAAATCTTGGAAGAATATAGCAGTGAAGTCTATTGAAGAAACCTTATTTGTTCGAAGCACAATTAATGTGATTGGGGATGATCTGATTATAATTGGTGGTGGGGCGTCTTGTTATGCGTTTGGGACTAAGTTCAGTGTTCCAATGAAGATTAACTTGCTCCAGTTGATATCCTTGTGTGATAGTACAGAACCTAATTCAATCATTAAGAAGCACATGCCTCACAATATGGAGCAGGAGAGTCGTTCCGTTCTATATTCCCGGAGTAGTAGTGAGCAAAAAGTCAATGGATGTGCTATCCTAGATCCTGACTTTGAAGAACCAAGGGTAACTAATGGAGGCTTGGTGTTGAATATCCCTTGTGCTGTTCAGATTGAAAAACAGTACGCAAAACTGGTGAAGGACATACTGAAAAAGTTTGGCTGGTTAGATCTTGATAGGAAGGTTTATTCCCACGAGAGTGGCATGCATATCTGCCTTCCTGTTACTAATGAATTCTGCAGAATTTTAGAAGATAAGGACTTAGCCGATGAATTTGAACTAGAAACTGAACTTCAGGTGTTGAAGCCAAACTCCAGGCAAATTTTGTTAAAAGATATCTCCAGCTCAGCGGCTCTGAATCTTCTCCTGTCATGTGGTGTAACCAAGATCGTGGATGAAGTTGTGAAAGTTAAGAAAACTCCAAATTCTCCTTTCAAAGTGATGAAGGAGGCTGTAGCTTCTTTGCTGGAACATCATTGTCTGCCAGCCAATCTCATAGAACAGCTACCCTCGAGGTGGTAATTTTGTTATAGTTGTTTTATGATGCCATGAACATGAGCTAAAATTAATTTTCTTTTACTATAAGTTCCATATTCCTGAGTCGTGATTTTTTGTTTATTGGCAGATGGGAGCGACTAGGGGATATTATTGTGCTCCCTGTAACATCTTTCAAAGATCAAGTGTGGAATTCAATTGGAGATGAGCTTTGGCCTCTTGTTGCGCAGGCACTTGGGACTCAACGTTTAGCACGACAAGTAAGTGATGCCAAAAATACAAATAAAAATAAAAATCAAATCTCAGAAGAGATCTGTCACCCTTTGAAACTAAAATTAATTATAGGAACTCACAGTTGAACATGACTTGGCATATATTTCGAATACAGTTCCATGATGCCAAAGGCTTTACTTTCCTTGTATGGGAGGAAAACAATTGAACTACAGCATTCCGTCTAATATGACAGTTACAATCAAATTATCCTGTATTGTGTTCAGCTGAATTTTTCTTTTCTTGTTAAAGCTAGAATCATCATAGATAGAACATCTAAGAGCTGAATGGAAGACTGTTAGCTAATGGACCATGTTGATTATATATAGGGCCGAATTGCAGAAACAGGAACAAGAGACAGTAAGTTGGAGATTCTTGTTGGAGATGGTGGCTGGGTTGATCACTGTGAAAATGGCATACATTACTCTTTTGATGCCACCAAATGTATGTTCTCTTGGGGAAATCTTTCAGAGAATCTGAGGATGGCCCATCTTGATTGTAGAGATGAAGTAGTTGTCGATTTGTTTGCTGGCATTGGATATTTTGTACTTCCATTCCTTGTGAGGTGTGCTATTTCCTTACTCATCTCCAGTTTGATATTTTAAATTTCATATGACGTTACTCTTAACTATTTAATTCATGGTAACAATCAGTCTTTATTTTATTCTATTATTTGGGCTTGTAATGCGAATAACTATGTTTAATGCTTATCAGGGCCAATGCCAAAATGGTTTATGCATGTGAGTGGAATCCTCATGCTGTGGAGGCACTCCATCGAAATCTTCATACTAATTCTGTGGCTGATCGCTGTGTTGTACTGGAAGGAGATAATAGAGTTACAGCTCCTAAAGTATGAATGATATCTTCTGTCCTGCAAAACTGCATTAATTCTTTTTAAATTATATTCTAATTAATGCTGAACCGTTCCTTGGGTTTTCATGGCTTAACATGTTGATGTTTATCCTCGATCCCAATCTAGTTTTAGGTTGGCATCACTTTTCGCTATCTATCTTGAAACAACTGTGAATAACATGAGATTGCATTCATGTGATAACTATTAGCTTATAAATTTGTTATCGGAACAACTGTGAATCGCATATTTTATCTTTTGCCTTTTATCTTCATAATGAGTTTTACTCGCTTAAAGCATTCCTTTAATTGTGCAGGATGATTTGAACCGTGTTCTTACATTAACTTCTCTTAAAACTTCCTTGTGAACAGGGAATTGCTGACCGAGTGTGCCTTGGCCTCATACCATCAAGTGAGTGTAGTTGGGTGACTGCTGTCAGAGCCTTGAGGTGTGTTATTTAAATAGTCTTTCTTTATTAAAGCATGGTGTAAATTTGGTTACTGGCTGTCTTAATTTACTTGCTGCAGTCTGCAGCACTCTCCATATTCCTAATTTTGAATGCCCTAATTCCTCTTATGTACCTTTACATATTCTTATGTGAACGGGATCAAGGGTACTAAACCACTCTGAAGTCGGTACTTACCATGATCGTAATTGTAATATCATCATCCTTTCTACTTTTCTTCTTGTGTGTCTCTAGGTGTGTGGATGTTTTAGTGTTATCTT
Source organism: Galeopsis tetrahit (assembly GCA_963675135.1). Lineage (NCBI taxonomy): Eukaryota > Viridiplantae > Streptophyta > Magnoliopsida > Lamiales > Lamiaceae > Galeopsis > Galeopsis tetrahit. The sequence continues at coordinate 75,700,653 of OY776123.1, forward strand.
GGAATGTTCTTGCAGAGGAGCGCAATATATTTGCTTTTGACAAACATATTTTAAATGAAGCTGCATGCATCTATTTCATGGTTTGAAACATTATAAAAGACATTAGCATTGTAATTTTCAAGATTTACAAGATGTCAACTGAATGCATGTACACGCAACACTGAAAAATTGCAGAGACGAGGGTGGGACATTACATATCCATGGAAATGTGAAGGATACGGAGGAGGGTTTATGGACAAACCATGTTCTGCAGTCCATTTCTGAGATTGCTAAATCGGAAGGTATCTTATCCTTGACTATAGCCCAGAGTAAATTTTCACAATAATCTACTGAAAAACAAAAAAGAGAGAACTAAGCGTACAGCTTGATTATATGTGCTACTTGCAGGACGTTTGTGGGAAGTCTCAGTTGATCATATCGAGAGAGTAAAATGGTATGCTCCTCATATACGCCATCTTGTTGCAGACGTCAGCTGCAAATTGAGGCACATATGATATGCTATACTCTGCTTCAGCCAAAACACCACTTCATGAGCAAAGTTAGGGTTTCAACAATTCTTAAAGATTTGGAGGACTTATAAAAAGAGCTGGGGCTCGACAGGCAACCAACTAAATTGAAATTTTATTAGTTTGAAATTACTGTGTTTATATGGTGGTTTTTTTTTAGATGGCCTCGTAAGAGAGTGTGTCCTAATATTGATTTATGATGTACTATCTATCTCCCAAGTTTTAGTGAGATATTATTGAACAATTCCAAGCCCATATATTTATTGATTGGGATGGCCCCTACAGCTTCCTACGCTCTGTCTTATCTGTCCCCTTGTCTAGGCTGCTTAGTAGTAAGTGACTCAATGCCTGAGATCTCACTTTTCTTGATCTCATCGGCAAAATGATACTCCCTTTGTCCCGTTATGAATCGAACGTTTACTGTATATACGAGTTTTAATGTAAGAATTGTTTATTAGTATTAAAGGTGATAAAATTAATTTTTATGAGGAATATTGGGTAATTCAATTTTATTGGAGATAAAAATTTTAATTAGTGGGTAAAAAATAATGACATGGGTAAATAAAAGATGTTTGAGGGAGTTTTTTTTAAAGGAATAAAAAATTATTTTTTTTAAATAAGAAAATGTCAATGAAACAAATATTATTTTTGACAAATGTTACATTAATAATGGGACGATGGAAGTATTTAAAGTTATTTTTGCATGTAAGTTGTGAAGGAGAGATGCGAAGATTAATCAATTATGAAGGAGAGATACGAAGATTAATCAATTACAGTGGAGTATAATTCATCAAAATTAGGTAGGACTTAGGAATCAGTGAGTCATATTTTAATAAAAAGTTACTAGAGTAGGACATTTAATTGTTAAATACTCCAATTATGAATAAATAAATAAAGATATTGAAAGAGTGGCGTGTCTTTACTCTTTACTCACAAGAGTGTCGGTTGCGCAGAGGCACAGTAATTGGCCTCAACCTCTTTCTTTTATTTTAGCCGCCGCTCCTCCCACAAAAAATTTGTTACTCCGTCAGTTTCAGATTAATACCATGTTGGATAGTAAAAATGATTACACTAAAATTATGATAACTAAATTTTATACATTTTAAAATATAATTTATTCTTAATTTAAATTATCAAACAATCAATGAAATGAAATTAATCAATATACACTATTTTTCCATTTAAAACATTTTTTAAATTATATTCTAGATTCACAACTGATTCACAACTGGTTTTAGCCGATGTGTGAGCGTCCATCTTGATGAGCGTGCTAACCGCTGAGGCTGCAGCCGAGAGAACCGTTGGCTGCCAGAGTTCAATCGGAAAGCCGATAAGGCGCACCCAAACCTGAGCCATCGAGGTCGGGGCCTGGTTTGGATTGAAATCGGGAGACCATTTTTGCAGCCGGATGGAGCTTGAGCCCAACTGCCAAGCCCTTCTCCTAAAGATTCTGTCACGCTCATCCAGAGAGTGGAAATTGAGAACAACAAATCCTTTTCCGATTGGAACAACGGACAGGACCCCTTGGAGGGACCAGGTCTCGGTGAGCCTCTTCGATAAATCAGCGTACGGGATCGGGGCTTTGCCACGAGGAGTGAGTATGCGACCAATCAGAGCATCTTTGTATTCATTCACACCAGCCTGTAGTGTTGCATTATCAATCGAAATCGTGACAATATCTCCCTTCTTAAACGAACGCATGTGAATCGGGAAAGCCAATGGGCTCGTGGGAGCAGGGTCAACTGGAGGGGCGGGCGCCTCAATGAAGCTTGGTGCGGAATTGCTTTGCCCGACCAAGTCAGCCACAAACGAGGTAGGAGACAACAGAGCAGGCAAAGATCCAGCGAAAGGTTCGAGAAAGACCATAAATCCAGGAAATTGTTTCTCCAATGAAGGGAGGTGAGCACCGATGGGGACGGTCTGGTCCAGGGATTTCATAAACACAGCTAGGCCCGGGAACTGAACTATAAGCTGTTTTGCCAGATCAATATCGTTAGAGGAGAATTCCTGGATTTATGGCCTTTCTCGAACCTTTCGCTGGATCTTTGCCTGCTCTGTTGTCTCCTACCTAGTCTGTGGCTGACTTGGTCGGGCAAAGCAATTCCGCACCAAGCTTCATTGAGGCGCCCGCCCCTCCAGTTGACCCTGCTCCCACGAGCCCATTGGCTTTCCCGATTCACATGCGTCCGTTTAAGAAGGGAGATATTGTCACGATTTCGATTGATAATGCAACACTACAGGCTGGTGTGAATGAATACAAAGATGCTCTGATTGGTCGCATACTCACTCCTCGTGGCAAAGCCCCGATCCCGTACGCTGATTTGTCGAAGAGGCTCACCGAGACCTGGTCCCTCCAAGGGGCCCTGTCCGTTGTTCCAATCGGAAAAGGATTTGTTGTTCTCAAATTCCACTCTATAAGACAAATATGTGTTAATGTATGAACAAGTAACACATACACGCTCTTATAACAACCACATTTTTTTATCATAGTAACACGAACTTGAAAGTAAGTTTTTCTATTTGCTTTTACGCAATTTTTGTGAGTATATCAATTTAATGACCCACAAATATTTCTACATTTTTCTAAAATAGAATAATATTATAATATTGCTCACAAAGTTGTTTTCTTATTATTTAAGCTAGAATTTTCAATAAATAAATTTGAGAGAGGTTAGAAATACAATGATTATTTATAATAAGGGATGAATTAGTTTTGATGTAAACTTGTGATATATACTACTCCCTTACTTACACAATAACATTCACATTTTTTTTTTAGTACTTTACACAATAACTTTCACACTTTTAAAATGAAAAACTCTTTATAAACTTAAACTTTACAATATTTTTAATTTTACACAAATGTCATTATTTTTCTCCACACATAAACTTAAACTCTTTATAAACTTAAACTAGTTTTCTCTAGTACAATTGAGAGCCTTTAAGTGTGTAATGATACATGTGGTTAATAAAGTGAGAGGAGATACAAATCTTAAGGGGGCAAAGACCATTATGCCCTTAAATTTCATTTCTGCATAATTTGTCTTGGAATGACCAAAACCATTTTTCAGAAGTAAAGCCCCTTTGTCCAATCAACCTGCATGACACCCATCTCACTCCAACCTTTCAACTCTCGGTTCATTTCCCACTTTCAGACTTTTAACCTTTAACTACCTTAACAAGTTCATCACTCTTCCAAGTTTTCCCAGTCGGCGATTCACGAAAGAAGAAGGCGGACAACTTGGTTTCTTGATTTCTCAAGGCGAAACAAGTTTTCGACTGTAAGGTAAGCTCCGATTTTTCTTATAATTTAGATGGAGTGATATTATTTAGCTTGGGATTCTCACCTTCTATGAAAAATTTCGAACCAGAAGGGGGTTTATTAATGATTTTTTGTCAAATACCCTTTAAATATGGATTTGGATTGTTTTAACAGATGATTATATCGGAAGCTTTTTTGGAAACTTCATAAATTAAGAGACGGCCAAGTTATAGGGTTTGTTTAATTTGTTGGAGTTTTCTATTTCCAACTAGACATTCTGAAGTGTTTTAGAATTTTGGTTTATGAAGATTAGCTTTTAATTTATATTTTTATTCAATTTTTTATTTATATTTTATTCAGTTTTTACTTAAAAGTTTTATTCAAATTATTTTTAATTCTGATTTTTATTGATTTTTTTTTTCAAAATTTTAAGTAAAAAATATTTAGTTCAATTTTCTTTATTCAAAATTTTTATATAAAAATATTTATTTGATTTAGAAAATAATATGAATAACTCATACATAATCACTATGTCAAATTATATCAAATATTTTAATTTATATTTTTTACATAATTAAATATTGAATATCGACATATATATTGAATATTGAACACTGAATATCAATATATATTGAATATACTTAAATATTGAATACGTTGACACGATTATTGAACATATATAATTACATTTAATTAAAATGTTCACATACAAGACTAGATATACCCAGAAAAAAGTGAAATAAAATGTGTATTATATTGAACATCCATATATATATTGAATATAATTATATATATATATATATATATATATATTGAATTTCAGATATATTATTGAACACCGAGATTATGTTTATCGATTCACAACAACCAGGAAAATACTATATTAATTATTACATATTCAACTTCCCAACAAAGTATTCTCCAGCTCTTCGACAATGTCCATTTGTGTAAAACGAAAGAACATTCAACTAATTGAGAAAAAATTAAACACTATTGGAACAACATTTAACTGCCATACGCGACTCTCTCGAATTTAAAACTTTTTTTTAATTAAAAATAAACAATGTATTAAAAGCTTTTTTGAAAATAGAGTAAAAAACTCTGTTCTCATAGATCTGGGACTTGAGAAAAAGAAACTTCGGAAACAAAAAATCATACCCAGAATTTACAACTCGGATCGATAGAGTTGGAATTACAATCAAATAAGCAAATCCATTATTTCAGACACAAAAAAATTCAAAACATCTCAGAGTCGAATGAGATACGTGAAGTAGATGTTGTACCGAAAACGAGAAAGCACAGATCCGCAAAGGAAGAAATAATGGAAGAAATAGGGGAAAACTTATTTTCAGAAAACCCTAGATCTACGCCGCCATCACGCGAGCGGCGTAGATTGGAGAAGATGAGCACCTTGACGGGGCATTCAGGCTCTGCGTAGATTGGAGAAGACGATCTACTCCGACGAACGAGCCTGAACTCTTTCGCCTCAACAATATTCCGGCCAGTAAAAGGATCAGACCTGCTTCATCGGGCCTTCGTCGACAGCTTCTTCTTCCATAACTCGGATCTACTCCGACGAACGATCTACTGCGTTCGTGACCGGACCTCGAGAGCCTCGTCTTCGTCGATATCTCCGGCGCCGAACAGATCGACCTCGACTCCGCGAAGATCAAGACTCCATCGTGACTACTCTTCGACTTCTTGCGGATAATCGGAGGTGTGGGAGGGGCGGCGGCGCGAGGCAGGGGGGGATCGACGGGGCAGCGAGGAGAAGGAGACGACGGAAATTTGAGAGGAGATGAAGAATTACATCTGTATTGCTGAAACCCTCGATTACTCCGAAAATAGAATCACGATCAAACAAAAAATAAAATCTAAAACGAAGATGACGGACATATGAAATGATATGAGAAGAATTCATAATATATTTGAATTTGAAATGGGGGAGAAAGCTGGGAAGAAGGGACACCTTGACTCGACAGAAATACAGGCGAAATGAAAAATGCTGATGAAAAAGAAAAGCAATAACTTATTAAAAAAATAAGGGGTATAAGAGACAATTTATCTGAGATTTTGTATTACCAAGTGGAAGAATTTTTTTTTTAAAAATCTTGTGTATCTTTCCACACTTAGGGGCAAATTTTGTATCATAGGGTTAATAATCTCAAAAATTATTATGGGACTTAATACTCGATATTAGGAGTGTTCAAAAAAAAACCGGACCGGAAAAATGACCGGAACCGGACCGGACCGGAACCGGACCGACCGGTTAGATTCCGGTCCGGTCTCCGGTCCGGCAAATTTTGGATTCCGGTCTTCCGGTCCGGACCGGTTTGGACCGGAATTTTTTTTTAAAATTTTTTTTTTTAATTTTTTTTTTTTTTACTAATGCACTCTCAATTATTTTTCAAAACCAAGTAATTGGTGAAAATGTGTTGAGATCTATTACATTTTTTGCAAATATATAATTTAATAAACATATTTAATTTTTTTTAGGGTCAAAAGATCATTAATAATAATGTAAATAAAATTCACATTGGCGTAATGAAGAACAAACACTTTAATTTTCATACACAAATTCATCAATATTGTTCTTGCTTCCATAAACTTAAAAAAAAAAAAATTAAAAATTAAAAAAAAAAAAAAAAAATCCGGTCCAACCGGTCCAAACCCGGACCGGACCGGAATTTTCCGGTCCGGTCCGGTCTGGACCGGATTAATTCCGATCCGGTCTCCGGTCCGTAAAATTTTATAATTCCGGTTCCGGTCCAAACCGGTCCCGGTCCGGTCCGGTCCGGTTCTGGACCGGTGCACACCCCTACTCGATATGATAGAGCCATTGTATAGTATAAATCAGACTACCCAACCTTTTAATAGTTTGAGTACTTTTTCCTTTTGTAGGAATAGTTATAGGATGATGGCAACTAACCAAACGCGCCATGTGCCTTCAATTCTTTCACATTTTTGGACTATTACTTATTAATTTATTACTAGTACTTATTACTAATGGTGGAAAAACATATTTCAAAAGTACATCTCGTACCCAAAAAACATTGAATTTATTTGAAAATTTTGATACAATAATGATATAAAAAGTATTCACTCGTTTATAAAATTTTCATTTTGTCATTTTTATTTATCCGTCTATAAGTTTTTTATACTTTTTTTTGACAAAATATATTTTAATTTTTTTATTATTACACTTCACTTTATATTTAAAATTTCTTTCTATTTCCCCCTCTTTCTCAATCACATTACCTATAATATATTTATTATTTAATCATTTTTTTTAACTCAGGTGTAAAAAAGTATCGAATAAACTTATAATAGATGGATAGAGGAAATAATTTTTTTAAGAATTTTGTTAGATCAATATGTCAATATACTAGGAAAAAATTCAGTATTTCAATATTACAATAACATGAAGTAAATACTCTAGAAATAATTTGTACTGTGTACCGAAATTTCGACATGAAATTGTATATATACTGTATTAATGAAAGTTACAGATTTGATTTTTTACAAATTACTCTCTTACGCATTTTATTATATTATCATCTCTATCAACTGCATCACTTTTAATACATCTTACTCATTTTATTATAATTTATATACACAAAACTCGTTAATTTTCATAGGGACGGTAGGAGTATATTCTCGAACAAACTCCTTGAGTCCTTGGAATTCGTATACATTTGTTATTAAATTTTAGATCTCATTCATGTCACAGGATGCTTGTAATGCTTAGGGTAGTATCCATCTAGCTATTAGTAGCATGTCCCAATATCTACAATTTTTTTTTTTTTTTAAAGTTGGATACCTAACCTCTTTTACCTAGAGATGAGGTAAGTTTTTTATATTTAAATATGTCAAAAAGTACTTTTAATTAATTTCGTTAATAGGAAATGAACTGAATTAACTCAATATTTTTTTTTTCCATTCCCGTGATTTGAACTTTCCCTAGAAAAAAAAATCCACTCTCTTTACTTTTTTTTAATAGATTATTTTTCCCTATATATTTTAAAATTTTCATGCCACCGTTTTCATATACTCCTATTTTGCACAATCAGACCTCATGTCATTAATGACAATTTGGGGAAAACAATACTAATGTTTCATTTAAATTTCAAATCATTTAAAAAGAAAAAAGAAGTACAAATCTATATATATAAAAGGAGGATGTGTCTCTCCTGCTCTTGACATGTGGCTCTCTGCTTCTTACACGTGGCTATTGACTGGATTATAAATCTCTCCTACATGGCTCTTCTCTTTTTACATTTTTTACACGTGGCAATCAATTGCATTATATTAATTGATTGAAAAGAATATTAAGAGCCTAACAATTATAAATCAATTGAATAAAAAGAATATTAAGAGCCTAACAATTATATATCAATTGAATAAAAATATTAAGAGACTAACAATAATTGAATGCAGAATAAGAGGAGTCACAATAACTCATGTATATCCCATACATGTACACGATAGCTTTTGTTTATTTCACTTATAAAGTAATTGTCTCTTATCAGTATTCATGGATTCCTTGGTTTTCATAGTATATAGTTATATTCAAGAACTTTTGAACTGCATTTTCTTCAATAACAATGAGGAAAAACAAGAGCAAAAAAAATGAGAAAATGAATTTTATGGTAGAAAAAACAAAAACAAGATTACCAACGTTGTGTTGGAGATTGAGGTGATGTTTATTGGAAATCTAGCCACATAAATTGTGAACAGAATAGAACAAGAAAAATCCCATTTGTAAGGATAATTTTTTTTTTTTTTTTTTTTTTTGTAGATTTTTGTTTTAAAAAATTGCATCTCATTTTCTTATCAACCGTTTAATTATTTCCTATTGTGTTTTTGGTTGAGAGTTTATATTGTTTTTGTGAATGGTTTATTATGTTCGGAACTTTCTGATTAAATAATATATTGATGCTTACGGTTTATCTTGGATGTTTTGTTGTTATGAAACCTACATAAAACCCGTTTTAGCGAAACCTTACAAGTTACAACTTACAAGTAAAGGAAGATAAAAAGATCATACAACTACTCATCTTCCACTTTTATTATGTGCCTTTTCAATATTCGGAGCAAATATAACTCTTTTTTCTCCTAATCATTTACCTCCTTTTCTAATCAACGTTTTTTTTTTTTTTTTTTTTGGCAGCATAAATATATTATGGCCTACAACCTTATATAAGTGTCTTTGAAATTTGGTTGCAGTTGCTTACGCCGTTGGTGAGAGGGAATTGACTATATATTATCATCCTCCTTGGAGGTAAGTTTTTGTGTGTGATATATTCTTCTTCTTCTCCCATTTGTAATAGAATGGAAAGAAGAGCAAAATGTAAATACTAAGGATATTGATATTGATGTTGTGTATCCATATAAGATAGCTTTAAACCTCAGGATCACAGTGTTTTATGTTATTACTAATCTTATAAAATCACCATACATTAAATTCAAGTTATGCTGAAAGCCTTTTCATATGCCTTTGTTTTTGGGCAAAGTGTGCTCTAGTACATTTGGGAGACTCTAAGTGTGTGCAAATACAATCGATTAATAAATTGTGAGGCTGTACAATACTTTGCCCTTAACTTTCCTTCCCTCTCTCCAATCTAATCAACCTACAAATCACACTACCCCTTTAACTCCCATCTTCTCTCTCTCATTTAATTCCTCTCCCTTTTCTCTTTCTCATTTATTTCCTCTCTCTTCACTCTCAAATTGGAGTGGACGTTCGACACCCCTCTCCATTTTCCGGCGGCCTCCAACGACGCCGGCGACACGGGTGGTGGGTTCCCGGCCTCCATCTTCTTCGGCCCGCTCCCGGCTTCGACTACTAAGGTTTGTTCGAAACCCTCCTCCCTCCACGCCGCTGCTGCTACTCTCTCACCACCGCCTCCGTTTGAAGGCCGCCGCCGCCCCTCTATTTGAAGAAGAAAGATGTTCGTGCCTCCTCCTCCTCCGATTTTTTCCTCTGATTTTTTTCATTTTAAGTTAGTTTTTGAATTTTCTGTATTCTTTTAATTTTCTGGTTCTTATTCCTCCGATTTGCTGGGTCTTTAAATTTTCAGATTTTTTTATGTCCTTGATTTTTTATGTTTTTCCTTATTATATTTCTTGATGAGTTTATAATGTGAAATTTGTAAAAAAATTTGAAGCAAAAGACATGTCTTTTTGGTGTGGAAGTTTGAGATCTTTGAATTTTTTATGGTGTTAAGGGTTTTTTATGACCACGAAGGATGATGACCACGAATATAACATTACCTTGAAGGATGATGACCACGAAGAAGACTATGGTGACGATAAAGGCCAAAAGATGACTTTTGAGTGAAGGCGCCTTCTGCCTTTTCATCTTATTAAAGGTCCTAATTCTTATATGGCCTGAAAGCGGCCCTTCACAACGACGCCGGAGATCCACATCTCGCCCTGTTGCCGACAATTTCTCAGGCGCCGGCCGCCGCTCAGTATATTAGGCTAGTCATTGGGCATGGACTAGTGTTTCCCAATTTTTCAATCACTACCCCACAACTTTCATCAATACACCCCCTCAATTACCATTTGGATATACATGTATTTTTTATGTGCATTAATTCAAATTTTACTTGAATTTTTTTTATTCATTTTTTTTCAATTTTTTTTTTTATTAAATTTTAACTTTGACTTGTCAAATCATATTTTATTAAATTTTATTAATTCAATTTCTTTATTAAGATTTTAATTAATTGAAATTATATATATTGAATTTTTCTATCAACTTAACTCAAACTTTTTTATTAAATTTTATTAATTTAATCTTCTTTATTAAGATTTTATATTCAGATTTTAATTAATAGTAATTATATATATATTGTACAACGATAAGTATATTGAACACTTACATCAATAAGTATATTGAACATTTACATAATAATTGTACATCGATAAGTATAGTGAATATTTACATAATTGTTGTACATCGATAAGTATATTGAACATTTTGTGTTCAAATTAGATTTATTCAATTTTTTTATTTATATTTTGACTCCAAATTTTTATTTTAAAATTATTATTCAGATTTTTTTAAATTTTTAATTCATACAATTTTTTTAAATCAGAATTTACTTGAACATCAAAATAAAACTATATTGACATATATATTAAATATTGAACACCGAATATAATTAAATATTGAACATCAACATAACACTGAACATTAAGAAGCACTATTATACATTAAGTTATAAATTAAAAAAGTTAGGGAAATAGAAGGACTGAGAGGAATCTTTAGAGTAAAATTTTGGGTTTCTTGAAGAGCTTCTAATCATCAAGTATTTAAGACCTTTTATTTCTCTGCATCTTGTCCCTTCTCATTACCTTAAAAGTTTTAATAAAAATTTCTTGTTTCTTATCACAAAAAAAAAAAAAAATCATAACTACAACATTTATTTAGCCACTTTACATTAACTTTGTAGTCTAAAGAATAGTTGGAGCATGAAATGTACCACCTCCAGGATCAAAAACTAGAATAGTTTCATTACTTTTCCTTTCAAAACCATAGGCCAATGATGCAGCGGTGGGTTCGTTTATGATTCGAAGAACCTCCAATCCAGCAATACGGCCAGCATCCTTGGTAGCAGTCCTCTGAGAATCATTGAAGTATGCAGGAACTGTGACTACAGCTTTAGTAACTTTGTCATTTAAAAACTTGGATGCATCATCAACAAGCTTCCTCAAAACCTAAAACAAGACAAGAATCATGAGACGCAATATAAAAAGAGCAATCTTTGAAACACTCACGGCACTTGAAACATATTCATCTTCGAAACAGCAAGTTTTAAATTGCAGGTGGAATATAAAATAGAGAGGGAATAATAATCAATGAAATGAGTGAACTTTTCTCAAACTTAATGAGCAATTAAACAGATAGGCCCATGAACCAATTAACACAAACTGCTATTAACAAAACCATCAAAACTCGAAGGTGCCATATATTTGCTATCAGAGAAGAAACTCCTTCACAGGTCAAATATAATATCCCAATAGCCATTACGAAAATAATATATGTGGCAATGCACTGCATGAAACTTCATCCATATCAGAATGTCTGATCTCCATGAGGGCCCAAACCATCATCAAATAGTATAAATGTTTGCCACGAGTATGGTAAGGATCTCATATCGAGAATCAGTTACCCTCACTTTACTATCTTGAAGTTGAATACATTGGGTCCAGCTAAGGATTATACATCAGCCACAATTTTTTTTTTTTGGTATAATGATATACAACGAGTTTTTGCAAACACAAAGCTCTATTCCTCAGTAAACAAGGAAATATACTACATGTAAAGAAGGTGATAACAAAAGACTTGAGACTATCATAAAAAAATCCATAATTGTATTACCACTGGCCTTTGAAAACTCCAGCATCACAAATTTCAAGATTCACTAAAATAACAAGATATCAACAAGGAGAGTGTATTACTGCTAACAACAACTAAAATCATTCCCCCTATTTAATTTGAAATTCTTATCATTCAAAAATAAGAAATTATCAATTTCTGGTATTTCATAATAACCTGATCGCAAGTACCAATACCAATTAAGCATGAAACTTAAATGAGCCATTTCTTTAAACTACTGCAAATCGTTTCATGAAACCCTTACCCTTTTAATAAGATATCCATGAGATCTATGTTTTTTTCCAAGTAATCACATGCAATCAACTTTGATTGAACCTCTTGCCTCTGCAGATTTGCAACAACCTGTGTAGCATCTCCCAAGGGTCTGCAATAAATCAAGAAAACACTCCCAAAAAAAACCACAAATCTGATTCAAAAACTACAGAAACAAAACAACAATCAGATCCCAAAACCACAAATCTGTTCCCAAAACTACAGTGTGTCAACACCACCCACAAAACCCTAGATCTACGCCGCCACCACGCGGTCGTAGAAGACGAGCCCCTTGACGGAGCATTCAGGCTCTGCAACGGCGTGGAGGAGGGTTTCGAACAAATCTTAGTAGACGAAGCCACATCGCTATGGTCGCCGCTGTTAGAAGACGAAGTCGGGAGCGGGCCGAGGAAGATGGAGACCGTGAACCCACCACTCGTGTCGCCGTCGTCGTTGGAGGGCCGCCGAAAATGGAGAGGGGTGTTGAACGACCACTCCAATTTCTGGGAGGGGAGAGGAGAGAGGAAATTAATGAGAGAGAGAAGAGGGAGAAACAAATGAAAAGGGGCGAAAGTTGGAAAGAAGGGCCAAGAATGGACACCTCGATTTGACAGAATTGCAGGGGATATGAAAGGGGGCGGAAGAAACGAAACTAAAAAATCTATTAACAAATAAGGGGTATAATGGACCATTCATCTGAAAAATTGTATTACCAAGTGGGATTTTTTTTTTTAAAAAAGGCGGATGTATCCCCACCCACTTAAGGGGTAGATTTTGTACTTGGTGGTTAATAATCTCCTTTGTTTTTCCTCCTTTCACATAAGGAAGTTGTACAGGCAAGATGGAGGCTATATATACAAGGGGAGGCGAAACTCATATCCTTGATAGAAGTGAAAAGGTCACCTGTGAGAGGGTTGCTAATTTCATGAGGTATTAGTTACTATGTTTTCAAACTTAATTCCTGCATTTGTTGCAGTGACATTGCTATTTCTCAAGCATTCAGTCGCTATTGTCACAAGAACAAATAACAAACCAATTCCTGTACCTTAAGGTAGTTACATACATATCTCTCAATTGGTTTATTCTTTTTCCTTCTTTCGGCTTCGGTAAAAATCATGTTCAATGACCAATTCCTTTAATCCTTCGACTAACATCTCTACATGTTCAATTCCTTTTCAATAATTTCTTCACATTAACAATGTTTATACCTACTGAAATGTCTCAGTTTTATGTATATAGTACTCTCAACATAATAACTGTACAATGATCATAGTATGAGGGCGGTTAGTCGAGTTGGCCCCCATCGTCTCTAGAATTTGTGTGTTGATGCTAAAGCATTAACTATGGAAAAAAGCTGCGTCAAAATTAATTTTTCAACAATTGATTTCATCAAGCAAATAAAATCACATTTGAAAACAAAAGAATTATGATTTCACTCACACATAGATAGTATACAAAGAAACAAAACAAAAAGATAAATAATACAGGAAAAAGAAACAAGGATGAGAATCATTTACTCCAACAGAGCATAAAACCATTATACATTAAGACTATAAATCATTTTTCTCACATTTCTATTGGGCAATTTATCAAACACCTTTCAAGTAATTTCAATCACACCCCATTTACCATACTTGTATTGAAAAGAAATGCCATGAGGAGGAACAAACTACTCCCACGAAAAAAAAAATTATAGCAAAAAGGTAAAAATAAAATGAGATATGCAAGCAAGCAGGGCAAAACATAGCGATTTCTTCAAACAGATAGTATAGTCGAAACTCAAAGTATAACATACCTCAAAAAAATTAAGATAGAAAATGGAAAGAAAATTTAGTGAGGTTGAACTTAAAAGAATAATCCCGAAACTAATCAAAAATGTTAAAAAGAAAATTTAGTTAGGTTGAAGTTAAAAATCCACATTGAAAAAATAAATATGTGGGGGTGTGTATAGAATATTTTTGTATTTAAAATTATGGGGTGTGTATAGAATATTTTGGGGTGTTATTAACTCTACTTTTTTTAAATATATATAGAGGAGAGAGTGATGTGGCATTATGATGTGACATTTTTTAATATATGTGGCAAATTCTAATTCCTTCAAAATATAAATGATTAAATTTGATGTAAAAAAAGATTAAAATTGAAAGGTAAAGGACGTATTTTGTAAAGTTGAAAGGATTTATTTTGGAAAATCTCAAACTTATAAGAATAAAAATAAAATTAAACTATCAATTTTAAAAGAAAATTTAGTTAGGTTGAAGTTAAAAACTAACAAACTATCTTGCACAATTTATGCTTAAAAAATAAAATGTCAAGGTACTTCTTGCTCTTATCAATGATAATGCCATAGATAGCAAATCAGGTGTAAATTGCTTGCATGGGGTAATTTCCCCCGGACAGAAAAAGATAAAGACAATGAATCGTATGAAATTATAAAATCAGATTAATAATTTTAGCAATTAAAATCAAATAAATATTTTCAACCAATTAACATAACAAGAGAAAATTTCAAACAATTTTTTTTTTTTTTTTTTTTTTTGAAGGTTTACAAGATCAGAATCAAATACAAAGATATTTTTCAAAACATCAGATCTTCAAATCGGTGTCGCTACCCGCTCCAATCGTGAGAAGTGGGGAAGCAGTGTACTCATTGCCCATGAGAAATGCACAGTCCACTATTTTAACAACATGACAAATCTCACACCACACTAAGGTAGTCTATATCATTATGATAAATAGAGAAAATAAAAGGACAAAAGCCACCAAGCACCATAACATTCAATTCCAGCGCCACTGCAGGGACATAAACAAACTCCACAAGGACCAGGCTCCACAAAGGGATAGGAAAAAATGTAAAATGCGCCCCAAAAAACGGAATGTAAAGTAACTAAAGGCAAAAAAACAGAAACTAAACAACCTAATCTATTAAAATCTCAAACAATTACTACACCACTTTCCGTGTGCATGTGTGCACACTTAATCTACACATAAACAAATTTAAATACTCCAACGAAATAACATAATTTAACAAGCTTTAAAATAGTACCTAGCATCGCACGGGCAAAATTCTACTCTAGATAAGATTAGAATCCCCAATCTTAAATTCAAAAGTGCAGTTTCCGTTATCGTGTAAAAAAAAAAAAAAAAAAAGTACAGTTACCGTTGACTTTTGTTTATTTCTCGTTATGGCATTGGAATTTGGAAATTTATAGTGAGTATCTTTTTTTTTTTTTTTTTTTGATGAATTTGATTATTCTACTTATTATGATGGTTTAGTTATTAAAAAAAGAGATGTATCATATTTAAGACTTTGTAATTCTCAATTCTCATTTTAGTCATGTTTTTTAAAGAAAACTTGGGAGTAAAAATAAAACAGTGTACATGTAAGTAGTATTTCCTTTTTTTTTTTTTTTTATAAAAGTGAACAAACAAAAAATGAAAAGTGAAAATTATAAAAAAATGGACAAAAAAAATATTATTTTAAAAAGTACTACTCCACTTTTTTATATATAAATTTTTATTTGAAATATATATTATTGTTCTACATAAGTGAAATTATTTTTCTAATTGAAAAGCATATTATGTTTTAGTACTCCTACCAAAAATTTATTTCAGATCTCATAAGGTACCTATGTAGCTAGTTATAAATTGTATTTTTAGTTTTTTACTATTATGCATATAATAAAGCATACAGATGTAATAAAACGTAAATTGATTTAATTAACAATAAACAATATAAATGGTTAGTATCAACTCCCAAGTCGCATATAAAAAAAAATCATTGCAATCGATTTATATGGAGATACGTGCAGATGATTTTATATATAGACGGATTTACATCTTGTTATTAGATTGGAACAACATAAATTCATGAATTATATGACAGTGTAAATGAGACACATCCGTATAAGACTGTCTTATACGAATTTTTGTATTTCTTTAAATCATGATTAATATAATAATTTTGAAAAAAAAAAGCAAAATATTGCAATATTCTTTTTTAATTTGTTTATACTATTCAGCATAAAATTAAACAATTGAGGTTGAAATCCTTGTAGGAGGGTGCATTATTGTGCGAATAAGTTAATTCCCAAATTGTATGTGTATTCAATGTTTAACGTGTTACAATTTTTATTTTTTTTACTGATCCCTCCCTTGCATATTTACCAGATTGCAATTACCTGTGATCAGTAGCATCTTTCAAGGTCTCAAGCAACGTTTCTTTTTGATATTGTGATGTCTAGAAGATTTTATGTACCAGATATGAACATTTTTTCATATAGAAACACAAATTTTATCTTAGTTAACATATACTCTTATAGTAACACATACTTACTTTTATAATAATACAAATTTAAAAATGAATTTTTCTAATTAACTTTGCATAATTTTTTGTGAAAGATCTGTTTACCTTATTTATTTTTAAAGTAACACATATGTTTTCTTATAATAACTCAATTCATTTATGCAATATTTTAGAAAAAAAAATGGACCTCTTTGGAATTTGAATGAGGAAGCCCAATCTAAACAAAATGATAGGGAGGTGGTCTACACCTTTCAGGAGCTGATGACTAGAAGAGGAGATGAAGAAGAAGCAGAAAAGAGGGGTAATGCCAAGATTGACCCTCGCACAGGTATGACTCTTGATCCATTAACATTCACAATACCGGCTGGATTTCAACACAGAATGTTCGTTGAACCTCTTTTTGGGAATGACAAAGATAATGGGAAGGACTTTCGTGTAATCCATCATGTGGGAAGAGATTTCAAAAACTTTGATTTTACGGCCTATGTGGAGGTCATTAATGAAGGGGAACAGCCGTATGTCCCACTTAGAGAGGAAACTGGCCAAAACAACCCGGATAATAATCAAGATAATGAAAATGGAGATAGCTTTTCAATTCCGGGGGATATGCGGGCGGGGAAAAAAAGGCTTTGGAAGGATCACTCAGGAGATTTGGCTGATTTCATTAGGGCAGAAAAAGTGAGACATGAAATTGATGGATTGTTTTTTGCGAAGAAGGCTAAGAGCATGCTGGAGACATATGGCTCCGAGATTTCAATTCCACTAACGGCGGAGGTTGAGGTTACTCAGCCCCGCCGAAATGAATGAGGTTGATATGTTGGAACGCACGTGGTATATGCAGTGCACGTGCGTTCAGTAAGATTAGGATGTTGGTGTCTATGTATCGTCCTACTTATTTCTTTGTGTCTGAATCAAAGTGTAACTCAGCCTACGCTGAGATCATTAGGGCTCGTCTAGGGTTTACTAATGTATTTTGTGTTAATGCGGTTGGTCATACTGGAGGCCTTGTTTTCTTTTGGAATGAAAGTGATGTTTCAGTGTTGTCGTACTCTTTAGGCCATGTTGATTGTCTGATTAAGGATTCAATTGGTTCTTGGCGTTTTACTGGGTTTTATGGCCACTCAATTCCTCAGCAAAGGTCTGCTTCTTGGAAGCTTCTTAAAAGACTAAAAAATTATGCTCCAAATCTTCCAGTTTCTTGGTTGATAGGAGGCGATTTCAACGAAATTCTGCATAATCATGAGAAGAAAGGTGGAGTGCAAAAACAGAATAATAATATGGCATTATTCCAAGATGTTTTAATTCACAATGAGCTGCAAAGTCTTAAGATGTCAGGTTCAAAATTCACTTGGCACAATAGGAGAAAAGTGAATTATTACATCAAGGAAAAATTGGACAGGTTCCTAGCTAATGAGGGTTGGATGAATTTATGTGAATTATATGAAGCATCAACTCTTAGTTTCATGGGGTCGGATCATCGGCCGATCATGATCTGTTTTGAAGCACATAAACTGAGTAAGTCAAGAGCAAATGAGCCTAGACCTTTTATGTTTGAGAATTATTGGATGAAAGAGCCTGATTTTGAGAAGGTTATGGGAATTGCTTGGAACAAGTCTAATTCTAATTTTCCATTACAAGAAAATATGAATGTGTGCAGCACAATGCTGAATGAATGGGCAAAGAAGAAAGGGGGAACACTGAGTCACAGAGTCAAACATGCTCAACAACAAATCAATGATCTTTTGGATGATGATGCTAATATTCCAAATATGGAAAAAGTGAGTGAGTTGGAGGAGGAATTAGCAAAACTGAATACTCAAGAAGAATGGTTTTGGAAACAGAGAGCTAGGGTGGCTTGGATGCAGGAAGGGGATCGCAATACAAATTTTTTTCATTCTAGAGCTAATCAAAGAAACAGAAGAAATACAATTCGAAGAATACAGGATATGAGTGGACAATGGAAGGACTCTAAGATTGAAATTGAAAAAGCTTTCAAGGATTATTTTCAGTCTCTGTTCTTATCAAGTTATCCTTCGAATGATGACATTAGGAGGGCTACTCAAAGTATTAAGGCCAAGGTTTCTGTGGAGAGTGCACAAGCTCTACTAGTTCCTTTCACATATTTGGAGGTATCAAAGGCAATGAAGGATTTGTCCCCTTGGAAAGCGCCGGGTCCGGATGGATTTCCAGCATCATTTTATCAACAAAATTGGAAGCTTATTGGTGAAGATGTCTCAAAAACAATACTGGAGTTTCTTAATGGAGAAGGTGATATCTCAAACTGGAATCATACAGTAATTTCTCTCATCCCTAAAATAAAGAATCCTATTAATCCTCAGCATTATAGACCTATTAGTCTTTGTAATGTGCTTTATCGTATTCTTGCTAGAACAATGACTAATAGGTTGAAGGGTGTTCTTGGGGATTTGATAGATCAGCATCAAAGTGCTTTTGTTCCTGGGAGAATTATCACTGATAACATACTGGTGGCTTATGAAGGTATGCATTTTTTGAAATCATCAAAGAGTAAAGTGGGATATGGAGCCTTGAAATTGGATATGAGCAAAGCATATGATAGGATTGAATGGTCTTTCTTGCTGGTAATTCTCAGAGTTATGTGCTTTCCAGAAAAATGGGTGCAGCTTATTTGGAAATGTGTTTCAACTGTGTCCTACACAATCAAAATTAATGGCTCATTTTCAGAAAGTTTTTCTCCAACTAGAGGCTTGAGGTAAGGTGATCCTTTGTCACCATATCTTTTTGTCCTTTGTGCTCAAGCTTTTTCATCAATGCTCTCTTCGATGGTTGAGATTAAGCAAATATCAGGCATTAAAGTTGCTAGAAATGCTCCTATCTTATCACACCTTTTCTTTGCGGATGATAGCATCTTGTTTTTCAAGGCATCAAAGCAGGAAGCACAAGCTATGGCAAACTGTATTTATGTGTATGAAAAAGCATCAGGCCAGCTAGTGAACAGAGACAAGTCCTCCATCATGTTTAGTCCATTGACATCTCAGAATAATGTTGAACAATCTAAGATGATTCTTGGGATAAAATCCACTCAAGGACATGATCTCTATCTTGGACTCCCTACTGTAATTCCAAAAGCCAAGAGGTATAAGTTTGGATATCTCACGGACAGAATTCGTGAGAAGGTTTTAGCTTGGAAGCATAAATTTTTTTCTGATGGAGGAAGGGAAGTTTTGATTAAAGCAGTTCTGCAGGCTACTGTGTCATATGCAATGTCTTGCTTTCGAGTTCCATCTTCAGTTTGTTCAGATATGGAAAAAATCATAGCAGGTTTTTGGTGGGGAGATGATGAGGTGAATAGGAAAAAGCATTGGAGGAAATGGTTGGCCTTATGCAAGCCAAAACATGATGGAGGTTTGGGCTTTAGAAGCCTGGTATCTTTCAACAAGGCTCTTTTGGCAAAACAACTTTGGAGAATTATTACTAAGCCACACACTCTGTTGGGAAGGATCTTTCAGTCAAAATATATTAAGGGTCTAAGTCTTTCTGATATTGATCTTGGTTCTAATCCATCCTTTGTTTGGAGATCATTGTATTGGAGCAAGGAGTTATTGGAAGAAGGTGCCAGATGGAGAATTGGTAAGGGCAGTGGGATTCATCTCTTTAAAGATAGATGGGTAAGGGGTCTTGAGGGAGGCAGGATATGTTCACGACTGGCTAGTGCCTCACAAGTTGATAGATTCCTACTTGCGAATGGAAACTGGAATGAAGGGCTTATTAGGCAAGCATTCTTGGCTTATGAAGCAGATCAGATATTAAATACTCCCACTTTTGGCATTCAAGAAATTGATCAAATGTTTTGGCCATACACTTCCAATGGTACATATTCTGTGGCTTCAGGGTACATAAAGGCATTTGAAGGTTATACCAGGAATAAGGGAGGTATGATGGGAGGATCTTCAAATACTAATTTGTACAGGAAAATCTATGATTCGATTTGGACACTTCAGGTACCTCCGAAAGTTCGAATTTTCTGCTGGAAATTAGCCCAAAATATGATTCCATCAGAAGGTAATCTTGCCCTTCATCATGTGCCAATTAATTCGAGTTGCAGGTGTTGTGGAACTTTCATGGCAGATACAATTCGAAGAATACAGGATATGAGTGGACAATGGAAGGACTCTAAGATTGAAATTGAAAAAGCTTTCAAGGATTATTTTCAGTCTCTGTTCTTATCAAGTTATCCTTCGAATGATGACATTAGGAGGGCTACTCAAAGTATTAAGGCCAAGGTTTCTGTGGAGAGTGCACAAGCTCTACTAGTTCCTTTCACATATTTGGAGGTATCAAAGGCAATGAAGGATTTGTCCCCTTGGAAAGCGCCGGGTCCGGATGGATTTCCAGCATCATTTTATCAACAAAATTGGAAGCTTATTGGTGAAGATGTCTCAAAAACAATACTGGAGTTTCTTAATGGAGAAGGTGATATCTCAAACTGGAATCATACAGTAATTTCTCTCATCCCTAAAATAAAGAATCCTATTAATCCTCAGCATTATAGACCTATTAGTCTTTGTAATGTGCTTTATCGTATTCTTGCTAGAACAATGACTAATAGGTTGAAGGGTGTTCTTGGGGATTTGATAGATCAGCATCAAAGTGCTTTTGTTCCTGGGAGAATTATCACTGATAACATACTGGTGGCTTATGAAGGTATGCATTTTTTGAAATCATCAAAGAGTAAAGTGGGATATGGAGCCTTGAAATTGGATATGAGCAAAGCATATGATAGGATTGAATGGTCTTTCTTGCTGGTAATTCTCAGAGTTATGGGCTTTCCAGAAAAATGGGTGCAGCTTATTTGGAAATGTGTTTCAACTGTGTCCTACACAATCAAAATTAATGGCTCATTTTCAGAAAGTTTTTCTCCAACTAGAGGCTTGAGGTAAGGTGATCCTTTGTCACCATATCTTTTTGTCCTTTGTGCTCAAGCTTTTTCATCAATGCTCTCTTCGATGGTTGAGATTAAGCAAATATCAGGCATTAAAGTTGCTAGAAATGCTCCTATCTTATCACACCTTTTCTTTGCGGATGATAGCATCTTGTTTTTCAAGGCATCAAAGCAGGAAGCACAAGCTATGGCAAACTGTATTTATGTGTATGAAAAAGCATCAGACCAGCTAGTGAACAGAGACAAGTCCTCCATCATGTTTAGTCCATTGACATCTCAGAATAATGTTGAACAATCTAAGATGATTCTTGGGATAAAATCCACTCAAGGACATGATCTCTATCTTGGACTCCCTACTGTAATTCCAAAAGCCAAGAGGTATAAGTTTGGATATCTCACGGACAGAATTCGTGAGAAGGTTTTAGCTTGGAAGCATAAATTTTTTTCTGATGGAGGAAGGGAAGTTTTGATTAAAGCAGTTCTGCAGGCTACTGTGTCATATGCAATGTCTTGCTTTCGAGTTCCATCTTCAGTTTGTTCAGATATGGAAAAAATCATAGCAGGTTTTTGGTGGGGAGATGATGAGGTGAATAGGAAAAAGCATTGGAGGAAATGGTTGGCCTTATGCAAGCCAAAACATGATGGAGGTTTGGGCTTTAGAAGCCTGGTATCTTTCAACAAGGCTCTTTTGGCAAAACAACTTTGGAGAATTATTACTAAGCCACACACTCTGTTGGGAAGGATCTTTCAGTCAAAATATATTAAGGGTCTAAGTCTTTCTGATATTGAGCTTGGTTCTAATCCATCCTTTGTTTGGAGATCATTGTATTGGAGCAAGTAGTTATTGGAAGAAGGTGCCAGATGGAGAATTGGTAAGGGCAGTGGGATTCATCTCTTTAAAGATAGATGGGTAAGGGGTCTTGAGGGAGGCAGGATATGTTCACGACTGGCTAGTGCCTCACAAGTTGATAGATTCCTACTTGCGAATGGAAACTGGAATGAAGGGCTTATTAGGCAAGCATTCTTGGCTTATGAAGCAGATCAGATATTAAATACTCCCACTTTTGGCATTCAAGAAATTGATCAAATGTTTTGGCCATACACTTCCAATGGTACATATTCTGTGGCTTCAGGGTACATAAAGGCATTTGAAGGTTATACCAGGAATAAGGGAGGTATGATGGGAGGATCTTCAAATACTAATTTGTACAGGAAAATCTATGATTCGATTTGGACACTTCAGGTACCTCCGAAAGTTCGAATTTTCTGCTGGAAATTAGCCCAAAATATGATTCCATCAGAAGGTAATCTTGCCCTTCATCATGTGCCAATTAATTCGAGTTGCAGGTGTTGTGGAACTTTCATGGCAGATACAATGCATTGTATTTTTAATTGCTTCTTTGCAAAGAGAACTTGGAAAGATGCTGGTCTCTGGAGTGATATCTGTAATGCAACGAAAGGGGATGGCAGGATTTTATTGCTTGGTGTGTGCAACATCTGCAAATGGAGGAGATGGCATTGGTAATTATGATTGCTTGGGCCATATGGAAAGGAAGGTGTGATTATACGCATCAGGAAACTCAAAGTAATGGTAAGATGGATAGACAAATGAAATTTGATGTCAATTGGGCTACTTCTTACTGGAAGGATTTTCAAAACATGAAAGGCATAAGCAACACAAAGGTGGATTTCATTGCCAAACAAAAGGAGCTGTTCACAAGCCACAGGAATGGCTCTTTGCTCTACACGGATGCGGCATTCAATGAGGAAACAAAGTTCTTTGCTGCAGGATGGGTGGTTATTGGGAAGAGTAATACAATCATCTATGCTGGAGCGGAAAAAATGGAACATCCGGGCTCGGTTTGTGGAGCAGAACTTAAGGCGATGCTGCTGGGATTGAAGAAATGTATGAGCCGCAATATTGAGGTAAATGCAATTCGTTTGGACTCTATGGATGCTATTAATGCCATTCTAAATGATGAACAAATGGGAATAATGGAGTCTAATGTAGCAAAGGAGGTTAAGGCGATTCTTCGTAAACTTTTGATTTGGGATTGCCAACAAGTACCTCGTGAATTTAATCGAATTGCACATGACCTAGCAAAAAGCACTAGTATCACTTCATATCCTCTGGACTGGAATGAAGATGAGTGTCCACAATGTTACAAGGATTTGCTTGTTAGTTACTCTTGATTTTGAGAGTATGTATTTTGTATCCCTTGTAAAGTTGTAAAAAAAAAAAAAGGTTATTTGTTAACACGTGTGGAAAAGGGTCCACTATTACAAGAAAGAGAATTACGTGTGTCGTGCTATTTTCACAATTCAAAATATCTAGTATTTTGTAAATTGTCGTGTTTGAAACATAGTACATAGTCTTTTTATTTTGTGAAAAAAATGTAACAACACCTACTATGCACAAAAAATCGTAACCCACTTATGAATTTATAATTGTATTTTAAATATCTTGAAAACACTACTCAATTTTTATTTTATTATAAAATTAAAAACCACTTGTAGAATGTTTGCAAATTAACACTGCAATTTTATTTTTAAACTACTTTTCAGAAGTTACTACACATTTAAAAATGATTCTGCTTGATTTTAATTATGAAGTCATATTTTTGTAAGGTTGTTGAGATGTGATTTTCATTTTATAAATGCTTAATAATGATCGAGGATTCTTGTAAAATATTTTACATATGAAATATAATTAATTAAAAAATTGCATATTACATTTCTTTTCTAAAATATTGTGTAAAAAAATAAAAAATTAAGATTAATTAATTTTTTTTTCTAAAATATTGCATAAATGAATTGAGTTATTATAAGAAAAAATATGTGTTACTTTAAAAATAAATAAGGTAAACAGATCTTTCACAAAAAATTATGCAAAGTTAATTAGAAAAATTCATTTTTAAATTTGTATTATTATAAAAGTAAGTATGTGTTACTATAAGAGTATATGTTAGTTAAGATAAAATTTGTGTTTCTATATGAACAAAATGTCCTTACCGAATGTGAATAAAATATTCAAGTAAAAGAATTAATTAAAGAACAAACATAGAAAACATGATTTTTTTTTTGTTTGTTTGAAGAACATTTAAGAAAAAAGATAAAAAAAATTAAATAGTTAAAGTAACATAGTGTTACTTGTTTTTATATTAATACATTTGTCCTTCAATAATAAACATTTATCTTTATAGTAATACAAGCCTGAAAATGTGAGGATCTACTAATTAATTTTAGCTTCATTTATCGTAAAGTTTTTGTGTTCAATAATTCAACTAAAAACACTTTGTTTTCATTAGTAGTTAAAGGAAATCTAGAGGTAGAGGAGTGTTACGATTGTCAATGATAATTCAACTCCGATTAGACGTCTCCAATTACAAGCAAAATAATCGGTCGATAATCAATCCAACGAAAGCATGGCAATTCACAAATATAAACGAAAACGAAAAACAGAGCACAAGAAGATTTAAGTGGTTCGATCAACGTGATCTACATCCACTGGACACACGACTTCAATTTGATTAGTTCAAGAGATGTTTACACACTCATCACTCGGAAAGGGATTTATCCTCACTTCACTCGTGAACTCTCAACTCTCAAAACGAATGCTCGCAGGCGTCAAGAATTACAATTACAAGTAATGGGGTATTTATAGGATTCAAGGGTGATTGCAGCGTGTGTTGAAAGCGTGCTCTGTTGCCACGTGGATTCTGTTACAACAGTGTAACAAACTCACACCTTCAGCGTGACCCAATCTGAATTGACCTCCTTGCCCTTCACTTGTCTTCGCAAGACAAGACGACTCCATACTTAGCCAAAAATTAACCCTGCTAACATAACTCAACTAGTCTGGTCAGACCTCTACTTGTCTGGTCTTCCCAACTCGTCTTGTCCTTCGCAACACCCATCTCATCTGTTTGGACTCCTCCAACTCATCTGATCTGGTCTGAGTTAACTTGTCTGACTCCACCAGCTGATACGCCCAACAGCTGAGTCCTTCAGAAGACTTCTATCAACTAAGTACCTCGACTGATCTGCCCAACAGACGAGTACAGTAGTAGAGTAGAATCTACCTGATCTTCACAAGACGAGTTGCACTCGTCTAGTCTAGGAGATTTGAGATAAATCTCACAATTCTCCACCTTTAGCTCAAAATCTCCACCTTGAACTAACAGCTCCGATCTATCCTTCTCAAAGGACAGATTCCACTACTAATCTGCCGCCACCAGACTAGTAGCCTTCTCCGCAGAGGTCACTAATGCAAACCAACTGACCTAAGACATAAACCAAACTTCTCCTTTGGTAATGCCTTAGTAAATGCATCAGCAGGGTTCTCCTCAGTAGCTATCTTAACCACTTGGACGCTCCCCTTCTCCACAATATCTCTCACAAAGTACAGCTTCACATCAATATGCTTGGTTCTCTCATGATACCCCTGATGCTTTGCGAGATGAATTGCGCTTTGATTATCACAGAAGACAGTCACACTGTTCTGAGATAAACCAAATTCCTTAAGAATCCCTTTCAGCCACATGCTTTCCTTAACTTCCTCAGTCAAGGCCACGTACTCCGCTTCAGTAGTAGACAATGCAACTACGGATTGATGTATAGACCTCCACGACACTGCCGTACCAAATAGAGTGAACACATATCCTGTTAAGGACTTTCGAGTGTCAACATTGGCTGCGTAATCTGCATCCACGTATCCCACAAGTGCATCCCCCTCACTTGGCATCTTCTGAAATTTTAGACCCGTCTGTGCTGATCCCAGAACATATCTCATAACCCACTTAACCGTTTCCCAATGGCTTAAGCCTGGATCACTCATATATCTGCTGATCACACTCATAGCATGAGTCAAGTCTGGTCTACAACACACCATAACATACATCAAACTCCATACAACACTGGCATAAGGTATCTTGCTCATCTGAGTTCGCTCTTGGCTGTTCCTGGGACTCATCTGATTGGACAAACGATGATGTTGGCCAATAGGAGTAGAGACAGTCTTTGCCTTATGCATTCTGAACCTCTCTAACACCTTCTGAAGATAAGTAGGTTGACTCAGCAGAATAGACCCATCTAGTCTACTGATCTCCATCCCAAGAATCACTTTGGCTTCACCAAGATCTTTCATCTCAAACTCCTGTTTGAGGATCTCCTTAACTTGATTAACATTGTAAATAGACTCGCCTGCTATTAACATGTCATCAACATACAGCAGAAGATAGGTAACACCAGTCCCAACCCGTCTGAAATAGACACAGCTGTCGTACAAACTCCTTGTAAAACCAGCTGAGCAAATGTACTCATCAAATCTCAAGTACCATTGTCTAGGGCTTTGTTTGAGGCCATAGAGAGACTTCTTCAATAGACAGACCTTGTCTTCCCCTTCTTCTATGTCCAACCCTTCTGGTAGCTTCATGTAGATCCTCTCGTCTAGAGATCCATGTAAGAAAGCTGTGGTCACATCCATCTGATGTAGCTCCAATTCATATTGAGCAACCATAGCTAACAAGATTCTGATGCTACAATGCTTCACAACAGGTGAGAAGATTTCATTGAAATCGATACCTTCCTTCTGTGTAAATCCCTTAGCTACAAGCCTCGCCTTGTATCTAAGTCTGTCACCCCTCTGAGCCTCCACCTTCTTTTTATAGATCCACTTGCACCCAACCAACTTCTTGTTCTTGGGCCTCTGAACAATCTCCCATGTCTGGTTCTTGTTCAAAGAAAGCAACTCCTCCTCCATAGCAACTATCCACTTCTCCTTGTCGTGGCGGCTAATGGCTTCTGAATAAGACTTTGGCTCCAGAGACTCCACCTCAAGAGCTGCACATAATGCAAATGAGACTATGTCAGCTTGACCATACCTCTGAGGTGGGTGGACTTCTCGTCTGGTTCTGTCCCGTGCCAGCTGATAATGTTGAAGATCATTCTCGCCTTGAGGATCGCCCTCCTCATCTGGATGAATATCATCTCCAACTGGTCTTGTGGAGTCAACTTGCTCCACCTCGACTTGTGTCTCGTCTGGTTGGTTATCAGCTGCACTAGTACTCGTACTAGTCTGTTCTGATAGAGGCATCCGACTCTCATCAAACGTAACATCTCTACTGATTATACATTTCTGCATCCCAACTTCGAGGCACCATAACCTGTATCCTTTCACGCCAAAAGGGTACCCAACAAACACGCATCGCAATGCTCGAGGCTCAAGCTTATCTTGCTTGACATGAGCATAAGCTTGACATCCAAATACCTTCAAATGATTGTAATCGGTTGCACGTCCAGACCATAACTCCTCTGGGGTTTTGTATTGCACAACCGAGAAGGACTCCTGTTTATCAAATAGGCTGCAGTAGAGACAGCCTCTCCCCAAAACACCTTCGGCAGACAAGAACTGTTCAACATACACCTGACTCTCTCAAGTAGTGTCTGGTTCATCCTCTCAGCTACTCCGTTTTGCTGAGGGGTCCCTGGCACAGTCCTATGCCTTACTATTCCTTTCGATTTGCAGAACGCATTGAACTCGTCTGATAGGTACTCCAGACCATTATCAGTTCTCAAATGTTTGAGAGTCTTGCCTGTGACATTTTCACATTCAATGAGCCATTCCTTGAATTTCTCAAATGCTTCTGACTTCGACTTGAGAATAGACACCCACACCTTTCTTGAGTAGTCGTCTATGATAGACAGGAAGTATTTTCCACCAGACCTCGTCTGATTCCTCGCTGGCCCCCATGGATCAGAATGGACATAGTCCATGATCCCATTGGTAGAGTGAACACCCTTACCAAACTTAAGTCTCTTGGACTTACCAAGAATACAAGACTCACACAAGTCGAGTTTAGTGATCTTGTCTTTGCCAAGCAGACCTTGTTTAGACAACTCCACTAGGCCCTTCTCGCCTACGTGAGCTAGTCTTTTGTGCCACAACATCGAGTTGTCTTGCACCTCCGCTACATCTGATCTACCAACTACTGTTTCTCCCTTAAGAAAGTAGAGATCACTCCTTCTCTCGCCTTTCAGGACAGTCAGCTCCCCTTTTGACACACTGAGCTCTCCATCAGCAGACTGGAATTTATAGCCCATAGAATCCAGCATCCCAAGTGAGATCAAATTCCTCTTGAGTTCAGGTACGTACCTAACACTCTTGAGTATTCTTACTACCCCATCGAACATCTTCAGGTGAACACTACCTTCTCCAACAACTTTGCAAGTGTGATCATTCCCAAGCAGAACAGAACCGCCCTTCTGTTGCTTGAAGTCATGAAACCAATCTCGTCTTGGAGTCATATGGAAAGAACACCCTGAATCAAGGATCCATGCTTGCTGTTCTGTAGAGGATGTGATGGTTAGCGCTTGAGCAGACTCATAGCCTTCATGCTCCTTCTCAACTTGAGTCTGATTAGCTTGATTCTTGTCATTAGAGGTATTGGCACCAGATTTCCTCAAGAACTGCTTGTATTTATGACAAACATTCTTATAGTGCCCAGGCTTGTTGCAATGGTAGCACACTGTTTCACCTTGATTGGACACAACTGATTTTCCCTTATCAACTCCTTTGGGTTGACTAGACCCCTTCTTGGCACCAGATCGCTTCTGGCCACCTCCGATTGCCAATCCTTCTCCGCTACTGACCTTGTCTGCTTGAGACGTCTTGTTGTGCAGTAGCTTGGACTTGACAGCCAGCATTACATCCTCCAATGTAATACTTTCCTTCCTACCATACAAGATGGTATCCTTTAAGATTTCAAAGGACTTAGGGAGAGCACTCAATAGAATCAGAGCCTTATCCTCTTCCTCTAACTTGACATCTAAATTCTCTAGATCATCAAGAATTCTATTGAACTCATCAAGATGATCCGGAGTGGGTTTGTCATCCACCATTCTGAAGGCATACAGCTTCTGTTTCGAATAGAGACGGTTAGCTAAGGTTTTAACCATGTAGAGTTTACCTAGCTTGTCCCAGACCTCTTTCGCGGTTTTCTCTTTAGCAACTTCTCTCAGAACCTTATCACCAAGGCAGAGCAGAATATTACTTCGAGTTTTCCTGAGCATCTTGCTCCTTTCAGCAGCAGCTGTTGCAGTTTCACCAGCTGGGGCTGTAGGCTCTTCGAGCACGTCGGACAAGCCTTGCTGTTCTAGGAGAGCCTGCATCTTGACTCTCCACAGCCCAAAGTCACCCGTGCCTGAGAACTTCTCAATATTATACTTGGTCGAATTCTCCATCTTCGAACTGGCAGTTGATTAATGGCTGACAATCGATACCTCTCAATCCCGATCGTTCCCACAGGCGGCGCCAATTGTTACGATTGTCAATGATAATTCAACTCCGATTAGACGTCTCCAATCACAAGCAAAATAATCGGCCGATAATCAATCCAACGAAAGCATGGCAATTCACAAATATAAACGAAAACGAAAAATAGAGCACAAGAAGATTTAAGTGGTTCGATCAACGTGATCTACATCCACTGGACACACGACTTCAATTTGATTAGTTCAAGAGATGTTTACACACTCATCACTCGGAAAGGGATTTATCCTCACTTCACTCGTGAACTCTCAACTCTCAAAACGAATGCTCGCAGGCGTCAAGAATTACAATTACAAGTAATGGGGTATTTATAGGATTCAAGGGTGATTGCAGCGTGTGTTGAAAGCGTGCTCTGTTGCCACGTGGATTCTGTTACAACCGTGTAACAAACTCACACCTTCAGCGTGACCCAATCTGAATTGACCTCCTTGCCCTTCACTTGTCTTCGCAAGACAAGACGACTCCATACTTAGCTAAAAATTAACCCTGCTAACAGAACTCAACTAGTCTGGTCAGACCTCTACTTGTCTGGTCTTCCCAACTCGTCTTGTCCTTCGCAACACCCATCTCATCTGTTTGGACTCCTCCAACTCATCTGATCTGGTCTGAGTTAACTTGTCTGACTCCACCAGCTGATACGCCCAACAGCTGAGTCCTTCAGAAGACTTCTATCAACTAAGTACCTCGACTGATCTGCCCAACAGACGAGTACAGTAGTAGAGTAGAATCTACCTGATCTTCACAAGACGAGTTGCACTCGTCTAGTCTAGGAGATTTGAGATAAATCTCACAAGGAGGTTCCTCATTTTCTCTATTCCTTTATTTAATCTTCATTCCCACACCACCTTCTTCCGAACACATGCACCATCTCTACTACCACACTTCCTCTCCTCTTCTTTAGGCGCGCCACCTTTACTTCCGTATTCAGATTTGTCGTTGTTGTACCGTCGTCTCACCGTTCACTTTCGTTACTGGTCCCGTAGCCACATTGTCTTCGTAGGTGTGGTAGTTCGGGCCAATGTGTTTGATCTCTACAAAAGATCATGTTCTTTTAGTGGTCGATACAAACAATTTCTATGGGGCCATGTCCATACAGAGCGCAAAACTCTGGCTTTAAACAGGACCCCCGCAAGTGGGCGGTGGGATTGGTCCCCCGGGATTAATCGGTCCTTAGACCGGATACCCGAGACTTCAAAAAAAAAAAAAAAGATCAATTGGTAGATCGATTTGTTAACACATTTTCTTTGTATTTTATTTTTTTGTTCTAGTGTGTAGTTTTTCTAGTTTTTTTTTGATCGGTAAAAGGAATTGTATTAAATTTGGGTACAAGAAATACCCGAATAATTCAGTGTACAAATTTAGTTATCAGAGAGACCAACATTAAAACATTTAAAATACTTAGTATCTCAGACCATGCACTTGAGTGGGTCTGTCACCCAATCCTTGAAAGGCGAGGTGTTCCGAGTGGGATATTTGACTGTGAACCAACTCCAAAGTCTTGCCCTTAGCTCCTCCTTAACCTTGGTGGTCGAGAAGACCTCGTTTCTGAAGATGACTGCGTTTCTACACTTCCATATGAGCCATACCACGCATAACCAAGTAGATGTGGCAATCTTCTTCCCGTTTCTTCTTTTGATAAGGCCTCCAAAACCAAGGAGATTTTCTAGTAATTCTGACGGTAGTGCTGACGGTATCTTGAGTCAATCAAGACAGTCCATCCAAACTTGGTATGCTTGGGGCAATGTAGTTTTTCTTTTTGCTTTTTGTTGGCTATCTTATTTTGCTTGTTTAGTTCTTTTGTTGTTTTTAGTTTATTTTTCAATCTCCTTGCATTCATTCCTTGGTGAGAATTTTCACGTCTAATATTTTCTTTTGTTGTTTTTATTTTATTTTTCTGTCTCTTACCCTTCATGAATTATTCTTGTTGGTTCTTTTTCGAGCTTTTTTGTCCTCAAACTCTTTGCAGGTCTTTACCTTTTTTTTTTTGTGAATAATTTTTTGGCGCAAAAATATCTTAGTATGGACTGTTGTTTTGTGTTGAGAATAGGGGTGTAAGTGAGTCGAGTCTACTCGCGAGCTACTCGTGCTTGACTCGAAGTTAATCGAGTCGAGTCGAATTTCGAGCTCTTTGAGTAGCTACCGAATTTGAGCTCATAAATACTCGACTCGAAAGGCTCGCGAGCCAAATTGAGGTTGAACAATATTTACTATTTTGCCATTAATATATAATTTATATTTATATACGAGTAATCGAGTTTATTTTAGAAAAAAAAAATACTCCCTCCGTTCAGTAAAATTTTGCTCACTTCTTTTTATACATGTTTTAAAAAAAAAAAAAATCATATTTTAATTATAAAAAATATATGTGGGATAACGAGTAAAAAATATTGTTGGTACATACTCAATCTTGTTAATAAAGTAAAAAAAATATTCAAAAGTTAACTGTTTAAATAGAATAAACATATATTTTGTGAACCAATTTTTTTGTCTGAGCAAAATTTTACAGGACGGAGGGAGTATTTTTAAAATTAATTTTAAAAATTATACAGGTAATCGAGTAGAGTCGAGCTCGATCTTCAAAATTTTAGGTTCGATCGAGTCGAGTTTCAAGTTTCGAGTATAACAATCGAGTCGAGTTTTGAGTTTCAAGTTTCGAGTATAACAATCGAGTCGAGTTTCGAGTTCTGCACTACTCGACTCGTTTACCCCCCTAATTGAGAATATAGATCTAGTTTGCATTTATGGTTAATGTTGCACTTCTCTTTGAACTTCCTCACAATTAAGAAGGGTATCATTTCTAATTTGATTCGAATTAAGTTGAAAATGTCTATTACTACTAATTTGGTTGTGTATTCATTATGTAACCCTAAAATCCGGAGAAACGGTAGTAGCAATTTGAGTAGTTATAATAGAGTAGTACTCCACTCTGAGTTAGCTTCCCAAAGTTTGAAAAATGAAAATACTAAAAAATAAAATAAACAATTATGGTGAGAGAGAGAGAGAGGCAGGAGTAAATGCGCACAGTAACAGATGTCAAAACAAGGAAAAAGGGAAGAA
Organism: Galeopsis tetrahit; assembly: GCA_963675135.1. Taxonomy (NCBI): domain Eukaryota; kingdom Viridiplantae; phylum Streptophyta; class Magnoliopsida; order Lamiales; family Lamiaceae; genus Galeopsis; species Galeopsis tetrahit. The sequence goes on from OY776123.1 coordinate 75,733,693, forward strand.
AAGTCCAACTCTCTCTCTCTCTCTCTCTCTCTCTCCATTATTTATACAAGAGACAGAGAGTTAGCTTAGAATAGAAGCGAAGCAAAGAAAACCAATTATGAGATCCATTTGCAGAGCTCTCCTCCTCTTTCTCTTTTTCTCTTTGTGTTTTTGTGCTTTTGCAGCAGAAGATGAAAGTAGCAGCTCTGGGCTTTCTATCAATTACTACAAGGACACGTGTCCTCAAGCTGAAGATATCATCAAAGAGCAAGTCCAGCTTCTGTACAAGCGCCATAAGAACACTGCTTTCTCTTGGCTCAGAAACATCTTCCATGACTGCTTCGTCCAGGTACTCTCTCTCTCTGTTGTTGTTGTTGTATCAAGAATCAAGAATGAAGAATTGTAGACGTGTGTGTGCAGTCATGTGACGCGTCACTACTCCTGGATTCAACAAGGAGGACTCTTTCAGAGAAGGAGACTGATAGAAGCTTCGGAATGAGGAATTTTAGGTACATTGAGACCATTAAAGAAGCTCTCGAGAGAGAATGCCCTGGTGTTGTTTCCTGCGCAGACATTCTTGTATTATCCGCCAGAGATGGCATTGCTTCTGTAACTAATTCTCACTTGCTCTACCTAAAAGTCTACATCTTGCATGCCTTAAATTCATGCCATGGAATAATAATAATGTGCAGGTTGGAGGGCCCTACATCCCCCTTAAAACAGGGCGAAGAGATGGCAGAAAAAGCAGAGCAGATATCCTAGAACAGCACTTACCAGATCACAACGAGAGCATGAGCCTTGTTCTTGAACGCTTTGCCAACATTGGCATCAATACCCCTGGAGTTGTTGCCTTACTAGGTGCTCACAGTGTGGGGCGGACCCATTGTGTGAAACTGGTTCACCGCCTCTACCCGGAGGTTGACCCGGCTCTGAACCCGCAGCATGTTGAACACATGCTGTACAAGTGCCCGGATGCCATACCCGACCCGAAGGCGGTGCAGTATGTGAGGAATGACCGGGGCACGCCTATGAAGCTGGATAACAATTATTACAGGAACATATTGGATAACAAAGGGTTGTTGATTGTGGATCATCAGCTGGCTACGGACAAGAGGACGAAGCCGTTTGTGAAGAAAATGGCAAAGAAGCAGGATTATTTCTTCAACGAGTTTTCAAAGGCCATTACTATCTTGTCTGAGAATAATCCGCTTACTGGGACAAAGGGTGAGATCAGGAAGCAGTGCAATCTTGCTAATAAGATTATTCATTAGTTTGATGTTTCCTGTACTAGCAGTCGCCTCTTTGTTCTTTAGTACTACTATGTGACTATAGAATAAGAATGGTGGCCATGTTATGTTATGTTAAAGTTACTGCTCTGTTTGGCTTGCAGATTTATTCTGCTTCTGCCTTTTGTAAGGGTGTAAGTAATGGAGTGATGGTGTATGCTTTGTACTGTATTTATCATACTTGTTCAATGTTTTGCTTTCCATAGATAGATACTACATCACTAGTTTAAAATAAAATTTCTATCAACACGCAAAACTACCAAATGATCAAAAGACATGATTCAATTGAAATATCCTAACAATCCCCCATGCCCTGCCAAAGAAAAATACGAAAAGAGGGGCCATAGTCCTTGTACGTAAGATGGATGAGGATAAGCTAGCACAGATAATTACATATAGTGTGTGTCAGTGTGATTGTGATGCAAATTAATGCTAATTCAAGTGGTGGGTATTGGTATATAGTGGGTGGTGGGTCAATATTCACAACATCCCCGCACAAAACACTATGTTTAACAGACTGAAATCCCCGGTGGAATCTTTTATGATTAATCACATTTTTTGTTCTCCTCATCATTAGGATTCTCAAATAAGCAAAGATTCAACTTCATTCTACCTTTATAATGAATAATAATATTACATCCCTCTCCAAGTTTACTACTTATTTCATTTGGGCACAGGGGGTTGTTAATACTTTCCTCAATTTTTATAATTTAGTCTCATCCAAGTGGAGAATTAATTCTTGTATATTACGGAGTAATTTCTATTAGTAGATAATAGTACAATATTTAAAATGATAAAAAAAAATTCTTTTGAAGAAATGAATAATCTAGTAAATATTTATGATTACCCTATTTTGACTAATATTTAAAACGATAATAGTCGTAAGTGTAACAGGTAATGGGACTCAAAATATATTAATGATTACCCTATTTTGACTAATTACCTCTTTTATAAATATTTATCCACAATCATTCAACTGTTCATCAACTAATAATCAATTCTAATTTTAAAATTAGAATAAACAATACTAATAATATTTCCATTATATTCATTCATTGTAATTTACTACTATTCAATAATTCTTATTATCAGTCCTATTGTATAAGTTGTTTCACCCTCAGTTTATCTAGAGAAAATTTATACGTAGACAAACAAAAATTCACCTAAACACCGATGATTGAAGTTTGAACCATGGAAAAGTAAAAAATCTGATATCTTGCATATGGAAACACCAAAATTAGTACAAAAACTTAGGTAAAAATGATCTCATAGATCACATGCTATAAGACAGAATCTTGTGACAATTATCCAAATGTGGGGACTTGACTTTCACGAGACAATCTTGTAGGAGAAACTTCTCCCATATGAGTTGCATAGGATGATTTAACATCTTCCATCCATTTAAGTACAATTAAATATGTGAATTTACAGAAGAATTTAGTGGGAAAGAAGCATAATGATTAAAGGTACCTGAACCTGAACTATTCTAGTCAATTTTCTTGGTTCTTTGGTTTGTGAATTAAATAACAAGAGTGAGTATTGCTTTTCACAATCACACACACCATATCTAAATAAGAATGAAAGGCTATGTCATTGTCATGCTGCAATAAAAAGCAAAAACATAATAATGGCCAAAGAGTTATTGCAAAGCGGGCTCTACCTTAAAAGGCACCTGCAAGTTGTGATCTATTTGAGATTAATAAAATGGATTCCAGGCACATTGAAGGTAACAATAAATTGATAATTAAAACGAGTATCCATCCAAAAAACACACAATTCGAACAAACAGAAGTGAAAACATTGCAAAACTCTAACCAATCTCAGGTTGAAGTCATTAAAACACGAGAAATGAGCTGCCATGCTACTGTACACCCTTTATCAATATTTTGTTCACTAAGCAGAATTTCATTAATAAAACTCATCTCGAAAAGCATTTGCCTTGATCGTCTAGAAGAGCTTTACCTGTTGTGTTGTCCCACTTCTCATCATTGCACAGAACTCCTCATAGTTGATTCTCCCATCCTATAAAAAATGAAATCATCTAAGTCCTACATTAATTCACAGAGACAATAGTACAAGTGACACCTGTATTAATTCAAGCCAACTTACATTATCAGTATCCACCTCCAAAATTATTTCCTTGATTGTTGCCTCATCCCCTATACCATACTCCTTCATCGCAGTTTCCAGTTCATCTCTCGTGATATATCTGAAATCAATTACAATAAACGACAAATTATGAAAAATGCATGAATTATGCTATATAATTGGTATTAGAACAGGGAAATTAAGTATTATCTTGACTTACCCACTGTTATCCCTGTCAAAATACTGAAATGCGCTAAACAGATGTTCGTCTCTTTCCAGCTTATGCCTGTGCATTGTAGCAGTGATAAATTCATCGTAGTCGATGGTTCCATTGCCATCCACATCAGCCTGTTTTAACATACAAGTCATTAATGCAAAGAAGGAATTAAAACAATAGAGGAAAAAACCCTGCCTAAAAGCATGGTACTCACAGCTTCCATGAGTTGTTGAACTTCAGTTTCTGACAGTTTTGACCCAACTCGAGCCAATCCAGATTTCAATTCTTCGTAAGTGATTGAGCCGCTATTGTCTGTGTCCATATTCATGAACATTGCTTTAAGACCTTTAATTTCTTCTTCTGATAAACTTTGTGCAATTACCTGCAGACATTTTTTAATGCAGTAGAACATGGTAAGAGTAGTAAAGAGAATTCTCATTGAGTATTATCTCAAAATTCATCGAGTTTACACACATCAAGATTTCTGTACTAGAAACTTGTATATTGAATTTTTATTGTATAAAATAAGTATTGATACATGCTAATAATTCTTTATTATTCTATATAATTTTACATATATATGCTTTATTTACGTGTTATTCGCTTGCCGCATCTGTATTGTGTGAGGAAGGGTTTACTAAATCACTTACACAGTCAATATTCATGAAAGCAGAATTTTTTTGAGAAACATGCCAGAAAAAGGACATGCAATTATTTATAATGTGTCCACATTGTTATAGAAGTTTAAGCACAAACCAGTTTAGACGACTTTTAAATTAGAAAACTATTCACATATGCGTACATTATAACCAACATGAAAGAAAAGATCTCACCTTCAAAGCAAGTTTCTTGAGCTTATTCATTGCCCTAAACTGCTTCATTCTAGAAAGAACAGCACTATCTATCCGCTTGTCAGGCGCTTGTCCCTTAATCCAGGGGTGCTCTTCAGAAACAAGAAATATGGTTAAGTTTACAAAATATGATCATTGTACAACTATAATTAATTAATGTAAGCAGCAAGAGAAAATGCATATAAAACTTAAGTTCCTATAAAAATAACTCCATGCTTTAATTTTCTAAGGTTCTTCACATCTATCCACCTACTTCCCAACTTCCTCACACATAATCATGAATATGAAGTTTCTTCGATGTATTTGGACGGCATATAGAAGATTTTCAACAAAATTTCATTAGGGATGTACTGATTGTTACAATTTTCCTTTTCAAGTTATTTCTGCGTTATCAGTAAAACCAAACACACAAGAAAAGCAATACATGAACTTAGAAGCCATATAGATACAAACTGAGGGCATATTACCAAGTACTTCTGTGGAAGTAATTCTCTTCTTTGGATCCTTTGTCAGCATTTTACGAACAAGATCTTTAGCACTGCCTGAGATGATGGGCCATGGCTGGCTGTCAAAGTCAACTTCTTCTTTCAGTATAGCATCAAATATGCCCTTTTCAGTTTCTGCAGAAGATTTCACAAACCACTTGAGAGGATAATTGATATCAAAACACTCTTATCTTGCAACAAAAGGTTAGTCTTACCAGCCCAAAATGGAGGCACACCACTAAGGAGGATGTACAAAATAACACCAGCGCTCCATACATCTATTTCCTTTCCGTAACTTCGGCGCAACACTTCAGGAGCAACGTAGTATGCACTACCAACTATATCTCGATACACCTTTCCTGGAATTAATTGATAACATGATGTTAAAATCAATGCATAATACTAGAAGACACGTACAAAACACATAAAAATAGCATGAAATACTGAAACATAAATAGATAAATTAGTAGAAAAATACAGTAATAAAGTGCAGGTCATATCTATAATGCACAAGGCCTTGTACCAAAAAACAAAACAAAAAAAAAACATGCATCCCATGTCTGTCTGTACCATCTTGTTATCCCACTATGGAGAGAGAAATTCGTAAGTTATGGTCCTTTCTTTACATTGTGCAGACCCTTGTATAAATCAAAACCCTTCAATGCACTAGCGTTTTAATTTGCTAATAAGCTAAATCATCCTTAGACATTCTTTCTTCCTTGTTCTTCTTCTTTTATTTTTTTGTTTAAGAAATGACATTCCTAAGTTGCTTAGTTATTTCAAACAAAAAAACTTGTTAAGGAGAGAACAGTTCCTCTTATACTCCACAAAATAAGTGTAAATAATTGATTAAGGGCCAATCAAATGGGACCCCCCACCCTGCCTCTCACCTTCCCCAATAATGCATCCTCCACATTATTCTGGGACCCTGATAACATAAACTATTGCTATGTTGCTATGTTGGATTAGGAGGGGTGTGTATTTTTATCCCATTCATCCTACGTTTGGTTCCTGTGACACCAGCCCATGATGGATTGCCTGTCCGGTAACTTTACTCTACTTGTCCCATGAATGAGGGGATAATTGGTCACATGGGAAGGGGTTGGACTAGTTGTCCCATGAATGAGGGATAATTATTTATCCATCCTGTCCATTAATGCAAATGAGGCCTAAAGCTCTAACTTTAACCAGGATAAGAAACAACAGTATATAGTCCCCTAACTCCTAAGAGAAAGAACATAATGTGGAACAATAATTATCACTGCAAATACTCTAAGAGCTTGCCTAGGTGCTACAGAGTTATGTCAATCTTCAAATCCAAAGGAGCAAAGACATGCCTTTTCAGTACCTTGATGGACTATCACATTAATCTCAAGAACATTATCATAATCAAAACATGCCACCTTAGAAGGCTTCCAACATCTGGCCTAAACTCTATGATGTAGTAATGGTCCTCACGGTCTAAGTGCATATAATCAAAATCCAAGGAGAGTTCAAAACTATTTAGGAACCTGGCACGAAATTGAACAACACATCCTGTTCAAAGCCTATTTAAGGAACATAACTAATCTTTCAATAGTATATATTCACATCATTGAGATGAATTAAACAACTAGTATTAAATAACGGATCAGTTGACAAAATTCTCACCATCTTAAAAAGGAAATTATTGATTGAAACAATGAGGTTGAAATTGAATCATGTAACTGTAAATAGCAAAATGAAGGAAGGAAGGAAGGAATCACCTTCTTCAATGAAGACAGAGAGGCCAAAATCAGTTGCTTTCAACATGGCCTTGTCATCCTTACTGGAAAGCAAGAAATTCTCAGGCTTGAGATCCCTATGCATTACCCCCATAAAATGGCAATGGTGAACCACATTCACAATCTGCCTACAGAGATCAGCAGCATCTTTCTCCGAATAATGGCCCTGGGCGATAATTTTGTCGAACAGCTCCCCACCTCCACAAAGCTCCATGACAAGATGCACAGATTGCCTGTCCTCATAGGCACCCTTAAACTCCACTATATTAGGTTGCCCACTCAAGTGTTGCATAATATGAACTTCTCTCTTCATATCATCCCTATCATTCTTGCTCACAAGTTTCCTCTTCAATATTGACTTACACGCATACTGATGCCCAGTGGCAATCTCAGTACTAGTGAAAGTAACCCCAAATTGGCCCCGCCCCAATTCTTTCCCAATTGTGTATATCGACTTCACATCTTCAAAGGGCTTTCTCAAGATGTTGTTTGGCTCTAATTTTTGGACTGGGGTCTGGGGTTGTTGAGCTGTTCTCTGGGGAGATTGAATTGGTGGCTGATGCTGAGTTTGCAGCTGCGGCGGCGGCGGCGGGTGGTGGTTGCGCCGCCCTTCAGGGTGAGCATGAGTTTCAGTTTGAGCTGGGGGTTTTTGATAATTTTGTTGGGTTTGCTGATACCCTCTGTTGCTGGGCCTTTCTGCTCTGTAGCCATTAGCATCTCGGCTCGAGTATTTGTTCCTCTTGCTAAAACAGCCACCCATTTTTTTTCTTTTTCTTGGAAAAAAACTATGATTGTGAAATCATTACCCAATTTATGATTGGATTTCGTGAAAACTGAAAACCTTGAAATTGGTACCTCTACGACGGAAAATGTGTGAAAAATCAGAAACGAATTGTTCCAAATTTTCGGTGGGATTGGAATTGGAATTGAAAATAGAAATAGAAATCTGTGATTGGAATTGAAACAAAAACAAAAACCAGGAGCGAATCGGAGTTTTCGCAGAGGCTTCGGCGACTGCGATTCAATGTCTGGAATTCAGAGTTGTCAGTTGACTTTCTAGCCGCTAGCCGAGTGTTTTTCACACGTTTTTACCTTTTTCCATTTATTTTCTTCAAGAGTGGAAACACGTTTTTAGGAAAAAGAATTCCCAATTCGACATCACGAAAAGGGAAATCGTCCAAGTCGGTAAACAAGATAATAATGGCCACACGAAAATAGAAAGAAGATAATTAAGAACTAGCCGTCTCACTAAGGTTTAAACCAATTTTCTCTCTTAATAAAACCAGTTTCAAAGGATAAATTTAATATGAGATCATTTTACATAATTTCTCTGCCACCCATTATTAATTACATTTATTATTTGCACGAATTTTAATATATAATTACTCCATCCGTCTCACAAAAATAGCTACATTTGACTTTACACACAAATTAAAAAAAATCAATAAATGTAATCAAATTTAACTAAAGTATCAATTTTATCCTTGAAATCTCATACTAAAAAATCTGTTAAGCACTAATTACTCTTATTAATTAAGGTAAAATTGACAATAAACATTTAATACTAAAGTAAAAGATGAAACGTAGCTATAATTTTGAACATCCAAAAAAGGAATATGCATCTTTGTGGGATGAAGGGAGTATTTATTAGTATTAAATGTGATAAAGTTGATTTTTAGAATGAATATTATGGATAATTTTATTTTATTGGAGATATACTATTTTATTTGTGTATAAAAAGTAATGACATGAAATGTAAATAACAGATGTTGAAGAGAATAAAAAGTAGGTGAAAAATGTTTAAATAATAATAAGACGGACAGAGTAATACAATTTGCTGAAAATATAGAGCTTTAAAGATTAAAGTTAATATATATTATAATAGTGTAAAAATATCTTTTTAAAAAAGGAGGGACTGAAAAAATTTAAGAAAAAATTGCAATATTTTGTTGATAACGTACGTGAAATATAAGATGAAATACTCCCTCAATCCACCAAATGTAGTCCCATTAGAGGTGGATACAAATTTTAAGAAAAAAGTAGATAAAATAGATAAAGTAAGGATATTATAGGGTATTGTGGGGTTCATTGTAAATAAAGTGATTATTTGTGAACAAAGTTGATGACAAATTGAGTAATTAAGTAATGGTTAAAGGGTGATACTAGTTTCCATAAAGTGTATGAGACTACATTTGATGAACAAAAAATATAAGGCAAATGAAACTACATTCATGGAGGAAGGGTGTATCATTTACTTGAAGGAAGGGTGTATCATTTACTTGATACTCCGTATTACATAATTTTTTATGTTTCAGTTTCAAATCCTGGCATCTTTTTCTTTTTTTTCTTTTTAATTTTGTTGGGAGATAGAATGTAAATGAATTAATTTGACATCTTTTTACACATTTAGACTTGCAGATGAAATAAGATTCCTTCATGATATTAGATCTTTTGGCTCATGTTCTAAATTCAAATCTTGTTAAAAGCAATTTCACTCAAAATTGAGGTTAAGAAAATGATGTGGGATACAAAACAAAAACCCTTATTCTAATATGTCTAATACATCCCTTCAAGATGGAGCACTAATAGTGACACCAATCTTGAACATATGCAAACGCAGACGGATTCGGGTGAGCAGTCGTGTCAGAGCATCAACCAGTTGGTCCGTAGAGGAAACCGAAACTGAAAGGATTGTACCAAATCTCGAACAAAATGATAATCAATTGCAATGTGCTTCATCAGAGAGTGGAAGACGAAATTTGAACACAGATACGAAGCCCCAATATTGTCATTATAGATCATCGGAGGGTTGGTAATAATGACATGTAACTTGGATAAGAGTGATCTTATCCATTGAACTTTTGCAGTTGCAGCACCAATGGCATGATATTCAGCCTTAGTGGAGGAACAGACCATCGATCTCTGCTTACGAGAGGACCACAAGATGGGGTTGGCTCCAAGATATACAATGTATGCCCCAATGGAGGCGCGCTGGTGCGGTCATTACAGTCACCAGCCCAATCAACGTGAGTAAAGCGGTGAAGTGAAAGAGGGGAGTCACGACGTAATGTTCCCCCAATGTGTGAGTGCCATTAAATGTCAAAATAGGCGCTTGGCGACATCCCTATGTATTTCAGTAAGGGCATGCATGAACATATATAACTTGTTAATTGCAAAGGTAATATTCGGTCGGGTGAACAATAAATAATGTAAGCTGCTTAAATCTTGGCGATATGTAGTCTCACTAGGCCTTAGACCCATCAGGAAGGGTGGTGACTAGCTTGGCATCAAGCATGTTATGTTTGATAAGCAAGTCCGTGACATACTTTTATTGGACCAAGGTATAAATGGATGTAGGGCGATGGACCTCAACCTCAAGAAAGTAGGACAAAGAGCCGAGGTCTTTGATTGAGAACTTAGATGCAAGAATGGTAGCAACTTATTTAAATTTTGTATTATTTCTTGTGAGCACAAAATCGTCAACATATACAAGAACGTAGGCAAGTATACCATCATGATTATAGACGAATAAAAAAGCATCTTTGAATTTGGTGTAAGAAAAGCCCAATGTACATATGATGGAAAGTTCGTGGAGCTTGTTTGAGGCCATATATTGATTTTTGAAGTTTGCATACACATGATGAAAAGTTCTTGTCAAAGAATCTCAGAGACAGTGACATATAAACCTTACCAGGGAGAGTCTTATGTAAGAAGACATAGTTGACAATAAACCAACGAATGGGTCAATCTTGAGAAATAGTCAAATTGAGAACAACACGAACTGTGGCTAGTTTCACAACTGGACTGAAGATATTAGGGAAATCGATGACGGGGCATTGATAAAAGCCTTCACTACAAAAAATTGGCCAAATGGCGATGGAAATTTGTGAGTGGAAGTAAACACTTACTATTTTGCGAGTGATTTGACGACTGACCCGTATACCAAGTAAATTGGCGATGGACTGTATTGCACTCGCTTAATGACGAGTGTATTTTATAACACTTTGCTTAATGGCTTAGTTGATGATTCAACCATGGTGGAGATGTATGGATACTTAAAGTAGCATGTATGGTTTGTGTAGAATATAGATTCATGTCTCATGAAACAAGAAAGCGAGTTGCGTGCTCGAAAAAAAGTTTGTGATAACATACATAGAATAAAAAAAAAAAATTAAAAAAAAAAAAAAAAAAAAAAAAGACATTTCAAGAATACCAAATATACCTAAGTACAAGATATTTAATTGAGGTTAAGAAACTGATAGGAATACAAAACAAAAACCCTTATCTTAATATCTCCCTTATATACCAATTCTGAATCTGATTATGCTGACATGACTTCTGAAAAAGCCTCCCTTTTACAATCTCTTAAATTCTGTAATTTTAATTTATTTTTTAAAATATTTTTCTCTCCTCTAACTTCTCTTTTTTACATCGATTTTTTTATATAATTAATTTTTTTTTAACTTTTAAATTTCTATTTAAATTATTCTTTCATTTTCCTTTTCAATAAAATAAATTATATATATTTACATTAAAAAAATTATCTTAAATTTTAATAAATAATTTTTATTTTTATAATCTCGCGTAATTTAATTATTTACGCAAGTCTCATACTAGTATTCTAATATATGTGATAATTTGTTCTATTAAGAAAATTAATAGAATGAATTAATTCTATCTAAAATGAAATCCGTTCAGATTTAAAAGCTGAATATTTGGGACCCAAAAAAGAAAAAGAGGATGAATATTTGCAATGTAATAACGTAACCTGTTTTTGAAAGTGATTAAATCATACCTTTGACCCTCCAATTAGAAAAAGAATCCATCAGCAGCACCCACACCACATTCACCACTTGTCTCTTGTTTTTTTTAAGTCCAAACCGGTGGGCGGCCCGCGGTAAGAAAAAAGGATAGATGTTTATGTTATACTCCTACTCCATTAAAATTTTAATATTTTCTATTTTAAAATTAATTTTCTGATTTATTAAAAAGAATCAGGTTTGTCACAATTTTTATAATTTATTTAAATGAATTTTATATTTCAATTTGTAATTAAATAGATTTTCATTTTTAATTATGATTAATTTAGCTGGTTTCTAGAGTTTGATTGTTTTGGTCAATTAAAATGAAACATTTTTTTAGTTGAGTAGTAAAAGCTGCGTACAGAACTAAAAAAGAGAAGAAAGGTCCGATTATTCGTTTAACAAGAGAGTTAAACATTTTCTCAAAAAAAAAAAAAAGAGAGTTAAACATAATTTAATTTCATTATCAATTAAAAAAAAAAGAGATGCTACAAATGAAACAAAACAATGGAGTATTTATCTGTAGGAAAAATTAATATTTACAGGTGCAGCCAGAAATAATAAAGATATTAAATTACTCGGCAATGGTATGCAGAGAGGGCACCCAGGTGGAAGGTTGACGTTGAAGATGGAAGGTAGTGAATACCGGTTCCACGGGCACCTGGTGCTGCAGGCTACCATTACCCATGAGCTGCAGTAGTAGTTCCGCCTTGGAATATTTGCAGCTGCTATCATCACCCGCGCTGTATTCTTTTTCCGTCACAGCTTCATCCGAATTCCATTCCCACTCATCCAAGGTTGCCCATACCGTCGAAGATTCACGACCATATGATTCACGTCCACAAAAGTTGCCCATCTTCTCTCTTTCAATTTCTTTAATTGTAATTCTTTTTTATATTCCAGTATTTTATTTTATTTTTTTGACGGGTTATATTCCAGTATGAGAAAGAGAAAGAGAAAGAGAAAGAGAAAGAGGGAGAGAAATGACTTGGCTTTGCCACAACAGAGTTTGTGCCTCTATTTATAGAAACTTCATCCTCCTCAAATTTTACTTTGCTTTTATTTATTACAGCCTTTATACGTACAGAGTCAACCTACATGACTTTTTATATATGCACTACACATATAATTAAAGTGCATATTCTTTACTTTACTTGGAATATAGTAATTAATTGAAAACAATAATATTAATGAATTACGGAGTAATATTTAAAACAAAACTAATATTCCTAAAAAAAACAATTAATATTAGTATTCTGTAAAAATTATTATATGCAAAGTAAAACAATGGTGCATCCGAAGCGTGAAAGATCTAGTGACACACAAGTGCATCGTACACAAATAATATTACGTATTACTTTGTAAAAACTAATACTCCGACTAATACATATCTGCAAAACAATAATATTAGTGACGTAAGGTGCACATAATACTATACTACGGAGTATTTTTTTAGGTCAATTTGGTATAGTTAATTTTCTATTTCTTGTCCTCATTACCAAGCCCGTTTTCTAGTATGTTTTATCTAAGGATATACATTTCTCATTTGCCATTTAAGAATGAAATAATTTAGTTTTTTCAACCACACCTAACCTATTAATTTGGTCGGTATAATGTGTCAAACGCAAAGAGATCGATCGAGATATTAAAATACACTTTGCTTTTGAAACAAAACTTCCATTAATTTGGAGTAAAAAAGATTAATTTATTAACACTTTTTAACCAAGAATATTAATAGTAATAGAGTAGAAAATCTTGTCAACTTTCTTTTTTTAAGTATTACCTTTTTAACGTATAAAATATCATTAGTTAAAAAATATTTGATTTTCACAATAAAATTTGCAAGAAGTAAATTCTCATAGAAGTTTCTGTGTGCTAAGATATTATTAAAAGGCGGCCATACAAGTGTGAAAACTTAAGTTAGATATATATTTCTGATTTGTAGCCTTGCCGTCTGGGTACAACTACTCATTCAAGCAAATTACAAATGAACGGAAAGAAGCATCTAAAATACGTACTAGAAATGGTCCATAAGTAATTAAAATGCTGATTTTACATAGTATGTCAGACCTCACAAAAAAAATTTGTGACAGTTAATTAGGTTAAAAATATATTTTTGTAAATAATACTCCATAAATTTATTATATTAGAATTAAAAAATATATATATGAGTTACGTACCCTCAAAATTAGTCTCACCATAAGACAATCTAACAACCACCTACTAACATTCCACACGTACAATCTAAAAAAGTGTTACTCCACTATTTTTTTTTTTTTTAATATGTATATAAAATAATGGCCTGCAAGGAATTCCAGATGTGTTAGTATTCTCACTACTGTACCAACCAAGTCAACCCTGTTAAAAAGATAGCCTAGTCAACAACGACGATTCAAAGTATGACCTAACGTTGAAACTTCAGCTAATGGCAGCTGACATCATAATTAAAACTATATTTTTTAATATTAATTTAATTATATTAATTTATTAGTCGTGCATGTTAAACATAGGCACAATTTATGAAAATGATTAAGTTTAATCGTGAGTTGCTGAATCATTGTCTAACTAAAAACAAAATATGTTATAGAAATTGCTTGAGTAGTTGTGACTAGACCTGTCAGAACGGGCTAACGGTGTGGGCCGATCCAAAATCTACCTCAATGGCTCAATCCATCATTTTGCTAATTTTGGCGGGCCGGTCCACGGGGGAGACGGGTTGGAAAATAGTCAACCCAATCTAACCCATGGCCGGTGACGGGCTAGTTCACGAACTTTTTTATTAAATATTTATTTTTTTACATGTATTATTATTATTATATTTTAAACACTATATAAACAATTAATAAAAAATAAATTTTACATAAACTTAAAATTCAAGCAATCATTTGTCCACAAAATAGTCCAAATAAATAAAACGTACATATAAAGATTTATCAATATAAACATAAAGTTGTGAAATAAATAAAACCTACATATAAAGGTTTATCAATATTTCATAGCTTTCAAAGTTAATTAACATAAAACACAAGATATTAAAATAGTCATTTAAGTTCAAATACACAAACATTTTCTAAATTAAAAATCATCTTCCATATTATCATAATCAAAGTCCTCTTCCTTTCCTTCTTGTTCATCCTAGCTCACAATTTTCAACAACATTAGATAAGCTGGATCCCTCATTCAACAAAGTTATCTCACTACGTGCACAATCCTCATTTATATATACAAAATACAATAGTAAAATAGTTGAATATATATGAAAAATAAACATAAAGTATGGCTTAAAATATAATATAACTTACCACTACATGCAAAATATACAACCAATTGCGAATGTAAATAAAAGATTGAAATTTCTCCGAAAGCATAAAACTTCTATACTTATAATCAGTGACGAAGCCAAAAAATTTCAGTAGGGGGGTCCGATTAATATTACTATAAAAATAAAATAATATATAATTATTATACTCATAAAAAAATCTCATAATAAAATTGTCAATACATTTCATTTCATTAAATTAAATTGATCGAGCTGGCTTTCATTATGTTTTGTAAAAAGTTTTGAAAGTTTGGATTCAAAATGAAGTGAAATTTAATGTTATGTAAGAAGTACCAATATTTTATAATCCATACAATACAGTGGTAATACTTTTAAATATAAATGCATAAAATTATAAAGCAATAAACTATTTTTTTTAAAAAAAATTCAATACTAAAATATTGTTTAATTTTAAAGACATTTTTGTGATTATTAGCAAAAATTTAGACAATAATTTTAAATATACTATCAAATCTATAATGTTGACTCTATTAAAAAAAAAAAGAATTGGAGTATTAAGAAACAAAATGTGTGCAAACATTTATTTTTAGTCCGTCTAAACTTAATATGTATGTTTCAAAATGAAAATAATATTTTTATAATCATCCTCCGATAATCATTTATTTGCTTAAATTGTCATTTATTTTATTTATATATAAATATATACAATAATTTTAAAAAATTATTATTATATATATATATATATATATATATATATATATAAAATGGTGAGGGGCCACTGGGCCCAATGTGGCTCCGTCATTGCTTATAATGCATATAAAAATAAAAATAGAAAAAGTCTGCGGGCCAACCCGCCCCGTCCGCGGTCTAACCCGTCAAAACCCGCGGCCCATACGATCTAGACCGTACGGACCTGCTCCTAAACGGATTTTCAAATACTTAGTCCAATCCACTATATTAATAGACGGAGGCGGACCGACCCAACGAACCCATTACAACAGCTCTAATTATGACATGACAACATCAAGTACCTAAGGTGCTGTTTGGTTAGGGATGGTGGAGGATGGGATGGGGATGGGGATTGGAAAAATATGGATGGGGGTAATCCATGAATAGTAATTGAATAAAAATTGTGTTTGGATTGAGATTGGAAAATAGGTGTGGATGAAGAACTTTATGTCAAATCAAGTAGGAGAGAGAATAAATGTGTGGAAGAAAGTAGGAGAGAGAATAAATGTGTGAAAGAAAAGTAGGATAGTGACTTGTTCGTATTTTTGGATAAGTGTCCCAAGTATATTTTCGTTCCAAGGACTTAATTGAGTGCCAATGAATCCCTAAAGTTGCAAGTTATCATGCTATTGTAGTAACTAAGCTTGTTTGTTTGGATTTTCGAGAATTAAAACACAAGTATGAAACAAGATTAACTAAGATAAACAAGAAATAGACAAAAGTAAAAACAAGCTATCTAACTTCCTTTCGAAAGTGCAAAGTGAGAGAGTATTGCCTCGGGTGTATCTATTTTGTAGGTTGTGTGGTGAATTAATGGACTAAATTACACAAATTAAACCTAAGGTGTTGGGAAAAGCTAAAGGCTATCACTCGTGTGTGTCGACCAATCCCTTGTGAGGCCTAGGTGAACACGTGCATCAATTAGCAATTATGTAGTCTAATCAATACCATAATATCCTAGGATAGTGTCTTATAAACACGTTCAACACGGTTACTAATGTTTATGAGACGTCCTCTCACTAATCTAATAGACGACCTCTAATCGACTAGTGTCTAGTGTCGTCGATCTAAGCAATCAACCCCCGGTCGGTGTAGCTAATTACTATGTTAATTCTAATCGATTAATTCAAGCTCATACACACACTCTTAATCATGCAACCCAATACGGTCGTTGAAGTCGACAAAACTAACAATGCTAGCTAATAGGGTGAATTAATCAATTGAATCATGGAAATTACAACACTAGAAACATATACACCCAATTCCTAAGCTAATCATGCAATCAATCCATAATTACACCACTTAACCACCAAAACTTCCACACCCTAGGCAATTAGAACTTAGCCCATGGTTCTAAGATAGAAATCCATGGCTAAAACAACAAATAACATCAAACTCATAGTAAAATAGCAAGAGAAATGAGAAATTAAGAAAATACCAAATTGAATTGCAAAATAGAGTAATATCACCTTGATCATGAAAATGTAGCTACAAACCGATGTAATAGACGATGCCCGATGATAATCGTAGCTTGATTCGAAGTAAAAATCACTAATCTATCTAATCTAATGAAGAAATTAAACTAAAAATGAAGAACACCTACTACTATGTGAATGTGTGTGTAGAAAGCTTGTAAAAGGAGTAAAACTCCATTTTAAAACTCAAATTTGGTCTATTTATAGTTGGGGAGGAAGTCTTGGGTGAATTTTGCAATTAGGCCCTTCAAAAATGGAGAAAATGGGGCAAAACCCCCGAAAATGAGTTGGAAACAGGTGGCCCGGCCGGGCCAAAACTTCGTAAGTTGATTTGGGCCAAAAATACGCGCGGGGGTGAACTTATCAAAAATATGGGTGCGCGAAATGGGCTGGAACAGGTGGCCCGGCCGGGCGGAACTTTCGTAAGTTGAAATTTGCAAAAATATGCGCAGTGGGTGAACTTAAAAAAAAGTTGGGTGCAGATACTGTGGCCCGGTCGGGCGGATACTTCGGCCCAACTTCCGTTCTCCATCTTCATCCCTTCATATCTCGAGCTTCCGACCTTCGATTGACTCGATTCTTTTTTCCATTCCACTCCAATTTTCGAGACGAATCCAATGGTGCAATCCTCTCTTCAGTCCAGTGAGTGAAAATGATGATTGAACACTCATTTTCACGATTTTAATGCCTAATTCACATCGTATTCCTACAAAACGAGCTCAAATACCTTTCTCAATCAAATCAAGCATATTAGTGTGAAAATTCATGAAAAACCATCAAAGTTTATCACTTAAACACATGAAATCTTATGCAATTTACAACCGAATCACCTCCCCAAACTTACACTGTTGCTCGTCCCCGAGTAACGAAAGAATTAAAACAAGAGGTTGTACGATTGCAAATAGATAATCAATGAAAGATCCCACATATCAAATGAAATGAAATGAATTCTTCTTCCTCAAGATACATTCTCAAAATGATCACAAGTTCACTATTGAAAATCAAACTAATTACCCACATATGCTCAACATACAACAACAAGTGATGGTGATGACAATATCAAAATGTTCAAGTTCAACTCACAAGATATAGTGTTTCTCTCAAACACTCAAACAAATTAAGGACAATAAACACTCATCAATCAAATCATGCATTGCAATTGCCATAAGCTTGCCCAAGCTCTACCATCTTTCCACCACAAACATGTTCAACTATGAGATCAATAGGTCTTAACCAAGGACGTAACATTGGCTCTTTGGACGGGGTATGATGAATATGGAAGAAGTGACTCGTCTAGTGGAGAACGAAAGTTGTTATTCAACAATTCAAGCTCGTGCTCTTAAGGTTTACAACCTTCATTCTCACTTTTCATTCAACTTTCTCACAAGCAATCATCTCCTCATCTTTTGTAGCCAATTTATTTTCTTCTTAAGCACTTGGGGCTCATTGTCCCTCTTTTCTCTCTCAAATTTTTTTTTTTCTCATTTTCTCATCACTTCCATCTTTTTCTTTCTTTTCACAACCTTGCCAATTTTTCTCTTCAAACCAAAGGCACTTAAGCATATGTTTTACCACTTTCTTTTTGTTCTCCACTAGAATTGGACATCAAAGGCTCAAAAAGCTAAATGGTTAAACATGGTAGGTTGCCAAGAGAATGGGAAGTCAAGCTCAAACGGGCTAACTACGGAAGATTTCTTTGGTTATTGGGAAAAATATGGCTAAGTGACTTGTAGTACGAAAGATGGTCTACATCATATCTCAAAGTATCACACAAGTATGATCTCAAGCAAGAACTTGGGCAAGTTCTAGAAAAACAAGCAATGAATTGATCCACTCTAGAATGAAATAAACCGGATTAATGTTCGGTTCAAAGCTCAACTCTCACCGGTTCATTTAATACTCAATCATTCATCAATCATCATCACACATAACTCATTGTGTATGCAAAACATCCATAGACGAATAGATGACAACAACATAAACATGATGATTCATCCCAATTATGTACACATTCAAGGAATAAAATTCACAACAACTCATCATCAAATGTGTCTCAATGATCACTAAAGCTCAAATTGCGCACACACACAAAAGTACACATTGGTGTCAATATAAAATGTAAAAACGAACATACCCCCCCAAACTTTTTCATTGCCAAGCAATTAAAAGTTTGAAAAAATAGTTTTACAATGATATTGACACCAATTGCTAACCATACAAATCTACACACATGGGCCACTATCCCAACAATTAAAAACAAGAGTAGCTAAGCAATCAATGTCATGAACAAGAATATAAATTCCACTACCCCCCCCCCCAAACTTAGTAATTGCTATGCAATTCCTAAGTTTGGAGTGGGCTTACCTCTTTCGATTGCTATAGCTACACCTTCTTCAAAGCACGAGGCACCACTTTCGTTCCACTTGTCCATTCGATCCAAGCTTCTCCAACTAACATGAAAACTCACAAACACATCAAACTAAACTAACAAAGCATAAAAAATGAACAAGAAATGAAAGAAAGCAAGTAAAAATGGGTTGCCTCCCATTTAGCGCTAGGTTTAACGTCCTATGCCGGACGGAACTTAACAAGTTCAAACTTCTCTTTCTTTGAATGGAAGATGATAGTGCTTCACATTGTGCTCATCGGTGATGAACACTTCGTCCTCCACAACTTGCAACGCAATGCCTCCTTCATAGGCCGATTTCTTCATGACCAACATCTTGCGTTCTTTGAGCTTCACCTTTCCAAGGACCTCCATCACTCCTTTGCACCATACCACCGTATCTCCAATTTCAAATCCATATTCAATTTTTCTCTCTTTAGAACTCTTTCTTCTTACATCTTCATCATCACTACCCTCAAGGAACTCCCCAAACTTTTCTTCCTCATCAAACCCCCCCAAACTTGAGTTTTACTCAAGTTTGAGTGTTTGCTTCATTTCTTGATCATCTCCCGGATCGTTCAATGGGAATTTTGGTAAGGGCTCCTTCACACAAATGTCGAGTTCTTTGACGGAGTGAGATTCTTTTTTTCTTGGGGAACTCTCAATTGAGTCATACTTGGAGAAGATCACCTTCTCTCCATTCACCTCCAATGTCACCTCTCCTTCCCTTAAGTTTATATTTGCTCCCCCCGTGGCAAGAAATGGCCTCCCAAGAATCAATGGGATATTTGCATCTTCTTTCATATCAAGCACCACGAAGTCGGCCGGAATGATGAACTTGTCAATTTTCACCAATACATCTTCAATGATCCCTTTAGGATCTGTGATGGAACGATCCGCTAATTGGAGAGTAATTGATGTGGGCACTACTTCTCCAAGTCCCAAACGCTTAAAGATTGAAAGTGGCATCAAATTGACGCTAGCTCCCAAATCACAAAGAGCTTTCATCATGGGACCATCACCAATCTCACATGGGAGAGTGAAACTACCCGGATCCTTGAGCTTTTCGGGAGGATTTCTTTTAAGAATAACACTACACTCCTCGGTCAAATTAATCTTCTCATCTTCCACTAGCTTCTTCTTGTTTGCTATTGCATCCTTTAGAAACTTCATTGAGTGAGGTATTTGCTCTAAAGCATCCGAAAGTGGAAGATCAATGTGAATTTTTTTGAAGATATCCAAAAACTTCCCAAACTTTTCATCCATCTTCTTCGTATATCTTCCCGGATATGGAAGTGACTCATATGTAATGGGAACCCCCCATTTATCACAAGGTACCTCAAGCTTCTTCTTCTTCAAATCTTTTGCAATTCTCCACTTTGGAATTCTTGGAGCAACCTCTCCACTTCCAACTTTCTCTTCCTCCTTTTTCTCTTCCTCCCTTTCTTTTCCCTTCACCACTTCATTCTCTTCTACTTCACTTGACATTGAAGAAACTCCATATTGTTCACCACTTGAAATTCTAATAGCATTACAATGCTCATGTGGGTTTACCTCGGTTGTCGATGGAAATTTACCCTTGTTTGTTTGAGATCCAATTGAAGTTGCTAATTGTCCCATTTAGAATTCCATTGATTTTTGGTTACTCAAAAGTTGAGCAAGGATGGAATCGGTTGCTTCGGATTTCTTCTCACTTGTTTCCATTCTCTTCATTATGAGTGCAAGAAGCTCGTCCGTGGAGGACTTCCCTTCTCCATTTGGAAGTTTTGCTCCGGGATCAAATCCGGGAGGATATGGAATAACACTTTTAGGATTAGAATACGACAAATTCTCATTCCTCCGAAAATAAGGATTTTGATGGGATGGACCCCCTTGGCCTTGAGATGATGAAGATTCCCCTTGGAATCGGTTTTGAGGAGGAGCTTGATATCCTTGAGCGCGATTTTGATATGGAGGTTGCCCTTGATATTGTCGATTCCCTTGAAAATTTTGTAGGTATCCTTGTTGACCCATGTATTGCACTTCTTCCATAGATCCCATTTGAGACTCATTTTGACCAAAGGGGAAATGATTATTTCTCGTTTAAGATAAAACATTCACCTTTTCTATGAGTGTGGCCATCATTGCCTTCATGCTATCATTGTCATCCACTTGAGCTACCCGATTTCTTGCTCCATGGTCTACTCTCATCTTGAAGGTATTACTTGATATCCCTTCCATTATGTCATTGACCTCTTCCACCGATTTCCGCCAAATTGAACCCCCCGCACAAGCATCAATGTGGTGTTGATCTTCCGCTCGTTACCCATTAAAGAACCAACATGTTGTTTGTTCTATTGGGAACCCATGATGGGGACATGTGATGAGAAGATTCGTAAACCTTTCCCATGCTTCCTTGATGCTCTCATTTTCCCTTTGTTGAAACGTAGAGATCCTTTGTTTTGCTTCCATAGTCTTTGAAGGAGGGTAGTACTTCAATAGAAATCTCCTCTTCAACTCTTCCCACGTCCTCACTTCTCCGGCGAGAATGCTTGTTTGTAGCCAAGCCTTTGCTTTGCCCGATAATGTGAATGAGAACAACCTCAACTTCTTAGCATCTTCCGACACTCTATTTGCTTGAGAGTGTCGGCCACCTCTAAGAATTGAGCAAGATGTTCATTCGGATCTTCTTCAAATCCTTCCTCCGTTCTTCCCTCAAATTGTCTCTCCCTCAACATCCGTAGTAGAGAAGCACTAATCCCAAAGTTGTTTGCCTCTACCCTTGGTCTTGCTAATCCATCTTAGTACTCCCTCGGTTGAGGCTCAAAATATTCCCTCATTGGCCTTCCATAGTAAACACGTTGAGGCTCTTCTCTATGTGGAGAAGGTGGAATGTACTCTTCTTGAATTTGTTGAGGTGGAGGATATTGGTAAGGAGGGTAAGGGTGTTGAGGTGGTGGATATTGATGAAGTGGAGGTGGTAGATAGTAGGCTTGTTGTGGAGATGGGTAAGGGTAAGGATAGTATCCTTGATATGGAAGGTGGTTTTGAGGTGGATATTGTGGATTGAGATTTTGGAGATTTGGTGGAAGGTTTTGAGGTGGATTACCTCCGTTTTGATTCCCAATTTGGAGATTCTCTCTTTGAACCTCATCATCTCCAAGTGGTGGAGGATTCAACTCTTCGTTGTTCTCCATCTCAAGATGCTCTACGACTCTTTGATGGTTTCTACCTCGATTTCTTCTTCTTGCGTGTGCCTCGATCTCAAGATCCAGTGGTTCCAAATTTCCTCCACGAGATCTTGTGATCATACACCTACAAAAGACAAGTATCAAAGCCCACAAAGAGAAACGAAAAACAAGATAACAAAAAAAAAATGCTACTATCAATAACACTCAACAAACTCTAAGTTTCACTAATAACACTCGCTTAAATCCCCGGCAGCGGCGCCATTGACTTGTTCGTATTTTTGGATAAGTGTCCCAAGTATATTTTCGTTCCAAGGACTTAATTGAGTGCCAATAAATCCCTTAAGTTGCAAGTTATCATGCTATTGTAGTAACTAAGCTTGTTTGTTTGGATTTTCGAGAATTAAAACACAAGTATGAATCAAGATTAACTAAGATAAACAAGAAATAGACAAAAGTAAAAACAAGTTATCTAACTTCCTTTCGAAAGTGCAAAGTGAGAGAGTATTGCCTCGGGTGTATCTATTTTGTAGGTTGTGTGGTGAATTAATGGACTAAATTACACAAATTAAACCTAAGGTGTTGGGAAAAGCTAAAGGCTATCACTCGTGTGTGTCGACCAATCCCTTGTGAGGCCTAGGTGAACACGTGCATCAATTAGCAATTATGTAGTCTAATCAATACCATAATATTCTAGGATAGTGTCTTATAAACACGTTCAACACGGTTACTAATGTTTATGAGACGCCCTCTCAATAATCTAATAGACGACCTCTAATCGACTAGTGTCTAGTGTCGTCGATCTAAGCAATCAACCCCCGGTCGGTGTAGCTAATTACTATGTTAATTCTAATCGATTAATTCAAGCTCATACACACACTCTTAATCATGCAACCCAATACGGTCGTTGAAGTCGACAAAACTAACAATGCTAGCTAATAGGGTGAATTAATCAATTGAATCATGGAAATTACAACACTAGAAACATATACACCCAATTCCTAAGCTAATCATGCAATCAATCCATAATTACACCACTTAACCACCAAAACTTCCACACCCTAGGCAATTAGAACTTAGCCCATGGTTCTAAGATAGAAATCCATGGCTAAAACAACAAATAACATCAAACTCATAGTAAAATAGCAAGAGAAATGAGAAATTAAGAAAATACCAAATTGAATTGCAAAATAGAGTAATATCACCTTGATCATGAAAATGTAGCTACAAACCGATGTAATAGACGATGCCCGATGATAATCGTAGCTTGATTCGAAGTAAAAATCTCTAATCTATCTAATCTAATAAAGAAATTAAACTAAAAATGAAGAACACCTACTACTATGTGAATGTGTGTGAAGAAAGTTTGTAAAAGGAGTAAGACTCCCTTTTAAAACTCAAATTTGGTCTATTTATAGTTGGGGTGGAAGTCTTGGGTGAATTTTGCAATTAGGCCCTTCAAAAATGGAGAAAATGGGGCAAAACCCCCCGAAAATGAGTTGGAAACAGGTGGCCCGGCCGGGCCAAAACTTCGTAAGTTGATTTGGGCCAAAAATACGCGCGGGGTGAACTTATCAAAAATGTGGGTGCGCGAAATGGGCTGGAAGCAGGTGGCCCGGCCGGGCGGCTGAGTGGCCCGGCCGGGCGGAACTTTCGTAAGTTGAAATTTGCAAAAATATGTGCAGTGGGTGAACTTAACACAAAGTTGGGTGCAGATACTGTGGCCCGGTCGGGCGGATACTTCGGCCCAACTTCCGTCCTCCGTCTTCATCCCTTCATATCTCGAGCTTCCGACCTCCGATTGACTCGATTCTTTTTTCCATTCCACTCCATATTTCGAGACGAATCCAATGGTGCAATCCTCTCTTCAGTCCAGTGAGTGAAAATGATGATTGAACACTCATTTTCACGATTTTAATGCCTAATTCACATCGTATTCCTACAAAACGAGCTCAAATACCTTTCTCAATCAAATCAAGCATATTAGTGTGAAAATTCATGAAAAACCATCAAAGTTTATCACTTAAACACATGAAATCTTATGCAATTTACAACCGAATCAGAGAGAGAATAAATGTGTGGAAGAAAAGTAGAAGAGAGAATGAGTGATTAAAAGAAAAAAAGAGTGATGTGATAGTATAAAAATAAGTATATAGATGTATTATAGGGATGTATGAGTATTTGAATGAGTATTTGGATGGAGAGAGATGGGATGGGGATGACCCATCCAAATCCGAATGTGTCAATCCCAAACCAAATACACCCTAAATTAATTGAGAACAATTTGAACGTGTCTTGAACAACCACCCTCACCCAATGTTCCTTTTTGGGAAATCACGACTCTAAAATTTTAAGTTCTGAAATATAAAAAAATGTGTGTTTGGAAATTTTGAAAAGATATATGAGAGTTTACTTAAATTAATTGATGATTGGTTATTTTAAAATGTGTAAAATAGATTATACTTAGAAAAATAATTGATGGTTGATTGTTTTAAATTGTATAAAGTAAATTATACTGAGAAAAATAATACTCCATTTGTCCACATTAATTTTTATTTTTTTTAATATACTCCATCATACTTACTTTGTCTCATGTTTACTATACAATCTATACCTACTTTATTCTATTTTATCTACTTTAATTTATTCTTTACTCCATGCATAAACAAACAATATTTATTAAAATATGTGCAAAAAGAAACAAGAACACTTTATGTGGACGAAGAAAATATATAGGTAATTTTATGTGTGAATTGAGTGTTGGATCGAAAATTTAAATCTCTAACTCATATAGAACGAAGATCGTAAAGTTCTAAATCTGTCCATGTGAGTCTCGTAAGAAAAACACCCTCAAGTGTTTGGAGTGGTAATTGTAAACTAAAAAAATTCTACCACTATCCAATATGCAAATAAAAAAGCGAAAAAAAATAAGGTAAACATATTTTTATTAAGAATCGGTGGAAAACAACTCTCGTTGATCTTTTGATTCCTCTCTCTAAAGGACATGAACTTGATTTATGATATCGGGGTCTAAACGACATGATCTGAACGTTACTACAATTTGGTGGAAAGATTTAACCTACAATTTAATAGTAGCTGATGCAATAGTCTCAAATCTTGGAGATACAATCTTATAATCTTATCTCCAAAATTAGGATTACATAATATATGAAACTTCTAAAATTTAATAAAATTTTAGTGTCTATAAATGTCCCCTCAAAACATGTTGTAAAGACATATGTCAAATACAACTTAGTCTCGAAATCTTGATATAGAATACAAAATGTGATTTGACATGCCAACATGGTATATTCTACATACATGGATCCTCAGAGGGTGAAGATTGTAAATAACTAATGAATATAATTTATTTATATATATATATATATATATATATATATATATTTATTGGATATATATTTTCCACATATGAAGTAGATAAGAAGAGAGAAGTTGATTAACTTCACATATAAGGATAAAATTTTGGATTAAACGTCGGGGTCTAAACGACATGATCTGAACGTTACTACAATTTGGTGGAAAGATTTAACTTATGAAGTAGATAAGAAGAGAGAAGTTGATTAACTCTCTCGTTGAGATCTTTTGATTCCTCTCTCGTTGAGATCATGAACTTGATTTATGATATCGGGGTCTAAACGACATGATCTGAACATTACTACAATTTGGTGGAAAGATTTAACCTACAATTTGATAGTAGCTGATGCAATAGTCTCAAATCTTGGAGATACAATCTTATAATCTTATCTCCAAAATTAGGATTACATAATATATGAAACTTCTAAAATTTAATAAAATTTTATCTACTTCTCTCTTCTTATCATATTTTATCTTTAAATCATAAGGATAAGAAGAGAGAAGTTGAATATTCAAGGGTCATATATCATATTTTGGATTAAACGTCGGTTTTAGATACTTTCGTGACGAATATTGTTGAAGAACTCGGACATTGTTGACCAATGAAAAACGTCGATCTAAGGGATTTAGCACCTTAATCGAAGTCTGTTCTTAGTTGGCTTCCTCGAAGAACTTAATTGAAGAGTTTCCTTGAAGAAATACCGATCTGAGAGGCTTAGCACATTAATCTCGAATCAAACATCATTCTTAATGATGAACTTGAAGAACTCCCACCAAGAAATTGAGGAGCTTCATTGAAGAACTTTGAATAATGAATTTGCATGGAATCACCGTACCCAAATATTAATGGTTCTACTATACCATTTTAACCAAGAACATTATAGTTGACATTATTCCGGATTTTCATACATCATAGCATCAATCAGTGCATGTTCATATCAAATTTTTTAAATGAATTTAATTTCTATATAAAAATAAACACCCTAAATTGAAATCTAAAGGAAACCAATAATTCCTTTAAAAAAATTCAAAATACTAAAAAAAAAAAAACATTAGAAATATTAATAAAAAAACCCTAACAAAAAATTAAATAATAAAAACCCCATGTATTAGATATTCTTTTTCCCCTCTAGGATAATTTAAACCGAACAAGTAATTACTATTTGTAACCTGAACAAGCACATCAATTACCTTAATTAGAAGTGTCTCCTATATGTTTGCATCCATCCTAGAGCAAAAAATGATTGAAGAGAAGGAAACACGTAGATCATGCAGGAGAAATTTTAATGTGCTCATTCAATAGTAAACAGTATTTCAGTTATTATTTACTTTATTTACAATTTTTTCTTTAACTCATTAAATGAAGTTGGTTCTTGATTGAATTTGTTGATGGAGAGTAATGGCGAATTTGATTGTAGATTTATAGTGATGTTACTATTTTATCATGTTTATTAAATCTTGAAACTCGTTGCAAGCTTTAATTAATTTGATTTGATTTTCTTTTAATTTTTTTTAAAGATTGAAATATTAAATAAAATAAACATAGAGTGAGTAACGCCCCCCGAAAATCCTCGTATGGGGCATGAAATTGAGTGCAACACAAAATAAGATACTACGAAAGACACAAAAATCGTGTCCATCAGAGTAGGGCCCACAAACACGATACATACGGAATTGGGCCCCCACACACACGATATGTACATACAGCATTGCTCTTTGATTCTGGTGCGATGGACGTCTGTACTTCAATGCACTATCAAACAAATTTCCCCCCATTTAAACTCTGAAATCCACGCACACACACGTTATACGTGTTTGTTTCTGCCGCACCTGCATCACATTCCAGAAATTCGAATCCTCTTGATTTTTTTGCTGTTCGGTCAATTAGAGGAATGGGATCCGAGAATAATCGTGCTCAGTGATGCCATCGGAAGAGAAAGTAACCGCTGATCGGTCGGTTCCTCAGCGCCGGCGAAGGGGAACTGGCGGGAGGAGGTGGTGGGCGGGAAGTGAGCTCGCCGCCACTCCTTCTCTGGCCTGGAAATACCGTGGACGAGATTCAGACGATAGAACGGTTTCTACGAGGAAACTCGCCGCTTCGCTGTGGCGGCAGTTGGCTGCTATAACTAATGGCGGTGGAAGCGTGAGACCGCATGATAACCGCCTCGGATTTGAGGTATTGTCATGCCAAAATTTGAATATGATTCCAGATTAAGTTTAAATGACGTTGATTATTGGAAAATTGTTTCCAATTTATATTCACTCTATATAAGATTTAGTGCTCCCCTGCATATCATTGTTTCTCTAGGTAAACATGAAAATCAATTAAAATAACAAGGAATTAATAATGAAAGACGGGAAGATTCATTAGTTGCTATAGCTACATATTTTATGTAACGTCTCGATTAATTAAATACATTGTCAAAACTATGATCGAGTTTTTCACCTTTGGATGATTAGGAAATTTCATCTCACAAATTCTGTTTTCTGGTATTTAGTTTTTTTTTTCCTGGATTTGATAACAGAGAATCAGACGTAAGTAAATCTGCTTGTAGTTTGATTTTGGATTAGAAGAGTTGCTAATCTGTTTTGAAGTATTTCTTTTATTAGGAATTTGGATGGATTTGAAATTTACTTTAATTTTGGAGGACATTTCAATTCCATTGGATTTCAAATTCATATTAAAATGCAATCTTAACTTTGCGACTTTGGTAGATTCATAGTAGCCAAATTGGGATGATGTGTAGTTCTTCTTCGTTTTTTTTATTTGTCATCATTTTAACTCGCAGCCTTTTCCGTGTAATCTTAGTTTTGTTCATTGGCACCAATTCCTAAACTTATGGCTGAGGGAGTTACAAAATGGGATTTCTGCAACTATAAAGGATGGGACAATCATTTTGAGAGCAGTACTGCATATACCAGAGATTTGTTTAAAGCTCCTAAACGTGTAGATGATGGGGTTAGGTGGAGGACGAAAAATGATTCTGAAATCAAGAACTTAGCTGTTGGTGATAAAAGGGAAAGGAAAAATTGTAAAAATATTGATATGAAGAATTCACAACTGCTGGATGATATTGCTGAGGCTAAGTCATCAACTATAAGAGTCGCCGGGAATCTTGAGATAGAGAAGAAAGCACGAGAGGATTTGGAAGACGTGTGTGAAAATTTAGCCAAGGAAATCGAAGGGAGTAAAGCGCAAATTGAGAAATTAATGAAGCAGCAAAAAAGAATTGAAATGGAAATGGAGAAAGAGAGGAAAATGCTACAAATAGCTGAGGTTTGGAGGGAGGAACGATTGCAGATGAAGATGGCCGATGCAAGGTTGATATTGGAAGATAAGTATGCGGAGATAAGCAATCTGATAGTTGATCTCGAAGCATTTTTAAGAAGATTGAATTTAATCGAAGATGAGGATGATGTGACGTGCAATGCAAAAGCTTTGATGCAAGCGTTCAAATCTGTTAACATCCAACGTGTCAAGAATCTTACTCCAAAATCAAGTAGCAAGGTCTCTGTAATCAAGGATTCTCAGCTTAGTGATCATCATCATCGTCATAAAGGATCTCATAACTCAGAGGCTAGTGAAATTTCTGCACTATCATTGTCCCAATCGCAGAAGAAAGGCTCGTCTGTTGGTAAGATTCAGAAGGCCTGGTCAATAAGTAAAGACACATGCAAGAACATTATGGCATCTGAAGGAGTGTCGGGCGAAAGGCAAGTTAAAGTTCAGAGAAATCCACACGTAGTTCGAGCAATGAAAGGCCATATTGAGTGGCCTCCGCGAGGAATCCCAAGGCGCAGCTCGACTGCTAACCGCCTGAAAGCCACATTGGAGAGCCAGAAAACGCTGTTGCGCAAAGTACTGAAGCAGAGAAATTGAGGTTAAACTTTCTGGACATGACTACTTTCTTTTTTTTGCATCTTAGAGTTAAAATTATACTACTCTACCTATTTTGTTTAGATTATCATGCAACATTTTATGTGGTATTTACAGTAATGTACTCAGTCGTATGATAGCTAAAGGGCAAGAGAAAATTGTTAAAAATAGTAGAATCAAATCATATGATAGTTGTGTTGGTAAGGAATATTTGGAGATAGATCTGAAGCTTCTTCATTTTTACCTTGTGGCATATTAATGGCAATGGGGTCAGTCACATTCCCTCGAAGTTTCAGAGCATTAAGTACTGTGTAACTGTTATTGGTGCATATATTTGTCCTCATTCTCAAACAGGAATCCAATGCTTGATCTGATCTCCAGTTTGGTCCATGTCTTTTTGTTTTTTGTCGGCCAATTTTCTCAATGTTCAACTACTTGTAATCAGAGTCTTAATAATGATACAAGGAAAACCACATTGCATTTCAAATCGATGCCTTTAAAAACTTTGGCGGAACGAGAGATGTTTTCGTTGCAAATACTTAGAATTATATGCACATCTACATGCATTGATACATATGTTTCGATTCAAATATGTATAATTATGTGCACATCTACACGCATCAAATATTTATGTAAAAAATTTGCATGAAATTGTTTCATACATACCTGAATTATGTTTTAAAGCAAAGTGAGATCTAAATATTAGGTGAGCTTTGTCTTATGTATAACACCAATGTGGATAAATTAATGTGATGCTGTGATCTTTGATTGCAAATTGAAATCCGGCCCAATGGGCTGTTGAAAGAAAAGATTGGTCCTTGAGACGTGATGGGCCGAAACACAATGTATAGGAAATTTGGAATCTCACATTTTCTAACTTACTGGTTCAAAACCATAAAGCTGAGAATAAAATCATAAACTTTTTTGTGAAAATGCCTTCCTTTTCACTCATCCAAATACCGTTGATCGTAGAACGTGACAGCAGAACTTATCCCAACAGCTTTCTTTGAACTTGACAACCAATGCTAGCTAGTGACATACAAAGGGGGCGGGGTGGGGGCGGATTTTGAATTTTGGGTAAAGAAGATTCTATAATACTCCCTCCGTTTATAAAAAGTATATTCAGTTTTATTTCTTCCTCCACCAAAAATATGTTTATTATATTTAAATTTTTTTACTTTATTAACAAAGTTAATGATCTACCGACAATATCATTTACCCTTTACTTCATATTTATTTTATATATTAAAATATGAATTATTCTTAAAATTTGTGTCTAGCCAAGAAGGCATATATACATACTATATTATTAAAATACATAAAGTTATACAATTTGATGCAAACTAAATATAAAAAAAAAAATTCATAACATACTAATCAAACTATAAAAAAATACAATTGAGTCCATAAAAAATACAATTGAGTCCGTAAAATCTTCCTTTTTTTTAATGTGACATGTGGCATTATCATTAAAAATTTATAGAAACGCATCATTTTCAATAAAAATAATCAAATAATTATTTAATATTGATCATTCACACTTTTTTACCGTTGATTTTAACATAGGTCATTCCAAATAATACACGATTTTTACATATTGATTGGTCATTTTGAAAAAAACTAAGTGTATCATTTGTCATTTTTTAATTGAATTGATAGTTAATAATAAGATTATAACATTGTGATTGCTATAACAGATTCACCATCAGAATAACAATTTATTATCAATTTTATCTCAATCATATGCAACAATAACAGATTCACCATCAGAATAACAATTCATTAACAATTTTATTTTTTTAATTAATGTATTAACTAGAAGAATTGGATTGGGCAATTTCTTTTCTTATTAATAAATGTAGAATATTTTCTTAATACTAAAATGATGGTACATTTTTTTTATATATAGCTTATTAGTAGGAAAATTTTAATTTAGGATACAGTTGATCCCATGTAAAGCTCTATGGATTCGCCCCTGGGTGGGGGTATTATTTTTATAATCATACTAAGTAGATAATAGATAACTCCCTTCATCCAGATTCATTATACACATTTCTTTAGACATAATTAAGTTCTATATATAACATATGTAGTTTGAGGGTACGATGGGGTATTATAAATAAAATAATTATTTATAAATAAGATGAATTATATTAATTTAAATAAATAAGCGATGATTGAAGATTAAGTAATACGGAATACTAAAAATGAAAATGAGAATAATGAAACTGACCAATAAAAAAAAGGAGGTGAGAATAATGAAAACGAACTAGACAAGACGTAGGTTGGAGTGGTTGTGGTTTGACCCATGAAAGTGAGAAGAGAGGAATTGTAGTAGCATGAATGAAGAGGGTGAGGGAGCCCCCCCTAGCTATTTGTAGTTGTGCAGACATGACACTTGCTTCGTTTCTTAAATCGTTAATAATTAGTACGTTACTTATGAAGCATGCATGCTTATTCCATGTCTCAACCCTCACCAACCTGTTTCCCATATTCTTCAAGTAATATATATTAATACACATTTAATTACTACAATTATTGAATTCCTTTTACAGGATTGATATATAATATTCCGTTGTAAAGAGGTTATTATAATGCAAGATACAGTAATAAATTAAATTAAACAAATCATGAGGTTCAAAACCAGTGCATGTTATTGATGCGTTTTTAATGTCACTATTTGTAATTTCCTCGTAAATAGTCATCAATTTCTCAACCAAACAATTAAATATGTCACTCGTTTGCACACCAAATATTGCACTTCTTATATAATCCAACTTAGTAATGTATCAAATTAAATTAATTATTATCCAAATAATCAACCAGAAATTAAGCACAGAAAGCATGAACTTCAACTTGATCATTAAGTAAAATATCTAAAATAATACTCCGTCTGTGCCCCCATATATTTACATTGCTACACACAAAATAATTAGGGGAGTAATGAATAATTTTTTTAAAAAAATAACTTGTTAAACTTTAATTATATATAAAGTTATATATACTCCATTCGATTCACTTTGTCGATTTTTTTTTTTTTTTTTTGCATATATATTAAGAAGGTACTTTAATATTAATGACTATTTGTATAAAATAACATGTGTTGGAACCTGTTTACGCCGTGTAAACTGCAATATCAAAAATATCAGAATAAACAGAAAAACACAGAATACCTCAAATAAGTCGAGTCAAGGGAATCCCTTTTCCCGCAGAACAGAATACGCCCAGGATAGTGCTCGACTGTTACGGCGTTCCGTTCCCAAAGGTAAAACGACTTTCACTTAATACACAGTAGCACCACTGTGTAAGAAGTATCGGCGAACGTACTTAGTTACGAACTGAACACTCTTCGGATATTAATCCGTCACAAGAAAGAACAGTGTAAGGCTTTCGGTAGCTCAGTACACTGTGTAGGGACGAGAGGAGAATAAGAGGTTGAGGGGCGAATTTCAGCGTAGGATGTATGAGGGAAGAGTCTGATATTTATAGGCAGAACAAACCCTTGGAGGGAGAGGAAAAAACGCGTGGGCCCAGGCCCGATTTATGGGAATATATCTCGAAAATATCGAAGCGGTTGAGATAATATCTCGTACGTGGATAAGTCTTGAAGATTCAATCTTGAAGACCAAGTTTGAGATTTTCAGATGATTCTGGAATATTCTTGAAGTAATTCGAATGGGCCGAGCCCATTCCTGAGTTGGGCTTTTCGGAGTTTTTGGGTCTGCAAAAAGATAGGCGGGCCCCAAAGACCAATTGCCAAATCCGAAGCCGAGCCGGCCGGCCGGGCGGACGGGCGCGCGCGCGCGTGTGGCTCTTAGAGGAGTGTACCTCTTTTAGATAGTTGAACTACCATGCTACTTCAATACCTTTATACATCATAAATGTTTTGTAGGTTTCCTATGTGGGACAATTTCCCACATTCTCAAACTTCCAAGTTGAAACCCTTCAACTTCTACAATTAATTTCTCACTCACCTTAACTCGGTTTTGAGATATTAAATATACCACGTTCATCTACTCCGCGAGTAGATCGACTATGTCACGTTCAATTATTTCTTAATTAACGTTTAGTCCGTCTAATTAATTAAATTAGATAAGGGTGTCAAAACCCAATTAATTCCCATTAATTCCAACAATCCCCCACATGAGTGAAAATCGTATCTATACAACATCAAACTCAGTGTTCAGTTCGAGTGAGATCTCCGTGCGTCCGGATAAGTGGTTTTTGGCCTTGAACTTTCCGTAGCCAAACACTATCGGATATACCGGCGGCTTAGTGGACGCGATGCCTTGAACTATTCCTCCATAGTGTATACCTAGACAACAGTGTCAGCACACTTTGATCTCGTCTTCGTATCGTTCTCACGT
Organism: Galeopsis tetrahit; assembly: GCA_963675135.1. Taxonomy (NCBI): domain Eukaryota; kingdom Viridiplantae; phylum Streptophyta; class Magnoliopsida; order Lamiales; family Lamiaceae; genus Galeopsis; species Galeopsis tetrahit. The sequence goes on from OY776123.1 coordinate 75,767,820, forward strand.
TTTTGTCCGTTTTGGCCATGGACGTCCTTTGTACTTCATAAATGTTTGGTCGAAGCGGCCCTCACTTCTCATTTATATAGGTAACTCCCTTTCGAGTATCCCGTTATACTCTAGGAATTATTAAGAGTCCAAGACTCGGCCTTTACCACATCTTTACGGGTCGTTAACACTTGAGATAGTGCTGTCCGGAATAGTCATATTTTTCAAGTGTTTTCTCACTAACCTCCACAGCTTCGTTTTCCCATTGAACCAAGTTCTTGGGATCTCTAGTCATCATGGTTGGGTTACCACTGCTTTGGTTTTTATTGTGGGTTTTAGACCCATTCCTTCTACCAGCTTGTCCAATTGATCTCGATTTATGCTCTTCGTGAGCGGATCCGCTATATTGTCCTTCGTATTGACATAGTCAATGGACATTACTCCAGTGGAGATCAATTCTCTAACGGAGTTGTGTCGACGACGTATGTGTCTCGACTTTCCGTTGTACATGACATTCGAAGCTCTCCCAATGGCAGCTTGACTGTCACAGTGTACCGTCACCGCAGGTACCGGCTTCTTCCAACAAGGAATGTCTTCCAGAAAATTACGCAACCATTCAGCCTCTGCAGCGGCTAGGTCTAACGCTATAAATTCTGATTCCATTGTGGAACGAGCAATACAAGTTTGTTTCTTGGACCTCCACGACACTGCTCCTCCTCCAATAGTGAATACATATCCACTGGTGGATAGCGAGTCTTTCGTGTCTGATATCCAATTTGCATCACTGTATCCTTCGACTACAGCTGGATGTTTTGTATAGTGAAGCCCATAATCAAGGGTGTACTTCAAGTATCTTAATACCCTTTTCAACGCTTTCCAGTGCTCATGACTTGGATTGTTCGTGTATTGACTCAACTTGTTTACCGAACATGCAAGATCAGGGCGTGTACAGTTCGTTATGTACATCACACTTCCAATGATCCTTGCGTATTCCAGTTGGGCCACTGGTTCTCCTCTATTCTTTTTCAAGTGAACATTGAGTTCCAAAGGTGTCTTAGCAGGTGGATCGTCAAAGGCCTTAAATTGCTTTAGTACCTTCTCCACATAGTGAGATTGTGTCAAGGAAATTTCATTGGGTGTTCTCTCTATCTTGATTCCAAGAATCACATCTGCTAGTCCCATGTCTTTCATGTCAAAGTTTCTACTTAACATGTTCTTCGTATTAACTATGATATCGTGATTGTTGCTCATGATTAACATGTCATCGACATATAAGCACACAATAACATATCCAGTGGGTGTATCCTTCACATACACACACTTATCGCATTCGTTAATACGAAACCCATTTGACAGCATCGTACTGTCAAATTTCAAGTGCCACTGTTTTGGAGCTTGCTTAAGTCCATATAGTGATCTAACGAGTTTACACACCTTTTTCTCGTTTCCAGGAGCAACATATCCTTCAGGTTGCTCCATGTATATTTCTGCATCCATCTCACCATTAAGAAACGCCGTCTTCACGTCCATTTGGTGTATTTCGAGATTGTGCAACGCAGCAATGGCGACTAACACCCGAATGGAGGTGATTCTTGTCACTGGTGAGTATGTGTCAAAGAAATCATACCCTTCCTTTTGTTTAAACCCCTTTGCAACAAGACGAGCTTTGTACTTATCAACATATCCATATGCTTTGTACTTTCTTCTAAGGATCCACTTGCATCCTAAGGGCTTGCAACCTTTAGGGAGGTCAACCAACTCCCATGTGTGGTTTAAGAGAATAGACTCGTATTCACTTTTTATGGCTTCTTTCCAAAGGTGTGCATCTGGTCTTGCCATTGCTTCTTTGATAGTTTTGGATTCTTCTTCCTCCAAAACATAAGTAATGAAGTCTGAACCAAAGTCTTTATCAATTCTAGCTCTCTTACCGCGTCTCGGTTCTTCACTCTCTTGAGTGGAAGGACTAACAGTGTCGTCTGTTGCTTCGAGAGTTCTTTTGCTCGAACAGTCTTCCTTTTTTTCCTTAAGAGGAAAGACGTTCTCAAAGAACACTGCGTTCCTTGATTCAATCGTAGTGCCTTCTGTCATATCCGGTACTTCGGATTTGTGAATCAGAAATCGATAGGCACTACTGTTTGAAGCATATCCTATAAAGATACAGTCGACGGTTTTAGGGCCGATCTTAACTTGTTTAGGAAGTGGTACTTCAACCTTAGCCAAACACCCCCACACTTTGAGGTATTGGTATGAAGGTTTTCGTTTCCTCCATATTTCATGAGGAGTTTGATCCTTAGTTTTATGAGGAATCTTATTCAGAATGTGGTTAGCCGACAGAATAGCTTCCCCCCACAAGTTCTGAGGTAGACCAGGGCTGATTAACATTGCGTTCATCATCTCTTTTAGTGTTCGGTTTTTCCTTTCCGCAACACCATTAGACTGAGGTGAGTAAGGGGCTGTCGTTTGATGTATAATCCCAGATTCAATACATAATTGTTCAAACGGAGCTACGTACTCTCCACCTCTATCACTACGAATTGATTTAATTCGAGTGTCCAATTGATTCTCTACTTCAGTTTTGTAACGTTTAAAAGCTTTTATAGCTTCGTCTTTACTTTTTAAAGGATAAACGTAGCAGAATCGTGTACAATCATTAATGAAATTAATAAAGTACTTTTTCCCTCCTCGTGTGGAGCTTTTACTCGAATGTGATTTTTCATGATGAACAAATCCACATTACTTGTGGAAAACATTCCACTGAATTCAACCATTTTAGATTTTTCCATATTTAGCTTTTAAGGTCACACCTTAGCTACCCTTTTCATTCAAACATGTCGACGGAGACCTCTCTCCCTCACATTTGAATGTTTCCATGTGAGGAGATGCATATCCCCACATTCGAGTTGCTTGTCACTTTATTTGTGAATTTCTCTTATTCACCAAATTTGGACACAGCCTCGATACATTAAAAAATCGATCTTTGATTTTTCTTTTATTGGAATTGTTTCCAACTTCAAAATTAATTTAATCTTTGGTCAACATACCAAAATTAAATTCAATTTCAAATGTGACTTTTATTGTCACTCGTGACTCGAGCATAATTTTCGATCAAATTATACTAGTCAAAATCTTTTTGAACTAAATTCAAAACAAATTTATGCTCTTGAGCACAAATATTTAATTCCCAGAGATAATTAATAATTAAATTTGGATATTCCTCAGTAATTATCCAAAATTTAATTAATTATTAATTTATTTTATTCTATAATTAATTGACAAAGTCAATTCTGTTCTCAGAATACATCAATTCTGCCCAAGCCGGAGATGCTCCCCACGAGGCCATGCTCTGTTCCAACGAAGCCATGCTCCATATCTAGGAAGCCCTGCTTCAACGAAGCCATGCTCCATATCAAGGAAGCCATGCTCCAACGAAGCCATGCTCCATATCAAGGAAGCCATGCTCCATATCAAGGAAGCCATGCTCCAACGAAGCCATGCTCCATATCAAATATACACATATACTTTGATACTCCTGATTAATTGATGTAATTAATCAATCTAATCCTCTCGATTAATTGATTTAATTAAATTCAATTTAATCCTCTTTGATTAATTACTCTAATTTAATCCTATAGATTAATTGATGTGTAATTCCAATTTAATTTAATTGAATTTCCAGGCACGCCCTTCCAATTTAATTGAATTTCCAGGCGTCCTCTCAGAATTCTGCATTGTGCAGAAACTCTTCTCAATGGATAATTCCAATTTAATTGAATTTCCAGGCGTCCTCTCAGAATTCTGCATTGCAGAAACTCTTCTCAGAGTCACCCGATCTCTCAAATCTGAGAATCACCAGATCTCTCAAATCCATGAGTAAGCGTCAGTAGCTCAATGGATGGAGACCACCTCCCATAACATTGGAGGTTTAGACCAACTCTCAGAATTTAATCTGGAGCTTTATACCAACTCCCAGAATTTAATCTGGAGCTTTAGACCATCTCCCAGAATTTAATCTGGAGTAAGAATTGGAGAAGACGGTTTTTCCCCTTTTATTAAGGAGTAAATACATGCAGTACGGCGTTCCGTTCCCAAAGGTAAAACGACTTTCACTTAATACACAGTAGCACCACTGTGTAAGTTAGTTACGAACTGAACACTCTTCGGATATTAATCCGTCACAAGAAAGAACAGTTTCCAGATGATTCTGGAATATTCTTGAAGTAATTCGAATGGGCCGAGCCCATTCCTGAGTTGGGCTTTTCGGAGTTTTTGGGTCTGCAAAAAGATAGGCAACCACCAAAGACCAATTTCCAAATCCGGACGGGCGGGCGCGTGCGCGTGCGTGTGGCTCTTAGAGGAGTGTACCTCTTTTAGATAGTTGAACTACCATGCTACTTCAATACCTTTATACATCATAAATGTTTTGTAGGTTTCCTATGTGGGACAATTTCCCACATTCTCAAACTTCCAAGTTGAAACCCTTCAACTTCTACATTTAATTTCTCACTCACCTTAACTCGGTTTTGAGATATTAAATATACCACGTTCATCTACTCCGCGAGTAGATCGACTATGTCAAGTTCAATTATTTCTTAATTAACGTTTAGTCCGTCTAATTAATTAAATTAAATAAGGGTGTCAAAACCCAATTAATTCCCATTAATTCCAACAACATGTATATATACCCCTTACATGTTATTAATTAATCATGGTTTATGGTCATTTATCCACCTATAACAAAAATCAAGAAAGGGGCAAAGTTGAAATATATAAAACATTTAATATCTCTTAAAAAATTAATTTAACAAATATTTCGAAACAATTTTTTTCTCTAAATTAGTGATCGACAATAAAAGTGGAATAGAAAGAGTATATTGGTTTGATTGAATGTATATGTGTTGGTTGAAAAGTAATACTAACAAGGAAAATCTGCAAATAGGGAGTATCAAATTAGCATGTTTTCACATTTCGGATAGTGAGACGTTTAGCTTAGACATTAAAGCATCTATAACAGTACTGGACACAATTTGAGTTTAAAATCATCCATTTCCATTAAATTTGAGCAAACAACAAGATTAATTACAACCATTGAACTATTTTGCCAATTCACTTAAAATATTTCAATTTTATCTTCTTTTTTCAATTTCATATAATATTTGTTCATAATCAAATACTGTATATAATATCATATTTAAATTAAATAAATAAAACATAGTGATTTCAATGGTATAAAACACAAAAATTCAATTGCATAATACAACACATGCGATACTAAAGAAAATATAAATTACATATTAAGTAGAAAACTAAAATATAGCTATACGTATTAATTATAAAGATAATATATATTGTCAAAAATAATTAAACAAAATAAAATAATTATTGTTACAAAGAAATATAAATTAAAAGTTAAACAAAAAGGCTCAATAAATATATATATAAGGGGGGAATTTGGGTTTAAATTTTAGGTTGGTTAGACGAACTAAAACATTACATGTTCAACCTAAACAAATCTTAAAACAAGAACCCTATCTAGGAGACTAGGACAATGATAGCTCTTTGAATCTTTAAAGTACTCTTCAACTTGATTTCATTCACTCGTTGAATTTATTCTCCAATTGCATTTCCATTTATGAAAGTTTGATTCTAGGGTTTGTATATGTGTAGTTGTTTCAATATCTCTTTCCATATGATTGATACAATATATATTCTGAATTTATAATAGTAGGGAATATTGCTACAAATTTAATTGGGCAAAGTGGTATGCAGTACAAATGGGAGCCCTTAAAAATCTAATGGTACATGTCATTTATTTAGTGGCGGGTGATACAATTTTGTAGGGGGCAAAGACCATTTTGCCCTTAAATTCATCAAACCCAATTTTGGTTTTGAAAGGGACAAAAAATATTTCAAAAGTTAATTGAATGTCCAATCAACTACTTCAACCTTTCAACTCCTCCATTATTTTATTAAAAAATGTTATTTTATTAAAAATATTGTATTCATATTTTTTTTTTAATTTACGCAATTTTTTATTCAGATTTTTTATTCAATATTTTTTTTATAATTTTTATTAAGATTTTATTTTTTAAAATTTTAACGCAGAATTTTAGAGTGTTTTTTTTAATTCAATTTTCTTTTTTCAAATTTTTATTCAAAATTATTCAAAATAAATTTTATTAGAGTATTTTTTTATTCAAGATTATTTAAACTATTTTATTCAGTTCATTTATTTATATTTTATTCAAATTAGTTTTACTTAGTTTTTTAGTTTTTCTAATTCATATTTTATTCAAATTATTCTGATTTCTTAGTTTTTCTAATTCACCTCAAAAAAAAAAAATTAATTCAAATTTTACTTGATTTTTTTTTTCATTTTTTTCAAAAAAATTAAATCAGATTTTTTATTGGATTTTTTTAATTTATATTTTTTCAAATATTTTATTTAAAATTAATTTTTTATAGAATTTTTTAATTTATATTTTATTCAAATATTTTTATTTAAAATTAATTTTAAAATATTTTTTCTCTTATCTTCATTCAAAAGTAGTCAAAAATCATACCTTTTTATCCACTTAATTCAATTTTTTAATTCAAATTATTTTTATTTAGTTTTTTTATTTATATTTTATACACATTTTTTATTAAAAAATTTAAATTATATTTTGCTTCATTTTTTTATTGAATTTTTTTTTTCAAAATTTCTAAGTCAATTTTTTTTAGTTCTTCTATCTATATTCAATTTTTTTTAATTTATATTTTTTTTACATAATTAAATACAGAATAACAACATTTTTCTTGAATATTGATTATTGAATATCGATATATATTGAATATAATTATTTAATATCGATATACATTGAATATAATTAAATATTGAATATCGCAATATATATTAAAATAGTTGTTGCCCAATACCACGAGCACCTTAAACACAAATTTTTTTTAGTATTATTCAAGCCACCAAAAGTGGTTGAAGCCTATTCTCAATAGGTAGAAAAATTAGATCAAATCACATCAGTAATAACACTATTCTTCCAGAAATGAACAGTAAATACCACATGTTCAATTCAAAAATTTAATAATTTAAGGCAGTCAACTTAAACAAAGAGCTCAAACTAATTATACTATTAGTTAGATAATGACATAAGCACAATAGTTCAAACTTATATACAATCAAGAACCAAATTTGTCCAAATAATTCACCTTCCATTCACAACAACTCGAAAAATACTATATTAATTATTACATATTAAACTTCCCAACAAAGTATTCTCCATCTCTTCGACAATGTCCATTTGTGTAAAACGAAAGAACAACATTCAACTAATTGAGAAAAAATTAAACACTATTGGAACAACATTTAACTACCATAAGCGACTCTCTCGAATTTAAAACTTTTTTTTAATTAAAAATAAACAATTTATTAAAAGCTTTTTTGAAAATAGAGTAAAAAACTATGTTCTCATAGATCTGGGACTTGAGAGAAAGCTTCAAAAAAATCAGACGCGGAATTTACAGCTCAGATCGATAGAGTTGGAATTACAATCAAATAAGCAAATCCATTATTTCAGACACAAAAAAATTCAAAACATCTCAGAGTCGAATGAGATACGTGAAGTAGATTGTGTACCGAAAACAGATCCGTAGAAGAGAGAAGGAAGGGCTTACCTGTAACAGATCCGTAGAAGAGAGAAGGAAGGGCTTACCTGTAATCTTCATTTCAATCTTTGATAATTAAAAAGCAATTGCGGCCATTAACCCCCACTTTCTGAAATTCTTTCTTGTGCTCTCTTTTACTTAACGTTTCTGAGGAAATTGTATGGGTCCAGTATTGTAAGAGTTAGTAGTGAAATCACTCATCAAAACTACAAACATATATATAACCGAGCGTGAATCGAATAAATATCTAAACTATTCAAGCTTTTAAGATGAATTTCAAATCTGTTAAACTACAAACATGAAATATGCTTGTTTTTGGGGGAAACTTATTTTCAGAAAACCCTAGATCTACTCCGCCATCACGCGAGCGGCAAAGATCGGAGAAGACGAGCACCTTGACGGGGCAGATCGGAGAAGACGATCTACTCCGGCGAACGAGCCTGAACTCCTTCTTCGTCTCAACAATATTCCGGCCAGAAAAAAGATCAGATCTACTTCATCAGGCCTTCGTCGACAGCTTCTTCTTCCATAACTCGGATCTACTCCGACTAACGATCTACTGCGTTCGTGACCGGACCTCGAGAGCCTCGTCTTCGTCGATCTCTCCGGCGCTGAACAGATCGCTATGGTCGCCGCTGATAGAAGACGAAGCCGGGAGCGGGTCGAGGAAGAAGGAGACCGTGAACCCACCACCCGTGTCGCCGTCACCGTTGGAGGGCCGCCGGAAATGGAGAGGGGAGTTGAACGACCACTCCAATTTCTGGGAGGGGAGAAGAGAGAGGAAATTAATGAGAGAGAATAGGGAAGAAATTAATGAGAGAGGGGAAGACATATTTTGAACCAGGGGGGTTAATGAGAGAGAGAACGACCTGTTTTATTAATGCTTTTGCAAAATGAAAAAAGAAGGGCCCACACTTTTGTATTAAACGACCATTAACAAATAAGGGGTATAAACGACCATTCACCTGAAATTTTGTATTACCAAGTGGAATAATTTTTTTATAAAATGCGGATGTATCAGCACACACTTAGGGGACAGATTTTGTATGCTGGAGTTAATAATCTCAATTTAATTTTATGGAGAATGTTGAAAACGAAAAGAAATAGAACTTTCTCGAACTACTGCAAAAAGGTACCCCATACAAAAACTGCACATTCTTTCAAACACGATTTTTTTTGACAAAAATTACGACCATATACTCTGAATTCCGTTTGTTCTGCTTTGTCGATCTCTTGTTTTCATCTTTTTTTTTTTATCGCATTGAGTTTTTCATTAATTAAATTAGCATTTTAATTCATCAAAGTTCTACAAAACGTACGTACAAACAATTATTGTTTTCAAAAATAATATTATTAATTCGACGAATAATAGAAGCCCAAGTAGACGCAGCAATTTGATTAACAAGTGGATGTCCTTTTTATAATTATATAAGCTGTGAAAGGTGTCACGATTCTTAATTAGTTTAATTTCCCTGAAATATTATTAATGATTATTTAGGAATATTAATTAGTTGAAAGTGAATCTACACTCTGTGTCATTAACTTTATTTGTTATAATTAATAAGATCGTCGAAATATATAATTAATTATGTCTGGTTTGGACAGAATCCTATGATCATATCATTAGGTAGTATTATACTAGTAGCATTCTTTAGACAAAGTGATTATACATTTATACTAGTATATATTGATTGTGCTGGTTAATTAACCTGATTTGTTTTAATTTCTTTTTCCCAAAGTCCGGAATAACATTAATCAAGAGGAATTATAGAGTAGATCATCCACAATATCTGAAAGCTCTACCAAACAATGAATGATTGAGAGCTAGCTCGAGAAACCCAGCCAAGACGATGAGCCAACGTATTGACATTACGATCCACTAAACATATCACAAATCACTACAAAAAACGCGCGTCATAGGGACGGACAAATGCCGACGGATTATAGTCCGTCGGCATTTCCGACGGATATGCTGACGGAATGCCGACGGATTGAAAAGTCAACATCAATGCTGACGGATTTCCGTTCCGTCAGCATTTACCGAGGGAAAATGCTGACGGATGTTTTGAAATATGTATGCCGACGGAAATGCCGACGGATAATCCGTCGGCATTTGACCCATTGAATCTGCACCGCCTCGTTTTCCAATAAGGTAACCGTTGACATTAAAAGTGGGCAGTTACCGAGGGAAATGCCGACGGAATATCCGTCGGTATTTTTTTTTTTTTTTTTTTATATAAGGGCCTCGATGATCAGAATTCGTTTTAGAAAAAAAAAACAGGGAGTGCGTGAGTGAGGATTCGGTGGGGAAGACGAAGACGAGGACGAGGCTATTGAAGCAAATTTCTCCGATTACATTGATACGGTACGTTTTCTTAATTAGTTCTATTACTTAGTTTTAATACTTATATATGTTTATGCATGGATATATGTAAATATGAATAATTTAATGTTGATTTGCATGTTATATTGATTTAGTTAGTTGTTAAAATATTATGATCATGTTAGTACGTATGTTAGTTAATTTAATTTGTTGATTAAGAATAATTTTGATAGAGTAGTTTTTTAAGGTTAATTAATTAATTAATTGTTATATGTATACATTAATTAATTGTTATATAGTTAATTACTAGTTTAATTTAATGGTGTAATTTTGATATAGAATATTTTTAATGTAGGTAGTGCATGTTTCAATCAATTGTTTAAATTAGTTTAGATATAGTGGTTCGACCGTTGGATCACGTTGTAATTAGGAATATGTTGATTAAATTAGGAATACGCTATATTAGTAAAAAAATTTAAATTAGGAATATGTTCATTAAATTGATAATTATTGACCCAATTAGAAAATTATTATTTTAATTAGTTTTAGGTTTGTTAATTTAGGAATATATATGTTCAATTTTTTATTATTGGTTAAGTTAGGTAGAAAAATAATAATTAAATTAGGTTATTGTTGATTAAATTAGGAATATGTACGTTAATTAATTAAATTAGGAATATGCTATATTAGTAAAAAAATTAAATTAGGAATATGTTCATTAAATTGATAATTAGAAAACTTCAATTAGAAAAGTATTATTTTAATTATGTTTAGATTTGTTAATTTAGGAATATGTTAATTTAGAAATATTTTTAATGTAGGTGATGCATGTTTCAATCAATTGTTTAAATTATTAGTTAATTAGATGGTTCGACGGTGGTATCACGTTGTAATTAGGTTATATATATATTGTTTTGATTTAAATTAGGAATATGTTGATTAAATTAGGAATTGATTAAATTAGGAATATGCTATATTAGTAAAAAATTTAAATTAGCAATATGTTCATTAAATTGATAATTAGTAAAATTATGTATTTTTTATTGATTGAAACAGATGAGTGAACAAGTACCGAATCAGGGTTCTGGTTCACGTAGGTCGTCATTTTGGTCACGTCGTTCAAGGAGGTCTCGGGATGAATCAGTACCTGTGATGGCTCCTCCTCCTCCTCCTGTGGCAGTGTTGCCGCCGCCGCCGACAACGATGTCGGTTGGTTCGTCATCCTCTTCTCGTCAGCATCCTGTTCGAGACAAAAGGAAACCCATTGAAATCATTTCAGGAGCGTAAGTCAATAATTCTAATGTTTAACAGTATTCAATAACGATTAACTTTATTTATTTATTTATTTATAATGTGTTAGTTTATAAATTTGTTAATAATTTTACAGGTTGGTGCCCGGTAATGAGGTGTCCAGGATGTGCACACAAACCTTTAAAAAGTGTAAGATTTCTAAGGGTGCTATCACTTGGTTGACGGTGCCACAATCTAAAAATGATGAATATTTCGAGGAGTTCCAGGTATATAATTACAATAATTAAAGTTTATTAAATAACTAATTATTCATATTATTTGATAAATATGTTGAATATTTGTATAGAAAAAGGCACGTTGGGATACGGCGATCTACTCGGACGACGCTATTTACGAGAAGTGGTACGGTGTTTGTTCTACTCGGTACACGAACATGATGTACGACTGGAGAACGGCCTGGCGTGATAAAGACATAAATCTTGTTCTGGGGGTAGAGGATGGTGTTGACCTGTGGGAGTCGTTGGTTGAGAAGTGGTTGGACCCGGCTTACCAAGAGAAGTGTGACAAAGCTCGGGCCAACCGCAGAACCGACGTTGGAGGCGGGATGGCAGTGCATCGGGGGGGAGCTCGGTCCGTCCTCGAGCAATCACTTGCTATCGTAAGTTTTCATTAATTTTTAAAAATTAAATAATTATAGTTAATTATTTTATATTAGTTATCTAAATTAATTTGTATATGTTTATTTGATACGTAATAGGAGCGGGAGACTGGACGTCCACACACCCACTTGGATCGGATGAGTCTTCTTCATCCGTTTAATGCCGATACACAGACGTCCACCTACGGGCGCACTACTGACCTCCACGTAAGTTTAATTAAATTTATGTATTAATTACATTATATATATATATATATATATATATATAGATAATTAAATTAATTTTAATTTTTTAATTATGTAGTTGAGCGTCCGACAGAGAATTGAAGAGGCCGAGACGCAAGCCGCCACGACTACTGCTGAATCCGGAAGCAGCGGTACCCCTCTGGTTGTTGACGTGGACCGGTGTTACCTTGACGTTGCCCCGACCTCCAAGGGAAGGGTCCTTGGCCTTGGTGGGATGAGCAACGCCGTGAGGACACCAAGTGGTCGGTCGTCCCGGAGTGCATCGCAGCCGTCTGTATCCTCCACTGCCGTCCCGGATCCGAACGTCATGGCAACGTTCGAGAACTACTTCCGCCTCTGGAGTGCCAATGTGGGTCGGACGTTGGGGATGTCTGCTGAGCAGATCGAGGCCATCTATCAACAGACGATGGGGCAAGCACCGCCAGCTCCAGCTCCAGATCAAGATGCAGGTCAGGCCGACGGTGACGACGTCAACTTGAATGACGATGTGGAACAATTTTTTAGCAATTATCCTGGCAACTATCCTGGTTGAACGATTTAATTTTGTGTTGAACTAATTTATTTTTCTGTTGAACTTATTTAATTTTCTGTTGAACTTATTTACTTTTCTGTTGAACTTATTTATCTTTATGTATATATTTATCTTTATGTTGAAATATATGTTGAACTATATATTGCAGTTTATTTGTGTAGTTTATTGGTGTATAGATGAAAATAGGGTGCATTCATTTGTTTCATTGAGTACAAAATAATCTCATTTAGAGTGCATTCTAGATAGATTTAAACCACTTGAAGGTGGAAGTGAATTTTAGTACAAAATAGCCTCATATAGAGTGCATTATACATATATTTAACCAAACCACTTGAAGGTGGTAGATGCAACCATGACAACTAGCACAATCAAAATGATTTTGTTCACTTTGATTAAATCCTTGATTTCTTCAGCCAAAATTCTTGATCTCTGTAACCAATTTCTTCATCTCTTGAGTCATTTTCTTCATATCTTCAGTTTCTTGGTCACTTTGATTAGATCCTTGATTATTGTCAACACCACAGTTTTCTAGAGTATCAGCCCATACAAAGAAACCACATCCACCACCACAACCATCACTTAGGGAGTCAGGACAATTATGAAATATCCTCCCTTTACTTCTAGGTTGTTTAGAAGCATATGTACGACATGCCTTTCCACAATAACAAACAAGGCCTTGCTGAAATCGAATAGAAGATGAAGAAGACATGATATTTCTTTGCAAAATAGAAAAAATCGAATATGGTGTGTGTGAGCTTTGTGTTGCTATATATACAAAAAATTGAATTAATTAATTAATTAATTAAAAAAAAAAACCCGCCAAATGCCGACGGAATATATTTTCCGTCGGAATTCGGAATTTGATAAATGCCGACGGATATTCCGTCGGCATTTATGTTTACTGACTGCATTTGGGCAGGTGAAATGCCGACGGAATTAACTTTTCGTCGGAATTCACCATTTGATAAGTGCCGACGGATCATTTATCTTGACCGACGGAAATTTGGGCGGGTGAAATGCCGACGGAAAGATAAGTCCGTCGGCATTTCCGTCGGAAAATATTACCCTAAAACTTTCTACTGCCTAATTTTTTTCCACTTCACTTTCGTATTGCAAATTTACACCAAAACTTTCTACTGCCTAATTTTTTATGCTCATGCTCGGGTATTCAGAAACATCAAATTACGGTACATTTTCTACCATTTTTAATTTACTCTATATATAAAATTCAATATAATGTAATTACATGTTTTATATATATCATAAGTTTTATTTGAATTTATTATAAGTTTAGTTTAGTAATGTGTTGCTCCACTTAAATGTTTAGCAGATGGATTTGCCTGACCGTCGTTGGATGTATTGTACTCCTAGAATGATTAGAGGAAATGTGAATGTGGAATTTTATAATGAACTCGTGTTATTTGTTGAATTTGCAAAAAGCCAGCCACATTACATGAGTGGAAATTGCATTAGGTGTCCGTGTAATGCTAAGAAATGTCAGAATAAGCAATATAAAGAGATTGATGAGGTCCTAGTACATATTGTGAAGAATGGTTTCGTTGATAATTATTATAATTGGACTAGTCATGGCGAAACACGTTGGCCTTATAGATTTGATGAAGTGTTTTACTATTACACTGTTGGAATCTATCAACAAGAAGCAAATTTCGATCATGTTGGCACTAGTAACGAGGTAGAACAACGGTTTGGGGACGAAGAACAACGGTTTGGGGACGGAGAACAACAGTTTGGGGACGGAGAACAACAGTTTGGGGACGAAGAACAACAGTTTGGGGACGAAGAACAACAGTTTGGGGACGAAGAACCGAATATGTATCAAACAATGATCAGGGAAGCTGGTTTTTCAAACATGGAAGAGGAGCCGACGAATGAGGCATTTCGGTTTTATGAGATGCTCAAATTAGTCGAAGAAGATTTATATTCGGGTTGTGAATCTCACTCACAGTTGTCATTTAATGCACGACTCATGAACATTAAGACCGAGAACAAGCTTTCTAACAGGGCATATGAGCAAGTGACACAGTTATGCAGTGAAATTTGTCCTCAAAATAATAAGGTGCCTACGACGTTTCATCAAAGCAAACAAATGTTGAAGAATGTTGGTTTGCCGGTTGAGAAGATTGATTGTTGTGTGAAGGGTTGCATGTTATATTGGGGTGACGAAGATAGCAGTCTGAACATGTGTAGATTGTGTGGCCATCCCCGGTACAAAGAGGCACGTCGAAAGGGACCTGGTGGTCAATCGAAGAAGACAAAGAAGAAAGTGTCATATAAGAAGATGTACTACCTTCCTATCATTCCTCGTTTGATGAGATTATATCAATCAAGTGCCACTGCACAACACATGACGTGGCATGCTACAAATTCCTCTTCGGCTGAGTCGAGGGAGATGCGACATCCGGCAGACTCAGAGGCCTGGAAACATCTTGACAACGTGTTTCCAGATTTTGCTTGTGAACCGAGGAATGTGAGATTAGGTTTGTGTACTGATGGTTTTGCACCGTTTGGGATGCATGGGAAGCAGTATTCTTTGTGGTCGGTGATACTGACTCCGTATAATCTTCCTCCGTGGATGTGCATGAAACCTCAAACAATGTTTCTGACTGTATTGGTGCCTGGACCAACGAATCCAAAGGACAAACTGGATGTTTATCTCCAACCTCTTATAAAAGACTTGATCTTCTTATGGGAGAATGGAGTCCAAACGTACGATGTTTTTAGAAAGCAGAACTTCACGATGCGTGCTGCTCTTTTATGGACCATTAGCGACTTTCCTGCATATGGTATGTTGTCCGGGTGGAGTACGGCCGGAAAGAAAGCATGTCCGTATTGTATGGAGAATTCTGAAGCTTTCAGTCTCCCGGTGAGTAGAAAAGTTTCATGGTTCGATAATCACCGTAGGTTCTTACCTCAAGGTCACCCGTTTCGAAGAAATAAGAAGAACTTCGTAAAGAACAGAGCAGTCACAAACAATCGACCTCCACTTCGTTGAAGCATCGATTGTGAATGCTTATTTGAATGAAGAGGTTGACATGTTTTGTTCTTATTACTTTGAAGACCACGTCAACACAAAGTTAAGAAGTGCTCCACGTAACTTCGGTGGTACATCCGCTGACGATATCAGTGAAGAGGTCGATGGAATGCTCTCCATATTCAAGTCTAAGGGACGGCCAATAGGAAAACCCACTGAACGATATTGGGAGACGAACTCGGAGGCGGAAATAGCACAAACGTATGTGTTATTGAATTGTGATGAAGTTCAGCCATACATTGAGTAAGTATTTCATATATAAATCGTCTATTTAAATACCACTTCATTTATGTCATTTAATATTAACCAAGTTTTTGAATGTTGTGAATTAGGATGTACACTCAAGAACTACGACGAGCAGAACCAAACATCTCAGATGCATATATAGATGCTCGTATTCAACGTGAATTTTCTCGATGGTTCGAACGTTATGTGAGTACCATTTAATTAATTATGTTTTACGTAAATAAATTAATATTTATATTAATTAATTTTAAATTGAGCCGTATAGGGACGGGATAACGCTCTAGACAGTCGATTCTTACGAGATCTCAACAAGGGACCACTACGTTGTGTAAAGACTTACAACGGTTATATTGTGAAGGGCTACAGATTTCATACGTCTGGGTATGCATCGACAAAGGCAACTACCAACAGTGGCGTCTGCGTTAGCAGTGCGAATTACAATGCAGATGCAAGTGATTACTTTGGGGTGTTACGGGAAGTCATCGAAGTAGAATATCCAGGATATCCAGCAAAGTCTGTAGTGTTGTTCAAGTGTCATTGGTTTGATTCAGGCCATCTAGGAACAAAAATTCACCCGGAGTACAAGCTCGTTGATGTTAGTTCGAAAAGGACGTATGTTGGGGATGATCCATTTGTATTTGCCCATCAAGTATCTCAAGTATACTACTGCACATATCCGGGAGCTCCACGTGGTTATGAATGGCACGCTGTTTGCAAAGTAAAGGCAAGGTCAATGGTAGAAGTCCCTAAAAAGGACAAAAATACTGAAGATGAATCTCCATTTCAAACAGAACAAATAGAGACTCCAACTGAAGTCTTTACGGGAGATTTCAATCTTTCTGTACCCTTGACGACTGCAAATCCCCAATTAATCGAAATTGAAGGTGAAGAGGAGGGGGATGAAGAAGAGGATGAAGAGGAGAATGAAGATGAGGATGAAGAGGAGAATGAAGAAGATGAGGATGAGGAAGATGATGATGAGGAGGAGGAGGATAAGGACGAAGAGGAGGATGAAGATGAAAATTAATTCAATTAATGTAATGTATTTATTTCTTATTTTATAAAAGTTAATTAATTATTTATCATTTAGGTACAAATTATAAAAATTAAATTTACTATAAATATAAGTCACAACCAATATATATATTAATATATGTGGAAGAAATGAATTTTGTGATTTTTTAAAAAAATATTTTGGTAATTTAGTAGGTCTAGTATATAGAAAAAATTGAATTATTTAAAAAAAAATAAAAAAAAATCGCCAAAATGCTGACGGAATTAACTTTCCGTCGGTATTTTCTTTTTGAAAAATACCGACGGATAATCCGTCGGTATTTATACATGCCGACGGAAAATAACCCCTTATATAAAACCTCAACCTAGGGTTTTCTTTCCAAACTTTCCTCTCTTCGGCCTCCCTCCAACTCTTATACATTCCCCCCCACCTCGCCTCCCTCCAACTCTTCGGCCCTTTCCCCCCCCTCCCCACCTCGCCTCCCTCCACCACCTCAAAATCCTCAGAATCGGCGACAACTACCTCATCGGCCCTATTCCCGCCACCCTCGGCACTCTAACCAATCTTCCGCGCCGATTTCTCCACCGTGAAGCATGGCCGCCGCCCAATCTGTGCTCCTCCGGCGTTTTAATAAGTGGGCCGACTCCGACGTAAGTGATTTTGAGTTTAGATTGAAAATTTTTGAACTTCAACATCGATTTTTTTTTTAATTTTTTGGTTGTTTCCTTGAAGTAGACGAAGTCGCCGCCCTTCGCCGGAGACTGGAAGAAGACGAAGCCACCGTCAGTTTCTGGAAGTACTAGATGATGATGATAATGATCAAGTAAGCTACTAATTAATTACTAGTATTAATTTGATTTGATTATAATATATTAAAGAAATTGGTTTAATTTGATGATTGTACTACTGGTGGTGGATGAATTGAAGAATACTTTTTGAAGCATGAGGATATGTAATAAAAACAATGTCAATTTCTTCACATTCCCAACATAATATTTCATGTAATATTATTGTTTCATTACATAATATTTTAATTTTTACATAATGACATTTTTTACGAAATTTCTTCACATTCCCAACCTCTCGGAAAATGTAATTCTGGTCGAAAAATGAAATTCTGGTCGGGGCCTCCCCGGCCACCCATATTTTTTTTATTAATATTTTGTTTTACTGACGGATATTCCGTCGGTAAAATGCCGACGGATATTCCGTCGGTCAAACGCCGACGGATATTCCGTCGACATGTGAATTTCTAAATCATATTTTTTTATTAATATTTTGTTTTACTGACGGATATTCCGTCGGTAAAATGCCGACGGAATATTCCGTCGGTCAAATGCCGACGGATATTCCGTCGATATGTGAATTTCGAAATTAATTTATTCAAAAATTAATTTCTTTTATAATTATTTTAATTCATTCTAATTTCTTTTATAATTATTTTAATTCATTCTTTCCGACGGAATTACCGACGGAATGTTGACCCGGTTTGTTAAACGGGTTGTCCGGAATGCCGACGGACATTCCGTCGGAAAAAGATGACGACCATTTTTCCTCGGTATTTCCGTCGGAAATTCCGACGGAATTCAAAAATCCGTCGGCAAAAAAAGCTGACGCCGAGAAAGGGGACGGTCGACTTTCCGTCGGTAACCTCGGCGGCCGACGGAAAATCCGTCTCTAAAACGCCCTTTTTTTTTAAGTGAATTCAGTCATAATTAAAAGTCAATATATTTTTACAAGTTTGAACATAATCGTTAAAAATGGAAATGTCAACCACTAGAAATTTAACGGAATAAACCCAAACCAGCACCAATTTTAAAGTTTGAGCCAAGTTAGCTTCCCCTCATCAACATGGTAAAAAATGTAATTAGTACTATACAATATTCATGGAACATTCCTTTAAAAAAAATCCATACAACGCATCGGGAGAAATTTAGTCTGAAAAATTAGTCCAGTATTAATTATGAGTAAAAATTGATAGCTCATATAGTTCAATAAAAAAAAAAGTTTATTTATTTATATATAATTTCAGTGATAGTTTAGTGGATTTCAATGCAATTAGGCCATAAATTTAATATTGAACTCTGAGAATAATATTGATCTAAATCTAAGCGTAGTACAGGTAAAGCCATTGAGAGTTGAAACCTACAATCTGGGGGATATCGTTATCTGTTAATATCATTAATAAACACACTAATAATTCAGGATGTGGTCCCACTCACATGTTTAAATCTAGCAACTTTCCCTAAACAAAAATAAAAATGAAAGTCATACATAAATAATTATGTAAATTGGAGGAGTCATGGTTAAATTCTCATTCCATTATCAATCGACATTATAAATATTGCTCGATGTCATTTAATTAGTAAAAAAATATAGTAACAATTAAATAAAAATTGCTATTTATTAATTATGATTCGATCTTATGGTGATTAGACTTTCAAAGTTAAAAGTTGGAAGAAGAAAACAAATTCGAAAGCACTCCTTGGAAAAAGTAAAAGTAAAAAAAAAAAAAAAAAAAAGAGAGGGTCATTTTTTCTGTTTTTCAAATTCTTTTGTCAAAAAGTTTTTCCCCTTGTCAAAACAAGTGTTAGCTTTCATAACATAACTAATACAGTTTGAACTTGTGTGAGTAATCTTGACTTACACCACATTAGGATGGAACAGTTCAGTAGACTACAAGACACATTTTTCATTTTGTTTTTTTTTGTATGTATGATATATGTGTTTCCTTACTCATGTGAATACGATATTAATACATCAGCTAAACACCTTATACGTAAATTTATTTTATATCGAAGTAATTTAATTGACTTTATAGATTGACTCATTGGTTAGTCTTTCGAGTGTCTATGAGATTCCATGTCGCATTGAGCGTTTTAAAGGGGCATTTTGCACCCAACAAGGAATTGAGGATCCTTTCATTTTGACAAATGTGACTAGGTAAAGATTCAGGGACATTCCAAAAAGAGGATGGAGATGCAGTCAGTAGGGCTCAAACTTGAAATTGAAATTTATCACTTGAACGCGAAGAGGTGCAATTAATTGAGACATGTGCACGTCTTAATTCACGAATGTTTGTGCATAGTTGAAATCATAATTGAACAGTCCAAACACGGGTTGCTCCCATCCAAATGTGGTCTTATTCAAAAGGAGCGATCCAACGATCTAAATTCTTTGAATCCAAGTAGTTGCAACCACATACCAAAAGACACCTACCTTCATCAAATATTATAAAGAAGAACCCTACAATTCATTTCAAAGGCATTCAAACTACAATTTGCATTCACAACGTTCCAAATTTATAGTTTCTACACTTATGAGTCAAAATGAAAGTTTTGAATAGTCGATCATTTTGTTTATTTTAAAATTTCATCTTTAAGAAAATGAGTCAAACTATATATTACCTTGATTTATTTCGTACTGGTCTGCAGTGTCATTTCGTCGGATAGCAATTATATATATACACACACATTCAGTGTACATCTTGTTGAAAACCACGAGTTAGTTTTTTTGTTTTTTTTAAAGGAGACTAATAAAGATTAGGTAATCAAATATGTCACGTATGCACTTTATTCCTTCACTATACAAAAACCAAGGGCCACTCTTTGCTTTGTTTTTTTGTGAGTAGAATTAAAGATATATATTGTGTCGATTAACATTTAACTATTTCGATCATTAAAGATGATGTCACAATATCAACATAATATTAATGATTTAAATCAAGTTTTACTATGATATTAGAAAAGATTAGAAAAATCTGTTAAACCATGGGATCATATTAAAACCATAAAATTAGTAAATATATTTCACAACGTTCACATTATTAAAATTCAATCTTAATATATGCTTCAGTTTTTGCATAATAAAATCGTATAAATCTTAGATTAAATCAATCTTGTGTAATATAATATTATCAAATCTCATGTAGTATAATTTTAGTAAGTATTATTACATTTAATAAATTTTATTTGTTTTTCATTAATGATTTATTGCATACTAATTAGAATTAATTATTAAAACTTAATGTATACAAATATTATTCTATCAATATATCGTGCAATTCACAAAAAAATATGTGCTGCATATATATAATACATGTATTATGGGATTAACATAAAAAGAAAAGATTAAAAAAAGAGTATTTTGGGATTAATGTGAAGTACTACTGGCATACTACAGGTTGAGTGGACACAATTTGTGGGCCCATTTCCTCTTCCAACTTTAGATTCCATTTCTCCTCTCTAATTATTAATCCTATTATTGCAAATATATGTATATATCTATATTTTATACTATATACATTTTTATACTTTTTTTTTCTCAATTGAAAATTTCTTATTTGACAAAATTTACTATAATTTTTTACTTTATTCTCGTTTTATTTTTAAAAAAAAAATCTATCTCTTTTTATCTCAACTACAAACTACACATTTAATACTATATTTTTTAATTTACGTGAAAAAAATAAGTGTAAAACTTTGAAGGAATTGGAGGTGGTATATTTAGGGTTGCTTGGTGTATTTTTTTTTTTCAAACCACGAAAGATTTAGCTTTCATTATTGCATTGATAAAGAGCGGTAGAATGAGGAAGCTCAATCACAAAGTCTAATGGGTCTACTCAATTATAAAGGGTGACAAATCGACATGTCAAACAAAAGAAATTGTGACATTAATAAATTGATAGAGTATAGCTATACAATTAATAAAATGAAATGAAGGTGGAGTGTATTTAATTGGAGGATATGAATTTTAAATAGTGTTTTGATATCTACATAAGTATATATGGAATCAAAACTATAGATCCAAACCGATTTTAAAAAAAAAAACTATAGATCCAAACCTCCACATTTTGATAGGAATGAAAGTGATTCCTCCTACTAGAATTAATAAATAAGTTTTAAAAATATTTTTCTGGTGTCCAAACTTATACTATTAGTTATTGGGTAGGGTGTTGTGTACTCAAGTACACGGTGTACTTGAGTCCACTTACAAATCGCCACATGTGGATAAATAACATATTGCACACTTATATACCAACTAGTTGTTATAGTCTAGTGGTCGCCCCCTCCACATTTTTTACCACAGGGTCACGCATTCGATTCCCACCTACATGAATAAATAAAAAAATGTGTGAGCAAGTACTTATAACCAAAACGTGTGCCTTTAATAGTCATAAAAGTGTAAGCTTAAATAATTAAATGTGTGGAGTTAATATCATTAAAATTTTAGCATCAATTTATCTAGATTACACCTTTAATAGTCATAAAAGTGTAAGCTAAAATAATTAAATGTGTGAAATTAATATCATTAAAAATTGAGCACATAAAAGTGTAAAATTTTAAATAATAAATTGCGTAAATATAAGATAAAAGTGTATCTTATACAATTTACATTTAATTTTAATAATTTCAATGTATATATAGATAATAATATCAATTATTTAACGAGTATAGCAGATACCTAGATGGTAAAAGTGAACCATATGTGTTGCATGTGATGCGACAATGCCAAAACACCACTTGGACTATAACCAACACGTATATACACAAATTTGCATTAAACATGATTTTTTTTTATGTATTTAATATATTAAATTTTTTAGAAGGTTATGGTTGAGTTTATTTCATTATGAAGGAGTTGATCGAATGATATAGACTTTGAACTTAAGAGTATACTTTCTCTTTTAATCTTAAGTTCAAAAGAGATTGATACTTCAAATTAATTGATCATTGGGCTGAATATTGAGACTTCAAAAAATAATTGAGTTTATCCTACAATTTTGGTGTTTTTTTAGCTGAATAGACTCTCATAATGTTAATGCGAAATATCTAACAAATCAATCCAAAAAACTATATTTTAAAATTTAAAAAATAAAAGAGAAATTATGATGAAGCGTATGGTTTTGTACGTTTATACCCCGGATACATTTAACAGGTGAGCGTGGAAGCGAGAGCTCTCTTGATTTTTAATTTTGTTCATTATGTAGTATGTACTATTATGTAAAAAATGAAATTAACTTTTAGACAATAAAAAAACATTGGTAGTTGAAATTAGCACTGAATGAGCGTAATCAATCGAAGTCAAGTATCGTTTTCATCTATTATAATTATATTTCATTTTTTTTAATATAATAATTTCGATGTGCATGGTTGGAATTTCCAGCTAGATGAGTGTTGATCTATTGAACTCTAACATCATCATCGTATATAATACAGTAATAATTTGAGTATTGAAAAATAAAATATGGTTTGTAATAGCTAGGAATCTTCCGTGCAATATTGAAGAATACATGTAATCTATATATATATATATATATATAAACAGCATAGTGAATCCTGGTCAATTCCCGTCAAAATTATTGTGGACCCGAGTTTTTTCTCTCTCTTTTTTTTTTTATTTATAAGCAAAGGTCCAGCTATTTTAGTTTTTGGCTTATATCACTCATTGAGTCTCTTTTTTATTCTATTCGTAGTCCAATTACAAATTAATTATTAAAACTATTTGTAATTATTTATACTCTTATAAATTTAATTATTAAAAAATATTTTTAATTAATTTATGTATATTTGTACATATACTTTTGTTTCCCAATATTATATATTGATTTTAATTATAAGTTAAAATTTGTATGAGATAGTTTCATTAATCTATTTCGTAAAATTGAATTTTAATTAATTACTTTATTTCGTCAGAAGCTTCCAATCTTTTCATTTAGATGTCTCACAAAAAAAATTCTCATTTTATTTTTGTGTATACATTGTGACTCCAACTCTTTTACTCTTAAATTATTCTACACTCCATTTTATTCCCTCTCTTCAATCATATCAATTTTACTACACCTCATTTTATATTAATGTTTTTCAAATTCTGTGATAATTAGACGGATGGAGTAATATTCCATCAATAATTATAAGTGAAAATGGATTTTAAAAAATGTAATTGAAGCTTCATTCACAAGATGAAATCAATGATATGATTTCACATAGTATTATTGTTCTTCAAATTCTGTAAAATTCAATCATTGAAAATTTTAAATCGCACGAATGTATTCTATAAATAATTAATTAAAATATATTAATAATCAATTCGTCGTGAGTTGAGAATTACTAGTATATATAATATGCAAATCCTTATATACAATTTGATTTACATCTACAATTCACAATTGAATTTTAAATTATTTTATAGTTAAATTGCACTATACAATTGAGTGCACAAGAACGTATAATGAATTAATACTCAGGCAAACGATTTTAAAAAAGGAAAGAAATGAGTGCTCCCTTTATAGAAACATCCAAATAAATAAATAAAAAGTTGAAGCATTGGTTTTGTTTATTGATATACATGCATTTTCCGATAGAATGTGAATATTATTATTATTACAGTGGGGTGGGGGAAAAAAGTAAATGTAGCGTAGGGGTGAGTGTGATTGATTACCCAAAAAAAGAGAAGCAAGAGGTATCTTCAAGTACTTGACAGTTGGGATTATTCAATGTATATCTGTTTTCTTTCTGTACATTCACTCCTCAATTATATACTCACTCCAGCAAATTGTTTTATGAAACGTCCATATATATTCTCACTCTTTCCTATACAAACCTTTTTTTTAATAAATATATGCGAGACTATCATATATGAAAAATAACGATTATATCCTTCAACAAAAAAATAAAATAAAAATGTTTTAGTGGTAAAATTCTACAATTTTACTGGCTTTAAAAGTAGTTATGATGGTATGTTTTCCAAAAATGTAGTGCAAAGTACAGACATCCGTGGAATTAGTTATGTAATTAAGGGAGAGTAATATCCAAACAGACGAAATGCAACTTCAAAATAGGAATCAAATCTAAATTAAGATTAACCTGCAGCTTACTTAAGTAGCAAATTAAGCAAAATATATAATTAATATATGCAACATGAGTGTGACTTGTCCAAACCCAAGGACTCAACTTAGTTGGTCGGTTTGGACAATGCTCCAATTTTAATCGGGTTCACGGCATTCCCCATCTTCAACTAAAAAATATTGACCAGTGGGCCAAATGGACTCGAGTCCATCTAGCCCATGGCCACTCCAGACGGGTCAAAAAGACCCGATATTTTGAGTTTATATTTCTTTAACATGGATCAACATTTTCTTTAGACCGGTGTTTTTATAATGAAGTCGGCGTTCAAACAGAACTAACATTTGGTTCGCGGTTAAAATTATTTTTATATATTTTTTTACAATAAATCTATATTACATTAAAAAAAATATGTACTTCTAAAGTTCATATTAAAATAAATATAATATAGTCGTAAATTAACAACGCAAAAGTTAAAAGACTCGAAACAACTCAAGTTAAATTATAAAATTGTAGAAGACAACGAAATAATTAAAAAGAAAAGAAAAAAAATCGATTATGGCCGGTTTTAACTGGTTCACCCATGAAAATGATTTTTTAGGTTGTATCGAACCGGTTCTGATTCCCGATTGAACCGGCTAGTCCAGTCTGATTCTGAAAACAGTGCTTTAGGCCACTTGGGTTGGTCACATTTTACCGACGCTAAATTTACATGAAACTTATTTAGAAAGTGGTAAATTCACATTGTGTAATAATCAATTCACATAAGTGTTACTTATAGAAGTTAAATCATGAAGGGTTTTGTTTGGGTTGGGAACTTGGGTTGGGATGGGATGGTCTCATTCGGATTAGGATGGGTCATCCTCCATCTACATCCAAATACACCTCTAAATATCCGTATACACCTATATATTTTTCTACAATCTCATCACCCATTTTTCTTTCGATCCTTCAATCCACATTTTTCATCTTCATCCACACTCTATCCACCACAATACTAAAATGTATTTTGGAGACTTGACGTTTAATTGTAGATGCAAGAAGTGAATGACGTGTTTTAGATGAATCGAACCCTGGTGTGTGAGAGTGACAAGGTGGTTTTGGCAATTTGGGGGAGTGGGACCCGATGGAGATAAGGTTTTTTGGTGATTTATGAAAGAAAGAAAGAGGACAAGTTATTTTCTGGTCTGGTCCCGCCAACACATTCTAAGCCGTCCAATATGCCTCTCGAAAGAGACTCTTCTTTAATACTCCATTTATGTACCATCCACACAAATCAAACCCACTAATAACTTAATTAGCTTGCATTATAGGACTATTATATAAATGGGTTTTGTTTAATTACGGCATCGATTTATGATTTCTCCTCCATGTTAAAAAGTAGGGGACAACTTCATTATCACCCATTATTTTTTATTTATTAGTATTCACTTCCAGAGGGTTACTCTTAAGTCTTAACAACCATCACTTTATAATAAAGACAAAATAATTACTAATATTTTTAAATAAAACAATTAATAAGTATTATTTAAAAATAATTGATTTATACTATAAAATTTTATGATAATTCAAAAAACCAATCAAAGCAACATAGAATATAAAGAATCTCACACTGTCACACTCACACACCTGATTTTTTTTGTACATTACTTTTAGTCTCTTAATAAAAAGAATGCGTTTTATTTTTATGAGTGCTTTTGAATCAATTTGAGCATCTAATCTTGTTATTTATAGTAACTCAATTACATGATGTTAATTATGTAGGTACATATATACCACATTTAGGAATTAGATACTTAAAAAAATACACACTGTTAATTACCAATTTTTTATGATTGAGTTGATTTTTTATTTTAATTTTTTATTTTAATCGTCAATTAAGTCTGAATTGTACCAATTGGACCAATCTAATTACAAACATAGTGCTGATCAATTTATTTCTAACTGAAAAAGAAGAGTACAAGAATATTCTATGACTTTTTTCATGAAAGAGTAACCACCAAATTGAGAACAACCCAATAAAATCTTTCATCTAATCTTTCTACATCAACAAAACAAATATATGAAAAATTAGAATTCTCATACTTTAATCCTATTCTAAACGCAGGCTAAAATAATTCTACAAGTTTTTTTCTTATCGGCAAATTATACAGTATATTATACTAAATAATATAGTATTTCCTTTGTTCCAGAAAAAACTATCTATGAATTTTGGACACGAAAATTAAAATACATTTCATATAATAAATAGATGTATTAGAGATGATGTGATTGAAAGATAAAATATATAATGAAATGTAGGAAGGAATAGTTTGCTAAGGAAAATGAGTTGCTTTCACTCGAACCATCAAAAAAAGAAAATTGAGTATCTTTCACGAAGATGGGGAGTAGTAATTTTGGTGAAACTAATTATCTTATCTGAAAATTAACGAGTTAATTAGCAATTCACTACTTCCACTGTTATACAATAAATTGTGTTTAAAACAAAAGGTACTCCCTCCGTTTTTTATTAAATGTCACTTTGCTTTTTTTAATATTTTTTAAATAAGTGTCATTCTACACTTTTTTCTTCAAGTTTGACAATTTTACCCTTGTACATTGTACTCCCCCCATTTACTTTACCTTGATTTAAGTTTTTTCCCTTTTAAATATAGTACTATAACATAAATCATGCATAAACCTTAATTATTGTATACATGAATATCATCTACAATATTGACCACATTCATTACTAAACATAAATTTAATATTAAAATTAGTTATCATTAATGAAGGGTAAAATGGTCCATAATTATATATCTTAATATGTTGAAAATTGTTAAAATGACACTTATTTAAAAGTGGAGGGAGTATGTGTTAATAAATTTACTCATTAATGAGTGATTTTAGTTTATCATAAAAATAAGTTAGAAATTTAGGAGTATTTTTTAAAATTAAAAGAAATGTAAAAATAAAAGAAAAGATGCAAAAATTAATAAATCATTATTTAATTGTGTACAAGAATAAAATGCTATATTTTTTTTATTGTACTACCTCTATCCATATAAAGTGTTCATGTTTATTTTTTTGGTTGTCCATATAAGTATTTTTATTTTCTTTTTTTAGAAAAAATATTTCACCACACTTATTTTATTTTTCATTTATTTTGTCTATTTTTTTCTCTATTTTTTCTATTATATATGTAAATAAATATTACTCCCTCCGTCTCATACTTGAAGCCACATTTTACCATTTTGGGCGTCTCATACTTGAAGCCACATTACTTAAAATAGTAAAAGCACTTTTAAACACCCCCCTTAAAACATCACAATATTACAACAAATGCCACTACTTTATTACACTAAAAAGTAACTTTATTACTATTTATAAAGTTGAAAAGTATTTATTACCCCCACTTTATCTTACACAATACTAATAAACAACTCATTTATTAAAACCCGTGCCAATTTGATTTGTGGCTTCAACTTTGGGACGGAGGGAGTAGTATTTTTTTAAATCTGTAAAAAAAAAAATTACTTCATTTGTTTCACAATTAATTGTACTCTTTCATTATTCATTTATTTCACAATTATTTGCACATTTAAAAAATGATTTTTTTTCATAACCCCTGTCATCACAATATTTTCATATTTACACAAGTATTAGTTTTATCATTAATATAATCATTTATTTTATTTTATTCATAAAAATTACTCCCTCCGTCTACGAAAAGTTTGTGGGGAATTTTGGGCATATGGTTTAAGAAAAAAGTGTAATGATGAGAGTGTTGAAGGGTAATTTTGTAAACTTTTATATATAAAGTAAATAAAGTAGATGAGTTGAGTGTATGGTGGGTCCCAAAAGTAATAGCATAAAGGGTAAATATGTGTATATTGAAAGGGTGAGAATTGTGATGATTATTTCTATTTTGGGGTATGCAAACTTTTCCGAAACAAACAAAAAAGGAAAGTATGAAAACTTTTTAGGGACGGAGGGAGTATAAAATTATTGTTCAACACTTCACTCATTATCCACTTTTTTTTTTATGTTCATCAATTAGTGCAAAACATTTAGGGTGTGTTTGGTTTGGGATTGGCCCATCCGGATTTGGATGGGCCATCCCCCATCCCATCCCTCTCCATCCAAATACCCATCTCAATACCCATCCACCCCTATAATACATCTATATACCTATTTTTATACCATTACATCATCATATTTTTATATTAATTACTCATTCTCTCTCCTACTTTTTCTTCCATACATTTATTCTCTTTCCTACTTTTCTTACACACATTTATTCTCTCTCCTACTTTTCTTACACACATTTATTATCTTTCCTACTTTTCTTCCTTACACTAATTACTCTACTAACTAACAATAATAAAATAATACAACATCACTATTGATTTGACATAAAGTTCTCCATTCACACCTATTTTTCAATCTCTATCCAAACACAATTTTTATTCAATTACTATTCATGGATTACCCCATCCACATTTTTCAAATCCCCATCCCATCCACCACAATCCCTAACCAAACAGCCCCTTACGAAACAAAGGGAGTATGATATTTTATGTCGATGGAGGGTGTAGAATAGAGTTAATAGTAGTAATTTGTAATAGGAGATGACAGTCACATCCCAAACTTTCCAAACAACCCGCCAAACTGACGTGGCAGTATGGGACCCAAACTTTACACCATCCACGTGTCAGATTGTGAAAGGGTTTACAAATTACATGAACCCAGTTCCACATGCTTGTAGTTGTAGGGTCAATCTAATTAAAAAATACTCCCTCCATCCATGAAAAGTAGGGATATGGGGATGGGACACAAGTTTTAAGAAAATAGTAGATAAAGTAGATAAAGTAAGGGTATTATAGGGTATTGTGGGGTCCATTGTGAATAAAGTGATTGTTTAGGAATAAAGTTGATGGCAAATTGAGTAATTAAGTGATAGTTGAAGGGTGATAGTTTCCATAAAGTGCATGGGACTACATTTGGTGGACAAAGAATATGTGTCAAATGGGACTACTTTTCGTGGACGGAGGGAGTATGTCATACGTTTCAAAATACTAGTACTAACTTTTATGGGTTGATGGACACAAAAATTAACATGCTTGTACTTGTAGGTTTAACCAAAGGCTGTATTTAGATAGAAGGATTTGGTACATGAATTTCAAATTCACAGTCCAAATTTACTTCACTTGTTTGAATTAAAAAAGTAAATGAATGGATTTGAAATACTTATCATCTTTTTTTAAGTTAAAATTGAGAGGATTTAAAATTCTCACTAAAACCATGTTATTTGAAATCCATGTATTTCTAAATGCATTCATTTCAAATGTCTCCTTAAATTAAATTCTTCCATCCAAACACAATCTAAAAAAACACATGTAATTTGTTTTGAAATAACTTTTATGAGTAGATGGACACAAAAATTAATTGAATCTCCTTTGTGTACACTACTCATTAATACTCCATTCGTCCACAAAATGTAGTCTCATACTCTCATTTGCCTTATTCATTGTCCACTAAATGTAGTTTCATATACTTTATGTAAACTATCACCCTTCAATCATCACTTAATTACTCAGTTTTTCATCAACTTTATTCACAATTGACCTCACAGTACCCTATAATACCCTTACTTTATCTATTTTATCTACCTTTTTCTTAAAACTCGTGCCCCACCCTAATGTGACTACATTTGTTGGATGAAGGGAGTATATAAGTAATTTACTCACTCCATAAAAAATAAAAATAAAAAAAATTACTCACGTTGCCGTTAATTATTTTGAGCCATTGATTTATTTTTTTTAAATAATTTTGTAAGTTGACCAAAAATTTAAATTTAATGTACTTTTATTGGAATGAAATTTGTCAACTTTTAAAAATCCAGTAATAAAATTATTTTAAAAAATAAAGCATCGTGTAATACTTCGTATTTGATAATTTTCAGTTACTTAGGCAGAAAAAACAAGTTGAGTCAACACAGTGTTGGGTTTCCGTCCATCCCCGTCATCAATTAGATTAGAAAAGTTAATACTCCGATGATAGTATATGTTTGTATTTATTTTTAACAAAAAAATATGAAATAATCATTTTCTTTAAAAATATGATGCTAATTAAAATGGTAAAAAGGATAAAAGATCATTAAATTAGTACTCCATTTTGTCATAAAATTATAAGTCCCAAAATTTAGTCAAATCTTTGAGTGGTTAAAATTAACCTTATTATGACATAGTACTATAATACTAATAAAACATATGAAGACTAATTGATGCTCATGTCAATTTTCAATTATTACTTGTGATGTCAGTCATTAGTTGAACAGTCAATTAACCACAAGGGACCTAACTTATAGAAATCATTATTATAAATTCTTATTAGACGATGTGAATATGTGATGGTATTTCCAAAGATTCTAATGAGTCATGAGGGGCGTTTATTTATTATCTTTAAATTAGACTTTTACAATATTTATACGGTTGTTTGATAGTTAGATTATCCTGTATAGCGGCCCTCTATGTAATTTAGAATACAAGTACTTTAAAATAGAAATTTAAAGTGTAGTGTAAGTCGCGAATTTTTATTCTATGATCGATCGGTATAAACACCAACAGTTCCAAATTAGATTAGTTTTTTCTCAACAAATAAGCGTTTGGGCTACTAAAATTCTGCCCAATGAAGAAATAGTTGGAAAGATCACAAAATCCTATACTTTTCGTTACAAAACCAATAAATCGAAAAAAAGTGAATTATTTTGTGAAAGAATTTTTGGGCCCATCAAAAGAAAAAAATTTGTGCTTGTGGAAATTATCGAGTAATCGGAGATGAAAAAGAAAGAATCGAAATTTTGTGAAATGGATAGAAGGCGTTCATTAATTTCAACTCGACTTGCTTGAAAATTTTGTATGTCGTGCTCGATCAGTTTGATATTCTCGGGAGTTGCCTCCATAGCTGAAAGTGTTGTGTGATAAGTATAAATTAAAAAATATTGTATGCGTAACAAAAAAGTGCAAGTATACTCATATCAATTTAAAAGCAAAATTTCAATATTTTCCTTTATTGAATCCCCTTTTTTTCTTCATTTATATATATTTTGTTAAATTCAATTTTTTCTCCTTAATTTTTTTTTGTCCATTGTAATTTTTCTTTTCCAATTTTTTTTATTACTCTCTTAGGAGAGTGTATTCAATTGAGATTCTATTGGATTTTAAAAAGTACGTGAATTTATAAAATTTATAGAGTCCAGACAGAGTTTGACTGACTTTTTTTATTGATTTATATGGATTTGGTCTGCTATGGACTCGAGTGCATGTTGTGCACCCTAGTCCATGTTGCACTTTTCAGTTTTACTGACTTACACTTTTTGGTAAATGGTGTTGCACTTTTCAATTATTAAACTGTATAATAATATTTTGGGGATTTCACATAAAAGGTCATTTCACCTAGTGTTTTTTTAAATAAAGACATGATTCAAAATAGTTTCAGAATAAGGACAAAATGGCACATAAATGTACCATCATGCCCTTAATACATAAATTCGGAATTAATATGGAGAAATTATTTAAATGTTTGAAATTTAAAGCTGACTCTATTAGCTCATTAATTCCGAGAATTACGCAATTAAGAAAAACCTTCCTAAAATTAAATGAGAAGAAAAACAGGTTTGGTACTAAAGTTCTATCAGCTCATTAAAGTCCCCGAATTACGCAATTAATTAAAACTTCCTAAAATTAAACTCTATCAACAACTCCGGTCAAACTTTGTAAATTTTGTGCAGAATTTTGGGGTTTTTCAATTTGTGAAGAAAGAAAACCGTGAAGTACGGAAGAAGACGAAGTGAGAAGTGAGAAGAACATTTTGCTCCCTAGACCATGGTTGAAAAATTAATATAAAATCTAAATCTGCATAATAAAATGAATAATGCAGAACAATGAAATCTAAAACTGCATAATAAAATGAATAATGCAGAACAATGAAATCTAAAACTGCATAATAAAATGAATAATGCAGAAAAAATAGTACGGTGTCTTCATATTAGAATGTGATTATGCAGAAATACGTATACATATGCAAAAAAAGATCTGCATTATTCCTTGACCAAACCAATAACAAATAATCATGAACTACATTTCAGCAACACGCACGTAAATCATCACAATTTCACGAAAACAGAGCAAAATTGAACCTAAATTAAAATCATCTCAAAAAATCCTAAATTCTTTGCAAATTATGTGTGTACGTGTGGAATTAATAATCATACCCTTGGCAAAACTCTTCATCTGACCCTTGGAATTAAAAGTTTCTACTGTATCTCCGGCGGCTTCGCGTCCGTCATCCATAATGAAGAAATCAGTGAAGTTTGAATCCCCTAGGAATATAAAGAAACGATCGCGTGGAAAGTCTCTTGATCATGTGCAGTCGAAAGAACAGATCGAGGAAACAATTATGGAAGAGCAAAGGAGACGAGACCTTATAGCCATGGCCGTCGTTGAAAGAGAGGAACAAGCCTCTAAGCAGCAGAAACTTTGAGAATCATCGGAAATCAGTTTTTGGGCGTGAGGGGTCACCCAAAACTGAAACAGAAACTAAAAGAAGAAAAAGATCCCTCGATTTCAAGAGGAAATCGAGGATTGTTGCTTCACCAATCTGAAATCTATGACCAATCGTTTGTAGATGCAGCGGGATTATGTTTGATTCATCATGGAATAACCAAAAAGCTTGAAGATTTGAGTTTTCCGGCCAAGAAACCCTTTCTTTAATTATTAAATTAACCAAAAATCTATGGCGACAAATAAGGAAGATGAAGACTTGTTATTTAATTATTAAATTAATAAATTAATTTCCATATTTAAATATAAGGGTATAATGGGTTATTAACATGCGTTTTTGTCCTTTTTTAAAAAGATTATAAAAGTTGTCTTTATTTAAGAAGCTAGGTGCCTAAATGACCTTTTTTATAAATTTTCTCTAATATTTTTAGTCATAGTGACTTACACTTTTTAGTAATATTGTGTTGTACTTTTCAGTTTAATAACATACACTTTTTTTTAGACTAGGGTGCACAACATGCACTCGAGTGCATACTAGACTTTAC
The DNA here is from genome assembly GCA_963675135.1 of Galeopsis tetrahit. Taxonomy (NCBI): domain Eukaryota; kingdom Viridiplantae; phylum Streptophyta; class Magnoliopsida; order Lamiales; family Lamiaceae; genus Galeopsis; species Galeopsis tetrahit. The sequence continues at coordinate 75,801,713 of OY776123.1, forward strand.
CTTGTGGAATATATTTTTTTATTGATTTACATATATTTTCATAAACTCCGAAATTGATACAAAGAGTTAAAGAGTTAATTTTAATTTTTTTTAAATTAATATTATATATATTATATAAAATATTTTACCAATAAAAAAAAAAAATATATATATATATAAAATTTATTTTACCAATAATATATATATATAAAGTATTTTACCAATAAAAAAAAAAAAATATATATATATATATAGTTTATATATTAATTCGGGGCGGGGCGGATACCCGCGGGTCGGACATAATACCCAAACCCCACTCATACTCAATACGGGGCAAATCTGACCTGATCCAAAGCTCGCGGGTGGGGTGGGTACTCGCGGGTCGGGTCAATATTGTCATTCCTACTTATGATCTTTAGTTTTCAGAGTTATCTGACAGAATCCGTTGAAATCTCTTGTTTTTAGAAGAGATTTTGGATAGTGCCATTTATTTATATTTTTGGAGGAGAATCCAACAAAATCCATAGACTGTTGAATACCTAAAGATTTTTAAAGACTTTTTAAAATCCGTATTGAATACCTCAAAATTTTTAAAGACTTTTTAAAATTCGAATTAAATACCCCCAAACTTTGAAAGTCCAAAAAAATCCTACAGAATCCACAACCAATACACCCCCTTAATTTAACCTTTTCAATATATTAGTTTTTAATACAGGACTTTACACACTTTTTTTAATAAAACGTCTCATGCTAATTTGTACACTTTAAAAAAAAAACATCTTAATAACACTTACTCTTAAAATATAAACATATTTACGCATATGTACATTACTTTTGGAACTCACACATACACTCATTAATCTACATTTTACAAAACAACTCTAAGAAAATCTACTCACTAGTCATTACACCATTTGCTTTTTTTTTTTCTTAAAATTTGTGTACTTTTAGGGGCTGTTTGGTTAGGGATGGTGGTGGATGGGATGAGATGGGGATGGTGATTGGAAAAATGTGGATGGGGTAATCCATGAATAGTAATTGAATAAAAATTGTGTTTGGATAGAGATTGAAAAATAGGTGTGGATGGAGAACTTTATGTCAAATCAATAGTGATGTTGTATTATTTTATTATTGTTAGTTAGTAAAGTAATTAATGTAAGGAAGAAAAGTAGGAAAGAGAATAAATGTGTGGAAGAAAAGTAGGAGAGAGAATAAATGTGTGGAAGAAAAGTAGGAAAGAGAATAAATGTGTGGAAAAAAAGTAGGAGAGAGAGAATAAATGTATGGAAGAAAAAGTAGGAGAGAGAATAAGTAATTAATATAAAAATATGATGATGTAATTGTATAAAAATGGGTATATAGGTGTATTATAGGGGTGAATGGGTATTGAGATGAGTATTTGGATGGAGAGGGATGGGGGATGGCCCATCCAAATCCGGATGGGCCAATCCCAAACCAAACACACCCTTAAGGGTGCAAATACTTTGGGATGAATAATTTTCTTTAGGGCATGTTTGCTTCATGGGTTTAGGGGGGTTTAGTGATATGTTTGATATGTAAACCCATCTTTTCCCATGTTTGGTTTCTCATAATTTTAAACACCTTGACCCGGGTTTATAATTTGACCCGGTTTTTATAAACTAGATTCCATGAGTTTAGACAACCTAGCCTCTCCTTGGGTTTATCTAGCCTCCCCCTTGGGTTTATCTAGCCAACTTACCACATCTAAACCCATCTTATTCCAATCCATGAAGCAAACATGCCCTTAGTGTTTAATTGTCTTTGAGACAAGCAATAAGATGAAAAATGAGAAATAAACAACCTAAACTGTTGGGATATCTATGTATTTAGTTGTGATTATTGTTGTCAAAACAATGCAGTTAGTATTAAGTGAGAATGTAATCTATTAGGTCTAGGTGGATTGTATAAAAATAATTTATGTTCTTAATCTTAATTAAATGGTGATGTTACACGTATCTTAGCTAATCCATATTAGATCAATACGTGTATGCTAAAAAAACTGAATAGTAGAAGATAAGACTGAAGAATATAAAACTTTGAATATAAGTCTATGTTGAGCCTGAAATGACTTGGTTCTTGTATACCAAATTCAGTTGAGACTCACAAGAAAAAATCAGTAGTTAAGACTTGAGATAGACTTATACTTTTTTAATCTTCGTATACGCTCAAATAACGGGTTCTAACCGCAAGTCTAACGACACACCCCACCCTTCCAATGACGAGACAAGCTTTGTTCGAGTAAGACGCAGGTGTGTAGCACGCGCTGCAGCCCACAAGTCACAGCCAGTAAGCTAGGAAGGCATGGAAGTAGTTTTAGATTTTACAGTTTGGTGGTCATCTTCCGCAACATACTCTTGGTTTGTCGTTTTGTTCCACGTATTCGATTAAATTCAGACAAAATGAAATCCAAATTCAAATGAAATGAAAGTGGGGCCATCCGTTGTGCCATAAAACGTTATATATACAACCGCAGCCATCCAAATTAAGTCTGTGCAAATCGTCACTACATTTTACTTACGTAATCACATTAATTATTCCCCCTTTTTTTAGGGTCCCCGGAAATCCGATCACCGCTCCTTTCGTTTGTGCTGGTACAAAATTCAGATTCCGGCGAGCAATTCGCCGGGAAATTGTCGTTAATTAATGGCGAGGGGTCGAAAATTAACCAGCAGCCGCAGTGAACGCTTTCTTGGAAGTTTCGGCTACGATCAGCAGAGCCATGGAACAGGGGACGCCGCCGAATCGGAGCTGAGAGAAGACGACGTCTGGTCGGTCGTCGACGGCGGCGATGACTGGGTCTCACGCGCCTCCACGGAGAGCAGCAGGAGCTTCGGTAGCTACCGGAGCCGGCATCCGCCTCCGGCGTCGGAGCACCACCACCAGTACGGCGGGCTTTCATTGGCCTTCGATGATTCCAGCAACACCTCCTCACAGAGGATCATCCACCAATTGCGTCCACAGGAGGAATCTCCACGTGGCCGCCACGTGGCAACCTCAGCACCCATGAACGTCCCTGATTGGTCAAAGATCTATCGAGTTGACTCGGTTGAGTCGTTGCACGACTCTGACGACGGCTTGGATGACTCGGAGGTGGTCCCCCCTCACGAATACTTGGCGCGTAGCCGGAACAAGGCAGCCAATTCGGTTTTTGAGGGGGTGGGGAGAACGCTCAAGGGCCGGGACCTGAGCCGGGTCCGAGATGCCGTCTGGAGCCAAACCGGGTTCGATGGCTAATGGAGTGGACGAATAATTTGGAATATATTAATTAAGTATTTGTTTAATTATTGTTATAATTTATGAACGTGGGCAATGAGTCAGACCAGGTAAGTGGAACGAGCCCAAATCAAATCAGATTTATTTTCTATCATGTACTTTTTCTCCTTGCGGTTTTGCTAAAAACTTAAAAGTACGTTTTCCTCTTAATAATCTTGCAATTCAAACTGTAAAATTCCATTCAAATTCTTGTGGTAATATTGTAACCTTAATTTTATAAATATGTTGTTGGATATATTGATATCTCAAAAAATTTGATAAAACGACGGAAATTCCACTATAAAAGGTCGAGAATCTTAATGCAATTTTTTCACAGTAACAAGTACTCCCTCCGTTCCGGAAGTGTTTCCATTATAAAGTGGACACACTTATTAAGAAAAAAGTATATAAATATTTTAAAGTTTATAAAGAAATTTCCTTTTTAGGGTGTATAAACAATTATAAACTGAACAATGGAAGTAACAACTATGTATCCATCCTAGTGGCTGATCGTAATCATTCTAAATTGTTACACATGGACATTTCCACTTTGTCATTGGCTAATAATCTTATTGGCAGATTAACACTTACACATCAAAATCCGGACATTTATCATTATAAATTTTATAATTACCCTCAAGATGCAAATTTGGAAAATAGGGTAAATCAATAACTGTCACGTCACCAATATATTTGATAAAAATTTACAAAGAAATGTGAAAAATGAAAACTCTTTCACAAAAGTTAATATTGTATGAAATATAAATAAATAAAGTAAATTTGAGATAAAAAATCGTAGGTCAAACTCGGATCAACAAATGTCAAACATAATTAAAAAATATTTTTTCACTTTTAAGTATTATTTTACCATATAATCAAAACTATATTAGTTCATGATCAAAATATTATTACTATACGGTCAAAAATATTATGGACAGTTAATTTTTTTTGCGAATTCTTCTGAATATTTTTGACATTTAATAGTACATTTTTAATCTTGTAGTGATAATACTTTGATCTTTTAGTAATAATATATTGGTCATGTAGTAAACCACCTGTTTACTACACGATATTTTTTGAGCAATTTAAACTCTAAAATTTAAAAAATAATGTTAAAAAATAATCAACGTTTAATAATATTAAGACAAAACATGTTAAGCATTCAATTAAATGGAACACTAAATAAATAAATAAATAATAAAAAGTGAAACACAATAATTAAACTACTTTAGGGTTGTCATGCAAAAATAGTACTTCGACCTCACATACCCCTAAATTATTGGACTTTAGCCCTCACATCGTATCAATATATATATGTGAAAGTGACCATTGCTAACCATTTAAAAAAATTGTCCCTCGTGTTTATTCAATACATATCTTCTATAGAGTAATATTTGGGGACGTTTAAGGGTGGAAACAAATCAGGCTAAAGCTATTTAACAAATATTCACAGTCCGAACCTTACAAAGCACAGCTCGGTCATTTTAATAAATAAACTTTTAAAAAAAAAAAACTCGATTAATTAAACAGACCAGATTTAGGCTTCTGCAAGAGTCTAAAAAGCTCAACAAGTCGACTCGTTTAAATATAGTATATGTATACATATTTGTAATCAATATATAAAATGTCTTATACTCGATAACTATTTTTATATTAATTAAAATTATATAACTAATACTCCATCCATCTCATTATTATTTAAAAATTTGTAAAAATATGGATAGTTCATTATTAATTGAACATTTTCTTATTTAAATAAAATAATTTTTTACTCATTTAGAAAGCTCTATCAAACATCTTTTATTTACACAACATGTCATTACTTTTTACATACTCCCTAAATAAAAATTCTTTCTTCAATAAAGTTGAATTATCTATAATATTTCTCCTAAAAAATTATTTTATCACCTTTAATACCAATAAAAAAAAATTTACATTAAAACTCGTGCAAACAGTAAATGTTCAATTTATAATGGGACGGAGTGAGTAATACATACTTCTAACAGCAACACTCGTGAGTTGTGATAAATATGCGTACAAAGTAGTTAATAAAAATTCAAGGGTCATCCACCAAGATTCGAACGCCCAAAAAATTAGTGGATCGTAAGAAGGTAGTTCACAACAAGGCTAAAATAAGCCATTTCATTACGTACAAGGTAAAAAATAATTGTAATGAAAGTAACACAATTTTTAGGTAAATTTGTAAACTACAAAGCTAAAAATATTATGTTGTTACAAGGCAAAAAAAAAAAATAGGTTACTATAAACCCAATTTGTGCTTCTATAAGCTTTTTACCTGCAAATTCACCTAAAAACTACGTTTTTGTTAACTTTCTTGCAGTATATTTTAACATTATAGTAAAAAAAATTGATCTTGTATTAAAACAATAATGTGAGCGAAAAAAATATATTTAAATTAAATTTAGCCTCGCGTTGACCTGAATTTAACGGTTGCCCCAATTTAACTTATTTAGCTATATTTAATGTGTTAAACAACTCAATTATAATAAATCTTAATTTTTTTAAAAAAATAGAACAAAATAAATAAATCTTAAAATCAATAAAATTACTAGATTTATGATGAAATGTTCTAACTTATTTAGCTATATTTAGTATATTTATTTATTAAAAAGATCAGTTTGTGCCTACTAAAAAATCTATAACTGGTAACATATCAAATTTGAGTCTAACAATTATATACATGATATGAGTCATATGACCTAGACTTTTTAACGTGAAATCGAACCCAGACTCGATTCATTCCCACCCCCGAATGCACTAATTGAACAACTAACATTTCTAAATAAAATAAATAATACTAACAAATCAATATTTTTCAGGATAATAATCCATACTCTCTCCGTCCCATTTTAGATTTTTATCGAATGGACATTTCAAATTAGATTCATCATTTTACTTAATTTGGTAATAAATCATTTTTTCACTTTAAACTATACCCTTTAATCATGTTATTGTTTTATTACTCACAATATTAATTTCATTGCTCTAATTTGTTACTCAAAAAAATTATATATTTCATATTTTATTATTTTTAATATTAATAAACAACATTTATATTAAACTATGTGTAAATATTAAATAATGAAAAAAAATTGAATTGAAGGGAGTATTTTTAAAAATTACACACCTGTGGTGGAACTGGTAATGCACATATATTAGTTTTTTTTTTTTAATGTCACTCCATCTTTCTTCTGTTTTTTTTTTTTTAAATACGAATAATCGCGTGATTGCATCTATGTGCACAAGCAATGAGTGATATTTCTGAAAAAAGTTATATCAAAGAAGTAAATATTGATCCAGCCAATGAAGAGAAAACGACAATAACAAAATTATTTTAAATTTTGACAGGGACCTCTACCACATAATGCAATACATCATTTCATACAATAATGTGATGAAATTGTACATAGAAATCTACTCCCCCATCCACTAATCTTTTACCTTCTTATTAATCCGTCCATTAAATTTATAATTATACCTTTTAAAAAAATTATCACTTTTCGTTTATCCTATCCTTCAATTATCACTTAACTGTTTAAATTAATTCCGAAAAAACTACTCAATCTAGAAATTTGAAATCAGGTGAAGGACTATGGAGGGTCAAACGCATCGCCCCTAATGCCCTTAAACTTGGAGACGCGGGTGAAATCATTATCAAGCACTGTTGGTTGGCTGATAGTATAGTTCGTGCAGGTTCTGGCCTCGAATTCATTGAATAGGCTCACCTCAGGCATCTTGGGACTATTACGTTTCGACGTGGAACGGGTCGAGGCTGCTCGAGTAGGGGATGAAACGTCGTTGGCAGAAGCCTCCAAGTTCGAACTATTGTTGGTCGCTGCAGTCACGGGATCCTCTGAAGGTTCATTCGTGCTAAGACTGGAGAAGGAGTTGCTCACTGGGACCGGATCGACTTCAGTATCCGAGGAGGGGTTCTGCGGGGGCGCTCTGGAATGGAGGTCGGAGGGAGAAGACCTCAACCGTCTTCTGTGTCGGGTTCTACCACAAGAGTCGTCGCGAGGAGGCGGCGGGGGCTTTTATCTTTTTTTTTTTTTAATCCAAAAACTTTTTTATTGTCATTTAACTGCTTAAATTGTCATTCAACTTTATTTATAAACAATTATTTTAATTTACAATAAACTCTACAATATTCTTACATTTTTTCTAAAATTCGTGTCTATTAACTTAACATGTGTATAGAAAAGCCGTAGCTAACAATTATAATTAATTAATTTGGACGATCTATTAGAGGAACCCTAGGCCCCAAAGATTGAGGAAAAACCACACAAAAAAATAGGATAAAATGCTTCTTTATTTTTATTTTTTTAAAAAGGGACAAGTCTTTTATTGGAAGGTGATAGATGGAAGAGGTGCAAGTGGAGAGAAGCAAACACAACATATTCAAGGGTAGATACCTCACCTTTTTCAAGAAAAGGATATATATATATATGCACTATTTTTCTTTTTTATTTGGGTCCACTTTTCACTATCTTATAATAATGCTTCTCTCACATTATTATTTTTAAATGCCATTATACAACAACACTTTGCTTCAAATAATAAATTATATATTCCTTGCACGAACCACGGAATTTATTGGAACTCAAAGTGGGTCAATGTATAAATAACGTATTACTATTTAGCATTTATAGGAATAATTCTATGTGTTTTTTTTTTTTGAACCAATTCTTTGTAGTATCTTATAATAACTCATTATTTCATAAATTGCATTTATCCCTATCATCTTTAAAAATATATATGGGTTTCTGTCAATAACTGATGTGGAAATTTTGCTTTAATAATCTGAAATATACTACCAATTAAAAAAAGTACATTTTGTAGATATATTCTTTATTTTGTATTGTATTTTCATTTATTAATTATTTTTTATCTTTATATATAAAAGGAGTATAAGTTTCTCCGACTTTTGACATGTGACATTCTTTCGGTGTTGCCATATGTCACAATGATTAAAATTATATACTCCCCTCGTTTTAGGATAGTGCATGGTACTCTAACCACTTGTGCTATTTCAATTCCTCAATAAATATATATAATGTAATTGTGTATAATTAAATTGGAAATTACATTGATTATAAATAGAGTAGAGTTGGTATTTTTTTTTTTTGGACGCAAAAGCATCCCCATTCCCCACCTAGTTAATTTGAGTGTGGATAGTGTTGTTATTCGAACCGAGTCTTAACGAGACTCGGCTCGGCTCGTTAAGGCTCGACAAGGCTCGGCTCGTTTAGCTTAATGAGCTGAGCTCGAACTCGTTAAATACTCGATTTACTAACGAGTCGGCTCGAGCTCGACTTATTAGGCTCGATAACTATTTTTTTGTAAAAAATTCCATTAAGCTCGACTCGATTCGATAGGCTCGTTAAGCTCGTTAGACTCGTTAACGAGTCGATCCGAGCTCAATTTTTAACTCGGTAATGTTATCGAGCCGAGCTCGGCTCGGCTCGATAAGAGCTCGAGTCGAGCTCGAACCTCAAATACTCGGCTCGACTTGGCTCGAATAACAGCTCTAAGTGTGGAATAACTTATTTATATCATTCTCTTTGTTTTTTGGGTTTGACTATATGCACCTCTGTTGGGAATAAAATGAGATATGTTTTGATTGAATACCAAAACCCCCTGAGACATGCCTAAGTCAAATTGAATATGTTCTAGAACTGTTAGAACATATAGTATAAAGGCTAGATGAGGAGCTAATATGTTAGGTAGCTCTTAGATGATTAGATGCACAATTTGAGGGGGAACACATACTTAGAAGTTCATCTAAATCAAGTCCCCTCAAGGCTCAAAACTCTGGATACAACACTAAGTCTTTTAAAGACCAACTATGCTGATCAGGAGAGTTGTCCAGAGGAGTTGTCTCAGCACAAGAAGTCAAGATCAAGTGCTCTGAAAGTTGAGGTCAACTATGCTGAAGAAATAGAGACAAACACACCCTAAAGAACTACAAATCAACATGCTAAGATCACCTTGAAGTGAAGCAAAGGGTATGAGCCAAGTCATCTGAAGAAGAGTAAGCCAACCTTGCTGATAAGCAAGACTACTGATAGTGATAAGGAGAGTTGTCCAAATGATGAGGAATGTTGTCCTATCATTGGAACAACCTTCAGAAGACATGTCCATGTTCATACAAGAGAATCTGAATGTCAGAGATTGGGAAGAGTGCTGAAGAAAGAAGACAAAGCTCTTACAACCGTTTATTTCCCAAATAAGGACATGTCACTATCAAGATTCTGTCTTCTAAATTGAAGAACTGAAAGAAGACATTTATGGACATTTGGGGCTGCCTCTCCAACGGGCAAATCCTTCATTTGTCTATAAATACAGAAGTGTGAAGACCATTTGAAAGCACCTCAACAGATTCCAACTACACAAGAATTCTAAAGCTCATAGAACTTTCAAAGCTTTCAAAGACTATCTTAGTCTTCAAACACTTCATCTAAGCTGAACTACATTGTATATCCATACACAAGCTTAGAGATATATCCTATCCTTATACACTGATCTTCATTGTAAAGGATATCTCATTAGTTGGAACCTTACTTCAATCCTCATATCTTTCAAGAGTGAAAGTGAGAAGGTTGTAGTAGTAGAAGTGGTAGGAGCTGACTGTTGAGAGAAGAACAGTTCAGTTCTGAGTTGAGAAGAGGGTACTAGGACTCTAGACATCCTAGGGATCAATTCACCAAGGAGTGGTGTTCTTGATCAAGTGCACCTTGGCACTATAAAACAAGTTAATTCCAAAGAGAAGGAATTATCCTGTTAAATCAGGGAAAGTGGATGTAGGAGCTTGAGTCTCTGAACCACTATAAACTCTTGTGTTGATTTACTTTCAAGTACTTTCATACACTCAACACTGCACACAAAACTGATCTTTCAAAGGATAAACATTCAAAGACTGTGCAAAACTGATTTGGACAAGTTCCCTGAAACTGGACTGCCATTGCATTGACTAAGTGATTTCAGAATCTAAAGGAGTCTAAACTAAAAGGGCCAACCACTATTCCGCACATATAACTCCCCTAGATAGTGATTCAACTAAGTACTCAATAGTACTTAGTAGTTTGATTATCTTAGAAAAGTTAATCATCTTTAGGAGAGTTGTCCAAGACAACCCTGCTGAGCTCTGGTTTGATCAGGTTAGAAAAGAATTTGCATACAAGTGTATTCCCCCCCCCCATACACTTGTTATATACTCCTTTCAGGACCAACAAGTGGTATCAGAGCAGGGGTTCAAAGACCACTGCTTCTGAAAAGCCATCTTGGTTTTCAAAATCATATATTTAGTGTGGTCACAGAACTGATCTATCTGAAATCCTAATTGATTGTTGACTGACTGTTTGATCTTGAGATATGACCAACAACAATGCTGCTGTTCCACCTCCTGCTGTCCAAGGATTGGACAATATGGCTACAAATCCAGTCAACCACATTTCACATCACAAACTGCCTATGTTCTCAATAGACAACTATGATTTCTGGAAAGTCAGAATGAGGGCTCATCTTGCATCTCTACATACTAATATGTTGAGAGTGATCACAAGAGGTCCCTTTGTGTTCACCTTTGTCAATCCCAGAGTCACTGAGGCTCAAAGAGCAGATATAAGGGAATTGATTCCCAAAGATGAAGATGACTTCACTGCTGATGAAAAGAGGAAAGATAATTTGAATTATCTTGCCATGAACACCCTCTACCAAACAATTCCAGATGCAATCATGGGAAGGGTCTACCACTGCACAACTGCCAAAGAAATTTGGGATACTCTTGCAGAAATGTGTGAGGGTACTGAAAAGATCAAGGAGAATAAGCTCCAGGTGGCAGTGTAGAAATTTGAACAATATGCAATGGAGTCTGAGGAATCCATTGATAAGTTTGCTGGTAGATTCACTGATGTGATGAATGAAATCAACTCATTGGGCAAGGTCTACACCAAGAGAGAAGTTGGGTTGAAGATCTTGAGAAGTCTCACTCAAAAGTGGGATGTATATGCTGTAATGATGCAAAATACCAAAGATCTCTCCACCATGCCCATGCAAAAAATCTTCTCAGAACTCAAAGCTTATGAGTTCGACCTCAATAGAAGAAAGCCTGTTGAGGAACCTTCAAATCCTACTAAGGGAGTGGCATTCAAAGCCAAAGTTACTGAACCAGAAAAGCAGTCTACTCCAAGATCATCAAAGTCAGTCTCAAAGACTGAAATGAAGGAAGAACTAGCCCTGATGGCTAGAAGGTTTGAAAAGCTAAATTCAAGGTTTGGTAGATACAAGAAATTCTACCAGGATAACAAATTCAGGAGAAGGTACAACTCTCCTGAAGATCAGGCTGAAACCAAAAAGCCTGAAGAGAAGAAATCAGAGGACAAGTACTCTGATAGGAGAAGGTCCAGTAGAGCTGAACCTTCATCATCAAAAAGAAGAGAAGAATCAAAGAAAGAAGATGATGAAGATCTGTGCTATAACTGCAAAAAGAAAGGGCACTTCCAGTATGATTGCCCTGAATTAAGCTCTAAGGAGAGAAGAGAGAGGTAAGCCAAAAGAGACAGAAAGTTCACCAATAGAAAGGCCATGATGGCTGGTGAAGAATCTGATAGTGCTGAAAGCTTCAACTCTTCAGATGGATTGTTCTCCAACAGTGATGATGATGATGATGTCTGCAACATGGCTCTTGAGGATGATGAGATATCCTCTACTTCTAGTTCACCATCATTCATCTCACAAAACAATAGTGAGGTCAACTTGAAGCTTTCCCTTGGAAAGTTGATGGAAGATTTCACTATGTTACAAGAATTTCATGATAATTGTGTGAGAGAAAATGAAAGATTGGCTATTGAACTTGCCAAAAACTCTGAGACAGTTGTTGATGTCAAGTCTACTGAGTTGTATCAACAAGTCTTGAGAGAGCTTGAGGAAGCAAATCTCAGGATAGTTGACCAACAAAAGGAGATTGATGATCAACTTCTCTCTCAGAAGAGAAAAGATTATGAACTTAAAATTCTCAATGCCAAGTTTGAAAACCTCTCACATGAATATGATATTCTTAAATCAAGTGAAGAGAGCCTGAAATTAAAGATGTCTGCTCTGAAGAAATCCTCTAGAGCAATAGAGGAAATTCAGAGTTATCAAAGACCTATGGCTCAAAGAAGTGGATTAGGTTTTGATCCATTTGAATCTTCACCTTGTCTTAGTGTTGCTTCTGTGAGTAACACTAAGAGAATCTTTGTTAAGTCAGTGGCACAAACTGAAAATGAAATAATTATGCCACTGAACAAAGGAAAGGGCAAAATGGATGATCTGCCTAATCAAATGCTTCAGGAGAATAGGCCTAAACCTAAGGAAATGGTCAAAGCTCCTGAACATAAGATGAATGCTGGTCAGCAGAGTAGACCCAATGGTAGGGCAACTCTACTGAACAATGTTCAGATGAAGTGTCCAAGGTATAATCAGCCTAGGCCAACTCTTCTGAGAAAGCCTCAGCTGAATAGACCTAAGGACAACTATCCTCAAAGGCAGAATAAAATGAGACAACCAAAACCCTTCATGCCAAAGGGTAATGGTCATAAGAAAACCTTTCCTCAAAGATTCCCTCAAGTTGCACAAAGAACTCAAAAGTTCAGGAGACTTGACAACTTTCCTGAAACTTATAGAGTTAACACATTCACACACACTTTCCCAAAGGCATTTAAGGGAAAGACAGTGTATTTAGTTGCTAGAGGAAGACAACTTAGCCACCTTGACTCAATCAGTGTAATTAGGCAAGTTTGAGTTCCTAAAGGTACAGCTAACCTCTCAGGACCCAAAACTCAAAGGGTACCTAAACCAATCTAATTGCATGTACCTATGGGCCACAAGAAGAGGAGTATGAGCAAAAAGTCAGCATGGTACCTTGACAGTGGATGTTCAAGGCACATGACTGGAAACAAGGAACTCCTCACTGATTTTATTGAAAAAGAAGGCCCAAATGTCACATTTGGAGACAGCTCACAAGCAACTACAAATGGTTATGGTACTTTGATGATTGGTAACATCAAAGTATCCAATGTATCCTATGTGGTTGGTCTCAAATATAATCTTATAAGTATTAGTCAATTCTGTGATAAAGATTTCAATGTTGAGTTTTCTTGTGGAAAATGCTTAATCAAAGATAAGGCTCAACAAATTCTATTGACTGGAACTAGAAAAGGAAATGTGTATTTTGCAGACTGGGACAAGTCTACTGATGCTGCATGCTTCATTGCTAAGAGTTCTAGTGAACAAAGTTGGTTATGGCATAAAAGACTAAACCACTTGAACTTCAAAACAATGAACAAAATTGCTAGAAATGCATTAGTTAAAGGACTACCTAATGAGGTTTTCATTAAAGAGCATGTTTGCAAACCATGCCAAGAAGGAAAACAGATCAAAGCCTCATTTAAGGGAAAACCAGTCATCTCTTCTGAAAGGGTACTTGAACTTTTACATATGGACCTATTTGGACCAATTACCCCCGCAAGCATAAATGGTAGAAAATACACATTGGTTGTAGTAGATGACTTCTCTAGGTTCACATGGGTAGTATTTCTCCTTAATAAGAAGGAAACTCAAGTCAAACTGCCTGAACTGTTAAAGAGATTGTCAAATGAGAAAAGCCTTAGCATTATCAAGATAAGATCTGATAAAGGCACTGAGTTCATTAATTCATACATCAATGAGTATTGCATATCTAATGGAATAGCTCATGAAACCTCAGCAGCTAGAACTCCCCAACAAAATGGAGTTGCAGAAAGGAGAAATAGAACTTTAAAAGAGGCTGCTAGAACCTTAATTGCTGATTCAAAATTACCTAAGAGGTTTTGGGCTGAAGCTATAAACATTGCATGCCATACTCAGAATAGATGTTTGATCACTAAGGGGCAAGGCAAAACCCCCTATGAACTCTGGAAAGGAAGATTGCCTAAAGTGTCATACTTTCACATCTTTGGTTGTAAGTGTTTTATTCACAATAATGGGAAAGATCAGCTGAAAGCCTTTGATAGCAAAGCTGATGAAGGAGTATTCCTTGGATACTCTCAAATCAGTAGAGCTTTCAGAGTCTACAACAAGAAAACCCTTATTGTGGAGGAAACACCTCATGTTGTGTTTGATGAATCTATTCATGAGTTCAGAAATGAGAACTTGGAATCAGAAGAAATCACACAGAGGACAACCAGACTGAGCCTAAAAGACAAAGACACTGAATTCATAGAAGTTGTCCAAACCAACCTACCTGAATACTCCACTTTGGACAACAATCCTGAAGGCAACCTTCCTGAGGGAAATCCCACTGAAAGGAATGGTGAACTGAATGATCCAATCCCAGTTCACATCCAGGTAACAACTACCAATGAAGAAGCAGTTTCTGCTGAGGTAGTTAATGGATCAAATAATCAAGGGGGAACTCAAAATGTTGAAAATGCCAATGTCCCTGACATTGAGGACAACACCCTCGATTATGATCCTGAATTAGATCCTGCATTAAACTTTCCTGAATTTTATGATCTAAATGACTCAACTTCAGTAGAGGACAACTCTACTGAAGAGATCAGAAAAAGAAGGACTTGGTTATCTGACCATCCTACTGATCTCATACTTGGTGACCCAAGTATTGGAGTCAAAACAAGGAGATTCCATGGTGAAAGTGCTCTTTTCTGTTGTTTCTTGTCAGAACAAGAACCAAGTGACATTGAGGAAGCACTTCAAGATGCCAATTGGATCACAGCCATGCAGGAAGAACTGAATCAATTCACCAGAAATGAAGTATGGGAGCTGGTGGATAGACCTTCACATCAAGATGTTATTGGAACAAAATGGGTGTTCAAGAACAAGAAGAATGAAAATGATGTGATTATCAGAAACAAAGCAAGACTTGTGGCAAAGGGCTATTGCCAACATGAAGGCATTGACTATGATGAGACATTTGCACCTGTGGCAAGGCTAGAAGCAATAAGGCTCTTTCTAGCCTATGCAGCCCACAAGAGGTTCAAAGTATATCAAATGGATGTCAAGAGTGCCTTTCTGAATGGAGTCTTGAAAGAAGAAGTCTATGTGGAGCAACCACCAGGATTTGAGATTGGAAATCAAGTCTACAGACTGAAGAAGGCTCTATATGGACTCAAGCAAGCCCCTAGGGCTTGGTATGATACACTGTCACAATTCCTCTTGGATCATGGATTCACCAAGGGAACCGTGGACAGAACTCTCTTCAGAATCTCTGAAGGAGAGGACATCTTGCTTGTCCAAATTTATGTGGATGACATAATTTTTGGATCTCCAAATGAAAAGCTGTGTGAGAAGTTCTCCAAGCTCATGCAAAGCAAGTTTGAAATGTCCATGATGGGGTTGATGAATTTCTTTTTGGGTCTACAAGTCAAGCAATCAAAAGAAGGAATCTTCATCAACCAAGCTAAGTACACCAGAGAAATGATCAAGAAGTTTGGGTGTGCTACTAGCAAGCCAGTAAGGATCCCAATGAACACAAGTTGGAAGATGGATCCTGATGAGAGTGGTGTGCCTACCAACTCTACTGAGTATAGAGGAATAATTGGTTCACTTCTCTATCTCACTGCCAGCAGACCTGACATCACCTTTGCAGTTGGTGTTTGTGCAAGATTTCAAGCAAACCCTAAGAAAAGCCATCTTGAGGCTGCTAAGAGGATCTTGAGGTATCTCAAAGGCACTGAAAACCTAGGCCTTTGGTACCCTGCTGATGACAACATTGAATTAACTGGCTACTCAGATGCTGATTATGGAGGTTGCAGAATTGATAGAAAGTCCACTCCAGGGACTTGTCAATTCTTAGGCAACAAGCTCATATCTTGGTTCTCTAAGAAGTAGAACACAGTGGCTACTTCCACCACTGAAGCTGAGTATGTTGCAGCTGGAAGTTGTTGTGCTCAGATCCTATGGTTGAGACAACAACTAAGAGACTACAGAGTCAACTCTACTGAAGTGCCAATATTTTGTGATAACAATAGTGCCATTGCTATTTCACAAAACCCTATCTTGCATACAAGATGCAAACAAGTTGACATCAAGCATCACTTCATTAGAGATCATGTGGAGAAGAAGGACATAAAGTTGGTCAAGATCCACACAGATCATCAAAAAGCTGATATACTAACTAAGCCACTTGCAGAGGCAAGGTTTCTGGAGCTATCAGCAGAGTTGGGTTTACTTGATCCAGGGAAGTTGGACAAGTAAAACTCATTGAAGTTAATGGGAGTAAAAGAGCTGAATTGATATTCAGTAGACTTGGACAAGTCTACTGAAGTACAGAAGAGATGATCACTATTACTTAGGACACTTGTCCATTAACATTCAGGACTCTTGTCCACATCTCTTCAGGACACTTGTCCTTGTAGGGTCAGATAAGTTGTCTTGGCTATCAAACTATTTTCTTGGGTTGATAAGCACCTATTTTGGGTAATCATTGTCTACCTTGATACCTGTCCCAATTACAGATATCATCTCTGTGGGATTTAATTTGTCCCCCACCCAAAAGGTCGCTTTCCATGCATTAAATGCCAAGATTTAACTCTTGTTTGCATTACACTTTTCAAGCCATGATCTATCTCGAAAACTTCCCAACCATTAACTAATATTAAATACCTTCCACGTTTTGAATAAAACCAACAAATCACTGTTACATTGGTTTTTAACCATTGGATCAAAACTGGCCAACTCCCCTGAAATTCATCCTGGCCGTCCAAGTGTATCTTTCCATATTTGACAACAGTTGAAAATACACAAACCTCACCAACTCATTGACAAACATTATTTTTAGAATATTCTCAAGTCTTAAGAACTCCCCACACACTCTTCTTCCCCAAGTATTCGAAACCCTAGCTCATTCTCTTCAAACTCTCTCATAACTTTCTCAATTTCATCTCTGTAATTTTCAATGGCTCCCAAAGTTAGACCAGAGATGATCATAGATTTTTCCAACAAGGCTTTTGACCTTGATTTTGGTTATTTGAGCAACAAGAACAACCTTCACTTTGAGCCCATAGTTTCATTCACAAGTGAAGATCCTGAAATTACTCCAACCCTGAGATGGTTGAGAAGAGCAGGCCTTCAGAAGTTCATGGAGGAAAGGCCAAGCTCTTGTTTGGACAACTACATGGCTGAGTTCTTTGCCTTTCTCAAATGGAGAGGCAAACCAGAAGATGGTGAGATTTCCACCAGATTGTCCTATGTTGCTGAAGAAGAGAGATTTCATAGAGTGAAATTCTCTTCAGAAGATCTTGAAGGAGCATTTGGATTGCCTTCTGAGGGAAGGAATCCAGAAGTTTATGGTACTGGCCATGAAGATGATATAGCTCAAGAGTGGCTATTAGTGCCAGGTCCTCTATCTTCAACACAAAACAAGAAGACTCTCAAGCCAGAATTTCTCAACCTCTTTGAGGTAGTTGCTAAGAGTCTCTTGAGCAACACTGGGAGCTTGGAGCAGGTTAGCCATCCTAGAATCAGAATCATGGCTGCAGTCATTGATTCCAGTGACAAGGGTATCAAATTTGATTGGAGGACCTTCATTATTTCTGAGATGATGAAGGAAAAGGCGAAGTTTAAAGTGAGAGCTCATAACAAAGTTGTGCTGGAAGGGAAACTCAAGTATTGCACCAGGGCAAGCTTGTTGATTGAGAGATTTTCCCATTATTCCCAAATGCAGACCTTTGCAAAGCCTCTCCCAGCTCAAAAGATTCTGTTCAGAAAGCTCAGCAAGAAAACTGAGCAAAGGAGGATGATAGTGGCCAAACCTGCTGAAGAAAAAGTGGAGGAGAAGCCTAAAATGAAGAAAAGGACAAAGGCCAGAATGGTGAAAACAAGGAGAATGTCTCAAATCCCCTCAGAGGAGAAATCAGATGCTTCAACTGAAATTGAAGAAGTTGCTGAAGAGGGAGTGAGTGTGCCTTCTGATCATTCAGAAGAGTTGAGACAAAAATACAATGAGACTAGACAAAAGTCTAAGGGTGATAAAAGGATCAGGGAGGTTGTCCCTGAGAAGGATGGTGAAGGAAGTGGGAGCAGTAGGGCTAGTAAGAGAAGGGCCAAGCCTACTGAAAAAGTGTTGGAGCTCCAAGAGGAAAGGTCTCTACAACTTGCTCTTAGAGAGAGCAGAGCTGAAAGCAGGACCAAGTCAAAGTCAAGGACCAACTCATCTGGTTCTGGAACTCCAGAATCCAAGGTCCCTGAAGGTCAACCAATGGAGGCCAACATCCCTGAAATTCAGAATCCTGAGCCCAACTCCCCTGAAACCCATATAACCCCAACCAATCAGCCTATCACCCCCATCAATCTTACAAAGAGATACTCTCCAGAAGGGAGTGTGCAAAGAAGTGGGATAGATGTGCTAGCAGATATAGCAGTTGATGAGACAAGATTAAATTCTCCCCTTGACTCATCTATGCTCAATTATTCAAAGCTTTTAGAAGCTGCACTCTTTGAGCCAACCCCCCTGAGTAAAGCTCCTTCAGATCCATTGCTCTCAAAAGCAACTGAAGCACCTTCTATTGCACCCAACCCTTCTGAAGCCAACATCCCTGAACTAAACCTTCCTGAAGCCACTTTAAGGGAACCCAGAGCCAACTCCCCTATAACCCAAAGTCCCCATTCAAGTGGAGATGAGGAGGAGTATACTTATGAAAGTATGCTCAGAGGAGGAGCCAAGGCTACTGTGGACAGTCTGTACCCACAGCTTGCTGAATTTCCAAGAATTCAGAAGACATTTCATGATCTAAGGATGCTTGTTGATGTAAAAGACAAGTCTATGATGGAAATATCACAAGTCATTCAAGATAAGGGTGCAAAATGGTGGCAAGTGGAGGAGAACAGATTGCTACACTTTGCTGGAGTTTCAAAGACAAGATTTCTCATTGATGAGGAAGTATTTGCAAAGCTGGTAGCTGATAAGATCAATGAGGAGAGGGAAAGGAAAGCTAAGGGAATCAAACACCCTGAAAGTAGCTCTAATGATGATGATTCCCCTGATGATCCCTCAAACCCATCAAAACCCAACCCTCCTGAAACCCCTCAAGCCAATCTCCCCAAGCCTTCTGTATCTGAAAGATTATCCAATCCTCCTAAAACCTATCATAGGAAAGGCTCTGTATCTTCAGAGGTGTTGACCAAGGGTGGTAACACAACCAAAGACACATCTGCCAATGAAGGTTCTTCTGAACCCAAGGCACAACCTAAAGATGTGGAGGTTCCTGTTTTAGAGGCTGGCTTGGTTAAGGCCTATTCAGTGTCAGATGAGTTGGACACTGATCAGCCCTTAATCATTCAGGATGACTCAGTGGCTGCTGATATAAGCACTGTGATCTCCCCACAACTGCCATCTTTGAACCTTGTTGAAGGTGGAGATGCTGCAGGTCTAGGTGAAGGAGTTGAAAAGGAGATGATAGTGGAAAAACCAGAGGGAGAAGTAGATGATAGAGAGGTGGTGATCACTAGGATAGTGAGTGTACCACCAAATGAGGGTGATATAAGTGAGGAAGGGCAGGCTATTCTTGAAGTCAAATCTGAACTTCAAGAATCCCTTGATGAGAGGAGGCCTGTTCCTTTAAGTGAGGAAATCATTGTTGAAGGGAGAAAAGAAATAGTTGAAAATGAGGAGAAGACTGCTGATGTATCAGAGTCTTATGAAAAAGAAATTGAGGGAGGCAATTGTGTGTTTACTGACTCTTTTGATTTGTCTGATATTGCAGGTATAACCTTTGATCAAATTTTTGCAGATGAACTCTTAACAGATGCACCCATTCAAGTTGATAGTGGATCAGCACAAGCCTTGCTTGGGATGCAATCAGAGAAGTTGGATTCCTTGGCTCACCAAGTCCAATCAGCCCATGCAGAAACTTCTGGAGCCTTGGATGAGCATGGAAGAACTTTAGCATCTGTGGAAATGAGGCTAACTGGCTCAGAGGATGTGGTGTTACCTACCTTGGAGGCAAGGATCAGTGGAGTTGAGACTGGTTTGCAAACCATCTCCACTGAAGTCATCAAAGCTAAAAACACCATGAGATCAGTTTCAAAGGATGTAAAGAAAGAGCAATCTTTGCTAAGAATCAACCACAATAGGAATGTGAAGACATTGAGTTCAGTGGTAAAGAGAGCTCTTGGAAGAAAGACTGCCCTGCAAAGACAAAGAGCTGAAGAGCAAAGGCTAGCTATGGTGAAAGCAGCCTCAGAAAAATTTTCCCAAGAGGTATTGGCCAACATTGCTGAAGGTGAAGTGGCCAACCTCACTGAGCTTCTTAAGACCCAACTAGATGCATCTCTAAAGACAACCATGGAGGAGGTTGTTCAACAGAAAATGAAGCCTGTTCTAGCTTTCCTTAGCTTGAGCAGTGATAGGATGCAAAATATACATGATGAGAATGTATATCTGTTGGAAGAAATGAAGTCTCTAACCCAAGCCCAGTCCTTATTGGCATCTACTATGAGTGAACTGAAGCCAGAATGTTTTGATGCTGCCAAAAAGGGGGAAAGGGAAAGATCAAGGGCAAAAGGTGCCTTAGTAATTGGAAGCCCAGTTAAAGGGGGAAATGGTAAAGACAAAGCCCCTGAAGGAAAGGGAAAAGAGCCAGCAGTGCTGAATTTGGATGATTTAGATGAAGAGGAGCAATTGGCACTTGCCTTGAAAAACTCTATGGCCTCAGCTCAAGAGGAAAGAGTAAGGCTACAACAAAGACCAGGTGGTGAAGTGTCTGGTTTTGACAAAGATGATGAAGGTGTTCAAACCAGAGGAAAGATTAAGAGGGCAAAAGGAAAGAAAAGACAAGTTGAAACATTCACTGACTTTCCCAACAGCCTTGATCTTCCACCTGAATTCAGAGTTGTTGATGATGAGCATATCTCAAAGAAGGCCAAAACTGCTGAAAAGTCCAAGAATGCTGAAATATCCAAGACTGCTGAAGAAGACAAGTCTTCTGAAAAAGACAAGTCTACTGAGACCAAGTCCACTAAAGGTGCCAAAGCTTCTGAAGATGTAGAGGAGCTGTATGAAGAAGGCTTTGGACCAGGTCCCAAGAAGAAGAAAGTGGTGGTGCTAAATGATCCATCAAAGCTGTTTCATGAAGGGTATGGCAAAGACCCTGAAACACAACAGAAATTGGCCATGATGAGGGCCCAAGAGAAGATGGACTTGATGGATGAAGCACAAAGAGCAAGAGACAAGAGAAGAGCAGACTTCCAGAAGCCAAGAAGGAAGAGAGCAACATATAACAAGGTGAAGCCACAGCTACTGATCCCAATGGACACCAAATATCCTCACTTGGATAAATGGGTACCAAAACAGCTGAATGACTCATGGGAGGAAGCAAAAAGGGAGTATGTCTATGATCAGTATGTCATTGACAGATGGAATGGAAGAGATGCCAACTCCACCTTTGCAGAGTTCATGATAGAATACTACAGAGAGCTCTATCAACAATTGCTTGCAACAGCTGACATTGCAAGAATTGAACTCACAGCTCCCAAGCCAATCATTTACATGCCTCCAAAGCTTGAAGGATGGATTGACCAAGCAAGGATTCTGAGAGAATTCACTGAGATCCTCAAGCTGAACAAGATGGTTCTTGGTCCTAAGGGAACAAACCAAGAAGCCATGGCCTTGAAAAGAAGAGTGTGGGCACAATATGGGATGTTGCCACCTCCTGAGGATGATCTTTGAAATGGCTAAGTCTTCTGACCTATCTTAATTGATCAACTATGCTGAAATATGGTCAAGAATGCTGATGTGGTGTGCTGTGAAAATCTGTTTGCTCTGATATGCTTTGGATTGCTCTGATATAAGCCTGATTCTCTGAAATCTGATGTTTTGCTCTGATCAGTGTTGATAGTATTTGCTCTGACTCTAAAATTCTAGAAATATTTTGTATAGTGAAATGCTCTGATGTATTTAGTGTTAATGATTCATGCTCTGATATGTTAATTTCAACTATCAACATGCCTGTAATGACTTTCTAATGAATGATAGTTGAAATTCCTTTGAATCAAGAAACACTCATCTCTCTATGCCTATCTATGAAACCTATGTGCAACATGAATGGTGAGTACACTAACACATTGCTTTTCAGGATAATTGACCTTAGTCATGTCTTCTGAAGATTAATGTAATAGGTGTAGCTAAGTCACTTTTGCACAAGTTGTATAGGTTTTGGCATCATCAAAAAGGGGGAAATTGTTGGGAATAAAATGAGATATGTTTTGATTGAATACCAAAACCCCCTGAGACATGCCTAAGTCAAATTGAATATGTTCTAGAACTGTTAGAACATATAGTATAAAGGCTAGATGAGGAGCTAATATGTTAGGTAGCTCTTAGATGATTAGATGCACAATTTGAGGGGGAACACATGCTTAGAAGTTCATCTAAATCAAGTCCCCTCAAGGCTCAAAACTCTGGATACAACACTAAGTCTTTTAAAGACCAACTATGCTGATCAGGAGAGTTGTCCAGAGTAGTTGTCTCAGCACAAGAAGTCAAGATCAAGTGCTCTGAAAGTTGAGGTCAACTATGCTGAAGAAATAGAGACAAACACACCCTAAAGAACTAAAAATCAACATGCTAAGATCACCTTGAAGTGAAGCAAAGGGTATGAGCCAAGTCATCTGAAGAAGAGCAAGCCAACCTTGCTGATAAGCAAGACTACTAATAGTGATAAGGAGAGTTGTCCAAATGATGAGGAATGTTGTCCTATCATTGGAACAACCTTTAGAAGACATGTCCATGTTCATACAAGAGAATCTGAATGTCAGAGATTGGGAAGAGTGCTGAAGAAAGAAGACAAAGCTCTTACAGCCGTTTATTTCCCAAATAAGGACATGTCACTATCAAGATTCTGTCTTCTAAATTGAAGAACTGAAAGAAGACATTTATGGACATTTGGGGCTGCCTCTCCAACGGGCAAATCCTTCATTTGTCTATAAATACAGAAGTGTGAAGACCATTTGAAAGCACCTCAACAGATTCCAACTACACAAGAATTCTGAAGCTCATAGAACTTTCAAAGACTATCTTAGTCTTCAAACACTTCATCTAAGCTGAACTACATTGTATATCCATACACAAGCTTAGAGAGATATCCTATCCTTATACACTGATCTTCATTGTAAAGGATATCTCATTAGTTGGAACCTTACTTCAATCCTCATATCTTTCAAGAGTGAAAGTGAGAACTTTGTAGTAGTAGAAGTGGTAGGAGCTGACTGTTGAGAGAAGAACAGTTCAGTTCTGAGTTGAGAAGAGGGTACTAGGACTCTAGACATCCTAGGGATCAATTCACCAAGGAGTGGTGTTCTTGATCAAGTGCACCTTGGCACTATAAAACAAGTTAATTCCAAAGAGAAGGAATTATCCTGTTAAATCAGGGAAAGTGGATGTAGGAGCTTGAGTCTCTGAACCACTATAAACTCTTGTGTTGATTTACTTTCAAGTACTTTCATACACTCAACACTGCACACAAAACTGATCTTTCAAAGGATAAACATTCAAAAACTGTGCAAAACTGATTTGGACAAGTTCCCTGAAACTGGACTGCCATTGCATTGACTAAGTGATTTCAGAATCTAAAGGAGTCTAAACTAAAAGGGCCAACCACTATTCCGCACATATAACTCCCCTAGATAGTGATTCAACTAAGTACTCAATAGTACTTAGTAGTTTGATTATCTTAGAAGAGTTAATCATCTTCAGGAGAGTTGTCCAAGACAACCCTGCTGAGCTCTGGTTTGATCAAGTTAGAAAAGAATTTGCATACAAGTGTATTCCCCCCCCCCCCATACACTTGTTATATACTCCTTTCAGGACCAACAACCTCCATTTTGAAGAGATGCACTCCCCCGATTGATGCACCCCCTAAAATTGGTCTAAGATAGATGCACCTCCTCAATTGTCTAAAATGCCCTTGTATCCATAAAATTCCTATTACTACCCACACCCCCTTCAAACCTTAATTTCCCCTTCATCTTTTTCTCTCCCCCCAAATCACTCCACCAGTCCCCGCCATCGTCACCCCCGCCACCGCGACCCTCTGCCATGGCCCTTGCCCTAGCCGCGTTTCTGTAAAAAAAAAAATATATATCTGCCAGCAGCCGCGCGGCCGCCCCCTCCCTCTCTTCACCAGCGCGGCCACCTCCCTTGGCCGCCGCTTCCTCTTTTCTTCCTTCCCTTTCGCGCAGCCGCCCCTTCCCTTTTCTTCCTTCCGTTTCGTCAGCCCACCCCACCCCGATTCGACGTCCAGGGCGTCGGCCCACCCCAGTCGCTCCGACCGACCTCGTCGTCGCCGATATGTGCATCGGCCTCAATTTTTTGGGGTTTTCTGCAGATGTAGAAACCTTTTTTTTTTTTAATTTTGACATTGTAATGTCGACCAACGAGAGTGTATATGGTCGACATTACAATGTCGAAATAAAAAAAAACTTTAAATTTTGTGGTCGACCATATGCATTGTTATCGACGAGAGTATACACGGTCGAACCTATAATTGTCGAAATTAAAAAAAAATTAAATTTTTTTCTCAAACCAGTGTCGACCATATACACTTCCGTCTACAAATTGTTGTCGGCGGGAGTGTATACGGTCGACACTGGTTTGACGATTTTTTTTT
This sequence comes from Galeopsis tetrahit, assembly GCA_963675135.1. Classification (NCBI taxonomy): domain Eukaryota; kingdom Viridiplantae; phylum Streptophyta; class Magnoliopsida; order Lamiales; family Lamiaceae; genus Galeopsis; species Galeopsis tetrahit. The sequence goes on from OY776123.1 coordinate 75,826,627, forward strand.
AAAAAAACTGTTAGTTTTCTAAGTTTGTTTTAGGCTGATACTTGTTAATGGGTTTGATAATGGTGTTTTCTAAGTGTATATGGATGAATATGATCGATTTGTTGTTGAAATTTTTGAATTTCTTGGCTACAGGAAAAAATGGCGACGGCGGCCGAGAGTTGAGGTTTAGGGATAAGGTGAAAGAAATAACAGTAGAGGGGTGCGTTTAGTAAGGGGTGTATCTAGTATGCTTTATTTTAATGAAGAATATTTTTTATTTTTTACCCTATTATTTTATAAATAAACTGAAAGAGGAGTGCATCTCTTCGAAATGGAGGTGCATATAGTCAAACCCTTGTTTTTTTTTTTTTTTTTGTATGCTGTGAAGAATCAAGAGTGAATAACGGACCTGAAAGCGTTCCCACACTGGCCCATATATTTGGTCCTCAACAGTCCAATATGTAACAGGCCGGCCTATGTAAATATCAGGTTCATGTTGTCCGTGGAAGCCCATCTCATTATTACTTATTAGTAACTCAACCCCTGCAATTTTGTAATATACTAATAATGAATATAATGCAAATATAGTGATTACAAGAGTTTTTCTTAAACAGTTAGTTGGGGTAAAATTTGAATATTAAATTATATTATACTCTATCCATCACTTCAAAAGTTATCAATTTTATCATTTTGAACGTTCAACTGAAAATAACTTTTTTTTCTTTAGGCAACACTCACTATCTCTCTCTATCTTTTATTTTTCATACATACAAAGTTTTTTTTTTCCATCTTTCTCTACCCCTAACAATCCACTACATATATAATACTATATGTATTAATCAATGTGCAAAAAACAAATGAATAACTTTCATAAGGACGAAGAGAGTATAAGATCTTAGATTATGTCCTGAAAATAAAGTATGAGCGGGATTTGAAAAGCAATAGTGCTTTTATTTTGTACTAGTTGTAAGACGTCGTTTAATAGCTATGTTGAGATCTCTGTGATTAAACTAAAATATCTCAATTGACATATATTGAATTATAAATGATATATTTGATATACATACAACTACTGATAATAATCCAACATAAGGCACTATTATATTAATGTGGCAAACAATATCTCATTATTTAAATAAATAAAGGGGTAGCTATAGAGTAATACTTCACATATACTCACCGAGATATACTTATTATGGGCCATATCGATACTGGATAAGTACATTATGTTGGGTAGACACCCACTATATTGTTCTATGTTTTTTCCAAACTTATTATTCACTCATACTTACAATATTAATTATTGGGCCCAATTATATTAAATTGATGAATTTTTGTCAATTTATTTCATTAATGCGAGACAGTTGATAATAGCCGGTAGAAATCATTCAAAAGTTGAAACATCAATTGTATCTAATCAACCTGCATTGACCTGCAGCTGCATTTCCCATCATTATTTCTAACATAATTAAGATCCAACCACTTTCCAAACCAAGAGAATGTTTTGTTTAAATTAATTAATTAATTTTGGTGAAAATTAGAGGATCACAAAAAAGTTCCAATTTGAGATCCTTTTTAGTACACCAAAAATCTTGTAATTTTCAATAAAGTCACTATCAATAATTTGACCTTAATTAAAATCAGTGACAGACTACAAAGACAAAATATTTATATATACAAAGAAAAATTATTATCAATTTTTCAATGCATCTCATTTCATTAATTTAAATTTAACGATTTTTGTTATGTTTTGGAAAAAAGTAATTTTGATTGTTCTAGCTTGTGAAAAAGTATACAACTCCGATCGTTGTTGAGACTTTAGCCACTATTAGTCAAATGTAGAACTTGAAATAACCCCAAGGAGTTGGCCTAGTGGTGTAGGCTTGGGACTTAGGAGTATGCTCCTCTCTAGGTCTCAGGTCAAATAAGTAAAAATCACTTTGAGTGATTTAATAAAGTATAAAATAGATTTTGTGAGGTCTAAAAATAAAATTAGTGAGGTGTATTAATAAGAGAAAATGTGCATATAAAATTAATAATAATTTTAAAAATAAAATGATATAGTAATTGTATCTATTTTGTGAATTATTTTTATATTTAAAATGTGCAAATAATCTTAAAATATAAAAAAATGATATAAATAATTACTGAAAAGAATATATATAATATATATATATATATATATATATATATATAAAAAATTTGGTGGGGCCAGTGACCCCTGGGCCCTTACTGGATCCGCCTCTGATTAAAATCCTAAGGTGCTGTTTGGTTAGGGATTGTGGTGGATAGACATGGGCAACGGTTCAAAACCGCGGTTACGGTTTTGGTTTTCCGGCAACCGTAACCGAACCGCGAACCGCCGGTTACGGTTACGGTTTTCAAACCGGCGGTTCGGTTTGAAAATCGGCGGTTTCCCGGTTCGGCGGTTTATATATATATATATATATATATTTTTTTTTTTACTCGTTTTCGCCTCGTTTTTTACTTTTTTCGATCGTTTTCGACTCTTTTTTCGATCGTTTTAAGTTAAAATTATTTTTACAACTTAAATTATACTCGTTTTAACTTTTAACCTTTGTTGTTAATTATTTTTATAAATTATATATTGTAAATTGTGATTTTAACTTTAAGTCTTTAAGACTTTAACAAACTAATTATTAATATTATTAAGTTATAAACTATAAAGTATTAAATATTAAGAGAATAAATTTAAATTATATAATGTGATTTATGTGAGTGATAAAAACTTCAAAAAATAAATTAATTATAATTTACAACTTACAAAGTTACAACTTACGTCTTACAACTTGAAAAAATAAATAAAACTTTAGAATTACATTTACAAATTACAACTTATAAATACAACAATAAATTACAAAAAAATTGGGGAGGGGAGGGGTTAAAAGAAATTGGACTTGAGCTTAATTTTAAATATTAAACTTAGAAATTCTAAGTTCAAAATTTTTAAATTCAGTTGCCTACGTATCCAAATTCAACGGAATTTGGAATCAAAGTCCACATAGTTCTCTTACCTCAACTTACCTCAACTCGATTCTTCATTCTTCACTTCATTGAGTTCATTCTTCACTTCCGCCCGTAGAGGTCCATTCCTCGTCTTCTTCATTTTCATCTTCTAACGATTGAGCTCTTTTTTCGGCTCTTATCCAATCATCAAGTAAGCATTGGTTCTCTACGTTTTCAACGGTCATATTGGACCTCGTTGCATCCAAAGTATAACCTCCTACACTAAAAGCTTGCTCAACGGCAACGGTTGAGGCGGGAGCCGCAAAAATTTCTCTTGCAAGCATTGACATTGCCGGAAATACTTGAGTCACCGTCGACCAACATTTTAATATGTCAAAGTCTCCTTCCATATTTTCCATTGATGTATTCCTTTCATAGCTTTCATATTCTTGAGTATATGTAAATTTTGATCTTTTACAATTACGTTGAAAAAGAAAGCTATCAACATCATCCATATTTTCATCCAAATCATTTTGTTCGTCAAAACTAGCACTAGAACTAGAAGAGGATAAACCATGTGTATCCATATACTCCTTAATTAATGATAATATAAGTTGTTGAACTTCGAATATGAAATGATCGATGTTCGGTTGTTCATTAGGATATTCGGAAATAGGATATAATTTTTTATAATACAAAGTTAACTTATATCTTTAAGACCCTCTAATTTTTTATAATACAAAGTATTTAGTTTATTTTTATCTTGTCTTTTGAATTGTAAGTTGTAACTTGTAAGTTGTAACTTTGTTCTTTAAGTTTACTATGTATTAAGTTTAAGACTTAAGTGAAATGTTAAGTATTTAATTTATTTAATTATATTTATCTAATTTCAGTATTTAATTTAAATATTTGTATATAAAATAAAAAAAAAAAATTGAAAATCGCCGGTTAACCGGGAAACCGCCGGTTTCACATTTGAAGAACCGTAACCGAACCGGGAAAATAAGGTTACGGTGCGGTTTCAAAACCGAAACCGCCGGTTAGCCAAACCGCCGGTTTCGGCGGTTAGAAACCGCCCGTGTCTAGTGGTGGATGAGATGGGGATGAAGATTGAAAAAATATGGATGGGGTAATCCAAATTGAATAATAGTTGTGTTTGGATAGAGATTGAGAAATAGACGTGGATGAAGAACTTTATGTCAAATCAAATAGGAGAGAGAATAAATGTGTATAAGAAAGTAGGAGAGAGAATAAATGTGTGGAAGAAAAGTAGGAGATAGAATAGATGTGTGGAAGAAAAGTAGGAGAGAGAATGAGTTATTAGAAAAAAAAATGTTGATGTGATTGTATAAAAATAGGTTTGTAGGTATATTATAGGAATTAATGTGTATTTAGATGGGTATTTGGATGGAGAGGGATGGGATGGGGGATGACCCATCCAAATTCGAATGGTCCAATCCCAAATCAAACAAAGCCTAAACAAATTGTAGCGGATTCTTGTTACTAAATTACAAATCAATATCAACATGTAATATAACGAGGTTTTAATGTTTAAATCCCCACGTTAGTACTAATCATTTACACGGGAATGATATAATGTCCACCAGTGGGCACAAATTTTATGCCCACTGTTTATGTGGCAATGCCACATAATATATCTTTTATTCCATATTGTTAGATTATTTCTATTTTACATTATAAATCTTATCTTTTCATATAAATAGGATTAAAAAAAATATAAACAAAAATTATATTCTAAAAAATTAATCGATGTTTAGTAAATAAAATTATATTAAATCAATTTTAAAATTATTTTGAATATTTATTAATAATTAAATACAATAATTATTATTAAAAAAATTAAAAGTTGTTTTGAAAAACTAAAAAATATTTTTAAAAAATGATAACCATTCCAAAAGTATTTCCAAATTTATTTTAAAAATTTTAAACTTTAGATTAGAGTATATCATTTTTAAATGAATAAGTTTGCAATATAAATTATATTGGAACATCTTCCGTAAATAAATTATGTATTGGAGTATTAAACATTTTTTTCACAAAATTAAATTATTTACGCATAACACAGTAAAAAATTACTCCCTCCGTCCACCAAAAGTGTGCTCATTTCTTTTTTTGGGTCCACAAAAAACGTGTTTATTCTATTTAAATAGTTAACTTTTTAATATTTTTTCTACTTTACTAACAAGATTGAGTATCTACCAAATATATTTTTTACTCATTATATTAAATATATATTTTATAATTAAAATATGATTTTTTTAAAAACATATATAAAAAAAAGTGAGCACACTTTTGGTGGACAGAGGGAGTATTATGATAAAATGATTTATTTCATACATTGTTAAAATTGTTTATTTTATAAATCATGTATTATTATTATTATTATTTTTATAAATTTATTTATTTTAAAAATCATGTATTTTTTTAGGTATGATTTTTTTTTGTTTTTTTAATCCTATTTACATGGAAATATAAGATTTATGATGTAAAATGAGAATAATCTAAAAATATGGAATAAAAAATATATTATGTGGCATTGCCACGTAGGCGGTGGGCATAAAATTTATGCCATTCCCGATCATTTACATTCCTATAAAATAACTTGATCCCTTCTAAAAAGTTTGTTGCTTATTCTATTTTTGTTATAAATCTTTCTAAATTATTCCTATTTAATTTCTACAATATTTTTTTTATTAAAAATATATTAATGTATCCTTTTTTTTTTTTTTTCTTTTAAGAAGGTAAGTTGACATTTGAACTATTTCTATATTAATTTTGTTTTAATGAGGATGATAAATATTAATAAAGGATAAATTTGTTATAAAATATATTTCTTAATTCTAAAAAAAAAAGAAAGGCAAATATGAGTAAATTTGAAAGGTGTATTTTGTGTTCATATTAATTGAAACAGAAAAATGAGAAGCGGTGGTCACGTGGCGAGCATGTGAGGCGTGAAAGCGTGCGAGAGAAAAAAGGCAGTTGATGAACATAAATGCACCATGCCATTAGCCCACACACAGTAGGTGGTTGGGTGTATGTATCATGTATGTATAGGTTGAATTTCAGCGCAGTGGGACCCCTTTCACAAATTCATGTACAGCTATTGTTGATTACTACTGCCTTTGTCCCCACTCACTTAAGCAGGCAGCAGCTCATTCATGGCTGCCCCAACCCCTACCCTCTCTCTTTACTCCACTCAATTTCCCCCCAAATCTTTTCTGTTTCCATCTTTACTTCTCATACACCTCTAACCCTTGCCATTCTTGTTAGATAGAGGCCTTTTTACCATTTTCCTTTTTCAAATTTGTTGCACTTAAGAGTCGGACTAAACCGGCGTCCAGGAATGAGGAAGGGAGGGCCGGTTCGAATTCGCCGTCCCGATGCTTTAATTGCGCTACTACTTCTTCTCTGTGAGAATTTCATTCATTTTCTTTTTCAAATTTACTTCGCGGGTTTTGCTTGTTTTTTTAATGATCTGTTGGTTATGGCGCTTTCTTTAATTTTGCGATTTTTTGGTATTTTAAAGATAGTTGCGAATTGTGATCTGATTGGGGTTTTGAGGAAATCATTTTTCGAATATATAATGCTCGGGGTTGAACCGTTGAAGTTAATTTGTGTTAGCTTTAATTTTGGTCTTGGTATTGTGGTTCCTGCATTGGCTGTCTCAGCTCTTGAACTGCTGTTGAATTTTGATGTAATGCCGCCGCTATGATTTGTTCAAATTATGAGTTTCTTCCATATGTGCTTATATTAGCTCTAGCTCGTCTTTTATTTGATAATGTGGCTAATAATTTGGGAAGATAACCACTAGGGTTTTGAGTTTAGAGATTCATGAATTAGCCTCTTTTTAATCTCACGGGTAATTATAACAATTTATATGCTAATGAAGAATTAACTTGTAATTATGGCATTTGTGTTACTTATAGCTTTACCTAGTTGTGCAACTATGAGGAGAAGATGACCCTCAAAACTGTAATCAGGACTTTTTTTTAACACAAGATATTGTTAATGACTGCATATTTATGCTAAATTAAGGTATTTCCCTAGAGAAATTAGTGGCCTTTGACATTATACTTAATTGGGATTTTCCAACACCCCAAGCTAAGCTGATGAACATATTTTAAGGTTCGGTATTAAAATTTATGGTCAATATTCTATAGAGTATAGTTCTTGTGAGTTTCTATTTTGCATGACATTTAAAATCAACCCAGCTTCTAATTTTATAGGTAAATGTTGAACATCTATAACTAGCATACATCCTCAGTGCTCTGAGGATTTGATTTAACATATATCTGATTCAACAATGTTAACTGTCAAGATTTTCTATTTATTTTAAAATCTCTTTCCTTATGATTTGTCTTTGCAACGTCACTAAAAACTTTTCAGCTCTGCACTGTTGATAACCAAAATCAAGCAGGCACGTGCAGCTTGTTATCTGCTGCAGTGCTGCAACTATGATTTTTATTAACAATATCTTGTGGTTTCTTGTGTATTAATTTTTTCTGGAAAGAAATGTGCACAAAGTTAGGATCAATTTATCTATTCCAAAGGCATGGTCTCTGTTTACAGTAAATGCCTATAATGTCTTTCTATTTTCCAAGATATCGTCATTTACATTCATTTTTATTGGGTAAATGCTACTTGTACAGGTACACATGAATCTTGCATCATTATGGGTTATTCCAAAAGTTCTACGCTGGCAGTTAGAAGAGAAGATTTACTTTTACCCGAGATTTCCCCAACTGCAGCTCCTCAGCCATTTCTTCCTCTTATTGCACCATCTCCGCTGACACCATTTACAAACAGCACAATCCCCAAATTATCTGGTTTGTTTCACTCACTGTCCAGATGTTAAAATACATGTATAATTTATTCATGTTTGAATTTGAAACCAACTTGCTTCTTTACAGGACTTTGTGTACTGAACTTTACTGCTCTCTCAAACATGATGACGATGACATCAAATGATTGTATGGCTGCATTTGCACCACTTTTGGCTAATGTAGTATGTTGTCCACAAGTGGAGGCTACATTGGTCATTCTCCTTGGTCAATCTAGTAAACATAGCAATACCCTTGCTTTAAATGGCACAATTGCTACACCTTGCCTTTCTGATTTTCAGAAGATTTTGGTGGGTAGGGGAGCCAATGATAGTCTATCAAAGATATGCTCCATTCATTCATCAAATCTTACTGAAGGTTCTTGCCCAGTTAGCGATGTTTCTGAATTTGAGAGCACAGTTGATTCATCTAACCTTCTTGCTGCCTGTGAGAAGATTGATTCTGTGATCGAATGCTGTGAGCAAGTTTGTCAAAATGCTATTCTTGATGCTGCCAGAAAGCTTGCTCAGAAAGCTTATAACCTTCTAAGCATTGATAATTCACATGTCTTGTCTGACCATTCAACTAGAATTAATGACTGCAAAAGTATTGTACTGCGGTGGCTTGGAAGTAAACTTGAGCCTTCTCGTGCAAAAGACGTTCTTCGAGGACTATCTAATTGCAGAATTAACAAAGGTGAATTGTGGTTATAAAAGTAATATAATTTTTTATTTAACATTTCACTCCAAATATGTGCTCTCTACTCCTTCTTACTAGAATTTATGAATAGAATATAATAATGCTTTTATGAACAATTTAGTTTCTACATACTCTGCTCTGGGATATATTGGTGTTATGAATTCAGAACCAGAGGATTTAAGTAAAAGATGTATCAAATTTTGAGTTGGACATTCATTTTGTTTACCATTACTTAAGTTTATTAGCCTTTTTAGCTATCACTGCGTCAGACTGTGTCTTTTATCTTCAATATGTGCATCACGAAAGTGGAGAACCATTATGTTATAAAAACATGGATTTTTTTTTACCTTCCTTTACGATTATATCCTCAGAAGCCTTTTCCTGTCTTCCAGTGCATGTTTCTATTTCAGTTTTGGTTTCAAACTTCTATAATATTTAGAAGTGCATACTGAGAAGTTCTAAATAGTAGCATGTTTGTTGTTTCAGTCAGGTGTACACATGCTTCTGAAGAAATAATTCTTTTTTGGAGTTAATTAAATGTGCTGTTAGATCCATATAGATTTCTTAATTTCTAACTTTCAAGAGATTTTATTCTTCTAGCTTCACATTATATCAGGATGTCTCACAGTTCCACTTGGATTTACTGAAGCCTCTAACCTCCTTGCAATTTTAGATGATGTGTATGTGATGAAAAAACAAGTTGTTCTATGCTACTGTTTTATTTCCACATTTTTTATTAATTGTCTGAATGCTGTTATCTATTTTTGGAAAATTATGTTCTCTAATTTGTATCTATACATAATTTTGTTGAAAGTAACTTTTTCTTTGATTACTTCACAGTATGTCCTCTGAATTTTCCGAATGATAGCCATGTTGTACAAGGGTGCAGTGATGACGTGAGTAACCAAACAGCATGTTGCAGTTCCCTTGAGAGCTATGTGTCTCATCTGCAAAGGCAGAGCTTTGTCACAAACTTTCAAGCTTTAAATTGTGCTGCATCACTTGGAGTAAGATTACGTAAAGCTAACATTACCAAGAATGTTTACAGCCAATGTCATATTAGCCTCAAAGACTTCTCCCTTCAAGGTTAGTTTGTCTTACACTACTACATTCATGTTATAAATCTGCTGCAAATGCTGATGAGTTTTTATTTTTGGCATGCTAATCTGATCGTGCAATTATCACGTGACTTCTTCAGTTGGTACTCAAGGTAATTTTTCTATTTCTATTTCTTTTGCTTTCGATATTTCTTATTAATGACACCAAATTGATAGATTTTGTTATTTTTACTTTCTTAGAATTGATACCCTGTTGAAATTGCACTTCAGAATGGATTCTCGACATTGGATTTAAATAAACATGATATCCTACATATTGAAATACGGCTAATTTTTATGCTTGGATAGACTAGGATTTTGATGTTTTTCTCTCATGAATTCAAATGTACTACATCTGAAAATATGCAAACTCATGATCCTATGCAATTTGAACCTTACCCCCCCCCCCCCCCCAAAAAAAAAAGAAATTCTCAAATCTCTTTTATTTTTTTCCGAATCAGCACTTGAATAAGTTACTTTTGGATTACCCCTGTATTTTATGGGAACTGCTATGATCGGAACATAGTTATTGTTATTGTCATTTATATGATGTTTCCTTGCTTGATTAACTATGTCTCACTTGAATTCTTCCTGATTTGGATAGAGTCTGGTTGCCTTTTGCCAAGCTTGCCAACAGACGTAGTATTTGACCAAACTGTAGGGGTCAGTTTCCTCTGTGATTTGAATGATAACATTCCAGCTCCTTGGCCAACTACTTCTCAGTTGCCAACTTCATCATGCAACAAAAGTAAGTACTTTATTTATCTTTTTTGTTCCAAGTAATTGATGAATACAATACTCCTTCTCACAAACATAACGTCCTTTTCTAACCGCAGCAGTTAAAATTCCTGCCCTTCCTGCAGCGGCTTCTGGGCAAACCAGTAAGTATATTAGATGACATCATTATTATACACACAATGTGTATTAAAGAAATACGAACTTTCAGTATAAGGAATTATGTGTGCTAGTATTTCCTATTACTACAGATTCACACAATTTTTTTATTTCAGGTTTTCAGTGCACATACCTGAACTCTATACTGTCTTTAATGGTGTCTGCTGCTCTGTTGATTCTTGCGTAGCTAGATCATATCCGTAGTACGTAGAAAGGTTGTTATGACTTATGAGAAGAAAATTCTGTACGTATTTAATTTGCTTGACCAAGGCCGATGAGGTTGAAGAAAATTGCTAGAATTCAAGCCCGACTCCACTTAGGCATGGATCATGCATCCTTCAGTCGAAAATTGACTCGGAAGGTTATTTCAGGTTTAAATTTCTTACAGTTAAAATTTATTTTTCTTGTGTGCTAGTGTAATAAGGAATTTTGTAAAGAAGTTTGGAATGCGATGGAGCAATGAATTTTCTTGCATTATATTCATTGATTTATTTCACCTTAATGAAATCTGTATTCTCTTATGTCAAGTTCAATTTCAACTGATTCATATGGTGCCTACTGTCTACTAATATTTTGTAAATTCCTTACATGCGCCTGCACTTTTTTTTGAACAAAAAAATGCATTAAAAAACGAAGTACTAGATGTACTCGAAGCAGTTACAAGTGCAGTTATAGAGGGAGATTGAGAGATCCCTCTTTATATACTACAACACAATCTAGGATTATAACACCATTTAAATTTTGCCTCATCTGATTACGTTGGAGTATAAATTTAATCTTTTTTCACTGGCTCCCTCGATTCTCCAATTTTTTATAATGTTTTTTTTCGAATAAATAAGTATATTTTCATCCATGGTTCATTGACCATAAATCTCAAGTGTCAATGAATAACATCGATATTGGATATGTTTGATAGGTTAAATTATGCCCATGAAGAAACTAAAATATGAGAACAAAGTGCAAAACATGGAAGTTAAATAGGTGTAAAATCAATAGAATTAGGCTTATAATATGCACATGAATTGATAAATATTAAAAAAGTCAACATCAGTTTTATAGATATCAAAGTGAACTAAAAGTGAAATACAGATCTATGTTCAAAATAAAAGGGTGGGAAAATCTAAATATGAAAATACAATATAATATTGTATTTAAATATTTATGATATATAATGTCATATGAGATCACTTGGGTCACTTTTTTGTGTTTCACAGTCTCATTTGGAAGCCGGCTAGAAGGGAACGCTACACTGTTAAGTCTGCCTATGAGCTGCTGCAGAACTTGGAATTAAACCCAGAACTGAGAGCAGAGGGAGACTGGAGGGCCATATGGAGGCTGCAAGTCCCGCCGAATGTTCGGGACTTCATTTGGCATGTCGGCTGAAACACGAAGGTTAATCTATACACGAAAAGGATAGTTCAAGATACTGATTGTCTGTTATGTGAAGGGGGGACAGAGGACTGTTAGCACATCTTCACGGCTTGCCCCTATGCACGATCGTGCTGGACGATGGCGGGCCTCGTGACAAAATTGGACGACTGCATATCCCGTGTTAACAGCCTCCCTGAATGGGTTTTTGAGATGCTTCGAGGACCGACTGGAGTAGTAGCCGCCAGTTTTGGAATGGTTCTATGGCAGATTTGGAAAGAAAGGAATGCAAAACTTTGGACTTCCCCTTGTGCTACACCCCCTCAAGCTGTCCACAAATCGGCTAGTACCTGGACAGAATGGAAAGCAGCAAATACAAGACCGCGACATGAAGTTGTAGCTTCCGATATTACGGATGGGAGGTGTGAAGTGTGGCATGCGCCGCCTGTGGGTATGCAAAAAATAAATGTTGACGCAGCTGTATTCTCGGATTCAGGCCATATGGGCCTAGGAATGGTGGTTCGGGACAGGAACGGCACAATACAGTACTCGTGCCGATCGAAGACATTGCTGGGGTGTTTTGATGCAGAATTGGGTGAGGCTTTGGGCTTCTATGAGGCCTTACAATGGGTGAAATCTGAGGGCATCACCGATTGCATTGTCGAAGGAGATGCAAATGTCGTTGTGGAGGCAATCAACTCGAGTACCACCTTTGAATCTGTTTTCGGCGATTATGTGGAAGCTTGTAGAGCAATGTTGGCTCAAATGGACAATGTTAGAGTTATTTTCGTTATACGATGTGCTAATATAGTGGCACACACGTTGGCTCGCGAATCTTACCGTTTTGACGCTTTTTCTGTTTGGGTAGACCCACCAAACTTTGTGGTTGGGCTAGTTTCACCCCTATGCACTTGCAATAATAGAATCTAAACCCCTTTGGATTAAAAAAAATAAATCGATGTCATACATAGACTTGGGTGGGGATTAATGGTAGATAATTCCTTTACAGAAACATCTCCATAGTTGAGGGTAATATTGTGCGTCATTAGTAGAATAGTACTGCGACGGCGGACCAGGTATGCTGACGGGGACCGCCGTGCATGGCTTGCAACCCCGTTTGCAACTCGGCGGCGCTGAACTCATCACCTTTACACTTTGCATGCTCAACAAACACATGATCAAACATATTATCCAACCCAAATGCCTTTTCATTTTGTTAAACCTTTTTTTCTTTCACAAAATTAATATAATTGTATCTAAAAGCGTCACCGTACCCTATATATAGTCAAAAAGAAATTTTCAAAACCAAGCACTAAAAATCATTTGAAATATTGTTAAATCCTAACATTAAATCTAGATAATTGAATTATTAATATGAAATATATACTCATTATTACTGCGTGCGTGCCTCTCACTGAATGTTTATTTATGCTCCACTCTAACAATATTTTACGTATACAATTTGACCCTTGCTTTCAGAAAAAGAAAAAAAAAAAAGGGCCCGGAAATTAAATAACGGCGTGCCTCCTATTAAATATGTATTTATGCTCCTCATTACCAATCATTTTAGGTATACAATTTGACTCCCGCTTTAAAAAGGAAAAAAGTAAATTGATATGAAATAATTTCTTCTCAATCAAAAAATTTAAATTTAAATTAATTACTCATCTAAGATTTTTTTTTTTTGTGATAGGTTAATCTTGCATTCATTTATGTGTCATTTTTAGACAATTTTAAGTACACATGTCATTTTATTAGATGATTTATTCTCTTAAAAAATGACATGTCGTTATAATAATGAAGATTAGTTGAAAATTAAAGTAAGTTTGACTAATCCTTTATTTCATTTTTATTTATTAACAAAAAATTATCTTTTTATATTGAGTGTGTTTTCTATAAATTATTTTCTTTACTCAATGTGATACGGACAAAATATATTATTCTGAAAAAGAATGACACACGAAATCAAGATGAGTTATATTTCTTACTATTTATTATTTATATAATATTGAATTGATATTTATTTTGTATTCATATAATTATCCTTCTTGTACGTGGCTTATGAATATGGGTTTGACTATATGCACCTCCATTTTGGAGAGATGCACTCCCCGATTTATACATTCCCCCTAAAATTGGATACCCTCTCTTAATTGTCATAAATGTCCTTTCCTCTATAAATTTCAAATACTATTCACACCCCACTAAACCTAATTTACACATCAAAATTCTAATTTCTCCCTTCATCTTCATTTCCTCCCCAACCTCACACCAACCGCCCCCTCCCTCTTTCCCCCTTTTCTTTTTTCTTTCTTTTTTCCTCCTCTCCCTCTCCCCGTCGCGGCCACTCCCTCCCCTGTCCGGCCGTTGCCGTGACCCCTTCCCACCCCAGCCGCTACGGCCCCTCCCTCTCCCTAGCCCCGGCCAATCGCAGCCCTCCTTTTTTTAAATTTTTCTGTGTTTTTTTTTCTTTTTTCTCTCCAATCGTGGCGGCTCCCTCCTCCGCCACCGCCCCCATCTACCGCACCGCCGCTGCGGCCTCCTCCACCGCCCCCATCGCACTCGTACCCGCGGCGGCGGCCTCCGCTCTACACGGTAAGTTTATTTTTTCTTTTTTCCTTTTTTTGTCCAGCAAGTAAGTTTTTTTTTCCTTTTTTTTTTTTTTAAATCAACACTATTGTCGACTATATATACTCCCTTGGACAACAATTTATCGACAAAAGTGCATATGATCGACAATACATTGTCAAATTTTTTTTAACTTTTTTTTTTAAAGGTCGACCATATACACTTTCGTCGACAACAATGTATCGACGAGAGTGTATGTGGTCGACACTTATTTGTCGAAAATTAAAAAAAAAACTGAGATTACAAGTTTTTTTTTTTTTTTTTAATGATTGACACTTGTTAGGGCTTTTTTTACGAGATTGTGTTGGTGCCGGTGCCGGCGTAGGCGGAAGGGGTGGCAACTATTGAATGGGGAGTAGATAGTAACAAGAGTGCATTTAGTAGTAGTATTTTACTTTAAATTATATTTTAGATTTTTTATATTATTATTTAATTAATAAATTAATAGGGGGAGTGCATCTCTCCGAAATGGAGGTGCATATAGTCAAACCCTATGAATATTTGTTAAATGGGCGGAGGCTAGCCCACGTGTTGAGGAATATGACCTTTCATCGTGTTGCAATTAGATACACATTTTTTTTCTTCGGCCAACAATTGATTACACGTATTCTTTTTTATTTTCCACATCAAATTACAATTTATAGAAATAAAAATAAAAATTTTGCTTCTTCAATGTCTTCATTGTAGTTACTGAGAATGACACCAATGAAGACGCAGAAGAAGAGAGTTTTATTTTTATTTTTATAAAGTTTTATTTTTATTTCTATAAAGTGTAATCTGATGTGAAAAATAAAAAAATAAAAAAGAATATATATAATCTGACGTGGCAAGTTCTGTCAAGTCACGTCATCAATTGTTGAATGGAGAAAAAATGTGTATCTAATTGCAACATAATGAAAGGTTGGAATTTTTTTACAATAATCGTAAAAGTCGTGATTAAATTGATATTGAGACTAAAGGTGATGTATTTATTTAGAATTAACCCTTTTATTAATTAAAAGAGAGACTTTTTAAATTCAACAAATTTAATACATATCTATTAAAAATAAATGAATTCATATATGTTTCATTAATTATATTAATGCATTAACCAATCCTTTGTAACTAATTAAATATTAATGTATAATATTAATTTATTGTATACAATTAACTATTATATTCATGATATAAATTAATTGAAATTACTTAAATATACCTGTTTACATTAATTCGTTGCACTTAAATAACTATTATAACCAATTAAATATATTCATGCATGATGAATGAAACATATACAATTAATATAAATCTCAATATTTATAATTGTAATATTTATAAATTATTAATTTAGAGTTTTAATGGGACCCAATATTTATAAAGAGATTTTGGAAAAATATATTATCTTATTATCTTATCGAAATTGATGATTTTTTTACAAAGGCCCAAGTTCGAATCAGAAAATTTTATTATTTTAAAGAGTTTATTAATTTATAAAGTATTAATTTACAGAGATTTTGCTGTATAATCAAGGTTGAATAGGTACAAGCCTCGCCAGCCTATGGGAGCTCCATTCCTATTTTTTTGTATGCAACAACCAAATTAAAAATGATAACAATCGAGTATTTATGGCTAACCCCTAAAATTTTAGAACTCACCTGAAAAAGTCCATAACTTGGATTAGTGGTCTAAGTAGTTTATTTATTTATTTTAGGGGTGGTACATAGGGAGTACATTAAATGGAAAGGAAAAACAAAACTCCTATGAACCAAAAACACACTACTCCATTTCAATCAAGAGAAATGGTAGAGTGAACCGCAAGCTGTGCCAAGTCATGCGCTCGCCTTGTAAAACACCGTGGAGTAAATTTGAATTTGCACACTACAAATTCTTGTGAAAGCTTGATGATCCTTTCCACAATGTCAAAATCCGGTCCCAGGCCTCTTTTGTCGCCATTGCACACTCCAATCGCTTGAATGGAATTAGATCGTACCTCAATAATTGTTCGATTCATATTTTTAGCTTCTTGTAGACCAATCTCAATAGCTTTCAATTCCGCTCCCAATGGGCCTTGTTGTGGTGGGATCCTCTTAGAAAATCTCAATACTTCATTTCCATCCATTCGACACAAGATTCCTCCTACCCCAAACTTCAAGTCATCCGCATTAAAAGCTCCATCAACTTCCAAAGAATCGCTCTCGAGGTCGAAAGTCGTTCCATTTTCCTTTTCATTGCCAACCCTCATTGTCTCATTATCCTTTTCAATCACAGTGGTCTCTCTAAAAGAGTAAAGATAATTAAGAACCCTCCCTACAATCTTGATATCAATGGTCCGCCTTTTATGATCGTGTAAGATTGAACATCTTACCCTCTATAAACCCCATGCAATCATAATAATTTCCTCAAAAACCTTAGTTGAGACCAAGTTATTCAAGGCCTAGAGCAGATCAATTGTTGAAAAATTATGTCCAATCTTTATACTGCTCCACACTCCGCGATTTTTCCAAACCTTCTTCACCCCCGTACATTGAAAAATTGCATGCATCGTATTAGGCATATGATGTCCACACAATCCATATGTTGGGGCGATTGGAATATGCCGTTTTGCAAGATTGCCTTCTGTTGCTATAAAGTCCATGCTCATTTTCCAAGCAAAGATCCTAATCTTTGGTGGAACTTTTAAGTTCCAAATCAAATTCCACCATCTATATGTTCCATCAAGATTGGAAGCCGTAGGCGTGTCTTTCTTTCTTCTCATTGCCTCCAAGGCCACTTTATAACCTGTTTTAACCGAATACTTGCCAAGTGTATCAAATAACCAGAATCTTGAGTCCTCCTTACCTTCGTCTCCAACTGCCGTTCGGAGGATCCCCTCAACTTCGTGAGGTAAGAAAGCCATTCTGACCATCGGCTCATTCCATTCCCTATTTTGCTTGAGAAATCTAGATACATTTGTTCCATTTGCAATTGTCGATTCAATCTTCCCACCTGGCAGGCCAAGAACCCATAGATCCTTGTGCAGACGGATAGTATTGCCATCACCAATTTTCCATCTCATGCCTGCTTGCAACACTTCTCTACTTGTGCACAAAGATCTCCACGTAAATGAAGGGTTGCTTCCCACATCAGCTTCCATGATATCCCAATTTTTAAAATATCGTGCTTTGAATATTTTCGCCACCAATGATTGGGGATTTTCAATCATGCGCCAGACTTGCTTAGCCAATAATGCTTGATTAAAATAAGCCATCTTACGGAAGCCCATTCCCCCTTCAGATTTTGGCTTACACAAATCATCCCATTTCTGCCAATGCATTTTATTGTGACCATGTCGTTGTCCCCACCAAAAGTTTGCCATCAAGGACTCTAGTTGATCACAAATCGCTCCTGGCACCTTAAAACACATCATGACATAGGCCGGTACTGCTTAAAGAACTGATTTGATTAAAACTTCCCTACCCCCTTCAGAAAACTCATTGTTCTTCCAATTCATTATTTTCTGCTTCATTCTATCCACTAGAAAGGAAAACTGTGTCCTTTTGCCCCTCATTGAGAAAGTCGGAAGGCCTAAATAAATCTGATGTCCTTGCGTCAACCTAACATTCAGAATATTTTTTATCTCGTCCTTCTTACAATTAGCCGTGTTGGGGCTAAACAAAATAGAAGACTTATCAAAATTGATCATCTGACCCGATGCTTCTTCGTAATGTCGGAGAATCTCCTTGATCTCCTCCCCATTTTCCTTAGTTGCTTTAAAGAAGATAACACTGTCATCTGCAAAGAAAAGGTGCGTGATCACCGGTGCACTCCTAGCAATCTTAATGCCCTCCAATCTCCCGTTACTAGTCCTATCTGAAATACAACTAGAAAGGCCTTGAGCACAAAGCACAAAAAGAAAGGGAGATAATGGATCTCCTTGTCTGAGGCCTCTGGTAGGATTCACCTCCCCCACCACAGTGTTATTAATTCTGAAGGCATAACTAACCGAAGTGACACATCTCAGAATCAACTCCACCACCTTTGGAGAGAAGCCCAGCTTGGCCATTTGAGATTGTAGGAATTTCCATTCGATACGATCATAAGCTTTACTCATATCAAGATTCAACACCGCATAACCCGTTCGACTTTTGTTATGTCTTAGCCAATGCATACATTCAAAACTGATCAACACATTGTCCGCAATTTGCCTATCTTGCACGAATGCACTTTGCTTATCATCAATCACATGTGGTAGAACCTTCCTCAATCTATTGGCAATGGTTTTCGCCACAATTATATAACTTACATTGCTCAAACTGATTGGACGGTAGTCTTTCAAGGTTTCCGGCTTCTTAACTTTGGGAATGAGTGAAATTAGGGTCTTATTCCATGCATGCAAATCCTGCCCCTCATTCAAAATCTTGAGGACTCCCTCTGTGACGGCCGGTCCCACCGTATCCCACATTTCATGGAAGAAACGAGCATTGAATCCATCAGGTCCAGGCGCTTTATTCGGGTGCATTTAAAAAATAGCCCTTTTCACTTCTTCCTTCGTGTAAGGAAGTTCCAATGCTGAATTCATCCTTCTATCTACAAGAGCTACTGAAGAGTTTGTAATCATCTCAATTTGCGATACAGTAGGGTTCGTAGAACTGAAAAGGCCCCTATAATATTTTTTCAATAACTCCGTAATGCCCTCTTTTGTTGACACCCAACTTCCTTCATCATTTTTTAGCTTAGAAATCAAATTTCTCGACCTTCTTTCTGTTGCTCTTCTATGAAAGTAAGTCGTGTTTCGATCACCACTTTTCATCCAATTGATTCTCGACCTTTGTTGCCAGATTTCCTCTTGTTTTGAGAATAATTTTTCGAGTTCCTTCTCCATGTCCTGAATTTTTTCCTCATTATAGTCACTACTTTGTTGATCATCATTCATTTTGAGTAGTTTTGTCAATTTAATTATTCTCTTGTCAATATTACCCACCGTATTTTTGGCCCAAGTATCTAGTTCTATTCCACATAGTTGCAAACGGTCTGGCAATAGGATGGTGTGTTCATACCTTTTCCAACCCTTGTTGACAACTTCTTTAATGTTCTTCTCCTGTAGCCAAGCATTTTCAAAGAAAAAAGATTTCTTCGAGTCTCATGGCCAAGTGTATCTATGTCTTTTAACATGTAAGGAGATAGCTCTATGGTCTGATCCGTACCAATGCAAGTTTTCAACACAGTGCAAGTCGAAGAAATCAATTCAATCTTTGGTTGCTACGAAACGATCAAGTCTTTCTTTGATCAAATGCGGTTGTTTTCGTTTATTCGTCCAAGTGAATGCAGGTCCTTTGAATCCCAAGTCAAAAAGCCCCAACTCATTTAGTGTCTTGCTTAATCTGGTCATACTATGTTTCAAATTACCATCAATATTTCCTCCCAGTTTCTCGCTAGTAAGAAGAATATCATTAAAGTCACCCCCCACAACCCATACCAATTTTTGATCATGTGTGCTTCGAATTCTTTTTAACAATTCCATAGAGTGGTGACGGAAATTGGGTATAGGGTTTCCATGAAAACTTGTAAAATACCAACTGAAATCTTGATTCTTCACCAAAATATCAATATGTCCACAAGAGAAGGATCTCAAAACAACTTGTACTTCAACCTCTTTAGCAAAAAGGAACATGCCTCCCTTAGAGCCAACAAGATCAACAGCAATACACACATCAAAGTGAAACAACGATTTCCAAACTTGAGCTATGCTAGATGGAAGCTTAGACTCCATAACAAACAAAATATTGGGTTTATGTAATGCAATTACTCTCTTTAACTTATGAAATGCATTCGGACCCTTCAACCCTCGCGCATTCCAGCTTACAATATTCATGGAGAGTGGTGAAAAGGTGCAGTTTTTTACTAACACGAGAGATTAGTAACAAGTAGAAAGGGGACAATAGGCCTCTATAAATTCTGGAAGGTCTATGTTATGCCACAACCCTCAAGCAAATACTCCACCCAATACCAACAAGAAAATTCGAGAGTCACACTCTCCAAAACAACCACAAGAAGTAGAAAAAATGTCCAAAACAATCCCCTCTTACCGTTGCGTCGTTTTGTTGCTCCGGCAACGGAAAAAATCAATAGCGATCAACCAACACAAATCCGATTGCAAATTTTGGGACCTATTCAAGATTCATTTTCGACAATCGTCTAATTCGTTTCCTCAAATTAAGCTCATTATCAACAGAATTACTGCCATGGAAACGATACCTCTCATTCTCAGGTAGGCGGTTCGGGTGCTCAGGCGGCATGGATGAGGACGCACTAAAGCGTAAACTGATTAAACCGTAATTTGAACCGGACTCACAACGATGAGAAAACTTGTCATTGTTCTTCCATAGTCGTCACCGTGCCTCGTCGATTGCCTCGAATCCGGTAGTAATAGAAAGGTCTTGACACGTAGAATAGAAGCCCTCAATTAATTTATATATCGGACGCCGTTAGTATCATCAATTTTCCGGTGGAAATTGAAGTTGGGCTGTGTTTTTTTCTCGCTAGATGAGAGAGAAATTGTACTACAAGAGATGTACTATGTGAAAAATCGCACATACCGAATGTATAAATTCGCACCTACTAAAAGGTGGAATCGCCCACACTAAACTACATTCGCCTTTAAATTTTTGCCTAAAGTAATTAGTGCACTACAAGAAAACAGTGAAATTCCATAGGAAAAATTCCAACAGAAAAATAAATCGTTGGAATTTTAAAAATTCCAACAGTTTTTCCAACAACATAAGCCACCGTTGGAAAAATCCAACGGAGATTCCAACATCTTGTGGTAACCGTTGGAATTTACTGTTGGAAAAGGCATTGGAATTTTAAAAAAATAAATTCCTACAAACATTCCAACGGCACCAGACAGTTGGAATGATTATCCTAAATTAAATTATATGTTTATGTCTAATTCCAACAAAATTTCCAACGACATGAATATCATTGGATTTTTTTTTAAATTATTCCAATGAAAATTCCATTGACATTAGATCGTTGGAATGATTTTTCTAAATAAAATTATACTTTATATCTAATTCCAACGGAATTTCCAACGCCAAGCCATATTACTGTTGGATTTTTCTTTAATTATTCCAACGAAAATTCCATTAACACTTACCCGTTGGAATTCTTCATTAAATCAAAGAATATTTTTATATATAATTCCAACAAAAATTTTAATAGACTAAAATCGTTGAATTTTGTTGTTAATTATTCCAATATAATTTACAACAATCTCATAATTTTGTTAAAAAAATCTCTTACTGTGATAAATATAAAAATCTGAAAGATTAAAAAAATATAAAAATTTGTTAATTACGGATTCTCAAAATTTTCTAGATTTTTGAATTTGAAAAATTTTAAAATTAAAAAAATTATGGAAATTTATATTACAATCAAATTTATATATAGTATAAATAAATCCAAAAAATTCTAAAGATTTTGTTGGAGGCTAAAGGGAAGGGCGGGATTCTCAAAATTTTAATTAGGAAAATTTCAAAGATTTGATTTATTCAATTTTCTAGAAAGATATACTCTAACTTCTTCCTTTTTTTTTCTTCATATATCCAAATCACTTTTAATCCTTCTAGTTTTCTACTCCTTCAGTCTATTGGTGCCTCTGTGTGTGTTCTTTTCCTTTACCTAATTCCTCCTTGCACATTAGGTGAGTTTTCTTTTCTCTTTTTTTTTTGTTTTTTTCACTGTGAAAGTAAATATTAATTATTATTATCATTATTTTCGTTTTTTTGTAAACTGCAATTTGTGTGTGAGTATATATATCTCTATATGAGTGTGCTATGTGTGAGTATATATATACGTGCGTTGTGTGTGTGTGTGAGTGTATATATGATATATCGATATGTGTATGAGGTGTGTGAGTGTATATATGATATAACTATATGTGTGTGATGTGTGAATAGTATATATATATATGCGTTGTGTGTATAATTAGTGTATTTACATATTGTTTGTGATGTTTGATGTATATCTATATATATGTATATCTATATATATGTGCCCTATATGTACGACGGTTTGTGCTATATGAGTACATGTCGATATGTCATATGGGTAATGTGTATATAAATATAATAAAATAAGTCGGTGATAATATAGAGCTGTTAATCTCTTGAGCTTGTAATTTTGATAGATAAGACTTTTAGTATTTTTAGAAAATGAGAAAATTGTGTTTTTAATCATATTTCTTAGCGAAAAAATGTCTAATGTTAAAATTCTTGATATTTTGTTATTATCTAAGTTTCAAGCAGTCACATTTGTTTGCTAACCATTATGCATCTTCTTCAGGTCTTCTCGTGATGCAGGGAATATAGATAATGGTGATAATGAAATTGAGAATGAAGAGGATGATCATGCCCTTGGTATTAATGATGGTGATTATGATGATGAAGATGATGCCGAATAATTTGTTTAATTTATTTTTGTTGGTGATGTGAAATATTGGAAGGGTGATCAACACTCTTAGACATTTATGATTGTAATGTTTAGAATTTATTATTTTTGTTATGACACCGGATATTTTAAATTGGAGTATTTGATTTTGACGTTATTATATATTTTTTGAACTTGATTATATATTTGAATTATGGTATGTTGTGTAATTAATTTCGATTGATTTTGGTATGGATTTTTAATATAGCAAAAATTTGACTTGAATAAAATTCCAATGGAAAAAATCATTGGAATTGACAATGAAATTTGTGATGGAAATTTTCCAATAGTTGAATATTCCAACAGTACATATCTGTTGGAATAAAAATTCCTACGATTTTTTGTTGTTGGAATTTGTGTAGGAATTTACATTTATAATTTCCAACAATTAAAATTCCAATGGTTAAAATTCGTTGGAAAAAATTCCAACGACAAATTACCGTTGGACTTGTCGATGGAATTTACGGTGGAAAAAATTTCAACAGGTGAAAATTCCAACGATCAAGATCTGTTGGAATGTACCGTCGGAATTTTTTTCCGCTGGAAATTTCATTGGAATTTTATGATTCCAACACCCACTTTTCCAACGGTCGTATTTTCGTTGGATTCTCCGTTGGAATCATTGATTCCAACGGAAAAAATGCAAAAAACCGTTGGAATTTTTCTGTTGGAATTTCGTTATTTTCTTGTAGTGGTGGTCTAAGTAGTTGAAAAAGAGGAAAAGTGGATGTCCAAGCCCACAAGGTACAAATTTACAATTTTATAGTTATCATATTATAATATCTAAAAATTAGATTGTTGGCCGGAAAATATATTTTCTAGCGAGCCTAAAATAGCTAAAACGCACTGAAATACATTCACCGCAAGAACTTTCTCTTAATAGCAATTGTTTTCTTCCAATTTATTGATATTTTCGGTCAGAGACGGACGCAGGTAATGCCCGGGGGCCCATGGCCCCCCCACCAATTTTGCAAATTTTTTGAGGGTATTTTCGTAATTTTACATATATAAATATTTAAATAAAATTAATAATATATATATATATATATAAATTATATATGGTAGTATGAATTATATATGGCGGCCCAGTACTTGGAAAGTGGTTGCATAGTCGGCTACTAATATTCACAATTTCAAATCATCGTGCAAAGTAATTAAATAAGTAATTCAATTAAAAAAAGAGTGTCTCCTCCTTTTCATTCAACGCACGCAGCAGAGCTTTCAAAACAGAGATCGAAAAAAATGTATCCCATTAATTTTAGATGTTGAAGGTAAAATTTGTTTATTATTAATTTAACTTTTTTATCTTTCTTTATTAATTTGGTTGGTCCACCACAATTATTTTTATTCTATTCTTTTGTCTTCTTATTGAATTTAGGGTTTTTCAGATTTTAGGGTTTCTCAAAATTGTCTCCACTTAAAAATTTTGATATGAAATCACTACAAAAAAGAGGTGTTTTACCGACGGTTATGCCGACGGATATTCAGTCAGGATTGGCTCTTACCGACGGATTTCATCCGTCGTCAATGAATTGGTCGGTAGTGGTTACCGACGGAAAATATGCATCCGTCGGTATATGCCGACGGATTCCCGACGGATTCAAACCAACCCGTTTTCAAACCGGGTCGCCTGTACCGACGGATTCAATTCCGTCGGCAGTCAAGCCAACCCGTTTTCAAACCGGGTCGCCTGTACCGACGGATCCCAAATCAAGTTTTCGTCGGTAGATCCGTCGGTATATTTTGGACTTAAATTTTATTATTTTAATTTACCGACGGAATTTTCCGTCGGTAAGTATCAAATTTTTTTTAAAAAAAATGATATTCCGTCGGCTCGCCCGTCGGTATTACCGACGCTAAACCGACGGAATAGTCCATCGGTAAGTACCAAAAATTTAAAAAAAAAATTTATTTGCGATCGCGATCCGACCCGATCAAAATTGCTTAAATAATTCAATACACAAATCTACATTAGATCCAACAGAATAAACAAAATCGTCGTCCTTTGCTTGAGCAAACAGCAAAAACTTGATGATGTAGACTAGAGTGCTAAGGCATCGAAGGAATCTAATGGTGTTCCGGAATTGGCAGAGGATCGATCAAGTAAGAAGCAAATAGAATTTTGCTGCTGATTATGACAACTATACCCCTCACTAGAATGGTTGAAAAAGCTCTCTGAAATATTAAAACAACGTAGTAAACATTAACAAAAACTTATATGAGAAATAATTTAACAAGAATGTGAGTATATTAATACGTACCGTGGACTATATTAAATTGTCCTTCGCTGACTCGACTCCATCCCTGCCATTTCAAAATCAATTCCAAAGAATCAAGATTCAATTGTCATTTTATATATTTAAACATAAATTAAATTATCATAAAAATTGAACATACCTCAATAGAGATCAAGTAACTTCATTAGACTCGCATAGTTTCGGTCGGTCTCAGCAAACTTCATTACTACAACATCATGAATTAAAAATCCATTCACTCTATCTTCAGTCTAATAAAATTCAATTTTGGACACAATGCTTGAAAAAGACTCTTAATGCAGGAACAAAAAAAAACAGAAATCTAATCTTTTTCTTGCAGACTCATTTCATAGAGCATTACCTGATATATTACTACAATTACACCTTAACCATTAAAGAAGATAAACTGAAAGACAGAAATTGTGGCTCACTCAAAAACAAAAAACAAAAACCTTGTTCTATCTTTTGTTTAAGGAATTCATAACACGGTTTTCTCAACTGGTTTGTCCCTCGGAATCAGAATATGAAATCAAATTTCGCAAAGTAAACTATCAATAGCATTTCAATAATTGAATATTACAGGACAGCCCTAATGAAAATCACAATTCAATTCAACAAAGATAACACGACAATCAAAAGCACGAACTGAGATCTTATGAAATTAGATTCCTGACAGATATAGGCACATTAATCAAGTAAAAAACATTACTACTCCACAAAAAATTGGGGCGAAATTCTTGAACGGTCACAGTTCATGCTTAACAATACGAGAATAATCAAAACAATTCGTGAAGAATTCAAGAAAAGCAGCACACTAACCATCAAAACGTAATTCGTAGATGTGGACGGCGGCGTGTCGGGGAGGGACGGTAGGGTGTCGCCGGACTGCGACGCGGACGGTGGGATGGGCGGACTCCGGCCAGAGATGGGGGTGGCGCCGCTACGAACGTGGGGGAGAGGGAGAGGGAGAGACATAGAGAGAGAGAGAGGGAGGGAAAATACGCGTGAAATGAGAGAAAGTTACATTTATAATCGGAAATGCCGACTGATATTTCGGTCGGCTTTGGCTCGTTGCCGTTAGCGACGGAAATGGCGACGGATATTTCGGTCGGCTTTGGCTCGTTGCCGTTAGCGACGGAAATGGCGACGGATATTTCGGTCGGCTTTGGCTCGTTGCCGTTAGCGACGGAAATGGCGACGGATATGTTCCGTCGCCATTGGATTTTTATAACCAAATGATAAATAATTAAATTATAAGTTAATTAATAAAATAACCAAATGATAAATAATTAAATTATAAGTTATAACCAAATGATAAATAATGAAATCTTATAAATTGTACAAAATAAAATAGCTAGGTTACATTAATTTAATATTCATCTTCATCTTCGTCTTCATTTTCATTATTTGCCACATCTTCCTCTTCCTCCTCATCTTCTTCATCCTCCCTCTCGTCATGTTCATCCTCCTCCTCATGTCCACTATCGTTTTCAATAACAATCAATTGTGGATTTGCAGCCGTCAAGTCTACCGAAAGATTAAAATCTCCCGCAAACACTTCAGTTTGATTCTCTATTTGTTCCATTTGAAACGGAGGTTCATCTTCATCGTTGTTTTCCTTTTGGGGGACCTCCACCATTGACCTTGCCTTCACTTTGCAAACAGCGTGCCATTCTGATCTATTACGTTTTCCAGCTCCTGGATACGTGCAGTAGTAGACTTGAGATACCTAAGAGGCAAATACAAACAGATCATCCCCGCTATACTTCCTTTTCGAATTAACATCCACAAGCTTGTACTCCAGATGAATTTTGGTTCCTAAAGGGGATGTGTCAAACCAATGGCACTTGAACAACATTACGGTTTTCACTGGATATCCCGGATATTCAATTTCAACGACTTCGTGCAACACCCCAAAGTAATCACTTGCATCTGCATTGTAATTCGCACCCCTAAGACAAACACCACTGTTGTTAGTCGTTCTTGTTGATGCATACTCTGATGCATGAAACCTGTAGCCTTTCACAATATTGCCGTTGTAAGTCCTCACACGCCGTAGTGGTCCTTGGCTGAGATCCTGTAAGAACCGGCTCTGAAAATCGTGCGATTGTCCCTATACGTACAGTTAAAATTAACATTAATCAAAACAATTATTTGTTCACGTAAAATTCAATTAATGATACTCACATAACGTTGGAACCATCGGACAAATTGACGTTGAAGACTAGTATCTATGTCTCTATCTGAGATGTTTTGATCTGCATGTCGTAGTTCTTGTGTATACATCCTAATAATTCACAACACAATTAGATGATAAATGACGCACGTTTAGTGCTATTTAATTAGATAATAAATATATGAAATACTTACTCAATGTAAGGCTGAACTTCATCACAATTCAATAACACGTACGTTTGTGCTATTTCAGCATCTGTGTTTGTTGACCAATATCGTTCAGTGGATTTTCCTATAGGTCGCCCCTTAGACTTGAATACAGAGAGCATGCCATCGACTTCTTGTTGCGTACCTCTACCATCGAAGTTACGTGGTTCATTCCTGATCCTCGTGTTGAAATGGTCTTCAAAATAATATGAACAAAACATGCCAACCTCTTCATTCAAATACGCATTAACAATCGATGCTTCGACGTTTGCCTTTTGTTTAGCATTGCGCTTCAAGTTGTGGAGATACCTAAAATTATAATAGTTAACAAATTAAAATAAGGCTCCTTATACTAAAAACTAATTAAATGAGAGAAATAGAATTGTTCACCTCTCAAATGGGTACATCCACCTGTACTGCACTGGACCACAAATCCTAGCTTCATACGCTAAGTGAACAGGTAAGTGTTCCATCGAGTCAAAGAAGCTAGGTGGGAAAAAAACGTTCCAACTTACACAAAATAATTGGAATGTCTCGTTCCAAACGATTCATATCATCAACCTTGATTGTTGTAGACGTTAAATCTCTAAAAAAGAGACTTAATTCAGTGACAGCCCTCCACACATTCAGAGGAAGAAATTCTCGAAACGCAATAGGTATCAAGCGCTGCATAAAAACATGACAATCATGACTCTTCATCCCTGCAACTTTGCCTTTTGTTGTGTCTACGCATCGACTCATGTTTGACACGTAGCCGTCTGGAAATCTTAACTCTTTAATCCACCTACACAATTCCTGTTTTTGTGCCTTATCTAGTGTGTAGCAAGCCTTTGGATATTTACCTGTACGGGTATCCTGTTCCAACTCATCACGGCGACAGATAGTGTTCAACTCTTCCCTGGACTTTGGAGTATCTTTCGTCTTGCCTTCTGTGTTCATGATTGTGTGAAACACATTGTCAAACACATTCTTCTCAATGTGCATGACATCCAAATTGTGTCGGAGCAATAGTGAACTCCAATATGGCAAGTCCCAAAAAATACCCTTTTTCTTCCAGTTACCTGGGATTCCTTTGTTGTGTTCTTCTGCATTTTCCTCCGTAGTTTTTTTCAAACCCGTCCACTCAATCTCATGTAACAGACTTTGTCCTGTACGATTAATAAATGTTAGAATAAATGTAACCCAAAAAAACATGTTAAAATAAATGTATAAAATACCATTTCGAAGGGGCGGTCGATTATTTGTGACTGTTCTATTCTTCGTGAAGTCCACCTTATTCCTTCGAAATGGATGATCTCGAGGTAAAAACCTTCGGTGATTATCGAACCATGAAACTTTTCTACTCTTCGGGAGACTGAAAGCTTCAGAATATTCCATACAATACGGACAAGCTTGCTTTCCGGCTGTACTCCACCCGGACAACATAGCATATGCAGGAAAGTCGCTAATGGTCCACAATAAAGCAGCACACATCGTGAAGTTCTGTTTCCTAGAAACATCATACGTTTGGACTCCGTTATCCCATAGGAAGATCAAGTCTTTAATAAGAGGCTGGAGATA
Organism: Galeopsis tetrahit; assembly: GCA_963675135.1. Lineage (NCBI taxonomy): Eukaryota > Viridiplantae > Streptophyta > Magnoliopsida > Lamiales > Lamiaceae > Galeopsis > Galeopsis tetrahit. Next base: position 75,855,742 of record OY776123.1, read on the forward strand.
AACATCAAGTTTATGCTTTGGATTCGACGGACCAGGCACCAATACAGTCAGAAACATTGTTTGAGGTTTCATGCACATCCATGGAGGTACATTATACGGAGTCAGTATCACCGGCCACAAAGAATACTTCTTTCCATAACTCCCAAACGGTGCAAAACCATCAGTACTCAAGCCTAATCTCACATTCCTCGGTTCACAAGCAAATCCTGAAAACACGTTATCAAGGTGTTTCCAGGCTTCAGAGTCGGACGGATGTCTCATATCCCCAGCCTCAGTATCTTCAGAATTTCTTGCATGCCACGTCATGTGTTGAGCTGTAGCACTAGATTGAAACAATCTCATTAAACGAGGAATGATAGGAAGATAATATATCCTCTTATGTGGCACTTTCTTTTTTGTCTTGCTCGATTGACCACCTGGTCCCTTCTGTCGTGGCTCTTTGTACCGGGGATGGCCACACATTCTACACATAAGAAGATCGCTATCGTCATCACCCCAGTATAACATGCAACCATTCACACAACAATCAATCTTCTCAACCGGCAAACCCATATTCTTCATCAGTTGTTTGCAATGATGAAACGTCGTAGGTACTTTATTATCGACAGGACAAATCTCACTGCATAATTGTGTCATTTGCTCATATGCTCTGTTAGATAGCTTGTTCTCCGTCTTGATAGCCATAAGTCGAGCATTAAATGACAATTGAGAATGAAAATCACACCCTGAGTACAAATCTTGATCGACTAATTTGAGCATCTCATAAAACTGAAATGCTTCATCCGTTGGTTCCTCCTCTATATTTGACATACCGGCTTCCATCACCATTGTTTGATACATATCGGGTTCTTCCACCCCAAACTCTTGATCGTTACTGGTGCCGACATGCTCAACATGTACTGATTGTTCATAAATTGCAGTAGTGTAATAGTACAAGACTTGATCAAAATTATAAGGCCACCGTTGTTCGCCATGACTTGTCCAATTATAGTAATTATCAACGAACCCATTCATAACAACGTGGCATAAGACTTCATCAATGCTTTTAAATGATCTATTCTTATATTTCTTAGCATTACACGGACACCTAATACAATCCTCAGACATGTAATGTGGGTGTAGCTTTGCAAATTCAACAAATGACACGAGTTTATCATAAAATTCAACATTCACATTTCCTAAGACGAGCCTAGGAGTACAATACATCCACCGACGATCCGGCAATTCAATCTGTTAAACAATTTGACCAAATTAAAATTACACACTAAAAATTAAACACTAAAAGTAAAAACTATGTAGTAAAATTACACACTAAAAAATTAAACACCAAATTAAAATTACACACTGAAAATTAAACTATGTACACTTAATTAATAGAAAAACATACCTTAAATTTTCGCTCCAATCCAAATTTTTCCCTTAATTTTTTGCTCCACTCCAAAATTTTCGCGTGTTTTGAGGGTTTGGAACATTTTTCAATACTACATGCCGACGGAAATGTCATTCCGTCGGTATATCGCGCGCCTAAATTCCGTCGGTATTGTCAATACCGACGGATAATTTCAGTCGGTACCAACGATTTCAAATGCATGTCAAATCAGTCAGATTCCGTTGAACAAATTTCAGTCGGTATTTACATTGCCGACGGAAATTATCCGTCGACATTGAACATGTGTCTATATCGACGGAATACCTTTCCGTCGGTAAAAGACGCGTATAAAAAAAATAAAAATTACAGAAGAAAAATATATACACACTCAAAACAACCTACTTCTTAACAAACATCAAAAAACAAAAAAAATACAGAAACTCATGTCTTCATCTTCCACATTCATGAAAATTGTGGTATGCCATTGTGGAAAAGAAGCTCGTGTGTGCATTTCGAAGCAAGAAAAAAGTAGAGGTAGACTATTTTATACTTGCCCAAATTCACTAAGTGGTCTTGGATGCTCCTTTTTTGTTTGGGCCGATGAACACGAAATCCACGGACAAGGAATGTGTTCACACGGAATGTTTCCGGGCATGGTGAGGAGAATTGACTCACTTTTGCTTGAAAATCAAGAGCTCAACAACAAGCTGAATAATGCAAAAGTAGTTGGTGAAATCTATAAGGATTCATCTGACCACCTAACTTCAGAAGTAGAATTTTAAGCTGGACAAGTTCAAGAGCTAAAGAAGCAGAGGAACTTTCTTATCATGGCCATAATATTATGTGTTCTACCCTATATGTTCAAATTTATAGGCTGGATGTAATCCTAAGTTTATGTCTCTAATATGTATTGCTAAATTTATGCCTCTAATATGTATTGCTAAGTTTATGTAATGCTAAGTGTTTGCATGTAATGTAACCACAACAACAGCCTTTCTTCAAGGCAATTTTCAATGAAAATGTTGTTTATCTATCACATAGAGTCTCCCATCACATTCACATAAACACAAACATGAAAAAACAGAGTACATTCAAACATAAATGAAGATCCAATACAGATAACATCCAAAATCACACATAAAACATAACTAAAATCAATATACACATTCTTAACACATAAAACACACATAACTAAAATTAAACAACTAATACTTAAACATAAAAGTAAATAGTTCAACAATAATGCAGATAAAAATAAATAGTTCTACGAGACATAAAAGTAAATAGTTCTACGAGACATAAAAATAAAATTGTTCAACACATAAAAAAAAAAATTGTTCAAAGTCACTCATGGACCAAAGATAAACATATCAAGGCCATCATGGTCGCCAACGAACTGCTGACCCAGATCGATGTCATCATCCTGCTGCATGGTCGGGACATAGGCTGAGGAGGCTGGGGGGGCGCCTGGGGGAACAAACGTTGTCGGTAGAGGAGCTTGCATGGTTCTCTGATAAACTTCCTCGATCCTCTCGTCCGACCACCCCATCTCTCGACCCATATTCACATGCATCACATGCATGAAATGGTTGAATTGTGCCATCGTCACATCAGGAGTTGGGGTGGAAGATACGGAACCCTGCGATGCCGTCTGGGACGGACCAGCGCCGGACCTGACATCACCGCTCATACGACCAAGGCCCAGAACTCGTCCGCGGGTGGTGGGGGCAACTTCCAAATAAGCCCGGTCCACCTCCTCGACTGTAGGGGCACTGCTGGTTCCGGCTTGAGTAGGGTCGACTTGAGTTCCGATCTCGGCCATCCTCCGGTTTATCTCCAACTACATAATTAATAATTTTAAATTAATCGAATAAATTATAAAAAATGTATTTAATTAAACAATTTTATTACTTACGTGGAGGTTAGTTGTGCGCCCGTATGTGGATTGATGTGTATCAACATTAAACGGATGAGCAATGCTCATCCGGTCCAAGTGAGTGGGTACACGCCCCGTATCCCGTTCCTAATAATTAAATTTATGTATTATATATATTAAATATATAATTAAATTTATTGAAATTAATTAAAAAATTAATAAACACTTACAATGATCATCGACTGCTCAAGGATGGACCGGGCTCCAGTCCGATGCCTGGACATCCCACCCCCAACGTCGGATCTCCGGTTGGCTTTAGCAATCTCACACTTCCTGATGTACGCAGGATCCAGCCACTCCCTCGTCAATGAATCCCACAACACAACATCATTATCATCCTTACCCAAGCTCTACGTCGTCCCATCGCTCCGCCATGCCATTCTCCATTCGTACATTAAATCCTTATACCGCTCTTGCGCCGATTTACAGAAATACTTGAACATAGCCTGGTCTGAGTACATATTCCGATCCCAAGTGGTTTGTTTCTGCACATATAATAAATTGTTTATTATTGAACAAATTAACAAACATTAATTAAATAATTAAGTAATTAATTACTACCTGAAATTCCTCGAAGTACGCCAACTTTTTTTGTTTTGGGACCTTCGACCAGGTAATTGCACCCGCAAAGATCGGTAAAGAGCCAAAAGCAATCGTGCATGCCCTGGAGACCTCGTTACCAGGTAACAATCTGTGACATTAATTAACAAACAAAACACATTATAAATTAAAACGAATGCGAAATTAATTAATTATTAATTACTCCATTAAACAATAAAAGTATTTAATTACTTACACTCCTCCACCTGTAACCCAAATGCGCTCCCGGCCATCCCGAGCAGGAACAACAGGATGGTCCCGGACAGACGAATGAGACGACGGCTGATCAGGCGACGGGTATGGAATGGGTGGCGGAGGCGACGATAATGGTGTTTGTGGCAGTGTAGGCGCCGGAGCCTCGGGTCTAAGTTTTGATCGACTCTTCCTCGATCGGCTACGTGACCCGGAGGCCCCGTGAGATCCCGAGCCACCAGAGGCACCAACACCATTTCCAGTCATCTATTTAATTTAAACATTTAAATTAATAAATTATATATATAATACTAATTAATTAATAATAAATTTCTTAATTTAATAAAAAACAATAATCTAATAAATTAAAATTTAATCCCTAAATAATAACCTATTTTAATCAATAATAACCTATTTTAATAAATAGTTTTTTATTCAATCAACAATACCTAATTTAATAAATAATAACTTATTTTAATAAATAATTTCCTATTTTATTCAACAATAACTAATTTCCTATTTTATTCAACAATAACTAATTTATTCAATAATTTTCAATTTTAATTAACAATTTTATATTTTAATTAACAATCTATAACCTAATAAATTTAGTAACAATTTTTTCTAACTTTAAAATAACAATTTCCTAATATAATTAACAAAGCCCCTAATTTAATCAATAATTTCATAATTAGTAAATCAACAATATTAACCTAGCTAATTATAACGTACAATATCATAATTTAATTATGTAATTAACTCCACTCCAACGTATATGCAAATTAAACAATAATATCAACTATATATATATAACATCAATTATGCAAAACATGCAATATCGATCTTAACAAATCACATCAATTTATTATAAATAACTATATACATCAACTAGCTATATATATATAGGCAATTATACACTTACAATATCAACTAATTAATTAGATATATCAACTACATACATTCAAAATAATTAACTATATACATCAACTACAAACAATTTCATATTAATCTATATAACAAATTAAATTAACACATGCAATTTAATTCATAATTATAGGCAATACAATATAACTTAAAAATTAATTACTAACAAATTAAGAAAGCGTACCGTATAGATTTTCTAATCGAGTTGAGAGAACACCTCGGCAGAGCCTCTTCTTCGCGCGATGAAGACGGGAGATAGAAACAGGGAGGAGGGATCGAGGAGGGAGGAGGCAGGGGGATCGACTTTCTTTCTCTCGAAAGAGAAAGAAGTAATTTGTTCTTCAGTTTATATACAAAAAAAATTGTCTTTACCGACGGAAATTTCCGTCGGTAATGACCAGATTTAAGTTTGGGAGTCAATCAAGAGGCGGTTAGTTAATGCGGGTCGGTTACCGACGGAAATTTCCGTCGGTAATGACCACATTTAATTTTGGGAGTCGATAAAGAGGCGGTTAGTTAATGCGGGTCGGTTAGCGACGGAAATATCCGTCGGTAAGGGCTAATTCAAATATATCCGCGCCCGTTTAAAATTATCACGTGAGGGCCCAATAATATGGCGCGGTTACCGACGGAAATTTACAATACTGACTGAAAAATCCGTCGGCCGGTGACCCAAAAACGACACCGTGTAGAGAGTTCTGAGTGTCCGTCGGCATATCCGTCGGCATTCCGTCCGGAAAGCCGACGGAAATTGAATTTCGTCGGCAGAGTCTTCTGACTTTGAATTCCGTCGGTAATCCGTCGGTACAGCCGTCGGAAAGGTAATCCGTCGGTATACGTCCGTCGGCAAAAACGAGCGTTTTTGTAGTGAATAAATTCTTTATATTTAAAGTTCAAGAATATACATGCATCTTGTTAAAATTTTATTTTTAAAATTTTTTTATTGTTAATATTTGGCCCCCGACTTAAAAATTCTGGGTCCGTCACTGTTTTCTGTTCTGACTTGAGCGTCAGAGTTCTCGGGTCGAAAATTCCTTTGATGTACTTTTGCAGGTATTGAAATGATCGGAGAAGACAAGCTTTGCAAGAATCCAACAGAAGGTCACTAATCTAAGATGCTTGATTAATTATTCAAGTGCATCATTTTTTGATATCAATGTATTAGTTAAATAATGGTTTAAATATATTTACTATGTAGTATAATTATTGTATTTTTCAATATGAAAAAAATAACTTTCGCATACACATGCAATGCATTATATTAAAAAAACATCATGCATAATTCGCGGAGACTCATCTAATACTCCCTCCGTGGCTCCATCCATGAAAAGTAGTCTCATTTGCCTTATATTATTTGTACACAAAATGTAGTCACATACCCTTTATGGAAACTATCACCCTTCAACCATCACTTAATTACTTAAACTGCCATCAACTTTATTCACAAACAATCACTTTATTCATAATAGACTCCACAATACCCTATAATACCCTTACTTTATCTACTTTTTTCTTAAAACATGTGTCCCACTTCTATGAGACTACTTTTCATAGATGGAGGGAGTAGATACTTATAGGCTTTATACTTAATTATGTTGATGTATCAATATTACAAAAAGTTGCATATTTGTATACTATTAATGTGAATTTATATTTTATTTTAAGTGTAGTGTGTGGTGGATTAATGGGTGTTTGAGCGTCCGTTAATCTCCACAATTATAAAATGGTTAGTTGCGGTACGTAATTAAAGTGTAAATATTCGACATTAACGGTGACAAATTAATCAAGGGATATGATCATATATGGAGTATTAAAATAAAGTAAAGTGGCTTTTCCAAATAAAGAAAATGAAAGACTGCCACATTATTTTGGGTAACATCAGTATTTGTCATATTGCACATGATCTACGGACACACTCATTCATTACAAACCTACTCTCTTTCTTTTTGATGATTTAATTTAATATACACCTCGTATTTAAATGGTTGATATTCAGCTTCATAAACAAACGTACGTGTTATGAACTCATATATATATAGTTGTAATATTTAATTTTATATAAGTATTTTTGAATATTAATAATAATAATAATAAATTAAATTAAGTTTTAATATATTTTAATAAAGATTTCATTTATTTCGTTTATATACGGATAATGTTTATACAGTCTATATGCAAACATCTTTTAATTTTTATATTTTAATTCATCATATTTAAATTATTATATACTTCAATCATTTTATATTGTTTGACACATTGTTGAAAAGTGTAATTTTTATTATTGAAAAGTGGAAGATTTTGTTATTGAAAAATGTAATTCTTATTATTGAAAAGTGGTAGATATTTTAACTGAAAAGTGTAATTTTTATTATTGAAAAGTGGTAGATTTTGTTATTGAAAAGTGTAATTCTTATTATTGAAAGTGGTAGATATTTTAACTGAAAAGTGTAATTTTTATTATTGAAAAGTGGTAGATTTTGTTATTGAAAAGTGTAATTCTTATTATTGAAAAGTGGTAGATATTTTAACTGAAAAATGTAATTTTTATTATTGAAAAGTGGTAGATATTTTAACTGAAAAATGTACTAATTTTTATTATTGAAAAGTGGTAGATGAAAAGTGTAATTCTTATATTATTGAAAAGTGGTAGATTTCATTACTGAAAAATGTAATTTTTATTATTGTAAAGTGGTAGATATTTTTTTTTAATTGAAAAGTGTAATTTTTATTATTGAAAAGTTGTAGATTTGGTTAGTGAAAAGTGTAATTCTTATTATTGAAAAGTGGTAAATATTTTGTAGTATTAAAATATAATTATTATTGAAAGATGGTCACATATTTTTATAGAATTAAAATATAATTATTAAAAAAAGATATTTAGTTACAAATTTTAGTGTTAAAATATAATTATTAAAAAAAATTAGTTACTAGAAATTTGTAGGTTGGAGGAAGAGTTAAACTCGTGACCAGAAACTTATAAAGGGTTTTTGAAACCACTTGGACAGCGATTAGTTAGTTGTAAATTTCTGCTTTTATTAATACATAAAGAACTAAACTGTGCATTAGTGTGCACGTGCACCTTGTGCACAAGAGACCAAATCTTTAGTCTTAATTATTGCTTTAATTTTTTTTTTATTATTTTAGCTATTTTACCATTTCTCCCGGCCCTATTCTCTTTTTTTTTTTTTCTCATTTTTGTCTCAATCTTTTATAATAATGAAGGGTAAATTTGTAAAAAAAAATTGTTCTTTAATTATACACAAAATACATACATTATGAGACGGAGAAAATAATAATTGCACTGTTAATATTTTATTAAAACACTTAAAAATTGTTATATAATTTTTTTTGAAAATAAAAATTGTTATATAATTATTAAATATACATAAAGCTTAATTGTAATTATTTTTTTATTAAATGCCCCCTTTGTGATTTGATTAAAAAAGAATAATATAATGAAATGTAAAAAGTGGTAATTTGTTAAAGTTTAAAAGAGAATTGTTAGTTTTCATTAGAATGGACGAAAAAAAAAATCAGTAACTTTCACTGAGACAATAAGAGTAGTATATAATATTAGTACATTTACATATATATATATATATATATATATATATGGTCAACGGATTGTCTACAATAATGGAAAAATGAATATTCAACGTATCTTTGATAGAAGAATGAATATATGTTATATCTTCATTCATATTCTTCACTCCCCCTCAAGTTGGATCGTGAAGGTTGCATACGCCCAACTTGTCGACTAAAAAATGGAAACGTTCATGGTCAAGAGCTTTTGTGAAAATATTTGCGACTTGAAGTGTAGTAGAGGAGGGACAAGGTGACAAAGTGGGATAGCTCAAGTGGTTAGAGCACCACTACCTAGGCCTTAGGTCCTGGGTTCGAGTCATGGGGAGGGGAAAAAAAGGGATGGGTATTTAACTTCCATCAAAAAAAAAAAAAAGAGGAGGGACAAGGTTCGATCGTCTTTGCCTCACTTTCTCCCTCACAAAGTAACAATCCATCTCTACATGTTTGATTAACTCATGATAAACAAGATTATGTTATATAGGCTTGTTTGTTGCTAGTACAAAGAAAAAATTGCATTCAATTAAGAATCAATTTTTTTTCAGTAGTGTGGATTGAGTTATAATAACAATATATTTATATAAGTTTTGATCAAAACACCACTATTTATAAGTTAGTTGCCTTGGTGAAGATTGTTGTGACAATAATAACTTGGTCAAATCTACCATCTCAAAATATAATTTCATCTAAAAAATACTACAACAAATTACAATTTTAATGAACAATAACTATTTTGTCTATAATAACTTGGCGAAATCAACCATCTCAAACTCAGGTACAAGGAGAGACAAAGAAATGAAAATATGCACGTCAAAAAACTAAAATATAAGAACAACACATGAATTGATCAGCATTAAATAAAAAAGTCAAACATTAGTTTTATAGATATCAAAGTGAACGACCAAAATTAAAAATGAAATACAGATTTACCGTACACTACAAAAAAGAGGTGTTTTACCGACGGATATTCAGTAGGTATTGGCTCTTGCCGACGGATTTACCGACGGATTTCATCCGTCGTCGATGAATTGGTCGGTGTGGGTTACTGACGAAAAATATGCGTCCGTCGGTATATACCGACGGATTCAAACCAACCCGTTTTCAAACCGGGTCGCCCGTACCGACGGATTCAATTCCATCGACAGTCAAGCCAACCCGTTTTCAAACCGGGTCAAGTTTCCGTCGGTAGAGCCGTCGGTATATTTTGGACATAAATTTTATTATTTTAATTTACCGACAGAATTTTCCGTCGGTAAGTACCAAATTTTTTTTAAAAAAATGATATTCCGTCGGCTCGCCCGTCGGCATTACCGACGGAATTTCCGTCGGTAAGTACCAAACATTTTTTTAAAAAATTATATTCCGTCGGCCTGTCCGTCGGCATTACCGACGCTAAACCGACGGAATATTCCGTCGGTAAGTACCAAAAATTTTAAAAAAAAAATTATTTGTGATCGGGATCCGACCCGATCAAAATTGCTTAAATAATTCAATACACAAATCTACATTAGATCCAACAGAATAAACAAAATCGAACTCAGTTGGGTGACATAAATTTACATTAGATCCAACAGAATAAATAAAATCGTCGTCCTTTGCCTGAGCAAACAGCAACTTGTTGGTTGATTTTTGAAACATTACTTTCAATATCATCCTTTTGGCTTTAGGCGTTGCTTGCTTCAAATTTTATTAATCTAGCAATCTTTGTGTGTGTGTTGTAGTATTGAGTAGGAGATCAGACAGCGGAGTTTGGGAAATTAAAGACAGCTCCACAACCTATTTTTCACATAAGGAAATTAATTAATATATAAAATTACAAGAGGATTATAAGATAAATCGTTTAAAAAAGAATTACAAGAGGGTAAGAATCTTATTTTCCATTTATTCACAGAGTAAGAATTAGATCAGTTTAATTACTAGGAAAGAGAAGAACTTGCAGGAAAGAGAAGAACTTGATTAAACTGTCCTTCGCCGACTCCATCCCTGCCATTTCAAAATCAATTCCAGAGAATCAAGATTCAATTGTCATTTTATATATTTAAACATAAATTAAATTATCATAAAAATTGAACATACCTCAACAATACTACGAGATCAAGTAACTTCATTAGGCTCGCATAGTTTCGGTCGGTCTCAGCAAACTTCATTACTACAACATCAAATATATGATTTATCAATTCATAAATAGATCCAACACCTAAATGTTGAAAAAGTACTTGAAGGTAAAGACAAAACTAGTCAACAACAGTATGTTGAAATTTTATTCATAAAATAGTACTAATTTTTGTATACTAGTCTTTTTCTCGAAATCTAGAAATAAAAAAGAGAAACATGAAAGGGGGCGCTCTATCACTTTAAAATTTAAATGGTAAAAAAACCATTATTTATTAATTTAGAAACACAAACTGAGTAAATAGATGGGTGGAAGAGTTTAATAAAATTAAATCTTACATGACAAAACTTGTAAAAATTGTAAATCTTTACCATATACATTAATAAAATACTAGTGTACAGTTTTGAAAATTTGCAAATCACCGTATTCAAATTATAACTAATGGACTTTAATTTCTTGGTACACCAAAATAATAATTACTCCGTTTCAGAAAATTTACTGCATTTGAATTTAAATTTTATTAAAAAAATTGTCATTTTTATCTCACTTCCACCATCAAAAGATTCAAAACAACTCCCATAACATCAAAACAACCATCATCTTCAAAACTCTTAAGAAAAAAAAAAAAACTCTATTGTTCGAAAAAAAATGAAAACAGATTATATGTTCGAAAAAAAAATATTGAACATAGATTAAACGTTCGAAAAAAAATATGAAAAACATATTAAATGTTAGAAAAGAAATCGGACACAAGAAAATTTTCGAACAAATACAAAAAAAATCCAAAACCCTAATTTTTTTTAGATATGTAAAAACGTACCTTTTAAACGAAGACGGCGACGGCAGAGGAGGCGGTGGGCGACGGCTTTCTTGGAGAGAGGATGGGCGACGACTGCAGGTAGGGAGGATGGGCGGCGGCCGCGGCCACGGCAAGGAGGGGATGGGCGGACTCTGCCGGTATGGAGGAGGGTGTGCGAACGGTCGCAGCGAGAAGGAGCACGAACGGCCGGAGAAGGGGGTGGCGCCGCTGCGAACGTGGGCAAGGGGCAGCATGTGGCGAAGCCTAAAGGAGGAGACGGTCGGAAGGGGATGCGTGGAGTGGGGGAGAGAGAGAGGGAGAGGGAGAGACATAGAGAGAGGGAGGGAAAATACGCGTGAAATGAGAGAAAGTTACATTTATATTCGGAAATGGCGACGGAAATGGCGACGGATATTTCGGTCGGCTTTGGCTCATTGCCGTTAGAGACGGAAATGGCGACGGATATTTCGGTCGGCTTTGGCTCGTTGTCGTTAGCGACGGATCATTGGATTTTTATAACCAAATGATAAATAATTAAATTATAAGTTATAACCAAATGATAAATAATGAAATCTTATAAATTGTACAAAATAAAATAGCTAGGTTACATTAATTTAATATTCATCTTCATCTTCGTCTTCATTTTCATTATTTGCCACATCTTCCTCTTCCTCCTCATCTTCTTCATCCTCATCTTCTTCACCCTCCCTCTCGTCATGTTCATTCTCCTCCTCATGTCCACTATCGTTTTCAATAACAATCAATTGTGGATTTGCAGCCGTCAAGTCTACCGAAAGATTAAAATCTCCCGCAAACACTTCAGTTTGATTCTCTATTTGTTCCATTTGAAACGGAGGTTCATCTTCATCGTTGTTTTCCTTTTGGGGGACCTCCACCATTGACCTTGCCTTCACTTTGCAAACATCCACCTGTATTGCACTGGACCACCAATCCTAGCTTCATACGCTAAGTGAACAGGTAAGTGTTCCATCGAGTCAAAGAAGCTAGGTGGGAAAAAACGTTCCAACTTACACAAAATAACTGGAATGTCTCGTTCCAAACGATTCATATCATCAACCTTGATTGTTGTAGACGTTAAATCTCTAAAAAAGAGACTTAATTCAGTGACAGCCCTCCACACATTCAGAGGAAGAAATTCTCGAAACGCAATAGGTATCAAGCGCTGCATAAAAACATGACAATCATGACTCTTCATCCCTGCAACTTTGCCTTTTGTTGTTTCTACGCATCGACTCATGTTTGACACGTAGCCGTCTGGAAATCTTAACTCTTTAATCCACCTACACAATTCCTGTTTTTGTGCCTTATCTAGTGTGTAGCAAGCCTTTGGATATTTACCTGTACGGGTATCCTGTTCCAACTCATCACGGCGACAGATAGTGTTCAACTCTTCCCTGGACTTTGGAGTATCTTTCGTCTTGCCTTCTGTGTTCATGATTGTGTGAAACACATTGTCAAACACATTCTTCTCAATGTGCATGACATCCAAATTGTGTCGGATCAATAGTGAACTCCAATATGGCAAGTCCCAAAAAATACTCTTTTTCTTCCAGTTACCTGGGATTCCTTTGTTGTGTTCTTCTGCATTTTCCTCCGTAGTTTTTTTCAAACCCGTCCACTCAATCTCATGTAACAGCCTTTGTCCTGTACGATTAATAAATGTTTGAATAAATGTAACCCAAAAAAACATGTTAAAATAAATGTATAAAATACCATTTCGAAGGGGCGGTCGATTGTTTGTGACTGTTCTATTCTCCGTGAAGTCCACCTTATTCCTTCGAAATAGATGATCTCGAGGTAAAAACCTTCGGTGATTATCGAACCATGAAACTTTTCTACTCTTCGGGAGACTGAAAGCTTCAGAATATTCCATACAATACGGACAAGCTTGCTTTCCGGCTGTACTCCACCCGGACAACATAGCATATGCAGGAAAGTCGCTAATGGTCCACAATAAAGCAGCACGCATCGTGAAGTTCTGTTTCCTAGAAACATCATACGTTTGGACTCCGTTATCCCATAGGAAGATCAAGTCTTTAATAAGAGGCTGGAGATAAACATCAAGTTTATGCTTTGGATTCGACGGACCAGGCACCAATACAGTCAGAAACATTGTTTGAGGTTTCATGCACATCCATGGAGGTACATTATACGGAGTCAGTATCACCGGCCACAAAGAATACTTCTTTCCATAACTCCCAAACGGTGCAAAACCATCAGTACTCAAGCCTAATCTCACATTCCTCGGTTCACAAGAAAATCCTGGAAACACGTTATCAAGGTGTTTCCAGGCTTCAGAGTCGGACGGGTGTCTCATATCCCCAGCCTCAGTATCTTCAGAATTTCTTGCATGCCACGTCATGTGTTGAGCTGTAGCACTAGATTGAAACAATCTCATTAAACGAGGAATGATAGGAAGATAATACATCCTCTTATGTGGCACTTTCTTTTTTCTCTTGCTCGATTGACCACCTGGTCCCTTCTGTCGTGGCTCTTTGTACCGGGGATGGCCACACATTCTACACATAAGAAGATCGCTATCGTCATCACCCCAGTATAACATGCAACCATTCACACAACAATCAATCTTCTCAACCGGCAAACCCATATTCTTCATCAGTTGTTTGCTCTGATGAAACGTCGTAGGTACTTTATTATCGACAGGACAAATCTCACTGCATAATTGTGTCATTTGCTCATATGCTCTGTTAGATAGCTTGTTCTCCGTCTTGATAGCCATAAGTCGAGCATTAAATGACAACTGATAATGAGAATCACACCCTGGGTACAAATCTTGATCGACTAATTTGAGCATCTCATAAAACTGAAATGCTTCATCCGTTGGTTCCTCCTCTATATTTGACATACCAGCTTCCATCACCATTGTTTGATACATATCGGGTTCTTCCACCCCAAACTCTTGATCGTTACTGGTGCCGACATGCTCAACGTGTACTGGTTGTTCATAAATTGCAGTAGTGTAATAGTACAAGACTTGATCAAAATTATAAGGACACCGTTGTTCGCCATGACTTGTCCAATTATAGTAATTATCAACGAACCCATTCATAACAACGTGTACTAAGACTTCATCAATGCTTTTAAATGATCTATTCTGACATTTCTTAGCATTACACGGACACCTAATACAATCCTCAGACATGTAATGTGGGTGTAGCTTTGCAAATTCAACAAATGACACGAGTTTATCATAAAATTCAACATTAACATTTCCTAAAACGAGCCTAGGAGTACAATACATCCACCGACGATCCGGAAATTCCATCTGTTAAACAATTTGACCAAATTAAAATTATACACTAAAAATTAAACACTAAAAGTAAAAACTATGTAGTAAAATTACACACTAAAAAATTAAACACCAAAAATTAAACTATGTACACTTAATTAATAGAAAAACATACCTTAAATTTTCGCTTGTTTTGAGGTTCGGGGACAATTTTCAATACTACATGCCGACGGAAATGTCATTCCGTCGGTATATCCTGCGCCTAAATTCCGTCGGTATTGTCAATACCGACGGATAATTTAAGTCGGTAACACCAATTTCAAATGTATGTCAAATCCGCCAGATTCCGTTGACCAATTTTCAGTCGGTATTCCCATTGCCGACGGAAATTATCCGGCGGCATTGAACATGTGTCTATACCGACGGAATAACTTTCCGTCGGTAAAAGACGCGTATAAAAAAAATAAAAATTACAGAAAAATATATACACACTCAAAACAACCTACTTCTTAACAAACATCAAAAAACAAAAAAAATACAGAAACTCATGTCTTCATCTTCCACATTCATGAAAATTGTGGTATGCCATTGTGGAAAAGAAGCTCGTGTGTGCATTTCGAAGCAAGAAAAAAGCAGAGGTAGACTATTTTATACTTGCCCAGATTCACTAAGTGGTCTTGGATGCTCCTAACATCAGAAGTAGAATTTCAAGCTGGACAAGTTCAAAAGCTAAAGAAGCAGAGGAACTTTCTTATCATGGCCATAATATTATGTGTTCTACCCTATATGTTCAAATTTATAGGCTGGATGTAATCATAAGTTTATGTCTCTAATATGTATTGCTAAATTTATGCCTCTAATATGTATTGCTAAGTTTATGTAATGCTAAGTGTATGCATGTAATGTAACCACAACAACAACCTTTCTTCAAGGCAATTTTCAATGAAAATGTTGTTTATCTATCACATAGAGTCTCCCATCACATTCACATTCACATAAACACAAACATGAAAAAACAGAGTACATTCAAACATAAATGAAGATCCAATACAGATCACATCCAAAATCACACATAAAACATAACTAAAATTAATATACACATTCTTAACACATAAAACACACATAACTAAAATTAAACAACTAATACTTAAACATAAAAGTAAATAGTTCAACAATAATGCAGATAAAAATAAATAGTTCTACAAGACATAAAAGTAAATAGTTCTACGAGACATAAAAATAAAATTGTTCAACAGAAAAAAAAAAATTTTGTTCAAAGACACTCATGGACCAAAGGTCCACAAATCATCAATATTAGGGTCGCCAACGAACTGCTGACCCAGATCGACGATGTCATCATCCTGCTGCATGGTCGGGACATAGTCTGAGGAGGCTGGGGGGGCTGAGGAGGCTGGGGGGGCGCCTGGGGGAACATACGCCGTCGGTAGAGGAGCTTGCATGGTTCTCTGATAAACCTCCTCGATCCTCTCGTCCGACCACCCCATCTCTCGACCCATATTCACATGCATCACATGCATGAAATGGTTGAATTGTGCCATCGTCACATCAGGAGTTGGGGTGGAAGATACGGAACCCTGCGATGCCGTCTGGGACGGACCAGCGCCGGACCTGACATCACCGCTCATACGACCAAGGCCCAGAACTCGTCCGCGGGTGGTGGGGGCAACTTCCAAATAAGCCCGGTCCACCTCCTCGACTGTAGGGGCACTGCTGGTTCCGGCTTGAGTAGGGTCGACTTGAGTTCCGATCTCGGCCATCCTCCGGTTCATCTCCAACTACATAATTAATAATTTTAAATTAATAGAATAAATTATAAAAAATGTATTTAATTAAACAATTTTATTACTTACGTGGAGGTTAGTTGTGCGCCCGTATGTGGATTGCTGTGTATCAGCATTAAACGGATGAGCAATGCTCATCTGGTCCAAGTGAGTGGGTACACGCCCCGTATCCCGTTCCTAGTAATTAAATTTATGTATTATATATATTAAATATATAATTAAATTTATTGAAATTAATTAAAAAATTAATAAACACTTACAATGACCATCGACTGCTCAAGGATGGACCGGGCTCCAGTCCGATGCCTGGACATCCCACCCCCAACGTCGGATCTCCGGTTGGCCTTAGCAATCTCACACTTCCTGATGTACGCAGGATCCAGCCACTCCCTCGTCAATGAATCCCACAACACAACATCATTATCATCCTTACCCAAGCTCTGCGTCGTCCCATCGCTCCGCCATGCCATTCTCCATTTGTACATTAAATCCTTATACCGCTCTTGCGCCGATTTACAGAAATACTTGAATATAGCCTGGTCTGAGTACATATTCCGATCCCAAGTGGTTTGTTTCTGCACATATAATAAATTGTTTATTATTGAACAAATTAACAAACATTAATTAAATAATTAAGTAATTAATTACTACCTGAAATTCCTCGAAGTACGCCAACTTATTTTGTTTTGGGACCTTCGACCAGGTAATTGCACCCGCAGAGATCGGTAAAGAGCCAAAAGCAATCGTGCATGCCCTGGAGACCTCGTTACCAGGTAACAATCTGTAACATTAATTAACAAACAAAACACATTATAAATTAAAATGAGTGCGAAATTAATTAATTATTAAACAATAAAAGTATTTAATTACTTACACTCCTCCACTTGTAACCCAAACGCGCTCCCGGCCATCCCGAGCAGGAACAACAGGATGGTCCCGGAGAGACAAATGAGACGACGGCTGAGGCGACGGGTGTGGAATGGGTGGCGGAGGCGACGATAATGGTGTTCGTGGCAGTATATGCGGCGCCTCGGGTCTAAGTTTGGATCGGCTCTTCCTTGATCGGCTACGTGACCCGGAGGCCCCGTGAGATCCCGAGCCACCAGAGGCACCAGCACCATCTCCAGTCATCTATTTAATTTAAACATTTAAATTAATAAATTATATATATAATACTAATTAATTAATAATAAATTTCTTAATTTAATAAAAAACAATAATCTAATAAATTAAAATTTAATCCCTAAATAATAACCTATTTTAATCAATAATAACCTATTTTAATAAATAATTTTTTATTCAATCAACAATACCTAATTTAATCAATAATAACCTATTTTAATAAATAATTTCCTATTTTATTCAACAATAACTAATTTATTCAATAATTTCCAATTTTAATTTCCAATTTTCTATTTTAATTAACAATCTATAACCTAATAAATTTAGTAACAATTTTTTCTAACTTTAAAATAACAATTTCCTAATATAATTAACAAAGCCCCTAATTTAATCAATAATTTCATAATTAGTAAATCAACAATATTAATCTAACTAATTATAACGTACAATATCATAATTTAATTATGTAATTAACTCCACTCCAACGTATATGCAAATTAAATAATAATATCCACTATATATATAACATCAATTATGCAAAACATGCAATATCGATCTTAACAAATCACATCAATTTATTATAAATAACTATATACATCAACTATATATAGGCAATTATCCACGTACAATATCAACTAATTAATTAGATATATCAACTACATACATTCAAACTAATTAACTATATACATCAACTACAAACAATTTCATATTAATCTATATAACAAATTAAATTAACACATGCAATTTAATTCATAATGATAGGCAATACAATATAACTTAAAAATTAATTACTAACAAATTAAGAAAGCGTACCGTATAGATTTTCTCATTTTCTAATCGAGAGTTCACCTCGCCAGAGCCTCTTCGCGCGATGAAGACGAACGAACACGAAACAGGGAGGAGGGACGATAGAAACAGGGAGGATGGGGGGAGCTTTTCTTTCTCTCGAAAGAGGAAAATGTAATATGTCTTCAGTTTATATACAAAAAAAAAATTGCCTTTACCGACGGAAATTTCCGTCGGTAACCTTAATTTACAATACCGACTGAAAAATCTGTCGGCCGGTGACCCAAAAACGACACCGTGTAGAGAGTTCTGAAAGTCCATCGGCATTTCCGTCGGCATTCCGTCGGCAGAGTCTTCTGACTTTCAATTCCGTCGGTACTGCCGTCGGAAAGGTAATCCGTCGGTATACTTCCGTCGGCATAACCGCGCGTTTTTGTAGTGGTAAAAAAAAAGGGTGGGAAATCTAAATATGAAAAGGCGATATTGAATTTATATATTTATGATGATGATTTGTATTATCCAATATGGTACGAGATCACTTGTGCCATTTTTTACATTTCACTTTCTAATGTAAAAAAATAATCAAGGTCGACATATTAAAGATCCAGCATGATAATGAAACACGAAAAGTGAAACAGATGAATTAGTGTAATTTTAAACCGATGTCGTGATACATAGGCTGTTAGTATAGATGTCCTAGAGACAAACATTATAAGGACATTATACTTGATTATATTCGGTTATTTAAGAATTATTAACTTTAGTAATAATATTCGGTGATACACTTATAGAATGTTATGTTTGATTGTTTGCATTTATTCTTATATGTGTTCTCATGAACCAATGATGTAATTGAGATGTGAGATCTCGATTGACTATATCATGCATGGTTCTTAAAGTAGCCCCAATCAAGGATCATCGAGATTGGGATATCGATGATGCGATTGAGATTGGTATGCGATTTGCATCATATCCTTAGAGGATGTAGTGGTTCTCACAACTGCGAGATACTAGGTATCTCATGATGGATGCACAGATACTTTGAGAGTATTGACTTGCCCAATCGAGAAACCGTTTGGTGTATTCTATTTACGTGTCTATGGGAATATCGATTTGTGGAGCAATGTAATGTCCTTCGACTTGAGGTCAATACACGCGACATGTATGGCGTTATGAACTTTGATCATGACCGACGCGTGCACTCCTAACGGGGTAGATTAGGCATGTGTTGGACACACCATTTAGTACATGTGCGCGGTAGTTGAGCCAAGAATTGGATTCATTCCTCAAATAGATTTAGAGAGAATACTCGTCTTCTCAGAACTAATTGGATTGTTAGTCAATGGTCAATGCACGTCACATTTGGAATGATGTTCAAATGCGACACTGTGATCAATTAGTAGAATGAGATAACGTGATTAAATTATTGGAATAGACACATCATCATGTTCTAGATTTAATCGGAGTATTCGTGAATGAAAGGATCATATCATTGTGAGCTTCACATTATAGGTTGTTGCTATTTCCTCGCAACGTACCTCACATATTGAGATTGTCTGGTTCATTGTCTAGGGTTCTGCTAAGACCGTTAGTTTGACTAATCGCTTGATATGTGAGGGCATATGGGTCACACAACAAGTAGTCTTAATTTACGAAGTAAAGTTGGATGAATTAATTATTTGATTTGATCAAGATATTTAATTTATGGAGAAATATAGAATAATTATATTTTATAGAATTATAACTTATTTAATTAAATTAGATTTAATTAATAAGATGATATATTAGAAATATCATAGGTAAAATATGTACTTGGGCTCAAGTCCATGTGCACAGATAGGGTTTCTGTTTTACTATATAAATACCTCTAGGTTAGAGGTTCTGAGTCGTAACAATTTATTACTCATAATATTTCTCTGTTCTCTCTATAGAATTCTCCTAGCAATTCTTTTAGAGAATTCCAATCTGGATCACAAGTTCGTACACGAGGATTACGTGGATACCGTAGTAGATGATCGGCATCTCGCATACGAATTACTGTAAGGATTATTAATGTTTTAATTATCCGTCAATTATATTATACAGTCATATCAGGAATCTGTGTTGGTAAAATAAATTTTAAACTTCCGCTACGAACATGGTGTTCGTACTCAAAAACTCAATAGTGGTATCAGAGCTCCAGGCTGATTAATGACTGTACTACATAATTATATATCATTTGTAAGTAAAATATTTGCGTGTTGTGTTTCAATTCTGTTTTGCCCAAATTAATTCACGTATGCAACTTAAGAGTTTTGGATTTTGAAATCAAAACCTTAGTTGTTAAAATCTGCTTTCTTTATAACCAAAATCAATATTACTGTGTATAGATGGATTTAGTTTCTGGGACAACTATTCAAAATACACATAATCACTGAATTTTAATGTTTTTTATTTTTTTTAATTAATTCAATGTAAAAAAAAAGGAGGGAGCAGTTACGCAGAAAGCAGAAAACTCCTGGTTCTTCTCCTAGCGAATTCTTTCTGGATCACATACAAGTTCGTAGACGAGGATTACGTGGATACCGTAGTAGAGGATCAACATCTCGCATACGAATTACTGTAAGGATTATTAATGTTTTAATTATCCGTCAATTTTGTTATCCACTCATATCAGAAATTATTGGTGAAATAAATTTTAAGCTTCCGCGGCTACGAACATGGTGTTCATACTCAAAAACCCAACATGTGCTTGTGTGGGGGGTTTGTAGATAATTCATTTACAGGAACATCTCCATACTTGAGGGTAATATTGTTCGTCATTAGTAGAATAGTGCGACGGCGGATCAGGTACGTTGACGGCGACCGCCTTGCATGGTTAGCATGGTGAAAGAATTTTGTCTCATCTAAAAGTCCGAACTTGTAGAATTGTGGAGAATTAATTCTTGTATATTAATTCCTAACACTCTCCCTCACTCGCCGGATTAACACCTCTTACCCTTTTTAGGGAGGAGGCCCATCGAGTGGACAATTTAAATGGGTGTAGTGTTTTCAACAGGAATCAGGTCGTTTTTGCCCGGTTTGCTCTGATATCATGAAAGAATTCCGTCTCATCTAAAAGTTCGAACTTGTAGAGAGGTGAGAAATTAATTCTTGTATATTAATTCCTAACACATGGCAACCCGTTTGCAACTCGGATAGGCTGAACTCATCACCTTTACACTTTGCATGCTCAACAATAACAAACACATGATCAAACATATTATCCAACCCAAATGTCGTCTCTTCATTTCGTTAAACTTTTTTTGTTTCACAAAATTAATATACTTGTATGGTGTAATGTTTTTTCTCATTCACAGAGGCTTTAAAAAGAGCAGGAAATGAAAAATGCTATGCTATTTATGCTATACATGGAAATAAAAGATATGGTCAAATGAATATTTGATGTATCTCTTTGTAGAAGAATGAATATATGTTGTATCTTCCTTCATATTCTTTCACATTATAACCAAATTAAATTGTATTATGCAATTATAAGTACTAATGCGATGGCAATAATAAATTATATAAAGTCGCTTTACCAATAATAAATTCTCCACCTATATAAAAAATATTTATGTATAATAAATTCGCATACCAACAATAATTTTCCCACCTACAAGCAGTACTAATGCGATGGCAAATAATAAATTTCAGACGACCGATATTTTAATATTGGAGAATTTGCCAATAGATAATATTCCTCCCCTCATAATAAGTTTCAATAGTTTAAGTATAGCTGCTCCATAAAAATTGTTTACACATATACACTATTAGGCCAATTTTTGGGGATTACTATTACATTTTTTCTTTTTTTTAAATCTGTATTTAAAGTCTAAAGATTTAAACATATTTTGGAGGGACGAAGAATTTTTTTTTTTTTTTTAAGACGGATGGACGAAGAAGTTAAGTACCAATATTAATTGTAAGTTCCATTTCACCCTTACCTTTTTTCATATCGATCCCACACCATTCTCTCTGATCACTCACATATATGTACACGTCCAATCAAAGTTGAGGCCCCTTTCTTCTTTTTCCACATATTCCTTTTCATAAATCGTTCAATATTTGTGATAATATATTTATCGTTCAATTGAGATAATAAACTTTTAGATAAAATCATTTAATAATCACGTTCATTCTTTAAAATTTACTGTTTTAACAACGAACTTAATACTCCATCCGTCCCACAAAGATAGCTACATATTCTTTTTTTGAATGTCCCAAATTATAGTTATTTCCTCTTTTACTTTAGTATTAAATGTTTTATTGTCAATTTTACCCCTAATTAATAAGAGTAATTAATTCTTAACAGATTTTGGAGTATGAAATTTTAAGGGTAAAATTGGTACATTAGCTAAACTTGACTACATTTATTGATTTTTCTTAATCTGTGTGTAAAGTCAAATGTAGTTATTTTTGTGGGAAGGAGGGAGTAAATAAATGGAGTACTAACATAAATATGCTTATGATTTCACCAATAAGGTCTTTTCACATAGAGTTTTTTTAAATAAGAAATTAATTTCAAATTAAGGTCAAAATCCACCTTAAATGTACTATTTTACCCTTAATATTTAAAACTGAGTTTTAATATATTAATTAGTCAACGATTTTAAAATTTGAAATGCAAATATTTCTCAAATCAAATTAGATCTTTTCTTCAAAAAAATCTCTGACTTGATTATGCAGAAAGATCTGCAGAAAAATCTCTGAATGCAGAAAAAAAAAAATACTAAAGTTGCATTAGCATATAAATAATGCAGAATTAAAGTTGCATCATCATATAGATAATGCAGAAGTGTGCAGTAAATTATGTGCATCCGCTTCACCATTAACATCAGTCTTCTCGACTGTGATTGTGACACTGAGTAAAGTGTTCTCAGTTCCCACCAAGGAAGGCCCACAAGCAAAATCCCGTGTGGTGAAGACATGGGCTGAAATAAGTCAATCTCTAAATTGCTACCTTTAAACCTCAAAACTCAAACTCATGAAAACTCTCAGTATTTGAGTTAGAGATTAAGCAAAACCACTCACAATTTTGTTTAATGAATTCAACCATTACATAAGATTTTTGAGCAACAGAGAGATCTTGGGTGAATGCACGCATGGGATCCTACGACTCTTGAACAAATGATGAGTGTACGAGTAAAGAAGAGAAAAAGCACGAGTAAAGGGCGTAATACATAATTATACAAGGTCAATTGACAGTGCGTGCGCAGTTGTGCTTCTGGTTTGCATATACATCAAATTAAGGAATTACCCGGAGGACTGCGAAGGAGAAGGAGATCGGCGAGATTGAGCTTGAGGCGCCATAGCTGATTCTGATTTCTTCAAATCCACCTATTAATAATGCAAATTAGATCTTTTTTTGAATCATCCTCTTCACCATTAACATCAATCTTTTCAAATTGACCAAAATTAACATTGATTCTGTATAATTCAAATTGTGAATTGAGAAAAGAAAGTCAAACGAATTAAACCAATTCCCACGATCTTTGAATAAATTGAAAACAGACGATGTTTTAATTGGCGTGTATTAAGGAATATTAAAAGGAAGAAATAAAAGTTTGGTCAAATTTACCGTAAGAATACCCCTTTTAATATTTTAAATTTAAATTGGGTTAGATATATTAAATAGGCGTGAGTTAAGGAATATATTATATTTTAAATTTAAATTGGGTTAAGGGCATTATGGGCTATTTACGTCCAATTTTGGCCTAATTCGAAATGATTTTAAATTTTGCACTAAATTGAAACAATACCTATAGGAAAGACCCTTTTTGTAAAAGATCCCTTTAAATTAAGCTCTCCGTAAATTGTGTATGTTTTTCTCTATGAATGTTCACATAATTTGTATATATGTATGTGCAAAGAGGTGGGGATGAATGATTAAATTTGAAAAAAGGAAAACTCGAGTGACATAAGTGAAATTTTCTTATTTTTTTATTATTTTAAAAATAATATAAGAATATTTTGATAATTTTATATTTTTTTTCATAAAATTAAATGTTTTATATTACTAATTATATTCCTCCTGCTCAATGCATCTTACTCACTATTTTGTTTTCAATATTATCGGAAATGTAAATCAAAGTAAATTTTTATTAGCAAAAAATAAGGATTCTAAATCATCTCTACTTAAAAAAAAAAAAGACAAAGTGGGATAGCTCAAGTGGTTAGAGCACCACTACCTAAGCCTTAGATCCTGGGTTCGAGTCATATGGAGGGGAAAAAGGGATGGGTATTTAACTTCTATAAAAAAAAAAATCTCTACTTAAAAAAAATAAAAAGTTAAGGTTCATCATATACTCAATCAAAACTACGTTATTTGCTTATTGAAGTGGACTACCAACGACAATCCTATCCCTACTCAGGCGAACTCGACTCGCTTTACAGAGAAACTCAGTTGCCCGACAGGATTTCAATGACACTCAGACCTCTTGTTAAGCTTATAAGTTTAGAACTTTTCTTTTTGGTAAAGTCTAGTATGCACTCGAGTGCATGTTATGTTATGCACCCTAGTCCATGTTGCACTTTTCAATTTTACTGACTTACACTTTTTGATAAATGGTGTTGCATTTTTCAATTATTATTAAAAATATTATTATACAGTTTAATAATTAAAAAATGCAACACCATTTACCAAAAAGTGTAAGTCAGTAAAATTGAAAAGTGCAACATGGACTAGAGTGCATACTAGATCAACCAATTCTTTTTTAATTCACAGCCTTTACTGTCATTTCAAATAATATTTTATTTATTTTCTATATATATACGCACTCAATGCACAACTGCATTAATTCCTAAGAATAATGGTATATATGTCTTATTCGGCTCCATCTTCATCATCATGATTGATTCATTTCTCCTTTCACTATATCAATTTAATTAGAGTTCAAATTCATTTTTTCCATAATTTTAAACATTTTTTTTAAAAGGTGACAAATAATTTAAGACTTTCTCATAACACAGTAATTAATCTGATTTTTTTTTTTTTTTGTGTGTAAAGGTCCAAAAAATTTGCATCAATATCACGTCGTTTGTGGAATTTTGAAAAGTACTTTTGAACTGAAAACGGACCAATTAAAATATTTTGAGACAAAATAAAAAAATCTTAAATATTTTGAAACCTTTTTGTAAAAAAGTTCAAAGTAAGGGACCAATTTGAATTTCAACTCATCTTAAAATTCACTTTCTTCCATAATTTTAAACTTTTGTGTAATTTTTTTTGTAAAAGGTGTAAAAGAATATACGACTTTCAATGTCGTCTAACAACACCGTAATTGATCTGTTTTTTTATTCTTTCTTTGTTGGAATTTAAATTTTTTGTCTCATAACTTTAAACTTTTTGGTAGGAGGTCTAAAAAATATGTGTCAATACCCACATCGTTCATGGAATTTTGATGATTTTTGAACTGAAATTGGACCAATAAAAAAATTATGGGACAAAATTAAAATTCTTAAATATTTTGGAACTTTTTGAGGAAAAGTCCAAAGTTAAGGGACTAAATAGAATTTCAGATCGTTTAATAATTATAACAAATTTTTAATATTTTTAATACATATAGTTTATTGAGTGATGTCAATTAATTTATAAAGTAATACTACAATATTTTCTACACAAATTAACATGTTTGTCCGTGTAAAATATTTTAGTATTACTTTATAGACGTAGTGGTGATATGTGATCTTGCAAATTGCATGGTGCAACTATTTAGTGTGCATGCAAGTATTATACACAAACTTGTTAATTATGAGATAATTAGTTTTCATTATGTATATATTATTGGGATTAAAAAAATTTAGTCCAATAAATTGAACTGATTTTAATTTTTTTTTCAGTAATAGAAGGACACCAAACAGGTTTATAGAGTATTATAGTACATCAATATATATTTCAATTAAAGTCAGAAAAATATGAATAACAGTTAAAATAATAAATAATATTTTAAAAATATTAAAATATCTGTTAAGTTTTAATAAGGGTTTTTAACAATTATAAAAAAAAAAAATTCATTTGAGAGTTAATTATACTATTTTAAAGATAAATTTTATATTAATTTATTAAAGTTAATTGATTTTGTAATTAAGAATATATTTTAATTTTTTAAGTTAATTGATTTTTCTAGTAATTAATTAATTTAGGAATAAAATTATTTAGTTTTTTTTTAACTTTCCACAATTTAATTTTTTCAGATTTTATAAAAAGTTATTTACTAATTTAAATATTATTCTTAATTTATTTTCAGAATTTTTAAAATAGTATTTATTATTTTAACTAATATTCATAATTTTTCTAAATTAATAATTATAAATAAGTTTTTAATTGATATAAAAATAAAAAAATGTTACATATTTTCAAAAAAAAAAAAAAAATTAAAATCAATTGACAAATTCAAAATCAATCCAATGGACTAAAATAAACTTTAAACTAAGTTTATAATTGTACTTGTTGAAAAGTAAAATATACAAAATCTGCATAAACCCCCCAAATTGGAACTCTGTATTTTCTTATTTCATCTCACTAAGAAAGTGAATACAAAAGCCCTGTTATTTATAGAATAACAAAATAGTTACCAAAACTAAAATAAACTTAAACGACGTCATGGTATGAGAATAAAAGCGTGACTACGCTTTTATAAGAGACCATGTGTTTCTCATATTTCTTCAGCCCCACTCCCCACCACTCAAGTTGAAGAATGGTAAATATCACCCATCTTTAACTTGGAACGAAGAAACGGGAATTGTGCTCCAGTCGAGATTTTAGTAAAGATGTCGGCTAGCTGATACTTTGAAGAAACAAATGAAGGAAGCACGAAACCAGCTTTGTACTTGTCACGAACCAGGTGACAATCAATTTCCAGATGTTTTGTCCTCTCGTGAAAAACAGGGTTAACCGTTATATGCAGTGCCGCACGATTATCACACCACAAAGGGATGGGCAAGGGCAGTGTGAGGCGAAAATCAATGGAAACATATGATAGCCACTAAAGTTCACAAACGGTCGAACTCAGGGCTCTATATTCCGCTTCAGCAGAGGAACGAGACACGGTTGATTGCTTCTTGCTCTTCCACGAAATCAAACATTCACCAAAGAATACACAATACCCTGTGACGGAACGACGTGTATCCTTGCAAGTAGCCCAATCGACGTCACAATATGCTTGAAGTGTGAGAGGAGCAAAATTAGAGTAGAAAAGTCCAAGTGAAGGTGTTCCCTTGAGATAACGCAACACATGAATAGCGGCTGCATCCCAATGCGAGTAACAAGGGGAATTAACAAATTGACTTAACTGCTGTGTGGCATAAGTCACATCCGGTCGTGTTAAATTTAGATATAGAAGTCGGCCAATGAGACGTCTGTATCTATCAGGATGAGGCAAAATATCTCCATTATCAAACTGCAAACGTAGCACGTGGGGTAAATGAGTAGAAACATGTTTGCAACCTTGCAAACCTGCATCTTTGAGGATATCCAAAATGTACTGTCGTTGACAAAGATAAGTACCTGCTGTGTTTTGAATAATCTCCATACCAAGAAAAAACTTTACTTTGCCAAGATCCTTAATTGTAAAATGTTGATCCAAGTAGGCTTTCAGCTGAGTAATCAAAACTGGATTCGACCCCGTAACTAAAACATCATCAACGTATACCAACATGGCTATAAAGCCTTCAATCGTTTGCATAGTGAATAAACAATGGTCATAAGGGGATTGAGACAATCCAAAATCAGAAAGCTTGGAACACAGCTTAGCATTCCACTCCCTCGATGCTTGTTTGAGCCCGTACAAACTCCGAGAAAGTCTGCACACTTGAGAATTACCAGTCGTGTTGTGTCCTTGTGGAACCTCCATATAGATCTCATCAGTCAAATGCTCATGTAGAAATGCATTATTAACGTCGAGTTGGTGAATTTCCCAAGCCTTGACTGTCGCCACCGCAATCATGTATCTAACTGTAACCATCTTGACCACAGGAGAGAAACTATCAAAATAATCTACACCATATATTTGATTGTATCACTTGGCCACCAACCTGGCCTTATATCTCTCCACCGTGCCATCGGCTTTTCTCTTTATCTTGTAAACCCATTTGCACTTTATAGCCTTCTTCCCATGAGGTAAAGTAGTTAACTCCCAAGTATGGTTTTGTTCCAGGGCATCCAATTCCCTTTGCATAGCTTCCACCCAAACTGAATGTTTACTTGCTTCTAAAAGCTAAATATGATTGTGGAAGTGACCTGGACATATGAAAAGGGTAAGTATGTAAGGGATAAGGTGTACCTGCAGAGACCTTTGAGGGTGATAAGTGATGTGGAGAGGAGAAATGATCGCCATTAACATTGCAGACATAATCTTCCATCCAAGCAGGGCTGTGAGAAACTCTATTACTTCTCCTTACTCCAATATTTTATGAAGCTGAAACTGGTACACGTGTAGAATCTGTTGTGTTTGGGCATGAATCCATAATTCTAGAAAAATCTGGTGTATCAGAAACACCCTCTGTAGCAGATGATGATGTAGAAAGAACCTCTACATACGAAAAAATATTATCAAAAAATGTAACATCTCTAGAAACCAACACCTGCTTTGCCTCCATATCATACAATTGGAATCCTTTTTTACCAGACACATAACCCAGGAAAATGCATTTGTGAGATCTTGAATCAAACTTGGACTTATGTGGATACACATTAACAACATAAGCCAAGCAACCAAATGGTTTCAATCTAGCATACTCATGATCTTTATTGTAAAGAACTCGGTAAGGACACTTCCAATTTAATACAGCAGAAGGCAATCTATTTATAAGAAATGCTGCCACAAGCACTGAATAAGGCCAAAAATAAAGAGGTAGTTTGGCCTGAAATAGCACAGCTCTTGCCACTTCCAATAAGTGTCTATGCTTCCTTTCAACTATCCCATTTTGTTGGGGTGTATACACACAAAACCTTTCATGAATAATCCCTAAAGAATTCAATAATTGTTGGCAATCCTGACCAACAAACTCCATTCCATTATCACTTCTCACCCTCTTCACATATTTTTCAAATTGCTTCTCCACCAATAAAAAGAAATTTCTTAGAATAAAAGTGACTTCAGATTTATTCTTCATTAGAAACACCCAAGTACCTCTACTAAAATCATCCACAATCGTCAAAAAATAAGGTGTGTGTAATACAATCATCCTTACAAGGCCCCTAAACATCAACATGTATCAACTCAAAACAACAATTTGATTGAATAGTATTGTGCCCAAAAGGAATTCTATGTTGTTTAGCTTTAATACAAGCATCACAAGATTGTAGTAGTTGCTCAGTTTTTGCATTACAATCCTTATTCAGAAAGCTCAAATGCTTAAGAGTGGTGTAAGATGCATGACCAAGACTCATATGCCAAGCATCTAAGGCCATGTTACAAAAATGAGTATCTACAGTGCCTTCAATTTCATTCTTCAAGACATATAGATTCCCTATCAGTTCTCCCTCTCCAACTTGCTTATCAGTCCTCAGGTCCTGCAAAAAACAAGAAGAAGAGAGGAACAGACACTTCACATTAGAAGTCAAGCATAATTGTGTCACAGATATGAGATTATATTTGAATGAGGGAATGAGCAAGACATCTCTTAGAATAATATGGTGTGAAAGATGAACTTCTCCTGAGTGTTTGACTTCTGTTGTACTTCCATCTAGAAGACAGACTCTAACCTTTCCTTTCACTGGAACTAGATTTCTCATCAATTTCGGGTTAGTGCACATGTGCCTTGAAGCACCTGTATCTATGATCCACACACTCATCCTTATATCTTCAAGTGCTGAAAGTGCAAAGTGTAAGGTAGGTTTAGTGTTTATACCTCCAAAGCTAACCATCTGTGCAAAGTCATGACTCGTCTCCTTCCTATCATTATCCTTGAGATATTTAGTCATTTCTTGAAGATGCTGCAATATAGCAGCAAATTCTGAGCCTTGAGTTCCTTTCTTCACATTCAATCCTCCATGATCAGAATCCACCATATTTGCAAAGTTTTTAGATCTTTGCTCCTTCATTTCCTTGTACCAATCTGGTACTCCATGCATCTTAAAACATGTAGATATTTCATGTCCAGTTCCACCACAATGATCGCATAACAGTTTTGCTTTCTCTTCCTTAATTAGTTCTTCTAACATACCCTCCTCTTGCTTTATGCCCATTCCAAACAGTTCCAGTGCCTGTTTTTGCCACATTTCCCTTTCCAAAACTACCAGCTCTAGCAATCATAGCAGGTGATTCAAGTTGCTCAGAAAAATTCATATGAAGAGTCCTCTGTCTCTCAGCAACAATTAGCATAGAAAAAACTTTATCAATGGAAGGAACAGTATCCATTAACTTAATTTGATCCACCAAATGATCATAATTCTCATTCAATCCCATTAGAAACTGTGCTACTTTATCTTCCATACGATCTCTGGCTACTAGGTTTCCTATCTCACAACCACAGCTTAACTCAGGAGAAACACTAGACAATTCATCCCAAAGCCTAGTCAATTTATTAAAATACTCAAGGATTGAGCAAGTTCCCTGAGACAAGTTCCTGATCTCTCGTTTGATTTTAATTTTCATCGGACCATTACTCTCACCATATCTCATACATATAGTATCCCATAGATGCTTAGCAGACTCACTATGCACAAAAATCTCACTCAACTCCTTAGACAACGTATTAAGGATCCAAGAAGAAACAGTCCAATCAACCTTTTTCCAAATTGAAAAATGATCATCATGTTCATCAGGTATAGGTAATTGACCATTAATAAATTGAAGCTTCGATTTAGCACCAAGCGCCATAACCATAGACCGCTTCCAATGAATAAAATTTGTACCAGTAAAAGGATGAGGCACGAGAACGAGATCGGGATGATCCGCACCATGAAGATAGTACAGATCGCTCTCAGCTTGATTTGATTTCTGAAGCACATCAGTAGAAGTAGACTCTGTATTGAGTGCATTCCAATTCGTGTTCTGTCGCGGCGCCATTACTTAGCAAAATCAAAGAACAAACTCAATCTCTCAAACTAGAATCGAAAACCGCTCTAGATACCATGGTCCCCCGGGATTAGTCGACCCTTGGACCGTGTTATACCAGGTCAAAGAAGTCAATCTTTGACAAGTCAATCCTAGTCACCAGCTTGCGTGGCGACGACTAGTCAACCAAGTCGTGCGACGACTAGTCAACAATATGAAGAAAATGTAATTGTGTGCTCGCCCGAAGATTTTGGCGAGCACATGTTTCGATAGTTAAATGAAGACAAGAGCCTTGGGAGAGAGTACGGAGCGTGGCGAGGACGACCACCATCATGAAGATGACCGGACGACCAGGTCCTCCGGCGACCACCATGGCCCATCTCATCGTTCCCGGCGAGGACGACCACCATCATGACGACGACCACCGTCATGAAGATGACCGGACGACCAGGTCCTCCGGCGACCACCGTGGCCCATCTCCTCGTTCCCGGCGAGGACGACCACCATCATGAAGATGACCGGACGACCAGGTCCTCCGACGACCACCATGGCCCATCTCATCGTTCCCAGCGAGGACGACCACCATCATGACGACGACCACCGTCATGAAGATGATCGGACGACCAGGTCCTCCGGCGACCACCGTGGCCCAGCTCCTCGCCTCCGCCGAGGACGACCACAGAGGCGGTTTAGCATTAAATGCACTGTCCAATCACCTTTTCGGGCAGAAGTCAGGTCCAGTGAGGGCATGCCACGTGTAAAGGGCGGGCAGCCCCAAAAACTACTATATAATGCCTAAGAGGCTCATTTGTAACATTCAAGTAACATTTTCCTACAATCACCCCAACCTAAAGCAATAAACACTCCCAAGCTCAAAGCTTTAGCTTCTCCAAGAAGCTACTTTTGGTGTTCTTCTTTGTTCTTCATAAGATCATCATAAATCATCATATTAATCCGCATAAACACGTAATAAATCCCGATCATATATATATGTTTGTTTAGTGCTTGCAAAAGCCCACATCCAAATCATCCGTTCAAAGCACGTACAACATTTGGCGCTAGAAGGAGGGGTCCTTTTACGTGTTCTTCATCAAAGTTTCAACCGATCATCGAACGATCGGCTTGTAAACTCCTTATTTCAGGTTTTAATCTGTAGATATACCTTTTATAACATCGTTTACGTATTTTATTTATTTCCATGTTCTTGAATATTTGTGGTATTCGAGACATATTTTGGAGCTTGATCTCCTTGTAATTCTGTTTTTAAGCTTCTTTTGTTGTTACTTTGCTAAGATCGTAGTTGTAATAGCACGTTCTTCTGCGAAAGAACTCGAATCTTTTGTTTTTTAGCGTCAAAAGCTTAGAACAGTCTTATCTTTGTAACCGTTTACCAAAAGACACTCTTTTGCGATGTCTCAACACACCCATCATGACGGAATCCCACCGCCCGGAGGGAACGAACACCTTCCGGTGCCGGCGGCTCCGACGCCAAATCCTTTGGCCAACCTCAATCTGGGGGATATCTTGAAAGATCCCCAGCATCTGAGAGATTTTACTGACTACCTCAACGAAAAGAGGAGGAAGAACGAAGATCTGGAATTAGAAAAGGCCAAAGAGCAGGCCATGGAAAACGCCCGGAAAGTAAAAGCTCGTGCTCGTAACAATGACGAGGACGAGCAGAGATCTTACTCAGTCACCGGTTTGAACAAAAACCCTCGTGATAAGGGCAAAGCAAAAACATATGACCAACCACGCCGAAGTCATTCTGGCGACTCACGAGATAGTCGAGCTTCGATATTTAATCGGATGGGCGTCAAGGACGGTAGAGGTCCTCGCCCAGTGAACTTCAATATTGATGGTCGACCAGACGAGGACGACCACCGAAAAAGAGGTCCAGTGAACTTCAATATTGATGGTCGACCAGACGAGGACGACCACCGCAAAAGAGGTCAAGGAGACAGAATCTCCGCCCTCGATCGAGTAGGGCAAAATTCGCGAGGACCTGCGAAGAGCTATCGCAGCCATCACTCAGTCGGGCGATCACACAGAGATCGAGATGATCGACCGGCTCCATCTAATGGTAGTCGACGTGACGAGCACGTCGTACCCCGACCACAGACTTCCGAGGAAGGGCAGATCGCCCAGTTCATAGAAACGCAAAAACAGATGAAATTGGAGATGGAAAACTTGCGAGCAGAGGTGGCCGCATCAAAAAGAGGCACTGTCCCACCAGTCACTCTTCCTGCTCCTCCTCTAAGTGTTATGATCCTCACTGCCCCCATTCAGAGAAAGATTCAGATGCCTTCTATGGCAGCGTATGATGGGATGTCCGACCCCCGGATACACTTGTCAAAGTACTCAAATTGCATGGCCTCAATCGGGGCAACGGACCCCACACAGTGTCGAAACTTCTCCCAGACGTTGGGAGACCGGGCCCATCGTTGGTTCACAACCTTGGGAGCCGGGTCCATCAACTCCTTCCTCGAGCTGGGGCAACAATTCTTGACTTACTACGGGTCCATTGCTGCTCGTCCAGCCTCCAAGCAGCGTTTGACGAACGTTCGCCAGAGCCTGACCGAGTCAGGAAAGGACTTTATCGAGCGATTTGATAGACTAATCCTCGATGGGGAGGCAGTAAATGATGAAACGAAGCTGATCTTAGTTGTTTCCGGCCTAAGAATAGGTTCACACCTATGGGAATCCATGCATACACTCTTTCCAAAATCTTACGCAGATTTCCGCAACCGGGCTGGAAACCTCATTCAAATGGAAGAAATTATGGACGCCGCCAAGGCTAACGAGCAGCCTGAAGAATAGAGATTGGGGAATCAAGCCAACAGAGGTGGACGAGCACACCCCAATGGAGGTCGACGAGCACACCCCCATGGAGGTCGACGAGCACACACCAATGGAGGTCGACGAGCACACCCCAACAGAGGTCGACGAGCACACCCCAATGGAAATGGACGAGCACTTCCAGAACAATCAACTCCTAGAGGCGATCGAGTTCGAATATCGGGCGACCAATAACGAGGCAGAGTACGAGGCTCTGGTCGCTGGAATCAAGATGGCTATGGCTGTGGGCGCCAGAAAATTGAAATTTTTTTCTGACTCTCAACTGGTGGTATGTCAAATTACGGGCGAGTACGAGGCTCGCGGCGATCAAATAATAAAGTATCAAGACCTAGTGAAAGGATTACTCGAGCAATTTGATCAATTCTACATCGAGCAAATCCCTAGGGAGGAGAATACGCAAGCAGATGCTTTAGCTCGACTGGCCACTCCAGAGGGGGAGGCAATTTTTTCTGAAGCGACGATCACTAAGATATCTTCCCCATTAGTGAACAGAAGTCAAATTTTACAGGTTGAAGCGACCAGCGACGAGGACTGGAGGTCGCCGATCACCAAGTACATCAAGACCGGCGAGCTCCCGGATGACAAAGTTAAGGCGATCAGATTACAATTCAGGTCCGCAAGGTACACCGTTATTGGCGACCAGCTGTATAAACGGGGTTTTTCAATGCCTTTATTGAAATGCCTCGGAGAACACGAAGCGAAGATCGTCATGCACGAAATCCACGACGGAATCTGTGGAAATCATACAGGGGGGCAAGCGCTCGCTTTAAAGATCATGAGGCAAGGCTACTTTTGGCCAACACTGAAGAAGGATTCTATTCATTACGCCCAGACGTGCAAGAGATGCCAAGCCTTTGCTCCCGCTATTCACTCACCTCCAGACGAGCTCATCTCCGTCTATAGCTCTTGGCCCTTCGCGAAATGGGGCATCGACATCATCGGACCTTTCCCGCCTGGCGTCGGGGGGTAACTTTCGTAGTCGTAGCAGTCGATTACTTCACCAAATGGACGGAAGCGAAGGCATTGAAGACCATCACAACGACCCAGATGATAAGCTTCATATGGAAAAATGTAATTTGCAGGTTCGGCCTACCACGAGCAATAGTGACCGACAACGGACGTCAATTTAACGAGTCAAGACATGCTGGAATTCTGCTCAAAGTGAAAAATCAAGAAACTTTTTTCAACACCCTATCATCCACAATCAAATGGTCAGGTAGAAGCGATCAACAAAATCATCAAGCACACTTTGAAAGCTAAGCTAGATGGATTGAAGGGCAAATGGGCGGACGAGCTGCACATGGTTCTGTGGGCATATCGGACGACCACGAGGAATTCTACAGGTGAGACTCCGTTCGCGCTCGCATTCGGAACCGAAGCTGTCATACCAGCAGAGGGACAGGTCGCCACTTTCCGAGTGGCAAACTATGACGAGCAGTTGAATAACGATGCACAGCTCTCCGACTTGGACTTCCTAGAAGAGCGAAGACTAACAGCGGGCGAGAAGAATGTGTTCTACAAACAAAGGTCAGAACGATACTACAACACCAAAGTACGTGCTCGCCATTTTACTATCGGCCAACTCGTACTTCGACGGGCGAGGGAACAGTCCATTGGCATACTTGGTCCGACTTGGGAGGGTCCGTACCGAATAACGCGCACACTCCTGAACGGATCGTACGAATTAGAAGACCTCGAAGGAAAGCCGAGCAAGTACCCATGGAATGCGGTCAAGTTGAAGAAGTATTATCAGTAAGTTTTTAAATTCTTTACATTTGTATAGTTTGTATCAATACATGTCAAGTTTAAATTTCATCAAGTGTTAGGAAAATTTTAGAAATTTTAGATGAGGCTCTGCGTAGCCAGCTAAGAAAAGAGTTCAACCGACGAATGGTTAACTCTAAGACGAGCACTCTTTCTTAAAAATGCTCGCAAGGTAGTGACGACGACGATCACTATCTAAAAAAGAAAAGAGTTCAACCGACGAATGGTTAACTCTAAGACGAGCACTCTTTTTTAAAGATGCTCGCAAGGTAGTGACGACGACGATCACTATCTAAAAAACAAACGAGTTCAACCGACGAATGGTTAACTCTAAGACGAGCACTCTTTCTTAACGATGCTCGCAAGGTAGTGACGACGACGATCACTATCTAAAAAACAAATGAGTTCAACCGACGAATGGTTAACTCTAAGACGAGCACTCTTTCTTAAAGATGCTCGCAAGGTAGTGACGACGACGATCACTATCTAGAAAGCAAACGAGTTCAACCGACGAATGGTTAACTCTAAAAGACAAGTACTCGTTTTAAAAGATACTTGCAAAACAGTGACGAGGACGATCACTACTAAACGAACACACATTTTAAGCAAAAAGTTCATTTAAAAATAAAGGCCTTCAAGGCCGAGCAGGTACAAAAGGCCCAAGTGGTAGCCTTCAAGGCCGAGCAAGTGCACTGGAGGCGAGCGCAGAGATCTTCGATCAGTTGATGATCTACTTTTTTTCTCCTCGAGACCGGTGTTAGCTTTCATCAAATTGGGCGACCACCACCTTTCAAATTTTGGGCGCCGATCACGCGCCTGACACCGATCACATCCGACGTCATCAAAAAGCTTCGGAAAATGTGCTCGTTGCGGGAAACGAGGCGACCGCCGACAAATCTCATTAAGATTCTCAAATGATTTAAATTTTGAAGACAAGTCCGCCTTCCAAGAAGACGATCACACTGCCCGCCTTCCTAACACGAAGAAAGGCGACCAGGGGGCAAATGTTATACCAAGTCAAAGAAGTCAATCTTTGACAAGTCAATCCTAGTCACCAGCTTGCGTGACGACGACTAGTCAACCAAGTCGTGCGACGACTAGTCAACAATATGAAGAAAATGTAATTGTGTGCTCGCCCGAAGATTTTGGCGAGCACATGTTTCGATAGTTAAATGAAGACAAGAGCCTTGGGAGAGAGTACGGAGCGTGGCGAGGACGACCACCATCATGAAGATGACCGGACGACCAGGTCCTCCGGCGACCACCATGGCCCATCTCGTCGTTCCCGGCGAGGACGACCACCATCATGACGACGACCACCGTCATGAAGATGACCGGACGACCAGGTCCTCCGGCGACCACCGTGGCCCATCTCCTCGTTCCCGGCGAGGACGACCACCATCATGAAGATGACCGGATGACCAGGTCCTCCGGCGACCACCGTGGCCCATATCCTCGTTCCCGGCGAGGACGACCACCATCATGAAGATGACCGGACGACCAGGTCCTCCGGCGACCACCATGGCCCATCTCATCGTTCCCGGCGAGGACGACCACCATCATGACGACGACCACCGTCATGAAGATGACCGGACGACCAGGTCCTCCGGCGACCACCGTGGCCCAGCTCCTCGCCTCCGCCGAGGACGACCACAGAGGCGGTTTAGCATTAAATGCACTGTCCAATCACCTTTTCGGGTAGAAGTCAGGTCCAGTGAGGGCATGCCACGTGTAAAGGTCAGGCAGCCCCAAAAACTACTATATAATGCCTAAGAGGCTCATTTGTAACATTCAAGTAACATTTTCCTACAATCACCCCAACCTAAAGCAATAAACACTCCCAAGCTCAAAGCTTTAGCTTCTCCAAGAAGCTACTTTTGGTGTTCTTCTTTGTTCTTCATAAGATCATCATAAATCATCATATTAATCTGCATAAACACGTAATAAATCCCGATCATATATATATGTTTGTTTAGTGCTTGCAAAAGCCCACATCCAAATCATCCGTTCAAAGCACGTACAACAGACCGGATATCCGAGACTTGGAAAAAAAAAAATTGAAAACCGCTCTAGATACCATGTTGTAAAGTAAAATATAGGAGTGCAAAATATGCATAAAACCCCAAATTGGAACTCTGTATTGGTTGAAAATTAAGTCGAGAATAAATATGAAGTAATTACGATGGTTAATGAAAAAAAAAAAGAATAATATTCGTTTCTCCTAAATTACCAGAGACAACCACCATGTATAATAGAAAACTTATCCTACAAACGTCATACTATTAAACATTCTCTGTCAACTTATTTAATTTATATATATATATAGGGTGTGATTTGTTGTTATTGCAGGTAGAGAAGGATGAGAGAGAGTGAAGGAGAGCTGGAAAAAGTACTATCAGACACCAATTTGTCATGGCTGCCCCGATTCAGGAAAGCCACGTGGATCGAACTGAAACTCCTCTTCAACCTGGCTGCCCCCGCCGTCATCATGTACTTAATTAACAACTCCATGTCCATGTCCACCAGAATCTTCTCCGGGGCAACCTCCAGTTCGCCGCCGCCTGCCTCGCCAACCAAGGCATCCAATTATTCGCCTACGGCCTTCTCGTAATATATTACTAATTCTCTATTAATTTTATCTACTTACAGTATTATTTAATTAATTACATATATTCGATCAATTAAATTAGCTAGGAATGGGGAGCGCGGTTGAAACACTCTGCGGACAGGCGTACGGTGCACAACGGAAAGAAATGCTGGGCGTGTACCTCCAACGCGCCATCGTGGTGCTGACGCTCTTCTGCCTTCCGATCATGGTGGTTTACTTGCTCTCAAGGCAACTCCTGCTGTTAATCGGAGAGCCGAAGGAGGTGGCGGAGCTGGCGTCGGTGTTCGTGTACGGACTCATCCCGCAGGTATTTGCCTACGCGGTTAATTTTCCGATGCAGAAATTTCTGCAGGCGCAGAGCGTAGTGGTCCCCAGCGCGTTGATATCATTGGCGACGGTGGGGGTGCATTTAGTAGTAAGCTGGGTGGCGGTGTACAGGATGGGGTTTGGGCTATTGGGTGCCTCGCTGTCGCTGAGCCTGTCGTGGTGGATTATTGTTACGGGCCAGTTTGTATATATCGTTAGATGTAAGGAGACGTGGACGGGGTTCAAGTGGGAGGCGTTTACCGGTATTTGGGAATTTGTGAAATTGTCGATTGCTTCGGCGGTGATGTTGTGCTTGGAGACGTGGTACTTTCAAGTCCTGGTCTTGGTCGCCGGCTTGCTCGAAAACCCCCAACTCTCCTTGAATGCTCTTTCTGTATGGTATGCTAATCACTAACCATAAAAATAATTACCTCTTAA
This sequence comes from Galeopsis tetrahit, assembly GCA_963675135.1. Lineage (NCBI taxonomy): Eukaryota > Viridiplantae > Streptophyta > Magnoliopsida > Lamiales > Lamiaceae > Galeopsis > Galeopsis tetrahit. The sequence goes on from OY776123.1 coordinate 75,895,229, forward strand.
AATTCTTCTTTTTTAATTAAAAAAAAAAAAAATTGTGTTATATCATCATCCCCTCCATTCATTCATTCATATGTACAGTATAAGACTTTGACCTCTGGCTCCACTTGCTATATTCATGCACGTGGTGGCCGGGAAGATCACTACGACAATTATTATATATTCAGATAAGATTTATTGAGGGGTTTTTATTCTAAAAACATATATACTTTCTCCTCCTCAATCTAGCTAGCTAGTCATGGGATCATATTCTACCTACCTAATTAATAATATAATATGGGAGGGAAAATTAAGGAGAAATATATTCTGAAAGCATATATTAGCTAGCGATAATTATTAATTGGAATTAGAATATGATGATCATGAGATTAATACTTTTCAACATATTGGTGATCATATATAATGCAAGAAAGAATACAATTTAAATATACTTCGACCACGTGATATGTAAATACAGTTTTTAATTAATTAATTATAAAATTGGTTTGTGCAGCATGTCGGTGAATGGGCTATTGTTCATGGTAGCGATTGGATTCAATGCTGCTGCTAGGTTAGTTCGAGCGAGCGGCATTAAATTTTGATTTAATATGATTTTTATTTATTTATTTATTCGGCCAGTTTTTCTAAGATAATTATATAAGTACGATCCTTCAAATAATTATTATGTAGGTAGAAATTAAAAGATATTATTAGTACGTACGTAAAAGAGTAGTAGTGATTGATTGAATTAATTATAATGATGGAAGTGCAGTGTGAGAGTAAGCAATGAGATAGGGGGAGGGCATCCCAAGGCAGCGGCTTTCTCCGTAGGGGTGGTCAATGTGGTCTCTTTCTTGGTCGCAGTCGTTGAGGCTATTATCGTCTTATCGCAGCGACACGTAATCAGTTACGTATTCACTGAAGGCGAAACGGTCGCCGCCGCCGTCTCCGATCTATGTCCATTCTTAGCAGTCACCCTTCTCCTAAATGGCGTCCAACCAGTCTTGTCAGGTACTAACTATTTTATTAACCTGCCTACCTACCTAGTATATAAAATTACGTTGCAATTGCATTTTTACTATAGATAATACTAATACTCACCTTGATATTTTATTTTTTCTATATTAATTTTTATCTTAATTAAAAAAATAAATATTAAAAATATGTTCCTTAATTTTATACCAAATATTTTAAGAAACGGAGGGAGAATATGTTAGTAATAAAATTAAATAATTATAATGTGTAGCTCGTCTTGGGAAGTTGAATCCGAATTTTGTTGCTCTTCTCATCTACATCTACTATATATATTTATCCTTGAAAGCTGCCTGCCTACTTGTTTTAATTAATAAATTTGGATCACTTTATTTGTCGTTTATCCTTTGTCATTTACTAGTATTTGTTTGGTTGGCTAAAATCATTTTCGTGAGCCCAAGTGTACAACCTGCAATCTATAGCAGCACAAATGCTAGCTTTTCATATAAATTAGAGAAAAATAAAATAAAAAAGTATAAAGAGAAATTAATGGATTGAGAAATATTCTTATACGTAACAATATGATTGATGATAGAGACCCCGCTTGCTTTTTGTATTTCTTTCTCTACTACAATTAATCAGTACGATGTTGAAAGAATTAATGAGATTTGGTAAGATTTAAGATTAATTACTTTCAGAATTTTTATATATATGAACACGACACGACAAACTCTCAGACAAGTTTTTGAACCATGCACGAAAAATATATTGTATGAGCATGTGACACTTAAGTGTTTGTGTTAGCATTACCGGTCAAATTCATGTCAGTTTGGGAATTTCTTAGATTATTTAAAGTGTACTCTAAAATTATAGCATAAAAATCTCTTTTAAAATTTATTATCTTGATTTTACAACTATTTGCATACGGGTCTTATTAGTTTGTTCAGCAATTATTTACATACTTATAATTTTTTTTTTATAAATTTCACTTTCATTATATTTATATATTTACAAAACTTTTATTTTTATTTTTACACTTAATTCAATTAATTTCTTTACTTTATTTATAAAAATAACCGTAACACTCTATGCGACTGCCTAAAATTTGTGTGTCGTGCCTAGTTTGCACACCCCTAGTTTGTGTGCCTAAAATTTTATGGAAACAATTGTTGTAAAAAAGGAGTATATCTCATTATTGGCTTATTAGTACAAGAAAATTAACTTTTAGTGACATAATTATTTCATTATTGATTCTCTAGCTAAAAAATTTTAGTGACAGAAAATTGAGAATTAATGATAGATTCTATCAATTTATGTCATTAAAGATTTTAAACTAGAAAAAAAAAAATAGGATTTATGTCACTAAAAGTCAATTTTCTTGTAATGTTATTTCGACGTGTTGCCCTTCTCCTAAATGACGTCCAACCAGTACTTTCACGTAATAATTTACTCCGTAATTAATTTGTCCACGCCCATGCCACCTAGTATATAATACCCTTTTCGTCCACGAAATGTAGTCTCATTTATTTTATATTATCTGTCCACAAATGTAGTCTTATACACTTTATAAAAATCATCATCCTTCAACTATCACTTAATTACCCAAATTGTCATCAAATTTATTTACAATAGACCTACAATATACTCTACAATATCATTACTTAATCTATTTTATCTACATTTTTCTTAAAACATATGTTGCACTCCAATGGAAATACATTTGATAGATAAAGAGAGTAATATAATGTCCCATGTTAGCAAGTTGAATCCAAATTTTCCTGCTCTCGTCATAGTACGACAAACAGTAAACTGTTGAAAGATAAGACTCAGATTTGGCAGGATTTAAGATTACTGACCACGAAAAAATGTATTGTAATATGTGAATATGTCACTTAGCATTGGATTCAAATCTCTAAACGGGTGAAATTAATTTATGTCACTCCTCTTTACATATATGTGAGTTTTTTAAATTATAAAAAATCAACTTTATTCTGTTTAGTAAAGGCTTATTATTGAAAAAATAAAATACAGGAGTGGCAGTAGGGTGTAGATGGCAAGCATTTGTGGCATACGTTAATATTGGATGTTACTACTTTGTTGGAATTCCAATAGGATGTATTCTTGGATTTCATTTCAACCTTGGTGTAAAGGTAAGGATGTATAATCAAATAAATTTGCAAAATAAGTGTCTACATTTTATTGAAGTAATAAAATATTTTCAGGGAATTTGGTCTGGCATGATTGGAGGAACGATGATGCAAACATTCATCTTGTTGTGGGTAACATTCCACACCGACTGGAATAAAGAGGTATACATTTTCTGAGATTATGCAAAATGTCAGAGTAAAATAAACACTCTTTATATTAATAAAATGAAATATGAAATGGGAATATATCAATGCTAATACTGAAAAGTGAAAAGTCTCTCTTGGATACAAGTTATGGAAAATAAATAAAATAAGGATATTGTGGGATCTATTTTTAATAAAGTGAATTTTGTAAGTATAAAATAAATAAATGGTGGTTGAAGTGTGAAGATAAAATAATATATTTATAAAATAAATGTACATACAGGATGAACAAACATACTTTTAATGAACTGGAGTAAAAAAATTACTGCAATTTTATTTATTTTTTTAAAAGAAGGCTAATTAACAAACCAAGCATATTAATTTATGATTACATGTTGAGGTGCAGGTGGAGAAAGCAAGGACGCGTTTGGATAAGTGGGAAGAAATTAATGAGCCTCTTCTGAAGTAGGCCAACATATGTTTAATTAGATCGACGTTATCCATTATACCTAAATAATTATAATCACAAAACATGTTTTACTTTTTATTTTATTTGTAATCTCCATTCGTGTTACCAACTTACATGTTATATATTGTGGTATCATTCAGTCCGGATGCCCTATTATTGATATATTAAGAGAATCGTGCTAATTATGAGATTAAATTAATTAATCTCCTTTTCCCTATTACACAAGACGATCATCTAATTAAGAAGTATAGAATGACGTTTCCATAGCATAGAAATTATCACAAAAACTTATATAAAATATAAGTAATTAAGGTAAATTGAGACGAACATTCACATCACATGTAAAATATAATTCGCCATTTTTTAGAAACTGTCTTAATTAACTATATTTCTTCACATAAGTGTTTTGTTCAAGAATTATAATGTATATTGTCAAACAATCATGTGTAAGAACCAAGTATATGAAGCCTTCGTCCCTGTTTTATATCCCTCCCTCAACTGCATTTCACTGACCTGGACAGAAGTTTAAATATTCTATTTTACCTGATGAAATAGTCGCACCACAACATTACTCTTCCCAGTTCCCATAAATAAGGAATCAGTTGTAAACAGATTACTTCTAAGAGACACTGCTACGGTATCACTTCAACTGGCTTTCATTACATCATTCTTCTGAATTTTGATGAATCCGCAAGAAAAACAGATACTGCAAATAAGAAAAATAAGTATCAGACGCATGCATTGCTTATGTTTTGTATAAATTGGTTTGCCATTTTTGTCCCAAAAGATAGAGGAGAGAACTTACAGATTTAGAGTGAAACATAGGCAGCCAATGCAGAGTAGGTACAAAAAATCAACATCAATTGAGTATATTCTTGAACTTGGCTCCATAAATTAAAGCCCTTTCCAAATGCACATCAATCAACTTCCATATCGTCCCCTTTACCTCTCGTATCTGATTCTTTGGCACCCCCTGGTAGGTGGGATGACGAGTTGGATGCTATTGCATGTTTGCACAGCCTGAAACACGAGTGAATAAACTGAGATAAAGATTGTGAAACAAAAATCAGGAATACAAAACAAACAACTTTATACATATTCCTCTAATTACAAACACAGTGCAATCTTTTGATGTTGAACATCAACATCAATATGAAAGAATAACAATAAATCTTATGTTAGCGCCAACATGCTTATGGACTGAAAGTTCAAATCCCTAATAAAGAGATCATTTGCAGGCTCTAAAGACTATATCTAACTCTATCCAGGCAATGAAAAATCAAAATTTGAGGCAGAAGATGGAAGATAAGCGAAAACATTTCACTCCATATACTAAGTAACCATTTATCGATAGAGTATGAACCATATATTACAGTGGCTACAAGGGTCTCAAGACATACTCGTCAAGAGTTTCAGCTCTCCTCGTGATTTCACTGGACCAAATTATTGGATCTGCATTCTTAGGTAGTAATTCCTGCTGTTGGGTTTTTTCTCTAAGCCACTGCTCTGCTTTATTGCATTCTCCAATGACCTTCAGAGATCAAAGTCAAGATAGTGGTAACATTTTCTTAAGAATAATTCGAATAGTCATATTTGCATTAAAAAAATTAAATAAATAAACGTTATTATGCTGGAGGGGGCCATACTGCATCTCCTTTAAATGAGGGAAGTGATCCTACTGCCCTCCGGCATTCCTCTATGCGGTTTAACAGGTTTCTGGTTGCCACTGCCCTGGCGTCCTCATCTTTATATCGATTTTCAATTGGACCCACAATCTGTTGAACGCTTAGAAGAATGAGTAAACAGAAACAACAATTTCAAGAAGAAACAAACTAACTGAATGAACCTTCTTCAAGTTCTCTAATTTTTCAATATAAACATATTCAGACTCATCATCTCCATCTTCATAGAGCCACTCCTCAGTTTGTTGCAAGTTACTGGAAATTCCTCCCTTTTCAGAATCAGTGGCAAAGTTCCGATATGTATCCAAAAGCTGTTAAGATTTATTTATCAGTCCCACAGAAAATATGAAAATTCTGAGGAAGGCAGAAGGATGAGTACACAGACATAACATATTATCTAGAATCTCATGCAAAAGAAATGCATAAGGCCACCGAAAAAATAAATCAGTAATGTCTTCAGAATTTTGAACCAAATATGCTGACATTTACATGCCAACCAAATCGAACGGCAAACTGATAACAATATCAGACTAGGAGACAACCAACAAAGATAAACATGAGTTCACCTTATTTCGCGTTTCATATACATAAGCCTCCAGTGCATTTTTCTTCTCTTTCGTCCTCTCTATCAACATGTCCTGCTGGGTCAGCTGAAGCTCCTTTTCTTGAGCTTGAGAGAGATCCCCCTGACTCATTCCACCACATACATTTTCATCTATGAATATGTCCTGCCTTCTGATAGCCTTTAACCGTCTAATTTCATGACCCTGCATGTGGTTTGGTGTTTTGACAACAACACAGCTTCAGGAAATTAAGATTGTGAAACAAAGCAGAAGCTTCCAAGCATAATCATGTGAGCAATCTGAATTCCCAAATTTTGTTGTATTTTGAAATATTTCTACTCATGTAGCGAATAACTTCAACATTAGTTAATGAAGAATTGAAGTAACACGAAAGATAATTTGGTACTCTGTAAAGAAGAATTACTAAGTTCCAGTGCTTCAGGATTAATACAGGAAGCAAAGAGGCCAAATAGCAGTAGCATAGGCTAAATGAAGCACTATAACGCAGGAAACTAACGAGTCTTAGTTAAATCGAGTATACCATCAAACTATTCAGGTTCTGTCAAGAACATAGTTTATCTGTAGTTTAGAAAAGAATCTTTCAATATGTATTTGACTGGACTTACAGAAGGACCATTTTCTTTCTTGGGAGACTCATTCTTGCTAGGATCCATATTTTCTGAAGGGGTATCGGTGGTGTTTGCAGTAGAATCATCCACATGATCATCTACCAGCTGCACAGAGAGAGTTCAATATTATCAATATAATTTTGAGTCACACTGTCAAAGCTCATAATTTGATACACACATAGAACATATTGGTCCATACTTACAGAGGCAGACACTACGGAAACTGTTCCGTGGAGGTTTAGCTGAACATTTAACTTTATCTTCGCTTCCCCCACATGAGACTCTCTAAATGGTCCAATCTGAAAAGGGAGAAGTTTGGATAAGGAGATTTATGATGGAAGACTGTCTCAACATATTCTGTTCAAAGAAGTATAATTAAGGGGCATACAGAATGAGGGGAACAATTTGAACCTTTTGAAATGTACCTTCTTCAAATCCCTAACTATATAAATAAAGTCATCTACTATGATCTAATGTTCAAAAGCCTCAGCTAATGAACAGTGAGCTAGTAATTCAAAATCTCCCCCTTTCAAATCTTTCTTCAAGGAGCCCGTGCTTAAAAAGTAAAAACGTATAAAAATGAAGTAACTTTGACCTATAAAAATTTCCATCAAAATGAACAAGCACACCATCTGTGCAATTAAGCTAGTCACCTGCATCTGTGGAGGTTAAATTCAATCAAATCATTGTATTACAACTTTATGCGTAAGTTTTCTGTCTAAAGTTATACAGAAATCATACTTATAGTGCCAGCAGTATACATCTAAAGGAAAGTCAATCTGGCTGGGAAAATAGTATGTTCCATATAGTGTAACAATTAATAGAACTTATACCCTGTCAGCATTGATTCCTCAAAACATGTGCAAATCATTTTGAACAATCAATTCTCCAAATCCATATCACACGGTAGGATTTTGACCGCAATATAAAAATACATATTTCAATTTCCAGGGAAGCAGCCTTCTAAGGTAGTGTGAGCAGAAATATAAAAATGTGATTTGAGATTTTGAATTGAAAAAGTAAGAAATTAAAGTTATCTTTTGTTTGAGGGTGGCAGGGTGGGAGGGGTTGCACTTGTAATTTGTTAAGCCAAAAACAAGCGTGAAAAGCTAGAAGCTAGAGTGTGCAAGTATGCAACTTTGCTATCCAAATTGAATATTAGTATACAACAAGCCCCTGCTTCGAACAGTTGTGCACCCCATTTAAGTATTCCAAAATACAATGGCCCAAAATGCGAATAATAGTTATATTATAATCTGATGAGAAGTATACCCTAAAAGAGCTTATTCTTGTCGAGACACCAGAAGGCAGCTCATTTTGATTTGCATAATAGGCTTCCATATTAAATATGTCATTTCTGTGCAAAGTAAGAATCTTTGTACTTGGAAAAGAAATGCCTTTAGGAAACAACACTCCATCAGCTAACGTGCGGATTGGCCCTTCATCTGATGCAAAGGCAATTGCAAACGGGAAGAAGTCCTCCACCTGCAAATAAAAGCCAATATTCAGCATCCTATCACCAAAAGCGGAAAAATCACTTAAATAAATTTTACAAGTATTCTGCTCTCATCTGGATTACAGAGCCTCCATGTACCACACAAAGATAAATTCAAGCTTTATGCTGTTGTCTCAAGTTTAAGACCAATCACATATATTTAAGAGAACTCAAAAATTTATTTGCACATCCAAATGCTTTGCAAATGAACTACAGGTTAAAAGCAAGTAAAATACAAGAAACTACAATAGTAAACTAATCAAGGAGGCAAAAAGCGATTTGTCTTTCCATTTGCTCTGTTAGAATTCTTTCACTATTCTGATATGCCTGGCTTGCAGGTATTGAGTAGTGGTGAGTGGAGGAGCCAAGATGGAAGGACAGATATTTGGAGGTCAATTCAGCTACTATCTCCTAAACCTTTCTTTGGCTTCGGTAAAAATATTTTAGCAAAAACAACTAGGCAGGATGGACCTCGGCACAACTTTGTCCGTAAAAAAAATTCTACTACGCATGGGAGTCATCACAACAATGTGTCAATGTCAGCTAGCTGCTTTTATCAGGATAATGGAGCCAAGCATCAAAGTTTTGCAATAAATACAGTACCATTAAAATTTGATAAAAAAACCAAAACCATCTAAAGTTTATTAGAATGTCTACACCTTGAAAAGGTGAAAAATATATGGAGGTCAACTGCACAAGTCATTATTATTTGCAATAATATATACAACATTGATAATTACAGGAACTCCTATCCTTATCTAAATTGCAAAGACTAACAATTAAAGAGTTCAAGCACTAGGCTCCTGCAAATAAGATGATAAGCCCTTTTAGCATGAAAGGAACCCAATTAATTGACCCACTTAACTGAGATTTTTAACCACTAATGGATATAAATAGAGTACGAAGAAAAAATTACATACATGATTGTTAGCATAGAGCAATCATTGTACATTTTTTTAATCGCTATATTTTTACCACCCACCAAAGAAGTTATTATGCTGAACTAGAACTTTTCAGCATATGCTACCAATTGCTAGATTATTTTTTTATCAACCAGAGTCTTGTTAGCTAGTCAAGCCCCAACATTATGATATCGCAATATGCCAAATATGTTGCTTTTATTTAGAAGAGAGGGTGGGGAACCACCTCCCGGTTCAAAGTAGAAAAGCCTCATTAAAACCTATTAATGAAAAAACCCAATGGGAAAAAATAATTGATAGGAAAAAGAGTACCTTTTTAAAAGGAAACTTAAACGAAAGTTCAAAGAAAAAAAGAGATGAAATCTCTAAGATGACTCTAAATGAATTATATATCTTCGCAAGCTGACTATAAAAGCAGCAGAGCTGAAGATTTCCTTTCATACAGACCTTCAAATCCATAACTATTCATAGCATACAACTGAAACACCTAAATAATTTAAAGGTTTAGAAGTTGAAAGATTACAAATATGTGTTTCTTAAGCAATAAAAAATCCAATATGTTACTCCCTCCGTCCCAAAATGATGGTCCCTTATTCCTTTTTTGTTTGTCACAATTAATAGTCTCCTTTCTTTTTTGGAGTGTGTAAAATGTTCAAAATACCCCTATTTAACGAATGATTATTGTTTTAATGTTGAATAAATAAGGGTATATTTGAACATTTATAGGTAAAATTCAGAATTTTAGGTAAAATAAATGATGTTTTATTGGTCTGAATGAAAAATGAAAGGGTACCATCATGTTGGTACGGAGGGAGTATTATTATTACTGTTGTTGTTGGTACTATTTTTATTGGGATCAGCAGCAAGGATTAAAATGTTTCTAAACAACAATAAATTTGGATACTTGAAAAACAAACCTCATATTCTCTCACTCGGAATATGGGGCTGAGCATTGCACACTGAATGGAGCAGCCACGAGCCACACATTCACTTGCATTCAGTGTCCGGCCGGGCTCTTTCCTAAAAAGTGAACTCAACATCTTTGTAATGGCAGGTATACGAGAGCCTGATCCAACTAGTTCAACAGTGTAAATCTTCTCAACAGACAGACCAGAGTCGAGCAAAGCCTTGCGACATGGAATGATAATCCTTTCCAGTAATGCTGATGCCAGCTTCTCAAACTCATCTCTCTTGATGTATCCTTTGACATCTTTCTCATCCATCAAACACTCAATATTAAGTCGTGCCTCTGGGTTAGCACTCAAAACTTTCTTCAGTTTCTCACATGATGCTCTCAGCCTTACAGAAGCCCGGGCACTTGAATAAACATCAATGTTATACTCTTCCCTAAATTGCGCTGCAAAATGTCTAAACAGAACTTCATCAAAGTCCCTTCCTCCTAAGTCGCTGTCGAAAGCATGGGACAGTACCTTCATATGTCCAGGCTTAAATGATACAACAGCAACTTGTGTATCACTATGACCCACATCTACAAACACAACATTTGCTGGACTCCTGTTTGGGAAATCTGATTTGTATACTCCATAACCCAGTCCAATAGCAGTACAGTCGTGCATCAGCCTTACAGGCTTCAACCCTGCAATCTCTGTGGCATCCAAATATGCACGTCTCTGTGAAGCCGTAAAGTAAGATGGTATACCAATCACACAATTTGCAATCTTCGTCTCAAGATTCTTTTCTGTTATCTGCTTTAAATGTACCAGTAGCATTGCCAAAATCTGTACTGGAGTATAAGTTTGCTTCTCATTCATGTATTGCAGGTGAACCAGGATTCCACCATCAGGCCCTTCAGATGTCTCGAATGGTAGCAATCTTAGGTCATCCTGCACAGCAGGTTCACTGTAACTACGACCAATCAATCTCTTAACCTGAGATACAGTTGACTTTGGATGCATAGTTGCAGATGCAGCCCCAGCAGCACCTATAAACCTCTGTTTTTCCCCAAACGAAACCACTGCTGGATTTTCTCGATTGGATTCATCATTCAACAAGACATCAATCCCTCGTTGCTTAGCAACTGCTATAACACAGGTCTCATTTCCAACGTCAAACCCTATCACACTCATCTCCAACCAATAGCCCAATCACAGGAACCTAAAGTTGTACCTAACTACATGGAATTGAACACCAAACTAGAGAGTCAACACCTACAACCAGACAACTGATATTAAAATAATACTCCCTCCCGATACCAAATTTATAACTCATGAACACAGAAGAAGAAACCCAATTATTTACACAATGATCTCATCAAGATTAGCACATGGATTCACAAAAAACTAAAACCTCAGAAGAAGAAGAAATTGTCTATATCATAATTAATTAGCAGCATTAGCATAGCATCTTCACACGGTAAAGCTAAACGTATAAATATAAAACGGTAAGACGATACGCGATAAACAAGTGTAAGTAACAAGCAAAATGCCGTTGAGGATATGTGGAAGTGTTCAAATTTGAAACATACCTTAGCTCAGATTAAAGGGAAGAAGGAAAACCCTAACAATTGGATTGGAAGGGGATAAAAGGGATTGCGAAATTCCCCGAAAAAATCCTGCAAATTCAGAGCGGAGAATATTTCGAAGATCTATCTTTATATACCACCATATGTGATTGTGATTGTGATTGTGATTGTGATTTGTTTCCCACGTAATTAAAAATATGTAGCAATGGTATTTACGGTACTTTCCCTTCTTTCCTTACCCTAAATAAATCTCATCTCTTTTACTCTACAAATAACACTCACTTCCCCATTTAAATATTCATAAATTTGAACTTTTTTAAGTTAATGATTGGTGATTAAAGATTTTATGAGAGCTCCAACAAGAGTCATAAGAGTTGAACAATTGGTTTGTTTGATAACTCTACTGGATGGTTTTTTTTATCACAAGGCAATATCTATTTTATTTTATTTTATTTTATTTTTAAAAACGATTTTTAAAATTTTGAAGAATTGTAATACGTGTGTTTTTTAGTTTTTTTTTTTTTTTTTGTGTAGTGTAGGATTTAATGTTTTGTTAAATTAATATATTAGATTGAATGAAATTGTTTTATTTTATTATTGTGGGTGCGTTTATACATATTTTTCGTAAAAAAATATACATTACATACATTTAGTCATACTCGTAGGGTTTGGGAAATATACCGAAATTTCGGTATACCGAATTTTTCGAATTGAAAAAATATCGAAATTTTTGGTACGATAACTATATGGAAATATAATTTTTTCTTTTTAATTACTTCCATACCGATGGAGACTCTCTCCACGGTCTCACGAAGAGCACTCGCTGCTCTAACTAATTGTCCACCCTTTCCAAGTGTGATTTCTATGTTATGTATGATTGTGCCTAAGGGCATATCGATTGAAGTAGATTCCTCTTTTTTATCAATCAAAACCCCTTTCCAAACTGTACAAGCTTCTTCAAAAGAATACGACTTTCTGGATGTAGATGATGATATCTATACAGACGGATCTTATATATATGGTACAATGAAGTACCGCATGGATGGATATCTATATTAATTCAAATTTGTCGAATCAATATCGCAAAATTTGAAAAGATTGCAAACTCATTTAAAATTTTATTTTTATATTTATAAAATTGTACTTTTTATTTTATATTTAATAGTGCAAGAGAATTTCACCTCATATATTTAGTAATTTTTTAAAACATATGAATGACAAGTGCGTAACTACATCCTAAATTATTATAGTAGTATAGTGTGATTAATTAATATCAATGTTGTTTGGACAAATGTGTCATTTCATATACTATACTTGAACAGTCATCATTTTGATATTAATTGTATTTTATCATGTATATATTTAATCATTTTGTATTGTATTATATTGTCAATTAGTTTTCGACTTTTCATCAGTCAATATTTGATTGTATTTTAACAATGTTATAATAAAAATGTCATTTCACATACTATATTTGAATGTTATAATAATCCTTAAAATTTCGTGTTAAATTTTTAAATTTTTAATAAAATTTCCGTCATTTTTTCAATTTCTTTGCGATATCAATATATCCATCGATATATCCATAAAATTAAGGTTGCGATATCAATATTTTCATCCATAACCAAGTTAACGCATTAACAATTAAAAAAAAAGTACAAACTCATCCTATTTGGGCCTTCTAACTGACCCATAATAAATATTTAAGTAGGCCTGACTATATACCCCTCCAACATTGTTAAGTATACTCCCCCTCCTCATTTATTAATTTAATAATCATGTAAAATATCTAAACTATCCTTGTTTTGTAAAATGTTCATGATAAATACACTTCCCTCGACTTTACAACCCTAAACCTAATCCTAATTTAAAAAGAGCAGCCACCATCGCAACACCTCTGGTCGTCGTCGTCGCACCATCTCCGGCCGTCGTCGCCGACGCACCATTTGCACCCCACAGAAAAAAAAAAAAAACTTAGATTTTTTTATAAAAAAAAACACAATTTCGACACTGGTTTATTGACGAGAAACACTCGTGTCGACCGTTGTCGACGGGGGTGTATATTATCGATCAAGAGTTGTCGAAAATTAAAAAAAAAAAACAAAAAAATTTGACCGGAGCAGAAAAGGGGAAAAAAAGGGCGGCCGCCGTAAGAGTGGAGGAGGAGGGTTTAGGGAAGAGGTTGTCGTGGGAGGGAGACAGCGGCGTCGCTGGGCGAGGGGGTGGTGTCGCCACCGCAAAACAGAAATTAAAAAAAAAATCCCCTAAACTTACCTGGTAGACGGCGCGTGGGAGGAAGGCGGCGAGCGGCGGCGCCGCTGTGCGAGGGAGGGGCGCCGCCGCCGACGATTGTTGTAGAAATTGAAACAAAAAAAGGGGGTTGCGCAGAGGGGGTTGGGGCGGCGGGGGTTTATTGCGGAAAAGAAAAAAAGGAGGGGTCGCCGCCGCAGAGTGGGTGGCGGCGCTCGGTAGTGGGGGAAGGAGGGGGTTGGGCGATGCTGGCAGAGGCAACGGTTTTGTGTTTGGGGAAGAGGAAGTTAGTTTTTAGGGTTTTGAAAAATTGGGGAAGAAGTTTGAAGGGAAAAAGGAAAAAATGGAATAAGGGTATTTTTGGTAATTTAAGGGGAGTACATCTAACATTTGACAAATTGAGGGGAGTACATAAATCGGGGGAGTAGACTTAACAAAGCTGGAGGGGTATATAGCCAGGGTCATTTAAGTAATTTATTGCAGCTCTAAGCCCATTCGGCTATATGAGCATCCCTCGATCCATTTTCCACCAACTCACCCTTCTAAACTCGGCTTCTCATATAATTTGACAATTAATTAGTATGATTAACAACATTTCAAGGAAAAAAAGAATTACACATATATAGGTAGCATATATGTGTAAAGTCTTGTATGTACTAAGTATATCGTGTACTTGGGTAGACTTTGACTAGTCAAATGTTGACCGTTAACCGATCAACGATCAAACTTTGATTTTTTTTTTTAATTTGTTGTCAACGGTCAACATTTGACTTTTTTTTTTTTTTTATGTTTTGATTTTTTTTTGAAAAAGTGTATGTTATTATAACTAAAAAGTGCATCTTTATTTTTTAAATGAAAAATGTGTGTTATTATATTGAAAAGTGCAACATTGTTTTTAATGAAAAATGTATGTTATTATAACTGAAAAATGTATGATATTATAACTGAAAAGTGTATGAAGTATTAATGAAAAGTGTATGATATTATAACTGAAAATTGTATGAACTATTAATGAAAAGTGTAAGTTATATATTAATGAAAAGTGTATGTTATTATAACTGAAAAGTGTATAATATTATAACTGAAAAGTGTAAGTTATATATTAATGAAAAATGTATGATCTATTAATGAAAAGTGTATGTTATTATCTATTTAATGAAAAGTGTATGTGGTAAGGCAATCCAAGGGCAACCACTAGACTACAACAACTTTTGTTAAGTATTGTGTTATTTATCCTATATATAGAAGATATTTTCTATATGACTGAACTCAAGTACACCTTGTACTTGAGTACACAGCAGTCCAACCTAGTAAATTTTCATGTGTACATGCATATAATAATCCATAACTAACATATAATAATCCATAACTAAATTCGATAAAACTCATATACAAAACAAGTTCAACAATAGTATGAAGTGTTGAACGTTGATTGTTGATGCATATTCATTGAGCAGTGTCTAGTGTGTGATTACAACATTGAGAAAATTAGAGATGACAAAATGATATATGTTGAAGCCATCCTGCCTTGTCATAAAAATAGGGCAAGTCTGTTTTGTGTAGACATGGTTAAACGGTTAAAACTGTCGGTTACGACTTCCGAAAAATTATAATCAGAACCGAGTCAGTTTGGCCGAGTTTTTTTTTTCATTCTTTCGCTCCGTTTTCACTATTATTTTGTTCTTTTTAACTCTCTTTTCTTTTTTAGAAAATACATTGCTATAATTTAATACAAATTATACAACTTAAATTTATACTTTAAAAAAAAAACCGTAAAAACCAACGGTTTAACCAAAACTAAATTTTCGAACCGAAATTGACAGTTTTGTCTGGTTTTGATTTCAATTTGCGCATGTCTATTTTTGCGACTTTTCCCCGAACGCATGACAAATCGGACATGAGTTTACATATTAACTTAACTTAGTAACAGTGTATTATATAAATAAATATAGTATATAAAAATGAATTATAATCTTTTAAATTAAATATTTCTTTGGACTAGGTATATGCGCGGAGCGAGGCAGGCCGAGACGGCTTGGTGCACGGGGCGAACTTGGATATTTAGATATCCACTATGTTGGGCTTTATTACCATCTGTATAGAAAACTAATCATCAATAATTTAGGGCGCGGCTAAAGGCACCCGGCGTTCCTATGAGTACACCCAGACGATGAGGACACACGCCATTCGGATGAGGACACCCACCTGGAAAAGCCAAAAATACCCTTAACCATTTTCGCACTCCATTCCCTCCCTCCCTTCTCTCCCTCCCTTCTCTCGATTGGGTACACCCACCCCTCCATCTTCCCCAAACTTTTCCCCTCCATTTTCGCAGCACTCCACTCCCACTCCACTCCCACTCCATTTTCGCACCACTCCCACTGTCCACTATCTACACGCGACGTCGAAGAAGAGAAAGAGAGAGCACCGTTCTCCCCCACTCCATTTTCGCACCTCTTGCAGCGTTTTTTTTTTTTCATTTTGAAAAAATGGGTAAAGGTTAGTTTTTCTTGCTTATATTTGAGAAGAAGAGTAGGACGCATATTTAATTTATGTTTTGTTGGTTGAAACATTGATTTTATTGTTGTAGGGTTTAGGTTTTGTTTTTTGAATTTGGGGTTAATTCATGCATGTGTTGATTAAGGTTGATTTTTTGTGTTATAATCATGTTTATGTGTAGAATGTATTAATTTTTGATGTGTTAGGATGAAAATAAACAAATGGGCATCTAATTGGCATGGTTTAGGAAGAAATGAAACGGTTTAGGAAAAATTGAACGAATTTTGACTGGTTTTTCGAACATGGAGGACATGTCCGGGACAAATTTTTGAACATGGCTTATTTGTTGGGAACTAATTTTTGAACATTGGTGTCATGTTGGGAACTAATTTTCGAACATTGGTGTCATGTTGGGAACTAATTTTCGAACATTGGTCTCATGTTGGGAACTAATTTTCGAACATTGGTGTCATGTTGGGAACTAATTTTCGAACATTGGGCATATGTTCGAAAATTTATTCCCAACAGAGGGTTTTGGGTTTTAAATTCGACCAAGTAAAACTCGCGGAACTAAATTTCGAACATTGGCCCAATGTTGGGAACTTTTTTTCGAACATAAGCCCAATGTTCGAAAATTTGTTCGTTACAGAGAGTTTTGGGTTTGAAATTCGACCAAGTAAAACTCGCGGAACTAAATTTCGAACATTGGCCCAATGTTGGGAACTTTTTTTCGAACATAAGAGATATGTTCGAAAAAAAGTTCAAAACAAAAGAGATTTGTCCCAGTCTTTTTTTCGGACAACACATCAATGTCCGAAAAAAAAACACGAACATAGTCGTCTTCTTCGCAAAACCAGTCGCGAAAAGGGGGTTTTTTTTTTAAATGACCAAATGCAATACATAATGTCAAAATGTATGTCCTAAATGCATATTATTTCAATTACATACCACTATAGAGTCATAAGATGCAAAAAAAACAAGCATAAACACCAACACACAAAAACCCTAAATATAAAAACTCTTTCACTTTCGAAAAAAAAACTTTCAAAACCTGATAAATAACTTGCAAATGAGTCTTTGGCACCACCACTCGTAGTTATTGCATCATAATCGACCATTTTCGACCCCATCTTAACTCTAAAAATCGAAATTGCAGAACTGGAAATTTTGGAATTGAGAGTTGTGATGACTCTCTGCATTCCCGCGATTTAGAAAGGAGGTGGGTGTACTCATCCGGGGATTTTTTTAAAAATATACAGAAGGGATAAAAACGTCATTTCGCTGCACCCTTTTCACAAAAAAAAAAAATACCTGGTGTACTCATAGGAATCCTGGGTGCCTTTAGCCGCGCCCATAATTTAAGATAATATTGAAATCATATCATTTTACGAGTACCGATGTTACTATACTTTTTGCATATTTACATTTTTGTGAATTAATCTTTTCACTTTAGAATTTTTTTATATCAATGACATGTTTTTCTTAGATGTAAAATTCAGATTTTGAATTATAAAATACGATCTTTGTTCTACTCGAGATTTTAGAATAAGAAATTTAAAATTTTACCATACAAATATAGATGGAGTACATATAAATTTTATATAAATATCTATAAATAAAGTTAAATCATATCCTACATATATAACTATATAAGTTCTAAAACAAATACAACTCATATTAGAATTTTAAAAATTCACTCGATTTAAAAATTCTCAAAACAAAGTGTACCCCGTGTTGTTGAGGCACAATGCAGGCTAAGTGTGAAAATAAAAACATGGTCAGGAAAAATAACCAAACAATCAATGAGCCAGCCAGCACTACTAATCATAATCTGTACGGTTTGGCTGTACCTCTGCAAATATTGATGGTAGGTGGGTGGCCACATATTAATTTTTGACCCACCGTCACATATGCTGCTGCATTTTTTATTTTTTTAATGCAATTTTATGACTTAATTTTCTTTATATGATTCTTCCTATCTCTGTTGGAGTATATTTTATTTTTATGCAATTTTATAACTTAATTTTCTTTATCTGCATTGCCACTGGGGGATTCGAACCAACTATAGAATTTGTTCCACACTGTATTTGCTACTCATAAAATACATGTCTTGATATCTGAATTTTCACCCTACATAATATAATGCATTTGATGCATGTATTCATTGGAATGTGAAAATTTTCTCCTTTGTTGTTAATTTTTTTTAATTTAAAGCATTTTAAAAATAATGTTCTGTGAAAATTTTAAATTCTACACTAAACCTACACAATAAAATAATATTGGGGAAATCCCATTCTGCCAAAAGTAGTGTAAATTATTAGAGATGCATGTGTTGTTGATTTTATAACTGAGTAGTCATAAATTGACATTAAAATGGTGTTAACTAGTGGGGGTGATCTAATAACTATAACAACGAAAATATTACTTTTCTTGTGATTGTTAAATTTTACTACAATTTATTACACAGACTTTTTAAATTTTACAATTATATTATATGGTTATTTATTAGTGATTTACGCCAATGTGACACCTGAAATATTTTTAAAATGATTACCAATACATTCATTTACATTTTATTAGTATTTCAGTTTAACCATAAGTTTTAACATTTTTACAATCATTGAAAAAATCTAAAACTTTCATATGATTTATTTTACAATGGTGACAGTAAGGTATGTGTAACATACACCCCTTTGACCAGAAGGTCTAAAAAGTGGGGCAAAATTCGGCAGATTTTATTGTGTTTGACAATCGAAGGGGCCACATTCTGAATTTGTGATAATCAACATTCAAAGAGTCAAAAGGACAACCATGTAATAATTAATAATACTTCTTTTGCTGCCTAACAAATTAAATTAAATTAAATATATTAACACTAGTGATTTTCAAAATTAGAATTCTACTCTTGCATTAAAAAAATAAAATCTTGAGTATTCAATTCTATATATTGGTAATAATAACACCTAACAATGAGTCGCTATTACTGCTATGATTTTTTTTATTTTTTTTTATGAAATCTAACTTGACGAGGTGCAAAACGTTAATCTTTTAATCGAAACATAATATTGAATCATTATGATAGAATCTCCATTGCTAAATTAATTGAAAATGGATATTTGTCACATGCTTAATTTAATAGTACCTAATAATATTAATGCAGGTGATGAATACAATCGGAGAGTAAAAAATTAGATAACGGAAAACAATACTCCTCTCATTTCATATTATTTGTTACTTTTACTTTTAAATTTTATTTAAAAAGATATCATTTTAATTATTTTCACTATTGATTTTCCTAAACTACGTACCCCTGTACAAATTTCTATAATTTCTCATTTTTGAAAATATATTTATTTATCTCTTTTTTTTTTCTTTTTTTTTTTTAATACGTAAGTTGGCGTTACCTTTTATTTATCTTTTTTTTTTCTTGGCCTTGATGCATTTTAGAATGAATTGTGAGAATTTATTAAAGGATAAACGTGTTTAAAAATATGTTTTTTTAATTCTATATAAAATAAAATAAAATGATCATGAATTTTAAAAAGGAGGAAAGGGAGTACTAGACAATAGGCACTACCAATCATGTTTCCATCTGGTAGCCTAAGAAATGACACGTTTTATTACATTCTGAGCTGTAGGAACAAATATTAGTCGACAAAGTGGGATAGCTCAAGTGGTTAGAGCACCACTACACCTTAGGTCCACAAATATTAGTCAAAGAATTCCAAGGTCAAACCAATAAAATATAATTTTATTGTGTCTAAAATTTTGAATAATAGTCACAGTTTCACACCTATATTTCTATGAATTGTAAGAAAATTAATATTACCTCAAAAAAAATGTACTCCTATAAAATAATTATAGATTCTACATTTGGGTGAAATTCAAAAATATTCCCAAAATATAATACTACAACTGTCCAAAGATCCAAGTTTCTTCGACTTCCTCGAATGGATCTAGTAACATTATGGTTCAAATCATTTTCTATTATGTTTTGCTTGCACATGTATACTCCTATAAAATTACACTTATTTTCTCCAACAACTTCAATTTTTCTCTTATTCATCATTTGTTCTCCTATTTTATTCTCATACAATATCAATAATTATTAAATATTGATTCGACATAAAATAAAATTTGATTCGATCGATCGATCTACCATAAACTTTAGTTTACTATTCATCGAGATTTAAAAATCAAAATAAATCCAGACGACTTGAGAAAATAATCAAAGTATTTGTTGATTCTGTTTGCCAAGTAACAAATGCTTGCAAGATTTGAAAATGAAAGCTGCAGTTTGGTTGTAGAAATGAGGAGGCTTAAGTGTTGAAGAGAAGCCCTTTTTGAGCTTCTTCAATCTCTTACCAATCTTCATCTTCAACTTAAACATTTTCACCCTAAACCATGATGCCCTTTTTCTAATTCTTTTTCTTGATCTTCCATCAACTTTGTGCATAGCCTTGTTAATCAAGAACTGAGCCCTTCGATGCTTCATTTCTTCTGGATCTTCATTTTCAATCTTTGAGTAACCAGTCGACGATATGTAATTGAAAACACCCATATTTCATGAGAGTAATTATGTTGCTAACTGAGATATATAGTGTAGTTTTATACTCACCAAAATGACTCTTTTTTATATCATACATGCAGTATTTAATTAGGTATTAAACAATTATATCTCACTAAATATTCTTTTTGATTTACAAAGATACCATTTTTATTTATGGAGATATATATGATTGATTTATTCCTTATTAGTATTTACTCAATACATTAATTCATGCGTATTATAACATACAATTGTAAAGGTAATACTATATTGAATAAATATTTGAATGTCAATAGTCGTCATTTTATTAATTACTCCATTTGTTTATTAAGAATACCTGCCTTAATTTATTTCTCTCATAATTTATGAACTTGAGTGTTTGAGGTTTCAACAATGTATCTCAATGTTAAAAACCTCTCCCACTTACCATCTAGGTTAGTACCATATTTATTAAAATGTTGACTTTATTTTATAAATATTATAATAAAATGAAAGCATTCCTTATATAGGTTGTTATCATATTCTTTAAATAATTTTTTAAAATTATATATAATAAAATAATAAAAAAGTTTTTTATATTCTTCAGTTATGACTGGTGACAATTTAAATGGTAAGTGAACATTTTTATAAGACAATATTTGAACCTTTGACCTCAAATAAAATTAGTTAAGGCACTACCATAATACTATTTGACCACTGACGTAATAGTGTTTAAAATATGTGATTCTTATCATACAAAGTGATCTTGACCCGCTTAGAATATGTACTCAATACCAACCCATTTCTTTTAATGCACTTGAGTAGACAAGACCCACCAATTTCTTTTAGTTTGGGGAAGAGTCCTAGCAATTTCGGATAGGATATAATTTGCTTTGATTATTAATTGGTTGATTTCGATATATATTAAACAAACAAAAAAAAACTCTCCATCTCTTAGTTGTTATGTTTCGTTATGTCACTTTTGTGGTGATTTAATTTATAGTATCTTATTCTTTATTTTGAAGATGGATTTTAATTGTAAATTGGAAATTAACTGAGCTGGCCATTGGACACAATAAATGTTAGCCTCTGGCCAGCTTTAATAATTCTATATTATATATATGTACAAGTACTCGAAGTTGGATTTCTATTACTATTATTTAATGAGATTCTGTAAACATTGTATTAATAACGTCTACAAAGCAATAGTTTGTAAGTGGCTGATCACTCCGGCGGTACGTCGTTTTAATTTACTTTTCTAGATTAATTGAAAGTTCAAGCCCTATTTTATATTGTTCGATTTTAATCTACGGAATCATATATTAACATCACATCATGTATTGTATATAATTCTTTGAATATTTTTTCACTCTTACTTAATTTATCCACCGTGAAAAACAAAGTGAAACAGTTCATTTTATTGGAATTTAATCTATGTAGCAATCTATGAGTCAAATAATTAGTAAAGGAATGAACAATTCCCCTTAATTTCTTGCAAGTTCAGTACTGAGAAAATAATTATCACAAAATAAATTTATTTATCGATAGTATCACAAATGGAAAGTTTAAAAGGGTACGAAGGTAGTACTTTTTAGTCTTTACCAACCAAAAAAAGTTGAAAATATTTGAACTTAATTTTTTTTAATGAACTAGGCTATAATATTGAATTATTTAAATTCACATTTTATTTAAAAAATCGAAATGTATATTTTTTATGAATAATTTGTTACAACATCAAGAATTATAAAATAGTTTAATAGACTAATTTCACTGGATGTGTTTTATATATGTATGATATAAATCACTCCATATTATAAAGGATTTTAGACTCGCCATGAATATTAATTATGACTCATTTACATGACCTGAATAGAAATTGATTCAATTTTACATTAAAGGTTATCATGAACCATGTTCATATATAATACTTCCTCGGCCACGTCATAAGTTTCTCACTTACCTATTTTTAACGTTCCGTCATAGACTTCTTATTTCTTTAACGGTGATGCGTCGGGTTTGAACGCTCAACAAATTATCAAATTGCCCTTGGGCCACTGATCGTAAACAATTTGTCACAGTGCTGCCACGTAGCTCCGTATGACCTGCAAAACACGCCGAAGAGATCTCCGACGCGGGGACTCCGACGTTCAAGTCAGAAAACCGGTGACCACTAAAGAAAAGGTGTTAGGAAGACAATCAATCGGAGTTAAAACCGTCCTTCATAATGCAACAATAGGCTCTAGTATGTATGCACGCGTGTGAAGTGTGCTCAAGTGTGAATGTTACGTAAAAAAGATAAGAAAGGGATGCATGGGAATTTCTAGGGAGGTGGACGAAGTCTCCCTTGATCTGGTCAGCAAGGCCTTGATTCTGGCCCACTTGGCCCAGTCAAACATTATCTTTTTAGTGGGCAACAATCCCACGATTTTCTGTACTAGTATTCAGCTCCGATAATTCACGGACAAATCTAGGATTCCTTCTGGGCCCTGATTTGATCGGCCCTATATGGTTGGGCTCAGGCCCGGTTCTCTATAAACATGTGTAAGATATGGGTTTGGGCCTGATTGGGTCTTGGGCCTCGAGGCCCAAAGGAGGTCCCAGTCCATAGAATATGGCTCACAGTCGGGGCACTAGCTAATGATGAGGACGAAATTAAGAAGAAAGATCGTGATTGAAAACTTAATTGCATTTTTCTTTTCTGCTCCAATTTTCCTTATTGCACGTTTTCTTTATTTTGGTAGATTGTCGAGAGAATCAATTTGTGTTACAATTTGTCTATGTAGTCAGCTCTTATATATATATGGGGGTTTGACATGTAGATGGTAAGAAGTTTTTGAATAATAAAGAATAAAGAACAGAGTTTTTTTTAGGGTAAATTATTAATAAGGTCATTTCACTACTAGTTTTATCTACTAAAACCTACAATATATTTTTTTGTCTAATAGAGTCAAATTGAAAAATCTAAGACAATTATACCCTTTTACTAATTTGAAATAATTCGAATTTCTTAATTCAAATTAACAGGTCAACTAAATACCATAATTATAGATTAATAGAGAATCTCGAAAAATGCGAAATTTAAGCAGCTTCCAAAAATTTAAAAATTTCCTAAAAAGTAGGTATCCTCATTAATTCGTTTCACTTGCTTGAGCTTCGAGATTTCTGCACTCTGCATTTAAAAATTTCCTAAAAAGTAGGTATCCTCATTAAATACCATAATTATAGATTAACATGACTATATATATGCTTTGAGAACTATATGACTATATGCGCGATTTACTACATGTGCAGTAGGTAGTTCATATTAATTAAGAAATATGTGTATGTATGCATTGTGCAATGAACATATACCGAGGAAACGATGCAGTTGATTTAGAGTATTGGTAAAACTATTACTGGATTATATATGCTGTTGGGATATGAATCTTGAAACAAGTTCTAATTGATGATAAAAGATAAAGATGAAGTTTTAATAAGCCAAAAGTAGATTGAATATTTTCTAAGTGTTGACTGACCTAGTCTAGTTAAGAGAAGTCATCTTGTACAGACCAGTAGAGTTCACAAGACAAGTATTGTCAAGATAAGAAAAGACAAGTACGAGTTATAAGTACTTTGTATTAATTGTTTAGGATGTTATTGAACTATATTAATGATTGTATAGAAGCTCATGATTTTCATATGTAATAGATATATTCATTGTATAGATTTTAAGTTGACTAAGCTGTTTTTGTAAAGCTTAAAGTAATGTAATAGTCTTGTTAGGATTAGATTAGTTGTTACTAAGTCTACTAGTGAAGAAGACTGCGCAAGACCAGAAGAAGAAGATGAAGTCTACACAAGACAGGTGCGCGACCACAAGACTCAACAAGACAAGTCAACATAAATAAAGATGAAGTTAGTTATTCAAGCGCGTGGAAAGATAAGGATTGAGGAGTTAGTTAGAAATAACTAAATAACAATAAACGCGTGGAAAGATAAGAATAACAAGTTGCAAGTTAGTTTTCAAGAAAAGTTGGTTACAACTGATAAGTTCTTGAAATTGAAAGTCTATAAATACCCCATGGTATTGTTCGATTCATGACTACTGAACTACTGTTATTCTACATACTGAAGTATTACTGAAGCACTTATAGAAGCAAACACTCACAGAGTTTGAAGTTCAGAAAGCAAGTCCGGAAGAAAAGTGAAGAACGAAGAAGGCTGCTACTGAATAAGTTTTTAGTTTACTGTTTTCAAGTTGCTAGATACTTGTAAATCTCTAGTAAGATCGAAGATATACTTGGTAGTATATTCGAGAAGATCTAAGACTTGTTTCTTGGGACTTAAAATTACAAGAACACACATATTGCTCGATTGGAAGAGTTAATAGAAACATCACAACTGGGTTTGTGAGAGTGGACGTAGACAAGTTGTCGAACCACTATAAAATCGTTGTGTGTTGTTTACTTTACTACTTGTTTGTTGATTAATTGATTAACTGTTTACATACCTATCTGAACAAGACTAGTTGAGTATACATAAAACAAAGTTCTCGAATATAAGTTGAGTATAAACTAGAATTAGGCTCATTGATATATTCTGATTTCCGCATTGTACTTTGATATATCGAAAGAATTTTGAAAAGTCTATTCACCCCCCTCTAGACATTTTCACTAGCTTACTCGATATTAAACTCAACTTTGGGACCTAGAAGTGGTATCAGAGCAGTAGTTTACGAACTGCTGTTTCTTGATAACCGACTTAAGACTTAGGGTGAAGTCTTGGTCCGTGATTGTATTTGCTTACGTGTTCTTGATCAACATTCTTGCTTAGGGTTTGGTCGCTCCGTATGAGCCGACACTTTACCTACCGCCTGTAGGTTCCGTCCGTCCGAAATTTTCCGGCCGAGATTTCTGCTCCCTTTTCCCCGACTGATTGCTACCAACTACCAACATACCCCCCTCACTCCCCCATCCATCCCACCCACATAGCCGCCCCTATCTCTCCCCACCTTCACAATTCCAAATCTTCATCCTTATCCCCCCGTTTACTGCCGCCGGAATCCCAGGTCTGTGTCGGCTCTGCTCTCTGTTTTTTAGCTAACTTGGTTTCTCTCCTGTTTGTGTTTGTTTTGTTTCAGGAACCCCTTTCGTCTCGGTTGTGACCTTGGTCTCCATTGTATCCAACTGAAAATCTGACCAGATCTATGGCGTCTGGGCTAAAATCTAGATCCGAAAAGCAGGGGGACACCATTCGCCTATCAGTTCACGACCTTGCTGTGGAGAATGAGCCTTCCTTCTGTCTCATTGGAAAGGTCCTTACCTCAAAACCTTTTAACGCCTTCGGGTTTCTCGAAACTATGAAGAAGGCGATGAAACCGGCCAAGGGTTTCACGGCAAGGGAGATCGGGAAAAATCTGTTCTCCTTCAAATTCAACTCCAAACTGGATATGGAAGATGTCTTGGCAAAAGAACCTTGGCATTTTGAGAAGAGCTTACTAGTCCTCCGACAGCTGAAGGTAGGGGAACAACCCTCACATATTAACTTGGACTCCTCAAATTTCTGGGTAAGGCTATATGACCTTCCACATGGGGCAGGAACGCCCGATATTGTTGAGAAAATAGCTGGCTGTTGTGGTGAAGTAGGGGAAGTGGATCTGTCCTCCCTAGATGGAATATCTCGAAGTGTGAGAGTTAAAGTTAGAATGGACCTCAACAAACCCCTCAAGAAAGGCTCAAATCTGGAACTTGAAACTACATCACTTTGGATTCCCTTTGCATATGAGAGACTCCCTTCATTCTGCTACATCTGTGGAATGCTAGGTCACATGAAGAAGGAGTGTGACATTATCGAATCACCGGAGGAGATTGAGAACATACCGGACGAGAAACTCCCATTTGGTGAAGGGCTTAGAGCATCTCCTTGGAAAAAGGCCGCTGTCCTAACACACCAGGGCACTGAGCCCAGAGAAAAGCCTGGGGACACCTCGTCGAGACGGAAGCTTTTCGACACCTTTAGAAAGTAGTGGAGGGCAGAGAGGGAGAAAGGAGAAGCAGAGGAAACACCAACCCAAAACCAAAATGAGCAAGAGGAGGGCAAAGTAGAAGATGTTAGAAGAGGCCTAGCAAGAGTAAAAGTTAAGGAGGAAATGGTCACAGATACCTTACACAACTTGGGAAGTTTACAGCCTCTCTCCAAGGAGTGGCCGACAGGAAAGATAGAGAACTCCACCACCCACCATGGGGAGGAGTTTGAACCACAACACCATGTGTTAAAAGATCCCACTATACCCTCTACTGCAAACTTGACACCTCTTAAGGACTTAGTAAAGCTCTGCCAAATTCCCAACTCAACTACCCACTCCCATACCTCCTTAAATTCTCCCCACCAACCCCAAGATCACCTATACTTAAATACCCACCCCCAGATACCTAATCCCAAAGACAAACAACCCGACCCCACTACAACCACACAATCCAACACCAAAACCTATCCTAGTAACCCAAACATATCCCCACAAACCAAATTCCAGCCCCAAAACCCCTCACGTAAGCCCCAACCCAAACCCATCACCAAAAGTGAAGAACTCAAAAACACGCCAGATTCACACCACGTCCCAAACACAAAAATACCATTTGACCCGATACCACTGATCATCAAAACAACGCCTATACCCCGCCCCGACAAACCCAACCCCATTAAAACACCGACAAACCGGGGAGAAGAGTTCAAGAAACGACTACCACAATTAGCAAGGAAAAGGAAGCAACCTGATGACATGGATATCGACGGTGGAGAAAAAAAGCAGAGAAGTGAGGAGCAGAAACTCGAGGCAACAGATTCCAATCCAACGGTGGAGGCTGCGACGCAGCCCCGCCGATACCAATGATCACGATAAGCTGGAACTGCCGCGGGCTTGGGAACCGAGCGGCAGTGAGGGCTTTGAAGAAGCTCCTACATGAGGAAAATCCGGATATTGTTTTCCTTATGGAAACGAAACTGAAAAGTATCCAAATGGCTAGATTAAACTCTCAATCTCTCCGCTTCGAGGGATGCTTCCCCGTTGACTGTGAAGGGGAAGGAAGTGCAAGAAAAGGTGGGTTGTGTATGCTTTGGAAGAAGAAGCTAGTACTCTCTCTCTCATCCTTCTCAATGAATCATATTGCTTTTGGGGTGGATGCGACCGAAGAGTACGAAGCTTGGTTTCTCTCTGGAATCTATGGGTGGCCTGAACACCACCATCGCAGGAACACTTGGAGACTCATGGAGAGCATTCATCCGAACAACAAACCATGGCTTTGTTTGGGGGATTTTAATGAAATTTTGTGGTCTCATGAGAAGGTGGGGGGTAACATTCGACACCCCACAAGCATGGAGTTTTTTCGGAACACTATTAACAGGCTGGAATTGCAGGATCTAGGCTTCATCGGAAATCGCTTCACCTGGTCAAATGGGCGGGCTGGTGACGAGAACATCCTGGTCCGTCTAGATCGCGCCCTAGCAAATCCTAGATGGAGGCTGCTTTTCCCTTCAACCTCGGTCCTGGTTCGACCTCAGATGGGGTCTGACCATTCACCAATTGTCGTCCGAAGTTCGAAGGATTCCATGGATGAGAAGGATGGAAAGCTAAGAAGAGAGAAGGTTTTTCGCTTCGAAAAAATGTGGATGGAAAACAAAGATTGTGGGTCGATCATTAAGCAGACATGGGAGGCCCAAAGAGGAGGAGGTTTTGAAAACCAGATTAAGAGGTGTGGGGAACAACTTGAGTCATGGGGGGACAGGACCTTTGGCAACATCCGGAAAAAAATTAAGAAGGCTAGTACAGAATTGGAAGAGCTCCAGAAAATTCCCCAAACGGAGCAAACGATTGCACGCTGTAAAGCTGTGGAATTAGCACTCGATGAGCTTCTCAAGCTTGATGAAATTTGGTGGTTCCAACGATCGAAGGCACACTGGATCAAGGATGGTGACCGAAACTCTAAGTTCTTTCACAAAAAAGCAGCTCAGCGGAGGGACAGGAACACTATCTCCAAGCTGTCCGATGGAAGGGGGGGTGGATTCGGAAGGAAAAATTGATCGTGGAGAAACTCCGGGAGTACTTCATTCAGATTTTCTCTACGGCCGGACCGAGTGATCCCGGTGGGGTCTCGGACGCAGTGGAGCCCAAGGTCACACAAGAGATGAACAGGTTCCTGAGCCAACCCTACACGGCAGAGGAAGTCAAAAAGGCTTTAACTCAGATGCATCCGACAAAGTCTCCGGGACCCGACGGTATGCCCCCTCTCTTTTTTCAAGCTTTTTGGCCTACTGTTGAAATCTCCTTTGTGCACACCTGCCTTGATATTCTCAACAACAGCCATGACCCCACTTCATTAAACCACACCTACATCGTCCTTATTCCGAAAATTAAAAATCCAGCCACCGAAAAAGATTTTCTCCCCATTAGCCTATGCAATGTGATTTTTAGAGTGATCACCAAAACCATTGCAAATAGGCTTAAACTTGTGATCAATAAAATTATCTCTCCCCACCAAAGTGCCTTCATCCCCAATAGATTGATTACGGATAATGCAATGATCGCTTTTGAAATTTTCCACTCTATGCAAAAGAAAAGAACTGGGAAAATGGGGGCCATTGCTCTGAAACTTGATATGAGTAAAGCCTATGATAGGATCGAATGGAGTTTCCTCCGAGCCATGTGCCTGAAATTGGGCTTCGACCATCAATGTGTTAATCTGATTCTCCGATGCGTCACAACAGTTTCTTATTCACTCCTCATTAACGGCCAACCCTCATCCCCATTCACCCCCCAAAGGGGTCTCCGTCAGGGGGACCCCCTGTCTCCTTATTTGTTTCTTCTTTGTGCAGAGGGGTTTTCAGCGCTGATTCAACGAGCAGAAGGGCATGGTGATATCACAGGTTTTCGGGTGACGAAGCACGCCCCCTCCATCTCTCATCCCTTCTTTGCGGATGATAGTATACTCTTCATCCGCGACTCCCAACGTGAGGTGAACAAAGTGAAAGAGATTATCGCGGTTTACGAGGCAGCCTCGGGGCAGTGTGTTAACATGGATAAGTCTGAATTGTTCACAAGCACAAACGTGGCAACAGAAAGAAAGGAAGAGCTTGATCGTCTCCTGGGTGCCAAAACTGTGGATAATTACTCTAAATATCTAGGGCTTCCCACTCTTAGTGGGAAATCAAAAGCCCAGATATTCAGAGTCATTGTGGAAAGGGTGCTAAGCCGTCTAAAGGGATGGAAGGAAAAATCCCTATCAAAAGCCGGGCGAGAAATTCTCTTGAAATCTGTGATTCAATCAATTCCTACCTTCGCCATGAGTTGTTTTCTCTTCCCTAGGTCGCTCTGTTCGGAGATTGAAAAAGCCATCTCAAATTTCTACTGGGGTAGTAAAGGCGATGAGAGGAGAATTCATTGGGTTAGTTGGTGTAAAGCCACCCGTTCGAAGAGAGAGGGTGGCCTGGGATTTCGTGAGCTCTACTTTTTCAACTTGGCTTTGGTGGGAAAGCAATTCTGGAGGCTCATGAACAATACAGACACTCTGGCAGCCCGTATTCTGAGAGCAAAATACCACCCGAGAAGCACAATTGAAAAAGCAACGATTGGCTATCAACCTAGCTACTTATGGCGTAGCATTCTTCAATCTCGAGAGCTCATTATGGCGGGTTGTGCTTGGAGGGTGGGAGATGGCAAGCTGGTTTTGGCATGCTCGGATAGGTGGATCCGTAAGGGCAGTATTGTCCGTCCTCAGCTTGTCGGGCAGGAACATCATGAGGGTGTGACCGTGTCACACTTCATCAACCATGAATTAGGCACCTGGAAGGAAGACTGTATCAAGTCGTTCTTCTCTGAGGAAGACTCAATGGACATCATTTCAATGCCTTTGAGTAACAGGAGTATTCCGGATAAAAGAATTTGGGGAGAAACGAAGAGAGGGACCTTCTCGGTCAAATCAGCGTATCACCTTGCAGTCGCCATGTTCTCCAGCCAGGGCCGTGACATTGCGTCGAGCAGCAGCAACCCCCCCTTTTGGAACAAAATCTGGCAGATCAAGATCCCTCCGAGCACACGTCATTTCATTTGGCGAGCATGTACAAATGCGCTTCCATCTCTAGATAACCTTACCAAGCGCGGAGTAGTTAATGAGAAAGTATGCAAGCTGTGTAATGATGCTCTGGAAACAACAGCGCACATACTTCTCCACTGCCCTAATGCCGTGTACACTTGGGGAGCCTCACCTATCCATCTCGACTTCCAAGCCATTGCTCACAAGTCCTTCAAGCAAGTTTTCGGCGACATGATGGACATTCTCCCCCCCGAGGGGCTCGCCCTCTTTGCAGCTATCTCGCATGGCATCTGGGTTAGCCGTAACAAATTCGTCTTTGAGAATCAGAGCCCGAACCCGATATCACAAGCCTTCAAAGCTACTACACTGATTCATGAGATTTTGGACAGCGAACAGAGACTTCCCAAGAGTAAGCCTGCTATCCCTTTCCCTCCCCCTCACAGATGGACCTGCCCACCCTGCGGTTATACTAAGCTGAACTCGGACGCTGCAACGTTTAAAGACGGCTCAACGGGGTTCGGCTTTGTGGTTAGAAATGATTCAGGAGAGGTCCTCGCGTCCGGAAGCAGGAGGACTTTGGATTCAGGAGACAGCACACTCATCGAGGCCCTTGCTCTACGTTTTGCCCTCCAACGAGCGGCCGAATGTGGATTACGAAACATGATTATTGAATCCGACTCGGAGACCCTCATCAAGGTGCTTATTGGAAAACTGGGAGAAGATCACCTTGTGGAGATGATTGCAGAGGACATCTTGAATCTGGCTGCGTCCCTGAGCTGCTCCTCTTTCGTCTTCACGAGGAGAGAAGCAAATAAGGTGGCACACCAGCTTGCACATCTTAGTATGGAGGTCGGTAGCGAAATGATATGGATAGAGGAAGTCCCCAGAAATTGTATTTCCTCTGTTATTGAGGATGTAAGGCTTCTGCCAAATTTACAAAATTAATGAATTCTATTTTCCTGTCAAAAAAAAAAAAATAATACTATTTGACCACTGACGTAATAGTGTTTAAAATATGTGATTCTTATCATACAAAGTGATCTTGACCCGCTTAGAATATGGACTCAATACCAACCAATTTCTTTTAATGCACTTGAGTAGACAAGACCCACCAATTTCTTTTAGTTTGGGGAAGAGTCCTAGCAATTTCGGATAGGATATAATTTGCTTTGATTATTAATTGGTTGATTTCGATATATATTAAACAAACAAAAAAAACTCTCCATCTCTTAGTTGTTATGTTTCGTTATGTCACTTTTGTGGTGATTTAATTTATAGTATCTTATTCTTTATTTTGAAGATGGATTTTAATTGTAAATTGGAAATTAACTGAGCTGGCCATTGGACACAATAAATGTTAGCCTCTGGCCAGCTTTAATAATTCTATATTATATATATGTACAAGTACTCGAAGTTGGATTTCTATTACTATTATTTAACGAGATTCTGTAAACATTGTATTAATAACGTCTACAAAGCAATAGTTTGTAAGTGGCTGATCACTCCGGCGGTACGTCGTTTTAATTTACTTTTCTAGATTAATTGAAAGTTCAAGCCCTATTTTATATTGTTCGATTTTAATCTACGAAATCATATATTAACATCACATCATGTATTGTATATAATTCTTTGAATATTTTTTCACTCTTACTTAATTTATCCACCGTGAAAAACAAAGTGAAACAGTTCATTTTATTGGAATTTAATCTATGTAGCAATCTATGAGTCAAATAATTAGTAAAGGAATGAACAATTCCCCTTAATTTCTTGCAAGTTCAGTACTGAGAAAATAATTATCACAAAATAAATTTATTTATCGATAGTATCACAAATGGAAAGTTTAAAAGGGTACGAAGGTAGTACTTTTTAGTCTTTACCAACCAAAAAAAGTTGAAAATATTTGAACTTAATTTTTTTTAATGAACTAGGCTATAATATTGAATTATTTAAATTCACATTTTATTTAAAAAATCGAAATGTATATTTTTTATGAATAATTTGTTACAACATCAAGAATTATAAAATAGTTTAATAGACTAATTTCACTGGATGTGTTTTATATATGTATGATATAAATCACTCCATATTATAAAGGATTTTAGACTCGCCATGAATATTAATTATGACTCATTTACATGACCTGAATAGAAATTGATTCAATTTTACATTAAAGGTTATCATGAACCATGTTCATATATAATACTTCCTCGGCCACGTCATAAGTTTCTCACTTACCTATTTTTAACGTTCCGTCATAGACTTCTTATTTCTTTAACGGTGATGCGTCGGGTTTGAACGCTCAACAAATTATCAAATTGCCCTTGGGCCACTGATCGTAAACAATTTGTCACAGTGCTGCCACGTAGCTCCGTATGACCTGTAAAACACGCCGAAGAGATCTCCGACGCGGGGACTCCGACGTTCAAGTCAGAAAACCGGTGACCACTAAAGAAAAAGTGTTAGGAAGACAATCAATCGGAGTTAAAACCGTCCTTCATAATGCAACAATAGGCTCTAGTATGTATGCACGCGTGTGAAGTGTGCTCAAGTGTGAATGTTACGTAAAAAAGATAAGAAAGGGATGCATGGGAATTTCTAGGGAGGTGGACGAAGTCTCCCTTGATCTGGTCAGCAAGGCCTTGATTCTGGCCCACTTGGCCCAGTCAAACATTATCTTTTTAGTGGGCAACAATCCCACGATTTTCTGTACTAGTATTCAGCTCCGATAATTCACGGACAAATCTAGGATTCCTTCTGGGCCCTGATTTGATCGGCCCTATATGGTTGGGCTCAGGCCCGGTTCTCTATAAACATGTGTAAGATATGGGTTTGGGCCTGATTGGGTCTTGGGCCTCGAGGCCCAAATGAGGTCCCAGTCCATAGAATATGGCTCACAGTCGGGGCACTAGCTAATGATGAGGACGAAATTAAGAAGAAAGATCGTGATTGAAAACTTAATTGCATTTTTCTTTTCTGCTCCAATTTTCCTTATTGCACGTTTTCTTTATTTTGGTAGATTGTCGAGAGAATCAATTTGTGTTACAATTTGTCTATGTAGTTAGCTCTTATATATATATGGGGGTTTGACATGTAGATGGTAAGAAGTTTTTGAATAATAAAGAATAAAGAACAGAGTTTTTTTTAGGGTAAATTATTAATAAGGTCATTTCACTACTAGTTTTATCTACTAAAACCTACAACATATTTTTTTGTCTAATAGAGTCAAATTGAAAAATCTAAGACAATTATACCCTTTTACTAATTTGAAATAATTCGAATTTCTTAATTCAAATTAACAGGTCAACTAAATACCATAATTATAGATTAATAGAGAATCTCGAAAAATGCGAAATTTAAGCAGCTTCCAAAAATTTAAAAATTTCCTAAAAAGTAGGTATCCTCATTAATTCGTTTCACTTGCTTGAGCTTCGAGATTTCTGCACTCTGCATTTAAAAATTTCCTAAAAAGTAGGTATCCTCATTAAATACAATAATTATAGATTAACATGACTATATATATGCTTTGAGAACTATATGACTATATGCGCGATTTACTACATGTGCAATAGGTAGTTCATATTAATTAAGAAAGATGTGTATGTATGCATTGTGCAATGAACATATACCGAGGAAACGATGCAGTTGATTTAGAGTATTGGTAAAACTATTACTGGATTATATATGTTGTTGGGATATGAATCCTGAAACAAGTTCTAATTGATGATAAAAGATAAAGATGAAGTTTTGATAAGCCAAAAGTAGATTGAATATTTTCTAAGTGTTGACTGACCTAGTCTAGTTAAGAGAAGTCATCTTGTACAGACCAGTAGAGTTCACAAGACAAGTATTGTCAAGATAAGAAAAGACAAGTACGAGTTATAAGTACTTTGTATTAATTGTTTAGGATGTTATTGAACTATATTAATGATTGTACAGAAGCTCATGATTTTCATATGTAATAGATATATTCATTGTATAGATTTTAAGTTGACTAAGCTGTTTTTGTAAAGCTTAAAGTAATGTAATAGTCTTGTTAGGATTAGATTAGTTGTTACTAAGTCTACTAGTGAAGAAGACTGCGCAAGACCAGAAGAAGAAGATGAAGTCTACACAAGACAGGTGCGCGACCACAAGACTCAACAAGACAAGTCAACATAAATAAAGATGAAGTTAGTTATTCAAGCGCGTGAAAAGATAAGGATTGAGGAGTTAGTTAGAAATAACTAAATAACAATAAACGCGTGGAAGGATAAGAATAACAAGTTGCAAGTTAGTTTTCAAGAAAAGTTGGTTACAACTGATAAGTTCTTGAAATTGAAAGTTTATAAATACCCCATGGTATTGTTCGATTCATGACTACTGAACTACTGTTATTCTACATACTGAAGTATTACTGAAGCACTTATAGAAGCAAACACTCACAGAGTTTGAAGTTCAGAAAGCAAGTCCGGAAGAAAAGTGAAGAACGAAGAAGGCTGCTACTGAATAAGTTTTTAGTTTACTGTTTTCAAGTTGCTAGATACTTGTAAATCTCTAGTAAGATCGAAGATATACTTGGTAGTATATTCGAGAAGATCTAAGACTTGTTTCTTGGGACTTAAAATTACAAGAACACACATATTGCTCGATTGGAAGAGTTAATAGAAACATCACAACTGGGTTTGTGAGAGTGGACGTAGACAAGTTGTCGAACCACTATAAAATCGTTGTGTGTTGTTTACTTTACTACTTGTTTGTTGATTAATTGATTAACTGTTTACATACCTATCTGAACAAGACTAGTTGAGTATACATAAAACAAAGTTCTCGAATATAAGTTGAGTATAAACTAGAATTGGGCTCATTGATATATTCTGATTTCCGCATTGTACTTTGATATATCGAAAGAATTTTGAAAAGTCTATTCACCCCCCTCTAGACATTTTCACTAGCTTACTCGATATTAAACTCAACTTTGGGACCTAGAAGTGGTATCAGAGCAGTAGTTTACGAACTGCTGTTTCTTGATAACCGACTTAAGACTTAGGGTGAAGTCTTGGTCCGTGATTGTATTTGCTTACGTGTTCTTGATCAACATTCTTGTTATATTCGTTTCTTGTTCCCTGTTCTTGACTTATCTGCTTCTTGATCATTAAACTGATTAGCACTGATCTACTTGCTAAACATGTCTCTTGAAATCAGCGCTAACAAGTTACCCAAGTTCCAGGTTCAGGACTACAACTATTAGAAGCTGCGGATGGAAGCGATTTTTAGCTCCATGCACGACCTAATGATCTCTGTTGTCACCGAGGGCCCGATCGTGACAATGATCCCAAATATTGCTGCCCTCGACAAAGACAAACCAGTTGGTTCTCTCGTCAAGAAACCCAGGTCAGATCTAACCTCAGAAGAAATGAGGCAAAATAATTTGGATAGCTTGGCGAAGAATTACATCTTACACACTCTTCCTAACGAGTATCTAGGAAAAGTGTTAAAATGTAAAACTGCCAAAGAGATGTGGGACAGATTAGCTATTATTTGTGAAGGGACTACCCTGATCAAAGAGAGCAAATTATCCACTGCTGTCCAAAGATTTGAATCATTTCGAATGAAAGCTGGTGAAACTATCGACAAGCTGGATACTCGTTTTACTAAGATCATGAATGACTTGGAAGTCCTTGGTAAATCATATACTCCTCGTGAGATCAATCTTAGGATTCTTAAAAGCCTTGATAGTCGATGGAAAATGGTAAAGATGCTTGTTAAGAATACCCAAAACATAGATGCATGGACTGCAGAGACCATGTTTAAAACTCTAAAGGCTCATGAGTTTGATTTAGACGAAGATGAACCCTTAGCCAGTAGTGACAGAGAACATGCTGTATCGAAGGACGTTGCCTTTAAGTCTAGTTCGTCTAAGTCCTCTAAGGTAGACAAGTCGAAGTCCAAGACTAGGTCTGCTTCTGTGAAAGACGAGTTGGATACTGATCTTAGTCTGAAGGATCAGGTGAACCTTATGGTTAGAAAGTTTGATAGGCTGAATAAACGTTTCGGTAGATATAAGAAGTTCTATAGAGATCATAGAGGGTCTGCCTCTAAGAACTCGTCTGAGACCAGACGAGACCGAAACTCGTCCGAAAGGAGAGACGAAGTCTCGAAAGGTAATAGACGAGATAGAGAGTCTGATGATAGGAAGATTCAGCGTTCTGATAGATGTGATAAACGAAGGGATAAATCTCCTATTAAAAAGGCTCCTAATGATCTTTTATGCTATAATTGTGAAAAGCCAGGTCATTACATATATGAATGTCCCGACCTGAGCACTGACGATCGAGAAGAACGCAAAGCACGAAGGGAAAGAAGATACAACCGTGGCAAGAAGGCAATGATGGCCAATGATGACTCTGATTCGGATTCAGACGAGTTACCATCTTCCTCATCTACCTACCCGTCTGATCAAGATCACGATGAAGCCTTCATAGTAGATGATGGTCTGTGCTGCATGGCCAAAATTGACCAAGAGGTATCATCTGCTACATCCTTTCAATCTTGTGATGATTCAGATACTGATGAAAGTGATACTGCCAGTAGTGAAGTAGTGAGTAGTCTTCATCACTCTACTAGTGCGATTGAAGACGACCTCCTACTCTACTAGTGAGATTTAAAACAAGAAATCATTGATCTTAAGGAAGCTCAGTCCAAAGTAGATCCTAATGTAACAGTCCTAAATGAACGCTTGACTGAAGAGTTGAGACAACTCAAAGATAAGTGTGCATTGACAGACAGGTTATATCAAGACCTATTTAAGACACATGCAACTGAGAGAAATGAATTCAATGTTCTAAAGAGCAAGTGCAATAGACTTGAAGAACGTAATAAGTTCTTAGAGACCGAGGTTGTCACATTAGATCTCAAACTTACTGACCTGGTTAACTCTTCTAAGATTAACCTTGAATTGTCAGATAGGTATAAAGATCCAGCTGACAAGACAGGTATAGGTGCTGAGTCATCTAGCTCGTCGACTCGAGTCATTAAGAACCCTACTACTAATAACTCAAGACTTTTGCCAAACGATAAAGGAAAAGGACCAATGATATACGATATTGGAACTCCGTCTAAAGGTACTGTACCTAAACAGACTCGAGTTAACATTCCGACTACCAAGGGAGGTAAGAAAAATGTTAACAACAAGCCTGTTCCGTTTAGAACTAGTCAACAAAGGACCACTAATCGTGGACGACCTAATCAGGTCAGATACGAGGATTGGTATCCTAAGGAGACAAGTACTAGACAGGTACAGACTAGACGACAAAAGCCTAGACCTCATTTCATAAGGCAGTCTCAGCTCTACTCGTCTAGGCCTAGACAGGTTGCTCCAAAATATCGTACACAAGCTGTCTTATATCCTCCACCTTTGTCATATGATATCATAAGTGAGGAAAGACCTAAACGAGTCTATAAACCGTATGGACCTAATGCATACAAGCCCTATTCTGACTATCATAGACCAGCGCCTGCTCAAGTAGAGATTAAGTCGAAAGGTTATCTCAAACGAGTAGACCCAAAATCGAATGATAGGCCAGATAAGGACAACAAGGTCTTATTTTGTAACAAGTATGGCAGGAAGCTTAAGAGATCAAACTTGTTCAAGACTCCAATGTATATTTGGATTCCTTTGAACTCGACTAACCCCCCAGGACCCCAATAAACTAGTGGGTACCTAAATTATTGAATATCTTCATTGCAGGGTCGACTTGACTTGTATAAGAAGGGTGGCTCAGTAGGAGAAACTTGGTACATTGATAGTGGTTGTTCGCACCACATGACTGGTACTAAGGCTCTCTTATCGAGTTACCATGAGTAAGAAGGACCAAGAGTGATATTTGGTGATAGCTCCACTGCTGTCACTAAAGGATTTGGTTACATCAGGAATGGAGACGTAGAGATTCAAGATGTCTCATACGTAGAAGGTTTGAAATATAATTTACTATCTGTTTCTCAATTTTGTGACCGTGGATACAAGGTGCAGTTTAAAAGCCGCAAATGTGAGATCATTGACAAAAGGACGCACACAGTCCTACTAGTCGGCGTAAGACAAGGTAGTGTATACATAGTGAATTGGAATAGCTGTCCAAGGGACACTTGTCTACTTACTAAGAACCCTAAAGAACTTGGCTGGCTTTGGCATAGACGCCTCTGCCACATGAACTTTAAGGTGATTAATAAGATAGCAAGAGATTACCTAGTGGAAGGTATTCCCAACGAAGTTTATTACAAATCACATGTATGCAATGCCTGTCAGAAAGGTAAACAGGTAAAAGGTTCTTTTAAGTAAATTCCTACTCTCTCAACTAGTAGAGTCTTAGAACTCCTACACATGGATCTTCATGGTCCAATAACTCCTCCAACCTTGAATGGTAGAATGTACACACTTGTTGTCGTAGATGACTATTCTAAGTTCATTGTCAAGATTCGTAGTCCATTGTCAAGATTCGTAGTCCATTGTCAAGATTCGTAGTGACAAGGGAACTGAGTTCATTAATTGCTATATCAAATATTTTTGTGCTAAACGTGGTATCCAGCACCTTACTAGTGCAGCTAGGACACCACAACAGAATGGTGTAGCAGAAAGAAGGAATCGAACTCTCAAAGAAGCCTGTAGAACCATGATAGCCGAGTACAACACACCTCAAAAGTTTTGGGCTGAAGCTATCAATACTGCATGCCACTCACAGAACAGAAGTGCGATCAACAAAGCGCTAGGCAAGACACCCTATGAGGTTTGGAAAGGTAGAAAACCCAGAATTTCATATTTCCATATATTTGGTTGTAAGTGTTTCATCCATAACAATGGAAAGAGCAAGTTGAATGCTTTCGATGCTAAAGCAGACGAGGGGATATTCTTAGGATACTCCTCGACTAGCAAGGCATTTAGGGTATTCAACTACTCAACTCTTTGTGTGGAAGAAACACCACATGTGGTTTTCGATGAATCTCGACAGGACTCGTCTGCTGACAAGATCAGTGAGAAAGTGACTGATCTATCGATCGAATCTGACAAAGAATCGGAGGTATATGAATCCGTTCAAGCCTACAATCCATTCATGAAAGCCCTCGAGTCTGATGACAAAGAGAAGGTAAGTGTTCAAGGTAAGTCTACTAGACCAGTTGACATGCCTGCTCTAGTTGATTCGTCTACTCCTGTTAAAATTGATGATACAAATGATGTTGACATGCATGATGATGTACATGATGTAGATGATGATAGTATTCCTGTTAAGAATAGAAAAACATGGAAATCTGCGCATGATACTGAAAATATTATTGGTGACTCTACTATTGGTGTGAAGACTAGACGACAACTCTTTGAGTCGCAAGAACAGCCTAGTCCAACTATGTTTTGCTGGTGTTGTTTCCTCTCTGCTATCGAGCCTACCACTGTTAAAGAGGCATTGGCTGATAGTAATTGGATCATCGCTATGCAAGACGAGTTGAACCAGTTTGTTCAAAACGACGTCTGGGAACTTGTCGATAGACCGAAACATCATAATGTAGTTGGCACTCGATGGATTTTCAAAAACAAGAAAGATTAGAATGATGTAGTCGTTAGGAATAAGGCTAGACTAGTTGCCCAAGGCTATTCACAAGCTGAAGGCATAGACTATGATGAAACTTATGCTCCTGTTGCTAGACTAGAAGTCATTCAATTGTTCCTTGCATATGCTGCCTATATGAAGTTTACTGTATATCAAATGGATTTTAAAAGTGCATTTCTTAACGGTATTCTTGCGGAAGAAGTGTATGTTGAACAACCCCCAGGTTTCGAAGTCAAAGGCAACCAGGTGTACAGATTAAAGAAAGCCTTATACGGACTAAAGCAAGCTCCAAGAGCATGGTATGATACTCTCTCTCTCTTTCTATTAGAAAATTGTTTTACTAAGGGCAAGGTCGACAGAACCTTGTTCAGAAGACAAGAAGGGAAAGACATTTTACTCGTCCAAATTTACGTAGATGACATCATTTTTGGTTCACCTAACAAAAAACTGAGTGAAAGTTTCTCAACACTCATGCAAAGTAAATTTGAGATGTCCATGATGGGTGAAATGAATTACTTTCTTGGTCTTCAAGTAAAATAGACCCCTGAAGGGATTTTCATAAATCAAGCAAAGTATACTAGAAATCTTCTAGACAAGTATGGTATTAAGACATGCAAGTCTACTGGCGTACCGATGCTACCTACTTACAGAATGGATCCAGACGAACATGGTAAATGTGCTGATCAAACTTATTATCGTGGTCTTATTGGTTCCTTACTGTACTTGACTGCTAGTAGACCTGATATTGCATTCTCTGTTGGCATATGTGCTCGTTTTCAAGCTAATCCAAAAGAGAGTCATATGGAAACCACTAAACGGATATTGAAATATTTGAAAGGAACCATCAATCGTGGTATATGGTATCCTTCAAATGATGATTTATCTCTAAGTGGCTACTCAGATTCTGATTTTGGTGGCTGTAGAATAGATAGGAAATCTACATCTGGTTCTTGTCAATTCTTAGGCACAAAACTCATTTTATGGTTTTCGAAAAAGCAAACTAGTGTGGCTACCTCTACTACCGAAGCCGAGTACATGGCTGCTGGTAGCTGCTGTAGTCAACTACTTTGGCTCATGCAACAGCTTAGAGATTACAACATATATGAATCAAATGTTCCTATTTTCTGTGATAGTAATAGTGCCATTGCCATTACACAAAATCCTGTTTTGCACACACGTTGTAAGCATGTTGATGTGAAGCATCATTTCATACGTGATCATGTAGAAAAGAAGGATATTCGCATGGAAAAGATTCATACTGATTTTCAAAGAGCTGATATTTTCACAAAACCATTAGCTGAGGCTCGTTTTCGTTAGTTATGCATTAGTCTAGGACTAATTGACTTAGACCCTACTTGCCCATAGCTATGTACTAACCAGACATGTACATCAAATAAATAAGGAGACAAGATCACTAGAACAGAGCACTCGTCTACTCGCGCAACAGACAGGTATACAAGGTCAGAAAAGATGACCAAACAATCCGATGAGGAGGCTGGTAAAGCTGAGGGTAATACTAAGGGAATAAACATTTAAGGGGGAATCTTTGATTTTTTAAATATCCTTATGTTGACTCTTAAGTTTGTTAACAATCATCTTGTTCGAACCTTGACTATTGCTTTAGATTGATATTCATCTTAATTATTCTACTCTGCTTGTACCTACGATCATATGTTGCATAAGACAAGATAGGTACATAAAGTCGTTCGACATTCAGAATAGACAAGCACAGTCGAAGGGGGAACTCGTCTTGTGCGCAAGAGTCTACTCGTCTGTTCTGGATAGACTCGAACAGACAAGATAAGTGTTCTTATGATTCAAATACTCTAAGTGTTTAATCAGTTCGAATTAAGGGTATTATTGTAATTTGTTAAGGCAAAAATTGGAAAACCCTAGAGTTGGATTTATACACTCCCATTTAATGAGGTGTATACACCTAGCTCACGCCTAACTCTACTACCCTAGGTCAAATGAGTACACTTCTGTCCTAACCAATAAAAAATGCGGATTCCAAATTTTACAATATCAAATCACGTAATATTCTCGATTCCGTAACTGAATCTCAAAAGACACATCGTTGGATCATTTCATTTGATCTTGGCCATTGATTCTTAAAATTAGTTCTAACAAAACTCAAACAGTTGCACCCTACTCCCCTTACGTTTTCTTAACTCGCCTACTCTCAAGCAACGAATTGTCTTAAGAATTCAAAGTATTTTCTTTTCTCTAAACATCTACTATGACGATCGTATCTCTCTTTGATGTTAGGACCAACATGCAAGCCAGATTTGATCTTGGCAAGTACTCATCATAAAATAAAGTGCATGTTGAAGCCTCGCTGTTCTTCAAAGGCAATCACACCGAAGGCAACAAGGAGATCCTCATGAAGTGTTGCAGATGTGGTTTGAGACCATATTTGGAGGCGTTTCCTGAAGTCGTCTTGGAGGAGGAGGTGTTGGAATTTTATGCCAACGTCACCAGAAGAGGAGATTCCATTGAGTCATTTGTTGGTGGAAGTCGA
Source organism: Galeopsis tetrahit (assembly GCA_963675135.1). Classification (NCBI taxonomy): domain Eukaryota; kingdom Viridiplantae; phylum Streptophyta; class Magnoliopsida; order Lamiales; family Lamiaceae; genus Galeopsis; species Galeopsis tetrahit. The sequence goes on from OY776123.1 coordinate 75,938,145, forward strand.
GTGGAAATCACTCGTGATGCTGTGTTCGAACATCTAAAGCTACCGATTGGATCTATTGATGTTGAGAACTACGCGATTGGCCAGGAGCTGAGGTATCTAAGAATTTTCTGTGGCAAGAAACTTAGGTTGAATCGTGATGGTAAGATTCCAGCTGTGAAGAAAAAGGATTTGTTAGACAAGTACAAGACTCTCCTTGACATTAGACATGTTCAAACCGTAATCGGGAAACCGGCCAACCGGCAAAACCGCCGGTTACGGTTTAAAAACCGAACCGTAACCGTAAAATGGCGGTTCGGTTACGGTTTGACATTTTGACAAACCGCAAACCGCCGGTTTGGCCGGTTTTGACGGTTAACCGCCGGTTTGCCGGTTTTTTTAAAAAAAAAAAAAAAATTTAATACACAATTCTTCTATTTTTATTGTATAAATTTAATTTATATAATTTTTATTCAATTCTAGTAATGTATTTTCTAAAAAATAGTTAAAATGAATAAAAAATGAACAAAAACGGAGTGAAAACGAGCGAAAACGGAGATAATATTTAAAAAAAAAAAAAGCAAACCGGCAAACCGGCGGTTCGGTTACGGTTACCGATTTTCGAAAACCGTAACCGGCGGTTTCTAACCGTTGCGCATGTCTACTTGACATAGCAAGTAAAATGATGATGTGTGTCACTGGTAGTTTTGACTCGATCACTCTTCAGAAGTCGAGAGTGATGGCCGCAATTTATGACGGAATCACTGAGGGCAATTGGTTCAAGTTATTTGCTGATCGAATTATGTATTTCGAAAGAAGTGTTCGTGTTGACACCGATACGGCAAATTGGGTGGTGTCTGCTGTAGTCGGATTTGGAAACAAGCTGAGTATTCTACTACCCATCTTGTTGCCAAACAAGACAGAATGGAGCAAGGGTAAGCCGTTTCATCCCTTGAAGTTTTATCTCAAGAAGGAGGCCCGTGCGAAGCAAGCTGCTGCTAGGACTTCTGCTCCAAGTCAAGTCTACATCAATCCTCTTGATGCAATGCCTGAGGCTGCCTCGTCTAGTTCAGATGAAGACGACTCGGATAGTGAGGAATCCGAAGAGGAGGCAGAAGTTGGAACTAGTGGATGACTAGTCGACTATGTGCCAGAGGAGGCTGCGTTCGAGCCGGCAGAAGATTCTGAGGAGACTCAATCCGATGAAGAGCCTGAAAAAGAGAAGGAGACAAGTGCTGATGCTCCTGAACTATATCGACTTATGGTAGTCGAGTCGAGTCCTTCACCAGACAAGACGACTACTCAACAGGTTGGTTCTTCTTCTCAATCTCTTTCAATTCCTCTCTCTCTCCCTCCAGTCCGAACCAAGGCAAGATCACATCGATCTCGTGCCAGACCTGCACCCCAAACCTCGCAAGTATTGGCAGTACATCCACTGAGAGCCAACATAACCCAAGACACTACTATGATCGATACAACTGATACTCCTACAGTTGTCAAACCAAACCTAGCCTCATTACAGCCCCCAGAAACCACAGTCCAAATTCTCTCCTTACCCTCAACAGAAAATGTTGAACCCATCAACCCGTCTATTTCACTTGCTCAGACCCCGTCTGAAATTAGATTTGATTCCCTCGTCTATTATCCGATGTGTTTAAGGAAGAAGAGGATTCGTGCGAAAGTGAGCAACAATCTGAGGAAGAAGCTCTCGTCTATTGAGATAGACACTTCGACAGAGCAGTATGAGAAACTTCTTAGGATTTGCACGTGGGTTGCATTGAAGAAGTCCCCAACAGAAGACCTTTTTGAAGTCATCCAAGGAATGTGAGGAATCTCCAAATTTATGGATTGGGATATGGAGCAAAAGGATAACAGTGGAGTTCAAGACCACTCTGAGTTATCTCCTCCTCATGCCCTAACTGCTCTTGTAAAGAGAATGCTAAGTATTCCTGATGATGTGTTGTGTTCAGAATTTAAGTATGATGTTGGTATGCAAACTGATCTACTGGAAGAAGAGTCAAAAGCTGAGTTTGTTGATGCTGCTATTCAGACTTCAGAACCTCTATTGGAATTAGAGAATGTTCCTGAACATCTTGAAGAGGAGGCTGAAAGTGCTGAAGAAGAAGTCGATTTGATCGTTCTTGGTGAAGAAGATGATGAGTTCGTAGAAGCCATCATGTTTGATGAAGATGAGCTGATTGAGAAAGATCGAGAAGATATTATTGCTGAGACTCAGTCTTCTACTCAAGTGTTTCCTGAAGGTTATCTAGAAGAGCTGAAGATGGACTTAAAAGGTGTTGTCCAGTCTGCCATAAATGAGTTCTTACACTCGAAGCTGAAAGACGTCTTAGTTGAACAGAATCAGTCACTTGTTGATAGCTCAAGAGAGTTAATAGTTGGTGAGGTCAACAAGATGGACTCGTCTTTCCGAGAAGAAATGTATGTTCAAATTGAAGACTTCCTGAAAAGACAAATTGATTTTTCGGAGAAGAGATCGATAACTTTTGCAAGATCGTTAGCTGAAGAGTCAAGTAAGATGGAGAGACTCTACAGAGTAAAGATAGAAATTGCTGATGAACAAAGAAGAGAAGCACAAGATCAGTTGGTGCGTTCTCGAGCTGTTCTAACTGAGTTGACAAAGCAGAACAGACTTCTTAGACAAACAGCTACATACTTCAAAGATGAACTAGTTTCAAGTTCAAGGAAGGTGGAATTGGCTACTGATCGTCTTGACAAGATGAGTCATGACAAGATCCATCAAAAGCAGATTGAGCTAGCTGCAGAGGCCATGAAAGAAGCTGTAAAGGAAGAGATGACTCGCTTTACTTCTCTTTTCACTCTCAAGGCGAATGATGAAGCCAAAAAGGGGGAAGAGACGAGTAGAGTTGAGAAAGTTGAAGTTGAAAAATCGAAGTCTAGCTCTGAACCAGAGATGAAGGAAGCTGCTACAGCTATGCAAGATCTCAAGAGGCCTAAGAGAGGCAAGTTAGTGAAGACTGTAGATCTTGAGCAAGCCAGAGCAGATGAGTTGAAAAGAAAGGAGAAGGGCAAAGGTGTTGCGTCTCCTGAAGCTGAGGTTCAGACAAGGCGAGTTGCTAAAAGAAAGCTGGTTATTGAAGAACCCAAGGAAGCTGAACAGACTGCATTCGTCAAAAAGCAAAGAGTTGAAGATGCTGATGATGAATCTCGTTATGCTAGTCAAAAGAAGATTGGAAAGCATATTCGAAGGTTGCAAAAGTTGAAGCAGAATGAAGACTTAATGGAAGATGCATTCATTGACAACTTTATCGACAAAGAACATCGAGAAGATTGGTTCAAGGTCAAGTTGCAATGGGAGTTAGATCATTGGATTATCAGAAAGTTTGGTGATGCTGATAGTACAGATGAGTTATATTCTGTGTTTGACAAATTCATGGAAGGCCAGAACAGGATGCTTTGGAATTTGATTTGGAATTTGATTATGAGGATATCGGCTGTTGTGAATTACAATATTCTTGTACCGATCTATCCAAGATGGAAGACTCCTATGCTTAGCTCAGGTAAGAGAGTTGACTTCAATTACATTAAGAAGTTTGAAGAAGAGCTACTAGACAAGGAGAAGATTGATGATGAAGAGCACATCAGAGTAATCCATAGAAGACTCCTGGATGCGTTCTGCGTTCCTAATCTTGAAGGAGGTAACATAACAGATTAGTTGTTTTATTGTTTATTTGCTTTGATTGTTAGTTTTTTATTTTTGATATTAAGTATGTGTAATATCTACTGTTCTTATTTGAATGAATGAAAAGATAAGTACTATTTGATGTTAAAGACAAGATAACTACTTAACTAGTCTACTATTGAGAAAAGATTCAAGTAGTTTTGGCTTCATCAAAAAGGGGGAAATTGTTGTGATATGAATCCTGAAACAAGTTCTAATTGATGATAAAAGATAAAGATGAAGTTTTGATAAGTCAAAAGTAGATTGAATATTTTCTAAGTGTTGACTGACCTAGTCTAGTTAAGAGAAGTCATCTTGTACAGACCAGTAGAGTTCACAAGACAAGTATTGTCAAGATAAGAAAAGACAAGTACGAATTATAAGTACTTTGTATTAATTGTTTAGGATGTTATTGAACTATATTAATGATTGTATAGAAGCTCATGATTTTCATATGTAATAGATATATTCATTGTATAGATTTTAAGTTGACTAAGCTGTTTTTGTAAAGCTTAAAGTAATGTAATAGTCTTGTTAGGATTAGATTAGTTGTTACTAAGTCTACTAGTGAAGAAGACTGCGCAAGACCAGAAGAAGAAGATGAAGTCTACACAAGACAGGTGCGCGACCACAAGACTCAACAAGACAAGTCAACATAAATAAAGATGAAGTTAGTTATTCAAGCGCGTGGAAAGATAAGGATTGAGGAGTTAGTTAGAAATAACTAAATAACAATAAACGCGTGGAAGGATAAGAATAACAAGTTGCAAGTTAGTTTTCAAGAAAAGTTGGTTACAACTGATAAGTTCTTGAAATTGAAAGTCTATAAATACCCCATGGTATTGTTCGATTCATGACTACTGAACTACTGTTATTCTACATACTGAAGTATTACTGAAGCACTCATAGAAGCAAACACTCACAGAGTTTGAAGTTCAGAAAGCAAGTCGGAAGACAAGTGAAGAACGAAGAAGGCTACTACTGAATAAGTTTTTAGTTTACTGTTTTCAAGTTGCTAGATACTTGTAAATCTCTAGTAAGATCGAAGATATACTTGGTAGTATATTCGAGAAGATCTAAGTCTTGTTTCTTGGGACTTAAAATTACAAGAACACACATATTGCTCGATTGGAAGAGTTAATAGAAATATCACAACTGGGTTTGTGAGAGTGGACGTAGACAAGTTGTCGAACCACTATAAAATCGTTGTGTGTTGTTTACTTTACTACTTGTTTGTTGATTAATTGATTAACTGTTTACATACCTATCTGAACAAGACTAGTTGAGTATACATAAAAACAGAGTTCTCGAATATAAATTGAGTATAAACTAGAATTGGGCTCAGATATATTCTGATTTCCGCATTGTACTTTGATATATCGAAAGAATTTTGAAAAGTCTATTCACCCCCCTCTAGACATTTTCACTAGCTTACTCGATATTAAACTCAACTTTGGGACCTATGTTGGGATATGAATCCTAGACAAGTCCTAAATGATGAATAAAAGATGAAGTTTTGATAAGCCAAAAGTAGTATGAATATTTTCTAAGTGTTGACTGATCTAGTCTAGTTGAGTTAAGTCATCTTGTACAAGACCAGTAGAGTTCACATAAGTTCACATGAAAAGATAAGTACAGTTTATAAGTACTTCATATGTGTTTACAGTATTTGTTTAAGTTTGTTACTGAGCTATTTAAATGTTGTATAGAGCTCATGATGTTTTTATATGTAATAGATTAGTTTTATTGTATAGTTTATAAGTTGACTAAGCTTGTATTATGAAAGCTTAAAGTAATGTAATAGTCTTGATAGGTTTAGTATAGTCTACTGATTGAACAAGGAATCGCAGACAAGAAGAGTTGAAGTCTACTACTCAAGACAGGAGGACTACAAGACAAGACAAGTACATACAAGTCTACTCAAGACAAGTCAACGTGAAGATAGTTAGTTCGAAGCGCGTGAAAAAATAAAGATATAGAAGTTAGTTATGGAATAACTAATTCGTAACAGAAACGCGTGTATGGATAAGAAGATTCAGTTGAAGGTAGTTTTCAAGAAAAGTTGGTTACAACTAACTAAGTTCTTGATGATTGAAGTCTATAAATACTTCATGGTGTTTATCATTTGAAGACTACTGTTACTACAACTACGCATACTGATACATACTGAAGATTACTCTCAGAGATTGAAGATTCAGAAAGAAGCCAGAAAGACAAGTGAAGAATTCAAAAGGCTACAACTGAATAAGTTTTTAGTTTTTGTTTGTTATTTTTCAAGGTGCTAGATACTTGTAAAATTTCTAGTTAGATCGTAGACATATCTGGAGGTATAGTCTGTTGAAGATCTAAGTCTTCTTCTTGGGACTTAAAAGACAGGAATATACACTTGTACTCGATTGGAAGAGTTTAGTGGAAACATCACAATTGGGTTTGTGAGAGTGGATGTAGACAAGTTGTCGAACCACTATAAATCTTTGTGTGTTGTTTACTTTACTGTTTTAATTGTTTAATTGCTTAATTGTTTACACACATAACTGAACAAGACAAGTTGAGTATAGAACAGAGTTCTCGAATTAAGAAGTTGAGTATAAACTTGAATTGGGCTCATTGTTAATTTCGTATTCCGCATATTGTATGCTGATATTTCGATAGAATTTTGAAAAGTCTATTCACCCCCCTCTAGACATTTTCACTAGCTTACTCGTTATTAACTCAACTTTGGGGACCTACAAGTGGTATCAGAGCAGTAGTTTACGAACTGCTGTTTCTTGATAACCGACTTAAGACTTAGGGTGAAGTCTTGTTCCTTGATTGTAGTTGCTTACGTGTTCTTGATCAAAAAACTCCTGTTATATCTGTTTCGTGCTCCCTGTTCTTGACTTATCTGTTTTTCTTGATCATAACTCCACTTAGCACTTATTTCTTGAAATCATGTCTCTTGAGATCAGCGCTAACAAGTTACCCAAGTTCCAGGTTCAGGACTATGACTACTGGAAGCTGCGAATGGAAGCCATTTTCAGTTCCACGCACGACCTAATGATCTCTGTTATCACAGAAGGACCTATTGTTACTATGGTTCCTAATACTGTTGTTCTTGACCCAAGCAAACCAATTGGTACTCTCGTCAAGAAACCCAGGTTAGATCTAACCTCAGAAGAAATGCGTCAAAATAATTTGGATAGTTTGGCAAAGAATTACATTTTACACACCCTTCCTAACGAGTATCTAGGAAAAGTGTTAAAATGTAAGACTGCCAAAGAGATGTGGGACAGACTAGCTATCCTTTGTGAAGGGACCTCCCTAATCAAAGAGAGCAAACTCTCCACAGCTGTCCAAAGATTTGAATCATTTCAGATGAAAGCTGGCGAAACTATCGACCAGCTGGATACTCGTTTTACTAAGATCATGAATGATTTGGAAGTACTTGGTAAATCTTATACTGCTCGTGAGATCAATCTTAGGATTTTGAAGAGTCTTGATAGTCGTTGGAAAATGGTAAAGATGCTTGTTAAGAACACTCAAGATATTGATACGTGGACTGCTGAAACCATGTTTCAAACTCTTAAATCCCATGAGTTTGATTTAGACGAAGATGAACCACTAGCCGGTAGTGATAGAGAACATGCGGTATCTAAGAACGTTGCCTTTAAGTCTAGCTCTTCTAAGTCTTCTAAGGTAGACAGGTCCAAGTCTAGAACTAAGTCTGCCTCTGTGAAAGATGAGTTAGATACTGATCTTAGTCTCAAGGATCAGATGAGTCTCATGGTTAGAAAGTTTGATAGGCTCAATAAACGCTTCGGAAGATACAAGAAGTTCTATAGGGATCATAGAGCACCTACGTCTAAGAACTCGTCTGAGACCAGACGAGACCGAAACTCTTCCGAAAGGAGAGACGAAGTCTCGAAAGGTAATAGACGAGATAGAGAGTCTGACGATAGGAAGATTCAACGTTCTGATAGACGTGATAAACGTAGGGACAAATCTCCTATTAAAAAGGCTACTAATGATCTCTTGTGCTATAATTGTGAAAAGCCAGGTCACTACATATATGAATGTCCACACCTGAGCACTGATGATCGTGAAGAACGCAAGGCACGAAGAGAAAGAAGATATAACCGTGGCAAAAAGGCTATGATGGCCAATGATGACTCTGATTCGGATTCAGACGAGTTGCCATCGTCCGTATCTAGTCACTCAACTGATCAAGATCACGACGAAGCATTCATAGTAGATGATGGCCTATGCTGCATGGCTAAAATCGACCAAGAGGTATCATCTGCTACATCTTTTCAATCTTGTGATGATTCAGAAACTGATGAAAGTGACACTGCTAGTAGTGAAGTAGGAAGTAGTCTTCAACACTCGACTAGTGCAGTCGAAGACGACCTTCTACTTGCTAACCAAGCATTCATTGAAGTCAGTGATGAAAACATTGCATTAAAACAAGAAATCATTGATCTTAAGGAAGCTCAGTCAAAAGTAGATCCTAATATAACAGTCCTAAATAAACGCTTGACTGAAGAGTTGAGTAAACTCAAAGAAAAGTGTGCGTTGACAGACAGGTTATATCAAGACCTACTTAAGACACATGCAACTGAGAGAAATGAATTCAATGTTTTAAAGAACAAGTGCAACAGACTTGAAGAACTTAATAAGTTCTTAGAGACCGAGGTAGTTACACTTGATCTCAAACTTACTGACCTGGTTAATTCTTCAAAGATTAACCTTGAACTGTCAGATAGGTATAGAGATCCAGGTGACAAGACTGGTATAGGTGCTGAGTCATCTAGCTCGTCTACTCGAGTCATTAAGAACCCTACTACTATTAAAGCAAGACTTTTGCCAAATGATAAAGGAAAAGGACCAATGTTATACGATATTGAAACTCCTTCTAATGGTACTGTACCTAAACAAGCTCGAGTTAACATTCCGATTACCAAGGGAGGTAAAAAGAATGGTAACAACAAGCCTGTTCCATCTAGAACTAATCTTCAAAGGACCACTAATCGTGGACGACCCAACCAGGTCAGATACGAGGACTGGTATCCTGAGGAGACGAGTACTAGACAGGTACAGACTAGACGACAAGAGTCTAGACCTCCATTTATAAGGCAGTCTCAACTCTACTCGTCTAGACCTAGACAGGTAGCTCCAAAATATCGTACACAAGCTGTCCTATATCCTCCACCTCTATCATACGATATTTTAAGTGAGGAAAGACCCAAACGCGTCTATAAACCGTATGGACCTAATGCTTTCAAACCCTACTCTAACTATCATAGACAAGTGCCTGCTCAAGTAGAGATTAAGTCGAAAGGCTATCTCCAAAGAGTAGACCCGAACTCGACTGATAGGCCAGAGAAGGACAACAAGGTCTTATTTTGCAACAAATATGGGCGAAAGCTTAAAAGATCGAACTTGTTCAAGACTCCAATGTATATCTGGATTCCTCTGAACATGACTAACCCCCAAGGACCCCAATAAACAAATGGGTACCTAAGTTATTGAATATCATCTATTGCAGGGTCGACTTGACTTGTATAAGAAGGGTGGCTCAGTAGGAGAAACCTGGTACATAGACAGTGGTTGTTCGCACCACATGACTGGTACCAAAGCTCTCTTGTCTAGCTACCATGAGCAAGAAGGACCAAAAGTAATATTTGGTGATAGCTCCACTGTTGTCACTAAAGGATTTGGTTACATCCGGAATGGAGACGTCGAAATTCAAGATGTTTCATATGTTGAAGGTTTGAAATATAATCTACTCTCTGTTTCACAATTTTGTGATCGTGGTTACAAAGTGCAGTTCAAATGCCGCAAATGTGAAGTCATCGACAAAAGTACACACACAGTTCTACTAGTCGGCGTAAGACAAGGTAGTGTGTACATAGTGAACTGGAACAGTTGTCCGAGGGACACCTGCCTACTTACTAAGAATCCTAAAGAACTTGGCTGGCTCTGGCATAGACGCCTCTGTCATCTAAACTTTAAGGTTCTTAATAAGATAGCCAGAGATTACCTTGTAGAAGGTATTCCCAATGAAGTTTACTACAAGTCACATGTATGCACGGCTTGTCAACAGGGTAAACAGGTTAAAGGTTCATTTAAGTCAATTCCTACTCTCTCAACTAGTAGAGTTCTAGAACTCCTACATATGGATCTTCATGGTCCAATAACTCCTCCAACCTTGAATGGTAGAAGGTACACACTTGTTGTCGTAGATGACTATTCTAAGTTTACTTGGGTAGTCTTCCTACACAAGAAGAGTGATACACAAACACTTCTGCCTGAACTGTTGAAGAAGTTACAAGTTGAGAAGAACCAGTCCATTGTCAAGATTCGTAGTGACAAGGGAACTGAGTTCATTAATTGCTATATCAAAGAATTTTGTACTAAACGTGGTATCCAGCACCTTACTAGTGCAGCTAGGACACCACAACAGAACGGTGTAGCAGAAAGAAGGAATCGAACCCTTAAAGAAGCCTGTAGAACCATGATAGCTGAGTTCAACACACCTCAAAAGTTTTGGGCTGAAGCTATCAACACTGCATGCCATTCACAGAACAGAAGCGCGATCAACAAAGCTCTAGGCAAGACACCTTATGAGGTTTGGAAAGGTAGAAAACCCAGAGTTTCATATTTCCATATATTTGGTTGTAAGTGTTTCATTCACAACAATGGAAAGAGCAAGTTGAATGCTTTCGATGCTAAAGCAGACGAGGGGATATTTTTAGGATACTCCTCGACTAGCAAAACATTTAGGGTATTCAACTACTCAACTCTTTGTGTGGAAGAAACACCACATGTGGTTTTCGATGAATCTCAACAGGACTCGTCTGTCGACAAGATCAGTAAGAAGGTAACTGATCTATCAATCGAATCTGACAAAGATTCAGAGATATATGAATCCGTTCAAGCCTACAACCCATTCCTAAAAGCTCTCGACTCTGATGATAAGGAGAAGGTAAGTGCTCAAGGTAAGTCCTCTAGACCAGTTGACATGCCTGCTCTAGTTGACTCATCTACTCCTATTAAAATTGATGATACAAATGATGTTGACATGCATGATGCTGTACATGATATAGATGATGATAGTATTCCTGTTAAGAATAGGAAAACATGGAAATCTGCGCATGATACTGAAAATATCATTGGTGACTCTACTATTGGTGTGAAGACTAGACGACAACTCTTTGAGTCGCAAGAACAGCCGAGTCCAACTTTGTTTTGCTGGTGTTGTTTCCTCTCTGCTATTGAGCCTACCACTGTTAAAGAGGCATTGGCTGATAGTAATTGGATCATCGCTATGCAAGACGAGTTGAACCAGTTTGTTCGAAACGACGTCTGGGAACTTGTCGATAGGCCGGAACATCATAATGTAGTTGGCACTAGATGGATTTTTAAAAATAAGAAAGATGAGAATGATTTAGTCGTTAGGAATAAGGCTAGATTAGTCGCCCAAGGCTACTCACAAGCTGAAGGCATAGACTATGATGAAACTTATGCTCCTGTTGCTAGACTAGAAGCCATTCGATTGTTCCTTGCATATGCTGCTCACATGAAGTTTACTGTATATCAAATGGATGTCAAAAGTGCATTTCTTAACGGTATTCTTGCGGAAGAAGTGTATGTTGAACAACCCCCAGGTTTCGAAGTCAAAGGCAACCAGGTGTACAGATTGAAGAAAGCCTTATACGGATTAAAGCAAGCTCCAAGAGCATGGTATGACACTCTATCTCTCTTTCTATTAGAAAATGGTTTTACTAAGGGCAAGGTCGATCGAACCTTGTTCAGAAGACAAGAAGGGAAGGACATCTTACTCGTCCAAATTTACGTAGATGACATCATTTTTGGGTCACCTAACAAAAAGCTGAGTGAAAGTTTTTCAACACTCATGCAAAGTAAATTTGAGATGTCTATGATGGGTGAAATGAACTACTTTCTTGGACTTCAAGTAAAACAAACTCCAGAAGGTATTTTCATAAATCAGGCGAAGTACACTAGAAACCTTCTAGACAAGTATGGGATCAAAACATGTAAGTCCACTGGCGTACCAATGCAACCAACTTACAGAATGGATCCAGATGAGAACGGTAAATGTGCTGACCAATCCTATTATCGTGGATTAATTGGTTCTTTACTGTATCTAACTGCTAGTAGACCTGATATTACATTCTCTGTTGGTGTTTGTGCTCGATTCCAAGCCAATCCAAAAGAAAGTCACATGGAAACTACCAAAAGGATCTTGAAATATTTGAAAGGGACCATCAATCGTGGTATATGGTATCCCTCAAATGATGATCTATCCTTAAGTGGCTTTTCAGACTCAGACTTTGGAGGCTGTAGAATAGATAGGAAATCTACTTCTGGTTCTTGTCAATTTCTAGGCACAAAACTCATATCTTGGTTTTCTAAAAAGCAGACTAGTGTTGCAACTTCAACTACCGAAGCCGAGTACATGGCTGCTGGTAGCTGTTGTAGTCAACTACTCTGGCTCATGCAACAGCTTCGTGATTACAATATACATGAATCAAATGTTCCTATTTTCTGTGATAGTAATAGTGCAATTGCCATTACACAAAATCATGTTTTACACACACGATGTAAGCATGTTGATGTGAAGCATCATTTCATACGTGATCATGTAGAAAAGAAGGATATTCGCATGGAAAAGATTCATACTGATTTTCAAAGAGCTGACATTTTTACAAAACCATTAGCTGAGGCACGATTTCGTGAGTTATGCATTAGTCTAGGACTAATTGATTTAGATCCTACTTGCCTATAGCTATGTACTAACAAGTCAGGTACATCAATAAGAGGAGACAAGATCACTAGACTAGAGCACTCGACTACTCATCCAACAGACAGGTATACAAGGCTAGACTAGATGACCAAAACAACCCGATGAGGAAGCTGGTAAAGCTGAGGGTAATACTAAGGGAATAAACATTTAAGGGGGAATCCTTGATTTCTTAAAAATCCTTATGTTGACTCTTATGTTTGTTAATAGGTCATCTTGTTCGAAACCTTGATCATTGCTCTCGATTGATATTCATCTTATTTATGTTACTTTACCTGTACCTACGATTACACATTGCAAATGATAAGATAGGTACATGAAGATGTTCGACGTTCAGAATAGACAAGCACAGGCGAAGGGGGAACTCGTCTTGTGTGCTTAAGCCAACTCGTCTTGTGAAGCTTAAGTCTACTCGTCTGTTCTGGATGGACTCGAACAGACAAGCTAAGTGTTTCTCTTGATTGAAATATGTTAAGTGTTCATTCAAATAAAATTAAGGGTATTATTGTAATTAGATATTGCTAGAATTTGAAAACCCTAGAATTGGATTTATACACTCCATTTTAATGAGGTGTATACACCCAGTTCTTACTCTACTACACTAGGTCAGATGTGTACACTCCCTGTCCTAACTAAGAAGAGCCGGATTTCAAAACTTACAATATCAAATCACATAATATTCTCGATTCCGTAACCGAATTTCAAGGGTCTCGACCGTTAGATTAAACAAAACAATCTTTGCCGTTGGATCACTTTTCAGTTCTAACAAAACTCACCCTTCCCACAACTCGACTTACGTTTTCATAACTCTCCTACTCTAGCTCTCGAGTTTCTTGCAAATCAAACCTACCTAGTTCTTACTTTACTCTCTAAAAGATGTCGATTGTTTCTCTTTTCGATGTCAGAACTAACATGCAAGCGAGGTTCAATCTTGGAAAGTATATTTCGGAGAACAAGGTGCATGTGGAACCCTCGATGTTCTTCAAAGGGCTTCACACTGCTGGAAACCAAGAAATCCTTGATAAGTGCTCACATTGTGGATTGAAGCCTTATCTGGAAGCATTTCCTCAAGTCGTCTTGGAGGAAGAGGTGTTATTGTTCTATGCCAACGCCACAAGACGAGGAGATGAAATTGAATCTTTCATAGGAACGAGCCGAGTTGAACTCACTCGTGAGGTGCTTTTCAGGCATTTAAGGCTACCCATCGGAACGATTGATGTGGAGAACTATGCCACTGGACAAGAGATGAGGTATTTGAGCATCTTTTGTGGAAGGAAGTTGAAGCTCAAATCGGACGGCAAGGCCCCTGCTGTTAAGAAGGCCGAATTGTTGGAGAAGTATCGCACTCTACTGGACATAGCAAGTAAGATGCTTCTATGTGCCACTGGTTCATTTGATGCAGTCACCCAAGCCAAGACAAGGGTGATGGCGGCAATCTACGACGGAATTACTGAAGGCAATTGGTTCAAGCTGATTGCGAATCGGATGATGTATTTCGAGAAGAGTGTTCGAGTGGATACCGATTCATGCAATTGGGTGGTGTCTCACACGGTTGGGTACGGCAACAAGTTGAGTATCCTACTCCCCTTGTTGTTACCCAACAAGTCGGACTGGAGCAAAGGAAAGCCCTTCCATCCTCTCAAATTCTACTTAAAGTCGGAAGCCCAGAGGAAGCAAGCTGCTGCAAGGTCAGCTGCCCCAAGACGTGTTCAGATAGACGACTCAGACGTCTTACCCTATGGCAACTCATCTAGTTCCTCAGAAGATAAGTCCGATGATGAAGAAGCGGAGGCCACTGCGAAAGCTGAGTCGAGTGGTGATGATTCAGAAGAGACCCAATCAGAGGAGGAGACTGATCTAGTGAAGAAGCCTAGTGCTCAAGTTCCTGAGATGTATACTCTTGTGAGAGTTAGAACTCCACCTCCACCAGAAGAGACGAGTCACCAGGTTGGTACCTCTTCACAAACTTTGTCAATTCCTTCTCTCTCTCTCTCTACTGTTCGAACCAAGGCTAGATCACATCGATCTAGGCCTCGTCCTTTACCCTCAACCTCACATGTACTGGCGGCATTACCGCTTAGAGCCAGTCATCCCCAAATCACTCCCAAACATGATACAACGGATACTCCGACAGTTGTCATACCTGACCTAGCCACATCAAAGCCCATAGAGACCACTGCCTTTACTCCCTCTCCCTCACCAGAATATGGTGAACCCTCCAACCCATCTACTTCAGACAAGACGCCAGTTGCCACTGCAACAGCTGAGTTAGAGACCCCATCTACTCAGGACCCGTCTGTTGTTAGATTGAATCCCTGGTATATTATCCGATGTGTCTGCGAGAGAAGAGGGTTCGTGCTCGAGTTTCAAGAAATCTGAAGAAGCAGCTCTCGACTCTTGACATCGACACAGCTTCTGAACAGTTTGAGAAGCTAGTCAGGATTTGCACTTGGTTCGCTTTGAAGAAGTCTTCTACGGATGATCTTTTTGAAGTCATTCAAGGCAAGGGCGGAATCTCCAACTTCATGGATTGGGAGATGGAACAGATAGAAAATAGTGGAGTTAAGGATCACTCCGAGCTATTCCCTCGCAAAGCCTTGGTTGATTTAGTCAAAAAGCTGCTGAATATTCCGGATGGTGTTATAGAAGATGAGTTCTCGTTCGATGTTGGAACTCAGACTGATCTGGTGGAAGACGAGATCAAGCCAGACATTGCTAATATTGCTGTTCAGACTTCAGAACAAATTTTGGAGACAGAAGATGGTTCAGATGAAGTCGATGCTGAATGTTCTGAAGAAGCTAATTCTTTCAACTTTGGAAAAGAGGATGATGAATTTATTGAGGCTGTCATGTTCACTAAGGATGAACTGATCGAAGCACAGTCGTCTCGAGCTATCCCAGTCGCCTCGATAGATGAGTTGAAAGAAGATTTGAAATCTGTCATCAAGTCAACTATTGATGATTTTCTCAAAACTGAACTTAAGAAGACTCTTGTTGAACAGAACAGTGTCCTTGTGACAAGTTCAAAAGAGATGATCTTGAATGAAGTCAATCAGTTGGACAACGACTTCAGGCAAGAGATGTTTAAACAGATCGAAGGATTTCTCCAGAATCAAGTTGAATATTCGGAGAAAAGCTCAGTTGATTTTGCTCGTGTTCTAGCTACTGAATCCAAGAAAATGGAACGAGTCTATAGAGCCAAAATTGAAGTAGCTGATGTTCAGAGAAAGGAAGCTTATGATCAGTTAGCACAAGCTAAAGAGATTATCAGTGCTATGACTGAAGAGAACAGGAAGCTGCGTTTGACTGCAACACATTTCAAAAATGAGTTGAACTTGTCTACACAAAAGCTGGAGTTGGTGGCAACCAAACTGGACAAGTTGAGTCAAGACAGTTCTCATCAAAAGCAGATTGAAAAAGCTACTGAAGCCATGAAGGAAGCTATGAAAGAAGAGATGACTCGCTTTACTTCTCTTTTCACTCTTAAGGCAAGTGATGAAGCCAAAAAGGGGGAAGAGACAAGTAGAGTTGAGGATGAAGTCGTGAAATCTGCTAGTGCTGAACCTGAGATGAAAGCTGCTGCTACTGCGATTGAAGAACTAAGAAGGCCTAAGAGAGGCAGATTAGTGAAGAAGGCAGATCTAGAGCATGCTAAAACAGAAAAGCAGAAGAGATTAGAGAAAGGCAAAGCTGTTGCGTCTCCTGAAGCAGAGATTCAGACCAGACGAGTTAAGAGAAAGCTGAATATTGAAGAGCCTACTGCTACTGCAACAGTTGAGAAGAAACAAAGAATTGCTGATGATGAGATTCATTATGCAAGCAAAAAGAAGATTACTAAGCATATTGAAAGGCTGCAGAAGTTGAAAGCTGATGAAGACAAGATGGAAGACAAGTTCATTGATCACTTCATAGATAATGAGCATAGAGCTGAATGGATTGAAGTGAAGAGTCAATGGGAACTTGATCATTGGATAATTAGGAAGTATGGTGATGCTGAAAGTCAAGATGAATTGTATTCTTTATTTGACAGGTTCATGGAAGGACAACACAGGAAGTTGTGGCATCTAATCTTGAGGATTTCTGCTGGTGCTAACTTCAACATTCTTGTTCCTGAATTTCCTGAATGGAAATGTCCCATGACAAGTTCAGGTAAAAGAGTTGACATCAATAGAATCAAGAAATTTGAAGAACAACTACTCGAGAAAGAGAAGATTGAAGATGAAGACCATATCTGTCTAATTCACAAGAGACTCCTTGATGCATTCTGCGTTCCAAATCCAGAAGGAGGTACTCTTTCAGATTAGTTTTGTTTGTTTGAAGTTTAGTTTTTTTGTGCTCTGATACTTAGGTGTTTTTTTTTGTTATTCAAAGTATGTGTAATCTACTGATCTATTTTGAATGAATGAAAGATAAGTACTATTTGATATTAAAAGACAAGGTAACTACTTAACTAGTCTACTTATGAGAAAAGATTCAAGTAGTTTTGGCTTCATCAAAAAGGGGGAAATTGTTGGGATATGAATCCTAGACAAGTCCTAAATGATGAATAAAAGATGAAGTTTTGATAAGCCAAAAGTAGTATGAATATTTTCTAAGTGTTGACTGATCTAGTCTAGTTGAGTTAAGTCATCTTGTACAAGACCAGTAGAGTTCACATAAGTTCACATGAAAAGATATGTACAGTTTATAAGTACTTCATATGTGTTTACAGTATTTGTTTAAGTTTGTTACTGAGCTATTTAAATGTTGTATAGAGCTCATGATGTTTTTATATGTAATAGATTAGTTTTATTGTATAGTTTATAAGTTGACTAAGCTTGTATTATGAAAGCTTAAAGTAATGTAATAGTCTTGATAGGTTTAGTATAGTCTACTGATTGAACAAGGAAGACCAGACAAGAAGAGTTGAAGTCTACTACTCAAGACAGGAGGACTACAAGACAAGACAAGTACATACAAGTCTACTCAAGACAAGTCAACGTGAAGATAGTTAGTTCGAAGCGCGTGAAAAAATAAAGATATAGAAGTTAGTTATGGAATAACTAATTCGTAACAGAAACGCGTGTATGGATAAGAAGATTCAGTTGAAGGTAGTTTTCAAGAAAAGTTGGTTACAACTAACTAAGTTCTTGATGATTGAAGTCTATAAATACTTCATGGTGTTTATCATTTGAAGACTACTGTTACTACAACTACGCATACTGATACATACTGAAGATTACTCTCAGAGATTGAAGATTCAGAAAGAAGCCAGAAAGACAAGTGAAGAATTCAAAAGGCTACAACTGAATAAGTTTTTAGTTTTTGTTTGTTATTTTTCAAGGTGCTAGATACTTGTAAAATTTCTAGTTAGATCGTAGACATATCTGGAGGTATAGTCTGTTGAAGATCTAAGTCTTCTTCTTGGGACTTAAAAGACAGGAATATACACTTGTACTCGATTGGAAGAGTTTAGTGGAAACATCACAACTGGGTTTGTGAGAGTGGATGTAGACAAGTTGTCGAACCACTATAAATCTTTGTGTGTTGTTTACTTTACTGTTTTAATTGTTTAATTGCTAATTGTTTACACACATAACTGAACAAGACAAGTTGAGTATAGAACAGAGTTCTCGAATTAAGAAGTTGAGTATAAACTTGAATTGGGCTCATTGTTAATTTCGTATTCCGCATATTGTATTCTGATATTTCGATAGAATTTTGAAAAGTCTATTCACCCCCTCTAGACATTTTCACTAGCTTACTCGTTATTAACTCAACTTTGGGGACCTACAACCTACATATGCTTTGAGAACTGCATGACTATATGCGCGATTTACTACATGTGCAGTAGGTAGTTCATATTAATTAAGAAAGATGCGTATGTATGCAGTGTGCAGTGAACATATACCGAGGAAACGATGCAGTTGATTTAGAGTATTAATTAAAAAAGATGCGCGATTCTATGCATATGTTATTGAGGCTAGACACTGAGTAAGCAATCAATATGTTACCTGCATAACTTGGACTTGTTGTTTCAGCAACTAAATCTGCATAAGTTGTCGATTCAGATACGCGAATAAGTTTGTTCTTCCCATTACAATCAAACTTGCAGAATACAATATAATCCATGTCAAGTCTTCTCGATTTAGAGATGCATGTGGAATTGGGGTGGGATTAATATACAAATGATGGATTGATAAAAAATCAAAAAGTATAATGCAGTCTCGAAATATAAATCGAGAATACACCATACTATGACAATGAAAACTACGACGGAATTGATAATATGAAAAATACAGGATTAATAATCAAGGAATTGAAATGAATATATGTACGATGCAGTTGAATTGGATTGAAGACGTACGATGCAGTTTATTTGGATTGAAGACGTACGATGCAGATGATTTGAATTGAAGATGAATATCTAATTTCCAAATTTTTTATTCTGTTTTGATCGAATCTGCAGAACCTTTTCGAAATCAAATTTTGAAAATTCAAAATTTAGAAAGTAGTAGACTTTCCCATTCTGTAACCTAATATTAAGGAATTGAATGAAACGCAAAAATTGTGGCCAGAATAAATATCTGATTTTATATCATTTTCGAAATTTTAAATCAATTTGTATAATAAGGGTAATTATGGTTTTTTGTATTCAAAATGAAGCTATTAGACAAAATTTGAAGTGGCTGTTACTATTTGTTGAATGGGTTGTGATAATGACTCTATTGGTAAAAAATCTCTTTTTTTTAATGGCATTTACGTTATTCTTATTGAATCAACGTATTTGAATTCTTGCCACTTTTTCGGGTATTCTTAGAATCAACGAAATCTTGTGTTCCTCGTATTTTTATATTATTATACGCTTTTGCGGCCTACATCAGTTGGTAATTAGAGATCAGGTACGATTCTAATGATGACGATTTCAAATTATCAATGAATATTTTGATGAAAATTGTGGTTATGATGGACCACCAATTTTCGATGATTATTATGATGAAGAATGTGGTTGTGATGGACTATCAATTTTCGATAATTTTGTCGATATTTTGGTTGATAATGGCTACAACTAGATATGTCTATCGGGCTGGCCCTAGCCCTATAGGGTCAGCCCTACAAGGCTACGGGCTAAACGGGTTAGGGCCTTAACCGGTTCATACTTAACGGTCCTACAATTGTTGGGACCTAACCCTAACCCTAGCGGGCCACGGGCTAAATGGGCCACTAACGGGCTACAAAAAAAAAATTCTTTTAAAATTAAAGGTTCCAATTTGCACGTCCAACAAGAAAATAAAATAGAAAAATATATAATTAGTTAATGATCGGTAAATGAGAAAATAAAAATATGATTTAAACACAATTCTATAATTCATTGGTCCCTAATAAAAAAATTATAATCTAATAAAAAAATAGTAATAATGACTAATAAATGATAATGGACTGCTTAATGCTTATAGTTATGGCTATGGGCCAAATGACTCAAAATTTGTTAGTATGTTATTTATTTAAAATAAAAAGTAACAACTCGGGCTAGCGGGCTAGCCCGGTTTAGCCCGCGGGCTAACCGATCCGGGTCAAAAAATTCCGGATTTAAACGGGCCTATGATTCATGAACCCTAACCCTGCATTTTTCAGGGTTAAACGGGTCAACCCGATTAGCCCGACCCGGATAAACATCTCTAGCTACAGCGGCCCTCCAATTTTTGACGAGGAGAATGAAAGTATTTTATAATTGACGATCTTCATCTCAATATCTTTGATTCAATGATGGGGGCCGAAAAAAATATTTTGTGTTATTTATTAATGGTGATGACAATCACACGGCTCTGACGAGAGTACAAAGATGTTCTAGCTCGCCTTTGTACCTTGACGATGAGGATGAAACTAGCTGCGATTCGAGGTCGAATCGTTTTCAACCGGGTGAGAATGATGAGGATGAAATTAAGAAGAGAGATCGTGATTGAAAACTTAATTGCATTTTCCTTTTCTGCTCCAATTTTCCTTATTGCACGTTTTCTTTATTTTGGTAGATTGTCGAGAGAATCAATTTGTGTTACAATTTGTCTATGTAGTCAGCTCCTATATATATATGAGGTTTTGACATGTAGATGGGAAGAAGTTTTTGAATAATAAAGAATATAAAGAATAGAGTTATTTTGAATTGCATTTACGGTATTCTTATTGAATCAACGTATTTGAATTCTTGTCACTTTTTCGGGTATTTTTAGAATCAACGAAATCGTGTGTTCCTCGTATTTTCATATTATTATACGCTTCCGCAACCTACATCAGCTAACATGGGCTCTACTTATCATAGTATGGGCCTTCATCACATAATTTACACATAATTAAAGGAATAAATGGACGAATAACATATAATAATAATATTACCTTTATATTCCACGTGTCATTATCTCATAGGACGACACATTTTGGCTGCATCAAATAGCATGATTGGTATGCGGGAATGGAATGATCATTCCTGATTCTATTCCTAATGCCATGATTGGTATGTTTTTTTTTAATAAGAATGGTCATTTCAAATTGAATCATCATTCCCCAAAGTTAAGGAATGGTGATTTCTCCCCCTCCCCATGGTTTTACCCATTCCCATACTTTGAAGAATTGTATATTTTTTTAATTATTTTACAAAAATGTCATAACTTATTTTTTAATATTAAAAATATTATTTTATACTTCCAAAAATAATCACAATAATTATAATAGTCACTAATTATTCAAAAAATTAATATACAATTCTAATAATAAAAATAATAGTAATAATAGTTATTCAATAATAATATTAATACAATAAAAATAATGTACTAATATTTTTTAATAATATAAATAATAATATAATAATTCTCAACATATTAATAAATATAAAAATAATAATAATTTATAAAAATATTATTTTAAATAATTATAAAAAATTAATATTATTATTTAATAAAAAAATTATCATTTAACTATAAAAATAAATATCAATAATAAAAATAATAAATATTATTAACAATGTAGTAATTATTAACAAATAAAAAAAAATTATATATAAGAATGATTATTCATTTATCATTCCATTCAACTACAATTTCATTAAATCATACTACCAATCATGCCATAAATGTCAAAGTTCACTAACTCTTTTCAAATTCTTTTTCCTACCTTTCACTAGCCACAACATTTTCTTATTTCTACCTTTCAATCCTATTACACATTTTATACTATATTTTTTAATCTTTATATAAAAAGCAAAGAAAAAGCTTAGGACAAAAAGTTTTTTTTTAACAATTTACTAAATGAGTTCCTGCGTATTACGATGTATATTTATAAAAATTAATATTCATAGTATATAATGCTTTAATAATTTAAATAGTAGCACTCATATTTTAAAAGATACGAGTATATTAATAAAATTTCATATACAAATTTAGGGAGGGGCTATCAACACCCCAAATTGTGTTATTCCCACCCCAATTGTTATACACACCCCACTTAAATTTAAAATTCAATTTAAATTACTAAACATACCCCAATTTATTCCTTTCTTATCCTTTTTATTTTAAAACTTAAAATATTTACTCTTCTTAACTAATACTATACACACCCCATCCATTTAAAAAATTTAACCCCCCTCTCCCTAACCAACAATCACCGTGTCTTTTTCAAAAAGGAGAAAAGGTGTGATCGAACAACAAATTAAAATATTAAAACACAATTAAAAAACTGCACTATAAAGACTGTACGGCCACAACTTCATGTACACATATGGAAGTGTTCGGCCAGTACCTAATGTACGGCTATGAATATGTTCGGCCAGTACACAATGTACACATCCATGTGTGTTCGGCCAGTACACAATGTACACATTCATGTGTGTTCGGCCAGTACACAATGTACACATTCATGTGTGTTCGGCCAGTAGTGGCCGTACACCACTTAACCAAAATTTCAAGCAGATTGCGTTCGGCCGGTTGTGGCCGTACGTATAGTGATGTATTCGGCCACGATTTCGGCCGTACATGTCGCGACTGCTACCACTAAAAAAATTGTATAAACTGTAAAAAAAAATTATAAAAAAGTGTAAAAATCATTAAATATACTTATATTAATTTCCTCCATCACCTTTTCTTCTTCCATAATCATGTTTGTTGTGATTATATCATTATATGAAGGTTTATGGTGGTAGAATTTATGCATGGAGTAATCTTTTGTTGTAAAAGTAAAAATAGATGAATGAGAATTAAATGGGGGTAGAATTTAAGTATGGGGTGTGTATAACATGGGGTGTCTTTAATATTATTAGGGGTGTGTTTAACATTTTTTAAATAATTTAAAAGGATATCTTAGTAAATTCAATTAGGTCTATTTTTGTCCAAAAAAATATGGGGTGGGAACAACACAATTTGGGTACGCCCCTCCCACAAATTTAATTTTTTAATTCCAAAATATATTACTATAATTAGTTATTTTGGATAATTTTTTAAATTATAAATACTGATAAAAAAATCATACGAAATCATTTTATTTTATTGATTAGAAAATATATATTTTTAAATTAATACATTTTACAAAATATATTGATATACTTCTTATCAAAGGAATATAAATAGAATTTGGTCAAAATTACGCATACTTTCGTTCCATTTTAGATTCACCATTTATAAAATATAAATATTTTAAATTAGATTTAGAATTTGTTAATTTAAAATAAAACAAATTTTCACTTTAAATTTTAATTAGTGCACTATTTTATTACTCAAAAATAAATATCCTCTGCTTTATATACTAATAAATAACTCTCATATTAACTTTGTGTAAATAGTAAATAAATGATGAATATAAAATGTCATTAATAAATATTAATAACCCATCATTTTTAAAATTTAAAAATAAAAAAGCAATTCAACTTTCATAGATGTTCCTTTAAGAAATTCAACCATATAGGCAGTCTGTTACCAATAAAAAAAAGTGGTCTAAAGCGTTAGGCCGGCAAGCTGGCCTAATATTAGGACGATTTTATTGCGATGTGTTTTTTCTTAGTGATATTTCAGACATATTGAAGAGGCATGTACCATGACAACTTTCAAACGACGGTAGTATCCTCATATAACATGCCTACCATATACTGTATTACTATTTTTATAATTTGAATAAGACAGTTTTTAATTTTTAAATTTGTAAATGTTAGTCAGATTCAAATAAATGACGATTGGGAGAGAGGAATGATACTCCAAAATGAGACAAATGGTGGATTTTTCAAAAACTAATTGATGCAGCGTGCGTGATAAAAAAGCGAACGGACAAGAATTAAAATTCGTTGATTCTACGAATACTCGAATTTCGATAAAACGACGAACACGTCTTTAATTAATATTAAATCTTCAAAAGTTGTCTTCCACAAAGTTTGGAAGAAAATAAAAATGAAAAACCCTAGTTCACGAAATTAGAAAATTACACAAAAACCCCTAAACAATTGAAAAGTGCAAAAATAACACCAAAAAAATAATAAAATGCGTTTTTGACCCTTCAAACGATGAAATTTGGTCAAAAAACGTTGAACGTCGTAGCATCGTTTCCGAAAAAGTGTGCTCACTTGTACAAATTTCAGCTCTTAAAACTTAAAAAATTCTTCAGATGCTCTATTTTTTAAAAAAATGCAGTACCACTCGTGATACATCACTGATATTCTTTATTTCTTTCACTTGTATACCAAACACAACCTTTTCATTCTATTCTTGTACTCCACATTTTACTTCCTTCCAAAGCATTCAACCAAAGTACCTCTAAAGCTAAATAATTAAGCACTTGAAATTCTCAATTGCAATTAATAATACACATCTCGCATTTCATTTTTTATATAAAATAAAATACTATTAATTGATATGTATTGTATCGCAGGCATTACAAAATATTAATACTAAGGCTAAATACTTTTTTTTTTCTTAAATTATACTCCTTTCCTCCATACACAAAAAATGGTGCACTTGCTATATTTGGATATCTCATACAAATTTGCACATTTTATAAAAAGAAATATCTTCATAACTTCCGGCCTTAAAAATATACACATATTTATCCATATGTCATTATTTTTTCACACTCAATCTACTTGTTTCTTTACTTTATTCATAAAAGTTTACAATACTACCATCAAAATATCACTCATTACACTTTTTCTTACACATGTCAATGGTGCAAATTCCCTTGGGACGGAGGGAGTACCAGTTTTGAATTTTTTCCTCTAAATTTTTTTAGTTTTGAAATTAGTCATCTATGTTAACAAAACTCAATATTTTAATCATTTACCGGCAAACACTATTATTTTTTGTCTGAATTTTAAGATTGGACATTTATGATCAAACATTGTCGCTATTTGAGTCTTTTAAATTATCAAAATTATCTTACTGTCTAACCTATCATCATTCACATATTGGATGTGTGATATCTATTTATTTATGGTAAAATAATTAAAACACAGAGTTTTGTAAAGACTGTAAACTAATTTTAAAGTCCGAAAAAAATTATAATACATTTAAGGGAGAAAAATACGTATATCTTTCCTAATATTAATAGACGTGACTGAAGTGATAACAAAGTCATACAATAATCGGAATCATGCGAACCATGTTTTTCATAAATAAGTGGTCTTTCTTTTCCTACTCTGTTATGTATTACTCCTAGACTATATGCTGTTTATCTTTTGGGAAAGAAGTTCATATGATCAAATTCAAAGAGCCAGCAGAAAGGCAGGCGAAATATGCACAAGGATAGAGTTTTAGTATGACTTATATTTCATCAAAAAAAACAAAAAGGAGTAGTGAAGATTTCATAAAATACATCTTGAGCTTTAATTCATCTTTTTTTGAATCAAACTGCAGGGACATCCCCCCCTTCATTACAAACCACACATCAAAACTGGAATGCCCATTTGTACTTGTGAGGGCAGGCGAAAATAGAATTAAGAAATATTCAAATGTGTGGGATAGTCCTAATAATAGGTTCTTGCTTAGCAAGTAACAAATGCTTGCAAGATTTCAAAAGAAACGAAATCTGCTTGCACAAATGAGGCTTTGCAGAAAAGTGCAGCGCCTTTCTGAAGTTGATCAATCTCTTACCAATCTTGATCTTCAACTTAAACATCTTCACTCTCAGCCATGATGCCTGTCTTTTTCTCCCATCAGCCTTCTGCATACCCTTGTAAATCAAGAACTGCGCCTTTCGATGCTTCACTTCCTCTGGATCTTCAATATCAATCTTTGTGTAACCATATCTTTTGCAGTTCAAAACACCCATTTTTTTTCTTTTTAATTTTGATCAAATGAAGAAATGAGGGATAAATTAATGAGTTGGTGTGTGGTTACTGAGATTGTCCAGTATTTATAGTGGTAGAAATATAAAATATTGGAGTCATCAAAGAGTGAGTGTATGATGAAACAGATCATGTGCACCCCTTCTTTCATTTTCTTTATAGATTATAATTTATGGGTTGAATTTCTATTTGAAAATGAGCTGGCCATGGGACACACAAATTGTTGCCTCTAAGTATAAACTCTGCTATTTAGAGTTGTTTAATGAGATTATACTAACATGGGCATCAATAATGTGGATATAATAAGAGACGTTAGTTAATGATTGATTCTGACTTCTCATATATAAATTACTACGGAGTATTATTTTTATATTAAAAGGTTCAACGTATTTTCTAAGTATTTATAACAGCCTGTGGCAATATATATAAGCAAAATAATTAGTTAAACACTGCACTGTGTATTTATTTCCCTTTTAAACTATTTTGGGTCATTTATAATTAATATATGTGCGATTGTTAGTTGAGAGGAACTATATTTAATTAATCCTCTGATTTAAAAGTATAATTACATATGTTGAGAAAATATTGAAATGAGCAGTAAATATCAATTGATAAAGTCTCATCAAAATTAATTTATTTTTAATATAAAAATTACTTCAAATTCTAATTATTCAAGGTTGTGTTGTGTCCATTCAATTAAAACTCGACTCATTTAATTATTAATGTTTTAAAAAAAAAAAAACTTATAAGAATCCTCTTCATTTCTACTCAATTCGTTTCCAATACGAAACCGATGAATTAGCATAATTCCAAATAAAATGCTTTGGAATTTTACAATGTTGAATAAAATAAATTATTTACATATATATAACTTGGCAAAAAAAACGACACTTACACCGAATTGGCACACGACTGACAGTGTAAAAAACAAAATCCGGCAGGGGGCGGCGTTATTTATTTATAAAAATAATTAACAATATTGGGATTACCTTAAATAACATTTACCCACCTCAGCATTATTAGTTAATTTAAAATTTAATTATTAGGGTTCTGACATCATAAGAAGGAACCCCCTCCTCTGTTAAGTCAACGACACTAAGTCACTAACATGGACCTTCACCCTCCACCGGAAAAATATAAATATATAAATACTATATTTATACCAGAAATACTAAATCAAAATACAACTAATTTATATATATATGCCCCCAACACCTTTTTCTCTCTCTCAAGCCGACACAGGGTAAGGCATTAGTGAACAAAGTCAAAATTGTGTGCCATTTGGGGCCAAACGAAAAAAAAAAAGAGTTGAGGACATAACTACTTTTTTGCAAAGTCAACTGCAATGCAATTCACTTTTGATAAAAAGAGTGCCGGCATTTTCTGTGATCGAAAGGGTGTTCTTTATTCCTTTTCGAGTCGACAAAGAGGCCGGGCCTTATATATGTTCATCTCACCATATTTATTATATACTGTATATAATAAATTAATTATGATATAAAATCCGAATATGCACTTTGTGTTTATGAAACTCACTACTTACATAAATCACCTATACATAAAATCCGAATGTGCACTATGTATAAATAGGTATATATAAACAAATAGAACTATTAAACCCGTAATAATATAACAAAGTTATAAGAGAAGGAACGTGGATTTTTTTTTAAAAAAAATAATTTTTTGTATACAATTAAATGCAAACATATAATTGAATTTTAATTTTTAAGTGATTTGAATATAGACGCAATTCTCCAATTAATTTTTTTACCAATTCAATTTGAGCAAGTTAAAATCGTGAGTCAGTTGCAGGGTGTAATTGAGTGTACAGGAGTGTGAATCTTTGAAAAAATAGTAGTATGTTTTTTTTTATTGTTTTCACAAGAAAATTCTTAAATGACTAATATATAACACAATAATAAAAAGTTTAGGGTCTGATTCTTTGGTCTTATAAAGGCTTCACTTGATAATATAAATAGGTAGACATGTGCAAAATTGAAATCGGTCAAATTTGGTCGGTTTCTAACCGTCGATTTGTCGAATCGTCGGTTTCGGTTTGAATATCGAATTGTAACCTTACAATTAAGGATTGATTTTGGTTTCATTAATTTAAAATCGAAATCGACGATGGTTTTGCCCTTTTTTCTATTTTTTTTAATATTCTTCTATAAATACCTAAGTTTCAATTTTTCATTTTTTCACATCAAAATCTCATATGTAGTACTAGTAGTTTATTTTCGAAAAAAATTAGGGAAAAAAAAAAAAAAAACTAGCAATTTAAAAAAAAAAAAAAAATCCAAACTGACGGCTCAAAATTGTATGAACATATCTAATAAATTAAATAGGCAGAATAAATAACACGTACACTTACATATACTTAAGTGTGCAATGTGCTTGAGGCGATCAAAGCAGAACTGGAGGCGTGCAAACACAATAATTACAAGAATTCAAGTATGGACGGATTCAACAGAAGTTGTGGACGTTGTTCGATATGTTGGTAGCTTTGAGATTAAGGGGCTAGTTATGTGCACATAATTAGGAGGCTTGTGGAGGAATTCGTAGCGTGTGATATCTCCTATATTTGGCAGCCACAACAAAATGTATCGGTACATATGCTAGCTACTTTTACGTATCACTCGCCCGCTTCTCACGTTTGGAGTGGTGATAAGATTTCGAATTGGATTATAACTTAGTTCTTTTGGGCCTATCCAATCCCTCAAAATAAAAAAGTGTGCAGTGTGTTTGAACGACTATGCATATGGGATATTATAATGTAGGGCAAATACTTGTATACACTTGGATGCACCATGCCCCCTACCTATGAGTTTCCAGCTATTGGGTCTTTCTTGGGACTGGACCTCAGATTCCAGTCACACACCCATCTGTTTACTCAGTTCACCCTCAATAAACTCGCACCCACAAATTTTTTTAGTTCACCCAATAATGATTTGCACCCCCCTAATTTCAATTTCGATTTTTTATTTATATTTTATCTGCACCCACTAATTTAATGAGTTCACCTCCTAATCATATTTTTACAATAGTTATCTACACCCGCTCATTTTATGAGTTCACCCCCCAAATTATTTTTTACCACAGTTATCTATACCCGCTCATTTTATGAGTTCACCCACATATTATTGTTTTACCACGATTATCTGCACTCGCACATTTTATGAGTTCACCCCAAAATATTTTTAGAAAAATAATCACATTTAAAAGAATATATTATCCTTTTATTAATGTACACAAAATATAATAAAATAAACTCTAAAAAATCGATTCCCCACCAAGTCACCCATATTTTTAAAAAAAATCGTAAAAATATAATTAATAAAAAAAAATCGAAATTAGCCATAAATCTCGATTTTTTACCTTTTAATTTTCCTTTCCCCTACTCTTTTTCCATTTTTAATTTTTTTTTTCCAAATTTTTTATTTCTTCATTTTTTTTTTCCTTTTCCTTTTTTATTTTAAATTTTCCTACATTTCTTTTACATTTTTTGCATGTGTATTTTTTAAATTTTAATACAATATAATATTATAGGCATGATTTTATTATAGTCGATCGGCAGTGCACTTGAATTTCAATTTTAATTTGATGAGTAAAGGACCTGCCGAAAATTCATGTCGATCGGCGGGTGACCCAACCACCACCATGCCCGACCACCCCCTTGACGGCGACGGCGGCGCTTCCGTCCCGGCCGCTGAAGCCCAAGACCCATATTCGAATCGCAATCGCGATTCTTCACTTCCATGACAATCGACATCATCTTCCATCTCGGCAACGATCCATGGCGGCCAGAATTCTCTTCTCATTTCGACCAACGACGCGACTGCTTCGATCAATCTCCCTTGTGTTCGCGATCCAGGAGCTTCTTCGGCATCAATGGCTCTCGCCTGCAACACTCGGATCGACGCCGCCTCTCTCTGGTCGTTCATCTCTGCCTAAATCGAAGCTATATTGTTTTGTCCGTCTTCTTCATCATGCTACTGTGCATCCTCTTCCTCCGGCTGACGGCAGCCCGACGGAGGAATGTGAGTATGTTGTCGATGTATCTCTAACCGACCGACACTCAAAGCCGGTGACCTTGCTGATGAAATCTCAAATGACGACTGCTGACCTAGGGTGCCCTCCCATTGGGCTAGGGTTCCCTTCAATTGGGTTTGGTAATGTGCACCCCCTATTTTCTTCAGTACACCTCGATTTGCACTCCCTTCACTTTTTTTTTTATGGTACTAGTAGTTATTGGTACTGGTATTACTATTTATTGATTGTAGTATTACTATTAATATACAAATGAATTAAAATTAATGATTACTGATTACGGTATTATTAATTGTGGTATTACTGATTGTGTGAAATTATTTATTATTGTTTAAGACATTACTGATTATTATTATTATTTTTTTTTATGGTATTACATATTATTGATTATGGTATTACTTAATATAATTAGATTTGTGGAATTATTTATTATTGTATAAGATATTACTGATCAATGTTCATGATATTACTAATTACTGTTCATTGTATTACTGATAATTGTTTTTGGTATTATTGAATATAATTGGATGTGTGGAATTATTTGTTACTGTATAAAATTTTATTGATTAATATTAATGGTATTACCGATTACTGTTCGTGGTATTACTAATAATTGATTTTAGTATTATTTAATATAATTAGATATGTGTAATTATTTGTTATTGTATAAGATATTGGAGTACTAATTATTTTTAATGGTATTAGTGTATTACTGATTATTACTTATTGTATTATTGAGTATAATAAAATCATACATATAATATTATTTTGTATTAAAATTTTAAAAAATACTAATGAAAACAATGAAGAAATAAATTTTTTTGAATAAAAACTGAAAATGGGAAGAAAAATTAAAAAGAAAAAAAAATTGAGATTTGTGCCTTATTTTGATAGATTTTTTAAATTATGTTTTTACGATTTTCTTTTTCTAAAATCTGGGTGATTTAGTGGTGAATCGATGGTAACTCGACTACATATTGTAAATGTATAAATTATGGTTGATTTTATTATTATATTTTGTGTAAATTAATAAAAAGATAATATAGTATTTTAAATGTAATTATTTAAAAAAAATTGGGGGTGAACTCATAAAATGAGTGGGTGCAGAGAATTGTGGGAAAAAAAATTGGGGGCGAACTCATAAAATGAGCGGGTGTAGATAATTGTTGTAAAAAAGAAATGATTTGGGGGTGAACTCATAAAATGAGTGGGTGCAGATAACTGTAGTAAAAATATAATTTAGGGGTGAACTCATTAAATTAATGGGTGCACATAAAATATAAATAAAAAATTAAAATTAAAACTAGAGGGTACGGTGCACTAGGGGGTACGCAAGTTTGACCCTATAATGTAAAGTTTATTTATCATATATCACTAATATTATTAATTTATAAAAATTAATACCATAACATCTATATTGAATATATTCCGTGTGATATTATATTGCTAAGGTTCCTTATTCTTAAAAACAAAGGGGTATATTATTTATCAGCATAATGCATTAGTTAATTTTGATCATAGCTCGATAATAGGCTAAAATTGTTTACAGTTGATCAAATCTTGGTTAAATTGATAAATTTAAAAGAATTAATCATAATTGCAAACGACTCAACTATTTCTTCCCCCTCTCCTCGGACCTCGGTTATACTGTTGTTCATGCATTAGCATTATTATTGTTTAGTTATTTAATATAATATGAGCAAAAATATAATATTGTTAAGATAAATATGTAATATTGTATCGATGAGATGATCCAATTCTATCGGCAATTTTCTTTGATCCACGTAATTTTTAAACCAAAGTTTTTTTTATTTAATTTTTTTATATATTTCAACTCATATTCTATTGAGTTATGATGCAAAATGAACTATCTACGGGTACAAGTGGTCCACGTGGCATGGCAAAAATATATATGCCAAAAGAAATGGGCTTTATTACCCATCTTTGTTAAATATACCTTCGATTTTTATACCCTTTAATATGACATACGTTAGATTACCCTACGAAATACCTAATCTACCCTTTTACACATTTGATGTACAATTATAGATACACTCCCTCATTTAAAAACTCTAAACCTATTTCTCATCTCTTCTCTCATTTCTCCCAGCGTCGCCGCCAACCCCTGCCCACCGATCGACTGCTTCCTATTCCCTCCACCTCTCCACCAGTTGACCATCTCCTCTTCTCCTCTCCACAAATTGGACTGCCTCCCCTCCCCCTTCCCCTCTCCACACAACAGTGTGTGCCCTCGTGCCGCCCCCATGCCACCACTCTACTCCATCCCCACCCCTGTGCCGCTCCACGCAACGCGCCCCCCAAACTCACCGACAAATGTAAAAATCAGTCGGTCGCGGTTGTCCCTCTCTTCATTCTTGCGGCTGCTCGCCCCTACCCTGAAAATTGGTTGTCGTTGTTGCAGGTAGTTTTTTTTTTTTTAATTTCAATCAACCAGTGTCGTGTGGATGCACTATTTTCGCGACAATAGTGCATCAACATTCTACACGACACTGGTTTGTCGAAAGTTTTTAAAAAATTGAATTTTTTTCGATAATTATGTATCGACAGTATTCACTATTGTCAACAAATTGTTGTCGACAACAATGCATACTGTCTATACATATTTGTCGAAAATATGTTTTTTTTTTTTTTTTTAATTTATGTAATTTTTTTGTTGTGTTTGACACTTTTTGGGTGGTGGTGTCGACCGTCGGAGGAGGTGGCAGAAGCAACAACAACGACGACAGCAGTCATTAGAGTTAGAGTTTGTAAGTTGAGGGAGAGTGTACCTAACATGTGGTATTTTATTAAAAAAATAAATTGTGTAATTTACACTAATATTAAATTAATAAATGGGGGAGTATACTTAAAAAAAGCTAGAGGGGTATATTGACAAACCCCTTTATAGCCCGCCTATGCCTGCTAAGTGTTAACTGGGCCGGCCCAATTATAATGGTCGTATCCACAAAGGGTCCGACTATTTACACCTCCATTTGCGTTGAGAACACTCCCCCTATGAATTTAATAATAAAATAATGAAGTAAAAAACCAAAATTACCCTTTAAGTCATATTAAACTACTAAATGCACCCCCACCTTTAAACCTAAGTTTTATCCATCCTCCGCCGCCGCCGCCGCCGCCACCACCACCAAACACCAAACACCAAACACCAAAATTTCTCCCCAAACAACAAAATTTCTCCCCAAACAAAAAAAAATTCAACTTAAAAAATTTAACTTTTTTTTTAAGATTTCGACAAACCAGTGTCGACCATATTCACTCCCGTCGACACTGGTTTGTCGACAAGATTGTATATGCTCGACATTTGTTGATCGAAAAAAAAAAAAAATTTAAAAACTCGTCGACAACTTTAGGTCGACCAAAAATACACTCGTCGACACCCTGTTGTCGACGGAGTGTATTTGGATCGACCTAAAGTGGTCGAAAGGTAAGAAAAAGAAGGAAAAAAAAAACAAACCTGGATTTGGATTTGGCGATGGACTGCTCGGCGAGGGAGGGAGGAGGAGGGGGGAGGGAGGGGACTGGCTCGGCGAGGGAGGGAGGAGGAGAGGGGAGGGAGGGGACGGCGGTGGAGGGGCAGGTCGCCGGCGGTGGTGGTGAGGGGTGGGGGAGAAGATGAAAGAAGAAGATGGAGGAGGAAGAAGAAATGGAGGAGGAAGAAGATGGAGGATTTGGGGGAGAAAGTAGGGTTTAGGGGGGGTGTGAGTAGTAATTGGAATTATATAAGAGAAGGGCATTTATGACAATTTGAGGGGGGTGTTCTCAACGCAAATGGAGGTGTAAATAGTCGGACCCATCCACAAATTCTTACTTTTATATAAAAGAAATGCAAATGCCATATACAATTAAATTTTGCAAGAGTACTACTTGAATATTTTACATTCTAAACTAAGTTGGGACCTCTACATGTAGTCAGGTTATCGTAAGGTATCGTAATGACTACCGTAGTCAGTTATGTAAACCATTAAAAATCTAATCTAAAGGCTTAAACTTGATGACCTGTTACCTTTTGTACAATTTACGGTATGTATTCATCGTATGTATCGTAATGTATCATAAATTTATATTTTCTATTAAATTAAATTAATTAAAATATATTATTGTAAAATTACATTTTTATCCTTATACAATAAAATAATTTATTATATTTATTAATGTAATTAAAATATGTAATGTTAAAATTACATATTTACCTTATGATATTAATAAAATTAATAACAAAAAATAAATCAAATCAATTTATTAACCAAAAAAAAATCAAATTAAACCTTAAAAAAAAAATTCATTAAAACCTAGTTAATACATGCGTTTTCAATTTCATCCGTTTTTTTTCTCCCTGCGACCCATCATCCGCCGCCGACTGATTTTGAAATTCTTGTTAGAATTTTCGATTTTCTCTGATTGATTTTGTTTACGAGTTCTATGCTCGATTTTTTGAATTCTACACTCAAACTTGGGGTTGTTAAAATTGGGGTTGAGTTGTTTAATACTCCCATCCGTCCTAGGATTTTATGCACACTTTGATCGGCACGGAGATTAAGAAAATGGAATAAAGTGATGTGTAAGGTAAATAAAGGAGGGATATTATTGGTAATTCATTGATTAAAGTGAAAGAGATTTGATTAAATGTAAAATAAAGTAGGGGTATTATTGTTTCCTTTTTTGGAGTGTGCAAAAAATGTTGGGACGCCCGTTAAGGAAAGTGTGCATAAAATCCTAGGACGGAGGGAGTAGTGATTGTTTTTTAAATTGACTCAAATCAAATAGAAACTTGATTGATCAACAAGTGTTCGACAAATGCCTCAAAGAAAATTTGCAACTGAATTTAACAATTTAGCAAAAGGGAAGTGGGGACGACAAAAAACCTAATTTCTAATTTCAGATTAGTACTCCCTCCGTCCCAGTTTAACTTTCACACCTATTTTTTCGGTCCTTTAGAAACTCCACCCGTACAATATCTACAATATTACATTTAATGTAATTATTTTTATGGTACATATATACATATAAGTCCATTCACTTACTTATTTTTTTATAAAATTATATTTATTATAATATTTTTAAAAAAGTGACTGAACAGTAAGTATGAAAGTTTTTCTGGAACAGGAGTATTACTATCACACTATGTAGGGAATATACTGTTGATGCGTGATGTTTGAGTTTTTGTATTTATCATAAGTTTAAAAAAGAACGCTACTGAAGCAATTGTCTATTTTAATACCTCATTCAAGTTAATGAAGAATATAATGACATCTCAAATTCTCTTGAATTTAATTCCTTTGGGACTACAAACTTCATTAAGAATGTGCCAGACTAGATGGAAGGGAATTGGGGACGACAAAAAATCTAATTTCTAATTTAACTAATCTATTACTCCGTATTTAATTATTATTTGGATTGGTTTATTTAATTTTTAAAATAATAATATTCATATAAAAAGGATACCTAATATATATATGTGTATATATTTTAAAAATAATTTAAATAAAAGAAGGGTAATATAGTAAATAATAAAATACAATTTAAAAAATGATATAAATAACTTAAACCTGTATAACAGGTAGCAGGTCGTTACGACGTTTACGACTCCATATGGCGCGATTCGACAAATTGACTATGTAGTCACTCTGTAAGAATTGACCAACTAAGTTCATCATAAATACTCAAATTTAATAAGCAAGTAAATAAGCTTAAATTAACTTGTTAAGGTTAAGGATGTTATATTTTAATTGTTACTACAGAGGAAATAAGTTTCAAATTGAAAATCGCAGGATTCTAAATTAATTATATATGAATATATTTGGAGTTTATTAATTAGCTAGCTATTTTTAGCATCAATCCGACAACATGACTTGTTCATGATTGCTTTGCTGCTGTTATATCAAATAAAACATGAGGTATAGTACAAGTTAATTAGTTACTCCATTAATTATTCTCAAGAATATATTCTCTAGTGTCGAGAGAAAATAATCAAAGGTCATGATTTACCAAAATTATTACTCATGTTAAAATCATTCACTCTTATAAAGAATATAACATTGCATGCATGATGATGATGGAGTGGTCACAATAAAACATAGTAAAGGAAAAAATTGTAATAACTATACTTTCAAAAGGCTAATTGATCAGTATGGATAAAGAGATCAGTGGTGGTTCCGGTGGTGGTTATTCATCGTCGTGGAGGCGGAATTTTCCGGCGGGGAGGGAACTAGGCCCCCCTGCTTTCTTGACCAAGACCTATGCAATAGTAGATGATCCAAATACAAATTCAATTATTTCATGGGGAAAGTTTGGCGATAGTTTCATAATTTGGGATCATCTCACATTCTCTTCTGAAATACTTCACAAATATTTTAAACACAACAACTTATCAAGCTTTGTGTACCAGCTCAACAGCTATGTACGTATAAACTACTATTAATTTATGGTATTTTTTTTCATATATTCATTTGCTTGATAATGGATGGTTGCAGGGTTTTCGCAAAATAGGAGTTGATCATCAATGGGAGTATAACAATCCGTATTTTCAGAAGGGGGGGCTCCATTTGCTTAAAAACATCAGGAGACGAGGGCAAATCCTGGAAAATGTGACACGCCGTCGCGCTAGAAGTAGCATTTCTGATAGCAATTTACCCCTAGAAGTTATGATGAAGGAGGTAAATGAATCAAAGATGGAAATCAAGAAGATGAGAAACAAGCAAGCGGATATGGAGTTTCACATTATGGCGTTGGAAGAAGACGTGAAAAAAGCTGATGACGAGACGAAGAAGCTGATTGCTTGTTGGGGTAAAGTGTCTGATATCATTGCTGAGAAAATGAGAGAAGAAACAGGGAAACAGAACAATGATGAGGCTAAAAATAATGGTAAGTTGGTGGATATTAATCAAGAAAAAAATGAGGATGTTGATGGGAAAAATGGTCAAGATCAAGAAAGGGTGATGATGAAATTAGATGATGCAATTGCAATCCCATCATCTGATCAAAACCAGACGGTTTCATCGACTAACGAAAATGATGTTCATGAGGCCAATGCCATCAACTCTGAATCCACACCGGAGAAAAACTTGGTTGATTATGCTTATTGGAATTCAATATTACTTGGGGATGATGATGATGAGGAAGAAATCGTTTGTGTAGGCGAAGGAGAAAGCGAGACGGCAAAAAAGAAGGCGAAGATTGCTAACGAATTCGAAAAATTGATCGTAAAGCTGGAGGGACATGAATAAGTTGCTACTGTTCTTTAGGAGTGGAAATATTGTAAGTTTTAAAGTATAGATAATTTTGATATTGTGCATTTGCAGGTTGATAGTTCTATTAGCAGCTCTTCTCTTAGAAAACAATTTTAGCTTAGCAGAAGTTTGAGATTATAGTTATGTTAATTGAAGGTTTGAAATTTAACCAGAATTAAATTAGATTTTTAATATTGGATTTATTATTCCCTAGGGCTAGGAAACACTGGATTTATCACTACACAGAGGAATGAGTTTATCTAGTGTTGAAATCAATTTAGCAGCTATCCAAAACAGAGATGGGCAACTAAAATCCAAACAGCAGATTGATCTGATATTTATCATACAATTGGTTAGCAACAATCACTCTATAGTATAACAATTGATACTTTTGAATGAAACAACTAAATATTAGTAACAACAAGTACATTTTATTAGTTGTTTATTGCAACAACTAATACTGTTTAAAATTACACACAAAATACAAATCAGTTTTTATAGTGAAACTGGTTTCCATAAGACTTTGCTAAGCAGCAAATGCTTCTGGAAAGGAAAGGTATATTCAGGGAAAATAACTCAAGAAGCAGCAAAACTGGTTTACAGAGTGAATGAGCAAAAACAAGAAGTTTATTCTGTATATATCATTCCACTGAGATGAACATTTACAAATCAAGTGTATAGGACAAACTTATGACAAGGAGTGCAATCACAATCCAAAGGACCCTTCAGTTTTTACAGGCCAAAACTAACAAGTTAGAAGATCTACATTTCAACAACAGACAGCACATATATCTTGGTTAACCGACAGATCCTTCAAGCTTCAGACTCATGAGCTGGTTTACCTCAGCCCCGAACTCATCCGGGAGTTCATTGAAGACATCACGGCAGAACCCGGAGATCATGGCTGCCATAGCTTTCTCGTAGTCAATACCTCTCTGTTGGAAGTAGAATAATTGATCATCACCGATTTTTGAGGTTGTGGCTTCGTGTTCAATCCGGGCTGAGGGGTTTTTTGTCTGTTCAAACAACAATAAGAATAAGTGATCACCTTAGATTTGTTAAAATTATTCATGTTACCATCCTTTACATACAAAATAAGCCACTCGAATCTTGGACACCAGTTGGGCGATGCAACTGTACACAACTAATATTATTCAGTGAGAACAACTAATACCTTTAGTAAAATAAGTAATACAATACCATGTAAAAATGCACTTGAGTTGCATACAAGACTTTGTCTAAGTGGTCTATGAACATTGGTAGCTTTTAAATCTAGCGTATGGAAAATGAAATAACTGAAGTTGTCAACTCTAGACATCATCTCAAACTCAGTGTGCTCTTTATTCAAGACACTTTCTGACAATTATAAGATTAAAATATTTGCAGCTCCAAATTGTGAATAGTGAGGACTGAGGACAAAGTTCACAACTACAATAAAGATGCTAGGGTCCTGCCACCCATTTAAAACATAACCCAAACATATATAACAAGAACTAGAGGGTCGATAACGCGGTGAGTGGATGAGGAGTTTATATGACTTGATAATACTTGCTACTTGTGCTCTAATAGAACACATATTCTTTATATTAGTCAAGTTCATTAACAAATATAAGTAAAAAAATTCATCAAGGAATTCCTTCAGCCAGCCTATACACAGAAAAGGCAAGGACAAAGAGAACACGTCTATATGAAAATATAACTAGTTTAATTCTAATATATCCAAAATACAACTTCCACATTTGGAGAAACAGCTATTTTATATAACTCAAACATGTAATATAAACAAGAGAGTTAGGAAGAGTGGAATCATCATACAAGTTGCTTTAAATAATCAATGATAACAAGAAAGGTGATACATAAATAAAGAAAGCTCATTGCTGAAAAGTAAAGTGTTTACCTGAATATATGGATAAGTATTGGCAGCAGCTTTATCTCCAATAAGCATTGAATCACATTGTGAGGAGTTCCGGGCATTATCTGCACCAGACATTACTTGGACAAGACCCCTATAACAATTCCTCGAACGTCCAGCTGAAATTCCCTTAGAAACAATCCTACTTCTCGTATTCTTACCCTTGTGTATCATCTTTGTCCCCGTGTCTGCCTGCTGACAGTTATTGGTTAACGCCACAGAATAAAACTCCCCAACTGACTCATCACCTTCTAAAATAACACTTGGGTACTTCCAAGTGATAGCTGAACCTGTTTCCACTTGTGTCCATGAAATCTTTGACCGATGGCCCGCACACAACCCCCTCTTCGTAACAAAATTAAAGATCCCTCCTTTCCCATTCTCATCCCCAGCGTACCAATTCTGGACCGTCGAGTATTTAATCTCAGCACCAGAATGACAATACAACTCCACCACAGCAGCATGTAGCTGATTAGTATCATAAGAAGGAGCAGTACAGCCCTCCAAATACTCCACAAAACTCCCCTCCTCTGCAACTATCAAGGTTCTCTCAAACTGTCCTGTTTCCATGGCGTTTATCCTAAAATAAGTCGATATTTGCATAGGACACTTGGTGTTTTTTGGGATATACACAAAGGAACCATCACTAAACACAGCTGAATTTAGAGCAGCATAAAAATTGTCATCTGCAGGGACAACTCTGTTTAAATACTTCTTAACTAAGTCAGGATACTCTCTGATAGCCTCCGAAATCGAGCAGAAGATTACCCCTGACTTCTCTAAAGTCTTCCTATGTGTAGTGGCAATCGATACACTATCTAGGACGGCATCTACTGCAACATTGGCCAATCTATTTTTTTCATTCAAAGGAATCCCAAGTTTATCGAAATACTTAAGAAGCTCGGGATCAGCCTCATCAAGACTATTCAAAGTGGGCTTCTTTTTGGGCTCGGAATAGTAACAAATATTTTGAAAATCAATTTTTGGGTACTGATTATCAGACCATGAGGGCTCTTTCATACGAATAAATTTCTGATAAGCCTTTAACCTGAGCTCCAACATCCAATCAGGTTCATTTTTTCTAGAAGAAATTAACCTAACAGTTTCCTCGGAGAGGCCTTTGGGAATGGTAAATGAATCGATTTCTTGATTAAAACCCCACTTATAGTCTCTTTTCAAGAATTTCTGAAGTGGGTCATCGTTCTTACCTGGGGAGTCGACGCTGGTGGTGGATTCATAGCCGACGTCAGCCGCCCTGATCTTGAAGGAAGTTCTAGAATTAGGGTTTCTGCAAAGAGGGGATTTGGGATTCTGGAAAAATAAAGAAGAGGTCTTGGAGAATTCGGAAACGTGTTGCGAGGAAAAGGGGGAGATTCCGTTGGTGAGAAGGGAGGCCATGAAAGAATTTTGCTTAGAGATTGAAGATGAAGCTGAATACAAGTGGTGTAATTATCGGTGTGGTGTGGTGTGGTTTTGTTTTCTCAAGCAAATTAGCAAGCCGAATTTAATAGTAATCGTTTGTGTGGCTGCTGCTCTTTAAGATTTTTTAATTTTAGTCAAGTGTCGTATGTACACCACGTGCCCCGCATTCTATATCCATCTTCAAACAGTTGTATTTCCTTCACCCATTTACTCAATACTCTCCCAATGAAAAAAGTGTGCATGGAGTATTTACTATTTGCATATGTTTGAATGTAAAAATTACATGTATTAATATTAAAGTGATAAAATTGTTATTTGGTGGAAGTAGTATGATCATTTCTATTTTATTCAAGACTAATGAAAAAAAGTGTTTGACAAAAATAATGACATTTTGTAATTTGGAGATTTTTTTCAGAAAGATTGTTAAAAATGTGATGATTGTTGTATATTCATTTTAGAAAATGTTACATGACAATATGGAAAAATATGAATGGAATAATAAAGTGAAAAGTAAGTACGTATTTGGTGGATGAGATTCATGTGGGAGCCATCCATTTGCAAACCAGCCTTAAGACAGAAAATCAAATCAAATTATTTGATTCGAGATTGTTTGATAATAAATTGTTGGAGTTTATTTTGACATAAAAATTAAACATTCATTTATTGTCGATACAGTTTAAAATTTGGCTCAAACTCGATAAGTAGAAAATATAAAATTAATGCAAAAATGTTAAACTACTTGTGTTCGATTCAACTCATTTACATGTCAAAATAAAATTGTGAATTATTATAAATTTATTTAGAATAATATGGTTTAATTAATAAATATTTTAATGGATGAGTAAAGAATGAGGTGGGAAAATAGGGTTGGAAACAAAAATAGCAAGTGATGGGCCAAGAGAAAATTGGTCCACATGCCTAATTTGATCACAAAAGGATAAAAAATTGCAGTTAGATGCTGAAAACATGCAAAGAAGCTTGTTCATGGGAAAAGAGAAGTTTCCGGTAAAAATATGATTCACCAGCCCCTCTTTTATTTGTATTTTTCTTTATTCATTCACAGTCACAGGTTTATTTGTTCAACACTATTACCTACTTTAATTTCTTTTTCTCTGCATTTATATTTCTCTCTTGAGATTAATCACATAAAGAAATCATTGTCAACACACACAGGAATACAGACAGAGGTGCATTCTTGATTCATCCCATTTTATGTAATTGAATGAATGTGCATATTTTGAATAACTTATGGATTTTGATATGCTATTGGAATTATGAATCTTTTACTCCCTACTACTACTAGTGAATACTAATGATCAGAATCTTGATACCTTGATTGACCTTAAATATAATTTTTCAGATGGCAGACGTTTCAGTCTCCTCACAGTCGCAGCAGGCGAAACGAAAGCGCGGGCGTCCACGTAAGGACAACAATCTAAGCAGAGATGGAGGAGGCTTACAATCACCAGAAAATTCTAATCTCATGAAAACTCAGCAGCCACTTGACAAGATCAACAATCCCAATAATGGTACTTGTGTTGATACCAGCAGCAGCAGCAGCATGGTTGGGAGCGTAGTTCACTGTGTTATCGAGGGCTCCTTCGATGCTGGATACCTGATATCCGTCACTATTGGCAACGACCACACGCCTTTGCGTGGCGTAGTATTCCTACCCAAAAAAATAGTCCCCATTTCAGCCTCAAACGATGTTGCTCCACAAGCCAAGATGTATGACAGAAGTGCAATCCCAATCCCAGACAACCTAAATCAGACTAGTGACATGAATGTTCCTGAAGGAGCATCAAAACAGCCACTTCTTCGCCCCCCTCTGCCTGCCAAAACCACGACAGCTGACGATGAACACTTGTCAAATGTCAATCCGAATGGGCCAAGTCTGAGGATGGTAGAAGAGGATGAAGTGATGCAGGCGTTCGAAGTTTCAACATCATCAGGATCGAATCTACAACTTCACCACCACAATCTTATGGACAAAAACATGCATCCTCATCAATCTACTACGTTTGAGATGAATATAGAGCAGCCTAGACCATCGTTCCTTCACAACAGCCCGACTATTGAGCTGCTAAAGACGACAGATGTCCAGCAGCCAGTGTATTACAATCAAAGTTTTCAGCAAAATCTTTTCACTGAGCCAAAATCAGATGCACAATTTGATCCAGGGGAAACGAGCCAGAATCTGAAGTTAGGCTTGGAAACAGTAGGAGCAGGAGGAGGAGGGTCGGAAAGGAGCTACGGGTACCACCAAGCATTGGTAGCAGGGAATCCTCTGCTTCTGCCTCCGGACCTGATGATGGAAAAGGCCACATCTCCAATGGAAACTAACTCGGAGCAGCACGAATCGAGGGGATCATACAAGTTGGAGGTTGATACACATACAAGGCCTACACCTGAAACCAATTATTGCATAGGTGAGATGGATTTTGTCCTAAACGACGCCCCCGTTCGCCCTGCAGACCATCAAACTGATCAGGCCTCTGAAACAACGCATGCATAGATGATGGCACTATGCCAATTGAGATGATGAGGCCAAATAATTGTGATGGAAGTAAATAACTTATTCATATTTACTTCTCATTGAATAATAATAATAATAATAATTAGCTAGCCAGCTCTTTTGTTTTGAGATATTGGCAACGTCCATTGTTTTCTTTCACCATTTTTTAGTTAGCATGGTTGCATTTGATATTTATGACGTATGTATAATGATCGAGTTGCATGTGATTGTAAATTAAATAAGTGAAATATGAGATGATAGGACTCATTTGGACCAAATCTACCTCTGAACCATGTGATTATCAAGGCTAAAGATGCTAAAAACAAAATCCACAATTTCGATTATGAAACCTTATATAAAGCGGTTCGATTTCAGTTAGGGATTTTCAAAACCTTACCAAACGTTTTTTTGGGGTCAAATTATGTTATTTCAAGACACATTGTGGAACACTTGAATGATAATCGCTATTCCCGTTCAGCGTATTTAACTGCAATGACCAAATTACCCTCTTCGTATATAAGGTCAGAAAAACTGCGTTGAGGGTCATTTGCCCTAATTTTTGAACTGGATATTTTCTGCGATTCGGGGTATGTTCTGTTTTCTCCCTCACTTTGTCATTCATCTCGTAGTAGATTTACTCTGTTCTTTTGGTGTAGATTTATAAAAAAGAATTATACGCATCTTCACCCTAGATTTGAATCCATTGCCCAAATAAATATGGGAGAATTATACTATTCAGTGGGAGATAAAACATTGGTATTTGATATGCTTTTATTGACTGAAACCTAATCTCTCAACGCACCAAACAGTTGTGTGGCTATTTGAACAAGAGTGGAAGATGGATATTATATCGCAATTGCAGGAACAAGTGAATTCAATAGCGTCTATTGCATTCAACACATTCGGCACTCTTCAAAGGGATGCGCCTCCAGTACAGCTCTCACCTAACTATCCCGACCCACCTGCAAATTCTAACGTTGTAGATGATGCACCAGTTAATATTGCTGACCAGCCCAAGCTTTTAAGCGCTGAATTGGTCAAAGCCGCTAAACAGGTTTATTTCTCATTTATTTAGTTGGAGGAGAATTCTTTTGATTGGTTTCCTGGGGAGGAGGACAAACCCTGTTGTAATCAGTGATTTTCCTTTTAGCAAGCTGTTGTGAATTTTCTAATATATTTGCATTTTTCAAATCTTTTAAGTTGTTATCTGTTGATCTATAAACATTGTCCATTTAATATATGGCGGGGTTTGTCATATATGGGTTATGTGTGTGAGTGTGGCAGCTGACTAATGCTAGTTTTTTTCTTCCAACACTTTCCCTTGAACATCTGGTTGCAGTGATTTTTGTTTACACTTATATCTTCTGGTGTATTTTGTGGAGTGATGACTTTTCCTTGAATCCAAAGT
The DNA here is from genome assembly GCA_963675135.1 of Galeopsis tetrahit. NCBI lineage: Eukaryota > Viridiplantae > Streptophyta > Magnoliopsida > Lamiales > Lamiaceae > Galeopsis > Galeopsis tetrahit. The sequence goes on from OY776123.1 coordinate 75,982,469, forward strand.
TTTCTTTTAATTATAAGTACTGTTAGATTCTAGTAAAACCTTGAAAAAAGAGTTTCATGTAATGTGCTTGAAGACAGATAATTCAGTAATATGAGAACGAATAGTTATAATCTGGTTAGTCGCATTTCTAACCCAATAGCACACTTCTTTTCATCCTTAAGCTTTAAAGCTGATTGAATGGATACTGTAAGTCAATTTCATATTTCAGTGATAGTTCTAGCCCACTTTACAAAAGATGATGCTTCTTAAATTCCTTTTGGCTGTTACTTGGAGAAATCTACTGATAATTGTGGGTGAATTTTCCTTTTGTAGTTTGATGCTTTAGTTGCTGCACTTCCCTTGTCTGAAGATGGTGAAGAAGCTCAACTACAAAGAATTGCTGAACTCCAGGTATGAAGTGTTTTGTCTCCATTGATGATTACATGATTGCCAGAATGATGTGCAGTTGTTGAATTACCTTTAACTTATTCAGCCATCATCTTCTAGTGTATTTGTTCCCTCAGTTAGTTTGATTGTTTTAAATTTCTGATGTGCCAATAAAGCAAGGCCCTGTCGATTAGTACCAAAATGACCTACTAACATGCTCTGAACCTGATTGTTGTGTTTTCCTACTTTTCATGCCCCTTTAATTGCTTTTCACATAGTCAAGGAATATTATTCTGATACATGTTCATAGGGATATGATCTTGCTTCTGTTCAGGAAACCTACTGATGTATTATTTTCAAGCCTTACTCATCAGAGAATCACTTGCAGGCTGAAAATGATGCAATCGGGCAGGAGCTCCAAAAGCAACTGGAAGCTGCAGGTAAGATCTTGTACTAGAAAACCACGATGAACATCAGTGTTTGAATGCTAATGCTATTATGTTCCTCTATAGCAGCAAATGGAAAATCTGTTCTATCCTTTTTTGTTTTCATGGTATCACTGAACAAAAATATAATGCTAAGTAATTACTCTAACTAGATTTCATTTATAAAATTGTGGTTTCTATGATCTTTCACCATCCCTCAACATTACGAAGTAGAAACTATGTCATTCAGTTCAGATATGGTATTTTCCAAGGAATTATGTCACTGAGAGAGATTCTATTACAAGATCCTGTTAGGGCATCCTTTCTATTGATTATCAAGTTTTGTTTGTAGCTGCATGACTAATGTAGTGATACCTAAAATTGAAATAATGTGTTATGCCAGAAAAGGAGCTAAGGCAGGTCCAGGAGTTGTTTGGACAAGCAGCAGACAACTGCTTGAACTTAAAGAAACCAGAGTGATGCAAAGAAGTTTTCGTTCTTAGCACGATTGACTTTGCAAGGATGTGTTTGTTTATGTTTATTCTCATCATGAAATGACCTCTTACTTTAATGATAGGAAGTTTTGTTAATATGCCGTATACTAATGTAAAGTTATTCTAAGTGAACTTGGTACCTTGTTCAATTACTTGTCCATATATTTAATATTTTTGGGGTCGCCTAATTGTGTTTGATCTTGAAGTTTTTTTCTCTTTTCAGCGACTTCCTGCTTCGTTGTTTCCGGATTACCTTGTTTAAAAAAATTATTACCTTCTTCAGCACATCTTTTATTATGCAATGCATACATACAATGTGAAAACACTAAAACAGACACACACGATTGAATCTTTGGCATTTAAACCACAAATTGAACTAAACCACATCGTTTGCCTACATGATTTTTTACATGTATCTCTCCAAATACCTGCCTTAAAAGAAGAGTGTACAACGCAAACTATTCTTCAAAGAATGTAGTTATCAAAATAGTGCACACATTAAAACATAGTATCTAAATTAACAGATTATACTGTATAAAATATGTAGTTATCAGACCAGCTTGGTAGCAAGCTCAAGAGGTCACAGCCACAAATTAGGACCAAACAACACATACATAAAGCACATCTTGCAGGCAACATAAGACAATACAAGGCAAGAAATAAAACATGGATACATACAACTCATACAAGACCAGAAATAGGACAAAGGCTAGAACATATAGGACTTACAAAGACATTTAAAACCTAAGGGGAGAAATAAGACATAGGACATGCAAGGAAAAAAATTAATACAGATAACAGTAGACAGTACATGGGGGGAAACATTGGAAAAGAAAAGATACAGCATTGTAATTGTAAAGTAGAAGCAACTCAACCAAAAGAGATCCATCCAACTTGACAGTTCCACAGCCAAAAACCAAACTCTAAACAATATTTGGAGCAAAACACACAGCATCTATTGATATGGAATGACTCATATTGTAACTATACAAACACATGGGTGAATAACTACAACTCCAAAGTAAAAGGCCAAATAATAATACTCCACAATAGAAGTAAATTTGCAATTTTCAACGAGTATATTCCATTCTTACTTTTCATAGGCATGGCAACAAGTATTTTGCATGAGAAAATGTGAATACAGAATTGGTGAATCAATGTTTAGGAATGAGTTTATGAGAAGCTCTGCTTACAAATTTGTAAACAGTTATTCCAACTCTAGACCCATTACAAGGGACATCAACATGAATAACCTCAACATCAAAATTCTTCTTAGCCTTATTAAAAAACACTGATTCCTTCTTCCATCTCTTCATATGGGCCATCAAAAATACAACCTGTTTCTCACTTTGCACCAACAAATACCTCAATGTTTGGAGCAGTGGCTCGTAAAGGTGATCATGGTAAACTAGGTCAGACCCAATTACGACGTCGTAATCCCTCCCGAGGCTCTCCATCTCCTGCACATCTCCCCACGACAGCGCCGCCACCTCCACCGCGCCGCCGTGCACCTCGGCGTTGGCATCCACGTTGAATTGCAGATTGGGCAGCACGTGCGGGAGGTCCGTGACGGTGACTCTAGCGCCGAGTAATGCGGCCGCGGCAATCCCGACGAGGCCGGTACCGGAACCCAGCTCCAGAATGCGGAGGCGGCGGGCCTGGGCGGCGGAGCAGGCGAACAAGGAGGCGGATTGACGGTCGAGGAGGGAGACAAGAGTGGAGGCGGCTGGCCAGAGCTGGAAGGAGATGCCCTGAGAGGAGAGTTGGCGAATGACAAGGGTGGAATCAATGGAGGGGAGGAGAAAGCTCTGTTTATGGTCATCAATGGCGTCTTCTTCTAATGGCGTTGGTTCAGACATTTTAGGTTGAGATTGTCAACTGCAGATTCTATAATTAAATGATTGGAAATGGGCCTGGTTGAGAATTTGGGCCTGGGTTCTTCATGCTTAAGTTGGATACCAATTATCAATCACATTTCTTCAATAATATGGTTATGGAAGCCAAATTCTTTGTTTCAAGATACTACTACTATATAGTTATAGTTGGAGTTGGTTTCAAAAACAAGGAAAGGGTGCATCAATTTCTTTATATTTTTAAAAATATATATAAATTCTCAACCACCCCCTATATTTGCACACTTGGTCTGTCTGTAGTGCATCATCTGGAAAATAAATGGAATTGCAGTTTGTGTATTGTGTTAACTATCAACAATATCCCTTCACGTTCCACAATACATGCATAATATGTACAGTTAGTTACGTTTTAAGATTTTTTTGCAAAAAATGCAAAACTGATCTTACACAAGAATATCGGTGCTCGTTCGAGAAACATGCAGATTATGTTCACATTTTTACACAAGTGATGTGCATTCTACACATGTAAATTCGTGTAGATCGAAAAATGAGACAATACAAGTCTTGCACTTAGCATCTTAATAGTATAAAATGGTTTTCAATAATTTTAATTTTTCGATTTAGTCTTGCACTTTCTGTATAAAACGATTTAATCTTAATAGTATAAAATGATTTAGTCTTGCATCTTAATTTTTACACAAGTGATGTGCAAATGTGTATGTATACCAGCTCGCCATTTATGCAAATTTTATAACAAAAAGAAATTGAATAGAATGCATATTTAAAAATTATAGAATTGATATTAAATTAATTGAAAGGGAATTAAATCATCAAATTGATATTTTTTATGAGCACGAGTCCTTGAAGAATTTAGATTTACGAACAGAAATTTGGCCACAGGAGAAGCATGAAATAAAACAGTGTTCAGGTTTGGTTTATCCCCATTAGATAACAAAAGGTTTAACCAGACACGAGACCAGATTCTGTTCAACACAACTACTCATCAAATAAATAAAAACACCTATCTAGCCAACAGCTAGGACCTTATCAGAATTGCTGACAGGCTCAGTAGCCCTTACTGTCATACACGCCAAACTGCTCCCTCTCTATAGTCGCAAATGCTGCTACATCAAAAGCTGGCATTCACTTCATCCCCATAGATCACTGCAACACAAGACTTATAAATAACTTCCCAAGAAAAATGCATATAAATTAATAAAGGAATAAATCGATGACTAAAACAAATAAAAAAATATATGAATAATTCTCAACAGGTTTCTGATTATATGTATGAACAGTGTCAATCACAATAAAAGAAAAGGTGAAATCCAGTGTACACAATTGAAAAAATTGCAGCATTGGATTTGTCAAAAGAAAAAGATGAGTGAGAAACCAGAATGGATAAAAAAAATTACACCATGTTGGCAAACATATAATAGAAATGCTCAAATACTTAAATTTCAGTTTGGAATGAATACCTGAGGCTGTTGCATCATCTGATGTTGCGGTTGTGGTGGGTAATTTCCATATCCAGGGTATCCTGCATAATACAAATTCGGATCCTGTGGTGCTGGAGCATAGCCATAGGTTTCATATCCAGGGGTATATCCATAATATCCACTATTATATTGGTTCGGATCAGCCTGAGGGAGATGATTTATATTGATGAGCATAACTGTTAAAACAAAGAAACATAAGATGGAACAAAAGACAGATGAGATAAACCTGTTTGTTTGATGGGCTGCGGCCCCACGACAGGCGAATGCTCTGGCCTCCCAGCGTGGATCCATTTAGCATGCGTAATGCTTCTTCAGCAGAGCTTCTGTTATTATGCAATACATAAAATGTGAAAGACTAAAACATAAGAATCGTTGGCTCATACACCAAAGGGAGGAGGAACTACTAGTACCTTTCAGCAAATTGAACAAAACCACACCGTTTGCCTACAGGAATCTTTACATGAAGTAACTGCCCGTACTGTACAAACACCTGCCTTAAATGATCATCGGTGACATTGGCATCTAAATTCCCAACAAAGATCTGGAAAGTGGAAAAAACAATTCCATAAATAAGAGCTTTCAAAATATGTAACAAACGCAACTCTTCAAGAACATTACTAACAGTTGTATTAGTTGGATCATCTTCATTTGGAGTTCCTTGTGAAGTCTGGTATGACGCTGCAATTTTAACATAGGTATGCAGGTGTCAGAGAAATATTTGAGAGTAGAGAAAAAAACAGGGCATCCTTTGAAACATATCTTAATCGGATCATCTCCACTAAAAAATTAACCAACAGATCCTATAAAAATGACAAATAGACCACTTGCTAGCATGCTCATGTAAATCTTGTCTTGTATAGTACTGAAGTGACAGTGAAAATTTAGGACCGAAATACAAAATAAACACATGCTGCACATGTTGGAGCTAACTGAATTTAAGGCAGGAGAAACTCAACCACTGACCAAGGCATAGGACAATACAAGGGCAAAAATAGACATAAAAATACAAGGCAAAAACAAAGCATAGATATAAGATCAGAAATCAGCCAGGATAATACAAGGCTAGAAGACATAGGACTTACAAAAAAAATAACCAAGGACAGAAATAAGACATAGGACATACGAGGAAAAAAATCACAGAGAATAATAGTCGACAGTAGAGGGGGAATCGTGGGATATGGTCGGAAACCACAAAATGAATGAAATGTATATCCATTTCAACTTTGTACACTAATATTTACTATTCAACTTGACAGGGCACCTTGAGAAAATAATGCCAACATCAATTTATGTCAGTCTTCAGTGGTGGAGCTTCTCAGCAATCATACCAAATCTGGTCACTCAGGTGAAGCAGTATGTCTTAGCAGCCAGCAAGTGTAAGAGGTGGACATTTGTAACTTACATAAATGTCTAAAATTAAAAAATCAATGAATGCCGTATTTGGAACTGACAGATGTAAACTTCACAAAATCTTGACCTACTGGTTTTTTAGGTGACCGAGAAACGAAAGACAGAACATTGTAAAATAAAAGCAACTGAACCAAAAAAGACAAGAACTAGGAGAATTGTAATAAAAAGAACTGGCTGTTGCACAAACCATTGAAACTTGTGTACTGAATGAAAGCAGTTTCTGACCTTAGATCATCGCCCACTCCCCATGGTGAGCTTTTTCTAACAGGAGTAGATCCAGTAATAAGTGCTTAAAGATTATGACCGGAACCAAAAAAAAACTAAAAATTATCTAATGGAACAAAGGAAAGTGGTACATGGAGATAAGAGTAATTATTGCGGCTGTTAGAATTGAATAACAAAAAAGAAAGGCTTGAATAAAATGTAATTATAACTTGACTGGGAGCTTAGAAAGTAAAGGGACTGCTGGAGGAAAAGAAACTGAAATTTGTAGCAAAATAAATGCCTCAAGGAACCGAAAAGAAAGAAACGTTAAATTAAAACTGACCTACACAAAACCAGGCACTAAAAGGGTTATCATTTCACAGCTGAAATTGGCTCCAGGCCCCTATATGATAGAGCCTCCTGACACCCTGCTTTGAGACAACCGGAGTTCTTTATGAGATTATGCAAGTTTTAATAGTTCAGAACCTAAAATTTAAAGTGCTGGAAGGAAATTGCGCCATTAGACGTGCTTATCTTAAGGAAATCAAAGAAAGCAACTTAATAGCATTGCTGAACAAAGAGACATCTATACTCCAAATATTCCAAAACATAAAAGCCACCAATGCATTGGAACTGCCAGATTAAAGACAAAGCATCGTAACATATGAGGCTTGAAAAGTAGAACCAGGAGTAAGTGAAAACCAATTGATCAACCAAAGCTGGAAGAATTGTAGATACCTTTAATCTGACCACCAACTTTTTGTTTGTTAGCAGCTGGGCCAATTCGCATTGGCCTAGTGGAACAAAATCTTCCATTCATCTCATTCATAGCACGTAACTGTTCACTTTCATCACCAAACCTCACAAAACCATAGCCCTTTGTGCGTCCTGTTATCCTATCTGTGACAACCTTTGCACCCCTGATTGAAGGATAATTCGCTCGGAAAGTTTCTTGTAGCATGTAATCAGTAACATCAGCTGCCAAATCTCCAACAAAAATTGTGTATTCAGGAGCATCATCACGTTTTTCACCAGCACCCATGGACGCCCAATTCAGTCTGAATGCCTGCTCGATGTTTGGCATTAAAGACCCATTATATGTCTTCAGGTTCCTTTCAGCAGCAGCATGACTAACAAACTCGATGAAGCCATAACCTTCTGATTGGCCACTTTGCTTGTTACGGATAACTTTAGCAGAGACCAGCTACAAACAGAAATATTCAATTATTAAGTATAAAACATAATTAATAAATCTATTTTTACTCAGAAATCACAAACCAATATTTGAGCAAACACACAGCATTAAACATATATTCTCTAAGAATCTTATTGACACGGAATGAGTTCATTGTCGAGTTCTATTTTTTAAGCATTAACTAACCAAGACATGAAACTATATCAGTATACTATGCAAAGACATCACTGAATAAGACAATGCAGAATATATTTGTGTGTAGAATTAATTTCAAGGAATATTCTTACTTCACAAAGCCAATGATAATAAACAATCAAAACAAGAAAGATGTCAATTCATATAGCAAAAAGGGCATAGAAATATTTCACACGGCGTTAACATTAAGGATATGCGTGTTTACCTCCCCGGTGGTGCCAAAAATACTATTTAAATACTGCTCATCCATCCAGTACTGCAGATCTCCGATCCACAGACTACGGATCCCATCGTCCACTATCGGCGCCTGCGCGGCGGGTGATGCGGCGTACTGCTGCGGTTGTGGCGGCGGCACTGCGGCTGGAGGAGCCTGCTGTTGCTGGTAGTAGTATCCAGCGGCCTGAGGAACCTGGTACTGAGGCTGCTGAGGCATCCATTGCTGAGATGGCTGTTGTGGTGGTTGGTGCTGGTACTGCTGCGGTGGGGCCATGGGAGGGGGAACCATGGTGGTTGCCGGTTGCATCATCGTCGTAGCCCTAGAATTGTTTGTGGGTAGCGGCGGTGGTTGAGAGAACCCAAATTTAGGGCAAATGAGAGGACGATGAGAGAGAACTGAAAAAATGGCTACGTGGGTAGATTTAAAAGCGCGGTCTGCAGATATATTCGGTAGAGTACCAATTGTACCCCTGGCAAAATAGGATTTTTTTTTTTTTTATACATACGGGTAGGGTAGACATCCTCGGAATTCGGATAGTCGAATTTCATAGGGTTAGGTTTTAAATTCCGGGCTGTAAAAATGGTATCCGAACCCGTTCGAAATTATCATTTTTAGGAATTATTTTATGTTTATATTCCATTGAAAATCACAATACATTTATAAGTTTAAGCAAACATATAAATAATATATTATATAAAGGGTACCACTACTAACACCCCAAAACTAACACCCCAAAACATTTTATACACACCCCATCAATTTAAAAATAAAAATAGATAATTGTAAAATGACTAAGTAACCCTTATACAAATTAAAGATAATTTTTTTTTAAAAATTGAAAAAATCTTAAAAAATGTAATTAAAATCTGAAAAGTATTTTAAAAGATTAATAAAATCTTAAAAAATAATTAATTTAAATAAATCAAATATTTTTTAAAAATAATCTGAAAAAATTAAATATTTTTTAAACAGAAAAATAAAATAAAAAATCAATTAAAAATAAATAAATTCATAATTTTTTTAATAAAACCAAATAAAAAATTCGAATAATGATAAATAAAATCTAAAAAAATTAAAAATCACCTAAATCTTAAGAATTAATTATATATATTAAAAATATAATTGATTTAATTATTTTTTAGAATTGAGTTGAAATTTTTATATTTTATTTAGCTTTATTTTATTCTTAAAGATTTTATTTTTAAATTTAATATTGAGATGATTTTTCTTTATTATTTTATTTATTTTTTAAAAAAATCGTTAATCGTTAAATATTTTTTATTTGATTTGTTTTTTAGATTTTATTTAGATTTAATTATTGTTTTTTTTTCATTTTTTTAATTTTTTAATTGATTATTCCATTTTTAAATGATTTTTAAAATTTAAGCTGATTTTTTAAAATATTTTTAACGTTTACACGTAATTTTATTGTATTATTGATTTTTTTCTCTTAATTAAATTTTATATGTTTTTAAAGATTTAGTTAATTTTTATTAATTATGAAGGTTGAAGGGTAAATAGGAAATAATTGGGGTGTGTATAGTAATAAAAATTGAATTTAAAATTTTAATGGGGTGTGTTTAACAAATGGGGTGGGTATAACATTTTATGGGGTGTTATTAGCCCCACCCTTATATAAATATTGGTTGACGAAAAAAATTAACAACATTATACATACAAAATAATTAAATATATATGATAAAATAAAATTAATATCAAAGTGATGACATGTTAGGTTCAAATGTAGTGGCTGAAATATCATTTTTCGTTAAACAATATTGGTATCAACTCATTATATTAGAGTAATTTTGAATATGGTTATACACATGTTAGACCCTTTTAACGAGCCGAGCTCGTTTCTTAGCTCGTCGAATTTTGGTTTTTTTATTTTGGTGATATAATAATCTATTTTTAAAGCATTTGAATAAGTTATTTCCCAAGGCTATGTTTACTTTGGGCTTTGAGTGATTTTGAAACGGGTTTTTTAAATCCTGGATTTTTAAAATCTTGATAAATAGTAATATGTGTGTTTCTATTGAGTTTTGGAATAGTAGAAGATTTTAACTTGACAAATACTTGTTTGTACTAGTTACATGATACCACTTGAGCCAATTTTCTAAATGGGTGAATGTTACCCATTAGATATGACAAATATAGTATAATATTAGTTCAAATATAGTATAGTATTAGTTCAAAAACAGTATAGTATTAGCTCACATATGATATAGTATTAGTTCAACTATTAAATAGGAACAAGTTACATGTATGCAACTGATACACAAGAGTGCAACTTTTTTAACTTTATGTCAAATCAATGTGTAAGATTGAATGAAATTGTATTATTATATTATTGTTGGGTGAGAGATTAAAATGATTAGTTGATTGTGTAATGATTGAATGTATTATATTATTGTATTATTATATTATTATGTTATTGTTGAGAAAAATTATAATGATTGGAGTTATATAGTATATAGATATAATTTTATGTCAAATCAATATGTTTGATAGGAGTGTTTTTGAGTGGATTTTGAAAACCTATTTTTAAATTTCGAAATAAAACGGGTTTAGGATCTTAAATCCAAAACCTGGTTTTTAAAACCAAAAGTAAACATAGCCCAAGGGTTTTTGCATAGAAACCCTGAAATGGAAATATTTTGTTATTTGAACCCCTAACTTTTTGTTATTTGAACCCTTAACTGAACTTTTCACAATTGGTAAAAATTGATATATATGTGATTCACGTGTTATGCAACACTAAAATAAACAACCGCAAGTGTACGGCGTCTATCGTAGCGTGATAAGCACGAGGTCGATCCCACAGGGAGGTATAGCGTAAAAACGTAGTTTGTTAACGAAGTTCTAAATAGACGCGATCGATAGATTGAATGGTGAATTACCCCTAAGTGTGCCTACCAAATTGTCACTAGTAAACAACTACAAGAGTAATGTAAAAATCGATCAATTACCATGCGTATCAAGAAAAGAAAGTAAATGAATGAAAACTCAAGGAGAGAAGGTGGGTTCCAAGGCAATTGTAATACTTAGAGATCCGTTCATGAATTGTAACTCGTTTAAATGGCCATTAAGGTTGTCTTCATATAGGGTGATCACAAAAGAAGGATTAATCAATCTCTCGATACAACTAATCCAAAGGAGCATGCAACATAGGTTCGTATTTCTACATCACAAACGTCACACCACCTAAAATAGCCCCTAAGATCATTCAATTCCCTCTCCGATAACTAATCCTCTCTCGAGATCATAATAATATCGGGTTGCATGTTTGCATGCGATTAATGGAATAAATCTTTCAATATTATCCCAATTAACAATGAATTAAGCAAATCATCATGGCCAATAACAACATGTTTTGCAATGGAGAATTAAGCATACAAATAAGAGACAAACACCAATTAAAGCAAGAAATTAATCATAAACTTCAATACAAGTATTTACAATGCCTTAGAACCACAAATGTTCTAGCCAATCAACCACATATTCAAATTACAAATAAAACTAAGATTAAAACAATAAAAAGTGAAGAGAAAAGAAAGCTTAGACTATGGTGTGGTGAGGAATTGAATTCACAAGCTAATGATGGCCTCCTTGCATGAATTGATGGAGAATTGAAGAAGTGGATGATGGAAAACCTCCAAGTATGTGTGATTGTGTGAAAAGATGCTTGAAGGAGAGGTAAGATAAGATAGAATTCAAGAAGTGAGGTATTTATAGTGTTGGGGTAGAGTTTGGGTGTGATATTTACAAGTTGGTCCCTTGAAAATGGAGAAAATACAAGTTTGGCACCGAATTTGGGTTGGCCCGGTCGGGTGGGAAAGTGGCCCGGCCGGGCGGAGCATTGGTCGACCAAGAAGAAAAACAGGGGCTGAGTCGCCCGGCGGGGCGGGTGAAGCGGCCCGGCCGGGCCAAAGGCTCGTAAGTTGGGGCGTTTTGGGGCATTCGGCCGCCCGGCCGGGCGAGTGATGCCACCCGTCCGGGCCAAAACTTCGTAAGCTTGGCGAAATTCTGGGCTTAGCCGCCCGACCGAGCGAGTGATGTGGCCCGGCCGGGCCAAACTTTCGACTTTGGCTCCATCCTTTGTTTTCGTCTTCCAACTTCGTCCCTCTGTTTCTTGAGCTTCCGACCTCTGATCGACTCGATTCTTTTGGCTATTCCACTCCATTTTTCGAGCCGGATCCAATGGTGCACTCCTCTTTCCGATCCAATCACTTGTGGAATGTGTTTTGCTCCCAAATTCCATCGTTTTACCTACAAAATCGACAAAACACTACCTTTCTCTCATTTTGGCTAAAACAATCATATTCAATGCATAAATCAATGAAATCCACATCAAAATACGCTTCACATGTGCCCCTAAAACGTGTAAATTCCACCCGAATCAAACCCCCCCAAACTTAAAATGTTGTTTGTCCTCAAACAACTAAGCACTTAAAGCAATGAGGGTGGAATGATCACAATGGAATATTCAATGCAAATCACACATGCAAAGTAAGATGTAATGATATCTCTTTCTCAAAGTGCATTTCTCAATGAAGGTCATAGGCTCATTATTGCAATCCACATTCATAGATCAAGGAATGCACAAGTACACAACACATTGTGATGGGAAACATAATCCAAATGCTCAAGTCCTCTACTCACATGATGGAGTGTTTCTCTCAAACACACAAACAAATTAAGGATATTAATGCACTCATCAACCAAGTTATGCTATGCAATCACCATATACTTGCCCAACTTCTACTTTCTACACACATCAAATGCTCAACAATGTGATCAATAGGACTTAATCAAGGATGTAACATTGGCTCTTTGGACAAGATAGGATGAATGTGGGAATTTGTGACTCTTCTAGTGGAGGACAAAGCTTGTTGTTTTACAATTTGTGCTTTCACTTTCAAACTTTACAAACTTCATCCTCACTTTTCCCTTTTCCTTCTTTTTCGAGCATTCATCACCTCATCTTTTTGAACCATCTTTTTTTTCTTTTCAAGCTTTTGGGGCTCTTTGTCCCTCTTTTCTTTTCCATTGATTTTCTTTTCATCTTTTTCAACTTTTTCTTTCAACTTCTCCAATTTCTCCTTTCACCAAAGATATTCATTCAAGCACATGTTTTTCCACTTTGTCTTTCATCCCCCACTAGATATAGGAATCAAAGGCTCAAAAAGGCTAAGTGGTTAACATTGTAGTTTGCCAAGAAAGTGAGGAATTAAGCTCAAGGGGCTAACTACGGGAGATTACTTCGGTTTTGGGAAATTTTGGCTAAGTGACTCTTTTAGAACAAGATGGCCTATATCACATCACAAAGTTTCACACAATCATGCTTTCAAACAAGAACTTGGGCAAGTTCTAGGATCACTAGCAATAACCTAGTCCACTCTCAAATGAACTAAACCGGATTACATGCTCGATTTAAGGCTCAATTCTCACCGGCTTATTAAATAGGACTCTCACATTCATCAAATGTCCCCAAACAACAACACATCATGCATCCATGCTATCAAAGATCACAAATATGAACACAACATGATACTATACTCCAACACCCATCATGCATACATTCAAAGCAAATAGACATCACCACAACTACTCAACAATGGATTCCAATGATTATTCATGCTCACATTTCACCAAAGATCCACTACCCAACATGTGATCAAAACCAACTTAAACCATATAATCATGTGAAAGTCAAATGTGCGCCGGTGCAAAATGTGACACAAGTAGAATGACGAACCGGTGCAAGGGTAACAACTAGTAGAAAAATAAAAGAAAAAAACTCCCCCAAAATTAGAATTTTACTATGTATAAATTCTAAGTTTGGGGCTACAAGTTGTTACCTCCCTTCTTGCACATCCAATGCTTCTTCAAAGATCACCATTGCAACACTTGCTTCCCCTTTTCAAAGTTGGTTTTGCTTCCTTCTTCATTCTCCAAGATATGATGTCATTGGTGCTCTTCATCCATACCTACAAAATAGACTAAACCATCAAAACTATCAAAGCAATAAAACCTTGGGTTGCCTCCCAAGAAGCGCTATTTTTAACGTCCTATGCCGGACGATTGCTTTCTTCTTTCAAGCCTCAATCAAATGGAGTGTTTCCACCCTTCGAAATTGCTCATTTCCAAAGTAGTGCTTCACACTTTGACCATTCACTACAAAGGTTGCTCCATCTTTATCAACAAGCTCCACATTTCCCATGGGCGTCACATTCTTAATTACATAGGGCCCCGACCACTTTGACTTCAACTTGCCCGGAAATAGCCTCAACCTTGAGTTGAACAATAGAACTTGTTCTCCCACTTGAAACTCCCTCTTTTCAATCATCTTGTCATGAAACTTCTTGGCTCTTTCTTTGAGAATCTTGGAGTTCTCAAAAGCTACATTCCTAAACTCATCAAGCTCATTTAGCATCATCTTTCTTCTTTCTCCGGATGCCTTAAAATCAAGATTTAGCTCCTTAATAGCCCAACGAGCTCTCAACTCCACTTCCACGGGTAGATGACAGGACTTATACACAAGTTGATAAGGAGATGTGCCCAAAGGTGTCTTGTAGGCGGTTCGATATGCCCAAAGAGCATCATCCAACTTGATGGCCCAATCCTTCCTCTTTAACCCAACGGTCTTCTCCAAGATTTGCTTCACTTCTCGATTAACAAGCTCCGTTTGCCCATTAGCTTGAGGGTGATGAGGTGTGGTCACTCTATGCTTCACTCCATACTTTGTCAAAAGTTTATCTAGCCATCGATTGCAAAAGTGTGAACCACCATCACTCACTAGTGCTCTTGGAGTGCCAAAACGGGTGAAAATGTTCTTCCTCAAAAAGTTGAGGACTACCTTGGCATCATTTGTAGTGGTTGGAATGGCCTCAATCCATCTGGAGTCATAATCAATGACCAAAAGGATGTAGGAAAATCCATGAGAAGTGGGGAATGGCCCCATAAAATCTATCCCCCACACATCAAAGAGCTCCACTTCAATCACATTCTTCATAGGCATCTCATGCCTCTTTGAAATGTTTCCCATCCTTTGACACTTATCACATTTCTTCACAAAAACCTCACAATCTCTAAAGATGGATGGCCAATAGAAACCACTTTGAAGAACTTTATGAGTCGTCCAATTTGCTCCAAAGTGCCCTCCATAAGAGGATGAATGGCATTCTTCAATCACTTTTTCCCACTCATTTTCCGCTAGGCACCTCCTCATTATCATATACGAACACCATCTATAGAGGAATGGATCCTCCCAAACATAGAACTTGACATCATGGTAAAACTTCTTCTTTTGATGGAATGAGAGATTTGGTGGATGTGTTCCGGTGGCTATGTAGTTCACAAAGTCGGCAAACCATGGACATGCTTCCTTGATGGCAAGGATTTGCTCATCGGGAAACCACTCCTTGATAGGGACTTGGATGTCTTTTTCCTCCACATTCTCAAGTCTTGAGAGATGATCCGCCACCACATTCTCACACCCCTTTCTATCTCTAATCTCCACATCAAACTCTTGCAAAAGAAGCACCCATCGTATCAACCTCGGTTTGGCCTCTTTCTTCTCAATCAAGTACTTAAGAGTCGTGTGATCCGTGTACACTGTGGTCTTAGCTCCCACCAAATATGCTCTAAACTTGTCAAAGCTATAGATCACGGCTAGCATCTCCTTCTCCGTTGTGGTGTAATTCCTTTGAGCCGGATTCAAGGTTTTACTTGCATAGTAGATCACACGAAAGAGCTTATCTCTCTTTTGGCCCAAAGCTACTCCAATGGCGTAATCAATAGCATCACACATGATCTCAAACGGTTGACTCCAATCGGGTATCACCAACACGGGAGCTTTGATCAAGGCCTCTTTCAAGATTTCAAACGACTTCACACACTCTTCACTAAAGATGAAGGTGGCCCCTTTCTCCAACAATGAACACATGGGCTTGGCTATCTTGGAAAAATCTTTGATGAATCTTCTATAAAACCCGGCATGCCCAAGGAAACTTCTAACCGCCTTCTCATTGGTTGGTGGAGGTAGCTTCTCAATTGCCACAATCTTTGCTCTATCAACCTCAAGTCCCTTAGCCGACACCTTGTGCCCAAGCACAATTCCTTCCTTCACCATGAAGTGGCATTTCTCCCAATTGAGCACCAAGTTAGTATCTATGCATCTTTGCAAAACACAAGAGAGGTTACTGATTAGGGTGTCGATTGCTCATAATTCACATGCATATTTGATCCAAATTGATTTGTTTGCATGCAATTTCCACTCATTATCACTTGATTTGGTGTATATTGGTTGAGAAAGGTTTGTGAGGTGTTTTTATAGGAAAATGGAGCCTATTTGGGACTAAAGATCACAAGAAACGAGTGATCGATCATCATTGATACGCGTATGGGGAGAAATGATGAGCCACATGAGCTGGAATGAAGAAATTTGAAAGAAACGGGTCATGATACGAAGCGATTAGACAAGGAAACGAGAGGACGAGCCAAAAAGACAAGTGGCCGGGTAGAGACCACATGGCCGGGTAGACATCACCCGGCCGGGTGGAATCGACCCGGCCGAGTAGCTTCAGTACGGGCAGGATTTAAGCAAAGCAGGAGGTACGTGTTTAGGCCGGGTAAAACCCACCTGGCCGGGTAGTTTTAACTCGGCCTAGCTCAGCCAACAGGGGAGGTTCGTATTTTGCCCGGGTGAAACCCACCCGGCCGGGTGGATTCAACCCGGGCAAGGCCAACTTTCCTTCACATTCGTATTTTGGCCGGGTGGGATGCCCGGGTGGGATCCACCCGGCCGGGTGACCTACAAGTCGGGGGTTTTTGGCTATTTTCTCCAATTTCGAAGGGCTAAAGTGCAAAAACTCATTTTTGAAATCCCTACAACATATAAAAGGGGCCTTATTTCAGTTTTAGAGGAGAACACACTTTGGAGGGCAACATCTACACACAATCACACATAACATTAGGTGTTTTTGTTCTTTTTGCAATTTCAATTGGAAATTAGCATAAATTAGAGTTACAATTTACAATTCAAGGAAGATTTCCATTGGGCTTTGTAAGTAATTGAAGTTTGTAGCTACATCTCCACTTTTAAGGTGATATCTATTTAATTCTCATTTCAATTTAGTAATTCTTCTATTTCTTTCCATTTGTTTCTTAATTGTTATGGGTTTTGTGAATTCTTGCATTCTAGCCATGAATTTATATCTTAGAGCCACGGGCTAAGATCTAATTGCCTAGGGTGTTGAAGTTTTGGTGGTTAAGTGGTGTAATTATGGATTCATTGCATGATTAGCTTAGGAATTGGGTGTATATGCTTCTAGTGTGGTAATTTGCATGATTCAATTGGTTAATTCACCCTATTAGCTAGCATTGTTGATTTTGTCGACTTCAACGACCGTATTGGGTCACATAATTAAGAGTGTGTGTATGAGCTTGAATTAATCAATTAGAATTAACATAGTAATTAGCTACACCGACCGGGGGTTAATTTCTTAGATAGACGACACTAGACACTAGTCGATTAGAGGTCGTATATTAGATTAGTGAAAGGGCGTCTCATAAACATTAGTAACCGTGTTGAACGTGTTTATGAGACACTATCCTAAGATCTTATGGCATTGATTAGACGATATAATTGCTAGTTAATGTACGTGTTCACCTAGGCCTCACAAGGGATTGGTCGACACACACGAGTGATAACCTTTAGCTTTACCCAATACATTAGGTTTAATTTGTGTATTTTAGCCCAATAATTCACCACACAACCTACAAAATGGATACACCCGAGGCAATACTCTCTCACTTTGCACTTTCGAAAGGAAGTTAGATATCTTTGTTATAGCATTTGTTCATTTCTTCTTGATTAGTTCATCTAGTTTCGTACTTGTGTTTTTAAATTCCCGAAAATCCAAACAAACAAGCTTAGTTACTACAATAGCATGATAACTTGCAACTTTAGGGATTCATTGGCACTCAATTAAGTCCTTGGAACGAAAATATACTTGGGAAAACTTATCCAAAAATACGAACAAGTCAATAGCGCCGCTGCCGGGGATTTAAGCGAGTGTTATTAGTGAAACTTATAGTTTGTTGAGTGTTATTGATAGTAGCATTTATTTTCGTTATTTTGTTTTTGTTCATCTTTGTGGGCTTTGACATTTTTCTTTTGTAGGTGCATGATCACAAGATCACGTGGAGGAAACCTTGAACCGTTAGACCTTGAGATCGAGGCACACGCAAGAAGAAGGAATCGAAGTAGAAACCGTCAAAGAGTCATAGAAGAACCATTTGAGATGGAGAACATTGAAGAGATGAATCCTCCACCAAATGGAAATGATGAGCTTCAAAGAGAGAATCCCCAAATTGGGAATCAACAAGGAGGTAATCCACCTCAAAACCCTCACAAAATCTCATTAATCCCAATCCACAATATCCTCTCCAAAACCACCTTCCATATCAAGGATACAATCCTTACCCTTATCCACCTCCACAACAAGCCTACTATCCACCACCTCCACCTCATCCATATCCACTACATCAACACCCATATCCTCCACCTCAACAAATCCAAGAAGAATTTGTTCCTCCTCCTCGACATATAGAAGAACCTCAACGTGTGTACCATGGAAGGCCAATGAGGGAATATTTTGAGCCTCAACCTAGGGAGCGTTACGATGGGTTGGCAAGACCAAGGGTGGAGGCAAACAATTTTGAGATTAGTGCCTCTCTATTAAGGATGTTGAGGGAGAGACAATTTGAAGGAAGGACGGAGGAAGAATTTGAGGAAGACCTGAATGAACACCTTGCTCAATTCTTAGAGATGGCCGACACTCTCAAGCAAAACGGAGTGTCGAAAGATGCTAAAAAGATGAGGCTATTTCCATTTACATTGTCGGGGAAAGCAAAAGCTTGGCTACAATCAAGCATTCCCGCCGGAGAAGTGAGGACGTGGGAAGAGTTGAAGAAGAGATTTCTATTGAAGTACTACCCTCCTTCAAAGACTATGGAAGCCAAAAAAAAGATCTCTACATTCCAACAAGGTCCAACGGAGGGAATCAAAGAGGCATGGGAAAGGTTTACGAATCTTCTCATCACATGCCCCCATCATGGTTTCCCAATAGAACAAACAACATGTTGGTTCGTTGGTGGGTTACGATTGGAAGATCAACACCACATTGATGCTTGTGCAGGGGGTTCAATTTGGATGAAATCGGTGGAGGAGATCAATGACATAATAGAAGGGATATCAAGCAACACTTTCAAGATGAGAGTAGACCGTGGAGCACAAAATCGGGTAGCTCAAGTGGATGTTAATGATAGCATAAAAGCAATGATGACTACACTCATTGAAAAGGTTAATGTTTTATCTCAAACAAGAGATAATCATTTATCCTTTGTGCAAGAAGATCCTCAAATGGGACATATGGAAGAAGTGCAATACATGGGTCAACAAGGATATCCACAAAATTTTCAAGGGAATCGACAATATCAAGGCCAACCACCATATCAAAATTGTGGTCAAGGATATCAAGCTCCTCCTCAAAACCGATTCCAAGGGCAATCTTCATCATCTCAAGGACAAGGGGGACCATCCCCTCAATACCAAGCCCCTCAAAACCCGAATTTTCGGAGGAATGAGAATTTGTCATATTCCAATCCAAAAGGTGCTATTCAATATCCTCCCGGATTTGATCCCGGAGCAAAACTCCCAAGTGGAGAAGGGAAATCCTCCACGGATGAGCTTCTTGCACTCCTCATGAAGAGAATGGAGGCAAGTGAGAAGAAATCTGAAGCATCCGACTCCATCCTTGCACAACTCATGAGTAACAAAAAATCGATGGAATTCCAATTGGGACAATTGGCAACTTCAATTGGATCTCAACCAAACAAAGGAAAATTTCCATCGACAACCGAAGTGAATCCGAAAGAGCATTGTAAAGCAATTAAATTGAGGAGTGGCACTTCTTACGAAGGGCCAAAAATGCCTACGGATGTTGAGGATGAGAAAGTAGATGAAGAGAAAGAAGAAGTTGAGGAAGGAAAACAAGATGAGGAGTTGGAAGTTGAAGGGAGGAAGGAAGGATGATAAAGATGAAGAGAAAGAAAAGAAAGAGGAGGAAAGTGGGGACGACGAAGTGAAGAGTCCAAGGACTCCAAAATGGAAGATTGCTAAGGAGCTAAGAGAGAAGAAGCATGATGTACCATGTGACAAATGAGGGATGCCCATTACTCATGTACCACTTCCCTTTCCTCAAAGGTATATGAAAAAGAAGTTGAATGAGAAGTTTAGCAAGTTCATGGAGATCTTTAAGAAGATTCACATCAATCTTCCTCTTCTTGATGCCTTGGACCAAATGCCCCATTATATGAAGTTTCTCAAGGATTTGATTGCAAACAAGAAGAAACTTGGAGTTCATCAAGCAATCAACCTTTCGGAGGAATGTAGTGCTCTACTACAAAGAAGCCTACCTAAAAAGTTGGAAGATCCGGGGAGTTTCACCATTCCTTGTGAAATCGGGGGTAGTGAAGAAATTTGGGCTTTATGTGACCTTGAAGCAAGCATCAACCTCATGCCCTACTCGATTTACAAGAGGTTGGATATGGGGGAGTTGTTACCAACGACCATGACCTTGCATCTAGCCGATCGATCGGTGAAGACACCAAGAGGGATCGTGGAGGATGTGTTGGTGAAAGTGGACCGATTCATATTTCCCGTGGACTTCGTCATTCTTGATATGGCGGAAGATGAGCACGTCCCTTTGATCTTGGGAAGACATTTCCTTGCAACGGGGGAGGCAATGATCAATGTGAAGAAAAGAGAATTGAAATTGAGTTTCAATCATGAAGAAATCACATTTTCAATTTACAAGTCTTTGAAAGAGCTTGGAGAAGTGGAGTCTTGCAATTTCTTAGATGTGGTTGACAACATTGTGCAAGATGAATGGGAAGATTTCTCTAACACTTCTTTGACTCATTCTATTTCTTCATTTCTGTGTGATTCTTTGATTGTCTCTAATAAATTGTTGCCAAGTTCTTATAGGGAATCAATAGAAGAAGTTGATGCAATGGAGATGAGAAGGAGACCTCCAATACTACCACTTCATATCCCCGTTGAAGGAGGACAAGGTCCGGAAGAAAAGAAGGAAAAGATGAAGCCATTACCGGAGCACCTCAAGTATGCTTACTTGGATAACGAAATGAGGTACCCCGTTATCGTTTCCTCTTTGTTAAATGATGGTGAGTTGGATAAATTGTTGGTTGTGCTTGCTAGGAATAAGAAAGCCTTAGGTTGGACCATTGATGACTTGAAGGGTATTAATCCGTCTATATGCATGCATAGGATTATGACCGAGAGTGATGTTAAACCTATAGTCCAACCTCAAAGACGAGTAAATCCTATATTGCAAGAAGTCATTAGGAAAGAGGTTATCAAATTCTTAGACTCGGGGATGATTTTTCCCATTAGTGATAGTCCGTGGGTATCACCATTGCATGTCGTTTCTAAAAAGGGGGGTATGACGGTCATAAAAACCGATCAAAATGAGGTGATAGCTACACGGGTAGCAACCGGGTGGAGAGTGTGTGTAGATTATAGGGAGTTAAATAAGGCTACATGTAAGGACCACTTTCCCCTTCCCTTTATGGATCAAATGCTAGATAGGCTTGGTGGATTTGCTTACTATTGCTTCCTCGATGGTTATTCCGGGTACAATCAAATTATGATTGCTCCCGAGGACCAAGAGAAGACCACCTTCACATGTTCCTATGGAACGTTTGCTTGGAGACGCATGCCCTTTGGGTTATGCAATGCACCGGCAACATTCCAAAGGTGCATGATGACGATTTTTCATGATTTAATTGAGAAGGTAATGGAAGTGTTCATGGATGATTTTTCGGTTTTTGGTACTTCATTTGACACATGTTTGGAACATTTGAAGTTAGTGCTTAAACGATGCCAAGATACCAACCTTGTCCTTAATTGGGAAAAGTGCCATTTCATGGTCAAGGAAGGGGTGGTACTTGGTCATCATATATCTTCTCAAGGTTTGCAGGTTGATCGGGCAAAGATAGTGGCAATAGAGAAGCTTCCTCCTCCATCAAACGAGAGAGGAGCTAGGAATTCGTTCATTTTTGGGGCACGCCGGCTTTTATAGACGGTTCATTAAAAAATTCTCTAAATTATCTAAACCCCTTTCACATTTACTTGAGAAAGATGTTCCTTATGTTTTTGATGATGCTTGTTTGAATGCTTTTAGTGCCTTGAAGGAAGTGTTGATCAATACTCCCATTTTGGTAGCACCGGATTGGAAGGAGCCATTCACATTAATGTGCGATGCAAGTGATGTGGCAATGGGGGTTGTTCTTGGCCAAGTAAGGGAGAAGATTTTCCGGGCTATATACTATGCATCCAAAACATTCAACGGGGCTCAATTGAATTACACCACTACGGAAAAGGAACTTCTAGCGGTGGTGTACGCTTTCGATAAGTTTCGACCCTACCTAGTAGGTGCGAAAACTATCATTTACACGGACCATGCCGCTATCTGTTATCTCATGGGAAAGAAGAATGCAAAACCAAGACTAATCCGATGGATCCTACTTCTTCAAGAATTTGACATTGAGATCAAGGATAAGAAGGGGAGTGACAATGTTATAGCCGACCATTTGTCCCGGATCGAGAGGGCTAAAGAGTTCAAAGAAGATTTTGGAGATGTGAAAGAAGAGTTCCCGGATGAGCGTTTGTTCCGTGTCCAAGGATCATTTGTGGGAAAAATTCATGATGAGGCACCTTGGTACGCGGATATAGCCAACTATTTAGCAAGTGGGAGCATGACGTTTGGTGCCAACACTTATGAGAAGAAGTTTTTGAAGGATGTTGAGAGCTACATTTGGGACGACCCTTATGTCTTGAAGAGGGGAGTTGATTCAATAATCCGAAAATGTGTCCCAAAGGAAGAATGGGAAAACATCATGACCCATTGCCACTCATCTCCATGTGGAGGACATTATGGGGGTGAGAAGACGGCTTTGAAGGTGCTCCAATCCGGATTTTATTGGCCATGGGTGTTCCGGAGTTGTAAGGAGTTTGTGATTAGATGTGACAAGTGCCAACGGAGTGGAGGGATTTCTAAGAAAAATGAGATGCCGTTGACAAACATTGTGGAAGTCAAATTATTCGATGTTTGGGGGATAGATTTCATGGGACCATTTCCATCTTCAAATGGTTACACGTATATTCTACTTGGAGTTGATTATGTGTCGAAATGGATAGAGGCCATTTCTACGAAGGCCAACGATGCGAACACCGTCATGAACTTTTTGAAGGGGATCTTCACTAGATTTGGCATTCCAAGAGCTCTCATTAGTGATGGGGGGAGCCACTTCGTGAACAAATTAATGGAGAGGCTACTTGCAAAGTATGGTGTCACACATAAAGTAGCAACTCCATACCACCCCCAAACCAATGGGTTAGCCGAAGTTTCGAATAGACATATCAAGAAAATCTTGGAAAGGACGGTTAGTACGAGCCGAAAAGATTGGTCTAGCAAGCTTCCGAATGCACTTTAGGCGTATAGGACGGCATATAAGACTCCACTTGGTATGTCACCTTACCAATTAGTTTTTGGGAAGGCATGTCACCTTCCCGTTGAAGTGGAGCACCAAGCACTTTAGGCTTTAAGAAAGGTGAATTTGGATAGCGATTTGTGTGGGGAGAAAAGGGTGCTTCAATTGCATGAACTTGAAGAGTTTCGTGAGGATGCCTATGCAAGCTCACAATTGTTTCGTGAGAAGACTAAGAGATGGCATGATGCCCGGTTGTCCATGAAAATCTTCGAAGTGGGTGATGAGGTCCTCCTTTACAATTCAAGGTTAAGTGTCTTCCCCGGGAAATTGAAGTCCAAGTGGTTTGGGCCATTTCGTGTTACTAGGGTATATCCCACGGGTTTTCTTGATCTCGTGAATGAGCAAGGCGAGGAATTCAAGGTGAATGGGCACCGTGTGAAGTATTACTATTCTCTTCCCAACAAGGGGGTAGTACATGTGATTGGGCTTCGTGACCCTTGAACTAAAGGAGTTCTGTCCGGCATAGGACGTTAAACCTAGCGCTAAATGGGAGGCAACCCATTTTTACTTGTTTTATTCCTCTTTTTGTTATTTCGTTTTGTTTGAATAAGTGTGAGTAGTTGATGTTCTTTTTGTGAAGCTCTCTTTTGTAGGTCAAAATACCCACGTGGTGGATAAAAGTTTTGTGAAGTAAAGAAGATTGGAGTTGATAGCCATCATGAGGTACACCCCATCCCAAACTTAATATTGCTTTGCAATATCTAAGTGGGGGGGGGGTAGGGAATTTTTCTTGTGATATATTGTACTTGAGTTGTGATGAATTTGAACACTTGTCATTGATGAATAGTGGTTTGGAATATAATTCTTGACTTGTGTTCAATATATGTACATGGTGGTTGTTGACACTATTGATTGTTGGTTGAAATGATTTTGATGATTGATCTTGAGCTATATTGTGATTGGTTGAATATTGTTTGCAATTGAAAATCATTGCAAGTTTTTGGTGAAAAATCTCTTTTCAACACTATTTTTCCAAACTTTTAATTGTGTTGCAAAGAAAAAGTTTGGGGGGGTATGTTCGTTTTTGTAATTCGATTTACACCAAGAACTATGCATGATCAATGAAGATTTTATTTATTTATAGAGTGAAAGTTGTGTGAACTTGTCATGGAATGGAGAAATTTGAGGAAATTTTGAGTGTAATTGAGCAAGTTGTGAAATTTTGACACAAAAAAGACATTTTCAGGGGTTGCCCAGGTGAAAACGACCCGGCCAGGTGGGTGTTACCCGGCTAAAAGTCGAAGCAAACGAAAAAGCATAGTTGACCGGGGCGAAACGACCCGGCCAGGTGGGTGTTACCCGGCCAAAAGTCGAAGGACACGAAAAATCATGGTTGATCGGGGCGAAACGACCCGGCCGGGTGGGTGTTACCCGGCCAAAAGACGAAGGACATAAGGGTGACCGGGGCGAAATGACCCGGCCGGGTGGGTGTTACCCGGCCATGTCGCGAAATCACCCGGCCAAGTCGCGATTTCAAACGGGCGGTTCGCGTTTTCAATCGGGCGGGGTATTTTGACCCGGGTAAGTTTTCTCCACCCAAACCCATTTACACTCAAACCCTACCCACACATTCACACACTCTATAACCCCCCCCCCCCACTCAAAACACACACATTCTCTCTTGGAAAATCACAAAAATTCGGCACCTCCCTCTCCCTTGTTTTCTTCTCAATTTTCTTCAATTTTTCTTGAGGAATTCACCAAGAAAATCAAGACCCAAGGTATGTAACTCATCCTCCCCAATTTATTTGCAAGATTGAGCATGATTTAAAAGTTTTTGAAGTTTTTTCTTGCATGTGTTTTGGAAAGTGACGAAAATTCAATTTTGACATGGGTTTGTTGATTTCTTTGGTATTTCTCCCATGGGCTTTGTGTATTGTTGGTAGTTATTGATAAATGTTGAATAACAAGTCTTAATTTCAAATACCCATGGAAAATTTGAAGGATTTAGAGGTAGAATTGTGAAATTATGCTTTCATGAGATAATTGGTGTTCTTGAGCATGTTGTGTTTAATTGATGAGCATGTTAGTTTCTAAAGCTTGGATTTTGTTAAAAAATGCTTACACATGCTATGCTTGAGTTAGTAGAAGTGTTCTTGCTTGGTTTGGTAAAGATTGTTCTTTCAAGCATTTCTACAAACACTTTGTGAGCATGATTTTTGTGAAGGAAGTGAGAGAAAATTGTTGGTATTTGAGAAAATTAAAGAAGAATTGTGGTTGTATGTGAATGAGCATAAGAAAGTTCATGAATTGACTTGAATTAAGTGTGAAAATTTGATGTTTAATTGATGGAAGTCACATGCAATGTATAATTCTTTGATAATTTTAAGAATATCATTAACTTTTGTTGTTGTGCTCATTTGTAGAAGGATGTCTAGAAAAAGATCAAAGGTTGTGGGAGAAAGCTCTAGAAGGGAAATGAGTGTTGATGATCTATGTAAGGAGAAGTGTGGGGTATGGCCATCAAAATTTGGAATTGACTTTGGAGATAGAGGGAAGGAATACGTGGAGGCTTTTGCTAAGGCAATAAACACCACAAGTAGGCCAACACGATATCCGGATGAGGCGTGCATGGTAAGAATGGGTATAAAGGATGACGTGCACGAGTTGTTCGACAACGTAGGATGGGAACACATTCTACATATCAAAAGGGAGGTGTGGATGAAGTTCATAGTGGAATTCATGTCCACTATTGAATTGAAGGAGGAGAGAAGAGGAACTCCCATTGGAATATCATTTCGGATGGGAAATGAAGATCACGAACTCTCATTCGAGGATATTAATGAAATGTTTGGAACGACAATGAATGTGGCACCCACCACCCCTCAAGAAATAAAAAGATTTGGGGAAGAGGACTTTTGGATTAGATTGACCCGGAGGCACATGAATGATCGACCAAAGTATGATCCGAGCCACTCAAAGACCTCACTCATCCGGAACCCGGTGTTCCGATACGCTCACCGAATCCTATCAAACATTGTATTTGGAAGATTCGAGGCGGGTGCGGTTAGAAGGGATGAGTTGTACGTGCTATGGTGCATGGTAAGGGGGAAACCTCTTAACATGAGCGCTTTTGTAGTGGAGCAATTGATGAGGCATGCCAAAAGAGATATCTCGAATTTCATGCTAGGAGGCATTGTCACAACGATTGCCGAGAATTATGGGTTGGAGCTTGAGAGATCAAAATCTCTTAAAGGTGGATCACTCCTCGACTTGGGACTGATGGAGAAGATGAAGATGTTGAAGTTCGACGAAAGGAGAAGAACTTTCATTTTCTTGCAAGAAGACGAGAGTGTATTTCCACTGCCATATCGGGGCTTGACTTCGCATCGGAGGGTCGAGAATTGGGATATGGGGTCCCCACAGCACCACCAAGTTGTGGAAGCATTTGCAAATGGACGAAACGTTCTAGATCTTTTTATTCAGTTACCTCCTAGAGGGGCCAATGTTGAGGCATTGGATGCTCCACCTAGTCCTCAACATCGTGATAGGGGTGAATCGTCTTCGAGGCAGTTCGATCATGAAGCTCCATTCCCTACTCAGAACGTGCCTAGAAATCTTGGTCAAGTTTACTCGAGGGGTACGAGTGGTGTAGGAAATCTCGTACGAAGCATTGATGGATTGACTGCGTCAATGAGAGAGATGAGAACGAGCTTTGACGAGAGATTCACAAATATGGAGAACGAATCGAGAAGCTTGCGCACCACGGTGGAGGATGGAATGAGGGAGTTAAAAGACCAACAACAAGCATTCAACTCGTGGATCATGCAATATGGTTTCCCGGGAATGCAACCACCACCTCATTGAGAGGAATGTGTGGTTAAGCTCTCCTTACCCTTTACCTTTTCCATTCCCTTTATGCTTTATGTTCCATATGTACTCTTATTAATTCGTTGGGATTTGTAATGATGTGATGGATGATTTTTATTGATTTGAAATGTGTGTGAGTAGGGATGTGTTGTGAGTGAATGTTACAAATTATGTTTGGATTGTGAGATTGTTGAATGGTATGATCATTGAGACACATTTGATGATGAGTTGTTGTGAATTTTATTCCTTGAATGTGTACATAATTGGGATGAATCATCATGTTTATGTTGTTGTCATCTATTCGCCTATGGATGTTTTGCATGCACAATGAGTTACGCGTGATGATGATTGATGAATGATTGAGTCTTGAATGAACCGGTGAGAGTTGAGCTTTGAACCGAACATTAATCCGGTTTATTTCATTTTAGAGTGGATCAATTCATTGCTTGTTTTTCTAGAACTTGCCCAAGTTCTTGCTTGAGATCATACTTGTGTGATACTTTGAGATATGATGTAGGCCATCTTTCGTACTACAAGTCACTTAGCCATATTTTTCCCAATAACCAAATAAATCTTCCGTAGCTAGCCCGTTTGAGCTTGAGTTCCCATTCTCTTGGCAACCTACCATGTTTAACCACTTAGCTTTTTGAGCCTTTGATGTCCAAATCTAGTGGAGAACAAAAAGAAAGTGGTAAAACATATGCTTAAGTGCCTTTGGTTTGAAGAGAAAAATTGGCAAGGTTGTGAAAATAAAGAAAAAGATGGAAGTGATGAGAAAATAAGAAAAAAAATTGAGAAAGAAAAGAGGGACAATGAGCCTCAAGTGCTTGAGAAGAAAATAAATTGGCTACAAAAAGATGAGGAGATGATTGCATGTGAGAAATTTGAATGAAAAGTGATAATGAAGGTGTGTAAACCTTATGAGCATAAGCTTGATGTGTTGAAAAACAACTTTCGTTCTCCACTAGACGAGTCACTTCGTCCATATTCATCATACCCCATCCAAAGAGCCAACGTTATGTCCTTGGTTAAGACCTATTGATCTAATAGTTTAACATGTTTGTGGTGGAAAGATGGTAGAGCTTGGGCAAGCTTATGGTAATTGCAATACATGATTTGATTGATGAGTGTCTATTGTCCTTAATTTGTTTGAGAGTTTGAGAGAAACACTATATCTTGTGAGTTGAACTTGAGCATTTGGATATTGTCATCACCGTCACTTGTTATTGTATGTTGAGCATGTGTGGGGTAATTAGATTGATTTTCAATGATGAACTTGTGATCATTTTGAGAATGTATCTTGAGGAAGAAGAATTCATTTCATTCATTTCATTCATTTGAGACGTGGGATCTTTCATTGATTATCTATTTGCAATCGTACAACCTCTTGCTTTTATTCTTTTGTTACTCGGGGACGAGCAACGGTTTAAGTTTGGGAGGGTGATTAGGGTGTCGATTGCTCATAATTCACATGCATATTTGATCCAAATTGATTTGTTTGCATGCAATTTTCACTCATTATCACTTGATTTGGTGTATATTGGTTGAGAAAGGTTTGTGAGGTGTTTTTATAGAAAAAATGGAGCCTATTTGGGACTAAAGATCACAAGAAACGAGTGATCGATCATCATTGATACGCGTATGGGGAGAAATGATGAGCCACATGAGCTGGAATGAAGAAATTTGGAAGAAACGGGTCATGATACGAAGCGATTAGACAAGGAAACGAGAGGACGAGCCAAAAAGACAAGTGGCAGGGTAGACATCACCCGGCCGGGTGGAATCGACCCGGTCGAGTAGCTTCAGCACGGGCAGGATTTAAGCAAAGCAGGAGGTACGTGTTTAGGCCGGGTAAAACCCACCCGGCCGGGTAGTTTTAACTCGGCCTAGCTCAGCCAACAGGGGAGGTTCGTATTTTGCCCGGGTGAAACCCACCCGGCCGGGTGGATTCAACCCGGACAAGGCCAACTTTCCTTCACATTCGTATTTTGGCCGGGTGGGATGCCCGGGTGGGATCCACCCGGCCGGGTGACCTACAAGTCGGGGGTTTTTGGCTATTTTCTCCAATTTCGAAGGGCTAAAGTGCAAAAACTCATTTTTGGAATCCCTACAACATATAAAAGGGGCCTTATTTCAGTTTTAGAGGAGAACACACTTTGGAGGGCAACATCTACACACAATCACACATAACATTAGGTGTTTTTGTTCTTTTTGCAATTTCAATTGGAAATTAGCATAGATTTGAGTTACAATTTACAATTCAAGGAAGATTTCCATTGGGCTTTGTAAGTAATTGAAGTTTGTAGCTACATCTCCACTTTTAAGGTGATATCTATTTAATTCTCATTTCAATTTAATAATTCTTCTAATTCTTTCCATTTGTTTCTTAATTGTTATGGGTTTTATGAATTCTTGCATTCTAGCCATGGATTTATATCTTAGAGCCATGGGCTAAGATCTAATTGCCTAGGGTGTTGAAGTTTTGGTGGTTAAGTGGTGTAATTATGGATTAATTGCATGATTAGCTTATGAATTGGGTGTATATGCTTCTAGTGTGGTAATTTGCATGATTCAATTGGTTAATTCACCCTATTAGCTAGCATTGTTGATTTTGTCGACTTCAACGACCGTATTGGGTCACATAATTAAGAGTGTGTGTATGAGCTTGAATTAATCGATTAGAATTAACATAGTAATTAGCTACACCGACCGGGGGTTAATTGCTTAGATAGACGACACTAGACACTAGTCGATTAGAGGTCGTCTATTAGATTAGTGAAAGGGCGTCTCATAAACATTAGTAACCGTGTTGAACGTGTTTATGAGACACTATCCTAAGATCTTATGGCATTGATTAGACGATATAATTGCTAGTTAATGTACGTGTTCACCTAGGCCTCACAAGGGATTGGTCGACACACACGAGTGATAGCCTTTAGCTTTACCCAATACATTAGGTTTAATTTGTGTATTTTAGCCCAATAATTCACCACACAACCTACAAAATGGATACACCCGAGGCAATACTCTCTCACTTTGCACTTTCGAAAGGAAGTTAGATATCTTTGTTATAGCATTTGTTCATTTCTTCTTGATTAGTTCATCTAGTTTCGTACTTGTGTTTTTAAATTTCCGAAAATCCAAACAAACAAGCTTAGTTACTACAATAGCATGATAACTTGCAACTTTAGGGATTCATTGACTCTCAATTAAGTCCTTGGAACGAAAATATACTTGGGAAAACTTATCCAAAAATACGAACAAGTCAGTTACGTAGACATGTATCAAAACAATCACCAAATACGGAAAAATCATCCATAAACACCTCCATTATGTTTTCAATCATACCATGAAAAATAGCCATCATACATCGTTGAAAGGTGGCGGGGGCATTGCACAATCCAAATTGCATTCTCCTAAAAGCAAAAGTACCATAAGGGCAAGTAAAAGTTGATTTCTCTGGGTCCTTAGGATCAATCAAAATTTGATTGTATCCCGAGTAACCATCAAGAAAGCAATAATACTCGTATCCCGCCATCCTATCCAACATTTGATCAATAAAAGGCAAAGGAAAATGATCTTTCCTAGTGGCATTATTCAACACACGATAATCAATGCATACTCTCCATCCCACGATGGTCCTAGAAGCAATTACCTCTAAGGTGTCGGTTGTAACAATGGTCATGCCCCCCTTCTTAGGTACCACTTGTGTTGGGCTCACCCACTCACTATCACTTATGGGGAAAATTATGTCATTATCTAACCACTTCAACACCTCTTTTATCACTACCTCTTGCATTATGGGGTTCAATCTTCTTTGACCTTGGGCTTTAGGCTTAATAGACTCATCTAATCTAATTTTATGCATGCAAATATGAGCCGGTATACCCTTCAAATCCGAAATATCCCAACCAATAGCCGATTTATAAGTTCTAAGCACCCTAAGCAATTTTTCTAATTCAAGCTCATGCAAGTGTGAAGAGACAATAACCGGGAAGAGGTCACCTTGTTCAAGATAAGCATATCTCAAATGATCCGGAAGTGGTTTCAAGTCGAGCTTCCTCCCCTTCTCTTGAGCTTTTGGTTCCTCCTTAGCTCCATCCTTTTGTGCTTCCAATGAGTAACAAGAGGGTCAAGTGTCAAGATTTTTGTTAGGAAATCTTTGACACTCTTCAAGTAAAACCCCCCCAAACTTGGCTTCTTGTCGTATCTCCATGAATTTCTCTTCCTTCTTGATTGGGAGCTCCTTCAAAACATCAAGAGAAGACATGTATTCAAACAATTCTATATCATTAAGCTCATCAAAATTGAAATCAAAAGGAATAGAAGAGAGTGAAGTAAGAGAGTTTCTTATGCAAAGGTCAAGTGGATCCTTTGAGTTGCTCTTTTCCATGTGCATATCCACACAAGCTTGCACACTATTGATCATGTTGCACTCAAAGACCTCATCCTCATCATCTCTAAACTTGATGGCCTTGTAGATGTTGAACAACACTTTCTCATTGTTCACTTGAAGCTCTAACTCCCCTTTCCTCACATTTATGATGGCCCCACCGATTGCTAAGAATGGCCTTCCCAAGATGAGTGGAATGTACTTATCCTCCTCTATATCCAACACCACAAAGTCAACCGGGAAAATGAATTTGTCGACCTTAACCAACACATCTTCTACTATACTCAATGGGTATGTCATGGATCTATCCGCCAATTGAAGGCTCATTGTGGTTGGTGTGAGCTTTCCCAAACCAAGAGACTTGAAAATGGATAGAGGCATAAGATTAATGCTTGCTCCCAAATCACACAAAGCTCTAAATGTACCTCCATCTCCAATGACACATGGCAAGGTGAAGGATCCGGGGTCTCTAAGCTTTTGAGGTAGCTTGGCTTGGATTATCGAGCTACACTCCTCGGTCAAGTGTACTGTTTCATACTCCACCATCTTCCTCTTGTTTGACATGATTTCCTTCAAGAACTTGGAATAATGGGGCATTTGTTCTAGAGCCTCGGCAAAGGGAATATTGATGTGGATCTTCTTGAACATTTCCACAAACTTGGCAAATTTGTTGTCCAAGCCCTTCTTCTTCAACCTTTGAGGGTATGGGAGAGGTACCACATTCTTGCCTTTGTCTTGAGGAGGGATTGCCTCCTCACTCTTCTTCTCCTCTACTTTCTCTTCTTCCCTCACTATCTCTTCTTGCCTTTCTTTCTCATGCCCTTCTTCTTTGTCAACATCCTTGGGTGCCATTACCATTTCCTCCTCTTATGGCATCTTTGGACCCTCGTAGCTTGTCCCACTTCTTAGCTTTATAGCCTTGCAATGCTCCTTGGGGTTAAGCTCCGTATTTGAAGGAAATTGCCCCGGAGTGTGTTGACTTCCAATGGCATTAGAGAGTTGGCTCATTTGTTTCTCCATGGCCTTCATGTGGGTGGTCACATCTTTGATCATCTCTCCTTGTTCATCAAGCCTTTTCCAAGTCTTGGCCATGTAGCTCTTAGTTTCACCCATGAAAGAACCAAACATGTCTTCCAACGATGGTTTTGATGAAGACTCCACAATTGCTCCATCTCTCACATTGAAATTCGGAGGTGGTATGATGGCATTCCTTGTATTTTCATAGGAGAAGTTCTCATGTTGCCTCAACCCGGGATGGTAATGATTCAGATTAGGAGGGTTTTGCCTCTCATTCCAACCTCTTTCTAAAAAATGACGGTCCCTTTGATTATTCATATAGTGGGCCTCCTCATATTGATCGTCACTCGGTCCCACTAATGGCTTGGCCGCCATCATCGAAGTCAATTTATCCATCTTGTTGGATAGAGTAGCAAAATCTTCCGATTCTCTTGTGGAAGCGACTTTCCGGGTTTGCCTTCTCTCGGATGGCCATTGGTTCCAATTCTTTGCCATCTCCTCCAATAGCACATAACCCTCTTCTGTTATCTTGCCCAACAAATATCCTCCACCGGCCGAGGCATCCACCATCCCTCTCGTACGGTGATCCATCCCGTTATAGAAATAACAAATCAATTGATCCCTTGAAAACTCGTGTTGAGGACAACTTCTTATGAGATCCTTAAAGCGCTCCCAAGCCTCGACTAACGACTCATCATCGTCTTGCATAAATGAAGAAATCTCCCCTTGTATCTTGATGGTCTTGCTTGGAGGAAAGTACTTCATTAGGAATGCATCAACGAGGTCGGCCCAATTTTCAATCGTCCTTAGATCAAGGGACATGTACCATTGTTTTGCACGATCACGGAGGGAGAATGGGAACAATTGGAGACGAATGTAGTCTTGAGGGACACAGTTGATCTTAACCGTTCCACTTATCTCTAGGAATTGAGATAAATGGAGGTTAGGATCCTCCTTCGACAGCCCTCCAAATTGGCTATTTTGGACCATCATGATCAATGCCGGTTTAAGCTCAAAGTTATGAGCGTCTACGGGTTCCCTACCCGCTCCTCCGTACGGCCTTGGAATGGGACGAAAGTGATCCCTCAAAACTCTTTGATTCCTATTCTCCTCATCCCCCTGTTGCTCTCTATCTCCTTCCATATTGACATCCTCTTCAATCCTCCGGTTGAGGTTATCTCATTTGGCTCTATTACGCCTCCAACATCCTCTTGGTTTCTTTCTTCTTCCACAATCAGATTTTCCCTTCTATTCATGGCTTCTAATTCAATCCTTCTTCTTTCGGCGTTTTGTCTTCGACAACGAGCTTCGATTTCCGGGTCTAGAGGTAGCAAAACTTGTTGCTCTCTCCTAGCTCGGGTGATCATATGCCATGTCTAGACAAAAGTTCAAAAGAAAGTAAGAATTGCAAGTGGAATCAAGGTAAAACACACAAATATTTTTGGATTTTTGCAAATAAAGAAAGCAAGTAAAATGTCTAAACTAAAACTCTATTAACCTACACTCTAGAGCTATAAGACCTCCCCAGCAGCGGCGCCATAAACTTGATTCACGTGTTATGCAACACTAAAATAAACAACCGCAAGTGTACGACGTCTATCGTAGCGTGATAAGCACGAGGTCGATCCCACAGGGAGGTATAGCGTAAAAATGTAGTTTGTTAACGAAGTTCTAAATAGACGCGATCGATAGATTGAATGGTGAATTACCCCTAAGTGTGCCTACCAAATTGTCACAAGTAAACAACTAAAAGAGTAATGTAAAAATCGATCAATTACCATGCGTATCAAGAAAAGAAAGTAAATGAATGAAAACTCAAGGAGAGAAGGTGGGTTCCAAGGCAATTGTAATACTTAGAGATCCGTTCATGAATTGTAACTCATTTAAATGGCCATTAAGGTTGTCTTCATATAGGGTGATCACAAAAGAAGGATTAATCAATCTCTCGATACAACTAATCCAAAGAAGCATGCAACATAGGTTCGTATTTCTACATCACAAACGTCACACCACCTAAAATAGCCCCTAAGATCATTCAATTCCCTCTCCGATAACTAATCCTCTCTCGAGATCATAATAATATCGGGTTGCATGCTTGCGTACGATTAATGGAATAAATCTTTCAATATTATCCCAATTAACAATGAATTAAGCAAATCATCATGGCCAATAACAACATGCTTTGCAATGGAGAATTAAGCATACAAATAAGTGACAAACACCAATTAAAGCAAGAAATTAATCATAAACTTCAATCCAAGTATTTACAATGCCATAGGACCACAAATGTTCTAGCCAATCAACCACATATTCAAATTACAAATAAAACTAAGATTAAAGCAATAAAAAGTGAAGAGAAAAGAAAGCTTAGACTATGTTGTGGTGAGGAATTGAATTCCCAAGCTAATGATGGCCTCCTTGCATGAATTGATGGAGAATTGAAGAAGCGGATGATGGAAAACCTCCAAGTATGTGTGATTGTGTGAAAAGATGCTTGAAGGAGAGGTAAGATAAGATAGAATTCAAGAAGTGAGGTATTTATAGTGTTGGGGTAGGGTTTGGGTGTGATATTTGCAAGTTGGTCCCTTGAAAATGGAGAAAATACAAGTTTGGCACCGAATTTGGGTTGGCCCGGCCGGGTGGGAAAGTGGCCCGGCCGGGCGGAGCATTGGTCGACCAAGAAGAAAAACAGGGGCTGAGTCGCCCGGCCGGGCGGGTGAAGTGGCCCGACCGGGCCAAAGGTTCGTAAGTTGGGGCGTTTTGGGGTATTCGGCCGCCCGGCTGGGCGAGTGATGCCACCCGGCCGGGCCAAAACTTCGTATTTGGCCATCTAATTCACATTTTATCGCCCGGCCGGGCGAGTGATGCTACCCGACCGGGCCAAAACTTCGTAAGCTTGGCGAAATTCTGGGCTTAGCCGCCCGGCCGGGCGAGTGATGTGGCCCGGCCGGGCCAAACTTTCGACTTTGGCTCTGTCCTTCGTTTTCGTCCTCCAACTTCGTCCCTCTGTTTCTTGAGCTTCCGACCTCCGATCGACTCGATTCTTTTGGCTATTCCACTCCATTTTTCTAGCCGGATCCAATGGTGCACTCATCTTTCCGATCCAATCACTTTTGGTATGTGTTTTGCTCCCAAATTCCATCGTTTTACCTACAAAATCGACAAAACACTACATTTCTCTCATTTTGGTTAAAACAATCATATTCAATGCATAAATCAATGAAATCCACATCAAAATACGCTTCACATGTGCCTCTAAAACGTGTAAATTCCACCCGAATCAATATGCAGATGTCTAGAGACAAGAAGAGGGGTATTCACATCGAAGATGTTGAAAGGATGAAGATACGAAAGAGAAATAGACATAAAGAGAAGAGGATTCATAGAATAATTCTAGAGGTATATGAAGACAAAACTTATGCATTATGAAAGTTTAGAATAATTGATGTCCTGCATCTATTTTTGTTTGGCGAATGATGAAAAGGAATATTACATACATGTCTAAAAACTTTAATGAGATCATATATACTAATAGTCAGTTAGTGTTGACAGATTTCAAAAAGTCAATAGTGAATGTCTGGCTTGCATGGATGTACGAGTAAATAAGTTAAAAAAATGCAACAAAGTAACTCAATATTTGAATACTGAATGCATTTTATCAGAATAATGTTGCATAAAAGGTGTACATAGTTGTATATTGGGTGCATATGAGTCATATGTTAATGCATATAATGATTTGTTTTTGTCATTTGAAAACTTTACAGAATATTGTACTGTTTTTTATTTTCTCTATTTTGTTATGGGTCTGTCGAGAAGTCAAACGTTTAGACAAGAAGGAAAGCAAATCGTAAAGGTTTGGTTGTTTTATTAATGAATTTCGTGGTTATTTGAAAGATTCAACATTTTATAATTGACAAATGCAGAAAAACGGGTTGTACGATACTTGATAATGTCATCAGATTCAGTTAAAGTTCAATTATATTTTGTTGTTTTTAGGAGATTTTTGTACATAAATTTGAGAATTTTCGTATTTATATGACTATATTTTAAAAGTGACTTTAAAATAATATTTGTGTGTAGAAATGAATGAATACTTCGTTTGAAAGTGACGGGTAGAAATGAAGAGAAGTGACTATATTTTAAAAGTGACTTTAAAATAATGAAGAGAAGCAGTAACTACTCAACTTTTGAATCTCAAGGTAGAAATGAATGTCCTTACAATATCCTTACTTTGTTTACTTTAATTATTTTAAAACTTGTGTCAACCAATATAAACGTACTTAGGAATAAATTAATAGAAGTCGACACATCAGCATTATAAACTGAGTATATATGATATGCCATAGGTATTTTGTTCCATTCCATTATACATACAATTAAAACATCATAAACAAAAGTGGAAAGGGCGTAGCTAATAAGTTACTATTTCACTCATATTTTATCTTACTGAATTTTTAAAGACGTGTCGCCCTCATTATCATTAAAACGAGTCTCTAAATTAATAAAATATACGGAGTATATAAAATGGTATCATCAACATTGGATATAATTTGGAAATTTTTAATTTTTAGACGAAAAAGATTAATCAGCAGCATTGGAAATCCTAAAACTAAAATTGTTAGTAGAAAGATATATATATATAATCCACTAACAAACTAAAATGATTGTTATTTATAATATTAGTCTAGTGGCTAGAATATTTTTCTTTTAAATAAATTAAGTGGTAAAAATTATAATTGAAGCATTTTTTTTGTAGTGCTTATTCTTTTGAGTGTTAAATAATTAATCCTAAATATAGTTGGCGCCAACACTTTGTAAAAATGATTTTGAAATAGAAAATGATCAAATCTTAAAATATCTTTTACCGCCGGTATTTATAATTAATGTTAAGCGTTGGCAGTTGGCACATAACAGACATAACTGTAATATATATATACACGTATACAATTACATAATTATTACCGTTTTAGTTTTATTTTTAAAAATTTCTCTCTGCTTGTTGTGTTTAATTAATACTCCGTAATACAATATATATATATATATATACACGTATACACTTAAGTATTATTACCGTTTTAGTTTTGTTTTTAAAAATTTCTCTCTGCTTTGCTCTGTTCTTCAAACTTGATCACTCTCATCCATGGCGCCGCCTAAAGTGAAGGTAATGAAGAAAACATTGGGTCGACAGAAAATCGAAATGAAAAAGATTGAAAAGAAGTCGAGTTTGCAGGTAACTTTCTCCAAGCGACGCGCAGGTTTATTCAAGAAAGCTAGTGAGCTCTCCATTCTATGTGGTGCCCAAGTTGCGATTCTCGCCACGTCGCCTGCTGGAAAGATTTTCTCATTCGGCCACCCCTCGGTTGACGCAGTCGTCAACTCTTTTTTGGCGGCGGATGCTCCTGATCCTGTAACAACGACTATCGTAGAAAGTACTGATCAGTACGAGGAGGTTTGTACGAGGCTTAACGCGGAGAAGACGAGCCAAAGTTGTTGGTGGAATGAACCATACGATGGCTTAGAAGTGCACGAACTTGAGTGTTATTTGAAAGCGTTGGAGAGTTTGGCGGAAAATGTTTCGAAAAGGGCAGATGAGATGCTGCAGATGGAGGCTTCTTCTTCGTCAACGAATTCTACTCTATGGGATGATCTTATTGATATTCATCATCTATTTGATCGATTTTAATTACTAGTTAGTTTCTAATTAGTGATCAATAGAAAAAAAAAAAAAAAAGGATGATGATTTTATTGATATACTGTTTGATTTTAGTTTCTTTTTAATGTTGAAAGCAACAATTGTGGCGAAAGAATATATTTTTTGTTTGTTTTGTGTAAAAACTTTCCCCTGGTTTCTTCGCATAGTATATATATATATATGGGCTAGTCTGCAGATCTATTAATTGACTATTGATATTGTTGCAGCAATTGCGTGCACAGAAGAAGGGCGTAAATTAATGTGTTACTTGCATCACGGAAATTTACCTTGACCATTTAAAAAAAGGATTAATTTTTATGAGGCATAATATATGTATTGACTATGCCCTGCATACTTAAATTTTCTATGGTGGAAATTCCCAATGGCACAAAATCAAGGATCATTTCTTTCAATTTTCCAATATCATACCGGGGAGAAAAGGGAATAAGATAGCTGTTGGAATTTGGATTTGTGTGATATGGGTAATTTGGAGTTGGAGGAACAAGTGTATTTTTGAGGCTGCAATCTGGAAATTGGATAGCGTAGTGGACGAAATTAAAGGAAAACGTGGAGTTGGAGTATGGCAAACAACGTAATCATACAGAGAGAATGGCTTGTCGATCCTCGAATGTGCAGGAGGACTCTTCTCTGAGGCCTGGAGCAGCTTTAGTTCTTTAATATTACCTTGTAATCTTTGTGTTTTGTTTCCTTTCTCTTTGCTTTGGTTTAATTTGTTGGTTTTCTGGATTGCTGAGTACACGGTACATCTTGTACCATGTCCTCATGTATACTTTTGGTTTTAATAAATTCTTTGCCTGACCAAAAAAAAAATATATCAAAATTGGAGCTAGATGCAGTGGCCGGGGGATTGTACAATGAGGTTCAGTTTGAGCTAGTACACTCCCTCCAATCTTAACTAGTAGTATCAAGAATGAGTCGGAAATTGGAGCTCCAAACCTGTCAACGCTTCGAAAAAATTGATCTCAAAAGCTATGATGAGAATCAGAATGGGGTGGAGGGCAGATTTATGCGTTCACGGAGATGGATAGAGTGAGAGAGTCATGTGAGAGAAAGGATGTGAAGAAGAAGAAGAAGTAAGGGAGTATATATCCAGCTTTAACATGAGGTTTGACATGTCCATTAAAAATTACTCTCCTCCCTTATTAAGTGTCCTATTATTTCACTTAAAAATTTTATTGTAATTATTTGAGATGAGAATCCAAGCAGTCATAAAAATTAGATGAGTATCCATGATCATTGAAGCTGCTGCTGCTGCTGTAGATATATTATGCCTCATAAAAATGCGAAATTGGAGGATAGGATGTTAAGATTATACACACCTTCAATATGCGGACTTCATCGGCTCAACAAAACCAGAAAATGCTTGGGCATATATACTAAAAAAATTCAAATTAATTTCGGGTTAACTACAACAAGTGTAGTATAATGAGCGTCATGCTTATGTACATCAGTACATGGCAAGTATATGTCCTTGCTAGTGAGAAACGGAGCATAACATATAGACTGTGTATGCATTTTTTTTTTTACTGCATGTGTAAATTAGTTATGAATTGAATTCAATGTGCTTCGAATAAATTTGGGATGTATATGCAAAATTTACTTAATCTAAATATGTGTTGCAGTAATTATAAGAATACAGATTTAATTCGACATACAAAAATAATAATAAAAATTCTGCAACTATGAAATAATTGGAAATTAACTTAAATCTCTTGAACATCAGAACAAAATGAAATATCATAAAATAATGCAAACTCACTACAGTACCAACTTAAATTAGTAACAACCACTGTTATTGAAATCACATATTATGTTTGACTACTGCTGCTGTAAGTTAGTCTTGTCCGTTCCAAAAATTGCAGCACATATTAATGGATCATGACAATCTGTTTTGCTACCACGCTTGCAAACTGAAGCTTTCACCTTTCGATATTCACCCTCTTTTGTTTGGATCTGCCAGTTGGTTTGTTTAGGACAGGTGGCAGTATTTTTCCACCACTCGATTCTGAATTGTATCCAAAACGTTCAATTTCGGGAACCGGAATCAGATCTTCTTTATAACATTGTTTGTATATCGAAGTCATAAAGCATTCCTCAACAAAATTATGAACAGAGTAGCAATGCTTCTTAAAACAGCAATTGCATGAGCGCACGGGAATCCTTCGATTTGCCAATGAAAACAAGTGCAAATGTTACACTCCATATCAACAGTTACAGATGGTTTAGAAGATACCTCAAACTGGCCATTGGATAACCTTGAAACAATCCATGATCCGCTGATGTTAGTCAATTCATGCCATAGTTGCTCTTTGCTAGGAACTAGTAAACCAGTCCATTTATCACTTTTTTCGCGCCTCTCTACAAACCATTTCGAAATCTGCTTTCTAATCGAGTCTATCATATATGTGATTGGTAAAGCCCTTGCTTCACGAATCCATGAGTTAAAAGACTCATCTGCGTTGGACGTCATTTCTCCATATTGCTTAAGATGCGGTGAGTGTGAAACCGCCCATCTTTCACAAGGCAAATCTTGTAACCATTCTTCTGCAATTCTACCCCCGACATTTTTAAAGATCTGCAGTTTCTCACTGAATAGAGTGTGGGTTGGCGCATATGCACACTGTTTGAACAAATCAGCCACGTTCTCACAATATTGTGTGATAAATCCTCCCCCGTATCTACCCTTAAGGTTTGAAAGTAGATGGTATAGACAGTAGAAGTGAGCAGGATCATCCCATACATCATAGAAAGCAGACATCAATTCGGTATTCCTATCGGATATGTAGATGATTTTCTTGTTGTGAGTGATTAAATCACGCAACTTGGTTAGGAACCATGCCCAATTATTCCTATTCTCAGCTGAAACTACGGCAAATGCAACTGGGAACAGACCTACAATAAATCAGATAATAATTAACACACATAACATATATTGCATGAACAACATAAACCCCAAAAATTTCAAGAGTTCAGAATTGAATATGAAATTTCTGTTCTAGTGTTCTTGGATTCATCAGTTTAACTACTTGTGACAAACAAAATCTTTGGGTTGATAGGTTACATACTATTTTTCTTTTAATCAGCAAACTCATCTTACAAACAAATACATTATACAAATTCAAGCTAACGGTATATTAATCCTAAACATATAAATTCAGAGGAAGATTATAGAAATTACTGACATATGTAACAGCATTGTACACCCCCAGACAACTAATAAACTCTAAAGAAATTGCATGAAAGCAGATTATTAAATGTATGCCCACTCTATGACGATATACAATACACATTATATAATTACAAATAAACAAACTGCATGTAAACAGATTATAAAATGTTAAATATATGACGAAATGAATGATAAAACATCAAAAAAAATATGATTGCACATGTAGAACATACTTAAAATTAAATATAGAAAATTCACTTACCGTCGTTCCCGTCCTTAGCAGTGGCAGCAAGCAATACACCCTTTGACCTTCCTTTCATAAATGTGTTGTCTATGAAAAGCATTGGTATGCAGCTTTTAAAACCCTCTTTGCATGCATAAAACGAGAAAAAAACTCGTTCAAAACGATCTGTTTCACTGTTCTTCTCTAGGTCTACTATGCTGCCAGGATTTGTCTGTTTGACAGCATCACAGTACCAACGCAGTTGGTCATAAGATTCATCATATCTTCCAAATATATCGGCTCTTGCAGATTCGATTGCGCGCCACACCTTCCAATAAGGAAGTACAAAACCATATCCCTCATTTAAATATTTAACTACATCTGTAACAGCGATCGTAGGATTAGCTTTAACAGACTGAATGACAAGTTCCTTGATAACTTTAGTTCCGAACCTATTCTTCTTGTCTTCGAGAAGAAGGTTATCAACACAATTATGAACTAGGTTCGCTTTAGCAAGAACAAAAGCGGAATTCTTAGGTAATTGTTTTGCTTTGATGAACCAATCACAATTACATGATTCTTTTTTGTAGCAAACTGCAGATACGTACCTAGACGAATTTTTTAGATACGTGAACTTAAATTTGAGTTTGGTCGAGTACTTTATCAGCTCAGTTCTAAACTCAGGTGCACCTCCGACAAAAATTGTTCCAACTCCACCTTCCATTATGTTAACCCAATCATCCGATAAATAAGTCTTCTCCTTCTCAATTGGGAAAATCTCAAAATTGGGTATACTATCCCTCCTCTCTCTTGGTGTTGGGATTGAGTTTTCATGAACATAAGTGGTATTACTTTTATCGACTGGTGTTTTAGAATTCTTTGACACATTGTTCCTCAAGCAGGCAGAATTGCCACTCATTTCTGCAGATTCCTCAATCTGACTAACAATATTGTTTTCAATAGCCAAATTAACAGAAATATTAACTATTTTTTCTGAAGTAATCTTACAGAACTCAACAAGTCCAACTAAATCAGAATCAGATTCTAAACACACGTTACTCATACCACCAACTGAATATGAAATCGATGGATTACCTGAAGATAGTAGCGGGGACATACGCTTTATTTCACAAAATAACTCCTTGAAAGATGAAGATTCACTTACACGAACCAGTTTGCTTTTTCCATCGAAACCAACCTTAAGAACAACAAAATAATCCATTGGTAAATTGTTAGATCGACTATACAAATAACAATATCCAGTCGATCAACAGTAAAATAGATGGAATGATGTGGAGTGTGCAATTGATATTTAGGGCTAAACTGCAGAAAATTGGGGTGGATAATATCAAATTTCAAAAAATAAGGCACACATCGGATTCGAAATTCAAAAGAAAATCAAACAAATTTAGGGAACTCAGCAAAGATCCCTGTGTGATAGCGATAATTGAGGGATTCACCAAGAAACTTGGGGGAGAAATTGGAAAATAAGGGAATAATGATTAACTTTCAGATTAATGGTGAAATTTGTAAATAAAGGGTATTATAGGGTTTTTAGCTCAATTTTGACCCTTACAGCAATGTTGAAAAAAAGATCTCCCTTTCAAAAAAAAAAAAATGTCTTTATTTATAAAAGGGTCTATGGAAATAAACTTTTCAGTAAATAATCTCTTTATTGATTATATGATAATGATTTTGAGTATATTTTTT
Source organism: Galeopsis tetrahit (assembly GCA_963675135.1). Lineage (NCBI taxonomy): Eukaryota > Viridiplantae > Streptophyta > Magnoliopsida > Lamiales > Lamiaceae > Galeopsis > Galeopsis tetrahit. The sequence goes on from OY776123.1 coordinate 76,026,001, forward strand.
TTTTTCGAACCTAAAATAATAAAAAGAAATAGGTGTTTTGAGTATAGTTGAAGCGCTGACTAGACCCGGGTATTATGAGATTGTTAAGTGTCAACCCCCAATTTTTTTTATTTTTTTTTAAACCAACTATTAATTATTCAGTGTTATTTAAAATACAAATATTTACCCAAATTAATTTAAGAAGTTTATCAATAAATAAAATAAAAACTAAGTTAATAATGCAAAACTAAATAGGCCCAAACTTTGGCCCATTGACGAATTTTGACTCCCTCATACTTCCTCTTCTTCTTTCTTCTGACCGTTACTGCAGAAACGCAAATCCGGTATGTGACTATGATCCCCTACACTATCATATTCCTTTTGCATTTGAATACTTTTTTCTTATTCTTGTTTACAGCTGAGCTTTAAAAAAAATCATATTTTTTAACAATTTTGAAATGGTGGGCGTGTAATAGACGATTGAGGAGTAAATTGTCGAGTGTTTATTCTTGTGAAATAATAGAGTTAGATCTTGTTCATTTCCGAGAACTAAAATGGAGGTGCATTTAAAGAACTTGTTCTCTAGATATCAAGAACAATTCGGGTCGGGTCCCGGACTTGGCCCTGGATCCGGAACATGCTTATTGAAAATTGATGGGATTAATTCACCCTTTATTCAGTCACTGTATAAAGCTGCTGCATCATTGTATAGATCCGACCCATGGCGGCGTTTGCGCCCGGGTCATCTTTTTGGCGTTAGGGTGGGTAAGGATTGGGATTGGTATGGTCGGAGACAACCGTTTACGTGTCTTCAATTCATTGGTGGAGATGGTGGTGATTTGGGGATTCATATATTTAGGTCCAAAAATGATGCTAGTAAAATGACAGGCCCTAGGGACACAATTAGGGCTCCTAATGTTGAGCTTCTTAGAGTGACTTATGAGGTGGAGTCTCTGATGTTACTATCTAATAAACGCCTTGTCAAGTCGTTAGGTTTGGAGAAGTCCGGTGAGGGCCGGTTCCCCGTGTTTGATGTTGTTCGATGCACCTTGTCTGGTTGCCTAGAGTTTAGAAACCCGACATTCGAAGAGCTTAGATTCGTGTATGCTGTTTTGAGGGCCGTTGCTTTAGTGCACCCGTTGCTCGAGCAAGACGTTGGGGTGGGCCCTAAGTACTCTAGGTTAGCGTGGTTTAAGCCGTTTATTGAGACAGTTGATGTACATTGGCCCGTGGAGATGACCAAAGGGAATGATATAGTGGCAGTTACAATGTCGCACCCTCCCAATCAAGGGTACGACGAAAAAAGTAGCTCGTCAGCTAGCTCGACCCCCACAAAGAACTCTGAGGAGGAGAGTTTTTTAGGGGATTGTTGAGAAAGATGTTGAATGTGGAGGAGATGTGTTTTCTTTATTGTCATCTCCTTTGTTTGTTAAGTGTAACAACAATGTGTATGTGTTGAACCATTGATGGTGTCCCCATGGGTGGCTTTACTTACAAGGTGGACTTTATGGTTCCTTGTTCTTTACATTATCAGAGACTTTTTTTGGGGGGGATCATATGTTTTTCTTTGTCAATTGTTATGAATATGAGAAAGTCGTCTTTGCATTCAGGGTGAGATTTTGCTTTCATTTTATTGCGGGATTTGTTACACTAATACATGGTTTAATATGACATATCTCAACTATTCATAAATGAGATAAAATGTGAAACACTGAAATTAGAACAATTTCTCATTTTGTTGGGGGCAAACAAGTTTCACGAAAAGTATTGAAGGATCGTCAAGTATATAAGGATGGACAAATATCTCAATTGGTATGAAACTTTTTGAAAAGCAAAATTGTGAGTCTTTCTTAGCCCAAATTCAATTTTGATAAGCCTATAAATAGGTGGAAATAGACCAATCCATCCATCCATTTATTATCTAGTTGTGAGAGATGGCATCCTACTTGTTCCCCTCCCCACATTTATTCATCCCTGAAAACTATGTTCATTGGACCCAGACTCCTGAATCCCACCTTTACTCTGCTGATATCCCAGGTAAACTGTAACACCCCACAATTTTACCATGTATTATAAAATGCATAAGATATAAATAAAAAATATATATATTATGATAGATAGAATATTACTTGAAACAATATTTACTTAATTGAGAGGGTTTAAATAAAATATTCACTATATATAATAATATATTAATGAGTTGCTTTTTTTTATATATGTGTACGTATGTAGGTATATATATATATAGTGTAAATATATGAATACAAATAGATTTTTTGTGGATATTAATATGTATTCTATTTATTTTTTATAAACTTTTATATATATATATATATATATATATATATATATATATATATATATGTCACGTTAATCTTTATATTTGGTAATTGAGAATATGAATTTTGAGTCAAGATATGTTTTCTAATTTTAAACTTTGAATAACTGAAATTATAAATATATTGAAACAAACTAAAAATCTATACGGTTATCTAAGTCCACTATTTTAGGTTATCATATATTTTCTCGGAGATAAACATTTTTATTGAATACGTATTGTCATTTGTATAAGTTTTTATCCCAAAAATCTCTCAATGAAATTCCATTATCTTCTTCATTATACACGGTACTTTGTAAATCAAGATTTCCTAACTTTTCTTTAAAGAAAATCTTATAAATAGAGGATTCTATTTACAAAGCACATACAAATATTTTCACACAAAAATTATAAATTTATTTATTCTACTCTCGATTCATGGAAGTCGGCTCCAAGAACTCCAAGAAAATTAAAGTTATTGCATAAAGTTATTTTCATTGCATCCACGACATAAAAATCGAGGTGGGGTTTTTTTTACTATTTGATTGGATATATTTGTCACCTTTAAATGTTCATTTGAATGATATTGTTACTTGCTACATGAATTTTACAAGTTATTCGTTAACGCATGTTATGACTTTACAAATTATTCGTTAACGCATATTTTATTTCGCGGGAAACCGTGCATCGTTGGTATAGCCAGCGCATCATTGGTATAGCCAATGAAAAATAAGTATTTTATTCGCGGGAAACCGTGCATCGTTGGTTCAGCCAGCGCATCGTTGGTATAGCCAGCGCATCGTTGGTATAGCCAGCGCATCATTGGTATAGCCAATGAAAAATAAGTATTTTATTCGCGGGAAACCGTGCATCGTTGGTTCAGCCAGCGCATCGTTGGTATAGCCAATGAAAAATAAGTATTTTAATATGCATGTTTGAGAGTTGATGGTTTTAATTCATATGTTATATTTAATTGTGACAAAGGGAATCCCACTGAGCTAGTTGTTTTGCTCACCCCAATCATATTAACATTTTTCAGATTAAAGATTAAAGGAGTTGAGGTGGAGGGACGGTGGATACATGTCAAGGAATTAATTAGTATTACAAATTGAGTTTACCCTTTCAAGTAAATTTATTTATTTTCTAGTCATTGATGTTAACTTTTTAAAATTGTCATTATTTTAATATTTACTTCCGCTGCAAATATTTTTGTAAATTAATAAATTTATCTACATATGCCTTTTGAAAATTAAGATAAGACAGTATTTTATTTAGTTGACCTTCAAAAAGTAAAAATATGGTGTTTTCATCTAGGCCCCTAAAATCGGGATGTGACAGGTGTGCGGAAAATTCTTCTTCTTCCTCCTCATTTCCAACAAAATTCATTTTCAATTTCCCATTCCTATTCCTTTGTGGCAGGTGTGCGGAAAGAAGACATAAGAGTGGAAGTGGAGGACTCAATATACATCATCATAAGAACGGTTGTGTCAACGGAAGAGCCCCGCCGGAGCTTTAATAGGAAATTCCGGCTACCACGAGAGGTGGATGTCACCGGAATCTCAGCTGAGTACGTCGCCGGAGTGTTGACAGTTACGGTGCCTAGATCTTTCGTGAGAAGGGGTTTTTTCATTGAGCCTGCTGATAGGACTCAAAACATGCGTCTTCTTGCAAGGGCGGCTTGATCCTCAATCTGATCATACTGTAGGATTCGTTAATCTTTCGTTTTTTTTTTAATTGTTGTTGTTACTATTTCCTGATCACAAAGTATGATGGAGTATAAAGTATCTCAGATTTTAATGGCCAATAACTGATAACTGATGATACAAACCTGAGATATTATGCACGTGTTTGGAAATGTCATAAAGACTAGATATTTACGTGTAATATATATTTTTTTTAAAATGCTATTCATAAAAATGTAAAATTCTAATTAAAATTACTTTAGCCATGATTATCATTTCTCTACCAAATCAAAAGTTACTTGTTAAGGTAGAAGAAATATGACATGTTCGAGTAATAATCCCTCCAACCAAATCAAGAAACTAAAGAATCTCATTCATTGTTCATTCAAATTTTCACAACATAACATGGACAAACCTTTAGCCATTTGCAATGAGCTTGAGGAGCTCAGCCACCTCTTTTAATCTTCTCTCTGCATTTTCTCTTGCTTTCAAGTTCCTTGCATTCCTATACCCATTGCAAATAATTATGCCATCAATCGAGAAATACGTATGTATCAATTTACAATGAAACTACAACGGAATTAGCTACTGCTAGAGCGCTCACCTCTTATCATGTGCCTTCCTACTCAGGTCTTCAGCAAGATTGTTAAACCTCTTCAAAAGAGATGGCGATTCACGAATAGTTAATGCACCAATTTCACATCTACACATTCTCTTCAATAGCTCAGCAGCAATGAAATACCCCTCCTCTTTGTTTCTGACGAGAAAATCACAGGGCAAGAACAAAAATGATTACATTTCCTGTAATAAAATAACATGTATCTATCCAATAACATAGCTCAGAGAACTCAAAAGCACCTTATGAACTCCAAAACAACAGTTTCCATACATCCACGACTCTCAACAAGTACTTCAGCGAGGTTTGGAAAACGGGCGAGATTCCTGAGAGTCGAGAGTGCATGCTTTAGAACTTGTTGATCTGGTATGCTTCGACTCACAGACCGAATCAGCTTCAGTAAAGTGCCAATGGCTCCAGCAGCAACAAGCTCTTCACAGCATCTCTGTGATAGTTCTGTGGCCACATCTGTTAAAATACACCATGTTTTGTGCCATTGTTATTATCCATGCTATAGAAAGGTTGTAATATATAAAGACAATTGTTGAAAAAGGAATAGACAGAAGTCTGGTGGTTACCCAAGGTTGAACAGGTATGCAATACGTTACTGATACTCTTCATGCTCAAAAGTTCCGATAGAGCTAAAATTAGCCTGTTTATTAACCTCCTGTTATCATCTACATTTGCAGCAGATTTTTGCATTCTCAATCGTAAGTCCAGCAGTTGGCCTCTTGCATCTTTTCGTGCAAGGTAACCTCTCCAGTATGACTGTCAACGATGGAAATTAAAGAGTAGTTGAAGAAAATCTGAACTGGATTGATAAAATGATGCATAAAAATGGCTAAATTGTGTTAAGACTAAGGTAGAACTGAAATATATCCGGATTTCTAGTAATGAAACGCTTAGGCTGCCCATATAATAAGCTCAACTAATGATCGATAAAGATCACCAATTCACACATGAAAAAGCATGCAAAGGACTCACTTGAATCAACACAACATGATGCTTTTCTCTCTTAGCCATTCGCCTTGCTATCCATCCTCGAAAATGTGATTGGATAACAAGTGCTGATTTTGTTCTCAATTGTAAGTCAGACTGCTGGCAACTTCCATCTTTTTGTGCCAGATAACCCTTCCAGTATGACTGAAAAATGTAAAAAAATGAAAGCTGTCAAGTCAAGACTTCAAAATGGTAAACCTGATTATGTTTTGCTAATATGTACTTTCAAGCAAAATAAGTCGTTGTACACTCTTTACTAAAGGAGGAATCATATGTTTATTAGAAAATCTTGATTTTCTTCACATGTCTGGATCTGATTGAGAGGATGTTCTCTAACTACGGCTCAATAATTGCTAGACTGCTGAACATCTACAGATATTATTCTTTCTCAAATTATAGCTATGAATGGCTCAGGCATGTTCTTTCATCTATACCAAGTATCTAACAACAATTTGATAAAGCTCATCCATTACCATATATCAAAGCATAAAAGCATGAGTAACTGATGGTGGAAAGGACTCACTTGAATTAAAACAACGCGTTGCATTTCTCTCTTAAACATTTGTCTTGCTACCCATCCTCGAAAATGTGATTGGATAACAAGTGCTGATTTTGTTCTCAATTGCAAGTCCAACTGCTGGAGTCTTCCATCTTTTCGTGCCAGATAACCCTTCCAGTATGACTGATGAAAAAATGAAAGCTCTCAAGACCTCAAAATTGTAAACCTGATTATGTAGCAAATATGTACTTTTGAGCATTAAATAAGTCAATGTACACTTCTTACTAAAGGATGAATCATATGTTTATTAGAAAATCTTGATTTCCTTCATATGTCTGGATCTGGTTGACAAAACATTCTCTAACCAACCAAAGCTTAATTAATGCTAAACTGAACATCTACATACATTTTTCTTTCTCAAGTTGTAGCTATGAATGGTTTAGACATATTCTTTCCTCTATACCAAGTATCTAACAGCATTGATAAAAACTAATTCATTATTCTTTCTCAAGTTGTAGCTATAGATGGCTCAGGCATGTTCTTTCCTATATACCAAGTATCTAATGGAGTACATTTTATAAAAACTCATTCATTACCATATAACAAAGCATAAAAGCACGAATAATTGATGGTGGAAAGGACTCACTTGAATTACAACAACATGTTGCATTTCTCTCTTAACCATTTGCCTTGCAATCCATCCTCGAAAATGTGACTGGATAACAGCTGCTGATTTTGTTTTCACTCTAACTTGCAAAACATACCTCCACCATCTTTGCAACTTCAGGACAGATTGAAGGAATATCTTCAATTCAAGACCTTCAAAGCCGTAATTTACATTCTTCTGAGAGCAGAAAGCTCCTATATGATGCACATTCAACAGAATTAATGCTACATCAAGAAGGTTCAGATTTTTTTAAGGGTTAAATTTAAAGATCTATTACCTAGAAGTCTTCTTCTAGTGGTCTTTCCTCTAATGAAACATTGGATATCAATTGCAGCATTCCTTTGGGAAACAAATGCCTTGCGACAATTCATGCAACGTAAAGTGCTTTGGATCTTTTTAGCAGCATCAATCTGAAGCAAGAATTCCTTCCTTTGCAACCACCCACGACAGAAGCTCTAGAGTCCACAACAACAAATAATACTCACTACAGTCACAATCATGTTTACAGACAGAAAACTAACAAGATACAACTTTTTCAAAACATAACCATGTTTCCAATAGAAACCAAATAAATACAGTATTTGATTAAAAAATCAATTTGAGACAAAATTAGGTACTGGACATCCGAAAAATAATGTGAATTCCCCTGTAAACTGTAGTATGTTAACAAAGAACTTTTAGGCCTTCCCCACCACAACCTTGTCCTTTAAAAATCAATGGATGATAGGCAACGAAAGATGCGAGCCTCAAGATGGGACTGGGAGCAATTTGGGATCAAGAACTACTAGGAGAATACTTTTACGAAATTCACTAAAAGTTTCTTGAGATTAGAGTCTAACTACCAGACAAAAGAAAGATTCAAGTTAGCATACATGATTAGGTAGTTGGATAAAAATTGGGAAATGATCACATAATCTTAGTTCAACCAAAAACGAGAGAGAGAGAGAGAGAGAACGCAACTAAAAATTAGAAAGAAAAAAAAAAGCTTACTTGAATCCCAATCAAAAGATCTCTTTCTCTGTAAACTTCTCTACGAGCTATCCATCCACGAAGATGAGATTGAATGATGACAGCGGATCCATTTTCCATTTTGTGAATCTGGAAATCTCTTCTAGTCCTTGAACAGCGAAAACCCCTTTGAATTGTTTTTATTGCTCGCTTCTTGCGTGCAAAACTCTTTCTCATCAACCAACCACGATAATGACTCTGGATTTTAGTTGCAGCAATGTGCTGACTCTTTAACGATTTGCTAAAGATGTATCCTTTCCAAAAATTCTGAATTGTGATTGCTGCTGCTGTCTTGAGATCATCCCCACCATCTTCTTTGTAAGCAACTGAACCTTTGTGCTTAGGTGTGTCCCTTTCAGTGTAAACAGTTGTTTCCCTTAGTCCACAGTTGCAACTCTGGGTGACAAAGGCAACATTCATGGGCTCTAGAAAATGCTCTTGATTGCAAATGGTCCTTGTTTTGTAATTCTGCTGAGCATTCCATACCCTTATAGCCTGCTGAATAACTGTGATGGACTTTCTCAAGTTGACAAAGTAATGCCTGTCAACCATAAATCTGCAGTACATTCCAAACTTTTCCAAGTGCTTCCCCCTAGCTGTATGGTTAGCTATAGATTAGTTAGTGAGAAATGAGGAGAAAACAATATGTATCTAATACTTTCTGAAGAAATACGTACAAGAAGATGATCTTAGCTCACTCCTTCCCATAAGCTCGTCTATAGATTCATTTTTCTTCATTGATAACCAAGCTAATGTGACACTTTGCAAGAGTAGAGCAGCATTCTTAATTCTCATATAATTTCGGCGTTCCACTAATCGTCTATAGTGAGACTGTATTATTGTTGCAGCATTCTCTGACACAGTAAAATAAGATTGTCAGGATAGTGTGGTAACTGATGACAACAACAAAAAAGAAAAAGAAAAATGCAGAGCACTTAAATTTCTGTTCTTCTTTGTTTAAAACAGGGAAGATTTATCCAGAAGATGTGAGCAAGCAATATTTGGAGGAATAGATGTTTCCATAACTGTTGTCAATTTGGGTCTACCATACATACATAGAATATTATCCAGAAAGGTTCAATGAGATTTCATGTCTCAGCAACTTCAACAAAAAATAAAAAATAAAAAAAATCCACAAAACAGCAAAAATACCTCTTTCAACAGCACTGTCCTTTCTACCATTTAAGAAGCATTTTACAGTAAAAACATCTGGATTTAAGCTGCACTTGCCATTCTGTTGAGCCATGTCTTGCCACCAAGCCATGATAGACTTAAAATCTTTTGAAGGATCTGCACTAATGAAAACAATTGCCTGAGTAACCAATAAAATTTTGATTATAGGTCATGCTCTTGTATTTGGAAGTATATTAGCTAGACACCTGAATGACGTATAATTTAATTGTAAAGTAACAATATTTGTTAACATTCTTCATAACAAAGAAGCACACGCAATAGAAATAGCTAGAAAACTGCAAAATTAGTTGTTTCAAATTTCTTTTTAACCAATCAAAGGTATGGCGTGAAACTGCAACATTGGTTGTTTCAAATTTCTTTCTAACTTAATATTCCTACCTTACGTCATAAAATTTCAGAGACTGACATCACAACCAATATCACTGAGAGCACTCTAATAAAGTTCTAAGTAAGACTAAGTTCTACAGTTCCTTCAAGTCATATGATATCAATATTGGCAAGCTACAATCAAGTAATAAACCAACATTCTAGAGAATTATATGAACTAAGAGAGACCTTTTTCATCATTCCACTCTGTACTTAAGTGGCTGCTGTTCAGATTTTGGCAACCATACCCCAGCAGCTTATGGAAATTTAGCTTATCCTGAAAAGAAGAGACTTAAATAACCATCAAGTGTTAACTGAAAAAATTACAGAAGCAAGCTTGGAAGTTGGAACATTACCGTATTTCTCTTTACGAGAAGCTGAACTGAGAGAAACACCAAGAGGACAATTACGGTTTTTCCATTACATGCGCCATTATGTTCTAGTAAGTCACTGACTTGTAAAACCTGGGGAGAGTCTCATGCACATTAGTCCAATAAAATAGCATGCTACAGAAGCAATATCAACTTTATTACACTTTGAATATACTTAAAGAACACCATCATTTAAACAGGTGGTGCCAAAAGAATCCTATTGGTAGATCACTGTATTGATTTAGAGAATGTAGCCAAGGTCTCTACTGTACTATGGTTGTCCAACAATTTTTCTACACCTTCGCACACAACTGAAGTAATATCTAATTCAAATCCATTGCCAACAAAGTCACTCAAAAACTGCAACTCTAAATATACTTCTTGCACTTGGTTTTTAAACTAACTGATCAAATAATGACTTGTCACCAACGATATTAACAAAATTCAATTTTTGCACTTACTGTTCATTTAATTAATATATAGTATAAACCAGCAAGGAAAGAGCTTTTCAGAAAAAAGAGCAATTAAGTGTAAGTGTTTTTGCATGACAGACAACTGGATCAGGAAAATATTTGATAAAATTGACAGTGACCAAAACAAGCACTAAAAAGTGAGAACAAATATGACCACACTAACAGCATATTAAACTAAGTAAAGATCAGTTGATAATCCTTCATGCACCAAATATGTTCAACATGAACTAGTTTAGACCTTATTCTGCTGTCATGGCTTGCAATAATAGGATTTAACACCTTAGCCTTTTGTGCGGTTGAAGTTATCATTAGTTCATGCTAAAATTCAAGTCATCATTACCTCTGGAAAGCTCCCTAACAAAGATGTTAATTTTTGAGAAAGTATGAAGTTGTGAACTGCATCAGTATATTCTATTGCTGACATGATAGAAACTTCTCTCGTTGTTCCATCTTGGTCCTGCAAACCATACAGAAATAAGTTTGCAGCTAGTAAAATTGGAGGGATGAGATATGTTGTTAACTTACTTTAGAAGAACATGAACAGTCTTGCTCTTTGCGAAAGTAATAATCAAGCAAGCACCACATGGCTTTTCCGTCCAATAAGGAAGATGGGCTTTCAACCTTGAACTCATAAGTTTCACAAACAGCCTGAAGAAAGGATGCGATTTCTTGTAAGGTAAAATGATTAAGTTACCAAGGAAAATATGTGTGGGAAAAATTGTGCATGAAGATCTTACTTGCTTTCACTGCTGCTACTCTCATTTATGTCTTATCCATTTAACATTTAACACACAAGATAAATTTCAGACTATCTGATGATTTATTATATACTAAGTTTTTGACAATACCATTCAGCTATAGTCCATCTATTCTAATACTTTCATAGACCATGATAGAAGACCAGAGCAACGATATCTAGCATATTCCAGTCCAGAAAATATCTTGAATAATGGTATTAGATCTTCTTAACCATTTCACCTAGTTATTTGCTTCTGTTCTTGCTCTCCTGAATGAACATTTTCTGTTCAGCACCCTCCCTCTGTGAAAAGCAATATTAGCGTGAGCTAACAAAGGAAATTTGTTTAGATGATCTGAAGACCTGAATCTAGTTAGGAAGCAAATCCAAAGGTATCTGATCTTTTCACTCAATTATTTGTTCCCAGACTTGCTCTCGTTGAAAAGAGCATTTTTAATAAACATCGAGTTGTTCTGTACTTGCTATCTAGGTAGGGCAATTTTAGTGCACATTACAAACACTTAAAAAGTATGTATCAAGTTGATTAAACACCTGAATCCAGTTAAGAAGTAAATCCAACGGCAGCTGGGTGCTTGAGTTCTCCTGCACAACATTACAGACAGTACTGAGATACTAAAATTTGCTAGACATGATAGTTACTGAACCAGTTACTTAAATATATTTCCATATAGATAGGACACAATAGATGCATAATTTAATATCCAAATCATATGTGCAAGGACATAGATAAACTTCTCTAACAGACGGCAGTAAAAATCATGGCTTAATTGATCGTACCACCACAACTCCTCGAATATTTGCAATTTCTTCTGAAAAATATGTTTTGTTGATTAAGAGAGGCAACTGCAGAAAAATATAAGTTTTGAATCAGCATATATCCTTCCTGAAATAATGATAAAACTGATGAAATTATGTACTGTATAAAATAGTGAGATTGAAACCAAAACAACCTGTAGGTGAATAAACATGTTCCAGAGCAAGGAAAGAGTAAGCTCCTTGTCACCATTCACTACATCTTCTACAATAATTTCTGTACCATCTTCATCAAGTAACGATACACCAGCCTGTCTTAGATATTGCAGTGCAATACCACAATTAACAAGACTCTTCTTCTGTGAGTCTGACGGAACTAGCACCTTCTGTTCAACAAAAAATCAGCTATTAAATCATATAAAGCAGAAGAACATGTGACAACCTAGAGAGTCATGTTCTATATCCAGCAGACCATGAGAATGGAGGGATCATGTTTTAAGAGCCCAATGGCTCTACAAAGCCGGATGCCATCGCGGAGGTCTTCGAATAAATCAGTGACTTGGAAGTTGTGCTCAATCAATGGATTCTGTAAAGAAGAACAAATATGGTCCATTATTATATAGAATTGAAATTAAGTTTGCCACAGGAACACGTCTTAGTCTACAAGATAAGTTGTAACAGTAAAGAAATATCCTGGGAATAACCTAAAAAGGAAATTTTACAGGTCAAGTTTCTTACTTGCTGGTAAGTTACTTTATACCCAACAATCACAAGATGTGCTGAAAGATTGCCTTCCCCATGCATCACATCAGAAGATAGAAAGTCTAATTTAAGAAAGATAAGAAAAGGTCAAGCTACATACTAGTAACGATAATAACAAGCAGCAACACAAGTTCATACATATGCAGTTATGCACAATATTAAGAAAGTAAAATTACCAATAATCAGTTGGCGGCTTGATTTGATATTAGATTTTGAAGAGAACAATGGAGGAGATCCACCATCTATTCCATCAATACCATATTTAAGGGGAAGACATGTCTGACACTTAGTTCTATCAAGTATGATAACAAGCAACAGAAGTCTCTTCAATATGACATTTCCTAACTTGTCATAGTAACCTGGCCTGTATAAACCCTCAACCTGCTTGTTATAAGCATGGGCTTTCGCTAAACCAGTATGTGAGAAAAATTGCTTTTCAAGAATCATCCTCAAGAATGCATTTTCTTGCTCAGAGTTAACATCACCATTTGGCAACAAGGAGTCACCACCCAAAATAACGTACAAACCAATTCGAAGCCAGATTGGGTTATAAGACATGAGAACTCTCAGGGCCTTCTCCTTCATCCCAACGTCACTAACTATGGGGCAACTTGCCTTCATTTTCAGCCGTCCTTCGTCAATGTTCTGAAGAAGAAGATGAAACAATTGCAAGATGATCAAACTAAAATAGCAAAATCAATTGTAATGCAAGAAAATGCCTCAATCAGAATGAGAACACATACAAATCAAGAACATGTGAATTTTAGTCTGTATTAAAACTCCCAACACCAGCAAATGCCAATATCTGGGAACCAAAAGTACACTTATAAGAAACCCCAGTATACAACAACACATTATTTACTCGACAGTACCAAACTCCAAACACTATAAATTGAATGAATGTTGGATTCAGAAAACATGATTAATCACAATTCCTGGCAAACAAAATTTTGGGCAACCTAAAACTTTTCTTTGGCATCAACTATATGGAGAGTGCAAGTGGAAAAAACAACTTTCTTTAGCTCAAACTTTCAATAGTTAAGCTAACAATTGTTACCTAGTTCAATGAATATTTGTTTTAGCACTAGGACTTCATGAGTTCAATGATGCATGCAATACAAAGTAAAAACATCACTTTCCACTTTTGCTAATATTTCTTGGTTGTAATGCCCATGGACAGTTATAATGCTAAATATTTAAAAACAGGAAATTATTGTAAACGCAGTCACTAGAACCACCTAAAAAAACAATACTATACATAGACCCAATCTACGGATATTTCCATAAATAGCCTAGCTGAAAGCATTCGACCCATCATTTCTGCAATATACATGAAAATATGAAATGACTTGTTGACTTGAGCTTCACTAATAGTATCTAACTTCTATAATTCCGTCGGACATGGAAAAAGTTCACTCCAAATTGAATTTCCAAACTCACGCCCACAGAGTATGATTATCTTCTCGCTTTTTTTTAATTATCCAAGATTATACAAAAATCACACCTTTGTTACTTGAGTCATTGCTTCGAAAATATCTTTGCAACTATCCAAGCTCAAATACATCCTCATTCTCTCCTTCAAGTCCTCAAAACTGCATATATCCTGCAACGAAGTCCTCAATCTGGAAAACATGGAATTTGAAAACCCATTCTTCGCCAATTCATCATTATCCTCTCCTTTCCATAACAGATCCCTCTGCCTCTTCGGACCTCTCCATGGCCCATCAACTCCCACCCTACGGCTGGACCCACTCTCCCTCTTCCCATTAATCACAATTACCTCCTCTGTCCCACCAACTAAACCACTAAATTCTCCAGTAAAATTTGCCGGGTCACAGCCACATGAACAAGGGTTTTCAAACAAAAAGTTGAGCCACACAGTGAGGGACCTTGCAAGAGATTTGAGTGACCTATCTTTCTCACTTTGAGCCTTCCGTGCAGATTTGGATTGCTCAAGCTCAAATGCTTTTAATCTACGAGCCGCTTTCGATTTCAATGCAGATGTTTTAGGGCAGCGGCGCACAGAGGATGAGGGAGTGTTTTTTGTAGCGGTGAAGTACTGGGGAGAAGCCTGAAAACTTTGAGTTTTTGAGGGAGGTTTGGGGGTTTTGAAGTTGGAAACGTCTCTGAAAATTGATGGAGGGTTTGGCAATGGCGAAGCGGGGAAATAATTTAAATTGGGTTTCCGTTTTCTTGACTCCATTCCTTGAATTTTCTTGGTTGCTTGAACGTAGTAATGGCGTTTGAAAGGGGGAATGGGGTGAAAATTTGAAAATCAAGAATTTTACCATTCCTGGTTTCGTTTGGTTTGAATTTAAATGCGATTTGGGCGGTTCTAGTATCAGGATTTGCGATATGACGGAATTGTCCTCTATAGACTCTACAATTCACATTTATGCCTCCTTTTTGTACTTCAGCATAAAACTGTTTTATGATTTCATGTTTTCATTTGTATTTGTGTTTATTCTCTCTTTTTAAACATAATTAAGTTAGAGCTTCTAAATTCATGATATAATAAACTAAATATTCATGTTTTCACAAAAGTGTAACACTTGAAATGGCTACAACACAAGAACCTTAGTCTATGAGGCCACAGACACAACTATTAATATATTATTTTTATCCTACTTCTCAAATTTATATTTTTACTTTTGTGAATGATTTGTATGGTGTAGATTTCCATAAGAGACCTACTTTTATTTACTTGAATAGTATTGTGTATCTATCTATTTAATACTCCCTCCTTTCTATTTTATAATTTTCATTTGGGTTGGACATGAATTTTAAAAAAACTACTGTATTATTTAAGTTAAAAGTAAAAGTTTAAAAGTGGAGATAAAGTAGAAATAAAGTAATGAGTGATATGAATATCTCGATGAGCAACGCATTCTCAGTCCTTGCAGGTGAACGCTTGGATAAATTCTCGAACAACACTCAGGTGACAGTGGCTACTGCTTTATTGGAGGTGCCTGCCAACGAAGCGTGTGACCTTGCTCTTGCGGCTTCTTCCCACTCCACGGAGAAGCTCAACTGCCATACGCCACCTAGAATGGGTTTATCCCAACAGTAGCCTCCGATAAGTGTTATCGATGAGTTCGTGACTAGAGCCTCCGAGGTCTTCTCTGCTGACTATTCGACAGGGTTTGACAATAAGATGGGCTTGATCGTCAAGTATATGGGATGATAAGACGATGTTTTTTTATCTCTCCATTTTCCCTGTTTCGATCATTCTACTATTGGTCAGCTTTTCAGAATTTTATCGTTGTGGTTGATAGGTGGGTTTATAGGGGTGTAGTTTTTTCCTTCATTCGATTTTGTTCCTTGGAGGGTTTCTCCGAACAGAATTTTATTGGCGCCCCGACATCTGATTCGACTTGTAAACTTATGGCTTTTAATTTTTTTTCTTTAATATAACTAGTTTGTTTATTAAGTCATTCATACCAGATGAATGGGTTTTCAACCTTGATTTTTTTATTCTTTTCCCCAATTTAAAAGTGATATCAACACAAAATTAGATCAAAACTTGACATTACGTGAAATAAACCTAAAATGCACTGTATATATAATTTTTTTAATCGGGTAAAATTATATAACATAATAAATATATTTAAATAATATATACAAAATAATAAATTATATTTTCTGATTTTCCAAAAAGTATATTTTAATCATTATTTTTCAAATACATTAAGTTAATAAATAATTAAAATAACATATCATATAATAGAAAATATACTTAATACAAAATGTATACAATGTTTTTTATTAATAAACGAAAGTGTAATAAAAAATTAGTCAAACCTACTTTTTCAATCAATACTTGTACGGAGTAGTATTTAGATGACACGTCATTCTTTTTAAGAGAATCTACTAATTTAATAAAATAACATTTGTACTCAAATTACGACACAAACCAGGTGTCGTTTGATTTGAGATTGTATTGATTAATTAGAATTGAGATTGGTAAATAATGAATTTGGATAATTCATGAATAATTATTGTGTATAAATTATGTTTAATTAAGAATTGAGTAATATGAATAGATGTAGTTGTTTGTAATATTTTATTATTGTTTGTCAATGAGATAAGGATTGAATGACAGTGAATAATATATTATTTTATTATTATTAATTAATGATATAAATTATATAATGATTGAATAATATTTAATTATTATTTTGTTTATGATGTAAAAATATGTATTTAATATATACTATACTTACATATACTTATATTAATTTGCTATTATTTATATTTAATGTACTAAATATTATTTATCTAATTAATATTAATATGAGCTAAATATTGCATGCATGCAATTTACCCAAATTAGGCAAAAGTCCAAAATTTTGGCCCATTTAATTAAAAGTTAAAAATCTTAAGCTAGTTTTGCAGTAAATAACGTAAATAAATTTATTTAATTAAAATATAATATGTTAAATTACATAAATATTTCTCTTAATATGACAACATATTTAAAAAAAATAAATAAATAGAAACATATTACTACGTACTAAAAATGTTATTTCATTAAATAAAAAATATTAGTACATGAAAAATGTATAATACCACTACGTATCAAAAAACTTGTCATTACATTTGAAAAAAAAATGTTTTACTAAAAGAACAGAATTAAACTACTACATGTATAAACAATATTAACTACTACTTCATGAATAAAATAAATGATAATATGACAACGAATTTAAAAAAATACATGAACAAAAATATATTACTACATGTACAAAAAATGTTACTTCATTAAATAAAAAATATTACTACATGAAAAATGTATGATACTACATATCAAAAAACTTGTCACTGACAAAGTGGGATAGCTCAAGTGGTTAGAGCACCACTACCTAGGCCTTAGGTCATGGGTTCGAGTCATGGGGAGGGGAAAAAGGGGATGGGTATTTAACTTCCATCAAAAAAAAAAAAAAAAAAACTTGTCACTACATTTAAAAAAATGTTTTACTAAAATAACAGAATTAAATTACTACATGTATAAACAATATTAATTACTATTACATGAATAGAAAAAAAAATATGACAACAAATTAAAAAAAATACATGAACAAAAACATATTACTATATGTAAAAAAATATTATTTTCATTATGTAAAAAATATTACTACATGAAAAATGTATAATACTACATATCAAAATAATTTGTCACTAAATTTGAAAACCAATAAAGTAAAATTAATAAATCATATGGAAATCTGGAAATTGGGTGATAAAATTAATAGAACAAATTAAAATTTAATAAAACATGTTGACCCAATTTAACAGCCCAATTCTATGTTGAGCCCATTTACTAAATGTGGCAATATTTCATGTATGAAATATTGCATGCAAGTTTTTGTGTATTAATATTAAATATAGTTACGCACATTATCATATATATACTGTACATATTATATGCGTAAATTTCATTTTTGTTCTTTATGTAAATTCAACATTTTTTTCATTTCAATTATTCATTCAACCTTTCAGTAAAAAAGAACACACAACGATTAGGGTGGTTGTATAATCTTACGTCAAAAACTACGCAAGCGTCTAATGAATAATAACTGCACTCTTCGTCTTCAAAAGGCCTTGAAACCTGCAAAAACTCTGTCGGAGAGGTCCCCGACGTTGGGCCTCCGACGCTCAAGTCAGAAATATGGTCGAAAAGTATCAGTGAGGAAGAATCATCGTGTATAAGGAGCTTGGTTATAGCTCAAAGTAGTAATAATCGGAAAAAACAGGATTTCAAGGTAGGTCAACTTGGGTTTAGCTCTTACAACCTCGCCGAAAAGAATGTCAGGCACTTTTCCGGTGAGAAACTGTGTTTTTAAGTTGGTCAAGTGTATATGTCGTTGTTATCCAGAAATAGCAAGTAGAAAATGTTTAAATAGTACGGGGAAGGGTTATCCACTTCTCATTTTCTCTCAACTTTCCACCTTGTGGGCTAAGCATAGAGCCGGCAATTTGGGTCCGACCCGATGGGCCGACCCGGCCAACCCGAAACTTAGTATGGACTGGGCTCTAAAATTAGAGGCCCATATAAAACCGGGCCTGTATGGCCCGACCCGATGGACCAAACGGGCCTAATGGGCTAGGCTGAATTTGGCTCGCCGGTCCATGGGCAGCCCATTTGGCCCGATTATTTTTTTTTAGACAAATAAATAATTAAAATAAGTAAAGTACATTATTTTTAAATATTTTCACTCTAAAATTTGAACTTATGAATTATTTATATAGTGTAATGTTATACTTTATGACCGTTTATGAATTATGTATAATTAATACATTTGTAATATATATTTTTTATTATAATTTTTGCTAAAAATATTTTTAAAAAATAATAATTCATGGACTGGGCCGGCCCGCTAGCCCAGCGGGTTAGGGTGGGCTAGGTTGGGCTCAAATTTTATAGGCTCGACTAATTCATGGGCCGGCCTGACACAGCCCACGAACATCGCTTGGCTCGATGGGTTGGGTTGGGCTGCGTCGGGCGGCCCGATTTGACAGCTCTAGCTAAGCCCATAACCTCCTTCCTCTTACTCACGTCTGGGAACTCCGAAAATAGGGGGAGTGGGCGAGATAATCTCGCCCATTAGTCACTCGTGCATCATGGTCAAAGCTAGGGGCACAAGATTCGGGATTTCAAAAAATTCGAGGACCTGGGGGTGCTCGAGCTCCCCAGGTCCGAATAGCGAGAATCCAGGTTCTGACTCAACTGTTCTGCTACAAAGGTGGAACTTGGAAGGGCTTTTGACTCGTTCTTCTCGGGGTTGGTCCAACCCATTTACCTGGATCTATCTTTGGGTATTTGGTGGGTCCATTCTAGGCCCAATTCAATATTTAAAGGTCCATGATTAATATAATAATGAAGATACATAAATGAATAAATATGTAATTAGAATTAAATATAATTTACTCAGAAATCACATGTTAATATGTGATTAGATGACACATTTTATCCACATCAATGTCTGATATTAATGATTTAATTGCAACAATAAGTATTCAAATTTCTATTTGCATATATCAATTTGTTCTTTTTTCATTAGAATATATATATATCAAATTTAATCATTATTTTATGGAAAAGTTTTATATGCACCATACACACCAAAGTGATGTGGTGCACTCACTTTTTTAACTGTTTTTATTTCTGTTTTTTTCTACATAATTTTTCTTTTCCATTCTTTTTTCTCTTTCTTCCTTCTCTTTCTTTCTTTCTTTCTTCCTTTCTCTTCTCTGTTCCTTTATTTATTTGAAAAAACATGTAAACCCTAAAAAATGTTCACACCTTCCACTGTATTTTTTTTCACATAGTAGTCGCCGCCTGCACTGATCCTGCCGCCGTCTTCCTCAGTTCCGGCCACCTACTCCCACTCGAAGTTCCTCTCTCGGCCGCACATGGAGACCGTCGCCTTCTCTGCGCGCCGCTCAGCGTCTTGACGGCGATGGTGAACCCCTCTGCGCGCGACGGCTCCGTCCTCGTGAATGAAGGGGACACAAGTTACGCACAAGCAAGCATTTGGGGCTTTATATATTTGAAGAGCAATTTTCACCTGTTTGCAGAAATTTGAAATCTAGAATAAAAAAATGTGGGTGGCTTCAAGCGTGCTCGGGCCTGATTTTAGAGGTTGGTTGGAGAAGATGAAATGTGGTAAATGGAATGGCAGTAGAAGCCAAAAAAAACTTTGGAGTATGTGCTGTGCTGTGCTATGGCTATAGCTATTTGCTTTTTTCTGAATTTAATTTCCTAGTTGTGTGTTTAAGTTGGATTTTTAAGTATTTTAAAAAGTGTGGTTCTTTTTTATTGAAAAATAATACTCCCTCCGTCCACCAAAAGTGTGCTCACTTGTTTTTTTAGGTCTACAAAAAATACGTTTATTCTATTTAAATAGTTCACTTTTAAATATTTTTTTTACTTTAATAACAAGATTGAGTGTCTACCAAATATATTCTTTACTCGTTATCTCAAATATATTCTTTATAAATAAAATATGATTTTTTTAAAAACGTGTATAAAAAAAAGTGAGCACACTTTTGGTGGACAGAGGGAGTACTAACTTTTATTACAGAATATTATTATTATTAAAAAGTGGTAATATTGTTACTGAAAAGTGGTAGTATTTAATACTGAAAAGTGTTGTTTCATACCATTGAAAAGTGTTGTTTCGTAATAATGATAAATGGTATTATTGAAAATTGTTGTTTCATAATACTGAAAAGTGATAAGTATTATTATTGAGAAGTGGTAATTATTATTAGTGAAAAGTGATAATCTTTAATACTGAAAAGTGGTAAGTATAGTTACTGAAAAGTGTTGTTTCATAATATTGAAAAGTGTTGTTTCATAATACTGAAAAGTGTAATTATTATTAGTGAAAAGTGATAATCTTTAACACTGAAAAGTGGTAAGTATAGTTACTGAAAAGTGTTGTTTCATAATATTAAAAAGTGGTAATTATTATTAGTGAAAAGTGGTAATTATTATTAGTGAAAAGTGGCAATCTTTAATACTGAAAAGTGGTAATTATTATTAGTGAAAAATGGTAATCTTTAATACTGAAAAGTGGTAAGTATAGTTACTGAAAAGTGTTGTTTTATAATACTGAAAAGTGGTAATTATTGTTAATATAAAATCTTGTTTTATAATATTGAAAAGGGGTAATTATCGTTAATGAGACTGAAAAGTATAATATTTAAAAACTCTATGGTATTTTTTTAAATAAAAATTATGAAAAACTAGGTAATTATTGTTAATAAAAAATCTTGTTTTATAATATTGAAAAGGGGTAATTATCGTTAATGAGACTGAAAAGTATAATATTTAAAAACTCTATGGTATTTTTTTAAAATAAAAATTATGAAAAACAGTAATAATTGTAGTTTTAAAATTTTAATTAAAAAAAAAGTCATGGGTTTCGAACCCCCAACCTCAAACATAAGATTGGACATGGTAACCGCTTTGCCAAATGCTACTTTGTTTAAAATTTTCGCTTTTGTAATTAATAAGGGTTAACTGATCCCATAGTGTGCACGGTGCACACTGTGCGCCAGAGACCAACTCTTATTTTATTTATATTAATTTGTTATTATTTGTATTTAATGTAGTAGTTATTATTTATCTATTTAATACTCTCTTCGTCCAATTTTATAATAGTTTTAATGAATATTGATTAGTTTATTTATAAAGTAGATAAGTTGAGGGTATGATGGAGTATTGTGGGGTTCATTTATAAATAAATGATTGTTTATGAATAAAGTGAATGACAAAATGGGTGAATAAGTGATGGTAGAAGAATGGATATAAAATAGTATGAATAGTATTGTTTCAAAAAAGGGTATGAGTATAATAAAATTGTACAATCAAAAAAGGAAAGTGAAAATAATGAAATTGAACGGAGGGAGTATTAAATTTGCATATGACCGAATGTATGTGAGTTCAACTTCTGCGTGTGTGAGATTCAATTTTGAAGATATAATTATTATTTTTCGATGAGATTTATAATTATTATTTTTCTATAGTATGTATATATAAATATAATAATAATTATTATTTCTATATGTTTGGTATAATAAAATTAAATATAAGTAGTTTTTATTTTTCTATAGTGTCGTGAAAGAAAAATAAGAGAGAAAAGAATGAATGATGAAAAGAAAAATAGTGATATGAAATAGATGTACGTGTATTATAGAGGTGAATTGATATATGAATTTGTATTTGAATTGACATTGAAATTGACCAATCTAAATTCGGATTGTCCATTTATATATATAGTGATACATTAGTGAAATTAGTTGCACCTCTACCATTAAAATTAAACTCAAATAAATTGAGTTAAAGATTAAATTGGTGGTAAATTAAAATATTAAAATTCAAGTGAATTGTTTTATAGTACAGTATAAAATTGATTTAGGATAAAGTAATATAGTAAAAAAAATTAAGGAAGCAATAAATGAAGAGGCAGTAGGTAATTACTCTATTTTGCACACGAACACGTCGTATTGGCATCATCGGTCACACGGATATGTATGTTATTGGTCGACAGTCGTGGTGGAGCATTTGATTGGGCCGTGTATCACACGCGCGTTTTTTATGAGCCCACTAGGTGCAACGCAAACAACATCCATCCAGCTCTCTCTATTATCACAGGAGAAACAAGGATTAGATGTTGAGTACAGCATAGAGAGAGAAATTACCGTCCCCTGAATTTATAATTTATTATTCATATCTGTGTGAATTCATACATGCAGAGCTCTATGTGATTGGATGTTGAGATTTCAATTCCATCTACTTGTAAACCCCTTTTGATTTCGATTGCACATTTTCCCTCACTTTCGCGGGCAAAGTCGGCTAGGGTTTGCTCTCTCTGCGATTACTGACGGGAATTTCCAAGGAAACAAAAATATAATGGCACAAGCAGTGGAAGAATGGTACAAGCAGATGCCGATCATTACGCGTTCGTACCTCACAGCTGCTATCGTCACTACCATCGGCTGCTCCCTCGATGTAATTCCCCCTTCTGTTACCTCTCGATTAAATTATTGTGTCATAACTTGGAATAGTTGATTTCTTTATTCAGGGACGTGATTTGATTTGCAGACATTTTGATGATTGCTTTCTGTGCGTGTGTTTGAATTTTATTTTTTATTGGGTTTGGTAGGGGTGGGGGCATGAATGGAATTTCTGTTTCATTGGTGGTTTTGCGAAAAGATTTGACACCTTACATCCAAGTTAAATTTTGCGTTCTTTCTTTTTGTTCCGAAATTATTAAATTTACTAAAATCACACTTCGTGCTACTTGTCAATGGTGCTAAAGACATTGATGTTGTTTGGATTCCTTTTTCGTACCAAGTAGAAATGAACTTATTTTAATGGTTGTTTTGTGGTATATTCTTTGATAGACCACTTGTTGAGTGAAGCTTCTTATCTGTTGTGACTTGCAGATAATATCACCCTACGATTTGTACTTGAATCCAAAGCTTGTTGTGAAGCATTACCAAATCTGGCGTGTTATTACAAATTTCCTCTATTTCCGCAAGATGGGTAACTATCTTCTATCCTTTTAAAGTTGGGGTTTACTTTGGTTTTATTGATTGGTTAGTGACTTGGTTATTTTGAAGCTCTTGCATCATATGAGATGTTTTTGGAGCTTACAAGGTACTGTAACTTATTTTTCAAATAATTATTTGAAGAGTGTGAATAAAATAAGATGATGGAAGAGCTCATAATGATAATTGTGTAATTTAAATGATACTAAAATTTGAAGGAGTTTGTTTAAATAAGAATAGGATTCCTCAGAGCTTGACAGGCTTGTTTGTTTTTAAATTCTGATGTATATTACTATTAAATGAAAATCTTGTTTGTTTCATCTCAGTTTCATTTAAAACACCAATATCAATTTTTTCAAATGGTAGATTAAAATTTGATAGTAAAAACTTATAATCTTAACATAATAATTACAAAGAGACTCATAATCACACTTGCACATCAAAATATTCAACCAAACATATTTTCATTTCTACCCTTTAACCAAAATTTCAAAATAATTTTTTCACTTCACCAAAACCAATACAATTTTTTTTATAATCCACAATATATTGAAACTGGAAATGAAACCAAACATCCTGCATTTATAAAAAAAAAAGGGTTATAAGCTTGCTTCTAACATCTTATTTTGGGATAAAACAAGCTCTAATAAATACTCCCTCTGTCCCTTCATAAGCTTCCCCTTTGCTTTTTGCACGGAGATTAGGAATATAGTATTAAATGTATAGTGGGTAGTTGAGGTAGGAAGAAGAAAAGGTAGGGAGAGGTAGCCAGGTAGGAAAAAGAAAAGGTAGATATGAATGAGAAAAGGTAGGGAGAGATGGTGAATTTGCCATTTAAGGAAATGGGAAGCTTATGACGGGACGTCCAAAATAGGTAAGTGAGAAGTTTATGGTAAGACGGAGGGAGTATAATTTTACAAAACACTTTTAAATAGCTTATAAGCTCAGTCTCTTAGTGGAAAGATTTTACTCCCGACTATTCATTATACGATATACAAATAATGAGTAATTGAGTATACTTTTACTGTTAACAGTATATACATAAATTGCTGCACTAGTTTCTACTGGAGATTGGGTTTGGGTCTAAGAGTGTTATTGATATGCTCTCTCTTAAATAATACACACATCTCTTTTGCATGTGCTTTCTTAGAGCTTTATGATACCATGAGACTTTTCCTGTTGCACTTCGAACTGCCAATTTTTCCCCCATTCTTTGTTTCTGTGGTCTCAATAAATGAATTAAAGTGGATGCATTTACATGGGAATATTATCCGTCCACCAAGATTGCGCTCACGATATTAATGCAATATCCTCTTTCTCTGCAGCATAGTTGCACATGCATAGGAGCACGTGGATTCCATAATATTATTTGACAATAGATATTTAATTTGTAAATATCAGTCTTTAACTAATAAAGAAACTATTTGGCTCTGTATACAGTTGACTTGATTGTTGTTTAAGGTTCAGACTTGACAATTTGATTGATTGGTTTGAGAGAGCTCTTCTTATTAGTTGATAAATCTTATGTTTATCCTTTCATGGAAGATTATCTTATAGATTAACTTTTCCACTGAACATGATTTTTTCTATTTCTTGACAGATTTGGACTTCTTGTTTCACATGTTCTTTCTTGCTCGATACTGCAAGCTTCTTGAAGAGAACTCCTTCCGCGGGAGAACTGCGGATTTCTTCTACATGTTATTGTTTGGTGCGACTGTTTTGACTGGGATAGTACTTCTTGGGGGGATGATTCCTTATGTCTCAGAATCATTTGCGAAGATTATATTCCTCAGCAATTCACTGACGTTTATGATGGTTAGTTTGCCTGTAATTAGGAGGAACAGCAATTTAATAATTTACCAAAAAGTTGCCTAACTTTTGCTTCATCAAATCCTTTTTTTGTCTCTCTTATTGTAGGTGTATGTCTGGAGCAAGCAGAACCCATTCATTCACATGAGCTTTTTGGGCCTGTTTACTTTCACAGCCGCCTATTTGCCATGGGTTAGTGACTTCACATCCATCAGCCATCTGTTGCATTGCTGCCATTTTCTCATGTCCCCTTATAGATTTGTTACTAGGTTCCTGTTTGTGTCATAAGCATATGAATGTTGATTCTGCTGTGCTTGCTTTCTATTTAGTCATTTTGTTAACATTTATGGGCATGTGAGAGGATCCAACTACATGCCACCAGCTCTGATACTTTATTTTCTAATAAATTTGCTGATTATTTGGTACAAGTACAACTGGTTCATAAGGTTCCTAAGGCGCTGTTTGGTTAGGGATTGTGGTGGATGGGATGGGGATGGGGATTGGAAAAATATGAATGGGGGTAATCCATGAATAGTAATTGAATAAAAATTGTGTTTGGATAGAGATTGAAAAATAGATGTGGATGGAGAACTTTATGTCAAATCAATAGTAATGTTGTATTATTTTATTATTGTTAGTGAAGTAATTAGTGTAAGAAAGAAAAGTAGGAGAGAGAATAAATGTGTGGAAGAAAAGTAGGAGAGAGAATAAATGTATGTAAGAAAAAATAGGAGAGAGAATGAGTAATTAATATAAAAAAATGGTGATGTGATTGTATAAAAATAGGTATATAGGTGTATTATAGGGATGGATGAGTATTGAGATGGGTATTTGGATGAAGAGGGATGGAGAGAGATGGGATGGGGGATGGCCCATCCAAATCCGGATGGGCCAATCCCAAACCAAACACACACTCAAGTTGAGCACATTTTATGCTTGCAAAACATATAATGTGGTCACTTATCCGCATGCTTTAGCACTATTTTACTGTTATGTCGCATACGTACTTCTGATGGTTGCGTGCTACATTTGGTTTTGACGTCTTGCAGGTTCTTCTTGGGTTTTCTGTCCTTGTTGGTGCTAGTGCCTGGGTGGATCTTCTGGTAAATCAACTCCATTGCAATTAACTTCCTCGATTTTTTTTGCCAGTTTTGGTAGTGTTTTACGACCACCATATTTTTTTTTTATTATTCTGGAATTTGTCTAAAAGATAGCAGGAATGTATCAATCTTTGAGTTGTGGCTAAGAACCATACCTAGGTGCACTAGCTCATTCAGTTGATGATAACTTCACAGATTCATCTCATTTCAATGCGTTGCAAGCTAATTTATGATATTTACAAAGAGGTTGCTTTGTCTCAGGGAATGATAGCTGGCCATGCGTATTACTTCCTCGAAGACGTATATCCAAGAATGACGGGCCGGCGGCCCCTGAGAACCCCAGCTGTCATCAGATCATTGTTTGCTGATGAGCCTGTAGTGGCTGCCAGACCTGCCAACGTTAGATTTGCTGCTCCACCAGTAGACGATGCTCAATGATATTGTCAGGTCACGTGGTAGTGTCTGAATAGTGAATGTTGATCGTTGTTTAAACTAGCATGAGGAGCTATTTCAGATCCCGTGTCAATAGTGTTAAATGACATTTGTCACTTTTTTTTTAAATCTTGATCCTGTGTCCCATCTTCAGCCTTTAAAGTAGATGCATCATCAAGTACGTTGAAGCTATGCAGGATACTCTGCTTTTATACAGTGAAGTTTTTTCGTGTATTTATACTGATCAAGGCTTTTGTGGCCTATGCAATCCCAAAATGAATTCAGGAATGGAATTTATTCCCCGATTAACATTTCTAACATGGTTTGCAAGTTGAAGATTTTCTTCTTGGGGTATCGTATTGATGAAGAATGATTGATGATATTGATGGAAACTCCCTAATTTTCTTGTCTAGATTTTATGTATGAATTTGCATGTGTGCCTGGGTAAAATGGGGTTAACTTGTATCTATCACCTTAAACCTGGCCATGGAACTTACTGCCTTGTCATTAGTAACAATTGACCCACCATATCACATCTTTTGAAGCATTAAAAAGAATTCGACAGCCTTTTGGATTTCATCTTAAAATTTTAGTAGGCTAATATGAGAATAGTTTTAGCCAATTGTTCTAAGATTGGACATTAATTTAAGGGTTAATTGCATAAAGCTACCTCGTGATTTAAAAATATTGTGCAACATCTCTTTATAGTTTGTAAATTGTACAAATTTTTTATGTGATTTATTAAATAAAACGGTCTCTCTCCTGTGGTTTATATAAAATGTATTCTCTATTTTTTATTTTTTAAAAAAATAAATGAGCTAACAATTTTGCCTATCTTTACTACTAAACGAGTTAACAATTTTACACTATAAGTCTATAAGATTATAATGTCAAATAAAGATAAAAGATCAAATCGTTAACACATAAAATTTACTATTCCTACATTGTATTTTTAAACCACAAATAGATTTCAAACAATACATCTAAATTACGATGTGCTGGAGCTATTGGAGAAAGTTTCGATGAGGTATACAGGATAAGAATATCCATCAGCATTTTTAAGCAATTTTATTTACTCGTACAAATTTTATATGCAATTTTTTTTTTTTTATCCATTATTATGTTTGTATATCTGTGATTATGTATCGATTTGACAATTTGAATTTGGATTGACCATTCTCAATTCAAAGTCTTTCAATCCCTTCTAATCCAAATAATAATCCACCCCTATAATACATTTACACACCTATTTTTATACAATCACATTACCATTTTTTTTATATCATTCTCTCTCCTATTTTTCTTTCATACACTCATTCCACTAATAAAATATTACAACTTCGCTTTTAATTTAACATAAAACTACATTCACCTCTCTACTTCTCAATCTCTATCCAAACACAATTTAAACATAATTATTATTAATGGATTATCCCAATCTACTTTTTTCAATCTCAATCTCAATCCAAACCACCATAATCTCTAACCAAACACCACCTTATTTACTCAAATTGTTATTCACTTTATTCATACATATAAAGTTTGAACGAAATAAGTGTCTTTTAAGAAACATATAGAAAACTGTAGCTATATTTATACTCTCTTTCATAGAATAGCTATATCAGTATCAGCAGACATGGCATGCACTGTTTTTCGGCAGATGATAGGTATAAAGAGGTGCTTATTATATGAGTTATCGACTGAAATGGTGGAACTACGTTTACACCTTAACAAAAAAACTGAAAGTGACGCATGGAAGTACCAGGGAAATCTTATAAAACACATCACAATTACAAGGGAGGAAACTTTACCACGAGCAACTACTAATAACTAGGTTTTGGCAAAATGGCAAACTTCCCCATGCCACTAAACTAAATAAATAAAATTAATTGATATCAAAATATCACACTCCAACAAAATACAGACAAAAGGAGCCATCCCAGAATGATAATAAATCTGGTTTTTTTATGTTTTTTTTTGTTAGGCTCTGATATCGGTTTTTCTTACCAACTTCCATAGCCGGAACCCCTCAGAATAAGCCAACGCTGAGAAATGACATAAGATTGGTATTATGGGGACTATCGAATTGGGTGATACTGTGCTGATGGTACTCTTTTAGGAGGTAGCTTGCGCAATATGTAGAGGACAAGAGCTGATGGAAGAATCTCTACCAGCTGTTTTTGCAGCACGTATATCAGAACATATAGAGGAGTTATAATTTAAACACAATTGAGAGAGGCCAAAAGAGAGGAGTGGATACCGTGTAGTAGATTAAATTCAAAATTGGATGGTCCAATACATCAAGTGTTGCATCTACATCAAAAGCCGATAGCATGACCTGCAGTAAAGAGCAAACAGTGGGTGTCAAAGGATGATGCATCCCATTTCACTCCTAAAAAAGAGGAAATACTTTAACAATTTTACTTCTGTTCCATATACGTTAGTTTCTAGTTTTTTTTGCGTCTTGAACTACACCTTTTATTTTTACTTCGAGGGTGCGAAACAAAAATGAAAGTAAAGTAAAGGGGCAACAAGTAGAAAATTAAGTACAGTAAATAAAGTAAAAAATAGTTGTGTAGGGATAAAAAAAGTACAAAATAAATATATTGCAAATACACATGGTAAATATGCATTTTTCCTTATAGTAATAAAAAATCCAAAAAGGCAAAACAAAGCATTGAATTCAAGCATATACAGTACATAAATATGCTCTACATGTCTAAGGGGTGTCTGCCCTTATATTAGATGAGAAATTTTGTTCCATGATAATTGTCATTTTCCTTTTACCTAAAGAGAATTAAATGATCAGATTAAATGTTTGCCCCTCTACTTATTTTTTGTGATCATATGGATTAATTATGAATATGTAAGCAAAACGACAATAAAGTCACATTATACATATATTTATGGCTATTAAAGTATTAATGTCTTCAAGATTCTGTCTGAAACAACCTTAAACGTCAATTAAAATGGACCGGAGGGAGTAAACATTTCACTTCTAAAAAGTCAATGTTTATCTAAAGACGATGTTTCCACTGATATACCCAAATTTTCTAAATAGAGTCGGACATTATCAGTTTACCAATAAAGCATAGATTGCAAACAAATATTATGAATGAGAAAAGAATTGGTGCTTCCACAAAATCAGAAGAAATGGTAAGATAGTTGTCTGAATAATGTTCTTTCAAGATATAAGATACAAACAAGCATGTTGTTGGCCACTAAATCCAGTGGCAAAGGTAGGGTGAATTATGATATCTATATACCCAACATGCTCACAGCCAGAAGATAAAATATTGAATACTCATCCACAACAACAATGATACGCAAATAATTACACATCCATCTTGATATTGATTAGACTATCAAGCTCAAGCATATGAATCAATATTTGACAGTGCTGAGTGTATCTAATGACAAGTCACATAACCCAACTATAACTAATTTCATAAAAAATAACAAGGTGAAGGTCAATTGAAACTTACCACGAAGCACCTTATGAGGAAACAAGTGAAGCAAATAGCAGTTACAGATCCAACCTGTAAGTGAACTCAGTCAGTTCACATAAATTATTAACCGATTTCAAACAGCAAGGTAAAGCACACACAGTACATCCCTAAACTGCCACTTTTTGACGCTGTGTATTAAGCAAGCTGTTGCCTTTCGAAACTTGTTTTATGCAAAGTTTACTATGCGTTGAGTTCTGAAAGATAACTAAAGAATGTTGGAGTGCTAGGAGAAACTTTAATTACTCTACTTAAAAGACATTTAATTGTTCCAATCCTACTAGCAATATATGTCACCTAAATAAAAAGGTAATTTGGGGTTTTGTTGCTACCTTTATGATGAAGAAAACCTCGAATTTGTGTAAAATATGAGGAACAAAATAAAAATGAAAATCCAATATATGTAGGGGCATATTTGAATTTCAGAGGCCCATTTTTACTATTCACTGTCGTCTCTATGGTAACAATGGTCAAATTTTATTTACACAAAATTTGATATTAGCCAACACCGCACTAAGTCTAACTTCGAACAGAACATCCCCACATCCCCCATTACCCATCACACACAGAGTTCTTCACGTTTCAAGGTTGGAAATCCAAAAAAGACAATTTTGCATCAGGCAGGATGTTCATTTTCACGAAACAACAGCATAAGTTAAAGATCAAAAGTCAATACAACTTCCAGTTAAATTAGGCACAAACCTCATGGAGTTTGTTTCTCCTCCCTTTAGATTCAATAGGGAAGCGTCTAAGCATGAAAAATAACCTGCACAAGACAAATGAAAAATTTGTCACACACGTGCAAAGGAGATCAAACGTACGACCTGAAATTCTGCTTTGAATGAAGAGCAGCCAATGTGAAAACTTCTAGCATTCACCTTCCACCATACAGCAAAAACCCTAATGCAGCTACAAATGACACCACTGCAGAGATCAAAAGAGAGAAGCAATATCAGGCCAGTAGCCTACAGATAACACAAACAGAGAGAGGCAAAGGCTACAACTTCTGCATATTCAGAAATGAAGCGTTCAAAGTTGAAACTAGAGAGGGTGGTGGTAAAGGCATAACCTGCAATAAATATCTTTCCGATGAATTCCACAGTGTTGTTATCATCTATCCAGAGGTATACCCAAATAACACCCTGATGACATAACCCAGATTACACGTTTCAATCAACTAATACACGCAAATTTGAGGTACAGTAGCTGAAAGGATAAAAACAGAGCCCATGTATCTACTAGGGAATAACCAACATTATGAGTTCTAATATCCAAGAAACATTAGAAAGACATAAGACCAATGTACACAAGACAACATACTAATGAGCCACAAATAGACTAATTCAATAGAAAACCAAGAGACGGCAGTAGTAAGCAAGAGTGAGGTAGTGCACCTGTACGACGTACATTGCACCATTGATAGAAATATAGAAAATTCTCAGTTTATCTGTAGGCAAACTTTTAGCCTGATAAATGAAAATGATGAGACTGTTAGAGATTCCTCAAGTGACAACTGCATTAACAACTAATAAGCATCTTAAATTAACAACACTCCAGTCAAGAACAATAATTCATCCTAACAATTATTACATAAATTCATATGTAAACACCTGAACTTTAACTAGAACAATCACTTATACCTGATGATATATCTCTGCCCAAAAAAGAACAAGAAGAGTATATGTGGAGAAGAAGAGCAGGCCGGGAAGATCCAGCAGTACCAAAGTCAGTGCCTGATGGAGAAAGTATGCATTACAATTGGGTACAAAAGAAAGCATGAGAATTTTTTAACTTTAGAGTCACAAAACCGCTTTGTTGAAAGGACCTATGGTGCAACCATTGAGGGTCAGGCCATATTGAGATCCTAAAAGACAAAATCAAATCTGAAAAAGGCTGACACCTTTCATCTGAATCAAACATTATGAAAAAAAAGTGGTGTAAACTCGATGAGTTTCTCCTACCCCCACTTTTATACTTTGCTGTTGAAATTATTGACAAAATTTTGGCTGTCCTAGCCAACTACTAGTATACAAAATCGAATGAACTCAGTCTAACTACAATCAAACAACAACATTATTAGCTATATCATTGTATTTTTAGTTAATGTTAGACTGTTTTCTTAAAAGATGCCTAATTTATAAAGGCTTTGCAAGACCTGTTCTTGAAATTTCTCACGACTGAATACCTTTAGACCTACTAGGTAAAGAGCTTCAAGCATAAAGTATTTAGGGAGGACAAAAGGGACTAGTGGCACTTTCAATATTAAATAAGAAATAGTATGAAATGTGAATCTTGCCTTGGGATGCAAAAGAAACACGTTCTTATGAAATCCAAACAATACAGTGCGCACTGCAAAGAGTAATTTGATGATTAGTCCAATGGAAGAAGTATTACATGTTTACATACACATACATAAACCCAAATACATATATATATGTGGCACTTGACAGACTTCATACCTCCATTCACAATAAAGTTCATGAGGTGGAAAACCTTTTGAGTGGTCCAACCATACTCAGGCACTCTAAGTTCAATTCTAATCAATTGGATCTGCAAAAAGTAAATTCACCTCATTTTAGTGACAGCAGTCTAATGGAACGAAGTCTTCATAGCCCACACATGCAATCATGCTCACATTACATAATCAACAAAAATTCAAGTAAAACAAATAAACAAAGAAGAAGAAAGTAACAAAACAGAAACTTCCATTCGTGAGGTCACATTTAAATTCTAAACAATTGACATATATAATCCCTCATGGATATGTGAAAATTCAACCTCAGAACCTCTACCATTTAAAGTGTTTTTACTTCATATTCTTTTAAGCTAACTAAATTAAGGGTGAGGATATTTCACATCATCGACCACCATACTTCTCTTTAATTTCTTAGTTCTTAATAATACAAATTTCACTGTGTTGTGCTTTTGGATGAAGGGATGCATAGAGGAGAACACGAGAATATAATAATAGAAATAATATGCAACCTTAATTATAAGAGTCAATAGGAAAAGCACCTTCATTTGATACTCTAAAAAATGTTAGCAAGGGAAAGGAAAAACAAAGAACCTATCTTCATTGATTTTCATTTTTCTTCTTTCTTAATTTCTAATATTATATATTGTGTCCAAATTGAGAATTAAGAAAATAGACGGAACAGTAGAACAACTGCTCTTAAACATTGAGTTAATTAAAAAATGTTGGAGAAAGGTCCAATAACAGATTCAACTAAGTACAAAAGAGTGTCCAATAACATCATTATGATTGTAGCATTGCAGCACATTCAAACCAAATAAATTGTCAACTTAAATTGCATTTATCACAAGCTGAAATTCAAAGGACTTGTCACATGTACATAAGAAAAGGCTCATGCACAACCAAAACCACAACCACAACCACAGTCACGTAAAATAATTAATTATTCTCTATTCCTGGTAGCTGGTACTCAGAATTAAAATTAAAGGATATGCCATAATGACCCTTTGACATATTGATCAGGCCATAGATTTTGAAGCAAAGGGAATACATGTTATTGAATTGGAAACCTCCAGCGATTTCAGAAACACTTAGTTCCACAACTAGCAACAATCACAACCCTAAAATGCCCCCAAAAGTAGTTAAAAACTGCGAGTCAATGAGCAAATCTGAGTTTCAATTAACAAGATTATGTCCATTTCAGTATCGTGGATCTAATTGGACAGGATTCCGGTAGTAGTTGAAAAAGAAGACGTAATGATTAAGTTCTAAGAAAGAGTTCCATATCAATAAGCGGTGCCTTATTGTGGGATAAAAACATAAAATAAATTGGAGCAATGGATTTGTGAAAAATAAGTCTGTTAGGAATCAGTTACATCAAACTTGGCAAAGTTAACCCGCAACTCCAAATTAGCCCCAATTTCTCAGTTTCTAAGCTCCCTCGGGGAAACAAAAGATTCGCATACCAAAACGAATTCGAACACGAATAATACCAACATACATTCGAATATACAGTAGGGGGGAAAAAACACAACAGTTAAGTAGCTGAGAGGATTAAAAGAAGCTCGAGAGTTGTAGAGTTGATAAACTTCACATCCAAATAAGTCAAAATCAAAGAGGCAATGGAAAAGGGGGCATAAATTAGATGCAATCATATGAATAAAGCAGTGAAAAAAGAGGCTAACAAGGGCGACGGAAGAAACGAGGGCGTAAGCGGCGCAGAGAGAGAAGAAAATCCAGTCCTGCCATTCTACAGACTCATTGATCTCATCCCACCAGTTGACCCAGAGTTTGTTGACTCCGACGTCGATTGCCGGAAAGTAGAGTGGCGCTCTAGTCATTTTTTCACTCTCTCTCTCTTCTCTCTCGCTCTACTGGCCTAGGTAATGGGTCAAAATTGATTAGCTGGTTACGTACTTTGTATAATATTATTCCCCCGATAGAGAGAGAGAGAGAGAGATTGAGAGAGAGATCAAATCATATTAGAAGCACCGCGATATGTATTGTTGAAAACCGTGAAAAGGAAAGAATGACCCAAACGTGTGGATAGATTTTTAAATTTAAATACACTTTCCATTCCTTTTTTTTCAAATTAATGATGCTTATTTTGTGATTTACTCCCTCCGTCCCCCGATATAAGTTTTTCCTTTCTTTGGGGTGTTTTGATTAAGAAATATTATATAATAATAGATAAAGTGTAAGTGATGTGATGTGATGTGATAAGTGTGTGAGATGAAGTATAATAAAATAATATGTGATTGAGAGAAAGAAAATAATATGTCAAAAATGGAATGTGAAACTTATAATGGGACATCCATAAAAAGGAAGTGTGAAACTTATAGTGGGACGGAAGGAGTATTATTTTTAGGATAAGTACTCTACCCTCTATTTTTTTAATTAAGTCATTTATATTTATAAAATTTACTCCCTTCATCCATCTAACGTAGTCCAATTGGGATGGGACACACGTTTTAAGGAAAAAATAGATAAAATAGTTTTAAGGAAAAAATAGATAAAGTAAGAATATTATAGGGTATTGTGGGGTCCATTGTAAATAAAGTGATTGTGTGTGAATAAAGTTGACTCGAGTAATTAAGTGATGGGTTGAAGAGTAATTAATAGTTTTCATAAAGTGTAAGAGACTACATTTACATTTGGTGGATAAAGAATATGAGGGCAAAATGTGACTACATTTCATAAACAAATAGAGTAATATTTTAGTCAATTTACAGTATATGTATCGCCAATTAGTCTTAAAACTTTATTTTAAAAAGTTTGTTAGCTACTGCTCTCTTCTGGTAGAGATGGCAATGGGTCGGGTACCTATATACCCGGATCCGGCCCGTTTTAATTCGGATCCGGGTCGAGTCGGGATAAATCGGGGCAATTCATTATAAAAAAAATTAAAAAAATAAAAAATAATAATTTTTTTAAAACATACTCATAACATAAAATTTAGATTTGTATTGAAAAATAAATAAAATAGTTTTAAAAGTATGTTTATAAATTTATTTTCACATTTATGAAGGTGAATTATTGTTATATATATTAATAAACATCAAAATATTGAAGATATATTATATTTATATGTATAATATATATAAAAATAAATATAAAAATGGGTCACGGGTCGAGGGTGATACCCGAACCCGCCCCATTTCAATGCGGGTCCAAGGCGGGGCAACCCAAATAGCACGGGTCGGGGCGGGCAGGGTTGAAATTGTCATCCCTATCGTCTGGCCTGCGTTAAAGATTAGGAGGACTAAGGGAGTGTTTTCAAACTATATTATGAGCTTAATTTTTATTTTTTTTTTAATAGAATCACTTTTGGAGTGTTTGTAAGGGAGTGTTTGCAATCTATTGTGTTTTATTAAAAATGATTAAAATTGATATTTGTAGGAAGATGAGAAGTGGATGGTGTTTTAAAATAAAGTGATTTTAAGTAATTTGATGAAAGTTGATGGTGTTTATAAAAAAATCACTTTTTATTAATTTTACAAAAATGACTTTGTAACATGTAGAAGCTGGTGGAAGGGTGCTTCATAAAGGGTGTGTTTGCAAACATTAGTAGTTGATTCAAAGTGATTAAAGTTGATTTTTGTAGTAAAATTGAAAATAGATGGTGTTTTAAAAATAAGCACTTCTAATCAATTTTTTAAAATGTTGTGGTATATGTCATACAAATCACTTTTTTATAATTTTACAAAAAAACCCTTATTACATTTAAATAAATAATGGTAAAAATAAAATATTATTTAAATTGTGAGGGCAAAATTGTAAAATTAGTGAGTGTAATGATTAGAAGCACTTAGAAGTTGTTAGAAGCATGGGGAAGGGTGCTTGACTAAAACTACTTTTAAGTAATTAATTTAATCACTTACTTGTGTTTACAAACACTTTAAAAGTGATTCTATTTAAAAAAGAAGTGCTTTTAAGCTTATAGTTTTGTTTGCAAACAATCACAAAATCTATTTTTAAGTGCTTAAGTTAATCAGTTTATTGAGTTTTCAAACATTCCATAAGTGATTTTAGTTTTAAAATAAGTGATTTTAGTTGGTGGAATGTTGATTGAAAACTAAAATCACTTATTTTAAAACTAAAATCACTTATGGAATGTTTGAAAATTCAATAAACTGATTAACTTAAGCACTTAAAAGCAGATTTTATGAAGCACCCTTCCACCAGCTTCTACCTGCTACAAAGTGATTATGGTGTTTTAGTAAATACAACCAAGTGTTTAAGTTAATTTGTTAAAAGTGATTTTGTGAAGCACCCACTTAGGGTGTGTTTGCAAACAATAGTAGTTGATTCAAAGTGATTAAAATTAATTTTTGTAGTAAAATTGAAAGTAGATAGTGTTTTAAAAATAAGCACTTCTAATCAATTTTTTAAATGTTGTGGTGTATGTCATACAAATCACTTTTTTATAATTTAAAAAAAAACACCCTTATTACATTTGAATAAATAATGGGTAAAAATAAAATATTGTTTAAATTGTGAGGGCAAAATTGTAAAATTGGTGAGTGTAATGATTAGAAGCACTTAGAAGTTGTTAGAAGCATGGGGAGGGGTGCTTGACCAAAAATGCTTTTAAGTAATTAATTTAATCACTTACTTGTGTTTACAAACACTTCAAAAGTGATTCTATTTAAAAAAGAAGTGTTTTTAAGCACATAGTTTTGTTTGCAAACATCCTATATGATTCTCATCATAATAATTCATTTTACAATTTTGCCCTCACAATTTAAATAATATTTCATCTTTATCCATTACTTATTTAAATGTAATAAGGATGTTTTTTGTAAAGTTATAAAAAAATGATTTATTTTACAAACACCACCATATATACAAAATTGATTAAAAGTACTTAATTTTAAAAACTATCCACTTTCAATTTTATTGTAAAAATTAATTTTAATCATTTTAAATCAATCACAATAGTTTTCAAAAAAAAAAATTGTTAGCTTTTGCTATTTTTATTCGAAATCTCTCTTCCCTACCATTTCTCATTAATATTTGAAATACTCCAGTACATCCATATTTTTGTCTCCTTTTATTTTGGTTAACGGTCTTTTTTTTTTTTATTAATTTTTTATGTTAATACATTTTAGAGGGAAAATGAAAAGTGTGGAAACAAAAGTAAAATATTTAAGAGAAAAATTTGTGTGAGAACGTCTCATGAATAAAGATTCGTGAGACGGATCCTTTTTAACCCATATTTTAAAATTTTAAGTAGATAATCTTTTTTTTTTACAAATTTTTTGTTTGTAAAAATAGTGATAGTGTTTAATTAAAAAACGATAATGTTTATCACCTTTTAATTAAACACTATCACTTTTTTTACATCAGGGTTAAAAGACAGTCTCATCCAACACTAGCTCAAATATTAATGAAGGTTAAATGTACAAAAAATTGTGTTACTTAATTTTATACTCCATCCGTCCAATTTTATCAGGCCCACTACTTTGGGCATGAGTTTTAATGAATATTGATTAATTTATATATAAATTAGATAAGTTGAGAGTATAATGATATGTTGTGGGGTCCATTTAAGATAAAATGATTGTTTATAAATAAATTCAACTTCAATTTGAGTAATAAGTGATGGTTAAAGGGTATAGTTAAAGTAGTGTAATTGTATATTTATTAAATAAGTAACGTGAATAATAAAATTTGATAGCCTGAAAAAAATGAAAATTATAAATTGGCCGGAGGGAGTGCAAAACAATTACTAAAACGAAGGAAGTATAATTTTTTTTTTTATCTAAATTAAAACTAAACGTTTATTACCTGACATTGTTACTATGTAGGTCATTCACACTATCAAAATCACAGTAATTGACTAATATATCAACACCTCAAACTGGATGGATTACTACAATTTAAGAAAGATACGTATCAGCCGTTTTTACTCTTTATCTGTGAAACCAAATGCACTAAATCCAAATTAGATGTTATTAGGAGAAAACTAGGGTTTCTTTCTATGTTTAATGTTGATAGTCGTGGTTCAGCTGGTGATCTATGTATATTTTGGAATGAATGGAAAGTGCATGTTTTGTTGTATTCGCTTGTTCATATTGATGTTTGTGTTAATAGTCTTTCACATTGCTGGAGGTTTACAGGCTTCTACGGGAATCCGACTTTGGCACTTCGACACTCCTCATGGACATTGCTTAAACGATTAAAATCATATAACAACACTGCCCCAATACCTTGGCTTGTTGGGGGTGATTTTAATGAGGTTTTATATCATCATGAAGGGGGGGGGGGGATGTGGTTAACTTAAAAAGAATGTTGCAATTTCAAGATGCCCTTGATTATAATCGGCTAAAACCTTTGAAGTGCAATGGACCTAAATTCACATGGATTAATAGAAGGGGTGGTAGAGGCTGTATTAAGGAAAAAATGGACAGATTTGTAGCAAATGATGAATGGCTTTCTTTGTTCCCATTTTTTACATCGAAAGCTTTGGACTTTGCTGGTTCAGATCACAGACCTGTGCTTCTAAACTGTTCTAATTTCTCTGTGAATAACAAACGACACTCAAAGGCTTTTCGTTTTGAGAATCACTGGATTAAGGATCCGGACTTTAAGGAAATTGTATCTCACAGTTGGAAGAAGAATGCTGGTAGGGACCAGCTTGTGGATAGATTGGCTGTCTGTGGACAAGATTTGAGGGACTGGGAACAAAAAAGGGGTGGCTCTTTGGCTATGAGAATGAGGAACATTAATGCAACTATTGAAAATGAGTTGAATGATGAGAACCCTGAACCAAACTTTGATAAAATCAATTGCCTTGAGAAGGATTTGGCAAAACATCATTCTAAACAAGAAATCTACTGGAAACAACGTTCAAGAGTTGATTGGCTACGTGAAGGTGATAGGAACACTAAGTTTTTTCATTCAAAGGCATGTGCCAGAAGAGTTCGAAATCATATTCGATCAATCTTTCAGGAAGATGGGGTGGAAATTGCTAATGAGCAAGAGATGTCAAAATGCTTTGTGGGATTTTACAAGGTGTTATTCTCTTCTTCGTGTCTGTCTACACAAGACATTTGTAATGTTACGAGGGATATTCATTGCTCTGTGTCGAAGGATAATGCTTTGGCTTTAGATGCCCCTTTCACTCGGGAGGAGATTGATAAAGCTGTTAATGATCTGAGTCCATGGAAAGCACCAGGGCCTGATGGGTTTCCAGCCTTTTTTTATCAAACAAACTGGGCTACAATTGGCAATGATATTTCAAAACTTATGTTGCATGTTTTGAATGGGGATGGTTCCCTTGAACCTTGGAATCAAACAACTATTGTACTCATCCCAAAGATTCAGAATCCCACCATGATTGCTCATTTTAGGCCAATTAGCCTATGCAACGTTAGTTACAGAATTGTGGCTAGGGTCATTACTAATAGGCTGAAAGGATTTATGAATGAGATAATTGATCCTTTTCAAAGTTCTTTTATCCCGGGGCGTCTTATAACGGACAATGTTCTTGTTGCATATGAAGCAATGCACTGGATTCGATCTTCAAAAAGCAAGGAGGGTTATGCTGCTTTAAAACTGGATATGAGTAAGGCATATGATCGGGTTGAATGGTCATTCCTTAAATCTTCAATGAGACGTATGGGTTTTTCTCTGAAATGGATTGATTTAATCTTCAAATGCATCTCCTCGATTCAATACAGAATTAATATCAATGGGGAGCTTTCCCATCCTTTTACTCCATCCAGAGGCCTAAGACAAGGTGGTCCTCTTTCTCCATATCTCTTGCAATTTGTGCGCAAGGGCTCTCCACGTTGATCTCAAAAAACATCACTTCAGGTTCCCTTGTTGGGGTAAAAATTGCTAGAACAACCCCGATTCTTTCACATCTCTTCTTTGCGGATGATAGTTTAGTTTTTTTCAAAGCTACACCAAAAGTAAGCTTTGTTCTAAAGAAATGCCTATACATCTATGCCAAGGGATCAGGTCAATTGATCAATTTTGATAAATCCGCTATCTCTTTTAGCCCGTTTACAAATGTTGAAAATCGTGAGAGGGTTGTCTCTATTTTGGGTGTTAAGAGAACCCAAGGGCATGATGTATATCTTGGATTGCCTACTTTTTCCGTGAAGGCAAAACGTTTACAATTTGGCTATCTGGTGGACAGAGTTCGGAATAGGATCAACTCCTGGAATCATCGTTTTTTTTAGACGGTGGAAAAGAGATTCTTACTAAAGCTGTTTTGCAAGCCATACCTACATATGCTATGGCATGTTTCTGATTACCTACTTCCATCTGTTCTGAAATGGAGGTTTTGATGGCCAGATTTTGGTGGGGAGGTCAGATATCTACGAAGAAAATGCATTGGTCAAAATGGAATGATATCTGTCGACCTAAGGAGGAGGGTGGTCTGGGTTTTAGAAGATTGGTTTTATTCAATAAAGCCATGTTAGCCAAGCAAGTGTGGAGGCTGATTACTCAACCGGATACGCTGCTTAGTAAAATCTTCAAGGCAAGGTACTTTAAACATGGTGATTTATTTGAAGCCGACATTGGATCAAACCCATCATATGTATGGAGATCACTTATTTGGAGTCGTGATATCATTGAAAAAGGGTGTAGATGGAGGGTTGGGAATGGGGAACGTATTCGCATTTTTAAAGATAGATGGATTCTTAATACAGAATCGGGATTGCCAATATCAAAATTGGTCAGTGCTTCGAAGGTTAATAGGTTTATTACTGAAGAATACAGTTGGAATGAAAGTCTCATCAAACAAGCTTTTATTCCTATGGAAGCTCAAAACATTTTAAAAACCTCTCTGTATGGTGTAAACAAGGAAGACTGCTTGATGTGGCCAGAAAATTCGACGGGTACATATTCGGTGGCCTCTGGGTATAAATTCGAAAGCATAAGAGTGATGAGAGAAGCTGGTAATAGCCGTGGGGAACCTTCAAACTCAAAAATCAGGGGGGACCTTTTCAAGGCTATTTGGAAAATG
This sequence comes from Galeopsis tetrahit, assembly GCA_963675135.1. Classification (NCBI taxonomy): domain Eukaryota; kingdom Viridiplantae; phylum Streptophyta; class Magnoliopsida; order Lamiales; family Lamiaceae; genus Galeopsis; species Galeopsis tetrahit. The sequence continues at coordinate 76,067,808 of OY776123.1, forward strand.
AGAATACCTCCAAAAGTGCGAGTGTTTGGCTGGAAAATGCTTAGAAATTTTGTAGCAACAGAAGGAAACTTGGCTATGCATCATATCCCCATCAGTCCGGCTTGTGTAGTCTGTGGAAATGCCTTTGCGGATACAATGCACTCAATTTTCTGGTGCCCAAAGCCTAAGGAGATATGGAAGAATGAAGGCCTCTGGTATGTTATCAAAGATTTTATAAAAGGGCATGCTTTTGATTTTTTCCTGCATATGTTCAGAGCTCTTAGTAGGCATGATGTTGAGATCTTATTTGTTCTTGCTTGGGCCATTTGGCGGAATCGATGTGGCTGGACGCATTGCAATGAGGATAATAATAAGATTGAAAAGTTTTCAATGAATGTTAATTGGGCGCTAGATTATGTATATGAATCGGGGCAATTGGAGAGAAAACTTTCCTCTAGATATTGGGAGGGAAATCATACGAGGACAAAGGGGAGTGTGAGTATGGAGTATTGTTTGTTTTCTGATGCTGCTTTCAACCCAAAAAGAGGTTTCTTTGCAATTGGTTTTGTCCTCTTTAAGGACGAAAATACAATTTTAATGGCTGGGTATGAACGCATCAATAATTCGGGAACAGTCCTTGCTGCGGAATTATTGGCTCTTCAAAATGGAATTGAACGATGTATTCGGAAGAAGCTTTGTCTGAAGGGGGTGAGACTTGATTCTTCGAATGCAATCGATGCATTAGCCGCAGATATTAGTGTGGATGGATTGGAAAATGAGCTAATTATGGACATTCAGAGCAAGTTAAGACCAATCCTAGTGTGGGATTATCGTCATGTTAATCGGCTTGAGAATATGTTTGCGCATGACCTTGCTCAAAAGGCTATTATCTCTTCGACTCCTTACGAATGGATTGGAGAAGATACGGTTCATGGTTTCAAGGATAAATGTTTGATGTAATTTTGTTCCTTTTTCCTTGATTCTACTGTCAAAAAAAAAAAAAAAAAGATAGTGCATTTTCCCTTACTTCCTTAGACTACATTTATCGGTGACACCAGGTCCTGGTTCGAGTCATGGGGAGGGGAAAAAGGGATGAGTATTTAACTTCCATAAAAAAAATCAAATTGCACAAAATGATAAAAAATTATAATAATAAAATAATAAAATGGTGACACTCAAGCTTTGACACGGTGGGTGGAGCAACCGCATGTCATGCTTATGACTTCCTTTAATATTGTGACACTTGGCACCTTATTATTGGCTATCCAAATTTTTTTTGTATCAGATAAATTATTGAAGATAATGTTTTAAAAAAAAATAAATTATCAAAATTCATAAAAAAAAAATCCTCTACAAATAGAGTCCAATCTTGATGCATTTTGGAAAACAAATCAATTATCACTCTTTCTCTCTTGCATTTTGTAACTTGCATTTTCTGTATTTGTAATTTAGTATTTAATGCATCTATTTGTATTTTTCTTTTTATTTCATTTCAGTTTCCTATTGGTTATCTTGTAATTTTAATTTTGGTTGAGTTTGTAATTTTATTTTAAGAATATGTATTTTTTTCCCAATTTATAATTGCGGTTTTAGAATATCAAATCATAGTTATATACTATGTCACACCTAAAAATAAAATAGAAAAACTAATTATAGATAACATATTTTGGAAAATAATAAAGAAATAATAAATATTTTAGGTTGGGTTGGTGTCATTGATAAAGTGAAAAAAAATTGAAATTGGGTTGGATTGTAGATTGTGTATGTGGATGAGAGAGAAATGAATATTATATTGGAATGTTGGGTTGATTGGGATCGTGGATAAAGATAGTCTTACTTCAAATATATTTTATCCGTCAAAGGTATAAGTGTAACTAATCCAGGCGTTTTTAATACTTTTCTTTTTCTTATTTATCTCATACTGAGTACTCCGTACTAATTATTCATAACACACTGTATATTTTAAAAAAAAAACTCAAATAAAAATTAGAGAGAAACATAATCTTTTAAGATTAAATTTAATAACATATTCAGTACATTATTAGAATAATTTAATAATAGAACAATTACTCAAATAAATATTTTTTCCTTTAAATTATTAATATTAAAGATAGCAATATACATGTCATATATTATTGACATATCATCATAATTATTTAAAATAAATTCAACATTAAATATGATGACACCTAAATAATACCATACATAATGATATTTAAATAGACACTTTATAAAAATACGACACATCAGCAAATTTAAAGAGAAGATGACACGTCACCAAAAAAAATAAAATCCTATTAGACCATTTCCAATTCTCGGATTCAAATTGCCACAAAAATCACCTGCCACCAAATTTGAGTTAAACAGTAAAATCATCTTCAATCATCAAACTTAAATTTTAAGAATATTCTTAATATTATCTTTTTTTTATTTATATTTTATTAAATATTTATTTATCATCACATACTGTATATAATACATATTTATATTTATATTAAATTAATTAAACAAAAAAAGTGATATATTTAATATAAAAATATAAAAAAAATCAATGAAACAAAACACCAAATTCAATTGCATAACCGTTTCTGTTTTCTTAGCTAATTTTCTATTGTATTTTCTATTGTATTTTGTAATTTAAATTTATAATATGTATATTTTGTTTTCTATTGTATTTTATAATTTAAATTATTAACATTGTCTTATAATTAAATAATACTATATGTTTTCAATTTTTAAATATTCCATAATTGTTAATCATAAAAATCTAAATTGTTTCATTATTTAATTTAAGGCAAATTCTTATATGCAATTGAATGTATAATACATTTGAATTTTAATGTTCAATTTAATTTTTAACCTCACTATTTGACTCAATTCATTAGAGTCTAATTCCAATTGTATAGATACAACAATTACATTCAAGTATCACTATTAATTTAAATAACAATTATAAAATAATAAATTCTAAATAAATTAATATAAAAAATGAAAATAAAATATAAACAGAGAAAAAGGTCTTGAAGGATGACAAATATGAAAAAAATAATAATTTGAGTATACAATTGAATTGGTGACAAATTTACCATCAAAAAGTGAATTGTGGTAAATTACGACCAACAATGACCCAACATTGGAGGAGATTTTAGGTGACAAACAGGTATTTGCTCACTCATTGGATATTTGGAGATACCCTTAGGCCTCGTTTGGTGTCCAAGAGAAGCCTAGATTAAGCAAGATAAGGCTCTTTATCTGGGCTAATCAATAGTTTGGTTTGCAAGAGTTGGGCCCGCGTTTTGGTGCCAAGCCCGCGTGTATAGCCTCCAAAATCCCGATTTCTAATCCTTTTCAATATGGTAAGATTGTGCAATCTTGGTTTAAACACGGAATTTTTTTCACACCTTGGACAAAAATACCCCCTGGGTATTTAAATCCACATTTCACTCATTTCACACACGAAAATCACTCTCTGGCGATTTGGCGATGGCGATGGCGATTTGGGCTTAGGATTTTCTCTTCCGTCGTCGTCTTCTAGATTCAGCCTCCGTCTCTCCATCTCTCTCGGCGACTAGGGTTTTGCGGTGTGGGTTTCCTCTTCCTTCGTCCTCTTGTAGATCCATTCTACTTCTCTCCATCTCTCTCTCGGCGACTAGGGTTGTGCGGTGTGGGTGATTTTTTAAGGTTTGCATTTTTTCAAACTTTTTTCAAACGCTTTGCATTTTTTCAAACTTTTTGTGTGATTTCTCACGATCTATCAACACTTTGCATTTTTTCAAACTTTTTGTGTGATTTTTTAAGGTTGTGTCTATTTAGGTAACTGGCAGATCGGAACACGGCGAATTGCTACGGTGACGTTCGACGAGTATTTTCGGTGACCGAGGTTAGTGTTAAGTTTTGTGTTTTGTGTTAAGTTTAAGCCCCATTTTGATTTTATTGTTTTTTTTTTTATGTGCATAAAAGAGTGGATGCATGAAATTAGGGAGAAGGAGAGTGGATTCATGAAAACATTGACTTCTAAGGGGAAGCAGCAGTTGCTTTTGCATGTGAATTATTTGTCATTAGAACTTTTAATTTGATGAGGCTCGTTTAAGTTAATGGACTTTCATGAATATTTCTTGGAATTTTATTTTATATGTGCTTCCCAAGTACTTAAAAGCATATTGAATCACATCTTTTATGTATACATTTGATGCATGATTTGAGTCATGAAAATTGTTTGAGGGGGAGAGTGTCAAGTCAGTAGTTACATTGGCTATACTCTGCTAAAGTAATATATTTATGTGTCAATGTGGCAATTCTAATATAACTGAAGGATGGAAATTTCTAGATTTTGAGCAGCATGTTATAGTTTCTTTTAGATTTTCTTATCTTCTTTGTGCCTTGCAAATTCTCATTAGCAAACATTGTTACAATCTTCTTTTTTTAAACCTCTTCCTCTGTCTGCAGATATGCCGAGCCTTGCATACATACAAAATTGTATTGGCATCTGTCACCGTGATATCAAGCCTCAAAATTTACTTGTAAATATTTTCTTTGCTGTTAGGGAGTATTTGAGTTGTGAATCCATTACAGCACAATAACTTTCAATCGTAAACAACTAAACAAGTAATTGTTAGTGTTTTTTTTAGACCTGGGTTAAGTTAAGGCGAGTTTGAGTTGTGACCACTCCACTATTTTCAGATTTTGTGTTATATAGACCTTTCTGTTTTGTTAATATGTAGAAAAAGTGGGTGCACGAAATTATAGGGAGAAGGAGATTTAGAGAAGAATTGTTAAAATTGCAGCAAAACATTGAGAAAGGCTTAGCAGGATTTATTTTGTTTTCATATTATTTTCTTCGTAATAGAATGATCCCTCACTCGAAGCAAGCATTGTCAGTGAAATTTATTTGTATTAGGGCAGGCAAAAAATAAGTGACTTTTCTATATATCTCCTCCACCAAATGGAAGGAAACTTCCTGCTTTTGCTGTGATTCCTTGCATCACAGCAGATTATAAGCAGCATAGTATGTTTCTTCTTCGACTATGGATTGTGGCAGATTATGTGATAACTCACTCAATTTACAATTGTTTCTTGTATATTGTTTTTTTTTTTTTTTTTGTGAATTGTGATGTATTTAGGTCTCGTAAATCAGATTATGGAAGAGTTGTCTCACAATTTTGTATCTACTTTCTCTGAATACAGGGTACTACACAATGGCTAGTTCAACTACACATCCGAACAACTGTTAACTGTCCGATGACTATGAAAGACGACGCTTTCAAGGTTGGGATAGTTGGCAAGAATGTGATTGTTCTCTAGTTCTCAATTGCCAATCTTCACAACATAGATAATTATATGTGATTGTTCATTTATAACAACTTTTGCATTAAATGTTTCACTAATCGATCCTTTGATAACATATGTAAATTTATTTTCCCATTAATTAGGAGGGGTATGTGTTGGTAACTCATATCTGTTTACATTTGATGGAGTTTAATGTTATAGCAACGTGCTTGCAGGAGTCTGGGCAATTGTGCTTGCATTAAATGGTTCACCTGTTGCTTGCAGGAATCTGGGCAAGAAGCTCCAGTCATATTTGTTCATGTGGTGAACATTAAGGTTGAGGCCTGAACAAGAATGGTTAAATGCAATGTAGTTCAAGTTTTCTTGAAATGTTATTGAATTTTGAAAATAATATTTAATATGTGTCAAACTCGAATCAACTTTAATTGAGTCGAACACAAAGCGAACTTGAGTAGTTTTATATTTTTACACTTGTTTTTTTATTTATTGGGCTCAAGTTGAGTTTTAGATTGTAATGAACATAAAAGTATGTTATTGAATTTTGAAATTAATATTTTATACGAGTCAAATTCGAATCAACTTTAATTGAGCCACAAGTTCTCTTGTGTAGTTTTACATTTTTACACTTGTTTTTTTACCTATTGAGCTCAAGTTGAGTTTTAGATTGTATTTAACAAAAAAGTATGTTCAAGCTTATTTGATACTTGTATCGAATTGAGCACAAACGAACTTATATTGAACGATCTTGAATTCAACACTGGATAATTTGATTTGATTTTCAGTCTTAATGCAAAACTGCATTGCAACATTTCCTCAAATAGCATTATAACAGGTGCAACTGACATTAAGACTCAACACTAAGCTAATAAAGGAAGCAAGATGTATATAACTACGTGATAACACAATTTAAAATTTAAGATGTAAACAATTTTCTGAGATTTGAGTTATAGAGTATGATTTTCAGCCTATTAATAATCTTTTGATGAGATGTGAAGTTCACAAGAGAGAATGCACTACAATGGAAAATCATTTACTAAAAAATGTTTATACTGCCAAGGTAGTAACAAATCAATGGCATGCTTTTGGCCATATCACCAATAACCCCCATCTGAGCACACTGGTGATGGGTCCTCAAGACAATAAAAGCTAAACCGTGACAACACTATATGTAATCTTCGAATGTCAAATTCATTTTCTAAATTTCGATGAGGCAACAGAACTCGTAAATGGTATGTATATACAATATACCTAACTTTTAAGATAAACTTAAATTGGCTCTAGAATAGTCGGGGAAACAGCCTACTTTGTCCACCAGTAAATTAGAATTAAAAATGTGCAACCAAATGCAACTAAGGAGAGTATGATGGTGTCCATAGAGTTTTTCTTCTTTAAGGCTGAGAGAATGTGATTAACCTGCAGAATTTCAAATGCCAAACAACCAACAATTTCATTATCAACTTGGTTGTGTGAATCTTTTTGTTCTATAATTTCAATATGCATTTAATAACAATTTCCTTACCGTTGGAAGACGGGTGCTCACATTACTAAGCTTTAAATTGATGCCCCCAAATGTAGATCGTTGGAACACAAGGGTCTTTAAGGTCTCTTGTGATAATGTATCCAGGTCAAGTGCTACATTACTTTCAGAAAAAAAAATACTGATCATAAAAGATTATATGAACAATACACTGATTCTCTGTTCCAAAATCTCATATTGACCATCAAAAGGTAAATTGCATTTTCCATGAAAAATACACCCCTACACACATATATTATTTATGAACACTTGGACATAAAGAGGTCACCAATTACAAAAAAAGATGATTCCATTCATTAGAGATCGATGCTTCTTGGAATTCCGCCTACCCCCTTGCCAACACCACTCTTCTTTAGTTGTACTTTACGATCGTACTGCTCTAACTCAATTGACAGCTGCAGGTAATAGAATCTATAAGCCTCACTCATTGAAGTTCACGGAATACACACAAGAATAATTGAAACATTAACATAATCTAGCATCAAAATCCATAATGCTATTTAGTAAAACCTTCGATTTCATATGTGTGCACACTCAACATTGTGTAAAACTTGATATATATGAACAAATAATTGAAGATTCTAGCAATATGAATGCCTAATTCACATGAAAAATGCATACACGCATACTTGAGTTATGCTAGTTCATTCCTTCCTGGTATTAGGTTTTGAAAATCAAAGAAACCATATATATCAAAGTGAAAATATAGTCTGCCTATAATCGAGAGATTCTACCTTATTTTTCAGAAGGGTTTATTCAAACAAATTTCTTCATCCAAACTGATTCGGAACCCTGATTCGCACAAATTTCTTCATCTAAATTTATTACAACAGCAAAATGTTGGCCAATAATATAAATACACATCTACATCTTCCAACCCTGATTCGCACAAATTCCGCATGACAAATTGCAATAATAGAATCGAAACATGATTTGACCCAAAATTAAAAAATACCACAGTGAATTGTGAAAATTTTATCGATCAAAAGTTAAAACCCCAAATAATAGAATCGGTTGATACCTTGCTCGAAGAACTCGCACTGAAGACGCCCACCTTCGAGACGTTGAAGACGCACACCTTCGATTCTCGATACAATTGTGGCCGTTGAAGACGCCCACCTTCGAAACTGACCGTCGAAGAGGCCCACCTTTCCGTTTTTCACCTTGTGGGCGTCGAGTCGAAGAAGCCGCCGTCGATTTCACCTGGCCGATGTAAATTTTGGAACGCAGGAAGAAACAATCCACTTCTTTTTTATTTTGTGATGCTAGGGTTGGGAGGGTTAAATTTGCATTTTTGTAAATGTTAGGAGGACAAAATGGTAAATCACTCATAAACTTTAAATTATAACCCACCTCTTATCTAACACACCAAACACTAAATTACATTTTTAAAAAATCACTATCTTACCTAATCTATCTAAAATTCCCTATCTGACATCTATTTTATCAAAACAATCTAACGTACCAAACGAGGCCTTAGTATAGAGTAGTAGAATGTGTCTAAGTATCATGTAGAGGCACGAGAAATTGAGAATGAGTTGAGGGTAAAAAGGAAGAGTTAAAATGTATTAATACTCATAATAATATTAAATGGATTAACATCTATATTTATTAATTTACTCTACAAAACCAGTTTTTTTAAAAAAATAGTATTTTTTAAATAATAATTCCACCGGCCAATTGATGTTGACCAATAGCAACCTATTATTGAGAGTTATTAATAAAAGTTAAATATTTCTTAATACTCTTTTCGTCCATGAGATGAGATGTAGTCTCATTGTCCACGCATATACACTTTATCAAAACTATCACCCTTCAACCTATCACTTAATTACTCAATTTACCATTAACTTTATTCATAAACAATCACTTTATTTACAATGGACCCTACAATATCCTATAATACCCTTACTTTATATACATTTTTTCTTAAAATTTGTGCTCCAGAACTACATTAGGGAGTAACAATTATACTTTTTGTATCGTTTAAATTTCACCAGTTATTCCCCATACCACGAGACCAAATCGCATTTGAAGACACGAGTTGATTACATGAGCAAAGAAAGAATAAAAAACGGGTGGTGGGATTTTTTAAAATTAAATAACGAGAAAAATAATTAACAAAAGAAAAAGTGTCGAAAAAGAGAAGAATTTTTTTCATATCATTATCCAATTATAATATGAAATTTAACTTTAAATCCAGTTTCAAAAGCTTCTCAACAGGAAGCTCTTTTTTTTTTCTCTTTTTCCCCTCAAGTCAAAGTCATACAAAAACCGCAATAAAATGATGATGGAAAATAATTATTTTCTCCTAATTTCTTAGTGTTGTCTTGTATGACCTGGATTGAAAAGGAATTTTTATGTCGAACATTAATTTGAGGGGGAAAAATAGAACTAAAAATGAGTAATTTCTAAAATGAAACCTATGTTGAGAGTTTATTAAATTATTTATTCCTCTGAAATTTGCCGAAAATAAATGGATTAAATTCTACTCAAACAGCAATACTTGTGATTTTATTCTGATTTCTTTAGGTTAATTGATGTATTAAAATTTAAACATTTTTTTAATATATTATTTACTAGTTCTTGATTGAAAAAAGTTAGCGTATATTATTAATTTTATTTGATTATTTCAACTCTTTATAAAATAATTCAAATTAATTAAATCAATTCAGTTTTTTAAAATAATTATTGTTTTTTTTAACTAATTTAAAATTTAAATTTGTGATAATTAGGAGTACCTTATTTAAATTTGTGATTAGAATTTAAAATTTTAGATTAATTAGAATATGCATTTAGAATGTACAATCTAAATCGTTTCTTAAAGAATGAATGGTTGAGGATCAACAGTTAATTATTTCTATAATTAGGTTAAATTTTCTAACTTGATTAAAAAATAAAGATTAAATATATTTAATCTACACACACATAGAATGTAATACTATCATTGATTGGTTGACATTAATACTAATTTCTCTATTTATTTTTTAAAATTTATTTAAAAAAATCAGATTAATGGAAAAATTAGAAATTTTAATTGAGGATATGTTTATCATTGACACATAGGACATGTGATATTCAAATTTTAATAATCATACATTTATTTAAGAAATTATCTCCTACGTGACGTTCGAAATCCATTCCAAATGCATCTTCTCATTTTATAAGAATTGTGCACCATATTTTCTATATTTCTTTCTCATTTATCTTTTAATGTAGTTTTCACTTTCCTACTCCCCCGTTCCATACTTGAAGACACAAATGAATTGGACACGAGTTTTAATGAATGAAATATTTATTAGTATTGTGTAAGATAAAGTGGGTAATAAAAGACTTTTCAACTTTATAAATAGTACTAATAAAGATACTTTTTAATGTAATAAAACAGTGGCATTTGTTGTAATATTGTAATGTTTTAAGGAGATTGTTTAAAAATGTTTTTGCAATAGGTAATGTATCTTCAAGTATGGAACGCCAGAAATGGTAAAATGTGTCTTCAAGTATGGGATGGAGGGAGTATCATTTTTCCCCTCTCGTCCTTCTCTCCCTGCGTCTCATAGTTCAATTATTTACAAATTCTCATTTTCTTATCTCTTTTATCAATTACTGTACTACTGAGTATTTTTTTTTTATAATTTAAATTTATAAAATATGAACATTAAATTGAATTTTAATGAGCAAATATTTTTAAATATACAAAATTATCTTTAATCTGAGTTTTACACTAGTTTAAATTATTTTTAGATTATAAAATTGATTTATTAAATAAATTATTTTACATAATTACGTACATTTAACAATAAACGATCAACTAATATTAGGACCAAAACTGATTAAAAAAAAGTTAATGGCTATATTTATCAATGAATTAATAAAATTACATATTGCACAATGAATTTGAGTATGATCATAATATTCCTAAAGGGTCGTGTGAGAATTAGAAGGTGCTTATCTAAATCAAGAAAAAAAGGAAATACGTGTGCCTAACATTAAAGTTCCATGTTTCACAAATTTTATACGTCGAAACGAGCTTACCTTTCATAGGTTGTTCCCATTTTATTAGATATCTTTTTTAAGGATTAGTATAAATGGATATAATACATTCTATTCAGTATTCATTTCTGCCCCAGTATGCCCAATCCAGGAGATCTTAGTGGAGTACTACTTAATGAATCTATAATCTACAGTAGTTATTAATAACAATACACAAAATCATTAATGTAATTAAATGTCTCCTCAAATCTCAAAACATATCATATTATTCATCTTAAAGTGTCCCGTAACAATTCCAATTTTTCTCTAATTTCAGACTCTAATCCAATAAAAAAAAAATCCTTTTTATGAAAAAATTATGGTAAATTAGTAGTAGTAATTTCTAATGTTCTTTTGTCAAGGTGTTTATTATTTTTCCCCATTTAACATACTTATTTCTTGACTAATTGTATGATTTTAATTTGATGGTCCATTAGTACTATTTTGACTATTTTCCAATTTGCTAATACAAGATAGTAGTAAAGTAGATTTATACTTGGAACAGCTTGCTGTTTTGATAATGAATGGAACTCGATCATAGCTATAGCTATTTTTCCAGACATTTAAATTATACTCCCATCACCCTAAAATAAGTGTTCCATTTACTATTTACATATATTGTTAAAGAATAATTATATTAAATCGATAGTGTGCAGGTATTAAGTTGGAGAGAGAAAAAAAAAGTAGAAAAAATAGAAAAGATAAAAAATGTAGAGAAAAAAATATGACTGAATATAAATTATGGGTGCATTGACCATGCCTAATCAAAGGAATTGTAATCCCACTGGACAAATATAGATAAATTAACCAGGCCTTTGTGACTTTAGTAAAATATGACTGAATATAAAATAACAAAACAGAATTAAATAATACTCCCTCCATTTTATAAAGTTTGTGAGGGAAAAATAATGAGGGATAAATTTGTCAAAAAAATATGTTCTTTAATTCTATACAAAATAAAAAATACGACAAATTTTATAAAATGGAAGGAGTACTCCACTTGCTTCCTTCTCATCTGTTTTTTGCACATTGATTAATGACGTGAATTGTGGAGGTTTGCTTTGTTCTTTTGAAAGCTTTTCATTTGATTTTTTTGCACATTGATTAATGAATACTCCATCCGTCCCACAAGAATTTACACACTCCATAAAAGGAAATATCTTCATAATCTTCATTCTCAAAATATACTCTTATTTACACATACAGTATGTCATTACTTTTCCACACTCAATCTACTTTTTACTTTACTTTATTTATAAAACTTTACAAAACCATCTCTCAAAACATCACTCATTACACATTTTCTTACACATTTTTTAAATTGTGCGTCATCCCAAATGTGCAAGTTTATATGGAAGGGAGGGAGTATCATTTAATGTGTATTGTGAATTGTTGAGGTTTGTTTCTTTTTTTCAAAAACTTCTCATTTATTTTTTTGCACATTTTTTAATAAATATCATATTATATGTTTAATAAATTGTTTAGATATAGAAAAAAAAAATGTAGAAAAAAATAAAAAAGAGAAAAAATAGAGCGTGTTTATTGAAAAAAAAAGAAGACAACTTTCGATCAAAATTAGCAAAATGGATAAAGGGATGAAAAGACAAAATAGGAAAAGTTGAGTCGAAGAAATTAAGATTAATATCCAAAACGGTGGGCTTCCTTCCATGCCAGAATGTAGCCCTGCAGGAGAGGAGATCCTTATCCGTTAAAATTGTGGGGTGAGGGAATAAGGATCAATGCGAGGGTTTATTCCTTTTCATTGTTTACAACATTTGGACTTTGTATTATAACAATAACTTGTTTCTTTGTTGATTAATTTTGACATTGTAATTATATAACATGCACAGCCACATGAAATGGGTTATTTCATTAATTATATAAATAATATAACATTGTTGGTATAAGAACATCAAATCATATGTTTTAATTTTAGGGCATGTTTATTTTGGGACTCACCCGTTCGGACGTGGGACGTTGTCTTACTTCGGAATTTCACATCCAGATTTCTCCATTCAATTACATCCACCCCTAAAAATACACATACATCCTACTATTACATTCCATCAAACTACTCTTACACAATTTGATTTGACATAAAGTTATGTCACATCCTACTCAAATTCTCAAAACAAACAAACACAATTACGGAGTACTATTTATCAGGATTTCCTCCAACCTACATAATCTCAAAACAAACATCCCCTTAGTGTTTCACATTATAAATTGTTGATATTTGTTGTCATAATCAGGAGCGGAATCAGTGTATGCTCAGGGACCCTCCCCTCCCCTCCCCTCCCCTCTCCTCTATTATATATTATATTAAAATTTAATATTTTAGGTAAAAAATTAAATAAATTGATGATAGATTAGTTTAACACATTATTAAATTTGTAGTAAAATTCATCTCAAAAAACGTTTTTATTGCATTTTGGTACTTATATATAAAAGCGATTATTTTATATGTATTTTAATTATAAAATTAAGGGAAAATACATTTTTTTGTCCTTTAAATTGTATCAATTTTGATTTTCGTCCTCTATGTTTTTCTACTTTGAAATTTATCCTTTATGTTTACAAATGTTAAGAATTTGGTCCTTATTACCAGCCATCACATGTAATTAGTGATGTCTCTTTAATCTTTAAATTTTTTAAATAAAAAAAAAAGACTGACATTTTATCCCAAAAAATAATCTAAATCCCTAAACCATGGATGATAAGAATTCCATCACAGGGTTTTGAATCTGACCTCATCTACCTCACCGTCCGAGAATCCAAGCATGCGCTTAAAGCCATCTTCTAGCCTCCTTTATTCCAACAACTTTGAATTAGGTTCGGTTTATGCTTCCAACTGCTTCGAATAAGATTCAGTTTCTCAATTTTCTGGAGAGCACTGCGAGCAGGGGCAGAATCGAAAAAGTGACGGCGGCTGCCGAATTAGACTGGCGGAGGGGCGGCTAATGCCGAAATCCGCTGGACTCGGACGAAGAACTGGTTAATTTCAAAATATTGAACAACCCAGGAATTAATTAGGTTCAAAAGTTCATTTATCAGCCATGGTAGGACCTTTGGTGATACAAACATGGAGTAATAAAACAGAGAACAAAACATACAATTGTATACTCGTAATAAGAAAACATAAATTTGACCCAAATTTTCATTAGTTAATACTCCAAATCATATGGATACATACTCGATCAAAGTCAGAATTACATAAACAATCTATCTTCTATTACATAATCATCTAATTAATTTTCCCAATTTTCTCAAGCTATTACATCTATTAAATCACGTTTTTGCTTCTACAAAAACTGAATTGTGCACCTTGCTCTTGGGGTATGCATGGGAGGATCACTCATTCAAAAAAGTCACACCCACCACCACCTCTCTGTAAAAGAATACGCGATTTGTTGGTAATCCATTGATTTGCAGGTAGAATTAAGATTTGTAGTTAGATGGAGTGGGACGACGATTTGCAGATTTGTGAGCCCTCGATTTGTAGGTAGAATCAAGATTTGCAGTTAAGATTGAGTTGGGAAATTTTGCAGATTTGTAGAAGGATGAAGAACATAAATTCTTATCATCGATGGTTTAGGGATTTTGATTCTTTTCCAGAAAAAAATGCCACAATGTTTTTCTTTTTGTTATTTAAATTTTTTTAAAATTAAAGTCACATCACTAATTACTTGTGATAGCAGGTGATAAGGACTAAATTCTTAACATTTGTAAATATAAAGGACAAATTTCAAATTAGAAAAATATAGAGGATAAAAATCAAAATTGATACAACTTAAGGGACAAAAAAATGTATTTTCCCTAAAATTAAACTCAAAATAAAACAAGAATCATTTTTATATTATTTTAGTATTTTCTAAACATGTTTGCAATTAATAGTAGTATTATATAAATAAATAAACAAAAACTTAGAACTTTCAAAAAAAAAAAAAAAGATTAATAGAAGAACATATAACTAATTAATAGTTTAATTTGATAATTTTTTTAATTGTACATCGTTACATTAAACAAAATAAATAAATAAAATATTTGTTGTTCAATAATTTATGTGTTCATTTATTTAATTATTTATACTAGACGGCACGATAAACAATAAATATATATATATATATATATATATATATATAATATAGCCCAATAAATTGAGACATATTGATGTATTTGAATAATTTGTTAATTAATATTAATGTATTTTGATGAAAACATAATAATATACATAAATATTATAATTATACATATGTTATTGCTTTGAATTATTTAATTTTTTTCAACTCTCTAATCTCAAGTTCTGGATTTACCATTGGTCACAATAAAAAGAACTATACATGTTAATGATTCAATAGAGTGATGGAACATCGAACTAAGAATCTATAATTCTATTGTAAATAAATTCTATTCTTGTATATAAACTCGTAACTATATAACATCTCATAAATATAGACATAGGAATATAAATCATGTTATTTAATTATCACATTCAATTACTTTACAAATTTGGACATGTTATGGCAAGTCTGCAGATATGATTATGCCAAAATAATTTTTATTACCCAACTAAAAATTTATAGAGGAGTGAAGGTATTTGCATCTTTAATCATATCATCCCTATTCATTCATATGGTATGACCCATCAAATTATCACCAATCCGGATCCGTGGCGCAATGGTAGCGCGTCTGACTCCAGATCAGAAGGTTGCGTGTTCGATTCACGTCGGGTTCAAAACCCCGAAATTCGGATCTAGTTTTTAATTTTATTTTTCAAAATTGATATTTTGCTGATCTTCAATTTAAGCCCTCCCCAGTCCCACCCTAGTTCTCAGCAATCCCCTTTTTTATTTATCGATTCAGTTTCTTGCAACTTCAATGGCATTGTTCGGCAAGTTCCGATCACCGTTACTGCGCCGGCATCGACTTCTGTGCACATCAGTCCTGCCTCCACTCGACACCAAAGAGAGATCCCGGAAAGCACTCTCTCTCATCCGCTTCGAGCGAAACCCTGAACGCATCCTCGATATCTGCCGATCCGCCGCCCTTTCGCCGGACTCGCAGCTCGACCGAATTATCTCCTCAAAAGCCATTAGAAAGCTTAGAGAAATGAACAATTATGAAGGCATTCGGTCCCTCATTAAAGAGTCCATGAACCAACTCAATTGCAACTCTGAGCGCTATGCTTCACATTTCATAATTCTCTACGGCCACGGGGCTCTCATCAACGACGCTGTTAAGTTGTTCGACGAAATGCCTGAGATGGGTATAGAGAGAAACACCAAGACTTTGAACTCTCTGCTGTTTTCTTGCCTTTTGGCGGGAGATTATGCCAAAATGAAGAGAATTTTTCTAGTTTTCCCTAAAGAGTACGGGCTGGAGCCCGATTTGGAGACGTACAACACTATTCTGAAGGGAATCTGCAATTCGGGCAGCTCAAATGAAGCACACGCCATATTGGCTGAAATGGAGAGGAGGGGTGTCCAACCTAATAAGACAACATTTGCCATTGTGATTGCAGGGTTTTACATGGAGGAGAATTTCATGGGCGTAGGGAAGATGCTGCAGTTGATGAAGAGATACAATATGCAACCAGGGATCAGTATCTATAACGTTAGGATTCGGAGCTTGTGCAAACTTAAAAGATCGACTGAGGCAAAGGCATTGCTGGATGGAATCTTATCTCGAGGTTTGAATCCGAATTGTGAAACGTATAGCCATTTGATCTACGGGTTTTGTCGTGAAGGGAAACTGGACACTGCCAAGAACTTGTATAAAGAAATGGTTGATAGAGGATTGAAGCCAGGAGAAAGTGAGTGCTATTTCACAATGGTTTATTATCTGTGTGAAGGAGGAGATTTCGAGGGGGCGTTGAGCATCTGTAAGGAGTGTATGTTGAATGGCTGGGTACCAAATTTTACAAGTATGAAGTCTCTTGTGGATGGGCTTGTGAGCATGAACAAGGTTGATGATGCAAGGGAAATCATTGGGGAGGTGAAGAAGAAATTTTCCAGGAATGCTCATATCTGGAATGAGATTGAGGACAGATTGCCTAACTAGTTTTTTTTTTTGCTTTGTTGGTGAATCTACCTACTGCAACTGAATTGCCTTCTTGTGAAGTTGCATATCATCTTCAAAGAGATTTACTAATGTTAAAATCTTATATCAAAATTTGAATAAACAAAAAAGATTTAGATTTGAAATCTTAGTAATTCATTCAGAATCTAGAATTTTGAAATAAATATGGATAGTTGAAGGATTCTACATGTATAATTCCCTTTTTTTTTTTTACACATATGTACTTGTACGGTAAAATGGAGGATATGCATGATGTAAAAATATGTGTAATTCATGAATAGTTTTATGTGCCAATCTTTGGCTTATTTACTAATGTTAAAATGGGTTGTGCGTGCTGAAATGAATTCCATCTTGCTCTGTTTCTGTGTTTGTTACTCAATTTTAGCATTCCCGATACGAGTCATTATATATGAATAATTTGAGACATTAGACGGTGCATTGTTTCACTTGATAGTGTAATACTTGAAAGATGCTAATTGAAGTTACTAATATACTCAAATAATGTTATGATTGTAGTTTTTTTTTAAACTGTTTAAAATGCTTGGGATTGTTTTAGAAAGAACCGACTTTTTGAGTTTGTTATATTTTCCTATTTTGATTTTGCTATATAAGTTTTTTTAATCAATAATGTACATATTGAAAACCTTTAGATGTTCCACACCATACGCCCCTTTATACAAATATCTTATATACTTAGCCTTTGATAGCCTTGTCTAATTAGCATATATCTTAACTTTAAGATTTATAAGCAATCTAGTTTTGTCAATGAGTGTTTGATAGCCTATCATTTTGCTCTGTCCTCAATCGATTTCGATTTTTACATCGATCGAACTTTCTTCAACGAAATCTTCTCTGCCGATTAGCTCTTCGCCAATGGCAGAATCCTCCTTGTCCAAATGAAGAAAAAAATCAACCCTCCCAAACAAATTAACCAAACCAAATCGAGGAAAACAACAAAAACACCCAAAAGAAGTGGTTAATTGAGTTTCTGTCAAATGAAGAAGAGGAAACACATACCTACTTCATCATCATCATTTTCTTAACACATAGCAAATCACCTTTCGCAGTCAACAAGATCGTTCAAGTGGAGAATCGCTAGGATTTCATCTTAGCGGCTTGAAAGATCAGCAAAAAAATCTTATGAATTTTTGTTACATTTATTTTTGTTATATATACCAAGGAGTATTTTTGTCCAATTATGAGCAGTGTTTAAGTCAGATTAAATATCTTACCCTTTTTTTTATAGATTGGACCACACGGGCTTTCTTCTTCATAATCTCGGGCCTACCAGATTAAAAGTATATGCTATCAAACAACTTACTAGACCTGAGATGCACTCAATTTAGCCTCAATCTTGCCCATCAAACAGGCCTTTGTAAATGAAGTGCTAATATGATTTGTTAACAAGTTTTTTATGTTCTCTTTCAAGGTCATTGGATATGTAAAAAGTTGTTTACTGGCCACATTTTTACCTTTCTTGCTCGTACCCATCTACTCCAAACCACAAATATACATGCCACATTCTTGCAAAACAAAATCTTAAAATGAAATGAAAGCACGTTCTAGAGAATCTGATTGGTTGCATTTATTGCGTGGACTGTGTAATAATGTTATGTTACAGTTTTATGGTTTACGCTTTGTCAAGAATATCTGAAAACAAACCATCGTTGCATCCTGCCAAACTAATACAGTAACTAAAAAAGAAAACCATCTTCTCAACTTTCATCAGCAGGGGGGGTAGTCTATGTATGCCCAGATTTTGATGTGGATAAAAATGAAGGGAGGAAGATGTAAAATGGTTTTATTATACCCCTTGGTGCAGTAAACTATAGAGACATCTCCGTATCTAGTTTACGAGCAAAAGAATAAAAAAATTCTACATCTCATGCTAAAGAAGAAAAAAAATTATAAATCAGCATCATCACTTGTACAGGAAGCTAGCCTATTGGGTTCTTCACGTTCATAACTCAAGTCTTGTTCATAAGTGCAGCAGCTCCATTTCTCCAGTGCTGTACCCCATATGCTGCAGTTGAAGCTACCGTTGTAGAAGCCACTAACCAACTGCACCAACCACCAAAATAACATGATCATCAGCAAAAGTAGACTAAACCTAGTTGTATTGAGGAGCAAATTTACCTCAAATAGTTAATATAAAGCTGAGTTTCTTCACTTCCAAATCCTGGTTGAAGTAGAGCAGCAGCCACGAGAGCCAGCTGAAAAACTGTATTTACCTATTTACACAAAAGAAGAAAAAAAACTTCAGATATAGAATTCGGTGACGTCATTGAGGACATCAATTAGGGACTCATGAAATAGCAACAGCTCAATACTTAACAACTGTAGCACAAAACTAAAAAATCACCACATCATATTGCAAATGAGAGAAAGACGTCTATATTATAGCAAATGGTCTAAGAAGGATCAACTTTCAAGCTATTAATTTGATTCTTGGTGCACAAACAAGAATTCATATGGTAAAAATGTACCTTGCTTATCAAAAGAGGCTCAACCTTCTGCGAATGGGCTCCAGTGAGGTTGAAGAAGTCACGCCAACTGTTCCACTAATAAAGAATAAAATTGTAAAATGTGAATTAGCATGAGATTTAGGTAACAATCGAGGAGATATAAAACTGATATTGAGAATTCACCTCCCAATTCAAACTGCTAGCTCTTTTATAGAACGCACCACCAACAAGACCAACGTCACGCAACACCACAAGTGCAACCAGTCCAGCTTCATGTGACATGGAACAAATATTTTAGAAGATAGTTGAAGTAGAAAGTAGGTTATCTAATTCTGCGTCCATTACAGTTTCAAAGTGAACAAGTAAGAACCCCCAATCTTCAACTATAAGTGCAGAATGGAAATATGTTATCAAAATTATACATACTCAACCTAACAATCAGCCAAAAGATCTAACTCCCCCTCCTCCCCAAGTCTTCTTCCCCGTTCTTTGTTATCCCTAATAAATGAATCCCAACCACTACTTTATGTCTCATCTGTAAATACACTCAGCCGCCTTAAACCTCACAGAAGTAAACGTTGAATAAGAATGTGACTAACACAAATAAGAAACTGATCCACTTAACTCATTCCCCTCCTTTTTTATTCAACAGTTGATATATGTAAAATATTCTGCATACATGGCAGCAGGTCTCGCCCCCTTCTCTCTTGGGAGCATTATGGAACATATGTTGTTGTTAAATAGATGGTAAGCAGAGTTAATAAATAAGGAAGCAAAGAGTTAAAAGAAGACATTTACTTACGATGTAGAAGATCCTTATCCACCATTGCCAGAGCAACACATCCAATTAAAACCTACATAAAGTTGAAAGCAACAAAAGTAACTAACTACTAATGGAAATTCTCAAATAAAATATGAAACCATTGACATGGTATTTGAGGGCAATCAAGAATCTATTACTACTATTTCTAAAGAATTTGAACCTCACCTTGTCTGCGAGAGGATCAAGATAGGACCCAACTGCAGAATTGATTCCCATTTTTCTAGCCACGTAACCATCTAACTGAAAATCGAATAAACGTATTGGGTCAGAAATATTGTCGAATATTTGCATTTGATAATGCTAAAATAGAACTTTCCTCAATGTTGCAATCAATAATACTCAAAGGAAAGAATAACATCATACCCAATCAGTAGCTCCCGATATAGCAAGTCCAATAAAGGCGGCGGAATACATGTCATTTATGATCATCCTGCATAAGAATGGCTCTATTAAAGGTTGGAATACTAAGCTGACACTAAATAACAACAAACACGAAATGCAATTTTGAAGTTGCACCTTGAAACAAATTAAATAGGCCAAACTCTTATATTCACAAGTCCCCCAACCCAAATAACCAAAGAAACAGGAGGCCACTAGTTAACAGCCAAAACATCTATCATAACCACATTTTTCAATAACCTGTACCATTCTGAATCACATGATTGCCTATGCATTATTGAAATTTAGGAAAATAATTGACATCAGAAGTTTCCGACTATGACAATCTATTTATAAAAGTGCAATAAAAAACTCCCCCTCGCAACATTAGTATCTGCTGACTGAAGACAAAACTAAACATATCAGCAACAAATTGCACTTCTTACTTGCATACTCAGGAGTCACTGTCAGAAGCTCATACGATAGAGTGGCCAAGCCAATCAACACATCAAATTACTTTAGTTCTATGCGAATTATATAACCCATATTAAACAGATACATGAATTTACGGAGTTGAAATCTTACCATCCAAGAAATGGACCAGAAAGCAGCCGAGCGAATGAAATAAAATTAGGGAGATTCAAGAAACTGTGACTAATCCCATCGTCGCCAGTAGCTTCAATTTTAGCCACATTTCTAGATTCCTCCCTATTCCTCTCATCCAAAAGCCTCGGGACACCATACCGAAGATTATATGGGAATGCGGGTCGGTGAAGTAATTTTAGGGCACGGAGTTTAAGGAAATGCAAAACGGCGTCGGATTGCAGGTGGAGAGGGGTGGCGGACTGGGAGAGCTTCCAAGGAGGATTGAATAGAAAGAGTGGGCCCTCCACCGGAAAGAGAGGCCTTGATCGGAAGAGAAAGTGGCGGCGAATATACCTCTTACTGGGTAGCAAAAACGAAGTTGGAATTGGGGAGGGAGATGTGATAGAGAGAGAAGTGAAAGCTCTGGAGGGATCGTAATTGGAGCGGTTTTTGGTAGATTGAGAAACTAGGGTTTTGAGTGATCTGAAGATGGCCATTAACGAATTTTCTTTGCATTGTCGAGAGGGTTTGAAAGTTGCAGGGTTTTGGACAGACAGGACGGGAAAACATACATTGCGGTGACACGTGTCAACGTCGTGCTATGCCACGTGCTTCGGCCGTTCTTAAAATCGCATTTTCTGCTTCTTTTCCAAATTCCAATCCACTAAAGTCGCAATTAGTCGTTGGCTTAGAAATTAATGACTGGCGATTCTTTGAAAGCGCGCGCTTGTATAATAGCGGGATCACAAAATAGAACAAGTCAACTTCTATTCCCCCCCCCCCCACCCCATTTAAACTTATAACTTTGTAGGTGAAAGAGAACAATATGTAAAAGGAGTATAAAAATATTTGATTCAACTTCAAGTGATTATTATAAAATTTGCACCCCTATTTATAGGTCTCAATACAAGTTTGAGAAGATGAAATGAGAGGTCCACTATAAATGTAGGTACATGAACAACCAAAGGACACATAGTGGATATTAAAGAGGAAGTAATAGACATTCATACAAATAAATATTATTCATAACACTCCCCCTTGAATGTCCATTCGATAAAATTATGCCTCGTTAAAATTCAATGAGAAGAAACGCGTATTAACTCCCCCTGATGATTACATCACTTCACATCCTTAAGACGACGCACTCCAATTTTGTACCTCAATTTCTCAAACGTTGAAGTAGGTAAAGACTTGGTAAATAAATCTGTCAAATTATCACTTGAACGAATTTGTTGCACACTGATGTCACCCTTTTGTTGAAGATCGTGAGTAAAAAAGAATTTAGGATCAATATGTTTTGTCCTATCACCTTTGATAAATCCTTCTGTTAGTTGGGCAACACATGCAGCATTGTCTTCATATATCACAGTTGGGTTATCTTTCACTGAGTTTAATCCACACTGTCTACAAATATGGCGTGTGACGGAACGCAACCAAACACATTCACGACTTGCCTCGTGAATTGCTAGGATCTCTACATGGTTAGATGAAGTAGCAACTAGAGCTTTTTTAACAGAACGCCATGAAATAGTTGTACCTCCATATGTGAACAAATAACCTGTTTGGGATCGAGCTTTGTGCGGGTCTGATAAGTAGCCTGCATCTGCATAACCAACTAAACAAGGTTCTGATGAGTTTGAAAAATATAAACCCATATCCATTGTTCCTCTAGGGTATCGAAAAACATGTTTAACACCATTCCAATGCCTACGAGTTGGAGAAGAACTATATCTTGCTAATAAATTAACATCAAATGATATATCAGGCCTTGTGTTGCTAGCAAGATACATTAGTGCACCTATTGCACTCAAATGTGGTACTTCTTGACCAAGCAGTTCTTCATTTTCTTCGCGGGGTCGAAATTGATCTTTCGCTACATTCAGTGACCGCACAACCATAGGTGTGCTTAAGGGATGTGCTTTATCCATATAAAACTGTTTCAACACTTTCATAACATAAGTGGATTGATGCATAAAAATCTCATTATCAAAGTGTTCAATTTGAAGACCCAAACAAAATTTTGTTTTACCAAGATCTTTCATTTCAAATTCCCTCTTGAGGGAAGCCACGACCTTTAATAACTCTATAGGAGTTTCAATGATATTCAAATCATCAACATATACAACAATAATCACATATTCACAATCCAAATCTTTTAATAAAAACACAAGGACATATAGGATCATTGTTATACCCCTCCTTAATCAAGAATGCACTCAAACAATTGTACCACATGCGACCAAATTGCTTTAATCCATATAAGGATTTGCTCAACTTGACTGAATATATGTTTTGAAAATTCTCGTTTTTCATTAAAGGTACCTTTAATCCCCCAGGGATTGTCATGTAAATATCTTTCTCTAATGAGCCATACAAATAAGCTGTAACGACATCTGTTAGACGCATTTCAAGTTTTTCTTGCACTGCCAGACTTATTAAATAACGAAAAGTTATTGCATCCACCACAGGAGAGTAAGTCTCCTCATAATCAACACCTGGCCTTTGGGTAAAACCTTGCGCGACAAGCCGGGCTTTATACCTCACGATTTCATTTTTCTCATTTCTTTTTCGTACGAATACCCATTTATGCCCCACGGGTTATATACCATTAGGTGTACGTACAATAGGTCCAAAAACTTTTCGTTTAATAAGAGATTGCAATTCTGCACTTATTGCGTCTTTCCACATTGACAAATCATCTTGTTTCCTACATTCATCAATAGACGTAGGTTCAGAATCCTCATCATCTTCCATTATATTGAGCGCTACATTATATGCAAAGATATCATCGACATCTATTTCATTTCGGCTCCATCTTTCTCCCGTTCTGACATAATTGATCGATATTTCATCATTTCTAGGCGCCTGAAATTTATCAATTACTTCAATATCATTTTCTGAGACTTTAAGTAGTGTGTCAGATTTTTCAATAGGAGTGTTCACATTATGGCCATCCTCATTTGCTCTTCTTTTACGAGGATTTTTGTCTTTGGAACCGAGAGGTCTACCACGCTTCAGGCGTGCCGTAGACTCATTTTTCTAATGTAAGATGGTCTTTCAGGGACATCAATTTTGTTAGGAGCATTAACACCTGGAATATGAGATTTTGTAACTCTTTTAAGGTCAGTAAATGCGTCTGGCAGTTGGTTCGCAATCTTTTGTAAATGAATTATCTTTTCAACTTCAAGTTCACATTGCTTTGTACGAGAATCCATGCAATTCAATGATAATTCATTCCAAGAAATATTCTTTGCCAGCTGCTTACTTTCCCCCCCAATGTTGGGAAAATTGTCTCATCAAAATGACAATCGACAAACCTTGCCGTGAATAGATATCCAGTCAATGGTTCTAAATATTTAATAATAGATGGAGATTCGTACCCAACATATACCCCCATTCTCCTTTGGGGACCCATCTTTGTGCGTTGTGGTGGAGCAATCGGTACATATACAACACATCCAAAAGTTCTTAGATGAGAAATATTTGGTTCCTGACCTTGAACCATTTGTACGGGGGAAATGCTATGATAACCTGTTGGTTTGATGCGCACAAGTGCTGCCGCATGCAATATAGCATGACCCCAAGCTGAAATGGGGAGTTTAGATTTCATCAATAATGGTCGGGCAATCAATTGAATACGCTTTATAAGCGATTCAGCAAGACCGTTTTGTGTATGGACATGAGCAACTGTATGCTCAATATGTATTCCAATTGATAAGCAATAATCATTGAAAGCCTGGGATGGAAATTCACCAGCATTATCAAGACGGATTGTCTTAATTGCATTATCAGGAAACTGTGCTCGCAATCGTATTATTTGTCCCAATAATTTTACAAAAGCCAAATTGCGAGATGACAATAAACATACATGTGACCACTTAGTCTATGCATCAATCAATACCATAAAATACCTAAATGGTCCAATTGGCGGATGTATAGGTCCGCATATATCCCCTTGAATTCGTTCTAAGAATATAAGATTTTCATGCTCAACTTTAGCTGGTGACGGTCTTACAATTAATTTCCCCTGTGAACAAGCAGCACGTGAAAATTCATTGGGATGTACTAGTATTTTTCGATTTTTCAATGGATGCCCACATGAATTTTCTACAATTTTTCGCATCATTATGGAATCGGGATGGCCCAACCGGTCATGCCAAACATTATATTCGGTAGTAACCTTTTGGTTTACTACGACATAAATTTCAATTGTTCTTATGCTCGTGCAATATAAACCCCAGGACAAAGCGGGTAATTTTTCCAACATACATTTCTTTCCCGCAACAATTGTAGTAATATTAAGATACTCAATATTGCCTTCATTCGGAGTCTCAAGATGATATCCATTCAAACGAATATCTTTAAAACTCAATAAATTTCTTTGACACTTTCCAGAGAATAAGACATCATTTATAATGAATTTTGTCCCTCCAGGTAATTGAATAGTGGCTCTTCCAAAACCTTCAATTATTTTTGTACAACTGGATATTGTATTTACATTAGCTTCTCCCCATTTTATATTTGAGAAGAATTTTTTATTGTTGAATATAGTGTGCGTAGTAGCACTATCCACGAGACATAGATCTCCATCTTCTTCCTTAAAAGTTGATGTTGCCATACCATTTTCCATTTCTTATAAAAAAACAAAAGAAATACATAGTAAGACATTTAAAATCTAATTATTTTTATTTTATTTTTAAGGTAAATGAAAATATAATAGTCACTCATATTACAAAGGACAAAAATACTAAGACATTGCATAACATAAGAAAACAAATACTACATAATAGATTATTGAAAGGAAATTATGATTGAGTATTAGAACGATCTAATTTCCACCTTCAGGGTGGGTAAGGTAATCAGCAACATCCAATTGTGTTATGTCAAACATCTCATTATCAAACTCACTATTCACAAAATTTGTTTCAATTTTTTTTTTTCTTTTCCCTTGATCGATTCTTGATATAGGTTAATGAGATGCTTAGGCATGCGACATGTCCTAGACCAATGTCCATTCGCCCCACATCGATGACAAGTGTCATATTTGGGCTTTGTATCAAGTGAGTCATTCTCTTTCCTTTGATGTTCAAAAAAATGTTTTCCTTTGTGGGGGCCTTTAAAATTCTGACGGGAATTATAATCATTTTGAAATCTGCCTCGGCCAAATCCACGTCCTCGGCCACGTCTCAGTCCATGTCCGCGTCCCCGACCTCGTCCACGTCCACGTCCCCTTCCACGACCGTTATAGGAATCATGATTATTATAAAACGAGACAACATTCATTTCGGGGAGTGGAGCAGAACCAGTTGGACGAGATTCATGATTTTTCATCAAAAGCTCATTATTTTGCTCAGCCACCAAGAGACATGAAATTAGTTCAGAATATTTAGTAAAACCCTTCTCACGATATTGTTGTTGCAAAAGCACATTAGAAGCATGAAATGTGGAGAAGTCTTTTCAAGCATATCATCATCAATAATATTTTCTCCACATAATTTTAATTGAGAAGTGATTCTAAACATAGCTGAGTTATACTCACTCACTGATTTATAATCTTGCAATTTTAAATGCAACTAATTATAACGAGCCTTTGGCAAAATCACTGTTTTTTGGTGATCATACCTTTCTTTAAGATTCGTCCACAATTCAAGTGGATCTTTCAATGTGAGGTACTCAGTTTTTAATCCTTCATCAAGATGGTGGCGAAGGAAAATCATGGCTTTAGCCTTATCTTGATTAGATGCTTGATTTGCAACTTTTATGGAATCTCCAAGACCCATGACATCCAAATGAATTTCAACATCAAGAATCCATGACAAATAGTTTTTTCCGATAATATCAAGAGACACAAATTCAAGTTTTGTCAAATTCGACATGATGGAAACTATCAAATAAACAAGAGATTGATTAATTTCAAGAACAAATGATCATCAAAATAGTAATAAGATAAGAGGTGACAAATAAATATTGTTAGATAATATATTCTAAATATTTCAATACATAACTTCGTACAATACCTGAAATTGGTCACTATCTTAATATCGTCGGTAGAAAAGTTTTACGAGCCTCATGCTGATAACGTGTTGTGAAACAACTTAAACTTATAACTTTGTATGTAAAAGAGAACAATATGTAAAAGGAGTATAGAAATATTTGATTCAACTTCAAGTGATTATTATAACATTTGCACCCCTATTTATAGGTCTCAATACAAGTTTGAGAAGATGAAATGAGAGGTGCACTATAAATGTAGGTACATGAACAATCAAAGGACACATAGTGGATATTAAGGAGGAAGTAATGAACATTCATACAAATAAATATTATTCATATAACATATTTCTCATTTACCTACTCATCAAAAAAATAAATAAGAACACATGTATTTGTAGGGTTAAAAAAAAAAAAATTATTGATCTTATGGTTAAATTTAAAAAAAATGTAATTAATTTATTTTTAAAAAATGTAAAACGTTATATAATTTCTTTTAAAAAAAAGGTTAAAACTACTTATATTATGAATAAGAAAGAGTATTTTCCAATTACAGAGTTTAAAGAAGTAAAAAAGAAAAGGGATTCATTATTGACATGAGTAATTAATAGCATCTTTTACAAAAGGTTTTACTTTAAATTAACTTGTCATAATTATTTAAAATCAAGTACACACAGTAAATTTTCCAGTAATTTGAAAATTGTAATGATTTAGTGTCTATGGGTAATTACTAATTTGTAGAGGACAATGGGCCATTAATTATTTGTGTCCCACCCTAACTGCAAACAACTTCGTTTAAATGCCGTATAAATTTCAAGTTTAATAACCACTTTTAAATTGTACTCCGCAGTGTTGGGTACATGTTTCACTATTTATACTTGTAAATTTTAAAAAAATGTTAATTGATGAAAACATTTCAATAGTGATGGGATATATCATATATCCTTGTTTGTGGGGGCTAAAATAGGGATCAAAATTCTTTGTTAAAGTGGGGGCATGAGTAAGAGATACGATCAAATAGTCTTTTTCGACAAGTTTGGTATCGATCAATAATTTGTCAACTTGATTATGTGTAGATATTTGTTCTTATTTATTATGTGTTGAGGCTTTCACATCCCTTTGAGGAAAGGGGGGGAACTTGAGGGGATCAAATCAGCAGAAGAGCACCTACCACTTCGCATGTGGATGAGTTTGCATGATGGAGTGTGAGTAATTGAAGTTAAATAATAATTAGTTTAATCGGGAGAGAGTTAATTGCTAGATCGACAATATTAAACACCAATTAAACAAAGGTCATTTAGGAGATTGACGAGGGGACGAAATGTAAATATTAGTAATCGTATTGAAAGTGTTTATGTGTTCACGATCCTATGAGCTTGTGTTATTACGTGTTCATCTAAACTTCAAAATGAATTGGTCTACCTGTAACATACATAAAGTCATTAGTTAAAATCTTGTAGTTAATCCACTAAGTCATTAGTGATTCCACATAGAAGACATTCAAAACAATTCTCTCATCTTTGCACTTTGCAAACGAAAGTTAGTGTTAATTGTTGCTTATTGTTTAGTTTAGATTATTGGTACTTGCTTAATTGTTAATGTTGTTTAAAAATCCAAAAAGAATTTGAGTAGCCTATAAAATATCAGAACAACACATAATTTTGAGGATCCATACTCTTTCAGGTCCTAGGTTCGATCGATACAACTAATTATAAATCATATACCATCTTGAATTATAATGATCTCATGCACTTTTGAATAAGTAATTATTTATACTAAAAACATGAAAAATACGAAAAAAGTGTTATTACATACACTATTCATTGTTTTGTTGATTAGGTGGCTTTTGATGTAGAGGTTGGAATTTTCAACATTTAAAACGAATCGAAGCGACGAAGGGCTGAATCTCAGAGGATCGTTGCAGCAAGGCCACTCTGCCGCTTACAATACTCCGTCGCGTATTTAAGTCGTATTAGAGGGCTTTTGATGCCCATTAATAAAAGTTCATTTTGGTTCAAATTAAAAGTGGGGCCACGAGATGAAGATATTTTTTGCCCCATCATGCAAAAGCCTAAAACTTAGTTTTCAAAATGTTATTTTTACATCAATCGACGAATTTAAATTCTCCATTCTCATGTGTTATGTTATATGTCATATATAAATCATTACATAATTTGAAGTATTGAATATAAAGTTATTTGAGTACAACTAAAAGTGAAAGATTCCATGTGCCAATGCTTAACAACATTTTAAAACCAATTTGCACATTGCTTCATATAATTTATAAAAAATAATTAAGATTATAAAAATTAGTCGTGTAGGGGTCCTTCCCCTCTTCATAGTCGTGTAGGATAGTACTATTCTACATATATAAAAATTTGGCTGTCACAAGTTAGTTGTGGCATGCAACACCATTAAATGCTCATATTAAATAAAACCCACGTCACAATTGAAGACACATATATTTCCTAATTGCAATTTGATATTTTTATCCATGTAATTATACATACTATACTAGACAAAATTGTTTTATGTGATAAAAATAAAAAATATTGTCCAAAGAAAATGTAAAATATTTAGCTAGTCCGAGAAAAGCGAGCCCAATCCAACGTGGTATGTTGTCATTAAGGTGCCTAAAAAGTAGTTGTTCCCATGATTTATTGGTCTATTTTTCATCTTCTCAAAATCCTCATTCAAAATAATTTTTTCCTCTCAACTGTTTCTCCATTAACTCAAAATCTGCACACAATTCCTTCTTTAGTGATTGTTCTTGGTGTTAATTCCTCTTTCAACTGTGCCACATAATCATAATCATATGATATGTAGGCACACAGGAAAGATAGAAAATCAAGACTAATTAGGAAATAGGGTAGCATGGTAATGATTTTGGAATCATAACAGTTAATCAATCTTCACACAAATTCATACAAAGGTGGGAGGAGGCAAGGCAATGAGCATTCTATCTTGTTGCAGGATTCAACGAACCGATACAATGAGAAAATCTTCTCTTAAAAATACAAAAAGCTTCATTCATCATCCTCGTCAAATCAAGGACACCAATATTAACAACTATGATGCTGCTGCAGATTCATTTCCCCGAAGTGTATCCATCAACACAGGTAATTAATTAGTTAATTAATATACATCAAGATTGTTGCATTTTCTTGTCCTAAAACTTGTCTGGAATGATAATACATACAGGTGGTGTCATAAAACAAAGGATAGTTGCAGAAGATATAGTCAAGCATGGCAAAGTGAGGGTTCCGACAGAGGTGTTAACTTTCCGGGAAGTAGCAGCCGCCACCGACAACTTCAACCCTGAATTGCTCTTGGGAGAAGGGGGATTTGGGAGGGTCTATAAGGGATACCTCAAGAGAACTAATCAAGTAAGGATCTTTTTTAAATAAAAAATGAATTCATCATGATCATGTTGTAACATATTGGTTTGTTTTGAAGATTGTGGCTGTGAAGCAGCTGGATAGGAATGGTGTTCAAGGAAATAGAGAGTTTCTAGCAGAGGTTCTAACATTGAGCCTCGTTCACCACCCAAATCTCGTGAATTTGATTGGATATTGTGCTGATGACGGCAGAGGATATTGGTGTATGAGTACATGCCTAATAGATCTTTAGAAGATCATCTTCTTGGTAAGAATGAGCTGCACTTGAGTGGATTTCATCAATCTTGAAGTTTTAACAAGTTAATTAGTTGAAATGTTTTTTTGACAGACTTGTCTCCGAGTACGAAGCCTCTTGATTGGTACACGAGGATGCGGATAGCTAAAGGCGCAGCTCAAGGACTAGAGTTCTTGCACGACACTGCGAATCCTCAAATCATATACCGCGATTTTAAGGCCTCCAACATTTTATTGGACGAGAATTTCAGTCCCAAGCTTTCGGATTTTGGGCTTGCTAAGTTGGGTCCCACGGGTGGGCAGGATCATGTTTCGACGAGGGTGATGGGGACGTACGGATACTGTGCACCAGAGTATGCGAAGACGGGGCAGTTAACAAGTAGATCAGATGTGTACAGTTTTGGAGTGGTGTTTCTGGAAATCATATCAGGGAGAAGAGCTATTGATAACAGAAAACCACCTGATGAGGAGCATCTTGTTGCTTGGGTAAGTTATTAGTATGAACTTGGTTCACACAAGTATTACTCTTTTAATATTTGAATACTAGTAATAAGATGAGGTGGAATTTTGCAGGCAAAACCTTTGTTTAAAGACAGGAGAAAGTTCACTATGATGGCGGATCCATTGCTGGAAGGGAATTACCCGAAGAAAGGTCTGTATCAGGCTCTTGCTGTTGCAGCAATGTGTATCCAAGACGAAGCCAGCACTCGTCCCCTTATCGGGGACGTCGTCACTGCCCTCGAATACTTAGCCATCAACACAGATGACACTGCCTTTGGTGATATGGATGAGTAGAAAGAAAAGCCCTTTACACCTGATTCTGCAGTTTTTTAATGTGTAATCTACTTTTACTATTGTGCAAGAGCGATGAACCCAAAATCAAAACTGTAATACCAGAGTGAGGATTGTGATTTTGTAATGGAAAAACAGTTGCAGAAAATATATACTCCTCCTATATATTTCAGACCAATATTGCCAACACCAACACTCCAATGTATAGAAAAAAAAATCATGCAAGAATTATTAAATTAAACATCAAATCTCTTGGAATCACGCCTAAGATTGAGATAAGAAAAGCCACGAATTTCATTCAACTGCTCACTCTCTGCAACAGAGCAGATATTCTTCTTTTTATTCCTTCTTCTCCAAGAGGCCATTGAAAACCATGAAATTCGACTCCCCGAGTCTTGAGAGGTTTGATTTTCTTCAAGTTTCCTGAAGTATTCAATCTCCCTCTTCAGAAGTGATCCAATGGTTCCACGAGTTCCCACCTCCAATGGTACCTTCCCAGCCATTCGATATCATCCAACTGATCCGTTTATACGTTTCTTGAAATATAGCTAGCTAGCAAACTATATCAATCCATCATATATGCTTTGTCTAAAAGTATAGTTGGATAGCGTGAGATCGATATTGCATGATAGGGATCTGCTTTTCTTCTTTGCCATGTGCATTATGATTACGCTATGGACCAAATAATAATTATGTTCTATTATTACCACTAATCACTCTTATCACTTCAAAACCGCCCCCCACTATTACAAACCAAATTGATTGATGAATTGATGGAAAAACAAAAGTGTTTTATGGCTTTAGACTCGGTTTGGTGTTTTGGTTGAGGGGGGTTTTAAGAGTATTGGCGATCAATCAAGTCGATTTACTTTTAGGTGAGCAATTCAAAGACTTAATACATTCATCACTTCTCTTTATTATGAAAACACCACATCCAATTTTTTATCCTTCACCTTTTTTTTTTGAAAAATAATAATATCACTGTTATGGTAATGATGAGAACCATTTTGATGGTGATGGAAATCATTAGAAAAAAATTGATGTTCATGCTTGTCTGAAATAGTTCATGGAGGTAACTTTAATCAATTTTTAAAAGGCATATTAGTTGTTTAATGAAAACAAATACTACTGTAGTATTAGTTATTTTATCACATGTGGATCAATTACACATCAAAACTGATTTTTACATAAGATCAATTCAAGTTTAGTCCCCACCCTTAAGTAACAACTTTCTCATTTGAATTTTTTACTCCATACATCGGATTTGACATTCTTGTCCGAGGAAAAAGTTCTGATTTAAAAGAACATCGGGTAAAAACTTTAGATATCAAATATACGTAACACAACCCCAGTAAATTTAGGACAAAAATTTATATAAAAATGTTTTACACATACAATATTAACACAAATTAAATATGAGACAAAAAAAACTTGTGGATCAAACGGATGTAAAAAAAAAAAAAAAAACTCAAGTGACACATACTTGTTTTTACA
This sequence comes from Galeopsis tetrahit, assembly GCA_963675135.1. Taxonomy (NCBI): domain Eukaryota; kingdom Viridiplantae; phylum Streptophyta; class Magnoliopsida; order Lamiales; family Lamiaceae; genus Galeopsis; species Galeopsis tetrahit. The sequence continues at coordinate 76,100,880 of OY776123.1, forward strand.
ATAACATACTGAGTACATTTTATCTCATAGTATGACCGGAAAATGAATTTTTCTAAACTCTCCGTATATGGAAGGAATGTGACATGCCCAATATTGCACATAAGTTCTTCACGAATTCAATTTATTATTATGGAAAAATTTAAGACAATAAACCCAATAAACAAAAAACAAATTCAAATTTGTAAGAGCCAAAACAAAAACAAAAAAAGACAGGAAAAAAAAAAATTCTAAGACTATGTTTACTTTTGGTTTTAAAAATCAAGTTTTGAATTTTAAGACCCTAAATCCGTTTTACTTCGGGAAACTAACTCTATCAAACATATTGATTTGACATAAAGTTATATCTATATAATATCATTCCAATCATTATAAATTTTCTCAACAATAATATAATACATTCAATCATTACTCAATCAACTAAATCATTATAATCTTACCCAACAATAATATAATAATACAATTTCATTCAATCTTACACATTGATTTGACATAAAATTAAAATCATCTACTTCAAAACTCGAAAGAAACACACATATTACTATTCATCAGGGTTTCAAAAATTCAGGATTTCAAAACCACTCAAAGCTCAAAGCCTAAAGTAAACGTCACCTCAGCATTCAAGTGTAATAAGCATGCTATTTCAATGTAGGGAAAATGAATGAAGCACGTGCAAGATTCAACTCCAGAAAGAGTTCATTAGTATATTCCTATTAACACAAGTGTTGAGCCTCAAAAAAATGTGTATTTGCTCTCGTTAATATTATAATACCTCTCTCTCTCTCTATCGTATTTTTTCACTTACTAATATGTATATTCATACAATTTCTCATTATGTTTGTATTATTATTATAAAGTACAGAATACCTCTGTGTCTGGTAGATGAGCATGCCATATCTACAGAGTGGTTGGAAAGTGGCACGAGTACCTGAGTGTCTTATGAGATGGAAGAGCTTCTTTGAGAGCAACATCTAATCGTGCACCCCCCTTAAACACTGAATCATACAACTTGCTCACAAACTGCGTCAATTCCTTCTCATCATCATCCCACAAACTCATTGCCTGCTCCCCGTTTTTATCAGGATCGCTTTCCCAATCACTTGTTGGACTTGACGGTTCTGTCGCGCTACTATCTTCATCTTCTCCCTCCTCTCCTATCTCAAACTTCCCGTTTTCATAACGGCTAAATTCACCTGCCCCGTAAAACGAAGTTAACTGCAATTCCTCAGGCTCAGATGAAGGGCAGATCACAGCTTTAGCACCAGAATCTAGATATGCTTTGATCATTGCTCGACTAGGTCCGTATATCCCTGTGAAGATTATAATCCTCTCCCTCCAAGATCCAACCTGAACCATGTATAAACTGGTCAGATGAATCCACAAACATTCAAATAGGCTTCGATAAGTCAATCTCAACAGATTACTTGCACAAAATTCAAATTGGAAAGAAATGTCCATTTTGAATCCAGGAAAACAAACTACATCAAGTACTTACCAAGTATGGGAACTACAGTGTCTTACTTCATAGTAGTCAAATGGATAAGGAGAAAGGTACTACTTGGATTCTATGATCGAACAACTCAATTGAAATAAATCAAGAAATGTGTTATCATGTAAATAATATCATAATTTTGTGTTACTTACAAGGATCCATCATCCAAGGCAATCAAAATTTGATAACTCAATTCTAATTTTGCACAAATGGGAGAAGGAAACTGAAAAAAAGAAAAGGAAGGAAGGAAGAGAAAAGATCCTAGCACATACCATAGACCGGACATCTTCTGTAGTCAAGTGCAAGGAAGGAACGGTTCTACGGAACATGTAAGCACCAATTTCTTGATCATCTTCCATGACCTTCATAGTATCACAGCTAAGTATCAATTCTTTCCACCGTAATTCCACATATCTAACACCACTACAGAGAAAGGGTGAATTAATACCTGTGTCTGTCGTCCTATATACCTGTGGATAACACCACCAATTTGGAAATACGGCCTGCATGACACAAGATCAGAAATAGTTGATATATTTGTGATTACTGATCTATAGTTCCTCCTCCTGCCCTTCATCATGGACAACAAGCTGTATTTCACATTCTGCAGAAACTTGTCTGCCAATTCTCCAGGTTCCGCCACCACAAATACATCGTTCTGCCAACTATATCCAAAAAGAACTTCATATTGTAAGCAACCATACTAAACCTTAAAATAAAGAAGCAAGAATGCCTTGAAGTGTACCATAAAATGGAGCCTCTCGTGTCATTTTGCAGCGCCAAATGAACTACACCGACTTGGGGCAAATTTTGAATTTGCTCATGCAAAGACAGGACAGGAGCAGCAAGCTGTCTCTGTTTGTGAGGTGACTCTGGGGGTGAAGCAGCTGTTTTTGCAGACTGCAGTCCATCCAAATTCAAAGGTGGGACTAAATCGATTCTACCAACCCGGTGGGGCCCAAGGTCGGGGCTGTAAATTAAGGGACTCGATGAGAAGCTTCCGGTAAACAAAGGCGATGTAAATGGTGTTGGATGTGCAGACCCTGGAGCTGCCTTAATGGTTGCAGATGCCCATTTAACATGTGATAATTTTATCCCTTTACTAGTACAAAATGTCTCAAGAGCACGAGCATGGTGAAAAACTCTCCCAGAGTCTGGACTGTTGGAAGCTTCCACAAGAAGTACACCACGTCTCCAGCCCAAAGAGGCAACATTCTCATTTGACACTATCAGAGACAAAAAAACAGGTCTAACATTAATTCTGGAAAAGAGGACATAAGTTCACTTCTTTTTTCCGAAAGCGACAACATAAGGTTTAAGGAAGTAACAAAATATGGACTGAGAGTTAAAGGAGATTTTAGTACCCTTTCCTCTGAAAACATGCTGTGACTTTAAGCTATCAACTTTCTCATCTTGCGTGCTCTCAAGCAATCTTTCAGCAAGAGTCTTGAATGCAGTAGAATTACTCTGAATGTACTCTTGTGTAGCACCCTCTAACTTTAACCAGATTGCAGGATCAGTTTCATCCAGTTCCATTTCACAACGTTCATCAACTGTACAAGCAATATCAAATACTGTGAGAAAATATTAAATGTGTAATCCGACTGCAGACATAAGAAAGAGACAAGCTTCCTAGGAGATTAGGAGTTAGGAGCAACAAGGCAACTTCTTTACACTCCCACTCACAGATAGTACATTAAATTTATCTTTGAAATTATGTCATTAATACCTAAATTAAAAGATTAGAAAATTATTTTTTTAAGCCTCCCATCCACAATATTTCCTCCTGTCCAATCATGTCCCTTACTCTTGACTTACTGATGGTTAAAATCACTTGCTAAGTTACAAATTATATTGGGAAGCAAGTTTAGTTCACCCAAGGTCTTTCTTGAATTACATAACCATTAGTTGGACTACAATATCAATTTTAAGATTGTAGTTTAATCTTTTTAATAAAATAATGAACTTAAAATTCAAGTGAGAAAGATTTATGCCATGAACCTAGAGGTATGCATACCTTGGTTGGATGGTTTGAATGAATCAAACCTCACTTTTGAGGAATGGCGGATTCTTCTCCAAAATAGGAGGTATCAAACTCATTCCTCACTACAACCATACCCATTCCTTTTCCATACCAAGCAACCCCCCCACCCCCCAATATTTTTTTTTGTGCATGGGGGAATTAAGCTCACTCCCTAATCCATGAATCTTACACGCTTCATAAAAGCTATGAATTTATCTCCAAAAAACATCACCTGGATTAAATCGAAAATATTGTACATCTGGAACCATAGGGAGCAATGTACTTAAAGCTTCCTCCACACGGTCAACAGAGCAAGCACTTTCAATCAACACTTGCCCGGTGTCTAAATAACGCCAACCACCCTTGCGAACCTAACAGAGCAGAGACACAGAGAACAAATAACTGCACTTAATCAATCACTTTCAATCGTAGAGAAGGCAATAGCACTTAACCATAAATAACTGCACCACCATAGCTAAAAAAAATCTCAATCTGCTGAAAGGAAACCGAAAGGAAAAGAGCTTAGAAATCCCCAGGCACAAGTCAAACTTCACAAGCATTGCACTTGCACATTTCATAAACCTCAAGCACTTCCTTGGAAATGCTTGAAGCTGAAAACCAGATTGAATGATCATATGAAATGCCACTTAGCCATTCAATCTCATTGCAATAGATCATATTATGACAACCAAATTAACACTTAATCTGTAATAAATCTTATACAAGGAAAGAAGCCATCGTAATTTAGCATGATTAGGTGTCACATATAGCTATTAGGATTAAAGCTGCAAACTTCTTTGTTGCCAGCGGTGGCCGATAACAAGTCTTTAAAGTCAATGCCATGCTCCCATCTAGCTAATCCTACTTGCTCACTTCTCATTCAAATGATTGAATACACCAGTTTTGCTACTAGTCCTGCAATACTAGTACTATGTATGATATTAAGCATTTTTTTTTAGAAAAAGAGCCATTGGAATATTATTGTAGTTTTGAGCCAAGTGAGTGAAGTGTGTGATAATTGTTCTGCTTTACGTGTAAAGTGAACCCAGTCAGGTAAAGGAAGGTAGTCCTGTCCATATCAGCAGACCGAGACAATGGAGTTCCAGTGATTTGATATCCCCACATATGTTCAAAGTGGGTTGCAAAGCCTAAACTACATGTATTTACCTCTATTGGGAGGTAAGGCCAGTTAGTGTTCGTAGAGGAGATATAAAGGAAAGGTGGGGGGGCCAGAAGAAAATCAATACTATGCTCAACTTCTTAATAAACATCTTCCATGTGTAACAAGTAACTACCCATGAAAAAAACGTGCATAGATGCAACTTGCGAAATTATGGTACTTCATACGCACTAATCCTAGTTTTTTTGCTTCGCAACTATCTTTAGAGAAAGCTGCTAAGATGGAAACTATTTCCATTTCTCCTTTTGTTTGATTTGAAACAAGTCAAATCCTGATGTTAGATTGTTAACATATGAGCGAAACTAATTACAATGCAACCCCTCCAATATCATTCTTGAAAAAATTTGAAAGGATCTAAATCAGGCCTGAAGTCTGGACACTATAAGGAATTTCGTAGTGCCTGAGGAATGCAACATTGATTGAGGAGCACCTCTCCAAAAGAAGTTGTGTTTCTTGATCGATGAGGAAAGTAGTTAAAAGTAATGTATTGTCTATTGATGGGTAGTAAAAGGATGCAGACAAGAGACATAGGGTTACATGGATAAAGGAATAAGAGGATTATAAGCTTATGCAATCTCTTTTGCGAGATCTGACATATAAGTTTGTGTTTGCACTTCCTCTGGTTCTGAACACTAATATCTAAGATTCACTTGACTTCAATGTCAACATATTGACACAAGGGGTATCACAAAAGGTCTATGCATGGAGCAAATGAGATCAACTCAACCACTCCAATTAGTTATATCCAGAAATAGTCAGAGAACTCTCACATAGAAAACAGCAAGAAAAGATAGCAGTGGAAAAATATCTTTATCACTTTCTGCCTCAATGAAAGTCTCTTGGTACCTTTGTTGGAACAGACCCACAACCAACTGAAACTAAGCAATCAACTTTAGAATCGGGCCACAACAGCTGTGCTTCTCGTATGGCAAAAATTGTAGGATTATTAGCTACAATAGCCCCATCTTGCCAACGATATATACCTATAACATTTAAATTGGAAAAATGGAGACAAGGAAAAGTTCCTGTGAGATACATCTATAACAAGATAAAAAGCCAAGCATATCACAGAGTGAGCACCAAAAAATAATTACCATCAGAGTAATCATCTAAATAATAAGGAGCTGCAGATGATGCTCTTATAGATTGCCATATATGGTGTTTACAACTTCCGATGAAAGCATTACGCTTATTTCCAACCTGAGCTCCAGTAGTTTCTACTCCTTGTCCGCTATGTGTCAAGTTTTCAGAAATTGAGGAAGAAATCTCTGGTGTTCCAACAGGATACTGCACTTCCAGTGAACAAGTTTATTAGGTCAGAATAAAGCAACAAAAAAGAGTTCTGTAAAAGTGACAATGGTGAGAACTACCAAACACTAAAAAAATTTAATGCATCAAACCTGGTAATTTCGAAATATAAATGGTTGGGCTGGTGCAACGCTAACCAGAGTAGATACAACAAAAACTTTAGGGACCTTTTTAACAGCTGATTCTATCAGGAGATCTCCATCATCATCAGCACACATCTCCTTCAGCAGCTTCTCAAACTGATCTGCACTGTGCTGAAAGAAGAAGCAGGTTAGCAAGTAATTTCATGATTCATGATAAATACCAAAATCTAAATTGTTTCTTATGAAATTTTGCCAGAAGAGGAGAAGAAAAGGTGCTAGAGATGGAGTAAACAATAATGGAAAGAGGAAATAAGTGCACCTTGGGCATGCCTAGACGAGATTAAGGCGCTAAGTGATATAGGTGTGCCTACAACTACAAATACCTAGGACGACACCTGAACCTTAAGTCATACATTGAGAGAAAACCCCTCATTTTATAAGTTAAATTAGGCTTGTTAGTTTAGTAATTAAAATGGGGTAATAAAATAATAAAACTTCATAAGGGAAAAAGAAGAAGAAAAAAAAAAAAAACCAACCTAATTCAGTACTTTAAGAACAAAAGAAGATCAAGACATCTTTTATCGTCTCTTTTCGTTTCATCCATTGCATTTTCTTTCAAGGAAAGAACAAGTACACTTTTTTCTTGTATATTGTAGGTATATTTTTTTTTTTTTTCAATCCACCTAACTTTGCTTGTGTGTGCACGTTGTTTCTACCTAGCACACCTTGGGCAATAGGAGGACTTTGCAGCTTAGTTGGCTAGTTGAGCCTAACGCTTTTGACAAGTACACCACATGCAAAATGTAGAGAGAACAAGAGTAAACAAATGAAAGGGAAAGAAGAGAGCACTACAACATACTTTAGATCCGTGAACAACAACCCGAAAACTCTGTGATGAGCTCTTGTAGAGTTGATCCAACTTTTCTCTCCATGTTGCTGCTTCATTTTCCTTTGGAATGGGTTCAGCAAACACAAGTTTCCCTAGGATAATGTCACAAAAAGCAATATTGAAAAGTGAGAAGGAGAATAATAAAAAAGGTCTGAACACTAGATGTTGTGCGTGGAAGGAGATAACCTACCAAGCTCTTTGTATATTTCTTCACACCTCTCCAAAGACATCAATTTCACTCCAAGAGCAACGGCAAGCATACCACCCGTGGATGTTCCACAAATAAGGTCAAAGAGCTCATGGATCTGCTTTCCAGTACCATTCTCAATTTCTTTAAGAATTTGCACGGTTGCCAATCCTTTCATCCCACCACCATCCATAGCAAGTATGCGCAATCCTCGCTTAGGGACCTGTCTTCCTTTAATAGCACGGCGAAGAATCTCATTCTCCCCTAAAGCGCATATACAAGGATTGTTAGCAGAATTCCCAATCCATACCGGATCATTAAAAAATTGTTGCAAAATCTCACCTAATATTGCAAGTGCACGTGCTGCAGCTTTAGACACACGTGAGTCTGGTGCAGCTGTCAGCCGCAAAAGAAGATCTCGTAGACTTTCTGAAGTAACCAACGCACGACGGTTTTCCAAACAGAAAGCAAAATTTCCAACAGCAAATAAAGCTAATCTTTGGACCTGCACAAGACAAACCTTCTTTGAGCACAGACAAGAGAAATGATGCTGCAAAAAAATCACATGAAAGAAACACGCAATGAAGCTCGCCTCTGGATTCTTGTGTGCGCACAATATCTTCAATGACTTCAATATATCTTTGGTCAACAATTTTTGCGCTACAATATCGGATGTAAAAGCCAACTTCACCACAACTTGCAAGACAGAAATAACTTCTATTGACCGTGTGGATTTTAGTACTCTCTCAATAGGTTGCACAATGTCAGACTTCATTAGTTGCATTGCAACTGAACCATCTGAAGCAAGGGCAGAGAGTGCAGAGCAAGCTTGTTCAACCTGGCAAACGGCATAAAATGTAAGTCAAGAAAAGATCAGAATTATGAAGCCAAAAGAATTTATGAAGTGAGACATACCACGTGCTGGTTATCACTGCTTATCATACTTATTAGTTGCCGCACTGCATTCTCATCCTTCCCAACAACAACACGGTTTCCCTCATCTTGCATTATCTTTGCAAGAGCAGATGCCAGCAAAGGGTGATGGCAAGAAGAAAATCGGAATATGAGAGAGAAGAAGGCACTCAATTTATGGCGAGATGCAACAAAATAAGAGCTATTCTCCATCTGAATCAACAACCAAAAGAAAAGGGCATAATTTAACTTAATGGCTTAAGTACTTGACCTGCATACTAATCATAGGAAAAGTTCATTGTCACACCTCAATCTGTACGCTAACAGATACCAAGTTATCATCAGCCACAATCCTTATATTTGCAAGAGTCAAGTGGCGAAGTTCATTTAATGGCAATATATCAGGAAGAAATTCAAGGGGATTGCCGAAAAGTCTTAATACACGTAACTCTGCCATAGCCCTGTCAACAAGCTGAAGAGAAGTATTAAGCTTCTGAACAATATCTATGACCCCATTAACGAAGATTAATAGATTTAATCATTTAAAGCAAATAAAGTTACAGGTGAAAATTAAATGACCTGAAATCAAGAATAGGACGGACCAGCTTGTTGTGCTCCAAGGACAATTCAACAAGACAAGTGCACTGTCTTAATTCAACTGCTTATAATTTCCAACAAAGAATAAAAAAGGAGATTAGGACAATAGTTTGGTTACACATAGTTTCTGACTAATCTAACTTATTTTCAATTGTTGATGTAGAATCAGAGATAAAACAAAAATTAATACACTAATAAAGTAAGTCAATAACAGTAAAAAAAATCTAAATCTTACCAGGCACAGAAACGAGCATGTTATAGTCTACTGCAAGAACTTTTAAGTTTCTAAGCTCGCCAAGCTCAGGTGGCAAAACTGACAGCTTGTTATTATCAAGGTATAGTTTCTCAAGAAGAGGAAGGCGTGTTATCTCGACTGGCAATGCCTGTGTACATAACAAACACAAGTAAATATATGCATCTACATTGTGGAAGCATCCTGAGTGGACCCTTTACATGCTTGATGAAAATAATCAGAAGCTAACACTCATCAATTGAATGCATTCTTATTTTCAAGGGCATCAAAAAGATTTAAACCTGTCAATCTCCAATCAATAACGAAAGACAGATATATAAGGCTCAATCTTAACAAACAATGAGCCAGGATCTTGTAGAGACTGAAACTAGTAACAAAAACATGGAAGATATATAAGTATTATATATCAAACGCAACAAAAAGCCCAAAATAGGCTTTGAAAACTAAGGAACTTCAAAATTTCAGCAGTTCCAAAAGTAATAAGACAATCATGTCAAGCGAATCACAACCACAGATATAGTCACTGAAAAAGTACTCATTATAAGTAAGACAGAAGCCAAAACCTCTAATCATATCATAGAAAAAGGATGAAAGTTGACCATCACAATATTCCTCAAAATTTACTAATGTGTTCCAAATCCTCAATATAACCTCTGGATTGAGGAGCTTTAAAAATAAAATTTTTTTAAAAAAAACCTCTCAATTGAGGTGCACCACACGTATGGCATATTGAATTCAGAACGCATAAACATTGTAAATTTCTTGGATGAATAAGGGGCTCACAGTTAATCCAAGACCGATTAGGCTAACAACAGAAACATTCCGCCAATGATCAGCACAGCCAGAGCCCACAGCCGCCCCATCTGCAACCCCATTGGCAAATTCCGACCTCATCAGCTTCACCAAAACCCCTATTCCCCCGTCATTCTGTTGTCCTGAACCCCCCACTCTTCCCAGCAAAACCCCCTTCAATGGCTCTCTCCTCTTCACCACTCTCATCCCCAACCCCACCTTCAACCCCTCCACTTCATTACTCTCCAAATTAGCCTCTTCCCCATTTTCTGTCCTCTCCATCAGTTCAATTTCCACATAGTCCTGCGGCGTGGGCAAGGCGACCATAACCTGCGACTGCAACTTCAACGCGATTTGATCCTCGTCATCGCCGGCGTTCCAATCGAGTTCAATCCTAAACCCTAATAACTGATCTAGATCGTTGAAGGTCGTGACGGCGTCCTGAGGAGACATGGGGGATGAAACTGAAACCGGTGAGGCGGAGGACGACGTCGGGGTCTCGTCCTCGAGGGTGTCGGCGTCCGAACCGTAACTCAACGTTAGGTGGAAGATTTCCGTAGGGCGCTTCCAACCCAGCCCCCACGACATTGATGCCGAATTCAGATCCGCGTCTCGTCAAACTTAATTCCTCTATTTTCTTGAATTGATAGGCCCGCGATCCGGCAAGAATTGATTCAACAATGCTTATTGAGCGATTCTGCAATCGATGAATTCAATGAAGGGAAATTTTGGTATCGAGATCTGTACTGATACAATAGTAGAGAAATATAGACAAACATAGATTATCGTGATCTTGTATAGATGATGAATTTCTTGAATTGACGACGAAACTAAGCATATACAATCATATAGATACAAGAATTGTGAACAAGTGTGATCAGCATTGCATGCAAGTACCCTGTGTTGCTAGTGTTGGTAGAATATGGCGGTGAACTGAACGAATAATATGACATTTTCAGAGGAAAAAAATTAGGAAAGGATTTGGCGTATCTTTTACACTTGAAACGTAATTTGCATTTTGCCCCTTCCTTATCAAGTCATTTCTTTAATAATGCCCCTTCCTTATCAAGTCATTTCTTTATGTAAATAAAAATAAAATTGGAAATTTACTAGGAAAGAGCAATAAAGATAATGTAATTAAAAAAGACCACGCGTCAAAAAAAAAATTAAAAGAGACAAATTAGACATGGCTGAAGTGGTTACTACGGGTCACCTCGGATTGAAGTTAAATTTTGACAAAGTGGGATAGCTCAAGTGGTTAGAGCACCATTAGATCCTGGGTTCGAGTCATGGGGAGGGAAAAAGGGATGGGTATTTAATGTAATTCAAAAAAAAAAAAAAAAAATTAAAAGAGACCAAATATTTTCACTGAAGGGTCCTCACTAAATCATGCACAATCCGGTTAGACGGATGGGTAGTCGGTGCTTCTAGGTGTTTTATGTTGCCTAGTGAGGCGATGTCTAAATCATGCACAATCCGGTTAGACGGATGGGTAGTCGGTGCTTCTAGGTGTTTTCTGTTGCCTAGTGAGGTGATGTTTTTAGACTGGTTTTGTTTATTTTTTGCTGTGAATTGACCTCATTTCATAAATAAATACAAATTCAATACACAAAATTATACACCCAAATTGATGAGTTTAAACTGGGAGGGAAAAGAAGATAGAGTTATTAATTTATACAGTTATATATACTAAAAAATTATGTCGCATTTAAATTGAAGAAAAAAAATTGGACCGACTAGGCAATGCGCACTAAATGGTCCAAATTCGTCCTACCAACTATTTCTGACTTTTGAATCTTTGCTAAAAATTGAGTTTCGCTTACCCATAAATAATAATTTTCAAATGAATTGAAGTGCAAATCCACGGTGATTTAAAAGTCGCGATTCTTCAATGTGAAATGGGCTGTCTTCCTATAATTAGTTTCCTAGCCAAACTCATGCTGTACTCATCCTACTTACTCCATCACATGATTCACATCAAAAAGATCAATATGCCACTATATTGTGTTTGGACAAAAACTTATAGAACTCGTTTACTTAGTGAATTTAGAAATAGGTTTGGTGTGAACCTTCCATGAATTGTGGTGAGTTTACAAATCTAACATATCTCTAAACAAATGTAAAATAGGAGTACATGAAGTGTAGCATCTACAAACAGTGGGTGGTTCTTTCTCACAATTCTTGGTTTTCTTTTTTAATTTCTTTCTCGCTGATTCAATATCAGTTTCTGGAAAATCATGCCAATGCGGAATTCACCATTATTTTAAGGTATTTTCTGATTAATGATGTCCTACACAAATTCATTTAAACCCCAAGAAAATTCTGGTTATAAATCGAGCTTCCCTAGAGCTATAGCAAATATCTTCTTCAGTTCTTCTTTTACTCTACCACATGCAAAAATGAACTCGATGGCCTTCTGCGATAGCTGAAACATTTCCCTCTTTCCAATGCCTTGTTATTGGAAGTGAAAAAATTCAAGCATCAAATTTCAGTGTTAGATTCACAATTTCACATCCACAGAAAATAATACACCTACCAAATGCAGACGAGGCAAGGGCGTACTCAGCAGATAGACTAGTGGAGAAAACCCCGCAATCATCCGTGCACAAAATCAATGGATGGTTTGATTTGTATAAATCAGCTGCAAGCAGAATAATTCTGTAACTAACTGATATGCAGATGTTTTCTTCTTTTAAAGATCATCAAAGAGACAGGTAAACATGGCAAACTGCCATCTGGATTGGAATTAAAACCTTTTTTTTTTATCAGTGAAAGCAATAATTTTATTGATACCAAATTAACAGCAGAAAGGATTACAGAAATTTAATAGCCTAATACCAAATTAGGATTGCATGAAGAATGAGTTGTGAAATCTACCAAAATGGTGAACATCTGCAGAAGCAACTGTTTCAGTCCTAATGTTGGATGTCAAACAAATTTCCACCTGTTAGGATAAAGGGCAGCCAATAAACATTTGAGAAAAAACAAGCACAAATTACACAACAGGCACTGGCACGGCCTATGTTCACTGAAAGACTAATTCTCAACTAAAATGTGTGGGGTATATATAATGCATATTTAATCAAGTATAATTAAGATTTAAGCAGGCCCTCTTAGATAACCAAAACAAAAGGCATAATAAGAATAATGATGTAATAGATATGAAACACCTACCGGAATCCTGAGCATTTTCAGAAGTTTCCACTCTTCATCTTCAAAGCAACAAGCATGGCCAATTCTCCTTGGAAGAAAATCTAGCATCAAATAGATTTCAACTGGATTGGGCACCTATAATCACTAAGTTGCAGAATAAAGCACTCTGAGTAATAACAATGATGGTACCAAGAACAAGTAAACAGTAGAAGAGACAGATCAAATGCACCTCGCCACAATGTAGGGTAATTGGAAGTCCTTGTTTTTTAGCATACTCTAAAGCTGGTAAATACGTCAGCCTAATAATACAAGGAAAAATTAGAAACTTATCATCTCTATGTGAACAGTGAACATCATGTCTGGCAAGGTGGTATATTTTACCATTCACCAATGGTCGGGTTTCCAGAAAGATCTATGCCAACAACCCCAAAATCTCTCAATTCCAACGCAAGCTCCACCTTTTAAAAAACAGATAACAAACTCCAAACGCTCTGAAATTTGAACAATTTACAAATGAAGTTTCTTTTGCTCACATTATATGAACTTACAGTTTCCATTGCAGCTTCAGCTGTCTCACGACGGTCAATACTTAGAAGTAGCCTCACATATATCTTCTTGTTTTCAGTTCCATTGTATAAGTCATTGGCAAGACAACAATTAGCAGAAGTATCTGCGTTCAGTTTATGTTTATCAGAAAGATCTATCTCAATTGATTTGACAGATCTTATGCCCTCTAAAACTGCTTCCATGTATGTGCGTTTGCTCATCCCTTTAGACTCGTTCTTCTGTATCAAAGAAATGTAAAAAAATATCAGCTCAAGGTTGAGACATCAGCAACAAAGACTTGCTAGTATGCTATCATAATCTCTTCCACAGTTATAAAGTTATCTCCTACTCACACTTATAAAGTGCATTGTTAGTTCATCAAAATGAATAGTAATCGAGCAATGAAATATATACCTTGGGAGTTGTTCTTAATTCCAAATAAACAACATTATCAGCAGTGAAATCCTCTATAACCTATTGTACATGAAAATGAATAGTAAATAAGAGTTCTAGATTGCAGAGATACAGGATAACAAGTTAACAACCAATCCAAGATTGCAACCGCACCTCTTTGGTTATCCTCGAAACAGTTTTGTGGTCAGTTGTAAGAATATGAATCAAATCAAACAACTTGAACACTTCGCTGAGAGCACGATCATCTGCACACACAATGTCTGTAACTTCAGGAGAACATCTCACATCAAAATTCAAAACTGATGTGCCTAATGCACACATTGAAGGGCAAACCACAAAATTTGAATCCACAAGGCACTACGAATATGTAAGGTTGTGTCTGGATTGTAGGACTTGGTGAATGGTGATGGATCAGAAATCCATTGATAATTGTTTGGACAAATATAGATATGAAATCCTGCACTCTCCATTTTTTATATAATTATTGAGTGAATCACTGATTCAAGTAATTTTGGCTTGAATTTCAGATTCTCAATCCAGATGCAATCCAAGTGAAGTTCAAGCACTGAAGGTCTAAGAATTATACAAAAAAAAAAAAAAAAAATGGTAAAATGTGAGCTAAAATACAACGATAAAACAACACATTCGCTGAATAATAAAGAAACTACACTGGTTGTGTAACTAATTGAAATAAAATCGAATTGAGAAACGCCATACTTTTCAGTATAACATGCTCCACGTCAGTGAAAACGATAACGCCCTTCTCACCCAATTCTTTAGCAAGCTCCCTGCGCAAAATATAATTTTCTTCCGATAAACAATGATATCGTCTTAAGAAGACAGTGCAAATCATAAAACATTCATGCGAAAATTCAAAAATCAATTGGCACCGTCAATAACTGAAACCATATAAGAATTGCATGTTTGTGCAACGGAAACTGAAAATATAACAAAGGAAGAGAGAAAGGGCGTACAGTAAAGTGGAGTCTCTGATGGAGCCATTGAGATGAGCATGTAATTCAATCTTGGGCATCGACACACACCACTCCATGTCTCTCACTCTCGCCGAGATTCGCAATCACTAGGTATGAATAATTTATTTTCCCTGTATTTGGGGCAAAATAACAATGTAAATGTCGTCTTTTCGTTGCATTGGACTACAACTAGTACTAGTGTACTACCAAGTCTTACTTCGTTATTTTGTACCATCAAGTCTTGTTCCATGGGACCGATGTTGTAAATGCTACTTCCCCTTAATAAAAAAATTACATACAAAGAAGGGTCTTGACTATTAAAACCTAATATACTAATAATAATGTAAAAAATCAAAAATACCTTTTAAGTCATAGTTTTAAGTCATGGGAGTATTACACTACTAAATGCACCCCTCCTTCACCTTTAAACTCCAAACCTAATTTTTACCATTCACCACCGCCGCTGCCACCACCACCACCACCACCAAACCACAAAATTTCACCACAAACAACAAACAAAAAAAATTCAGAAACTTAGAAAATTTAAAAAAAAAATTGAAATAATTCGATAACTTTAGGTCGACCAAAATACACTCTCGTCGACACCATGTTGTGGACGAGAGTGTATTTTGGTCAAGGGGTCGAAATTAAAAAAAAAAAACCTGGGAGGCCGTCGGCGGCGGGGGTTGGTGGGGGGACCTAAATCATAAGAAGCTAATTAAAACTAAGAGCAGGTGCCCAGAAATTGAGAGGAGATGATCGAAGGGGGTGGTAGAAAAAAGAGAACGAAAAAAAAAAAAAGCAAAAGGGAGGGAGAGGGGTGGCCGCAGCCGGTGGTGGGGGAGGCGGCCCTTGACGGCCGCCGGCAGCAGATGGGGAAGGTGAATGAAGTTTTTTTTTCCTTTCTCTGCGTGATTTTTCCCAGGGGAGGTGGAGGAGAACGGTTTGACGACGACGGCGACGGCATCATGTGGATGGGAGAGGGGGCGGCCGGACGAGGGGGAGAGGGCGGCAGACGGCAGGTCGGGGCGGCGGCTGGAGAGGTTGTGGAAGGTGGAAGGTTGAAGAAGAATGGAAGAAAGTAGGGTTTTGAGGGAGGTGTGTATTTAGTAAATAGGGTTTTGAGGAGAAGGGGTATTTAAGACAATTCATGAAAGGGTGCATCCATCCTGACATATTTTAGGGGGTGTGCATCAATTGGGGGAGTGTTCTAAACCGAAATGGAGGTGTAAATAGTCAGACCTTACAAAGAATGACACAAATTGAAAATATTTTAGATGATTTAGCGGTGTTTGTTTTGGGATTGGCCAATCCGAATTTGGATTGGCCCAATCCCAATCCAATCTCTTTCAATCCATCTCAATCCAAATATCAGTTCACCCCTATAATACACCTACACACCTATTTTTATACCATCAAATTACTATTTCTCTTTTACTTTTCTTTCACACACTTATTCTTTCTCCTACTTTCTTCTCTCTCTTACTTTTCTTTCACTGCTAACAATAATAAAATATTATAACATCACTCTTGATGTGACATAAATTTAAATCTACCACTACTTCTCAATCTTTAACCAAATACAACTTACACACAATTTACTATTCATGGATTACCCAAATCTCAATCCAATCCACCACAATCCAAATCCAATCCAATCAATCCCAAACCAAACACCAACTTAATGAATGTGTGAGTGAGATTTGACCATGTGACAATTTTTTATTAATTTTGTGAGTTGTTTTTGTATTCGGTGTGTGAATAATCGTGAAATGGTTTTAATAAAAAAGTGTGCAAATAATTTTTGGACTAAAAAAGTGATATTCATGGTTTATTTATATTTAAATAGTCTTAATATACAAATTGTTTATTGGATTAATATATGATATAAATCTTGAACAAAAATATTATAGTAGGTTATTAAAAAATGTGGTAGAAATGGACTTTATAATACTCCGTAAATTTTAAAGTTGGTATTAGGTGAGACCGTGTCATGGATCTTATTTTGTGTGATGAGTCTCTTTTAGTTAAATGTAAAAATTGATAATGTTTAGGTAAAAAATACTCCATACGTCCGTCTATAAGCTTCTCATTTTACCATTTTGGTATGTCCGTCTATAAACTCCTCAAACTCTTTTTGGTAAGTATTTTTTTCTTACACTTCACTTTATATCTTACTTTTTCTCGCTATCTCTTTCCTTCTCCCAATCACATCACTTGTACTATATCTATTATTTAATCACTTTTCTTAATCTCTGTGTCAAAAAGTTACGAAAAGCTTATAGGCGAACGTGGTGAGAAATAATCATTTTTGTTAAAAATATTATTACTTTTTAAGTGTGGTCCAAACATACATTTGACCACTATTTGTAAAAAAAAATATGGAAAATAAAAGATGAATTGTCCAATTCAAAAATCTGAAATATTGATAAAAAAATATTTTTCTCACACAAATTTTAACTTTATAACAAAATTATTACTCAATCTATATAATATATGAGCAAAACATACAAACAAACGTGTGGCAAAAAAAAAGTTAATTTTGAAGCAAAAAAAGTTAATTTGTACTTCGAAGTAAGAACAATGTTGGTCATACAAAGCTCATTGTCCACCACACCTCAGAATTTCTAATAAAAGTTCGGGTTAAAACCGTTGGGGCCAGAGGCCTTATCGGCACGCATGCTCAATATGGCTTCTTTGAACTCATCAATAGAAAAATACTAAATTAACATCTCATTATCTGCACCAGACACTAGGGAGAGACTCTCTGTTACCATGGAATCACACTGAAATCTCGTTTTGCATTGTTATTAATTAGCACAAAAAAAAAATTATAATACTCCAAAAAAATCACATGGTTCAAAACGCTAGGGCCGGTCACCCACACACCCGTCGCATTTTTTAATTTCAAAATTATGCTTGTCCTTTTCCTGGACCAAGTTGTTTAATGAAAGAAACAAGTGTTGAAATCCCCGACTTGCAGGCAAAACACCTTAGCACGTTACTGTCAATGTGCATCATCGACCACGAGTAACTTTGCTAACTCCACATTAGCCTCTAACAGAGCATGCACTGAGATCGAGTTTGTTTCATCCCATAACCTGAGGATAACACTCTAAATCCTTCTTATTTTGTTTAAAAGTCATTGTAATGTGATGCCCCTACATACATAGAATATCTGTCGTCATATTTAAACGGGGGATGACGAACAAATCTCGAAAACTCACCCAACATTTCACTATAACAAATCGAAGATCCGACTTCTCCAACCATTTATTCTCGAAAAGAAATCAAATATGTCTTCTCACATGAACCACAAGGTCGGTATCAGTGGCGGATCCCGAATTTTGTATTCGGGGGTACGAAAGATTATAAATACTCCCTCCGTTCCATAACTGTTTGCACACTTTTCTTATTCGTTTGTCCCACAATTGTTTGCACATTCCTTCATAAACCTCACCCTCACAATATTCACATATTTACACAAAATGTCATTACTTTTACACTCATTTCAACCACTCTCTTTACTTTATTAATTTAACTTTACAAAATTACCCTTCAACACTCCACTCATTACATTTTTTTCTTAAAAAGTGTATCCATCTTGTGGTTCAAACACTTAGGGGATGTTTGTTTTGGAATTATGTAGGATGGGGAAAATCTTGGATGGGGAAATCCTGATGAATAGTAATTGTGTGTGTTTGTTTTGGGATTTTTAGTAGGATGTGATGTAACTTTATGTCAAATCAAATTGTGTAAGAGTAGTTGAATGAGATGTAATAGTAGGATGTATAGGTATTTTTAGGGGTGGATGTAGTTGGATGGGAAAATCTGAATGTGAAATATCGAAGTAGAACAGGACGTGGGACGTCCGGACGGGTGAGTTCCAAAACAAACACGCCCTTATGGAACGGAGGGAGTAGTATATTACTATTAAACAATTAAAATTCATACAACTCGATCAAACAAAAGAAAAAAAACACATAACATAACATGCAAATCAAACTATAAATACAACACAACTGATATTTTTACATTAAAATTGGGGTACAATATTTTTTTTACAGGGTATATTAGTAGGAAAATTTCAATTTTGGGGGTGGGACTGTACCCCCAAGTACCCCTCTATATCCGCCTCTGGTCGGTATTCACCATGATGGGGTTATGATAAAAAACGGGTGCCTCCAAATTTACGAGCTTCACATTAGGGAATGAATGATTTCACTCTAGTGTAACCATAACACAATCCAACCTCCCATCTAGAGTTGCGGGGGTACTCTTACACCTCCCCCATGAAAACTGATAATCATCTAAAGGGAGGTCCTCTAGTGTACAGTTCGAAATTGCATCCTGAAATCCTTGAAACAATCAATTTGGATGCTCCACCAAACCCTACGTATCTTCTGATCACAAAATGTCGTTAAAGTCTTGAATGGATAACCACAGTAAATTATATACAACAACCAAGTTGCGAAGTAAAGTCTAGGACTTAGTTCAATGATTTATATTCTAAAAACTATAATAATATGCAATTCGTCAATATCAGTTATTTTCATTGATAATCATATATATGTGGTTATTCGAAAGACTCAACATTATAGTTTAAAAAATGTCACCAGAAAACAAATATACCCCACACCTACCAATATTATTAACTTTCAAACATGAATGAATTCTAATCTTAACTCGAACTCCATCAATTCCAGAAGCCCCCACAAGAGTTTCGATAATAAATACAATATTGGGCTTGCAAACTTTCACAAGTTCACAAAGAGTCGGAACTGTAACGGGATTGCCCAGCCCATACAGTTCCAACTAAAAATAATCACGACGATATATCTTAAATTTATTATTTTTTTGAATCCAAATTTATATTTTTGTTGAAAACTCAATTCTAATATAATCAAATTTATTTATCTCAATATCCTATAAAAGTTTCATACTTTTGGTGTGTAAAAAAAAAAAACACACACACAACGATAATTAATCTCGCATCTGGGATTCTACAATCACATGCTGGATTATAATTGCACTCCTCATTTCCAAAAGAATTCGATAACGGCAAAAACACACAAGAAAGATCTCCGGCGCGGGGCCTCCGACGCTCAAGTCAGAACCAGCGATCTCAAAGAAAAGTGAGGAGCAATCTGTATCAAAGAAAGCTCCTTTATGATCTCAAGTCAATATCCTTATTTCTCAAGAATAACTCAGGTGTATTTCAGGTTATGTCAGTGCGCCAAAAAGTATATTAGGGAACTTTTCAGTGGGTGCGTGTATAAGAGTGTTAAGTATGTGTTGGTTGCATAAGTTATTTGAAATGGTATGCGTAAAACGTATAAATAACATACTTTTGGGGAACGGTTATTCACTTCCCCTTTTCTCTCAACTGCCTAAGTAGTGGATTGGAGTCCAAAACTTATCTGTAGGGGTGTGCATGGTTCGGTTTGGTTAACCAAACCGCCCGTAAATCGTAAACCAAACTATAAACCGTTCTTTTTTTTCAAAACCGTAAACCAAACCGTATTTATAAAAACTGTTCTGTTTGAAACCATAATATTTCGGGCGGTTCGGTCGGTTTTGATCGAACCATAGTTTGCTCATTTTTTTCCTTATACATAATAATTAATAAAAATGTAAAACATAATCTCAATAGAATAGAAAAAATGAAATGCCAATAATCCAAAATATAATTCGAATAGACGAAATGCTATTACAACGTCCACAAACTATTTGTTAAAAAATAACTAAATAACCACAAAAATAAACAAGAAACTTATGTCTTCTTCAAGATTTCAGATTGAGTGAGATTGTGAGAGGCTGAGAGCGTCATGCACGTAGAGGCGCTAAATACTAAATAGAAGAAAATGGGTAGGGTTTCTGACTTTGGGCAATTGGGCTTGCTGGCTTAAAAAATGTCTTGGATTTACCAGTTTACAAATTATATAATATAGATACTATAAATCTATAATATAGTATATTTTTTTATATAATATTATATATAATATATATATTTTTATATATATAAAATAAGTTCAGTTTGGTTCGGTTTTTTGCGGTTTTTCATTAGTGAAAACCGTAAATCAAACCATACTAAAAAAAAATCAATTATAAAAACCGTAAACCGAACCGTAAACCAAAAACCGAACCATATTTAATGGTCTGGTTTGGTTCGGTCGGTTTGGTCGATCTGAACCATACTTTGCACACCCCTACTTATCTGCCTCCATTAACTCGTTCAAGCTCCGAACAAAAAGGGGATGGGTGCAATATCTTCGCAAGTCCCTTATCCGCATCGTGGCGTCAAAACTTTGTGCGCAAGTTTCGCGGTTTAAATCTCCAGGAGTTGGAGGTGCTCGAGCCCCTCCAAGTTTGAACTCCGAGAATTCAGGTTCAGGCCCAACAACCCACCTAGGAAGGTGGAATACCTATGACTCATTCATCTCAAAGTCGATTCTCATCATTATCTAGCTCATTTATCTCAATTCTTATTTATTTTGGCTCAAGCTTCACAAATGTTCATTAACAATATATCAATAATTATCAGCATAATAATCAAGATAAGTAAACGAATAATCATATAATTATATCCAAACCTCGTTAGATATGATTCATTCGGACGCCACGTGACATTTTCTCATAAGATGACACATTTTGTCCATATCACTTTTCTTTTTTAGTTTGTATCACAAAAGTTTGCACACGTCGAAATAAAAATAATTCTTACAATCATCACCCTTCATAATATACACATATTTAACATTCATATCATTATTTCTTGAGCCCTTATAACAACAATATATACTCCCTCCGATCCCATAAATATTTGGTCTACTTTATGGACACATAAACTAAGAAAAATGGGTAATGAGTGGAGTGTTGATGGGTAATTTTATTAACTTTTATGAATAAAGTAAAATAAATGATTGAATTGAGAGTAAAAGTAAGTAACATTTTATGTAAATATGTGAATATTGTGAAGATATAATTTATGAAAAAGTTGGTTGAGGAACTAAAAAATAAGGGATGGACTTATGTGAAAATACCTTACGTGTGCTTATGTGCAAATCCATCAAATAAGGGAAAAAAAAAATCTGGATTAATATTCTCGCGGGTATCCGGAAAAAAATGGGCCCAAATCCAAAGCCCGCGAAATTAAGGTACCTGGGCCCAAATCCAAAGCCCGCGAAAAAGGAAATATTATTAAGCATATAAAACAAAATTAATAACAAACTATAGTTATGTCCTAGTGGTAAAAGTTATATTTTGCATATGATAGTATTACCAGTTATCCACCAATATACTCTACTTCATGGTCAATTTACTTACAAGGTAAATTATCATCTGTAAATTATCATCACTGAGAAACAATTATCGTCCCCTTCCTTAATTTTAGTTAATACTGAAAGACTGTAATTGCAAAAAAAAAAATTAAAAATGAGATTCGAAAATAAAGCTTCTTCAGTTCAGGTCTCCATAATTCTTCCGCACGGAATATTCTCAGAAGAACGAAAGTTGTGATTTGATCATCAGGCTAATCAGAAAACAAATTTTATGCAACAAAATAAGGGAAATTTCTCAGAAAATCAAATAAGATGAGATAAAAGATATCGAATGCAAAGCTATTCTGTTTAAAAGAAATGAAAACAGATTCTCTTCAGCCTAGGTCTCCAAATAGATTCAGCACAAAATTATTCTCAAGAGATAAAATGTCATTTATAAAAATCATCGTCAGAGAACAGAAACAAAAACAACTTTTTGAATCAAACTCAAAATATAAAATACCTGAAGAAGAGTAGAAAATGTAAAATAGGAAATGAAAATATGGACGGATGGACGGATCGGCGCGGCGGATGGACGGATCGACGCGGCGGGAGGGCGGCGTCCGCGGCGGGAGGGCGGCGTCCGCGGCGGGCGGATGGAAGGATCGGCGCGGCGGGAGGGCGGGTGGACGGATCGGCGCGACGGGAGGACAGATTGGCGCGGCCAGAAATGTAGAAGGGGGATGGAGGGCGACCCCTCACTGTGTGTAAATCGCACACAGTGAGGGTGTGGGATTACAAAAGTAAATTTTGGTATTTAAACTTAAGGAATTTGCATAAAATTAAAATTTTAAGTTTGAGCGGGCCGGGTCGGAAAAATATATGGGCCAAATATAATAACCTAAATCATAAATTGAGTAATTTTCACATAAACACACATAAAGTATTTGCACAAAAGTTTTTACGAAAAAATAAAGAAAAAGTGCAAACAATTATGGATCAGATAAAATAATTATTACACTTTTTTAAATTATGCAATCAAGATTCACTGCAAACTTTAATTATGGTTTTTTTTTTTCCTGATTTCATCTAAATAATTACCCTCCCTCACATGATTATTTATACATTTTTTTTTTGAAACATTTCAAAATTACTTGCACACCCTTAATAGAAAATATCCTATAAAATTAATACTTTCCCATCATCATTTCATTTTTAAAATTGTCATTCATTTTTTACATACATTTTATTTTACACTTATCAAATCCACTTTACACCCCATCAAATCATCTAAAATACTCATATTTTATCTTTTTTTTTTTTGATGGAAGTTAAATACCCATCCCCTTTTTCTCCTCCCCATGACTCGAACCCAGGTAGTGGTGCTCTAACCACTTGAGCTATCCCACTTTGTCCTCATATTTTATCTTATATCATCAATCACTAAATTATCTTTTGTTAAAAATTGTGTCCGATCAAACCGTGCAAATAATCTCGAGACGGAGGGAGTACTTATTTATTGATACGTGTCAAAACTACGAGAGGACTCTACATACTTTCCAATATATGGATGGAAAAGGGTGATATTTCGTTACCCAAAACAAAAATTGGGTTCAATAATTTTCTTGTACTGCGAAAAAAGAAAAAAGTGGAGTGGACTTTGAATAATTTAATATGAAATAATAGTTTTTGGTAGTAAACCCCACACGCAATTTCAGACTGGCAGACACCACCTGCTCTCCTCTCCTCTGCAACACTCTTCCCATCATTCAAAGCGCGTCTTCTTTCCCCGTAAGTCCTTACTTCTCCCTCTCTCTCTCTACATATCCTCGTCTTTTTCTTTTTTTGCATTTTTTAATTTGTAACGTTCCCCCTTTGTTGCTCGATTTCGGTTTCTCGCGATGTTATCGATGTTCTGAGGTATGATTTTATTCGATTTCATTTTCATCCTTGTATTGAAGAGTAGTTCTTGTGTTTCACCGTCTGATTGTTTTCTTAATAGTCAAAACTAGGGTTTGTAAATCGCGATTCATGTGGTGAATTTAGGGTTATGATTTGTCCCCTCCCCCCTCTGAACTTTTTTTTGTTCATTTGAATATTGCTAATCTGATTTCTTTCGAGATCTGGTGTGAATGATTCGCTGCTTTAGTGTTTGTAATACACGTTGTCTCTGGAAATTCGGTGCGCTCTTTTTAATTAGGGGTTGGTTCCCCTTTGATTTCAAATTCCGTCGCCATGTAATCTTGTGCATTTCTGTGAATAAGAAGAAGAGCATTATGGATCTATCTGATTGTTGTTTGATATTTCGTATTTGTGCAGTGACAAGAACTTGATTCTCTTTGCGCGTGTCCCGTGCTCTTCTCCAATCCAATATTTGTATATTAGTTTAATAATACAGTAATACTAGATGGAGGTTAAACTCTGGAATGACAAGCGCGAAAGAGAGATGTATGATAATTTTGCTGAACTGTTTGCTATAATAAAAGCAACAGAGAAGCTGGAGAAAGCCTATGTTCGCGATATAATCTCCCCAGCAGAATACGAGGTTGAATGCCAGAAGCTGATTGCCCATTTCAAAACTCTGTCTTCCTCGTTGAAAGACATTGTTCCAAGTATTGAGCGGTTTCACGATACATACAAGATGGATTGTCCTGCTGCCCTCAACCGCCTTGTCACATCCGGGGTTCCCGCCACTGTCGAGCACAGAGCAGCTGCCTCCACGACATCTACTACATCAGCCGCCATTGTGGCCGAATGCGTGCAGAATTTTATTACAGCTATGGATTCTTTGAAACTTAACATGGTTGCTGTTGATCAGGTTCACCCCGTGTTGTCTGATTTGTCAGCTTCTCTCAATAAGCTGTCGATATTGCCAGCTGATTTTGAGGGGAAGACGAAGATGAGGGATTGGATTACCCGGCTGGCCAAAATGGGAGCTGCTGATGAGCTTACGGAACAGCAGGCTCGACAGCTGCACTTTGACCTGGAATCATCTTACAACTCGTTTATGGCTGCCTTACCTACTTCAGGGACATAGTTGGTTGGATGAGGCAAGGCTGTACATATATTTTCTGTCTACAACCATTTAAGTATGTATTTTGTAACTGCTGGTTGGAACAAGTATTTTCCAGCTCAACATTGCTGATGCTTTGATCTTATTTTGTGTTTTTAAGAGTGGAGGATTTTTGAAATGCGATTTGTGTCTTTGTCTAATGGAATACATCCTCTTAGTTGAATGAATACCTGCAGTTGATGTAATTCGTTTCTTATCAGTACAAGTGTTCACTAAGCTCTGGGATTTGCTTGACTTTTAACTACAGTTCAAACATGTTTTGTTATTTTCATCTATTCTTGCAGTTTGCTTCGCGCTAGGCTATGAGTCTGTTTGAGCTATGCTTTGTGAATTCTGGCAACTTTTGATGTAGTTCAAACACGTTTAGTCGTCTTCATTTTGATGATGCTCTGGTATTGTTGAAGTGAGGGTCTATATGCTACTTTCGTTCCTGCTGAAATATCACAATTTTGTGAATTCTGGCAACTTTTGATTTCAATTTTTTTCCGAATTGAGTACGAATAGTTTACGAGTTGGCTTGACTCAATTAAATCACTATATAGAACTTACACCCCTGTATAGAATCCCCTTTTTCTTTTGCAAAACTTTGTTGATATTTCGGCAGGAACGAAAGTAGCATATAGACCCTGTACACTCCCGTCAACAACGATTTGTTGACGAAAGTGTATAATCGACACTGATTAATCGAAAAAAAAAATTCGACCATTTAATGTCGATCAAATACACCCTCATCGACAACAATTTGTCGATGAGGGTGTATTTGGTCGACATTAAGCTGTCGAAAAAAAAAAGTTTCTGCAAAAAATCCTAACAAAAAAAACGCGGCGAAATTGAGGGAGGGAGAGGGAGACCGGATGCACAAACCTAGGGTGGGGTGGCTGGCATCTTGGACAAGGAGGCGGCGGCGAGATCGATCGGGAGAGGGAGAAGGAGGCCGCCGGACGGGGGAGGGGAGGGGGTGGACATAAATACATACAAAAAAATGGGGGAGAGTGACCGGGCCGCGACGACGGGTGGATGGAGGAGGGGGGCGGACGGGGGTGGGGGAAATTATGAAAAAAGGAGGGGGTGGGGGTGGGGGAAGAGAGGGACCTCCGGCTGCCGACGGCTGGTGTAAGGGAGGGTGCGACGACCAAGAATGCAGAAAAAAAATGGAGAAAAAGAGGGAGGGAGGCGCGACCGACGTGGATCGGGGTGGGGCGACAACACATGGAAGAAAAATGGGGTGCGGGTAGGGGTGGGGAAGGGGATAAATTAGAGTTTTGGGGGTGTGTGTTTAGTAAATAGTTTTTTTGAGACAAAAGGGTATTTCAGACGATTCGAGAAGATGTGCATCTATTTTGACAAATTTTGGAAAGGGAAAAGTGCATCAATCGCGAATGTGTTCTAAATGGGATTGGAGGTGTAAATAGTCAGCCCATTGGAATGGACGCCCAAGTCTTTTCCATTATTCTTGAAGGGTACAACTATCTGCACCTCCAGCTTTGTTAACTGCACTCCCTCCTTCAATTTATTAATTTAATGATAATGTAAAAAACTTAAAATAAAGTAAAATATCATGATTAAATGCACTCCACTTCTAACTACACTCCTCTTTCAACATTTAAACTCTAACCCTAATTCTAGCAACCGTCACCACCACTTTCGGTGGCCAATTTCATCCAAACAAAAAAAAATCTCAAAAATTAAAAAAAAAAAAAACTTAGAAATCTCTTTTTTTAAAAAATTGGACGAACATATTACACTTTCGTTGATAAATTATTGTCGACAAGAGTATATATTTTCGATCAACTATTGTCGAAATAAAAACCATTAATTTTTTTTATTTTTTTTTTACAATAGTTGATTGAAAATATACACCCTTATCCAAAATTTATATATTCGACCCTGATTTTTCAAAAAATTTAAAAAACAAAGAAAAAGAAAATATACCTACCTGTGTGCGCACTGCGCCTCTGCTTGGTGGGGATGGGAAAGGGAGTTGATTTTTTCTTTTAACTAGTATAGGTAGCACCTCAATTCTTGAGGGCACGTTTGTTTTGGGACTCACACGTCCGGACGTGGGACGTAACGTCCCCCATCTTGTTCTAGTTCGGGATTTCACATCCGGATTTCAACATCCAATTAAATCCACCCCTAAAAATATTTATATATTCTACTATTATAATAATACAACATCACACATTCTTACTAATTGATTTGACATAAAGTTACATTATATAATATTATAATACAACATCACACACTCTTACACAATTGATTTGACATAAAGTTACATCTCATCCTACTCAACATCCCAAAACAAACATACACAATCACTATTTATCAGAATTTCTCCGTCCAGGATTTCCCATCCCCATCTCCCCCATCCTACATAATCCCAAAACAAACATGCCCTGAGGATTTACCCAGATTTTATGTAATTTAATGGTACAAATAATAGTGGTAAAATGTATAATATGTAGTATGTATAATAATTCGTAGTTTAAAAAAACTTGAGTTGCAAATATTAAACCGACGATAACATTGGTAAATGGTAGTAAGTCTTTCATATTGCTTTTTCATCTATCTAATTTTGAATTTTACTTGTTTTGTTTGATCAAGAGGGATAAACGGTATATATAAATAATATTCTTTACTCGGTATCCTATATATATTTTTTATAATTAAAATATGATTTTTTTTAAAAACACACATAAAAGAGGGAGTATAAACAATTAATATATTTTTTAAAATTCATGGACAATAATTGGCTCGAAAAAAAATTCGTGGACTAAATCAGTCAATTTGGATGAATAAAGGAGTAATATATATTAGGATTATAAAATAATAAGATTATAGTATAACATTTAAATTTATTATGACATTATTTATTAAAATTAAACCATGAGCCAAATTAATCAACTCTGAATTATTTGCATGATTAAATCGACATAATTAAAAAAAAAAAAGGAATTCAGTGGTTGGTTTTTTTTTTTGATTACAAGTTAAATACCCCATCCCTTTTTTTCCCTCCCCATGACTCGAACCCAGGACCTGTGGCCTAGGTAGTGGTGCTCTAACCACTTGAGCTATCCCACTTTGTCGGAATTCAGTGGTTGGTGATGTAAGATAAATGAGAGGTATTTTAGATGATTTGATGAGGTGTAAAGTGTATTTGATGTAAAAATGGTGTGACAATTTTGAGAATAAAATAATGTTGGGAGGTTATTAATTTTGTGAGGTAACAAACAATTTTGGAACGTCCCAATAAGAAAAATGTGCAAATAAACATGAGACTGAGAGCATCCACAATGGGGGGTAGAAGTCCCATGTGGATTTCTACTCCTACCTCAAATGTAGGGTAGAAGGGGTTGTGGGAGTGCTTATGTGGAGGAGAGAGGAGGAATTGGGTAGAAGTTCTTCTACCCAGGTAGAAATAAAAAATTAGGAAAAAAGAGAGTGGGATAGAGGGAGAGTGTACAACACATGAGAAAAAAATAGAACAATTTGGAGAGTGTAACTCACTTGCGAGAGTGGGCTTTAATGTGGTCCCAACTATTTTTTATTTGTATTATTTTTTTGGGGTAGAATGCATTGGAGAGGGTAGAAGTTTTTTGAGATAGGAGTAGAAATTTTTTGAGGTGGCACACATGTGACAAACTTAAACCCCAAAAATTCTAACTAGCACTGGAGATGCTCTGAGGAAGTATTTTTTAAAGTGAAAATAATATTTTTATCATCAACCTCTAAACTATCATATATTTATTTAATTTGTAATTCATTTTATTCGTACACAATCACTTTATTTATTAGTGA
The DNA here is from genome assembly GCA_963675135.1 of Galeopsis tetrahit. Taxonomy (NCBI): domain Eukaryota; kingdom Viridiplantae; phylum Streptophyta; class Magnoliopsida; order Lamiales; family Lamiaceae; genus Galeopsis; species Galeopsis tetrahit. The sequence goes on from OY776123.1 coordinate 76,129,810, forward strand.
ACTTCGCAATACCCATAATACTCTCCAACTCGTTATTTTATATATAAACAATTAATAATATTTTAATAGTATAAAATAAAAATAGAATCATAAACCTCCAAACGATTATACATTTATTTAAATTATCATTCATTTTATTCGTACACAATTACTTTATTTATTAGTGAACCTCGCAATACTGCATAATACCCTCCAACTCGTCTATTTTATATACTCCCTCCGTCCTGTAAAATTTTGCTCAGACCCATTTTTTGGTTCACAAAATATATGTTTATTCTATTTAAATAATTAACTTTTGATTATTTTTTCTACTTTATTAACAAGACTGAGTATGTACCCACAATATTCTTTACTCGTTATCCTACATATATTTTTTATAATTAAAATATGATTTTTTTAAAAATACATATAAAAAGAAGTGAGCAAAATTGTACGGAACAAAGGGAGTATAAACAATTAATATATTTTTTAAAATTCATGGACAATAATTGGCTCGAAAAAAATTCGTGGACTAAATCATTCAATTTGGATGAATAAAGTAATATATATTAGGATTATAAAATAATAAGATTATAGTATAACATTTAAATTTATTATGACATTATTTATTAAAATTAAACCATGAGCCAAATTAATCAGCTCCACCCACTGCCAGCTATGTTAACATTTACCTGTTACCGGAGGCCAACTTTGGACAACTCCCTCATTTAGATTGTAATAGATTTAAGCACGAGATGGACAGACTGGGATGGGGAGGGAGGGCGACGCTGGTGATTGGGGTGGGTGGTTGGAAAATAATTTTTTTTTTTTAAATTTTAAAAGAGATAAAACAGGATTTTAGAGAGTTTGTTTAGTAAATAGATTTTATAGAAAAAAATGTCAATTTAAACAATTTATAGAAAGTGAATCTGACATTCTCTTATTTTATTTTGGAGGTGCAAATAGACGTACCCATTCTTGAAACCCAAATACAAACAAAGTTTAAGTTCAATTTAAAAAGAAGGGCCAAGTCTTTTAATTCACATAACCCCTAATAATTCTAATGATGTATGTTTGTTTTAAATTTTTTAGTATTTTTTTTTTTGATCGGTAAAATGAATTTTATTCAAACTGGGCACAAGAGATACCCAAAACTAATTTAGTGTACAAATCTTATCATCACATAGAGAACAGGAGAAATGAAACTACACAGTATTCAAAACTATGCACTTGAGTGGATCTGTCACCCAAGTCCTAAAGGATGCAGTGTTTCGGGTGAGATATTTGATTGTGACCCAACTCCATAGTCTTGCCCTTAGCTCCTCCTTTATTTTTGTGATTGAGAAAGTCTCGTTTCTGAAGAGGACTGCGTTTCTCCATTTCCATATGAGCCATACCATACATAACCATGTACATGTGGCGATCTTCTTCCCATTTCTTCCTTTGATGAAGCCTCCGAAACCTAGGAAATGATCTAGTAATTCTGATGGTAGTGCTGACGGTATTTTGAGCCAAGTCAGACACTCCGTCCACACTTGGTTTGCTTGTGGGCATTCCAGGAAGATGTGTTTCTCAGTCTCCTCGCTCACACCACATAATACACACCTTAGGTCATCGTTCTGCTTGAGGATGTTTCTTCTTCTAAGGTTGGATCTTGTTGGCAGCCTTCCCCATAAGAGCCTCCATGCGTGCGCTTTGACTTTTGAGGGTGCAAAGTTTTTCCATATGCTTTTGAATCCTTGAATCATCCTGTCGTCCGGTCTAATCTCTTGGCTTTGGTTGAACAGGGTCGAGTATGTTGCTTTTGTGGAGAACTTCCCTGTTTTCGATGCTTTCCATTTCCACGAGTCCTCGATTCCGTCTTTGGGCTTGCACCTGTCCAACACAGATATCAGATCGTTAAACGATGATAGTTCCCTATCAAAAAGTACCCTTCTCCATCTCCATGTCCATCTCCAAGATTCCCCCTCCCAAAGGCCCATTTCACCCACAGTTTTTCCTTTGTCTATGCTAATCTGATACAACCTCCTAAATCTATCTTTAAGAGTACCCTCCCCCGTCCAATTTTCCTCCCAAAAGAAAGAGTTTTTCCCATCCCCTAAGACCTTAGATAGATTTCCGTGGAACCAGCCCCCATTCCTCTCATCTACCACTTTTAACACATCCCTCCACCATAATGATACCCTTCCCACCCTCCCTGTTGGGAATAGGCCGAAGCCATCTCCCCAAGTAGCCCCATATCTAGATCTAAGAACCCTAGTCCACAAGCTGGTTTTTTCATTTAAAAATCTCCACCCCCATTTTCCCAACAAGGTTTTGTTAAAAATTCCAATATCTCTAACCCCTAGCCCACCAAGTTGTTTCGTATTACACACTCTTTTCCAGTCAATCCATGCAACTCTCTTCCCATTACTCCCACCCCCCCAAAGGAAATTACGTTGTAATCGCACAATCTCACTCATGGTTTTCTTTGGTATGTAATAGAAGGACAGATAGTATGTCGGAAGAGAAGAGATAACCGAGTTTAACAGCGTGATCCTGCCACCCATCGAGATCTTTTTGTCATCCCATCTTGCTAACCTATTCTTTATTTTCTCCACAATCGATGTCCATTCCACCGCTTTCCTGTGATTTGATCCGACTCTCATTCCCAGGTATGTGAATGGAATGGAGTCCACTCTGCATCCTAGGATCTCCGCCATGTTACTCAAAGTAGTGTCCTCCACGTTTACACCAATGATCGAGCATTTCCCAAAATTGATTTTTAACCCAGACATCAACTCCATATTTCTTAGTACTCTTCGCATGACCCAAGCATTCTCCAAGCTGGCTTCCCCCATGAGGATTGTATCATCCGCAAATTGTAAATGTGACACTTTGATCTTTTCCCGTCCAATTTCTGCCGCTTTGTACATTCCTTCTTCTGTTGCCCTCTCCATAAGGATACTCAACCCTTCTGCGGCTATCAGGAAGAGGAAAGGGGACAGGGGGTCCCCTTACCTTAGTCCCTTCTCCATTTTAAATTCTCCAGATGGACTACCATTGACTAGGACCGATGCTGAAGCTGTCATCACACACTCCATTATCCACTTTCTCCATTTGGGATGGAAATTGAATCTTTCCATCATAAGTTCTAGGTAACCCCAATCGATCGAGTCGTAGGCCTTTGCGAAATCGATTTTGAAGAAAGTTCGTACTATTCTTTCCCGTTTTGCTTCATCGATTGCCTCGTTTAGGACGATCACGCTATCCAGGATATTCCTCTTTCCAATGAAGGCCGATTGTGCGTTGGAGAATTTATAAGTTGTTATAGAATTTATAAGTGTTTATACAGGGCAAGTTGGTGTCTAGCACAAAAGGCAACCTGTAAGAATTTGTTGGTACATCCAATGGAAAATAATGGAAAATAATGTTAGGAGATACAAATTGTCACTGAGAAAGACCATTGTGCCCTTAAAAAAAAAATCCCACCTACTATTTTCTTTCATACTCTTTCTACTCAGTTATTTTATTAAAAAAATTATATTCAGATTTCTTATTTTTTTTATTCAACCAAATTTTTTATTCAAACATTTTAATTCCAATTTTACTTGAATTTTAAATTCAAAATTTTACAAATTTCAGAATTTTTTTGTTTTTCAAATTATATTTTATTCTTTTTTACTCAATTTTTATATTTAAATTTCTTAGCTTTTCTAATTCACGCAAAAAAAAAAAAAAAAAAAAAAATTCAAATTTAACTTGAATTTTTTTTATTCATTTTTCCAAAAATTTAAGTTAGATTTTTTATTAAATTTTTTTAATTTAGTTAAAAATCTTTTTTCTCTAAGTTTTTGACGGGTCAAATCATACATTTTTATCAACTTAATTCAATTTTTTTATTCAAATTATTTTTCTTTTGTTTTTTTATTTATATTTTATTCAAATATTTAATTTATATTTTATTCAATTTTTACTCAATTTTTTTGTTGAATATTTTTTTTCAAAATTTCTAAGTCAATTTTTTTAGTTCATTTTTCTTTATTCAAATATTTTAATTTATATTTTTTACATAATTAAAATATGAATATCGACATATATATTGAATATTGAATACTGAATATCGATATATATTGAATATAATTAAATATTGAACATTGAATATCGATATATATTGAATATAATTAAATATTGAACATTGAATATCGATAAATATTGAACATTGAATATCTAGAAAAATGAAACAGAATTGTGGTTATATCAAAGCCAAAAATGAAACATATTTAATGAAACAGAATCCTGCATAAGCCAAAAATTGGTACCCAGATTTTATGATTTATTCTTCCATCAACAAAGAAAAAACATAGGTGCAGTAACATTGAAGCTCAAAAAAATTGTGGTTATATCAAAGCTAAAGAAGTTACAAAAATACATTTAGGTACAATATATCTATATATATAGATGCACCCAATGGATCAAGATACAAAACCACACATTCTAGTATTCAAACGTTATGTGCTAATCAACCCATATATACACTGTAAACGCATAACAAAGCACAATAACATCTCACATTACTTTCTTCCTACTTAAAGGCCATAATGAGGAGATTACGAATATAATGGAAGTTGGATAGCAGAAGAATGAATCTGAAGAAAATCACCTCTGACGTTTAACCCAAACCAAAACTCAACTGACATTTTAAGTTGGATAGAGTTATTATACTTAGAAGTTTTAATCAAGTTTTATTCCTTTTAATTTATGTCAAAAAATCATCAAGAAGAACACAAGCCTAATTCACACGCCTTAGAGGAACACCATTGATCGGGTAACGCCCTGCAACACATGTTGAAAAAAAAAAATAAAAAAAAATATCACTTGCATTGGTTCACACGACAAAATGATCTAAATTATCTAACCTATGAAGATTCTTCTACCAAGTAAATGCATATAAAAAATATAGTACATGTATTTCTCATGTCAAACCCCAAATGGTAATTGCAGAAATCCACTCCACAAGGCAATAGGATATGCGAACACCTCATTGTCTATCCAATACATTTGGGACCCTTTGAACCCCAGATCCAATTTACCAATGTGTTGCACACTCCCAATGCAAATTCCCACCAAGAACAGACACAAAATTGAAAAGTACATAAAAACCCCCAATTTTTCATGACCACATAAAAAAAATTCTATAGCAACAAGAATCCAAACAAGAAAAGATCAACTCATAAAAGGGGATTCCGGAATTTGGCTTTGGCCAAGAACAAGATAATTTCTAACTCTCCACCTAAATTTTAATCTTGAATCTTGAAAGAATTTCAAGAATTTAAAAATTCTGAAACTGCAAAACAGAAAATAAAATAGGACATAGGAGACCCAATAAGCTCCTGAATTCAGAAAATAAAATATATATATATATATATACCAATTCAAAATATACGCATTCAATATGCCTACGAGACAACATTTAAGTATTTTAACTTATTATTCTTAAAACAGAATCACAAGTAAAACAATGGATCTCAAACTATCGCATGCATCTCATCTCAGAATCCTAGGCTTGGGAAGAAATTCTAAGAAAATAAAAACTTATTTTCAGTAATAATCAGTGCAAAACAATAATAAAAGCATTAGATCCAAACACAAAAACCCTTATTTATTCATATTAGCAGAAAAGTTTGGGTTTGTGGGAGGAAATTTGGAAAAGAGAGTAGAAACTCACTGAGTCAACTCAGTGTGTCAACACCCCCAGAAAACCCTAGATCTACGCCGCCATCACGCAAGCGGCGCAGATCGGAGAAGACGAGCCCCTTGACGGAGCATTCAGGCTCTACAACGACGGCGGAAGCCCCCCCTCGACTGAGCATTCAAGCTTTGCAACGACTCACGTGGGCAGATCGGAGAAGACGAGCCCCTTGACGAAGCATTTAGGCTCTGCACCGGCGGCGTCTCGCTGATTTCTTCGCCGTCTCAAAATACCCAAACGGCCTCCATTTTCAACTCGACGAGCTGCGAAAACGTCTCGCTGCCTTCTTCGCCATCTCAAGCCCCATTTCAGATCTTGTGTGTGTGTGTTTTTGTGAGAGAAAAGAGAGAGAAATAAATATTTGAAAATGGGAGAGAGAAAGAAAGAGAGAAGACAATATTAATTGTTTGAGGGGGTGGATAGAGAAGAAGTGTAATCTTTGAATAGACAAAGGGTAGGAAAGACATTTTACAAGACAATTTGTAGTGTTAGAGACTAAAAAAATGACTTGTACTTTCTACCTCTCAAGGGCCAAAATATGTACCATGGAGTCAATAATCTCGTTTATATAAGATTTGTAGACTTTTAAAATTCGGATTCTAAAATTGTTAAATAAAATCAGTTAAATTTCAAAATTCAAAACTAGCATACCCTACAATAGTGTTTATTACTCCCTTCATCCCACAGGAATTTGCACACTTTCCATATATGGATGTCTCATACCAATTTGCACACTCCATAAAAGGAAATATCTTCACAACCCTCACTCTTGAAATATACTCATATTTACCCATATGCCATTACTTTTCCACACTCAATCTACTTTTTTCTTTACTTTATTCATAAAAGTTTACAAAACTACCCCTCAAAACATCAATCATTATACCTTTTTTTACACATTTCTTAAAATGTGTGCCGGTCAAAGGATGCAAGTTCTTCCGGGACGTAGGGAGTACGTTTGTTTTTTTTTTTTTTTTTTTTTTTTTTTTTTTTTTTTTTTTTTAGTTTTTGGATTCCAAAATCCAATATTCATCCATACATAAAAATGCAACCACTCTCTTACCCACTTACTTTGAAATAAAATTTATCAAATTATAGTATAATACTACTGCAATCTAATTTTATTATTTTCACTTTCTTTTTTTCAATTTCATTATTCTCATTTTTTTTAAAAATAATATTGAAAGTGTGTGCGTGCGAAATCAAAGATGTTGTCTGTCGTGTTGACACTGTCCAAACAACACTATACAACGGAAATTAAATTGCACGTAGTGAAAATGGAAGTATTCAAAATTTGCGTAGATTATTTTACTATATAAAAATACGTGAAACGAATTACAACCTCTTAGAGGTGTACAAAAACACTTCGACGAGTGTAAATGATTTACTAGATCCTATGAAACTATCTCCCTCGTAGATCTATGCATATAACCTAGTAAATAAGACTATGATCAAACACACTATTATTCGGGTTTACAATAATGTGAAGATCTACAAGAAGAAACAAAGATTTTCCTAACTAGAAGCGTATAAAGCGTTCTATAAACTGGTGATCGAATTTAGCTTTTCTTCTTGTGTATCTTGTGTTGAGGCAACTACTATATTTATAGGCTTAATGGACGAATTGCCTTCAACTCCTATGATCATCACAGCCGTGAGATCAAGCGGTTAAGAAACTTCTCTCCACCACTCCTTGAATGTAGGACTTGTTATATCATGTCCAACTACTATAATTTTGTTTTGTAGTGGACGCCTTAGGCAGGCAAGGTGGCCTTATTATGTTTGCTAATGAAGATGTTGATGTCTCTCTTAAATCTTTCTCTTTTGGCCATATTGATATTTTGGTTTCGTGGTATGACCTTAAATGGTTCTTCACTGGATTTCAAGGAAACCCTAATGAACAACAAAGACATCTTTCACATGTATTACTTTCGAGAATTAAAGAAACACATGGTGATATTAAAGAATGGGTGGTGGGAGGAGACTTTAATCAGATTCTGAATTATGGTGAAAAAACTGGAGGCAATAATAACTGGAAATTGAGGAATAGTATGAATAATTTCAGGAACACACTACACTCGCTTGATTTATATGATTTGGGATTTAAAGGACCTTGCTTCACTTGGAACAATAAAAGAAAAGGGGATCAAAACATCAAAGAAAGATTAAACAAATTTATTTCAAACCCAAAATGGAGGAAGATGTTTAATGATTATGCGGTTCAAAACCTTCATTGGTTTGGTTCTGATTACAGGGTTATAAGTCTCACTTTTAAATTGCAACAACTGGTTTGGAAACAACATGATGATATCATGTTTCATTTCGAAAATGCTTGGCTGGTCGATCCGTCTTGTAAAAGAACTATCAAAACAATCTGGAAGGCGATAGATAGATCGACTCCGTTCACATACAGACTGAATATTTGTGCAAATTCTTTGAAACAATGGGCAAAATCAAAATTTGGGGCACTGGATAGCAAAATTAAGATGGTCTCCACTAAAATTGCAAAACTGGAAGAGACGAACTTAGATAAAGAAGATGAAAGAGAGCTCTTAATTCTGGAAAAAGAACTTGATGTGTTGTTTACTCAACAGGAAGAATTTTGGCATCAGAGAGCTAGAATTGATTGGATAGCTTATGAAGACCATAACACGACTTATTTTCATAGAAGGGCTACTGAGAGATTTCAACGAAGCATGATTCAAGGCCTACAGGATGAACAAGGACAGTGAATATCCACAAACACTGAGATTGAGATAGTATTCTCCAGATATTTTAAGAAGCTTTTCTCCTCTCAAGAGCCACAAATCAATGATACCCGATTAATCGCTACACATAGCCCAATCTTGGTTTCTAGTGGTATGAATCAAATGCTGGACATGGTCTTCTCCAGACAAGACATCAAAGATGCAGTTTTCGATCTTTCTCCGAATAAAGCTCCCGGACCTGATGGATTTAATGCACGGTTTTATCAAGAAAATTGGAATTCCATAGGGGAGGAAACTACAGATGCAGTGCTTAAAATCTTGAATGAACAAGGGGATTTGACGGATTGGAACCATACTCTTATTACGTTGATCCCAAAAGTCAAAGTTCCGACCACTCCGTTGCACTTTCGTCCAATTAGCCTGAGTAATGTATGCTATCGTATTGTTGCTAAGACCATTGCCAAACGACTATCACATATACTCCCCGAGATAGTGGATGAGTACCAAAGTGCCTTTATCAAAGAGAGACAGATTTTCGACAATGTGTTGATTAGCTACGAATGTATGCATTGGTTGAGGAATAATAAGAGTAATTTGGGGTATGCGGCCTTAAAATTGGATATGAGTAAGGCTTACGATCGAATTGAATGGGCATATTTACGGGAACAAATGAAGAGCCTGGGATTTTCTGATAAATTCATAAGCCTCATTTTGAGATGTGTCACCTCGGTCACATATTCATGTAAGGTCAACAATTCGACCCTTAGTAGGTTTAAACCCTCTCGTGGCATTAGACAGGGCGATCCTCTTTCCCCCTTTTTATTCGTATTGTGTGCTCAGGGCTTGTCCTCAAGTATTCAAAATTTGGTCAATCAAGGACTCATTGAAGGCATTAGAGTGGCGAGGCAAGCTCCGATGATTACTCACTTACTCTTTGCGGATGATAGTCTTGTTTTTTTTTAAAGCCAAACCTGAAATGGCAGATCGCATTAATTCTTCACTTTTGGAGTATGAAAAAGCGTCTGGGCAATTGGTTAATTTTGATAAATCGTCTTTGATTTTCAGTCCGCGAACGAATGATCAATATCAATCGCAAATTATAAACAGCCTACAAGTTAAACTTACACAAGGACATAGTCTTTACTTGGGGCTCCCAACCTTCTCCCTTCGAGGTAAAAGAATGCAATTCTCTTACATTATTGATAGAATCAAGAAAAAAGTTGATAATTTGAAGAATAAAAATTTCTCCGAGGGAGGGAAGGAAATTCTTATCAAATCTGTTCTACAAGCAATTCCCACATATGCAATGTCCTGCTTCAAAATTCCAATTCAAACTTGCAATAAAATGGAGAAAATCTTCACTAATTTCTGGTGGGGACATGATAAGGATCGTCTTAAAATGCACCGGCTGAATTGGAATAAAATGTGTAAATCGAAGGATGAAGGAGGCCTTGGATTTAGGAAAATGATACACTTTAATCAGGCTCTACTTGCAAAACAGGTGTGGAGACTGATGGACAAACCGAAGTCTTTGGTGGCTAGAACCTTTAAAGCTAGATATTACAAGCATACTGACATTTTGGAGGCTCACTTGGGTAGTAACCCCTCATTCATTTGGAGATCCCTCATCACTAGTTTCCCAATTCTCCTTCGAGGGACCAAATGGACAATTGGTAACGGCAATACCGTTTCCCTGTTTAAACATTCATGGGTGGAAGGGCTGGAGGAAGGATTGATTAAATCAAGGATAGCGTCGGGGAGAGGTCCATTCAGCTTCCTCGATGAGAACCGTTTTTGGAAGCAGGATATGTTGAATTTTGCTTTCTGGCCCTTTGAAGTGGAGGCAATTATTAGGACCTCGGTTGGCACCGAACAAGATGAGGACAATCGTTTTTGGAAACACGAAGTGAAGGGCGTCTACACGGTTAAATCGGGTTATAAGGAGAGCTGCAAAATTGCATCAATTAAACATGAGGAGGCAGGCGTATCTAATGCAAAATTTCAAAAGAAATTGTGGAATTTTATTTGGAAACTTCGTGTCCCTCCGAAGGTATGCATTTTCGGCTGGAAATTGAGCCTAGACATCATAGCATCAGAAGGGAACCTATCCCAAAGACATATATCGTTCCTATTTGCGGTTTGTGTGGAGGATTTTCACCAAACACTATCCATGCTATCTTGACCTGTCCAGGAGTTAAAAATGTTTGGTAAGATTTGAAGTGGTGGAAATTTCTGAAGCAAGAACGTAATAGGAATACGTTGGATTTTCTAATCTCCTTCATGGACAACTTTTCGATTCTCGAATTTGAGCAATTTCTAATGATAGCTTGGGGAACTTGGAAGGAACGGTGTCAGCTCCTACATGATAAGGAGACAAAGAGATTTCAAGTTAAGAAGAGCACAAATTCTCAAGTTTTGGAATATTTATCCAATTTTCAGAACATTCTCAGTAATTAGCACAAAGAAGATATGGACAGTAATACTATGGAGCCATCGACAGAGAATACAATGGGGAATTATGAGTACTGCTTTGAGGTCGACGACGCCTTTAACAGTGATCAATTGAAATTCGGAATATGAGGCATTATGTTCAATGAAGATGGAAGCATTATAGATTCATTTGCAAAATGCATCCCACCCTAAAGAATTCCACTGGACTCTGAACTGTTAGCTATTGAAGAGGCTCTCCGAATGGCACTTTCTAAAATAGTGGATAATATTGTAATCAAATCTGATTCTCTTCAGGCTGTCTCCATGTGTTCTGGGAAAAATTATAAATCACTCAGGGGACCTGAAGCTAACACAACCCGAAGGATCATATCGCTTGTATGTAGATTTGTTGTGTGCAAATTTACCCACATACCTTGGGATATCAACGTGAAAGCCCATCTCTTGGCTCAGAGGGCTACTCATTCTACAATCTCTCAAGACAGATATGGAGAAGCTTGTTGAAGAACCTTGATTTCCGGAAATTTGTTTATGGTTATTCAGATTTCCTTGATTTTACTGTAATGGTCTCTTCTTGTTTTTCAAAAAAAAAAAAAAAAGAAACTTTCGTCCTTCACTAAATCGCTCCATCTTCACTTTAAACTTTTACTTCCATTCTTCTCCGTTGTGTCATCGAGTGGTCACCAGCGGGCCACTGCGACCTTCACTCGCGGTAACCGTCGTTCTCTTTAGTTGAGAGTCGTCTTGCTCCTCAACGTTGTTTTTTGTTACCTAATTTAACCGCACCGTGTCTTTAGATCCTTTTTGTGGCAGCTCATTAAGTTCAACGGGTCAGCCCTCTTTAGTGTCGCTGTTGCAACGGTGGCCGTTGGGGGAGGTTGACTCGTTACAATGGTTTGAATGTTTGTGTGAATAAAAGTGCACTTATCTCTCCACTTTCCTTACGACTAAAATGAAGTAGTTTTTTTTTTTTTTTAATTTGATTCGAAGTGAATTTGAACGTTATAGTATATTGATGTTAAGATCTTTTTCTAATTTGATCTTGCATGTTGTAACCTAATAAAAAAAATCAAGACCAACACTTACTACCACTATCATCAGAATTTTAATATATTTAAATTTCACAATTTCAATTTTGACGACTATCATAATCCAAAAACAATCATTGTCTCCGGCTTTTTCCCCTTAGATAAGATTTTTTCCTAAATCTAGTCTAAGTTTTCTTTTAAATAAATATTTATATTCCCACCATCTATTTTATAATTTTCATTTTTTTTGTGTGTTCAATTTATAATTTTAAATTCTAAAATGCACACTAATTTATTTCCACTTAAAAAATTTAATTTTTAACATAAAAATCAAAATTTCTTAAAATTCCTATTCAAATCATATAAGAATTATAAAAATAAACGGAGGAGGGAGTATTATGTTTTCAAAGTACCGACCAGGTAGTTGTGATATTTTGGGCACGGTGAAAATGCAATTGATTGAAGCCCCACCTCGACAACTAAGGATTGCTGTCACATTCAACCAAGTTAGATATTTATAGTGTAGATTCAAGTGAGAATATGAACACCACAAATATAACGTTTCCCCACAAATAAAACGTTTCACCACCATATACAATTATTGTTCAACTTTAATCAGAGCTATATATGCGCGCAGTTGCACTTTGTCTATGTGAAGTGTACCATACATATGCCTGCACATGTGGAGTGAGACAATTACAAATGATATAAATATGAGTGTGATTTTCGCAAAATAGTGTAACCTATAATTATCTCAAAATACCTATTTCAAATCAGGCCGTCGGCAGCATTTTTATTTTCTAAGAACACTTGTTTATTTATGTCCAAAATTAATACTCCATTGTTTACCTATTTCAAATCAGGCCGTCGGCGGCAGCATTTTTATTTTTTTAGAACACTTGTTTACTTATGTTCAAAATTAATATTGTTTGATTATAAAGTAATACTTCCTTCGTCTCATAATTTTAGCCATTTTTATTTTTTGTATTAAATTAATGAACAATATATATATTTTTTTTTACAAATTTACCCTTCATTATTATAGCAGAGAGAGGAAAAAGTAAAGAAAATGAGTGAAAATAAAAGAAAATTGAGAATAACTTGCTTTAATTATCATAAAAGAAAGTGTATAAAAAAAGATATTTTAGAGGTACAATAATTACATTTAGAAGTAATTTAGGGAGAAATGTGAAAAAATTGTTTAAACGACAAACATTTTAAAATACTAAAATTTAAGTAAAAAAATGACAAATAGTATAAAACGAAAAAAACAATACTAATATTGTGTGGCTAATAATGTAAGAGAGTGTGTGAAACAGTCTTATGCATGAAACTGAACTTCACGCTTTTTTATTAAGATCTCACTCTGCTTTAAAACATGTAATATTTCATTACATTGTATTTCATATAGTACCCTCTGTCCCTGGCCAAGTGCCCCTTTTTACTATTTAGGACGTTCCAAATTAATTTAATATTATTATTTTTTTAAAAATGTGCCAAAGTAAATGAAGAGGGAGGGAGGGTGTATATAGTAACAAGATGAAACCTGAACTCATAATCTTAACTTATGAGTTAACAAGATATATATTCTCCAAATCTCAGGATTATCTCTCAATTAACCTTTTAGCTAGATTAGCTAGCATCACATATGCAACCCTCCCCATTTTGTCCGATCCGAAAAGCTTTAATCTTCTTACCTTTGGTTGATTTGTCGGCACTAGCATTTGATCCCTTGGTATGGCCCAAAGTTGTACAGTATTTAATATAGGAGTACTAGGAATTTACCGATCGATTGGATGTCTGTCATATTCGATCTATTTTTAAATTTAATATCCAGATTTTAAGACTCATCTACCCCTACGGCTGCTGTTTGCTGATTAATGAGTTACAGTGAGTTTACACACTTAAATTGTCTTCTAAATTCACTAAACAAACAAGCCCTTAATTATCTTTTATCTACAAAGCTGGGTGGTATTGATAAGCGTGTGATTGAAAGAAGGACGCCAACTAGAACTCAATGTTGATTTGTCAAGGAAGCGTGTTTCCAAACAATCGATCGGTCCATTTAAAAATAGTTAATTATAGATAGATACATAATAGTATTTGTTGCTTGGATTTTAATTTGAATTACGGTTCTAATTGACAGTCACTAATTCAGAATTTAGAATTTGAGATCGAGTACGAAAGATATTATATATATTTTCATGGCCAATTGGCCTTGTTTGATTTGTGTGTCGGTATATTCTTACAAAAGCATTTATATATATAATTGTGTACGTACTGTACTCCTAAAATTTGCAATATTTTCGTGTTTGAGTTGAGTGAATGAAAGCTTTTCCAATGTTTATTAGAGTTTGAGATGCACATCTCATGGGGTCTTTGGAATTAAGTTGGAACAATAATATTAATATTTATCAAATTTTGTGTTACCTTTCAATCTTCGATCTGCTTTTAAATTTTGTTGTACGTGCTTTTGATGGTTGATTCGTATGTGGACTATTTGTTAGCACGAGACAAACATGTATAATGATCGGGGGTTTATTACGTGTTTAGGGAGTATTTATATGATGATCTTGATGATCTAATGAAGAACAAACAAGAACACAAGATATAGCTTCTTGGAGAAGCTAAAGCTTTACAAGCTTGAGAGAGTTTATTGCTTTGGGTAGGGAGTGATTTGTAGGAATTGATAACTTGTGTACAAATGAGCCTCTTTTAGGCATTATATAGTGGTTTCTAGGGGCTGCCCGCCCTTTACACGTGGCACACCCTCATTGGACCTGTCTTCTGCCCGAAAAGGTGATTTGATGGCGCATTTAATGCTAAACCGCCTTTGGTGCTCGTCCTCGCCGGAATGCCGAGGAGCTGAGCTACGGTGGTCGCCGGAGGACCATTTCGAGGAGTGTGGTCGCCACGCTCCATGCTGTCTCCCAAGGCTTCAGTACTTAGACTATTCTAGCTAAGATAGATATGTGCTCGCCACACATTTGGGCGAGCAGCTAACTAAAACATGTGCTCGCCCACATCTTTGAGCGAGCACTTAAATATATTAAATACATCTATTCTATTACATTTTCTTGGTCTTGTTGACTAGTCGTCGCAAGACTTTGTTGACTGGTCCTCGCCACGTAAACTGATGACTAGGATTGACTTGTCAAAGATTGACTTCTTTGACTAGGTATAACATTTGCCCCCTGGTCGCCTTTCTTCGTATTCGCAGAATGGTAAGGCGAGCAGTATGGTCGTCTTGGAAGGTGAGATTGTTTGACAAAACAAAATCAAATTTGAGATCTTGATGACGTGAGAAAGAGGCGGTCGCCTCGTCTCCAGCGCTGAGCACGATTATCGAAGCAACTTTTCATGATGACGGATCTGACACGTGTCAGGCGCGTGGTCGGCGCCCGAAATTTGAATTTAGCGCGTGGGGCGCGTGCCGACCTCAAAGGTCGCGCGTGTGGCCCACTCGCCGAACTTGAATTCGGGAAAGACCCAAATTTTTGGGAAAATTGCGTTTTTGACCCCGTTTTTTGCACATAGGTCCCTGCACAAATTTGCCTATAAATAGGCCCTTCATCCTCATAAGAAAACTTTCACTTTTCTGCAACTTTCGAACCTTTCTCGAGATTTCTTCTAAACTTTCTACTTCAAGCTTTTCCGGCGTGTTTGGGTGGTTTTCGATCGTCAATAAGGTAAACAACTTGCATTTTCTTCTTTAAAACTTCTTTCTCCCCCGTTTCTATAGAAAAAATGGAAGTTGGTGGTGGCTCCGGTGGTGGCTCCGGTGGTGGTCCGCCGCCGTTGGTTGGTGGTTTTGAGAATTCCGGCGGCGTAGACCGTTTGGCCTTGGCTCTAATGGAGAGGGCATCCTCTTCGGACTCTAGGATCCACTCCCCCGAACCTATAAATGTTGGAGTCCGAAATCTTAGAAAGGCAGTGGTCGTCGATGTCGACGAGTCCGACAGGGAGGATGCCGGCAATGATGCCGAGGAGACTGACGAGGAGACCGACTCAGATCTGCGTGATCCGGATTTGAATCGAGGGGTGGGCGAACAGCTAGAAACTGCCCAAGTCGAGGAGACCTTGACGAGGAGTCTCCGCGAGGACTTTGAGGAAGTTGTTCAGTATGCAGAGAGCATAAAGGACATTTTGAGTGGTAGGGAGAATCTGGATGGCGACGAGGTCTCGAGGGAGGCCTATTATAAATATTTCTGCGAATACCCTCCTCGAGAGGTTCCTCGCCCGCACCGAGAAGCTTTCCAAACTGAGTATGAAGCGAGCAAATATGCGAGCAAGGTCTCCTCGGCACAGCTAGAAAATTCCAGGAAGAAATATCAGCTGCCGGCCGACGTTTGTTTCTTTGTTCCTCGCCCGGATGAGAGGGCCGACCAGCCGCCAGAAGGGATGGTCGCCGTCAACATCGACATGATGGAGGCAGGGCTTAGGTTCCCCCTGCACCCCAGTATCTCGAATTTTTTACATTTCTTAAAAGTGGCCCCTTCTCAAATTTTGCCGAACGGTTGGTCGAACCTGATCGGCATTCTTACACTGTTCGGCCTGGTGGCGGCCGAGAACGGATGTCGGAACACATGGTTAAGCCCTAAAGAGATTAACTATCTCCTTCAGGCGGCCGAGGCCGGAGAGAAGGTCGGCCACGGATACTATTACGTGAGGGGCCGTGATGATTTCAAGTTGATTGAAGGGGTTCCCAACAAAATTAGAGATTGGAAAACCAACTGGTGGTGGGTAGCCGGGGACTGGAAAAGTCCAGTGAGGCCGGATGGCTCCTCGGATCGCATTCCCCTTGACACTGAATATCAAAGAATTCGTGGTAAGTTTTTTTTATCTCTGCTCGTTCTTGTCTATACTGACTAACTCCTCGTTTTTGTAGGTGAAATTGTTCGCAAGAAGACCGTCGAGCACCGTCTCACGCCCCTCTTCCAATACCATATTTGCTGCGTACTCAACCGTCGCTACCTGGAGAGGTCCTGTCGCTTTCTGAACAGGGAGTGTATGCGTGAGCGAGCAGGTCTCAGAGTACCTCCTCATCACTTCACTCGAGAGTTCCCTCCAGGTATCAACATATTTCCAAGTTTTTTGTGAATTTGCTCTTCGTAAACACTGACTCCTCGCCTTTCTTAGTAGTGGTCCCAGAGAGAGTTGTCACTTACCTTCCTCCATCCATCGAAGTTGATCGCATACTGTCGAGCAGGATGATGCAACAAGCGAGAATGCTGCGCGAGCGCAAGGTAGTTGACGGCTCCGGCAAGAAAAGGAAAGGAGCGGAGACCTCGGGGGCTCCACCCAAGAAGGTCGCTAAACCAACTCGAGGGGGCTCTTCTCGCCCACCTGCTACCGAGCAGAGGATCTCGCCGAGGAGATCTCCCTCGCCTCCCCCCACACAAGTCGTATCCCCTCCTCCCCGTAATACTCGGTCGCGAGAGATCGCCGCGAGCTCGTCGGCCGGGGAGAGGGCTCAGGGAGACAACACCCTTCTCGGCTGGGATGCCGCAAGGGTTGCCAAGTAAGTTTATTTATCAATGAGATTTTTATAATATTTTCAAGTACCTTTTCCTAAATTTTTTTTTTCTTCTCTAATAGTGTTGCCGACTGCCGGATCGTTGAACCCTTCAACCCGAACCTCCTCGGCTTCTACCGGTCGCGGGATCCGGTCGACAGAGAGCCCCTGAATCCGATCGCACTAAGGGCTGTGAAGAATCTGCCTAGATCGCTGACGACCACACTGGTCGACGAGGTGGACAATCATAACTCGCTGGAGAATGCGAGATTGGTCGCCATAGACTTGAGCCGGGCGTCTTATACGATGGAGAAGCTCGCCTTCCAGATCGTCGAAAGCCGCAAAGTCAGCGAGGACAGGAGTGCGAAGCTCGCCCAAATGGCCAAGGCTAAAGCTGTTGTCGAGAGGAAGGTGGTCGACCTCGAGACCAAGTTGGCCGATGTCGAGGCAAAGTTGGCCGATTCTGAGGCCCAACTTGAGACGATTCGAAAGAAGGATCAGGAAGATCTCCAAGAGATCGAACGTCTCCGTGCTCGCCTCAAGACTGCCGAGGACGAGGTAAGAACTCTTCAAAATAAATCCGCAACTGACGAGGAAGAGTTGGCCACTCTTCGGCAACAGCTGGTCGACCTGTCGGAGGAGCGAGATGAAACCAATGAGCTCGCTGGGGGCGTGGCCATGTTATCGGTGGCGCTTACTGCCCACGGGCTCATTCATCGGTTGTTGGAAGTTCATCCAGGAGTGGATGTGACTCCACTCGGCGGGTTTTTGGACGACCTCCTTATGAAGGAGAATCCTCAGTCGGAAACAGAACTCCCTCTGCTTCCTTTGATGGAGTTGGGACTCCTGTTCCCTCGACTGTTGGGTGTTCCGGTCCTCTTCTCGAACCCTCCACAAGATTCCCCACCTCAACAGGGCGAACAGGATGCTCCTGCCGAGGAGGTTGTGAATAAAGAGGAAGCCGAGGAGAATGCTCCAGTAGCTTAGTTTACTTGTATTTTATTTCTATTTTTAGGACTGCTCGGCCATTAAGGCCTTTTTGTAATTTCAGCCTTTTAAGGCTTTTCAATGAATGAAACTTTTTGCTTATACGATGTTTGGTTATTTTGAGTGATCGTTCTCGTTACTGCTTTCCAACTTATGTTATGATTAATTTTTTGCAAGCATTTTTTTTTTGATAAGTACTTAGTCTTTTTGAAAACTCCTTTTATTGCGAGCATCTTTGCGGAAGAGTGCTTCGTCTTTTGTCTTTGCGAGCACCTTTAAGAAAGAGTGCTCGTCTTTTATCTTTGCGAGCATCTTTAAGAAAGAGTGCTCGTCTTTTATCTTTGCGAGCATCTTTAAGAAAGAGTGCTCGTCTTTTATCTTTGCGAGCATCTTTAAGAAAGAGTGCTCGTCTTTTAGCTTTGCGAGCATCTTTAAGAAAGAGTGCTCGTCTTTTAGAGTTAACCAATCGTCGGTTGAACTCTTTTTAGTTTGGTAGGTAGTGATCGTCGTCGCCACTACCTTGCGAGCATCGTTAAAAAAGAGTGCTCGTCTTTGTTTCCTAGATGGCTACGCAGAGCCTTGTCTAAAAATTCAAACTTATCTAACACTTGATGGAAATTTAAAACTTGTACTTGTATTGAAATGATGACTAGATACAAATTATATAAATATGAAAAAATTAAAAACTTACTGGTAATACTTCTTCAGCTTGACCGCGTTCCACGGGTATTTGCTCGGCTTGCCCTCTAGATCTTCTAGCTCGTACGATCCGTTCAAGAGTGTGCGCGTTATTCGGTACGGACCCTCCCAAGTCGGGCCAAGTATGCCAATGGACTGCTCCGTCGCCCTCCGAAGTACGAGCTGGCCGATAGTGAATTGGCGAGCACGTACTTTGGTGTTGTAATAGCGCTCTGATCTTTGCTTGTACACCACGTTCTTCTCGTCCGCTGTTAGCCTTCACTCTTCTAGGAAGTCCAAATCGGAGAGCTGTGCATCGTTATTCAACTGCT
The DNA here is from genome assembly GCA_963675135.1 of Galeopsis tetrahit. NCBI lineage: Eukaryota > Viridiplantae > Streptophyta > Magnoliopsida > Lamiales > Lamiaceae > Galeopsis > Galeopsis tetrahit. Next base: position 76,149,216 of record OY776123.1, read on the forward strand.
CGTCATAATTTGCTACTCGAAAAGTTGGGACCTGCCCCTCTGCTGGTATGACAGCTTCGGTTCCGAACGCGAGCGCGAACGGAGTTTCACCAGTAGAATTCCTAGTGGTCGTCCGATATGCCCACAGAACCATGTGCAGCTCGTCCGCCCATTTGCCCTTCAATCCATCTAGCTTAGCTTTCAAGGTGTGTTTGATGATTTTGTTGATCGCCTCTACTTGACCATTTGATTGTGGATGATAGGGTGTTGAAAAAATTTTCTTGATGTTCCATTCTGAGCAGAAATCCAGCATATCTCGACTTGTGAATTGACGCCCGTTGTCGGTCACTATTGCTCGTGGTAGGCCGAACCTGCAAATTATGTTTTTCCAAATGAAGCTTGTCATCTGGACCGTTGTGATGGTCTTCAATGCCTTTGCTTCGGTCCACTTGGTGAAGTAATCGACTGCTACGACTACGAAAGTTACCCCCCCGACGCTAGGCGGGAAAGGTCCGATGATGTCGATGCCCCACTTCGCGAAGGGCCAAGAGCTGTAGACGGAGATGAGCTCGTCTGGAGGTGAGTGAATAGCTGGTGCAAAAGCTTGACATCTCTTGCACGCCTGGGCGTAATGAATTGCATCCTTCTTCAGTGTTGGCCAAAAGTAGCCTTGCCTCATGATCTTTAAAGCGAGCGCTTGCCCCCCTGTATGATTTCCACATGATCCTTCGTGGATTTCGTACATGACGATCTTCGCCTCGTCTTCTCCGAGGCATTTCAATAAAGGCATTGAAAAACCCCGTTTGTACAGCTGGTCGCCAACAATAGTGTACCTTGCGGACCTGAGCTGCAATCTGGTTACTTTCACTTTGTCCCCCGGGAGCTCGCCGGTCTTGATGTACTTGATGATCGGCGATCTCCAGTTCTCGTCGTTGGTCGCTTCAACCTGCAAAATCTGACCTCTGTTCACCGATGGGGAAGAAATTTTAGTGATGGTCGCTTCTGAAAATATTGCCTCCCCCTCTGAAGTGGCCAGTCGAGCTAACGCATCTGCTTGCGTATTGTCCTCCCTAGGGATTTGCTCGATGTGGAATTGATCAAATTGCTCGAGTAATCCTTTCACTAGCTCTTGATACTTTATCATTTGATCGCCGCGAGCCTCGTAGTCGCCCGTAATTTGATATACAACCAGCTGAGAGTCAGAAAATTTTTTCAGTTTTCTGGCGCCCACGGCCATAGCCATCTTGATTCCTGCAACCAAAGCCTCGTACTCTGCTTCGTTGTTGGTCGCCCGATACTCGAACTCGATCGCCGAAGCAAACGTCTGTCCGGTTGGGCTGGTGAGGACGATTCCTGCCCCTGCTTTGGTGCTCGTCGAAGAACCATCGACGAACAGTGTCCAAGGAAGCTCGATTCCCTCGTCCACTTTCTCCGGGAAAGTGAGCTCTACAATGAATTCAGCCAGCACTTGTCCCTTGATTGCCGTTCTAGGTGCATAGGTGAGCCCAAATTGCCCTATTTCCATCGACCATTTCAAAAGTCTTCCAGTGGCATCCGGACGGTGCAGTGCTCGTCGGAGTGGAAAGGTGGTGAGGACGACCACCTCGTGGTCGAACAGGTACTGCCTTAATTTTCTGACGCTCATGACTAGTGCGTACGCCAATTTTTCCATTGGAGTGTATCTCAACTCCGCATCTCTCAGTGTCTGACTTACGTAGTAGATAGGCAGATGTGTGCTCCCCTCAGCTCGAACGAGCACCGAACTGATCGCACAGTCAGTGGCCGCCAAGTATAGATATAAAATTTCGCCGGGGACTGGCTTAGACAGGATCTTCGGATCCGATAGATATTCCTTTAATTTCTCGAAAGCTTTCTCACACTCATCGGTCCATTCGAACCTCCCTTTTTTCAGAGCATCGAAAAAAGGTTTGCAACGATCGCCCGTTCGTGCAATAAATCTGTTCAGCGATGCAAGGCACCCTGTCAACCTCTGTACTTCTTTCACGTTCCTTGGGCTTTGCATGTTAATGACTGCTTGAATTTTACTCGGATTCGCCTCGATGCCCCGCTGGCTAACCATGTGCCCCAGAAATTTTCCTGAGCTAACTCCAAAGCTTCACTTCTTCGGATTTAACTTCATGTTGTACTCCTTTAGTATATCGAATGTCATGGCAAGGTGGTGTAGGTGATCCTCTTTTCGCAAGCTTTTGACAACGATGTCGTCGATATAGACCTCCACCATCTCACCGATGTGTTTCTCAAACATCTTGTTTACCAGTCTTTGGTATGTTGCCCCCGCGTTTTTCAAACCGAAAGGCATTCTCTTCCAGCTGTACATTTCGGTGGCCGTCATGAAGGCCGTATGCCGCTGGTCGTCGGGATGCATCGCGATCTGATGGTAGCCTGCGAAAGCATCCATGAAAGTTAACATCTCGTGCCCCGCTGTATTGTCTACCAGGTGATCAATGTGGGCATCAGAAAGTGATCTTTCGGACATGCGTCATTTAGATCTGTGAAGTCTATACACAACCTCCACGACCCGGTCGTTTTTTGACGAGCACTGGATTGGCCAGCCACTCGGGATCAGTTCCAGTTTTCTCGATTAATTTATTATCGATCAATTTCTTGACTTCGACTGCCAAAGCCGCATATTTATCAGGCCCAAATTTCCTTCGTTTTTGGGTGATAGGTCTCCTTGCTGGATCAATATTTAGTCTGTGGCAGGCATGATTTGTGGGAATGCCCACCATATCTTCGTGCGACCAGGCAAATGCACTGATGTTTTCTTTCAAAAATGCGATCATGTCCGATCGCAAATGTTCTGGTAAATTCGAACCAATGAATACCTCGAGTTCCGGACGAGCCTCGTTTAAGTGAATGGTTTCGAGGTCCTCCGCCGAAGTCGCCCGCTCTTTAGGCTCCTTCCAACGAGGATCCTCAATTCCGAATTTTGGCTCAAAACCTAACCTAGGCTCCAGATCTGGAAAATTTTCTGGCAACTGGTCATCGGGGAGCTGGTCGCCCGAGACTGTCTGCTCGCCGATATCCATTGGGGTGTGGTCGTCCACTTCCATGGAGGCATGCTCGTTCTCCTCCACTTGGTGGTCGTCGAAACTATGACTGCACTCCCCAATTTCAATCTTTCGGTACTTGCTAGGAAGACCCTCCAAGTAGTTCACTTGCTCTGTTTGTGTTTGACACTCAATATACTGGCCAATCATAGTACTTTCCTTAGAATGACGCTTTGCAAAATGGACGAGACACTCCCTCGCCCGCGTCTGATCGCCCTTGACGGTTATAACTCCCGCCGGGGATGGAAATTTTACACAGTAGTAATAAGTAGAAACGGCCGCCTTGAACTCGTTGAAGAAAGGTCGGCTGAGGAAAATGTTGTAGGACGATGGCATGTCGATGATTAAGAAGTCGAGCTGCCTAGCATGGTGCATTTCTGGCTCTTTCGACGATGCCAACTCCAAGGATAGTCTGATTTTCCCAATGGGAAGGTTGCGCGTATCCCCAAAACCTACGATTATATCATCGCAAGGCTCGATGTATGCTGCATAATCACTGAGAGCATCCAGAGTATGCTTGAAGAGGATGTTGGTGTATGCCCCAGTGTCGACCATTATGCGATGGACGTTTGTTCCCATGATCTTCCCCGTGATGACCAAAGCATCATTGTTTGGGTGCACCACGCCGTTCAGGTCGTCGTCCGAGAAAAGGATTTGGTGAGATAGAGGCTTCTCGGCAGTCGGAGCGACGCACACCTGATGGACATTGTTCAGTGCTCGCTGCTCGCTCTGAGCCCGGCGAACAGATAGTTCTTTCCCAGACTGAGTTCCCCCTAAAGGGCCTTCTATCACCATACAAGCTCCTCCCACATTATCAATGTCGCCGCCAGCATGTTGTGGCATGGGAGGAGTCAGCTTGGGACGATTCAGTTGTTGGCGCAGGTCGTCGCCGTCGTCGCGGCGTTTCTTCCCCCTGTTGTCGCCATTTCCGAGAGGCTTGATGAACTGGGCGAGCTTGCCCTCATTGTATAGCTTGAAAAGGTTTCTCACCAAGTCTCAGCACCCATTGGTGTGGTGGCCAATGGAGTTGTGGTAGTCGCAGAATTTGCTACCATCCAGTTTTTCATCACTGGTATGCATTGGCTTGGCCTGGGGGAGCATATTCTTTCCCCTAACTGCATTGAAAATGCCCCTGGGATCCACAGAGAGAGATTCCCTGAACTGGATGATCTCAGGAGACTCCTCGAAAGGCCTGAAGTTGGCTGGGCGAGCACTGCCAGCTTGAGTGGTCGCCTTCTTGGGCTGGGATGACTCCCCTGTGTTTGTATTCTTCTTGGGCCAGACCCTCTTGGACGCCTCCAGCTGCTCGTTAGCCTTGGCGGCGTCCATTATTTCCTCCATTTGAATGAAGTTCCCAACCCTCGTGCGGAAGTCTGCATAAGAACTGGGAAAAGTAAGATGGATAGATTCCCAAAGCTTGGTACCTATCCTTAGACCGGAAACAGCTGAGATCAGCTTCGTCTCATCGTTCACGGCCTCCCCATCGATCACCAGCCTATCGAAGCGCTCGATGAAGTCCTTGCCCGACTCATTTACAGATTGGCGAACGTTTGCCAAACGTTGCTTTGAGGCTGGGCGAGCAGCAATAGACCCGTAGTAGGTCAGAAAGAGTTGTCCCAGCTCAAGGAATGAGGTGACCGATCCGGGACTCAGCGTTGTGTACCATCGATGAGCCCGGTCTCCCAAAGTTAGGGAGAAATTTCTGCATTGGGTGGCGTCCGTTGCCCCGATTGAGGCCATATAGTTGGAGTACTTGGACAAGTGTACTCTGGGGTCGGATGCACCATCGTATGCCGGCATGGAGGGCATTTGAATCTTTCTTTGAATGGGGGCGGTAAGGATTGCCACACTTAGTGGAGGTGCGGGCAGAGTGATTGGTGGGGTGGTCCCTAGCTTCGAGGCGACCACCTCTGCTCGCAGAGCGTCCATCTCTAGCTTCATTAATTTTTGGGTCTCGAGGAACTGGGCGATTTGCCCCTCCTCGGCAGTTTGTGCTCGGGGGACGACGACCTCGTCGCGTCGGCTCCCTTGGGATGCGGTCGGGCGATCATCATGACGTGATCGCCTGGGGGAATGTCTCTCAGACTGGCGGCTGCGATAACTCTTCGCAGGAGCTCGCGAACCCTTCCCTGGTCCCACTCTATCAAGAGCTGAGACTCTATCGCCCTGATCTCTCTTATCAGCGTGATCTCGGTGGTGGTCGGCTCTGCCTGGTCGGCCATCCACATTGAAAGGTACTCGGCGAGGAGCCCTTCTATCTTTGTCATTCATCCGGTTGAAAACCGAATCTCGGTGTCGCGAGTCCCCTGTGTGGCTATTGTGGGAGTGCTCGTCGACTTTGTTTTTTCCTCTGTCCTGGGGGTGAACAGAGTTGGAGTGATAGGAACGGTTATCTTCTTCGTTCCCCTTGGCTTTGCGAGCTCGGTCGAAGGCCTGATCTTTGGCCTTCTCCAGCTCCTCATTCTGCCTCTTCTTCTCCGTGAGATAGTCACAGAGATCTTTCAGATGCTGGGGATCATTCAGAATGTCCCCCATATTCAAGTTTGCAAACGGATTCACCGCCGGCGCCGGAGGGTGCTCGTTCCCTCCGGGAGCAACAAATCCGTCTTGAGGAGTGTGATGAGACATCGTTTAAAGAGTGTCTCTGGGGATTATTACAAAGATATGACTGTTTTTAAGCTTTCGACGCTTAAAAATGAAAGATTAAAGTTCTTACGCAGAAGAACGTGCTATTACAACTACTTATTAGCAAAGTAACAACAACTGAAGCTTAAAAACAAGATTACACGGAGATCAAACTCCAAAATATGTTTTGAATATTGCAAATATTCAAGAACATGAAGAACACGGAAATACGTAAACAAAGTTTTAAAAGGTGGAACTACCGATTAAAACCTGAAAACGGAGTTTGCAAACCGATCGCTCGATGATCGGTCGAAACTGAGAGTGATGAACACGTAAAAGGACCCCTCCTTCTAGCGCCAAATGTTGTACGTGCTTTTGATGGTTGATTCGTATGTGGACTATTTTTTAGCACGAGACAAACATGTATAATGATCGGGGGTTTATTACGTGTTTAGGGAGTATTTATATGATGATCTTGATGATCTAATGAAGAACAAACAAGAACACAAGATATTGCTTCTTGGAGAAGCTAAAGCTTTAGAAGCTTGGGAGAGTTTATTGCTTTGGGTAGGGAGTGATTTGTAGGAATGGATAACTTGTGTACAAATGAGCCTCTTTTAGGCATTATATAGTGGTTTCTAGGGGCTGCCCGCCCTTTACACGTGGCACGCCCTCATTGGACCTGTCTTCTGCCCGAAAAGGTGATTTGATGGCGCATTTAATGCTAAACCGCCTTTGGTGCTCGTCCTCACCGGAATGCCGAGGAGCTGAGCTACGGTGGTCGCCGGAGGACCATTTCGAGGAGTGTGGTCGCCACGCTCCATGCTGTCTCCCAAGGCTTCATTACTTAGACTATTCTAGCTAAGATAGATATGTGCTCGCCACACATTTGGGCGAGCAGCTAACTAAAACATGTGCTCGCCCACATCTTTGAGCGAGCACTTAAATATATTAAATACATCTATTCTATTACATTTTCTTGGTCTTGTTGACTAGTCGTCGCAAGACTTTGTTGACTGATCCTCGCCACGTAAACTGATGACTAGGATTGACTTGTCAAAGATTGACTTCTTTGACTGGGTATAACAAATTTAAAAACAGTTTTTCAATAATATTAATATAATTACATCACACAATTCTTACACATTTAATTTAACATATTTATCTTATAATAATATTGCATCACCCACTATTACACACATAATTTAACATAAATTTAATTACTTCAAACACTATTCAAAATACTACAATTATTAATCAATCAGAATTTAATTTACACGATTTGCTATCCTTAATTGTTGCTCATCGAAGAATTTAATTAGCTAGCTAGTACTACCATGCATTTTTGTGTCGTAGATAGTTGAAGACTGTGTCTGCATCCTTGTCGCCCCGACCACTGCAATTAACAACCACCTTGGCGCCATTAGGCAATGTGTCGCAAAGTTTTCCAAGATACGCTAACGCATGAGCCGATTCTAGCGCTGGAAAAATACCTTCTAATCGGCACAACAACGAGTACGCTGCAATTAAAAAAGAAATGAGTAACTTTCAATGGAACACAAAAATGACAAAATTGATAATTTTCGAAGCTAGGGACGGGTAGAGTATATAATTCGACAACATATAATTAATCATACCATCAATAGCTTCTTCATCTGTGACCGTGTAGAATTCAGCACGCCCAATGTCTCTGAGAAAGCTCAACTCCGGGCTAACCCCGGGATATTCTAGTCTGCAACCAATCAGATCCAATTTATTTGTCGTCTTAGAATTTTCACACTAATTAAATTAATGACCATAAACATAAGGTGGCATTTTTAGCATTTTCTTTGTCTAATGATCATTTAATGAATGAAAATAACATCTGAATATGACATTTTAAATGATCATTTTTGGACAATTAAGTTTTTATTTTTTATTTTTTTTTATTTAAAAATCAAACAAAAATGGAATTGAAGATGTACAATTACCCAACACCAATTGAGTGGGGGACAATGATTTGGCCCTCATCGTCTTGTAGCAAATAGGTCATGGCTCCATGGTACACTCCTACCTCTCCTTTAGATAGAGTTGCTGAATCCTTACTTTCGACTCCAATCAGCCTCACTTGTTCATCTCTCACGAATTCATGAAACATCCCCAGCGCATTCGACCCGCTCCCCACGCACGCAACCAACACGTCCGGCTTCCCGCCCCACTTGTCCATTGCTTGCTTTCTCGTTTCTTTTCCGATCACCGATTGGAACTCCCGGACCATGCTCGGGCAAGGATGCGGCCCCACTGCCGTTCCGGCCAAGTAGTAGCTCCTCTCTAAGTCTTCCACCCACTCTCGGATTGCCTCCGACGTTGCATCCTTGAACGTCCCTTCAACCCTTTTCACCTGCATACATGTAGTATATATAACTTGTCACACTTGCACCACAATTTTTACAATTGGGTTGTCAGTAGGGTGGAAATAGACCAGACCACTTGACAGGTGTGTATGACCCCTAGTCTATTTATAACTAAGACTTTTTAAAAAGTGTATTTACTACAATGTTTTATAAGCTTAACATGTTATAGAATTTTTTGTAAATAGGCCCAAACCTTTTCATATAAGTCCGGGTCTATTTTCATCAAAAATTCAATTGTTGCAACCAAATAATACCTGAGCACCAAGATGGTTGATTAGGATGACGTTTGATGATTGTCTCTCCATGTCCTCATTTCCCATGAATATTGTACAGTCCAAGTCCAGCTTAGCACAAGCGGCGGCCGTTGCGAGGCCATGCTGGCCGGCGCCGGTGGCGGCCACCACTCTTTTCCGGCCTATGCGCTTTGCGAGCATGGCTTGAGCAAGGGCGTTGTTAATCTTGTGAGCCCCACTATGGTTGAGATCTTCCCTCTTCAAGTAAATGTCCGGCCCTTGTCCGTTGGTGTTGTTGTAATGATGGGTGAGCCTCTGAGCATAATATAGAGGCGTTTCACGCCCCACATAATCTCTCAGCGCAATTGCAAGCTCCCCCTGCAACAATAATTAGTTAATTAATTATATTATATTTCAATTAAGTAACGAGTCAAGTCGAGTCGAGCTGAACCTGGAAGTGGGGATCACGCAGGGCTAGATTGAAGTCAGTTACGAGGTTGGTGAGGCAAGTGACGAGTGTTTCGGGCACGAAGACTCCTCCAAACTTGCCAAATTTTCCTGTAGTTGGCGAAAATTGTTGGGCTTCATCTATGAGGCTAAGAAGGTTAGCTGGATATTCACGAGTTTTCGTCATGACGCTGCAGGATATCATCATTTTTGGGTTTCTGCTGCTGCGGCTGCTTTGAGACTTAGTAGTTGACATTTTTGGGTTACAAAGTGATGATGAAGCCCAACATACACTACCACTGTTGATAATTTTCATGCCTACAGACATCTTTTACGTGTTTCTACAAAAAGAGAAGCTTGTTTGTCTATATTTTTATTTATTTTCTTGATGTCGATCGATCTGGCCATGCTTCTTATATAGAGGTTTTCATAGGCTGAGTGACTCTAGTTTATTGAATGTGCCAACATTAATTAGAAAAGTCAAATTTATTGTACCAACACATTTATTTAATTATTTTCATACATCAATCTTCTTTTTTATTTTTTTAAATAATTAAGATCCAGCTTATAATATATACTCCATCGGTTGGGTTTTTAGGGCAACTCATTGTTGCTCTAAATTGTACGTTGACACAGTCTCCCTATTTATACTAAGTCACCCTCTTCATTCATGATGAAAATGTGAGAGTAGAGATCGAGTGATAGAACAACGAGGGTGAAGTGTTATCCATCTTAGTTCTTAATTTGATTATTTCCACTACGCTTCGATTTAATTTGACCAGTGTCTGAACCCATTGAAGTGACCTAAGTCGAGTGGCGGCCGACAGCACCAATTCAGATTCGTTGTTGATTTTACATCTAACTGTCATTTGTCTAATGTGATTCTACATAATGGAAGCGTGCTAAAATTTTAATATAAAATTCAACACGTAAATGGTAACAAATAAATTGATGTAATTAACCTGATATGATTATTTGGAAACGTTCAAAATAACTAATGGAGTACTCCCAACAAGACAATTACACCTAGCTACTTTTATTAACGCACCAAGCTAGATATATTCAACTCAAAATATCACAACCACAATTAAAACGTGCCTCACCAATATAAAATTAATCAATATGTAAACTTTCAGTCATATATTATGTGAAGTGTACTATAATCATGCACAACCATATACTCGAATTATTTTAAAAGGAATACGGAACCGACGTTATATTGAAAACTAATTCCGTCTATTTTTATTGATTTTATGTCTCAACTTTCAACAATAATACGAGTAATAGATAAAATCCATAATTTGTATTTTTAATTTGACCCATAAATATATTTAAATATCCCACTAAACCAGAAAATTTCCGTATTCTTCCTCTCCCCAGTTAGGGGTGTAAGTGAGTCGAGTCTACTCGCGAGCTACTCGTGCTTGACTCGAAAAAAGATCGAAATCGACTCGAAGTTATTAAGGAGTGATTGCCTCACCCCTAGTTAATAGCATTTATTAATATTAATTGTATATTCAAATATTCAAATGTATATCCCTACAATTATGTAATTAGTTACTTTGTACATCTTCACTATAAATATAAGTTGTACCACCTCACCAAAGTTAACGGTGATCATATCTTACTATTCACATGGTATCAGCCTAAACACGATCCAAAAATCCTAACCCTAATTTCTTTCTCCATCTCTGCCGCCGCCTCTGTGCCGCTTTGAAGCCGCCTGATGTTGCTCGTGCCTCCTTTGATTTATGGCATTCTCGTTTGGGGCATGTCCCGTTTAATGTTATCAAAGACTTGAATAGATTAGGGCATCTATCTGTTAACTCACTTTTACCAAACCCTACCATTTGCACCTCTTGCCAGTTGGCCAAGAGTAAACGTCTGTCCTTTACTATCAATGAAAAACGTGCTTCTGCTATACTTGATTTAGTACACTGCGATCTTTGGGGTCCTTCCCCTATTGTTGCTTCGGGTGGTTTTCGTTATTATGCTGTGTTTATCGATGATTATTCCCGTTTCTCGTGGATATATCCTCTTCGTGCAAAATCCGAGTTCTTTAACACATTGGTCGTCTTTCACAAATTTGTCTGCACTCAGTTCTCGGCCAAACTCAAAGTTTTCCAAAGTGATGGAGGCACTGAGTTCGTCAATTCGGCTGTTCGCCAGTTCATGGCCGAGCATGGCATCTCGCATCGGGTGTCATGTCCCTACACCCCCCAGCAAAATGGTCGCGCCGAGCGCAAGCACCGTCACATCACTGAATTTTGGTTTGATGCCTTTGCCACTGCAGTCCATCTCATTAATCGCCTACCATCCTCTATTTTGGGAGGTCAAACACCATATCAGGTTCTCTTCGGTTCCGTGCCCCTTTATGGAAACTTCAAACCATTTGGTTGTCGGGTATTTCCATACTTACGCGATTATGCAGCCAACAAACTTTCTCCTCGCAGTCGCCCACGTATTTTCTTGGGCTACAGTAGTCTCCACAAGGGTTTCCGGTGTTACGATCCTACATCCTCAAAAATCTTTGTTACTCGACATGCTGTATTTGATGAAGGTTGCTTCCCTTTTTCAGGTTCTGCTCGGCCTTTGCCGACCAGTGCGATGGTCTCATCCTTCTTGGATGCCGAGCTGGATTCCTCGGATGACCTACCTCTTGGGTCCACTTCTCACACTCCACCGTGCTCGGCATGCACCATTGACCCTGGCGAGGACACCCCTCATCGGCCAGCTATTATTGAGGAGCCACCTGCTCCCCCTGCACCAGCCGAGCACCCACTGCCGACCAGCGACCACTTCTCGGCGGTGAAGAGGATTCTTCGCTATGTCAAGCACACTATCAATTATGGCCTCTCCTTCACTCGTCGCCCAGACTCTTCCGTGGTCGCCTACTCAGATGCCGACTGGGCTCGTTGCGTGGAAACTCGTCGCTCTACCTATGGTTATTCAATCTTTCTAGGTGGGAATTTGGTCTCGTGGAGTGCAAAGAAACAACCCACTGTTGCTCGCTCTAGTTGCGAATCGGAGTATCGTGCCTTAGCCAACGCAGCTGCCGAGGTTGTTTGGCTAACATCCCTGCTCCGCGAGCTACGAGTTCCGTTACCTGCTCGTCCTGTTCTGCTCTCCGACAACAACAACGCTCTCTTTCTCAGCCAGAATCCAGTCGCCCACAAACGAGCAAAACACATTGACATCGATTGCCATTTTGTTCGCGAGCTCGTCACCTCTGGAAAGCTGTCCACACAGTTTGTCCCTACACATCTTCAGCTGGCCGACATCTTCACCAAGAGCCTTCCTCGCCCGACGTTCGAGTTCCTTCGTTCCAAGCTCTGCGTTTTTCCTCACCCCACGCATCGCTTGACGGGGGATATTAAGGAGTGATTGCCTCACCCCTAGTTAATAGCATTTATTAATATTAATTGTATATTCAAATATTCAAATGTATATCCCTACAATTATGTAATTAGTTACTTTGTACATCTTCACTATAAATATAAGTTGTACCACCTCACCAAAGTTAACGGTGATCATATCTTACTATTCACATGGTATCAGCCTAAACACGATCCAAAAATCCTAACCCTAATTTCTTTCTCCATCTCTGCCGCCGCCTCTGTGCCGCTTTGAAGCCGCCTGATGTTGCTCGTGCCTCCTTTGATTTATGGCATTCTCGTTTGGGGCATGTCCCGTTTAATGTTATCAAAGACTTGAATAGATTAGGGCATCTATCTGTTAACTCACTTTTACCAAACCCTACCATTTGCACCTCTTGCCAGTTGGCCAAGAGTAAACGTCTGTCCTTTACTATCAATGAAAAACGTGCTTCTGCTATACTTGATTTAGTACACTGCGATCTTTGGGGTCCTTCCCCTATTGTTGCTTCGGGTGGTTTTCGTTATTATGCTGTGTTTATCGATGATTATTCCCGTTTCTCGTGGATATATCCTCTTCGTGCAAAATCCGAGTTCTTTAACACATTGGTCGTCTTTCACAAATTTGTCTGCACTCAGTTCTCGGCCAAACTCAAAGTTTTCCAAAGTGATGGAGGCACTGAGTTCGTCAATTCGGCTGTTCGCCAGTTCATGGCCGAGCATGGCATCTCGCATCGGGTGTCATGTCCCTACACCCCCCAGCAAAATGGTCGCGCCGAGCGCAAGCACCGTCACATCACTGAATTTTGGTTTGATGCCTTTGCCACTGCAGTCCATCTCATTAATCGCCTACCATCCTCTATTTTGGGAGGTCAAACACCATATCAGGTTCTCTTCGGTTCCGTGCCCCTTTATGGAAACTTCAAACCATTTGGTTGTCGGGTATTTCCATACTTACGCGATTATGCAGCCAACAAACTTTCTCCTCGCAGTCGCCCACGTATTTTCTTGGGCTACAGTAGTCTCCACAAGGGTTTCCGGTGTTACGATCCTACATCCTCAAAAATCTTTGTTACTCGACATGCTGTATTTGATGAAGGTTGCTTCCCTTTTTCAGGTTCTGCTCGGCCTTTGCCGACCAGTGCGATGGTCTCATCCTTCTTGGATGCCGAGCTGGATTCCTCGGATGACCTACCTCTTGGGTCCACTTCTCACACTCCACCGTGCTCGGCATGCACCATTGACCCTGGCGAGGACACCCCTCATCGGCCAGCTATTATTGAGGAGCCACCTGCTCCCCCTGCACCAGCCGAGCACCCACTGCCGACCAGCGACCACTTCTCGGCGGTGAAGAGGATTCTTCGCTATGTCAAGCACACTATCAATTATGGCCTCTCCTTCACTCGTCGCCCAGACTCTTCCGTGGTCGCCTACTCAGATGCCGACTGGGCTCGTTGCGTGGAAACTCGTCGCTCTACCTATGGTTATTCAATCTTTCTAGGTGGGAATTTGGTCTCGTGGAGTGCAAAGAAACAACCCACTGTTGCTCGCTCTAGTTGCGAATCGGAGTATCGTGCCTTAGCCAACGCAGCTGCCGAGGTTGTTTGGCTAACATCCCTGCTCCGCGAGCTACGAGTTCCGTTACCTGCTCGTCCTGTTCTGCTCTCCGACAACAACAACGCTCTCTTTCTCAGCCAGAATCCAGTCGCCCACAAACGAGCAAAACACATTGACATCGATTGCCATTTTGTTCGCGAGCTCGTCACCTCTGGAAAGCTGTCCACACAGTTTGTCCCTACACATCTTCAGCTGGCCGACATCTTCACCAAGAGCCTTCCTCGCCCGACGTTCGAGTTCCTTCGTTCCAAGCTCTGCGTTTTTCCTCACCCCACGCATCGCTTGACGGGGGATATTAAGGAGTGATTGCCTCACCCCTAGTTAATAGCATTTATTAATATTAATTGTATATTCAAATATTCAAATGTATATCCCTACAATTATGTAATTAGTTACTTTGTACATCTTCACTATAAATATAAGTTGTACCACCTCACCAAAGTTAACGGTGATCATATCTTACTATTCACATGGTATCAGCCTAAACACGATCCAAAAATCCTAACCCTAATTTCTTTCTCCATCTCTGCCGCCGCCTCTGTGCCGCTTTGAAGCCGCCTGATGTTGCTCGTGCCTCCTTTGATTTATGGCATTCTCGTTTGGGGCATGTCCCGTTTAATGTTATCAAAGACTTGAATAGATTAGGGCATCTATCTGTTAACTCACTTTTACCAAACCCTACCATTTGCACCTCTTGCCAGTTGGCCAAGAGTAAACGTCTGTCCTTTACTATCAATGAAAAACGTGCTTCTGCTATACTTGATTTAGTACACTGCGATCTTTGGGGTCCTTCCCCTATTGTTGCTTCGGGTGGTTTTCGTTATTATGCTGTGTTTATCGATGATTATTCCCGTTTCTCGTGGATATATCCTCTTCGTGCAAAATCCGAGTTCTTTAACACATTGGTCGTCTTTCACAAATTTGTCTGCACTCAGTTCTCGGCCAAACTCAAAGTTTTCCAAAGTGATGGAGGCACTGAGTTCGTCAATTCGGCTGTTCGCCAGTTCATGGCCGAGCATGGCATCTCGCATCGGGTGTCATGTCCCTACACCCCCCAGCAAAATGGTCGCGCCGAGCGCAAGCACCGTCACATCACTGAATTTTGGTTTGATGCCTTTGCCACTGCAGTCCATCTCATTAATCGCCTACCATCCTCTATTTTGGGAGGTCAAACACCATATCAGGTTCTCTTCGGTTCCGTGCCCCTTTATGGAAACTTCAAACCATTTGGTTGTCGGGTATTTCCATACTTACGCGATTATGCAGCCAACAAACTTTCTCCTCGCAGTCGCCCACGTATTTTCTTGGGCTACAGTAGTCTCCACAAGGGTTTCCGGTGTTACGATCCTACATCCTCAAAAATCTTTGTTACTCGACATGCTGTATTTGATGAAGGTTGCTTCCCTTTTTCAGGTTCTGCTCGGCCTTTGCCGACCAGTGCGATGGTCTCATCCTTCTTGGATGCCGAGCTGGATTCCTCGGATGACCTACCTCTTGGGTCCACTTCTCACACTCCACCGTGCTCGGCATGCACCATTGACCCTGGCGAGGACACCCCTCATCGGCCAGCTATTATTGAGGAGCCACCTGCTCCCCCTGCACCAGCCGAGCACCCACTGCCGACCAGCGACCACTTCTCGGCGGTGAAGAGGATTCTTCGCTATGTCAAGCACACTATCAATTATGGCCTCTCCTTCACTCGTCGCCCAGACTCTTCCGTGGTCGCCTACTCAGATGCCGACTGGGCTCGTTGCGTGGAAACTCGTCGCTCTACCTATGGTTATTCAATCTTTCTAGGTGGGAATTTGGTCTCGTGGAGTGCAAAGAAACAACCCACTGTTGCTCGCTCTAGTTGCGAATCGGAGTATCGTGCCTTAGCCAACGCAGCTGCCGAGGTTGTTTGGCTAACATCCCTGCTCCGCGAGCTACGAGTTCCGTTACCTGCTCGTCCTGTTCTGCTCTC
The DNA here is from genome assembly GCA_963675135.1 of Galeopsis tetrahit. NCBI lineage: Eukaryota > Viridiplantae > Streptophyta > Magnoliopsida > Lamiales > Lamiaceae > Galeopsis > Galeopsis tetrahit. The sequence continues at coordinate 76,164,918 of OY776123.1, forward strand.
CGACAACAACAACGCTCTCTTTCTCAGCCAGAATCCAGTCGCCCACAAACGAGCAAAACACATTGACATCGATTGCCATTTTGTTCGCGAGCTCGTCACCTCTGGAAAGCTGTCCACACAGTTTGTCCCTACACATCTTCAGCTGGCCGACATCTTCACCAAGAGCCTTCCTCGCCCGACGTTCGAGTTCCTTCGTTCCAAGCTCTGCGTTTTTCCTCACCCCACGCATCGCTTGACGGGGGATATTAAGGAGTGATTGCCTCACCCCTAGTTAATAGCATTTATTAATATTAATTGTATATTCAAATATTCAAATGTATATCCCTACAATTATGTAATTAGTTACTTTGTACATCTTCACTATAAATATAAGTTGTACCACCTCACCAAAGTTAACGGTGATCATATCTTACTATTCACAGATGTTAATCGAGTCGAGTCGAGTTTCGAGCTACTCGAGTAGCTACCGAGTTCGAGTTCGAGCTCATAAATACTCGGCTCGAAAGGCTCACGAGCCTAATCGAGCTTGAACAATATTTACTATTTTGCCATTAATATATAATTTATATTTATATACGAGTAACCGAATCGAGTCGAGTCGAGCCGAGTCGAGCTCGAGTTTATTTTAGAAAAAAATATGTTTTAAAATTAATTTTAAAAATTATATAGGTAATCGAGTCGAGTCGAGCCGAGCTCGAGTTTATCGAGTTTCTTATCGAGTCGAGCTCGATCTTCAAAATTTTAAACTCGACCGAGTCGAGTCGAGTTTCGAGCTTCGAGTATTACAATCGAGTCGAGTTTCGAGCTCAGCACTACTCGGCTCGACTCGACTCGGCTCGTTTACACCCCTATCCCCAGTCTCCACACTCACGATCGTTCCAAAAATAATAATTAATTGATTAAAAACTTGAAGAACTTGAAAGGGATATCCAAGTTGAATAAAGAGATTCGTTTGAGTATATTTTTAAATTTTAATGTTATTGTTGTTTGTTTGTACAACCAACATGAATATATATATATATATATATATATATATATATATGCGTTCTACTTTCACACTAATGCACATGTCTTGATCAATTAATTTACACTAGCATGTACGAAATACAAACTGTATGTTGAATATTATTGTTGAATGGGAGTCACTCCGTCTAATCTAAAAATTCGAACTTTTAGAGAGGTATGTGAAGAATAACAACAAGTCAAGCCAACAAATAAGAGAGTATTAGTTAGAGTGGTTGTTCTAGTTATAACTTCTATTTTAGTAGGTGTAACCTCTCTTGTAAACCTCCCTCTTATATAGAGGATAAATGATAATCATTTTCTCTACTCAATTTGATGATGTAATTTCAATCTAATTCTCTTTTCAATTACCCCAATATGCATACTATTCAATTCTTTCTTATTATGAAATTTCATATGGTACCAGAGTTGTGTATCGATCAATTTATGATCGATTAAACAATTTTGTCGATCTAGATACATTTCCGCAATTAGATATGAATGAATTTCTTGAGTTCTATACTTATAACGGCCAAATTTTTGATAAGTTTGGATTTCTACCATTTTTCTTTTCGAGATTTCTCCTTTACGAGTTTTATGCTCGTGAGTTTTGGTTTTGGTTTCGATTTCAATGTTTTGGTAGTAGAGTCAAATTGTGGGTTCTATGCTCATGAGTTTTAGACTTGATTTCTTCTTGATTCGAATCAAATTCTACGGTCTTCTTCGATCGAATTCTTAGAGTTTTATACTCGACTCTTCTGACCTTTAAAATTAGGGATTTCCTGTTTACTATATTCTTGAGTTCTATACTCAATCTATTCTTTTCACTTTGTGTTTATCACGATTCTATAATTTCTCGTAAATTGTCATAAAATCTTTTGACTTTCTGTTCTTGATGTTGGCATGGCTGCACTTATGGCTCTCTTTAACTCGATAGCATATGGTCTCAACTTTTCAAGATTTAGAGTTTTTTTGGGATAACAAGTTCAAGATGAGATTGCTTACCATCCATGCCCATCTTGGGGGTAACTTTTATTTTAGTAGTTGTAACCTCTCTTGTAAACCTCCATCCTATATAGAGGAGGAATGAAAATCATTTTCTCTATTAAATTTGATGTTGTAATTTCAATTTGATTCTCTTTTTTTAATTCCTTACTATGCATACTATTCAATTCTTTCTTATTATGAAATTTTACAGAAAATTAATTCATCAATATTAATTCTCTACCATTATAAGCTTATATGATTCCCCTTTGTGCCTTGTATGATATTCACATGTCTTTAATTAGAGTTTGGTTCAAGTACTTCTCTTCTTCTATAAACATGTTAAGGCTAACTAGCTAACTTCATTATTAACCTAACTAATCAATGAACACCCTAGCTAGCTAGATCTAAACGTAATCTAAATATCTCATAGCCGCATCAATGATGCATTGCACGCAAGTGTTAATTTTCGCTTTCAGCCATATATATGCATGTACGTGTACAAGTCTAATATTAATTATTGGAGATTTTTTCATTTTTTTCATTGCGTATTTTGTTGTGTCACATACTCATGCATATGTAGCATGTAATATTATAATATATACATTTTATTTTTAAATTTATGTTTTTTTTTTTTTTTCTTATCATGTTGTACGTGTAGCCACAAACCTTGTCGGGGTTGTATTGTATTAGCAAAAATTCTTATACATCCTACAGTACCCACTTCGTCCTATTCAATTAACTTTTCAATATATCATCAAATAAAATAAAAATAGTAATAAAATTTTAGTACATCCATGAAGAAAAAGATATTGATAAATATTAGTGAAAAATTTCAGAAATTTGTTCCACAAATTTTTAAATTTTTTGGAGTTTTATTTCCACAAGTTGTAGTTATCCGAGAAATTTTCAAATTCTAAAAATTTTTGGCCGAGTTTCTTACAAAAATTCAGAAAAAACTTTCGAGATTTTTCTAAAAACTCAGCACACAAGTGTGGAGTTCGACGCTACCTCTAGTTTTCACAATGTTTGTTTCAAATTTTGTGCAAAATCTACTTTTATAGTCCAAAAAATCGATCATGTCCCATTTTAATCAACATAATTACATATTGAGTGAAATATGTTAAGGGGTAATTTTGTAAACTTATATAAATAAAGTAAATAAATTAGTTGAAAATTAAAATGAATGTAAAAATAATGACATATTGTGTAAATGTTAAGGGGTCCTAATGAATTTAATCAAGTCACAACAAACCAATATATACTACTCAAATCACACTTTTTTTTTTTAACCCCACCCATATGATCAATCACAAATACCCAACTTTCGTTGTAATGATCATATATCAATATACGAATTAATAATTGAAATAATGTACAATTGATAAAAAAAATACTCAATAATCTAATAACACACTCCATTAGAATTAGACACTCAAAATCAAGTTAATAATCAAATTTCCCTCATAATTTCAAACACCCAATCACAAAAAAATTTAGTTCATGACTAAAACAAAAATATAAAAGCAAACCCATAGAAAATAGATTACAAAACATGAATTGAAATGAAATTACCAAATAATATTAAAATAAAGAAAAGTAAATACCTTTGGAGTTTTCAAATTCTTCAATTTAAAAAATAAATAAAGTACAAATCAATTTAAATTTATCTAAAAAAAATGAAAGGAAAATAAAAATCAATCTAAACTATTGAGTGAAAGTGTGGAAAGCAAGAGGTTGTCCCAAAACCTTGTTAGAAAATGAGTAACATAGATGCCTAAAATATTTTTCTTAAAATAATATTCGTTCTTCACTTTCGGTGCTAGTGAAAATTAGGACGTCATTTTCCTAGGATACAACGATTAAATAGCCACAATACTAACACAAGTATTTTGTTTACAACGAACTGAGAAGTTGTCCGAAAACTATCACGGGAGTGCCAACAAAATTATAACAAATATAAAAAATAAAAACAACAAAGCAATTGTCGGAATGTATTTGATCTCTCCAATATTTTCCTGCTTAATTTATGTATATAGGCAACCCAAATTTGAAATCGTTGTGCAAATAAAGATGACAATAAAAATTTGGACCAAAAACGAAATTGTCATTCTAAATTCGAATTTTAAATGATAATTCAATTTCTTGGCTGTAACGGTTGCGGCCCTAAATTTTTAATCTTTATCCATTAGTGTAGGTCTTAATTTTCCAAATAAATTTCTACACTATTTTTTTTGAAGCGAATAAATTTCTACACTTGAATTTAAAAAATAGACCGAAACTGTCACAGCCAAAATAATTACACAATTGTAACATTCAACCAATTAAATTCAATGTTTAATTTTCGAAAATAACCTCCAACAATTCAATTTTTAAAACTGCTCTAATTATTTCAGCAGGTACGGAAAAATTCGAGGCAACAAGTAGTTTGTCCGGCCGCTACCAAATCGGTGCGACATTTGTGTAATATTACAAGCTACTAATCCTCATTTGATATTTTCCAATATAGGACCAAAACCACTTTTTTTTTTTCCTACTCAAATTTTGGTTACAACAATTATTTGAAAAATCATTTCACATTCATTCCAACACCAAAATGGGTGAATGAGATATCGCGTCGAATCTCACTTCAAAGCACATTTTCCAACAGTCTCCCACATGAATGAAAATTTATACAAACACCAAATGATTTTGGTGATATAAATCAATGTTAGAAACTTGCATAGGATAGGTAGGTGTTACCTTCTGAACCTTCCCTTGTGAAAGCACACTTACTTTACTAGTTAGGAAGTAGACGCGATGTCTTTGAACTGTGAACTGTACATTTGTCTTTAAACGATAATGCACTCCACTCAAGTTCTTTCTAACAACTCTCAGCTCTCATGTTTTATGTTCGTTTTGGCCATGAACATCCGCCTGATTCTGCAAGAGTGTTTAGAAATATGTCTTACAATATTCCCTTCAAAGCGGCCCCACTTCTCTCTTACACATGTGATCCTTATAAGAGTATCTCTCATAACTCTTCTTGAATCATTATTAGCCATTTATTAATCCTCACAATATATCATTGCAACATCTTTTAAGGTTTTTTTTTTAATTATCCCCCCACATGATAGTGATTTACGAGTTAGACAATTAGGTTGTCCTTTTGAACCTAGTTCTTGGGGATCTCCAGTCATTTATGTAAGGTTTTCCTTCGTCTCAACTCATCTTCTCTAAAGCTTTTAGTCTCGTTCCTTTTGATGATTTCAAAACAAACTCTCAATTTTAACTCTTTGGTCAACGTATTCGCTATGTTATTCTTAGACCTCATGTAGTCTATTATGATAACTCCAATTGAGAGTAGTTGTCTAATGGTATTATGTCTACGACGAATATGTCTAGACTTACCATTGAACAAATTGTTGTGTGCCCTCTCAATTTGAGATTCATACACAAGAAAACAATAAGCATTATTGTTATGTGCATTACCAATGAATACATAATTAACAATTTATGATCTATTTTCTCTTTTTTAAGTGGTGGAATAGACACTTTTGCTAGACACCCCCACACTTTCATGTGTTTGCAGGATGATGCTCGACTATTCTATAATTCATATGGACTTTTGTCTATTTTCTTTCGTGACACTTTATTTAAAAGGTAACTTGTAGTCAATAATGCTTCTCCCTAAATATTCTGAGATAACCCAGAATCTAACCACATTGAATCATCATTTACTCCAATGTTCAGTTTTTGAAAAACATGTACTTATCAAAAGCTTCATTTAAAAAAAAAAAAAAAAGATACACAAAATTTTCATCTACAAACATGATAAAATATTTATTTTCACCACGAATTTGCAAAATATTTAAATCACACACATCCGTATAAGTTAAATCGAGTGGTTCACTATTTCTTTCAATAGTTCAAAAAATTGACCAAATTATTTTCACTTCCACACAAATCTCACATTTGTGATTTGTATCAATATGGAGTTTTGGTATGCTATTTAAATCCATCAATTTCCTTAATAAATTAAAATTAACATGTCCCAAACAACATCTCCCGAATTATGGTTTAAAAAACCGTTTTCGAGTCAACCACAAAGAAGTTTAGGGAACCGTACGACAATAAATTTCTTCATTTTGGCGTCCTCTATTTTATACATCTTGTCTAGAATGCTCCACAATTCTCTTGAGGACGACACTCCAATTAATACACACATCGTATGATGTGTCAGAAAGATTATTTATCAAATAATTTCAAGATTTCTCGAAGCATCGCGATTGCAATTATTAATCTTCTTGATTTAATTCTTATCACAGAAGAATATGCATCAAAGCTAAGAAATATGTCGGATTAAACCTAAAATATAATCTGTCTCTTCAAGCACAAATATACATCATATTTGAGCCTAAATTAAACATCAAATCATCATTTGATGCTAATTGTTAAGTGAAATGACCCGAGATCGAGACTCATATCATATCATTAAAATAATTTAATTCGCAAGGCATCCGTGTATGGAAAATATAATTGTGTGCCACACTTTTTGTTTATTGATTATAAATATATATATACAAGTTTATAGGAATATTCTAGATTCTAAGAATATGGAAAAGACAATATTTACAAATATGAAAACTGTTGGGATATGAATCCTATAAACAATGTTCTAATTGATGATTATATGTTTTGATGGCCAAAAGCAACTTTAGAGTTAATGATATATGTGATTATATGTTGTTCTATGTGAAATATATGATATAAGATTACTGATCTTATTGTGATATGAAGTTTAAGTTTACTGATCTTAGTATTTTATTAATCTGATATATGAACTGTTTAGGAACTAAGCTGATGAAAGAATTGTATAGACAGCTTATAGTATAAGACTTAGATGTACTCATCTGTATGTAGTTCAGTTGATGTATAGATAGGTTTTATATTTGTAAAGTTGTATTCTATTGTATTCAGCATTGTAATAGTTAGAACAGTAGATTAGATTGAAGAAAGAAGACTAAGAGATATCAGAAGACTACTTCAGAATATGAAGAAATCAAGAGAAGTATTTTTGAAGGAAGCTGAACAGTTTTGAAGAACTGTGCTGACTGACCAAGAGCAGTAAAACTAAGAAGAGTAGTTTACTGTGCTGAGTTGGTTATTTGAAGAATAAGTTTGGATGACTTATTTGAGGCGTAACTAAAGATTTATATGAAGATATGCTGACTTGGAAAGATAAGATAAGTTGGTTACAAAGAAGGAAGTTACAACAAGAAACGGTTATGAGTTAGTTGAGAGTTAGTTCACAAACTGCTAACTGTCATACTAGATCTTATAAATACCGTGTGATCTTCTACTTGAAAAGACTACTGCTACTCCAAGTATTCAAGAGCAATCAAGAAGTATTCAAGTATTCAAGCACTCACAGAGTTGAGAAGATCGTACTGAAGAGAAGCCACAGATCTGATTTGAAGAATCAAAGGCTATTACTAGAGAAGTTTTACTTTTCGTTTTAAGTTTGTATTATGTAAACAAGTGTGCTAGTTACTTGTGAAATTACTAGTTGATCGAAGATATACCTGGTGGTATAATCGACAAGATCGAAGTCTTAATCTTGGGACTCTAAACAACAAGTACTCAAGAAGAAGAGTAATAAAACATCGCAACTGGAGTTGTGAGAGTGGATGTAGACATTTGTCGAACCACTATAAAATCTTGTGTTCTATACTGTTTGTTTTGATTATCTGTTTTATATTTGTTTAACCAAGAACAGTAAGTTTTCTAAGAAAAGATTTAAAGAAAAGTTGAGTATAAAAGCTAACTGTTAAGTACTGAGCTGATACTAAGAACAGTACTGTACAGAACGTATTTCCGCACTTAAACTCTGATATTTTGATAGAATTTGAAAAGTCTATTCACCCCTCCCCTCTAGACTTTTTCTTAGCTTACTCAATCTAAAACTCAACTTTTGGGACCAACAAGTGTGAAAACTAAATCAAATCTTCCTAAGAATATGGAAAAGACAATATTTACAAATATGGAAACTAAATCAAATCTTTGACTAAGTTGGTGCCGTATCTTGAGTTGATTTGGGCAAATCTTCAACCTCGAATATGATATTATCATCATCACTATTAGGCCCCCGCAAGATGGAGGATCCATTGGATACACCAATCTTGGATCGAAACATGGTAAACTTGGACGCAGAGAGGGCTTTTGTGAGAACATCAGCTAACTGATCATGTGTGGAGATGTAAGAAACACGAAATGACCCAGAATTGACATGACCACGAACAAAATGATAATCAATGGCGATGTGTTTCATACGTGAGTGGAAGACAGGATTGACACAGAGATATGTTGCAGCTAGATTATCACAAAAAAGAGTTGGGGGGAGGGAAGGGAGACACAAAACTCTTTAAGTAAGTTAGTCAACCAGAGTATCTCAGTAGAGCAAGTGGCAAGGGATCGGTATTCCGCCTCACTAGACGAGCGAGCAACAGTTCATTGCTTCTTTGAAGACCAGGAAATAGGACAACAACCGAGGTAGATTATATAGCTAGAGGTCAACGTACGGTCGTCTTGGTTCCCAGCCCAGTCGGAGTCTGAGAAAGCCGTGAGCGAGAGAGAGCTACTTTGGCGAAGAAGCAACTCATGAAAGATAGTATGTTTTAGGTAGCGAAGTACACGTTTTACAGCAGCGAGTTGAGTGGCAGTCGGTCGATGCATGAATTGGGAAAGTTTACCGACAATGAAGGAGATATCTGAACGAGTTAGAGAGAGGTATTGAAGGGCACCAACTATTTGACGATATTCACGAGCGTCAGTGGATGATGATCCGTCATTGAGGCAAAGTGAGACAGAAGATGAGACGGGAGTAGAGGTTTCCTCAGCACCGAGCATATTGGTTTTGGATAGGAGATCATGGATGTATTTGTGTTGGCTAAGGAAGATGGAGGTGGGTGTACGAACAACCTCAACTCCTAGAAAATAGTTGAGAGGACCAAGGTCTTTGACAGAAAAATGGGTGGATAGGGCATGAATGAACGTTGTGATAGCGGAGGGATTGTTGCCAGTCACAAGGAGATCGTCAACATAGACTAGAAAGAACATCGTGACATTGGACATAGTGTAGAGAAAGAGTGACGAATCAGAGAGAGAGTTCAAAAAACCGTAATCTAGGAGAAAGAATTTAAGAGCAATGTACCATTCACAAGGTACCTGGCGAAGGACATAGATATCCTTACAAAGTCGGCAGACATGATTGGGGTGATGGGATTCCTTGAAGCTGGGTGGTTGAGACATATAGACGGCATCAGGGAGAGAGTCGTGAATAAAGGCGTTATTGACATCAAGTTGTTGAATAGGCCAAGAAGAGTTGAGGGCAAGGGTAAGAAAGATACGAATGGTGGTGGGTTTGACGACAGGACTAAAGGTTTCTGTGAAGTCGATGTCGGGATGTTGATAAAATCCCTTGGCTACGAGGCGTGCTTTGTAGCGAGCAATTGAGCCATCCGGATTACGTTTCACGCGGAACACCCATTTGCAACCGATAACATTAGGAGCAGGGGAAGCTGGGACAAGATCCCAAGTGTGGTTTCGAAGCAGGGCATTGAGTTCGTCATCCATGGCGTTACGCCAATGTGGATATTTAATGGCTTGGGACACACACGTAGGCTCGATCGAGGAGGGAAGAGAGTGTTTAGTGGTTGTAGAGTTAAGTTGATTGGGACGAAAGATATTATTTTTTGAACGAGTAACCACAGGATGTTTGTTGGTTGTTTGGTGAGAGGGTTGGAGCGGGGAGGGCGAAGGCTGCGTAGAAGTGGTGGGAGAGGTAGGAGCCATAGAAGTAGGGGAAAGGGGTTGTTGTCCCAAGGTGATTTCAGTCGCTGGATCGTCGTAGATGGTGGCAGCTGGAGGCGGAGTGTCCGAGGGAGACGAGGTGTAACCTGTACGATGACAATATTGACATTCAATTGAGGAGCGAGTACCTTGCGAACGGGAGTCACGAGGGGGCCCCCGTGATCCACTTGGTGTGGACGGTGTAGGCGGGAACGGCAGGAGACCTGGAGCCTTGGAAGGAGGAAACGGGCGGTGAGTGTTGGTGCTCGACGGACGGTTGGATCGGGTAGCTGCAGTGGCATTGATGGTTAGGTTAGGGCTACGTGGTGTTATTTCTGAGTCACGCAAGTATGTCTCGTGGTCGATCAGTTTGTCAAAGAGTTCTTCGAAGGGAACCTTAGTATCACGTGTTCGAAGGGCCGCGATGACCTCCTTGTACGCAGGGCCAAGACCTCTCGTACAATAAATTAGCAGATCTTCGTCAGACGGAGGAGCTCCAAGAGTAGCAATCTCGTCGACAACAACTTTGATTTTTAGAAGAAAGTCCGAGACAGGAAGGGTGCCTCTGTTTAGAGACGATAGTTTGTCCTTCAAGTGAATTACGTGAGAGGTGGATCTTTTGTGAAACACACGATGGAGACGACTCTACGTATCATGCGCGTTGATCGCCGTGCCAATTAGAGGGATAACAGGCTCCATGATCGACGCAATTAGAGCGTGCAAGATCAATTGATGTTGGTGCCGCTAGTGAACGAACGCAGGATTCAACACTTTAGTGGTGCCTTGAGTAATAGTTTTGATTGGAGGGGGCGACGACACATCGAGATACCCCATGAGGTCCAATCCGAAGAACAATGACGTGAACTAAAGTTTCCACAAGACATAGTTGGTGGGGTTAAACGAAGGGGAAGTTGTGCGGGAGCTTTGAGTTGGGGGGAAGAGTGGGTGGATTTTGGGGATTGGTAGGGGTGGCTTCGGTGGTGGCTGTAATTTCTTCAATGGTGGACATGGTGAGAATGGGCAAGATGAGAGACGAGGGTGAGGGTGTAGGATCTTACAAGGCTGATACCATATGGAAAATATAATTGTGTGCCACACTTTTTGTTTATTGATTACAAATACTCCCTCCGTCCGCCTATAAGCTTCCCATTTTACCATTTTGGTCCGTCCGCCTATAAGCTTCTCATACATTTTTTGGTAAGTATTTTTTCTTACACTTCACTTTATATCTTACTTTTTCTCTCTATCTCTCTCCTCTCTCAATCACATCACTTGTACTATATCTATTATTTAATCACATTTCTTAATCTCTGTGCCAAAAAGTAACGTAACACTTATAGGCGGACGGAGGGAGTATTTATATACAAGTTTACAGGAATATTCTAAATTCTAAGAATATGGAAAAGACAATATTTACAAATATGGAAACTAAATCAAATCTTCTTAAGAATATGGAAAAAACAATATTTACAAATATGGAAACCAAATCAAATCTTTGACTAAGTTGGTGTCGTATCTTGAGTTGATTTGGGCAAATCTCAACCTCGGATATGATATTATCATCATCACTATTACCATGGACTCTATCATAAGACTCAAACAAATTATTTTTAGATGACTCAAACCCTTGATGATTTAACTATTTCCGTCCACTAGACCAACTAAATCGTCTAATCATTTGATTTAAGGATCCATTTAAACCCGATCAATTAATAAATTTAAGACCACAAATCAGGAAATTATACACTAGGCTAGGCCTCCCAAGGCTATAGCCATATTTTATGAAAATTATCATATTATGAGTCAACATAAAAATCAAGCACAAGAATCTCACATACATTTCAAAGTCATTAATCATTATCTGGTATAATGGATGGAAGAGAAGAATGAGATAAATTAAGGTTAGCGTTTAGAGAAATGTATAAATAATGATGTGAATCTTGTAAAATATAAGTTGGTTCTTAAAAATATAAGTGTAGGTAGAGAATCAAATATAAAATTAAAATTCATTCGAAATCTTCAAATTGATTTGAAGATAAACATCAAATTGACATTAGCAAAAAGTTAAAAGGCCTGTCATGACCCTGTTCTTTTACTTTTTCAATGTTTTTTTACCTTTTCATATTATATGTGTTCAGAGCCTATTTGGAACAGAGAGAGATAAATATCTAATACAATGAACAAGCTTTCAAAAATATATCAAAAAACTCTTTTGTATTTTCCTGAGACCAAAGTTATGGAAAAAATACATTAAACTCTACTTAATTTATTAGATCAAATACAATCATCATCCAAAATTTCCTCGTAAATAACAAAGAACACTACATTTCAAAGTCATTAATCATTTTTGAAACAGTAAAGTATTATATTTCACTCGAGTACATGGACCATGGGGTACTCAACCCGAATAATTTACAAAACTATATTACAACAATCACCCTATCAAAGTAAGAATTATAAATTGAGATCCCCCCCTGCGCATTCTGCTACAAAGGCAGATGCCTTTCCCCTGTTAACTAATCAGTGGCTAACTCCATGCTTCAGTAAGGATCCACACACTAGGTGTTGGGAATAAAATGATTTTGATCTAGATACTAAAACCTCTGATTGATGATGTTCAGATTAGTTGAGATATGCTCAAGTCTAGTTCAGGCAAGTTGTCTCAGTACACTTGAGTAGGTAGAATGCTTAAGTCTAAAAATCTCAGGAATGTTGTGAGATTTTAGTATTCAGGATAGTTGTCCAAACCTGGAATGTTAGGCAGCTTGATAAGTGTTAAGTGTCTAGGCCAAAGTTGCTGAACTTTCAAGACAAGCTGACCAAGTGGACAACTGAGCTGAAAAGATCAAGAACATTAAAGCAGTACTCATAAATGCAAATGATCAAGACAGTTGAAGTACAAATGATCAAGAGCATTGAATGTCAAAAGCTCACAGAAGACACATTCAATGAAGCATTTATTACCAATCATGCCTGAACCAAGCATTGAAGACTTAGAGCATTAAAGAGTGAAGCATTGAATGAATGTTGGAACATTCTAAATTGCAGCAGGAATGTTCAGGGAGCTTGTCCCATCTGACCGTTGGTTGAGTGTAGAGTTTGCCACAAATCAACCTTGGGAAATGTGCATATTTGGAATCTGACACAAGTCTTCTCAACCGCATTTTTCAGAAGTCAACACATTCATTCAAGCAACCATTGAAGAGCCCTTTTACACAGTGGATAAAAGGATGCCAAGCTTCATAGCCGTTTCAATGGTGCTGCAAATAGACATATTTGAATTGCTATCCCTCAAACGGTTAGTTGTTCAAATTTGTCTATAAATACAGAAGTGATCAAAGGGATTCAGTATCCAACTACAAGCTATCAAACTATCATCAAGCTTTCAAAGGAAACCAAGCTGTTCTTCAGAATCTCAAGTTTCCTGAATCACTTCATTTAGCTAAGCCAATCTTTGTAAACATCCAAAGCTTAGCATTGAGATATCCTAAGCCTTTACTGTTGGGAATAAAATGAGATATGTTTTGATTGAATACCAAAACCCCTTGAGACATGCCTAAGTCAAATTGAATATGTTCTAGAAATGTTAGAACATATAGTATAAAGGCTAGATGAGGAGCTAATATGTTAGGTAGCTCTTAGATGATTAGATGCACAATTTGAGGGGGAACACATGCTTAGAAGTTCATCAAGATCAAGTCCCCTCAAGGCTCAAACTCTGGATACAACACTAAGTCTTTTGAAGACCAACTATACTGATCAGGAGAGTTGTCCAGAGGAGTTGTCTCAGTACAAGTAATCAAGATCAAGTGCTCTGAAAGCTTGAGGTCAACTATGCTGAAGATATAGAGACAACCACACCCTAAAGAACTACAAATCAACATGCTAAGATCACATTGAAGTGAAACAAGGGTATGAGCCAAGTCATCTGAAGAAGAGCAAGCCAACCTTGCTGATAAGCAAGACTGCTGATAGTGATAAGAAGAGTTGTCCAAATGATGAGGAATGTTGTCCTATCAATGGAACAACCTTCAGAAGCAATGTCCAAGTCTTAACAAGAGAATCTGAAAGTCAGACATTGGGAAGAGTGCTGCAGAATGAAGACAAAGCTCTTACAGCTGTATATTTCCCAAATGAGGACATGTCACTATCAAGATTCTGTCTTCTAAGTTGAAGAACTAAAAGAGGACATTTATGGACATTGGAGGCTGCCTCTCCAACGGGCAAATCCTTCATTTGTCTATAAATACAGAAGTGTGAAGACCATTTGAAAGCATCCAACTTCAACCTCAACAAAGCACCTCTAATCTTAAGTCCTTACAAGCTAGAGTGTTGTCAAAGCTTTCAAAGACTATCTTAGTCTTCAAACACTTCATCTAAGCTGTACTACCCTGTATATCCATACACAAGCTTAGAGAGATATCCTATCCTTATACACTGATCTTCATTGTAAAGGATATCTCATTAGTTGGAACCTTACTTCAATCCTCATATCTTTCAAGAGTGAAAGTGAGAAGATTGTAGTAGTAGAAGTGGTAGGAGCTGACTGTTGAGAGAAGAACAGTTCAGTTCTGAGTTGAGAAGAGGGTACTAGGACTCTAGACATCCTAGGGATCAATTCACCAAGAGTGGTGTTCTTGATCAAGTGCACCTTGGCACTATAAAACAAGTTAATTCCAAGAGTGAAGGAATTATCCTGTTCAATCAGGGAAAGTGGATGTAGGAGCTTGAGTCTCTGAACCACTATAAACTCTTGTGTTGATTTACATTCCAAGTACTTACATACATTCAACACTGCACACAAAACTGATCTTTCAAAGGATAAACATTCAAAGACTGTGCAAAACTGATTTGGACAAGTTCCCTGAAATTGGACTGTATTGAATTAACTAAGTGATTTCAGAATCTAAAGGAGTCTAAACCAAAAAGGGCCAACCATTATTCCGCACATATAACTCCCCTAGATAGTTATTCAACTAGGTACTCAATAGTACTTAGTAGTCTGATTATCTTAGAAGAGTTAATCATCTTCAGCAGAGTTGTCCAAGACAACCTTGCTGAGCTCTGGTTTGATCAAGTTAGAAAAGAATTTGCATACAAGTGTATTCCCCCCCCCCCATACACTTGTTATATACTCCTTTCAGGACCAACATTTACACTGTTCTTATTGTAAAGGATATCTCTACTAGTTGGAACCAAACCTCAAACCCTTATCTCATTTAGTGAAGAGAGTGTTTGTTGTAGAAGTGAGGAGTTAAGGACTGTTAGAGTGAAACACAGTCTTAACTCAGAGAGATTGAGTACTAGGACTCAGATTATCCTAGGGATCAAAACACTAAGAGAGTGTTGTTGATCAGTGCACCTTGGCACTATAAAACAAGCTAATTCCATTGTGAAGGAATTATCCTGTTCAATCAGGGAAAGTGGATGTAG
Source organism: Galeopsis tetrahit (assembly GCA_963675135.1). NCBI lineage: Eukaryota > Viridiplantae > Streptophyta > Magnoliopsida > Lamiales > Lamiaceae > Galeopsis > Galeopsis tetrahit. The sequence continues at coordinate 76,180,167 of OY776123.1, forward strand.
GAGCTTGAGTCTCTGAACCACTATAAACTTGTGTGCCATTTACTTACTGCATTCTTTATTGCACTTACATTCAAACATATTTTAAAAAAGCAAAAGTCAGTAAGTGAGAAAATCTATTTTGGACAAAGTCCCTGATAACTGTATCTTTTCAGAAATTAACTTGGAGTATTTCTTTAAGTCAAAGGCCAACCACATTCCGCACTTAGCAACTCTTTAAGATATTTAGCCAACTGATCACTCAATAGTAATCAGTAGAACAAGTATCTATCAAAGTTCACTCAGGCCAGTTGTGAGACAAACTGCCTGATAAGACCAGTTTTGTTAAAAAGAAAAGAATTTGCATACACAAGTGCATTCCCCCCCCCATACACTTGTGTCATACTCCACCAAGGACCAACAAGTGGTATCAGAGCAGGGGTTCATAGACCACTGCTTCTGAAAATCATTGATTTTCAAAATCACATTTTCTGTGGTCACTGAACTGATCCAAATTTCTGAAAAACCTATCTGTGTTCATCTTATATTATTTCTGTTGAAATGGCTAACAATGCAGTTCCAGGAGATGCTGTCAACACCATCAACAACATGGGTCCAAACCAAGTCAATCATATTTCTCATCACAAACTGCCAATGTTCTCAATTGAGAACTATGATTTCTGGAAGATCAGGATGAGAGCACATCTTGCTTGCCAGCATGATGAGATGCTTAAAGTCATCACCAGAGGGCCATTTACATTCACTAAAGCAAATCCCAAGCTCACTGATGCTCAAAAAGCAGATCCAAGGGAGTTGCTGCCAAAGGATGAAGATGACTTTACAGCTGAGGAAAGAAAAAGGCATAACCTGAACTACATTGCAATGAACACATTGTACCAGACCATTCCAGATGCAGTGATGGGAAGAGTGTACCACTGCACATCAGCTAAAGAGATTTGGGACACCTTAGCACTTATGTGTGAAGGTACCCAAAAGATCAAGGAGAATAAGCTTCAAGTGGCTATCCAAAAATATGAACAATTCTCTATGGAAGCCAATGAAACTATTGATCATCTTGATGGCAGGTTCACTGACATCATGAATGAGATAAACTCACTTGGCAAGTTCTATGCCAAAAGAGAGGTTGCTTTGAAGATTCTGAGAAGTCTCACTTCCAAGTGGGACATATACTCTGTCATGATGCAAAATACCATCAATCTTGACAACATGCCAATGCAGCAAGTATTCTCTGAACTCAAAGCATATGAGTTTGATCTAAACAGAAAGAAGGTGCATGAAGAGCCATCCTCCTCAAGCAAAGGTGTTGCCTTCAAAGCTGCTGAAACAGAAAAGAAGAATACTCAAAGATCCTCTCAATCTGTTTCAAAATCTGAAATAAAGGAGGAGCTGGCACTCATGGCTAGGATATTTGAGAAGCTCAACTCCAGATTTGGTAGATACAAGAAGTTCTACCAAGACAATAGAACCAGAAGGAGATTCAGTTCTCCTGACAACAAATCAGAGGACAAAGTCTCTGATGAAAAGAAAGAAGACAGATATGCTGATAGGAAGAAATTTAGCAAAGGTGAACCATCATCATCAAGGAGGAAGGAGTCCTCAAGCAAGAAGAATGATGATGAAGATGTGTGTTACAACTGCCAGAAAAAGGGTCACTTTCAGTATGATTGTCCTGACCTAAGTTCCAAAGAAAGAAAAGAAAGGCAGAACAAAAGAGACAAGAGGATGAACAACAGGAAGGCCATGATGGCTGGAGATTCAGCAAGTGAAGAGAGTGTCTACTCTTTTGATGATGGACTGTTCTCCAACAGTGACATTGATGATGACTGTCAAATGGCATTTGAAAATGATGAGGTATGTTCATCTTCTAATTCCTCTAACTCTTCTAATTCTTCAAATAACACACATGAGTCCAGTGAAATCCACTTGAAACTCAACTTTGGAAAGTTACTTGAGGATTTCACCAGGCTAAGAGAAGTATGCAATATGACACTTAGAGAAAATGAGCTACTGAATTCGAAAGCTCAAACTCCCAACCTTCCTGAACCAGGTTTTGACTTTAAATCAACTGAGTTGTATCAACAGATTGTGAGAGAACATGAGGAAATGTCTCTCAAAGTCTCTGAACAACAAAAGTTGATTGATGATCAAGAACTGGCCTTGAGGAAAAAGGATTTTGATCTTAGAATTCTTCAAGCAAAATTTGACAATCTCTCAAGTGAATTTGATACTCTAAAATTGAGTGAGGGGAGCTTAAAAATGAAAATGTCTGCCTTGAACAAATCTGCTAAGGCAATAGAGGAAATTCAAGGATTCCAAAGACCATTTGCTCAAAAGGGTGGATTAGGCTATAATCCATTTGAACCCTCACCTGGTCTTAGTATTGCCTCATCAAGCAATTCTAAGATGACTTTTGTAAGATCAGTGGCACAACAAAATGAAATGGAAGTAAATCAACCACTGATCAAGGATAAGGGTAAAGGAATTTTTATACCAACTCAAGTAAACAATATACCTAAACCCATACCTATGGAAAAGGTTAAAGGCATTGCTTATAAGAGAAATGAGGTTCAGAAAGGTAGAACCAATGGAAGGCCAACCTATCTGAATCCTCATCAGAGGAGTTGTCCAAAATCTGTTCAGAAAAGGCCAACTTAAATGAGGCAACCCCAACTGAATGAATTAAGGCCAATCCCCTCTGTCAGGTATAAAACATTCAGGAAGCCTGGACCTTACATGCCAAAAGGTAAAGGCCATCCAAAACCCTATCCTCAAAGGTCTTACCAAGCTGCACCTAGGTCTAGTAACTTCAAGAGAAATGTCCCAAAGAATTTTACCAACTCTCCTGAACCTTACAAGGCTAACACCCATACACAGAAACCACCCAAGGCATTTAAGGGTCAAACTGTGTATGTAGATGTAAATGGAAACCAAGTCAGTCACTTTGAGTCAATCAGAGTAATCAGTCAGATTTGGGTTCCAAAAGGTACAGCTAACCCTCTAGGACCCAACACTCAAAGGGTACCTAAATTTTGACTTTGCAGGGCTGCAAGGACCACAAGAAGAAGAGTAGCATCAACAAGAAAACATCATGGTACTTGGACAGTGGATGTTCAAGACACATGACTGGAAACAAGGAGCTTCTCTCAGATTTCATAGAAAAGGATGGTCCTTCAGTAACCTTTGGAGACAACTCTCAAGGGATCACAAGAGGTTATGGTACATTAAACATTAGTAGTGTTAAAATTACTGATGTCTCATATGTCCTAGGCCTAAAATATAACTTGCTGTCTATAAGTCAAATTTGTGATAAAGGATATTGTGTTGAATTTGCACCAAATGAATGTACTATAAAAAACAAATCAACACAACAGGTGCTACTAACAGGGGTGAGAAAGGGAAATGTCTATTTTGCAGATTGGAGCAAAACCCCTGAAGCAGTTTGTCTTGTTGCCAAAAGCACAAGTGAGCAAAGTTGGCTTTGGCACAAGAGACTAAACCACCTGAACTTCAAAACCATCAACAAGATTGCAAGAAACTCTCTAGTTAAAGGGCTGCCAAATCAAGTGTTCACCAAAGAGCACATATGCCAGCCATGTCAGGAAGGAAAGCAGATCAAAGCTTCATTCAAAGGGAAGCCTGTCATCTCAACTGAGAGAGTTCTTCAACTACTGCATATGGATTTATTTGGACCAATAATCTCAGTAAGTATAAATGGAAGAAAATATGCTTTAGTTGTTGTAGATGATTTTTCCAGGTACACTTGGGTAGTATTCTTGCTGAACAAAAAGGAGACCCAAGTCAAGCTACCTGAATTGATGATGAGATTGAGCAATGAAAAGGGCCTAAGTATTGTCAAGATCAGATCAGATAAAGGCACTGAATTCATAAACTCATACATCAATGAGTACTGCAGCAAGAATGGCATCACTCATGAAACTTCAGCAGCAAGAACACCTCAACAAAATGGGGTTGCTGAAAGAAGGAACAAGACCTTGAAAGAGGCAGCAAGAACCATGATTGCTGAATCCAAACTGCCTAAAAGGTTCTGGGCTGAAGCCATTAGCACTGCATGTCACACTCAAAACAGGTCCTTAATCACCAAAGGACAAGGTAAAACCCCATATCAAATATGGAAAGGTAGATTGCCCACTGTTGCTTATTTTCACATATTTGGTTGTAAGTGTTTCATTCACAATAATGGGAAAGAGCAATTGAAAGCTTTTGACAGCAAAGCTGATGAAGGAATATTTGTTGGATATTCACAAATCAGCAAGGCTTACAGAGTTTACAATTGCAAAACTCTTATTGTGGAAGAAACACCTCATGTTGTGTTTGATGAATCTATTGATGAGTTCAGGGATAGAAACCTGAATATTGATGAGATAACACAAAGAACAACCAGACTAAGGCTTCAAAGCAAGGAAACAGTGTTTGTAGATGTTGCCCAGCCTGAATTGCATGATAATCAAAAACTGGACAACCTACCTGATGGCAATCAACCTGAAGTCAACCAACCTGAAGGTGAAATTGAACTGACTGACCCCATTCCAGTTCAAAACCAGGTAACAACTACCAATGAAGAAGCAGGCAATGCTGAGGTAGTAAATGGATCCAATATTCAAGGGGGAACCAATGAAAATGTCAACTTATCTGACAATGAGGACAATACCCCTGAATATGATCCTGAACTTGATCCTTCAATTAACTTTCCTGAATTTAATGAATATAGTGATCCAACTTCAGATGAGGACAATCCTCCTGAAGGGATCAGGTCTAGAAGGACTTGGTTGCAAGACCACCCATCTAGCCTGATACTTGGCAATCCAAGTGAAGGGATCAAAACTAGAAGATTTCATGGAGAAAGTGCTTTGTTTTGTTGTTTCCTTTCAGAACAGGAACCAAAAGACATTGAGGAAGCACTACAAGATACCAACTGGATCATAGCCATGCAAGAGGAGCTGAACCAGTTTACCAGAAATGAAGTTTGGGAGCTGGTAGATAGGCCAACTCATCAAGATGTCATTGGAACTAAATGGGTGTTCAAAAATAAGAAAAATGAAAATGGCATCATTGTGAGGAACAAAGCAAGACTGGTGGCCAAGGGATATTGTCAATCTGAAGGGATTGATTATGATGAGACCTTTGCTCCAGTGGCCAGACTTGAGGCAATCAGACTCTTCTTAGCATATGCAGCTCACATGAGGTTCAAAGTGTATCAAATGGATGTAAAGAGTGCATTTCTCAATGGGGTGCTCAAAGAAGAAGTATATGTTGAACAGCCCCCAAGCTTTGAAGAAGGAGACAAGGTGTACAGATTGAAGAAAGCTCTCTATGGCTTGAAGCAAGCTCAAAGAGCTTGGTATGACACCTTATCACAGTTTCTACTAGATCATGGTTTTGTCAAAGGCACTGTTGACAGAACCTTGTTCAGAATCTGTGAAGGAGATGATATCTTGTTAGTCCAAATCTATGTGGATGACATTATATTTGGATCTCCAAATGAGAGGCTGTGTGAGAAGTTCTCCAAACTCATGCAGAGCAAATTTGAGATGTCCATGATGGGATTGATGAATTTCTTCTTAGGACTTCAAGTCACTCAATCAAAGAAGGGAATATTCATCAATCAGGCCAAGTATACAAGGGACATGATCAAGAAATTTGGACGTGCTACAAGCAAGCCAGTCAGAATTCCTATGAATACTAACTGGAAAATGGATCCTGATGAAAGTGGAGAGTCAACAAACTCCACTAACTACAGAGGAATCATAGGATCCTTGCTATATCTCACTGCAAGCAGGCCTGATATCACATTTGCAGTTGGAGTATGTGCAAGATTTCAAGCAAATCCAAAGAAGAGCCACCTTGATGCTGCCAAGAGAATCCTAAGATATCTCAAGGGATCTGAGAATCTTGGATTATGGTATCCAGCTGATGACAACATTGAGCTCACTGGATACTCAGATGCAGATTATGGAGGATGTAGAATTGACAGAAAATCCACCTCTGGAACATGTCAATTCTTGGGCAGCAAACTTATCTCATGGTTCTCCAAGAAGCAAAATACAGTTGCAACTTCAACAACTGAAGCAGAATATGTAGCAGCTGGAAGTTGCTGTGCTCAGATACTTTGGCTCAAACAGCAACTTAGAGACTACAAAGTCATCTCAAATGAAGTGCCAATATTCTGTGACAACAATAGTGCAATTGCCATCTCACAGAATCCAGTGCTCCACACCAGATGCAAGCATGTGGATATCAAGCATCACTTCATAAGGGATCATGTGGAGAAGAAAGATATCAAGCTTGTCAAAATTCACACTGATAAGCAAAAAGCTGATATCTTGACTAAGCCTCTAGCTGAAGCAAGATTCTTGGAATTGTCAGCTGAATTGGGCTTACTTGATCAAGGCAAGATGGAGAAATGAGGAAAGAAAGCTCATATGAAGAGGGGTAGTTCATCAAGTTGAACTTCAGCAAAGTTGACCAACCTCACTGAAGCAGTCAGCCAAAAAGGGAAACTCAGCAAGGTTGTCCCTATGTTGTTCAGCAATGTTGGTCAGGAGCTTTGTCCAAATGGGACCCAGTCAGCAACTTTGGACCCACTCAGGCAAGTTCATCAGGCAGTTTGACCTTCACAGAAATCAAAGCACATCTCAGGATGTTTGTCCGAGTTAATTGGATAATCATTGCTATTTTTAGCATTGATTAGACATTTAAAAGATTTCTTGGTCTAAGAGTAGGCCATTTTAGGATGGAGTGTGCTATAAAGATTTTTACCACCAAAAAGGCAAATCAGCATTTAATGCAAAATCTTAATTGAGATTTCATGAATTCTTGAGCCATCATCAAGACCATTGATTTGCATTAAACTTCCATCAAACCGCCTAAAGCTCAACCACCAAAAGCTCAGCCAAAAATGAAGAGGATGAAGAAGATTCTGAGTGAATCTTCACCAGAAAGCCAGTCAAGAAGTGGAGGAGCCACTTCTGAGGAGATTGAGAAGGTTGCTGATGAAGGAGTCAACCCCCCTGAAGAGGGTGAAGAATTCAGAGAGGTTGTCCCCTTACAGCCTGAAAGTGTAACAGAATTTAGGGATCTTGACCAGCCAACAAGATCTGAAAGGAGGAGAAGGATAATCAAAACTTCTGAGAAGCAGAAGTTGATGGAAGAGGAGAAAAAGAAGAAAGAGTTCTTCAAGGAGATTAGACAAGCAAGTAGGTCTAACTCCAAGTCCAACAGCCCTGAAGCCAACTCTCCTGATATTCAATCAGAAAGAATATCCCCATCAAGGCATGAAGAAGAGGAGTGCAAGACTCCTGAAGATGCCCCAATCATTGCAAAGAAGATTTACTCTCCAGAAGGTGCACCTGACAGAGCAGGTATTGATGTGCTGGCAGATTTGGTCAATTTTGAGGACAAACCTTTTTCCCCACTTGATCCAAGACTTCCCTCATATACCAAACTTCTTGAAACTGTTCTTCAAAAAGGTGATCAAGTTGTTCTCCCACCCATTCCAGCCATTCCAATTACCTCTTCAGGCTCATTGCTCTCAAAAGCACCTGAATCCCAACTTGTCTTAAGCACTTCTGAACCCAATCCTTCTGAACCCAACCTACCTGAAATTCAGCCAAGCCTACCTGAATCCCAATCCAACCCTCCTGAATCCCAAACCAACTCTTCTGGAGATGAAAGTGGTGAAGAGTACACCTATGAGGGGATGCTAAGGCAGATTGCCAAGGCTAATGTGGATGAATTATATCCAGGATTGAAGGATTATCCTAGGCTGCAACAACAGTTCTATGATCTCAGAGCTCTTGTTGAGATCAAAGATAGAACTATGGTGGAAATAGCTCAGGCTATTGAGGATAAAGGAGCAAGCTGGTGGCAGGTTGAAGAGAACAGGCTCTTGCATTTTGCAAATGTGAAGAAATCCAGTGTGTTGACCACTGAGGCCTTGTTTTGCACCATTGTTCATGAGAAGGTGCTTGCTGAGAGAGAAAGAATTGCACAGGGACTCAGGCACCCTGATAGCCCATCTGATGATGACAATGATGATGATGATGATAACACCAATCCCAACCCTCCTGGCCTCAACTCTGCTCAGGTACATTACTTGACCTATCATTCTGAAAAGGACTCTGATCATTCAGAGGAGTTGACCAAAGATGGTGACTCAGTCCAAGATGCATTGGCCAAGGATGGTTCTTCTGAACCTGAGGCACAACTTGACAATGTTGAGACTTCCATGGGAGAAGCTAGTTTGGCTAAAGCCTCATCAATGTCAGGACAATTGGACATTGACCAGCCTTTAGTCATTCAGGATGACTCAGTGGCCTTGGGATGCCCAAGCACTGTGATCTCCCAACAACTGCCCTCTGTGGATCCTGTTGAGGATATAGAGGTGTCAGGTTTAGGAATGGAAGGAGTTGAAAGGGCTGATAGTGGTGAAAACTCAGAGGGAAATGATAGTGAGGATTGTGTGATTACAGGTTCCCTGAGTGCACCACAAGTAGAGGGAGATGAAGTAGAAATATTGGGTGCAGCCCAATATGAGAGTCAGGCAATTCTTCAAGTCAAATCTGAACTTGATGAATCCCTTGGTGAAAGGAGGCCTGATTCTCCAATGAATGTGAGTCCATCTAAAATAAATATTGAAGAAAAGAATTTAGTTGAAAATGAGAGAGAAGGTGCTGATGTATCAGACCTTATGGGAGAAAGAAAAAAATGAGGGTGTTGAGGGAGTTTTTACTAACACTCTTAGTTTTGCAGATTCTGTTGCTGTTACAATTGAGCAAATTTTTGCAGATGCCTCCCTTACAGATATTCAAGTTGATACTGATATTGATCTTGAAGCAGTATCAGCCAATGTATCCACCTTGAATAAGTTGTACTTTGAGCAAGCCAACACCACTGAAGCTGGTTTTCAAATTGCTACTCAGACTGCATCCATCATTGAAGAGCAATCAGAGAAGTTGGATACATTGGTAAGGGAAGTTGGTAAGGCACATGCAGCAACCATTGACACTCTAGATGGCCAAGGCAAGACTTTAGCCTCTGTGGAGATGAGGCTAACTGGCTCAGAGGAGGTGATCCTGCCCACATTAGATGCAAGAATTTGTGGAGTTGAAACTGGACTGCAAACAGTTTCAACTGAAGTGACAAAGGCCAAGGATGCTATGGGAAAATTCACAAGATCTGTGAAGAAAGAGCAGCAGGGTCACAAAGATTTGTACAAGCATAATGTGAAAGCCTTGAGAAAAACAATCAAGGATGCTTTAAGGCAGAGGACAGCAGCCCAGAGGAAGAAGGCTGAAGAATTGAAAGCTGCAATGGTGAAGAAGGCTGCTGAGAAGTTCACTGTTGAACTTATGGCCAAAGTGTCTGATCAAGTTGTGGCCAACCTCACTGAACAACTTCAGGCCAAACTTGATCAATCACTGAAAGCCACATTGGATGCAATTGTTACTCAAAAGATGAAGCCAGTTCACACTTTCTTAAGCATGGCAGATGACAAAATGCAAAACATTCATGATGAGAATGTTTATCTACTGCAGGAGTTGAAGTCCCTCACTCAAGCCCACTCACATCTCTCAGTCTCTATGAGTGAATTGAAGCCCCAGTGTTTTGATAATGCCAAAAAGGGGGAAAGAGAGAGAGCAAGGGCAAAGGGAACCTTGGTGATTGGTGAACCTAAGGGAAAGGAGAAGGTCCCTGAGATTGAGGAGGAGGCAGTAGAAGACATTGGGAAAGGCAAAGACCCAATGGATATTGAAAGCTTGACTGAGGAAGAGCAGATTCAAATTGCTGTTAAAGAGTCCATGATGTCTGCAATGGAGAGTCAGGCAAGGAAGCAACAAAGGCCTGGTGGTGAGTCAGCAGGACTTGACCCCAAAGAGAAAGTTGCTGAAGTAAGCGGGAAGGTGACAAGGTCATCTGAAAGAAAAAGGAAGGAATTGCAAGCCTTCAATGAATTCCCAATCAGCCTGACTTTGCCATCAGAATTTCAGTCTGAAGAATCTACTCCAGTAAGGCTATCAAAGAGATTGAAGAAAGCAGCCAAGCTGCCTGCCATTGAAGAAGAAGACATTGAAGAGGAGGTACAGGATAGAGAGCCTGAAGTTGTTGTGCCCAAGCTTGCTGATGATCCTTCCAAATTGTTTGAAGAAGGTTTTGGGAAAGATCCAGAAACACAGGAGAAGCTAGCTCTTCAAAGAGCTAAAGAAAGGATGGATCAGTTGGTGGAGGCCAACAAGGCAAGGGATGAAAGAAGGGCAAACTTCAAAGCTCCAAGAAGGAGAGCTTCATACAGAAGACTCAAACCTCAAATGCTGCAAAGATGGGACACGCAGTACCCTCACCATGATAAGTGGGTTCCAATCTCACTGAATGATGCATGGGAGGAGGCCAAGAGAAGTTTTGTATATGACTTTTATGTCATTGGAAAGTGGCTTGAAGAGAGTGTGGATGAAGTTTTTGTCGAGTTCATGTTTGAGAACCATAGGGACCTCTACCAAAAGCTGTTTGCAGCAGCTGAGATGGCAAGAGTTGAGTTCAAGGCCCCTGGTCCAATTCTGTACATGCCTCCTAAGTTCAATGGGAACTTGATTGATGAGGGAAAGATTCTGGAAGAGTTCATCAACATCATGAAGATGGAGAAGATGAAGATTGGCCCTAGAGGATCAAACAAGGATGTTTGGGAACTGAAGAAAAGGGTCTGGGCTCAATATGGCATAGCTCCTCAAGATGATGGAACTCTCTGATGGATAAGTTTATCTCTTCCCTATTTTTTTTATGATTGTTTAATGATTGTTGTTATTCTGCTTTGCCTGTATCAGTTATGTTGTCCTTTGATTTTCTGATCTGTAATGCTCAATGATATATAAAAGGACCACTGATTTTCTATCAAGAGATAACAACTCATTATCTCAACTAACCTGACATGACATATATACTTGATTTATTGTGCTAACAGTTTCTTTCAGGAAAGTTGACCAGTTCACTCATCCTGAAGGTAAAGTATAGTACAAGTCAAGGTTCCTTTGTAATAGGTTTTGGCATCATCAAAAAGGGGAAAATTGTTAGGAATAAAATGATTTTGATCTAGATACCAAAACCTCTGATTGATGATGTTCAGATTAGTTGAGATATGCTCAAGTCTAGTTCAGGCAAGTTGTCTCAGTACACTTGAGTAGGTAGAATGCTTAAGTCTAAAAATCTCAGGAATGTTGTGAGATTTTAGTATTCAGGATAGTTGTCCAAAGCTGGAATGTTAGACAGCTTGATAAGTGTTAAGTGTCTAGGCCAAAGTTGCTGAACTTTCAAGACAAGCTGACCAAGTGGACAACTGAGCTGAAAAGATCAAGAACATTAAAGCAGTACTCATAAATGCAAATGATCAAGACAGTTGAAGTACAAATGATCAAGAGCATTGAATGTCAAAAGCTCACAGAAGACACATTCAATGAAGCATTTATTGCCAATCATGCCTGAACCAAGCATTGAAGACTTAGAGCATTAAAGAGTGAAGCATTGAATGAATGTTGGAACATTCTAAATTGCAGCAGGAATGTTCAAGGAGCTTGTCCCATCTGACCGTTGGTTGAGTGTAGAGTTTGCCACAAATCAACCTTGGGAAATGTGCATATTTGGAATCTGACACAAGTCTTCTCAGCCGCATTTTTCAGAAGTCAACACATTCATTCAAGCAACCATTGAAGAGCCCTTTTACACAGTGGATAAAAGGATGCCAAGCTTCATAGCCGTTTCAATGGTGCTGCAAATAGACATATTTGAATTGCTATCCCTCCAACGGTTAGTTGTTCAAATTTGTCTATAAATACAAAAATGATCAAAGGGATTCAGTATCCAACTACAAGCTATCAAACTATCATCAAGCTTTCAAAGGAAACCAAGCTGTTCTTCAGAATCTCAAGTTTCCTGAATCACTTCATTTAGCTAAGCCAATCTTTGTAAACATCCAAAGCTTAGCATTGAGATATCCTAAGCTTTTACACTGTTCTTGTAAAGGATATCTCTACTAGTTGGAACCAAACCTCAAACCCTTATCTCATTTAGTGAAGAGAGTGTTTGTTGTAGAAGTGAGGAGTTAAGGACTGTTAGAGTGAAACACAGTCTTAACTCAGAGAGATTGAGCACTAGGACTCAGATTATCCTAGGGATCAAAACACTAAGAGAGTGTTGTTGATCAGTGCACCTTGGCACTATAAAACAAGCTAATTCCATTGTGAAGGAATTATCCTGTTCAATCAGGGAAAGTGGATGTAGGAGCTTGAGTCTCTGAACCACTATAAACTTATGTGCCATTTACTTACTGCATTCTTTATTGCACTTACATTCAAACATATTTTAAAAAAGCAAAAGTCAGTAAGTGAGAAAATCTATTTTGGACAAAGTCCCTGATAACTGTATCTTTTCAGAAATTAACTTGGAGTATTTATTTAAGTCAAAAGCCAACCACATTCCGCACTTAGCAACTCTTTTAGATATTTAGCCAACTGATCACTCAATAGTAATCAGTAGAACAAGTATCTATCAAAGTTCACTCAGGCCAGTTGTGAGACAAACTGCCTGATAAGACCAGTTTTGTTAAAAAGAAAAGAATTTGCATACACAAGTGCATTCCCCCCCCCCCATACACTTGTGTCATACTCCACCAAGGACCAACACTAGGCAATTATCGTAGAATTAGGCTTCATATGTCCGCGCCCCTCCAACCAAGACCACAAGTGTATTGTTATGTTCTCCACATAATTTTTGACCACAGAAACTATCTTAGAAAATACCATATTATTCCTACATCTCCATATTTCCCATACTATTCCCACCCACAAACTCACTGCATTTTTTCTTCTTCCTTTATCATTCCCCAGTAACATGCTATGTTGTAAAAGATGAGTAGTCAAATCATTGTGAAGAGCCAAACTCACCTTAAACCACTTTCTACATTCTGTCCATATTGAATTGAAGCTGTGAAATTGCATTCCATTGCTTTCTCCCCCACCCCCACCCCCACCCCCACACACAAAGTTTGCACATCAATTCCGTATCCGGAATACGGATGCCCCTTTTCTTTAGTTCGTCCACAGTAGCCAGCTTACGTTTCATGCTACGAGTCCATGTGATGCTTGAGAAGCTCACAATCTCAAAAACCGTTGATATGTTTTTCATTAATCTTGAAATCGAGATGGTAATCAATGAATCATAAAAAAATTAAATTTAAAAAATCAATCATAAATCCACTTATTCAACATAAACACACTCTTTTGAATAAAATGGTTACACGCCATTGATTAATTATTTGCCAAAAATAATTATAATTAACACAAAAAATGAACAAATATATTCATGAACCTCTAAATCATCATCTCTTCGTATTAGTCATCTCGAAGAAAAATATTGTTTTAAGATGGTTAGAAAATGAGCACCGTAGATGGCTAAAATAATTTTAATGAAACGAGGAATTAAGACTTGTGTAAACACAATATCCTTAAAACAATATTCGTCCTTCACTCTCGGTGCTAGTGAAAATTAGGACGTCATTTTCCTAGGATACAACGATTAAATAACCACAATACTAGCACAAATATTATGCTTACATCGAACGGAGAAGCTGCCCGAAAACTACCACCGGAGTCAATTTTGTATATTGTGTTCACCAATCATTACAAGACATCATATTTGAAAAGAATTACTCTGCTCTTATAACCTTACAAATTAGATTGTAAACAAGACTACTTAATACACAAAAACACTTGATTGTGTTCGTATCAAATGATTGAAAGACACAACGTTTGATTCAGTCTGAGTCAGTTCAGATATTTGAAACTCACTAACCAAAGTGACCATAGATACCTCAACATATCGACTATACATAATTCAAACTTCATTAACAAAACAAAAACAGATATACCAACAAGCAATCAATCATTGGTTGCAAACAAAGTCAGAGTAAAATTAAAGAAACTCAAGATTTACCAAACCAAGAGAGAGAAACAGAGGAGAGAGAGTATGGGATTGGATGAAGAATTAGAGGCGACAGAATCTGAGTTGTAAGAGAAGCGTATGGGTTTTGTCTTGTGGTTTATGCTTTTAGTTAATTGTCTTTTTTTATGATGAATCTTTGCCTAAAATGATGAGAGAATATTAAAAGGATTACGTAATTATTAATTGCATTTAAACCAATTAATTATTATTCTCTTCCAATTATTGGTATCCTCTTTCTTGGTACGTGGACTATGAAAATGACAAGAAAAAGTATTACCCCCAAAAAATAATCAACATTACCGTTTTTGATATAAATCCAAGTAGCAAGTCAACCCAAAGTTGGGGAAATAAAATGTTCATATTAAAAGAAAAAGAAAAATAAAGACCTAGAGCTCATGGGGAGATGGAGGTGTTCAAACTTTTAGATGACACGAAATTTTTTCATTGTATTAGAGCTTCCAGATAAACGATCTGGGTTCGATTCCTGCTGAAAGCAACTTGTCTGGGTTCGATTCCTGCTGGAAGCAACTATACCCATTTAAATTGTACACTCGTTGGGCCTCCTCCCCAAAGGGTAAGAGGTAATAATTCGGCCCATGAGTGAAGGGAAGTATTAAGAATTACTCCGTAATATACAAGAATTAATTCTGAACCTCTCTACAAGTTCGAACTTTTAAATGAGACGGAATTATTTTACTGAACTAAGGAAAAAAAATATTCCTCTAAAATATATTTTACTGAACTCATTGATAAAGATTTTAAATCATTCAATTATTTTATTGTATTGATGGAAGTTAACCACTTGAGCTATCCCACTTTGTCAATTATTTTATTGTATATAAAGAATAAAGTGTTAAATATCATTTACTCCCTCCGTCCCATGATTACTTGCACATTTTTTTTATTGGGACGTTCCAAAATTACTTGCACACTCTTTATATGGAAATACCCACAAAATTAATAACATCACAACATCATTTTATTTTTAAATTTGCCACTTCTTTTTTCCATACATTTCACTTTACATATCATTAAATTCACTTTACACATCATCAAATTACCTAAATTACCCCCCCTTTATCTTACATTATCAACTACTAAATCCATTTTTCTTAAATAACGTGTCGATCAAACTATGCAAATTATCCCGAGACGGAGGGAGTATTATAAAATATATGGTTTCACATTAATTATATGCATACTCCTAAGTAAATATCAAATTTAAATATGAGGAAATGCTGAGAACTCTAAACAAGAAAATACGACGATGGAAATCAAGAAAAATGATATGAATACTTTAGAAATTATGAGATTTTTTAAAGTTAAAAAATTGGTATAATTAATTGGAAGAAATATTATTAAAAATATTTAAATATCATTTAATTGTGTATAAAAAAAAGGTAAAACATCATGTATTGCAGAACAAGTAAATATCAAACTTCTACAATTAGTTAAAGTGTATGATTAAGTACATGTATTTAGGCCTAATCTATACAAATATAATAGTGGGAGTTTATATTTTTTCTTAAATATTTTTTTTTTAATACGTGAGTATGATGTGTAACTAGTAAGGAGTAATATTTAGTAATTAGGAGAAGTTGTTGATTAAGGTTAAAAATACAATTAATTAGGTTTAAAAAATAGTGGGAAGAGATTGTTAAGTTTAAATTGATAGGAGAATTGCCTAAACTAAAAAAGTTTAGCTCTGGATTTTTATTTTCTGGACTTCTTTTTGTTATTTTATTGGTTGAGCTGCCTTGTGTGCCCCTCCAAACATAATATGTGGGTGTTTGCGAGCACTAGTATGTGCTTAAAATCACTTCTTTTTTAAAATATAATCACTTTTAGAGTGTTTGGCAACACAACTAAGTGATTAGATTAAGTAGTTTAAAGTGATTTTGGTGAATCACCCTTTCACCTACTTTTAATAACTTCTATGTGTTTTTCATCATTGTAGTAACTAATTTTACATTTTTGTCCTCACAATTTAAATAATATTTTATGTTTACTCATTACTTATTCAAATGTAATAAGGGTATTTTTGTAAAATTATAAAGAAACTACTTGTTTTGCAAACATTCAACATATACAAAATTTTACATTTTTGTCCTCACAATTTAAATAATATTTTATATTTACTCATTACTTATTGATCTTGGTGCCGCTAGTGAACGAACGCAGGATTCGGCACTTTAGTGGTGCCTTGAGTAATAGTTTCGATTGGAGGGGGCGACGACCCATCGAGATACCCCATGAGGTCCAATCCGAAGAACAATGACGTGAACTGAAGTTTCCACAAGACATAGTTGGTGGGGTTAAACGAAGGGGAAGTTGTGCGAGAGCTTTGAGTTGGGGGGAAGAGTGGGTGGATTTTGGGGATTGGTAGGGGTGGCTTCGGTGGTGGCTGTAATTTCTTCAATGGTGGACATGGTGAGAATGGGCAAGATGAGAGACGAGGGTGAGGGTGTAGGATCTTACAAGGGTGATAACATATGAAAAATATAATTGTGTGCCACACTTTTTGTTTATTGATTACAAATACGGAGTATATATATACAAGTTTACAGGAATATTCTAAATTCTAAGAATATGGAAAAGACAATATTTACAAATATGGAAACTAAATCAAATCTTCTTAAGAATATGGAAAAAACAATATTTACAAATATAGAAACTAAATCAAATCTTTGACTAAGTTGGTGTCGTATCTTGAATTGATTTGGGTAAATCTTCAACCTCGGATATGATATTATCATCATCACTATTACGATGGACTCTATCATAAGACTCAAACAAATTATTTTTAGATGGCTCAAACCCTTAATGATTTAACTATTTCAGTCCACTAGACCAACTAAATCGTCTAATCATTTGATTTAAGGATCCATTTAAACCCGGTCAATTAATAAATTTAAGACCACAAATCAGGAAATTATACACTAGGCTAGGCCTCCCAAAGCTATAGCCATATTTTATGGAAATTATCATATTATGAGTCAACATAAAAATCAAGCACAAGAATCTCACATTGGAATCATAAATCCACTTATTCAACATAAACACACTCTTTTGAATAAAATGGTTACTCGCCATTGATTAATTATTTGCCAAAAATAATTATAATTAACACAAAAAATGAACAAATATATTCATGAACCTCTAAATCATCATCTCTTCGTATTAGTCATCTCGAAGAAAAATATTGTTTTAAGATGGTTAGAAAATGAGCACCGTAGATGGCTAAAATAATTTTAATGAAACGAGGAATTAAGACTTGTGTAAATACAAAGGATACAACGATTAAATAACCACAATACTAGCACAAATATTATGCTTACATCGAACGGAGAAGTTGCCCGAAAACTACCACCGGAGTGTAGGAGTGTGCAAAATAAAACCGGACCGGAAAAAAGACCGGAACCGGACCGGTCCGGTCCTCGGTCCGAAATTTTTTAAGATTCCGGGTTCCGTTCCGGTCCGGTCTAAAACCGAAATTTACCGGTCCAGGACCGGAAACCCGAATTTACAATATATATATATATTTTATTATTTGAATTTTAGAAATTACAAATCTCATTCCTCTGGCTCTTCGACTTCCTCTAGCTCTTCGACTTTTTTAAACCTAATTCCCCTTTTTTACCATTCTCAAAATTCTTCAACCTTTATCTGCTCACCAGCCTCACCCAACTGACAAGGGCGACAACCCTTCTCCAATCTCCACTTCTCCAATCTCCACTCCTAGCAATTGTTACCCATTTTGAGAAGGTAATAGAGCCGGCGCAACGGAACACTCCACCCTCTTCTTGCAATGTAAGTTTTCTTGAGTTATTGAGAATGTTTAACCTATTTTACAGCTTATAATCGTAATAATTATTTTTAATTTCTTGTTTCAAAATTTTAGATGGATAGTACTCAGTCACAATCTCAATAAAAAAGAATACCGGTGTTTTCTGATCAATCGGCTGATGCCCTTATTAATGAAGAACTCGAATGTGATCCACTCTCCACTTCTTCTCATACACTAAGAAATTATAATAAATTAAAAAAAAAAGGAAAAAAAAAAACCCGGTCTGAAACGGTCCAAACCCGGACCGGACCGGAATTTACCGGTCCGGTCTGGACCGATTACATTCCGGTCCGGTCCTCGGTCCGTAAAATTTTAAGATTCCGGTCCCGGTCCAAATCGGTCCCGGTCCGGTCCGGTTCCAGACCGGTGCACACCCCTACCGGAGTGCCAACGAAACTATAACAAATATAAGAAAAAAAAAACAATTGTTAGAATGTGTTTGATCTCTCCAATATTTTCGTGCTCTGGGACTGATGGGTTGTAGCTATTTATATAGTCAATCCAAATTTGAAACCGTTGTCGCAATAAAGATGACAATAAAAATTTGGATAAAAAATAAAACTGTCATTCTAAATTCGAATTTTAAATGACAATTCAATTTCTTGGATATAACTGTTGCAGCCCTAAATTTGTAACCTTCATCCATTAGTGTAGGTCTTAATTTTCCGAATAAATTAACACTTGAATTTTAAAATTGTACCGAAGCTGTCACATGGCACAATTGTAACATTCAACCAATTAAATTCAATGTTTAATTTTCGAAAATAACCTCTAACAATTAAATTTTTGAAACTGCTCTAATTATTTCAGAAGTTACAGAAAAAACTGAGGTAAAAAGTAGTTTATCCGTCCGCTAATAAATCAGTGCGTCATTCATGTAATATTACAAGCTATTAATCGTCATTTGATATTTACCAACATAGGTGACTTGGTTCGTATTTTGCACAGTTTCTCGTACAACAATCACAATCCCCACAAGCGTATGAGTTCGATTGTAGTATGATAAGTATACGATCTAATAGTTATCGTCCAAGGACCTAGGAGAGCGTGGAGCCGAAATGGTGTTATAAAAGTTAAACTGTAGAATTAACAAATAACAATCAAGAAAATAAACAATTAATGCAAACAACTAAACTAACTTTCGATATGAAAGTGCAAGTGGAAGAATTGCTTCAGGTGTCTTCCTTATGTGGGATCACTAATGAATTAACAAACTAATCAAAATAATTAAACCTAATGTCTTGGATTATGCTAAAGACTATCATATATATGTGTAGACCAATCCCTTGTGAGGCCACGTGAACACGTGCACTAATTAGCAATTATAAGATCTAATTAATTAGTGCCCTAAGCTCCTAGGATAGTGACCCGTAAACACTTTCAACACAGATACTAATGTTTACGACTCACCCTCTCACTAATCTCCTAAATGACCTCTATTTGATTAATGTCTAATGTTGTCGATTTAAGCAATCAACCATCTCTTGGTTAAACTAATTACTATTTAACTTCAATTAATTAATCAAGGCTCACACCCACACCCCAATCATGCAAACTCAACTCTCGTTGCAATTAATATAATCGAAAATGATAGTTAATAGGATTGATCAACCAATTAAATCAAACAAACCACAACAATAAAAACAATTAAAATCAAAACATAGGTCAAACATGCAATTAATCCATAAACTCACTAATTACCTACATACTTCTAACACCCAAAGCAATAAGAGTTTAGCTCATATCTAAGTTAACAACTAGAATAAAACTCATGTATATTAAACTACAAAACATGAATGAAATTGAAATTACCAAATTAAACTTGCAATAATAGAACAATATTACGGTCTTTAAATTCTTCAAAAGTAACAATAAAATCACACACTACATTAAAAATTAGCTAAGAAAATAACCTACTTCATTTTAGTAGAATGCTGAAAGGGAATAAGGGCAGAATGATAGCAGTAAGTATATGGGAATGTGCACTCTGGTCGATTTGGTAGAGGAGAAACGCAAAATTATTTAGGAACGAAGAGACTACAGGGGAAAAGCTAGTTGAGGAAATTATAGCGAGGAGTTGGAGTTGACTGATAAGCAAGGGGGAGGTGAAATCAATTTATACCTCAGTGGAATGGTTTGGAGATCCCAGGAGAACAATTGGCAGCTAAAACTGGATATTCAGGCGTGGAGGCTTACTATCAACTTAATTGTTTACTCTACCATCTAGAGCATTTGTATGTGTAATCTGTGATTTTCTGTAATCTGTGGGTCATACCTTATGGCCATATCATATATATATAATATTTCTTTGCCTGATCAAAAAAAAAAAAAAAAAATTAAACTAAGCGTATTGAGTGGAGTGGAGTGAGGAGGATTTTCTCCCCAATGGGAGGCTGACCTAATTTTTACGCCAATGTGCTCTGTTCTCTCTCCCCCATTGGCATGCTCACGGCTTGTGTTTTAAATATGATGGGCTTCCTCCACATTGATTAAATGGACTTTTTTATTAATTGGAGATGGGCGCGGCTAAAGGCACCCGACGATCCTATGAGTACACCCAGGAGATGAGGACACACGCCAATCGGATGAGGACACCCACCTGGAAAAACCAAAAATGCCCTCGCTTCCTTTAACCAAAAATTCGCTCCCTCCCTTCTCTCCCTCCCTTCTCTCTCGATTGGGTACACCCACCCTCCATCTTCCCAAACCTCTCATCTCCCCCAACCAAAATTCGCACTCCCACTCTCCCACTCCATTTTCGCACACTCCCTACATACCTGCGACGTCGAAGAAGAGAAAAGAGAGAGGACGCGAAGAGGACGCTATTTTTCGAAGAGGACGCAATTGTTTTTTCGAAGAGGACGCGATTTTTTGTTAGTTTTTGCAAAAATGGGTAAAGGTTAGTTTTTCTTGCTTTTATTTGATAAGAAGAGTAGGACGCATGTTTAATTTCGATTTTTGTTGGTTGAAACATTGATTTTATTGTTGTAGGGTTTAGAATTTGTTTTTTGAATTTGGTGTTAATTTCATGTGTTGATTAAGGTTGGTTAATGTTGGTTTTTTGTGTTATAATCATGTTTATGTGTAGAATGTATCAATTTTTGATGGGTTAGGATGAAAATAAACCAATAGGCATCTAATTTTTGATGGGTTAGTACGATTGCAGTGTTTCTTACTGGTTTTTCGCACATTTGATGCTTGTCCGGAAGTAAATTTCGGACATGGGTTGTTTGTTTTGGTTTAGGTTTCGAACATGACCTGTTTGTTTTGGTATGATTTTCGAACATTGGTTTATTGTTTTGGTATAATTTTCGAACATTGCTTATTTGTTTTGGGTTTAGTTTCGAACATGTAGTAATTTTCGAACATGGCTTGTTTGTGTTGATATAATTTTCGAACATGGCATGTTTGTTTGTGTTTTAATTTCGAACATGGCTTGGTTGTTTTGGTTTTAATTTCGAACATAGCTTTTTTGTTGTGGTTTTAATTTCGAACATGGCTTCTTTGTGTTGGTTTTTGTAGAGGGTGTTAGTAGGGCTCGACCGACTGCTTCCAACAGAAAAAAGAAGCAACATATTAGCGATGAGGCCGCTCCTCAAGAGCCCAATCCACAAGAGGCCATTCCACAAGATGCCATTGCTCAAGAGCCCACTCCACAAGAACCCAATCCTCAAGAGCCCACTCCACAAGAACCGGTGCCCACTCTACAAGAACCGGAAGTAGATGAGGGAAACGATGACGGAGATGGACAGGACGAGGAAGAGGAAGAGGAAGAGGGAGAGGAAGAAAGAAGAGTTGTGACGGTTGATCGACCATTGGTAACCGCACCTCCCCTTCTCAAAAGCTTCCAAGAGCATGTAGCCAAATACATATGGTTGGGTGAGGAGCGAGATGTGTTGAAGTGTCACTGTCATGTGACAAAACTATTGCATTGGGAGTTCGATGATGATGAAGATTGGCGTCATTGGCGGAGGTTTTTGAGAGGATCTAGATTGATTCATGTTAGACGTGGGGCTTACAAGTATTCAAACAAGAATCTTATCACAGCCTTCTGTAACCTGTGAGTCATACCTTATGGCCATATCATATATATATAATATTTCTTTGCCTGATCAAAAAAAAAAAAAAAAATTAAACTAAGCGTATTGAGTGGAGTGGAGTGAGGAGGATTTTCTCCCCAATGGGAGGCTAACCTAATTTTTACGCCAATGTGCTCTGTTCTCTCTCCCCCATTGGCATGCTCACGGCTTGTGTTTTAAATATGATGGGCTTCCTCCACATTGATTAAATAGGCTTTTTTATTAATTGGAGATGGGCGCGGCTAAAGGCACCCGGCGATCCTATGAGTACACCCAGGAGATGAGGACACACGCCAATCGGATGAGGACACCCACCTGGAAAAACAAAAAATGCCCTCGCTTCCTTTAACCAATAATTCGCTCCCTCCCTTCTCGATTGGGTACACCCACCCTCCATCTTCCCAAACCTCTCATCTCCCCCAACCAAAATTCGCACTCCCACTCTCCCACTCCATTTTCGCACACTCCCTGCATACCTGCGACGTCGAAGAAGAGAAAAGAGAGAGGACGCGATTTTTCGAAGAGGACGCGATTGTTTTTTCGAAGAGGACGCGATTTTTGTTAGTTTTTGCAAAAATGGGTAAAGGTTAGTTTTTCTTGCTTTTATTTGATAAGAAGAGTAGGACGCATGTTTAATTTCGATTTTTGTTGGTTGAAACATTGATTTTATTGTTGTAGGGTTTAGAATTTGTTTTTTGAATTTGGTGTTAATTTCATGTGTTGATTAAGGTTGGTTAATGTTAGTTTTTTGTGTTATAATCATGTTTATGTGTAGAATGTATCAATTTTTGATGGGTTAGGATGAAAATAAACCAATAGGCATCTAATTTTTGATGGGTTAGTACGATTGCAGTGTTTCTTACTGGTTTTTCGCACATTTGATGCTTGTCCGGAAGTAAATTTTGGACATGGGTTGTTTGTTTTTGTTTAGGTTTCGAACATGACCTGTTTGTTTTGGTATGATTTTCGAACATTGGTTTATTGTTTTGGTATAATTTTCGAACATTGCTTATTTGTTTTGGGTTTAGTTTCGAACATGTAGTAATTTTCGAACATGGCTTGTTTGTGTTGATATAATTTTCGAACATGGCTTGTTTGTTTGTGTTTTAATTTCGAACATGGCTTGGTTGTTTTGGTTTTAATTTCGAACATAGCTTTTCTGTTGTGGTTTTAATTTCGAACATGGCTTCTTTGTGTTGATTTTTGTAGAGGGTGTTAGTAGGGCTCGACCGACTGCTTCCAACAGAAAAAAGAAGCAACATATTAGCGATGAGGCCGCTCCTCAAGAGCCCAATCCACAAGAGGCCATTCCACAAGATGCCATTGCTCAAGAGCCCACTCCACAAGAACCCAATCCTCAAGAGCCCACTCCACAAGAACCGGTGCCCACTCTACAAGAACCGAAAGTAGATGAGGGAAACGATGACGGAGATGGACAGGACGAGGAAGAGGAAGAGGAAGAGGAAGAGGGAGAGGAAGAAAGAAGAGTTGTGACGGTTGATCGACCATTGGTAACCGCACCTCCCCTTCTCAAAAGCTTCCAAGAGCATGTAGCCAAATACATATGGTTGGGTGAGGAGCGAGATGTGTTGAAGTGTCACTGTCATGTGACGAAACTATTGCATTGGGAGTTCGATGATGATGAAGATTGGCGTCATTGGCGGAGGTTTTTGAGAGGATCTAGATTGATTCATGTTAGACGTGGGGCTTACAAGTATTCAAACAAGAATCTTATCACAGCCTTCGTTGAGAGATGGCACGAAGAGACCAACTCATTCCACTTGCCCTTCGGGGAAATGACAATCACCCTCGATGATGTCCGTTGCATCACGAATCTGAAAGTTAATGGTCTCCCGGTGCAGTCTACGTCCGAAGAACATATCTTGGCTTCAGATTATTTGATGAAATATTTGGGTTTATCATTAGTACAAGCCAAGGAAGCATTAAGTGGGCAACGAGGGGGTTCCGTGAAGCTATCGTGGCTAAGGGAGACTTTTATGCCCATGATGTCCTCGGACAACGAGGACGAGGTGTTGTATTCAGCACGAGCGTTTGTGTTGTACATGTTTGGGACCACCTTGTTTCCGGACAAAAGTGGTACTCGTGTTCACGTACAATGGTTGCAGTATATGGACGACATGGCAGAATTTTCGAACTATGCTTGGGGTACCGCAGCGCTTGCCTATTTGTATAGACAATTGGGGATGGCGTCAAAGTTCAAGTGTAGGCAGATTGGTGGTTACCTTCCGTTATTGGAGGTATTAAGTATTTTAAATAAGTTTGTTAATATTTCATGTTTTTCATTTGATATTGACCTAATAATATTGTACTTGTAGGCTTGGATTTATGAGCACTTCCCTACTTTGATCTTGCCGCCTCATAATCCAGACTTGGGCCGTTCGGATCCACTGTCGATGCGTTATGCACCCGAAGCTCATACAGGCCCCTGTGTCGACCGAGTAAGAGGCTTTAGAGAACGATTAGATACCCTCCTAGCAAGCGAGGTACGTTATTAACCAAATGAATATATTTGTCTGTTGTTTATTTGTTTTTAAGATAAGTAAGCATTTTTTTAATTTAATGGTGTGTTGTAGGTTAACTGGAATCCATATCGTCCCGAACGAGAAATACATCCATTTGATGAGGTTTCTTACTTTCATGGGTGCATTGTGTGCGGAGATATTGTTGAGCCGTACATGCCGGATAGAGTGCTCAGACAGTTCGGGTACGTGCAAACCGTTCCTGAGAAGCCGCTTGCTGCCCGTGTTAAGAGGACCGGTTCCACATCCAAGAAAACAAAGCTAGTGTGGGGTGCTATGGCGGAGTACTTTTCTACGTGGGACGCACACATGCTTACGGATGATAGACTTGGTGAGCGTTGTATCCAAGATTCGGATTGCAGCGATGGTTATATTGATTGGTACCTCGCCAACGGCCGTCCTTACGTTTCAAATCCAGAAAATAGGAGACTTCCTCCTCGTGAGCCTCCGCGTAGGGCTGAGTTAGGGCACTTGGTAGATTTTGCAAAGGTTGAGCTGAACATGTTGTTGCACAAGTGGAGGAACGACGAGCCATTAACAATGGATGGGGTAATGCAAAAGGTTGAAGAAGTTGTGAGGCAGCTTGGTGGACAAACTTCGGATGACGTAGGAGAAGAGGCACCGTCATCATCAAGTGGAAGAGGTCGGGGACGTGGAAGTGGAAAAGGTCGGGGACGTGGAAGGGCTAGGCGTTCTTGACTAAAACTTGTTTTATATAATTTTCGAACATTTGTCACATGTTGTGTTTTATTAATCGTAGTTTGATCGATCAGAATGATACTTTAGTGTTTTAACATGTATTGTAACATGTATGTTAACTTAAATGCTTTATGAATGTATGGTTTTTATATGGTTTTGTATATGGTTTTTATATGGTTTTTATAAGGTTATAGTTTGTTTTACTAATTAAAAGTAGTTTGGATGAGAACACCCACATGATTACTGTTTTGGATGAGGACACCCACCTTTGTACGAGACCTTTTTTCGAACAAATAATATATGCCCGATATTTATTGCCGAACACGAACACATTTTCGAACAAATATTATTTGCGTGGAAGTAATTTTTGAACATTTGTCACATGTTGGGTACTTTTTTTCGAACATGGACCATATGTTCGAAAAAAAGTCCGTAACATAGACTTTGAGGTTAAAAAATCGACAAAGTAAAACTCGCGTAAATAATTTTCGAACATTTGTCACATATTGGGTACTTTTTTTCGAACATGGACCATATGTTCGAAAAAAAGTCCGTAACAGAGACTTTGGGGTTAAAAAATCGACCAAGTAAAACTCGCGTAAATAATTTTCGAACATTTGTCACATGTTGGGCACTTTTTTTCGAACATGGACCATATGTTCGAAAAAAAGTCCGTAACAGAGACTTTGGGGTTAAAAAATCGACCAAGTAAAACTCGCGTAAATAAATTTCGAACATTGGGCATATGTTGGGTACTTTTTTTCGAACATGGACCATATGTTCGAAAAAAAGTCCGTAACAGAGACTTTGGGGTTAAAAAATCGACCAAGTAAAACTCGCGTAAATAAATTTCGAACATTGGGCATATGTTGGGTACTTATTTTCGAACATGGACCAATTGTTGGGAACATTTTTTCGAACATGGCCCAAATTTTCGAAAATGGCCTTATTGTTGGGAACATATTTTCGAACATGGACCAATTGTTGGGAACTTATTTTCGAACAAAAGTCAATTTTTTGAAAAAAATGATCCCAACTTTCTAATTTTATACACCATATTATACTTTTAACACAATTGTAGTGGCTCATTCAAGCACGATAAACCATTCAAAAAATAGAGCTATTAAATTACACAAGTCATCCATTGTAACGTTGAAACCGTATACATGTTCCAAAAATATTACACATCAAGAATTTGTACACAAATTATCTATAAATGTTGTTTGTTGACAATTTGTACACAAATTACACCAAAAAGACAAAAGTATTCCAAAGTTTCTAACCAAAAAGTTTCTAACCACTATCATCTAATTAATTCCTCCGGACGCATATGCATTTTTCCATCCGTCCGAAATGTGTTGACCCTCATGCTTCCACGAAGTAATGACCGGAGGCAAAGTGCGCCCAGCACCCATCATAACCTACACGCATTCGAGATTTATGTGTTATATATAAAATATGCAACATATACGTGTAAATAAATTCATTAAAGCAATGCAATCAAATACCTGGATGAAATGGTTCTCATTAATTAATCCCAACCAAATACTCCTCGGTTCTTGAGGAGGGTCCTTGTTGAACGGCAGATACGTAAGGCATAGACGGGTATCAAGAACCACCACCGCCACATTATAGTGTGACGCCACTAGATATCCCATGTACGACAACCCGAACCAATGTTTTTTATGTGCAAACTCCGTAAAGCAATTCAATTTGCCAAGCACAGCATGGACGTAATCCTTCAACAAGAACACGTTGTTGTACAACGTTAGATTGTGGGACAGTTCGCTCATCAAGTCCATCCGAACCCTCGCCCACTCATCTTCACCGAATCCCATAAGCCCAGCCACTGCTCGAAAACCGCAGTGTCCGTCACCCTTAACGTTCTTGATGTCGATAATGTACGGTTGATGCTCGATCGGTAAATATCCGATGAAGTCCATTCCTTGGGAGGCTCGGGTACGCCGACGGGGTACCTACGCATATTACAACCAAAATCACCAAAATATTACCCATCGTCCTTCTCATCACCCAAAATATTACCCATCGACAACCAAATCACCAAAATATTACCCATCTACAACCAAATCACCAAAATATTACCCATCTACAACCAAAACACCAAAAATATTGCACATCTACAACCAAATCACCAAAAAATATTACACATCTACAACAAAATCACCAAAAATATTACACATCTACAACCAAAAATCACCAAAAATATTACACATCACTTTTAACACAAAAATAAACATGCAAGGGCTGAGAATTACTGGTTGTTTTTTTGGAATCCCTTTCTTTTGGAAGGACGGGGATGAGAGTGAGTTATCTACATTGATGACCGTCTGCTCCTTTTGTACTACCGAGCAACTTGCAACTTGACTCTCTACAAGCTCAAATAGGCTAGGCTCACGTTTGGTGGACGCATCGGCCTTCTTCTTCTTCTTCTTTCCTTTTTTGGGTCGACCACGAGTGTCTTCCTTAGAAGGTGGCTCAATAAGAGTCGTAGTCTCGGGGTTTGCAAGCTCCCTCATGCGCTTTAAGAAGATGAGTTGCTCCTCCTGAGAGAAGCTCTTATAAACCTCAACCATGTCGTCTACGGCATCTTCAAAGCGATTTTTGTTGTGGGTGGGAACGGGGTCAACCGATGTGGTGGTTGGGGCAGGCTCCATATCCAATTTCCTCCAAAAGGGATCAATGGCATTCACAGGTATCGGTTTGTCACAGTAAACATACTCTTCGATCTCATGACCACATGGAAAACCGTATACCTTCCTCAAGATGTGTTGGCACTCTTTAGGATCGAATCCGGGTCGTTTGATCACCTTGATTTCATCAAATATCTTTTCTAGAGCCACAAATGACACCGCCCCTCGTAAGTAATTGAAAACGTTTGAGGAGAACCTATGTTGAGCTACGTTCAAACTCTTTTCGAAGGAGGCTTTAATTGAAACATGGCATGCCTCGAATAGAGTGTGACATTTCTCCCAACATGTCTCAAAATTTCCTAATGAATTGCCCAGCATTCTTTTCAACGCGGCGTGATGGCTTTCGACCCTGATCAGAGAAAATTTAAAACGTTAGGCAACTTATAAATTAAAGTAATAATTTACGTGTAAAGACTAAAGTATAAACATACCTGTTGGTTGTGGTGTTGCCAAAGTGCATAAATTCATTCGTCCAAGCCCTTACAAACCTCTCTTTATAAGGGTTAATCCAACTATTCAACACGTAATTCACTGGCTTCTTGGGAAATTTGGACTTGAACTTAGCAAGAGCTTCTTCAATGTAGGACTGGGTATCGGACCTCCACACATAGTTGAAATGAGATAAAAATACCTCCAATTTTTTGACATCTTTAAATGCACCCTTGCAGTTGGCTAGTACATTCCGGTCAATGTGGAATGTACAAAGAAAATGACGGGCTTCAGGAAATTCTTGGCCACAGCATTCATCAATGCAAGCTCACGGTCCGTGATAATAACATCGGGAAGAGAAAATGAGCCCAACACGTCTCGAAGCACCTCCAATTCCCATTGATAATTTTCTTCTTTCTCATCCATTAGGTACACCGACGCAACACAAAATGTGATCCCAGTCGATGTAACCCCCACAATCTCTAAATAAGGTAGCCGGTACCTATTCGTCTTGTATGTGCAATCTATCATGAGTACCTTCGAAAAAGCACGCACCAGTTGCAGTGAGACGGGATGTGCAAAAAACAACTCGTTAAGAGTGTTTGTCTTCTCACATCTTCGTGTGGCGTGGAAGTAATTTTGCTCGACAAGTTGACTCATCAAATATTGCAACTGACTACGTCCATTGTATTGATGGATTTTGTGCTTCAACCTTACATTGTAGATCGTTCGAAGAGTCGAGTGATTGTTCTCATTGTTCCTCTTCAACTTCATCAAAACAGATTTAGGAGGAGCGTGTAATTTGGACATTTCGACAACGAAGTCCTCTTCCTCGGTAGTTAGGCGGCCGGCATAAGAATGTCCCTCAAGGTAACGGGATATTGGATGGTTATGTGTACCGCATTTCACCTCTAATCTCCACTGCATCTCACCTTCTTCTGTACCCTTCAACATAAACGGACACCCACATTTCTTGGTGCCCGT
Source organism: Galeopsis tetrahit (assembly GCA_963675135.1). NCBI lineage: Eukaryota > Viridiplantae > Streptophyta > Magnoliopsida > Lamiales > Lamiaceae > Galeopsis > Galeopsis tetrahit. Next base: position 76,209,457 of record OY776123.1, read on the forward strand.
AACCTTTCCACTCTTTTCTTGTACCACCTCGTTCTTCTTAGCCTTCTTCTTCATAGGAGTTGTAGGCTTCTTCTTTTCACGGTACACACCGCCACGCTCACACGTTAAGAATATACGACCTTTTTTAGTACCTTGGCCGTTATCCGACCGCTTCACAACAATAATTATGTTGTGTTGTTTCCCCGTACTACGCACCCAAGACAAGAGTGCGTCACGAGACTCGAACAAAGCCATATTCGTGAAGACGTCCGTGTAGTCCATAATAATTTCATGACCCTGGACATCATCATTCTCCGGTTCAACAACAGAGTCATTCGCCCACTCATCATCATAATTGTACTCCTCATACTCCTCTTCAAGACAATATTCGTCCACCCAAACATCGTCCTTCTCATCACCCGAATTCTGAAATTCAAAAAAACAAAAATTAAGTAATGTTCGAAACTTTGTTCAAAACAAAAGCTTCATGTTCGAAAAAAAGTTCAAAACAACAGCTTCATGTTCGAAAATTTATTCAAAACAAAAGACCTATGTTCGAAAATAAGTTCAAAACAAAAGATATTTGTTTTGAACTTTTTATCGGACAACACGAACATGGTCGTCTTCTTCGCAGAACCAGTCGCGAAAAGGGGTTTTTTTGAAAAACGAAAAATGCAATACATAATGTCAAAATGTATGTCCTAAACGCATATTATTTCAACTACATACCACTATAAAGTCATAAGATGCAAAAAAAACAAGCATAAACACCAACACCAACACAAACACTAAAAAACCCTAAACATAAAAACTCTTTCACTTTCGAAAAAAAAAAACTTTCAAAACATGATAAATAACTTACAAATGAGTCATTGGCACCACCACTCGTAGTTATTACATCATAATCGACCATTTTCGACCCCATGTTAGCTCTAGAAATGGAAATTGCAGAAATGGAAACTTTGGAATTGAGAGTTGTGAGACTCTCTGAATTCTCCCGCGATTTAGAAGGAGGTGGGTGTACTCATCCGTGGATTTTTTTTAAAATATACAAGAGGGGTACAAAAGTAATTTCGCTGCACCCTTTTCACCAAATTTTTTTTACCTGGGTGTACTCATAGGATCGCCGGGTGCCTTTAGCCGCGCGCATTGGAGATAGTGAACATGGGCCAGCATGCCAGCTTCTGCTTCTCTCCGCATGCGCAAGGAATGGATTAATGAGAGTGGGCCTCCAGTTTAGGCGTAGGCTTCTTCATGAAGGAGTTGGCCAGCTGCATGCTTGCCCTTTCATTTTCTAACAGGCAGCATAAATTGTGAACTTGTAGCAATCATTTATTTTCCGGGCGCGGTTATACAAACACCAACCTATTGAGTACACCCACCAGACAAATTTTTCATTTTCCTTTATACCCTTTTTGTAATTTTTTTTAAAAAATACGAAGATGAGTACACTCATCCATTTCATTTTGCCAAAATCATCCCCACCATCCCCATAATCTTCAAAAAAAAAAAAAATCTTAACTAACACAAAATTAGAAAAAAAGAGATGTTCGAGATTTTTTTTCGGACAAATCAACATTGTCTGAAAAAAAAAAGAGTTGTTCGGCATTTTTTTTCGAACAAATCAACAATGTTCGAAAAAAAGGAGTTGTTTGAAAATTTTACCGTAACAAAATTAAGATGTTCGAAACTTTTTCAAGAGGAGAAATCAGATGCTTCAACTGAAATTGAAGAAGTTGCTGAAGAAGGTGTGCAAGTGCCTTCTGATCATTCAGAAGAGTTGAGGCAGAAGTACAATGAGACTAGACAAAAGTCTAGAGGTGACAAGAGGATCAGAGAGGTTGTCCCTGAGAAAGATGGTGAAGGAAGTGGGAGCAGTAGGGCTAGTAAGAGAAGATCCAAGCCTACTGATAAAGTGTTGGAGCTTCAGGAAGAAAGGTCTCTACAACTTGCTCTTAGAGAGAGCAGAGCTGAAAGCAGGACCAAATCAAAGTCAAGGACCAACTCATCTGGTTCTGGAACTCCAGAATCCAAGGTCCCTGAAGGTCAACCAATAGAGGCCAACATCCCTGAAATTCAGAATCCTGAGCCCAACTCCCCTGAAACCCACATAACCCCAACCAATCAACCTATCACCCCCATCAATCTTACAAAGAGATATTCTCCAGAAGGGAGTGTGCAAAGAAGTGGGATAGATGTGCTAGCAGATATAGCAGTAGATGAGACAAGATTTCATTCTCCCCTTGACTCATCTATGCTCAAGTATTCAAAGCTTTTAGAAGCTGCACTCTTTGAGCCAACCCCACTAAGCAAAGCCCCTTCAGAACCATTGCTCTCAAAAGCAACTGAAGTACCTTCAATTGCAACCAACCCTTCTGAAGCCAATATCCCTGAACTCAACCTTCCTGAAGCCACGTTAGTAGAACCCAGAGTCAACTCCCCTATAACCCAAAGTCCCCATTCAAGTGGAGATGAGGAGGAGTATACTTATGAAAGTATGCTCAGAGGAGGAGCCATGGCTACTGTGGACAGTTTGTATCCACAACTTGCTGAATTTCCAAGAATTCAGAAGACATTTCATGATCTAAGGATGCTTGTTGATGTAAAAGACAACTCTATAATGGAGATATCACAAGTCATCTAAGATAAGGGTGCAAACTGGTGGCAAGTAGAGGAAAACAGATTGCTACACTTTGCTGGAGTCTCAAAGACAAGATTTCTCATTGATGAGGAAGTTTTTGCAAAGTTGGTAGTTGATAAGATTAATGAGGAGAAGGAGAGGAAAGCTAAGGGAATCAAACACCCTGAAAGTAGCTCTAATGATGATGATTCCCCTGATGATCCTTCAAAACCCAACCCTCCTGAAACCCCTCAAGCCAACCTTCCTAAGCCTTCTGTATCAGAAAGACTTTCAAACCCTCCTAGAACCTATCATAGGAAAGGCTCTGTATCTTCAGAGGTGTTGACCAAGGGTGGTAACACAACCAAAGACACATCTGCCTATGAAGGTTCTTCTGAACCCAAGGCACAGCCTAAAGATGTGGAGGTTCCTGTATTAGAGGCTGGTTTGGTTAAGGCCTATTCAGTGTCAGGAGAGTTGGACACTGATCAGCCCTTAATCATTCAGGATGACTCAGTGGCTGCTGATATAAGCACTGTGATCTCCCAACAACTGCCATCTCTGAACCTTGTTGAAGGTGGAGATGCTGCAGGTTTAGGTGTTGGAGTTGAAAAAGAAAATCTAGTGGAAAAACCAGAGGGAGTAGAGGATGATAGAGAGGTGGTGATTACTAGAATAGTGAGTGTACCACCAAATGAGGGTGATATAAGTGAGGAAGGACAGGCTATTCTTGAAGTCAAATCTGAACTTCAAGAATCCTTTGAGGAGAGGAGGCCTGTACCTTTAAGTGAGGACATTATAAATGAAGGAAGAAAAGAAATAGTTGAAAATGAGAAGAAGACTGCTGATGTATCAGAGTCTTATGAAAAGGAAATTGAGGGAGATAAGTGTGTGTTTACTGACTCTTTAGATTTGTCTGACATTGCAGGGATAAGCTTTGAACAAATATTTGCAGATGACCTCTTGACAGATGCTCCCATCCTAGTTGACACTGGATCAGCACAAGCTTTGCTTGGGATGCAATCAGAGAAGTTGGACTTCCTAGCTCAACAAGTTCAAACTGCTCATGAAGAAACTTCTGGAGCTTTAGATGAGAACGGAAGAACTCTAGCCTCTGTTAAAATGAGATTAACTGGCTCTGAAGATGTGGTGTTACCCACATTGGAAGCAAGAATTGAAGGAGTGGAATCTGGTCTTCAAACCATTTCCACTGAAGTTCACAAAGCCAAAGTCAGTATGGAAAACATCTCCAAAGAAGTCAAGAAGGATCAAAAGATGCTGAGAGACAACCATAATGCAAATGTTCAAGCTATCAGACTGACCATCAAGCAAGCTCTTGGCAAGAAAACAGCTTTGCAGAAGAAAAGAGCTGAAGAACAAAGGCTAGCTATGGTGAAAGCAGCCTCTGAAAAGTTTTCCCACGAGGTATTGGCCAACATTGCTGAAGGTGCAGTGGCCAACCTCACTGAGCTCCTTAAGGCCCAACTGGATGCATCTCTAAAGGCAACCATGGAGGAGGTTGTTCAATAGAAAATGAAGCCTGTTCTAGCTTTCCTTAACTTGAGCAGTGATAGGATGCAAAATATACATGATGAGAATGTATATCTGTTGGAGGAAATGAAGTCTCTAACCCAAGCCCAGTCCTTATTGGCATCTACTATGAGTGAACTGAAGCCTGAATGTTTTGATGTTGCCAAAAAGGGGGAAAGGGAAAGAGCAAGGGCAAAAGGTGCCTTAGTGATTGGAAGCCCAGTCAAAGGGGGAAAGGGTAAGGACAAAGCTCCTGAAGGAAAGGGAAAGGAGCAAGCAGTGCTAAACTTGGAAGAACTGGATGAAGAGGAGCAGTTAGCACTTGCTTTGAAAAATTCAATGGCCTCAGCTCAAGAGGAAAGAGTGAGGTTACAACAAAGGCCAGGTGGTGAGGTGTCTGGTTTGGACAAAGATGCTGAAGGTGTCCAAACTAGAGGAAAGATCAAGAAGGCAAAAGGAAAGAAAAGACAAGTTGAGACATTCACTGACTTTCCCAACAGCTTTGATCTACCACCTGAATTCAGAATTGATGATGATGAACCTATCACCAAGAAGACTAAAGTTGCTGAAAAGGACAAGAATGCTGAAGTGTCCAAGATTGCTGAAAAAGACAAGTCTACTGAGACTAAGTCCACTGAAGGTGCCAAAGCTTCTGAAGATGTAGAGGAGCTATATGAAGAAGGTTTTGGACCAGGACCTAAGAAGAAGAAAGTGGTGGTGCTGAATGATCCATCAAAGCTGTTTCATGAAGGGTATGTCAAAGACCCTGAAACTCAACAGAAACTGGCCATGATGAGGGCCCAAGAAAAGATAGACTTGATGGATGAAGCACAAAGAGCAAGAGATAAGAGAAGAGCAGACTTCCAGAAGCCTAGAAGGAAGAGAGCAACTTATAACAAGATGAAGCCACAGCTACTGATCCCAATGGACACCAAATATCCTCACTTGGATAAATGGGTGCCAATTCAGCTGAATGATTCATGGGAGGAAGCAAAAAGAGAGTTTGTCTATGATTACTATGTCATTGACAGATGGAATGGAAAGGATGCCAACTCCACTTTTGCTGAGTTCATGATAGAGTACTACAGAGAGCTTTATCAACAATTGCTTGCAGCTGCTGACATTGCAAGATTTGAACTCACAGCCCCCAAGCCAATCATATACATGCCTCCAAAGCTTGAAGGATGGATTGACCAAGCAAGAATTCTGAGAGAATTCACTGAGATCCTCAAGCTAAACAAGATGGTTCTTGGACCTAAGGGAACAAACCAAGAAGCCATGGCCTTGAAAAGAAGAGTGTGGGCACAATATGGGATGTTGCCACCTCCTGAGGATGATCTTTGAAATGGCTAAGTCTTCTGACCTATCTTGATTGATCAACTATGCTGAAATATGGTCAAGATTGCTGATGTGGTGTGCTATGATAACCTGTTCACTCTGATATGCTCTGGATTGCTCTGATATAAGCATGATCTCTGATATCTGATGTTTTGCTCTGATTCAAATACTGCTAAGTATTTTAGTGTTTGCTCTGATACTAAAACTCTGTAAATGCTTTGAAGTGTTATAGTGAAATGCTCTGATGTATTTAGTGTTAATGATTCATGCTCTGATATGTTAATTTCAACTATCAACATGCTTGTAATGATATTCAAATGAATGATATTTGAACTTATCTTGAATCAAGAAACACTCATCTCTTTATGCCTATCTATGAAACCTATTTGCAACATGAATGGTGAGTACACTAACACATTGCTTTTCAGGATAATTGACCTTAGTCATGTCTTCTGAAGATAAATGTAATAGGTGTAGTCAAGTCACTTTTGCATAGAAGTATAGGTTTTGGCATCATCAAAAAGGGGGAAATTGTTGGGAATAAAATGAGATATGTTTTGATTGAATACCAAAACCCCCTGAGACATGCCTAAGTCAAGTTGAATATGTTCTAGAGATGTTAGAACATATAGAATAAAGGCTAGATGAGAAGCTGGTATGTTAGGCAACTCTTAGTTGATTAGATGCACAATTTGAGGGGGAACACATGCTTTGAAGTCCATCAAGAACAAGTCCCCTCAAGGCTCAAACTCTGGATACAACACTAAGTCTTTTGAAGACCAACTAGGCTGATCAGGAGAGTTGTCCAGAGGAGTTATCTCAGCACAATTAATCTAGATCAAGTGCTCTGAAAACCTAAGGTCAACTATGCTGAAGAACTAGAAACAATCACACCCTAAAGAACTACAATTCAACATGCTAAGATCACCTTGAAGTGAAGCAAAGGGTATGAGCCAAGTCATCTGAAGAAGAGCAAGCCAACCTTGCTGATAAGCAAGACTGCTGATAGTGATAAGGAGAGCTGTCCAAATGATGAGGAATGTTGTCCTATCATTGGAACAACCTTCAGTAGTCATGTCCAAGTCCTAACAAGAGAATCTGAAAGTCAGACTTTGGGTAGAGTGCTGCAGAAAGAAGACAAAGTCTTAACAACCGTTTATTTCCCAAATGAGGACATGTCACTATCAAGAATCTGTCTTCAAAGTTGAAGAACTAAAAGAAGACATTTATGGACATTGGAGGCTGCCTCTCCAACGGGCAAATCCTTCATTTGTCTATAAATACAGAAGTGTGAAGACCATTTGAAAGCAACCTCAACAAAGAACCTCAACACAATCCAACTAACCTCAAGTTCTTACAAGCTAGAGTGCTTTCAAAGTTTTCAAAGAGTATCTTAGTCTTCAAACACTTCATCTAAGCTGAACCTATTGTATATCCTTACACAAGCTTAGAGAGATATCCTATCCTTATACACCGATCTTCATTGTAAAGGATATCTCATTAGTTGGAACCTTACTTCAACCCTTATACCTTTCAAGAGTGAAAGTGAGAAGGTTGTAGTAGTAGAAGTGGTAGGAGCTGACTGTTGAGAGAAGAACAGTTCAGTTCTGAGTTGAGAAGAGGGTAATAGGACTCTAGGCATCCTAGGGATCAATTCACCAAGGAGTGGTGCTATTGATCAAGTGCACCTTGGCACTATAAAACAAGTTAATTCCAAAGAGAAGGAATTATCCTGTTCAATCAGGGAAAGTGGATGTAGGAGCTTGAGTCTCTGAACCACTATAAACTCTTGTGTTGATTTGATTTCAAGCACTTTCATACATTGAACACTGCACACAAAACTGATCTTTCAAAGGATAAACATTCAAAGACTGTGCAAAAACTATTTGGACAAGTTCCCTGAAACTGGACTGTATTGCATTGACTAAGTGATTTCAGAAACTAAAGGAGTCTAAACAAAAAGGGCCAACCACTATTCCGCACATATAGCTCCCCTAGATATTTATTCAACTAAGTACTCAATAGTACTTAGTAGTCTGATTATCTTAGAAGTGTTAATCATCTTCAGCAGAGTTGTCCAAGACAACCTTGCTGAGCTCTGGTTTGATCAAAGTTAAGAAGAATTTGCATACAAGTGTATTCCCCCCCCCCCCCCCCCATACACTTGTTATATACTCCTTTCAGGACCAACAACTTGTGATATATTAAAAAGCCCTATACTGACTTAGGCATCGGAGTGTCCGCGCCGGACCCCCCTCCGGCATGTTCTTTGCAGGTTCTCGAGGATTCTATCGAAGGCAGCAGCATCGTTGGATTGCTTCTACGTGTTTGGGAAATCGGATATCCAACTCGGAGGATATCCAATCCCCTTGTGCAAATTTTGGCACATCAACTGGCGCCGTCTGTGGGAAAGAGTTGAAAGATTGTCTCACGAATTTCTACCTGTTCGAGTAATGGGTGGCGGAAACAACACGGCCACGTCCACTTCGGGAAAGAAACCCCTTACAGGGGAAAATCCTCCTTTGCCGAATGACCCCACACCAAAGGGAGGCCGGGGAAAAGATCCAGTTCATACCCTTTCCGGATTAAATCCGCCAATGACGCCTAACACATGCCTGGGTGAGGAAAATCATCCCCTCCCGATCGAAGAGGGGATAATAGTGAACATTGAAGCCCCAGAGTCCCGGACTGCGGATCCCCAACGGGAGGATATTCCAAATTCGGAACCGTGCCTGGTTTCTCCCGATCAATTGAACGCCCTCATTAAGCAGGCTGTAGAGAGAGCTCTCGCGGCTCAAGGAGATCGAGCCCCCAAAGCTACACCAGGGAATCTGGAGATACCTACCCCGAGACCCCAAGAAGAGGCACCGGGAGCCTCCCAAGTGCTGTCCAAGGAGGTAGGAATGCGAGTGGAAGGAGATGATAAGGTGCCCTCCCGAGCGGAAAGAAGCATTCCCCTTCGGAATACAAGAAGGAATGCAAATTTGGCACCCCGAGAGACAGAGCTCCCTGAAGCAGAAGAAAGCACCGATGATACCTACGGAGGGCCAGTCAGCGACCAAATACAGGCCCTGCAGAAGGAGATGAGGGATATGAGGAAACAAATGAATAATCGAGCAAGTAGATCCGCTTATGTTTCTGGATATCAGTTTTCTCCTAACATATTACAGGATGAACTACCATTCAATTTTAAGCCCCTCAATTTTGAATACGATGGTATGGCACAGCCATACGAACACCTAGTAAGATTCGAGAACGCTGCGTTATTACACCGCTACGGAGAGGGAATCAAATGCAGGGTGTTCCTGACCACCCTGGCAAAAGCGGCACATCAGTGGTTCACTCAATTGGAACCCAATACAATCCGATCTTGGGAGGAATTCAGTGAGTTATTTCTCCATCAATTTGCAAGTGCCCGGAGGCAGCCGCGGGCCACTTTGACCCTCTTCAATCTGAGGCAGGGGGAGAGCGAGAGTTTAAGAGCTTTTCTCCGGAGATTCAATCAAGCAGCTCTGGAGGTCCCTACAGCCTCTCCGGAGGTGAAGATCAACGCTCTTACTAACGGATTACGGGATGGAGACTTCTTCTCTTCCTTAGCTAAGAAGCCGGTTAAGAACTTTGATGAGTTGATACATAGAGCAGAGAAGTACCTCACCCTGGAGGAGGTTTGGAAAGCCAAGAGATTGGAGACTAGGCCACCAGATCGAGAGAGAAGAAGAGAGGGCCCCTCCAGGCGTTCCAGTCCAGAGGTCCCTCGGACCTCCGGGTCAACAAGAGACAGTAATCCATCTGGAGGTTCCCGGTCAGGCACCCGAGAAAGGTTTGAGAAATACACACCCTTGAGAATTAAACCTGCCGAGATACTGGAGGTGGCAGGAGATCATCCTGACTTGAAATAAAGGCTAGGGTTTCGAATACTTGGGGAAGAAGTGTTTGTGGGGAGTTCTTAAGAGTTGAGAATATTCTAAAAAGAATGTTTGTCAATGAGTTGGTGAGTTTTGTGTATTTTCAACGGTTGTCAAAAATGGAAAACACACTTGGACGGCCAGGGTGTATTTCAGGGGAGTTGGCTAGTCTTGATCCAATGGTTAAAAACCAATGTAACAGTGAGTTATTGGTTTTATTCAAAACGTGGAAGTTATTTAATATTAGTTAATGGTTGGGGAGTTTTCAAGATAGATCATGGCTTGAAAAGTGTAATGCAAACAAGAGTTAAATCTTGGCATTTAATGCATGGAAAGCGACCTTTTGGGTGGGGGACAAATTAAATCCCACAGAGATGATATCTGCAATTGGGATAGATATCAAAGTAGACAATGATTACCCAAAATAGGTGCTTATCAAACCAAGGAAATAGTTTGATAGCAAAGACAACTTATCTGACCCCACTAGGACAAGTGTCCTGAAGAGATGTGGACAAGTGTCCTGAGTTTCACTGGACAAGTGTCCTGAGTAATTTTGATCATCTCTTCTGTACTTCAGTAGACTTGTCCAAGTCTGCTGAAGATCAATTCAATTCTTTTACTCCCATTAACTTCAATGTGTTTTACTTGTCCAACTTCCCTGGATCAAGTAATCCCAACTCTGCTGATAGCTCCAGAAATCTTGCCTCTGCAAGTGGCTTTGTTAGGATATCAGCTTTTTGATGATCTGTGTGGATCTTGCCCAACTTTATGTCCTTCTTCTCCACATGGTCTCTAATGAAGTGATGCTTGATGTCCACATGTTTGCATCTTGTGTGCAATACAGGATTTTGTGATATTGCGATTGCACTATTGTTATCACAAAATATTGACACTTCAGTAGAGTTGACTTTGTAGTCTCTGAGTTGTTGTCTCAACCAAAGAATTTGAGCACAACAACTTCCAGCTGCAACATATTCAGCTTCAGTGGTGGAAGTTGCCACTGTGTTCTGCTTCTTGGAGAACCAAGATATAAGCTTGTTGCCTAAGAATTGACAAGTCCCTGAAGTGGACTTTCTATCAATTCTGCAACCTCCATAGTCAGCATCTGAGTAGCCAGTTAACTCAATGTTGTCATCATCAGGGTACCAAAGGCCTAGATTTTCAGTGCCTTTGAGATACCTCAAAATCCTCTTTGCAGCCTCAAGATGGCTTTTCTTAGGATTTGCTTGAAACCTTGCACAAACACCTACTGCAAAGGTGATGTCAGGTCTGCTGGCAGTGAGATAGAGGAGTGAACCAATTATTCCTCTATACTCAGTGGAGTTGGTTGAAACACCACTCTCATCAGGATCCATCTTCCAATTTGTGTTCATTGGGATCCTTACTGGCTTGCTAGTAGCACACCCAAATTTCTTGATCATTTCTCTGGTGTACTTAGCTTGGTTGATGAAGATTCCTTCTTTTGATTGCTTGACTTGAAGACCCAAAAAGAAGTTCATCAACCCCATCATGGACATCTCAAACTTGCTTTGCATAAGCTTGGAGAACTTCTCACACAGCTTTTCATTGGGGGATCCAAATATTATGTCATCCACATAAATTTGGACAAGCAAGATGTCCTCTCCTTCAGAGATTCTGAAGAGAGTTATGTCCACAGTTCCCTTGGTGAATCCATGATCCAAGAGGAATTGTGACAGTGTATCATACCAAGCCCTAGGGGCTTGCTTGAGTCCATATAGAGCTTTCTTCAGTCTGTAAACTTGGTTTCCAACCTCAAAACCTAGTGGTTGCTCCACATAGACTTCTTCTTTCAAGACTCCATTCAGAAAGGCACTCTTGACATCCATCTGGTACACTTTGAACCTCTTGTGGGCTGCATAGGCTAGAAAGAGCCTTATTGCTTCTAGCCTTGCCACAGGTGCAAAAGTCTCATCATAGTCAATGCCTTCATGTTGGCAATAACCCTTTGCCACTAGTCTTGCTTTGTTTCTGACAATCACATCATTTTCATTCTTCTTGTTCTTGAACACCCACTTTGTTCCAATAACATCTTGATGTGAAGGTCTATCCACCAGCTCCCATACTTCATTTCTGGTGAATTGATTCAGTTCTTCCTGCATAGCTGTGATCCAATTGGCATCTTGAAGTGCTTCCTCAATGTCACTTGGTTCTTGCTCTGACAAGAAACAACAGAAAAGAGCACTTTCACCATGAAATCTCCTTGTTTTGACTCCTATACTTGGGTCACCAAGTATTAGATCAGTAGGATGGTCAGACAACCAAGTCCTTCTTTTTCTGATCTCTTCAGTAGAGTTGTCCTCTACTGAAGTTGAGTCATTTTGACCATAAAATTCAGGATAATTGAATGCAGGATCTAATTCAGGATCATGATCAGGGGTGTTGTCCTCAATGTCAGGGACATTGGTATTTTCAACATTTTGAGTTCCACCTTGATTATTTGATCCATTAACTACCTCAGCAGGAACTGCTTCTTCATTGGTAGTTGTTACCTGGATGTGAACTGGGATTGGATCATTCAGTTCACCATTTCCATTAGTGGGATTTGCCTCAGGAAGGTTGCCTTCAGGATTGTTGTCCAATGGGAGTTTTTCAGGTAGGTTGGCTTGGACAACTTCTATGAATTCAGTGTCTTTGTCTTTTAGGCTCAGTCTGGTTGTCCTTTGTGTAATTTCTTCTGATTCCAAGTTCTCATTCCTGAACTCATGAATAGATTCATCAAACACAACATGAGGTGTTTCCTCTACAATAAGGGTTTTCTTGTTGTAGACTCTGAAAGCTCTACTGATTTGAGAATATCCAAGGAATACTCCTTCATCAGCTTTGCTATCAAAGGCTTTCAGCTGTTCTTTCCCATTATTGTGTATGAAACACTTACAACCAAAGATGTGAAAGTATGACACTTTAGGCATTCTTCCTTTCCAGAGTTCATAGGGGGTTTTGCCTTGCCCCTTAGTAATCAAACATCTATTCTGAGTATGGCATGCAGTGTTTATAGCTTCAGCCAAAACCTCTTAGGTAAATTTGAATCAGCAATTAAGGTTCTAGCAGCTTCTTTTAAAGTTCTATTTCTCCTTTCTGCAACTCCATTCTGTTGGGGAGTTCTAGCTGCTGAGGTTTCATGAGCTATTCCATTAGATGTGCAATACTCATTGATGTATGAATTTATGAACTCAGTGCCTTTATCAGATCTTATCTTGATAATGCTAAGGCTTTTCTCATTTGACAATCTCTTTAGAAGTTCAGGCAGTTTGACTTGAGTTTCCTTCTTATTAAGGAGAAACACTACCCATGTGAACCTAGAGAAGTCATCTACTACCACCAATGTGTATTTTCTACCGTTTATACTTGCAGGGGTAATTGGTCCAAATAGGTCCATATGTAGAAGTTCAAGTACCCTTTCAGTAGAGATGACTGGTTTTCCTTTAAATGAGGCTTTAATCTGTTTTCCCTCTTGGCATGGTTTGCAGACATGCTCCTTAATGAAAACCTCATTAGGTAGTCCTTTAACTAATGCATTTCTAGCAATCTTGTTCATTGTTTTGAAGTTCAAGTGGTTTAATCTCTTATGCCATAACCAACTTTGTTCACTAGAACTCTTAGCAATGAAGCATGCAGCATCAGTAGACTTGTCCCAGTCTGCAAAATACACATTTCCTTTTCTAGTTCCAGTCAATAGAATTTGTTGAGTTTTATCTTTGATTAAACATTTTCCACTTGAAAACTCAACATTAAAGTCTTTATCACAAAATTGACTGATACTTAGAAGATTATATTTGAGACCAGCCACATAAGACACATTGGATACTTTGATGTTACCAATCATCAAAGTACCATAACCTTTTGTTGTAGCTTGTGAGCTGTCTCCAAATGTGACATTTGGGCCTTCTTTTTCAATAAAATCAGTGAGGAGTTCCTTGTTTCCAGTCAAGTGCCTTGAACATCCACTGTCAAGGTACCATGCTGACTTTTTGCTCATGCTCCTCTTCTTATGGCCCATTGGTACCTGCAATTAGATAGGTTTAGGTACCCTTTGAGTTTTGGGTCCTGAGAGGTTAGATGTACCTTTAGGAACCCAAACTTGCCTAATAACCCTGATTGATTCAAGGTGGCTAAGTTGTCTTCCTCTAGCATCTACATACACTGTCTTTCCCTTAAATGCCTTTGGGAAAGTATATGTGAAGGTGTTAACTCTATAAGTTTCAGGAGAGTTGTCAAATCTCCTGAACTTATGAGTTCTTTGTGCTACTTGAGGGAATCTTTGAGGAAAGGCTTTCTTATGACCATTACCCTTTGGCATGAAGGGTTTTGGTTGTCTCATTTTATTTTGCCTTTGAGAATAGTTGTCCTTAGGTCTATTCAGCTGAGGCTTTCTCAGAAGAGTTGGCCTAGGCTGATTATACCTTGGATAATTCCTCTGAACATTGTTCAAGAGAGTTGCCCTTCCATTGGGTCTACTCTGCTGACCAACATTCCTCTTATGTTCAGGAGCTTTGGCCATTTCCTTAGGTTTTGGCATAGTCTCCTGAAGCACTTGAGTTGGCAAATCATCTATTTTGCCCTTTCCTTTGTTCAGTGGCTGATTTACTTCATTTTCAGTTTGTGCCACTGACTTAACAAAGATTCTTTTAGTGTTACTTACAGAAGCAACACTAAGACAAGGTGAAGATTCAAATGGATCGAAACCTAATCCACTTCTTTGAGCCATAGGTCTTTGATAACTCTGAATTTCCTCTATTGCTCTAGAGGATTTCTTCAGAGCAGACATCTTTAATTTCAGGCTTTCTTCACTTGATTTAAGAATATCATATTCATGTGAGAGATTTTCAAATTTAGCATTTAGAATTTTGAGTTCAAAATCTTTTCTCTTCTGAGAGAGTAGTTGATCATCAATCTCCTTTTGTTGGTCAACTACCCTGAGATTTGCTTCCTCAAGCTCTCTCAAGACTTGTTGATACAACTCAGTAGATTTGACATCAACCACTACCTCAGAAGTTTTGGCAAGCTCAATAGCCAATCTTTCATTTTCTCTCACATAGTTATCATGAAATTCTTGTAACATAGTGAAATCTTCCATCAACTTTCCAAGAGAAAGTTTCAGGTTGACCTCACTATTGTTTTGTGAGATGAATGATGGTGAACTAGAAGTAGAGGATACCTCATCATTCTCAAGAGCCATGTTGCAGACATCATCATCATCATCACTGTTGGAGAACAGTCCATCAGAAGAGTTGAAGCTTTCAGTACTCTCAGATTCTTCACCAGCCATCATGGCCTTTCTATTGGTGAACTTTCTGTCTCTTTTGGCTTGCCTTTCTCTTCTCTCCTTAGAGCTCAGTTCAGGACAGTCATACTGGAAGTGCCCTTTCTTTTTGCAATTATAGCACAAGTCTTCATCATCATCTTTCCTTGATTCTTCTCTTCTTTTTGATGATGAAGGTTCAGCTCTACTGGACCTTCTCCTATCAGAGTACTTGTCCTCTTATCTTTTCTCTTCAGGCTTTTTGACCTCAACCTGAGCTTCAGGAGAGTTGTATCTACTCCTGAATTTGTTGTCCTGGTAGAATTTCTTGTATCTACCAAACCTTGAGTTTAGCTTATCAAACCTTCTAGCCATCAGGGCTAGTTCTTCCTTCATTTCAGTCTTGGAGACTGACTTTGATGATCTGGGAGTGGACTGCATTTCAGGTTCAGCAACTTTGGCTTTGAATGCCACTCCCTTAGTAGGATTTGGGGGTTCCTCAACAGGCTTTCTTCTATTGAGGTCGAACTTATAGGCTTTGAGTTCAGAGAAGATTTGTTGCATGGGCATGGTGGAGAGATCTTTGGTATTTTGCATCATTACAACATAGACATCCCACTTTTGGGTGAGACTTCTTAAGATCTTCAAACCAAATTCTCTCTTGGAGTACACCTTGCCCAAGGAGTTGATTTCATTCATCACATCAGTGAATCTACCAGCAAATTTATCAATGGACTCCTCAGACTCCATTGTGAACTGTTCAAACTTCTGCACTGCCACTTGGAGCTTATTCTCCTTGATTTTCTCAGTGCCCTCACACATTTCAGCAAGAGTATCCCAAATCTCTTTGGCAGTTGTGCAGTGGTAGACCCTTCCCATGATTGCATCAGGAATTGTCTGGTAGAGGGTGTCATGGCAAGATAATTCAAATTATCTTTCCTCTTCTCATCAGCAGTGAAGTCATCTTCATCTTTGGGAATCAATTCCCTTATATCTGCTCTTTGAGCTTCAGTGACTCTGGGATTGACAAAGGTGAACACAAAAGGACCTCTTGTGATCACTCTCAACATATCAATGTGTAAAGATGCAAGATGAGCCCTCATTCTGATTTTCCAGAAATCATAGTTGTCTATTGAGAACATGGGCAATTTGTGATGAGAAATGTGGTTGACTGGATTTGTGGCCATGTTGTCCAATCCTTGGACAGCAGGAGGTGGAACAACAGCATTGTTGTTGGCCATATCTCAAGAATAAACAGTTAGTCAACAATTTATGGGATTTCAGATAGATCAGTTCAGTGACCACACCAAATGTATGATTTTGAAAACCAAGATGGCTTTTCAGAAGTAGTGGTCTTTGAACCTCTGCTTTGATACCACTTGTTGGTCCTGAAAGGAGTATATAACAAGTGTATGGGGGGGGGGGGGGGAATACACTTGTATGCAAATTCTTCTTAACTTTGATCAAGAGCTCAGCAAGGTTGTCTTGGACAACTCTGCTGAAGATGATTAACTCTTCTAAGATAATCAGACTACTAAGTACTATTGAGTACTTAGTTGAATAACTATCTAAGGGAGTTATATGTGTGGAATAGTGGTTGGCCCTTTTTGTTTAGACTCTTTTAGTTTCTGAAATCACTTAGTCAATGCAATACAGTCCAGTTTCAGGGAACTTGTCCAAATAGTTTTTGCACAGTCTTTGAATGTTTATCCTTTGAAAGATCAGTTTTGTGTGCAGTGTTGAATGTATGAAAGTGCTTGAAATCAAATCAACACAAGAGTTTATAGTGGTTCAGAGACTCAAGCTCCTACATCCACTTTCCCTGATTGAACAGGATAATTCCTTCTCTTTGGAATTAACTTGTTTTATAGTGCCAAGGTGCACTTGATCAATAGCACCACTCCTTGGTGAATTGATCCCTAGGATGTCTAGAGTCCTAGTACCCTCTTCTCAACTCAGAACTGAACTTTTCTTCTCTCAATAGTCAGCTCTTACCACTTCTACTACTACAACCTTCTCACTTTCACTCTTGAAAGGTATAAGGGTTGAAGTAAGGTTCCAACTAATGAGATATCCTTTACAATGAAGATCGGTGTATAAGGATAGGATATCTCTCTAAGCTTGTGTAAGGATATACAATAGGTTCATCTTAGATGAAGTGTTTGAAGACTAAGATACTCTTTGAAAACTTTGAAAGCACTCTAGCTTGTAAGAACTTGAGGTTAGTTGGATTGTGTTGAGGTTCTTTGTTGAGGTTGCTTTCAAATGGTCTTCACACTTCTGTATTTATAGACAAATGAAGGATTTGCCCGTTGGAGAGGCAGCCTCCAATGTCCATAAATGTCTTCTTTTAGTTCTTCAACTTTGAAGACAGATTCTTGATAGTGACATGTCCTCATTTGGGAAATAAACGGCTGTTAAGACTTTGTCTTCTTTCTGCAGCACTCTACCCAAAGTCTGACTTTCAGATTCTCTTGTTAGGACTTGGACATGACTACTGAAGGTTGTTCCAATGATAAGACAACATTCCTCATCATTTGGACAGCTCTCCTTATCACTATCAGTAGTCTTGCTTATCAGCAAGGTTGGCTTGCTCTTCTTCAGATGACTTGGCTCATACCCTTTGCTTCACTTCAAGGTGATCTTAGCATGTTGAATTGTAGTTCTTTAGGGTGTGATTGTCTCTAGTTCTTCAGCATAGTTGACCTTAGGTTTTCAGAGCACTTGATCTAGATTAATTGTGCTGAGACAACTCCTCTGGACAACTCTCCTGATCAGCCTAGTTGGTCTTCAAAAGACTTAGTGTTGTATCCAGAGTTTGAGCCTTGAGGGGACTTGTTCTTGATGGACTTCAAAGCATGTGTTCCCCCTCAAATTGTGCATCTAATCAACTAAGAGCTGCCTAACATACCAGCTTCTCATCTAGCCTTTATTCTATATGTTCTAACATCTCTAGAACATATTCAACTTGACTTAGGCATGTCTCAGGGGGTTTTGGTATTCAATCAAAACATATCTCATTTTATTCCCAACAACAAGGATCTCGAGATCCTTAATTTATCAAATCAGGCTCTCAAATAATATCAGAAGTATGTTTTGTACGAAATGTATTGAGTCTTGTCAAAGTAAGAAAAATCTAACCTGAAAACATCCTTGGATTTACCTATTTATAGAGACTCCCTCTTAAGGGGAAGTCAAGACTTCCTTCTGTTTCGGAGCCACCTCTTGGACCCAGCCTTACTGGGTTGACAAGGTCTTCAACTCCTCTACTTCCGGAAAGACCGGGGCCACTCCCCCTAGTGGACTCCTTCCACTAAAACAAAGGAGGGAAAAATCTTTCTTTGGTCAGTCTCAGTCCGATTTATGTGGAGATCTCCTATATTCTCGGTTCACCAATTCATATCAAGATCGAGTCTTCCAAATAAGTCTCTCCGAGAGGAGCTCCCTCCGGAGGGACTTCCAGAAGGGATTCCTTATCCAGAGCCTCTTCCATAATCTCATATCTTCTCTTTTTTCTTATCCTTTATACACGTGTCGACTTCTTATTGAACGACATTTTTAGGCCGCATCATCATTACTTTTTCTACACGCATACACAAAAGTCAACTAATTTATTACTTATACATAAATATTTACAAAATTACCACTCAAAACTCCACTCATTATTACATTTTTTTAATATATATGTTCATCTACCTATGAAAATTATTATGGGACAGAAGGAGTATTTTTTTTTCAAGATTTAGTATTGTTTTCAAAAAAATTTCTATCAATTTTTTTTTCCGACTCAGATTGGTCGAGAAAGAATTTTAAAAGAAAAAACAAGTTGAGAAGAGGAAAAGTAGGAGGAGATTTTTTATTAAGCAGGTTTTTTTTATAATAATTTTCTACTAGTGACATTGCCAAAAAAATGTGTTTGTTTTGAGTTATTTTACCGATGAAAGACACCGTCGAAAGACCAGACTCATAGTATTAGGTGGTGGGTATACTTATTAAGTAAATTTATTTTATGTATAATTTGAACATTTTATACATATCTAAAATTAATTAAAAGTTAAAGTGAGTATACTAATTAATTCGGTGTGTGCATATAACTGTGCCTTCCCCTTTCTTCCTCTAATCTTGGTCAACATGGTTGAAAAGAGAGTAATGTGGCCCGTGCCATGACAATATGGGCTGCAATTTTCTTCACTAATGGGCCGCCCGTTAGTAATGGCATGACCGCATGAGATATGGCCAATCTCAATTAAATAAGAAAGGCCCCCGAAAAATGCCCCTCCGCATATTATGTCTTACCCCCACCAAAATTTATATTTTGAACTATTTGGCAAAAAAAAATTATACTACTCTTATGTACTGAATTTACCCTCCATTCCTAAACAAAAAAACAAACATACTTTTTGCATCCCTCTCCCACCCAAAACGTAGTATTTATTTGTAATTTATTATTTTTCATGTTATTATTGTTTTATTTGACCATATTGTTGCATGATTGTGAAGTTGTAATGAATATATGTGTAGTGTATTTCATTTTTGAGTTTTTTTTTTTTTTTTTAAATCGTGTTTTGCAAAAACTCAGCACTGGTTCGTCGAGTTTTGTGAGATTTTTTAGAAAAAAGTTCCACGTTTTGAATCAAAACTCGGCCAACTTTTTCACGTTAAGATTCAAAACTATGTGAACCAATGCCAAATCGGTACAAAACTCAGTTTTTGACGTTTCGTCTCCCTCATATCCTGTTTTGTGCCAAAATCAAGTTTATTCAACGATTGAAAGCCAAAATCATTTTCAATAACATTCAAGCTTTAACATTTAAATCAAAAACCAACATTCAAGCTTTAAAATTCTATTTTAAAATCTAAACTACACTTGCATTTATTCATGGTAGAGCACATCGACGGCGCTGTACGCGACGACGACAACACGTTGATGGAGCTTCAGGCGGTCGACGATCAATGGCAGACGGCAGACGGAGGGGGGTGAAGTCAAAATGTATTTTTAATGTGTATTTTTGTGTTGGTAGGGGAGAAGGTTATTTGTGGTATTTTATGGGGAGGGGGTTGAACTTATATTTGACTATTTTATGGGTGAAGTCATCCGTTGGGTGAAGATATAATAAATGGGGGGATTTATCCGTGGCCATAAGAAAGGTTTAGTTGCAAATTAAATAACCACCTTCGTTCATGCGTCCATTTGCAATCTAATCTAAACTTTTCAATAATTGCAAATAAATCATCAACTTTACATATTGTTGCAAATAAGATTTGTTAGCAAATTTATTTGTGCCCGAATTTAACGTAATTTAAATTTATTGCTGACATGACACATGCATTCTTAATGAAACAACATTAATCTTTAAATCTGATCTGATTTCAAAAGTCTGATTCATATACAAATGAATTTGTCAAAAAATCTAATTTGAAACCATATGTAAAGTTGGTGATTTGTTTGCAATTATTAAAAAGTTTAGATTAAATTGTAAATGAGTGAAAGGTAGTGATTTAATTTGTAATTAACCCAATAAAAAATGTTTCCTTGGCCCACTTCTCTAGGGTTTTGGGTCTCGCTTGACTTCAAAAACAATTAAGGTCACTTTTGCTTCGAAAATTCTCAATTTACGCACACACCTGAATTTCTCTCTAAATTGGAGTATATAAAAATAAAATTTATAATTTTTTTCTATCTATTTTTTGCTACAATGTGGATCATTCCAGGTCAAACAAATCATCCAAAAAAGGACACTCGAACCCTTCTTGAGTCTGGGAGCAAGTTTTACTAATTGCCTATGCATGATTTTTTTGGAACTTGTTTAACTTACTTATTTTTATTGTAATATATAGTACTAGTTCTATTATACATTTTCTCTTATAATAACATAAACTAACATAAACATGATCGAGACCAAAATTTGCTATTTAATTTTTTCCTATGTGTTAATATTTAGGAGAACCATTTGACCTAGGTTAACCACGAATTATATGCAAATTTTTGGTCTTTAATTTTTTTAATGTGCATTTATTTAAAACATGTCTTAATTAGTTACTATATACGGAGTATTATGTATGAAATATTTTACAAAATGTATCATTTAAAAACCTCTCCGAAAATCTATAGTAAATCCAAATAAGTAATTGTGATATATTGAATTATAAATTAATTAATATTAAAATTCAAGTCATATATATCAAATTTATTGGGATTTTGTTTGGAAAAAAAAAATTCATAGGAACTTCAAATCTTACCATCCAAACACAACCTAAAATATAATGTACGTAGTAATAATTTGCCACTTCTTGCCGGCGGTGTTGTTCTCCGTTGGAAAGCGAAATTAATCGGCATGCATCCAACCCTCATAAGTATGTCTCGTGGTGTAAGCTTGAAAAAGCATACTTTTGTCCAATCTAAGGTGGTGTAAACAATTTTTTATAAATCAGTCCATATAGAACTTTGCTCTAACATCCCTTGAAACCCCCCACCCCGCTATTGTAAAGTAGAATTGATCCCCGAATTAATAGTTTCTTGAACCGAATTTTCTAACACTAAAAAATTCGACATCAGCATCCAGATTAAATTGGTGGATCCAAACAGTAATAAATTACAGGATTCTAAACCTAATATAGAGAGTGATAAATGGAAAATATGTTTATATCATTGATAAGGGTGCTCCTATTTATATTACATTGAGAGGGGTGTGATCCCATCTGATTAGCTAAAGTTACGATTTACACTAATGATGATTTACCGTTACGATTTACATTAATGATGATTTACCGTTACGATTTACACTTAATGTTGATTTACAAGATATTATCCTTAATATACCCCTCAAGATGGAGCACTGTCAGTGAAACCAATCTTGGACATGAGAAGACGAAGGCGGGGGTGTGAGAGGGGCTTGGTCAGAGCATCGGCTAGTTGATCAGTAGAGGAGACGTGAGCAACCCGAAGGAGAGACTTTTGAACCAAGTCCCGAACAAAGTGATAGTCAATGGAGATATGCTTCATACGGGAGTGAAACACAGGGGTTGAGCACAAGTAGGTAGCACCAATGTTATCACAGTAGATGGATGGAGTGGTTGGGATCGTAATGTGAAGTTCAGAGAGGAGAGATTTGACCCATTGAACTTCAGCAGCAACAGAAGCAATGGCACGATACTCAGCTTCTGTGGAGGAACAAGCAACAGAGCGTTGTTTCTTGGAGGACCAGGATATTGGGTTGGATCCAAGAAACACAACATAGGCACCAGTGGACGTCCGGTCATCACAGTCGCCAGCCCAGTCGGCATTTGTGAAGCAATGAAGGGAGAGTGGTGAGCTACGTCGAAGAGTAATACCCAGAGTCCGAGTGCCATTGAGGTAACGCATCAGACGTTTGACAGCCCCCAGTGGGTTTCAGAGGGGGATTGCATGAATTGTGAGAGCTTGTTGACAACGAAGGCAATGTCAGGTCTGGTGAACAGGAGATACTGAAGACTGCCCAGAACCTGACGATATATAGTGGGATCCGAGGGGCCAAAGGCATCATGAAGAGTTAACGAGGCACCATGGGCAAGTGGAGTTTGCACAGGCTTGGAGTCAAGCATGTTGTACTTGCCAAGAAGGTTTGTGATGTATTTTCGTTGAACCAGAGTGCAGGACTCGGAGGAGCGAAGAACCTCCACCCCAAGAAAGTAGGACAGCGAACCTAGATCCTTGATTGAGAACTTGGATGCTAAAGCAGTAACAATCGTGTCCATAAAGGAGACGTTGTTCCCAGTGAAAATAAGATAATCCACGTAGACCAGAAAATAGGCAATAGTGTCGTTACGGCAGTAGATAAACAGAGACTCGTCAGACTTCGTATGCAAAAAACCCAAGGAGGATAAGAAGTCACGAAGGGCAGTGTACCAGGTCCGTAGTGCCTGTTTGAGACCGTAGATGGATTTCCGAAGCTTGTATACATAAGACGGAAAATTTGCATCAGAGAAACCTGGTGGTTGAGACATGTAGACTTCTTTAGAGAGGGAACTATAAAGAAAGACATTGTTGACATCGAACTGCCGAAGTGGCCAATCATTCGTGACAGCAATATATAGAATAAGGCGAACCGTGGTGGGTTTGACAACCGTACTGAATGTCTCAAAATAATCAATACCGGGTTGTTGATGAAATCCCTTGGTAACCAGTCGAGCCTTGCCTTAAATTTATCAACACTGCCATCAGGCTGCCGTTTAATTCTGAACACCCATTTGCACCCAACAAGATTCTGAGAGGTAGTGGAGGGTACGAGATCCCAAGTGCCGTTCTTGAGAAGGGCCGAAAATTCAGCAGACATACCCTCTCACCAGCGACTGTCCTGTAGGGCCTGAGAAATAGTACGGGGCTCAATGTCTGAAAGGACGGAGGAAGTAAGACCATACCTCGGATTAGGCTTGGATATGTTTTCACGTGCCTGAGTGATCATATGATGGCGTGAGGCAGCCGAATCTGGTTAAGGGACACGACGAGGAGACACAGAAGTAGCAGGAGCAGGCGCCGGAGGGAGCTCGGCAAGGGGGTGGATCTCGGTAATAGGGGGAGGTGTGGGGACCGAATCAGTGTTCGGCGGGTTCGTGGTAGTCGGAGCTAGAGGGAGTTCGGCAAGGGGAGTGATCACTGTGACAAGGGGAGGCGTGGGGAACGAATCGGTGTTCGGTAGGTTAGAGGCAGTCGGAGGTGGAGGGGTTTTGTGTGGAAAGGAAATTGGTCTTCCACAAACTCGACATGACGATATGTGTAAAGGCGGTTGGAAGATAGGTCTAGGCAAAGGTAAGCACTTTGGGTTTGAGAGTATCCGATGAACACACATGGGTGGGAGCGAGGGGCAAGTTTGTGAGAGGTGTAGGGACGAAGCCAGGGATAACACAAACATCCAAATACACGGAGTTTGAGGATGTTGGGGCGACAGTGGAATATGGTTTGAAATGAGGATTTTAGAGAGAGACCAAATTTAGATAAACGATTAATCACGTAGGTGGCAGCAACTAGGAGTGCACAAAATAAGACCGGACCGGAACGGACGTAGTTTCCGGTCCTTCAAATTTTAGATTTCGGTTTTCCGGTTTGGACCGGAATTTTTTTTTATATTTTTTTACTAATACACTCTCACTTATTTTTCAAAATCAAATAATTGGTGAGGATGTGAGGTAAAATTGTTGAGATCTATTACATTTTTTCAAATATATAATTTAACGAACATATTTAATTTATTTTTAGGGTCAAAAGATCATTAATAATAATATAAATAAAATTAACATTGGCGTAGATTGATTTAAAATAAAGAGCAACACTTTGATTCTCATACACAAATTCATCAATATTTTTCTTGCTTCCATAAACTTGAAAAAAAAAAAAAAAAATCTGGTCCAAACCCGGACCGGAATTTTCCTGTCCGGTCCGGTCTCCGGTCCATGCAATAGTGAAGATTCCGGTCCCGGTCCGGTTTTGGACCGGTGCACACCCCTAGCAGCAGCAAGGGCAAAAGGCCAATACGAGAGCGGTATGGAGGAATGGTGAAGGAGAGCAAGGCCGGTGTCAACGATATGTCGATGACGACGTTCAGAAGCACCATTGTGCTTAGGAGTGCGGGGAGGGGTGGTGAGGTGGATAATGTCATTGGAGGATAGAAAGGGGCGGAGAGCAATGAATTCTCCACCGTTGTCAGTGTAGAGGGTGGTGATTTTGGTTTTTAGGAAGTTTTCGACTAGGGCTTTGTAGGCTATGAAAGTGAGTAGGACATCAGATTTGCGTTTTAACGGATATAGCCACACACATTTGGAGAAATGATCAACAAAGATAACATAATATTTGTAACCATCTTTAGACAGAACAGGAGACGTCCAAACATCAGATAAAATTAATTCGAGGGGCATAGACGAAGATAAAGTAGTGTCGTTGAAGGGTAGTTTGTGGCTCTTTATGCATTTACAAGAATCACAAGAGAAGTTTGAACATTTATTAAGGTGTAAACTATGGCTGGACACGACAGAATTCAAAATTTTAGAGGAGGGATGACCTAACCGAGCATGCCAGATAGGTAGGGAAGGGTGGGCAGCAGAAAAGGCAGCAGGAGAGACGGGTGGAGTGTTTGGCCAGATATAGAGTCCATTAACGCGCGGTCCGTGCACTAGAGTGTCCTCCGTACGTGGATCCTTCACCTGAAAGTGACAATCAGAGAAAGCAATCACCACATTATTCGAAGCACATAGTTGAGATACAAAAATTAAATTTCGAGACAATACGGGTACAAGTAAGGTGTTCGGAAAAAGTAAGAAGGAGATGTGAGGGAATGTAAGAGTGCCAATACGAGAGATGGCAAGGCGTTTGCCATCACCGACAATGACTCCATCGGTACCATCATACAGAGAGTGGTGGGAAAGGTTGGCAAGATCTGTAGTGATGTGGTGCGACGCCCCAGAATCTAAAATTCATTCTGGAGCAGGAGGCGAGGAGGTGGATGTGTACGCTGATGGGTGTGTATAAGTCGGGCGAGCAGCAGGCTGGGCGGCCGAGGGGTTGTAGTCCGGGCAGCGGCGAGCAGAGTGGCCAGTAATGCTGCAGAGTTAGCATTTGTCGAGGTAAGGACGAGCACCTGATGGCGCATGCCCGACGGATGGGGACGAGCGTGGCTGCCGAGGGGCAGGGGCGTTGGGCAATAGCATCGGGCGAGCAGTATGATGCGAGGACTGTGGAAGGCCTATGGACGATGTCGCGCGAGCAGCATGTGGAAAGTATGCGGTCGCCGTGGAGGTGGTTCTGGTGACGGCCATGGGAGAGATCAGCGGAAGGGAAAAAGGTAGGGGATGATGCAGCGCGATGGCGTGAGGCGGCAGCGCTGGTGTGTGTTGCGTGAGGCAGGTTAGGTTTTTGGGATTTGGGCCGGGTCGATTCTAGAGATTATGTAGAAACAAGAAGGTTTTACGAAATCTGGAGAAAAATATCGGAGGATTGAGCCAAATTACCAAAAGGAAAATAAAATTTAAAAGGATCGTAAGAGATGGCGTTAGCCAAAAAATTGCTCTTATACCATATAGAGAGTGATGAATGAAAAAGATGTTTATCATTGATAAGGGTATTCCTATTTATATTACATTGAGAGGGGTGTGATCTCATATGATTAGCTAACGTTACGATTTACACTAATGATGATTTACCGTTACAATTTACTGTACACTAATGATAATTTACCGTTATAATTTACACTTAATATTGATTTACAAGATATTATCCTTAATACCTAATGAGTCTTAAATTTCCCCGGAGGTCTAAGAGACAACAGTAGTGCCATCGTATCCATTATATGTGATGTGGATGAAATAAATCCACCTCTCAACAATTAAAAAGCATTATGAATATCATGAGAATTACCTATAAAGTCCTCCAAATTTGCTCCTTCAAAGATGATAACCACGTGCTCCGCGCGTGCTCCGAGCCTGCAATGAACCCGTAGGGGGAGCTCCCGGCGACGGGTCTCCGACGCTCAAGTCAGATGATGGATCGAAGCCAAAAACTAGCAATGTAAAGAGTGTGTGAATGTGTGTGTAATATGAGTGATGATACCTTTTTCCACAAGAAATTCACTAGTATTTATACTTTTAATTATCAGGGTATTTATGTCATTTGAAGTCTTGCACGGTAGCCACTGATATTGCGCCACGTAGGCGTACTATGCTTGGCACCCTCCGATTCTATCAGATTTTGGTGGTACAGTTAGTTAACTATGTATATATATATATACATATTGGGCTTGGACAGACTCCTGAGCACACCTGCAAGTGGTTCTCATTCAGGACAGGAATCAGTTATTCAAGGTTATAATATATTTCACGTCGTCTATCACTGAATTCCAGATCTGATCGTAACGCTGAGGTTGGGGCAGAGCTAAGTCTGAATATTTCAGCTTTCTCAGGAATTGGCCTAACTGATGCCTACGGACCAGAGCTGGTTGAGACCAATCCGATTCATGCTACATATACTGAGTCTCCCTTTCATATTTCTCTAATTTATTTGGGCTTATTTCATTGGTAGGCCCACATATAGCAAAAGTGACATTCGGTTCATTCATTGATAAGCCCAATTAACAAATATGCCCTATCAACTACTCCCCCCTCAAGGCAGCTCTAAATTCTTGCTATAATTCAAGAGCTGTTTAGTTGTATTTCCAGAATGCCTCATTTAATAAATTCCAAAAAATATATATATGTATATATATTTTTTGTTATTATTTTTTAAACATTGGCTCCTAGCCTGTCAATCATATGTAGAATCAAGCATCGACTCTTACACTTCTCGAGCTTTGCCTTTTCTTACTTGACCCTCTTTAGAAAGAGAAATCCTTATTTCCTTTTGAAATTTATTCTCGCGCGTGTTTACTCCTATAAATACGAAAACTGGGCATTTCTTATTATTACTATTTCAGAGCGAATCGTTTACCCTCAACCCTCCTCTGTGATTTTCCGGCGCATTAATTCGTCAGCTCTTCGGCCTCCCATCCTCGGATCTTTGGTCGGTCAAACTTGATTTATATCTTGGTTGCAGCATCTTCCTGAGTTATGCTCTCTTCTTTTTTTTTTTTTTTTAACTTTCCCTTGTTCGATCGTGGATGAATATGTGTGTATAGATGTATATATCTGCCTATTTGATTTTTCCTCTTTTTTTTTTTTTTTTTTGAATCCTCCGCTTTGGCAGAAGAAAGGAAAAAATGAATGACTCTGCGAGCTCCTATTCTGCCGCTTCGACTTCCGAACCCTGTAGTTCAGAGCGTGTAGACTCCTCTTACGAGGGTAGTAAAGAATCGAACCCCTGTAACCGCTCGCAGTGTGGATATACTGATGTAGGGCCTAATCCCTAAAATTAACGCTCTGATACTTACTTCTAGTGATAAGGCTCACTCTAGCTCCAGGCAACGACTAACTCGCCGACCTTCAGTGGTAATTTCTGAAGAGCAAGGGTTGATTGGGATAGAGTATCAAAGTCTACTGAGATGGATGAAGATGACCTTCCAGATATGAGGCGGAATCTAACCTCGTGTCCTGATTTTTTGATAGATATCCCTCGCCCTGATGAGCGACCTGATCATTTATGCTATCCATCCTTAGCTTTCTGGACCCAACAGCTCGATGCTGGCATTAGATTTCCCTTACATCCCTTCCTCTGCGAGGTATCTCGTGTCACCCAAGTTCCCCTTAATCAATTTACACCCTCGTCTATTCGCATCATTCATCTCTTTTATGGGTAAAATGCAAGTTTGGTCCCAAGAGATTTTCTTAAAAACAATTTTAGTCCCACGTTCTTTTTTTATCCCTTTTTTTTGCAAAATAGGTCCCAACCGTTAAATACTTAACGGTTTCCGTTAAGTGATATAATAATAAAATTAAAAAAATCATTTATACAATTTAAATTTATTTTAACCCCAAAATCTGATTATAATTTAAAAATTCAAAAAAAAAACATTGAAAATTCTGATATTTAAATAAATAAATTTAAATAATTTTTAACAAAAAAAACAGAAATTTAAAAAATAATTTATATAAAATATGTGTTTAAATATAATTTAAAGATACAAATATAATTCATATAAAATCTGAATATTGAATTATTATCAAATTGAGTTAAAAAAATATTTATTACAATTATTTAAAATGTAAATTCAGAAATAATTTTTGAATATTGAATTATTATCAAATTGAGTTAAAAAAAATTAGTTACAATTATTTAAAATATAAATTCAGAAAAAAATAAAATTAAAAACTAAAGATACAATATTAAATAAGTACAGTATATCAATAAAAAATCTACGCCATATGCATCTTTCTGTGACTATGTCCTCTGTTTTTCTTCTTCTCGGCGAACATCCCCGTCACCACCCCGATCGCCGCCAAGCCGCCACTCGGCACCACCTTGCCAAACCGCCACCCGATACCACACCTCAACACTCCCGCCATCGCCACCACTTTTACCCCGTTCATCTAAAATCTCATGAAAAAATCTGGCAAATCCGAATTCGGTAACGAAATTCATAGAGGCTACCTACTCTAGCCTCGTCTCGGTGCTAGGAATCAAAACCCCATGTCAATTTTATATTTCAATATCTCCTTCATCTCCCATTTTCTAATTTTAATCGCGATTTTTTTACTGTTTCCTTAACTTTCTTTTTTCAGATTGTGCAATTTGAGAATAATGACAGTGAGTGTTGTGCGATTTGGGAGATTTGAGTGAGTGTTGTGCGATGTGGTGGACGAATTCAACGCGATTTGGGGAACGATTTCAAGATGGGTTTGTGTATTTTTTTGGAATGATTATTATTTTTTTCAGGGGTTTTCAGAATTGATGGATTGATTTTGGAGTGGTGGACAAATGAATTTGTTAACGGGAGCGTGGGACTCACGTCCAGAATTCCATTAGTTTTAAACGGAAAAATTACTTGGGACCATTTTTACTCAAAATGGGACCATTTTTGTGAGCACTAATTCACCTGGGACCAAATCTGCATTTTACCCTCTCTTTTATTTGATTATAAAAGCTAATGGGGGGAATCCTACGGCACTGGCCTTTAGGGCGTGCTACGATGTAAAACGCTCTGGCTCTTTTTTCTATGTGTCGTCAGTTCCAAAAGGCCCAGCTCATTTTATCCAGAAACCCTCTAGTATCGACGAACAATGGGAAAAAAGATGGTTCGTAGTGACTCCTCGATCTGGGAAATGGGACCTTCCGGGCCAGAGCTGGGTATATGAAACTCCTCATACTAAACGCCCTTCTCTGATCTTAATTCCCCCCTCTGATTTCGAGATAATCACGCTCCTTAGCTTTCGGGTCAGGGTTTTAAAGGAAAACTTTCCTTCTCAGCGCATTCTTTGCAATGAGGACGCGTTGAAACACTTTGGCTTTTGTCCTCTGGAACCAGATGACTCACTTCGAGGTTGATCAGCTTTTTCTCTTTTTCCTTCTCTTATATTTTTTGTGAATTGTCGTCTTGTTTTTATCCTGATGTGCTCATACTTCATGTCTTCAGGTCCTTTATTTACTTATTTTAAAATGAGCTTTTCACCCCTTGTGCAGAAATGAGTTGGGCTAGTGACCTTGTGATAGATATGGCAGCGGTGGCGGATGCACGAGCTAAGGCGGTTACTGTTGCCTCTGCTGGGGACAAACAGGGCTTTGAGGATACTGATCCTACTCGGGCTCCCTTAGGTATCGAACTCCTTCCTGATGATATCAACAGGATTCCCAGCTCTGCTCTGCCTCGGGAAAAGAGAGTGCTCACCTCTGAAGCGGGTAATCCCTCTAAAAAGGGAAAAACTTCTAAAACTGATAAGTCAATTTCTGCCATGGCAAAGGGTAAGGACAAACGCAAAGTTGATGAGGTCAGAACGTATCCTCATGATCAATTTATTGTGGAGCTGCCTAAAGGCTTTGCTCACCTATAGGGAGGAGGAAAGCTTGTCATTTATTAAGACCTTGGAGACAGTTGACGATCGATTCGCCTTCAGCGATCATACTGACGAGCAGGTTGAGCGCAGCGCGGCTACCTATCTCGTTAAGGTGTGTATCACAGCTCTTTATTTATATTTTTCCATAAGTATTTGCTTGTTAGTATTTATGCATGTGTACTTTATTATTGTTTCAGTTCTTGGCTTGCTACAGTCGTTTATCGAACAAGGTGAGTCCCAGTACGGCTGCTAATTTGCGCGACAAGCTGTTAGCGCGGGAGCGGGAAGTGGTCAAGGTTACGTAAAGCATGAGCGAGCTTTCTCTCCAAAATGATCAACAATCAAGGGAGCTCAACGCTCTTCGTGAAGAAGTTGCTTTTCATAAGAAAAAATCCGAAGATCTGGAGAGATCACGAGCTAATTTTGAGAGCACTCTTGAGAAGGAGAGGAATGAAGCCTATAGTTTAGGCTTTTCAGAGGGTGTTCAGAGCTGTCGCCAACGGCTTCTCAAAACCAAACCTGGTCAACTCTTCCTGAAGGATCTCCATGAGGGATTGATCTCGGCATATCACCGGAGCACCTTGTATTTAAGAAATATGCGGCCTCATATTAGCCAATTTGTAGGTCATGGCTTTTATTCAGCTCTCTCTCAAGCGCAGGATCAAGGTTTCACTAGCGAACTAGATCCTCAACTCGCGGCCAAGACCGTAATAGCCTCTCCAGCTTTTGAAGGAGATGGAGATGAGCAAGAGGATTGGAACAACCCTTGGTGGCTTCCGGTGATGAGGAAAGATGTCGTTCATCTATCTAGCGACGAGTGCATGACTGCTGACCTGCCTTTTGATGAGGAAATCTGGTATGATACTGACCCTCCGGAGAGTATCCTGCGCACCCTGGGCTCCGACCATCCTGCAACACTGCCGCCCATTGGTGAGACCGATGCCCCAGAACTTGACGATGTCAACCCCTAGAATTAGAATGTTAACCTAGACGAAGGCTCCTAGCTGAGCTCTTCTTTTATTTTGTTACTCCTTAACTTGTAGCTAGGCTTTGATGTATAGATGTTTTGGACATGTGATTGCGCCCTTACCGTGTTTCTCAACCATTTTCACATGTTTTGTAGTATTTGTTTCCTGGCCTTTCTGCATTCTAGCTGTTATTTCAAGAACCAAACATTGGGAGCTATTACTGTTTATTATTTTTGCAACAAAGTTACGTTATCATTTAAGAGCTGGATTTCTGATTGCTCTATTCTTTTTTCTCTAGAGCTGAATTTCAGATTTTTAAGGACCAGCTCTCATTCAAGAGCTGGATTTCCAAATTTTCTTATGAAATTCAGCTAATTTCCAAGAGCTGAATTTCAGATGTGTAAGGATCAGTTCTTATTCAAGAGCTGAATTACCAATTTTTCTTATGAAATTCAACTAATTTCCAAGAGCTGAATTTCAGATTTTTAAGGATCAGCTCTCATTCAAGAGCTGAATTACCAATTTTTCTTATGCAATTCAACTAATTTCCAAGAGCTGAATTTCAGATGTATAAGGATCAGCTCTCATTCAAGAGCTGAATTACCAATTTTTCTTATGAAATTCAACTAATTTCCAAGAGCTGAATTTCAGATTTTTAAGGATCAGCTCTTATTCAAGAGTTGGATTACCAATTTTTCTTATGAAATTCAACTAATTTCCAAGAGCTGAATTTCAGATTTTTAAGGATCAACTCTCATTCAAGAGCTGAATTTCCAATTTTTCTTATGAAATTCAGCTAATTTCCAAGAGTTGAATTTCAATTTAATCTGGAGAACTTGTTTAAACAATCATTTGCCTATGACATAATAAATGGGGTTACTAAACTGAACCCTCATCTGTTCTTCATTGAAAACTAATAACGTGAGCTGAGAATCTTAGAGTAGTTGACATGATTCAGAAATAGCAAAAACAGAATTTAGATTTAAACATAATACTTCTTTAGCTTGCTCACGTTCCATGGCCGAGGAGCCTTCTTTCCTTCCTGGTCTGTCAGTTCATATGCGCCACCTGCTAACACCTTGGTGATCACAAATGGTCCCTCCCAGTTGGGCTCAAGTTTCTTAGTTGCTCTTAGTGCGTCACTTCTTTTCAGAACCAGATCTCCTTCTGAGAATCTTCTTATCTTGACTCTTTTGTTGTATGCAGCCCTGATCTGACTTTTGTACCTCTCAGCTCTCAATCTAGCTTTCTCTCTTTCTTCTTCAATCATATCCAGGTTTTCCCTCAACAGACCCAAGTTCTGGTTCTCATTATAGTTTATAATTCGATGAGTTTCCATTCCAATCTCCGCTGGGATGACCGCGGCAGATCCGTAAACCAAATTGAATGGTGACTCTCCAGTAGCAGTTTTGGGACTTGTTCGATAAGCCCATAAGACTGAATCCAGCTCCTCCACCCACTTTCCTTTCTTTTTATCAAGGCGGGCTTTGATGCCATCCATAATTGTTCGATTTGTGACCTCGACCTGACCATTGGCTTGAGGATGCGCCACAGACGTGAATCTTTGCTCGATTTTCATCTTCTTACACCAACCTTGTATCCTAGGCTCCTAGCTCCAAAGAACTGAGTTCCATTGTCAGAAACCAGAATTCGAAGGATTCCAAATCGGCAACATATATTTCTCCATAAGAAGTCCTCAATATGCTCCTCATCAATCTTGGTTACGGCCTTTGCTTCTACCCATTTGGTAAAATAATCCACTGCAACTATTAAGAACACATATCCGCCAGGTGCTGTTGGGAGCTTGCCAACGATGTCGATCCCCCATTTGTCGAAAGGACACGGAGAGTGCATTATTCCAAGTTCCTCTGCTGGGACGTGAATTAGAGGTCCATATTTTTGACATTTAACACACTTTCTTACCAGCTCCCTTGCATCCGAGATCATAGTGGGCTAGTAGTAACCAGCTCTGAGAGCTTTCCTCACTACATCCCTAAAGCCGGAGTGATTGGAGCAACATCCCGCGTGTATTTCTCTCAAGACATAGTCTCCATCCAGTTCTGACAAACACCTTAGATATGGGTGTGTGAAAGATCTCTTATAAAGGTATCCTCCCATTAAGCAGTACATAGCATACGTTGTCCTTTTGCGAGCTCCAGGTCCTTCTGCATGCTGCCCTGTTTTCAAGAAATGGACAATAGGTGTCCTCCAATCCGGCTCCTCCTCGATTGCTCCTATGTCCAGCGCTGAAGACCTGTCTTGTGCCGTCAAGATGGTAATCTTTCCGGTGGCGGACCCCTTTTCAGCAGAGCTGGCTAATTTCGCTAGATAGTCAGCCTTGTTATTCTTTGATCCTGGGATCTGCTCGATATGCAGTTCTGTGAATTTTCCTTTCAGCTCCTCCACCTGTTGTGCATACCGCTGCATTTTTTCATCTTTCACCTCATACGCTCCCATGACCTGCTGAATCACTAGCTGGGAGTCAGAATAAATTTCCGCTTTCTGAGCGCCTAACTCTGATAGCATCTGCAATCCTCTGATGAATGCCTCATATACTGCTTCATTATTAGATGCTTTAAATTCAAACTTGATGGCGAATTGGAGCTCCTCACCACCAGGTGATATGATTAAAATTCCTGCCCCACTGCCTTGTAGAGACGAGGATCCATCAACAAAAGCTTTCCAACTTTCGAGTTCTGCTCTCCTGGTTGTCTCTTGGATAAAGTCTGCAAGCGCTTGGGCCTTAATTGCAGTTCTTGGTTCGAACTCAACGTCATACTCACCTAACTCCACGACCCATTTCACCATCCTCCCAGACAGGTCTGGGCGGCTAAGAGTCTGTTTCAGGGGCTCGTTAGTGCGCACGATCACCTTATGAGATAGAAAGTATGGCCTTAGTCTTCTCACCGTGACCATCACAGTCAATGTCGACTTCTACAATTCTAAGTACCTCACTTCAGGTCCCTGCAGCATCTTGCTAACATAATAAATTGGCTTCTGCATCGTGCCTTCTTCTTTGATAAGAACTGAGCTAAGAGCCTGAGTTCCTACTGCGAAGTATAAAAAGAGGGTCTCTCCGGCCACTGGTTTAGTGAGGCGAGGTAGAGCTGCAAGATGAATTTTGAGCTCCTCAAATGCTTTTTGACAACCATCATTCCATTCAAACCTACCTCTCTTTCTTAGAATTTTGAAGAATGGGAAGCTTCTCTCAGCAGACCTGGAAATGAACCTGCTTAAGGCGGCTATCCGGCCATTCAACCTTTGAATTTCTTTTATATTGCGGGGTGGTTGCATATCCAGAACTGCCTTTACTTTTACCTTGTTTACTTCTATCCCATTCGGAGTTACCATGTATTCTAAGAAATTTCCGGACTGAACTCCGAAGGCACACTTCTCGGGATTTAGCCGAATGTTGTGCGCTCTGATGACAGCAAATGCTTCGCTTAAATCTGCTACATGGTCTTTTTCCTTCCAGCTCTTTACCAACATATCCTCTGATAAGTGGCACCAGCATTTTTTAATCCAAAGGGCATTTTTACATAACCAAAGGTTCCACATGCCACCACAAAGCAAGCTCTTTTGATGTCTTCGGGACTGAGGAAGATCTGATGATAGCCCTGATAGGCATCCATCATAGATAGCAGCTCGCAACCTGAAGTAGAATCTACAAGCTGGTCAATCCTAGGCAAAGGGTAGTGATCTTTAGGACAAACTTTGTTCAGGTCCCTAAAATCCATGCACATTCGCCATGAACCATTCCCTTTTTTAACCATGACTGCGTTTGACAACCATTCCGGGAACTGCACTTCGACTACATGTCCCGCTTCCAAGAGCTTCACTACCTCTTCTCTTATTACCTTATCCTTTTCTGGACCGAATATCCTCAGCTTTTGCTTGACGGGCTTTGCTTCTGGGTCCACATTGAGCCGATGAACTGCCACCTTTGGATCAATGCCCACCAGATCTTGAGGTTTGAAGGCAAAGAGGTCTGCATTTTTTCTCAAACATCTAATTACTTCATCTGTCAAGATCTGGTTCATTTTAGACCCTATTCTCGTTGTATATCCATTCCTTCCTTCGAATAACTCAACGGGCATGAGCTCCTCCTCTGGCCTAATTTGAGTTATTGGATCTTCTTCCATCATTTTAGCAGCCTTGAGCTTTTTTCCCACAGGGTCATCACCTCTGTTCAAGTCTTTAAAAATCGCGCGACTAGCTTCTTTCACAGTTTCCACATAGCATTTTCTGGAGCAGCTTTGATTTCCTAGGACCTCACCGACTTCTTCCCCTACTGGAAACTTAATCTTCATGTGAAAAGTTGACACTATGGCCTGGAAGAGATTAAGGGAAGGTCTTCCCAAGATGACATTATAGGATGACGGGGCGTCTACTATCAAGAACTTAATCATTCGCACCCTCTGTAGAGGGTAGCTCCCAATTTGGACCTGAAGCAGGACCTCTCCCAAGGGCTGAACAGATCCTCCCGTGAAACCAAATAGTGCGGTTTCCACTGGTTTCAGCTCAACATTCAGGTCCATTTTTTCAAAGCAACTCTTAAACATGATGTCAGCTGAGCTCCCCGTATCCACAAAAACTCTTGCTACGTCGTAACCCCCTACCTCGGCAGTGATGACCAACGCGTCGTTATGAGGTCTTAGCACCATTCCTTCGTCCTTCAGTCCAAAACTGATTTCAGGGGAGTTACTTAGCCCTCCCACCTCTTGCATTTCTCTTTCAGACCAAGCATGAGCAGCTATGGCTGAAGTTTTCCTTGCTCTGTGAGAGTCCCCATCTGTAGGTCCCCCCACGATCATTTGAATGAAACCTTTCTTTTGACTGGGGCCATCCTTTCTTTGGAGCTCATTTTCTTCCTTCTCTCGTTCACCCTCTACCTTTCTTTTATATCCTCGGTCCCTGTCCCTCCTAACAAATTCTTTTAGGTGACCCTCTTGGACCAACCTCTCAATTGCCCCTTTTAGAGTAAAGCAATTGTTGGTGTCATGTCCATAGTTATTATGGAACCTACAATATAAGTTCGACTTAGGGTGTCGTGGACCTGCTCTGGCGGATGGTGGGCACCTAAAGCTTGGCAGCTCCGCAGCGATAGGAAGGAGCTCTGAAGGCTCCCGCGTTAAAGGTGTATAACGATCGTGACCTCCATGTCCAGATCTATTCTTTGATTCTTTTATAGCATTTTCCCCGCCTTTCTTACCCTGCTCTTTTTTTGATGAGGTCCTTCCCTCGTCTTTTTTCACCTCTCTTACCTCCTCTAGGTTTATATACTTGTCGGCTCTTTCTAGAAGTTCGTTGAAAGTTCTTCGGGGACGTTTAGCCAAGGACCTAAAAAAGTCCTCGTCCCTCAATCCCTGAGCCAAAGCGTTGATTTTCACGTCGTCCGTAGTTGTAGGGACTTCTAGAGCTGAAGTATTAAATCTTGAGAGATACTTTCTTAGGCTCTCCCCTGGCTTCTGTTTTATCCCCAAAAGAGTTAACGGGGTTTTCACCAATCTCTTTGCACTAGCAAACTGATGCAAGGAAAGGGAACTGAACTCCTTGAATGAATTGATTGTGGCCACCGGGAGCTGACTAAACCACTGCTGAGCTGATTTGGTTAGAGTTGTGAGAAAAACTCGACATTTCACTCCATCCGAGTACTGATGGAGAAGAGCTCCATTTTCGAACCTCAGCAAGTGCTCTTGAGGATCTGTCCTTCCGTCATATTCGAATGTCAGGGCCTTAAACCCATGAGGCAAAGGATCATCCAAAATTTCTTGAGTAAATGGAGATCCCAAAGGTTTCAGAGCTGAATTTTCTAGGTGATTGTATCTCTCCTTCATTTTTTCTATCTCCTTCTTTAGTGCGCCAATTTCAGTGGCAGCACTAGATTCCTCTATCCAGGAGCTATCTGTTTCTACTACAGTGATATTTTCTGCCTGCCTCATATCCTTTCTGAGAACTCCCTCTCCTCGTGGAGGAGGTATAGATTCTGCAAGCTCTGGATTTGGCGTTAGAGTGGGGTTCATAGGACGTTTTCCAACTCTAGTTTTCGGGGACACTCTCGCTCCCAATAGAGCGCGACTCACTTCTTGGGTAATTAAATTTCTGAGCTGCTCAGTAGTCAGCATGATAGTGGACTGTGACCCGCTCTGTAACGAGTTTTGAGTTCCACTTCCTCCCGCCTCTGTTGCAGGATCGGGAGCATTGAGCTCCGGATCAGTGTCCTTTTCCTTCTGGAAATCAGCATCCAGGTCTCGAGATATTTGATTCTCCATTTGACTATAAAGATTGGTTCCCATTTCCAGCATTTAGAATTTCTCATAGAATATCATCATATACTTAAAACATGATTAAAAGCTAAGAGAAAACTCATAAACACCTGTTATTCCTATTTTTAATATTTATCCGTCTCATCTAAGCGTTATTCATAAATCGATTAAGCCTGGTTGCACTTATCTCGCATTCCTCCAGCCTATTAGTTCTATAACATACCATAATACATGCATAAAACAACCAGGATGCCCTTTTAGAGGGGATTCCTGATTATACAACTTTTACCAAACATATTCTCATGATAACGTGAGATAGTTTTTGAGGAAAAGCGCATAATCAATAATTGCTTATCATCCAAATCTCATGAAAAACTCACGTCTCAACTCTCTCTCTTTTTATGTTTTTTTTTTAAACGAAAATGACACTTATTCCACTTCATTCTTGCACATATCCATATCATTTTGGGCAGAAAGAACAAGACACAGGCAAAAATTCAGGAAAACCTCACGTCTTAGTCAGGATTTCCCACAGACGGCGCCAGTTGATGTGGATGAAATAAATCCACCTCTCAACAATTAAAAAGCATTATGAATATCATGAGAATTACCTATAAAGTCCTCCAAATTTGCTCCTTCAAAGATGATAACCACATGCTCCGCGCGTTCTCCGAGCCTGCAATGAACCCGTCGGGGGAGCTCCCGGCGACGGGTCTCCGACGCTCAAGTCAGATGATGGATCGAAGCCAAAAAACTAGCAATGTAAAGAGTGTGTGAACGTGTGTGTAATATGAGTGATGATACCTTTTTCCACAAGAAATTCACTAGTATTTATACTTTTAATTATTAGGGTATTTATGTCATTTGAAGTCTTGCACGGTAGCCACTGATATTGCGCCACGTAGGCGTACTATGCCTGGCACCCTCCGATTCTATCAGATTTTGGTGGTACAGTTAGTTAACTATGTATATATATACATATTGGGCTTGGACAGACTCCTGAGCACACCTGCAAGTGGTTCTCATTCAGGACAGGAATCAGTTATTCAAGGTTATAATATATTTCACGTCGTCTATCACTGAATTCCAGATCTGATCGTAACGCTGAGGTTGGGGCAGAGCTAAGTCTGAATATTTCAGCTTTCTCAGGAATTGGCCTAACTGATGCCTACGGACCAGAGCTGGTTGAGACCAATCCGATTCATGCTACATATATTGAGTCTCCCTTTCATATTTCTCTAATTTATTTGGGCTTATTTCATTGGTAGGCCCACATATAGCAAAAGTGACATTCGTTCATTCATTGATAAGCCCAATTAACAAATATGCCCTATCAATATGAATATCTTCAAATTAATTATCCTCATTATTACACATCCATCCATGCAGGTTTATTTTCAGGTTTTTGGTGATATTATATTAAATTATTAATATTGTTGCTGTGGCCTTGTGGGTGGTGGTGTTGTTGGGTAGGTTTCCTATGGAGCACCGAACAGCTAGCTAGATTCATGTTTGTACAAAGTATTTAGTATATAAAGTACTCGAATTTAAAAAGTAGGGACATACTACATGTAGTCAGGGTGTTGCAAGGTGTCGTAATGATTACTATAGTCAGTTCACTACAGGAAATCTAAAGGATTAAACTTGATGACCTGTTACTTTTTGTACAATTTACGACATGTATTCATCGTATGTGTCGTAATGTATCATAAATTTATATTTTCTATTAAAGTAAATCAATTAAAATATATTATTGTAAAATTACATTTTTATCCTTATACAATAAAATAATTTATTATATTTATTAATGTAATTAAAATATGTAATGTTAAAATTACATATTTACCCTTATGATATTAATAAAATTAATAACAAAAAATAAATCAAAACAATTTATTAACCAAAAAAACAAATCAAATTAAATCTTAAAGAAATCAAATTCATTAAAATCTAGTTAATACATGCGTTTTCAATTTCATTTTTTTTTCTCCCTGCGACCCATCATCCGTCGCCTGCCAGCCTCCGCCGCTCAGCTTCCGCGCTGTCTGCCAGCCGCCGCCGACTAATTCTGAAATTCTTGTTAGAATTTTCGATTTTCTCTGATTGATTTTGTTTACAAGTTCTATGCTCGATTTCTTGAATTCTACACTCAAACTTGGGGTTGTTAAAATTGGGGTTGAGTTGTTTAGTAGTAATTATTTTTTAAATTGACTCAAATCAAATAGAAACTTGATTGATCAACAAGTGTTCGACAAAATGCCTCAAAAAAAAATTTGCAACTGAATTTAGCAAATGAAGTGGGGACGACAAAAAACCTAATTTCTAATTTCAGATTAGTATTATTATCACACTATGTAGGGAATATACTGTGGATGCGTGATGTTTGAGTTTTTGTATTTATCATAAGTTTAAAAAAGAATGCTACTGAAGCAATTGTATATTTTAATGCCTCGTTCAAGTTAATGAAGAATAGAATGACATCTCAAATTCTCTTGAATTTCATTTTCTGTGGGAGAACTCATTCTACAAACTTCATTAAGAATGTGCCAGACTAGATGGAAGGGAATTGGGGACGATAAAAAACCTAATTTCTAATTTAACTAATCTATTATTTAATTATTATTTGGATTGGTTTATTTAATTTTTAAAATAATAATATTTGTATAAAAAAGGGTAGAACGGTAATTTGACCTAATATATATATGTATATATTTTAAAAATAATTTAAATAAAAGAAGGTAATATAGTAAATAACATAATACAATTTAAAAAATGATATAAATAACTTAAATCTGTATAACAGGTAGCAGGTCGTTACGACATTTACGACGCCATGTGGCGCGATTCGACAAAGTGACTATGTAGTCACTTTGTAAAATTTGACTACCGTGAGAATTGCCCTAAAAGGTAATAGATTTTTATGTATTAATTCTTCTTAAAATTATTAAACTAATTAAATAGTATTATGAAGCAGTGCCAGTCCTTTGGGTGTCCAGAGTGTGTTGGCGCACTAAACTATACTCCCTCCGTCCCACAAGTGTTTGCACCACAAAGTGGGTACACTTTTTAAGAAAAAAGTGTAATGAGTGAATTATTGAGGGTTACTTTTGTAAAGTTATATTAATAAAGTAAAAAGGTGATTGGAAAAAGGGAAAAAATAATAACATTTTGTGTAAATATGTGAATATTGTGAGGGTGGAGTTTATGAGAGAGTTTCCTTTTATAGGTGTGCAAACAATTATGGGACGGACAAATAAAGTAAGTGTGCAAACACTTGAGGGAGTATAAGAGTTAGTAAAATGTTGTAGTTACTTACTTCAATTACATATCGGCTAATTAACATCATTGGTTTGCACATCCGTACGTGTTTAAAGACTTGGATAGCTTTAAAGACTTGGATAGCTCATCAGTCTTCACTCACACATCACCTATACGGCTATACATCTTATTTTTTAATTAATAAAATTATCATCATATTAATAATTATATTTTATTTACTCCCTCAATTCAAAAAATATTATTTGTTTATCATATTATGATGGATCGACCTATAAATAATTAAATATTGAAAAATGATTTTTATTGGGTCTTATACTTAGCTCTCTCTTGAGATGGGCTGTTAAGCCCAATTGAGCGACAATAAGGCTTTTAAGGGTGCGACTAAAGGCACACACGAATCCTATGAGTACACCCATCAAATCTTTTTTTTTTTTTATCACAAAGGGGTATGCGAAATGTCGTTTGTACCCTTCCTGCATTTTTTTTAAAAATGGACGGATGTGAACACCCATTCATTCCATTTCACACCCGATTCATCATTTCACACCGGAATAATCCGGATCCCCACCAAAATAATCACCATAAGTTTGATAAAAGAAATCCTATAAAACCAAAATTTCAACAACAAAAATAAAATCTTAATATGTTCAAAAACATTACCCAAACAAAGTTGAGATGTCCGAAAATTTTTAATGAACAAACTCAATATGTTCGAAAAAAATTTCAAAACAACTTAAATTTGTCCGGAAAAAAAGATCGAACATCTTGTTCGAAAATAAATTCAAAACAAAGTCAATATGTTCGAAAAAAATTTCAATTCCAAAACAAACACAGATTATTCGAAA
Source organism: Galeopsis tetrahit (assembly GCA_963675135.1). Classification (NCBI taxonomy): domain Eukaryota; kingdom Viridiplantae; phylum Streptophyta; class Magnoliopsida; order Lamiales; family Lamiaceae; genus Galeopsis; species Galeopsis tetrahit. Next base: position 76,250,891 of record OY776123.1, read on the forward strand.
AAAAATTCAAAACAAAGTCAATACGTTCGAAAATTTTACAAGAACAAGGTTAAGATGTTCGAAATTTTTTCATGAACAAACTCAATATGTTCGAAAAAAATACATGAACAACTATAATTTCATTTGTCCGAAAAAAAAAAGATCGAGCATCTTGTTCGAAATTTTTTTTAGAACAAACTCAAGTTGTTCGAAAATTTCTACAAAACAAACAGAAATTGTTCGAATTTGTTTCCTTGTTCGGAAGAAATTCCCGAACAACATCCAAAAACCCTACTTTTCAAATTTTCAGAAACCTAATTTTTTTATTTTTTCTAGAAACTAAACTTACCACACCACAAAACTGGGCCCAAAACGCGAGGAAGTAGGCGAGGGAAAAACCCTCAGAAACCATTGCAGCGACGGAGTACGCAAGGGAATCTCTCCCTCGCTAAGATGTTCCTCGCTAACGAGTACGCGAGGGATTTCTAAAAACGCTCGTTAATCAGTGAGGGAAAACGCGCTCGTCAATTCCCGAGGGAAAATTCCCTCGCCCACTCGCGAGTAAATATTCGTCGCCCATTAGCGAGGGAAACGTGCCCTCGTTAATTAGCGAGGGTCGATCCCTCGCGAATCCAATTTTGGAATTAATTCACATATTGAAGCGGTGCGGCGGCGGCGAGAGGCACGAACGGCTGCGAAGGGGAGGGGGAGAGGGAGGGGTTGCGGCCGCGAAGGGGGGGGGGAGAGAGTGCTGCGCAGTGGGCCTCTGCGATGAGGTGGAAGGCGTGGGCGGCGTGGGCCACCGCGACGAAGTGGAGAGGTAGGCGGCGCTGCTGCGCCGCGCCGACGTGAAGAGAGGCCCGCGTCGCGGTGACGGAGGGAAGAGGAGTGCCGGAGGTGGCCAAAATGGAGGTGGGTGTCCTGAATCTGAGAAGAGAAGAATGAATTAGGGTTTTAATTGAGAGAATGGTAATTTTGGGATTTTCACGTGGGTGTCCTCATCCCATTGTGTGTGTACTCAGTCAGTGGGTGTCCTCATAGCATTGGTGTGTGCCTTTAGCCGCGCCCGGCTTTTAATTAGAAACCATATCCTTTTATTTATGTGATTATGACCGACTTACTATGCATATCCTTGGGTGTGGGTTATATGCCCCTCCAAATATGTTAGATACACTCCTCTGATACACTAACTCCTCTCAGAACACACTTAAACATACTTAACATAGATGCACTTTCCTAAATTACATATTATACCTTTTATCTTAAGGTATGATAAATACACACTCCCATAAAACTCTACTTTTTCTCTTTTTTTCTCCAAACCAACTGTCTTCTTCCTTAATTAATGCCACAACCGACCAGCACTGCCCACCTACCGCTCAAGACGCCCACCGTCCTACACCTCCCGCCGCCCAGCCGCAGCGCCCCCTCTACCTTCCCTTTTTTTTTCCTGCTTCGATGCCTAACCTCGTCGTTTGCCGCCTGCCCTCACGCCGCCCACGACCTCAATACCAAGTGCATTTTTTTTCTTTCTTCTACATCGGCCGGTCGCCCCCTCCTCCATGATCCCCTCTTGCTGTTCCCACCTTCTTCCTCATCTTTCTTCAAAAAGGTGGGTTTTTTTTTTTTCATTTTCGACAAGAATTTGTCGACCACAATGTGTACGTGGTCGACAATTTCTTGTCGAAAATTCATATATATTTTTTTAAATTCAATAAAATGTTGTCGTTAAGGTTGTTTTTCGTCATTGATTCTCGAGCTAAAAGTCATTAGTGACATAAAAGAATTAATGACAGGGTCAGTCACTAAAAGTCAATTTTTGTCATTAAAAACTTTTAGTTAGAAAAATTATATACAATGACATAATTTCTGTCATTAAAAGTCAACTTTCTTGTAGTGTCGAACAGCTTTGTGAGGAGCCATTTTTCACCGACCGATTAAGGCCAGTCTCGTAATTTTGATTTGCATTCAATTTGGACGTACCAATGGCATTTTGCACCATTAATGCAACAAATATCACCCTTAATAAATTGTTTTAGAATTGAACAAATGGAGTAGTTAATTATTATAAGAAATAGGGAATAGCCTAGCTAATTTAATTCTGCACCGGTCCGATCGATCAGTACGTACTTGATGAAATTGTCGGAGGTGTCCATAAACGAAATTAATAGAATTTGTTGTGTATTCTGATAAATAGTAATTCTAGCTGCATGCAGAAAATGCAATAAATAATAAATTCAGAACAATTAATTAGGTTCAACAGGGTAGACAGTTTTCCCCGACCACATATTACTCAATGTGTGAAGAAGATATGAAGCTGGAAATTAATATTACTGCAGAGAAATTGGTAGCATTTTTAATGCATTATTATATATTTTCCCTTAATTTTTCGAGTACGTATTGTAATTATTAGATTGTACGTACTGTTCATCACGTTGTAAATGTATATATTTTTCTGAATTACAGGTCAGAAATATTGAAGCTGGTGCAGGGTCTGCGTAACATTTAATTTTGTTTGTTGCCAAAAATAAATAACTTCCTGTATATAGGTATGGCCATCCCTTTCCAAGAGTCCTTGAGTTAATCGTGTAGAATTAAATTATTTATTTTTATTATATATCTATCTATCGCCTTTACATATTACCACCTGCGCGCTGATTCCTTTCATGCACGATTCCTTATAGGGAGGGAGCTAGGGAGGGTCCCTGCGACTCTGATCGAGGTTTTTACGTATCAGTAAAGACGACGACGGTACATGCATTTGTTAGTACGTCGCCTGTGCGTTGTACCTGTATATATATATAATATTAACTTCATGTATATTAATTATATATATAATGTGTAATTCTTATTTGTGTTGTCTTAATATAATCGATGAACTAATTATTCCGATACTTGTAAATACGATCGATGATCATGTGGCTCAAACTTCTATACGATTATATTAATGATCTGATTATACTCCGGCGTATATATATAATATATGAAACTTAGCTTTCACTTAATTAGTTGAAGCTATATAGAGGAATGAATATATATTTTGGAATTTGGACCTACGTTTCATGCATGCTTTCTTCTTTCACTACAGCTCTGTCGACGGTAAATATAATTAATTATATTTATATAAAAATATCAAACACTACTTGTCAATTATAATTACTATATTACTCCTATGGATATATATATATATATATATATATATATATATATATATTTCAAATGACTAACACATGCGTGGAACCAGTGCACATGTATAATTGATATTTTTTCAATAAAACTGTGAAAACAACTAATTATCTCATGACCTTTTGGTAAAATATACTCCGTAATAACTAATACGGAGTATATAACGTACATTTAAAAAAAACATATGAGTTGTAAATTAAAGTATAACATGGTGCATAAACGTATATGTCTATTTTAATTGGTCTTATGATTCTATGAATTAACCATTCACATATATTAAAACTTAAAACTCTCATATATATATATATATACACACCATTTGTATGATACAACCGTACGCAATTATCATTTTTTTACCATGTAATGTTACTTTTAAATTTTAATTACCTTCAAGTTGATATTTTATTATTGAGGGGCTATATTTTTTTGCATATATATAAAAGACGGACGGAACTCCGCTATGTTATTTAAGTCATATTTAATTTCTTTAAAATATAGTAGTATTTGAATTGGGGCTCCATTAATTTACATATCATTAATATGTTAATTTTCTTGTCTATTTTGTTTTAGGAGATGTTTTTTGTGAGACTACCTTTCATTTCATCAGACCAAATTATATTTTTGAACTATTTTCAATTTTTTATCACATGAAAATATTGATCCGTTTGATTTTAATAATTAATTGCAAATCCAGCTTTCATGTACGTAATCACGTGCCTGCAGATATGAAGTACTCCCTCCGTCCCAAGATTTTTTACACACTTTGACCGACACGAAAATTAAGAAAATAGAATAAAGTGATGTGTAAAGTAAAATAAAGGAGGGGTATTATTGGTAATTCATTGATTAAAGTGAAGTGATTTGACTAAAGGGAAGGAAAAGTAAAATAAAATAGGGGTATTATTGGTAATTCATTATGTAAGTTGTTTCCTTTTTTGGAGTGTGTAAAAAATGTTGGGACGCCCATTAAGGAAAGTGTGTAAAAAATCTTGGGACGGAGGGAGTAGTAAATAATACTCCTAGTAATAGTATTTTTACTGTTTTTCAATGGCTAACTGAATTTACGAACAACTCATTAAGAATTTACCTCTCTGCCATTATGTCTCAAAATCAATTTCGTGCTTTGCAGATGTGATATGACCAATCGTATAACAAGTTTAATTCTTGCACAGAGGATTGATGGGGAATTCATTCCTAGCTCAGACATTTTATTGTTGACCATTTTATTTCATTCAAGGCGTGGAAGTTTATAGTACTTCACAATTATTTTTAAAATATATAGAGGGACGTTTCACATCTCCAATTGGATTTTTTTTTTCCTATTAAAAAGGATATACCCTTTCCGTTTAAAAAAAATAATCAACCTTCTTGATAACGTTTAAGTGTTTCGAGAGTACTTTTCGATTTCAATTTTACCATGATCTTCAATTCATTTTATTTATAATTGGTTCAACATAATATACACATTTAGATTCCGCAGTTATATATATATATATATATATATATATATAAAAATTAACCAGCTCAGTGCCCTCACACACCACCTCAGAGCTCGTTTGATTAAGCTTATTTAAAAAAATTATAAGCTCTAAAATTTTATAAGATGTACAGTAATTTTTAATGTTTTGACTAGTAAAATTTTGAAGTTCTTTGATAATTTAAGAGACATGTTTTTAATTCTAATTTTAACATAAAATAATTATATTTTGTTTATGTTGAGGCATCCGTGGTGTGTAGTGTAAGTGGGCTGGGTGATTTTAGTGTACCTTAACTTATTTAGAAAAAAAAATTCAAAAAAAAAATTATTTAGAAAAATAAGTTGAGGTATAAGTACTTATTAAATAATTATTTTTAGCTTATAAAGTGTAAAACAGTTATTTTAAAATCTTATAAATTGTTATAAGCTCACCCAAAATAGACTTTTAATTAATCTTCTAGACAACTGCTCCACCACATTTTTATTTTCTTTTTCAATTTAACCTAATTGAATCACCTTGGACCAATAATCATTTTCCTTACCTCAAATTTTATTTTCGTTACTCCTTTGTCGGAAGTTCCCATTTTGAAATTAACATTTTTTGTAATCTCTCGCGACTTTCATGCTTCGCCAACCTGAGTCCAGTCAAATATTCCTGACTATTCAAGGGTCGTGTTTGTATCAATTTTTGTACCCCATACTATCAATTCCTTTACACTGATGTCCTAATTTGTAATTTGAATTTGTGTGTCAATCGCTAGCACTATATATGCATTTGCAATTCTGTTACTTCCCAGTTGGTTTTTTTTCATATATATACCATCCAATATTTCATTTCTCCGACTCCATATGTTTGGATCATCAATTGTCAATTTCGTATACCACAACTTCGATTTTTTTTCGTAGTCTGAGCGCCACCACCACCCACAAATCCTATAAATCAAGTACGTACTCTTTACAAGCAAATGGGATCTTAAATAAATGAAACATAACTTTTGTTCTGATTATCACTAGACCGTAGTCTCACAAAATTACGGAATGAGATCACTTGTTCCAATTTTAGTGTTCCACATCTTATTCCATTACATGGATGATTGACATGGGTCATGTTAAAAAATACTTCCTCCGTCCGCCTATAAGTGTTACGTTACTTTTTGGCACAAAGATTAAGAAAAGTGATTAAATAATAGATATAGTACAAGTGATGTGATTGAGAGAGGAGAGAGATAGAGAGAAAAATTAAGATATAAAGTGAAGTGTAAAAAAAAGTACTTACCAAAAAAGGTATGGGAAACTTATAGGCGGACGGACCAAAATAGTAAAATGGGAAGCTTATAGGCGGACGGAGGGAGTATGCCTAGTGGTGTAGGCTTGGGACTTAGGAGTATGCTCCTCTAGGTCTCAGGTTCGAAACCCCTAAGGTGCAAACAATTTCTATGGGGCCATGTCCATACAGAGCACAAAGCTCTGGCTTTAAACGGGACCCCCGCAAGTGGGCGGTGGGATTGATCCCCTCGGATTAGTCGGTCTTTGACCGGATACCGTGGCATCAAAAAAAAAATAGGCGGACATAGGGAGTAATCCATTCTTGTAATATTTAAAGGTGACAAATATTAAGACCGGATACCGTGGCATCAAAAAAAAAATAGGCGGACATAGGGAGTAATCCATTCTTGTAATATTTAAAGGTGACAAATGTTAAAAATCAAATACTGTTAATAGAATATCAGTGTTAATTCGAAAAATGAAAAAATTACTAGTTTCTAGGAGCACCACTGATTTAAATGATAAGACAAAAGGAAATTCCAAACATTAACTATCAACCATCACTATTAAACATCATTTTCAACTACGCATTAACAAATATATTTTTTAAATCGGTGGTGTATATTCTGTTATATTTGAATTGGGATTCTAAAAAAAAAAAGGTGTCTTAAATTGAGTCTGATAGAGTGATGGTGATAGCTGCTAAATTGAGAGTGAAAAATCATTTTCCCTTATCAGAGGACAGAGATGGCCCAAAAAAGATAAGCGTTTTTTTACAGAAAATTAAATTTAAAGAAAATACTAACGAGTAGTAATGTCAACTACTCGTTTATTTTAGTATTAATTTTCCAACCACTCATGAACCCTTGCAATAACTCGTTGTTGGGGTATGGCATTGGCGGGTGATCTCACTAAATTCAAGGAATTCAATTAATGATTGCAAGCTAATAGTACTGACACCATCCCCACTTATAAATTAGGGAGTAATTCATTAATCTCCTCGCTATTTCCATAGATTAATTAATGACTTTTTTTATTAAATCATGAAGTTTTATACTCCAGTTAATAAAATTATCAGTTTATGATCTAAAAGATTTTACTCATATTCATTCAGAATCTAAAAATAATTAAATTAATAATTTTACTAACTTTCTGAACGGAGGAATTTTAATATCATGGAACAATTTAATTATACTCTCCTGTTTCAATATGATTGGCACTATTTGACCAACACGATTTTTAAGAAAAGTAATTTAGTGATTGATGAAATAGAATAAAAGATAGATATTTTAAGTGATTTAGTAAGATATAAAGTGACCCTCTCCCTATCCTCTCTCTTTTGTGTAGAAGCTATGTAGATCAATCTGCTGTTGTTCAGATTTGGTTCGTCGACTTCTTACGGTTTTACTGTCGTCGGTCCATTGCCCATCCGCCTTCTGTTCGCCGGCTAGGTCCGGCAGCTGTCCAAATTCGCCGCTGCCGTAGCCGCTCAGTTCCATTAATTGTCGTCCAGATTCGCCTTCGTCGTCCCTCCGGTTTTATGTTTTTCTTTTAACTCGTTTTATGTAGGTTTTTTTAGGATTTAATTGGGATCAATGGATGGTTTACCCTAACGGAGCTACGGTGACCATTTGGGTGAGTGTCCCGTTGATCCCGTTTTATTTCTCTACTTTTTTTTTTTCCTATTTTTTTTCGTTTCTTAGTTTTTTGTTTTGTTGGCTTTTGAGCCTTGTGTCCCTTTATAGAGCTTCTGTGTTCTGGTGGTTTTTTTTTTAGTAGACCTTTGGCCTTAGGATATTCGTATTTGGTGGAGTTTTGTCTCTATTTTTTTGTCTCTTTCTTTTGATAGGAGAACACTTTAGTGTGGAGTTTTTTTTTTTTTTTCATATTGAAATTGGAGATCTGGTTGTCATTACGAGACAAAGGGTACACTCACTTTTCTTTCCTCGCGATTGGATGGGTAGCGATACCATAGGAATCGATTGATTTGAAGATCATGAGTGTGAGCGTTAAATTGTATTGTATGATTTATTGATCTTGTAAACTCTTTAAAAAAAAGGTAAGATGTAAAGTTCATGAATTTAGAAATGTATAAAGTAAAATATAGGTAAAAATAAGTGATAATTTTAAAAATAAAATAATATTATAAAGATAATAATTTTATAAAAGTATTTTCATATTGAAGTATGCAAGACGCTCAAATAAAAAAATGTTTAAGTGGTCATAGAAGTCAAAATAAGAAAAATAATTGTTAATGCGTTGACATGGAAACCAACCGGAGAGTTTTTTTTTTTTTTTTTCTAGTCAAATCCAACAAAAAAACTACCAGTAGCAATTTGTTTGGTTGTAATATTAATTTAATATATCCGTATGAAATCACTAATAATTAGTGGTGTGAGTTTTTGGGTCCATAAAAAAACAACGTACACCTCTATTTGAAAACTGTTGAGTTGAAATGTTTACCGTTGGAAAAATTGTGGATTCCCATGGGGCAATTGTACGGAGTACCATTTTAATTTTTTCCCTTAGTCCATTTGACAAACTTATCCGTTCAACCGTTCATCTAAACGATTTTCAATTAGACATTCTTTTTAGGTTTAGTCTAATATGGACTCGAGTGTATAGTATACACTCGAGTCCCACATATACAGGGGCGGACGCACGCATTACATGGGGGTGGCCATGCTTTTTTCATTTTATTACTGTGGTATGTAGTGTATCAATATTTTATTACTATTGTATAACTCTGAAAATTTTTGATCAAACAAAGTAATTAATGGGCTCAAGTTATTAAAATTCAAAATAAAATGAAGTGGGCTGCTGCCCAACATGCATTGTAATTTAATTAATTTGTGGTAGCCATATATTTTTAGCCTCAATTAATTTTTTTTAATTACATAAAATATTTAAAAAATAAATAAAGGGATACAGAATGAAAATATAGGAGTAAAAAAGGTTTGTTTTAGTCTAATACTTTGTCTACGGTACAATTTTAATTAAAAAATATTTACCTTTATAAATAAAATTTAATATTAAAAAATTTGTCCAATTTTAACATTAAAAAAAGAAGACTTAATCTCAATTTTATTCTAGACAATCTATTGGATCGTAGTATATATTGAAAAATAAATAGAAAAAAATTATGGAGTACAAACTATCCATTGTTAACGATTTTCGTGATAGTCGTGAAAGAATTTTAGATTTTAATATATTGAGGATATAATTATGTATTTTGAGATATTTAACTATATATACTAATATATCTAGATTTAATTATAAAATACCAAATTTTATTTTATCGGCCCCCCTTAACCTACAATCCTGGGTCCGCTCCTGCACATATATATATATATTTTTCGCATGCTGCTTTAAGAGGAACAGCCATTAATTGATGATGATGGAGGATTAATACTATCTCCCCAACAACACATTTTTGAGGAACCCATTAGTGACGGCGGCCGGAATACGGCGGAGGAACCATCACTAGGGAGGAGGAACCCATATATTGCATATTAATCTGAGGAAAAGACTAGCCAGGGGGTAGACTACATATATAGTTAGGTTTTCCTTTTTTTCTCTTTTTTTTTTTGTTAATTAAAAAATTGCACTACAATATTTACATAAGTTCGTATAATTAAAAAGTGAAACATAATATTTCTGAAACGTGCAAGTGAAAAGTGCATCACACTATTAATGAAAAGTATAAATCAATATAACTAAAAAGTGCAACACAATATTACTGAAACGTGCAAGTCAGTATACTACAAAAGTGCAGCACAATATTAATGAAAAGTGTAAGTCACTATAATTGAAAAGTGTAAGTTCCTATAACTGAAAAGTACAACACAATGTTATTAAAAAGTGCAAGTTAATATAACTGAAAAATGCAACACAATATTAGTGAAAAGTGTAAGTCATTATAACTGAAAAGTGCAACACAATATTACTAAAAAGTGTAAGTTTTTATAAATAAAAATATTATTGTAAGAAAAGTGTAATATCGTTTATTAAAAAGTGTAAGTCACGTAACTGAAAAGTACACCAAAATTAAAATAAGAAAATGTTGAGGGTTGGATTCGAACCCGGGTTGTTATAGTAAAATAAAAAAAGTCCTACCATTAAGTTATAACCAAATTATGTGAAATATTCGCATATTCTTATATATATTTAAAATCTGGACTCGAGTGCACAACATGCACTCGAGTCCATACTAGACCTACCCTTCTTTTTAAAACTTTTCGACATCGAAGTTTGTTAGATTTTCAATTAGACATTCTTTTTAAAACTTTTCGACATCGAAGTTCAATCGAACATACATTTTCAATTGGAATCGATACTTCGAGTAAAACACGTGATTTTTTTCATGATGTATAACTTTTTTGATATAAGTGTATCATTTAAGGAGTGGAAACGAGGTAAAATTCTATTGTTTAAGGGATGAAATATTAAAATAAAAATAAAAAATTTAGACGTCGCCATTCCGTCCAACTATCAATTTTCAATTTCTGTAAATCTTGAATACTCCCTCCGTCCCAAGATTTTATGCACACTTTCCTTAACGGGCGTCCCAACATTTTTTGCACACTCCAAAAAAAGGAAACAATAATACCAATAATACCCCTCCTTTATTTTACCTTTAATCAAATCTTTTTCACTTTAATCAATGAATTACCAATAATACCCCTCATTTATTTATCTTACACATCACTTTATTCTATTTTCTTAATCTCCGTGTCGGTCAAAGTGTGCATAAAATCCTGGAACGGAGGGAGTATGACATATTTATCTATATGATCTTCATATTATTACAAAAATAATTAAGGAAAATTTTGAAATTTAAAATTTAATTCTCCTAGTAAATTAGTACAAAATACAACTATTTCGAGACAAAAAATATTTTCTAAAAGGGGAAATAATAAATGAAACACAAAGAATAATTAACATGTCCTTCAAAAATAATATAAAAAATTAACATGTAAAATAAAATGAATGAAAATGAACATGGCTGAATTAAGGAGTAGTTGGCGGTTGTTTGAGAATTAAATGACGTTCTTGCGTTTTCCTCAAAGTCCTCCTCATTTTAAATAATAAATAAAAATTTATGGTATTTCACAATCCCACCCATGACTCGTGTTCTAGATAGTAAGACTAGCTAACACGTCTCGTCAACTTGTTGAGATAATTTAAAACCAGTTTATCACATTAGAGCTAATTTAATAGGATAGAGTAACTAAAATAGACGGGTAATTAGATTTAAGATAAATGCTGAATAATGATCTAAAATTAATTAACTTTTGATCATATAGATGTTGAATCATGTCTAAATTTAAATTTTTATCCAACACGCAAAAGTACAATTAATTGCGTGCATACAAATGTGTATGACTAAAAGAAATATTATTTATAATTGAATTTGAATAAATTGCGAGCAGAACATATATATCTCAACATACCTACCAAATGAGATTTTAATACTTCTTTGGTCGGACAAAAGCAATTGTATTAATAGCACGGGGATGTTAGTTTTGGAATGAGAAATTCAGATTTGAAATTTTGAAATCTAACACATATTTTAGTTTGGGATATATTAAATTCAAATTTTAAAATTCTACCTTACAAATACCAATAAATTCTACAAAAGTCAACTTTATGAATATCTACAAACTCTCTCTATATACATACGTATCAAATCTATATAAATATTTATAATCTTATACTATAAATTTAATCATAACCTACTTAAATTTCAAAACAAACCAAAAACATACCATCAAATTTCAAAATCTACTAAATTTTGAAATTCGTATTTTAAAATTCTCAAAATTTCAAAACAATACTCTCTAGAAAATAAGAAATAACAAAAAAAAAAAAAAATCATCACAGCATCAAATGTTACCGGATATTAACACCCCCGCGGCCCTACTAATTACATTCTTAAATTTGATAGCTAATCGTGAAAAGAAAATTTGTAGCATCTCTTTTTCTTTAACGTACGTATAAGCAACTTCAAATTCTTGCTTTAATTTCGGTCATTAATTTAATTTATACATAAACTCTTCCTTACATCTCCTAAACTCTTCTTTTTAAAATTTTGCATTCATGTGAAAATTTGCATTTTTTTATTATATTATAGTATTAAATTTATTTATTTAATCTTGACATTTTTTCTTTGGATCAGTTAGGTTAACAAACTTAAATTTAATGTAACTTTATAACCGCTGTAAATTTGGAAACCACGTACTCCAAAATGTTCTTCACTCGATATTAAGTTATTACTTTTATCATCAACGTACATTATTACTTTTGTTTAAATTATACTTTAAATCAAAATATAATGTTAAAACTAATTAAATTAATGTTTATTTTTGTATTCCACACTATAATTGAAATGAATTAGTTGAACTAAATAAATATTTAATTTATTTAATTATGAAATACTGATATAATTTAAACAAAAATAATAATATTAATGATGATAAGAGTAATTACTAGTAAAATGTTATCGATTAAAAATAGAAGTGCATGACATAGTTTAAAAATTAAGTATTTTTTTATATTTCTGTCAAAAAAATTAGTATTTTTTTAGATGTCAAATCATCAAATTTAGTCTATACTTTTCACTTTTAATTAAATATAGCAAATATTTTTTCTTAATCAAATTATACTCATAGTTTTTAATTTTTTTTATTTATCAAATCTTGTACAATTTTTTTTTGTTTATTTAAAATGAGGAGGACTTTATCAAAAAAAATTTATTATACCCATATTTTTCATTTTTATCAAATTTAGCATATAGTACTTTTTATGTTTTACCAATTATAGTACGTAATCAAATAATTTAAAATATCAAAAATAAAAAATATATAAAAAATGTGAAAACTATCTAATAATTAAAAATAAAAAAGAATATCTTAAATATGTTTAAATAAAAAAATCAATTTAAAATTTATAAATAATTGATAATTTGAAAATTATTTTAAACTATTGAATTAAAAAGATATTTACAAATATATAAGATTTTTTTAATAATTGAAATAAATTGTAGTATAATTTTTTCTATATTTTTTAAATAATAGTAATATTTTGATAATCTTTAGATACTTTTCTTTTTCATATTTTATCAAAATAAAAAATATTATATAATTTTAGAAGTTTTTATTTCATAGAGGAAGGTATATTAATTAATTTGATTATTTATATATATATATATATATATGGGTATATATAAATTGGGTAATAATGATATTATTAAAAGAAAAAAAAGAAACAAATCTATAGTTATAAAAAAAATATATATATATGCTAGATTTGAAAAACAAATAAAAGTATGAGTATAATTTGGTTAATAAGAAGAAAATGTGCTTGATTTGATGAAAATTGAAAAATATGTACTAAAAACAATTATGTTGCCTTATTTAAATAATGACACATTTGCATGCACAACATTAACACTTCGTCAACACAACAATAAAACTTGAAAAAATAACACTTCAACAATAATTCTTGAAGAAAATATAGTTTATATGAACCCTATTGTTTTTTCTTTCCGAACTCCGATTGGTGTTTTGTTTAACAAATTGAAAAAAGTTCACAATAACTTTTGTTGATCGATCGATCTGAGTGTTCTTATTTAAGCGAAACATAATTATACTCCTTTCTCTTCACGAATATTAAGTTTAATCATTAGAGTGCTCATTTCTCCCAGATTTGAATTAATAACTGCGGACAATAAAAGAAAAATGAAAAAGCGCATATGAAGTACCATGTAATTAAAATGAATAAGACATATGAGCAGCGGACAACATACACATGAGGCAAAATGAAACTGGAAAATAGATGAGTAGTGTACGTTGATTAATTAGAAATAACCAAGGTGGTCTGCTAGCAAATTATAAATTAAACCTCTTACACTTAATTAAGACAAAAGAAATTAGTTCTTCAGATAGATTAAATTAAAAAAACCCTAACTCATCCAAAAACAAAAGATACATAGGAATTAATTTAGAGAAGTCAATTAAGGTCTTTGTTTACTTGGATTTCTAAAAATGAACAGATCGAGTCAATACCCGAACCTACTACCCTTGTCCGGTGGTGAAAGTCTTCCAAGATTAACACCACAAGGCAAGGATTATTGCAAGGTGCGTTCTTGACTTCTTCCCTCAGCTCCCTTTATATTCTACTGTAAACAAATCCTTCTTCGTCTTCGTCTCCTTGCCTCGCTTGCTCTACTCATTTTTTTCTACAATTTAAAGATAAATAAACCCTAGTCAAAAATCAATTACTTCAATGAATAACTACATATTACAAGTGAATTCCACAACGAATGCACTTTTGGTACCTAGCTCGAAAACGTAGACTTAATTTCAACTCGTACACGTGTGACTAGTTTTGCAATAAATCGTAATGGCATATGACTTCCATCATTAATAAACTTGACATAAATTTCAAACGAGGCTAAAAGTGATTACAAAAAGACCTTAATTTTGCGAATTAATTTATCCCACGGGACTAGTTTTGCAATAAACCCTAACGGCTAGTGAGTTCCGTCATTAATAAACTTGACATAAATTTCAAATGACGCTAAAAGTGATTACAAAACGACCTTTTGACGCCAATTGATCAATTCCGTTATTAATAAATGTGACATAAATTTCAAACGACGCTAAAAGTGATTACAAAACGACCTTTTGACACCAATTGATCAATTCCGTCATTAACAAACGTGACATAAATTTCAAACAACGCTAATGACCTTTTGACGCCAATTGAATTCCGTTATTAATAAATGTGACCTAAATTTCAAACGACGCTAAAAGTGATTACAAAACGACCTTTTGACACCAATTGATCAATTCCGCCATTAATAAACATGACATAAATTTCAAACGACGCTAAAAGGGATTACAAAACGACCTTTTGCGAATTAATCTATTCCACAGGACTAGTTTTGCGATTAATAAACTCAACATAAATTTCAAACCACAGTAAAATGAAAGTGATTTTATGTGTACGGCTAGTTTTGCAATTGAGAGAAATACAATTAAGTTAATTACCAGGAGGAGGTAGATAGGGATGATATTCATGCACCGTCGCAGAGAACTGCGCCTTTGATCCTTTCAACGGTGCATTTGATCAGGCTATTGACAGTTGCAACTGAACCCAATGAAAGCTTTGCCGTTGGAACCGAATCAACTAATATCTGGAATGCCACCGTCAGTAATGATCCGCCCGATCCAACCTCTGGAATTCCGCTTGTCGGATTACTAGGCCCATCAGGAAGAATTGCGAAACCAGACGGTAAGAGGGCCACGTAATCAGGGTCCCCGCCACTTAAGACAACGTTCATGGCCACGATATCCACCGGAGCGTAAATAACATAAGAACCTGTTGAATCCGTGCTGCTCTCTTGTAGTATAAGCATGTTGCTCTGGCTTGAATTTGCGCTCTGATCGATATATAAAAATATTGAGAATTAAAAATTAAATTTATAATTATAATTAACATTAACTTACATTGACACGCAGTAAAGAGACGGAGTTCCCGGGGTCACGGCCATTAGCAATATGTGCCATTTCTTGAACAAGGCCACCGTTTGACAGAATGTCCCACTAATTCATATACGATCCATGAAAATTAATATATTAATTAGAAATTGTTTTATATATTATTTAGAATTGAAATGAATAAATACATACTTCACTTCTTGAATTCTCATCTCTGAGGAAGTCGAAAACCCTCTTGGGGGGAACGGGGAGCCAGAAAGAGGTTGCGGCACTGAGCACAATACCGGGTGGCCTTCCTGGGTCATCCATGCTCTTTCGGGTCATGACCCTAACATCATCGGCGCCACTTTCAGATAACGTGGTCCACGTGTGGGCCGTCGAAGCTCCAACACCAGTGCAGAAGCTAATCACCATCCTCTCAGCCAGCTTCAACATACTTTTCCTACCTTCTGGAGAAGATATAACTGCATATATATATGTGCAACATTAATATTATTTAATTAATTATTAATTTGAATTAATTTAGATATTGATGATGAAATAAAATATGTATATACGTACCGCCAACATCTCCAGCTGTAAGGTTATTAGCGAGTGCACTAGCTAGGCGTTCGCATTGGCGATCGAGTGTGGCTAACCAGCGTTTGGCCCCAAATGCAAGTCCTGAATTCACTAACGCCTTGTAGATACTGTGAACAGCTCTATCGTCTATCTCCACATGTTCAATCCATGTCACCTGATCGATGACATCAATTCCAAATATATATAACACAAATTAAAATTTATTTAATTATATATTATATACTACTATACAAATTGATGATTAATTCTAATTCTAATTATATATACATAAACATGATATATACCTTGGAGTAGCCATTAGGCAGCTCTTGAATGAGACAACCAGATGGTCGTCTTCTACATTTTGATATGGAAGAGGGTCGGAGATTGTCTAACGAAACATCAACCACTGCCCAAGCCCCGTCGGTATGCTGCTTGCAATATCTAACAAAGTAATTTTCGCGCGTTGGGACTAAAGGAGACGGCACCTGGAACTCAGCAGTCATCTGCAACACATTTATTTATTTAGTTATTGAACAACAATTTAATTATAAATTCATAGTATATTATATAGCTAGGTAGATACATACCACTTGTAGAGCTCCATTGTAGTTGCCTGCTACGCCGGTAGACAAGACTTCCATAGTCACTGCTCTGGAAACAATGCTAGCAAACACATTTGCCCATTGATTCTGATCGAAATCACATATATGCATTATAATACATACAAATGAATGAATTATAATGAAATGTATGTATTTTTAGAGAAATTAATATTACGTACCACATCCATCAAAATCTCAACAAGGTTAGTGTGATTCATGATAACAACAGCAGTCTCTCGTGAGGCTTCAGATTTCAATCCAATAGGCTTGGGGCCAATCCCACGAGGGAAGGTGCGGCTGTACTCCTCCTCACTCAGTATCTCAGATGCACCACCTCCATTATCACTAGGAACCCACAATGGCTCTCCAGTTTGAGCCATTCTGATAAGTTCTTCCATTGCAGCCACCGCCAACTCAATAACAACTGGCTTGTCCGCGTCACTAGGCCCCGACCTAATTATAAGATCACTGCCTCCATAAACCTCCCCAGACATGGCCGGCTGAGCCCCAAAATTCCCCACTCCAAGATCAAGCGAACGCGAAGCTCCCGCCGGAAGATGAGGATATGACAGCATAGGTTTCCCAACATATTTTGCAGCTATCCCAGATATCCTATCAATCTGCAACATTTATTTGTTAAGCTAGCTACTCATTGCATCAATGCTTTATTTATTTATTTATTAGACAACGTACATTCCATTAAATAAACTATAGGCATAAGTAATTGAATATTCAATTACCTCTTCCCTTAAGCGAGCATTTTCGATCCTGAGGTGCTGCTCATCGAACGACATCTCGCCAATGGCAGCTGGCCCTCCACAGTTGGGACAAGTAGCGTTGCTCAGAGCCTCTTTGTAGCGTATATTCTCCGCGCGAAGCTTATCGTTTTCGTTTCTCAGCTGAGTGTTCTCATGGCGTTCATGTTGTGCCTGCATCAATTATATCATCAAATATTAAAAAACTTGATCACAACTTAAGTACTCAAAGTGAAATCAAGGCAAATAAAATAAAAAAAGGATATATACCTTCATTTGGGTACGTTTGTTTTGAAACCAGAATTTAACCTGAAGAGGTTCTAACCCTAATCGACGGCCTAGCTCCTTCCTTTGCTTATCATCAGGGTGAGGGCACTCGTTGAAGAACCTGCAGTTAGTTATATTAGTGATAGAAATGTATAATAATTTTAAGAAAAAATTAATATTGAATTTTGGGACATACGATTCCATTTCCTGGATTTGGTGCTGAGTGTGGCGATGATATCTTTTCTTCTTGTTGGGGCGTTGATTGGGATCTTGATTGTCGCCGGATGGTGCTTCCATTATATCAGTTCCAGATTTGCTCTCATATTCCTCGAGGTCCATTTCATTCTCAGGAGTTTTATTATGCCCCATATCTAGCAAGTGATGATGGCTCTCAAACATGTTGGGTTGAAACATGGTCTCTTAATTTATATTCTTCACTCAAATACTTTTATAAAGCTAAAATTCTTGTTTCTGCAATCACAATTAATAAAAGGAAGCGCGTATTAAATTTATGGATCATAGAGATAGGGAGTATTATTTTTTAATTAAAGAAAGGTGGAAAGTTAAGTGCACTTTTATTTGAGGAAAATACGTACACTAGTACTACTCATTTAAGAAAAAGGGAATTAAAAAAAAGTGATGAACAAAATCTGAATGATTATGTTATGAAGAAAGCAGATCTACGTTTACTCTTCCTGCTTTGTCTTGTGCTCATCAGTTTTAAAAAAAGGGATTTTAATTCTATATCTACACTTTGTTCATATCCAAATCAGATCTACATTTAAAACGCGAGAGAAAAAAAAATGAAAAGACCTTTGGCACACCAAACAAAGAGGTGTGTGTTAATGACAAAGGGAAATTCAACGGACCAAGGGATATCAAATGACTCTTTGAATTTTTTATAATCTTATCCGATTCTTCTTTAAAGAAAGAAAGAAAGAAAGAAAGAAAGAAAATCCGACCTTTTTCCGACTTGCCGGAAAGTTCAATCCGCCGGGAACCCTTTCAAGCTGCTCATCTTTTTTACCCTAGAAAAAAAAAATTCTCTTTCTCTCTCTAATTCTGCAGGGGTGGGGTTTTTAAAAGTTAGTGCGTTGAGTTTAAGGGAATCTGTGGCAGTGAAACAAATGAGATGGTTACATGTAACAACAGATTAGCAAAGGACTTTTGTGTTTTTTTGTTTTTTGTTTATAAAAAAAAAAAAAGGTGTGAAGAGAAGACTTTTGTTTTCAAACAAGACTTTTCTTCTGACGTACCAAGAGTACACTAAAACAGGAAAACTGAAAAAAAAAAAAAAAAACTGAAAGAGTTGACAGTGTGTGAACTGCTCTTTTCTTTGACATAGCTCTAATATTTTTAGTTACATTACATTCATACAAATAACGCCCACGAGATCTTCGGTGGAATCCAACTCACTCGCTGCCCAAAAACAATAATAATAATAATTTTGTAACCGAAGAAAAAATAAATAACATAAACTCATACACAAGAAAGAAGGAGATAATCACGCCCACTTAATTGCTAATATACATACACACATATATAAGGTAAAGGACAAGGAGAGTGAGTAAATCAAATTAACTTACTGTTTGTTGAAACTTGGATGAAGAAGAAGAAGAAGGAAGAAAACCCTGATGAGGAATTAGGGTTTGGTGGAGGCCAGGAGAGAGATCTGGTTTTGGGATTAAAGAGATGAAGAAAAGCAGGGTTTTGATAGTAAGGAAATGGAGGTTTTGATGAGGGTTATTGGAGATGGTGCTTTTCTTGTGACTAGAATTTAAGGAGAATTGTTGGCACGGGGTGATGAAAGGGAAAGAAATTAACAAAAAAAGGCAGCCATGGAGAGAGAGAGAGAGAGAGAAGAGAGAGAGAGGGGGCGATGAAGAAGAAGAAGATGAGGAGAGTAATTGTGTATAGATAGAGAGGGTGGTGAGAATGCATTAATGGCGGGTAGGGGGTGGTTTTATTGCAAAGGCATTGGGGTTGGTATCTCATGTTTAAATTCAATTCGCCTTACTCATATTCTCCCTCCCTCTCCATACAACTCACCCCCCACTGGATTTTAATTTCATTTTCTTTCTTTTTTCTTCATAATCAAACTTTTACCTAGCTACCTATATGGAATGGAGCTCTATTACTCACACAATAATAATTTTATTTTCGTTTTTTTTTTTTAAGTTTAATTCGATCGGTATCCAGTCTAAGAACCGTTCGTTTATAACTTGAATTTACGGGTTCATTAAGTGAGGAAATGTTTTTTACCTTAAAATTATACACTTCCATTTAGTAATGTAGAAACAACGTGAATTTAAAATAGAGAATTTAAACTGCATATATACATGGGTGAAAATAACAAAGGTGATTAAGTACTCTGATATTTCTCAAAGATAACTAATTTTAATTTAGAAACTAAGGTGAAAAATAGTTCATATAGTGAAAAAATACTTTGTTTATTGTTGAAAAGTACTAATATTAATGTTCAATTACATACTAATACTATTTCGGATTAATTATTCTTGTATAACTGATCATGTTAATAAGAGTAAAAAAATATAATTGCATGAACTGCATCATTCACTTTGGTATATTAATTGATTTTATTGTATTACAAAAAAAAAAAAAAAAATTGGTGTGATTCTACTATATATTACTAAGGGATCATAATGCATGTTTCGATTGTTAAAGAAATTAAAGTAGAATAATTAATTGAGCCGATAAAATATATGATTATATATAGTGTGAAATAAATTAATTAAGTATCAAACATGTTATCATTAAAATCTTGAATTCTGATTGCAAATAACTTCACAATATTTTAAACTTTTTTTATGAAATTTAATCACAACTTTAATTTAATTTTTACAATGTACATCACCTTAATTTATTGTTATTATTTTGCTAATTCTACTACAGAACTATATATCTTCCAACAAGTTATTGTTTACTATGTGACAATGTATATACTATATACTTTCAATAGCACGTGTAATAGGATTTTAAATGACCATTAATATTTGATGTAAAGGCCTGCATTTATAATCCAAATATTTTTTCAATAAATTCATGGCATCATGTGAAAAGTCATTTCTATCCAAGTGAAATCGAATCATTCACCTGCACCTATATATACACAATATATTTCAATCGACAACAGCATTTAATAAATATCCATAAAATGATCACCAATTTTTTTTTTCCTCCAATACTATATATATTATCCAACTGTATTAATTGTCGGAAATTCCATAACCAGATGAACAGCTCACAATCTTCCTAATGTGCTAACACACAATTTCATATATACTGATAAGGCAAAACAAAATAAGGCAGCTAATTAATCAGATATGCACCATTACCAGATAACTTTACATTTATAAATGGCGGGTTGAACCTTCTTATTGTGTTTCGTTGTGTAGGTATACATATATATATTTTTTTCGAAGGTGTGTAGGTATGCATATATATATATATAACACATGCATTTGTGTAGTGACATCATTATATATTTATATAGATACTTATTTGGGAAAAAGTGATTTTATTGATTAATAAATTAATAAAGAGGACAAAGTATCAAATAAGACTAGTTCCTTAAAAAAAAAAAAAGGAAACGTTCAAAATACAAACATAAGGGCAATAAGTGTAAGAAAATAATAAAACTAACAATTGGTTACGTTCACTTAACGATGTATACACACACATATATATTTATGTCTGTAGGCTCCAAAGAGCACTCTGAGACGACAAACCTAAAATATAAATCACCAGTGACATCAAGCACTGAAGTTGTCTTGTGATTATTTGCACGGTCAACATTGAGTCTTAAACCATTTCTATGATGATCAATGCCAAAATATAATAAATTCACCAACACGAAAAAAAAAAAACCACCAACCCTAAGTAATCGAGAGAACCACCAATACCAACCAAAAATCATATGGAACTGTGAAAAGAGTCGCAATGATAAAACACCATCTACACCAGCTCAAAATAAAAAAAAAAGAACTAAGGAAAGAGCCACAATAGGGCGAAAAAATTCCACGTTAGCGACAAGGGACTCAATACGCGTGGCTAAACTACTTCACTGATTCCCGACGTGTGTCTATGTAATTGGGAGGAGAAAGTGTGGGAGAAAATTATGCGGTTGAATCTGGTTATAGATCCTCGGACTTAAGACATTTTTTGTAATGGAATCATTAATTCTTTTCATTTCAGACCGTGACAGGTCAGGAAAAGTTCAGGTGTGGGGTTACCCCATTGGCCCTAAAGATGATTAGAAAGTTTATAACATAAGTTGAATCGCCGAGAGATTTATTTGATATATATTTGATAAATAAGAAGAGACTGGAAACCTAAGTTTGAAGTTAAGAAAACCCAAAAGGCAAGTGAGACATAGACCAAATGATCTAGGCGTTCATTTGCTCTAGGTAAGTTGATTAAGAATTCTGAATCGACATTAAGGAATTCCCTAATATTTAATGCATCTTCCCGACCCAACAAGAATTGATATATATATCTGATAAATAGAAAGCGACTGTAAACCTAAGCTCGGAGTTAAGAAAATCCAAAAGACAAGTAAGGCATAGACCAAATGATCTAGGCGTTCATTTGCTAGCTCTAGGTAAGTTGATTAAGAATTCTGAATCGGCATTAAGGAATGCCCTAATATTTAATGCATCTTTCTGACCCAACAAGAATTGATATATATCTGATAAATAAGAAGAGACTGAAAACCTAAGTTCGGGAGTTAAGAAAACCCAAAACCCAAAAGTCAAGTGAGGCATAGACCAAATGATCTATGTGTTCATTTGCTCTAGGTAAGTTAATTTATAAGAATTCTGAATCGCCATTGAGGAATGCCCTAATATTTAATGCATCTTTCCGACCCAACAAGAATTGATATATATATATATATATATATATATATATATGATAAATAAGAAACGATTGGAAACCTAAGTTCGGAGTTAAGAAAACCCAAAAGACAAGTGAGGCATAGACCAAATGATCAAGGCGTTCATTTGCTCTAGGTAAGTTGATTAAGAATTCTGAATCGACATTAAGGAATGCCCTAATGTTTAATGCATCTTCCCGACCCAACAAGAATTGATATATATCTGATAAATAAGAAGCGACTGAAAACCTAAGTTCAAATTTAAGAAAATCCAAAAGACAAGTGAGGCATAGACCAAATGATCTAGGCGTTCATTTGCTCTAGGTAAGTTGATTAAGAATTCTGAATCGGCATTAAGGAATGCCCTAATATTTAATTTATCTTTCTGACCCAACAAAAAATGATATATAACTGATAAATAAGAAGAGACTGAAAACCTAAGTTCGGGAGTTAAGAAAACCCAAAAGGCAAGTGAGGCATAGACCAAATGATCTAGGCATTCATTTGCTCTACGTAAGTTGATTAAGAATTATGAATCGCCATATAAGAATGCCCTAATATTTAATGCATCTTCCCGACCCAACAAGAATTGATATATATCTGATAAATAAGAAACGACTGGAAACCTAAGTTCGGAGTTAAGAAAACTCAAAAGACAAGTGAGGCATAGACCAAATTATCTAGGCGTTCATTTGCTCTAGGTAAGTTGATTAAGAATTCTGAATCGGTATTAAGGAATGCCCTAATATTTAATGCATCTTCCCGACCCAACAAGAATTAAAAATTACACGATAATAACATAATAACATAGAGACAATCATAGTCGATCGACTCTGAAATTATGCAATACGCCCTTAACCAAAAAAGGGCATAAGTGAAATGCATGAAACGCATGTCTTGAATCGGAAGAAATTAATTACAATACATGAGAGTTGTCCTTCTTTGGCTCTGAAACGAGCAAAGAAGGTGAACTTGAGCTTCACTCACGTCCATTTCCTCGGATTTAGCTTCCTTGTACCTATTGCGAATACACTACAAAAAAACGTAGAGATTAATTAGCAACAATTTTTTTTGGCGACATTTTTTAAATAAAAAAATTGCGGCGAAAATTTAATTCGTCTCAAATTTACGACCTTTTTTTTTTAGTTTGTGATGAATTTTGCATATTTATGTCATAAAATAAACAAAAGAACCTTCTAGCTGCATGAAGTGGCAAAATACCAAACAAATTACGCCAAATAATTTTTTAATTAGATAATCACCTTCAACCTTTGGGTTGTTTCTCTTTTGTTAGATCATTTATTATGCTCGCATGCTTCTTGAATGAGAATTTTTGTAATGTTCCCAAATAAAATCTGATATATACCAACTGAACAGAAATTCAAGTTCGTAAATATTATATCAAGGAAATTGTAATATGATTAAATTCGGGACGAGTTGTGGTGTTGATAAGGAATTTTTTTTTAAAAAAAGGTGCATAATTATATAAATTATTTGAGGAATGCGATCACATGCATCTTGAAACTGCTCGGTAATTCAAGATACAAGAAAGTAATTAAAATTCGTTTTTACTAATTAATTAAATTCCAAAAGTTGATTTTGTTTTTAAAGAATAATGAAAGCAAATGGCGTGATTGATTTATATATGTATGATCATTAAGCTACTACCAAGTGAAGTATTAATGTTAAGAGAATCTTAGGCGATACGGTTTTAATTAATATATTGCAGATTCACATTATAACATAGTGAGTAAATGAAATAGTATATATTAGCTAGGTACATTACATATATTATTATATAAAAGAGATTGCGACAGCCGTGGAGTAACTAATATTAAATAAAATGGTCCCAGCATGGATAACTTTAGTGTGAGCCAACAAGCTCCTCTATCCTTGTAGTTGGGATATCTCACTTTTAAAGAAACTCCATCATATCCTAATTAATGTGTATTTTCATGAGTAGATATTACTATTATTATTACTTGTCTATTACATTATTATATATGTCCCATGTTGGTTGAGAATCAGAAATTGTTGCTACTTTCTTTAAATATTTCGGAATTGTGACTTTATAAATTAGGTTTTATGCTTCCTACTACATTTATTTTTTTAATTTATAATGTTTTATTGAAATTATTAAAAAGCCATATACTGTACATGCATCATCTTCTAATTGAAGATTACAATGGCAATGCATACATTTTGGCCAATCCTTTTCAATATATGGTAATTCTAGCTTCCTAACGCAATCCAACAAGCAAATGCTTTAGTAAATAATTATCTATTTATTCAATTTGGAACCAGGGTCAAATTGTTAATACAAGGGATGTTGTTGGCATCCTTGTATACCCCATGATTCTTAAATGTTTATCTAATGTAGATATTAGTTGGGTTTTTCTACGGAAAGACAGGCTTCGCCCTGTCTTATAAAAGACAATACTTCAAATACCGTTAGATTGTTGATCTGACGTATGAAATTTATTTCATATGATTGCACTTCGCATTAGTGCATTTGATCTATGCAATATGCAATCGCAGTGCATCGCCATATCAATAAATTAAATAAATATATATAAAATGATAAAATTATCCTTTTAATTTTAAAAAAATGATTCTATTTTAATTATAAAATAAAAAATCATTATTAACATTTTAAAAGATTGAAACACCGAAAATATAAATAAACCTCTTTCTAGATAAATTCAAATTAAGATTAAAATAAAAAAGGACTTCTTCACGCAGTTTTTCTGCAAACATTCAGGCGGAAGTCAACATCCAAGACCGTGACCGTAACTCCGGTGAACCAACCAAGACCACGGCCGGAGTCGTCGTGACTCTGAAGATCTATCCCACCCCAACGCTCGATGACTAAGTTGTCGTGACCAAATCACAGGCACGTGTCCTCTTCACCATCATCATCCCGGTGAGCGATGGGCATCAACATTTACACTGTTTTAAAGCACTTGACGGGAAGAGAAAATTCTCTCAAGAAAATAGGCGATTGGACGCCGGGAAGTTAGTTGATTTTAGATGATAAATTCCGACGAAACTCCCATGTTTTCAAACATTTTAGTTCATTTCCGATTCGATTCGAGCCATTCTCATCACCGTAAATATCAACAAAGCCATATAAGTATAATTGTAGAATACTCTTTCTTTTGGAAGAGGTTGAATGAACCCAAAACAATATTTTTAATGCATTTCAACCACCATTCAAAGAGTTAGAATAAAAATATAATCTGCATATTCATGTTTGAATTTGGGTGTGTGTTTTCTCCCGGACGCGATTGGGCCGGAGTTGGAATTGGGATAGGTTTTCAGAGTCACAGTGACTTCAGCCGTAATGGGAGGGAGGATTTTTTTTTTTTTTTTTGCAGAAAAGCTTGAGGTAGAAGACGTCAACGGTGGAAATTGTAATTGCTTTATGTTTATTTAATTTCCCTTAAAAAAATTATAAATGGATTAAAAGAAGTCAATAAAGAGTCCATGTCAACAACTTATCCAATCAAAATTGAACTATTGTTAAAAAATATAAAAGGATAATTTGATAATTTTATATATTTTTTCAAAAAAATTAAATATTTTATAGGATGGCGAAGTGCGATCGCCCACAACGAAGATAAATGACGTGTCAATATTTTATTGGACGCCTTTTATAAGAGAGGGCGAACCCCCTGTCTCATACTAGAAAAGCCCATATTGGTTTGACATCCCAACATACTAAGGAAAAATTAATAAAACAAATAAAGAAATAATAATAAAATATAAAAAAACAATTAACAACACAAGAATTTACGTGAAAAACTTTAAAATCGGTGAAAATCTATGGGCCACAAAAGAATAGCACCGAATGATTTTTTGTACAATGATTCTAACTTTTTTCACAAGAAAGGATTCGATCTAAAATCAAATACAAGACTAAAGTGTATAATTTAGTGTTTTTGATGCACTTGTATCAAAGACATCTAGGCTTCTTAAATAGTACTCATATAAAACAAAAATAAATTCCGTTTATTTTAACACTACTTCAAATCCAACAATCTTCACCTTTTTAAAATAAAAGATAATTGCATTGTCTTCATCCACAATTCACTGTCTTCGCCTAGAATCATACTTCTCAAACCAAGAACCGACATTCTCAAAATAGAGAATACGTGAGTAAACCACTTAAAATCAACCACTCTAAAAATTTCCTTCAAATTGTCAAAAAAATTACTACTCCCTCCGTCCCAAAATTTTATGCACACTTTCCTTAATGGGCGTCCCAACATTTTTTGCACACTCCAAAAAAGTAAACAATTCACATAATTTTTACCAATAATACCCCTCCTTTATTTTACATTCCCTTCACTTTACACAAATCTCCCTCACTTTAATCAATGAATTACCAATAATACTCCTCCTTTATTTTACCTTACACATCACTTTATTCAATTTTCTTAATCTCCGCGGTCAAAGTGTGCATAAAATCTTGGGACGGAGGGAGTAAAATTTATAGTATAACTTCTAAAATTTGGCCCTTCAGTCATGGGCATAATCTGCCACAAACCTTGTGTTCATTCCAAATTAACCAATATACATGTATTTCAATTAATATTATCACATCCTCATTCATGATAGTTAGTTATGTCAAAAGGTTGTTCATTTCCTCTTCATAGAAAAATATTTTTAATCATAATGTTAGTTATAAAGCTATTTGGATCAACCGCTCCACCTTGAGCAACACCTTGTATAACCTTGATTCCATAAACTTATTATCTCTTCCACCAGATTTCTTAATGTCAAACTTCATTGAACTTGAAGTTATTGTCGACGTATCAATATTTATACATCCCTAATTGAACAATCGTCTCACAAGAGACCCCGAACCTTTTTCAAGAAATATTTTTTGATGCAAAAGATCAAACAACGTAGCATACTCTGAATATCAAGAGACCAAATTCAGTCTCCGATACCACTTATTGAGAAATTAAGTCTCATTCACACTGAGGAGAAACGAAACGAAGAAGAAATAAAATGAAGAATCAAAACAACAATCAACAACACAAGTGGAAAATTCCAAAATTAGAGAAATAAAATACAAAACCATGAGCTCACAAAAGAAATTTCGTCGTGTGAAGATGTTACAATCACACAAATTTTCTCTCACTCGACACCCACACTACTACAAGTGTAGAATCAAACACAAAACTAAAGTGTACTTATTTTTTTGGTGCAATTGTATTAATGACATTTAAACTTCTTAAATAGCATTAGGAGGCCCCCCTTCCCAATTTGACCACAAACCAATGTGGATCAAAACAAACTTTTAATTTAACACAAGTTCAAGTACAACAATTTTAACCTTGTCGTTAATGTTAATAATATATAAGCGAACACGAGTATTATAACTACAAGAACTAGATAATACAATAAAATACCGCAATCTTCCCTAACCAAATCTTAACGACCAAAAGTTGATTAGTTGATCAAGTAGATATGACTCTATGAGAAAAAAAAAGTTTTTTGGTCCCGTAACTTATCCACTATCCATTTTCGTTCAATTTTTTAAAACTATTTTTATCTTGTCTGATAGCTTAATAAACTGGCTATTTTGACCCAGTTTTTGCACCAAAAATATGAAAATAGTGACCGACTTTGAGAATTTTTGGAAACTTTACTTACGTTTGGCGCACATGTGTTATTTTGAATTTTTTTACTTTATCTTAGATTAAAAAGATCCACCTCACTTATTAAATAAAAAAATATAATTTATTACTCTCAATGTTTATTTATAAAGAAATTCGAACGTCTTAGTCAGAGTTGGCCATGGAGTGTGCATGTCGTGTCGTCGCCTAGAGCACCACTCAGGCGAAGGCCTATCTTTTTTTTATACATTTAATTATATTTATGTATGTGTATATAAGTTTAAAAAATTGATTACATTAATCCGTCTGTATTTACTGAATTGATTGTTTTCCTTTTTTGTCTGTGTTTTTTTACTACATGCATTAATTACTATTCATTTTTAAAAAAGGAAATAATTTTATCATTTTTATTTACTTTATCACTTTAAATATTATTCAACACATTATGTAGTTCATCTACTTTATTACTTTAAATATTATTAAACAACACTTATATTATTAAACAACACTTATATTAAAACTTGTATCTAAATCAAATAGGTAGTCAAGTAAAATATGAGAGAATTCTTGTTTCTGCCAGCTCAGCTGGTTTTCACTTCTCCTCTAAGGCTTGGCTCGCCACTAATTATTTTCCCAAATCAACTCTTGACCTTCGTTTCCTTAATTAATTTATTTCACAAAATTTGTTAACATATTTTTCATATTTTATTTCGCATATGTCCTCAATGCCTGATTTGCTTTATATCACAAAACTTGCTTCGCATCCTCAAATTTATCTTGATATCCTTGAAAACACGCGTGTTTTGCTTGGAAAAATTATTTTTTCAGGACCGCAATTTAGGGGTGTTTGTAAAAAGAGGACCGTAACTTTGCGGGCTGGCAAAATTAGGCCCGTAACTTCTTTTTTTCACAATTTCAGGCCAAATTAGCTCAATCAACTCAATTTCGGGCTGATTGAAGCCCATTTCTCGGGCCAAACTTATATATGGCAAAAAAGGACTGTAACTTTTTATTTTCTTCAATTTTAGGTTTAATATAAATATATAATTTTTTAAATCTACTCTAGCTCATATTCACTTCCTCATGTTTATATTATTTTAAAATATTATACAAATTTTTCCATAAAATTTAGAATCGAATAATTTAAAAAATATATATATATAAAAATAAATAAATAAAATAGAGTATTCAAATTTTATTTATAATATAAAGCAATGTACGAAATTACAATATATGAAAAGTATGAAAACTTTTGTGGGACGAAGAAGATAGTATGTAATAAAACTTAAAAAAATAATCTGAAAATATTTTTTTTTTAATAAAATTTTAATCTTAAAAAATAAAACTTAAATGTAGCTACGATCCACTATATCACAAAAAAAAGTTAAATAAACTAATAATTTAATTTATTGAAAATGATATGCTAGAACAAATTAATAAAACAATAATTTTATTATCCACTATGACATAAGAAATGATTCATTTTTCATCTTCGCCTCACACTTACAAAATCTCAGAACCGACTCTGATTAGAGCTTTTAAGTTAAATATATATTATGTCACATGAAATTTTAAAAAAATGTATATTGAAATTTATATTTGAACTTTTTATGTTTTTGAGGGGTTCATTGTGGGCAATATATATAAGATGGGTTTCATGGATTAAAGAAAGTATTCAATTAATACTTTATTTGGAAAAAAAATACCCGTAAACTTTTAAAAATTAAATTTGAAAATTGTAGATGTAATAATTTGTTATGAATTAAACAACATTATTTATGTTTAAAGAAATAAATATATACTACATATAAATTATAGTGAATTGAAAAGAACAAAATATTAGAATTTGGTATGATAAATTTTTAATTCTTAATTAAAAAAAATTCTCACAATTTTTAAATATAAATATAGTTTAACTTAGTACATTTTAGATTGTATTTATATAAATAATGCTTATAAATTTTACAACTATATCCGTAATTGAAGAAAAAAATTTCATAGATTTATTTTTAAGAGGATTATACTAAACAATTAATTACAAAAATTCGATCAAACATTTTCAGTATTCTTATTTAAAATAATCGATTCGAAATTTTATGAAAAAAAATTATATATTATTTTAAAATTAATAAGACATGAGAATGGATCTAAGGGAATATGGACTAGAGTAGATTTTAAAAATTATATATTTATATTGGGCCTAAAATTGCATTAAAAAAAAGTTATAATCCTCTTTTTGCCATAAATAAGTTTGGCCCGAAAAATGGGCCTCAACCAGCCCGAAATTGGATTGATTGGGCTAATTTGGCCTGAAATTGCGAAAAAAGAAGTTACGGGCCTAATTTTGTTAGGCCGTAAAATTACGGTCCTATTTTTGCCAGCCCGTAAAGTTACGGTCCTCATTTCGCAAACCCCCCTAAGTAGCGGTCCTGCAAAAATATTTTTCCCTGTTTTGCTTCATTATGCTCGTCTATTTATTAATTATCGGGCCTATGTGGTTCAAAATGCCACCTACCTTATGAACGGCACGCCAACGACCGTCCTCAATAATGTGAGTCCATTTCATAATTTGTTTAGAAAGGAGCTCAATTACTTCAAATTGCGCGCATTCGGTTGTATTTGTTTCCCATGGTTGCGTCTCTATAATATAGCAAAAAAATAAAATTACGTCCAAATTGTGCATCTTTGTGGGATATTCTACTAATCAAAGTGCCAATCGCTGCTATGATCCGGAGTTTGGGTTAATTTATACATCCTGGCATGTCAAAGTCTCATAATCTACCTTCTAGTCTTTTACCTCCACATTGGCGATTAGTGTGATAATTGCTTGTAATTCATATGCTTAATTTCATAGAATTGCATGGTGTTTTAATTCAACTTTGGTTAATTTGAACTTGATTGGGGACGGAAAATTCATTCCGACCCGACCTGATCAATGCTAGTTGGGTCGCCCTGTCCGGACTCTTAGTGAAATGGGACGGGTCTGGTATCACTCTCACCCCATGACCCGAGCCCTTTTTTAACATTATTTTTTATATGTAATATACATGCGCATGTAAATGTAATATATTTCTATATTTTGCATGTTTTTTTAATATATATATATATATATGTATATATTTATATATCAATAATTCAACTTTATATTTTTTTTTTAGATCAATATAAATTGATAAAATATAATATGAAATACAATATGATATTTTTCAATAGTTTATGTTATATATATATATTTTTTTTTTAAATAAAAAATTATAATGGGTCTCACTGTCCCGCCCTGTGTCCCGTGTGGGTCGCCTCGCCCTGCCCCGTTTTGGAATGGGACGGGTTCAGATATCTAGGTACCAAACCCGTCCCGACCCATTGTCATCCCTTCACTTGATAGAGAGAAAAGTAGTGTTTTGCTAATTTTGTAAATAAATTGAACATTTGCAAGTAAAATATGTACCTATGAATTCATGTAATCAAGAAGATAATTACACCAATAGAAGAATCTTTAAAAAAATGAGTGAAAAAAAAAAAGAATCGAGTCAATCGAAGTTCGAAAACAAAATTTATGTACCAAACAAGAAGAGAAAAAGCACAGTCGAGCCCCCAACTCGGCCGAGTCAGGCTAGAATCAAGATCAAGGGTGCACGACTGAGCCCCTAACTCATCCAAGTCACTGAGGAAAGATCGCGACCAGTATTTACTACGGGGCAACTCGGCCGAGTCAAATCAAATTTAGACTTTCTCCTTTCTTTTGACGTAGGGACACATGCCACAATGTATGGAAGGGTATATAAGCTCATATTTTTTCGAAAAAATAGAGAGCATCCATTAGTTCACTTTTGGAGAGGAAAATTACACATAGTGATTGGTGTTCTGTCCCAACTTTAATCTCTTAGATAATTTAGCTTAAATTAATTATATGGCTACTTTCAATTTCAACCAAGGATATATTAGGAATATTATGTATATCTTGGTCCACAAGTTACTGTATTAGGAATATTATGTATATCTTGGCCCCCAAGTTATCTTGGTCCACAAGTTAGCTTTCTTGTATAAAGCCCATTATGTAGTCTATTTATACTCATGCTCATTGTTAATAAAATCATCTTTTCCATTCACTCTTCTCTACATGGTAACCAGAGCCTAAAAAGGCAAACGCCTCAATCACACGATCCTCTTCCTTTTTTTTTTCTTTTCGGATCCATCTTCTTCGTGGGCTTCTCTCCCACTACAAACCCTAGCCCGCCTCAAGCAAATCACGCACGGCCGTCGCCTCACGCCACCGTGCTACACAGCCTCCATGTCAACATCATCTGTGTCCCAGGTCGTCAATGCCGGCTCTACGGCGGCGACCAACCTCCTTGATCTCAGATCCACATCTCTGATTGCGTTCAACACCGCCTCACAATTCCCACTCAAACTCACTTCCGTCAACTACGTTGCCTGGAGTCTCTAGTTTCGAACTCTCCTCTTCGGCTATGACCTCTTCTGCTACGTTGATGGCACCTTCCCCTGTCCATTTGCCACCATCACCACTGATGGCAAAACCACAGCGAATCCGCTCCACACTCATTGGGTTCGTCATGATCAGTTGTTGTTCAGTGCGATCATTGGTGCAATCACCCTTAACCTCATCTCGTTCGTTGCTGCTGCCGCCACTTCCCATGCCGCATGGAAAACACTTGAAACCATATATGGCAAATCTTCAAGGGGGCGCATTTTGGCCTTGAAGAACAAAATTCATAACCCCCAAAAAGGCGACAAATATATCACTGAATTCTTACTGGAAATCAAGGGTGTCGTCGACGAACTGTCTCTTCTTGGCACCCCTACCGACTCTGAGGACCTTGTGCTCAAAGTCCTCAATGGTCTTGATGGCTCCTACAACGACCTGAGTTAAGCAATTCAGGCCCGCGACAATCCGATCTCTTTCGATGAACTCCATGACAAGCTTCTAAGTGCCGAGGCCCAACTCGCTACTCGTGTATCCTCTGCCTCCTCGGCGCCGGTCACTACCTTCCCAGCCGCTTCGGCTCCTCACCCATCTGCTGGTCGCTCGCGCTTCCAGCGCCCACAGCTGCACCAGCAATCCTCGGGATCGGTTGCTCGCCCACGACAGCAGCAGCACTTCTCATCCTCTTCGCATATGCACTCTCCCAGACCATATTTGGGTAAGTGTCAACTTTGTAGCACCACTGGTCATTCTGCTCGTCGCTGTCCTGAAATCAGCTCGTATGCACCGCCTTCCAACCCTGCTTGGAGGCCCACATAGCTTCCTCGGCCCCTTCGTCCTCTGGTTGGATCCTCGACTCCGGGGCCTCTCACCACATTTCTAACGATTTGGTCAACCTTTCACTTCATGCTCCGTACAATGGTCAAGACGATGTAATTGTTGGTAATGGTACTCAGTTATCCCTCTCACACTGGTTGTCTTTCCTTTAATATATGTGCTTCTTTCACATTTTCGGATACCTTGGTGGTGCCCTCTATGGCAAGAAACTTGATTTCGGTTTCTCAACTGTGCAAGCAAAATAACGTTGTGGTTGTGTTCTCTGCTAATGATTTTCAGGTGAAGGACTGTCGTACGGGGGGTACTCTGATTCGGGGTCGACGCGTTGATGGCTTGTACGTGTGGCCTGCTATTGCATGCTCTTTACCTCCCTCGGCCTACACTTCAGTCAGCCAACCATCCTCTATTTGGCATGCTCGCCTTGGCCACCCCTCTGCAAAAATCTTAAGTTTTACTCTTTCTAGCAATAAACTTTTATCCACCAATAAACTTTTTGATTTATGTTGTGACTCCTGTAAGTGCATTAAGAGCCAAAAGTTACCTTTTGCTGATTCCACTGTTTCTTCTGTTATGCCCTTGCAAGTTATTTATTCCGATGTTTGGACATCTCCTGTTTTATCACGTGATGGTTACAAATATTATGTTATCTTTGTAGATCACTTTACTAAATATGTGTGGTTTTATCCGTTAAAAAGAAAATCTGATGTCTTACATACTTTCGCTGCATTTAAGGCTTTAGTTGAAAATTTTCTTAAAACTAAAATTGCCACCCTTTACTCTGATAATGGTGGGGAATACATCGCTCTTCGCCCCTTCCTTACCACCCATGGTATCTCTCACCTCACAACACCGACTCATACTCCTGAACACAATGGTATTTCTGAGCGCCGCCATCGTCACATTGTTGACACCGGCTTAGCTCTTCTCCATCAAGCCTCTATGCCTCTCACTTTCTGGCCCTTTGACGTCTCCGCTGCTACCTACATCATCGATCGCTTACCCAAGGTTGACCTTAACATGATCTCTTCCTTCGAAAAACTATTCCACTCTCCACCAAATCTTTCAAAACTCCGAGTCCTTGGTTGTCAATGCTTTCCCTGTCTCCGACCCTACACCTCACATAAGCTTGCTCCCCGCTCCCTTCCCTGTGTCTTTGTAGGGTACTCTCCCACTCAAAATGCATACTTATGCCTTGATAAAACCACCAATCGCTTATACACGTCCCGCCATGTTGATTTTGTGGAGTCCAAATTTCTCTTCTCCATGATCTCACCTCCCTTGCCCTTATCCACTCCCGTTCCGGATGACCCTGTTCCGGTCCCTTCACCCCCACCTGTCCCAACCACCCCCACTGCCTCCAGCTCCTGCGCCTCCGTCACCCGCGTCGGCACCCTTCCGTCCGGCTCCTTCACCACCACCGCCTGTTGTGGAGCCTCGTTCTCATCATCCCATGATCACACGTGCCCACAGCAACATTATTAAACCAAATCTGAGGTATGGTTTAATTTCCAATATTACCTCTGATATTGAGCCTAACACTGTCACCCAGGCTTTAGCTGACTCTCGCTGGCGGGAGGCCATGTCCTTGGAATTCACTGCCCTACTTAAAAATGGAACTTGGGACCTTGTTCCACCTGATAACTCTCAAAATGTTGTTGGGTGCAAGTGGGTGTTTCGCATCAAGAGGAAACTTGATGGGTCGGTTGATAAGTTCAAAGCCCGTCTTGTTGCCAAGGGTTTTCATCAGCGCCCTGGTATTGACTACCATGAAACATTCAGTCCTGTTGTCAAACCAGCCACTATTCGTATAGTTCTCAGTATTGTTGTTGCTCGTGGCTGGCCCTTACGCCAATTTGATGTCAACAATGCCTTCCTTCACGGCACACTTCCTGATGAGGTTTATATGGCCCAACCACCTGGTTTTTCTGACAAAAACCATCCCTCCTACATATATAAACTCCGCAAGTCCATCTATGGCCTGAAGCAAGCACCACGAACCTGGTATAATGCAATCTGCACCTTCCTCACTTCGGTTGTCTTTGTTTGCACGAAATCAAATGAATCTCTCTTCGTCTACAACCACGGTGATGTCCTTGCCTATTTTCTCGTATATGTTGATGACCTCATCCTCACAGGCAATGACGACTCCTTTTTATCTCGGGTGGTCTCTGACTTGGCTACTCAGTTTTCAGTGAAGGATATCGGTCCTCTCTCCTATTTTCTTGGGGTGGAAGTTCTCCGCACTACTTCTTCCTGCTACCTATCCCAGCGAAAATATATCACAGATCTACTCTCCCGTCATGGCATGTTGGACGCAAAACCTGTTCAGACACCATTGGCCACCAGTGCCCGCCTCTCACTTCATGATGGCAGCGCCCCATCTGATGCTACTCTCTATCGTCAAGTTCTCGGCAACCTACAATATCTCCTTCTTACACGGCCTGATATCGCCTTTGCTGTCAACAAGCTCTCTCAGTTTATGCATGCACCTACGTCAACTCACTGGGGTGCCATCAAGCGCCTTCTTAGATACTTGAGCGGCACTCGTCATCACTCTCTTCATCTTCGTCGGGCCTCGCCACTCTCACTCCACTGTTTCTATGATGCGGACTGGGCTGGCGACTGTGATGATCGTACGTCCACGAGTGCCTTCATCATCTTTAATGAGGTCAACCCCATCTCGTGGTGCTCCCGGAAGCAACGTTCTGTTGCTCGATCCTCCACTGAAGTTGAGTATCGTGCCATCGCGGCTGCAGCTGCTGAACTTCAATGGACCAAATCTATTCTCTCTGAACTTGCTGTTCCGCTAGCATCTTCCACTCCTACTCTCTTTAGTGACAACATTGGTGCCACGTATTTATGCTCTAACCCGGTCTTCCACTCCAGAATGAAGCACATTGCTATTGATTATCACTTTGTCCGAGATCTGGTAAAATCTTCCCATCTTCGAGTGGCTCATGTTTCGTCCGCTGACCAGCTTGCTGATGCTCTCACCAAGCTGCTCACTAAATGCCGACTCTCACTCCTTATGACCAAGATCGGCGTACTTGATCGACCGCCGTCTTGAGGGGGCATTTTAGGAATATTATGTATATCTTGGTCCACAAGTTACTGTATTAGGAATATTATGTATATTTTGGCCCCCAAGTTATCTTGGTCCACAAGTTAGCTTTGTTGTATAAAGTCCATTATGTAGTCTATTTATACTCATGCTCATTGTTAATAAAATCATCTTTTCCATTCACTCTTCTCTATAGGATACTCATGGAGTTTTGTTATTTCTTCAAGTTTTGAGATAGTGATGAGAACCACGATACGAAATACGAATAAATCCGTAATCCCTAGCTCAGGCTAGCAAGAAACGGGTCTGCAAATTATTTTGCAAATTGAATTCTATGAATTATATTATTTTTTCCTCCTCTCTACACGGTAGTTTTCCCCCACAAATATATAGAGATTTAATTCTCCACAAAATATGGAAATATCCTAACAAACTAACTAATCAATAAATATCAACAAACTCCTCGAAAATTGGTGGTACATCATAACCACAATTTTCATCAAAATATTCATCGAAAATTAGTGGTACATCATAACCACAATTTTCATCGAAAATTGGTGGTCCATCATAACCACAATCTATTTTGATTTTTCTTCCCTCGTCCTCCCTAGGCGTTGGGTTCACCCCTTCGTCGTAGCTTGTACCGAAGACGCAACGTTCTTTAGATGACGAGCTTGACTTGGTTCTTGATCCGTTTCTTGATGATTTCTTGCGTACAAATCTGGCTAGCCTTCGTTCCATCTTCTCCATTGTGGAATTAATATTTTCAACGCGATTGCCTATCCCATTAAACCGAGCTTCTAGTTGATTGAATCTTACCTCCAATATTTCGATTCTTTCACGGTGAGTTCTTGTCATGACGATCGTGATTCTCAAATACTCTCAACGAAAGCACCAATTTGATGAGAACCACGATACGAAATACGAATAAATCCGTAATCCCTAGCTCAGGCTAGCAAGAAACGGGGCTGCAAATTATTTTGCAAATTGAATTCTATGAATTCTATTATTTTTTCCTCCTCTCTACACGGTAGTTTTCCCCACAAATATATAGAGATTTAATTCTCCACAAAATATGGAAATATCCTAACAAACTAACTAATCAATAATATCTTTTAATTAATATTCAATAATATCTTCTAATATCCTAATTAATCAAAATATATTCTAAACTAATGCTTAATTTAATTTGGGCCTCGACCTTCAACCCGGCTCTCGGTTGAACGAGATTTTGAGCCCACGATCCACATTCTCATCATTCACATCTCCTTCACGAACATCCTTGTCCTCAAGGATGACTTCAGAATTATCGGAGTCCGATCCACAGATGTTTATTAATTTGACAAATTTGAAGTCTGGTTGCATGTAAACCCATGCTAACTTTCCCAACAATTTCGAACAATCTTTTTCAACAATAGTCTGAACATTCTTCCCTTGAGATCTTGCGAACTTGGTTCTTTTTTCAAAAATTGTTATTTCTTGCCTATTGTGCCTATTGCAGTCAATTCCATCTTCATCATCAACCAAAATATCAACAAACTCCTCGAAAATTGGTGGTACATCATAACCACAATTTTCATCAAAATATTCATCGAAAATTGGTGGTACATCATAACCACAATTTTCATCGAAAATTGGTGGTCCATCATAACCACAATCTATTTTGATTTTTCTTCCCTCGTCCTCCCTAGGCGTTGGGTTCACCCCTTCGTCGTAGCTTGTACCGAAGACGCAACGTTCTTTAGATGACGAGCTTGACTTGGTTCTTGATCCGTTTCTTGATGATTTCTTGCGTACAAATCTGGCTAGCCTTCGTTCCATCTTCTCCATTGTGGAATTAATATTTTCAACGCGATTGCCTATCCCATTAAACCGAGCTTCTAGTTGATTGAATCTTACTTCCAATATTTCGATTCTTTCACGGTGAGTTCTTGTCATGACGATCGTGATTCCCAAATACTCTCAATGAAAGCACCAATTTGATGAGAACCACGATACGAAATACGAATAAATCCGTAATCCCTAGCTCAGGCTAGCAAGAAACGGGGCTGCAAATTATTTTGCAAATTGAATTCTATGAATTCTATTATTTTTTCCTCCTCTCTACACGGTAGTTTTCCCCCACAAATATATAGAGATTTAATTCTCCACAAAATATGGAAATATCCTAACAAACTAACTAATCAATAATATCTTTTAATTAATATTCAATAATATCTTCTAATATCCTAATTA
This sequence comes from Galeopsis tetrahit, assembly GCA_963675135.1. NCBI lineage: Eukaryota > Viridiplantae > Streptophyta > Magnoliopsida > Lamiales > Lamiaceae > Galeopsis > Galeopsis tetrahit. The sequence goes on from OY776123.1 coordinate 76,289,588, forward strand.
ATCAAAATATATTCTAAACTAATGCCTAATTTAATTTGGGCCTCGACCTTCAACCCGGCTCTCGGTTGAACGAGATTTTGAGCCCACGATCCACATTCTCATCATTCCCATCTCCTTCACGAACATCCTTGTCCTCAAGGATGAGTTCAGAATTATCGGAGTCCGATCCACAGATGTTTATTAATTTGACAAATTTGAAGTCTGGTTGCATGTAAACCCATGCTAACTTTCCCAACAATTTCGAACAATCTTTTTCAACAATAGTCTGAACATTCTTCCCTTGAGATCTTGCGAACTTGGTTCTTTTTTCAAAAATTGTTATTTCTTGCCTATTGTGCCTATTGCAGTCAATTCCATCTTCATCATCAACCAAAATATCAACAAACTCCTCGAAAATTGGTGGTACATCATAACCACAATTTTCATCAAAATATTCATCGAAAATTGGTGGTACATCATAACCACAATTTTCATCGAAAATTGGTGGTCCATCATAACCACAATCTATTTTGATTTTTCTTCCCTCGTCCTCCCTAGGCGTTGGGTTCACCCCTTCGTCGTAGCTTGTACCGAAGACGCAACGTTCTTTAGATGACGAGCTTGACTTGGTTCTTGATCCGTTTCTTGATGATTTCTTGCGTACAAATCTGGCTAGCCTTCGTTCCATCTTCTCCATTGTGGAATTAATATTTTCAACGCGATTGCCTATCCCATTAAACCGAGCTTCTAGTTGATTGAATCTTACCTCCAATATTTCGATTCTTTCACGGTGAGTTCTTGTCATGACGATCGTGATTCTCAAATACTCTCAACGAAAGCACCAATTTGATGAGAACCACGATACGAAATACGAATAAATCCGTAATCCCTAGCTCAGGCTAGCAAGAAACGGGGCTGCAAATTATTTTGCAAATTGAATTCTATGAATTCTATTATTTTTTCCTCCTCTCTACACGGTAGTTTTCCCCCACAAATATATAGAGATTTAATTCTCCACAAAATATGGAAATATCCTAACAAACTAACTAATCAATAATATCTTTTAATTAATATTCCCTCCATCTTTTAATAAGTGTCATTTTAGCTTTTTTCAACAAATTAAGATTATAAATTGTGGTCGATATCACCCTTCATTAATTATAACTAATTTTAATATAGAAATTTTGTTTGATAAAGAATGTAGTTAAGAATGTAGCTAGTATTCATAAATCAAATTAATTTTGGTATAAACAATTTTGGTGGAATTTATTAATGAAAAATATTTATGGTAAATGAATAAGGATAAAATAGTCAAAATTAAAGAAAAAACCCTAGAATGACACTTATTTTAAAATTAGTTAAAAAGTTAAAGTGACACTTATTAAAAAATGGAGGGAGTATTCAATAATATCTTCTAATATCCTAATTAATCAAAATATATTCTAAACTAATGCCTAATTTAATTTGGGCCTCGACCTTCAACCCGGCTCTCGGTTGAACGAGATTTTGAGCCCACGATCCACATTCTCATCAGATAGTCTTCACTCTAGAGGTAACTTTTATCCATCTATTGCAAGTTTGTTGGTAAATTCAATTTCATTTCTAAGTTTTGTTGATTTATTTTACATGAGTTCGTTTTATTTTGTTGTTTTAGTCATGGATATTGCTTCTAGCACTATGGGCTAAGTTCCATTTCTTTGGATGTTGAATTATGTTGGAGATTAATGAATTAATGGATTAATTGTTTATTTAGTTTATGACTTGGTTTAATTGCTTCTAATGTTGTGAATTATGTAATTAAATTAATTGATCATTTCTATTAGCTAGCATGAACTTACGATTTTGTGATTGTAACAAGCTATGGCAGAAGAGTTTAATGTGTGTAACGCCATGACACTTGTGACCTTGTCTCTCCACTACCCCATGCTAACCTAGTTGGGGGTAAGTGGGCCGATGTTTTGAATCAAACGTAAATCGAATGGGACGATTGATCGCTACAAATTAAAGCTCTTGTACACGTGACCTTGTCTTCCCGGTGTGAATTTTGTTGAGACTTTCAACCTTGTGATCCGTCATCTTTAATATCTAAAATTACAATCGAGGCATATAAGTAATTGACTTTGATCCAATAAATATTGATGATTGTGATGCTGAAACATATAGTAATTGTTTGACGTCGATCGAGCGTTTGTAATTACTTTTAATAATTTATAAAGATAATAAATTGATATTCTTTTTTAAGAATTTATTGATTCACAGGTTACTTTAACCGTTAAATTAAGTGCCCTCCTGTCTCAATTCGACCTTATAAAAGGCTAAAAGAAAATGTATTTTATTTTTTCTTCAAAAAAATTAGTAAAAAAAAAGAAGTGAGTATTGAATTCACATTTTCACGTACTGCTAAATATAGTTAGACTACAGACATAGTTATTGGGAGCAATAATTTTATGAAGGTAATAATAAGTACTATTAGAATATTATTGGTAGGGCATTGAATCAAATGTCTCAGTGGGTGTAGGCAAATGTCATAATTAAGGTAGGACCTGTAATATTACATTTCTAGTAGCACGAACAACTTACTAATTACTCCAATTTAATTCCGAACATATTAATTCTTGTCTTAATATTTTAGCATGAAGGAATTGGTCGATGTGATGAGTCGAAGATGAGATCAATTGGCATGCATTTTGTTTATTTAATTTGGAGTATAGTAGGAAAATAACTTATAATTTGATGGGGTCTAATATTATTAAGTTAGATAATAATTAATATAATAAAATAAAATAATGATGAATTTATTGTCATGGCCTTTGCCCCCATGACCCACAAGTATAATTAATTGACATCCCAACTGCACAACAGTACTGCTTTGGGGTTAATTTCCACACTCGAAAGCTACTTCGTGGTTTGTCATTAGCCATGGTTTTTCCTTTTCTCTACTCTAAATCCATTTATTTGATGTGAACTTTGACTTTGACAATATATTAAGTATTATTCTAGTGATATATATATATATTTAGAGAGAATTTACTTGATCTCAATATGAACACGAACATCCCTTTTTATGCTTCACGTTGTCAAAATTTCGACCTGCTTATATCTAAACAAATAAAATTAAGTTGCAAGTTGCAACTCAACTAATTGTATCATTACTTATGGTATCGAATTTTACTTAGAAATTAAATTATGTTAAATTTGTGTAAAAGAGACCTAAACCGCATTGTCACCACCCCTTATATAGTAGAGTACTATTTTATATTTTTATTCAATATGCATCGTTAACTCTTAATTAACTACCTAATTAATTAATAATATCTTCGTTTTATATTGTTTGTCGTTTTTTTTTTTTTTTTTTTAAATATTTATGGTTTTAACTATTTTTTCAACGTTTCTCTAAAAATACTCCTATGTATATATCTGTACGTAAAGTTTTTCATTTTAATTAGAAAATAAATTTTATGTATCTTTCATTCTTCTCCCTCTTTTATGATAATGAAGATAAGTTGGACATTTTTTTTTTATTCATTTAAGGGTAAATGTGTAAAAGAAATGTACTTGTATCATTTAATTCTATACAAAACAATAAAAATGATAAATGTTTTGAAACGAGTGAAGTATTTCACTTTAATTTAGGTTTTGAAAGTCAACATGTCATTAATCGAATCTTATTTAATAATTACTCCCTCCGTCCCACAAAGATAGCCACATTTGACTTTGCACACAGATTAAGAAAAATTAATAAATGCAGTCAAATTGAGCTAATGTGCCAATTTTGCTCTTAAAATCTAATACTTCAAAATCTGCTAAGCATTAATTACTCTTATAAATTAGGGGTAAAATTGACAATAAAACATTTAATACTAAAGTAAAAGAGGAAACGTGACTATAATTTGGGACATCCAAAAAAGGAATATGTGGCTATCTTTGTGGGACGGAGGGAGTAGAATTTAGTGAAAAAGGGACCCTAATTAAACCGCATTGTTATCACATAACATACACTCCGTATATAATCTTTATACTAAAGCTTATTTTCTTCTTATGAGAGACTTAATCATGCATTAATAAATTTATAATGATGGTGTCCGATAAAACTAAAAGCCTTGAAATATGTCATTAATTGTAAATATTACTATAGGCTATTAAAAAAAATTGACAGGAACTATAGGCTATAAATATGTAAAGGCAATCTTTAAGATCACACGGAACAAACTAATGGTCTGTGGGCTAAACTATATGAAATTAATTAACGGCCTAACCGCCCTTTTATTATTTAATACTCTGATAGCAGATTATTAGCAGTGTTGTATTGCGTTCACACTTCACATTGTACTGCATGTGTTTTGTATAATAAAATTTTGCTCACTTCTTTTTATACATATTTTTTTTAAAATTATATTTTAATTAAAAAAAATATATATGGGATAACGAGTAAATAATATTATTGACATATACAATCTTGTTAATAAAATAGAAAAAATACTCAAAAGTTAATTATTTAAATAGAATAAACATATATTTTGTGGACTCAAAAATAGATTTGAGCAAACTTTTAGAGAACCGAGGGAAGTAATTGGTTTTCCGGACATGCCACAGCATATATATTTTTAAATAAAAATTTTGGAATAATTTCAAAATCTAGAATCTTAATCATCCGTTTTAACTAAAAGTATCAAATTAATGTAAAATAATTTAAATATTTTAAAAAAAAAGTGTAAAAGAGAATCTAAACCATATTAGTCTAGTCAACTAGACCGTCACATATAAATTTATGTCCATTTTTTATTTATTCTTAATAACATTATGTGTTTACCTATTAATATTATGTCAACGAGTAATATATTAGAGTATCACATTGTTCACAAAAAATTATATACAATATTTCATAATAATACTACCATAAATTTGACTCATTCCTTTACTTCTATCCAATATTCGGTCTCCTTCTTCTCTTCAACGCTATCTTCTTTTTTTCGGCTAGAAATCTGCAAGCTTCCATAAAAAAAATATATATATATCTTCTCTTCAACGTTGTCTTCTTCTCTTCTGCGCGAAATTTGCAGACTTTCATATAAAAAAACACTAGAAAATTTATTTGCTATCAATTCTACTGTTCAGATTTCTGATCTGCTAATCACGAAACAAGACGAATAAATCATTATTTATATTTTTGAATGAATTACTGAATGAGAAAACATCAACAATAATATCATACACAAATTTATTCAAATTAATTGTTGATAATTATATTTTAGTAATTGTAGGGATCGATAAACTATTCAACACGATTGTGTTTTTCGTGTTTTCAATTATTGTTCTTCGTCTTTTTAATGTGTGAATCTCACTCTCTCTCAATAATGGTGTTTTATTTATACGGTAACACATTTTCTTCTATAAAGTATAGTAATACACTTATATTTATATACAGTAACGCATATTTGTCCGTACAATAACATATAATTGTATTTAAAGTAACACAGATTAAGAACAAAATTTTTTATTTGTCTCCTGAGTGATTTTTTTTTTTTAAAGATGTGTTTGATTCGGTATAACTTGCAAAAAATCTCGAGTTTTTTTTATCCTTTCTTAAATTAATTGTATTAATATTTTATGTGAAAAATCAATTATGTGTTATTTGCACTTTAGTAACACATATTTGCCCTTACAGTAACATATAATTACTTTTATAATAACACAGACTTGAACCCCGTTTTTCTATTAGCCTTTTGCGCGACTTTTTTCGCGATGTTTTTGGAAATATCCATTTAATCGGTCAGACCCGCTACAGATCCGTGAATTTTTTACCCTTCCTTAAATATACTAATATTTCAAGTAGAATATTTCATATAAGTGTTACCCGTATACAATTATTATTTAGTTTTTATAATATGATGCTATATTTATTGGCGTACGTAATGCTATATGTAAACAAGTAATATTGCCTCCATGAGTCTGTTTTTTTGGTTAAAATGTACTATTTTTCTATTTAATTTTGTATTATCATCACATATTATCACATATTTGATATTTATAATACTTTATTCGTTCCCTAATTATTTACATACTTTTTTTATTCGTCCATCTTATAATTGTTTGTCCATTTTAAAAAGAAAATTCATTCGTAAATTTCATACTCTTACAATATTCACACATTTACATAAAATGTCAATACTTTTACATTCAATTCAATCATTATTTTTACTTTATTTATAAAAGTTTATAAAATTACAATTTCCTCGTTACATTTTTTTTTCTCTTAATTTATGTGTCACAAATTTAATACAAACAATTGTGGAATGGAACGATGTAACACTAAATTTATACGCAATGCATGCATTAAAACGTTTTTAAATGAAAAGATCAAAACACCATTTACAAATACAAAAGAGGAAGATAGGAGGGTGTGCCCGGAAAAGGTTATCACCAGCAGTTGAACGATCAATTTCAAGATTTTCACCTTTTTTATTCTTCTATCAAATTTACTATACTAGTTTTTTTTTTTTTAAATATTACTATTCATATTAATTTTATCTCCTCCTTCCAATCAACACTTTATTTACTCACACTTTATTTATAAACAACCATTTTATTTACAAATTAATGGACTCCACAATATTCTCAACATATATATTTTATACATAAATTAATCAATATTTATTAAAACTCATATAAAAAAAATGAGCATAATAAATTTAGATGGAGAAAATATTAAGTATTAATAAAATAAATAAATCAAATGGCATAAAACGGATTTCATTCAATATATGGCTCCATTTGGATGGAGGGATTTGATCTATGGATTTTAAATCCACCATCCAAATCTATTTCACTTGTTTGGATTATGAATGTATTTCAAATCCTTAGACTGTGTTTGGTCGGGTGGATTTGGGCTTATGGATTTCAAATCCACAGTCCAAATTCATTCTACATGTTTGGATTATGAATGGATTTCAAATACTTAGATTTTTGTCAACACACTTTTAATTAAAATTGAGAGAGATTTCAAATCCTCACTAAAACCATGTCATTTGAAATCCATCCATTTTTAAATTTTTCTATTTGAAATACCTCCTCAAATCAAATCCCTCCATCCAAACACAACCTTAGATTTTTGTCCACACACTTTTTAGTTAGAATTGAGAGGATTTCAAATTTTCACTAAAACCATGTCATTTGAAATCAATCTATTGTTTGGATGGGGGATTTGATTTGAGGAGGTATTTCAAATTAAAGGATTTAAAAATAAATGGATTTCAAATGACATGGTTTTAGTGAGTATTTGAATTTTTTTCAATTTTAACTAAAAAGTGTGGACAAAAATCTAAGAATTTGAAATCCATTTATAATCCAAACAAGTGTAGTGGATTTGTATGATGAATTTAAAATTCATATATCAAATCCCTCCATCCAAATGGCTCCCTCCTCATGTGTAATTTGTTTAATTCTTGAATATTATTTTTCGACAACCTCGACTTAATTATATATTGAAAAAAAAAAAAAGTGTGAAAGCTATTAATAAAGGGTAAGTTTGTCTTTAGATTTACGAGAAAATTGACCATTCACGAGGTCCTTTGTGAAATCAAGTTCACATAAATTTTTTTCTTTCAATGATTATTGTGAATATAATTAATTTTTAAACAGTGATATTTTTTATACCCAACAATAATATTTAAAAAAATCCACTTGAATTATTCCCCCAGTTTTTGCCTTCACATAAACTGTATTTTTCTCACGATAATATTAATGGACTGTCGAAGCCGATTTAATTTAATGATTTTACTTGGGGAAGGGGGTTGTTTGGAATTTTTGTTTGAGAAAACAACTAATACACATTTGATAAATTCATATATAAGATGATATAACGTCAAATAAATTATGAAATAAAATTAAATCCTGTTTACATACGTTCTTCTCTGCTAATTTTATTTTATTTCTAATAAAAAGCTAATTTTGATCATCTCTGTGGTTTTACAAGGTATTATTGATCATTGTAAATTTTATTCAGGCATTGAATAAAAGTTAGTATTATTTTTTTTTAGCTATTCTACTTCGTTAATTAAAAAAATTACCCTTATTAAAAAAAAAAATCCAATGTACTGTACGTATATCTTTCCATTATACATCATTTTCCCCAAAAAAAAAATTAATTATAATAAAAGCATAAAGAAAAAAGAATAGTAAATGAGGTGGATGGTGGGGTCGCTTATCATCAGCGGTCATACTCATTACTCATACCATTTCTCTCCTACCTAAGTTTTACCTTTTTTTGAATTTATTTATTTCTCTCCTACCTAATTAAATATTTAGGCAATAAATATATTTATAATAAACCCGCATTTCACCAAAATTAGGCTAAAAGTGCACTTCACATCTGCATCAATAGATTCCAGGTAGATTCTAAATTTAATTTTGCTCACCCACGCTAACCTACTCCTCCAGGGTTAACGACAGAGGTTAATTACTAAGGACTAAATGGTGTTGGCTAAACAGTACTACCTTCGCACATTAAATTTGATACTTATTTTATTTAATTTATTTTGATACTTTTAATAAAAATCATCGATTTATATTTAGTTTTTTCACCCTCATTTAATTAATTAAAACTATCATTTAATTTTATTTAAATAATCACTTTAATATTTATAATGGACCTTCTAAAATTACAATACCCCCACAATACTCTAATTTTATCTACATTTTCTTATAACTTGTGCATATTTTAAACAAATCATTAATAACAGAGATCTAATTTTAATTCTAGCTAGCTTCCGGCTAAACGTTCTTCCATTAGGCTACAAAATAAAATAAAAAAGCTAAAAAAGTCTAGTTTAAATTTAAAATTCAAGATAACTAATACTCCATCTGTTTCATAAAATTTATCTTTATAGCATTTAATTTTAAATTTTATTTTAAAAAGTTTGTTTATTTTTCTATTTTTATCAATGATATTTTCGAACTACCCCTATTAATATCTATTTTTTAAAAAATATATTAATAATAGAAAGGTCAAAAAAGAAGGTGGGAAAAGGAAAAGGAAGAGGAAGGAAAAAGAGTGTGAAAACATGTTTCTTAATTTTATATAAAATGAGAGTGGGAAAAGGAAGGAAAAAGAGAAGAAAAATAGAAAAATTAATGAGAGTTAAATGTATAAAAAAAAATATGTTTCTTAATTTTATACAAAATGAGAAATGCAACAACATTTATGAAATGGAGGTAGTATACTATTATGAAATTTAAATTATCATATAAAATCAAATATGCATGAAGTAATTAAATCCAATCACATTAGTAAAATATTTATGAATTATGAAGAGATAACAACTACTTCCTTCGGTAAAAACTACTCAACTTTCTTTTGTTATCAATTCCATTTTTTAATTAAACTACTCTATCTCACATTTCTTCTTAATTTATGTGCTCAAAGTTTATGGAATTGATATATTTTATCGGGATGGAGGTATAAAATTACACAATATTATTATTGCTCTTTGGAAAAAATGTATTCTAACTTTTTTTTTTTGATCGGTAAAAGAAATTTTAAAAGAAATTTTATTTATATTGGGCATAAGAGATACCCACAGGCTAATTTAGTGTACAAGTTTTAAGAGAGAACAATAAATGTAACCAAAAAGACTACTAAGTGACTCAAATCATGCACTTGAGTGGGTCTGTCACCCATGCCTTGAAGGATAGATTGGTATCAGTGGGATACTTGATAGTGATCCAACTCCAGAGTCTTGCCCTTAATTCCTCCTTAACCTTTGTGATCGAGAAAGTTTCGTTGCGGAATAGGATTGCGTTTCTCCATTTCCATATGAGCCATACCACACCTAGCCATATGCAGGTGGCGATCTTCTTCCCGTTTCTTCCACCAATAATGCCTCCAAACCCTAGGAAATGGTCTAGTAAGTCTGGTGGTAGAGCTGATGATATCTTGAGCCAGTTCAGACATTCCATCCAAACTTCGTAGGCTTGAGGACATTCCAGGAATACGTGTTTCTCTATCTCTTCACTCCCACCACATAGTACGCACCTTAGGTCGTCGTTCTGGTTGAGGATGTTTCTTCTTCTAAGGTTGACTCGTGTTGGCAGCCTACCCCATAGGAGCCTCCATGTGTGTGCCTTGACCTTTGAGGGGGCAAAGCTCTTCCATACGATCTTGAATCCTTGACTTAGTCTGTCGTCCAGTTGAGTGCCTTGGCTTTGGTTGAACAAGACCGAGTATGTTTCTTTTGTGGAGTACTTCCCCGTATTAGATGCCTTCCACTTCCACGCGTCCTCGACCCCGTATTTTGGTTTGTACCTGTCCAACACAGTGATCAGATCGTTAAGGAGTATTAGTTCCCTATCAAATAGTGTTCTCCTCCATCCCCATGTCCAACTCCAGTTTTCCCCCTCCCATGTACCCATATCACCCACTGTCTTTCCCTTATCTATGCTAAGCTGGTATAATCTCTTAAACCTACCCTTTAAGATACCCTCCCCCGTCCAATTCTCTTCCCAAAAGATAGAATTTTTCCCGTCCCCTAGAACTTTAGACAGATTTTCATTAAACCAGTCCCCCTCACCCTCACCTACCACTTTTAAGACATCCTTCCACCATAGAGACACCCTCCCGACCCTCCCTTTTGGAAATATGCTAAAACCATCCCCCCCACCAGACTCATACCTAGACCTAAGCACCCTAGCCCACATACTGTTTTTCTCATTAAGGAATCTCCATCTCCATTTCCCCAAAAGGGTTTTGTTAAAATATTCAATATCTCTAACTCCTAGCCCACCTAGTTGTTTTGTGTTACAAACTCTTTTCCAATCAATCCAAGCTACTTTCTTACCATAACTCCCACCCCCCCAGAGAAAATTTCGTTGTAATCTCACAATCTCACTCATGGTTTTCTTTGGTATGCAGTAAAAGGACAGATAGTATATCGGAAGAGAGGATATAACCGAATTCAACAGTGTGATCCTGCCACCCATCGAGATCTTCTTATCGTCCCATCGTGCTAGCCTGTTCTTTATTTTCCCCACAATCGATGACCACTCCATTGCCTTCTTATGATTTGACCCCACCCTCATTCCTAGGTATGTGAAAGGGATGGTATCCACTCTGCACCCTAGGATCTCCGCCATGTTTCTTAGGGTGTTCTCCTCCACATTTACCCCTATGACCGAGCATTTCTCGAAATTTATTTTTAGGTCCGACATCAATTCCATGTTTCTAAGCACCCGTCTCATGACCCAGGCATTTTCCGGGCTCGCGTCCCCCATAAGAATTGTGTCATCCGCGAACTGTAGATGTGAAACCCTGATTTTTTCCCTTCCTATTTCTGCTGCTTTGTACATGCCTTCTTCTGTTGCCCTTTCCATGAGGATACTCAATCCTTCTGCGGCGATCAGGAAAATGAAGGGGGATAGGGGGTCCCCTTGCCTTTGTCCCCTCTCCATCTTAAACTCACCGGATGGGCTACCATTGACTAGAACTGAAGCTGATGCTGTCGACACGCATTCCATTACCCACTTCCTCCATTTGGGGTGGAAGTTGAATCTCTCCATCATAAGCTCGAGATAGCCCCAATCGATCGAGTCGTATGCTTTTGCGAAATCAATTTTGAAAAAAGCACGTACTATTTTTTCCCGTTTTGCTTCATCGATCGCTTCATTCAGGACCACCACACTATCCAAAATGTTCCTCCTACCCATGAAGGCAGATTGTGCGTCCGAGATTATGGATGGTAGAACGGATCCGAGCCTTTTTACCAGGATTTTTGATATGATCTTGTATATTCCCCCTACAAGTGAGATTGGCCGGAAGTCATTCAGGTCTGTACTGACCTCCTTCTTGGGGATGAGTACAATGAAAGTTGGGTTGAAGCCTTTCACCAATTGTCCATGTATGTGGAATTCCTCCATGAGTTTGGTAAATTCAGGTTCCAGTAGATGCCAGAACTCTTTGAGGAAACCGAAGTTGAAACCATCCGGCCCCGGGCTCTTCGTATTCTCACACTCCTTTATGGCTTCACGGATTTCTTCCTTTGTAAAGGGGGCTATGAGCATGTCATTTTCTGTGGTTGATATCTGCTTCTGCGCAAAATCTATTGCTGGGACTGGCCTCGTCGTTTCTTGTTTTTTGAAGTGACCCTGGAAATGTTCGAACACCCCCTTTTTCACGGCTGTGACTTCTTCACTCCATTCTCCGTCCACCATAAGACCAAGAATTTCATTTCTTTTCCTTCTTCTGTTGATGTAGTTGTGGAAGAAGCGAGTATTGCAGTCACCCTCCTTCACCCACTTGCAGGGGGAATATACAAGATAAAAATAAATTATTAAAAAATTATTAAAAAATTATATTCATTTATATTAAAAAAATTAAAAAACGGGCCGTATAGTCCTTACCATTAGGGCTTTTATCTTTTCTTTCTATTTTAAAATCCAAAAAGGCCCCGCCTATATACCCCTCCAGCTCTGTTAATTATACTCCCCCGATACATACACCACCCACAAAATGACCTTCGTTAAATGTACTCCCCCACGAAATATCTAAAATACCCTTCTACACATTTAATTTATATTATAGAAACACTAGCTACCCCATTTAAATGTAAAACCCTAAACCTATTTCTTCTTTCCTCTCTCTCTCTCATTTCTCCCTTCTTTCCCAATTCACGCTGCCACGCCGCCGCCGTCCCAACCTCCTGTCGACCGCCGCCTTCCCAACCTCCAATCGGCCGCCGCTACCTTCCCTCCCAGACAAACTCGCGGCCGGCCGCGGCCGCCTCACCTTCTTTCTCCATTACCGCGGCGTCCCTCCACCCCACAAATCGGCCGCCGCCTTCCCTCCCCCTCTCCCTCCGTTCTTGCTACTGCCCCCACCCCACCCCAAAAATCGGCGCCGCCTTCCCCTCCCCCTCTCCCTCCGTTCTCGAGGCTGCCCCCGCGCCAGAAATCGGCCGTCGCCGCCCTCCCCTCCATTCTCGCGGCGACGGCCGTCTCCCCCTTCTATTCTCTCACCTCGGCCGCGCGCCTCTAACCCTCCCCCATCGCGGCCGTCTCCCTTCGGTGTCCAGGTATGTTTTTTTTTCAATCTCGACAAATCAGTGTCGAGTAGATGCATTACTGTCGACAAAAAGTTATCCACAATAGTGTATCTCATCGACACTGATTTGTCGAAAGTTTTAAAAAAAATTGATTTTTTTTAATTGTTTCACAAATATGTTGTTGACAGGAATGCATACTATCGTCACTGGTTTATCGAAAATGTGCTTTAAATTTTTTTGAAATTTCTTTTGTCCATATTAGTTTTGAAATTTAGGTGAATGTATTGTAAGTGGAATTTCTATTCATTTGTGAGCAAAATTTTTGTGGGTGAAAAGAATTTTATGTTAGTTTTGTTGATAAAATATTTTTTTTGTTATGTTTGGGTGGCATTTGGGTGGTGGGTGGCTGCCGGAGATGATTACCGGAGGGCTGCTGGTGTAATTAAGTTAGGGTTTAAAATTGGGGAGTGTATTTATTAGATCCCCTTTATTAAAAGGGTAATTTGGGTATTTTACATATTTATTAAATTAATAAATGAGGGGAGGGAGTAGGCTTAACAAAGCTGGTGGGGTATATAGCCAGGGCCATCCAATAACCTTTTTATTGTTATTCGAATCCGGTAAAAACGACTTGGTTTAAATGGACAAAACCTTATGTCCTAAACCATTTTTTTTTTCAAACAGGCCGAAGGTCTCTAGAGTTAAGTAGATATCTAAACCTTTATTTTTGGTACGGATATTTGCACCTACATCTTTATTAAGGGTACACCCCCGATAGATGTGCTCTTCACCGAATTCGATAATGCTAGATGCACTCTTTCGAATTGTTCTAAATATCCTTTTCTCTACAAAATTCATTTAATAAACACATTCTCCCAAAATTCTAATTTATAAACACCTCAACTCATCTCTCTCATTTCTCATCCTCAACAACCTACTGCCCTCACCGTCAACTAGACATGTCCGAACGGGCTAACGGTGCAGACCGATCCAAAACACACCTCAACCCATCATTTTGCGAGCTTTGACAAGGCAGTCCACAACGGGGATGGATTGAAAAATAGTCAACCCAACCCAACTCATGACGGGTGGCGAGGTAGCCCACAAACTTTTTCATTAAATATTTATTTTTTTACACGTATTATTATATTTTAAACACTAAATAAAAAATTAATAAAAAATAAAAAACAAAGTTTACATAATCTTAAAATTCAAGCAATAATATCCACAAAATAGTCCAAATAAATAAAACGTACCTATAAAAGTTCATCAACAAAACATAAAGTTATGAAATAACGTCCAATTAAAGTTTATCAACATTAAACATCAGATATTAAAATAGTCATTTAAGTTTAAATACAAAAACACATTCTAAGTTAAAAAATATCTTTCATATCATCATCAAAGTCCTCTTCATTTCCTTTACTCGTTCATCCTCACAATTTTCAACAACATTAGATAAAGATCTCTCATTCAACAAAGTTGTCTCAATACGTACACAATCCTCATCTATATATAAAACGCAGTAGTTAAATACTAGTTGAATATGAAAAAATAAACATAAAATATGACTTAAAATATAATACTCCCTCTGTCCAGTAAAATTTTGCTCACTTCTTTTTATATATATTTTAAAAAAAAATCATATTTTAATTATAAAAAATATATATGGGATAACGAGTAAAGAATATTGTTGATAGATACTCAATCTTGTTAATAAAGTAGAAAAAATACTCAAAATATAACTATTTAAATAGAATAAATATATATTTTATGAACCCAAAAATAGGTTTGAGCAAAATTTTACAGGACGGAGGGAGTATAACTTAGTACGCATATAAAAAAATGAAAAGTTTGCGGGCCAATCTGCCATGTCCGCGGTCCAACCTGCCAAAACCCATGGCCCATACGATCTAGACCGTACGGGCTCGCTCCTAAACGGGGTTTTAAATGCTTAGTCAAACTCACTATATTAATAGACGGGCCCGCCCAACGGTCCCAACCCATTTTGACAGCTCTACCGCTAGCCCCCGCCTTCTCCCCTCCTCCGCCTGACCCCTTCAACTCCTTTTTTCTACTTTTTTTTTTTTTTTTGCTTTAGTCGTCGCCCTCCGTCCACTCGTTGCCATCGTCCGATCGACCCAAGACATCGTCCACCCCATCCAAGTCAACCGGCCGCCCCAAGTTTGTTTGTGCAACATTTTAATTTTGAGGTTTAAGGTCTTTTCTTCTCTCTTTTCTTTTTCTGCAAAATAAATAGAACATGTTGGTTTTTTTTCTCGACAATTTTAGATTGACTATATACACTTTCGTCGATAATTTTTTATCGACAAGAGTGTATATTTTCGATCTAAGATTGTCGATTAAAAAAAAACTGATAAATCAATGTCGAACATATACACCCTCGTCAACAACAATTTGTCAACGAGAGTGTATATGGTCTACACTAATTTGTCGAAACTTGATTTTTTTTTTTGGAATTTCTAATTATTTTTTTTGGATGAAGTTGGCGACGGAAAATGGTGGCGATCGGAAGTAGCGGCATCTGCGATTAAATTAGGGTTAGGATTTAAAGGTCCAAAGAGGAGTGTAGTTAATAGTGTGGATGCATTTAGTAGTAGTATTTTACTTAAAGGGTATTTTAGATTTTTTACACTATTATTAAATTTAATACTCCAAAGGGGAAGTGCGGTTAACCAAGATGGAGGTGCAAATATCCGTACCCATTTTTTTTTTAAAAAAGCTTAGCTTACCTAGCCCACAAAAAGGCCCATATAAGTATACAAAGGTAAAATGTTATCGAGATTTGGGGAAAGGGTACGATGTCAGCTTATATATAAAATCTTCTCTTTTTTTAGTTTTTTTTTTTTTTTAACAATTCAATACCAAAGACAAATATTGATAGAATATTGTATATTATGGTTAAAAAAAAAAAGTCGATCTCATAAATGAGATGAATTTAATTTATTCATGAGAAGGTATTATGTGCACATTTTGCACGTAAAAATAATATAGTTCTTACAAATAATAATAATAGTGATGTGAGATCAGAGACGGACCCCCAAAACTCAAGATTATGGGAGTACTAAAAAAATTTAATGTTCTTATCGAAAAGATGTTTTATTGGAGCTAATACATTCTGATGTTTGTGGTCCCTTCGAGGTGGAGTCATTGGGTGGAAATAAATATTTCAGAAATTTCAGTGGTTCCACACTATGGTTGAGAGACAGACAGGAAAGTTGCTGAAATGTCTACGAACTGATAATGGTGGCGAGTACACTTCTAGAGAGTTCAAGACATATTGTGTTCAGCGTGGGATTAGACATGAAAGAACTGTTCCGGGCACTCCTCAACACAATGGTGTGGCAGAGAGGATGAACATAACCATTATGGAGAAAGTGAGATGTATGCTAAAGATGGCCAAGCTACCCAAGTCATTCTGGGGTGAAGCTGTGATGACTGCTTGTTATTTGATCAATTGATCTCCATCAGTTCCTTTGGATTCTGATATTCCAGAGAGAGTATGGAGTGGGAAAAATGCCTCTTATTCCCACTTGAAGGTGTTCGGGTGCAAAACTTTTGTGCACGTACCGAAGGAGCAAAGAAGCAAGTTAGATAGCAAATCTACACCTTGCATATTTGTTGGATATGGAGATGAAGAGTACGGATACAGATTATAGGATCCAGAGAAGAAGACGATTGTGAGGAGTAGAGATGTTATCTTCCATGAAAGTGAGACGATGGAAGATTTGAAGAAGGGGGAGACCTCCACTCCGATGCCTACTGGTGTTGCTGATTTAACACCATATGAGATTCCTACCATTGATGCTGAAAATGGTGGAGAAGAAGTTGAGAATGAAGATGAAGTTGGGATGGAAAATGATGAGCCAACTGCACCTGACCCAGGTCCAGTTGTCCAAGAACCGGGAGATGTTGAGCAGGAGATTCAACATGCACCACCAGAAAATGCAGATCATGGTGGAAGACCAGTGAGAAATCGAAGGCCAACTACACTGTATCTGAGTTCAGATTGGGCGTTGATTACGGATGAGGGGGAGCCAGAGAACTTTGAGGAGGTATATTCCCTCAAAGACAAAGATCAGTGGCTTGAGGCGATGCAAGAAGAGATGGATTCTTTACACAAGAATCATACCTTTGATTTAGTTGAGCTGCCTAAGGGTAAGAGAGTTCTGAAGAACAAGTGGGTATTCAAGCTAAAGAAAGATGGTGATAAAGTAGTCAGACACAAGGCACGATTGGTCGTCAAGGGATTTACTCAGAAGAAGGGAGTTGACTTTGATGAGATATTCTCACCAGTGGTGAAGATGAGTTCTATTCGCATTGTGTTGGGATTAGCAGCTAGCTTGAACTTGGAGATTGAGCAGCTTGATGTTCGAACAACATTCTTGCATGGAGAGTTAGTGGAGAACATATACATGAATCAACCACAAGGTTTTGAGGTTAAGGAAAAATAACATTTGGTCTGCAATTTGAGGAAGAGCTTGTATAGCTTGAGGCAAGCTTCACGACAGTGGTACATGAAGTTTGATTCTTTTATGGCTAGCCAAAGTTATAAAAGAACGGAGGCTGATCATTGTGTTTATGTCAAACACTTCCCTGATGGTAACTTCATTATTTTGTTGCTTTATGTTGATGATATGTTGATTGTGGGAAAGGATATTATGTTGATTAGCAAGTTGAAGGGGGAGCTATCCAAATCCTTTTACATGAAGGATTTAGGCTCAACAAAACAGATTTTGGGCATGGAGATTATTCGTGACAGAAAGGCTAGAAAATTGTGGTTGTCACAAGAAAAGTACATTGAGAAAGTACTTGAGAGGTTCAACATGAAAATGCTAAGCCCGTGTCCACGCCACTTGCTAACCACTTAAAGTTGAGTAAGAAGTCTTGTCCCACGACTCGAGAGCAGAGAGAAGAGATGGCAACAATTCCTTATTCCTCTGCAGTTGGTTCTTTGATGTACGCCATGGTGTGTACACGACCAGATATTGCTCAAACTGTTAGCTTGGTGAGCAGATTTCTTTCCAATCCAAGAAAAGATCATTGGGAGGCCGTAAAGTGGATATTCAAATACTTGAGAGGAACTTCAAAATCAAGCTTGAGTTTTGGAAGTTCGAAGCCGACTCTTGTGGGATACACGGATTCAGACATGGCATGTGATCTCGATGGGAGGAAATCCACTTCAGGCTACTTGTTTACATTCGCAGGGGGAGCTATCTCATGGCAATCAAAGTTACAAAAGTGTGTTGCCTTATCCACCACTGAGGCAGAGTACATTGCAGCGAACGAAGCTGGAAAAGAGATGATGTGGATGAAGAGATTTCTCCAGGAATTGAGTTTGAAGCAAGAGGAGTACATGGTTTTTTGTGATAGTCAAAGTGCTATTGACTTGAGCAAAAATTCCATGTATCATGCTCGAACGAAGCATATTGATGTGAGGTACCATTGGATTAGAATGGTATTGGAGAAACAACTTATGAAGCTTGAGAAAATTCACACCGATAAAAATCCCGCGGATATGATGACTAAGGTGGTTACTCGTGAGAAACATGATCTGTGTGCCGGATTGGCCGGCATGAGCTCGAGGTAGAAGTGACGTATATGGCCAATTATATTGGGAGGGGGAGATTGTTGGGCTTGCCCAATAATAGTTGGGCCAAGAATTAAAGAAGTCCACAAAACATAATAATAATAATTATGTTTTGGCCCATTGAATAAAATTTGATTGGTAAAGGAGGGCAGCAGCCGTAACCTGCTTGCTTAGACATTACAGAAGCCAAGAAAGAAAAACAGGGGAGAAAGGGAGAGAAAGAAAAAGAGAGAGGGAGAAGAAGGGTTTGTCTCGTGGGTACTCGTTTCTTCACCGTTTTGTCTCAAATTTCGAGGGGGAGTTCGTGGTGACGTGCCCTTCATCTTGGTTGGAGTAGATTTTCACGAATCGTCTCCAAGAGGTACAAAGAGAAATTGATTGTTTCATTCTCATTGTACTATTTTAGTTTGCTCTCTTCCTATATTTATTGTGTGTTCCAAGAATAGTATTCTTGAGGATAGTTTGGTGATATTGGTGTTGATTCCTCTATTTGTAATAGAGAAGGAAACTTTGTATTCCCATTTGATATAGTGGAGTATTTTGCTGGACGGGGTCCCGTGGTTTTTACCCTCTTGTGAAGGGGTTTTCCACGTAATTTTTTTTGGTGTTATTGCGTATTTATTTTCGTAGTTAATTTGCATATTTGGTCCGTTGTCTATTGAGCTTTTGTGGAAGTGATTGTTGCTTTTGTGCATTCCGCTGCGCCGAGCAATCGACTCTGATTTTGTCACCTTCCACAACAACTGCATCATTGAAGCCGCCGACCAACAACGTCCCTGCCCCTACTCGGGCGGCTTCGAAACGCTCCACAGATAAATTCAGATGCCACAAGGTGCCTAGGGGGAGCATATCCCATCAACAAATTTTGGGCAACGCTATCGATGATTTCGAAGTTAGAGCCCGCGCGGACTACACAGTCAACTCCTCGGCAGGGCTCGACAATGATATGATCCGTGTCTCCAAGTTCAAGTACAGATGGGGCGATGCTTTTGACTCACCATATATCCTTCATCTTGTTTCGGATTCCTCATTTTGATCAGTTCTTTCGAACTCTTTAATCGTTTTACTTAGTAGGTGATTTTCAAGGGTGTACCAATTTTGATGCATCCCGCCTCTGATTCGACTTGTGAACTTATAACTTTTTTTTTCCTTTTAATTTTACAACCTTTTATTGGCCTGCTTTTAGTATGCCGACGCTATCATTAAGCTTGATTGTTTGGTTAGTATATGCTCCTCCACCTCCCGATTCTGTTTCAACAAGTTTTAAAAAGTACTCCATGTAATTCCTGAGGGCATGTTTGTTTTGGGACTCACACGTCCGGACGTGGGACGTAACGTCCCACGTCTTGTTCTAGTTCGGGATTTCACATCCGGATTTTAACATCCAATTACATCTACCCCTAAAAATATCTACATATTCCACTATTATAATAATACAACACCACCACTCTTACTCATTGATTTGACATAAAGTTATATTAAATAATACAACATCACACACTCTTACACAATTGATTTGACATAAAGTTACATCACATCCTACTCAACATCCAAAAACAAACATACACAATCACTATTCATCAGAATTTCTCTATCCAGGATTTCCCCATCCCCATCTCCCCCATCCTACATAATCCCAAAACAAACATGCCCTCAAGACTTTGCACCATTTTTGTACACTATATTTTAAAGAAAATATATAATGAGTAGTATTGAAGGATAATTTTATAAAGTTTTATATAAAAACTAAAAAGTAAAGGAACTGGTTGAATTGAGTGTATGTATAGATTCAAAAGTAATGACAATTTATATAAATATATGAATATTGTAAAGGTTAATTTTATTGAGAAATATTCATTTTTAGGTTGTTTAAAATGTTGTGAGACGTTTCAAATAAAGAAAGTGTGCAAAATGTTAGAGAAGACGGAGGAAGTATAATATTTAATGTGTATTGAAGTTTTGAGACAAAGTGGGATAGCTCAAGTGGTTAGAGCACCACTACCTAGGCCTTAGGTCCTGACTTCGAGTCATGGGAAGGGAAAAAATGGATGGGTATTTAACTTCTATCAAAAAAAAAAAAAAAAACATAAATATATATATTATAATATATCAAAATACATTAATGGTATTAGTTAGCAAGCTTCTCAAATACATCAGGAAAATTGAATACTTAAATTCTTGAACAATAAATACTTTATTTATTTTGTTTAATGTTGTGTAAAATTTAAGGAAATTAACAAATTAAATTGTCAATTATATTTTTTTAATCAATTTTTTTTTTTTTCAAGGGGCTAAGTTTTATTTAATTAATATTACTAAATGAGTTAATTGCAAATGTGTTTATAAAATATTATAGTAATATAAAGTTACTTAATTTTTATCAATAGTCTCAAACAAATTATATTTAAGTGATTAGTTTTAAAAGTCAATTATTAATTAATTATTTAGAAAAAATTAAAAATAAATAATATATATAGGCGGATAAATTAAAATAACAAACTTACTATTGTCAATTGACAGCTTGTTATATATGTTTATGGAAGATTTTCTTAATTTACAAGGAATTAACTAAGAAAAAAGAATTAGTCTAGAAAATTTTTGTGTGGACTGGGCTTAGATTATTATTTAGCCCATTATTATTGTTTATGCATGCTCGGTGGTATTTCATTTGGGATGGGATGGGATGGGATGGGATGGGAGGGGAGGGGGAGGGGGTGGGGGGCAATTTAGACAGAAAAAAAAGGTTAATACTAGTATACATATACATCTTTATTCTTTAATACATATATTTGGCAGTCTCTATTTTGCCTACGTGCTTCTTTTTAGTTTTTTATTTTGAAATACTGAATTGTGGTGAGACGGTTATTTTTTATTTTTTACAGTTTTTTTTTTCTTATTTTTTTATTTTGAAATACTGAATTTGTGATGAAACTGTTATTTTTTACAGTTTTTTTTTTTTCAAATTCTTCTTATTTTCTTCTTTCTTTTTCCACTTCTTCATTTTTCTAATTCTTCTCTTTTCTTCTTCTCAAGTTGTCGGTTATTTTTTACGGTTATTTTTTACTAAATTGTTATCGGAGATTACTTACTTCTTCATTTTTATAATTCTTCTCTTTTCTAGATATCTCTCACTTCTTCTTCTCAAGTAGTTATTAGAATTGCATTTCTCATCGCTTGCACAACATCATCCCATTCTTTTTTACGTTATTTTTTTTACTGTCATTTTGTCTTTCTATAATTTCATCTCATTATATCATTTGTTTATAACTTTAATTTATTCTTCTTACTATAATTCTAGAATATTGTAGCTGAGATATTTAGGGATTGGATGATTTGAGATTCATTCCAATCCATATACTTAGTGTAGAATTATGAATCATCTTCTTATTGTTTATTTTTGTACAGGAAATAATAAATTTTCATCTGCCACTATCTACACCAACCCAATGCTCCAAAACCAGTGCTAAAATATCTGAGGGAGTATTTTGTTAAATCAAATCATCAATCCCTAATTGAAGACATGAACGTGTTGATTAAGGAAATTTTATGTTTATTTGCATTGTGTAATTTTCTTAGATAACTTTTTTACTAGGCTCCTTTTCTCTTTTCCTATTTTAATTGCATATTTACATTTTTTTAATACTAAGAACTATCTCTTCACTGCACTTTATTTGTCTGACATAATATGTTTGTGGATCGACAACTAAATAGATTTAGTATCATAATATTTTATTTTTACTTTTTTGAGTTTATGTAGATTAGTATATCATAATTTTTTTGTAATTTTTGGATTTCTGTAGATTCAATATAATAATCTTTTTTATAATTAATACTATATAACTAATTTTGATATATCTTTAATACATATATTTGGATCTTTATTAAGAATACGTGTTTATAGAGCATTGTCATCACATCAGACTTTTGTTTTGGATCTTTATTAAGAATACGTGTTTATAGAGCATTGTCATCATCACACTTTTGTTGATCCATCCCGTTGAAAGAAAGTCGAGAGATTGTCATCACATCATGCTTTGTAGGATTGGATAAAAACTGTTATTAGTTTGTTTTCTTTAAAAAAAATTCATGGTACCTTAATTTATTTAATGGTTTTGCCCGATTACCTCCAATCATTTGAAGTTTTATTAAGAATACGTGGTCGAGGGTTGTCATCACGAAAATGTGATATATAACTTGAGATTGACGAAAATGGAACAATACTGTAATTTTATATATTTTTTTGTATATTTTTTTAAATAGTGTAATTATTTGTTTTATTTGTACATTTTTTTTTTCAATTTTCTTTCCTTCTATATTTTTTATTTTAATTATTCCCGCATATTATGCGGGTTGTGCACTAGTATATATATAATTACTCGTGGGATGAAATTGGGGGCATTGCCCTCGGCCCTCCTTAGTACGCACGTCGGTCCGCCTCTGTGTACGATGCACAAGGTACACTTTGTATAATGTTTTATTTAATTATTTTTCTAACAATAAATATGACTCAAAATACTAAATTGAAATTTGTCATGTATAAACCATCTTATACAAAAAAAACCTAAAAGAAAATGAAGGTGCAATTTTATTTTATTTTATTTTAATCTTTTTAAGCAATACTAATGTAATTAAAATCTTTTAATTTTGGGGTCAAATTGTAGCTCCGAATTACGTTGTAAATCTACCAGTATCCGAGTTAAAATACTAAAGGCGTGTTCATTTATTTTATTTATTTGAAAAGAAATTATGGTGCTTTCTATTGACGTATAAAACAAGGGTTCCAAAACCCGTATACAACTATGATATCGACTTCAGTTTATGTTGAAAGACTTACTGAACTATGTTATAATATGAACTACCCAGGGATGCACATCTAAGGTTCCCTTTCCCAATCGATACACATCCAAGGTTCCCTTTTCCAATCGATAATAGGTGAGTTGATGATTTTATGAGCCTTCAACCATTTCCAAGAATTATACTTGATGCTCTCAGTCGTGTCTTACGTAGTTGATGATTTTTCGTTGAAGATTATATTGTTCCTGTTCCTCCAAATTTTCGGTATGGTACACTGCCATAGAAGGCCTAAGATTTTCTTGTTGATGGCCTTAATGTAAAACTCTTCCCAGTGATCCCTCAATGTATTAGCATAAATCACACTGCCATTAATCCATTTGATTACTTCCTCCCACACCAATATGGATATAGTGCATGAAACAAACAGATGCTGCACTGACTCCGTACTAGCCTTGCATTGAGGACACAGGCTACTCGACCCTTCTGGAATAATGCCCCTCCGCCTCAGATTATCGGCCGTAGCCAATCTACCTTGAAAGGCCTTCCATGCCAGTGCCGAAACCTTGATCGGTGTGCTCTTCCACCAAACTTTAGCCCAATCGAAATCCGTACCATTATCGGGCGCCACCTGATCCACTAGCTTATTGTACATATTCTTCATGTTGAAATTCCCATTTGTTGCCCCTCTCCATCTAAGTGAATCGTCTCTCGAGTAGTCAAGCACTCCAAGTAGCTGTTAGCGTTAAAAGGCCTGTTCCAGTTGAAAGACCATTTTCCCCATCTTGAAGAATTTTTTTATTAATACTTCCATATTTGTCAGCGGAAAAAAGATACAAAGAATTGAATTTATCAATTAGGCCTGTTTGTTTATATTTGGGGGGTGGGGGTGAGTTATAAATTTATAATTAAAATTCTTGTTTGCTAGTATATAATTTTAAATCCTATAAAATTCTACTCTTTAATACATTTTTTTATTAAACACAGTTTCTAATACACTATCAATTATGTATTCAAGTCATATTCTATGTCCTTTCAATCATTGCACAATCATTTAATTATTCCAATATTCCAACGATATTTTTTACAATTAATAATTTAACTATCATTAACTATTTCCCAAAATCCATAACCTTAAAAAAAAATCTAAAAAGCGTGCATGATATTCAGGACTTGTCTACAGTTTGATCATTTGAATTTGGAAATAAAAAAAAGACTAAGAAGATATAGAAAGAATGAACTAAAAGCTAGACAAGATCATTACTACAATGGCTGCCAAGGCGACAATCTTGAAATTCACATGACGACAATAAGCATCGGCCTTTGGAAGAATCACCGGAAGATCACATTCTTCGCCATTGAAAATCACTCTCGAAGGAAAAACATCACCCTCTAAAACATGAACATTGTGTAGATTCCTCTTAGTAAACATAACAACCGATTGCTGCTTACCAGGAACCCGGAAATCCTTTTCCGGGTTCGACCCGTTCACCTCACCTATAAGCCAATTTGACCCGAGCAGACCCGTCATGAAAATAGTGTTGTTCAAATCTTGAATAAGCGTCCCATTAAAAGAATACGCCTGCTGAAAACCAGCACCTGTTTTATTCAACTGAACAGCCAAGAACCAATCTTCAAAGTCTATTTCTTTCCAATTGAACAATGTGATCCGAGCAGCCCAACCGTTGACGTAGTTGCTAGAAACATGCCAGTTTATGCTGACGCCACAGTTATTAGGACAAGGCAAGGGTCTATGGACCTTGTAGTGCTTGATTATAGCCCAACTTAGAGCCTTCTTTGTCCTGTTTTCGAACGGGACAAGGAGGGCCTCCGGAGGTAGAAGTAAGTGCCTTTCCGTATCGCAGTTTCTTCTACCTTCGCAGCCACACGCGCACGTCCTACACGGGATGACAGACTCGTTGTAATAAGAAGAGTACGAGACGCAGCATCGCGGCTGTCCCCTTTGAGGACGGGTAATGTTGCAGACGACTTGCCAGCTCGCGATAGCTGAGGTCGTCGTCTGCAGCCCATTTGGGTCGGGGAACTCTGTCTCGTCGACACGTATTGGCTGCCCACATTTGTACTTGGGATTAAGAACTCCAACTATTCTCCATCTTTCGGGTGGATAAATATCTGTTCGGCTCAAATCAGGTGGAACTTTGAACACCTGCATCTGGAAAACGGATTTTGATTTGGTTGCATTCATAGTAGTAGGCAATAAAGTACCATTTCGGCAGCAAAAGGGCATATTTCCCACATCATTGTCTTTCTCCATTTCAGCAGGAAGATCACCTATAATGGGATTCTTCTCACATGTCATGACTTTAGAAAAGTCCAAATCTTTATAGTATTCACCAGCAGTGCCATATATGCAGTCGAAAGCATCTTTACGACGAGTGTAGGCGCCTCTCATGGAGAATATGAACTCGCCTCTCATCCACTCCCATGTTAAATTCCAATGATCCAGCCTCCCTAAAGGATTGCTGTTGTCAATGGTGACCTGAGCTATGTAGTTGGTTGGATAGGCTTGTAAAACGTCGTACGAGATAATGAGATCGCCTTTCCGTCGTGGCAAATATTTGGAAGCCAAACTCGCAGCCTTGGCTTTCAAATCCCTCACGCAGCAAGCAGACAGTTTCATTGCTGCTAATTAATTAATTACTATCATATTACTTTTCTTCAGAGTACTACTGTAATACTGTTTAGTACACGAAGTAATATTGTTTACAATACCAAGTATCACGTTTAACAGTATAACTTCGTATACTAAATTTCTTGAAATTCAAGTTGAAAATAATTGCTTACCGCTACGTGCTGGTGCAGGGCACTTGTATCCATCGTTTACGAGGTGGATAGTCTTAGGCATGGGATTTCCAGGCGGCCTAATCCCAAAACAAGTACCGGATAATTCAATTCGCGTTTGAATTTGAGCTAAATCTCCAGCGGTATCGACTGAGGTCTTCAAATCAGATTGAGGATAGCCCGAAAGTGTGGTTCCATTGCCTACAGGAGAAGGGAGCTCATTACCATCCATAATAACAGCATTGGTAGCAGACACCAGAATCTCATTGTTCTGAAAACCAACAAAGATTTTCCAGTTTTTGAGTTGGTATAGTCCAGCATTCAGAATCCCAACTATGGACTTAAATGCCCAAGGCTGTGCAGTGGCATTCTTTAAGAAAGGGTACTCTCTCGTTCGTGAAACGAACGTGTATGTGATGTAGATGCCATTGCAGTCAGCCGCTTCTGGTGGCAGATCATCATCCTGCCCTCTGATCACCTTTACTGTGAGAATACTCAATAAACAACACAACACCGTCGCCCTTGTGAAGATCATTTCAAGGATGATGAAAAATGGAACATGGTATTTTTGTGTTCTTATCAAAATGGACAAAAGAAACCATGGCAGATTCACAAATAATTATGAATCTAAGACTTGGTCAAGTAGAATTTCCCTCCTCTAGTTGAGCGATGTATATGGAAGGTAACTAACTACCAATTGGGATCCATAATAATCATTTAATTGTAACTAAAAATATCCAATTTGCAAATAGAATTCAATTTTCTGAAACGATGTTAGTCTAGTCTAGTCTTTAGTCTCAGATTCATATTTATATTTTTGTGAAATGGTAGAGTACAAACAAGGATTAAAAGAACAGGATAAATGAAAAGTTCAAATATTAAATAGGAGTACATGTTTGTTCCCTACATATGTCCAAATCCCATAATTTAACTTTTTACAAACCCCTCCTCAACTTAATTTCAAGGAAAGGAAACTGAAAAACCAAAACAAGACAAGAAAATTCATCATCAGTTAAATTATCACATCACATTGTTTTCTTGATACACTCATACACCTTTGCCTCATATTTATAGCACCGCATATTATACGACTCTCCCAGCTAAACTATGGAATTTCCTACAACCTCCTCTGCTCTCTTTGTATCAGAATCGGACAATCCAAGAACGATAAGAGGAATTTTCTTTCTTTCACGAGGTCTAGCCCAATAATCAAGGATATAATATAATTAGCTTTCTCATTTTTATGCAACTTCAATGTCAGTTGAATTTGCATTGCCCTCAGCAAATTTGGCTTTCGACTTTGCTGTTGCAGCTCTTGCTGACCTTGAGGTAGAGCTGGAGTTAGACTTGGGAGACGAAGTTGACTTACACTTCTTCCGTTTCTGCTTCTTCTTAATGGGAGGAAGTTCCGATGGAGGTACGTCTTTAAACATATCTGATCCAGTTTGTTGTCGCATGGACATGGACTCCCCAAAATCTGTTTTCGAAAACAGAAACGGATGCTTTAAGAAATTTCTCAGACATGTTTAGAGTGTTCTCATGTAGCTACTACGGGTTCTTTAGTTATACGAACTTTGAAGATAGTAAACGTAATCAAATTTGAAGATGCATAATGGAGGTGCATATCTGAAACTAACTACTATACAATAAGGTGGCACTTGGTTCAAAATTCTTCAATTGAAATGGCATGGTTAATGAGAATAAAAGATGATCAATTCACCTTCGTCATACTTCGTACAAGGTAATGAGACTCAAATTATGTTAATCATTACTCCATTTTGATTAACTACCTCCCCTCCTAGAATCATTTCTCCTATTCATCAACCAACAATCATTTTTTCCCTAATTATTCCAATATTGGAGCAAAACACTAATAATGTAACCATCATTTTCGTTATAATTCATTATTCAATGATTCTCATTACCATTCTTACTAAAGAATTTGAACCAAATGTCTACTAAATATTTCCTAAATTCCATTTTCAAAGGCAGATGGATAACATAACATGATCAAGGGAGGCAGTGGCTATTTATCTAGTTATATGTTTTGATTTCTTGAATTCTTCAATTCAATACAGTCCTCAAAATTCATATTTATTTTCTTTATTCTTATATAATTCTCATATATTTAGTGGTACTTCAGGTGTTGAAGTACAAGTGGTGATTGTAGAGCTTGAAATGCCCACCATTTTAGAGCATGTGACCTACACCAAACACCAGTCTTTTTCATATTCGGACCAATCAGTGAACACCTCATGACAAATGAGCCAAAAATTCCCCAGCTTTAAGGCAAAGAATCTCAAGAACAACAAAATATATAAGGATATATTATGACCCTCTTTTCCATAGTAGGAAATGCAGCCCGTGACAAAGCTCTAGTTTTGTCCTAATCGACAATGCCACATGCTACACACAAATTGATACTTCTCATATTCCTTTCATTCGACTAATTATAGTATCATAATTATTTAATTATCCATGTAGCCATCTTGCAAATACAGAAAGAAAGACAAGTTCATTAAAAAGAAGAATAAATACCTTGAGATGACCAGGGAGAAAGTGCTGAACCAGTATGACCTATTGAGGTTGCTGCAAAATCAGGGCCTGTCTTGAATTCATTCATCTGCAATTTTTTAAATAAAAAGAAAAAAAGACTCAGATGAATGAATATTGTGGAAATTGAATGAAGATTTTTACAGAAGAAATAATTAGGACCAGACATACCCAACTTGGTGCGCTGCCAGATTGGCCATCCCACCCAATATGTGCCACATGCTTAACATCTGTTGGATATCCAATATCTATTTCACGCTCCTTCACAACTGCACAACAATTATTATGAATTCTCTGTTTAGCCCACAAAAGAATTGGAGTACTTAAATTCCCTTTTTTTTTTTAAATATAAAATGGTAAATCAAGATCTGGTACCAAAGAATTGAGAGAGGGTGTATTTGAAGCCTTTGTAAATCCCTTTCATTGTTGTCCCCATTAACACAATTAGGGCTCAAATTCAACTGTTGCTCTGTTCAATGTACAAGAATTGTTGAAAAATTGTGCCTTTTCCTATCAAAAAAGCAAACACATTCAAGGAGCTGTATCTGCAAAAGCCCAAAGAAAAGAATTCAGCTAGAAAGGCAGGCATAGGAATTGGAATCAAGAACTTGGTATGGGGCTGAAGAAAGGCATATAGGCATGCAAGATTACTTTTTTAATACCTTAAAGCAACAACAAATTAAAAACAAAAAGCAATTATTACCTTTTCAGGGAAGAATTGAGAGGGAAAGTAGGTTCAATAGAGAAGCTTGTTCTTCCCTCCTCTTCGTTTCTATTCCCATATAGCTAAGCTAAGCTAAACTTCACACATTATTGGAAAACATGCACGCCAATTCAATGGGTGAAGCCCACTTTTATGAACCAATAAAGAATCAAGATTCTAAACATACAAATGTAAAAGAGCTTTGTGCATGAAATGAAAAAAAAAAAAAAAAAAAACAAGAAAATGAGGGTTGCTTAAGGTTTCAAGATTGTAGGGTTGAGAGAGGCGTTTAGGTTAATTGTTGTGAGAGGGAAACGAAAAAACAAAGAAGGGAGAGAGAGAGAAGAGAGAGAGAGGGGAAAAATGGAGAGCCACGAAAATCTCCAAAAAGGGGTGATGGGATGGATTTGAAGGGGTTGCTCAGAGGGAAAATTAAAATCAAGAATATGGAGATTATAATAAAATCTTGGAATTAAGAATAATAAAAGGGATCATTAGTACAAGTCCACTAAATGAATATACCACAATAATTACAAAAACACTCCAAATGGAAAGGTCAATTGCTTTTTGTAATGCAAAATTTAGGGAGTGGGGGTTTTATTTTTGTGGATAATAAATAATGAATGAAATAAAAGGAGTGTGGTAGGAAGGAAGGGAAGAAACGGCGAATTGGGTCTAATGTCGTTATCTATATCTGTCTTGACAATTTGAAGGCACGAATTAGGTACTTAAACGCGGGGAAAATATCACTCCTCCAATATAATAAATAAGGAAACAATTCAAGAATAAAATGTTTAAAATAAATACTAAAGGAACAAAAAAATTCTGAGTTTTGAGATAATTTTCACACAAATACTAGAATTTTTAAAAAAAAAAAAAAATACTAAAGAAAAAATAAAAACAATTCTGATTTTTTGAGATATCTAACTTAGTGTAAAAAGGTGGCTATACTTATAAGCACACCACGACAAAGTGTCGGCTCTTTTTTTAAAAAAAAAAAAAAAAAAAAAAAACTCAACCTAAATACATGGCTAAATTGAAAAAAAAAAAAATTTACTCTCCAGTTCAAATTTATAATGCTTATTTATTTAATTAATATTGATTAATTTATGTATAAAATAGATAAATTGAGGGATATGATTTAGTATTGTGAGTTCCACTTATAAATAAAGTGAATGTCAATGTGAGTAAACAAGTGATAGTGAAATGGTGGAGATAAAGTAGTGAAAATAGTATTAATGTATTTCAAAAAAGGAAATAAGCATAAAAAAAAAAAAATGAACATAATAAAATTGGAGGAAGAAAATATTTACTCCTTCCGTTCCGTGATTATTTGTACGGTTTGACCGACACAATTTTTAAGAAAATAGGATTTGGTGATTAGTGATAAAGTGTAAAGTGGATTTGATAAGGTGTAAAGTAAAATATATGTAAAAAAAAGAGGGGTAATATTGAAAATAAAATAATGTTGAAAGGTTATTAATTTTGTATGATATTTCTATATTAAGAGTTTACAAATAATTTTAGAATATTCTAATAGTAAAAGTGTATAAATAATTATGGAATGGAGTATTACCGTACTCCAATTCAGGAAAGCTCCTACATAAAAGATCAAAGACAGTTGAAACAATTGCTCCAATGATTCAGAGAAAGCACAAATTTAAGACCCTAAATTATGTCCAGCCAATGTATTAATTGCCTATTAGAACACAAATCATGCATTCAAATATTGGAACACTAAAATACAATATAAAAATGATACAAGTAACTATATTGTGTAGATGCTATTATGCTATTATGCCAAAATAATAAAATTAGTAAGTAGCCATTTTTTCTCTCAACACAATTACTGGGTGACACAAAATAGTAAGTGGATAAACATTGGGGAAATATAAATTTTCCACCCATTTAACCTTACCAATCACCGCATCAATAATGATTATTGTTGAGTACGCATAACTTTTTGTTTTAAAAAAATTATATATTTCAAGAGTCTAATTTAATTATTAATTGACTTTTTTGTAATACTTTAGCAAACCATGTATGTATTTAAGAATCAAAGGTGAGGATTTACTACAAATAAATTAAGAAGCAATATTTTCTAGAAGCACGTCGATCACATAAGTCATGACCATCGATTTATTGTTAACTCTGTAGAATTTTTTTTACTCCTATAACTTATTAATAAGTATAAAATTGAAAGTATAAAATTGAAAGCAACATCTAAATTAGGGGTGACAATTTTCGACACGATAGCACGATACGAATTCGATACGAAAATTACGGGTTAGTGTTTGGTTTTTTCGGGTTCGTGTCGTTATCGGGTCGACCTGATAACGA
Source organism: Galeopsis tetrahit (assembly GCA_963675135.1). NCBI lineage: Eukaryota > Viridiplantae > Streptophyta > Magnoliopsida > Lamiales > Lamiaceae > Galeopsis > Galeopsis tetrahit. The sequence continues at coordinate 76,321,398 of OY776123.1, forward strand.
CACAAAAATTTCGTATCGGGTTCGTGTCAATCCATTAAGCACGATAAAATTAACAGGTAACCCATTAACCTGTTGACAATCCGTTAACCTGTTATTTACCTGATATGACACGACACGATAATGACGCGTAATAATACGATAATTAGAGATGTTTATCCGGGTCGGGCTGGTCCGTTTAACCCTGAAAAATATAGGGTTAGGGTTCATGAATCATAGGCCCGTTTAAATCCGGACTTTTTTGACCCGGACCGGTTAGCCCGCGGGCTAAACCGGGCCAGTCCGCTAGTCCGAGTTATTACCTCTTTTATTTTTTATTAAATAACCTAAGAACAAATTTTGGGTCATTTGACCAATAACCATAATTATAAGCATTAAGAAGTTCATTACCATCCATTAGTCATTATTACTATTTTTTATTAGATTATGATACTCCGTATTTATTTAGATTTGTTTGGTCATATTAAAGACCAATGAGTTCTAGAATTGTATTTAAATTATACTTTTGTTTTCTCATTTACTGATTATTAACTAATTATGCATTTTTATATTTTATTTGCTTGTTGAAAGTGCCAATTGAGACCTTTAATTTTAAAAGAAAAAAAAATTATTGTAGCCCGTTAGTGGTCCTTTTAGCCCGTGGCTCGCTAGGGTTAGAATTAGGTCCCAACAATCGTAGGCCCGTTAAATATGAACCGATTAAGGCCCTAGCCCGTTTAGCCCGTAACCCTATAGGGCTAGGGCCAGCCCGATAGACATCTCTAACGATAATGACACGATAATTTTTTATATTTATATAAATATACGAGTATTATTTTTTATATATTTAATATAATTTTAAATTGATTTATTTTCTTATCGTGTTGTTATGGTGTTGCGTGTCATTATAGTGTCGTGTCACGTCGATACAAAAATTATCGTGTTGTTATCGTGTCGTGTCGACATGAAAATTATCGTGTTCGTGTCGTGTTGACACATATCCTTATTGTGTCGTATCACTATCGTGTCGACACGATATCACGATTTGACACCCCTAATCTAAATATCTTACTTAATCATTTTTTTACTTTCAAAATAGGACTTTCTTTTAAATTTAAAAGGAATAACTAGTTTTTCTTTTTTAAGAGACTCACAAAGATTCAACCGGCAGGCATATCCCAACTGTCAGAAAATAACATGATGTGCCATTGACTGTTTAGTTTACTAGTCATCATCCATTCATTATTCTCCACAAAATCTTTCATTAATTTAAACTCCCAATATTTCGTATATTAATTAAATACTAGTAGTATCCTTCTTCTATTACCACACAATAATTGCCAGTTATGCAAACCAAATATTAATAATAATATTCTGAATATCTTCATTGTTGAATCCACGTCTGGTGTTTGGTTGCTTGGATTGAAGCATTCCTAAATTTCAAATTACTGGAAATGGATAATTGTTGGTCACATTCAGACAGCTGATTCCTGATCATGCTTAGTTATATACCATATTCATTACACAGCTGCTGTCACTTAGTGCTATGTATGTATGTTCTTTCATATTTTAATTTGACTTCTTTTTCTTTTTTTAAACCCTTTTTTTTTAAAAATATATACAACACTAATCCAACCAACCCTATAAGAGTGAGTAACACGTGAATAATTTGGATTTGGCCTTCTAATTAGATAGAGCAGATGGATTAATTCTATATTTGACAGTACAGTATTGGATTAATTACAATTAGCTGTTGTGGCATATATACAATTACTTTTCATCTTTAATTAATTAACTCCATTTATGACCAATAATATATTTTGGACATATAAAATTTATTTTTACATTCTTATTATATCTTTATTTATTATTAATGAACACTAAGAATGATTAATTCCAACAATCATTAATTAAGAATATTTTAAGTAAAAATATTTGAGCAAAATAAAAGTGAATTATAATTTAAGATAAACAGAAAATGAATATATAGTACTCCTCCCTTTCATAAAGTTTGTCGCATTAACTTAAATTTTGTTTTAAAAAGTTTGTCGCTTTTTCTAATTATAACAATAATCTTCCTAAATTGCTCCTACTTTTTTTAGAAATATATTAATGACCTTTTTTTTTTGGAAAGGTTAAAGGAATGGAAAAAAAGGAAGGTGAAAAAAAAGGAAAAAAAGAAGAAAAGGGGAAAAAATAATGAGGAATAAATGTGTCAAAAAAATATGTTTTTCTTAATATTGTTTTTAGAGGATTGGAGTAAGAAAATATATTGTATTGAATAAACTTTATTATTACACAATTATTGGTAAATCACATCAAACTGAGACATTTTTAATTGGCTAACATGAGAGAGATGATGTTTGTAAAATACAACTAACAACTTTTAGTACTCCCTCCGTCCCACCGTAAGTTTTCCACTTTCCTTTTTTGGATGTTCCACTATAAGTTTTCCATTCCATTTTTGGTAAATTATTTTCTCTCTCTCAATCACATCACTTACACTTTATCTATTATTTTATCATATTTCATCTCATACTAATCTATTATTTTCTCTCTCACCATCACATCACTTGTACTATATCTATTATTTTATCATATTTCTTAATCAAAACACCCAAAAGAAGTGGGAAACTTATATTGGGACGGAGGGAGTATTATTTTTTATTCGATAAACAGTAAGAGGAAGCTTTGAAAATAACTCACTTTAAAAGCAATTTATTGTGTTTGCAAATACTACTACATTCACCCTAACTCTCGTGCTTGCGTCGCCTCCTCCTTCCCTGTAAAACTTAAATCTAAAATGTTATTTTAAGTACATAATGTGATCTGTAGCCGTTTTGCCCCTTCCCTGTGCCTGTGATGTTGTGACGGTAGGCCGTCGTCTCCACTAGCCACAAACATAACAACCACCCCTTGTTGTTCCCGAAACAAATTCGAAAGCAGCATCGATATATACATTAATTTTGCTTTCTAATTATGGTATTTGGACCAACAATTCGATCTTTCCAATGGAGCCACACTTACGATGGCAGGTTGGTAGATTGGTTCGTTGACCCATTTTTTTTTAGTTTTCTTAGTTTTTTTCAATTTTCCACCCCCACACACCTTCCTAATTGTGAGCTTTTTGCATGCCTTGTGTGGTGTCTTGAACTTTGATTTTCTTTCGGAGTTTTGGATTACTTTGTAGTATGTAAGTGACACTTTACATTTTTATTTCTTTATTTTTCTTGAAGTGGGAATACCTAGGTGTAGAGTATTTTAGTAACTCGTCCATCTCAGCCTGCTTCCCTTTTATGTTCTAAATAACCTAGGTATCGATGCGACTGAAAGTAGGGTCATAGAAACCATGAATGAAATTCAGAATCAGCCATACACAACCTGTGAATTTAAGAGAGCACTGAAGAAAATGCACCCGGCCAAGGCCCCTGGGCCAAACGGTATGTCTCCCCTCTTTTTTCAAAAATATTGGTCAACTGTTAATTCCTCTTTTACTGATACGTGCCTGGATATCCTGAATCTCGAAGCAAACCCATTCCACTTGAATGAAACCTTTATCGTGCTCATTCCAAAAACTAAGGGGGGTGTATTCAATTGAGATTCTGTTGGATTTTTTTGGACTTTTAAAATCTGGGGATATTCAATCCGGATTTTTAAAAGTCTTTCGAAATTTTGAGGTATTCAATACGGATTTTAAAAATTCTTTAGAAATCTTTAGGTATTCAACAATCTATAAATTTTAATACTGTATGGATTTCGTTGGATTCTCCTTCAAAAATATAAATAAATTTCACTATTCAAAATCTCTTCTAAAAACTAGAGATTTCAGCGGATTCTCTCAGAAGCGCCTGAAAGAGAAGAAAAAAAAACTTTGTTGTTCTTCTAACAAAATTTCAAAGTCTCCTTCGAAAGCACATACAAGCATTCTTGATTCTTGCTATAATTCGAACCACAAAATCCTACACAACCCTCTTCTTCAAACGAAATAATATCAAGAAACGTAACTATGTTCTTCAATAAGCATCACAGATTCTTCACCATCATTATTATCGTGAAAAAGATTACATCTCTGTATTTTAAAATTATGTTCTCTCTTTAAAAATTATAGTATATCGTTAAGATCTCAAGAATATTTATTCACCATCTTAAATTAGCATGTGGTGTTCGATATCATCTAAAAGATTTTGGTGGTCAAGGTCGTTACCCCAGAAATGCAATTGAGTTATTCAATCTTCGCGAGAGATTTTTTGGTATTTTCAAATCGTCATTCACAATTTTCAAAACCCACCCATGTTCCCATTTCAAACCCAATCAGTATTGGCTGAATTACATAACTTTCTTCGAAAAGAATGTCATGAATTTCCAATCGAATATGAAGAAGATCAAGATTCACCACATCTCGACATGGAAGAGAAAATTTGGAATTGCTTTGTCAAAGCCAATTACAACACAGAATTGAAGCCGAGGTATAATCGTGTAAATGAAGATGAGAATAATAATGATGAATAATAATTTTTTTTTTGAACTAATATATTTTTGGTATTTTTTCTAAATAATTTAGATAAATTTTTTTATATACAAGTGTGTTCGACGTTTGCATTCATAGTTTTAGGGGTGTAGTTTATGGAAATCCATGTAAATTAATAAAAAAATGTGTATTTTAGAATCCTGTCAAATCTATGAAAATCCATATAAATCAATAAAAAAGTCAGTCAAACTCTGCATAGAGTCTATGAATTTTCTAAATCCACTGACTTTTTAAAGTCCAAAAAAATCCAACAGAATCTCAATTGAATACACCCTCCTAAATCCCCAGAAAACCCAAAGGACTTTCGTCCCATTAGCCTGTGTAATGTTATCTTCAGAGTAATTACGAAAGTGATTGCTACCGTTTAAAGATGGTCCTCAATGACGTCATCTCCCCAAATTAAAGTGCATTTATCCCTAATCAACTTATCATTGATAATGACATGGTCGCCTTTGAGATCTTTCACTTTTTTAAAAAAAAAAAAAATAGGTGATCGTGTCGAGTGGGTTTTCCTTCGTGCTATGTGTGAAAATCTTGGTTTTGATGCCCTATTGGATTAATTTGGTGATGCGATGTGTTTCATATTTTTCGTATTCGCTTCTTGTAAATGGCATGCCTATTGAGAAATTCCTCCCGAGTAGGGGGCTCCGCCAAGGGGATCCCCTGTCACCCAATTCATTTTTTTATCTGTGCAGAGGGATTTTCGTCACTCATCCACAAGGTGGAACTGGAAGGAGGCAGCTCGAGCATTAAAGTGGCTCATAATGCACCCCTATCTCACACCTCTTGTTTGCAGACGATAACATCTTGTTCTTTCGGGCAATGCAATCGGAGGTGAATAGAATTAGCGAGATTATTGGAACATATGAAAGTGCCTCAGACTAGAGAATCAACCTTGAAAAATCCGAACTCTCAGCTAGTGCAAACATACGGGAAACCTACATTGCAAACCTGGGGACCCAAATTGGAGTTAGAATTATAACTCTCAGCAGTGATTGGTAAAGGAAAGAAACAAAATTTTCAAGCAGTGGTTGGCCGAGTTGTGAGCAAGCTCAACTGCTCAAGGGGTGGAAGGAGAAATCGCTATCGAAAGCGGAGAGAGAAATCCTTCTTAAAACAGTTGTTCAAGCTATTCCAAACTACGCCATGAGCTGTTTTTTATTCCCTCAATCCCTTTGTGATGAAATTGAAAGATGTGTTGCCAAGTTCTATTGGGGGCCACCCCTGAAGATCGAAAAATACACTGGCTTAGTTGGAAGAAGATTTCAAGAGTAAATGCAACGGGGGGACTTGGCTTTAGGGAGATGTATTGCTTTAATTTAGCCATGGTTGTGAAACAGTATTGGAGATTCTTGACAAATAGAAACTCTATAGTGGCTCAAGTCCTGAAGGTTATAGGTATTTCCGAAGGGGCAACATTGAATCAGCAATCGTTGGCTACCAATCAAGCTACTTGTGGCGAAACATCCTTAGTGCTCGAGCATTGATACAGGAGGGAATGTCTTGGAGGGTGGGGGACGGGAACTCAATCTGTTGTTTTTGTTTTGGGGACTACTAGACAAAATTTGGAATTTTGGACAAATCTCCAAGTCTTAATTCGGGGCATCATAATCCCAGCCGAGTTGATCGATGAGACGGGTCCTCGATGGAAAGCATACTTTGTTTCGGAGCTACTCGACTCGTAGGTGGCGGCCCACATTATCCAAATCCCTATCATCTTTCGTAAACTAGCAGACAAAAGGGTCTAAAAGTTCAGTGTAAGTGGTCGCTTCACTGTCCGATCAGCTTATCATTTGGCTATTGAAAAATTTCGAAGTGTGGCAGGGATCCTGCGTCCTCAAGCTCGCAGGCCGTCGAGTGGAAGCTTCTGTGGCGATTTAAGACTCCCCCAAAGATCAGGCATTTCCTCTAGAGAGCATGCACAAACACACTCCCCACACGGGAGAATTTTGGAAGGAGGGGCCTCAATATTGATCCCATCTGCCCTAGATGTGGGCTGTGCAACGAATCCATCTCCCATGTCCTCATTATTGCCATTTAGCAATCTTTGCATGGGCTCCCTTTACCAAACCAAAATCAAGGAAATTTCAAGTTGTTACTATGGGATATCCTTAAGACCCTACCGAGTTATGGGGCATCAATTTTTGTTATTTTATATTGGAACCTTTGGCGTGCCCGCAATGATTTTGTGTTCGAGAATCGGGATACGAATTCAGCCATCCTGGTTACTCGGACGATGACATTAGTACACCATCTTCATTCACACCCTCACAGAAACAAATTAATGGCCTCTCCTGAGGAGTTTCGGGATCGATGGACTTCCCCGATCAAAGGTTATCTCAAGGTGAACACGGACTTTGTCGTCTTCCCGGATGGATCGACAGGCCTAGGTTTTGTGGTTCGCGATACGCAAGGTCGAGTGTTGTGGACTGGGGCAAAACGCATAAACTCAGAAGGTGACGACACGTTTTTGGAGGCCCAAACAATGCTTCTCGTTGTGCAGTTTGTGGTCGATCAGGGCCTCTGTAATTTGGTGCTCGAGTCGGATTCCCAAATTCTGATTAAGTTGTTGCGAGGGGAAGGGGGGGTTGAGGTCTATACTGATGAAATTGTGAAGGATATAAAGGATCGTGTTTTCCATGATGCAAATCATTCTTTCTGCTTCACCCGAAGGAGAGCAAACAAAGTTGCACATATGTTGGCTCATATTGGTACCCATGTGGGGTTTGAGACCTTCTGGTGTAATAGTGTTCCTAACATTTGTAATGGGGCACTCTTCGAAGATGTAATGCTTTCAGCCTACTATTTCTTGAGCTTATGAAAATTTCATTTCCGTAAAAAAAAAAAGGTGTAGAGTATTTGTCTCATGTCGAAAATGAAGACTAGTTTCGTACATTCATCAATAAAGTTTACACATGTCTCTTCATTTTCTCACAATTGGGAAGGGTCAGTGTTTCTAATTCAAATCTATGGAAATAGCTAGGGGTGTAAGTGAGTCGAGTCAACTCGAAAGCTACTTGTGTTTAATTTAGAAAAAAAATTAAAATCAATTCGAATTTAATCGAGTCCAGTTTCGAGCTATTCGAACAGGTATTGAGTTCGAGTTCATAAATACTCGACTGGAAAGGTTCGCGAACCTAATCGAACTTGTACAATATTCACTAATTTATCATTAGTTATATACTCCAATTTATATTTATATATAGGTAATCGAGTTGAGTTGAACTCGAGTTTATTTTGTCATTAGTTATATACATTTAATTTTTTAAAATTATATAGGTAATCGAGTTGAGCTCGAGTTTATCGAGTTTCTTGTCGAGTCAAGCTTGAGCTTAAAAAATTTAGACTTGACCAAGTTCGAGTTTCAAGTATAGCAATTGAGTCGAGTTCGAATAACACTACATCGGTCGACTCGACTTATGATTTACATCCCTAAAAATAGGTTAGAAATGTTTGAAAATTTATGAAATTTTAATGAATTTTTTCATTTATAAAAAAAAAAAGTAATTGCCTAAGAACCTTTTTTTTTCTTTTATCATACTCCCCGTCTATTAAAAACGTGGGTTGGATAATATAAGTTCGTTTAAGATGCAGGACCGTATATGCTAGGCCATATGAATTGTAAATTTTGACGGATTAGACCGCAGATGGGATGGGTTGAACCGCGAGCTTTTTATATTTATTATTTTCAAAAAAAAGTTAAATAAAACAGTAATGCATTTTTATTAAGTTGAATTGTGAATGTCAGTAAAAATGTGATATTATAAATTTATGAATTCAATTCAAATTTAAATCAAGATACAAATTTACAAAATATTATACAAAAAAAATTTGAGATTTGAGAATGAGAATACACCGCTATCGTCATGTATTCACACGACTCAGAGAGAGATTTGATAATTAATGTAGATTTGAACCTTTTTTTTTAACTTTATATTTATAAATGCATAATTATCATGAGTAGATTGAGAAAGTATGTGGTGATATATGTATTCATAAATTGACAGTTGTTACTGATTGTTGGATTGATTTGCCCATTAAACTTTCGTGAAATGTTAGTATATTTTTGTTACTGATAGTTGGCTTGATTTGTCCATTAAACTTTAGCTAAATATTATATATTGATTCTGCCTTTTTGAGAATAAAATTTAAACAATATTAAGGTTTAAATTTTAATTCGATTGATTTGAGAATTAAAAAAAAAAATCTTATTTGAAGTTTAATTTTTGATTATAAGAGATTAAAATCATTCACGTGGTTAATTTAATTAAAGATTATTCAAAATTATTAGTACTTTATTTTTTTATATTTTTAGTAATTATTTATACATTGTTTAAAATTTATTATAATAATAAATGTGAAAAAGTAAAAAATAAATATACTCCGTATTATGAAAAAGTATGTGCGCTAGCCTGTAACCCGCCATGGGTTGTGTTGGATTGAGTATTTTTCAACCCGCTCTTAGCTTGGACCAGCCTGTCAAAACCCACAAAATGATGGGTTGAAGTGGATTATGGACCGCCCCGCCCCGTTAGTCAATTTTGACAACTCTAGGTATAAGATCACATGTATCACTTTTGATGTTTTACTATTTTATGATTATTTGCACATATTCCTTATTGGGACGTCTCAAATTTATTTACACACTTTTAATATGGAATAGCCCACAAAATTGATACCTCCCAACATCATTTTATTTATAAAATTGTCATTAATTTTTTTACGTACATTTTACTTTACACCTAATCAAATTATCTAAAATACCTCTCATTTATCTTACATCAACAACCACTAAATTTTTATTTTTTTTAAATTGTGTCGGTCAAACCGTGTAAATAATGGTAAAGTCTAGTATGCACTCGAGTGCATGTTATGCATCCTAGTCCATGTTGCACTTTTCAGTTTTACTGACTTACACTTTTTGGTAAATGGTGTTGCACTTTTCAATTATTACTAAAAATATTATTATACAGTTTAATAATTGAAAAGTGCAACACCATTTATCAAAAAGTGTAAGTCAGTAAAACTGAAAAGTGCAACATAACTAAAGTTGTCGTTCCAACAACAATTGAAAAAAACACTATCAAATAAGTGTAATTTTTACAAATATAATGAACTTTAAATTTTATCCTACATTTTAATTTCGACATACTTAATTGCAATTATAAATTACTTACTTAATTGCAATTATAAATTACTTTTATGGTAGTTATATGCTACTCCTTCAGACTTTTGTCAAACCGTTATAAGTGTACCAAATAAAGTCCTAGTCCATTTACTGTAGCACATAGCTCTATAAGGTCCGGTTAAGCATCTCTAGTAAAAATGGTAGTACAAATTATTATACGATAATAGGGGCATAAAATTGATGGTTGGGACTGAATCAAATTGTGGTACAAATTCAATACAGTATATGGTGATAGAGATTTAAAAAATGATGATACGAATTGATGTTTAGCACCTAAAAAAAGAACATTTGGATGTGATTTTGAATCCATCAGCGCCAGCGTGAAGGCCAGTAGGCACGAATCCGGTAGCCTGTCTTCCAGTTATTCAAGAAAACCACCTTCTTCACAGCCAATACAGACACAAACAGAAGTACAATCATCGTCAACCTCTGCAACTTCTTGTTCTTCATTCTAACCACTACGTGACACTGGAAAGCCAGCAGCAGCCCCACCATCGTGTACAAGAAACCGATAGTGAACCCCTCCGCCCCCAACTGCATTCCTGCTCCCTTGTAGAAGAACACCATCTTCCCCGGATCCTTTCTATCCATCAAGAACATCGGCATTTTCCGTATTATATTGAACATTGCCCCCGAAACGCTGAAAAAGTAGACGAAAACCGCCCCCGCCATGTATATGCTCTTCTCGTGCAACATTGTTTTCCCCGAAATCAGTTTCTTGATTAGGTACGGAGTTGAGATTACTACAATGCTGATCATTATGACGACTTGTGTTCGTGAGATGAGTGGGGGGCGATTGATGGGGCCGACATGCAGCTTCGTTTTTGATACGATGAACTCCGCCATGGAATCGGCTAATCTGGAGAGATCTGAGGGCTCCATTTTGATGGAGTCTGTTGTGGGGTCATTGGCAGAGGGTGGAAATAGGCGAATGTGGGGGAGGGAGTTGACTCCGACGAGGGCGAAGGAGTCCCGGGATTCTTCCAATTCGACGTCGAAGAAGAAGAGGTCGGATTTGTTGTCAGGGTTGTTGGAAAGGAAGGAGGAGGAGACGAGGGCGAATTCGGATTTGAGAGTGGGGAGAGAGAGTTGGGGATTGGAATGGAGCTTATAAGCGTCGAAGAAGATGATGAAATGGAAGGGTCGGGGAGTCGGGAGAGAGAGCATGCGGTTGAGGAGGGCGTCGGTGAGGCGGATGACACCGGTGGGGGACTCTGATTGGAGGGCGGAAAGGTTGGAGACGATGGGGTCCGGCGGGAGGGAGAAGACATTGTGTGTCAAGAGTGAGAGGAGGCAGAGTATGGCTGCGGCGGCCGCAGCAGTTGAGAGAGCCATTTTGGGTGTGGTGTGATTTTGATCTAACTGAATGCTAAATATGTCACCACATATATGACTAAATCAGATCCTGATCCTTTGATGTCTGTTTCTGTTACAAAAATTTATGGTTTTTATTAATTTTGTATTAATTTCTATAAGTCTCAACTCCTGTGCGATTGTAACTCTTGAAGGATATTGACCATTTATAAGTTACACACATTTTTTTTTTTTCATCAATTAAGTTAACACAACCTTAAGTACAAATCAGTTGACTGGACTGATTCAAATCAGTTGCAGAATTTCGAGTTTTATATTTTGAGTCTTAGAAGCAGCCTAGTTTAATACTCCTACAATTCATTGTAATGTAAATAGCAACAGATAATCCTAAACAGATACTACTAATGAATGTGTACAGGAAAAACTTAAAAATTGAGCAAAAGGTGAAAGGCCATAACAGTATACAAATTCCTCATTCTCATACTAATGTTGATTTGGTGTGGTAACAAGTGAATAAAAAAAATTATATACGCACCTCCAACCTCCGCGAATCTGTATGAAAAATCACGACGGTTGATCATCTGAAACCAGAAATTAACCTCTTATATGTTGTTTGAACAGGTTTAAGCCCCAACTCCAACATCTCATCATGTAACTTCATGGCTTTTCTCAGTTCCTTTACATGACAGAGACCTATGATCACGACGACAAAACTTTCACTATTAATTCTTTGGCATGCTTTCATATAATCAAACACCTTCATTGTTTCTTCAATTCTATTCTCTCTAAGCAAAGCAGCAACAAGTATATTATATGCAGCAATGTCCAAAGTACCATTTAATTCCTCTAACTTATTATGCAGCACCATTGCTTTATCTATTAATCTCCTAGAGCAGAAACGTCTCACGAACGAGCCACAACAGAGAGAATCAAGCAACCATCCTTGATTCAAAATTAACTCCAACATTTCCTCCCCTTCTCTCCATTGACCTTGTGCACACTGTTTACTGATATAGTTAGAAAGATCTTTGGCCGGCAGTGAAGCTACCCCACTTCTTATTATCTCAACTAACAAGTTGTTGATCTCATGAGACGGATTCTCTTTGCAAATTGCAATTACAAACTCTTCATAACAACTTTCACTAACTATTATAATCTTCTTTTCTTGTATGATACTATACAGCTTAATTGCATCTTCCAATCTACCTTCCTCACATAGTAATGCCCTAAACATACACTCGTATGTATCGTGTTTTAGTTCAATGTTTTCGTTACAAGCTCTTTGGAAGAACAGATCCATGGCATATGTCTTCCCCATATCACAAAGCTTCTTGATGATCAAATCATAGTTGTCAGCAGGAGGCTTTGTGATATGCCCCTTTTCTACCATGAAAGATACTACATTTTCTATCACTGCTCTATTTCTATGCCTACAAGCACCGTCTAACATCGCGCTATACGTTCTAAAACTCGGCTCGATTCCTTTCCTATACAATTTATTCAGATAATCAAAGGCAGCTTCAAAATCCCCTCTTTTGCTATAACCATCAATCATTAAATCCAACATCTCACAAGTATATATTCCCATATCTAAAATCCTGGAAATTCTCTCAAATTTTCCATCTTTATACAAAATCTTTGCTACCACAGACCATGTAAACCTATCCCCTAAAATCCCATTTCTAATAATCGAAGCATACAAACACCAGGCTAATTTCAGCTCATTATTATCACCTAACAAATTCAGCAATGTATTACAAGAATCCACACTCAATGTAACCCCATATTGGTTAGCCATCTGATAAACCTGCGAGCTTTGAATATACATTTGTTTATTGCAATAACACTCAATAACAGAGTTCAGAACCGGGGATACATTCTGAAATTCAGCACTTGTGCGCGGTAGTAATAAAGGCACAATCTTTGCAGGTGGGTGATTTTGAACAATGGAATTCAAGATTGGCAGTCCAAGTTTAGAGAGTTGGGACCCGAATAGAATCCGGGTCACCGCGCACTGGGTCTGGATATCCGGCTTGAAATCAAGATTTTTCTGGGCCCAATTGAAGAAATTAAAACAGATTTTCGGATGGGTCTTGATTCTGTTCAAGATTTGGTGAAAGAGGGATGGGGAGAAATTGGAGGAAAGCTTGAGTTGCCGGAGGAGTGGAGTCCAGAGTTTGGAGTGTCTTTGTAAAAGAATAGTGGATGCTTGCGAAAGTAATTGGGTTTCCTTAATTCGGATCCTCCAGTTGGGGGGTGGGATTCTTGAATTTACGAAGAATTTGGGTACAGTTGGATTTTTTGGCTGTTGATTTCTGAGCATTTTTGCAGCTGCGAAATTGAAAATAGATTAACGACAAGAGAAGAAGGGTAAAACTGCTTAAAATTGAAAATAGTGTAATTGCATATATTTCACTTGTATTTTTGTGAGTATGAAAAAAGTCCCCACATATTTAGAACTGGCCTCAAAACACCACCCCTCTTCAAAAGTGTTCCGCGGCCAAGATGATAATAAAAATACTCTGTAATAATAATAGAGTTTATTTACTACTGGATCCAGTTTTTTAGTTTTAATGCAACCTACTCCTTTGACTTTTTTGCTCACTACCCACTCCCAATTATAATATGTATGGTCTCTTTTGCCCCTTCATTTCCATTTATTTTATACTTGTTATTGATTTTGGAGGAAAAAGACTTGTGTCAGATCTCCCTTTCTCTCTCCGCTCCCCCCAGTCTCCCTTTCTCTCTCCATTCTCCTATTTTCTTCACTTCAGCCTCCTTTCTCTCCCCTTACCTCTCTCTCCCTCCCTTTTGCTATGTTTTATTACTGTTGTACTTTTTTGAAAAGCTTGATAAATGCATTATTACTTGAAAAATATTACTCCATTACTCAATATATGTCGCCCAAAACCTTGTGGCCGAACCCTAGCCGCGTCGCGCCGCCCCTGTTTGCTTTGTGCTCAGCCGCCGTCGAAGAGCTCCGCGCGCGGCCCCTGTTCGCGCTCGTCTAAGGTCGTCGTACGCCGCCGTTAGTTCTCTGTGCGGTCTCTGCTGCTGCCCTTGTTGAAGACGGTGTGCTCTTCTCTCTCTCTCGGTTTTCAACACATTGGTTTTAGGGCTTAATTAAATCAATTGCACCATTGGGAAGATCTGTAACAAAATGTGTTGAATGAATCTGAATAAAAAAAGTTGTGTATTTGGTAAGAGAATGTTTTCAGTTTTGGTTTGAATTTGACATCCTTGAAGGGTGTGTTGTTTAATGAGTATCATCATCATCTCCACGCTTCAATTTTGCTGCTGGGCCCCAATTTTTGCATTCATTGTGTTTGTGCTCCTACGACTATTAATTTTAAAACAATTATTAGTAGTTTATTTATAAGGAATTTTAAGTTAATCAAAGATTATGCCAGCTAGTACAATGTTTAGTTACAGTATTCAATCTGTTTTACTTTATTCTTATTTTCACGACCGTATTTTTAAATATTACTTCGTATTCATTTCGATTCAAACCCCTCCTTTTATTTTCTCTATATTATTTCAAGTGTAACACCCTAACTCTGCATGTATCTAATCTTCAATCTCCAGGCTGCTCCTCCATTTATCTCTAATTTTTCATTTATCTCTAATCATTCCTTTCTTTTACTCCATTTTATGTGACACTTTTATTATTTATTGTACGAATGTAAATAGGTCTAAAAATGTTTTTGTACCGGACCCATCAAATCGTATGATCTATATAATAGAGTGAGAAAGGGCAGTAGCTTAGAGTGTCCACATTGGTTGGTTTTTCAAAAGTTATAACTCTTCTAAGAGAGTTATTACCAATGTAGAAGAGGGTTATAACTCCAAAAAAAAATTCTCTCTCCAAATGCGTTAAGACAGACTAACGGTGCCCAAATATTTTAGATTTTTTTTAATTTATGAATTATTTTTCAGCTTTTTATGTTTATTTCCCACTCAATTTATTTATATAGTTTAGAGCCGACAATGTTTAAATTCCAATTTCTACAGCGATTAATTTTTTTTTTTTTAATTTATTTATATAGTTTAGAGCCGACAATGTTTAAATTTCAATTCCTACAATGGTTATATTTTTTTCCCTATAAATACATCACAATCAAGTTCATCACCAACTTTATGCCGACTTAGTATTAAATATTTATTTTAATTTATAAAATATATTAATTGATAACTTAAACAAATCGACTTAATAATTTTAATATATTTATATATTCATTTTTTTACATATATTAAATTTTAATATATTCATATATTAATTTTTTTACATAATTTTAAAACATTAAATAAAAAATAAAGAATTGAAAAGAAATGTAAGTATATCCGTTGGGTTTTTTTTTTTTTTTTTAATTTCATATTCAAAATTTAAATTTATACAACGGTAATTTTTTTTTCTATAAATACATCACATTCACATTTTTTCTTTCTCACTCTTCCACTAAACTTTTATCTCATACTCTCTTCACTCCACTTTATTTTCTATCTCCATCCATTCTCATTTTTTTGTTCTTGAAATTTTTGTTTCCATAATAAATGGACAAAAATAATAAAGAATTTCGTAGAAATTTATTCAATCATCCTAATATGACGGATGAAATTCCCCTCTCTCAAAATTCATTAAATTCACAAAATTTTGAATATCCTCAATTTGGCTCGTCCACTCAATTTCCACCCAATTACGGAATTTTTTCCCATACTCCTTCATATTTTCAAAATTTTCAAGGTCACAGAAATTTCGTTGATAACTCGAGCAACTCTTTCCCATCAAATTTTTCCACTCCGACTTCCGAATTTTGGCAACACTCATCGAGGCAACATTTCGGTCAGTCTCCGCCTCAAATATTCTCTAGTCCACAAGCAATTGGAATATCGTCGAGATATCGGAGTGGCAAAGAACCGAAAACTTCAACATTCGTCCCGGAGACACAACTATCTCAACCATCAACCCCGATTGATTTAGAAATTTCAGATCAAGAGTGTGCCGCTGGTGAAAAGCATTCCTCTAACAAGTGGACAACAAAAGAAAATGAGTTGTTGGCAAATTGTTTTGTCACGATAAGTGATGATCCCATAATCGGCAATGATCAGAAATCGGCGGCATTTTGGAAGAGAGTCACTGATTACTACAACGAGAATCGCCCCGCTGGTGCTCCTAAACGACGTGTCCAACAAGCAAAACCACACTGGCTTAATACAATATTGCCAAAGGTAAATCTTTTTAACGCTTGCTATAATACTGTTTCTAGTGTCTACAGGAGCGGCTCCAACAACGAAGACATAATGCGTATGACACACAAGAAATTTCGAGATTGCAATCATGACAAGCCGTTTAATTACGAGCATGTGTGGATGATTGTCAAGGATCGTCCACTATATTCTCCACAATACAATGATTCCATTGATTCATCAAAAAAAGCAAGGACCTCTGACTCAGACACAAGTAACAACTCTGCTAGATTGAATTTTGATCTAAACATTGACGACACTCGTCCAATTGGGCAAGACGCGGCCAAAAGAAAAGCAAAGGGAAAATCCAAGGCTAGATCAGGGTCAAAGGGCAATGACAAGATCGAAAAGTGTCTTGAAAAATTTACAGATTACAGCGATTGTAAAAAAAGAGAAGTTATAGCGCTTGAAAAGGCGACTGTGTTGAAAGAGCGTGAAGTGCAAATGGATGAATGGAAATTTTTTTATCATCAAGATACCTCCAATTGGACGGACGAGCAACGTGCCGCTCACCAACGTGTGTGTGAGAAGATCCTAAGAGAAAATTATTTAAGGAAAGACAAGAATCTGCGAGAAAAGATGTCGAACGAGCATTTGGTGTGCTCCAAGCACTTTGTGCAATTGTTAGGGGGCCCGGTCGTTTTTGGTATAGGAAAAAGTTGAAGCTCATAATGTTAACTTGTGTTATTTTGCATAATATGATCGTTGAAGACGAAGGAGACATGGTTACAAATTGGAGCAACGATGAAGGCGACGAGCCCACACAACCGATACAAGGCGCTAATCCAGAATTTAGGGATTATCTCCAAAGAAACACCGAGCTACGTAACAATCAAGTTCATCACCAACTTCGTGCCGACTTAGTGGAACATATTTGGGCTCGATCTGACAATAATTGATATAATGCGTTTATTTGTCGTTTCAAAACATTTAAGTTTTTAATTAATTTAGTTGAATTGTTTTCTTAATGTTGAATATGTTGTACTCTATTTTCACTTGATCAAAATAATAATAATCTTTATTAGTTAATGAAATGAGTTAGTATTAAATATTTATTTCAATTTGTAAAATATATTAATTGATACCCTAAAATAATTAACTAAATAATTTTAATATATTCATATACTCCGTATTAATTTTTTTTACATATATTCATTAAATGAAAAATAAAGAATTAAAAAGAAATGTGATTGAATAGTGGGTCCCACAAATGTGAGTTATAACTTTTGGAATGGTTGTAGGACTTAGTGGGATTGAATTATTAATGGAAGAATGATGATGTGGCAGTGAGGTGGAGGAGAGAGGGAAGTTATAACTCCTCCACCAATGTGGACACTGTGTTTTGAAACTCTACAAACTGCTTCCAGAATCACTTATTTTCAAAGCTTTCTCTCACAGCTTTTCAAAAAAAAGTGATTCTGGAAGCAGTTTGTAGAGTTTCAAAACACACCCTTAGACTATATTTATCCACAATCTTCCCACACTCCAACCTTCTAATATATAAATAATTTATCTCTCCTCCACATACACACTCTCTTACTTTTCTTTTTTTCATACTTTATCAACAATTCACACCAACCTTTAAATATATTATTTTTTAATTATATATTATCTATAATCAATTCTTATTATATTTATAAGATGTAAGAAATCTATTAAATATTTTGGGATTAATAATTTATAAATTGTAATAAAAAGACATTTTATCGTATAATTAAAATAAAATACAATCTCAATAATAAAATTAAATTACAAGAGTTGAAAATTTAAAATACAATATAGTAAATAAACAATTAAGGTACAAGAGTTTTCATAATTTTAGGAGTTTGGATAATTTGAAGAGTTTGAAAAATAATTTGGATGACTTAAATCCATGATAGAAAATGATAGAGTAAAAATTTAGAGAAAAGAAATTAGGAAAGAATATGAAATTGTGATCCAAAATCTATGAATATTGGTCTCTGTTTATATAAAAAAAAATCATAAATTTTGATATAATATATATATATATATTTTATTAATAATATTATCAAATTAAAATTATAAAATTTATTCAAAACAATTTTAAATAACCAGTTGAATATTAACACATGTCATTGTGTGGTTGGATGATTTGGAGCAAGCCTTTGAGGCTTCGCAGGGACCAGGTCATATAATTCTTTTTTATTTTGATTTTTTTTAATGTTTTTTTTGTCTTTTAGTTGGCAGAGGGGCGGATGACCCTGCCGATAAACATAATCTTAGTAAATAAGCACCGCCCACCCCCCACCGTCCAACTTCTTCCCTCCGGCCACCTCCTCCCCTTTCCTCCACTTTCATTGTTCGTTGGTTTCTCCACACGCTTACTATCGTTGTCCCCCCGTCGCTAGTTCATCGACATTTTTTCGAAACTGCACAATCATTTTTCTGGTGTGGTGTTTTCGGTCAATCGAAATAATCAAATCTAAAAGTTTATTGTTTCGATTTTAGTGGGATCAACGAGTCTTCCCTCCCTGATGGTGCTACGGTGGCCATTCGGGTGAGCGATCCGTTGATCCCGTTTATTTTTCTGTTGTTATTCTAGTTTAGTACTTTTATTTTCTGCGTTCTTAATTTAGGTTGTTTAATTTTTTTATTTTTTTTCTTTCGTTGCTTTACTTTCTGCTTTTCCTTCCATTGTTCCGGGTGCATTATGTGTTTCTCCTGTCCCTTTGAGAGCCTATTGTCCCTTTGTGGAGTTTGTTTTTGTTCCTACTGTGGTGCTGAATTTCTGTGCTACTTGAAAGTTTGGATTTTAGTGTTTGGTGGCTTTTGTCCTTTTATTTTCTCTATTTCTCAAAACACTAGCTAGACTACCTTAGTGTGGGGGTTTTCTCGTTGTTTAAATAGAGGACTGTGCGTTTCTTGTAGGCAAAGAGTACACTCGCGTCCCCACTTCTCACGATTGGAGCGGGTAGCGACACCTGTTGGATTCGTCTTGGTTGAAGATCTAGTGATTTGAAAAGTATCTCTGTATTTGATTTAATCTAATCTTGTAACCTTTTAAAAAAAAAAGTGAGAAAGGGCATGAAAACAACATTATATTTACTTCAACTGGGGATGAAAATGAATCGAGTCGAGTCGGGCTTCTAAATTAAAAGGAATCAATCTAATATACAATTGTTAGGCTTATGCCTGATCTTTATCTCTCACAAATGAAAGATAAAATACCACTACAAAAAACAGGGGGAATAGCAACGGAAATTTTGCGACAAAGCTAAATTTCATCACTAAAATCAATTTTTAGCAACAAAATAAAAGATTTTGTCGCTAAATTCTTAGATTTAATATTTGCAACAAAATTTATATATTTCATCGTCATACTAGCAACAAATTGCTTCATTTTATTGATAATAGTAATCAGAACAATAATGGAAATTATATTTCATCGCTAATATTTTGCGATAAAATAGAAATTTTCGTGGCTAATATCTTGAAATTAATTTTTGCGATGAAATATTTTAATTTCATCGCTAAACTAGCAACAAATTATTTTATTTTGTTGTTAATAATCAGAAAAACAATGAAAATTATATTTCGTCGCTAATATTTTACTATGAAAAAAGAAATTTTCGTGATTGATTTTGTGGATTTAATTTTGGCGACGAAATTAAAATATTTCATCGCTACACTAACAACAAAATATTTTATTTTGTTGCTAATAATCAGAAAAATCATAAAAAATTATATTTCGTCGCTAACATTTTACTATAAAAAAATATTATGTGGCTAGTTTCTTAAAATTAATATTTGCGACAAAATTAAAATATTTTACCGTTATATTAGCAACAAATTATTTTATTTTGCTGTTAATAACCAGAAGTACAATGAAAATTATATTTTGTCGCTAATATTTTACAATGAAATAAAGTAATTGAGATTTGAACCATATACCTTATGGTTATAAAGATAAAGACAAACCACTTAAACTATTATAAAACTTAATGAAATATAAATTTTTATTTGTACATATTATAATAAAATGGGAAAAAATTAAAAAAGTATGCGATGAGAATGTGGTTTGAACCATTTAATTCGTATTTACAAACACACTTTCCACATTTACGCTACTATCATACTCGTTAAATAAATAACTTTCTTAATTTTATATAATAAAATAGTAAATAATTCACAAAAAAATATTAAGTTCCACTATTAAATTATTTTAAAAAAAAAATGTTTCACACTTTTCAATTATAGTGACTAAACCTTTTAAGTGAAAAATTTATTCAGTAAAGAGTTCAACACAATATTACTAAAAGTAAAAAGTGTAAGTTAGTATAATTGAAAAATACAACACAATATTATTAAAAACTGCAAGTCAGTATAACTAAAAAGTACAATACAATATTTCTAAAAAGTTTAAGTCACTGTAACTAAAAAGTGCAACACAATATTACTAAAAGTGTAAGTCATTATAACTGAAAAGTGCAACACAATATTACTAAACGTGTAAGTGCATATAACTGAAAAGTGTAAGTGCATATAACTGAAAAGTGCAACACAATATTTGGTGTGCTGTCGCCGGCACCAAAAAATAATTACCTTAAATAGTAAATATCCACTATGTAATAGGGAAGTAAGAGTCGATTCCACATAGAGCGGTGTAATTTAATTAACTAGTTTGTGTTATGAAAGCAATTAAAAAGAGGGGGGAGTTTAATTGGTTGACTAATAACTACTAACTACTAAGAAGCAAGAAATAATAAATTGCAATATAGAAATAACGAGACTCAAATAATGGGAATGATCTAGCTCTCGGATAGCTTTCCCTTAATTAATTCTACCAATTTAATCAACGACCCCGGTATTCTCAATTTTATCCCTAAGCCAGTGGTACGACCAAACTAACTCGAATTGTTTCTTATGTTTAATTAATTAGCAGGTACGACCCCCAATTAATATATCCCTACGAATAATCCTAAAACATGTATCTAAGGTTCAACTCGAGGAACACATTCATGAATTAAAACATGCAATAGGATAAATTAGACCAGGAATACGAGATGCTCGTTTCATGCAACCTAGAAGTTACTACTCCCTAAGGTGTTCTGCCTTAGTTGCTACAATTTCCATATTATTATAACAATTACGGATTATAATTTATGAAATAGCTAGAATTGAACAGGAATAAAATTTGGATGATCAACCTATTAAATTCCTAAATCAAAACATGCATAGCGTCTGTTCAAGTAATAACAAAATCGAGATATAAATCGAAATCAATCAGGAGTTGTATAATTAAAAAGACATAATTGTCACAAAGTTTCACATCCTCGAATTAGAATAAATAAAATTAGATACGCATAATAAACGAGATAGCAAAAATACATAAGGAATTCATGTACTTCCAAAATACGAAAGAATAAAAATCCAAAATTATTTTCTTCAGCCCGAATCTCTCTGCTGCTCACGGTATGCCCTCTACAGAATTGTCGCTTCATTCTTGGTCTTCAAAACTAATGACTGCCTTCTTTCTCTTCATGGGTCATTAGGGCCCAAAAATATTAGGTTGTGTTTGGATGGAGGAATTTGATTTGAGGAGGTATTTCAAATGGAAGGTTTTGAAAATAGATGAATTTCAAATGACATGGTTTTAGAGAGGAATTAAAATTCTCTCAATTTTAACTAAAAAAATATGCTAAGAATTTTAAATCCATTCATTTGCTTTTTAATCCAAACAAGTGGAGTGAATTTGAATGGAGAATTTGAAATCCATTGATCAAATCCCTCCATCCAAATGGAGCCTTAGATGAATTAATGGCCCAACTCACCCCCAATTTGTCCTAAAAAATCTCTAACCTCCATCTTTGATTTTTTCTCCCAATAATTCATATATGTGTGTGTTTTTTTATGGATATGACTATTTACACCTCTATTTTTGGAGAGATGCATTTCCCCTTTTATTTAATACCAAAAATACCCTTTACTAAAATGGGTCATACTAGATGCACTCCTCTTACTGAACGCACCCCCAGTTGTCATTTCTTTCTTCTTTCCCCTAAACCACCATTTTCGGCCACCGTCGACACTATTTCCGGTGACCACCAAACTAAAAAAAATTCAAAAAATCCAAAAACATAGAAAAATCACAATTTTTATAAATTTCGACAAACCAGTGTTGACCATATAATCGACACTGATTTATCGAAATTTATTAAAAAAAAAAAAATCCGACCGCAGTTGGTCGACCATATACACTCCCGTTGATAACAATTTGTCGACGAGAGTGTATATAGTTGACCCTGGTGTGTCGAAAATTAAAAAAAATTAAATTAACATACCTAGAGTCGCGCTGCTTTTTTTCTTTTTGGGAGGTTGGGGTGGACTTGGGGGTAAGGGCTGGGAATGGTTTTTTTTTTTGTTACGGGGAGGGAGAGAGTGAGGGGAAGAGAGAGAGAGAGTGTGGGGGTGGGGGGAGTGGGGCGGGCGGTGGCGGAAGGGTGGATAAAATAAATGAGATGGGGAAGGAGAAAAGAATGGAGGAAGAAGAATGAAATTAGGTTGTGTTTGGATGGAGGTATTTGATTTGAGGGGGTATTTCAGATGAAAGGTTTTGAAAATAGATGGATTTCAAATGACATGGTTTTAGTGAGGATTTCAAATCCTCTCAATTTTAACTATAAATTGTGTAAGCAAAAATCTGAGTGTTTGAAATCCATTGATAATCCAAATAAGTGGAGTGGATTTGGATGGTGGATTTGAAATCCATGAGCTCAAATCCACCCAACCAAACGCAGCCTTAGGGTTTTAGGGTGGGGTGTAGCTAGTAAAAGTATTTTATAAGACAAAAGGTATTTAGGACAATTCGAAGGGGTGCATCTATTCTAGATAAATTTTAGGGAGGGTGCATCAATCGGGGGAGTGCATCTCTTAAAAATGGAGGTGTAAATAGTCAAACCCGTTTTTTATTTCAATTCATTCTTGTTGCTTATTTCCCAAATTCAAGGTCCATTTGCCTTAGGTCATGGACCAGTCAATTAGTTTAGCAATTGGCTCAATTAATGGGCTGTAATTTACGCTCTGCTATGCTCCATTTCAATCATTCTCAAATGCTTCTATTTTATCTAATTTAAATAAGAAAATAAAAATATTAAGGTAATTGAGATTACAAAATAATAAGTCGGGAAGATACACTAAAATACTAATTTAATTAACAAGAAATATTCAATTAAAGCACAAAAACATGCAATAATTCTGACTCATCAATATTACTAAAAACGCAAGTCACTATAACTAAAAAGTGTAAATGCATATAACTGAAAAGTACAACACAATATTACTAAAAGTGTAAGTCATGACTATAACTAAAAAGTGTAAGTGCATATAACTGAAAAGTGTAACACAATATTATTAAAAAGTGTAAGTAATTACTGAAAAGTGCAACATAATATTACTGAAAAGTGTAAGTCACTATAACTGAAAAGTGCAACACAATATTACTAAAAAATGTAAGTCACTATGCCTGAAAAAGTGCAATATATATAATATAATATTACTGAAAAATATAATATAAATAAATAGTTTAACTCAATACAACTGAAAAGACCACAGTAATATTATCACTCATTTGAATTTAACATACAGAGTGTTTGTTATTAAATAGTACATACACTTTTTTTTTTGTGTGTGTTATTAAAACACTTCTTACTACTCAGTACTGCACTATTATAACTAAAAAAAATAGGAGTATGAATATCAATATACTAATAAATAATACTTACACATTTTCTATTATTAATGTTACACTTGTACTTTTATAACAGAAAAATGAGTATTTTAACACTCTTAAATAAATACTACTTACACTTTTTCAATTACTAAAAAGTAAAAAGTGTAAGTCACTATAACTGAAACTATTATTCGAAATTATAAGCCACTGCAACTAAAAAGTGCAACAAAATATGATTGAAATGTGTAACATAACATTATTAAAAAGTGTAAGTCACTATAACTGAAAATATTATCGAAAATTGTAAGTCAGTACAACTGAAAAGTGTAACAAAATATAACTAAAAGGTGCAACGTAACATTACTAAAAAATTTAAGTCATTATAACTAAAAATATTATTGCAACACCATATAACTTAACGGTGCAACATAACATGTTAAAAAAGTGTAAAACGCATGTTACACTTTTCATTATTTACAACATGCACTTTTACAAAAGAAAAAATAGATGCAAAAAAAGTGAAACATAACATGTTAAAAAAGTGTAAAACGCATGTTACACTTTTCGATATTTACCACATGCACTTTTATAAAAGAAAAAATAGATGCAAAAAATGTTAGATGTGAGAATTGAAAACTTGACCTCAAGGTAAATTAACTTACGCCCAAACACATTTCGGCTACAACATTTGAATTATATATTTTCCACGTATTTAATTACCCTTATTGTTGACCCTGACCCGTTTTGAAAAATGGACTCAAGTTCTTATATAGATTTGAGTCTACACAAAACTCACTCATTATTTTATTTTGTTGTTAATAATCAGAACAACAATGAAAATTATATTTAGTCACTATTATTTTTCGATGAAATAGAATTTTCGTGGTTAATTTTTTTGAATTAATATTTGCGACAAAATTAAAATATTTATTCGTTACACTTGCAACAAATTATTTTATTTTGTTGTTAATAATAAGAACGAGGATGAAAATTATATTTCATCACTAAAATTTTAGCGACAAAATTAAAATTTGCATGACTAATTTTGTGGATTTAATATTTGCGAGAGAATTAAAATATTTCATCACTATATTAGAAACACACTATTATATTTTATTGTTAATAATCAGAACAATAATTAAAATTATATTTCGTCTCTAATATTTTAGTGATGAAATATAAATTTTTATGTTTAATTCTCATGAATTAAAAATGGTTGAAAAACTTGACACATATTTTTCAATACTCGCCTCTCAAGTATAAGAGGGTCGTAGTAATAAAAGTAAGTGCCCGGTTAAATTATCGAACCACGAGACTAGTTAGCTTGTGTAGCCTTAGTGTTGTATGTTGTCACATAAATATAGTGAAAGAGCATGGGGTGAGCTATTAAAACTAAATGCAAAAATCAACAAGATAAAAACTAACTAGGAAAAGCAAGTAAAACGATAATCAAATATCAAATGTGAGAAGTAGTGTTCGGGTGTTCTTCATTATGTGAAAATCGATTAAAGTTTAACTTGGACGTTTAATTCATTGATTGGTGTATGATAAGAGCCATCACTAATAATGTATCTAATAAAGCACCTCGGATTGAGAGGAAGATTAGAGACGTTCTTACCCGGGTAATCACACAATTAGAGGGTTCTACTCTATCTAATTAACTAAACTAATCCCTAATTATGTTTTTCCACTTGAATACTAGAAACCAAACTCCTATAGTCTCTTCACTAATTACCCAAACTCACATTCACTAATTAGTGTAAATTAATGGGATTCTAATGAAAATTACCCAACTCTCGTTGCGATAATCCAATATTAATTCAATTCACTCGACTCCCAACCCTCGATTATACTATTGTCAAGACTAACCCAACTCTCGTTGCACTAATCATGCGTCAAAATATAATCTAATAATTGAATTCAAGCAAATGATCTATCAAAACTCATTAATCTAATCAATACACCATCAATATAATTAAACAATCCAAATCAAACTAAAATCTAATTCCATCATAAATCCAAACACCCAAACACCAACAAACCTAGCTAATAACTAAATTAATAAAATAAAACAAACACATAAAACATAAACAACAATCCGGATTTGGATTGACTCAATCCCAATCCAATCTCTCTCAATCCAAATACAAATCCAAATACCAATCCACCCCTATAATACACCTATTCACTTATTTTTATACAATCAAATCACACATTCTCTTTCCTACTTTCTTATCTCTCTTACTTTTCTTTCACACACTCATTCTCTCTCCGATTTTCTTCTCTCTCTTACTTTTCTTTCACTATTAACAATAATAAAATATTATAACATCACTTTTGATGTGACATAAAATTAAATTTACCCATACTTCTCAATCCTTAACCAAACACAACTTACACACAATTACTATTCATGGATTACACAGATCCCAATCAAATCCACCACAATCCAAATCCAATCCAAATCAATCTCAAACTAAACACCACCTAAATGCTTGAAATAAACTGAAATACTACATTGAAAACTAGCTAAAAAAGTGAAATTAAACTAATTAGGGCTCGTTTGCTTTACAGGTTGGGATAGATAAGGTATGATAGGATTAAATATGATTGCATTATTTTTGGAATTGAGATTTGTGTTTGAATTGATGGATTAAATTATCTCACCTTCTCTTTGGAACTAATTAACACCCAAATGCATGGTTATCAAGGATAACAATCTCGGGCCAATTATAATCACGGGCTAAATTTAAGTAAACCAAACATGAAAATTATAGAGATAAAACAATATATCCTACCTAATCTAATAAATCAAACATGCCCTTAGTGGAGTGTGGGAGTGGAGCGTGATGCGCCGGCCCCCTGTTTCTCGCGGCTGCTGCGTGTATATTACCCCTGTATTCAGTGTATTCCTAAAAAAAATGGCGTGGGCCTCTTTGTTTTCAGCAGGACACTCACACGGCCCAATGGGCTTAATGGACTAGGTGGCCTGAATAAATTATCAATGGTGGGCTGCCATGCCAATTAATTCAATATGGGCCACTGCTAATTAAATGAGGGGCGCGGCTAAAGGCACCCGGATTTTCTATGAGTACACCCACGCGAACTTTTTTTTGTCACAAGGGTGTTGCGAAATGACGTATTTACCCCTCATGTACTTTTTTTAAAAAAACGTTGGATGAGTACACCCACCTCCTATCTAAACGCGGGAATACATAGGGTCATCACTTTCTACGCAATTCCAAATTTCCTATTCTGCAAATTCGATTTTGAGAGTGAGGATGGAGTCGAAAATGGTCGATTATGATGTAATAACTACTAGTGGTGGTGCCAAAGACTCATTTGTAAGTTATTTATCATGTTTTGAAAGTTTTTTTTTTGAAAGTGAAAGAGTTTTTATATTTAGGGTTTTTGTGTGTTTGTGTTGGTGTTTATGCTTGTTTTTTTTTGCATCTTATGACTCTATAGTGGTATGTAGTTGAAATAATATGCATTTAGAAATACATTTTGACATTATGTATTGCATTTGTTCGTTTTTAAAAAAAACCCCTTTTCGCGACTGGTTCTGCGAAGAAGACGATCTCTGTTGGGAACTTTTTTTCGAACATTGGATGATTGTTCGAAAATTTGTTCCCAACATTGGGCCATTGTTCGAAATTTAGTTCAGCAAGTTTTACTTGGACGAATTTCTAACCAAAAACTCTCAGTTGGGAACTTTTTTTCGAACATTGGGTAATTGTTCGAAAATTTGTTCCCAACATGGGGCCATTGTTCGAAATTAAGTTCATCAAGTTTTACTTGGATGAATTTCTAACCCAAAAGTCTCAGTTGGGAACTTTTTTTCGAACATTCACCCAATGTTCGAAAATTTGTTCCCAACATGGGGCCATTGTTCGAAATTTTGTTCAGCAAATACTATAATTGTTCGAAAATTTTTCCCGTACATAGTGGGTGTACTCATCCATACAACATTTAAAACGTGGGTGTCCTCATCCAAAACAAAAAAGCCATGTTCGAAATCTAAACCAAAACAAACATGCCATGTCCGAAAATTAATTCCGGACAACTATCAATTGTGCGAAAAACCAGTCCAAAACGATAATTTCGTGCTAACCATGCCAATTAGATGCCCATTGGTTTATTTTCATCCTAACACATCAAAAATTGATACATTCTACACATAAACATGATTATAACACAAAAAACCAACCTTAATCAACACATGCATGAATTAACCCCAAATTCAAAAAACAAAACCTAAACCCTACAACAATAAAATCAATGTTTCAACCAACAAAAACCGAAATTAAACATGCGTCCTACTCTTCTTCTCAAATATAAGCAAGAAAAACTAACCTTTAACCATTTTTGCAAAATGAAAAAAATAACGCTTTCTCCTATTCTTCGAAAAAATGATGGAGTGGGGGAGAACGATGCTCTCTCTTTCTCTTCTTCAACGTCGCAGGTAGTGGGAGTGGTGCGAAAATGGAGTGGGAGTGGGAGTCGTGCGAAAAAAACGTTGATGGAGTGGGGGAGAGGTTTGGGGAAGATGGAGGGGTGGGTGTACCGAATGAAGAGAAGGGAGGGAGGGAGGGGCAGAAATGTTAAGGGCATTTTTGGGTTTTCCAGGTGGGTGTCCTCATCCGTTTTGTGTGTGTTCTCATCCTTTGGGTGTACTCATAGGAAATCCGGGGGCCTTTAGCCGCGCCCTTAAATGAGCTGTAGAGTTGGCTGTAATATTGGGTTTCTCAAAAATAATTTCTACTTAATCCCATTTATTTTATCTTCTTCTCAATTTATTCCTTCGATTGACTCTAAAATACAATCGAAGCGTGTTTTGTTCTAAAAATGATCATTTCTCTATAAAAAAAATAGCAAACAACACCACTTCTCCAAATTAAGTGTAATTAGTCAATTTAGTGTAAATAATGCACAAAATCCTATAAAATTATGCAAATTAAATACAAGAATTTCGAGCAATTTTCACACTAATCAGTCATTTAAACATAATAAAGGAAAACAAATTTGAGTGCATGCATAGTGTGAAATAATAGAGACGATTCCAACAATGTGTCTTATAAATCAGTTTGAATGTTTATAATCATATTTATAAATATATAAATGTTTATTAATTAGTCTATAAATTAATGTTTTTAATATATCTATGGTTTAAATTATGTTATATCTTAAAAAAAATCTTTTTTTATGGAAATATTATATATTAGAATAAATATAGATATTATAATAATATTAAATATGTAATAGGTCAATATTTTTTTATATGATAAATTTTGAGTTGATCAAAATTGAAAACGATGACGAGAAGGATAACGAGGGAGAAGATGATCGATGCAAATGAAGATGGACATAAAGATGAGAGGATTAAATGTAATACTAGTTATTAATTTTTTGGAATTGTTAAAGTAAAATTGATTTTTTACTATTAAAATTGTTACAAATTAAAAATGAATCAATTAATATCTGTGAAATAAATTAATTAAATGGGTAAAATTAACTAAATTAGTAAAATTGAATACATATATAATTAATATTAAAAACTGAATCAAAGAGTTGTTTGCCCGAGTGGTGGGTGCGGGGATCAATTCCCACAAATACCAAATAAATATTCATTTAAATAAAAGGGGGGAGCGGGTATGTAGGTCGGGTCGGTTGGGTGTGGGTTGTGTCAGGTCGGGTGTGGGTTGGGTCGGTTGGGTATGAGTTGGGTGTGATGGTCCCTTACTCGGGGGTATATATCAGATGAGTGTTTTTATAAGTGTGAGCTGATTTACTCAACTGTTAGAGTTAAGTGCGAAATTTGTAGTGTGTCCATAAATGATTATACTCCTCTACTGCATAACATAAATTTTATTTTCATGCTTAAATACTTTTAGGGTATCAACTGACTTGGTGTCAGCTAATAGAATTCATTTTCAGTTAACACTTATGTTATGTAAATATGCATGTATGGTGACATTTAATATAAAACATGTAAAACAACGCATCATTATATATAGTGGTTCGAACCTTCTTGTCCTACATCCACTCTCACAGCCTAGTTGTGATATTAATCTATTACATAGGTTTGTAATGTTTAACGTGCCAAGAGTAACACGTCTTACTACTGTATAGTCCCAAGAGAAGACTTTGAATCCTTTTACAACCTCCTTGTTGTACTCGATTCCAATAGTCATTGTGAGGAACTAGCACTCTTACAGCGATTAACATTAACTTGACTTCTAAGGGTTTATGATAGAAGATATGTTTCGTGTATGTGAATTAGGTGATAATTTTTCTTACAATCTGATTTAGCCTCAAGCTAGGATTGGTAAATTCTCTATAAGCTTAGGATATATATGATTCTATAAAGGCTTAGATATGATGAGCTCACTCTCACTATTTTGGAAGATGATTCTTGTTGAATCTTCATTGAAGTTCTTATTAAGCTGTTCTTGATGATGAACACTTAAGTACTTGGCTCGACCTTTGCATACATTCACTCATTTTTTAGATATGATAATGATCTCATATATATAGTTGTAATAACAAATTTCGTGTAATTGAAATAAAAACACAAAAATTGAAATACAATTTATTTCTTTCGGATTAAACCGAGAAATTTTGTGGATTTACAATCTCTATTTTATTCCTCTAATTCTTCTCTTCGATATTTGACTTTGACTTGAACAGTTTTTTGGGGCGTAATCTTCGCTTCGATCTTGATTACGATTGAACTTGAAGATTTGTAACGTTTATCCAAGGACTTGATGTCTTGTTTTGGATCAAACGCTGATTTGGGGAGCTTTCGGACGAACACCTTCGAATGCGATGGAGAACGTCTTTGAATCTTCAAGGATTTGCGAAGAACGCCTTTGAATCTTCGAAGACATGCGACGAACACTCTGAGAAGAACGCCGATCTGAAGGGGTTTAGCACCTTAATCTCGGATCGAACGTCACTTTCAAATGATTTATGTGAAGAACCTTTGAAGCTCTTCGAATGCTCAAGAACACTTTAAATCTCTACAGAGAATTTTAGAGTCTTGAAATGATTTTTTGTATCGTGTGTTTGAAATGAATGAGAGAGAACCCTATTTATAGGGTGAGGGAGTGAAGACTTTCCTTCTTTACCGTGCCACGTGACGCCTTCTTATTGACTGATGTCAATTTGATTGGTTTGATTGATTTTAAATTATTTTTCTTCCCTTTTTGGAGAGATGTGATTTGATTTTCTCCATATATGGTAAGTCAAATTTATTCTTACAAATTATGAGTATTTTGATACTCGTATAATTTGACCGGCTTGTACCGTGTATGTTAAATATCAATAATTTAACTATTTCATTCGAGATTTAGCTTTATTAAATTCTCAAAATTTAAATAGTAAATTAATTTAATTTAACATATATTTGTCCACGTGTCGATATTTGATTGGGTGCAATTTTAATGTGCTTACAAATGCCCCCCGTGCTTTGTTCACAGACGTTTTATGTCTTGGAGTGAATGAAACACGAAATTTATTGGACTTTAGGAAAATTTTCGCTCTTATCAAGGAGCTTTGACTTGAATAACTCGATTTGAGAGTCTCAAACAGTTTATTCTCTTGTTCAGGAGATTTTTTATTTAAAGGACTTTAGAAGGTTTTCGCTCTTATCAAGGTATTTTGATTTGAATGACTCGATTTGAGAGCCTCGAACAGTTTATTCTCTTGTTAAGGAGATTCTTATTTAAGGGACTTTAAAAAAATTTCGCTCTTATCAAGGAGCTTTGATTTGAATGACTCGATTTGAGAGTTTTAAACCGTTTATTCTCTTGTTAAGGAGATTTTTTTTTGGGCTTTTAGAAAGTTTTTGCTCTTATCAAGGAGCTTTAATTTGGGTGACTCGATTTGAGAGTCTCGAACAGTTTAGTCTCTTGTCAAGGAGAATCGACTTGAGGAACTTTAAATGGTTTCATCCAACACAATTTCTCCTTGTTGGACCAACTGCATGATGTAGGTCCCGAAAGTTGAGTTAATATCGAGGGAAGCTAAAGAAAATGTCTAGAGGGGGGTGAATAGACTTTTCTAAAATCTTTCGATATATCAGAATACAGTGTGCGGAATACGAAATTAACAATGAGCCCAATACAAGTTTATACTCAACTTATTAAATTCGAGAACTCTGTTCTATACTTAACTTTTCTTGTTCAGATAGGTATGTTTAACAAGTAAACAATTAATCAAATAAGCAGTAAACAAAACAGTAAAGTAAACAACACAAACAATTTATAGTGGTTCGACAACTTGTCTACATCCACTCTCACAACCCAGTTGTGATGTTTCCACTAACTCTTCCAATCGAGTACAAAGTGTGAGTTCTTGTAATTTTGAGTCCCAAGAAAAAGACTTAGATCTTCTAAGACTATACCACCAGATATGTCTACGATCTTACTAGAAATTTAACAAGTATCTAGCAACTTGATAAAAACAACAAACAAAACTAAAAACTTATTCAGTAGCAGTCTTCTGGTTTCTTCACTTGTCTTCTGACTTGCTTTCTGAACTTCAGTAAACTCTGTGAGTAATCTTCAGTATAGCTTCAGTAATATCAGTATCAGTAGTCTTCAAATGATAAACACCTTGAGGTATTTATAGACTTCAGAAATCAAGAACTAAGTTAGTTGTAACCAACTCTTCTTGAAAACTAACTTTTGTAACTAAATCTTCTTATCCATCCACGCGTTTCTTGTTAAAGTAGTTATTCCATAACTAACTTCTTCATCCTTATCTTTATACGCGCTTCACTTAGACTTCTCTTCAAGTTTACTTGTCTTGTGGAGTCTTGTATGCACTTGTCTTGTAGTCCACCTGTCTTGTGTAGTAGACTTCAACTCTTCTTGTCTGGTCTTCTTATGCGACTTACAATAGTAAACTATTCTATCCTAACAAGACTATTACATTACTTTAAGCTTATAGCTTAGTCAACTTATAATCTATACAATCAACCTATCTATTACATACACAATCATGAGCTCTATACAATGATTATTCATAGCTCAACAACAATCTAACATGTATACAAATAGCAAATATGAAGTACTTATAGATCGTACTTATCTTTTAATATGCAATCAATACTTATCTTTCCATGTGAACTCTACTGGTCTGTTCAAGATGACTTCAACTCAACTAGACTAGATTAGTCAACACTTAGAAAATATTCAAACTATTTTTGGCTTATCAAAACTTCATCTTTTATCTTTTAATCATCAATTAGGATTTGTCTAGGATTCATATCCCAACAATTTCCCCCTTTTTGATGAAGCCAAAACTACTTGAATCTTTTCTCAATAGTAGACTAGTTAAGTAGTTATCTTGTCTTAACACCAAATAGTACTTTATATTTTCATTCATTCAAGATAAGAACAGTAGATATTACACATACTTCAAACAAAAAAATATTAACATAACAAACAACACATCAGAGCACATAACTAATCTGAAAGAGTACCTCCTTCTGGATTTGGAACACAGAAAGCATCAAGGAGTCTCTT
The DNA here is from genome assembly GCA_963675135.1 of Galeopsis tetrahit. NCBI lineage: Eukaryota > Viridiplantae > Streptophyta > Magnoliopsida > Lamiales > Lamiaceae > Galeopsis > Galeopsis tetrahit. The sequence continues at coordinate 76,354,871 of OY776123.1, forward strand.
GTGAATTACTCTGACATGGTCTTCATCTTCAATCTTCTCTTTATCTAGTAGATCCTCTTCATACTTCTTGATTAGATTAAAATCAACTCGTTTACCTGAACTAGACATGGGACATTTCCATTTCGGAAATACCGGAACCAGAATGTTGAAATTTGCTCCAGCAGATATCCTTAGGATCAAATGCCACAACATCTTGTGCTGTCCTTCCATGAACTTGTCAAACAAGGAGTACAACTCATCTGGACTCTCAGCATCACCATACTTGCGAATAATCCAGTGATCAAGTTCCCATTGTCTCTTCACTTTCATCCATTCAGCTCGATGTTCTTTATCTATGAAGTAGTCAATGAACTGATCTTCCATCTGATCTTCATCTGCTTTCAACTTCTGCAATCTTTCAATATGTCTACCAACCTTCTTCTTGCTTGCATAGTGAGTTTCATCATCTGGATCAACAACCTTCTGCTTCTTTACTTTAGTTGTTGTCTCCACTTCTTTCGGCTCTTCTATATGAATAGATTTTCTTTTTGATACTTGCCTTGTCTGAACCTCTGCTTCAGGAGATGCAACTGCTTTGCCCTTCTCCTTCTTCTTCAACTCGTCTGCTTCAGCCTTAGCTCGCTCAAGATCTGCATGTTTAACCAACTTGCCTTTGCCTCTCTTAGGCCTTCTAAGATCTTGCATAGCTTCAGCAGCTTCCTTAGCTTCTGGTTCAGCACTGGACTTATCTTTCTCACCTTCAGCAATAATTCCAACTCGACCTGTCTCTTCCCCCTTTTTGGCTTCATCAGTTGCCTTGAGAGAGAATAGAGAAGTAAACCGAGTCATCTCTTCAAACATCGCTTGCTTCATAAGGTTTGTAGCTCTTTCAATCCGCCTTTCATGAGAACCATCTTGACCCAACTTGTCTAGTTTGGTCGCCACCAACTCCAGCTTCTGAGTAGACAAGTTCAACTCATTCTTAAAATGTGTTGCAGTCAGACGCAGCTTCCTGTTCTCTTCAGTCATAGCACTGATAATTTCTTTTGCTTGTGCTAACTGATCATAGGCTTCTTTTCTCTGAACATCAGCTACTTCGATTTTGGCTCTATAGACTCTTTCCATCTTTCTGGATTCAGTAGCTAGAACACGAGCAAAATCGACAGAGCTCTTCTCCGAATATTCAACTTGATTCTGGAGAAATCCTTCAATTTGATTAAACATCTCTTGTCTGAAATCATTGTCCAACTGGTTGACTTCATTCATGATCATCTCTTTTGAACTTGTCACAAGGACACTATTCTGTTCAACAAGAGTCTTCTTTAATTCAGACTTGAGAAATCCATCGATAGACGACTTGATGACAGCCTTCAAGTCTTCTTTCAACTCATCTATTGAAGCGGCTGGGATTGCTTGAGACGATTGTCCAACTTCAACATGAGTAGCTTCCTCCATAATCTCATCTTCTGGAATCGATAATACTTCCACCAACTGGCCTTCTGGAGTAGCAGTTAAGACCTCGTCTTCAACTACTTTAGCCTCTGAAAGCACACTTCCAGCAATAACTTTTAAGTTTAGTTGGGGAGAGTAAGGAATGATAGCTAACCTTTCTTCATGAGCCTTTCTTTCAGCATTAGCTAAGTCCTTTCTCAATAGGGCATGCAGCTTCTCCATGTATCCACAAATCTCGATGGGAAGCAGCAGATCAGTATATCGGTTGATAAAAGTAAAATCTGACCTTGGACTGTCAGCATGAGCTACTTGAAACTTGAACACAATGCCTCTCAACTGGTCTGAGACATTGTCTAACTCCACTATAGGATCAGTGGAATGGATCTCCTCAGCTGGTGTGGCTTCAATCATAACCACATCTTCTACAAAGTCAGCTTCTGAAACTTGAACACCCATATCAAAATGTGATTCCGAACACATTTGATCATCAGAAATGTTCAGCAATCTCTTTGCAAGAGCAGTAATGGCATGAGATGGAAATAACTCTGAGTGGTCTCGAACACCACTGTTCTCCTTCTGTTCCATCTCCCAGTCCATGAAGTTTGAAATGCCACCTTTTCCTAAGATGACTTCGAAAAGGTCATCTGTTCCAGACTTCTTCAATGCCACCCAAGTGCATATTCTTAGAAGTTTTTCAAACTGCTCCGATGATTAGTCGACTTCGACAGATGACAACTGCTTCTTCAAGTTCCTGCTCATCTTCGCACGGACTCTCTTTTCTCTTAAGCACATGGGGTAATAGACCAAGGATTCGAATCTAACTTCAGACGGGGTCTGAGTAGATGGGGTCTCTATCTCAGTTGTTGTAGTGGCAACTGTCGTCTTGTCTGAAGTAGATGGGTTAATGGGTTCAACATATTCTGTTGAGGGTAGAGAGATAATTTGGTCTGTGGTTTCTTGGGGCTTTGATGTGTCTAGGATTGGTGTGAAAACTGTCGGAGTATCAGTTGTATCTAGTATGGGAGTGTTTGGGGGTAGGTTGACTCTCAGCGGATGTGCTGCCAGCACTTGTGAGGTTGAGGTAATAGGTCGAGGCCTAGATCGATGTGATCTAGCCTTGGTTCGAACAGAGGGGATAGAGAGAGGAATTGACAAAACTGGAGAAGAGGTACCAACATGAGGACTCGACTCTTCTAGTGGAGGAGGTGTTCCAATTCTCACTAGTTTGTACAACTCTGGAACTTGAGCACTTGACTCCTTCTCCTGATCAGATTGCTCATCTGATTGAGTCTCCTCAGAGTCACCTGCACTAGACTCAGCCTTTGTAACTTCCTCCGATTCTTCATCATTGGACCTATCTTCAGAAGAGCTAGATGAGTTAACATAAGGCAGCACTGCTGAATCATCAACTTGAGCATGCCTTGGGGCAGCTGTCCTTGCAGCAGTTTGCTTTTTCAGAGCCTCCTTTTTCAGATAAAACTTAAGTGGATGAAAGGGCTTTTCTTTGCTCCAATCAGACTTGCTTGACAACAACAAGGGTAGTAAGATACTCAGCTTGTTGCCATACCCAACAACATTCGACACAATCCATCTGCGAGAGTCGGTGTTAACCCTAACACTTTTCTCGAAATACATCATCCGATCAGCTATTAGTTTAAACCAATTACCCTCCGTGATTCCATCATATATCGCCGCCATTATCCTCGACTTGGCTTGAGTGACAGAATCATGAGATCCAGTGGCACATAGTAGCATCTTGCTTGTTATGTCCAGTAGAGTGCGATACTTTTCCAGAAGTTCCGACTTCTTGACAGCAGGAGCCTTGCCATCAGCTTTGAGTGTCATCTTCTTGCCACAAAAGATGCTCATGTACCTCATCTCTTGACCAACAACATAATTTTCCACATCAATCGTTCCGATGGGCAACTTCAAATGTCTAAACATAACTTCACGAGTGAGTACAACTTGACTCGATCCAATAAATGATGTGATCTCATCTCCTCGCCTTGTGGCGTTGGCATAGAACAACAACACCTCTTCATCTAATACCACTTTAGGGAATGCCTCCATATACGGCTTCAAACCACATCAAATGCATTTGTCGATGATTTCTTGATTTTCAGCAGTGTGAAGCCCTTTGAAAAACATCGAGGGTTCCACCTGTACTTTCCCTTCAGAGATGAACTGGCCAAGATTAAATTCGGCCTGCATGTTCGTCCTTACATCAAATAGAGAAATAATCGACATTGTAGGTATATAGAGTAATAAATGGGAGATTTTAATTTTGCAAGAAATTTAGAGAATGGAAGTTATGAAATTGTGGGAAGTTGTGCTGTGGAGGATGGGTTTTGATTAAGTACTGAAATGTGAACCAACGGCCAAGATGAAGGATTAGATCCAACGGTTGGGGCCTTTGGTATTCAGTTACGGAATCGAGAATATTATGTGATTTGATATTGTAAAATTTGAAATCCGTCTCTTCTTAGTTAGGACAGGGGAGTGAACTCATCTGACCTAGTATAGTTGAGTACGAACTGGATGTATACACCTCATTAAATGGGAGTGTATAAATCCACTTCGAGGGTTTTCAAATTTTAGCATTATCGAATTACTATAATATCCTTAATTCTTTTCGATTTAAACACTTAACATATTTCAATCAAAAGAACACTTAACTTGTCTGTTCGAGTCCATCCAGAACAGACGAGTAGACTTAAGCTTCACAAGACGAGTTGGCTTAAGCACACAAGACGAGTTCCCCCTTCGCTTGTGCTTGTCTATTCTGAACGTCGAACGACTTCATGTACCTATCTTATCATTTGCAACGTAATCAAAGGTACAAGTAGAGTAAAATAAATAAGATGACTATCATTCTAAAGCAATGATCAAGGTTTCGAACAAGATGACTTTTAACAAACATAAGAGTCAACATAAGGATATTTAAGAAATCATAGATTCCCCCTTAAATGTTTATTCCCTTAGTATTACCCTCAGCTTTACCAGCTTCCTCATCGGGTTGTTTGGTCATCTAGTCTAGCCTTGTATACCTGTCTGTTGAGTGAGTAGTCGAGTGCTCTGGTGTAGTGATCTTGTCTCCTTGTTTCTTTGATGTACCTTTCTGGTTAGTACATGTCTATAGGCAAGTAGGGTCTAGATCAATTAGCCCTAAACTAATGCATAACTCACGAAATCGAGCTTCAGCTAATGGTTTTGTGAAAATATCAGCTCTTTGAAAATCAGTATAAATCTTTTCCATGCGAATATCCTTCTTTTCTACATGATCACGTATGAAATGATGCTTCACATCAACATGTTTACAACGTGTGTGCAAAACAGGATTTTGTGTAATGGCAATGACATTATTACTATCACAGAAAATAGGAACATTCGATTCATGTATGTTGTAATCTCTAAGCTGTTGTATGAGCCAGAGTAGTTGACTGCAACAGCTACCAGCAGCCATGTACTCGGCTTCGGTAGTTGAAGTTGCAACACTAGTCTGCTTTTTCGAAAACCATGAAATGAGTTTTGTGCCTAAGAATTGACAAGAACCAGAAGTAGATTTTCTATCTATTCTACAGCCTCCAAAGTCTGAGTCTGAATAGCCACTTAAGGATAGATCATCATTTGAGGGATACCATATACCACGATTGATGGTCCCTTTCAAATATTTCAGAATCCTTTTGGTGGTTTCCATGTGACTTTCCTTTGGATTGGCTTGGAATAGAGCACAAACACGAACAGAGAATGCAATGTCTGGTCTACTAGCAGTTAGATACAGTAAGGAACCAATTAATCCACGATAATAAGATTGGTCAGCACATTTACCGTTCTCATCTGGATCCATTCTGTAAGTTGGTTGTATTGGTACGCCAGTAGACTTACATGTTTTGATTCCGTACTTGTCTAGACGGTTTCTAGTGTACTTTGCCTGATTTATGAAAATACCTTCTGGAGTTTGTTTTACTTGAAGACCAAGAAAGTAATTCATTTCACCCATCATGGACATCTCAAATTTACTTTGCATGAGTGTCGAAAAACTTTCACTCAGCTTTTTGTTAGGTGACCCAAAAATGATGTCATCTACGTAAATTTGGACGAGTAAAATGTCTTTCCCTTCTTGTCTTCTGAACAAGGTTCTATCTACATTGCCCTTAGTAAAACCATTTTCCAATAGAAAGAGAGAGAGAGAGTATCATACCATGCTCTTGGAGCTTGCTTTAGTCCGTATAAGGCTTTCTTTAACCTGTACACCTGGTCGCCTCTGACTTCGAAACCTGGAGGTTGTTCAACATACACTTCTTCCGCAAGAATACCGTTAAGAAATGCACTTTTAACATCCATTTGATATACAGTAAACTTCATGTGAGCAGCATATGCAAGGAACAATCGAATGGCTTCTAGTCTAGCAACAGGAGCATATGTTTCATCATAGTCTATGCCTTTTGCTTGTGAATAGCCTTGGGCAACTAGTCTAGCCTTATTCCTAACGACTACATCATTCTCATCTTTCTTATTTTTGAAAATCCATCGAGTGCCAACTACATTATGATGTTTAGGCCAATCGACAAGTTCCCAGACGTCGTTTCGAACAAACTGGTTCAACTCGTCTTGCATAGCGATGATCCAATTACTATCAGCCAATGCCTCTTTAACAGTGGTAGGCTCGATAGATGAGAGGAAACAACACCAGCAAAACATAGTTGGACTAGGCTGTTCTTGCGACTCAAAGAGTTGTCGTCTAGTCTTTACACCAACAGTAGAGTCACCAATAATATTTTCAGTATCATGCGCAGTTTTCCATGTTTTTTCTATTCTTAAAAGTAACACTATCATCATCTATATCATGTACAGCATCATGAATATCAACATCATTTGTATCATCACCAGATTTACCAGGAGTAGTAGAGTCAACTAGAGCAGGCATGTCAACTGGTCTAGAAGACTTACCTTGAGCACTTACCTTCTCTTTGTCATCAGACTCGAGAGCTTTCATGAATGGATTGTAGGCTTGAACGAATTCATATACCTCTGAATCTTTGTCAGATTCGATCGTTAGATCAGTAATTTTCTCACTGATCTTGTTGGCAGACGAGTCCTGTCGAGATTCATCGAAAACCACATGGGGTGTTTCTTCCACACAAAGAGTTGAGTAGTTGAATACCCTAAATGCTTTGCTAGTCGAGGAGTATCCTAAGAATATCCCCTCGTCTGCTTTAGCATCGAAAGCATTCAACTTGCTCTTTCCATTGTTGTGAATGAAACACTTACAACCAAATATATGGAAATAAGAAACTCTGGGTTTTCTACCTTTCCAAACCTCATAAGGTGTCTTGCCTAGAGCTTTGTTGATCGCGCTTCTATTCTGTGAATGGCATGCAGTATAGATAGCTTCAGCCCAAAACTTTTGAGGAGTGTTGAACTCAGCTAGCATGGTCCTACAGGCTTCTTTGAGAGTTCGATTCCTTCTTTCGGCTACACCGTTTTGTTGTGGTGTCCTGACTGCACTAGTAAGATGCTGGATACCACGTTTAGCACAAAAGTCTTTGATATAGCTATTAATGAACTCAGTTCCCTTGTCACTACGAATCTTGACAATAGACTGGTTCTTCTCAACTTGTAACTTCTTCAACAGATCAGGCAGAAGTGTTTGTGTATCACTCTTCTTGTGTAGAAAGACTACCCAAGTAAACTTAGAATAGTCATCTACAACAACAAGTGTGTACCTTCTACCATTCAAGGTTGGAGGAGTTATTGGACCATGAAGATCCATATGTAGGAGTTCTAGGACTCTACTAGTTGAGAGAGTAGGAATTGACTTAAAAGAACTTTTAACCTGTTTACCCTGTTGACAAGCCGTGCATACATGTGACTTGTAGTAAACTTCATTGGGAATACCTTCCACAAGGTAATCTCTAGCTATCTTATTAAGAACCTTAAAGTTTAGATGACAAAGGCGTCTATGCCAGAGCCAGCCAAGTTCTTTAGGATTCTTAGTAAGTAGACAGGTGTCCCTCGGACAACTGTTCCAGTTCACTATGTACACACTTCCTTGTCTTACGCCGACTAGTAGGACTGTGTGTGTCCTTTTGTCAATGATTTCGCATTTGCGGCTCTTGAAATGCACCTTGTATCCACGATCACAAAACTGAGAAACAGAGAGAATTATATTTCAAACCTTCAACATATGAGACATCTTGGATCTCAACGTCTCCATTTCGGATGAAACCAAATCCTTTAGTGACAGCAGTGGAACTATCACCAAATATCACTTTTGGTCCTTCTTGCTCATGGTAACTTGATAAGAGAGCCTTGGTACCAGTCATGTGGTGCGAACAACCACTGTCTATGTACCAGGTTTCTCCTACTGAGCCACCCTTCTTATACAAGTCAAGTCGACCCTGCAATGAAGATATTCAATAATTTAGGTACCCATTTGTTTATTGGGGGTCCTTGGGGGTTAGTCGTGTTCAGAGGAATCCAAATATACATTGGAGTCTTGAACAAGTTCGATCTCATAAGCTTTCGCCCATGTTTGTTGCAAAATAAGACCTTGTTGTCCTTAACTGGCCTATCAGTCGAGTTCGGGTCTACTCTTTGGAGATAGCCTTTCGATTTAATCTCTACTTGAGCAGGCACTGGTCTATGATAGTCAGAGTAGGGCTTGTAAGCATTAGGTCCATACGGTTTATAGACGCGTTTGGGTCTTTCCTCACTAATGATATCATATGATAAAGGTGGAGGATATAGGACAACTTGTGTACGATATTTTGGAGCTACCTGTCTAGGTCTAGACGAGTAGAGCTGAGACTGCCTTATGAAAGGAGGTCTAGGCTCTTGTTGTCTAGTCTGTACCTGTCTAGTACTCGTCTCCTCAGAATATCAGTCCTCGTATCTGACCTGGTTGGGTCATCCACGATTAGTGGTCCTTTGAAGATTAGTTCTAGGTTGAACAGGCTTGCTGTTACCATTCTTTTTACCTCCCTTGGTAATCGGAATGTTAACTCGAGCTTGTTTAGGTACAGTACCTTTAGATGGAGTACCAATATTGTATATCATTGGTCCTTTTCCTTTATCATTTGGCAAAAGTCTTGCGTTAGTAGTAGTAGGGTTCTTAATGACTCGAGTAGACGAGCTAGATGACTCAGCACCTATACCAGTCTTGTCAGCTGGATCTCTATACCTATCTGACAATTCAAGGTTAATCTTTGAAGAATTAACCAGGTCAGTAAGCTTGAGATCTAATGTGACAACCTCGGTCTCTAAGAACTTATTACGTTCTTCAAGTCTATTGCACTTGCTCTTTAAAATATTGAATTCATTTCTCTCAGTTGCATGTGTCTTAAGTAGGTCTTGATATAACCTGTCTGTCAATGCACACTTTTCTTTGAGTTGTCTCAACTCTTAAGTCAAGCGTTCATTTAGGACTGTTACATTAGGATCTACTTTAGACTGAGCTTCCTTAAGATCAATGATTTCTTGTTTTAATGCAATGTTTTCATCACTGACTTCGATGAATGCTTGGTTAGCAAGTAGAAGGTCGTCTTCAATAGCACTAGTCGAGTGCTGAGGACTGCTTCCTACTTCACTACTAGCAGTATCACTTTCATCAGTTTCTGAATCATCACAAGATTGAAAAGATGTAGCAGATGATACCTCTTGGTCGATTTTAGCCATGCAGCATAGGCCATCATCTACTATGAATGCTTCGTCGTGATCTCGATCAGTCGAGTGACTAGATAAGGACGATGGCAACTCGTCTGAATCCGAATCAGAGTCATCATTGGCCATCATTGCCTTTTTGCCACGGTTGTATCTTCTTTCCCTTCGAGCTTTACGTTCTTCTCGATCGTCAGTGCTCAGGTCTGGGCATTCATATATGTAGTGACCTGACTTTTCACAATTATAGCACAAGAGATCATTAGTAGCCTTTTTAATAGGAGATTTGTCCCTACGCTTATCACGTCTATCGGAACGCTGAATCTTCCTATCGTCAGACTCTCTATCTCGTCTATTACCTTTCGAGACTTCGTCTCTCCTTTCGGACGAGTTTCGGTCTCTTCTGGTCTCAGACGAGTTCTTAGAAGTAGACGCTCTATGATCTCTATAGAACTTTTTATATCTACCGAAACGTTTATTCAGCCTATCAAACTTTCTAACCATGAGGTTTACTTGATCCTTTAGACTAAGATCAGTATCTAACTCGTCTTTCACAGAAGCAGATTTAGTCTTAGACTTAGACCTATCTACCTTAAATGACTTAGAAGAGCTAGACTTAAAGGCAACGTTCTTAGATACAACATGTTCTCTATCACTACTGGCTAGTGGTTCATCTTCGTCTAAATCAAACTCATGAGCCTTCAGAGTTTGAAACATGGTCTCTGCACTCCAAGCATCTATGTCTTGGGTATTCTTAACTAGCATCTTTACCATTTTCCATCGAGGATCTAAGCTCTTAAGAATCCTAAGATTGATTTCACGAGGAGTATAAGTTTTACCAAGAACTTCAAGGTCATTCATGATTTTAGTAAAACGAGTATCCAGCTGGTCTATAGTTTCGCCAGCTTTCATCCGAAATGATTCAAATCTTTGGACAGCAGTGGATAATTTGCTCTCTTTGATCAGGGATGTCCCTTCACAAATGATAGCTAATCTGTCCCACATTTCTTTGGCAGTTTTACATTTTAACACTTTTCCTAGATACTCGTTAGAAAAAGTGTGTAAGATGTAATTCTTCGCCAAACTATCCAAATTATTTTGACGCATTTCTTCTGAGGTTAGATCAGACCTTGGTTTCTTGACGAGGGTGCCAATTGGTTTGTCTTTGTCAAGATTTGCAGTATTTGGGACCATTGTTACGATCGGACCCTCGGTCACAACAGAGATCATTAGATCATGCGTGGAGCTGAAAATCGCTTCCATTCGCAGCTTCCAGTAGTCGTAATCCTGAACCTGGAACTTGGGCAACTTATTAGCAATAATTTCCAACGACATGATTTAGTAAGTAGATCAGCGCTAAAGAGATTTATGATCAAGAAGCAGATATGTCAAGAACAGGGAACAAGAAACAGATATCAAAAGAATGTAGATCAAGAACACGTAAGCAAGTACAATCACGGACCAAGACTTCACCCTAAGTCTTAAGTCGGTTATCAAGAAACAGCAGTCCGAAAACCACTGCTCTGATACCACTTGTAGGTCCCGAAAGTTGAGTTAATATCGAGGGAAGCTAAAGAAAATGTCTAGAGGGGGGTGAATAGACTTTTCTAAAATCTTTCGATATATCAGAATACAGTGTGCGGAATACGAAATTAACAATGAGCCCAATACAAGTTTATACTCAACTTATTAAATTCGAGAACTCTGTTCTATACTTAACTTGTCTTGTTCAGATAGGTATGTTTAACAAGTAAACAATTAATCAAATAAGCAGTAAACAAAACAGTAAAGTAAACAACACAAACAATTTATAGTGGTTCGACAACTTGTCTACATCCACTCTCACAACCCAGTTGTGATGTTTCCACTAACTCTTCCTATCGAGTACAAAGTGTGAGTTCTTGTAATTTTGAGTCCCAAGAAAAAGACTTAGATCTTCTAAGACTATACCACCAGATATGTCTACGATCTTACTAGAAATTTAACAAGTATCTACCAACTTGATAAAAACAACAAACAAAACTAAAAACTTATTCAGTAGCAGTCTTCTGGTTTCTTCACTTGTCTTCTGACTTGCTTTCTGAACTTCAGTAAACTCTGTGAGTAATCTTCAGTATAGCTTCAGTAATATCAGTATCAGTAGTCTTCAAATAATAAACACCTTGAGGTATTTATAGACTTCAGAAATCAAGAACTAAGTTAGTTGTAACCAACTCTTCTTGAAAACTAACTTTTGTAACTGAATCTTCTTATCCATCCACGTGTTTCTTGTTAAAGTAGTTATTCCATAACTAACTTCTTCATCCTTATCTTTATACGCGCTTCACTTAGACTTCTCTTCAAGTTTACTTGTCTTGTGGAGTCTTGTATGCACTTGTCTTGTAGTCCACCTGTCTTGTGTAGTAGACTTCAACTCTTCTTGTCTGGTCTTCTTGTGCGACTTACAATAGTAAACTATTCTATCCTAACAAGACTATTACATTACTTTAAGCTTATAGCTTAGTCAACTTATAATCTATACAATCAACCTATCTATTACATACACAATCATGAACTCTATACAATGATTATTCATAGCTCAACAACAATCTAACATGTATACAAATAGCAAATATGAAGTACTTATAGATCGTACTTATCTTTTAATATGCAATCAATACTTATCTTTCCATGTGAACTCTACTGGTCTGTTCAAGATGACTTCAACTCAACTAGACTAGATTAGTCAACACTTAGAAAATATTCAAACTATTTTTGGCTTATCAAAACTTCATCTTTTATCTTTTAATCATCAATTAGGATTTGTCTAGGATTCATATCCCAACACATGATATTTTCTTTAAATGTGACGCAATCATGAATCGGATGACCTATTAGTCGATGATACTTGCAATATTTTGGGTCATCAACTTGTCCAGCTTCTTCCGGTCGTTTCATCTTAGGCAACTCGATGAGATTTGCCTCTAGAAGATCATCAAATATTCCAGAGACGTCGGAGTTTAAAAACGGATATTATTTTTGTTGCATGTCTTTTAATGTCAACCCATTTTGCCCCAATTCCGAGGCATGTCTGTAATGTATTCCTTACTTGAAGGTTTAGCATAAGGCTTACTGCGAAGCTCTTGAACCGGCGGTGATGTGACTCCACTAGAAATCATGCTTAGCTCCATGTCGTGAGCTCTTGTTGCTAATTCTTCGAAAGTATTTGGTCGGATTCTTTGCAGGATGTATCAGAGGCCCCATTGCATTCCTCTAATGCACATCTCGATTGCAGAAGATTCACTCAACCTATCCTTACAGTTCAGGCTTAAGTTTCTCCATCGATTGATATAATCAATCACAAGTTCATCTTCCCTTTGGTGAGTGTTGGTTTACTTGGTTAGCTCGATCATGTTAACCGTTCTCCTTATACTATAGAAGCGATTTAAAAATTCTTGCTCCATCTGATCCCAACTATCAATGGAGTTAGCCTCCAAATCGAAGTACCAATCGAAAGCATTTCCTTTCAAAGAGCGGACAAATTGTTTAGCCAAGTGGTCGCCATAAGTTCCTGCATCATTGCACGTTTCGACAAAATGAGCCACATGCTGCTTTGGGTTTCCTTTGCCATCAAAATGTTGAAACTTTGGAGGTTGGTAGCATGCTGGCATCCTCAAGTTGTCAACACTTTTAGTATACGGCTTGGTATAAGTGAAAGATGATTTAAATCCTTCTTCGTGTCTATCTTTCACCGTATCCAATATTAGCTCCTTGAGATGATCGACGTTCATCCCTCCATCAGAAGAAATGATCAAATCTTTAGCAGTGGGTTCAGTTTTCGTTGCCCGATTCTTGGTCGAGGTTTCAGTGTCATCTTGTTCCTCAACTTGCTTTCCATTGGTACGACTTGCGTCACCATTTTCCACTTTATCCATCAGATTAGCAATTCGGGAGTCTTGCTCTTGGATGTGCTTTGATAGTCCCTCAATAGATTTCATGATGCCAGCAAGTTGTTCCTCAATAGTTGAGGCGTTCGTCATCATGACTGCTGTCACTAAAGGATTTGGTTTCATCCGAAATGGAGACGTTGAGATCCAAGATGTCTCATATGTTGAAGGTTTGAAATATAATTCTCTCTGTTTCTCAGTTTTGTGATCGTGGATACAAGGTGCATTTCAAGAGCCGCAAATGCGAAATCATTGACAAAAGGACACACACAGTCCTACTAGTCGGCGTAAGACAAGGAAGTGTGTACATAGTGAACTGGAACAGTTGTCCGAGGGACACCTGTCTACTTACTAAGAATCCTAAAGAACTTGGCTGGCTCTGGCATAGACGCCTTTGTCATCTAAACTTTAAGGTTCTTAATAAGATAGCTAGAGATTACCTTGTGGAAGGTATTCCCAATGAAGTTTACTACAAGTCACATGTATGCACGGCTTGTCAACAGGGTAAACAGGTTAAAAGTTCTTTTAAGTCAATTCCTACTCTCTCAACTAGTAGAGTCCTAGAACTCCTACATATGGATCTTCATGGTCCAATAACTCCTCCAACCTTGAATGGTAGAAGGTACACACTTGTTGTCGTAGATGACTATTCTAAGTTTACTTGGGTAGTCTTCCTACACAAGAAGAGTGATACACAAACACTTCTGCCTGAACTGTTGAAGAAGTTACAAGTTGAGAAGAACCAGTCCATTGTCAAGATTCGTAGTGACAAGGGAACTGAGTTCATTAATTGCTATATTAAAGAATTTTGTACTAAACGTGGCATCCAGCACCTTACTAGTGCAGCTAGGACACCACAACAGAACGGTGTAGCAGAAAGAAGGAATCGAACTCTCAAAGAAGCCTGTAGAACCATGATAGCTGAGTTCAACACACCTCAAAAGTTTTGGGCTGAAGCTATCAACACAACATGCCATTCACAGAACAGAAGCGCGATCAACAAAGCACTAGGCAAGACACCTTATGAGGTTTGGAAAGGTAGAAAACCCAGAGTTTCATATTTCCATATATTTGGTTGTAAGTGTTTCATTCACAACAATGGAAAGAGCAAGTTGAATGCTTTCGATGCTAAAGCAGACGAGGGGATATTCTTAGGATACTCCTCGACTAGCAAAACATTTAGGGTATTCAACTACTCAACTCTTTGTGTGGATGAAACACCACATGTGGTTTTCGATGAATCTCGACAGGACTCGTCTGCCGACAAGATCAGTAAGAAGGTAACTGATCTATCGATCGAATCTGACAAAGATTCAGAGATATATGAATCCGTTCAAGCCTACAACCCATTCCTAAAAGCTCTCGACTCTGATGATAAGGAGAAGGTAAGTGCTCAAGGTAAGTCTTCTAGACCAGTTGACATGCCTGCTCTAGTTGACTCATCTACTCCTGGTAAATCTGCTGATGATACAAATGATGTTGACATGCATGATGCTGTACATGATCTAGATGATGATAGTATTCCTGTTAAGAATAGAAAAACATGGAAATCTGCGCATGACACTGAAAATATCATTGGTGACTCTACTATTGGTGTGAAGACTAGACGATAACTCTTTGAGTCGCAAGAACAGCCGAGTCCAACTATGTTTTGCTGGTGTTGTTTCCTCTCATCTATTGAGCCTACCACTGTTAAAGAGGCATTGGCTGATAGTAATTGGATCATCGCTATGCAAGACGAGTTGAACCAGTTTGTTCGAAACGACGTCTGGGAACTTGTCGATAGGCCGAAACATCATAATGTAGTTGGCACTCGATGGATTTTCAAGAATAAGAAAGATGAGAATGATTTAGTCGTTAGGAATAAGGCTAGACTAGTCGCCCAAGGCTATTCACAAGCTGAAGGCATAGACTATGATGAAACATATGCTCCTGTTGCTAGACTAGAAGCCATTCGATTGTTCCTTGCATATGCTGCTCATATGAAGTTTACTGTATATCAAATGGATGTTAAAAGTGCATTTCTTAACGGTATTCTTGCGGAAGAAGTGTATGTTGAACAACCTCCAGGTTTCGAAGTCAAAGGCAACCAGGTGTACAGGTTAAAGAAAGCCTTATACGGACTAAAGCAAGCTCCAAGAGCATGGTATGACACTCTCTCTCTTTTTCTATTAGAAAATGGTTTTACTAAGGGCAAGGTCGATCGAACCTTGTTCAGAAGACAAGAAGGGAAGGACATTTTACTCGTCCAAATTTACGTAGATGACATCATTTTTGGGTCACCTAACAAAAAGCTGAGTGAAAGTTTTTCAACACTCATGCAAAGTAAATTTGAGATGTCTATGATGGGTGAAATGAATTACTTTCTTGGACTTCAAGTAAAACAAACTCCAGAAGGTATTTTCATAAATCAGGCGAAGTACACAAGAAACCTTCTAGACAAGTACGGGATCAAAACATGTAAGTCCACTGGCGTACCAATGCAACCAACTTACAGAATGGACCCAGATGAGAACGGTAAATGTGCTGACCAATCCTATTACCGTGGTTTAATTGGTTCCTTACTGTACCTAACTGCTAGTAGACCAGACATTGCATTCTCTGTTGGTGTTTGTGCTCGATTCCAAGCCAATCCAAAAGAAAGTCACATGGAAACCACCAAAAGGATTCTGAAATATTTGAAGGGGACCATTAATCGAGGTATTTGGTATCCTTCAAATGATGATCTATCCTTAAGTGGGTATTCAGACTCAGACTTTGGAGGCTGTAGAATAGATAGGAAATCTACTTCTGGTTCTTGTCAATTTCTAGGCACAAAACTCATATCTTGGTTTTCTAAAAAGCAGACTAGTGTTGCAACTTCAACTACCGAAGCCGAGTACATGGCTGCTGGTAGCTGTTGTAGTCAACTACTCTGGCTCATGCAACAACTTAGAGATTACAACATACATGAATCAAATGTTCCTATTTTCTGTGATAGTAATAGTGCAATTGCCATTACACAAAATCCTGTTTTGCACACACGTTGTAAGCATGTTGATGTGAAGCATCATT
Source organism: Galeopsis tetrahit (assembly GCA_963675135.1). NCBI lineage: Eukaryota > Viridiplantae > Streptophyta > Magnoliopsida > Lamiales > Lamiaceae > Galeopsis > Galeopsis tetrahit. The sequence continues at coordinate 76,370,941 of OY776123.1, forward strand.
TCATACGTGATCATGTAGAAAAGAAGGACATCCGCATGGAAAAGATTCATACTGATTTTCAAAGAGCTGATATTTTTACAAAACCATTAGCTGAGGCACGATTTCGTGAGTTATGCATTAGTCTAGGGCTAATTGATTTAGATCCTACTTGCCTATAGCTATGCACTAACCAGTCAGGTACATCAAAGAAAAGGAGACAAGATCACTAGACCAGAGCACTCGACTACTCACGCAACAGACAGGTATACAAGGATAGACTAGATGACCGAACAACCCGATGAGGAAGCTGGTAAAGCTGAGGGTAATACTAAGGGAATAAACATTTAAGGGGGAATCCTTGATTTCTTAAAAATCCTTATGTTGACTCTTATGTTTGTTAATAGGTCATCTTGTTCGAAACCTTGATCATTGCTTTAGATTGATATTCATCTTATTTATCTTACTCTACCTGTACCTACGATTACACATTGAAAATGATGAGATAGGTACATACAGTCGTTCGACGTTCAGAATAGACAGGCACAGGCGAAGGGGGAACTCGTCTTGTGTACTTGAGCCAACTCGTCTTGCGAAGCTTAAGTCTACTCGTCTGTTCTGGATGGACTCGAACAGACAAGCTAAGTGTTTCTCTTGATTGAAAAATGCTAAGTGTTTGATCACATCAAATTAAGGGTATTATTGTAATTAGATAATGCTATAATTTGAAAACCCTAGATTTGGATTTATACACTCCCATTTTAATGAGGTGTATACACCCAGTTCGTACTCAACTATATTAGGTCAGATGAGTTCACTCCCCTGTCCTAATCAAGTAGAGCCGGATTTCAAATTTTACAATATCAAATCACATAATATTCTCGATTCCGTAACCGAATTTCAAGGGTCTCGACCGTTGGATTAAACAATTCAATCTTGGCCGTTGATAACTTTTCAGTTCTAACAAAACTCACCTTTCTCACACAACTCGACTTACAATTTCATAACTCTCCTACTATAGCTCTCGATTTTCTTGCAAAACAAACCTTTCTAAAAGTTCTTACTCTACTCTCAAGAATGTCGATCGCTTCTCTATTCGATGTTAGGACCAACATGCAAGCAAGATTCAATCTTGGAAAATACATTTCGGAGAACAAGGTGCATGTGGAACCCTCGATGTTCTTTAAAGGGCTTCACACTGCTGGAAACCAAGAGATCCTTGATAAGTGCTCGCAATGTGGATTGAAGCCTTATCTGGAGGCATTTCCTCAAGTCGTCTTGGAGGAAGAGGTGTTGCTGTTCTATGCCAACGCCACAAGACGAGGAGATGAAATCGAATCTTTCATAGGAACGAGTCGAGTTGAACTCACTCGTGAAGTACTTTTCAGACATTTAAGGCTGCCCATTGGAACTATTGATGTGGAGAACTATGCCACTGGACAAGAGATGAGATATTTGAGCATCTTTTGTGGAAGAAAGATGAAGCTCAAGTCAGACGGCAAGGCCCCTGCTGTTAAAAAGGCCGAGTTATTGGAGAAGTATCGCACCCTTCTGGACATAGCAAGTAAGATGCTCCTATGTGCCACTGGTTCGTTTGACGCGGTCACTCAAGCCAAGACAAGGGTGATGGCAGCGATCTACGATGGAATCACTGAAGGTAATTGGTTCAAGTTGATTGCGGATCGGATGATGTATTTCGAAAAGAGTGTTCGAGTAGACACCGACTCTTGTAGTTGGGTGGTGTCTCACACTGTTGGGTATGGCAACAAGTTGAGTATCCTACTCCCCTTGTTGTTACCAAACAAGTCAGATTGGAGTAAAGGAAAGCCCTTCCATCCTCTCAAATTTTATCTGAAATCGGAAGCTCAGAGGAAGCAAGCTGCTGCAAGGACAGCTGCCCCAAGACGTGTTCAGATAGACGACTCAGACGTCTTACCTTATGGCAACTCATCTAGCTCCTCAGAAGATGAGTCCGATGATGAAGAATCAGAGGCTCCTGCGAAAGCTGAGTCAAGTGGTGATGATTCGGAAGAAACTCATTCGGACAAGGATGCTGATACAGAGAAGGAGACTGGTGATCAAGCCACTCAAGTTCTCAGGATTGTGAGAATTGGTACTCCACCTCCACCAGAAGAGACGAGTTACCAGGTTGGTTCTTCTTCACAGTCTTTGTCAATTCCATCTCTCTCTCTCTCCTCTGTTCGAACCAAGGCTAGATCACACCGATCTAGGCCTCGTCCTTTACCCTCAACCTCACAAGTACTGGCGGCATTACCGCTTAGAGCCAGTCTACCCAAAATCACTCCCATACAAGATACAACTGATACTCCTACAGTTGTCACACCACACCTAGCCACATCAAAGCCCCAAGAAACCACAGTCCAAACTTCTTCTTTACCTTCAACAGAATATGTTGAACCCTCCAACCCATCTACTTCAGACAAGACGCCAGTTGCCACTGCAACAGCTGAGTTAGAGACCCCATCTACTCAGGACCCGTCTGATGTTAGATTTGAATCCCTGGTGTATTATCCGATGTGTCTACGAGAGAAGAGAGTTCGTGCTCGAGTGTCTAGGAATCTGTAGAAGCAGCTCTCGCCTCTTGACATCGACACTGCTTCAGAACAGTTTGAGAAGCTCGTGAGGATTTGCACTTGGTTTGCTCTGAAGAAATCTTCTACGGATGATCTTTTTGAAGTCATTCAAGGCATGGGCGGAATCTCCAATTTCATGGATTGGGAGATGGAACAGAAAGAAAATAGTAGAGTTAAGGATCACTCTGAACTATTTCCTCGCAAAGCCTTGGTTGATCTAGTCAAAAGGATGCTGAGTATTCCAGATGGTGTTCTGGATGATGAATTCTCATTCGATGTTGGAACCCAGACTGATCTGGTGGAAGACGAGGTAAAGCCAGAAGTTGCTGAAATAGCAGTCCAGACATCAGAACAAATTTTGGAGATAGAAGATGGTTCAGATGAAGTCAACGCTGAATGTTCTGAAGAAGCTAATTCTTTTCAACTTTGGAAAAGAAGATGATGAATTTATTGAGGCTGTCATGTTCAATGAGGATGAACTGATTGAAAAGGAAGAAGTGTTGGTCGAAGCACAGTCGTCTCAAGCTATCTCAGTCGCCTCGATAGATGAGTTGAAAGAAGATTTGAAGTCTGTCATCAAGTCAACTATCGATGATTTTCTCAAGACTGAACTTAAGAAGACTCTTGTTGAACAAAACAGTGTCCTTGTGACAAGTTCAAAAGAGATGATCTTGAATGAAGTCAATCAGTTGGACAACGATTTCAGGCAAGAGATGTTTAAGCAGATTGAAGGATTTCTCCAGAATCAAGTTGAATATTCGGAGAAGAGCTCAGTCGATTTTGCTCGTGTTCTAGCTACTGAATCCAAGAAGATGGAACGAGTCTATAGAGCCAAAATCGAAGTAGCTGATGTTCAGAGAAAGGAAGCCTATGATCAGTTAGCACAAGCTAAAGAGATTATCAGTGCTATGACTGAAGAGAACAGGAAGCTGCGTTTGACTGCAACACATTTCAAAAATGAGTTGAACTTGTCTACACAGAAGCTGGAGTTGGTGGCAACCAAACTGGACAAGTTGAGTCAAGACGGTTCTCATCAAAGGCAGATTGAAAAAGCTACAAACCTGATGAAGGAAGCTGTGAAAGAAGAGATGACTCGATTTACTAGTCTTTTCACTCTCAAGGCCGATGAAGCCAAAAAGGGGGAAGAGATCAGTAAAGTTGAGAAGATTACTGAAGTTGATACTGAGAAGTCTGCTGAACCAGAAGCTAAGGAAGCTGCTGAAGCAATTCAAGAGCTCAGACGACCTAAGAGAAGGTTAGTCAAGACTGCTGAAGTTGAACAAGCTAGAGCAGATGAGCTGAAAAAGTTGAAAGGCAAAGGTGTTGTATCACCTTCTGAAGCCAAGGTTCAGACTAGACATGTTAAAAGGAAGTTAGTCATTGAAGAGCCGAAAGAAGTGGAGATAACAACTAAAGTGAAAAAGCAGAAGGTTGTTGATCCAAGTGAAAAAGCAGAAGGTTGTTGATCCAAGTGATGAAACTCACTATGCTAGCAAGAAGAAGATTGGAAAGCATATTGAGAGACTACAGAAGTTAAAGGCTGATGAAGATCAGATGGAAGATCAACTCATAGATTACTTCATTGATAATGAGCATCGACCTGAATGGATCAAAGTGAAAAGGCAATGGGAACTTGATCACTGGATTATAAGGAAATATGGTGATGCTGAAGGATCAGATGAGCTATATTCTTTATTTGATAGATTCATGGAAGGACAGCATAGGATGCTATGGAATTTGATTATAAGGATATCTGCAGGTGCAAACTTTAACATTCTTGTTCCTAGCTTTCCAAGATGGAAGTGTCCTATGACAAGCTCAGGAAAAAGAGTTGATATGAATCAAATCAAGAAGTTTGAAGAAGAATTGCTAGAGAAAGAGAAGATTGATGATGAAGATCACATTACAGTAATTCACAGAAGACTCCTAGATGCATTTCAAGTTCCAAATCTTGAAGGAGGTACTATGTCAGATTAGTTGATTTATAGTTTTTTTTTGTTGCTCTGATACTTAGTTATTTTTGATTATATTTTGAAGTAAGTGTAATCTACTGATCTTATTTGAATGAATGAAAAGATAAACAAGATAACTACTTAACTAGTCTACTATTGAGAAAAGATTCAAGTAGTTTTGGCTTCATCAAAAAGGGGGAAATTGTTGGGATATGAATCCTAGAACAAGTCCTACATGATGAAAAGAGAAAAGATGAAGTTTTGATAAGCCAAAAGTAGTTTGAATATTTTCTAAGTGTTGACTAATCTAGTCTAGTTGAGTTAAGTCATCTTGAACAAGACCAGTAGAGTTCACATGAAAGATAAAGTACTTATAAATTTGAATATTGTTTATACTTCATATTTGTGTTTATTAGATTGTTATTGAGCTATGAATAAATGTTGTATAGAGCTCATGATTTTGAATGTAATAGATAGATTCATTGTATAGATAATAAGTTGACTAAGCTTGTTTTATAAAAGCTTAAAGTAATGTAATAGTCTTGTTAGGATTAGTATAGTCATCTATTGAAGATTGCACGGGAAGACCAGACCAGAAGACTTGAAGTCTACTACTTGAGAAGACAGGTGGACTACAAGACAAGACAAGTACATACTAGTCTACACAAGACAAGTCAAACTTGAAAGTCTAAATGAAGCGCGTATAAAGATAAGGATAGTAGTTAGTTATGGAATAACTAATTTGTAACAAGAAACGCGTGGATTGATAAGAAGATTCAGTTAAAGTTAGTTTTCAAGAAGAGTTGGTTACAACTAACTAAGTTCTTGATGATTGAAGTCTATAAATACTTCATGGTGTTTATCATTTGAAGACTACTGAAATACTGATTACTGAAGCATTATCGAAGCATACTGAAGATTACTCTCAGAGTTTATTGAAGTTCAGAAAGAAGCCAGAAGACAAGTGAAGAATCCAAGAGGCTACTACTGAAGATCAGAGAAGTTTTTGTTTGTTGTTTTATCAAGTTGCTAGATACTTGTTAAATTTCTAGTTAGATCATAGACATATCTGGAGGTATAGTCTTAGAAGATCTAAGTCTTCTTCTTGGGACTTAAAATCACAGGAACATACACTTTGTACTCGATTGGAAGAGTTTAGTGGAAACATCACAACTGGGTTTGTGAGAGTGGATGTAGACAAGTTGTCGAACCACTATAAATTGTTTGTGTTGTTTACTTTACTGTTTGGTTTATAGTTTTAATTGCTCAATTGTTTAACATACATAAATGAACTAGACAAGTTTAGTATAGAACAGAGTTCTCGAATTTTGAAGTTGAGTATAAACTTGAATTGGGCTCATTGTTAATTTCGTATTCCGCATATTGTATTCTGATATTTCGATAGAGTTTTGAAAAGTCTATTCACCCCCCTCTAGACATTTTCACTAGCTTACTCGTTATTAACTCAACTTTGGGGACCTACAATGACTGGAACAACGCTTGAAGTCGATGAAGAGTTCGACGTGGAGCGAGGAGTCGAATCAGTAGAGTTGTCTTCTTCACCTTCGGCAACGTAGTATGGAGACTGATTTGTAGTTGTTCCAGTTGAAGTATTTTCTCCTGAAAAAGCATGGGACAACATTCTCTTCGTCATGCTTCTTGTGACGACGTTGACATCAATAGTCTTGGAAGGACTTATCCTTATAAACAAGATCTTGCGCGGAGACATCTTGAGGGTCTTTGAATTTCTTTAGTGAAGAGAAGAGATGAGAGGTCCCACTGGGCGTGTCAAATTTGTAATAACAAATTTCGTGTAATTGAAATTGTTGGGATATGAATCCTAGACAAGTCCTAAATATTGATAAAAGATGAAGTTTTGATAAGCCAAAAGTAGTTGGGATATTTTCTAAGTGTTGACTAATCTAGTCTAGTTGAGTTGAAGTCATCTTGAACAGATCAGTAGAGTTCACATGAAAAGAAAGTATTGTTTTCTTATTAAAAGATAAGTACGATTTATAAGTACTTCATATGTGTTATTTGTATATGTTAGATTGTTGTTGAGCTATGAATAATCATTGTATAGAGCTCATGATTTTGAATATAATAGATAGACTGATTGTATAGTTTATAAGTTGACTAAGCTGAATTGTAAGCTTAAAGTAATGTAATAGTCTTGTTAGGATAGAATAGTCTACTACTGAAGATTGCACAAGAAGACCAGAAGAAGAAAGGAAGAAGTCTACTACTCAAGACAGGTGGACTACAAGACAAGTCAAGTGCATCTACTAGACTACACAAGACAAGTCAACTTGAAGTAAAGATTAAGTGAAGCGCGTGTAAAGATAAGGATGAAGAAGTTAGTTAGAAATAACTAATTCGTAACAAGAAACGCGTGGATTGATAAGAAGTTTCAGTTGAAGTTAGTTTTCAAGAAGAGTTGGTTACAACTAACTAAGTTCTTGAAGATTGAAAGTCTATAAATATTTCATGGTGTTTATCATTTGAAGACTACTGCAACCACGCATACTAAAGCTACATACTGAAGAATTATTTGAAGCTTACTCTCAGAGTTCGTTGAAGTTCAGAAAGCAAGTCAGAAGACAAGTGAAGAATCAGAAGACTGCTACTGAATAAGTTTTTGTTTTTTGTTGTTTTTATCAAGTTGCTAGATACTTGTTAAATTTCTAGTTAGATCATAGACATATCTGGTGGTATAGTCTTAGAAGATCTAAGTCTTCTTCTTGGGACTTAAAATCACAGGAATACTTACACTTTGTACTCGATTGGAAGAGTTTAGTGGAAACATCACAACTGGGTTGTGAGAGTGGATGTAGACAAGTTGTCGAACCACTATAAATTGTTTGTGTTGTTTACTTTACTGTTTTGTTTAATTGCTTAATTGTTTACACACATAACTGAACAAGACAAGTTGAGTATAGAACAGAGTTCTCGAATTTAATAAGTTGAGTATAAACTTAGATTGGGCTCATTGTTAATTTCGTTATTCCGCATATTGTATTCTGATATTTCGATAGATTTTTGAAAAGTCTATTCACCCCCTATAGACATTTTCACTAGCTTACTCGTTATTAACTCAACTTTGGGGACCTACAAGTGGTATCAGAGCAGTGGTTTTCGAACTGCTGTTTCTTGATAACCGACTTAAGACTAAGGGTGAAGTCTTGGTCCGTGATTGTACTTGCCTACGTGTTCTTGATCTATACTCCAGTTATATCTGTTTCTTGTTCCCTGTTCTTGACTTAACTGCTTCTTGATCATAAATCTGCTTAGCACTTATTTCTTGAAATCATGTCGTTGGAAATTAGCGCTAACAAGTTGCCCAAGTTCCAGGTTCAGGATTACGACTACTGGAAGCTGCGAATGGAAGCAATTTTCAGCTCCACGCATGATCTAATGATCTCTGTTGTGACCGAGGGACCGATCGTGACAATGGTCCCAAATACTGCAAATCTTGACAGAGACAAACCAATTGGCACACTCGTCAAGAAACCAAGGTCTGATCTAACCTCAGAAGAAATGCGTCAAAATAATTTGGATAGTTTGGCGAAGAATTATATTTTACACACCCTTCCTAACGAGTATCTAGGAAAAGTGTTAAAATGTAAAACTGCCAAAGAGATGTGGGACAGATTAGCTATCATTTGTGAAGGGACATCCCTGATCAAAGAGAGCAAATTATCCACTGCTGTCCAAAGATTTGAATCATTTCGAATGAAAGCTGGCGAAACTATCGACCAACTGGATACTCGTTTCACTAAAATCATGAATGACCTTGAAGTTCTTGGTAAAACTTATACTCCTCGTGAAATCAATCTTAGGATTCTTAAGAGCTTAGATTCTCGATGGAAAATGGTAAAGTTGATAGTTAAGAATACCCAAGACATAGATGCTTGGAGTGCAGAGACCATGTTTCAAACTCTGAAGGCTCATGAGTTTGATTTAGACGAAGATGAACCACTAGCCAGTAGCGATAGAGAACATGCTGTATCTAAGAACGTTGCCTTTAAGTCTAGCTCTTCTAAGTCTTCTAAGGTAGATAGGTCTAAGCCTAAGACTAAGTCTGCCTCTGTAAAAGACGAGTTAGATACTGATCTTAGTTTGAAGGATCAGGTGAGCCTCATGGTTAGAAAGTTTGAAAGGCTGAATAAACGTTTCGGAAGATACAAGAAGTTCTATAGGGATCATAGAGCGTCTACTTCTAAGAACTCGTCTGAGACCAGACGAGACCGAAACTCATCCGAAAGAAGAGATGAAGTCTCGAAAGGTAATAGACGAGATAGAGAGTCTGACGATAGGAAGATTCAACGTTCCGATAGACGTGATAAGCGTAGGGATAAATCTCCTATTAAAAAGGCTACTAATGATCTCTTGTGCTACAACTGCGAAAAGCCAGGTCACTACATATATGAATGTCCAGACCTGAGCACTGACGATCGAGAAGAACGTAAAGCTCGAAGGGAAAGAAGATACAACCGTGGCAAGAAGGCAATGATGGCCAATGATGACTCTGATTCGGATTCAGACGAGTTGCCATCGTCCTTATCTAGCCACTCGACTGATCGAGACCACGACGAAGCATTCATAGTAGATGATGGCCTATGTTGTATGGCTAAAATCGACCAAGAGGTATCATCTGCTACATCTTTTCAATCTTGTGATGATTCAGAAACTGATGAAAGTGATACTGCTTGTAGTGAAATAGGAAGTAGTCCTCAACACTCGACTAGTGCTATTGAAGACGACCTTCTACTTGCTAACCAAGCATTCATCGAAGTCAGTGATGAAAACATTGCATTAAAACAAGAAATCATTGATCTTAAGGAAGCTCAGTCCAAAGTAGATCCTAATATAACAGTCCTAAATGAACGCTTGACTGAAGAGTTAAGACAACTCAAAGAAAAGTGTGCATTGACAGACAGGTTATATCAAGACCTACTTAAGACACATGCAACTGAGAGAAATGAATTTAATGTTTTAAAGAGCAAGTGCAATAGACTTGAAGAACGTAATAAGTTCTTAGAAACCGAGGTTGTCACATTAGATCTCAAACTTACTGACCTGGTTAACTCTTCAAAGATTAACCTTGAACTGTCAGATAGGTATAGAGATCCAGGTGACAAGACAGGTATAGGTGCTGAGTCATCTAGCTCGTCTACTCGAGTCATTAAGAACCCTACTACTACTAACGCAAGACTTTTGCCAAATGATAAAGGAAAAGGACCTATGTTATACGATATTGGTACTCCATCTCAAGGTACTGTACCTAAACAAGCTCGAGTTAACATTCCGATTACCAAGGGAGGTAAAAAGAATGGTAACAGCAAGCCTGTTCAACCTAGAACTAATCTTCAAAGGACCACTAATCGTGGACGACCCAACCAGGTCAGATACGAGGATTGGTACCCTGAGGAGACGAGCACTAGACAGGTACAGACTAGACGACAAGAGCCTAGACCTCCTTTCATAAGGCAGTCTCAGCTCTACTCGTCTAGACCTAGACAAGTAGTTCCAAAATATCGTACACAAGTTGTTCTATATCCTCCACCTTTATCATATGATATCATTAGTGAGGAAAGACCCAAACGCGTCTATAAACCGTATGGACCTAATGCTTACAAGCCATACTCTGACTATCATAGACCAGTGCCTGCTCAAGTAGAGATTAAGTCGAAAGGCTATCTCCAAAGAGTAGACCCAAACTCGACTGATAGACCAGTTAAGGACAACAAGGTCTTATTTTGTAACAAATATGGGCGAAAGCTTAAAAGATCGAACTTGTTCAAGACTCCAATGTATATTTGGATTCCTCTGAACACGACTTTAATGCAAACAAGAGTTATCTTAGCATTTAATGCATGGAAAGTGACCTTTTGAGTGGGAGACAAATTAAATCCTAGAAAGGTGAAAACTGTATTTCAATGGGACAGATTTCGAAATAGGCATTGATCACCAAAAATAGGTGCTTATCATACCAACATTTGGTTTGATAGTTAGGACAACTTATCTGATCCTACATGGACAAGTGTCCTGAAAGGCTGTGGACAAGTGTCCTGAATTTCAAGGGACAAGTGTCCTGAAGAGGTAATGTCATCTTTTCTGAGTTTCAGTAGACTTGACCAAGTCTGATGGAGTTTGAGTTTATTTCCCCCTTAGTCAATGAACTTCTTTGGACTCATTTGTCCAACTTCCCTGGATCAAGAAGACCCAACTCTGCTGATAATTCCAGGAACCTTGCCTCTGCAAGTGGTTTAGTTAGTATATCAGCTTTTTGATGGTCTGTGTGAATTTTCACCAACTTGACATCCTTCTTCTCCACATGATCTCTAATGAAGTGATTCTTGATGTCCACATGTTTGCATCTTGTGTGCAAGACAGGATTTTGTGATATAGCAATGGCACTATTGTTATCACAGAAAATTTGCACTTCAGTAGAGTTGACTTTGTAGTCTCTGAGTTGTTGTCTTAGCCAAAGAATTTGAGCACAACAACTTCCAGCAGCAACATATTCAGCTTCAGTGGTGGAGGTGGCCACTGTATTCTGTTTCGTGGAGAACCAAGATATGAGTTTGTTGCCCAAGAATTGACAAGTCCCTGAGGTGGACTTTCTGTCAATCCTACATCCTCCATAATCAGCATCTGAGTAGCCAGTTAGCTCAATGTTGTCATCAGCAGGGTACTAAAGGCCTAGATTCTCAGTGCCTTTAAGATACCTCAAGATCCTCTTTGCAGCCTCAAGGTGGCTTTTCTTAGGATTTGCTTGAAACCTTGCACAAACACCTACTGCAAAGGTGATGTCAGGTCTGCTGGCAGTGAGATAGAGGAGTGATCCAATGATTCCTCTATACTCAGTGGAGTTGGTTGGAACACCATTTTCATCAGGATCCATCTTCCAATTAGCATTCATTGGAATCCTTACTGGCTTGCTTGATGTACACCCAAATTTCTTGATCATTTCTCTAGTGTACTTAGCTTGGTTGATGAAGATTCCTTCTTTTGTTTGCTTGACTTGTAGACCTAAAAAGAAGTTCATCAACCCCATCATGGACATCTCAAACTTGCTTTGCATGAGCTTGGAGAATTTCTCACACAGCTTCTCATTAGGGGATCCAAAAATTATGTCATCTACATAAATTTGGACAAGCAAGATGTCCTCTCCTTCAGAGATTCTGAAGAGAGTTCTGTCCACAGTTCCCTTGGTGAATCCATGATCTAAGAGGAATTGTGACAGTGTGTCATACCAAGCTCTAGGGGCTTGCTTGAGTCCATATAGAGCTTTCTTCAGTCTGTAAACTTGGTTTCCAACTTCAAAACCTGGTGGTTGCTCCACATAAACTTCTTCTTTCAACACTCCATTTAGAAAGGCACTCTTGACATCCATTTGGTACACTTTGAACCTCTTGTGGGCTGCATAGGCTAGGAAGAGTCTTACTGCTTCCAACCTTGCCACAGGTGCAAATGTCTCATCATAGTCAATGCCTTCATGTTGGCAGTAGCCTTTTGCCACTAGTCTTGCTTTGTTTCTGACAATCACATCATTCTCATTCTTTTTGTTCTTGAATACCCACTTGGTTCCAATAACATCTTGATGTGAAGGTCTATCAACCAGCTCCCATACTTCATTTCTGGTGAATTGGTTGAGTTCTTCCTGCATGGCTGTGATCCAATTTGCATCTTGAAGAGCTTTCTCAATGTCACTTGGTTCTTGTTCTGATAAGAAACAACAGAATAGAGCACTTTCACCATGAAATCTTCTAGTTTTGACTCCAATACTTGGATCACCAAGTATTAGATCAGCAGGATGGTCAGATAACCAAGTCCTTCTTTTTCTGATCTCTTCAGTAGAGTTGTCCTCTACTGAAGGTGAGTCATTTTGATCATAGAATTCAGGATAATTTAATGCAGGATCTAATTCAGGATCATAATCAGGGGTGTTGTCCTCAATGTCAGGGACATTGGCATTTTCAACATTTTGAGTTCCCCCTTGATTATTTGACCCATTAACTACCTCAGCAGGAAATGCTTCTTCATTGGTAGTTGTTACCTGGATGTGAACTGGGATTGGATCATTCAGTTCACCATTTCCATTAGTGAGGTTTGTCTCAGGAAGGTTGCCTTCAGGGTTGTTGTCCAAAGTGAGCTTTTCAGGTAAGTTTGCTTGAACAACATCTATGAATTCAGTGTCTTTGTCTTTTAGGCTTAATCTGGTTGTCCTCTGTGTGATTTCTTCAGGTTCCAAGTGATCATTCCTGATCTCAAATATAGATTCATCAAACACAACATGAGGGGTTTCTTCCACAATAAGGGTTTTCTTGTTGTAGACTCTGAAAGCTCTACTGATTTGAGAGTATCCAAGGAATACTCCCTCATCAGCTTTGCTGTCAAAAGCTTTCAATTGTTCTTTCCCATTATTGTGAATGAAACATTTACAACCAAATATATGAAAATATGACACTTTAGGCATTCTTCCTTTCCAGAGTTCATAGGGGGTTTTGCCTTGCCCCTTTGTAATCAAACATCTATTCTGAGTATGGCATGCAGTATTTATAGCTTCAGCCCAAAACCTCTTAGGTAGGTTTGAATCAGCAATTAAGGTTCTAGCAGCTTCTTTTAAGGTCCTATTCCTTCTTTCTGCAACTCCATTTTGTTGAGGAGTTCTAGCTGCTGAGGTTTCATGAGCTATTCCATTTGATGAGCAGTACTCATTGATGTATGAATTTATGAACTCAGTGCCTTTATCAGATCTTATCTTGATAATATTAAGGCTTTTCTCATTTGACAATCTCTTAAGAAGTTCAGGTAGCTTGACTTGTGTTTCCTTCTTATTAAGGAGAAATACTACCCATGTGAACCTAGAGAAGTCATCTACTACCACCAATGTGTATTTTCTACCATTTATGCTTGAAGGGGTAATTGGTCCAAACAAATCCATATGTAGAAGTTCAAGTACCCTTTTAGTGGAGATGACTGGTTTACCTTTGAATGAGGCTTTAATCTGTTTTCCTTCTTGACATGGCTTACACACATGTTCTTTAATGAAAACCTCATTAGGCAGTCCTTTAACTAATGCATTTCTAGCAAGTTTATTCATAGATTTGAAGTTCAGGTGGTTTAGCCTCTTGTGCCATAACCAACTTTGTTCACTAGAACTTTTAGCAATAAAACATGCAGCATCAGTAGACTTGTCCCAGTCTGCAAAATACACATTTCCTTTCCTAGTTCCAGTCAATAGAATTTGTTGAGTCTTATCTTTGATTAGACATTTTCCACTTGAGAACTCAACATTAAAATCTTTATCACAGAATTGACTGATACTTAGGAGATTATATTTGAGACCAGCTACATAAGATACATTGGTTACTTTGATGTTACCAATCATCAAAGTACCATAACCTTTTGTTGTTGCTTGTGAGTTGTCTCCAAAGGTGACATTTGGGCCTTCTTTTTCAATGAAGTCAGTGAGGAGTTCCTTATTTCTAGTCATGTGCCTTGAGCATCCACTGTCAAGGTACCATACTGTCTTTTTGTTCATGCTCCTCTTCTTGTGGCCCACTGGTACCTGCATTTATATAGGTTTAGGTACCCTTTGAGTTTTGGGTCCTGAGAGGTTAGCTGTACCTTTGGGAACCCAAACTTGCCTAATAACCCTGATTGATTCAAGGTGGCTAAGTTGATTTCCTTGTGCATCAACATACACTGTCTTTCCCTTAAATGCCTTTGGGAAAGTATGTGTGAATGTGTTAACTCTGTAAGTTTCAGGGGAGTTGTCAATTCTCCTGAACTTATGAGTTCTTTGTGCAACTTGATGAAATCTTTGAGGAAAGGCCTTTTTATGACCATTACCCTTTGGCATGAAGGGTTTTGGTTGTCTCATTTTATTCTGCCTTTGAGGATAGTTGTCCTTAGGTCTATTCAGCTGAGGCTTTCTCAGATGAGTTGGCCTAGGCTGATTATACCTTGGATAACTCCTCTGAACATTGTTCAGGAGAGTTGCCCTTCCATTGGGTCTACTCTGCTGACCAACATTCCTCTTGTGTTCAGGAGCCTTGACCTTTTCCAAGGGTTTGAGTCTAGTCTCCTGAAGCACTTGAGTAGGCATTTCATTCAATTTGCCCTTTCCTTTGTTCAGTGGCTGAATTATTTCATTTTCAGCTTGTTGTGCCACTGATTTAACAAAGATTTTCTTAGTGTTACTTGTAGAAGCAACACTAAGACAAGGTGAAGATTCAAATGGATCAAAACCTAATCCACTTCTTTGAGCCATAGGTCTTTGATAACTCTGAATTTCCTCTATTGCTCTAGAGGATTTCTTCAGAGCAGACATCTTTAATTTTAGGCTCTCTTCACTTGATTTAAGAATATCATATTCATGTGAGAGGTTTTCAAATTTGGCATTGAGAATTTTAAGTTCAAAATCTTTTCTCTTCTGAGAGAGAAGTTGATCATCAATCTCCTTTTGTTGGTCAACTATCCTGAGATTTGCTTCCTCAAGCTCTCTCAAGACTTGTTGATACAACTCAGTAGACTTGACATCAACAACTATCTCAGAGTTTTTGGCAAGTTCAATGGCCAATCTTTCATTTTCTCTCACACAGTTATCATGAAATTCTTGTAACAAAGTGAAGTCTTCCATCAACTTTCCAAGGGAAAGCTTCAAGTTGACCTCACTATTGTTCTGTGAGATGAATGATGGTGAACTAGAAGTAGAGGATACCTCATCATCCTCAAGAGCCATGTTGCAAACATCATCATCATCTTCACTGTTGGAGAATAGTCCATCAGAAGAGTTGAAGCTCTCAGCACTATCAGATTCTTCACCAGCCATCATGGTCTTTCTATTGGTGAACTTTCTGTCTCTTTTAGCTTGCCTTTCTCTTCTTTCTTTAGAGCTCAATTCAGGGCAGTCATACTGAAAGTGCCCTTTCTTTTTGCAATTATAGCACAGGTCTTCATCATCATCCTTCTTGGATTCTTCTCTTCTCTTAGATGAAGAAGGATCAGCTCTACTGGATCTTCTCCTATCAGAGGACTTGTCCTCTGATCTTTTCTCTTCAGGCTTTTTGTCCTCAGCCTGATCTTCAGGGAAGTTGTATCTTCTCCTGAATTTGTTGTCTTGGTAGAATTTCTTGTATCTACCAAACCTTGTGTTGAGCTTGTCAAACCTTCTAGCCATCAAGGCTAGTTCTTCCTTCATTTCAGTCTTAGAGACTGTCTTTGATGATCTGGGAGTGGGTTGCATTTCAGGTTCAGCAACTTTGGCTTTGAATGCCACTCCCTTAGTAGGATTTGAAGATTCCTCAACAGGTTTTCTTCTATTGAGGTCAAACTCATAGGCTTTGAGTTCTGAGAATATTTGTTGCATGGGCATGGTGGAGAGATCTTTGGTATTCTGCATCATTACAGCATAGACATCCCACTTTTGAGTGAGACTTCTCAGGATTTTCAATCCAACCTCTCTCTTGGTGTAGACCTTGCCCAATGAGTTAATCTCATTCATCACATCAGTGAATCTGCCAGCAAATTTGTCAATGGTCTCATCAGACTCCATTGAAAATTGTTCAAACTTCTGCACAGCAACTTGGAGCTTGTTCTCCTTGATCTTTTCAGTGCCCTCACACATTTCAGCAAGGGTATCCCAAATTTCTTTGGCTGTGGTGCAGTGGTAGACTCTACCCATAACTGCATCTGGAATTGTTTGATAGAGGGTGTTCATGGCAAGATAATTCAAATTATCTTTCCTCTTTTCATCAGCAGTGAAGTCATCCTCATCTTTGGGAATCAATTCCCTTATATCTGCTCTTTGCTCATCTGTCAATCTGGGGTTAGTTTGAGTAAACACAAAAGGTCCTCTTGTGATTACTCTAAGCATATCAGTATGAAGAGATGCAAGATGAGCCCTCATTCTAATTTTCCAGAAATCATAATTGTCTATGGAAAACATGGGCAGTTTGTGATGAGAAATGTGGTTGACTGGATTTGTGGCCATATTGTCCAATCCTTGAACAGTAGGTGGAGGAACAGCATTGTTGTTGGCCATATTTCAATAATAATCAGTCAG
This sequence comes from Galeopsis tetrahit, assembly GCA_963675135.1. Classification (NCBI taxonomy): domain Eukaryota; kingdom Viridiplantae; phylum Streptophyta; class Magnoliopsida; order Lamiales; family Lamiaceae; genus Galeopsis; species Galeopsis tetrahit. The sequence continues at coordinate 76,387,539 of OY776123.1, forward strand.
TCAATAAGTGATGGATTTCAGATAGAGATCAGTTCAGTGACCACACCAAATATGTGAGTTTTGAAAATCAAGATGGATTTTCAGAAGCAGTGGTCTTTGAACCCCTGCTCTGATACCACTTGTTGGTCCTGAAAGGAGTATATAACAAGTGTATGGGGGGGGGAGGAATACACTTGTATGCAATTCTTTTCAACTTTGATCAAACCAGAGCTCAGCAAGGTTGTCTTGGACAACTCTGCTGAAGATAATTAACTCTTCTAAGATAATCAATCTACTAAGTACTATTGAGTACTTAGTTGAGTAACTATCTAAAGGAGTTATATGTGCGGAATAGTGGTTGGCCCTTTAAGTTTAGACTCCTTAAGATTCTGAAATCACTTTGTCAATCCAAAACAGTCCAGTTAAGCTTCAGGGAACTTGTCCAAATCAGTTTTGCACAGTCTTTGAATAGATATCTTTGAAAGATCAGTTTTGTGTGCAGTGTTGAATGAATGTAAGTACTTGTAAGGTAAATCAACACAGGAGATTTATAGTGGTTCAGAGACTCAAGCTCCTACATCCACTTTCCCTGATTTAACAGGATAATTCCTTCTCTCTTGGAATTAGCTTGTTTTATAGTGCCAAGGTGCACTTGATCAAGAACACCACTCCTTGGTGAATTGATCCCTAGGATGTCTAGAGTCCTAGTACCCTCTTCTCAACTCAGAACTGAACTGTTCTTCTCTCAACAGTCAGCTCCTACCACTTCTGCTACTACAACCTTCTCACTTTCACTCTTGAAAGATATGAGGATTGAAGTAAGGTTCCAACTAATGAGATATCCTTTACAATGAAGATCAGTGTATAAGGATAGGATATCTCTCTAAGCTTGTGTATGGATATACAATGTAGTACAGCTTAGATGAAGTGTTTGAAGACTAAGATAGTCTTTGAAAGCTTTGAAAGCACTCTAGCTTGTAAGAACTTTAAGGTTGGATGTGCTTTGTTGAGGTTCTAGTTGGATGCTTTCAAATGGTCTTCACACTTCTGTATTTATAGACAAATGAAGGATTTGCCCGTTGGAGAGGCAGCCTCCAATGTCCATAAATGTCTTCTTTTAGTTCTTCAAACTGGAAGACAGATTCTTGATAGTGACATGTCCTCATTTGGGTAATAAACGGCTTGTAAGACTTTGTCTTCATTCTCCAGCACTTTTCCCAATGTTTGACTTCTTGTTAGGACTTGGACATGGCTTCTGAAGGTTGATCCAATGATAGGACAACATTCCTTATCAAGTGGACAACTCTTCTTATCACTATCAGCAGTCTTGCTTATCAGCAAGGTTGGCTTGCTCTTCTTCAGATGACTTGGCTCTTTCCCTTTATTTCACTTCACAGTGATCTTAGCATGTTGCATTGCATTTCTTTAGGATATGGTTGTCTCTAAATCTTCAGCATAGTTGACCTTCAACCTTTAGAGCATCTGTTCTGATTCACTCATGCTGAGATAACTTTTCTGGACAACTCTTCTGATCAGCATATTTGGTCTTTTAGCATCAGAGCACTTATCACATAGATTTGGCTTCTCTGGACAACTCTCCTGATCAGAGCATCTTATTGGACTTGTCCTTTTGAGCTTTACAATCTTGTTTTTGCATAAGGACATCTTCTCTGGACAACTCTCCTGATCAGAGCATTTGATGTTTCATAGAGTGTCCTTGATCATAAGTGATAGTTCCAGAATTTGAGCCTTGAGGGGACTTGATCTTGGTCATCTTCAAAGCATAGGTTCCCCCTCAAATTGTGCATCTAATTGTTTAAGAGCTGCCTAACATTTCAGCTTCTCATCTAGCCTTATGCTATGTGTTCTAACATTTTTAGAACACTATCAATTTGACTTAGGCATGTCTCAGGGGGTTTTGGTATTTAATCAAAACATGTATCATTTTATTCCCAACATAAGTCTTCTAGACCAGTTGACATGCCTGCTCTAGTCGACTCATCTACTCCTGGTAAATCTATTGATGATACAAATGATGTTGACATGCATGATGCTGTACATGATATAGATGATGATAGTATTCCTGTTAAGAATAGAAAAACATGGAAATCTGCGCATGATACTGAAAATATCATTGGTGACTCTACTATTGGTGTGAAGACTAGACGACAACTCTTTGAGTCGCAAGAACAGCCGAGTCCAACTATGTTTTGCTGGTGTTGTTTCCTCTCATCTATTGAGCCTACCACTGTTAAAGAGGCATTGGCTGATAGTAATTGGATCATCGCTATGCAAGACGAGTTGAACCAGTTTGTTCGAAACGACGTCTGGGAACTTGTCGATAGACCAAAACATCATAATGTAGTTGGCACTCGATGGATTTTCAAGAATAAGAAAGATGAGAATGATTTAGTCGTTAGGAATAAGGCTAGACTAGTTGCCCAAGGCTACTCTCAAGCTGAAGGCATAGACTATGACGAAACATATGCTCCTGTTGCTAGACTTGAAGCCATTCGTTTGTTCCTTGCATATGCTGCTCACATGAAGTTTACTGTATATCAAATGGATGTTAAAAGTGCATTTCTTAACGGTATTCTTGCGGTTGAAGTGTATGTTGAACAACCTCCAGGTTTCGAAGTCAAAGGCGACCAGGTGTACAGATTAAAGAAGGCCTTATACGGACTAAAGCAAGCTCCAAGAGCATGGTATGATACTCTCTCTCTCTTTCTATTGGAAAATGGTTTTACTAAGGGCAAGGTCGATCAAACCTTGTTCAGAAGACAAGAAGGGAAAGACATTTTACTCGTCCAAATTTACGTAGATGACATCATTTTTGGGTCACCTAACAAAAAGCTGAGTGAAAGTTTTTCAACACTCATGCAAAGTAAATTTGAGATGTCTATGATGGGTGAAATGAATTACTTTCTTGGTCTTCAAGTAAAACAAACTCCAGAAGGTATTTTCATAAATCAGGCGAAGTACACTAGAAATCTTCTAGACAAGTATGGGATCAAAACTTGTAAGTCCACTGGCGTACCAATGCAACCAACTTACAGAATGGACCCAGATGAAAACGGTAAATGTGCTGACCAATCTTATTACCGTGGATTAATTTGTTCCTTATTGTACTTAACTGCCAGTAGACCAGACATTGCATTCTCTGTTGGTGTTTGTGCTCGATTCCAAGCCAATCCAAAAGAAAGTCACATGGAAACCACCAAAAGGATCTTGAAATATTTGAAAGGGACCATCAATCGTGGTATATGGTATCCCTCAAATGATGATCTATGCTTAAGTGGCTATTCTGACTCAGACTTTGGAGGCTGTAGAATAGATAGGAAATCTACTTCTGGTTCTTGTCAATTTCTAGGCACAAAACTCATATCTTGGTTTTCTAAAAAGCAGACTAGTGTTGCAACTTCAACTACCGAAGCCGAGTACATGGCTGCAGGTAGCTGTTGTAGTCAACTACTCTGGCTCATTCAACAGCTTCGTGATTACAACATACATGAATCAAATGTTCCTATTTTCTGTGATAGTAATAGTGCAATTGCCATTACACAAAATCCTGGTTTGCACACACGATGTAAGCATGTTGATGTGAAGCATCATTTCATACGTGATCATGTAGAGAAGAAGGATATTCGCATGGAAAAGATTCATACTGATTTTCAAAGAGCTGATATTTTCACAAAACCATTAGCTGAAGCACGTTTTCGTGAGCTATGCATTAGTTTAGGGCTAATTGATCTAGACCCTACTTGCCTATAGCTATGTACTAACCAGACAGGTACATCAAGAAAAGGAGACAAGATCACTAGACCAGAGCACTCATCTATTCACGCAACAGACAGGTATACAAGGCTAGACTAGATGACCAAACAACCCGATGAGGAAGCTGGTAAAGCTGAGGGTAATACTAAGAGAATAAACAATTAAGGGGGAATCTTTGATTTCTTAAATAACCTTATGTTGACTCTTATGTTTGTTAACATTCATCCTGTTCAAAATCTTGACCATTGCTTTAGATTGATATTCATCTTATTTATGTTACTCCACTTGTACCTACGACTACACATCGCAAATGATAAGATAGGTACATGAAGTCGTTCGACGTTCAGAATAGACATGCACATGCGAAGGGGGAACTCGTCTTGTGTACTTAAGCCAACTCGTCTTGTGAAGCTTAAGTTTACTCGTCTGTTCTGGATAGACTCGAACAGACAAGCTAAGTGCTCTTTTTAAAATATGTTAAGTGTTTAATCAAAACAAATTAAGGGTATTATAGTAATTCGATAATGCCAAAATTTGAAAACCCCAGAATTGGATTTATACACTCCATTTTAATGAGGTGTATTCACCCAATTCGTACTCAACTTTACTAGGGCAGATGAGTTCACTCCCCTGTCCTAACTAAGAAGAGACGGATTTCACATTTTCCAATATCAAATCACATAATATTCTCGATTCCGTAACCGAATACCAAAAGCCCCAACCGTTGGATCTCATCCTTCGATTTTGGCCATTGGATCAAAAATTCTGTTTTGAACAAAACCCAACACTTACACACGTCTTACCCCACAATTTCTTAACTCTCCTACCTTCTAGCATTTGTTCTCTTGCAAATCCAAGTTATTCATTCTTATTCAAACTCTTAAGAATGTCGACTCGCTCTATTTTCGATGTGAGAACTAACATGCAGGCTACATTCGATCTAGGGAGATACATTTCCGACAATAAAGTGCATGTTGAACCTTCTGTGTTTTTTGAGGGCAATCACACAGATGGAAATGCCGAAATTCTGTCCAAATGCACCAGATGTGGTCTAAAGCCTTATTTGGAGGCGTTTCCTCAAGTCGTTCTGGAAGAGGAAGTACTGGAGTTCTATGCCAACGCCACCAGACGAGGTGACACAATTGGATCCTTTATTGGTGGAAGTCCAGTAGAAATTACTCGAGAAGCCATGTTCGAGCATCTGAAGTTGCCCACCGGAACAATTGATGTAGAGAATTATGCCATTGGGCAAGAGACAAGATATCTGAGTATATTTTGTGGAAGAAAGATGAGGCTGAAACCAGATGGCAAGCTACCTGCCGTCAAGAAGATGGAACTTCTAGAGAAATATCGAACCCTTTTGGACATAGGCAGCAAAATCCTGCTATGTGCCACTGGTTCCCATGACTCTGTAACCTTGGGAAAAGCAAGGGTGATGGCTGCCATTTATGATGGTATTACAGAAGGCAATTGGTTCAAATTGATAGCTGATCGGATCATGTATTTCGAGTGAAGTGTTCGGGTGGACACCGATACTCGTAATTGGGTGGTATCTAATGTGGTTGGATATGGAAACAAGCTTAGCATTCTATTTCCATTATTAATACCAAACAAGTCGGAATGGAGTAAGGGTAAGCCATTCCATCCTTTGAAGTTTTATTTGAAAAAGGAAGCCTTGAAGAAGCAGGCTGCTGCTAGGCCAGCTGCACCTAGGCAAGCTCGCATTGATCCTATGGAAGCCTTGCCGTATGCTGCCTCGACTAGTGCATCGGAGGATGAGTCAATTGAAGAATCGAAGAAAGCTGCACAAGACTCGTCTAGTGCAGATGACTCTGAGAAGACTCAGTCGGAAGAGGAGTCCGAACAAGAAAAGGAGCCAAGTGACCAAATTCCAGAATTGTACACTCTTGTGCAAGTTGGGTCGTCCTCTCCACCAGAAGAGTCAAGTATTCAGGTTGGTACATCTTCTCAACCTTTGTCAATTCCTCTCTCTCACTCTTCTGTTCGAACCAAGGCTAGATCACATCGATCTAGGCCCAGACCTATTACCTCAACCTCGCAAGTGCTGGCAGCACATCCGCTGAGAGCCAGCCTACCCCTAAACACTCCCATAATTGACACAACTGATACTCCGACAGTTGTCACACCAATCCTAGACACATCAAAGCCCACAGAAACCACAGACCAAATTCTATCCTTACCTTCAACAGAATATGTTGAACCTATCAACCCATCTACTTCAGACAAGACACCAGTTGCCACTGCAACAGCTGAGTTAGGGACCCCACCTACTCAGACCCCGTCTGAAGTTAGATTCGAATCCTTGGTCTACTACCCAATGTGTTTAAGAGAGAAGAGAATTCGATCGAAGATGAGCAAGAATCTGAAGAAGCAGCTCTCATCTATCGAAGTCGACTACTCGTCAGAGCAGTTTGAGAAGCTTCTACGTATATGCACCTGGGTTGCATTAAAGAAGTCTTCAACAGACGACTTGTTCGAAGTCATCTTAGGGAAAGGTGGTATTTCTAACTTCATGGATTGGGAGATGGAGCAGAAGGAGAATAGTGGTGTTCATGATCACTCCGAGATTTTCCCAAATCATGTTATTACTGCTCTTGCTAAGAGGTTACTGGGTATTTCTGATGACTTGATGAGTTCAGAATTTCAGTTTGATGTGGGCGTTCAGGTTTCAGAATCTGACTTTGTGCAAGATATTGTGATGATTGAAGCTGAACAAGCTGAGTTGATCCAGTCTACAGATCCGGTCATAGAGCTAGACAATGTCTCAGATCAGTTGAGAGGCATTGTGTTCAGATTTCAAATGGACCATGCTGACAGTCCAAGGTCAGATTTCAAGTTTATTAATCGATATACTGATTTTCTACTACCCATTGAGATATGTGGATACATGGAGAAGTTGCACGCTTTATTGAAAAAGGAATTGGCTGATGCTGAAAGGAAGGCTCATGAAGCAAGGTTAGCTATCATTCCTTACTCTCCCCAACTAAACCTAAAAGCTATTGCTGGAAGTGTGCTTCTAGAGGCTGAACTAGTTGAAGACGAGGTCTTGACTACTACTCCAGAAGGCCAGTTGGTGGAAGCTTTATCGATTCCAGGTGATGAGATTATGGTAGAAGCTGTTCATGTTGAAGTTGGACAAACATCTCAAGCTATCCCAGTCGCTTCAATAGATGAGTTGAAAGATGACTTGAAAGCTGTCATTAAGTCGTCTATTGATGAATTTCTCAAGACTGAATTGAAAAAGACTCTTATTGAACAGAACAGTGTCCTTGTGACAAGTTCAAAAGAGATGATCATGAACGAAGTCAATCAGTTGGACAATGATTTCAGGCAAGAAATGTTCAACCAAATCGAAGGATTTCTCCAGAATCAAATTGAATATTCAGAGAAGAGCTCAGTTGATTTTGCTCGTGTTCTAGCTACTGAATCCAGGAAGATGGAAAGAGTATATAGAGCCAAAATCGAAGTAGCTGATGTTCAAAGAAAAGAAGCCTATGATCAGTTAGCACAAGCAAGAGAGATTATGAGTGCTATGACTGAGGAGAACCGGAAGCTACGTCTGACTGCAACCCATTTTAAGAATGAGTTGAACTTATCTACTCAGAAGCTGGAGTTGGTGGCGACCAAACTAGATAAGTTGAGTCAAGATGGTTCTCATCAAAGGCAGATTGAAAGAGCTTCTAATCTGATGAAGCAAGCTATGATGGAAGAGATGACTCGGTTCACTTCTCTATTCTCTCTCAAGGCATCTGATGAAGCTAAAAAGGGGGAAGAGACAAGTCGAGTTAAAGTTATTGCTGAAGGTGAAAAAGCAAAGTCTAGTGCTGAACCAGAAGCTAAGGAAGCTGCTACAACTATGCAAGATCTAGGAAGGCCGAAGAGACGGAAGTTGGTTAAAACTGTAGATCTTCAGCAAGCTAAAGCTGAAGCAGTTGAGTTAAAGAGAAAGGAGAAAGGCAAAGATGTTGCATCACCAGAAGCAGAAGCTGAAACAAGACAAATGTCAAAAAGAAAGTCTATTATTATAGAAGAGCCGAAAGAAGCTGAGACAACAACAAAAGTGAAGAAGCAAAAGGTTGTTGATCCGAATGATGAAGCTCACTATGCTAGCCAAAAGAAGATTGGAAAACATATTGAAATGTTGCAAAAGCTGAAAGCAGATGAAGATCAGATGGAAGATCAACTCATTGACTACTTCATTGACAAAGAACATCGATCTGAATGGATGAAAGTGAAGAGACAATGGGAAATTGATCACTGGATAATCAGAAAGTATGGTGACTCTGAAAGTCCAGATGAGTTATATTCTTTGTTCGATAAATTTTTGGAAGGTCAGAACAGAATGCTTAGGAATTTGATCTTGAGAATATCTGCTGGAGCAAACTTCAATATTTGTGTTCCTGAATTTCCAAGATGGAAATGTCCTATGACAAGCTCTGGAAAAAGGGTTGATATGAATCAGATCAAGAAGTTCGAAGAAGAACTACTCGAAAAAGAGAAGATTGATGATGAAGATCATATCAGTATTATTCACAGAAGACTTCTAGATGCGTTCAATGTTCCAAATCCAGAAGGAGGTACTCTTTCAGATTAGTTGATTATATGGTTTGATATGAAAGTTTTTTTTCTGATACTTAGTTGTTTTTTATGATTAAAGTATGTGTAATATCTACTGGTATTATCTTGAATGAATGAAAAGATAAAGTACTATTTGGTGTTAAGACAAGATAACTACTTAACTAGTCTACTATTGAGAAAAGATTCAAGTAGTTTTGGCTTCATCAAAAAAGGGGAAATTGTTGGGATATGAATCCTAGACAAGTCCTAAATATTGATAAAAGATGAAGTTTTGATAAGCCAAAAGTAGTTGGAATATTTTCTAAGTGTTGACTAATCTAGTCTAGTTGAGTTGAAGTCATCTTGAACAGATCAGTAGAGTTCACATGAAAAGAAAGTATTGTTTTCTTATTAAAAGATAAGTACGATTTATAAGTACTTCATATGTGCTATTTGTATATGTTAGATTGTTGTTGAGCTATGAATAATCATTGTATAGAGCTCATGATTTTGAATATAATAGATAGACTGATTGTATAGTTTATAAGTTGACTAAGCTGAATTGTAAGCTTAAAGTAATGTAATAGTCTTGTTAGGATAGAATAGTCTACTACTGAAGATTGCACAAGAAGACCAGAAGAAGAAAGGAAGAAGTCTACTACTCAAGACAGGTGGACTACAAGACAAGTCAAGTGCATCTACTAGACTACACAAGACAAGTCAACTTGAAGTAAAGATTAAGTGAAGCGCGTGTAAAGATAAGGATGAAGAAGTTAGTTAGAAATAACTAATTCGTAACAAGAAACGCGTGGATTGATAAGAAGTTTCAGTTGAAGTTAGTTTTCAAGAAGAGTTGGTTACAACTAACTAAGTTCTTGAAGATTGAAAGTCTATAAATATTTCATGGTGTTTATCATTTGAAGACTACTGCAACCACGCATACTGAAGAATTATTTGAAGCTTACTCTCAGAGTTCGTTGAAGTTCAGAAAGCAAGTCAGAAGACAAGTGAAGAATCAGAAGACTGCTACTGAATAAGTTTTTGTTTTTTGTTGTTTTTATCAAGTTGCTAGATACTTGTTAAATTTCTAGTTAGATCATAGACATATCTGGTGGTATAGTCTTAGAAGATCTAAGTCTTCTTCTTGGGACTTAAAATCACAGGAATACTTACACTTTGTACTCGATTGGAAGAGTTTAGTGGAAACATCACAACTGGGTTGTGAGAGTGGATGTAGACAAGTTGTCGAACCACTATAAATTGTTTGTGTTGTTTACTTTACTGTTTTGTTTAATTGCTTAATTGTTTACACACATAACTGAACAAGACAAGTTGAGTATAGAACAGAGTTCTCGAATTTAATAAGTTGAGTATAAACTTAGATTGGGCTCATTGTTAATTTCGTTATTCCGCATATTGTATTCTGATATTTCGATAGATTTTTGAAAAGTCTATTCACCCCCCCTATAGACATTTTCACTAGCTTACTCGTTATTAACTCAACTTTGGGGACCTACAGAAATAAAAACACAAAAATTGAAATACAATTTATTTCTTTCGGATTAAACCGAGAAATTTTGTGGATTTACAATCTCTATTTTATTCCTCTGATTCTTCTCTTCGATATTTGACTTCGACTTGAACAGTTTTTTGGGGTGTGATCTTCGCTTCGATCTTGATCACGATTGAACTTGAAGATTTGTAACGTTTATCCAAGGACTTAATGTCTTGTTTTGGATCAAAATCTCCTTAATTGATGTTATTGATTATTACCGTTGGCTAGTAATATTCAATACACCATGACTTTCCTTTCTTGTGAACTGTGTCGTGTCAGCTTTTAAGTGTCTGCTGTCGTCTTCCTATTGGTTCACGTCAGCTCTGATTAGACTCTTCAATACATAGGAACAAAAGACTTTTGCCTCATCTGACTGACTCAGCTGATCTTGGATCCCGCTCTTCAGATCTTGACACTTAGGCTTCTAATTGTTTCCCCAATTGTATGAACCTCGTCTATCTAGTTACCATCTTGGTCCTCAGCTGATAGTGATACCCAGCTGATCATACTCAGCTGGATCAACCGAGTTTCCCCTCGACTGATTCTCCTTTTCTGATCTTTGTGTTCTCTTCTTTTCTTGAGCATTTACAAGTCTCTCCACTACATCAGCTGGGTTCCCCCTCACCTGATGCTGACCAAAACCCATCTATTACAAAATGAATAATAAAGTTGTCTATACAATACAACTTATTCTATTACAAGTTGATTTGGTTTATCAAAACATAAGGGATATCAATATCCCAACAGGATGCGGGTTGGGTCAGGTCGGTTGGGTGTGGTGCGGGATGGGTTGGGTTGGTCGAGTGCGGAAGTGGATTTAGAGAACGATTCGTAAATCAGATATCCATAGCCAAATGTTAGCGATAAAAACATGAGTTTCATCGCAAATATTAGCGATGAAAATATGAGTTTCATTGCAAATATTAACGATGAAATTAAAATATCTATCGCAAAAATATTAGCCACGATTTAAGGAGCTACTATTTTAGACATGAAAAAATTTGTTGCTGATGTGAATTAGCGATGAAATAATTTCATCGCGGGATTTGTTGCTAGACACCCGTTGCTAATGTGTGTGCGACAAATGTTTGATTTTCATTGCCGATTTTCCTCGCAAATACTTTTGCAATGAAAACCCATATTTTCGTACTAATATTTTGCGATGAAACTTATATTTTCATCGCAAACATTTGTGATAAAATTAAAATATTTATCGCAAACACATTAGCGACGGGTGTACAGGGGCGGAATCAGGATTGCGGGTGAGGGGGGCCAATATATTTAACACTAACGTGTTCCATATGAAAATTTAGTTATCTTATGTTTGTAATATTCATAATTAAATATCTCAAAATATATAAATATTATATAATTTGTAAAGAAAACGAAAGATCGAAACAACATATATTATGAATAGAAGGAGTATAAATAACACTCCATATTTTAAAATTTAAAACGTCTCTTGAATATTACAAAAATCATTTACAATTGAGTGTACGTAAATCGGAAAACTATGGTGGAATTATGTTCAAAACCTTTCAATCCTAAAATTTATAATCATTTAAAATTACAAATTAAAAATATTAGATAATTATCAATACAAAAATTAGCATTTTTTTTATTTGTGCAAAATATGGATAAGATGGGCTGCTGACCAAATAAATATTGGAATAAATCTTCAAAGCCCAAGTAATAAGTAATGGACTTACCCTTAACTAAGCAGATATTAATTGCAGTAAATAAATAGTAGTATATGAATAAAGTAGTAGAAAAGAGAAAAAAAAAAATGAGGGGGCATGGCCACCCCACGGGTGTATAGCAATAAATTCCGTGTTTAATTATTTCATCGCTAATTCACATTAACAATGAAAATATTAGAATTAACTACAATTTTTTCCTCAACTAAATTACAGTTTTATTGTAATGTACTGATTTCTCTACATAGTTATCACACCGAGGCCCATCCATTTTGTGATGCAGAATTCAGAGGTTGGTTGAGTATCCGTGGCGTGTAGTGAGCAGCATATTTGTATGGAACAAAGATTCTCAAACTTAATAATTGTCGCATTTACTTACTCTGCAGGTCCACCCCACTTCAATTACATCATATATACATGCATCCCCCACAACTACAAGTGGGTGACTTACATTGTCCTTGTCCAGCCCTATTTATTACTCCCTCCGTTCCAGAATTTTATGCACACTTTGACCGACACGGAGATTAAGAAAATGAAATAAAGTGATGTGTAAGGTAAATAATGGAGGGGTATTATTGGTAATTCATTGATTAAAGTGAAAGAGATTTGATTAAAGGTAAAATAAATGAGGGGTATTATTGGTATTATTATTTCCTTTTTTGGAGTGTGCAAAAAATGTTGGGACGCCCGTTAAGGAAAGTGTGCATAAAATTCTGGGACGGAGGGAGTACTTTTTAATATATATATAAAAAAAATGGAGTGTCTAGTAATTTTTTCATTTTTTAAAAACGTTCTAAAAAAGATTAAAATTTAATTTACTTTCCATAATTTCGTAAATTGATTAGTTTACATTCAATTTTTGTTGGAGAGTACAATACTTAAAACGATGTTGCTTCACTCACATTTTTGTCAAGTGTGCATAAAAAATGTGTGAAACCGACATAAGTTGTAACGTGGTCAAACTCGAATCATGTAGCGTGAAAAAACAATGGTCATGTGAAAAATTACAAGTAACTATTTATAATTGCATAATGAAGGAAAGGGACATAAATTAATTTTTTTATGTAAAAGTTACCGGTGATAAATAATTATAATTATATATATATATATAGCAAGATTTCATATTTGCAATTTTGGATAGATTTAGGGGTGTTTGGTTTGAAAAAAAAATTGGAGTGAGAATTTATTTAATAGTGGTGAAGAATTGCATGAGTATGCTCTTAATATATATGCTCTCTTCTCACATCATGTTAAACCAAATCTTCAATCATTCATAAGTATAATATCTCTCCCCCTAAAAAGTGTAGGGAGAAGAAAAAATAGACAACTAAGAGCATCTCCAATGGGAGGTGCAATTTTGCAAAAGTTTGTACCGATTAATTGAGGTACAATGTCATTGAGAAGAAAATGAACATGAAGTACAAATTTGAGGAGGTAGAAAATTTTGTAGATGCAACAAATTCTGAAAAAAAAAGTGGAATTGTGGACCAGTCAATCTACAAAAGTGTTTTTTTTTTTCTTGTTCTTAAAATAGGCGTTAAAAATTATAACATGACCAATTTATTTTCTAAATTTTTTATTAACACCAAAAAAAAAAAAATAGTGGTTTATTACCGTTATATATATATTTTTTAATTTCAATATTTCATCTATAAATAGACTATAGTTATTTTCAATTTTATTCCACATTTCTCTCTAAATTGAAATATTAAAATAGAAAATAATTTTGATCGAATTTGTTTGGATGAATTAAATTAATTAAAGTAAAAAATATTGAATGAATTAAATGATGTGAAATTATACTTGGTATAATTTACTTTTAATGTAACATATGAGATGAAACAAATTTATACTTGAAAATAGATAAACAATTGGAGATGGTCTACTGAAGAGGGAGAGAAAACGTTGGGCCGCTCAACGTTTTATCCTCCCTAGTCTAATTCCCAAATTTAAAATTTAAAAACTAATTAAGATATGGCTCGAATTTTGTATTCATTGTGTGTGGTGAAGAAGATATCGCCGGAGAAGACGATGGATTTCACGGTGCTCTGGTTGTCTACGACCGATCGTTCAATTGTCCAGAGAGGGGTTGCGATTCCAAAAGCGGATTTCACCGTCAAAGGCGTCGTGGTAGAGTGTTTTCCGGCTAGGGCGAGGGAGAATATGGAGAATGAGTGGCCTTCTAGGGTGGCTGAAGTGCTGAACAGTAGTGGGAGACATCGGTGGTGGTGGGGGCTCCACGTTTGGTGTTAGGAGGCTGAAGTAGAAGATTGTAGTTTTTGGTAATTTTGTTTGTTTGTTTGTTTTTTTTTTTTTAAGTAGTAATTTATTTAATAAAAAGTCATAAATTATTATTGAAAAGTGATAATTTTATTATTGAAAAGTGGTAAATTTATTATTGAAAAGTAGTAATTGATTATGATTTATTATTGAAAAGTGAAAATTTTATTGTTGAAAAGTTGTGATTTTTGTTATTGAAAAGTGGTAATTGTTGTTATTGAAAAAAATGAAAAGTGGTAAATTTATTATGATTTATTATTGAAAAGTGGTAATTGTTGTCATTAGAAAAATTAAAAATAAAAATGATAAATTTATTATAAATATGATTTATTTTTGAAAAGTGGTAAATTTATTATTGAAAAGTGGAGATTTTTGTTATTGAAAAAAATGAAAAATGGTAAATTTATTGTAATTTATTATTGAAAAGTGGTAATTGTTGTTATTGGAAAAAATGAAAAGTGGTAAATTTATTGTAATTTATTATTGAAAAGTGGTAATTGTTGTTATTGAAAAAAATGAAAAGTGGAGATTTTTGTTATTGAAAAAAAATGAAAAGTGGTAAATTTATTGTAATTTATTATTGAAAAGTGGTAATTGTTGTTATTGGAAAAAATGAAAAGTGGTAAATTTATTGTAATTTATTATTGAAAAGTGGTATATTGAAGTATCAAGAGAATACATGCAGAATGCATGCTTGTGTGTGTGCAAATGTGCCAACATCTAACTCCACACTAATACACACACATGCTTTACTAATGTAGTTTCTAGAAGAAGAGTAGTTCTCACTAACTAATAGTTGTTAGTTAGTTAGATGGAAGACTCTAGAATGTGAGTCTCCTCCTATATATATTGTACATACTACACATTGCAAATTGAGTTGAATCATTAGGATGCCCTAATCTGCAATGCCAAAGCTTCCAAGCAGTGCTGGCTTTATTCACTTGATCAACTGACACTTTATTAAACTGCCTTGAATAAGAGCTCTTCAAATCACCAAAATTCAGAGCATACATCCCATAACTACAAAGTGGATCTTCAGAGTTAAGTATAAAAGAGATGGCTCTGTTGAAAGGTATAAAGCAAGGTTGGTGGCTAGGGGTTTTCAACAGCAAGCTGGGGTGGACTACTTCCATACATTCAGTCCAGTTATCAAGCCTGTTACACTTCGAATTATATTCACTCTTGCTGTCTCTAGAGGCTGGTCTATTCAGCAAGTGGACATCAACAATGCATTCTTAAAAGGAGATCTTCATGAGACAGTTTACATTGCACAACCAGAAGGTTTTGTTGATTCTAAACATCCTTCTTATGTCTGCAAACTCAGAAAAGCTTTGTATGGCTTGAAGCAAGCTCCCAAGGCTTGGTATGATACACTCAAGGCATTCTTGATGGATCAAGGCTTCACTCACTCTACTTCAGACCATTGTTTGTTCCACAGATTTCTGAATGGAAAGATCACCTTACTTCTAGTGTATGTTGATGATATATTAATCACTGGTTGTGATTCAAAGCTTGTTCAGCAGCTTATTGAGGCTCTTCACTCTCAATTCTCCCTTAAACACTTGGGGGAGATCAACTACTTTCTTGGAATTGAAGCTCATGTCACTCCTACCTCCATCAAGCTTACACAATCCAAATACACTTCTGAAATCATCTCCAAAGCCAACCTTGAATCCTCCAAATCTTGTTCCACTCCACTCTGCCCCTCATCTTCTCTATCTCTATCTGACAGCCCTTTGTTTGATAACCCTACTCTATATCGTAGCATTGTTGGTGCTCTTCAGTATCTAACCCTCACACGCCCTGATATTTCATTCAGTGTCAACAAACTTTCTCAATTTCTGCAAAATCCCACACTAAATCATTGGAAAGCTTGTAAAAGAGTACTTCGTTATCTTAAATGCTCTACATCTCATGGTTTATCTTTTTCTAAAGTTTCTGATTTCAGGTTACAAGGATATGTTGATGCTGATTATGCCTCAAGCATTGATGATCGACGGAGCACTTCTGGTTTCTGCATAACCCTAGGTGGCAATCTTATTTCATGGAGCTCTAGGAAACAAAGTGTTGTTGCACGAAGCAGTACTGAAGCTGAGTATAAAGCTCTTGCATTGGCCACCACTGACATCTTGTGGATCACAAGCCTATGCAAGGAGCTTCTTCTTCCCATCTCCCAACCTGCTGTTCTTTGGTGTGACAATCAGGGAGCCATAACTCTTGCTTTCAGTCCAGCGTTTCATTCAAGAACCAAACACATTTAGGTTGATGTCCATTTTTTGAGAGAAAAGGTTCAAGCCAAGATTCTTGATGTGCGATACATTCCATCTGAGGATCAACCTGCAGATTTGCTCACCAAACCACTCTCTCCAGCTCGTTTTGCCCGCTTGGGAGCTTGGTTCAATCTTCAATCTCAGGATAGTCCATCTTCTTCCGGGGCGTATTGAAGTATCAAGAGAATACATGCAGAATGCATGCTTGTGTGTGTGCAAATGTGCCAACATCTAACTCCACACTAATACACACACATGCTTTACTAATGTAGTTTCTAGAAGAAGAGTAGTTCTCACTAACTAATAGTTGTTAGTTGTTAGTTAGTTAGATGGAAGACTCTAGAATGTGAGTCTCCTCCTATATATATTGTACATACTACACATTGCAAATTGAGTTGAATCATTAGGATGCCCTAATCTGCAATGCCAAAGCTTCCAAGCAGTGCTGGCTTTATTCACTTGATCAACTGACACTTTATTAAACTGCCTTGAATAAGAGCTCTTCAAATCACCAAAATTCAGAGCATACAGATCATCTTTAAGCTCCCCTCTCAATAGGATCTTGTGTGTTTTCAAATCCTTAACAAAACAGCAATCAGCAAAGAACTCAATGACAGCATCATTAGTTGTATGGTCGAAGAAAAGGAAAACAAGCACACCCAAAAACCCTAAGTGAGTGATAATCAGGTGGCTTGTGATGAAGCATTTCAAAAGGAGAGATGTGTTTCAATGTAGGTGTGGAGTTAGATGTTGGCACATTTGCACACACACAAGCATGCATTCTGCATGTATTCTCTTGATACTTCAATATGGTAATTGTTGTTATTGGAAAAAATGAAAAGTGGTAAATTTATTGTAATTTATTATTGAAAAGTAGTAATTGTTGTTATTGGAAAAAATGAAAAGTGGTAATTGTTGTTATTGAAAAAAAAATGAAAAGTGGTAAATTTATTATTGAAAAGTGGTAATTATTGTTATTGAAAAAAATGAAAAGTGGTAAATTTATTGTAATTTATTATTGAAAAGTGGTAATTGTAATTATTGAAAAAAATGAAAAAGTGGTAAATTAAAAAAATGTAATGTTAAAATGATAGTTATTGGTTTCAAACCTGTGACCATATAGCTATGTCATGCATTAAATTACGTGTTCGAGAAGTGGACATAATAAAATTGAACGAAGATAGTATAAAACTTGATCATAACAACGATTTTGTTCTAAGAATACCCTAGCTATTTTCTATAATCTCCAAAAGTAGAAAGAAGCCCGATCGATCATTAGACTTGATTGCATCGTTAACTTTCCTTGCGTCCATCTCGAACACTTGCTTTCTCAAATTTCAGATTCTTCATCAGTCCCCGATCTTGTCATTGTTCTACAACCACAAATTCCACCCCTCTGCAAGCTTAGACCATCTCCAACCCTGGTGCCAAATTTGTCACTAAATCCCTCAATTTGCCACCAAATTTGAATCAAACAGTAAAATCATCTCCAACCATTCAACTCAAATTTTAACTCAACGGGAATATTCTCTTAGAATATTCTTAATTTTATCTTTTTTATATTCCATTTTATCAAATATTGTAATTTAAATTTGTAGTATGTATGTTTTATTTGTATTGTAATTTTAATTTGTAGTATGTTCGTTTTATTTTCTATTGTAATTTAAATTTGTAGTATTTATGTTTTATTTCGTATTGTATTTTTGTAATTTAAATTATTAATGTTGTCTTAAAATTAAATTGTATACTTTTAATTTTAAAATCTTAATAATTATTAATTAAAATCAAAATCAAAATAATAAAATAAAATAAATAAAAAATATTTGCCACGTGAATAGTGTTGTGGCAAATTTGCCACACACTATTCATCAATGGCAATTAGCCTCACCGTTTGCGTAGGCGTTGGAGATCAATTGGGGTATAAACATGCCATTTGCCTCTCCCTTGGAGATGGCCTTATGAGTAGCTTTCACCGGACATAATTAATAAATACTAACAATTATATTAAATGTTCAATATAAAAAAAATGCAATTGCTAAGTTTATATTTATATAAATTCAATACAATAAAAGAATAATATATGTGGTTCACACAATGTAGCGCTGATATTTAAAAATAAGCGTAATGCGAATTGTATTGTGGTGTATAGTCAATTTGCAGTTGAGATGCTTTAATTGAGTGAGTTTTATAACAACTTTTTTAAAAGTAGTTTAGTATTTATCAGGTAAAATTTGAATATGCAAACATCATATTTTTTTCTAAAATTGAAATTAATTTTTAAGAAACTGTTGCAAAGACCCCAGAAATGAAAGATAGATTTACAGAAGTATGTATACAGGGCCATATGGAAGGGATAGAGTGAGAAAGGCTGATATAATTTCACCATTGAAGAAAAATGAAGAACACAAAGGCAAGCAAAATAGCAAAATCCATACACCACGATCCATCTCTACCAGCCCCTAACATTTAATCCAACCAACTACCACAATTATTTGTGTTTATTCCCAAACATTCATCTCATGATTTATGCGTCTACGGTTTCATTCGCGTCTGCAGAGGCCAGAATCAATTCTGGGTGAGCAATTTCCACTGATCCATCCAACGCATTCGGTTCTCCCAAAGCCCTCAATGCCAGGTGCGCCGCTTTCTGCCCCGAAATCATCATCGCTCCGAATGTCGGCCCCTGTTGTTAAGATTCAAAAATCCCCAATTGTTAGGTTTTTTTTTTTTGTAAATTGATTCACGAATTTGTAAGATTTAATGAGTTACCATTCTGGGAGATCCGTCGATTTCTGCAACTTCCATGCCAGTAACGATCATTCCGGGAACAATCTCCCTTGTGAGCCTAACAATGGCGTCCTCCGCGGTGTTCATGTCCAGGGCCTTCATTCCGGGGACGCTTTCGATCATTCCGATGCTCCTCAGCCTCTTCACTCCGGTGGCGCCGAAGGGACCGTCGTGGCCGCAGGAGCTCACCACGATTTTGGCCTCCATTACATTAGGGTCCATACACGACTGTGTGTGGTGGTTCTGGGCAACCAGGGCCCAATTGGTGACAACTCCGGCGACTCTGCCGCCCTTGACGATGAGATCCTCGGCGGCGACGGCGTTGAAGAGCTTGACATTGGGGCGGGCGAGGAGCTTGCTCATGATGGTGGAGGTGAACAGGGCAGCGTGCTTGATGACGACGTAGTCCTCCTGCTCGTCGTACTCGATTTCGAGCTCATCGAGGAATTTGTGGGCGGGTTTGCGGACGACCATGGCGGAGAAGAGCTGGCCACCGAGCCACGCGCCGCCGCCGGGGCTGACGGATTGTTCGATGATGGCGATGTTGATGTTGGGGTTCTTGCTGAGTTCGTAGGCGCAGGAGAGACCGGCGGATCCGGCGCCGACGACGACGACGTCAGTGTCGGCGTAGGTGATCATGTCCATCATGTAACGCCTGGTCATCTCGCGGGAGACGATGGATTCTTTAATCGGCTGGAATTTGAAGTTATCGAGATC
Source organism: Galeopsis tetrahit (assembly GCA_963675135.1). Lineage (NCBI taxonomy): Eukaryota > Viridiplantae > Streptophyta > Magnoliopsida > Lamiales > Lamiaceae > Galeopsis > Galeopsis tetrahit. Next base: position 76,407,176 of record OY776123.1, read on the forward strand.
GTAAGGGGCGGCGGCGGACATGGTGATTGAGAGGTTGTTGGAGGCGGCGGTTTTGACTGGTTGGACGGCGCGTGTGGCGAGTGGGGAGCCATAGAAGGTGGATTTGTTGTCGAAGAATTGGGTTTTGGAAAGGGAGGAGGTGAGGGTTGTGGCCATGGCTGCCATTGATTGATGAAAATGTAATTTAGGAGATAAAGTTAAGAGTGATGGGAGAAGAATAGTGAGTGAGTGACTCTGAGTGATTGTTGTGAATAGTATATATACTACAAAACCAGGGTAGGGCAAAATATCAACAAGAAAAGATCTGAAAATGTGGGGCGTAAAGTACGAAGAAGATAAAATTTGAACGATTCAAAATGCTACAGATCCATATCAAAATCTTTTTTTTCCTATTAATTAGTATTACAATTACTCCAATATTTACAAATAAATAAAGATACTAATGTACTACCTGATACTTTAAATAGAAAAAGGCCTAAATGGAATTGATGCTGACAGCCCACTTGGCAAAACCTAAAAAAATGGGCCGTTACTAGACACGGGTTTCTTGAATTGCAGGGAGGGTACTGTTATTTGCCCCTCCTTGAATATGTTAGATACACTCCCCCAATTAACTCATTCCCATAAATATCGAGATTACTATATACATTCATCCTAAGTAATCTAAACTATCTTTTTATACATTCAACCCCTTCATCATATGATTTTTTCAACGAATCGAAATTAATGCAATATTTTGATCACTTCTTGTAAAAAAAACTTCACAATTAACGATTACTGTGTATCAAATTTGTTAATTTTTATAAAAAAAATTGATGAACCAGTGACGAAAAAGAGTGTATATTTCGACACTAATTTATTAAAATATGTTAATTTTTTTTTTTTGAGATTTTCTAAGATTTATAAGATTTCAACATTAATTGGGTGGAGGTAGTAGGGGTGACGACTGCAATCTGTTGGACGAAATTTATGTATCTACTAAATAAAAAACTAGAATTTGAATATAAAGGGGAATATAGTCTTTTCGCATTAGAGTGTATCTATTAAAAATGGTGTATCTAGCATTCAAGGAGGTGCAAATAACTTTACCCAAACAAAATTAAGTTGGATCTCAATTGGGAGGTTCAGAACCTGGGTTTACCCTAAAGTCGTGGAGGGAATTGGGCCACGCTATACTTGTTAAATAAACCTCCTCTACATTTATTAATTAAACTAGTGCAAAACTCGCGTAATATTGTAAAAGATATATATAAATTATATTTTCTTCATTTTAAATAGTATTTTATAAGTTCAATGTACAAAAGAAAATTTATTATCCTTTAAATTGTAAGTTAGAAAAAAAAAAGTAATTTAAATATAAATTATTTGATAAATATTAAAATTGACTTGAAGAAAGAAAAGATAAATGAGAGAAAATTAAAAGGTTATTTTGTTGTGAAATAGATAAAAAAAACCATATAGAGAGAGAAAATATAAAATAATAAAAGAAAATACGAATTATTAAAAAAAATTAGAAGAGTAGAATGGAAGATAATTGTGAAGCCACATATAAGAGAGAAGATTCTGAATTAGATGTAAGGGGGATATACATGTAAAAATCCTAATATACCCTTCTACTAAAATATTCATAGATAGATACGTTCCCTTTTTTAAATTAAAACCCTAACCCAAATTGACCTAAGCCTAATTGAAGGAGCAGTCGTCGCTGCACCTCCGACCACCACCACACTAGAAATTAAAAAAAAAAATTGACACTGGTTTATCGACGAAAAACACTGTTGTCGACACTGGTTTGTCAACCAAAAACACTCTTGTTGACAACTTTTATAGAAAGAAAATTAAAAAAATCAAAATTTTCGACAACTCTTGGTCGAAAATAATTTTCGACGATAGTGTATATTTTCAACCAAGAGTTGTCGAAAATAAAAAAAAAAAGAAGGAAGAAACCGCAACACATCGAGAGAGAAAAGGAAAAAAACAAACCTACGATAAGGTCGGCGGCTGGGCGAGGGAGGACGGGCGGCGTTGGGCGGGGGTGGGAGTTGTAGAGATTTTAAAAAAAAAGACGACGGCGACTGGGTAGGACAACGTAGGGGCGAGCTTGGTTAGGGTAAGGCATGGCGCCGGTGTTGCGTTGTTGCGGAACAAAAAAAAGGGCGGTGATGGGTGATGGAAGGAGAAGGGTCGTCGGCTGTTGTTGGCTGCGGGCGATGGGCGGCGGCAAGTGGCGCTGGGACAAAGGGGAGAAGAGGTGGGAGGGGAAGAAGATGAAAAAATTAGGGTTTAAGTGGAGGTACATTTATCATGTACAAATTTGAGAGAAAAAGACACATTAAATATTTTGTGGGGAGTACATTTAACATAATCCAATTTTATGAAGAATGCATGTAACGGGAAGTATATTTAACAAGTATGGAGGGGTATATAGCCAGGCCTAGGGAATCTCCTTGCTCCAAGTATGTCAATGGGTGCGCTGCTCGGCCCTCCTCGATCCAACTAAGCAAACCTTACGAGTTTCCTTATAAGTAAAGGCAACGGTTAAATGCCGCCTGACAAGTATTTTTCAATACTTGTCTCTCAAGTGTAAGAGGTTCTCCGTAGTAAAAGTAAGTGTCCGATTAAATTATCGAACCACGAGACTAGTTAGCTAGCGTAGCCTTAGTGTTGTATGCTGCCACGTAATTATAGTGATGAAACATGGAGTGCTATTAATACTAAATGCAAAATTCAATAAAAATAAATACTAATGAAGAAAAGTAAAGTGATGATCAAATATCAAATGTGAGAAGTAGTGTTCGGGTGTTCTTCATTATGTGAAAATCGATTAAAGCTAAACTTGGACGTTTAATTCATTGATTGATGTATGATAAGAGCAATCACTCAAAATGTATCTAATAAAACACCTAAGATCGGGAGGAAGGATATAGTTGTTCTTACACAGGTAATCACACAATTAGAATATTCTACCTAAGCTATACTAATTTAATCTCTAATCATATTTTTCCACTTGAATACTAGAAACCAAACTCCTATGATCTCCTCACTAATTACCTAAATTCTCACTCAAATAATTAAAGTAAATTAATGGGATTCTAATGAAATTTACCCAACTCTCGTTGCGATAAAACAATATATACTCAAATCACACTATCCCAACTCTCGATTATACGATCTAACACAATTAACCAACTCTCGTTGCACTAATAAAGCTTAAACATACAATCTAATAATTGAAATCATGCAATTGATCAATAAATGCTCACTAATTTAATTAATACACCATCAATAGAATTAAACAATTCAAAGTAAACTAATTAAAAATCTAATTTGAGATTATATCCTAATATAGTCATTTCTATAGCACCTTACTCTAATAGAGACTACAACTTTTAAAATTTTATAATAGGATCAAATTAGAGCTAAAAAACCAGGAATACCCTTGTATAAATAGGAATCTATCTATTCATTTAATTCATTCACTCATTCACCCCAAAATTGATATCAAAACCCTAGCCCCCTCTCCCTACCTTGGCCGCCGCACACACCATGCCGCCATCGCCATTACCTTGGAGGAAGAACACGGCCGCATTGGACGAATAAGATGGTCGAAGACGAAGCTTCGTGGCCGCCGAGCCTCTTCGGTGTCGACCTGTCTCTACCGCCGCCGTGCGTGAAGTCGAAGACGTCTAGCCGTTTGTATGCTAGGTATTTCGGAGGGGATCTACAAATAATCTCCATGGAAGGATATGGTATGTTGTAAATCTACTGATGATGCTTCTCTTCATTTGTAAATGAAATTTTCACCAAATGTTGAATTGGATTTTATCTGAATAAAGTTACTGCTTGCTTTGCAGGTACATATGCTTATCTGCATTTGTCACGGTTAGGAGATTCTCAAGAACCTCTCCCTTGAATAACCGGGCGTAAAATCTTTGACGAGCTTTTGTGAATTATTGGACTAGACAAGAAATCGAATTTCCTATATGGATCATATCTTTCTTTCTTTTTTCTGCTTGTTATTGGTTGTCGATATGCCTATAGGAACTGTATACGACCAGTTTTTTTAGATATGGTATGTTGTATGTTGCAGACCCCCTCCGAAATACCTAGCATACAACATACCATATCTCTTCTTTGTCAAATGAATTAATGAAAGGCTCTGTGAATTATTCGTCGTAGGTACAATTGGTTAGAATACAATTGAGAGTACCAGAGTATGGTTGGACGACACAAAAAGTATTTCATTTCCTCAATTTCTTGGTTAATGGAGGTTTGTATTATTTTGTTGTTCATGATCTTTTTACTAAAATCTAAGTTTGTAGTATTTAACATAAATAATGCCCTGTTTTATTTTCTTTTAATTCGTTGCGTGGTGTTTGCAGTCCGTCAGGATGTCCAAAAGTTCAATCCATAAGATTAAATTACGTAATTTACAAATTTTTTTTTTTTGAAATGTTCATATCCTTCTATATCATTCCAGCAAATCGACGATCTGTATGTAACCTTGCATTTATATTTATCTGTCTCCTTTGAATCGTTCTGCACACATTATCTTAAAACGATCCGTGATTGTATTTTCTTATGTATATATACTGATTAATTGTTTGTTAAATGCACAGGCTTTCATATCGTGAGTTATTGAAATGGATTATAGTGTATTCGACAAGCTTAATTTTATTGAAATGGATTATAGTGTGTCCCGATGACACGTGTTTTTACCAACACGTTCCCCTTAAGTATAAGAGGTTCGCGTGTAATAAAAGCAAGGCCCGGTTAAATTATCGATCTGTGGGACTAGATTGTGAAAGTAGCCTTAGTGTGTATGTTTTTCTTTGAATACAATGAGAAATCATGTTTTGAGCAAGAAAATGTAAATGAAACTATCAAATGACAATCAATGATGAGCAATAACTAAGATATGATGATAAAAATCAAGTGAGAGGGGTAGTGTTCGGGTGTTGGTCCTTGTGTGGAATCGATATTAAAAGTCGAAGTTTATGTGTAATTCATTGGATGGAATTTGGTAGAAGCGATCACTAATGCATATATCGAGCAAGCACCTAGGATCGAGAGGATGAATAGAAGGTTTCTTACTCGGGTAATCACACGACTAGGGGGTTCGACTCTACCTAAATTATACTAAACTAATCCCTAGATATGCTTTTCCACTTGAATACTAACAACCAAGCTCCTATGGCCTTCTCATTAATCACTTAAATGTTAATTAAAGCAATTAATGTAGATAAATGGGGTTCTAATGAAATTTACCCAACTCTCGTTGCGATAAACCAATATTAACTCATTCACACGACTCCCAACCCTCGATTATACTATCTATCCCAAATTAACCAACTCTCGTTGCATTAATTGAGTTTCTAACACAACCTAATAGTTGAGTTCTTGCAAATAATCTAACAAAACCCATAAACCTAACCAATAAACCTCCCAATGAATTCCACAATCAAAATCAACCTAAAACATTAATTCCATCACAATTATACAACACCCAAACACCAATATGCTTAGCTCATGGCTAATTTAGGGAAATTGAGGAAGATAAGTGAGAAAACAAACATACCCATGCTTAATAATAACAAAATACTCAAATTAAAATAAGATATCACCTCTTGTCTTGCAAATATGAAATAAACCTTCAAAACTTCAACACAATCTTCAATCTCTACCTTGGAAATGAAATTACAACTTCAAAGATAACCTATCTATGGAAATTCACTAAGTTCTATGGCTAAAACTAAGAAAAAAAAGCAAAAGATGGTGGAATTTTGATTTGTGGAGCTTGAGTACTCTTCTAATGGCTGCCTCCTTCTAGAAAAACGAATTTGTGGCCTTTTATACCCTCCCCCTTGAGCTTGGCACGTGTCCCTAGGTCTAATTTGGAAGAGGGCAAAAAATGAGCAGTGACTCGGCCGAGTGAGCTAACTCGGCCGAGTGGTCTTGTTAAAAAGCGTGTTTACACTTTTGTCCACCCGCGACTCGGCCGAGTGAGCTCACTCGGCCGAGTGTGCAGAAATTTTGAAACTCTCAGATTCGGCCGAGTCTGAGCACTCGACCGAGTGTTCAAAAATCGAAAATTTCAGTTTTTGGCCCGACTCGGCCGAGTTGGGCTCACTCGGCCGAGTGACACTCTGTCCTTACTTTTGCTTTGGACATAACTTTTGATCCGGAGGTCCGATCGGCTCGATTCTTATCTCATTACGATCCTCACTTCGATGCCTTTCATGTGGTTGCATCTTTGGAATGATCCAACGGCTGGATTTTTCGTGGTTTGCTTTGAAACTTCTCGTATTACCTAGAAATCAAACAAGAATGTTCGTGTATCAAAATTTCAAGAATTAACCAACTATCACACGATTCTTGCAAGAATAACTTGATATTTAGAGCACAATTCATCCACAAATTCGAGCAATCTCACGACAAATCACCCCCCCAAACTTAAAGACTTGCTTGTCCCCAAGCAAAGAAAGAAAAGAACAAAGGAGAGTGATTGTGAAGAATTTGAATTATGGATTCAATTAAAGCAATGATATGATCAAGTGAGCTTCCAATGAACCATTATCAACCATGAACTCCCCTACCAACTTCATGTAAGTTGTGATTAAAACAAAGCAAAATCAAGCACTTGATTCACAATCCTCACAAGAAGTGTTTCTCTCATTCACACAAGTAAATTGAGGCTATGCTTTCACTCATCAATTGAATCACATCACATAATCACCATAAGCTTGCCACAAATCTCATCTATCTACCACTTTGTTATGCTTCACAATAGGATCAAAAGGACTTTGATTTGGACGTAACGTTGGCTCTTTGGAAACGGTGGGATGAATTTGGAAAATGTGACTCGACTAGTGGAGGACAACGAACAATTTTTTTTCTTTCATTTTTCTCATTTCATTCAAAACAAACCATCCATCATCCTCACTTTTCTTTTCATTCTCAAGAATTTTCTTCCTTTGTTTCTTTCAAGAGTCCACTTTTTGCTCTTAAGCACATGTTTTTGGTAGATCCCCTCTTTTTTTTTTTTTCACTCTCTTTTCTAGGGGCTCCCATTTTTTTTTCCTTTCTTTTGTTTCTCATCTTTTCTTTCTCTTTTTTTTTTCTTTGTTCAAACACCCCACACACATATCAATCAAAACTCATGTTTTTCCACTTTTCCCTTGTCCTCCACTTGTAAATGGCAAAGGCTTATAAAGTTCAAGAGGTTAAACATTGTAGGTTACCAAAAGATCAAGTTTTAAGGCTCAAATTGGCTAACTACGGAAACTTCTTTTTGGTATGGGAATATTTGGCTAAGTGACTATTAATAACAAAAGATGGCCTAAATCATATCCCATTGTTTCACACACTTGTGGTTTCAAGAAAGACGTATGGCAAGTTCTAGAATTATGGACAATGATCAATCCACTCTCAAATAAACAACCGGATCATGATTGGTTCAAGGATCAATTCTCACCGGGTTTTCAAAGATATGAATACAAGCATCATCATAAGCCTAGTTCTTCTCACAACACACATTCAAAAGGTAAGTTCATCCATGAGTCAACTTTCATCACATAGAATCTCACAACACCAATCATTCAATCAACATTCACCCATAATCCAAAATTAATTCACAATCAACACTATATCACATATAATTTCACCATCATGAAAATCAATCAAGAGCACACAACAATCCAATATTCTAAGTAAATCTCAATCACCACTTGCATGTGCTCATATGCAATAAACTCCAAGTACAAAAATAAAAGAAAAATTTCCCTACCCCCCCCAAACTTGAGAATTGCTAAGCAATCCAAGTTTGGGAAAGGGTGTACCTTCCATGATGGCTATCACCTCCTTTTCTTTTTCTCACTCCATCTCTTCAATGATTCCACTTCCATTTCTTCAACCATTTGGCAACACGTCCATATGAATGTACCTACAAAAATCAAGCTCACCCACCATCAAAAGCATCATCTAACAACATAAAAGAAAACTACACTATGAAAGCAAGTAAAAATGGGTTGCCTCCCATTTAGCGCTAAGTTTAACGTCTTCAAGCCGGACGGAACTTATAGAGTTCAAACTTCCTCTTTCATCTTAACACCACCAACTTCTTTTGGAGAAGAAGCATAGTGGTGCTTCTTTGCTTTGTTCTTCATTTTCTTCTTCTTGTCATACCAATCCTTCACTTTCTTCTTTAGAACTTTCGAACTTGGATCAACTCTTTTCTTAACTTTTCTTCCTAGGCCACAAAGAAAGTTAATATTAGTCACACAAGATTTGTTAGAACAATGTGAATCATGAAGAATTTGAGAAGTGAAGAGTATAGCATTGCTTATGCTTGAGTGTGAGGAATTTTTCATATCCTTCATTACAAATGTCACTTCTTCCTCCTCCACTTTCAACTTGATCTCTCCATCTTTCACATCAATTGTTGCTCCCCCCGTAGCTAAGAATGGTCTCCCCAAAATCAAAGGAATTTCGGGGTCCTCTTCCATATTCATCACCACAAAATCGGCATGAAAGTTAAATTTATCCACTTTCACCACTACATCTTCTACAACCCCTTCCGGGTAAACTATGGAACGATCCGCCAATTGTAGAGTCATGTTGGTTGGATTCATACTTCCAAGCTTCAAACGATCATACATTGAGAGGGGCATCAAATTTATGCTAGCTCCAAGATCACAAAGAACTTTCTTCTTTTCTCCATTGCCCAACTCACATACCAATGTGAAGCTCCCGGGGTCTTCCAACTTTTGAGGGAGACTCTTTTGGATTAAAGCACTACATTCCATAGGAAGATTTACCGTCTCACATTCCTCCACTTTTCTTTTCTTTGAAAGAATCTCTTTCATAAATTTTGCATAAGTGGGCATCTCCTCAAGAGCCTCCAAGAAGGGTACATTCACGGTGACTTTCTTGAAAATTTCAAGAAACTTTCCAAATTTCTCATCGAGCTTCTTTTTCATAAACCGTTGGGGAAATGGTGGTGGAACAAGTGTTTTTGGAACTCCCCACCCATCACACTCTATCTTCTCTTCATGCTTTGCTTCTCTTGCTTCCTTAGCTTTCTTCCACTTCGGTATCCTTTCTTCTTTCTTCTCTTCTTTCTCCATCTCTTCTCTTATCCTCATTTCTCCATCTTCGTTTTCATTTGGCATGCTTGGTCCCTCGTATTGAGTGCCACTACGGAGATTAATTGCCATACAATTCTCTCTAGGATTTGTTTCCGTAGTAGAAGGGAACTTGCCTTTTTGATTTGCACCACTTGAAGAAGCAATTTGGCTCATGTGAAACTCTATGTTCTTCATTTGCTTGGCCATTGAGAGCATTTGTTCATCCAACCTTTCTATCTTTTGGTTTTGTTGAGCCGTCGTTTGATTATTTTGAGCTATGAAAGTGGTCAACAAGTCTTCCAAATGTGGTCTCCCCTCATTGTTTGGTGCACGAGCACCCGGATCAAATCCCGGAGGGAGTGTGAAAGCGGCTTTAGGATTTCCATAAGAGAAGTTTTCATGCTTCCGAGCATTTGGGTTGTAAGGAGGATTTCCTTGGAATTGGGCTTGAGCATGTTGTTGGAAACGGTTTTGGTTAGGAGCTTGGTTTTGGAAAGGTGGTTGATGAAAATTTCCTTGAAAATTCCCTTGAGGATATTGGGGCCTTCCCATGTAGTTAGCATCCTCAACTTGGTTCAACATGTTTGGCATCTCCATTCCCCCACCAAAATTTTCTCTTCTTTGATTGTTTTCCATCAACTCAACCTTGTCCAAGAGCATCTTGATTGTATCACCCAATGATGTAGAGTTATTCCCAATTTGAGCAACTCTATTTGGTCTATTTCCATCAATAGGCCAATCGTAGGTGTTTGTAGCAATTGCTTCAATGATTTCCTTTGCTACTCTTGCACTCTTTGCAAACAATTGCCCACCCGCGGATGCATCAATGTATTGCCTTGAAGAGAGCCCCAATCCATTGTAGAAGAAGCTAATCGTTTGCTCCTCCGCAAACCCATGTTGAGGACATCTCCTCAAAAGACTTTGAAATCTCTCCCATGCACTATAGATGCTTTCATTCTCCCTTTGGAGAAATTGAGTGATCTCGGTCTTGCATTGAAGAGTCTTGGAGGGAGGAAAGAACTTCAATAGGAACCTCTTGCTAAGCTCGTCCCATGTGGTCACACGGTTATTGATCATTGAGGTAAGCCATTCCTTGGCTTTATCTTTCAAAGTGAAAGAAAAGAGCCTCATCTTCAACGTATTCTCATGTACCCCATTAATCTTCACCGTATCCGCGTACTCCAAGAATCGGGACAAGTGTTGATTGGGATCTTCAAGTGGCTCCCCTCCAAATTGTCTCTTCTCGAGCATTCGGATTAGGCTCGGGCTAATCTCGAAGTTGTTGGGCGCAATCGGAGGGCGCTCGATCCCATCGTAGTATCTTTGAACCGGGGGTTCAAAATAATCTCTAATAGTTCTCTCTTCCTCATTACCGACTCCACCCTCATTTCCCGCTCCAATGACTCGATTGTCGACCGGAGGGTGAATGATGTTTTGATTGTTGTTTTCCGCCATCTCTCTCTCTTGTTCAAGTCTTTGATTCCGATCTCGATTTCTTCTTCTAGCGGTAGCTTCAATCTCCAAATCAATAGGAATTGGGTCGATCCCACTTCCTCTTGTGTTCATGCACCTATAGAATCAGCCAAGTATCAATTTCCAAAGACAAGACAAACAAGAACTTACTAAAAAGAAAAATAAAATCACTAGTACTCAAGACCAACTAACACTAAGTTACTTAAAAACAAAACTAGTCCCCGGCAGCGGCGCCAAAAACTTGACACGTGTTTTTACCAACACGTTCCCCTCAAGTATAAGAGGTTCGCGTGTAATAAAAGCAAGGCCTTAGTGTGTATGTTTTTCTTTGAATATAATGAGAAATCATGTTTTGTGCAAGAAAATGTAAATGAAACTATCAAATGACAATCAATGATGAGCAATAACTAAGATATGATGATAAAAATCAAGTGAGAGGGGTAGTGTTCGGGTGTTGGTCCTTGTGTGGAATCGATATTAAAAGTCGAAGTTTATGTGTAATTCATTGGATGGAATTTGGTAGAAGCGATCACTAATGCATATATCGAGCAAGCACCTAGGATCGAGAGGATGAATAGAAGGTTTCTTACTCAGGTAATCACACGACTAGGGGGTTCGACTCTACCTAAATTATACTAAACTAATCCCTAGATATGCTTTTCCACTTGAATACTAACAACCAAGCTCCTATGGCCTTCTCATTAATCACTTAAATGTTAATTAAAGCAATTAATGTAGATAAATGGGGTTCTAATGAAATTTACCCAACTCTCGTTGCGATAAACCAATATTAACTCATTCACACGACTCCCAACCCTCGATTATACTATCTATCCCAAATTAACCAACTCTCGTTGCATTAATTGAGTTTCTAACACAACCTAATAGTTGAGTTCTTGCAAATAATCTAACAAAACCCATAAACCTAACCAATAAACCTCCCAATGAATTCCACAATCAAAATCAACCTAAAACATTAATTCCATCACAATTATACAACACCCAAACACCAATATGCTTAGCTCATGGCTAATTTAGGGAAATTGAGGAAGATAAGTGAGAAAACAAACATACCCATGCTTAATAATAACAAAATACTCAAATTAAAATAAGATATCACCTCTTGTCTTGCAAATATGAAATAAACCTTCAAAACTTCAACACAATCTTCAATCTCTACCTTGGAAATGAAATTACAACTTCAAAGATAACCTATCTATGGAAATTCACTAAGTTCTATGGCTAAAACTAAGAAAAACAAGCAAAAGATGGTGGAATTTTGATTTGTGGAGCTTGAGTACTCTTCTAATGGCTGCCTCCTTCTAGAAAAACGAATTTGTGGCCTTTTAAACCCTCCCCCTTGAGCTTGGCACGTGTCCCTAGGTCTAATTTGGAAGAGGGCAAAAAATGAGCAGTGACTCGGCCGAGTGAGCTAACTCGGCCGAGTGGTCTTGTTAAAAAGCGTGTTTACACTTTTGTCCACCCGTGACTCGGCCGAGTGAGCTCACTCGGTCGAGTGTGCAGAAATTTTGAAACTCTCAGATTCGGCCGAGTCTGAGCACTCGACCGAGTGTTCAAAAATCGAAAATTTCAGTTTTTGGCCCGACTCGGCCGAGTGACACTCTGTCCTTACTTTTGCTTTGGACATAACTTTTGATCCGGAGGTCCGATCGGCTCGATTCTTGTCTCATTACGATCCTCTCTTCGATGCCTTTCATGTGGTTGCATCTTTGGAATGATCCAACGGCTGGATTTTTCGTGGTTTGCTTTGAAACTTCTCGTATTACCTAGAAATCAAACAAGAATGTTCGTGTATCAAAATTTCAAGAATTAACCAACTATCACACGATTCTTGCAAGAATAACTTGATATTTAGAGCACAATTCATCCACAAATTCGAGCAATCTCACGACAAATCACCCGATATACTTCTCGGTTTATCAATTTGTCTCATATCTTATTGTTATCTTTCTAAGACTATTTTTATCAGTTTATGGATAAAAAAGTTGTTTATTCACATGTTGTTTGGTTTACAATCAGCTTTTCCAGCTTGAATTTCGATAAACTGATTATTCAATTGCTATTCGCAGTGCATCTGAAAGGTGCATATACTACTCCCACTACTTCATATCAAAATGAACTTTCAATATGAAACATAGATACCGATGTAGGCATTATCATTTTATGTCTTCGTCTTATTATTCTGAACAATTCTTTTCAGTGATATTAACGGAATTAAGTATGAAATCTCTACATCACAACAAATCACTGTTTGAATATGCCATTTACAAATGTGCACACCTATTTTGCATATTGATATGCATGTCACTCTGTGCACATTGTTTCATGTTATTTTATGCATACCAAAAAATTCAGTCATGTATGCCGTTTTAAACTTCATATTGAAATGAACATATGTCTTCATAACCCATTTCTACATACCAAAATTCATTTCACTGTTCATATTAAAATTCATAATCTATTTCATATATATATATATGCATATTCAACATATGGGGAATTGTATACTCTATGACACACTTATTTTTGGATCATAAAATGCAGATTTTTTAACTTTATTTGTTTGGATAATTAAAAATTAATTCGAATTGCTTAATTTTAGGAATATTTGAATAATTGGAAGGTGCTGGATCATAAAATGTAGATTTTTTAACTTTATTTGTTTGGATAATTAACAATTAATTCGAATTGCTTAATTTTAGGAATATTTGAATAATTGGAAGGTGCGTATAACGAGGAACTTCATTAATTCAAAAGATTTGATGTAAATTTACTTAATATTTATTAATTTCAAATTATTTAAATTGGTAAATGGCAACTATGTCTTATTAGGTGTCATTTTGACTCTAATAGATTTAAATTAATAACCTATTCCCTATTAGATAAAACTCTTAGTGAAATGACCTTAACAATAATTTTCCCATCTAATTTCACCATAAATCCAAACACTCAAACAAATACCAACAAACCTAGCTAATAATTAAATTAACAAATGAAAACACATTCATAAAATAAAAATAACAAAGCATTAAATTAAGAAATGTATCACCTCATAAGGTTTTCAAATCCTCCAATACTTACATAAAATGAAATATTAACTTAAAAGTTATCTAAAAAATGAAATTAAACTAAAATATTGAGTGCAATGTGGAGGGGAGGAGGGTTTCCCAATTAAATTGCCGCCTACTGTGTGCTCTGCGCCTCGGCTCCCCTGCCTGCTATCTTCTGTCTCACCCAATGTGCATACCCCTCTAATTGTTAAGAAAATGGCCCAGCTTACGACTTTTTTCCCAGGGCCACAGTTATACGCACACACAAACCTATTGAGGACACCCACCAAACATTTTTTATATCCTAAAGGCATGTGAAATGTTCTATATACTCCTCGTTTGAAATTTTGAAAAAATCGACAGATGAGTACACCCTCCCATGTCATTTCACATTAAAATCGTCCCCACCAACATAATATCAAAAAAAAATAAAAATATCACCAACAATCAAAATAAATCAAAATTTCTCATAAAAACACAATTTTGGAAAGAAAAAAAAAAGCTCTTAACAAAACAGAAACACCGACTTTTCGAAATTAAAACTCTTAACAAACACAAACACAAACTTTCAGAAATTAAATGTTCGAAGAAAAAAACTGAAAATAGATTAAATGTTTGAAGAAAAAAACTGAAACAAGATTATATGTTCGAAGAAAAAAAAATGAAAAGAAATTAAATGTTCGAAGAAAAAAATTGGACATCTATTTTTTGACAAATAAATTAAATTTCGGCAAAACAATTTGAAAAAAGAAACGGGATTCGACAGAAAATTTCGGAAAAATGCAAAAAATTCGAAAAAAAAATACATGTGAGAATAGGTATGTGATCACCGTTGATGAGGTGATAGAAATAATTCACTATATATAAGTATTTACAATGAGATAATTAAGGTAAATACAAAAACCCTATCAAAGAGATAAATACAAAAGATATGAACTAAATTTAAATATATTATTCCTATATTATTATTCCCTATTACCCCCTGTCAAGCAATGATGTGGATGCAATTGAACACAGAGCTTGGAACGTAACAATTCGAAAATGGGGCGAGGAAGACTCTTGGTGAAGACATCGGCGAGCTGAAGAGTAGATGGGACGAACTTGGTGATGAGGGGACCAGATGAGACCAATTCGCGAACAAAATGGCAGTCAATGTCGATGTGTTTTGCTCGCTTATGAGCAACAGGGTTTTGACTCCAAAACAAGGCACTCTTGTTATCGCAAAGCAGGGTTGGAGTCGAGGAAGGAAGCTAACCAAGCTCCTGAAGAAGTTGAGTAACCCAAATAATTTCTTGAGCTGTGTTTGCGAGTGCCCTATACTCAGATTCACAGCTTGAGCGAGCAACAGTGGGTTGCTTCTTCGCACTCCAGGAGATTAAATTTCCACCCAAGAAAATTGAGTAACCATAGGTGGAGCAACGAGTTTCAGTGCAACGCGCCCAATTCGCATCTGAATAACCAACAAGCGAGTAGTCACTGATCCGGCCAAATGAGAGCCCATAGTTGATAGTGCCCTTAACATATATGAGGATTCTTTTGACCGCGAGGAAGTGGGCGGTGGTCGGCGAGTGTAGAAATTGACTAATGTGATTTACAGCATAAGAAAGATCAGGACGAGTGATCATCAGATACTGTAGAGCCCCGACGAGCGAGCGATATAGAGTGTGGTCGACAAAAGATTCCCCGGCTGCGAGGGGAGTGGAGACATGCTTTGAATCGAGCAACTCCGCTCGAGAGAGGACATCGCGAGCATACTTTGCTTGGCTGAGAAAGAGACCAACGAAGGCGGCGACGAGCGGTGGCTTGAACAGAGGCGACTTCAACTAAGGCGGCACGGCCGCACCTTTCTCCAGAGCGGCGGCGGCTGCACCCTTCTCCAGCGGCTGCGTTGGCCGCGTTGAGTCCTCCTTCTTTAGCAGCAACGTCGGCGTGGCGGCGAACGGTGGAAAGAGGGGCGGGCGTGGCGGCGAACGGTCAGAAGAGGACGGGTATGGCGAACGGTGGGAAGAAGAAAAGAAAAGGGGGTGGGTGTCCTGATAAGAAATGGAGAATATGAATAAAGGAAATGAATTAGGGTTTTACGAAGGGGAGGGGTATTTTTGAGTTTTCACCGTGAATGTACTCATCCCACGATGTGTGCGCTTAGCCAGTGGGTGACTTCAATAACCATGTGTGTGTATAACCGGACCCTTTCCCCAATTGTTAAAAATGGCCCAGCTTGATTAATTGAAATAGGCCTAGGCCAATAAGCTATTGAAAAAGGGTGCGGTTATAGACACCCACCGATCTATTGAGGACACCCACGAGATGAGGACACATACAATTGAGATGAGGACACCCACTATGAAAACTCCAAAATACCCTTCATCTTCATAAAACCTTAATTCTTCCGGCTATTTCATTTCAATTCTGTATACCCACCTTCCTCCCTCTCCCAACTCTCCCGTCTCTTCCTTTCCTCCGTCACCGCCCAGCCCACGTCGCAGCGCCGCCCAAGAGCCTCCCTCTCCAGCCTCGTCGGCCGCCTCCTCTCCAGCCGCGTCGGCCGTCGCCTTCCCTCCCCTGTAAAAATAATAAAAAATTTGTCTCCCGCGTCGGCCGCCGCTTCCTCAGGCCTCCAAGCCATCGTCGGTCGTTCGCCCCCTCAGGCCTCGTAGCAAACCACACCGCCGCTTCTGTTTGAATAAGAAGGCCGCCGTCGCCGTCCTTTGAAGAAAGACGTCGTCGCCGGATCCGTAAGAAGTCGGCCCCTCTCCACAAGAAATCGACCCCCTCCCCACCAAAAATCGGCCCCGTTTCAAGGTAGGTTTTTTTAAAATTTTTCCTCGTCCGCCACCGTTTCAACTTTCAAGTAAGTTTAGGTTTTTGAAAATTAGGAAATTTAGGTTTGTGAAAAAATTAGGGTTTTTGGGATTTTTTTCGAACAATCTATGTTTGTTTTGAAAAAAAATTCGAACATATTTCGTTTGTTTTGGAAAAAATTTCGACAAACTTGAGTTTGTTTTGGAAAAATTTTCGAACAAGATGTTCGATATTTTTTTTCGGACAAATTTGAGTTGTTTTGGAATTTTTTTTGAACATATTGAGCTTGTTTTGGAAAAAAATTCGAACATATTGAGCTTGTTTTGGAAAAAAATCGAACATATTGAGTTTATTTTGGAAAAAATTTCGAACATGTTTTGAATTTTTTTTAGAACAGTTGTGTTTAGGATTTATTTTTGTTGCAATTTTGTAGTTTTTTTTTGTTGAAGAATGGTGGTGGCGGTGGTGGTGTTTCTGGAAATTTTATTTAAGGTGGTGTTTGTTTTGTGGCGGAGGCCGGAGGGTGGGGATGATTCTGTTGAAATTTAACGAGTGGGTGTACTCATCTTGGCTTATTTTTAATTTTGTAAGAGGGGTAAAAGTGACATTTTACATGTCACTTATCATTAAAAAAAGTTTCGGTGGGTGTCCTCAATAGATCGGTGGGTGTCTATAACCGCGCCCATTGAAAAATCAGCTGTTTGCTTGATATCTATTCAAACATAATGGCCACCAATTAATTAGATGGGCCACACAAATGATTTGTTAAACCCAAATAACTTTTAGCTTCCATTTTTTCTCATTTTGAATCCATTCTCGTCTCACTCTTTTAATTAATTTTATAAAATACTCCTAATTAAGGCGTGTTTTACTTCAAAAATTCTCATTTCCCTAGCTATAAAAATAACAAATATCATATCTTTCTCATTTCAAGTGCAACGAATCATGTAAATAATGCATGAAATCCTATAAAATTGAGTGAATTAAATACATGAATTTCGAGCAATTTTCAAACTAATCACCCCCTCATTTCCCCTCCCCCTCCCCCAACCCCTCATTTTCCCTAAGACCATGTTTATCCATGCCCGGTCATGACCGGGTCATCAAATATAAAATTCATTTCTCACTCCTCCACCTACCCATTTTACACCACAGCCCAAATTTATCTTTTTTCACACTTTATCCATAACCACCACAACCACAACCAACATTTAATAAATTATTTCTTGTTAGCGTTTCACATTGCCCTGTTACCGTTTCACTTAAGCTTGTTACCGTTTCACATTGTCCTGTTAGCGTTTCACGTTGCCCTGTAACCGTTTCACGTTGCCCTGTTAGTGTTTCACATGACAATTTTGCTCTTTCACACTGATGATTTTATACTTGAAAACTCACAACGAATTCATTTCATAATTAATTGAGATTACATGAAATTAAATAACATCACACAAATTTAAAATACAACAAAAGCATAAGGTAAAAGTACTTGAATATCTATTATTAATTTTTTATAATATTTTCACAATATTTAGAAAAAATATATACAATTATTTAATAGAAAAAATTTAAAATATAAAAAGAATAATTAACACAATTTAGAAGAGAAAAAATTAAGAGAAGAGAAAAGGGAGTGTATGAAATTATAATCCAAAACATATCAAGATTGGTCTCTGTTTATAGAGAATTTAATTTTATAAATTTTGATATTTTTTATTTTTATTTTTTTAAAGTAGATATTTTGGGAATAAAAATACCCCACATAAAAACTGGTCATTCTTGGTCGTCGGACAAACCTGGTCATCCAAAAATGTGTAATTTTCCTTTTTTTTTTTTTTTGTCTTATGTGGACAACCTGGTTGTCGAAATACCGATAAACATGGTCTAACTACCCTCCCACTCAAAAACCCTAATTTTACTTACTCTTCCACTCATTTTCTTCAGCCTCTCTCTTCCTCTTTTTTTCTTCTTCTCCTCCCTCACGTCACCTCTCATCCCAGCTACTGTCGCCGCCGCCGAGAGCCCCACGCCGCCTCTCCCTCCACTCTATCGCACAGCTCGCCGTCGCTGAGAGGCCCGCGCCGCCTCTCCCTCTGTTGCCCCAACTCCGCATCGCGCCGCGGAATAGAATAAGGTGCAGACGCCATCTCTACCTGTCGTCGCTGCCTTGCAGTCGAGCTCCCCTCCTCCTTAAAAAATCTGGTTTGTATTATTTACGAAAGTTGGTTTGTAATTTCGATTGGAGTATTAATCGAAAAATTGTAATTCAAGGGTGTGCATTTATAATACCAAATTTTAACCTAAAATGATATAATAGATAATTTGAGGGGTACATCTATTTTATGTGCATTTTAAGGGAAATACGTGTATTTGGGAGTGTATCTCACATACCTGGGGTATATAACCCACGCCTAAGTAAATATTCAAAGTTGGTTGGTCAACACAGGTGTTTAGCCCGTTTTGACAACAAGAGATTTAAAGCCCAGCTTATTTGCATCCCATAATTAGTAATTACACCCACTTCAAATTTTTATTACTCCGTATTTTAAAATAGTTATGAAAATACAATATTACCTACAATTTTCAGCCAAGTTGAACGAAATGGCCAAAATTGAAGGGAAAAAAATCAAATGAAAAATAAAAGAGGAAGAAAGAAGTACCATGAAATGATCAAATAAAAAAAATTCGAACCTCATAAATTTCCATTAAGACAAGCAAGGGAGCTGGAGGGTTGGTGTTACATACTACTCCCTCCGTCCCGTGATTACTTGCACACTTTTCTTATTGAAACGTTCCAAAATTACTTACACTCTCTTAATATGGAAATACTCCACAAAATTAATAATCTCACAACATTATTTTATCGGTAATGTTGTTTGTACAGATTTTTTTTTTTATATTTAATTAATTACTCAATTATCGTTATACCATTAATTAGAGATAATGACAAAGAATGAATTAATTACTAATTAATGGTGGGCATGCTAATCTCTTTTCTTCTTTCTCGACAATCAACACACGCAATTAACTCCCAACACGCATAATTATTGCAGATCATCATTACATTTAGTTTTAAACGGTTGAGATTTTATTTAAAAATTAATTTACAATTAATTAAAAATAATTTATACTCAAGAGTTACATAAAAACTAAAGTTGGAGAGGAAAGAGGGGAGATATTGATTGAAATTGATTGGATAGAGATGGGTTGTTTGAATTTTAATTTTAATCTAATAAATACTAATTTAATTTTAATAAATCTTAATCTAACAAATATTTCATTTTAACGTGTAAAATTAGGATTTTTTTAATCCCTAAGGCGGTGTTTGTTTTGGGATTGGCCAATCCGGATTTGGATTGACCCAATCTCTTTCAATCCATCTCAATCCAAATACAAATCCAAATACCAATCCACCCCTATAATACACCTACACACCTATTTTTATACCATCGAATCATTATCTCTCTTACTTTACTTTCACACACTCATTCTCTCTCCTACTTTCTTCTCTCTCTTACTTTTCTTTCACTACTAACAATAATAAAATATTATAACATCACTCTTGATGTGACATAAAGTTAAATCTACCCCTACTTCTCAATCCTTAACCAAACACAACTTACACACAATTTACTATTCATGGATTACCCAAATCCAATCCAATCCAAATCAATCCCAAACCAAAGTGTAAAATCAATCCACCTTGTTGTAAAATTATGAATTTTTTAATCCCTAAGTGTAAAAAATATTTCATTTTAATAACTTTGGTGTAAAATTAGAGTTTTTTAATTCCTAAATGTAAAATATTTCATTTTAACAATCTTGGTGTAAAATTATGAATTTTTTAATCCCTATGTGTAAAATATTTCATTTTAACATGTAAAATTATGATTTTTTTAATCCATAAGTGTAAATATATGAATTTTTTAATCCCTAAGTTTAAAATATTTCATTTTAACAACCTTGGTGTAAAACTATAATTTTTTTAATCCCTAAGTGTAAAATATTTCATTTTAACAATCTTGGTATAAAATTATGAATTTTTTAATCACTAGTGTAAAATATTTCATTTTAACAACCTTGGTGTAAAACTATTAATTTTTTAATCACTAAGTGTAAAATAATTCATTTTAACAATCTTGGTGTAAAATTAAGAATATTTTAATCCCCAAGTGTAAAATATTTAATTTAACAAACTTGGTGTAAAATTAGGATTTTTTTAATCCCTAAGTGTAAAATATTTCATTTTCACAACTTTGGTGTAAAATTAGGAATTTTTAATCCCTAAGTGTAAAATATTTCATTTTAACAAACTTGGTGTAAAATTATGATTTTTTTAATCTCTAAAGTAAAATATTTCATTTTAACAATCTTGGTGTAAAATTACGAATCTTTCAATCCCTAAGTGTAAAATATTTCATTTTAACAACCTTGATGTAAAATTAGGAATTTTTTAATCCCTAAATGTAAAATATTTCATTTTAACAACCTTGTGTAAAATTACGAATTTTTTAATCCCTAAATGTAAAATGTTTCATTTTAACAATCTTGGTGTAAAATTATAAATTTTTTAATTCCTAAATGTAAAATATTTCATTTTAACAACCTTGGTGTAAAATTTTGAATTTTTTAATCCCTAAGTGTAAAATATTTCATTTTAACAACCTTAAACCCTAAACCCCAAACCTTTTACCCTAAACTCCAAACCCTTTTCCCTAAATCGTAAACAATATATGTTGAGAAACGAGTATTCAGGGATAAGTTACCATATTGAATAAAAATTCATAATACACATTTGAAGTTTGTTTATTAATGAAGTCTAATTGTACACGTTGAAAAGAGTAGTCAGACCCTTTACCCTAAACTCTGAACTCTTTACCCTAAACCCTGAACCCTAAACACTATATGTTGAGAAATGAGTATTTTTGAGTATATTAATTAAAAATAAGTAAAATTCATTTTAAGTAATATAATTATTATAAGAATGGAATAAATTGATATATTAACATAAATTATTACATTAGTTATTAAATATGATAAATTGGTAAATCGTTTATAAATTTATACATCTGTTGCTCTTAATTATGTGTACTCACTTAAATTACGTATATTCACTTTATTATTTATATATATATATAAATAAAAGACAATCTATTTTAATAACAATAAAATAATAATAAGTAACGTGTATATATATATATATATATATATTATCAAAATCTCCAACATTATATATATATATATATATATATACATATATTTATTCTAATTTTTTATTAAATAATATCTTATACATTTTATTTTTATAATATATGAGTAGTTTTTTTGTAGAAAAAAAGAAAGAAAGAAGAAGAAAAGATTGAGTTAAACGATAACAAGGAAGGTAAATTTTAATTAAATACACACATTAAAAATTGTCTTGTGTAATTATTACTTGTCTTGAACAAATAAGAAGAGAGAGAAAAGGGTGTCAGACTTTAATATTTTATTCAAAAATAATAGTTAAACAATATATTTGAATGAAGAGTATATTAGTTATTCTAACAAAACTTAAATGAGAAAGAGACCAAAATACCCCTGTTTGTATGTACATACATTTAGCACCACCCTTATTTTATTTTCAAATTTGACACTTATTTTTTCCATACATTTCACTTTACACATCATCAAATCCACTTTACACATCATCAAATTACCTAAAATACCCCTCATTTATCTTACATCATCAATAACTAAATCCACTTTTCTTAAACAACGTGCCAGTCAAACTATGCAAGTAATTTTGGGACGGAGAGAGTATTCAATTTTACAGAAATTTACACACTTATCATATAAAACGAAATATTTTCATAATTCTCCCTCTCAAAATATATACTCCATCCGTTCCACCTTAACTTTCAAATCTACTTTTTCGGTCCTTTAGAAACTCTATCCATACAATATATAAAATATTATATTTAATATTATTTTTATGGTACATAAATACACACAAGTCAACTCACTTATTTATTTTTTTATAAAATTATATCTTAAAATTCTATTTATTACTCCCTCCGTCCGCCTATAAGTGTTACGTTACTTTTTGGCACAGAGATTAAGAAAAGTGATTAAATAATAGATATAGTACAAGTGATGTGATTGAGAGAGGAGAGAGATAGAGAGAAAAAGTAAGATATAAAGTGAAGTGTAAGAAAAAGTACTTACCAAAAAAGGTATGAGAAGCTTATAGGTGGACGGACCAAAATGGTAAAATGGGAAGCTTATAAACGGACGGAGGGAGTATAATATTTTTAAAAAGGGAGTGAAGAGTAATATGAAAGTTAAGTTGAAACGGAGGGAGTACATATTTATTTATATATATATATATATATATATATATATATATCATTACTTTTCAAAAAAATTATTGATAAAATTTAAAATTACAAGAAAAATAAAGGCAAAAACGTATATGCAATATTGACTAAATAAGGTAAATTAGGTCAAAATTTGTGGGTCAATGCGAGTCAAAGCGGGTCAATCTTAATTAGAATTGTTGATGTTGGAATAGGTGTTGTCTCTAATGATCCAACATTTCAGTTTGAATGTTGTACTAAATGTTCCAACACCTAAGACAACATCAGAATTTGCCCTTTCTCCCTTTACTAACTCTAACCACAATTGTGCTGCTTAGTGATGTCCCAAATGCAGGTAGAAGACGTGGGCAACACCCAAGTCAAGCAGTTGCACGGGAGTGAGAAGTTCTAAGCACTAATATACAAGTTCCTACAAATGTGGAGTGTGAAGGGAGGTTACAAGAAACTACCTTGATCCAAAGGCTGAAATTGATCAAGGGAGTTGTAGGAGTTGCAAGGCAGTTCGAAATGAAGTCTATAAATAGAGCACACTGCCTTCATTCCAAAGATGACAAGAAAGAAAGAAAAGCTACATTCCTATCCATAGAATACGTGACATTTCTAGATTAGAAATTCACCTTGGTCTTTCTTGTAGATTAGTGCACATTTATAGCCCGAATATTTGTGTATTTAATCATAATCGTTTATTAGGGAAATACGTTAGATCTATTAGGGAGATAGTTTCGTATTCTTTCTAGTAACTTTTCAAACTCAAATTCGAGTTGTAGTTGTTCATAACTTTTCGAGGTTGATGATTTTGTTTCACTGATATTAAGAATTAATATAAGTGATTCGTGTAGATTAATTATTTAATCTACACAAGTTTTGAAATACTCTTAGCAAAGTGTTTGTTTAAATTCCGCTGCTCATTGTTGTCTTGTGTGTGCCAACACTAAGGACAACATCTCTGTATATCGCACGCACGCACACTTTCAGTTGGTATCAGAGCCAACTACTTGATACACTAAGTAGAGATTCTGCTTAGAGTGTGTGTTTATTTGCAATGGAGTATCCACTTTCACCCGCACTAAAACCTCCAATTCTGGACGGCACAAATTATGCCTTCTGGAAACCTAAAATGAGGATGTACATCAAATCTATTGATGAAAGAGCATGGAGGAGTGTTCTTGCTGGTTGGACGCAACCAAGAACAGCTGTTGATGCGGACAATGAAGCCCAGATCAAGAGAGAACTCGACTGGACAAATGATGAAATTACAGCCGCAAGCTACAATTCAAAGGCATTGAATGCAATCTTCACCTCAACCGATGCCTCGATGTTCAAAATTATTTCCAGCTGTATTTCCTCCAAGGATGCATGGGATCGTCTACAAGAACATTGTGAAGGATCGGATAGTGTACGAAGGACCAGACTTCGCATGCTTGGTACTAAATTCGAAAATTTGAGGATGAAAGAAGATGAAACCATTTCATCTTACAATGAAAAGCTGACCGAGATTTCAAACGAGGCTCATTCCCTTGGTGATCCAATATCCAACACAAGGTTAGTACATAAAATTCTTAGATCAGTTCCTAAACGTTTTGAACCTAAGATATGTGCTATAGAAGAAGCTAAGGATACTGATGTTTTAAGCCAAAACGAATTGATTGGTATTTTAAAAACCTATGAGATGAACATATCTGAAAAATCTGATTATGATAAGAAAGTACTTGTTTTCAAAGGTGATGCCTCATCTTCTGCATCATCAGGTTCTGGAAAATCACCTTATGTTACTGAAATTGATTCTGATGAAGATAACATTGATGAATATCTTAATGATCCTGATTACATGGCTTTTATGACTAGGCAGTTTAAGACATTCATGAAAAATAAGAAATTCAAAGATAATATTCAACCTAAAGTCCAGATTACAAACAATCAACAATTGCCTGTTAGGAAGAACACTTTTAATCCTTCAAGACAATTAGAAAGAGGATCTAGGTTTAGACCTGATCAAGATTATAGGAAGAATGTTAAATGTGATGCATGTTCTGGATTTGGTCATTATGCTAATGAATGTGCTAACACTATTCTGAAAAAGAAACTAAATTTCAGTGCTACTTTAAGTGATGAATCTGATGTTGAGCATGATCCAGAAAAAGACATTGAACAAGCTTTTTCTGCTAGAATCATTTATGATGATACCTTTGATGATGATCTGGATGATTTTTATTATGATGTGAAGACAAATGGGCCATCATTTGAGAAATCACTGAGTAATAAAACTCCAGAATTTAATTGTTTCACAAGTTCTGTTACAGAGACAGGTACATCCAGAAAAGTTGCTGATATTCAAGACTTATCTAACACTGTGTTCAAACTGGAAAGTCTTTTAACAAAGAAAGATAAAGAAATTTCTAATCTAAAAGATAGACTAGAAGTATCTGTTCTTGATTTCAGAAAATATTCCTATGAAAATCCTTTGACAAATGAAGAACAACACATTTCATATTCTGAAACTGAAAAATTAAATCGCATTATCAAATCTCTAACATTTGAAAATGATGATTTAAGAAAATTTGTTTTAAAACTTGAGAGTGTTCTAACCAAGAAGGATTGTGAGATTGAAAAACTTGAAGAAAAGATGAAGGAAGTGTCTTTAAGCTTCAAGAAATTCTCTGAAGGACAAGCAAAATTGGATGAATCACTGCTACTCAACAATACAAAGAAAGCAGGTATTGGTTATAAAGGTAAAACAGTCCTTAAATCTCAAAGTAATGGATCTACTGTTTTTGTCAAAGCCAATGAAGCTACTGTTTCAAAGAAAAGTCTTGTCAATATGAAAGAACTTGTGTGTAATTACTGTTTTAAAAAAGGACATAAAGCTTACTATTGTTTAAAAAGACAGAAGAATTTAAATGCTACTGGATTGTCTAAAATAACACCACACACAAAGCAACATTCACAGAAAACAGAATGGATTTCTAAAAATACTATGTGCAATGTTGTTCATATGTCTTTGAAAGCATGTGTTCCTGGTTTATGGTACTTTGACAGTGGTTGCTCAAAACACATGACAGGTCAAATTGATTATTTATCTGATTATAAAACTTATAATGGTGGTAATGTTACTTATGGAGGTGGATCTAAAGGAAAGATCATTGGTAAAGGAACCTTAAATGTTACTGGATTTCCTAGATTATCTAATGTTTTACATGTTGATGGACTACTTGCCAACCTTATTAGTATAAGCCAGCTATGTGATGATGACTTGCATGTAAAGTTTGATAAAAATTCATGCTATGTGCTAGATGAAAATTCTGATTGCATTATGATGGGTAATAGATCTGCTGATAACTGCTATTTAATTGAGTCTAAAGTGAGCTGCAATAGTGTGAAAAATGATGAAAGTACACTATGGCATCATAGACTTGGGCATGTTAATCATAGACAGATTGATAGGTTAATTAGACTCAAAGTTGTTACAGGTTTACCAATGCTGAAATTTTCAGACAATCACATCTGTGGACCATGTCAAAAGGGCAAACAGGTAAGAGTTTCTCACAAATTGTTAGGTCAGTGTTCTACACAACATTTCTTTGAATTGCTTCATATGGATCTTATGGGTCCTATGGAAATTGATAGTATAGGTGGAAAAAGGTATTCTTTTGTCATTGTTGATGATTATTCTAGATTCACATGGATAGAATTCCTAAAAGAAAAATCAGAAACTTTTTCTGTCTTTAAAACTCTATGCAAAAGATTCAAGACTGTTTATAATTCTAAGGTGTGTAGAATTAGATCAGACCATGGAAGAGAGTTTGATAATGGTGCATTTACTGAATTCTGTGAATCTAAAGGCATATTACAGGAGTTCTCATCACCCAAAACTCCTCAACAGAACGGGATAGCAGAGAGGAAAAATAGAACTCTTCAAGAGATGGCTAGAGTTATGCTATGTTCTAAAAATTTGGCCAAAAGATTTTGGGCTGAAGCTCTAAATACAGCTTGCCATATTTCTAATAGAGTCTTGATTAGAACAGATTCTAATAGTACTCCATATGAAATACTGAATAATAGAAAGCCTAATCTTAAGTATTTTCATGTATTTGGCTGTGTTTGCTACATTCTAAATGATAGAGAACAATTGCATAAATTTGATTCTAAGAGTGACAAAGGTTTTTTCCTTGGTTATTCAAGGAATAGTAAAGCATACAGGATCTATAATCTCAGAACAAATACTGTTCAAGAATCTGTAAATGTGGTTTTTGATGATAACTTAAGTATTACAGGAAACAATATTGAAGAGGATGTCTCAGACCTTACTGATAGTCCAACAATGATTGACAGAACAGACCAGATCAAAGATGATGAGCAGAATGAGGGAACACAGACAGACACATCTGCTGCAGAAGTTACAGAAAATTCAGAAAACTTGTACAATCTGCATAAAACTCCTTCAAGGAGAGTTCAAAAGAATCATCCACAGGAGCTGATAATAGGTGATCAATCTACTGGAATTCAGACCAGAAAGAGGTTTGGTATGAATTCAAAAGATATGGTAAGATCTATTTGTATGACATCTGTGTGTAATAAGGTAAATCATGAGTGTTATCATTCTGCTATTGAACCTAAAACAGTAAAAGAAGCCTTAAATGATGAACATTGGGTAGAAGCTATGCATGAAGAGTTGAATCAATTTGTTAGGAATGATGTATGGACCTTAGTACCTAGACCAGATCATACAAATGTTATTGGTACTAAATGGATTTTCAAAAACAAAACTGATGAAATAGGTAACATTATCAGAAACAAAGCAAGACTTGTTGCTCAAGGATATACTCAAGTAGAGGGAGTAGATTTTGATGAAACATTTGCTCCAGTTGCTAGGATAGAATCCATTAGACTTTTACTTGCTATTGCATGCTTTATCAACATTAAACTATATCAAATGGATGTTAAAGCAGCCTTTCTAAATGGAATCTTAATGGAAGAAGCTTATGTTGAGCAACCTAAAGGCTTTGAAAATCTAGAATTTCCTGACCATGTGTTTAAGTTAAAAAAGGCTCTTTATGGCTTGAAACAAGCACCTAGAGCCTGGTATGAAAGATTAACTGATTTTCTGATTGAATTTGGCTTTACTAGAGGAGAAGCTGATAGAACTCTATTCATTAAGCATGAAAGAAATGATATTATGGTAGCTCAAATTTATGTTGATGATATAGTGTTTGGATCTACCTGTGATGATATGCTAAAACTGTTTGTGAATGAAATGACATCAACCTTTGAAATGTCTATGGTTGGTGACTTAAATTATTTCCTTGGCTTGCAAATCAAACAGCAAAATGATGGTATCTTTATATCACAGAGTAAATATGCTAAAAATCTTGTGAAAAGGTTTGGTTTAGAGAATGCTAAACATATGAAAACTCCTATGGGATCAACTCAGAAACTGAGTAAAGATGATGTTGGCCAGAATGTTGACCCAACATTATACAGATCAATGATAGGCAGTCTTCTGTACTTGAGCTCTACTAGGCCTGATATTATGTTTAGTGTATGTTTATGTGCTAGATATCAGTCTAACCCAAAAGAATCTCACATGAATGTTGTCAAAAGAATCATTAAATATGTTGCAGGAACTTGTGATCTAGGTTTGTGGTACAGCAAGGATACAAACTGCTCCTTAATTGGCTATAGTGATGCTGACTGGGCAGGAGATGCTGATGATAGGAAGAGCACCAGTGGTGGCTGCTTTTACATGGGAAATAATCTCATATCTTGGCATAGCAGAAAACATAACTGTGTATCAAAATCCACAGCTGAATCTGAGTACATTGCAGCAGGGAGTTGTTGTACACAATTACTTTGGTTACAAAAAATGTTGTGTGATTACGGTTTACCTTGTGATACCTTAACTGTTTATTGTGATAACACTAGTGCCATAAATATATCAAAGAATCCTGTGCAACATTCTTTGACTAAGCATATTAGTATAAGGCATCATTTCATAAGAGATCTAGTTGAAAAAGAGGTGGTAAAGTTGGAATATGTTTCTACAGAAAAACAACTTGCTGATATATTCACAAAAGCTTTAGATGATAAGAGATTCTCCTCTCTAAGGAAGTCTCTTGGTTTGTGTGATATCTGAACACTGTATCAAAAGTGTTGTACCAAATGCGGCAGCATTTGGGACAACACCAGAGTAATTCATTTAATTATTTCTTTGTATAAATTTCGTAAGTGTCGGATTTAACATAATTCTCTATAATCTTAGTCTAGAAGTCTTAAATTGAGTCTTGTGGAATATGAGAAAAGCTTGTACAATCTCTCAAATGCAAAGGAAATCACAAATTAGATGCTTTAAAAATCACTGAGTAACTAGGGACACGGAGCTCGCTACTACGATGTTCTCTCTTCTAAAGGTGATATATATTGCATCAAATTAATCACAAATCCATTGAGTAACTATGGGGCACGGAGTTCGCTGCTACGATGCACTCTTTTGAAAAGATGGATCAATGTGACAATGTGATAAAAATTAAAAGTGCAACACTTATGAAGTAAATTCATGAAAAAACTGTGTTGAGATGTACAAAATGCCAACAATCTATTCAACACCTGACTCAGACTTATGATTTTGATTATCTGTAGAATTAATTAATTTCTGATAATTATTATTTTTATTATCTGCAAATATTTATCTGAATTTATTTATTTTATTTGTTCAGTTATTATTTAATCCGTGTTATTTATTTTATATTTCTCAGAAATTATTCTCCACAACACACGACATATTTAATGGAGAAGAAGTTTTCCTTCCACTCTCTTCGTTTCAGTTTTTCTATGAAATCGTGTATCAACTCCCGCCTGAAATCCTCTATAAATTGATCTCGTATGCATGATGATTTTTATACTCTCAAACTTAGATCAATTTATTAAACACTCATTCATAGGATATATTTTATTGGCATTCGCGTTTTCATCACGATTTGGTATACATAAATTCGAATTACTTGCTTCTACTCTTTATCCCAGAATTCGAAAAGACTCCTAAATTAATTGCTTATTCTTTTTGCAGGTTATCCCTACCAGGTCGTCTCTGCAAGCTACACTCTTCTCCCAAAATTTCAAAATTCAAACAAACTCTCACCCGAACAGCTTCTGCGTTTTTCACTCTACCACTCAAAATCAAAATTCAAATGGCGATAATCACTGAACTTCCTAACTCTCCGGCACCTGGGTCACCGTCTTTTGTCGTGGGAACGATGGAAGTTCCATATGAGCCTGAATCCTCTCCTCTTCCACTGGTGGTATACAACCCGCTGGATATCCGAAGTGAAATTGCACATGCAAACCTCCCTGAGCCCGCAAATGTCTCTCCGATTGACCGCTCATCTCCAAAATCACCCACCACTCAAAAATCTTTCCCTCTTGGAACCTCCTTCGAGAAATTGAAGAAGGCTTACAAATCGCTTGCTCGTAAAACAGCCTCTCCAACCATCATCCTGGAAGGAGAGATTCTAGATAATAATATGTTCCGCGAAGATGTACCGGCTGTAGAGAAGAGTGATGAGGAAATGGAAGATGCCCCCTCAACTGATGAGGAGAATTTGGCAACGATGCTTGCTCGTATAAGGCAAAAACGAAAATTCACCACGAGAAAGGCAAAAGTCCCTGCTCCAATCGCTCGCAAATGGCCCGGAGGTCGTCGTGTCTCTTACAGGACACTTGGGAGACGAGTCAATTACTACGGGAAGAAAAAGCCTAGGACGGACGGCGTGAAAACTCAACCGATTGTCCTATCAGAATCAGAAGAAGACGTTAATGAAATTATTGATAATTTCACTGAGGCCGTCAGTGTTGACAATGCCGACTCACAGAGCACCCCTCCTCAGGCCGTTCACAAAAAGCATCGAAAAGCCAGAGAAGTTACCCCTCCGGTGGCACCTACTGCAGAATCGGACTCACCTTCGTCTCCAAACTCCTCTAATCATGAGGACGAGGTACATTTTTCTTCTGCTACGGATCTTAGTGATGAAGAACGTGTTGATTATCATGATAATACTAGTTTAAGTTACAAAACGATTCGGAACAGAATTATATTAAGTGAAAGGATTCTAAAGGTGTCTGATTTTGAGACTGCTAACTTGATGGATTGGTTTAGAGAAAGGTCTATTTTGGATGCCTTGTTATTTGCTGCACCTTATATTGTTGATTGGGTTCATGAGTTCTATGCGAATATCAGTTCAAAAACAGGGGATACGAATTCTAGGAGATATGGTTGTGTGCCATTTCGGGGTTTGGAAATTATTGTCACTCCTAGGAAGATAAATATGATGTTAAAAACTAGGATTATGGAGGATCCTGTGGTTACGGATTTTGATGTAATGATTAGTGTCCTTACTGGGGAAAAATTACTCGTTGGGTACCAAAATTGCTTGCTTCACGTTTGACTAGTTTATACTCAGTTTTGCACAAGATTGTATGCTGCAATTGGATTCCCACAACAAACAACACTACTCTTACACTGGAGCAGGCTGTCCTACTTTACAAGATAGGGCATTTGAAGCAATTTAATTTAGGCCAAGTAATTTTTCAGAATATGATGACTTTTACTTGTGACGTGTCTAGTAAGGGACTTCTACCATACCCCTGTCTAATCTATAAGCTGCTGGTTGAGAAAGAATTTCAGAGATTGAATACTGAGGTCATTTGTGGATATGTCCCTAGCTTTACCATCTCTCCACAGCTGCTGCTTCGAGGTGGTGAACGGGTAGTGGACTTACCATTACCAAGAGCCCCTGCTCCCAGGAATGTTGCCACTGATGTGCCATCATCCTCCACAACACATCCTGCATCAGGTTGTGTTTCCTCAGTCCATTTATCATCACATTTTATTCTCAGACAGGTGGATATTCTCCAAGGGACAATCACCAACCTCCTCAGCACGGTTGAGGATTTGAAGATACAAAGACAATTCTGGGAAGAGCTCCTTTCCACCTCAACAGGGGGAGTAAGTGATGTTCACAATACTTCTGATTCAGCTGCTGCAGTTCCAGTACCTGTCCAAGAGGAAGGTTGCTCTACTGATGTGCAAACAAATGAAGCTGCTGCTGTTCAAACAAATGATACCGAGGTTGAAGATGACGATGAAGCACAAGACCTTGAGGTTCTCTATGGAGACCTAGATTGAAGGAAGGCCTAAAGATTGGGGGAGTTTTAGAGTATGGGGGAGTTCGTGCAGACTCTGAAGATGCAGCTGATATATTCAGCCCAATCCTCCCCTTTACTGCTTTCATTTACTCTCTTAATCTGTAATGTTTACATTTATGTTCGTTTAAATTCTGTTCCACATACACTATTCTTTATGTTTTTAGTTTTGATGTTTTTAAATCTAAGTTCAGTTTGTTTTACTTAGATGTTGTGATTGAATTTGGCTAATACTGATATTGGTTCTTACTTCAAATATCATGAGTATTGTTTTTTCTTAATCAAGATTCTGAATGTTGTGAACATCAGGGGTGTTGATGTAGAAAGGCCAAATTGGGGGAGATTGTTGATGTTGGAATAGGTGTTGTCTCTAATGATCCAACATTTCAGTTTGAATGTTGTACTAAATGTTCCAACACCTAAGACAACATCAGAATTTGCCCTTTCTCCCTTTACTAACTCTAACCACAATTGTGCTGCTTAGTGATGTCTCAAATGCAGGTAGAAGACGTGGGCAACACCCAAGTCAAGCAGTTGCACGGGAGTGAGAAGTTCTAAGCACTAATATACAAGTTCCTACAAATGTGGAGTGTGAAGGGAGGTTACAAGAAACTACCTTGATCCAAAGGCTGAAATTGATCAAGGGAGTTGTAGGAGTTGCAAGGCAGTTCGAAATGAAGTCTATAAATAGAGCACACTGCCTTCATTCCAAAGATGACAAGAAAGAAAGAAAAGCTACATTCCTATCCATAGAATACGTGACATTTCTAGATTAGAAATTCACCTTGGTCTTTCTTGTAGATTAGTGCACATTTATAGCCCGAATATTTGTGTATTTAATCATAGTCGTTTATTAGGGAAATACGTTAGATCTATTAGGGAGATAGTTTCGTATTCTTTCTAGTAACTTTTCAAACTCAAATTCGAGTTGTAGTTGTTCATAACCTTTCGAGGTTGATGATTTTGTTTCACTGATATTAAGAATTAATATAAGTGATTCGTGTAGATTAATTATTTAATCTACACAAGTTTTGAAATACTCTTAGCAAAGTGTTTGTTTAAATTCCGCTGCTCATTGTTGTCTTGTGTGTGCCAACACTAAGGACAACATCTCTGTATATCGCACGCACGCACACTTTCAAGAATATTTCACTCTAAAATATTATCTTACTACATGACAAAAACTATGTTACTACAAGACCTAAATTTTGTTACTACAACGTCAAAAGTGTATTACTGCAAGTCCAAAAATATTCTGGACACTTATTTTTTTTTGGGCAAAACTACTAAAATAATTTTGACTTATTCGGCTACTACATGATTAAAACAATGTTACTACAAGACCAAAATTTTATCATTACAAGGTCAAAAGTGTATTACTACATGTTCAAAAATATTCTGAAGACTTAATTTTTTGGTGAATTTGTCAAAATGTTTTGACATGTAATATTAAATTTTTTGCCTTGTAGTGGTAATATTTTGGCCTTGTAGTAACAATATTTTGGTCATGTAGTAAACCACCTTGTTTGCAACCCGTAAATTTTCTGGACAATCCGGATCCAAGCTTATGACCCGCGAATTTTTTAAAATTGATTTAATTTGATTTTGAGCTAGGGTTTTGACTTGCCTAATTAACATGAAATGCAATATTTCATATAAGACTAGCCCAAAATCAATGTTTTATTGACTAATTTTACAAAAATGATTTATGGAATTGAGTAAATTTTTACAAAAAAAAATTTTAGCACGTGAGTTTTGCTGCAGTCCATGTGAAAATCGGATGTGTAAAATAACGCAAATTAAACAATTATCCGTAGACTGATAATTAAGTTCCAACTAATTTTATACAAGGGACAATTACAGTGGAATACAACAATAAAAAAAAAAAATTGCCGACATTAAAGAAAACCAGAAAAGACAAGAAGAAAACTACTATCCACCCAATAATTTCCTTCATGATAGGCACTCAACATAAGAATATGTCATGTCATGCCATGCCTCTGAAAATAGTCACGGGTTTGTCTTAAGATAACATTTGAGAGGGATGGGAAGTACTCGTATTTACTGTTTCTAAACTTAATAAGTCTAATTTTCTTTTTATTTGGTTCAAATTAATTTAATGTGTACACTTTTATAAATAAAATATTTATTCTCTTAGTACATTAATATATTATTTACTTTTTATTTTACACATCTACTTTATATATAAATAAATTATTTCTTAAAATCTATATTAAATGAATCATATGTGTGGGAAGGTGATGGAGAGAAACAAACACCTATTGTTGGAATGCAAATTTGCAACCTCACTATGGTGGAAATGTCGTAGATGGCTTAAGGTTAATATGGTGGCACATAATAATCGATCAACTCATCTTTTACAACATAGTATGATTCTTGGTAATGAAAAATGGAGTAGGCAAATTGCATCAAGTCTTTGGGCAAGAATTGTTTGGAAATTTTGGAGTAGAAATGCTAAATACTTTTTAGAAGAGGAATCGGTGGTGCAAAAATCAGTGAAAAATATTAAAATATATTTGTGGTCGCTAAATTCGTCCATTGCACCATGGTGTTGTAATTCATACACGAGCATCGGGGTGTAATTATAATTGTAGAATAGGAACTGTCATTAATTGTATGTAAGCAGAATATGTCAAAATATTTATGTAAAGATTATGGATTGAGTACCTTTATACACTTGAGATGAATATATTTTTTATTGTTAAAAAGAACCTTTGGAGGAGGGAGTACAATTTAATTTGTTATATGAAGAAAATAACGAGACATTATCTTTTTGGTAATATGAATTCATCTGACAATGGCATGTTTGATGTTTGGTCATTCCTCTCGCCCAACCCCGAGTATAATATAATAGTTAGATGCCCCCTCCTCAAACGTACAAAAGTCAAAGGATAGATCGATGCTCTCAATTCCCATAGGCCATGTTTGGAACATGGTTTGAGATTTGTTAATTCGTATTTGGATTAACAGTTCTTTCTTTATTCAATCTCTTTAATTCAATCTCAATTCAAATATCAGTCTATTCCTATAATACATCTATATACCTATTTTTTATATAATCATACATCACAATTTTTTTAATCTCATTCTCTTTTCTATTTTTCTTTCACACACTCATTCTCTCATTCTCTTAGCTATTATTTTTTTACTATGTGAGAATATATATGTTGATGTTGAGATGAGTGTTATGATTAATGATCCAACACTGACAGCCGAGTGTTGTGTTTAATGTTCCCAACACTCATGACAACATCAGAATTTGCCCTTCCTTTTCTCACTAACTCTTATCTTACGCTTGTTGTCTAATGATGTCCCCAGAGTAGTTAGAAGACGTGGGCAACACCAAGTCATGCCACTGCGTGGGAGTGAGAAGTTATTAGGCCATGGTATAACAAGTCCCTAAATTCTAGGAGTGGTGGAGAGAAGTTTTATAACCGCATGATCTCAAGGTTGAGGCGATCATGGGAGTTGATGGCAGTTCGTGAATGAAGCCTATAAATACAGAAGCTGCCCTCAACACAAGATACACAAGAAGAAAAGCTGAAATCGACTACTACTCTATTGAACGCTATATACGCTTCTAGTTAGGAATATCTTTGTTTCTTCTTGTAGTTCTTCACATTATTGTAAACCCGAATAATAGTGTGTTAGAACATAGTCTTATTTACTAGGTTGTGTGATTAGATCTATGAGGGAGATAGTTTTATAGAACTTAGTAAATTATTATACACTTTCGTAGTGTAATTATACACCTCAAAGAGGTTGTACCCGTTTCACATATTTTTATATAGTGAACAACATAGATTATTTTATAATCTATGCAAATTTTGAATACTTCTATTTTCAGTACGTGCATTTTAATTTCCGCTGCATAGTGTTGTCTAGGTTGTGCCAACACGACAGACAACATCTCTGATTTCGCACGCACACACACTTTCAGTTGGTATCAGAGCCAACTACTTGATACACTAAGTAGAGATTCTGCTTAGAGTGTGTAAAATCTGAAATGGAGTATCCACTTTCACCCGCACTAAAGCCTCATATTCTAGATGGCACAAATTATGCTTTCTGGAAACCAAAGATGAGGATGTACATCAAATCCATTGATGAACGAGCCTGGAGGAGTGTTCTTGCTGGTTGGACTCAACCAAGAACTGCTGCGGATGAAGACAATGAAGCTCGAATCAAGAGAGAGCTCGATTGGACGGCTGAAGAAATCACAACGGCGAGTTACAATTCAAAGGCATTGAATGCAATCTTCACCTCAACAGATGCCTCAATGTTCAAAATCATATCAAACTGCATTTCTTCGAAGGATGCATGGGATAGACTGCAAGAACATTGTGAAGGATCGGATAGTGTACGAAGGACCAGACTACGTATGCTTGGAACTAGGTTTGAAAACCTGAGGATGAAAGAAGATGAAACCATCTCATCTTACAACGAAAAGCTGACTGAGATTTCAAATGAAGCTCATTCTCTTGGTGATCCAATTTCAAATCAAAGGTTAGTACATAAATTCTTAGATCTGTTCCTAAACGTTTTGAACCTAAGATATGTGCTATAGAAGAAGCTAAGGATACTGATGTGATAAGTCAAAATGAATTAGTTGGTATTTTGAAAACTTATGAGATGAACATTTCTGAAAAGACTGATAATGAAAAGAAAGTGCTTGTTTTCAAAGGTGATGCCTCATCATCTGGATCATCAGGTTCTGGAAAGTCTCCTTATGTTACTGAAATTGATTCTGATGAAGATGATATTGAGGAATACCTTAACAATCCTGATTATATGGCTTTCATTACTAAACAGTTTAAGACATTTATGAAGAGCAAGAACAATAGGCTTAAGGACAATATTCAACCTAAGGTTCAGATTAATAATACTCAACAATTGCCTATTAGGAAGAACAATTTTAATCCTTCTAGACAATTAGAAAGAGGTAACAGGTTTAGATCTGACCAAGAGTATAGGAAGAATGTTAAATGTGATGCATGCTCTGGATATGGTCATTATGCTAATGAATGTGCTAACACCATTCTAAAAAAGAAACTTAATTTCAGTGCTACTTTAAGTGATGAGTCTGATGTTGATCATGATCCTGAAAAAGATATTGAAAAAGCTTTCTCTGCTAGAATTCTGTATGATGATACTTTTGATGATGATCTGGACGATTATTATGATGTGAGGACAAATGAGCCATCATTTGAGAAATCACTAAATATTAATGTACCAGAATTTAACTGTTTCACAAGTTCTGTTTATGAGACAGGTACATCAAATAAAGCAGGTTTATCCAAAAGAGATGCTGACATTCAAGACTTGTGTAATACTGTTTTTAAACTGGAAAGTCTTTTAACAAAGAAGGATAAGGAAATTTCTAAACTCAAAGAAAGGCTAGATGTGTCTGTTCTTGATTTTAAGAAATATTCTTATGAAAAACCTTTAACTAATGAGAAAGTTTGCAAAATATCTTCTGAAACTGAGAAACTTAATCACATCATTAAGTCTCTGAACTTTGAAAATTCTGATTTAAGAAAATCTGCTACTAATCTTGAAGGCATTCTAACAAGAAAAGATGTGGAGATATCTAAACTGGAAGAGAAATTGAAGGAAGCCTCTCTAAGCTTCAAAATATTTTCTGATGGAAAGAACAAATTGGAAGACTCTCTTATGACCAACAACTCAAGAAGAACAGGTATTGACTACCAAGGTAAGAATTCAAAGAAGTCTGAATCTAAGAAACCTACTGTTTTTGTAAAAGCTGAAGTGAATTGCAATCCTAGTGTTTCTGCTAAGACTCAGATTATTGCAAAAGATGTTATATGCCATTACTGTTTCAAAAAGGGTCATAAAAGTCCTCAATGTTTGAAGAAGAAAAATGATTTGAAACAGTCTACATTGCCTGATATGACTCAACATTCAAGATCACATAATAATTCTGCATGGATTTCGAAAGAAAATACATCTTGTAATGTTGTTCATATGTCTCTAAAAGCTTGTATACCTGGGTTATGGTACTTTGATAGTGGCTGTTCTAAACACATGACAGGTCAAATTGATTATCTTACTAATTATACTGTTTACAATGGTGGTAATGTCACTTATGGTGGTGGATCAAAAGGGAAAATTATTGGTAAAGGGACATTGAATGTTCCTGGCTTTCCTAAGTTATCCAATGTTTTGCATGTTGATGGATTACTGGCCAATCTTATAAGTATTAGTCAATTATGTGATGATGATTTGCATGTTAAGTTTGATAAGAACTCATGTTATGTGCTAGACAAAAACTCTAAATGTATCATGATGGGAAACAGATCTGCTGATAATTGTTATCTAATTGAATCTGAACTTA
The DNA here is from genome assembly GCA_963675135.1 of Galeopsis tetrahit. Taxonomy (NCBI): domain Eukaryota; kingdom Viridiplantae; phylum Streptophyta; class Magnoliopsida; order Lamiales; family Lamiaceae; genus Galeopsis; species Galeopsis tetrahit. The sequence continues at coordinate 76,445,568 of OY776123.1, forward strand.
TCTGTAATAAGGCTAAAGTTGATGATAGTATTTTATAGCACCATAAACTTGGACATGCTAACTATAGACAACTTGATAAACTTGTTAGATTAAAAGTTGTTACAGGTTTGCCAGATCTGAAATTCTCAGACAACAAAGTATGTGGACCTTGTCAAAAAGGAAAACAGATCAAAGTGTCTCACAAAATGATGGGACATTGCTCAACTAAACATTGCTTCGAATTACTGCACATGGATCTTATGGGTCCTATGGAAACAGAAAGTATTGGAGGTAAAAAGTATTCTTTAGTTGTGGTTGATGATTACTCTAGATTCACATGGATTGAATTCTTAAAAGATAAATCTGAAACTTTTTCCATTTTCAAAATTCTGTATAAAAGATTTAAGAATGTTTTCAATTCTAAAGTATGCAGAATTAGGTCAGATCATGGAAGAGAATTTGAAAACAGTTCTTTTACTGAGTTTTGTGAATCAAAAGGTATAATTCAAGAGTTTTCTTCTCCCAAAACTCCTCAACAAAATGGCATAGCAGAAAGAAAGAATAGAACACTTCAAGAAATGGCTAGAGTCATGCTATGTTCTAAGAACTTATCTAAAAGATTTTGGGCTGAAGCTCTTAATACTGCTTGTCATATTGCTAATAGAGTTTATATTAGAACAGATTCTACTAGAACTCCATATGAAATTCTGAACAATAGAAAGCCAAATCTGAAATATTTCCATGTTTTTGGCTGTGTATGCTATATCTTGAATGACAGGGATCAGCTACATAAGTTTGACTCAAAAAGTGATAAAGGCTTCTTTCTTGGTTACTCAAGAAACAGCAAAGCCTATAGGATTTATAACTTTAGGACTGATACTGTACAAGAATCTGTAAATATTTTTTTTGATGATGATACAAGCATTACAGGTAAAAGCATTGAAGATGAAGACATTTCAGACTTGATTAATGTACCAATCATTACTAAAAATGTTGAACAGGTTCAGAATGTTGAGAAAAATGATGACATACCAGAGGAAACATCTGATAATACAGATCCTGAAAATCTGTATAATCTCCAGAAAACCCCTTCCATAAGGATTCAAAAATATCATCCACAAGACCAAATTATTGGTGAGCAGTCTACAGGTGTTCAAACCAGAAGAAAAATGGGGATGAATTCAAAGGATGTGGTAAGATCAATATGTATGTCAAGCATGTGTAGTAAGGTAAATCATGAATGCTATCACTCTGAGATTGAACCCAAATCTGTTAATGAAGCTTTAGATGATGAAAATTGGATAGAAGCTATGCATGAAGAACTTAATCAATTTGTTAGGAATGATGTGTGGACATTAGTTCCTAGACCAGAACATATTAATGTTATAGGAACTAAATGGATTTTCAAAAACAAGACTGATGAAATGGGAAATATCATTAGAAACAAAGCTAGGTTGGTTGCTCAAGGATATACTCAGGTAGAAGGTGTAGACTTTGATGAAACATTTGCTCCTGTTGCTAGAATAGAATCCATTAGACTCTTACTTGCCATTGCATGCTATATTAATATAAAACTGCACCAAATGGATGTAAAAGCTGCTTTTTTAAATGGTATTCTAAATGAAGAATCTTATGTTGAACAACCTAAAGGTTTTGAAAACCCTGACTTTCCTGATCATGTCTATAAATTGAAAAAGGCTCTATATGGCTTGAAACAAGCACCTAGAGCATGGTATGAAAGGTTGACAGATTTCCTAATTAAGTTTGGTTTTGTAAGAGGAGAAGCTGATAGAACACTATTCATCAAATATGATAAAAATGATATTATGATTGCTCAAATCTATGTTGATGATATAGTATTTGGTTCTACTTGTGACAATATGCTTAAACACTTTGTGAATGAGATGACATCTACCTTTGAAATGTCCATGGTTGGTGATTTAAATTACTTTCTAGGACTGCAAATCAAACAGCAAAAAGATGGGATTTTTATCTCACAAAGTAAGTATGCTAAGAGTCTAGTAAAAAGGTTTGGTTTAGAGAGTGCTAAACATATGAAAACACCTATGGGATCTACTCAGAAACTGAGTAAGGACAGTGTTGGCCAAAATGTTGACTCAACACTGTACAGGTCTATGATTGGGAGTCTGTTATATTTGAGTTCTAGCAGACCTGATATTATGTTCAGTGTTTGCTTATGTGCTAGATACCAAGCTAATCCCAAAGAATCACATATGAATGCTGTTAAAAGAATCATTAAGTATGTTGCAGGTACATGTGATTTAGGTATTTGGTACAGCAAAGACACAAACTGCACCTTAATAGGTTACAGTGATGCAGACTGGGCAGGAGACTGTGATGATAGGAAAAGCACAAGTGGTGGCTGTTTCTATATGGGGAACAACTTAATCTCTTGGCACAGTAGAAAACAGAACTGTGTGTCTAAATCAACAGCTGAATCAGAATACATTGCAGCAGGGAGTTGTTGTACTCAATTACTTTGGTTGCAAAAAATGTTTCATGATTATGGCTTACCTAGTGATGTTCTAACTGTATACTGTGATAATACTAGTGCTATAAATATCTCAAAAAATCCAGTGCAACACTCATTAACAAAGCACATAAGTATTAGACATCACTTTATAAGAGATCTTGTTGAAAAGGAAGTTGTTAAGATGGAGTACATATCTACTGAAAAACAATTAGCTGATATATTCACTAAAGCTCTTGATGATAAGAGGTTTTCTTCTCTACGAAAATCTCTTGGCTTATGTAATATCTGAAAATATGATCAAGGGTGTTGTATCAAATGCGGCAGCATTTGAGACAACACTAAGATATGTCACTTATGTGTTTCCTTGCTTTAATTTTCGTAATTGTTGAAATAATGAAATTCCTTGTGATTGATATTTGAATTCTGAATGACTTGTGAAAAAAACTAAAGAGCCTATACACCTCTCAAATGCTACAAAAGAAAAATCACATATTAGATGCTTTATAAATCACTGAGTAACTATGGGACACGGAGCTCGCTACTACGATGATCTCTTTTCAAAAGGTGATATAAATTGCATCAATATATTCACAAATCCATTGAGTAACTATGGGGCACGGAGTTCGCTGCTACGATGCACTTTTTTTAAAAGATGGATCAATGTGAAGTGTGATTAAAAAGAAAAAGATATTAGAGCAACACATATGATGAAAAATCATGAAAAAACTGTGTTGAGGTGTATAGAATGCCAACAATAGTCAAAACACTCGTTAATTCAGATTCTTATCCCAATTTTCATGGAATTAGTTATTTTTGATAATTATTAAATATTATTCTCTGAAATATTTAATTTGACTTAATCTTGCCTTGCTTTATTATTTCAGTTATTATACTTCGCATTTATTTAATTTTGTTTTTCCAGATTTTTTATTCTCTTTTTTATCCACGATCAATTAGTGGGGAAGTTACTTCCACTACTTCACTTCCCTCACTTCCAAAAATCGTGTAACTTCTTCTTCTTCTCAACTCTCCATATAAGATGAATCTCGATTACAGTGTTGGAAAATACTTGAAAAGCCCCTTTAACACAATTAAGCCTGGTAATTACAGACATTAATTATATTTGTAGCACTCAAGTATATCCAGTTCCCTTAGACTCACACTGTTTGATTACTAACTTACATTGTGCTTACAGATTTCGAAAGGTCTCAAAAATTAATTTTGTTGTCTTGTTTTGTGTGTACAGGTTCAAATATGTCCACCCCTTCGATCATTGCTACACACTCAAACCCGAATTCAAGCAACATAATTTCTACAGACCCTCTCAATCTTCTTGCAGATATGGCGTCATCCAACTCACCAAACTCTCCGTCGTTCACCGTCGGCACAATAGTGGTTCCTTTCGCTTCAGAAGAAGAACCTACTCAGACAACCCCTCTTGAAATCGTACCCTACAATCCATACGATATTCGCACAGAAATCGCGAACGCAAATGCCGATGCAGAAATTCCAACCTCCAACACACCAGATGAGCCCTCATCTGAAGCTCCCGTACCAGAAAATACCCCAGTCACCTTACACTTCCCTCTGGGCACCCCGTTCAATACACTAAAAGAAGCTTTTGAAACCCTAAGCCTGAAAACAAATCACCCTGTTTTAGTGCTTGAGGGAGAAACGCTAGATAATGCCATGTTCAAAAGGGATGTGGACATGCAAACTCAGATGGAGTCCTCGGATGAAGAAGTCCTGGCCACAAAGTTCGAAAGAATTCATCGGAACAAAAAGGGCAAAAAGAAAGCTACTGTTGTTCCACCTGCACGAAAATGGCCTGGTGGTAAGAGAAAGTCCCAAAGGAATCTGGGCAAAATTGTTGATTACTCTGGAAAAGGGAAAAAGCTCAGAACGGATGGGAATGCCTCTGAGCCAATTGCTGTATCTGATTCTGAACCAGAACCAAAAACAGAGGCTGAACAACCTGCTCCTTCAATGGAAGAAGAAGTGGCTGTTAATGAAGAGGATGTGGACGAAGTTGCTGAGGAAATGGAGGAGGAAAGTGAACCAACTCCACCAGTTCGACGATCAAAAAGGCTTCGAGAGCCCGAAAGTGTTGCCTCTCCGATGGCAACACCAGATCAATCAGAACCCGAACAGTCATCCAATTCATCAGATGAGGATGAACATGAGGTACTTTTCTCTTCTGATGATAGGAATAGTGATTCTGATGAAGATTACAATGATAAGTCAAGCATACAGTATAGAACCATAAGAACTAGGCAGATTATAAGTGAAAGATTGATTAAAACTTCTGATTTTGAGGATATGAATCTGCTTGATTGGTTTAAAGAAAGATCTTTGCTGCATGCTTTGCAATTTGCTTGTCCCTATGTTGTTGATTGGATATACGAATTTTATGCAAACATCCCTCAATTTGCTGGTGATCCCAACTCTACAAGATATGGTACTTTTTGGTTTAGAGGAAATAGGCACATGATTACCCCTAGAAGGATCAATATTTTACTTAAAACTAAGATTATGGAGGATCCTGTTGTTACTGATCATGATGTGATGATAAGCATCTTGACTGGGGGAGTAATCACTAAATGGAGAAGAAGGATTTTGGCCTCTAAACTCACAAGTCTATATTCTGTTTTACATAAGTTGGTGTGTTTTAATTGGCTGCCTACTACAAACAACACCACTCTCACCTTAGAACAAGCTGTCCTGATGTACAAGATTGGGCACTTGAAAAGATTTAACCTAGGACAGGTTATTTTCACCAACATGATGACCTTTAAATCTGACATGACTGGGAGAGGTATCCTACCCTACCCATGCCTTGTGTACACATACATGTTGGACAAAGCTTTTGAGAGATTTGAAGATGAGGTCATAAGCACATATGTCCCAAGTTTTAGCATCTCAAATCAGTTCCTCATCCAAGGTGAAAGGGTGGTTGATCTTCCTTTGAAAAGGAATGATGATGAAGCAGGCCCCAGTAGTGTTCCAGCAAATGATCCCTTCCACAATACCACACTGCCTCCAGAAGGAGCTGCCTCCTCAATCTATTTGTCTTCACACTATATTATGAGGCAGATTGATATTTTGCAGGGTTCTATTCTTAGCTTGCAGCATTCTGTGGAGGATCTTCTAGTCCAAAAGAAATTTTGGATGGATCTTCTTTCCACTTCAACAGGGGGAGTAGCTGACAGTTCACACAATCAGTCCACTAACATTGTTGACATTGCTCCTACTGTAGATGAACAACCGGATTCAGTTCCTGGCCGAGCTGATGAACCTGCTGTGGACACTGAAATGACTGAGGGAGATGCACAGGATATCCAGGATCTCTATGGTGATCTGGATAAATGATAAGCTTGAAAACAGGGGGAGAGCTTACACAATGGGGGAGTAAATGCAGATTATGGAGATGCAGCTGATACATTTCAGCCCAATCCTTTCCCTTGTATTAATTTCAGTTCTTTCCTTGTTGTAAAAGCTTTGTACTTATGTTTTTATTTTCTCAAACTCTGTCTTTATTACATTCTGTAATTATTTAGGATTTACTTTTGCTCTAGTTATTTAAATCTAAACAAGTTTTTTTTGGTTTAGATGTTGTTTACTTTAATTTGATCTTATACAGATTGTTACTTCAATCTTTTTGAATATCAATTGTGTAAACTTCTTAATCAATATATCTGTTATGTGAACTTCAGTTGTGTTGATGTAGAAAGGTCAAATTGGGGGAGATTGTTGATGTTGAGATGAGTGTTATGATTAATGATCCAACACTGACAGCCGAGTGTTGTGTTTAATGTTCCCAACACTCATGACAACATCAGAATTTGCCCTTCCTTTTCTCACTAACTCTTATCTTACGCTTGTTGTCTAATGATGTCCCCAGAGCAGTTAGAAGACGTGGGCAACACCAAGTCATGCCACTGCGTGGGAGTGAGAAGTTATTAGGCCATGGTATAACAAGTCCCTAAATTCTAGGAGTGGTGGAGAGAAGTTTTATAACCGCATGATCTCAAGGTTGAGGCGATCATGGGAGTTGATGGCAGTTCGTGAATGAAGCCTATAAATACAGAAGCTTCCCTCAACACAAGATACACAAGAAGAAAAGCTGAAATCGACTACTACTCTATTGAACGCTATATACGCTTCTAGTTAGGAATATCTTTGTTTCTTCTTGTAGTTCTTCACATTATTGTAAACTCGAATAATAGTGTGTTAGAACATATTCTTATTTACTAGGTTGTGTGATTAGATCTATGAGGGAGATAGTTTCATAGAACTTAGTAAATTATTATACACTTTCGTAGTGTAATTATACACCTCAAAGAGGTTGTACTCGTTTCACATATTTTTATATAGTGAACAGCATAGATTATTTTATAATCTATGCAAATTTTGAATACTTCTATTTTCAGTACGTGTATTTTAATTTCCGCTGCATAGTGTTGTCTAGGTTGTGCCAACACGACAGACAACATCTCTGATTTCGCACGCACACACACTTTCAATATAGGTATGAGATCACCGTTAATGAGGTAATTGGGAAAATCCAATATATATAGTCAAGGTACAAGAGATTTACAAGGAAATAATAACAAACAAATAAAACGAAATATTTACAAAATATGGTAAACAATAATTATATATTTATTTCCTATTATTCCCCCTCAAGCGATGTAGTAGGTGAATGGTCACGCAAAGCTTGGAACGAAGTAACTCAAAGCTGGGACGAGGAAGACTCTTCGTGAAGATGTCGGCAACCTGGAGCTCGGTGGGAACAAACTGAGTCGCGAGGCGACCAGACGAGACAAGTTCCCGAACAAAGTGACAATCAATATCAATGTGTTTTGATCGCTTATGCGCAACAGGATTCTTAGAGAGAAAGATAGCACTTTTGTTGTCACAGAGAAGAAGAGGGCGACCAGGGGGCAAGACACCAAATTCGCGAAGAAGTTGGGTGACCCAAATGATCTTTTGAGCAGTGTTGGCCATGGCACGATATTCAGATTCACAGCTAGATTGAGAGACGGTAGGCTGCTTTTTAGCACTCCAAGAAACCAAATTACCACCCAAGAAGATGGAATACCCATACGTAGAGCGGTGTGTCTCAACACACCGAGCCCAATCAGCATCCGAGTAGCCGATAAGAGAGGGATCAGAACCACGAGTGAAAGTGAGATCGAATTGATGGTACCTTGAACATAGCGAAGAATACGCTTGACAGCGGCGAAGTGATCCACCGTGGGAGAGTGAAGAAACTGGCTGACGTGGTTGACAACATAGGAAAGATCCGGGCGAGTGATGGTGAGATACTGCAGGGCGCCGACCAGAGACCGATATAAGTTGGGGTCATGGAAGGGTGCACCTGTGCTGACAAGCGAGGAACCAACGACCAAAGGGGTAGAGACTGGCTTGGATTCCTGGAGGTCGGCCCTAGCGAGGATGTCGTGGGCGTACTTAGCCTGACCAAGAAACAAAGTGTCCGAGGAATGAGACACCTCAAGGCTGAGGAAGTAATTAAGCTCACCTAAATATTTGACCTGAAACTCTACATGAATGCGAGCAATGAAACGCTTAAGGAAGGTAGGGTCATTGCTCGTCACAATGATATCATCGACATAGAGAAGAAGATATAGAGTGACCCCCTTGCGAGTGAAGTAGAACATGGAGGTATCAGCTCGGCTGCAGTGGAAACCAAGAGAGGCGAGAAAGGAACTGAACCGAACAAACCACGCCCGAGGTGCCTGACGAAGCCCATAGAGAGCCTTCTTGAGTCGACAAATATGATCCGAAAAATGAGAATCAATAAAACCCGGAGGTTGAGACATGAAAATGGGTTTGGTCAGAACACCGTTTAAGAAGGCATTGTTGACATCCAATTGATGTAGGGGCCAGCCATTTTGAACAACGAGAGAGAGCATAATGTGAACTGTGGCGGCCTTGACGATCGGGCTGAAAGTGTGGGAAAAATCGAAACCTGGAATCTGAGAGAAACCCTGGGCGACCAGGCAAGCCTTGTAGCGATCAACTGAACCATCACTGTGGATTTTTTTTCAAAAAACCCATTTGGAACCAACAATGTTCGTGCTCGGCGGCCGAGGAACCAGGTCCCAAGTTTGGTTTGCGTGGAGAGCATCAAGCTCCGAACGCCTGGCCGTCGTCTAATGAGGAAGTTTCAAAGCGGACTTGAACCCCTTTGGTTCATCGGAGACAGCAAGAGTAGATAACAAGCCTGTGGTCGCAATGTCAGCCACATAACGAGTCTTGAAGATGCCAGATCGAGCTCGAGTAACCATCAGATGGGTGGATCGGGGAGTGGGGGGCAGGTCGGCACGCTGGTGCTCGGCAGGAGGCAAGGCGGGACGAGTAGGAGGTCGCTCAATAGGCGGGACCTCGAGTGGGCGAGGAGGCATTTGACGAGGAGCTAGATTTGAAATAGACTCGGAGGGGTGCGGGCAGAGCGAGCAAGGCTCGGTGCGAGCAGGAGTAGGGCGAGCAACAGGTGCATGGCAAGAAACTGGCCCGGGAGTAGGAGACTCCGGAACTAGAAACGAGTTGTAATCAATAGACCGAGAATCTGCCGAGGAGCCCTTATCGGAAAAGGGAACGATGACTCATCAAACTGAGCATGTCGAGTAGTGTAGAAGTGGCAAGCGATCGGATCGTAACACCGAAACCCTTTATGAGAAGAACTGTAACCCAAGAAAATGCAAGGAACACTGCGAGGAGCTAACTTGTGAGGAGAGTAATACCGAAGGTACGGAAAGACACGACAACGAAAGGTTCTGAAATTGCCATAAATAGGAGGCGTATGAAAGAGCAATTCATATGGAGACTTATCATCAAGTACATGAGTAGGCAAGCGGTTGATAATGTAAGCTGCAGTGGCAAACACATCAACCCAAAAAAAAGAGGGAACACTGGAATGAAGCATGAGAGACAATCCAGTTTCAGTGATATGTCTATGTTTATGCTCTACATGACCATTCTACTGAGGAATGTAGGGACATAACAATCTATGGTGAATACCTTTGGTGGAAAAGAAATCCCGAACACTGCTGTTAACAAATTATGTACCACCATCACTCTGAAATGCTTTCATGAAAACAGAGAACTGATTACACACAATAGTATGGAAGCTGACCAAAACACCAAACAAATCGGACTTAGCACATAAATGGTACAACCACGTGAAGCGAGAAAAATCATCAACAAAGATAACATAATATCGATAACCATCATTAAAACACATCGGGGCAGGTCCCCATAAATCACAATGAATAAGATCCAAAACACGTGATACTCGCTTATTATTCAAAGTAAAAGACAAATGTTTGCTCTTTGCCAACTGACAAGGAGTGCACAGAGAAGGTTTAGGCAAAACAGAAGTAACATCCAAGTGACCCAAACGTTTCAACAAATTAACAACTGAAATAGAAGTATGTCCTAATCTATGGTGCCAAAGCTCAAACAAAGCTCGCCGAGTAGTGATTAGGGTGGAATTTACACGTTTTAGATGCATATTTGAAGCTCATTTGATGTTGATTTCATGGAATTATACATTGAATATGATTGTTTAAGCCGAAATGAGAGATAGGTTGTGTTTTGTCGATTTTGTAGGAAATACGATGGAATTTGGAGCAAAACACATACCACAAGTGATCGGACCGGAAATAGGAGTGCACGGTTGGATTCGTCTCGAGAAACGGAGTGGATTAACCAAAGGAATCGAGTCAATCCGACATCCAAGGCGAAGATTAGACAAGGAAACGAGAGGACGTGCCAAAAGACAACACACGGCCGGGTAGACACCACACGGCCGGTTAGAATCGACCCGACCGGGTCATTTCAACTCGGCCAAGGTGCGAAATGGAGTTGGTTCGTATTTGGCCCGGGTGGAACCCACCCGGCCGGGTGGGATTCGACCCGGGCAAAGCCAAAAATGAAGCAAGATCGTATTTCGCCCGGGTGAAACCCACCCGGCCGGGTGGATTCGACCCGGGCAAGGCTAAAAAAAGAGTTGGTTCGTATTTTGGCCGGGTGGCATGCCCGGGTGGGAGCCACCCGGCCGAGTCACATCCATTTCGGGGGTTTTTAGCCATTTTCTCCGATTTCGAAGGGCTAAAGTGCAAAAACTCATTTTTAGAATTATTGCAACATATAAAAGGAGCCCTATTTCAGTTTTTGGGAGATACACAACACCTTGGAGAGCAATTCACACACAATCACACATAGTTATAGGTGTTTTTCATATTTTTGCAATTTCATTTCATAGATAGCTTAGATTCTTGTTTAGTTTGAGAATTCAAGTGAAGATTTCCATTGGGCTTTGTAAGTAATTGAAGTTTGTAGCTACATTTCAAGTTTTAAGGTGATATCTCTTTAATTCTAATTTCAATTTCCCAATTCTCTTATTTCTTATCTTCAATTTCTTAATTGTTATGGGTTTTGTGATTTCTTGCATTCTAGCCATGGATTTCTATCTTAGAACCATGGGCTAAGTCTTAATTGCCTCGGGTGTATCCATTTTGTAGGTTGTGTGGTGAATTATTGGGCTATCTCCAAGAATTGAGCAAGACGAGGAATTCAAGGTGAATGGGCACCGTGTGAAACATTACTATTCTCTTCCCAACAAGGGGGTAGTACATGTGATTGGGCTTCGTGATCCTTGAACTAAAGGAGTTCCGTCCGGCATAGGACTTTAAACCTAGCGCTAAATGGGATACAACCCATTTTTACTTGCTTTATTTCTCTTTTTGTTTGAATAAGTGTGAGTAGTTGATGTTCTTTTTGTGAAGAGCTCTTTTGTAGGTCAAAATACCCACGTGGTGGAGGTCCTACGTCGTGGATAAAAGTTTGAGAAGTAAAGAAGTTTGGAGTTGATAGCCATCGTGAGGTACACCTCGTCCCAAACTTAATATTGCTTTGCAATATCTAAGTTTGGGGGGGGGGTAAGGAAATTTTCTTGTGATATATAGTACTTGAGTGGTGATGAATTTGAACACTTGTCATTGACGAATAGTGGTTTGGAATATAATTCTTGACTTGTGTTTAATATATATACATGGTGGTTGTTGACATTATTGATTGTTGGTTGAAATGATTTTGTTGATTGGTTTTGAGCTATATTGTGATTGGTTGAATATTGTTTGCAATTGAAATCATTGCAAGTTTTTGGTGAAAATCTCTTTTCAACACTATTTTTTCCAAACTTTTAATTGCTTTGCAACGAAAAAGTTTGGGGGGGTATGTTCGTTTTTGTAATTCGATTTACACCAAGAACTATGCATGATCAATGAAGTGGTGATTTAGTTATGGAGTGAAAATTGTGTGAACTTGTCATGGAATGAAGAAATTTTGAGTGTAATTGAGCAAGTTGTGAAGTTTTGACACAAAAATGAGATTTTCAGGGGTTGCCCGGGTGGAAACGACCCGGCCGGGTGGGTGTGGTGGGTGTTACCCGGCCAAAACATGAAGCACACCAAAAATCATAGTTGCCCGGGTGAGAAGCGACCCGGCCGGGTGGATTTGACCCGGCCAAAAGTCGAAGCTAATGTTCAAAACAAAGGTCGCCCGGGTAGAAATGACCCGGCCGGGTGATATCCACCCGGGCAAAAGTCGAAGCTGCGAAGGGGCACCGGGGCAAGACGACCCGGCCGGGTGGGAGTGACCCGGCCGAAAGACGAACCTGCAAGGGTGTGACCGGGTGGGAGTGACCCGGCCATGTCGCACATCACCCGGGCGGTTCGCGTTTTAAATCGGGCGGGGTATTTCGACCCGGGTAAGTCTTCTCCACCCAAACCCATTTACACTCAAACCCTAACCACACATTCACACACTCTATAAAACCCTCCCCACACTCAAAACACACACATTCTCTCTTGGAAAAGGCACAAGAATTCGACACTCTCTCTTCCCTTGCTTTCTTCTCACTTTTCTTCAATTTTTCTTGAGGAATTCACCAAGAAAATCAAGACCCAAGGTATGTAACTCATTTCCCCCAATTTATTTGCAAGAATGAGCATGATTTAGAAGTTTTTGAAGGTTTTTCTTGCATGTTTTTGGGAAGTGACGAAAATTCAAAATTTGACATGGGTTTGTTGATTTCTTTGGTATTTCTTCCATGGGCTTTGTGTATTATGGGTAATTATTGATAAATGTTGAATAACAAATCTTAATTTCAAATACCCATCGAGAAATTTGAAGGATTTAGAGGTAGAATTGTGAAATTATGTTTCCATGAGAAAATTGGGGTTCTTGAGCATGTTGTGTTTAATTGATGAGCATGTTAGTTTCTAAAGCTTGGATTTTGTTTAAGAATGCTTACACATGCTATGTTGGAGTTAGTAGAAGTGTTATTGTGTGGTTTGGTGAAGATTTTTCTTTCAAGCATTTCTACAAACACTTGGTGAGCATGATTTTTGTGATGAAAGTGAGAGAAAATTGTTGGTATTTGAGAAAATTAAAGAAGAATTGTGGTTGTATGTGAATGAGCATAAGAAAGTTCATGTCTTGACTTGAATTAAGTGTGAAAACTTGATGTTTAATTGATAGAAGTCACATGCAATGTATAATTCTTTGATAATTTGAAGAATATCATTAATTTTTGTTGTTGTGCTCATTTGTAGGATGTCTAGGAAAAGATCGAAAGGAGAGAGCTCTAGAAGGGAGATGAGTGTGGATGATCTATGTACAGAAAAGTGTGGGGTATGGCCATCGAAACTAGGAATTGATTTTGGAGATAGAGGGAAGGAATACGTGGAGGCCTTTGCTAAGATAATAAACACCACAAGTAGGCCAACACGATATCCGGATGAAGCGTGCATGGTGAGAATGGGTATAAAAGAAGATGTGCACGAGTTGTTCGACAACGTAGGATGGGAGCACATTCTACTTATTAAAAGGGAGTCGTGGATGAAGTTCATAGTGGAGTTCATGTCCACTATTGAATTGAAGGAGGAAAGAAGAGGAACTCCCATCGGAATATCATTTCGGATGGGAAATGAAGATCAAGAACTCTCGTTTGATGAGATTAATGAGATGTTTGGAACGGTGATGAATGTGGCGCCCACCACCCCTCAAGAAATGAAAGGATTTGGGGAAGAAGATTTTTGGATTAGATTGACCCGGAGGGATATGAATGATCGGCCCAAGTATGATCCGAGCCACTCAAAGGCTTCACTCATCCGGAACCCGGTGTTCCGATACGCTCACCGAATCCTCTCAAACATTGTATTTGGAAGGTTCGAGGCGGGTGCTGTTAGGAGGGATGAGTTGTACGTACTATGGTGCATGGTGAGAGGGAAACCTCTTAACATGGGCGCCTTTGTAGTGGAGCAATTGTTGAGGCATGTCAAAAGAGATGTCTCGAATTTCATGTTGGGAGGCATTGTCACAACGATTGCCGAGAATTACGGGTTGGAACTTGAGAGTTCAAAGTCTCTTAAAGGTGGATCACTCCTAGACTTGGGATTGATGGAGAAGATGAGGATGTTGAAGTTCGACGAAAGGAGAAGAACTTTCGTTTTCTTACAAGAGGACGAGAGTGTATTTCCATTGCCATATCGGGGCTTGACTTCACATCGGAGGGTCGAGAATTGGGACATGGGTTCCCCACAACACCACCAAGTTATGAACGCATATGCAAATGGACGAAACGTCCCGGATCTTTTCATTCAGTTACCTCCTAGAGGAACCAATGTTGAGGCAATTGAGGGTCCACCTAGTCCTCCACATCGTGATAGGGGTGAATCGTCTTCAAGGCAGTTCAATCATGAAGCTCCATCCCCTACTCAGAACATGCCTAGAAATCTTGGTCAAGTCTACACGAGGGGTACGAGTGGTGTAGGGAATCTAGTACGAAGTATTGATGGATTGACTGCGTCGATGAGAGATATGAGAACGAGCTTTGACGAGAGATTCACAAACATGGAGAACGAATCGAGAAGCTTGCGCACCACGGTGGAGGATGGAATGAGAGAGTTACGAGACCAACAACAAGCTTTCAACTCGTGGATCATGCAATATGGTTTCCCGGGAATGCAACCACCACCTCATTGAGAGGAATGTGTGGTTAAGCTCTCCTTACCCTTTATCTTTTCCATTCCCTTTATGCTTTGTGTTCAATATGTACTCTAATTAATTCCTTGAGATTTGTAATATTTGATGGATGATTGTTACTGTTTTGAATTATGTGTGAGTCGGGATGTGTGGTGAATGAATGTTTAAGATTGTGTTTGGGTTGTAAATTGTTGAATGGTATAATCATTGAGACACATTTGATGATGGTTTGTGGTGAATTTGATTCCTTGAATGTGTACATGATTGGAATGAATCATCTTGTTTATGTTGTAGTCATCTATTCGTCTATGGATGTTTTGCATACACAATGAGTGATGTGTGATGATGATTGATGAATGATTGAGTATTAAATGAACCGGTGAGAGTTGAGCTTTGAACCAAACATTAGTCCGGTTTATTTCATTCTAGAGTGGATCAATTCATTGCTTGTTTTTCTAGAACTTGCCCAAGTTCTTGCTTGAGATCATACTTGTGTGATACTTTGAGATATGATGTAGGCCATCTTTCGTACTACAAGTCACTTAGCCATATTTTTCCAATAACTAAAGAAATCTTCCGTAGTTAGCCCGTTTGAGCTTGAGTTCCATTCTCTTGGCAACCTACAATGTTTAACCATTTAGCTTTTTTGAGCTTTTGATGCCCAATTCTAGTGGAGAACAAAAAGAGAGTGGTAAAACATATGCTTAAGTACCTTTGGTTTGAGGAGAAAAATTGGAAAGGTTGTGAAAAGAGAGAAAAAGATGGAAGGGATGAGAAAATGAGAAAATAAAAAAATTTGAGAAAGAAAAGAGGGACAATGAGCCCCAAGTGCTTTAGAAGAAAATAAATTGAAAGGTGAAGTGATTGGCTACAAAAGAGGAGGAGATGATTGCATGTGAGAAATTTGAATGAAAAGTGAGAATGAAGGTGTGCAAACCTTATGAGCATAAGCTTGATGTGTTGAAAAACAACTTTCGTTCTCCACTAGACGAGTCACTTCCTCCATATTCATCATACCCCGTCCAAAGAGCCAACGTTACGTCCTTGGTTAAGACTTATTGATCTCATAGTTGAACATGTTGTGGTGGAAAGATGGTAGAGCTTGGGCAAGCTTATGGTAATTGCAATGCGTGATTTGATTGATGAGTGTCTATTATCCTTAATTTGTTTGAGTGTTTGAGAGAAACACTATATCTTGTGAGTTGAACTTGAGCATTTGGATATTGTCATCACCATCACTTGTTATTGTATGTTGAGCATATGTGGGGTAACTAGATTGATCTTCAATATTGAACTTGTGATAATTTTTGAGAATGTATCTTGAGGAAGAAGAATTCATTTCATGTCATTTGATACGTGGGATCTTTCATTGATTATCTATTTGCAATCGTACAACCTCTTGCTTGTATTCTTTTGTTACTCGGGGACGAGCAACGGTTTAAGTTTGGGGGAGTTGATTCGGGTGGAATTTACACGTTTTAGATGCATATTGGAAGCTCATTTGATGTTGATTTCATGGAATTATACATTGAATATGATTGTTTAAGCCGAAATGAGAGATAGGTTGTGTTTTGTCGATTTTGTAGGAAATACGATGGAATTTGGAGCAAAACACATACCACAAGTGATCGGACCGGAAATAGGAGTGCACGGTTGGATTTGTCTCGCGAAACGGAGTGGATTAGCCAAAGGAATCGAGTCAATCCGACATCCGAGGCGAAGATTAGACAAGGAAACGAGAGGACGTGCCAAAAGACAACACACGGCCGGGTAGACACCACACGGCCGGGTAGAATCGACCCGGCCGGGTCATTTCAACTCGGCCAAGGTGCGAAATGGAGTTGGTTCGTATTTGGCCCGAGTGGAACCCACCCGGCCGGGTGGGATTCGACCCGGGCAAAGCCAAAAATGAAGCATGATCGTATTTCGCCCGGGTGAAACCCACCCGGCCGGGTGGATTCGACCCGGGCAAGGCTAAAAAAAGAGTTGGTTCGTATTTTGGCCGGGTGGCATGCCCGGGTGGGAGCCACCCGGCCGGGTCACATCCATTTCGGGGGTTTTTGGCCATTTTCTCCGATTTCGAAGGGCTAAAGTGCAAAAACTCATTTTTGGAATTATTGCAACATATAAAAGGAGCCCTATTTCAGTTTTTGGGAGATACACAACACCTTGGAGAGCAATTCACACACAATCACACATAGTTATAGGTGTTTTTCATATTTTTGCAATTTCATTTCATAGATAGCTTAGATTCTTGTTTAGTTTGAGAATTCAAGTGAAGATTTCCATTGGGCTTTGTAAGTAATTGAAGTTTGTAGCTACATTTCAAGTTTTAAGGTGATATCTCTTTAATTCTAATTTCAATTTCCCAATTCTCTTATTTCTTATCTTCAATTTCTTAATTGTTATGGGTTTTGTGATTTCTTGCATTCTAGCCATGGATTTCTATCTTAGAACCATGGGCTAAGTCTTAATTGCCTAGGGTGTTGAAGTTTTGGTGGTTAAGTGGTGTAATTATGGATTAATTGCATGATTAGCTTAGGAATTGGGTGTATATGCTTCTAGTGTGGTAATTTGCATGATTCAATTGGTTAATTCACCCTATTAGCTAGCGTTCTTAGTTGTGTCGATTTCAACGACCGTATTGGGTTGCATGATTAGGAATGTGTGTATGAGCTTGAATTAATCGATTAGAATTAACATAGTAATTAGCTACACCGACCGGGGGTTAGTTGCTTAGATAGACGACGCTAGACACTAGTTGATTAGAGGTCGTCTATTAGATTAGTGAAAGGGCGTCTCATAAACATTAGTAACCGTGTTGAACGTGTTTATGAGACACTATCCTAAGATCTTATGGCATTGATTAGACGATATAATTGCTAGTTAATGCACGTGTTCACCTAGGCCTCACAAGGGATTGGTCGACACACACGAGTGATAGCCTTTAGCTCTACCCAACGCATTAGGTTTAATTTGTGTATTTTTGCCCAATAATTCACCACACAACCTACAAAATGGATACACCCGAGGCAATACCTTCTCACCTTGCACTTTCGAAAGGAAGTTAGATATCGTGTTATTGCTTTTGTTCGTTTCTTCGTGTTTAGTTCATCTAGTTTAGTACTTGTTTTTATATTCCCGAAAATCCAAACAAACAAGCTTAGTTACTACAATGGCATGATAACTTGCAACTTTAGGGATTCATTGGCACTTAATTAAATCCTTGGAACGAAAATATACTTGGGAAAACTTATCCAAAAATACGAACAAGTCAAGTAGCAGTGTGAAAAGCGGCGACTAGGGTTGGGCGACCATGCTCCAGAATGTAAAGACCGCGACTACGCCTGCCGCGAGCTAGAGGTTCCTTGGTTACTCGGTTCTGAACCACAATTGAACGATCAGAGAAAACAACGTCGATAGGATAATCGGAAGTTAGTTTGCTTATGGATAATAATTTTTTAGTGAGATGGGGAACAACTAGAACATCCAATAAGCGAAATTTATCATGAGCACGATAAGAACCAGTGTGAGTAATGAGGATAGAGGTACTGTTTGCGACAATAACATGATCATTACCATTATAAGGTGTGAGATCATCCATATCAGTGGAATCTGGAGTCATGTGGGCAAAAACACCGGTGTCGAGAAACCAATCTGAACCGGAAGAAGGAGCAACCGAGCACTATGACTTGAAAGCCTGAGCGAGGTTGATAGGTGGCTGAGGCGAGCGAGCATACCTCTCGAGACAGCGACTAGCACAGTGGCCCGATTGGCGACAAATCTGGCATGTAGGAATAAAGGACTGTTTGCCCCGATTGCCTTGCTGGGCAGAGGAATGGCGACCACCGGAGGTAGCAGGTGGGCGACCACCGTGACCAGTGGGGCGAGCACTTTTGATTTGACATAAAGATACATCCACCCCTACCTCTCAATCCTTATCCAAACACAATTTAAATACAATTACTCCTTCCGTCCCTGAAAAACTTGCATTTTATGGAACAAAGTTTTTTAAAAAGTGTAATAATTAGAGTCTTGAAGTTAATTTTATAAAAGTTTATATATAAAATAAATAGAATAGTTTGATTGAGTGTATGGTGGACCCTAAAATATATTGCATTAAGGGTAAATATGTATATATTATGAGGGTGAATATGCAAACTTTTAAGGGACAAAGGGAGTACTATTCATGAATTGCCTAAATCCACTTTTGTCAATATCAATTTCAATTCAATCCACCACCTTCATTTTTAAAACTTCCACCATCCTCTAACCCCTGTCACCGAACATCACCACTAGCTACAAACATTGTTGTCTTCACAGCAGCCCAATGCCACCGCTCTCTCTTTCTTGCATCCATTTCAAATTCATCATCGATTTTCAGTAGTTTTTCTCGTAGGTGTTTGGATCAACGACTTGATCTTTTAACGACATCGCTCGTGCGGTGATCGATTGATAGATTGATTTGTAAATCCCCTTCTTTTCTCTGTTTTATTTGTAGTTTTTTTGTTCTTAGTTTGTAGCTTTAGTTTTCCTTTTGTTTTTCTTAGTTCTTAGCTTGATGTTTTTCTTTTTTCATTTGCGAGTTTTTTCATGCCATGTGCATTTCTCCTCCCTAAGGTTATTTTTATTTTGAGAATTTTAGAATTCGCATTTTAAATTTTAGTGAATTTTAAAATTTTAATGACTTGTATGTTTTGTGTTTATTTTAAAATTTAAGTAGTGTATGATTTGTCTTTATGATATACTCCCCCCGTCCCATAGAAATTTGCACACTTTCCATATATGGATGTCCCATACTAATTTGCACATACACTCCATAAAAGAAAATATCTTCATAACCCTCACCCTCAAAATATACTCTTATTTACTCATATGTCATTACTTTTCCACACTCAATCTACCTTTTAATTTACTTTATTCACAAAACTTTAAAAAATTACCCCTCAAAACATCACTCATTACACATTTTCTTACACATCTCTTAAATTGTGTGCCATCCCAGGTGTGCAAATTCCTTTGGGACGGAGGGAGTATGACTTATGGATGGTTATATGATTTATAAATATCTATATGGGATTCAAAAGTAGAACATGTGTTAGATTTCAAAATTTCAAATTCACATTTTAAATCCCAAAATAAACATATCATTAGGGACGTTTATGTGTCTTATGCAATTTCTCTTCCTTTTCTTGGGTCTTGACTTGTTCGTGTTTGTTCGTCATCTAGTTCTTGTTGGTTGATGGATCTTTACCTTTTTTCTCTCTAATTTTCTTAGTGCACGAGTACCTTAGTGTGATGTTTTTCTCGTTACAAGAATGAAGATTTAGTCTCCAGTCATGATAAAAAGGTTGCACTTGTCTCCCATTTCCTCACGATTGAGGAAGGGCAGCTCTCCTGATTGATTTGTCTTGGGTTATAGATCTAGCATGTAGATATTTTCCGATTCTTATATAATGATCTTGTAACCCCTTGAAAAAGTAATTTAATTCAATATCTACTACAGTTAAAATAGGTATGGAAATACTAGAAAAAATATGTTTCACTTGAAATTAATACAAATTGCATAAAATGTATTATGTACACTAAAAGTGTGTGCGTGCACGTGTTTATCAGAGGTGTTGTCTTAAAAATGTCGGAACAACTAAGACAACAATTAAAGCAGTGGAAATTAAAAAACACGAGACAACAAAGTATCCAAAACTTTGTATAGACTATGAATACGTCTATACGGTTTCACTAAAATATAATTAGTAAAACGGAAGTCAAAAACCTCTTCGAGGTCGGCAATCCAATTTACACGATGTTGGCGAACCCTTAGAATCTAGAACAAATTTTATGAAATTGCCTCTCAATCTTTACCTAACATAAACACTTCTAGATTCAACAAAATGTACTAAACTAATTGATAGAGATTACAATTAATCTACACGAAACGAGAGAGGAGACAATGATTTTCCTAATACTAAATACACGAATGCACTCGATAACTTTAGTCTTGATAAGTTTTTCTTCTCTCTAATATTTGAGTTGCAGATCGACTTCAACATGATCTACAACGGAGTAGAAAACACAGATTTTCCAAAAGACTAGAAGCGTCACGCTTTCGATATTCTAGTAATGTAGTGTGTCGTTTTTCTCCTCAAGTATTTGTGTTGAAGCTGCCTCTATTTATAGGAGATAAATATTCTTCAACCTTCAACTTCTCTAGATCATACACGCATGATCTAGATAACTTCCCCCACAACTTTTAGACTTTAGGTAACTTCTTAACCTCCAAGTATGTTTGTAATTCTCTCACTCATTATGCAATTTGCATTGACCTGGGCAACTGAAACGTCTTCTAACTGCATCAAAGGAACATTAAAATCAACATAGAAAAATCGGAGTTAGAGCGAATTATGATGTTGGCCAAAGTGGTGGAACATTATGCACATCACGGGTACAACATCTACAATATCAGCAACAACCTTTTAGAAATGTTTGAAAAATCTAATTGACTATATGATGCTACCTCCCTTTTAGGTCTATACATATAATCTCCTAAACGAAATACGTATGATACATATGTTGATTGGGTCTACAAGTCTACAACAATCTATCATACTTTTGCATTAGTCATCTATTAATTGACAACGTTTTTAACTGCATGCAACCTCCATAGATCAGTTTTTACATGATCTATAACCTCTTCCACAAACTCCTTAAAAGTAGGTAACTTCCATGTATGCTCTTTAACAACTATGCAACTGTTTGACCTGGTAACTTCCACGTCTTCAATCTTACATACAAGGACATTAAGAACAACATTTAAAATCGAAGTTAGTGTTAGGAGAAAGGCGAATTATGATGTTGACCAAAGTGATAGAACAGTTTGCACATCACCGACACAACATCAACATACACATTATGTGCACCCTAATTAATAGTACTTTTATCCATCCAAACAGGAACAGACCGAAGCTTTAAAATTCCAAAATAAATGAGGATTTAAAATCTATAAGATTTTAAAATTTAGACTTAAAACATGGATTTAGTTTTAAAATTTAATTTAACACCGGTTCTACTTTTAGATTTTAAAATCTGAATTTAAAATTTTACTCTATAAATACATATAAATTATACAAAAGTCAATTTTATAAATCTTTACAAACCCTATAAGGATACATATACACTCTATATAACACTTATATAGATACCTGTAAATCATGTAACATAAATTAAATATTAACCTACTTAAATATCAAAACAAACACACACCATAACAAGTATTAAGAATTAGAATCCACTAAATTTTGAAATTCTTTAAATTCCAAAACAAACTCACCCTAATAGTGCAAGAGTTTTTAAATAAATGCATTATACTCCATCTTATTCAAAATGTAAGTAATTTTAGATAAATGCACACATATTAAGAAAACTATTAACTCTCTTCATTCTTAATTAATTTTTTGAATTCTACGCTATCATTGAAGACTATTACTTTCTCAACCACTTTGATATTTTCCAAAACGATTTATCCATCGCTTAATTTGACATTTTTCGATAAAACCTAGGGTTCCAGAGGGGATTGGGGAAGGTTTGATAAACCTGGTATCTTCGAGCCCCCGATCAGCGAGAAGCTAGTAGATCTTCACCCCGTATGTCCACCTGAGGAAAATGAAGGCGACCTCGGACGATATCCCTAACCCAATCCCGAAACTGATGGGCTACCTACACCTCGCACTCCACAGCCGATTAACACCTCACTAAGCGCCCATGTTCAGGTGAACCTCGAGCAAATAAGCTACTCCCCACTAGGCATACACCTGAATATCCCCGAGCATAACTTCCAAGGAAATGGGGACGGGGATGTTGAAGTAGGGGGAGGGACAACCTAGTCAGATATCCTCAAACCCCTAAAAGTCAATATGAGCTTCAAAGATTCTACATGCTGCACGGGGAGAGACACAGTAGGGTTCAGAGGCAAATAGGTACAAAGAAATCTGATTCAGATTGAAGATGGTGGGAATCTTAATCTCATTACGTCGGACAGCGAACAAGAGTGCAGAAACGAAGAAGGAAACGAATACAATCGGACAAATAAATGCAAAAAAGCTAGGAGGAAGGGAATGAGGAAAATTCAGCGGAAGAGAGAAGTACTACTCAAACAGAAACAGTGGACAACCTTTGCTCGGGGGATGTCTGAATCTTCATCAAAACCAAAAGAACGAGGAGCCAAATTGACGGAAGGGGAAAAAATCAATCAAATCCCAACCCACAAAACCTTCTCGGACCAGAAGAGATATGAGAGTTAGGGAAACACCCGAGGGCTATAAATGACAAGAACGAAAAGGAATTTCTGGGAAAATTAAGAGCGATGCAACAGAAGGACGAGTAAGAGAGGAAAACCGCCAAACCAAATATTGTCTAATGAAGATCCTATCATACAACATCAGAGGACTAGGGGGAAGACTCAAGAAACAGGAGGTGAGAGAGCTGGTCACAAAATTCAACCAAGATATGGTTTGTTTACAAGAAACCAAGTATACCGACTACACAAAGTTGAGCATTGGCTCTGTGTGGGGTGTTGGAGATATCGGTTGGGCTGCTAAGAATGCAGTCGGAAGAGCAGGATGAATCGTGAGCATCTAGAACAAGGAGAAATTCGAGGTAATCAGCGATTGGAACCTAAAGAGAGCTATCGACATTGAAGGGAGATGGGTGGAAAATGAGAATCATCTGGTGGTGGTAAACTTTACAGCCCTTGCGACATCAGGGGTAAAATAACTCTTTGGGAAGCCATCTTAGGAAAAATCAGAAACAACAATAACCAAAGCTGGTGTCTGATTGTGGACTTCAATGAGGTTCAGAGCGCATTCGAGAGAAGAGGAAGAGCAATTTATGCACCAAGCGCTAATAGTAAGAAATTCGAAGATTTCATTTCAGAGGTAGGCCTTAACGAAATTCAGTTGGCAGGAAGAAAATTCACATGGTCCAGACTCGACGGTAAATGTTGCAGTAGGATTGATAGAGCTTTTGTCTTTGACGATTGGGTGGGTGATTGGGGCGACAATACTCTGCAGGGTCTGGATAAGAACAGTTCCATCACTGCCCAATTTTTCTACACAAAAGATTACAAAACTGGGGCCCCAAACCATTCTGTATCTTCAATTCATGGTTCTCCTACCCCGATTTCTGCGCTCACATACAAGAGAAATGGGATGGGTACGCGGTGACTGGTACTGAATGCTTCAAATTCAAAGAGAAACTAAAGAGATTGAAGTCTGATAATAAGGAGTGGTGTTCCCAGAATATTAACAAGGCAGAAATAAAACTCAAGGAAGCAAGGATGGAAATGGACGCGCTGGACATAATTCAAGAAGATAGGGATCTCTCGAAGGGGGAAATAGAGCGAATGAAATCGGCTAGAAGTACAGCTTGGAAAATTAGGAAATCAAAGGACACCAATTATGTCCAGCACGTCCATTTCCATCCTTGCTTCCTTGAGTTTTATTTCTGCCTTGTTAGTATTCTGGGAACACCACTCCTTATTATCAGACTTCAATCTCTTTAGTTTCAAAGGACAGCGGCGACGGCTAATCCCCCACCAGTCCCGACTCGCCCTTCGTTTTCCCGACCGATGATAAAAAGTCCAACCAGACTTCCACTTCCAGGAAAATGGTATGTTATTTTGAAATTCCTTTTCCTACTTTTTTTTTAATTTTCCTTTAATTTATTTCCGGATTTGTTTTTAGAATAGATTGTTTGTAATTGTAATTGTACCTCTCTCGTCTACGAATTTCGCACAAGAATTTAAAATCTTGATTATTGATTGATATCCAGTCAAAGAAGAATTACTTGGATGTGATTGAAGAGTTAACTCAGGAAAACGGCCTTCTTCGAGGGGTAAGTTCGTAACTTCACTTTCTCTATACATACTACAAAAATTCCCTTCTTTTGTTTGTGGCACATTATCTTGATTATTATTTGCCTTGTCTCACACTACAAGAGATTGGGAATGTGAAGAAACGCTGCTCCAAAATCAAGGCTTATAATTCACAACTTCAAACAATTAAACTAAAGGTAGTATTTTTTATTTTTATATACTCGATTTTGCATAGTCTCTATTTAAATTGAATTAATCATATTTTATTTATCAATTGAATTATTTGATTATTGATACAAGGTTGTCAGCGGACGGAAGAATGTTAGAATTACAGATCCAACGGCGCAGGAAATTTAGTGCCCGGTCGGCCCAATTCAGTGGATAAGAGAGGGAGACACCAATTCTTCTTACTTCTACAAATACATCAATGCTAGGAGAGCCGGCAATAAGATCGAAGGATTGTTGATAGATAACATGTGGACTAACGATGCACCGAAGGTCAAAAGTGAAATATTTGAGCACTTTAGAGCACAATTCTCTAAGGCACCATATGTTAGACCACTAATCAAACACCTGGTGACCAAGAGGCTCGGAAGGGCTAAAAACGTTAGTCTCACGACCCCTTTTAATGAGGTAGAAATTTAGGAAGCGATCTAGAGCTGCGGAGGGAATAAGAGTCCTGGCCCTAACGGATTCACTTTCAAATTCATCAAAAGAATGTGGAATACTATCAAAGGTGATATAATCAGAGCCTTGGATGAATTCCATCAATGTGGCAAGATCGTCAAAGGCGGCAATCCAAGCTTCGTAACCCTCATTCCAAAAAAGAATGGATCGTCCCTCATTAGAGACTATCGCCCTATCTCTCTGATCAGATGCATTTACAAAATTCTTACCAAAGTCATTACTAACAGATTATCAATGGTGATAGGAGGCGTGATATCCGACAACCAAAATGCTTCTGTGGGCAACAAGCAAATTCTGGACAACATTCTTGTTCTCAATGAGTCGCTGGATTTCATCAAAAGGGAAAAATCGGACGGAATTCTATTCAAAGTAGATTTTGAAAAAACTTACGATTTGATATTTTGGGAATTCATTGATGAGATGATGGAAGGGAAGAATTTCAATTGGAAGTGGAGAAAATGGATTCGCAGGTGTCTCTCATCGGCCTCCATGGCTATCTTAGTGAATGGGAGCCCTACTAACGAATTCCAACTCGAAAGGGGTATGCGTCAAGGCGACCCCCTATCCCCCTTTTTGTTCCTCATTACAGCCAAAGGTCTCAGTTGTTTAATGCAGAAAGCCGTGGACATTGATAAATTCAAGTGTTTGGAAATCGGTCGTCATAAAACGTGGGTCAGTCACCTTTAGTTTGTAGACGATACAGTGCTCCTAGAGAGAACGCAAAACTAATAAAGGGAGTTTTAAGGCTTTTTGAGCTAGCGTCAGGGCTTAAAGTTAATTACTCCAAGAGTTCATTATACGGAGCGGGAATCAGCAATGAGAATCTCTTATTTTTCGCTGATATCATCGGGTGTTCCCCGGGATCTATCCCGTTCTCATATCTCGGCCTCCCTATTGGTGCTAACCCTAGACGCAGTGCAATGTGGAAGCCTCTTATTGACAGACTCCGAAAAAGCTATCGGGTTGGGCTACGAGACATATGTCTCTCGGTGGACGAATCATCCTCCTGAACTCGGTGCTCACGGCCATGCCTCTTTATTACATATCCTTCTTCAAAATTCATGCGAGTGTTGCCCACTCCATCAAATGCATCCAAAGGAATTTCCTGTGGGGAGGCAACGATAATTGTAGAAGATTAGTGTGGGTGAGATGGGAGAGTGTTTGCAGAAGCAGATCATCAGGTGGTCTAGGTGTTAGAGACCTAAACCTATTCAATAAAGCATTATTATGTAAGTGGGTGTGGAGATGGTCCAAGGAAAAAGAGGCCCTGTGGGTCAGAATTCTAAAATATAGATATGGATACTTCAACTCGAATGGTACGGACGAATCCAACCAATCCATTTGGTGGTGCGACATCAGTAAAATTATTGGTGGACCAGCGGGCTCTCTATTTTATGATAACTTGAAATTTAAAATGGGTAGGGGTTCGTCGGTCAGATTTTGGCTTGACCTATGGCTTGACGACAAGAAGTGTCTGAAAGAGAAATTCTACTTTTTATATTTAATATCTACGAACAAGAGTATTAAAAACTTTTTCTCACAGGATGGGGAAAGTTGGGTTTTCAATTAGAATAGGTCATTTAATGCTAACAATTATGTGGAGTTTGTTTCTCTGTGGCTTTGCATTTGCAGGTACAGGTTGGATATGAATAAAGAGGATTCGCTCGTCTGGAAAGGGGCAAAACCGGGCAGTTCAGCACTAGAAGCATGTATTGCAGATTGGCCGATCAGACAGAGACAGAAGCCGATACGGCTGTGAACTGGGCAAGCGTGTGGTGGAAAAGTATCCCAATCAAGGTCTCGACATTATATGGGAAGGGTCTTCACGGTAGAGTGGTTACGGCTAATAATTTGATGCGAAAGGGTATCAATCCGGAGGGAATGAGTAGCACTTGCCCACAATGCAAAGTTAGTTCGGAATCTGTGCAACACTTGTTTTATACGTGCACTACGTCCCTGTTGGTGTTGGAGGACATTCTCAAATGGATTGATGGCAGAATGCTCTCTTCGACCAACCTGGGAGAGCAGATGGAATGTAGGGGTGTAAACGAGCCGAGTCGAGCCGAGTAGTGCTGAGCTCGAAACTCGACTCGATTGTTATACTCGAAGCTCGATACTCGACTCGACTCGGTCGAGCCTAAAATTTTGAAGATCGAGCTCGACTCGATAAGAAACTCGAGCTCGGCTCGACTCGACTCGATTACCTATATAATTTTCAAAATTAATTTTAAAACATATTTTTTCTAAAATAAACTCGAGCTCGACTCGGCCCGACTCGACTCGATTACTCGTATATAAATATAAATTATATATTAATGGTAAAATAATAAATATTGTTCAAGCTCGATTAGACTCGCGAGCCTTTCGAGCCGATTACTTATGTGCTCGAACTCGAACTCGGTAGCTACTCGAGTAGCTCGAAACTCGACTCGACTCGATTAACTTCGAGTCGATTTCGATCTTTTTTCGAGTCGAGCACGAGTAGCTCGCGAGTAGGCTCGACTCACTTACACCCCTAGATGGAAGAATTTCGCAATTTTGGGAAGAAGGCCATCAATAGGAAGATACTTAGCCTCATTTGGCAATGCACTATATGGAAAATTTGGAGGAATAGGAATAACCTGATTTTTAACGAGAAATCGTCGTCGGCGGAAGAGATATCGGATAGTATTAGATTTAAATCTTGAAAATGGTTGAAGGCACACAAAATTATTGATTCTTCATTCTTTGATTGGGAAAAGGAACCGTGGATGTGTATCCCTGGCTAATTACTAGCATAGTTATGCACCTTTTCACCTTGACACACATTGTAATCTTATCATACCGATGTAAACGGGTTCGAGTACCCCTTGTACTTATATAGAATACAAAGCACCATCTTTACTTTTAAAAAAAAAAAAAAAATCATTACCTTTTAACTATCATCCTCAACCTTAAACATCTTAATATTACACTACATGCATATTATTTTTCTATGTAAATTCATCTTTTTTGTTTTATCACTCCAGTTAATCATTTACCCCGTAAAAAAGTAATGTTATCCATTTAAATATTACTCTAATAAACAACACATATCTTAAAATTTGTGCAAACAGAAAATGTCAGATCGAATAAGAGATGAAGTGTACTATTTAAATAATTTTAAATAAGTTTTAAGATAATTAAAAAAAAACGTAATTAATGAACATTGAAAAATATAAAATGAAATTTAAATGGTACATTGTGTGAAAAAACTAAAATGGTATAGGCAATTTGAACGGGAGCAAGTAAGCGCTTATACGTTTCATTAAAGCCACGGCTAAATGCACCTCTTTTTTTATATTTTCAACCCAGCATAATTTATTTTTTGAAGTTTTGAGTGAATAAATTGTACTACCTTCTTACTGAGTTCACCCGCCCCAAAAACATAAAAATATATATTTGATGTATTCATTTCTCCTTCTCAAAATTTCGTCAGAAAAAAATTGAAACTAGTGAACAAATTTGAATATAAACTTGGAGGAGGGATTCGTTCTGGATTTCAATTGTTGAAAAACGGAGTTTTCAGTTCACATATATAAGTGTTATTTATATTTTATTAAGCATAGTTAATTTTTTGTGCATTTGATTATTATTTATGCTATTATTGTTTATTTAGTCATATTGTTGCACGATTGTGGTGTTGAAATGAATATATGTGTGTTATAGTTTGTTCCCGAATTTTTTAAAACTACTTCGTAAAACAAGTAACTAAATTTTTTAAATAAGTATTTAATGAAAAGGTCCGTGGCTAACCCGCCAAGTCCTCAAACCGTCTTTGGATTGGGTTGAGTAGTTTTTAGCACGTACTCGTTGCGGGCTGAACTGTCGAAGCTCACAAAATGATGGGTCGAGATGGATTGTGGACCGTTCCGTCCCGCTAATCTATTTTGATAGCTCTAGTCAAATGTGGGTGTACATACGTGGGTGGCTTTGACAAGGGTTTTAATATTGAGGAAGTTTGAATGGAGAAAAAGGATGTATACGACTATATGAGCGGTTAAAGTGTGAGAGAGTGGATAAGTATGAGAGGATAATTGTGATACCCCTCCATCCCAAAATTATGGTCTCATTTAATTTTTTACACATAGTATTATTTATTATAAATAAAATTTTAAATTTTACTTATAAACTTGTAAATATATGGAATTGTAAAACTTTTTTCCTATATTAAATATTTATTAAATATAGTAGCAATTTTCATTATACACATTCTCTAAATGAAATAAAATTATATTTGAAGACAAAGGGAAATTTTTTTTGTCCTTTAAGTTGTACCAATTCTTATTTTTATCTTCTAAATTTTTCGAATTTGAAATTAGTTCCTTATGTTTATAAATTTTTTTATTTTAATCCTCTAAATTTTTCGAGTTTGAAATTAATTCTTATGTTTACAAATTTTAAGATTTTAGTCCTTATTACTTACAATCGAAGGTAAACATCATGTAATTATCTATAAATCGTTGGTTTTATCGTTTACTTGCACATTGAGTCTCAAATCGCGTAGCTGCAAATAAACGATAAAGTCAACTATTTGCATGTAATTTGTATGATGTTTGTCTTCAATTTCAGGTAATAAAGACTAAAATTTTAAAATATAAAAAATTAATTTTAAAATTGAAAAATTTATAGAATAAAAATCTTAAAATTTATAAACATTAGAAATTAATTTCAAAAAGTGGAAACCACGTGAAGGAACAAAAATATGTATTTTTCCGAAAGACAAATAAAAACAGATTACGGACCATAATTTTAGGATGAAATAGGGGTGAACCGTGAACTCAAAATCAATGTATTTGTTAGGAATTAATATACAAAAATTAATTCCCACCCTCACTATAAGTTCGGACTTTTAGATGAGACGGAATTCTTTCATGGTATCAGAGCAAACCGGGCAAAACGATCTGGGTTCGATTCCTGTTGGAAGCACTCCACCCATTTAAATTGTCCACTCGATGGGCCTCCTCCCCAAAAAGGGTAAGAGGTGTTAATCCGGCCCACGAGTGAGGGGGAGTGTTAGGAATTAATGGGGAGTGTTAGGAATTAATATACAAGAATTAATTCTCACCCTCACTACAAGTTCGGACTTTTAGATGAGACATAATTCTTTCAGTATTTAACTACAAGTTGGCCTTTCACAAATTGTAAAAGTGTGTTCGGTCGTGTACATGATTGATTGGATCTAAATCCATGTAATTCCAGTTGTCAAATGCACTCACGTTCTTTGAATCTGATGCAACATGTAGGTCCCACTAAATTTAATTCTTTTATACAGCCTGGAATTTCCACCCTATTTCATCTGGCATCCCTTTTATGCATTCGTCGGTCACTCCCATACTAATTAGATTCTCTGTTTATATAAATGTGGCCTATACTCGTACTTTGAAATAAATTGTTACTCCTATTTTCATAAAAAAGATTAATTTAATATCGTGTGAGCCATTGGCTCACATATCAGATATTAAACTGATAATATGGGAATAAATGGTCAAATCCTTCAAATGCATCTTCCAAAATTATGGAGTAACAATTAATATAAGCTCTATTTTGCATTTTTTAAATCCTTTGACGCATAATAAAATATTAGTAATAATTATTTCAAGTGGTACTGTAAATCTGGAATATAATCTATGCAATTATTTTTGCACTTTAATTATTGGAAAGTCTTACTTTCACGCATTAGAAAAAAAAATCTTCCTAAATTTCACCCCACAATATTAATAAATTTATATAAAATATCATTACTTTTAGATCCACAATTACACACATGAGTTAACTCTTTTATTTATTTACACTCCCAAAAGAAATTTGGTCTTTATTTTTGTTTCAAAAAATTTATCAGTTTTTCCTATTTTTATTGCAGAATTTCCTAAATTGTCCTATATAATTTATACCATATCATTTTTAATTGAACATGTTAATGTTTGTGCACTAAATATAAAAATAATCCTAAAACTACTTATTATTCAATTTTTTTTAAATATATGTGTCACATAAAAGGAAAGTAATCCTAGGACTGACCGACTGAGGGAGGGAGCAAACGAGAGTAAAAAGTCAAATTCTTGAAATGCCATGTTCCAAATTATTTAAAGCAATGAATATAAAATGAAGTTTGCAGTTTTGAAATGCTGGTCCACATAGACAGAACCATTTCTTTAAAGTCCAGTTGAGATTAAAATTATTATGTGCAAGAAGAGAGTGCATAAAAGCATACCCCCCCTGTTTCTTGTCAATCAGAAATTACTACTATTACGAAAATGGAAAGAGGGGCTTCCCTTTTCGCCTCTCTTATCTTGATCCCGTTTCTAGTCACACCATTTTCAGCTGCGGACACAAAAGGCTCCTTCGATGACAATTTCAGCAAGAGCTGTCCGGAGACCAATTTCAAGACCTCCGAAGACGGCCAGATCTGGTACCTCTCCCTCGATCAAAAAGCTGGTTGTGGGTTTCAGACGAAGCAGAGTTACAGATTCGGGTGGTTCAGCATGAAACTTAAGCTCGTCGGAGGAGATTCCGCTGGAGTCGTCACTGCTTTTTATGTGAGCCTTGATTTTATATTAATTAAAGATTTTTTTATTGAATCGATTGAGTTTTTATGGTATAAATTTGTTGCGTGCAGATGTGTTCGGAATGTTCGGAAGACGGTGTAGGGGCGACGAGAGATGAAGTGGACATTGAGTTCCTAGGGAATAGAACAGGGCAGCCGTACGTTATCCAGAGCAATATATACAAGAATGGAACCGGCAACCGGGAAATGAGGCACACGCTTTGGTTTGACCCTACCCAGGATTTCCACTCCTATTCCATTCTTTGGAACACCCATCAGCTAGTGTAAGTCTAAAGTCTTAATAAAAAAAATTGATTTTTTTATTTTTATTTTGTATCATGGTGTGATTATTGGGCAGGTTTTTTGTGGATGAAGTTCCTATTAGAGTGTACAAGAACGCAAACTACACCAACAATTTCTTCCCGACGGAGAAGCCGATGTCGTTATTTTCGAGCATTTGGAATGCGGACGATTGGGCGACTCGAGGCGGGCTGGAGAAAACGGACTGGAAAAAGGCGCCGTTCGTGTCTTCTTACAAGGACTTCAACGTGGACGCGTGCCAATGGAAGGACCCGTACCCGGCCTGCGTAGCCACCACCACCGACAACTGGTGGGATCAGTACAATGCGTGGCACCTGTCCGAAGATCAGAAGAAGGATTATTCTTGGGTGCAGAGGAACCTTGTTGTGTATGATTATTGCAAGGATACTGAGAGGTTTCCCAAGTTGCCCGAAGAGTGTTGGCTCAATCCATGGGCCTAGTAACATAATTCACAGATATTATATTCTTTTTTTTATTGCATATGCATTTCTTTAATTATTTATTCGAATTCAAAACATGGTCTGCTTTTGTAATATTTTCATTATGGAGGAATACTAATATTAATAGACCAAAAACTTAAACTATGTAGGAGTATCTAAAGTGAATAAGCATAAACTACTTTTCTACCGAAAGTAGCAATTTATTCTTAAAGTTGCGGACCGGCCTTTAATTTATTTCATTCCCTCCCCCAATAAGCACGAATAGCCAAAAAAAAACTGTTGGCTCGTGCTTTGGTACACAGATATGCGATGCCCAATTCAATTATTAAGTGATTTTTTATATGAGTATATTGTGTTCGATTTATGTAGAACATGAGCATAGATTCTGCATAATTATAATTTTTTGAATGGTAAAAAAATTAAAAAAAACATATCAGTATAATGCAAAGGAGTATAAGGGTACTTCAATGCGTACAAGGATACAAGAAACCACCACACCATGATTATTAATCTAATTGTGTCAATTACTCCCAAACATTTTATAGGATCTCTTAACCACTCTTTACAGAAGCTACTTTCACACTATGTAACTTAACAAGACATCCGAGACTTCAATTAAAGTTTAAAAGCTTAAGCAGTTTTAAGGAAAACTGGAACAACTTCATTAAAAACATGCACCATTGATTTTCTGCATAATGCTTCTTATCTGCACAACATACTTATCCATTCATCACTTCATACAAGATGAGGGTGGCCCTGAGGGGGGCAGGAGGGACGACCGCCCTGACCCCCAAGGTTCCGGGGCCTACGTACTCATATATATATACTAGACTCAAACATTTTAAGTACAAGAAATTGATCGAGTTCCCATCTTTAGTAGGTATGTGTTGTACGTGCTTTCGTCGGGTTGACTCGGATGTGGACTATTTGTTAGCACGAGACAAACATGTATTATGATCGGGGTTTATTACGTGTTTAGGGAGTATTTATATGATCTTGATGATCTTTATGAAGAACAAAGCAAGAATAAATGAAGAACAAGGATGTAGCTTCTTTGAGAAGCTAAAGCTTTAGAAGCTTGGGAGTGTTTATTGCTTAGGGTAGGGTGATTTGGTGGAATGGTGTAACTTGTGTTTACAAATGAGCCTTTTAGGCATTATATAGTGGTTTTTGGGGGATGCCCGCCCTTTACACGTGGCACGCCCTCATTGGACCTGTCTTCTGCCCGAAAAGGTGATTAGATGGCGCATTTAATGCTAAACCGCCTCCGGTGGTCGTCCTCGCCAAGATGCCGAGGAGCTGGGCCACGGTGGTCGCTGGAGGACCTGATCATCTAGGAAAGTGGTCGCCCAGACCTTCGAGGTGTGTGGTCACCATACTCCATGCTGTCTCCCAAGGCTTCAACACTTAGACTTCTCTAGCTAAAATAGGCGCGTGCTCGCCACACATTTGGGCGAGCAACTAACTAAAACATGTGCTCGCCAACATCTTTGAGCGAGCACTTAAACATATTAAATACATTTATTCTATTACATTTTCTTGGTCTTGTTGACTAGTCGTCGCACGACTTTGTTGACTAGTCCTCGCCACGTAAGCTGGTGACTAGGATTGACTTGTCAAAGATTGACTTATTTGACTAGGTATAACATTTGCCCCCTGGTCGCCTTTCTTCGTATTCGTAGAATGGTAAGGCGAGCAGTCTGATCGTCTTCTTGGAAGGTGGATTTGTCTTTGACAAACAAATCCATTTTGAAATCTTGATGACGTAAGTTGGAGGCGGTTGCCTCGTTTCCTACGCCGAGCACGCTTTTCGAAGCGACTTTAATGATGATTGATGTGACATGTGTCAGGCGCGTGATCGGCGCCCGAAATTTGAAATGCGCGCGTGGGGCGCGTGCCGACCTCAAAGGTCGCGCGTGGGGACCACTTTCCAAATCGATTTTGGGAATGACCCCAAATTTTTGGGAAAATTACGGATTTTACCCCGTTTTTTGCACATAGGTCCCTGATCGACTTTGCCTATAAATAGGGGCTTTATCTTCTTCAAAACGTTTTTCAATCTGCAAATTTTCGAATATTTCCCTTGTGCTTCCTTCCAAGCTTCATTCTTCAAGCTTTTCCGGCGTGTTTGGGTGGTTTCGATCGACAAAAAGGTAAAAACTCACATTTCTTTCTTTAAAAACTTCTTTCTCCCCCATTTCTTAAGAAAAAATGGAGGTTGGTGGTGGCTCCGGTGGTGGTCCGCAGCCGTTGGTTGGTGGCTCCGAAAGCTCCGGCGACGGAGACCGTTTGGCCTTGGCCTTGATGGAGAGGGCAGCCTCTTCGGACTCTAGGATCCACTCCCCCGAACCCATAAATGTTGGAGTTCGCAACGTTGGAAAGGCGGTGGTCGTCGACGTAGATGAGATCGACGAATCCGATAGGGATGATGCCGGCAATGATGCCGAGGAGGGTGATGCCGAGGAGAGTGGTAGTGAGACTGATTCAGATCTGCGCGACCAAGGTCTGGACCGAGGGGTGGGCGAACAGATAGAAACTGCTCGAGTCGAGGAGACTTTGACGAGAAGTCTTCGCGAGGATTTCGAGGAAGTTGTTCAATATGCGGCGAGCATAAAGGACATCTTGAGTGGTAGAGACAATTTGGATGGCGACGAGGTCTCGAGGGAGGCCTATTATAAGTATTTTTGTGATTACCTTCCTCGAGAGGTTCCTCGCCCGCATCGAGTTGCTTTCGAATCGAGGTATGAGGCGAGCAAGTACGCGAGCAAAGTCTCCTCGGCACAGCTAGAAAATTCCCGGAAGAAATATCAATTGCCGGCCGACGTCTGCTTCTTTGTTCCTCGCAAAGATGAGAGGGCCGACCAGCCGCCAGAAGGGATGGTCGCCGTCAACATCGGCATGATGGAGGCAGGGCTGAGGTTCCCCCTGCACCCCAGTATCTCAAATTTCTTGCACTTTTTAGGGGTGGCCCCTTCTCAAATTTTGCCGAACGGTTGGTCGAACCTGATCGGAATCCTTACACTGTTCGGCCTGGTGGCGGCCGAGAACGGATGTCGGAACACATGGCTTAGCCCGAAAGAGATAAACTATCTCCTTCAGGCGGCCGAGGCCGGAGAGAAGGTGGGCTATGGATATTATTATGTAAGAGGTCGTGATAATTTCAAATTGGTCGAAGGGGTCCCCAATAAGATTCGAGATTGGAAGACCAACTGGTGGTGGGTAGCCGGGGACTGGAAAAGTCCGGTGAGGCTGGATGGATCCTCTGCTCGCATTCCCATCGAGACTGAATATCAAAGAATTCGTGGTAAGTCTTTTTATTTCTGCTCGTTCTTGTCTATACTGAATAACTCCTCGCTCTTGTAGGTGAAACTGCTCGCAAGAAGACCGCCGATCACCGTCTCCCGCCCATCTTCCAATACCATGTATGCTGCGTACTCAATCGTCTCTATTTGGAGAGGTCTTGCCGCTTTCTGAATAGGGAGTGTATGCGAGAGCGAGCAGGTCTCAGGGTACCTCCTCATCACTTCACTCGAGAGTTCCCTCCAGGTATCAAAAATATTTCTAAGTTTTGTGAAATTGCTCTTCGTAAACACTAACTCCTCGTTTCTCTTTCTTAGTAGTGGTTCCAGAAAGAGTTGTCACTTATCTTCCTCCAACCGTCGAAGTTGATCGCATAACATCGAGCAGGATGCTTCAACAAGCAAGAATGCTCCGCGAGCGCAAGATCGTCGATGGCTCTGGCAAGAAAAGGAAAGGGGCGAAGACCTCGGGGGCTCCACCCAAGAAAGTTGCTAAACCAACCCGAGGGGGTTCTTCTCGCCCACCTGCTACCGAGCAGAGGGCCGAGCCAGTTGGCGAACAGAGGATCTCCAACGAGGGGTAACTCGCCTCCCCCCGCACAGGTCGTATCCCCTCCTCGCAGAAGCACTCGGTCGCGAGAGACTGCTGCGAGCTCGTCGGCCGAGCAGAGGGCCCAAGGGGATAACACACTTCTCGGCTGGGACGCCTCAAGGGTTGCCAAGTAAGTTTACTATCAATAAGACTTTAGAATATTTTCAAGTACCTTTTTCTAAATTTTTTCCTTCTTCATTAGGGTTGCCGAACACCCGATCGTTGAACCTTACAACGAGAACCTCCTCGGCTACTACCGGTCGCGGGATCCGGCCAGCCAAGAGCCTCTGGATCCGCTCACTCTAAGGGTCATGAAGAATGTGCCCCGATCGTTGACGACCACGCTGGTCGACGAGGTGAACAACCAAAGCTCTTTGGAGAATGCGCGTCTGGCCGCCATCGATCTGAGTCGTGCCTCATACACCATCGAGAAACTTGCCGTCCAGATCGCCGAGAGTCGCAAGGTCAGCGATGAGAGGAGCACGAGACTCGCCCAAATGGCCAAAGCTAAAGCCGTCGTCGAGAGGCAGCTGGCCGCTTCTGGGGAGAAGGTGGTCGACCTTGAGGCAAAGTTGGCCGATTCTGAGGCCCAACTTGAGATGGTTCGGAAGAAAGATCAAGAAGATCTCCAAGAGATCGAACGTCTCCGTGCTCGCCTCAAGACTGCCGAGGACGAGGTAAATACTCTTACAAATAAATCTGCAACTGATGAGGAAGAGTTGGCCACTCTTCGGCAACAGCTGGTCGATATGACGGATGAGCGAGATGAAATCAACGACATCGCTGGGAGCGTGGCCATTTTATCGGTGGCGCTCACTGCCCACAGGCTCATTCATCGGCTCAGAGAAATTCATCCGGAAGTGGACGTGATTCCGCTCGGCGGGTTTTTGGACGACCTCCTTATGAAGGAAAAACCTCAACCGGAGTCAGAACTCCCCCTGCTCCCTCTAATGAAATTGGGACTCCAGTTCCCTCGACTCTTGGGTGTTCCGGTACTTTTCGGGGACCCTCCACAAGTCTCCCCAACTCAACAGGGCGAGCAGATTGCTCCTGCCGAGGTGGAGGTTGTGAACGAGGAGGAAGATGCCGGCGAGCAAGATGCTCCTGCCGAGGGAAATGCTCAGGGAGCTTAGTTTACTTGTATTTTATTTTGTTTTTTAGGACTGTTCGGCCGCTAGGGCCTCTTTTGTAATTTCAGCCTTTTAAGGCTTTTCAATGAATGGAACTTTTTGTTTTATGATGTGTTTGGTTTATCTTGTTTATATTGAGTGATCGTCCTCGTCACTGCTTTTCGATTTATGTTATGATTATTTTTTGTAAGCATCTTTCATTAAATACTTGTCTTTTGATTTTCGAATGCTTTAGGTAGTGATCGTCGTCGCCACTACCTTGCGACCTATTCAAGAAAGAGTGCTCGTCTTTTCTTGCGAGCATCTTTAAGAAAGAGTGCTCGTCTTTCCTTGCGAGCACCTTTAAGAAAGAGTGCTCGTCTTTCCTTGCGAGCATCTTTAAGAAAGAGTGCTCGTCTTTTCTTGCGAGCATCTTTAAGAAAGAGTGCTTGTCTTTTAGAGTTAACCATTCGTCGGTTGAACTCTTTTTTGTTTGATAGGTAGTGATCGTCGTCGCCACTACCATGCGAGCATCTTTAAGAAAGAGTGCTCGTCTTTCTTTTGCGAGCATCTTTAAGAAAGAGTGCTCGTCTTTTAGAGTTAACCATTCGTCTGTTGAACTCTTTTTGTTTGATAGGCCACTACCTTGCGAGCATCTTTAAGAAAGAGTGCTCGTCTTTTGTTTCCTAGATGGCTACGCAGAGCCTTTTCTAAAATTTCAAACTTATCTAACACTTGATGGAAATTTAAAACTTTGCTTTGTATTGAAATGATGACTAGATACAAACTATACAAATATAAAGAAATTAAAAACTTACTGATAATACTTCTTCAGCTTGACCGCGTTCCATGGGTACTTGCTCGGCTTGCCCTCGAGATCTTCTAGCTCGTACGATCCGTTCAGGAGTGTGCGCGTTATTCGGTACGGACCCTCCCAAGTCGGGCCAAGTATGCCAATGGACTGTTCAGTCGCCCTCCGAAGTACGAGCTGGCCGATAGTGAATTGGCGAGCACGTACTTTGGTGTTGTAGTAGCGTTCTGACCTTTGCTTGTAGACCACGTTCTTCTCGTCCGCTATTAGCCTTCGCTCTTCTAGGAAGTCCAAGTCGGAGAGCTGTGCATCGTTATTCAACTGCTCGTCATAATTTGCCACTCGAAAAGTTGGGACCTGCCCTTCTGCTGGTATGACAACTTCGGTTCCGAACGCGAGCGCGAACGGAGTTTCACCAGTAGAATTCCTCGTGGTCGTCCGATATGCCCACAGAACCATGTGCAGCTCGTCCGCCCATTTGCCCTTCAATCCATCTAGCTTAGCTTTCAAGGTGTGCTTGATGATTTTGTTGATCGCCTCTACTTGACCATTTGATTGTGGATGATAGGGTGTTGAAAAAAGTTTCTTGATGTTCCACTCTGAGCAGAAATCCAGCATGTCTTGGCTTGTGAATTGTCGTCCGTTGTCCGTCACTATCGCTCGTGGTAGGCCGAACCTGCAAATTATGTTTTTCCATATGAAGTTGGTCATCTGGGCCGTTGTGATGGTCTTCAATGCCTTCGCTTCGGTCCACTTGGTGACGTAATCGACTGCTACGACTACGAAAGTTACCCCCCCGACGCCAGGCGGGAAAGGTCCGATGATGTCGATGCCCCACTTCGCGAAGGGCCAAGAGCTGTAGACGGAGATGAGCTCGTCTGGAGGTGAGTGAATAGCGGGTGCAAAAGTTTGACATCTCTTGCACGCCTGGGCGTAATGAATTGCATCCTTCTTCAGTGTTGGCCAAAAGTAGCCTTGCCTCATGATCTTTAAAGCGAGCGCTTGCCCCCCTGTATGATTTCCACACACTCCATCGTGGATTTCGTGCATGACGATCTTCGCTTCGTCTTCTCTGAGGCATTTCAATAAAGGCATTGAAAAACCCCGTTTGTACAGCTGGTCGCCAATAATTGTGTACCTTGCGGACCTGAGCTGCAATCTGGTTGCTTTCACTTTATCTGCCGGGAGCTCGCCGGTCTTGATGTACTTGGTGATCGGCGACCTCCAGTCCTCGTCGCTGGTCGCTTCAACCTGCAAAATTTGACCTCTGTTCACCGATGGGGAAGAGATTTTAGTGATGGTCGCTTCTGAAAATATTGCCTCCCCCTCTGAAGTGGCCAGCCGAGCTAACGCATCTGCTTGCGTATTCTCCTCCCTAGGGATTTGCTCGATGTGGAATTGATCAAATTGCTCGAGTAATCCTTTCACTAGGTCTTGGTATTTTATCATTTGATCGCCGCGAGCCTCGTAGTCGCCCGTAATTTGACATACAACCAGCTGAGAGTTAGAAAAAAATTTCAGTTTTCTGGCGCCCACGGCCATAGCCATCTTGATTCCTGCAACCAGAGCCTCGTACTCTGCTTCGTTGTTGGTTGCCCGATACTCGAACTCGATCGCCGAAGCAAACGTCTGTCCGGTTGGGCTGGTGAGGACGATTCCTACCCCTGCTTTAGTGCTCGTCGACGAGCCATCGACGAACAGTGTCCAAGGAAGTTCGATTCCCTCGTCCAATTTCTCTGGGAAAGTGAGCTCTACAATGAATTCTGCCAGCACTTGTCCCTTGATTGCCGTTCTGGGTGCGTAGGTGAGCCCAAATTGCCCGATTTCCACCGACCATTTCAAAAGTCTTCCAGTGGTATCCGGACGATTCAGTGCTCGCCGAAGAGGAAAAGTCGTGAGGACGACCACCTCATGGTCGAAAAGGTATTGCCTTAGTTTTCTGACGCTCATGACCAGTGCGTACGCCAATTTTTCCATTGGAGTGTATCTCAACTCCGCATCTCTTAATGATTGACTTACGTA
Source organism: Galeopsis tetrahit (assembly GCA_963675135.1). Taxonomy (NCBI): domain Eukaryota; kingdom Viridiplantae; phylum Streptophyta; class Magnoliopsida; order Lamiales; family Lamiaceae; genus Galeopsis; species Galeopsis tetrahit. The sequence continues at coordinate 76,485,830 of OY776123.1, forward strand.
GTAGATAGGCAGATGTGTGCTCCCCTCAGCTCGGACGAGCACTAAACTGATCGCACAGTCAGTGGCCGCCAAGTATAGATACAAAATTTCGCCGGGGACTGGCTTAGATAGGACCTTCGGATCCGATAGATATTCCTTCAATTTCTCGAAAGCTTTATCACACTCATCGGTCCATTCAAACTTCCCTTTTTTCAAAGCGTCGAAAAAAGGTTTGCAACGATCGCCCGTTCGTGTAATGAATCTATTCAGCGATGCAAGGCATCTTGTCAACCTCTGTACTTCTTTCACGTTCCTTGGGCTTTGCATATTAATGACTGCTTGAATTTTACTCGGTTTTGCCTCGATGCCCCGCTGGCTAACCAGGTGCCCCAGAAATTTTCCTGAGCTAACTCCAAAACTGCATTTCTTTGGATTTAACTTCATGTTGTACTCTTTTAGGATATCGAATGTCATGGCAAGGTGGTGTAGGTGATCCTCTTTCCGCAAGCTTTTGACAACGATGTCGTCGATATAGACCTCCACCATCTTGCCGATGTGTTTCTCAAACATTTTATTTACCAGTCTTTGATACGTTGCCCCCGCGTTTTTCAAACCGAAAGGCATTCTCTTCCAGTTGTACATCTCGACGGCAGTCATGAAGGCCGTATGTCGCTGGTCGTCGGGATGCATCGCAATCTGATGGTAGCCTGCGAACGCATCCATGAAAGTTAACATCTCGTGCCCCGTTGTATTGTCTACTAGGTGATCGATGTGGGGCATCGGAAAATGATCTTTCGGACAGGCATCGTTTAGATCTGTGAAGTCTATACACAATCTCCACGACCCGGTCGTCTTTATGATGAGCACTGGATTGGCCAACCACTCGGGATCAGTTCTAGTTTTCTCGATTAATTTGTTGTCGATCAATTTTTCGATTTCGACCGCCAAAGCCGCACTTTTATCAGGCCCAAATTTTCTTCGTTTTTCGGTGATGGGTCTCCTTGCTGGATCAATATTCAGTCTGTGGCAGGCATGGTTCATGCTAATGCCCACCATATCCTCGTGCGACCAGGCGAATGCACCGATGTTTTCTTTCAAAAATGCGATCATATCTGACCGCAATTGTTCTGGTAAATTCGAACCAATGAACACCTCGAGTTCTGGACGAGCTTCGTTTAAGCGAATGGTTTCAAGGTCCTCCGCTGAAGTTGCCCGTTCTTTAGGCTCCTTCCAACGAGGATCCTCGATTCCGAACTCTGGCTCAAAGCCTAACCTAGGCTCCAGATCTGGAATGTTTTCTGGAACCTGGTCGTCGGGGATCTGGTCGCCCGAATCTGTCTGCTCATCGATTTCCATTGGGGTGTGGTCGTCCACTTCCATGGAGGCGTGCTCGTTCGCCTCCACTTGGTGGTCGTCGGAACTACGACTGAACTCCCCAACTTCAATCTTTCGGTACTTGCTAGGAAGACCCTCCAAGTAGTTCATTTGTTGTTTTTGTGTTTGACACTCAATATACTTTCCAACCATAGTAGATTCTTTAGAATGACGCTTTGCAAAACGGACGAGACACTCCCTCGCCCGCGTCTGATCGCCCTTGACGGTTATAACTCCCGCCGGGGTTGGAAATTTTACACAGTAGAAATAAGTAGAAACGGCCGCCTTGAACTCGTTGAAGAAAGGTCGGCCGAGGAACACATTGTAGGACGATGGCATGTCGATGATCAAGAAGTCGAGCTGCCGAGCATGGTGCATTTCTGGCTTTTTCGACGATGCCAGCTCCAGAGACAGTCTGATTTTCCCAATGGAAAGGTTGCGCGTGTCCCCAAAACCTACGATTATATCATCGCAAGGCTCGATGTATTCTCCATATCCACCGAGAGCATCCAAAGTATGCTTGAAGAGGATGTTGGTGTATGCCCCGGTGTCGACCATCATGCGATGGACGTTGGTTCCCATAATTTTTCCAGATATGACCAAAGCGTCATTGTTTGGGTGCACCACGCCGTTCAGGTCGTCGTCCGAGAAAAGGACTTGATGAGAAAGAGACTTCTCGGCAGCCGGAGCGACGCACACCTGATGCACGTTGTTAAGTGCTCGCATGTCACTCTGTTGTCGGCGAACAGACAGAGCTTTCCTGGATAGAGTACCCCCCAAGGGGCCTTCTATAACCAAACAGGCTCCCACGTTATCGATGTCGCCACCTGGATTGTTTGGCATGGGAGGAGTCAGTTTTGGACGATTCAACTGTTGGCGCAGGCCGTCGCTGTCGTCGCGACGTTTCCTGCCTCTGTTGTCGCCATTTCCAAGGGGCTTGATGAATTGGGCGAGCTTGCCCTCATTGTATAGCTTAAAAAGATTTCTCACCAAGTCCCGGCACCCATTAGTGTGGTGGCCAATAGAGTTGTGGTAGTCGCAGAATTTACTACCATCGAGGCTATCCTCATTTGTGTGCATTGGCTTGGCATGGGGGAGCAGATTCTTTCCCCTGACAGCATTGAAAATGCCCCTAGGATCAAGAGAGAGAGATTCTCTGAACTGGATGATCTCAGGAGACTCCTCGAAAGGCCTGAAGTTCGCTGGGCGAGCACTGCCAGCTTGAGTGGTCGCCTTCTTGGGCTGGGACGACTCCCCAGTGTTTGTATTTTTCTTGGGCCAGACCCTTTTGGACGCCTCAGGCTGCTCGTTAGCCTTGGAGGCGTCCATGATTTCCTCCATTTGGATGAAGTTCCCAGCCCTCGTGCGGAAGTCCGCATAAGAAACTGGGAAAGTAAGATGGATAGATTCCCAGAGCTTGGAACCTATCCTCAGACCGGAAACAGCAGAGATCAGCTTTGTCTCATCGTTTACGGCCTCCCCATCGATCACCAGCCTATCAAAACGCTCGATGAAGTCCTTGCCCGATTCATTCAGGGACTGGCGAACGTTTGCCAAACGTTGCTTTGAGGCTGGGCGAGCAGCAATAGACCCGAAGTAGGTCAAAAAGTATTGTCCCAGCTCAAGGAATGAGGTGATAGATCCGGCACCCAAAGTTGTGTACCAACGATGAGCCCGATCTCCCAAAGTTAGGGAGAAGTTTCTGCATTGGGTGGCGTCCGTTGCCCCGATTGAGGCCATGTAGTTCGTGTACTTGGACAAGTGTACTCTGGGGTCGGACATCCCATCATATGCCGCCATGGAGGGCATCTGAATCTTTCTTTGAATGGGGGCGGTGAGGACCGCAACACTTAGTGGAGGAGCGGGCAGAGTGATTGGCGGGGTGGTCCCTTGCTTCGAGGCGACCACCTCTGCTCGCAGAGCCTCCATCTCAAGCTTCATGATTTTTTGGGTCTCGAGGAACTGGGCGATTTGCCCATCCTCGGCAGTCTGTGGTTTGGGGACGACGTCCTCGTCGCGTCGGCTCCCTTGGGATGCGGCCGGGCGATCATCATGACGTGATTGCCTGGGAGAAAGCCTATCAGAACGGTGGCTGCGATAACTCTTCGCCGGAGCTCGCGAGCCCTTCCCTGGTCCCACTCGATCGAGAGCTGAGACTATGTCGCCCTGATCTCTCTTGTCAGCGCGATCCCTGTGGTCGGCCCTCCCTGGTCGGCCATCCACGTTGAAAGGCACTCGGCGAGGAGCCCTCCCATCTTTATCATCCATTCGGTTGAAAACCGAATTTCGGTGTCGCGAGTCTCCCGTGTGGCTATTGTGGGAGTGCTCGTCAGCTTTGTTTTTTCCTTTGTCTTGGGGGCGAACATGGTGTGAGTGATAGGAACGGTCGTCCTCCTCATTCCCCTTGGCTTTGCGAGCTTTGTCGAAGGCCTGATCTTTGGCCTTCTCCAGCTCTTCTTTCTCATTCTGCCTCCTCTTCTCCATGAGGTAGTCAGAGAGATCTTTCAAATGTTGGGGATCATTCAGAATGTCCCCCATGTTCAAGTTGGCGAAAGGGTTTACCGGCAACACCGGAAGGGGTTCGTTCCCTCCGGACGGTAAGATTCCGTCATGTGGAGTATGCTGAGACATCATTTAAAGAGTGTCTCCTGGGGATTATTACAAGTATATGACTGTTCTTAAGCTTTTGACGCTTAAAAACGAAAGATTAGAGTTCTTACGCAGAAGAACGCGCTATTACAACTACTTACTAGCAAAGTAACAACAACTAAATCTTGAAAACAAGATTACAAAGAGATCAAACTCCAAAATATGTCTCGAATATCGCAAATATTCAAGAACACGAAGAACACTAAAATACGTAAATAAAGCTTTAAACGGTGGAACTACCGATTAAAACCTGAAATAAGGAGTTTGCAAACCGATCGCTCGATGATCGGTCGAAACTAAGATGATGAACACGTAAAAGGACCCCTCCTTCTAGCGCAAAATGTTGTACGTGCTTTCGTCGGGTTGACTCGGATGTGGACTATTTGTTAGCACGAGACAAACATGTATTATGATCGGGGTTTATTACGTGTTTAGGGAGTATTTATATGATCTTTATGATCTTTATGAAGAACAAAGCAAGAACAAATGAAGAACAAGGATGTAGCTTCTTTGAGAAGCTAAAGCTTTAGAAGCTTGGGAGTGTTTATTGTTTAGGGTAGGGTGATTTGGTGGAATGGTGTAACTTGTGTTTACAAATGAGCCTTTTAGGCATTATATAGTGGTTTTTGGGGGCTGCCCGCCCTTTACACGTGGCACGCCCTCATTGGACCTGTCTTCTGCCCGAAAAGGTGATTTGATGGCGCATTTAATGCTAAACCGCCTCCGGTGGTCGTCCTCGCCAAGATGCCGAGGAGCTGGGCCACGGTGGTCGCTGGAGGACCTGATCATCTAGGAAAGTGGTCGCCCAGACCTTCGAGGTGTGTGGTCGCCACGCTCCATGCTGTCTCCCAAGGCTTCAACACTTAGACTTCTCTAGCTAAAATAGGGGCGTGCTCGCCACACATTTGGGCGAGCAGCTAACTAAAACATGTGCTCGCCAACATCTTTGAGCGAGCACTTAAACATATTAAATACGTTTATTCTATTACATTTTCTTGGTCTTGTTGACTAGTCATCGCACGACTTTGTTGACTAGTCCTCGCCACGTAAGCTGGTGACTAGGATTGACTTGTCAAAAATTGACTTCTTTGACTAGGTATAACAGTATGTAATCTTATTTTTAAAAGGAAAGAATTCATATTTGCTTTTACAGAAGGGAAAGTATGTTTCAGAGAATGATTAATCTGAATTACAAGTTAAAAGCTTGATTATATACTAATCTAATTTAGAGGGCTAAAACAGAATAACTTCCTAACAACCAATTTACTGTTATGCTAATTAATAACTACAGAACATAAATAAAAAACTAATAAGCACGCTTATATAATGGTATTTGACACTTTCTTTTTATTTTGATAATGTTGCTTACATATAGATTTCATGTTTATTATTTAAAAACATAATAAATGTTTAAAAATATAATGATACGAACTTAATATATATACATGGATTTTAGTAGAATACTGGATGATACCTGAAAACTCTCTTAAAATTTATTATGAAGGGTTAACTCCCATTTATATATCTTTCCACACTTCCACGTGGAATTGATGTGGGATATCGTAACAATCCATCCCTCTTTCAAATCGGAATTGATGTGGGATATCGTAACAATCCATCCCTCTTTCAAACCGGACGCTCCACAGACGGCACACTGTGGGTGGCAACATTTAGACATTTGCAAGATGTAGACTTGATTTATGAAGTGGAAATTGAAGTTGCTATTATTAAATCTCGATCAACAACAGACGTAAGAGAAACGAGATCTACGGAATTAATTATAACAAAAACTGGGTAGAGCAAGTAGAAGAAGTCAAGAAAGGAGTTTTTGATCACTTCAGTAAACACTTTAAAAAAAACCAATGATGCAGACCCTCACTGGCAAACGATTTTTGCACGAAGCAAATTACTCAGGTGGAAAATTGTATGCTTACTGCCCCTTTCTCTGAGACTGAGGTAAAAAATGCAATCTGGTCATGTGAAAGCTCGAAGAGTCCGGGCCCCGATGGATTCAATTTCGGGTTCTATAAAGAGTTCTGGGATGTCTACAAAGTGGATTTTATGAGACTAGTAAATGAGTTTCACCAGGAGGGCAAATTAGTTCGAGGACTCAACCCATCCTTTATCCTTCTAATTCCCAAGAAAGCAGATGCTACTGACCTGGGCGAGTTGACTTGTTTCGTTTTTCAACACTTTTTAAGCACTTAACAATACGATCCCCACAAGCGTATGGATTCGATTGTAGTACGCAAGTACGACCAAGTAGATTTTCGTTCCAAGGACCTAATTGAGTGAAAGTGAATCCCTAAAGTTAAAAGTTTTCATGCTATTGTAGTAACTAAATGTGTTTGTTGGATTTTCGGGATTTAAAACACAAGAATTAAACTAAATTAACTAAGATAAACAAGAAATAGACAAAAGTAATAATAAGCTATCTAACTTTCGAGAGAAAGTGCAAGAGAAGGGTATTGCCTCGGGTGTTTCCGTTTTGTGGGTAATTCAATGAGTTAACGAACCAATTGCATGAATTAAACTATGGTTTTGGGATTAAGCTAAAGACTATCACTCGTGTGTGTAAACCAATCTCTCGTGAGGCTTAGGTGAACACGTGCATTAATTAGCAATTATATAGTCTAATCAATACTATAAGCTCCTAAGATAGTGTCTCATAAACACGTTCAACACGGTTACTAATGCTTATGAGACGCCCTTTCACTAATCTAATAGACGACCTCTAATCGATTAATATCTAGTGTTGTCGATCTAAGCAATTAACCCCCGGTCGGTGTAGCTAATTACTATGTTAATTCTAATCGATTAATTCAAGCTCACACACACATTCTTAATCATGCAACCCAATACGGTCGTTGAAGTCGATAAGACTAACAATGCTAGCTAATAGGGTGAATTAATCAATTGAATCATGGATATCACAACACTAGAAACATATACACCCAAATCCTAAGCTAATCATGCAATTAATCCATAATTACACTAAACACCCATCAAAACATTCACACCCAAGGCAATAAGAGTTTAGCCCATGGTTCTATGATAGGAATCCATGGCTAAAACAACAAATAACATCAAATTCATAACAAAATAGCAATAGAATGGAGAAATTAAGAAAATACCAAATTGAATTGCAAAATAGAGTAATATCACCTTGATCATGAAAATGTAGCTACAAAACGATGTAATAGACGATGCCCGATGATAATCGTAGCTTGATTCTAAGTAATAACCACTATTCTATCTAATTTAATGAAGAATCTAAACTAAAAATGAAGAACACCTACAACTATGTGAATGTGTGTGAGAAATTGCTTGGAAAGGGAGGAAGACCCTTTTCAAAACTCAAATTTAGTCTATTTATAGTTGGGGTAGAAGTCTTGGGTGAATTTTGCAATTAGGCCCTTCAAAAATGGAGAAAATGGGACAAAATCCTCCGAAATATGTAGCAAATGGCTAAAATAGGGCTTGACCGGATGAAAACGACCCGGCCGGGTGGTTTTACCCGGCCAAAATACGAAGATCTTGATGGAAAATGGCATAGCCGGGTGAAATGACCCGGCCGGGTGGTTTTACCCGGCCAAAATACGAAATGGGTGAACTAATCCAAAATGTGGGTGTACAGCACTGTGGCCGGGTGGAAGTAACCCGGCCGGGTATAAATGTGGTCCGGCCTCGTCATTTTTCGTTCCGTTGTATCTCGAGCTTCCGACCTCTGATTGACTTGATTCTTTTTTTCATTCCACTCCATTTTTCGAGATGAATCCAATGGTGCAATCCTCTCTTCAGTACAGTGGAGTATGGTCGGTGTTTTGCTTCCAAAATACATCGGTTTTCCTACAAAATCGACAAAACCCTACCTTTCTCTTATTTTGACCAAAACAATGATAATCGACCAATAATTCAATGAAATCAACATCAAATGAGCTTCAAATATGCATCTAAATCGTGTAAATTCCACCCGAATCACGAGTACAGGCCGATCTCTCTAATTGGGGGAGTATACAAGATAATATCGAAGATCCTGGCACTGAGACTGAGCAAGGTAATCGAATCAATCATCTCTGAACAACAAAGTGCATTCACTGGGGGCAAACATATTCTGGATAGTGTCGCTGTACTCAATGAAATAATTGATGAGGCAAAGAAGTCGGGGAAGAGGAGAATCTTATTCAAAATTGATTTTGCAAAAGCATACGACACAGTGGAGTGGACTTACTTGAGAACAATTATGGAGAGATTCAATTTTCACCCAAAATGGATTAAATGGATCATGGAATGCATCACAACAACCCATGCAACAGTACTAGTCAACGGAAGCCCATCGGGGGAATTCAAAATGGAGAGAGGCCTTCGACAGGGAGACCCTCTATCTCCATTCATGTTCCTTATAGCAGTAGAAGGCCTAAGTATCATGCTAACAAAGGCAGCCCAACAAGTAGTGTACAAGCCAATCGAAGTAGGGAGAAACAAAATGAGCATATCACATCTACCATTCGCAGACGACACCATTTTCACGGGAGAAGCAGTAACAGAAAACATCATATTTATTAAGAGATTTCTCCAATTACTAGAATTGGTGTCAGGCCTAAAAGTTAACAAGGAGAAGTGCAGCATTTATGGGATTAATATTCAGGAGGTGGAAATTTCAGATTTGGCAAATATTGTGGGATGCAGAATTGGAAAGATCCCTTTCACATATTTGGGCATAAAGATAGGAGCCCCGACTAGATCAGCTACAGAGTGGAATTATGCGGTTCAGAAGATCAAGAATCGACTACAAAAATGTGAAGGCCTAAAATTATCTATTGGTGGAAGGTTCACCTTACTCAAAGCGGTGTTATCCTCGATTCCGATATACTATCTATCAATGTTCCGTGTGCCAAAAACCATTCTGAGAAAAATCGAGAGCCTACAGAGAAACTTCTTCTGGGGGGGGGGAAGTGTGGATAGTAAAAAAAAAATCTGCTGGATCGATTGGAACACCATTTATAAGCCTAAACAGTATGGGGGACTCGGGGTTAGAAACTTATGTACTTTCAACGAGGTGTTACTTGGAAAATGGGTGTGGAGATTCTGCAACGAGAGAGAAAGCCTATGGGCAAGGGTTATCGAATCTAGATGGGGAGTAAGTTGGGGCGAGGGCCTGGAGTCGCAGAACCCGGGGAGACGAATCCAAACAAGAGGATGGTGGGGAGAAATAACAAAAATTGGGGTCAGGTCGAGTGCAAACAGGGGCTGGATATGGGAAAACTTGGCTAGAGGAATTGGGGATGGAAACAAAACCATATTCTGGGAAACGCAATGGGCGGGGGAGAATATTCTTAAAATCAGATTCCCAAGACTATACCAACTCAGTGTGAATAAAGAGCCGAGTGGGTGAAATGGGGGATTGGATGGATGGTGTATGTGAATGGCACTGGAACTGGCGTAGAACGCTTAGGGATAGAGAGAGATTAATGCTTAACGAACTAATTCTTTTGATTAACAGGTACAAACCGGTGCGAGGAACGGAGGACTACTGGACGTGGAAACCATCTAAAAACGGGAGATTCTCTACGAAGGAAACGTATGAATGGCTGCAATCGAAGGAAACGAGAACCCCCCAACAAGAACCGAGAGACAAAGCTACAAAGAGGATATGGAACAAGATCACCCCATCAAAAGTAATGATTCACGCTTGGAGAGTAATCAAGGAGAGAATACCAACAAAAACGGAACTACAAAGACGTGGTGCCCTACAACAAACGGCTGAAACGAAATGTACCTTCTGTGAGGATGTGCCAGAAACTGTAAAGCACGTCATCTTTGAATGTCCATTTTCGTATCTCGTCTGGATGGACATCATTAGGTGGCTAGGCTTTTGTGCAACATTACCTACAAATCCAGCGGAAAGTTTTCTATCGTTTAGTAACCTATGATCCTTTCTAGCATTTGGGAGTGTGTTGTATGGTCACTATGGAAAAGCAGGAACGCGAGGATCTTTAGAAACGAGGAGTTAGTGCGTAGCAAGATTGTGGAAGGCATTATTTTGAATCTGTGGAGCTGGTTGATCGCGAAAGCAGCAGGATACAGGGACTTGGAGTACAAGATCTGGAGAAAAACCCCAAATTTGAGCCTGTGTAAATAGTTTGGAATCCAACAAGCATTAACAATGCTCTCTCTAGTTTTAGTCGCTTTGATACTGGTGTTCAGATGTTGGCTCACCAATTAGCTAACTTTCTGTAAATACGTTATTATTTATGGAAAACCATTTTACTGACCAAAAAAATAAATAAAAAATCTCTCCTTTTTCTTTATTGGTTATTATTGCGGTACATGATTTCTAGATCAATGTGGCCATTCTAGTCCTTGTTCATGAATGTTAATGTTTACCTTACAGGGGAATTTGCAGTGTTGGAGGTGCTTGACTTTTAATGCACAGTTTCTCTATGATCAGTTGTGATATAATCACGGGCAGTACTAACAATCCTTACTTATGTGATGAGATCATCTTTAATTCTTTTTGATAGATCCCATTGATAGTATTCCAGTGTTTAGTTTATCAACTAGATGTGTCCTATAAGGAAGTAAAGGAAAGCTTTGCTTGCTTGATCAGGGTTGCATATAGTTCTGAGGTACTTGACAAAGCAAGTATTGGACACCATGTCTACATATATATTCGTTCTTAAGTGTATTACCAAGTAATTTTTTGTTTACTTCACTCTTTGGTTCGACTCCTAAACCCACTAAGCAAACGAGCCCCTAGCTAGTCTATAATGCACCTGAATGCAGATCGAGATTCTATTTTATTGGATTGGTTCACATTGGTCCTAGATAGATAACGACGACGTGCATGCATCACTTTCACAATCACGTGCATGTTTTAGTTAGCTAGCTTGTTGCCTAGTAGGAAATGGGATGGGAGTGGGACTATTCTTATTGATTATAAAGTGATATGTTATTCTATCATGGATGATTACTTGGTTTCTTGGCCGGCTTGATAATGCAAGTTCTACATGAATATCCCCTCTTTCTTTCTTTTCATCTTTTCTTACAACTTCGAACATCAGCACAGTGTTTCCATGGGAAATTGTCTCAGGCTCCGTTTGGTTGGGTGGATTTGGACTTATGGATTTCAAATCCACAACCAAAATCCATTCTATATGTTTGGATTATGAATGGATTTCAAATACTTAGATTTGTGTCCACACACTTTTTAGTTTAAATTGTGAGTCCTCACTAAAACCATGTCATTTGAAATCCATCTATTTTCAAAACCTTTCATTTGAAATACCTCCTCAAATCAAATCCCTCCATCCAAACGCAACCTCATATTTTTCGTCAACCCTGTTTTTACATGAATATGTTGGCAGCATAATTCAACAATGGAAAATTGAATACCGAGTATACAACATTAATATTACATGAGCTAGCTAGCTAGGCTAAACAACAACAAACTGAATTTTATGCAACACTAAACAATGGAAATTAAGTACTCCATAAATTTGTGGCTGCATTGCATATTTCTTCTATTTCCTCATGAGGTGATGATGAGTGGTAGAAGCTGGTCGAGACATCCAGTAGTTTTGAATTTCTTGTGCACTTCTTCCAGGGATTCTTCCAGCAATTAAAGACCACCTGATGCCAATTCAAACAACTAGCTAGTTTCAGCAACAGCTAGAAAAAAAGAAAGAATGAACGAAGCGAGATTCACCTTTCTCCGACAAGGTTAAACATCCTGATTATCAGGTCCTCTTCATCTTTAGAGAAGTCAACTCGACACTTTTTCCTGCACCTTCTTTCTGCAACTCAGGTTATCCATACAAGTTACTTAGTTGTGACTTGTGAATACATAAATCTGCAGGTTAAGAATTGAACAAAGTGAATTGGAAGTACCTGGAGAAGCAGAGACATAATCCTCTGAAGTGGCCATATCAAATCTAGATAATTCCTTTGCACTCACTGACTGTGTTGGCTGTTAATATATACATAGATACACATCTTAAACAGCAAAAATTCCGTATGCTATCCTTTCTCTTATATTTTATTATTATTATTTGTATGGTACAAAAAAAAAGACGTTGCCAATTATCCTAGTGGGGGAATATATATTGTTCAGTGAATCTAAGTTTCCTTCAATTATTTAAATTCCAATCCCATATATGTACCTAAATCTATAAAACAATATTTGATGGAGTACTACATTTTGGGAAATATAGCGTTTACTACAACACTAGTAGTAGGGGTGGGAATGGGCCAGGCTACCCGACAGGGGCCTACGACTCGACCTATTAAAGCTCGGCTCGGCTTGACTCGTTTAATAAACAAGCCGGGCTCAAGCTTTTTTGAAAGCTTATTTAGTTAAATAGGTCGGGCTTGAACTTTTTCGTAGGCCTTCCAAGCCTGACCTATTTAATTAATTTAATATATAAATATATAATATAAAAATATAATAAATACCTAATACTTATACTTAAATATTGAAAACATTTTAAATAAGAGTGTCTAAGAGTATAATTTCTAACTAGTAAGCATTAAGCGATTTTTTATGATTTGATGAAATATAAGTGTTGTAGGATTTTTTTTTGGTACGGTGGATCGGGGTACACGCTTTTTTTTATGCCCCGTTTTAAACGGGAAATGAAGCTAGCTTTATGAATTCAGAATTCCTACTTTATGTTTTTTCTTTGATTAACCTTTTTCATTATTTCAAAGGGTACACGAATTTATGCCCCAAAGTAAACAACCAAACTAAATTTAAATTGTGAAGGTCGGCACTTCTTTTACAGACATGCGCGAAACTATATGATTATTTCCACAAAGTAGCTAATTAATTTTAAATTGTGAATGTCGGCACTTATTTTACACTCATGCAACTATATGATTATTTCTTCCCCAAAGTAGCTAACTAATTTAAAATTGTGGATGTCGGTTCTTCTTTTAGATTTTGGGTTCTTGAAATTCAAATTTTGAATTTTAAAATCATACTTTTGTTTTATTTAGAGTAGATTTATTTCCAGTTTTCGAGGATTTTGAAATTGAAAATCTTGAACTTTTCTAAAATTTATAGATATTTATTGGATAGAATTTTATGATTCGAAATCTAAAATTCAAAAGTACAATGATTTCAAAATTTTAAATTCGAATTTTAAATTTCAAAAGAAACCTACCTTATGGTGAGTCTCTTGTGCACTCATGTACTTGAGTGACTTTGACTAGTCAAAGGTCAAACTTTGACTTTTTTTCGATTTTTTTTTTTAACAGAAAATTTACATTTTTCAATAATATTTTCATCTATATTAACATACACTTTTCAGTCATAATAACATACACTTTCATTAATATATAACATATACTTTTCATTAATAAAACATACATATTTTTCAGTTATAATAACATACATTTTTCATTAATAGATCATACACTTTTCAATTATAATAACATACAATTTTAAGTTATAATAACATACACTTTTCATTAATATATATAATTTACACTTTTCATTAATAGATCATACATTTTTCAGTTATAATATTATACACTTTTTAGTTATAATAACATACATTTTTCATTAATATAATATACACTATTCAGTTATAATAACATACATTTTTCATTAAAAACAATGTTGCACTTTTCAATATAGTAACATACACTTTTCATTAAAAAATAAAGATGCACTTTTCAATATACTAACATACACCTTAACATATACTAACATACACCTTTTCATTAATATATATAATTTACACTTTTCATTAATAGATCATACATTTTTCAGTTATAATATCATACACTTTTCAGTTATAATAACATACACTTTTCAGTTATAATAACATACATTTTTCATTAATATAATATACATTATTCAGTTATAATAACACACATTTTTCAGTTATAATAACATACATTTTTCATTAAAAACAATGTTGCACTTTTCAATATAGTAACATACACTTTTCATAGAAATCATGGGTTGGGCGAGTGGTGGTCACGCGTATGATTTAGGCGATTTCACCTAAGAAAGGTGCGATTCTACATATTATAGGGGCGATTTCACCTTTTTCTAGGTGCGATTCTCAAATTGCCTTTCTATTGATTTCCTCCGCCTATGGTTCTGCACTTCTTCTTCTCTACAAACATGCGTTCATAGTAATGATTATATCTTATCCACCTATTTACTCCAAATCTTTGTTAGAGTGTTAATTAATTGGTCGGAATTTTCTGCGTTTCTCGAGACTCCTATGGAAGCATCTTGCGTAAATTACCTTTCGACTCAAGCAGTATTTTTGCGATTATCCAAGATACGATTCAGTTTCTCTAAGAGATTTTGCTTAATAGCAATGATTATCTTGGGGTGTGCAGACAGGAAGCTCTGTCTATTGGCTGGAGTGGAGGTGGGGAGTAGTATATTAAGGGGGTTTTTGGTTTCATTTGTCACACCCTTGAATCATTTCTCCCTCACTCAGTTATCTCCCCTCCCCAAGATTCCAATGGCTGATGATCTGAGAAGCCCATTCCGCAAGGTTTCTTTGTCTGAAATTGAAGAGAATCCACTTCTCGTTGGTGATCATGAACTCATCCTTCCCCGCTTTGCTTTGCTGGGGCGCTTTACTATTCGAAAGGCAATAAGTATCAAGGAACTTATTGTCACGATGAAGAAGATTTGGAGGTCTGAAGCCAATGTCAATGCAGTTCACTTGGGAGAAGGTTACTTTTTGTTCGATTTTGAGGACGAGTTTGACTGGAGCAAGGCCTTTCATCGACAACCGTGGGTGGTTAATGGGCCTATGCTCATCCTTTCCAGAGTTAGGGGGGACGAACAACCAAGAGATCTTGTTATCAACATGATCCCGATGTGGATCCAGGTGCACGGCCTCCCTCTTTTCTCTATGACTAGACAGATTGCCTACAAACTGGGAGCTAGGTTTGGAGATGTGGTGGAACTTGATTGCCCCAACGGGGAAACTGCATGGGGGCGTTGCCTCAGGATTAGGGTGCTCATGAATCTTAATAGGCCCCTTCATCGCAGTACCCTTATCACTGTCAGAGAGGAAACTATTACCCTCCCAATCAGATATGAGAAGTTGGGGGAATATTGCTATTTTTGTGGTTTGTTAACTCATGTGGAGAAAGAATGTCCGGAACGATACTACGAAAATGGTCATGAGCTTTCTGACATCAAAAGGTTCCCATTGTGGCTGCGAGCTGATGGCCAAAAAGGAGTGGACCCTAAGCTCTATGAGTTTCTGAAAAGGGACAATACTAAGCAGACCCCTTCAATGGAAAAGTCTGTGAATGAAAACACTGGAGGAGCATCGTCTTCGCGTCAGCCTCGAAGAGCAGCATCATATCTGGGAATGGAATTGGCACCTGTGGTGTGGAGAGGTAATACTAACAAATTTTCTGATGAGGATTGATACTTTGCAGATTCGGCCTTGCAGGACGAGGATATCCAACTACTGGAAAATGAGAACGCCAGGATTTATCTCCAGGATAGCCAAATCCAGAATCAGGAGGAGGAGAACATGATTCTCAGTAGGGTATACGGCCCTCAGCGAAGTCTGCAAATCAGAGAAGGAGCTGGAATAGGCAAGGGACCCATGACTAGGATTGATCCAAGGGAGGCTGGAAAAAAGTTGAAAGGGCCAATGTATCCGGAGAAGGGAGGACACAGCAAAAATGCAGGGAAGGGTTTTAACAAGAGAGGACAGCCAATGGAAAGCTACATGAGTAAGGATGGGCACAAGAATGGAAGAAATGAAGAGACTGCTGGAGGGTCGACATGTGGGAGGAAAAGACACAAAAGTGATGATGACCAAGCAAGTTCAAGCAAGGTGGAGGAGGGCGATGCTCAACTCCGCCGTTCTGAATGAGAATCCTTTCGTGGAATGCTCGTGGCTTGAAGGGACCTCAAGCATTCCATAAACTTAGGCGTGTGATCGCCATAAATAAACCTTCATTAATGTTTGTCCTAGAATCTAAGGTGTCATCTCGTACTGTTTTGGCTTGGAATGCCTTCTTTAATTTTAAGTTTTGCTTTTCTGTGGATGCTGTTGGGAGGCAAGGTGGCCTCATTTTGTTTGCTACGGATGAAATGGAAGTGAATTTGCACTCTTACTCCTTTGGTCACATTGATGTGTTTATTACATGGAATGGTGTTTCGTGGTTTTTCACGGGTTTCCAAGGAAACCCTAATAGTGATCTTAGACATTTCTCGATGAACTTACTTACAAAGATTAAAGATTCTCATGGAGAAAACAAACAATGGATGATTGGCGGAGACTTTAACGAGATATTGAACTTCAATGAGAAATTGGGTGGGATAAAGAACTGGAAATTAAGAAACAGGATTAATAATTTTAGAAACATATTGAATTCGCTTGAATTGTTTGATCTGGGATTTTCTGGTCCATGCTTTACTTGGGACAATAAGAGAAAAGGAGTTCACAATATTAAAGAACGCCTTGATAGATTCGTGGCTACAATGGAATGGAGAACTGTGTTTAGTGATTTCCTGGTTCAAAACTTACACTGGTATGGCTCAAATCATAGAGCTATTAGCATCAATTTTCAGATAAAACATTTTGTGTGGAAAAAACGGACTCATAGTTCTTTTCGTTTTGAGAATGCTTGGCTTGTGGATCCTTCTTGTAAGGATACGATCAAGATGGCTTGGAAAAACCATGATTTATTAATTCCCTTTCTGGTTCGATTAAATTCTTGCACAAAAGCATTAACATATTGGGCTAAAACTCACTTCTGGGGTTTGGAGTCTAAAATCAAAAGGTTGTATGCTAAAATTGCAGAAATGGAAGAATTTGGCTCATCAGATATCCAGAACTCAGGCACACAAAAGTCAGATATTCAGGTCTTGGATATTAATCTAGAAAAACTTTTAACGCAACAGGAAGAATTTTGGCATCAAAGAGCACGAGTTAATTGGATGTTAAGTGGTGACAGAAATACAACTTATTTCCACAATAGGGCTTCTGAACAATTCAAGAGAAATACTGTCAAAGGTTTTCAAGATGATGGAGGAAACTGGATCAATTCAGAAATGGGGATGGAATCAGAATTAATCAATTTTTTTGGCCCATTGTTTACCTCTTCAAAGCCTTCAATACAGGATATCAAATTAATCACAGATCATACACAAGTTTGTATCTCAACGAATATGAACTCACTTCTGGACATGGATTTCTCGAGACAGGAGATTAAAGAAGCTGTTTTTTCTTTACATCCGGACAAAGCTCCAGGTCCGGATGGTTTCAATGCGAGATTCTACCACGAAAATTGGGATATCATTGGGGATTCGGTCACAGATGCGGTTCTAGAAATTCTCAATAACCAGGGCGACTTGAAGGAGTGGAATAACACGAGTATTACATTAATTCCTAAAATCAAGGATCCCACAACACCGGCCCATTTCCGCCCCATAAGCCTTAGCAATGTTTGCTACAGAATTGTAGCTAAAAGAATTGCCAATAGGCTTGCCAATATTCTTCCGGATGTGATCGATGAAAATCAAAGTGCCTTCATCAGAGATAGACAAATCTTTGATAATGTTTTGATTAGCTATGAATGCATGCACTGGCTAAAAAACAATAAGAGCTCGATGGGTTATGCGGCTCTTAAACTCGACATGAGCAAAGCATACGATAGAATAGAATGGTCATTCCTAGAAGAACAGATGAAAACAATGGGATTTGCTGATAAGTTCACTCAGTTGGTTCTTAGATGCATCTCTTCGGTCTCATACTCTTTTAGGGTGAATAACACAACTCTTAGACACTTTAAACCCTCTCGAGGCATTAGGCAAGGGGACCCGTTATCGCCATTCTTATTTGTTTTGTGTGCTCAGGGCCTGTCTTCATACATCAACTCTATGGCAACTGGTGGACAAATTGAAGGTATTAGGATAGCTAGGAATGCTCCCATGATTACCCACCTCCTTTTTGCTGATGACAGCATAGTGTTCTTCAAAGCTAAACCTGAATACGCAGAGAATCTCAAAGGCTCATTGATTAAATATGAGAAGGCTTCAGGGCAACAAGTTAATTTTGATAAATCTTCTTTGATGTTCAGCCCCAAAACCAGTGAATTTCATCAGAATCGAGTCAAGGATATTCTCCAGATTAATCTCACCGAGGGCCATAATATGTACCTAGGTCTCCCAACATTCTCTCTTAGGGGGAAAAGGATCCAATTCTCCTATCTGATTGATAGACTTCGGAAGAAAGTGGATAACTGGAACAACAAATACTTCTCGGAGGGAGGCAAAGAGATCCTCATTAAAGCAGTTCTTCAAGCTTTACCAACTTACGTAATGTCTTGCTTCAAAATTCCTATTCAGATTTGTAAAGAAATGGAGAAGATAATAGCAAACTTCTGGTGGGGGAATGATAAAGGCAGAAACAAAATACATTGGATTAGTTGGGATAAGCTCTGTAGATCAAAAGATGAAGGGGGCATGGGCTTCCGAAGAATGGAGCAATTTAATCAGGCTCTTCTTGCTAAACAAGTCTGGCGAATGCTCGACAATCCAGATACTTTGGTAGCTAAGATATTCAAAGCAAGATACTTTAAACACTCTGATATTATGGAGGCTCAAATTGGTAGTAACCCATCCTTTGTGTGGAGATCCTTAGTGTCGAGTTTCCCAATTCTTCACAGTGGATTGAGATGGACAATCGGGAATGGTAAAATTGTTACATTGTTTAAACATGCTTGGGTCCAGGGCCTTGAGGAAGGCATGATCAAATCTAGAATAGCAGCAGGTAATAGTCCAACTTTCTTAATTGATGAAGATAGACAATGGAACAAGGAAATGGTCAACCAGGCTTTTTGGCCATTTGAAATCGAAGGTATTTTGCGTACCACGGTTGGAAGGAGAGATGAAAACGACTCCAGATTTTTGAAAAATGAAGTTCTTGGTAACTATTCGGTTAAATCTGGATATCGAGAAAGTATCAATATTCTTTACAAGAAAAAAGAGGTTCCTGGAGGATCTAAGGTGGAAGCAGCTAGAGATTGGTGGAGATACTTATGGAATCTCAATTTACCTCCGAAAGTAAGGATCTTTGGATGGAAATTGACTCTGGATTTGATCGCCTCAGAAAGAAATTTAAACATTCGGCATGTCCCAATAGAATCAAGGTGTGTTCTGTGCGGAAATGGAAGACCAACTACTGTTCATGCAATTATTCACTGCCCAGGAGTTCGAAAAGTTTGGAAACAACTGAATTGGTGGAGTTCTTTGAAAAATGAGTTTTCACTGAGTACCTTTGAACTCTTATGGAAAGTTAAAGAGACTCATTCGAAGGCTGAATTTGAACAGTTTATTATGGTGGCTTGGGGAGTCTGGAAGAATAGATGTCAGATTATTCATGATCAAGATCTTAAAAGACCTAAGCTCAAGACAAATATTGGGACTCAGGTGTTGGACTATCTGATCTCTTTCCAGAATCTTCATGCCTGCAGAAATGTCAAGAAAAGAGTGGAGGTGCAGGACACGGTTTCTCAAGAACTTGAGGTGAATACGGGATATAGGTTTGAAGTAGATGGAGCGTTTAATTGTGAAAAACTCTGATTTGGTATTGGAGGAATTATGACCAATGCTGAAGGTGAAATTGTGAGTTCTTTCTCTCAAAAAATTCCACCACAGAGAAGCTCCTTGGCTGCCGAATTATTGGCAATTGAAATGGCATTACAATCAGCGTTTGAAAGAGGAATAGATAGGCTGGAAATTTTGACGGATTCAATACATGCCCGTGATCTATGCTCACAAAACCGCAAATTTCCTTCTTATGCCCCGGAATGCAATATAGCCCGACGTATTAAGACCCTTATAAGTAAATTTGTAGTGTGCAAGTTTACACATTTGGCTCGGGATATCAATTGTAGAGCGCATCGGTTGGCGCAGAGGGCAGCACAATCTTCCAATTCTCGTGACAGATTTGGAGATTTTCTGTGAAGATACCTTTTTTTTTTCCGATTTTCCCTGGATTTATTTGTATAAGGTTTCTTCTGTTCCAAAAAAAAAAAAAACATACACTTTTCATTAAAAAAATAAAGATGCACTTTTCAATATACTAACATACACCTTAACATATACTAACATACACTTTTTCATTAATATATATAATTTACACTTTTCATTAATAGATCATACATTTTTCAGTTATTATATCATACACTTTTCAGTTATAATAACATACATTTTTCAGTTATAATAACATACATTTTTCATTAAAAACAATGTTGCACTTTTCAATATAGTAACATACACTTTTCATTAAAAAATAAAGATGCACTTTTCAATATACTAACATACACCTTTTCAAAAAAAAATCAGAAAAAATTGATTTTTTTTTTAAAAAGTCAAAATTTGACCATTAATCAGTCAAATTACATGAGACTTTGGCTATGACTTTAGGTGCACATTGAAGTTATGACTTTGAAATCTTGAAATTTGAAATTCGTGATTTTAAATCTCCAACTTAAATGAGACGGAGATTGTAAAATTCAAAGTTCATGTGCGTGAGTTCAAAAGAGAGTGGGGTCTTTCTATCGTTAGGAAGGCTTCGCACTTCCTGATAACAGAAAACACATTAAATACCATTGGATCATTGATCCAACGCATATTATTATTTGTATATGATTGAAGTGCAATCGCACAGCTTCGCCTTACTAATAAATTAAATTAATAAATATAAAATGACAATAATATCTTTTAAAATTTAAATAAGTTAAAATATTTAATAATAAAACACTATACAATTATGATTATCAAACATGACGGGCCGGACAACACTTTTCGGGCCGGGTTGGTTGGGCTGCTTTCGGACCGGAACGGGCCCATCGGGCTTTGAACGTGTTGTCAGGTCATCGAGACAAAATGACCCGATTTTTTTAATTAAAAAATAAATAATTTTTAATATTTATATTTATAATTATAAAATAAATGTTAATTAAAGAGATGTTTAATTAAAAATATTATAAGGATATTTTAGTACTTTTATATATTTTTTTAAATATTAAAAATTATTTAATTATTTTGTGAAACTTGATCGCATAATGACGAAGATATATGAGGTGTTTATTTTTATTGGTCACTTATTATTATCAGAAAGCTCGAATGTTCTTCCTAATGATAGAAAGAATCAAGAGAGTTAAATCCTTATAATCTAATAACTTCAATTATTGTACAATTATTTAATCATTATAATGTTATACACGTTGATATAAAGTTAAATTCACCCCTACTAAAAATTCAAAATGGACACAAATATTACTATTCATCTAAATTTTAAAAATCGATTTTAAAAAATTACCCAAAATTGAAAGGAAGCTTAGTCATGCAACTACATGTTTATTTCTTTTGTGACATCCTCAAACTTTTGACCTCCAATTAATATACCAAACCTCAATATTTTCCGCGAATTGATTTGTACTTTTTCTATTTGATTACTGTAGTTGATATTGATTCATACGCAGGTTCGTCCCACAATAGGAGTTAACCAAAGCTCTTTAACAGATCTGATTTTCTTTAAAATGTAACTCGACTTGTGTCGTCTAATAATATGTGTAATTTATAATTTTATATTATTAAGTAAATAAAATTCAAGCTTTTATTATTTATTCAGGCATAGATATTAAAAAAGCAATATCAGATTAATTAAAAAGCTTAGTTGCACCACACATTTGGTTAATTGTGGGACCGTGACAAGCAGAATCCAGTTCAATTATTCGACAAAAAAAATAAAATACGATGCACATGTTTTTTCTCAACCGACGAAATTATTTAGAATACACGATAAAATTTGGGTGGCGCTTATTCTAAATTCTTGGAGATGTGAATTAAACTTTTTGTAGCCGATTTTTTACAGGACGGCCAACCCACTTAAAACAAAGTTATTAATAGAATTGTTATTCGAGTTGAGTACTTGGAGTTCGAACTCAATTCGAACATTTATTGAGTCAAGCTCAAACTCACTCGATTACAATAGCGAGTTGAAAATAAAATTCGACTCCATTCACAAACGAGTTTCACGAGTCGAGACGAGCCTAATGAGCCAAGCTTGAACCAACTCGTCAATAAATCGAGTATTTTACGAGTTCAAGCTTAACTCGTTTATCAAAATAAACGAGTTGAGTTGTAGTCGAATTGAGCTCTCGAGCTGCTTGTTATTTTAACAGCTCTATGTAATAATACCAGTTTAAATCACGAATGTTACGTTTTTCTTGTTCATTATATAGTTGATGAGGAATTTTACGTTTTTCTTATTCATTATATATATAGTTGATGAGGAATGTTACGTTTTTCTTGTTCATTAAATAGTTGATGTGGAATGTTACGTTTTTCTTGTTCATTAAATAGCTGACGAGGAATGTTACGTTTTTCTTGTTCATTATATAGTTGTTCATCAAATAGTTGATAAGTAATGTTACGTTTTTCTTGTTCATTAAATAGTTGATGAGAATAAAAGAGGGGGAGAGAAAAATGGATGCTATTTTATGTTAATATTGGTTGAGATATGAGAAATAAGCAGATAATACATTAAAGTATATGCAGGTTGTTGTGAAGTGAAGAAGAGGAATGGTAACAAGTTGGATAACCTATAGCATTAAAGAAAAGCATGGCGATGTACAAAATGCAAGTGTGAATTTATTTACGATGAGACAGAGCAACGCGTAGCAGATAGGCATATGGCGTTTGATATTTGCTGCTACTATAGTGCTGTATGTAGCTATTCAGAAACCATGTATCTTGATGTTGTCTTTCTTCACTATCCCTGCCTGAGATAGATAGAATTGAACATACTTAAGGAGGATAATTGTTCAAAGAGAAATGTGTTTTAGTTTTGAGTTTGAGCAAGATTGTTGTAAAGTATACCTACCTGAACAAGGAAAGTTGACACATTCTTCCTCTGATCACCTTGGAGTTGTATAACCTGTAATGATTAATGCAAGAAACGATGAGCGGAATGAAGAAATAGGTAGAGATGGAGAGGAGAGGAGAGGAGAGACGACTGGCCTGGCCGAGCTCTGGATCTTGGACTACGGTACCATTGCAGCAAAACTCTTTCTTGAGGTCCTTGAGAATTTTGTTGTAGCTGAACTCCTTCTTTAGGCCCTGGACAGTAGTCAGACTTTTCCTACCATTACGTTGCTGAACCCGAATATGCACATACTCTTTCGACCCTGCACCCGAGTCCTCAGCTTTTGCATCCGCAAAAGGATCTGCACGTATTCAATTACACACAAGACGATTAATGAGCTAGCTAGCTAAATCAATGAAGAATTGTTCATCTACATACAAAATCATTCGATGATAACTCACCGAAGGCGCTAGGAACTATGACGTCAAAATCAGACATGAAAGATGGCTGTAAGAGAGTTGAGAGCAACCAACACTGCACAATACCACACAAAGTTGAAGAATCATTCATAGACATCAACATTACATGTATTTTGAAAATAATCAGCATTCTGTCTGTCATCAATCACTAGAAAATTCAATGCATGTTATAGCCTAAAACATGCATGATGGATACTAAAAAACAGCTATTATCCTCCTCCTATCCTTAAGATCCTACCTCCTCATAAACTCTTAATTTACAGAAATTAACAATCATAACGTTTGTCATGATATTAAAAACACAAAGATTACACCTTTCGTAATTTGTATACTACCACGAGGATTGAAAACTAGAAAATTAAAAAAAAATTGCAGAGAAAAATGCGCCGATTCTCCAGAAACGATAACATTTACACAATGGATTAACCGAATGCATAAGAAAGAAATGAATAAGAAAAATAAAAGGATGGAGAGAGAATTACCTGATGATGAGATAGATAGGAAAATTGTTATTATTTCTGGGAAAAAAAGAGACAAGGCAGGTAGGCGAAATTAGTGATTAAAGATGAAAGGAGGAGCTTTATATAACAGATGAACCCAATTACGTCTCCATGTATCTATCTTTCCAACACAAATCTCGGACTCAAACATACAACTCCACCAATTTTCATTTTCCTTTTCTTAATTGAAATTTCATTTTTAGAACAATTTTATTGAAAAATAAATAAAAACATATGTGAAGCTCGTTGTTTGCAATCGTTGTGTGTATTTTTTTATTATTATTTTTCCAACAAGACTCACTTCTAACACATTACAATTATTGATTTATCTTTATCGTGGAGTATAATTTATGTACTATTACACGAAAACTAAACTATTATCTACATATTAGTGCAAGTCTTATTTTGTTTCGGTAATGATTGACGTTTTCGATTAATTCATTTTCATGTATAAATATCACTTCATTTATTTGATTAAATATCGTTATTTCTTACTGCATGAAAACTTTAATATATGCATAACGTATGATACACAATTCTAATCCATTTGCTAAATAAATTTCCTACGGAAAAACAGAGAACTTTTTCTTTTTGTTCACGGAAGCACTTATTTAAAGAAAAAACGATTGTTATCATTTTTTTTTTTTTCATTTTTCTGCTATGATCAGCGTTGGAAGTTTTTGCTATATTTTATAACAAAAAAATAAACACACATTAAATATTTAATGATGATAGTATAAAAACAGTATGACGCGTCTGTATCTTTTAAGGATATTCCATTAAAAATTACAGAAATCCGAACCGTTTTAAAAATTAAGACAAAAAAAAAAAAAAAAAAAGAGACAGAAAATGAGTTGATTTCACCAAAAAGTAAAATCAAAGTGATGAGAAACTAAGGGGGTTTATTGGTTGTAGGAGACCAATCGGCTCGGACACCAGACCGCCCGTGCCGGCCCATTTTGTCTCGCCCTAAATGGAATGGCTCTCTTAGTTGCGCTGCGCCCCGATCCGAGTCCCCACGTCCGCTTTTCTCCGCCCGAAACCCAAGAAGTTGGCTTTGCCAACACAACAGCCATCGGATTAGTAGCTTGAGGGTCGAGTGTTTCGACCATAAAAAAGTTTTGGCATTGGCTCAGGATGCCGATTTCTTTGGACTTTCAAAGATTTTGAGATATTTAATACGAATTTTTAAAAAAAATTAAAAATCTTTAGGTATTCAACAACTCTCAGAGAAATCTGAAGACGAAAGATCAAAAGTAGGGAAGACAATATTGACCCGACCCGCGAGTACCCACCCAACCCCGCGAGCTTTGGGTCAGATCGGATCCGTCCCGTATTGAGTATGAGTCGGATCTGGGTCTTATATCCGACCCGCCCAGAATTAATATATAAACTTTATATATATATTTTTTTTATTTTTTTTATTGGTAAAATATTTATATATATATATATATATATATATATATATATATATATATATATATAGTAGAAACTCTATAAATTAATAATCTTGGGACCATCAAAATTTATTAATTAAAAGAGTTATTCCCTCCGTCCCGTGATTATTTGCACACTTTCCTTAACGGCGTCCCAACATTATTTGAACACTCTAAAAAAGGAAATAACTCACATAATTTTTACCAATATTACCCCTCCTTTATTTTACTTGGCTCACGACTTAACTCAATTTAGTCAAATCTACATCCACTTTAGTCAATGAATTACCAATAATACTCCTCCTTTATTCTACCATACACATCACTATATTCCATTTTCTTAATTTTTTTGCCGGTCAAACCATGCACAAAATCATGGGACGGAGGGAGTATTAATTTATCTATAAATTAATATTTTATTATTTTATAGAAACACTCTTTCAAACTTCCACTTGTAATTATTTATTGTATATGAAATGAAGTGCCTAATTTAAAAGAATCTTTCAATATTATGCTTCTTGTGTTCATTGTATCACTTTTTGAATATTAAAAAATATTTTTAATATAAATATTCAAGATCAAAATATGCTAACACAAATAAATCATACAAGGTGAAATTGATTTCAACAAAAAATAAAAGACAATTGATAAGGAAAATTAGAGACGAGAAAACGACACCAAGAGTTCTTACAATGATAAGGAAAATTAGAGACAAAATTTAAGGTGAAATTGATTTCAACAAAAAAACAAAAGACAATTGAGTCATTTTTCAAAAAACATTCATAAATCATTATGTAATAGGTAGTATATAAGGAATTATTAATTTATATTTTATATGGGGTCTATAGAAATTACAAAAAATGTATTATCTTATAATTTTAACGAGTTTATTAATTTAACACGCTATCCCCGAGTCGGAGCCGACCAAAAATATTATCTTAGAGAGTTTATTAATTTATCGAGTATTAATTTATCGAGTTCTACTATAAAGTATTAATTTAAAAAAACACTTTCACATTAAAAAAAAAGTCTTCCCATCAATATCAGAGTTTATAAAAATCTATGTAAATCCATAAAAAAAAATATATTCCACAATCCTGTCAAGTGTATGAAAATTCATATAAATCAATAAAAAAAAGTCATTCAAACTTCGCATAGACTCTACGGATTTATAAATCCATCTACTTTTTAAAATCTAAAAAAATCCAATTGAATACACCCCTCCTAATATTGATGATTTACAAATATGTCTGAATATTTTTTTGGGAAACGGAGGGAGAACTAACAACTTGTACCATACTCTAGCCTGACCCGATTAAAACGGGAATGGGTCAATACTAATCTGCTTGATAGATATGAGGTCAATCAGAAATCTTGAGTGGCAAACAGCTTAACCTATCTGGGCCAAACTTGACCGTACACATCCTTCTCCGAGTAACGACGATCCCACGACCAGGGTACATCTGTCATATGGTTTTGGAGTCCGGTTAGAAACTCTTAACTCTAAATACAAATACGAAGTAGCTTCAACAAAAGCAAAATAAAATAAAAGAACCTCCGGACGAGTATGGCCTTGGAGGAAGTTCATAAGGCACGGGAAGTTTAACGACTTCACTACTTCCTTTAGTCCCGTCTTCTTTCCAAGCCAACGTCACCAGTTTCGTTTTCTTCACATCACTACTACTTGTGGATCCCAATTTATCCTAAGGTCAGAATAATCAGCTTCTCGACAGAATATAAACGCAATACCTTAAAAGAAATATAGAGGAGAGGTCCCAGAATATACCACCGACATATGCCCATCATCTGTGCAAGAAAAGCTGCATTCGTAGTTTCTGGTGAGAGGCAAAAACAGCACTCCTAGCTATCATGATTCATAAAAAATTCAAATGATCAATTTCATGCAAGTATATAAATATATAACACATTGCCTTCAACCATTTAATTAGTGTTCAAATAATCTGAATAATTTTTCACGTGAAATGCAATACCTCATACGAACGGATCATCAACTGGGAATTGTTTTTCTGAAGAGCTCCCCAGGCAGCCTTGCTGAGATTTGATGAAGTAAGCAGTAGCCATCTGTTCCAACAAAACGACAACTAAGTTGTCAATAGTCGAGAGCACTATGAGATAAGCAACAAGTTCACATATTGCATATACTCTTACGCGAGGTTTTGCCCATTATAACGTAGGAAGGTCTTTATATGAGGCATTGCACGACTGCAACAAGTCAAAGAATAAGAGTAAGTATCAACTCAAAGTAGACAAAGGGACAGTATATTACTACATCCCGATTAATAGCTCTACACCATGGTAATGATATACAGTTGCTTATCTATATATACCAGCGACCTGTGTGGCTTGCTTTCCACTTTGCCCAATACTTTTTTAGGAACTCTTTTTCCACATTCTTTAGAGGGCTGGGAATGGAACCCCCAGCAGCATAACCCTTTAGATAAAACACATGTATTGAAGCCTTTGTTAGTAACAGAAGGTGAAAAACAAATGTATTTTGAGTAAATAACATAAGGTAAAACTAGACAAGGGTGAATGCTGATGCACATAAGTTTTCAAATAATTAACCCTAGCAAGGAAAATAGTGATGTGGAGGTTTTGACTAGTCTGCCCTTTTTCACTTTCCTTCATCAAGATCTAGACCAAGACGTTTTATTTAACGTAACACATGCTTATATTACCTCTATGGAACATCTGACATCTTCCACAGATGGCCATATTATCAGGGGCTTCCCAGGACCCAAGGGCTTTTTGTCTTCTGTCATTCCAGCTGACATTGACGATGCTAGCTCACTCATCCATTTCTCATCCAATGAACCTAATGAAGAAAACTGCCGTGGGAAAACAGTAGAAAAACATAAGAAGAAAGGTAGAAATGGAGCATCATCTGGATAGGGACACTTTCTAAAGTGTTGAATAATAAAGTCCAAGTCAAATTTTTTATTTTATTTTGCAGGGGTTGGGGTAGGGGGGTCATGCAAAATATATGATGTGATATCCATAATCAAATGCATAAAATTGTAACTTATAGTCATATAAGTTTAGAGGAGATGAAAGATGCGTAAATTAGTACCTGATAAATAAGACTAGATTTCTCAAATTGTTTCTCAAAGGTACACTCCTGCAGAACAGTGCGTAACTTCATATGTCCCCATTTCTTAAGACTAGAGCCTGAATGATATCCAGGGACAGATGCAATGAGCCTAACCTGGGCATTCAATTATTCTCAGAGTCCTATTATATCATGCCATCATTAATATCAATACTTTCATATAGAAAAGATAAAGGGAGGGGAAAAAAAGGAAAGAAGACATATATTTGAATATAAGGCATTAGTGTATGATTTAGACACCATTGCGAGATGTTATTCAATCGCTTTACATAGAAAATAAATCTCAAATATGTGATTTTCGGAACTTCTCAAAGTAATACTTCAATAAGAAGCTTTGGTCCTTAAACAAAATGAAACACTAATCAGAAATGATTGGAAAAGCAGAATTTACTAATTACCATGGCAGAGTTGTAATCAAATTTCTTGAAGAAAGAGGGATTTATATTGAAACTGCCGATAGCTGGTAAGTCAACATTGAATGCAGGCCACTGCAGAAAAAAAAAAAAAGCTTTTCACAATCAATAGGGGCATAAATTTGGTAGTTTCCATCAATAATAAACTACTAGAAGACGAATGGAAATTCTAATCTCAAAAATAGGTGAAAGACCTAAATCAGCTTCTCCACAGTTATTATCCAAATATTCAATGCTTCACATATAAAAGGATTTATTTAGCAGATAGCAGTACCTTTAATGCACCAAGATATTCAATCAGGTCATTTTCAAATCCACAACCATTACTTGCAACGTTTTGATCTTTCCATGGGAAGTCTTGCATCCACAAACCCTGGCTTTTGTTGTTCCAGTCAACATTTATCAAGTTTGCTGTATGTACAATAACTCGAATTCCTCGAGGATAGACTAGAAGCATGGCTTTTGAATGGTGTGTTCCATATGAAATGGGTAATGGAGGCTTGTGTAGAATCCAGTTAGGAGGCTTCTTTCTCTAAAAAGAATCAGCTAATTATTTTGAATCACATATCAAGAATTTTGAACGTCAAGATTTCATAACAAAATATAAGCAGACCTTCATATATTCGAGGGTACCATCACCTTCCCCATGGATAGCAAGGACATGAGGAACTTTTCTAAGCTTTGGACATTCTACATAAAGTGTAAATGAGAAAATCAGTATACAAGGGAATGAGTGCTACACCACAGTCTATAAATAGAAAGAAGTTTGTTGGTAAAGACCCTTAGGGCATGCTTGCTTTGTTGGATTAGGAGGGATGGATATTTTTATCTCATTTATCCTGTGTTTGGTTCATGTGACACCGGCCCGGTAAAGAAACTCTACTTGTCCCATGAATGAGGGATAATTGGTCAGAGGGGGAGGGGTAGGACTAGTTATCACATTAATGAGGGATAATTACTTATCTATCCTATCCATTAAAGCAAGCGAGCCCTTAATTGATAGGTTCCTGCTAATATTTCATGGTATGAAAGGCTGCACAATGCAGTGAAGAATTGAAACTAAAGCATAGATCCATTTTATTATTGCTAGTACAATCCAACATCTAAATGAACATCATAAATGCTATTGAATCCATCAACCTTGAAAAGTGGCTAATATAATCGGGCAAACAGTTGCATCAGATGGATAAGATTATGAGGACAAATATTAAAAAAGAAGACCATCAATATTATGATACAATCACATTAAGCTCATATACATACTGTATCATTTCTCTTACCACCGCTTCTATTAAGACATTATTTTTCACAGAAAGCAAGGCATTATCACAGAAACCCACCAGAAAGTAGCCAATCAATGTCGACCATGTAATTTGATAGGACAGCGAAGAGCACATTCCCCTACAAAACAAAAGGTAGAACTTGAGTATACGACATAATAATGACGAAAAACGTGACAGTGCCTAAAGCCAGAAAAGCCAAGCTTTTTGAATCAGGGATTAATAATTGCATGTATCACATATCTAGACCAGAAACACATTCAAAGTAGAAACATCTTGGCTACCATACTCATAAAGCTTAGAACTCTTACCTGAATCACATCATTGATCGAAACAGAATTAGTATTTGCCCATGCTGGCAGTTCTTTTACTTTCAATAGTCTAAACGTTGATGGCAACTTATTCTTAGGAATTTGAAAACGCCGTATAGCCTCAGATGAAGTGTTCGGCTCTTGATCATTGCACCGCAGCACATCCTGCAAATGAAGATCAGAAGTTATTTAAGAAAACAATAAGAATTTGGGAAATTTAATATAAACCTAAAACAAAGGAATACATTTGAATTTCTAATAACTGATCCTTCTTCTGAAACTATTTGTATTCTCTTCCTACTAGGAGCATTGCCCTTGCTACTTTCTTCGGGCAAAGACCTTTTTTCTCTATTAGTAGTTGGAACCTTTTTCTGTGCATCATTACTGGCAATTACATACTTGAAAAAGTAATTCCCAGGTATTAACTCAATAACATCACCAGTTTGAATTATCCATTTTTCTCCTGACATGAGCTTCTTTCTTTGACCTTTGGATCTGATGACAATCGGATTTGTGCCTTCCTACATTGAACTCATATATTAACAAAATGCAATAATTCCAAGCTTAAAACAATTCCAAGTTAAAAAATCTCAAAAACGACATACAAAAACTTACAACGACGACATCAGAAGAGCCATCAGCGAGTATATTAACGGCAATATGTCTCCTGCTGAGCCGTTTATCAGTAATGGGAAAGTGATCGCGGCCTACGTAAGTAACGCCTTTTGAGAGTGGGATTTTGGGAATCGGAGACTTCTCTTCTTCCTCCAAATTACCGTTCAAAGGCATCAAGAACGCAGTCTTGGCACAAGAAATTAAAAAACAATTACCCGATAATGTCAAAACATGCAGAAAAATGGGGGGAAAAAACACGAAACGAAGGTGGGTGTACCAGTGGAGTAGCAGCCATTGTTGATTCCGGTGCTAAGATTCTTGGGTGAGAGCATGCAAATAAATAGATAGAATTGTTAATAGTAATTATTAACAAAAAGGAGAAGTAGGAGTGTAAGACATGGTGCTTAGGGGTTCCTGTTCTGGCTCTGGGGAAAGGTTTTTTAAGGAAGACAAACGGAGGAGAGGAGGGTTTAAAAATAAAATAAAATAATAGGCTTCTGTTTTTGTTCAATTGGACGTTCCTTCTTTTTAAATATAGCAAATAGCCCCTTATTTTGAAAAAAGTTGATCACATTAGCCCTGCCCTCCATGTCATATATGTACAATTGAATTTTAGATCAATCAAATTAGAATCAATTCAAAATTGTAACTCAATTGATCAATTAAAAATATATTTAATTCACTTAAAATTCAATTGCATACAAAATTTTGGTAAGGATGAGATTACGCACAATTTTAGTGGTGAAAAATCGCAATATGTGTTTGGCAGGGCCCATACAATTGTCATTCCTACTTACAACCCAAGATGAAAGGCAAAGCGGCAGTGTTAAAAGAATCACCAAAAACTGTGTCTTGCTTGGAAGACTTTGTTACTACAATGCAGATAGGAAGAGGGTAAGATTACAAATTGAGCACCATTAAGAGGTAATACCCATAATCTTAACAAACAAGTATCGATTACAGTAGACTTGAGACGCAGAAAATATCCCTTCAGTGTGAGTGGTCCTTGGTTTGGTCCAAGCGAAAGGGTAATGATTTTACAACATTTTTGAGCAACTATAATCATGACTGGCATCCATGCTCTAATGTGTATCTCGGTATAGAAGTATGATTAGGTTATTGTCATCTATCTATCAAATCATTCGAACAAAATTTATCTCAACAACACATTCAGATTCCGTGAGCTATCGTATATCTTCTATCTTCGGCGCTTTGATTCTTTACGCATCTCAGCCATGTAGTTCTCCAAGTTGGGTTTTTCCCATAGACGTCTTTGAACAAGATCATCTTTTCTAGATTCATCTGAAATAAACCAAACTGGAGTTAGTTTAAAGTTGTCAAGTGCTGGAAAGCATTCGTATCATTCACTCTAAACCACGCCGGGAGTGGACATTGCAAGAGCAGTTGAAACTTGGCACTCAAAAGGCTATTTAATTTTTTACAGGCATGTTAGATCAAAAACAATAAATCCCTAAATCTGGATAGCTAGAACATGTCAATATTACATCAGGTTTTGTGCTTGCATAAGCAGAAAGGGCAAGCAATATCACAAAGCACTAAACATTGGTAAGATAAAGCATATTCTTAGACAGCAAGTTTCATTACCTATGTAACTCCATGAATCAGAAGATGCTCCCAGAGATCTTCTCGTAAGATGGGCAGCATCTTCCCAAGAATATGGTTTGCGTGTCACCTGGTACCGCCAGAACCAACACCCATACCATAACAACAGCTGTAGATTAAACGAATCAACAGATTGGCTCAGCAATTTTATTATTGAGATTTAGGTCAGCTATCATAAGAACCAAAAAGAAAAAAGAAGGCTGACAGTACAAGCTGGGGTTATTATTATTTTATTTTTTGGAGAGGGGCTGTAAAGCTATTGGCTCTCTCTTATAACTAATTAAAATGGAGGAAGGCCTATACTGACCTTTGCCAGAGTGTAAGGCAGCAAAATAACACGAATG
Organism: Galeopsis tetrahit; assembly: GCA_963675135.1. Taxonomy (NCBI): domain Eukaryota; kingdom Viridiplantae; phylum Streptophyta; class Magnoliopsida; order Lamiales; family Lamiaceae; genus Galeopsis; species Galeopsis tetrahit. The sequence goes on from OY776123.1 coordinate 76,518,841, forward strand.
CCAACAAGTTCCCAGATAGATGGTTCTTCAGCTCCTTTTATCTGCAGATCAAGTTCCTTGCTAAGATCTTCCTCCATTTTCCTACAACAAAATTAGAACTCTACTTTAAAACTTGGTATAAACTAAACTATTAGCTGTAAAGGCTATACAACTATAGATATAACCTTCAGAGATAAAGTAGATAAACATGAAATCATAGGCAAAGAAGATTTTTTTTTAAACACATGAATATACTAATGCAAGACTTAAGTAGTATCAATGGACAGCCACGTATGATGACTCATACTTGTTAATCTGCTTGTTACCCTTCTTCTTACTAGTCACTCCTCCAGTTCGTTCAAGTTCCAGTGCTTTTAGCTTATTTTTATAAGCAGGAGTTTTCTTCACCATATCAATTGCCTGAAATGAGAGAACCATGTTGAATCAGCAGCAGAGAATGATTAGTGAAACAGTGAAGCAGGGGCTAGTGCTGATTTCCAGTAAATTTATCATTACTAAACATCTGTGTCTTAATTCATATGTGGGTTTGAGATGTTCTTGTTAAGTTATATGTTACCTGTTTATACCTTGTCCATTGGTTTAGATACTGAAATCCTGAGAGCACCAAAAGAAGACCCACAAGGACAGCACGAGTGTCCTAGTATAAGGAAATGGTAGGCATCCAATGCGGTTAGATGTTAAGTATCAGAAATAAAATAAGTCCCCAGTTCAGAAATTGTGTTGATCTGGAATAAGAGGACTAAAGATATAGTAGCCAAAAAATAAAAACATCTTACTGTCTTGTGGCCGTAGTAAGCATGATAGTAGCGTGCTGTGTTGTAGAATACCTAATAAGGGAGTAAAAGGGTGAGCACTGTTGATTATCATCTCAACAACTGAAATAATATATATATATATTGGTTTCTCTGAAAAAGTGTTGATATTTTATAGGACTCCATGAAAGAAAAGGACAACAATTTAATCCAAAAAAATCTATAGTTCAAACCAAAAATAATTTTCAATGATAAAGAAAATTCTCAACGTGAACAGGCAACAAAACAAAATATTGATTTCCTATGATTGACCCATGCCCAATAGAGTACTCAAAATGCATAACCCTGCATTTGAGGCGGTTCCTTTTTGTTGGTGGGGAAGGGAACTTCCTGAAACTCAACCAACCCCAATAAAATGGAATATAAAGACAAAATGAATTTCTTTGGCTGACAATTTTTCTTCATATATGACCAACTAGAATGGTGATGATAACACACCATCTACCTCCTGCTTTTCTCTTACTAAGTATATGAACAAAAGTGCCGAGTATTTGCTCTTATTAGAGTGCAGGCTGGCCTTTTGCACAAACCAGCCTTTCATAAGGTGTTACACAAAGATGCCACAGGATCGCCAACTCAATGAATATGGCTTCACTATAAAATTGATTTGCAGTAGATGTGCAAACTATAATCACCAAAACCTTTTGCATGTGTGCCATCACATAAAATAATAAGCAGCCCCCACAGCTTTACCAAATATACAAAATATTTTAATGCAGTTCTGTCTTTCATGAGATAGGTAGCTTCATATTTGAGTTCAATAAAATTCTATACCACCCTACCCCCCAGACAAAAGAAAAAAAACATGGCTGCATAATCACAGAGGATTGGACAAACCTCTTCCGGGTGGGCAATTGCATAATCATACTGCTCCCTAGTGGCTTCATCTTTCAAAATCTGGAAAATTAATATTAGTCAGTCCATGGCAGTGAAATTTAAAATACCTTTTTACCAAATTGGGAAGTAGGGGCGGGGGAAGAATTCAAAACTCCCTAACTCCTCAGTAACAGAGTAGGCCTGGAACCACATCACCTAGTATGTATTGGTTAAGGAAACATACATTTTACAAGTCATTCATGCAATTGTCATATAACTGCTAAAACTTCCATGAATTTCATTTGGTGCACTGAGAACTCCCACACAACTTAAGGCAACTCTAGCAAAGCTTTTCAACATTAACTTGAGAGCACACATTCAGGTATTAATTTAAAGAACAACTTTTGTAGAACAGTTGGATTAAATTTGTGCGGCTTTGAAGATTGAGAATTTGGGACATAATTGTTAGACAACATATTGTTGCAAACTAGTAAACTTTAATAATTTGTTGTAGAGGAGATCCCTTGCCCGTGATCTAGCTATTCATTAGCCGAACCACATAAAAACTCGCAAGGCTTTATTTTTGTCTGTCCGTTAATCATCATATATTGCCATTGCCATTAACAAATGTACATACTACACAGTGCAGGTTTCATCATTCTGTCACCTAACAATCGTTATATATGATTTTCTAAATACGTGCACAATTAAATCATATAAATTCTAAAAAAACATAGATCCATTGTGACTAAAAAATGTACAATCTTTTGAGCGAACATAGGTCTTACTAAATAAATCGACTGTTTGATCCTACATTTCCAGCCTAACAATAGATGTATAGAATTACGGAACTAAATGCACAGTTAAATGAATTGATTATACCTCATAAGCAGTCGCGATTTTCACAAACTTCTTCTTCGATTCTGGATCGGGATTCTTATCGGGATGACTAAACAACAAATAAGAGAGGTAAGCAATAAGAAATCAGCGTTTATCAAGTCAGGGCGGAGGAATAATGACTTACTGTAAAAGAGAGAGCCTGTAGTATGCTTTCTTGATCTCGGAAGCATTGGCACTTTGAGTGACCCTACACATTCACAATAAAAATATATGGAAAATACAGATCAAATGGAGAAACGCAGAGAGAGTTGCCGGAGTATGATTTCGTACCCTAGAAGATCGTAGCAGTCATCCTCGTCACAGTAGATCGAGAAGGACGATTGAATTAGAAGGGAAAAGACGAGAATTAACAAGGGGAGGCTCCAGCGGATCGAAGCTAACGGCTCCATTGACCGTTTTTACTCGGAGTCGGAGAACCGGCACCGAGAACTGGGAATTTGAGAGATTAGTCTTTTCACGGCGCAGGACAAGTACAGTATTGGAAATGGAGTCTGTATTTACAGATTTAACCTCCTATACACGAATGGTGCATGACACTACTCATTTGCCAAATCTTAGCCTTCTATAATTCAAGCATTACTTACATGGCTCTATTAAAAAAATAAAAAATTATCAAACACACAAAAATAATATATATATATATATATATAATTCTTGTTAGAATTCTTAACATCTCTTTGCGCCAAAAATGTTTAATTAAAAAAAATCGCCAAAAATATTTCATGTATCATGCAAGATTGCTCATGGAGTACTAGTTTTTTTTGGGGTTGATGGAACTTTATTTTTTTGTAATTTATATAACCTGTCATCAATTTTATTAATTTTTCTTCAATTACTTTAAAAATAGCAACAAAAAAAAACATTCATGAAATACACATTTGCTTTTCATAACATTAAAATATTCTTAAATTAATTATAAAACCGATCCATAAAATGAGGTATGAAATGTAAAAACATTAAATTGCACAAATGTAAATTGAATTGAACCCCAATTGATGGAGTCACTAAAAAATATTGGCCAAAAGGCAACGGCAGGCGGGCCGATGCAATTTGGTAACGGCATTTAATGGCCGATGCGAAAAGGGGACGGCAGTGGGCCCCGATGCCATTTAGTAACGGAATTTAATGGCCGATGTCATTTGGTAACGGCATTTAATGGCCGATGCGAAAAGGGGACGGCAGTGGGCCCCGATGCCATTTGGTAACGGCAGTGGGAAATTTAAAATAATTTTGAATTTATTTCAAATATTTTTTTATTTGGAGATTTAAAATCATTTTAAACATTAATTAGTAAGTGTTACTACGATTTTTGCATTCATTTCACAAAAATTAATTACCAATATTGGTGATAAAATTCATTTCACGTAAAATTTCATTTATAATTGAAATTTCATTTAAAATCATTCAAAATTAAATTAATTAAAAGGTCGTTTGTTTATAATTTGGGTAGATTTATTAGAATAAAAAATTGTAATTGTTGACATATTTTATTAATGTTGACAAATTAATTAAATAATACATAAATTGATTAGATAAAAAAAAGCTGTGAAATTTTAGTTTAATTTTAATTTCATTTAAATTTATTTTTATTTGATTCTAGAAGATTGAAAAATTAGTAAAAGGTTATTTAAGAAACAAATTTCTCCATTTACTCATATATTCGTGTTTTAACTTTTTCTCTAATTAATCATCTATACTTATCAATTGTTTTTTTGAAAGAAATTAATAAGCTTGTGTGCTATACCACAAATCAAGAACCCTAAATTAGAGATAGAAGAACATTTTCCTGCATGCAATGCAAAAAAAGGTTAAATCATATGCATTTTAAGTTAGAAAGCTTAATTTAAAATAAAACTAAAACACCATTATAGTCTGATAAAAAATTGGGGAAGAAATACAAGTTAAAAAAGGTAACAAAACAATAATTGAACAACCAAATTAACCCCATAATTCGATCACCGGATAATAATAAATATAGAAAAAAAAATTCAGATTTATAATAAATTGAATTGAACAGAAACAATGTTAAGGTGATTCCATGAAGTGCATGTTTAATTTTAATTAAGAAAATTAAAATTCTTACACCAAATTAAATAGAAATAAAATTTGCAATTTAATAAAAACATACCCATACATAAATATCTCGGAGTTGTTTTCAATTCGGTTCTTGCAGTAGTGACAATTTAATAAAAACATACCCTGGCGAGACGTCAACGTTGAGGATTAATTTTTATTTTAATGTTGTGTGTGATGTTATTTTAATTGACGTGAACATGCTAATTATGATTATAATTAATGTTGTTTGTGATGTTATTTTAATTGAAAATGAACTAGAGAATAATTTTATAATAGATGAAAATATTTTTAATTAAATGGATAAGTGAATTCATATTTTTAAATAGATAAGTGAAAATAATTATATATATTTAATGTTGTGAATTGAAAATTAGAATGAATTTAAATGATGTGATTAGAATAAAGTTAAATGTATAAGTGAAAATAATTATATTCAATGTTGTATGTAATTATAATGTTGTGAAATTAAAAATTAGAATGAATTTAAATGTTGTAAATTGAGGATTAGAATAAATTTAAATAGTGTGAATTGATACAGTAATTAAATTATTTAATTTGAAAAACATAATTTAGAAGTAATTATGATATGCTTTGATAAATAATTTAATAAGCAACAATTAAAGTTAGAATGGATTGAATTAAAGAATTAAAAACTAAAATTAAATTGAATATATATTAATTGCATTCACAATATGTCGACTAAAGCTCCTAGCCTAAACGGCACACAGGTTGGTGGCCTCGATACCTGGGTTCGAAACCCAGATTCGTCTTTTTTAAATGTTAATAAAAAGGCGACGGCAAAAAGGGGACGGCAGTGGGCCCCGATGCAATTTGGTAACGGCAGTGGCCCCGATGCCAAAAGGCAACGATTTTCCCCAAATCCGATGCCATTTAAATAGCATCGAGCATATTGGCATCGGCACACTGCCGTCCCCTTTGTCGTTGCCTGGGTTCGAAACCCAGATTCGTCTTTTTTAAATGTTAATAAAAAGGCGACGGCAAAAAGGGGACGGCAGTGGGCCCCGATGCCATTTGGTAACGGTAGTGGCCCCGATGCAATTTGGTAACGGCAGTGGCCCCGATGCCAAAAGGCAACGATTTTCCCCAAATTCGATGCCATTTAAATAGCATCGAGCATATTGGCATCGGCACACTGCCGTCCCCTTTGCCGTTGCCTTCATCATTAGTGAGGGCTGATCCGATGCCTTCCCCGTCCCCATTTCCCCATTATTTTGTAGTGAGTCATTCACTCTACTCATCAAAATCATTTACGTTTCATTTTGAACTATTCAATTCAAAGAGATTTGAGGGGTAAGCAGATATTCAATTGCAAAATGAGCACAAGATCTAAACTTAGTACCACCAAGTTTTTTACTTTGCTCCAACTAAAAGAGTATACACAATATTGCAAATGGGATAAACTTTAACACAAATTAAAATAGCTTCAAGCCAAAACTTTCACTAAATCAAAGAATGAATACAAAGTTTGTGTGAAACAACTCTAAGATAGATCTTCCAAAAAAAAAAAAGGACTCAACATGTAATTATCATATATAAAGGCTAAGTGTTTACACATTGCCAGTGATATATCAGTTTATCAATGAACTCCCGGACTATTGACACAATAATAAATCTATGTTACTTGATGTTGAAAAAAATTGGTTAGAAATTGATTAATTTTAATTAATTGATTGATTTTAAAATGAGAGTAGAGAACACTCGTCTTTGACCAATTTATTGAGAGCTATAAATGTAATTTCAGAAAAATTAAATGGCAAAGAATTGTTCTACTTTCGGAGTAGATAATCGTAGTGTATTTAAAATCTCAAAACTGAATTTCGGTGAGTGAGAAATTAATTCACGAAATTAAAACGTCAAATAATAGATTTTATGGGATAAGGTGTTACATCATGATAATTGTCCCACATTGAAACTTTGAATGTTTAATGGGGCTAATTACTCCTTATAAATAGGAGGATGTTACAATAGTTAAAATCATACTCCCTCCGTCTCATACTTGAAGACACATTTTACTATTTTGGGCGTCCCATACTTGAAGGCACATTACCTAAAATAGCAAAAACACTTTTAAACACTCCCCTTAAAACATCACAATATTACAAAAAATGTCACTACTTTATTACACTAAAAAGTAACTTTATTACTATTTATAAAGTTGAAAAGTCTTTACTACCCCCACTTTATCTTACACAATATTAATAAACAATTCATTCATTAAAATCCGTGCCCAATTGGTTTGAGCCTTCAAGTATGGGACGGAGGGAGTAATGACTAAGGATCAATCCAATAGTCTATACGGATGCACGTGTGTGCTTGTCCGATTGAGCTTAAGTCTAGTTTTTGGGCTTGTTGCTTGTGGGCTTTTAAATTTGGGCTTTCAAGACCATATATAATTTTGGAACTTGAAAATTTGGATTTGGCCCATACAAATCAAGTTTTCGTAAAACTGAAGCCCAACTATGATGAATTTGGACGTCGAGGATGTCTAGGTACATTGGTATTACGAATTGTGATGAACTTGGATGTTTGAGTGTCTAGGTTCATGGACGTTTCTAAAATGAATTTGTAAACAAATAGCATGAATGCCATAATAAATGTGGAGACCTCTCACATGTTGGAACATGCCTACACACTCACACAAAGACACAACACTTGATTTCCTGGAAAAAAATCATAACATCATACATATTTGCATCGAACATATAGAGTGCAGTCCAATTTTTGTTTCGGAAATGAATTTATAACCGCAAGGGGTTATAAATAGTCAAATAGTATGAATGTCATAATAAATATGGAGACCCCTCACATGTTGGAACATGCATATAAATAGGGTGCATGTTTTATGTTGCAAACATACTCATACAAAGACACAACACTTGATTTCCTAGAAAAAAAAATCATAACATCATATCATACATATTTGCATCGAGCATATAGAGTGCAGTCCAGTTTTCGTTTCAGAAATGAATTTGTAACCGCAAGGGGTTACAAATAGCATGAATGTCATAATAAATGTGGAGACCCCTCACATGTTGGAACATGCCTATAAATAGGGTGCATGTTTTATGTTGCAAGCATACTCATACACACTCACACAAAGACACAACACTTGATTTCCTAAAAAAAATCATAACATCATACATATTTGCATCGAGCATATAGAGTGTAGTCCAGTTTTTGTGTCGATTCAGTTCGTTGGAACTCTATACGTTGGAGTGCGTCTCGTATAGAGATGAAAGTCGTTTTACCTTTGAAAATGTTACGTCAAACCGTGAGCACTAGCCGGGACGTATACGTTTTGCAGGAAAATATTTTTTTCTTGACTCGACTTTAACTTTGTTCCTATTGTTCGTGAGATGGGGTTGTTGTTGTTGATTTCGAGAACCTGTTTGGTTTGGAAAACTGCTAAAGGAGAAAAACTACTAAAAGAGGAAAATCGAAGACTCTGTGTAAATATTAATTTAAGTGTGTTTACAGTTTTGTTATTTATTTCTGTCAATTTTGTAAAACCATTGTTGGGTGCTAAAAAATTCCAACACTCGAAGTGTTGTAACAATTGGAATACCGTAGAAGGAAAAATAATGTCTCTACCATCTAAAAAGGATCGACCCTAGAGCCTATGACACTTGCTTATTCTTTGACCCTCTTTTTTTTGTTGCTCAAGTTTGTTCTTTGTCTTTGATCTCTATTTATAGACAATCAATGTACTAGACCTACAACTATAAATCCTAGTAGAAGGATATCGAAAAAACTTCAATGATAACTTATATCTGCGAATAATCTCTTACTAACTCGATAATTTTCTTCTCAAAACTTGACTTGCAACTGAACATTCTAGATCTTCAAATGACAGTAAAAAATTATTCAAAATAACATTCATTTATAAAAAATTAATCATTAGAAAAAAAAAAAAAAACTATGATATTGTGTACAATATTATAACATCACAACAACAACATCAACACCAAAAGAAAAAAAAAATATCAAATTCACTTGACTTATTTGGACTTTTGTAATACTTTTAAAAACTTGTTTGGCGGCCGCCACATACTTTTTTCTCTTCTTTTGCTTTTTTTCTCTTCTCAGCAATGACTGCAACTTCTTTTGATGGGACAAGGAAATTGGTTGCAATAGGACGATATTTGCAAGCTCCATAAATTAAGGTAAAATATTTTTCTTCTCTTTTTCAAAAAAATATTCCTCATAATTAAAAAATAAATAAATTATGAATTGTCAATAGAATTTGCTAACATGGGCTACATTAGGCCATTTTCCTTTTTCAATTTCATTTTGACAAAATGGAAGCCACAATGTTGTAAAAATAGGTGGCCAAGCCACATATGAAATTGAGCATAATTTTGTAAAAAATAGCCCACTTGATTCTCATAAAGGAGATGAGAAACATGTTCAATATCATTTGATTAAATAGTTGACTCAACCCTTGTTTATTTGTGAATCAAAGTTGTTAACTAGAATAACTAGGACTCATATGTATAGTTTAGGGTTCTCCTTTTGCTTTGGAGTGGATGCTATAGGTGCTAGTGGAGGACTCATTTTGTACACAACTAATGAAGTGCAAGTTTATTTGTGTTCTTATTCTAAATCCCACATTGATGCAATTTTTATTTCTAATGTAAAAACTTGGAGATTTACTAGGTTCTATGGAGAATCTGTTACACATTTGAGACATCTTTCGTGGAAGCTCTTAAAATCAATTCGGTTGAGTCATGGCAGGGATGATAATATATCTTGGGTTATATAGGGTATTTAATGAGGTCTTTCAACAAAATGAAGTTAAAAGGATGGGTATAATAAGGAGATACCTTATGCACAAATTTGGGGGTTTCAAGAAGTGATTAATGAGTTGGAACTTGAAGAATTCCAAGTAAGGGACCAAAATTCACTTGGTGGAATAAAAGAGTTGATTTAGAGTTTTTGGAGGAAAAGCTGGATCGGTTCTTTGGATCGCGACATTGTTTTGATCAGAACTCCATGGGGTTGGTGACAAATGAAGGTTTCTATGGTTCTGACCATAGAGCAATCCTATTGGAATTCTGAAACAAGGGGGAAAAAGAAATGGGTGGGAAGAGACAACCTATATATTTCGAAAGGTCCTAGATGTTGGAGGACGACTATGAAAATTAGATGAAGCAAGTTTGGCAAAATGGGAGTGAGACTTCATCATTTCAACACAGACTAAGGCTATATGGAACCAATCTGAGGGAATGGGCAAACAATAAGAAGCGGATTTATAAAAAAAGAATTAAAGAACTGGAAGTGAGAATGAATTACATCCTTGAGGAGAATGATAAAGTTTGAACTTATCGATACAAAATTTGGTTTTCAATCTTTAATTCCCTATGAGCGGGCTTTCCCTTCTCATAAACCGTTTGAAAAGGAAACTGTGATTTTTTTTTTTATTGAAGATGAACGACAGTTTGAGAGGTGGGATGATCATGTTTTGCAGCTTCGCCATGAGTTTCTACGTCTCAAGATTTCAAGAATTTTAGGTTTCTGAATTGCTCTTAGGATTTCAAGATTTGGGTTTTCTGGGTTTCTTGATCTGAGTTTCTGAAGGGAAAAGGCGCTTTATTTATGTGTGTATGACTCCATTTTTTATATAAATGGAGCAAACGATTGAGAGGTCTCCTCATGGCCAAAGGGGTTTCAGAGTTCAAGCTCCATTGGACGTTGAGTTGTTGTTTGTTGGTTCGCGATTGTTTCCTTGGTTGTGTTGATTCAGGCCACAATTTTGGCGATGGTTGAGGTTTCGTTTCAACATGTGTTCGAGTTTCGGTCGTTGATTTGTTCGCGGAATTTTGCCGGCAGTTTTTTGAGTCTTCTAGCTCTGTTTCGGTGAATCAATTTCTTTTCTCGTCGTGATTTTTGCAATTTTTTCTCGAGTTTCGTGAGTTCGGCCGACGATCTTTACGGTTTTTCCTCTCCTCGCTTGAGAGTTCGCTTCCCTCTCCTCGTTTGAGAGTTAGTTTTAACCATGAAAGATCAACTTCGTCATTTGTCTCTGGAAGAAGAAGAAGAACAACTGATTCTTGATCCTGCTTGGGTCACTGCCTTATTGGGCTATCATATGTAGTTTGGTTTACTTGTATTTTTGTTTACTTTAGACTTTGCTTTGTTGTACAGGGAAGTGTATATTTCCTTTCCTTGACATACCTTTTGGCATGTTTTCTTTTTCTTTCTCTTTTATACAACATACCTTTTATTGTCCTTGAGGAGAATGATATGGGAAGAAGGGAAGATGAATTGAAGCACATTACTGGGGAAATTCAGAAGTTAACAACACAAGAGGAAATTAAATGGCAACAAAGAGCAAGAGTTAATTGGATGGAAGGCGGTGATAGGAACACAACATATTTTCATGGGAGGGCGTCGGATAGACGGAGGACAAATACCATCAAATGGTTGTTTGATAATGTTGGAGTGTGGCATACGAAGGAGGACAAAATGGAGGCCATTGTGAAATAATATTTTCAAACTCTTTTTCTTTCACAAGAGCCATCCGATGACATAATCAATTCAGTTGTTTCCAAGAATTCTAGATCAATTTCAGAAGAAATGAGGACTATGCTTGATATGCCATTTGTCATTAAAGAAGTGATGGTTGCCACACAACAATTGAAAGCAGGAAAAATACCAGGCCCTGATGACCTTCCAACAACTTTCTATCAATAGTATTGGAGTCTAATAGGAGAAGAAACAATCATGGAAGTCCTACAGGTTCTAAACAATGAGCAAGCAATTGAAGATTGGAATGAGACCATGACCACCCTCATCCCAAAGGTCAAGAATCCAGAAAGGGTGTCGGATTTTAGGCCCATTCACTTAAGTAATGTTTGCTACAGGCTGGTGGCCAAAACAATGACAAACAAGTTGAAAATGGTGATGGATGACATTGTAGGAGAGGCTCAAAGTGCTTTCATCACAGGGAGGCTAATATCAGATAACATTTTGATTAGCTACGAATGTCTTCATCGGATGAGGCAAAACAGAAGTAAGACGGGATATGCGGCACTAAAGTTGGACATGAGCAAGGCATATGATCGAATCGAATGGATATATCTTAAACATATGCTCATCAAAGTGGGCTTCAGTAAAAAATGGATAGCACTTATCATGAAGTGTGTGGAGACAGTTAGTTAATCGGTGAAATTAAATGGAAATTTGGGAGAAATTTTTAAGCCTTCAAGGGGGTTGAGATAAGGGAGGGTCCACTATCTCCCTTTCTGTTTGGCATCTATGCCCAAGGGCTCTTGGATACCATCAATGCTAAGGTTCAAGAAGGGTCGCTATTCGGGCTACAAATGTCACGAGGGGCACCTATTATTTCTCATTTGCTATTTGCGGATGGCTGCCTCATATTCCTAAAAGCGACAGCAAGTGATGGCCTAACACTGAAACAAGCTCTGTCACTATATGAGGAGGCCTCGGGCCAACTCATTAATTACCTGAAATCAGCCATTGTGTATAGCCCACACACCATAAGGCAAAATCAGGTTGATATCAAAACCATTTTTGGAGTTAGACAAGAGCAGGGCCATAAGGTGTATTTGGGGCTCCCAACTTTTTCAATCAAGGCAAAGAAGATCCAATTTGGATATATCATTGATCGAATTCAGAAATGGCTGCAAGGGTGGAAGATGAAAGAATTTTCAATGGGGGGAAAAGAGGTTCTCATCAAAGTTGTATTGCAAGCAATACCAACATATACAATGATGTGTTTCAAGCTGCCTATATCTCTTTGCACTAACATTGAAAAACTCATTAACGGATTTTGGTGGGGAAGCAAGGAGACCAAAAGGAAAATACATTGGAGCTCTTGGGAAAAGATGTGTGAATCTAAGGATAGAAGGGGCACAGGGTTTAGGAAACTAAACTCTTTTAATAAAGCTTTGTTGGCGAAACAGGTGTGGAAAATGAGCATAAAGCCAGAGTCATTGCTGGCTAGAGTCTTTAAAGTGCGCTACTATATATTTGAAGATATTATGGAAGCTGAGATAGGCACAAATCCATCATTTGTGTGGAGATCACTAATGTGGAGTAGAGAGGTGATCAAGAATGGTGCAAGAAAAAGAGTTGGTGATGGGAATAACATCCACATTTATAAGGATGCATGGGTTCGAAATCTGGAAGAAGGCAGAATCAAGTCCAAAATCGCGTCGGGCTCTATGGTCAGCAGGTTTATCAATTCGAATAGGGAATGGAACGAAGAGTTGATCCATGGGGACTTCATGAGGCCCATGCAATTCTGAATACACCAATTGGTGGAGAAGGTATTGAGGATGCAGTGTTTTGGGAACCGGAAAAGAAAGGTCAGTACACGTCGGGTTATGTAATCGCGCATAATACAATGATGCGAGCCCAGGAGAGAGGGACTTCATCGAATGATACAGAAAGAAAGATATTTTGGAGGAAGATTTGGAGCCTGGATGTACCACCAAAAGTAAAAAAAAAAATTGTTGGAGAGTTGCAAAAGATTTTCTTCCAATGCCAGCAAATTTAGCTCGAAGATCAATGGAGGTTAAGATGCGATGTGGTTTTTGTTCTAGGTACGAGGTAACAACGGTGCACATTCTGGGAGGATGCAGATTTGTCAAAGGAGTGTGGAAGGAGTGGGATATCTGGGATACTTTTAAAAAGGCCAGAGGTATGGACTCAATGATGTTTCTGGGATGGTTGTGGCATACGTTACCCAAAGATGAATGTGAAAAATGAATTATGCTAATGTAGGGTATTTGGATGGAATATTGCAAAGCTATGCACGAAGAGGACCACAACCTGCATAATTTGGGAGTGAAACTTAGATGGGTGCCAGAATATCTTAACCAATTTCGTCAAGTGAGGAAAAGCTAAGCAGGTAGCTTAAGCCGACATAGTCATGCAAGAAGGGGTGAGACAATAATTGAAGTGGATGCGGCCTTTGCACCAGAAGATAGAAGGTTTAGAGTGGGCTTTTGTATCAGGAAGGGTATGGCAAAATTGTTATGATAGGGGCAAAGAGAATTAGAAATCCGGGATCTGCTTTGGGTGGGGAACTGGCGACTATCTTTCAGGGCATCCAAGTGCCGATTGAGAAAGAATTCAGAAGGGTTATGATAGCATCAGATTGTGAGCAAGCGCTGAAAATGATGGAGGCACGGCTGGATATTCTGAGCCCGGAGGGAGTGTGGGTCGACAAGATTAGGATGTTGATGACAAAGGTCGAAGTGTGCGACTTTCGCTACCAACCAAGAACTGAAAACTGGAAGGCCCACAATTTGGCACGAGAGGCTACTTTCTCTCCTTTCTCTCACGATTGAGTTTTGAAGACGACTTTTTTGGTAGAAATCGGTTTATGGAGGTACAACAGAAAATTCGATTCAGGAATTCAATGTAAATGTATCTCGTTTCTACCCTCAAAAAAAATTTGAATAGAGAACACGAATTTAAGTATGCAAATTCCATAGATTTCTAATCTACTATAGATTCTATAGCCTTTACCTATTGAGGTACCTATCTTTTTTATTGGTGACCAAAGTGCTACCATAAAGGCAATACATACATAGAAATAGAATACAGAGGAAGTGGTGAGATAATTATGTGAGTTTCTCTCTCCTAAAAAATGCACATTAGGTGCGATTTTTTATTCTTCTGCAATTTTTCTGCTTGTTTCTCTTCTTCGGCGAAATCCTCCCCCGTATCACCATATGCATACATAGATCTGTAAAAAGCCGCTAATACACTGCCTTCGTCGTAGTACTACCTCCGCCGCCGTAGCACAGTCTCCGTCTCCACTGCCGTCGACACCACTTACGCCGGTTAACCGATTTTATCTCATATTTGTTCTTAAATTTATGTAGTTTTTTTAGAGGGTAGTTGGGATCAACAGATAAATTTTTCTGGCGGCGCCACGGTGGTCGATCGACGAGTTTATCTGTTGATCCCGTTTTTTTTACTGTTTTGTAGGTTGCTTTAGTTTTTTTTTCTTTTTTTTCTTTTAGTTTATTCCTTTCTGCATTGTTTTTTATTTTCCTATGTTCTCTTCATGCGGCCATTTTATTTGAAGCATGTGGTGAAAAGATCATTCTACCCTTGGTTGTTGGTTTCACCCCTCACTTCCGGTATTCACCATCTTCCATACTAGCGATCCATTAAAAAAAAAATCAAGATTTCGAAGAAATAACTCGTTTTGAACTACAATGGTAGTTAAAACAATTAATAATATGTTAATCCTAGTTGGTTCCTGATATTTTTATTTTTATTTTGCGGACATGTATTTTTAGACACTGATTCATCGAAAATTATGGAAAAGAAAACCGGAATAAATTGTCGAATTTTTTTTTTAAAGTTTTTTTTTTCCACAAGTTGTGGATAAAAAAAATCGGAAGTTTTTTCCAAGAATTCTAAAAAAATCGGGTAATTTTCGTCGAGTTTTTTAAAGATATTTGAAAAAACTTACGAGAATTAAAAAAAAAAAATTGGCACGCCAGTGTCGAGTTCATATCCGACCTAGTTTTTGCAATTTTTATATCAAATTCGTGCAAACCCAATTTTCTAGTCTCAAAATCATGCCCTATTGCAATTTTAAACAACAAAAAACACATTAAAATCAAGTTTTAATACACTTAAATTAACTTAAAATTAAAAAAAAAAAATCAATCTTAGAACCTAAAAGAAAGCATTCATTCATAATATATACGTTATAAGTTATGGAGACGGTGGTGGCGGCACGACGTTTTGTGGGAAGCGACAACGAAGTCGACGGTGTTGGTGGCCGTTTGTTTTATGCTGTAAAAATTGTTCGAATGAATGGGGGAGGAGTGTGGCTGCAATTAATTGGGTCGAAATATTCTATTATTGGGCTTAAAAAGAGTGTGGGTTATTTGTACCTCCAACTATGTTAGATGCACTCCCACTATTCTTTCAGCCACTTGTAAATGCACTTCCTTTAAATTACCTACATTATCTTTTCTCTCAAAAACTTCTCCTAATAAATACACCACACCAACAAAACTTTAATTTCTTCATCTTCCTTCCTTGTGCAAAAGCTGCCCCATCCCAACCCATCCAACCCGTCGTCCCGCCCCCCTTCTCCCTTTCCCTCCCCCTTTCCCCAACCCTTTTGGTCTTTTTTTTATGTTATTTGTTACACAAACCCACCCCCTCCCTCGACACACATATATTAACACACATCCTCATTCCTGATTTCAGGATACATATATGTACATAAAAAAATTCTTCTATGCAATTGATGGTATTATAGACACTTGTATTTTAATATTCAATTTATTCAATTTAACATTCGACTTCAACATTTTGCTTAATTCATTGAAGTTCAATTCTAATTGTACAGGTGCACTCAATTGCACCCAAGTATCACTATATGTACACGAACGTCCATTTTCTTCTTTCTTTTGTACAATTCCTTCGCGCAGCAGCATGGGTAGGTTTGTTTTAATATTTTTTATTTATTTTCGATAAATTGGAGTTGGAAATTTACACTAATTTATCGACAATAATGTATATTTTCGACAAACTATAGTCAAAATATTTGAAAAAAAATTTGACAAATCAGTGTCGAAAATATACACATTTGTAGACAATAGTGTATATTTTCGACATTATTTTTTAAAAAATATGTAATTTTGTTTTAATATCTAAGATTTATTTTTTTAGAATTTTTAAATTTTGTGGAAGACTTTGAACTGTTTTTGGATGGAGTTGGTGGGTGGCGGTTGTTGCTGCTTAGGTAATGTTACAAGGGAGTGTATTTACTATGGTCATTTTTATTAAAAGAACAGTTTAGACATTTTACATATTTAATAAATTAATAAATGAAGGAGGGTAGTGTATGTGTAACATACTTAGAGGACCAAATAACCGACGCCCTTAAAAAATGGACTGCTCTTAGTGCTGAAATTAATTGGCCCACTTTCCTTTTTCTTCCACAATATTAGACTAAGGTAAAGTCATGCACTCGAGTGCATGTTATGCACCCTAGTGCATGTTGCACTTTTCAGTTTTACTGACTTACACTTTTTGGTAAATGGTGTTCCACTTTTCAATTATTACTAAAAATATTATTATACAGTTTAATAATTGAAAAGTGCAACACCATTTACCAAAAAGTGTAAGTCAGTAAAACTGAAAAGTGCAACATGGACTAAAGTGCATAACATGCACTCGAGTCCATAGCAGACCAACCCTTAGACTAATAGTTTGTTCCCTTTTAATTATTGTCCTTGTTACTTCTCAAAAAAAAAAAAAAAAAAAAAATTGTCCTTGTCCACATCTGGTTATACTGCTTCATTTGATTCTAATAATAAATAAGAACACGGTGAAATGGCCCCCAAATTTTGTTTCAAAAAAATTACATGTAAAAAAGAATGTAACTCCCCTCTTATCAATTAAACTAAATACAAAACTGTTTAAAATTCTAATGTTACACCTCATCACCTAATGCCGAGTTGCAGTTGAATAGCCCATATTTTCAGAAAAAAATAATAATATAATTTTTAGAAAAAGCTATCAAAATCAACCACCAATTTCAAAAACATGATTTCGATTTTTTCTTTTTTGAAAAAATATCAAAATTTCAAATATAAATTTCAAAAAAGTAACAAAATATTGAAAAATGTACTGAAAATTTACCAAAAAATCAATATATTTTAACTTAGTTGGAGCGCCGGCTAGACTAAGGTCGCAATAAAGATTGAATTGCACGAATGTAGCGGTGGTGAGGTTGTGAGTTGCAAGGAAGGTGACGACTCGTAAATGAAGAGGACAGAGAGAGGGAGGTCGGGGTCGCGGCACCGGTGAAATTAGGCTGCACGGAGGGAGAAGGTTGCATGGGCGGAAGAAGACAGAGGGAGGAGGGAGGAAAATTGAGTTTTACCCTTTTTAACTATTCTCACCATCTTTCTTTCCAATTAAACCGGCCTCTTTAGCTATAATGAAAATGATAATATGAATAAATATGGAGTGAAAATATTTTAGGGCTAGTCTTGGGTGAGACCGTCTCACCGAATGAGATCTGTGAGACGGGTTTTCCTTAACTCTTATATGTAAAAAGTGATAATGTTTAAGCAAAAAGTGATAGTGCTTAAAAAAAAAGTGATAGTCGCTTTTGTTAAAAACATTATCACTTTTTACTTAAACATTGTCACTTTTTTTTTATAAACAAAAAATTTGAAAAAAAAGAAGTTATCCTACCCAAAATTTTAAAATATGAGTTAAAAGGAATCCGTCTTACGTATATTTTTGCGTGAAACGGTTTCACACAAGTTTTTGCCAATATTCAATTGATTTTTATGAATAAAATTACTACTTTATTTGATGATTCTCTTTTCTAATTTTTTTATTTATATTTTATGTTGGTCCTGAAAGGAGTATATAACAAGTGTATTGGGGGGAGGGAATACACTTGTATGCAAATCTTTTTCAAACTAAAGCAAATCACGCTTCAGTAAGGTTGTCATGGACAACTCTTCTGATATGTATAACTTTCAGAAGATGATCAAACTACTAAGTACTATTGAGTACTTAGTTGAATAACTATCTAAGTAAGTTATATGTGCGAAATTATGGTTGACCCTTATGTTTAAACTCCTTTTAATTCTGAAATCCTCTTAACACTTAAACTGTTTTCAGGGGACTTGTCCCAAAACAGTTTTGCACAATCTTGAATGTATATCTTTAAAGATTAGTTTGTGTGCAGTGTATGAATGTGTTGGTTGAATGAAAATACTTGAAAGTAAACAACACAAGAGTTATAGTGGTTCAGAGACTCAAGCTCCTACATCCACTTCCCTGATTTAACAGGATAATTCCTTCACTCTTAGAATTAACTTGTTTTATAGTGTCAAGGTGCACTGATCAACCACACCACTCCTTGGTGCCTTAATTCCTAGGAATTCAGAGTCCTAATACTCTCTTCTCTTCTCAACTCAAAACTGAACTGTTCTTCTCTCAACAGTCAGCTCCTTTCACTTCTACTACAACAACCTTCTAACTTTCTCTTGAAAGGTATAGGGGTTGATGTTGGTTCCAACTGGGTGAGATATCCTTTACAATGAGCACAGTGTATAGGATAGGATATCTCTCTAAGCTTTGATTGATGTACAATGAAGTTCAGCTTAGAATGAAGTGTTTCTGAAAACTAAGAATGAAGTATTCTTAAGGCTTTGTAGTTTCCTCAGCAATGTAGGTTCTGTTCTTTGTAGTTGGATTGCTAGTTGGTTGCTTCAATGGTTTCCACACTTCATGTATTTATAGAACAAAATGAGGTTATGTCCGTTGGAGAGACAACCTCAAAATGTCTACATCTGTCTTCCTTGAACTTTGCAACTGGAAGACAGTTTCTTGAAAGTGACATGTCCTTAATTTGGGAAGTAAACGGCTGTTTGCTCTTTGTCTTGACTTTGAAGCACTCTTCCCAATGTCTGACTTGAAGATTCACTTGATCAAACATAGACATCACTTCTGATCATTGGTTCTATGATAGGGACAATTTTCCTTATCATCTGGACAAGTCTGCTTATCAGAATCAACATACTTGGCTTATCAGCAGTGTTGGCATTGCTCTTTCAAATGACTTGACTCTTTCTCTTTGTAGATCAGGTCTTGATAGTTCTTGAGCATTTAGCATTCATTTCAGTAGCTTTGACCCCATCAGTACAGTTGGCCTAGCCTTAGAACTGTTCTGGTTCAAGTGTGTTGAGTCATTTCTGCTGGACATCTCTTCTGAACCTTGACATATACTTTAGTAGACTTGGTCTTGATGAGGTATTCTAATCAAATGATCTTCAGAATGGTTGTCTTTCTACTGAGCTGACTTGATCAGCACAGTTGGTCATTTAAGTGTTTCAGCAG
Source organism: Galeopsis tetrahit (assembly GCA_963675135.1). Lineage (NCBI taxonomy): Eukaryota > Viridiplantae > Streptophyta > Magnoliopsida > Lamiales > Lamiaceae > Galeopsis > Galeopsis tetrahit. Next base: position 76,538,334 of record OY776123.1, read on the forward strand.
ACTTGGGTTCAGTTTGATTTTGAGCCTTGAGGGGACTTGATTCTTGTAATCTTCTAAGCATATGTGTTCCCCCTCAACTTGTACATCTAGATATACTAAGAGTGCCTAACAGTCCAGCTTCTTGTAGTGAACTGTCCACTACTCTTGAAATCCATGTATTTTTTATGATTTTTGAAATTATAATTGAAATAGATAGAAGAGATATTGAGAGAGATAGAAGGTTTAGAGGGGGGAAGAGAACAACCGAGAAGAAGGAATTGAATGTAATTCTGCTTGCCTCTTTCATTGATAACATTTTCTATTTAAACCTAGAAACAAATACTAATGGGCCTAAAAAACATAAGTACTAAAGTCCAATTGAAAATTACAAAATGCAATTTAAAGGATAGTGGCTCAATGTTGTCTTCAATTGTTTGAGGCTGCAACTCTTAATATTCTCATAACTTATGCTCATGACAATACTCCCCCCATTTTGAGATCCTTGTCTCCAAGGATCTAGAATGTAAATAATTTTGATATGCAGCAGCAACACCATTGCTTTGGTGGGAGAAAATTTGGAAGCGTAGATCTCCATAACCGAATTTCTTGAAAATTCCCAAAATCTGTGCTTCACCATATAAGAATGTGCCCTTTTCACTACCTTACCACCTTGTCCTATAGTAACCAAGGTAATCTTGAATTCTGACTCAACTGCTGCATTTATCACTCTAGTAGCTTTTGTATTAGAAGCAACTTTTGATTCACTTGGAACTCGTTCTACAAGCTGTTGACCAGAAAATTGAGTATGAAGAGTGTGAACTTGATTTAGTTGCATAATATCCTGAAAGTTCCCAAAGAGTTCACAGTGACTAAATGCTTTGAGCCCAACATCAATGGTAAACCAAGCACCCATGAATGTACTTCTTAACACTATTAATCCAATAAGAATCAAGTTGTTTCGTATGTATTTCAGCTCATGCGTTGATATCTGAGGGCATAGATCAAGAAAACTTGACATTGGCAATACCCAAATTAAAATCCAAGGATGGCCCCTCTCTTCAAACACCAGGCACACACATTGCAAAGAATGAACCGAGTATGGTATAATCGCAAGGATAAAATAAAAAATATTACGGACCTCAAGAGTGTTGCGTGTGTTCAACATTCGTGAAAATTTTTCCTTTCCATAGAAGCACATGTAATACTCAAAACTTCTCATGGAATGTATCATGAACTCCTGCATGGACACTTTACTTCTAGTATTTGTTACCCCATTAATAACATTTAGAGGATGAACAAGGAACACTAGAGTCTTCTTACCAGCAATATTAGAAATGTTCTTGTACACATTGATATCTAGGACATCAGCTCCATCTTTGCAGACAAGGGTAACAACAAGAATAGTATATGCACCAAGATTTTGTTTGCACCAACACCACTCATTTTGAATTCCATCAATTTGTTGAACCACAAGCTTATCAAGAGCAGTCTGATCTGTTGAATAATTTTCAGCAAAAGCAAAACCAATGATATAAATGATTTTGATAATAGCCTTAGGGACAATCTTGCCTGGGTGCTTTGATTCGTTATGTGTTAGCGTCCAGTTCCGCCACTCGATCTCCACAACTCTTCGTCATCAACATACCCTTGATTTTCCTCCAACTTCTTGTCTTACGATCAAACTTTAAAGAATCGAAAAGCTCGACAGATTGCAATGCATTTCCATCCCAGTTCATTTCCCCAGTTATAATAACAATCGATCCACAATTCCTTCCAAAAACTAGCAACCCACTCCCTATTGCTAGCAATTCTTTATTTGTGTAATTGACACAATCACCATAAAGAATCTTAGGCAGTCTCATCCATCTATTTTTGAAAGAATCAAGTACCTTCCATGCCCTCGGATCACAAGCCATATATACCCAATGCTTCAAAATTCTAAACTGACTTTGCAACTCATACAAATACCAACTTTTAATAAGCATATTAATTCTCACATTTAGGCAGGGGAAAACATAGAGAATTAACGATAAAATCATAGGAGGAGGCCAATATTCATCATACTTAAAATCAAATATTGGTGTTTCGAATGAAGGCGAGATGCAAATCATACCACAATTGTTGATAATCGAAGAAAAAATGAACGATTGTACATATACCTCTTCTCGACAGTCTCTGGCCCCAAAATATGGTGGTGGGCAGATTGCAGGTGTATCTACCGAAATGAATCCAATAGATTTCTGCGGCGGGTGATGGCGTATGGGTATATTGGTGGAATCGGCCAAATCAGAGGAATTTAGAAATAACAAATCGTCAGTGGCTCGTGAGATTTGTTATTTTCCTCAGAAAAATTAGAATAGAGTTCTTCTAGGATAGATTCTTCTTCAAATAAGTCTTTTTCTTTGTTGACATTTGACAGCTGCAACATCATCGAGGCTAGGATTTCTGTAATGTGGTCAAGTTTGTTATCCATCTTCTCTAATTTATCCTGTAAATTAGAACCAAATTTGATAATTTGCCCGGGTAAATCACACACTTCCGCCGAACCCAAGGATGGGTGGCTCTAGATACCATTTGTAGTGAACTCTTCACTACTCTTGAAATCCATGTATTTTTTATGATTTTTGAAATTATAATTGAAATAGATAGAAGAGATATTGAGAGAGATAGAAGGTTTAGAGGGGGGAGAACAACCGAGAAGAAGGAATTGAATGTAATTTTGTTTGCCTCTTTCATTGATAACATTTTCTATTTAAACCTAGAAACAAATACTAATGGGCCTAAAAAACATAAGTACTAAAGTCTAGTTGAAAATTACAAAATGCAATTTAAAGGATAGTGACCCAATGTTGTCTTCAATTGTTTGAGGCTGCAACTCTTAATATTCTCATAACTTATGCTCATGACACTTCTCAACTAGCCTTAACTACATGTTCCAACATTCCTGAAACATGTTCATTCAATTTGACTTATCTATTTGACATGTCTTAAGGGGTTTTGGTATCTTAATCAAAATTCGTATTTTATTCCCAACATTTTCTATTATTCTCTAATTAGTGTAAGACCTTCATATTACGTGAAGTTGAATTTATACTAATATATTTTTATTTTATTGATTAAAAAAGTAGTCTTAGAAATATGTCTATATTTGTTAATTTATTATTCTATTAAAAATAAAAAATAAAATGTTTTAGTAATATACATTACATCTCTCTCACACACACATATATATATATATATAACAATAGTAGAATGAATAAAAATGAAAAATTAGACAAAAAAATAAAATGATCTATATAATTTTTTAAAATAAATTATTAAAATTAATATTTATAAAATATTATTAAAAAATTAATGCATTAAATTTACGCTTGTGTCAATCTTTAGCTAATTGAAACTATATATATATATATATATATTTTTTTTTTTTTTTTTGACATCCAATGTCTTTATTCATTGCAAGAACATAAATTAGGGGGAAGTCCAGCCACAAAGTCTGGGGGATCATCCCAAGTAAACGGGCTCTCAAAAGACCGAGAAGCCCTAGCAATAGCATGTGCATAAGTGTTTGCATCACGCTTTACAAAAGAAATCGAACAATTATTAAGGGCATTCAATAACCTCCTACAATTCTCAATAAGATCACCAAAAGAAGAATCATCTAAATCGTGTGAGTTAATTGCATCTGTAACTCGTTTTGCATCTCCCTCAATGATTACGTTCTCAAGATGTAAATTACGCACCCAAGATAAAGCCTCCATAAAACTCATTGCCTCACCGACTGCTACCTCAATGCATCCTTGTACCACCATAGAACGCGCAGCCAAAAATTCACCTTCATCATCTCTTAGCACCATTCCAATTCCAGTTTCATTACTCTCCGAAAAAAATGCAGCGTCCACATTTAGTTTTAACCCACCACGGTCAGGTTTGTGCCACCCTAAGCACCTCCTTAAATTTCTGCTGTTGTTGCAAGATTTTCGCACTTGTAGCCACTCACTTAGGACCTGGAAACCTTCCTCTACAGCCCGTGCCGGGGTCGCGTACTCCCCCGACCAGAATTTCCTGTTTCGCTGCCTCCATATTTGCCACAGGACGCAGGCAAAACGTCCTCCCATTCCGCTGCCTTGGCTGTGCAAGAAGGTGAGCACTAGTTCCTTCAAAGAATCCACCTGTGGTGTGAAATTCTCCACCTCCATTAACATATTTGCCTCCCTCCAGCATTGGATTGCATACCCACAACTTATAAATTGGTGCCATGCTGTTTCATCATCCACTCCACAAAGCACACACACCTTATCATTACTCACTCTACGTGAATGCAAATTCACTTTATTTGGCAACACATTCCGACAAATTCTCCAAAGACAATCTTTGATTTTTGGAGGAGCTCGCAGCTTCCACAATGCTCCCCAATGTCCATCAAAATTTTGTGCTTCTTCATTTGTCAAATTCGTCGCAAGCATGTAACCCGATTTAACTGAATATTTTCCATTGTTTTCGTAATTCCATATGAGCTTGTCCACCCCATTCGCGGGAGAAATCGGGGTATTTAAGATGGCTTTGGCGTCACGCGGCGAAAATGCTTCCTCAATCAATTCCCTGCTCGTACTGTTATTAACAATTATATATTTTATTAAGGTATCCCACATCGGATAGAGAGATGGTCTTGTGTGGGCTTATAAGCCTGGGCAATCCTCTCACTTAACACCTTGGTTTTAAGTGTAGAGTTAGGCCTTCTTATATGGTATCAGAGCCAACTCTCTACTTCGATGTGTGGATCCACCTGTGGAACCACGTGTCGACCTGGTCCCCGTCTGAGACCCCGTCTGAGCCGTCTCACGTGAGGGAGGGTATTAAGGTATCCCACATCGGATAGAGAGATGGTCTTGTGTGGGCTTATAAGCCTGGGCAATCCTCTCACTTAACACCTTGGTTTTAAGTGTAGAGTTAGGCCTTCTTATATATTTCACTCATTAATTACAATCACAAAATTATATAGAATAAAATTAACAAATAATTAAATGTTGACACTCCATTAATTAATGAAATTAGCATTATAGTAATTGGGTTTTCAACACTTAATATGCATAATTAAGTGAGATACTCGTTGGAAATCTGAATTATCCATTAACTCGATTGGTTGAACGGATTAAAATATTGATTCAAATGAATATTGAATAAAATCATGTTTCTCAAGCAATAGATAGAAAATCACTGCCTCTTATGCCATGTCATGGAAGCAAGGAGGTTTTAATTAAAGTTGTATTACAAGTAACTGCCTCTTATGCCATGTCATGCTTTAGGGTGCCGATTGCGGTCTGCACAGATATGGAAAAGATTATTGCTGGCTTTTGGTGGGGTGATGAAGAAGTTGTTGGAGTGTGGAGCCTGAATTGATCCTAACGGGCTTGGAGTGTAGGACAAGTTTGATCCTAACGGGTCTGGAGTGGGGAGCAAGTCTTTTCCTAATAGGCTTAGGGTTAATTATGGTAAGTTTGTTCCTAATGGCTTGGAGTAGGGAACAAGTCTTTTCCTAATAAGTTTAGGGTTAATTATGACAAGTTTTCTATTATAAATAGATGTTCTCTCTTTGTAATCATTGCGCATCCAAAACACATAGTGAAATACCTGGCTTGGCATCGCCCCCAGACGTAGTCGAAAGACGAACTGGGTAAACAAATGTCGTGTTATTTTCTTATCGTCATCGTGTGTGTGTGTTTATTTCCTAACAACTGGTATCAGAGCCTCGGGTTCAGAGGGAGCAAACACGATGAGCGACGAGAAGATTTCGGGTTGTGGAAGATACAGATCGAGGATTACCTTTACGGTAAAAATCTGTATGTGCCCCTAGAGGAGAAGGAGAAACCCGAAAAGATGGAATAGAAGGAGTGGAATCTATTGAACAGAAAGGCGATGAGTGCAATACGCTTATCGTTGTCCATGAACGTAGCCTATCACACGACTAAAGCCAAGTCCGCAAGGGAGATGTTGCAGATCTTGGAGAAGATGTATCAGAAGTCCACAACGGCGAACAAAGTTCAATTGATCAGACGGTTGTTCAACCTCAGGATGTCGGAGAGCACACCCGTGCAGCAACACCTGAACGAGTTCAATAGGATCATTGGACAGTTGTGTTCTGTCGTGATCGACTTCAGCGGCGAGGTACTTGCTTTAGTTTTGTTATCTTATTTGCCAGATAGTTGGGCTGCCACAGTTAGCGCTTCATCCGCGAAAGATAAAGTGAAGCTTGACGAAGTGAGGGATCTGATGATTAGAAAGGAGGTTCTCAGGAAAGAATCTGGATCCACTTCAGGGTCAACGCTGAACACGGAAGAAGGGGGCAGATTGAAGGGTAGGCAGAATCGTGGCAGATCAGAGTCCAGAGGAAAGAGTCAATCCAAGAAAGATAAAGACTCGATCCAGTGCTGGAATTGTGACGAGTTTGGTCACTACATGAACCAGTTTTCAGCACCTAAGAAAAACAGGAAGGGACAGACCGAGAAGAAGACAGCAAACGCAACCACAGTTGATGTTGGAGACGCGTTGGTCTTGAGTGTCAGTAGTCCGGTAGATCAGAGTCCAGAGAGGAAAGAGTCAATCCAAGAAGGATAAAGACTCGATCCAGTGCTAGAATTATGATGAGTTTGGTCACTACAGGAACCAGTGTTCAGCACCCAAGAAAAACAGGAAGGGACAGACCGAGAAGAAGACAGCAAACGCAACCACAGTTGATGTTGGAGACGCGTTGGTCTTGAGTGTCAGTAGTCCGGTAGAATCGTGGGTGTTGGATTCTGGAGCATCATTCCACTCTTGCAGTGATGCAAAATCTGTTAAATGTACATTCATTGATTATGGTGGTGCTGAGTTCGGTTATACACTTTGGGTTGAGAATAACCGAAAGATTATTCACAGCACAGATGTAGTTTTCAATGAACAGGTTATGTACAAGAACAGATTTGAGGCATCATATTCTGACAAGATCAATCGTGGCAGATCAGAGTCCAGAGGAAAGAGTCAATCCAAGAAAGATAAAGACTCGATCCAGTGCTGGAATTGTGATGAGTTGGGTCACTACAAGAACCAGTGTTCATCACCCAAGAAAAACAGGAAGGGACAGAACGAGAAGAAGACAGCAAACGCAACCACAGTTGATGTTGGAGATGCGTTGGTCTTTAGTGTCAGTTGTCCGGTAGAATACTGGGTGTTGGATTCTGGAGTATCATTCTACTCTTGCAGTGATGTTCAATTTGTTAAGTGTACGTTCATTGGTTATGGTGGTGATGAGTTCGGTTATAAACTTTGGGTTGAGAATAACCGAAAGATTATTCGCAGCACAGATGTAGTTTTCATTGAACAGGTTATGTACAAGACTGATTGGAGGCATCAGATTCTGACAAGACCAATACCCAAGAGGTTGAGTTAGACATCTCAAACTCGAGTGGGAGTAAGGAGAGTCAGAATGAAGAAGAGGTTCTTATTGAAGAACCTAGGACCCCACCACCACTGGAGAATCTGCTGCAGAGACCAGTTAGAGAGCGACGTGCACCGAATAGGTATTCGTCCTTTAACTACTACTTGTTATTTACTAAGGTAGCGACCTTAGAGAAGTTGAAGCTATGCATAGCTTCAATTGGCCTTGAAACTTGAAGATAAGGATTGTCGATGCCAGGCGGATATGGTGAAGACAATGCCGAAAGAAATTCTTAGAATGGGTGATTCTAAGTGTTCTACTCTTATGGTGGAGTAGGTATTCTCTATGTTGAGAATGTTGGTTCTTAAACCATGTCGGTGAAGACAACGCCGAAGGAAATTCTTAGAATGGGTGATTCTAAGTGTTCTACTCTTATGGTGGAGTAGGTATTCTCTATGTTGAGAATGTTGGTTCTTTGGTTTAAGAATCATGTTTGTCGGTGAAGACAACGCCGAAGGAAATTCTTAGAATGGGTGATTCTAAGTGTTCTACTCTTATTGTGGAGTAGGTATTCTCTATGTTGAGAATGTTGGTTCTTTGGTTTAAGAATCATGTTTGTCGGTGAAGACAATGCCGAAGGAAATTCTTAGAATGGGCGATTCTAAGTGTTCTACTCTTATAGTGGAGTAGGTATTCTCTATGTTGAGAATGTTGGTTCTTTGGTTTAAGAATCATGTTTGTCGGTGAAGACAATGGAATTTTCTTTTATTTTATCAAGGTGGAGTTTGTTGGACTTGTGCTAAAATAAAAGGAGTTTAAGGTTTGGCGATGCCAGGTGGATACGGGAGAAGAATCAAGAAGATATGGTTACATGGAGAATTCAGTCTCCAAGTGGGAGATTGTTGGAGTGTGGAGCCTGAATTGATCCTAACGGGCTTGGAGTGTAGGACAAGTTTGATCCTAACGGGTCTGGAGTGGGGAGCAAGTCTTTTCCTAATAGGCTTAGGGTTAATTATGGTAAGTTTGTTCCTAATGGCTTGGAGTAGGGAACAAGTCTTTTCCTAATAAGTTTAGGGTTAATTATGACAAGTTTTCTATTATAAATAGATGTTCTCTCTTTGTAATCATTGCGCATCCAAAACACATAGTGAAATACCTGGCTTGGCATCGCCCCCAGACGTAGTCGAAAGACGAACTGGGTAAACAAATGTCGTGTTATTTTCTTATCGTCATCGTGTGTGTGTTTATTTCCTAACAGAAGTGGGGAAAAGGAAACACTGGAAGAAATGGTTTGATCTGTGCAAGACAAAGAGTGAAGGAGGTTTGGGATTTCGAAGTCTTATTCTTTTCAATAAAGCTCTTCTGGCCAAGCAATTATGGAGAATCATCAATAAGCCAGATACTTTGTTAGGCAGGATCTTCAATGCTAAGTATATTAGAGGATTCAGCTTGTCAGAAATGGAGATTGGTTCGAATCCATCCTTTGTGTGGAGATCCCTTTTTTGGAGCAAGAATTTACTGGAGGAAGGGGCTAGATGGAGAGTAGGTTCTGGAAGTGCAATTAGGATTTTTAAGGATCGGTGGGTTCATGGCACAGAAGGTGGAATGATCAACTCAAGAAGGGCTAGTGCTTCGAATGTGAACAGGTTCTTACTCGATAATGGAAAGTGGAATGAACAACTCATTAGACAAGCATTTTTTGACTATGAAGCTGATCATATTCTTAATACCCCAACCTTTGGTATTAATCATAGTGATCAACTTTATTGGCCGCTTTCTTCTAATGGATATTATTCAGTTGCTTCAGGTTATTCATTGGCCATGAGAAGTTTTATGAAGGAAAGGAGCGGCTACATGGAAGGCCCTTCTAATTCTCAGATTTTTGTGAAGATTTATGAAGCAATGTGGAAACTCCAAGTACCACCAAAAGTCAGGATTTTTTGCTGGAAGGTCGCGCAAAACATGATCCCATCTGAAGGTAATTTAGCTCACCATCATGTGCCCATTAGTTCGATTTGCAGTTGTTGTGGGACTTTCATAGCAGATACTATGCACTGTTTATTCAAATGTGTTTTTGCAAAAAAAACATGGAAAGATGTGGGGCTTTGGAATGATGTGAGATATGCTATACATGGAAATGGTATGGATTTTTTAGGCTGGTGTGTGCAGTTCTTGAAGAAGGATGAAATGTCCTTGGTAATTATGGTTGCATGGGCCATTTGGAAAGAGAGATGTGACTTTACTCATCAAGAGGCTTATAGACATGGCAAGATAGATAATGGAATGACTTTCAATGTTAAATGGGCCTTATCATATTGGCATGATTTTCAAAAGATGAGGAATATTGGCAATACAGATGCGGATTTTATCACTAAGCAAAGAGAACTGTGCATGGGAATCAAACAAGGTAATGAACTCTTTACGGATGCAGCTTACAATATGGATAAAAATGTCTTTGTTGCTGGCTGGGTTATCTTCGATTCCAGCTCTCGAATAATCCGTGCAGGAGCTCAACGTATGGAATTTCCGGGGTCGGTTTGCGGTGCGGAACTTAAGGCCATGGCTATTGGTATTCAAAAAGGTAAGCTGCACAATATTCAAATCAATGGAGTTCGGACGGATTCAATGGATGTCATTAGTGCAATTGAGAAGGAAGATCAGTTTGGTTATTTGGAACAAAGCTATGTTAAGGAAGTTAAGAATTTACTACGACAGGAGCATATATGGGATTGCCAACATGTCCCTAGAGAGTACAATCATATTGCTCATGATTTGGCTCAAAGCTCTATTAACACTTCATTTCCTCAGGATTGGAATGAAGCTGAATTCTCACAATTCTACAAGGATAGGCTTGCTCTTAACCCTCAATGATGAGTGTTTGTTATTAGCCCTTGTAATATTGTAAAAAAAAAAAAAAAAGATAGAAAATCACTGTGACCAAGTTCATTCTGAAAACAAACTCCATTTTCTTTCAATTTTCCCATTCTCGAAACTGACTAGGGATGGCAATTTCAACCCGCCCCGCCCCGATCCGACCCGACCTGTGCTATTTGGGTCGCCCGGACCCGGACCCGTATTGAAATGGGGCGGGTTCGAGTATCACACTCGACCCGTGACCCGTTTTTATATTTATTTTATATATATATTATACATATAAATATAATATATGTTCAATATTTTGATGTTTATTAATATATATAACAATAATTCACCTTCATAAATGTGAAAATAAATTTATAAACATAATTCTAAGACTATTTTATTTATTTTTCAATACAAATATAAAATTTATGTTATATTTTTTTAAAAAAAACTATTATTTTTCCATTTTTAAAAAAAAAAATATATAATGGGTCGCACTGATTTGCCCCGCCCCGTCCCGTGGCCCGAACGGGCCGACCCGACCCGACCCCGAATTGAAACGGGTCGGGTCTGGGTATCTAGGTACCCGGCCCGACCCGGCCCATTGTCATCCCTAAAACTGACCCCAAAAGCTAATTGTGCCACTTCTTTTCAATTCTCCTCTAATATAATACTCCTATATGTGTGAATATAAAGGGTTCCTCTTCCAAATACCGATGTAATTAAAGTAGAGCTCAAATATATGGTGCTCATCTAGATCGAAATTCGTTTGCGAAAATTTATCTACCCAAAATTGTTTATATAGCATAATATGGAAATACAGAATCAAAATCTTTTTAAAATTGAAACTCAAAAATCCCACTCCAAAAATTCAAGTTGTACTCTTTTAAATCAACCAAAATAGCATCAAGTAGTGTCTGGGTGTTCGTTATTGTGTGGAAATCAAGTTAAGCTCGACTTTAACGTATACGGAGTAATGCATTGATCGGTGTTTGGTAGGAGCGATCACTAATGCATGTACCTAATTAAGCACCTAAAATCGGGGAGGACAAATTGAATGGTTTTGCTCGGGTAATTATTCAATTAGAGGGTTCTACCTACTCTATTTTAATCTAATCCCTAATCATGTTTTTTCACCTGAATACTAAAAATCAAAACTCCTAAATTCTCTTCACCAATTACCCAAACCTTCATTCAAATAATTAGTGTAGAATAATTGGTTATAATTTAAATTTTCGACTCTCGTTGTGATAACCCAATATAAATTCAATTCACACGAACCCAACCCTCGATTATACGATCTAACACAATCAATCGACTTTCTTTGCACTAATCATGCTTCAACAATCAACATACAACTTAACAATTGAAATCAAGCAAATGATCATTTCATTACCTATTAACCTAACATAAACACCTTTCAATATGAAATTATACAATCAAAGTTAAACTAAATCACAAATCAAAACACACAAAAAAAATTATACAATCAAAGTTAAACTAAATCACAAATCAAAACACACACAAATAAACTTAGCTCATAACTAAATCAATAAAATAAATTGAAAAACTAACAAAAATTTACATACCTATGATATCACCTCTTAATTGAAAAATATAAAATAAACCTTGAAATCATCCATAAAAACTTAATCTTTTGTTTTGAAAATGAAATTACAACTATATTGAAATCTATTCTATGAAAATCTATTTGATTTTACGAAGAAAACTATCTATTTAGTATAAAAATGATTTTTGGGGAGCTTCCTCTCCAATGGCTGCTCTTGCTCACGGCTTCTGTGCATGGGCCAACTCCCTCTATCTTCTTCATTCATGCGGTTCACTTCTATTGTAAAAATAGGCCCATGTTTAAAATCAGCTTGCCTTTTCTTCTTGGGCCACGGTTATACACACAGAGACTTATTGAGGATACCCACCTAAAAATAATCAACTAGAGGCTAAATGAAATGTTTAATATATTCTGAAAAAGGTTTAACGTTGAGACCTTGTTCATCTAATACTCCCTCCATCCACCAAATGTAGTCTCATTGAGGCGGGACACAAGTTTTAAGAAAAAAATAGGTAAAATAAGAGTATTATAGGATATTGTAGGGTCTATTGTAAATAAAGTGATTGTTTGTGAATAAAGTTGATGTGATTGTTTGTGAATAAAGTTGATGGCAAATTGAGTAATTAAGTGATAGATTGAAGGGTGATAGTTCCCATAAAGTGTATGAAACTACATTTGATGGACAAAAAATATGTGGCAAATGAGACTACATTTCATAGATAGTGAGTATATTCTAATCAAATATTATTAATATTCACGTTTAAAATAAAAAAATAAAAAAGTTACTGTGATATGATAATTAATAAAAATAATTTTACATAATATATTATTGAAAAAAATCGTGTAACACGCGGACGGTACTCTAATTTTATCTTAATATCACATATTTGCAAACATTTGTAGTACCATATGTTGCCATCTCATTCGTCTATTTCAATCTCTCTCAATTTCAAAATCCTTCAATTCTCATTAATTTTAATTTTATCTTTTAATCTCAATCCTTCATTTTAAGTTTTATTCTCAATCATACATTCTTATTTTTTATCTTAATATCATATATTTGTAAACATTTGCAGTGCCATATGTCGTAATCTCATTCTTCTATTGCAATCTCCTCAAAATCTCTCCATTTCAAAATCCTTCAATTCTGATCATTAATTTTAATTTTATCTTTTAATTTCTAACTTACCTTTATGATATGATAGCTTAAAACCTTCATTAAAAAGAAAGATTGAATTTAATGATACTGTACATGGATAAATTAAAAAAAAAACCTGAAAAATATTTAAAACTGAAATAATGAGTTGGGATGTTGTGCGCTCAGTACACCCGAGTGCCACATTACTTTTTTATATTTGTTAATATAAAAAAAATCGTAAATTTTTTTCTTAGTATAAAAATGCAAGTACTAATTACTAAAAATGTTAACGTTAATAATAAATAAAGTACAAATGTAACATTAATAATAAATAAAAAATCAAGTAGTAACTAATAAAATGTGCATATAACATTAATAACCAAACAAAATATGTGATAATATTTTGTAACTACCATTCATAGCAATTTGCATTAATATTATGTGGTTGTTTTTATTAAATTGTTCAAAATAAAAAGATAAAAATAAAATAAAATAGAGGACAGATTCAAAAAATGTAATTCGTCCTTATAAAAATGTTCATTTACTATCTAAGTTGTTGACATACTCAATAATAAATACTACGTAGTTTTCTTATATTTTTTGGTTATATTGACTTACACTTTTTAGTAATTAATGTTGTTTTGTATTTTTCAGTTACACTCACTTGCACTTTTTAATAATATTGTGTTGCACTTTTCACTTATAGGAACTTACATTTTTCAGTTATAGTGACTTACACCTTTCAGTAATACATATTGTGTTGCACTTTTCAGTTATAGTGACCTACACTTTTCATTAATATTGTGTTGCATTCTTCAGTTATACTGACATGCACTTTTATATAATAGTATTGTGTTACACTTTTCAGTATTATTGTGTTGCACTTTTTAGTTATATTGACTTACACTTTTCATTAATATTGTGTTGCATTTTTCAGTTATATTGACTTGCACGTTTCAGAAATATTGTGTTTAACTTTTTAGTTATACTGACCTATACTTTTAGTAAATATTGTGTTGTATTTTTCTGTTATATCGACTTAAATTTTTTTAATAATATTGTGTTGTACTTTTTACTCAATAAATTTTTTTTCTTAAAAGTTTAAATATTAATGGAGAATGTGTATATTTTTAAGATGGGGGACATTGGGCCTGGGGGATCACTGGGCCCCACCAATGTATTAAATAATTTACTATATATATTGCTTTATGTTTCCTAAATAGCGTTGGCTTAGTGGTCTAACCTTTAAATGGATTTCACTGACAATTAAACCAGAGTTCGACATCACAATTGGATTTTATTGATCTAGATTCTAGATATATCCTTAATTGTCAAATTAATTTTTGACCAATTAAATTGGAAACAAGTAAATATTGTAACTTAATTGCACTCAATTGTACATGTAATTAAGGGCACATAAGTTTGACTCTTTTCAATCAAAACTTGAATGTTATTTTTTGCAAGAAAAAAAAATCGTTCTTATGCACACTCAATTGCATAGTGTGTAATTGAACTATAATTTTAATTTGATCTGATTTTAATATGTGGATTAAAAATTCAATTATATGTATATATCCAATTACACACAAGAATTTGTCTTAAAAATGATTATTAATTTATTTTTTGATTTTATGATAATCATATTTTAGCAATTTTGACACCGTTTCCTCTCTACTGAACTGAAACAATTAAATGTTCCTGACTTGTGTGAATCTGAAACTTTTATCTATTATGTTTTTATAGTAATGTTAATCGGGCCCCCCAACCCTAAATTCCTGGCTCCGTCACTGTTTTTAAGTACGAGTTAAATGGTTTAAACCTCATTTTCTCCCCACTTTTTTTTCATTTTATTATAATATATACATATATATATATATATATATATATATATATATATATATATAAAAGTCAATATTTTAATAAGTATGTTAGTATTCTAAATGGTGGGTGTAAGATTTTTTTAAGGTTAAGATATACTCCCTCCGTCCCGCAATTACTTTCACACTTTTCTTTTCGGGACGTCCCATAATAACTTTCACACCCTTAAAATGGAAAACCCTTTATAAACTCCACCCTCACAATATTCTCAATTTTACACAAATGTCATTACTTTTTCTACACACATATCCAAAAGTCAACTCATTTCTTTACTTTATACATAAAAGTTTACAAAATTACCCCTCAAAATCTCCCACTAAATTCACTTTTCTTATTTTGTGTGCCTCTTCACATGTGAAAGAAATCACGGGACGGAGGGAGTATAGTTTAAACCACTTTTTATTCATATTTTTTAATTAACGTATATTAGAAATTAATATACAAGAATTAATTCCCAACATTTTTACAAGTTCGGACTTTTAGTTGAGACGAATTTTTTCATGATATCAAAGTGAAAGAAAAAAAAAAAAAAAGCAAGCAGTATATTTTTTTAATTAACAAAAAAATAGAAGAAAGAATGGGTCAACTCATATAAGAGTAGACCTGAAATAAAAGGTTAATAAAAAATAGAATGGGGGCCAACACAAGATTGATAAATGTGTGGTGTTTATATAATTAATTAAAGCATGGTAGATATATATATATAGTCCCACAAAAATACAAAATTACAAATATGACGATAAGAAATTACAAGATAAAAAGGAGATGAGGTTTAAGTGGATGTGGTCGGGGAGGGGTACACTGACTGTAGCACGTGCATGCAGCATCCTTAAAGCCTCGACTTATATTAACTTCACGTGGGGAGACGAGGTATAGCATGTGACGAGGACCCTTTCTTTTATATAGCCCCGCATCTCGATCATCATATTTTGGCATGAAATTAGGGCAACATATTTATTCTACTACTCCCTCCATTTCAGTGAAAGCTACTTATGAACTTTGAATACGAAAATTAAGAAATATAATAAAACAAGTAAGTGTATTAGAGGTGATATGATTGAGAAAAAGAAAAATATAATAAAATATCAGATAAAATAATTTGTCAAAAAGAAAGTGGATAATTTTTATTGGAACGGACGAAAATAAAAGATTTGATAGCTTTCATTTGGATGGATGGATGAAGTATTATTTAGATTCATGTTTTCTTTCTCGAACACAAAGAGGGTTAGATATCATTTATTTCTGAGAGTCTATCCACAAAATAAGGAGGGCCGTCCCAATAAGAGGACAATAAAAGATAGATCAAATAAAATAAGAAAACCTAGGATCATAGGTTCACAAGCCGAGCCTGAGGCTGGAGCGCCATTAAAATCTTGCATGAGAAAACCCTCCTTAGGGACAAAACTCAGATTAAGGGAAAAATGTACACTTCTCTAAAGATCAATGTCTATAGAAAACATAATACAAATCATTATGCAGAAATGTGAGTAAAAAATTCGGGGGTAACCCCTCCATACACAGTCAAGGTCAGTCTTGATCACAACATCAGCAGCCTGATTGGCCTCTCTAAAGACGTGCGTGTATCGGATGTGCATGTCATGCGTAAGAGAGTAGATTTGGCTCTAAAGTCCTTGCAGACGCCAATGGATGGAAGGTTTGGAGCTCATAAAAGTGTCAATCGTGAGTACTGAATCGATTCAATCCCGAGGAAGTTTCAACCCTGATCATGTGCATACTTTATGGTCATAAGTACCGCTGTCAACTCAGCCTCAAGAGGGAGGCTCCAACCCACCTTAGTAGCAACCGCTTCCACAAAGAATCCCCTGAAGGTCCCGAAGACCGCCCCCACATGTAGACTACCCGGAGAAGAAGCACTAATGTCCGTGTTAACCTTGTACCAATCCGGATCAGGCGAGAACCAAATTACAGATGAACCTTGTCTCGTCGGCCTATATCTTCTCGAAACACCAACAACCCTAGCAATCAGTGGATCTCGAACCGTGCCATCCGAATAACCCCTAGCTATGTTATTGGCCTCCTTGATACCTGAAATGATTTGGGCCATACATCTCCTAAGAGAGGGCGAAACCCATTGAATATCACCCTGTTCCGCAAAGTCCAAACGGTCCAAATTGCAGTGACGAAGCCCGCACTCCACAACTTCAAAGACTGCGGACTCAATCGAACTCTGGTGGCCTAAAGAAAGATGTCTAGGAAGCTGACCCCAGTGTGAATCGTGACCCCAAACATGTGAGTCAAACTGCGCAAAATCTCCAAAGTGAACGGATAATGGGCAAGCAGATGGTCAAACGACCTAAAATCCCCGTGACACGACACACGAATCGATGGACCCCGAACGAAAAACTCTAGCAAATAATTATGCCATACATGTTTAAATATTTAGACACATGAGTTTATGTTATACTCCCTCCGTTCCAGTGAAAGTTACCCAACTTCTTCTTTTTTTTGTCTGTCCCAATGAAAGTTACCCATTCCCTTTTTTGTAAACTATTCATTCTTACATTTCATTATATTATTCTTTCTCTCAATCACATCACATCTAATACATATACTTATTATATTTCTTAACTTCCGTGCACAGAGCTCATGAGTAGCTTTTCCAAAGATGGAGGGAGTAATATTTAGATGATATTGATAACGTTTCACTTTGATTTAACTCATTTTCACTTTTTATTTAACTCACACATGTCACTAACTTTACATTTTTTTTAATGAAAGATACACATTTTTTAAAAACGATTTTTAATAAATTGCGCATAAATATTTTGTTTCGTTTCTCCATTTTACACTTCGATAGATTTAGTATTTTTCATCTCAAAGCTCTCTTATTCTCTATATAAAGGTAATATTCAAATAATTTATAAGAAAAAAAAATTCAATCAAAAACTTATGCAAAATAAAAAAACTTTTCATTTCTATGATTATATTAATTTATACTCCTTTCGTCCGTCTATAAGTTTTCCGCTATTTTTTGACACATAAATTAAGAAAAATGATTAAATAATAGATATAATACAAGTGATATGATTGAGAAATGAAGAAAGATATATAGAAAGAAAAAGTAAGATATATATAAAGTGAAGTGTAAAAATAAAAATTAAAAACATTTATAAAAAATGGTATAAGAAATTTAACGCGAGTTCTCTTTTCGAACGAAGGAAGAATCGTACATGAGTGTTCACGAATTCGACTTTTGATTACTGAAAGTCTATAGATGAACGGACTAAAATGGTAAAATGAAAAATTTATACAAGTGAGTATATTCCTCTGCTTGCATTTTTTTTTTCTAATCACTAAGAGGATGTTTGTTTTGGGATTATGTAGGACGGGAGAAATTTTGGATGGGGAAATCCTGATAAATAGTAATTGTGTGTATTTGTTTTGAGATTTTGAGTAGGATAAGATGTAACTTTATGTCAAATCAAATTGTGTAAGAGTGATTGGATGGGATGTAATAGTAGAATGTATAAATATTTTTAGAGATGGGTGTAGTTGGATGGGGAAATTCGAATGTGAAATCCCGAAATAGAACAAGGACGTGGGACGTTACGTTGCACGTCCGGACGGGTGAGTCCCAAAACAAACATGCCCTAAGTTTTACATTCTTTTTTTCTAGTCACACAAGTTGTGTAAATATTCAAAAGTTATTGAATCTAATTGCAAAATAAATAAAAAATTGTACTTGATAAATTTATTTTAATGCACTTACTAGCTAGGTACGGAGTATAACTCTTGCAACAAGAAAGTGGAAGTCAATTTTTTTATTTGTTTGTATATTGATTAGTAATATGGGATTTTCTTAGGATAGTTTTTGTATCGCCTGGACTATTAATAGTTCGGATGTCAAATTGCATCGCTCTGTGTCGCCCTCTGTGTCGCCCTAACTTGATACCTGTTGCCTTTTTTTAATATTTTAAAATAATTATTTAAATTTTATTTTATTATTTACTATTTTATCCTTTATTAAAATTAATAATAATATTATTTAAATTAAACAATACAAATGTAAAATTAGATTTTTTTAATAGAATTAAATTATTATTTTATTTATATTTTATCTACACCTGCTCATTTAATTAGTTCACCCTCAAATTATTTTTTTACTCCGGTTATCTGCATCCGCTCATTTTATGAGTTCACCCCAAATTATTTTTTAACCATGGTTATCTGCAATCGCTCATTTTATAAGTTCACCCAAAATTATTTTTTACCACGGTTATCTGTACCTGCTCATTTTATAAGTTCACCTCAGAAGATTTTTTTTTAAATGAAATAATTACATTTAAAGGACTATATTATACTTTTATTAATTTACACAAAATATAATAAAATCAACCCTAATTTGTAGGGTGATACTCGAGTACATGCAAGATACCGGTACACACCAATTTTAATTTTTTATTTATATTTTATCTACACCCACTCATTTAATGAGTTCACCCAAAAATCATTTTTTTTACTACGGTTATCTGCACCCGTTCATTTTATGAGTTCACCCCCAAATCATTTTTTTTATCACGGTTATGTGCACCCGCTCATTTTATGAGTTCACCCCTAAATTATCTACACCCCTCATTTTATGAGTTCACCCCAAATCTTTTTTTACTACGGTTACCTGCACCCGTTCATTTTAGGAGTTCACCCCAAATCATTTTTTATCACGGTTATGTGCACCCGCTCATTTTATGAGTTCACCCCTAAATTATTATTTTTTACCACGTTTATCTACACCCCTCATTTTATGAGTTCACCCCAAAAATATTTTTAAAAAAGTAATTACATTTAAAATACAATATTATCCTTTTATTAATTTACACAAAATATAATAAAATCAACCTTAATTTGTATATTTACAATCTGTAGTCAAGTCATTACCGAGTTACCGTCGATTCACCATCAAGTCATCCATATTTTTAGAAAAAAATCGTAAAACATAATTTAAAAAAAAAACTATCGAAATTAGGCAAAAATCTTGATTTTTTTCTTTCTAAGTTTTCTTCCCTCTCCTCTTTTTCTCCCATTTTCAGTTTTTTTTCCTTTTACTTTTTTTTTTATTTTTCATTTTTTCATGTGTATTTTTTTTAAATTTTAATACAAAATAATATTATATGTATGATTTTATTATAGTCGTTAATACAATAAGTAATAACGAGTAATACCATAAATTGTAATCAGTAATACCATTAACAGTAATTAGTACGAATAAACACTTATCTTATTCAAAGTGAGATGGTCTCATGGCGACACTGTTCATAAATTAGTAAAAATAAACACTTTATTTTTTCCAAAGTGTTAAAACGTCATTCTCAAACTATGTTTTGGAAAGCAAAATTTTGGTGAAATCAGAATAAAAAAACTTTAGAAAATGTGAATGGAACTATAGGAAAACGTCATGATCAGACCATCGATTAGTTCTAAAAATTATGTGTCCATATAATGTTGCTTACGAACATTGACCTAATGTCCGATTTGTATAATGTAACTAGATTGATTGTTACTAGACTTGAAATTTACATTATTGAGGAGACATTTTTATTTTGGAAGGAATGTTGGTAGTAAAGTTTTTATTTTGAGAATAATATTGAGTGTTTCGATGACACGGCTCCCATAGAGTTTCGAATAAGATAATTTCTTATTCTATTGTCTTTTGCAATGACGATAAATAAAAGTTAAAGGTCAGTCTCTTTTCATGGTAGGTGTGTAGTGTGTACCTTCTGAAACATGTTCATGCATAGACAATTATATGTTGCAGCCCTCTAGAGTTAAGAGTGTATTGAAAAATATTTACCTAGATTCAAATGAATAACAAATTTACAAATTTATACTATGGAGTACATGTTTCAAATATTTTTTTAATTGACAAATTAAACTTAAAATATATTATAAATTTATTTGAATTCTTTAAGGGCACTAACAGTCCTACGTTGCCCATTGTGACATTGTCCCTCCTTTACGTCAAAAAAAAGAAAAAGAAATTATGATCGAGAGCAAACCGAGTAAGTGGAGACTTTTTGGGCCAACAATGTTAGCCCATTTAATTAAAAGTGGAGAATGTTTTGGGCTAGCACTTAATTAAAAGTGGGCAGCCCAATTGTTTTATCAAAGAAAATAACCAAATTGAACAACCAATTTCTTGAATTGTGCGTGAGTAATAACAAATGTTCAAAAAAAAAAATTAACATAATGTTCTTTCAACCATTACAACGAAAAAATACATCAGTTTTTCAAAATAATCCCATCTTCATGTTGAGCCCCCTAAAATATTATAAAACATGCTGAAATTTTATAATATTATAAAACATGCTGAAATTTTATAATAAATGAACAAAAAATTCCTCAAAATTAATCCACACAATTGATGTTTTTTGTCTTTTCTTTTTAATGACAAAATCATTATCTTAGGTATTATTAGATGAAGTTGTGTCATCATTCTCATGTTGAGAAGATATCTATAAAATATACATTAAAAATAAAATTAATAAATGTCAGAATCTTATCATATTCATAAATTTCAAATAAATCTCATAAATCAATAACCATATATAGAAATCATACAAATTTTATATGAATAACAAATCAATAACCATATATAAATCATACAAATTTTATATGAATAACAATTGAGATTTGAGAATACTGCGTTAATTTGATTGTGCAGAAAAAACAGAGTATTAACACAGAAAAAAATCAAAAGTTCAATCAGAGGAATGCTCAATATCACATAAAAAAACTAGCAGTAATTATCAACAATTTGAGAATACTTCTTTTTAGGTATACTAATAATACTTATAATTCGACTAAAAATGAACAAAAAATAAAAAATATAAATATAAATTACGAGCAGCGGATGTGCAGAGAGTTTTTTTGAACGTGTTTTGTAGGTTTTCTCCTGATTTTAAAAAATCCAGAATCTCTTTCTGTTAGATTATATAAAGTATCTTCGCTAATTTTCTGATCATAAACATATCAATTACTCCATGATCATAAATTGTAACAACTTTTCTGAATTCTGAATAGACAGACCGGCACATACAATAGCCACGCCCAATTTTGTGATCTCGAAACAGAAATTTGTATAAAAAATTCAACTAAATTAATAATTTAACCTAAAATTCAATTCATTCAAATAAAAAAAGATAATTTATTGTTTATTATGATTATTAATGATATGAGAATTAAAATAAAGATTATATATTATCAATTAATTTTTTTATTAATCATGTGAGGATAAATTTGTAATTTTATAATTATATATTTAAAATTATTAAATTTAATTTAAAAGTGTAATAGGGCGACAAAAAACGATAATAAGTGCAATGCAAGGCGATGGATTCTGCGACGCCAAATGCAACAGGTAGCAGGTCATCAAATATAAGCCATTAGATTTCAGATCTGATGGCATCAGATTATTGGACTGTTGATAGTCCAAGCGACATTGGACTGTCCTTAGAAGGCCCCTAGTAATATGGAGTAATATACTTATTACTAATATTTTTCATTATATTTTGCTGAGAATAAGTCAAAGATATTTTATTCAATTACGTTATGAATTTTTGAATTATATACATGCATGTACAGTGAATATGAATAACTTGTATAACCTAATGTGGGACAAATAATGATACAATAAAATAATATATTATCTCTAATATGCCCTTCCAAAACAATAGTGGTTTAGGACATTAATCTTATCCATAGGAGAGAAAGATAATTTTGCATAAAGACTTCGTTAAAGCGTCTGCAGGTTGATCAATAGAAAAGATACGAGCAACCCAGGGTTAAGAAGTTTTGATGAAATTATGTTGCCATTGTTAAGAGTGCGTGGAGTCTACGAGGTCAACGAAACACATCCTCAGTAGACGAATTGGTATGCTGTTTTTTTAATTATATACTATCTTCTTGGATTAGTCCAAGGAAAAATAATAAAAAAATCTATTTTTTCTTAAAATTTATTAAATAATAAAATAATGTTGATAATAAATGAATGTAACACATTGGTTTCAGCTAGCTAGGTAGGGACTTGATCAAGTACTATTGACATGACCAACGTACTCGACTAGTGCTGCTTTAATCTAGTACGTCAACCAGAAGTTAATTTATACTGTAGCATACCCATCTGTCATCTGTCCCAAGATTTTATTATCAACCTCGATCATATGGAGTATTCTTTATTATCAACCTTATCCATTTGAGAAAACAAATTTACCCTTGTTACCCGCCGATCTACCCTCTTATAAATGTTTGTATTACTCTATCAACACACAAATAATAAAAAAAAAAAAGTGTAAATATATGAATATTGTGAGAGTCGAATTTATGAAAAAAATTCATTTTTGAAATGTGCAACAATTGTGGAAGACGAATAAAAAAAAGTGCAAACAATTGTAAGATGAAGGAAGTACAACATTTATCTTTTTACTAATATTTTGACAATTTTTTTAAAGCAATTAATATTTAATTTGATCATTTTAAACACCAGTATATACGCTAACATGTATGCATAAAATATTAGTATAACGTACGTAAAAGATTTGTTTAATGAAATTACATAATTAAACTTTTATCTAAATTGATTTTAAAATTTTAATTTATAATTTATACAAAATGTACATTGAAAAAAAAAATTAGCTACTATAAAATTTTAAAATATATACAATAATATATATACGTACACACATAATATTTATATTACTAATAGATTGTATATCTAAAAAGTTTAAAATTAAATTCTAACATATCAATGCTATTTTTTCACAAAATACAAAAAATGGTGTTTTTAATTATTTAATATACAATGTACTCCTTATATTAGTAATAGTGACAGTGAATTATAGGAGTATGTTAATATCACGGATTCACGGGTCACTATACAAGTACATAGATATATCCTTCCTCAATTATATAAAAATAGACACAATTTTCAAATGGAAATAGATGACTATCTATCTGGAATTGATTAAATTTCTTTTTAAAAAATGTGATTTTATTATAATACTTTCGTTAAAGAAAATATTATTTCAGTTAAAAATATTTTTGACCTTTAATCAGATTCTAGATATTTAGAATTTAGATGTTTAGCTGTTTTTTTCAAATAAGTACCTATTTTACCCATGCAGTAATTGATGAAGAAATTAAAATACTTCATTTATGCAAGTATTCATTTTTAAGTAGTGAAATAGAAGTATTAAGTTAGTTGAGAAAAGTTTATGCTTCAATAGAAATTCGACTATAATTTGGGGTATGTTCTAATCGATATATGATTGACTGTAATAAGGTTATGAACTGATTACAAACCTAATCATTTACAAATATAAAGGATTTACGTAGGTATTTTGGTGTTCTTGATGAAGAACAAGAAAGAGTGTTAAGGATTTGAGAGAAAGGTGAAACGTGTAGTATGTATGTTCAATTAATAGACAACTCTCATATATAATTCTAGGCCTGATTGACTTATATAAATATTACATACTCCCTCCTATTCATATTATAAGTTGTTTTGACTTTTCATTTTTTTTGCAAAATATAATTTGTTTTACACTTTTCAATGCAAATTAATTACATTTATTTCAAATTTACTCTTAAGATCAATAAACATTTATATACGAGTATTTTTTTAAATGAGAATTACAAGCATTGATTAAGGGTAAAATGAGGAGTCAATTGTTTTCTTAATTTGTGTGAATGAACTTAGGATTACATATATATTTTTAATAGGAGAGAATATTAATTTGTATGTCACTAATTACTGATAGAACTATGACATTAAACCACCTTTAATACACATTCCACCTGCCTTTATTACTATGATTACATGATGCTACTTTACATTAAATGCGCATTGCTCGTCGCCAACCTATGTGACGAGCATTGTTTCTTCAGTCTTCCTTGTATAAATCTTGTGGGATGGTGCTTGTTGGGCTAATTCTCTTGATGACCTCTTGGTCGTTGTTCGCCATAAGTTGGTACTGGGGGATCAACTTGTGTTGTATGATTCTTCACTTCTTGAGTATCTTTCTCTTTCTTAGGCGAGTATAACTTGTGTTCGTCGATATCATATCTTCAAATCTTCTTGCTGACACGTAGACTTTCCTTTGACTTATTGACTAGTCGTTGTGGACTTCTTCGCTCTTCGCTCATATTTGGTTGGTCCTCGCCTAG
Source organism: Galeopsis tetrahit (assembly GCA_963675135.1). Classification (NCBI taxonomy): domain Eukaryota; kingdom Viridiplantae; phylum Streptophyta; class Magnoliopsida; order Lamiales; family Lamiaceae; genus Galeopsis; species Galeopsis tetrahit. The sequence goes on from OY776123.1 coordinate 76,563,354, forward strand.
AATGTGAAGTGGACAAGAACTAATTATTATTTTGTTGACTCGTTGACTATTCATTTGTTGACTATTTGACCCCATAAAACAAGGTAAATGAAATAAATAGATACAAGCACCCGTTTGTTTTAATTAGATTAATTTGATCTTGCTCACAACCAATATGCACAAATTGTACATACAGTAAAACCTCTATAAATTAATAATTTTGGAACCATGAAATTTTATTAATTTAAAGAGATATTAAATTATCGATAAATTAATATTTTATTAATTAAAAGAGACTTTTAAAATTCAGCAAATTTAGTACATATATATTGAATATAAATGAATTCATATACGTTTCATTGACATGCATCAACCAATTCTTTGTAACTAATTAAATATATTCATATATAATATCAATTCGTTGCATACAATTAACTATTATATTCATGGACATGGACGCATGTATTAAATATACATGTTTACATTAATTCATTACACTTAAATAACTATTATAGTCAATTAAATATATTCATGAATGATGAATGAAACATATACTATATAAATCTCAACATGAATTGTAATATTTATGAATTTATAATATTTATAATTGTAATATTTATGAAATATTAATTTAGAATTTTAATGGGACCTGATATTTATAATTAAGGGATTTTTGGAAAAATTATTATCTTATTGAATTTGATGATTTTTTACAAAGGCCCAAGTCGGGATCGAAAGATTTTATTATTTTAGAGAGGTTATTAATTTATAGAGTATTAATTTATAGAGGTTCTACTGTATTGTATGAGACAGTCTCATATATGCAAAGTGTGGTCTAAATACTAAAGTGAAGTCTCGTTTCACACGTGAGATTTTAACACAGCAACAGTGATGGCGATCCATAGTTCATTAATTATAATAAGGCAGCTAATTTTTATTTAATCGTAAAAAAGTGATCTGCACATCAGCACATGACATTAACTAACCTATATACGTACGTACGTACAAAATTAAAGCAACGGTGTGGATAAGCATCATTAATTTTGGATCATCATTGCAACCGGGGTTTGAATTTATAAGTTAGAGATGTGATTGCATGCCCCAGGTTGTTTCTTTCTAGTCTTTGCAAATAATAGAGGGTGGGTGGAAATCATTTCAGCAGGGTACCTTTCTCGATCTCAGAAATAAATTTAGAAAAAAAAAAAAAAAAAGTAATTTTGGAAGTTTGTATTTTCAGAGATACTATTCCATAAAGATCCCACATTTTTTGGGATTAATTTATGAGATATTTGTATAATGAAAATGACATTTCATCTTCCATTTTTAAAAGTTGAATATAATTAGTTGCGAATTCTGTTAATCATAATAAACCCTAGCTTAGAGTAAGCTAGCTAGCTAGAGACCTATATTTTACCCATTATGCTAAATTGGTAATTAGGGGTGTAAATGAGACAACTTGAATTGGAGTTTAATTAATTGTAAATGATTACTAGTGTTATTTTAACAATTTACCAAATTAAAAATCAAGAGAAACTTAAAATTTAGGTAAACCTAGCTTCAATGAGATAGGAAAGATATGAGAGATGTATACTGTATATCGTACGGATCGATCTCCCTTTTCTTGGTTATTAATTTAAATTGAATATATATTAATTAAATTAATAATTGAATGCTGTGATGATCCTTAATTAATTCTCTTGATAGTCTTCCTGGACATGAGTCTTACACGCATTATACACGTACACACGCCTTTTATCCCTCGGCCATTCAATTAATCCTTTTTATTCTTATATATACTCGGTCAATTACCTGCTGCAGGCTGCATGAATTACATCGATCGATCGGTAATTAAAAGCAAATGGAGTACTACGAGGTTTGTACCTTTAATTTCATGATCTCAATCTGACATATATATATAATTTTCCAAACCCTCCCAATTCCACCCTAGCTAGCTAGTGCTACTTTAAATTTGTTAATTGAATGACTATTAATTCTATCTATTAATTTCAGGTGGGTATAGGAAAGGGAGAATCCCCTGATCCGCCATTCGAGATTACATACAAGAATCTGTTGCAGCAAAAGAATGATGATCTGCCAATTAAGTATAATTATCCTGCAACAGTTGTGGAGGAGTGTGAGCTGCCGTTAATCGATCTGAAGCAGTTAGATAAGAAACAGATTGCCCGAGCCTCCCAGGAATGGGGTTTCTTCCAGGTTATAAACCACGGAATCCCCCGCCATGTAATCGACACAATGGCACAAGAACAAGTAAAGTTGTTTAAGAAGCCATTTCACTATAAGAAAGATTTAGACTTGTCAGCAGGAAGTTATCGATGGGGAACCCCTTCAGCTACTTGTCTCAACCAGCTTTCCTGGTCAGAAGCCTTTCACATACACCTCACCGACATATTGCACCCTTCCTCCGCCCTCAATACTACTCTCAGGTACTATTCACACTTTACATACGAATAAAATAGTGTCGGCGGAATATTGTTTTATTTTTAAAAAAGGAAATTAAAAAAATTAGACAACCTAAAAAAAAGAAATTAGTAAGAATAACGGAGGGAGCTAGTAGTATTTCATATATGTAATTAGTATAAGTATATATTAATTGGTTATGACATGTACTAGCTAGCTAGTAATGTTAATTAGAGCTTAAGGGGATATAGGTTTGTTTTGAGATTTTGACGATTTCAAAATTTTAATACGGAGTACTTTTTATGTTTTGTGTTTGTTTTTAGATTTAAGTAGGGTATAATTTAACTTTATAGTATAGAATTATATGTATCTATATAGAGTTTTCCATAAAGAAAACAAACATCCCTGTTCTAAGAGATCTATGAATGATATTATTACTCCCTCTGTCCACAAATTCTATTCACATGTTTTTTGACACGAGTTTAAAAAAGAAGAAGATAAAAGTAAAAATATATTGTAGGAGTTTCATTGTGAATAAAATAATTGGAGGGGAAGATAATTAAAATGAGGGTATCCTAGAACTTATGTGAATAGAAGATTTGGTGGGAAGAGGAGTATTAATTAATTGACTGAATGACAATCTATGTTGTGGGGTGTATATACACGGTTGGAAAAGGTTTGTTTTGGCCTTGTACGTTTTAATAAAACATTAAAGTGAAAATTTATAATAATCCATTTATTGTTAATATTTGATTTCACAGAACCAAACAAGGATGGAAAAGTAGCTAATTAAATGTGTCATTTCATTTGTTTCATTAAGACATTATTGAATATAGTATAAATGTGAATTTAACCTTTTGTGTATGCTTGCTTGATTAAAATGTGGTATGATAGGGTCAACCCGTTTACTAAGCCCGTTTAAATTCGATCCTTTTTTGTCCGAATTGGTTAACCGGTGGACTAATAGAACCTGTTCGAATAATTTTATTATATATATATATATTATATAATTTTGTAACAAATAAATCAATCACACCCCTTTAAAAAAAAAATCAATCACACCCCACAATTTATATTCTGTACGGCCCATTGCCTCCATATGTCCATACTTGAAATTACGACCGACACTTCAGATTGACCAACCAATAAGTATTAATTATTTTAATTATTTCAAAAAAAAATTCGAGTTATTGATAGAGATTTTATAATTCAAAGAATTAGGGCACAATTCATAAATATCACTTGATTTTGTCCTTTATCGATGCTGCAGTTAGCACAAAAGTGGGGAGCCACCAAAACCCATTGTCATTGCAGCGACGAGCAAATTTAAGTGAGTTCATATACAATAGTGAAAAAATTCTGCATAAACTGATCTGATATGGACTCTTTACTGTTAAATTTATAAAACACGTAAGTTATGTTTTGAAAAAATTAAAAAAATTTGAATATTTTGTTTGTGGCCCGATAATTACCCGTGGCCCGTTAAGTTAGGGTTAGATCTCAATTTTTGTCGGATCGTTAAAAGCGAACCGGATAAGGCCCTAGTCCGTTTACCCGTTGTTCTATAGGATTAGGATTAGCCCGATAAACATCTTTTAGATAGAAGTGAGGAAAATATGTGAAAAAGTAAATGATAGTGAAATTATTAATTATACTGTGAAAAATAAAAGTATGAGTTAATGAGAAAAAAAATATATGAAAGAGATCGAATGGAAGAAAATGTAGATACAATAGACTAAGATAATGATGATTTTTTAATCTAATTTACATAATTCTACAAAACAAACATATTTTGCGCACAAGCATATACCAAATATACCCAAATCGACATAAAATGTCCTGTGTTTCATTTAAAATATTTTTCTTCCAATAGTTATGTCTTTTGGGAGAATATGATTTTATTTCAAATGGATATATATTTTGGTGAAAAAACATTAATTTTATTTCAAAAGTCCTAAAATATTGAATTATTTTAATATACATATGGGTGAATAATTATTTATTTCAAAAAATTACTCCATCCGTCCCATTATTATTTGAACATTTACAAAAATGTGTATTTCATTATTAATTGTAACTTCTTACTCCTATTAAAAAAAACTCCCTTAAACATAAAAAAATTGAATTACCCATTATATTCATTCTAAAAAATTATTTTTCACTTTTAATACTAATAAACAATTATTATATTAAAACACGTGTAATCAGTAAATGTTCAATTAATGGACGAAGGGAATATGACTTTTGGAAAGAAAAAAAGATTTTATTATTAAAATCACAACTATTACCTACAATTTTTTAAGTTTATATAAAGACTCCACATTCTTCATTTTATTTCACTCCTCTTGAATTTCAAAGAAAACTCTAACTACGATATTCATGCATGCACATTCTAGAAATGTAGTTTTTACAATAAGAGTTGAAACGAAAGTTTGCTGAGAAATTGTGCAACGATCGTAAAGTAAAAAAAATGTTGTATCTTCAGAACAATTTCCTAATTAATTAGACCATAAAACAAGTGTGACAACTTAATTGGTCTTAAGAAAAAAGAGTCCAACTTCTTGTAGTGTCCCCAATATATATTTACAATCATTTTCGTCTTAAGAAAAAAGAGTCCAACTTCTTGTAGTGTCCCCAATATATATTTACAATCATTTTCGTTATACAATTTCAAATATATATATATATATATATATAGACCACGCACATCAACATAAATATAGACGTCGTATTTTAGGCCACAGAAGTAAATCAATAATTGAAAGTTTGTGTGTTGACAGATGAACTACAATAATATCTCATTCGATAGTACTTTCATTAATTATTGACATGGAGGAGTGCGAGGACCACTAAAACTAGAATATTGTTTGTTTGTACTTAATTGGATTAGAGATCTAGTACTTTCTTCTAGGGAGGAAAAATTGTTTACTACTAGTAACTTTCATTTTTTTTTTTAAAAACATCTCAAAAAATAGACAAAAATATAATTTATGTAACTTGTAAAATTGGTCAATTGACGTCCAATTTTCGTTGAAGTAACAAAACCTTACCCGAAAATGGTACGTGCACCTCACGTGACCATTAAAATTGGCATTAATGACATGAAGCTTATGTGAAATAAATGCAAAATGAAATTATGTGAAATAACTTCGAAATGCAAATAAATATGAAGTTAACACTGCAATTACAACACACAAAACCCAAATACACATTAAAAATTAATCTAACCCATCGGATAAAACACTTGTTTCCCCCAAAATGAAGAACCCTAATCGAAAAATCGCAACATTTGAGGCGTGGAATTCGAACCCGTGAAAATCGAAGGGTCGATCAACTTGTACAACGTTTGTGCTGTGCAGACATTCCCGATGGATGAATATCCGTATCTATTCATAACCAAATTAACCACAACCTAAAAATCTGAATCTGCCCACATTCCCGTGCAAGAGAAACGTACTTGTCATCTTTATTGAAAAAATTGAGTGTTAAATTCTTATTTATAATATAAAATCAGATTCTTGGGAGAAAAAAAAAAAGAAACTACTAATACTCTGGACTTGATAATTAATAGAAGAAGTGGAAGTTTTTTTTTTCCTAGATGAATTATCGGTACAAAGTCTCCTATTTATATACAACAGTACTAACAATAAATGATCAAAAGGAGCAACTAGACTAAATCAGTGGCCATATATTGCTTGATCATAGAGATTTCTATACACACCACAAAGTATTTTAGGAAAAAATCTTTGGATGATTACCTAGATGTCTTACAACCTACCATCCTTGCATCATTGAGAATTTCTAGAGTATATTTTCTCCGATTCATGTGAATTCCATTTTGTGACCTGATGATTCAAGTGGTAATTGTAGTGACAGAGCTAGAAATTATATATTGGGGTCTGAATTTATATTATTATAAACAGAAAATAATATTATGCCTAATTATTATAAAATTTTCAATAATGAAGTTATGTTTCGAAGAAAATTAATTTTGATTGTTGCACTGGTAATAGGTGAAACAGTGTTAAAATTTAACGTGCAATTCTGCTGAGATTCATTAATCAATACTAAACAAATGTAAAACTTAAAATATATTCCCTTAGTGAGGTGTGAGATCAAATAAATGATAATGAAGAGTATTTTGGGTGATTTAGTATGATTTTAAGAGGATTTTGTAAGGTGTAAAAGATAATTTAGTGAGGTGTTGAGAATAATATGAATTCAAAATATTTGAAAATTTTGAAAATAAAAGGGTTAATTCTAAATAAATACACCACCTCCTCCTCATGGTGTTTCAATTAGATACACATTTATTTTTTCTCCGGTCAACAATTGATGATGTGGCTTGCCGGAGCTTGCCACGTCATATTACACATATTTTTTTTATTTTCCACATAAATATTACACTTTATATAGAAATAAAAATATAAAATTTTATAAAAATAAAATTCTATGCGTCTCCTCTGCTTCTCAAACTAAAACAAAATTAAGTTTTCTTCTACCATTCTCAAACTAAATCAAGTTATTCTCTTCTAACCATAAAAATCATACAAAAAAATAAAATCATAAGCAACAAAAATCTCTAGCTAATTTTACATATTTTAAAAACGTTTGATATTGTGGATTTTTTTTAATATTAATACATATGGAAATTAAGAAATTTCCAAGCAAGCAGACGCAAAAATTTCCGTTGTATTCCATCATTTTAATGAATACGTGACATGCACGTAAGTGAAATAATTTCGACAAAAAATTGACATAAATTAACCAATTTTAGAAGTTATGGTTGTTTTTTTTTGGGTTAATTGCAAAATAAATCACCACCTTTCGCTTAATTGCAATTTAATCTAAACTTTTGAATAATTGCAAATAAAATCACCACCTTTAAATATTGTTGCAATTTAGACTTCTAGACAATCTCATTTGTGCCCGAATTTGACGTTTTGAGATTAAATTGAAATAAAAAACAATGTTGTTTTATTAAGGAGGTGTCACATCAGCTAAACACGTTAGATTTTGGCACAAATGAGACTATCAAGAAGTTTAAATTGCAACAATATTCAAAGGTGGTGATTTTATTTGCAATTATTCAAAAGTTTAGATTAAATTGCAATTCAAAGAAAGGTAGTGATTTTATTTGCAATTAACCCCTTTTTTTTTTTTTGTACTTAATTAAATTGCATAGGGAGTTTTATTTTTTTTAACGTAACGATCAAATTTTATTAAATGTTCAAAATAAACAGATGCAAATCACTTAGACAAAATCAAATGTTCAATTTCAAGCAACATTAATGTTAGGGCGGCGTGGGATCCAATTTCTCTTTGGATTTTCTAATCATTAATATTCTTCTGGTAATTAATTAACTCTAATCTTGTGTTGGAACGAAGGTCAAGCATGGAGCAATATGCAAGTAAAGTGTCGGAAGTAGCACAACAATTAGCAGGCATATTAGCTGAAGAAATTAACGGAGATACAAGTTTCCTTAAAGAAAAATGTGTACCCAGCAGTTGCTATCTTCGATTGAACAGATATCCAGTGTGCCCAAATATTAATGTGTACAATCAGATGATGATGGGAATAATGCCTCATACCGACAGCGACTTTCTCACGGTTTTGCATCAAGACAACGTCGGAGGATTGCAATTGGTCAAAGATGGGACGTGGGTTGCTGTTAAACCCAATCCCGAGGCTCTCATTATAAACATTGGAGATTTGTTTCAGGTATGGGTCCAAAACGGATAATATCATACATTAGCTAGTTTGATTATATATAGATTATATGATAAATGGTACGTGCATATATATGTAGGCATGGAGCAATAATGTGTACAAAAGTGTGGAACACCGCGTGGTGGCGAATGCCGCGAAGGAGAGGTTCTCCATCGCTTACTTCTTATGTCCATCTTTCGATACAGTTATAGAGAGCGACACGAGTAGTAGTGAAGGCCGCGTTTACAAAAGTTTTAGCTTTGGGGAATACAAGAAACAGGTGCAAGAGGATGTCCAAATCTTTGGCTACAAAGTAGGACTTCCCAGGTTCCTCGTCTAAAACTCATCAAAACTTTATGCCTAGCTAATTAATTTTGTAATGATATATTATGTGATGAATTTAATTTGAAGTGTAGTAAGAATTAAAAGTGATAAATTTATATCTTTAATTCTTAATATATAGCTCATTTACAAATTAGCTAGGGGAGGCTAGGGGGAGCTTAATTAATTTTAAGAAATACATTTATGGAACTTAAAATTTTTAATTTTTAAATTAAGTTATCCAAGTATCCTTAGTTATATATAACCTCAACAACTTATCTCGTTCTTGTTGGCTCGATTCTTCAATCACTTCCGGGCTCGGTGGTGGTGAATTCTTCACTTTCTTGATCATCATCAATTTCTTATTGATCTCTTTTTTCGGCTCTTACCCAACTGTTATTTTTCTACATTTTAAACGGTCATATTTGATCTTATTGGGTCCAAAGAATAAACTATAACTTGTTCTACGACGACTTGAACCATATCACATCAAAATAAGCCTTATATCGGCAAATTGAAAAGAAAGATGTTGAACACGTAAATATCATTTTAGCTGAAAGTTATCTACATTGTACATGATCATATTTCCATAGAGAAGTTGCATTATTTAAAACCTTGAACTCCACCTTTGGAGGATCTGGTTTGCAGTGATTCCCATTTTTCGGATGCTTTTTGAGCACTTGGTAGTTGAATTAATATACCATATCGGAATTAATATCCTCACTTGGGCCTATGGACATATTATACATTGTTAGTTGTTACAATTAACTTTAAAGGGACATGCAGAAACAGTTTGAATTTAAGTTGAGTTTATAATTAAATTGTGATCTTCGGCTCTTACTAGCCCTTCCAGTTGGAGTTGCACTTTCACTTTCGTGAGTATGGTGTTCATCATCATCGTCAAGTGTGTTCTCAAAATCTCCTCTAAATTCCATGTTGTCAATTTGTCATATAATTTGTAACTATATTTGTAAAGTGTAGCTAGGGTACTAGCTAGAAATATACTATAAATAATAAATTATAGCTATATGTAACTATATTAATAACTTTGAGATTTGAGAAATGAGATTATGAGAGCTTGTAGAGAATAATAATCATCTAAAATCACTTAATTATTGGCCAATAAATAGATGATCTAATGGACAAAAATGATCATATATACTCGTTGAGTTTGAATTAGAAATTATAAAAACCATTGATTTTAAAAAGAAAATAGCAATATCGTCTCCAATGGTCAAATTGTTCGTGTTTTTTTCAATACCTAAAGTAGTCAATCACAAGTGTACAATGTCTATCGTAGTGTGGTAAATACGAGTCGATCCCACAAAAAAGGGTTAGTGTAAAAATGACAGGTTTAATTTTATCTAGATACAATTGATTTTCAAGGAAGGTTTTTAAAATTAAGACTAATTCTATTACTATCTATAAATGTCACTAAGAAAACAAATAAAAGTATTGTAGTCCAATCCAAATCAACAACAAACTAATGAAATGAAAATAACAAAAAAAATAATCAAGGAAAAATGTGGTTCCAAAGCATATGCTATGCTTAGAAATTCATTTATGACTAATGACTCATTCACATGACAATTAAGTTTGTCATCGTATAGTGTTGATCACTAAATAATAAATTAAAATATTTTTCAATCCAATTAATCTAAAACAAATATTATTCAAACATGGATCCCTATCAAACATGCATCATATGACCCTAAATAGCATATAAGATCATCAATACCCTCTCATTAGTTAATCCACTCTCGAGATCATAATAAAATGAATTGCGTGTTTATGTTCAATTAATGAGATAAATATGCCAATCTTAACAAATTATCATCACTAATAATAATATACTTTGAAATAAGAATTAAGCATACAAATAAGAGACAAATATCATTTAAAATAAAATATCAATCTAAATATTTACAAGTTAGAAAACAAAAAAGTGTTCTTACATGAATAATCTCAAATACAATAAAAAGAGAAATAAAATAAATAAATAAAAGAGAAAAATAAAACTTAGATTAGATGAAGTTTGAAAATTTCAAGCTAATCCACCATTTTCTAATAGTGTGGGCCAACAACTTTGTTCAATTTTCCAATTGACAAGTCAGGGGTTTTTGGTTGTTTTGTTTCAAATGGGTGCGGCTAAAGGCGCACACAGATCCTATGAGGACACCCACGCGATGAGGACACATACAAAACGGATGAGGACACCCACGTGAAAAACTCCAAAATACCATGCTTCTTCTTCTTAACTCTAATTTTTCTCTTATTTTGGTACACCCACCAAATTTCTCTCCTCTCTCTCTGTCAATCGCCTCCTCCCATACACAGGCAGTCGCGGCCCACCGCCTCCTCCCTTCCTCCCACTCTCAGGCGGCCGCGGCCCACCTCCTCATCCCTACAAGCGGCCGTCGTCGCGAGAAGCTTCTTCCGCCGCCGCGACCCCTCCATTTGAAGAGAAGACCAAGCAACGCGGCCGCCGTCGCCCCTCCTCCAAGCGACGCGGCCGCCGTCGTGACCCCTCCCTCGCCTTTCGCACGTGCACCGTTGCGCCCCCTCCCCTTCCTCCTTCAAACGTCGCCGCCGCTGGAGGTGTGCGCGTTCGCCACCGCCGCTGGAAGTGTGAGCGTTCGCCTGTGCGCGTTCGCCACCGCCACCGCTCTTCTCCTCCCTCGTCCACCGCGGGCCGCTGGAGGTGTGTGCAACCCCTCTCCTCCTCCCTCGTCTGCCGCGTCCCGTTTCAGTTTCAAGGTAGGAAATTTTTACTTTATTTTGGAAATTAGGGTTTTTACAAGTTCGAAAATTATTTTCGAACATATTGACTTTGTTTTGAATTTTTTTTCGAACAATCTGTGTTTGTTTTTGAATTGAAATTTTTTTCGAACATATTTACTTTGTTTTGAATTTTTTTTCGAACAATCTGTGTTTGTTTTGGAAATTTTTTCGAACAAGTTGTTCGATCTTTTTTTTCGGACAAATTTAATTTGTTTTGAAATTTTTTTCGAACATATTGAGTTTGTTCGTTAAAAAATTTCGGACATCTCAACATTGTTTGGGTAAAATTTTCGAACATATTTAGATTTTATTTTTGTTGTTGAAATTTTGGGTTTTTAGGATTTTTTTTTTATCAAACTTATGGTGGTTGTTTTGGTGGTGATTCGGGTGTGAATTGATGAATCGGGTGTGAAATGGAATGGATGAGTGTATTCATCCGTCCATTTTTTAAAAAAATTGCAGGAAGGATACAAACGACATTTCGCATACCTCTTATGATAAAAAAAATGATTTGGTGGGTGTTCTCATAGGATTCGTGTGTGCCGTTAGCCGCACCCGTTTCAAATTCGTACACTGCTAATGTTCTTAATTGAACTTCCAAATGAGCCTTATAAATTAAGTCTTTCAGGGGCTGCTTTTTGGGCTATTTCATGGCTGAATCTGGGCTGATTTTATGCAGCAAATAGACTGCCATTTGGGCTGAAATTTAATCAAGGAGAACAGGCCCAAATGCCAACTATTCAAATTTTGCTTGTTTTGCGATTTCAATTTGTTCTTTAGTTGGCTTCACTAAAAATTACGCATGTGTTTTGCATCTAAAAATTATCAATTTATCTAAAAAAAAAATAGCAAATCACTACTAACTTCTTCATAATTAAATGTAATTAACCAAAAAAATGAGTAAAATTAAATAACATAAAATTCTATTAAATTAAGATTAAAATGCTCAAGAAAATCATGTAATTTTCAACCGAATCAATACCCCCAAAATTTAAAATAAAACATGAGGGTGGAATGATTGCAAATGAAATGTTCCTTGGATACCAATTATGGAACAAAATCGTTAAATTCCCTCAATGACAACAAAGTTTTAAGGTGAATAAATTCACAAACATTCAAGCATGTCATGCTTTGAGAGATGCAAGCTCATGTGTTCAATTCATTGTTCCTCTCAAAGAAGTGTTTCTCAACACTTAAAGAGTGTAACGTGTATGCACTCAATTTTAGAACAAGCGAATTGAGAGAGATGACGAAGAATGAATCAATTTGGATTAAATTGGTGTGAAATTTTCTTCCAAAAAAAAAGGACTAGTTATTTTTCAACTATTGGATAAAAAATGGGTAGTTTCAAATCAATCAAAACTGTAGGATAAAAAAAAATACAAATATCGTCTGGAATCGACGGTTGCGGTTCCCAACAACTAGTTCCATATATAATATGATTGTTATTTATATATTTAATATAAAAAAATTAACCCCAAGGAGTTGGTCTAGTGATGTAAGCTTGAGACTTATGAGTATGCTTGTCTCATGTTCAAACCCTTTAAAGTGCAAATAATTTTTATGGGGTCGGTTCATACAGAACATAAAGTTTTGACTTTAAACGGAACCCCATAAGTAGACGGTGAAATTGATTCCCTGAAATAAGTCGATCCGATTCAATATGGAAGACGTAACATACCACATTTCATCCTGGTGAATTCCAAAATAAATATAACCTTAGGGGGGGAGGTCAATCCATTGAATGAACAAGTGGTCAACATAAATAAGTGAAATTATTTTTAACAAAAATAATTGAACATAGAACGTGTGAACGTATAAGTTTAAGGCTCTGATATTATAAAATAATTTTATTTCATCTAAAAAATACTAACATGTAAAAAGACATTCTTCACGTTAACAAATACTCCCTTCGTTTGTGTATAAGCTTCCCGCTATTTTTTGGCACGGAGATTAAGAAAAGTGATTAAATAATAGATATAGTACAATTGATATGATTGGAAGAAGGAGAGAGAATGAGAGAAAAAATAAAATATAAAGTGAAATGTAAGAAAAAATACTTACCAAATAGGTATGGAAAGCTTATAGACTAAAATTGTAAAATGGAAAACTTATAGACAGATGGAGTAGTTGAAATGTTGAAGTTAAATGTGATTGGAGTGGAGAGGTGGGACTACGAGTCTAAGACTGAAGCACGTGCATGCAGCATGCCCTTAAAGCCTCAACTTTGCAATTTGAACGATAAATCACGTGGGCAGGGAAGGTATAACATGTGACGAGGCCTAGCCCAGTAGCCACAGCTATTTTATGCACGATAAGTTTGAAAATATCGGTATCGATATAAATATATATTGAGATTTTAAATTTATTGAAATATTAATGGATATATATTGATATTGAATACCGATATAGTAATTTTAAAAATTATAAAAATTTAATAATAAACCTCTAATACATAAAATTAACAAAATAATTTGAATACATTTTACATCTATAATAAATTTATATAAAATATAATATACAATGTCATTTCATATTAATATTTATCGATATTTTTCTATATTAGGCTCGATATTGCTATTGTCTATCGATATTTTCGATTTTTTTAAAAATATCGTGAAAATGTCGATTCTTGTCTATATCGATACCAGTGATCATGAAAAATGGATATATCGAGAACATATCAAAAATATTTCTTAATATTTTCATCCATGGTGCAGGGAACTATCGATAAACGAATTCTCATATTTAATTCCTATTGTACTTGTTTGCCCATTTAAAAAAATATACTCTCACCCTCCCATAATAAATTTCTCACTTTTCTTTTATAAATGTCCCATAATAAATTTTTTATTTCAATTTTTTCATACTCTCACCCTCTCAATCACATCACTTATACTTTATCTATTATTTTATCATATTTTATCTTATACTTATTTATTATTCTTTCTCTCACCATCACATCACTTGTGCTATTCTATAATTTTATTATATTCATTAATGAAAACACCAAAAGAAAGAAAACACTTATAAAGGATGAAATTAATGAATTTGATGGTTTTATAATTATTTATAGTATGAGTAATCTAATACGGACCATTTTCAATTTTCATAAATGAATGGTTTAATATTTATTTTTATTTTACAATAAATTATGTTTTAATATTTATTCTTGTACACAATTAAATTATATTTTAATATTTTCTACACTCTTTTTTTAATTTTATCATCATTTTAACTTAAAAAAATACTTTTAAATTTTAACTTAATTTATAAGATCTCATCAATTAATTAAAAACAATTTTTTCTATACAAACCTTTTTAGTTTCAAAAAAAGAAAAAAATATTATTTATTATAGAATTATGACAGGAGTATTATATTAATGTACGGTTGGACTCATTTCTGAGAAAAAAATCTCAGCCAAAAAAGAAGCTTCAAGAGGGGGTACATTGGAATATAACGTGGGGCTTACTAAAAGTTACTCCCTATATTCCAGAAAACTTTTTACACTTACGTACTATTACTTTTAAAAAATATTGAGTTGACTTGTGTGTATGTATGGAATCTAAAAACAATGAAATTAAATGTAATATTATAGTAGATATTATACGGATGAAGTTTCTAAAGGATCGAAAAAGTAGATGTGAAAGGTATTTTGGGACGAAGGGAGTACTAACCAATCATAAACTATCGGTTCCATTATTTTCATGTTTTATATATATATTTTTTTATTCAGATTTAGATACATGTTTAAATATTGAGATCACATGCATGAGTTGTTAAAATATACTCCTACTATAAATTGTGAAATAAATACATAACACAATTTTTTTTTTGACTGAGTAGATTGCGGACTAGTTGATTTCCAAAAAAAAATAAAAATTAATGTCACGAACTTTACCCATCATATTAATAATCAACACCCCACTAATGTATGCAACCACTGTGACTTTGCAAGGTAAAACTCTTCTTGTCATGTTTCGATATGAAAAGTTGCTTGATTTCTGTTTCAAATGTGGAGTGTTAACCCATGTGGAGAAGGACTGTCCCCTGAACTTCGGAGGAACATTGCATGCGTCTGTCTCAAGGTTTCCGAAATGGTTGAAAGCGAAAGGTCAGAAATCAGTCCCTAAGGAGGAATGACTCATTCTTGAAGACATGCAAACCAACATGCAGGAACATCAGGACATTCCAAATGCTCCTGGTAATACTGAGTTGGTATCTGTGCCAGTGCATGGCTCAACACCAACACTGATGTCCGACGGGCAAGCTAAGATGGGTGCTCTTATAGATTCACAAAATAAATGGCCAGGATCTAGCTCAAACCAGGCACCCCCAACAGAAAATCAGGTGGTTGAGGCTCAACAACACTCTGTAGGTATCTGGAAGGATACACATGTAAGCCCGAATGTTACTAATCCTATTTTTCATGAAGTACCCTCCTTTACAGATGACTCTCTATACTCAGCGGTGTTTGGGACAAAGATGGGAGGTCCCCAAAATAAGATACAGTTTTACCCTACTGAGGTGGTCCACTCCTCAATGCTTGGGGATCTCCATAAGGTTACCCAGGGCTTAGTTGAGAGGAAAGCAAACCAGGGATCGGGGGAGATGGGTCAGCCAACTAAAAAAGAAGAGGCAGCTTTTAACAGAGATGTCCGGAAAATGAAGAGAGTGATTACTCAGTCCACTGCCCTTGTGCAAAGACTTTATCCTCAAGCCTTCATTCAAAACTCCCAGAAGAATTTCTTGGACTCAAAGAAGAGGAGCAGGCAGAGTACGGGCAAAGCAAAGGCGTCTTAACCAAGTGGGGTTATCAACTTGGAGGATACTCAGAGTACACCGGAAAAAGAGAGGAAAAAATCTAAGAGCGAGGAGGTTGAATCGGGAACCAACTTATTGGCGGAGGCTGATGACTCTCAGCCCCGCCCGAACACATGAGTTGTGTGGTGTGGAACACACATGGTTTGGGGAGTAAGCGTGTGTTTCAGGGACTGAAGAGACTTGTTGATGAACTCAAACCCCATCTTTTGTTTGTTTCTGAATCTAAAATATCTGTCAAGTTTGCTATTTCTAAGAAGTCTACTTTAAACTTTGATTTCTGTATTGGTGTTGATGCGGCCGGAACTAGAGGAGGCCTGTTGTTATTTGCTTCGAATGAAATGAAAGTTAATTTGTGCTCTAGACGAGTAGAGCTGAGACTGCCTTATGAAAGGAGGTCTAGGCTCTTGTCGTCTAGTCTGTACCTGTCTAGTAC
Organism: Galeopsis tetrahit; assembly: GCA_963675135.1. Classification (NCBI taxonomy): domain Eukaryota; kingdom Viridiplantae; phylum Streptophyta; class Magnoliopsida; order Lamiales; family Lamiaceae; genus Galeopsis; species Galeopsis tetrahit. Next base: position 76,579,821 of record OY776123.1, read on the forward strand.
TCGTCTCCTCAGGATACCAGTCCTCGTATCTAACCTGGTTGGGTCGTCCACGATTAGTGGTCCTTTGAAGATTAGTTCTAGGTTGAACAGGCTTGCTGTTACCATTCTTTTTACCTCCCTTGGTAATCGGAATGTTAACTCGAGCTTGTTTAGGTACAGTACCTTGAGATGGAGTACCAATGTCGTATAACATTGGTCCTTTTCCTTTATCATTTGGCAAAAGTCTTGCGTTAGTAGTAGTAGGGTTCTTAATGACTCGAGTAGACGAGCTAGATGACTCAGCACCTATACCTGTCTTGTCACCTGGGTCTCTATACCTATCTGACAATTCAAGGTTAATCTTTGAAGAGTTAACCAGGTCAGTAAGTTTGAGATCAAGTGTGACAACTTCGGTCTCTAAGAACTTATTACGTTCTTCAAGTCTATTGCACTTGCTCTTTAAAACATTAAATTCATTTCTCTCAGTTGCATGTGTCTTAAGTAGGTCTTGATATAACCTGTCTGTCAATGCACACTTTTCTTTGAGTTGTCTTAACTCTTCAGTCAAGCGTTCATTTAGGACTGTTATATTAGGATCTACTTTGGACTGAGCTTCCTTAAGATCAATGATTTCTTGTTTTAATGCAATGTTTTCATCACTGACTTCGATGAATGCTTGATTAGCAAGTAGAAGGTCGTCTTCAATAGCACTAGTTGAGTGCTGAGGACTACTTCCTACTTCACTACTAGCAGTGTCACTCTCATCAGTTTCTGAATCATCACAAGATTGAAAAGATGTAGCAGATGATACCTCTTGGTCGATTTTAGCCATGCAACATAGGCCATCATCTACTATGAATGCTTCGTCGAGATCTTGATCAGTTGAGTGACTAGATACGGACGATGGCAACTCGTCTGAATCCGAATCAGAGTCATCATTGGCCATCATTGCCTTCTTGCCACGGTTGTATCTTCTTTCCCTTCGAGCTTTACGTTCTTCTCGATCGTCAGTGCTCAGGTCTGGACATTCATATATGTAGTGACCTGGCTTTTCGCAGTTGTAGCACAAGAGATCATTAGTAGCCTTTTTAATAGGAGATTTATCCCTACGTTTATCACGTCTATCAGAACGCTGAATCTTCCTATTGTCAGACTCTCTATCTCGCCTATTACCTTTCGAGACTTCGTCTCTCCTTTCGGATGAGTTTCGGTCTCGTCTGGTCTCAGACGAGTTCTTAGAAGTAGAGGCTCTATGATCCCTATAGAACTTCTTGTATCTTCCGAAACGTTTATTCAGCCTATCAAACTTTCTAACCATGAGGCTCACCTGATCCTTCAAACTAAGATCAGTATCTAATTCGTCATTTACAGAGGCAGACTTAGTCTTAGACTTAGACCTATCTACCTTGGAAGACTTAGAAGAGCTAGACTTAAAGGCAACGTTCTTAGATACACCATGTTCTCTATCGCTACTGGCTAGTGGTTCATCTTCGTCTAAATCAAACTCATGAGCCTTCAGAGTTTGAAACATGGTCTCTGCACTCCAAGCATCTATGTCTTGGGTATTCTTAACTATCATCTTTACCATTTTCCATCGAGAATCTAAGCTCTTAAGAATCCTAAGATTGATTTCACGAGGAGTATAAGTTTTACCAAGAACTTCAAGGTCATTCATGATTTTAGTGAAACGAGTATCCAGCTGGTCGATAGTTTCGCCAGCTTTCATCCGAAATGATTCAAATCTTTGGACAGCAGTGGATAATTTGCTCTCCTTGATCAGGGATGTCCCTTCACAAATGATAGCTAATCTGTCCCACATCTCTTTGGCAGTCTTACATTTTAACACTTTTCCTAGATACTCGTTAGGAAGGGTGTGTAAAATATAATTCTTTGCCAAACTATCCAAATTATTTTGACGCATTTCTTCTGAGGTTAGATCAGACCTTGGTTTCTTGACGAGGGTGCCAATTGGTTTGTCTTTGTCAAGGTTTGCAGTATTTGGAACCATTGTCACGATCGGACCCTCGGTCACAACAGAGATCATTAGATCGTGCGTGGAGCTGAAGATAGCCTCCATTCGCAACTTCCAGTAGTCGTAGTCTTGAACCTGGAACTTGGGTAACTTGTTAGCGCTGATCTCAAGAGACATGATTTCAAGAAATAAGTGCTAAGTAGTTTTATGATCAAGAAGCAGATAGATCAGGAACAGGGAACAAGAAACAGATAGAACAAGTATAGATCAAGAACACGTAGGCAAGTACAATCACGGACCAAGACTTCACCCTTAGTCTTAAGTCGGTTATCAAGAAACAGCAGTTCGAAAACCACTGCTCTGATACCACTTGTAGGTCCCCAAAGTTGAGTTAATAACGAGTAAGCTAGTGAAAATGTCTAGAGGGGGGTGAATAGACTTTTCAAAAATCTATCGAAATATCAGAATACAATATGCGGAATAACGAAATTAACAATGAGCCCAATTCAAGTTTATACTCAACTTATCAAATTCGAGAACTCTGTTCTATACTCAACTTGTCTTGTTCAGTTATGTGTGTAAACAATTAAGCAATTAAAACAGTAAACAACACAAACAATTTATAGTGGTTCGACAACTTGTCTACATCCACTCTCACAACCCAGTTGTGATGTTTCCACTAAACTCTTCCAATCGAGTACAAAGTGTATTTTCCTGTGATTTTAAGTCCCAAGAAGAAGACTTAGATCTTCAAAGACTATACCACCAGATACGTCTATGATCTAACTAGAATTTTAACAAGTATCTAGCACCTTGATAAAACAACAAAAACTAAAAACTTATTCAGTTGTAGTCTTCTGATTCTTCACTTCACTTCTGACTATTCTTCTGAACTTCAATGAACTCTGTGAGTAATCTTCAGTATGTCTTCAGTATGCGTAGTTGCAGTAACAGTAGTCTTCAAATGATAAACACCATGAAGTATTTATAGACTTCAATCTTCAAGAACTTAGGTAGTTGTAACCAACTCTTCTTGAAAACTAACTTCAACTGAATCTTCTTATCAATCCACGCGTTTCTTGTTACGAATTAGTTATTTCTAACTATCTTCTTTATCTTTATCTTTTCACGCGTATTTGTAACTAACTTCAAGTTGACCTGTCTTGTGTAGTATAGTAGATGCACTTGTCTTTGTCTTGTAGTCCTCCTGTCTTGAGTAGTAGACTCCAAGTCTTCTTGTCTAATCTCCTCGTGCAATCTTTAGTAGTAGACTATACTAATCTATCAAGACTATTACATTACTTTAAGCTTTTATAAAACAAGCTTAGTCAACTTATAAACTATACAATCAATCTATCTATTACATTCAAAAATCATGAGCTCTGTACAACATTTATCATAGCTCAATAACAAATAATATAAACATATATGAAGTACTTATAAACACGTACTTATCTTTTAATATAAAACATTACTTGTCTTTCATGTGAACTCTACTGGTCTTGTTCAAGATGACTTCAACTCAACTAGACTAGATTAGTCAACACTTAGAAAATATTCAAACTACTTTTGGCTTATCAAAACTTCATCTTATCTTTTCATCATTTAGGACTTGTCTTAGGATTCATATCCCAACAACACCACAACAAAACGGTGTAGCAGAAAGGAGGTATCGAACACTTAAAGAAGCCTGTAGGACCATGTTAGCTGAGTTCAACACTCCTCAAAAGTTTTGGGCCGAAGCTATCAATACTGCATGCCATTCACAAAACAGAAGCGCGATCAACAAGGCTCTAGGCAAGACACCTTATGAGGTTTGGAAAGGTAGAAAACCCAGAGTTTCATATTTCCATATATTTGGTTGTAAGTGTTTCATTCACAACAATGGAAAGAGCAAGTTGAATGCTTTCGATGCTAAAGCAGACGAGGGGATATTCTTAGGATACTCCTCGACTAGCAAAGCATTTAGGGTATTCAACTACTCAACTCTTTGTGTGGAAGAAACACCACATGTGGTTTTCGATGAATCTCAACAGGACTCGTCTGCCGACAAGATCAGTAAGAAGGTAACTGATCTAACGATCGAATCTGACAAAGATTCAGAGGTATATGAATCCGTTCAAGCCTACAATCCATTCATGAAAGCTCTCGAATCTGATGACAAGGAGAAAGTAAGTGCTCAAGGTAAGTCTTCTAGACCAGTTGACATGCCTGCTCTAGTTGACTCATCTACTCCTGGTAAATCTGTTGATGATACAAATGATGTTGACATGCATGATGTTGTACATGATATAGATGATGATAGTATTCCTGTTAAGAATAGAAAAACATGGAAATCTACGCATGATACTGAAAATATCATTGGTGACTCTACTATTGGTGTGAAGACTAGACGACAACTCTTTGAGTCGCAAGAACAGCCGAGTCCAACTATGTTTTGCTGGTGTTGTTTCCTCTCATCTATTGAGCCTACCACTGTTAAAGAGGCATTGGCTGATAGTAATTGGATCATCGCTATGCAAGACGAGTTGAACCAGTTTGTTCGAAACGACGTCTGGGAACTTGTCGATAGGCCGAAACATCATAATATAGTTGGCACTCGATGGATTTTCAAGAATAAGAAAGATGAGAATGATTTAGTTGTCAGGAATAAGGCTAGATTAGTTGCCCAAGGCTATTCACAAGCTGAAGGCATAGACTATGATGAAACATATGCTCCTGTTGCTAGACTAGAAGCCATTCGATTGTTCCTTGCATATGCTGCTCACATGAAGTTTACTGTATATCAAATGGATGTCAAAAGTGCATTTCTTAACGGTATTCTTGCGGAAGAAGTGTATGTTGAACAACCTCCAGGTTTCGAAGTCAAACCCAACTAGGTGTACAGGTTAAAGAAAGCCTTATACGGACTAAAGCAAGCTCCAAGAGCATGGTATGACACTCTCTCTCTCTCTTTCTATTGGAAAATGGTTTTACTAAGGTCAAGGTCGATCGAACCTTGTTCAGAAGACAAGAAGGGAAGGACATTTTACTCGTCCAAATTTACGTAGATGACATCATTTTTGGGTCACCTAACAAAAAGCTGAGTGAAAGTTTTTCAACACTCATGCAAAGTAAATTTGAGATGTCTATGATGGGTGAAATGAATTACTTTCTTGGTCTTCAAGTAAAACAAACTCCAGAAGGTATTTTCATAAATCAGGCGAAGTACACTAGAAATCTTCTAGACAAGTATGGGATCAAAACTTGTAAGTCTACTGGCGTACCAATGCAACCAACTTACAGAATGGATCCAGATGAGAACGGTAAATGTGCTGACCAATCTTATTACCGTGGTTTAATTGGTTCCTTACTGTATCTAACTGCTAGTAGACCAGACATTGCATTCTCTGTTGGTGTTTGTGCTCGATTCCAAGCCAATCCAAAAGAAAGTCACATGGAAACCACCAAAAGGATCTTGAAATATTTGAAAGGGACCATCAATCGTGGTATATGGTATCCCTCAAATGATGATCTATCCTTAAGTGGCTATTCAGACTCAGACTTTGGAGGCTGTAAAATAGATAGGAAATCTACTTCTGGTTCTTGTCAATTTCTAGGCACAAAACTCATATCTTGGTTTTCTAAAAAGCAGACTAGTGTTGCAACTTCAACTACCGAAGCCGAGTACATGGCTGCTGGTAGCTGTTGTAGTCAACTACTCTGGCTCATGCAACAGCTTAGAGATTACAACATACATGAATCAAATGTTCCTATTTTCTGTGATAGTAATAGTGCAATTGCCATTACACAAAATCCTGTTTTGCACACACGATGTAAGCATGTTGATGTGAAGCATCATTTCATACGTGATCATGTAGAAAAGAAGGATATTCGCATGGAAAAGATTCATACTGATTTTCAAAGAGCTGATATTTTTACAAAACCATTAGCTGAGGCACGATTTCGTGAGTTATGCATTAGTCTAGGGCTAATTGATTTAGATCCTACTTGCCTATAGCTATGTACTAAACAGACAGGTACATCAAGAAAAGGAGACAAGATCACTAGACCAGAGCACTCGTCTACTCACTCAACAAACAGGTATACAAGACTAGACTAGATGACCAAACAACCCGATGAGGAAGCTGGTAAAGCTGAGGGTAATACTAAGGGAATAAACATTTAAGGGGGAATCTTTGACTTCTTAAATATCCTTATGTTGACTCTTATGTTTGTTAAAAGTCATCTTGTTCGAAACCTTGATCCTTGCTTTAGATTGATATTCATCTTATTTATGTTACTCTACTTGTACCTACGATTACACATTGCAAATGATAAGATAGGTACATGAAGTCGTTCGACGTTCAGAATAGACAAGCACAGGCGAAGGGGGAACTCGTCTTGTGTACTTAAGCCAACTCGTCTTGTGAAGCTTAAGTCTACTCGTCTGTTCTGGATAGACTCGAACAGACAAGCTAAGTGTTTTTTTTTGAAATATGTTAAGTGTTTAATCAAAACAAATTAAGGGTATTATAGTAATTCGATAATGCCAAAATTTAAAAACCCCCGAATTGGATTTATACACTCCATTTAATGAGGTGTATTCACCCAATTCGTACTCAACTTTACTAGGGCAGATGAGTTCACTCCCCTGTCCTAACTAAGAAGAGACGGATTTCAAATTTTCCAATATCAAATCACATAATATTCTCGATTCCGTAACCGAATACCAAAAGCCCCAACCGTTGGATCTCATCCTTCGATTTTGGCCATTGGATTAAAAATTCTGTTTTGAACAAAACCCAACACTTACACATGTCTTACCCCACAATTTCTTAACTCTCCTACCTTAGAGCATTTGTTCTCTTGCAAATCCAAGTTATTCATTCTTATTCAAACTCTTAAGAATGTCGACTCGCTCTATTTTCGATGTGAGAACTAACATGCAGGCTACATTCGATCTAGGGAGATACATTTCCGACAATAAAGTGCATGTTGAACCTTATGTGTTCTTTGAGGGCAATCACACAGATGGAAATGCCGAAATTCTGTCCAAATGCACCAGATGTGGCCTAAAGCCTTATTTGGAGGCGTTTCCTCAAGTCGTCTTGGAGGAGGAACTACTGGAGTTCTATGCCAACGCCACCAGACGAGGTGACACAATTGGATCGTTTATTGGTGGAAGTCCAGTAGAAATTACTCGAGAAGCCATGTTCGAGCATCTGAAGTTGCCCACCGGAACAATTGATGTAGAGAATTATGCCATTGGGCAAGAGACAAGATATCTGAGTATATTTTGTGGAAGAAAGATGAGGCTGAAACCAGATGGCAAGCTACCTGCCGTCAAGAAGATGGAACTTTTAGAGAAATATCGAACCCTTTTGGACATAGCCAGCAAAATCCTGCTATGTGCCACTGGTTCCCATGACTCTGTAACCTTGGGAAAAGCAAGGGTGATGGCTGCCATTTATGATGGTATTACAGAAGGCAATTGGTTCAAATTGATAGCTGATCGGATCATGTATTTCGAGCGAAGTGTTCGGGTGGACACCGATACTCGTAATTGGGTGGTATCTAATGTGGTTGGATATGGAAACAAGCTTAGCATTCTATTTCCATTATTAATGCCAAACAAGTCGGAATGGAGTAAGGGTAAGCCATTCCATCCTTTGAAGTTTTATTTGAAAAAGGAAGCCTTGAAGAAGCAGGCTGCTGCTAGGCCAGCTGCATCTAGGCAAGCTCGCATTGATCCTATGGAAGCCTTGCCGTATGCTGCCTCGACTAGTGCATCGGAGGATGAGTCAATTGTAGAATCGAAGAAAGCTGCACAAGACTCGTCTAGTGCAGATGACTCTGAGAAGACTCAGTCGGAAGAGGAGTCTGAACGAGAAAAGGAGCCAAGTGCTCAAATCCCAGAATTGTACACTCTTGTGCGAGTTGGGTCGTCCTCTCCACCAGAAGAGTCAAGTATTCAGGTTGGTACATCTTCTCAACCTTTGTCAATTCCTCTCTCTCACTCTTCTGTTCGAACCAAGGCTAGATCACATCGATCTAGGCCCAGACCTATTACCTCAACCTCGCAAGTGCTGGCAGCACATCCGCTGAGAGCCAGCCTACCCCTAAACACTCCCATAATTGACACAACTGATACTCCGACAGTTGTCACACCAATCCTAGACACATCAAAGCCCACAGAAACCACAGACCAAATTCTATCCTTACCTTCAACAGAATATGTTGAACCTATTAACCCATCTACTTCAGACAAGACGCCAGTTGCCACTGCAACAGCTGAGATAGAGACCCCATCTACTCAGACCCCGTCTGAAGTTAGATTCGAATCCTTGGTCTACTACCCGATGTGTTTAAGAGAGAAGAGAATTCGATCGAAGATGAGCAAGAATCTGAAGAAGCAGCTCTCATCTATCGAAGTCGACTACTCGTCAGAGCAGTTTGAGAAGCTTCTACGTATATGCACCTGGGTTGCACTGAAGAAGTCTTCAACAGACGACTTGTTCGAAGTCATCTTAGGGAAAGGTGGTATCTCTAACTTCATGGATTGGGAGATGGAGCAGAAGGAGAATAGTGGTGTTCATGATCACTCCGAGCTTTTTCCAAATCATGCTATTACTGCTCTTGCTAAGAGGTTACTGGGTATTTCTGATGACTTGATGAGTTCAGAATCTCAGTTTGATATGGGCGTTCAGGTTTCAGAATCTGACTTTGTGCAAGATATTGTGATGATTGAAGCTGAACAAGCTGAGTTGATCCAGTCTACAGATCCGGTCATAGAGCTAGACAATGTCTCAGATCAGTTGAGAGGCATTGTGTTCAGATTTCAAATGGACCATGCTGATAGTCCAAGGTCAGACTTCAAGTTTATCAATCGATACACTGATTTTCTACTTCCCATTGAGATATGTGGATACATGGAGAAGTTGCACGCTTTATTGAAAAAGGAATTGGCTGATGCTGAAAGGAAGGCTCATGAAGCAAGGTTAGCTATCATTCCTTATTCTCCCCAACTAAACCTAAAAGCTATTGCTGGAAGTGTGATTCCAGGGGCTGAACTATGAAGACGAGGTCTTGACTACTACTTCAGAAGTCCAGTTGGTGGAAGCTTTATCAATTCCAGGTGATGAGATTATGATAGAAGCTGTTCATGTTGATATTGGACAAACATCTCAAGCTATCCCAGCCACTTCAATAGATGAGTTGAAAGATGACTTGAAAGCTGTCATTAAGTCGTCTATTGATGAATTCCTCAAGACTGAATTGAAAAAGACTCTTGTTGAACAGAACAGTGTCCTTGTGACAAGTTCAAAAGAGATGATCATAAATGAAGTCAATCAGTTGGACAATGATTTCAGGCAAGAAATGTTCAACCAGATCGAAGGATTTCTCCAGAATCAAATTGAATATTCAGAGAAGAGCTCAGTTGATTTTGCTCGTGTTCTAGCTACTGAATCCAGGAAGATGGAAAGAGTCTATAGAGCTAAAATCGAAGTTGCTGATGTTCAAAGAAAGGAAGCCTTTGATCAGTTAGCACAAGCTAAAGAGTTTATCAGTGCTATGACTGAAGAGAACAAGAAGCTGCGTCTAACTGCAACCCATTTTAAGAATGAGTTGAACTTATCTACTCAAAAGCTGGAGTTGGTGGCAACCAAACTAGATAAGTTGAGTCAAGACGGTTCTCATCAACGGCAGATTGAAAATGCTACAAACCTTATGAAGCAAGCAATGCTAGAAGAGATGACTCGGTTCACTTCTCTATTCTCTCTCAAGGCAACTGATGAAGCCAAAAAGGGGGAAGAGACAAGTCGAGTTGAAGTTATTGCTGAAGGTGAAAAAGGAAAGTCAGCTGCTGAACCAGAAGCTGAGGAAGCTGCTACAACTATGCAAGATCTAGGAAGGCCGAAGAGACGGAAGTTGGTTAAAAATGTAGATCTTGAGCAAGCTAAGGCTGAAGCAGTTGAGTTGAAAAAGAAGGAGAAAGGCAAAGCAATTGCATCTCCTGAAGCTGAAGTTCAAACAAGACAAATGTCAAAAAGAAAGTCTATTGTTATAGAAGAACCGAAAGAAGCTGAGACAACTACAAAAGTGAAGAAGCAAAAGGTTGTTGATCCGAATGATGAAGCTCACTATGCTAGTTAAAAGAAGATTGGAAAACATATTGAAAGGTTGCAAAAGCTGAAAGCAGATGAAGATCAGATGGAAGATCAATTCATTGACTACTTCATTGACAAAGAACATCGATCTGAATGGATGAAAGTGAAGAGACAATGGGAAATTGATCACTGGATAATCAGGAAGTATGGTGACTCTGAAAGTCCAGAGGAATTATATTCTTTGTTCGATAAATTTTTAGAAGGTCAGAACAGAATGCTTAGGAATTTGATCTTGAGGATATCTGCTGGAGCAAACTTCAATATTCGTGTTCCTGAATTTCCAAGATGGAAATGTCCTATGACAAGCTCTGGAAAAAGGTGTGATATGAATCAAATCAAGAAGTTTGAAGAAGAGCTGTTGGATAAAGAAAAGATCGAAGATGAAGATCATGTAAGAATTATTCATAAGAGACTCCTAGATGCTTTCTGTGTTCCAAATCCAGAAGGAGGTACTCTTTCAGATTAGTTGAATTCTTATATGATATTTTTGTTTTTGCTCTGATATTTTTTATGTGTAATATCTACTGTTCTTATTTTAAATGAATGAAAAGATAAAGTACTATTTGGTGTTAAGACAAGATAACTACTTAACTAGTCTACTGTTGAAGAAAAGATTCAAGTAGTTTTGGCTTCATCAAAAAGGGGGAAATTGTTGGGATATGAATCCTAGAACAAGTCCTACATGATGATTAAAAGATAAAAGATGAAGTTTTGATAAGCCAAAAGTAGTTGGAATATTTTCTAAGTGTTGACTAATCTAGTCTAGTTAAGTTGAAGTCATCTTGAACAGATCAGTAGAGTTCACATGAAAAGAAAGTATTGTTTTCTTATTAAAAGATAAGTACAATTTATAAGTACTTCATATGTGTTATTTGTATATGTTAGATTGTTGTTGAGCTATGAATAATCATTGTATAGAGCTCATGATTTTGAATGTAATAGATAGATTGATTGTATAGTTTATAAGTTGACTAAGCTTTATAATTCAGAAAAGCTTAAAGTAATGTAATAGTCTTGTTAGGATTAGAATAGTCTACTATTGAAGATTGCACATGAAGACTGAAGAAGAAGAGTTGAAGTCTACTGCTCAAGACTGGTGGACTACAAGACAAGTGCATCTACTAGACTATACAAGACAGGTCAACTTGAAGTAAAGTTTAAGTGAAGCGCGTATAAAGATAAGGATGAAGAAGTTAGTTATGGAATAACTAATTCGTAACAAGAAACGCGTGGATTGATAAGAAGTTTCAGTTAAAAGTTAGTTTTCAAGAAGAGTTGGTTACAACTACCTGAGTTCTTGAAGATTGAAGTCTATAAATACTTCATGGTGTTTATCATTTGAAGACTACTGTTACTGTAAGTACGCATACTGATACATACTGAAGATATACTGAAGATTACTCACAGAGTTCGTTGAAGTTCAGAAAGCAAGTCAGAAGTGAAGTGAAGAATCAGAAGACTGCGACTGAATAAGTTTTTAGTTTTTGTTGTTTTTATCAAGTTGCTAGATACTTGTTAAATTTCTAGTTAGATCATAGACGTATCTGTTGGTATAGTCTTAGAAGATCTAAGTCTTCTTCTTGGGACTTAAAATCACAGGAAAATACACTTTGTACTCGATTGGAAGAGTTTAGTGGAAACATCACAACTGGGTTTGTGAGAGTGGACGTAGACAAGTTGTCGAACCACTATAAATTGTTTGTGTTGTTTACTGTTTTAATTGCTTAACTGTTTAATTGCTTACATACTTAACTGTACTAGAGTAGTTGAGTATAGAACAGAGTTCTCGAATTTTGAAGTTGAGTATAAACTTAGATTGGGCTCATTGTTAATTTCGTTATTCCGCATATTGTATTCTGATATTCCGATAGATTTTTGAAAAGTCTATTCACCCCCCTCTAGACATTTTCACTAGCTTACTCGTTATTAACTCAACTTTGAGGACCTGCACAGAGACATTCGAGTCAGAATTTGATGCAGTAGAGTTTTGTGAAGCCATGGAAGCAAGAATTTCGAGAGGATTTGTGCGAGAGTGGGATGAGGTTTTCGAATCAGAGAGAGATTGTGAGGAATTCGAGTTTGTTCCAGCCATTTAAGTTAGGCGGTTGGAATTTCAAGGTATAGGATGGGAATTTGCACACACTTCTTTGAGATATACACAACCAAATAATAATTCTGCAATCTTAGTACTTAACAAATTCAGAAATCACAATTAGCAAATAAATGGCATCTTATGTTCGATATTTATAGAGAGAATAATGTAGTTGGAGGTTAAGAAAATAACACAGAAGATTTAATCTAGAAATTTCGATAGTGCTCCACATTTTTAGCCACAACCTAGATCATGGTTAATTAGTGGGAAAAATCAATTAATTAAATAATTAAGAAGCTTCCAGAATAAAATTCGCATAATCTGAAAAAAATAGATGTGGGGCAGTAATTAATTAAATAAATGAAATGAATCTCAATAAATAATTAAATAATTACAACAGATAAAAATAAATTCGAATCAGGCAATGTTGTGCTCAAAACTGTTACAAACACCTCAACACGGTTTTTACATGAATTTGCTTCATTTGTGTTGCACCATATTTTTTTTCTTTTTATGTTATAGCATCTAATTTGTATTGATCCATTGTTCCTGTAGAGTACATCGTAGTAGCGAACTCCGTGCCCCATACTTACTTAATGGATTACATATATGTTGATGTTTTTACCAAATATCACCTTTTGAAAAGAAGGCATCGTAGTAGTGAACTCCGTGCTCCATAGTTACTCAGTGATTTGGTACATCTTTTAGTATGCTAATAACATTCTCATTTTTATGCATTTGAGAGGTGTAAGACATGTTTATTTTTGCACTCCAAGGTTCTTAGATTCGTAGATATTTTACAAAGGAATTATTTAACTAAGTAAGAAATAAATTCAACTTATAAAATTTATACAACCCCCATGATGTTGTCCCAAATGCTGACTCATTTGTGACAACATCCATCCGAATTCTTTTCAGATAGTGCTCATGCCAAGATATTTCCTCAAGGTAGAGAATCTCTCATGGTCTAATGCCTTAGTAAAGATGTCAGCATTTTGTTTTTCAGTAGATACATACTCCAACTTAACAATATTCTTTTCTACTAGATCTCTCATAAAATGGTGTCTTATGCTAATGTGCTTTGTGAGTGAGTGTTGTACAGGATTTTTAGAGATGTTAATGGCACTAGTATTATCACAAAAGATAGTAAGTATACCATTCTCAATACCATAGTCATGGAACATCTTGCTCAGCCACAAGAGTTGTGTGCAGTAGCTTCCAGCAGCAATATACTCAGATTCTGCAGTGGATTGTGAAACACAATTCTGTTTCTTGTTGTGCCATGATACAAGATTGTTTCCCATGTAGAAACATCCTCCACTCGTACTCTTTCTATCATCTATGTCTCCAGCCCAATCAACATCACTATAGCCAATCAATATGTTGTTGGTGTCCTTAGTATACCAGATTCCAAGGTCACTTGTTCCTGAAACATACTTGATGATTCTCTTCACAGCATTCAGGTGTGATTCCTTTGGATTTGCTTGGTACCTAGCACAAACACACACACTGTACATAATATCTGGTCTACTAGAGGTTAAATACAGTAAACTACCTATCATGGATCTGTAAAGTGTTGGATCAACATCTGTTCCAACACTGTCTTTGCAAAGTTTCAAAGTAGATCCCATAGGAGTTTTCATTGGTTTTGAATTCTCAAGACCAAATCTTTTAACCAAGTTCTTAGCATACTTACTCTGGGAGAAGAAAATACCATCACTGCACTGTTTGATTTGAAGACCTAAAAAATAGTTCAAGTCTCCAACCATATTCATTTCAAATGTTGCAGTCATTGCCTCAACAAAGTTAGTCAACATTTTATCACAAGTAGAACCAAACACAATGTCATCAACATATATTTGTGCAATAAGTAAATCTCCTTCAGTGTGCTTAATGAACAAAGTTCTATCAACTTCTCCTCTAATAAATCCATATTCCAAAAGAAAGTCAGTAAGTCTACCATACCATGCTCTAGGAGCTTGTTTAAGACCATACAAAACTTTCTTAAGTTTATATACATGATCAGGATATTGGGGATCTTCAAATCCTATAGGGTCTTCAACATATGCTTCTTCATTCAATATGTCATTTAGAAATGCAGCCTTTACATCCATTTGATGAAGTTTAATATCAATAAAACATGCAATAGCTAGCAGTAATCTAATAGATTTTATCCTAGCAACAGGTGCAAAAGTCTCATCAAAATCAACTCCTTCAACTTGGGTGTAACCTTGTGCTACTAACCTAGCCTTGTTTCTAACAATATTACCAGATTAATCAGTTTTATTCTTGAATATCCACTTTGTTCCAATGACATTAGTATGACTAGGTCTTGGAACAAGTGTCCACACTTCATTTCTTTCAAACTGACCAAGTTCTTCATGTATAACATTAATCCAGTTTTCATCAGTTAAGGCTTCCTTAGCACTCTTAGGTTCAATTTCAGATAAATAACATTCAGCATTTACAACATTACACATAGAAGACATGCATATTGTTCTTACCACATCTACCTTGTTTGATCTTACTCTTCCTCTTGTTTGCACTCCAACTGTAGCATCACCTATGATCTGGTCAGAAGGATGACTTTTACCTATTCTTGAAGAAGAATTCGTTTTGGGAACGTATTGGTCTTTCTGTGAAGTTACAGCTGACTGTTCTGTAGATGTTGACCCAGATGTGTTAATATTTGGTGCAACATTTTCAGACTTCAGTGTATTCTCAGAACTATCAGTAACCTGTGATACATCTTCTTCATCTTTGTCATCTGTCAGACCTTTATCATCATCAAACACAACATTAACAGATTCTTGAACAGTGTTAGTTCTAAGGTTATAAACTCTATAAGCTTTACTATTTCTAGAATAGCCTAAAAAGAAACCTTTATCACTTTTTGAATCAAACTTATGAAGTTGATCCCTATCATTCAAAATATAACACACACAACCAAATACATGAAAATATTTCACACTTGGTTTTCTGTTGTTCAAAATCTCATAAGGTGTTTGACTTGTGCCAGAACGAATAAAAACCCTATTAATAATATGACATGCAGTATTCAATGCTTCTCCCCAAAATTTCTTAGCAAGACATTTGGATGTAAGCATAACTCTAGCCATTTCTTGTAAAGTTCTATTCTTTCTTTCAACAATTCCATTTTGTTGTGGAGTTTTAGGAGATGAATATTCTTGCAAGATACCCTTTTTATCACAAAAATCATTAAACATGTTATTTTCAAATTCCCTACCATGATCAGTTCTAATACGGCCAACTTTCAAGTTAAACACATTTTTGAACCTCTTATAAAGAATTTTAAATGCAGCAAATGCTTCAGATTTGTCTCTTAAAGACTCTACCCAGGTGTATCTAGAAAAATCATCTACCACAACTAAGGAATACCTCTTTCCTCCAATGCTTTCAGTTTCCATAGGACCCATCAAGTCCATGTGCAGTAATTCAAAACATCGATGTGTAGTACAATGTGACAGCATTTTGTGCGACATTCTTACCTGCTTACCTTTTTGGCATGGTCCACATACAGTGATATTGTGAAACCTCAGTTTTGGAATTCCTTTTACTACATCTGCTTTGATTAGTTTTTGCATTGCTCTGTAATTTGCATGACCCAATCTTTGATGCCATAAAACATTTTCATCATACTTTGACAAGTTACACATATTTGTTCCAATAAGATAGCAATTATCAGCTGACCTAGTACCAGTCATGACACAAACTTCATCTTTATTAAGAACATAACATGAGTCTTTATCAAATTTCACATGCAAATTATCATCACAAAGTTGACTAATGCTAATCAGATTTGCAAGTAAGTCATCAACATGTAAGACATTTTTAAGCTTAGGAAAACCTTTAACATTCAAAGTTCCTTTACCAAGAATCTTTCCTTTAGAACCTCCACCATATGTAACACTACCATTATTCAAGGTCACATAATCAGATAAGAAATCAGTACGACCTGTCATATGTCTAGAACAACCACTATCAAAATACCATGAATCAGGTAGACATGCTTTTAAGGAGGTATGAGCAACATTACATGTAGTTTTTGGTTTCCATGCAGATTTCATAAACTGTTTACCAGGATGTGATAGTTTTTTATGCAACATTTTCAAAGTTTTCTGTTCTTCAAACAATTTTATACAGTAAGGACGAATATGACCAACTTTGAAACAGTAATGACAGATATGCTTTCTTTTAACCTTGTGAGGATCTGATTGTGCAGATGTTGCATCAGATGTGACAACATTTGCCTTCACAAATTTCACAGGTTTTCTAAATTTATCAGAAATAGAAGCAGTAGTACCATCATAACCTAAACCATGATTATTAGACTTACCAGTAGCTATAGCATTATTTACCTCAGAAGCACTCTTGGAATATTTCTTGAAACATAAGGTGGAATTTATCAATTTCTCCTTTAAGTTACAAATTTCCAGATCTCTTTTGGTAAGTATAACTTCTAGATTGGTGATTGTGTCTTTCAGATCCTCATTCTCTTTATTCAAGGAATTAAGAGTGAGTTTCTGATTGTTCCAATCATCTAACATCTTTTGGTGTTTATTGTCATCAGTCCTTTTTCCTGCATCATCAACCAAACCATTAAAACAGTTCAAATTTGGGTGACTCTGTTCTGATGTTGCCGTAGATGTTAAAGCATCAGGTACAACATCAGAATCTGTTTCATCCAGATCATCATCTAAGGAATCATTATAATCAATTCTGGTAAAATTAGAATATTCATTCTGATTTAATTCATCAAGATCATCATCATCAGATTCATCACTCAAGGTAGCACTAAAGTTCAGCTTTTGCTTAAGTCTAGTGTTGGCACATTCATTTGCATAATGGCCATAACCAGAACAAGCATTGCATTGAACTGATTTTCGAAATTCAGGATCATACCTTGGTTTACCTTCACTCTTTGATGGTCTTGGTGTGAATTGACCTTTCCTCCTTTCTGGTTGAGGTGTTGATGTATTGATTTGAATCTTAGGCTGAATGTTTCTAGATTTGTTCACAGATTTCTTAAGAAACTTATTAAAGTGCTTAGTGAGCAAGGCAATGTTGTTAGGATTTTTGAGGCATTCATCAAGCAATTATTCATCAGAGCCAACTTCAGTAATGATGGGTTGAGCTTCAGAAGTGTTTGATGTTTCCCCTTTAAAAACCACAACTTTTTTATCAGCATTAGCTTCATCATCTTGATTAGTGTTTATTTCATATGTTCTAAGAATACTCACTAACTCATTTTAACTTAACTTATCTGTATCTTTTTCCTCTTCAATAGCACAAATTTTAGCATCAAAGCTTTTAGGAACAGATCTTAATATCTTATGAACTACTCTAACATTAGAAATAGGGTCACCAAGAGAATGTGATTCTTTGATAATCTCACTTAACCTTTCATTGTAGGCTGTAATTGTTTCATCTTCCCTCATTCGGAGATTCTCAAATTTTGTCCCCAACATTCGAAGTTTAGTCCTTCGAACACTTTCTGAACCCTCACAATGCTCTTGCAACCTGTCCCATGCATCTTTAGAAGTAGAACAGTTAGATATAATTTTAAACATTGAAACATCAACAGAAGTAAAAATAGCATTTAAAGCTTTAGAATTGTAGCTTGCTGTTGATATTTCATCAGCCGTCCAGTCAACTTCTCTCTTGAGTTGTATTTCACCATCTGCGTCTGCTGGTCTTTTTGGAGCTTCCCAACCTGTAAGTACAGTCCTCCAAGCACGTTCATCAACTGACTTGATGTACATACGCATCTTAGGCTTCCAATAAGCATAATTCGATCCATCTAAAACGGGTGGCCTAAGTGTCGTGGATATGTGATGTGTTTCCATTGCTAACCTACACTAAAAACACACTTGACCAAAGATCTAACCTAGTGTCGTCAGGTATCAGCTCTGATACCAACTGAAAGTGTGCTGTATATGAAGTGTTTAAGTTTAATAGAATAATGTTGTACTAAATGTTGTGACAATTGGTACAACACTGACTCTAACAGAATATCAGAAATTATGATTCACAGCGGAAGACTTGAAACACTAAAAACAAACGTGACACAATGGAAATAATTTTTAACATAGATTTTATAAATAAAAATCTATGCTAGCCTTACGGCGAAATTCAATACTTATCTTCAAGTACAAATGTTGTGTGAAATGTTACAGCATTAACATTCACAACAGAAACTACAAACGAGGCAGGTGCCTTGTTCTAAACACGAACTAAGTGTATAAGGTATACACTGTCGAAATGCCTAGTCTATCTAATGATTACACTCTCAATAGATAAGAAGACACACAGCCATACGGGTGGGATACGAACGTATGAACTAAAAGGTAAAACTATTGGCCACAATTCCTAACAGGGATCAACGCTCGGTCTAGGAAATTGATCGAATAGAATACACTGATTTGAGAAGCCTTCAATCGGTATTTATAGAAGTGGGGTGCTGATTCTAGAGGCTTCCACAATGAGATCCTATTTTTTAGGAACTCAACTTCCATGATCTTTCTAGATCCTTCTTGAATGCTCCAGGTCGTTCTAAATGGTTCCAGGCCGCTCTAGTATGTTCTCCAATGTTCTGGAATCTTCCAGGTTCCAGATCCTTGTAGAAGCTTCTAGATCCTGCCAGAAATGCGACAACATTTAGATCAACATTTAATGTAGCATTTCAGAAAAGACTTAGAAAAAATCTCGGAAGGTCAAATTAAGATGTTGTTGATAATGTTAAGACATTTAAGGATTAACAACATCTACACTTATCTTAGAGAAGTATTGAGGAAAATGAACTTCAGTCAGAAATGGGTGAATTTGATTATGGACTGTGTTGAAACGGTGAAATATTCAATCAAAGTCAATGGTAGGATCTTCGGGGAGGTGATTCCCACAAGGGGGTTAAGGCAAGGTGATCCTCTTTCACCTTTCCTTTTTGTCCTATGTTCGCAGGGGTTATCCGCTATTTTGAGCAGTCTACTACAAAGAGGCGATATTGAGGGGATTAACATAGCTCGAGGGGCTCCTTAGATTTTACATCTTTTGTTTGCGGATGATTACTTGGTATTCTTTAAGGCAAAACAACAGGGGTGTGAAAGCCTTAAGGAAACCTTTGAGATGTATGAGAATGCTTCAGGCCAAATGATTAACTATCAAAAGTCTGCCATTGTATTCAGCCCGAATACAAGCCGAAATACACAGGCGTTAATAAAAAATAGTCTGGGGGTCAGAATTGTGCAGAATCATAAGGTGTATCTGGGCTTACCAACATTCTCGGCCAGGTCTAAAAGAATTCAGTTTGGTTTTCTGGTTGATAAAGTTCAAAAATGGGTGCAAGGGTAGAAGAATAGGGATTTTTCAATGGGGGGACGGGAAGTCCTAATTAAATCAGTACTGCAAGCCATCCCGACGTATACGATGCAATGTTTCCGAATACCTACGACCCTATGTGATTAATTAGAAAGAATTTGTTGCAGATTTTGGTGGGGATCAAAGAAAGAAAAGAAGAGAATCCACTGGAGTTCATGGGACAATCTGTGTAAACCGGAGGATGAAGGCGGAATGGGTTTTAGAAAACTTACGACTTTCAACATGGCACTGCTTGCAAAGCAAATTTGGAGAATGCAAGCCCATCCGGAGTCATTAGTTGCTAGAGTTTTCAAAGCCAGGTACTTTAAAACATCTAATATTTTGGAAGCAGGGGTAGGTACAAATCCTTCGTTTGTTTGGCGTTCTCTTTGTTGGAGTATGGGTTTAATTGAGAAGGGGGCTAGGTAGAGAATTGGGAGTGGCCAATCTATCAATATTTTTAAAGATGCCTAGGTCCAACACCTGGCGGAGGGCCGTATCGAATCAAGAATCGCGTCGGGGTCTATGGTGAGCAGATTCTTGAACGAGGACGGGACGTGGAAAGAAACATTGGTCAGAGAAGCATTCCTACCTTTTGAAGCAGAGGCTAACTTGCGTACGTCAGTAAATGGGGAAGGAACATCAGATTCACGATTCTGGAAACTGAATTCCAAAGGGGATTATACAGTGAAATCTGGGTACGTCCTCGCAAGGTGGAAACAACATAAGGAGAAACAAAGAGCGTCGACTTCTGATCATGGGGAGATTAAGAAATTCTAGAAGCATATTTGGCAATTAAACATACCACCGAAGGTTAAAGTCTTCTGCTGGAGATTAGCCCATGATTTTATTCCGGTGGGGGAAACCTTACAAAGAAGGGGAATGGTGAAACTGTCAAATTGTTTAATTTGCAATGCCACAGATGCTTCGACCATTCATGCGCTAATACTATGCAAACCAGTCAAAAGAATGTGGAACAAGAATGGAATCGGCACAAGCACTGGAGCGAGGCGTTTTAACAATTCGAATGAATTCTTGGGGTATCTTTGGAATAATTACGAGACGGAGGAGCTGGAAAAAACTATAATGCTCCTTTAGGGAGTGTGGGGAGAGATCTGTAAGAGAACTCACTCACAAAAGGGGTGCAGTTTGAGAAGAAGCTTTCACTTACAGACGCAGTACTGTGGGTTCTTGACTATCTCAATGAGTTCCAACAGACAAGACAAGGACAAAGGGCGAGAGTTCTTCTACAGGGCCGAAGAAGGAGTGGGAAATGGGCGGAAGTGGAGGTAGATGCAGCCTACCATGACTCATTGAATTGTTATGGAGTGGGGGGCTGTGTCAAAGATGAAGAAGGAAAGACTGTTCGAGAGTTTCGTAAAAAGATCATAACTCCAGGCTCGGTCTTAGGAGCGGAACTAATGGCAGTTTTACAAGGAATCGAGGAGGTCATTGAGTTTAAATTAGACAGAGTTTGCATTTGGTCGGATTGCCTAGAAGCAGTTAATTTGTGTGATTATAAAGGGAGGGTTTTGTCACCGGAAGAAATTTGGTTGGAGAAAATCAAGGAGAAAAGGAAACGAGTCGCTGTGTGCGATATTCATCATCACCCTTAATTACAGAATTGGCGAGCCCATCAGCTGGCTACGGAAGCAACTATAGCTCCATACTCTCATGATTGAGTTTGGATGCAGTTTCTGATTTGGTAGAACAATGATCAAGCTAAGGATGGTTCGTAGAGGAAGAAGATATTGTATTATGTTTATTTCCATCCGTGTTCTACCCTAAAAAAAAAAATGTCTGATTTTGATACATTTACTAAATATAACTTTTTAAAGTTTACTTTGTTATTTGGATGGTTTTTTAAATTCTAAATTTTTAAAATTCTGATAAATAATAATGTGTGTGTTTCTGTTGAGTTTTTGAATAGTAGAAGATTTAACTTCATATCAAATTAATGTGTAAGATTGAATGAAATTGTATTATTATATTATTGTTGAGTGAGATTAATTATAATGATTAGTTGATTGTGTAATGATTGAATGTAATATATTATTGTACTATTATGTTATTATAGTATTATTATATTATTGTCGAGAAATATTATAATGATTGGAGTGATATTATATATATAGAAGAGTTTTTCATACTATATGTAGAGAGTATGATAGACTACACGTAGGTAGAGTACCGACTCGCACCACGTGTCGTCGTACTATGGCGTACAAACCTGATACATGTTCTACAAATTTAATTTAATTATTTTTAAAATTGTATTTTTTATTTACTATAATGCTCTTCTTTAATACTTCGTATAAATTTATTTAAAAAAAATTAAATTGAAACAAAAAATCATTATCATTCCCTTTTAAATGGAGTACAAATTTAATTGTTAATTTAAAAATGAAATAAACTCAAAAAATGAACAATTAAATTAATTATATAAATTCAATTAATATAATAGTATTTTACTAAGAATAAATACGTAATATAAGGCTAAATATGTAATTTTAATAGTACATATTTTAATTAATTTAATAAATATAATATAATATTTTATTATATAAAGTAAAAAATGTAATTTTAAAATTATATATTTTAATTAAATTAATTATAAAAGTATGAAAGTACGACACATTACGATAAATAGCACAAAAAAATAACAGATCATCAAGTTTAAGTCTAGATTTGAAATCTATTGACTCAGATTAATTGTCTACAGTAGGCAAGTACGACATTGTATGACAATTGACACACTGTATAGATAGATTTAATTTTATGTCAAATCAACATGGTTATAGGGGTGATTTTGAGTAAATTTTAAAAACTGATTTTTAAATTTCAAAGTAAAATTAGTGTAGAATCTTAAAACGAGGAAATTTTATTTTTAGTCCTATAAGTTTGAGAGATTCCA
This sequence comes from Galeopsis tetrahit, assembly GCA_963675135.1. Lineage (NCBI taxonomy): Eukaryota > Viridiplantae > Streptophyta > Magnoliopsida > Lamiales > Lamiaceae > Galeopsis > Galeopsis tetrahit. Next base: position 76,602,302 of record OY776123.1, read on the forward strand.
AAATAAATTCTTTAACTTTTAACTTTACAAAATACGTCATTTACCTTTTAATTTTAGTCCTTTTTTATATCAATTTTAATCCTTTATGTTTTGAAGGAATTAGAATTGACAAATTTGATGCTACATGTATTAAAACATGCCACGTCATCATGCCACATCACTGTCTCTCCTATATATATTAAAAAAAAAGTAGAGTTAATAATATCTCTAAATACTCCATACACACCTCATAATTTAAATACAAAAATAAATGTATATAAAATAACTAAATAACCCGACCTTACATAAATAAAGAGTAAAATAATTTTAAAAAATAACTTAAAAAAATTTGAAAAAAGATGTAATTAAAATTATAAGTATTTTAAAAAACTAACTAAATCTTTAAAAATTAATTAATTTTTTTGAAAAAATAATTTAAAAACGTAAATCATCAAAACAAAATTAAAAAATTGAAAAAATTCAATAAAACGTAAAAAAAAGTAATTTAAAAAAATCAATAAAAAAATAAGTTTTTATTTTTTATTTAACTTTCTTAATATTTATATTTTTAATTGAGTTGATTTTTTTTTTCATTTTTTATTTTATTTAATTTTTTTATTTAGCTATCCTACTTTTTCTAGTATATTAACATTTGAGAAGAAATAAATCAAGGCTCAATTTAGTAGGGTAGATTAGCTTAAGATATGTGGTTAATTAGACTCAATGTCTAATAAGGTTTAAAATAATTTTTTTATCCAATACGTCAAAAGATATTCGTTTGACGGTATACCAAATGATAAAAAAAGCACGTTATTTACCCTTCAGTATGAATCAATTGAGATATTCAAACTTAGCGCAAATAACTCAACATATCTATTAAATAAGGCCTAAAAAGATAAAATTGATCAAGGTTAAAATGGTCTAAAATGAGAGTTCTTTACTTTTTATACACACTGAAATCAAAACATATCGCATTTTGTTTTTGTTCTTAATTTGTGTGAAAATAAAAATAAAAAGGACAATTAAAGTGGAAAAATGAATGAACAAAATATCATCCATTTTAATTTACATTTAAGGATGTTTAACTTATTAAATAACAATAAATATATATGTATAATTTTTTTTAAATTTTAATTACATTTTTTAAAATTCTTTTAAAATTTAATTACATTTTTTCAGATTTTTTCAAGTTTTCTTTTTATTTATTATTTTCTCTTTTTATTTATGTAAGGGTTACTTAGTCATTTTATATAAAATTATTTTTGTATTTAAAATTATGGGGTGTGTATAGAGTATTTTGAGATATTATTAACTTTATTTTTTAAAATATATATAGAGTGGTATAATGATGTGGCATGTTTTAATACATGTGGCATCAAATTTGTCAATTATAATTCCTTCAAAACATAAAGGATTAAAATTGATATAAAAAAGGACTAAAATCAAAAGGTAAAGGACGTATTTTGTAAAGTTGAAAGTTAAAGGATTTATTTTGGAATCTCTCAAACTTATAGGACTAAAAATAAAATTTCTTCTCTTAAAACCCACAACCTAATTTTTAAAATTAAAAGTAAACATCACCATACAAAAAGTGGAAGTCACTTATTTTTGTAAAGTATTATTTTTTTTTTATAGAAAATAGGCCCAAAATATTATTTCATGTGATGGTTTTTTTTTTTTTCCTTTATCGAATTGAAATGATACTCCCTTCGTCCCTGTATAAATTTTCACTTTCTTGTTGATGTTTTGATTAAAGAATATGATATTATGGGATAATTGTAAAAAAATCACAACTTTTATCGTATTTATCAATAACAACATATCCTTTTTTTCTTTGCTATACAATACACCACCTTTTTAAATTTTGCAATTCGATGCATGTGTTTATTTTTCGGCAACACATGAATGATATATATACCGAAGCCACATTAAGATTCTGCACAAATGCTCACGTAAATGTCACGACTGATCAATAAAATATTATTTATTTATTTTTTATTTTAAAAAAGTTTTTAAATAAAAATAATATGCAAAATTTCACATTATTTTTTGTGGACTGTAATTTGGAGAACGCAGTCCTATTCTTTTGAGTTTTGGGAGAAATGATAATAATTAAATTGATTTATTATTTATTTTTAAAAATAATTTTTTTAATATTGTTTTTAGTTTAAAACAATTTTTTTAGTATTCTTTTTAGTTAAAAACGTTTTAAAAATTAAAAAAATAAATTATTCATCATTCGTGACATTTATGTGGCACCTCGGTAGCTCTGATAATCGCATCATGATTTAATTGTTGCCAGAAAATTGATAGATGCATTGAATTGCAAAACTTATAAAGGTTGTGTATCAAATTGCAAAGATAAAAAGAATATGTTGTAATTGATAAAAACTGTAAAGTTTGTGATTATTTTTGCAATTAACCCTAAAATAATATATGTAGTACATATGATGTGACAGTAAGAGAAAAAATAATAGATTAGTATGAGATGAAATATAATAAAATAATAGATAAACGTATAAGTGAGGTGATTAAAAGAGAGAAAATAATTTGTTAAAAATAAAATGAGAAACTTATTGTGAAACATGAAAAGTGAAAAATTTATAGTGAATACGAAAAAAGTCCAATTATATTTTTTTTAGACACGCTATGGTAGTTCAATTAAAACATACTCTCATAATTGCATGACACATGATAAGTTTTTGCCTAAATATATACTCCGTAGACCGTAGACATTATAACATGTATTAAAAATATTAAAATAAATGTGTTGGACTTAGGTAGGGGCTTTATGGAGTACTATTGACATGACGCATCGTAGTGACTAAGATATTGCTTTCGTTTTCTTTTCTCTGGCCCCACACACACACAAGAACATATTCATATATTCATTTCTGTAAAATTCACGGAAAAATCAAATCCAAAATTTATCTTGGTTCACCTGCAAATTTTTGCAATAATATATCCATATATTTATTTATTTATCTACACACAAATTTTAATTAATACTCTCTTCAATCAAAATAGTGTCATTTTGAATCAATGCATACATATTAACAAAATTATTAACTTTTTATTGTATCCTTAATTAATTACTTTAGAAATGTTTGTTTTGAGATTATGCAGGACGGGAGAAATTTGGATGGAAAAATTGTGGATGGAGAAATTATGATGAATATTGATTATGTGTGTTTGTTTAGGGATTTTGAGTATAATAAATTAATAGGATGTAACTTTATATCAAATCAATTGTGTAAGAGTGGGTGATGTTGTATTACAATATTATATTCCGTATAATGTAACTTTATGTCAAATCAATTGAGTAAAAATGTAAGATGTTGTATTATTATAATAGTATAATATATGTGTATTATTAGGGGTGGATGGAGTTGGAATTTGGATAGTGAAATCCGGAACTAGAATAGAACGAAAGACGTTACTATACTATCTAAAATAATTTTAAAAGATTAAGGATAAATTAGAAAAAATACGTAATTAATGAACATTGAAAAGTATAAAACGTCACTTAAATTGTAAATGAAATAAAGAGTAAAAACGTCACTTATATTGAATTGAATTGAGTATTAGTTATGTACTCTATTTATCTAAATTCATTATGTTCATTTATTCGGACACGAATTTTATCGAATATTAATTAATTTATATATATAATTGATAAATTGACGGTACAGTACGATGGGGGTATTGTTATTGCGTGGTTCATTTATAAATAAAGTGAATCACAACTTCAGTAAGTGATAGTTATAGGATGAAGTTGAAATTGAACAACTAAAAAAATTTGAGAATAATGAAATTAGACAGAGGGACTATAAAATAGATTAGGTTAGGAGTATTATGAGGTACACTTAAAAATAAAATGATTATTTATGAATAAAGTGATGACAATTTGAATAAATAATTAATGGTTTGAAAAATAAAATGGAATAATAAATGTTTGATAGTTAAGATTATGGGTAGATTAACTGCAACTCAATCCTTATAGGCTGTTTGATAATTAAGATTAAAAGTAGATTATACTTTAAAATCTGTAAAGTTTAGATAAATCTTTCTATCGTCAGGAAGGCTTCGCCCTTCCTGATAACAGGAAACACATTAAATATCATTGAATCTTTGATCCAACGTATATAGTTATTTGTATATGATTGCACTTCGCAATAGTGTATTTTCTCTATGAAATGTGCAGTCGCACAGCTTCGCCCTACTAATAAATTAAATTAATAAATATAAAATGACAACAATATCCTTTAAATTTAAATAATTTAAAATATTTAACAAAAAAATAATATATGCAATCATGTTGGGTCGGGCCGACACAGGCCCGGTCCTAATGTAAGGCCAACGAGGCGATCGATTCAGGCCCAGGAATATTTCCATCTTTTAGGGCCCATTTTTTTAAGATATCATTTTTTATATATTATAAATTTATAATATAAAATATTAATATAACTATATAAAATGCATAAGGAGAAGTGCTAAAAAAAAAAAAGTAAAAATAATTAGTGAAGGAGAAGGGTAGAAAAATTAGGAGAAAAAAGTCTCCATAATTCAGTTTATATCTTTCAAATTTTCACTTTTTCAATTTAGGTCTTGTAGTGCTCAATTTAAAAAAATAATATTAAAATTTTTTAAAAATCTCAATAAAATAAAAAATTACTCGTATAAAATATATTTAAAAAATCTAAAATTGTCTAAATAAAAAATTCTAAAAATCTCATTAAATTTTCAAAAATTTTATAATAATTACATTAAAAATCTGAAAAAATCTCTTAAAATTAAATAACTTAAAATCTTAAAAAATTTATTAATTAAAAATTAGAAATTCTAAAATTGGTAAAAAAAAATATTACTCCCTCCGTCCCAGAGGAATTTGCACCCTTGGGACGGCACACAATTTAAGAAATGTGTAAGAAAAGGTGTAAAGAGTGATGTTTTGAGGGGTAATTTTGTAAACTTTTATGAATAAAGTAAAGTAAAAAGTAGATTGAGTGTGGAAAAGTAATGGCATATGGGTAAATATGAGTATATTTTAAGGGTGAGGGTTATGAAAATATTTCCTTTTATGGAGTGTGCAAATTGGTATGGGACATCCATATATGGAAAGTGTGCAAATTCCTGTGGGACGGAGGGAGTATATTTTTAGTTCTTTAAAATTTATATATTGTTAGTACTTGAAAAATTGTTTTACATTATATTTTATAAGTTCGTATAAAATAAAAAATATAAAGGGACGGGGCCCTTTTTAAAAGTTCGATTCAGGCCCAAATATTCCTAGGACCGGCCCTGGGCCGACATGTCACATTTTCGGGCTGGGTCGGGTCGGACTATCACAGGTCTGTTGGGCTTTGAATGGATTGTCGGACCATCGAGCAAAAATAATCCGATTTTTTATAATTAAAAAATAAAATGTAAAATGAAAAAACAAATATTTAAAGGACTCAAACTGAATTAAGTCTAAATTACGGGACAAAATGAAATTATTCATTTACAAATTTTGGGGATTTTAAAAGAAATATTACAAGGATATCATTTTTTTAATCTCAATCTAATTAATATTAGCTATCAAACATGGTCTAAAAAATAATGCAATTAAATAATGAATTTGAAAAAGAAAAAAAAGAAAGTGAGTATGATTTACTAATTACTTCTTGAACTTAAATGCATGAAACAAGAGACCTTCTACATGTAGTCAGGGTGTTGTAATGTGTCGTAATGACTACCTTATAGTCAATTAATCTAAGCCATTAAAAATATAATCTAAAGGTTTTAATTTGATGACCTGTTACCTTTTGTAAATTTTACGGTATGTATCGTCGTAATGTGTCGTAATGTATCGTAATATGTCATAAATTTGTATTTTCTATTAAATTAAATTAATTAAAATATATTATTGTAAAATTACATTTTTATCCTTATACAATAAAATAATTTATTATATTTTTGTTAATGTAATTAAAATATGTAATGTTAAAATTACATATTTACCCTTATGTTATTAATAACAAAAGAATAAATCAAATCAATTAATTAATAAAAGACAAATCAAATTATAACTTAAAGGAATTAAAATCATTAAGTCTTAGAAACATAAAACCCGATGTGGATGTGGAGATGACAGTAATGTAATATTCTGGAATTTGTTTATTTCATTTTTTAAATTTAAAATTATAATATTTGTATTAAAAGGGTAGGATAGTAATTTTATTAATATTTGTATTAAAAGGGTAGGATAGTAATTTTATTATTTTTTATAAATTAAACTTTCTTATAAATAATTTAAATAAAAGAAGGGTAATATAGTAAATAATAAAATACAATTTAAATAATGATAAAAATAACTTAAACCTGTATAACAGGTAGCAGGTCGTTACGACGTTTACGACGCCACATGGCGCAATTCGACAAAGTGACTATGTAGTCACTTTGTAAAATGTGACTACTGTAAAAATTGCCCATGAAACAATATTAAAAGATACTTTTATTCTATATTTATACGGATATTAATGCAACGTATACCTAGAATTTGCGTCAAAATCTAAGTTTCTAACACACAGGATTATCTATTTCAAATTTCAAGTTGGGTTCATTTCCTCTTCTATATTATCAAATATTTGAGAAATAAATTTCACATATTGCGGGTGGAACACATGTATCATGCATGTCAATCATGCAACATCTCTCCTAAGAAAGTTTTATGTGAGATGTGTACTACTCTATAATTGAATGTTATCACTTTTTTAAAAAATTGTTACTTTTTAAAAAATATATATAAAATGTGTAGTATTATTTTAAGGTAAAAGTTTGAAAAGTGATACAGTACTTTACATTAAAAAGTGTAAATTTATGTTGAAAAAGAATAATGCATTACAAAAATTTGCTCAAATAAAGAGGGGAGTTGAACGTCCTTCCTGTTTGACGAGGGATGTAGCTAGGGACACAAATAAAGACAGAATTGGTGAGAGTTGAAATCACACTCGCGTATTGACGAGTGGAAAAAGGTGCACTCGCGTATGGGCAACGACTTTGGCGACGACGTGTATTACACTCGCTCATTGACGAGTGCAAAGTTGTTCTCGCAAATTGGCGACGGGCATCCACTCGCTGATTGGCTAGGGGGGTGGGGCCCTCGTGAATACCTTCGTTTAAGGCCCAATTTAAGGCAGCTCCCCCTTCCCCATTTTTCACTCTACTGAAGCACGTACACCCTCAAAAACACTCAGTCCGTAGCCGCCACCTTCACTGGGTCACCGCCGCTGCCGGAGCTACAGATCGAGGCTGATTTTAGGATATTTGTGTTCTACACTTCGAGGGGATCGTTTCTACGTTAAATTTATGTGTTTTCATTGATTAACTTAAAAGTTGTATATATATGTGTGTGTATATATTGTGTATATATATATATATAGTTTTGTAATGTGTAATGTTAGGATTCTTAGGATTGTAATTTTGTTAGAAAAATATGTATATTGTTAGGATTAAGATTGTTGAGATTATAATTTTATTTTTAGAATTGATGAAATTTATAAATAATTGTTAATTGTTATGAATGTGTTAATTTTTATAATTTAATTGTTAATTGTTATGCATATATGTGTTAATTGTTATAATTTAATTATTAATTGTTACGCATGTATGTGTTAATTGTTAATTGTTATGCATGCATGCATGTGTTAATTGTTAGAATTAATTAATGTTATAATAGTTAGAATAAGTAAAATGAAATGACGTTGGAGGCTGGGATGAGTTGTTTGCGTGTTGTAAATTGTGTGTTCTGACTTGAGTAATTTTATTCGAGTAAAAAATGGATGCATTAGGAACTTAAATATTTGGGAATACGATAGATTTAGACGAAACTCTGTCGAAATATTTAAAAAAACATATATATATATATATTATTTAAATTTAATTAGAAAATTAATCAATGTTTAAATATTCAAAATCAATTTGAAACAGATGGATTCGATTGACAATAATTATTCAAGTCGTAGTTGGATGTATGGTCCAAGATTGATATATGGGATTATGAACACCGAATTTATTAATGGAGTAAATGAATTTATTGAAGCTGCCACTAGTAATCCTAATTCGGCTTGGGAAGGAAAAATTAGGTGTCCTTACTCGAAAGCTAGATGTCGAAATCAAACTTATAGGGATCCTAATGAAGTGAAATCTCATTTATATCAACAATGTTATTACTCGGTTTGAGTGTTCGTAATGTTAATGACAAGTCTACTATTGTTCGTATATGCTATTATAGCAAGAATGTTAATTTATTTTCCAGATATTTATTAATTTATTATATTCCAGTGTTAATTAATTGTTTGAGTGTTCGTATATGTTATTTTAACAACACTTTAATGTTAATTTTTACAGATGAGTGGACATGGTGGTCATGGATAGGGTTCTAGTGTTCAGGATGGAGTTGGTAGAGGTAGAGGAAGGCGGTCCTCTACTAGTACACCAGTGGGTGAGACGCCGCCTGTGCTTATACCACATCATCCGACTTTCTATTTGCCTGATATAACTGGGATCATTCAGATGCCCCAAATGCAGGGATCGACCCATTATCCATACTATTAAGAAGAGCGAGCAGTGTCAGAAGAATCGATTATCAGAGGCTGGAGGTCTGGGTACCGGTTATGCTAGACATAAAGGTGGATCTCGTGGGGCAGCCGAGGTTGCCCGGCTGATTGTAAGTATTCATGTTCAATTATAATTAATTTGAGTTCATTTTAATTTTATTCGTATGTTTCTTCAATTCAAAATACAGGAGCAGAAGATGGGACGACCCGCCTACGACTGGGAGATTGTGGAATATTACCACCGTTACAATAACATAACGTACACATACGGTCATATGGGTGATATTCTGGTAAGTGTATACATATATATAACATTAAATATAATATTTAATTGTATTGACATGTATATTAACCCAATTTTAAATATGCACGTATATGATCAGGTGCAAGAGGAATTGTCACATCTCACCCAGCCGTCAGATGATCCTTCACATGATGGTTCAAGCCAGACCCCATCCATGTCTGACATGTCTGAGTTGTTCGTGAAGAAAGTTGGAAGATCTCACGGTTGCGTGAAGGGTCTTGGGCAACTAGGCAAGAACAGACGTGTCACCTCTGGTCCTGGTGAGACATCTTCCAGTAGGTCGTTTGGGCGATACAGCCAGGCCGACATCGGCAATGCTCTTTTGGAAGAGAGGAGGGCTAATGAAGAGAGAGACTGTGTGTCTTACGCCTTGAACTGCAGCAATCAGTCATTTAGACGGAGGAGCGCTTATGTCAAGAGTTTGTGCTACAAATGACATCAATTATGAGCCAGTTCGGGGGGTCGGGTAACGTTCAGGGTGATGGGGGTGATGATCATGATTAGGATGACGATGCTGGTGGTGATAATTGATACATTTTAAGTTATGTTGTTTTGTTTATTTTAAATTGAAGTTGCGAATGATTTATTTTTAATGTTGTGTACGTGTGATGTTATTTGAATTGAAGTGAACGTAAGAATGATTTATTTTAATGTTGTGCGTGAAGTTATTTTAATTGGAGAATGATTTTAATTCATATTGCTTGTGTGTAATTAATATTGAAGTGAAGATGAAAATGAAAATGATTTTAATTAATATTGTGTGCAATGTTATAATTTATTGAATTTATAAATGTGTAATTATAATTGAAGTTTTTATTAAAAAAAAATAAACCACTGTAAATAAAATAATTAATTTGTAACATATAATTTTTAACACGCAAATTTTTAATAAGTAAGTAATTTATTAAATTAATTGAGTTAAAGAAGAAAAACAGAAATTATAAAAGATATATATAAATTGCATTTAAAATAGAACGACTAAAGCTCCTAACCTAACTGGCACAAAAGGGGCGCCCAAAGCATTTCACGACCAGGAGGTCACGAGTTCAATCCCCCTTGCACGGGACATGCCCTCGCGAGTAGGCGACGACACACTCTCGTAATTAGGCGACGGTTCTCTCGCTAATAAACTAGCGAGGAATTACAACATTTTTTTTTCTTTATAATTTAATACACCAACTTTTTAAGTTTTGCAATTCAATGCATCTGTATATTTTCTAGCAACAATCAAATCATGATGTGATTGTCAAAGTTGTCGAGGTACCACATAGATGTCACGTCTGATGATTCTTTTAAAATTTTTAAAAATGTTTCTAACTATAAACACTAAAAAAATCATTTAAAAATAAAAACAATAGCTTAAAAAAATATTTTTAAAAATAAATCATAAACCGATTTAATTATATTATTTCCCTCCAAAACTCTATAGAATAGGACTATGTCCTCTAAATAATAGTACACCAAAAATAATCTGAAATTTTGCATATAGTTTTTACTTTTAAAACGTTTTGAAAATAAAAAAAATGTTTCATTCATCAGTCATGATATTTACATGGGCATCTGTGTAGCACTTTAATGTGGCTTCGACATCCACATCATTTATGTATTATAGAAAAATAGATCGGTTCATTAAATTACAAAACTTAAAAAGGTAGTGTATCGAATTGAATAGAAAAAAAAAACATGTTTTAACAACCTATGATGATTTTTTTTTTTGCAATTAATCAAAAAAAAAAATTATCCACATTTTTGTCATTTTAAACACAGTATATATATTTATATAATTTTGTTAATGCATGATAAATACATACTCCCTCCGTCCCTCTATCCATTCATCCCATAACTTTTTCACTTTTTTTTTTTAAACATCTCACAATAATTTTTCATTTCAGTTTTGACCTATTATATATATTCTCTCTTATATTATATCTATTAATTTATCACAAATATCTTCTTCCTCAATATTATTAAAATATAAACAACTTCAAATAAATGAAGAAGACATAAAATTACTTTTTCTATTTTACCCGGCAGTAATTGATGTAGAAATTAAGTTACTTAGTAGAAAAATTCTTACGGTAGTCAAATTTTACAAAGTGACTACATAGTCACTTTGTCGAATCGCGCCATGTGGCGTCGTAAATGTCGTAACGACCTACTACCTGTTATACAGGTTTAAGTTATTTTTATCATTATTTAAATTGTATTTTGTTATTTACTATATTACCCTTCTTTTATTTAAATTATTTATAAGAAAGTTTAATTTATAAAAAATAATAAAATTACTATCCTACCCTTTTAATACAAATATTATAATTTTAAATTTAAAAAATGAAATAAACAAATTCCAGAATAATACATTACTTTCTTCTCCACAGCCACATCGCGTTTTATGTTTCTAAGACTTAAAATTGAAATTAGGGTTCCTTTCTCCCAACTCCATTGTTCATAAATTGCCTTTCTTCTCCACATCCACATCGCGTTTTATGTTTCTAAGACTTGAAATTGAAATTAGGGTTCCTTTCTCCCAACTCCATTGTTCATAAATTGCGAATGAATTGGAATCATTTATTTCTCCCCCAATTCCAACGTTCCTAAGTTGCAAAGTGAATTCGATTATCCCGATTTTCGCCGACGGTCGCTGACTCCAAGAAGGCGGACGAAGATATTCGCCGACGGCCTCTCACGCCAAGAAGCAGGACAAAGATTTCCTCCGACGGTCGCTCACTCCTAGAACAATATTGTGGAAATTTTCTTCGACGGTTGCTCTCTCCAAGAAGCAGGAAGAAGACTTTCTCCGACGGTCGCTCACTCGAAGAAGCGGGAAGGTGATTTTCTCCGACGATTTCTCCCACTGTATATCAAAACTTGACATGATAATTTAACTCTATATTATGTCCTTCTAATTAGAGCAATCAAGAAACTAATACGGTTATGAATGTGCATTCAATAGCCACTTTTTTTACCCAATATACAAAAATATATTTAATTGAGTGCATATTAGACAATGATAATGATACCGTTCTGCAAGTGTATCATTTTAGGTACGATACATTCAGTCCCTTTGCTAAATTGCTAGATTCAGTTGTAAATTTTCTTTGAGGCATTTTGTCGAACACTAGTTGATCAATCAAGTTTCTATTTAATTTGAGTCAATTTAAAAAACAATTACTACTACAAAACAACTCAACCCCTACAATCCCAAGTTTGAGTGTAGAACTCAAGAAATCGAGCATAGAAATTGTAAACAAAATCAATCAGAAAAAATCGAAAATACTAACCTAATTTTCAAAATCAGTGCGGCTGGCAGGCGGCGGTGGCGGGCAGGCGCAGAGGCGGATGAGAGCAGAAGGCAGGAGAAAAACAATTGAAAACGCATACTAGGTTCTAATGATTTTAATTCCTTTAAGTTATAATTTGATTTGTTTTTTATTAATTAATTGATTTGATTTATTCTTTTGTTATTAATAACATAAGGGTACATATGTAATTTTAACATTACATATTTTAATTACATTAACAAAAATATAATAAATTATTTTATTGTATAAGGATAAAAATGTAATTTTACAATAATATATTTTAATTAATTTAATTTAATAGAAAATACAAATTTATGACACATTACGACATATTACGACAATACATACCGTAAAATTTACAAAAGGTAACAGGTCATCAAATTTAAACCTTTAAATTAGATTTTTAATGGCTTAGATTAACTGATAAGGTAGTCATTACGACACGTTACGACACCCTGACTACATATAGAAGGTCCCTACTTAGTATTCATTTCGTTAATTAGTTTTTAAGTAGACGTGTAAAATTGAAGTATTACTTCTGTACATGGTTGTACCTTGGAATATCTGGACATGAATCGAACTTTAAAATAAGATTTCATTCCTTCATATTTTTTATTTTATACGAACTTATAAAACATAATGTAAAACAATTTTTAAAATACTAACAATATATAATTTTGCTCAACAGTTAAAATAATACGATAATGGAATTCCAAGCAATTACATAAATATGACTTGTCTAAGCAAATACAATGGGCGCGCGTCTTTCTAACTTCTGTTTATGCGTTTTATATAGTTATATTTATTAAGGAATAATTCCATGATTATCTCTACCTTCCTTGTATATAGTCATTTATTGTAAATCATAATGGTAAATCATCATTAGTATAAATCGTAACGGTAAATCATCATTAGTGTAAATCGTAACGTTACCTAATCAATGTAATATAAATAGGAGTACCCTTATCAATGATAAACATATTTCCCATTCATCTGTTCTCAATTTAGTGCACTGTGATTTATGGAGTCCTGCACCTGTTGTATCCTCGGATGGCTATCGGTATTATGCTGTATTCCTTGATAATTTCTCTCGATTCTCTTGGATTTATCCTATGCGAGATAAGAGTGAATTTCTTGCTATTTTGGAGACATTCCACACTTTTATGTTCAATCAGTTCTCCACTACTATGAAGGTATTTCAAAGTGATGGAGGGACGGAGTTCATCAACAATATGGTTTTTGGCTTTCTACGAACACATGGGGTTCTTCATAGATTGTCCTGCCCATACACTCCCGAGCAGAATGGCAGGGCCGAGCGCAAGCATCGACATATCGCCGAAACAGGGCTCTCTATGATGTTTCATGACAACCTTCCTGCTCGTTTTTGGTTTGATGCCTTTGCGGCAGCCGTTTATGTCATCAACCGTCTACCCTCCACCATTCTAAGTGGCACCTCTCCATTTCAGGCTCTCTATTCCTCATTGCCGAACTATGGGAATTTCAAGCCTCTTGGTTGCCGAGTTTATCCCTTTCTCCGAGATTATGCTCTGCACAAATTGGCCCCTCGCAGTCGCCCTTGTATTTTTTTGGGCTACAGCAGCACTCACAAGGGTTTTCGTTGTCTTGACCCATATTCGAACAGGGTGTTCATCACTCGCCATGCCAAATTTGATGTGCAATGCTTCCCTTTCTCCTCATCTGCTCGCTCCTCGCCTATGCCCATGCTAGACGTCTCTGTGTTTTTGGAGCCAGTCTGCTCGCCTTCCTCTGCCGAACAGTCCCCTCCAAGCACGTCTAATCCTTGTTCGCTTTGCTCTTCTGAGCCCGATCCAATCATTGCTCCTGTGGTCGCCCAACTACCGCCTCCTGCTCGCCCTTTGCCTCAGCCTACATCTTCGCACCCCTTGGTTACTCGGCGTAAGGCGGGTATTTTCAAACCTAAATACCCAGTTGGTTCGACTTCCTCGACACTTATCTCTTCTCTGGCTCTCTCCTCTTAACCACGAGGATTCAAGTCAGCTGCTAAGTCTCCTCTCTGGTTGTCGGCCATGCAATAGGAAATTGATGCTCTTCGCAACAATCACACCTGGGATCTGGTTCCTTGCCCATCTGGTGTAAACATTGTTGGGTCCAAATGGGTTTTTCGGACAAAGTATCACTCTGACGGCTCCGTGGAGCGTCATAAAGCACGCTTGGTCGCTCAGGGTTTTACTCAAATTCCAGGCGACGATTTCTCTCATACTTTCAGTCCGGTGGTCAAGGCTGCGACAGTTCGGATCATCCTCGCCATTGTTGTTCAGTCAAATTGGCCACTCCATCAACTTGACGTTAAAAATGCCTTTCTCAATGGTGTCTTAGACAAGCCCGTTTTCATGGCCCAACCCCGGCTATGTTGATGCTCGCTTCCCGGATCACGTTTGTCGCCTAAAAAATGCATTGTACGGCCTGCGACAAGCTCCTCTTGCCTGGTTTCAAAGGTTTAGTACCTTTCTGTTCGGCCTTGGTTTCTCTACTTGCAAGTCCTATTCCTCGCTATTTTATCTCCACAAGGGCAAGTCTGTTGTCTTCTTGCTCCTCTATGTGGACGATATCATCATTACAGGCAATGATCCATCACTCCTTGCTCGCTTCATCTCGCAGGAGCACAAGGAATTTGCCCTGAAGGATTTAGGTCGCCTAAACTATTTTTTGGGCCTTGAGATCTCTTATACTCCTGATGGTCTATTTATTGGCCAATCCAAGTATGCTCGCGACATCCTCAACCGAGCATCCCTAGCTGACTCGCGACCAATTGCTACCCCCTTGGTCGCTGGTGAATCTATGACGAGCACAGGTGCCTCGTTCTCAGATCCTACTCTCTACCGCTCGCTTGTTGGTGCCCTCCAATATCTGACTATCACCCAACCAGACCTCTCCTTTGCGGTGAATCATGTTCGCCAGTTTCTTCAGGCACCCTCTATTGATCACTTTACTGCGGTTAAGCGCATCCGCTATGTCAAAGGGGCTCGGTGTGTTGAGACTCGTCGTTCCACTTACGGCTACTCAATCTTCTTGGGAGGAAATCTTATTTATTGGAGTTCCAAGAAGCAACCAATTGTTGCCCGCTCGAGTTGCGAGTCTGAATATCGGGCAATGGCGAACACAGCTGCTGACATTATCTGGTTGACGAATCTACTGCGGGAACTTCGTCAGCTACCACCTGCTCGCCCGGTCCTTCTAACTGATAATAGAAGTGCTCTCTTTCTCAGTCAAAATCCGATTGCCCATAAGCGGGCAAAGCACATTAACATCGACAGTCATTTTGTTCGAGAAATGGTAACTTCTGGAAAACTACTCACCGACTTTGTACCGTCCCATCTACAGCTTGCGGACATGTTCACAAAGAGTCTTCCTCGTCCGGCTTTCGAGTTCCTGTGTTCCAAGCTTTGCGTGTTTCCGCATCCCACGCAACGCTTGACGGGGGATATTAAGGAATAATTTCATGATTATCTTTACCTTCCTTGTATATAGTCATTTATTGTAAATCGTAACGGTAAATCATCATTAGTATAAATCGTAACGGTAAATCATCATTAGTGTAATCATAACGTTAGCTAATCAATGCAATATAAATAGGAGTACACTTATCAATGATAAATATCTTTCTCATTCATCATTTTCTAACAATATTATATATAGTTACAATTGAAATATTTTTGGACCTATTTTTGAGCCCGAATCGATGATCTCGTTGGTCTTACATTAGGACCGGGCCGGCTCCTATATATAGATTATAATCTGGGGCAAATTGAGTTCACATAATTAGTATGAGCACATTTTAAAATGTCAATATATAGAGACTATAGTGATATATTGTATCTTTCATTGATAAGGTAGCTAATTTTACAAATCGTTAAAAAAAAAAAGTACATTAAAACAAGCAACGTCGGTAGCCAACCATTATTTTTCGATCATCGCACAAGTGGTTTGATTAAATTTCGAGATGTGACCCAGGCTGTTTCTACTCATAGAACTGATTGCAAATAATATATAGAAAATGGGGTCGAGAATGATTTCAAAAGCTTTCTCTCATAATATTTGAAAAATAATAATTTTGGAATTTTGTGCTTCAAACATACTCAGGAATGTTTACTTTTGGTTTTAAAAACCCAAGTTTTGAGTTTTAAGATCCTACAACTATTTTACTTTGAAATTTAAAAATCGATTTTTAAAAGGTAAAGTCTAGTATGCACTCGAGTGCATGTTATGCACCCTAGTCCATGCTGCACTTTTCAGTTTTACTGACTTACACTTTTTGGTAAATGATGTTGCAATTTTCAATTATTACTAAAAATATTATTATACAGTTTAATAATTGAAAAGTGCAACACCATTTACCAAAAAGTGTAAGTCAGTAAAACTGAAAAGTGCAACATGGACTAGGGTGCATAACATGCACTCGAGTGCATATCAGACCAACCCTTTTTAAAATCCACTCAAAATCAAGTACTCCTATCAAACATACTGATTTGATAAGGTTAAATATATACTTCTCAATCATTATAATATTTTTTAATAATAATACTATAATATATTCAATCATTATACAATCAATTAATAATATAATGGAGTACAATTTTATTAAATCTTACACATTGATTTGACATAAAGTTAAATCTTTTACTATTTCAAAACTAAAAAAATACACACATATTACTACTATCAAGGTTTAAAAAACTCGAGATTTCAAAAACCGATTTTTAAAACCACTTAAAGCACAAAGTAAACATCACCTTAAAGATCTTCCATTTTGAGATTAATTAAATTATGAGTTATTTCTATTATGAAAATGACATTCCATCTTCTAAATTTTAAAGTTGAATATATATTCTCTTAATCATGATCTTGTGGAAAACCCTAAAAGGGATGTAGCTACTAGCTAGAGATCACCCATATTGTACCCGCTGTGCTTTTTAGGGTGTAAATAAACTGATTTTGTCAATTAAAAATTGAAATTCAATTCAAACTTGATTGAGGTTAATTAATTGGTTCATTTGAACTTGAGATCTGACTCGTGAAAAAACTCAAAATACTAGAGTTTTGCCTCGGCCCAATAAGGAGTAATATTTATGTAACTTGTATTGCTAATCGTGTTAATTAGAATATGATGAATCCATTATTAGTCTCCTTTATTTTACTAATATATATATATTCGATCAGATAATTGAATGCATGATATAGGAGGTATTCCTGGACAAGAGTCTTACACGCATATATTATACGTACGTACAAAAAGGTCTTTAGCCCTCCGTATATTGGCCATTCCTTTTTACTTTTCACACGCACACATTATATATCATGCATGTATATATATAGCTTGATAATCATGTGAATGGCACATTGATCGCGTGTCCTTGGGACTTCTTTTTATAAGTAATTTTGTCGCCAAACTAGGATTAAGCGAAAAAGTTAATTAGCTAGCTAGGTTATGATCATCGATCACATGTATGATGCTGCCTGCCAATTAAGTTTTTCTATAAATTAAATTTAGGATCACACTTTGTTGCAAGAAATTACTAGTGAGATCGGTGTCTGTTTGCAACTCGATCGATCAGAGCACGACGCTAGCTAGCTGCAGTGAACCAAGTAAGCCACCTATCTAGTATATATATATATATATATATAGAGAGAGAGAGAGAGAGAGAGAGCGATTTGAAATTATTAATGGATTTTGCACACAAACACAAATATATATATATATATATATATATAGGAGTAAGGAATTAAAATAGGATTGATATCAATTTCAAGTCCAAATAACACAGTAGGTAGCTAATTAAATTTTGCTTTAAGATATATTTAATTTCTTAATTATATATAAACCTGGATTAAGTGTATATAACATTTAGGAGATGGAATAATAATTAATTATTAGAAATCGTACGTGGTTCATCCACTGTGAGTGACTGATTCTTCCTAAGTGGAGTAGTACTAGAAATTAATTTACCCGTGAGATGGAATTGAAGGAAATTAATAGTAACCTAGGCTAGGCTAGGCTAGATATTCTGGTGAATGTGTGACAATAATTAATTGGTTTGGACGTTGTGAAATTGATGGGTCCTGCTGAAACGTGTCTAATAATATCATATATTTTTTGAATTAATTTCAGGTGTGTGTAGAAATGGGAGAATCTTCCTCTGATCCGCCATTCGAGATTACTTACAAGAATCTGTTGCAAAATAATAATAATCCTGCAGCAGCAGCAGTTGTGGAGGAGTGTGAGCTGCCTTTAATTGATCTGAAGCAGTTAGATAAGAAACAGATTGCCCGAGCCTCCCAGGAATGGGGTTTCTTCCAGGTTATAAACCACGGAATCCCCCGCCATGTAATCGACACAATGGCACAAGAACAAGTAAAGTTGTTTAAGAAGCCATTTCACTATAAGAAAGATTTAGACTTGTCAGCAGGAAGTTATCGATGGGGAACCCCTTCAGCTACTTGTCTCAACCAGCTTTCCTGGTCAGAAGCCTTTCACATACACCTCACCGACATATTGCACCCTTCCTCCGCCCTCAATACTACTCTCAGGTACTATTATGTTTTTTATTTCTTCAAAATCGTCTTCTATCTCTAAAGAAAAAACAAAATATATTATCCCGGCCAGTACAATATTTTTATAATTCTCTTTTTTTATTTTTTGTCTGACCAATAGTAATTTTTATTTTCTAAAAAAATACTACTCACACTTTCACATACATCACTTTATTTATGTTTTATCTCAATCATCAAACTTTCACTTTTTATACAAATAATTATTTTTTCCTAAAAATCGTTCCAAAATCAAATGCAAATCATAAAAATGGACAAAATGAGTAATATTATTTGAATTGAAATGGACAATTTCTGGTATGTTTTTGTCTGGAAGGAATATTTAGCACAAAGTTTAAGTAAAAAAAAAAAATGTAATGACTAGAGTGTTGAAGATTATTTCTGTAAACTTTTATATATATATATATATATATATATATATATAAAAGTAAAAAACTTAGTTAAATTAAGCGTGTGGTAGATATCAAAAGTAACTTTAATAGAATGAAAGGAATAGTATAGAAGTTGAAATTTTTTAGCTAGTGTTAGGCATCATTTTAATAAAATATTTAGTGATCGAGATAATCATGAATTTAGTTTAAAAAAATTCAAAATTAAATAAAAAGGTTCAATGAGTAATTTAATGTAAATATTTTTCATTTAAATTTGGTCAAAATTAGTAAATATGACTATATATTATGGTAATAATGTTATGTTGTGACCAATTGGCATGTCGCTTGGTTGGAATATTTTTCTTCCAATAGTTATGACTTTTGAAAGAAAACTGATTTTATTTAAATTGGTTATGTACTTTGGATAAAAAATATTTTATTCCAAATGTCATGTCTTTATGAAAGATTTATTATTTTAAATTAAAGGACCTGTCTGTTGGTGAATTAATATATATTATTTTATTTTTTTTTAAGTCGTTGGTGAATAATTATCGTTTTCCAGAAGTTATGACTTTAATTTAAAAAATTGATGTTACTATTCATTTTAGATTCATCATTTATTGGTTGTGCTTAGTATAATACAATAGTTATCTATTAATATTAAAGAAAATAAAGTAAAGAGTATGAAAGTTTTTTAAATTAATAAAAAAAAAATTATTTATGGTGTAATTTTAAGATGTTTTAAGGGTATAATTCAAAGTGAATTCCTACATTATCAAATTAGAAAATGATAGAATCTAATTTGAACAGTGAAAAATCATTGATGAATAAAAAATTGGAAGGATGGAGAAATTATTAGTTGCAATTTTATTTAGCTCTATACAAAGACTCCACATATTCTTTCATTTTTATTTTACTCCTCCACAACTTGAGTTTCATAAAATTTCTACCTCCGACTTTAATTTCCTTCAATTCCCCATTTTTACAATCATGTTCGTACGTTATACAATTTCAAATATATCCAACATTGTGAATAAGGCATGATTAAGTACAAATCAAATTTAAATTACATGCATATTCATAAGCAGATTGTCATTTAGAGATATATATATAGCTGCAAATCGTTTAGACAAAATAAAAAATTATTCAATTTCAAGAGCAACATTGCGGTCAAAGCGTTTTCTTAATTTGGATTTTCTGGTAACTCAAAAATCTTTGGTTGTACTAATGTGGAATCCAGGTCAAGCATGGAGCAATATGCAAGTAAAGTGTCGGAGCTAGCACAACAATTAGCAGACATATTAGCTGAACAAATTAACGGAGATACAAGTTTCCTTAAAGAAAAATGTCTGTCCAGCAGCTGCTACCTTCGATTGAACAGATATCCAGTGTGTCCAATTAGTCATCAGATGATGGTGGGAATAATGCCTCATACCGACAGCGACTTTCTCACGGTATTGCATCAAGACAACGTCGGAGGATTGCAATTGGTCAAAGATGGAACGTGGGTTGCTGTTAAACCCAATCCTGAGGCTCTCATTATAAACATTGGAGATTTGTTTCAGGTATGTGTCCAAAACGGATAATATCATACATTAGTTAATTTGATTATATATAGATTATATGATAAATGGTACGCGCGTGCATATATATGTAGGCATGGAGCAATAACGTGTACAAAAGTGTGGAACACCGCGTTGTGGCCAACGCGGTGAAGGAGAGGTTCTCCATCGCTTACTTCTTATGTCCGTCTTTCGATACAGTTATAGAGAGCGACACGAGTAGTAATGAAGGCCGCGTTTACAAAAGTTTTAGCTTTGGGGAATACAAGAAACAGGTGACAAAGGATGTCCAAATCTTTGGCCACAAAGTAGGACTTCCCCGGTTCCTCCTCTCAAACTCTTCAAAATCCTATGCCTAGCTAATTAATATTGTAATCTCTTGTCCCCCTATATTATCAATAGGGAGTTTAGAGTGCTTATGTTTCGTCTTTATATTAATTTTGCTTATGTATCTGCATTTTGCTTATGTATCGTTCTTATATTAGTTTTGCTTATGTATTGTTCTTACATTAATTAATTTTGTTGATGTGTCGACATTTCAAAGAGTTATATATTTGTTAAATGTGATTTTATTGATTGAGTATTACATGTGTCATTATTGTTATGTAATTTTTTTTCATATATTAAGATTGTATTGAATTCATTAAATTAGAAAATTTGACTATCACAATATATTAATTATAATCAAATAATATTACTAATTACTTAAAATATGAGATACATACATTTTATTTTATTTTTAAAAAATCACTATTTATCTTGTCTCCCTCTCTTCTTTATTCTAATAGTTAAATGTATATATATTGCAAGTTTAATTTTAAAAAAAATATATACAATTTTAATTTTTAAAAAAGAATTAAGTGATCTGTATTTATTAAGAAAAACGTGTGTTAATTATTGTATTTACAAGTTTAATCTTTCAAAAGTTTAATATAAAACTAACATAAAGTTTTTTTTTTTCGAAACTAAACTAACATAAAGTTTGAATCAATTCTTACCAACTCGAATTTCAATTTGAATATCAAGAATATAAAATGGGTTTTGGCAATTTCAGATGATAAACATGTTTTATATTGTAATACTATGCCTTATACACACAAAATACATTAATGTACAACAATATTGCAATATAAGACACACAATATTTTTAGGTCTTTGTTTAGCCACACTATTTCTAGTGGAGTTGATCAATTTATACGACTTTTGTCCATATGTTAATTTTGCGTTCTTCTCTACCAAAATCCAATGGTAAAGTCTAGTATACACTCGAGTGCATGTTATGCACCCTAATCCATGTTGCACTTTTCAGTTTTACTGACTTACACTTTTTTGTAAATGGTGTTGCACTTTTCAATTATTAATAAAAATATTATTATACAGTTTAATAATTGAAAAGTGCAACACCATTTACCAAAAAGTGTAAGTCAGTAAAACTGAAAAGTGCAACATGGACTAGGGTGCATAACATGCACTCGAGTCCATAGCAGACCAACCCAAATCCAATTGTGTAGCCCATTTCTCTCTCGTACGCTCCTTTCTACCAATCTGAAATTTATTTTGCATTCCCTCACCGTGAATTATGGCTAATGAATTTGTTGTGTTTTTACACTTTTTAATCACAAAACAAACTTATTCAAAAGTGTATGCGTTCGTTATAGTATTGTAAGTATATGACCAAGGTTAAGTAGTTATGGACCTAAGACCTAGAAAATCGTGGAACCCCAAAACTGTACGTCGACATGGTGTTATATATAGAGGCTAATTAACGGATAAATTGAACAAATACCAAATAGTAAAACAAACAACTAATGTAACGAATAAACTAACTCTCGATATAAAAGTACAAGTGGAAGAATTAATTCGGGTGTCTTCCTTATATGGGATCATCAATGAATTCGTAAATTAACTACTCCCTCCGTCTCATGATGACTTACACGGTTCGACCGACACACTTTTTAAGAAAATGAGATTTAATGGTTGGTGAAGTAAGATAAAAGATGAGTATTTTAGGTGATTTAGTGAGGTGTAAAATGGATTTTGTGAGGTGTAAAGTAAAATGTAGGTAAAAAATGAGTGACAATTTTAAAAATAAAAATATTTGGGAAGGGTATTAATTTTGTGGGTATTTCCATATTGAAAGTATATAACTAATCTTGGGACATCCCAATAAGAAAAGTGTGCAAGAAATCACGGGACGGAGAGAGTTATATTTAAACCAAATGAGTTGAGTTGGTGTGTGCGAACGACTATCGCATAAGTGTGTAGACCAATCTATTTTGAGGATTAGGTGAATATGTAGCATGTGAAATTTCATAATAAGAATAAATTGAATAGAATGCATATTTGAGAATTGAAAAATATAGAATTGATATTGAATGAATTAAAAATGAATTAAATTATCAAATTAAATAGAAAAAATGATTCACATCCGTAGCCACTCCTCATTAAAAAATCTGCAGGTGTGTATTATTCACTGAAGTTGTTTGCAATTTTGATTGGAATATTAGATGAAAGGTGATGGGACAGATGATTTTGGGAGGCCTTAATGGATACTCTCTTTTATTCAATTTAAATGTTGTTTTGATTTTTCATTTTATTTTCAATTTAAATATTGTTTTACATTTTTTAATGTCAATTAAATATATTTCTTTTCAATTTATCCTTAAACTCATTAATAATTATTTAGATAATAATAGTTTTTCAAATTCAACAAGAATCACAAAGTATTAATTAAGGGTACGTATAGAATAAAGTCAATATTTTTTTTAATATATGTGCATGAGCTTAGGATGACATATGTGTAAAAAGATTAAACATCTCTTTTGTGCTCTTTTTTTTTTTTTTGAGTCGAAGAAGGTAGAGATGAAGAAAAAAATGCAGGTTCTTATTTTTTTATCAAATTTTTTATATTTGTCTGAAATTTTATGTCGATTCTTTTTTTTTTTTTTTCGAATTATTTGTATTTGCCAAAAAAAAATTGTTGAATCCAGTTACTTTTTATCAAATTTTTTTACCGAAATTTAGTTTTTTTCTAAAAGAAAAAATGAAAAGTATGTCCAATTTTTTTTCAGAATATTTAATCTCTTTTCAGTTTTTTATTTTTTAATATTTGTTATTGAAATCTTACATATTTATCTAATGTTTTTTGGAAATTTTGATTTTCTTAAAAAAAAAATCTGAAATTTTGTGTTTATGTGAGAAATGAGCAATAGTGTGGCAGGGACGACTTTGCGTAAAATGGAATGGATGGGTGTATTCATATGTCATTTTTTTTTAAAAAAAAAAATCTTCAAAGGATATATTGAACATTGCATGTACCCTTTAGTTAGTTTTTTTAGGTCGGTGTGCTCAATAAGTTTGTGTGTGAATAAGCCTTCGATTTTATGAGGGGCGCGGCTAAAGGCACCCAAGGATCCTATGAGTACACCCACATAAACTTTTTTTTATAAATAGGGGTATGCAAAATGTCTTTTGTACCCTCCTGCACATTTTTTAAAAAAAGGACGGATGAGTACACCAACCCATTCATTTCACACCCGATTCATCATTTCTCACGGGAATCATTCGGATCCTCACCATCACCACCAAAACAACAAAATTGAAGGCCAATTTTTTTGGAACAGCAAAGTGAAATATATTAGAAGGAAAACAGCAGTACAGATTACAATAGCACAGAAATACAGCAAACACTCTAACTAAAACAATACTTTGGTTCTCTTGACCATTCCTCGATCGATATTCGACTAACAATTTTATTACTAATCTTGAGCCAATGATATGATTCTCTTCGCACAATACAGAGGTATGTTCGAAATTTTTTTAATTAACAAACTCAATATGTTCGAAAAAAATTCCAAAACAACTTAAATTTGTCGAAAAAAAAGATCGAACAAAATGTTCGAAATTTATTCCAACACAAACAAAGATTGTTCAAAAAAAATTCCAAAACAAACACAGATTGTTCGAAAAAAATTCCAAAACAACCTAAATTTGTCCGAAAAAAAGATCGAACAATATGTTCGAAATTTTTTCCAAAACAAACACAAATTGTTCGAAAATATTTCCAAATCAAACTCAATAGGTTCGAAAATAAATCACGAACTTCTAAAAACCCTAAATTTCCTAAAATTCCAAAAAATTTAAATAATCCTACCTGGAACGGGCGGCGGTGGCGGAGGAGGGAGGAGGGGTGCGAGCTGCCGCGTCTTTGGGAGAAGGGCGACGGCGGCCGCGGCGGACGAGGGAGGAGAAGAGGCGGCGACGTGGAGAGTGAGGGCGGCGCTGTCGCCGCGTGGGAAGGGGAGGCGGAGCTGCGCCGCGGCGACGTTGGGAGAGAGGGCGGCATTGTTGCGCGTGTTGGGTGGGGAGACGGGGACGGCGACAAGAGGAGGCGGCCGCGAACGGGAGAGGGAGGGGCTTCGGCCGCTAACGGCCGCGAAGGGAGGGAGAGTGTTGCGCAGTGGGCGGCGTGGGCCGCCGCGACGGTGGAATGGTAGGTAGGCTGCGCTGCAGCGCAGCGCCGCGCCGATGTGAAGAGAGAAATGGAGGTGGGAGGTGGGTGTCTGAATTTGAGAAGAGGAGAGAATGAATGAGTTAGGGTTTTAATTGAGAGAGGATAATTTTGGGATTTCCACGTGTGTGTCCTCATCCATTTTGTGTGTGTCCTCATCACGTGGGTGTCCTCATAGGATCTGTGTGTGCCTTTAGCCGCGCCCTTTTATAAGATGGGCTATCAATTGGATTGAGCCTCATTATATATTTTTTCTTCTTGAATCCAATATTTTTTTATCTTCATTTATTTCTTCAATTAATTTCATAATATAATTAGGATGTATTTTACTTTTAAACAAATAATTTATCTAAAAAAATAACAAAAACACTACATTTCTCTGAATAAAGTACAATTAATTAATTTAGTGTGAATAATACAATGTAATCCTATAAACTAATACATTCACATTAATCAGCTAACAACCAAATATTGTGGGTTTGCTCTACTATTTTTTGGGCACGGGTCCCATTGATTGTAGTGTGATCTACAACACATTTTTTTATCACTATATTAATTCGAGTGAAAATTGTATGATTATCTTAAATATTTTAATCTTAATTTAATAGAATTTTATGTTATTTTTGTTTATTTTTAACTAATTACACTTGATTATGAGAAATATCGTGTTTTACCGGCAAGTTGAGCATTTTTAAAAGTAAAATATTTACCTAATTTTTGTAAAGTCTAACAAAGGGAGAAATTAAGTTGGGATAATTTTATTCATGAATTAATAGCCCTTTGGAGGCATTAATTTCAGCCAATTGAAGGCCCATCTTTCAACTATCAATAGTAGCCCATTTTAGATAAAATTGATGCGGGTAAGGCTATTTGACCCTCCATCTTTGTTATCTGCACTTCCCCTTTCTATTTATTAATACACCCCATTACTAAATACAATCTTCTTTCACCATTTAGATTCTAACCCTAATTGCAACCACCACCACCATCACTTTCGACTTCCGTTGCCGCCACCCACCACCTCTGCACCGCCAACTTCCTTCAAACATTGTCAAAATCTTGTAAAAAACTCAGAAATTCAAAATAAATCTTAGAAATCTCAGAATATTTTTTTTATCGGCAAACCAATGTCGAACATATACACTTTCGTCGATAAATTGTTGTCCACGAGAGTGTTTATTTTCGACACTGATTTGTCAAAAAAATTAAAAAAAATATTACTCCGTATTTTTTTTTCGACGAAAGTGTATATGTTCGACATTGATTTGTAATCGAGACCAAAAAGGTTAGGCCCAATAACGATATTGACTCTGAGACTGACCTTACCTGGCTTGTAAATTTCTTTAGGTACATATACTAAATTCCCGTTGGGCATGGGCCGGCCCGCATGACAACAACGACACTTGGTAGGATATTTTTTTTTTTTTTTGGAAGCACAACACGGAGTCACGGACTAGACAATTTATCTCATTTAATTCGAGCTTTTCTGGGTTAAGTTGTTCATCTTGTTGGATCCCTTATTAATTTTTTCATTTTTAATTTTATACTAATACTCAATTATCTCTCTATCTTTTCTATTTTTTTATATTTCACTTTTCTATATCTAGACTTCAAAACTTAAAAAAAAAAATTTGATGGAAGTTAAATACCCATCCCTTTTTTCCCCTCCCCATGACTCGAACCCAGGACCTAAGGCCTAGGTAGTGGTGCTCTAATCACTTGAGCTATCCCACTTTGTCTCAAAACTTCAATACACATTAAATATTATACTTCCTCCGTCTTCTCTAACATTTTGCACACTTTCTTTATTTGAAACGTCTCACAACATTTTAAACAACCTAAAAATGAATATTTCTCAATAAAATTAACCTTTACAATATTCATATATTTATATAAATTGTCATTACTTTTGAATCTATACATACACTCAATTCAACCAGTTCCTTTACTTTTTAGTTTTTATATAAAACTTTATAAAATTATCCTTCAATACTACTCATTATATATTTTCTTTAAAAAATAGTGTACAAAAATGGTGCAAAGTCTTGAGGGCATGTTTGTTTTGGGATTATGTAGGATGGGGGAGATGGGGATGGGGAAATCCTGAATGGAGAAATTCTGATAAATAGTGATTGTGTATGTTTGTGTTTGGATGTTGAGTAGGATGTGATGTAACTTTATGTCAAATCAATTGTGTAAGAGTGTGTGATGTTGTATTATTTAATATAACTTTATGTCAAATCAATGAGTAAGAGTGGTGGTGTTGTATTATTATAATAGTGGAATATGTAGATATTTTTAGGGGTAGATGTAATTGGATGTTAAAATCCGGATGTGAAATCCCGAACTAGAACAAGACGGGGGACGTTACGTCCCACGTCCGGACGTGTGAGTCCCAAAACAAACATGCCCTGAGGAATTACATGGAGTACTTTTTAAAACTTGTGGAAACAAAATCGGGAGGTGGAGGAGCATATACTAACCAAACAATCAAGCTTAATGATAGCGTCGGCATACTAAAAGCAGGCCAATAAAAGGTTGTAAAATTAAATGGAAAAAAAAAGTTATAAGTTCACAAGTCGAATCAGAGGCGGGATGCATCAAAATTGGTACACCCTTGAAAATCACCTACTAAGTAAAACGATTAAAGAGTTCGAAAGAACTGATTAAAATGAGGAATCCGAAACAAGATGAAGGATATATGGTGAGTCAAAAGCATCGCCCCATCTGTACTTGAACTTGGAGACACGGATCATATCATTGTCGAGCCCTGCCGAGGAGTTGACTGTGTAGTCCGCGCGGGCTCTAACTTCGAAATCATCGATAGCGTTGCCCAAAACTTGTTGATGGGATACGCTCCCCCTAGGCACCTTGTGGCATCTGAATTTCTCTGTGGAGCGTTTCGAAGCCGCCCGAGTAGGGGCAGGGACGTTGTTGGTCGGCGGCTTCAATGATGCAGTTGTTGTGGAAGGTGACAAAATCAGAGTCGATTGCTCGGCGCAGCGGAATGCACAAAAGCAACAATCACTTCCACAAAAGCTCAATAGACAACGGACCAAATATGCAAATTAACTACGAAAATAAATACGCAATAACACCAAAAAAATTTACGTGGAAAACCCCTTCACAAGAGGGTAAAAACCACGGGACCCCGTCCAGCAAAATACTCCACTATATCAAATGGGAATACAAAGTTTCCTTCTCTATTACAAATAGAGGAATCAACACCAATATCACCAAACTATCCTCAAGAATACTATTCTTGGAACACACAATAAATATAGGAAGAGAGCAAACTAAAATAGTACAATGAGAATGAAACAATCAATTTCTCTTTGTACCTCTTGGAGACGATTCGTGAAAATCTACTCCAACCAAGATGAAGAGCACGTCACCACGAACTCCCCCTCGAAATTTGAGACAAAACGGTGAAGAAACGAGTACCCACGAGACAAACCCTTCTTCTCCCTCTCTCTTTTTCTTTCTCTCCCTTTCTCCCCTGTTTTTCTTTCTTGGCTTCTGTAATGTCTAAGCAAGCAGGTTACGGCTGCTGCCCTCCTTTACCAATCAAATTTTATTCAATGGGCCAAAACATAATTATTATTATTATGTTTTGTGGACTTCTTTAATTCTTGGCCCAACTATTATTGGGCAAGCCCAACAATCTCCCCCTCCCAATATAGTTGGCCATATACGTCACTTCTACCTCGAGTTCATGCTGGCCAATTCGGCACACAAATCATGTTTCTCACGAGTAACCACCTTAGTCATCATATCCGCGGGATATTTATCGGTGTGAATTTTCTCAAGCTTCATAAGTTGTTTCTCCAATACCATTCTAATCCAATGGTACCTCACATCAATATGCTTCGTTCGAGCATGATACATGGAATTTTTGCTCAAGTCAATAGCACTTTGACTATCACAAAAAACCATGTACTCCTCTTGCTTCAAACTCAATTTCTGGAGAAATCTCTTCATCCACATCATCTCTTTTCCAGCTTCGTTCGCTGCAATGTACTCTGCCTCAGTGGTGGATAAGGCAACACACTTTTGTAACTTTGATTGCCATGAGATAGCTCCCCCTGCGAATGTAAACAAGTAGCCTGAAGTGGATTTCCTCCCATCGAGATCACATGCCATGTCTGAATCCGTGTATCCCACAAGAGTCGGCTTCGAACTTCCAAAACTCAAGCTTGATTTTGAAGTTCCTCTCAAGTATTTGAATATCCACTTTACGGCTTCCCAATGATCTTTTCTTGGATTGGAAAGAAATCTGCTCACCAAGCTAACAGTTTGAGCAATATCTGGTCGTGTACACACCATGGCGTACATCAAAGAACCAACTGCAGAGGAATAAGGAATTGTTGCCATCTCTTCTCTCTGCTCTCGAGTCGTGGGACAAGACTTCTTACTCAACTTGAAGTGGTTAGCAAGTGGCGTGGACACGGGCTTAGCATTTTCATGTTGAACCTCTCAAGTACTTTCTCAATGTACTTTTCTTGTGACAACCACAATTTTCTAGCCTTTCTGTCACGAATAATCTCCATGCCCAAAATCTGTTTTGCTGAGCCTAAATCCTTCACGTAAAAGGATTTGGATAGCTCCCCCTTCAACTTGCTAATCGACATAATATCCTTTCCCACAATCAACATATCATCAACATAAAGCAACAAAATAATGAAGTTACCATCAGGGAAGTGTTTGACATAAACACAATGACCCGTCTCCGTTCTTTTATAACTTTGGCTAGCCATAAAAGAATCAAACTTCATGTACCACTGTCGTGAAGCTTGCCTCAAGCTATACAAGCTCTTCCTCAAATTGCAGACCAAATGTTATTTTTCCTTAACCTCAAAACCTTGTGGTTGATTCATGTATATGTTCTCCACTAACTCTCCATGCAAGAATGTTGTTCGAACATCAAGCTGCTCAATCTCCAAGTTCAAGCTAGCTGCTAATCCCAACACAATGCGAATAGAACTCATCTTCACCACTGGTGAGAATATCTCATCAAAGTCAACTCCCTTCTTCTGAGTAAATCCCTTGACGACCAATCGTGCCTTGTGTCTGACTACTTTATCACCATCTTTCTTTAGCTTGAATACCCACTTGTTCTTCAGAACTCTCTTACCCTTAGGCAGCTCAACTAAATCAAAGGTATGATTCTTGTGTAAAGAATCCATCTCTTCTTGCATCGCCTCAAGCCACTGATCTTTGTCTTTGAGGGAATATACCTCCTCAAAGTTCTCTGGCTCCCCCTCATCCGTAATCAACGCCCAATCTGAACTCGGATACAGTGTAGTTGGCCTTCGATTTCTCACTAGTCTTCCACCATGATCTGCATTTTCTGGTGGTGCATGTTGAATCTCCTGCTCAACATCTCCCGGTTCTTGGACAACTGGACCTGGGTCAGGTGCAGTTGGGTCATCATTTTCCATCCCAACTTCATCTTCATTCTCAACTTCTTCTCCACCATTTTCAGCATCAATGGTAGGAATCTCATATGGTGTTAAATCAGCAACACCAGTAGGCATCGGAGTGGAGGTCTCCCCCTTCTTCAAATCTTCCATCGTCTCACTTTCATGGAAGATAACATCTCTACTCCTCACAATCGTCTTCTTCTCTGGATCCTATAATCTATATCCGTACTCTTCATCTCCATATCCAACAAATATGCAAGGTGTAGATTTGCTATCTAATTTGCTTCTTTGCTCCTTCGGTACGTGCACAAAAGCTTTGCACCCGAACACCTTCAAGTGGGAATAAGAGGCATTTTTCCCACTCCATACTCTCTCTGGAATATCATAATCCAAAGGAACTGATGGAGATCAATTGATCAAATAACAAGCAGTCATCACAGCTTCACCCCAGAATGACTTGGGTAGCTTGGCCATCTTTAGCATACATCTCACTTTCTCCATAATGGTTCTGTTCATCCTCTCTGCCACACCATTGTGTTGAGGAGTGCCCGGAACAGTTCTTTCATTTCTAATCCCACGCTGAACACAATATGTCTTGAACTCTCTAGAAGTGTACTCGCCACCATTATCAGTTCGTAGACATTTCAGCAACTTTCCTGTCTGTCTCTCAACCATAGTGTGGAACCACTGAAATTTCTGAAATACTTCACTCTTGTTCTTCAAGAAGTACACCCAAGTCTTCCTTGAAGCATCATCAATGAAAGTGAGAAAATATTTATTTCCACCCAATGACTCCACCTCGAAGGGACCACAAACATCAGAATGTATTAGCTCCAATAAAACATCTTTTCGATAAGAATGTGAACGAAAAGAAATTCTATTTTGTTTGCGTAATAAACAATAATCACAAGGGTGGAGTGACTCACTTTGAGCAGTAGGAATTAGAGACTATTTGGCTAGGATGTGCAATGCTTTCTCACTCATGTGTCACAGCCTGTTGTGCCACAAATTTGGTGAAGATTCATCCTTGGCTGCGAATAATTGGTCTCGAACCATCTTGAGCTTCGTCCGGTACAACGTACAACAAAGCTTTCCTTTGCCAACCAACAAAGAACCCTTCACAAGCTTCCAATTACCATTTGTGAATTTTTGCTCGTATCCTTCTCTATCAAGGACATTAACGGCAATCAAATTGTGGCGCAACTGTGGAATATGTCTCACATCTTTCAGCGTCAGTGTGAGTCCCAAATCAGTCTCAATAATCATATCTCCAATGCCAATAACCGGTGCAACACTCTTGTTTCCCATGAACAAGTGACCATAATCTCCAGCTTTGTAGTTTGTAAACTACTCTCTCTTTGGAGCAAAATGATGAGAAGCACCCGAATCAACTATCCACTCAACATTGGGATTCTCCACATGGAGACACTCATCGCTAACACAAACTACGGTCTGATCATCATCGGAGTGAGTGACAATGGCTGCTGTATTTTTTTATCTTCTGACTTCTTCTGATTCTCTTCCCTATGCTCTTGCTTCTAAATTTTGCAATTTCTCTTCATGTGGTTGGATCCACCACAATGGTAACACTTGAATCTCTCCTTGGACTTAGACATGTTGTCTCTTGATTTACCACGACCTTTAGGTCCTCTACTCTTACTTCTACCTCTATTCTCGGTGACAAGTGCTTGCGAAGAACAAGCTTCAAATTCCTTTCTTTGAGTCTCTTCATTGAACATACTCTCTTTAACCATGTTCAATGTCAACTTTCCATTCGAAGCTGTATTAGTCACCACCATAGTCTCCCAGCTATCAGGTAGAGAGATCAACAAGAATAAAGCCTGCACCTCATCATCGAATGCAATATTCATGGTAGAAAGTTGATTTACCAAGTCTTGAAAAACATTCAAGTGCTCTGCTACAGAACTCTCATCTTTGTACTTCAAGTTCACTAACCTTCAGATAACAAAGGCCTTGTTCTGCGCATTCTTCCTCTCATACAATTCTTGCAACTTTTTCCACAAATCACACGGATCTATCTCCTTAGCCACATGGTGAAAAACACTGATATCTACCCACTGTCTGATTGTACCAATTGTTTTTCTACTAAGTTTCTCCCATTCCTTGGCTTCCATACTTTCGGGCTTAGCATCTTTTCCTTCAACAGGATCATACAAATCTTTGCAGTAGAGCAAATCCTCCATCATGGGCTTCCATATAGAATAATTTTCTGCAGTCAATTTAATCATCGAGCTATTACCAATGCCCTCCATGGTCCGATCCTAGTTTGACCTAGGCTCTGATACCACTATTGTGGAAGGTGCCAAAATCAGAGTCGATTGCTCGGCGCAGCGGAATGTACAAAAGCAAAAATCACTTCCACAAAAGCTCAATAGACAACGGACCAAATATGAAAATTAACTACGAAAATAAATACGCAATAACACCAAGAATTTTTACGTGGAAAACCCCTTCACAAGAGGGTAAAACCACGGGACCCCGTCCAGCAAAATACTCCACTATATCAAATGGGAATACAAAGTTTCCTTCTCTATTACAAATAGAGGAATCAACACCAATAGCACCAAACTATCCTCAAGAATACTATTCTTGGAACACACAATAAATATAGGAAGAGAGCAAACTAAAATAGTACAATGAGAATGAAACAATCAATTTCTCTTTGTACCTCTTGGAGACGATTCGTGAAAATCTACTCCAACCAAGATGAAGAGCACGTCACCACGAACTCCCCCTCGAAATTTGAGACAAACGGTGAAGAAACGAGTCCCCACGAGACAAATCCTTCTTCTCCCTCTCTCTTTTTTTTTCTCTCCCTTTCTCCCCTGTTTTTCTTTCTTGGCTTCTGTAATGTCTGAGCAAGCAGGTTACGGCTGCTGCCCTCCTTTACAAAATCAATTTTTATTCAATGGGCCAAAACATAATTATTATTATTATTATGTTTTGTGGGCTTCTTTAATTCTTGGCCCAACAGCAGCAGCCTCCAAATCCTGAGTGTTGCTGACCGCCTCAGGCGCAGGCTCCAGAAAAATGTCTGAGGGCTCATCCGTGTATGGAGCATCGAGGCTAGAGAAGGAGTTGTTTATTGGGACCGGATCAACTCCGCTAGTCGAGGTGGGATCATGTGGGGGCGGTCTAGGTCGGAGGTCCGAAGGGGGAGGCCTCGACCGTCTTCTGTCGCGAGTCCTACCACGGGGATCGTCATGAGGAAGTGGTCTGAGGGTGGCGGGGCATGTCCCTTAGAGCAACGTGTAGACATGTGTCCAACCACCTTACAATGGTTGCAAAACTCCGGAAGTTGTTCATAGAGCACTTCTACCATCACATATCGATCCTCGCATTCTAGGACCACTCGCTCCAAAAAAAAGTTGTTTCATATGCACCTCGATTAATATTCTAACATATTGTTATGATTTTGGTGGCAACTTGAGTCTAAGGAAAAGGATTGAAGATGGTTTAAGGAGCACAAACATATATTTATTGCTTGAAAATCGAAATAATTGGTGAAAAACTTTATTTGATTACATCGTACCAACACTATCTCTGCCCAATCCTGATGCAATAGCAAAAGCTGCTTTTATTATATTTAAAGATATGCACAAGCCATGCTTCTCTTGTCAAATTACATTTGCCTCTCTTATTTTAAGTTATAAACACATACGCAGGCAGCAGAGTCAGCAGTGGCCTAGATTTATAGACAGAGAGAGAGAGAAAGGGAAAAAGTGGAGGAGCTTTCGGCTTTTCCACTGCATTTGTGCAAAGACAGACTAAATAAATTAATATTAAAAAAAAAAAAAAGGTGTACATCCACTCGAAAAAAAACTTGAATATTCTCCTTCCCTGTCTGAGCAGAGCACCTTTTTTTGTCTCTATAGTTTATAGAAAAGGTGAAACTCAATTTGAGGTTGTCCAATCCAAAAGTTGTGCTTCTTCTCTTTTTGTTTTGCATCTTTTCACGTGCCCACACTCCAAAGCTTGATAAA
This sequence comes from Galeopsis tetrahit, assembly GCA_963675135.1. NCBI lineage: Eukaryota > Viridiplantae > Streptophyta > Magnoliopsida > Lamiales > Lamiaceae > Galeopsis > Galeopsis tetrahit. The sequence continues at coordinate 76,636,945 of OY776123.1, forward strand.
AAGCTCCAACTCTATGTTGCTTTAATACTGTAATAATACCCTACCTAGATTTTGTCAAATTGAAGATAGATCAATTGAGAGAGCTGCTTCAGCTTCCTCTCCATTCATGTTGCCAATAGACAATGTGAAATAGATGAGTAGAATAGTTCCCATGCATGACCTGTAACACTTGTTAATATTAATAATGATACTACAAGTAACATTTATTATTTGTATACTTACAGGGTTGCAAAGTAGAAGAGTAGTTTTCTGGGGTCAATAGCAAGGGAAGAACGCCGAAAGCTGGGTCTTTTAGCGAGGGGTTTAGTTTCGGAAGCGGCCGTGCAGGTGGGGGCACTAGTTATAGTGATTTGATGATGGTGATGTGGATGATCCAAAGCCACTACCGTTGGCTTTTCAGGCACGCTCGCTGCACATAATTTCATTCCACCTATGTTAGTTAAAGACTATACTATACTAGGAAAAAGAGATTAGTGGTTTCATATTCTTCTAATGTATATATATAGTGTTTCATTTTTGTTTACAAGTTGCCTTTTCTAGTCACTCAAATTCCGCAGTTGACGTGGGTGCAATTTGCATTTCATATGTGCAACCAGCTGGCCGTGCTTATTCAAACAATCAACAAACTTCATATACTACCTTAATTATATGTATTGACGTTGAGATATCGTAATAATTAAGAAACATAAGAATAATTGAAATAGAGTACCCCAGTGAAAATCCCTTTGAAATATTATTCCCTCCATTTCAGATTAAGTTGTCACACCCATTAGAGCCGTCAAAACGGGCTGGGCCCGTTGGGTCAGCCCGCCCCGCCACTTAAAATAGTGGGTTGGGCTAAGCTTTTCCAAGCCCGCCAGGAAGCGGGCCCAGGCGGGCCGGACCGCCTTTTTTTTTAAATATTATATTTACTTAAAAAATATAAAAAAATGTATTTTATGCCTTTTGTAGGGGTTGAACTCAAGACCTATCTAGGTAATGATGCTCTAACCATTTGAACTATCCAACTTTGTTTTAAAAAAATATACAATAAATCTAACTAAAAGAAAAAACTCTAGTAAATGACAGATTATAGAAGCAGCTCCATTTTTTTTCCTTCTTTCTTCATTTTCTGATATATACTAATTAGTTTTTTTGTTGTTAATTATTAACACTATAATTCTTGATATATACTGTAATTTTTGTGTTTCTTAATAAATTTAATAAATACTTTTGTAAAAAAAAAAAAAAAAAAAGTTGGCCCGCCTAAATCCGCGGCCCGCCCATTTTTGGGTTGGGTTGAGGTTTTTGCAGCCCGCTTAACAAACGGTCTGGCCCGCCCCGCCCCGCCAAATGGCGGGCTTTTGCGGTTTTGGCCCGTCCCGCCCCGCCGGCCCGTCTTGACAGGTCTAACACCCATATGCCACGAGAATTAAGAAAAAAAATGATAAATTAAATGTATTGTGATCTCTTTAACTTTATTAAAGAGATAAATAAGGTATTATAAAAGAAAATGTAATGAGATAATTGATAATATTTTGAAAAATGAGAATAAGAGTTGTAACAAACTTCATTTTTTTAAGTTTGAAAACTAATGTGAAACTAAAACAAAAAATTGTGAAATTTGATTTGCAACTAATGGAGTAGTATACAGGGATGTTTGTCCTCTTTCTATATTGAATTTTATTATATTTAAAAAAGTTATATTAAATAAGGCTTCGCCTATTTTGATTTAAACTAAGTGTTTCATTTATTATTTGCACATTTTTTTAGGAGTAATAACATTAAATAGATAATGGGGTATTAGATATATAGAAATAGAAAAAAGAAAAATTAGAGAGATAAAAAAAAAAAAAGTTAGAAAGAGATAATGGAGTGTTAACCAAAAAAAAAAAAATTAGCAACTTATGGATTGTCTGAAATTAAATGATAAAATTGGACATCTAGTATGGAACAGGGAAAGTATATTATAATAGGGTGATTATCGTGTTCACTAAAGTAAAATTCTAAATCCTTAGTATTTAGACGATTTAGGCCATTTTCAAGAACATGCCACAGAAATTCTACGAACAACCGTGAGAAGTTGTCTGCTACCCAACTAATCATAGTATTTGTAAATTGTTAATTTAATCAAAGCACTAAACTCATCAGAAAAAAGACAGCTATTTCACAGATGGTTTATGATTTGATCGTGCTGTTTTACCTAAGATGGGTGAGCAGGTTGTGGCACGATCACGGTTTAAAACTATATGTTTAATGAGGAGTGGCTTACTAACTAAAAAAATTAACAAAAATATGTCATTAGCTGTGATCATGACTAAATTAATAGTAATTAACTATATATGTAACCATGACTAAATTAATAATCTCATTAGCGTGTGAATGCACGTACACAGATGGTTGACTATAGTGACAAGGCCTTCCACTCTCGATTCTGACTCAATTGGACAAGCCTATTCTATAGATATGTAGTCCCCCTACAGACAAAATGTACCAACGTTCCTAGATACGAACTCAACTCTAAGACAAAACGATTTTAAATTCACGGACCTAAGTGAAAACTTGATTGAAAAAACAGCACAAGAGTGGTCACATCTCAACCCCAAGTAAAGTCAATAACAAAAATAGGGATTAGCAAAACCCAAATAATTTAAAAAACTACTCCATCTTATTAAGAAAAAAAGATTTAATGGTTGGTGATGTAAGATAAAGGAGGTACTATATTTTAGGTGATTTGATCAGGTGTAAAGTAAAATGTATATAAAAAATGAGTGACAATTTTGAAAATAAAATTATATTGGGAAGATATTAATTTTGTGGGGTATTTTCATATAAATCGTGTGTAAATAATTTTGGGACGTCCCAATAAAAAAAATGTACAAATAATCATGGAGCGGAATGAGTAATCTTTACAAGTCCCTTTTACTAGATTATTTTATGGAAAAACGTAATCACTTCATTTAGGATGGGAATAACAAAATACTCCATTCCTCCAAATTCATTAGGCCAATTTATCTAGCAATTTATGAAGTATATAAAATAGATATATCGAGGATATAATAAAATTAATATTGTAAGTTTAATTTATAGTAAATAAAATTATTGTTTATTAATAAAGTAGTTAAACAGAGATAAAGTTGTATAAATAATATTATTTTTAAAAAAATGAAAATAATAAAATTAAACTGAAAAGTAATACATTACATCCAATACAAACCAAACATAGATTTACTATTATCTGAATTTGTCACATCCTCATTTTTTTTCCATTCAAATCAAATGTGCTCCATCCACTTCCAATCGAAACCAAACACCCTCTACTCTAACTAACCACATCTCCCAGTGAAAAAGACATGGAAATAAAAATTATTATGTCATGGACTTTTCTTTAAAAAAAGTTATGTGTCTTTTTTCCCCCAAAATTCACACAAAATAATAATGCAGGGTATCCATTTCCTATTAATAATTCAGCATGAAACAAAGATAAATCACATGAAATTCTATTTTCTTTATATAAATCTTTTTTTTTTTTACGGATTCTTTATATAAATCTACATCTTATGCAAGATTGAATATTCAAAATGAATATTAGAAAATTTTGATAACCGGAAAACATAAGTGCATAAAAAGAAGAAAAACTAATGAGTACCTGTTGGTGAATTTGCAGTCATATTAGTGTCTCTTTCGTTGCCAGTGAGTTTCCTTTCTCCGTTTCGGATCGAACCTTTTCTGGAAAGGCTCCTCTGCAGCTTTTTTTTGCACCAAAAAGTAATTGTTAACAAATCGAATATTGTCTTTTAGGCTTTTTTTAGAAAATTAGACTATTTTTGAAAACGTAAAGAACGAGAAAAGGCAACAACCTGATTCTGAAAAGTGTGTGGAATAACACCAAACCAAAAACACACACTGGATTGAGACGATTGTGAGTATTAATAAAGCTAGTGGGATTTTCTCATTAAAATTAAAGTCATTAATGAGATTGCCGTAACATAAATTTTTCGAATTCAATTAATATCACTTTCATGAAGATTTTTTAGTAACAAACTTCTCATCGTCATTAAAATTATGCGGAAATGAAATGAAATTAATTAGCCACTTTTTAAGGCAGGGGAATATACATAATATTGCGGTAACATGAAATTTTCAAATTACATTAATTTCACTTTCCTGAACTTTTTTCTTTTTCTCTTTTGGGTACATCGTGATTAAAATTTAAAGTAGTATGCGGAATTGAAATGCAAATGAAATTAATTAGCCACTTTTCAAGGCAGGAGAATAATATTGCGGCTATATGAAAATTTTCAAATTACATTTATTTAAGTTTCCTGAATATTTAGAGGAGAGAGAAAACAGAGGAAATACTGTAAATTACTTACTGTAACTCTGGATTTTGAATTAATCCCTTTCTCGATAAGATGAGAAAATCGTTCCATATCTACCACAAAGCTCTCGGGTTTAGTGCCCAAGTGATGCAAACAGTTGGAAACAGAGATTTTCTGGCCTCCGTTATCTCCCAAATCATCGGGTTCACAGATTGAATCCAGATTATCAGAACCCACATCCACCTGAAATTGAAATCCATAATTATATAAATATGTAGTATTAAATGAAAAAGTAATAACACAGAGATATAGGAAATCCGCTCACCATCTTTGAATTTTCAGTCATTTTCTTGAACCACCGATAAGGAAATACAGAAAAATGGAATTGGAGTAGCTATCCGCGAGGTTGCGTATCTAATCAGGAATACGAATTCCAATTTCCATCACCTAATCCGGAAAACTACACACCATGAAAACAAACACACACCTTTTTTTTAGCAATCTTTGGTATTTGGTAACGGTTTCCGAAAAAAATAATAAAAACATGCTTTCGTGCAAGGAATGAATGATAGAAAACCAGAAAAACTTCATTTCTAAGTTCCATTTTTGTCCCTCAATCAGATTAGAAAAAAAGAAAAAAGAATTAAATCTGAATACCAGAAACAGAGCTCTGTTGATTCCTCTTCTTCAACAATGGAACAGTAACAGAGAGAAAGTTGGGATTTGTGAATGAAATAGTGATGAGATGGTCATTCTGAAAGAAATGATGCAACTTATATACGCATTACACACGCATGTACTAATATTTATTTATTTATTTATTCATTTAATTATTAATGCATTAGCAGGTTTGTTAGTACTTTAAGCCAAGTATGTGTAGTGTGTACATAAGGCTTAAAATAACTTTAGACTTATTAAAATATTTGAACAAAGAAAAAAGGAAAACAAATCTTTAGAGTCAATATTTAAATTTTTGTTGCAAATTTTCAGATTTATTTGACAAGAAAATATGCCACTTACCTCATTTACCATGATCGAATAATTAATTAAGCTTATCCATTAATCCACGTTTTCAAATTAGTTGAAACCGTAAAAGAAATTAGGATACTGTTTAGTAAGGGTTGAGTCTATTATACACTTAACTACACTTTACTCCAATTTTTTTTTTATTATTATTATAAAAATAACTACATAACCTATAGCTCTTTTTATTTATTTTTTTTCTTCATTTTATTTCATTTTTTACTTTTTTTTTCGTTTCTTTTTATTTAATTTATTTTTATTTTTTTACCGTTTTTTTTGTTTTTATTTAAAAATATAACCATTCTCCATTTAAATCAAAATTTTAAGGAAAATTTTTATTCAATAAAAAGTGCAACACAAAATTACTAAGTTGATATAACAAAAAGTGCAACACCATATTTACTAAAAGTAGTCGATATAACAAAAAGTACAACACCATATTTACTAAAAGTATAAATTAATATAAGGGATTATATTTTTTTAGTCCATTAAGTTACCACGATTTTGAATTTAGTCCATCAGATTGCCACTTTTTGAATTTAGTACATTAAGTTTTGATTTATTTTGATTTTGGTCCAGTTACCTGCTACAGCTGGTTTAACAGGTCATTTTTTAAAACACACCCCATAAAATGTTATACACACCCCAAATGTTAAACACACCACACTAAAATTTAAAAATAATTTTTTATTACTATACACACCCCAATTCTTTCTTATTTAATAAATTATAAAAAATAATTAAATTAAAAAAATAAGAATTTAAATTAAAATGAAAAATATAAATTAAATCTATAAAAAATCGCCTAAATCTTAAAAAATTAAACAAAGCTAAAAAATTAATTAGTTTAATTAGTTTTGAAGATTTAATTGATTTTCTACTATTTTTAAATTTTATTTAGCCTTATTTCAACGTTTTTTAATTTATAGAAGTTAAAACACAAATAAAACATTAATAAAGCAATGGAATTTTAAATTTATTTTATTTTATACACTCCAAATGTTAAAACACAAATAAAACATTAATAACACCCCATAAATATTATACACTTCAAATGTTAAACACAAAAATTCAAAAATTAAATATAGTTAAACAAAATCATAACTATATTTAATAAATTGTCAAAAATAATTTTATTAAAAAAAGTAAGAATTCAAATTAATATGAAAAATATAAATAAAACCTATAAAAAATACCTAAATCTTCAAAATTTTAATAAAGCTAAAAAATTAATTAATTTAATTAGTTTTAAAATTTTAGTTGATTTTTTAATACTTTTAAAGATTTTTATTTTTATTTAATTTAATATTTTTTCAAGTTGATTTTTTTTTAATTTATTAAAAATCTTTAAAAATAGTAAAAAATCAACTAAATCTTCAAAACTAATTAAATTAATTAATTTTTTTTATCTTTATTTAATTTTTGAAGATTTTTGTGATTTTTTATAGGTTTTATTTATATTTTTTATATTAATTTGAATTTTTACTTTTTTTTAATTTAATTATTTTTGGCAACTTATTAAATATGAAATAATTGAGATGTGTATAGTAATAAAAAATAATTTTTAAATTTTAGTGTGGTGTGTTAAACATTTGTGGTGTGTATAACATTTTGTGGGGTGTGTGGTGTTTTTTAAAAAATGACCTGTTAAACCTGCTATAGCAGGTAACTGGACCAAAATCAAAATAAATCGAAACTTAATGGACTAAATTCAAAAAATGGTAACCTGGTGGACTAAATTCAAAATCGTGATAACTTAATGGATTAAAAAAAATATAATCCCTTAATATAACTAAAAAGTGAAATACCATATTTCTCAAATCTGCAAGTCAAAATTGAACCTACAACACTACATAAATTTAATTGTAGAAGTACCATTGGGCCAGGGCCTAATGTTTGTAGTATTCTCACTATTATTTAAGGGGTTATTGAACTAGAGTGCACCACATGCACTCAAGTCTTTTTTTTTTTTTTTTTTGATGGAAGTTAAATACTCATCCCTTTTTTTCCCCTCCCCATGACTCGAACCCAGTACCTAAGGCCTAGGTAGTGGTGCTCTAACCACTTGAGCTATCCCACTTTGTCACATTGTTACAGATGAAGATGATTGAAGACGGAGGTGCAAATACGACTAGGGCAGGGGAGTGTATCTACTATTTTCTATTAATTCAATAAAATGTAAAAGCGTGTGAATTTTAGAAGAATCGCATACGCGATTCTTTGTAACAAACTCGGACGAGTATATATACACTCGATCCTACCAATCTATGCAAGTTGGTTGATATTTCTCAATTCCTCTCCTCCGGTAACGATTTCTCCCTCCAATTCTCATTCTATCTTCTTCAATTCTGTACAATTTCTGTTCTAATTGTTCGTGGAATTTTGAACGCTTAGCTTAAGCGTTTCAGTGGTATCAGAGCTAGCTAAATCACGTGAGCTGTGCGGAAATGGTGGCGTCACACACGGATCGAATTGTCCGATTGGAATCACAATTGGATGCGATGGAAGGTCGTGTGATTTCGGTGGAAAAAGGAATAGATGACCTGCGGAAGGATCAGGCGGATGGAAGAAACGAATTGTTAAATCACTTTGATCAACAAGCAAAGGATCAGAATAGAGAGGCTGAGCTCTTGCGAGAGCAATTGGCTGAGTTGTTCAAGCAGGTGTGCTCGAATAAAGGAAAAGCTCCTATGGTGGAGGAGGATCAGGAGATACCAGCTGTGAATTTATCTAGTGGAGTGGGTGATGGATTGCTGCCCACACCACCACCACGGGCTAGGTTGTTTGATCCAAAAGGAGGTGGTGCTTCTAAAGGCCTAGATGCGAACTTACATGGTAGATCTATGGCTGGAGCTACACCACAAGAGGTTGTTCATTCAGCAAGGAGGTATGAATCCAAATTTCATCATAATTCATCTCTAGATTTAGAGACTGAATTCATTGGACATAATAGAGGTGCTGAGATGAATGATCATCATAGATCTAGTGAGCTTTTCAGTCAGACTAGGAAACCTCGAATGGATTTTCCTAAATTCAATGGAGAGAAGCCTAGACTATGGATTAGGAAATGCCATAAGTATTTCACTTTCAATTCAATGCCAGATAAGGAGAAGATCATGTTAGCTGCATTTAACATGGAAGGACCAGCAGATCATTGGTATGTAGACTATGTAGATGGGAGAGAAGACATGCCTTGGGAGGAGTTTGTTAAGATGGTCTACAAGAGATTCATCAATGTAGAGGATGAGAATCTTATTGGAAAGTTTACTAAGCTAACACAAACAGGCACTGTCATGGACTATATAAAAGAGTATGAAGAGCTGAAATCTTTTATGGTAGTAAGAGTGCCATGGCAGACAGATGAGTTCTATACTATGACTTTTATAAGTGGCTTAAAGGATGAAATCAGTCAGATGGTGAGGAGCTTTCATCCTGAATTTTTGGAAGAGGCAATGCAATCTGCTATAAGGCAAGAGCAAGTCCTCTTGAGTAGAGAAAAAGGAGCAAAAAACTACAAAAGTATTTGGAACTCTTCTAACAGAACTCAGTGGCAAGGCAGTGATAAGGGAAAAGGAGAAGCAAAGCCTTTTGAGAAGAATGTAGCATCAGGGGTATCCAAAATACCACCTGCTAGAAGACTTTCCCAAGCTGAAATGGAAGAAAGGAGGAAACAGAAACTATGCTTCAACTGTGATGAAACTTTCCATTTTGGACACAAGTGTAAGAAACTATTTGTTGTGCTTGGGGAGGATAATGAAGAACAGGTGGATGAGCTAATTTTGGAGGAAGCTCAAGGAGAAAGGGGTGAACCAATAGTATCTTTGAATGCTGTAGCTGGACAGAAGCATCCAGATACTATCAAGATCACTGGAAAGGTGGGCTCATATGTGATATCCATATTAATAGATTCTGGCAGCACCCACAGTTTTTTAGACCCAAATACAGCAGGGAGGTTGGGTTGTTTGGTGGAATACACTAGTCCTTTGATGGTTACTATTGCTAATGGCCATAGGATTGAGTGCAACACCAAATGTTCTAAATTTGAATGGATTATGGGGAGCTGTAAGTTTGTAGCACCTGTGAGGATACTCAAATTAGGTGGCTGTGATATGGTGGTGGGAGTTGATTTGCTCAGCCAGCTGGGTCCAATTACTTTTGACTTCAAATTACATCAAGTACAGTTCAAGAAAGATGGGAAAGAGGTGGTATTGCAAGGGAATGATGATGATGAGATCAGAGTATCTATGATATCAGGAAAGCAATTGAAGAAGATGGTCAAAAGAGGGAAGTATGAAGATATGGGGTATTTATGCTATATCAAGAGCAATCCTGAGTTTGAGAAATGCACCATACATGATGATCTATTGTCAATTATTGAAGAATTCCAGATTGTGTTCAAACCACCCACTGCACTACCTCCACAGAGGATGATGGACCACAGGATTTACATCAAAGATGGGGAGAAACCAGTCAAACAGCCTCCATACAGATACCCATTCTTACAGAGGCAGGAGATTGAGAAGTTGGTAAGGGAGATGTTGGATAGTGGAGTGATACAGCCCAGTAATTCACCATACTCTTCTCCAGTATTGCTAGTTAAGAAGAAAGATGGTTCATGGAGGTTTTGTGTAGACTACAGAAGATTGAACAACATCACAATTAAGGATAACTACCCTATTCCTTTAATTGAAGATTTGCTTGATGAGTTGGGCCAAGCCAGGGTGTTCTCCAAGATTGATCTTAGAGCTGGCTACCACCAGATCAGGGTGCATCCCCCTGATATTCAAAAGACAGCATTCACTACAGTCTCTGGTTTATATGAATTTGTTGTGATGCCTTTTGGATTAACCAATGCACCAGCAACTTTCCAAGCTATTATGAATAAGGTGTTTGCACCTTTTCTAAGGGAGTTTGTCTTAGTCTTCTTTGATGACATTCTAATCTACAGCACAAGTTTGGGTGAGCATAAGATCCACTTGAGGAGGGTGTTGGAGGTATTGGTGGAGCACACATTGAAAGCCAATGCTTCCAAATGTGTTTTTGGGGTGGACCAAGTAGAGTACTTGGGACATATAATATCTAATGAAGGGGTGCAGGCTGATCCTAACAAACTCAGAGTGATGCAAGACTGGCCAGTGCCTAAGACCCTGAAGGAGTTAAGGGGATTTCTTGGGCTAACAGGGTACTATAGGAAGTTCATCAGGCATTTTGGCATCATTGCCAAACCCCTGACCTTCCTGACTAAGAAAGGGCAATTCAAATGGAGTGATGAAGCAGAGGAGGCTTTCAAGGCACTTAAAATGGCTATGGTATCTGCACCTATTTTACATCTACCAGATTTTAATGTGCAATTTGTGGTGGAGACAGATGTTTGTTATGGGGGCATTGGAGCTGTGTTATTACAGGGGAAGTTGCCCATTGCTTTTCTCAGCAAAGCATTGGGGGTCAAGAATCTAGGCTTGTCAATCTATGAGAAGGAGTTTATGGCTATTCTGATGACAGTGGATAAGTGGAGGTGTTATCTTATTCATGCTCCTTTCTTGATCAGAACTGACCACCAAAGCCTAAAGTTTCTTTTGGAGCAAAGGATATCTACACCACTTCAACATAAGTACTTAACAAAACTTTTGGGCTTTGACTACAAGATTGAATACAAAGCTGGCCATGAGAACATTGTTGCAGATGCTTTGTCAAGGAGGAGCCATTTTCAGGGTGCATGTGAGGCACTATCAGCTGTCAAGCCACATTGGGTGGGGGAAATTCAAGATAGCTATGAGGGAGATGCCTTAGTTTCTGAGGTTATCACAGATAGCCTCTCTACACCCTACAATATGTCACTTTTTTCCTATAGTGGTGGCATTGTGAGATATAAGGGGAAGGTTTATGTGGGATCAGCTGCTGGATTGAGGTGCAAATTGGTCCTACATGTTCATTCTTCCACTGAAGGAGGTCACTCAGGGGAGGCTGTCACATTCCAAAGATTAAGAAACATTTTTTGGTGGCCTAAAATGATGGAGCTGGTCCATAAGGTGGTTTCTGAATGCTCTATATGCCAACTTTGCAAGCATGAACTGTTAAAGACTCCTGGTTTGATCCAGCCTTTACCAGTACCAGACCAAGCTTGGACTGATATCTCCATGGACTTCATTGAAAAGCTTCCTAAATCTAATCAGAGGGACACTATTTGGGTGATTGTGGATAGGCTCACTAAGTACAGCCATTTTATAGCCTTATCCCACCCTTTTACAGCTTCAGATCTTGCCAAAGTTTTCATTAATGAGGTGTACAGATTACATGGTTTACCTTCTACCATTGTATCAGATCGGGATAAGATTTTTATTGGGCAATTTTGGCAGGAGTTGATGAAGATTTTGGGGGTTCAACAACTGTTGAGCACAGCTTATCACCCTCAAACGGATGGGCAGACAGAGAGGGTTAATCAGTGCCTGGAGACATACTTAAGGTGTATGAGTGGGAGAAACCCCAAGCACTGGGCCCAATGGTTACCTCTAGCTGAATTCTGGTATAACACCAGTTTCCATTCAGCTATCAAGAGATCTCCTTTTGAAGCCTTGTATGGTTACAATCCAAAATTTCTCACTTTTGGTCCTCTCATACAAGGCAAGGTGCAGGGTGTGGATGATATGGTGCGAGATAATCAACAGATATTACAACAATTAAAGCAGTTACTATACCAAGCCCAAGAAAGAATGCGGTTCTATGCAAATAAAAACAGGGTGGACAGGGAGTTTCAGGTGGGAGATTGGGTGTATCTGAAACTCAAACCTTACAGGCAACTCTCCTTGCGAAAGAGTCACATGTGGAAGTTGAGTCCGAAGTTTGCCGGGCCTTTTCAGGTCGTGCAAAGGGTGGGAGTGGCTGCCTATACGCTGGCACTGCCAGCAACTTCTAAAATACATCCTACTTTTCATGTGTCATTACTGAAGAAGAAAGTGGGGCAAGGGGATTCAGTTTCTCAGCATTTACCTGAATTCGACGACGACGGCAAGGTGCTCCTTGTACCTCTGAAGATTCTTGACCGTCGCCTGGTTCGTAGAGGAAACGCACCGGCAGCTGAGGTCCTCGTTCGCTGGTCACATCTGCCAGATTCGGAAGCTACGTGGGAGGACTTCGTCTCTTTCAGCAGCCTCTATCCTCACCTATTTGCTTGAGGACAAGCATTGTCTGAAGAAGGGGGTAATGTTACAGATGAAGATGATTGAAGACGGATGTGCAAATACGACTAGGGCAGGGGAGTGTATCTACTATTTTCTATTAATTCAATAAAATGTAAAAGCGTGTGAATTTTAGAAGAATCGCATACGCGATTCTTTGTAACAAACTCGGACGAGTATATATACACTCGATCCTACCAATCTATGCAAGTTGGTTGATATTTCTCAATTCCTCTCCTCCGGTAACGGTTTCTCCCTCCAATTCTCATTCTATCTTCTTCAATTCTGTACAATTTCTGTTCTAATTGTTCGTGGAATTTTGAACGCTTAGCTTAAGCGTTTCACACATGCACTCGAGTCCTAGCAGACCAACCTTTTAGAAAGGTGTAAAAGGTATCATGTGGGTGCAAATTTTAAAAAATTAAACTCTCGGTACAGATTTAATCGTCTAATTTCTTTTTATGATCCGTTTAAATTTAATTGCATATTTTTTAAAACATTTTTTTTTCTCCTCATGTATCCTTTACATTTTATTTTATACATTTATTTTATATATAATTAATCAATATCTTTTAAAATTTATATCAAATTTATTATATTTATTAACTTTGTTAGAAATAATAAAATTTATTTCAAATTAAATGTCGTTTTAGTAATTAAAAAAAATCTAATTTACCTCATTTGTATTCCTAGAATAAGAGTCGTCACTATGTTACTAGTTAAATTATTTATTTTGTTATTTTAGGCATAATTTGCTAAATTATTCATTTTTATCTTTGTCAATAACTCTCCACCTTTTTTATATTTTATCTATTTCTATTTTTTTTCTTATATTTTATATTTTTTAAAATTTGTGTAAACAGTAAATATAACATAACAGAGGAGGTAAGGGTTCAGAGGGGACGATGGACCCTCCACCAATTTTTTTTTTTATAATATATTTTTCTATTCAGTAATTAATTATACACCATCCTTATGTTTTAATATTACTTGTACACTTTTAATATAAAAAAATAATTCACAAAATAGATACATTCACTACATCATTTATTTTAGACCCACTTTTCTATAATATTGCACTTCACTAAATTCTCTTTTTACATCTCACAAAATCTCTTTTATACTTTATTAAATCACTCAAAATGATTCTCGCTTATTTGATCTCACACTTCACTAAATTCATATTTTTAAAAAAGTGGGTCAATCAAGATATATTGTTTTGTCTATTATAGGCCAGAACAATCAAAGTTAATTTTTTTTTAAACATAACAAAATTCGTTAAATTTAAATTAATGAAATGAGATATACTCCGTATTAAAAAATTTATAATAATTTTTTTTACATATATAATATTATTGTGTCTTTGTATTAATATAAATCAGACCCAAATCTAAAATTTCTGACGATTTCACTCACGCCTTTAATGAAAAGTGTATATAGATTTTAAAATGTGAGGGTGCAATTTTGGTTCATTTTATAAACTTTTCATTTTTTTTCTTGATAATTTTTTTTTTTACACATCACTTTATATCTTACTTTTTTTTCTTTGTAATATTTTCTATTTTAATCACATCATTTGTACTACATCTATAATTTAATTACTTTTCTTAATCTATGTATTCAAAATGATAAACTTTTCTTAATATATAATTTATTTAACTCATATTTTAATGAATATTAATTATTTATGTATCAAGTAGATAGGTAAAGTAAAAATTAAATAATATTTAATGTATTAAAAGAATAAATATTTCAATTTATGTTATTAAGTACCAACGGTGGAAATATTAACTTTTTAAATGTTAAAATTCAGTTCTCAAATTATGAGGATGACGTGCGCTATATATATAACCCCACTTTAATTTTCAATTTGTAAAAAGGGATCCGAATTTTTATGAAAAAAGTAAGTTTGTACGTATCTGTCATAATTATTTCATTGCATTATGAATAAGAATGTTTTAAGAATGGTTTTTAGGATGTGGCCGTGTGTAACTGGGGGTGTAGCCTGAAGTGACGTGGGATAAGAATTTGAATAATGATAAATTATACTCCCTCCATCCACCAAAAGTAGTCTCATGATGGATGTGCACAAGTTTTAAGAAAAACGTAGATAAAGTAGATAAAGTAAGGGTATTATATATAGGGTATTGTGGAGTCCATTGTGAATAAAGTGATTGTTTGTGAATAAAGTTGATGGCAAATTGAATAATTAAATGATGTTTGAGGGGTGATGATTTCCCTAAAGTGTATGGAACTACATTTGGTGGACAAAAAAAATGAGACCAATGGAACTACATTTCATTGACGGAGGGAGTAATGAAAATGATGATTATTTTTGTTTTAATTTTGGAATACACGGGAATATAAGATACCATAATCCAAATTTATTAGGTTTACTTTTTTGGACACATCTCAGTAAATATTGATTAATTAATTTATAAAATAGATAGATTAAGGGTATAATGGAGTATTGTGAAATGTATTTGTAAATAAAATGATATGTATATGAATAAAATGAATTATTTTTTTTGTTTGTTTTATAAGTGTTTTGCACCATACAAATGATACATTTAAAAAAAAAATGTAATGAGTAGAGTCTTAAAGGTTGATTTGTAGATTTATATAAATAAAGTAAATAGATTGATTGGAATGAATTTAAAAGAAATGATATTTTGTGTAAATATATTACTAATATTTTGAGAGTGAAATTTATGGAAGAGTTTCTTTTTTTTATAGAAGTGTGCAAACATTAATGGTGAGACGGACAAATAATAGGACATATTTTTTTTTTAGTTAATTAAATTAATTGAAATAATTATTAACTTAATTATCACGTGTCTCACTATTTTATACTCTTCCTTTTAAAATATATGCAATATTGGATCAATACGTGTGTATATATAGAAAATAATTAATTTCACATTTTATTTTTAATTAATATTTATATTTATCATCAAATTAAACAAATAACACATTTATCTAAATATTTATTAATTTTAAGAATAAATTAAGAAGAAATGCAATTGAAAAGTGCAAAATATCATATAATTTATAAAAAAAATGAAAGATCAAAATATCATATATTACGAATAGGAGGGAACGGACAAAATCAAGAATTTTAGGCCCACTTATTGGAATTTTTTTTGTTCAAGGATTTTTTAAGATCATTAATTCAAGACTAGGGCCCATTCTCAGTGAGGTGTTGTTTCCATTTCAATTTGAGCTTATTCCCGACCGAAACATTCACCATGGGATTAATTATTTTGTCTTTGGGGGGATCAATTACCTTGACATAACTCAGGTGCATGGTAATTTGACTATGAAAATTGATATTCAAAAAAATTTTGATACAACCCGATAGAATTTCTTGATGGAAGTTATGTGATATGTATTTACCTCCTAGAGGTCGGAAGTCATGTGCTTATTTTGACAAGTTTGTAAGTCATAATAGCTAGAGATATATGCGGGTCTTGTTAGGTATGAACACGAGGTCCATTTCATTTGTTTATTTGGGGCTTCTCTATTTAAGGGCATGCCTAATACGTCGTAGCTTAAGTCGATAGCTGATAAAATTCTTAGTAAGTTCTCTACCTAGAAGGGCATTTCTCTTTTGATGGCTCGTCATGTTTGCTTAGTGAATCTTGTCATTACGCCATCTATGGTCCACACGTTGATGTTTTACAAGTGGTCTCGATCGTTGTTGCGTCACATCGAGAATATGATGATGAATTTTATTTGGTTAGGTGACTTGAATCGTAATAGTTTTTGCTCAGTGTCTTGGGCCAAGATAATTACACAGAGATGTGAGGGTGGCCTGGGGGTTCGTTCCAGTGTGTGCGCGAACACGACTTGTCTTTGTAAATTAGCATGGAATATTCTTATGGATTCAGGTCCTTCGATGCGGTTCCAGAGATCTCGTTTCATGCCAAGAGGAAGTATAACGTTTGTAGCTATTTTCGACGGAGTCAGGGCGACACTGGAGGATATTCGTACATTAGTTTGGGCACTGTGCGAGATGCAAATGGCAGCAATATGGGTCATATGTATAATTTTCAGTTTAGATCTTGATGTCATAAAGAAGTTTTGTCTTGCCAAAAGTTCTAGACGGGCACCTTTGGTGATTTTTGTCTAGTGATGTCGACCCGCTCTGTAGATGGTGAAAAAAGATTATTGTTGATGGTACAACGACATGAGCCCCGAGTTTAATCACAGGTGTTGAGGTTTTACGAGATCACAAAGGGGGATTCTTGGGAGATTTTTCGATGTGCTATGGGAGGGGCTTTGCTTATGAGGTGGAATTGCTCACAACTTTCCTTTATGGATGGACAAATCTATGATTGGAGTCTGATTCTGCATATGTGGTTCTTATGTTTCAGGGGGTACGATAACTCAGTTGCCATGGAAATAAAGACTTTATGAAAGGAGGTGCATCGCTTACTCGACGAAATGCGAATTGTGGTGTCTCATATTTTTAGGGAAGGAAACGTTACTGTAGATAAGCTCACGAGCATGACGTAAGATGACTTTTAGTGGTGGGGGAGATCCCTAGATCAACTCCATAATTATTTTGTTAGAGATTTAAATTTGATTTTTTTTTTTTAGATTTATGTAGTCCATTCTATTTAGAGGGGTATCATTTTTCCTTGATTAAGATTTTGTTTCAAAAGATATTTTTTTCTTAGCAAAGTTTTTAATAGGGCTCCGGTCTCATAAAAGACGTACGTTCATATGGCATTATATTTTTCGTAATAAAAAAATCGCATCTATATGAATAAGAGGGAGTAGAAAGTAATACTAATGAATGATGTAGATTATGACATATTTACAAAAAAAAAAAAAAATAAAAAAAAAAAACTTAAAATATTGTAATACTTTCTTAGAAAACATAAAATGGAAAAGAGCTACAGAATTTTAGATAGTGACATTTATTCCTAGAGTACTACAAATAAATATACTATATCTCCCAAAATGTAACATTATTGTTATGAATAATATTTATATTATATGAATGTCCATTTATTTTCTTCATAATATTCACCATGTGCCCTTTGATATTCATAGATTGTTCATGTATTTACATTAATAGTGGACCTTTCATTTCATCTTCTCAAGCTTGTATTGAGACTTATAAATAGGGGTGCAAATGTTGTAGTAAACACTTGAAGGTTGAATAAAATATTTCTATGTTATCTCTATATCTTGTTTACTTATTTCACATATGGAGTTATACTTTTAAGGTGTTTTACAACACGTTATCAGCACGAAGCTCGTAAAATATTTATACCGGCGAAATTCAGATAATGATACATTCCAGGTATTGTACGGAGGTATGTATTGAAATGTTTAGAATATATTATCTTACAATATTTATTTGTCATCTCTTATTTCATTACTATTTTGATGATTATGTTATTTTATAATTAATCAATATCTTGTTTATTGGATAGTTTCCAACATGTCAAACTTGACAAAATTTAAATTTGTAGCTCTTGATATTATTGAAAAAAAAATTATAATGAATTCTTGATGTTGAAATTCATTTGGATGTCATGGGTCTTTGGGATTCCATAAAAGTGGCAAATCAAGCATATAATAAAAAATATGACCAAAGGCCCGAAGCCATGATTTTCCTTTGCCACTATCTTGATGAAGGATTGAAAGTTGAATACCTCACGGTGAAAGATCCACTTTAATTGTGGATAAATCTTAAAGAAATATATGATTATAAATTCGTGAGTGAGTACAATTCAATTATGTTCATAATCACTTTTCAATTGAAATTATGTGGAGAAAATATTAGTGATGATGGTATGCTTGAAAAGTCATTCTCCACATTTCATGATTCTAATGTGATATATTTTGCAACAACAATATCGTGAGAAGGGTTTTACTAAATATTCCGAACTAATTTCATATTTCTTGGTGGATGATAAAATTAATGATTTTTTGATGAAAAATTAGGCCTCGAACGAGGACGTGGTTTTGACCGAGACATATTACAAAATTATTATATATAATACTCATCTGAATTTTAAAGGTCTACAAAAGGGAAAGTAAATTTTTGAACATTAAATAAAAAGAGAAAATAGTTGAAACAAATTATGTGAATAGTGAATTCGATAATGAAATGATTGACATAACACAATTTGATGTTGTTGATGTTGTTGATGTTATAATACTCAATCACAATTTTTTTCGATAATCTATTATTAATGTTTATTTTCTTATATTATGCAATATCTTAATATTTCTCTTCTTTATAATATAAATGGCTATTGCATTTTCATAAAATAAAAATTAATTAGATTGTAAATATATTACTTTTATATATTTTATTAATAAAAGAAATGAAAAATGGTATGACAACATCAATATTTAAGGAAGAAGATGAAGATCTATGTCTCGTGGATAGTGTTACTGCGCACACTATATTCAACAAGACGAAATTATTCTCACATTTAAAATGGAGAGAAGCTAATGTAAATACAATATCTGGTTATACAAAAATAATTGAAGGCTTTGGAAGAGCCAATATTCTATTATCCGGAGTGACAAAATTCATTATCAATGATGCCTTATCCTCTGAAAAGTCTCAAAGAAATTTATTGAGTTTTAAAGATATTCGTTTGAATGGATATCATCTTGAGACTACGAATGAAGGCAATATTGAGTACCTTAATATTACTACAATTGTTGCGGAAAAGAAATGTATGTTGGAAAAGTTATCCGCTTTGTCCTCGGATTTGTATTGCACGAGGATAAGAACAATTGAAATTTATGTCGTAGTAAATCAAAAGGTTACTACCGAAATTAATGTTTGGCATGACCGGTTGGACCATCCCGGTTCCATAATGATGCGAAAAATTGTAGAAAATTCATGTGGGCATCCATTGAAAAATCAAAAAATGCTACAACCCAATGAATTTTCATGTGCTGCTTGTTCACAAGGAAAATTAATTATAAAGCCATCACCAGCTAAATTTGAGCATGAAAATTTTATGTTCTTATAACGAATTCAAGGGGATATATGCGGACACATACATCCGCTGAGTGGGCCATTTAGATATTTTATGATTTTGATTGATGCATCAACTAAGTTGTCACATGTATGCTTATTTTAGCTTGGGATCATGTTATATTGCCTACGACAGCACTTGTGCGCATCATGCCAACAAGTTATCATAGCATTTTCCCCGTACAAATGGTTTAAGGTCAGGAACCAAATATATCCAATCTAAGAACTTTTGGATGTGTTGTATATGTACCGATTGCTCCACCACAACGCACAAAGATGGGTCCCCAAAGGAGAATGGGGGTATATGTTGGGTATGAATCTCCGTCTATTATTAAATACTTAGAACCATTGACTGGAGATCTATTCACGAAAATGTTTGGTAATTGTCATTTTGATGAAGACAATTTTCCCAACATTGGGGTGAAAAAGTAAGCAGCTGGAAAGGAATATTTATTGAAATAAATTATCATTGAATTGCATGGATCCTCGTACAAAGTAGTGTGAACTTGAAATTGAAAAGATAATTCATTTGCAAAAGATTGTGAATCAACTGCCAGACGCATTTACTGACCTTAAAAAAAATTACAAAATCTTATATTTCAGCTGCTAATGCTCCTAATAGAATTGATGTCCTTTAAGGACCATCTTCCATGGCAAATGAGTCTACGGCACGCCTGAAGCGTGGTAGACCTCTTGGTTCCAAAGATAAAAATTCTCGAAAAATAAAAGGAGCAAACATTAAGGATGGTCATAATGTGAACAATCCTGTTGAAAAATCTAACATACTACTTAAAGTCCGAGAAAATGATATTTCAGGCGCCCAAAAATGATGAAATATCGACAAATTATGTTAGAACAGGAGAAAGATGGAACCAAAATGAAATCGACGTCGACAATATCTTTGCATATAATGTAGCGCTTAATATAATGGAAGATGATGAGGATCCTGAACCTACATCTATTGATGAATGTAGAAAACGAGATGATTGGCCAATGTGGAAAGACGCAATAAATGCAGAATTTCAACCTCTTATTAAATGAAAAGTTTCGGACTTTTTGTCCGTACACCTAATGGTATAAAAATCGTGGGGCATAAATGAGTAATTGTGCGAAAAAGAAATGAGAAAAATGAAATCGTGAGGTATAAAGCACGGCTTGTCGCACAAGGTTTTACCCAAAGGCCAGGTGTTAATTATGAGGAAACTTATTCTCCTGTGGTGGATGCAATAACTTTTCGTTATTTAGTAAGTCTGGCAGTGCAACAAAAACTTGAAATGCGTCTATTAGATGTCGTTGCAGCATATTTATACGACTCATTAGAGAAAAATATTTATATGGCAATCCCCGAGGGATTAAAGGTACCGATAATGAAAAACGAGAATTTTCAAAACATGTATTCAGTCAAGTTGAGCAAAACCTTATATGGATTAAAGCAATTTGGTCGCATGTGGTGCAATTGTTTGATTCATTCTTGATTAAGGAGGGGTATAACAATGATCATAAATACCCTATGTTTTTATTAAAAGATTTGGATGTGAATATGTGATTATTGTTGTATATGTTGATAATTTGAATATCATTAGGACACCTACATAGTCATCAAAGGCCGTGGCTTCCCTTAAGAGGAAATTTGAAATGAATGATTTTTGTAAAACAAAATTTTGTTTGATTTTTAAATTTTATACTTTGATAATGAGATTTTTGTGCATCAATCCACTTATGTTATGAAAGTGTTGAAACGATTTTATATGGATTAAACACATCCTTTAAGCACACCTATGGTTGTGCGTTCACTAAATATAGCGAAAGATCCATTTCGACCTCGCGAAGAAAATGAAGAACTGTTTAGTCAAGAAGTACCATATTTGAGTGCAATATGTGCACCAATGTATCTTGCTAGCAACATTAGGCCTAATATATCATTTGTTATTAATTTATTAGAAATATATAATTCTTCTCCAACTCGTAGGCATTGAAATGAGGTTAAACATATTTTTCGATACCTTAGAGGGATAATGAATATGGATTTATATTTTTTAATCTCATCAGAACCTTGTTTAGTTGGTTATGCAGATGCAGTTTACTTATAAGATCCGCACAAAGCCCGATTGCAAAAAAAGTTATTTGTTCACATATGGAGGTACAACTATTTCATGGCGTTATATTAAACAAACTTTAGTTGCTACTTCATCTAACCATGCAGAGATCCTAGCAATTCACGAGGCAAGTCGTGAATGTGTTTGGTTGCGTACCGTCACACAACACATTTGTGGACAATGTGGATTAAACTCAGTGAAAAATAATTTAATGTACTATGATATATGAAGACAATGTTGCATGTGTTGCCCAACTAACGGAAGGATTTATGAAAGGTGATAGGATAAAATATATTGATCCTAAATTCTCCTTTACCCACGATCTTCAGCAAAAGGATGAACAAATTCGTTCATGTGATAACTTGACTGATTTATTTACCAAGTATTTACCTACTTCAACGTTTGAGAAATTGAGATACAAAATTGGAATGCGACGTCTTAAGGATGTGAAGTGATGTAATCATCAGGGGGAGTTAACACACGTTTCTTCTCATTTTTACCTAGTAAGGTTTAATAAGGTGTGATTGTATCTAATGGACATTCAAGGGGGAGTGTTATGAATAATATTTATATTATATGAATGTCCATTTATTTTCTTCATAATATTCACCATGTGCCCTTTGATATTCATAGATTGTTCATGTATTTACATTAATAGTGGACCTTTCATTTCATCTTCTCAAGCTTGTATTGAGACTTATAAATAGGGGTGCAAATGTTGTAGTAAACACTTGAAGGTTGAATAAAATATTTCTATGTTATCTCTATATCTTGTTTACTTATTTCACATATGGAGTTATACTTTTAAGGTGTTTTACAACAATTATTTACTTTTAATACCAATAAATAATTTATACACTAAAACTCAGGTAAAGAATAAATGTTCAATAAAAATGAAACGGGAGAGTACTTTTTAATAAAATTACTCTATATGTCCTAAATGACGGTCTCATCTCATTTTTACACATACCAATAAAACATTATTTATTATACATAATATTCTGAATTTTACATATAAACATCTAAATATGATCTTATTTAAATTATCTTGAAATTGAAAAACTTTTTTTCTTCCACAAATTACAATAAAATTGTGATTTATTATTGCATAACATAGAAATTTCTATCCTTTAAATTCTAGATTGATAATATTTTATTTTTCAAATTTTGACTGAATAAAAAAAAATTATTTTAGACCCTAAAATAATAGTTTGACCATATCTTTAAGTATTGAATTTGTATAAAAAAGATATACGGAGTATTTCTGTTGATGCACACAATCAATCTTGATTCCGGATATATCTCTAGGAAACAATCATTACATAAACTATTCTTTGTTTCGTTTGAAGGTTATGTTGAATATGGTATCCGATATTAATTAAGCTAGTACTCCTCCCATCCACGAAAATGCTCAATCTTATTTTTTTTTTCATAAAAAAAAATACCCCGTTCCCGATATAAGTTTTCACTTTCTTTTAAGTGTTTTGATTAATGAATATAATAAAATAATAGATGTAATACAAATGATGTGACTGTGAGAGAAAAAATAATAGATTAGTAAGAGATAAAATATGATAAAATAATACATATAGTAGAAGTGATGTGATTGAAAGAGAGAAAATAATTTACTAAAAATGGAATGAGAAATTTATTGTTGGACATCAAAAAAGAAAAGTGGGAAATGGAACATAGGGGAGGGAGTATATGTATTCTATTTAAGTAGTTAAATTTTAAATATTTTTTCTATTTTATCAACATAGTTAATAATCTATCAACAATATCATTTACTCCTTATTCATCTTTATTCATATACGTAATATGCATATACTTTTGATGGACGAAAAAAAAAAAAAAAGAGCCAAGTAGGCCCAAAAATGACCTGCCGAAAACAAAGAATGAATGGGCCGTGGCCCATCCTGAGAACAAACGATATACTTACCTGTTACAATATTAACTTATACGGTGCTGCCGACTTCAACAGCTTAAATTCAATATTTAAGACACGATGTGTCGTCTTCTCAACATTAAATCAAATAAATATACTTAGAACAATTCTTTTAGGCCCCATTGTATAGTGAAATAGGTTAAAAAATCATCATGTATGGGTTTATTTTTTAATTCTATGATTGGCATAATTTATTAGTTGAAATTATGATTCCATAGAAAATTTCAACCTTCTTGTTTTCATTATTCCATTATTTGATGTATCTATTTTTTTAAATAATAATATTACTATTATTTATTAAAATCAAATATATATAATAATAATATACTATTAATTTTCAATATTATTAATAACTACAAAAATAATAAATAATATAAAAACAATATTTATTATGTAATAACAAAAATATCACGCATTTGCTACTGAGCATTTGAAATTTTTGGATTTTAATTGCACTAAAGTTGTGGAGAAGATCATCCTTTTCTAAAAAACAAGGGAAAAAAGAATTACAAATCAAAATGAGTGGATGAATTTCAATAATTTTGCCACCAAAGAGGTAAAGATAATGAAGTTAAATTGACCGCTACGTATTGGGGCAGAGGATTATGACTCTTTATTGGCATAACTCGAAATTGACACGTCCAGTCAATTTAACACAATTTGTCATGCATTTCAATTTCATTTTCAATTTCATTGTTTGAGATGACAATCACTAAAACTCCAATATTTTCAACATTACGAATTTCCGCTTAAAAAATAATTAGATGATGAATTTCCATTAAGAAAATAATAAGTAGATGTCGACGAGTTAAAAGTGCATGGTACTTGGAATATTAATATTCAATTTATGTCATTTAGCATTGGAGTAACTCTTGTGAAGATTAAAATGATATATTAAGATATCATGTAATGTGAATAAAAAATATTGGGGTGTAGCAAAAAATTTATAAGCCAAGAAGGATGAAATGACAAAATTTTATAAATTTAAAACATAAATAAAAAACATCAATTTTTTCCAAAAGTTGAGAGGAATGAGGCATGTTTGTGCAAATGTGCAATACCACGAGACGAACATCACCAACTGTCGATGCAAAGGAGTTATAAACCATAATTTTATTCAATATAATTCCACCGTCTTTCATAGAAGATTTACAAAATCGTATAGGAAAGAATCAATAATAATAATAATCACAACATTAATTAGGCAAGAGAATAATTCAAGATATTATCTTGCTATCAAAAGACAGCTAATTAATTAAAAACTATGAGTTTGGATGTTGCCTAAGTGATCAATATATATGCACCCGATGCACAAATTCACGCACTCGTCAGTCGTCACCTACATGTTTCCGTTAAAACTAGGGTCGCATTCAGTCAAAACTGATGACACACGTCACGCATGTGTCCGATTGTATTGTGCAACTGGTGTAAATGAAACTGACTCTTTAATTTATTTTCAATTTAAAGTAATAATAAAATTTTCATTGAATATATGAGAAGAATCTCAATTCTTGCACTTTAAGTCATACTTTAGTTTAAAATATAGTAATTGGTAAGTCCTCTTTTAATGCGATTCATGGCCGTACATAAGATTTTGTCTAAATTAATTCGGTGGGATTATCAGCTGCCCATTTATTTAAGAAAATAAAAAATAAATGTATATATGGTGAAAAGAATTTTAAATTTATATGCACGGACTATGGACCACGCCTAAATTAGCCCGTGTTACTTGCTGAAATGCTACTTGACACTGGATGCTTATTTTATTGGTTGGATTTATAGGGGTATACAGTATACTGCCGAAACGTCTTAAATTTATTTTGACATTTCTAAAGCGACTATTAAATTTGCATTCAAATATTGGTGTTTAAATTAAATTGCACCTTTATATATGTGACAGGTTTATAATTAAAAGTGTTGTTACAGGGTTCTAAAAAAAAGGGGGTGTTAAAGCTTTGCACAGTTTTTATTGATCAAAAGACGAGCTTCTACGATTTTTTTTTAAAAAACTTTTTCCAGTCTCTTCAATAGAGTCATATTTTTTATTGATCAAAACACTAAGCACTGATTTGACGAGATTGATTAACTCTAAGATATAAAATAAATTTTATATTCAACGAGTAAAAATACACTTAATTGTATATATGCAAATTAAATTATCGAAAAATATATTATTTGTAATTCAATTTGGGTCAATTGAGATGTTTGAATCTAACCATAGATATCTCAACATATCTAACAAACGAGACCAAAAGCTTATACTCCATAATTTATTTATTTTTAAAAAATATTTTATATATTTGGTTCGTAGAAGTTTTATGATGAATCCAATTTTACTATTTAGTATATAATGTGTTATTGTTTTGTGATTTATAGTTAATATTTTTCAAATGGTGATATATCATATACTAAAAAATAATGCTTCATATACTAAAATGTGATACTTGAAAAAGAAAGTTCATGTGAACTGAAAAGTTTATACATGAATCACTTCAAATTAAAGTGTGCATCCAATTATAAACTGATCGAAGCTTTACAACTTAATGTAATTAGAACAACATCAGTGAATGAATAAAAGTTACAATTGAGTTTATCTAATTAACTAATATATGCATCCAATTTTCAATTTAAGCCTAAAATCTACAAGTAATTAAACTTAGTCTGTACGTAATCGATCACATCAATTCTTTCCATTCTCCCAAATCACAGAAGCTGTAGTTACGTGACTTACGTCTATACGTTTATTTTGGTTTGACTACTTTTAAAAAAAGTGCCACTACTATATATAAAAGAAATTGATCTGGCATGGTAGTTGGTAGACGATTATTAATTAATTATAAAATCAATATTAATTATAATTTATCCTATCATTTTGAATGAATGATTTTAGTGCTTCATTCAACAACTTCCAACTTGCAATAAGTGCATGCCAAATCGTCGACTTTTCTTTCTATCGAGCTAGCTACAAGCATAACGTAGCCAAAGTCAGCCCTCTTAAATTAGCTAGTATATTGATGTGATGAATCAAAAACATTCTTGAATCATTCTTGAGAAAATTTCTACAAAGAGAATGAAAAGATACAAATTGAATTGAATTCTGGAAAAGAAGGAATAAGCCCTTCTTATACTAATCTGCTAATCTAACTGCCCTACTAGCTGTCAAACTAATTAGGGTTTTTGAATAGACACAAAATAGAGGTGTATCTATAAATACAAAAGGGTGTATTTATCAGCCCTTATACCCCCCTCAAAATGGGAATGGATGTCTAACAAGCCCATTTTGGACTTGTGTTTGATAAAGTCAGCTGGTGAGAGTGGCTTTGTAAGGATGTCAGCCAAGTTCTCTGTGGATGGAATATGAACAAGAGTGAACAGCCCAGCTTGAATCTTTTCCCTTGTGAAATGATAATTCAAGAAAATATGCTTTGTTCTTTGATGGAGGCATGGATTATGTGCTATTGAGAAAACACTCTTGCTGTCTGTATACATAGTAGAAGGTTGTGAGTGTTGAACTCCCAAATCAGCTAGGATGTAATGTATCCATTGAATCTCACAAGTAGTGGAAGCAAGTGCCCTGTACTCAGCCTCTGCAGAAGACCTGCTAACAGTAGTTTGCTTCTTGGATTTTCAAGAGATTAGTGAAGAACCAAGATAAATACTAAAACCAGTTATGCTTCTTCTTGTTTCAGGGCATCTAGCCCAATCAGAGTCTGAAAAAGCATGTAATTTGAAGATAATATCATTAGGATAAAAAACACCAGTACCAGGGTTGCATTTAAGGTACCTTAAAACTCTATGGACAGCAGTCAAATGTGCCACAGTTGGAGATTGCATGAATTGACTAAGAGTTTGAATAGCATAGGATATATCAGGCCTGGTAACAGTTAAGTAAAGAAGCTTGCCCACAAGTTTTCTATAATGACTAGGATTAGTAAGAACAGGAGAATTTATATCAAAGTTCAGTTTAGAATCAATAGGTGTGGAACAAGGCTTGCTACCCAAATATCCAGAATCATGCAATAAATCCAATGTATACTTTCTTTGACAAAGAGTAAGTCCCTTACTGTTTCTAGCAACCTCTATTCCCAAAATATATTTCAAAGTACCAAGATCCTTAATAGTAAACTTATTGTTCAAATAACTCCTGACACTGTTAATGATATCAATGTTAGAACCAGCAACTATTAAGTCATCAACATAGCAAAGAACAATTGTTAAATGAACACCATCATGTCTAGTAAACAAAGAAGTATCAGCCTTTGATTGATTAAAGCCCAAGCATGTTAAAGAACAAGTCAATTTAGTAAACCATTGTTTAGAAGCTTGTTTTAAACCATACAAACTCTTATTTAACTTGCATACTCTTGTATCAGTGTTAGAGCAATAACCAGGAGGGGGAGACATGTAAACTTCCTGGTCTAAATCACCATGCAAAAAGGCATTATTCACATCTAATTGGTGTATGTGCCAATCTTTAGCAACATCAACAGATAAAAGAATTCTAACAGTGGTGATTTTAGCCACAGGAGAAAAGGTGTCAAAGTAATCAATGCCTTCTTGTTGTGTATAGCCTTTAGCAACTAGTCTAGCCTTATATCTTTCTATAGAACCATCTGAATTATATTTGACCTTATACACCCATCTACAACCTATGCAGTTTTTACCTATAGGTAAATCTACAAGTGTCCAAGTATTTGTCTTTTCTAAAGCTTCAATTTCCTTCTTCATAGCAAGAATCCAATTTTCATTAAGAACAACCTGTTTATATGATTTAGGTTCCTGAATTTGGGAAATAGAAGCAGTAAATTGCCTGTGTGGGGTAGATAACCTATGAGTAGACAAATAATCCTGAATAGGATATTGCTTTCCAGAAGAAGAAAAAATCAGCTTAGCATGATCAACAGATGCAGGCAAATCAGTTTCATAAACTTGTAAATATGCAGGTTGAGACTTAGTTCTAGAAGGCCTTGTGGGAGGCTCTACCTCCATGTTATGAATATCAGAAATATTGTGTGTGACAATGTCATGTTCATTATTGATTTCAGAATTAACAACATAATCATTATGATAAGTAATGTCATTATGAATAGGAGATAAATCATCATCATCATCAATGTCATCATCAATATGAGTTGGAACAGTGTTGGTGTGTGTGTCAGAAATATGCATACTTTTAAAGGGAAACACATCTTCAAAAAATTTGACATTCCTAGACACAAAATTTTTGCCAGAAGACATATCAAAGAGTTTGTATCCCTTGGTGCCAAAGGGATAACCAATGAAAACACACTTTGTGGCCCTTGGATCAAACTTAAGTCTGTGTGACACCAAAGTGTTGGCAAAACAGAGGCAACCAAAGGTTTTGAAGTAAGAATAATCAGGTGCATGGTTTGCCATATAAAAGTTCAAAGGGGGTTTTCTGTTTAAGAACAGATGAAGGTATTCTGTTTATAATAAATGCAGCAGTTTTAATACATTCACTCCAAAACCTTAGAGTTAAAGAAGATTGGAAAAGTAAAGCCCTAGCAACTTGGAGCAAATGCTGGTGTTTTCTTTCAACAATACCATTTTGTTGAGGTGTTTCAACACAAGAGGTTTCATGTAAGATGCCTAAATCATGGTAGAAATCAGATAAAGTGAACTCAGTTCCATTATCACTTCTTAATATTTTTATTTTAACATCAAATTGAGTGAGAACCATGTTATAAAAATTTTGCAAAGAAAGTTTAACATCACTTTTGGCCTTTAAAAGATATACCCATGTGCATCTACTAAAATCATCAACAATGGTGAGAAAGAATCTATGTCCAGTAATAGAAATTTCAGAAAAAGGGGCCCAAACATCACAATGGATTAAGTGAAAGATACTAGGAGAAGTAGAAGTGCTTAAAGGAAAAGGCTTTCTCTTTTGTTTAGCCAAATGACAGATAAAGCAATTGTTATGAATGCTAGTAGCTTTTACATGTAAAGATGGAATTTGTAACAAACACTTACTAGATATATGTCCTAACCTTTTATGCCACAAATCAAAATTACATGAGTCATTATTGAGAGTACTACAAGACACATAGTTGCTAGAGGGGTGAGCAGTTTGTAAAAGATAAAGGCCCCTAATCTGCTCAGCAGAACCAATCACCTTCTTGGTTAAATTGTCCTGTAATACACAATGAGAAGACAAGAAGCTGACAGTGCAGTTGGAATATCTAGTCAAATGGCTAATAGAAAGCAAGTTAAATGTGAAATCAGGAACATACAACACATTATATAAGGTGAGATGCTCATTAATGGTAATATTTCCCATATGAGTGGCTGTAGAGATAGCATTGTTAGGTAAAGAGATCTCAATATTGGCTACAGATGGAGGAGTGGTGAATAAAGACATATCAAACACCATATGATCAGTAGCACCAGTGTCCAAGATCCAAGTAGATAATTTGACATTGTTAAAATAGGAACTGGATGAAGAAGTGAAACATGTAGGGTACATACCTGGATCTTTGGGGGGAACAACCTCCTCAATGTGAGCAGTGGAAGCCCCTGCTACTGAGTGATGTATGTCCCTTTTATCATTCATGTTCTGCATCTTAGAAAAACTCAAAAACTTGTCAAAAAAATCTTGAGTACAAAGAGGGTTGGAGTCCATATGAAGATCCTGTCTAATAGAAGTATTGACAGAATTGTTGGACTCCTTATTTGGAGGACCTCTAGGGCCTCTCCACCCAGGGGGAAAGCCAATGATCTGAAAACACCTATCAATAGTGTGACCAATGCCACCACAGTGGCTGCACTTAATAGGTTTCCTTTTGTCCTTATAAAATCTAGAATTCTTGGAAACCATGGCAATAGAATCAGTTTGAATAGGATTAGAGACAGTGTTTAGAGTTCTTTGGGATTCTTCTTGAAGTAGTAAACCATAAACTTTGGAAAGGGCAGGAAAGGGAGATTGAAGTAAGAATTGGCTCCTAATTGTGCTATAAGAGTCATGAAGGCCTACCAAAAACTTCATCACAGCATCTTGCTCTTGGGTTTCAGTCATTAGTTTAGGGAGATCACAAGTGCACCCATGCATAGCACCACAAGAACACTTAAGAACTGGTCTAAAACTCAAGTATTCATCCCACAAAGCTTTAAATTGATTATAGTAACTAACAAGAGACTGAGAGCCCTGAGAAATCGTACTTAGGGATTTTTCTAAATGGTAGACCCTAGTTCCATCAGAAAGAGCATATCGAATAACCAATTCGTCCCATACATCTTTAGCAAGAGAGAAATATTCTAAAGTTCTCTTAATATCAGGGGAAATTGAGTTCAGAATCCATACCAAAACCAAGTCGTTGGCTCGAACCCAGGCGGCATGAGTGGATGGATCCTCTTCCTCAGAAGGGATAGTTAGAGAGCCATCAATCCATCGTGCTTTATTCTTCACACTGAGGCTCCTCTTAAGGGCATGGCTCCAAGATACGTAGCTGGTGCCGTTGAGAGGCTCGAGGACTATGGAAACCGCCAGATTATCGTTCTGGTGGAGGGCCAACGGAGAGAACGGGTTCTTGGCCGGATCAAGGGAATCTGGGTCGGTGACAGTGGGCGCCATAGCAGTAGGAAGAATCGAGCAGAATCAACAAAAAAAGGTATAGAAATGGCGAAATAAAATCCGTAATAGAAAATCCCTCAAATGAAAGGGGAAAATAGAATAGAAGAAGGGATCGATTTTAGAATCGACGGGAACAAACAAAGGGGCGCAGGATCGAATGGCGTTTCAATTTCCACGCGATACTGATACCATATTGATGTGATGAATCTAAAACATTCTTGAATCATTCTTGAGAAAATTTCTACAAAGAGAATGAAAAGATACATACAAATCGAATTGAATTCTGGAAAAGAAGGAATAAGCCCTTCTTATACTAATCTGCTAATCTAACTGCCCTACTAACTGTCAAACTAATTAGGGTTTTTGAATAGACACAAAACAGAGGTGTATCTATAAATACAAAAGGGTGTATTTATAAGCCCTTATATAGTAATAAGGTTTTTCGAGACGTTTTCCTTTAATTAGTATTTACATTTTTTTTAAAACATTGATATAAATTTATGAATCATATAATTTATAATTTATAAGTGATGAAAATATGTCTCAAGGTATGAGATCGTCGCCGTGAAGGGTATAATTTTTTGTCTTAAATTAGTTTCACACTATTTCACAAATTCATACTTTTATTCTCATTGCGTTTTGTGCAGCATATAGGGATTATTTTTTTAATTGACATTTTCCTACCTGTAAAAAAAAATAAAAATTGTACTCCATTTTATTGTAAGAAAAACATTTTACATTTATTTATAATAAGAAAAAATATTGGGTCAAACCCATTTCTTTTAGCCCAACATTAATTAAAAAATTAGGATTAAATATATATTATTATTACTACATCTATGTTAAATTAATTATTTGAGATAAAATTGTTCATTTGATGGTGTTGTTTATAGTAATCACAACCGTTATAATTTTATTATTAACTATCAATTCAATTATAAAATGACGAATGATACAATTTTTTTTTTTCGGAATGATCAACTAATTATATGTAAAAGAGTATTATTATTTGGAATGACTTATGTTAAAATAAACTGCGAAAAAATGTTGACGAACAATATTAAAGGATTGTTTAGTTACTTTTATTGAAAATGATGTATTTTTACAAATTTCCAATGATAATGTCACATATCACATTAAAAAAAATGAAGAATTTACTAATTCAGTTGTATTTATATGTTATGCATGTCATGATGATGAAAATCTGAAAGTCTACGTACCCTCTTTGATGCTCAATTTACTTCCTTTTCTTTTTCCTTTTAATACAGAATTATAATCTATGATGTAATGATATTGAGTCAACTAACGGGGTTATTTATGAAGCCGGCCTACTATGTTTACTATCAAATATAAATTAATTCATTATATTACAAAGTACATATATTTAGATTATATTGATATGAACTTCAACCAACATTAAAGTTTTAATTAAAACTCTATTATTCAGAAAATTGATTTTTAGTGATAAATTCTATTAATAATTCTTAATTTTCTGTCATTAAAATTTTTTAGTTAGAGAAACATTAATAAGAGAATCTCATTAAAATTCAATTTTCTTAAAAGGGATCCTCCGCCTTAACGAAAGCTTTCCACATTTTCTTTGTTGTCAATTCTAATAAAAAACTCTCATTCGTTTTTTTTAATAATCTTCTCTCTTTCAATCAAATTAAATCGATCACCTATAGTACATAATACATCTACTTATTTTTTTTTATTATATTATTAATTTCTATATCCAAAAGTTATGAGAAGCTTCTTTAGAGACATATACAATATTATTTAATATTGTTATTCAATGTTGATGCGTAGTGATCTCCGCTTACAAAAATCACATTAGGGGAACCCTTCGGTGCAGGGACTCTGATCTTCAAGTTAGAGATGATTATTTTATTTATGTATATTTTGTAATAGCGATATCAAAAGATATCATGTTGAGAAAATGTAAATGTGATATTACGGTAAAAAGAGGCCTTACATTACGAGAATAATGAATTTACATGTTTTCCATACTCGAAGATATTATGGTTATTTTGGGTAATTAGGGCTCCATTCAATTTGGACGTGTAACGATTTATTATATTGGGCTTGAGCCAATGTATTAGTAATGCAAATTAAAAATATCTAAATTCTCATATATTTGGCTTGAGCCACTTATAACTTGACTTTGACTTGACGTCGGACCATATATACTCTTGTGTTGGGACGTGCTTCACCCTAATATGAGCTGACCTATCTCAATCAATTGTTAATAAACTAAACTAGCTTAATTTATTTGTTAAAAGAATGTGAAAACAAAAATTAAGGTAATTGGCCGGACCCACCAGTTAATAACACTGTTTTATTTTTCTCCTAGACAGGAAGCAAAACTGGTTTGTCATTCTTCCTTTGCATACCACGTCACCTTCTCCCCATCATTCAATTTTGGATATTATTGATCACATGTGATAGTATATGACAACAATCATATATCTGTCAACACTCATGTATGACACTGATTTATCTCAATACAAACAAACGCCCGATAATGGGCTTCGAACTTGGGCAATATATGGACTTAAATTAATCGAATTGCTTTTACATTGATTTTAGTCTCCACTCAAACAAAATAGAAAAAACAGTAAAAAATAACGATTTGATTATATGAAAAAAAGACTTCAAAGTGTTCATTGGGATCCAAAAATTGTTCATAGTTTATTAAAAATTAATTAATATAAATGAATTTGATTCTACAACTTTCTTTAAGTTAACACTTTTAGTTGAAACAATTCTTTCATGGTAATAGAGCCTTAGGCTCACGTCTACACAACGAAAGTAACTCAACTCATATTAAATTGTCCATTCGATAAACCTCTTTTTCAAAGGATGGATGCTATAATCTGACGACACACGAGTGAAGGAGAGTATTAACTAGAAAATTAATATAAATGAATTGATTCCACACCTCTCTACAAGTTCAAAGTTTTAGATGAGACGAAATTCTTTCAGAATATCTAAAATTCATCTTCTAATTAGATCTCGTTTTGCAGATATACTGAGATATGTATGACCAAATCTGAATATCTAATTGACCTAAATTGGATCACAAATAATGCGTCTTTCCGTCACTTAATATGTATACAATTAAGTGTACTTTTATTTTTAGTCATCTATCAAAATCAATCTTGAACTAATCTAAAGCATTTATTTATTTAATACTCCCTTATCAAATATCCGTCCATTTAACCATCAATACACAAACAATCCATTTAAATAATATCGCCTCGAGTCTTAATAAACTAAGCCCATCTAGTTGGGCTTATGTTTTAAAGAGGGGCGCGGCTAAAGGCACCCAAGGATCCTATGAGGACACCCACGTGATGAGAACACTCACAAAACGGATGAGTACACCCACGTGGAAATCTAAAAAATAACCCTCTCATTTCAAAACCTAATTAAATTCTTTACATTCCTTCATTTCTCACATTTTCACAGAAACAGAAACGGTGCACCCACCTCCCCCTCCCTCACAATCGCCGCCGTCGCCGCCGCTCTTCTCCCTCCCCACTCACGCCGCGACGCCGCCGCCCTTCTCCCTCCCCACTCACGCCGCGACGCCGCCTTTCTCCCTCCCCACTCACGTCGCGACGCCGCCTTTCTCCCTCCCCACTCACGCCGCAACGCCGCCCTTCTCCCTCCCCACTCACGCCGCCACCGCCGCCCTTCTTCCTCCCCACTCACGCAGCGAAGCCCGTTCGCCACGCCGTCCGCAGCGACGCCGCCCGCCAAGCCTGTTCGCACCGACGACGCCGCCCGCCAAGCCTGTTCGCACCGACGACGCCGCCCGCCAAGCCTGTTCGTGCCGACGACGACACCCGTTCGCAGCGACGCCTCCACCATCAACGCCGCCCGTTCGCACGACGCTGTCCCCCACGCCGCCTGTTCGCACCGCCTCCTTACTCTTCCGCCATTTCAGGTAAGTTAAGGTTTCTGAAAATTAGGAAATTTAGGTTTGTGAAAAAATTAGGGTTTTTGGATGTTTTGTGATTATTTTCGAACAATCTAGGTTTGTTTTGGAAACAAATTCGAACAATCTGTTTTTGTTTTGGATAAAATTTCGATTCGATTTTTTTTTTCCAACAAATGTGAATTGTTTTGAATATTTTTTCGAACATAATACGTTTGTTCATTAAAAAATTTCGAACACATTGAGTTTGTTGGGTAAAAATTTTCATACATCTTAATTTTGTATTTTGAACAGCTTAAGAATTTTTTTATATTATTTTTGTTGATTTTTTGTGTTTTTGTTGAAGAATGGTGTTATTTTTTGTGTTTTGGTGGAGGTGGAGATGATTTTTTTGTGAAATAGAACGGTGGGTGTACTCATCCGTCCTTTTTAAAAAATGCAGGAGGGGTAAAAACGTCATTTTGCATACCCCTTGTGTTAAAAAAAGTTCCTGTGGGTGTACTCATAGGATCCTTGGGTGCCTTTAGCCGCGCCCTTTAAAGAGGCTATCAGTTGGACCGATTAGTTTTGTAAACTGATAGTCCTCATTGGGCCTATATGAATTGCCGACTTGCTACAACAATCTGTCAACACGATTAAAGGGTGGGACTATTTACACCTCCATTTCGATTTAGAACACTCCCCCTATGAGTTTAATAATAAAATAATGATGTAAAAAATCAAAAATACCCTTTAAGTCATATTACACTACTAAATGCACCCCCTTTCACCTTTTAAACCCTAAACCTAAGTTTTATCCAACCTCCACCGCTGCCGCCACCAACAAACAACAAACCACAAACAAAAAAAAATTCAGAACTTAGAAAAATTTCAAATTTTGTTTTTAAATTTCGACAAACCAGTGTCGACCATATTCACTCTCATCGACGCTGGTTTGTCGACGAGATTGTATATGGTCGACATTTGTTGATCGAAAAAAAAAAAATTTAAAAACTCGTCGACAACTTTAGGTCGACCAAAAATACACTCGTCGACACCCTGTTGTTGACGGGGTGTATTTGGATCGAACTAGAGTGGTCGAAAATAAGAAAAAGAAGAAAAAAAAAAAAACAAACCTGGGAGGGGGCCGATGGGCGGGAGCGGGGGCGGCGACCGAAGGGCAGTTGCGGCGGCGAAGGCCGCGCGGTTGTTGCATTTTTTTTTACAGATCGAGAGGGGAGAAGGGAGAGGGAGGGGAAGAGCAGCGAAAGGATGGACGGGGCACCAATGAGGAGGCGTCCGCAGCGGCCGATGGACGGGGGCGGCCGCTGGAAATAATTTTTTTTTTACAGATCGGCGAGGGGGGTGGAAGGGTGGGGCAAGGGCGGGTGTCGCCGGCGGCGATGGTGGGGGCAAGGGCGGGTGTCGCCGGCAACAGCGGCAGGGGCTGGTGGGTGGAGTGGTTTGGGGAGGGGAGAGAAGAAGAAGAAGATGAAAGATGGAGGAGAAACTAGGGTTTAGGGGGTGTGAGTAGTAATTGGAATTTTATGAGAGAATGACATTTATGGCATTTAAGGGGGTGTGCATCTATCTCAAGCCGATTTTAGGGGGGTGCATCAATCGGGGGAGTGTTCTAAACCGAAATGGAGGTGTAAATAGTCAAACCCCGATTAAAAGTGGGTTTGGCTATATACCCTCCAGTTGTTAAGTATACTCCCCCCACATTTATTAATTTAATAACAGTCTAAAATATCTAAACTATCCTTACACTAAAATGATTCCAATAAATACATCCCTCCACTTTTCAATCCTAAACCCCAACCCTAAATGAAGGAGAGCAGCAACCGCCGCCACTGTATTACTAGAATTAAAAAAAAAAAAATACATTTTTCGACACTGGTTTGTCAACGAAAAACACTCTTGTCGATATCTTTTATTGAAATAAAATTTTAAAAAAAATCAAAATTTTCGTCAACTAGTCTTGATCGAAGATATACATTATCGTTGACATATAATTTTCGACGATAGTGTATATCTTCGACCAAGAGTTGTCGAAAAAAAAAGAAGCAGAAATATGTGAAAAAAAAGAGGGGCAGTTTTCGTGGGTGGGAGGGAGGCAGTTTCCGTGGGAGTGAGAGAGGATGGGAGGGAGACCGCGACGGCGCCGCTGCTTGAGCAGAAAAAAATAACAAGAAACTTACCTAGTCGACGGCGGCGAGCGGCGCGTGAGGGTGGAGAGAGCGGCTGGCGGCGCTGAGCAAGGGGGCGCTGCCGCCACGAGCAGAAGAAAAAAAAACCACTACTGGCATTGCCGCCATCGACGGCGAGGGAGATGGGGAGTGGAAGGCGGCAGACAGGCGGGCGACGCCGCGCCGGCGGTAACTTGGGAAAGGGGGAGGGTTTTCTACAGAAATGGGAGAGGAGAAAGAAATAGGGTTAGGTTTTCATTTAAAATGGGGGAGTATATTTATAATATGAATTAAATTTGTAAAAAGGCGTATTAGGTATTTCGTAGGAGAGTACATCGAACCTATGTTACTTTTATGGGGGTACAAAAATTGTGGGGGTATATTTAACAAAACTGGAGGCGTATATAGCGAAACCCTTAAAAAAATGGTGTGAGTTATATGTAAATATATGTGTAAAATACTCAATTTGTCCTATTAATAAAATATATTAAGATACATATATACACCACTAGACATTAACCTTAATTCCTAACCCTAACTTCAGGGGAAGCAGACGCCGCCGACATCCAACACTCCCCCGAAACTTCAATGCATGAGGCAACTTTCCGCCGAAACTTAAGCTTATTTGGCAGCCGGAAATACACGTCTGCAATTTTTTATTTTAAAAAACTTTTTAAATAAAAATATTTCAAAACAAATGTTAAAAATTCAAATTAAGTTTTACTAAAAGATTATTTGCCCCCAATTTGCTACACCTCTCTAGAAATTGCGTATCAGCAGCGGCATCAGAGATCAACATAAGAATTCTAGCACGAAAGTATGCAAATCCATATCAAAACTCAAAATAGATCATTAACCCAAAATCAGAAATGATCCTCATCGACCAGTTTTTAAATTTATGTTGCTCGATGTCCTAATACTAATATCAAGAGGATATCCATGTCAAACATTCTCCAATTCAAATGAACATGTATTTAATAACATTAAATACTTAAATTCAACCAATTAACCAACTCGACTATATTGGTTAACCGATGCGATCGAATCATGATTAAATCAATAATGATGCGCTCGAATTTCAGAGAGATGTAGCGATTTAGGGCTGCAATGTTGTGGCTGCAATTTGGGGGTCAATATTAGTTCCGAGATT
Source organism: Galeopsis tetrahit (assembly GCA_963675135.1). Lineage (NCBI taxonomy): Eukaryota > Viridiplantae > Streptophyta > Magnoliopsida > Lamiales > Lamiaceae > Galeopsis > Galeopsis tetrahit. The sequence goes on from OY776123.1 coordinate 76,675,352, forward strand.
TGATTTTTTCTTTAAAGTATTTTATTTTTCTAAACTTTAAACATTTTTGGAAGAAAAAAAATGTAGACGTGGCGCGTGATGTGTACTCCGGTGGCCAAGTAAGCTTAAGTTTCGCCGGAAAGTTATTTTATGCATCGAATTGCAAAAATTAATTAGTTGGTATCGAATTGCAAATTTTAAAAAGACATGTTGTAATTGATAGACACCTAAAAGGTCGTGATTTTTTTTTTGCAATTAACCCTAATAATTATTAAAGAATATTTAAAAATTAAGGTCGTCGTAAATTGCAGCGTTCGGCCGCGGCCTGGGGTGGCCGGAAACTACTTCGAGAAGACGACCAGGTACAACTTCTGTCAGTGGGTGTATGATTCGAGTGGAATTTACACACTTTAGATGCACATGTGAAACTCATTTTAATGTTTATTCCATTGATTTATGGGTTGATTATCATTGTTTTGGTTGAAATAAGAGAAATGTAGTGTTTTGTCGATTTTGTAGGTAAAACGATGGAATTTGAAGCAAAACACTTACCACAAGTCACTGGATCGGAAAGAGGAGTGAACCATTGGATCCGGCCCGAAAAATGGAGTGGAATAGCAAAACGAATCGAGTCGATCGGAGGTCGGAAGCTCAAGATACGGAGGGACGAAGTTGGAGGACGAAAACGAAGGACAGAGCCAATACGAAAGTTTGGCCCGACCGGGCCACATTAACCGCCCGGTCGGACGGTAAAATGCTGGAATTTGGCCAAGTTACGAAGGTTTGGCCCGGCCGGACCACATCACCCGCCCGACCGAGCGGTCGCGTGCTAGATTTTTGCCAACTTACGAAGTTATGGCCCGGCTGGGCGGCATCACTCGCCCGGCTGGGCGGCCGAATGCTCCAACCCAAGCCCAACTTACAAAACATTGGCCCGGCCGGGCCACATCACATGCCCGGTCGGGCGACTTACTGACTTGTTTCGTATTTTTGGATAAGTTTTCCCAAGTATATTTTCGTTCCAAGGACTTAATTGAGTATCAATGAATCCCTAAAGTTGCAAGTTATCATGCCATTGTAGTAACTAAGCTTGTTTGTTTGGATTTTCGGGAATTAAAAACACAAGTACGAAACTAGTTGAACTAAACAAGAAGAAATGAACAAAAACAATAACAAGATATCTAACTTCCTTTCGAAAGTGCAAAGTGAGAGAGTATTGTCTTGGGTGTATCCATTTTGTAGGTTGTGTGGTGAATTATTGGGCCAAAATACACAAATTAAACCTAATGTATTGGGTAAAGCTAAAGGCTATCACTCGTGTGTGTCGACCAATCCCTTGTGAGGCCTAGGTGAACACGTGCATCAACTAGCAATTATATCGTCTAATCAATGCCATAAGATCTTAGGATAGTGTCTCATAAACACGTTCAACACGGTTACTAATGTTTATGAGACGCCCTTTCACTAATCTAATAGACGACCTCTAATCGACTAGTGTCTAGTGTCGTCTATCTAAGCAATTAACCCCCGGTCGGTGTAGCTAATTACTATGTTAATTCTAATCGATTAATTCAAGCTCATACACACATTCTTAATCATGCAACCCAATACGGTCGTTGAAATCGACAAAACTAAGAATGCTAGCTAATATGGTGAATTAACCAATTGAATCATGCAAATTACCACACTAGAAACATATACACCCAATTCCTAAGCTAATTATGCAATTAATCCATAATTACACCACTTAACCACCAAAACTTCAACACCCTAGGCAATTAGAACTTAGCCCATGGTTTTAAGAGAGAAATCCATGGCTACAATGCAAGAAATCAAAAAACTCATAACAATTAAGAAATCAATGGCAAGAAATAAGAGAATTACTAAATTGAAATGAAAATTAAAGAGATATCACCTTAAAACTTGAAATGTAGCTACAAACTTCAATTACTTACAAAGCCCAATGAAAATCTTCACTTGAATTGTCAAACTAAACAAGAATCTAAGCTATCTATCAAAGGAAATTGCAAAATATGAAGAACACCTATGACTATGTGTGATTGTGTGTGTGAATTCCTCTCCAAGGTAGTATATATCCTCAAAACTGGCTAAGGGCCCTTTATATATGTTGTGAGAAATCCCCAAAACAAGAATTGCACTTAAGTCCTTCAAAATTGGAGAGTTTTGATAAAAACCCCCGAAAAAGGAGCCGCCCGGCCGGGCGGGTGAAGTGGCCCGGCCGAGCCAAACTTTCATAAGTTGGCCAATAAATTGGTGCTTGAACGGCCCGGCCGGGCGAGTAATGCCGCACGGCCGGGCGGACCCTTCAATTTTCTGGCACTTTCTGTACATGACGGCCCGGCCGGGCGAATGATGCCGCCCGGCCGGGCGAAAACTTCGTATTTTAGACAACTTTGGTGCTTGAATGGCCCGGCCGGGCGAGTGATGCCGCCCGGCCGGGCGGAACCTTCGTCTTTGCCATTTCTGAGTATGAACGGCCCGGCCGGGCGAGTGATGCCGCCCGGCCGGGCGGAACCTTCGACTTTGGCCATTTTTCCGTCCTTTTCATCAGTTTTCCGTCTCGAGTCTTATCAAACGTTTTGTACATGATCCCTAGCCTCATTGCTATGTCTCATACGAGTGTCAATAAAGATTGACACTCTTTTTGTGATTTTGACGCCTAATTCGCTTCGTATTCCTACAAAACGAGCTCACAAACCTTTCTCCATCAAGTCAAGCCTCTTAACATGAAAATGCATGTAAAACCACCATAGTTTATCACTAAAACACACAAAATCTCATGCAATTTACAACACTCCCACCCGGCCGGGCCAACTCATTTTCGGTGCCAAACTCATATTTTCTCCATTTTCAAGGGACCAACTTGCAATTCTTACACCCAAACCCTACCACAACACTATAAATACCCCCATTCTTAAATTAAAAAGGATCTTACCCCTTTCTCAAGAAGTTTTACACACAATCACACACATTTGGAGGTTTTCATCATCTACTTCAATTCTTCATCAAATCAAGCAAGGAGGCCACCATTAGCTTTGAAATTTGATTCCTCATCATACAATAGTCTAAGCTTTCTTTTCTTTTCTCTTCACTTTTTATTGCTTTTACATTAGTTTTCTTTGTAGTTAGATTATGTTGTTGATTGGCTAGAACACTTTTGGTTCTAAGGCTTTGTAAATATTTGGATTGAAGTTTATGAACTAATTTCTTGCTTTAAATGGTGTTTGTCTCTTATTTGTATGCTTTATTCTCATTTGGAAGCATGTTATTATTGACCATGATAATATGTTCAAGCTATTGTTAATTGGGGTAATATCGAGAGATTTATTCCATTAATCGTATGTAAGTATGCAACCCGGTATTATTATGATCTCGAGAGAGGATTAGTTATCGGGAGGGAATTGAATGATCTTTGGGGCTATTTTAGGTGGTGTGATATTTGTAATGTAGAGATACGAACTTATGTTGCATGCTCATTTGGATTAGTTATATCGAGAGATTGATTAATTCTTCTTTAGTGGTCAACCTTATAAGAGAACAACCTTAATTGCCATTTGAATGAGTTACGAATAATAAATGGATATCTAAATATTGCAAATGCCTTGGAATCTATCTTCTCTTAATTGAGTTTTAATCGTACTTCTTTCGTTTTGTGATTTGCATGAGCATTCATTGATCGATTTTATATTACCCTTCTATTGTTTATTCGTGACATTTGGTAGGCAATTTTAGAGTAATTCACCATTCCACTTTAATCGATCACGTTTATTTAGAATTCCGTCGACAAACTTCACTTTTATACTACACCTCCTCGTGGGATCGACCTCGTACTTATCACACTACGATAGACGCCGTATACTTGCGGTCGTGTATTTTAGTGTTGCATAATACGTGAATCAGTGTATTTATAAAAAACGTGGGTGTGAATTGAGCTATCAATGGTGTTGGGAAATTAATTCCCCTAAGGGCAGACGAAAAATAAACAAGAAATAAAATGAAGAAATAACACAATCACCAACACAAGAATTTAACGTGGAAACTCCAAAACTGGAGAAAAACCACAACCCACCAAAGAGATCACTATATGATAAATTTTTACAACCACACAAAATTCCTCTCTTTTGACACTCAACTCTCCTACACTCTTTCAAGTCTACAATGACTCTCACCTTTCTCACGAGATTATATTACAAGAGAATATAAGAAAAAACTTTAAACTAGAATAAAATACAAGACTAAAGTGTATTGATTGATGCACTAATAAAGAGTTAGGAAGTCCCCCCTTCTTTGCTCACATCACCAGGCTCCATGCATTAGGATCAAACTTGTCCTACACTACAAGCCCATTAGAGCCAAAACTGTCTCCACACTCCAGGCGATCAAACTTGCCTTACACTCCAAACCCGTTAGGATTAATTCAGGCTCCTTTAAAAAACTCATTTTATTTTAACACAAGTTCAACAAGTAGATGTATTTATAAAGAACATGGATATGAATTGAACTAAATGAATATATACAATATTTCACACAAGATCACTCGTTTATATCTCGCTTATATCATGATATAAGATTAAAATTAGAAATCCACTTAAATAATATAGTTGATTCACTAAAGTACTTTTGAGTTGAAACGAGGTCAAGGTTAAGAGTGCTTTTTCCCTTTTTTTTTTGTAATAACTACTTAAAAATGGTTTCAAAAGTGATTATAATAAAATCTGATTAGGTCATTAAAATGTGATTTTCACGTCATACACATTGAGATTATCTTGTACATGCAAATGCACACCAACATATATTAAAAGACATTATCCATTAACACATTATATATATATATATATATATATATATATATTATATACTCCTTATCAATTTCTTTGTTTCACTTTTTATTTTTACAAGATCTTTAACACATGCCACATCTATTATTATGAGGTGGCATATATTGATCATTTTTTAACATGACATATATTAATAACTAGATAGTGAAATATAAAGTAGAACACTAAAAATGACACATGTAATCTCATACAATATACTCTACACATCCCAATTCATCCCAATTCATTCCAATTGGTTTGTACATTTTTCCTGTTGATATCTTACACAAATCGTTGTTACATTCGGAGCCCACCCAAACATGATACACCCAATATACAACACAATATCTTAATTTATTTTATAAAATAGATAGATAATTCAAGTAGGTAGCTAGCCTAGGACATGTATATATACTTATCGTATACAAGTCAACCTAGTATCTAATTAAATTTCCAAAAACCCTCAAAGCAACTCATGGCATCAAGTTTAAAGAATAAGCTTCATTTCTTTGATTCTTTTCCTACTACCCATTCGATTAATGCACATATATATTAAACACCAATGCCTTTTCTTCCATTGCAACCCTCAAATAATTTAATAATTTCCTATATACCAACGGGCCACAAGAAATGTGGCCGGAGAGTAACCAGATTCCGATTGAGGCCACCGGAGAAAACAGGCCCGTGAAGCGACACCACAGCGCCAGTTACTACGCCCACCGCGTAAAGGAAAGCCTTACCAGAAGAGTCTCCAAGCTAATTTGCGCCGTATTTTTTACTTTTCTATTGGTCGTAATCGTCTTGGGCTTCATCCTGTGGCTGAGTATACGGCCCCATAGGCCCAGATTTCACGTCCAAGAATTCTCCATCCCGGCCCTGGCCCAACAAGGTGGCTTCCAAAACGCACAAATAATTTATAACGTCACCGCGCGTGATGTCAATCAGAACATCGGGGTTTACTATGATTCTATGCACTTGACGGTGTATTACGAGGACCAACGTGTAGGCCGTTCTCCGGTCTTGTTTCCGTTTTATCAGAAGCCCAAGAATACTACGGTCATCGCCGGAGAAATGGGGGGCGCCACCCTGACGGCGAGGTGGCTGCAGTTCATGGCGGACTTAGGGCGGGGGGAGGTGGTTTTCCGGCTAGAGTTTATGTCGAACCTTCGATTTAGAATATGGAGTTGGGATAGCAAGCATCACAAGATGCATGTTCGTTGTCCGGTTGGAGTTGGACCGGACGGTTTGATCCTGCCGAGTTACAAAGATAGGAGGTGTCCGTTATACTTCAGCTAATATTCTCAACTTTTAATTTTTTTAGGCTGAATTTTACGAATTTATTTTTTCAAATTATTAGGAGTATTGAATTTTGGAAAAATATATTGGTGAAATAATTATTTGTCCGGGCGAAATTAATCTTTTCTGTGACTAATGAGATTGACCTTGTAACTTGTTCGAATTTAATTTGAATATGAACTAAATTGGCTTCACGTTCCATCTTATACAATTATATGCGCTATTAATTAAATTCTAATGTAGTGACTAGTGAGCGAGATTTGAAAACCTAATTAAACTTTTTTTTTTTCCTTTCTCTCCATATTGGCATTTAAATTTAAAAAATTAATATATAAGAATTAATTTTTCACCATAAGTATGTGACGAAATTATTTCATGGAATCCAACTCAGAGGCGGACCTACGTGAGGAGGTGGGGTACAACTGTACCCCCAAAATATAAAAAAAACTACGTACTAGTATCATATCTTAAGCACACGTTTGAGACAGAAATTACTATTGGGCCACTTAGTTTTTTACAAATGGGCTTCATTTTCAATTTGTGTTTTGAGTTCTTTTTTTTACTCCAAGTTTTATTAGGCAGTTTTAAAATGATGATGTGTCGTTTTGTGAGAGCTTTTGCCTACGTATCATTTTATCAAAAATCGAGTTACACGTGTAATTTTGTTATTTGTTATGAAGCCACGTCTGCAGTAATATTTTAAGAACATATACTTTCCTTACTTAATTTATAATTACATATTATTCAATATTTTTCATCTATTAATCACTTAATTTCTAAATTACATTAATTATTCAATACATTCCATCTATTAATTTACCAATTACATTATAATCTTTTAAATCTTTATATGAAATTTTATAAGTGTATCTTTAAAATATGAGTTATATTATTTTGAGTATTAACTTTTATCAATATACCGCGTAATTACGCGGGGAGTTATCTAGTTATAAATATAAAAGATATTATAATTGTCATTTATTTTAGGTAAATTTTTGTATCAATTGAATTTTAAGTGATTTAAATATATTATCAATTGTCCAATTATCAAATTATAACCAAGTTAAAATTGTGACTCAATTGCATCAATTGTACCAAGCAATTGAGTGTTGATTCTTTATTTAATTATTACTCCCTTCAATTTTATTATTCTCATTCCATCTTGAAAATAATATTATTCACATTATTTTAGTATTTTATCTTCACTCTCAAACCATCACTTATTTATTCAAATTATCATTAATTTTATCCATAAACATTCACATATAGTATATTTTAAATGAATAGATATTTATTAAAATTCGTGTTCAAAAAAATTGACATAATGAATTTGAACAAAAAAGGTATATTTTTCTGTGAGACAAATATAATTTAAGTATTTTTTTTACTCCCTTGTCTATAAATCTACTAATTTTTACTCATATATTTCATTTTTTAAACTATTAGCTCCATGAATTTCTGACATTTTCACAGTGTTTTTATATTTTTATTTAATTTCCCATCTATGTATATTCGTATCTCCTCTTAGTTGGGTCTGCCTTCCTTTTCGAATCCCAAAGCTTTGGTTATAAATGATATACATCAACAGGTAAGACTTTAAATATTAAATACTACGGAGTAATATTTTAAAATATTATTTATCGTACCCCAAATTTAAATTCCTGGGTCCGTCACTAATCCAACCGTACATTTTTTTTTTTTTTTTGGTATTCCAATGTCTAACCAGTTCATACCAATTAAGTTTTCAATGCAATCATAATGGTATTTTTAGTTTACAAACTTTCTTTTTTTTCAGGAGTACCCAATTCATACTAATTGATACACGTGATATGCAACACTAAATAAACAACCGCAAGTGTACGGCGTCTATTGTAGCGTGATAAGCACGAGGTCGATCCCACGAGAAGGTTAAGCGTAAAAGTGGTAGTTTGCTAGTCGAGTTCTAAGTAGACGTGATCGATAATTTGAATATGATGATTTACTCTAAAATTACCTACCAAGTGTCACAAATAAGTAACAAAGAGCAAAGACGAAATCGATCAAATGCCGTACAAATCAAGAAAACGAAAGTGAAATGGATATAAACTCAATTAAGAGAAAGTAGGCCCTAGAGCACATGCACTACTAATGAATCCATCTATGGTTAAATGTCTATTCAAATGGTGTTCATGCTTTGTCTATAAGATTGATCACAACATAATGAATTAAAAGTCCTTTCGATCCAAGTAATTCAAAGGAAATATTACACAACCTAGTATCTCTACCTAAGTTGCACAATAAGACCCAATCAAGCTCCTAAGATCATCACACATCTTCCTAATCATTGCTCATCTTTCAATCTCACAATAAAATTAGGTCAAATGCTTGCAATCAATTCACCAAACTAGATTTCTCAACCTAATTCAATCAACTATAATCAACACATCATCATTGTACACATAATGACATGCTTTGCAACAAAAACCAAGCATCCAAATAGAATTTAGCCACACAAACACCAATTAAACAAATATTAATCCATAGATATCATCAAAAGTGTGTACAAGGCTCTAGAACCAAAAGTGTTCTAGCCAATCAACCACATGTTTGAATTACAATCAAAACAAAGATCAAAACAATAAAAAATGAAAATAAGAGAAAGCTTAGACTGTGGTGAGGTGAGGAATTGAATTCCCAAGCTAGTGGTGGCTTCCTTGCATGAATTGGTGATGAATTGAGGAAGATATGGCCCAAAACCTCCAAGTGTGTGTTAGTATGTGAAGAAATTCTTGAGAGAGGGGTAAGATGGTGTGAAATTCAAGAAGTGGTGTATTTATAGTGTTGGGGTAGGGTTTGGGTGTGATATTTGCAAGTAAGTCCCTCAAAAATGGAGAAAACACGCGTTTGGCACCGAAATTGGAGCGGCCCGGCCGGGTGAGGAAGTGGCCCGGCCGGGCGGAGGAGTTGGCCGAGAAAAATGAAAACAGGGGGCGTTCGGCCCGGCCGGGCGAGTGATGCCACCCGACCGGGCGAAAGGTTCGTAAGTTGGTGACAAATTTGGGCTGCTCGGCCGCCCGGCCGGGCCAAAACTTCGTATTCTGCCCAGAAAATAGACCTCGATCGCCCGGCCGGGCGAGTGGTGCCGTTCGGCCGGGCCAAACCTTCGTATTTGGCCAATTTAATGTGCTCGGCCGCCCGGCCGGGCGAGTGATGCTGCTCGGCCGGGCCAAACCTTCGACTTTGGCTCCGTCCTTCGTTTTCGTCCTCCAACTTTGTCCCTCCGTTTCTTGAGCTTCCGACCTCCGATCGACTTGATTCTTTTGGCTATTCCGCTCCATTTTTCGAGCCGGATCCAATGGTGTACTCCTCTTTCCGGTCCGATCACTCGTGGTATGTGTTTTGCTACAAATTCCATCGTTTTACCTACAAAATCGACAAAACACAACCTTTCTCTCATTTTGGCTCAAATACTCATATCGAATGCAAAAATCAATGAAATCCACATCAAAATATGCTTCACATGTGCTTATAAAATGTGTAAATTCCACCCGAATCAAATCCCCCCAAACTTAAAATGTTGTTTGTCCTCAAACAACTAAGCACTAAAAGCAATGAGGGTGGAATGATTACAATGGAATATTCAATGCAAATCACACATGCAAAGTAATATGTAATGATATATCTTTCTCAAAGTGCATTTCTCAATGAATGTCATAGGCTCACTATTACAATCCACATTCATGGATCAAAGAATGCACAAGTACACAACACATTGTGATGGGAAACATAATCCAAATGCTCAAGTCCTCTACTCACATGATAGGGTGTTTCTCTCAAACACACAAACAAATTAAGGATATTAATGCACTCGTCAACCAAGTCATGCTATGCAATCACCATATGCTTGCCCAACTTCTACTTTCTACACACACTCAAATGCTCCACAATGTGATCAATAGGACTTAATCAAGGATGTAACATTGGCTCTTTGGACAAGGTAGGATGAATTTGGGAATTTGTGACTCTTCTAGTGGAGGACAAAACTTGTTATTTTACAATTTGTGCTTTCACTTTCAAACTTTACAAACTCCACCCTCACTTTTCATTTTCCTTTCTTTTTCAAGCATTCATCACATCATCTTTTGAACCATTTTTCTTTTCAAGCTTTTGGGGCTCTTTGTCCCTCTTTTCTTTTTCCTTGATTTTCTTTTCATCTTTCTCTTTTTCTTTCAACTTCTCCAATTTCTTTTCACCAAAGATATTCATTTAAGCACATGTTTTCCACTTTGTCTTTTATCCCCCACTAGATGTAGGTATCAAAAGGCTCAAAAAGGCTAAGTGGTTAACATTGTAGTTTGCCAAGAAAATGAGGAATTAAGCTCAAGGGGCTAACTACGGAAAATTACTTTGGTTTTGGGAAATTTTGGCTAAGTGACTCTTTTTAGAACAAGATGGCCTATATCACATCACATCATCTCACACAATCATGCTTTCAAACAAGAATTTGGGCAAGTTCTAGGATCACTAGCAATAACCTAGTCCACTCTCAAATAAAATAAACCGGATTACATGCTCGATTTAAGGCTCAATTCTCACCGGTTTATTCAATAGGACTCTCACATTCATCAACTAACTTATAACCGTTTCTTGTTGTAACTTCTTTCTTTTTGTAACCAACTTATCTTATCTTCCAAGTCAGCATATCTTCAAATAAATCTTCAGTTACGCTTCAAATAAGTCATCCAAACTTATTCTTCAAACAAACCAACTCAGCACAGTAAACTACTCTTCTTCATTTTACTGTTCTTGGTCAGTCAGCACAGTTCTTCAAAACTGTTCAGCTTCCTTCAAAAACTTCACTTGATATCTTCAATCTCTGAAATAGTCTTCTTAGTCTTCTTAGTCATCTTTAGTCTTCTGACTTCCATCTAATCTACTGTTCTAACTATTACAATGCTGAATACAATAGAATACAACTTTTACAAATATAAAACCTATCTATACATCAACTGAACTACATACAGATGAGTATAACTAAGTCCTATACTATAAGCTGTCTATACAATATTTCCATCAGCTTAGTTCTTAAACAGTTCATATATCAGATTAGTAAATCATAAGATTAGTAAACTTTAGACTTCACAATACAATAAGATCAGTAAACTTATTCCATATATTTCACATAGAACAACATATAATCACATATACCATTAACTCTAAAGTTGCTTTTGGCCATCAAAACATATAATCATCAATTAGAACATTGTTTATAGGATTCATATCCCAACAACTTTCACACTTTCCTTTTCGGGACGTCCCACAATAACTTTCACACCCTTAAAATGGAAAACCCTTTATAAACTCCACCCTCACAATATCCTCAATTTTACACAAATGCCATTATTTTTTCTTTACACATACACAAAAGTCAACTCATTCTTTACTTTATACATAAAGTTTTACAAAATTACCCCTCAAAACTCCACTCATTATTACACTTTCTTAATTTACGTGTTCACCTACCTATGAAAGTTAATACGGGACAGAGGGAGTACAATTTATTTATTTCGAATTAAATCGAGAATTTTGCGGGTTACAATCTCTAATTTGCTCCTCTAATTCTCTCTTCTTGAACTTCACTTGAACTTCTTAAGCTTTTGGAGTTGGATCCGCAGTCGAATTCTATCCGATCTTGAATTTGAGACTTTAAACGTTAATCCAAGGGCTCGACGCCGTATTTTGGATTAATCGTCAAATTTAGGGACTTTCGGGACGAACGTCGTTGAAGATCATTCTTAAATTTGAGACTTTATAACGTTAATCCAAGGACTTGACACCGTATTTTGGATTAAACGTCGATTTTCGAGACTTTTCGGAACTTTTCCGAACTTTATCAGGACTTATCCGGACTTTATCGGGACGAACGTCGTTGGAGACTGTTGAAGATCCACGAAGAACCTCCTTGAAGAAACACCAAATTGAGGGGCTTATCACCTTGATCTTCACTCGAACGCTGTTTCTCGCCGCTTTGCACGAAGGACGCCTTTGAAGCTCCTTCGACTGTTGAAGAACACTCTAAAACCTCTGCAGAGAATTTTAGAGCCTTGAATGCTTCTGACTTTTTATGATCCAAATGAGTGGAATGAGGCCCCTTTATATAGGTGTAGAATCTAGTGCTTTTATGGGCCAAATCTGATGGGTTGGAGATATTTGTGCTAAATTAGTTAAAACTTAGTCAAATTCTTATCTACAACTTGATGGTGGGCTGAATTACTTGATGGGCTCAGAATACTAGATTTGGACCCGATTTGATTTACTGGACTTTAGAGGCCCGTCTTAATTTACTGGACTTCAGAGACCCGATTTGATTTACTGGGCTTTAGAGGTCCGTTTTAATTTACTGGATTTTAGAGGATCGACTGGATTCATTGGGCTTTAGAGGTCCGACTTGATTTGTTGGGCTTTGGAGGCCCAAATTAATTGAATTTTGCTTGTTTACAAATGCCCTCTCGCATTTCGTTCACGAGAATGTTTATCTTTGATGTGGACGAATTGCGAATTACTTTCAAATGCTTTTCCACATCTAGATTTTGTATCATCGGGCTTTATGAGTTTGCCATTCTTGAGTATTCTTCGATACTTACTTTTGTATATTCGTTAAGCCAACTTATTTGAACAGCTCAATCCGAATTATGACTCTACTTAGAAATATACTAAGCTGCCTAGTACATCTTTCAAGAGGATCAAGTCATAACGTAGTTCAAATAAAATATGATTTGACATTAGGGGAGGAGGACCGTATACTCATGCGGGCCAAGAGTGACTATTCTTTAACTATTGTAAACAAAGTAAGGACTTAATTATTTAACCACTTAAAATGCATTTAGTGGAGTAAGTTAACAGTTTAACCACATATATTTACCTCTAGTGGTTGTCGTACACAGTTTAGACTCGTGCGGATCAGGAGTAATAAAAAGTTTAGACCCGTGCATCATGGAGCAATAAGTAGTTTAGACTCGTCCATCATGGAGCAACAAGCAGTTTAGGCTCATGCGTTTATGGAGCAATAAGCAGTTTAGGCTCGTGCGTTTTTGGAGCAACCAACAGTTTAGGCTCATGCGTTCTTGGAGCAATAAGCATTTTAGGTTCGTGCGTTCTTGGAGCAACAAACAATTTAGGCTCATGCGTTTATGGAGCATACTTATTTTCTTTATGCGTAGTAGCGTTTAAAAATCTTCCCGTTTACGGGACCATCTCAATCAAAATCGTCGGTTACGAACTGATCGATTGAACTCCATGTCAAGTTGTCAACGGACAACTACCAAATGGTGATTAATGTTTAATTTACTAAAACTAACTTTTGTTGCTACGCATGGCATGGCATTAAGAAGACACTAAAAACCACACCGTTTCCTAAAAAAAAAAAAAAAAAAAAACCACATACTAGTAATTAAATAATTGAGCTGATTAACCATGCTGCTGTCATTCACAAATTATTGTCAGTGATTCAAGATTTCACACCTGGACCTGGTCAAAGAAGCTCTTCAAGGTAAAAAAGGAATGATGTTATTTTCCTAAACTTATCACAGAAATGGGGAGAGAGCATTAATTAAAATGGATTTTCCCTAAACTGTTTGGGCTGAGTTTGGACAAGGAGTCATATATGCATTAGTAGCATGGGGAGTTGGGTAGAGGGACTTATTTGTACTTTTGAATAACGAGTGTTTTGACATTGAAGAGGACGTCGTTTTGTATTTTTTTTTTTTAAAGCAAGGGCTACTAATATGTAGGGACGTTGGTGTAAACACAAATTTCGTGAATTAAATATTAAAAACGCAAAAATGCGATACAATTTATTTATTTCGAATTAAATCGAGAATTTTGTGGGTTATAATCTCTAATTTGCTTCTCTAATTCTCTCTTCTTGAACTTCACTTGAACTTCTTGAGCTTTTGGAGTTGGATCCGCAGCCGAATCCAATCCGATCTTGAATTTGAAACTTTATAACGTTAATCCAAGGGCTTGACGCCGTATTTTGGATTAATCGTCAAATTTAGGAACTTTCGGGACGAACGTCGTGGAAGATTGTTCTTAAATTCGGGACTTTATAACGTTAATCCAAGGGTTTGACGTCATATTTTGGATTAAACGTCGATTTTAGAGACTTTTTCGGACTTTATTGGAACTTATTCGGACTTTATCGGGACTTATCCGAACTTTATCGGGGCGAACGCTATTGGAGACCGTTGAAGATCGACAAAGAACCTCCTTGAAGAAACGCCGAATTGAGGGGCTTATTACCTTTATATCCACTCGAACCCTGCTTCTCGCAGCTTTGCACGAACACCTTTGAAGCTCCTCTGATTGCTGAATAACACTCTAAAATCTCTACAGAGAAGCCTTGAATGCTTCTGACTTCTTATGATCCAAATGAGTGGAATGATATAGGTGTGGAACCTAGTGCTTTTATGGGTCAAATCTGATGGGCTGGAGATATTTGTGCTAAGTTTATTAAGATTTAGTCAAATTCTTATCTACAACTTCATGGTGGGCTGAATTACTTGATGGACTCAGAATACCAGATTTGGATCCGATTTGATTTACTGGACTTTAGAGGCACGTCTTGATTTACTGGACTTCAGACCCGATTTGATTTACTAGACTTTAGAGGTCCATCTTGATTTACTGGACTTTAGAGATCCAACTGAATTTGTTAGGCTTTAAAGGTACGACTTAATTTGTTGGGCTTTAAATTTTTTTCAATATATTATGTTTTATTAATTTATACTTCCTCCGTTCAACCATAAACTTCTTCTTTGTTTTTTGCACGGAAATTAAGTAATATAAAATGTATATTGGATAGTTGAGGCAGAGAGTTGTGGTGTGGGTAGAAGAAATTAAAGGTAGAGAAGAGAAAATGTAGGAATAAATAATGAATTTTGATATTTAAAGAAATAAGAAACTTATAATGTGACCTCCAAAATTGAAAAGTGAAAAGCTTCGTGGGACGGAGATAATACATTTTTTAATAACATTATATGATATTCTCAGGTTCGAAACCCCTAAGGTGCAAACAATTTCTATGGGACCATGTCCATACAGAGCGTAAAGCTCTGGCTTTAAACGGGACCCCTGCAAGTGGGCGGTGGGATTGGTCCCCCGGGATTAGTCGGTCTTAGTCCGGATACCCGATATTTCAAAAATAAAAAAAATGATATCATTATTATCACATGAATTTTTTTTACCCTCGGGACGAAATTTTGAATCCGTGGCTACTAATATGCAATTTGAACTCATAAACTTATATTTTATTTATGTTTTAGTTATGCAATGAAATTAAGGAAGATAATATTAATGATACATTTAATTAGTTTTGTTTTGGCATGGATCGATCAGCTAGCGGGGTGCTATACTGGATATAGTGAGGTCATTAATGGAGTGTTTGGCGGCGGCAACATGAACTTTTCCAACAGAAAAGGCTGGTTTGTTGGGACGGGGCAGTATCAGTGTTGCTAAATTGCTCTCCAGTAAAAGAGCCAGTACCTGCGACATTGTGGGCCTTTCTGCTGGATCTTCTTGCACGCACACCAATCCTATCTGAATGTACTTCCCCAATTCTTGCATCGGAAGACATGATTCTGCACTCAACAATATTGGATCCACTAAATCCACTTCTCGTCCCTCATTCCACATCTCCCATGCCTGCAGTGTACGTCATTATTTTAGCTACTAGTACAATTAATGGGAGGATATGTAAGAAGAGAAAAAACTAGTAGTTTTGGTTAATTAATTTGCATACATATGCTAGTAGGGTACTATGATGAGCCTGCTGTTGAGTGAGATGAAATCCCGAGTTTCGTTTTCCACTGATGATCTCCAGCAATATTACTCCGAAGCTGAACACATCTGACTTAACAGAGAATACTCCTTCCATTGCATATTCGGGAGCCATGTACCCACTGTGTATTCATTCATTTTAATTAGTCCTCTTTTTTTAATACATACATACATACTACACAGTACAGTATATGAATATGACGAATGCTTACTATGTCCCGACAACTCTTTTGGTGTTTGCCAAATTTTGGTCATGAGAGAAGATCCTAGCGAGGCCAAAATCAGATATCTTAGCTGACATGTCGACATCCAGCAGCACATTGCTGGGCTTCAAATCCCTGTGCACAATCTTAAGCCTCGACTCCTCGTGAAGATATACAAGCCCTCTTGCAATTCCATTTATAATATCCATTCGTTTCTTCCACTCAAGCAACAATCGCTTTTCACTATCTGAATTAATTTCCAAACAATGGAGTATATAAAATCACTGAATTCGTTTCTTGCAACTTTTGAACATAAGAAGATCAAGTTTAGAATATCTAACTAACCAAACAGAAAGATGTCAAGGCTTTTATTCGGGACGTATTCGTATATAAGCAGTTTTTCATTCCCCTGATCCTGCAGGCTACAACTTAGCAATCTCACCAGATTCCTGTGTTGAAGTTTTGCTATTATTTTAATCTCATTCACGAACTCTTTAGACCCCTGCCACGACCTCCTCGATAGTCTCTTTACAGCAATCTCATTCCCATCAGGCAACACACCCTGAATCGCTCACACTCACGTTATTTAATTTAGTGACACAATTAACAAAAAAGAATAGTTAATTAAGTAGTACCTTGTAAACACTTCCAAACCCACCTTGTCCGAGCTTATGTGAATCGGAGAAATTGTGTGTAGCTGCTTTTATGATAGAGAATTCCACAAAGGGCAAATCATGGGAAGAAGTTAATATGTGATCAGCTAATTCCTCTTTGGTAACAACACAAGTTATAAGGCCGGCATCATTGTCCTTCAATACACGACTTTGGCTATTCTCTTCATCTGTAACGTTGAATTTAATTTATTAAGCCAGTCGATAGATTTCAGACAATTAATTAAGCAGCAGGAGAAATCGCAAATTCATTGAAATTTGAGACTATAGGAAATTCCAACACGTACCTCGTGCTGCAGTAGTCTTTTTTTTACAAAGAGCATACAATCCACCGATTGCTACAACAAATATTATTGTTGCACAGATGGCTATAGCAACATATACCCTGACCTTACCTGCACATTAAGTTACAAGTGATGATGCTCAATGTCCAGATACTTTAAACCAAGGATGGATTTACGGATTTTAATTATAGGTAGTATTAGAGAATATTATAAAATAATATATTATAGGTAGCAATCTTTTATTTATGTTTTATATTTATTTCCTTTGTTTATCTATGTTACCCTTTCCATGTGGGCGGTCGTCGTAAAATGGGTACAGCTCAAATCGCATAGCACATGTTCTGCTCAAAACAACGCCCCCTTTTGCAGAGTTACATCCATTGAGGTCACCGAATGCTTTCTCCAAACAAGAAGTACATTCCCCAGGGTCAATGTCTCTGGTGCACTGGACCAGTCCGTAGAGGGTCTCTTCATCTGAAATCCTACGCTTTCCCGCGGCAAACATGAGCTCACTAGTTTCCGACAGAGTGGCCTTCAAATCATTTAAAGCATTGCAAAATTGAACCGGATCAGAAGCCTTATTGGACTTTGTATCCGGATAGTGTCCTGCATAGTTTGTTGGGAGGACGCTATATGAGTACTCCACCTGGCATTTCTCCACCCATATTACTGCAGCTTCTTTCCGACACCTGCTCCTCATCTCTCCGCTCGCATTCTCTATGCACCTTTTACATGCTGCTTGCGGCGTGTCTCCTCTGCACAGGGCCCGCCCGTGTACTCGATCCGACCCGTTTCCAGCTGAAGTGTTGTAAAATCCTCTGTTTTGAGGAGTTTGTGATGACAGAGATTGCAATAGGCTCTTGAGATTGTTGTCGAACGTGCTGTTGATCTCGTACGTGACGTTATTATCCGTACATGAAATTTCGATATATTGGCATGATACGGAGGAGTTTGAGACCAATAACGGGACTAAAATTATAACTAACATCATCCATGAATTTGACTCCATTATTCATGTAACTTTTTAATTGATCAAAAATAGAAATGGCCTTTGAATATTATTGATATTATGTATAGGTATACTTGGTCATGCATGCTACTAGTTTGTGATCGAGGTTGAGACTGATTTTTTTTTTTTTCCCTGCTTGACCCAATGGCAATGAATTGAGGGCCACTCAAATTGAGATTTTTTTTTTTTGATAGATAGCTAAAATTAAGAAGTTGAAAATTTCAAGAATCATAGTATATATTGACATTTGGACAATTAATCGGTGGATATATAGACAAAACGGGGTTGCTACGTACGTGCTTTGAATCTAGAATTTAATATATTCAAGAAAACTTATATAAAAGTCAAACTGTCGTCTGTTGAATCATGGAGTGATTAATTTATTATTAAATTAATATGTCTTGCTAGACTAATGTTAAAGTCGACTGTGTCTGTAATCTTCTCATAATAAGAAAACTATTAATCACCATGCATCATGATTCATAAGCTTGTGAATTTCCCATACCCATATTATATTAATTACTTCTCGTTAGAGTCTATAGCTCAGAAATTTCGTCGAAAGACTAACAATTAGTATGACTTCGACTCAATGTTTCTTTGCACTGAAATGTCAAATTGTCACCTTTAATTTAGGCTGAGATTAACACGATTGATTAGTTTACATTAAATTTCTCGTTTGACGAACCTTATAAAAATCAAATACTATTATCTAGGGATGGCAATGGGCCAGGTCGGGGCCGGGTAGTTGATTACCCGGGCCTGGCCCGTTCAAGAATAATATGCCCCAGACCCGCCCCGCGCCCCGCACGGGTCCAGAATCGTCGCCCCGCGCCCCGCCCCGCCCCGTTTTGAATAAAGAATATAATTAAAATTAACACAATAATATAATATATACAATAATAACTACTAACCGAGTAAATTAACACTTCAATTAAAATTAAACCAACAACATTTAATTAAATATAATCCAACATTCAATCCACAATTGAGTAAAGAAAAGTCTAAAAAACATTGAAATTAAAACATAACCGTAACTTAATAAAGTTTATTAAAGACAATAATCGAACTAATAAAAATGAACTTCAAATTTGCATTGAAGAAGTCTCAGCTACTTATCCAGCAATCAATAATCTTTCGAGAGTTACTCCTACAATAATAAAAAAAAATTTAAATATTTTAAATAATACTCCACAAACATATTAAGAATGAAATAACTAAAAAAAAACTAACATACCACAATCTCGATCTTCTCATCATCAGAATCGTAAAGAGTTGTCCCATATATTATGCTCGTTGAGTTCTCTGAATATAAGTAATACATATGAGTAAAGAGTCATGCCATATTAAATTATTTATACATTAAAATTAATTTTATATAATAAAAATAACTTACCTTTCTCGGAAAGTATCCAATTTTGAGCACACATTAGAGCCTCTATTGTCTTATGGTGAAGTCTACTACGATGAGGACTTATCAATCGTCCACTTGCACTGAAAGCGGACTCTGACGCAACTGTAGAGACTGGAATGGCTAAAACATCTCTTGCAATTTGATGCAAAACGGGATATTTGCCCTTATTAGACTTCCACCATGTTAAGACATCAAAATCAGAAGTCCTTGGCAAAACATCTTCATCTAAGTACATATCTAACTCAGACCTTACCTTTTTCCTTTTTCTTGTGGAAGCATATAAGTCAAATTCACAAAGTGAGAGGTCATTAGCTACATTAGTGTCAATTGAGCCACTTGCATCACCATCTAATCTCTCCTTCACCTCATATTGTACAAGCAACTCACGACACAATTCAAGAATCTTCTCCACCTCAATCTCACCGTTAGTACCATAAATCTTTCGAAAATAGTACTCTAACAAAACCATTTTATACCTAGGATCAAGCACAGTAGCCACACCCATGATGCCATGCACATCAGACCAATATTTATCAAACTTAGTCATCATTTTCATAGACATTGACTCAACAACCTTTACACCACAAATCAACCACTGGCTTAATGCAAGCTTGATCTCACAAATTTTAGGAAAATACAGATTGGCTGTGGGGTATTGGGTACCAGAGAACAACTCAGTTGCATTATAGAATATTTTAAGTTTACCACAAATTTTTTTGGTTAAATTCCACTCATCTTCACTAGGCAAACAAGTATACTTTGAATCACGGTGCTTCAAGCGAGAAAACACTTCTTTGTAATTCACAACTGTTTCTAGCATCAAATAAGTCGAGTTCCACCGAGTTTTACAATCAAGTAAGAGTTTTTTACCAAGATGTATGCGAAGTTGACGAGCTGTATCCTCAAACTTCTCCCATCTTTTAGGTGTCCCCGACCAATATGACACACTATCCCTCACTTTATCGATCGCCCCTTCAATAATGTCCAATCCATCTTTCACGATCAAGTTCAATATATGTGCACAACATCGCATGTGTAGTAATCTTCCCTTAATCAACATAGAATCTACATTAAGCTTCTCCAACAAGTGTCTGATCATTGCATCATTAGTCGTACAATTATCCAATGTTATTGTGGATAACTTACGATCTATGTTCCAATCTAAGAAGCACTCAATCAAAGCTTCACATAAATTTTCACTTGTATGTGGACATGGCACATAAACAAACCTACAAAAGAAATTTAAAGTTATATAAATTTCATTAGTAAAATTGCATGAGTACTCCAATATTATAAATTTATACCTAATGATTCGGCTTTGCAGCTTCCACTTGTTGTCAATATAGTGTGCAGTAACAACCATAAATCCTTTCTTTTGATATGTAGATGTCCACATGTCTGTTGTGATTGCAATTCGGCTTTCACAACTTTCAAAGTTGTGCATCACAACCTCCTTCAAATCATCGTACAGCTTTAAACAATCGTTCTTCATTGTGTTCCTTGACACCAACTTAAAGCAAGGGTTCAAGGACATAACAAACTCCATAAACCCTTCATGTTCTACTATTTTCAAAGGGTACTCATGCATGATGACCATCTTTGCAAGTATTTTACGGGAAGAGTCTTGATCAAAATTATAAGGAGAAAGTTGTATTTTTCCCTTATTTGTGTTGACTTGCAAGAGTTGTTGTTTTATGTCCTTCATTTTTCTTTTTGGACATCTTTCAAAGTGTTTTTTCAAATGACTAGTGCCTTGGCTTGGATCACCTAACAATAATCGTTCACAATAGTTGCACTTAGCCTTTAGCATTCCATCAACCGTCACTCTCTCAAAATGATTCCATACTTTAGATCTGGCTTTTCCAGCTGCCCCACCCTTTTTCTTTGATTTTATGTCAGTATCAATATTTTCATCGGTGCCCAAGAGAGTGGCATCTTGAGAGTCGGACAAATTTGCAGCTGGAAGATTAATGGGAGGTGGTGCCATTATATTAGACTGTGGTGGAGATGCAATCACTGGTGATATTTCTACATTTGAATTTACAAAATCTCCTTGATCACAATTATCAGCCATTATATTAAATCTGCAACAGCAGAATGTAAAATAAATTGAAAAAATAAATCAGCAACCAATGTTAATTATATAGTGCAAAAGGAGAATGTAAAATAAATTGAAAAAATTAAAATTAAAATTACAATACATACTACATAAATAAAAAATTAAAATTAATGACATCAGGAAACATACTTACTGCTATTCTAAGAAAAAAGGCATGTATATTCCAAAAGTTATACTTGCGAAACATATATGTATACTATTGTCTAACTCATGTCCATAGATAATTAGATATGTTAAACATTACAATACATAATATAAATAATTGACCGATTACATTCACTGTTAGATACAAAAAATTTCAGAATATAAAATAAATATATAAACATGGGATGGGATATTCATATGAAAATTCATACAAAATTTACCTTAGACGTGACGTAAAGCGGCGGCGGCGGCAATAGAACAGTGACGACTCTTCTCTACTCTTCACCTCTTCTCAAAATCTCCAGTCTCCACAATCCACGGCTTTCACGCTCAAAAAAATAAGAAACTGGTTGATTTAAAAAAAATTGAAATTGGGAATGATGGATTGACGTGCAAATATGACTATATGTAATATATAGTATATATTGTCATTCCTTAATTTATTAATAATTTAATACATATATAGAAAAGCTAAAGAGTCGTGCCTATTGGGATTCCTTAATTTAAGGAATCTATATTTAAAAACTTAAAGAAAAGAAGGTAAAGAGACGTGCAAATTATGGAAAATAATATATTAGTCAAATTTTCCTTAAGTTTATTAATACGTATAGATATTAGTCAAACTTTCAAATCTGCTTACATATTTATTAATGCGGGTCGGGTCGGGGCCCCGCGGGTCTGATATAAAACCCAGACCCGATTTATTTACATACGGGTCGGGGCCGGCCCGACCCGTTTTTTATACGGAGCGGGTCCGACCTGGCCCAAATCTCACGGGGCAGGGCGGGTACCCACGGATCGGGTCAATACTGTCATCCCTACTATTATCTAAGATTTAATAGTCTAGTAGTACTCTCAAATCCATAATTTCACAAGAAAAGATTTACTTACTTTCACATTTTAACCAATGCCTTAACACAAATACTGTTGTGTAACAGTTACATGCATGTAACTAGTTACTATTTAATACAGTTTTTTAAACGGGTGAATGTTACTAATGAGTTATGACAAATACGATATAATATTAGTTTAAATACAGTATAATATTAGTTCAAATACAACATAGTATTAGCTCACATATGATATAGTGTTAGTTCAAATATTAAATAGAAACAAGTTACATGTATGTAACTGGTATACAAGAGTGTAACCCCTGCCTTAATCAACATATCGAAAAAAAAAGGGGAAATTTTAAGGAATAAGTCAAAAATATCTACGTATTTATTGTATATATTTTTTCCTTTATTTTTGTAATTATGTTACCTTGTAAAACATCATTATATATACAATTCATATCCCCTCACCAAAATTAATGGTGATCAAATTCATTGTTAACATGGTATCATCTTTCCTTCGATTCTAAATTTTCATTCCCCACCGCCCTCACGACATCCCTCTTCCCTCTCTGACGAGCCGGTCCCTCTCGTCCCCTTTTCGCCTTGTCGAGCTTGTCCCCCTCGATCTCTCTTCAAATGGCCGATTCTGCCATACCCATGAATGTCTTGATTCATATGGTCACTGTGAAGTTGACCTCCACAAATTATCTCTTGTGGAAGAAGCAGGTCCACCGTCGCTTCTCTGCGCCAATTTCTTAGGCTTTGATGATGGATCCACCGTCGCTTCTCCTGCCCTCGCCGACGGTGCCACTAATCCGGCATATACCCTGTGGCATGCCAAGGATCAGAGAGTCTTTGGTCCCCTTCTCTCCTCTCTCACTAAAGAATCTCTTTCTTAAGTGATCGACTATGACTCCTCCCGAGATGCTTGGGTTGCTCGATCTTGAGGCTGCCTTCAGCCACTCTTCCCAATCTCGCACAACCCAACTGCGTAAGGAACTTCTTCTCCTCAAGCGCAACGATCTCTCCGCTGCAGAATATGGTCGCAAGTTCAAGCTCATTTGCGATCAACTGACTGCTATCGGCAAACCCGTTAACGACTCTGACAAATCTCATTGGTTCCTACGGGGTCTAGGTCCTCACTTTGGAGGTTTCTCGAACACTCGTATGGCACTTACTCCAGTCCCGGGCTTCCGTGATCTCCTTCATCAGACAATTGCGTTTGAAATCATGAATAAACCTGTCGAGCCCGTCCTGCCTCCTTCTGCTTTCGTCGCCCATGATCATCCTCGCCATTCATCGCAGCCCCGTGGCCACTTCAACCACCGTGGTGGCGGCTCCTTGTCTCAAAAGGGTGGTCGTAATGGCTCAGGCTGCGGAGACCGAAAGCCTTATGTTCCTCGCTGTCAGATTTATAAGAGCGAGCACTACGCTAACAGGTGTCCGAGTCGTTATGCTCGTAAGTCCGACCAATCTGCCGATCAACCTGCTGCTCATCTGGCTCAGGCGTTTCACTCTACTTACTCGCTCAACTCGCCTACCGCCTCTGATTGTATGTTGACACTAGGGCGTCTGTCCACATGACTTCTCGCCCAACTGATCTGGATTCCTACTTGCCTTACTCCGGTAAAGGCAAAGTGATTATCGGTAACGGTTCTACTTTACCTATTTCGCATGTTGGCTCTCGCTCACTTTCTCGTAATGTTCAGCTTCGTGATGTGCTTGTTGTGCCCGACATTAAGAAGAATCTTTTGTCTATCAGCAAGCTTACTTTTGACTTGCATGTTAATGTTACTTTTTCTGATCAATCATTTCAAATTCAGAAGCGGAGCACCAAGTAAGTGGTCGCTCGGGGTAGATGTGAGCAATGCCTTTATGTTTTGGACTATGTTCTTCCAGCTTTTGTTGCGACTGTTCGTTCTACTATTTCGAAGGCCTCTTTTAATTTATGACATTTACGTTTGAGGCATGTCCCATTCGATACCTTATAATATTTACATAAACTATGAGTTATTTTTGTTACTTAAATAGTACCGAATCATGTTGTTTGCTCTTCTTATCAGTTGGCCAAGAGCAAGCGCTTATCTTTTAATGTTAATGAGAAACGTGCTTTTAATTGTTCTTGATTTGGTGCATTGTGATTTATGGGGACCTGCTCCTGTTTCTACTTCAGAAAGGTATCGTTATTACGCTGTGTTTATTGATGATTTCTTTTGCTTCTTGATTCGGGTGGAATTTACGCATTTTAGGGGCACATGTGAAGTGTATTTTGATGTGGATTTCATTGATTTATGCATTGGATATGATTGTTTTAACCAAAATGAGAGAAAGGTATTGTTTTGTCGATTTTATAGGTAAAACGATGGAATTTGGAGCAAAACACATACCACAAGTGATCGGATCGAAAAGAGGAGCGCATCATTGGATCCGGCTCGAAAAATGGAGTGGAATAGGCAAAAGAATCGAGTCAATCGGAGGTCGGAAGCTCGAGAAACAGAGGGACGAAGTTGGAGGACGAAAACGACACATGGAGCCAAGCCGAATGTTTGGCCCGGCCGGGCCACATGACTCGCCCGGCCGGGCGGCCGAGCAACATAAATTGGCCAAAGACGAAACTTCGGCCCGGCCGAGCGGCACCACTCGCCCGGCCGGGCGGCCGAATGCCCAGCCGACCTCCCCCATTTACGAAACTTCCGCCCGGCCAGGCGGCATCACTTGCCCGGCCGGGCCACATGCCCCCTGTTCCAATATTGCTTGGCCGACCACTCCGCCCGGCCGGGCCACTTCCCCACCCGGCCGAGCCACCTTATTTTCGGTGCCAAACGCGTGATTTCTCCATTTTTTAGGGATCTACTTGCAAATATCACACCCAAACCCTACCCCAACACTATAAATACCTCCATTCTTGAATTGCACACCATCTTACCCCTTTCTCAAGAACTCTTCACACATTTACACACATTTGGAGGTGTTTGGCCATAATTTCTTCATCTCTCCACCAAATCATGCAAGGAAGGAGGCATTAGCTTGGGAATTTCATTTCCTACCACATCCTAGACTAAGCTTTCTCTTTCTTTTCCTTTTTATTTAATTATTTCATTTGGAATTTGTGATTTGATTATGTATTTGAGTAGCTAAACAACTTTGTGGTTCTAAGGCATTGTAAGACTTGGATTGATGTTTATGAGTAATTTCTTGCTTTAATTGGTGTTTATCTCGTATTTGCATATTTAATTATCCATTGTAAAGCATGTTGTTAATGGCCATAATGATTTGCTTGATCTATTGTTAATTGGGGTAGTATCGAGAGATTTATTCCATTTAATCGTATGCGAATATGCAACCCGGTATTATTATGATCTCGGGAGAGGATTAATTATCGGAGAGGGAATCGAATGATCTTAGGAGCTCTTTTAGATGGTGTAATATTTGTGATGTAGACATACGAGCTTATATTACATTGCGTCTTTGAATTAATTTGTATCGGGAGATCGATTAGTTCTTTTTGTGTGATCACCTTATACGGGATAACCTTAATGGCCCTTTAAACGAGATAACATTCATAAACGGACGTCTAAGCACTACAATTGCCTTGGAACCCACTTTTTCTCTTTGAGTTACATCCGTTTCACTTTCGTTTTACTTATTTGCTTGGTATTTGATCGATTTCATCTTTGCTCTTTGTTGCTTATTCGTGACACTTGGTAGGTAACTTTAGAGTCAAACATTTATTCAAAATTTCGATCACGTCTATTTAGAATTCGACTAGCAAACTCCACTTTTACGCCTTAACCTCCCTGTGGGATCGACCTCGTGCTTATCGCGCTACAATAGACGCCGTATACTTGCGGTTGTTTATTTAGTGTTGCATAACGCGTGAATCAAGTTTATGGCGCCGCTGCCGGGGAGTTTTTTATAAGCTCTAGAGTGTAGGCTAGGAGAGTTTTAGTTTAGACAATTTATTTGCTTTCTTTATTTGCAAAAATCCAAAAATATTTGTGTTTGTTACTTTGAGCTTATTTGCAATTCTCACTCTCGGTTGTTCTTATGATAGACATGGTTTATGATCACGCGATCTAGAAGGAATCACCAAGAAGTTCTACCTTTAGATCCGGAGATTGAGTCCAATTGTCGAAGAAGGAACGCCGAAAGGAGAAGACTAGAGTTGGAAAGAATGAATCGAAGGGAGAATCCGGTTGTAGAAGAAGTCGAAGAGGAAATTGAGAATCAAGGGCCTAATATAGAGGAAAGAGATGATAGACCAAGGGTGAATGAGGAACATAGACCCCAAAGAGTTTTGAGGGATCACTTTCGTCCCATTCCAAGGCCCTATGGAGGAGCGGGTAGGGAACCCATTGACGCTCATAACTTTGAGCTCAAACCGGCATTGATCATGATGGTTCAAAACAACTAATTTGGAGGGTTGTCAAAGGAGGATCCTAACCTCCATTTATCTCAATTCTTAGAGATAAGTGGAACGGTTAAGATCAATCGTGTCCCTCAAGATTACATCCGTCTCCAATTGTTCCCATTCTCACTCCGTGATCGTGCAAAGCAATGGTACATGTCTCTTGATTTAAGGACGATTGAGAATTGGGCCGACCTTGTTGATGCCTTTCTTATGAAGTATTTTCCTCCAAGCAAGACCATCAAGATACGAGGGGAGATCTCCTCATTTATGCAAGATGATGATGAGTCATTAGCCGAGGCTTGGGAGCGCTTCAAGGATTTGATAAGAAGTTGTCCTCAACATGGGTTCTCGAGAGACCAATTGATTTGTTACTTCTACAATGGGATGGACCATCGAACGAGAGGGATGGTGGATGCCTCGGCCGGTGGAGGTTCTTTATTGGGAAAGACGACGGATGAGGGTTATGTGCTTTTGGAAGAAATGGCTAAGAATGGTAATCAATGGCCATCCGAACGAAGGCAAAATCGAAGAGTAGCTTCCACTCAAAATTCGGAAGAAAGTGTCAACTTATCCAACAAAGTGGATAAGCTAATCTCTTTGATGACGGCCAAAGCACTTGTGGAGCCCAATAATGATCAATATGAAGAGGCCCATTTCATGAACAACCAACGGGATCGTCATTTTCGAGAGAGAGGTTGGGGAGAAAGACAAACTCATGGGAACTATCACCCCCCTAACCCGAATCATTACCATCCCGGATTGAGGCAACATGAGAATTTCTCCTATGCCAACACAAGGAATGCTATCATCCCACCTCCAAATTTCAATGCTAGAGATGGAGTTATTGTGGAGCCTTCATCAAAGCCATCAATGGAGGATATGTTTGGTACGTTTATGGGGGAAACCACGAAATTTATGAGAGAAACTAGGGAGAATGCAAACAAGACTTGGCAAAGAATTGATGAGCAAGGAGAAATGATCAAGAATGTGGTAAACAATATGAAAGCCATGGAAAAGCAAATGAGCCAACTTGCTAATGCTATTGGAAAGCAACACGTTCCGGGGCAATTCCCCTCTAACACGGAGCTAAACCCCAAGGAGCAATGCAACTCAATTAAGTTGAGGAGTGGCACAAGCTATGAAGGCCCTATGATACCAAAGGAAGATGGTGAAGAGGAACAACAAGGAAGGAAGGTTGAAGAGAAAGATTTTGAGAAGGAGAAAACAAGTGAGAAAGAGAATGATGCACATAAGCCTCCATCTCCACACAAGCCTCCACTCCCATACCCTCAACGACTCAAGAAGACGAGTTTGGATGCAAAGTTCATCAAATTCTTGGAGATGTTCAAAAAGATACACATCAACATCCCATTTGCGGAGGCTCTTGAGCAAATGCCTCATTATGCCAAATTTTTGAAGGAGATTATGTCCAACAAAAGAAGGATGGTAGAATTTGAAACCGTGAACCTCACCGAAGAGTGTAGTGCCATCATCCAAGCTAAGCTACCTCCAAAGCTTAGAGATCCCGGTTCATTTACATTGCCTTGTGTGATTGGCAAAGAGGGAACCTATCGTGCTTTGTGTGATCTTGGAGCGAGCATAAACCTCATGCCATTATCACTTTTCAAATCACTTGGCTTGGGAAAATTGACGCCTACTACCATGAATCTTCAATTGGCGGATCGCTCCATAGTTTATCCCTTGGGAACGGTTGAGGATGTGCTTGTCAAAGTTAGGAAATTCATATTTCCGGTTGATTTTGTGGTACTTGATATGGAGGAAGATAGGGAAATCCCCTTGATCTTAGGAAGACCGTTTCTAGCAACGGGTGGAGCCGTCATCAACGTACGAAACGGAGAGCTTGAATTACATGTTGGTGAGGAAAAAGTCTCATTCAACATCTACAAGGCCGTTAGATTTCGTGATGATGAAGATGAGGAGGAAGAGTATGTGTATTCCGAGAGAGATCCTTATTCAAGGCTCATGGAAGATAAGGTGGAAGGAGAGCCCAAAATCAATGTTATGGAAGAGAACCCCAAGATGGAAGACAAGGAAGTAGAGATGGGTAAGAAGGCCAAGTTTGGGGGAGTTTTTTTTAAAAACTCCCCCAAATCAAGAAAAGCTACTTGTGCAAGCTTGGGAGTGAATGAGGCATCAACCTCATATGACATGATTGAAGAGCCGGATGGAGTGGCTAGTGGGTGTTTTGATGGACTTAAGAAAGTTGCATGGGCCAAGAAGGTCAAAAGCAAGAAGGGTGACAAGGGGGTGACTTGATATTCCCCTCAAGGAGAACCGTCCGGCATAGGACGTTAAAAATAGCGCTTCTTGGGAGGCAACCCAAGGTTTTATTGTTTTCTTGATTTTATTGTTTTGATAGTGTTGATAGCTTGGTTTACTTTGTAGGTATGGATGAAGAGTACTATGGATAGCAAGTCTTGGAGAATGAAGAAGAAGCAAAGCCAACTTTGGAGTGGAGGAAGCAAGTGTTGCAATGGTGATCTTTGGAAAAAGCATTGGATGTGCAAGGAGGGAGGTAACAACTTGTAGCCCCAAACTTAGAATTTATACATAGTAAAATTCTAAGTTTGGGGGAGTTATTTTTCTTTTATTTTCCTACTAGTTGTTACCCTTGCACCGGTTCGTCATTCTACTTGTGTCACATTTTGCACCGGCGCACACTTGGCTTTCACATGCTTAGGTTGTTTGAGTTGGTCTTGATCATATGTTGGGTAGTGGACAATTGGTGAAATGTGAGCATGAATAATCATTGGAATCCATTGTTGAGTGGTTGTGGTGATGTCAATTTGCTTTGAATGTAGGCATGCTTGGTGTTGGATATAGTATCATGATTGTGTTCATATTTGTGATCTTTGATAGCATGGATGCATAATGTGTTGTTGCTTGGGAACATTTGATGAATGTAAGAGTCCTATTGAATAAACCGGTGAGAATTGAGCCTTAAATCGAGCATGTAATCCGGTTTAGTTCATTTGAGAGTGGACTAGGTTATTGCTAGTGATCCTAGAACTTGCCCAAGTTCTTGTTTGAAAGCATGATTGTGTGAAATGATGTGATGTGATATAGGCCATCTTGTTCTAAAAGAGTCACTTAGCCAAAATTTCCCAAAACCGAAGTAATTTTCCGTAGTTAGCCCCTTGAGCTTAATTCCTCATTTTCTTGGCAAACTACAATGTTAACCACTTAGCCTTTTTGAGCCTTTGATTCCTATATCTAGTGGGGGATAAAAGACAAAGTGGAAAACATGTGCTTGAATGAATATCTTTGGTGAAAAGGAGAAATTGGAGAAGTTGAAAGAAAAAGAGAAAGATGAAAAGAAAATCAAGGAAAAGAAAAGAGGGACAAAGAGCCCCAAAAGCTTGAAAAGAAAAAATGGTTCAAAAGATGAGGTGATGAATGCTTGAAAAAGAATGGAAAAAGAAAAAGTGAGGATAGAGTTTGTAAACTTTGAAAGTAAAAGCACAAATTGTACAAAAGCAAGCTTTGTCCTCCACTAGAAGAGTTACAATTCCCAAATTCATCCTACCTTGTCCAAAGAGCCAATGTTACATCCTTGATTAAGTCCTATTGATCACATTGTTGAGCATTTGAGTGTGTGTAGAGAGTAGAAGTTGGGCAAGCATATGGTGATTGCATAGCATGACTTGGTTGATGAGTGCATTAATATCCTTAATTTGTTTGTGTGTTTGAGAGAAACACTCCATCATGTGAGTAGAGGACTTGAGCATTTGGATTATGTCTCCCATCACAATGTGTTGTGTACTTGTGCATTCTTTGATTTGTGAATGTGGATTGCAATAGTGAGCCTATAACTTTCATTGAGAAGTGCACTTGGAGAAAGAGATATCATTGCATCTTACTTTGCATGTGTGATTTGCATTGAATATTCCATTGTGATCATTCCACCCTCATTGCTTTAAGTGCTTAGTTGTTTGAGGACAAACAACATTTTAAGTTTGGGGGAGTTTGATTCGGGTGGAATTTACGCATTTTAGGGGCACATGTGAAGTGTATTTTGATGTGGATTTCATTGATTTATGCATTGGATATGATTGTTTTAACCAAAATGAGAGAAAGGTATTGTTTTGTCGATTTTATAGGTAAAACGATGGAATTTGGAGCAAAACACATACCACAAGTGATCGGATCGAAAAGAGGAGCGCATCATTGGATCCGGCTCGAAAAATGGAGTGGAATAGGCAAAAGAATCGAGTCAATCGGAGGTCGGAAGCTCGAGAAACAGAGGGACGAAGTTGGAGGACGAAAACGACACATGGAGCCAAGCCGAATGTTTGGCCCGGCCGGGCCACATGACTCGCCCGGCCGGGCGGCCGAGCAACATAAATTGGCCAAAGACGAAACTTCGGCCCGGCCGAGCGGCACCACTCGCCCGGCCGGGCGGCCGAATGCCCAGCCGACCTCCCCCATTTACGAAACTTCCGCCCGGCCAGGCGGCATCACTCGCCCGGCCGGGCCACATGCCCCCTGTTCCAATATTGCTTGGCCGACCACTCCGCCCGGCCGGGCCACTTCCCCACCCGGCCGGGCCACCTCATTTTCGGTGCCAAACGCGTGATTTCTCCATTTTTGAGGGATCTACTTGCAAATATCACACCCAAACCCTACCCCAACACTATAAATACCTCCATTCTTGAATTGCACACCATCTTACCCCTTTCTCAAGAACTCTTCACACATTTACACACATTTGGAGGTGTTTGGCCATAATTTCTTCATCTCTCCACCAAATCATGCAAGGAAGGAGGCATTAGCTTGGGAATTTCATTTCCTACCACATCCTAGACTAAGCTTTCTCTTTCTTTTCCTTTTTATTTAATTATTTCATTTGGAATTTGTGATTTGATTATGTATTTGAGTAGCTAAACAACTTTGTGGTTCTAAGGCATTGTAAGACTTGGATTGATGTTTATGAGTAATTTCTTGCTTTAATTGGTGTTTATCTCGTATTTGCATATTTAATTATCCATTGTAAAGCATGTTGTTAATGGCCATAATGATTTGCTTGATCTATTGTTAATTGGGGTAGTATCGAGAGATTTATTCCATTTAATCGTATGCGAATATGCAACCCGGTATTATTATGATCTCGGGAGAGGATTAATTATCGGAGAGGGAATCGAATGATCTTAGGAGCTCTTTTAGATGGTGTAATATTTGTGATGTAGACATACGAGCTTATATTACATTGCGTCTTTGGATTAATTTGTATCGGGAGATCGATTAGTTCTTTTTGTGTGATCACCTTATACGGGATAACCTTAATGGCCCTTTAAACGAGATAACATTCATAAACGGACGTCTAAGCACTACAATTGCCTTGGAACCCACTTTTTCTCTTTGAGTTACATCCGTTTCACTTTCGTTTTACTTATTTGCTTGGTATTTGATCGATTTCATCTTTGCTCTTTGTTGCTTATTCGTGACACTTGGTAGGTAACTTTAGAGTCAAACATTTATTCAAAATTTCGATCACGTCTATTTAGAATTCGACTAGCAAACTCCACTTTTACGCCTTAACCTCCCTGTGGGATCGACCTCGTGCTTATCGCGCTACAATAGACGCCGTATACTTGCGGTTGTTTATTTAGTGTTGCATAACGCGTGAATCACTTCTCTTGAATTTATCCTTTACATGCAAATAGTGATTTGGTTTGACAAGTTTGTATGCAATCATTTCTCTTCCCCTATGAAGGTTTTCCAGAGTGACGGAGGTACAGAGTTTGTTAACTCTTGGGTCTCTAGTTTCATGCGAGCACATGAGATTCTTCATCGGCTATCTTGCCCGTATACCCCTCAGCAGAATGGCAAGGCTGAGCGCAAATATCGACACATCACAGAGACAAACTTATCTATGATGTTTGATGCCAATCCACATGTGATGTATGAACAATGACAGTTGTGTACCATAGTCAGTAGCTAGATATGGATAAGGGGGCATAGAATACATATGGTGAGCTACAACAATGATTAACGAGCCCAACATGGATAGGTTAAGAGATAATTGAGCATGCTATGACGTTGTTAGAATCTCATATAGGCCTTTATGACCCTGGCTTGTAAATTGACCTTTATGAGCTTGTAAAATACTCCCTCCGTCCACAAAAAGTAGTCTCATTTGCCTTATATTCTTTGTCCACCGAATGTAGTCCCATACACTTTATGAAAACTATCACCCTTCAACCATCACTTAATTACTCAATTTGTCATCAACTTTATTCACAAACAATCATTTTATTTACAATGGACCCCACAATACCCTATAATACCCTTACTTTATTTACTTTATCTACATTTTTCTTAAAACTTGTGCCCCTCCACCATGGGACTACATTTGGTGGATGGAGGGAGTATATTTTAGTCCATGACCAATGCCCCAGTTGGTCCTATACATGTGACCTGCTATCAGGAACAAAATAGCAATAGCTAAATGATGGTGCGCAATATCGGTCAACCACATACCTCCAGTTACTGAATCTAATCCTCCACGAAAAGTAAGAAATTCGACATATTTTGACCAATTCAAGGTGAAAAACGAGGTTACTCCCTCGGTAAAACTCGAATAAAATTGGGCCAAAATATCGCAATTCAAGATAAATTCATGAGGAAGCGGTATCTCTCTAGAATCTACTCCGACGTTTAGAAATTAGTCAATTGGTAAAGATATATGTACTTGATGCCCCATCCAAAAGAGAGACCCAAGTTATTATTATTATTCCCATGCCCTTGTTGGTTATCTCATTACCTGGAATTTCCAATATGTGTCCTAGATTTTTCAAATATTGTCGTAGATTTCTTCCGCGAAATTCATGCATTTTAAATAGCATTTGAGACCACTAGATGATCAAGCGTGAGAATTGAAGAAAGCAAAGGCAGTACACAAGATTGAATAGTCAATACATCCCCAAATACTAACCGTCAACTAAGGGAGCATTTTATTTAAATTATTTAAATACTAACCATCATGAATTATAATGTGTCTTGCTCTAATATTGAAATAATTGAGGATAGATGATTGTTAAGTGATGTTAGAACCTCAAGAAACTTAGAAACAAAAAAAAAACTAATAATAAATTCAATGAACACATGATTTACGTGGTTTATTGATAATGATCTATATATATTCATGGAGGATCAAGACGATAATTCACTGTATACGAAGCTCTCAATTCTTCATAATCAATCAAATTAAAGTTTCTTTTATTTTTTCTTAGAACTCTAATTCTACACTTAAGGTTTAATATAATGTGTTACAACTTTCTACAATAACAAGTTATATATGGATTTGATTCAGTTACAAACTCCCTCTCTAGGACAGAGGAATTTGCAGTCCTAAGTGTGAACATATTTTTTTTTTAAAATGTAACGAGTATATTTTGAACAGTAGTTTTGTAATTTTTTTTAAATAAAATAAGAAAAAAATAAATTGAGTGTATGCGTGTGTCCCAAAAGTAAGGACATACGAATAAATATGTATATATTTTGAAGTGAATGGTTATGAAGATATTTTTAATATGACAAATGTGCAAATTTTTATGGGACAAATGCAGTATAATCTAACTTCAACCGTATTTGGGATCAATTACTTACCCTTGAAAATGACTAATTCAGTTTGTAACCACCGAAACAGAAAACAATTGTAAATTTTTTATCTTTCTAACAAATTGAAACTTTAACAACTCCGCTGAACAACTCCCAAGAGCCAAAGCTACTGAGCTAACTCTTTCGAGAGTTTCTCCACTAAGCTGAGACTTTCTCTACTCCATTGAAGAAAAATGATTATAAGTGGAAAGATAGTCAATCAAAATGAAGTAATGAGTAACTTAATTTGAGTCCCACTCCATACAAAGTATGATAAATGTGAATTGATCATCTTTT
Organism: Galeopsis tetrahit; assembly: GCA_963675135.1. Taxonomy (NCBI): domain Eukaryota; kingdom Viridiplantae; phylum Streptophyta; class Magnoliopsida; order Lamiales; family Lamiaceae; genus Galeopsis; species Galeopsis tetrahit. Next base: position 76,710,286 of record OY776123.1, read on the forward strand.
ATTCTAATTAATTACTGTGCTATAAATAACTTACACACACTCTCATTAAGAATTTTGTACCAAGCACTCTTAATCCTGTAGGCAATTTATCGACACTTTTGATAACAACAGTATAAAGATGGAGATCTAATATACGGAAAAAATAATACTCCTTTCGTATCAAAATTATTTGCACGCGTGCAATGACAAAAAAAATTAGAGCGGTTTAGTGAGATTTAAAGAGGATTTAGTGAGTTGTGATGTCAAATGTGGGATAATAATTTTGTGTATTATTTTCATATGGAGAGTGTACAAACAAACAATCAATCGTGGAATAGAACTAGTCCAGGGATACAGAGGTACGAAGGAGGAACCATACAATTAGATGCTGATAGGCTCAGCTCGCCATTATTAAGCTGCAATGTGACAAGAACAATTGACAAGGAGAATGTTGGAGGGCTATCTATCGTGGTAATAGATCAGACACTGTCAAGTTATTAATAGAAAGACGGTTAAAACATGTTTGGTAGTCATGATGAATGAAGGTAAAAGCCGGTCTTTCAGGCTGAGAAGGAGCAACGGTATTATCTCTATTCAGCATTAGGACAATAGATGACATTGAGGGCCGCTCACTTGCATCTTCTTGGACACAGAGTAGCCCAATTTGCAAACACCGCAAAAATTCTTCTTCCAAAGGACACGAATCTGCCAATAACGGGTCCATCAGCTCCAACCCCTTGCCCTCGTTCCACAACTTCCATGCCTGCCAAATTTTCTTATTTTGAGGCATGTATAAAAAACTTATGTGAATCAGGTTTATACAAGTTTTTGTCATTAAACTTACATATGCTAGGAGGCTGGAACCCAGTCCGGTAACATGGAATCCAGCATTTCTCCTTGCTGTTATGATCTCGAGCAACAGAACACCAAAGCTATAAACATCGGATTTGATGGAGTAAACTCCCTCCATTGCAAACTCCGGAGCCATATACCCACTATTGCCAAGAACAACATCAGATTCATATACTAAATGAAATTTATTTTGTTCAATGATGCATGTGATTGTGAATGAACTTACTACGTCCCCACAATCTTTGCAGTGTTGGCTTCACCATCATTGCCCCCAAATATCCTCGCCATTCCAAAGTCGGAAATCTTGGGGTTCATGAGGGCATCCAGTAACACGTTGCTCGGTTTCAGGTCCCTATGGATGATTTTAAGTCGAGAATCCTGGTGAAGATATAGCATTCCTCGTGAAATACCCTTAATAATATTTATACGCGTGCTCCAATTTAGCTGAATCTGGACAAACATCAATTGAATATTGTGACATATATTCATTCATCCTGGCAGGAAAAGAAAAAGGATAATTTGTACAAACCAGAGAGGTATCCATCTAGGCTGCTATTAGGCATGTATTCGTAGATCAACACCTTTTCTTCGCCCTGAACGGAGAAGCCCAGAAGCTTGACAAGATTTACATGCTGAAGCTTATGTATTAACAGAACTTCATTAACAAATTCATCTGAACCTTGCTCGGAGTTGATAGACATCCTCTTAACAGCTATTTCTTGTCCATCAGGTAATATGCCCTTAAAAACTGGACCAAAACCCCCTTCTCCGAGCTTGTTAAAATCTGAGAAGTTATCAGTGGCTTCTGCTATTGTTTTCATCTCAATAAATGGATATTCCAGAGGATCCAAGCTGCGTTGCTGCCCGAAACCTGCTCCTGCTAAATTCAAATCATCTCGGCCCTGTATTTTCATATCTTGATTACCTGAAAAAGCAACTGTATTACCTCTCCAAGTAATAGAAATCATATAACTGCAGGTTAACATATATAACTATTACATCTTGTTTGGTTACGCGTCCTAATGTAAAAAAGGCGACAGCCGAGAGCCAACAGTGCTGCGATTCCCGAACCTAATGCAATAACAGCAATCTTCCAGTTGCCAATTTGTTTCCCAGCTTCTGAAATGAATAATTAAAACTCAAATATTCCATATGATTACATTCAAATAAACAGAACAGAAGCAAATTAACTTAACTTACTTGGCTCCGAAATCTGGTTTGTCTGGGAATTATTAGATTCATTCTGGCCTTCATAAAAAAGGTAGAGCTCATACCTCAAGAAGCAGCTGCGGCTAAGAAGCCTGCCTCCTCGTAAAAAGTAGTAGTAATTGAGAATATCTCGTATGGCATATTTTAGACATGTACTGCAATTACTGGGAGACAAGTCTTTGGAACACTGGACAAACACATATAATGTGTCGTTGCCCGTAAGAGGCGTTGAACCCGAAGAGTGCATATCAGATGAAGGATGAAAGGCTGCTAGCATGGTGTGATGATGCAGAGTTTGATTCACAACTGATCTGAATGTTTCGGGGTCTGAGATTCTTTTCTTGTTATACAATGGAATGTTTCCTGTGACGTTCAACTGGCCAAAGAAATTCTGAGTGGAATAACGAAAGAGGCAATACTCGTCCCATACTACAGCCTCGTATTTGTGATTACAAAGCTTTAGAATGTTTTGTGGCAATGATTGTCGGATGCATGTTTGGCATTCATCCTCAGGGGAGTATGAGTAGCATAGAAAGAGAGCATAGAGTCTGTTTGTTTGTGTTCCGATGGAGGTGTTACTAAACATGGGGACGGGAGCAGGAGTGGACGACATGGAGAGTAGGAGATTGTCGAAAGTGGGTTCGTACGGGCTGTTATCGGCAAATTTAGGCGAATCGCATAGCCTGAAAGGGGGTTCTGGATGAGAAATGTCATGATGAATCACTGAAAAGAGAGAATAAAGCAAGAAGAGACTCATTGTACGTAGTAGTTTTAATTATGATTCTATGAAGAAGTTACATTATTTGCCTTTTCCTCATTTAGTATGTATGAATGACAAGTTGTTACAGCTTACAGAGAGAGAGAGAGATACGAACATTCAACTCAAATCCTCTGCAATTTGTTTGACAAAAATCTGAGACAGGAACATCAAAGTCTTTTAAACAGTCAATCATAATTTTATTGGATTAAATGAATGTGGTTTCCTGGAAGTTGGTAATTTTTGGAATAACACAAATAAAATTCCAAATTGATTTAATTTCAGATGGCAATTTGTCATCTGTTTGTTAAAATGCCGCATCCTTTAGTACAGACGGATTCATAATTTTTCATAGAGTAGACACAAAATAAGTACAAATATAAAATATACTGTATTCAATATATTAACCAACTTGTCATTGAATTTTGGCTTTCACTAGAATTGGGAACACATTTACAATTTTTTTTTTTTAATATTAAGTAATACTCTCTTCTTCTAAATTTTGTATTTATAATTCATTTTCATGAGTTTTAAGAAATATTAATTATATATATATAAAGTAGATGAGTTGGAGGTATTATAGTGTATTCCAAGAACCACTTATAAATAAAGTGATAGTTTGAAGGGTGATGATAAAAAAAATATATATATATATATATATATATATATATTTTTTTTTTTTTTTTGATGGAGGATAAAAATATACTGTTTTTTAAGATATAGATATTAAGTTTGGAGGAATAAAAAATAAATACTTAAAAAAACGTGTGATCATAAATTGATAATTTCTATCAATAGAAAAATTCTTTTAAACTCCGGATTGATTAAACTCCATTAATTAAGGAATTCTTATTTACCAAGGAATTGGTTTCCTAGTAAGGGCAGCTCACCATCTACGCAAAACCAGATCCATAACTAATTGGCATATTCTACCTAGTTGTTAAAGTTACAAACTTTTGCAACATTTATTCCTAACCCTATTTATTTAAAAATACTCTTCCATATTCTCCTTAACCAAAAAAAAAACCCTACGACTGTCTAACTTACATCCATATATACTCCTTACATCCTCCCAACTCCCACTTTCATTATCCTTGTCTGCCGATTCATTCATTCATCTACAGATGGTTCGCCATAACCGAGCTCGACTCGATATCTGTTTCTGGTTCTTTTGTCTTCTCAGTGTTCTAAGTTTGGCTGCTGTTGTTTCATGGCTAAGTCTCACTCCAAGAAATCCACATATCAGACTTTCAGACTTACAGTTTGCAATTCTAGATTCTAAGAATCATTCGATATCAGTTCCAAAAACCCCTTTAATCTTCAATCTCGAAATCTTTAATCCAAACAAGCGTATGGGGATCTACATAGTGGCATCAGCTTTGAGTTGTATACTGGTGGTGCTCTTGTTGGGAGTAATACTACCCCGCCTTTTTATCAAGGCTACAAAAACACTACTCTTTTACAGATACTGATCCAACCCACAGCATCATTTTGGCAAATGATGAATAGTGGAAATATAAATTTCTTAATGAGAGTGCAGACTGCAGTCAGGTTTTGGATCATCAAGTGGAAGACGAAGGCGCACCAGATTTCGTATGAGGAACAATTCAGTAAGGGGAAGAGCCATCTTAATGGCACTGTTTCAGGGCGGAATTACACAGAGATGCAGAATGTGTCAAAAGTTAAAATCAGAAGTTGAGATCTTGATACAGAGATGTGTGTGTAGTCGTAGAATCAAATTTTGTACATCAGTTTTAATTTTTTGTTTTTGCAGTAGACGAGTACGAAAGGAAGTTCTCTTAATACAGTAATATAATTAAAATACTTGGAAAACGAGTTAGGGTGTGTTTAATATGGATTTTTCATTTCTCAGCATACAGCATCAACACCCCCTCCCCCCAACGCATTGTGTTGATTATGTACCTGGGTTTGATACGATCGGAGCAAACTTCTTCTTTTTATTTTGCCAATATTCCTTTGAAATTTGGCGGGAACTAACGACTTGCTTTCTCCATTCATTTACCGGCATCTGCAATGGCAAGAAAATATTATTTACAATAATGAAACTATTGACGAGGACATAATCCAGCTCAACTGCCTTGATTAACCAGATTTTCTTAATTGGAAAAATTAGTTGGGAGGAAATTCTTACAGCAGGGAAACCTCCATAATCCCCTGCTTCATGAATGTTCTTGGTGACACAGCTATTAGCAGCTAACCTAACCTGCATCCCGAGGTCATCCGTTAACTTTAGAGCAATGAAGTGGTGATGCTAAATATATAAAGATGAAAGCAAAACTGGTAGAAATGAATGTGTCTATTATTACAGAACAGAAGTGCCATCATATTTTGAACTTAACCCTAGTAGATGGAAGCAACTTGCAAGGAGCCAAAAGGAAAATAGAAAAACAAACTAGAGCCACACATGAGTATAAAATGTTTGCCCAAATTAGGATACACTGGTTATGAGCGTTAGTGGATGCACACCTAATGATATGAGACAATATCAAACACTGAAATGAGGAACTCGTGGACGTTGTAATCTTGTCACAATATTGTGACTGCTAATGAGGAAGAAGAACAAACATGAGGTAGCAGAAGAATTATCACCTTTGATGCTATTGAGACATGATCACGGATCGAAACTCTCCCTCCTAATGTCACATAATCTCCTATCCTGAAAAGACAGCAGAGATTATATTTCAGATTCTCAAAGCTTTTGAAAGATAATTAAACCTGAACTTCAATGTCTTAAACAATATCTAAATATAAGTTCTTTTGGTGCTAAAAAAAAAGTAGAAAGAAGACAACATACGTCACAGAGCCTGCAATCCCAACTTGTCCACATAACATACAGCATTTCCCTATTTCAACATTGTGACCTATCTGCAAGTACGGCACAAAACATGACTTTTATCTATAGAATAATTAAAATATTACCAGAAAACTGAATCAAACCTGTACTAAATTATCGACTTTGGTATGATCACCAACTTTTGTATCTCGCCAACTACAGGACAAAAAAAAAAAAAAAATTCAGGAGAGTCACATAAATTTATCATTAAGAAGAGATCCGCATCCTAACAGTTTTTACGATAGCAACAACAAACTAATTGAGGTCATCACAGATTTCACCTTCCCCTGTCAATGCACGTATTTGCACCTATTTCCACATGATTGCCTATCCTTGCTTTCAAGCTCTGGATACAGAGAAGGATAAGTTTATTACAACTTTGTAGAGGAAGAGTGGAAGAATGTAGCTTTAATTCCAGGCCCTCATCCCATGCAAGAAAGGATTGATAGAAAAGGAGTCGAAATTCAAGAAATAATCCAGTTTTGTGAGGACTCTATCTTTAAAAGTATCCAAATATAACTCATAACTAACCTGAGGCTTCTTCACCATGAGCCCTTGTTCATCGATGAAAAATCCAAACCCTACAAGGAAATTATAAAATCCAATTGGAAAAATATGTTAGCACATCAGTGATAAATGCTTTGAACCATAAGGTGTAATGGGAAACCAATATGCTAATAAATAATTGAAAATCACAAAGTTTGACAAGGTGAATGCCTTACCATCTTGACCAATGCAAACCCCATGATGAATAACACAGGATTCACCTATTGTGCAATTACTTAGAACAACCTTGTAACTGAAGAAAGAATGTTGATCGAGTCAAAGCCCAATGTAGGTGAAGAACTCTACGATATACCACAATCTATTGACACTAAAAAGTTGGATAAAAACAATTCCAGTGAACCAAAAATGTTTGCTAATGAAATCATCACAGTAACACCTTTTTACAGTAATAAGAAGTAAAGAAACTAAAACATCATGTATTTTTTTACGGAACTTTTGTATGTACAAGTATACCTGGATAAAAATTTCTATAAATCCCAAAAATGATCAGTACGTATTTCCAATAACTCAAGCTATCTAATAAAGTTGAAAGAACATTATGTTAGATTCAATTTTTCCAATTGCTCAAGCTAATTAGTACAGTTGTAATTCTCTGTTCATCCTCGGTTATTTTGAAAGACCTAGACTTCCACATGTTCAGTTCCAGGTAATAGTTGTAGACTTGTAGCTGGTTTGAAATTTCTATATATCAACTAAGAAGAATATAAAGAATAATGGATGCATGTATGCATTTACCATACAAGGCCAAAAATGATAGTTCAAGCTCTGAAAAAAAAAAACCTTAGTTTCAAATCAAATTCTTTAGAATAAACAAAAGAAAGTACCCTGTTCTTGTTGATTGACCGATTGTCACAGCGGGTCCAACTATGCTTCCTGACCCAATGGAGACATTTGCACCCACAACAGATTCTGAATGAACTAGTGCCCCAATCTCTATTCGAGCAGTTGGATCAATATGAGCCGATTTGTGAAACAGGCCTCCCCCATTGCACCATTTCTGAAATTCCTGATCATCTGCGTCAGCATCCTCACCTAGTCTTGATCATAAAGTATGTTTCAAGTAAAATTTGAAGATGAGTAACCCCATAAGATTTTCATGTTTGAAGAAGTCCATACAAAGCCTTGGACATCTAATTTACACAAGCACAAAGTTATCTGATCTTTTGAATATGTGACACTGTATAACTACTACAGGGGAGGGGTGACCAGGTCCAGAATTCCAATATAATATCACTGCAAAGAAGCATGTAACGTCGAAGAAGAAAATAATCCAAAGGGAACAACCGCAAATGGGTTGGAAAGTGTGTAGAAGTAAGAACTAATACACGTACTCTCTGTGAGGCATTTTTACAAACAGGTTAGCATCATAAGATCGAATAAGGGGTGTGGCGCTCAAACGCTTATGAAACAATAATTGAATTAACTGGGTCTAATGACAATTGACAAGTGCTGTAAGGATTCATTTACCTGGATGTTTGACTACTGAAAGTGTGTGATATGAGCCTCGAGAAAAATATAGAAGGAGTATTAAGTTTGGAAAGCGTGAAGCACTGGGATCTGAATCCGGAAATCTGGGCTTCTGAAAAAAGATTAGTTAATTTGGTAATGCTAAATGCCATTGCAAACCTTTAATCTCGTTGCGGAAGAAGAAACTTGCAGGTTGCAACGGGATTTCCACGTCCACAAACTCAAAAACTTTCTATGCTGTACAAAAACAAGTTTTTGACCAAAGTATTCTTCGATTGAAAATCCCCATTTTCGATCCAAAAATCGATTTTTTTTATTTAATAATTATTATTATATCTCCTTAAAAAAAATTATATTATTGAGAATCAATTATATTATAAAATTATTTATTTAAAAATAATTTAAAAGAACACAACATAAATAATCGTAACAATATTATATTTGTATTTAAATGCATTAATAGAACTAAATTTGATCAATAGAACTAAATTTGATCAAACCTATTTATTAAAAAGATTATGTCAAGACTTAAAAAAAAATCTATGAATCATTGGCTTAAACCTAAAAATTATGTAAAATTATGTAATATGTCAAACTTTTATTTTATAAATCCTACTAGGTCTTGAACAATTAGTACCTCCGGTCTTTATTCTTCTTTCGCGGGTGTTTATTCCTTCTACATTGCTCATAGAACATTTCAACGCGACTTTAATGAATTAAAATTTAATGATATGATCATGGATGGATTCAACTAGTAAAAGCCTCTTCAAATTATTGATTTACAGAGCGATTAATGTATTTAGCTAACAAAAATATAGGATTATAATAAATTAATTAATTCTGTAATCTAGCTAGGGAATTATAATAATGGAGATATACTTGTACGACGACTCCATGGAATGGAAACTTTGCATTTTGACGCTATTAATATTTGTAGTGAATGAGACGGGAGTCCATAACAAGGACCTACAATTAGGTGCTCCAAAATTGTAACACTTCAATAGACTCTTCACTAATTTCTTTACTAGCTCATATTTTCTCTTTTACCTATTTGTCTTCTAAGAAATATATATATATATATATATATATATATATATATTCCATTATCATAACCATTCTTTTTAAAATTAATTGATACAAGTTGTTCATATTTTCTTTGAAAAAAATAGTTGTTGTGGGAGTTCAAACCGATTTTATTGAGTCTGACCCAATAAGTATCAAAATATGAATAATAGAGGGTGACATAACTCCAAAGCAAGACACAATATATTTCTACAATTCAGCTAAACTTAATATTTGTCGGACCAAAACACACGTTGGGTTAAGACTTGTCTTAAAAAATCTAATTCGATTCAAACCCAATTTAGAGCTCATAATAGATAAACAATACTTCGTGGTCTAGACCGAACATAATGGCCCATTACTAGCCCAATCTAAGTGGAGGCCTAATCAACCCTAAATGTGTCCTAATCACCCGAAGTTACCAAAATACCCTAAATATGAAAACTTATAAATTCATCTTTTTCCTACCGGTAAAAAACATTGTTCTCTTATCATTAAATTAATGACCTATTTCTTCTCCACATATTACATAAAAATTGATTTAAGCGTGACTTTTGTAGGTCGGAGAGTCCCAGACTCTCCCCAAATGTGGCTTTTACAAGTCCAACGGGTTGAGTTTGGATCAGATCAATTGAAGAAATTGATATTTTGATCGGCATCAATAGTACTCCTACAAGCAAGCACAAGCCCGTTTTTCTAGGAGTTTTAACTTTAATATTACTACCTTTGTTCGTCTATAATTTTTTCGTTTTGTCATTTTGGTATGTTCTTTTTTATAAGCTTTTTATACAATTTTTTGTAAATACCTTCTAAATTATATTCATACACTTCACTCTAATTTATATATAATGTCATTTAATTTAGTTTTTATATCTTACTCCCTCTGTCTATCAAAAGTGTGCTCACTTTTTTTTATATATGACCAAAAGTGTGCTCACTTTTTTTTATATATGTTTTTAAAAAAATTATATTTTAATTATAAAAAATATATTTAATATAATGAGTATAAAATATATTTGGTAGATACTTAATCTTGTTAGTAAAGTAAAAAAAAATATTCAAAAATTAATTTTTTAAATTGAATAAGCACGTGTTTTGTGGACCCAAAAAAAAAATGAGCACACTTTTGGTGGACGGAGGGAGTACTTTTTCTTCTTCTTAATCACTTCATTCATATTTTATGTATTATTTAATCACTTATTTTAATCTTTGTGTCTAAAAATAGCAAAATGTTTATAGGGAGACGAGGAATAGTTCTTTTTTGCCACTATATATTAAAAACCATTCTACCATCGTTTTGTATACTAATAACGATGTATACTAATAGGAGATAGTGGTATTAAGATTAACCCTGAATGTGCTATTATTGAGATCTTTGATAATTCATAACTACATACATACATAACAGAAAAGATAGATTGATTGTATTATAGTGCAACTTACAAATTTTGACTCACTTTTACACCAAAAACTAAACCAACAAAAGTCATGAGATCAATCAAGTGGCAGTAGAGATTGGAGATCAACGCGGATACAAGTCGGAGATCGAAGCCTCATTCTGGGATGAATGATCGGATGGAGGGTTGTTGGGAGAATTTGTTGAATTAATGTATTGCCGTTGAACGCGTGAAACGTCTGCGCCATAGTGACTGGGAATATAAAATGCAGGCTCACAAGGTACATCCAGCGTAATAGAGAGACTACTCATCATAAGAACAACAGAAGCCATTGTTGGCCTATCTGATGCATTTTCCTGAACACATAGCAGACCAATATGAATGCATCTCATCATCTCACTTATTGAACCCGAACTTGACCTCAACAACGGATCCACCACATTTCCAATTGTCCCGTCACGCCAGTTTTTCCACGCCTGCATCAATATTTAGTTTTTCAAATCACCAAAACATCATCATACAAAGAATTTAAAGAATATATATTGTGCTTACGTAAATCAAGAGGTCTTCCACATTCTCCCCACTTTGATAACTGCTATTTTTCCGCCCACTAATGATTTCCAGCACCAGAACTCCAAAGGTGAACACATCCGACTTAATTGAGAACTGTCCCTGTATTAGGTATTCAGGTGGCATATATCCACTGCAATATAAAACTCGTTTTAGTATTTTATAACTCTAAAGCCAAGAGTGAAAGTAAGATGATTCAGCTTCACATAACACAACATTAATTAGATAATATGCATATTCTTACTATGTCCCAACAATTCTGCTGGTATTTCCTTGAGTTTCATCTTGCCCAAATAGTCTTGCCATACCAAAGTCTGCGATTTTGGGATTCATATTCCTATCTAGAAGTATATTACTTGCTTTCAGATCACGATGTATGATTCTCAATCGAGAATCTTCGTGCAAGTAGAGAATTCCCTTGGCAATACCCACTATGATCTTGTAACGTCTCTCCCAATCCAGATATGAATGTCTGGTCGGGTCTGAAAATCAAATCATTGTGAATGTGAAGATTAAATCTCACTTCAAAGTAATTGAAAACAAGGCAAGCAGGCCAGGAATCATTAGAATGTGGTATGCAAGTTGGTGAAAGAAGATGTTACCAAATATAAAGAGATCGAGGCTTGCATTCTCAACGAATTCATATACGAGAAGCTTCTCCGTTCCTTGTAGAGCAAAACCCATGAGCCTAACCAAATTCCTGTGTTGAAGCTTGGCCAGTAACAACACCTCATTCTTAAATTCCAGATCACCCTGCCCTGAATTTATGGACAATCTTTTCACCGCTATTTCTTCATCATTTGGAAGTTTACCCTAATAATATTATCAGATCACAAAATTAAACATACTTTTTTAGTATACAGTTCTGACATGTATACACCACATATATACATACCTTATAAACAGTCCCAAATCCACCTTGTCCCAACTTGTTGTCATCAGAGAAATCATTTGTTGCAGCTTTGATTGTACTAAAAGAATATTGCACAGATTCAACACTGCTAATCTCATCTACACCTTCAACAGTAAAAGAAAACATTCTAGTTAAATATCCCACAAAAATTAAAAGGCAACGTTTCATGAAATGAAGATCAAACTACTTACTACTCTCAGGAATAAGTAATGGGTTTTGTTTGTTTCTCTTTCTCAAGAATATGATAGAGGAAACAGCTAGTATCAACAACACAACAATCACAACCACAACAATGATGACAATTCGAGTTTTATCATCACCACCCTTTCCTGCAAAAATTGAACATAAGCCACTCTTGTCACTTTCTTAATTAATTAAATTACAAGGAAACTGTGAGAGTGATTTGATGATCACCGATAATTTGGTGATTGAGAGAAACTGGTATTAATAGTGTGATATTACAACAACTTCCCATAATACAAGGGAAGATAAATATGGAAAATAAACAAAGAATATTGACTATACATATCTACGGTCAAACATAATTAAATCATCCATTACTCCTATTACCCCCCGTCAAGCGCTGCGTGGGGTGAAGACACACGCAAAGCTTGGAACGTAGAAACTCGAAAGCAGGACGAGGTAGACTCTTCGTAAAAATATCGGCCAACTGCAAGTGAGAAGGAACGAAACTCATGATAAGCCTCCCAGACGAGACAAGCTCTCGAATAAAATGGTAGTCCAGATCAATGTGCTTGGCTCGTTTGTGTGCAACAGGATTCTGACTCAGGAAAATAGCACTCTTGTTGTCACACAATAATGTAGGCCGAGAAGAGGGTAAGGCCCGAAGTTCCTTAAGAAGGTTCGTGATCCATACAAGCTCGGCCGCTGTGTTGGCCATAGCCCGATACTCAGATTCACAACTAGAACGAGCAACAGTAGGTTGTTTCTTGGCGCTCCAAGAAACAAGATTACCCCCAATGAAGATAGAATACCCGTAAGTGGAACGACGGGTCTCAATACAGCGCGCCCAGTCAGCGTCAGAGTAGCCCAAAATGGAGGGATCGTTGCGTTTCGTGAAGGATAGCCCATAGTGTATTGTCCCCTTAACATAACGAAGAATACGCTTGACAGCCAAAAAATGATCCTCTGTAGGCGAGTGAAGAAACTGACTGACAGAGCTAACAACATAGGAAAGATCAGGTCTCGTGACGGTCAAGTACTGTAATGCACCAACGAGAGATCTGTATAAAGTAGGGTCCCGGAACGGAGGACCTGTGCTGACTAGCGATTCACCAGCGGCCAACGAAGTGGAGATAGGTTTTGATTCTAATAAATCAGCACGCTCAAGAATGTCATGGGCATATTTGGCTTGACCCACAAACAAGCCGTCGGTGGAATACGAGACCTCAAGTCCTAGAAAATAGTTCAATCGACCAAGATCTTTGATGGCAAATTCTTGGTGTGTACGAGAGATGAAGTGGCGAAGGGCAGTGGAATCATTACCTGTTACAATGATATCATCCACGTAAAGCAGTAAGTAGATGATAGATGTACCTCGATGAAGATGGAAAAGAGAGGAATCTGCTTGACTTTGGCGAAAACCCAAATTCAGGAGAAACGAGCTGAAACGTTGGAACCAAGCTAATGGAGCTTGACGTAGACCATACAATGCCTTCTTCAATCTACAAACATGATCGGGAAATCTTGGATCAGTGAAGCCTGGAGGCTGAGCCATAAACACAGGTTTGTCAAGAATGCCGTTAAGGAAGGCGTTTTTGACATCGAGTTGATGTAGGGGCCAACTGTTCTGAACCGAAAGGGCCAGAACAACTCGAACCGTAACTGCCTTAACCACCGGGCTGAAAGTGTGGTGAAAATCGGTACCGGGAACCTGTGTGAAGCTTTGAGCAACTAAACGAGCTTTATGGCGATCGATAGTTTCGTCAGCATGAAACTTCGTACGAAAAACCCACTTGGACCCGACAATATTAGTGCCAGAGGGACGAGGCACCAGAACCCAAGTGTCATTGGAGCGAAGAGCATCAATTTCTTCTTGCATAGCGGCAAGCCATTCCGGATGTTTGGCAACCGATTTAAAACCACGAGGCTCGGATGTGGCAACAAGGGCTGAGAGAAGAGCGGTGGATGCCAAGTCGACTGGGTAACGTGGCTTAAAAACCCCAGCACGTGATCTGGTAATCATGGGATGGGGCTGTGAAGGCTGCACGACAGTGGGAGTCTGCACGGCAGGATCGGGCGACACAGGTGCAATTGGTGCAGCAGGCGCTGGAGGCTGAGCGGGCTGGGCTGGATGGAGTCCAGCAGATGCGGGCTGTTCGACCATGGCAGGGGCCTGAGCTGGAGGTGCAGGCGGGTCGTCGCACTCGTCCAGAATGGGCGAGGAACGGGAGAGCGAGCGTTCAGACACAGGGCTGGAGCGAACGGGATGGGGGGCTGCAGAAGGCAGTGCAGCCGAGACCTCTAGGAAAGTGGTGATTTCCAAGTCAGTGACTCGAGTAGTAGATGGAGCCCGAGAGAACGGAAAGCAAAGCTCGTCGAATTGGGCATGACGAGTGATGAAGACACGGGAAGATTCCGGATCAAGACAACGAAAACCCTTATGTATGCCACTATATCCAAGAAAAATGCATGGGCGACTACGAGGCTCCAATTTGTGTGCTGCATAGTCCCTTAGATATGGAAAAACTCGACATCCAAAAGGTTTGAAATTTGCATAATTCGGAGAAGACCCAAACAGTTGCTCAAATGGTGACGAATTTCCCAAGACAGACGAAGGTAGCCGGTTGATCACATAAACCGCCGTTGCAAAGGCATCAAACCATAAAGAAGCAGGTGATTGAGCATGAAATAGCATAGAAAGACCTGTTTCGGAAATGTGGCGATGTTTTCTCTCTGCCCGACCGTTTTGCTGTGGAGTATATGGACAGGAGAGGCGATGATGGATGCCATGCAAATTCATAAAATCCCGAACTCTACCATTCACAAATTCAGTACCCCCATCACTCTGAAATACCTTCACAGTACGTGAAAACTGATTGCAGACAAAGGCATGGAAACGAACTAAAACATCATAAAATTCAGATTTTGCACGTAAGGGATAAATCCACGAGAATCTAGAGTAATCATCCACAAATGCCACATAATATTTGAAGCCATCAGAAGTAGAAATGGGTGCAGGAACCCACAAGTCACAATGTATTAAATCGAGAACATCAGAAGCACGTTTCTCATTCAAAGAAAAGGACAATCTCTTGCTCTTTGCCAACTGACACGAGGAGCATACAGTAGGAGTTGGTAACACAGATGTAACAGATAAATGCCCTAGTTTATTTAATAAAGAGATTACTGAAAATGGGACATGCCCCAGGCGTAAGTGCCACAAATCAAAACTAGCCTTCAAAACTTTATTCCGGATTGCTGCCACCAAAGCCGGAACACCCCGATCAAGCAAATAAAGGCCCTTATCACACCTTCCCTGAGCCAGTATTTTCTTTGTCACCCGGTTCTGAATCGCAAAGAATTTATCAGAAAAAATAACATCAACAGGATAATCCGCAGTTAATTTACTGATAGATAAAAGATTCTTTGTGATATGAGGCACGACCAAGACATCCAGCAATTTAATATCCTCAGACAGGTTACTAGTGCCAATATGAGAAATATTTAAAGCATTACCGTTACCAACTATAACAGAACCGTTACCAGAGTAGGGCTCGTAGGAATCCAAAGCAGAAGATTGGTTTGTCATGTGTGCAGAAGCCCCCGAATCGAGATACCAATCTGGAGTATGATCCGAGACATTGCAAGCAGAATTGAATGCCTGAGCCAAGTTAGCAGATGAAGTAGAATTGCGAGCATTGATGAACTGAGGGCATTTGTCGGCATAGTGCTCCCCACGACAAATTTGACACTGAGGTATGCGACGGTTGCCACCAACCGAAGACTGACCATTCCAATTACCCGAGTTGGACCGATTACCAAGTTGTTGACGGTTGCCACTGCCGTGCTGACCACGGCCACCAGAGTTTGACGAATGTCGACTCCCACCGGACTGCCCATATCCACCAAAATTTCCTTTGCTCGAATTTCGACCGCCCCCAGAACCGGAAGGACGATCACCCTGCGAAGCAGTGAATGCCGCAGGAGCAGGCGCGCCACCATCCATGGCTCGCAACATGGCCTCAAACTGACGAGCCTGATGGAGTAAGTCCCGAAATTTTGGAACAGAAGACAACGCCAGTCTTGTATCCGCAAAGCTGGCAAACTGCATCCCAAGGCCACGCAAGAACCAATGACTTTTATCCTCTTCATCTATGGGACGGCCGATTGCAGACAACTGATCACATAAACCTTTAAATTTTCGGCCATAATCTTCAATAGTGAGGTCACCCTTGCGAAGAGAAAGAAGTTCCTCCCGCAGGGAGTGCGTGTGCGCCGCGGATGTGTCCGAGTAGGCCTCTTGAAGTGTCACCCACGCGGAGTGAGACGTATCGCACTCAAGAATTTCAGCAGTGGCATCGACCGTGAGGGATGTGGAGATGGCGCTCAGTAGTTTCTTATCCTTCATACGCCAAGTTTTGAAATCCGGATTCGGGGATTTGGTACCAGTGGCGGAAGTGATGGTAGGAGAGGGCGCCACCGCTTTACCATCGAGGAAGCCCATAAGATCAAAGGATTCCGCCATGTCGACAACCTGACGCCGCCACATCAGATATGTCGAAGTTTCAAGTTTGATTGTCACCATATTAATCATGGTATTGACAGGGAGCGGGTCGGGAGTAGGTGCGGCCATTGCGAATCAGGGAGAAGGGAAGGGGGTGATCGTTGAGGTTAAGGATCACGAGAAAGTAGGGTCGCACCGAGGTGAGAAATCTGGAAACGATGAGTCTAGATGGAGGCGCACCGGAGGAGAACGGTCCGGTGAGCGATGGAGAGGAGAGGAGAGGCGGGCGCAGAAGCTTAGGGTTTTTGGGATCGAATAGCTGATACCATGTGAGAGTGATTTGATGATCACCGATAATTTGGTGATTGAGAGAAACTGGTGTTAATAGTGTGATATTACAACAACTTCCCATAATACAAGGGAAGATAAATATGGAAAATAAACAAAGAATATTGACTATACATATCTACGGTCAAACATAATTAAATCATCCATTACTCCTATTAGAAACGTAGTATGATTACCCGGTGGTGGCCGATCAATCACGGGCACGGGTGCAGGCGTGGGCTGGGGCACAGTAGGCTCAAACTCTTGAAGCCTTGTTTCATTGAAAAACGGATATACCTCAAAACGAAGAGTGCAGCTGGGCCAGAGTACTCTGCACCCTCTCTTCTTGTTACAATAAACAGGTATTTCTGCAGTAGCACTAAATAAGCATCTCGTGCAATCCTCTGCAGACAAATCCGGGGTGCACTGAAGCAGAGCAAAAATAGTTTGAAAATCAGGTCCAGTAATATTCCCAGCTGCCACTTTTCTGAGAGGCCCACCGGTCACGAAGGTCGTCTAGCAGCGTTCTTGTGTCCTCGTCAAACTTCTGAGGACTCGTGGAGTTCCCCGGATTCCACCAGTAATGTGAAGGCTTATTTGCCATGGCTCCATATATCGTAGAATGCAGGTTTCGTCCCATCGAATGGCCTGCTTCTGGTTGGGGCATGAGTTTAAAAGATCAGCAGCACCGGTTTGTACACAGTCGCGACATGCAATGAGTTGAGCATCGCCTCTGCAGAGCACGAAACTATTAACCCTGTCAATGCCCTGCCCAACAGAAACGTTGTAGAAACCATAGTTATCAACATTGTTATACAACAAGGAAAACGTGGTGTTGAGATTAACGCTGTATGTGCTATTTCTTGTGTAATTGCCATTATTTTCGCATTGAATTTGGGCCAAGGCAAACAAGCTGTGTGTCTGAATCAAGAAAGAAGGATGTCTTATAATAATCCATCTAACTTAGAGAGGAGAATGAATGCAGCAGAATAGCGCAGGGTACAACTTTATATATACTATATAATTGCTCAAGAAACACGTATTCATTTTTATACAATTCCAAGTCCACCCCTGGCTATCACTTTTCTTGATAAAAAGGTTGGCACTTTCTTTCTACGTCCCCTTTCAAAGACGAGGAATTTTGCATGATTATTTGACACCATGTATAAAAATTAATCCCTTAAAATGCTAGTAAATTATTACTCCATGGGTCAACGATGGACTTGGAAATTTGTAGCTCTTTAGCCTTTACACTAAATTATTATTTTATTATATGATTGAGACAGGAGTCCGTAAGGACAACGCGCCCCGGGTTGGACGATTCCCCGTTGAACTGTTCAACGCCACTCTCAATTAATCAAAAGGGATTATATTTTTTTTTTTAAGTACATTAAGTTACCACGTTTTTTAATTTAGTCCACCAAATTATCACTTTTTGAATTTAGTCCATTAAGTTTCGATTTATTTTGATTTTGGTCCAGTTACCTGCTATAGTAGGTTTAGCAGGTCATTTTTTAAAACACACCCCATAAAATGCTATACACACCCCCAATGTTAAACACACCACACTACAATTTAAAAAACTTTTGTTATTACTACACACCCCAATTCTTTCCTATTTAATAAATTACAAAAAATAATTAAATTAAAAAAAGCCCCAAAGTTAAACACACCACACTAAAATTTAAAAAACTTTTGTTATTACTAACACACCCCAATTCTTTCCTATTTATTAAGTTACGAAAAAATAATTAAATTAAAAAAAGGTAATAATTCAAATTAATATAAAAAATATAAATAAAATCTAGCTAAAAAAATAGCCTAAATCTCAAAAAATTAAACAAATCTAAAAAAATTATTTAATTTAATTCGTTTTGAAGATTTAGTTGATTTCTTTACTATTTTTGAAGATTATTAATAAAAAAAAAACATTTCAATCTGAAAAAAATTATTAAATTAAATAAAAAAATTCAATAAAATTAAAAAATCAACTAAAATTTAATTATTTTTTTAGCTTTATTAAAATTTTGAAGATTTATGTATTTTTTTATAGGTTTTATTTATATTTTTCATATTAATTTGAATTCTTACTTTTTTTTTAATTAAATTATTTTTTATAATTTATTAAACATTTTTATGATTTTATTTAGGGTTAATTCTAAATAAATACACCACCTTTAATCTCAATATCAATTTAATCACGACCTTTACGATTTTTTTTTAAACCCCAACCTTTCATCGTGTTGCAATTAGATACACATTTTTTTTCTCCTGTCAACAATTGATGATGTGGCTTGCCGGAGCTCGCCACGTCATATTACACATAAAGATTACACTTTATAAAATTAAAAATATAAAATTTTATAAAAAAAAAAAAAAAAATTCACGCGTCTCCTCTGCTTCTCAATCTAAATCAAGTTCTCTTCTACCATTTTATAAAGTGTAATCTTTATGTGGAAAATAAAAAAAATATGTGTAATATGACGTGGCGAGCTCCGGCAAGCCACATCATCAATTGTTGATCGGAGAAAAAAAATGTGTATGTAATTGCAACACGATGAAAGGTTAGGGTTTTAAAAAAATCGTAAAGGTCGTGATTAAATTGATATTGAGACTAAAGGTGGTGTATTTATTTAGAATTAACCATTTTATTTAACTCAAATTGATTTTTGAGTTTTTGTGTTTAACATTTGGAGTGTATATAATATTTATGGGGTGTTAATATGTTCTTTTTTTTTTTTTTGAATTACATTAAATACCCATCCCTTTTTTCCCCTCCCCATGACTCGAACCCAGAACCTAAGGTCTAGGTAGGGGTGCTCTAACCACTTGAGCTATGTTCATGTAATATAAAAGAAATATTTAAAAGTAAAATAAAATAAAAAAGTTTAAAACTCCAATGCTTTATTATTTGCCTTTAACTTCTATAAAAATGTCAATAATAAGGGTTAAATAAAATTTAAAAATTGTAGATAAACAACTAAATCTTCAAAATTAATTAAATTAATTAAATTTTTTAGCTTTGTTTAATTTTTGAAGATTTAGGAGATTTTTTATAGGTTTTATTTTTATTTTTTATATTTATTTGAATTCTTACTTTTTTTAATTTAATTATTTTTGGTAATTTATTAAATAGGAAAGAATTGGGGTGTGTATAGTAATAACAAAAGTTTTTTAAATTTTAGTGTGGTGTGTTTAACATTGGGGTGTGTATAACATTTTATGGGGTGTGTTTTAAAAAATGATCTGCTAAACCTGCTATAGCAGGTAACTGGACCAAAATCAAAATAAATCGAAACTTAATGGACTAAATTCAAAAAGTGGTAATCTGATGGACTAAATTCAAAAACGTGGTAACTTAATGGACTAAAAAAAATATAATCCCTTAATCAAATTATACTTTCTTTTCATTTCTTTTCGCAACATATATTTCAACAAGATCATACCAATTCTTTTTAAAACTTACCCTTGAAAAAAGAGTAGAAATTTCCAGTCTACATTTGAGTGTCGATCGTGTGCTTGAGCTAATAATTATTCTCTTGTTCACGTACAATGCTTTTTTTTAATAAAGAAACTAGTATTTCTCCCGTGCTTATA
This sequence comes from Galeopsis tetrahit, assembly GCA_963675135.1. Taxonomy (NCBI): domain Eukaryota; kingdom Viridiplantae; phylum Streptophyta; class Magnoliopsida; order Lamiales; family Lamiaceae; genus Galeopsis; species Galeopsis tetrahit. The sequence continues at coordinate 76,730,524 of OY776123.1, forward strand.
TATTAATAAACTTATATCAACACTGTGATGTTATTAAATGATTTTTTGTATGCATACAATAGAATTAATATCATATGTGTGAATTTTGAAGTATTTTTTATATACAGTATGAATATTAAATTAAGGATTGCAAATTATTTACTGACTAAAAAAATGAGTAGAAAGCCTGTTTAATAGTACAAAGCCAAAAAAAATATGATGAATACATGTTCAATTTGCAAATTAACTCATGCAACAATAATTGTGTGAATTGAATCGTTCCAAATTGAAATCTTTCTCAATCAAGTTAATCTTTATAAAGTTTAATTTCAAATCAGGGGTCAAAGGCGTTGGAAAGAGAGGAAGCCAATCGAAAATTAAAAACTCAGAATAATTTGTTAGAAGAATCGGACTAAAAAAATGAGTAGAAAAAATGATTAATGGAGAAAACACAACATTGACAGTATTTATTTTGAAATCTACAATTTTGGGGATAATTTGTTAGAAGAACCCATGATAAAACATACTATGAAGAAAAAAAGAATAGAAAATTACGGGAAAAATGGTGGAGAGAGTAGAATGAAGAATGAGAGGATAATAGATTTTAAAAAAAGATTGATCATAATTTGTTAGGGAAGAAGATTATAGAAGAGAGAAAATTGGTGGAGAAGAGAATAGAAGAAAGAAAATTTGGTGGAGAAGAAAACAATGAAGAAACTAAGAAGAAAAATTGACCAATTTGGTGGAGAAGAAAATAATGAAGAAACTAAGAAGAAAAATTGACCGGCACAACAAGAGAGATGAGAGAGAGAATGAAAATAAAGGAAGACAGTGGAAAATAATTTTAAAAGATGATATTTTACTGGTGGGCTCACAAAAATAATAATATTTTAATACTTTAACATTTAGGTGGAAACTTGTTCAGGAAGCCACTATTATGTTATTATATATATATATGTATATATATATATATAGATATAGATGTTTGTGAATGAATTAGATAATAAAATAGATAAAGTGGAGGGGAGGGGAGGTCAAGTAAACTCAGTGATGTATACGGAGTATTTTTTTTACACAAAAACTTATATGCAATATTGCATACATGCAATATTAATTGAGCTGGAAATATTGATTTATAAAGTCAATGGGCTGAAAATATTCATTTGGGTTAATTCTTAATCTATTTGTCAATTGGTCCGCTTGTGTTTTAATTTTGACCGAAATTTTTAACCCGTTTATTTTACTGTTTTTGCAAAAAAAAAAAATTATTGTCGAACGCGGGATATTAAATGTAGTAATTCAAATTGTAATATGGAGTAACACACAAACTATTTTATATAATAATAAAAATTCTTTTATTTAGTAACACATTTTTTTCTAGTGTTTTTGTTGATGTAGTAACTCACATTATAATATGTAGTAACATATATTATCGCATGTAATAAACACAATAATCATGTTGTAATACAAATTGTTTTATTGTAGAATGATGCAAAAAATATTAGATCATTTGATAAAGTTACATACAATAAGAAACGCTCATTCAATGTAGTAATTCAAATTGTAGTATGTAGTAACATATACTCCCTCCATTTTTTAATAAATGTCATTTTAACTTTTTTCAACAAATTAAGATTATAAATTATAGTCTATATTACCCTTCATTAATTATACTAATTTTAATATAGAAATTTTGTTTGATAAAGAATGTGGTCAAGAATGTAGTTAGTATTAATAAATTAAATTAATTTTGGTATAAACAATTTTCGTGGAATTTAATTATGAAAAATATTTATGGTAAATGAATAAGGGTAAAATAGTCAAAATTAAAGAAAAAACACTAGAATGACACTTATTTTAAAATTAATTAAAAAGTCAAAGTGACACTTAATAAAAGATGGAGGGAGTAGTTTTTTATGTAATTATACACGTTATTACATATAGTAATAACACAAACTATTTTATATAGTAATACTGATTCTTTTGTGTAGTAAAACATTATTTTTTTAGTGTTTTTGTCCATGTAGCAACTTACATTATAATATGTAGTACTCCGTATTAAATATGCATGTAGTAATTCAAGTCATTTTAAATATTTTATTTATTTTCAGCGTCAAGCTTTTATTGAAAGGAATTAAAAATACTATATTTTTTAATTATTCTGTTAAAAAAGTAAAAAAAATAAATATATATATATATATGAAATTAAAGTGTAGGAGGTGTAGTAATCCAAATTGGATCTTGATACTGAAGCTCACCCGAAGCCGTATAAACTGTTGTGGCTTAGTAAAGGTACGAATGTTACTGTTTCTCGTCGGGTTTTGATTTCAGTTTCTATTGGGTCGTCTTATAGTGATGAGATATATTGTGATGTGGTGCTTATGGATGCGTGTCATTTGTTATTGGGCCGACCGTGGTAATTTGATCGTGAGGTCACGCACGATGATCGTGCAAATACATACTCGTTTCTTTTCAGGGGTCGTAAGATTGTGTTGTTACCCAGCAAGCCTCGAAGCAATCCTCGGACGAATGCCTCCAAACCTGTTATGCTCTTATCTCGTGTGCCCTTTCAGTCTGCTATGGAGGAGTTTGGGATTGTTTTTGCTCTTATTGCTCAGACGGGTTCGCAGTTTGGGACACCTCCCATTGTTGTCCAACATTTGTTGTATGAGTTTGCTGATGTTTTTCCCGAGTCCCTCCCGGATACATTGCCTCCTCTTCGGGATATTCAGCATCAAATCGATCTTGTGCCGGGTGTAGCCTTGCCAATTCACCCACATTATCGTATGAGTCCGAAGGAGCACGAGGAACTCCGTCGCCAGGTGGAGGAGTTGCTTGCAAAGGGCCACGTTCGTGAAAGCCTCAGTCCATGTGCAGTGCCTGCCCTATTGACCCCTAAGAAGGACGGTACTTGGCGCATGTGTGTGGACAGTCGTGCCATCAACAAGATAATAGTGAGGTATCGTTTTCCTATTCCTCGGTTGGATGATTTGTTGGACCAGTTGGGTCGGGCCTCCATCTTTAGTAAACTGGATTTGAAGAGTGGCTATCACCAGATTCGTATTCGAGTTGGAGATGAGTGGAATACAACATTTAAAACACGGGAGGGGTTGTTTGAGTGGCTGGTAATGCCATTTGGGTTGTCTAATGCTCCGAGTACCTTCATGCGTGTCATGAATCAGGCCCTACGTCCTTTCATTGGAAAATTCGTCGTCGTTTATTTCGACTATATTCTGATTTGCAGTGACAACCCCGACTCTCACCTACAACATCTACGGGAGGTCTTGTTGGTTTTACGTTGAGATCAGTTTTATGCAGCCTCCGGCAAGTGCGCCTTTATGACTACTTCGGTACAGTTTTTGGGGTATGTTGTGTCTGATCAGGGCCTCTCAGCATATCCGAGTAAAATTGAAGCCATTCGTCACTGGCCGGCCCCTACATCTATTACGGCGGTCAGGAGCTTTCATGGGTTAGCCTCATTCTATCGGCGGTTCATTCCAAATTTCAGTAGTATTATGGCACCAATGACAGATTGCATGAAGGGGACTAAGTTTGTGTGGATAGAGGATGCGTCAACTGCCTTTGATGGGATCAAGCATAGACTGACGACAACACCTATCCTTATTCTTCATGATTTCTCCCAGCCTTTTGAGTTACATTGTGATGCTTCAAAATCAGGGATTGTGGCGGTTTTGAGCCAAGCAGGCCATCCGATGGCCTTTTTCAGTGAGAAGTTGGCGGGTTCCAAACTCCGTTTCAGCACATATGATGTGGAGTTTTATGCCATAGTCCAGGCTGTTCGGCATTGGAGGCACTATCTCTTCCAGCGGGAGTTTGTTCTCTTTACTGATCACGATGCCTTGAAACATTTGGGGAGTCAAGATAAGATATCTCATCGCCATGCATCCTGGATTTCTTTCCTCTAACAGTTCACATTCGTTATTAAACACAAAGCAGGGGTCTCTAACAGGGTGGCAGATGCTTTGAGTCGTCGCCATAATCTGATCTCGACTTTTCGGGTACATGTTCCGGGGTTTGAGTCTCTTATTGATTTATATGTGGAGGATCCTTTCTTCTCCAAGGTTCTTCTTCAGATCCAGCAGGGTGGTGGTTCTCCTTTTATATTGGAGGATGGATTTCTATTTCGGGGCCTCCAGTTGTGTATTCCTGATTGCAACCTACGTTCCAAAATCATCCAGGAATTGCACAACGAGGGTCATGTGGGTCGTGACCAGACTTTTCAGCTTGCAGCGACTTCTTATTTTTGGCCTTCGATGCGCAAAGAGGTGGGCAGATTTGTGACTCGTTGTCGTATCTGCCAGGTGTCGAAAGGGGCTGCATCTAATGCGGGTTTGTATATGCCCCTTCCCATTATGATGCAGCCGTGGGTTGATGTGAGTATGGATGTTGTCCTTGGCCTGCCACGGACGCAACGGGGGAATGATTCAATCTTTGTGGTGGTTGATCGATTCTCCAAGATGGCTCATTTCATTCCTTGCAATAAAACAATTGATGTTGTTAATGTGGCACAGTTATACTTTCGTGAGGTGTACCGCCTCCATGTACTCCATTCTTCCATTGTCTTTGATCGAGACACTCGCTTTGTTAGTCATTTCTGGCGTAGTTTGTAGCATTCAGTGAACACGTCCCTTAATTTCAGTAGCACTTACCAGCCCCAAACTGATGGCCAAACGGAGGTGGTTAATCGTTCTTTGGGTAATTTGCTTCGCAGCTTGGTGTTGGAATTTTTTAGCACCCAACAATGGCTTTACAAAATTGACAGAAATAAATAACAAAATTATTAATACAATTAAAAAAATATTTACACACGGTCTTCGATTTTCCTCTTTTAGCAGCTTTTCTCCTTTAGCATCTTCCCAAAATAGGCAGGTTCTCGAAATCAGCAGCAACGACCCCATCTCACGAACAATAGGAACAAAGTTAAAGTCGAGTCAAGGATACCCTTTTCCCGCAAAACGAATACATCCCGGCTAGTGCTCACGGTTTGACGTAACGTTTTAAAAGGTCTAACGAACTGAATCGACACGAAAACTGGTCTGCACTCTATATGTTCAATGCAAATATGTATGATGTTATGATTTTTTCTAGAAAATCAAGTGTTGTGTCTCTTTGTGTGAGTATGCAAGTGTTTTGCAACATGAAACATGCACCCTATTTATAGGCATGTTCCAACATGTGGGGGGTCTCCACATTTATTATGACATTCATGCTATTTGTAACGTCTTGCAGTTACAAGATTTAATTATGACATTCATGGTTTTGTAACTCCTTTGCGGTTACAAATTCATTACTGAAACGTCTATGAACCTGGACACTCGAACGTCCAAGTTCATCACAATTTGTAACGTCAATGTACCTAGACATCCTCAACATCCAAATTTATCATAGTTCAAATTCAAATTTTAAATTTATTTGGGTTAACCCAATTTCAAATTGAGTTTCAACTTTCTGGAAACTTGATTTGTATGAGCCAAGCCCAAATATTGAAGTTCCAAAATTATAGATGGGTCTGAAAGCCCAAATTTAAAACTCACGAGTCACGAGTCCAAGACTAAGCACAAGCTCAACCGGACGAGCACACACGTGCATCCGTATAGACTATTGGATTGCTCCTTAGTCATTATTATTTAAACCATTGTAACATCCTCCTATTTATAAGGAGTAATTAGCCCCGTTAAACTTTCAAAGTTTCAATGTGGGACAATTAGCATGATATAACACTTTATCCCATAAAGTGTATTATTTGACGTTTCAACTTCGTGAATTAATTTCTCACTCACCGAAATTCGGTTTTGAGATTTTAAATACACTACGAACATCTACTCCGAAAGTAGAACGATTTTATGCCATTTAATTTTCTTGAAATTACATTTATAGCCCTCAATAAATTGGTCAAAGACGAGTGTTCTCCACTCTCATTTTAAAATCAATTAATTAATTAAAATTAATCAATTTCTAACCAATTTCTCCAACAATCCCCCACATAAGTGGAAATTACACCTATAATTATGCAAACTCTCGCAATCCAGTTCTCAAGAGACACTATTGCATCCGAATAGGTAGCTTGTGGCTTTGAACCTTCCGTAGTCAAACACTATCGAGTACACCGATGGCTTAGTGGACACAATGCCTTGAACTATTCCTCCTTGGTGTGTATCGAGACAACAGTGTAGACACAATAAAGCCTCAATGTCTTTTCGTTCTCACGGTTTTGTCCGTTTTGGCCATGGACATCCTTAAATTTAATAAGTGTTAGTCGAAGCGGCTCTCACTTCTCACTTATATAGGTGATCTCCTTTAAAGTATCCCATCATACTCAACCTCCTCGAGGCGTTAGGAATCATTAAAAGTCAAAGACTTAACCTTTACCACAATCTTACGGGTTTCGACACTTGGTGTTGTGCTCTCCAAGGAATAGTCGGGAATACCAAGTGTTTCCAACAAACATCCACAACTTAGTTTTTCCATTGAACCAAGATCTTGGGATCTCCAGTCAACATGGTTGGGTTACCACTGTTTACGTTTTTATTTGTGGATTTTTTTACTCATTTCTTCTAACACATTTGTTTGATCTCGGTTTTAAGCCTTTTGTAGCAGATCTGCTTGAGACCAAACATTTTTAAATACCCCCACATTTTGAGGTATTTACAAACCCACCTCTAATTGCACAAACTTCAAATCACATACGTCTATGTGACTTAAGTGTAGAGGTTTAATGTTTCTTTCAAAATTAAATGACAATTTTTGTCAATTTTAAAACTTCCACATATATCATACACCCTTTAGGTTTATTGATATTTTGAATATTAATAAATTATAATTTATTAATCTTTTTATAGCTTTAGATTTACAAAAATCTCAAACGCTATAAAGAGGAACGTTTAATTACATAAACCATAGTAAATGTAATTTTATTCACAACGCTATAACCGTTATAGCATTTTCCCAATTCTCCGATTGCCTTTTTCAATCCAAAGTTTCACAATCAAGTCTTAAAGACTCATACCACAAGCTTCTTAGTTCTGGTATCTAAGATTTTGTACTTTCTTTTCAAAGAGTTCCACAACTCTCTATAAGTACAAAACGAGCAGTAACCTTATATAGTGTGTCAACTAGCCCTCCCAGGACATAGTTACGACTCACAAAGTCACAACAACCCATCGGTTGTAGACAACATGTTTAGCGTTATCCGTGTTGTTTTCATCGACCACGGGTGGATCATCCCAGAGGAACCTTGCTAATTATAACATTGTTATCGTTATCTCCGTCGTTAGCCATTGCTACGAGTACAATATTCGTTTTGCGATTGTTGGAATTTTTTAGCACCCAACAATGGCTTTACAAAATTGACAGAAATAAATAACAAAATTGTTAATACAATTAAAATAATATTTACACACTGTCTTCAATTTTCCTCTTTTAGCAGCTTTTCTCCTTTAGCATCTTCCCAAAATAGGCAGGTTCTCGAAATCAGCAACAACGACTCCATCTCACGAACAATAGGAACAAAGTTAAAGTCGAGTCAAGGAAACCCTTTTCCCGCAAAACGAATACGTCCCGGCTAGTGCTCACGGTTTGACGTAACATTTTAAAAGGTAAAACGAATTTCGCCTCTATACGAGCAGCACCACAACGTATAGAGTTCCAACGAACTGAATCGACACGAAAACTGGACTGCACTCTATATGTTCAATGCAAATATGTATGATGTTATGATTTTTTCTAGAAAATCAAGTGTTGTGTCTCTTTGTGTGAGTATGCAAGTGTTTTGCAACATGAAACATGCACCCTATTTATAGGCATGTTCCAACATGTGAGGGGTCTCTACATTTATTATGACATTCATGCTATTTATAACGCCTTGCGGTTACAAGATTTAATTATGACATTCATGGTTTTGTAACTCCTTTGCGGTTACAAATTCATTACTGAAACGTCTATGAACTTGGACACTTGATTTGTATGAGCCAAGCCCAAATATTGGTCAAAGACGAGTGTTCTCCACTCTCATTTTAAAATTAATCAATTTCTAACCAATTTCTCCAGCACTTGGTTGGTGATAATCCCAGATCATGGGATTCGAAGGTTAGTCATGATAAATTTTCTCACAATCATGTTGTCAACCGTACTACCGATTTTAGCCATTTTTAAATTGTTTATGGTGTTGTGCCCCGTGGTCCCCTTGACTTGCTGCATTTGCCTAGCAAAGTCTCTTCCCATGCTAGTGCAACAGATTTGGTGACATGGATTCAGCAGGTCCATCGTGACACGTACTCATGCTCGGATTGTTGAGGCTACTTCTAAGTATAAGGCACATGCAGATCTGCGTCGTCGTCGGGTTGATTTTGAAGCGGGTGATTTTGTGTGGGCTATTTTGACAAAGGACCATTTTTCTGCTCGTGAGTATTCTAAATTGGCTGCAAAGAAGATTGGACCGGTTGAGATCGTGGAGAAAATCAACCCGAATGCATATAGGCTGCAATTACCAAGTCATGTTCGTACGTCGGATGTCTTTAATGTGAAGCACTTGATTCCCTTTGTTGAGGATTCGTCGTCCGGTGATGAGGCCGATTCAGATTCGAGGACGGATCTCTTCTACCCGGGAGGGAATGATGTAGCACGAGTGGCGTTGTAATTTTTGAAGAAACGAGAGCATGCGAAGAATTTTTGAAGTTTTGGGAGCCGAAACTCGATTTTAGCGTGTGAGCACACTTTTTCGGGTGGAATCGATGCTACGAGTCAAACCCACGAATTTGCTGAGTTGTGTGACGCTTTTTGGCCAAATTCCATCGTTTGAGTGGCCAAAAACGCATTTTATTATTTTTTGGGTGTTATTTTTGCAATTTTTAATTGTTTTGGGGTTTTTTTTGTAATTTCCAAATTTCGTACACTAGGGTTTGGTTTTATTCTCGTTTTTCAAACATTGTTGGGCAGTTTTTGAAGATTGAAATATTATTGAAGAATTATTTTTCGTTTTATCAAGATTCGGGTATTCTGTGAATCAACTATTCTTGTTGTTCTTTGTTTTGATCACGCACGCTGCATCAACTTCTTATCTTATTTGTCCCACAACTCTTTTAGCATTTTTTTTTTCATAAACATGGATAATCATGGGCACACTCATTGCCCCACAATTCTTTTGTATCACCCTCTTTCCAATAGGCCTTGGCCAAATCTTCAATAAACCTTTGTAATCATGGGCTTAGGCCTCCAAATACCTTCATGGGATTTAGGCCAATGAGGGCCCGATCAAACATTCATATCTAGGAGAGACGTTACAAGATTATACTCCCTCCGTCCCGTGATTATTTGCACAATTTCCTTAACGGGCGTCCCAACATTATTTACACACTCCAAAAAAGGAAATAACTCACATAATTTTTACCCTTACAACATTCATCTAATTTCAAAAATACCACTCTATTTGGGCCCACAATTTAATATCCTCCTTCACTTTAGTCGAATCTCATTCAATTTAGTCAATGAATTACCAATAATACCCCTCATTTATTCCACCATACACATCACTATATTCCATTTTCTTAATCTCCGTGCCGGTCAAACCATACACAAAATCTTGGGACGGAGGGAGTAGTCGATATTGCCAAGCGAATTCCCTACTTGCATGAAGATCATCGATTGAGAATCATTCATCGTGATTTGAAAGCCGATAATGTACCTCTGGATAGGGAAATGAATTCCAAATTGAAGACTTTGGTGGTATGACATATAGAGAGAATGAGAGATATACAAACAAATATATTGTATTTACTTGAGTAATGAGAGGTTACATGGGTGATTTATATAGATACAAAAAAAGATATATTTCCATATATAAAAAATATGAAGACTATATAAAAATAATATCTACAATATATATTTGTATCCTAATACGCCCCCTTAAGATGGAGCACCAATCTTGTTCATAAGACGATGATGAGAGAACGATTTCGTGAGAACATCAACTAGTTGATCGACAGGTGACACATGAGCTACTGTGATGATCGAGATGAAGGAGTGGGACGTCTAACAAACATATATAGTGGTTATTGTGAGCGGTTTTGTGCGTATGGCACAAGAGGATCTACGCCTTATAGGTGAGGTGGGCGGTTTTCTTGCTGTTCGTGGTGAGCGAAACAGTAGAGAGGAAAAATGTGGTCTCGTTCTTGATGGGTATACAACGAAAGAAGAACAAAGTGGTTGTTCTTGGGCGACAGTTTCACAGAAGAACAAAAAACGTGTTCTTAATGGGCACGTCACCAATCTCACGCGCACGAAACACGTCCATATGTCTGCAGGAACTCATACACTTGTCTTTCCACTTTCTTGCGACTGGAGGAGGCAACGACACTCCTTGATCCGTCTTCAAACCTGGTTTGAAGGTCTTGAGTTTTGATTTGTAATGTTACTTTGTTATGAACTTAAACCCTAAAAAAATTAGATTAACACTTCTCAAGCAACAATTGCTAACTTGTGTAATTTTAGCAAACAAGTTTTCAACAATAGTAGGCTGATTAGCTAAACTAAGGGGGGTGTATTGGTTGTGGATTCTGTAGGTTTTTTTTGGATTTTTAAAGTCCGGGGGTATTTAATTGGGATTTTAAAAAGTCTTTAAAAATTCTGAGGTATTCAATAAGGATTTTAAAAAGTCTTTAAAAATCTTTAGGTATTCAACAGTATATGGATTTTAATACTCTATGGATTTTGTTGGGTTCTCCTCCAAAAATATAAATAAATTGCACTATCCAAAATCTCTTCTAAAAACAAGAGATTTCAACGGATTCTCTCAGAGAACTCTGAAAACTAAAGATCAGAAGTATGAATGACAATATTGACCCGACCCGCGGGTACCCACCCCACCCGCGAGCTTTGGGTCAGGTCAGATTCGCCCCGTATTGAGTATGAGTCGGGTTTGGGTCTTATGCCCGACTCGCGGGTATCCGCCCCGCCCCGAATTAATATATAAACTTTAGGGAAAATATCAATTTTGGTCACCCAGTTTTACCTCTTTTCATATTTGGTCACCCACATTTAGTCACTATCATAATTGGTCACCCAGTTATTATATTCTATCAAAATTGATTACTCCGTTAGTCAATCTGTCATTGACTAACGGAGAAAGAGTTTTGAGGCGTGAAATTTCTCAAAACCTAAGGTTAAAAAATTCTTATGTCAAAACCTAAGGTTAAAAAATTCTCATGCATCTTCTAGAACTAATGAAACAAACACATAAGCAAGAATGAAACATGTGCAAAAATTACCAATATTTACATTATATTTATAACTGATCAGGAGTTCTGATGCATCTTCTAGAACGTGGTCAGAAGGAGTTTTGATGCATCTTCTAGAACGTGAAACTTGCGGTAGTCAGAAAATAGAACGTGAAACTTGTTGGGCAGTCAGAAAATTTCAGTAAGTTTTTAATAATTATTTAACTCAATTATGAATTCATTTTTTTGTTGGTTTACTTTTTATTTTACAGAAAATAGAAACTCAAGAGATAGAATGGTACTCTGGTTTTTTTTTTAACAATTGTACTATGTTTTCCAATTCTTGGTTTCATGTTGAATTTGTATAATAATTGAAGATATAAACTTATTTCAATTCATTTCCCTAATTATTGGAGCATAATTTGCGGTGAAGATTAATTGTAAAGAATTTTCTAAAATTATCCATTCAAGAAAATTTTATAAACTTATTTTTCATTCTAAATATTTTTCTATTAAGATTGCAGATTTCTTGAAAGGTTAGTCAAACAATTGGACATTTAAAATTAATTGAAATAAATTTCTATCTCCTGAGTTTCTCATTTCCTAATTAACTATAAAATAAAAAGTAAACCAACGAATCACGTTCTACAAGATACATCAGAATTCATTCTTACCTATTATATCACGTTCTACGACATGCATCATAATTCTGACCTATTATAAATATAATGTAAATATTGATAATTTTTGTCCATGTTTCATTCTTACTTATGCGTATGAAAATGTTTTAACCTTAGTTTTTGAGAAATTTCACGGCTCAAAACTCTTTCTCCGTTAGTCAATGACCGATTAACTAACAGAGTGATCAATTTTGATATAATATAATAACTGGGTGACCAATTTTGATAGTGACTAAATGTGGGTGATCAAATATGAAAAGAGGTAAAAGTGGGTGACCAAAATTGATATTTTCCCTAAACTTTATATATATATATATATTATTGGTAAAATAAATTTTATATTTTTTTTATTGGTAAAATATTTTATATAATATTAATTTTTTTAAAAAATTAAAATTAACTCTTTTTAACTCTTTGCATCAATATCAGAGTTTATAAAAATCTATATAAATCAATAAAAAAAAATATTTCACAATCCTGTAAAGTCTATGAAAATCCATATAAATCAATAAAAAAAGTCAGTCAAACTTTGCCTGGACTCTATGAATTTTATAAATCCACCTACTTTTTAAAGTCCAAAAAAATCAAATAGAATCTCAATTGAATACACCTAGACCTGTCAGAACGGGCTAACGGTGCAGGCCGGTCCAAAACCCACCTCAGCCCGTCATTTTGCGGACTTTGACGGGCCGGTCCACGGCGGGGGCGGGTTGAAAAATAGTCAACCCAACCCAACCCATGGCGGGTGACGGGCGCTAGCCCACGGACTTTTTCATTAAATATTTATTTTTTTACATGTATTATTTTTATATTTTAAACACTATATAAACAATTAATAAAAAACAAAGTTTACATAAACTTAAAATTAAAACTATAATTTCTATAAATTAGTCCAAATAAATAAATCAAAAAAGTAATTTAAGTTCAAATACACAAAAACTTTGTAAATTAAAAACCATATTCCATATCATCATCAAATCCTCTTCATTTCATTCTCATTCATCCTCACAATTTTCAACAACATTAGATAAAAATCTCTCCTTCAACAAAGTTGTCTTAGTACGTGCACAATCCTCATCTACATATAAAAAAATTCACGGGCCAATCCGCTAAAACTCGCGACCCATACGGTCTAAACCGTACGGTCCCGTGACCCATACGGTCTAGACCGTACGGTCCCACTCATAAACGAGTTTTTAAATACTTAGTCCAATCGATTATATTAATAGGTGGGGACGGGCCGGCCCAATGGGCTCCACCCAGTTTGACAGCTCTAAATACACCTCCCTAAGTCTCAGTTCATCTAGACTCTATCAGATGAGTTATTTGTGAAAAAATCTATATCTTGTTATGGATCAAAAACAAATTATATATTACTCAACCCATTCACAAGTGTCCATGTTTTTCTTTTTTAATTGTTCACATTAAATGTGCATTTTTTTTAAAAATATACATCACCCAACTTATTTTATTTTCCTGTACGTGAATTGTAGACTGAAATTTTCTACTCTTTTTTCTTCTACGGTAAGGTTTACTCCATCCGTCCCATACTTGAAGACACATTTTATCATTTTAGATGTTTCATACTTGAAGACACCTTACTTAAAATAGTAAAAACATTTTTAAACACTCCCCTTAAAACATAACAATATTACAACAAATACCACTACTTTATTACACTAAAAAATAACTTTATTACTATTTATAAAGTTAAAAAGTCTATACTATCCCCACTTTATCTTACACAATATTAATAAACAATTCATTTATTAAAATTCGTGTCCAATTGATCTGAGCCTTCAAGTATAGGACGGAGGGAGTATAAGAATTGGTATGATCTTGTTGAAATATATATTGGGAAAAGTGAAGAAGGAAAGGGTAACACTTGCGTACACTCGTATGCACCGTACCCCCTAATTTTAATTTTTTATTTATATTTTACTTGCACTTGTTAATTTAATGAGTTCACCCGCAAATTTTATTTTTACTACAGTTATATGCACTCGCTCATTTTATGAGTTCACCCCAAATCATTTTTTACTACAGTTGTCTGCACCCGCTCATTTTATGAGTTCACCCCCAAATCATTTTTTACAACGGTTATCTACACCCGCTCATTTTATGAGTTCACCCCCAAATCATTTTTTTACAACGGTTATCTACACCCGCTCATTTTATGAGTTCACCCCCAAATTAATTTTTTACTACAGTTATTTGCACCCGCTCATTTTATGAGTTCACCCCAAATCATATTTATACTACAGTTATCTACACCTGCTCATTTTATGAGTTCACCTCCAAATCATTCATTTTTACAACGGTTATCTACACCCGCTCATTTTATAAGTTCACCCCCAAATTATTTTTTTACCACAATTATCTACACCCGCTCATTTTATGAGTTCACCCCAAATATTTTTCTAAAAATAATTACATTAAAAATATTATATTATCTTTTTATTAATTTACACAAAATATAATAATAAAATCAACTATAATTTATACATTTACAATCTTGCAGTCGAGTCATTGCCGAGTTACCGTCGATTCACCACTAAATCACCCATATTTAAAAAAAAATCGTAAAAACATAATTAAAAAAAACTATCGAAATTAGGCACAAATCTCGATTTTTTTTTCTTCTCATTTTTCAGTTTTTATTCCACACTTTTTATTTCTTCATTTTTTTTCTTGTTTTTTTTTTCATTAGTATTTTTTTTATTTTAATACAAAATAATATTATATGTATTATTTTATTATAGTCAGTAATACAATAAGTAATAACCAGTAATACCATAAACAACAGTAATCAGTAATATCATTAACAATAATTAGTAATATCTTTACAATGACAAATAATTACACACATCTAATTACAGTAAAATTTTATACAATAACAAATAATTCCACACATCTACTTATATTCAATAATACAAAAAATAATTATCAGTAATACCATGAACAATAATTAGTAATACCATGAACATTGATCAGTAATATCTTACACAATAACAAATAATTCCACAAATCTAATTATATTCAGTAATACAAAACATAATTATCAGTAATACCATAAACAATAATATGTAATATCATAAACAATAATAATAATCAGTAATGTCTTAAGCAATAATAAATAATTCCACATAATCAGTAATACCACAAACAATAACCAATAATAACACAATTAATAATCAATAATACCGTAATCAATAATCATTAATATTAATTCAATAGTGAATTAATAGTAATACCACAATCAATAACTAGTAATACCAGTACCACTGACAATAATACCATAAAAAAGTGGAGGGAATACAGATCGAGGTGTACTGAAAAAAATAGGGGTGCACATTACCAAGCCCAATTGAACGGAACCTTAGCCCAATGGGAAGGCACCCTAGGCCAGCAGTTGCCGCTTGAGATTTCATCGGCAAGGTCATCGGCTCCGTGTGCCGACCGATCAGAGATCCATCAGCAACATACTCACAGTCCTCCGTCGGGCCGCCGTCACCCGGAGGAAGAGGCTGTGCAGGAGCAGGGTGAAGAAGACGAAGCAATGTAGCTTCAATTTGGACAGAGATGAACGACGAGAGCGAGGCGTCGTCGATCCGAGTGTTGTAGGCGAGCGCCATTAATGTCGGAGAAGATCCTGGATCGCGAACACAAGGGAGATTGATGGAAGCAGTCGCGTCGCTGGTCGAAATGAGTAGGTTTTCGGCCGAGATGGAAGATGATGTCAATTGTCACGAAAGTGAAGAATTCGAGGAGGGGTCTCGGGCTTCAATGGCCGGGACGGAAGCGCCGCCGTCGCCGTCGAGGGGGTGGTCGGGCATGGTGGTGGCAGGGTCACCCACCGAACGACATGAATTTCCGACAGGTCCTTTACTGACGTAGCGGAAGGTTAAACACTAAAAAGATGAACACCTTGAAGGTGACGATCTTAACTTTTATTTAATAATCAAAATCAACTGCCTATTACAATGCACCACCTTGAGTATAAATAGTTTGAGACTTCTAAAACCCTAATAATTGAGGCCCAACACTATCGTGGGCTAATAACAAAAATAAAGGATTGCAATAGATGGAAACATGCTGAAATTAATAAAGTTGACTAATGCTGCAATAATACTCTCAAATCACTTTCTTAATTGTTCCTAATTGATCTCCATCTCCATCATCTCTCCCGATGTGGGAAAGATTCGCCCTCGAATCGAAAGTTTGAAGAGCGCGTCGGGATCGATCTGCCAAAACATCCTTAGAGTGACCAAAATTTAGTTGGTGTAAACCAACACGAGCAGGTGTTCCAACCTTGTACTTTCTAACCATCACACTGTTTTCCTTTCCAACCTTGTACTTTGCACATTTCTCACTCACTTCCTTACCCTTGGTAAAGAACAATCCATTTTTTTCAACAAGTACAGGAATGAGAAGGTTTCCACTCTCCATCATAGTTTTCTTATCCATAAAAACAACAGAATCACCTTTCACGAAAAGATCATTCACATCATCATCAAAAATCGGTGGCCCTTCATATCCCACAGTGACGTCATCATCTGTAATTGAAAAGTTATCAAAAAACAAACTCTGGGTGAAATTGGTCATGTTTTCATTGCCATTTAAATCCACCTCGTCCGGGATTGCATTACAATCCAAACCATCTTCAATTGTGGTGTTCCAATCAAGAAACTCACACGGGTCGAGACACCCCGTGAACTCAGGAATTTCTAATTGGAACCCCGCTTCCCAACGACGATCGTCGTCCCCTCGAAAACTAGGCTCGCGAGCCAAGGGAGCAAACAGATTGACGTCGAAGAGAGTCTCGTCCTCATCCGAATCGAAACGAACCGAACGCGGCGATCGCGTAAGCGGTAGGTCACGCCTTTTGCGAAGGCCCTCAGCGTAAGGACGTGTCGGACGGGGGCCGTGTCGTACTCCCGTGAAGTTAGTGGCAACAATCTGTCGGAGATCCTTAAGGCCTGCCGTGAGAGCGGCCACTTGACGGCTGAGATCGGCGACTGCATCACTCTGTGCGGCGGCGACGGCGTCGAGTGGAGGTTGACGGCGAGGAGGCATCGTGCCCGGTCTCTGAATACCAACTGACGTAGCGGAAGGTTAAACACTAAAAAGATGAACACCTTGAAGGTGACGATCTTAACTTTTATTTAATAATCAAAATCAACTGCCTATTACAATGCACCACCTTGAATATAAATAGTTTGAGACTTCTAAAACCCTAATAATTGAGGCCCAACACTATCGTGGGCTAATAACAAAAATAAAGGATTGCAATAGATGGAAACATGCTGAAATTAATAAAGTTGACTAATGCTGCAATAATACTCTCAAATCACTGTCTTAATTGTTCTTAATTGATCTCCATCTCCATCATTTACTCATCAAATTAAAATTGAAATTCAGGTGCACCGCCGATCGACTATAATAAAATCATACCTATAATATTCTTTTGTATTAAAATTTAAAAAATACACATGAAAAAAAATGGAAAAGAAAGGTATCAAAATAAAATAACAAAAGTAAAAGGAAAAAAAATGGATAAATAAAAAAATTGAAAAATAAACTGAAAATGAAAAGAAATAAAGAAAAAGATAAGGAGGAAGAAAAATTAAAAAGAAAAAAAATTGAGATTTGTGGCTAATTTCGATAGTTTTTTATTAATTATATTTTTACGATTTTTTTTTTTAAATATGGGTGAGTTGGTGGTGAATCGACGGTAACTCGGCTGCATATTGTAAATATATAAATTAGAGTTTATTTTATTATATTTTTTGTAAATTAATAAAATGATAATATAATTTTTTAAATGTGATTATTTTTTAAAAAATATTTTGGGGTGAACTCATAAAATGAACGAGTGCAGATAATCGTGGTAAAACAATAATTTAGGGTGAACTCATAGAATAAGAGGGTGTAGATAACCGTGGTAAAAAATGATTTGTGGATGAACTCATAAAATGAGCGAGTGTAGATAACCGTAATAAAAATGATTTGGGGGTGAACTCATTAAATGAGCGAGTGCAAAATGAACGTGAACTAATTTGGAGAAGTGAACTCATTAAATGAACTGGCATATAAAATTAAAATTAAAGTACAAGTATTTGGCAGAAGGAAAATAAATTGTAATTTGATTAAATGAGAGTGGCGTTGAACAGTTCAATGTTCAATTGGGGGGGGAGGGGGGGGCAAATTGGACGCGTTGTCCTTTGGACTCCCGTCTCAATCATATAAAGAGCGGAGTACAAATTTCCAAATCCATCCGTTGACCCTGAAAATAATAATATAGCCTTTTTAGGATTAATCTATACAAAACTTTATTATTAGATAATTAATTAAATTTTTGGTTAATTGCAAAATAAATTACCATCTTTCGTTTAATTGCAATTTAATCTAAACTTTTGAATAATTGCAAATAAAATCACCACCTTTAAATATTGTTGCAATTTAGACTTTTAGACAAATTTATTTATGCCCGAATTTAACGTTTCGAGATTAGATTGAAATAAAAAATAATGTTGTTTTATTAAGGAGATGTCACATCAGCTAAACACGTTAGATTTTGACACAAATGAGACTATCAAGAAGTTTAAATTGAAACAATATTTAAAGGTGATGATTTTATTTACAATTATTCAAAAGTTTAGATTAAATTGCAATTCAAAGAAAGGTAGTGATTTTATTTGCAATTAACCCTTAAATTTTCACATTCTTTCATGATATTAGAATCTGATTCAAACATATTTACATATACTAAATAAATTGAAATTGTCTCCTGGATAACCCTAATCTTCAAAAGATAGGAACGATAATCCGGCCCATTAATGAATGATATGTGTACGAGTTTAGACTTTTAGATAAAATGAAATTATAATATAAATGAATTGAGTTCCCCAATGAATAAGGGAAGTTTTAAAAAATTAATACTCTTTCCGTCCAATTACTTTCACACTTTTGTTTTTAAGACGTTCCACAATTATTTTCACACCCTTCAAATGAAAACTCTTTATATATTCTACCCTCACAGTATCCTCAAATTTACACCAATGACATTACTTTTTTCTCCACACTTACACAAAAGTCAACTAATTTCTTTATTTTATACATAAAAGTTTACAAAATTACGCTCAAAATCTCCACTAAATGTACTTTTCTTATTCCACGTGACGTGTGAAGATAATCTTGGGATGGAGGGAGTATAAAATTTAGACTTTTGACTATGAAATTCTTTTGGTGCATGAGTTCCAACTTTTTTATCAAGAAAAGTAAAAGGGGTGGACTCGGAATTGTATAAAAATGAATACGTGTTTCGTGATGAATTATATAGTATAAAGTTGAAGCAAGAAACTGGAATTTGTACCCTGCGCTATTCTGCTGCATTCATTCTCCTCTCTAAGTTAGATGGATTATTATAAGACATCCTTCTTTCTCGCCTTCACTTTCTTCATTCAGACACAGTTTTTAGCCTTGGCCCAAATTCAATGCGAAAATAATGGCAATTACACAAGGAATAGCACGTACAGTGTTAATCTCAACACCACGTTTTCCTTGTTGTATAACAACGTTGATAACTATGGTTTCTACAACGTTTCTGTTGGGCAGGGCATTGACAAAGCTAATGGCTTCGTGCTCTGCAAAGGAGATGCTCAACTCAGTGCATGTCGCGACTGTGTACAAACCGGTTCTGCTGATCTTTTAAACTCATGCCCCAACCGGAAGCAGGCCATTCGATGGGACGAAACCTGCATTCTACGATACTCAAATGAGACGATATATGGAGCCGTGGACACTAGGCCTGCACATTACTGGTGGAATCCGGACAACGCCACGAGTCCTCAGCAGTTTGAGGAGGACACGAGAACGCTGCTAGACGAGCTTCGTGACCGGGCTGTTTCCGGTGGGCCTCTAAGAAAAGTGGCAGCTGGGAATCGTACTGGACCTGATTTTCAAACTATTTTTGCTCTACTTCAGTGCACCCCCGATTTATCTGCAGAGGGTTGCAGGAGATGCTTATTTGGTGCTGCTGCAGAAATACCTGTTCGTTGTGACGGGAAGAAAGGGTGCAGAGTACTCTGGCCTAGCTGCACTATTCGTTTTGAGGCATATCCGTTTTTCAATGAAACTAGGCTTCAAGAGTTTGAACCTATTGTGCCCCAGCCCACGCCTGCATCCGTGCCCGTGCCCGTGATTGATCAGCCACCACCGGGTAATCATACTAGGCCAGACTTCCTTATAATTTAATTAATTAAGAAAGTGACAAGAGTGGCTCATGTTTAATTTTTGCAGGAAAGGGTGATGATGATAAAACTCGAATTGTCATCATTGTTGTGGTTGTTGTGTGCCTCATACTAGCTGTTTCCGCTATCATCTTCTTGAGAAAGAAAAAGAAACAAAACCTATTACTTATTCCTGAGAGTAAGTAGTTTGATCTTCATTTCATGAGACGTTGCCTTTTAATTTTTGTGGGATATTCAACTAGAATGTTTTCTTTCACTTTTGAAGGTGTAGATGAGATTAGCAGTGCTGAATCTGTGCAATATTCTTTTAGTACAATCAAAGCTGCAACAAATGATTTCTCTGATGATAACAAGTTGGGCCAAGGTGGATTTGGGACTGTTTACAAGGTATGCTATGTTGTGTATACATATGCATGTAAAAACTGTATACTAAAAAAGTATATAGTATAATTTTGTGATCTGATAATATTATTAGGGTAAACTTCCAAATGGTGAAGAAATTGCTGTGAAAAGATTGTCCAGAAATTCAGGACAGGGTGATCTGGAATTTAAGAATGAGGTGTTGTTACTGGCCAAGCTTCAACACAGGAATTTGGTTAGGCTCCTGGGTTTTGCTCTACAAGGAACGGAGAAGCTTCTCGTATATGAATTCGTTGAGAATGCAAGCCTCGATCTCTTTATATTTGGTAACATCTTCTTTCATCAACTTGCATATCACATTCTAATGATTCCTGCTTGCCTTGTTTTCAATTACTTTGATTTGAGATTTAATCTCGACATTCACAATGATTTGATTTTCAGACCCGACCAGACATTCATATCTGGATTGGGAGAGACGTTACAAGATCATAGTGGGTATTGCCAAGGGAATTCTCTACTTGCACGAAGATTCTCGATTGAGAATCATTCATCGTGATCTGAAAGCAAGTAATATACTTCTAGATAGGAATATGAATCCTAAAATCGCAGACTTTGGTATGGCAAGACTATTTGGGCAAGATGAAACTCAAGGAAATACCAGCAGAATTGTTGGGACATAGTAAGAATTAAGCTACAAACTTTTCTAGGGATATGCATATTATCTAATTACTGTTGTGTTATGTGAAGCTGCATTATTTTACTTTCACTCTTAGCTTTAGAGTTATAAAATACTAAAAAGAGTTTTATATTTCAGTGGATATATGCCACCTGAATACGTAATGCTGGGGCAGTTCTCAATTAAGTCGGATGTGTTCAGCTTTGGAGTTCTGGTGCTGGAAATAATTAGTGGGCGGAAAAATAGCAGTTATCAAAGTGGGGAGAATGTGGAAGACCTCTTGATTTACGTAAGCACAATATATATTCTTTAAATTAATTGTGTGATGATGTTTTGGTGATTTGAAAAACTAAATGTTGATGCAGGCATGGAAAAACTGGCGTGACGGGACAATTGGAAATGTGGTGGATCCGTTGTTGAGGTCAAGTTCGGGTTCAATAAGTGAGATGGTGAGATGCATTCATATAGGTCTGCTATGTGTTCAGGAAAATGCATCAGATAGGCCAACAATGGCTTCTGTTGTTCTTATGATGAGTAGTCTCTCTATTACGCTGGATGTACCTTGTGAGCCTGCATTTTATATTCCCAGTCACTATGGCGCAGACGTTTCACGCGTTCAACGGCAATACATTAATTCAACAAATTCTCCCAACAACCCTCCATCCGATCATTCATCCCAGAATGAGGCTTCGATCTCCGACTTGTATCCGCGTTGATCTCCAATCTCTACTGCCACTTGATTGATCTCATGACTTTTGTTGGTTTAGTTTTTGGTGTAAAAGTGAGTTCTAATCGAAATTTGTATCTTGCACTACATTGTATTCATTCTATCTTTGTCTCTAAAAGTTCAAGACTTATAATATGCGCATCTTAATACCGCTCTGTCCTCTTTGTATACAAACGAATGTAGAAATAATTTTTAATCTATAATGACAGAAAAGAAGTACATGTTGTGAAATTAATACTTTTATTCCTTTTTAATCGAGTGTACAAAATGGAGTGGCATACCACCCTTTTATAGGGAGCAAGAGAAGCTCCTAGAATTCTAACATAAAGATCATCATAAGTGATCATCATAAGTGCTTATACTAGAATCATCTAAAAGTATTTGAAAGGACATCCATTTTATATATTATTTTATAACACTCCCCCTTGAATGTCTGTCATTACACAAAGAATATGCCTCGTTAAAAACCTTACTAGGGAAAAACCCAGTGGGACAAAAACCTAGCAAGGGAAAAAGAGTACATATTACTTAGTGTATTCAATCTCCCCCTGATCCAAGCATCATGCAGAATCCTTTAATCGACGCATTCCGATACGCTTCGCCAGCTTCTCAAATGTTGCAGTAGGTAGTGCCTTGGTAAATAAATCTGCTAAATTGTCACTTGAGCGGATTTGTTGCACATCGATCTCACCATTCTTTTGCAACTCATGAGTAAAGAAGAATTTTGGTGAAATATGTTTAGTTCTATCTCCTTTAATGTATCCTCCTTTTAGTTGAGCTATACAAGCTGCATTATCTTCATATAATAAAGTTGGAGGATTTTTATTGTCATGAGACAATCCACAATTCTTTCGAATATAATTAATCATTGACCTTAACCAAACACATTCCCGACTGGCCTCATGAATTGCTATAATTTCAGCATGATTTGAAGAAGTGGCAACAAGTGACTGTTTTGTAGATCGCCATGAAATGGCTGTACCACCACATGTGAATACATATCCAGTTTGAGACCTTTCTTTATGTGGGTCAGATAAATACCCAGCATCAGCATAACCAAGCAATTCAGGTCGAGATTTATTTGAATAAAATAGGCCAAGATCAACTGTTCCTTGGAGATAGCGAAAAATGTGTTTTATACCATTCCAATGTCGCCTTGTGGGAGATGAACTAAATCTTGCTAGTTAATTAACTGCAAATGATATATCAGGCCTTGTGCAGTTAGCAAGGTACATAAGTGCACCAATTGCACTGAGATATGGTACTTCAGGACCAAGTATCTCTTCATTTTCATCTCGCGGTCTGAAAGGGTCTTTATTAGGATCGAGTGACCGGACGACCATTGGGGTACTTAGTGGATGTGCCTTTTCCATATAGAACCTCTTTAAAACCTTTTGGGTGTAAGCAGTTTGGTGGACAAAAATTCCACCTTCGAGGTGTTCAATTTGCAAACCAAGGAAAAATTTTGTCTTTCCAAAATCCTTGATCTCAAATTCTTTCTTTAAATATGCAACTGCCTCTTCGAGCTCTTCAGGAGTCCCGATTAAATTGAGATCATCAACATACACTGCAATTATCACAAAACGTGATCCATTTTTCTTTATAAAAACGCATGGACATATTGGATCATTGGTATAACCTTCCTTGACTAGACATTCGGTAAGACGATTATACCACATACGTCCAGATTGTTTGAGCCCATACAAAGACCTTTGCAATTTAATAGAATAAATTTCTCTTGGATTTGATTTACATGCTTCAGGCATGTTGAATCCTTCAGGGACTTTCATGTAGATATCTTTTTCAAGATTACCGTATAAGTATGCAGTGACTACGTCCATTAGACGCATCTCAAGTTTTTCATGCACGGTAAAACTTACAAGATATCTAAATGTAATTGCATCCATCACAGGAGAGTATGTTTCATCATAATCAAATCCAAGTCTTTGTGAAAAACCTTGGGCTACCAATCGTGCTTTATATCTCACAACTTCATTTTTCTCATTTCTTTTTCGCACGAATACCCATTTGTATCCCACTGGCTTTACACCTTCAGGTGTTTGGACTACAGGTCCAAATACTTTTCGTTTTGCTAGTGAATCCAACTCGGATTGAATTGCATCTTTCCATTTTGGCCAGTCATTTCTACGCCGACATTCATCAACCGATCTGGGTTCATGATCCTCAAATTCTTCCAAAAAATCAAGTGCTACATTATATGCAAAAACATTGTCAATGACTGTTTCTCTTCGGTTCCAACTTTTTCCCGTAGTGATATAATTTATTGAAGTTTCTACAACCTCATGCTCTTCAGGAACAACATCTTCTGAGACAACTTCTTCAGGAAGCTGAATTTTCTCACTACGTGCGAGTTGTTCATCCTCATTTGACTCGTCGATCTTAATTATTCCTCTTTTCTTTCGAGGGTTTTTATCTTTGGAACCAAGAGGTCTACCACGCTTCAGGCGTGCTTTAGATTCATTAGCACTTGTTATTTGTCCTTCAGGGACATCAATCTTAACCGGAACATTTTCTGCAGGAATATGTGATTTAGTAACTCTTCTGGAGTCACTAAATGCATCCGGTAATTGATTTGCAATTTGTTGCAAATGTATGATCCTTTGAACTTCTAGTTCACATTCTTTTGTACGAGGATCAAGGAAATCTAATGCAATTTTCCAATTGATTTCTTTTTTCGGTTGATCCTTACCTCCCCCTAATGTCGGGAAATGAGATTCATCAAAATGACAATCTGCAAATCTAGCAGTAAATAAATCACCTGTTAATGGTTCAATATATTTAATTATAGAAGGTGATTCATACCCGACATATATTCCCAACCTTCGTTGGGGGCCCAATTTAGTTCGGTGAGGCGGTGCAATTGGAACATAAACCGCACACCCGAAAATTCTTAAATGGGAGATATTGGGCTCATAACCAAATGTTAATTGAAGGGGAGAAAGGTTATTATAACTTGTCGGCCGAATTCTCACAAGTGTTGCTGCATGTAGTATAGCATGTCCCCAACCAGATAAAGGGAGTTTTGATTTCATTAACAATGGTCTAGCAATTAATTGCAATCGTTTGTTAAATGATTCGGCTAGACCATTTTGTGTGTGAACATGAGCTACAGGATGTTCAACACTTATTCCAATCGACATGCAATAATCATAAAAATCATGTGATGAATATTCACCAGCATTATCTAAACGAATTTTCTTTATTGGGTGATCTGGAAATTGTGCTCGCAACTTTATTATTTGGGCAAGTAATCTTGCGAATGCCAAGTTGCGAGAGGATAAGAGACATACATGTGACCATCTCGTTGATGCATCAACTAGCACCATAAAATATTGAAATGGTCCACATGGTGGATCTACAGGCCCACAAATATCACCATGAATTCGTTCTAGAAATGCAGGGGATTAAATCCCCACTTTAGTTGGTGAAGGTCTAACAATGAACTTCCCTTGAGAGCATGCAACACATGAGAATTCATTAGAATTTAACACCTTTTTATTTTCTAATGAATGGCCATGTGAATTTTCAATTATGCGCCTCATCATGGTGGAACCAGGATGTCCAAGGCGATCATGCCAAACCATAAAATCATTGGGAGTAATAGACTTCTGGTCTATTAGGTGATATGTTTCAGCTGTATTTATATTCGTGTAATATAGGCCAGAAGAGAGTGAATACAACTTTTCTAACACACGTTTCTTTCTAGAAACAACTTGTATAATCAATAGACATTCACTGTTTTTCTCATTTAGAGTCTCGATATGATACCCATTTTTGCGGATATCTTTAAAACTTAACAAATTTCTTTGAGACTTGGGAGACAGTAGTGCATTATTTATAACTAGTTTAGTTCCTTCAGGGAGAAATATTGTGGCTCTTCCGGAGCCATCAATCAAATTTGCACTACCACTTATAGTGTTAACATTTGTCTCCCCCTTTTGCAAATGAGAAAAATATTTTTCATTTTTAAGTATAGTGTGTGTAGTAGCACTATCAATTAGACAAATATCACCATCACTATTCATTCCCAAATGTTTGGCATCCATTGCTTCTTCATAAAAATAAAAAAAAACATAAATTAGAAATTAATATTAATAAAAGATGCAAAATATATAAATATTTTATTCATCATGAAATACTTATAGGGTATTCATCATATGCTTAGTTAACATCGTTAAAGAAATCGGCTACATCAAGATGGGTCATAACCACATCATCACCATCAAGAGCAATATTGTTATCAATAAAATTTGTCTCAACATTTTTTGCCTTATTTTTCAAAGAAGCTTGATAAAGCTCAACAAGATGATCCGCTGTTCGACACACGCGGGACCAATGACCTTCCATTCCACACCGGTAACAATGTTCCTCATATTTCTTCTTTTCTCCATTCTTTTCTCCATTGTCTCTCTTCTGGGAGACAGCTTGTTTCTTGTCACGATCATGGTTGTTGTTATTATATGGAGTAAATCTACCGCGACCACGATTATTACCACGTCCTCGGCTACCACCACGTCCACGTCCACGACCACGACCAGAATTTTGAGATTGAGTCGCATTCGCTTCAGGGAATGGACTAGAACCGGTGGGTCGGGACTCATGATTTTTTAACAATAATTCATTATTTTGCTCGGCTAAGAGAAGGCATGCAATTAGTTCAAAATATTTCTTAAAACATTTTTCTCGATATTGTTGCTGCAGGAGCATATTCGAGACATGAAAAGTAGAGAATGTCTTCTCAAGAATATCATCATCAGTTATGGTTTCACCACATAACTTTAATTGTGAAGTAATTCTGAACATAGCCGAATTATATTCATTGACAGTTTTGAAATCTTGCAGACGTAGATGAAGCCAATCATACCGGGCTTTTGGAAGGACGACCATCTTCAGGTGGTCGTATCTTTCTTTTAAATTTCTCCACAAAACTAGTGGATCTTTCACTGTTAAATATTCAGTTTTCAATCCTTCATCCAAATGATGACGAAGGAAAATCATTGTTTTGGCACGGTCTTGATTTGATGCATTATTATTTTCAACAATAGCATCACCAAGACCCATAGCCTCAAGATGAATTTCAACATCTAAAATCCATGACAAATAATTTTTCCAGGTGATATCAAGTGGTGCAAATTCAAGTTTTGTGAAAGTAGCCATAATGAAGAATGAAATGAGAAAGGAGAAAAAAAAAAACACTACCTTAATCTACCTTGAAGAGGTTCAAGTATATAATACTTGAAAATATTGTTTTGGCTCAACGTAGAGACTCGTGCTGATAACGTGTTGTGAAACTAATACTTTTATTCCTTTTTCATCGAGTGTACAAAATGGAGTGGCATACCACCCTTTTATAGGGAGCAAGAGAAGCTCCTAGAATTCTAACATAAAGATCATCATAAGTGATCATCATAAGTGCTTATACTAGAATCATCTAAATGTATTTGAAAGGACATCCATTTTATATATTATTTTATAACAGTACAGTAATATTAAAGCTAAAACTCCTCAGAAACAACAAATGAATTAAATGCTTGTGTTTGTAATACTCCACTATTTTTCCCGAAGAAAATATGAACAACGCGTATCATTTAATTTTCAAGGATTGGTCTCTTATATAGAATCAATTTCTGAGTTGACTTGGTCAACCTAAACCCTAAATATTCAAAAATATTGTAAACCCTAAATATTTAAGAATATTGTGAATAAATTTTTTCACTTGGTCAATTTTTTTTATTATTATTATTTTTTTTGTAATTTTTTTTTTATTGGTAATTTTTTTTTCGAAAATATGTGTGTTGAAAAGTGTAAGTCAATATTACTAAAAAATGTAACACAATACAACTAAAAAGTGTAACACATTTTTTTATTAAAAAGTGTAAGTCACTGTAATTGAAAAATGCAACACAACTTTTAATGAAAAGTGTAAGTCATTATAACTAGAAAGTGCAACACAATATTATTAAAAAGTGCATGTCAATATACTTGAAAAGTGTAACACAATATTTTAATGAAAAGTGTAAGTTATTATAACTGAAAAGTGTAACAAAATACGACTAAAAGGTGTAACATAACATTACTAAAAAGTGTAAGTCACTATAACTAAACATATTGTTGAAAATTGTAAGTCACTACAACTGAAAAGTGCAACAAAATATGACTAAAATGTTAGGGTTATACTGGCAAGTATGCTTTTAGTGCTACTTATGTATACAAACAGATTTTTGCACTTACTAATGAGAGTAAATTTTTGTCACTGGTTGCTTTAAATATAATGAATGGTAATTATTTATTGCATAAACGTTCAGATGTACTTTACATTGTAGACAATGTGGTGTGTAGAAGATCACATTGTTAGTTCCTTGTATATAAGTACAATTGATTCACAACTTAGGTGGAATTGAACAATCCATTGGTAGAAGTTGAGGTGCAAGGCTCAGATTGGTTTGTCTTGACCAAGAGATTACACTAGTGCATTATGATGTGCTGAATAGGACCTACAGAGAGGTAATTCTTCTAGACTGGCTTAAGGAATGAAGAATTAGACCTCAGTGGTTGTTGATTTCTTAATCTCTGTCACTTAAATGGAATTGTCTGTAGTTAAGAAGTTGCTTTGATTTATTAGGGGTAAAGAATCAATGTGATTCAATACTTTATATTTTGGGCGATATTATTAATTATAGGACAGATTGCCAAAATTAATACAGAGAATCGTGTCTTGGAGTGTCAAGTTGATTATGTCCCCTTGGTGGGCTCAGAAGGTTTATCATATCAAATCTGATTAGTGAAATTTATTTCCGGTATGATAATAATGTTGAGTTGTCCTTACTCCGAGGAATAAAAGATATTAATTAATTAAAGCATTCAGTAGCTTAAATTAATTGATGGACATTGAATCTTAAACACGGGAAATAATAACCGGGAGCCATATTTCGTAATATGGGTTAGGATGGATAGTGCAATATTAATTCTATAGTGGAATGAATTAATATTAATGGGCTGGAAAAATATTGTGGCTCAATATTGATTTTTGGGCCCATTGGGAGGTCCAATCTTAATTCTCCTAAAGGCCCCTCAAGTAGCCGAATAAAAGTCCATTAACTAAGGTAATTAAAAAAGATAAGAATTAATCTTGTTGCAAGAAAGAGAGGAAAGTAGCGCTTATTTTGGGGAGAGAATATTATGGAGAAAGATATGGAAATAATATAATATCTCTTGGAGAATAAAATATTTCTAGATCTCCAATATTTTCTAATAAATAAATTGACTATTCTCTCTCTTATAAATAGAGGAAATACCGCCACTCTTGTTTTAAGAGTTAGAAAAATCGGTCTTCTCCAAAAATACAGAAAAGAGAGATCTGTAATTTTCGAAATTACAGTGTGTGCAACAAGAGAAAATTAATTCTTCTTTGAGAGTTAATAGTTCGTGAGATCTCCCACCGGATCAACGGGCTAGGACTTAGGGAATACTTGAGAAGGCAATTGGGTTGAAGTTGTTATTCTTCTCAACGGTATCTCTCCAATTCAAAGGTAAACACGTAATCCCTTAGTTCCGCATGTTTAGGGATTTAATTATTTACCGTACATTCATTACATGAATTAGTTGATTTAATTTGTTTAAATTATAAAATTAGATTTATGATAATTCATATTTAAATTACGTCTCAAATAGATCCTGGCAATTTTAAAGGTGTCTCAAAGGATTCCCGAGAGTCTCGAAAGATCCTAGCCTAAGGCATCTCAAAAGATTCCCGGGAGTCTCAAAGGATCCCTAGCGTGATGGTCCATAACCCACAAGTGCCAATAATTCCCCACAAAGGAGATGGGGAATGTGGTCCCATAATAATTTCTCACAAAGGAGTTGGGGACCAC
This sequence comes from Galeopsis tetrahit, assembly GCA_963675135.1. Taxonomy (NCBI): domain Eukaryota; kingdom Viridiplantae; phylum Streptophyta; class Magnoliopsida; order Lamiales; family Lamiaceae; genus Galeopsis; species Galeopsis tetrahit. Next base: position 76,760,321 of record OY776123.1, read on the forward strand.
AAGAATTGGGGACCATATTGTTGGGGGACTATTATTGGGTATTGGGATAATTCCCAACAGATGGTATCAGAGCCAAGGTTTTGGGCTCTGTAATTTAAATTAGAATTTAAATCTATTTACATTAAATTGATATTTGGATGTAGAATTGTTAGATCTTTTTTGCAGGTATCCAATTATCTTGGTTTTAATGTATGTTTTAATTTTTGTTGTTTGTATGTGGTTTTTAATCTGATTCGGTCAGATTTGTTTTTCCCGTGAGAAAATCCACGGGTAGATTAGATTATTTAATTTGTAATAAACTAGTCTAGATGTTATATTTATTTTTTGTAAATAAATTGTAACGGGTCAAAGACGAAGACCGTTAGACGGATTAAAGAATCGGAGGCGCACCCGGACGACCAAGCCACACGAGTCGCTTGTAGGCGTGGCGTGATTTTTTTTGTTGCGGTCGTGGGTGTACGAATTCTCGTTCCTTCAAAACGAGAAAATTAAACCATGATAATTGGACGTGTTTGCCTAATTTGTGTTTAAATTTTGTTTTGTTATTATGCTATGATTATTTGTTAATTTTGCATGAGAATTCGTGAAAAACCTCTAGTTTAAAAAATTACTAAGTATTTTTTTATTAATTAAATTTATTTAAGATAATAAATTGATTAAATGGCCTCCATAATTTATTTATTTGTGAAGTCTTTTGGCTACGCATTGGCAAGCGCCCCTCTCCCTATCGGACAGGCCAAAAGATAAGTTCACATGAATAAATTCTTTTAAGGATGATTGTGGATTATTACTAGTGGCGGTATGACCCTCCCATCGAGTGGCTTATTCAAAACGAAATAATAGTCCTGTATTTAATTATGGTTATTACTTAGGTATAAAATTGATATATTAACTCCCCATCGGAGTCCCTATCAATTTTATATGGCCAGGTTGAAGCCAACTATTAATTTTGAATTAAAGGTTTGTAACTGCTTTGTTTGTAACCTGCTTAAATGTATTTGAGTAAACGTTCACACTCATCGTGACTTATTTAAATTGGTTTTAAGATGTTGGCTGATGCATGTTTATATCGTTTTTTTGAGGTTTTTGATATAGTACATGTGATCAAATTATGTGATAATTTTTGTGTTAATAGGATATTAATACAAATTGTATATTTTATTCTCAGTTCAGCATGTCGTCTCCTTTTAACCCACTGTTTAGTATACTTAAAGAAAATAAATTGGAAGGAGAGAATTATGTGGATTGAAAAAGACATTTATTTATAGTCTTGACTGCACAACAGCATAAGTGGGTACTTGATGAACCTAAACCCCCTGCCCCTACGGATGAGACGAACCAAGAAGATAAGGAATATCATAAGGAGTGGATGAGATCCGATGAAATGGCTAGGTGTACCATCTTGGCTTCAATGTCAGATGTGTTGCAACACCAACACCAGAACATTGAATCCGCTTCAGCTATTATGATGAACCTTAAGGAACTTTTTGCTCATCAGAATCGTACGGCTAGACAAATGACCATGCGAGATATGTTATCACAGAAAATGGTCGAGGTAACGCCCGTGAGGGATCACGTTCTTAAGATGATGGGTTTCCTTAACAAACTTGAGATTCTTGGTGCTGAATTCGATGCGGAAACGCAGATCGATTTCGTACTCCATTCTCTACCGAAAAGTTTTGATCAGTTCCAACTGAACTATACGATGAATAATCAAGAGTATACGTTGGCTCAGCTCTTGCAAGCTTTGGTTTCGGCTGAGATGTTAATGGGACCAAGGAACGAGCATACGACTATGTTGGCAAACGGTCCATCTTCTAATTCTGCACCGAAAGGTGGAAAGAAGAAGAAGAAGGCAAATGGCCAGAAACAAGCTAATAACAAGGAAAAGATACCAATTGAGGGAGGTGTCAAGAAAAAGACCACTAAGGGAAAGTGCTTTAGTTGCGGTCTGAAAGGACATTGGAAGTCAGCCTGTACCAAGCCTAAGAAGGCTGGTAAGCAAGGTAATTCTCACGCACTAGTAATTGAAACTTGTTTAGCGGTGTATTCTTCCCATTCGTGGGTGGTGGATACGGGAGCCACTGATCATATTTGTTTCGATTTTCAGGGGTTCAAGCTAACCCGACAACTTAGTGGGAGTGAGATCATCATCACCATGGGCAATGCTACGAAAGTGGCGGCTGTTGCAGTGGGAGATGTGCAACTATCTTTTAGTGATAGAATTTTAGTTTTAAAAGACGTTCTTTATGTTCCGAGTTTTAGAAAGAATTTGATTTCAGTTTCTAAACTAATTTTGGATGGATATTCAGTTTCTTTTAATAAGAATGTCGTTATTTGTCGTGATGACGAGATTATCTGTTCGGGAGCATTGGTGAATAATCTTTATACTATTAATTGTGCACATTCCACACAAAATGAATCGCATAACACATCGACTATTTCTAAGAAAAGAAAGCATTCTTCAGACATGAACGAAACACTTCTGTGGCATCTTAGACTTGGTCATATTAATCTAAGAAGGATTCAAAGGTTGGTGAACGACGGCTCGTTGGAATCACTCCAGGTTGAGCCGTTTCCAACATGTGAATCATGTTTAGAGGGTAAAATGACCAAAAGAGCCTTTGGGGCAAAGGGGAATAGAGCTAGTGAAGTGTTAGAACTCGTTCATACTGATGTATGTGGACCAATGTCAATTCAAGCAAAAGGAGGTTTTGAGTATTTCGTTACTTTTATCGATGATTACTCAAGATATGGATACATCTATCTAATGCGGCATAAGTCTGAGGCCTTTGATAAATTCAAAGAGTTTAAGGCTGAAGCAGAAAAGCATAGGGAAAAGAGTATCAAGTTTCTACGATCAGATCGTGGAGGCGAATACCTCAGCAATGAATTTTTGGGCTACTTATCAGGCGAAGGGATTGTATCCCAATTAACTGCACCCGGAACCCCTCAACAAAATGGGGTTGCAGAGCGAAGAAATCGAACTCTTTTAGAGATGGTCAGATCTATGATGAGTTATTCAGATTTACCTAAGTCGTTTTGGGGTCATGCCTTGGAAACAGCGACTTACATTCTGAATTTGGTACCTTCCAAATCAGTTCCTAAAATCCCTACAGAATTGTGGACCGGGCGAAAGCCCAGTCTAAGACACATAAGAATTTGGGGGTGTCCTGCATACGTGTTGGACAAGGAAGCTGGAAAGTTAGACCCTCGTTCAGAATTAAGGCTGTTTGTAGGATATCCTAGAGGAACGAAAGGGGGTTTATTCTATAGTCCAAAGGATCAGCGAATTGTGATAAGCACACATTCTAGATTTTTGGAAGAAAACTATATGAGTAATAGAAAGCCCAAGAGTGAGATTACCTTAAATGAATTAAGCGGGCCAACTCATATACCAAGTGTACAAGTAGATATACCAAGCGATACACAAACACAATCGAAACCTCGTCGTAGTGGGAGGGTTGTGAGACAACCTGAGCGATTCATGTTCGTGGGAGAGTCTTCGGACTTGGTCCCCGGAGAGGATGAATCTGACCCATGGACATACGATGAGGCACTTCAAGACAAGGATGCAGATTCTTGGCAAACTGCAATGGAAGCAGAAATGGGGTCTATGGATCATAACAAAGTGTGGGAGCTTGTGGAACCACCCAAAGGTGTAAAGCCTATTGGATGCAAGTGGGTCTACAAGAGAAAAAGAGGATCAGATGGGAAGGTTGAAACCTTCAAAGCTAGACTAGTGGCAAAAGGATATACTCAGAAAGAGGGAATCGATTATGAGGAGACCTTTTCGCCTGTAGCTATGCTTAAGTCTATCCGTATTCTCTTGTCGATTGCAGCTCACCTAGATTTTAAGATCTGGCAAATGGATGTCAAGACAACTTTCCTAAATGGAAGTCTTGAACAAGAAATCTACATGCGCCAACCCGAATGCTTCATTGAAAAAGGCCAAGAGAATCTTGTATGCAAGCTTAAAAGGTCAATATATGGACTTAAGCAAGCATCGCGAGCTTGGAATCAATGTTTTGATCAGGTGATACAATCCTATGGATTTGATCAAAATGAATTTGAGAGTTGTGTCTATAAGAAGTGTATCGGAACTGCCTTGGTATTCTTAGTATTATACGTAGACGACATTCTGCTTATTGGAAACAATAAAAAGGTGTTGACAGACGTGAGGGTATGGTTGTCAAAACAGTTTGATATGAAGGATTTAGGAGAAGCTGGTCACATCCTTGGGATTAAGATTACTCGAGATCGCCAGAAAAGGATGATATGCTTATCCCAAACCTCGTACATAGACACTATTTTGAAACGATTCAGCATGCAAAATTCCAAGAAAGGATTTGTTCCTTTCAGACATGGAATTCATCTATCTAAAGAGATGTGTCCTAAGACACAAAAGGAGATGGATGAGATGAGAAACATTCCATATGCGTCGGCAGTTGGAAGTCTCATGTATGCAATGCTGTGCACGAGACCGGATATTTGCTTTGCTGTAGGCATGGTAGCAAGATATCAAAGTAACCCAGGGAAAGAACATTGGACTGCAGTTAAAAACATTCTCAAGTATCTAAAAAGAACTCGAGATAGAATGTTGGTTTATCAGTCAGACAGTCTATTCCCTGTGGGTTATACGGACTCGGATTTCCAATCAGACATGGATTCTAGAAAATCTACCTTGGGTAGTGTGTTTTGTTTGGGGGGTGGAGCCATGACATGGAGAAGTGTGAAGCAGAAATGCATCGCTGATTCTACCATGGAAGCCGAATATGTAGCTGCTTGTGAAGCAGCGAAAGAAGCGGTTTGGCTTAAGAACTTCTTAGTGGACTTGGATGTGATTCCGAATTTGCCCAGCACTATCACTATTTATTGCGATAATGCTGGAGCAGTTGCAAATTCAAGGGAACCAAGAGCTCACAAGGCAAGCAAACACATTGAAAGGAAATACCATCTTATATGAGAAATCGTTAAGAGAGGAGATATAGTGGTGGCAAAGATCGCATCGGAAGACAACCTAGCTGATCCCTTCACAAAGGGTCTGCCTCAGAGTACATTCGAGAGACATGTGGAAGGAATGGGGGTCAAGTGCGTTGCCAAGCTGCTTTGAGTATAAGTGGGAGAATTTATTAGGACATGTAGAACATGGACGTGCTGTAGTATACTTATAAGCAGACTTTGAGTATAAGTGGGAGATTGTTAGGGTTATACTGACAAGTATGCTTTTAGTGCTACTTATGTATACAAACAGATTTTTGCACTTACTAATGAGAATAAATTTTTGTCACTGGTTGCTTTAAATATAATGAATGGTAATTATTTATTGCATAAACGTTCAGATGTACTTTACATTGTAGACAATGTGGTGTGTAGAAGATCACAGAAGATCACATTGCCAGTTCCTTGTATATAAGTACAATTGATTCACAACTTAGGTGGAATTGAACAATCCATTGGTAGAAGTTGAGGTGCAAGGCTCAGATTGGTTTGTCTTGACCAAGAGATTACACTAGTGCATTATGATGTGCTGAATAGGACCTACAGAGAGGTAATTCTTCTAGACTGGCTTAAGGAATGAAGAATTAGACCTCAGTGGTTGTTGATTTCTTAATCTCTGTCACTTAAATGGAATTGTCTGTAGTTAAGAAGTTGCTTTGATTTATTAGGGGTAAAGAATCAATGTGATTCAATACTTTATATTTTGGGCGATATTATTAATTATAAGACAGATTGTCAAAATTAATACAGAGAATCGTGTCTTGGAGTGTCAAGTTGATTATGTCCCCTTGGTGGGTTCAGAAGGTTTATCATATCAAATCTGATTAGTGGAATTTATTTCCGGTATGATAATAATGTTGAGTTGTCCTTACTCCGAGGAATAAAAGATATTAATTAATTAAAGCATTCAGTAGCTTAAATTAATTGATGGACATTGAATCTTAAACACGGGAAATAATAACCGGGAGCCATATTTCGTAATATGGGTTAGGATGGATAGTGCAATATTAATTCTATAGTGGAATGAATTAATATTAATGGGCTGGAAAAATATTGTGGCTCAATATTGATTTCTGGGCCCATTGGGAGGTCCAATCTTAATTCTCCTAAAGGCCCCTCAAGTAGCCGAATAAAAGTCCATTAACTAAGGTAATTAAAAAAGATAAGAATTAATCTTGTTGCAAGAAAGAGAGGAAAGTAGCGCATATTTTGGGGAGAGAATATTATGGAGAAAGATATGGAAATAATATAATATCTCTTGGAGAATAAAATATTTCTAGATCTCCAATATTTTCTAATAAATAAATTGACTATTCTCTCTCTTATAAATAGAGGAAATACCGCCACTCTTGTTTTAAGAGTTAGAAAAATCGGTCTTCTCCAAAAATACAGAAAAGAGAGATCTGTAATTTTCGAAATTACAGTGTGTGCAACAAGAGAAAATTAATTCTTCTTTGAGAGTTAATAGTTCGTGAGATCTCCCACCGGATCAACGGGCTAGGACTTAGGGAATACTTGAGAAGGCAATTGGGTTGAAGTTGTTATTCTTCTCAACGGTATCTCTCCAATTCAAAGGTAAACACGTAATCCCTTAGTTCCGCATGTTTAGGGATTTAATTATTTACCGTACATTCATTACATGAATTAGTTGATTTAATTTGTTTAAATTATAAAATTAGATTTATGATAATTCATATTTAAATTACGTCTCAAATAGATCCTGGCAATTTTAAAGGTGTCTCAAAGGATTCCCGAGAGTCTCGAAAGATCCTAGCCTAAGGCATCTCAAAAGATTCCCGGGAGTCTCAAAGGATCCCTAGCGTGATGGTCCATAACCCACAAGTGCCAATAATTCCCCACAAAGGAGATGGGGAATGTGGTCCCATAATAATTTCTCACAAAGGAGTTGGGGACCACAAGAATTGGGGACCATATTGTTGGGGGACTATTATTGGGTATTGGGATAATTCCCAACATAAAAGGTGTACCATAACATTACTAAAAAGTGTAAGTCAATATAACTAAAAAATATTGTTGAAAATTGTAAGTCACTAGAATTGAAAAGTGCAACAAAACATCACTAACAAGTGTATGTCATTATAACTGAAATTATTATTACAAATATTGCAAAATAACATGCTAGAAAATTGTAAAATGCATGTTACACTTTTCCTTATTTTCAACATTCACTTTTATAATAATAAAAAAAAAATGTGAACACTAGACTTCAACTTAAAATAGATTATTTTTAACAATTTGAGCTACATTAATTAAGATATATATTTTTTGCGTATTTTATTTTTATTGATTATCCTACCCATTTATTAAAATGGACTCAAGAGACCTACCAATTTTCAAACTGAAAGATTAGTCAAAAATCTGCCAAACAGTATGCAAGATCATACAGCTAAAAATTCAGTGTCAAACTGAAAGATTAGTCAAAATTTTGTTGCCAATTCAACACATGAATTTTACAGATATTTGTGATGTTTGTAAATTTTGAAATGAATTAATGTGAGCTGAGCAAAAGATTGTCTAGACTCTTTAGATGTATGAAACTATTTTCATTAATCGGTGTCATTGCACAAAATGTCACAGTAAAATAACAAAATTTTTAATATTAAAATAATTTCAAGCCTTCCACAATGTCGTGACATTGGTTGGATGACCAACCTAAGGTCACCAATTTAATATTATAGATTTATATGACAAGTGTCAAAATTCTATTGGTTGTTTGTTATTTTTTGTGTGATATAATTAGATTGGGTCACACTTGCGTAACCCCTAGTGCACCGTACCCCCTAGTTTTAATTTTAATTTTTTATTTATATTTATGTGCACCCATTAATTTAATGAGTTCACCCCTAAATTATATTTTTATTATAGTTATCTGCACCCACTCATTTTATGAGTTCACCCCCAAATCATTTATTTTTTACAACAATTATCTACACCCGCTCATTTTATGAGTTCACCCCCAAATTATTTTTTTTACCACAGTTATCTGCACCCCGCTCATTTTATGAGTTCACCCCCCAAATATTTTTTTACTACAGTTATATGCACCTGCTCATTTTATGAGTTCACCACCAAATCATATTTATACCATATTTATACTACAGTTATCTGCACCCGCTCATTTTATGAGTTCACCCCAAATCATTTCTTTTTTACAACTGTTCTCTACACCCGCTAATTTTATAAGTTCACCTCTAATTTTTTTTACCACAATTCTCTGCACCCACTCATTTTATGAGTTCACCCCCAATTTTTTTTTTAAATTATTACATTTAAAATACTATATTATCTTTTTATTAATTTACACAAAATATAATAATAAAATCAACCATAATTTATACATTTACAATATGTAGTCGAGTTACCGTCGATTCACCACTAAATCACCCATATTTTAGAAAAGGAAAATCGTAAAAACATAATTTAAAAAATCTATCAAAATAAGGCACAAATCTCAATTTTTTTTTCTTTTTAATTTTTCTTTCCATTTTCAGTTTTTATTCAAAAAAATTTATTTCTTCATTTTTTTCATTAGTATTTTTAAAATTTTAATAAAAAATAATATTATATGTATAATTTTATTATACTCAATAATACAATAAGTAATAATCAGTAATACACTAATACCATTAAAAATAATTAGTACTCCAATATCTTATACAATAACAAATAATTACACATATCTAATTATATTAAATAATACTAAAATCAATTATTAGTAATACCACGAACAGTAATCGGTAATACCATTAATATTAATCAATAAAATTTTATACAATAACAAATAATTCCACACATCCAATTATATTCAATAATACCAAAAACAATTATCAGTAATACAATGAACAGTAATTAGTAATATCATGAACATTAATCAGTAATATCTTATACAATAATAAATAATTCCACAAATCTAATTATATTAAGTAATACCATAATCAATAATATGTAATACCATAAAAAATAATAATAATAATCAGTAATGTCTTAAAAAATAATAAATAATTTCACACAATCAGTAATACCACAAACAATAACCAGTAGTAATACTACAATCAATAAATAGTAATACCAGAACCAATAACTAATAGTACCATAAAAAAAAAAAGTGGATGGAGTGCAAATCGGAGTGTACTGAAGAAAATAGGGGGTGCACATTACCAAACCCAATTGAAGGGAACCCTAGCCCAATGGGAGGGCACCCTAGGCCAGCAGTCGTCGTTTGAGATTTCATCAGCAAGGTCACCGGCTTTGAGTGTCGGCCGGTTAGAGATCCATCGACAACATACTCACATTCCTCCGTCGGGCTGCCGTCAGCCGGAGGAAGAGGATGCACGGTAGCATGATGAAGAAGACGGACAAAGCAATATAGCTTCGATTTAGGCAGAGATGAACGACGAGAGAGAGGCGGCGTCGATCCGAGTGTTGCAGGCGAGAGCCATTGATGCCGAAGAAGCTCCTGGATCGCGAACACAAGGGAGATTGATCGAAGCAGTCGCGTCGGTGGTCGAAATGAGAAGAGAATTTCGGCCGCCATGGATCGTTGCCGAGATGGAAGATGATGTCGATTGTCATGGAAGTGAAGAATCGCGATTGCGATTCGAATATGGGTCTTGGGCTTCAACGGCCGGGACGGAAGCGCCGTCGTCGCCGTCAAGGGGGTGGTCGGGCATGGTGGTGGTTGGGTCACCCGCCGATCGGCATGAATTTTCGGCAGGTCCTTTTCTCATCAAATTAAAATTGAAATTCAAGTGCATTGCCGATCGACTATAATAAAATCATGCCTATAATATTATGTTGTATTAAAATTTAAAAAATACACATGCAAAAAATGTAAAAGAAATGTAGGAAAATTTAAAATAAAAAAGGAAAAGGAAAAAAAAATGAAGAAATAAAAAATTTGGAAAAAAAAAATTAAAAATGGAAAAAGAGTAGGGGAAAGGAAAATTAAAAAGTAAAAAATCGAGATTTATGGCTAATTTCGATGTTTTTTTTATTAATTATATTTTTACGATTTTTTTTAAAAATATGGGTGACTTGGTGGTGAATCGATTTTTTAGAGTTTATTTTATTATATTTTGTGTACATTAATAAAAGGATAATATATTCTTTTAAATGTGATTATTTTTTTAAAAATATTTTGGGGTGAACTCATAAAATGTGCGAGATAATCGTGGTAAAACAATAATATGTGGATGAACTCATAAAATGAGCGGGTATAGATAATTGTGGTAAAAAATAATTTGGGGGTGAACTCATAAAATGAGCGGGTGTAGATAACTATTGTAAAAATATGATTAGGAAGTGAACTCATTAAATTAGTGGGTGCAGATAAAATAAAAAAAAATCGAAATTGAAATTAGGGGGGTGCAAATCATTATTGGGTGAACTAAAAAAATTTGTGGGTGCGAGTTGAGGGTGAACTGAGTAAACAGATGGGTGTATGACTGGAATCTGAGGCCCAGTCCCAAGGAAGGCCCAATAACTGGAAACTCATAGGTAGGGGGCATGGTGCATCCAAGTGTATACAAGTATTTACCAATTAGATTTGTAGATATTGAAAATAATATGTATTAAATATATATATATATATATAAGTGTATCAAAATTTGTAATTTTTTTTCTCTACAAATAGAGTCCAGTATCGAGCTATTTTAAAACACAAACTAAAATTCTCTCTTTTATCATCTAACTAGCCCTATGCCCGCGTTTTACGCGGGGTCGATTTATTAAAATAATAACATTAAATATTATATTAGGGTCGATTTATTAAAATAATAATTTTAAATACTATATTATTTTTTATATTTTTTTCATTGTTAGAGTCTATGAGAGTTTTTTTTATGGGTTGGTCTGCTATGGACTCGAGTGCATGTTGTGCACCCTAGTCCATGTTGCACTTTTCAGATTATTAAACTGTATAAGTAATAATTGAAAAGTGCAACACCATTTACCAAAAAGTGTAAGTCAGTAAACTGAAAAGTGCACATGGACTAGGGTGCACAACATGCACTCGAGTGCATACTAGACTTTACCTTTTTTTATATTCGAATATATTTATAATATATACATATCTATAAATTTGAATCTATATTATTGTATTTATATTTTTATATATTATAATATTTTTTAATATATTAATAATATATGCATTAATAAAATTATTATTTTAATTGTAAAATTAATAAAATATTTTTAATAAGTAACGGTATTATAAAATTATTTTATTAATAAAAAAATTATATAATTACAAATTTCTAAAAACTTCAAAGCGTTTGTCGTAAACTGACTTCTACAAAGCTAAGGGGATGTTTATTTTGGGATTTTGAGGATTTTGAAATTTGAATTTTAAAATAGAGTAGATTTTGAAATTTTAATGACTTATATGATTTAATTTATATTATAGAATTATAAGTGTTTATATAGGTTATTATAGGTATCTATATAGAGTTTGTAGACAAACTGACTTCTACAAAGCTAAGGGGATGTTTATTTTGGGATTTTGAGGATTTTGAAATTTGAATTTTAAAATAGAGTAGATTTTGAAATTTTAATGACTTATATGATTTAACTTTATATTATAGAATTATAAGTGTTTATATAGGTTATTATAGGTATCTATATAGAGTTTGTAGATATTTATAAGGGTGACTTTTGTAGAGTTTATAGTTATTTGTAGGGTAAGATTTTAAAATTCTAAATCTAAATTCTAGAGTAGAATATGGGTGGAATTTTCCATTTCAAAACAAACATCCCGTTTAAGAACTGTGACATATTTCTAGTAACAGTCTTTAATTTTCACGTCAAGTTAGTTTTTTTTCTTTCAATTTTAACATTGTATATGAGTACGACAAATACAATAATAAAATATAAACAAATTTATATAAATTTTTTTTTATTAAAAACAATTATATTATAACAAATAATTGCATAATTTTCTCAACTAAGTTTTTTTAAAACGCTTAAATCCTGTACAATTAAATTTTTTTTTAATAAAATAAATACATGCCCGTCCAGGTATATTAATTATAAAAAAAATATTTAAATAAAATATATAAATTACATTTAAGTTAATATAAAATTCAAAATTTATTATATAAAAATCCAACCTTTACTTTTCAATATTTGAAGTCGTGAACCGTGAACCGTGAACCGTACTTACAGTAAACTGAATCCAATTTATAAAAAAAACCAATATATATAGATAAGTATATTACCAATATATATAGATAAGTATATTATGAGTGATTCTTCACGTATAAGAATGGATCCATAAGAATGGATCTTCTAATCATTCTTATTTTACTCATAAAATTTAATTGTTCAATTAACATGAAATTTATATGTGTGAGCAAAAATAATAACTTTTAAAATTAATTTCCATTTAAAGTGTATATTTTTTTAAAGAGGATGTCTACAAAGTACTTTATATATTTAATATTTCACTTATAATTTAATAAATATTAAATATATAAAAAAAAGAATGAAGTAAAACCATAAAACATGGAGTAATAGAGATGAAAAATGAGAAACTACCTTTTTATGAAATGAAATAGGCAATAGAAACCTCTTCAAAAAAAAAAAAAAAAAAGTTATATACAAATTGATAAATTCTATAGAATCAAAAAAGAAATAACATGATCTTGGAATAAAATGTACATCTCTTAAAATTAATTACATGATCTTGGAATATAAAATACATCTCTAAATGAATTTACAAAAAAATAAAAATTAATTACATGATCTTGAAATATAAAGTACATCTCTAAATGAATTTAAAAAAAAAACAATAAAGTACATCTCTGTAGATCTTGAACTACATAAGATGTTTCAAATGAAAAAACAAAGATGAAAATCATCAGTTGTGCACAACACCGTTTGAGTGCACAAGATAAATGAGTGATAAATTATGATTTAACAAATGATTTATGTCTATACTTTATAGTTGAAATTATAATTTGAATGTACGATAAGGTAGGGGAAACTAATGATAATCTTAAATTTGAATATTTGAAATTGAATTTGTTACTACTCCGTACGCTGAAATTATGTTTCATGAAAAATATTTAAAAGTGGACATTTAGAAGATAAGATTAAAATGATTTTTTTAAAATTTCACGTTGGGTTAAAATTAATAATTATGATTAATAAATTAATAAAATATTAATAAATTTTAAATTAATAAAAAAAGATTTTGAAATAGAATGAAGGAAAATAGAGGAATTGAAATACACCAAACACTTAAAATGTTTGTAAATATATGATATATACATATATATATTATATTAAGATTTGATTAAAAAAATATCATGATTAATAAAAAAAAAAAAAGGGAGAATAGAGTTGTATTGATTTGAATAGAGTGATATTAAAAATAGAATAAGGTGATTAAATTAAAATAAATAAATAATGTTGTGATTAAAGTTTAAAAAATAAATTTAAAAATAATAATTATGAGTGAATAATATGTAAGTTATTATTTTGACATTAAAATAGAAAAAAATGTTTTTTTTTAATCAAAATGACGGAGAATGCAGGGATTTTGAAATAGACGATTTTTTTGGTGAGGAGAGAGATTGTGATAGAGTGTTGAAATTGTGACACGTGTTACATTATATTCTCACAGATATAGAGTATTAAGATAAGATAAGATAAGATTAAGATTAATTAATAATTAATATTAATATTAAGATTTGAAATTGAAGAATTTGACAAATTGGGAGAATTAATTTTTTTTAACAAATTAAAATTTTGAATTATAATTTTGAGATTAAAATAGGAAAAATGGATTTTTTTAATCAGAATGCATGAGAATGAAGGGATTTTGAAATAAACTATTTTTTGTGAAGAGAGAGATTGTGTAGAGTGATAAAATTGTGACACGTGTCTTATTATATTCTCACAAATATAGAGTATTAAGATAAAATATTTCTAGCTATTATGGATCCAAATTATCCCAATTTTTTTTCAAACTCTCAAAATTTTCCAAACTCTCAAGATTATCCAATTTTTTTCAAACTCTCACGATTATCCAAATTTTGGATCTTATTTTTCAAACAGTATGCAAGACCATACATGCAAAAGTGTTACGTTAAACAAAAAGGTTAGCATAAATCTTGAATTTTACAGATGTACGACTTTGCTAAAATTTGAAATGCAATAACGTGATTCGTCAAATTAGCTGAAGCAATTTTGTCTCGACACTTTAGATGCATAGGGAAATTATAGCAATTTCATAGTTTTGGATATTTTGGTTATAGATAATTATGAGGAATGAAAAAAACAAAAGTGGCTGTAGTTTAGTGGTAAGAATTCCACGTTGTGGCCGTGGAGACCTGGGCTCGAATCCCAGCAGCCACACTTCTTCTTTTTTCCTTTTTTTGTAATGGGCTTTCAGAGTTGGGAAACAATATTTCCTATTGGGCTGTGGAGAAACAAAAAAAGTAAGGCCACGGCTAAACGCCCCTCTTTTTATTACTTCAACCCCCTTTTTTTTTTTTTCCTGCACCGAGTCACCAATATTTTAAATAAAATAAAAGGAAAGCATGATTTCGGGAATATTTTTTCAAAAAAAAGAAAGCAAATCTCTGTAAAAAAAATTGAAAAAACATTTTCAAAAAAAATCTGAAAAAAATAAAAATAAAATCAAACAAGCTAAATCAAAAATCTAGAAAACAACCGATCCAAAATCTGAAAAAAAAAAAAAAAAATCATAAACATATCCAAACTAATAAAAAAAATTGAAACCAAATTCAAATTCAAAATCATCCTCAAATCTCTCATTTAATTGATCGATACCGTTTCTTAGAAAGGGGCGGTGGCGTGACACTGGGGCAGGATGGTCAGCGTTGCAACTATGGTCTATGGAGGGGGACAACGATGACTCGACGCATGCGACGGAGCCTAGAAGTAGAAAGTGGGCGACACTGTGGCGAGGAGGAGGAAGAAAATGAAAGAGAGGAAAGAAAATTAAGGTTTAGGGAGGTTGACAAATTATCTCCACCCTCAAATTATCACTTAAAATCATTTTATTTATAAATGAATCCAATAGTACTTCCACATATTCTTAACTTACTCACTTTATACATAAAATAATACAATAAATATTTATTAAAATTCATGCCCCAAGAAATTTATTTATAGAATATATAAATATTTATTAGAAAAAATAAATGATCATGTAATGCTCAGCCGCAGCTAGGAACATGTTAGCAACAAGTCCTAATTTCATGCATGGCTCAAGATGTTAAAAATGCAGTCAAGGCTGCACTATTATATAGTTTTAAATTTATCCAAAAACCTTGCAGAAGCAGCTAGCTAGCGAGGATACAACCCAGAGAATGAAACCTCATTTTGAGATGGATGATTTGCAGATTCATGATGACCTTTCCAGGACGACGAATCGGAGGCACTGGGAAAATTAAATCCCGGCGCAGAAGGTACAGCCAGGGTCATGGACATGCTGCTCAGCATAAGAATCACAGAAGCCATTGTTGGTCTATCTGCTGCATTTTCCTGAACACATAGCAGACCAATATGTATACATCTCACCATCTCACTTATTGAACCTGCACAACTTGACCTCAACAACGGATCCACCACATTTCCAATTGTCCCGTCGCGCCAGTTCTTCCACGCCTGTAAGTAACATTTGACATTTCAAAATTTCAGAAATACATTAAAATTTATAGCAGCATATATATTGTGCTTACATAGCTCAACAGGACCTCCACATTCTCCTCACTTTGTAAACGACTATTTTTTCGCCCACTAATGATTTCAAGGACCAGCACTCCGAAGCTGAAGACATCCGACTTAATAGAGAACTGCCCGTGCATTATGTATTCAGGCGGCATATATCCACTGAAATGCACAGCTTAATATTATTATCTCACTGCATTAAATTAATTAGAAACAAAGATAATTATATGCTAATTTCTCGTTTATTACTTACTATGTTCCTACAATTCGATTGGTACTCCCTCGAGTTTCATCTTGCCCAAATAATCTTGCCATACCAAAGTCAGCAATTTTGGGATTCATCTCCCCATCTAAAAGTATATTACTAGCTTTCAAATCACGATGGATGATTCTCAATCGAGAATCCTCATGCAAGTAGAGAATTCCCCTAGCAATACCGACGATGATCTTGTAACGTCTATCCCAATCTAAATATGAAACGTTGTTCGGGTCTACAAATCAAAACATTCTTTATGTCAAGATAATTAAATATGGAACAAAATATGCAGTCATCAAAATAAAAGAAAGCATTACCAAATATAAAGTGATCTAGGCTTGCATTCGGAACAAATTCGTATACGAGAAGCTTCTCTATTCCTTCGAGAGCGAAACCCAAGAGTTTAACCAAATTCCTGTGTTGAAGCTTGGCCAGTAACAACACCTCATTCTTAAATTCCAGATCACCCTGTTGTGAATCTCTGGACAATCTTTTCACCGCAATTTCTTGATCATTTAAAAGTTTCCCCTAATTTTATTAGATCATCACACAAATTATCTAAAGTCTTTAATTTATTGTAATAAAGCATACACCAAATATAATTGCATAGCATACCTTGTAAACGGTTCCAAATCCACCTTGGCCCAACTTGTTGTCATCAGAGAAGTCATTTGTTGCAGCTTTAATTGTACTAAAAGCATATTGCTCACATTCGGTTGCGCTAATCTGGTCTACAGCTTCAACAGTTAAAAAGAAAACATTCAATTTTAAGTTTATTAAGGTAACAAAAAAGTTGTTGCTTACAAGAAATGATGATTAAATACTTACTCCCAGGATCTTCTATTCGATTTTGTTTCTTTTTCCTTCTCATCAAGACGATAGCGGAAACAGCTAGTAATAGGCACACAACAATAATTGGAACCACAACAGCTATCACAATTCGACTTTTATTATCACCATCACCTTTCCCTGCAAAATCAAAGAAAATTAAAACATGAATTTAATTATTTAAAATGGTCTTATCTTAAATATTTTTCAATTGCGCTCAACAGTATCAATCAAAGTACCTGGAGGTTGGTTTATATATAAGGAAAAGAGAGTATAATTAATTACCTGGTGATGGCTGATCTATAAAGGCAGCAGGCGCAGGCACCGGTGATGGCGTGGGCTCGAATTCTCGAAGCCTAGTTGCATTGAAAAAGGGATCTGCCTCAAAACGAATACTGCAGCTGGGCCAGAGGATTTGACACCCTCTCTTCCGGTCACACTGTTCGTTTATTTTTTGAGTAGCATCAGTTAAGCAGGTAGTGCAATCCTGTGGAGACAAATCCGGGGTGCACTGAACCATAGCAAAGATCCTCTGAAGAACAGGTCCCATTGCTTCCGCAGCTGCCACCTTTCTGAGAGGACCACCTGAAGCAGCCTGGACACTAAGATTTCCAACCAGTGTTTTCGAGTAATTCGTAAACAGCTCAGGACTCGAGGCGTCCGTTGGATTCCACCAGTACTGATTAGGAGATTTCGCCACTTTTGCATATATGGTGTCGTTTGAGTATCGTACTGTGCAGGCCCCGTTCCAAAGAATTGCTTGCTTCTGGTTGGGGCATGAGTTTATTAGTTGAGCTGCAGCAGCTTGTACACAGTTGCGACACGCGATGAATTGAGCATCGCCGCCGCAGAGCACCATCCCATTAGCTCTGTCAATGCCCTCACCAACAGACACGTTGTAGAAGCCATAGTTATTAAGATTGGTGTACAAAGAGGAGAACATCGCGTTAAGGTTAGCACTATATGTGCTATTAGTCGTGTAATTGCCGCCCTTGTTTTCACATTTAACAACTTGGGCCAATACTAACAAGTCTGCCTGCAGGATGAACAAACTGAAGCCCACAAACAATAATTTTTCATAACTCATAGTAATTATTACAGTATATTTATTTTTTTGGAGAGAAAATTAATGGAATGATATTTCAGGCAAGTTCAGGGTACAATTAGTCCAATTTCTTGCCTCGTAGCTGTTGAATTAATTTAACTATTTCAAAATATATCTTTTGCTTTCTACATTTTCGTTCAAATTGTTGATTAGGTCTACCGTCTACGTACTGTGACAGAGCTAATTTTGAAGAAAACAAATAAAGGGTCAACATTGTGAACAAGTCAAAAGAGTAGTTTTTCTTTTTTTGACGGGAGTCAAGGAGTAGTTATGTAGGCTGATTTGGGTTTAGTCTTTCTGTTGAATAATATGTACTTTTATTATTTAAATACTACTACTACTATTCGTGGCGAGATCCTCAGATTCTTCGCGGCACCGTCATTTGTGTGCACCGACATTCCAGCCATCGACGCCTCAGTGTGCGACTCGTTAGGTTTAAAGGTAAGAAGGTAATTATCGAGCATTTTCAGGTACAGGTAGCCGAGCCATTTGAGCAAACTGCCCGGTTAATAAATAGGGTTTTGTTGTCATCCTAATTATAAAATTAATAAGATTTTCAACATGATACATATATGATATATCCGATCCTTTGTCTTTATACTTTAGACAACGCAGCCGGCACCAATTGTTTATCATGTAATTTTAGCAAATACACCACCCTCTCAATATTGCCGTCCTCATATCTAAACAAACGCTAAAAGACAACCGATGTCTATCCGTTGACGTTTATTATATTGAGTTCACACTAACAGGCAACGGTTAATAGACACCGTATGAAAAAATTGCACTTATAGATCAGTAAAAATGCTTTCAGTTCCCGGACGAGCTTAATGATACCCACGTTGTGCTTATACCCAAGTGTGATAATCCCACCTCCATGAAGGACCTCAGGCCGATTTCATTATGTAACGTCGTCTATAAAATTATATCTAAAGTTTTGTGCAACAAGTTGAAATGTGTTCTACCGAACTTGATCGATAAGGCACAATCGGCATTTGTTAGTGGGCGTGCAATTCAAGATAATATCCTGATTGCCTTTGAAACGATCCATTCGATGAAAAAGAGAAGAACGGGGGCTGTGGGAGATGTTGCACTTAAAATAGACATAAGAAAGGCATATGACAGGGTTGATTGGACCTATATGGAAAGCATACTAGAGAGATTGGGGTTTTGTTCGATATGGGTCAAGTGGATGATATGATTTGTGTTAAGTCGGTGCGGTGTACTCTTTCCAGGTTAACGAGCACATGGTGGGCCTGATTGTGCCACAAAGAGGCCTTAGGCAGGGGGACCCCCTCTCCCCCTATCTGTTCATTCTTTGTGTTGAGGGCCTGTCGGCCCTTATTCGCCAGGCCAACAGAGATGGAAGACTCCATGGCAACAAAATATGTCGTCGTGCTCCTAGTATCTCTCACTTGTTATTTGCCGATGATAGCTTCTTATTCTGTCGGGCTACCGAAGAGGAGGCAACGACACTAAAACAAATTCTCAACAGCTACGAATCGGTGTCAGGACAGGCAATAAATTATGGGAAATCTGGTACTTACTTTAGCCGAAATGTAAACAATGATCAAAAGACTGTGGTATGTAATATATTGGGAGTTCAAGGGCAGATTAATACTGGGAAATATTTAGGCCTCCCTTCTCTAATAGGGAGTGGAAAGAAAGCGATTTTTTCCTACCTTAAGAATCGCTTATGGATCGAATCGATTGCAAGGGTGGCGTAGTATAGGAAGATATTGAAGGCGGGCAAGGAGATTCTGATCAAAGCAGTTGCCCAGGCTATCCCGGCCTACTGCATGGGTATCTTCCTACTTCCTCAAACCCTCATCGAGGAGCTCTAACGTATGCTAAATTCTTACTGGTGGAGTTCGGGCGGGGCATCTTCAGGAATTCGCTGGACAAATCGGGAATCTATCTGCTTACCAATAGAGATAGGAGGTATGGGCTTTCGGAGCTAGCCTCCAACTTTTTAATATTGCAATGCTTGGTAAAATGGGATGGAGACTATTAACTGATTCTGAAGCTTTGGTGTGTAAAGTTTTGAAGGCAAGATATTTTCCAAACACTGATTTTCTATTTGATCGGCTGGGTAATAATCCAAAACAGTAGGTGTTTAGCTAGTTTATTTATCCACATGGGTGTCCTCAATTATCACTTATTTACTCATTTTGTCATTCAGTTTATTTATAAACAAAATATCATATGTATACTTTCTTCATCCCATAATTATTTGCACACTTTTTCAAAATTATTTACACACTCTTAATATGGAAATACCACACAAAATTATTACCCTCTCAATATCATTTTATTTTCAAAATTGTCTCTCATTTTTTACATAAATTTTATTTTACACCTCACCAAATTCACTTTACACCTCACCAAATCACCCGTGGCGGACCCAGGATTTTAAAAATGGGGGTACGATTAGTTTTGATAAACAAACCGAGCTGCTCGTGAACTCGACTCGGTAAGACTCGAGTTTGACTTGACTCGTTAAACGGGTCAACCTCGTTAGATACTCGATTTACTTAACGAGCCGACTTGAACTCGTTAGGCTCAATATAAAAAAATCATTTTTAATTTCATTTGACTTGTTAACTAGTCGAACTCTTTTTTTTTTTACTCGTCAATGTAATTGAGTCGAGCTCGGACTTGAAGTACTCGACTTGGCTCGAATAACACCTCTAGGTACTAGTACAATCGATAGATAATTTTAAAATATTTCATGTCAATCATATTTTTTAAACTAAACATTTGAATGCTCCAAAATTTCGTTGAGGAAAATTCTATTTTCCTTAACCATAAATGGTCGAAAATTAGATTATTTTCTCATAGTCTTCCATCTAGATGTTTCATCTCTCATTTTCTAATTAAATTATACAAAATGAGAATACAATCAAATTGTATAAACTACCATTCTAATGTAAAAAAAAAAAAAAAACTCACAATAGAAAAATTTAACAGGTTCTAAATTTTTTAGCATCAATTAAATTTATTTAAATAACTTAGAAATTTAATTAAATAAAATTATAATTAGAAATAAATAAAATTAAAAAATTACCTACAACTCACAAATGGACAATAGCCCTGAGAATTGTTGGATTGGGTGGTGCAAGCAGATGTGTTAAACTAACAGCCCATGTTAACTTTGGACTAAATGCCTTTTTGTTTTATTACCACTAATGGCACTAACTACCTAGACCTTAGATCCTGGTTCGAGTCATGGGAAGAGGAAAAAGGGATGGATATTTAATGTAATTAAAAAAAAAAAAAAAAACTAACTGCACTAATTACTGGGGTAATTATATATAATAAAAAAAAATTGATTTGGGGTACAGTTGTACCCCCACCGTCTCTACGTGGATCCGTCAGTGCAAATCACCTAAAATATCCCTCCTTTTTATCTAATCACTAAATCTAATTTTCTTAAAAATCGTGTCTGTCAAATCATGCAAATAATTACGAGACGGAGATAGTAATATAATAATAATGATTTTAATTAGTTCACAAAAGCTAGTCCAACGTGCATGCAATTTATTCTTTAATAAAATAAAGCGTAGTATCCAATCTGAAATCATTTCGGTCAAGAAAAAGAATATTGACAAATCATACATTTACAACCACATGTTCTTGAAAGTTACATAAGGGTGGACTATGATTTGCATGTGTAGTTCATAACATCGCGCCTTTTTCGTTTGGTTATAAACATTGAATTCATGACTACCTTTCCATCTTGTCTCAAAATGGTTACTAATTATAAGAGATGCTTGTTTTTGTCCTTGATCATCTTCATTCAGCATGCAGGCTTGTTAGCCTTGGACCAAATTCGATGCCAAAATAGCAGCAGCACATTTGGTGTTAATCTGAACACCACGCTCTCCTCTTTGTATACAAATGTGGATAACAATGGTTTCTACAACGCGTCTACAGGGCAGGGCATAGATAGAGCCAATGGGATGGTTCTCTGCAAAGGGGATGCTCAACTCAGTGAATGTCGCGGGTGTATACAAACTGCTGCTACTGCTATATTAAACTCATCCTGCCCAATTGAGAAGCAGGCGACTCATTTTGAAGGTGACTCGATCTGCACAATACGATACTCTAACAACACGATATATGGAGCCTTGGAAAGTCGGCCTCCACTCTACTGGTGGAATTTAGGGAATGTCACGAGTCCTGAGAAGTTTAAGGAGGACACGAGAACGCTGCTAGATGATCTTAGGAACCAGGCTGCCTCAGGTGTCTCTCTCAGAAATGTGGCAGCTGGGAATCAAACTGGACCTGATTTTCAAATGATTTTTGCTATGGTTCAGTGCTCCCCCGATTTGACTCCACAGGATTGCACAAGCTGCTTAATTGGTGCTACTGCAGAAATACCAGTGCATTGTGACGGGAAGAAAGAGTGCAGAATCCTCTGGCCTAGCTGCAATCTTCGTTACCAGATAACACCCTTTTTCAATGAAACTAGGCTTCAAGAGTTAGAGCCCCTGCCCCCACCCGCACCCCTGCCTTCGCTAGAACCACCTTCACAGTCATCACCGCGTAATCATATTAATTTAATATTTGATAAACTACGTTTCAGGTGCTTGATTTGATTCTGTGAATTGCATACATTTTTGCAGGAAAGGATGATGGTAATAACACTCATATTGTCATCATTGTTGTGGTTGTGATTGTGATTGTTGTGTGCCTCGTAGTAGCTGTTTCCACTATCATCTTCTTGAGAAAGAAAAAGAAGAAAAACCAAATACAAGTTCCTGAAAGTAAGCAATTTGATTCATCTTTCTTGAAATGCCTATTAAACTGGTGTGCAAATTTAACCTGAATGTTGTGTGTTCCAGTTGAAGCCGTAGACAAGATTGGCATACTAGAGTCTGTGCAATATTCTCTTAGTACAATCAAAGCTGCAACAAATGATTTCTCTGATGATAACAAGTTGGGCCAGGGTGGATTTGGGACTGTTTATAAGGTATGTTAGTGGTGTATAGAGTTCGGATCCTCTGCAGTGGACTGTACGGTGCAGTCCTTTGCAGACCCTTGGATCACAAACATCCATGCAGGTGTATGCGTGTGTGTGTGTGAGAGATAAGGGTCTGCAATGGACCCGCAGTTCACTGCAGAGGATCTACACCTTATTGTATATAGGTAAAAACTGAGTTGATCTTGTGTTGACAATTATATGCACTTGTTTTTATTTTTTTGTGATTTGATAATATTAGGGGAAACTTCCAAATGATGAAGAAATTGCTGTGAAAAGATTGTCCAAAAATTCAGGACAGGGTGACCGGGAATTTAAGACTGAGGTGGTATTACTGACGAAGCTTCAACACAAGAATTTAGTTAAACTCATGGGCTTCGTTATAGAAGGAATGGAGAAGCTTCTCGTATATGAATTTGTTGAGAATGCAAGCCTAGATCACTTTATATTTGTAGACTCGATCAACCATTCGTATCTGGATTGGGAGGGACGTTATAGGATTGTAGTCGGTATTGCCAGGGGGATTCTCTACTTGCACGAAGATTCTCGGTTGAGAATCATTCATCATGATCTGAAACCCAGTAATATACTTCTGGACAGGCAGATGAATCCCAAAATTGCTGACTTTGGTATGGCGAGTGTTGTACGTGCTTTCGTCGGGTTGACTCGGATGTGGACTATTTGTTAGCACGAGACAAACATGTATTATGATCGGGGTTTATTACGTGTTTAGAGAGGTTATTATGATGATCTTGATGATCTTATGAAGAACAAAGAAGAACACAAGAAGTAGCTTCTTGGAGAAGCTAAAGCTTTAGAAGCTTGGGAGTGTTTATTGCTTAGGGTAGGGTGATTTGGTGGAATGGTGTAACTTATGTTTACAAATGAGCCTTTTAGGCATTATATAGTGGTTTTTGGGGGCTGCCCGCCCTTTACACGTGGCACGCCCTTATTGGACCTGTCTTCTGCCCGAAAAGGTGATTTGATGGCGCATTTAATGCTAAACCGCCTCTGGTGCTCGTCCTCGCCGAGATGCCGAGGAGCTGGGCCACGGTGGTCGCCGGATGACCTGATCGAGGAGTGTGGTCGCCACGCTCCATGCTGTCTCCCAAGGCTTCAACACTTAACTTCTCTAGCTAAAATAGACATGTGCTCGCCAACACATTTGGGCGAGCAGCTAACTAAAACATGTGCTCGCCAACATCTTTGGGCGAGCACTTAAATATATTAAATACACTTATTCTATTACATTTTCTTGGTCTTGTTGACTAGTCGTCGCACGACTTGTTGACTAGTCCTCGCCACGTAAGCTGATGACCAGGATTGACTTGTCAAAGATTGACTTCTTTGACTAGGTATAACATTTGCCCCCTGGTCGCCTTTCTTCGTATTCGTAGAATGGTAAGGCGAGCAGTATGGTCGTCTTGGAAGGTGAGATTGTTTGACAAACAAAATCAATATTGAGATCTTGATGACGTGAGATGGAGGCGGTCGCCTCGTTTCCAACGCCGAGCACGACTTTTGAGGCTCCTTTATTAAATGCGAATCTGACACATGTCGGGCGCGTGAACGGCGCCCGAAATTTGAAAAGCGCGCGTGGGGCGCGTGCCGACCTCAAAGGTCGCGCGTGGGGGCCACTTTCCGAACTCGATTTCGGAAATGACCCCAAATTTTTGGAAAATTACGGATTTGACCCCGTTTTTTGCACATTGGTCCCTGAACATTCTTGCCTATAAATAGGGCCTTCAACCCTTCATAAAATCCTTTTCACTTCTGCAAACTTTCGACTCTCTTCCTTAAGCTTCCTTCCAAGCTTCTCTTCAAGCTTTTCCGGCGTGTTTTGTGGTGGTTTTCGATCGTCAACAAGGTAAAAACATACATTTCTTTCTTTAAAACTTCTTTCTCCCCCATTTCTTAAGAAAAATGGAGGTTGGTGGTGGCTCCGGTGGTGGTCCGCCGCCGTTGGTTGGTGGTTCTGGAAGCTCCGGCGACGGAGACCGTTTGGACTTGGCCTTGATGGAGAGGGCAGCCTCTTCGGACTCTAGGATCCACTCCCCCGAACCCATAAATGTTGGAGTCCGAAATGTTGGAAAGGCGGTGGTCGTCGACGTAGACGAGATCGACGAATCCGATAGGGATGATGCCGGCAATGATGCCGAGGAGAGTGGTGAGACTGACTCAGATCTGCGCGATCCGGATTTGAATGTGAGAATGGGCGAGCATCTTGACCCGACCCGAGTTGAGGAGACTTTGACGAGAAGTCTTCGCGAGGATTTCGAGGAAATTGTTCAATATGCGGCAAGCATAAAGGACATCTTGAGTGGGCGAGAAAACTTGGATGGCGACGAGGTCTCGAGGGAGGCCTACTATAAGTATTTTTGTGATTACCCTCCTCGAGAGGTTCCTCGCCCGCATCGAGAAGCTCTCCAATCAAGGTATGAAGCAAGTAAGTATGCGAGCAAAGTCTCCTCGGCCCAATTAGAAAATTCGCGGAAGAAGTATCAACTACCGGCCGACGTCTGTTTCTTTGTTCCTCGTAAAGATGAGAGGGCCGACCAGTCGCCAGAAGGGATGGTCACCGTCAACATCGGCATGATGGAGGCAGGACTGGGGTTCCCCCTGCACCCCGATATCTCAAATTTCTTACACTTTTTAGGGGTGGCCCCTTCTCAAATTTTGCCGAACGGTTGGTCGAACCTGATCGGAATTCTTACATTGTTCGGCCTGGTGGCGGTCGAGAATGGATGTCGTAACACATGGCTTAGCCCGAAAGAGATTAACTATCTCCTTCAGGCGGCCGAGGCCGGAGAGAAGGTGGGCCATGGATATTATTACGTAAGAGGCCGTGATAATTTCAAATTGGTCAAAGGGGTCCCCAATAAGATTCGAGATTGGAAGACCAACTGGTGGTGGGTAGCCGGGGACTGGAAAAGTCCGGTGAGGCCGGATGGATCCTCTGCTCGCATTCCCATCGAGATTGAATATCAAAGAATTCGTGGTAAGTCTTTTTATTTCTGCTCGTTCTTGTCTATACTGAATAACTCCTCGCTCTTGTAGGTGAAACTGCTCGCAAGAAGACCGCCGAGCACCGTCTCTCGCCCATCTTTCAATATCACGTCTGCTGCGTACTCAATCACCGCTATTTGGAGAGGTCTTGTCGCTTTCTGAACAGGGAGTGCATGCGTGAGCGAGCAGGTCTCAGAGTACCTCCTCATTACTTCACTCGAGAGTTCCCTCTAGGTATCAAAATATTTCTAAGTTTTGTGAAATTGCTCTTCGTAAACACTAACTCCTCGTTTTTCTTTCTTAGTAGTGGTTCCTGAAAGAGTTGTCACTTATCTTCCTCCAACCGTCGAAGTTGATCGCATACTATCGAGCAGGATGCTTCAACAGGCGAGAATGCTCCGCGAGCGCAAGATAGTTGATGGCTCTGGCAAAAAGAGGAAAGGGGCGGAGACCTCGGGGGCTCCACCCAAGAAAGTTGCTAAACCAACCCGAGGGGGTTCTTCTCGCCCACCTGCTACCGAGCAGAGGGCCGAGCCAGTTGGCGAACAGAGAATCTCGCCGAGGAGATCTCCAACGAGGGGTAACTCGCTTCCCCCCACACGGATCGTATCCCCTCCTCCCCGAAGCACTCGCTCGCGAGAGACTGCTGCGAGCTCTTCGGCCGAGCAGAGGGCTCAGGGAGATAACACTCTTCTCGGTTGGGATGCCGAAAGGGTTGCCAAGTAAGTTTTTATCAATAAGATTTTTTATCAATAAGATTTTGGAAAATTTTCAAGTACCTTTCTCTAATTTTTTCCTTCTTTATTAGGGTTGCCGACTACCAGTTTGTCGAACCTTTCAACGAGAACCTCCTCGGCTTCTACCGGTCGCGGGATCCGGTCGACAAAGAGCCTCTGAATCCGATGGCACTTAGGGCCGTGAAGAATCTGCCCCGATCGCTGACGACCACGCTGGTCGACGAAGTGAACAATCACAACTCCTTGGAGAATGCGCGCCTGGTCGCCATTGATCTGAGCCGGGCATCTTACACTATGGAGAAACTCGCCTGCCAGATCGCTGAGGGTCGCAAGGTCAGCGAAGAGAGGAGCGCGAAGCTCGCCCAAATGTCCAAGGCTAAGGCCGTCGTCGAGAGGCAGCTGGTCGCTTCTGAGGAGAAGGTGGTCGACCTTGAGACAAAGTTGGCCGATTCTGAGGCCCAACTTGAGATGGTTCGGAAGAAAGATCAAGAAGATCTCCAAGAGATCGAATGTCTCCGTGCTCGCCTCAAGACTGCCGAGGACGAGGTAAATGCTCTTACAAATAAATCTGCAACTGATGAGGAAGAGTTGGCCACTCTTCGGCAACAGCTGATCGACATGACGGATGAGCGAGATGAAATCAATGAGATCGCTGGGGGCGTGGCCATTTTATCAGTGGCGCTCACTGCCCACGGGCTCATTCATACGCTTAAAGAGATTCATCCGGAAGTGGACGTAATTCCGCTCGGCGGGTTTTTGGATGACCTCCTTATGAAGGAAAAACCTCAACCGGAATCGGAACTCCCCCTGCTCCCTCTGATGAAATTGGGACTCCAGTTCCCTCGACTCTTGGGTGTTCCGGTACTTTTCGGGGACCCTCCACAAGTCTCCCCAACTCAACAGGGCGAGCAGAGTGCTCCTGCCAAGGTGGAGGTTGTGAACGAGGAGGAAGTTGTCGGCGAGCAGGATGCTACTGCCGAGGGGAATGCTGCAGAGACTTAGTTTCTCTTTTATTTTCTTTTATTTTGTTTTTTAGGACTGCTCGGCCACTAAGGCCTCTTTTGTAATTTCAGCCTTTAAGACTTTCCAATGAATGGAACTTTTTGCTTATATGATGTGTTTGGTTATCTTGAGTGATCGTCCTCGTTTTTGCAAGCATTTTTTAATAAGTACTTGTCTTTTGAAATTTCTTTTATTGCGAGCATCTTTGCGGAAGAGTGCTCGTCTTTTGCCTTGCGAGCATCTTTAAGAAAGAGTGCTCGTCTTTTGCCTTGCGAGCATCTTTAAGAAAGAGTGCTCGTCTTTTGCCTTGCGAGCATCTTTAAGAAAGAGTGCTCGTCTTTTAGAGTTAACCATTCGTCGGTTGAACTCTTTTTGTTTGATAGGTAGTGATCGTCGTCGCCACTACCCTACGAGCATCTTTAAGAAAGAGTGCTCGTCTTTCTTTTGCGAGCATCTTTAAGAAAGAGTGCTCGTCTTTTAGAGTTAACCATTCGTCGGTTGAACTCTTTTTGTTTGATAGGTAGTGATCGTCGTCGCCACTACCTTGCGAGCATCTTTAAGAAAGAGTGCTCGTCTTTTGTTTCCTAGATGGCTACGCAGAGCCTTTTCTAAAATTTCAAACTTATCTAACACTTGATGGAAATTTAAAACTTTGCTTTGTATTGAAATGATGACTAGATACAAACTATACAAATATAAAGAAATTAAAAACTTACTGATAATACTTCTTCAGCTTGACCGCGTTCCATGGGTACTTGCTCGGCTTGCCCTCGAGATCTTCTAGCTCGTACGATCCGTTCAGGAGTGTGCGCGTTATTCGGTACGGACCCTCCCAAGTCGGGCCAAGTATGCCAATGGACTGCTCCGTCGCCCTCCGAAGTACGAGCTGACCGACAGTGAATTGGCGAGCACGTACTTTGGTGTTGTAGTAGCGCTCTGACCTTTGCTTGTAGACCACGTTCTTCTCGTCCGCTGTTAGCCTTCGCTCTTCTAGGAAGTCCAAATCGGAGAGCTGTGCATCGTTATTCAACTGCTCGTCATAATTTGTCACTCGAAAAGTGGGGACCTGCCCCTCTGCTGGTATGACAGCTTCGGTTCCGAACGCGAGCGTGAACGGAGTTTCACCAGTAGAATTCCTCGTGGTCGTCCGATATGCCCACAGAACCATGTGCAGCTCGTCCGCCGATTTGCCCTTCAATCCATCTAGCTTAGCTTTCAAGGTGTGCTTGATGATTTTGTTGATCGCCTCTACTTGACCATTTGATTGTGGATGATAGGGTGTTGAAAAAAGTTTCTTGATGTTCCACTCTGAGCAGAAATCCAGCATGTCTTGACTTGTGAATTGACGTCCGTTGTCGGTCACTATCGCTGGTGGTAGGCCGAACCTACAAATTATGTTTTTCCAAATGAAGCTTGTCATCTGGGCCGTTGTGATGGTCTTCAATGCCTTCGCTTCGGTCCATTTGGGGAAGTAATCGACTGCTACGACTACGAAAGTTACCCCCCCAACGCCAGGCGGGAAAGGTCCGATGATGTCGATGCCCCACTTCGAGAAGGGCCAAGAGCTGTAGACGGAGATGAGCTCATCTGGAGGTGAGTGAATAGCGGGTGCAAAA
This sequence comes from Galeopsis tetrahit, assembly GCA_963675135.1. Classification (NCBI taxonomy): domain Eukaryota; kingdom Viridiplantae; phylum Streptophyta; class Magnoliopsida; order Lamiales; family Lamiaceae; genus Galeopsis; species Galeopsis tetrahit. The sequence goes on from OY776123.1 coordinate 76,789,575, forward strand.
GCTTGACATCTCTTGCACGCCTGGGCGTAATGAATTGCATCCTTCTTCAGTGTTGGCCAAAAGTAGCCTTGCCTCATGATCTTTAAAGCGAGCGCTTGCCCCCCTGTATGATTTCCACATGATCCATCGTGGATTTCGTGCATGACGATCTTCGCTTCGTCTTCTCCAAGGCATTTCAATAAAGGCATTGAAAAACCCCCGCTTGTACAGCTGGTCGCCAAAAATAGTGTACCTTGCGGACCTGAGTTGCAATCTGGTTGCCTTCACTTTGTCTGCCGGGAGCTCACCGGTCTTGATGTACTTGGTGATCGGCAACCTCCAGTCCTCGTCGCTGGTCGCTTCCACCTGCAAAATTTGACCTCTGTTCACCGATGGGAAAGAAATTTTAGTGATGGTCGCTTCTGAAAATATTGCCTCCCCCTCTGAAGTGGCCAGCCGAGCTAACGCATCTGCTTGCGTATTCTCCTCCTTAGGGATTTGCTCGATGTGGAATTGATCAAATTGGTCGAGTAATCCCTTCACCAGGTCTTGATACTTTATCATTTGATCGCCGCGAGCCTCGTAATCGCCCGTTATTTGACATACAACCAGCTGAGAGTCAGAAAAAAATTTCAGTTTTCTGGCGCCCACGGCCATAGCCATCTTGATTCCTGCAACCAGAGCCTCGTACTCTGCTTCGTTGTTGGCCGCCCGATACTCGAACTCGATCGCCGAAGCAAACGTCTGTCCGGTTGGGCTGGTGAGGACGACTCCTGCCCCTGCTTTGGTGCTCGTCGACGAGCCATCGACGAACAGTGTCCAAGGAAGCTCGATTCCCTTGTCCAATTTCTCCGGGAAAGTGAGCTCTACAATGAATTCAGCCAACACTTGTCCCTTGATTGCCGTTCTGGGTGCATAGGTGAGCCCAAATTGCCCGATTTCCACCGACCATTTCAAAAGTCTTCCAGTGGTATCCGGACGATGCAGTGCTCGTCGAAGAGGAAAAGTTGTAAGGACGACCACCTCGTGGTCGAACAGGTATTGCCTTAATTTTCTGACGCTCATGACCAGTGCGTACGCCAATTTTTCCATTGGAGTGTATCTCAACTCCGCATCTCTCAGTGTTTGACTTACGTAGTAGATAGGCAGATGTGTGCTCCCCTCAGCTCGGACGAGCACTGAACTGATCGCACAGTCAGTGGCCGCCAAGTACAGATACAAAATTTCGCCGGGGACTGGCTTAGATAGGACCTTCGGATCCGATAAATATTCCTTCAATTTCTCGAAAGCTTTCTCACACTCATCGGTCCACTCGAACCTTCCTTCTTTCAAAGCGTCGAAAAAAGGTTTGCAACGATCGCCCGTTCGTGCAATGAATCTATTCAGCGATGCAAGGCATCCTGTCAACCTCTGTACTTCTTTCACGTTCCTCGGGCTTTGCATATTAATGACTGCTTGAATTTTACTCGGATTTGCCTCGATGCCCCGCTGGCTAACCAAATGCCCCAGAAATTTTCCTGAGCTAACTCCAAAGCTGCACTTCTTTGGATTTAACTTCATGTTGTACTCTTTTAGGATATCGAATGTCATGGCAAGGTGGTGTAGGTGATCCTCTTTTCGTAAGCTTTTGACAACGATGTCGTCGATATAGACCTCCACCATCTCGCCGATGTGTTTCTCAAACATCTTATTTACCAGTCTTTGGTATGTTGCCCCCGCGTTTTTCAAACTAAAAGGCATTCTCTTTCAGCTATACATATCGAGCGCAGTCACGAAGGCCGTATGTCGCTGGTCGTCGGGATGCATTGCAATCTGATGGTACCCTGCGAAGGCATCCATGAAAGTTAACATCTCGTACCCCGCTGTATTGTCTACTAGGTGATCAATGTGGGGCAACGGAAAGTGATCTTTCGGACAGGCGTCGTTTAGATCTGTGAAGTCTATACACAATCTCCACGAACCGGTCATTTTTCTGACGAGCACTGGATTTGCCAACCACTCGGGATCAGTTCCAGTTTTTTCGATTAATTTGTTGTCTATCAATTTATTGATTTCGACCGCCAAAGCCGCACTTTTATCAGGCCCAAATTTTCTTCATTTTTGGGTGATGGGTCTCCTTGCTGGATCAATATTCAATCTGTGGCAGGCATGATTCGTGGGAATGCCCACCATATCCTCGTGCGACCAGGCGAATGCACCGATGTTTTCTTTAAAAAATGCGACCATGTCTGACCGCAAATGTTCTGGTAAATTCTAACCAATGAATACCTCGAGTTCTGGACGAGCTTCGTTTAAATGGATGGTTTCAAGGTCCTCCGCTGAAGTTGCCCGTTCTTTAGGCTCCTTCCAACGAGGATCCTCGATTCCGAACTCTGGCTCAAAGCCTAACCTAGGCTCCAGATCTTGAAAATTTTCTGGAACCTGGTCGTCGGGGATCTGATCGCCCGAATCTGCCTGCTCGTCGATTTCCATTGGGGTGTGGTCGTCCACTTCCATGGAGGCGTGCTCGTTCGCCTCCACTTGGTGGTCGTCGAAACTACGACTGCACTCCCCAATTTCAATCTTTCGGTACTTGCTAGGAAGACCCTCCAAGTAGTTCACTTGTTCTGTTTGTGTTTGACACTCAATATACTTTCCAACCATAGTACTTTCCTTAGAATGACGCTTTGCAAAACGGACGAGACACTCCCTCGCCCGCGTCTGATCGCCCTTGACGGTTATAACTCCCGCCGGGGTTGGAAACTTTACACAGTAATAATAAGTAGAAACGGCCGCCTTGAACTCGTTGAAGAAAGGTCGGCCGAGGAAAACATTGTAGGACGATGGCATGTCGATGATCAAGAAGTCGAGCTGCCTAGCATGGTGCATTTCAGGCTCTTTCGACGATGCCAACTCTAGGGATAGTCTGATTTTCCCAATGGGAAGGTTGCGCGTATCCCCAAAACCTACGATTATATCATCGCAAGGCTCGATGTATTCAGCGTATCCACCGAGGGCATCGAAAGTATGCTTGAAAAGAATGTTGGTGTATGCCCCGGTGTCGACCATCATGCGATGGACGTTGGTTCCCATAATCTTTCCAGTGATGACCAAAGCATCATTGTTTGGGTGCACCACGCCGTTCAGGTCGTCGTCCGAGAAAAGGATTTGGTGAGATAGAGGCTTCTCGGCAGTCGGAACGACGCACACCTGATGGACATTGTTCAGTGCTCGCTGCTCACTCTGAGCTCGGCGAACAGATAGAGCTTTCCCGGACTGAGTTCCGCCCAAGGGGCCTTCTATAACCAAACAAGCTCCCACATTATCGATGTCGCCTCCAGGATTGTTTGGCATGGGAGGAGTTAGCTTTGGACGATTCAACTGTTGGCGCAGGTTGTCGCTGTCGTCGCGACGTTTCCTGCCTCTGTTGTCGCCATTTCCAAGGGGCTTGATGAATTGGGCGAGCTTTCCCTCATTGTATAGCTTGAACAGATTTCTCACCAAGTCCCGACACCCATTAGTGTGGTGGCCAATAGAGTTGTGGTAGTCGCAGAATTTACTACCATCGAGATTGTCATCACTTGTATGCATTGGCTTGGCATGGGGGAGCAGATTCTTTCCCCTGACTGCATTGAAAATGCCCCTAGGATCAAGAGAGAGAGATTCTCTGAACTGGATGATCTCTGGGGATTCCTCGAAAGGCCTGAAGTTCGTTGGGCGAGCACTGCCTGCTTGAGTGGTCGCCTTCTTGGGCTGGGACGACTCCCCAGTGTTCGTATTTTTCTTGGGCCAGACCCTCTTGGACGCCTCAGGCTGCTCGTTAGCCTTGGCGGCGTCCATGATTTCCTCCATCTGAAGGAAATTTCCAGCCCTCATGCGGAAGTCGGCATAAGAGACTGGGAAAGTAGTATGCATAGATTCCCAGAGCTTGGAACCTATCCTTAGACCGGAAACAGCCGAGATCAGCTTCGTCTCATCGTTCACGGCCTCCCCATCGATCACCAGCCTGTCGAAGCGCTCGATGAAGTCCTTGCCAGATTCATTCAGGGACTGGCGAACGTTTGCCAAACGTTGCTTTGAGGCTGGGCGAGCAGCAATAGACCCGAAGTAGGTCAAAAAGTATTGTCCCAGATCAAGGAATGAGGTGATAGATCCGGCACTCAAAGTTGTGTACCAACGATGAGCCCGGTCTCCCAGAGTTAGGGAGAAGTTTCTGCACTGGGTGGCGTCCGTTGCCCCGATTGAGGCCATGTAGTTTAAGTACTTGGACAAGTGTACTCTGGGGTCGGACATCCCATCATATGCCGCCATGGAGGGCATTTGAATCTTTCTTTGAATGGGGGCGGTGAGGACCGCAACACTTAGTGGAGGAGCGGGCAGAGTGATTTGTGGGGTGGTCCCTTGCTTCGAGGCGACCACCTCTGCTCGCAGAGCCTCCATCTCAAGCTTCATGATTTTTTGGGTCTCGAGGAACTGGGCGATCTGCCCCTCCTCGGCGGTCTGTGCTCGGGGGACGACGACCTCGTCGCGTCGGCTCCCTTGAGATGCGGTCGGGCGATCATCATGACGTGATCGCCTAGGAGAATGCCTATCAGAATGGTGGCTGCGATAACTCTTCGCCGGAGCTCGCGAACCCTTCCCTGGTCCCACTCTATGGAGAGCTGAGACTCTGTCGCCCTGATCTCTCTGGTCAGCGCGATCTCTGTGGTCGGCCTTTCCTGGTCGGCCATCCACGTTGAAAGGCACTCGACGAGGAGCCCTCCCATCTTTATCATCCATCTGGTTGAAAACCGAATCTCGGTGTCGCGAGTCTCCCGTGTGGCTATTGTGGGAGTGCTCGTCAGCTTTGTTTTTTCCTTTGTCTTGGGGGCGAATGGGGTGTGAGTGATAGGAACGGTCGTCCTCCTCATTCCCCTTGGCTTTGCGAGCTTTGTCGAAGGCCTGATCTTTGGCCTTCTCTAGCTCTTCTTTCTCATTCTGCCTCCTCTTCTCCAGGAGTTAGTCAGACAGATCTGTTAAATGCTGGGGATCATTCAGAATGTCCCCCATGTTCAAATTTGCAAAAGGATTTACCGGCCGCGCCGGAAAGGGTTCGTTCCCTCTGGACGGTAAGATTCCGTCTTGTGGAGTATGATGAGACATCGTTTAAAGAGTGTCTCCTGGGGATTATTACAAGATATGACTGTTCTTAAGCTTTCGACGCTTAAAAACGGAGGATTAGAGTTCTTGCGCAGAAGAACGTGCTATTACAACTACTTACTAGCAAAGTAACAACAACTAAAGCTTAAAAACAAGATTACACGGGGATCAACCTCCAAAATATGTCTCGAATATCGCAAATATTCAAGAGCACGAAGAACACTAAAATACGTAAATAAAGCTTTAAACGGTGGAACTACCGATTAAAACCTGAAAAACGGAGTTTGCAAACCGATCGCTCGATGATGGGTCGAAACTGAGAATGATGAACACGTAAAAGAACCCTTCCTTCTAGCGCCAAATGTTGTACGTGCTTTCGTCGGGTTGACTCGGATGTGGACTATTTGTTAGCACGAGATAAACATGTATTATGATCGGGGTTTATTACGTGTTTAGAGAGGTTATTATGATGATCTTATGAAGAACAAAGAAGAACACAAGAAGTAGCTTCTTGGAGAAGCTAAAGCTTTAGAAGCTTGGGAGTGTTTATTGCTTAGGGTAGGGTGATTTGGTGGAATGGTGTAACTTATGTTTACAAATGAGCCTTTTAGGCATTATATAGTGGTTTTTGGGGGCTGCCCGCCCTTTACACGTGGCACGCCCTTATTGGACCTGTCTTCTGCCCGAAAAGGTGATTTGATGGCGCATTTAATGCTAAACCGCCTCTGGTGCTCGTCCTCGCCGAGATGCCGAGGAGCTGGGCCACGGTGGTCGCCGGATGACCTGATCGAGGAGTGTGGTCTCAACACTCCATGCTGTCTCCCAAGGCTTCAACACTTAACTTCTCTAGCTAAAATAGACATGTGCTCGCCAACACATTTGGGCGAGCAGCTAACTAAAACATGTGCTCGCCAACATCTTTGGGCGAGCACTTAAATATATTAAATACACTTATTCTATTACATTTTCTTGGTCTTGTTGACTAGTCGCCGCACGACTTGTTGACTAGTCCTCGCCACGTAAGCTGGTGACTAGGATTGACTTATCAAAGATTGACTTCTTTGACTATGTATAACAACGAGATTATTTGGACAAGATGAAACTCGAGGCAATACCAACCGAGTTGTTGGAACATAGTAAGTAGTAACTAAACCAGAAACTTTCATCTTATAATATTTGATTCTAATTAATGTATATTAATTTCTGCAGTGGATATATGCCGCCTGAATACATAATTCATGGGCAGTTCTCTGTTAAGTTGGATGTGTTTAGCTTTGGAGTGTTGGTCCTTGAAATCATTTGTGGGAGAAAAAACTGAATCTTTCAAAGTGGAGATAGAGTTGACCACCTCTTGAGTTATGTAAGCACAATATATTCTTGAAATTTAATTTGAGATACGGTTTTTGTGATTGAAAAAACTAAATGTTACTGCAGGCATGGAAAAACTGGCGAGATGGGACAACTGAAAATGTGGTGGATTCGAGGTTGTTGAGGTCAAGTTGTGCAGGTTCAATAAGTGAGATGGTGAGATGCATTCAAATTGGCCTGCTATGTGTTCAGGAGAATGCAGCAGATAGACCAACAATGGCTTCTGTGGTTCTTAGGCTGAGTAGCATGTCGATGGGCCTGGCTGTACCTTCTCAGCCTGCATTTTATTTTCCAGACGACTATGGGTCAAACTCAAATGCTTCACGCCTTCAGGAATACAATTTAAGAAATGCCCCGAGGCAAGCTCATTCATCCCGAAACGAGGCTTCAATCTCTGACTTGTATCCGCGCTGATTTCCGCTTCGATCTATCAATCGCTCATACATTTCAGTTTAATTTGGTGCAACTTCTTTTCCTACCCCTTCTTTCCACATATGTAAACGTTAAACTAGCTAAATCGATATTATAGGTTGACACGTTCCTACTTTTATTAGTACATTTAAACCGAATCGAAATTTAAAAATGAAATGGAATTGAAATGTGTTAAAATCGATTGTAACGAACCAATTTAAAAATTCCAGAAAAATATTTATTTGCTGAAAAATATATTTTACGCAGGAATTTTGGTTTAAAGCTAATCAATCGAACTTTTAAATCGGTTAGATTCAATTCAGTTTTTAACACATTTTGATTCAATTTAGAAGGTTTCATTTTTAAAAAAATATGTTATTTATGTTTCGTTGAAAAAGGTTCAATATCGAACTAATCGAATATTCACCCCTAATCTCCCTCAACAATCCGTTGCACATTTAATATTATATTTTTTTAATACATGTGTCAAAAATAAATGAACAACTTTCGAATGAATAGAGGGAGTATTAATTATTATTATTTTTATCTCTTATACCTTGCCTATCAAGTAAGCAATTTAATAATGAATGTAGTTGTTTTTAGTGGAATTTGAACTCGGGCCATGGATGAACCTAAGTTCAAATATCGTAAAATAAATTTAATTTCATCTAAAAGTTTAAATTTGTAGAAAAGTGTGAAATCCATTACTATATAAAATACTTGATCTCTAATAAGAAAACGAGTCACAACAAGTGTACACTGATTATTTGCATGGTGCAATTGAGCCACAATTTTAATTTGATTTTAATGTGGAGGATTAAAAATTCAATTGGACAATTGAAGATATATTCAAATCACTCAAAATTCAATAATACATATGCACTCAATTGCATACAATAATGGGCTAGTCTTATGTGAAATATTGCATATATGCATTTTTTATAAATACACCTACAAATTGAAGTCACACACACATTTTTTTATAAATACACCCACTGACAACTTAATTCACACCCACATTTTTTTATAAATGCACCCACTGACATAAATTGAACATGGTCTTCTTCTCCGAGCAGTTTTCGGTCACCCCTGCAATTTACGACGACCTTAATTTTTAAATATTTTATATTTCTATAAATATTTTTTAATAATTATTATGGGTCAATGTTATTTTGTATTACGTGCAATAAATATATCTTACTACATGCAATTATATATAATATATGTTACTATATATTATAATGTGAGTTACTTAATCAATAAAAATAATAGAAAAAAAATATTTTACTACATAAAAGAATAAGTATTACTATATATAATTGTGTTATTACTACATGTAATAATGTGTTTTACTACATAAAAAATTATATGTTAGTACATACTACAATTTGAATTACTACATTGAATAGGCGTTTGTTACTATATGTAACTTTATCAAATGATCTAATATTTTTCGCATCATCCTGCAATAAAACAATTTGTATTACAACATGATTATTGTGTTTACTACATTCAATAATAGATGTTACTACATATTATAATGTGTAGTAACAACACTAGAAAGAAAAAATGTGTTACTAAATAAAAGAATTTGTATTATTAAATAAATAGTTTGTGTTATTACTACATAAAATAATGTGTATTACTACATATTACAATTTGAATTACTACATTTAATATCTCGCGTTCGACAATAAAATAAAAGATAAAAAAAATCACAGAAACGAGTAAAATAAACATGTTAAAAATTTCGATCAAAACTAAAACACAAATGAGCCAATTGACAAATAAATTAAGAATTAACCCAAATAAATTTTAATGATAGCCCAATAATATATATTTTCAGTCCATTCACTTAATAAGTCAACATTTTTAACCTAATTAACTTAATTGGTCAATATTGCATCATGATGCAATATTGCATATACGTTTTTGTGTACAATAATTTACCAATACTGTTCTTATTTATCCATGTTTTTTAAATGAATATAAAGAGTAATCTAAAACTTCATCGACAAATTTGAAATTTAAAATATGAATCGGTTTGGCTGGTTTTTCTTGGATTTTCTACTCTTCCGTTTTCCTTTTAAAGAAAAATTGAAATCAATTAATTTAAAAAAGAATATCGGTATGATCTTGAAATATCTGAAGACAATTTTTATATAAGAAGTTGAAAAAAATTCATCTCAATCAATTCATTAATTTGTACTACCCTAATGAGTGGAAATTTTATATGGGTGAAATACCTTCCAACGATATTTGATCTCAGGACATTGAACTTAATTGTAGAGAAATGTATAATCAATTCATTTATATTAGTTTAACGAGTGAATAATTTATATGAATGGAGTTGCTTTTATTATATAATAAAATAATTTCATCTTTATGTAAATATTTAAACTTATCAGTAAAAAATCAATTCATTTATACTATATTAATTTTCTATAAACAACATAGTAGAGAAAGAAGAAAATCTAATTAAAATACTACTCTCTCTTCCACAATTGTTTGAGCTCTTTCCTTATTTATCCGTCCTACAATTGTCTACCCAAAAAAAGAAACTTTTTCATAAATCCCACCCTCACAATATCCACATATTTACACAAAATGTCATTACTTTTACACTCAATCAAATCATTCACTTTACTTTATTCATAAAAGTTACAAAATTATCCCTCAACACTCCGCTCATTACACATTTTTCTTAGTTTGCGTGCCCATAAAATGGTGCAATCAGTACTCAATTACACCGTAATTATTAATTGAAGAGTCGTGTTGAAGTGTTCAACGAGGGAAATTCCTTGTCCTTAATAGACTCCTGTCTCATTCTCAACATTAAAACGCGTACTGTCAAATCTGAAATCATATATTTTGAAAGTTACAGAAGGCAGAACGCGTAAAAAGATAACTCCAACCTATTTCAAGATCACTTTGTTCATATATATATATGTTTGTGAACAACTAGCTTTCCAATTCCATGTTAATTTTCCCGAAATAATTATGAATTATAAGAGATGCTTGTTTGTTGCCTTCACCGGTACCATCTTGATTCAGTTTCAGGTGGCAGAGTCCCAAATTGGATGCCAAAATAGCAGCAGCACATTTGGTGTTAATCTGAACACCACGCTCACCTCTTTGTACACAAATGTGGATAACAATGGTTTCTACAACGCGTCTACAGGGCAGGGCATAGATAGAGCCAATGGGATGGTGCTCTGCGTCGGGGATGCTCAACTCAGTGAATGTCTGCTTATATACTCCGATTAAAGTACTCATCATGCCCCATTCCCATTGAGAAGCATGCGTCTCTATTTTCAGGTGAGCCGATCTGCACTATACGATACTCGAACAACACCATATTTGGAGCCATGGAAACTTGGCCTCCATTTTACTATTCAAATAATGAAACCGCCACGAGTCCTGAGCAATTTAAGGAGGATACGAGAGCGCTGCTAGATGATCTCAGGAATCAGGCAGCTGCCACAGGTGGTGGCTCTCTCAGAAAGGTGGCAGCTGGTAATCGAACTGGACCTGATTTTAGAATGATTTTTGCTATGGTTCAGTGTTCCCCCGATTTGTCTCCACAGGATTGCACTACCTGCTTAATTGGTGCTACTGCACAAATACCAGTGCATTGTGACGGGAAGATAGGGTGCAGAGTCCTCTGGCCCAGCTGCAATCTTCGTTTTGAGATATCTCCCTTTTTCAATCAAACTAGGCTTCAAGAGTTACAGTTCACAGAACCACCTTCACGGTTATCACCACCAGGTAATCATGTTAATTATCTCGATCTTTTATAATTAAACTATATATAATTTGATTCTGTTGCTATTGGAAAAACAAACTGTGTGTCATATATATATATATATATATATTGTTATGAAATTGTATCCACACAAAGCAACTCCTCACAAATGATAAATCAAGACAACTAGAAACGCAAAGAATTGAAAACGAATAAAGAACTCAAAGAAAGAACACGGGATTTACGTGGTTCGATCAAATGATCTACGTCCACGAAGGATAGAAGACTCTCTTCACTAATATCAAATGAAAGTTACAGATTACAAGTATTCACTAAGCTTGATCTCTCAAAACTCTCAGTTTCAGTAACCCACAACCTATGCACTAGATGGTATATTTATAGATGTACAATGCATTGGATAACCACCACTAACCAACTAACTAACTAACAGAAATAACAGAATTAACTAACTCTGAAAACTAGACTTCAACAGACTTGGAATAAGCTGAGTTGGCTTCAACAGACTTGGCCCAAACTCTCCTGAACTGACTTCAGACGACTTGCATCAGCAGAGTTGTCCAAACTCTTAATTTCAGATTAGTTGACTCCTAATAAGACAACTAAACCTTATCAATTGTGTTACACCTTAACCCAACTTTGCTAAACTCCAAGATCAGAACAATAGCAACTCTTCTGATAGATAGAAACTAGATGACAACCAATATTGCATTAATCCTAACAATTCTCCACCTTGATGCAAGATTGTCTTCTTTCCAACCCTCCTCAAGGCTGTTTGTTCATTCTCTTCTTAATGAACATCCCAGGTTCTAAGGTTTACCAACTCCATGCAATGATTGAACTTATTGCTTGGTAATGCCTTAGTTAACATATCAGCTGCATTCTCTTCTGAAGCTACCTTCTGAACTTCAACAATGCTCTTATCCAAGATGTCTCTAACAAAATGCAACTTCACATCAATGTGCTTTGACCTCTCATGGAACACTTGATGTTTTGCTAGATGGATAGTGCTCTGATTATCACATAGCACTGGAACACTTTTCTGAAATATGCCAAAATCTCTCAGAATGCCCTTCAACCACATTGCTTCCTTCACAGCTTCTGTCAATGCTATGTATTCAGCTTCAGTTGTGGATAAGGTCACCATAAATTGTAAAGTTGCTCTCCAGGTGATAGCAGTGCCATACAATATAAAAACATAACCAGATAAAGATTCCCTTGTATCTATGTTTCTAGCAAAATCAGAATCCACAAATCCTAGCAAAGGACTCTTGGTAACAGCTGATTTTTCAAACAATAATCCTAAGTCTTCTGGTCCATTCAGATATCTTAAAATCCACTTTAAAGCTTCCCAATGAAACTTTCCTGGATTTCCCATGAATCTACTCACCATACTAACATCATAGGCAAGATCAGGTCTGCTACAAACCATAGCATACAGAGACTTCCAACTCCATTTGCATAAGGGACAGTAAACATCTGCTTCTTCTCTTTAGCTGTTTGAGGAGATTGCTTGACTGACAACTTGAATTGCTGACCAAATGAAGTACTAACTGGTTTGGACTGGTGCATAAGGAACCTCTTCAAGACCTTCTGAATGTAACCCTTCTGGGACAAGAACAACTTCCCTGCTTTCCTGTTTCTGAGAATATCCATGCCTAATATTCTCTTGGCTTCACCTAGGTCCTTCATCTCGAACTTGCTACTCAGCTGCTGCTTCATCTGGGTAATCTTTCTCATACTCTTGCTAGCTATCAACATATCATCTACATAGATCAGTAGATAGGTGCTCTCTAGATAATCTTGTTTATCAATATATACACATCCATCATATTTGCTTCTTAAGAAACCAATAGAAAGCATGAAGGTATCAAACTTTCTATACCATTGTCTAGGACTCTGCTTAAGCCCATACAATGATTTCTTAAGAAAACATACCTTATTTTCAGTTTCAGGCATGATAAACCCTTCAGGTTGATGCATATATATTGTTTCAAACTTTCACCTAGTTCTCCATGTAAAAATGCAGTTTTAACATCTAGCTGATGTAACTCAAGATCATCTTGAGCAACCTTAGACAAAAGTAATCTTATTGAACAATGTTTAACAACATGAGAGAATACCTCATTGAAGTCTATGCCTTCTCTTTGTGTGAATCCTCTTGCCACCAACCTAGCCTTGAATCTGATCTGCTCTCTAGCACCACCAAATCCAACTTCAAGCTTCTTCTTGAACAGCCATCTACAGCTGACCAACTTCTGGTTGTCTGGCTTCTCCACAAGGATCCAGGTCTCATTCTTCTCTAAGGACTGCAACTCTTCTGACATGGCTGTCATCCACTGCTCTCTTTCAGGACTGGTGATTGCTTCCCTATAGTTTCTTGGCTCATAATGCTCCACCTCTTCTGTTGTGATCAGAGCATATGACACAAGATCAGCCTGGCCAAACCTAGAAGGGGGTGAATCTGCCTCCTGAGCCTATCTCTTGCAAGGCTGTAGTTTCTCAGATCAGCAGGGTTGTCCTCTATGGCATCATCTTCTGAATGATCTTCTTGGTCACCTTCTGGAACCTGTTCTGGGACAACCTCATCAGGGGTGTTGTCTTCTGTATCAACAGAGTTGTCCATCTCCTCTGGGGTCAACTCTTCTGATCCAAGAAGCTCCACCTCAGCTGAGGAACTCTCTTCTGACTCATTTACAATTCTTACATCTAGGTCATGGGAATTTCCATTGTGAGGGTATCCCATTACCTTCTCATTAAAATCAACATCTCTGCTGATTATCAGTTTCTTATGACCTGGTTCAAGGCACCACAATCTATAGCCCTTGACACCTATTGGATAGCCAATGAATATACATTTTAGAGCCCTTGGCTCAAGCTTATCCTGTCTAATGTGTGCATATGCCGGACATCCAAACACTTTAAGTTTTGAATAATCAGACAACTTGCCATACCATATCTCATCTGGGGTTTTACCTTCTAAAACATATGAGGGAGTTTTGTTTATCAAGTAACATGCAGTACATATAGCTTCTCCCCAAAAACTTTTAGGTAATTTAGCATCAGCTAACATGCATCTGACCCGTTCTAAAATAGTTCGGTTCATTCTCTCTGCTAATTCATTTTGCTGTGGATTAAGAGGGACAGTTCTATGTCTAGTAATGCCCTTCTCTTTACAAAATTCATTGAATTCAGCTGATAGATACTCAAGGCCATTATCTGTCCTCAAATGTTTTAAGGACTTTCCTTTCTGGTTCTCTATCTCAAGTAACCATTCTTTGAATTTTGTAAAGGCCTCACTTTTCTGTTTGAGAATGAACACCCAAACTTTTCTAGAATAGTCATCTATAATTGACATGAAGTACTTACCTCCACCAATGGTTTCAGTCCTTAATGGCCCCCAGACATCTGAATGAACATAATCCAACAACTCCTTTGTAGTGTGTTCACCCTTCTGGAATGACTTCTTCTTGGCCTTGCCAAGAATGCACTGCTCACAGAACTCCAAGCTTTTGAATGTCTTCTGGTGGAATGCCCCCTTCTTGGATAACTCCATCAGGCCTTTCTCTCCTACATGTGCCAGCCTCTTATGCCAAAGCATATCATCTTCAGAACTCATGGTAACATCAGCAGCACCCGTGATTGTCTCACCAATTAAAGAATATAACCCATTTGTCTTCTTCCCTTGCATCACTATTCTATCAGCTTTGGTAACAAGCAGACATCCTCTTTCTGTCTTGAATTCATAACCCAAATCATTTAGTGTGCCAAGAGATATAAGGTTTCTCTTCAAATCTGGAACAAATCTGACATTGGTCAGGATCACATGTTTATCATTGAACATCTTCACCCTCACAGTGCCAATTCCTCTCACATTGCAGTATTCATCATTGCCCAATAGAACTGACCCACCATCCATCATTTCCAGGTTTTGAAACCAAGATTTGGTGGGACACATGTGATATGAACATCCAGAATCTAACACCCATTCATTAACAAGTTTGCTGTCTGTTATGCTCATCACCTCTGCACTATCATATCCTTTTGCCTCAGCTACATCAGCTTTGGTAGCATCAGCAGACTTCTTATGCTCAGGACAATCATTTATGAAATGTCCTTCTTTATGGCATTTGTAGCAAGCCTTGTTCTTGACTACATATCCATTTCTCTTGTGGTTTGGCTTGGCATGAAACTTCTTGCCTTGCCCTCCTTTCTTGTCATTCTTCAGTTTGATATTAAGACCCTCATCTTGGTTCTTGGTCTTCTTGGTTGAGTTTGCAACATGTAAACTCTTGGTTTTCAGTATAGACAAGACATCTTTGAATTTTTCCTTACCCTCCTTGGTAATCAGCAAAGCATCCTTGAAGCTGTCATATGAGGGAGGTAATGCCTCTAAGAGTAGAAAAGACTTCTTGTGATCTTCTAAGGTAATTCCAACATTCTCAAGATCATCAACTTCTTGCATGAACTCAATTAACTACTCATCAAGTGTTTTATCATCTGACATCTTGAAATTATTGAGCTTCCTTTCCATAAACATCTGATTTGACAAAGATTGTGCCAAATACAGACCAACTAATGCCTCAAATACTCCAGCAACATCCTTCTCCTTCATAACTTCTCTGAAAACATTGTCTCATAAACTCAGAACAACAATGTTGTAAGCTTTTTTCATAAGCTCTTCTTTCTTGGCCTTGTCTGCATCGGATGCAGCAGGGTCAAGAGGAGTAAGGGCCTCTTTCAGCCCATGGTGTGACAGCAGAGCCTTCATCTTGACTTTCCATAAACCAAAATATGTCTTACCATTGAATTTCTCTATCTCCAATTTCACATAGCCCATTTCTTGATTCTTGACTTTATCTTCGGTTCCCACAGACGGCGCCAATTGTTATGGAATTGTATCCACAAAGAAACTCCTCACAAATGATATATCAAGACAACTAGAAACACAAAGAATTGAAAACGAATAAAGAACTCAAAGAAAGAACACGGGATTTACGTGGTTCGATCAAATGATCTACGTCCACGGAGGATAGAAGACTTTCTTCACTAATATCAAATGAAAGTTACAGATTACAAGTATTCACTAAGCTTGATCTCTCAAAACTCTCAGTTTCAGTAACCCACAACCTATGCACTAGATGGTATATTTATAGATGTACAATGCATTGGATAACCGCCACTAACCAACTAACTAACTAACAAAAATAACATAATTAACTAACTCTGAAAACTAGACTGCAGCAGACTTGGGATAAGCTGAGTTGGCTTCAGCAGACTTGGCCCCAACTCTCCTGAACTGACTTCAGACGACTTGCATCAGCAGAGTTGTCCAAACTCTTAATTTCAGATTAGTTGACTCCTAATAAGACCACTAAACCTTATCAGTTGTGTTACACCTTAACCCAACTTTACTGAACTCCAAGATCAGAACAATAGCAACTCTTCTGATAGATAGAAACTGGATGACAACCAATATTGCATTAATCCTAACATATATGTTAGACTAAACTCAAGTAGTTAGTCTTGTTAATTAGTTAGACATTTATTAATCTCAATGATCTTCTAGCCAAGGTCGATGCACATGACTTCTACAAAAAAATCCCTGGAGTCTCCCTCACCACTTCCCAATCTCCTGTTTTCTTTGTCCAGTCTTCGTCGTTCAAGGGCTTTCGATCTGGTCGAGGATAGGATTCTCGGCCTAGTGGTGGGCGAGGTCAATATAATCTAGGCGGCCGAGGTTAGAAAGGTTAAGGACGTCGAGGACGAGGTCAAGGTCATTTCACTATGAGGGCCAGTTCACTAATGCTTGCCCTCAACGTTATACTTCACCTGCATCTCGTTAGCTAGGGAAATGTTTCAGAAGTCTTTTATGCAACTTGTTTGTCTCATCCATCACCACTGCCAGATTGGTACGTCGATACTAGTGTTTCTACGCACATGTTAGTACCTCTTCAACCGCTCTTGACTCCGCCCCGCCTTACTCAAGGCCTGACAGGGTAGTAATCGGTAACAATAACGTTCTTTTTGTTTCTCACATTGGTTGTCATCACCTATGTTCTGACTTATCTCTATTAAATGTGTTAGGTGTTTCTCATATTACCAAAAATCTCTATTACTCATGATTTTCATGTGAAGATTGTTTTGCTGATAAATCGTTTGAAATTTAGAATCAGGACACAATGATTATTTTGGCTCAGGGAAGGCGTGATCAAGGTTTGTATGTTTTGGAGAAGTGTCATTCGGCTCTAACTACGTCTTTACATAATCAAAGAACTCTTGGTTCCTTTGAATTGTGACACAGTCGCGTCTAGACCATGTTAGCCTTGACACTGTTCGCATGTTAAAATCCTTAGAATTTCTTTTTGTTACATCTCTTCTATCATGTGTACTTCATGTCAAATGGCAAAGAGCAAACACATTCATTTTTCATATAATGATAAATTTGCTCTCAATGTCCTATGTCTTATTCATTGTGACTCCTACTCCGACGATCTCCCCTCATCGACATAGGAGCAGCATCTAGCCATCTCACCCCATGCGCACTAGATCGCAGGATGGATTCAGACCCAAACATCCACCCTCCATCTCATTTCTCGCTCACAGTGGGTTACTGTGCTGCCATTCATGACAATATCGAACCTAAAAGTTTCAAGTCGACTGCCATTGGGTGGTTTCTATGAACGATGAGCTTTAGACTATTCGCTCAAATAACATATGGAACTTGATTCCCAAGCCTCTAGGAAAAAATATTGTTGGCTCAAAATGAGTTTTTAGAACTAAATATCTTGTTAACGGATCCATTGATCGTCGTAAAGCACTCTTGGTCGCTCAGGGTTTTACTCATCTTCTTGGATTTGACTACGATCACACATACAGTCCGATCGTCATGGCCGATCTCCACGGTCCATGTCATTATTTCTCTCTCTGTCATAAATCGTTGATCGCTTCATCAATCAATTGGATGTCAACGATGTCTTCCTACATGGGCTCTTCTAGAAGCTAATCTTCATGAGTCAACCCCCGATATTTATTGATCATCTTCATCCAAATAATGTATGTCGTCTTAATAAAGCAATCTACAGTCTCAAGAAAGCTCATCAGGCTTGGTTCTAACGTTTCTACGACTTTCTCCTCGGCTTAATTAGGATAACATATAGTCGTTCGATGTTCTAACTTTTGGTTTATGTTGATAACATTATCATTACAGGAAGCAACTCCTCGATCTCTTATGTATTGCCTTATTCTTTGCATTTGATCACGGTCGACGTTGGCCATAAAGTATTTAGGTTGCCTAAATTACTTTCTCGGTCTCAAAGTCAACTTCTCTAATCACGGTCTTTCTTAGGTGAATCAAAATACTCCAGAGATATCCTCGCTCGCTGGAGTCTAAACCCGTCTCCACTCCCTTATCCACATCCGAGCTTCTTCAGGTTGTTAGCCCATTTATTTAGACCCCACTCTCTACCATTCTCTCGTTAGAGCTCTTCAATATCTAACCATCACGAGGTTAGACCTATCATTCGCAGTTAACACTGTCAGCCAATATCAAGCTAATCCAATTGTTGTCCACTTTCAAGCGGTCAAGTGAAGTATATCATGGATCCTCGTCCTTGATAGGATACTCTGACACCAATTGGGCTCGCTGCATGCCTTGATACTTGTCGCTCAATGTACGGGTTCTTCATATTTTTGGGCCCAAATCGCGTCTCCTGGAGTGCCAAGAAGCAACCAATTGTCTCTCGATCCAATCGTGACTCAAAATAGTGAGCTATGGCGAAAGCGACGTCTAAAATCGTTTGGCTTACGTTGCTTCTCCACGAGCTACATGTGTTCTCTCCTTCTATCCCTACTCTTCTATGCAACAACAAGAGTGCTTTCTTCTTATCTCAATATCTTGTGGCTCACAAAAGGGCCAAACACATAGACATAGACTATTGTTACAAGCTTTGCCTCTGTCCACATGGCTACCCTTGAAGGGGATGTTAGACTAAACTCAAGTAGTTAGTCTTGTTAGTTAGGCAGTTATCGTAAAATTTTATATATATATATAAGAAATTAAGTACCAAGTCTCCTTACATTTTTACAGGAATGGATGATGGTAATAACATTCGAATTGTCATCGCAATTGTGGTTCCTGTTGTTGTGTGCCTCATACTAGCTGCTTCCGCTATTTTCTTCTTGAGAAAGAAAAAGAAGAAAAACCCATTAATACAAGATCCTAAGAGTAAGGATTTGATCCATCTTTCTTGAAATGCCTACTTTGTTGGTTGTTGAATTGTGTGCAAATTCAACCTGAATTTGATGTCTGTTAGTTGAAACTGTTGCAGACGAGATTGGGGCACCTGAATTTGTGCAATATTCTTTTAGTACAATTAAGGCTGCAACAAATGATTTCTCTAAGAAGTTGGGCCGAGGTGGATTTGGGATTGTTTACAAGGTATATATGTTTGTGGTGTGTATATGTAAAAACTTAAAACACATAACTAATTAAAGAAAAAACGTGCTTTTTTTTTTATTTGATAATATTAGGGGAAACTTCCAAATGATGAAGAAATTGCTGTGAAAAGATTGTCCAGAAATTCAGGACAGGGTGATTTGGAATTTAAGAACGAGGTGCTATTGCTGGCCAAGCTTCAACACAGGAATTTGGTAAGACTCATGGGTTTTGCTCTAGAAGGAATGGAAAAGCTTCTCGTATATGAATTCGTTGAGAATGCAAGCCTAGATCACTTTATATTTGTAGACTCGATCAGTCATTCGTATCTGGATTGGGAGGGACGTCATAAGATCATAGTCGGTATTGCCAGGGGTATTCTCTACTTGCACGAAGATTCTCGATTGAGAATCATTCATCATGATCTAAAACCCAGTAATATACTTCTAGACAGGCAGATGAATCCCAAAATTGCTGACTTTGGTATGGCGAGATTATTTGGACAAGATGAAACTCGAGGCAATACCAAACGACGTGGTGGAACACTGTAAGTAAAAACTAAAACCAAAAACTTTCCATCTTATAATATTTGATTCTAATTAATGTATATTAATTTCTGCAGTGGATATATGTCGCCTGAATACATAATGCATGGGCAGTTCTCTGTTAAGTTGGATGTGTTTAGCTTTGGAGTGCTGGTCCTTGAAATCATTTGTGGGAGAAAAAACTGTATCTTTCAAAGTGGAGAGAGAGTTGACCACCTCTTGAGTTATGTAAGCACAATATATTCTTGAAATTTAATTTGGGATACGGTTTTTGTGATTTGAAAAACTAAATGTTACTGCAGGCATGGAAAAACTGGCGTGATGGGACAAGTGGAAATGTGGTGGATTCGAGGTTGTTAAGTTCAAGTTGTGCAGGTTCAATAAGTGAGATGGTGAGATGCATTCATATTGGTCTACTATGTGTTCAGGAAAATGCATCAGATAGGCCAACAATGGCTTCTGTTGTTCTTATGTTGAGCAGCGTGTCGATGACCCTGGCTATACCTTCTCAGCCTGTATTTTATTTTCCAGACGATGGGTCAAACTCAAATGCTTCACGCCTTCAAGAATACAATTTAAGAAATGCCCCGAGGCAAGCTCATTCATCCCGAAACGAGGCTTCAATCTCTGACTTGTATCCGCGTTGATTTCCTCGTCGGATCTGTCAATTGCTCATACATTTGTAACTTCAGTTTAATTTGGTGTAACTTCTTTTCCTACCCCTTCTTTCCAAATATGTAAACGTTAAAATAGCTAAATCAATATTATGGGTTGACATGTTCCTACTTTTAATAGTACGTTTCAATCGAATCGAAATAATCAAAATTTAAAAAAGAAATCGAATCAAAATGTTTTAAAATCAAATTATACCAAATCGATTTAAAAATGTTTATTTGATGAAAAATACTATAATATTTTACGTAAAAATTTCGGTTTACAGCGAGCCAATCAAACTTTTCAAAATCGATTTGGTTCAATTCGGTTTTAACACATTTCGATTCGATTTTGGTTCTTTTTTTTTTTAAAATGGTTATTTCTGTTTTGTTTCTATTTCGTTGAAAAAGGTCCAAAGTTAGACTAATCGAATATTCGCCCCTAATCTCCCTCAACATCCTGATGCACATTTAATATTATATATATATATATATATATATATTTTTTTTTTTTAATACATATATTAAAAGTAAATTAACAACTTTCAAATGGATAATGGTGTATTAATTTTTTTTTTATCTCTTCTACCCAATCTATCAAGTAAGCAATTTAACAATGAACGTAGTTGTTTTTAGTGGAATTTAAATTCGGGACATGGACGAACCTAAATTGAAATATAGTAAAATAAAAGGAAAAACTTATATGCAATACATGCAATATTGATCAATTAAAGTAAATTAAGTTAAAATTTGTGGGTCTAATGCGGGTTACGCGGATCAAAGCGGGTTAATCTTAATTAAAATATTTATTTTCGCTCTCAAGTATTATCTTTCTACATGATCAAAACTATGTTACTACAAAATCTAAATTTTGTCACTACAAGTACTGCAAATCCAAAAATATTTTAGACACTTAGATGCTGTTTGGGTAGGGATTGTGGGGGATGGGGATTGGAGAAATATGGATGAGGGTAATCCATGAATAGTAATTGAATAATAATTGTGTTTGGATGGAGATTGAAAAATAGGTGTGGATATAAAACTTTATGTCAAATCAAGTATAAGAGAGAATAAATGTGTGAAAGAAAGTAGGAGAGAGAATAAATGTGTGTAAGAAAGGTTAGAGAGAGAATAAATAATTAAAAGAAAAAAAAAGGTGATGTAATTGTATAAAAATAGATTTGTAGCTGTATTATAGGTATAGAGATAAATGGGTATTTGGATGAAGATCGATTGAGAGAGATGGGATGGGGGATGGCCCATCCAAATCCGGATGGGTCAATCCCAAACAAAACACACCCTTATTTTTTTTGAGCAAATTACTAAAATAATTCTGACTTATTCGGCTACTACATGACTAAAACAATGTTACTACAAGATTAAAATTTTATCACTACAAGATCAAAAGTGTATTACTACATGTTCAAAAATATTTTCGACACTTAATTTTTTGGGTGAATTTGTTAGAATGTTTTGACATGTAGTATTGAATTTTTGGCCTTGTAGTGGTAATTTTTTGACCTTGTAGTAACAATATTTTGGCCATATAGTAAACCACCTATTTGTGACCCGCAGATTTTCTGGGCAACCCGAATCCGGGCTTATGACCCGCAAATTTTTTAAAATTATCTTAATTTAACTTTTGAGCTAAATGGACTTAGGTTTTGACTTGGTCTAATTAAAATGAAATGCACGTATGAAATATTTCACATAAGACTAGTCCTAAAATAAATGTAAATCATTTAAAAGTTTAAATTTGTAGAAAAGTGTGGAATCCATTTTAATATTTTGTATTATATATATATAATACTCTATCTCTATTAAGAAAAACGACTATATTGTAAATAGTTATACGGTGAATGACTACATATTAATTTAAATTAAATTAATTTAATAAACTATATATATTTTAATGTATTTAATTAAATAATACGTAAACTTAAACTTATGTGGAGGTTAGTTGTGCACCCGTATGTGGACCTCTACGTAACTGGATCAAATGGATGAGCAATGTTCAATCGGTCCAAGTGTGTGCGCCCCGTCTCCTGCTCCTATTACGTACCAATTGAACATATAAAAAATTAATTTATATTTTATATATATTAAATAAATTGAAATTATTTTGAAATAAATTTAATTAACACTTACGAGAGCAATTGATTGCTCAAAGACAGATTGGGATCCTCCCCGATGCCTTGACATCCCGTCTCCAACGTCGGTTGTGCGGTTGACCCGAGCAGTATCACACTTCTCGATGTACTTCGGGTCACTCAAAGCCGCCGTCAACGAGTCCCACATCTTCAAGCCATTATCGTCCTCACCTAAGGCCTGTGTCGTCCCTTAGCGCGTCAAACCCCTCTCCAGTTGTACATCAACTCCTTATACCGATCAGCACATATAGTGTACCAAAATTTTCAAATAACCTTGTCCGAGTAGATCGTCGAGTCCCAATAGGCTTTTTTCTGCACATATTCAACATATTTATAAAAAATATATATAATAAATTGTTTATTATTTAATAAACATTAATTGATTGTATTTACATACTTGGAACTTCTCGAAGTATTCCACCTTTTTTTTTTGTGGCACC
Source organism: Galeopsis tetrahit (assembly GCA_963675135.1). Lineage (NCBI taxonomy): Eukaryota > Viridiplantae > Streptophyta > Magnoliopsida > Lamiales > Lamiaceae > Galeopsis > Galeopsis tetrahit. The sequence goes on from OY776123.1 coordinate 76,812,439, forward strand.
AACTTCTAGGAGATTGCACTTAGAACGATCGATAAGGCGGTAAAGGAAGTCGTGCAGATCCTAGCCACCTCGTTACCAGGCAACAATCTGTGACATTATAAATTAAAAAATAAATCGCTATGTTAAACATTAAAATTATTTACTCCCTTCGTCCCACGGGAATTTGCACACTTTCTATAAATAAATATACCATACCAATTTGCACACCCCATTAAACGAAATATCTTCATAACCTCCACCCTCAAAATATACTCTTATTTACCTCTATGGCATTACTTTTCCACACTCAATCTACTTTTTACTTTACTTTATTCATAAAACTTTACAAAACTACCCCTCAAAACATTACTCATTACACCTTTTCTTACACATTTCTTAAATTGTGTGCCATCCCAGGTGTGCAAGTTCCTATGGGACGGAGGGAGTAATTAATTACTTACACTCCACTCTGGATCCATATCAACTCCCTCTTCTCCCAAGATGCAACGAGATGCTAATGAAAGCTTCCTACAGTTGCCGACGGCTGAGACGACGGCGGCGACGACTGTGGAATGGATGACGACAGACGTCATGAAATGGGCATCGACGCCGATGGAACCATCAAAGGCTGAGGTCTAAGTGAACCCCTCCTCCTCGACCAACTACGTGATCCCGAGACCCCACGTGAACCGGAAGCAGCATTCAGATCTTGACTCATCTTTATAATAAAAAAATAAAAAAATCTTAATTAAATTAACAATAGCTTATTTTAATCAATAATTTTCTAATTTAATCAGTAATTTTCTAATTTAATCAATAATTTCCTAATTTAATTAATAATTACCTAATTTAATCAATAATTTATAAATTTAATTAGCAATGACCTAATTTAATCAATAATTACTAATTTAATCAACAATAACCTAGTTTAATCAATCGTTTTCTAATTTAATTAAAAAAAAATCCTAATTTAATTGACAATAACCTAATTTAATCAAAATCCATAGTTATGTAGATCGGTCACCGTTTTCCACCGTTCGTTCCTTTCTTGCCGTCCTCTCCAATCCTTTCACCGTCGACTGACCGGGGTCGTCAGAATCGCCGGAGCTACTGCCTTCGACTTTCATTGTCGGCGCCGCCATCGCCACTAGACCGTCGCCTCTGGTGCGGTGATAGTAGTGTGTTTCACTGTGAAGACCAGATCTAGAGGTCCTTTTATGATCTAGGTGGGATCAACGGGTCAATCCTCCCTAACGGAGCTACGGTGACCGATTGGGTGAGTGACTCGTTGATCCCGTATTTTTTCTTTTTCTGTATCTTTTGTTTGTTCGGTTTACTTGCTTTGTTTGTTCGGTTTCTTCTTCTGTATCTTTTGTTTTTTAGTATGCCTAGTCCAGCTTCGTATCCCTTAGTGGATCCTTGTTTTGTCCCAGATGGTGTTTGGGAAAGTTTTTTTGAATGGGCTGGGCGTCCTTACGATTCGGTATTTAGTGGATCTTCGTCTCTAATTTTTCTGTCTCTCAACTTTTAAAAAGAGTATACCTTAGTGTGGGGTTGTCTCGTTTTGAAAAGGGGGGCCTAAACGTCACTGTGGAACGAAGGGTACGCTTAGTTTTCTCTTCCTCGAGATTGGAGGGGCAACGATACTAGTGAATCTGCCTTGGGTTGAAGATCATGAGCCTATGCTTATATTTGTATTAATCTGTTTAGATCGTGTATTGATCTTGTAACACCCTTCAAAAAAAAAAAAAAAATCCAAACAATAACTCAATATTTATAACAGTACTAACTAGCTAAATCAGTTAACCCTAACTAACAATTACCAATCATTAATTAAATAAACTATATTACACTAACTAACAATTAACATCAGCACTAACAATTATATATAACTAACAATAAAATACTACTCCCTCTATCCCTAAAATTTTTTCATACTTTCCTTTTTTGTTTGTCCCCGAAAAGTTTGCATACCCCAAAATAAAAATAATCATCACAATCTCCGCCCTCACAATATACACATATTTACCCTTTATGCCATTACTTTTGGGGCACACCATACACTCAATCCACTTACTTTATTTACTTTATACATAAAAGTTTACAAAATTACCCCTCAACACTCTTCATCATTACACTTTTTTTCTTAAACCATGTGCTCAAGATTCTCGCAAACTTTTCGGGGACGGAGGGAGTACATTATAACATCATACTCCATGTACCATATCAACTAACTATATTCATCAACTAAATGCAATTTTATATTATTCTATAACTAACATGCAATTTATATTACAATAACTTAAAATTAATTAATAATTAAGAAAATGTACCGTATAGATTGTAGAAAATCAGAGGAGATGGTCGGAGGGAATGCTCGCAATGCCCGTAAATCAACTCGCTGGGACCTCTTCGCTTTCGAATTCACGAGACGAAAGAGGAAGTTTTTTTTCTTTCTTTCGAAAGAATCTGCATCTAGATTATATATTAAAAAAATTGGATTACCGATGGAAATTTCCGTCGGTAATACATATATATTTATGGCACACGTCTACTTAGTGGCTTACGAGGCGGTGCAATTAAATCGGGTCGAATACCAACGTAAATTTCCTTCGATAATCGAATTTTAAACTATTGATGGAAATTTCCGTCGAAATTCAGGACCGTTTCACTTTCGAATACGTTCTGTCGGTATATCCGTCGGTAATTACCGACGGTAATTGAAATCCATCGGAAATTTCGTTGACTTTCCAAATTCCGAGGTTCCGTCGATACTTCAGACGGAATCGATTTTGTCGGTGAATTTCCGTTGACAAATTGTGTGTTTTTTTGTGGTGAAACGAGTCACAATTAACAAGAGTGCATTGATTAATTGCATGGTGCAATTGGTGTAATTGCATGAATCACAATTTTAATTTCATTTTAGTTTAAAAAATTAAAAATTCAATTAAATAATTAAAAATATATTCAAATCATTTAAAATTCATACGAATTTACCTCTACTATTCCTATTTATCCACGTTTCTTAAATGAATATAAAGAGGTTTTCAAAAAAAAAAAAATGAATATAAAGAGTAATCTAAAACTTCCTCGACAAATTTGAAAATTAAAATAGGTAAAGTCTAGTATGCACTCGAGTGCATGTTATGCACCCTAGTCCAGTTTTACTGACTTACACTTTTTGGTAAATGGTGTTGCACTTTTCAATTATTACTAAAAATATTATTATATAGTTTAATAATTGAAAAGTGCAACACCATTTACCAAAAAGTGTAAGTCAGTCAAACTGAAAAGTGCAACATGGACTCGAGTGCATACTAGACCAACCCATTAAAATATGAGCCAGTTTGGCTGTTTTTACTCTGTTTTTTACTCTTGCGCTTTTTCTTCAAGGAAAAAATTGAAATCAATTAATTTAAAAAAATATATATATATATCGGTATGATCTTGAAATATCTTGTGAACAATTTATATAAGAAGTTGAAAAAAAAATCATCTCAATCATTTCATTTGTTCTACCCAGTAAGTATAATCTTTTTATGAATGGAGTAGAAGCGATATTTTAACTTAGGACATTGAACTTAATTATAGAGTACGTAGTGTATAATCAATTACTCCCTCTAGTGATTATTTGTATACTTTTCTTTTTTGGAACGTCTCAAAATTATTTGCACATTCTTAATATGAAAATATTCCATAAAATTAATAACCTGATCATAACATCATTATATTTTCAAAATTGACACTCTTTTTTTTCCATACATTTCACTTTACACCTCATCAAATCCACTTCACATCTCATCAAATAATCCAAAATACACCCTCATTTATCAACCACTAAATCTCATTTTCTTGAATAACGTGCCGGTCAAACTATACAAAAAATTTTGGGACGGATGGAGTAATTTATACTAATTTAACGAGTGGAATTTATATGAATGAAATTACTTAATTTCAACGAGATTTAAACTAAAAACGTGAACGAAACTAAATATTGATCATACAATAAAAGAATTTCAACTTATATAAATATTTGAAACGATAGGAAAGTGTAAAATCAATTCATTTATACTATATTAATTTTCTAAACAACATCGTGAGAAAGAAGAAAATCTAAAATACTAAATTACAGCGTAATTATTAATTAATTGAAGAGTCATGTTGAACTGTTCAACGAGGGAAAGTTAACCTTGTCCTTATAGACTCCTGTCTCATGATCTCAACAATAAATTAGTCTGAATTTCTACGCTCATTTCCTCAACTAAATATATATATACGGAGTATAATATATTGAAAAAATTTTATCTCATCTAAAAGTTTGAACTAGGACGTGTGGACGTGAGCCTTATGGCTTTGATACTATGAAAGAATTCCGTCTCATCTAAAAGTCCGAACTTGTAAAAAGATGATGTAAATTAATTCTTGTATATTAATTCCTAAACTTTCTGAATTTCTGTAATTACTTAACTATAAGTAATAATTTTTTAATCAAACAAAGCTCATTTGATTGAATTTATAATTTATGTTTATATATAATTAAACAACCGCTTATAGATGGATTACTAGAGTGTTTTATCTTATATTTTTAAATTAATAAAATTTGAAATATAAATATTGATACAGTGGCGTGTATATATATAGTCCGTAAATAATAACAAAGATTTTAATTAGTGATCACAAAAGTCCAACTGATTACAACATGCATGCAATTTATTCTTAAAAAACGCATACGGTCGAATCTGAAATCATTCCCGTAAAAATAAAATAAAAAATCTGGCATATTTTATTATTGAATGATATAAAATGCATCAAAATATATATATATTGAAAGTTTTTTTTTTGACAAGTATATATTGAAAGTCATAGAAGGCAGCACGCCTAAAAAGTTAACCCCAAGGTCCCCAACCTATTTCAAGGAAATTTAAAAGTGTGGACTTTGATGAGATCGGTGGTGTAGTTTACGTTGAAATTAGAAATGGGTAGTGAATTTAAGCCAATACTCCACCCCTTCCTTACTTAATGATCCATAATTTTTTAGTACAAGTTTTAATGTATAAATTGTTTATTAGTATTATAAAAGATAAAAGTTGGGACCTCCTACATGTAGTCAGAGTGTCGTATGGTGTCGTATGACTACCATAGTCAATTTAATTTTAACCATTAAAAATCAAATTTAAAGACTTAAATATGATGACCTGTTACCTTTTGTACTTTATATTGAAAATATTCAGCGTATGGTGTCGTATGTATAATAAATTTAATTAATTAAAATATATAATTTAAAATTTACATTTTTATCCTTAACTTAATAAAAATATTTATTATATTAATTAATTTAATTAAAATATATAATGATAAAACTACATATTTATCCTTATATTATTATTAAAATTAACAACAAAAAAAATAAATTAAATTAAATCAAAAGAAGTTATATGAATCTAAACCTAAAACACAATACATATGTTTTCTTTCCCCTACGAACACGCACTCCACTTTCGCCCCAAGTCGCTGCCTTTCCGCCGCCGACGAGCCGCTGCCCTTCCGCCGCCGACGCGCCGCTTCCCTGCTGCAGCCGCCGAGCCTCTCCTCCCCTCTAGTTTTCTTAATGTGTAAGTTTAATATTATCGTGGAGTAGGTGAATTACCACCACTAAAAGTTGCTTATGTATATCTTCATATTTTTTCTTACTTCCGTCATTTGTTATGAGTATTTTAATTAACATTGTGAAATTGTTAAAATTGTGGTTGAGTTGTTGAGTATTAATTATTTTTTAAATTGCCTCAAATCAAATAGAAACATAATTGCTCAACAAGTGTTTGACAAAATGCTTCAAAGAAATTTTGAAACCGAATTTAGCAAAGGAAGTGGCTATTGAATGCACATTCCTAACAATATTCGTTGTTTGAATCCTCTAGCTAGAAGGACATAATATAGAGTTAAATCATCATGTAAAGTTTTGAAATTTATATTTGATATAGTGTTTAAATTAAATTTTATGTTTATAAGCACATGGTATTCCTCGATTTTATGTTAGAAGCACATGCTATTAGTTATTGTAAATGACATTAAAATAGGTGATTGAAATATATAATATGAAGATATTGCATAACATTGGAAAATGTAGTAAAATTGGAAGATGTTGCATAACATGTCTTTTAATGAACGTCTCACAATATTCCACTTGATTCATTTTTTCTGTGTCTCTCTTGCAGTTTCTATTTACAACAACGTTCCACAATGTTCTCAGACGTTGGATATGAAGATATCAAAGTGGATGATGAATCACACGAGGAGCACATGAGTTCAGAAGAGGGGTCGGATGAGGATTTTGGGTATGCCAATTTCAAAAATGCTCCCATAGACGACAATACAATTTTGGGCATGACTTTCGCTTCGACGGAAGAAGCATTAATGCATTTTATAAGATATACGCAAGACGAAAGGGATTTATAAGCCGAAAATGCCACACTGATCGGAGAAATAACATTATCAAAAATATGGCGTGGGACTGTTCCCGGTCTGGATTTTCTAAAGCTACTACAGGACATCCAGGATATAAAATTGGGCGATGTACAAATAAGAAGAACAACATTGATCGAGAGAATGATGAAGATCTCAACAAAGACGATGATTCTAAAAACGTTAATTAATTTTGATCCTACCAAAATAATTAGTGTTAGATTTTTTTTATGAATATAGATCATATGTATTTCAGGAATTTTATTGAATTGCTGGTTTTTTATTTAAATATTAATTTAATATTTCTTGTGTTGTTTAATCCACGTCATAAGATACGTTTATGCTAAAATTAAGTGTGAACAATAATCATATTGAATTGAGATGAAATATGCATTTTATACGAATATGAGAAAGATGCTTGTGTGTCTGCATTACTACTCTATTTGTGGCTCTCGAGCACGTGAACAAGAAAATAGCTTTTTTTTTTTTTTTTTCAAGGTTTGCTTAACATCGATATCGACCGTGCAACCAGGCATGGTTGTTGGACCGTGAAAGTGAGCACCTACAACACATTTTTTGGATTGCACGGTTTACTGAGTATCGACCGTGCAACTGTGCACGGTTGTTGGACCGTGCAACTGAGAATTCTTCTAGTACGTGTTTCTATTTACACGGGTGACTGAGTATCGATTTGGGGAGGAAGAGTATGAAGTCGCGATTTGGAGGAAAATAATTTGAGGTCGCAATTTGGGGGAGAAAACACGAGGTCTTGATTTGGGGGAGAAGAACCCTAACTCGGCTTCTTCAATTCAGAATGTTAATTTATTTAATTGTTTATTTTTAGGTTTAATTCATTTTTGAATTAACAATTAAATTTGTACGGAGTATTAAAAAGGGTTGGATAGTAATTTTGTTATTTTTCGTAAATTTTAGTTTTTAAAAATAAATAATTTTGTAGAAAATAACAAAAAGATAATATAGTAAATAACAAAATAGAATTTAAAAAATGATTTAATTATTTAAAAACGGTATAACAGGTAGCAGGTTCATACGACCCATACGACGCCACCTGGTGCATTTTGACGCGCTGACTATATAGTCACTTTGTACTATTTGACTACACTAAGAAAAACCCATAAAAGTTAGGGTAGTAAAACTTTTTAACTTTTTTGAATAGTAAACATGTATATTAGTGTGAATAAAGTGATACATTTGATGTAGTATTGAAAAGTTGGAATTTTCTTAGGATAGTCTTTGAGTCGCCTGGACTATTAATAGTCCAGATGCCAAATTGTATCGCTTTGTGTCGCCCTAACTTGATACTTGTTGCTTTTTTTTATATTTTAAAATAATTATTTAAATTTAATTTTATTATTTACTATCTTATCCTTAATTAAAATTAATAATAATAATATTAAAATTAAACAATACATACGTAAAATTATATTTTTTTTAACAGAATTAGATTATTATTTTACTTATATTTTATCTACACTGCTCATTTAATTAGAACACCTTTTTATCACGGTTATGTGCACCCGCTCATTTAATGAGTTCACCCCTAAAGTATTTTTTTACCACGTTTATCTGCACCCCTCATTTTATGAGTTCACCCTAAAATATTTTTTAAAAAATAATTAAATTTAAAAGACTATATTATCCTTTTATTAATTTACACAAAATTTAATAAAATCAACCTTAATTTGTATATTTACAATTTGTAGTCGAGTCATTATCGAGTTACCGTCGATTCACCATCAAGTCACCCATATTTTTAGAAAAAAAAAATCCTAAAACATAATTTAAAAGAAAAAACTATCGAAATTAGCCACAAATCTTGATTTTTTTTATTTTTAATTTTTCTCCCCCTTCCCCTTTTTCTCCCATTTTCAGTTTTTATTCCAAACTTTTAATTTCTTCATTTTTTTCCCTTTCCCTTTTACTTTTTATTTTTATTTTCCTGCCTTTATTTTCCATTTTTTCATGTGTATTTTTTAAAATTTTAATACAAAATAATATTATAAGAAAACGTCATGCTCAAACCATCGATTAGTTCTAAAAAATATGTCTCCATATAATATTGCTTAAGAACATTGACCTAAAGTCCGATTTTTACATTGAAACTAGATTGATTGTTACAAGACTTGAAAATCACATTATTGAGGACACATTTTTATTTTGGAAAAAATGTTGGTAGTAAAGTTTTTATTCTGAAAATAATGTTAAGTGTTTCGATGACACGACTCCCACAAAGTTTCGAATAAGATAATTTCTTATTCTATTGTCTTTTACAATGACGATAAATAAAAGTTAAAGGTCCGTCTCTTTTCATGGTAGGTGTGTAGTGTGTATCTTTTGAAACATGTTCATGCATAGAGAATTATATGTTGCAGCATCTAGAGTTAAAAGTGAATTGAAAAATATTTACCTAGATTCAAATGAAAAAATACGTAAATCCTTATCAACAATAGAGTGTATATAAAAATTTGCCTGCATAAATTATGATTGATTGTATTATATTTTTTTTAGATTAATAGAAGGGCACTATATTAATTTTAGGTGTAATTGTTTTTAAAAAATAATTTGGGGGCGGGGGTGAAGTCAATAAAAGCAGGGTGTAAATAACCGTGGTCAATTGTTTATATATAAATTATGATTGATTGTATTATATTTTATGTAAATTAATAGAAGGGTATTATAGTAATTTTAGATGTCATTTCTTTAAAATAATAATTATTGGGGGTGAAGTCAACCAAAGTGGGGGTGTAAATAACTGTGGTCAATTGTTTATACTGTATATATAAATTAATAGAAGGGTACTATAGTAATTTTAGGTATAATTTTTTTAAAATAAAAATTTAGACGGTGAAGTCAACAAAAGTGGGGGTGTAAATAAGTGTAATCAATTGTTTATTTAATTTGTGGGGGTGAAATCAACAAAAGTGGAGGTGTAAATAACTGTGGTCAATTGTTTATATAATTTGTGAGGGTGAAGTTAACAAAAGTGGGGGTGTAGTCAATTATAAGATTGAAATTTAAATTTAAATTAGGTGTGTACGGTGCATACGAGTGTACGAGAAAATTTAACATTAAAATAAAGATTATATATATCAATTAATTTTTTTATTAATCATGTGAGGATAAATTTGTAATTTTATAATTATATATTTAAAATTATTAAATTTAATTTAAAAGTATGATAGGACGACAAAAAACGATAATAAGTGCAATGCAAGACGATGGATTCTGCGACGCCAAATGCAACAGGTAGCAAGTCATCAAATATAAACCATTAGATTTCAAATCTGATGGCTCAGATTACTGGACTGTTGATAGTCCAGGCGACACTGCCCCTTGAAAAGTTTTGAGAGAATAGTTAAAATACTATTTTACTAGATTTAGAGTTGATCTTTCTCCATCCCTCTATAATTGACATATTTGATCATTTTGGTTGTTTCAATCAAAGTAATACATTTCATAATATTTTAATAGCTGTGTAAAAGCAAACCGATCAATTACAAATACTTTATAACATCAAGCCTTTCTTGATTTGATTATAAAGTTACATAGACATTGAATATTAATTCATTACTAGCTACCTTTCCATTTTCTCTCAAAATGGTTATGAATTATAAGAGATGCTTGTTTGTTGCCTTTACCATCTTGATTCAGCATGCAGACTTGTTAGCCTTGGCCCAAATTCGATGCCAAAATAGCAGCACTTTTGGTGTTAATCTGAACACCACGCTCTCCTCTCTGTATACAAATATAGATAACAATGGTTTCTACAACGCGTCTAGTGGGCAGGGCATTGATAGAGCCAATGGGATGGTTCTCTGCAAAGGCGATGCTCAACTCAGTGCATGTCGCGAGTGTATACAAACTGCTGCTACTGCTATATTAAACTCATCCTGCCCAATTGAGAGGCAGGTGACTCGTTTTGAAGGTGACTCCGTCTGCACACTACGATACTCAAACAACACCATATACGGAACCATGGCAAATCGGCCTTCAGTTTACGTGTGGAATAATGAGAACGCCACGAGTCCTGAGCAGTTTAAGGAGGACACGAGAACGCTGGTAGATGATCTTAGGAACCAAGCTGCCTCAGGTGGCTCTCTCAGAAAAGTGGCAGCTGGGAATCGAACTGGGCCTGATTTTCAAATGATTTTTGCTATGGTTCAGTGTTCCCCCGATTTGACTCCACAGGATTGCACTACCTGCTTAATTGGTGCTGCTGCAGAAATACCACTGCATTGTAATGGCAAGATAGGGTGCAGAGTCCTCTGGCCCAGCTGCAATCTTCAATTTGAGAGATCTCCCTTTGTCAATGAAACTAGGCTTCAAGAGTTAGAGCCTGCAGTGCCAGAGAACGTTCCCTCAATCGCACCCCAGCCTTTAATCGATCCACCTTCACAGTCATCATCGGGTAAACATGTTAATAAACTATGTTTCATGTGCTTAAATTGATTCTATTGGTATAGGAAAAATAAACAGATAATCTGTGTCATATTTGCATACCATATCTATAAAGCAATTACCTACTTTCCTTACATTTTTGTAGGAAAGGATAATGGTAATAGCACTCGAATTGTCATCGCTATTGTGGTTCCTGTTGTTGTGTGCCTCGTACTAGCTGTTTTTGCTATCTTCTTCTTGAGAAAGAAAAAGAAGCAAAACCCAATACAAGATCCTGAAAGTAACTACTTGATCCATCTTTCTTGAAATGCATAATTTGTTGAGTTGTATGCAAATTCAACCTGAATGTGTTGTCTGTTAGTTGAAGCTGCAGTAGACGAGATTGGTGCACCTGAATCTGTGCAATATTCTTTTAGTACAATCAAAGCTGCAACAAATGATTTCTCTGATGATAATAAGTTGGGTCAAGGTGGATTTGTAACTGTTTACAAGGTATATATGTTTGTGGTGTATATATGTAAGAAGTTTACACTAAAAACAAAACGTGTATGTCATTGTGATTTGATAATATTAGGGGAAACTTCCAAATGATGAAGAAATTGCAGTGAAAAGATTGTCCAGAAATTCAGGACAGGGTGATTTGGAATTTAAGAACGAGGTCCTACTACTGGCCAAGCTTCAACACAGGAATTTGGTCAGACTCATGGGTTTTGCTCTAGAAAGAATGGAGAAGCTTCTCGTATATGAATTCGTTGAGAATGCAAGCCTCGACCACTTTATATTTGGTAATGTTTTCTTTCTTTTATTTACTTTTCATGTATAGAACAATTTAAAGGTAATTAGGTGCATTATGCGTGTGATTTGAAATTTAATCTTTGACATTCACAATAATTTTATTTGTAGACCCTATCAATCATACATATTTGAATTGGGAAAGGCGTTATAAGATCATAGCTGGTACTGCTAAGGGAATTCTTTACTTGCACGAAGATTCTCGATTGAGAATCATTCATCGGGATCTAAAGGCGAGCAATATACTTCTAGATAGGGAGATGAATCCCAAAATTGCCGACTTTGGTATGGCAAGATTATTTGGGCAAGATGAAACACAAGGCAATACCAGTCGAATTGTTGGAACATAGTAAGTACAAATTACAAATTTTTTTTTTTTTCTAATTGCAGTAGTGAGATGTAAAGCTGGATGATCACTTTACTTTGATTCTATGCATTTGAGTTGAGAAATTTATAATGACATTTTGTATATTTCAGTGGATATATGCCACCTGAATACCTAATGCACGGACAGTTTTCTATTAAGTCGGATGTGTTCAGCTTTGGAGTTCTGGTGTTGGAAATCATAAGTGGACGAAAAAATAGCAGTTTTCGAAGTGGGGAGAATGTGGAGGACCTCTTGAGTTATGTAAGTAGTATATATATGCATAAAATTCTTAATTTATTGTTGAAATTTTGAGATGTTTTGGTGATTGGAAAAACAAAATGCTACTGCAGGCATGGAAAAACTGGCGTGAGGGGACAGTTGAAAATGTGGTGGATCCGCTGTTGAGGTCAAGTTCAGGTTCAATAAGCGAGATGATGAGATGCATTCATATTGGGCTGCTATGTGTCCAAGAAAATGTAGGAGATAGACCGACAATGGCTTCTGTGGTACTTATGCTGAGCAGCTTCTCAATGAGTCTAGTTGTACCCTCTGAGCCTGCATTTTATTTATCCGGTGGCTTTACTTCGGATGTTGATCAGTACAATTCAAGAAATAACCATTCATCCACGCAACAGGATAAATCTCGTCATACATCTCAAAATGAGGCTTCAATCTCTGATTTGTATCCTCGTTGATATCCAATATTTGTTGGTTGACTTTTGGTGTAATATGTCTCCCTCATTTTTTCCTATCGAATGTTCGTGTAATTTGTAAATTTTAAACAGTTTTCCACTTTTTATGTTTGAAATGGAATGAAGACTATCCATCCCGATTTCACAGCTGCTTCGTTTGTCCTTTGCAGACTCCCATCTTTCTCATGCACACAACACGTGACGTAGAGAGAATATGAGAAATATAATTTCTTGATTACTTTACAATTGAGTGTACAAGAGGTATTTATACAATACAAGATCGAGTTAAACCTAATCTTATTGGGTCAACAGATAAGGCCCATAAGTAACATGAGATGGGCCTACATATGAATATATAAACAATACTTTAAATATATTCCTAATATGCCCCCTCAAGATGGAGTACCATAGGATAGTCCAATCTTGGACATAAGAAGTTGGAGGCGAGCACCGGAGACAGGTTTGGTGAGAACATCTGCAAGCTGGTCGGCAGACGAAACATGGGAGATACGGAGTTGAGCAGTTTTAACGAGGTCACGAACGAAGTGGAAGTCAATGGCGATGTACTTCATGCGTGAGTGAAACACAGGATTCGAACATAGGTAGGTGGCCCCAATGTTATCGCAGTAGATGGTAGGCACTTAGGGAATGGGAAAGTGGAGTTCTTTGAGTAGGGATGTCAGCCATTGTACCTCAGAGGCATTTGAGGCAATTGCTCGGTACTCGGCCTCGGTAGATGAGCGAGCAACAAACTTTGCTTCTTGGACGACCACGAAATAGGGTTCGCCCCCAAAAAGACCACATATGTACTAGTGGAAGTGCGATCATCATGGTTGCCTGCCCAGTCGACATCTGCGAAGCAGTGGAGCGAGGGGGATGAGGAAGGAGTTATGTTGATTCCAACATCCCTAGTGTCGTTGAGGTAGCGAAGAGGTCGCTTTGTGGCATTCCAGTGAGTGATGGTAGGGGCATGCATGAACTAGGATAACTTATGAACGACAAAGACAATATCCGGTCTGGTGAGCTCAAGGTACTGCAGGCTGCCGAGCACTTGGCGATACTTAGTAGAGTCTGTGGGAGAAGTACCATCCGAGAGTGTTAAGCGAGCAGAGGTGGACAGTGGGGTTTGGACGGGTTTGGAGTCGATCATGTTGTAGCGAGTAAGAAGGTCCACAACATACTTGCGTTGTGAGAGAAAGCATGACTTTCTGGAGCGCAAAACCTCGACGCCGAGAAAGTAAGAGAGGGGGCCCAGGTCTTTCACAGAAAATTTCAAACTAAGCTCGGCAGCAACATTAGAGAGGAATGGCAAGCTGCTTCATGTGAGAATAAGGTCATCCACATATACAAGAAAATAGGCGAGGACCCCAGATTTGTTGTAAACAAATAAGGAGCCATCGGGGTGTGTAGGAGCGAAACCAATTTCCTCAAGGAATGTGCGGAGTGCATAGTACCAGGTGCGGGGAGCCTGTTTTAGGCCATAAATGGACTTACGTAACTTGCAGACATAGGTGGGAAAAGTCTTGTCTTTGAAGCCTGGAGGTTGGGCCATGAAGACTGTGTCAGATAGCTCGCCATGAAGAAAGGCATTGTTTACATCAAATTGGCGAAGAGGCCAGTCGTTGGTAACATCAATGCTAAGAATAGCTCGCACAGTGGCGGGCTTGACCACAGGACTGAAGGTTTCAATGAAATCGACACCTGGTCGCTGATGGAAGCCTTTGGCGACCAGGTGAGCTTTGTACTTGTCCAAGGTGCCATCTGGTTTTCGCTTGATACGGAACACCCACTTGGAGCCAACAATGTTTTGGGAGGTCGCCGGGGGTACCAAGTCCCATGTTCCATTACGGAGGAGAGCATCAAACTCAGTAGACATGGCATCTCGCCAATGTTTATCCTTGAGTTCCTGGGAAACACAACTCGGTTCAATGTCAGAGGAGAGTGTTGATGTGAGACTGTACCTTGGATTGGGTTTGAACACTTGGTTTTGAGAGCGAGTGACCATGCGAGATGCGAGAGGTCGTGGGGGAGCATTGGTCAGCACAGGGGTGTAGGTTGCGGTGGTGGTCGGTAGTGAGTTGACATGTGATGTGGTCGGTTGTGGTGATTGCGGTTGGTCGAGTGGGCCGAGTAGGCAAGGCGAGCATCAACCCGGTGTAGGCAGGGAGATGGGGAAGAGGAGGTACCCTGTACATGTGGTCGACGCTGACCTGCAGGTGGAGCAAAGGACGAGGGCGACGATGGAATATCAGGACAGGTGCGAGCAGTGTGGCCCGGTACTCGACAGTATTGGCAAGTGCCAAGATATGGCCTCTGCGAGGATTGGCGAGGACGGGTATCAAGGGATCTTGGCCTTGAGTCAGGTTGCGAGGAGCGATGGTGAGTTTTACCAGCGGCCAGGGCAGACGCAGGTACTAACGCCGAGGACCGTCGTGAGGCAATTTGAACATCGGCACTTAGGGGTTTATCGCAGAGCTCAGCAAATGAGATGGGTTGTTCGCGAGCCTGGATAGCATTGGCGATGTCGTTGTAGGACTCGTCAAGGCTTGTTAGGACTTGGAGAGTGACGTCCTCGGCGTTAGAGGCAACGCCGAGAAGAGCAATATCGTCGACCACAGAGCGAACTTCTATGAGGAAGTCAGAAATCGAGCGAGCACCTTTAGATAGAGCACGAAACTTAGTTTTGAGGGCAAGAATGCGGCCCCTTGAGGGTTTTCCATACATGCTTTCAAGCATCGACCAGGCCTCGCAGGAGGTTTTTGTTGATGCAACAAAGGGGATTAGTTCTGGGGACATGGATCCGACCAAGGTTGAGAAAATGAGATGGTCCTGACACACCCACAGTTCGTGGCAGGATTGGGAATGGTAATGGTGGTGCCATCGGTGGCTGGAATTGTCGGAGGTGGGCAAGGATGTGTGCCCAAAACATAGCCAAAGAGTTTATGTCCCGTGAGAAGAAGACGGAGCTGGAAGGACCAGGCTCCATAGTTTGTAGAGGTGAGTTTTAAGGACATCTGTGCAAGTCCTTTAAAGGTAACAAGAGAGGGCGACTGAGTTGGAGTGGCTATTGCAACAGAGAGAAGAATGAGCAGCAGTGGGCTGGGCGTCTGAGATGGGTGGCTGCGGTACTTCAGAGGCGAAGGCGGCGGCGACAGCTAGGGTTTAGTAGCGGCGGCTAGGGTTTGGATCAGGCGTTAGCCAGTGACTCGATGATACCATATAGAGAATATGAGAAATATAATTTCTTGATTACTTTACAAATGAGTGTACAAGAGGTATTTATACAATACAAGAGTTAAACCTAATCTTATTGGGCTAACAGATAAGGCCCATAAGTAACATGAGATGGGCCTACATATGAATATATAAACAATACTTTAAATATATTCCTAATATGAAGTGGCCGCAGCTGTGGAATGTGGGTTCAAGTCCATGTGCACATATATGCTTTTGTTTTACTATATAAAGACTTATATGGTTAGAGGTTCTGAGACACAATATTTATCACTCATAATATTTCTTTGGTTCTCTCTATAGAATTCTCCTAGCGAATTCTTTTTGAGAATCCCAATCTGGATCACAAGTTCATAGACGAGAATTATGTGGACACCATAGTCGAGGATCTCGCATACGAATCACTTTAAGGAATAATAATGATTTAATTATCCTTTGATTATATTATACAGTCATATCAGAATCTGTGTTGGTGAACAAAATTTTAACTTCCGCTGCTACGAGCATGGTATTCGTATCTCGAAAATCCAACACCAACAACCCCCTCATCGATGGCATACAATATTGACGCCTTGTGGGTCGTCTTCTTTACCTCACTGTCACCCGTCCGGATATCGTCTTTCCAGTCAGCCAATTGAGTCAACCTCGACAGACGCATCTTAATGTCGTGCATCGGGTTCTTCGATATCTCAAACAAACACCGGGTCAGGGCATTTTCCTCTCATCTCAGGGCAGTTTTGAGCTTCAAGGCTACTGCGATTCTAATTGGGCAGGGTGCCCATTCACTCGAAGATCATCAACGGGTTACTTTGTTACACTGGGAGGTGACCCAGTTTCATGGAGGACCAAAAAGCAGTCTGTGGTTTCGTGTTCGTCGGCTGAGGCGGAGTACAGATCAATGGCCACGACTGTTTGCGAGTTAATTTGGCTCCGATGGCTTCTTCGCGATTTTGGCATTACACAAACTGGCCCCACGAAATTGTTTTGTGATAACCAAGTGATTTGTCGTGAGATTGTTCTAATTTATGGATGAATTATGCTTTGAATGTCGTTTTATGCTTGCAAGAATCGTGTGAAAGTGGCTCAATTGTCGAATTTTTTATGCACGATCATTGTTGCTTTGATTTTTAGGAAAAACAAAGTGTTTTGAGGGAAATCACGAAAAATAAATTGGATGGATCAATCCAAAGAGTGGATCACATGAAAGACGTCGAAAAGAGGATCGAAACGAGACAAGAATCAAGTCAATCGGATCTCGGAATAAAAATATATGAGCAAAACAAGAACACGGTCGAACCCAAGGTTCGAGCACGTCTTGCTCGTCACAGAGAGTTAGGAATAATTGGTGGCACGGCTGAGCCACAAGGAGGCTGGAGATGAAGTTAGCACGGCCGAGCTCCAAAAAAATGAATTTAAAGGAATTAAAGCAAAATCATGCAGCTGGAATTAATTGCGGGCCCATACATTCAGCCCATTTCTGCTTATAATTAATTAAGCCCATTTCTGCTTATAATTAATTAGAAGCCCATTCCTCAATGAAAAAAAAAAAAAAAAAAAAGAGGATGCACAGAGGCCGTGTGGGGGGATTTTTTTTTGGCCAATGAAAACGTGGGATTTTATTTAGTAAAGAGTCAGCCATGGGAGACCATCCAAGTTTCCCAAGTTCAAATTTTATCATTTCTCATTCATTTTAGATAGTTTAATCCATAGATTCGAGTTTATTTTCATAGAATAGTGTGCAATTTAGTTGTAATTTCATTTCCAAGCAAGAGATTGAAAATTTTGTGGAGGATTTCAAGATTTATTTCATATTTGCAATTAAAGAGTTATTCAAGCATTTAGTTTTATTAATTATGGGTATGTTGATTATTTTGATTTTCTTCCTTAATTTCATTAAATTAGTTATGGGCTAAGCATACTTGTGTTTGGGTGTTAGTAGAATTGTGATGGTGATTAGTGTGAAAATTGCTTGAAATTCATGTGTTTAAATTGCATAATTTTATAGGATTTCGTGCATTATTTACACTAAATTGACTAATTGCACTCGATTCGGAGAAATGGTGTTGTTTGCTATTTTTTTTTAGGTAAAATGAGGTGTTTTGAATCAAATCATGAAAAATTCAGCCATTGGATCGAGTCCATGAGTTGACCACATTAAAGAAGGTGAAGTGAGCGTCGAAATGAGACAAGAATCGAGTCGATCGGACACCCGAATCAAAAGATATGAGCAAAACAAGAAGATTTTGAAGGAAGGGCACGCTCGAGCACGAGGCTCGAGCACACCCTCCTCGAAACAGGAAGTTTTCGAAATTCAAGGGGCACGGCCGAGCTCTCCATTTTCAGGAAAATAAGAGTGCACGCTCCTGAGAAAGAAAATGAAGCATCTGATTTGCAATAGCAAATGGGCCTAGGCCCATTTCATCTACAAATTAACAAATTAAAGGCCCATGCAATTTTCATCAATTAGGGGGGCAATACACAACACAGCAGTTTGGAAGAGGAGAGGCAGGACACGCACGCAGAAGAAGGCACGCAGCTGATTGGGGAAACCATCCTTCCTCCTCCACCTCACTCAATACACTTAGTTTAATTTTATTAGCTACTTTTTAATGGAATATTTTGTTTTATTGTAAGTGTGGGAGGATTTAAAGACCAATTGAGGTGATATCTTTTTTAAATTTAATGTTTTGTTATTTATTTTTCATAAGTTTGCTTTCAATTGTTAATTTAATTATTGACTAGGTTTGTTGGTGTTTGGGTGTTTTGATTTGTGATGGAATTTGTGTTATTAACTTAATTTTAATTGTGTAATTCATTGGAGGGAATATTGGTTAGGTTTATGGGTTTTGATAGATCATTTGCTAGAATTCAATTAGTAGGTTATATGTGAAGCTCAATTAATGCAACGAGAGTTGGTTAATTGGGGTAGATAGTATAATCGAGGGTTGGGAATCGAGTGAATGAGTAAATATTGGGTTATCGCAACGAGAGTTGGGTAATTTTCATTAGAACCCCATTTATCTACATTAATTTCTTGAATGAAAATTTGAGTGATTAGTGAGAAGACCATAGGAGTTTGGTTGTTAGTATTCAAGTGGAAAAGCACGATTAGGGATTAGTTTAGTTTAATTTAGATAGAGTAGAACCCCCTAGTTGTGTGATTACCCGGGTAAGAACGTCTGTATTCATCCTCTCGATCCTAGGTGATTTAGTATACAAATGCACTCGTGATTGCTTCTATCAAGTTCCACCTAATGAATTGCACATAAAAGTCGACTTTTAACTCAATTTTCCACACAATGACGAACACCCGAACACTACTTCTTTATTTGATATTTGATCATCACTTTACTTGCTTTTCTTAGATAGTATTTAGCTTGTTGATTTTTGTATTTAGTTTTAATATCTCACCCCATGCTCTTTCACTTTAATTACGTGTCTACACATAGCACTAAGGCTACACTAGCTAACTAGTCCCGTGGTTCGATAATTTAATCGGGCACTTACTTTTACTACGAGGAACCTCTTACACTTGAGAGGCGAGTATTGAAAAATACGTGTCAGATGGAATTGATGCTCTTAGCTTGATTTTGATTGTATAATTCATTGAAGGGTATATTAGTTAGGTTTATGGGTTTTGATTGATCATTTGCTAGAATTCAATTAGTAGATCATATTAGAAGCTCGATAAATGCAACGAGAATTGGTTAATCGTAGTAAATAGTATAATCGAGGGTTGGAAATCGAGTGAAGTGAGTAAATATTGGGTTATCGCAACGAGAGTTGGATAATTTTCATTAAAACCCCATTTATCTACATTAATTATTTGAATGAAAGTTTGAGTTATTAGTGAGAAGACCATAGGAGTTTGATTGTTAGTATTCAAGTAGAAAAACACAAGGAGGGATTAGTTTAGTTAATTAGATAGAGTAGAACCCCCTAGTTGTGTGATTACTCGGGTAATTAAGAACGCTTCTATTCATCCTCACGGTCCTAGGTGATTTAGTAGACAAATGCATTAGTGATTGCTTCTACCAAGTTCCATCCAATGAAGTACACATAAAAGTCGACTATTAACATCGATTTCACACAAGGACGAACACCCGAACACTCTCTCTCATCACTTGATTTACATCACCATCACTTTACTTCTTGTTTATCGTAATTGTTAATTGGAAGTTTAATTTACATTTCTTTGCCCAAACCATGATTTCTTACTATATTCAAAACGCAATACATAGCGCTACTCTAGCATTCTAGTCCCGTGGATCGATATTTAACGGGACACTACTTTTATTACTACGACCCTCTTATATTTGAGAGGAGCTGTTCGACATATCCCTTCTTTCATGAACAAACCAAATATGTTGAAATTGATTGTTATTTCGTCAGTGAACGTGCTGCTCGAGGAGAAATAGATCCTTGCAAGGTTTCCACTTTGGAACAAATCACGAATATTTTCACGAAAGCTCTTGGGGGCGATTGTTTTCGTTTTCTTCGTGGTAAGTTGGGCATTCGTGATCATTACACTCCAACTTGAGGGGGAGTATTGAGGAGTATGTAGTCCTTTCATGTTAATTAATTCATTCGGTTACATTCTTTGCTCATAATAAGACACAATTAATGCGTATATGTTGATTTACATGGTAATCAATATGTTTTGACTTTTGACTGTATATATCTGCATGCATTTTCTGGAGATGGAACTAAATATACTAACTAACGTTTGCGTTCTGGATTTCTGTAATTAACAAACTTGATATATATAAGTAGTTGTTTAATCCAACAAAGCTTATTTAACTGGATTTATAATTTGTGCTTAATTATATAAACAACCGCTTAATTATATAGATGGATTAATAGGGTGTTATAGGGTTTATATTTTTTTTAGTCCATTAAGTTACCATGTTTTTTAATTTAGTCAATCAGATTACCACTTTTTGAATTTAGTCCATTAAGTTTCAATTTATTTTGATTTTGGTCCAATAACCTGTTATAGCAGGTTTAGCAGGTCATTTTTTAAAACACACCCCATAAAATGTTATACATACCCTCAATGTTAAACACACCACACTAAATTTAAAAAACTTTTGTTATTACTATACACACCCCAATTCTTTCCTATTTAATAAATTGTCAAAAATAATTAAATTAAAAAATGTAAGAATTTAAATTAATATAAAAAATATAAATAAAATCTATAAAAAATAGCCTAAATCTTCAAAAATTAAATTTGAATTCTTACGTGTTTTAATTTAATTATTTTTGACAATTTATTAAATAGGAAAGAAATTGGGGTGTGTATAGTAATAACAAAAGTTTTTTAAATTTTAGTGTGATGTGTTTAACATTGAGGGTGTGTATAACATTTTATGGGGTGTGTTTTAAAAATGACCTGCTAAACCTGCTATAGCAGGTTATTGGACCAAAATCAAAATAAATCGAAACTTAATGGACTAAATTCAAAAAGTGGTAATCTGGTGGACTAAATTAAAAAACATGGTAACTTAATGGACTAAAAAAAATATAATCCCGGGTGTTATATATAGGTGCAAACAATTTTTATGGATCAGTTCATACAAAGCACAAAACTCTGACTTTAAACGGGACCTCTGCAAGTGGGCGGTGGAATTGATCCCTCGAGATTGGTCGATCCTTGGATCGAATATACTATACTTAAAAAAAAAAAAAAAAATAGAGTGTTTTATACATCTTCATTTAATAAATTTTGAATTGTAAATATGATTTGAATTAGTTCAAATAAAAAAAAGAATTAGTTCTCAAAAGTCCAACCAACTGATTACAACTTATTCTTTAAAAAACGCGTAGTACTAGTATCGAATCTGAAAAAAAAAAAAAAAAAAAAAAAAACCTTTTGTCATATATCATACATTTTCAACCACTTATTATTGAATGTTATTAAAAAAAATCTTGAAAGTTATGAAACACGCCCAAAAAGTTAACCCCAACCTATTTCATGGATATTTAAAAGGGTGGACTTTGATCGTTAAGTGTCAAATAATGTTCCACATTAAAAAAGATATTGAGAATCATGGGATTATAAAAGGATGGACTAAAATCTCCATTGGTACGACCGTACGAGGTCTATTGGGGAAAACTCAAAAAGTCAAGTCATGAGAGTTTAGCTAGCTCAAAGCGGACAATATCATACCAAATGGAATATTATGGAGGTCCAAGTCCAGCATATATGGGAACCCAACAAATCGGTGTAGTTTATACTCCCAATCCCAACGTTCCCATGTACTTTGATCAATTTTGATACATTTTCTAAAATGTAACATTACACTATCTTTTTACCATTTTTTTTCATGTTTCCATCACTTTATTTTTCTTATCACTATTCATCAAATACTTTTTTTAAGCAGCAAAAAGGTAATTTATTATATAACGAGTATCATTAATGAGTCAGGAGTACAATTATAAAGTGACATCGAGGCTACAATTACGGAGAGACTTGGAGAGTATATTAGTTTATAACATCATGCCTTCGTTGATTTGATTATAAAGTTATATACATTGTCTGAAAATGGTTATGAATTATAAGAGATTCTTGTTTGTTGCCTTCACCATCTTCATTCAGTTTCAGGTGGCAGACTTGTTAGCCTTGGCCCAACTTCGATGCCGAAATAGCACATTTGGTGTTAATCTGAACACCACGCTCTCGTCTCTGTATACAAATGTAGATAACAATGGTTTCTACAAGGTGTCTACAGGGCAGGGCATAGATAGAGTCAATGGGATGGTGTTCTGCCGCGGGGATGCTCAACTCAGTGCATGTCGCCGGTGTATACAAACTGCTGCTGCTGCTATATTAAACTCATCATGCCCCATTGAGAGGCAGGCGGCTCGTTATGAAAACTTAGGCACCTGCACACTACGATACTCAAACAACAACATATATGGAGCCGTGGAAAGTCGGCCGTCGCTTTACTGGTGGATTTTGGGGAATGCCACGAGTCCTGAGCAGTTTAATGAGGACACGAGAACGCTGCTAATTGATCTTATGTACAAGGCTGGCACAGGTGGCTCTCTCAGAAAAGTGGCAGCTGGGAATCGAACTGGGCCTGATAATCAAAAGATTTTTGCTATGGTTCAGTGTTCCCCGGATTTGACTCCACAGGATTGCACTACCTGCTTAATTGGTGCTACTGCAGAAATACCAGTAAATTGTAACGGTAAGATAGGGTGCAGAGTCCTCTGGCCCAGCTGCAATCTTCATTACCAGATATCTCCCTTTGTCAATGAAACTAGGCTTCAAGAGTACTTAGAGCCTACTCATGTGCCCCCACCCGCACCCCTGCCTTCAATCCATCCACCTTCACAGTTATCACTACCGGGTAATCATGCATCTTAATTTACTCTTTTACAAACTATATATATATGCTTAAATTGATTCTGTCGCTATTGGAAAAATAATTAAACGGATCATAAACTGTGTCTCTTATTTGCATACTATATCTAAAAAGCAAGTACCAAGATTCCATATATTTTTGCAGGAAAGGATGATGGTAATAACACTCGATATGTCATCGCTATTGTGGTTCTTGTTGTTGTGTGCCTCGTACTAGCTGTTTCTGCTATCTTCTTCTTGATAAAGAAAAAGAATCAAAACCCAATACAAGATCCTGAAAGTAACTACTTGATCCATCTTTACTGAAATGCCTACTTTGTTGAATTGTATGCAAATTCATCCTGAAATTAATGCATGTGTTGTCTGTTAATTGAAGGTGTAGATGAGATTAGCAGTGCTGAATCTGTGCAATATTCTTTTGGTACAATCAAAGCTGCAACAAATGATTTCTCTGATGATAACAAGTTGGGCCAAGGTGGATTTGGGACTGTTTACAAGGTATGATATATGTTCGTGTAAAAACTTTAAACTAAAAACAGACAACTAAAGAAAAAACGGGTTGTCTTTGTGTTTGATAATATTAGGGGAAACTTCCAAATGATCAAGAAATTGCTGTGAAAAGATTGTCAAAAAATTCAGGACAGGGTGATCTAGAATTTAAGAATGAGGTGCTATTGCTGGCCAAGCTTCAACACAGGAATTTGGTCAGACTCATGGGTTTTGCTCTAGAAGGAATGGAAAAGCTTCTCGTATATGAATTCGTTGAGAATGCAAGCCTCGATCACTTTATATTTGGTAACGTTTTCTTTCTTTTATTTACTTTCCATGCCATGTATAGAACAATTTAATGGTGATCAGGTTTGTTTCAAACTGTGATTTGAGATATATTTAATTAATCTTAACATTCACAATAATTTTATTTGTAGACCCTATCAATCACACATATTTGGATTGGGGAATGCGTTACAAGATCATAGCTGGTACTGCTAAGGGAATTCTTTACTTGCATGAAGATTCTCGATTGAGAATCATTCATCGGGATCTAAAAGTGAGCAATATACTTCTAGATAGGGAGATGAATCCTAAAATTGCTGACTTTGGTATGGCAAGATTATTTGGGCAAGATGAAACACATGACAATACCAGCCGAATTGTTGGAACATAGTAAGTACACATGATTATCTTGTTTTTTCTAATTGCGGCAGTGCGATTGATTCTATGAATTTGTGTTGTGGAATTTATAATAAAAAATTGTATATTTCAGTGGATATATGTCACCTGAATACCTAATGCATGGACAGTTCTCTATTAAGTCGGATGTATTCAGCTTTGGAGTTCTGGTGTTGGAAATCATAAGTGGACGAAAAAATAGTAGTTTTCAAAGTGGGGAGAATACGGAGGACCTCTTGAGTTATGTAAGTAGAATATATATGCATTAAATTTTTTCATTGTTGAGAAAAATAATTGTATGATATTTTGATGATTGGAAAAACTAAATGCTACTACAGGCATGGAAAAACTGGCGTGAGGGGACATTTGAAAATGTGGTGGATCCGTTGTTGAGGTCAAGTTCAGGTTCAATGAGTGAAATGGTGAGATGCATTCATATTGGCCTGTTATGTGTCCAAGAAAATGCAGTAGACAGACCAACAATGGCCTCTGTGGTTCTTATGTTGAGTAGTTTCTCTATGACCCTGGTTGTACCATCTGAGCCTGCATTTTATTATTCCAGTGGTTATGGCTCAGATGCTTCGCGCCCTAAGGACTACAATTCAAGATCTGTGGAGTGCCACCATTCATCCGGGAAAGCTGGCCAGTTTGATCATTCATCCTCTGACTTGTATCCTCGTTAATCTCCAACATTTGTTGTTTCAGTTTGGGTGTAATATGTCTCTTTCCGTTCTTTTCACCTCTCTAATTTGTAAACTTTAACACTTTTTTGGGTATCATATTTTTTTTTTTAGTGTTTTACCATCTGATTAATTGACATGTGTTATATTAAAAAATAAATAAACGACTTATAATAATGAGAGCGACACGTATTAAAGATTAAAACGATTAAAATATAAAGTGAAATAAATATCTTAAAAAATGTCTATTACCTTAGGTTTTGGGGTGCACAATGCACATACCTTACTCACGTCGTCCAATCACATTTTTAGGCAAAGTAGTAACACAAATGCAACATGATTAACGAATCATAGAAAATTATTTGTTAGAAATATAAAGAGTAACCTTTAACGAATTAGTTAATATTATACATTTCTACGGTAACAACATCTAAAACATATCATAACCAAAAAAAATAAATTTAAATGTAATTGTTGGGTTTCGGTGCCGTCGGCCACCACTCGTACGGGTCTGTTAGACGAACGGGCTCAGACACGTGTCAGGATTTTATCGGGATATAGTGGAGATAATCAACCACAAAGATGGGTAGCACTTTACCCTTACCGTTCTCTCACTCTTCAATCTCACGTTTACATCACGCGTCTCATCTCATCGACAATAGAGAGGGTGACTCAATATATGGGAAAGCTGCGAAGAAGTAGGGCACCAATAAGTTGGGCCCTTGTGTGTAGGCCCAATGGCCAAAACAACACTTGGGCTAAATCCTAACATTCTCCACCTTTTTGGCCATCCCCAACTACAATCCACAATCCACAAACAATTTTGTCATCATCGCCCAGCCCACTTTCACGTACCTGCAATAGACAACACACAAAGAAACACACCAAGTTTGTCCAAGTACATAAAAGTTAGTCCACAGAGAAAAACACACAAATATAATGCTCCACCTCACTTGGAGCATTCACAAAAGAAAACACAAGGGCACAAAAACATGATATCATAAAGTATACATAACTCACAGAGACGAAATCACTCCAACTTACTAGAAATGATCTCCAAACACAAATAAGCAATAAATCATTCATAATCACACAAAGAGAAGAATGCATTGAAGAAGCAAAATGCATAACAATCACGACAGAGCAAGTGGGCGGTGATTAGTGCTGTTATTCGAGCCGAGCGAGCCCGAGTACCTAGGGTTCGAACTCGGCTCGAGCATGTTTCGAGCTAGGCTCGAACTCGCTCGATAACACTATCGAGTTGAAAATGGTGCTCGGCTTGACTCGTTTTTTATTTTATTAAACTCGAGCTCGAGCTCGACTCGTTTAACAGAATGAGTTGAGCTCGACAGGACTCGAACTCGAGCTCGTTTAACAAAATTGGCTGAGCTCGGTAGAGCTCGAACTCGAGCTCGACTCGTTTAACTAACTTAGTTGAGCTCGACAGAGCTCGAACTTGAGCTCGAGCTCGAATTTCTTTAATAACACATATTTAACTAAAATATTAAAATTCTTGTAAAAACACATATATATTTAACTAAAATATTGAAATTCTTGTAAAAACACATATTTAACTAAAACATTACATCAATTTCATCAAAACACAATGTAAAAGTACATACAACTAAAATATTACATCAAATAAGCAAATGAGAAAGTAGATGATTCTGAAAGTTCATTTTTTAATCTTGATCACTAGATCATTCTTTTTCTCCTTATACTTCATTAGGTTGGTTTCCTGTTGTTTGGAGCACTTCTTCACTCGCATCCACATTTTTATAATCTCAAACTCTTGACCACCATCAATTTGGTCCATATCAACACTTGAGCATGAACCTTTGTGTGAATACATCCTGTGTAGTAATAAAATAACAAAAAAAGTTAGCTTTTACTGCTCAAACAGAGAGAGAGAAAAAAAACTTGAGTTGTATATTATCAGTAATAGTCTAATAGAGAGGTTGTGGAATTAAATGCATTTCTAAGATGTTGTTTTCTCCAAATTAAGATGTTAGTGGGAAATATGTTCCTCCAAATTGAGACAATATATTGTTATTCAGATAAAACTGAAACAAAATGTAGTTTTCTTTGTGACATTTACAATAACACTACATCTACAACAAATAATTTGCATATGGCTCATTCACAAGATTTTTCTATTTCACAAAAGAGCAGGTGGTTTGCCTATTTCACAAAACATGATTTGGAGGTTACCAATAAACGTTTGTCCACTTCAGAAGAGCATATGGTTTATGAACAAGATTTAACTATATTAGAAGTCAGAGAAAAAGGGACATAGTTTTGGCATCTTGCACATATAATATACATATCACCAATTCAAAGAAGTTTTTTTTTCTAACAAATCTAGTTCACCAAGATTTAAAATTATATTACCAATAAAGCTTTGCCTATTTTTTGGAATGCAATACCAAAATTACAGCTAAAAAAAAAGAGGATAATATACACATAATACACAAATTACAAAAGCCCTCTCACACATATAATACACATATCACACAATCAAGCAATTAAGAAATACACGCATAACACACAAATTACAAAAGTTACAGAAAAAAAATTCTTACAAAAGCCAAAGAAAAATTCTTACAAATAGTGAGTTGGTGTATCCTAAGTAATTGAAGTAGGGAAAGAAAGATTCGGTGGTAACTCGGCGGGATTCAAAGACGACAACGACTTTGACGGGATTCGGTGGTAATGGGACTAGAGACGGTGTTCCGCAACATGGTGGTTAGGGCTTGTAATGTCCGGCGACTCGGTAGTTGGGGCTGTGGCATTCGGCAGCGCGGCTGCGTGCAATGGTGGGTGGGGTGGGAAATTGGGAATTAGGGTTAGGCTGCTTCACGCTGAAATGAGAAATGAAGGCTGGAGTGAAGATTAGTACTAAGGATTAAAGCCTATTTCTGGAATTTACAAGTATACCCTTCGAGTTCGAGCCTATCGAGTAGCTCGCGAGTCGAGCCGAGCTCGGCTCGATAAGTTATCGAGCTTTTATACAACTCGAGCTCGACTCGAGTAGCTAAACGAGTCGAGCCTTAACGAGCCTTATCGAGTCGAGCCGAGCCGAGTCTCGTTAAGGCTCGATTCGAATAACAGCTCTAGCGGTGATTCATGTATTATCTAACACTAAAATACACAATCGCAAGTGTACGGCGTATATTGTAGCGTGATAAGTACACGGTCGATCCCACAGGGAGGTGTAGTGTAAAAGCGTATTTTGTTGATTGAATTCTAAATAGACGTGATCGATAAGTTTGAATGATGTAATTACCCCTAATTATCTACCAATTTGTCACAAGTAAACAATTAAAGAGTAATAAGAGAATCGATCAAATGTGTTCATGCAAATCACAAAAACGAAGAAAATATGAATGAAGTTCAAATAAGAGAAAATAGGTGACAAGGCACATGCAATACTAATGAATCCATATATGATTAATAATCTACTCAAGTGGTATTATGCTTTTTATATAAGATTGATCACATAATAATGAGTTAAGAGTCTTTTCAATCCAATTAACCCAAGAGAAATACAATTCAATCTAGTATCTCTACCTAAATTGCATCATAAAACTCAATTAAGTCCCTAAGATCATCACATATCCTCCTAATCATTGATCATATATCTCTCAATTTCACAATAAAATTAGGTCAAATGCTTGCAATCAATCAATCAAAAGAGATTTCTCAATCCAATTTCAATTAACTAAGATTAACACATCACTATTAATTGTACACTAATGACATGTTTTGCAATTAAAATCAAGCATTAAAATAGAATTAAGCCACACAAACACCAATTAAGCAAAATACTAATTCATAAACTTCATCAAAAGTATTTACAAGGCCCTAGAACCAAAAGTGTTCTAGCCAACAATCAACATAATTCAATTAACACAAACTAATGAAATAAACAAAGAAAAAGAGAGAGAATGAGAAAGCTTAGTCTAATGGATGATGGGGAATGGAAATCCTAAGCTATTGATGTCTTCCTTGCTTGATTTGATGGAGAATTGAAGAAATGGATGATGACTACAACCAAGTGTGTGTTTGTAGGTGTAAGAGTTCTTGTGTAAGGGGTAATGTATTTTGAATTCAAGAATGGGGTATTAATAGTGTTAGGGTAGGGTTTGGGGGTAAGATTTGCACTTAGATCCTTCAAAAATGGAGAAAATTGGCCAAAACCCCCGAATTTCATCTCACCCGGCCGGGTAGTTTCACTCGGGCATGACACTCGGCCAAAATACGAACAAAACGGAGCAAGCAGAGCGTGGCCGGGTGAAACCACCCGACCAAATACTAAAGTTTTGATGGCACAGGGCATGGCCGAGCTAAAGTGACCCGCCCGGGTGGTTGTACCCGGCCAAAACCTTCGATGGGTGAACTAATAAAAAATGTGCGTGTACAGAACTGTGGCCGGGTCATTCCACCCGGGCATGCTTTTTCATCTCTTCATATCTCAAGCTTCCGACCTCCGATTGACTCGATTCGTTTTTTTTATTTCACTCTGTTTTTCGAGCCGGATCCAATGGTGCACTCTTATCTTTGGTCCAGTGAATTGTGGTAGGTGTTTTGCTCCCAAAATCCTTCGTTCTTCCTGCAAAACCGACAAAACATCACCTTTCTCTTATTTCGACCAAAACAATCATAATCAACCCATAAATCAATGAAATCACACTAAAAATGAGCTTCACATGTGCATAAAAATGTGTAAATTCCACCCGAATCAAGCGGCACGAAATCTGCAAACGGGCAGCGGTAGGCGGCCGATCTGGCCGCACACTAAGCGGTGGCGCTCACGGCGGCAACGGCGACGAGCAACAGCGACGCTCAATCGGCCTACCCTCACGAAGAAGTGTCTTGCAGTAGGCGACGGGACTGCACAACGTCGGCTGAGCTACGTGCGTTCTGGGCTGGTCGTGAAAGGTCCCAGCGGCGGATTTGAAGGCGGGGTGGAGGCGCGATCTGAAACTGGGCAGAGGTGGTGGCGCAGGATTGGCAATGGACGGTGAAACCCGTGCACAAAGAGGCGGCGAAAATAATTTCTGGCGAGAGATACGGTGGCAAGGCGGCCGACAGTGGAACTTGACTCTGATACCACTGTTGGGTTTCGGTGCCGCCAGCCACCACTC
The DNA here is from genome assembly GCA_963675135.1 of Galeopsis tetrahit. Lineage (NCBI taxonomy): Eukaryota > Viridiplantae > Streptophyta > Magnoliopsida > Lamiales > Lamiaceae > Galeopsis > Galeopsis tetrahit. The sequence goes on from OY776123.1 coordinate 76,842,753, forward strand.
GTACGGGTCACTTAGACGAACGGGCTCAGACACGTGTCAGGATTGTATCGGGATATAGTGGAGATAACCAAACACAAAGATGGGTAGCACTTCACCCTTACTGTTCTCTCACTCTCCAATGTCACGTTTATATCACGCGTCTCATCTCATCGACAATAGAGAGGGTGACTCATACCGGATTGGTGAAGAAAACGATTCACAAATAATCTAACAAAAGGGTATTCATCCGAGGTGACGGATTAACAATCGAGGTGCGTTATTTTTTGACGCAACAACTGGCGCCGTCTTTGGGAAAATAGATTTAAGCCATGAGATTTATCCCTTAACTATTGGAGGTGAATGTGAGGTTGTTAGACGAACTACTAAAGAGGAAAATGATATATTTGCCTTCCCTATACGACCTGAATTTGGAAATCCAGTGGGAGGAGGAACTCCACTACCTATTTTCCTTTCTACCCCTCCGAAGAACTTGGTTAGAAGTTCGGGAAAATGGTATGCATTCGTTTCTTCAGGGGAAAATCCGCCCCCTACACCAGTAGACGTTCAGAATCTGATGGAAAAGACTCTACAAACCCCTATCCCTACGCGGGTGATGTTGTTGACATGTTTGGATCCCTCGGGAGTGGACCTAGCAAGGAGATACCTCCAGCAGCTGCAGGTTCAGAATTGCTGGTAATGACTACTAAGCAATTGAATATTTTACTAACTCGAGCAATGGAAAGAGTGATAGCGGCTCAAGGGATGCCAGCACTTGTGCCCCCTCCACGAGCAAAGGTCACGAGATATAGTATTCAGGGCCTCGAGGTCTATGATCCAGATCAGTGGAGGTTCTGAAGGGGTATTCAGGGCCCCGAGGTCTAGCCTCTAGATTAGATCTTTAATTTTATAGTGGTTTAATTGATGCTAGTTAATTATCTTATCTGCAGCTTATTAGAGACTAGTATAAAATTCAGCGTATTAAGCGGAATTTAAAATATTTTATTAAATTTTAAACTATAATATACTCCGTAGTAGAATATTAATTATCAATTTGAAAGAGAATTATTAATTGTGAATAAATTAAAATTTTAGAGTAACATTACAAATTTAAATTATTTTTATTTGTGAGGTTTATCTCTAATTTCAAATCAGATGAGTTCTACTCGTTTGGTGGAAATCAGCAGAGTACTAGTCTGTTCATAGTAGTCTGCTGATGGACTCAGTTGTTGGGCGTATAGCTGGCGGAGTCAGATAAGCTAACTCATACCTGATCAGATGAGGTGGAGGTTTCCAATCAGATGAGAAGGTGTTGCTTAGAATCAGCTAAGTTGAGATAATCAAAAGAGGTCGTATCTGTTGAGATAAGTTCTGTTTGCAGAGTTAGTCTTTTGGATAAGTGTTGAGATATCAGAAGAGTAAACAGAAGAGGTAGGTCTTCTGATTGTCTTCTAAATGTGTCATCTGTTTGCAAGAAACAAGTGAAGGACATTGCGGTCAATTTAGATTGGGCAATGCTGAAAACGTTAGTTTGTTAGGCAGTTACAACAGAATCCAGTCTGACAAGGATCACACAATCAACACACGCTGCAATCACCATTGGCTTCTATAAATACCGCATAACTTGTAATTGTGAAAGTTTGACGCTTACGAGCATTCGTTCTTGAATTGAGAGTTCACGAGTGAAGTGAGGAGAAATCCCTTTCCGAGTGTTGAGTGTGTAAACATTCTTTTATCAATCAAGATTGAAGTCGTGTGTCCAGTGGATGTAGATCAAGTTGATCGAACCACTTAAATCGTTGTGTGCTCTGTTTTCTGTTCTCATCTTTATATTTGTGAATTGTCTTCTTTGTTAGATTGTTTGTGATCTGATTATTCATTTGGATTGGAGACATCTAATCGAGTGGATAATTAACTAACATTATTAATACTCCCTCCGGCTCATTTCATTTTTTGGGTTCACAAAAAATATGCTTATTCCATTTAAATAATTCACTTTTGAATATTTTTTCTACATTACTAACAAGATTGAGTATCTACTAAATATATTCTTTACTTATTATAATAAATATATTTTTTATAATTAAAATATATTTTTTAAAAAAATATGTATAAAAAAATGTGAGCACACTTTTGGTGAACAGGGATAATATTATCTTCATAAAAACACCGCCAACACCCTAAAGTATAGAAAGAGGGGTTTTTTTTTTTTTTTTTGATCAGGCAATTAACATTTTTATTCATCAGAACTTATTTGAAATTAGTTACAGTGTTTAGAGGAATAGAAATGTTATACATTCATGTTTCACACCTAGCTTGGATACTGAAATTGGCTATTTATACTCCCAGGACTCTTCTTGGATCTGCAATCCATTGCGCCAGTGTATGGTTTAGGCCTACATCTCCCTTTGCAATCATCCAACTCCATACTCTTGTGATGATTTCCTCCACCATTTTCTTTATCGTACACGCTTCCCCCCTAAAAATCTTCGAGTTTCTCCTTTTCCATATCGACCATGATACACATTCCCAAATACATACAGCTACCAATTTGCCCTTCGCCCCATTCAACGTTCTACTGAAGTGAAGCAAGTTGATCATAGGATTCGAGGTCATTACCGTTTGTACGCCTAGCCATTTTGATATATCCATCCACACTTTGTATGATTCTTGGCATTCGAATATAATATGTCTATCCGTTTCCGCCTGACCCGTGCAAAATTCGCAGACAGCTTCTACAGTGTTTGGTAGCGCTCCTCTTCGTTGCAAGTTGGACTTGGTGGCCAGTCTTTCCCGTATGCATCTCCACGCGTGTACTGCTACCTTCGCTGGGGAGAGCTTGTTCCATATTAGTTTGAAGCATTCTAATTCCTCCTCTGAAGCCTGAGTATCATCTTCCTCTTTAGATAACCATTCGTAGGTTGTCTTGGTCTGATATCTCCCATCCGAGTTGTTCTTCCACTTCCATGCATCTTCTGCTCCTTGTCTGACGGGGTACCTGTTAATCACACACAAAAGCTCATTAAAAATTGTAATATCTCTTTCCCTTAAATCTCGTCTCCATGTCCAATTCCACTCCCACTCTCCCTCTCTCCATGACCCCATGTTTCCTATCAATTATGTTTGGTTCAAGCTGAGGTGATATAATCTTCTAAACCTTGATTTCAGACTCGTCTCCCCCGCCCACTTCCCTTCCCAAAAACTTGTGTTAAGCCCATTCCCTACCTCCCTATGCAGCCCGTTCATAAACCACCCCCACCTCGCCTCCCGATGCTTTAATCACTGTTTCCCACCACCCTCTCGGTTTTCCTCCTCTTCCCAACTCTTCTGTCTCCGTCTCCAATCCCCCCGATCTTCCTAATTTTGAGGCAATCACTCTAGCCCATAGTCTATTACTTTCATTGTGATATCTCCACAACCACTTCCCTAGCAACACTTTATTAAATCTCTCTAGGTCCCTTATCCCTAGACCCCCCATTAATTTTGGTTTGCACACTGATTTCCAATCGACCCACGCTATTTTGTGTGGTCTTTCGCTGTCCCCACCCCATAAGAATGTTCTCTGGATTTTTATAATTTCTTTGATGATCTTTTTCGGCGCTCGGTAGGTCGAAAGATAATAGACCGGCATAGATGATAGCACTGCGTTGATTAAAGTAAGCCTGCCTCCAATTGAAATCTTTGCAGCCCTCCATTTGCTTATCTTCTTTTATATTTTTGCTACCACATATTCACAGTCATTTAGGGATCGGTGTGCTGTCCCCACTTTTAATCCCAGGTAGACGAATGGCAAGCTTCCCTTATTGCATCCAATAATCTCGGCCGCCTCTCGGATTAGTGCCTCCTCAACGTTTACCCCGAATAGTCGGGTCTTATCCATATTGACGCTCATCTCTGTTACCAGATGAATGATTTCCAAAAATCTGCTGAGAAAAATTGCGTTTTCTGTATCCCCTTCCCCTAGAAATATTGTGTCATCTGCGAATTGCAAATGCGATACTTCTACCTCATTTCTCCCAATCCTAGTAGCTTTGAACAGTCCATTGTTCGTTGCTTCGTTCATCATCGCACTTACCCCTTCTGCCGCAATTAAGAATAAGAATGGTGATAGGGGGTCTCCTTGTCTAAGCCCTCGTTGGAGTTCGAACTCGCCAGACGGGCTGCCGTTTACTAGTACAGATGCGTGCGCTGAACTCACACATTCCATAATCCATGCCACCCACTTCGGGTGAAAATTGAGTCCTCTCATCATTGACCTTAGGAATCCCCAATCAACGGAGTCGTAAACCTTTGCGAAGTCTATCTTCAGGATCATGCAGGTTTTCTTGCGATGTTTGATGTCCTCAATAGCTTCGTTTAAGGTGACCACTCCGTCAAGTATTTGTCTTCCCCCTGTGAACGCGCTTTGGTTCTCCGATATTATAGAATCGAGGACCTTACGTAGCCTGTTCGATAGTATTTTTGACATAATTTTGTACATACCTCCTATGAGTGATATAGGCCTGAAGTCCTCCATCCTGCTGGCTTCCTCCTTTTTGGTATTAGGGTGATAAAAGAGGGATTACTTCCCCTGACCAATCGTCCATTTTGGTGAAACTCTTTAATAAATCCGCCAATGTCTCCTTTGAGCACGTTCCAGCACTTCTTTATAAAGTGAAAATTAAAGCCGTCTGGGCCTGGGCTTTTCGAGCTCTCACACGCCCACAATGCTTCTTTTATATCTTCGTCCGAGAAAGGGCTGATAAGCATTACATTGTCTTCGTCGGAGATCTTTTTTTGAAATATGGCTTCGTCTATGGTTGGCATGGCTCCCTGTTCTGAACTGAAGTGTTTTCTAAAGTGTTCTCTTACCCCCGTCTTAACCTCCTCGACCTCTTCCTTCCATTCTCCGCCTATTGATATCCCTACAATCTCGTTGCTTTTGCGCCTTTTGTTTATGCACTTGTGGAAGTAACTGGTATTGGCATCGCCCTGTTTTGTCCATTTAATTATGGATTTCTGGGAGAGAAGTGAATCTCTGCTGGACAACCCCATTATTAATTTAGCTCTTTCCGCATTCCTTCTTATGATCTCTGTTTCGTCCAGTCCTAGTGTATCGTCTACCATGTCCAGCTCATGAATCACTTGTTTACTTGCTTCCACCCTGTTATTAATGTTACCAAACACCTCTCTGTTCCATTGCTCGATGTCGGCTTTTAGCTTTTTCAGTTTCTCTTTTAGTACGAACCCCTTCCGCCCTTGAACCTCATACTCTTCCCATTTCTTCGTCACAAAATCCATGAACCCTGGGTGTTTAAACCAGGCGTTTACACTTCGGAACGGTTTATGGCCCCAATCCTTCACTTTGATCTCAAGCATGATTGGGCAATGATCCGATACGGTCCTCCTCAGTCCTTTTTTATGCGTGCTCGACCATCGGTTCATCCAAGCATTTTTCACTAGTAGTCTATCTATTCTACTCTTACACGACCCGTCTGCCCTGTACCACGTGTATGCTCGACCATGGAGTGGTAGGTCCAACATGCCGGATTCTCTGATAAATGAGTCAAAAGCTTCAATGTCACTTCGGTTTGTCTCTGCTCTTCTACCCACTCTCTCGGTTCCTCACCTTATCGAGTTGAAGTCTTCCCCCACACAGATGCAAGCTTCAAAGTTTTGTTGGATTACTGTTTCTATTCTCCCCCATAGTTCTTTCCTCTCAGCGAGTGCACACGGCGCATAGACGTTTATCAGGCAACACTCTGTCTGCTCCGACCCCCATCTGCCCTTGATTACGAGTGCCCCCTGCATATGCCATTTGTTTGTTGCTGAGAAAACTTATGTGTTCCATATCGTCAAGATACCTCCGGCTCTCCCCTCGGCCTCCCTGTGTGCCCAGTCGAAGTTTCCTTCCCCCCACACTGCTCTTCCTCCAAACTCGTCAAACACTTCTTTCTTGGTCTCTTGTACAAAACATATGTCCACCCTATGGTTCTTAATCAGTTCCCTAATCTCCATATTCTTCATTTACTCCCCAAGCCCCTGATATTGAGGGATAGTACCTTCATTGAGACAACGATTTATTCAGCTCCTTGCCCACTGTGTTTGTCCTTTCTTGTTCTTCCATTTGATATGTCAATTTTTTTATAGTTTCTGACTCTTTTCTTTTTGAAGCAGCACCTATCTTTTTTGCTAGTTCCCAAGTTGTATGTGCTTCTTCCTCTTTCTCGCCCTTCTTGCTTTGATTGTGCCCCTTTTTCCGTGCTCCTCTGTTATTTCTCATCTCAAAGTCTTTGTCCTCCACTGTTTGTATTTCCTTGACGAAGTAAGTGAATTCCTTCCTTTCCACCTTCTTCTTGGCTTGCTTTGAGATGCCTCCTTGGTTTCTGGGTATGCTTTTGGTTGTGAAATTGGATTTATCTGGTTGTTGTTGGTTTGGATCGTGGTTGAATTTGGTCGGAAGAGGTTCGTCCGGAGTCCTACTGTCGTTTTCTTCCATGTCGGTGTTATTTTGGGGCTTTGTGAAGTGTGAGATGAGCTTTTCAAATCTTGGTGTATCTCCCAAAATTCCAGGCTGGACACCAGTTGTATCGCATGTGAGTTGAGAGTCTGCCCTAAGGAGTGTATTAATCATGTGCCCTGTGCTAATATCCCTTGTCTCGTTAAGTGTGTTGGACTTTGGCCCATTTTCATTCCAGATCTCATTCTCTTTTACTGGGCTTTCCTTGTGGGTTTCGACCTCTTGGCATCCGGAATTATCCTCCTCTATCGCGTTTATAAAATTTCTTTTTCCATCTGTTGCATTACTTTGGTTCATGCCCTCTGAATTGGGCTTCAGTCCAAGTTTGTTCCCGTCCACTATCTCAATCGGTGGGCTTTCTGTAGATGGTTCCAGCGCGTTGTTTTCCACCTTCTTTTCTTTTGGTGCGTGATCTGAATTTAATCTTCCAGCCGTTACGTTGATTTGATCCATGCATTTTGTATTCCCCGATGTAAATTCCGTCTCCCCACTGTCTCGGGCTTGTGACTCCTTCTCAATGCCTTCATTTAATGCCTCCACACCGTCATTTAATGCCTCTTCGCCGACGATTTTCACCGATTCGTCTTCTGATTCGTCTGAATCGACCGAGTTCCGGCCAAAAACCGAGGTGTTGTCTATGCTCGATATGTCTGAGTCCTCCGATTCCTCATCACTATCGTTCTCCTCATAATGGCATGTTCGTTCCTCCTCAATCTTGATTCTGAACATCTCCCCGTCTATTGCTACTGGTATAATGTGATTGACTTCGTTTGTGAAAGGGATCGTCATCTGGACTCTTGCTATGTCCAAACTATTTTTTTGCGTAGTATTCTGGTCCAGCCTTATCATCGTTCCAAATCGTGCACTTATTTGAGAGAAAAACCTTTGGTTCCATGCATGTGTTGGTACACCTATCCACCTGGTCCATATTCTCCTCTTATGGATTACGTCTGTTTGTTTCCATGGGCGTATCCATACGAACCAGTTGGACACCCATTCATCGAGTTCCTCCAGCACCTTGCTTGTCTGGGCTTCCTTTAGGCTTCGTAACAGTACTGCGTCGTCCCCTAGATAGTGGACTTTGAGGGCGTTGCTGCATTCCCCTTGCAATTCCTCCCCTACCTCATCCCACCATAATTCCTTTCTTAGCAAACCCGTATAACTATCGTTAAGCCACATTGTTTCCTCCTTACGAGTTTCGAAGGTCGATGTCGTTTGTGCTGGAGCCCCTGGATTAGACCTCTGCTGTCCTTCGGGTTCGCTTGGCACCCTTGCTGCCTCTTTGAACGTAATGCCTGGTTTCCGTCTTCCTAGATTCGCCTCGAAACGTTTTGGTATAGGCTCCTTCATGGTGGTTTTTTGGCGAGAGAACCTTGGGACGTAGACCCTCATCTTGAAACTTCCAATCCATAGGTTATTTAGGCGTTCTAGGAATGCCCCCTCCTCTCCAATGATTTCCACCGGATACCTTACGAACCCGAAAGGTTTGCCTTCATTGTCCCGTTTCCTCGGGCAGTATATATCCACTATCTTCCCCACCTCATTGAATTTCTCAGCGAGTGTCTGGATGCTACTCTCCTCTGGAAAGTTCCTAAAGAAGAAGGACTTGGCTTCACTCTCCTTTGGCGTTCCGCTGCCTCCTGTGAATTTTCCTCCTGGCCCTCTTCCGCTGTTCCCGTCCGCTATGCTTCTTGTTTTCTCATACCCCCTGTGTAGCGTCTGACTCGTCGGTCTTCGTTCGGCTGGGGTTCTCCTGTTTCCTCCTCTTCTCCTTGCCGTCTCCCATTCCCCCCCCCCCCCCCTCTCTCTAGGTTTCTCCATTGATCAATTTTAAAAAAAGAAGATGTTTGATTGATTAATTAATTAAGCTAATTGTAATCTTCATAAATCACCCTAAAAGATGTTTGCATGAGGAGCTTATGTATAATTGAGTTCTTTCTTTCAAAATTAAAATCTTATTTTGGCGTCCTTCTTCAACTTTATAATCATTTAATTAACCACAATTGTGATTATTAACATCTTAAACTCCATCATCTTATGTCTATGTATTTGCATCAGGATGTACATCACGTCCCGAACGATTATATATATGTTGTGGGGTTGAATCTAGCACTCTACTAGAAAGAGGGGTTTATGCTTAATATAAATAATTAATTAGAGAAAATCATATTTAATGTCATTATACCTCTCATACATCGAAATTTGATTTTGTAAAAATTTAATTCTATCTTTCAATTTTATTAAATACTGAATGAGTTCACGGGATGTTAATAACAATTCATTTTCCAACATAATAATTTAATTTATTTATTGTGTAAATATCTTGTGAAGACAAATTATAAGAGGTGAAGAGAAGAAAATCTGAACTAGTAAATTAATTCATTGAAAAGAGTCATAACTACTCCCGTCTCTTTTCCTAAAATAAACTAATTAAATCCATGGCGTCTTGTCATTATGGACTCCTAATCCCCTCTTCAATGCTCCCCATCCAGTCGTCTAGAGAAAATATTTTATTTTAACCTTTACTTTCTCAAATGTACCTCTAAAAAATTCCCTCTAGTTAGGGGTGAAAACGGATCGGATACGGACGGATAGTGCTTATACCGTATCCTAAACCATATTTTTTTCTCGAATTCGAAGTCGGATACAGAAAAGCCGGATTCGAATACGAATTCGGAATATTCGGTATACGGATACGAAACGGATATCGGACGAATCCGGGCCGGGTTCGAATAACTATAATCGGATAATATATTTCAAATGGAAATCATCAAAATGTGATTGAAACACATAAAAAATCAACAAACATGAAATCATCAAAATATATCCTTCGTAAACATCACCACTCCAGCACAACATAACGCCTAAGAAGACATATATAATATTATACCCAAGCAGAAAAATTAATGACACTACAAAAACGCTCGTTTTTGCCGACGGACGTATACCGACGGATTACCTTTCCGACGGCTATACCGACGGATTACCGACGGAATTCAAAGTCAGAAGACTCTGCCGACGGAATTCAATTTCCGTCGGCTTTCCGGACGGAATGCCGACGGATATGCCGACGGACACTCAGAACTCTCTACACGGTGTCGTTTTTGGGTCACCGGCCGACGGATTTTTCAGTCGGTATTGTAAATTTCCGTCGGTAACCGACCCGCATTAACTAACCGCCTCTTGATCGACTCCCAAAATTAAATCTGGTCTTTACCGACGGAAATTTCCGTCGGTAACCGACCCGCATTAACTAACCGCCTCATTACCGACGGAAATTTCCGTCGGTAACCGACCCGCATTAACTAACCGCCTCTTTATCGACACCCAAAATTTAATCTGGTCATTACCGACGGAAATTTCCGTCGGTAAAGGCAATTTTTTTTGTATATAAACTGAAGAACAGATTACTTTCTTTCTCTTTCGAGAGAAAGAAAGCCCTCCTCCCTCTGTTTCTATCTCCTCTATTGCGCGAAGAAGAGGCTCTGTCGAGGTGTTCTCTAAACTCGATTAGAAAATCTATACGGTACGCTTTCTTAATTTGTTAGTAATTAATTTTTAAGTTATATTGTATTGCCTATAATTATGAATTAAATTGCATGTGTTAATTTAAATTGTTATATAGATTCATATGAAATTGTTTGTAGTTGATGTATATAGTTAATTATTTTGAATGTATGTAGTTGATATATCTAATTAATTAGTTGATATTGTAAGTGGATAATTGCCTATATATAGCTAGTTGATGTATATATATAGTTATTTATAATAAATTAATGTGATTTGTTAAGATCGATATTGCATGTTTGCATAATTGATGTTATATATATAGTTGATATTATTGTTTAATTTGCATATACGTTGGAGTGGAGTTAATTACATAATTAAATTATGATATTGTAAGTTATAATTAGCTCGATTAATATTGTTGATTTACTAATTGTTGAATAAAATAGGAAATTATTTATTAAAATAGGTTATTATTGATTAAATTAGGTATTGTTGATTGAGTAAAAAATTATTTATTAAAATAGGTTATTGAATAAAAAATTATTGATTAATATTGTTGATTTACTAATTATGAAATTATTGATTAAATTAGGGGCTTTGTTAATTATATTAGGAAATTGTTATTTTAAAGTTAGAAAAAATTGTTACTAAATTTATTAGGTTATAGATTGTTAATTAAAATAGAAAATTGTTAATTAAAATTGGAAATTATTGAATAAATTAGTTATTGTTGAATAAAATAGGAAATTAGTTATTGTTGAATAAAATAGGAAATTATTTATTAAAATAAGTTATTATTGATTAAATTAGGTATTGTTGATTGAATAAAAAATTATTTATTAAAATAGGTTATTATTTAGGGATTAAATTTTAATTTATTAGATTATTGTTTTTTATTAAATTAAGAAATTTATTATTAATTAATTAGTATTATATATATAATTTATTAATTTAAATGTTTAAATTAAATAGATGACTGGAAATGGTGTTGCTGCCTCTGGTGGCTCGGGATCTCACGGGGCCTCCGGGTCACGTAGCCGATCGAGGAAGAGTCGATCGAAACTTAGACCCGAGGCGCCGGCGCCTACACTGCCACAAACACCATTATCGTCGCCTCCGCCACCCATTCCACACCCGTCGCCTGATCAGCCGTCGTCTCATTCGTCTGTCCGGGACCATCCTGTTGTTCCTGCTCGGGATGGCCGGGAGCGCCTTTGGGCTACAAATGGAGGAGTGTAAGTAATTAAATACTTTTATTGTTTAATAATTAATAATTAATTAATTTCACATTCGTTTTAATTTATAATGTGTTTTGTTTGTTAATTAATGTCACAGATTGTTACCTGGTAACGAGGTCTCCAGGGCATGCACGATTTCTTTTGGCTATTTACCGATCTCTGCGGGTGCAATTACCTGGTCGAAGGTCCCAAAACAAAAAAAGTTGGCGTACTTCGAGGAATTTCAGGTAGTAATTAATTACTTAATTATTTAATTAATGTTTGTTAATTTGTTCAATAATAAACAATTTATTATATGTGCAGAAACAAACCACTTGGGATCGGAATATGTACTCAGACCAGGCTATGTTCAAGTATTTCTGTAAATCGGCGCAAGAGCGGTATAAGGATTTAATGTACGAATGGAGAATGGCATGGCGTAGGGATGGGACGACGCAGAGCTTGGGTAAGGATGATAATGATGTTGTGTTGTGGGATTCATTGACGAGGGAGTGGCTGGATCCTGCGTACATCAGGAAGTGTGAGATTGCTAAGGCCAACCGGAGATCCGACGTTGGGGGTGGGATGTCCAGGCATCGGACTGGAGCCCGGTCCATCCTTGAGCAGTCGATGGTCATTGTAAGTGTTTATTAATTTTTTAATTAATTTCAATAAATTTAATTATATATTTAATATATATAATACATAAATTTAATTATTAGGAACGGGATACGGGGCGTGTACCCACTCACTTGGACCGGATGAGCATTGCTCATCCGTTTAATGCTGATACACAACAATCCACATACGGGCGCACAACTAACCTCCACGTAAGTAATAAAATTGTTTAATTAAATACATTTTTTATAATTTATTCTATTAATTTAAAATTATTAATTATGTAGTTGGAGATGAACCGAAGGATGGCCGAGATCGGAACTCAAGTCGACCCTACTCAAGCCGGGACCAGCAGTGCCCCTACATTCGAGGAGGTGGACCGGGTTTATTTGGAAGTTGCCCCCACCACCCGCGGACGAACTCTGGGCCTTGGTCGTATGAGCGCTGATGTCAGGTCCGGCGCTGGTCCGTCCCAGACGGCATCGCAGGGTTCCGTATCTTCCACCCCAACTCCTGATGTGACGATGGCACAATTCAACCATTTCATGCATGTGATGCATGTGAATATGGGTCGAGAGATGGGGTGGTCGGACGAGAGGATCGAGAAGGTTTATCAGAGAACCATGCAAGCTCCTCTACCGACGGCGTATGTTCCCCCAGGCGCCCCCCCAGCCTCCTCAGACTATGTCCCGACCATGCAGCAGGATGATGACGTCATCGTCGATCTGGGTCAGCAGTTCGTTGGCGACCCTAATATTGATATGTGGACCTTTGGTGATTAATGAGTGTCTCTGAACAGTTTATTTTTTATTTCTGTTGAACAATTTCATTTTTATGTCTCGTAGAACTATTTACTTTTATGTCTTGTAGAACTATTTATTTTTATCTGCATTATTGTTGAACTATTACTTTTATGTTTAAGTATTAGTTGTTTAATTTTAGTTATGTGTGTTTTATGTGTTAAGAATGTGTATATTAATTTTAGTTATGTTTTATGTGTGATCTGTATTGGATCTTCATTTATGTTTGAATGTACTCTGTTTTTTCATGTTTGTGTTTATGTGAATGTGAATGTGATGGGAGACTCTATGTGATAGATAAACAACATTTTCATTGAAAATTGCTTTGAAGAAAGGCTGTTGTTGTGGTTACATTACATGCATACACTTAGCATTACATAAACTTAGCAATACATATTAGAGACATAAACTTAGGATTACATCCAACCTATAAACTTGAACACATAGGGTAGAACACAGAATACTATGGCCACAATAAGAAAGTTCCTCTGCTTCTTTAGCTCTTCAACTTTTCCAGCTTCAAATCCTAATTCTGAGGTTAGTTGGTCAGATGTATCCTTATACATATCCCCAACTAGTTGCGCATGATTCAACTTTTTGTTGAGCTCTTGATTTTCAAGCAAAAGTGAGTCAATTCTCCTCACCATGCCCGAAAATATTCCGTGTGAACTCGTTCCTTGTCCGTGAATTTCGTGTTCATCGGCCCAAACAAAAAAGGAGCATCCAGAACGATTTAATGAATCTGGGCAAGTATAAAATAGTCTACCTCTGCTTTTTTCTTGCTTCGACATGCACACACGAGCTTCTTTTCCACAATGGCATACCACAATTTTCATCGATGCCGAAGATGAAGACATGAGTTTCTGTATTTTTTTATTTTTTGATGTTTGTGAAGAAGTAGGTTGTTTTGAGTGTGGTTGGAGTGTTAAGAATGCGCATTTTAATTTTTTTTATACGCGTCTCTTACCGACGGAAAGGTATTCCGTCGGTATAGACACATGTTTAATGCCGACGGATAATTTCCGTCGGTATAGACACATGTTCAATGCCGACGGATAATTTCCGCCGGCAATGTAAATACCGACTGAAATTTGTTCAACGGAATCTGACTGATTTGACATGAATTTGAAATCGTTGGTACCGACTGAAATGATCCGTCGGTATTGACAATACCGACGGAATTTAGGCGCGCGATATACCGACGGACTGACATTTCCGTCGGCATGTAGTATTGAAAAATAACCCAGAAGCTCAAAGCACGCGAAAATTTTGGAGTGGAGCAAAAAGTTAAGGGAAAAATTTGGATCGGAGCGAAAATTTAAGGTATGTTTTTCTATTAATTAAGTGTACATAGTTTAATTTTCAGTGTGTAATTTTAATTTGGTGTTTAATTTTTTAGTGTGTAATTTTACTACATAGTTTTTACTTTTAGTGTTTAATTTTTAGTGTGTAATTTTAATTTGGTCAAATTGTTTAACAGATGGAATTGCCGGATCGTCGGTGGATGTATTGTACTCCTAGGCTCGTTTTAGGAAATGTGAATGTTGAATTTTATGATAAACTCGTGTCATTTGTTGAATTTGCAAAGCTACACCCACATTACATGTCTGAGGATTGTATTAGGTGTCCGTGTAATGCTAAGAAATGTAGGAATAGATCATTTAAAAGCATTGATGAAGTCTTATGCCACGTTGTTATGAATGGGTTCGTTGATAATTACTATAATTGGACAAGTCATGGCGAACAACGGTGGCCTTATAATTTTGATCAAGTCTTGTACTATTACACTACTGCAATTTATGAACAACCAGTACACGTTGAGCATGTCGGCACCAGTAACGATCAAGAGTTTGGGGTGGAAGAACCCGATATGTATCAAACAATGGTGATGGAAGCCGGTATGTCAAATATAGAGGAGGAACCAACGGATGAAGCATTTCAGTTTTATGAGATGCTCAAATTAGTCGATCAAGATTTGTACCCAGGGTGTGATTCTCATTCTCAGTTGTCATTTAATGCTCGATGGAACAATCAAGGTTGATGATATGAATCGTTTGGAACGAGACATTCCAGTTATTTTGTGTAAGTTGGAACGTTTTTTCCCACCTAGCTTCTTTGACTCGATGGAACACTTACCTGTTCACTTAGCGTATGAAGCTAGGATTTGTGGTCCAGTGCAGTACAGGTGGATGTACCCATTTGAGAGGTGAACAATTCTATTTCTCTCATTTAATTAGTTTTTAGTATAAGGAGCCTTATTTTAATTTGTTAACTATTATAATTTTAGGTATCTCCACAACTTGAAGCGGAATGCTAAACAGAAGGCAAACGTCGAAGCATCGATTGTTAATGCGTATTTGAATGAAGAGGTTGGCATGTTTTGTTCATATTATTTTGAAGACCATGTCAACACGAGGATCAGGAATGAACCACGTAACTTCGATGGTAGAGGTACGCAACAAGAAGTCGATGGCATGCTCTCTGTATTCAAGTCTAAGGGGCGACCTATAGGAAAAGCCACTGAACGATATTGGTCAACACACACAGAGGCTGAAATAGCACAAACGTACGTGTTATTGAATTGTGATGAAGTTCAGCCTTACATTGAGTAAGTATTTCATATATTTATCATCTAATTAAATAGCACTAAACGTGCGTCATTTATCATCTAATTGTGTTGTGAATTATTAGGATGTATACACAAGAACTACGACATGCAGATCAAAACATCTCAGATAGAGACATAGATACTAGTCTTCAACGTCAATTTGCCCGATGGTTCCAACGTTATGTGAGTATCATTAATTGAATTTTACGTGAACAAATAATTGTTTTGATTAATGTTAATTTTAACTGTACGTATAGGGACAATCACACGATTTTCAGAGCCGGTTCTTACAGGATCTCAGCCAGGGACCACTACGGCGTGTGAGGACTTACAACGGCTATATTGTGAAAGGCTACAGGTTTCATACATCAGAGTATGCATCAACAAGAACGACTAACAACAGTGGTGTTTGTCTTAGGGGTGCGAATTACAATGCAGATGCAAGTGATTACTTTGGGGTGTTGCACGAAGTCGTTGAAATTGAATATCCGGGATATCCAGTGAAAACCGTAATGTTGTTCAAGTGCCATTGGTTTGACACATCCCCTTTAGGAACCAAAATTCATCCGGAGTACAAGCTTGTGGATGTTAATTCGAAAAGGAAGTATAGCGGGGATGATCCGTTTGTATTTGCCTCTCAGGTATCTCAAGTCTACTACTGCACGTATCCAGGAGCTGGAAAACGTAATAGATCAGAATGGCACGCTGTTTGCAAAGTGAAGGCAAGGTCAATGGTGGAGGTCCCCCAAAAGGAAAACAACGATGAAGATGAACCTCCGTTTCAAATGGAACAAATAGAGAATCAAACTGAAGTGTTTGCGGGAGATTTTAATCTTTCGGTAGACTTGACGGCTGCAAATTCACAATTGATTGTTATTGAAAACGATAGTGGACATGAGGAGGAGGATGAACATGACGAGGGGGAGGATGAAGAAGATGAGGATGAAGAAGATGAGGAGGAAGAGGAAGATGTGGCAAATAATGAAAATGAAGACGAAGATGAAGATGAATATTAAATTAATGTAACCTAGCTATTTTATTTTGTACAATTTATAAGATTTCATTATTTATCATTTGGTTATAACTTATAATTTAATTATTTATCATTTGGTTATTTTATTAATTAACTTATAATTTAATTATTTACCATTTGGTTATAAAAATCCAATGGCGACGGAAATATCCGTCGCCATTTCCGTCGCTAACGGCAACGAGCCAAAGCCGACCGAAATATCCGTCGCCATTTCCGTCGCTAACGGCAACGAGCCAAAGCCGACCGAAATATCCGTCGCTAACGGCAATGAGCCAAAGCCGACCGAAATATCCGTCGGCATTTCCGTCGCTAACGGCAATGAGCCAAAGCCGACCGAAATATCCGTCGGCATATCCGTCGCCATTTCCGAATATAAATGTAACTCTCCCCCATTTCACGCGTTATTTCCCTACCTCTCTCTCTGTCTCTCCCTCTCCCTCTCCCCCACTCCACCTTCTTATTTTCCCTCCCTCTCTCTCTGTCTCTCCCTCTCCCTCTCCCCCACTCCACCCTTCTTATTTTACAACAACAGCAGCCGTTGGGAATCGGAGAGGCATTTCCGAATATACACGCAAGGAGGAAGACTGTTACCGCCATGGATGTGGTTTATGCTCTGAAGAGATTTCGAAGATTCAGGATCGCCCATTTGTTTAAGAACTTTCCCTCCCCCACTCGAGCGACAGATGGGGACTATGTAGATGCAGCCCAAAAATTCGAAGTCGGGAATGAAGTTGAAGAAATTTCAGGTTCGCCTCTTCCGTTATGTTGCGATGCATGCGTTTTGTTGCATCGATTTTTTAATGGATTATTAGTTATTCATATGTGAATATATATATCAAAAAAACTTGTAAAGTACTAATTTCTCATTCAAAGTTTTTTTTTTTTTCGGTAAATGAAAGGGTGTGATATTAATATGCACATTTTGCCTTTTTAATCAATTAAATGATTTGATAATAATATTTGAAATTTTGAGTAGGTTAGTTTATTATAGTGAATATTTATATTTTATTGTTGGGATGATCTAACGAGACACTAAAATGCATGTAGTCACATCGATGGCCGAAAGTTCATGAAATATATATATATATATATATATATATTTAAACGGACAGATTTCGATTTATGATTTTGATAGCAAAACAACTTATTTATTTTGATGCGTACACATTTTTAAGGTATTAACATTTTTCCCCTAAAAATATAATCTGTAAAGAATAGTGTAGAGAGAGAGAGAGGAAGAGACTTTTTTTGAGGGATAATTGTCTCTTTAAAAAATAAAAGAGAGTTCGTGTGATAATTTTGATTGTCGTTTTGGGATCTCCAAGAAAATTTGAAATCTGGGCGCTGATTTTCTTGATTTTCCGGCAAATTCATTGATGGTTGGATTTTGAAAGGGAATTTGTTTGAGAAGGGCATTGTAGAATCTTGATTATTAGGGGAAGGGTTTTGATTGAATTTTTTTTTTATTTCTATCATTTTTCGGTTTGACAAAGTCTTTTAGCTGATACAGATCTGTTTTTAAAAAAGCTTTGAGGGAACGACTTAAAAAAAAAATATTTTATCCCTTGCAAACACAAATTAAAAAGAAAAAAAGAAAAGCCTTAACAAATTTGAATTATTGATTTATTTATTGTACTCTAAATCTCTTATCTTTGAACTACCAGCATGACCGAAACTATGCGAGCCTAATGAAGTTACTTGATCTCTGTTGAGGTATGATGAATTTTTATGATAATTTAATTTATGTTTAAATATATAAAATGACAATTGAATCTTGATTCTTTGGAATTGATTTTGAAATGGCAGGGATGCAGTCGAGTCAGCGAAGGACAGTTAAATATACTCCAAGGTACGTATTAATATACTCACATTCTTGTTAAATTATTTCTCATATAAGTTTTTGTTAATGTTTACTACGTTTTTAATATTTCACAGAGCTTTTTCAAGCATTCTAGTGAGGGGTATAGTTGTCATAATTAGGAGCAAAATTCTATTTCCTTCTTACTTGATCGATCCTCTGCCAATTCCGGAACACCATTCGATGCCTTAGCACTCTGGTCTACATCATCAAGTTTTTGTTGTTTCCTCAAGCAAAGGACGACGATTTTGTTTATTCTGTTGGATGTAATTTAGATTTGTGTATTGAATTATTTAAGCAATTTTTTGATCGTGTATTGAATTATTTAAGCATTGATCGTGTATTGAATTATTTAAGCAATTTTGATCGTGTATTGAATTATTTAAGCAATTTTGATCGGGTCGGATCCCGATCGCAAATAAATTTTTTTTTATAATTTTTGGTACTTACCGACGGACTATTCCGTCGGTTTAGCGTCGGTAATACCGACGGGCGAGCCGACGGAATATCATTTTTTTCAAAAAAATTTAAATACTTACCGACGGAAAATTCCGTCGGTAACTTAAAATAATAAAATTTAAGTCCAAAATATACCGACGGATCTACCGACGAAAAATTGATTTGGAATCCGTCGGTACAGGCGACCCGGTTTGAAATCTTGGTTTGAAAACGGGTTGGTTTGACTGCCGACGGAATTGAATCCGTCGGTACAGGCGACCCGGTTTGAAAACGGGTTGGTTTGAATCCGTCGGGAATCCGTCGGCATATACCGACGGATGCATATTTTCCGTCGGTAACCACTACCGACCAATTCATTGACGACGGATGAAATCCGTCGGTAAATCCGTCGGTAAGAGCCAATACCGACTGAATATCCGTCGGCATAACCGTCGGTAAAACACCTCTTTTTTGTAGTGTGAGTTCTTGAATTAATTCAGATTAAATTAAAGTGGAGATCTAACCTAATTTCTTGGATGGATGTGCTAGGTTTGGGAAGGACTTTCAGAGGTTGTGAATAAGCGGCGGCGGACATCTCACCGACGGCAAGGTTGATCGACGACGGTGGATCTCCTTCCATTTGCCCAATCTGATTCACAGTTCGCCCAATTATCATTCAATTTATGATATGCGTGCAAATGTTCGAATGTACACAGTACACATAAATACTTACTCTATTCATAGATTTTCATGTAGTTTAGTGGGTAATATAAGAAATTAAAGAAAAAGTAATGTACAATAAAATACAAGCACACTAAGAACCACCTCCTCAATTTTCCTCCATTTCATTTAATGGAGTTTCAATAATTTGTACCTTAAATTTTCTCTGAATCTAATCGGGGCTCGGGATGCAGGGTGGCAGCGACGTCAAGATGGGGGCTGGGACGGGCGGTCGACGACGGGGGTCGGGGCTGGGGGTGCAGCCGTACAGGGGCAAAAAAGGGTAGGGAAGGAGGAGTGGGCGGCGGACGCTGGGGGTGAGGGTTTAGGCTTTTTAGTTTTTAATAAGGCCCAATAATGTTATAAGTTATAATAGAGCTTTAATAAAATTAATATAAAATATAAAATAAAATATATTAAAAAATTCGGGTATCCGGATTTATTATCCGGATAATATCCGATAAAATATGGGAAAACTCGAATGCGGTCGGATATTATGTATTTCGAATCCGAATCCGAAGTCAACTATCCGTGTCCGAATCCGTATCCGCCCGGATACTAAATTTTTATACCGAATTCGTATCCGACCGAATACGATTTCGGATCGATCGGGAAATATCCGATCCATTTTCATCCCTACCTCTAGCTATATATTTGTAATCAAAATTGACCGTAGACTAAATTTATAATAGAAGAATTTTAAGTGAGACGATTTCATATGTAAGATGAGCTTTACTTTAATATTTACTTTTTTACTTTGATTTAAAATACGATTACAAGTTCATGAATTATAAAATATATGAGAACTTGTCTCATAAATAAATGAGGTTGATTCATACAAATTTTTATCTCTGTAATATGGATCTTAGAAACAACTTCATAATTTTCACATTACATACCCATAATCATAAACTGGGTACTGACCTTAAGCAACAATTAACTGATCTACTTCAAATGACGGCGTTTTGGAATTATTTTCTCCCTTTTGGTCTCTCTTAAGCACATAAATAAAAGTATATTAATATTCATTATAGTAATTCATAATAAATATGATGATACAGTTGTGTGCATAAATAACCTTTTGGAAAATTGGTTGAATTAAATAAAAAATGGTCTCTGGAAGTCTGTAATTTTCGGGAAATTAAGCTGGATGATGATAGTGTATCTAAAATCTAAAAAATGATTGGTAAGTGCGAAAAGAATTCAACATTTTTTTATTTTATTTTTTTAAAAGAAGAATGGTATAAATATGATGAAGTAAAAATTGAAATGGTCAATGCGGGAAACTTCAACTCGGTGGCGCTCTTTGTCCCTATGGACTTCCGTCCTTCTCACTGCTAATAAATTAAAATAGTGTATTATGTCCCAACTCCCAATAAACTTTTTTTTTTTTTTTATGGAAGTTAAATAGCCATCCCTTTTTTCCCCTCCCCAGGACCTTTGTCCCTATGGACTTCCGTCCTTCTCACTGCTAATAAATTAAAATAGTGTATTATGTCCCAACTCCCAAGAAACTTTTTTTTTTTTTTTTTTGGAAGTTAAATACCCATCCCTTTTTTCCCCTCCCCATGACTCGAACCCAGGACCTAAGGCCTAGGTAGTGGTGCTCTAACCACTTGAGTTATCCCAGAGAAAATTTCATTTTACGTCCTGTAACTTAGGCCTAATCCAGTTTATATCATTTAAGTTTTCACTTTTTCAATTTACGTCCTAGGGTGTCCAATTTATATCATTTTAGGTCCAATTTATATCCTTTTCACCGGAAAATTGAAATTCCGGTCAAATAGTCCAATTTACATCCTTTAAGTTTGAAAATTAAAAATTAATAATTAAAAATTTTTTAAAAAAATTAAAAATCTCATTAAAAACTAAAAATATCATTAAAATTTATAAATTTTGTAAAATAAAAATAAAAAATTAAAAAAAAAATCAAAAAATTTGAAATATTGGAAATTAAAAATAAAAATTTTCTAAAAATCTCATAAAAACATAAAATTCTAAATATAAAAATATATAAATTAAATTTTTTAAAATGTTTAAAATAAAATTAAAAATTATACAATTCTAAAAACCTCATTAAAATGAATTTGACACGGTTCTACAATCAATCAAGGCTTGGAATACAAAAAAATTTAGGAGTTCGAGAAAAACTTTAATGGCGGATGAGTCCGAATCAAGTCTGATTTTTAATGACATATTAATAATATTTATTATTCTTATAGGTTTTTAAAATTTTTAATATTTAATCTACACATTTTAAAAAAAATTAAAGAGATTTTTAGAATTTTTAATGAAATTTTTAGAATTTTTAATGAGATTTTCGAATTTCTTAATTTTAAGTTAAACATTTTCGATTTTTTGAATTGTAAATTTTTTTTATTTTTATTTTTATTTTACACATTTTATAATATTTAATGAGATTTTTAAAAAATAAAATAAGGTATTTTGAATTTTATTTTTCACATTTTATAGTTTTTAATTTTAATGATGTTTTCAGATTTTTAATAATATTTTAAAAAATTTAAAGATATTTTTAGAAATTTTATTTTTTAAATTTTAAATTTTCAAACTAGGACGTAAATTGGACTATTTGACCGGAATTCCAATTTATTCCTCACATTTCGGTGAGTTTGAAAATTTTCCGGCGAAAAGGACGTAAATTGAATAAAAAAGGATGCAAATCGAAAAAGTGAAAATTTAAAGTATATAAATTGGATTAGGCCTAAGTTACAGGACGTAAAATGAATTTTTCTCAGTTATCCCACTTTGTCCCTTTTTTCTAGTGGTTTAATATATTGATGCTAGTTAGTTAGAAAGAGGGATTTATGCTTATTATTAATAATTAATGGGCCAAGTGTATTGCCTAAAGTCAATCGAGATAACTTTAATTCCGCGTCCAACAAAGAATGTTAGAAAAAGACTTATGGGGTTTTTCTACTTCCAAAATTTTTATCATATTTAATGTCATTATAACTCTCACACATCGAAATTTTATTTTAGTTAGGTCGATATACTTCATTTGTAAAAATTGGATTCTATCTTTCAATTTAATTCAATACTGGATGAGTTCACGGTACGTTAATAAAAATTCATTTTCCCAAAATAATAAATTGCATATACATAATTTAATCTCTTTATTGTGTAAAAGCATGTGTTAAATTTGATAAAAAGTAGGAGTATAATTTGATTTAAGAGAAAAAAAAAAAAAAAAAAGTGCTTAGATTTGGTAAATAAATGAAAAAGTAGATGGTACTTTATTTTCAACTACTTAGTTCTTTAAAATAACGACTAAAGTTATTATATATACTAATATCACGCCTAAAAAGTTTGTCAATCCCAACTTATTACAAGAAAATTAACAAGGGTGGCCTTTGATCAGAGTAATTTAAAACTACGTTTCCATCTTAATTCTCCCGAAATAGTTATGAATTATAAGAGATGCTTGTTTTTGGCCTTTATCATCTTCATTCAACATGCACACTTGTTAGCCTTGGCCCAAATTGGATGCAGAAATAGCACATTTTCCTTGTTGTATAACAATGTTAATAAGTATGGTTTCTACAACGCGTCTGCTGGGCAGGGCATTGACAGAGCCAATGGGATGCTGCTCTGCAGAGGCGATGTTCAGGTCACTGAATGTCGCCAGTGTATACAAACTCTTGCTGCTGATGTACTAAACTCATCATGCCCGATTAAAAAGGAGGCGACTCGTTATGCAGACTCAGGCGTCTGCACATTACGATACTCATGGAAGATTGGCCTCCTATGTACTGGTGGAATGTAGGGAACGTCACGAGCCGTGAGAAGTTTAACGAGGAAACGAGAACGCTGGTAGATGATCTTAGGAAACAGGCTGCCTCAGGTGGCTCTCTAACAAAGGTAGCAGCTGGGAATCGAACTGGACCTGATTTTCAAATGATTTTTGCTATGCTTCAGTGCACCCCTGATTTGTCGCCACAGGATTGCACTGGCTGCTTGATTCGTGCTATTGCACAGATATCAGAGTATTGTGACGGCAAGATAGGGTGCAGAGTCTTCCTTCCCAGCTGCAATCTTCGTTACGAGATATCTCCCTTTGTCAACGAAACTAAGCTTCAAGAGTACTTAGAGCCTGCTGCTGTGCCCCCACCCGCACCCCTGCCTTCAATCCATCCACCTTCACAGTCACCACCCGGTAATCCTGCATCTTAATTTACTCTTTTATAAACTATTTTTCAGGTGGCTATTGGGAAAATAAACAGGTAATCTGTATCACATTTGCATACTACATCTAAAAAGCAAGTACCAATTAAGTTTCCTTACATTTTTGCAGGAAAGGATGATGGTAATAACACTCCGACGACTGTCATCGCTATTGTGGTTACTGTTGTCATGTGCCTCGTACTAGCTATCTCCGCTTTCTTCTTCTTGAGAAAGAAAAAGAAGAAAAACCCAATACAAGATCCTGAAAGTAACTACTTGATCCATCTTTCTTGAAATGCATGCATACTTTGTTGAATTGTATGCAAATTCAACCTGAATGTGTTGTCTCTTAGTTGAAGCTGCAGTAGACGAGATTGGCGCACCTGAATCTGTGCAATATTCTTTTAGTACAATCAAAGCTGCAACAAATGATTTCTCTCTCTGATGACAACAAGTTGGGACAAGGTGGATTTGGGACTGTTTATAAGGTATGTATGTTTGTGGTGTATATATGTAAGAAGTTTAAACTAAAAACAAAACGTGTATGTCATTATGATTTGATAATATTAGGGGAAACTTCCAAATG
Organism: Galeopsis tetrahit; assembly: GCA_963675135.1. Taxonomy (NCBI): domain Eukaryota; kingdom Viridiplantae; phylum Streptophyta; class Magnoliopsida; order Lamiales; family Lamiaceae; genus Galeopsis; species Galeopsis tetrahit. Next base: position 76,866,798 of record OY776123.1, read on the forward strand.
ATAAGAAATTGCTGTGAAAAGATTGTCCAGAAATTCAGGACAGGGTGATTTGGAATTTAAGAATGAGGTTCTGTTACTGGCCAAGCTTCAACACAGGAATTTGGTCAGACTCATGGGTTTTGCTCTGGAAGGAATGGAGAAGCTTCTCGTATATGAATTCGTTGAGAATGCAAGCCTCGATCACTTTATATTTGGTAACGTTTTCTTTCTTTTATTTACTTTCCATGCCATGTATAGTAGTACAATTTAATGGTAATTAGGTGCATCATGCATGTTTTGTTTCAAACTGTGATTTGAGGTTTAATCTTGACATTCACAATAATTTTATTTGTAGACCCTGTCAATCATACATATTTGGATTGGGAGAGGCGTTACAAGATCATAGCTGGTACTGCTAAGGGAATTCTTTACTTGCACGAAGATTCTCGATTGAGAATCATTCATCGTGATCTAAAAGCGAGCAATATACTTCTAGATAGGGAGATGAATTCCAAGATTGCCGACTTTGGTATGGCAAGATTATTTGGGCAAGATGAAACACAAGGCAATACCAGCCGAATTGTTGGAACATAGTAAGTACAAATTACAAAAAAAAAAAAAAAAAAAAAATCTAATTGAAGGATCACTTTACTTTGAATCTATGCATTTGAGTTGAGGAATTTATAATAACATTTGTATATTTCAGTGGATATATGCCACCTGAATACCTAATGCACGGACAGTTCTCTGTTAAGTCGGATGTGTTCAGCTTTGGAGTTCTGGTGTTGGAAATCATAAGTGGACAAAAAAATAGCAGTTTTTGAAGTGGGGAGAATGTGGAGGACCTCTTGAGTTATGTAAGTAGAATATATATGCATAAAATTCTTAATTTATTGTTGAAATTTTGAGATGTTTTGGTGATTGGAGAAACCAAATGCTACTGCAGGCATGGAAAAACTGGCGTGAGGGGACAATTGAAAATGTGGTGGATCCGTTGTTGAGGTTAAGTTCAGGTTCAATGAGTGAAATGGTGAGATGCATTCATATTGGTCTTCTATGTGTCCAAGAAAATGCAGGAGATAGACCGACAATGGCTTCTGTGGTTCTTATGTTGAGCAGCTTCTCAATGAGTCTAGTTGTACCCTCTGAGCCTGCATTTTATTTATCTGGTGGCTTTACTTCGGATGTTGATCAGTACAATTCAAGAAATAACCATTCATCCACGCAAGAGGATAAATCTCATCATTCATCCAAAAACGAGGCTTCAATCTCTGATTTGTATCCTCGTTGATGTCCAATATTTGTTGGTTGAGTTTTGCTGTAACATGCCTCCCTCATTTTTTTTTGGGTAGGGCTGCTGTGTACTCAAGTACACGGTGTACTTGAGTCCAGCTATATAGGAAATATCAATTATATATAGGAAAAATAATAAAATATTTAACAAAATATATTGTGGCCTAGTGGTTGTCCTTGGGTTGCTTTAACATCATGTCCCAGGTTTGAATCCCACCTCTAACAATTTTCGATATTTTAGTTGATATTTCAGTTTTTTTAATACATAAAATTTGTAAAATTAATAATAATTTTTTTTAAAAATAGCAACAGTTTTTTATACATTAAAAGTGCACTTAATAAATAATAAAATTTATAAAATTAATAATAATTAAAAAAAAAGTGCAAGAAATTAATAATAATTTTTTTTCAAAATAGCAACAGTACATTAAAAGTGCACTTAATAAATAATAAAATTTGTAAAATTAATAATAATTAAAAAAAAAAAGTGTAAGTACTAGTAATATCATTAATTGCACTTACTAATAGTAGAAAAATAATAAAACGCGTAAAATTAATAATAATTTTTTAAAAAAAATTTAGCACCAATTTTTCTAGATTATGAAAGTGCAAGTATAAACAAAAGGTGTATCATGAGCATACACTTTTCAGTTATAATATCATACATTTTTCAATTATAATACCATACACTTTTCGTTAATATATAACTTACACTTTTCATTAATAGAACATACACTTTTAGTTATAATAACATACACTTTTCATTAAATAGATCATACACTTTGCAGTTATAATAACATACAATTTTCATTAAATAAACATACATTTTTCATTAATAGATCATACACTTTACAGTTATAATAACATACACTTTTCATTAAAAACAATGTTGCACTTTTCAATATAGTAACATACACTTTTCATTAAAAAAATAAAGATACACTTTTTAGTCATAATAACATACACTTTTTAAAAAAAAAATCGAAAAAAAAAAAATTCGAAAAAAAAATTGATTTTAAAAAAAAAAAAAAAAAATCAAAGTTTGACTGTTGACCGGTCAACAGTGGTCAACGGTCAACATTTGACTAATAAAAGTCTACTCAAGTACATGGTGTACTTGAGTACATACAAGAATTTGACTTTTTTTTTCCTTTTTTTTGTTTTCCCATCCATACTTTTCGAATGTGTAATTTGTAATTTTAAAACTTTTTTCCACTTTTTTTGTTTGAATTTGGATGGAGAGGGATGGGATGGGGGATGGCCCATCCAAATCCGGATGGGCCAATCCCTAAACAAACACACCCTAATCGTCTAGTATTCTTCGATCAATTTCCTGGAAAGTGCCCTTTATCTTAACTATATATTCAAAGCGTGTTTAATTCAATTTTCTAAGAATAAGTTAGTGCAATTAAATTTGAGAGAAAATATTTGAAATTGTTAGTATGAATTTGTGACACGTCAATAACTTTGGGTGGGATAGATCTTTTGTGGAGGAGTATAAAAGTCTTAGTGGTCAACTCTTGATATTGAAAATGGATCCCGATTTCGCAGCTTCGTTTGTTCTTTATAAGTTTATAGACTCCCGTCCTTGTCATCCACACAACACATGACGTGGCCGCAGCTGTGGAACCATGATTCCAAGTCCCGCGGTCCCGCCCAAGTCAACAAGAAACATTTTTTTTTTTAAAGGAAAAAATCTCATGTCCAATTGAGTATATACATTTTGATTTTAATGTTTAATTTATTTAATTTAATCTTTAATTCAATATTTGATTCAATTTATTATAGTTCAATTTTAATTGTATAGTATAGATGCAACCAATTGCACCTAAGTATAAATTTGTGACTGTCAAAAATTTATTGCAAATGACAGACGGTTTGCAACGAATACGATCAAAGACATCTAATAGATTTTCGATGGAAATTGGAATTCGTCAAAAATTATAACTGTATTTGTGACAAATTTCCACCGAGAAAGGAAAAGAGGTTGTTTAGGTGGGATTTGAGACGAAAAAAAACGTTGTAAATCGACACGGTTCAGACAATGTCTCGTCTGTGGTGAATTCAAAGTTTGAATTTATAATTTGTGATGGTTTATACCAATATAAATCCACATACTTTTTAAAGTCCAAAAAAATCTAATAGAATCTCAATTGAATACCGCCTCCTTAGTTTTGAATCTTAGTTGGGTCTTTCTATTGTAAGAGGTTTCGTCTTGCCTTACAATAAACAATGCTTCAAATACTATTAGATCGTTTATCCAAACTATAAATTTTATTCTATATGATTGCATTTTGTATTAGTGTGTTTGCCCTATGTAAAATCAAATCGCACTACATCGTCCTACTAATAAATTAAATTAATAAATAAAAAATTACGAATATATCCTTTTAATTTAAAATATATAAAAATATTCAATTATAAAATGATACGGAGTATATTTTATACTATATTTATAATTGTCAAATAGGTCAGACCGGACTGAATTGAGCCCGCTGACCCGGACCATGACATGTTGGGAATGTATATATGTTTCCTTCAAATTGGGTCAGGCCCGGACTGGGCCGGGTCTGTCAGCTGATCCAGACTTGCTGGTAAATTTTCCTAGAGTATGTCCATTAAAGTCAATAAAGAAAATTTAGCTAATACAGGCATGGTTTTTATTCTATAAGTTAATTTCTCAAAAATCTGTTTTCTTCATTGCTCCTTTTGCAGAATTCCCATTCTCTCTAAAACGGGGGAAAATAAACTAAAAAAGCAGAGTATACTGCATCCAGTTAAGTATGGGTTGTGAAAGCTGGAAACTTTTAATCATAACCACTCTACTTACTTGTATAGCCCTTGTCAGCGCTCAAGATCCACTTGTGTGTATGGAAAATGGAAACTACACAAGGAACAGCACATACAGAGCCAATCTCAACACCCTATTGTCCTCTCTCTCCTCAAAAACGTTTCCGTGGGTCAGAACCAAGACAGAGTCAACGCCCTCGCTCTCTGCAATGGCGACCAGACCCTTGATCAGTGCCGCACTTGTGTTCATTCAAACTGCCTCGGAGGAGCTACCAAAACAGTGCCCGAACCAGAAACAGGCTATTATATGGTCCGGGCCATGCTCGTTAAGGTACTCAAACGAATCCATATATGGAGCACAGAGAACTGAACCCGCACGTGGATTTAGGAATAGTGGAAACGTGGTGAGCCCCAACGAATTTAGCTCCGGAGGCAGGCGGAGGGTCTGGGCTAAAGGTTGGTGCAGGGGTGACCAATATATCTGATTCTCGGGATGATGCAGTGTAGTCGGACCAATGCGATGATTGTTTGCAAAAGGCTGCAGTGGCCTTCCAAGGATGCTGTGGCAGGATTGAGAGCACTCATGCCCAGCTGCAATCTTCGATATGAGCTTTATCCCATTTACAATGAAACTAGGTTGAGGAAACTCCAGCTAGTGCCACTCTCACTATGGCCTTCACCCCCACCATTTTCGCCACCGGCAGGTAATTATTATACTTTTCCACATTTTAATCTTATGTTTAATTTTGTGTATATAAGGAGGTGCTATAGTATCAGTAATAACTTTTGTTAAGAATAAGTGATCGACAATCTTTTTTTATGTATACGTTATTACCATATTCTTCTAGATGTATACATTTGCACAAGGCTAATCTGTCCAACAAATTTTCAATTGTGCTTTTGGTTTCCCATTGTAAATGTCTAACGAAGAACGAAGATAATATTGAACTTTTTTCTTCCAATCAGTTTTATGATTGATTCTCAAGAAATAATAATAATATGTTATGAATAATATTTATTTGTATGAATGTCCACTACTTCCTCCTTAATATCCACTATGTGCCATTTGGTTGTTCATGTACCTACATTTATAGTGCACCTCTCATTTCATCTTCTCAAGCTTGTATTGAGACCTATAAATAGGGGTGCAAATGTTATAGTAATCACTTGAAGTTGAATCAAATATTTATATACTCCTTTTACATATTGTTCTCTCTTACATACAATGTTATAAGTTTAAGTTGTTTTATAACACGTTATCAGCACGAAGGCTCGTAAAACATTCCTACCGACGAAATTCAGATCGTGACCAATTTCAGTTTCCATCATGTCGAATTTGACAAAACTTGAATTTGTGGCTCTTGATATTACCGGAAAAAACTATTTGTCATGGATTCTTGATGCTGAAATTCATTTGGATGTCATGGGTCTTGGAGATTCCATAAAAGTGGCAAATCAAGCATCTAATCAAGATAAGGCTAAAGCCATGATTTTCCTTCGCCACCATCTTGATGAAGGATTAAAAACTGAGTACCTCACTGTGAAAGATCCACTTGAATTGTGGACGAATCTTAAAGAAAGGTATGATCACCAAAAAACAGTGATTTTGCCAAAGGCTCGTTATAATTGGTTGCATTTAAGATTGCAAAATTATAAATCAGTGAGTGAGTATAACTCAGCTATGTTCAGAATCACTTCTCAATTAAAATTATGTGGAGAAAATATTACTGATGATGATATGCTTGAAAAGACATTCTCCACATTTCATGCTTCTAATGTGCTTTTGCAACAACAATATCGTGAGAAGGGTTTTACTAAATATTCTGAACTAATTTCATGTCTCTTGGTGGCTGAGCAAAATAATGAGCTTTTGATGAAAAGTCATGAATCTCGTCCAACTGGTTCTGCTCCACTCCCCGAAATGAATGTTGTCTCGTTCTATAATAATCACGATTCCTATAATGGTCGTGGAAGGGGACGTGGACGTGGACGAGGTCGGGGACGCGGACATGGACTTGGACGTGGCCGAGGACGTGGATTTGGCCGAGGCAGATTTCAAAATGATTATAATTCCCGTCAGAACTTTAAAGGCCCCCACAAAGGAAAACAATTTTTTGAATATCAAAGGAAAGAGAATGACTCAATTGATACAAAACCCAAATATGACACTTGTCATCGATGTGGGGCGAATGCACATTGGTCTAGGACATGCCGCACGCCTAAGCATCTCATTAACCTATATCAAGAATCGATCAATGGAAAAGAGAAAAAGGTTGAAACAAATTTTGTGAATAGTGAGTTCGATAATGAGATGTTTGACATAACACAATTGGATGTTGCTGATTACCTTACCCACCCTGAAGGTGGAAATTAGATCGTTCTAATATTCAATCATAATTTCCTTTCAATAATCTATTATGTAATGTTTATCTTTCTTATGTTATGCAATGTCTTAGTATTTTTATCCTTTATAATATGGGTGACTATTACATTTTCATTTACCTTTCTTATGTTATGCAATGTGTTAGTATTTTTGTCCTTTATAATATGAGTGACTATTACATTTTTATTTACCTTAAAAATAAAATAAAAATAATTAGATTTTAAATGTCTTACTATATATTTCTTTTGTTTTTTTTATAAGAAATGGAAAATGGTATGGCAACATCAACTTTCAAGGAAGAAGATGGAGATCTATGTCTCGTGGATAGTGCTACTACGCACACTATATTCAACAATAAAAAAGTCTTCTCAAATATAAAATGGGGAGATCAGCTAATGTAAATACAATATCCGGTTGTACAAAAATAATTGAAGGCTTTGGAAGAGCCACCATTCAATTACCCGGAGGGACAAAATTCATTATAAATGATGCCTTATTCTCTGGAAAGTCTCAAAGAAATTTATTGAGTTTTAAAGATATTCGTTTGAATGGATATCATCTTGAGACTACAAATGAAGGCAATATTGAGTATCTTAATATTACTACAATTGTTGCGGGAAATAAATGTATGTTGGAAAAGTTATCCGCTTTGTCCTCGGGTTTATATTGCACGAGCATAAGAACAATTGAAATTTATGTCGTAGTAAACCAAAAGGTTACTACCGAATTTAATGTTTGGCATGACCGGTTGGGCCATCCCGGTTCCATAATGATGCGAAAAATTGTAGAAAATTCATGTGGGCATCCATTGAAAAATCGGAAAATACTACATCACAATGAATTTTCATGTGCTGCTTGTTCACAAGGGAAATTAATTGTAAGACCGTCACCAGCTAAAGTTGAGCATGAAAATCTTATATTCTTGGAACGAATTCAAGGGGATATATGCGGACCTATACATCCGCCAAGTGGACCATTTAGGTATTTTATGGTCTTAATTGATGCATCGACTAAGTGGTCACAGGTATGCTTATTGTCATCTCGCAATTTGGCTTTTGCAAAATTATTGGGACAAATAATACGATTGCGAGCACAGTTTCCTGATAATGCAATTAAGACAATTCGTCTTGATAATGCTGGTGAATTTTCATCCCAGGCTTTCAATGATTATTGCTTATCAATTGGAATACATATTGAGCATCCAGTTGCTCATGTCCATACACAAAACGGTCTTGCTGAATCGCTTATAAAGCGTATTCAATTGATTGCCCGACCATTATTGATGAAATCTAAACTCCCCATTTCAGCTTGGGATCATGCTATATTGCATGCGGCAACACTTGTGCGCATCAGACCAACAAGTTATCATAACATTTCCCCCGTACAAATGGTTCAAGGTCAGGAACCAAATATTTCCCATCTAAGAACTTTTGAATGTGCTGTATATGTACCGATTGCTCCACCACAACGCACAAAGATGGGTCCCCAAAGGAGAATGGGGGTATATGTTGGGTATGAATCTCCGTCTATTATTAAATATTTAGAACCATTGACCGGAGATCTATTCACGGCAAGGTTTGCCGATTGTCATTTTGATGAAACAATTTTTCCAACATTAGAGGGGGAAAGTAAGCAGCTGGCAAAGAATATTTCTTGGAATGAATTTTCATTGAATTGCATGGATCCTCGTACAAAGCAATGTGAACTTGAAGTTGAAAAGATAATTCATTTGCAAAAGATTGTGAATCAACTGCCAGACGCATTTACTGACCTTAAAAGAGTTACAAAATCTCATATTCCAGCTGCTAATGCTCCTAACAGAATTGATGTCCCTGAAGGACCATCTTCCATTGCAAATGAGTCTATGGCACGCCTGACGCGTGGTAGACCTCTCGGTTCCAAAGACAAAAATCCTCGAAAAAGAAAAGGAGCAAATGAGGATGGCCATAATGTGAACACTCCTGTTGAAAAATCTGACACACTACTTAAAGTCCCAGAAAATGATATTGAAGTCATTGATAAATTTCAGGCGCCTAGAAATGATGAAATATCGATCAATTATGTCAGAACAGGAGAGAGATGGAGCCGAAATGAAATCGACGTCGACGATATCTTTGCATATAATGTAGCGCTCAATATAATGGAAGATGATGAGGATCCTGAACCTACGTCTATTGATGAATGTAGGAGACGAGATGATTGGCCAATGTGGAAAGACGCAATAAGTGCAGAATTGCAATCACTTGTTAAACGAAAAGTTTTTGGACCTGTTGTCCGTACACCTAATGGTATAAAACCCGTGGGGCATAAATGGGTTTTCGTGCGAAAAAGAAATGAGAAAAATGAAATCGTGAGGTATAAAGCCCGGCTTGTCGCACAAGGTTTTACCCAAAGGCTAGGTGTTGATTATGAGGAGACTTACTCTCCTGTGGTGGATGCAATAACTTTTCGTTATTTAATAAGTCTGGCAGTGCAAGAAAAACTTGAAATGCGTCTAACAGATGTCGTTACAACTTATTTGTACGGCTCATTAGAGAAAGATATTTACATGACAATCCCTGAGGGATTAAAGGTACCTTTAATGAAAAACGAGAATTCTCAAAACATATATTCAGTCAAGTTGAGCAAATCCTTATATGGATTAAAGCAATTTGGTCGCATGTGGTACAATTGTTTGAGTGCATTCTTGATTAAGGAGGGGTATAACAATGATCCTATATGCCCTTGTGTTTTTATTAAAAGATGTGGATGTGAATATGTGATTATTGCTGTATATGTTGATGATTTGAATATCATTGGAACTCCTACAAAGTTATCAAAGGCCGTGGCTTCCCTCAAGAAGGAATTTGAAATGAAGGATCTTGGTAAAACAAAATTTTGTTTGGGTCTTCAAATTGAACACTTTGATAATGGGATTTTTGTGCATCAATCCACTTATGTTATGAAAGTGTTGAAACGGTTTTGTATGGATAAAGCACATCCCTTAAGCACACCTATGGTTGTGCGGTCACTGAATGTAGCGAAAGATCCATTTCGACCCCGCGAAGAAAATGAAGAATTGCTTGGTCAAGAAGTACCATATTTGAGTGCAATAGGTGCACTAATGTATCTTGCTAGCAACACAAGACCCGATATATCATTTGCTGTTAATTTATTAGCAAGATATAGTTCTTCTCCAACTCGTAGGCATTGGAATGGTGTCAAACATGTTTTTCGATACCTTAGAGGAACAATGGATATGGGTTTATATTTTTCAAACTCATCAGAACTTTGTTTAGTTGGTTATGCAGATGCAGGCTACTTATCAAACCCACACAAAGCTCGATCTCAAACAGGTTATTTGTTCACATATGGAGGTACAACTATTTCATGGCGTTCTGTTAAACAAACTCTAGTTGCTACTTCATCTAACCATGCAGAGATCCTAGCAATTCACGAGGCAAGTCGTGAATGTGTTTGGTTGCGTTCCGTCACACACCATATTTGCAGACAGTGTGGATTAAACTCAGTGAAAGATAATCCAACGGTGATATATGAAGACAATGCTGCATGTGTTGCCCAACTAACGGAAGAATTTATCAAAGGTGATAGGACAAAACATATTGATCCTAAATTTTTCTTTACTCACGATCTTCAGCAAAAGGGTGACATTAGTGTGCAACAAATTCGTTCAAGTGATAATTTGACAGATTTATTTACCAAGTCTTTACCTACTTCAACGTTTGAGAAATTGAGGTACAAAATTGGAGTGCGTCGTGTTAATGATGTGAAGTGATGTAATCATCAGGGGGAGTTAATACACGTTTCTTCTCATTGAATTTTAACGAGGCATAATTTTATCTAATGGACATTCAAGGGGGAGTGTTATGAATAATATTTATTTGTATGAATGTCCACTACTTCCTCCTTAATATCCACTATGTGTCCTTTGGTTGTTCATGTACCTACATTTATAGTGCACCTCTCATTTCATCTTCTCAAGCTTGTATTGAGACCTATATAAATAGAGGTGCAAATGTTATAGTAATCACTTGAAGTTGAATCAAATATTTCTATACTCCTTTTACATATTGTTCTCTCTTACCTACAAAGTTATAAGTTTAAGTTATTTTATAACATGATAATATTTCTTGAGATTTTGCAGGAGGGAATAATATAATAATATTACAAGACCAGGAAAGAAAGATGATAATAATAATAATACCACAAAAGTTGGTATCATCATTGTTGTCCCACTCGTTGTGTGTCTAATATTGGCCGCTTGTGCTCTCATCTACATGAGAAAAAGATTCATCAAGCCACGGAGATCATATGAAATCACCCACAGTAACATTTTTTATTTTATTTTCATGTATTATGACCTACCGTGGTTCTAAGTACTTCAATAACCTCAAACTCTTGTTTTTGTATCCTTGGTTTGGTGAATTAATTAGGTACCGACGAAATTAGTGTTGGAGAATGTTGAAGTAAAGGAGAACTCGACTATAAAATTATATAAATCTTACTGTAAACTAGTACACGATAAAGGAGATGATTCTCTCCGACCAAGCGCAAGCGCCGAACCAATTCTTAACTCAAATCTTGCCTACTTGCTTTGGGAACTAATTCCCTATTTATTTGTCCTAATCATGCAAGCCCATGAATAAGGCCCATAGACTCATAAACCCTAATAACTCATTAACCCTAATGACCCCACTAATCATGAAACATAACTTAATTAAAACCCTTTAATTGGGCAGCTGCTATAATTTCCTTTGATTGGGCAGCTGCTATAATTTTCATCTGTAACAACTCCTCCCTCCTTCCAAACAGCCTTGTCCTCAAGGCTGAATTCCGAAACTGTCAACCTCTTCCTTTCCTCCCTCCTTGTGCTGGACAGGGGCTTCCATAGGAGGCGGCTCGCCATCCTCTGCTTCAGCTACAATTATGACTTGCAGTGTTTTATCCACGCATCGATGTCCTGGAGTATACTTCTCATCACATCGAAAACATTTTCCAGCTGCTCTTTTTGCCAAATATTCCTTGTGCGAGAGTTGACGAATCGGTCTATTCCTCATCTGGCTAACATTGGATGCCGACGAACTGTCTGTGTATAAGGTGGCTTGAAGGTTGCTAGTTGGCGCTGAATCCACACCAGCGGCCCCATAATTATGTTTTTCGGTGCCTTGGTTATCCTTTGAATTCCACGAATTCGGGTAGACAGGTGAGCTGGTGACGCCTCGTGCCTGTCGACTAGTCACATGTTTCAAAGTATTCTCGTACCCACGAACTCCCCCCAATTCCCGCTCGATCTCTCGGGCCAAGTGTATGGTTTCAAACAAGTCTTTTGCTTCACGTGAACGAATCCGCAGTCTTATATCATCTCGTAAGCCATGTAAAAACATGCCCAAGCAATGTTGATCTTCAAGCCCTGGTACATGAACTAAACGAGCAATGAATGCATTGACATACTCACTCACCGTCCCTATCTGGGAAGTGTACATTAGTGCCTCAAATGAATTGGCCATGGGATCTTGTCCGTACATCCGTAGGAGTTCATTTTTCATTTGGATCCATGAGAGCCCGGGATATTTTGCTTTCGTCCACTGATACCAATGCAAGGCATCTCCCTCCATAGCCATCAGCGCTACCTCCACCTTTCTATTTTCAGGGGTGCTATGCAGTTGGAAATACTGCTCGGCACGCGCCACCCACGCTTCAGGTTCACTGCCGTCAAATAACGGTAAGTGGAATCGGGTTGCAGCGGAGAAAACCTCCTGGACTTTGGAGGAATCCAGTGGTTTTTCCATGGAGTTTCCCTTATATGGTACCGAACTTGCAGATCTCTCGTCACCACCACCGGCTGCATCATCGGGCCTCTTTGAACCGTCACCTGTCGCCAGGCCGCGATCACGAAGCAAAACCGTCATCATTTGACTCAATTTGTCAATCTTGTCTTGCAGCCCATCGATTGCCTCAATTTTCTCGAGTTTCGTGCGCCACTCTTCCATTTCTTTTCGAATGGCCTCATTCCCCTTCTCCAACGTCTCAACTCGGTTTTCCATCTCAAGGTTAATTGATTGGCGAGTTTTTGTCATAGGCCGATCCGGCAGGTCGGACCAAATTGTTGAAGTAAAGGAGAACTCGACTATAAAATTATATAAATCTTACTGTAAACTAGTACACGATAAAGGAGATGATTCTCTCCGACCAAGCGCAAGCGCCGAACCAATTCTTAACTCAAATCTTGCCTACTTGCTTTGGGAACTAATTCCCTATTTATTTGTCCTAATCATGCAAGCCCATGAATAAGGCCCATAGACTCATAAACCCTAATAACTCATTAACCCTAATGACCCCACTAATCATGAAACATAACTTAATTAAAACCCTTTAATTGGGCAGCTGCTATAATTTCCTTTGATTGGGCAGCTGCTATAATTTTCATCTGTAACAGAGAAATTGAATTTTACAGATTACAAGTATTCACAAAGCTTGATCTCTCAAAACTCTCTTCAAATTCAGTAACCTACAACCTATGCACTAGATGGTATATTTATAGATGTACAATGCATTGTCGGAGCTTTGTACGTTGCGGTGTTGCTCGTGCAAAGACGAAGTCGTTTTACCTTTCGAAACATCTCGTCAAACCGAGAACACCAGCCGGGACGTGTTTGTTTTACGGGAAAAGGTATAACCTTGACTCGGCTTTTCCCTAACAATTTTCTATTTTTCAGTGTTGCTATTCAAGGAGTTTGGACCTGTTTTTCGTACTTGCAATTTCAAGAAACTGCCTAAAAGAAGAAAGCTGCCCCTTTTGGAAATTAGAAGATTTTGAAGACATTGTAATTCTTTATTTTCTGTCTTTTTATTTTCCGTCCACTTTGTAAGCCATTGTTGGTAGTATAAATTCCAACAATTTGCACTGCCGAATCCATACAATATGATTTTGGCAAAATAAGAGAAACGAATGATTTCGCTGAAGCTAACAAGCTGGGGCAAGGCGGATTTGGGGCTGTTTATAGGGTATATTTGTTTTGGGGTGTAGTATATATATGTTGAATCTAATAGTAGTACAATTCTAGGTTGTAATTGCAGGCAAATTTTCAAACGGCCAAGATATAGCAGTCAAAAGATTGGCTCGGGACTCGGGGCAAGGCAGTGCTGAATTCAAGAACGAAGTGTTGTTATTAGCAAAACTTCAGCATAGAAATTTGGTGAGGCTTTTAGGCTTAGCCATGGAAGGAACAGAGAGAGTACTAGCATATTAATTCATTCAGAATGCAAGCCTAGACAAACTCTTATTTGGTAATATATATTTTGCTTTTGATCTTGTGGAATTGATTGAGCATCAACTTATGTTATGCAGATTAGTCACTCATTTTAATAATTAACAGATCCAATAAACCGCTCCTATTTGGACTGGAATAAACGCTTCAAGATCATAGGGGGTATTGCAAGGGGACTTATGTACTTGCACGAAGATTCTCGTCTCAAGATAATTCATCGTGATATGAAAGCTAGTAACGTGCTTTTAGACGGAGAGATGCTCCCTAAAATTGCAGATTTTGGCACGGCAAGATTATTTGATCAAAATGAAACTCAAGGAAATACAAGCAAAATTGTTGGAACCTAGTAAGTTTGGCACTTGCTTCATAATTTCTAAGACAAAGTAAGTATATATATTCTTAACTTTGTACTAACATTGAAATACTATACCTGCATATGTAGTGGATATATGGCCCCAGAATACATAATGCGTGGGCATTTCTCGGATAAATCAGACGTTTTTAGCTTTGGCGTGTTGGTCCTGGAAATAGTTAGTGGTAAGAGAAATAATTACATCCAAAAGGGGGAAAGTGCGGAGGACCTCTTGATTCTTGTAAGTTTTTGCTTTTGAAATATAAAGGTGTGCATTTTGATCTAGCTACAAAGATATATATATAATGATATGATGACGTACATTTCAGACATGGAAAAATTGGCAAAAAGGAACAGGGGAAAATATGATGGGATAGATCCAGTACTATTGGAAAATGGGAGAGGTTCCGTGAGTGATATGGTGAGATGCATTCACATAGGGCTGTTGTGTGTTCAAGAAAATGCTGCAAATAGACCAACTATGACTAATGTTATCTTAATGCTCAGTAGTACCACCGTGACAATGTCAGTGCCTTTAGAGCCAGCATTTTACGTACCTAGTCGTTAGTGGCGGATCCAGGATTTTGAATCTGGGGTACGATAAATGGATAAATGTATAAATGAACCAAATATTTACGATACAAATAAATATATGTATGAATGTTTTAAGATATATGCAAATAAATGTGTGAGTTGTAAGTATTCCGACAAAATATGAAAAATAATGTTTAGATGGCTCAATGACATACTTGTAATTTTTATTAGAATTTTTTTTAATATGAAATATAAGTGTTTAAATGGTTTAATGACAAAATATGAAAAATAATGTTTAGATGGCTTAATGACATACTTGTAATTTTCATTTGATTTTTTTTTTTTTTAATATGAAATATAAGGGTTTAAATGGTTTAATGACAAAATATGAAAAATAGACAAAATATGAAAAATAAGACGGAAGGAGTATAAAATAAGCTCAAATAAATTTAAATGAACTTAGAAGATAAATGTATTGAACTTTTCATCATCTTTCAACTATTCATGATAAAACCAAATAGAAGGCACATGAAAATATATTTTCTATAATGTTAAACTGCTGTACAGAGGGTGCATTATATACATGAAGGCCTCAACTAATTATGGGCCGAAAATAGAAAAAATAAGGAAAGCAGGTAACATATCTATATTCACGAAATCAAAAGGTACAGTAGAAACTTTTTAAATTAATACTTGATAAATTAATAAACTCTCTAACATAATATTTTTGGTCGGTCCCAACTCGGGGATAACGTGCTAAATTAATAAACTCGCTAAAATTATAAGATAATACAATTTTTTTAATTTCTATAGACCCCAAATAAAATATAAATTAATAATTCCATATATACTACCTATTACATGAATGATTTATGAATGCTTCTTAAAAAATGACTCAATTGTTTTTGTTTTTTGTTGAAATCAATTTCACCTAAAAAGTTTCACCATAGTTACTAAAAACCCATTCTTTCAATTTTTTGAGTGAAACTTGGATTATCCTTGTTATAATTGCATAATGCTTTTCGAATCTCGTCGGTCATTATTATTTTTTCCACACCTGTAAGATGAGAAGTCATGTTGTGTGTATGATTTGTTTGTGTTAGCATATTTTGATCTTTTATATTTATATTGAAAATATTTTTTAATGTTCATAAAGTGATACAATGAACACAAGAAGTATAATAATGTGGAAGATTGAAGGATTCTTTTAAATTAGACCCTTCATTTGATATACAATAAATAATTAGAAGTGGAAGTTTGAAAGAGTGTTTCTATAAATTAATAAAATATTAATTAATATATAAATTAATAATTATTAATTTATAGATAAATTAATAACTCTTTTAATTAATAAATTTTGGTGGTTACAAAATTATTAATTTATAGAGTTTCTACTGTATGGTGTATATTTGATAATTTGATATTTTTCAATAATTCATTATTATAAAATTATTTTTATACATTTAAAAAAAAAAAGGAATTTGGGGTACCGTTGTCCCAAGCTAGGTCCACCTCTGCTAGTCACTTCAGACCAGATACAAAGGAGTCCACCAACTCTAGCAACGCATCAAATGCGAATGTACGTGTATCTGAAGGTTCGTCTCGAAATGATATGTCGATCTCTGAGTTGAATCCACGCTAAATTGCAATTACTTAGTTGTCATATATCCATCCATCATGGCAAGATGTATGTGTGTTAATTCATATTGAATATAAACTGTAATAGTAAGTTCCAACTGGGATAACTTATTATATAAGTTGATGGTCGTTTGTTGTCTAAGTTAAGGGTGTCTCTATAAACTTATTTTAAGAAATAAAGCATTTTACAAATTATTTGATTTACTCACAATTCAAGCCTCGAATGTAGACTATGAGATCACACTTGTCAGTTTTAAATAATAATGAGATTAATCAAGTGAAACAAAGATACGTATTGAATTATTATTTTTTTGTTCCTTTCACTTCTTTGTTTCTTTTGAGATGTTTTGACGTCCAACTATGTATGTTGGTAACATTTTCTTGATTTTTATATTTAAAATTTTAATTATATATATTCAAAGCGTATTTAATTCATTTTCCTAAGATAGAATAGTCACTACAATAAAAAAAAAAGAAGGCATAGTACAATTAAGTTTTAGAGAAAATATTTAAAATTGGAGGACTAATGTGTGAAATCGTGACAAGTCAGTAACTTAGAAAAGTCTTTATTGGTGGTCAACTTTGAATTGATGTTGAAATTAAATGGTGTGAAGACCATCCCAGCAACTTCGTTTGTCCAATACAATACAGAGAGAGAGTCCCGTCCTTATCATCCAGAGAACCCGTGACGTGATCGCAGGTGTGATTCTTTATTCCAGTCCACGCCCAAGTCAACAAGGAACATGTTTATTTTTTTATTTTTTTCAGATATACTGTATGTTGCATGCTTTCTAGAAAAGATGCACCCTCCCCCGCCACACAGCTGTTTACACACTTACTTACTGTTAAGATTAATGCAATATTCGTATGTCATCTGATTCTATCTATCAGAAGAGTAGCTAGTCGTCTGATCTTGAAGTTCAACATAAGTTGAGTAAAAGTTTACTCAGCTGATAAGGTTTAATAGTCTGTTATAGGTGTCAACTAATCTGAGATGAGTTAGAATAACTCTGCTGATGCAAGTCGTCTGAATCAGATCAGATCAGACTGATCAGTAGAGGTCCTAATCTACTGAAGCCAACTCAGTTGATATCTGAGTCAAGTCTGCTGTTTTACCAGTTTCAGAGTTAGTTTATTTTGTTTATTCGGTTAGTTGGTTAGTTTGTTAGAGGCAGTTATCAAGAGCATTATTCATCTATAAATATACCACATAGTGCATAGATTGTGGGTACTGAAAGATTGAAAGTGCATATGACTTGGTGAATAGTTTACGTTAGATATCAAGCTTTGTGAATACTTGTAATTTGTAATCTTTTCATTCGTGATTAGTAAAGAGAGTCTTCTATCCTCCGTGGACGTAGATCATTTGATCGAACCACGTAAATCCCGAGTCTTATTTTGTTTTCTTTATTCGTTTCAACTCTTTGCGTTTCTAATTATCTTGGTTTATGATTTGTGAGGAATAACTTTGTGATCTAATTCCATAACAATTGGCGTCGTCTGTGGGAAGTCGAAAGATAAGCCCAAGGTTCAAGAAATGGGCTCTATGAAGTTGGAGATCGAGAAGTTCAATGGTAAGACTGACTTTGGTTTATGGAAAGCCAAGATGAAGGCTCTGTTATCACACAATGGATTGAAAGAGGTCCTTACTCCAATTGACCCTGCTGCGTCTGATGCTACAAGGTCAAGAAAGAAGAACTTATGGAGAAAGCTTATAACATTGTTGTTCTAAGTTTAGCAGATAATGTTTTCAGAGAGGTTATGAAGGAGAAGGATGTTGTTGGAGTACGTATTTGAGACCCTTGATGATCTGTATTTGACACAATCTTTGTCAAACCAGATGTTTATGGAAAGGAAGCTCAACAATTTCAAGATGTCAGAGGATAAAACTTTTGATGAGCAGTTAGTTCAGTTCATGCAAGCAGTGGATGATCTTGAGAATGTTGGAGTTACCTTAGATGATCACAAGAAGTCTTTTCTGCTTTTGGAGTCATTGCCACCTTCATATGACAGCTTCAAGGATGCTTTGCCAAGGAGGGTAAAGCAAAATTCAAAGAAGTCTTGTTTATTCTGAAAACTAAGAGTTTACATGTGGCAAACTCAACCAAGAAGACCAAGAACCAAGATGAGGGTCTTAATATCAAGCTTAAGAATGACAAGAAAGGAGGGCAAGGCAAGAAGTTCCATGTCAGGCCAGCTCAGAAGAAGGATGAGTTTGTAGCCAAGAAAAGAGCTTGCTACAAATGCCATAGAGGACATTTCATAAAAGATTGTCCTGAGCACAAGATGTCTACTGATGCTGCTAAAGTTGATGTAGCAGAGGCAGAAGGATATAATAGTGCTGAAGTTATGAGCATAACAGATAACAAGCTTGTTAATGAATGGGGCTGGATTCTGGATGTTCATTTCACATGTGTCCTACCAAATCTTAGTTTCAAAATCTTGTTTACGATGGTTTTTTTTTCGAGTTCTTAATTCATGAAACACGTAAATTAAAAGTCTTAAACTGAGAGGAAATAATTACAATTCATGAGAGTTGTCCTTCTCTGGTTATGAAACGAGCAGAGGAGGTGATCCTGGACTTCATTCACGTCTCATTCCTCGGCTCTAACATACTTGTGTCCTTCTCTAGTTATGAAACAAGAAATTTTTTATTTATGTTTCATAACTTTCATCATTTTTTTAAAAACGTCCCAAAAAAAATAAAAATTTAATTTGTGTCTCATAATTCCGTAAATTAATTTTTTATCTTCTTTGAGACGGTTTTAAAAAATGATGAAAGTTACGAGAGGTAAATAATTTATTTCTCGATATAGCTCCAACTGCATATGTTGGAGGATTGATGTCGGGCCTCCCTAGCTCCGACCCAATTTCTTGCAGAATTCTTCTCTCTTATTATCGAGGATCATTGCTTCTATTTGAGAGTCGTTCCATCAGTTTAAGGGCAAGATCAATACTCAACAATTACCTAGGCAAACTAGCTAGATACATAATTATAGAGCACTATATAGAGCTCATAGTATCTTGTGTTTAACTAGGCCAAAAATTCTTGAAATTAACGCATTGATTTAACATTTTCTCTAGCACTATAGTAGATGAAAGTCAGATAAGACTAATAATCATGAATTAAATATAATTAATTATGTGTGTCGTTTATATATAATAGAAGATATTATATCATTGTGTAATCGAAAATACTGAGCTGAGATATTATACATGACCGCGTCTCCTTGTGCTTATGTTATTCTCTCATTTTTTAGGTTGTAGCAGAAAAAAAAGGGTTGGTCTGCTATGGACTCGAGTGCATGTTGTGCACCCTAGTCCATGTTGCACTTTTCGGTTTACTAACTTACACTTTTTGGTAAATGATGTTACACTTTTCAATTATTAAAATGTATAATAATATTTTTAGTTATAGTGACTTACACTTTTTAGTAATATTGTGTTGTATTTTTCAGATTAGTAACTTACACTTTTCTTTAGAGTAGGGTGCACAACATGCACTCGAGTCCATACTAGACAAAACAGACAAAAAAATAAGCATGGTTGATCTTGATCATATATATGGTTAGGATCGAGTTCATAGTACTAGATATTAATTTGGGGAGAATTACACTATAGGACATTTCACCCTAAGTCTTTGTAAATCAAGGAAAATTTTATTGCAGTTACAAATCAAGACAAATTAACCAATTGAAGTACAATTATACCCCTACTGTGTTGATAAGAATTTCAATTTCGAAATAATTAGATTTAAATAATCTAATTAATGGAAAGTCAACTAAAATCAAACACATTAATAAAAATCTGGAAGATTTGCTCCATAATCGCGCATGATTCTTAATTCAAAAAACTTTCCTAATACCTCAGCCAACATTAATTCCTAAAACATTGATCATTCTCTCTCCATTGAAGCTGAAAGAAGAAAATGAAAAGCAAAAAGAACCCTTGTGCCGAGAATCATTCAAGGTATTTAGTGTAAAAATAAACAAGAAAAACTATTTCATTAATTAATACATAATTTTTTCAAATTAAATATTTTGTATACACAATCATATGGATAAATACGGAAATTATTATCCACAATGAATATATACTTCTTTTAATTAAAATTATTTAGAAACATAAAAAGGTACAAACAAAAGGTATATACATTATTATTGTTTTAGTATAATTAAATATGCACCTGAAAAGAAACGTAGGGGTACATAACATATGCACAACGTAGTTCATATAAAATAAAGCATGCGATAATGTTGTGCATATAGATTAAATATATGCATAGAAATATACATATATTATATAATATGCAATACTATTATACATAAAAAGATCGAATATATATACTTTAATTTAATCGTTTCGGTATTGTTATTTGAAAATATAAACAATACTTATAATATATAATATGCATAAATATTATAGACAAAGTAGTGCATATGTAATATAGTATGCGATAATGCAGTGCATATAGCTGAAATATATGCATAACTCTATCATCCCCAATAAATCTGAATCAGATTCTAAACAACATTTATTAATGTCACCAACCGAGTATAAGATTGTCAGATTACCTGAAGATATATGAGGCCACGATGCAGTAATTTGATCAACAATCTCCTGGAAAGAGGATCCGGCGGTGATAAGAATCATTTTACATTTTTCTTCGAAATCAACCTTCAGGAACACATTATAATCCATGACAGATGAGCTTGAAATTGATAAGACAATTGATGTTATATGATGACGTAACCGTGTGAATTGATTATCCCCAAATTTTAACAGAAATGCATGAGGATGATAGAGTTATCATCGATTCATAGAGATAAACGCTGAAATTGATTGTAGATTTTTGAAAACGAAGAACGAGATGAATTGATTACAATAGTAATGAAAAAATGGAAATGAGTGATTCAATTGAAAATAAACGGTATAAGGAAAGGTCAACTATAATTAAGGGAGACTTATTTAATTTTAATATTAATTGTCTAGCTAAATAATATTAATTCGTTTAATATATTGGGTTGAGGGCATATTAGGAATGTAAAATATAGATTTGTCTTAAGTTGTAATATCCAGAATTTTTGTCTTGATTTAAAATAAGGGCTTGGATCTTGGTCTATATTGTTAATAAACTCATTAATTTGTACATTAAGACAATTTCCAGCTGCTTCCTTTGTCCTTATAAAGTCCCGTCAGTGTCTACCCATATCCTAGTCTAAACACGCGCGTTACGTCAATTAACTTGAAATTAATCATAGAATTAATCCAAGTACGTCCCTACCAAATTATCAAGAAAGATGCACATTGGTCTTTTTAGTCGTCCTTCTAATTTTCTCTCTGTTACGTTGAACAATTCTATTATAAAAAATATCAAGTCACCTATATTTGTTCGGGTTTTGTAGATTAAGATTTGTCACATCTAATCTAATGGACTAATGGTGGAAAGAAATACGATTTATTAAAGATGAGCTTTGGGGTGGGATGATCTTATACATAAGACGGTATCTCATGACTTAAGTATTGAGACTTGCTCTCTTATAAAACATAATTAGGTTGAAGTCTTGAAGCACATAAATTCATATGTCATATAGTACGTATATATAATAGATGTATCTATTAAACTCGTGTATTCGATCGTTTCTATACACAGTTTTTTGTCCTTAATAAGTTATTGTAGTTAACATTTAGATGTAAAAATAAGTACAAATCGGAATTTTAAAATTTCAAATCCAGAGAGGCAATAGTATGAAGGTGCAAAAACTATTTCACCTGTCCACACAGGAAATTTTGAAAAGAGATGTTAATACATTCATGGGAACGAACTAACTCTGGTTTGATGTATTCTTCACGTACGTTTGACCGTTTCAAACATTAAATACGCATTAATTTTTATTGTTTCCGGATGCAGCTATACAGTTGAGTCCCACCACAAAAAATATTGAGACTAAAGATGTTAGATTAGTGGGAGCCAGATAATCCTCGCAAATTGCTACGGGTTTGCGATGAATACGATCAAATGGTCAAAGTCTAACAAATTTACGATGAAAATCAAAATCGCATCGCAAATTACGACGGTATTTTCGACGAATTTCCACTGGAAAAGAAAACGAGATCGTTTAGACGGGTTTACAACAAAAAAGCTGTCATAAATAGACGTGATTATATTCCCACAATGCCTCGTTTGTAGTGAATCTTAAATGCAACCGCCTGATTTGCAGTTACTCTTCCACAAAGATAGGCACATTTAACTTTACACACATATTAAGAAACATTAAATCTAGTATGCACTCGAGTGCATGCTATGCATCATAATCCATGTTACACTTTTCAGTTTTACTGGCTTAGGTGTTACACTTTTCAATTATTATTAAAAATATTATTATACAGTTTAATAATTGAAAAGTGCAACACCATTTACCAAAAAGTGTAAGTCAGTAAAATTGAAAAGTGCAACATGGACTAGGGTGCATAACATGCACACGAGTGCATAGCAGACCAACCCATTAAGAAAAATCAATAAATGCAGTCAAGTTTAGCTAATGTGTCAATTTTGTTGCCCTTAGATTCTCATACTCCAAAATCTACTAAGCATTGATTACTCTTATTCATTAGGGGTAAAATTGACAATAAAACATTTAATACTAAAGTAAAAGAGAAAATGTGGTATAATTTGGAACATCCACAAAAGGAATATGTGGCTATCTTTGTGCTAGTGGGGGAGTATTAATTTATACCATCTTAAATCCAAAGTTTTGGATTTATGACAACTTTTTCGAAAGTATAAAAGAAATTACATTTACAATTTTTAAAAGTCATAACTTAATCAATTAAGAAATACTCTCTCCGTCCGTCTATAAGCTTCTCATTACTTTTTGACACAGAAATTAAGAAAAGTGATTAAATAATAGATATAATACAAGTGATGTGATTGGGAGAAGGAGAGAGATAGAGAGAAAAGATCAAATATAAAGTGAAGTGTAAAAAAAGTAGTTACCAAAAAGGGTATGTGAAGCTTATAGACGGACAGACTGTAAAATGGGAAACTTATAGGCGGACGGAGGGAGTACTGAAATAAAAGTTTTTTTTTTAAAAAAAATGGCCAAATATGTATAATATACTCCCTCCGTCCCACTATAAGTTTCCCACTTTCCTTTTATGGATGTCCCACTATAAGTTTCTCATTCCATTTTTGACATATTATTTTCTCTCTCTCAATCACATCACTTCTATTTTATCTATTATTTTATCATACTTCATCTAATACCCCTCTATTATTTTCTCTCTCACCATCACATCACATCACTTATACTTTATCTATTATTTTATCATATTTCTTAATCAAAACACCCAAAAACTAATGATAAATGAAACAAGCATTCATAATGTTATGGAATTGTATCCACAAAGCAATTCCTCACAAATGATAAATCAAGACAACTAGAAACGCAAAGAATTGAAAACGAATAAAGAACTCAAAGAAAGAACACGGGATTTACGTGGTTCGATCAAATGATCTACGTCCACGGAGGATAGAAGACTCTCTTCACTAATCTCAAATGAAAGTTACAGATTACAAGTATTCACTAAGCTTGATCTCTCAAAACTCTCAAATTCAGTAACCTACAACCTATGCACTAGATGGTATATTTATAGATGTACAATGCATTGGATAACCACCACTAACCAACTAACTAACTAACAGAAATAACAGAATTAACTAACTCTGAAAATCTAGACTTCAGCAGACTTGGGATAAGCAGACTTGTCTCAGCAGACTTGGGATAAGCTGAGTTGGCTTCAGTAGACTTGGCCCCAACTCTCCTGAACTGACTTCAAACGACTTGCATAAGCAGAGTTGTCCAAACTCAATAATTTCAGATTAGTTGACTCCTAATAAGACCACTAAACCTTATCAGTTGAGTTACACCTTAACCCAACTTTGCTGAACTCCAAGATCAGAACAATAGCAACTCTTCTGATAGATATTAGATGACATCCAATATTGCATTAATCCTAACAATTCTCCACCCTAATGCAAGATTGTCTTCTTCCCAGCCCTCCTCAAGGCTGTTTGTCCATTCTCTTCTTAATGAACATCCCAGGTTCTAAGGTTTACCAACTCCATGCAATGATTGAACTTATTGCTTGGTAATGCCTTAGTTAACATATCAGCTGCATTCTCTTCTGAAGCTACCTTCTGAACTTTAACAATGCTCTTCTCCAAGATGTCTCTAACAAAATGCAATTTCACATCAATGTGCTTTGACCTCTCATGGAACACTTGATGTTTTGCTAGATGAATAGTGCTCTGATTATCACATAGCACAGGAACACTTTTCTGAAATATGCCAAAATCTCTCATAATGCCCTTCAACCACATTGCTTCCTTCACAGCTTCTATCAATGCTATGTATTCATCTTCAGTTGTGGATAGGGTCACCATAGATTGTAAAGCTGCATCCAGGTGATAGCATGCCATACAATGTAAACACATAACCAGATAAAGATTTCCTTGTATCTATGTTTCCAGCAAAATTAGAATCCAAAAATGCAAGCAAGGGACTCTTGGTAACAGCTGTTTTTTCAAACAATAATTCTAAGTCTTCTGATCCATTCAGATATCTTAGAATCTACTTCAAAGCTTCCCAATGAAACTTTCCTGGATTTCCCATGAACCTACTCACCATACTAACAACATAGGAAAGATCTGGTCTGCTACAAACCATAGCATACATGAGACTTCCAACTCCATTTGCATAAGGAACAGTAAGCATCTGCTTCTTCTCTTCAGCTGTTTGAGGAGATTGCTTGACTGACAACTTGAATTGCTGACCAAATGAAGTACTAACTGGTTTGGACTGGTGCATAAGAAACCTCTTCAAGACCTTCTGAATGTAACCCTTCTGGGATAAGAACAGCTTCCCTGCTTTCCTGTTTATGAGAATATCCATGCCTAATATTCTCTTGGCTTCACCAAGGTCCTTCATCTCGAACTTGCTACTCAGCTGCTGCTTCAGCTGGGTAATCTTTCTCATACTTTTGCTTGCTATCAACATATCATCTACATAGATCAGTAGATATGTGCTCTCTAGATAATCTTGTTTACCAATATATACACATCCATCATATTTGCTTCTTAAGAAACCAATAGAAAGCATGAATGTATCAAACTTTCTATACCATTGTCTAGGACTCTGCTTAAGCCCATACAATGATTTCTTAAGCAAGAATACCTTACTTTCAGTTTCAGGCATGATAAACCCTTCAGGTTGATGCATATATATTGTTTCAGCTAGTTCTCCATGTAAAAAAGCAGTTTTGACATCTAACTGATGTAACTCAAGATCATCTTGAGCAACCTTAGACAAAAGTAATCTTATTGAACAATGTTTAACAACAGGAGAGAATACCTCATTGAAGTCTATGCCTTCTCTTTGTGTGAATCCTCTTGCCACCAACCTAGCATTGAATCTGATCTGCTCTCTAGCACTACCAAATCCAACTTCAAGCTTCTTTTTGAACAACCATCTACAACTGACTAACTTCTGGTTGTCTGGCTTCTCCACAAGGATCCAGGTCTCATTCTTCTCTAAGGATTGCAACTCTTCTGACATGGCTGCTATCCACTGCTCTCTTTCAGGACTGGTGATTGCTTCCCTATAGTTTCTTGGCTCATAATGCTCCACCTCTTCTGTTGTGATCAGAGCATATGACACAAGATCAGCCTGGCCAAACCTAGATGGGGGTGAATCTGCCTCCTGAGCCTATCTCTTGCAAGGCTGTAATTTCTCAGATCAACAGGGTTGTCCTCTATGGCATCATCTTCTGAATGATCTTCTTGATCACCTTCTGGAACCTGTTCTGGAACAACCTCATCAGGGGTGTTGTCTCCTGTATCAGCAAAGTTGTCCACCTCCTCTGGGGTCAACTCTCCCGATGTGGGAAACTCCACCTCAGCTGAGAAACTCTCTTCTGACTCATTTACAATTCTTCCATCTAGGTCATGGGAGTTTCCATTATGAGGATATCCCATTACCTTCTCATTAAAATCAACATCTCTGCTGATTATTAGTTTCTTATGTCCTGGCTCAAGGCACCACAATCTATAGCCCTTGGCACTTATTGGATAGCCAATGAATATACATTTCAGAGCCCTTGGCTCAAGCTTATCCTGTCTAATGTGTGCATATGCCTGACATCCAAACACTTTAAGTTTTGAATAATCAGACAACTTGCCATACCATATCTCATCTGGGGTTTTACCTTCTAAAGCATATGAGGGAGTTTTGTTTATTAAGTAACATGTAGTACATACAGCTTCTCCCCAAAAGTTTTTAGGTAATTTAGCATCAGCTAACATGCATCTGACCCGTTCTAGAATAGTTCTATTCATTCTCTCTGCTAATCCATTTTGCTGTGGATTAAGAGGGACAGTTCTATGTCTAGTAATGCCCTTCTCTTTACAAAATTCATTGAATTCAGCTGATAGATACTCAAGGCCATTATCTGTCCTCAAATGTTTTAAGGACTTTCCTTTCTGGTTCTCTATCTCAAGTAGCCATTCTTTGAATTTTGTAAAGGTCTCACTCTTCTGTTTGAGAATGAACACCCAAACTTTTCTAAAATAGTCATCTATAATTGACATGAAATACTTACCTCCACCAATGGTTTCAGTCCTTGATGGCCCCCAAACATCTGAATGGACATAATCCAGCAGCTCCTTGGTAGTGTGCTCACCCTTCTGGAATGACTTCTTCTTGGCCTTGCCAAGAATGCACTGCTCACAGAACTCCAGGCTTTTGAATGTCTTCTAGTGGAAGGCCCCCTTCTTGGATAACTCCATCAGGCCTTTCTCTCCTACATGTGCCAACCTCTTATGCCAAAGCATAACATCTTCAGAACTCATGGTAACATCAGCAGCACCTGTGATTGTCTCACCAATTAAAGAATATAACCCATTTGACTTCTTCCCTTGCATCACTATTCTATCAGCTTTGGTAACAAGCAAACATCCTCTTTCTGTCTTGAATTCATAACCCAAAGCATTTAGTGTGCCAAGAGATATAAGGTTTCTCTTCAAATCTTGAACAAATCTGACATTGGTCAGGATCACATGTTTATCATTAAACATCTTCACCCTCACAATGCCAATTCCTCTACATTGCAGCATTCATCATTGCCCAATAGAACTGATCCACCATCCATCATTTACAGGTTTTGAAACCAAGATTTGGTGGGACACATGTGAAATGAACATCCAGAATCCAACACCCATTCATTTACAAGTTTGCTATCTGTTATGCTCATCACTTCAGCACTATCATACCCTTTTGCCTCTGCTACATCAGCTTTAGCAGCATCAGTAGCCTTCTTGTGCTCAGGACAATCTTTTATGAAATGTCCTTCCTTATGGCATTTGTAGCAAGCCTTGTTCTTGACTACATATCCATTTCTCTTGTGATTTGGCTTGGCATGGAACATCTTGCCTTGCTCTCATTTCTTGTCATTCTTTAGTTTGATATTAAGACCCTCAACTTGGTTCTTGGTCTTCTTGGTTGAGTTTGCTACATGTAAACTCTTGGTCTTCAGTATGGACAAGACTTCTTTGAATTTTGCCTTACCCTCCTTAGTAATCAGCAAAGCATCCTTGAAGCTGTCATATGAGGGAGGTAATGCCTCTAAGAGTATAAAAGACTTCTTGTGATCTTCCAAGGTGATTCCAACATTCTCAAGATCATCAACTGCTTGCATGAACTCTATTAACTGCTCATCAAGGGTTTTATCATCTGACATCTTGAAATTATTGAGCTTCCTTTCCATAAATATCTGACTTGACAAAGATTGTGCCAAATACAGACTATCTAATGCCTCAAATACTCCAGCAACATCCTTCTCCTTCATAACTTCTCTGAAAACATTGTCTCCCAAACTCAGAACAACAATGTTGTAAGCTTTTTCCATAAGCTCTTCTTTCTTGGCCTTGTCTGCATCGGATGCAGCAGGGTCAAGAGGAGTAAGGGCCTCTTTCAGCCCATGGTGTGACAACAGAGCCTTCATCTTGGCTTTCCATAAACCAAAATCTGTCTTACCATTGAATTTCTCTATCTCCAATTTCACAGAGCCCATTTCTTGATTGTTGACTTTATCTTCAGTTCCCACAGACGGCGCCAATTGTTATGGAATTGTATCCACAAAGCAACTCCTCACAAATGATAAATCAAGACAACTAGAAACGCAAAGAAATGAAAACGAATAAAGAACTCAAAGAAAGAACAAAGGATTTACGTGGTTCGATCAAATGATCTACGTCCACGGAGGATAGAAGACTCTCTTCACTAATCTCAAATGAAAGTTACAGATTACAAGTATTCACTAAGCTTGATCTCTCAAAACTCTCAAATTCAGTAACCTACAACCTATGCACTAGATGGTATATTTATAGATGTACAATGCATTGGATAACCGCCACTAACCAACCAACTAACTAACAGAAATAACAGAATTAACTAACTCTGAAAATCTAGACTTCAGCAGACTTGTCTCAACAAACTTGGGATAAGCAGACTTGTCTCAGCAGACTTGGGATAAGCTGAGTTGGCTTCAGCAGACTTGGCCCCAACTCTCCTGAACTGACTTCAGACGACTTGCATAAGCAGAGTTGTCCAAACTCAATAATTTCAAATTAGTTGACTCCTAATAAGACCACTAAACCTTATCAGTTGAGTTATACCTTAACCAAACTTTGCTGAACTCCAAGATCATAACAATATCAACTCTTCTGATAGATATTAGATGACATCCAATATTGCATTAATCCTAACACATAAGCTCGTGCTCGAGTGGCAAATGTCTCTCCTTGGGCGCTTGATCGAGGTCGCGTGTGGTATATATGTGGCTCAATGGTTTGATGCTCGCTCAAGCACTCCCCTGGCGCTAGTTCGGACCACATGCATGAGTCTTTAAAAAAAAATAGATTTGCGACGGCATAAACTGTTGTAAATATTTATGATGGCCTACAATGATTATTTCGTCACCAAATTTCGACATATTAAATAAATAAAAATTATTTGCGACGGAATATTTTGTCACAATTTAGGACCGTCAAATTTCTGTTGCAAATTGTGAAAAATTTACAATGATTTTGACACATCGGGTCATGGTCATAACCAATTTGCGACGAACACGGCCGTCGTAAATTGCGACAGATTTAAAAATATTTGCGATCAGCAAACTATGTTTTGCGACGATTTTCCTGTTGCAAAATATGTTGCTAAATAGCGTGTTTTTGTAGTGCACGACATGACTTTTTTTTTTTGCTACATGGGTGCCGTCACACCGCCTGACGTGTTTTATTAATTTGAGATTTGCAACTTCTATGAATACATGTTGCATGCATATGTACATATATAGTTATACTTGGGTAGTACTAGCTGGGTGGATATAATTAATAATTTTTAGAAAGTTGAAGGTGGGTATTTCAATTTTCAAGTTTTCTTTTAATAATATCTTTTAATGCGTGTATACATATACAGATTTCTCCCTCCATCAACCTAAAGTTTTGTATTTTCTTTTTGTGGTCCACGAAAATGTTTTTATTTCTGATTGGGAAAATATATGTCACCTCACTTATTTTATTTTCTCTTTACTATATAACTTTATTCTATTTTATTCATAAATAAATAATATTTTTTAAAATAAGTGCAAATTAAAAGAAACTGAAATACTTTATGTGGATTGAGGCGAGGGAGTAGATGAAATGAAAATTTGTCATGTAACCCGTTACACACGATCGCGTGAACTAGACCCGTTGACAAATCCCTGGCCCACGGTTTTCTTGTCATTATAAAGTTCCTTCTCTTGAGTATTAATTCCTTTGCATCATCTCGGCCATCTAAACAATAAAAAATACTAAATGAGGAGAGTTATTATGGGAGATATTGGTAGTGGGAGCTGGAAAGTTTCCATAGTTGTACTAATTTTGATTTCCTCCTCCTCCTGTGTTAACGCACAGGATCAAAATCCCTTTATCTGTCTGGATAATGGGAACTACACAAGTAACAGCAGATACAGAGCCAATCTCAACACCCTATTGTCCTCTCTCTCCTCAAACATGAGCAATAACGGCTTCTACAACGGCTCCGTGGGACAGAACCAAGACAGAGTCAACGCCCTCACTCTTTGCAGAGGGGACCAGACCCTTGATCAGTGCCGCACTTGTGTCCAAAGTGCCTCGGAGTCGCTACCGCAACAGTGCCCCAACCAGAAACAGGCTATCATATGGTACGGTGTATGCACGCTAAGGTACTCAAACGAGCCCATATATGGAATTCTGGCAAATGACCCTGGAATTCGCTTGGTGAATACTGCCAGTGTACCGAGTCCCAACGAATTCAGAGCGGCTCGGACAAGATTATATGACGCTCTCCGGAGCCAGGCGTCTGAAGGGCTGAAGGTTGGTGCAGGGACAATCAATATATCATCAGCAGATCATTCTCAGCCACTTTATGGACTGATGCAGTGTACACCGGATTTGTCGGCGGGCCAGTGCAATAACTGTTTAGGACAGGCTGTGCAAAACTCGATAGGATGCTGTGATACTGCGGCTGGGGTGAGAATACTCCAACCCAGCTGCAATCTTCGGTATGAGCTTTATTCCTTTTACAATGATACCAGGTTGAGGGAACTCCCTCTAGTACCCCTCTCAATATTGCCTTCTTCACCGCCCCTCCCTTCACCACCAGGTAGCTAGCTTCGATCTTCTTCCCCGCCCATTTTATTTATTAATGTTATTGGATTTATAGATATTGAACTTTTGTTTCGGAAAATAATGTTACAGTTTCCCTGGGATTTTGCAGGAGGGAATGATAATAACATTACAAGACCAGATGATAATAATAATAATAATACCACAAAAGTTGTTCTCATCATTGTTGTCCCACTCCTCGTGTGTCTAATATTGGCCCTTTGTGCTCTCATCTACATGAGAAAAAGATTCATCAAGCCGCGGAGATCATATGAAATCACCCAGAGTAACATTTTTTCTTTTATTTTCATGTATTATGACTGACCACCTACCGTGGTTCACCTACTTCAATAACATCAAACTCTTGTTTTTGTATACTTGGTGAATTAATTAGGCACCGACGAAATTAGCACTGCCGAATCCATACAATATGATTTTGGCAAAATAAGAGCAGCAACCGATGATTTCGCTGAAGCTAACAAGCTGGGGCAAGGCGGATTTGGGGCTGTTTATAGGGTATATTTATTTGTTTTGGGGTGTAGTATATATATGTATGTTGAATCTAATAGTAGTGGAGTACAATTGATCTTGATATGACAATTTGGTTGTAATTGCAGGGCAAATTTTCAAACGGCCAAGATATAGCAGTCAAAAGATTGGCTAGGGACTCAGGGCAAGGCAGTGCTGAATTCAAGAATGAGGTGTTGCTATTGGCAAAACTTCAGCATAGAAATTTGGTGAGGCTTTTAGGCTTCGCCATGGAAGGAACAGAGAGAGTACTAGCGTATGAATTCGTTCAGAATTCAAGCCTAGACAAATTCTTATTTGGTACAGTAATATATATTTTGCTAGCTTTCTTGTCCAATTCAGCATCAATTTATCTTGTGCAGATTAGTCATGACTCATTTTAATAATTAACAGATCCAATAAAACGCTCCAATTTGGACTGGAATAAACGCTTCAAGATCATAGGGGGTATTGCCAGGGGACTTATGTACTTGCACGAAGATTCTCGTCTCAAGATAATTCATCGTGATATGAAAGCTAGTAACGTACTTTTAGATGGAGAGATGCTCCCTAAAATTGCAGATTTTGGCATGGCAAGATTATTTAATCAAGATGAAACTCAAGGAAATACAAGCAAAATTGTTGGAACCTAGTAAGTTTGGCACTTGCCTCATAGTTTCTAATATATATATTCTTAACTTTGTACTTACATTGAAATACTATACATGCATATGTAGTGGATATATGTCACCAGAATACGTAATGCGCGGGCAATTCTCGGATAAATCAGACGTTTTTAGCTTTGGCGTGTTGGTCCTGGAAATCGTTAGTGGTAAGAGAAATAATTACATCCAAAATGGGGAAAGTACGGAGGACCTCTTGATTCTTGTAAGTTTTTTTTTTTTAATATAAATTTGTGCATTTTGATCTAGCTAGAAAGATATATATATATATATATAATGATATGATCGATGACGTACGTTTCAGACATGGAAAAATTGGCAACAAGGAACAGCGGAAAATATGATAGATCCAGTATTATTGGAGAATGGAAGAGGTTCCGTGAGTGATATGTTGAGATGCATTCACATAGGGCTGTTGTGTGTTCAAGAAAATGCTGCAAACAGACCAACGATGACTAATGTTATCTTAATGCTCAGTAGTTCCACCGTGACAATGGCAGTGCCTTTAGAGCCCTCATTTTACGTACCTAGTCGCTTCGGACCAGATACGAAGGAGTCCACCAACTCTAGCAACGCATCAAATGCAAATGTACGTGTATCTGAAGGTTCGTCTCGAAATGATATGTCGATCTCTGAGTTGGATCCACGCTAAATTGCAATTACTTGATTGTCATCCATGATCCATCATGGCAAGATGTATGTGTGTTAATTCATATTGAATATAAAGCTGTAATAGTAAGTTCCAACTGGGAGAGCTTATTATATAAGTTGAGTGTCGTTTGTTGTCTAAGTTAAGGACGTCTCTATAGGCTTGTTTTAAGAAATAAAGAATTTTACAAATTATTGGATTTGCTCACATTTCGAGCCCTGTTCAGACTATGAGATCACACGTATCAGTTTCAATAATGAGAGTATCACGTGTTAAGGAATTATCCGGGTGAAACAAAAAAATTGATTTTTTTTTTGTTCCTCTCACTAGTTTGTTTCTTTTGAGATGATTTTGTCCAACTATTTATGTTGCTAACATTTTCTTGATTTCTATTGTATAAATACACTTATTTTAAAGTCTGAATTTTAGTATTTAAATTCTTAATTAAATATATTAAAGCGTATTTAATTCAATTTCCTAAGGAAAAAGTAGTTGTACTAGTACAATTAAATTTTAGAGAAAATATTATAAATTGTTGGTATAATAAAAAGGACGACTAATCAATCGTGACACGTCAATAACTTTGGGTGGGGATAAAAGTCTTTGTTGAAATTAAATGGTGGGAAGACTCTGTATTTTCTTTGTACAGTACAGAGAGAGTCCCGTCCTTATCATCCAGAGAACCCGTGACGTGGTCGCAGGTGTGATTCATTATTCATTCCGGTCCACGCCCAAGTCAAGGAACATGTTTATTTTCAGCTGCATGCTTTCTACAAAGAAAAAATCTACTGTATCAAATTCTGGAGTATTTGATGGAAAAAACCGTCGCAGCTGTGGAATCATTTTTTATTTTATTGTCCCGATTTTTTGTTGGGTATTCCATTTAGGATGAACAAACAATTTATTTTTTCTGGACTTTTTTGTTTCCACACAAAAAAAAAAAAAAAAATCAACTCTATTTTTGTATTTTCCTAAATTTTCGAATCGATGGTCGTTTGGATAGATGGGGTGGTGGCGACGGCTATTGCAATTGTTGAAGGGAAGTATTTACTGAATATGGAGTATAGAAATTATGATTTTGATTTTAAAAGATAACGGTCTTTTTTATATGTATTTTTTTAACAGGGTGTGTCTATCAAAGTTAAAGGTGTATATAACCGTACACTTCCTTTTTTTTTTTTTTTTACTTTAATCGAATTAAAAAAAAAAAATTGGCAAATGTGTAGTACTCCATTAACTAAATTCACCTACTCTGATCACTTTCAAATATTTCCTAGTCACTAATCACAGTCATTAGCTCAATTTTTCTAGTATTTAAATTCCAATGTCCCACCGGCCACCAGACTAAATGAAATTCAGTGTGCAATTATTATTTGTTTTCTTGAATGGCCTACTGTCCGCTTAGTGATTTTCGACTAATTTTTTTTAATTGAATTTTTTTAGAGTCGAAGTTTAATTCGAGCAATCGAGTACATTTTTTTAAATGAAATCGACGCTTCGAATAAAATATGTAGTTTTGCCATAATGTTGTATAGACTCGATTCTTTATAAGGAATCGAGTTAACTAAAAGTCAACATTTTTTTTTTTAAATGTATATATTGAAAAGTGTAATTTATTATAACTAAAAAATGCAATACAATCAATATTACTGAAAAGTGTAAGTCGCTATAATTGAAAAATGCAACACAGTTTTTAATGAAAAAGTGTAAGTCATTATAACTAAAAAGTACAATACAATATTACTGAAAAGTGCATGTTTATATAACTAAAATGTGCAATATAACATTACTAAAAAATGTACGTCAATATAATTTAAAATATTATTTTAAAAAGTGTAAGTCACTACAATTAAAAGGTGTAACAAAAAACTCAATTTCTTATATGGACTCAATTGCATAAGAGACCTACCCAACTGCTTTTCTTTTCGATTTCATTTTTGTAAGTTTTAATTTTTTTGAGGGATCCCTTTGCAATTTTCTATTTTTATTTATTAGGGTTTATGTGTTTATTGCTTGAGAATTATAAGATAAAATAATTTAAAATAAAAAAACATAAGCGACCGAATAGACGATCTAGACGCTAGACAGTGTCAATTAGTTTAACTAAAATTTTCGACTTCTCCGGCCTTGTTATTATAGGATGGAACGGGAGACGGATGGGACTCGGGAGTACTAGCGTCTAGCACCGATCAAGTATGTCATCTAATTTCTAACAACAGAAGATAGATTTTTCAAATAGCATCACTATTTTGACTTCCATGATTGAATGAGCAAAACAAGTAAAATAGTTCCTCTTTCGCTGCTCCAATTTTCTCTCTTAAATTAAAATCACTCGAAACATCTATACTCAATCTGGTTATGAATATATGCGGAAGCAGCAAACCCAGTGTGATTCTACTCATTTTGATAAACCTTTTAACCATAATCAGAGCTCAGCAGGAAAATCCGTTTTCATGTACAAGCAACGGAAATTACACAAACAACAGCACCTACAGCACCAATCTCAACACCCTACTCGATTCTCTGTCCCTCAACATCACCGACAACGGCTACTACAGTACGTCGGTGGGGCAGAACCCAGAGAGGGCTAACGCCCTTGCCCTCTGCCGAGCCGACCAAACCCTTCCGCAGTGTCGCACTTGCGTCCAATCCGCCGCGCGCGACCTACTCCGATTATGCCGGAATCAGAGGCAGGGGGCTGTGTGGGCAGAATACTGTATGGTGCGCTACTCAAACGATCCCATTCTCAGAACTTTGACAGCTGATTCTGGACCAATCCTGCTCAATACTTTTAACGTTTCGGATGGCGCTCGATTTAGGGATGATAGGGCAAAATTGCTCGAAGATCTGCGGGTTTTCGCAGCGAACGGCACTTCTGCGGTGAAGGCAGGAGGGGGAAGTAGGAATACGTCGGATTCCGAATCCAACGCGATTTATGCGCTGGTGCAGTGTACGCCGGAATTATCGCCGGAAGAATGCGGGAGGTGCTTGATTGAGGCTGCTCAACCAATCCGGAGCTGCTGTGATGTTTCGAGAGGGGTGAGAATGCTGAATCGCAACTGCAATATTCGGTATGAGCTTTACAGCTTCTATAATGAAACTAGGTTAAAGGAACTCCGGGTACTTCTGCCACCTGCACCACCACCGTCGCCACTAGCTAAAAGTAATCTCCTCTCCCTTATTCGATTAAATTCAAAGATGAAACGTATTTTGTGCGGGGTGTTTATTAGGGATGTTCTTTACTTTTTGCTGCTTTATTTTAACTTTAACTAGGAGTAGTTAATAGTGATGATAAGAGTCGTAGAACTTGTATTTAGAAGTAATAATCTTTTTAAGTCATCAAATCCATTCGACTGGGATTTGGGTGGATTTAAAAATTTCAGTGGGATTTGAACCTCGGAAGTGTGACTGTGAAAGGATTATGTCTAATCTAATTCTTGTGTAAATCAAATTGAATTACAATTTTAACTTGATTATAATTGAAGATATGGAGTATTAAAATCACCTAAAATCCAAATTTAAAAATCCATTATCAATCCAAACAATCTTAATAAATTTAATTATTCCAAACACGATTCTCAAATAATTAGACTTCTAAACCGACTGCACCGTGGGTTCTCGTATCATAAAATAAGAAATTTGCGTTCACATAATCAATCTCTTCTCTTTCTTTCAGCATTGTGTGAAACGATTTTATTATTATTAAGGACAAATAATTGGTCAAATTGATTAGGATAAATTATACTAAGGGCTCGTTTGCTTTACAGGTTGGGATAGATAAGGCATGATAGGATTAAATGGGATTGCATTATTTTTTAAATTGAGATTTGTGTTTAGATTGATGGATTAAATTTTAAAGTTTCTTATCCCAACTTCTCTTTGGGACTAATAAACACTCAAATACATGATTATCAAGGAAAACAATCTCGGGCCAATTATAATCACAGGCTAAATTCATGTAAACCAAACATGAGAATTATAGGGATAAAACAATATATCCTGTCTAATCTAATAAACTAAACATGCCCTAATAGATCACTTAAACGTAAGACTTTGACTAAATATGTTTGGGTCCACAAAAAATAGAACTGAGCAATCTTTGAAGCTTTGCTTCGTGGATCTAACAGGAAAGTGCAACAGAAATCCAAATTATGGAACCAACTTCTTACTTTGAATCAGTATATCAGGCTTTTAACTAAGATGGGTTCTATGAAAATTTCACAAGTATACAAATATTTTTGAAGTTTTGGAACTGGCATGCATATAAACAAACAATACTACTATTATTCTTCACTAAAAATCAGAGGGAAATCTGGTCTGGGAAGAGAACTTTTTCATCCAAATAAGTACACCCTAGCTCCAACTCCAACATGACTATAGGGATAGATGTTCTGTCAAGACAATGTATATCACTGTTCAGTAAGATTCTTAGATAGAGTTTGCAAATTATTTAAAATCACACAACACACGTAAGCACAGATATAGATTTAACTTGGGAATTTGCAGGAAAGAAAGGTGATAGTAATACAACGAAAGTTGTTATCATCATTGTTGTCCCACTCGGAGTGTGTCTAATATTGGCCGCTTGTGCTCTCATCTACATGAGAAAAAGATTCATCAAGCGGAGATCATATGAAATCACACAGAGTAAGATTTTTTATATTTTCTTGTTAATCTAGTTGATATATATATATATATATATAAGCTTTGGTTGAACTGACTTCAATTATTCATTTCTTCTGCCTGGAAATTTAGCTAGCGATGAGATTGGCAGTGTTGCGGGCTTGCAATATGATTTTAGCAAACTAAGAGCTGCCACCGGTGATTTCGATGATGCTAACAAGCTGGGGCAAGGTGGATTTGGGGCTGTTTATAAGGTAATTAAATATTGTACTGTAATAAATAAGAGCATGAACTGTTCTAAGTGAAGTTAATTTGTTTCTACTATGTTTTCAACTCAGGGAAAGCTTCAAACCGACGAAGAAATAGCTGTGAAAAGGTTATCGAAGGATTCAGGGCAAGGCAGTGAGGAATTCAAGAACGAGGTATTGTTACTGGCCAAACTTCAACACAGGAATCTTGTTAGGCTCTTAGGTTTCTCCACGGAAGGAACAGAGAGGGCACTTGTGTATGAATTCGTTCAGAATGCAAGCCTTGACAAGTTCATATTTGGTAATGTTTTGCTTTTATTCCAATTGATCATCAACTCTTGTGCAATACTTACTGTCTTAACCGAACAGATCCAATAAAACGCTCGAGCTTGAATTGGGATACACGATTTAAGATCATAGGGGGTATTGCAAAGGGGCTTGTGTACTTGCACGAAGATTCTCGACTCAAGATCATTCATCGTGATCTGAAAGCTAGTAATGTGCTTTTAGATGGAGATATGCAGCCTAAAATTGCAGATTTTGGTATGGCAAGATTATTTAGTCAAGATGAAACTCAAGCAAATACGAGCAAGATTGTTGGAACCTAGTAAGTTATATATA
Organism: Galeopsis tetrahit; assembly: GCA_963675135.1. Classification (NCBI taxonomy): domain Eukaryota; kingdom Viridiplantae; phylum Streptophyta; class Magnoliopsida; order Lamiales; family Lamiaceae; genus Galeopsis; species Galeopsis tetrahit. The sequence continues at coordinate 76,905,112 of OY776123.1, forward strand.
CTTGCTACTTTCTAACAAAAAGTATATGAGCTGTTGGTTTATATATGGATTAAGTATTAATATATATAGCATGCATATGCAGTGGATATATGTCACCTGAATACGCAATGCGCGGGCAGTTCTCAGATAAATCAGACGTTTTTAGCTTTGGTGTGTTGGTTCTGGAAATTGTTAGTGGTCAGAGAAACGATTATATCCAAAATGGGGAAGATGTTGATGACCTCTTGACTCTTGTAAGTTTTGTTTACGAAAGGTTTGGTTAGCCAAGCCATTTGATCTAGAATACTATTATTAATCATATACTCGTTTAAGTGTAACTAATGATATGATCATTTACGTTTGTAGACGTGGAAAAATTGGCGAGATGGAACAGCTGAAAATGTGATAGACCCGGTACTGTTGAAGAATGGGACGGGTTCTGTGCGTGAGATGTCGAGATGCATCCACATGGGGTTGTTGTGTGTTCAAGAGAGTGCTGCAAGGAGGCCAACAATGGCTAATGTAGTTTTAATGCTCAGTAGTTCCACCATGACAATGTCCGTCCCTTCAGAGCCCGCATTTTATGCGGCTACTCGCTTTGGTCCAGAAACGGGGTCCAGCAGCACCAGCAAAACATCAAATGCAAATGTTGGTATATCTGAAGCTTCATCTCGAAATGATATTTCAGTCACAGAGTTATATCCTCGTTAACAAGTCTGTTACTCCTACATCGTAATTTGCTTCATTATTATATTTGTGCAATGTGTTGTAAGGACATTTAGGTGATGTTTGTTTTCCATTTGAAGATATTTTTTATTATTGTGTGCGGTTGTAAATTACAGCTCTAGTCGAGCTCGAACTTCAAATGCTCGGCTCGAATAACAGCTTTTGTTGTAATAAGTGATTATTGATGGATTGTATAATGATTATATTTTATAGGTATGTAAATGAACCTTAAATTTGTCAAAATTACCAAACAAGTCTCATGATTTGAATAAATATTCAGGTTCATTTGGTAATTTGGATAAACATTAGGATTTATTTGACTCTATTCTCGAATAACAAAATTTATTTAGTACTTTAATTGTAACTTTGAAATGTTAGTAAGCCCATTACAAATTGTCCGATCCAACTGTCCAATTTCGAAACTGAGAAAGCCCATAAAAGAAAATTAAAAATAAAAAAGTATAGTGTGGCTGCTGGGATTCGAGCCCAGGTCTCCACGGCCACAACGTGGAATTCTTACCACTAAACTACAGCCACTTTTGTTTTTATCTTTTCTCATAACTATATATAACCAAAAGGTCAAAACTATGAAATTGCTATAATTTCCCTATGCATCTAAAGTGTCGAGACAAAATTGCTTCAGCTAATTTGACGAATCACGTTATTGCATTTCAAATTTTAGCAAAGTCATACATCTGTAAAATTCAAGATTTATGCTAACCTTTTTGCATGTATGGTCTTGCATACTGTTTGGACTTTGCAGATCTTATTGAAGATCACAAGTTAGTTAATATGAAAATGTAGTGGTCTATTTTTCTTAACAATAACAACATTGATTTTTAGCGTTCACACTTTTTTCGAATTGACGAGACTTTAAGGTACATTTGTTTTAAGACTATTACGGTCGGATTTCAAATTTTGTAATCTCAAACTCCTTTTTGTCTCAAGAATCAAAGTAGGAATTTTGAAATTCTATTAATTCTACTTTATTTTAGCCTTATCAATACTCTTTTTTTTGTTTTTTTTAATTCTTCTATTACATTCACATTGTCTTCATTTCTACTTTTTCAATACACGCATAGTGAAGTAATATAACATCAATCAACTATAAAATTTCAAAACAAATATAAATAGTACATAATTTTCAAATACTAAAATTTCAAAAGTTCCAATAATAAAAGAACAAAACATATCATTATGGACATGTAAGTGTGTTTTCCCATTCTCTTTTACTTTTGTGCTTATGATTCACTTATATACTTGAGCCATATTTTTTCAAATCACAAATAAATTTTCTTTTTCCCTACCTCTTATGGTAGCTTATATTTAGATATTTCAAAAGGTGTGATTGACATGTAGATAGTTCCAAAGTGAGATGGGGTGTAGCTGCGTCTGAAAAGTATGTAAAAAATAAAACAGCTTGTGCATAGGAAATGCTGGTCACTATATTGGGATATTGGCTTTGAAAGTTGACAAATTAGATTTCTTTTAAAACTCATAACTTCCAATATGTAGTACATGGCCTGTGTATTGAATAAGTCCCCAATTAGGGACTTCCAAGATAACTTTGTTAATATATATGCTCTATGAAAATTATCTTCAATCACCCCTCAAAAAAGAAAATGTTCTTCAATCTTGCATAATATGCGGATTTTGTACTAGTGAAGGTTATAGTATTACGACACAACATCAACCCCATAATTCATGGATTGAATTGAAGACACAACACACAGCTCATAATCCTAAAATCAATTATAATCAAGCAATTTTGAAGATCCTTAATTGAAGCAATCAACCAATTATCAGGCCAGGCTTCACGATACTCAATAAAATCAATCTTGTCTCTTTGCAAGCCATTTTCCATAGATCCATCGAGCTTAGGAAGTTCTTCGTGTTGTAGTCGGGATCAACGGGTCAATCCTGCCTAATGGTGTCATGGTGGCCGATCGGGTGAGTCATCCGTTGATCCCGTTTTTTTTTTTTTTTTTTCTCTCTATTTGCTTTAGTTTGTTTTTTTATTTTCGAGTTGTTGTTTCTTATGCCTTTGTGCAGTGTGATTCGGGTGGAATTTACACACTTTAGATGCACTTGTGAAACTCATTTTGATGTTGATTTCATTGATTTATGGGTTGATTATCATGGTTTTGGTCGAAATAAGAGAAATGTAGTGTTTTGTCGATTTTGTAGGTATTGGATCCGGCTCGAAAAATGGAGTGGAATAGCAAAAAGAATCTATTCGATCGGAGGTCGGAAGCTCAAGATACGGAGGGACGAAGTTGGAGGACAAAAACGAAGGACGGAGCCAAAACGAAAGTTTGGCCCGACCGGGCGGCCGAGTCATTTAAAAGTGGCCAAATACGAAATTTTGACCCGATCGGGTGGCATCACTCGCCCGACCGGGCGATAAAATGCAAATTTTTAGCCCATTTACGAAGGTTTGGCCCGACCGGGCGGCACCACTCGCCCGACCGGGCGGCATCACTCGCCCGATCGGGCAGCGGAATATGCCAACACAACCCCCCATTTACGAAGTTTCCTCCCGGCCGAGCCACTTACCCCCTGTTCCCAAATTTTTCGGCCAACATTCCCACCCGGCCGGGCCAACCCATTTTCGGTGCCAAACTTGTATTTTCTCCATTTTCAAGGGACCTACTTGCAATTCTTACACCCAAACCCTACCCCAACACTATAAATACCCTCATTCTTAAATTCAAAAGGATCTTACCCCTTTCTCAAGAAGTTCTACACACAATCACACACATTTGGAGGTTTTCATCATCTACTTCTTCAATTCTTCATCAAATCAAGCAAGGAGACCACCATTAGCTTGGGAATTTCATTCCTCACCATACAATTGTCTAAGCTTTCTTTTCTCTTCACTTTTTATTGCTTTTATCTTAGTTTTCTTTGTATATGTTGTTAATTGGCTAGAACATTTTTGGTTCTAAGGCTTTGTAAATATTTGGATTGAAGTTTATGAATTAATTTCTTGCTTTAAATGGTGTTTGTCTCTTATTTGTATGCTTAATTCTCATTTGGAAGCATGTTATTATTGGCCATGATAATATGTTTAATCTATTGTTAATTGGGGTAGTATTGAGAGATTTATCCCATTAATCGTATACAAGCATGCAACCCGGTATTATTATGATCTCGAGAGAGAATTAGTTATTGGGAGGGAATTGAATGATCTTTGGGGCTATATTAGGTGGTGTGATGTTTGTAATGTATAGATACGAACTTATATCGCAGGCTCCTTTGGATTAGTTGTATCGAGAGATTGATTAATTCTTCTTTAGTGGTCAATCCTATAAGAGGACAACCTTAATTTCCATATGAATGAGTTACCAATCATAAATGGATATCTAAATGTTGCAAATGCCTTGGAACCTACTTTCTCATCTTTGAGTTCACCCGTATTTTCCTCGTTTCTTTGATTTGCATGATATTTGGTCGATTTCTATATTACTCTTTTATATTGTTTATTTGTGACAATTGGTAGGCAATTTTAGGGTAATTCACCATTCACTTTATCGATCACGTCTATTTAGAATTCAATCGACAAACTCCACTTTTATCACTACATCTCTCTGTAGGATCGACCTCGTACTTATCACGCTACAATATACGATGTATAATTGTGGTTGTGTATTTTGGTGTTGCATAATACGTGAATCAAGTTTATGGCGCTGTTGGCGGGGAGGTTTTGTAGTTCTAGAGTGTAGGTTGATAGAATTTTAGTTTAGACATTTTATTTGCTTTCCTTATTTGCAAAAATCCAAAAATATTTGGGTGTTTTACTTTGATTCCACTTGCAATTCTCATTTTCTCTTGAACTCTTGTTTAGACATGGCCTATGATCACCCGAGCTAGGAGAGATCAACAAGTTTTGCTACCTCTAGACCCGAAAATCGAAGCTCGTTATCGAAGACAAAACGCCGAAAGAAGAAGAATCAATCTATAAGCCATGAATAGAAGAGAGAATCCAATAGTGGAAGAGGTTGAGGAAGAAGTATTTTCCCCCAAGCAAAACCATTCAAATACGGGGGGAAATATCTTCATTTCGACAAGATGAGGATGAATCGTTGGTCGAAGCATGGGAGCGCTTCAAAGATCTCATAAGAAGTTGTCCTCAACACGGGTTTTCAAGGGATCAAATCATTTGTTATTTCTATAACGGGATGGATCATCGTACAAGAGGGATGGTAGACGCTTCGGCCGGTGGAGGGTCTTTGTTGGGAAAGACGACGGATGAGGGGTATGTGCTCTTAGAGGAGATGGCGAAAAACGGGAACCAATGGCCATCCGAGAGAAGGCAAACCCGGAAAGTTGCTTCCACTCGAGAATCGGAGGATTTTGCTACTCTATCCAACAAAATGGATAAATTGACTTCGTTAATGACGGCCAAGTCATTAGTGGGACCGAGTGATGAACAATATGAAGAGGCCCACTACATGAATAATCAACGGGACCAGAATTTTCGAGAAAGAGGTTGGAATGAGAGGCAAAACCGTGAAAATCCTCCTAATCCGAATCAATACCATCCCGGTTTGAGGCAACACGAGAACTTTTCCTATGCAAACCCAAGGAATGCCATCCAACCGCCTCCAAATTTCAATGTGAGAGATGGAATGATTGTGGAACCTTCATCAAAGCCGTCGTTGGAAGACATGTTCGGTGCTTTCATGGGTGAAACGAAGAGCTACATGGTGAAGACATGGCAAAGGCTTGATAAACAAGGAGAGATGATCAAGGATGTGACTACCCACATGAAAGTCATGGAGAAACAAATGGGCCAACTCTCCAATATTGTTGGAAGTCAACACACTTCGGGGCAATTTCCTTCAAACACGGAGTTAAACCCCAAGGAACAATGCAAGGCCATCAAACTAAGGAGTGGGACAAGCTATGAGGGGCCAAAGATGCCACAAGAGGAGGAAATGGTAAGGGCACCCGAGGGTATTGACAAAGAAGAGGGTCAAGAGAAAGAAAGGCAAGATGAGATAGTGAGGGAAGAAGAAAAAGAAGGGGAGAAGAAGAGTGAGGAGGCAATCCCTTCTCAAGACAAAGGCAAAAATGAAGTATCTCTCCCATACCCTCAAAGATTGAAGAAGAAAGGGTTGGACAACAAATTTGCCAAGTTCGTAGAAATGTTCAAGAAGATTCACGTTAACATTCCTTTCGCCGAATCTCTTGAGCAAATGCCTCACTACTCCAAATTCCTAAAGGAAATCATGTCAAATAAGAGGAAGATGGTGGAGTACGAAACGGTACATTTGACCGAGGAGTGTAGCTCGATCATTCAAGCCAAGTTACCTCAAAAACTTAGAGACCCCGGATCTTTCACCTTACCATGTGTCATCGGGGATGGAGGTACATTTCGAGTCTTGTGTGATTTGGGAGCTAGTATAAATCTTATGCCTTTGTCCATATTCAAAACTCTTGGTTTGGGAAAGCTCACACCGACCACGATGAGCCTTCAATTGGCGGATAGATCCATGACATACCCTTTGGGTATAGTAGAGGATGTGTTGGTCAAAGTCGACAAATTCATTTTTCCGGTAGACATTGTGGTGTTGGATATGGAGGACAAATACATTCCATTGATCTTGGGAAGACCATTTTTTGCAACCGGTGGGGCTATCATAAATGTGAGGAAAGGGGAGTTAGAGCTTCAAGTGAACAATGAGAAAGTCTTGTTCAACATCTACAAAGCCATCAAGTTTCGGGATGATGAGGATGAGGTCTTTGAGTGCAACATGATCAATAGTGTTCAAACTTGTGTGGATATGCACATGGAGAAGAGCAACTCAAAAGATCCACTTGAATTTTGCATAAGAAACTCTCTTACTTCACCTTCTCTTGTTCCTTTTGATTTTAATTATGATGAACTTGATGATATAGAATTGTTTGAATATATGTGTTCTCTTGATGTTTTAAAGGAGCTCCCAATCAAGAAGGAAGAGAAATTTATGGAGATACGACGAGAAGTCAAGTTTGGGGGGGTTTTACTTGAAGAGTGTCAAAGATTTCCTAACAAAAATCTTGACACTTGACCCTCATGTTTCTCGTTGGAGGCACCAAAGGAGGGTGCTAAGGAGGAACCAAAAGGTCAAGAGAAAGGGAGGAAGCTAGACTTGAAACCACTTCCGGATCACTTGAGATATGCATATCTCGAACAAGGTGACCTCTTTCCGGTTATTGTTTCTTCACACTTGCATGATATTGAGTTAGAAAAATTGCTTAGAGTGCTTAGAACGTATAAATCGGCTATTGGTTGGGATATTTCGGATTTGAAGGGTATACCAGCTCATATTTGCATGCATAAAATTAGACTAGATGAGTCTATTAAGCCTAAAGCCCAAGGTCAAAGAAGATTGAATCCCATCATGCAAGAGGTAGTGAGAAAAGAGGTGTTGAAGTGGTTAGATAATGATATAATTTTTCCCATTAGTGATAGTGAGTGGGTGAGTCCAACACAAGTGGTACCTAAGAAGGGGGGCATGACTATTGTTACAATCGAAACCTTAGAGGCAATTTCTACTAGGACCATTGTGGGGTGGAGAGTATGCATTGATTATCGTGTGTTGAATAATGACACTAGGAAATATCATTTCCCTTTGCCTTTTATTGATCAAATGTTGGATAGGATGGCGGGGTACGAGTATTATTGCTTTCTTGATGGTTACTCGGGATACAATCAAATTTTGATTGATCCTAAGGACCAAGAGAAATCAACTTTTACTTGCCCTTATGGTACTTTTGCTTTTAGGAGAACGTCATTTGGATTGTGCAATGCCCCCGCCACCTTTCAAAGATGTATGATGGCTATATTTCATGGCATGATTGAAAACATAATGAAGGTGTTTATGGATGACTTTTCCGTATTTGGTTATTATTTTGATACATGTCTATGTAACCTCTCTTGTGTTTTGCAAAGATGCATAGATGCTAACTTGGTGCTCAATTGGGAGAAGTGCCACTTCATGGTGAAGAAAGGAATTGTGCTTGGGCACAAGGTGTCGGCTAAGGGACTTGAGGTGGATAGAGCAAAAATTGTGGAAATCGAGAAGCTACCTCCACCAACCAATGAGAAGGCGGTGAGAAGTTTCCTTGGGCATGCCGGATTTTATAGAAGATTCATCAAAGATTTTTCAAAGATAGCCAAGCCCATGTGTTCATTGTTGGAGAAAGGGGCCACTTTCATCTTTAGTGAAGAGTGTGTGAAGTCATTTGAGATATTGAAGGAGGCTTTGATCAAAGCTCCCGTGTTGGTGACACCCAATTGGAGTCAACCATTTGAGGTCATGTGTGATGCTAGTGATTATGTCATTGGAGTTGCTTTGGGTCAAAAGAGAGACAAGCTTTTTCGTGTGATCTACTATGCAAGCAAGACCTTGAATCCGGCTCAAAAGAACTACACCACAACGGAGAAGGAGATGTTAGCCGTGATATATAGCTTTTACAAGTTTAGAGCATATTTGGTGGGAGCAAAGACCATAGTGTATACGGATCACACGGCTCTCAAGTACTTGATTGAGAAGAAAGAGGCTAAACCGAGATTGATACGATGGGTGCTCCTTTTGCAAGAGTTTGATGTGGAGATTAGAGATAGAAAAGGGTGTGAGAATGTGGTGGCGGATCATCTCTCAAGACTTGAGAATGTGGAGGAAAGAGATGTCCAAGTCCCTATCAAGGAGTGGTTCCTCGATGAGCAAATTCTTGCTATCAAAGAAGCATGTCCATGGTTTGCCGACTTTGTGAATTACATAGCCACCGGAACACATCCACCAAATCTCTCATTCCATCAAAAGAAGAAGTTTTACCATGATGTCAAGTTGTATATTTGGGAGGACTCATTCCTTTATAGATGGTGTTCGGACATGATCATGAGGAGGTGCCTAGCGGAAGATGAGTGGGAGAAAGTGATTGAGGAGTGCCATTCGTCCCCTTATGGAGGGCACTTTGGAGCAAACCGGACGGCTCACAAAGTTCTTCAAAGTGGTTTTTATTGACCATCCATCTTTAGAGATTGTGAAGTTTTTGTTAAGAAATGTGACAAATGTCAAAGGATGGGAAATATCTCAAAAATGCATGAGATGCCTATGAAGAATGTGATTGAAGTGGAGCTATTTGATGTGTGGGGAATAGACTTTATGGGCCCCTTCCCAACTTCTCATGGATTTTCCTACATCCTTTTGGGCATCGACTATGTTTCTAGATGGATTGAGCCCATTCCAACCACTACAAATGAAGTCAAGGTGGTCCTCAACTTTTTGAGGAAGAACATTTTCACTCGTTTCGGTACTCCAAGAGCACTAGTGAGTGATGGTGGTTCACACTTTTGCAATCGATGGCTAGATCAACTTTTGACAAAGTATGGAATGAAACATAGGGTGACCAAACCTTATCACCCTCAAGCTAATGGACAAACGGAGCTTGCTAATCGAGAAGTGAAGAAAATTTTGGAGAAGACCGTTGGGATAAAGAGGAAAGATTGGGCCATCAAGTTAGATGATGCTCTTTGGGCATATCGAACCGCCTACGAAACACAGGTGGGCATATCTCCTTACCAACTTGTGTATGGAAAATCTTGCCATCTACCCGTGGAAGTGGAGTGTAGAGCTCGTTGGGCTATTACAGAATTGAATCTTGATCTTAAGGCATTCGGAGAAAGAAGGAAGATGATGCTCAATGAGCTTGATGAGTTTAGGAATGGAGCTTTTGAGAACTCCAAGATTCACAAAGAAAGGGCCAAAAAGTTTCATGATAAGATGATTGAGAAGAGGGACTTCCAAGTGGGAGAACAAGTCTTATTGTTCAACTCAAGATTGAGGCTATTTCCGGGCAAGTTAAAGTCAAAGTGGTCGGGGCCCTTTGTGATTAAGAATGTGACACCCATGGGAAATGTGGAGCTTGTTGGTAAAGATGGAGCAACCTTTGTGGTGAATGGTCAAAGAGTGAAGGACTACTTTGGAAACGAGCAACTTCGAAGGGTGGAAACACTTCATTTGATTGAGGCTTGAGAGTAGAAAGAAACCGTCCGGCATAGGACGTTAAAAATAGCGCTTCTTGGGAGGCAACCCAAGGTTTTATTGCTTTATGTTTTTATTGCTTTAGTAGTTTTGATAGCTTAGTTTCTTTGTATGTATGGATGAGGAGCATTGTGGACACCATATCTTGGAGAATGAAGAAGAAACAAAGCTAACTTTGGAAATAGGGAGCAAGTGGTGCAATGGTGATCTTTGAAGAGCATTGGATGTGCAAGGAGGGATGTAACAACTTGTAGCCCTAAACTTAGAATTTTTACATAGTAAAATTCTAAGTTTGGGGGAGATATTTTTCTTTTATTTTTCTACTAGTTGTTACCCTTGCACCGGTTCGTCATTCTACTTGTGTTACATTTTGCACCGGCGCACACTTAGTTTTCATATGCCCATTTGAGTTGGTTTTGTTTATTTGTTGGGTAGTGGATTTATGGTGAAATGAGAGCATGGATAATCTTTGGAATCCATAGTGAGTAGTTGTGGTGATGTCTATTTGCTTTGAATGTATGCATGATTGGTGATGGAAAGTAGTGTCATGTTGTGTTCATATTTGTTGATCTTTGATGGCATGAATGCATGATGTGTTGTTGTTTGGGGACATTTGATGATTGCGAGAGTCCTATTGAATAAACCGGTGAGAATTGAGCCTTAAATCGAACATGTAATCCGGTTTAGTTTATTTGAGAGTGGATTAGGTTATTGCTAGTGATCTTAGAACTTGCCCAAGTTCTTGTTTGAAAGCATGATTGTGTGAAACTTTGTGATATGATATAGGCCATCTTGTTCTAAAGAGTCACTTAGCCAAAATTTCCTAAAACCGAAGTAATCTTCCATAGTTAGCCCCTTTGAGCCTAATTCCTCATTTTCTTGGCAAACTACAATGTTAACCACTTAGCCTTTTTGAGCCTTTGATACCTATATCTAGTGGGGGATAAAAGACAAAGTGGAAAAATATGTGCTTGAATGTATTTGGTTTAAGGAGAAGTTGGATGAGTTGAAAAGAGATGAAAAGAAAATCAATGGAAAAGAAAAGAGGGACAAAGAGCCCCAAAAGCTTGAAAAGAAAAATGGTTCAAAAAGATGAGGTGATGAATGCTTGAAAAAGAAATGAAAATGAAAAGTGGGGATGGAGTTTGTAAATTTTGAAGGTGAAAGCACAAATTGTAAAACAACAAACTTTGTCCTCCACTAGAAGAGTCACAATTCTCAAATTCATCCTACCTTGTCCAAAGAGCCAATGTTACATCATTGATTAAGCCCTATTGATCACATTGTTGAACATTTGAGTGTTGTAGAAAGTAGAATGTGGGCAAGCATATGGTGATTGTATAGCATAACTTGATTGATTAGTGCATTAATATCCTCAATTTGTTTGTGTGTTTGAGAGAAACACTTTATCATGTGAGTAGAGGACTTGAGCATTTGGATTATGTTTCCCATTCACAATGTGTTGTGTGTTTGTGCATTCCTTGATCTATGAGTGTGAATTGCAATAATGAGCCTATGATCTTCATTGAGAAAGCACTTTGAGAAAGAGATATCACTACACTTTACTTTGCACGTGTGATTTGCATTGAATATTCCATTGTGATCATTCCACACTCATTGCTTTAAGTGTTTAGTTGTTTGAGGACAAACAAAATTTTAAGTTTGGGGGGGTTTGATTCGAGTGGAATTTACACACTTTAGATGCACTTGTGAAGCTCATTTTGATGTTGATTTCATTGATTTATGAGTTGATTATCATTGTTTTGGTCGAAATAAGAGAAAGGTAGTGTTTTGTCGATTTTGTAGATAAAATGATGGAATTTGGGAGCAAAACACCTACCACAAGTTATTGGATCGGAAAGAGGAGTGAACCATTGGATCCAGCTCGAAAAATGGAGTGGAATAGCAAAAATAATCGAGTCGATCGGAGGTTGGAAGCTCAAGATACGGAGGGACGAAGTTGGAGGACGAAAACGAAGGACGGAGCCAAAACGAAAGTTTGGCCCGGCCGGGCCACAATACCCGCCCGGCCGGGCGGCCGAGTCATTTAAAAGTGGCCAAATACGAAGTTTTGACCCGATCGGGTGGCATCACTCGCCCGACTGGGCGATAAAATGCAAAATTTTGGCCCATTTACGAAGGTTTGGCCTGGCCGGGCGGCACCACTCGCCCGACCGAGCTGTCGCGTCCCAGAATATTCCCATCTTACGAAACATTGACCCGATCGGGCGGCCGAATATGCCAACACAACCCCCCATTTACGAAGTTTCCGCATGGCCGGGCCACTTACCACCTGTTCCCAAATTTTTCGGCCAACATTCCCACTCGGCCGAGCAACATTCCCACCCGGCCGGGCCAACCCATTTTCGGTGCCAAACTTGTATTTTCTCCATTTTCAAGGGACCTACTTGCAATTCTTACACCCAAACCCTACCCCAACACTATAAATACCCTCATTCTTAAATTCAAAAGGATCTTACCCCTTTCTCAAGAAGTTCTACACACAATCACACACATTTGGAGGTTTTCATCATCTACTTTTTCAATTCTTCATCAAATCAAGCAAGGAGGCCACCATTAGCTTGGGAATTTCATTCCTCACCATACAATAGTCTAAACTTTCTTTTCTCTTCACTTTTTATTGCTTTTATCTTAGTTTTCTTTGTAGTTAGATTATGTTGTTAATTTGCTAGAACATTTTTGGTTCTAAGGATTTGTAAATATTTGAATTGAAGTTTATGAATTAATTTCTTACTTTAAATGGTGTTTGTCTCTTATTTGTATGCTTAATTCTCATTTGGAAGCATGTTATTATTGGCCATGATAATATGTTTAATCTATTGTTAATTGGGGTAGTATTGAAAGATTTATCCCATTAATCGTATGCAAGCATGCAACCCGGTATTATTATGATCTCGAGAGAGGATTAGTTATCGGGAGGGAATTGAATGATCTTTGGGGCTATATTAGGTGGTGTGATGTTTGTAATGTAGAGATACGAACTTATATCGCATGCTCCTTTGGATTAGTTGTATCGAGAGATTGATTAATTCTTCTTTAGTGGTCAATCCTATAAGAGGACAACCTTAATTGCCATTTGAATGAGTTACCAATCATAAATGGATATCTAAATGTTGCAAATGCCTTGGAACCTACTTTCTCATCTTTTTGTTCACCCGTATTTTCCTCGTTTCTTTGATTTGCATGATATTTGATCGATTTCTATATTACTCTTTTATTGTTTATTCGTGACAATTGGTAGGCAATTTTAGGGTAATTCACCATTCACGTCTATTTAGAATTCAATCGACAAACTCCACTTTTATCACTACACCTCTCCGTGGGATCGACCTCGTACTTATCACGCTACAATATACGTCGTATACTTGCGGTTGTGTATTTTGGTGTTGCATAATACGTGAATCACAATGCTTACGTCTTGTGCGGTCTTTCCTTCTTGTTTTGAAACTTTTTTTCTTATGAGTTGTGATTGGTGTTTTTTTTTTTGGATTTTGGTGCTTGGTGAATTTTGTTATTTCTTTTGTTTCTACTAGTTTTTGCCTGTGCGATGCACGGGACTATTGTAATCGAATTAAACATAATCAGTGGAGACATTTGCTTTCCTCGCTTTAATCTTTTGCGCTTTTCTTTTGAACAATTAAATTTTGTGAAACTTGTCATATTCTTGAATCCTTCACCACAACGCCAGAGGCTCCGACAACCTTCCTTTCAAGATCAATCTTACCTCTGAATATCGATTTGCACCCTAATAATGGAGTGCAGAAAATAAAAAATGAAGACTTAACATACTTCTAAAGATTGTGGTATTGTCATTACATAGCAATTTGATCTAGCTACAAAATACAACTAGTGTAATTTAAATTGAAGAAAATACATGAATTTGAAACCAGTTGGATGTATACAATATTTTTGATACTAAATAATATGTCAATCTAATTGTGCCAAGAAGAAATAGAACAAATAAATCTACGCAAGAAAACATGCTAATCAAGTTTTTGATGCACAATGTTGTTTATAAACTGGGATAAATACCCTGGGAGAGCATAAGAAACAGATAGTCAAATACATTTAAATTTGTCATATAATCAAATTAAAAAAAAATAGGAACAACATAGCTAATACAATTTACCATCATAAATAGCATAAACTTTAAACTAAAATATACCGTTAGAACTTCATAATTTAACATGAACATTGACATAAATTAAACAACGAAAATTTAATTGAGAAACTGGGAAAACTTTTTAAAAAGCATAAAATCACTACAACAAAATGCATTTCTAGTAACGAATTTATTTGTAACCAACACAAAAATGGTTACAAAAAGTTGATTTATTGTAACAAAATTAAATTTTCGTTACAAAAAGTCATATTTTAAATAACAATAAGTAATTTTCGTTACAAATAACAAAAAGTTGGTTATGAATAGTAAATGACTTCTTGTTTTATTTTATTCGTTCATTTCTTAGAACATATATAAATTAAAGATAATTTTCCTTATCCTACCACATAAATGTCTTCTTATTCCATAAAGAATCCGAGTCGCACAAGGTTTCATCTTATTTATCTATTTATCAGTATTAATTATTACTACAAACACCTATTTTTAGGTTTATAATATATATAAATATTTTTAATTATTTGAGTTTTATAATGGAGTATAAATTTGAGGCTACTATTTAAAGCTTAAATGAATAATTTTTTTTTTAATTATTTGGGACTTATATTTGTGATAAGTCCGGAATAATACGTGCTTAAGAAAATAATTACTTGAGAAAGGCGGCAAGTCTAGAGGGAAACTTAAATCCCTAATCTCAAATTTTACGCCCCTACCTAAATCCCATTCCACAACCATTTTCTGCCGCTGTGCCGATCAATTTCGCCTATCACACCGCTTTACCATGAAGACTGGCCTCTATCCTCTGCTAGCGGCCTCACTCTCTGGCTCTCTGCCGACCGCGCCCTATTGGAAAGCACTCCTCGAAGAATCGCATCTCTTTTTAATTCGCATCATCACATCTAAGCCTTGTTGAGATCGATTTATGCTGCCACGACCCACCCTGTTGCGAACTCCTCCCAGAAAATCATATTGTCAGATGATTCTCAGCGCGATTACGCTATCACGAGATGTTGCGATCTTGGGTAACTCGTCTCTTCTCTTTTGTCGACTCTAATTTGCTGATACCCACCCACGTTATTTGAGTTTCTTATTATTTTTTGGGTTTGTATTGTTGTTTGTGTAGTATATAAAGATGATAAGTATTAGGGCTCCAATTCTTGTTTTAAATGGCAGAGTGATTAATTTGTTGCAAATTCACTGGGTCGATTTCATTCAATCTGTATATTCAATTTTTTGGTCATGTTTTTGTCTGGTATGCTAAGCTCCTAATTTTCTCTTTGTTATCATAATCAGGATTAGCTCAGAAATGATGAAAAGTTGTCTAAAAAGAGAAAGAATGAAAGAATCTATTGTATTATATATACATGTACATTATCATTTTTTTCTGCAGTATGAATTGTAGAATGGAGATTAAGAATTTTTTGATGTGTGGTTTTTAGAATGATATAAATCATTATTTTCTACATTCTAATTTTAATGTGCAATATTATCAATATGTATGCTAGTCCTGAAATTTGAAACAATCAGAAATAGAATAGAAAAAACAGAGTGAGTGTATATTTGGGTATAAAAGAAAAGTGACCTTAATTCTTAATTGATCTTTAATTTTTGGTTTTGGTGTACAATTAACTTAATTCTTGATCTTTAATTTTGGGTTTTGGTGTACAATTAAGTTTCAGTATATTTATGAACTATATTTGCTTATGCATTGTAGAGTGAATTGAAACACAAGTGTGGGAAAAAATATACAGATGGTTCGAATTTCAAGTTTCTGTAGGTGGCTCGCTGTGGAGTCATTTTATTTCACACAACACTGTAGTAAATGCTAAAAGGGTTAAGATTTGGCAATTACTTTGGCACATACAATACTGTTTGACAAATTTGGAGAGCTAGAAATGCAAAAATATTCAACAGAAGGGAGGCTGAAGTTGGTGACATTGTTATGAGGATCAAGTCTAATACATGGCTTTGGGTCAAAGCTTCTGGACATAATTCTAAGGGAGCTTCTTTTAGTGAATGGGTGAGGGCTCCTAATCTTTGTATTAATTGGTAGTGAGTTTGGTGTTATTTGGTTGCATATTGAGTGCCAAGTCACCCAATGTTTTTTCTGCTGTTTTTATTCGTGTAAGTTTGTGTAGTGATGCATGTCTTATGCTCATTCTCATTATTATTATGAATTCTTTGATTTTTTCCAAAAAAAGTCAAGTTGATGAAGATGAGGAAATCCACCTGAAAGATAAATTATGATGGAGGTTCTCGGTACACGAAGTGAGGTATGAGATATGAACATCCAAGAAAAATAAGAGGGTAAGATGTAGCCCACCACAGCTGCAGAAAACTCAAGAGAAATTATCCATGATACAAAAAGATCGAAAACAAAACTAAAAGAATCCATGTTTTTAGGCATATTTTCATTCGGAATCAACTTTTGATGACATTGATAGTTTTTTCTTCTTGAGTATGTTGACATTGTTGATTTAAACCATTTGGTGATTAATTATTTTCCTTAAATGAAATTATTGTGTTATGACTGTATATTATAAGGTGTACATTAAGGATATGAGTTATTCTATTAATTATTTTATCTTGAAATGAAATGAGGCAGTAAATTTTATAAATATTAGTAACAAATTAATAATTTAGTACTGGATATATGATTTAATATAACAACTTATTTGTAACGAAATTGGTATTTTGAATAAATTTAACAGTGATTTGTAACAAAATTTTAGTTACCACTATTAAGGTTTTTGTAACAAAAATGGGCGTCGTTACTAATGTATTGGTAACAAAATTGATTTTTTTTCGTTACAAGAACTTTTTGCAACGAGCTTTAAAAGACCAACTTTTGTAACCAAATGCTTCGTTACAAAAGGTTTTTGTAACCAAAAAATAACTTTTTGTAACCAATATTTTTGTTACGAAAAGTGCATTTTCTTGTAGTGTTGCCTACTCCAAGCACAAAAGCTTATCAATCGAAATTGTGGACCAAGTAAATGCATGTAGGAAAAAAGAGTTGAAACAAAAATCAGAGCATGAACAGGATGGAAAAATCAATTTCATATCTGTATTGAACATTCAATGTAAATTGAAATGAAACAACCCAGAGATATATAAATTAAAACAAAAATCAGTTGATGGACACGATGAAAATTCAATTTCATACCTGTATACACATGGTGGCGATGGTAGACGGTGGAACTTATCAATCAGACCTATGAAAAGAGAAGACGAAACAAAACCAGCATAATACGATATAAATGATCCCTAACCTAAAGAGTTTATAGGGCATGCATTCTCATGCTTACCTAACTTCACCAGGGTAATCTAGACTACGGGACGGAGGAGCACAAAAAATGGCATAAGGGAATTTATGAGTTACTTGGGTTTTCTTTAGAGATGGATTGATCCCTAACTTTATTAACTCATCATGATGATCACTCGTCATTGTCCGCCCATAAATTTGTGAACCTGGATTTTCCTGCCAATTACCCGTCTTCTCAGAAAATAATTTTCACTTACATAACATAAATGCAAAAAGCTCAGATAACAGTATAAAGCTTGAAGGCATAAACCTTAACCCGTTGTTTTAATTCAGAACAGACGTCATATAACTTCTATTTTATGACGACCAAGAACACAAATACCAACTAATAGTATAGCTCTATATTATGAACCTTATATCCAGATCAATCATATCCTATTACATGTTCAAGAACTGGCTCTAAAATCAAGCAAAAAAGTCTTCCAATCATAATTTGGTGCAGAAGTACCTTTCTCCATTGTAACAAATCAGTAGCTCCAAATTTTGTAGTAAATGAAGCTTCCAGTTCATCGTTGGGTGCACCTTCAGGTATGAAGCACAAAAATTTAGTATATTGATTAACACCTTTATTTCATAAGCATATAGTTATGAAGAAACAAATACACATACATATATAGCCACTCATATACACATAAATAAATATACTAAAATAAATTCATACATAATCCACGTTACAACCGTGTAAATGGGAACATACAGTAACGAAATTACTACTGATTTCATAAAAGACAACATCCATAAGTATCTGAAATTGTTTCCCAGTTCAGGTTGAGTTACATCATAATAGGACAGTACAATGAGCTAAGCTCTGTACCAATCCTTAATCAAACCAAAACTAAAATCAAAATCAAAAGGAGCTCAATTAGATTTATATTATCACATAGACTTCATCATTTCTAAGCTCAAAACTAAAGATTTATGGCAAAAGCTTGTATGCGACGAAACTCATTTACTTTACTCCATTTTATATGATATGTGGGTTTATATATGAAGCCACAACTCAATCATATTTTTAAGGAGATTAAAACCCAAGTACTAAAGTGGAGCTAGCACGACTCCCTCAAGATTTTTAATGTTGTAAAAGAAACAAATATTCTTTATTCAATTTGATTAAAAGTTTTATTCGGAGTCTGAAGACTATTGGAATACAAAAACCATCATTTTCAACTCAAGTATTCACAAATCAAATAAAATATATATTAATTCAACTTATTAAAATATATATTAATTTGATACGAAACAAATTGAAAATTTGTAATAATGAAATATAAATATCAGAAATGAATTTTCATACTACATTTGATCCATTCAATTTGTTTACAACACATAAAGAATGAGCCATACCGAAAAACTATCAAACAATAAACAACATCAAGCTTCAGTAAATTCACCAATTTGATCACAAACAGTAAGTAACTCCAATCCACAAATATATGCTTCATTTTTCAGCATTATCCACAAACATGTAGTATGATAATACATCGTGTAAAATAAGAACAACACACCGCTCGATCACACATTTCTGCAGAAATTCTATCTATTTTCATCTAACAGATAATTTTACTAAATTCAATAGACGCAGGATTAACATACCAACGACGGAGAAAACATTGACTATCGGAGCAGTCGGATTGTCCATCGAAAATGATGCCGACAAACGTGTTGGCCTGAAGAAAGTGAAATCGAATTTTCTGGAAAACGAAAGAGAAGTAGAATTGACACTCATGACAAACGGCATAAAGGCATAAGTTCAAAAGGCTCTCTCTATTAATCCCTATTAATCCATATTAATTGTGGCTCGTGACTAACGGCAGAAACGCATAAGATAAGTTTCAAAAGGCTCTCTCTATTCTTCCCTATTAATTATGGCTCATGACTAACCAAAGAAACGCATAAGAATATATTTACACGTGGCAAGAATATAGAAGACCTAAATTGACACGTGTCAACACCAGGAGAACTGCATCCTAAATAAGATTTTTCTTGACACGAGAATACATTAGTGTGAGTTATTTGTGTTATATTGAAAATAGAGATTTAGACGTAACTATGGACAAATGATACACTTGTCTCCCCACTTCCTCACAATTGGAGGGGGCAGCAGTGTCGGTTTGATTTTGAGTTGAAGATCTTGGATTTAGAATTGTATTAATCTTTGTAATGATCTTGTAAACCTCTAAAAAAAAATTCACTATGGCGTGAGCAAGCTATAACCTTAGCCGAAGGCCAAAACTTTTATGTTCACTAGAGAAACAAAACATACCAGCCACCAATGCATTCTCCAAACACTCTCCATATAACCAGATTCTTCAAAAACTTCATCACCAGATTCTTAAAAAATCAGTAGTGTGTACAATAAATGGCCTAAGTCAGACCGCTTACTCCGTGGGACTGATTACTGAACTACAATCATCTAAAGAAGTATACAATTTTCTATAAAAGACCTATTCTCAAATTCTTAAGAATGATAATTCACTATACGTCAACAATTTACATATATCAAGACGAATGCAACCACTTCTTTTGACAAATCACCTCAAACAATTTAAAAAATTATGTGACGACTATAGATGGTGGTTGCAGCCAATCGCGTTCAACCCGCCTCCACTAATTAAACCGTCCATATATCCTCATAGATTGATTCGCCATGATGAATTATCCGAACGAAATATAGAAATTGAGATAAGCTCGGAGTCCAGCCTTTGCTCAAAGATTGGCACATCAAAGGTACACCAACCTTGACAGTCGGGTGCGATCGGAAAAACTTTGCCTCCAATATAAGCATTATACCTAGAAGTATGTGCATTTAATGTGTCGTACCATGCAATGACACTGAGTTCAGTGATTGACTCGCAAGCCTCATATCTTTCATTTCTGTCTTTAAAACACATATAAGACCAAGATCTCAGCCTTAAAATTAAGGCTTGAGATTGGTCAGTCAGTTAAACACTGCATCAGCTATAAATAGCACACCAAACCTTGGAATTAAGGATGAGGTAAAGAATTTGTAAACATATTCTTATCATATATACCATCTAAACTTTAAAGAACATTTAAGTGGGAGGTTCAAAGGATGTGAAATATTGTGTGCCTTTATGTATTTTGAGTTTATAAATAGGTCTCATTTTTACAGAGATGAGAAGCGAATATGATTGAAGGAGAATAGAAGATTATTTGATACTCATCTTTTTTAGTTAACTAAATTTTAAATTTTGATTTTAAACCATATATTAAACCTCCCTTTTAGATTTAAAAAAAAAAAATATACTCCCTCTGCCCCGAAATTACTTGCATAGTTTGACCGGCACGTTGTTTAAGAAAAGTGAATTTAGTGGTTGATGATGTAAGATAAATGAGGGGTATTTTAGGTAATTTGATGATGTGTAAAGTGGATTTGATGATGTGTAAAGTGAAATGTATGGAAAGAATGAGTGACAAATTTGAAAATAAAATGATGTTGTGAGTTTATTAATTTTATGGGGTATTTCCATATTAAGAGTGCGCAAGTAATTTTGGGACATCTCACTAAAGAAAGTGTGCAAGTAATCACGGGGAGTATCTTTTATAAGAATTTGTGAAATATGAATCATTTATATTTTTTAAAATTTTGATATCTTGAAATTAATGTAAAACAAACAAAATAAATAAATAATAGAAAAAAGACAAAATATTGTATGCATTGAATGTATACTTGCAATTGAATTTTAAGTGATTTAAATATAATCTCAATTTTTCAATTGAATTTTTAATTCATCAAATTAAAAGTGTGACTCAATTACGCCAATTACATCGTGTAATTGAGTGCACACAAAGTATGACTTTAGAAAAATTATATTAAGAGGTATCAAGGTCCCTAAAATTAGTAATCTCTTGATTCAAGAACTTGTAGATGTATATGTAGTAAAAAAAATGGTGTTAATCTCTCCATTCAAGAACTTGTAGATCTATATCTTTACACATAAATTATGTATAATTAGAGTTGTTTAAGCGTTATAAGCTCGAACTTGGATCACCCAAAAAATTCAGAAGTCACGAACATGTAATTTATTACAAGACAAAAAAGTATGCTAATAAAACAAAAGTATGCTAGTAGAACTAGTAATAGAGTATTGATATTTTTAAAAAATATCTTTAAACAAAAAAATATATATTTCAATTAAGTTTGACCACCTGAATTTAACCACAAAATTATTTGAATTTTACTTTAATTAATTATATTTATAACAATTTTTTCGAGATCTAAAAATTTGATGATTTGGGTGCGAGAAATTTGAGGAAATTTAGTTTGGGTGTCAGAGATTTGGGATGATTTTGGAATCCTCTGAATAACTGAAAATTTAATTTCGGAATCCATACTAATTTGAAATTTCAATATTTCTATTCCTATATTAAAGCAGCGAACTAGCACAAAATCTTGCGGGAGGAAATTATTTATATCTGAATAAATATATTGAAAAATGTTTCCTTATAAAACATTGATTAAGGAAGGAAATATTAGTATTAATTGTGTGTAGGCTCCTCCACCTTTGGAGCAAGTAGAGAGCATATGCCGTTTAGAGCACATAAATTGATGCCCAAATTCCCATAAACCATACACCTGCCACGTGTCCCGCTACCTGGCAACTCCACCATCCTGCAAACTCCCCTCCTCCTCTCTCCTCCACACCGCCTCCTTTCAAACACCCAATTCTTTTTTTTTTTTCTTTTTTTTTCCAGAAAATCCTTCTAATTTAATTCACATATATTTTATATATCGTTTATTTATTCATATAAAACAAATCTTTTTCCTTTTCTTCTACTTGATTTTTTCACCCTTTTTATAAGAAAGTGTTAATACCAGTACCCGTATTAATTAGGTTTTGATTGAAAAAGGGTGATGAAAGATCTACAAGGTTTGGGGATTTTCTGGGGTTTCTTCAATTTTGGGTTTTGAGAAAAAATCAGGGCTCTGTTCTTGTCAGAATCCCCTATTTTCAGGTAATCTGATGTAATTTTCTTTCGGTTATGCCTTTTTGAATCTGGATTTTCATAATTTTGCTCGTAAGATCAAATATTATGCTGGGATGAATCTGTTCTTCTAAAGTGTGGATTTTGGGTTTGCAATTGTTCTTCTAATTGAAGAAGATGGTTAATATCTGTTAAATTTATTTCGCAACCCTAACTGTGTTATGTTATGATTAGCTGTTTCTTATAGCATTTGATTTGAATTTGTTTTGATCTCTTTAGTGTAAAAAAAGTTGGCGCACTCTCAAAACAAGGGCATTGGGATTTTGATTGAGATTGAGATTGGGAAGATACGAATGTTTGAGACACCAATGGGATCATTCAATGTGTAATATTCAAGGGTTAAAAAACTTGAGCAAAGTGTGCGTTGAACGATTATTGATCGGCAACTGCAAGACGGGGCCTCGATGGATAGCCCTACACTGACCCCAGGATCTGTCCAGAGCAGTAATGATGAAAACCAGCGAGTTAAATTCTTATGTAGTTTTTCAGGTAGTATACTACCACGCCCTCAAGATGGGAAACTTAGATATGTTGGAGGTGAGACTCGTATCGTGAGTGTTCCCCGTGATATAACTTATGAAGAGCTCATGGTGAAGCTGAGGGAGCTTTACGAAGGTGTAACCGTGTTGAAATACCAGCAACCTGATGAAGATCTCGATGCTCTTGTATCTGTTGTAAACGACGATGATGTCACTAATATGATGGAGGAATACGATAAGTTAGGATCAGGAGATGGGTTTACTAGGTTGAGGATATTCTTGTTTACTCATCCTGATCAAGATGGTTCTTTACATTTTGGAGATGGAGACGAAAGGGATAACGAGAGGAGATATGTTGACGCTTTGAATAGCCTTAATGACTCTCCTGATTCTAGGAAGCAGCCTGGTGAGTCTCTTGTAGTTGATGATGTCCATGTTACTGAACAGTACTTTAACCAGATGAATCTAGAGGGCAGCCTCCATGGCCAGAGAAATATGGAGCTTCCAATAGCTCAAATGAATTTAAGGCACCTGAATATTCCACATATAGGTTCAGGACAACTCCAGCAAACAGTCACACAGAGGTATAGTGAAATGGAAGCTCCGTGGAGTCCGGCTTACTATTCGCCTAGACAACAACAAGCTGGAAGCCTAGATCAGAGACCAGTTGTTGAATTTCCTACTTCGCCCTCATCGTCTCGCTACAGAACACCTTATGGGGACTATTCAGACAAAAGTTTTGATAGAATGCCTGAGGATTATAACAGGCCTCCAATTAATACTCACTCCATGTATGAGCAACAGCCCCAGTATTCAGAAAATGTGGTAATCATACCAGCAACGCCTATTGTTAATGATAATCCCGGTTTTCCTGGTAACATACTCCAAGGGTCCAACGTTTATGAAGGAAACAGTATTTGTGAGCATTGTCGAATGGCATTTCAAAGAAATCAAATATATCCCGATTCTTCTTGGAAGCCTGGTGAACAGCAACATCTAGAGTCACCAAACATCGGGAATGGATATCTTCATGTCCCTAATTCTTGTGCTGAGTGCCCCCCGAATCGAGAAATATACATGTTGAATTCAGAAGGAAATCTGAACTCTCCATTCTACTGCAGGGACCATAATGATCCTCGATCAGTGTATCCTGAGGCCCATGGTCATGAAAGAGGATGGGTTTCGCCACATCAGCCAAATCCTTGGGTTGAGGAAGTGAGACCACACCTATCTGTATCTGGAAGGTTACCTGATAGTTATATTGTGGAAAACGGTATGAATATTCCAGTGGGGAATGTTAATGTATGTGATGGACACCATATGCAATCACATTACATCCATCATGAAGATCAACGTCATGCTCGTCCCGGAGTTGACTCTGGTAATCAAGTGTTTCAAGAACAAGCAGCAGGCTCCATGCCCCAGGTTCATACGCCATCTGCAGAAGAGCGTGGTGTTCGCTATGGAAATTCTCCATATGCATATGGAACTGATAATGTATACCAGGTGCCTCATGGCCATATTACACCTCAATGGAGAAATGTTCATAGTCCAATGCAGGGGGGTCCCTCCTATGAAACATCTGTTTCTTCTCAGCTAGTTAATGGCTCTGTTCCTATGGGCTTTATTCGAGGTGCTATGGAGGGTAGTCCCAGAATAAGAACTGGTTTAGAGAATCAGAATCCTTGGGGAGAGTCGTCCCAAAGAGCTATGGGATTCGATGGCTCTCTTATGCCAGAGTATTCTCATATCCAGGCTGTAAATATTACGCCTAACACCTACAGTTTGGAAAATCACCCACCGTGCAATGTGGAACCTATCCCGGCAGCAGCTGTCTTAGCTAAGCCTGTCCCTTCTAAAGATCCGTTTCCTATGGCTGATCTGGCCTCACTAGTTGATAATTCGACAGTACCTGTGACAGTTGCTGCTTCTGGAATAGATGTGAGGAATGCTGAAACTTATAAACTAGTTACGGTGAATGAGAATGGTGCTTTTGAGGGAAGCAAAGAGAAAAATAATGGGGTTGCGGCCAATAGTTCTTGTGTTTGTGGTGCCATTGACAAGAATTTAGATGCTATAGCGCCTTCTCTGATCATCAGCTCAGGTGTTCCCCCAACTGCTGTTGAAAATGGTGGTGCTGTAAATGGTAATGAAACTAATGCTAGCGTTTCTCGGCTATCAGATGACCGATTGGAATTCTTGCCTGAGTTACTTGAAACCGTAAAAGAGGCAGCTTTGAAGAGTTTGAAGGAGGTGAAAATAAAAGCTGGAGAAGACGTTGATTTGGGCGGTGAGCATGGTTTTGCTGAAAAAGAGGATGCTCAAAACCACAAAGATGGAGCGGTAAGTTTCTAGTGTGCAGATTCTATGTACTTTTGTCATTCTTAAAGGTTCTGTACTTTCCTCGTTCTTAAAGGACCTGTCTTGTTTTATAGGAAGCCAACGTTGAGTTGGAAGTAGAATCTGATAATGACAACTCCAAGATAGAGCCGACAAAAGCAGAGGCAGAAGCAATTGATCGAGGATTGCAGGTTCTCATTTACATTCTTGAGTTTATGCTTATTCCAGCTGCTGTATGCATGATTTTGGTCCTGCTAATTACACCTGTTCATGATTTCTTGTTGGATACATAATCTTCTTCACCAAGAAGTGATACATATGTATTTGATGGTAGTCTTCTCATCTCCTACTATTACTTTCTATATTGATTCTTATTTTTATAAATCACTGTAGACAATAAGAAATGAAGATCTAGAGGAGATTCGGGAATTAGGTTCTGGGACATATGGTTCTGTATTCCATGGGAAGTGGAAGGGATCAGATGTAGCAATAAAAAGAATAAAAGCCAGCTGCTTTGCTGGAAGACCGTCTGAAAGGGAACGTCTGGTATGCCTTCTAACTTCCATTAAATTTTGCTGAAAGCAAAAGGTTCCTCTGCATCTTAACTTATTGCAAAAATATTCACCCTATGACCTCCCCCCAACCCCATCCTTTTGCATGCAAATGAACCAATTTTTAAATGGTTTTGGTTCATTAGAAGCTTAATAATGTCAATGAAAATTCTTCTTGATCCAGAGTAAGTTATTTTATATTCCACGTTCTATGTTTTAGACTCATTAGATTTTTAACGAAAATTGTCAACTCATCTTGGAGGATTTACATTATTAATTGAATGGTAAGAGCTAAAGTGCTAAACAAGGTAATAATTTTTTTTTCTTGATAGCTACTACTGGAGGAACGTTGGCTTAGTTGATTTGACTCATCTTTGCAAAATAATCTGCTTACCATTACAACATTCCGCTTGTAGCTATGATCGGCTCTTTATTTCATGTTTTGGTTAAATTTTCTGTAAAATTAAGAAGTACTCACTCACTTATTTTAGTTCCTATTGTCTGTCTTCCTAAATTTGTATAGCATCAACATAATGCTCCTTTGCTTCCTGTTCTGGATGTGTTCTTTTTCCTTTTGTATACCATCACATAATGATATATATATGTCTTTTGCTTAAATAAACATGTTTGAAAACGATTTACCCATCTCTGGAAGATTATTTAATAATAATAATAGTAATAATTAAGGTTTACTTTTTGACATTTTATCTGTAGAATTATAGAAGCTTTACTTTCTTAAAGAATTGATATGGAACCCAATGTTGAGTCTCATGTGGAAATTACTAATAATTTGTGTTGAGTTTGGCTGTATAAGAAAACCTTACATTGGGTTCTATATCATCACACACACATATAGATAGGTTTCCTGTTATGCACCTTCTGTTTCTCGCGGAGATAATTCTTTGAAATGTCTGTACCTGCATTCCCATAGAGTTCTGACATCATGCCACTTGTTGTATAGATTGCTGATTTCTGGAAGGAAGCTCTGATACTAAGTTCATTGCACCATCCAAATGTTGTCTCTTTTTACGGAGTGGTTCGTGATGGCCCTGATGGATCTTTAGCAACAGTGACGGAGTTCATGGTTAATGGTTCTTTGAAACAATTTCTTCAGAAAAAGGATAGGTACTCTTCTATCAATGACATGCATATTCTTATTATGGATTATTTATCTGACCCTGTTAACTACTTTTGAGCAGAACAATTGATAGACGTAAGAGACTCATAATTGCAATGGATTCTGCTTTTGGCATGGAGTACTTGCACGGAAAAAATATTGTTCATTTTGACCTAAAATGTGAAAATCTGCTGGTAAATATGAGAGACCCACATCGCCCAGTGTGCAAGGTAGGTCAAGTGGCTATCTTCTGCATGCACCTGAAATTATGATAACATTTTTCTTCTTTTCCTTTTTGGTGTGGTTCATTAAGTCAATGAATTTTATGAGAACTGATTTTTTGTTATTTTTTAATTTGAATTAGATTGGTGACCTCGGATTATCGAAGGTAAAACATCATACTCTAGTGTCAGGAGGAGTTCGTGGGACACTACCATGGATGGCACCCGAACTCCTGAGTGGAAAGAGTAACATGGTGACAGAAAAGGTTGTGATGATCTTAATTAACCCCACCCCACCCCCTTCAAAAAAAAAAAAAAAGAGAGAGAGAGAAGAAGAAAATAATAATATTGATATGTGTATTTTATTTTCATTGCCAGATTGATGTTTATTCATTTGGGATTGTCATGTGGGAGCTGCTTACTGGCGATGAGCCGTATACCGAAATGCACTGTGCTTCTATCATTGGTACATATTCATATAATTATTCAGTTCATTCTTTGTCTGAGAACATTTCTCTTTTTAATTCTCATTTATTCTTTCAGAGAATAATATTTTTGTGTTCATCAATAAGTGTGTTGCGATAATGTGTTTGTTGCTTCTCTATGTTTGGGGTCAGCTGTATGAAGCTAATTGAGCTTCATGCTCCTAGTGGTGATTAGTGTTGGGGAACTGATTTACAATTTAGTTCGAGGTTGTGTTTAGTGTAAAACAAAGAAACCCCGTGCTTTATGCTTCATGGTTCCATGTATAGAGCATCGTCTGAGAGATTATATCACATCTATTAAAGCTTTGTTGGTGAGTGTGGGTGTTGTCAAGATTTAGCACATAAATATGAGCCATTGATCCAATCATGTTATTACGATAAATATGTGCTTGCTCTGGGCTTTTCATTTGAGATTTGGTCAATAGATTTAAGAATAAATATATCGTCTATCATACTAGTCTTCTTGGTTATTATCATATCTAGTTCCTTGTAACAATATTTCTCTTGTATGAATTTGTATAGAAAATCTTCAAATGTTATCTAAGTAGCTCAATATGGATACTTGTTTTTTTTTTTTGATCTTTCTAGATAGCAACCCTCGCGAATTCGAAATAATGTTTGATGACAACTAGTTCTCCTCTTACAATCATTCTCTCTCTTTTTTCGTTTTTTAAATTATGTAGGAGGAATTGTGAACAACACATTGCGCCCACAAATTCCGACATGGTGTGACCCGGAATGGAAGTCATTGATGGAAACATGCTGGGCTTCTGATCCAGCATCAAGGCCCTCGTTCTCGGAAATAGCCCAGAAATTGAGAAATATGGCTGCAGCTATGAATCTGAAATGATGCTTCTTTGAAAAGAGATTCTTTCACTTTTGTGGGAGTACCAAGCTGTAGAGTGAAGCATATACGATCCTGATAATAATCCATATTATATGATTATCTTCATCCGTGAAATACAATAATTTTAGTGTTTTGTTTCATGGAGTGCAATAATACGCCTTCAGACATTCTATTAATAGGACAAGCTTTACTGTATCATATGCGGAGATCAACAGTTTGGTCGCTGGGTTGTAAGTTGCTAGATTTTTATCATTCATTCTGAATGTTTCTGATTAGAACTCATTACAAGAAGTTTAGTCTAATTACAAAAAAATCTCACAAAAATTTGTTTCCAAACAAACTTTAGTGGCTGTTTGTAAGAAACAAATTTCATTTGGTTTTTTCGTACTTAGTCTTATTCTTAGTTGCGCTTTCTGATTATTAATTTCATATAATGTGCTCTGACATTGTGATTGATTTTGCAGGCCATTGGCTATTATATTGTGGGAAGATCACCACGGTCGGTTGGTGTGGATGCTTCTCCCCTTTCGGTGGCCACCAGAGGCATGTACATATTTCTTAAGCAATATGCAGTTTAAATATTTGAGTTTAATCGTTTATCATGTACATTTCCACACTAGTAGTGTATATCTGACTCTATTTTCCTCTTTGGTGCTATCCTTCTCAAATTTTGGTACGTAGAAGGTGTGCGTTGGCACATGAGGGAGAGTAAATGAGTGGTTATTAATAATAAACTTGGTAGGAAGCGTTCTAGTGACTAGGAAGATGCTGTCTTATGTTATATCCTTAGGCCCTTCACTCTATTTCTTTTGGAGAGGCTGTGACGTTATTTGAAGGATATTAGGGCCCTATTACATTTCTTGATCGAATAAACTCTTGAACTCCGTGTTTTTAATGGTAATTATGGTCCCGTTAGATGGATATTGGAGTCTTTTCCTTGTGTTTTGCTAGATTGTGTCTACCGTACTTTGTGAGCAGATGACACAAATAGACACTCGCGGGATGCCATAGAAATTGTAGTTTGAATCTATGTGTATTGGTCGGAACGGTTTATTTGGAAAGATGATGAAGTTTGTTCCTCGTTGTTCATCATTTGCAAGAAAATTAAAATGAGAAGGTATTATGTGAAACCTTGTTTGCCTAACACTACAAAACAATAGTATTAGTGATGTATGATAAACAAGATACTTTGCCAATTGAAATAGGTTCTAGTTAGTGTGAATTCAGATAAATTGTGTTGATAAAAGTTACTCCATTCTTAATGATTGAGGTGCCATGCCGACAGACTTAACAATTAATAATTGAGGTCAAAACCCATGACACCATCATCGCCTTGAAAGTACAACCAATTTTTGTACCTAATACATGACATGAGTGTTAGCCCATCAAATCGTGTGTTTTGGTAATAAATCAAAGGTTTAATATCAATGGTTAATTGCAAATTAAACCATCACCAATTTAAACCATTCAATAATTGTAAATAAAACATCAACTTTAAATATTGTTGCAAATTAGACTTCTTAGCAAACCCATTTATATCCGAATAAGACGTTTTGAAATTAGATTAAATTTAAAGAATAGTGTAGTTTCATTAAGAATGTGTTATGTCAAAAAAAGTTTAAATTATGTTAGATTCGAGCACAAATGAGTTTGTCAAAAAGTCTAATTTACAATAATATGTAAAGTTGGAGATTTATTTACAATTATTAAGGTTTAGATTAGATTGCAAATGAATGAAAGGTTGTGATTTAATTTGCAATTAAACCTAATATCAATTTTGCAACTTGTATAAATAATTTTTTTCCCAACGTGTACTATGCAAAATTTCCATTATTATTTGAACATTTGTCACCTACTCCTTAATTAAAAATCTCTCTCAAATTCTCTCTTATTTACATTACACACAAATAAAATATTATCTCCATCTTCAATAAATTGGAACTAACCATATTATTTCTCCTAAAAAGTAATTTCATCACCTTTAATATTAATACATAATTTTTACATTAAAACGTCATGTAAACAGTAAATGTTCAATTAATAATGGGGCGAAGAGAGTACAAAATTAGAGTTTAAATTGTAACTTAATTTTTTTTTATTGAAAAATACTACTCCTACGAGTTTAAATTGTAAATGGTCAATTTTGCATGTTAAGGTTGTAATTGGAAAACATGTGGCAATTAAGTTGTTAAAATGATAATTGTACAATTTGCTAAATGAAAATTATTACTGCTCGATATGTGCTTAAGGAAACTTTAACGTAATTAATATTTAATCGGAAATAAATTCTTTTAAGCTCTCATTTAGGTGACCTTATAGGGACTAATAAATTAATGTTAATATGATTAATATTATAGTGAAGGTGCAAATAATTGAAACAGTATTAGGCGATAAGGGCCATGTCAATTTCTTGGATGCCCATAAAGAGATGGGTTTTGACATTAACAATTCTTAATTAATTATTAATTAAGGTAACTTGTAATTGAGGGGATAATTAGCTAGGAGTCGTGTAATTGAGCTCAGCAACGGCGGCAATCTGTAGCGTTTTCTTGTGCAATTTTACTTTACAAAAGTGCATTCTGACACCAAGCTGATTAATATAAGTAGTAATTGTGTAGTGACTTTTTTCGAAAGCAATAATTGTGTAGTGATTAAGGCAATGAATTAATTAATTAGTGATTAGGGTCTTCATCGAACATAGAATAATGTTGTACGTTGTAACGATTTCTAAAGGTGTTTAATTAATTATGTAGTACTTTAGTCAACCCCTCTTGTTAATATATACTCCCTCTCTCCGTACCCCTATATAGTTTCAATTTTTTTAATATTTTAATTAAGATATATTCCATGATAAAATCATACATATATAAGTGAAAGAAAAAAAATAATAGATAAATATGAAATGAAAGATGATAAAATAATAGATGTAATACAAAGTTATATAATTAGAAGACATAAAATAGAGAGTATGTAAAAATTAGAATGAAAATTTTATTGTGAGATGGATATTTAAAAAAAAAAAAAGTGAAAATGTTACATTGAAACGAAAGCAGTACATGGGATGAGTGGTATTCATGTCTGTTGTATTTGAATTTATTGAAGAATCGGTTCGATTCCTCTGTTCCACTTTTCGTATTCCACCCTTCTGAATCTTTAACATATGTCATACTTTTCGTATTACACCCTTCTGAATCTTTAACATATCTCGTTTTCAATATTATTTTAGAACGTTAATTATTTTTTAATATAACACATGTCAATTATTCATATTGTCGAACAAAATGTATAACATGAAAAGTTGAACAAGTAATTTCAATTCGATAATAGTCCATATGTTCAGTCCGTCTGTTCTTGTTCATGTTCATGTTCAAGTCAAGCGACCCATCAAACACCCGTTTTAAAATATAAGAAAAAGAAAATATATACTCCAAAGTTACCCACATATATGTATGTATCTTGTAGACATAAATTAAATATTATGGGTTACCAGGTGGCAAACAAGAAGTGGATATACCTTCTGTCTGATAAAAGTATGATTATCACTGTTTAGTCCTCAAAGTACAACTTAAATTAATACTCTCTCTTTTCATCTCATTTTTTTTTTCATAATTAAATGATTTTTTTTTTAGCATTTTTACAGTATTTCTTTCAATTTTACACACCATCTAAACTTTAATAAATATTCATAATTTATATATATACTGTCTTTATTAATTATGAAATATTTTTTATTAATTCATTCTTTAAAATATTTATAAAAAAAAATTTATTGAATTTATTAAAAAGCTTTCATTCATTAATGAGGGGTAAACTTGTTAATATATACTGACTTTTTAATTTCACAAAAAAAATAATAATAATTAAAGATCACTTATTTGTGAGCATTATATAAAAAAATTATATGATCTGTATACAGTATAATTATATAAAAAAATTATATGATCTGTATACAGTATATATATACGTACTTTATGCATGCATGACCATGAATGGATGCATGCATGCGTAATTTACAGCTTATAAAGATTTTATATGTATACCAAGTACCAACTCCATTGATCAGTCGTAGATATTCTATTTTATGCACGAATTTAATTATTTGGCAATACTAATTAATGTGTGAACAGTTAAATGCCTTTTCTGAATTTATAAGTACTAATGAAGATTTCGTGAAAAAAACAACAATTCATTTTTCTTGGGGGGTGCAGGATTTCATATTTTAAAAAGTAAAACAATTAATATATAAAATACATATAAAATGAAATTTAGAACTAGAATAGAAGATTATTCTAACCATTCTAAAATTGAGTGTTCGCATGATGAGAATCTGGTCTCATTCTTGTTTTCATTTTATTTAACTTTTACAAAATTTCGATAAAATAAACCGAATCCATTAATAATGAAAATGTTGGGGTTTTCGGGTTGGACATTTCCGTATTCCACTCTTAGCGGAGATATTGTAAGCTTTGAAAGCTAAAATCCTTACGGCTTTGCTTTTGAATTTATCCAAAATGCCTCATACCAATTGAGATACTAGTCCATCATTTTATAACCATAAATTCTTCTATGTCTTTTCGATGTGGAACATTTGTTTGACCCCTTCAACAATCTTCCCCTTTAAATAAAGGACCACGTACCTCCCCTCAAACGACCCGCTCTAACTAGAACATCGATCCAGTCTAGACTACTGGAGACGGGTCTGCTCTGTCTAGGCCATATTGCCTATCTCATCGAGACTTTGTCGTTCCTCCAAGGGTTCTTGCCTGTCCTACTATTTTCCGACACCGTGCACATTCATCAGGATTATGGCCTCCGACTCTGATACCGTTTGTTGGGGTTTTCGGGTTGGACACTTCCGTATTCCACTCTTTGTATGATATTATCTACTTTAACTCCAAAGAGTTGGCCTAGTGGTATAGGCTTGGGATTTAGAAGTATGCTCCTCTCTAGGGTTCGAACCCTCTAAGGTGCAAACAATTTATATGGGGCCATGTTCATACAGGGCGCAAAACTTTGGCTTTAAACGGGACCCCCGCAAGTGGGCGGTGGGATTGGTCCCCCGGAATTAGTCGATCATAGAATCGGATACCCGAGACTTCAAAAAAAAAAATGATATTATCCACTTTAGATTTGTCAAACCCGCACGACTTTACTTTTGAATTTTCTCAAAAGGTCTCATACAAATTGAAATACTAGTCCATCATTTTATAGTTAAAAATCCTTCGATGTATTTTTTGTACATTTGTTTGACCCCTTTTAAGAGAGAAAAACAAGTTAGAAGTATGATTACAAATGTACTGTGTTTTTTTCATCATGTAGCTAAAACAAGTCAACAAGTCTTAAACTAGCTAGGATAATTGATTTACATTTTTATTTTATTTTTTAATGTTATTAATTATTACTCCCTCCGTCCCACTATAAGTTTTTCACTTTTCTTTTTTGAATGTTCCACAATAAGTTTCTCTCATTCAATTTTTGGCAAATTATTTTCTCTCTCTCAATCACATATCACTTATACTTTTATCTATTATTTTATCATGCATATTCATCTCATACTCATCTATTATTTTCTCTCTCACCATCACATCACCTACACTATATCTATTATTTTATCATATTCTTAATCAAAACACCCAAAAGAAATGGGAAACTTATACCGGGACAGAGGGAGTAGTAGTTTTATTAAATAGTACTCCCTCCATTTCACTATGGACATGTTTGTTTTGGGATTTTGAAATCCGAATTTCAAAATCTAGTGGATTTCAAAATTCTAATGTTTTTTATGTTTTGTGTTTGTTTTGGAATTTATGTAGGGTAGGATTTAACTTTATAATATAGGATTATAGGTTTTATAGGTATTTATATAGGGTTTGTAGGTATTTATAGAGTTGACTTTTATAGGGTTATAGGGTAGAATTTTGAAATCCTGAATCAAAATCCCAAACTGTAACGGGGATGGAGTTTCGAAATCCCAAATCCGGATTTCCCATCCCAAAACAAACATGCCCTATAAGTTTTCCATTTTCCCTTTTTAGATGTTCCACAGTAAGTTTTTCATTCTATATTTGACAAATTATTTTCTCTCTCTCAATCAATTTTATCATAATTCATCTCATATTAATCTATTATTTTCCCTTTCACCATCATATCACTTATACTATATCTATTATTTTATCATATTTTTTAATCAAAACATAAAAAAAAAAAATGAAAAACTTATAACGGGACGGAGGGAGTATAATTTAATGACATTATTAATTGTTTCATTCAAATAAATAAGTTGTTATATACTAGTATAAGGTATTAATTGCACGAAATCAACCTCAAAAAATATAGTGATGGGTGAATAAAGGCCGTGTTCTAAAAGTGTAAGGTTTTTTTAATTAAAAAAAAAATCTAGCTTGATAATTTAGATATGACAGAACGATTCCATTTTTTTTTTTTTTTTGTAAGGATCGTCCCTGATAAAAAAGGGCAGTTTAATTTATACAATTAACAAGAAAAAAAATTGTGCATTAGAGACATACGACTTTTTCTCAATGAATAAAGTTGTACCTTGGTTTCAATTTAAATTGTCAAAAGCTAGTTGAAACTTATAAAATAACACATATTAAACATTCTAAGGGGCCGTTAATCACCAACTCTACTCAGAATAAATTATTACTAATTTTTTTATTTGGATTGCAAATTGACTCAATCTCGTTAATTATTTTTTTAATGCCCAAGATTTTAGATGCATGTGTATGCTGGAGAACAAGTGGCATTTGCACCATGCAAATTAATTACATGCGGTTCATACTTTCAACATATAAATTAATGCGTATATTTCGATCTCATTTTGGTTTAATCAGTAAAAAGTTTTTTCTTTAACCTTTGTTTTTCTATTTTTGCATACAACTACGGGGGTAAGTGAGTCGAGCCTATCGCGAGCTACTCGTGCTCGACTCGAAAAAAGATCGAAATCGACTCGAAGTTAATCGAGTCGAGTTTCGAGCTACTCGAGTAGCTACCGAGTTCGAGCTCATAGATACTCGGCTCGAAAGGCTCGCGAGCCTAATCGAACTTGAACAATATTTACTATTTTGCCATTAATATATAATTTATATTTATATACCAGTAATCGAGTCGAATCGAGCCGAGTCGAGCTCGAGTTTATTTTAGAAAAAAATATGTTTTAAAATTAATTTTAAAAATTATATAGGTAATCGAGTCGAGCTCGAGTTTATCGAGTCGAGCTCGATCTTCAAAATTTTAGGCTCGACCGACTCGAGTCGAGTTTCGAACTTCGAGTATAACAATCGAGTCGAGTTTCGAGCTCGGTACTACTCGACTCGTTTACACCCCTACATACAACACAGAAATACTAGATGCAAATTTTTTTGCAAGATACTCCGTACTACATAGGGTGGGGAAATATGATCAGCTTTTTGTACCAAAAAAAACACTAGTATACCGAAATATTAATAAAATAACAATTTTATAATATAATTTATAATATATATTATTTTAAAATTAAAATAACTTAAAACTATAAATCTTAAATAATTAAATTCGGAATAAAACGATACTTCAATATTTTCTGTATGAATTGATATACCGGTATTTTTCGATATGAAAAAATTAATATTGAAATTTTTTGATACGATATCGATATGAATTTTTTCAATATCGATATGGTTGGTATACCATAGCAAGCTAGTAAGTTGAAAGTTATAGGTTATATATAAAGGTTGATATATACACCCCACTAATACACCCTTTGTATTGATTTTTTTTTTTTGATCGGTAAAAGGTTTTATTATTATTGGGTACAAGGGATACCCGAAAAATTTAGTGTACAGAATATATCATAAGAAAGACGTAATAGCACTAACATTACACAATTTTCAGATCATGCACTTAATTGGGTCTAGCGCCCATGACCTGAAGGGTAGGTTGTTCCGATTGGGATATTTGATTGTGAACCAGCTCCATATTCTTGCTCTCATCTCCTCCTTGACTTTTGTGATCGAGAAGGTTTCATTCTTGAAGAGTACTGCGTTTCTTCATTTCCACATCAGCCAAACCACACAAAGTCATATACAAGTCGCTATCCTTTTCCCATTTTTACACATTATCATACCCCCAAAGCCTAGGAAGTTGTCCAGGATGTTGAACGGGAGTGTTGACGGGGACTTGAGCCACGACAGACATTCCATCCACACTTGGTATGCTTGGGGGCATTCCAGAAAGATGTGTCTTTCGGTTTCCTCACTTTCGCCACAGAGTACGCACCTTAGATCGTCATTCTGGTTGAAGATGTTTCTTCTTCTGAGGTTGGATCGAGTTGGTAGTCTACCCCATAGCAATCTCCATGCGTGAGCTTTGACTTTCGATGGTGCGAAATTCTTTCATATGAGCTTGAACCCTTGCAACAGCTTGTCTTCTGGTTGAGTGTCTTGGTTTTGGTTGAATAAGGTTGAGTACATCTCTTTTGTGGAGAAAACCCCTGTCTTCGATGCTTTTCATTTCCATGAGTCTTCAATTCCTGCTTTTAGTTTGAACCTGTCCAATATAGATAAGAGATCGTTAAGAGATGATTGTTCCCTATCAAAGAGTGCCCTTCTCCATCTCCAGGTCCACCTCCAAGTATTCCCTTCCCAAACTCTCATTTCCCCTACAGATTTCCCTTTGTCTATGCTAATTAAGTATAATCTTCTAAACATATCCTTCAGAGTACCTTCCCCCATCCCGTTTTCCTCCCAAAAGAGTGACCTTTTCCCATCCCCTAGGACCTTAGTCAAATTTCCATGAAACCAACCCCCGTTACTCTCACCTATCACCTTAAGAATATCCCTCCACCACAGAGACACCCTCCCCTCCCTTCCTGTTGGGAAGAGGCCAAAACCATCTCCCCATGCTACTCCATATCTAGATTTTAACACCCTTACCCACAGACTATTCCTCTCATTTATAAATTTCCAGCCCCATTTCCCCAGTAATGTTTCATTGAAAATCCTAATATCTCTTACCCCTAGCCCCCCTAAATGTTTCATGTTACATATTCTTTTCCAGTCAATCCATGCCACTCTCTTACCATTGCTCCCAACCCCCAGAGAAAATTACGTTATAGGCTCACAATCTCACTCAAGGTTTTCTTTGGTATACGGTATAAAGACAGATAGTATGTCGGAATAGAAGAGATAACCGAGTTCAATAGTGTGATCCTGCCCCCCATCGAGATCTTCTTGTCGTCCCATCTTGTTAGTCTATTCCTTATTTTCTCCACTATCGGGGCCCACTCCAGTGCTTTCCTGTGGTTTAATCCCACTCTCATTCCCAAGTATGTGAAGGGAATGGTGTCTACTTTGCATCCAAGGATTTCTGCCATTTCATTGAGAGTGTTACCTTCCACGTTAACTCCAATAATCGAGCACTTGTTGAAGTTGATTTTCAATCCGGACATCCGTTCCATGTTCCTCAGCACCCGACGCATAACCCAGGCATTCTCCAAGCTCGCTTCTCCCATTAGGATTGTGTCATCCGCGAACTGTAGGTGTGAGACTTTAATTTTTTCCGGTCCAATTTCTGCCGCTTTGTACAGGTCTACTTCAGTTGCTTTCTCCATGA
Organism: Galeopsis tetrahit; assembly: GCA_963675135.1. Taxonomy (NCBI): domain Eukaryota; kingdom Viridiplantae; phylum Streptophyta; class Magnoliopsida; order Lamiales; family Lamiaceae; genus Galeopsis; species Galeopsis tetrahit. Next base: position 76,942,974 of record OY776123.1, read on the forward strand.
GGATGCTCAGTCCTTCTGCAGCGATCAGGAAGAGGAAAGGAGATAGGGGGTCTCCTTGTTTTAACCCCCTCTCGAGTTTGAATTCTCCAGATGGGCTTCCGTTGACAAGGACCGTCGCGGAGGCTGTCTTCACACATTCCATCACCCACATCCTCCATTTGGGATTGAAGTTGAGTCTCTCCATCATGACATCCAAATAGCCCCAGTCAACCGAGTCGTAGGCTTTTGCAAAGTCAATTTTTAGGAAAGCTCGTACCACTCTCTCCCGTTTTGCTTCATCGACTGCTTCGTTTAACACAACCACACTGTCTAGGATGTTCCTTTTTTCAACAAAGGCAGATTGGGCCTCCGATATGATGGAGGGTAAGACTTTGTCGAGCCTTTTTACCAGGATTTTTGCTATGATATTGTAGATTCCCCCTACCAGTGAGATTGGCCTGAAGTCGTTCAAGTCCGTACTAACTTCCTTTTTACACCCTTTGTATTGATAAATATATACACCCCTGCTCTGTATTTATTGTAGATTAATTAATTAGACCGTTATTAGCCGTTAACAGCTCCTTAGCATTTAAAGAGCTTAAACTCTTTTCCATTGTATTCATTCATCATCTTCTCCTTTTTTTTTCAATTTGTAAAACTTCCAAGCTTTTGCTTCAATATGGAATTCCTTTCTTCAATTCAATATTATATAACCTTGAGCTCGTTTGACACTAGAAATTCTTGAGCTCAATCTAATTCGCTAGATCGAGTAATTAAATATGGCTTTCAAACTCATAATCTTATTATATATTTTTACATTACTGAAAATACGTTGATGTAATAACTTCAAGGAGTTGGCCTGATGTGTAGGCTTGAAACTTAGGAGTAGGTCTCAAATTCGAATCCTCGTTGATGTAATATTAGACGATTGTGAGATGATTTCAAGTTTCAATCAAGTCATCACTCAATTTAAAATTTTCTTTTAATTAATCGATAAAAAAAAGTGTGTATATTTAGCCAACATGCTTATCTTTTATTCTAGAAATAATTCCTTCACCAGCTCTCCTAAAAAAAAAAGTCATAATTAGATTGGTCTTGTTTGCTGATGTATGAAATATTCAGTTTCTAGAGAGAGATTCCAACCTTGAGAGAAAGACAAGCAGAAACATGTTTTCTTCTTAGAAGTCAATTTGATTGTTATTTTATTACCATCTTTTTGAAATCGTGATTGCTTTCTCCTTGTAATATCTATCAAAAGTATTATCGTAGGGAACTAAGGTCAATGAATGGGGTTCCCCTTTAAGGGATTTTTTTAATTTTTTAAAGAATGTTACGAATTATTTTCTCACTAACTATTTTGTATTTTAATTCAACCTTTTTTGTCTTTAATCAATTAGAAAATTTATCCCAAGTTGGTAGCTTTTAGGGTGACTTAAAGTAACATTATTGTTTAGTGCGTAATCAACGACTTATTAAATCCAATATTAATTGAAATTTCAACGCAATTAGGATTGACATGACACTAGATATTTTATTATCCTGTTTTATCTCGACGTACTCTCGAGCTAATATATATACCATATAAATTAGTGAATAGTACTCCCTCCACTTTTTTAATAAGTGTCTTTTTAACAAATTAAGATTATAAATTATGATTTATATTACTCTTTATTAATTATAACTAATTTTTATATAAAAATTTTATTTTATAAAGAATGTGGTCAATAGCTAGTATTCATAAACTAAATTAATTATGGTATAAATAATATTTATGGAATTTATATAAGGGTAAAGTAGTCAAAATTAAAGAAAAAATTAAAGAAAAAAACTCAGAATGACACTTATTTTAAAATTAGTTAAAAAGTTAAAGTGACACTTATTAAAAAATGGAGGAAGTTTAGTTTAGCAAATATATATACTCCCTCCGTTCTTTATTAAGTGTCACTTTGACTTTTTAATTAATTTTAAAATAAGTGTCATTCTAGAGTTTTTTCTTTAATTTTGACTATTTTACCCTTATTCATTTACCATAAATATTTTTCATAATTAAATTCCACAAAAATTGTTTATACCAAAATTAATTTGATTTATTAATACTAGCTACATTCTTGACCACATTCTTTATCAAACAAAATTTCTATATTAAAATTAGTATAATTAATGAAGGGTAATATAGACCATAATTTATAATCTTAATTTGTTGAAAAAAGCCAAAATATGACACTTATTAAAAAAAAATGGAGGGAGTAGTTAATTTGAGGGTTAATTGCATCAATATTCGCCATCTTATATCAGTTACAATATATTTTAAAAAAAATTTAATACACAAGTTAATTATTTATTACAATTTGATGTACCAAACAAATTTTCGATATAACAACTTTTCGACCGACATTTTTAACATTTTAGAGATAAGAAACTAAATGATAATCAAACTGTAACATCATTTTTATTTACGTTAAAATTTAATCCGGTGCATGGAATTGCAATAAAAAATTAATTCATATATTAAATTACATTTTTTTTAAAATAAAAACTACACCTGTAATTGATAAACACCTTTAGAACATATTTGTTTTGGGACTCACACGTCATGACGTGGGACGTAACGTCCCCATCTTATTCTAGTTCGGAATTTCACATCTGGATTTCAACATCCAATTACATCCACCCTTAAAAATATTTATATATTTATATATTTTACTATTATAATAATACAACATCACCTACTCTTACTAATTAATTTAACATAAAGTTATATAAAATAATACAACATCACACACTCTTACACAATTGATTTGACATAAAGTTACATCTCATCCTACTCAACATCCCAAAATAAACATACACAATCACTATTCATCAGAATTTCTTCATCCAGAATTTCTCCATCCCCATCTCCCCCATCCCACATAATCCCAAAACAAACATGCCCTTAAGGTTGTATATTTTTTATGCAGGTCATGAAAAAAAAAAAAGGGTATATAATGTAATTAAAAAAAAACTCACTTTCTTAAAAATTTATATATCTTACTTATTTAAAAGCACAGTACGTAATAAATAGAATAAACATTCGAAAAAAAAAGAGAAAATTTATAAAAAAAGGCCATTTAGGCACCTAGCTTCTTAAATAAAGACAACTTTTATAATCTTTTTAAAAAATGACAAAAACGCATGTTAATAACCCATTATACCCTTATATTTAAATATGAAATTAATTTATTAATTTAATAATTAAATAACAAGTCTTCATCTTCCTTATTTGTCGCCATAGATTTTTGGTTAATTTATTAATTTAATAATTAAAGAACGGGTTTCTTGGCCGGAAAACTCAAATCTTCAAGTTTTTTGGTTAATCCATGATGAATCAAACATAATCCCGCTGCATCTACAAACGATTGGCCATAGATTTCAGATTGGTGAAGCAACAATCCTCGATTTCCTCTTGAAATCGAGGGATCTTTTTCTTCTTTTAGTTTCTGTTTCAGTTTTGGGTGACCCCTCACGCCCAAAAACTGATTTCCGATGATTCTCAAAGTTTCTGCTGCTTAGAGGCTTGTTCCTCTCTTTCAACGACGGCCATGGCTATAAGGTCTCGTCTCCTTTGCTCTTCCATAATTGTTTCCTCGATCTGTTCTTTCGACTGCACATGATCAAGAGACTTTCCACGCGATCGTTTCTTTATATTCCTAGGGGATTCAAACTTCACCGATTTCTTCATTATGGATGACGGACGCGAAGCCGCCGGAGATACAGTAGAAACTTTTAATTCCAAGGGTCAGATGAAGAGTTTTGCCAAGGGTATGATTATTAATTCCACACGTACACACATAATTTGCAAATAATTTAGGATTTTTTGAGATGATTTTAATTTAGGTTCAATTTTGCTCTGTTTTCGTGAAATTGTGATGATTTACGTGCGTGTTGCTGAAATGTAGTTCATGATTATTTGTTATTGGTTTGGTCAAGGGATAATGCAGATCTTATTTTGCATATGTATACGTATTTCTGCATAATCACATTCTAATATGAAGACACCGTACTATTTTTTCTGCATTATTCATTTTATTATGCAGTTTTAGATTTCATTGTTCTGCATTACTCATTTTATTATGCAGTTTTAGATTTCATTGTTCTGCATTATTCATTTTATTATGCAGATTTAGATTTTATATTAATTTTCCAACCATGGTCTAGGGAACAAAATGTTCTTCTCACTTCTCACTTCGTCTTCTTCCGTACTTCACGGTTTCCTTTCTTTACAAATTGAAAAACCCCAAAATTCTGCACAAAATTTACAAAGTTTGACCGGAGTTGTTGATAGAGTTTAATTTTAGGAAGTTTTAATTAATTGCGTAATTCGGGGGGCTTTAATGAGCTGATAGAACTTTAGTACCAAACCTGTTTTTCTTCTCATTTAATTTTAGGAAGGTTTTTCTTAATTGCGTAATTCTCGGAATTAATGAGCTGATAGAGTCAGCTTTAAATTTCAAACATTTAAATAATTTCTCCATATTAATTCCGAATTTATGTATTAAGGGCATGATGGTACATTTATGTGCCATTTTGTCCTTATTCTGAAACTATTTTGAATCATGTCTTTATTTAAAAAAACACTAAGTGAAATGACCTTTTATGTGAAATTCCCGAATACATAAATCAACTACCCCTATTTCCAAAAAAAAAAAAAAAAAAAACCATCTTTAATTCTGAAGGAAGGTTAATAATTGATCTGATTCATCCGGATTAGCGTCAAGAAGTATCCGAGTGCCGAATGAGTATATAGAAAAATGAAGAGCAACCCAGTATGTTTTCAACGGAAATTGAACCTATATAGAAATGTGAGTGTGAACCTTAAAACTATAATATCAATGTATCAAGGTCACCGCCTTCTAACATTTTTTTTTTTTGTTTGTTTATTGTGTATCTTGATCAATTTTAATCGTTTCTTTGTAAATTTTTATATGAAGCAATGTGTCTTCGAGTATTCCTTGATCATTTCTTTAAAAAAAAAGAATGAATTTCTCTAATTCTATGAACTTTTTAAGAATACATTTTTTTGTACATCATTAAAAGAAGTCGGATTGACCCTATCATTTTATAAATATTACTAATATTTTTTAACTAATTTATTGTATAATTAAAATCATATAATTAATAAAAAAAATGTGAGATAACCATCTCACAAAATTCACATATTAATTATGCAAAAGAAAAACAAAAACAAAAACAAAACAGGTTAGTGTATAATTTATAGCTAGATTGGTAGGCATCACAAGTGAGAATTTCTAGTATATATAAAAACACAACAAAAGATAAAAACTTATTACGTGATGAATGTGTATATAAGGTGTCAAGTGTCAACCCAATTATATTTTAAATAAAAATATGATCAAAATACTAAAATAAAAGCTCAATCTCATGTATGAGACGCTCAAAATTGTCAAAAAGTATACTCATACGTGAGATCTCTAATTTATATCAAGTGAGTGATCATACTACATCTAACAGGATTATCAAAAAAAAAAAAGTTAAATATTTAATTGACCGATTTAATAAAATCAATAAAATTTTCCTCGATTTCTAAATTATTATTTTTTTAAAAGAAAGAAAAAGAATTAGCTTTACTAATTAAAGGCTAGGCAAAATTATGAAAATTGAAGTAGAAAAACATGACTATGGACCATGGACGAAAATATCTGGAAATTTTCCCGATATATCTTCGATATATCCATTTTTTCGGTTACCGATATCGATATTGAGAAGCTATTTCAAAGGAAAGGATAAAAATAGATGGATTTCAGATGACATGAATTTAAAAATAGATGGATTTCAAATCAAATACCTTAGGGCATGTTTGTTTTGGGATTTTGAGGATTTTGAAATCCGGATTTCAAAATCCAGTGGATTTCAAAATCTTAATGTTTTTTGTGTTTGTTTTGGGATTTATGTAGGGTAGGATTTAACTTTATAGTATAGGATTATAGGTTTTATAGGTGGTTTGTAGGTATTTATAGGGTTGACTTTTATAGGATTTATAGGTAATTATAGGGTAGGATTTTGAAATCTTGAATCAAAATCCCAAACTCCACCCCCGTTACAGTTTGGGATTTTGATTCAGGATTTCAAAATCCTACCCTATAACACTATAAAAGTCAACTCTATAAATACCTATAAACCCTATATAAATACCTATAAAACCTATAATCCTATACTATAAAGTTAAATCATACCCTACATAAATCTCAAAACAAACACAAAACATAAAAAGCATTAGGATTTTGAAATCCACTAGATTTTGAAATCCGGATTTCAAAATCCTCCAAATCCCAAAATAAACATGCCCTTAGGGCATGTTTGTTTTGGGATGGGAAATCCGGATTTGGGATTTCGAAACTTCACCCCGTTACAGTTTGGGATTTTGATTCAGGATTTCAAAAACCAACCCTATAATCCTATAAAAGTCAACTCTATAAATACCTACAAACCCTATATAAATACCTATAAAACCTACTCCGTATAATTCTATACTATAAAGTTAAATCCTACCCTACATAAATCCCAAAACAAACACAAAACATAAAATGTATTAGGATTTTGAAATCCACTAGATTTTGAAATCTGGATTTCAAAATCCTCAAAATCCCAAAACAAACATGCCCTTAGGTTGTGTTTGGATGAGGGGATTTGATTTGAGGAGGTATTTCAAATAAAATGATTTAAAAATAGATGAATTTCAAATGACATGGTTTTATTGAGAATTTAAAATTCTCTCAATTTTAACTACATAGTGTAGTGTGTAAGTAAAAATTTAAGTATTTGAAATTCATTCATAATCCAAACGAGTGAAGTGAATTTGGATGGTGGATTTAAAATTCATACATCAAATCTCTCAATCCAAATGGAGCCTAAAGGTATTGTGGGGTCCATTGTGAATAAAGTGATTGTTTGTAAATAAAGTTAATGACAATTTGAGTAATAAAGTGATGATTGAAATAAAGTTACGTGACTACATTTTGTAGACGGAGAATATAAAGTAAATGGAGTATTTTTTATATTTATTTTGACTTTTTATTAAATTTTTTAGTTTAATACTTTTAATAGTTAGTGGGTGTTTGCAAGCACTAGTATGTGCTTAAAAGCACTTCTTTTTTAAAATATAATCACTTTTGGAGTGTTTGACAACACAACTAAGTGATTAAATTAAGTAGTTTAAAGTGATTTTGTTGAAGCACCCCTCCACCCACTTTTAATAGCTTCTATGTGCTTCTCATCATTGTAGTAACCAATTTTACATTTTTGCCCTCACAATTTAAATAATATTTTTTGTTTACCCATTACTTATTCAAATGTAATAAGGGTATTTTTGTAAAATTATAAAGAAGCTATTTGTTTTGCAAACATCACAACATATACAAAATTGATTAAAAGTGCTTAATTTTAAAACACTATCCACTTTCAAATTTATTTCAAAAATCAATTTTAATCACTTTGAATCAATCACTATTGTTTGCAAACACACCCTTAATCTAGTATAAAAAAATGCCACTTCCGAGTTCCGAGTCTGGCTGGATCGATACTTTTGGGGCAATGACGCAGCTAGTCAGGTTCTAACCGAGGCGCGTCTATTCCTGGTTGAAAACTTTAGTCACTATATTAATAACCTAACTTACTCTCTTCTACATGTTGTTCGGGTTAGTCAATTAATTCAAATGGGGTGAAATTGATGGTTATATTTTGGACGTAAATTTTAATATTTTAAGTTTCATTTTTTAGCAAATTAATTCACATTTATTAACAATTATCCATATTTTTATATACAATTACATCCATTTTCACCTATTTAGAAATCCGATCAAAGTGGAATTAATTAAATGAAATATATGGGTGATTCCAAACATATTTCATTAGACTATTTAATTCCAAGAACTGATGAAGCCATTTTTTTATTTTTGAATAAAGAGAAAAATTCACTTATAAAATGTATCCGTCATAAAATCACTTATAAAATTTAGTTTTAACACTTTACTGGATTTACTTTTATTTTATAATGTTATAGATCAAGAGAAGAATAAAAATTGGGTTAAAATTTTTTAATCCTGAGGACTAGTGACTTGTTACGTATTTTACACTTTTCAAAGTAACAATACGAGTCCCACAAGCGTATGGATTCGATTGGAGTATGCAGGCACGGTCAAGTAATTTTCATTCCAAAGACCTAGTTAAGTGAATGTGAATCCCTAAAACTACAAGTTGTCATGCTATTGTAATAACGAAACAAGTTTATTTTTAGATTTTTTGGAATTAAAGCATAAACTATTAAAGAAACACCAATAACATGTAAATGAACTAAGTGATCAAGACTAATTAATGACAAGAGCAAGGATGAAACTAAATAAAACTATAACAAGAAGAACAATAGTATCAAATGACAAGGAAAATAACGTAAATATAAACTTTCGTGTGAAAGTGCAGAGGGAGAGAGTATTGCCTCGGGTGCTTCCGTTTTCGAGGTGATTTAATGAACCAATTACAAAAATTGAACCTAAGGTTTCGGATTAAGCTAAAGACTATCACGTATATGTGTAGACCAATCCCTCGTGAGGCTTAGGTGAACACGTGTATTAATTAGCAATTATAGGATCTAATCAGTACCATAAACTCCTAGGATAGTGACCCGTAAACACGTTCAGCACGGTTATTAATGTTTACGGTTCGCCCTCCCACCAATCTAATAGACGACCTCTAATGGATTAGTGTCTAGCGTTGTCTATCTAAGCAATTAACCCTCTCTCAGTTAACCTTATCACTATGTTAATTCAAATTAATTAACTCAAGCTCACATTCACACCCCAAATTATGCTATCCAACTTTCGTTGCAATAAACACAATCAACAATGCTAGCTAATAGGGTGGATTAACCAATTGAATCATGCAAAACACAACACTGGAAACATTAACATCCAAAACCTTGGTTAATTGAACAATTAATCCTTAATTTCACCAAATACCATCAAAACATTCACACTCAAGGCAATTAAAGTTTAGCCCATGGTTCTAAGATAGAATCTCATGGCTATAACACAAAATATAATGAAACTCATAGCTAATAAGCAAAGAAATTAAATTAACAATGAAATACCAAAATTAAACTTGTGAATTATTAGGATAAAAGTCACCTTGATTGTGGAATTTAGCTACAAACTTGAAGTACTTACAAAATTCAATGGTAATCTTCACTTGAAATGTAAATAAAAGCTATGAATTTAAATGTCAAAACCTAAGAACACCATCAACTATGTGTGAAGAACTCTTGCCAAAAGTGGGATCTCCCTTAAAAAATTTGATAAAATGTCTTTTTATATGCAGCAAGAAGTCTTTAGGTCGAAATTTGTAAGTTGGCCCCTCGAATTTGACGAAATGAGGCAAATACCCTTGAAATGAGTTTCACCCGGGCGGGGCGTGTGATGACGTTCCAAATGTGGCCGGGTCGAGTCACCCGGGCCGGGTGAACTCACCCAATCACAGGCTGAAAAAATGAGTTATGTACTGGTCGACGCTGGGTGATCTCACCCGGGCAAAGGCAGTCGCTCGTGACTCTTCTGGGCTAGGCCGGGTGGTGTCACCCTGGCAGGGTGGATTCACTTGGCCAAAGGCAGCCTTCTCTGATTTTGGTTCTTCCTCTTTTTGTTTCTCTTCCAGTTTCTTTCAAAACTCATCGTACGAGCTCATAGACCTCGTCCCTTTCCTGATCAAGTGTGTATATCAATGATGATTGACCACTCGTTTCTTGCGATTTATACCCCCAATTCACTTCAAATTCCTACAAAAACAACTCAACCAATTTAAACTTATATGTGTGAAAATGCATGCAAACTAATCAATTTTAATACCTAAACACATGAAATCTTGAGCAATTTACACACAAATCAACTAGTTTAGAAAAATAAATCTTTCATCTTTGTACTAAAATTAAAGTAGAAAGATAAATAATATAATTATTTGTAGAATAAAAAATAAATAAAATGGAACATTTCAAAGAAGGCTGGCGACAAAAGGAGAATGCTTGTAATTTCTTGGATTTTTGGTGCATCATTTCGTCCATACATTTAAATAATTGGAAACCCCAAAAAGCAAAGCACTTTAATAATCCATTTTGAGAGAAATTGTGGCAAAAGTTTTTGTCAGGTTGTATATACAATAATATTAGCACTAAACTAATCCAAATTAATCTCTCTGTGTGTGAGAGAGGGTAAGACTTTTTGTAAGTATCACATCATCATCGATCATTATTTTCCTAACTATAAATTAAGGTCTTCCCTTCTGACATTTTTCCTCAGCAAGCAGTCAATAATAATTAATTAAGAAAACAATTAAGTTTGAAGAATTAAGGATGGGAAGAGCACCATGCTGCGACAAAGCCAATGTGAAGAAGGGACCTTGGTCTCCTGAAGAAGATGAAAAACTCAAGACTTATATTCAACAAAATGGCACTGGTGGAAATTGGATTGCTCTTCCTCAGAAAATGGGTACATATATATAATTAAATTATAATGTGACATATATGATTGAATTATTAATTATGATGAATTAATGATGGAAATAGGGCTTAGGAGATGTGGGAAGAGCTGCAGACTGAGATGGCTGAATTACCTGAGGCCTAATCTCAAACATGGCGGATTTACGGAACAAGAAGATAACATTATTTGCAGCCTCTATATCAGTATAGGCAGCAGGTTATATATTAATTTATCTACCTCTTTGTTTTCTAATTAATATTCCCATTAAATGTCACTCATGCTTTATTTCAAAACACATGCATGTTGATATTTGTAATGAATACTCTGTAGGTGGTCTATAATCGCAGCTCAGCTCCCTGGACGAACAGATAACGACATCAAGAATTACTGGAACACGAGGCTGAAGAAAAAACTTATGCGCGGAATTACACGCAACTCTGCAAATTCAACTGCAGGAACAGGACAAGAATTATTATTGAGCAATTCAGCTCTTGAGAGACTTGCTTTCTCATCATCATATTATAACAACATGAATAATCCATCTCTTTTCAATCCACTTCAACAACCTGATAATTTGATCAAACAGGAGGAGCCTATGAATTCTTTTCCCATTACAGATATTATGGGGGATAAAGCTTCGGATTCGGCTGAAATTGATGATCTACTTAACAACACCTCTTCTCTTACAACAGGGATTAATCCTCAACTTGATTGTTTTAAGGGTATGGAATTGGAAGGTGCATGGACGTGGTCTATTGATGAATTTGACACGTCGCCAACTTCTTGGGATTCAGCTGCTGCAACTATGAAGCTTCATCAATCACAAGATATGATCATGTATCCCAATCTTGGTATATATGGTTATAGTATGCAGTGATATCACATGCAATTTGTTGCTACATATATAAAAGAGGCCAGGCCAGGCCAGATCAGGAATTTCATCTAATGTTGTAAATTTTGTGAATAAAATGTAGTAATTTAATGCTTTTATCATCATTTGCCAATAAATATGTACTTTGTGTAAGACCGTGCGAGACTTTATCACTTTTTAATGTAAATTGTATCACTTTTCAAACATTTACCTTAACGATATCATATAATTAACAATATACATCATAAATACAGGGGAGAACAATTTCATGCAAAGATACAAACTTTATCAACTAAAATGCAATCTCATCATTCTAAACTATTCTACAGAATATACAAAATTTATATTTAGCGTCTTTATTACCCCTGCAACCGTTGCATGGAATGAAGGTAGATGGCACAACGCTTGGATCAAAGAAAACTCCAAGGCTGGTCATAAAAGACTTTTGCTGAAGATATCTACAAGTTGAAGATGTGAAGGAACAAACTGTGTAAACAATTTTCCTAAATAGACGAACTCCCGAATGAAGTGACAGTCAATGTCAACATGTTTCGCTCTCTTGTATGCAATATAATTTTGGCCTCTTACTGTCACAAAGAAGCAGGGGATGACCTGGAGGCAAAACCTTAAGCTCCTGAAGTAAATTAGATAGCCAAACCAGCTCATGTTCAACGGAGCACGTGCAAAGGTATTGTGGGACATTCCATATTAAAAAAAAAAATTGAAAAAGTTATTGTGAAACGGAGTGAGTATAATATTTTATAGGCTACTCATGAGTTCATACGTATATACTCACTTCCTTCTTTGACATTTTCCAATGTGGACAAAAACTTTTTGATTTTTCCCTTTGGTTACCATAATTTTTTTTAAATCATTTCTCATTCAGTCCAACACCAAAATGAGCGAATAAGATATCGATATTGAATCGAAACTCTCTTCGATGCACATTTTCCAACATTTCGTACATCAGTTGTATGGATTGGTCTTGTATAGAATCAATTCTATACAAGGAATTGAGTCAATGGTTAGAGTGCAAACAATTTCTATGGGACCATGTCCATACATAGCGCAAAGTTCTGGCTTTAAACGGGACCCTGCAAGTAGGCGGTGGGATTGATCTCCCGTGATTAGTCGGTCATAGAATCGGATACCCGAGACTTAAAAAAAAAAAACAGTCAATGGTTGACCGTTGACTAGGTCAACTTTTTTTTTTTTTTTGTAAATTTTTTTTTTCGAAAATGTTTGTGTTGAAAAGTGTAAGTCAATATTACTAAAAAGTGTAACACATTTTTTATTAAAAAGTGTAAGTCACTATAATTGAAAAGTGCAATACAATTTTTAATGAAAAGTGTAAGTCATTATAACTAGAAAGTGCAAGTTAGTATAACTGAAAAGTGCAATACAATATTATTAAAAAGGGCATGTCAGTATAACTGAAAAATGCAACACAATATTTTTAATGAAAAGTGTAAGTTATTATAACTGAAAAGTGCAACACAATTTTACTGAAAAGTGCATGTCTATATAACTAAATTGTGCAATATAACATTACAAAAAAATGTGCGTTGTAGAATAGAAGGACTCTCCAAAGTGAGAGTCAAAGACTTGTATTAGAGTATTTATAAGAGAGGTTACAAGAGAGTAGTTACAACTAACAAGAGCTTTATAACTACCAAGATAAACTACCCTAATACTACTTAACTACTTGATATTCCCCCTCAAGCGAAGCGGGAGCGAAGAGACGTTGAGCTTGTGTCGAAAGAACTCAAAAAGAGGACGAGCAAGGCTCTTTGTAAAGATGTCTGCCAATTGGTATTGAGAAGGCACGAACTGAGTAACTAGGCGACCAGTGGTGACGAGCTCTCGAACAAAATGATAGTCTATGTCAATATGTTTTGCTCGCTTGTGAGCGACTGGATTTTGAGAGAGAAAAATGGCGCTCTTGTTGTCGCAGAGTAGAGTAGGCGTAGTGGTGGGAAGAGCTTTAAGCTCCTTCAGTAGCGAGCAGATCCAGACAATTTTTGATGAAGTGGTCGCCATGGCTCGATATTCGGACTCACAGCTCGATCTGGAGACCGTAGGTTGTTTCTTAGCCGCCCAAGAGACAAGGTTGGTGCCAAAAAATATAGCATATCCAAAAGTGGAACGCCGAGTGTCAAGGCATCGAGCCCAGTCGGCATCTGAGTATGCGAGCAGAGTTGGGCGACCAGGAGAGAAGGTAAGGCCGAGATGAGAAGTCCCCTTAACATAGCGAAGAATACGCTTGACAGCTTGAAAATGGTCGATTGTTGGTTTTGCTTGAAATTGACTAACAGTATTGACCGCAAAGGCGAGATCGGGACGAGTAATGGAGAGATATTGGAGGGCGCCGACCAGTGATCTGAACAAGGTAGGATCGGAGAAGGGAGTACCATCTAGGCGAAGAAGGTCAGAGGTGGAAAGCGGAGTTGCAACAGGCTTACAATCGGTCATTTCGGCACGAGTGAGGATGTCGGCCGCATACTTGGATTGGCCGAGGAAGAGGCCGCTATCAGTGTAGGTGACCTCAAGTCCAAGGAAGTATGTTAGTCGACCAAGATCCTTGATGGCAAACTCCTTATTGATCCTGGAAATAAGACGAGTACTGAAAGTATGATCATTGCCAGTGATTATAATATCGTCAACATAGACGAGGAGAAAAAGAGAAGTACGACCTGACATATAGATGAATAAGGAGGTGTCTGACTTGCTTTCAACAAAACCAAGGGCGAGAAGAAAGTCGCAAAAGCGTTGAAACCAGGCGCGAGGAGCTTGCTTCAGGCCATATAGAGCTTTGTTGAGTTTGCAAACGTGAAGGATCAACAAAACCAGGCGGTTGTTTCATGTAGATGGGTTTGTCTAAAAGACCATGAAGGAAGGCGTTGTTGACGTCCAGTTGATGGAGCGACCAGTTATTCATGACGGCAAGAGAGAGAATAACACGAACAGTAGAGGACTTAACGACCGGGCTGAAGGTGTGATCATAGTCGAAACCAGGAATTTGAGTGTAGCCTTGGGCGACCAGCCGAGCTTTGTGACGATCAATGGAGCCATCAGCAAGAAACTTTGTTCGATAGACCCATTTGGAGCCAACAATGTTCGCGTTGGGGGGAGGAGGAACCAAGTCCCAAGTTTTGTTTTTGTGAAGAGCCTTGAGCTCCTCGTCCATGGCGGTCAGCCAGTGTTGTTGTTTTGCCGCCGAGGAGAAACCTTTGGGTTCAGGAGAGGAATGAATGGCAGTGAGCAAGGATGTGGTGGTGATAAGAGAGGAATCAAAGGGATGTTTGGTTTTAAAGATGCCATCCTGAGATCTTGTTCGCATGCCATGAGTTGGTGGAGGGCGAGCAGCAGGAGGAGGGCGAGCAGTTGGGTGGATGGACGGAGGCGTAATGTCAGGCTGAAGACATAGCGAGCAGGGAGATTCAGGGGAATCATTGGGGCGACCAGGCATAGAGGGAGAAGAAGAGAGCGGCAAGGGAAGAGAGCTATCAAAAGTAACAACATCGAGAGAAGAGGAATCGGAGTATGGTCCACTTGTAGCAAAGGGAAAAAGAGACTCATCAAAGCGAGCATGCCGAGAAATGTACATGCGCTGCGAGCAGGGTTCAAAACAACAGAACCCCTTATGACGAGAACTGTATCCAAGAAAGACGCAAGGAATACTGCGAGGAGAGAATTTGTTAGTAGTATATGGACGAAGACAAGGATAAACACAACATCCAAAGACACGGAGATTATCATATAGAGGAGGAGTAGATAGAAGCATCTCATAAGGGGATTTGGAGTTAAGAACAGGAGAAGGTAATCGATTGATAAGATAGACGGCCGTGCAAAAAGCCTCAACCCAAAAGGTAGTCGGAACAGCAGATGAAAACAGTAAAGCAAGCCCCATTTCAGTAATATGGCGATGTTTTCTCTCTGCTCGGCCATTTTGGGCCAGAGTGTAGGGGCATGACATAGTATGTATAATTTCGGAAGAGAGAAAAATGTCACGGAGTTTATGGTTGGTGAATTCAGTCCCACCATCCGATTGAAATCGTGTTATCTTACGATCAAATTGGTTTTCAACCAAACTTTTAAAGTTAACAAATGTGGAGACAAAATCAGATTTTTGACGAAGGGGATAGAACCAAGTAAATCGAGAATAATCATCAATGAACAAAGCATAATAACGAAAACCATCATGAGATTTAACAGGTGAGGGACCCCATAAGTCACAGTGAATAATGTCAAGAACATAAGAAGCACGTTTTGAGTTTAGAGAGAAAGAAAGCCGAGTACTCTTAGATTTTTGACATGCCGAGCAAATAACAGGCCGAGGAAGCAAAGAAGTGGTGGAAATATGTCCTTTTCGTTTAAGTACATTTACAACATCAAAAGCAACATGCCCTAATCTACTATGCCATATTTCAAAGGAACTATGGTTCGAGCGAGCACGTAAAGAGGTAGCAAAGCCAGAGTGACATTTTTTCAAAACATATAAACCATGATCAAGTCTGCCGTGAGCAAGAGTCAAGCTTGTAGTCCGATTCTGAATTTCAAACGAATTGTTAGAAAAGATAAGACGAACAGGAAAGTCATTGGTCAATTTGCTTACAGAGAGAAGATTTTTCGTAATGGAAGGAACGACAAGAACATTTGAGAAAGATAAGTCAGAATTATAGAGATGAGTACCAGTGTGAGTAATTGGAAGGATATTACCATTTGCGACGACGACTCTATCAGAACCGGTGTAGGGCGAGCACGAATCAAGAGCAGCTGAGGAGGGAACCATGTGCGAGGAGGCCCCAGTATCAACATACCAGTCCGAGAGATTAGCGAGGCGAGCAGAATCATTGCGAGGAAAAGAGCCAACGGTGTTCGCCTGGCGAGGAGAAGAGGATTCATAGCGCTGGGGACAGGTTGGAGCATAATGGTCGTCAAATCTGCAGATCTGGCAGCTAGGAGACGATCGAGCACGACCTCGCCCACGTCCTGCATAGCCGCGAGTAGGAGGGCGACCACGACCAAATTGCTGGCGAGCAGGAGGTCGGCCTAACACGGAAGACGCCGAGGAGCGAGCAAGAAAAGCAGGCGACTGCGACGAAGTATAAGGGGTTTCAAGACTACGAGTGAAGAGGTCGTGAGATTCGGCCTTGGCGAGCAGATCTGAAAACGAGGGGAGAGGCGAGATGTTGATTTGAGTGGTGGAAAAACCGTGAAAATCTGGACCCAGGCCACGAAGAAACCAATGAGATTTGTCTGTAGGATCAAGAGAGCAGCCCATGGAGGAAAGCTGGTCGCACAGGTATTTAAAAGCGGCCCCATAATCAGAAACGGATCTTGAACCTTTCTTGATGAGTTGAAGCTCATCTTTTAGGCGTAATTCACGAGCTTTGGAGGGCTGATTGAATGCCTCAGCGAGGGAATTCCAGATTTCCAGCGAGGACGAGCAGCCAACGGTCACCGCCATGGCTTCCTCGGTGAGAGTGGACGTCAAGAAAACACTCACGATTTGATCACGAGAGTACCAAGTCGTGTAGAGCGGATTAGGAGAGGACGCACCATTGGTGGTGACGGTGGTGGGAGGGGCCGGAGAGAAGCCATCAATGTAGGGCAAGAACTTTTGGGTAACAAGAAGCGGATGGACTTGACGATACCACATTGGATAATTTGTGGGTTTTAACTTGATGGTGACAAGGTGAGTCATAGCATGAAGGGTTAGGGTGGCGTCAAAGACGGAGGTGGTCGCCGGTGGGTCGGCCATGGAGGAGGGAGATCAAGAAGAGACGAGAGAGGAAGGAGGGGGAGAAAATAGGCCCAGACGAGATTAGGCTGATACCATGTAGAATAGAAGGACTTTCCAAAGTGAGAGTCAAAGACTTGTATTAGAGTATTTATAAGAGAGGTTACAAGAGAGTAGTTACAACTAACAAGAGCTTTATAACTACCAAGATAAACTACCCTAATACTACTTAACTACTTGATATGCATCATTATAATTAAAAATATTATTTTGAAAAGTGCAAGTCACGACAATTAAAAAGTGTAACATTAAAAAAAAAAAATTATCGAAAAAAATTGACCAAATCAACTGTAAATGGTTGACCTAACTCTAGCAATCACAAATTAAACGGGCTATAACGAAAAAATTAAAAAAAAGTTAAATTCCCAAATTTAATCTTACAATGTATAGTTATGAAGTTAAAAACTTATTTTTGTTTAATCTATTCCTATTTATAATCGTATCCCTCGTCCTTCCCAATTTTTACTCATTGTGCAATAGTAGTGGCTAGTGGAGATAAAATTTAGAACTCCTAGAAAGTTGGGAACATATACCGTGTATTTTATATTTATAGAAACTTATTGAATAGCAATAAATAAATATATTTATCAACATGATTATTTAATGAATACTGTTACAAACATAAATAAGGGCACATTGAAATATGACATTTATTTTTTTTAGATTAATGCAAAATGACAATCATTTTTTGAAAAAAGAAAAAAAAATCTTTAGGAAAACAAAGGAAATAAGACAGTGGAAGTATTTGTTTTGGGCTCCACTGTGAAAAATATATTCCTAAATCCATCCATGTGTGGATGATTGAAATTATTATCTAAAATGTGCACGTTGCATAATGTATATTAAGAGCATTTAAATTAAATATTCCAGAGATTATGAAATTGGTAGAACAAGACGTAAAATGCATATCTTTCTCATTTAAACTGAGCAAGTGGACCAGAACAATAAAGCTCATAAAGACATCGAAACCATGACTTAATGAACTAGGAGTTCCACTAAAATAAAAACATAAATAAATGGCATTGAAGACAAAACCTAAACGAACCGGCCACATAAATGAGATTGCTCACAAGCCCAACAACCTTCACATAATACATTGATACGAGAGAAAAATATTACTCCTCTAAATGTGATGAAACCTAAACGAACCGGTCACATAAATGAGATTGCTCACAAGCCCAACAACCTTCACATAATACATTGATACGAGAGAAAAATATTACTCCACTAAATGTGATGAAAGGAGTGTTCTAACTCTAGCTAACTATCAAGAGAGAAAATATAAGAGTTAGTTAGCCTCTTCATTAGTTTAGTAGTTATCTTATCAACTACTAATTAGTTACTTTAGGTGGTTATTGTACTTAGTATATAAAGGGTCTTTCTACCCTTGTAAAACTTAATTCATTCTTTAATTTCAGTTTTCACTTTGAGGAAGAATGTGTTCATTCAATCAATCTTTGATTTCATAGCTTGATATGGTATCAGTATAGCGGTTCAATCATCCACCGCTTCCGTTCATTTTTTATTTTTTTTGGTCGCCCTCATCTTCTCCGGCGATCCTCTTTTCTCTTCGAGACTGTGTCTTCATAGGGCTTTTTCCCCCCTTTCTCGATTTTTTTTTCTTCGCCATCGTCTTTAACTATCAGTGGCGCCTGATCCAACTTCTTTAGACCCAGCCAAAAACCCCCTTTCGCATCTTGCCCTGCATCACAACGACAATCCCGCAGTTGCGATTACCCTTGATCCCCTTATTGGATCGAATTTCGTTTCTTGGAGTCATGCTATTAAGCGAGGCCTAAGTGTCAAGAACAAGTTGCCCTTAATCGACGGTTCCCTGACTCAACCCATTGAAGACGACGATCCAGCCATCTTTGCAGCTTGGGTTCGCGCCAATGACTTGGTCCTGATGTGGATTCTCAACTCCATCTCTCCCGAAATCAAGCACACTCTCGAATACTTCTCTTCTGCACAACAGGTATGGGATGAGTTAAAAATTTGATACACTAGTTCTGATGGCACTAGGGTGTATCATCTTGAGAAGAGCCTTAGCACCATAGCCCAGGGTAGTCAATCTTTGGTAGCATACTATAATCAGTTTAAGAGTTTATGGGATGAATATCTTAGTTTCAGGCCTGTTTTAATTTATCTTGTTTTTGCGATGCTTTAAAAACCTGTGAATGTGATCTCCCTAACAAAATTTCGACCACTCAAGAACAGGATGCAGTTATGAAATTTTTAATAGGTCTTGATGATTCTTACTCAACTCTTCGCAGTCAATTGCTTTTATCATCACCTTTCCCCCCTTTAGCCAAGGTTTTTTCATTGTTACTACAAGAAGAATCTCAAAGAACTTTGAACACCCCTCATCCTTATCACTCTTGATTCTGTGGCTATGCTTTCTAGGCAACCTAACCCAAAAATTTTTAAAGATAAGAAAAAGCCTCTCTAATGTAGTCACTGTGGTGGCACCACACACACTGTAGATAGATGTTTTCACTTGATTGGTTTTCCCCCTGGTTGGAAAGGACCTAGAGGCCCTAAAATTAAGAGTGAGAGCACATCTTCTGCTAATTTGACTTTTCCTCCTCCTATAAAAGAAGGACTTGTTCCCTCTAATCCTCTTGTCAATCAAGAATTATTTGAACAATTCTTGAACTATACTAAGACACAGCAGAGCCAACAAGCTCCTTCCTCTCCTCATGCTGCTGCTGGGGCCTTTGCTCATCAATCTGACCATCTTCAGGACACAGGTATAACCTTCTGTTTTAACTCTTCAAGCACCAATTCTACCATTTTCAACTGGATTTTGGATACAGGGGCCACAGATCATATGACCTCTGACTTTAACCTGTTTTCTTCCCCACCTTCTAAGTCTAATATAAAAATCAGTCTACCCAATAATGTTATTTCAACAGCAACTTATATAGGGAATATCATTTTAAGTGATTCTTTAACCCTATATAATGTTCTATATGTTCCTGACTTCACCCATAACTTGCTATCCATTTCTCATCTAACAAGATACTCTAGTTGTTCTGTCAATTTTTTGTCCTCACACTGTGTTTTGCAGGACATCACAACCAAGAGGGTGATTGGTACTGCTGAACAAACTGGAGGGCTCTATATTTTGAAGATGGCAACATTCCCTGTACACTCTGCTTCTTTTTCAAGTACTTTTAATTTGTGGCATTATAGATTAGGACATATTTCTGATAAATACTTGTCCAATATTGAGCAGTTGAATGTAAAAGGCAGAAACAAGAAACATGTTTGCAATATATGTCCTTTGGCTAAACAAAAGAAGAAACCATTTCCTATTAGTACTTCTGTTTCTTCTTGTGCATTTCATTTGATTCATTGTGATGTTTGGGGCCTCTTCTCTATTTCTTCTCATTTAGGGCACAAGTTTTTCTTAACTATTGTAGATGATTTCACTAGCTGTACTTGGATTTATCTATTGAAACACAAGTCTGATTTTAAGATTTCTTTACTCAATTTCTCCAACATGATCCACACTCAATTTGATGCTAGAATTAAAATTTTGAGAAGTGATAATAGCACTGAGTTTTTGCTTCATGACTTTTACCACAACTTGGGCATTATTCATCAAACATCTTGTGTGGAAACCCCTCAACAAAATGGTTTGGTGGAAAGAAAACATCAACACTTACTCCAAGTGGCTAGGTCTCTCCTTTTTCAGTCTAGTCTACCCCTTAAATTTTGGAGTGAGTGTGTTCTTACTGCTGCTCATTTGATAAACAGAACACCCATGCCTATTATTTCACAAAAATCTCCTTTTCAATTACTGCATAATAAGGTTGTGGATTATTCATATATGAGGGTCTTTGGATGCCTTTGTTATGCTAACACATTGACTGCTCATAGGCATAAATTTCAACCTAGAGCCACTAAATGTGTATTTTTGGGATATCCCTTTGGTACAAAGGGATACAAACTTTTAGATCTTGACACTGGCAAGATTTTTATCTCTAGAAATGTAACTTTTGTTGAACATGTGTTCCCCTTTTTCACTGCTCCCTCACACCAGATTTTGCATAATTCCAATCATAATTTGCATTCTTCTTCCATTCCTTTGTCTATTGATGATGATCAGTGCTCTGAAAATTGTGATATTCCTGTTTGCATAGATCAGTCACAACTGCATAATTCTCAGGATCACATTAACACTGATACTTCTCCTGTTTGTAATGCACCTATTGTTGATCACCCTATCAGAAAATCTGAAAGGCATAGACATCCCCCTGCTTATCTTGATGTTTATCATACCAACTTACCTTCTTCCAGTAAAACCAACAACCCCAATGCTAATGTTTTGATTAAGAAAGGCAAACTATATCTTATTTCTGACTATTTGTCCACCAAGAATCTTTCCTATCTTACACAACCAATATTTCTCAGGTCATAGAACCATCTTCTTATAAAAAGGCTATGACAGACCCTAATTGGCAAAAAGCCATGGACATAGAGCTCCAAGCCCTTGAAAAGGCTAATACTTGGACTCTTGTCTCTCTTCCTCCCAACAAACATACCATTGGTTGTAGATGGATCTATAAGGTAAAGTACAAATCTGATGGAACTATAGAAAGATACAAGGCTAGATTAGTGGCCAAAGGTTACACTCAACAAGAAGGTATTGACTATTTTGACACCTTTTCTCCTGTAGCTAAAATCACTACTGTTAGGATTTTACTTGCTGTAGTTGTTGCTAAAAATTGACACATACACCAACTTATGTTAACAATGCTTTCTTACATGGTGATTTAGTTGAGGAGGTTTACATGTCACCCCCTCCAGGGTATCATACTCAAAACAAGGTCTGCAAATTAAATAAAAGCTTGTATGGCCTAAAACAAGCTTCTAAACAATGGTTTCACAAGTTGTCTGCTTCTCTTGTTTCTGTTGGTTATGTCCAATCTGTTGCAGACAACTCCTTGTTCACTAAAACCACTGCTTCTTCATTCACTGTCATACTTTGCTATGTGGATGATCTTATTGTCACAGGGAACTCTCTACAAGATATTATATCCATTAAAGAATACTTGCACAATCAGTTTACTATTAAGGATCTTGGACCCTTAAAATACATTTTGGGCATTGAAGTGGCCAAGAGTCCAAAAGGCCTACACTTGTGTCAAAGAAAGTATACTTTGGATCTTTTGCATGAATTTTGCTATTTAGATAGCAAACCATTTTCTACACCAATGGATCAAAATCAATCTTTCATTGATACTAATGCACCTCTTCTTACTGACCCTTCTTCTTACAGGAGCATTGTGGGGAAGCTATTGTATCTCACAATAACAAGACCTGACATTTCTTACTCTGTTCATGTCTTGACTCAGTTTATGAGTAATCCTAACACAGCACACATGGTTGCTGTGCACCGTTTACTTAGATATCTTAAGAGTAATCCGGGTCAAGGCATTTTCTATTCTTCCACTAATAGCTTTAAACTTCATGCTTTTTCTGACTCAGATTGGGCAAGGTGTCAAGTGACTAGGAAAAGCATCACAGGCTATGCAATATACTTGGGGGACTCTCTCATTTTCTGGAAGTCCAAAAAGCAGCCCACAGTAGCAAGATCTTCAGCTGAAGCTGAATATAGAGCTCTTGCTACCACCACATGTGAAGTTCAGTGGATATTATACATCTTGAAGGATCTGCATATCAATCATTCACAGCCAGCAGCTTTGTACACTGATAGTAAGTCAGCCCATGCCATGGCACACAATCCTTACTTCCATGACAAGACCAAGCATATTTCAATATACATTCATTTTACAAGAGAGAAGATACATCAAGAAGTAATCAAGTTGATCCACATTTCTTCTCAAGACAACTTGGCGGATATTATGACTAAACCTTTACCACCATCCTCCTTCCACTTGTTCAAAACCAAATTGGGCCTTCTCAACATCCAATTGAGGGGGTATCAAGAGAGAAAAGATAATATGTTAGTTAGTATCAAGCTATGAAATCAAAGATTGATTGAATGAACACATTTTGGTTTACAGGAATTAAACCCGTGATTAAAATAGGCCCGGAATTATTATCCTTCCTAATCATTTATTTGAGTGTTTATTAGTCCCACATAGAAGGTGGGATAATTAATCTTGCAGAACAAAAAAATATGTAGATGGACTTTATTGCCCTCCAATTTGTGGGTAATTACAACTTACCACATATATATACAAAAGAACCCTAATTAATGGCCTTAAGGGTAGAAAAGTAAATTGTCACATTTATCTCAATTTATCCTTGAATCCAAACATAAAACAAAACTTATTCCTAACAAATTTCAAAATTTAATCCATCAATCCAAACACAAATCTCAATTAAAAAATAATGCAATCCCATCTAATCCTATCCTACCTTATCTATCCCAACCTGTAAACCAAACATGCCCTTACTAAATAATGAATCTTAATTTTTACAGAATACCATGATCAATATATATATATTTGGAAGTCTGTTATGAAGTTTGAAGAGATTATTTCATTACATGTATATTGATCGAACTAAATGAGCCATAGCAAATATATAGAATGAAGTGCAAGTCATATAGGGCTCGTTTGGTTTGTTAGACAAGATAAATATATTGGGATAGAATTTAGTGGGATTGCACTGTTCACGGTTTGAAAAGTTGATTTAAAATTTATGTTTGGATTGATGGATTAAATTTTTAAATTTTCATGATAATTTATATTTAAGTTGTTTGGATTGTATGATAAAATTGAATTGTAGTGTGAAATGTCAAAAATACCCTTTAACAATAATTTTTTATGATTGAATTTTTCATTTATTTCCTTCAGCCTATGTTTATTTTGTTTGGGCTTATTTGGACTCAAATGTTTATTTTTGGCCCAAGTTTAATAGTCATAAATATTAGAATTAATTTTAATATAAAAATAAATCTAAAATAAATCTAGAAACGTTCAGGTCCTTCCAGATCCTTCTACAGAGTACTCCCATCTCTTTTCATAATTTAATTTTAGGATTTCTAGCCTTTATCCCCCACAATTCCAAATACCCAATTTAAAAGGATTGAGCAAGAGATAAATTATGCCTACTCTACAGCAGCGGCGAGGATCAACAGCGGTGAGGAGGACGAAAATATCTGCATCGGCGACGGCAATGGAAGATCTGCATCGGAGGAGATGATTGAAGCGGCAACATCGATGATACCTCCTCAGAAAGCAGGATATAAATTATGTCGTACCTCTGCAGCGGCTATGGCGATGGAAAGATCTGCATCGGCGACGTCGATGGAAGATCTGCAGCGGAGAAGACGACTGAAGCGGCGACTCTTCTGCGGTGGCGATGGAACCTCTACAGTGGTGGCTGGCAGCGATGTTGAAGAGTTGATGCAAATTGAATGAAGATGAAGGTTTCCTCTTCATCATTGGCACGATAAATGTTTTTATTCTTTTTTTAATATTTGGCAGTATAAATTCTTGTGGATTTGAGTATAATATGGTTTAGATTTACAAAGTTTGGAGGTTAGGGACGTCAATTCACCTCTTTGATTGAAATCAAAACTTTGATGGATCAATAATCTTACCTCCTTCAACCTGACAAAGAATCCCGTGAATGAATGATTAAACCCAAAAACTGACTCGGGCCTTCTTTCCAACTTGGACTTTAAACATTCAAACCAAACAACTTGTTAATTGGGATAAACCAATCTATTTACCCTAATCTAACAATCCAAACACACCCATATAGACATGAATCTTGGAATTTCATGAATTCCACATCCCAAACATTCATAATACATAAATAAAAAACGATTGATTACTGATCAATCATTGTGATTATAAAACACATACATCATAGTTCTCAAAATACGTGGTCTATCAACATGAGATAAAATATTTGGACTTATTTAAACATAAACATTAGATATTAAAATTATTAATCAATATCTAATCTTTAATATGTGGCACGTGGACCACAAATATTAGATGAAGAGCTATCAATCTTATTGCATTGATCAATTGTACCTCTTGATTGGCATGATTTATGAGTCGTGCAGGATAGTTACTAATTCGAAAGAGACGTAACTTTTTTTTTTTTAAAGGTAAAGATGAGACTTGTATTATTTCAAGAGTACATGGGGTACTCTATACCTGTACAATGCTAATCAAGGTCTTGAAATTTTCATTGGAGCTTCCATTTTCAGCAATAGCATTTAAACCACACTCTCTCAGTCTCCCAATATTCTCCATCATTTTCTTTCTTTCTTTCAACATAGCAATATCCAATGCTTCAACCACACTTGATTTAGTAAACACACCGCCCTCCACGCCAACTCCGATCCCCCACACCTCTGCCACGCGCCGTGTGTTTACCATCTGATCACCAAAGAATGGCCGACAAATCATGGGCACACCCCCCATCACGCTCTCCATTATCGAGTTCCAACCACAGTGCGTCACAAACACCCCCACCGAGGAATGTGCTAACACTTGCACCTGCGGGGCCCACTCCACCACTTTTCCAATTGAACTCGTCCTTTGAAAAAAATCTTGTAAAAAATGCCCTTTGGTACTAGTCTCCTTGTATGACCAAAGATAAGGTATCTGTTTCTCTTCCAGGGCCTCCGCTAGTGCCGCCAGCTCCGACGGCGGCGGCATGGCCATCGTGCCGAAGCTGATGTAGGCGACAGAGGCGGTGGCCTGGTTTCCCAACCACGCGAGACAATCGTCGTCAATCGGCGGTGGCAGGGGAAACGCCGCCATTATGTTGAGGACTTTTGGCAGTCTTGATTGGAGATCATTTTCTATGATGGGGTCCATTCCGGTGAAGGAGTTGATTAAAACAGCGGCGGCGCGTGGGAGTGCGAGTGACATGTTGTAGAGGAACTGAAAGAATGGCAGCTCTAAATTGAAGAATTCTACAGGGCATAGATCTTTGGCGCGTATACTTGACATTCCGGGAAGAAAGTCAAGCTTTTGGTCTTGATTTTGTGCCATATCTGTCACATTAAATCATTCAAAAATGGAAAATTAATTATTATGTAATTGAAGTAGAAAAAAAAGAAAGTATAGAATAGAGTATTTAATATTCAGAAGGGCCTACTAACACTAAAAACTAAAAACATTGATGATTTGATCTATAGATTTTAAATTCACCATTCAAATTCACTCCACTTGTTTGGATTATGAATGAATTTCAAATATTTAGATTTTTTATCACATACTTTTTAGTTAAAATTGAGAGTCACCGTATATTTCTAAATCATTTCATTTCAAATGCGTTCTCAAAAATAAAATTAATATGGAGATTTGTTCCAAAAAAAAATAAAAAATGGAGCATAATAAAGTGTTGAATTCACTCACCGATGGGGCCTAATGTGGTGCGGATTACATGGGAGTACAAATGAAGAGAAACCGAGGCGGCGCCGGCGGTCCATAACGGCACCCAAGGGATCCCCATCTCCGCCGCAATTTCAGAGGAAAAGGACAAGAAAGCATCTGTTAACAGACACGTAGGCTTCAATCCTCCAGTTTCTTCCACAACCTCTTCCAACCGTCGTCGGAAATTCTCAGGAGCGGCTTTGATGAATAAGTCAAGGGGCTCCATGGGGTAATTACTGGAGAACACGTGGCCTTCGGGAACACCATCATCTACGTTGTACAGTTTAACGTTGGGAAAGTTGCTCAGGTCCAGATTGGAGAAATTCTTGTGATTAGATGCCGTCGTGTTGAAGTAGGAAAAACGGGCAGCTGGAGCGGCGGCGGCGAGACGTTTCACCAGGCGGAGGAGAAGTGGTGGGTGGGAGTTGTAAGGGAACACCATGGTGACCACATGGGCAATTAATTTCTCTGCTGCCATTTTTTTTTTTAAAGGTATAGTAGTAGCAGTGGAGCTACAATGGTTTCACGTTGAAAGATTTATAGTTGAGATCGAGAGTAACTTCATCTCAACCCCTACCCACTGTCTTCATTTGTTGTTACTCCCTCCCTCCGTCACAAAATGTAATTTTATTTGTCTTATATTCTCGATTTATAAAATGTAGTATCATACATTTTATTTCAACCATCACTTTATCATCACTCTATTACTCAAATTGTCATCAACTTTATTTACAAACAATCATTTTATTCACCATGAATTTCACAATACCTTACCATACTCTTACTTTATTTACTTATAGAGGGAGTTTAAATTGATGATGTGTCATTATTTCACCTATGTATATTAAACTTATATGTGCTTTAAAAAAAAATTGTGTATAAAGTAAGAAAATGATTTTATTTGTGTGTATGTGTGTTCAAAAGTAATACTAACATTTTGGGGTAAAATCCCCTTATATATTTACAGGGAGTTTAAATTGATGATGTGACATATTGTGGTTAATTTGGCTTATGTGTCATTTTGTGGTTAATTTGGTTGATGTATCATAATTTAAGGAGGTTGTTAATTTTAAAAAGGGTTAATTGCAAATTAAATCACCACATTTCGAACATTTGCAATCTAATCTAAACCTTAAAATAATTGCAAATAAATCAAGAAGTTTAAATATTATTGTAAATTAGACTTCTTAGAAGTCTACTTTGTCCCTAAATCATATCTTATGATATTTGGTTTGATTAAAAAATAATATTATTTTATTAAGGTGTTGTTATGTCATTAAAAACTCTAAATTATATTAGATCCGAATACAATTGAAATTGTCAAAAAGATTAAATTGCAACAATATTTAAAGTTTGTGATTTATTTGCAATTATCTTAAAGTTTAGATTAAATTGTAAATGAGAAAAAGGTTGTGATTTAATTAGCATTTAACCAAAATATTTATTTATTTAAGATGTTGTTGTTGATATTGAAGGGTGACTTACAATTTATTAAGAGTTATTTTTTTTTTTATTACTTAAATTGTTTTTTTTTTTCGAAATTTTATAAAAAATTTTAAAAGTTGTTTTCATATTTATTAAATATTAAAAATTAAACGTGTCATTCCGTCTATTTCTCACACATTTTATTTGGAATTTATTTTATAAATTTATTTAATTATTTATAATATAAATATTTATTTTATTAACTTTTCGCGTAATACGCTGGTGCTAATCTAATTGATGATATTGTGGAGATGAAATTTATAAAGATTTTCTATTTTAAAAGTGTGAAAGTTATTAACTTATTATGGAATGTTAAAAAAAAAATTTGCTCCCTCCGTCCTATAATAAGTTTAACAGGTATGGTTAGAGATGTCTATCGGACTGACTCTAGCCATATAGTGTTACGGGCTAAGCAAGCTAGGGCCTTAACCGGTTTATACTTAACGGTCCTACAATTGTTGGGACTTAACCCTAACTCTAACGGGCCACGGGCTAAACAGGCCACTAACGGGTTACAATAATTTTTTTCTTTTAAAATTAAAAGTCACAATTAGCACGTCCAACAAAAAAATAAAATAGAAAAATATACAATTAGTTCATGATCGTTAATGAGAAAACAAAAGTATGATTTAAATATATTATAGAACTTATTAGTCCTTAAAATGTCCAAATAAATATCATAATCTAATAAATAAATAGTTTTTTTTGGTCGGTAAAATAAATTTGTTATTCACAAATTTGATCTATACATTAGAGGAATATTTGGTGGCTAAAAATTAGCACCAATTATCCAACTAAAGAGAAGAAAGTGGTCAAAAGAAAAAAGCTAGCCATCACCCCAGTCTTCCTACAATTACGGAAATTAATTAATCAGGCTTAAATTTGGGGATAATCTCCAATCCTTATACTCCATATTTCTTGGTTTTGCTTGTTTAACCGTAGTCCAGCTCCAGAGTCTCGAGATGATTTCTTCCACTATTTTGTCTCTCCTTATTTCCTCGTTTCTGAATATCTTTGCATTTCTATGTTTCCAAATTGTCCAGACCACACACTCCCAGGTACTTGCAAGAAACGCTTCCTTCTGTTTCCCTTTGAATAATCTGCAGAAAGACAGAAAATTGTCCAGAGGATTTTCTGGAAATACAGTTTGGATTCCCATCCAGTTGCAGACGTCCATCCACAGATTGTAAGAGACGCGGCATTTAAATATCAGATGATGTACACTTTCTGGATCTAATTCGCAGAAGGTGCATTTCACATCGGCATTAAGAGGGAGCACTGTTCGCCTCTGTAGTTCCGTTTTAGTTGGTAATCTCCCCTTTAGAACTCTCCAGGCATGGATAATAACTTTCAATGGAGTCGTCTTGTTCCATAACTTGGAGAAGACTTTCTTATGTTCTTCATTAGGCTGGTCGCTCCCGTCTATCGCTTTTAGCCATTCATAGGTCTCTTTCGTGATATACCTCCCACTTCTTGTCGGCCTCCATATCCAGTAGTCCTCCGTATCCTGTGTTGGTTTGTACCTGTTTACCACATGAAGCAGCTCGTTAAGCATAATAGAATCTCTATCTCTAAGTGTGCGTCTCCAGTTCCATCTCCATTCCCACACCCCCTCATTCCATTCTCCCATATCACTCAATCTTTTCTCTTTGTCTAAGCTAATTTGGTACAACCTTGGAAATTTGGCTCTTAGTATTTCTTCTCCTGCCCATCTAGATTCCCAGAAAATTGTATTTCTCCCATCTCCCACACCTCTACTCAAGTTCTCCCAAAGCCTTCCTCTGTTTGTTTCTGTTGCTTTTCTACCCAGCCTAACTATATCTCCCCACCATCCCCTAGTTTGTATAGCTCTCCTTTGATATGTTGGCACCAGACCCTCCCCCCACGCCACCCCCCATCTGGATTCTATAACTTTTGCCCACAAACTCTCTCTCTCGTTACAAAATCTCCATAACCACTTTCCCATCAAAACCTCATTAAAACTCCCTAATTCCCTCACCCCCAGGCCCCCATCGCATTTAGGCTTACATATAGTGTCCCAATCGATCCAGGCTATCTTTTTTCTCTCATTAGAATTTTCTCCACCCCAAAAGAAGTTTCTCTGTAGGCTTACGATTTCCTTTAATGTAGATTTTGGTGCTTTGAAGGTGGATAGGTAATATATTGGTATTGAAGAGAGTACTGCTTTGATGAGTGTTAGCCTGCCTCCAATTGAGATTTTGAGCCCTTCCCATTTTTTTAATCGGTTCCTAATCTTTTGTACAACATACTTCCATTCCGAAATCGATCTAGTCTTTGCCCCCACCTTCATTCCTAAATATATGAATGGTATTTTTCCAGCTTTACATCCCATTGCCTCAGCCCAGCTCTCGACTACCTCGTCTTGGAGGTTGATGCCGTATATACAACATTTATCCGTATTCACCTTTAGGCCCGACACACTCTCCATCAGCTTTAGAAAACTCTTGATAAAATTTAAATTCTCCCAGTCTGCTTCTCCTGTGAAGATAGTATCGTCCGCAAACTGGAGGTGGGATATACTCACCCGATTTTTCCCCACTTCGATCGATTTGAATGCTCCGTGTTGGACGGCCTTCGCCATCATAATACTTAGCCCTTCTGCTGCTATTAGAAATAAGAGTGGAGAGAGTGGGTCTCCCTGTCGGAGGCCTCTCTCCATCTTAAATTCTCCCGAGGGGCTGCCGTTAACTAGAAGTAATAATAATTAATGGGTGCTTAATGCTTATAGAATTATAGTCATGATTATGAGTCAAATGATCCAAAATTTGTTCGCAAATTATTTATTAAAAAAGAAGGGTAACAACTCGAGTTGATTCGGTAGATCTGTGGACTGACCCAGTTTAATCCACGGACTAATCAGTCCGAATTAAATAAAAATGAATTTAAATGTGCATATAATTCATAAATTCCAACCCTTCATTTTTTAGGGTTAAACTGCCGTGTAAACATCTTTAGGTATGATCACGCATATCAATGTGATGGCCTGATGGGTCGGTGTGCGCCCCGGTGCGCGGCTTGAGGCTGACATTGCGGTTATGTGGGGTCCATCCAATAAATTGCATCATGGTGAATGGGCTAACTGTTCACGCCAACAATTCAAGAAATAAGCTTAATAATTGGACTCAATTAATTGGGTAATATTTACTATGGGGTTTTCTCCTCGTTTACGGGTTTTTTTCTTTATGGTGGGTCGCTATTGTGCTTGATAAAACTAGTCGAGGAGGGCTTGCTTTTATGGTTCGAGAGATTGTAGCGCGTATCGGAGTGTACGATAAATTTGTTCATTTTTTAAAGCAGATGTGTTATCTTCTTAAATCGAGGAGTCTTGATGGATGTTGGTATGGTTATGTTTCTTTCCACTCTCTCATTGAGTTTGGAGAATGACTCTTCTGGTAGAATTTCTATGTATAAATAGGTGAGCAAGAAATATATTCAAATATTCATATCTGTAATTCTACTCTAAAAAAAATTAAAAAAATAGGGTAATATTTAAATAAAATAATGGCTTTAACATTAATTATATGAGTCCAATCTCCTTCCCATTGTATTCGTTTTGCTCTCAGTCTCCATTTCTTTTTTTGCTGCCATCACTAAAACTTAGGTAAATGTTTTTATCTTTAAAATAATAATTTTTTATACAAAAATGCACAAAACATCCCTTTTCTTTACAATTAATCAAAATTGAACAAAGAAATTATAGAAGAATTAAGTTCAAAATGTGTCACAAGAAATATGCAAATTCAACCCGAATTAAGAGGTAATTTTATAAAACTTTATGTATAAAGTAAAGAAATAAGTTTACTTTTGTATATGTGAAAAGAAAACGTAATAACATTTGTGTAAAATTGATAATATTGTGAGAGTGAAGATTATAAAGGGCTTTCATTTTAAGGGTGTGAAAGTTATTGTGGAACGTCCTAAAAAAGGTGTGAAAATTATTGTAGGACGGAGGGAGTATAAAAAATTGTGGAGCTGATGAAGTTTTGTGTTAAATACTTAAATGTCAGTCTTGAAAAATCATATTATCAGTACTTCCTCCGTCTCGAAATACCTTTAATCGGTAAGTAGACACACTTTTTAAGAAAATGTAATAATTAGGTGTAATTTTGTAAACTTTTACGTATAAAAGTAAAAGTAATGACATTTTATTTAAATTTATGAATATTATACTCCATGGAGTTTATAAAAGAATTTTTTATTTAAAAATATACTCTCTCCATCCGACCTATAAGTTTCACGTTACTTTTTGTGGCACAGAGATTAAAAAAAGTGATTAAATATATATATATATATTTTTTGATCGGTAAAGAAAACTTATATTAAAAAATGATGTGATTAAGAGAGGAGAGAGATAGAGAAAAAAAGTAAGATATAAAGTGAAGTGTAAACCAAAATGGTAAAATGGGAAGCGGACGGAAGAAGTAAAAAGTATTGTGAAGTACTATTAAAAAAAAGGAAAATGTGAAAAATAATGTGGAACGGAAAAATATATAATATTGTAAAAAAAAAAGTAGAATTGCCATACTGATCAATTAAGGCGCGCTGGAAACCTAACAACCACCCCAGCAATAAATAAAGGCCCAACCAACCACACAAACAGCATCAACTTGATCACCACATTCGGTCTTCATTTATTGTACGTCTTCTCTCTTTCTCAAGCACACCTAGTGACGGAGCCAAGAAATCTCGGTTGGGGGATCCGATTAACATTACTTTAAAGATAAAATAATATGTATTTATTATATTTATCGAAATTTTATATGATAAAATTGTCAATACATTTCATTAAATTAAATTGAACATGCTGACTTTCATTTTGTTTTGAAATTTTGATAGTTCGATTCAAAATGAAGCGAAACAATTTAAAAATTGCTAAAATATTAAATTTAAATTCTTTTTTATTTCTTCGGTTGTAAATGTTTTTTAATTAATACATTAATGTGTTTCAATATTCTATTATTTGCACCGGCATAATTTTTAAGAAAAGTGGATTTAGTGGTTGATGAATATTAAAGTATGAGTATTTTGGGTGATTTGGTGAGGTATAAAATGAATTTGATGGTCTGTAAAGTAAAATGTATGCAAAAAATGAGTGACAATTTTAAAAATAAAATAATGTTGGAAGGGTATTAATTTTGTTGGATATTTCTATATTAAGAGTGTAAATAATCTTTTAACGTCTCAATAAAAAAAATGTACAAATAATTACGGAACGGAGGAAGTATATATATATAAAAAAAATTGGTGGGGTAGCCCCATTGTGGCACCGTCACTGGGTACACCTCAATCTTCTTCCTCTATTTTGTTTTTCTTTTTTCTCTCCCTCCTTTACTTATGCAAACACTGTACAAGAGGGTAGGGTAGGGTAGGGTAGGATAGGATAGGATAGGATAGGATAGAGGGTAAGGTGGGGTGGGGTGGGATAGGATAGGGTAAGGTGGGGTGGGGTGAGGGTGAGCAAAATAATAATACTCCATATATATATATAGGGTCTACATGCAATGCGACTCTTGTTAAGGTATAAATTATTAGGAAATTAATTATTCATCTTTTTATAAGTTCGTATTTTTAGTTGAAATGAAAATCTTTTATGATATCAAAATTTTAAGACTCACGTTCACATGTTCTGAGTTCGATTCCTGTTGAAAACAATTCCAACCATTTAAAATTGTTCACTTGATGGATCTCCTTCTTAGAAAATAGACGTGATAATTTGGACCACAAGTGAGGTAGAGTATTAGAAAATTAATATAAAAAAAATAAATTTTCACTTCTATCAATATTGGTCTCATCCCAAAAGGGCAAAAAATTAAAAGTAGACGTGATAATTTGGCCAACAAGTGAGGAAGAATATTAAAAAATTAATATAAAAAAATAATTTTTCACCTCTATCAATGGTCTCATTCCAAAAGGACAAAAATTAATTATATATCCACCTCTATCGTTGGGTCTCCTCCTCAAAGAGTGCCGGACGGAATTCTTTCATAAACAAGACACTCATTTTATGTTACATATTATATATATATATATATATATATATATAATATTATACATACATTATAGTTAACACTTAACATTGAATTCACACGGTCTGATCTTTATTTTGAAAAAAGTAGATGTACAGTATGCGATGTTTCTTATTGTTAAAACACCCTAAAAATTAACTAGTACATATTTGAGATTCCATTATAAAAATGCAATAATCAATTAAATAAATAAATAAATTAGTTCTCTTTCAAAAATATAAATAAATTTCACTATTCAAAATCTCTTCTAAAAAGTAGAGATTTCAACGGATTCTCTTAGAAGACTTGAAAGAGAAGAAAAAAAAACTTTTGTTAACTATGTTCTTCGATAAGCATCACAGATTCTTCACCATCATTATTATTGTGAAAAGGATGTATTTTAAAATTATGTTCTTTCTTTAATCCCATTACATGGTGTTCGATATATCTAAAAGATTTTGGTGGTCAAGGTCGGCACCCCAAAAATGCAATTATTCAATCGAATTTTTGGTATTTTCAAATTGCAATCGATTCACAAGTTCCCATTTCAAACACAAACATAGTTAGTATTGACTCGTGCTGATTACATAATTTTTTTAGTAAAGAATGTTGCTTTGATGAATTTTCAATCGAATATAAGGAAGATCAAGATTCACCACATCTCAACGTGGAAGAGGAAAATGGAAAATTTGAAATTGCTTTCTCAAAGCCAATTAGAACGGGAAGCTAATGCAGAGAGAACTAGTATTGCTAATGCTATGTGAAAAATGAGGCCGATGTATAACCGTGATGGAAATGAAGATGAGAATAATAAATATGAATAATAATTTTTTTTAACTAGTTTTAGGGACGTAGTTTATGAAAATCCATGTAAATCAATAAAAAAATGTGTATTTCAGAATCCTGTCAAATTTATAAAAATTCATATAAATCAATAAAAAAGTCAGTCAAACTCTGCATAGAGTCTATGGATTTTCTACATCCACTGACTTTTTAAAGTCCAAAAAAATCCAACAGAATCTCAATTGAATACACCCCTAAATTTAATATTATAGATATTGTACGAGTGAAATTTTTAAAGGATCGAAAAAGTAGGTGTGCAAGATATTATGGGATGGAGGGAGTACAAAAGTCCCATCTTTTTCTTTTTTCATTCAAAATTTCACAACCATGGACCAATTGTTACCATTCTTTTTCAATTTCTTTCCTCCAAAACTCACAAGAGGAAGACGAATTCATTACTGAGTTTATATTTATGTAAATTAGAATTAGTCACTATTTCAATTTATAAACAGTTATGTACTCTCCTCCACTCCTCTCTCATTATATAAGAGAAGGAGATCACTGTATTGCACAATTAATCTTTTGAATAAATGAATATTCTTTACTCTTCTTCAATTTTATAAGTTTCACAAAAACCTTTCACCCAAACATCCCTTACAATTTTACACCTTTCATTTTTAAGGTGGTCGGCAAAATTTAAAAAAATGTATAAAAATGACATTTCCCCAATTGTACGTGTACAACTATATATATTAACTAATGTTGTTTAGTGAAAATTAACAACTAGTAATCCATCAATACATTTAGTGAAATAATTAATATCATTTAAAAATGCATTTGAATCGCATGGTGTGTCTGGTGCATAAAAAAATTTATCTAAAAAAGAGTTTTTGTATAAATTAAAATTAGAGACACATAGATTTCGCACTACCTGACAACCGTATATCTTTTAAATGATGTTTAATCAACTATTCAACATATATATGTGATTATTTTTATATGATTTCACTTTACATTGGTACATTTGCACTATGCACATTACATTCGCACTACTAATAAATTTAAAATAATAATAAATATAAAATTACAAAATTACCTTGTAGTTCAAAAAAATAAAAACGTTTACATATAAATTTTTTATTTATAACTATCAATTTATTTTAAAAATCAAAATTCTAATAATAATCAAAATTATAAACATAAAAAGAAACCCTACGATTAATACATTATAATAATCCACCAAAATATAATGAATGTTGATCGTTACCACTTCTCAAGCTAGCCATCCGCCACTGATGCTCAAGTGTACGGTGGAAATAGGTCAAACTTTATATGAAAAGCTCTGAGCTTATTTATAAAAAAATTAGTGCAAGTCTAGCTTATTATCTATAATATAATAGACTTTTTTTGGGTTAATTGCAAAAAGAATCGCGACCTTTAGTAGATTTATCAATTACAACATATTCTTTTTTTCTTTACAATTTGATACACGATCTTTTTAAGTTTTTCAATTTAATGCACCAATCAATTTTCAGGTCAATTCTAATATGATGTGGCACCGGAAACATCAAAATATCGCCACGCGGGCATCAACACATAATTCCTAAACACACACACAAGAAGAGATAAATTATTTCCGCTCAAAATTCTTACGCATCAAAAGTTTCCTCTCCATTCGCAGATTTCATTAGCAGAAGTATCCTTTAATAGTTACCAAACTTTCACTTTTATACGAAACATGTTTCTTTTTTGGCCATATATGCTTTTTTATTCTGATTGGATGATTTATATACTTTTGAATACTAAGATGAGATTTAGCATCCCTGATTTAACATTGTAATCTCACTGTGTTCATACACTGAATTAAGTACAACAATTACCTTCATTGTTATAACTTTAATTGCATCTCGCTAATCAGAATTTAAAATCATCATTGCATAAACAAGCATATAGTGAGTGAATGGCGTAGTTGTTTCAGGTACAAAGCCATGATGCTCCAAGGTTTGTTTTAGGCACAGAGCGCATCAAAATTTTCCACTAAACACATTTAACTCTCACGCCGCACACACAGAATTTTGAGTGGAAATAATTTACCTCTTCTTCTGTGTGCGCGCGCGTGTTTAGGAATTCTATGCAGATAATTAGATAAATAGGGTTGTTTTAATTTTGTATATTTTTAGAGTTTTAAAATGTTTTTTTTTATATAATAATTAATTAGTTGGCAGTTTATTTGGCGTCCGTGTGACGATTTTTTTATGTTTTCGGTGCCACATCATATTAGAATTGACCTGAAAATTTATTGGTGCATTAAATTGAAAAACTTAAAAAGATCGTGTATCAAATTGTAAAGAAAAAAAGAATATGTTGTAATTGATAAATCTACTAAAGTTCGCAATTTTTTTTGCAATTAACCCACTTTTTTTTATGAGTTTGGCCCGACATTTTAAGTAAACAGATCAGACCTACAAACCTTTCAGAGGTCTACTTAAACAAATCAATATGAAAATTAAAAAATACACTTTAATATTTAAAATTATAAATAAATTTGTAATTAAAATAAGTGTACTAGAATGTTATATTTAAATAAAAACTAAAAAATAATTTCTTAAAAACTAAACTAAAATAAATTAAATTTTCTTTAATTTATTATTAATGTTAGTATTATATGTTAAGAATTATTTTATTATATTATATATATACTCCCTCTGTCCCACAATAACTTTCACACTTTCCTTTTCGGGACGTTCCACAATAACTTTCACACCCTTAAAATGGAAAACTCTTTATAACCTCCACCCTCACAATATTCTCAATTTTACACAAATGCCATTACTTTTTCTCCATACATACACAAAAGTCAACTCATTTTTTACTTTATACATAAAGTTTTACAAAACTACACCTCTAAACTCCACTCATTATTACACTTTCTTAATTTACGTGTCCACCTACCTATGAAAATTATTTCGGGACGGAGGGAGTATAATTTTAAATAGGTCAGCCTATTACGTTTATATAAGGTCTTATACAAAGCCTAAGTTCGACATACATATATAAGTAAATAGATTTTTTAAAAAGTCTTAGCCCGACTCATATTATAATAGGCTAGGTCGTAGGCCCCTGTCGGATGGCCCGACCTACTTCCACCTCTATGTCAAGTGTAACACCACCGTTGCGTCGGTGTACTCTTATCAGGAAATTGAATCACTAGGCGAGCGGCTAGTAACCGTTGGCAATTGGCGAGGGACATGATTTACGAGTGAGATGGCGACAGTGACACTACACTCGCGAAATGGCGAGTGAATTTATTGTCACTCGCCAATTTACGAGCACGTTGACGACAAATATAGGGGCTCGGAAAATGACGAGGGATTAGTGCTCGCCAATTTGACCATATCATTAATATTGGCGAGCGCAGTGGACCCCTCGCCAAAACGCTCACCAATTAATAATTAATATAGGGTGCCATACCCTTCTTCATCCTCATTCCAGAACGCAGGCCCAAAAAAAAAAAAAAAAAAAAAGTCTGATTTTGATACCATTTATTTAGAGACGGATATCCAATAGGGGTGTAAGTGAGTCGAGCCTACTCGCGAGCTACTCGTGCTCGACTCGAAAAAAGATCGAAATCGACTCGAAGTTAATCGAGTCGAGTCGAGTTTCGAGCTACTCGAGTAGCTACCGAGTTCGAGTTCGAGCTCATAAATACTCGGCTCGAAAGGCTCGCGAGCCTAATCGAGCTTGAACAATATTTACTATTTTGCCATTAAGATATAATTTATATTTATATACGAGTAATAGAGTCGAGTTGAGCCGAGTCGAGCTCGAGTTTATTTTAGAAAAAAGTATGTTTTAAAATTAATTTTGAAAATTATATAGGTAATCGAGTCGAGCCGAGCTCGAGTTTATCGAGTTTCTTATCGAGTCGAGCTCGATCTTCAAAATTTTAGGTTCGATCGAGTCGAGTCGAATTTCGAGCTTCGAGTATTACAATCGAGTCGAGTTTCGAGCTCAGCACTACTCGGCTCGACTCGGCTCGTTTACACCCCTAATATCCAATATGTCTCTAATAGGTACAATTAGAGACTAATTTTCATTTATTTTTTGTTTCAAATCTCAATTTTTTAACAAATATGTATCTAATCCGTACCTATTAAAGACAAATTGAATATCCGTCTTTAAATTAATGGTATCAAAATTAGACATTTTTTTGTAGTGCATTAAGATGTATTAATCCAACTTGCATGATCAATACCAATGCCCAGAATTTGACAAAATTTTTAAAACTAAAAAGTGTATATAATAAAAAGTGAAGTTGCCTGCTAATTACCTGCTAATTGAACTAAAATAAATCGAAATTTAATGAACTAGTTCAATATATAAATCGAAATTTAATGAACTAAATTAGAAAATAATAAACTAAAAAAAACTTTAATCCTTAAAATTAAATGAATTAGGTGTAGCACGGGTGGGTTGAAAGATTTATTGTTTATTTCTGTGCCGACACAAATGTAACTCTTAAAATTGCAAGAATTCTGATGAGTCACCATCACCAGTCACCACCGTATCATCTGATGAGTACCCCCTGCAATTTTATGCATTCTTTTTTAAGGTGTCGGCAAAAATGAATTAAAAAATATGATATTTCTCCATTTATCTTTGTAAGCACACAATCTTCCTATAAACAGAATTGTATTTTGTGAAATAACAAACGAACCAAATAAAAATAAAATTCTGATTTTAATACCATTAATACAAGTTAAGTTTGGTTGGCAGGAATAATACAACCTCATGGAAATTAAATGTGTATATATTTTTTGTAATAAAAAGACATTTTACCATACATTAATTGAAATAAACTACAACCTCAATAATAATAAAAAAAAAAGAACAAGAGTTGAAAATTTAGAAAATGATAAAGTAAAAATTTGAAGAAAAATAATATGAATTTTTTAGATACAAAACCTATTAATATTGATCTCTATTTATAGAATTTTTTTTATGAATTTTGATATAATATCAAAATATTGCTACAAATAGTTATTTTACCTACTTTTTTTCTTAAAACATGTCACTCTAATAGGACTACATTTAGTGGATGGGGAATGATGCGGCCTAAAATTGTCATTTCATATGAAGTCGACACGTGTATAAAGGATAAGATAGATGAGGAAATACGAGCCTAGAGAATACTCTCAGAGTAAAGAATCTCACCCAGACGTCCCTTCCGAGGGAGCTCCGTCCAGGGGAGAGATATGAGGAAGACCTGGTCCTAAGGAGAATTAGTAGACCGAGGATTTAGGAGAAGTTCTGCACGCAACGGGCCCATATTGGATAAAGGAAGATTCATTCTTCCTCTTCGTAGCAGTTAAAGTCCACCATAGGAAGTGGTGCGCTTCTTCAGGGACTAAGAGATTGGAGGACCTAGTAAAAAACAGCTGGACTAATTCAAAGATAAAGGGAAGTGCAGATCCGAAATAAGGGGAAAACCTAACTTCCCCTCAGGTATAATTCCTCTATAAATAGGTAAACCTAGCTACATTTCAAGTTTACGATCTCTGATATTGTTCAACCTATTACGCTTCTTACGAATATTCTGACATCTTTCGAGAACCCTATTGATAAACAGAGGACTCTTGAGTCCTTGCGATTTACTGAATCACCCATACTGACTTGAGCGTCGGAGCGTGTCTTTTGCAGGTTATTGGAGGATCATCTCAGAGAAGGAAGCGTGCTCGGATTATTTGTACGAGTCTGGAAATTTGGATATCTAATTCAACGGATATCTAATCCCTCTGTGCAATTTGTGGCACAACAACTGGCGCCGTCTGTGGGAAAGATTTGAGAGATCTTCTCACGAATTTCTATTTGTTTGAGCGATGGGCGAAGGAAATAACACAATCGTGCCTACTTTAGGGAAGAAAACTCTTGCAGGGGAAATTCCCCCTTTGCCAACTGATCCCACACCGAAGGGAGGCCGAGGAAAGGACCCAATTCATGTCCCTTCCGGATCAAATCCGCCCTTGACACCAACCGACACACCAACCCCGGGCTTGGGCACTGAAAACCACCTCCTACCGGTCGGAGATGGGATAGCGGCGACCCCGGAAATCCCAGCAGTTCGGACCTCAGGTCCCCAATATGGGGATACTCCAAATTCGGAACCATGCCTGGTTTCTACAGATCAATTGAATGCCCTTATTAAGCAGGCTGTGGAAAGAGCTTTCGCGGCTCAAGGAGGTCAAGTCCCAAGAACTACACCGATGAATGCGGAGATACCTACTCCGAGACTCTAGGAAGAGGCACCAGGGGCCTCCCAAGTGTTCTCCAAGGATGCAGGAGTGCGGGCAGAAGGAGACGAGAAAGCGCCTTCTCGAGCAGACAGAAGCGTTCCCCCTCGGAACACAAGAAGGAATGCAGATTTGGCGTCTCGAGAGATGGAGCTCCCCGAAGTTGAAGAAAGTACAGATGATACATACCCGAGACCAGTTAGCGACCAACTGCAGGCCCTACAAAAGGAAATGAGGGATATGAGGAAACAGATGACTAATCGGGCAAGTAGATCTGCTTATGTTTCCGGTTGTCAGTTTTCTCCTAATATATTACAGGATGAACTACCATTCAACTTCAAGCCCCTCAACTTTTAATACGATGGCACGGCGGATCCGTACGAGCACCTGGTAAGATTTGAGAATGCGGCGTTACTACATCGGTATGGAGAGGGAATCAAGTGTAGAGTGTTCCTGACTACATTGGCAAAAGCAGCACAACGGTGGTTTACCCAACTAGAACCCAATACCATTCGATCCTGGGAGGAGTTCAATGAATTATTCCTCCACCAGTTTGCAAGTGCCCGTAGGCAACCGCGGGCCACTCTGACCCTCTTCAATCTGAGGCAAGGGGAGAACGAGAGTCTGAGAGCCTTTCTCCGGAGATTCAATCAAGCAGCCCTGGAGGTCCCTACAGCCTCTCCGGAGGTGAAGATCAATGCTCTTACTAATGGACTGCGTGACAGAGATTTCTTCTCCTCCCTGGCCAAGAAGTCAGTCAAGAACTTCGACGAGTTACTACACAGAGCAGAAAAATACCTCACCTTGGAGGAGGTTCGTAAAGCCAAAAGACTGGAGGCTAGGCCACAGGATCGAGAGAGAAGGAGAGAGGGCCCCTCGAAACGATCCAGTCCAGAGGTCCCTCGGACCTCCGGGCCAATGGGAAACCCCAACCCATCTGGAGGTTCCCGTTCCGGCCCTCGCGGAAGGTTTGAGAAGTATACACCCCTGAGAATAGAACCTGCCGAAGTACTAGAGGTAGCAGGAGATCATCCCGACCTGAAATTCCCTTATTCCAAAAATCGAGGCCCTCAGAAGCCCAAGTCCGATCGGTTTTGCAGAGTGTTCGAGCTCTGAGAGCTGGATAGGGGAGTCAACTAAAAGAAGTAGGACGCATGACAGAGACGCCCAATATTAAATTTGGGCCGGAGGATATAAAAGAAATTAAGGAGGATCACAATGACGCCTTGGTGATCACTACAGACATAGCAGGATTTGACGTTGCCCGAATCTTTGTAGACACGGGAAGCTCGGCTGATATTATGTTTTTTGAGTGCTTTAAATGGATGGAGCTGAGTGTGAAGCTGCGACCTGTAGATACCTCCCTATATGGTTTCTCCGGAGGAGCCATCCAACCCCTAGGGTCTGTGGTGTTACAGGTAGGATTGGGAGATGCTCCGGCCCGAAAGGTCCACTCGATGGAGTTCCTCATTGTGGATATTCCCTCATCGTACAATGTAGTAATGCGAAGACCCAGCTTGAATCTCTTTCAAGCAGTCATTTCCACATTTCATATGAAAATGAGATTCCCTACGGCTGGAGGAGTGGGGGAAGTGAGAGGGGATCAATATCAAGCACGGAAGTGCTATGCGGAGTCCGTAAAGATGGCAGACAGAGCTTTAACTAGGGGCCTGGAGAGAACGAGGGGAGATGACCCCGAGTTAAAGAAAAAGAAAGTGGAAGGAATGATACCTGAACAAGTGAGCGTTAAAACAGATGAGGAGCTGATGAATGTGGAGCTCTTCCCAGGGAAAGTCGGCTTCGCCACTAAGATAGGCACCCAGCTGGGACCCGAAATGACAGAGAAGATAATCTCTACATTACGTCGAAATTCCGATATATTTGCATTTTCTCCAGCTGACATGACAGGTGTTCCTCCGGAGATAGCCATGCATTGTCTTAACGTTGACCCAAAGGCAAAGCCGGTGAAACAAAAGTTACGAAACTTTGGAGTTGAGAAGAATAATATTGTGAAAGAAGAAGTTGAGAAATTATTAAAGGCAGGACATGTCGTGAAGGTACAATTCCCAGAATGGCTCTCCAATGCGGTGCTAGTACCTAAAGGGGGGGGGGGGGGAATGGAGAATGTGCATTGACTTCAGAGACCTCAACAAGGCATGCCCTAAAGACCATTATCCGCTGCCGAGGATAGACCAGTTAGTGGACGCGACTTCTGGCTTCGAGCT
Organism: Galeopsis tetrahit; assembly: GCA_963675135.1. Classification (NCBI taxonomy): domain Eukaryota; kingdom Viridiplantae; phylum Streptophyta; class Magnoliopsida; order Lamiales; family Lamiaceae; genus Galeopsis; species Galeopsis tetrahit. Next base: position 76,986,336 of record OY776123.1, read on the forward strand.
ATTGAGTATGATGGATGCATATCAAGGATACCATCAGATCCAGCTAAACCCCTCAGATGTCCCCAAAGTGTGCTTCATAGCAGCCTGGGGAACGTTTGGTTATGTTCGAATGCCATTCGGGTTAATCAACGCCGGTGCAACGTATCAGAGAATGGTTGATGCCGTCTTCCGAGGACAGATAGGGAGAAACATGGAAATCTATGTGGATGACATGTTGGCTAAGAGTGTGAAAGCAGAACAGCACGTGGAGGACCTGGAGGAGATTTTCCAGGTAATTCGAGAAAATGGTATCAAATTGAACCCGACCAAATGCTCTTTCGGGGTGAAGTCGGGGAAATTCCTTGGATACATGGTTACTCAGAGAGGGATAGAGGTGAATCCAGCTAAAGTGAAGGCTGTACTAGACATGCAGCCACCGAGGAACGTGAAAGAACTCCAGACGTTAAATGGGAGAATCACAGCGTTGAGTAGATTTATAGCCAGGTCCGCCGAGAAAAGCCACCCCTTCTTCAGAATTCTCAAGAAAGGGGCTAAGTTCGAGTGGAATGAAACATGCCAGAAGGCCTTTGAGGATCTGAAACGTCACCTGTCCCAGTTGCCGAAGCTGACTAAACCTTCTCCAGGAGATACTCTCATCCTGTACCTCTCCGTAGGGGAGTTCTCGCTGAGCACAACTCTAGTTAAAGAAGAAGGATCTATCCAACATCCTATTTACTACGTCAGTAAGGTCATTCAAGGGGCTGAAGCCCGATACTCGGAAATTGAAAAGGCTGCTCTGGCCGTAGTATTCACGGCGCGGAGACTGCGTCCATACTTTCTCTCTTATAAAATACTGGTCTGCACTAATTACTCATTGAAACAGGTTATCGGCCGAGCAGACCTCTCAGGAAGGATGGTGAGATGGGCAATAAAGCTCCAAGAATATGATGTGGACTTCGAGCCACGGAGGGCCATAAAGGCCCAAGCTTTGTCTGATTTCATCCAAGAATCCACCAAACCGGAAGAGGTAGAGGGATGGAAGGTGTACGTGGATGGCTCAGTAACTTTGAACGGGTGTGGAGCAGGGATAATGCTAGTGAATCCCCAAGGAGAGGACCTACAATTCGCAGTGAGGTTTCAATTCATAACTTCAAATAATGGAGCAGAATACGAGGCTCTGATCAGAGGAATGGAGATAGCGGTTGAGTTGGGAGCCCTAAAGGTAATTCTGTATTCCGATTCCCAATTGGTTGTTCAACAGGTGAATGGAGAATATGCCGCTAAAGATAACAGAATGGCTGCTTACCTGGAACGGGCTAAAGAGGTGATGGGCAAGTTTCAAGATTGCAAGGAGATTCAGGTACCTCGAGAGGAGAACGTACAAACTGATAGCCTCTCCAAACTTGCCAGTTCCACAGAATTTGATGGACAGGGAACGGTAACCTTGGTGGTAGCAGAAAGAGAGGCTCTCGAAAGCCCCATTGGTTCCATTGAAGAAGGAGATGATTGGAGGAAAGATATCTGGACAGAACTCACCAGAGAAGCAAATGCTCCTACCACCCGAGAAGCTCGAGCTCTTAGGATCAAATACTGTATTATCGGAGGGCGATTATACAAGTAGTCGTTTACCCAACCATACTTGAGGTGCATATCAACCCGAGAAGCGGCGTACACACTCAAAGAAATTCATGAGGGATATGCGGCTAGTCATGAGGGATATAAAACAGTGGTGAAGAAAGCCTTAAGGGCCGGGTTATATTGGCCCTCCATGACGAAGGATGCCAAAGAATTCGTAAAGAAATGTGCAAAGTGCCAGAAAAATGTTCCCCTGATAAGGACTCCTGCGGAAGAGATGGGAGCTATGCACTCTCCGTGCCCTTTCGCTAAATGGGGAATCGATTTGGTGGGGCCCTTCCCCCCAGCCTCGGGAGGAAGAATTTTTTTAATAGTAGCAGTGGATTATTTTAGCAAATGGGTTGAAGCTGCCCCTCTAGCTAAAATAGATGAGGAAAATGTGATTAGGTTCCTGGGAAGACAAATTTGCTGCAGGTTCGGAGTACCCAGGATACTGGTCTTTGATAATGGGACACAGTTCAATGGAGAAAATGTACGAGGATGGCGCGCAAGGCTAAACATAGTACAAAGATTTACTTCCGTAGCTTATCCCCAAGCTAATGGGCAGGTGGAAGTCACTAATCTAACCATAGTAGATGGTATTCGGACGAGGCTGACGAGAATAGGTGGAGGATGGGTGAACGAGTTAGATAACGTGCTATGGTCCTACAGAACTAGCCCAAACACAGCAACTGGAGAATCCCCTTTCCAGCTGGTCTACGGAGCTGTGGCGGTGATACCTTCAGAGGCCGTGTTGCAATCCCACCGGATTGCCCAGTTCGAAGAACATCAAAATGAGAGGCTGATGAGAGAGGCCCTGGATTTAATGGAAGAAGAAAGAGAGACGGTTCGAGTACGTGCGGAGAGATACAAGAGTAGAATTAAAGCTGCGTATGACCGAAGGGTGATTCCGAGGTCCTTTAGAGTGGGGGATCTGGTGTTAAGGAGAGCTGATGCTCTAAAGAATACGGGAAAACTGGAACCCAATTGGGAGGGGCCTTATAGAATCACGCAGGTACTGAAGGGAGGAGCTTATAGATTGCAGAGCATGGAGGGAGTCGATATAGCCAGTCCCTGGAATGTTTGCCATTTGAAGAGGTTCTTTGTTTGAAGAACATGTAAGGTCTTGAGACCATTTGTGATTTTGCGTTAATTCCTGTTTTATTTAATGTACTTAGTAGCTTCACCGGAGCTCTTTTTTCCTCTTTACGGGTTTCCCCTTTGGGGTTTTTTCGTAGAGAGGTTTTTAATGAGACCGGCGTAGGTTATCTATGGCCTATGTTGAAAACTGATATTAATCAATGAAGCTATTTCCCTTTTGAAAAGAATTATACAGAGTTATCGCGTTTTGATTATCTTTCTCTTATTAGAATATATGATGTATGAATATGAATCATGAGAGTGAGAGACACTCAGAGGCCTAGAGGCCGAGGAGAGCTGGAGAGCTCCTCACCATACTTAAGACCCAAAGGGGTTACTTAATGAAAGAAAGATTTTATGAATCAAAATCTTTTAAGAATGAGAGTGAGAGACACTCAGAGGCCTAGAGGCCGAGGAGAGCTGGAGAACTCCTCACCATACTTAAGACCCAAAGGGATTACTTAATGAAAGAAAGATTTTATGAATCAAAATCTTTTAAAAATGAGAGTGAGAAAGGGTGAGAGATTCCTTGAATCTTTTGAGAAGATTCCTCGAAGGTTATGTAACCAGAAGAAAATAATGGTGCAGCCTACAAGACCAACAAAGGGGGAAGGAAAAGAGCGCACCTCCACCATGTTCTTTACTGGTCCTATAGGCTGCCCACGTAAGCAAGAAAGAAAAGACATGCCAACAAACAAATAGTACGAAGCTAACACGATTATCACAAAAAGCCCCCACATATCCAGGAGTGTGGGGTCCCCTACAGAGTATAAGAAAAACAAGTATCTTGAGCAAAAATTAAAAGAGTGTAGCAAAAGAAAGGTAAAATGTTTGTTATGATCATTGAAACATGAATTTTAAGCAGCCTTTTCAACAGCAGCTCCTTCAGCAATAGCTCCTTCAACAGCAACTCCTTCAACCATAGCTCCCTCGACAGCAGCTACCTCAACAGCAGTATGACTGCTAGACCCTCCGCCCTCCTCTGGGCCCTCTTCTCCTCTAGGGGTAGCCTCAGCATCCTTTCCTTCACCTGCTTTCACCTCAGTCTTGGGAGCAGAGGCATAAGGATAGACTAATTGATCCAAAGGCTCCAGCTCAGTCATGCCCACCTTAGCCGCCTGCAAACTGGCAATAGCCTGACCCATCCCAGGTAACCACCAAGGGCTGTCGGCACTTTATGCTGGATCCCCTAAGAATTTGGGAGGGGGAGTAAGCTTGTCCAGGCGGAAGGCACGAGAGTAGGTCCCATCGAATCCTGGGGCTGAGTGCTCGGCCACGGCATTGCTGAAGCCGTGATCGATGAAATGAGGAATATATGGCCCCATAGCGCATAAGAAGCTTGAGATCTTTAAAAAGCTGGACAGCCATTGAGTATGGAGAGTCCCCAGAAATTCTTGACCCAAGGAAGAGGTGAACAGGGATTTGATGCAGGCCTGCACTCCGACATCCGACAGTTCATGCTCCATTCACTTCATCTCCTCCTCCATCCGCTTCATCTCTGTTCCCATCCGTTCCACTTCCCCTTCCAGATGTTTAGTCTTAGCTGCCTCTTGCTTACTTTGAGCCCGGAGAAGAGGCAATTCCTCAGCCAAAGCCTGAGCCCGCTTTTGAGCTTTGTCCTTCTCCGCGGTGACACTTTTAAGAGTCGACTGAGAAGAGGACGCCTCAGCTCGAAGGAGTTCATTCTCGGTAACCAGTTCAACACTTTGGTCAAATATCTTAGTGTAGACAAGCCCGAACTGCATGATAAGAAGAAGTAACGTTTAAGAGATGAAAAAGTTAGATGCCATAAAGATAAGGGGAAATACCTTAGAAAAAAGATGAGCGTCGTGGAGCAATTGATCTTCAGAAAGAGGCTTGTCGGAGAGCTCAGTGTTGGAAGGAGGAGGACATCGGCTGATGAGACGCTGAAGAGGTTCATAGGAGGTAGAAAGGGGGACTTCTTTCTCAGCAAGAGCCCAAGTGGTTTTTCCCTTCTTCTTTTTAGAAGTGCCGCAGTCGGAAAAGAAAGCATTTGTAGCTGAGCGAGTCCTCATAGAGACGGAGCCAGGGACTTGGGCGGAAGATCTAGGAAGAGGAGGAGCCCTTGTAGAACTCTTTGGAGCCAGGGTCTTTACGAAACTTTCTAGAGCCGGAGCAGGAGATTGAGGAGCTTTAGGAAGGTCGTCAGGGGTAACCACTGCAGGTGCCTTCACCATTCCAAGAGCAGGGGCATCCCACGAAATGTGAGTCAACCAGCTCATTGCTGCAGGTAACCAAGAAATTTTCAGAATTCAGAAAAATAGCCACATGCAAAAAACGAAATACGAGAACAGGGAATTTTTTACCATCTCGAGGTTCTAAGGGAAAATCCTGAGGACAGAATCCAAAATGAGAGAGGATGCGAGGGTTTTTGCAGATACCAAAGACATCAAAGAAATCGTGTTGGCGGACATGAGCATTGAGGGTAGTCATAACAGTGTAATTTGAAGCAGAATAAGTTTTCAGAGGAGGAAGAGGCACTCCTGGGTTATGATATAACCAGCGTTCGTGGGGAAAGGGCCAATCGGAGGGGTTAGTCACAAAAATGTAATAATCCCTCCAGGATGATTCTTCTTCATGAAGCTTTGTCATGAATCTGCAAGCACGAGACCTTCTCCCACAAACATAGAAGAAGCCATCGTTCAGCTTGCAAGAGTGCTGACTCAGAAATAATTCGGCAGAAGGCTCACCGCCGTTCCCCTTCACCAAAATGAAAAATCCTATCATAGTACGGATAGCATTGGGAGTAAATTGATTAAGGGGAATTCGCATGCGAGTGGAGATAGAGGCCAGATAGAGGCTAGGGTTTTAGGCTCTGGGAGATTGGGGCGTTCGTCTGAATGAGGGATTCGGAGAACATACTCCGGCGGGAAGACATGAGCTTGAGTAAGACTAGCTAGCAGAGTGTCGTTGACCAAAGAAGAAGTTGAAATTCTATCCCTCATTTGGGGGCTCCCTATCTGAGACGAAGTCGATCGGGAAGGGCTTAGTTCGGAAGACTCAGGCGGAGGAGAAGGGTGAGATAGAGACATTGACAAAATACTTACGAAATAAAAAGGAGGTAGAGGATAACTGGGTTACCTTGCCGGAAGAAGTACGGAGTCGGGTCGGACGAGCGGCGACGGTGAGAGCTGGAAAGAAGAGACGCTTGAGAAAAGAAAAGAAAAACGGCAGGGGAGTTTCCAAGGAAGAAAGATTTGAAAGAAATGCGTGAGATATGGAAGAGTGAATCGGAAAGGGGTTAGAATCGAGGCTTCTCCTCGAAGAAAGTGGTAAGAGAGAGAAAATTGCAACTGCGTGGGGCCAAGGCGCGGAAGCCGAAGCGTTTTTCGGAGTTGTGGGCGGGAAAAATTGTGAAGGAGAATATTTCCGAAATTCCTCTCCGAAGTGAGGATAATACGTGTCTCTCCGGAAGGATCTCCTATGCCAAGGCCTCTTATGCCAGTAACACTTGAATTTCCTACTCTCACAAAAGATGTAATCACTTTATGAGAGTAGGGGGGAGTAGATGATGCGGCCTAAAATTGTCATTTCATATGAAGTCGACACGTTTATAGAGGATAAGATAGATGAGGAAATACGAGCCTAGAGAATACTCTCAGAGTAAAGAATCTCACCCAGACGTCCCTCCCGAGGGAGCTCCGTCCAGGGGAGAGATATGAGGAAGACCTGGTCCTAAGGAGAATTAGTAGACCGAGGATTTAGGAGAAGTTCCGCACGCAACGGGCCCATATTGGATAAAGGAAGATTCATTCTTCCTCTTCGTAGCAGTTAAAGTCCACCATAGGAAGTGGTGCGCTTCTTTAGGGACTAAGAGATTGGAGGACCTAGTCAAAAACAGCTGGACTAATTTAAAGATAAGGGGAAGTGCAGATCCGAAATAAGGGGAAAACCTAACTTCCCCTCAGGTATAATTCCTCTATAAATAGGTAAACCTAGCTACATTTCAAGTTTACGATCTCTGATATTGTTCAACCTATTACGCTTCTTACGAATATTCTGACATCTTTCGAGAACCCTATTGATAAACAGAGGACTCTTGAGTCCTTGCGATTTACTGAATCACCCATACTGACTTGAGCGTCGGAGTGTCCGCGCCGGACTCCCCTCCGGCGTGTCTTTTGCAGGTTCTTGGAGGATCATCTCAGAGAAGGAAGCGTGCTCGGATTATTTGTACGAGTCTGGAAATTTGGATATCTAATTCAACGAATATCTAATCCCTCTGTGCAATTTGTGGCACAACAGGGAAGTATCACAATATTGCTACAAATAGTATGTTCTTCTTTCAATTTTTAAGATTGGTGTGCGAATCCTAAACTAGTATGATTGTAACGGGAAAAACTCCACTCGTGTAATTTCAAACTCTCCCATTTTCGAGTACCTCTAGTACTCTGATAATAAAAAAAAAATCATTAAAAAAAATCACATATATTATACTCATTCGTGCTTTAAAAAATAATAGTACTTCATTCCTCCATTCCAAAATAAATTTTATAGGTATGTGGATACATATATTAAGAAAGTGTAATAATTATAGTAGGTTTTAAAAGATAATTTTGTAAATTTTTATATATAAAGTAGTGAAATGAGTTAAATTGTGTAACACACTGTGCCCAAAAGTAATGACATTTTAGAGTAAAATTGAGTATAATGTGAGGTTAAAGTTTATAAAGAGTTTCTATTTTAAAATGAAAAATTTATTGTGAAACGTTACAAATCGAAAAAGGGACCGGTGAAGTTTTGACTTAAATGCTTAAATGTTACTCTTAAAAATCCATATTATTATCCTTAAAAAAAAATCATATTATTAGTATATGTAATTTACGTATTACTTTGTTATTATAATTACGAATTTTTTTTTTGTATGGAAAAAAATAAAAAGGAATTGTTATACTTAGCAAGGAGCAATAAAGACGTGCTGGAAACCTACCAATTACCTCAGATGCCGAACCACACAAAGAAGTCATAATTATGCTGGAAATGTTAGGCACTTTTATCTAATATACATTTGTATGAATGTTACCTAGTAGTATAACATATTTTTGTATCATTTTTATAATTTTATTATTTATGTAACACGTTTGTAACACTTTCGTAATATGTAACACTTAAATGCAACACTTTTTATTAAGTACTCGTAACATTTTTTATATAACTCTTTTTTTGTATTAAGATATGTAACACAAATTGGTAACATTTTTATTAAATAAGATTTTTAGATAACACTTTATATAATTAATATATAACAAAAAAAAAAAAAAATAGAATACTTCGTAGCATCATAATTCAAAAAAATCACTACTTGCATAACTAAGAAAAGCAAGTAAAGCCTAAAAACTAATAAAACTGTATTTTTTCATTTAAAAAAAATTTAAAATCCCTCAAACATTATTACTGTTCCTAATTGAAAATTATTAGTAACAAACATCACCACCGACAGTCTCCATAATGGGTGCGAATCCAATCTTATACTGCACGATGTCCTTCAGTGAAATTTTGTGTTGTTTTATTCCTTTTTTTTTTCTAATTTGTTATTATGTAGTTTAATATAATATTTAAATTTAATTATAATTTTTTTTATTTTCTTTATTATGTAATTTAATTTAGTTTTCCTTTTATATTTTTTATTTATTAATTATTAGAATACTACACCACCAAGGCGAAAGAGATATTTAATATAGAACATTGTGGTATTTTTGTTCACTAACTATCTTTGAGCAGACGAAGTTGGATAGCTCAAGTGGTTAGAGCACCACTACCTAGGCTTTAGATCCTGGGTTCGAGTCATGGGGAGGGGAAAAGGGATGGGTATTTAATGTAATTCAAAAAAAAAACTATCTTTGAGCAATACACAACCTCAAGTATACGGTGTATATCGTAGCATGACAAATATAAGGTTGATCCCACAAGGAGGTGTAGTATAAAAGCGTAGTTTGTTGACTAAGTTCTAAATAGACGATGATCGATAAGTTGAATGTAGCAATTACCCCTAATAATCTACCAATTTGTCACAAGTAAACAATTAAAAGAGTAATAAAGAAATCGATCAAATATCATGCAAATCACGGAAACGAAAGAGAGACGAGTAAAACTCAAATAAGAGAAGATAGGTTCCAAGGCACATGTAATACTAATGAATCCATCTATGATTAATAATCTACTCAAATGGTGTTGTGCTTTTTCTATAAAATTGATCACAAAATAATGAGTTAAAAGTCTTTTCAATCTAATTAACTCAAAAGAAATACTCCTATTAAGCCCCTAAGATCATCACACATCCTCTTAATCATTGATCATCTCTCGAGAAAAAAATTATTTACGTCCCGTAACTTATACCTTTTTTAAAAAACGTCCCAAAATAGTTTAAATTTTAATTTACGTCCCATAACTTTTTCAATTGCTTAATTTACGTCCAATTTTTGCTGGAAATCCCCAAATTTATGTAAATGGGACGTAAATTGAGCAATTAAAGAAGTTATGGGACGTAAATTAAAATTTTAACTATTTTGGGACGTTATGCGAAAAAGATAAAAATATTCAACAAATGTGTACAATTCATTATAAAATTAATGTAGTTTATGTTATACAATCAAATAAAAAGAATAATTCATTTATTCATAAATTAATTATTAATAAATTAACTTATTTTAATATAAAAAAATAATTCATTTATTCATAAATTAATTAATTATTATAAAATCAATTAACTTACCTAATTCATTATTAAAAAAATTATTAACTTACCTAATTAGAAAAAATTTATAATTACAATATAAGTATTATAAAATTATTTATTTATTTTAACGTAATCAAATAAATATAAAAATTTATCTAAGTATTACACAAAGTAGGTCCACATATTTTTGTACGAACTAATATCAAATTAAAAATTATATAATAAAAATGAAAAATAATAAAATTAACAAATTGTTAAAAAATATATTCTTCATCATCATTTTTCAATTACCGTGGGTAAGGGGTGAGAATTTTGGATATATTTGAGTGTGTTTTGATTTATTTGAGGATTTTAAATATTTGTGGATTTTTGTATTTATTTAAAATATTAAAATAATTGTTAAGTTTTAATTAATAAGAGTTTTTGACAATTTTAATAAAAAAAACTTATTTGAGATTTTTATTATTTTAAAGATGAAATTTATATTTATTTGAGTATGTTAATTGATTTTTTAAATTATTTTTTTAATTAGGTTAATTGAATTTTTAAATAATTAATTAAGTAAGTTAATTGATTTTTTTAGTAATTAATTGACTTGGGAATAAATTGATTTTTTTTCATATTAATTTTTTTTGATATTATGATAAATTATTTACTTATTTAAATATTATTCTAAATTTATTTTCATATATTTTAAAATATTATTTATTATTTTAATTAATATTCATAATTTATTTTATTGTAATTATAATTTTTTTCGTAAGTTATTAATTTTTCTAATAATGAATTAGATAAGTTAATTGATTTTTATAATAATTAATTAATTAATTTATGAATTTTTTTTATTTGATTGTATAACATAAACTACATTAATTTTATAGTGAATTATACACATTTGTTGAATATTTTTATCTTTTTCGCATAACGTCCCATTTTAATTAAAAATTTAATTTACGTCCCATAACTTCTTTAATTGCTTAATTTACGTCCCATTTACATAAATTTGGGGATTTTCAGTGAAAATTGGACGTAAATTAATCAATTGAAAAAGTTATGGGACGTAAATTAAAATTTTAACTATTTTGGGACGTTTTTCAAAAAAGGTAAAAGTTACGGGACGTAAATAATTTTTTTCTCTCATCTCTCGATTTCACAATAAAATTAAGTCAAATGCTTGAAATCAATCAATCAAAAGAGATTTCTCAATCCAATTTCAATTAACTAAGATTAACATATCACTATTGTACACTAATGATATGTTTTGCAATTAAAATCAAGCATTCAAATAGAATTAAACCACACAAACACCAATTAAGCAAAACATTAATTCATAAACTTCATCAAAAGTATTTACAAGGCCCTAGAACCAAAAGTGTTCTAGCCAACAATCAACATAATCCAATTAACACAAACTAATGAAATAACTAAATAAAAAGAAAGAGAAAACTTAGTCTAATGGATGGCGTGGAATGGAATTCCAAAGCTTTTGACTCCTTCCTTGCTTGATTTGGTGGAGAAATGAAGAAATTGATGGTAAATCCCTCCAAGTGCGTGTTTGTAGGTGAAAAATTCTTGTGAAATGGGTAAGGTACATTTTGATTTCAAGAATAAGAGTATATATAGTGTTGGGGTAAGGTTGGGGTGCAAGAATTGCAAGTAAATCCCTAAAAAATGGAGAAATTACACTATTGGCACCGAGAATGGGGTAGCTCGGCCGTGCACGACGCTCGACCGAGCAGGATGAATTTTGGTGCGCCCAGGAGCTCGGCCGAGCAAGCAACTCGACCGTGCAATGTAAAAATTGGGCCTGGAGGGAGCTCGGCCGTGCTCGGCAAAATCATGGCATGGGGCAGCTCGGCCGTGCCCTTGGTGGTCTTCAACTTACGGTGTCGAGCTCGGCCATCTCGTGCACCCATCTCGGCCGTGCTCTGTGGATTGGGCGTGGGAAGTAGCTCAGCCGTGGAGTTGCTTGGCTTCGAACTTACGGTGTCGAGCACGCCTTGTTCGATCCGCGTGCTCGGCCGTTCCTCTCCTCGACCCTTTGTTGTTTTGTGTATATCTTTTGCTCCCTACCTCCAATTGATTATATTCTTTTTACTATTCCACTCCGTTTTTCGAGCCGGATCCAATGGTGTGCTTTTCTCTTTGGTCCAGTAAAGTGTGGTAGGTGTTTTACTCCCAAATTCCATCGTTTTTCCTACAAAATCGACAAAACACAACATTTCTCTTATTTTGACCAAAACCATCATATTCAATCCATAAATCAATGATATCAACATCAAAATGAGCTTCACAGATGCATCAAAAATGTGTAAATTCCACCCGAATCACTCCTCTCTCAACTCATTCGTGAAAAACAAAGACTCTCGTTCGTCGCTCCCAGCCATTCACCGCCATCCATCAAGGTAAGCCCTAATCCCTAATTTTGTATTCCAACCCTAATTCCTAATTTTGTATTCCAGCCTTTATTCCTAATTTCACACCTTTTCAATTTTGTTGTTCTTGTCTTGTTCGTTGTTTCAATTTATGGGAAATTTGTTTCTAGTTATTGTCGGTCCTAATTATGTGATGGTCAATTGTTTAAAATGTACGCCTATTAATTGTTTGTGAAAATGCCGCTTAAAAAATGATCTCGTGCTTGAGTCAATTAATCCATTATGTGATCAGTATTGTTCATCTGTGTTGTGATACAAATGAAATAACTATAATTTCTTTATTTTTAACAATAATAATTCTATGTTTGTTTATTTTCAAATGCACACTTTTGAAGTTGATTAAATTTTGACGAATCACTACCACAATTTCTGTATCAGTCAAGTTGGGCATGATTCATTTATGTATATATCCTAGTTGTGTTGGATATTAGTCTAACAAAAGCATTAAGGAAAAGTGTAAAAACGAAAAAAATAACATAAATTTGCAATCTAGCTTCAAAATTCAAAGCACGTAGCAGACCCTTGACAACTAGAGTGCAGAAATGAAGATTAGTAATATCCTACACCTTCCCCTTTACTAAATGTCATTTTCATGTGGTTCTAAGTTTCAAATAAGCTTGAGAAAGGATCTAAAACAGACCAGTTTCCTGCTGTAAAAATACAGATTTTCTGCAGTCAAAAATAGCATTTCTACTGTCATAAAACTGCTGTAAAATATAGTTTTCTGCTGTTGAAACCAGCAATGTTCTGCTGTTAAAACCAGCATTTTTCTGCTGTCATATATCTGCTTTAAGAATACTTTTCTGCTGTCATTCCCGATTTTTGTGGTTCATTTTGTGAATTTTGTATCACCACATGATTGTCTTTTTACCTGAATAGCGGTTTAGAGACAATAAACATAATTCAATACGTTTTATACGTCCTATTATGATTGCTTTAAGTTTCTATATCTTGTAATTTGTAATTAGTTTTGCACTAAAAAATTCAGAGACAAGCAAACATAATTCTTCTTGTATGGGAACAATCATTTCATACCATACATTGTTTTGTTAAATAATTTGGTGGTACAAAAATTCTATTTTTTTTGTTTTAATGACATGCTGCCAATAGATTATATGATATTTATTGTTAACGCTTCATATCTCTTTATAAATGAAGTTACTGAATAATTCACGCATGTGTTTATCATTTAAAAAAGTAGAAATTGATATATAATTTCTTTATTCATGTAATGTACTAATTATGGTTTTATTTTTTTAAGGTTGGATAATGGATTGTGGAGCAAGTGTTCGCGTATTTTACAACACTAAAATAAACGACCGCAAGTATACGGTGTAAATCGTAGTGAGGTAAGTACGAGTCGATCTCACAGGGAGGGAGAGTGTAAAAGTGGCGTTTGTTGATCGAGTTCTAAATAAACAATGATCGAAATTTTGAACGTTGAATTACCCTAAATTGCCTACCAAATTTGTCACAAGTAAAAAATTAAAAACAATAAGTAAATTCGATCAAACAACTCATGCAAATCACAAAAATAGGAAAAATATGGGTTAAACTCAATTAAGAGAAGGTAGGTTCCAAGGCATATGTCACACTAAGGGGTCAATTTATGATAAAATCCTATTTAAATGGTGTTGTGTTTGTTCCTATTGGGTTGATCACTAAATAATGAATTAAAAGTTCTTTCGATCCAATTAATTCAAGAGAAATATTATACACACTAGTATTTCTACCTAGAATGCACAATAAAACCCCAAAAGGCTCCTAAGATCATCACACACCCTCCTAATATATAGTTGATCCTCTCTCGAGCTCACAATAAATTAGATGGAATGTTTGAGTTCAATTAATGAAAAAAGATTTCTCAATCCAATTTCAAGTAACAAAAGATAAGCAAATCATCATGTACAGTAATGCCATACTTTCAATAAAAACAAACATTCAAATAGGAGCATTAACACAAACACCAAATAAACAAGAAATTAATTCATAAATATCATTCAAAGTGTAAACATAGCCCTAGAACCAAAATGGTTTTAGTCAACTACCAACATTATCTAAACTATTACAAAATAAATATCAAAAGCTAAATAAATAAAAGGGAAAGAAAAGCTTAGTCTAAGTAGATGGTTGGGGAAGAAATTCCAAAGCTAATACTCCAACTTTGCTCCAAAGTATGAAGAAAATGAAGAAAGTAGAGGTAGAACACCTTCAAGTGTGTGTTTGTATGTGAGGGTTTTTGGTGGCTTGGGGTGGAATCCTTCTAAAATCTGATAAGTGTCTTAGTTAAAATGTTGGGGAAAAGCTTAATTTCGAAATTGCAAGTTAGTCCCTAAAAAATGTGAAATTTATGTATTTTTTCGCACAGAAGTGGTGTTGACTCGATCAACCGATTGATTTCAATCGGTCAACCGGGTTGCATGGAGTTACCGAGAGTTTTCTGGAATGAGTTGTGACTCGATCAACCGATTGAGGTAAAACGGTTGCCCGATTGAATTCGTTTTGAATTTCAATTAAAAGACAAAAGGAGGCCTGCTCCCTTCTTGACTGACGCACACACGGCTCGAGGGGGAAGGCTACAGTTTTATCCTCTTTTCCTTCCAATTTATTTGGCCTCTCCTTCTCTCTCATCACATTTGATTTGACCTCTCTCTCCACATTTAATTTACACAGCAGTCTGTCAACCTCATTTCTCCCTCTTCCAAATATTGCAAGCTCTCTCTCTCTCTCCATACATAGGCACCATTCTCTCAAATTAATACATACAACATGTCAAACATGTATCATCATTTAATTTATGGGGTCCACCTTTTTCTTCTTGCATGTGTACGGCAACTTGACTTCCCAATATACACAATTTACTTGTCTTCACGCCTTTTTATAGATGGATGAACAATTTGTTAGAATTTTGGCCCGTCCCATTCTCCAACACGATTTCTTCCTTTGTTGGCTTCACTAAAAATTAGGTAGGTGTTTTTATCTTCAAAATCTTCATTTTTCCTATAAAATACACAAAACACCACATTTCTCCAAATCAAGTGAATTTATCAAAAATTGAGCAATAAAATCATAAAATTATGAGAAAATTAAGCTCAAATTGTGCACTAAAATCATGCAAATTCCACCCGAATCAAATCCCCCAAAACTTAAAATGTTGTTTGTCCCCAAACAACGAAACAATTAGAACATGAGGGTGGAACGATGGTAAGAAAATGCCCAATGAAAAATCACACAAGTAAAATGAAATGTGGCAAATTCCATTCCTCAAAATGCATGCTAAAATTGACCACAAGCTTATTTTTTAATCTTAAATTCATTGGCCAAAACACTAAAGCACATAACAAATTGTGATGAAGCAAACAATATCCAAATGTTCAAGTTACCTCCTCACAAGGTGAAGTGTTTCTCTCAAACACTCAAACAAAATTGAGGATGTGTATGCACTCATCAATTGAATCATGTTTTGCAATCACCATAAGCTTGCCCAAACTCTACTCTCTCCACCGCTAAAAATGTTCAACAATGAGATCAATAAGACTTTATCATGGACGTAACGTTGGCTCTTTGGACAAGGTAAGCTGAATTTGGATGAAGTGACTTGTGTTAGTAGAGGACAAAGATTATTATTTCACATTTCATGCTTTCTTTTCAAGATTAACAACATTCATCCTCACTTTTCAAATTCATTTTCAGAAATGTATTCACCACCTCATCTTTTTGAGATAACTTTTCTTTTATGCTCTTGGGGATTATTGTCCCTCTTTTATTTCTCATCATTTTCTTTTTCACAATTTTCTCTTTTCCATCTTTTTTTTTCTTTCTCTCAACTCATGCCAATTTTTTCTCAAATCAAAGACATTCAAGCACATGTTTTACCACTTCATCTTTTATCCTCCACTAGATATGGACATCAAAGGCTAAAAAAGGCTAAGTGGTTAAACATTGTAGGCTGCCAAGAAAAATGAGAAATCAAGGTCAAACGGGCTAACTACGTAAAATTACTTTGGTTTTCGGAAAAATTTGGCTAAGTGACTTTTTAGTACGAAAGATAGCCTAAATCATATCACAAAGTTTCACAAAATTATGGTTTCAAGCAAGAACTTGGGCAAGTTCTAGAATTACTAGCAATGAATCAATCCACTCTCAAATGAAATAAATCGATTTAATGTTCGATTCAAGACTCAATTCTCACCGGCTCATTCAATGTAACTCAAACATCCATCAATTATCTCTCCAACAACAAGTTATGCACTCATAGAGTCAAAATCCAACAAATATGAAAGACAACGTAAGAATCATAATCCATCACAAATCATGCACACATTCAAGGAATAAGAATCACCAATAATCCTCAACTATTAATTCCAAGGATCATCAATGCTCAAATTTCACCACACACATGTACACCACAAGCCAATTATGTGATCAAAAGTTAACTCAACCAAATTAAACACATGAGATGCAAATTGTGCGCCGGTGCAAAATGTGACTCAAGTAGAATGACGAACTGGTGCAAGGGATAACAAACTAGTGAAATGACAATGACAAAAATAACTCCCCCAAACTTAGAATTTTACCATGTAAAAATTCTAAGTTTGGGGCTACAATTTGTTACCTCCCTCCTTGCACATCCCAAAGCTTCTCTAAATGATCACCGTTGCAACAATTGCTATCCATCTCCATGGTTAACTTTTAATTCTTTTCTCCATCTACCAAGAAATTGGATCCAAATTTCCATCCTCCACACCTACAAAATCAACTAAACTATTAAACCGCAACTAACAACAAAGCAAAAATAAAATAAAGCAATAAAATCTTGGGTTGCCTCCCAAGTAGCGCTATTTTTAACGTCCTTTGCCGGACGGATTCTCTTGAGATTGATTTTTCATGTCACCCTACCATCATCTTTTTCCTTATACTTCTTCACTCCTCCATTGTACCTAGATCCTTTGAAACAACTCCAAGGTACCCCACCCGGCTTTTCAATCTTCTCATAACACTGTGACTTCTCTTTCACTCCATCACTTGCATAAGTGACTTTTCCTGAGTTGGACTCCCCCAAACTTAGCTCTTTTGCCCATCTCTAAATCTTTGGTTTCCACCTTGGGATTTTCTTCTACAAGATTGATGTTAAACTCTTCTTCAATCTTCTTTTTTACAGGTGCTATATTTTTCTCTCTCTTAGGGCACTCAAACTCTTCCTCTTCATCATCATGAAATTTTACGGCTCTATAAATGTTGAAAGATATCTTTTCATCACCAACATTTAATTCAAGCTCTCCATTTCGCACATTGATGATAACTCCCCCGGTTGCTAAGAACGGTCTTCCCAAGATCAAGGGGATTGCCCTATCTTCTTCTATGTCAAGCACCACAAAATCAACCGGAAAGATGAATTTTCCCACTTTTACGAGTACATCCTCGACTATGCCTAAGGGATATGCCATGGAGCGATCCGCCAATTGAAGATTCATGGTAGTAGGCTTCAATTCTCCCAAGCCAAGTGATTTGAAGAGTGATAACGGCATGAGGTTTATGCTTACTCCAAGATCACACAAAGCACGATAAGTTCCCTCCTTGCCAATTACACATGGTAATGTGAATGAACCGGGATCCCTTAACTTTGGAGGTAACTTAGCTTGAATGATTGCACTACACTCTTCGGTGAGGTTCACGGTTTCAAATTCTACCATATTTCTTTTGTTGGACATAATCTCCTTAAAAAACTTGGCATAGTGAGGCATTTACTCGAGAGCCTCCGCAAAGGGGATATTGATATGAATCTTTTTGAACACCTAGCCTCCAAGAATTTGACAAATTTTGTATCCAAACCCGTCTTCTTATATCGTTGTGGGTATGGAAGTGGGGGTTTGTATGGAGGTGGAGGTTTGTAGACATCATTATCTTTCTCATTTCTTTTCTCTTTTTCTTCTTCAACATCTTTCTTCTCAACTTTTCTTCCTTGTTTATCCTCTTCTTCATCTTCCTTTAGCATTATGGGACCTTCATAACTTGTGCCACTTCTCAACTTAATTGCCTTGCATTGCTCTTTGGGGTTTAATTCCGTGGTTGAGGGAAATTGACCCGACTTGTGTTGATTTCCAACCATGTTAGCAATTTGACCCACTTGAATCTCGATGGATTTCACATCATTCTTGATTCCCATTACCTCATTTGCCAAATGATCAATTTTCTCATCTTGACTTGCAATCTTTTGCCAAGTCTTTGTCATAAAATTCTTCGTCTCTCCCATAAAATATTTGGTTTCTCCCATGAATATTGTAAACATTTCTTCCATGGTAGGCTTTGAGGAAGACTCTTCGATCATACCATCTCTTACATTGAAGTTCGACAATGGTTGAATGGCATTGCGTGGGTTGGCATATGAGAAGTTTTCATGATGTCTCAATCCGGGATGGTATTGGTTTGGATCGGGAGGTGGATGGTTTACACAATTTTGTCTATCACCCCAACCTCTTTCTCTAAGATTTTGGTCTCTTTGATTGTTCATGTAATTGGCCTCTTCGTATTGTGCATCGTTAGGCTCCACTAGTGCTTTTGCCGACATCAAAGAGGTCAACTTATCCATTTTGTTGGATAGATTGGCAAGGGTTTCCGAATCTTGAGTTGAAGCTACTCGTCTATATTGCCTTTGTTCGGATGACCATTGATTTCCATTTTTAGCCATCTCCTCTAAGAGAACATATCCTTCCTCCATGGTCTTTCCCAACAAAGACCCCCTCCGGCTGATGCATCCACCATACTTCTAGTACAATGATCCATCCCATTGTAAAAGTAGCAAATAAGTTGGTCTCGGGAGAAACCGTGTTGTGGGAAAATTCTAATCAAATCCTTGAATCGTTCCCATGCTTCGGCTAGAGACTAAACCTCTTCTTGTCTAAACGAAGATATTTCCCCTCGAATTTGGATGGTTTTACTTGGAGGGAAATACTTCATTAAGAACGCATCAACTAAGTCGTTCCAATTCTCGATGGTCCTCAAATCAAGAGAGAGGTACCATTGCTTAGCACGGTCTCGAAGAGAGAAAGGAAATAATTGGGGACAAATGTAGTCTTGAGGAACTCAATTGATCTTCACCGTTCCACTTATCTCGAAGAGAGAATGGAAATAATTGGAGACAAATGTAGTCTTGAGGAACTCGATTGATATTCACCGTTCCACTTATCTCGAGGAATTGAGACAAATGAAGGTTAGGATCCTCGTTTGACAACCCTCCGAATTGGTTGTTTTGGACCATCACGATCAATGCCGGCTTAAGTTCAAAATTATGGGCATCTACGGGCTCTCTACCCGCTCCTCCATATGGTCTTAGTATTGGGCAGAAGTGGTCTCTTAATACTCTTTGTGGTCTATTTTCTTCATTCCAAACCGGCACCTCGTTACCCCCAACATTTTCATGGTCTCCGACTCCTTCTTCGACTTCATTAACTACCGGATTCTCTTCTTGATTCATGTCTCGTAACTCTCTTCTTCTCTCGACATTTTGCCTTCGACAACGAGCTTCGATTTCTGGGTCTAGAGGTATCAACGCTTGCCGATCTCTCCTAGCTCGGGTGATCATAGGCCATGTTTAAACAAGACTTCAAAGAAGAATACGTATCAACAAATAAGATATGAAAAACTAAAACAAATATTTTTGGTATTTTTGCAATAAAGGAAAGCAAGTAAAGTGTCTAAACTAAAATTCTGTCAACCACCACTCTAGAACTACCATGCACTCCCCGGCAGCGGCGCCATAAACTTGTTCGCGTATTTTACAACACTAAAATAAACGACCGCAAGTATATGGTATAAATCGTAGTGAGGTAAGTACGAGTCGATACCACAGGGAGGGGAAGTTTAAAAGTGGCGTTTGTTGATCGAGTTCTAAATAAACAATGATCGAAATTTTGAACGTTGAATTACCCTAAATTACCTACCAAATTTGTCACAAGTAAACAATTAAAAGAAATAAGTAAATTCGATCAAACAACTCATGTAAATCACAAAAATAGGAAAAATATGGGTTAAACTCAATTAAGAGAAGGTAGGTTCCAAGGCATATGTCACACTAAGGGGTCAATTTATGATAAAATCCTATTTAAATGGTGTTGTGTTTGTTCCTATAGGGTTGATCACTAAATAATGAATTAAAAGTTCTTTCGATCCAATTAATTCAAGAGAAATATTATACACACTAGTATTTCTACCTAGAATGCACAATAAAACCCCAAAAGGCTCCTATGATCATCACACACCCTCCTAATAGTTGATCATCTCTCGAGCTCACAATAAATTAGGTGGAATGTTTGAGTTCGATTAATGAAAAAAGATTTCTCAATCCAATTTCAAGTAACAAAAGATAAGCAAATCATCATGTACAGTAATGACATACTTGCAATAAAAACAAACATTCAAATAGGAGCATTAACACAAACACCAAATAAACAAGAAATTAATTCATAAATATCATTCAAAGTGTAAACATAGCCCTAGAACCAAAATGGTTTTAGCCAAATACCAACATTATCTAAACTTTTACAAAATAAATATCAAAAGCTAAATAAATAAAAGGGAAAGAAAAGCTTAGTCTAAGTAGATGGTTGGGGAAGAAATCCCAAAGCTAATACTCCAACTTTGCTACAAAGTATGAAGAAAATGAAGAAAGTAGAGGTATAACACCTTCAAGTGTGTGTTTGTATGTGAGGGTTTTTGGTGGCTTGGGGTGGAATCCTTCTAAAATCTGATAAGAGTATTAGTTAAAATGTTGTGGAAAAGCTTAATTTCGAAATTGCAAGTTAGTCCCTAAAAAATGTGAAATTTATGTATTTTTTTCACGTAGAAGTGGTGTTGACTCGGTCAACCGAGTTGGATGGAGTTACCGAGAGTTTTCTAGAATGAGATGTGACTCGATCAGCCGATTGAGGTAAAACGGTTGCCAGATTGAATTCGTTTTGAATTTCAATTAAAAGACAAAAGGAGGCCTGCTCCCTTCTTGAATGACGCACCCGACTCGAGGGGGAAGGCTACAGTTTTATCCTCTTTTCCTTCCAATTTATTTGGCCGCTCCTTCTCTCTCATCACATTTGATTTGACCGCGCTCTCTCCTCATTTAATTTACACAGCAGCCTGTCAACCTCATTTCTCCCTCTCCCAAATATTGCAAGTTCTCTCTCTCCATACATAGGCACCATTCTCTCAAATTAATACATACAACATGTCAAACATGTATCATCATTTAATTTATGGGGTCCACCTTTTTCTTCTTGTATGTGGACGGCAACTTGACTTCCCAATATACACAATTTACTTGTCTTCATGCCTCTTTGTAGATGGATGAACAATTTGTTAGAATTTTGGCCCGTCCCATTCTCCAACTCGATTTCTTCCTTTGTTGGCTTCACTAAAAATTAGGTAGGTGTTTTTGTCTTCAAAATCTTCATTTTTCCTATAAAATACACAAAACACCACCTTTCTCCAAATTAAGTGAATTTATAAAAAATTCAGCAATAAAATCATTAAATTATGAGAAAACTAAGCTCAAATTGTGCACTAAAATCATGCAAATTCCACCAGAATCAGCAAGTAGCTGGGCCAATCTCTTGCAATCTAGTAATCTCCTACGATCTAGTAATGAGTATGCAAGAGCAGTGGAGGATTACCTTGATCAT
Organism: Galeopsis tetrahit; assembly: GCA_963675135.1. Classification (NCBI taxonomy): domain Eukaryota; kingdom Viridiplantae; phylum Streptophyta; class Magnoliopsida; order Lamiales; family Lamiaceae; genus Galeopsis; species Galeopsis tetrahit. The sequence goes on from OY776123.1 coordinate 77,007,872, forward strand.
GCATTTTCTACTCGAGCAGATGAAGATCACATTACCTGTCCATGTAAGAAGTGTTATCATAGCTTTTGGCTTGATAGAGATGAAGTATATGATCATTTGATTGTCAATGGCATTGATTCAAAGATTACACAAGTGCAATTTAATGAGGAAGGTAAATCTTCTATGTCAAATTAAGCGACAAATTCTCATGATTGTCAGCCGAGCATGCATGATGATATTGAAAGCTTGTTATATGATACTCACAAAGATAAGGTTAACAAGTCTTTTGATGACCATTAAGGAATATTCCATGAAAATATTGAAGAGGATTCCAATGTAGAAGCCAAGAAGTTCTTTAAGTTGGTTGAAGATGGCAAACAAGAAGTTTATCCAGGGTGTAAATCTTTTTCCAAGCTATCATTAATCATTATATTGTATTTTTTCAAGTGTGTACATGGGCTGACCAATACAACATTCTCTGCTCTTCTTGAGATTATCCGAGAGTTGATTCCTGAAATAAAATTGCCAAAGTCTTTTAATGAAGCTAGGAAGTTGGTGAGTGACTTGAGCCTTCATTATCAAAATATTGATGCATGTCGTAATGATTGCATGCTTTTTTGGAAGGACAATGAAAGTGCCACATCTTGCACTGTTTGTCACACTTCAAGGTGGAAAGAGGTTGAAAAGCAGCTAGAAAACAACGACAATGATCATTCGTCTCAACATGTTGCAAAGATTCCAGCCAAAGTATTTTGACATTTTCCTTTAAAACCTAGGCTTAAAAGGTTGTATATGTGTTCTGAAACAGCTGATTTCATGAGGTGGCATGATGAGAAAAGGCCCAAAAGACGGGAAATTAAGACATCCGGTAGATGAAATGTCTTGGAAACATTTTGATTCCTTATATCCACATTTTTCTCAAGATTCTCATAATGTGCGTTTGGGCATTGCAAGTGATGGATTTAATCCATTTCGAAATATGAGCACCTCACATAGTACATGGCCGGTAGTTTTAATTAATTATAACCTGCCACCTTGGTTGTTTATGAAGTCGGAATACCTTATGTTGTCTCTGCTTATCCCAGGCCCTGTTTCACTAGGGAATAACATTGATGTTTGCCTTCAACCTTTGATAGAAGAGCTAAAAGATTTATGGGATTTTGGGTTGGAGACATATGATGTTTCAAGGCGCTAAACGTTTTAGATGCATGTAGCTGTACAATCTACAACTAGTGATTTCCCTGGCTATGCTATGTTGTCTGGTTGGAGTACAAAAGGGAAGTATGCTTGTCCGTATTGCCATTATGAAACGGATCACTTGTACTTAATGAACAGTAAAAAAATGTGTTATATGGCCCATCGCAGATTTTTAGATGCAAATCATCGTTGGCATCGTGATAAGAAGTCCTTCAATGGTAAAACAGAGGAGAGGTCAACTCCGATTCCTTTATCAGGGATTGAAGTCCTAGATTTGTTACAAAACTTTGAAAATAAGTTTGGAAAACAACAAAGGAAAAAAGAAGAGTCTTGCCCATGGAATAAAAAGTCGTGCTTTTTCAATTTACCTTATTGGAAACATATTTCATCTCGTCATCATTTGGATGCCATGCACATAGAGAAAAATGTTTGTGATAGCGTACTTGGGACTTTGTTAGACATACCTGGAAAAAGAAGGATCATCTCAATGCTCGATTAGATCTAAAATATATTGGGATTAGAACATCACTACACCCTATGGAGTCTGTTGACAAGCGTCATATTTTGTTGCCTATGGCTTCTTTTTCGATGACGAAGAGGGAGCAGACATTGTTCTGTGAGGTATTGAAGAATGCAAAACTACCACAAGAGTGTGCATCAAATATTGCACGGTGTGTACATATGTAGGAGAGAAAAATATCAAGTTACAAAAGTCACGATGCACACATTTTAATGCAGTATTTACTTTCAAGTTGTTGTTAGAAAAACTCTACCTAAGCATGTGGCTCTTGCTCTGATAAGACTAGGTACCTTTTTTAGATGTATATGCAATAGAGTTATCAATCCACAAGATCTTGATCACTTGGAAGGTGAAATTGCTGAAATTCTTTGTATACTTGAAAGAATATTCCCACCTTTTTTCGACATCATGATCCCCTTGCCTATTCATTTAGTTAATGAAGTTAGACTAAGTGGACCGGTTAGCGGTTGGTGGATGTATCCAATAGAGAGGTACCTCAGAAAACTTAAATCATATGTTCGTAATCGCAGTCGTCCAGAGGGTTCTATAGCAGAAGGGTATTTGGTGGAAGAGTGTCTGGTTTTCTGCTCAAGATATATAAATGATGGGGTAAAGAAGTGATCAAAGAATTTTAAACAAAATTATGAGAAAGTTGCAACGAATGACAAGTCACCAATTTTTCCTAAGACTGGCTATCCTCTTGGGAAAAGAAAAAAATGGTGGAAAGGAAGTTCATTCTCTTTATATTTAGACTCAAAGGATCTGGCACATCAATATGTGTTATTCAATTGCAAAAATGAAGATGTTGAGAAATACATAAAGTGAGCTTTTTTTTTATGCATATTTTATCATCAATATATTTTATCTAGTCATTGAGTTTTATGGTGTTTTTTCTACTAATGCAGGGAGCAGGGAGCATGAAGATGCAATGAAAAACAAGTCAAAAGATAAGAAAAGGAAAAGATGGAGGTAAGCTCAACAACATATCCAAGAATTTATGGTTTGGTTTAAAGAAAAAGTAGAGTCCGATCAAGTTCCTGATCATATTAAATGGTTGTCCATAGGTCCTTCTTGTGCTGCAAGAAGATATATAGGTTACTTTATTAATGGTTATAGGTTCTACACAATAAAACGTGATGCAAGATGCAAAACACAAAATAGTGGAGTCACTTTGACTGCATTAACTAAAAGTTTTGTTAGTACTAAGGACCATAATCCCATTCTGGATACTCTCACTTATTATGGGGCTATAAATGAGATCATTGAGCTAGACTATTGGGGTTCTTTTAGTGTCGTCTTATTCAAATGTGATTGGTTTCACGTGGAAAAGGATATGTATGGTCTCACATGTGTTAATTTAAAAAAAGTTGTGTTATGCCGATGATCATTTCGTCTTGGTATCACAGGTGCATCAAGTCTTCTATGTGAAAGACCCTATTGAAGATGGTTTGCATTATGTAATGAAAAAGTTACCGAAAGATTTTTTAAATATTGAAGTGCAGATGGAGGATGCAGATTTGGTCGAACCTTGTGATGATGATGATAGAATAGTAGACATTGTTTATGATGATGATGATGAAGATGCTACCGAGTGGTGTAGAGAAGGCGGTCCTCACACTGTGGTTGCGATGCATCTGAACGAAGTAACTAAAGAAACACCTATTGACACACATGAAAACAATTCAGATATGGATGATACAGATTCTGAATGGATGAACTCTTGAGTTAGATCTAAGGTAATGATATTAGAATTTATTTCTTGAATTTTGTTTGAATTTCTGTTATCTATACTATTTGTTATTGCATTTGGCAAATTTTCTTGAAAGCCACATTAATCTAGCATTTGCTTCATTCATAGAGTGGTTTCAGAAATTAATTCCATATGTTGCTGTAATTTAAGTGAATTATATGTCATGTGAACTGCTTTTCTACAGCTTAATTTTTATGCATTGAATGTGGTTTAAGTTTATGTATTGTGTTTTGTTCAATTAAAAGGTTATGTGATCAAAACACTCTCTAAAAGGTTCTTCCATTACCTCCATAGTTATCAGTCAAGCATGAGAAAGAAGATAGATCTGAACTGTACTCTTTCTTTTCTTCCTTATCTTCCAAAGCGTATAACATTCGAAATTAGAGTAGGATGTTGGTTGTTTTTATCTTGAGATTCGTTCATTGATTATGGAAATATATGTATATCTATTACTATCTATATAAAGAGGTTTTATTTGCCAAATATTTGCAATTATACTTATCTCAAATGGAAGGGGAGATCCAGGGATTATATATCTTAGTTAAATGTATTTGTTTTGGAAAACTAAATGGGCAGGGGAGTTATTTTGTGTTCTTACTTTTATTTTCTCTTATTTTCCATGTTTCTGGAGTTATTTCAAGCTCAGTTTGTTATGTGGTATTACTCATACCCATTCTTATCTTTGTACTTTGAAATTCCATATTAATGCCATTGTCTTGACCGATAAAAAAAAAAAAGTACTTCATATTATGAACAAACATCTTTCTAATAGAATTTTGTTTTGTACCAAGTATTTACTTCTACCGTAGAAAGTGTTCTAATTGTTTGGGATGATGGCCTTATTAGACATTATGGTAGTTTTACTTTCCTATTGCTCAATTTTTCTATTGTTAAATAACTCCCACTTTTTTTTTTTGATTAAATAACATTCACTTTAAAATCTGTCCAATAAGTAAATATTAGATTGAGTGAAGGGTGAAGGGAGTATATTTTATTTGCTTGGGTTTAATTCTCACTTTTGTGACATTTATTACTAGAAAAAAAACTCGTGTTAGACCGTTTCACAGTGAGATAGTTCACAAATTAACATAAATTAACACTCGTCTCTTTTTAAAGTATTAAAGTGTCATGCTCAAATGATATTTCGTTTCACTGTAAGATGCTCTTACACAAGACTTCCTTGTATAATTGTATTACTATTAAAATTGAAGAATTAGTCGCACATCTCAATTTTTAGATTATTTATCAATTTAGGTATTCAATCTTTTTTTTTTTTTTATCAGTAATTTAGGTATTCAATTTTAAAATTTCTTAACATAACGGCGTTCCACAATTGATTAAATCGAAATCTCAAATCTTCAAAGCCTTAAATTGAAATCTTTCCCAAAGTGAAATCAAACACAACCCTCTAAAATTAGTCGCACTCCTCAGCCTAAAATTAGACCTTGTATAAAATTCTTCCTACATAATATTTCTATAAATTTTTTGTTTTGTAAAAGAGTTAAGAACTTGTTATCTGACCTTATACAAGAAAATACATTTCTTGTAACGAATTTATTAGTAACCAATGTTTAAATGGTTACAAAAAGTTGATTTATTGTAACGAAAATATAATTTCGATACAAAAAATCATATTTTAAATTGTCGTTACAAATAGTAAAAAGTTAGTTACAAATAATAATTGACTTTTTATTTTGTTTTATTCATTTATTTTAAAAAAATGTAATTTAAAACCATATGTTAACACATAAATGCCTTCTCATTTTATTTTTTTTAATATTTTTGAAAACATACGTAGATTAAATATGGTTGCTTCAAAATTACATCATACATATCTATTTATTTATATATTAATTATACAACCAATAATCTCTATTTTAAAGCTTTATATATATATATATATATATATATATATATATATATATTAAGAATGTATTTTATTCATTAATTTGAGGCTTATAATAGTACTTTAAATATGTAACTTTATTTTTTTGACCTTGACTTTGAATATGTAAATTAGATTTTTAAAAGGCGGTTTAGACTAAAAGGATTTGAGAAACGCGGGTAAGATGGAGAGAATCCTAAATTCATAATCTTACTTCACAAGAAAACCTAAATTCCTAAATTCACAAAAATACCTAATTAAAACGTTGATTGATTTCGTAGTTACTCCAACAATGACCCTTTCTTGGCGACGCCCCCATCCTCTGCCGAGTTAATCGCGTCCACCACAATCTTCGCACCGACTTTCACAGTGCAATTGTCAATACCAAGGGTTTTCAGCCACAATAGATCTTCATAGAATTCCATGGCTTCACCAATAACAACGTTGACTTGTCCCAATTTGTAACAATGACTTTCTCCTCACTATATGTCCAAGGTCGTTCTGCAACACTAAGCCCCATCCCGTTTGATTGGTGTCTTGGAAAAAGGGGCATCATTGTTTAGTTTGTGGAGCCCTGAGGCAGGAGCATGCCAGTCGCTGCATCGTGCAATCAGCCTCGTCGTCAGCCTCCAGTAATTGCAACCTAATCTTAACTTTCTAATTTTGATAAATAAAATCTCATTTTAACAATTTTTTTACAATTCAAGGTAACATCAAAATACTTCTTCACCGTGAACGACGTGCCAACCTACTCAAATTCTTTTGAAAATGTCTTCATGTACATGGCCGAAGCGATAACGTTCCACACCTAATTAAAGTGAATCCTTTTTTTACAATTAAAAAATCTAGTCAAGTACTAAATTGAAATCTTTCCAAATCGAAATCAAATGCAACCCTCTGAAATCTCGTATCGTTGTATCCCATCTACAATCATTCTCAAACGGAAATCATTCGCTATCTCTTTATAAATTGAAATATATACCTCACCCGAAATCATTTTATATGTATCTCCTTAAAATTTCAGTATGGTTATTTCTTCAATTAGTTGTAAATTTGTCTTATACATTCGTGTAATTCAATGGTTTTTATTGAATATCATTCAAGAATTTGTCTCGTACATTCAATTGATTGCATTTTTTTACAATTCTGATTCTTAAATTTTTTTTTTGGCATACACACTGTTTGTTGAAAGTCCTGAGTGAATGATTTCCTTGTTTGAGTTTTTTTTTTTTCAAACAATAACTCATATTCAAAGTAAATATCCATTTAGTATCGTAATAGTATCACGCTTAATGTCCTACACCTTCCCCTTTACAAAATGTCATTTTCATATGATTCTAAGTTTCCAATAGACTTGAGAAAGGATATAAAAGATCAATTTCCTGCTGTAAAAATACATATTTTCTGTAGTAAAAAATAGCATTTATACTGTCACAAAACTAGTGGTGTAAAAATTATTTTTCTGCTTTTAAACCCAGCAATGTTCTGCTGTTAAAACTAGTAGTTTTCTGCTGTTAAACCAACAATGTTCAACCAGCAATGTCCTGCTTTTAAAACCAGCAATGTTTTGTTGTTAAAATCAACAACTTTCTGCTGATAAAACCAGCAATGTTTTAAGAATAGTTTTCTGCTGTCATATATCTGTTTCTAATTGTTTTCATTATACTTTTTGCTGCAGAGTTGCAAGTTTCGGAGTCTAAGATAGATTCAAATGGAGTATGAGAGTCAAAGATTGATTAAAGAGGATTGAAAAAAATAAAAGAAAAATGAAGGAATTGGGGATTAAATTAAACCTCATGCATATGAAGCCATTTGTTCCATGGATCAAAACACATAAAAAATCAACAAAAAGAAGTCCATGAAATTTCCTGGAAAAGATGTCAAAGTACAATTGTCAAGTGATGATGACGATATTGAGATTATGCAGAATACGAGAAGTTTGCGGTCTTAATCAAAGAAGGTCGTACATATCTCCTTTAAATACTAGCATGTTAGTTTGTTGCATTATTATATATAATTATTAATTTTAAATATGTTTCAGTTAATTTCTAGTACAGGTCAAAATTCTGCAAAGAATTGTTAGTTAATTTATAGTACAGGTCAAAATTCATAACTTACTTCACTAAATTTACGCCACATGATAACTTTTATCTAGGTGTAGGTTTATGAACTAATTTAACATTTTATTTTATTTTGTGTATTTTTTTATTTTATTTTGTGTATTTATATTTATTAACGCGTGATTCCAAAAAAAAAAAATATTAACACGTGACATGAATTATATGTACACGTTTTTTTAAAAGGGCAATCTATTTGTGATTTTTATACTCAATTTTTATTTTAATTAAAATTAAGTATTCTAAAAATTCATGATTTTTTTTTTTTTTTTTTTTTTTTTTTTTTTTTTTTATTACAAGTTAAATACCCATCCCTTTTTTTCCCTCCCCATGACTCGAACCCAGGACCTAAGGTCTAGGTAGTGGTGCTCTAACCACTTGAGCTATCCCACTTAATTCAAGATTTTTGGTGATAATTAAGAAAAACCTAAATAAAAATAAATCCTAACGTAATTATGAAATTTTTTATATTTTAAATGTGTTTATTTCTTAGTCAATATATATATATATATTCAAAATTACATTTATACAGAGTAATATATTTAAAAATATTTTTATATTATAGGATAATTATTACTGATACTAATTCTAAATCTTATCCTTACATTCCACAATTTAATTTAATTTTTTACATTCTATGAGTCTAATTCAAAATCTAATTTTACTCTTTTTTTTTTTATGAATAAAGTCGAATATATATTATCCTATTAATAAATTTAAGATTAAAAACTATAGACAATATGAAACTAAGGGAGCATATTTAGAACGTATTGAATTGGATTAAAAGTGAGTAGGAAAATGTCCGGGATCTCCTGTTTCTGTTACACAATTTAGATTTGCAGTGTTTATTCATCAAAATCTTAATAACATATATTTACAAACATTATTTACAAACATTTTAGGTGTCATTTGTTTTTTTTGATGGAAAGTTAAATACCCATCCCTTTTTTTTTTCCCTCCCCATGACTCGAACCCAGGACCTAAGGCCTAGGTAGTGGTGCCCTAACCACTTGAGCTATCCCACTTTGTCTTTTAGGTGTCATTTGTCATAACATGATTGGTATAATATTTCAATCTCTCATTTTAATCTATTCTTTTTCAAAATTTCTTATTAATTTCAAGTATTTTTTTTTAATCTTATCTTTGCATTTTTCAATATTAAAATTTAAATGAATCAAAATTCTATATATGCGAATTCAATTTTGAATATTCAAATTTAAGATTGTTGAATATTTTTTGGAACTATGTATATAATAAATTTATGAAAAATTATGAATAGATTTTTATGAGATTGTCTTTAATTATTAAAAAAATGTGTTGTTATTATTTAATGTGTTATTTTTATATCAATTATATTACGTAATAAAAACATTGACTAAATCAAAATTAAAGATTTGATTTTATTCAAAATTTAATCAAAATACTTGAAAATTAATAATTAACTCAAAATTTAAGAAAGAGTTTAAAATTTTGAATTTATCACTTCACCATCCAAATATGTATCAACTATACTATTATCGGTGTATGTAAAAATATAAATATACAACGAATGTTGTCTATAATTTTTAAAAAAAATTTATACATGTTTTAAAAATAAATCTTTTATTAATAAATTAAAATATATTGTAAATTTATTTCAACCCGCGTAATACGCGGGTCTTACACTAATACAACATATACATAAAAAAGATACTTACATGCATCAATTAATTTTACAAATAGTTGAACTTCCTTAAAATCTGGAATATAATTGTGGTTCTCCTATAAATGAATTTGCCTGTTTCAATTGATGTCAGATATTTTATCTGCTCTTAGTTTAACTTGGATTATTTTGAATGTAGTAGATTATGGATCCTACCATCGGTGGACCTTTTCTCCAATAATTTTAACCTCAACAACGGCTCTTGTTCAAATTCAATACTTATCGATCGCATCCAATTCAAATGAACTTTTGAATAAAGAATTAAAATAAAATTTATTTTGATTGTCCAATTAACATGAAATGAGCACTTCTAGATAACTGAAGAGCAAGTGTACCTAAACAATAAATTCAATTCAAAGAAAAAAGTTTACGTCAGAAACATTTGAGATTTTTACGCTATATTTCAATCTCCCCCTATTTAAATTATTTTCTTTATTTTTTCATCAATTTTTATTTTAAATTTTAAATAATTATCGTATAAACCATTTTATAACAATTTTTCATAATCGATATGTATCTTAAATAATTTAAATATTAATTTTTAAATTTTAAATAATTCAAATCTTAATATTTTTTATGAGACATAAATATTAATCTTAAATTTTAAATAATTCAAATCTTAATATTTTTTTTGAGATTATATTGTTTCCTATTTATATGACAATATCCTTAGCATAACTTATAGATATAAATATTATATATTTCTTCTTAATTGAATTTTAAAATTTTAAATAATTCAAATCTTAATATTTTTTATGTGACTATATTGTTAGAATATTCCTAACATAATTTATAGGTATTTTGATGTGCCACAGTCTAAATATAAAAAACTGAATATAAGATAAAATAAAAATATATTTAAAAACTGATATATTCAATTTGATTTTAAATATAAATTATGAACCATAAAAAATTATTGAAGATAACAAATTTTGAATTTTATTTTACATAATTTTGAATAGATTTTTATCTTATATTATTAACATTAAATTTATTTAAGATCAACCATAAGTCATTATGATCAAATTTATTTATATTATTAAATATTCTTTAAATGTTGTGAACAAATATTCAATTTTACATAATATTTTGATGTGCCACAGTCTAAATTATAAAAAACAGAATATAAGATAAAATAAAAATGTATTTAAAAATTGATATATTTAATTTGATTTTAAATATAAATTATGAATTATAAAAAAAATATTAAAAGATAACAAATTTTAAATTTTATTTATATAATTCTGAATAGATTTTTATCTTATATTATTAAGATTAAATTTATTTAAGATTAACCATAAATCATTATGATCAAATTTATTTAGATTATTAAATATTCTCTAAATATTGTGTACACTCATTTTTCATTGTTAGTGATTTTTAAATTAATGTATTTGAAGACCCCTATTGAAACAATGATGTAAATAAATTTTAAATATATTACAAAAATGAAGCCATCACATGGTATTATTTACAGATCATGTATATATATATATTACAAAAATGAAGCATCACATGGTATTATTTGAAGACCCATATTGATGTAAATAAATTTCAGATATATTACAAAAATGAAGCATCACATGGTATTATTTACGGATCATGGTGGCAACTATAAAAAAATCTTAACAATATTATATACAAAACAAAAGTTGAATCCAATAATAACTCAACAATGTTCCCTAAATCATGTATATATATATTTCTTCAATTAATAAAAATTTAACTGCACAATTATAAACGGAAAAAATAAGTCGATTGAATTGATAAGATAAAACCCTGTAAATCTAGAAAATCTGTAAAAATTAGAAAGAAAATGAATTGATAAGAAAAATCAGTCGATTGATATTACCTCACCATAGATTATAAATAAGTCGATTGAATTGATAAGAAAAATCAGTTGATTACAAATGGTTGCAACATGAATTGATAAGAAAAATCAGTCGATTGATATTACCTCATCATCATAGATTACAAATGGTTGCATAGATGTAAACTCAAGAGAAATGAGTAATGAAATTATGATTTAACAAATGATTATGCATATGCTTTATAGTTGAAATTATAATTTGAATGTACGATAACTAAGGCAGAATATTTAAATAGAATTTGTTAATAGAATATTTAAAATGTTTACAAATATATAATATTAATATTAAGGGGGGTGTATTCAATTGAGATTCTATTGGATTTTTTTGGACTTTAAAAAGTCGATGGATTTATAAAATCCACAGAGTCTATGCAAAGTTTAACTGACTTTTTTTGTTGATTTATATGAATTTTCATAGATTTGACAGGATTGTGGAATATATTTTTTTTTATGAATTTACATAAATTTTCATAAACTCCGATATTGATGGGAAGAGTTTTTTTAATGTGAAGTGTTTTTTTAAAATTAATTATATATATATATATAATATTTTACCAATAATATATATATATATATATATACTATATAAAGTTTATATATTAATTCGGGGCGGGTCGGATACCCGCGGGTTAGACATAAGACCCAGATCCGACCCATACTCAATATGGGACGGATCCGACCTGACCCAAAGCTCGTAGGATGGGGTGGGTACCCGCGGGTCGGGTCAATATTGGCATCCCTACTCTTGATCTTTCGTCTTCAGAGTTCTCTGAGAGAATCCGTTGAAATCTCTAGTTTTTAGAAGAGATTTTGGATAGTGAAATTTATTTATATTTTTGAAAGAGAATCCAACAAAATTCATAGAGTATTAAAATCCATAGACGGTTGAATACCTAAAGATTTTTAAAGACTTTTTAAAATCCGTATTGAATACCTCAAAATTTTTAAAGACTTTTTAAAATCCGAATTGAATACCCCGGACTTTGAAAGTCCAAAAAAATCCTACAAAATCCACAACCAATACACCCCCGTAAGATAAGATTAAGATTATTTTGAAATTAAAATAGGAAAATTTGATTTTTTTTAATAAGAATGCAGGGATATTGAAATAGACAATTTTAGTGAGGAGAGAGATTTGAGATTTTGAAATAGACGATAGTGAGGAGAGAGATTGCAATAGGGTGGTGATTAAAAGTAGAATAACGTGATTAAATTTTAAAAAATATATAATGTTGTGATTAAAGTTTAAAAAATAAATTTAAAATAATAATTATGATTTCAAATTTAAAAATAATAATTATGAGTAGATAATATGTAAATTATTATTTTGAGATTAAAATAGGAAAAATGGGTTTTTTTTAATCAGAATGCCTGAGAATGCAGAATTTTGAAATATACGATTTTAGTGAAGAGAGAGATTGTGATAGAGCGGTGAAATTGTGACACGTGTCCCAGTATATTCTCACAAATATAGAGTATAAGATTGTGGATAATTTGACTTAATTGGGAGAAAGGTAGTGTTTTGTTAATGTGTATAGAAAAAATAAGGATTTCGAGAGCAAAACACATGCCTACATCTCATTGAACCAAAACTAGGATTGCACCATTAGATTCGTCTCGAAAAATGGAGTGGAGTGAAAAAAAGAATCGAGTCAATCAGAGGTCAGAAGCTCGAAATATGAATACACGAAAAAAAGGTCGAAACATAGGCGACTCGGCCGGGCCAACTCACCCGGCCAGGGTCATTCCACGCAACCAAGATCATTTTCCACTGCTTTTGGCCGGGTAGCATGCCCGGGTGACCCTATCCGACCGAGTGGATACCAAATTCAGGAGTTTTTGCAGAATTTCACCAATTTCGAGGGGTCAACTTGCAAATTTCAACCTAAAGACTCCTTGCAATATATAAAAAGGTCTTTTATTCAGATTTCAAAGGAGTTCCCCACTTTGCAAGCTCCTTTCACATAGTTTCACATAGTGAGTAGTGTTCTTGAGAGTTTACAATTTAAATCCATAGTTTAGCCTAGATTGGTGGTAGAAATTACTTTTCAAGCAAGAATTACCATTGAGCTTTGTTCATTTCATCCATTTGTAGCTACAATTTCATTATTAAGGTGATATCTCTTTTATTTGTAATTCAATTTGGTAATTTCTTGTTTCTTTGCTATGTAATTTATGTTACCTTGTGTTATAGACTTATAGCCATGAAATTATATCTTAGAACCATGGGCTAAGTTTTAATTGCTTTGGGTGTGGATGTTTGTTTAGTAAAATGATGGATTGATTGCTCAAGTAACTTAGGTTTTGTGTGATTCAATTTGTTAATTCACCCTATTAGTTAGCATTATTGATTATGTTTATTGCAACGAGAGTTGGATAGAATAAATAGGGGTGTGAGTATGACCTTAGGTTAATTAATTTGAATTATAATAGTGATTAGCTTAACCGGGAGAGGGTTAATTGCTTAGATAGACAACACTAGACACTAATCGATTAAAGGTCGTCTATTAGATTGGTGAGAGGGCAAATCGTAAACATTAGTAACCGTGTTGAACGTGTTTACGGGTCACTATTCTAAGAGTTTATGGTATTGATTAGATCTTATAATTGCTAATTAATACACGTGTTCATCTAAGCCTCACAAGGGATTGGTCTACACACATACGTGATAGCCTTTAGCTTAATTCGAAATCTTATGTTCAAATTGTGTAATTGGTTCTTTAAATCATTAAATAACCTAAAAAATGGAAGCACCTGAAGGCAATACTCTCTTCCCTTGCACTTTCACCCAAAATTTTATTTTTACGTTATTTTACTTGTCATTTGCTAGTATTGTTATTCTTGTTATAGTTTCATTTAGTTTCATACTTGCCCTTGTCATTAATTAGTCTTGATCACTTAGTTAATTTGCATGTTATTGGTGTTCTTTAGTAGTTTAGCTTCAATTTCCAAAAAAAAAAAAATAACTTCGTTTAATTATTACAATAGCATGACGATTTGTAGCTTTAGAGATTCACATACACTTAATTAAGTCCTTGGAACGAAAAACTATTTGATCGTACTTGCATACTACAATCGAACTCATCATACGCTTGTAGGAATCGTATTGTTACTTTTTTATTGTGTAAAGTACTAACCAAATCAATTACTAAGTTTATATTTCTTAGATTAGAATTAGTCATTATTTCAGTTTATAAACAATTATGTACCCTCCTCTCTCATTATACAAGAGAAGGAAATCATTGTATTGCACAATTAATCTTTTGAGTAAATGAATATTCCTTACTCTTCAAGTTTATAAGTTTCACAAAAATCTTTCAACCAAACATCCCTTACAATTTTACACCTTTCATTTTTGGGACGCACTTATGTGCAATATTTCACGTGAAATATTAGTATATTTAAGGAAAGACCAAAATTCGCGGATCTGTAGCGGGTTTGACCGGTCAAACGAATATTTCCTTAAAAATCGCGGAAAAGTCGCGCACGAGAGGCTAACATGATAACGGGTTTCAGGTCTGTGTTACTATAAAGTCAATTATATGTTACTACAAGACCAAATATGTGTTACTGTAAGTACAAATAACATATAAATTGACTTTTCACAGAAAATATTAATACAAATTAATTTAAGGAAGGATAAAATAGAAGAATTTGCTCATAATCTGTGTTACTATAAATACAATTATATGTTACTGTACAGACAAATACGTGTTACTGTAAGGACAAGTAACACACAATTGGCTTTTGAGCAACACATATTTGACCTTAAAGTAACACAGAAAAAAGTGTTACTATATAAACACGAGTGTATTACTGTATTAAGAAAGATGTGTTACTGTATAAATAAAATGTCATTATTGAGAGGGAATGAGATACCCACATTAAAAAAGACGAATAACAATAATTGAAAATACGAAAAACACAACCATGTTGAATAATTGATTGATCCTTACAAATAAAAAGACATAATTATCAACAATTAATTGGAATAAATCTGTGTCTGGTATTATTGTTGATTTTTTCTCATTTAAAAATTTATTCAAAAAATAAATAATGATTTTTCTCTTTCGTGATTAGCAGATCAGATCTGAATTTTTTTTTTTAATGAAAGTTGCGCTGCATATTTTGCGCAGAAGAGAAGGAGGAAGAAAGCGCAGAAGAGAAGAAGGAAGAAAACGCATAAGAGAAAAGAAGGGGAAGAAGCGACCGGGAAAAGGAGGAAGAAGACGACTGGTTACCAGATAAAAACATAAAAATTAGTGAAATTGCACCATAAGACTATATATGATGAAATATTGTATATAAGTTTTTGTCTTCATTTTTAAGTTGGTCGGCGAAAAAAATAAAAAATATATGGATAAAAAACGACATTTTTTCCAATTGTATGGTACAACAACATTAACTAAATTTTGTTTAGTAAAAATAACTATAATCCATAAATACATTTAGTAAACAACTAATGTCATTTAAAAATGTATTTGAATTATGTGGTGTATTCAGTGCATAGAAAGGTTTTATTTTTTTGACGAAAAAAAAAGAAGAAGTTTTTGTATAAATTGAAATTAGAAACTTTCAATGGTCAGGTAGATTTCACATTACCTGACAACCGTAAATATTTTAAATAACGTTGAATTAACGATTCAAAATATATTGATAATTTTTATATGATTGCAGTTTACATTGGTACATTTGAACTATATGCACATTGCAATCGCAATACTAATAAAGTTAAAATTACAAAATTACCTTGTAGTTCAAAAAAATAAAAACATATACATATAAATTTTTGATTTATACCTATCAATATTTTTTTTAAATCAAAATTATAAACATAAAAAAGAAATCCTACAATTAATACATCCTAATAATCCATCAACATATACGTACTGAATGTTCATCGTTACTCGCCACCGATGTTCAAGAGTAACACCACCATTGCGCCACCGATGCTCAAGTGTAACACCACCGTTGCGGCGCCGGTGTACTTAATTTCATCAGGAAATTGAATTCCCAACTTGCATCATCATTAATACCAATGCCCAGAATTTGACAAAATTTATTTAAAACTAAAAGTCTTATTACATGATACTCAATAGTCAATTGTGGAGTACATCTTAATTGCAAGGACAAATTTGGTACAAGGAACTAATCTCTAATCTTGAATAGATGTAACTATGCTAATCAAGGTCTTGAAATTTTGATTGGAGCTTCCATTTTCAGCAATAGCACTTAAACCACATTCTCTCAGTCTCTCAATATTCTCCATCATTTTCTTCCTTTCTTTCAACATTGCAACATCCAAAGCTTCAACCACACTTGATTTAGTAAACACACCGCCCTCCACGCCAACTCCGATCCCCCACACCTCCGTCACTCGCCTCGTGTTTATCATCTGATCACCAAAAAATGGCCTACAAATCATGGGCACACCCCCCAACATGCTCTCCATTATCGAGTTCCAGCCACAGTGCGTCACAAACACCCCCACCGAGGAATGTGCTAAAACTTGCACCTGCGGGGCCCACTCCACCACTTTTCCAATGGAACTCGTCCTTTCAAAAAAATGGTCCCCTTCCCCTTTGGTACAATTCTCCTTGTATGACCAAAGGTAAGGTATCTGTTTTTCTTCCAGGGCCTCCGCTAGAGCCGCCAGCTCCGACGGCGGCGGCATGGCCGTCGTGCCGAAGCTGATGTAGGCGACAGAGGCGGTGGCCTGGTTTCCCAACCACGCGAGACAGTCGTCGTCAATTGGCGGTGGCAGGGGAAACGGCATTATTATGTTGAGGACTTTTGGCAGTCTTGATTCGAGGTCATTTTCTATGATGGGGTCCATTCCGGTGAACGAGTTGACTATAACAGCGGCGGCGCGTGGGAGTGCGAGTGACATGTTGTAGAGGAGCCGAGAGAATGGCTGGTCTAAATAGAAAAATTGTGGGGGTAAATCAGTGGCGCGTATACTTGACATTCCGGGAAGAAATTCTAGCTTTTGGTCCTGATCATGATTTTGTGCGCTATCTGTGCCATTAAATCATTCAGAAACGGAAATTACAACCATTAATTAAGCTTTATTTTTTTATTTAATTGAAAGAAGAACTTGAGTCAACACAGCGGTACGACCAAGTTTGTTTTTCCTTAATACTCCATCATGTTTTGTATGCAGAAGAGTGGCGCTTATTAAAATTAATACTCCTTCGATTTAAATAATATATATAGTTGAGAAAAAAAAAAAATCTCCATTTCGAAATTATTTTCACATTTATTTTTTAATAAATTTCACACCCTTCAAATAAAAAATATTTATAAACTCCACTCTTACATTTACTTCAATTTTACACTAATGTTATTATTATTTTTTCACAAAATTCAAATCATTTTTTTAATTTATACATGCTAAATTCATTTTTGATATATAAATTTAAATGATACTGTATTTGTAAAAAAATGTATACGAAGTAGAGTATATTATCTTCACTCACCGTCACCGATGGGGCCTAATCTGGTATTGATCACATGGGTGTACATATGAAGAGAAACCATCGCCGCGGCTGCAGTCCATAACGGCACCCAGGGGATCCCCATCTCCGCCGCCATTTCAGAGGAAAAGGACAAGAAAGCATCTGTTAACAGACACGTGGCCTTCAATCCAGTTTCTTCCACAACCTCTTCCAACCGGCGTCGGAAGTTGTGGGGGGTGGCTTTGAGGAATAAGTCAAGGATCTCCATGGGATAATTACTTGAGGAACACCATCATCTACGCTGTACAGTTTAACGTTGGGATAGTTATTCAGGTCCAGTTTGGAGAAGTTAATTCTTGTGATTAGACGCCGCCGTGTTGAAGTAGGAAAAACGGGCAGCTGGAGCGGCGGCGGCAAGACGTTGCACGAGGTGGAGGAGAAGTGCTGGGTGGGAGTGGGTGGGGAAGGCGAAGGCGACCACGTGGGCTTTTTTCTCTGCCGCACACATAATTTTGTTAAAATGATGAAATGAATTATTATTTTGACATTGTCCAATTTCGATCTCAATCTCGCCCAAAAATATGAAATGCCGTCGTGATCGCGAGGAAATAATTTGCTTACCTTATTCGCACTTCAATAGATCAATCGACTGTACGCATAAAAAATTGCATTATCTATTGTTTTGTGAAATAACAAACGACCTAATAAAAATAAAACCACTTAAAGAAACCACAACTGAATTCACATAAGGACACCTGAACCCCATACATGCACCAAAATGAAATCATTTTGTATTCTTCCATGAAATTGAACATTAACAGAAAAATTGGGGCTGAAATGACAAAGTTAACTTTTATGAGACTAAATCTATTTCGTCATAAGTTATAGGATAGGAAAAATATGATTTGTGTGAAAATTTGGACATGACGTTTTACCATTTTTAAAGGGATAAGTATTAATTTGTGCTAGTATGTGAGCGGTTTCACCAACCATCTCACGCAAGTCTTTGCAATATGCATAAATGGTGGGAAATTTTATACTTCCTCCGTCCTAATTAATGAAATTTGTACCATTGGTGTGTCACACATTTTAAGAAATTTGAAATGAGCGATGTTTTGAAAGATAATTTTATAAATTTTTGTGAATAAAGTAAAGAAAAATGAAGATTGAGTATGAAAAAATAATGACATATGAGTAAATGTGTGTATATTTTTTAGGTGGAAGTTATGAAGATGTTTCTTTTTATGGGTATGCAAATTGGTCCGCAAGAATAATACAAGAGCATGGAAATTATTCTCATGTGAAGAAAATATATATGTAGGCAGGAATAATACAGCACACGTTGCATAATGTAGATTAAGAGCATTTAAATTAAATATACCCGCAGAGATTATGAAATTGGTAGCTAGAACAAGACGATAAATTCATATCTTTCTTATTTAAAAGCAAAGTGGACCAGACAATAATTAAAGATGTCGATACCACTTAATAATTTGTACGTTCTGAAATAAAAACATAAATGGCAATATTGAAGACAATCTGTTATTAATTACAATATAAGTCACAAGGCCAACAACCTCCCCATATATATTGTAATTAATCACAGATTGTAAAGCATACGTGATAGACGTGAATGTAGTTTGTATACTCCCTCCCTTCGTTTCATAAAGCTTGTCTCATGCACTTTTCATTTTTATTTTGTATAAAATATTTAAAGAATATATTTTTATAAATAAATTTTAAAAACAAATTCAACAAATTTTATGAAATGAAGGGAGTACATAATTGGCCAAGTCACAAAAGGAAGCTGTTTTAATCCGTGTACAAACTAGTATTATTTCAGGTTGAAAGATTTATAGTTGAGCAACTTCATCTCATCTCAAGCCAACCTGCAGTGCAACAATCTTTGTTGTTAGAACATCTCTATCAACATTCTTCTCACACCTTAAATTTTTAATAAATAAATAATTTCTCTCTCCTTTAAATACACATTTTACTACTTTTCTTTTTTCATACTTTATCAACAATTCAACCAAACCTTCAAATATATTATTTTTAATTGTATATATTATCTATAATCAATTTTTATTATATTTTAAAAATGTAAAAAATCTATTAAATTATTTAAAAATTAATAATTTATAAATTGTAATAAAAAGACATTTTACCATACAATTGAAATAAACTACAAACGAGGAAGGGAAAATCAGAAAATGCCTTCGATGAGGTTAGAGTTATGGTGTGGAATATATTTTATCATCACAAAAAATATTCTTCTTTCAATTTTTAAGATTGGTGTGCAAATCCTAGACTAGTGTTGTAACAGGTGAACCAAAAACTCCACTCGTGTAATTTTAAACTCTCATATTTTCGAGTATCGCTGGTTCTTTGATAATACATTTTTTTTTCCTTAAAAAAGAATCACATATATTAAACTTTGTGCTTTTAAAAAAATGGTACTCCATATTCCTCCGCTCCAAAATAAGTTTTATAGGTATGTTTATACCTATATAAAAAAAGTGTAATAATAAGTAGGTTTTGAAGGGTGATTTTGTAAATTTTTATATATAAAGTAATGAAATTAATTGACTTCCGTTATATATTGTGCCCAAAAGTAATTACGAGTACTATATTTTAGAGTAAAATTGAGTATATATAATGTGAGGCTGAAATTTATAAAAAATTTCTATTTTAAAAATAGAAAAATTATTATGAAACGTTACAAATCAAAAAATTGGGACAGTGAAGTTTTGACTTTTTTTTTTTTTTTTGATGGAAGTTAAATACCCATCCCTTTTTCCCCTCCCCATGACTCGAACCAAGGACCTAAGGCCTAGGTAGTGGTGCTCTAACCACTTGAGCTATCCCACTTTGTCGTGAAGTTTTGACTTACATGCTTAAACGTTACTCTTAAAAATCCATATTAAAAAAATCATATTATATAATATATGTAATTTATGTATTACTTTGTTATCATAATTAAGAAATATTTTTTTTGTATAGAAAAAAAAAAGTAGAATTGTTATACCTAGCAATAAAGACCTTACAATCCTCTAAAAATTTGAGCTATCCAATTTTGTGTATAAAAAACAATTAAGTTAATGCATGTAGTATGTAAATTAAAGTAAATTATGTTAAATTATTTGTACATACAAAAACAATGTTTATAGTGTATTAATATGTACAAAATTGAAAATAAGATTATTTGTAAATAAACAATGTTGTAAATTTATTTATATTAAAGAAAGCTGAGCTAATCTCATAATTGTAATTTATTTACAAACTGCAATACGTTATTTTTTATAAGTTAATTTAACATCATGTATATGGTAATAAATTTTTTTTATAGTGAATTAATTGTTGAATATATATGTATATAATTGTAGTTTATAATATATTATACAATTAATAATTATAATATTTTCTATTTAATTTTGTTCTTAATTAATAATTACGGTACGGTAATTCTTAATATTTATTTCTATTATATATATATATATATATATATATATTGATGCGGCCTAAAATTGTCATTTCATAAGAAGTCGACACGTGTATAGAGGATAAGATAAATGAGGATATACGGTTTTAAAGAAGACTCCTCAGAATAAAGAATCTCATCTGGATGTCCCTCTGGAGGGAGCTCCACCCAGGGGAGAGATAGCGGGAAAGACTTGGTCATGAGGAGAATTAGTAGACCGAAAGTTTAGGAGATGTTCCATATAAAACGGGATAAGATTGGATAAAGAAAGACCCATTCTTCCTCTTCTCAACGGTTGAAGTCCACCATAGGGAGTGGTTGCGGATCTTCAGGGAGTGAGAGAGCGGAAGACTCTGTCAAAGATGGCTGGGCCAATTCAAAGATAGTGAGAGGTGCAGGTCCGAAAGATGGGGAAAACCTAACTTCCCCTCAGGTAAAATTCCTCTATAAATAGGTAAGCTTAGGTATATTCTCAAGTTACGATCTCTAACTTCAGTCAACTTACTACGCTTCTTACGAACATTCTGATTTCCTTCGAGAACCTCATTGATAAATAGAGGACTCTTAAGTCCTTGCCGTATACTGAATCACCCATACTGACTTGAGCGTCGGAGTGTCCGCGCCGGACTCCCTTCCGGCGTGTCTTTTGCAGGTTCTTGGAGGATCATTTCAGAGAAGGAAGCGTACCCGGATCATCTGTTCGAATCCGGGAATTTGGATATCTAACCCAACGGATATCTAATCCCTTTGTGCAATTTGTGGCACAACAACTGGCGTCGTCTGTGGGAACGTCTAGGAGATCTTCTCACGAATTTCTATTTGTTTGAGCGATGGGCGGAGGAAATAACATAATCACGCCTACTCTAGGGAAGAAAACTTTTCCTGGGGAAGTTTCCCCTTTGCCATCTGATCCCACACTGAAGGGAGGCCGAGGAAAGGACCCTGTTCATGTCCCTTCTGGATCAAATCCGCCATTGATACCAACCGACGCACTAACGCCTGGCTTGGGTGATGAGAACCACCCCCTACTGGTCAGAGATGAAGTAGCGGAGAACGCAGAGGCCCCAGCGGTCCGGACCTCAGGTCCCCAACATGGAGAAACTCCAAATTCGGAACCATTCCTGATTTCTCTATATCAGTTGAATACCCTTATTAATCAGGCCGTGGAGAGAGCTTTAGCGGCTCAGGGAGGTCGAGTCCCAAGAATTGTACCAGTGAATGTGGAGATGCTTCCTCCGAGAATCCAGGAAGAGGCACCAGGGGCCTCCCAAGTGTTTTCTAAGGATGCAGGAGTGCGGGCAGAAGGGGACGAGAAAGTGCCCTCCCGAGCAGAAATAAGCGTTCTCCCTCGGAACACGAGAAGGATCGCGGACTTGGCGTCCCGAGAGATGGAGCTCCCCGAAGTAGAGGAAAGTACAGATGATACATACCTAGGACCATTTAGCGACCAACTGCAGACCCTACAAAAGGAAATGAGGGATATGAGGAAACAGATGACTAATTGGGTAAGTAGGTCTGCTTATGTTTCCGGTTGTCAGTTTTCTCCTAATATATTACAGGATGAGTTGCCATTCAACTTCAAGCCCCTCAACTTTGAATACGATGGCACCGCGGATCCATACGAGCATCTGGTAAGATTTGAGAATGCAGCGTTACTACATCGGTATGGAGAGGGAGTCAAGTGCAGAGTGTTCCTGACTACATTGGCAAAGGCAGCACAGCAGTGGTTCACCCAGCTTGAACCCAATACCATTCGATCCTGGGAGGAGTTCAGCGAATTATTCCTCCATCAGTTTGCAAGCGCCCGGAGGCAGCCGCGGGCCACACTAACCCTCTTCAATCTGAGGCAAGGGGAGAACGAGAGTTTGAGAGCCTTCCTCCAGAGATTCAATCAAGCAGCCTTGGAAGTCCCTACAGCCTCTCCGGAGGTGAATATCAATGCCCTTACCAATGGACTACGTGATGGAGATTTCTTTTCCTCCCTGGCCAAGAAGCCAGTCTAGAACTTCGACGAGTTACTACACAGAGCGGAGAAATACCTCACCTTGGAGGAGGTTCGTAAAGCCAAAAGACTAGAGGCTAGGCCACAGGATCGAGAGAGAAGGAGAGAGGGCCCCTCGAGACGATCTAGTCCAGAGGCCCCTCAGAGCTCTGGGCCAACGGGAAATCCCAACCTCTCTGGAGGCTCCCGTTCCGGCCGTCGCGGAAGGTTTGAGAAGTATACACCTCTAAGAATAGAGCCCGCTAAAGTACTGGAGGTAGCAGGAGATCATCCCGACTTGAAATTCCCTTATTCCAGAAGTCGGGGCCCTCAGAAGCCCAAGTCAGATCGATTTTGCAGATTCCACAACGAGTACGGACACAACACGAATCAATGTTATCACCTGAAAGACGAGATTGAGAGGATGATCCAGGCAGGGCATCTGAAAGAGTTTATATTCAGAGACAGGCAGGGCCCCCGAGGGCAGAAGCGGAAGAAACAAGAGAGGAAACCAGAAGAAAAGGAGTCCAAGGAGGCGGCCGAAGATATGCCACCTCCGCCGCCAAAAAGAGGAGTAATACATATAATTGTGGGAGGTCCCGCAGGTGGAGATTCCTTCCGAAAGAGAAAACAGAGTGTTCGAGCTCTGAGAGCTGGACATGGAAGTCAACTGAAAGAGGTGGGACGCATGACAGAGATGCCCAATATTAAATTTGGGCCGGAGGACATAAGGGAAATTAAGGAGGATCACAATGACGCCTTGGTGATCACTACAGACATAGCGGGATTTGATGTCCCCCGAATCTTTGTAGACACGGGGAGCTCGACTGATATTATATTTTTCGAGTGCTTTAAAAGAATGGAGCTAAGTGTGAAGTTGCGACCTGTAGGGTTTCTCCGGAGGGGCCATCCAACCCCTAGGGTCTGTGGCGTTACAGGTAGGATTGGGGGATGCTCCGGCCCGAAAGATCCACTTGGTGGAGTTCCTCATTGTGGATATTCCCTCATCGTACAATGTAGTAATGGGAAGACCCAGCCTGAATCTCTTTCAAGCGGTCATTTCCACATTTCATATGAAAATGAAATTCCCCACGTCTGGAGGAGTGGGGGAAGTGAGGGGAGATCAATATCAAGCACTGAAGTGCTATGCGGAGTCCGTAAAGATGGCAGACAGAGCTTTAACTAGGGGTCTAGAGAGAACGAAGGGAGATGACCCCGAGCTAAAGAAAAAGAAAGTGGAAGGAATGGTACTGATTCGGGTGGAATTTACGCGTTTTAGATGCACATGTGAAGCATATTTTGATGTGGATTTCACTGATTTATGCATTGAATATGATTGTTTTAGCCAAAATGAGAGAAAGGTATTGTTTTGTCGATTTTATAGGTAAAACGATGGAATTTGGGAGCAAAACACATACCACAAGTGATCGTACCGGAAATAGGAGTGCGCCATTGGATCCGACTCGAAAAATGGAGTGGAATACGCCAAAAGAATTGAGTCGATCGGACGTTGGAAGCTCAAGAAACGGAGGGACGAAGTTGGAGGACGAAAACGAGAGCCGGAGCTAAAGTCGAAGTTTTGGCCCGACCATCACTCGCCCGGCCGGGCGGCCGAGCAACAATTTTGGCCAAGAATACGAAGGTTTGGCCCGGTCGGGCGGTTGCGTGCCAATTGCTGGGGCCATTTCGAAGTTATGGCCCGGCCGGGCGGCATCACTCGCCCGGCCGGGCGGCCGAACAAGCCAACATATTCTCCCATTTACGAACTTTTGGCCCAGACGGGCCACTTCACCCGCCCGGCCGGGCGGCCGGCCCCCTGTTTTTAGTTTGTTCGACCAACTCCTCCGCCCGGCCGGGCCACTTCCCCACCCGGCCGGGCCGCCTTATTTTCGGTGCCAAACTCGTGTTTTCTCCATTTTTGAGGGACCTACTTGCAAATATCACACCCAAACCCTACCCCAACACTATAAATACCCCATTTCTTGAATTTCACACCATCTTACCCCTTTCTCAAGAGTTCTTCACACATTTACACATATTTGGAGGTGTTTGGCCATAACTTCTTCATCTCTTCACCAATTCATGCAAGGGAAGAGGCATTAGCTTGGGAATTTCATCTCCTACCACAATCTAGACTAAGCTTTCTCTATCTTTTCTTTTTTATTTAGTTATTTCATTTGGAATTTGATTATGTTTGTAGTTAGCTAAACACAATTTGTGGTTCTAAGGCATTGTAGAGACTTGGATTGATGTTTATGAGTAATTTCCTGCTTTAATTGGTGTTTATCTCTTATTTGCATGTTTAATTATTCATTGTAAAGCATGTTGTTAGTGGCCATGATGATTTGCTTGATCCATTGTTAATTGGGGTAGTATCGAGAGATTTATTCCATTTAATCGTATGCGAATGTGCAACCCGGTATTATTATGATCTCGAGAGAGGATTAATTATCGGAGAGGGAATCGAATGATCTTAGGAGCTATTTTAGACGGTGTAATGTTTGTGATGTAGACATACGAGCTTATGTTGCCTGCGTTCTTTGGATTAATTTGTATCGAGAGATCGATTAGTTCTTCTTTTGTGATTACCCTATATGAGATAACCTTAATGGCCATTTAAACGAGATAACATTCATAAACGGACGTCTAAGTACTACGATTGCCTTGGAACCCACCTTCTTTCTTTGAGTCTCAATCCGTTTTACGTTTGTTTTATTGATTTGCATGGTATTTGATCGACTTCATATTTACTATTTCGTTGTTTATTTGTGACACATTGTTAGACAATCTTAGGAGTAATTCAACTTTCAAATTATCGATCACGTCTACTTAGAACTCGACTAGCAAACTACCCTTTTACGCTTAACTTCCTTGTGGGATCGACCTCGTGCTTATCACGCTACGATAGACACCGTACACTTGCGGTTGTTTATTTAGTGTTGTATATCACGTGTATCAGGTACCTGAACAAGTGAGTGTTAAGACAGATGAGGAGCTGATGAATGTGGAGCTCTTCCTAGGGAAAGTTGGCTTCGCCACTAAGATAGGCATTTTTTTTTGGGACCCGAAATGACAGAGAAGGTAATCTCTACATTACGTCGAAATTCTGATATATTTGCATTTTCTCCAGCTGACATGACAGGTATTCCCCCGGAGATAACCATGCATTGTGTTAACGTTGACCCAAAGGCAAAGCCGGTGAAACAAAAGTTACGAAACTTCGGGGTTGAGAAGAATAACATTGTGAAAGAAGAAGTTGAGAAATTACTGAAGGCGGGGCATGTCGTGAAGGTACAATTCCCAGAATGGCTCTCCAATGCGGTGTTAGTATCTAAGGGGGCAGGGAAATGGAGAATGTGCATTGACTTTAGAGACCTCAACAAGGCATACCCTAAGGATCATTACCCGCTGCCGAGGATAGATCAGTTAGTGGACGCGACTTCTGGCTTCGAGCTATTGAGTATGATGGATGCATATCAAGGTTACCACCAGATCCAGCTGAACCCCTCAGATATCCCCAAAGTATGCTTCATAGCAGCGTGTGGAACGTTTGGTTATGTCCGAATGCCATTCGGGTTAATCAACGCCGGTGCAACGTATCAGAGAATGGTTGATGCCGTCTTCCGAGGGCAGATAGGAAGAAACATGGAAATATATGTGGATGATATGTTGGCCAAGAGTGTGAGAGCAGAGCAGCATGTGGAGGACCTAGAGGAGATATTCCAGGTGATTCGAGAAAATGGTATCAAATTGAACCCGGCCAAGTGCTCTTTCGGGGTGAAGTCGGGGAAATTCCTTGGATACATGGTTACTAAGAGAGGGATAGAGGTGAACCCAGCTAAAGTAAAGGTCGTTCTAGACATGCAGCCACCGAGGAACGTGAAAGTGCTCCAGACGTTAAATGGGAGAATCACAGCGTTGAGTAGATTTATAGCCAGGTCCGCTGAGAAAAGTCATCCCTTCTTCAAAATTCTCAAGAAAGGGGCCAGGTTCGAGTGGAATGAAGCATGCCAGAAGGCCTTTGAGGATCTGAAACATCACATGTCCCAGCTGCCGAAGCTGATTAAACCTTCTCCGGGAGATACTCTCATCCTGTATCTCTCCGTAGGGGAATTTTCGTTGAGCACAACTCTAGTCAAAGAAGAAGGATCCATCCAACATCCTATCTATTACGTTAGTAAGGTCATTCAAGGGGCTGAAGCTCGATACTCGGAAATTGAAAAGGCTGCTCTGGCCGTAGTATTCACAGCGCGGAGACTGCGCCCATACTTTCTCTCTTATAAAATACTGGTCCGCACTAATTACTCATTGAAACAGGTTATCGGCTGAGCAGACCTCTCAGGAAGGATGGTGAGATGGGCAATAGAGCTCCAAGAGTATGATGTGGACTTCGAGCCACGGAGGGCCATAAAAGCCCAAACTTTGTCTGACTTTATCTAAGAATCCACCAAACCAGAAGAGATAGAGGGATGGAAGGTATATGTGGATGGCTCAGTAACTCTGAACGGGTGTGGAGCAGGGATAGTGCTAGTAAATCCCCAAGGAGAGGACCTACAATTTGCAGTGAGATTTCAATTCATAACTTCAAACAATGGAGCAGAGTATGAGGCTCTGATCAGAGGAATGGAGATGGCGGTCGAGTTGGGAGCCCTAAAGGTAATTCTATATTCTGATTCCCAATTGGTTGTTCAACAGGTAAATGGAGAGTACGCAGCCAAAGATAACAGAATGGCTTCTTACCTAGAACGGGCTAAAGAGATGATGGGCAAGTTCCAAGATTGTAAGGTGATTCAAGTACCTCGAGAGGAGAACGTACAGGCTGATAGTCTCTCCAAACTTGCCAGTTCCACAGAATTTGACGGACAGGGAACGGTGACCTTGGTGGTAGCAGAAAGAGAGGTTCTCGGAAGCCCCATTGGTTCCATCGAGGAAGGAGACGATTGGAGGAAAGATATCTGGATAGAACTCACCAGAGAAGCGGATGCCTCCACCACCCGAGAGGCCCGAGCTCTCAGGATCAAATATTGTATTATTGGAGGACAATTATACAAGAAGTCGTTTACCCAACCGTACTTGAGGTGCATATCAACCCGGGAAGCGCCTTATACGCTCAAAGAAATTCATGAAGGACACGCGGCTAGTCATGAGGGGTATAAAACAGTGGTGAAGAAAGCCTTGAGGGCTAGGTTATACTGGCCATCCATGACGAGAGATGCCAAAGAGTTCGTAAAGAAATGTGCGAAATGCCAGAAAAATGGTCCCCTGATAAGGACTCCTGCGGAGGATATGGAAACTATGCACTCTCTGTGTCCTTTCGCCAAATGGGGAATCGACTTGGTGGGGCCCTTCCCTCCAGCCCTGGGAGTAAGAATTTTTTTTATAGTAGCAGTGGATTATTTTAGCAAGTGGGTCGAAGCCGCCGCCCTAGCTAAAATAGATGAGGAGAATGTGATTAGGTTCCTGGGAAGACAGATCTGCTGCAGGTTTGGAGTACCCAGGATACTGATCTCTGATAATGGAACACAGTTCAACGGAGAAAATGTACGAGGATGGTGCGCAAGGCTAAACATAGTGCAAAGATTCACTTCCGTAGCTCACCCTCAAGCTAATGGGCAGGTGGAAGTCACTAATCGAACTATAGTAGATGGTATCCGGACGAGGCTGACGAAAATAGGTGGAGGGTGGGTAAACGAGTTAGACAACGTGCTATGGTCTTACAGAACTAGTCCAAAGACAGCGACTGGAGAATCTCCTTTCCGAATTGCCCGATTCGAAGAACACCAAAACGAGAGGCTGATGAGAGAGGCCCTAGATTTAGTGGAAGAGGAAAGAGAGATGGCTCGAGTACGTGCTGAGAGATACAAGAGTCGAATCAAAGCTGCATACGATCGAAGGGTAATCCCGAGGTCCTTTAGAGTGGGAGATCTGGTTCTAAGAAGAGCTGATGCTCTAAAGAACACGGGGAAACTGGAGCCCAATTGGGAGGGGCCCTATAAAGTCACGCAGGTACTGAAGGGAGGAGCTTATAGATTGCAGAGCATGGAGGGGGTCGATATAGCTAGACCTTGGAATGTTTGTCACTTGAAGAGGTTTTTTGTCTGAAGAAAATGTAAGGTCTTGAGACCATTTGTGGTTTTGTGCTAATTTCTGTTTTATTTAATGTATTTAGTAGCTTCACCGGAGCTCTTTTTCCTTCTTTACGGGTTTCCCCTTTGGGGTTTTTCCGTAGAGAGGTTTTTAATGAGACCAGCGTAGGTTATCTATGGCCTATGTTGAAGACTGATATTAATCAATGAAGCTTTTTCCCTTTTGAGAAAAATTATGCAGAGTTATTGCGTTTTGATTATCTTTTTCCTATTAGAATATATGATGTACGAATATGAATTGTAAGAGTGAGAGACACTCGAAGGCCTAGAGGCCGAGGAGAGCTGGAGAGCTCCTCACCATACTTAAGACCCAAGTGGGTTACTTAAAAATGAAAGAAATATTTTACGAATCAAAATCTTCTAAGAATATGAGTGAGAGACACTCGAAGGCCTAGAGGCAGAGGAGAGCTGGAGAGCTCCTCACCATACTTGAGACCCAAGTGGGTTACTTAAAAACGAAAGAAAGATTTTACGAATCAAAATCTTCTAAGAATAAGAGTGAGATACACTCAAAGGCCTAGAGGCCGAGGAGAGCTGGAGAGCTCCTCATCATACTTGAGACCCAAGTAGGTTACTTAAAAATGAAAGAAGGATTTTACGAATCAAAATCTTCTAAGAATAAGAGTGAGAGACACTCGAAGGCCTAGAGGCCGAGGAGAGCTGGAGAGCTCCTCACCATACTTGAGACCCAAGTGGGTTACTTGAAAATGAAAGAAAGATTTTGCGAATCAAAATCTTATCAAGATTTTACTTAAAAAAAATAAAATAAAAATAAAAACGAAGGAAAAGACAGGCAGAAGCCTAGAGGCCGAGGAAAACCCCCTCGATCTACTTAAAACTCGAAGCGATTCCTCAAAATGGAGAGAGATTCCTTGAATCTTTTGAGAAAATCCTTGAAGGTTGTGTGACCAGGAGAAAATAATAATGGAGCAGCCCACAAGACCAAGAGGGGGAAGGAAAAGAGGACCAGAGGACACCTCCACCATGTTCCTTACCGGTCTTATAGGTTGTCCACGTGAGCAAGAAAGAAAAGACACGTCATAAATAAATAGTAAGAAGCTAACATGATTACCACAAAAAGCCCCCACATATCCAAGAGTGCGGGGTCCCTTACAGAGTATAATAAAAACAAGTATCATGAGCAGAAATTAAAGAGTGTAGCAAAAGAAAGGTAAAATGTTTGTTAAGATCATGGAAACATGAATTTTAAGTAGCCTTTTCAACAGCAACTCCTTCAACAGTAACCCCTTCGACAGCAGCTTCTTCAGCAGCGGCATGACTGCTAGATCCTCCACCCTCCTCTGGGCCCTCTCCTCCTCCTAAGGTTGCCTCAGCATCCTTTCCTTCACCTGCTTTCACTTCAGTCTTGGGGGCAGAGGCGTAAGGATAGATTAAAGTCTCCAGAGGCTCTAGCTCAGCCATGCCCACCTTGGCCGCCTGCAAACTGGTAATAGCCTGACCCATTCCGGGCAACCACCAAGGGCTATCGGCACTTTCTGCTGGATCCCCTAGGAATTTGGGAGGGGGAGCAAGCTTGTCCAGGCAGAAGGCACGAGAGTAGGTCCCATCGAATTCTGGAGCTGAATGCTCGGCCACGGCATTGCTGAAGCCGTGATCGATGAAATGAGGAATATGTGGCCCAATGGCGCATAAGAAGCTTGAGCTCTTTAAAAAGCTTGACAACCACTGAGTATGGAGAGTCCCCAGAAATTCTTGACCCAAGGGAGAGGTGAACAGGGATTTGATGCAGGCCTGCACTCCAACATCTGGCAGCTCACGCTCCATTCGCTTCATCTCTTCCTCCATCCGCTTCATCTCCTTTTCCATTCGTTCCACTTCCCCCTCCAGATGCCTAGTCTTAGCTGCCTCTTGCTTACTTTCAGCCTGGAGGAGAGGCAACTCCTCAGCCAAAGCCTGAGCTCGTTTTTTAGCTTTGTCCCTCTCCGCGGTGACACCTTTAAGAGTCGATTGAGAGGAGGACACCTCAGCTCGAAGGAGTTCATTCCCAGCAACCAGTTCGATAGTTTGGTCAAATATTTTAGTGTAGACAAGCCTGAACTGCATGATGAGAAAAAGTAACGTTTCAGACATAAAGAAATTAGATTCCATAAAGATAAGGGGAAATACCTCAGAAAAGAGATGAGCGTCGTGTAGCAATTGATCCTCAGGAAGAGGCTTGCCAGAGAACTCGGTGTTGGAAGGAGGAGGACATCGGCTGATGAGACGCTAGAGAGGTTCGTAGGAAGTAGAAAGGGGGACTTCTTTCTCAGAAGGAGCATGAGTGGTTTTTCCCTTCTTCTTCTTGAAAGTGCCGGAATCGGAAAAGAAAGCGTTTGTAGCTGAGCGAGTCCTCCTAGAGACGGAACCAGCGACTTGGGCGGAAGAGCTAGAAAGAGGAGGAGCCTTTGTAGAACTCTCTGGAGCCGGGGTCTTTACAGAGCTTTCTAGAGCCGGAGTAGGAGAATGAGGAGCCTTAGGAGGGTTGTCAGGGGTAACAACTGCAGGTGCCTTCACCATCCCGAGAACAGGGGCATCTCACGAAATGTGAGTTAACCAGCTCATTGCGAGGTTCTAAAGGAAAATCCTGAGGAAAAAATCCAAAATGAGAGAGAATGCGAGGGTTTTTGCAGATACCAAAGACATCAAAGAAATCGTGTTGGCGGACATGGGCATTGAGGGTAGTCATAACAATATAATTTGAGGCAGAGTAAGTTTTCAGAGGAGGAAGAGGCACTCCTGGATTATGATATAACCAGCGTTCATGGGGAAATGGCCAATCAGAGGGGTTAGTCACAAAAATATAATAATCTCTCCAGGACGATTCTTCTTCATGAAGCTTTGTCATGAATCTGCAAGCACGAGACCTTCTCCCACAAACATAGAAGAAACCATCGTTCAGCTTACAAGAGTGCTGACTCAGAAATAACTCAGCGGAAGGCTCACCGCCGTTCCCCTTCACCAAAATATAAAATTCGATCATAGTGCGGATGGCATTGGGAGTAAACTGATTGAGGGGAATTTGCATGCGAGTAGAGATGGAGGCCAGGTAAGGATGGACAGGAAATCGAAGGCCAGCCCTAATCTAGGCTTCGAAGAAAGCTAGGGTTTGAGGCTCTGGGAAATTGGGGCGTTCGTCTAAATGAGGGATCCGGAGGATGTACTCCGGCGGGAAGACTTTAGCCTGAGTGAGACTAGCTAAATGGTTGTCGTTGACCAGAGAAGAAATCGAGATTCTATCCCTCATTTGGGGGCTCCCTATCGGAGACGAAGTCGACCGGGAAGGGCTTAGTCCGGAAGACTCAGGCGGGGGAGAAGGGTGAGATAGAGACATTTACAAAGTATTGCGAAATAAAAAGGATGTAGAAGATAGTTGGGTTACCTTGCCGGAAGAAGTACGAAGACGGACTGGACGGTCGGCGACGATGAGAGCTGGGAAAAAGAGACGCCTGAGGAAAGAAAAGAAAACAGCGAGGGAGTTTCCGAGAAGAGGAGATTTGAAAGAAGGATACGAGATGTGAGCAGGGAAGGGGCTAGAATCGAGGTTTCCCCTCGAGAAAGTAACAAGAGAGAGAAAATTGCGACTGTGTGGGGCCCAGGCGCGGAAGTCAAAGCGTTTTTCGGAAGTGTGGGCGGGAAAAAACCTTTGAAGGAGAATACTTCCGAAATTCTTCTCCGAAGCGAGGTCAAAACACGTCTCTCCAGAAATGTCCCTTATGCCAGATTCACTTGAATTTCTTACTCTCACAAAAGATATAATCACTTTATGAGAGTAGGGGGGACTAGATGATGCGGCCTAAAATTGTCATTTCATAAGAAGTCGACACGTGTATAGAGGATAAGATAGATGAGGATATACGGCCTTAAAGAAGACTCCTCAGAATAAAGAATCTCATCCGGATGTCCCTCTGGAGGGAGCTCCACCCAGGGGAGAGATAGCGGGAAAGACTTGGTCCTGAGGAGAATTAGTAGACCGAAAGTTTAGGAGAGGTTCCATATAAAACGGGATAAGATTGGATAAAGAAAGACCCATTCTTCCTCTTCTCAACGGTTGAAGTCCACCATAGGGAGTGGTTGCGGATCTTCAGGGAGTGAGAGAGCGGAAGACTCTGTCAAAGATGGCTGGGCCAATTCAAAGATAGTGAGAGGTGCAGGTCCGAAAGATGGGGAAAACCTAACTTCCCCTCAGGTAAAATTCCTCTATAAATAGGTAAGCTTAGGTATATTCTCAGGTTACGATCTCTAACTTCAGTCAACTTACTACGCTTCTTACGAACATTCTGATTTCCTTCGAGAACCTCATTGATAAATAGAGGACTCTTAAGTCCTTGTCGTATACTGAATCACCCATACTGACTAGAGCGTCGGAGTGTCCGCGCCGGACTCCCCTCCGGCGTGTCTTTTGCAGGTTCTTGGAGAATCATTTCAGAGAAGTAAGCGTACCCGGATCACCTGTTCGAATCCGGGAATTTGGATATCTAACCCAACGGATATCTAATCCCTCTGTGTAATTTGTGGCAAAACACACACACATATATATATATATATATATATATATATATATATATATATATATTACTGTAGTTTTTTATGTTTCTTAATTAATTTAATAAATATTTTTAATAAAAAAAGTTGGTCTGCCGAAACCCGCGACCCGTCCATTTTTGGGTTGGGTTGAGGTTTTGGCAGCCCGCCTTGCAATTGGGCTGACCCGTCCCGCCCCGTCGGCCCGTCTTGACAGGTCTAGTTGGAAATCTACCAACTACCCCAGATTAGGGATAACAATTTTCGATACGACACGATAGCACGATACGAATTCGATACGAAAATTACGGGTTTTTGTTTAGTTTTATCGTGTTTGTGTCGTGTTGTGTTGTGTTGGATTTGTGTCGACCCGATAAGCATGATAAAATTAATAGATAACTCATTAACCTATTAACCTCGTATTTACCTGATATGACACGACACGATAATAACACGTATCCGGTAATGACATGATAACGACACACGATAATTTTTAAAATTTATATAAATATATTAATTTTTATATATTTAAATGCAATTTTAAATTTGTTTCTTTCTTTAACGTGTTGCGTGTCGTTATCGTGTCTTGTTACGTCGACACGAAAATTATCGTGTTGTTATCGTGTTGACACGAAAATTATCGTGTTCGTGTCGTGTCGACACAAATCCTTATCGTGTCATGTCGTGGAGACACAAAACCCGACACGATAACACGATTTGTCAACCCTACCCCAGATGTCGACCCACACAGAGAAGTCATAATTATGCTGGAATGTTAGGTTTTAATCCCCATGTTCGATCAATAATTTGATGGCTTAAACGTTAATTTCGGAAAACTAAGTGTAATAAAGTCATTGTTCTACTTACGGAGTAGATGAATATGGTGGTGTAACAATAAATTTGGTGAAATTAAATACAAAAACACGAAAATGAGATACAATTTTATTTCTATTTAAGTTGCTTGTGTGTAAGTGTGTATCAAATGAATGAAAGAATGAAGGAGGACCCTATTTGTATAGGGTGGGAGAATGGAGACTTTCCCTCTTTACCCTACCACACGACGTCTTCTTATTGGCTGATGCCGATTTGATTGACTTGATTTGATTTAATTCTCTTTCATTTTTGAAGAGATGTGATTTGATTTTCTTCATATATGGTAAGTCAAACCATATTTTTTTACCAATTTACAAGTATTTTGATACTCGTATAATTTGACCGGCTTGTACCGTCTTTATTAAATGTGAATAATTAACTATTTAATTTGAGAATTAACTTTATTAAATTCTCAAAATTTAAACAGTAATTCGATATATATTTGTCCATGTGTCGCCATTTAATTGGGTGCAAATATAATTTGCTTACAAGTGTATTTAAAATCTTAGAATTGATTTTTGGTGCGTGAGAAATTAATTAGTGAAAATTAAATGTCACACCTCTTTTGAGAATATTAATTATAAGTTTTTTTTTTTGAAGTACGACCACAGGTTACAAAGCGCGCACGGACTAACAATCCAAAAGATAAAAACCTATGGACTATCAAACACTTCTCCATTCCTATCATGAGAGATGGTAGAGTGTACCGCCCTTTGGGCAAGATTATGTGCTCTCGTATTTTTAGTGCGGGGTATGTAATTGAATTTGCACACCACAAATTTATCTTTGAAATAACCAATTCGTTTCACAATGTTAATCTCTGGTCCCCCACCTTCGTCCATGAAAATTGTAGAGCAAAGTGAAAAGGCTTGTCTAGAATCACTTCTGATGTCAAGTCTATTTTCCCCCCTTCTTTTTGCCTCTGTCATAGCTACCTCAATAGCCTACAACTCTGCTCCTAAAGAGCTTCTTTGTGGACTAATCCTTTCCGCGAAGGTCGTAATAATTTCACCTGACCTCTTGTACATAATACCACCCACCCCATAATGTCGTAATTCATCATTGAAGGCACCATCCACTTCACATATTGTCTCAACGTCCACAGGAATCTCATTATCGTCGTTATGCATATCCGTGATTCCACTTCCTCCTTTTTCCTCGGTCTTAAGATTATCTTGGTAACATATAAGATACCGTAAGACCTGCTCACCCGATTTCTTGTCAATCTTGCGTCTCTTACTTCCCTCTACATGTAACAACTTGCACCTTTCATTCCAGATTCCCCACGCCAGCATGATCACTTGCTCAAACTCCCACTTTGTATATCCCTCCTTAATGAAAACCAAAAAATCGGTAGTGCCTACCTGTTTTCCAAACTTTAAGATGTGTCTCCACCCTAAATCTTTCCATACCCCTCGAACGCCTTCACAAAGGAAAAGTTCATGGATCGTTGATGGCATGTAGAATCCACACAGGCAACAAATTGGGTTTAAAGGAATGTGTCTGTTAGCAAGATTTCCTTCTTTAGCAATAAAATCACAACACATTTTCCAGGCAAAGATTTGAACTTTAGGTGGTAATTTTAGATTCCAAATAAAGTTCCACCATTCACGTTTTGATTCCCCGTTTGATTCCGTAGGCCTATCCTCTTGTCGATTCTTAATTTTGACTCCTTCCTTATATCCAGAGGATACTGAATATTTGCCACCAATATCGTATTTCCAGAATCTACAATCATTCTCATCTGCATTCCCAACTGCTGTTCTCAGAATGCCTTCAGCTTCAAAAGGGACAAATGCCATTCGGACCAAAACCTCATTCCACTGCCTATTCTCATCTAAGAAAAACGGCACACTAGCTCCTGCTGCAATCCTAGATTTGATGACACCACTTTCTAGTCCTTACACCCATGCGTGTTTAAAAAGTGTAATCGTTCTCCCATTCCCAACTGTCCATCTGATCCCGCTTTGCAAAATTACCAAACTCGAGTGTAGCGATCTCCACGTGAGTGATGGGTTGTTCCCCAATTCGGCCTCCATAATATCTGTGTGTTTGTAGTATCGTGCTTTCAATATCTTAGCAGCAAGCGAATTTGGCCTATCCATTAATCGCCATAGTTGTTTGGCAAGTAGAGCTTGATTGAACTGAACCATCCTACGAAAGCCCATTCCCCCTTCATCCTTTGGTTTACACAGTTCTTCCCACCGTAGCCAATGAATTTTGTTTCTACCATCTTTCCTTCCCCACCAAAAGTTCGCAATGATGGATTCCATTTCTGAGCAAATCTGAAATGGTATTTTGAAGCATGACATTGCATAAGTCGGGATTGCCTGGAGTATAAACTTAATCAGGACCTCCTTCCCTCCTGCTGAAAATTCTTTGTTCTTCTAGTTATCAATTTTATCCTTCATTCTATCCAAAATATATGCAAATTGAGTTTGCTTTCCTCGGAGAGAAAAGGTTGGTAATTCCAAATACAATTGATGTCCCTGTGTAAGCCTAATATTTAACACCTGCTGCACTTGGGTCCGATTCTGTATAACCGTGTTATGGCTGAACAACATTGAAGATTTATCAAAGTTTACCACTTGTCCTGAGGCCTGTTCATAATCCTGGAGGATGGATTTCAATTTTTGTGCATACTCCTGCTTTGCTTTGAAAAATATAACACTATCATCTGCAAAAAGGAGATGAGTAACCATCGGTGCCTCTTGTGCCACCTTTATTCCTTCCAATTCGCCCATGTTTGCAGTCCTATTGATGTATGTGGACAAACCTTGTGCACATATGACGAATAGAAAGGGTGATAAAGGGTCCCCTTGTCTTAGTCCCCTTGATGGTTGAACATGTCCCAAAGTTGTGTTATTAACACGAAAAGAGTATGTAACTGAAGTGATGCACTTCAGGATAATTCGAATTATTTTGTCCGAGAAACCCATCGCTCGCATATGATTTTCTAAGAAGATCCATTCGATTCGATCGTATTCTTTGCTCATATCCAATTTGAGGGCCACATAACCCGATAAGCTTCTGTTGTGCTTTAACTAATGCATACACTCATAATTGATGAGGACATTATCAAAAATCTGTCTATCACTAACAAAAGCACTCTGATTATCATCTACCACATTTGGCAAGATTTTTTTGAGCCTATTTACAATAACTTTTGCCACAATTCTATAGCTAACATTACTCAAACTAATAGGCCGAAAATCAACAAGACTGCTTGGTGACTTCACCTTCGGAATAAGAGTAATTAGTGTTTGATTCCATCCCGCAATGTCTTGATCTCCATTCAAACCTCCTAGAACCGCCTCAGTGACTGAGGTACCAATGATATCCCACATCTCCTGATAAAATTTCGCATTGAAACCATCAGGCCCTGGTGCTTTATTTGGATGCATACCAAAGACCGCCTCTTTTACTTCATGTCGACTAAAATCCATTCCCAAAAAGGCATTCATTTCGGTTGTGACTGTCCTTGTCGCTTGGTGAGAAATATTTTGCACCTCTCTAACTGACGGATTTGTAGTGGCGAAAAGATTGCCAAAATAAGAGGATAACAAGGAGTCAAGACCCTCTTTCTACGAAATCCAGTTACCAGTCATATCCTGTAGTCTCAGGATTTTATTATTATTGCATCTTTCGGTTGCTCGTCTATGAAAATACGTCGTATTTCGGTCTCCACATTTCATCCAATTAATTCGAGCCCTTTGATGCCACACCTCCTCTTGTTGTGAGAGCAATTTCTCCAATTCCTTCTCTAGTTTATCACATTTAGCAACATCGTCATCTTGCATGAGATGAGTTTCAAGTTCCTGGATTTAAGAAGATGTGGTTTTAATCCTTTCATCTAAGATCCCAACAGTAAACTTAGCCCAACGTATCAATTCCTTTGCACACAAAACCAACCGGTTTGGAAGTGGAATGCTCGGATTCTGGGAACACCATCCAGAAAATACAGCTTGCTTACAAGACTCTTCAAGGAGCCATGCATTTTCAAACCTGAAAATCTTTTGTGAACATGGGACCCATGCTGTCCGTTGGAGCCGAAATTCCAAACAAATTACTCTATGGTCGGAGCCAAACCAATGGAGATTATGAACCGAGTTTGATTGAAACATATTTTTCCACTCGTGATTTGCTACAAATTTGTCCAATCTCTCCTTGATGTTATGAATACCTTTTCTTTTATTAGTCCAAGTGTGACAAGGTCCAATGAATCCCAAATCAAAAAGTTCTAGTTCATTGAGTGAGTTTCTGAACCTGTTCATATTTTTCCTGGTATTCCAATTAATTACTCCACCAATCTTTTCATTGCTGCTCAATATTTCATTGAAATGTCCCTCAATCACCCAAGAATTCGTGGATCCGTGTGTTTTCTTAATTCTTCTAAGTAGCTCAATCGAAAATTTTCTCAAATGTCCATTAGGGTTCCCTTGAAATCCAGTGAAGTACCATTGCATTCCATGCCAAGACAATAAAACATCAATATGACCGAAAGAATAAGATTTCAAGCATACATCCAATTCATGATTTGCAAAAAGGATAAGTCCTCCTTGTCTACCAACAGCGTCCACAGCGAAACAAAACTTGAAATTGAAGACAGCGTTCCATGCATAAACAGTCCTAGCAGACAACTTCGATTCCAAAACAAAAAGAACAGAAGGTTTAGTAATGGTTATAACTCGCCTTAA
Source organism: Galeopsis tetrahit (assembly GCA_963675135.1). Lineage (NCBI taxonomy): Eukaryota > Viridiplantae > Streptophyta > Magnoliopsida > Lamiales > Lamiaceae > Galeopsis > Galeopsis tetrahit. Next base: position 77,047,049 of record OY776123.1, read on the forward strand.
TTTATGGAATGCGTTTGACCCCTTTAATCCTCTCGCATTCCAGGAGATAATTTTCATTCTAAGAAATGATGGCCTGTGATAACTTCTCTTCTTTTTCCTCTAAATGCAATTAATCAAGAAAATCAATCAATCCTACACACGATGATCCTTAAATCCTTCGGGCACTCCAAAACACCCAAATTCAACAAAATTTGTTAAAGTTTCCCCATAGTGAAGTGATTATATGAGTCTCGATCAAAGGTTCCACCAATTCATCCGAAAACCACACAGATTCAATATATTGAGGCCAAACACCAAATAACTCTTTTGTTCCAGAATCCAAAAAGAATCACCTACCCACCCCCTCCACAAACTTAGAAACTTGTTGTATAAAATTTTGAATCCACGTTCTGAAACAAAAACCTAACTTCCGTATCGAATACGCTCCACAGTTCAATCACTATGGTAGACGCACGGTGGCGCTGATGGGCACACTACGACGAGAAAACAAAGAGCGAGAAACTCCGTCTACCAAGCGGGTAGACTGACGGTGGCGAGAAAACTCACTCACAAAGCCGGAGTAGTGGAGTCGCTCCAAAGCATCGTTGATCGCAATATCGGTATAGCTGGAAAGCTCTTGACAAGGGGGCAAAACCCCTCAATAATATTATTGAACGGTCTCCGATTTAGATGTCAATTTTACTGACGAAAAATAAGAAGTTGCTCAAATTTTGATTAACTCAACATCGAAGAGAGAGAAAAACCAAAACAAAAAGATGTGTGAAGATCGTACTTTCTCGCGGTGAAAAATCGCACCTCCTGAGGGTGTGAATCGCCCCTACATAAAAAAAAAAAAAAAAAAAGTTTGAGATCCTTTTAAGTAGTAAAGTGTACAAGTATAGTCAAAGTGTGATAAGTGGGTGACCAACTCATGATCCACATGCAAGCACGTGCCGCCGCCTGCTCGATTCGACATGGACTGGCTTGGATTTGATAATTTGATCTTTGGGACACATCTATCTTTTTGGTCAAGTCCATTTTGCAATTGGGCCGATCCGATTGTGGGCCAAACTTGAACACTTAAAATTATTTGGTATCTTGAGTTCGATAGGATCCAGAACTTTCTAGAAGTGTTATACGAAAATCAAAGTTGTGTAAAGTGGAAGGTTCATTGGACCTGGACGTTTCTTAGGCCTCAAGTTGTTGACTACCCACAAAAGTCGCCCACTAAGTTCGTGGGCTTACCAACATTTTTCTCAACTTCCCCGGGTGAGAGTTTGCCTATATATATTAGATCTCTTCCTTTGGTAGACACAAAATTTTGCTCTGTTACAGTGATGTATCTCTTGTGAGCGCTATTCGTTCGTTGTTTCTCTATTACAATGGTGCTACTATATCAGGAATCGAAAACCGTTTTTCTTTGGGGACAGTATGTGTATCATGTGAGCACTAGTTATGACGTGTATTATCTTACGAAAAAAGGAATTTCTTGACTCAGTTTCAATTTGTTTTTTGTGATCATTGCAGTAATACGTACCCTGGGCATAACAAAATAAACTTAACAACTTCATGACCTATCAGGAGATTTGTTTCCAACCTTTTTGTCTCATTTTTCTTTCTTCCATTTTCTTCTTTTTCTCTCTCATTCTCATGCACACTTAGGAGTGGGTATGGATCAGGCTACCCGATAGGGGTCTACGACTCGATCTACTAGAGTTCAGCTCAACTCATTTAATAAATAAGTCAGACTCAAACTTTTTTAGAAGCCTATTTGGTTAAGTAGGTTGGACTTGAACTTTTTCGTAGGTCTTTTAAGACCAACAGTGTGATCTTTATTTATATTAATTTATATATATAAATATATAATTTATAAAAATATAATAAATACTACCTCCCCAATTTAGTTTGTTCATTTCCTTATTTGACAATAAAACATTTTTTCATTTTAAGCTACACCCTTCAAACATCTCAAAATTACATCACATGTCATTATTTATCACTTTACTTTATTACCTTTAATGCTTAAGCAACTTTCACATTAAACTATGCGTAAATAGTAAATGTCCAATCTAAATTGGAACGGGGAATACAATATATTATACTATGTGATAATACATAAAGATGAGATTATCATGAAGAATTAATGTATTTTTTATTTATATTCTAGACCCAAACTTTTTTCTTCTTTCTTCCTCTATTTTTTTTTTTATTTTATTTTATTCAACTCACTGTTGTCTCTCGATCTCTGATTCGGGTTGAATTTTACTTAAAAAAAGATTTTATACATAAAAAGATTTACAAAATATCAAGTTCAATTGGAATTTTGCATAATTTTTTATTTATATGCCCAGATATTATACTGGGTCCACTTTTTTCTCTTCTTCTAGTACGTTTTTTCTTTTTTTCTCTTTTATTTATCTCAATGTTTGTCTCTTGATCTCATTCGGTTGAAATTTTGTATAATTTTTATTTTATATATAAAGATTTACAAAATATCAGATGCAATTTTAATTTTGCATTTTTTTTTTTTAATATAACACGCCCAAACATTCTCTCTTTTTCCTCTATTTTCTTTCTTTTTTTCTCTTTTATTTATTTCACTATTGTTTCTCGAAATCTTGTGGAATTTTGCATAATTATTACTTTATAGTTTATACATATAGATTTTACAAAATGACATTACTTTTAGATCTACACATAAATACAAATCAACTCATTTATTTATTTTATACTTAAATATTTACAAAATTACTCTTTAATATCCTACTCATTATTACAATTTACAAAAGTTGAGTTCCTTTTCTAGGGCAAGTAAGAGGTTTTACACTTTTACAGTGCCGTTTTAAACTCTGCATATGGTACTAGGCTAAATGATATGCTAATCGATCATCTATGTACTCAATTGCACGGTACAATTCAAAAGTTACAATAATGTGATGAATAAAAATTCAATTAACAAATAAAAATATATTCAAATCACTTAAAATCTCGCACAAGAATTTACCATATATTGTTATTAGTAGGGCCTTTGACCCACATAATTCCCAGGAGGATAGTAATTACAAGTCATGAACACATCTCCACTCTCACAAACAACCCGTGCACACCCAATTTTTGTCGTACTTTTCCACACAATCTGCGTGTAGTGCCCACACATCTCCCCCTGCACGCACCTATTATCCGTATAATCATAGTACTTCTCCTCCTCCGCCCATGCGTCCACAGCATCCGTCGCCGTCCACGTGGACCCACTCCCCCAATATATGTTCTCCCCAAGCTTGAAATCGCCTTCCGGAAACGAGTGAATGAGGCCGCAATCCCCCCGCCGCTGCGCCGCCCACCACCGCGCGTACTTCTCCAGCTCAAAGTCCCACGTCAGTGGCACCTCCAATTTTCTTGCCCTCACTAAGTTGTGGCCGTACAAGAATTGTATGGCCTCGCCAATGCAGTTCAAGCAGAGCTGTTTCGATGTTTTGTATACCGTTGCGTTGTCCGGTGGGTTTCCGGTGGTGGCTAGTGGTGGCTCCGATACTACGGTTGTGAGGATTAATGTGAGGAAAAGAAGCATGTGGATGTGGGTCTTCATTTTTTTTTTTTTTTTATGTTGCAACTTTGATAATGGCAATGAGGTATAATAGGTCATATATATGCAATTGTGTGTGTATTTTGATACATTCGATTTCTTGGGTATTTTTTGATAATCGATTAAGACAGGTGGGTTTATGTTCATCATGTCTTCAGGATTGAATAATCTGATAACCAAATCTTACATACATATAAAAAAAAGATCGAGCTAAAATCATTTTTATATATTTTGTGACAATTGGTCATGTATCCAGGGTAGAATTATATGGTCCTCTTTAAGCAAATAACATTGACAACAAAATTGTCGCAAGCAGTGGATTTTGGGAGATGGAAAGAAAGCTGGAGTTTAATTAATAATCTCTCGTCCCAGTAAAAGTTACCCAATTTTCTTTTTTTTTACAATTCATTACATTTTTTTGCAAACTGTGCCGTCTCTCACATTACCTATATTCAAATGAATTGGATTTAAGAAATAAGGATTGAACCTATAAATTAACATATACGGAGTATATCACAAATAATTTTCCTCTCTTATATTTTTTGGGTGGTGGTGGTTGGATTTTGTGTAGTAGGAAGGGACAAAACAAATTATTAGAATCCAGAAGTAGAAAGTCCCGTGACCAAAGGTCGCGGTTAGTGTTTGAGAGCTTTAATTTGATCCCATCCCGTGAACTGCTTTCATTTTCTTGTAGGACTGGTTCATTTTTTTTTATGTAGTACGTGTCGATTTAATATTCATGTTTTTATGTAGTACGTGTCGATTTAATATTCATGTTTAATACTATCGTCCGGTAATAATTCACACAATGCGTTGGATGATTAAAATCTAGTTTATTTATTATTAATTACCTATAGGATAATGTAGTACGTGTCGATTTAATGGAGTGAAATATTACACGATATATGATTTTTTCAAAATTACTAGTATACAGTATCTCTGTCAAAACGAGCTTAGTCCGTTGCGCCACAGACTTTGGCAGAGCATATGCGGGTGAAGATGTGGTTTGCGTCTGATACACCAAGTGGCTATTCGCAAATTGGATACAGCAAGGGTAAACTTTTTTTTTTTTTTTTTAATCTTCACTAGTATTTCACTCCTGCAGTCCAAGAGTTTTAAGAAATTTATTAATGTATAATTAATATTACGTCACTATTCAATATATATGAGTAAATTTAAGATTAAAAAAAACAAAAATCTTAATTAAAAAATATTTGTCTTATAGAGTATAGTCTAGATGAAAAGTGTATGTATACAAAACTAAAAAAATAAAAATAACACGAATAAAAATTACAGATTCTAAAATACTTCTTTGTATACCAACATTTTTTGTTGACCTATTATTCTCACCATCTTGGTCGCAAATTAAAATTTTAAGTCGAAATTGCAACATATAATTGAACGTGGCTAAAGACAGGTTTCTTCAACAATAGACCGACATGTGAAAGCGATTACCCTTAACTTTTGTTTATTGTCATAGCATACGATACAATCAAGAGAAATTGTCTTCTTTGAAATTTGAATGGTAATCTCAGATCAGACGGAGTTAACTACATTTTTGAAATCAACCCTTTATGACCTGCATTTAGAGCCGGCAATTTGGGCCCGACCCGATGGGCCGGCCCGGCCAACCCGAAACCTAGTATGGGCTGGGCTCTAAAATTAGAGGCCCATATAAAACTGGGCCTATGTGGCCCGACCCGATGGGCCCGATGGGCCTAATGGGCTAGGCTGAATTTGGCCCGCCGGCCCATGGGCAGCCCATTTGGCCCGATTAATTTTTTTTTCTTTAGACAAATAAATAATTAAAATAAGTAAAGTACATTATTTTTAAATATTATTGTGTTTTTTATTTTATTTTGACTTTGAAATTTGAACTTATGAATTATTTATATAGTGTAATGTTATACTTTATGACCGTTTATGAATTATGTATAATTAATACATTAGTAATATATATTTTTAATTATAATTTTTGCTAAAAATATTATTTTTTGAAAAATATTTCATGGGCTGGGCCGGCCCGCTAGCCCAGCGGGCTAGGGTGGGCTAGGTTGGGCTCAAATTTTATAGGCCCGACTAATTCATGGGCCGGCCCGACCCAGCCCACGAACATCGCTTGGCCCGATGGGCTAGGCTGGGCTGGGCCGGGCGGCCCGATTTGCCAGCTCTACCTGCATTATTTCCACATAGAATCTTTGCTTTCAAGACATGTTCTCCAAATTTTGTAATAATCAATAGAGTACCATTACATAAGCCAAGTGAATTATCAATATTTCGACTTTTTTTAACTAATTATTAACTTTTTAAAAATAATTTAAAAATACATTAACATTTTTGGGGACTTTAATAAAATAAATTAGAATATCCATTAAAGGCGCCCTTATAGCGCCCTTTTTAAAGGCGCCCTTCTCCAGAAGTGCAAATGCATCAGACAAGCAGAGAGGGCGCCCTTCTGGAGTTGCAGGTCTGACTTTGATTGACTGCACCCAACTTTGATTGACTGCACAAGGGCGCCCATGCAGAAGGCACCGTGATTTTTTTTACCGTTTGACTCTGATATTTCGTTTATATATACAACACCCCCTCACAATACTCCTTGTGATTCTTATTTACAACACAGAAACACAAAACTTCATTTTCTCCTTATTAGAAAAAAAAAATTCTCTCCTCTTGAGTTACTCCCTCCGTCCCACAACTGTTTGCACACTTACCTTATTTGTCCGTCCCACAATTGTTTGCACACCTATAAAAGGAAACTCTCTCATTAACCCCACCCTCACAATATTCACATATTTACACAAAATGCCATTACTTTTTCCCTCTTTCCAATCACCTTTTTACTTTATTAATATAACTTTACAAAATTACCCCTCAACACTCCACTCATTACACTTTTTTCTTAAAAAGTGTGCCCACTTTGTGGTGCAAACACTTGTGGGACGGAGGGAGTACTACTTTCTTCCATTGTTGATCATCCTGTTTCACTTTCATTGTATTTTGAGGTATAATTTTACATATTTTTTAATATTTTATTTGTATGATAATTTAATTTATGTAGAATGAAGTATAATTTATGTTCTACTCCCTCTGTCCCATAACTTTCACACTTTCCTTTTTGAGACGTCCTACAATAACTTTCACACCTTTAAAATAGAAAACCCTTTTATAAACTTCACCCTCACAATATCTTCAATTTTACACAAATGTCATTACTTTTTCTCCACACATACACAAAAGTCAACTCATTCTTTACTTTATACATAAAATTTTACAAAATTACTTTTCAAAACTTCACTCATTATTACACTTTTTTAATTTACGTGTCCACCTGCATATGAAAATTATTCCGGAACGAAGGAAGTAATATATAAGAATAATAATTTAATCTTGATTTTAATCTGTACTTTCATATTGTAATATTTTTTGTGTTGATTTATGTTTTGGAGTTATATTAATTTCTGCTAGGTTTTAGACTATAAACTAAAATTTTAATTTATTCTAGGTTTTGCTAATAGTACTTAAACTCTATATTTACTTTATAATTAGAAAAGTATATTGACATGTAAAAATATTAGGATTATATTGCACGAACTACAAATGGTGAAAAATTAGTTACTTAAAATTCGTATGAACTAGAAATTGTGAAAATATAGTGATTTAAAGTTAGAAAACTAGTTACTTATAAAAATTACGATGACTTTGTATGAGCTAAAAATTGTGTACACAATATTAATTAGTTACTTACAAAAATTAGAATGACTTTGTATGAACTAGAAATTGTGTATACAATATTAATTAGTTACTTACAAAAATTAGGATGACTTTGTATGAACTAGTAGTTGTGTAAACTATATTAAAAATTTGTATGAGCTAGAAAACTATATTATAGTTAGAAATCTAGTTAGGAATTTTTTCGGAATAAGGCTTGAAAGTTGGGTCAACTATCAATTTAAGGCCTAAAAGAAAATTCTTATCGATATAAGGCTCGATTCATATAAAACTATCAATTCAAGGCTTAAAATTTTAACGCTGTTAACAATTCATTTAACGGAAGCTGACGAGGCAATTAAGTGCCACATAATATATTTTATTAAATTAAAATATAAAATAAATATATTTTCTTTCTCCCTCCTCGAGTCTTCTTCCTCCCTTCTTGAGTCTTCTTTCATGACAGCAGCTTCACAGCAAACCAAGTGACAAACCAAATTGACGAAAAAATTTACCTTTTAACATAAAATATTTTCTAACTAAAAATACCGCTTCTCTTTATATCGCTTCTTGATTTCAACAAATTCATCCTCACTACCCGAATTCAGGTAATGTTGTTTCGATGTTTCTATTTAAATCCGATGTCACAGCAAACCAAGTGATAAACCATGGCAGCAACACTTCACAGCAGAAATTTTTGGAAGCTAACAAGCAAACGAAGTGACAACACACACAAAAACCCCAATTCACTTTCTTACGCTCCCCCCTTCCCCCATCGGACTAATAATCTGTGTCGAAGAATGAAGAAAATTGAGTGAATATTGTAGATGACAATTGCAGTAACAGAGGAAATATAAACAGAGATGGAAAGGCGTCCATGGAAATGAAAGAAGGAAACAAAATCTTTTTTTCTTTAATTGATGTATTAGAGGACTCATAGAAAATATTTGACACCTAATTAATTGATTCGTCTTGATTGGTTTGTCACTTGGTTTGCTGTGAAACTGCTGCCATGGAAGAAGACTCAAAAAGGGAGAAAGAAAATATATTTATTTTATATTTTAATTGAATAAAATATATTATGTGACACTTAATTGTCTTGTCAGCTTGCCTCGTCAGCTTCCGTTAAATGAATTGTTAACGACGTTAAAATTTTAAGCCTTAAATTGATAGTTTTATATGAATCGAGCCTTATATCGATAAGAATTTTCTTTTAGGCCTTAAATTGAAAGTTGACCCAACTTTCAGGCCTTGTTCCGAAAAAATTACTTACAAAAAATTAGAATGACTTTGTATGAGCTAAAAATTGTGTACTCAATATTAATTAGTTACTTAAAAAAATTAGAATGGTTTTGTATGAGCTACAAATTGTGTAAACCATATTAAAAATTCGTTTGAGCTAGAAATTTTTACGTTTGAGATTGTTAATATTAAAAATATAGGAATAAAATTTTTAATCGATAAATCTAATCATTTTGTGTTGAAATGTAGGAATAATGATAAATTCAAGTGATATTACAACTATTGTCTGATGTGTTGAAAGTGTGTGTTGGATTACATCGGGTTGATCGTAGGATTGATTATAATGATCTTCTACGTTTATTGTCTGAGATGACAAGCTTTGACTTGAATCTCTATTCTTTGAAAGTATCTACAAACTACACATATAATAACACGTCTCAAATTTTTCCTATGAAGTGCAACTGTGACCTTCATTTCTTTTTTGATCAGAATACTGGTTTCGGAACAATTGAGGTCAAAATGATGCGTCTGTTACAATCACCTCATGATCAAATGGAAAATTCGTACCATCCATACATGTCTTACATTGCCGGTGAATCTGAAATGCCTCAGTTCACTAATAACATTCTTCTGACCATGATGCTACTTATGGTCTTCCACCCGATAGTGATGATGATGCTTCCCGCCCTTGTGACAATTTAGGGAACCATAATGCAACTGAGTTAGAGTCGGAACCAGAGCAAAATAATGATTATGAGCAAATTGACTCATACGAGGATACAGTTTGTGCAATATAACTGGACACATACCGTAAGCTGCAGCCCAACATTCTAGTTTCTCGAATGTGCCTTTTTTCGACTCAGCATTCGAAAATGTGTACATTGATTCATTTCGTGATCAATAATGCAGTGATTTTACATACGATGATGAGCAAGGAGTTCTGAAGAAATGAATGATTTTTGCAGATAAAAAGCAGTTGCAGACAGTTGTAAAGAATTATTCAATAAAGCATGTTAGGCGTGAGTATGGAGTCAAAGAGAGTTCTCCAACCATTTGGAAGATTGTATGCAAGCAGAACATGGGGAGAATTGAATCTGATTCTTCAGAAAAACAGTGCAATTGGTTTTTGCGGGCCATTTGTTCAAGGAAGAACAAACGATGAAAAATCAGTGAGTTGGGACCCCATCATACTTGTCTTATCAACCCCGTCAACACGAGGCACACAAATTTGTGTAAGAATCAGATTGCCGAAATGTTAGAGACGATGGTGAGGGTAAAGCCAACATTCACACCCGATGTTGTTCAAGTAATAAGATTTGACTATGACATTTCATACCATATGGCATGGCATGCGCTAACACGTGCATTGTAGAATGTGTACGACACCTAGGAGAGCTCGTGTCAGTATTTGCAAAAGTTCATTACGGCTTTGAAAAGGTACAATCCGGGATCAATTGTAGAATGACATCATTTGGAAAGTGAACCAACTGGTGGCTTCTACACGTTGATGTATGTATTTTGGGCGTTTAAGCCATGTATCGACGCATTTCAGCATTGTCGGAAAGTTATTAGTGTGGACGGTACACACCTCTACACTAAATATAAGCAAAAGTTGTTGATTGTCGTAACCATCGACGCAAATCAGATGGTCCTTCTTATTGCATATGTCATCGTCGATGAAGAGAGCTTTAGATCTTGGCACTGTTTTCTACACATGTTGGCTACACACGTTGTTCGTAGCGCAGAAGGTGTGTGTATCATTTCAGATAGACACAAAGGTATACTGAAAGCAGTTGAGTATATCCCGGATTTTCAGGAACTGAAGGGTGTGCATCGGTTCTGCTTGAGACACGTCGCTTCAAAATTTAATGCCAAATTCAAAAATGTCGAGTTGAAAGATTTATGTTACAGTGCAAGGTCAGCGTTAACTATCCGCAGATTTGAATGTATCATGCAGCAAATTAAAGAGTTGAATAGTCATGCCTTTGAATATTTATCTGAAATATATCAGTGTAAATGGACATGTTGATATGACGAAGGTCGTCGATTCGGTGTTATGACGACCAACATGTCAGAATGCATCAATAGTGTATTGAAGGGTGCACGACGTCTTCCGACCACATCAATCGTGCGGTTAACATTTGCAAGGTCCAAGAAGTATTTTGTTGAATGGGGAAAATGCACCATTAAGGTTGCAACAAATACTGGTGGCCTCCAAAGGTTTTGATAGAGTATGAAAAACAACATCGTTTAGCACTGCGTCATAGCGTGGACGTACATCATTACTCAAGCCAGGCAGCTAGTGTATCAACATTCAATGACAGATTTATTCAGTCATACACATATCAAGTAACATTATCAGAACGATCATGTTCGTGTGGTCGATGGAGCAACAATGGTATGCCGTGTTCACATGCATTAGCCGTCTATAGACAATTTGGAGTTGATCCAATAGGTTATGTACATCCATGTTATAGTACACAAGCATACGTTTTGACATACTCAGGTATTTTTCAACCATTGGAGGATGATCAAGAATAGGACGAACCATCATTCATGTTGAAAATCCTGAACGTAGAATCAAATGTCGCGGTCGAAATGTCATCTCTAGGATCCCTAATGAGATGGATTGGGCACAAACTCGTTTGAGGCAGCAATATCAAGCTCAAAATGTAGCCGAGACTTCAAATCAGGGGTATTCTTCGCAACGTAGATGAATTGTGTTATCATTTGATTTATTTATTTTTTGTACTCTAGCATTGTGTTATCGTTTAATATTTTTTGCACTCTATGAATTGTGTTATCATTTGATTTTTTTTGTACTCTAGCATTGTGTTATCGTTTAATTTTTTCACACTCTATGAATCATTTTTTTTTTTGTACTCTAATATTGTGTTATCATTTAATTTTTTTTTTTTTTTTTTTTGCACTCTGTGAATTGAGTTATCGTTTTATTTTTTTTGTACTCTAGCAATATCAAACACTAAAGTTAATTAAAACAAATAAATTAAACCAACTCGTATTGATTGTTGTTTTCCCTAATAAAGAGATGACCTCATGTGTCGCATAATTGTGCATGAATTGTTCGAGTAGAACGTCATAAATTAGGATTTGCACCCTCATATTCAGCATGATCCTCGATCTCTTGTGAAGATGCAATCGACGTGTAATCTGCATATCCTTAATATGGAATAGGTGATGCATTGAAGTATGATGCAATCGATCTCTTTATGCTAATTCATTGGCAATAAATTACTATTTTCCCATGGTACGAATATTGTTAGCAATAGGTAAAGAATTGTTAGCGCTAAGTAATTTAATGGCATTAGGTATAATTTTGAGATGTTTGAATTTTTTAGTTTATGGTGAAAAAATTGTTTTATTATCAAATTAGAAAAAGATAATCTAATTTAAAAAATAGGGTAGAGGAGTAATTGTGTTTTTTTTTTAATCATATTTTTTTAGTTCATCCCTTCATTGATTTCTGGAGATTCAGTCGATGGACTAAATTTTACGGGCATATAAATAATAGGGAACGAACGAATACAATTTTGACTCAATGATTGTGGATGTTTTCTCAATTCTGGAGTTTCCATGGAACAACAACAAAAATCAATTTTAAGTGTAACTGGCCCTGTTGGAAATTAAGTTGGTTTCTGGTCAAACAGTGGAAGTGTTGTAATTTCACATATAATAATGAATTTATATTTGGCATATATGTTATGGAGTACTTATTATTTTGAATTTTAAATTTAATTTTGCATTTCGTTTAACATTTCTACCGCATACTGAATAATGTCAGAAGAAGTAAAGGAAAAGACTCATGCTTGGGCGCCAGATACACCACCAGCAAATCAACAGAATGCTGCTGCTGGAAAACGTAAGAGAGTGCCAAGAAAAATTCGAAAAGCAGAGAGCAATAATGGTAACACATCAGGTAACAAAATCTCAAATTCGTTAAGTTATTTCCGTAACACATATAATACGTGTCACGTGTATATTGATAATGTAAGTTTACATATAGATGATATTGCCAATACAGACTTCACATGATTTATTGTAAAGTTGTTGCTAAGTATATTTATTTAATTTTTAATGATACTAATATATGTAAGGCAACAATTACAATAAAATCTTCTATGATGGAACACTTGCAGATCAGTATATATGTCAAAAACAATTCTAACATCCTCATCAAAAACAAAAAATAAACAACGTCAATAATTAAAAAGAACTTCAAATCACTTTTGGATTGGGTTGCCTCAAAAAAATGTAGTTCTTCATTTCTCTAAGCATCCTCTTACTTTATGAACACTTTCTTTTTGTATGATGCAGTAGAAGAGAATTCATCCATTAACTTTCATTTGAGTCTTGAATCTTCAATAGTTTCACTTTCCATTCCATCAATGTGCAACTTAAAAATGTAGGTTGAATCCTAAAACAATTAGATTGAATTTATTTAAAAGAATAATTGAAAATAATTTAGTAATTATGTAAATGTAAAACCACTTACATGACTTTCACAACGTCCATCACTAAATTTTGACATAAGAGATTTATCTTCGGTTAACTTCATAACATTGTAGGCATCGATTTGGTCTACGTAACCCTTCCCCCCCCCCCCCAAAGAGTACATTTCATCTTTAATATGAAATTTGAATATGAAATATTATACCTTATTTTGTATGCCTCAACTTCATTGCATTCAACATTAAAAATCAATTTTGTAGCATAGAGAGTTGAAGTTACTGTCACTGCATCTAATAATTATATAACAACAAATTATTAGATATATTGAAATAAATAACTATGTAACTTATATTATTCTTCAATAAGTTACTTACCTCGATAATACTTTCCCCTACAAAATTGTACAATAAGAATTGTGGATCTGGTCCAGCATTTCTTCTATGTTCCATCAATCAAGTAAATGTAAAATCACTTACATGACTTTCACAACGTCCATCACTAAGTTTTGACATAAGAGATTTATCTTCAGTTAACTTCATAACATTGTAGGCTCCATTGTAGGAATCGATTTGGTCTTTCTTAACCTGTATCTTGAAAAACATTTCTTTATCGAACGAATTTGTGAAAGCACCTGAAATTTGTATGTTATTTTCATCTTCATATTCTTCCAGAAGTTATATCATTATATTTCCAACCAATTGAATACAATGTTGATCCCACAATAGAAATAAAGTGTTGTCGGTGTCATCTTGAACCCGAACTTGTATCTTGTACCTAATTTACATATTACATAGTTAGTATATATTATATTGTTTGTATTATTTAATAAATTTGATATTACATTGTTAGCATATAAATAGATTAAAAAAATTATGATGGATTCAATTTTGTTACAGCTAGAACATAGGAATCCATGTTTGACCTTTTGTACTTTGCGTTTGCATTTTTGACATGCCAAGTACCACCAATCTCCAAATGTTTCAATAGATACTATACTTGTCAACATCCAAAATGTACCAACCTAGAGCCACCACCGTAATTTTTTTAAATATTAACCATATATTAATAAAATTATCTAATATTTTAGCAATGAAAAATTTAAAAAACAAATCTCCCTGTTTTCTTTAATCTGTTGGATTGTTCGTATTAGAACAACAATGTTGGATAGGCTGCCAGATTCTTTACTTGTAGAGGATATAGGAGTTGAACTTGGAACATATAGAGGAATATGGGCATCCTTGAATCTGCATTTGAAATTTATAAAATTTATAAGATAATCAAATTGTAGATTAACTGTTGAAAAATCAATGTCAAATATGACACTTGAATATGAAATATTATACCTCATTTTGTATGCCTTAACTTCACTGCATTCAACATTAAAATTTAGTTTTGTAGCATGAAGAGTTGAAGTTACTGTCACTGCATCTAATTATTATATAACAACAAATTAGTAGATATATATGAAATAAATAACTATATAACTAATATTATTCTGCAATAAGTTACTTACCTCGATAATACTTTCCCCTACAAAATTGTACAATAAGAATTGTGGGATATGGTCTCGCATTTCTTCTATGTTCCATCAATTATGTAAATGTAAAATCACTTACATGAATTTCACAACGTCCATCACTAAGTTTTGACATAAGAGATTATCTTCGGTTGACTTCATGACATTGTAGGCTCCATTGTAAGCATCGATTTGATCTACGTAACCCCCCAGAGAGTACATTTCATCTGCTGCTTTTTCTAGTACACAATATATATACAACATGTAAATCTAAATAAATGTAAAATAAAAAATTATTAAGTTTGAAATAGCTTATTTTGAAATATTGACTCCAAGTCATCTAATATCATTTCCATTAAAATTCCATCCCTTTTACTTTCACTGTGGTTTACCACTCGAGGTTCTTCAATCTTGACTATTCGTCCGATAACATCTGCTTTTAGAGGAAAAACTATGTTCAGATTTGTTATGTAAGGTAATGCAGTAATAAAAATATAATATAATGCTTAAAATAATTATAGTAAATCAGTTTATCAATCATTTGAGTATCATTCAACTTTTCAACAATAGATAGTTCAGAAATTGCTGAAAATCATAAAGTAATGTGGGAAATTCTTCATAAAAAAACTCTACAACTTTGGTATCATTGATGAAAATGATTTGTTTATGATTTTTTGTTGTTTTAAATTTGTTCTTGTTGACTGTCACCACAAAGTTTTTAACTGCAAATAGTCTTCCTTCTACCAACATTGATTCAAATCTGTTTATTTATGTTTGGTTAATTGTAGCGTGCACTCTTGTACCTTGAAATACACAAACAAAACATTAATGTCTAAATGTGATAATTTGAAAGTTGTTTTTATATGATAATGTGTTAATTAATTGGTGAAACTGGTTTTCATACCTCTGTGTCATGGAATATACATTCCAAATTCTGATAGTTTTTGCTTCCAAATGCAAGTGTGCGATATGCTCGAATCAACCGAATCTTAAGAACCCATTGTGTCTTAGAAGAATCGATTTCCTTGATTAATCGAAAGAGGGGGGCCATCTACAATAGAAGTTAAAAATGAATAACATTAAAGGTAAATAAAAGGTAATATAAATCAACAAAATGTATGGTGAGTACTCAGAAACTATCATTGCAGTATAAACTTGTTTGTTACAATTGAGTGTTAGTCCTTAATGAATGTGCTTTTATAATGTTGTTAAATGTTTAAAAATATTTTGAGTGAGTAAATTAATTTCATTTTTATAATTGGAATGTGAAGAGGCGGGTATTTTTTTTTTCGTATGATGATATATGTAATTTTTTTTATCTGAATGGTATATTTAGTGTTAGCATGCATGTCTGTATCAAATGATTATTGTTTTATATTAATTTATACTCCCTCCGTCCGCCTATAAGCTTCACGTTACTTTTTGGCACAGAGATTAAGAAAAGTGATTAAATAATAAATATAATACAAGTTATGTGATTGAGAGAGGAGAGAGATAGAGAGAAAAAGTAAGATATAAAGTGAAATGTA
Organism: Galeopsis tetrahit; assembly: GCA_963675135.1. Classification (NCBI taxonomy): domain Eukaryota; kingdom Viridiplantae; phylum Streptophyta; class Magnoliopsida; order Lamiales; family Lamiaceae; genus Galeopsis; species Galeopsis tetrahit. Next base: position 77,063,079 of record OY776123.1, read on the forward strand.
AGAAAAAGTACTAACCAAAAAAGGTATGAGAAGCTTATAGGCGGACGGACCAAAATGGTAAAATGGAAAACTTATAGACGGGCTGAGGGGGTATATTTTTTTTATATTTTTAGTATTGGACTTTGAAAAGTTTTATTATCCTGCATGAATATTTAGTGTTTTTATGTTTTCAGGTTACTTATAGCAATGATTACAGATTCAGACCAATTTAAAGAAATATATTTTGTTGGAATATTGTGTTCCAGAATATTCTGAGCAAATAAATTAATTCCATTTTTGTAATTGGAATGTGAAGATGAATATGATGATATATGTAAAAAAAATTATTTGAATGGTATATTTAGTGTTAGCATGCATGCCTGCATGCATATTTAGTGTTTTTATGTTGGGTTTCAAATAAATTTTTTTTATATAAATTTAATTTATGACATTTTTAGTATTTGTATATGCTTGTAGCAAATTATTAATGTTTTATATTAATTTATTATTTATGATATTTTTAATGTTTGGTCTTTGAATAGTGTCTGGTTGGAGAAATTAGTTAGAAATTAATTAATTTTAATTAATTAATTGATTTTAAAATGAGAGTGGAGAACACTCGTCTTTGACCAATTTATTGAGGGCTATAAATGTAATTTCAGAGTAATTAAATGGCAAAGAATCGTTCTACTTTCGGAGTAGATAATCGTAGTGTATTTAAAATTTCAAAACTAAATTTCGGTGAGTGAGAAATTAATTCACGAAATTGAAACGTCAAATAATACACTTTATGGGATATGGTGTTACATTATGATAATTGTCCCACATTGCAATTTTGAATGTTTAATGGGGCTAATTACTCCTTATAAATAGGAGAATATTACAGTAGTTCAAATCATAATGACTGAGGAGCAATTCAATAACATATAAAGATGCACGTGTGTGCTCATCCGATTAAGCTTGGGCCTAGTCTTTGGCTCGTGACTCGTGGGTTTTAAATTTGGACTTTTAGACCTATATATAATTTTTGGAACTTGAATATTTGGGTTTGGTCCATACAAATCAAGTTTCCAAAAATTTGAAGTCCAATTCGAAATTGGATTAACCCAAATGAATTTAAGTTGAATTTGAACTATGACAAATTTGGGCGTTGGGGATGTTTAGGTACATTGACGTTACACATTGTGATGAACTTGGACGTTTGAGTGTCCAGATTCATGGACGTTTCATAAATGAAATTGTAACCAAAAGGAGTTAGAAAATCTATGAATGCCATAATTTAATCTTGTAACCACAAGAAGACCCTTCACATGTTGGAACATGCCTATAAATAGGGTGCATGTTTTACGTTAAAAAAAACATTCATACTCACTCACACAAAGACACAACACTTGAAGTATTTGATATTTTTGTTGAAAAATCACTTGAAATTTCCTAGAAAAAATCATAACATCATACATATTTGCATCGAGCATATAGAGTGCAGTCCAGTTTTCGTGTCGATTCAATTCGTTGGAACTCTATATGTTGTGGTGCTGCTCGTATAGAGACGAAAATCATTTTACCTTTGAAAATGTTACGTCAAACCGTGAGCACTAGTCGGGACGTATTTATTTTGTGGGAAAAGATTTTTTCCTTGACTTGACTTTAACTTTGTTCCTATTGTTCGTGAGATGGGGTCGTTGCTGCTGATTTCGAGAACCTAATTGTTTTGGAAAGCTGTTAAAAGAGGAAAATTGAAAACTTTGTGCAAATATTAAATAATTGTATTTACAATTTTGTTATTTATTTCTGTCAATTTTATAAAGTCATTATTGGGTGCTCAAAAATTCCAACATGTCATACAGATTTAGAGTTAATATTTTTGTAAATAACCACATCAATTTTTATAGATTCAGACTTATTCAAATAATATCAATATTTTGAGATTCCAAAAAAAAAAAAAAAATCAGCTTCAACTAGTAATTTTAAAAAAATTGTATGCTTGGATAAATTAAAAAAAAAGTTATAGGGCTTCAGCTTATGATAAAAGGAAGTTGTATATTTTGATATGTTAAAAAAGAAAAAAGTATGGAAATAATAAACAAAGAAGAAAAATTGGACCTAATTAACAATTTCTCTCTCGGTAGCTTAGAATATAAGCACCAAGCTCCACCGCCCACCCCATTGCTGAAGTCGCCGCCATTGCCGCCCAAAAACCGTTGTCGTTCTTTCAGTTTCTCTCTCCTCCGATCTACTCTGTTTGATGTAAGGTTTTTTACACCGCCTTGCCGTAGTCGCTCACTTAATTTGTAGCTACTTTTTCGGTCCTTACTCCTGATGATTTTTGGTTTTATATAGTTTTCTTCTAATTTTTGTTGGGATCAATGGATAGATTATTCCTAACGAAGCCACGGTGACCGTTCAGGGAATTTATCCTTGATCCCGCTTTACCGTTTTTTAGATAGTTTTATATTTTTGTTGTTCTCTGCCTTTGCTCTTGGTTGCCTTAATCTTAGTTTTGGTTCGATTTATGTTTTTTTCTGTCTGCCTTCGTTCCCTTTTGTGGGTTATCCTTCAACTGTGTGGGACTTTCTTCCTCTCTGTGGGTCTTCCTCTCCCCTGCGCATGCGTGGGATTTTTTTGAGTGGTTTAATGGTGTGGTTGGATCTTGGTATTTGGTGGAACTTTGTTCCTTTTTTCTGTTTTCTGTATTGATATGAGAAGACCTTAGTGTGGGGTAGTCTCGTATTGAGAAGGGAGACCTGGACGTCCTTGTGGAACAAATGATACACTCGTTTTCCTCTTCCTCATGATTGGATGGAACAGCGACTGTGACGATCCGTTTTGGGTTGAAGATCATTTGTTTTTGAACTTATATAGTTGTACTGATATTTAACATTGATCTTGTAAACCTCTCATAAAAGAAAAAATATGGTCTACTTTTATTGGTGTGTAATAGGAAATAATTAATTATTTCCTATTATATATTATTCCTATATTATTATTCCCTAGTGTGCACTACACCTCTGGACTGCCTTAGTTCTGGGCTACCTCATTTTGGTGTGTCAGAGCATATGCTCACAATTTTTATTTTTTAAATGAAAGCAACAAAACTGGTAAAAGGCTTAATAAAGTATAAATATATTTTTTCAAAATTTGTTAAATAAAATGGGTGGGAAAACGGGTGTTTGCTAAAAATAGACTATTGGGTTATTATATATATATATAGATTAATTTTAGTGGGATTTTTGGCAATATTTTAAAATTTAATTTTTAAAATGTAAATCAATTAATTAAAATTATCCTGTATTAATTGAAAGTCTAAATTCTAAAACTAAGTCAAAACAACGTACAACAATCTCAATCAGACTCTTCGTTCTTTTTTTTTTAAAGAGACAAACGATTTAAAAAATATATATACATATATAATAAATTAAATATAGATAAGCAGACGTATCATTGTTGAATAGCACCCTAATTTTTTTTTTAAATTGTATCATCGCACTTGTATGGTATCAGTCCCGCCGCATCCGTACAATACAAATAGAGATTATTAATTATTTTATCCCCCGATTGAAAGAAATAAAAAGTTTTTCAAAGTTCACATTCACAATAAAATATGTCTCAAGCATGCTCGACATGATTAAAGTTTCATCTAATTTAAAAAATTTAACTTGTAAAGGAGTGTAATTTGTTAGTGTATTAGTTTATATTCTAGCATTGTATATTATTCCACATCGTATATCACTTTATGTATTCATGTACAGAATGTATTTAGTCTCTCAACATTGATCAAATACACAATTAATTCATCATATTAATTCTACATGGTAACCAGAGCTTATTAAAGGAAACATTCCTCTTTTTTTTCGATCCTTAATATACCCGCTGCCCTTCCTCTGGTTAAACTTCTTCACGCCCCCCCCCCCCCCACAAAAAAAAAAACCCTAGCTGCCATGTCTACTGTGACACCGCCTACAGCCACCTCCGGCACAACTAGCCTTCAACATCGCCGCCCAGGCTCCTCTGAAACTCGCCTCGACCAATTATATGACGTGGTCGTTTCAACTTCGAACCATATTGACCGGATATGACCTCATCGGCCATCTTGATGGGTCAAAACCATGCCCGTCTGATACAGTCACGATGAACGGCACCTCCACCCTGAATCCTCTATACACACATTGGATTCGACAGGATCATCTTATCCTAAGCGCCATCATCAGCTCTCTCACGCCGACCTTAATCCCCTTCATCGCCACTGCAAAAACTGCACGCGATGCGTGGGACATACTCTCAAACACGTACGGTCGTGCGTCGCGGGGTCGAATCCTCTTCCTCCGTAACAAACTGCACAATCCCTCCAAGGGTGATCGCTCCATCACTGAATATATGCTCTATTAAGGTATCCCACATCGGATAGAGAGATGGTCTTGGGTGGGCTTATAAGCCTGGGCAATCCTCTCACTTAACACCTTGATTTTTAGTGTAGAGTTAAGCCTTCTTATATGGTATCTGTTATACCTAGTCAAAGAAGTCAATCTTTGACAAGTCAATCCTAGTCACCAGTTTACGTGGCGAGGACCAGTCAACAAAGTCTTGCGACGACTAGTCAACAAGACCAAGGAAATGTAATAATATAGATGTATTTAATATATTTAAGTGCTCGCCCAAAGATGTTGGCGAGCACATGGTTTAGTTAGCTGCTCGCCCAAATGTGTGGCGAGCACAGGTCTATTCATAGTTAGAAAATCTAAGTGTTGAAGCCTTGGGAGACAGCATGGAGCGTGGCGACCACACTCCTCGACATGGTCCTCCGGCGACCACCATAGCTCATCTCCTCGGCATATCGGCGAGGACGAGCACCAAAGGCGGTTTAGCATTAAATGCGCCATCAAATCACCTTTTCGGGCAGAAGTAAGGTCCAGTGAGGGCGTGCCACGTGTAAAGGACGGGCAGCCCCTGGAAACCACTATATAATGCCTAAAAGGGGCTGATTTGAAGACAGGTTAGATTTTTCACCCAATCTCCCCAACCTAAAGCAATAAATACTCCCAAAGCTCTCAAGCTTTTAGCTTCTCCAAGAAGCAACACCACTGTTCTTGATCTTTCTTGCTTTGTTCTTCTTAAGATCATCATAAACACTCCATTAAACACGTAATAAACCCCCGATCATTCATATATGTTTGTATCGTACTAAAAACAGTCCACATCCGAGTCAACCCGATAAAAGTGCATACAACATTTGGCGCTAGAAGGAGGGGTCCTTTTACGTGTTCTTCACATCAGTTTCGTCCGATCATCGAGCGATCGGTTAGCAAACTCCGTTTTTCAGGTTTTAATCGGTATTTCCACCGTTTAACGCTTATTTACGTATTTCCGTTGTTCTTCGTGTTCTTGAATATTTGCAATATTCGAGACATATTTTGGAGTTTGATCTCCGTGTAATCTTGTTTTTAAGCTTTAGTTGTTATTACTTTGCTTGTAAGTACTTGTAATAGCACGTTCTTCTGCGTAAGAACTTTTAATCTTTCGTTTTTAAGCATCGAGCGCTTAAGAACAGTCTTATCCTTGTAATAATCTCCAGAAGACACTCTTTAAACGATGTCTCATCATACTCCACGTGACGGAATCATACCGCCCGGAGGGAACGGGTGCCCTCCGGCGCCGGCGGTAAATCCGTTTGCAAACGTGAATATGGGGGACATTCTGAATGATCCCCAACATTTGAAAGATCTCTGTGAGTATCTCACGGAGAAGAAAAGGCAGAATGAAGAGCTTGAGAAGGCCAAAGATCAGGTTTTCGACAAAGCTCGCAAGGCCAAGGGGAATGAGGACGACGACCGCTCCTATCATTCACACCCTGTTCGCCCCCATGACAAAGGCAAGGGCAAAGCTGACGAGCACTCCCACAATAGCCACACGGGAGACTCGCATCACAGAAATTCGGTTTTCAACCGGATGGACGATAGAGATCGGAGGGCTCCTCGCCGAGTGCCTTTCAATGTGGATGGCCGACCAGTTAAAGCCGACCACCACCGAGATCACGCTGATAAGAGAGATCAGGGTGACCGAGTCTCAGCTCTTGATCGAGTGGGACCAGGGAAAGGTTCGCGAGCTCCGGCGAAGAGTTATTGCAGCCACCATTCTGACAGGCACTCTCCCAGGCGATCACGTCATGATGACCGCCCAGCAGCATCCCAAGGGAGTCGACGTGACGAGAACGTCGTCCCCAAGCCACAGACCGCCGAGGAGGGGCAAATCGCCCAGTTCCTCGCAACTCAAAATCTGATGAAGCAGGAGATGGAGGCCCTGCGAGCAGAGGTGGTCGCCTCGAAGCAAGGGACCACTCCACCAATCACTCTGCCCACACCTCCACTAAGTGTGGCAATTCTTACTGCCCCCATTCAGAGAAAGATACAAATGCCTTCCATGCCGGCATACGATGGTGCATCCGACCCCAGAGTACACTTGTCCAAATACTCCAACTATATGGCCTCAATCGGGGCAACGGACGCCACTCAATGCAGGAACTTCTCCCTAACTTTAGGAGACCGGGCTCATCGATGGTACACAACTTTGAGTCCCGGATCTGTCACCTCATTCCTCGAGCTGGGACAACAATTTCTGACCTACTACGGGTCCATAGCTGCTCGCCCAGCCTCAAAGCAACGTTTGGCGAACGTTCGCCAATCCCTGACTGAATCAGGAAAAGACTTCATCGAGCGCTTCGATAGGCTGGTGATCGATGGGGAGGCCGTGAACGATGAGACGAAGCTGATCTCAGCTGTTTCCGGTCTCAGGATAGGTACCAAGCTGTGGGAATCTATCCATCTTACTTTCCCCAGTTCTTATGCGGATTTCCGCACGAGGGCTGGGAATTTTATCCAAATGGAAGAGATAATGGACGCTGCCAAGGCTAACGAGCAGCCGGAGGCGTCCAAAAAGACAAACTGGCCAAAGAAAAATACTAACACAGGGGAGTCGTCCCAACCCAAGAAGGCGACCACTCAAGCTGGCAGTGCTCGCCCAGCTAACTTCAGGCCTTTCGAGGAGTCTCCTGAGATCATCCAGTTTAGAGAATCTCTCTCTCTTGATCCCAGGGGCATTTTCAATGCAGTCAGGGGAAAGAATCTGCTCCCCCATGCCAAGCCTATGCATACGAATGATGAGAATCTGGATGGTAGCAAATTCTGTGACTACCACAACTCTATTGGCCACCACACCAACGGCTGCAGGGACTTGGTGAGAAATCTATTTAAGCTGTACAATGAGGGCAAGCTCACCCAGTTCATCAAGGCTCCTGGCAATGGCGACAACAGGGGAAAGAAACGTCGCGACGAGGGCGACGACCTGCGCCAACACCTGAACCGTCCCAAGCTAACTCCTCCCATGCCAAACAACCCTGGTGGCGACATCGATAATGTGGGAGGAGCCTGCATGGTGATCGAAGGCCCGTTGGGAGGAACCCAATCCGGGAAAGAACTGTCTGTTCGCCGTGCTCAGAGCGAGCAGCGAGCACTGAACAATGTGCACCAGGTGTGCGTCGCTCCGACTGCCGAGAAGCCTCCTTCTCACCAGATCCTTTTCTCGGACGACGACCTGAATGGCATAGTGCACCCGAATAATGACGCTCTGGTCATTTCAGGCAAAATTATGGGAACCAACGTCCATCGTTTGATGGTCGACACTGGGGCATACACCAACATCCTCTTCAAGCATACCCTGGATGCTCTTGGTGGATATGCGGATTATATCGAGCCTTGCGATGATATAATCGTAGGTTTTGGGGATACGCAGAGTCATCCCATGGGGAAAATCAGACTATCCCTGGAGCTGGCATCGTCGAAAGAGCCAACAATTCGTCACACTCGGCAGCTCGACTTTATGATCATCAACATGCCATCTTCCTACAATGCTTTCCTCGGCCGTCCTTTCTTCAACGAGTTCAAGGCGGCCGTCTCTACTTTTTATTACTGTGTTAAGTTTCCAGCCCCGACGGGAGTTATAACCGTTAAAGGCGATCAGACGCGGGCGAGGGAGTGTCTCGTCCGTTTTGCAAAGCGTCATTCAAAGGAATCTACTATGATTGGCCAGTATATTGAGTGTCAAACACAAACAGAAAAAGTGAACTACTTGGAGGGTCTTCCTAGCAAGTACCGAAAGATTGAATTTGGGGAGTGCAGTCGTAGTTTCGACGACCACCAAGTGGAGGCGAACGAGCACGCCTCCATGGAAGTGGACGACCACACCCCAATGGATATCGACGAGCAGACAGTCTCGGGCGACCAGCTCCCCGACGACCAGTTGCCAGAAAACATTCCAGATCTGGAGCCCAGGCTAGGTTTTGAGCCAGAGTTCGGAATCGAGGACCCTCGTTGGAAGGAGCCTAAAGAGCGGGCAACTTCAGCGGAGGACCTCGAAACCATCCATTTAAACGAAGCTCGTCCAGAACTCGAAGTATTCATTGGTTCGAATTTACCAGAAAATTTGCGGTCGGACATGATCGCGTTTTTGAAAGAGAACATCGGAGCATTCGCCTGGTCGCACGAGGATATGGTGGGCATTCCAACAAATCATGCCTGCCACAGATTGAATATTGATCCAGCAAGGAGACCTATCACCCAAAAACGAAGGAAATTTGGGCCTGATAAATATGCGGCTTTGGCAGTCGAAGTCAAGAAATTGATCGACAATAAATTAATCGAGAAAACTGGAACTGATCCCGAGTGGCTGGCCAATCCAGTGCTCGTCAAAAAAACGACCGGGTCGTGGAGGTTGTGTATAGACTTCACAGATCTAAACGACGCCTGTCCGAAAGATCACTTTCCGATGCCCCACATTGATCACCTAGTAGACAATACAGCGGGGCACGAGATGTTAACTTTCATGGATGCTTTCGCAGGCTACCATCAGATCGCGATGCATCCCGACGACCAGCGGCATACGGCCTTCATGACGGCCACCGAAATGTACAGCTGGAAGAGAATGCCTTTCGGTTTGAAAAACGCGGGGGCAACATACCAAAGACTGGTAAACAAGATGTTTGAAAAACACATCGGCGAGATGGTGGAGGTCTATATCGACGACATCGTTGTCAAAAGCTTGCGGAAAGAAGATCACCTACACCACCTCGCCATAACATTCGATATACTGAAGGAATACAACATGAAGTTAAATCCGAAAAAATGCAGTTTTGGTGTTAGCTCAGGAAAATTTCTGGGGCACTTGGTTAGCCAGCGGGGCATCGAGGCGAATCCGAGTAAAATTCAAGCAGTCATTAACATGCAAAGCCCAAGGAATGTGAAAGAAGTACAGAGGTTGACAGGGTGCCTTGCATCGCTGAACAGATTTATTGCACGAACGGGCGATCGTTGCAAACCTTTTTTCGATGCTCTGAAAAAAGGGAGGTTCGAATGGACCGATGAATGCGAAAAAGCTTTCGGAAAGCTAAAAGAATACCTTTATTGAAATGCCTCGGGGAGGACGAAGCGAAGATCGTCATGCATGAAATCCACGATGGATCATGTGGAAATCACACAGGGGGGCAAGCGCTCGCTTTAAAGATCATGAGGCAAGGCTACTTTTGGCCAACACTGAAGAAGGATGCGATTCATTACGCCCAAGCGTGCAAGAGATGTCAAGCTTTTGCACCCGCTATTCACTCGCCTCCAGACGAGCTCATCTCCATCTACAGCTCTTGGCCCTTCGCAAAGTGGGGCATCGACATCATCGGACCTTTCCCGCCTGGCGTCGGGGGGGTAACTTTCGTAGTCGTAGCAGTCGATTACTTCACCAAATGGACAGAAGCAAAGGCACTAAAGACCATCACAACGGCCCAGATGACAAGCTTCATTTGGAAGAACATAATTTGCAGGTTCGGCCTACCACGAGCGATAGTGACCGACAACGGACGTCAGTTCACGAGTCAAGACATGCTGGATTTCTGCTCAGAATGGAACATCAAGAAACTTTTTTCAACACCCTATCATCCACAATCAAATGGTCAAGTAGAGGCGATCAACAAAATCATCAAGCACACCTTGAAAGCTAAGCTAGATGGATTGAAGGGCAAATGGGCGGACGAGCTGCACATGGTTCTGTGGGCATATCGGACGACCACGAGGAATTCTACTGGTGAAACTCCGTTCGCGCTCGCGTTCGGAACCGAAGCTGTCATACCAGCAGAGGGGCAGGTCCCCACTTTTCGAGTAGCAAATTACGACGAGCAGTTGAATAACAATGCACAGCTCTCCGACTTGGACTTCCTAGAAGAGCGAAGGCTAACAGCGGACGAGAAGAACGTGGTCTACAAGCAAAGGTCAGAACGCTACTACAACACCAAAGTACGTGCTCGCCAATTCACTATCGGCCAGCTCGTACTTCGGAGGGCGACGGAGCAGTCCATTGGCATACTTGGCCCGACTTGGGAGGGTCCGTATCGAATCACGCGCACACTCTTGAACGGATCATACGAGCTAGAAGATCTCGAGGGCAAGCCAAGCAAGTACCCGTGGAATGCGGTCAAGCTGAAGAAGTATTACCAGTAAGTGTTTAATTTCTTTATATTTGTATAATTTGTGTAGTCATCATTTCAATACAAGTAACGTTTTAAATTTCCATCAAAGTTTAGATATTTTTAGACAAGGCTCTGCGTAGCCATCTAGGAAACAAAGACGAGCACTCTTTCTTAACGATGCTCGCAAAGTAGTGGCGACGACGATCACTACCTTTCCAAACAAAGAGTTCAACCGACGAATGGTTAACTCTAAAAGACGAGCACTCTTTCTTAGATGCTCGCAAAGGAAAGACGAGCACTCTTTCTTAGATGCTCGCAAAGGAAAGACGAGCACTCTTTCTTAGATGCTCGCAAAGGAAAGACGAGCACTCTTTCTTAGTTGCTCGCAAAGGAAAGACGAACACCCTTTCTTAAAGGTGCTCGCAAGAGTAGACGAGCACTTTTTCTTAAAAAATACTCGCAAGGAAAAACAAGCATATGAACAAAAGCAAATCAAAAAGAAGTATCATAACATAAATCGAGAAGCAATGACGAGGACGATCACTCAATATAAAGAAAATAAGCAAACACATCATAAGCAAAGGAGTTCTATTCATTAAAAAGCCTTGAAAGGCTGGAATTACAAAAGAGGCCTTAATGGCCGAACAGTACTAAGAAAAACAAAATAAAACAAAGTAAACTAAGCTGCCAGAGCATTCTCCTCGGCAGGAGCATCTTGCTCGCCAGTTACCCCCTCTTCGATCACAACCTCCTCGTCAGTAGGAGCACTCTGTTGTTGGGGCGGGGAGTCTTCAGGAGGATCCACGAACACCACCGGAACTCCCATAAGTCGAGGGAACTAGAGTCCCATTCGCACCAATGGAAGCAAGGGGAGCTCGGTGCCCGGCTGAGGATTCTCCCTCATAAGGAGGTCGTCCAAGAGCTCGCCAAGCGGAATCACATCCACTTCCGGATGAACATCCAACAATCGATAAATGAGCCCGTGGGCAGTGAGCGCCACCGATAACATGGCCACGCCCCCAGCGAGCTCATTGGTCTCATCTCGCTCTTCAGTCATGGCGACCAGCTCTTGACGAAGAGTAGCCAACTCTTCTTCATCCGCAGCAGTTTTATTATTAAGAGAGAGTACCTCGGCTGATTTCATTTTGAGCTCGTCCTCGGCAGCCCTGAGGCGAGCACGGAGACGTTCGACCTCTTGAAGATCTTCCTGATCCTTCTTTCGAATCGTCTCAAGTTGGGCCTCAGAATCGGCCAACTTTGCCTCAAGGTCGACCACCTTCTCGGAAGCAACCCCCAAGTCCCTCTCAACTGCGGCTTTTGCCTTGGCCATCTGGGCGAGCCTCGCACCCCTCTCCTCGCTGACCTTGCGACTCTCGGCGATCTGGACGGAAAGCCTCTCGAGCGTGTATGAGGCACGAGCCATGTCGATGGCGGCTAGGCGAGCATTCTCTAGCGAGCTCTGGTTATGCACCTCGTCGACCAGTGTGGTCGTCAGCGATTTGGGCAAACACTTCATGACCCTCTGGGTGAGCGGATCCAGAGCCTCTAGATTGGCCACCTCCCGCGACCGGTAAAAGCCGAGGAGGTTGTCGTTGTAAGGCTCAATGACCGAGCTCGCGGCAACCCTAATAAAGAAAGAAATTTAGAAAAAGATACTTGAAATATTCTATAAATCTATTAATAAAAAGCTTACCTGGCAACTTTTGCGGCATCCCAGCCGAGCAGTGTGTTATCTCCTTGAGCCCTCTCCCCGGCGGACGTACTCGTCGCAGTCTCTCGCGACCGAGCAGTTCGGGGAGGGGGGGATACGACCGGTGCAGGGGGAGGCGAGTTACCCCTCGGCGGAGGAGACCTCCTCGGCGAGATCCTCTGTTTGCCAGCTCTTTCGACCCTCTGCTCGGTAGCAATCGGGCGAGAAGTACCCCCTCGACCTGTCCGGGCAACCCTTTTTGGTGGAGCCCCTGAGGCCTCCGCCCCCTTTCTTTTCTTGCCCGTGGCATCAACTACCTTGCGCTCCCGGAGCATCCTTGCTTTTTGCATCATCCTGCTGGATAGAATGCGATCTACTTCAACAGTTGGGGGAAGGTAGGTGACAACCCTCTGAGGAACCACTACTGAGAAAGAAAAGCAAAGAGTTAATATTTTCTCAAAACTTGGCAAATTCACAAAAATCTTGAAAACATGTTAATACCTGGAGGGAACTCTCGAGTAAAGTGGTGAGGAGGTACTCTGAGACCTGCTCGCTCACGTTCACACTCCCTGTTCAAGAAGCGGCAGGACCTCTCCAGGTAGCGACGATTGAGAACGCAGCAAACGTGGTATTGGAATAGAGGAGTGAGACGGTGCTCGGCAGTCTTCTTACGAGCAGTTTCACCTACAAAATCGAGGAGTTAGTCAGTATAGAAAGAGCGAGCAGAAATAAAAATAACTTACCACGAATTCTTCGATATTCAGTGGGAATGGGAATGCGATCCGAGGAGCCATCCGGCCTCACCGGACTTTTCCAGTCCCCGGCTACCCACCACCAGTTGGTTTTCCAATCCCTAATCTTGTTAGGAACCCCTTCAATCAACTTGAAGTTATCTCGGCCCCTAACATAGTAGTATCCATGGCCCACCTGGTTTCCGGCCTCGGCCGCCTGAAGGAGATAGTTAATCTCTTTCGGGCTGAGCCATGTGTTTCGACATCCATTCTCGGCCGCCACTTGGCCGAACAGGGTAAGAATGCCGATCAGGTTGGACCAACCGTTCGGCAAAATTTGAGAAGGGGCTACATTCAAAAAGTGCAAAAAGTTGGAAATACTGGGGTGCAGGGGGAACCTTAGCCCTGCCTCCATCATGCCGATGTTGACGGCGACCATCCCTTCTGGCGGCTGGTCGGCCCTCTCATCTGGGCGAGGTATAAAGAAACACACATCGGCCGGCACTTGATATCTCTTCCTAGAATTTTCCAGCTGTGCCGAGGAGACCTTGCTCACATACGTACTTGCGTCATATTCGGTTTGGGAAGCTACTCGATACGGGCGAGGAGCCTCCCGAGGGGGGTATTCGCAGGAATATTTGTAATAGGACTCCCTCGCGAGCTCGTCGCCATCCAAATTCTCCCTACCACTCAAAATGTCCTTTATGCTTTCGGCATATTGGACGACCTCCTCAAAATCCTCGCGGAGACTTCTTGTCAAGGTCTCCTCGACCTGGGCAGATTCTATCTGTTCGCCCACTCCACGATCCAAACCTTGGTCGCGCAGATCCGAGTCAGTCTCGCTGCCAAGCTCCTCGACATCATCCTCCTCGGCATCATTGCCGACATCTTCCCTATCAGATTCGCTGATATCGTCGACATCGACGACCACTGCTTTTCCCAAATTTCGAGGTCCAACACTTATAGGGTCGGGGGAGTGAATCCTAGAATCCGAGGAGGAGGCCCTCTCCAATAAAGCTAAAGCTAGACGATCTCCATCGTCGGAATTTTCAGAACCACCCACCAACGGCGGCGGACCACCGTCGGAACCACCACCAAATCCGCCAAAATCCATTTTTTCTTAAGAAATGGGGGAGAAAGAAGTTTTAAAGAAGAAAATGCGAGTTATTTACCTTGTTTATCGATCGAGAACCACCACAAACTCGCCGAAAAACTTGAAGAGAAACTTGAGAGAGAAGCTTGAAGAGATTCGAAAATGGCAAGAGGTAAAAAGTGTTTTGAAGAAGAGGGAAGCCATATTTATAGGCAAACATATGCAGGGACCATTTAGCAAAAAATGGGGTCAAAAACGCAAATTCCCCAAAAATTTTGGGTCATTTCCAAAAATGAGCTCGGCGAGTGGACCCCACGCGCGACCTTTGAGGTCGGCACGCGCCCCACGCGCCAAATTCAAATTCATTGCGCCGCCCACGCGCCTGACACAAGTCACATCCGTCATTATTAAAAGTTGCTTCGATTATCGTGCTCGGCGCTGGAGACGAGGCGACCGCCTCCAATTTACGTCATCAAGATCTCAAATTTGATTGTGTTGTCGAGGGCAATTATCACCATCTAAAAAGACGACCATACTGCTCGCCTTACCATTCTACAAATACGAAGAAAGGCGACCAGGGGGCAAATGTTATACCTAGTCAAAGAAGTCAATCTTTGACAAGTCAATCCTAGTCACCAGTTTACGTGGCGAGGACCAGTCAACAAAGTCTTGCGACGACTAGTCAACAAGACCAAGGAAATGTAATAATATAGATGTATTTAATATATTTAAGTGCTCGCCCAAAGATGTTGGCGAGCACATGGTTTAGTTAGCTGCTCGCCCAAATGTGTGGCGAGCACAGGTCTATTCATAGTTAGAAAATCTAAGTGTTGAAGCCTTGGGAGACAGCATGGAGCGTGGCGACCACACTCCTCGACATGGTCCTCCGGCGACCACCATAGCTCATCTCCTCGGCATATCGGCGAGGACGAGCACCAAAGGCGGTTTAGCATTAAATGCGCCATCAAATCACCTTTTCGGGCAGAAGTAAGGTCCAGTGAGGGCGTGCCACGTGTAAAGGACGGGCAGCCCCTGGAAACCACTATATAATGCCTAAAAGGGGCTGATTTGAAGACAGGTTAGATTTTTCACCCAATCTCCCCAACCTAAAGCAATAAATACTCCCAAAGCTCTCAAGCGTTTAGCTTCTCCAAGAAGCAACACCACTGTTCTTGATCTTTCTTGCTTTGTTCTTCTTAAGATCATCATAAACACTCCATTAAACACGTAATAAACCCCCGATCATTCATATATGTTTGTATCGTACTAAAAACAGTCCACATCCGAGTCAACCCGATAAAAGTGCATACAACAGTATCAAAACCAACTCTCTACTTCGATGTGTGGATCCACCTGTGGAACCACGTGTCGACCTGGTCCCCGTCTGAGACCCCGTCTGAGCCGTCTCACGTGAGGGAGGGTATTAAGGTATCCCACATCGGATAGAGAGATGGTCTTGGGTGGGCTTATAAGCCTGGGCAATCCTCTCACTTAACACCTTGGTTTTTAGTGTAGAGTTAGGCCTTCTTATATGCTCGATATCAAATTAAGGTACGGTCGATGAACTCGCTCTTTAGTGTAGAGTTAGGCCTTCTTATATGCTCGATATCAAATTAAGGTACGGTCGATGAACTCGCTCTTCTCGGTGTTACTTCTGACCCGGAGGATCTTGCCCTGAAAATACTCAACGGCCTTGATGATTCCTTCAAGGAGATTGCCCACGCGATTCAGGCTCGGGAAAACTCGGTCTCCTTTGACGAACTCCATGAAAAGCTACTGAGTATGGAGGCGCAAATGGCTACTCGCATTCCTGCTCCAGTCCCACCGCCTGCTACTACTTTCTATGGCATACACCGGCCATCGCGAGGGGCAGCGACCAAACACCCCCACACTCGGCCCCGTAATCAGTCTCGGTCGGCCGCCCCCTCATGGCCCCCTCGTGGCCAGAATTCTTCCTCGGCACACGCCCCTCGCCAGTATCAGGGCAAATGTTAACTTTGTGGCGAGCATGGACACGCTGCTAAGCGGTGCCCGTCGTACAACTCCTCGCCAATTCAACTGACGGCCACTGTCCAGCCCCCTGCCTATGCCTCCCCATCGGCTCATGTCGCTCAATCTGCTCCATCTGATTCTGAATGGATTTTAGACTCGGGGGCCTCGCACCATATCACTACGGATCTTGCTAACCTCTCCATGCACTCCCCGTATGATGGTAATGACGATGTTGTCATCGGTAATGGTTCAGGTTTGCATATTTCTAACACTGGATCCATGACATTACACAATTGACCTATGTTAAAATTTTCGGATACCCTACATGTGCCTACAATGTCTCGTAACCTTATCTCAGTTTCCGAATTATGCCATGAAAATGATGTGAATGTGGTTTTCTCTGATTTTGATTTTCAGGTGATGGATCGTCGTACGGTGGATATTCGCCTACGCGGGCCACGCGTTAATGGGTTGTACCTCTGGCTGTCTGGTAGTATACGTGCTCTTTCTTCCATTGCCCTCCATTCGGTTCGTCAACCTCTATCCACTTGGCATGCCTGTCTAGGGCACCCCTCTTCTCATATTCTTAATGTTATTGTTTCTAGCAATAAAATTGTCGTACTCAAACAATCTAGTTTTAATTGTGATTCTTGTAAGTGCATCAAAAGCCACAAACTTTCGTTTTATGACTCTTCGCTTATTACGTCTATGCCTCTTGAATTAATTTATTATGATGTATGGACCTCTCCCGTTTTATCTACGTACTGATGGTTTTAAATATTATGTTATATTTGTGGATCATTTCTCTAAATATGTATGCCTATATCCGTTAAAACATAAGTCAGATGTTCTATCTACCTTTATGGCCTTCAAATCCCTTGTTGAAAACTACATTCGCACTACGACAACGGAGGGGAGTTCATTGCACTTCGACCCTTCCTCACATCCCACGGCATCACCCATCTCATCACCCATCCCCACACTCCCGAGCACAATGACTCTTCTGAGCGCCGCCATCGTCACATCGTTGACACCGGTTTAGCTCTTCTTCACCAAGCCTCAATCCCCACATCCTACTGGCCATATGCCATGTCCACTGCAACCTACATTATCAACAGACTCCCTAAAGTCGATCTCTCCTTGGTATCATCTTATGAAAAACTTTTCTCACGACCTCAAAATATCTTAAAACTTAAGGTGTTTTGCTGCTTGTGTTATCCCTGGCTACGACCTTACACCCCTCACAAACTTGCCAACATATCATCCCCATGTGTCTTTGTAGGCTACTCTATAACCTGAAGTGCCTACCTATGCCTCGATCTATCCACCCATCGAATATATACATCTCGCCACGTGGAGTTCGTTGAGGACCACTTTCCATTTCAAAAACCTCCATCTCCCATCACATCTATCTCACCGTCCCTAGCACCCTCTTCCGATGATATTGTTCCCCCTCCTCTGTCAGTGCTTGTACCTGCCACTCAGCCAGAGGCACCACCTTCCCCTGCACGGACGGATCCACCACCTGCTCCGCCAACAACTCAACATCATATGGTGACTCGCCTACGCAATAACATCGTTAAGCCAAATCTGAGGTATTGCTTGACTTCTACTCTCAATTCTGATGTTGAACCAACAACTGTTTCTCAGGCCCTTGCTGATGTTCGTTGGCGTGATGCCATGTCTTCTGAGTTCACTGCTCTTCTTAAGAATGGCACATGGGATCTAGTTCCACCTAATCCTTCTCAAAATGTGGTGGGGTACAAATGGGTCTTCCGAATTAAATGTAAACCTGATGGCTCTATTGACAAATTCAAGGCTCGATTTGTTGCCAAAGGATTCCATCAAAGACCTGGTGTTGATTATTCTGAAACCTTTAGTCCCGTGATCAAACCTGCTACTGTTTGACTAGTTCTCAGCCTTGCTGTCTCACATGATTGGCCCCTACGACAATTTGATGTCAACAATGCCTTCCTCCATGGAACACTCACTGATGAGGTTTACATGACACAACCCCCAGGGTTTACTGATAAAAATTATCCGTCTCACGTCTGCAAGCTTCAGAAATCCATCTATGGCCTCAAGCAGGCCCCTCGAACATAGTACCGTGCCTTGCGCCAATTTCTCTCCTCCATTGGCTTTGCTCCAACTAAATTTGATGAGTCGCTCTTTGTCTACTCCCGGGGTTCCACTACTGCCTACTTTCTAGTGTATGTCGGTGAGTTGATCCTCACAAGCAGTGACACTGGCTTTCTCACGCATGTTACCTCAAACCTAGCCAAGGCCTTCTCTGTTAAAGATCTGGGCGCTCTATCCTACTTTCTGGGTGTTGAAGTCCGTCGTTCTTCGTCATCATGTGTTCTCCTCCAACGGAAATATATCACTGATCTCCTTTCCAAATACAACATGTTTGATGTCAAACCTGTCCAGACTCAACTGACCCCGGGTGTCAGTCTCTCTCTACATGATGGCTCCTAGCCCGCTGAGTCTTCCACATACAGGCAAGCTTTTGGCAGTCTTCAGTATCTGCTGTTCACCAGACCTGACATTGCCTTTGCTGTTAACAAGCTCTCCCAGTTCATGCATGCTCCAACAGAAGTCCATTGGGGTGCAGTCAAGCGTCTCCTCCGATATCTAAATGGTACTCGACATCTCGGCCTCACAATTCGACGTGACTCTCCCTTATCCCTTCACTGCTTCACCGATACTGATTGGGCTGGCAACTGTGACAATCGAGCTTCCACTGGTGCCTACATTGTTTTCCTAGGTGCCAACGGCCAACCCAATCTCCTGGTCCTCTAAGAAACAACGTTCCATTGCCAGATCCTCAACTGAAGCGAAATACGGGTCTATCGCTGCGGTTGTTGCTGAAGTTCAATGGATGAAATCTATTCTGATCAAACTTCACGTCCCTATCTCCTTTGTTCCAGTCATTTACAGCGACAACATTGGTGCCACATACTTATGCTCCAACCCAGTGTTTCACTCTCGCATGAAACACATTGCTATTGACTACCACTTTGTTCGTGATCTGATTCAAAAAATATGCATTAAGAGTCTCGCATGTATCATCTTCTGATCAACTGGCCGATGCTCTGACAAAACCTCTATCACGTGCTCGACTCTCTCTCCTAATGTCCAAGATTGGACTCACTCTTCGTGCTCCATCTTGGGGGAGGATGTTAGTGTATTAGTGTATATTCTAGCTTTGTATATTATCCCACATCGTATATCACTTTATGTATTCATGTACAAAATGTATTTAGTCTCTCAACATTGATCAAATACACAATTAATTCTACAAAATCCCTCACTATGAGCTGAGTTTTAATATGTGTAGAGTTATTGTCAGCGAGACATGAATTTAAGGTGTGGGCGTGGGCGTGAGCCAAAAACTTTAAATCATGAAAGAATTGTATATCATCTAAAAGTTTAAATTGACGAAGTTGGATAGCTCAAGTGGTTAGAGCACCACTACCTAGGCTTTAGATCCTGGGTTCGAGTCATGGGGAGGGGAAAAGGGATGGGTATTTAATGTAATTCAAACAAATCTAAAAGTTTAAATTTGTAAAGAATTAATCCACCATCTAACGTCGTTTTGTCCGTGCTTCAACGCCTGTTTCGCCGATGCATCAAACGCTAAGTAGATACCTAGTTTCTTTGTTTTGACACCTCTTTCTTTTCGATCATTTTCCTCTTTCTTCGATTGTTTCAATTGAAAATATTGTGATTCTTCCATTATTTGGGCCGAAAATAGCCATTCAAAAACCCAAAAAAGTTGTAATTCTTTGATTGTTTTGGCTGAAAATTTAGATGTTTTTCATTTGAAAAAAGTGAAAAATGTTGTGTTTTTTTTTTATTATTATTATTTTATTTTATTTATTTAAGCAAATTGTTGATTACCATGAAAAATGTGTAAAATGGCTTCTTGTAATCTGCAATGAAAGGCGGAAGAAATTGACATCTTATCCTTTAAAGTCGTGGTAGAATCGGTTACTAAAAAAAAAGTTGTGGTGGAATCTTCATATTTTCTTACTCGAATTAGAGTGTGTAGACAGGCTAGACTTTATTCTAGTCCTAATATTTGAGTAGAGCGTCCTTTTTTTGTGGATGACATTTTTTATATTTCTTGTTCCACGATGGCAGTTCAGTGGCTGAAATTAAGATTTGAGTGAAGTAGGACATGTTTAATTCCCAAGGACAATATTGTATTTTCATAAATGTAATAATGAAAGAAAGAAAATCGGTGGGTGTACTTATTAGAAAAGGGTGTGCAAATAACTTGGACCTTTATTAAGAGGTTAATTGCACTAGAGCCCTTGTGAGTTGAAAATATTTCTGAGATCTTCTCGTAATTTTAAAATTGCACAAAACCCTTGATTGATTTTTCATAAATCAAGTTAATTCACCCTTTAAAAAGATAGGTTAACAATTTTGGGTAGGTCTCCTGTAGATCCATTTTAAAAAATTGGTAGAATTAATAATGAAAATAAAATACGCAAAAAATATTTATGATAATTTATGTAGTTCAAACGGTTGAAAATAATCTATTTTATGATTTTTACGTATATATTTTTTTTAATTATAAAAGTGCATGTTGAAAATAAGGAAAAGTGTAACATGCATTTTACAATTTTTTAACATCTTATTTTGCAATATTTGAAATAATAATTTAAGTTATAATGACATACACTTGTTAGTGATGTTATGTTACACATTTTAAATATATTTTGTTACATTTTTCAGTTGTAGTGACTTACAATTTTCAACAATATTTTTTAGTTATATTAACTTACACTTTTTAGTAATGTTATGCTACATCTTTTAGTCATATTTTGTTGCACTTTTCAGTTGTAGTGACTTACAATTTCCAACAATATGTTCAGTTATAGTGACTTACACTTTTTAGTAATGTTATGTTACACTTTTTAGTCGTATTTTGTTACACTTTTCAGTTATAATAACTTACAATTTTCATTAAAATATTGTGTTGCACTTATCAAGTATATTGACATGCACTTTTTAATAATATTGTGTTGCACTTTCTAGTTATACTAACTTGCATTTTCTAGTTATAATGACTTACACTTTTTATTAAACGTTGTGTTGCACTTTTCAATTATAGTGACTTACAGTACTTTTTAATAAAAAAATGTGTTACACTTTTTAGTAATATTGTATTACACTTTTTAGTAATATTGACTTACACTTTTCAACACACAATTTCGAAAAAAAAAATTACCAATAAAAAAAAATTACAAAAAAATAAATAAATAATAAAAAAATTGACCAAGTCAAAAAATTTATTCGCAATCTTGAATATTTAGAGTTTAGGTTGACCAAGTCAACTCAATTCCTTATAAGGAATTGATTCTATATAAGACCAACTCAACAATTTTATTTTATTTTGACAAGGTTAACAATTTTATCTATTCACATTAAAATTTTAATAGTATTCCATGTCCACGAAATATAGTCTCATTTACCTTATATTTTTCATCAACAAAATGTAGTTTCATAAACTTTATAGAAACATCACCCTTCAATAGGGGTGGAAATAGGCTGGGCTGAGCTAGGTTTTACATTAAAAGGTCTGAGTCTGGTTTATAAATACTGAGCCTAAGTCTGGCCTATTAACTGTGATGGTTTTTTTTTTTTATAGCCTTGACCCGACCTTTTAAGTAAATAGGTAGGCCTACGAACCTTTTAGAAGCTTATTAAAATATATTCACTATGCAACGCAATTCATTATTCAAAATTGCAAATAATATTTACTACCAAAATAAATGCATTACAATGATGAGTTTAAATACAAACATTATAATGACATCTCAAGTACTAAAATAAATTTAACTTGCTTTAATTTAATTTAATGTTAATGTTAGTACTATATTTTAAAAATTATATAATATAAAATCTTAAATAGGCCGACCTGTTAGGCTTATAAGGCCTCATATAAAGCCTAAGTCTAGCCTATTTAACTAAATAAGTTTTTTAAAAAGCCTTAGCCCGGCTCTTATTCTAAATAGGCTAGGCTTGACAAGACCCTTAATAGGTTAGGTCGTAGGCCCCTGTCGGGTGGCCCGGTCTACTTTCACCCATACACTTCAATCATCACTTAATTACTCAAATTGTTATCAACTTTATTCACAAACAATCACTTTATTTACAATAGACCCCATATTACCCTATAATACCTTTAATCTATCTATTTTTTCTACCTTTTTCTTAAAACATATATATACCCTTCAACCATCATATAATTACTCAAATTGCAATCAATTTTATTCATAAATAATCACTTTATTTACAATAGATCCACAATACCTAAAATATCCTTACTCTATCTATTTTATCTACATTTTTTTTAAAACATGCCACAATACCTAAAATATCCTTACTCTAATCTATTTTATCTACATTATTTTTTAAAACATGTGTCTTTTGGTGGATGGAAAGAGTATAATCTTAAAACTTTAATATTTGAAAAAAATTTAGAAAAAATATCATTAATTATTTTTTTTTAAAAGGGAGAATTTGTTTGATTTAATAAACTAAAAAAATCGTGCAATTTTTAAACTATAATATTTTTAAAACAACATTTAGTTTCCAAATTAATTTGGGTTGCTGCTACTTCACTTTGGGCTGCTGAAAGAGACTTACAATATTGGGCCTTTAATTTAAGGGCGTGGCTAAAGGCACCCTGGATTTCTATGAGTACACTCAGGTAAAAAAAAAATTGTCTTTAGGGTGTTGCGAAATGACGTATTTACCCTCCTGTACATTTTTTAAAAAATCCCCGGATGAGTACACCCACCTCCTATCTAAACGCGGCACTACAAGAAAACAGTGAAATTCCAACAGAAAAATTCCAACGGATTTTTGCATTTTTTCAGTTGGAATCAGTGATTCCAACGGATATTCCAACGAAAATACGATCGTTGGAAAAGTGGGCGTTGGAATTGCAAAATTCCAATAAAAATTTCAGCGGAAAAAAATTCCAACAGTACATTCCAACGGATCTTGAATGTTGGAATTATCACCTATTGAATTTTTTTCCAACATAAATTCCATCGAATAATCCAACGGTAATTTTCCGTTGGAATTTTAGTTGTTGGAAATTATAAATTTTAATTCCTACAGTAATTCCAACAACAAAAAATTTGTAGGAATTTTTATTCCAACGGACATGTACTGCTGGAATATCTAGCTATTGGAAATTTTCCATCACAAATTTCATCGTCAATTCCAATGGTGATTTTCCGTTGGAATTTTTCCAACAAATACTAGACGTTGGAACTTAAATTGTTAGAAATTTATTCCGATCAAATTCCAATGTCAATTCCAACGACATTATTCTAGCTGTTGGGTTAAAAATTCCAATAAACATGTATCGTTGGAATATTTAATTATGGAAATTTGTCCAATATAAATTCCAATAATTTTTTTTATTGATATTTATTTAAAAATATATTTTATTTTTATTGATATATTAAAAAGTAATATTAAAATCACACAATATAACATTTTAATTCTAATATATAATCAATTTAAAAAAATATATAATAATTTGAAAATCAAATACAATCTAAAATAATTAATGTCATAACAAAAATAATAAGTTGTAAACATTGTAATCATAGACTAAGTGTTGATCATTCTTCCAATTCACATCACCAACAAAAATAAACTAAAACTAATATAATAACATAAAATTAACTCCTAAAAATCACCACCAGCATCACAAGAGGACACACCAGAAGAAGATGCATCACGTGTAGTGTTGAATGATGTGTTGTTTATCATCTTCTGAAGAAGCCTGTGAACGGAGGCTAATTCACTCTCAACGGCATTTAAACGAAATCTTAAGACTTGAACTTCTGAATTGGTCGGATTGGTGCTACTAGTCTTACTCCTCTTATTAGATCATCTTGAACTTGAAGATTTGAATAAAGTTGTTTTTGATCCAAAACCATAAGTTCAGCCTCTCTTACTATTCCCTTCATTAGCCTCATAAAAGATTGTAGAATCATCAATCTCATCGTCAGCTACACCTTAGCTTGCAAATTTTTATCCTAATTCCAATGTAGTTTTCAACAAGTATGATATATTAGGTTTTGTAAATATAAAATACAAAAGAAACTCCATATACATATATAATAATATATAGCTCCAAAAATATCATCTCTTATTTTAAAACTACCTATGTAAACTCTTTCAACTCTAGAATTTTGTCATTCACCAGTTTCTTAATTGTATTTGAACTTAAAAAAAAACCTCAAATATAGTAGCATCTCTTCTGGACTTCCTTCCCTAAAATTAAACAAAAAGTTGATAATTCTAACAAAATTAAAATTTATATACAAACATCACTTAATTAACATAACTATACTTACCAATCATCTTAAATGCTCAAAAATAGAAATAGCATTACCTTATATGTTCTTGTTCTTATGAAATCAGGTTTGTCTCCCACTTGGTTTTAAGTGCCTCAAGCATTTCAGTAGACAACCACGACCCTTTGAATTTCTTCCAATGAATATCTGTCAAGCTTGAACTCATTATGGTTAATTCCGCTTTATATATATTTTCATATCGTTTAAAATATCAAAAATATTATAGATGATTATTTTAATAGAATCCAGATTCATATTAAAATGAAGCTTGCCTCTGGAATTATCAAATAAACTATCTACTACTGATGAAGTGATGATTATCTTAAAGAGTGTCACTAACCTTTTTCAACTCAATTTTTTTAGACAACAGCCTCTTAATGCCACTCCCATCAAACGTATGCTAACTATGAGCCACAATAGCCAATTGTTCCTTAAATAGTCTGGAGAAATTGGCTTCAGTATGAAAAACGAAGCTAGCCCCTGTAAGAGCTATAAATAAAGTAGACATTTGTGAGCAAAAACTTTTGTCTCAACATAAACATATTTACCTAATTAATTTTGCATTTGTATTCGAAAGAAAAATTAAGAAACCAAGAGATTCATAAAGTATTCGTTTGATTCAACATTATCAGCACCGCACCATATATCACAACATCAGATTTATGACCTGAGAGTAAGCTTTAATATTGCAAATTGGAAAATGAGAAATGCTTTTAAAGAGCACATATCTCAAGTATACCCCTTCAATAACATGGAAAATATAGATTTCCTAAGATTTTCATTAGTCCACCTAATCCAATAGCAAGAGATGTAACAAATGACGACAATTTCATACCCCTGTTGTCCAATTAATAGCAATTTTCATCCAAAATTCTTATAAAGTAAATTGAAAATTTTCATTACTAATAACTTAGAAACACTTTACAATATGTACATGATTAACTATGATATTAAAAAGCACATCTCATCAGTGTAGGATTTACATCACCATTATACTATATTTTCAAATTATAACACAAAAGAAGCTAAGAAACTTATTCAATGTAAATCTAATATCGGTGAAAATCTTACGGTACAAGCCTACACGAGGATGATATCAGGAAAAGGAACAAAGCATTTTGAGATGAGGGAAAAATCTTACGGTACAAGATCAACACTTTCTTTGCTCTTTAAGTTTTTCTTTTCTGCCCAAGGTTTGGATTAAAAATATGAAGGCACACATACTCTAAGTTTTTGCAATCTCGTATTCAGATCTGAAAATTGAGAAATCTAGGGTTTTCATTTCTGCCTGCGGAATGAGAGAAGAGAACGTCTGTGCTCTTTTTACCGCTAATAAAGTTCTCAAATTTTTCAAATTTTTTACTAAAAATCTATTTCAGCGCCAAATTAATTTATTGAAATAAACCTATAATTGTTGTTTTTTATGTAGATTGTTGAAAACCACCGACCATATATAATTGGATTTTTTTTAATAATATATATAATTGGATAATTTGTGTGGGTATAAAAATTTATATACTAAAGGTTGAATGGGTTGGTTTTATAAAAATTTAAATAATATATATAATTGGCCAGTTGATCAGTCAATTTTTTTTTGGTAATATTTTTTAAAAAAAGGTGTATGTTGAATAGTGTAAGTCATTATAATTAAAATGTGCAACACATTTTTTATTAAAAATTGTTAAGTCACTATAATTAAAAAGTGCAACATAAAAAATACAAAAAATAAATAAAAAATCAACAGTCAATAGTTCTTTACAAGATGCGTTGATGTAAAATCACATGTTTAACATTGTTTTACAAAGTGTCCACATTTTCAATTTCATTACAAATATGTACTTTCTCCATTCCGGTGAAAGCTACTCATGAGTTTTGGACACATAGGCTAAGAAATATAATAGAATAAATAAATAAATGTATTAGAGATGATATAATGGAAAGGGAAAAAATATACTCCGTAATAAAATGTTAGAGTAGGGGCGTAAACGAGTCGGGTCAAGCCGGGTAGTGCTGAGCTTAAAACTCGATTCAATTGTTATACTCAAAGCTCGAAACTCGACTAGACTCGGTCGAGCCTAAAATAAGAAACTCGTTAAATTCAAGCTCGACTCGATTACCTATATAATTTTCAAAATTAATTGTAAAACATTTTTTAAAATAAACTCGAGCTCGACTTGATTACTTGTATATAAATATAAATTATATATAAATGGCAAAACAGTAAATATTATTCAAGTTCGATTAGGCTCGCAAGCCTTAATTTCGAGCTGAGTATTTATGAGCTCGAACTTGGTAGCTATTCGAGTAGCTCGAAACTCGATTCGAGTCAATTCTAATCTTTTTTCGAGTCGAGCACGAGTAGCTTGCGAGTTGGCTCGACTCATTTAACCCTGTGTGACCGTGTAGTTTGCCAAAAAGCCGACTCATTTAACCCTGTGTGACCGTGTAGTTTGCCAAAAAGAAATGTGTAGCTTTCATTGTTTCTAGATTCTTTTCAATTTAAATATTTTCTTTTTGTATTTTTTTATTCTATTCTTTATGTAATTAAATATAATTTTTTCCTCGTTTTTTGACTGAGTATGATCATATAATAACACAGCTTTCTACCTACAGTATCACTTATTTGCTCAAATAGTAATATCATTACAACACCTCATTCAAACCATTTATTTTCTACGTCCGGTTTTTGCTCCAATTTTTTTTTAAGTAAAGATAAATATACTGTAGTATATACTTATATACTACTATCTTACTTTTAAATGTTATAAGGCTTGGAGAACAATTAAAAAAAAAAAAGTTGGCATGAAAAACCAAATTAGCAAATTACGAAAACCGCTTAATAAAAAATAAATAAAATTTAACAATTAACAATAATATTTTACTTTTAAATGGCAGACTTGGGGAATAAAAATCTGCTAATGATAATATTATATTTACATAATATTTGAGTTTTAAATATTTTTTAACAATCCTCTTTATGTTTTAAATATTTTTTTTCCTTTTAACAAATAGCATATGGTTTGTACTAGGAGTTACACCTAATTTTATTTTAAAAATAATTCCCTCCTTTTCTTTTCATTCAGTTCCCTCCTTTTCCTCCTTTCAAAAAAAAAAAAAAAAAAGTTCCCTCCTTTTCCTCATTTTATTTCAGTTCCCTCCTTTTCTCCACTCAGCGCCTCTTCAGCCTTAATAAATTGGATTACTAAATATTCATTCATTACGATGCACATCTTCTTTAGCCCTATTATTTCAGGAAATCTTCTTCAGCCCTAATAATCTTCTCAAATCACGAAATCTTCTTCTCAATTGGTTCTTGAAGTCCTCATCATCATTCCATCCCTGTTCCTCAATCGGCGGTTCCTGAAGCAGCAACGCCAGCGTCCCGGCCTCATCACCGTTCCTGAAGCGTGTCCTCTCGATCAGTACGCTGAAGATAACATTGCAGTTTTTCAGTATTTTTAAATGTTACACTTACAGAGTGATTTCTCCAAATCAGATTATTGGTGGACATGATTTCTATAAAATTATGTTCGCAATGGAATACTGACTTCCCAGTTCAGATGACAGATTTCAGGTATTTGATAGGAAGAAATTTGATTTTTCACTTGGGCTTTACTGTGCAAATCTGATTCTGGGATGCAATGATAATTTAAATAATCCCGGCCAGTTCTTGTTCTCGAGAAATAGGGAACAAATTAAAGCATTATTTTACTTGGTGTTCGTGTTTGTTGGTTTGATTTTTTGTTCGTCACCAATTCGTGCCAGGCGTGGTTAAGAGACTGCAAAGATTTAGCATATTCTCAAATCGATCTTTAGTGATAGAGGTTTTTTTTTTTTTTTTAATTGTCCCCTGCAGGTTTCAATTTCTCAGTCTTTTACTATGAGATCTTGATTAACATAGACTATGTAGGCTGGATTGTAGTTAACATTGGGCATATTAATTAGATTGGCTAAAACCAGGTGACAGTAAGAGTTAGTTAAAGAAGATAGAATTCCAACCAATTGTCCTGAAGTATTCATAGTGAGGAAACTACAAATTTACATATCAACGTTTTGATGGCATCTGAGTGCTAAACTGAATATGCAATTCCACACATGAAATATATATATGGTTTATGAAGGATTCCTATTAAGCTGAGAATAAAAAAGGTAAAATCATTTTATTAAGGAGAGAAGCTAAATTATCCATCTGCGCATTATTCAGCTTTAAGGAAGTTGGTTTTCTTCTTTAGGGTTTTGGACTTGTGATGTGTATTGCTACAACTGAATTTTTGCTCCTAATTTTGATGAGTAAAAATTCCCTTTGTTGATTCTTGAGCTCTCATCAATTTATGAAGTTATAGTTGGTGGCTCTGTACAATTTTGATGGATATATCCGTTTAAAAGATATTATTCTTGCATTAGAGTCATTTTTACTTCACTGTATATTTAAAACACTAATTCATAAGAAAAAGTTAAGAATAAAACTCATGTGAGGGGTCTATTTATGAGGCTTACTTGTGTGAAGAAAACATCTACATTTTGAATATCTAAGAATCTTTATTTCACTGATGAAAAAAATTACATAAATGTCTTTATACGTATTCTTAAATTGTCTAGAAATTGAGCCATATTATGTGTAAGTTATCTCTCATATATTGTATTCTCTCTTAGTTATACAGTACATTTGATTTTACTTATCATTGATTTATATCTTTCACTATTTTTCAGTATTTACAAGACATCTTTGTATGCAAACCACCAAATATAAGTGGTGTTGAAATCCATAAACAAATATGATAACATTTTGTGGATTGTTTCAGAAGATATGTATTTTTTTTTCTTATGCAATATGATAATTATAACTACTTATTCAATTAGTACAATCACTCAAATTTCTATGTTTAATTGTGTATTTTCAATAGCATGACACTAATAATCGCATCAAATATCATTACATCAAGTGTAGACTTATTCAGTGTATTCTTTGAACAAAACAATACATTAATTTTAGAACAACTAATAACAAAAGTTAAGTTTTAATATTTGGTAAACACCATAAGAATGGAGGTGCTACAATTAATAGTATATATAGAGATAAAAAAAAAACATAAGAAATATCAATTATTAATAAATTTGTCTAAATTTAGTTGTAATGAGAGGGCATCCATCATTAAATTATAACAATTAAGTAAATCTTACGATGAGATAATTTTTATCACTAAATTAGGAAATCATTCTACGGTCTAAACATTATATACGAAAATTATGAAATTTTCGTTGGAATAATTAAAGGAAAAATTCAAATATAACATATCATTGGTAACTCTGTTGAAATTAGATATAAAAATATAATTTATTTTGGGGAAATCATTCCAACGATCGAGCGCCAATGGAATATTTGTTGGAATAATAATAATAAAAATTCCAATGATATCACGTCGTTGGAAATTTTGTTGGAATTAGATATAAACTTATCATTTACAACGGTTTTTATGAGGCGTTAGAATCTCTGTTGGAATATTTCCAACGATTTATTTTTCTATTGGAAATTTTCCGTTGGAATTAGATATAAAATATAATTTTATTTAGAAAATTCATTCCAACGATTTAGCGCCAATGGAATTTTCCATTGGAATAATTAAAAAATAAATTCCAATGATATTCACGCCGTTGGAAATTTTGTTGGAATTAGATATAACATACAATTGAATTTAGGATAATCATTCCAACTGTCTGGTGCCGTTGGAATGTCTGTTGGATTTTATTTTTTTAAAATTCCAATGCTTTTTCCAACGGTAAATTCCAACGGTTATCACAAGGTGTTGGAATCTCCGATGGATTTTTCCAACGGCGGCTTATGTTTTTGGAAAAACTGTTGGAATTTTGAAAATTTCAACGGTTTATTTTTCCGTTGGAATTTCACTGTTTTCTTGTAGTGCGGGAATGCAGAGTTATCACTTTCTCTCCATTCCAAACTTTCCATTTCTGCAAGTTCGAGTTTTAGAGCTAAGATGGAGTCGAAAATGGTCGATTATGATGTAATAACTACTAGTGGTGGTGCCAAAGACTCATTTGTAAGTTATTTATCATGTTTTGAAAGTTTTTTTTTTTAAAGTGAAAGAGTTTTTATGTTTAGGGTTTTTTTTGGTTTTTTTTGGTTTGTGTTGGTTGTTTTTGCATCTTATGACTCTATAGTGGTATGTAGTTGAAATAATATGCATTTAGGACATACATTTTGACATTATGTATTGCATTTTTTCGTTTTTCAAAAACTCCCCTTTTCGCGACTGGTTCTGCGAAGAAGACGACCATGTTCGTGATTTTTTTTCGGACATGGTCGTGTTGTCCGAAAAAGAGTTCAAAACAACTCTCTTTTGTTTTGAACTTTTTTCGAACATAGGTCATTTGTTTTGAATAATATTTCGAACATGAAGCGTTTGTTTTGAACTTTTTTTCGAACATGGAGCTTTTGTTTTGAACAAATTTTCGAACAGTGTATAATTTTTGTTTTTTTTAATTTCAGAATTTGGGTGATGAGAAGGACGATGTTTGGGTGGACGAATATTGTCTCGAAGAGGAGTACGAGGAGTACAATTATGATGATGAGTTGTTGAATGACTCTATTGTTGAAAGGGAGAATGATGATGTCCGTGGTCGTGAAATTGTTATGGACTACACGGACGTCTTCACGAATATGGCTTTGTTCGAGTCTCGTGACGCACTCTTGTCTTGGGTGCGTAGTACGGGGAAACAACATAACATATTTATTGTTGTGAAGCGGTCGGATAACGGCCAAGGTACTAAAAAAGGTCGTATATTCTTGACGTGTGAGCGTGGCGGTGTGTACCGAGAAAAGAAGAAGCCTACAACTCCTATGAAGAAGAAGGCTAAGAAGAACGAGGTGGTAGAAGAAAAGAGTGGAAAGGTTACGGACACCAAGAAATGTGGGTGTCCGTTTATGTTGAAGGGTACCGAAGAAGGTGAAATGCAGTGGAGATTAGAGGTGAAATGCGGTACACATAACCATCCAATATCCCGTTACCTTGAGGGACATTCTTATGCCGGCCGCCTAACTACCGAGGAAGAGGACTACGTTGTCGAAATGTCCAAATTACACGCTCCTCCTAAATTTGTATTGATGAAGTTGAAGAAGAAGAATGGGAACAATCACTCGACTCTTCGAACGATCTACAATGTAAGGTTGAAGCATAAAATCCATCAATATTGTGGACGTAGTCAGTTGCAATATTTGATGAGTCAACTTGTCGAGCAAAATTACTTTCATGCCACACGAAGATGTGAGAAGACAAACACTCTTAACGAGTTATTTTTTGCACATCCCGTCTCACTCCAACTGGTGCGTGATTTTCCGAAGGTACTCATGATAGATTGCACATACAAGACGAATAGGTATCGGTTACCTTATTTGGAGATTGTGGGGGTTACATCGACTGGGATCACATTTTGTGTTGCGTCGGTGTACCTAATGGATGAGAAAGAAGAAAATTATCAATGGGCATTGGAGGTGCTTCGAGACGTGTTGGGCTCATCTTCTCTTCCCGATGTTATTATTACGGACCGTGAGCTTGCATTGATGAATGATGTGGCCAAGAAATTTCCTGAAACCCGTCATTTTCTTTGTACATTTCACATTGACCGGAATGTACTAACCAACTGCAAGGGTGCATTTAAAGATGTCAAAAAATGGGAGGTATTCAACTCTCATTTCAACTATTTGTGGAGGTACGATACCCAGTCCGACTTTGAAGAAGCTCTTGCTAAGTTCAAGTCCAAATTTTCGAAGAAGCTAGTGAATTACGTGTTGATGAGTTGGATTAACCCTTATAAAGAGAGGTTTGTAAGGGCTTGGACGAATGAATTTATGCACTTTGGCAACAGCACAACCAACAGGTATGTTTATACTTTTGTCTTTATTTAAATTATTACTTTAATTTGTAAGTTGTCTAACGTTTTAAATTTTCTCTGATTAGGGTCGAAAGCCATCATATGGAGTTGAAAAGAATGCTCGGCAATTCATTAGGAAATTTTGAGACATGTTGGGAGAAATGTCACACTCTATTCGAGACATGCCATGTTTCAATTAAAGCCTCCTTCGAAAAGAGTTTGAATGTTGCTCAACATATGTTCTCCTCAAACGTTTTCAATTATTTACGAGGTGTGGTGTCGTTTGTGGCTCTAGAAAAGATCTTTGATGAAATCAAGGTGATCAAACGACCCGGATTCGATCCTAAAGAGTGCCAACACATCTTGAGAAAGGTGTATGGTTTGCCATGTGGTCATGAGATCGAGGAGTATGTTTACTGTGACAAACCGATACCCGTGAATGCCATTGATCCCGTTTGGAGGAAGTTGGATATGGAGTCTGCCCCAACCACCACACCGGTTGACCCCGTTCCTACCCACAACAAAAATCGGTTTGAAGATGCCGTAGACGACATGACTGATGTTTATAAGAGCTTCTCTCCGGAGGAGCAACTCATCTTCTTAAAGCGTATGAGGGAGCTTGCAAACCCCGAGTCTACGACTCTTATTGAGCCACCTCCTAAGGAAGACACTCGTGGTCGACCCAAAAAAGGAAATAAGAAGAAGTCTGATGCGTCCACCAAACGTGAGCCTAGCCTATTTGAGCTTGTAGAGAGTCAAGTTGCTCGGTACAAAAGGAGCAGACGGTCATCATTGTAGATAACTCGCTCTCATCCCCGTCCTTCCAAAAGAAAGGGATTCCAAAAAAACAACCGGTAATTCTCAGCCCTTGCATGTTTATTTTGGTGTTTTGGTGATGTGTAATATTTTTGGTGATTTGATTGTAGATGTGTAATATTTTTGGTGATTTTTGGTGATTTGGTTGTAGATGGGTGAATTTTGGTGATTTGGTTGTAGATATATAATATTATTGGTGTTTTGGTTGTAGATGTGTAATTTTTTTGGTGTTTTGCTTGTAGATGTGTAATATTTTGGTGATTTTGGTTGTAATATGCGTAGGTATCCCGTCGGCGTACCCGACAATCCCAAGGAATGGACTTCATCGGAAATTTACCGATCGAGCATCAACCCTACATTATCGATATCAAGAACGTAAAGGGTGACGGACACTGCGGTTTTCGAGCAGTGGCTGGGCTTATGGGATGGGGTGAGGATGAGTGGGCGAGGGTTCGGATGGACTTGATGAACGAACTGTCCCGCAATCTAATGTTGTACAACAACGTGTTCTTGTTGAATGATTACGTCCATGTTGTGCTTCAAAAATTGAATTGCTTTACGGAGTTTGCACAAAAAAAAAATTGGTTCGGGTTGCCGTACATGGGATATCTAGTGGCGTCACACTATAATGTGGCGGTGGTGGGTCTTGATACCCGTCTATCCCTTACGTATCTGTCGTTCAACAAAAAACCTCCTCAAGAACCGAGGAGTATTTGGTTGGGATTAATTAATGAGAACCATTTCGTCCAGGTATTTGATTGCATTGATTTAATGAATTTATTTACACGTATATGTTGCATATTTTATATATAACACATAAATCTCGAATGCGTGTAGGTTATGATGGGTGCTGGGCGCACTTTGCCCCCGGTCATTACTTCGTGGAAGCATGAGGGTCAACACATTTCGGACGGATGGAAAAATGCATATGCGTCCGGAGGAATTAATTAGATGATAGTGTATGGATGTAGTTACCATCTTTTTGTTAGTTTTTGTGGTTAGAAACTTTGGAATACTTTTTTCTTTTTGGTGTAATTTGTGTACAAATTGTCAACAAACAACATTTATAGATAATTTGTGTACAAATTCTTGATGTGTAATATTTTTGGAACATGTATACGGTTTCAACGTTACAATGGATGATTTGTGTAATTTAATTGCTCTATTTTTTGAATGGTTTATCGTGTTTGAATGAGGCACTATAATTGTGTTAAAAGTATAATATGGTGTATAAAACCTATAGTTGGGATCATTTTTTTTCAAAAAATTTACTTTTGTTCGAAAATAAGTTCCCAACAATTGGTCCATGTTCGAAAACATGTTCCCAACAATAAGGCCATGTTCGAAAATTTGTTCCGCGCGTTTTACTTGGTCAAATTTTAAAACCAAAAGTTTCTGTAACGAACTTTTTTTCGAACATTGAGGACATGTTCGAAAAAAAGTTCCCAACAATTGGTCCATGTTCGAAAACAAGGTCACAACAATTGTTCCATGTTCGAAAATTTGTTCCGCGAGTTTTACTAGGTCGAATTTTAAACCAAAAGTTCCTGTAACGAACTTTTTTTCGAACATTGGAGCTATGTTCGAAAAAAAGTTCCCAACATCGTGCCAATGTTCGAAAATTTGTTCCGCGAGTTTTACTTGGTCGAATTTTAAACCAAAAGTTCCTGTAACGAACTTTTTTTCGAACATTGGAGCTATGTTCGAAAATAACTTCCCAACATCGTGCCAATGTTCGAAAATTTGTTCCGCGAGTTTTACTTGGTCGAATTTTAAACCAAAAGTTCCTGTAACGAACTTTTTTTCGAACATTGGAGCTATGTTCGAAAAAAAGTTCCCAACATCGTACCAATGTTCGAAAATTTGTTCCGCGAGTTTTACTTGGTCGAATTTTAAACCAAAAGTTCCTGTAACGAACTTTTTTTCGAACATTGGGGACATGTTCGAAAAATTGTTCCAAACAATTGGTCCATGTTCGAAAAACAAGTCACAACAATTGTTCCATGTTCGAAATTTTGTTCCGCGCGTTTTACTTGGTCGAATTTTAAACCAAAAGTCTCTGTGACGAACATTTTTTCGAACATTGGAGCTATGTTCGAAAAAAAGTTCCCAACATCGTGCCAATGTTCGAAGATTTGTTCCGCGAGTTTTACTTGGTCGAATTTTAAACCAAAAGTTCCTGTAACGAACTTTTTTTCGAACATTGGGGACATGTTCGAAAAATTGTTCCAAACAATTGGTCCATGTTCGAAAAACAGGTCACAACAATTGTTCCATGTTCGAAATTTTGTTCCGCGCATTTTACTTGGTCGAATTTTAAACCAAAAGTCTCTGTGACGAATATTTTTTCGAACATTAGGGCCATTTTCGAAAAAAATGTCCCAAGAATGTGCCAATGTTCGAAAATTACTTCCGCACATACTACAAATGTTCGAAAATATTTATTGTTCGGCAAATTTGTCCCGGAAGGTCTTCATTTTTTCGAAAATCTATCCAGTACATAGTGGGTGTCCTCATCCATATAACTTTACCACGTGGGTTTCATCCGAAATTTATAAAAACACACAACATTATATATAAACCATACTATAACATTATAGAAACCATATAAAACCATACAACATTATATATAAACCATTCAATAAATACAACATAACATTCATAAAGTAGTCAAGTTACCATACAAGTTATACATGTTAAAAAACAACATTGTTAAGTTTTTGTTCAAAATGATATAAAACAAGTTTTTGTCAAGAACGCCTAGCCCTTCCACGTCCACGACGTGCACTTGATGATGACGGTGCATCTTCTCCTACGTCATCGGAAGTTTGTCCGCCAATCTCCCTCACAACTTCTTCAATTTTTTGCATTACCCCATCGATTGTTAATGGCTCGTCGTTCCTCCACTTTTGCAACAACAAGTTCAACTCAACCTTTGCAAAATCTACCAAGTGCCCTGACTCAGCCCTACGTGGAGGCTCACGAGGAGGAAGTCTCCTATTAGAAGGATTTGAAACGTAAGGACGGCCGTTGGCAAGGTACCAATCAATATAACCATCGCTGCAATCCGAATTTTGGATACAACGCTCACCAAGTCTATCATCCGTAAGCATGTGTGCGTCCCACGTAGAAAAGTATTCCGCCATTGCACCCCACACTAGCTTTGTTTTCTTGGATGTGGAACCGGTCCTCTTAGCACGGGCAGCAAGCGGCTTCTCAGGAAGGGTTTGCACGTACCCGAACTGTCTGAGCACTCTATCCGGCATGTACGGCTCAACAATGTCTCCGCACACAATGCACCCATGAAAGTAAGATACCTCATCAAATGGATGTTTTTCTCGTTCGGGACGATATGGATTCCAGTTAACCTACAACACCAAATTAAATTAAAAAAATGCTTATTTATCTTAAAAACAAATAAACAACAGACAAATATATTAATTTGGTTAGTAACGTACCTCGCTTGCTAGGAGGGTATCTAATCGCTCTCTAAAGCCTCTTACTCGGTCGACACAGGGGCCTGTATGAGCTTCGGGTGCATAACGCATCGACAGTGGATCCGAACGGCCCAAGTCTGGATTATGAGACGGCAAGATCAAAGTAGGGAAGTGCTCATAAATCCAAGCCTACAAGTACAATATTATTAGGTCAATATCAAATGAAAAACATGAAATATTAACAAACTTATTTAAAATACTTAATACCTCCAATAACGTAAGGTAACCACCAATCTGCCTACACTTGAACTTTGACGCCATCCCCAATTGTCTATACAAATAGGCAAGTGTTGCGGTACCCCAAGCATAGTGAGAAAATTCTGCCATGTCGTCCATATACTGCAACCACTGTACGTGAACACGGGTACCACTTTTGTCCGGAAACAAGGTGGTCCCAAACATGTACAACACAAACGCTCGTGTTGAATACAACACCTCGTCCTCGTTGTCCGAGGACATCATGGGCATAAAAGTCTCCCTTAGCCACGATAGCTTCACGGAACCCCCTCGTTGCCCACTTAATGCTTCCTTGGCTTGTACTAATGATAAACCCAAATATTTCATCAAATAATCTGAAGCCAAAATATGTTCTTCGGACGTAGACTGCACCGGGAGACCATTAACTTTCAGATTCGTGATACAACGGACATCATCGAGGGTGATTGTCATTTCCACGAAGGGCAAGTGGAATAAGTTGGTCTCTTCGTGCCATCTCTCAACGAAGGCTGTGATAAGATTCTTGTTTGAATACTTGTAAGCCCCACGTCTAACATGAATCAATCTAGATCCTTTCAAAAACCTCCGCCCCCAATCTTCATCATCATTGAACTCTCAATGCAATAGTTTGGTCACATGACAGTGACACTTCAACACATCTCGCTCCTCACCCAACCATATGTATTTGGCTACATGCTCTTGGAAGTTTTTGAGAAGGGGAGGTGCGGTTACCAATTGTCGACCAACATTCACAACCCTTCTTTCTTTCTCTCCCTCTTCCTCTTCCTCTTCCTCGTCCTGTCCATCTCCCTCATCGTTGCCATCATCCTTGTCTTGATCATCTACTTCCGGTTCTTGTAGAGTGGGCACCAGTTGTTGTGGAGTGGGCTCTTGAGGGTTGGCCTCTTGTGGAGTGGGCTCTTGAGCAATGGCATCTTGTGGAATGGCCTTTTGAGGGTTGGCCCCTTGTGGATTGGGCTCTTGAGGAGCGGCCTCATCGCTAATATGTTGCTTCTTTTTCCTGTTGGAAGCAGTCGGTCTAGCCCTACTAACACCCTCTACAAAAACCAACACAAAGAAGCCATGTTCGAAATTAAAACCACCACAAAAAAGCTATGTTCGAAATTAAAACCAAAACAACCAAGCCATGTTCGAAACTTAATACATGTTCGAAATTAAAACCAACACAAACAAGCCATGTTCGAAATTAAAACACAAAAAAACAAGCCATGTTCGAAAATTATATCAACACAAACAAGCCATGTTCGAAAATTACTACGTGTTCGAAACTAAAACCAAAACAAATAAGCAATGTTCGAAAATCATACCAATACAAAAAAGCCATGTTCGAAACCTAAACCAAAACAAACAACCCATGTCCGAAATTTACTTCCGAACAAGCATCAAATGTGCGAAAAACCAGTGCAAAACATTGCAATCGTACTAACCCATCAAAAATTAGATGCCTATTGGTTTATTTTCATCCTAACCCATCAAAAATTGATACATTCTACACATAAACATGATTATAACACAAAAAACCAACATTAACCAACCTTAATCAACACATGAAATTAACACCAAATTCAAAAAACAAATCCTAAACCCTACATCAATAAAATCAATATTTCAATCAACAAAAACCGAAATTAAACTCGCATCTTCCTCTTCTTCTCAAATATAAGCAAGAAAAACTAACCTTTAACCATTTTTGCAAAAACTAATAAAAAATCGCGTCCTCCTCTTCTTCTCAAAAAGTCGATGCGCAGTGTTCAGAAATCAACCTTGTTTGTTCGGGCAGCCTGTTCGACGACGTCAAGGGGGGGAACGGCGGAGTGGGAGTGGGGGTGGGGGAGTGGGGAATGGGGGAGTAGAGTGGGAGGTGGGAGTTTATTTTTCTTGGAATGGGAGGTGGGTGTACCGAATGGAGAGTGTGGAGGGAGGAAGGGGGAGAAATTGTTAAGGGCAATTTTGGATTTTCCAGGTGGGTGTCCTCATCCAAACGGCGTGTGTTCTCATCCCCTGGGTGTACTCAAAGGAAACCCGGGTGCCTTTAGCCGCGCCCTTAATTTAATGTGAGCTGAAATTTAGGGCTACAGTTACTTGCACAGTGATGGGTTTTAATAATTCACCACTTTGTCGATGATTTCACCCTCCTTGAAATACCAAAACTGCCCTTAACCGGTGAGTTGCTTGTTACTCCACACACCCCACATTCAAAAATTCGAAAAAAAAAAAAAAAAAACCTCAACAATTTATACATAGAATTGTTAAAATTTCTGACGGACCATGACCGAAAAGTCAAAGTTTACGGAAAAAAAATCAGGATCCAACTTGAGATACTAACATTTTAGCTATACAAAAACAAATAACAATAGCACAAATACAATTTCAAATACACACAAACATTATCTAAATTTATTAAAATATAAACTTATGACAAAAAATATATAGAAAACTTAGATATGTATATCGCGTATTACGATTTTTCTACCATTGCAAGCTAAAACGAGCCGTTTGTTCAAGTTCTTCAAGCCAAAATGAGTTTTTTTTTTTTTTTTGGTTTCCGTGAAATTGTAATCGGCGGCTCAGCTTAGAAGAGGAGGGGTTGAACTCAGTAGTTAGAATGACTGAAAAGGGTACAATGGTCTTTTCACGTGTTATTTCAAATATTAAAAATGGTGGGTTCATCAGGGGTGCAAATAATTGTGGCTGAAATTTAATTAAACTTGGGCCTTCTTTTCTCGATTTTGTTTCATCGCACTCTTCTCCTTGACTTACTTCTTGATTTGTTTCTTTAATTGGCTTGACAAATAAATAATGCATATGTTTTGCATCTAAAATTCTCATTTTACATTTAACATTTAACTTGCAAATTAGGTATTTTAGGGTAAATAATGCATGCAATTAAGGAGTTGGTCTTGCAAACAATTTCTATGGGGCCATGTCCATACAGAGCGCATAGCTCTGGCTTTAAACGGGACCCCCCGTAAGTGGGCGGTGGGATTGGTCCCCCGGAATTAGTCGATCATAGAATCGGATACCCGAGACTTCAAAAAAAAAAAAAAAAGTATATTAATTTTTAAAAAACATCACACTAATTACATTTTTGGATACTGAAATCAGATAGTTTATTATTTATTTCTTTGGACTTTAGAGTTGAGTTTTTTCTTGCCTAAGTTAAGATTGTCAATTTTTTTTAGAAAAAAAATAAAAGGCCATTTTCGTAAATTCATGAGAATAGAACCTTAAAAAATAAAAGGAAAATGTTAGAGGGTGTAGTGTAATGTAACATTGAATACTTTTTCTGGTTTACAATTACAATCCTTGCATATTTGACTAAAGATTGAATGCGGGTATAACGCCATTAATGATGTGCAGCAGCAACCTATTAATTAATGAAACGTAATTTCTTGTTGGAATAATACCAAAATATATATGCAACTACTCACAACCTTTTTTTGAAGCTATATTCCCAGAAAAAAACTGAAAAAGGTCAGATCTGCCATTGACTATTATAGTATATATGTTCAGAGGCTTTTAATAATCCACAGAGTGCATTAAAATTAATTAATTTAGGAAGCAATAATTTCTATATTTATTCGTCTCAACTCGTTTTATAAAAAAAATTATCTTTAAAATATACCATAAATGGAGGAAATGTAAATAGAAATGTTCAGTATCCGAAAATGTTGATGAGTTGGTCAAGAATTTCGTAAACTGTAAAATACATTGGTTCGATTCTCTTGTTTCACTTTTCGTATTTTATCAGTGATAGTACAACAATGTGAAACACCAAAATTAAAAGAAATATTATAAGAATCCAAATGTAGGAGTATAAGTATATAATTTCATCTTAGACTATACATACAATCAGAAATAGTGTAAAAAGACGTATATAACCTCGTCGTCAATGCAAAATAGAATAAGGCCTCTCTCCAATGAAATTCCCAGGGGGGTCATAATTGCAAGTCATGAAAACGCCCCTGCCTTCATCGCACACCACTCTGGCGCACCCAATTTTTTTGGTGTCTTTCCATACAATTTGGGTATAATGCCCACATTGTTCCCCAAAGGCACACGAATTGGACCAGTAGTTGTACACGTGGCGCTCCGCCACCCACGCCGCCGCTGCCTGCGCCGGCGTCCACCCGTCTCCGCTCCCCCAGAAAATGTTCTCACCGTAGGGCCCGTTGGAGTGCTGCAGCTCGCAATCTGCGCGTCTCTGGTTCGCGTACCATGCAGCGTAACTCGCTATTTTCGGGTCCCACACCAGCGGCGGCAACCGCAGCGCCGCCCGAGCCGCGTTCTGTATGCCCACGAATTGGTGCACAAAGTTCTTGGATGGGGCGGCGGCGTTGATTGATAAACTTAGGAAAGGGAAAATGATGATCAAAATAATGAGCTTCATAATGTGTAGAAGCATTATATTCATTCAAGAAAAACTGATTTGTGTTAGTATTGGAATTGGAGTGTAAAGTATTGACTATATATATGTGGTAGTTTAATATTGATGAGGATATATATAATTAATTAAGGGACATGGAAGTAGTTGAATTTTAAGGAGTATATAAAAACTAAAGTGAGAGAAGAGAGAGAGAGAGAGAGGGGGAGGGGGCATGTGTGGGGTGGCAGCCATGTTCGATAATGATTGTCACATCTTGTGGAGGTCACTTAGTTTTTCCTATCTATATACTCCACTTTATAATTCTAATTGATAATTTGATACTTCCTCTATGTTTCTATATGTATTTGAAAAAAGGGCTAGTCTTAGGTGAGACCGTCTCACGCAATAAGATTCGTAAGACGGCCCTTCTATATAAAAAGTGATAATGTTTGAGCAAAAAGTGATAGTGTTTAAGTAAAAAGTGATAATCACTTTTGTTAAAACTATTATCACTTTTTACTTAAACATTATCACTTTTTTTACAAATCAAAATCTGGAAAAAAAAATATGGGTTATCCTACCCAAAATTTTGAAATATGGATTAAAAGGATCCGTCTCACAGAAAAAGATTCGTGAGACGGTCTCACACAAGTTTTTGCCTTGAAAAAAAAGTAACGACATTTAATGTAATTTTAAGATATTTGAAGGAGATAATTAAAATTGAAGAGTAAAGTTACTTGTTTTTGTCACTTAAGGTAGGAGCAATCTAATATGGGACGAATCCAAATAAAAATTGAGCAATTTAATGTGGGAAGGAGGGAATAATTGATACTCCTAGAGAAGTTTTCTATAACTTTTCATCATGAACATAGATTAAAAATTGTTGTAAAATAAGATAACCATAGTGAGAATATACATTTTTTTTTGAGAAAAAATATTTTAAAATGAATTTTTTTATTAAAATGAATGAAAAATAAAAAATGAGAAGTTTCTTCAAATTAATGAAATAATTTTTTTTATTTTGGTTATTTAGTAGAACTGCGCTTCAGGTTGTGGGTATTTTTTTTTTTTTTTTTTTTTTAATGTAATGAAAAATATTTGGGCTGATATGCCACATATCGTAAATTGTTGATCTTAAACGTGATAAGTTGGCCTAACTGGTTATCCATTAAGTGGAGATCTTATTTTTTTATTTTATTTTTAGGGGAAGATCTTATTTTCTTTTAAATTCAATTAAAATTTGAAACAATTTATTATTGCACCACAGATTCGCAGCCTCTTGTAAAATAGAGAAATTGAATTAGCTGAGTAGTGCGTGCTATCAGACTACTGTATATATATCCTTCATCACTAAAAATCATTATCATAGAGTAAATGAAGAAGTTAGGAGTTGTTAAGTAAACTTGCAATCCATAAATAACATTTTACAGAAAATTTTGATATATCAAATTTTTTATTTCGATATTAATTAATCAAATAATTACATTTCCATATTACCATCAGGTCATTAAGTTTATAATTTAATTAATTTTAAAGAGATTTTTTAAAATAAAAGTCAAATACCCGATGATGAGATAAATTAGTAGGCCATGTGAGGGCATTAGAAGTACTGCTTGACCTTGACCATATATTTCTTTATTACTCAAATCCAGACATTAAATTTTTTTTATGTATATATTAATATGGTATATGTTTGTGTGATCAGTATAAATACAAAGAAAAAGAAAAGTTGGCACTTTATTGTCATTCACAAGAATTTTGTGTACAGCTTTAATCCATGGAGTAATATTAATTATATGAGGGCAGAGGCCCACTGGAATGGTGATCCACTACGGTCTTATTCAGTCTCAGACCATATCACATGGGACTCGAGATCATGCGCAGAAACAAATTATATAGATTTAGGTTTCGCCATAAATTAATTTTGATGAAAAATGTCCAATGATTACAAACTAATTATTTGGAAAAATATATATTATTGTGGATAGTGCACTGAACTAACAGTGACACTGTCACACAATTTCACAATGAAAATTTATTTATTTGGAACGTTGAATAGATAATTAAAGTACTGTTATACAACCTATGGAACGAGTTGATTAATAATCAAACCGAGACTATTGTATAGCGTTGTCAACCTTCAATCTCAGCTCAAAGTGACCGGCCTGATTACAACGGGATATAATTAGAATTACTCAAGTCCAACATGGACTATCAACTTAATTGACACCTGACCCACTTAACCGGCGACCTAAATACTCATCGAAAAGTGATCAGTCAAGTTCGACTTTAAATAATAATCAGACATACGAAGAGTTTTTTTAGAAGAACAAAAAAACATTAATTTGAAGCGTGTAAATTAAATTACCAAAATAACTGTTATGGAATTGTATCCACAAAGCAATTCCTCACAAATGATAAATCAAGACAACTAGAAACGCAAAGAATTGAAAACGAATAAAGAACTCAAAGAAAGAACACGGGATTTACGCGGTTCGATCAAATGATCTACGTCCACGGAGGATAGAAGACTCTCTTCACTAATATCAAATTAAAGTTACAGATTACAAGTATTCACTAAGCTTGATCTCTCAAAACTCTCAAATTCAGTAACCTTCAACCTATGCACTAGATGGTATATTTATAGATGTACAATGCAT
This sequence comes from Galeopsis tetrahit, assembly GCA_963675135.1. Lineage (NCBI taxonomy): Eukaryota > Viridiplantae > Streptophyta > Magnoliopsida > Lamiales > Lamiaceae > Galeopsis > Galeopsis tetrahit. The sequence goes on from OY776123.1 coordinate 77,106,924, forward strand.
TGGATAACCGCCACTAACCAACTAACTAACTAACAGAAAAACCAGAATTAACTAACTCTGAAAACTAGAACTTCAACGGAGTTGTCTCAGCAGACTTGTCTCAGCAGACTTGGCTAAGCAGACTTGTCTCAGCAGACTTGGCCCCAACTCTCCTGAAAAGACTTCAGACAACTTGCTAAGCAGACTTGTCTTCAGCAGAGTTGTCCAAACTCATAAGCAGAGTTGTCCAAACTCAATAATTTCAGATTAGTTGACTCCTAACAAAACCACTAAGCCTTATCAGTTGAATTACTCCTTAACTCAACTTTGCTGAACTCCAAGATCAGATCAATAGCAACTCTTCTGATAGATAGAATTAGATGACATCCAATATTGCATTAATCCTAACAATTCTCCACCTTAATGCAAGATTGCCTTCTTCCCAGCCCTCCTCAAGGCTGTTTGTCCATTCTCTTCTTAATGAACATCCCAGGTGCTAAGGTTTACCAACTCCATGCAATGATTGAACTTATTGCTTGGTAATGCCTTAGTTAACATATCAGCTGCATTCTCTTCTGAAGCCACCTTCTGAACTTTAACAATGCTCTTCTCCAAGATGTCTCTAACAAAATGCAACTTCACATCAATGTGCTTTGACCTCTCATGGAACACTTGATGTTTTGCTAGATGAATAGTGCTCTGATTATCACATAGCACAGGAACACTTTTCTGAAATATGCCAAAATCTCTCAGAATGCCCTTCAACCACATTGCTTCCTTCACAGCTTCTGTCAATGCTATGTATTCAGCTTCAGTTGTTGATAAGGTCACCATAGATTGTAAAGCTGCTCTCCAGGTGATAGCAGTGCCATACAATGTAAACACATAACCAGATAAAGATTTCCTTGTATCTATGTTTCCAGCAAAATCAGAATCCACAAATCCTAGCAAGGGACTCTTGGTAACAGCTGATTTTTCAAACAATAATCCTAAGTCTTCTGATCCATTCAGATATCTTAGAATCCACTTCAAAGCTTCCCAATGAAACTTTCCTGGATTTCCCATGAACCTACTCACCATACTAACAGCATAGGCAAGATCTGGTCTGCTACAAACCATAGCATACATGAGACTTCCAACTCCATTTGCATAAGGAACAGTAAGCATCTGCTTCTTCTCTTCAGTTGTTTGAGGAGATTGCTTGACTGACAACTTGAATTGCTGACCAAATGAAGTACTAACTGGTTTGGACTGGTGCATAAGGAACCTCTTCAAGACCTTCTGAATATAACTCTTCTGGGACAAGAACAGCTTCCCTGCTTTCCTGTTTCTGAGAATATCCATGCCTAATATTCTCTTGGCTTCACCAAGGTCCTTCATCTCGAACTTGCTACTCAGCTGCTGCTTCAACTGGGTAATCTTTCTCATACTCTTGCTAGCTATCAACATATCATCTACATAGATCAGTAGATAGGTGTTCTCTAGATAATCTTGTTTACCAATATATACACATCCATCATATTTGCTTCTTAAGAAACCAATAGAAAGCATGAATGTATCAAACTTTCTATACCATTGTCTAGGACTCTGCTTGAGCCCATACAATGATTTCTTAAGCAAGCATACCTTACTTTCAGTTTCAGGCATGATAAACCCTTCAGGTTGATGCATATATATTGTTTCAGCTAGTTCTCCATGTAAAAAATCAGTTTTAACATCTAGCTGATGTAACTCAAGATCATCTTGAGCAACCTTAGACAAAAGTAATCTTATTGAACAATGTTTAACAACAGGAGAGAATACCTCATTGAAGTCTATGCCTTCTCTTTGTGTGAATCCTCTTGCCACCAACCTAGCCTTGAATCTGATCTGCTCTCTAGCACCACCAAATCCAACTTCAAGCTTTTTCTTGAACAACCATCTACAGCTGACTAACTTCTGATTTTCTGGCTTCTCCACAAGGATCCAGGTCTCATTCTTCTCTAAGGATTGCAACTCTTCTAACATGGCTGCTATCCATTGTTCTTTTTCAGGACTGGTGATTGCTTCCCTATAGTTTCTTGGCTCATAATGCTCCACCTCTTCTGCTGTGATCAGAGCATATGACACAAGATCAGCCTGGCCAAACCTAGATGGGGGGTGAATCTGCCTCCTGAGCCTATCTCTTGCAAGGCTGTAATTTCTCAGATCAGCAGGGTTGTCCTCCATGGTATCATCTTCTGAATGATCTTCTTGATCACCTTCTTGAACCTGTTCTGGAACAACCTCATCAGGGGTGTTGTCTCCTGCATCAGCAAAGTTGTCCACCTCCTCTGGGGTCAACTCTCCTGATGTGGGAAACTCCACCTCAGCTGAGAAACTCTCTTCTGACTCATTTACAATTCTTCCATCTAGGTCATGGGAGTTTCCATTATGAGGATATCCCATTACCTTCTCATTAAAATCAACATCTCTGCTGATTATCAGTTTCTTATGACCTGGTTCAAGGCACCACAGTCTATAGCCCTTGACACCTTTTGGATAGCCAATGAATATACATTTCAGAGCCCTTGGCTCAAGCTTATCCTGTCTAATGTGTGCATATGCCTGACATCCAAACACTTTAAGTTTTGAATAATCAGACAACTTGCCATACCATATCTCATCTGGGGTTTTACCTTCTAAAGCATATGAGGGAGTTTTATTGATTAAGTAACATGCAGTACATACAGCCTCTCCCCAAAAGCTTTTAGGTAATTTAGCATCAGCTAACATGCATCTGACCCGTTCTAGAATAGTTTTATTCATTCTCTCTGCTAATCCATTTTGTTGTGGATTAAGAGGGACAGTTCTATGTCTAGTAATGCCCTTCTCTTTACAAAATTCATTGAATTCAGCTGATAGATACTCAAGGCCATTATCTGTCCTCAAATGTTTTAAGGACTTTCCTTTCTGGTTCTCTATCTCAAGTAGCCATTCTTTGAATTTTGTAAAGGCCTCACTCTTATGTTTGAGAATGAACACCCAAACTTTTCTAGAATAGTCATCTATAATTGACATGAAATACTTACCTCCACCAATGGTTTCAGTCCTTGATGGCCCCCAGACATCTGAGTGAACATAATCCAGCAGCTCCTTGGTAGTGTGCTCACCCTTCTGGAATGACTTCTTCTTGGCCTTGCCAAGAATGCACTGCTCACAGAACTCTAGGCTTTTGAATGTCTTCTGGTGGAATGCCCCCTTCTTGGATAACTCCATCAGACCTTTCTCTCCAACATGTGCCAGCCTCTTATGCCAAAGCATAGCATCTTCAGAACTCATGGTAACATCAGCAGCACCTGTGATTGTCTCACCAATTAAAGAATATAACCCATTTGACTTCTTCCCTTGCATCACTATCCTTTCAGCTTTGGTAACAAGCAGACATCCTCTTTCTGTCTTGAATTCATAACCCAAAGCATTTAGTGTGCCAAGAGATATAAGGTTTATCTTCAAATCTGGAACAAATCTGACATTGGTCAGGATCACATGTTTGTCATTAAACATCTTCACCCTCACAGTGCCAATTCCCCTCACATTGCAGTATTCATCATTGCCCAATAGAACTGAACCACCCTCCATCATTTCCAGGTTTTGAAACCAAGATTTGGTGGGACACATGTGAAATGAGCATCCAGAATCTAACACCCATTCATTAACAAGTTTGCTATCTGTTATGCTCATCACTTCAGCACTATCATACCCTTTTGCCTCTGCTAAATCAGCTTTGGCAGCATCAGTAGTCTTCTTGTGCTCAGGACAATCTTTTATGAAATGTCCTTCCTTATGGCATTTGTAGCAAGCCTTGCTCTTGACTACATTTCCATTTCTCTTGTGATTTGGCTTGGCATGGAACTTCTTGCCTTGCCCTCCTTTCTTGTCATTCTTCAGTTTGATATTGAGACCCTCAGCTTGGTTCTTGGTCTTCTTGGTTGAGTTTGCAACATGTAAACTCTTGGTCTTCAGTATGGACAAAACTTCTTTGAATTTTGTCTTACCCTCCTTGGTAATCAGCAAAGCATCTTTGAAGATGTCATATGAGGGAGGTAATGCCTCTAAGAGTAGAAGGGACTTCTTGTGATCTTCCAAGGTAATTCCAACATTCTCAAGATCATCAACTGCTTGCATGAACTCTATTAACTGCTCATCAAGGGTTTTATCATCTGACATCTTGAAATTATTGAGCTTCCTTTCCATGAACATCTGATTTGACAAAGATTGTGTCAAATACAGATCATCTAATGCCTCAAATACTCCAGCAACATCCTTCTCCTTCATAACTTCTCTGAAAACATTGTCTCCCAAACTCAAAACAACAATGTTGTAAGCTTTTTCCATAAGCTCTTCCTTCTTGGTCTTGTCTGCATCGGATGCAGCAGGGTCAAGAGGAGTAAGGGCCTCTTTCAGCCCATGGTGTGACAGCAGAGCCTTCATCTTGGCTTTCCATAAACCAAAATCTGTCTTACCATTGAATTTCTCTATCTCCAATTTCACAGAGCCCATTTCTTGATTCTTGACTTTATCTTCGGTTCCCACAGACGGCGCCAATTGTTATGGAATTGTATCCACAAAGCAATTCCTCACAAATGATAAATCAAGACAACTAGAAACGCAAAGAATTGAAAACGAATAAAGAACTCAAAGAAAGAACACGGGATTTACGTGGTTCGATCAAATGATCTACGTCCACGGAGGATAGAAGACTCTCTTCACTAATATCAAATTAAAGTTACAGATTACAAGTATTCACTAAGCTTGATCTCTCAAAACTCTCAAATTCAGTAACCTTCAACCTATGCACTAGATGGTATATTTATAGATGTACAATGCATTGGATAACCGCCACTAACCAACTAACTAACTAACAGAAAAACCAGAATTAACTAACTCTGAAAACTAGAACTTCAGCGGAGTTGTCTCAGCAGACTTGGCTAAGCAGACTTGTCTCAGCAGACTTGGCCCCAACTCTCCTGAAAAGACTTCAGACAACTTGCTAAGCAGACTTGTCTTCAGCAGAGTTGTCCAAACTCATAAGCAGAGTTGTCCAAACTCAATAATTTCAGATTAGTTGACTCCTAATAAAACCACTAAGCCTTATCAGTTGAATTACTCCTTAACTCAACTTTGCTGAACTCCAAGATCAGATCAATAGCAACTCTTCTGATAGATAGAATTAGATGACATCCAATATTGCATTAATCCTAACAATAACGATATGAGATAGCTTAACAAAGCGCTTAATAGACAAATTGTTGTGAACTGAGCTCATACGATGAAATCAGCCAACCAAATTAGTGTCCAACAACATCACGTATGCGCATGCATAACACATGTCGTATGTCATTACAAGCAATGACGGATCCAGTATGGAACATGGGGTACAGTTGTACCTCCAAAATGATTTATTTTATTTTTAATTTTTATATTCTTAATTCGCCATTGATTACAAGTGTCTTAACTCATAACCTTGAGATTTCCATGGCTGCGTGAGCTTCCAGATCGACTGCAGCTGCTGCCTAAGGTAGCCCAGACTCAAGGCTTTGTCTCCCCAACGACTTTTTTTGTTTCACTTTTTTATATCAAATAAATTAATTAAAAAAAACTAATTAAAAAAAAAAAATTCGGGAAAGAAGGTTCTATTCCTTAAGTCATAGTAGGATTTTCAAGAGTTGAGTCGAGAAGAGTATAAAATACAAAATAAAATAAAAATCATATATAAACGAAACTAACGAACCTTCAAATACCTACTTGAACAAATTTTTATTCATAAATTTGAATCTTTCCTAAAAATATTGCACTCAATTTAATTCGTAATTAAATCTAAATGATTATTTATTCATAGATTATTATGAGATCAAGACAGAACGCTATACACGCGTGCTGCTCCCAATTGGAGAGTAACAATGTCAAGGGATACCAAGCTATGTCTAGGACTATAAATAGATGGGAAATATACATTTAGAATGATTCAAAGTTTGATTTCCAGTGATTCAATAGGTTAGAGAGGGTACGTAATTTAATTGTGGACATCTCTAAAGACCAAAAAAATACTATAATTGCTAGCTAAATCTAGACACCAAATCGGATTATTTATTCTGTATATATCGTGTCTACAACTCAAATTCATGAACAATTAAAGTTTAATTATTTATACTTTGACGATGTTATATATATTTCAACTCACCATCGGTATATAAATATTTGATAGGTTGAATCAACTTACACTAACAGTCACATCAACTTATATTTAATTATTATCTTCAAAAAAAAAAAAAAAACTTATATTTAATTATTTATTTTTACTTAGCATTTACATCACGACTATCCAGATCTTCTATTGTGATTTGAATCAGAAAATAAAGTCAACAGTTTAAATGAAAAAACCTCTCACACTTTTTTTAGGCAACAAAGATGCACCCGCCACAAAAAGACATAAAATCATACCATATTCTATTAAGACGAGTTATATATTGTGCATATGGCAGTGGCAAACATGCATATGTTATGCGTATAATGTCGGTCTAATATTAGATTATGAAATATCGCAAACATAACCATATAATGCATTCACGATAAGATTGTAACTTTTTACTATTACAACACAAGAAACCACACAACTATGTTATATTAATAAGCACTAAATTAATATACAATGATTATACACATTATTTACATGTACATTATATTGTTCAGACACTAATATATAATTCGTTACAATATATTCAAATAAAATAATATTATATCTCATTTACGACTATAAGTCTATAATCATAGTGTATCATTCATTTTATAGAGATGGAGACATAATTAAAAATATAACGCTCACCATAAATCCGTAATGGACGAAAACGTAGTTGAACATTATAACTAGAATGTAATGGAATCTTTTGTAACATGGTTTTATACTTTTATGCAAACGAATTTATTATTAAATGCAAAAAAAATTAATTAACCGCAACACCGTTAATTAGCATGTAGTCCCAGTCAGCAAATAATTCTGAAAGATGTTCACAAACGAGCTATCTTAAGTGAAAGGAGGGCCAATCATTTATACAATTATTTTTATTTTAACAAACGAAATGTAGAAATTGTTATTCAAAGGTATATATACACACTGTAAAAATGATGTTATTACTTGTATTATAAATGCAATAGCCCACATTCTACACTAAGCAAATCAATAATACATAAAATTTTGAATTTATTATTGCATTAATCAATTACTATTAAGTATTAATTTCACCTTCCCTGACAATTCGGTCAGAGCATTTGCATATAGATATATGAACGCTTCTGAGCTTTGGGATCTGCTGAATTTTTTATTATTCCTAGTGGAATTATTAATCTATCCCAATCAATTAGATCGTTCAGCATATCTGATGGTATTAGTTTTTGTTTCTTGTATTTTTTTAAGAGAAAGTAGTCGTAATTATTTGCTTATGATATAGCACATGAAACTATATGAAAGTTCTGTACTACTACTTTAAGGCGGCCGCTCTCAGGTTACTTAATAAAATATTCTCAAAGTTCAATTTCATTATTTCCACTTTTTTTTTGTTATCAAATTTATTATGTTTATTCTTTTTTTTTTTTTTTTGAAACAATACTGTTCACACTACTTTATCTCCACCCTCCAACATCACTGTTTGTTTTGAGATTATGTAGGATGGGGGAGATGGAGAAATTCTGATGAATATTGATTGTGTATGTTTGTTTTAGGATATTGAGTAGGATGAGATGTAATTTTATGTCAAATCAATTATGTAAGAGTGTATGATGTCGTATTATTTTATATAACTTTATGTCAAATCAATTAGTAAGAGTGAGTGATGTTGTATTATTATAATAGTAGAATATATATATATATATATAATATATATATATATATATATATATTTAGGGGTGAATTTAATTGGATGTTGAAATCCGGATGTGAAATCCTGAACTAGAACAAGACGTGGGACGTTAGGACGTGTGAGTCCCAAAACAAACATGCCCTTATTTACTCAAATTGCCACTAACTTTATTCTTAAACAATCATTTTACCTATAAATGAACCCCACACCATCTCATCATATCCCCAACTTATCGACTTTATACATAAACTTATCTACTGTATACATAAACTAATCAATATTTATTAAAACTCATGTACGAAGAAGTGAGCATAATAAAATTGAACGGAATGAGTAGTACATAACAAAAGAAAAAAGAACTCCCGAACCAAGTTCTTAAGAATTTTTATAGTGAAACATTTTTTAAGGAATAATTGCATAACGTTTTTACTACTACTTTATAGGTACATTTTTAACATTTGAAATATAACGTTTTAGTAAGTTTAAAAATAATAATTCATAAATTCAATTTTTTTTAATTTTAAAATGTATTATTTCGTATATTAAGGAATAATTGTTTCCATGTTTTTGAGATATTTTTAAAGATTATCTATATATGTTTATGATCAGATCTGAATATCTCAATTGACTCAAATTGAATCACAAATAACGTGTCTATCGATAATTTAGTATGTACACAATCGAATGTGTTTATTAGTTTTTTTTTATCGGTCAAGTAAATTTATTAAAATGCAGGGCACAAGTGATACCCTTGCTAAATGTATAGAACACTTGCATGAAAAAAGAAAGTAGTCTACTCCTACCTGCTGTATGATTTCTGGGTTCTAATTGTCTAAGCAAGCTAAAGGATTTAAACACCCGTCCTTATATCTAGATCTACTTCTGATCTTCAGGAATTTTAGGTAAAGTCTAGTATGCACTCGAGTGCATGTTATGCACCCTAGTCATGTTGCACTTTTCAGTTTTACTGACTTACACTTTTTAGTAAATTGTGTTGCACTTTTCAATTATTACTAAAAATATTATTATACAGCACTACAAGAAATTGTTGAATTGCCTACAGAATTTTTCAACGAAAATAATTTCGTCTTTAAATATTGAGAATTGCCTACGGATCTTTATAAATTATTTTACACATTTTCACCCACGAAATTACTAAGGAAAATTTTTGATGGTGATTTACCTACAAAATAATCCGTAGGTAAAATCGCATTTTCCTATCGAAACGGTTGTAGGTGGTTTTTTTTTATTTACCAACGAAAACTTTCCTAGCTATTTATATGTATAAATTATTTAATTGTATTACCTACCAAATTAGCTAGGAACTTAAAAAATATTGATTTACGTACAAAATAATCCGTAGACAAAGTAGCATTTCCCTACCAAAATGATTGTAGGTGATTTGTTTATTTATTTGCCTACGAAAATTTTTCTAGCTATTTATATGCATAAATTATCTAATTGTATTACCTACCAAATTAGCTAGGAACTTAAAAAATAATGATTTACCTACAAAATAATCCGTAGGCAAAATAGCATTTCCCTTCCAAAATGATTGTAGGTGATTTGTTTATTTATTTACCTACAAAATTTTTTCTAGCTATTTATATGTATAAATTATCTAATTGTATTACCTACAAAATTAGCTAGGAACTTAGAAAATATTGATTTACCTACAAAGGCAAAATAGCATTTCTCTATCAAAATAATTGTAGGTGATTTGTTTATTTATTTACCTACAGAAATTTTCCTAGCTATTTATATGTATAAATTATCTAATTGTATTACCTACAAAATTAGCTAGGAACTTAGAAAAACAATAGTGTTATAACAAATAAACATATGAACTTTATTATGTCCCACATCGAGAGAGTAGAAAAAACATAAGAGAAAAAAAATATAAAAGTAGTAGTATTAATAAGTTAGTAACCAACAAACATAAATTTTTTGTCCCACATCGAATAAGGAGTACAACAAACATGAGAAAAATATTATAAAAGGGGCCTAATGTGCACCTAAATTTGTATTTTTAAAATGTTTATATATTTTAACACTTTTTGAATCGGTTTTATGATCGATTCATGGTTGAACCGGTCCAATTTTGAATGAATTTATTTTGTAGGCTAAGGCTAAAAAATAATTTATTAATAAAAATTTTAAAAAATATATATTAAATTTTTTTCCACCGAAATGTTTGTTGCCAAATTTAACTACAGAATTACCAACGAGATGTTTCGTAGTTGATATTTACCTACGGAATTTCATTTATTATGGTAATCATATTACCTACCAAAATGTTATGGATTTACTACGAAAATGTGGTAAGTTATTAGCTACAAATTAAATTTTCGTGGGCAATCGAATTACCTACGAGCGAAATCCATACGAATGATTTTCGTTGGTATTCCGTAGGTAAATATAAATGCCTACGAAATTGGAATTATTGCCTACAAAATATTCCCTAGCCAATTAATTATTTTCTTGTAGTGCAGTTTAATAATTGAACAGTGCAACACCATGCATTTACCAAAAAGTGTAAGTCAGTAAAACTGAAAAGTGCAACATGAACTAGAGTGCATAACATGCACTCGAGTTCATAACAGACCAACCCGAAATTTTATTGTGAACAACTGTATAATCTCTTGCCTTGATTTCCTCCATAAATTTCAATGTAGAGAACTCCTCATTTTTAAAAATTATTTATTTTTACGTATTTAGTAGAATTTATTTTTAGACATATATTTTACTCATCTATATTGAACCCGGTTACCTATTTATTTTAGACTAATATACCCTACTAAATGAGAGATCATTTGATACAAATTTTTATCATGCTTTATATTTTAAACTAGAGGGAGTATTACTTTATAAAAAGAGTTGACATTAACCTGATTTACCACCAAAAAAATAAAAAATTACGTGTGGAAAAAATTCTCGTCATTCTTCCCCCAATCCGTCGCCTAAATTAGCGGAAGAAGATTACATATATGATTATGATTATGGTGGTCACACAATTCGTCACCTGCTAACCTTCATCTGTACTCCACTCCAAAAGTTATCTTACCAAGTTTTCACTTAATTATTACACCAATTTACTTGTTCGTTCATTAATTTAAAATAACCATTTTAATATAAAATACAATATTATTTGCTCATTAATTTAATTTTAATTTTAAAACGTGAATATCTGATATTATATATATGACTGATTATTATAAATATATTCTCAATGAAGATGAAAATTATACACGAGGAAATATCATTAAATATCATTTAAATTTATAATGCTACTATCTTTTTTCTAAATTTATAGAATTTTAATTTTTCTTCACAATTAATAATCATCTCTTCATTGATAAAATTTATTGAGGTTTAATATCTTAATGTATTATAGTTTAACATTTTAAAATGGAATCTGCACTAGTACATTGTAACTCTTAGACTCTAACTCTTAGTGTCATGTGTTCTTAATTTCTTTCAATTACATATATTTAATTCAGATTTTTTTTAGTCCTAAGAAGTTGTGACACAATCTTGTACCCCAATAAATTAAAACAGATTAGTTGGGAAGTAAAGACAATTACACGTAATTGATTGAGGTACCTACATTATCATCTCTTGAAACATACGGTTTTACACATATATTTGACTACTCAATGCTTTTCCATGAACATGTGATTGTCATAATATTATTACAAATTTCAAGATATTTTCGGCATGCTTTCTTCGAAAGCATTAGCTTAATAACTTTGCTTAGCACGCTAATGTGTAATTAAAAGCACTTATATATCAACTTCATTGGTGCTGCTTTTCCATACGCGGTTTAAATTATATGTTTCTCATGAGCAATTTACCATAATAATTACCTAGAAAGAATTGTGTTTGCACCGTGCTTAGTAAATTATTGAGAATATAATAATATATATAAGGATTATTTTCAATCTTATATAATGACATGGATCATTGAGTTCCACAAAATGTAGGCACATCGTTGTACATTTATGGAGTTACGTGCTCTATAAAATAAAAATAAAAATTACAAAGACTTGAGAGATAGTAAAAACTAAGTTAATCTTATCTCATAGGAGTATCTTATTTGATTATCTCAAGAGCCACAAATGTCAAAATTAAAGTTGATTCTTTATTGACGTTTTAGCAATGTCCTTATGACAAAAGGCCTAAATTTCAAATGCGTTGATTAAAAAACCTATCAATTAAAAGATTATGAGTGGGAATATGATTTATAAATGGTTACACATTTATTTTGATCAAAATAAAACTTTTTTGACTTTTGGGTAGGAGACTTGATGCAAAAATTGGGTTTTTAGAAGGCTACTTAAGTAGTCACTGACTGACCCGATTTCTTGCAAACATGAATGCTTAGGTGGAAATGGGATTAGAAATCGTCTATCCATGCTAGGCGTTGTCAAGGCGGACGAGTCAGATTTAAGCGGTCCTTTTTTTTTTTTTTTTTTTAAAGAATTTAGTAATAAAAAATAAAAAACTTCTGAATTGTAAAGAAGTAAAAAAAACAACGACCACATTCACGTCTTTTTAGAGATTATTTCAAAATTTTACCAAAAAACTCAACCGTACATGCATTAATATTTTTTGCCTTTTTTTCTTTATTAAAAAGAATATACTATGATTATTGTTTTTTCTGATGCAAGTTGATGATTTTTTTTAGTATTAATTGCATCTTGTTTTATAATTTTATTATAATATTAATATAATTTTTAGGTATTAAAAAAAACGGTGACTAGGCAGCTTAAGCTCTAGACAGTCCAAAACCGTCTCAAGCGATTTTCGATTTTACTCAATTTCAATTTTATGGTCCAATCTCAATTGGCCACGGATAAATGCCCCCCCCCCCCCCCCATTATTATGTGTTCACCCTTTGGCTGTCTTCACCCCTTCACATATGAGTTCACTCACTCCTTATTTTCCAAAATTACCCTCCTTACTTATAAACCCTAATTTTCCTCCCACCTCACCCCTTTTTTGGATTTCTCTTCAACATGGTTCGATTTCGCACTCACTACTCAACATATGTGTAGTGTATTTCGTTTCCGAGTTTTTTTTTTTACAAAAATCGCATTTTGCAAAAACTCAGCACTGGTTCGCCGAGTTTTGTGAGATTTTTCGGAAAAAGGTTCCACGTTTTGAATCTAAACTCGGCCAATTTTTCCACGTTATGATTCAAAACTCGGCAAACTTTTCCACATTTTGATTCAACACTAGTTTGCCGAGTTTTGAATCATAACGTGGAAAACTTGGCTGAGTTTTGATTCAAAACGTGAAACTTTTTTCCGAAAAATCTCACAAAATTCGGCGAATCGGTGCTGAGTTTTTGCCAAACACGATTTTTGTAAAAAAAAAACTCGGAAACGAAATACACTACACATATATTCATTACAACTAAAAAATCATGCAATAATACGGTCAAATAAAACAATAATAACATGAAAAATAATCAATTACAAAGAAATACTATGTTTTGGGTGAGAGGAATGTAAAAATATATATTTTTTTTATGGGTGGAGTGAACTCAGCATACAGGGATAGAATAGTCTTTTTACCTATTGATTCAAAATATAAATTGGGATTGGGGTGAACACATAATACGTGGAGGGTCATTTATCCGTGGCCATTTCAATTTTATGTTCTTGGGTGTTAAACTGTTAATGGACCTTTCTGTTGGAAAAGGCCGGAACTTTTATTGATATTGGGCCTTTTGGGCCCAACAGAAGAGGATGGTACCTTGGGTCGGCCAATGAATCAAGTGTCTTGTGTTAGACAACGGATAAATAAACCCCCACATATTTTGTCTTCACCCCCACCCCCAATTTATATTTTGAACTAATAGCTAAAAAGACTATATTACTCTTATGTGTTGAGTTCACCCCACCCATAAAAAAACTGTTTTTTGTATTTCTCCCCCACCCAAAATATAGTATTCTTTTGTAATTGATTATATTTTATGTTATTATTATTTTATTTGACTGTATTGTTGCATGATTGTATAGTTGTAACGAATATATGTGTAGTGTATTTCGTTTCCAAGTTTTTTTTTTTACAAAAATCGCATTTTGTAAAAACTCAGCACTGGTTCGCCAACTTTTGAAAGATTTTTCGGAAAATAGTTCCATGTTATGAATCAAAACTCGATTTACTTTTCCACGTTTTGATTCAAAACTCGGCCAACTTTTCCACGTTATGAATCAAAACTCGGTAAACTTTTCCACATTATGAATCAAAACTCGGTCGCCGAGTTTTGAATCAAAACGTGAAAAAGTTACCCGAGTTTTGATTCACAACGTGGAACTTTTTTTTCGAAAAATCTCATAAAACTCGGCGAACTAGTGCTGAGTTTTTGCAAAACGCGATTTTGTAAAAAAATTTAAAAATGAAATACGTTACACATATATTGAATAATGAGTAGTGAGTGCGAAATCGAACCATGGTGAAGAGAATTCCAAAAAAAAGGTGAAGTGGAAGGAAAAATAGTGTTTATGAGTAAGGAGGGTAATTTTAAAAAATAAGTGGTGGCTGAACTCATGTGTGATGGGTGAATACATCCAAGGGATGAACACATTATAATTGGGGGGCGTGGCCCTTGTGTTATTGAGAAATAGATTGATAAAATATTTAAGCTCGATAAGGTTAAAGTAAATAAAACTCAAACCTAACAATATATTACTCGTTGCTCGCGCGAGAATTTGTTTAGTCGTAATGTCATGAGTTCATTATAATTGACAAACTATACAACTAATAGTTTGGCGTTGGATCTATACATTTTTTTTTACTTCTATTTAAATATAGTATTTAATTATCACTAAAATAACGCGCGGTTTTGCCGACGGAAATATACCGACGGATTACCTTTCCGTCGACTATACCGACGGATTTGAAAGTCAGAAGACTCTGCCGACGGAAATGCCAACGGACACACATAACTCTCTACACGGTGTCGTTTTTGGGTCACCGGCCGACGGATTTTTCAGTCGGTATTGTAAATTAGGGTTACCGACGGATATTTTCCGTCGGTAACCGCGCCATATTATTGGCCCCTCGCGTGATAATTTTAAACGGGCGCGGAATAATTTAAATTCGCCCTTACCGACGGAAAATTCCGTCGGTAACCGACCCGCCTTAACTAACCGCCTCTTGACCGACTCCCAAAATT
The DNA here is from genome assembly GCA_963675135.1 of Galeopsis tetrahit. Taxonomy (NCBI): domain Eukaryota; kingdom Viridiplantae; phylum Streptophyta; class Magnoliopsida; order Lamiales; family Lamiaceae; genus Galeopsis; species Galeopsis tetrahit. The sequence continues at coordinate 77,121,963 of OY776123.1, forward strand.
TAATGTGGTCATTACCGACGGAAATTTCCGTCGGTAAAGGCAATTTTTTTTGTATATAAACTGAATACAGATTACTCTTTCTCTTTTGAGAGAAAGAAAAAAACTCCCTCCTTCTCGTTCATGTTCGTTCGTCTTCATCGCGCGAAGAGGCTCTGCCGAGGTGATCTCTCGATTAGAAAATCTATACGGTACGCTTTCTTAATTTGTTAGTAATTAATTTTTAAGTTATATTGTAATGCATATAATTATGAATACGCTTTCTTAATTTGTTAGTAATTAATTTTTAACTTATATTGTAATGCCTATAATTATGAATTAAATTGCATGTGTTAATTTAATTTGTTATATAGATTAATATGAAATTATTTGTAGTTGATGTATATAGTTAACTAGATGAACATCCACGTATTACGCGGAATGTTGACAATTACACTAAAAAGAAGAGAATAAAATAAGTAGTGACTTTTTAAATAAAATGTATGTATCTCATTTTTTTAAGCAATTAGTAATATTAATATAATTACTTATTTAATTATAATTAATATTGTGATAGTCAAACTTTCTATATTTTATGAACTCAATACAATCTTGATATATGAAAAAAAATCACACAATAATTATGACACATATAAAAATCAACCAATAAAATCATATTTACCAAAATATGTAACTCTTTGAGATAACGACACATCAGCCAAATTAATATAAGAACGACACGTAAGCAAAATCAATATAAAGACGACACGTAAGCATTCTAAACTCGTTATTAGTAATATAGGGGAAATGAGATTTTCATCCCACATCGAAGTGTTTTCATTATGTCCCACATCGAATAATTGTGGAAAAAAATGAGAGGAAAATATTATAAATATGAACTTCATTATGTCCCACCTTGAAAGATAAGAAGACGTATGAGAAAAAAATATTATAAAAGAAGTAGTGTTAGTTATACAAACAATCATAAAATTTTATGTCCCACGTCGAATAAGAATGGAAAAAAAATGAAAGGAGAACATTATAAATATGAACTTCATTATGTCCCACATCGAAAGAGTATAATAAGTATGAGAAAAAAAATATTATAAAACTAGTAGTGTTATACAAATAAACAAAAAAATTTATATCCCACATCGAATAAGGATAGAAAAAAATGAGAGGAAAACATTATATATATGGACTTCATTATGTCCCACATCGAAAGTGTAGAAGAAGTAAGGGAAAAAAATATTATAAAAGTAGTAGTGTTATACAAACAAACATAAAATTTTATGTCCCACATGGGCCACATCATCGAATGAGGGTGAAAAAAAATGAGAGGAAAACATTACAAAAGGGCCGAATGTGCACCGGTTTTTGACTGGTTTACCGGTTTTGGTTGGCCAAACCGGTTTTTAACTGATTTTGATCGGTCGAACCCCCCAAAACGATTTTTAGGTATTTTTCGGACCGTGACCGATTCACGGTTGGACCGGTTGAATTGGTCGGTTTGGTCCGGTTCTGAAATCACTGGTTTGACCTTTCATTTTCGGTTCGGTCCGGTTCTGAAATCACTGGTTTTGAGTCTTTTGACTTTTCATTTTCTTTGTAAATTATATGACGTTTTGCACTTTTCAATATAAATTAATTGCATTTTTCCAAATTTACCTTTAAGATCAATAAATATGTTTATATAAATGTGTTCTTTTTATGAAATGTACAATCATTAATTAATTAAGGGTAATATGTAAATTATTTATTTTATTAATATATGTGCATTGATCCAAAATGACTTGTATTTTGAATAGGAGGCAGTGGTGGCTCTGAGGGAGGGCCTGAGGGGCGATCGCCCTGGGCCCTGAATTTTTAGGGACCTACTTTTATATATATATATATAAAATTAATATTTTTTAAAAGAAATGAAAAGGTAAACAAAATATAATGAACTAGTATGAGACCCGCGTTTTTACGCGGGATTGAAGTAAATTTATATATAATGTATTTTAATTTATTAATTAAAAAACTAATCTTTGAAATATGTATGTATAGATTTGTAATTTTTTTTATTCTATTAAAAGATAAAAAAAATAAAATGTTGTAGACAAATAGTAATAATAAAAAAATTATAATCTTATTTATAAAAGAAATCAATATATATATATAAAGTTACAAATTGCGAAAAAATTTCTTGTAGACAACATTTGTTGTACGCCTACATATTTTTCTATTTGAATTTAGACAAAAAAATTCAACCCACTTTTATTTTTGACTTTAGATGCTCATTTGAATCTCGACAAAAAATAAAATTAATCCACTTTTGTTCTTAAATTTAGATGCAACTGTTTGTGTCTAAGCACATATTTTGAAAGGTAAACACCTACTGTGAAAAGACAAACCGCTTCTCAAATTAATACTATAATTGTGTTTGACAACTTATTATAAATAATTAGTCTGAATTTATTTTTAATTGTTCCACTTTTTGGCCACTTAAACAGTTCCATTATCTAGACAATTATGAGATGGATTTCAAACAATGTACTTTAAACTAAATGAATTGAATAAAAGTGCACGCGCGTGTTCCAAATTGCTCAGAATTGAAACGCGCGTGATGTTCTATCCACTTCTCGAAAACGACATTGTTATGTATGTGTGTCAATTCAATTAAATCTTCATATCAAAATGTAAAGGAGAACGAACAAATCTACTGTAAAAAGGAAACTATCAAATATGGAGGAAGTTGTCGAAAGACGTTCAATTCCACTAAGTCTCGAAAGTTATCTTCCAACTGTTGAAAGTAGGAGAGAGAGATTTATATCTATGAAAATTTGTTTTTTCTCAAAGTTCATCCAAAAGATGAAATAATCCCTCCAAATCTCTAAAAATCAAAATCCTTATTAACAACAAAATTATCAATTGTTCTACAAATTGGTTGTTAGATCTTTATTTATAAAATGGATATCATGCAAGATCCCAACAAATGCCTTTTCTAGCATTTGAGAGAGTGATCATTCTAAAAAAGTAGAACATGTAAAATAAAATATTGATAATTGTTCGGTGAAAACAAACAGATATCTCAGGTTCAATTGACGTTAGCTTTCTCGAGATGATGTTTGCATTACAACATATGCACTTAATGGAGGCCATAGCGAACATTATCTTTAGATATTCATCAATTTATGTACCTTTCTTGAGAAAGTGCTAAGAAGTATATATAGACCGAAATTGGTCTATATTTCATGAGTTTCCAACTGAACTTCTTGCAACAAATCAATGCCACTTCGTGCAAATAAGTTAAAAAAAAATTAATACAAAAGAATGTTTGAAAAAAAAATGGATATTTAATTTTAAGAGTTGCTATTGTGATAACAAAGAGAAACACTCCGAAATTTTGAAGAAAACTTTGCACACTTTACCTATCATATATTGAGCCAGAGGAAGAATAATGTAAAAGAAAAGGCAAGAAAAATTTATGAATAAAAGCAAGAAACATGAGAAAATACAGATAAATATGAGTGATTAAAACATGTGAAGCAAAAGCAATAAACGTGAGGAGATACATATAAATTATAGATAAGCAACAAATTGAGAATAATAAAAAAAAATATGCATATATAAAACAAAAGTTTTACAGAGTAATTTTGAGATATTTCAACGACCACTAATAATAATAATAAAAAAAAACCTCGTTTAAGCACATGATATGTCTAATTTGCATTTCCTTTCTCGACTGTCAACAGTAGAAATTCAAAAAAACTACTATGTAACTAAATAATATATATATATATATATATATATATATATATAATATTAAACAATAAATTAAATCTTATGCAGCCATGATTGATCTGCACCAATAGTTATTACCACACTCACAAAATTGGATATCACCAGGTACAATTAAAACAAAAACACAAATTATACTGGAGAGTTAGAGATTTAAATTGCAATGTCGATCTTCCAAAAAGAAGGGAGGTTAAAACATATCTAAACTGTAGAAGATAAAATTTCAAAACCTACAAATAAAAAAATATTAATCTTATTAGTACGTGTGTTAGATTATATAGTAGTGAACAAACGTATATATTCATTATTATTATAGGATATATTTATGGCTTTATCTATTTCCTTTGACGATCCTTGAGGAAAATTGAACAGTTAAGTGTGTGCACATTTTAAGAAAAATATAAGAGAAAAGTGTAATAAATAGAGCTTTGAGAGGTAATTTTGTAATTTTTTTATGAATAAAGTAAAAATAAAAAATGATAGGTTGAGTGTATGTATGAATCATAAAGTTAAAATAAAAAGTGGAAGTGAGTATAACTGAAAAATAATGCAACACAATATTAATTAAAGGTGTAAGAAATTAATAATTATATATAAGTGAAAAGTGCAACACAATATTATAAAAAACTGAAAGTCACTATAACTAATGAACATTTTATAAGGTCAAATTACACGGTTTGAATCTGTCTCTGTTTTTGTTGGATATTAATGTTACACATTTTATTAGTTACTACTTGCACTTTTATTTATTACTAATGTTACCGTTTTTGGTAATTACTACCCGCACTTTTATAAGTGAGAAAAATATTTATAAAAATAAAAATACATGCAAAAAATGAAATATTAATTAGAAAAAAAAATGTGTCACTCGAGTATATGCATACACTCAAGTGCAAAGAAGTTCCATGTATAATTTACACACTATCTTATACTCCATATAGACAATTAATAGATTAAAGATAAATATATTATTTAATATTCTAAAATTGTGCACGCATAATTGAATAGATTATGTAATTACGTTAAAAATGTCTTTAACTGCGGATTACTGTTCTTTTTAATTTTGACATGTGTTGAATAATTTATACCTATATTTTTTGTATTTAAATTTCATAAATGTTTGACCAATTATCCTAATATAGATTTCATAAATAGATAATCTGTAATTAAGAGAATAAATTAATGCATGCATAACGTAATGTTGTTTAATATAATAGTTGAGTTAATTAAGTAGTAAAAGAACATTTAATATTGGAGTAATGAATAACGTGCGGTTACGTTTTAAGTTTTACGGTATTCATTTAAAAAAAAAAAATATTAAATATATAAACAAAACACAATAAAAAATCTAATAAATAGTTTTAGCACTTAATTAAATAATATTTATATTTTAAACAAATATAAATTATAAGATTAGATAAATTAATTTTTTTTATGGAATTTAGGTATTATTTACATATTACTTAAAAAAAATTATATATATTAAATTAATTATAATAAATTAAAAACTTTAAATGAGATATTAAATGTAAATTAATCAAGAGTCAATTGTACTTAATATCTTCAAATTTAACATTAATTTAGATATAAAATGCTTATCCCCATAAATTATGCTTAATATCTTCAAATTCACTATATTTGAAATCAATAATCATAATCACATAAAAAGTAATAAGAATTATTCAAATTAAATGAAGTTAATTAAATAAATAAATGTATAGTATAAATATATTGTAAATATTAGTAATTATTACTTGTGTGCATTATTTAGAGAAAATTAATTTTAAATTATGTAACAATTAATTTAAAACATGTGATAAAAATACTTATGTATGATAGGTACAATCAGGTTAAATATATATAGCGAATTTTTATTTTTATATTATAGTTTGAATAATAAACTACATTTCTAAATGTATTTTCGATAAAATAAATTGAGAATAATCTTTCAAACTAATTGCTACAAAAAAAATGGAAATCTGTTTGTTGAATGGATCATGGGTAAATTTTCTAAATTTATGGAAATTATATTTTTCGGTAATAGACTAATTTACCTATTAATTATATTAATAATGTAATTAATTATATTTCTTCCCATTCGGCATTAATTTTGGATATAACGGTAAACATTAAAAAAAGAGATGATTGACTTAAAGCTTAATGACATTTGTTAAAAATAATTATTTAATAAATGTAAATGAATTAATGAAATTGGAATTCCTAAAATTTTGAATGTAAAATTTAAAGAGATGATGTTCCAACGTTAATTTAGTATATAACGGTAAACATTAAAGAAAGAGATGATTGACTTAAAGTTTAATGACATTTGTTAAAAATAATTATTTAATAAATGTAAATGAATTAATGAAATTGGAATTTCTAAAATTTTGAATGTAAAATTTAAAGAGATAATTTCCAACGTTAATTTAGGATATAACGGCAAATATTAAATGTAAAATTTAAAGAGATAATTGACTTGAAGAACTCACACAATATTTTAAATCAATAATTATAAAATTATATTACATTAAAATCATTAATTAATTATTTTTTATTCATAAATATACTTCTTCACTGTTTTCGGAAAAAAAAATCAACTTCTTCACTACACTTTCTATCCATTTCAAGTGAGGTTCTTCATATATAGTTTGATTTTCTTAAAAAAAAATTTATTCAATTCTACTTTAAATAACAATAGTTTTTTTTTTTTTTAACCTTTCAAATGTTCCAACCCACATAAAAATAAAAATCAGTGCAAAAACAGGAGACGTAGCTACTACAATAATCCTTGAGAAGCAAAAAATTGTGATACAAAAGAAGCAATAATTTTTTTTTGCAATAATCCTTGAATAAAGTTTATGTAAGCAATGATTAACGTGTACTATTCAATTGGATTTTTTTTTTGTAGTCTAAAGTCACACGATCATCGGATTACAAAAGGGCGATGCCAGTGAGAGAGAGAGTCAAATTGTTTTTGTAGTAGTCTAAAGTCACACGATCATGGATTACAAAAGGGCGATGCCAATTCAGGTGAGAGAGAGAGTCAAATCAATAGATTACAGTTGTACAACTTATAAATAAACAAAAATTACATTTAAATTTACATAATTTCACACGATTCACATACTCGTCAATGCTCCACTATAGATTTGCTGCAACATAAATGAGATTTCCCATGAATGCTTGATTTGCAAAACTTAAACCCTAAACGTTTGAATCTGTAACATAAATGGGATTTCACATATGCTTGATTTGCAAAACTTAAATCCTAAACCTGAATGTTTGAATATGCAACTAAAAAGAAAATGGGTTTGAGGAATGATTGAGGAGAAATTGAGTGAATTGAGAAAAATGAAAGTGATAGGCTCCTATTATATTATATATAGGAGATTGAATTAAGATCTAACGGTTAAGATTAATCATTTAAATGAACGGTAAAGATTGAAACAAAAAAGTAAAATGAATGAGGGTGAAGGATTTTTGAAATGAAAGGATTTAGAGGAGAGAGGTTGAGGTAGAATGTGTGTGGTTGTGACATGTGTCAAAGTAGAAGTTTGTAAATATATAAGTATAGATTAGTTTGCATGTATGTAGTTGATATATCTAATTAATTAGTTGATATTGTACGTGGATAATTGCCTATATATAGTTGATGTATATAGTTATTTATAATAAATTGATGTGATTTGTTAAGATCGATATTGCATGTTTTGCATAATTGATGTTATATATATAGTGGATATTATTGTTTAATTTGCATATACGTTGGAGTGGAGTTAATTACATAATTAAATTATGATATTGTACGTTATAATTAGCTAGACTAATATTGTTGATTTACTAATTATGAAATTATTGATTAAATTAGGGGCTTTGTTAATTATGTTAGAAAATTGTTATTTTAAAGTTAGAAAATTGTTACTAAATTTATTAGGTTATAGATTGTTAATTAAAATAGAAAATTGTTAATTAAAATTGGAAATTATTGGTTAAATTAGTTATTGTTGAATAAAATAGGAAATTATTTATTAAAATAGGTTATTATTGATTAAATTATGTATTGTTGATTGAATAAAAAATTATTTATTAAAATAGGTTATTATTGATTAAAATAGGTTATTATTTAGGGATTAAATTTTAATTTATTAGATTATAGTTTTTTATTAAATTAAGAAATTTATTATTAATTAATTAGTATTATATATATATTTATTAATTTCAATGTTTAAATTAAATAGATGACTGGAAATGGTGCTGGTGGCTCTGGTGGCTCGGGATCTCACGGGGCCTCCGGGTCACGTAGCCGATCGAGGAAGAGCCGAGCCACACTTAGACCCGAGGCGCCGCCTATACTGCCTCGAACACCATTGTCGTCGCCTTCGCCACCCATTCCACACCCGTCGCCTCAGCCGTCGTCTCAGTCGTCTGCTCGGGACCATCCTGTTGTTCCTGCTCGGGATGGCCGGGAGCGCGTTTGGGTTGGAAGAGGAGTGTAAGTAATTAAATACTTTTATTGTTTAATAATTAATAATTAATTTCACATTCGTTTTAATTTATAATGTGTTTTGTTTGTTAATTAATGTCACAGATTGTTACCTGGTAACGAGGTCTCCAGTGCATGCACGATTGCTTTTGGCTCTTTACCGATCTCTGCGGGTGCAATTACCTGGTCGAAGGTCCCAAAACAAAAAAAGTGGGCGTACTTCGAGGAATTTCAGGTAGTAATTAATTACTTAATTATTTAATTAATGTTTGTTAATTTGTTCAATAATAAACAATTTATTATATGTGCAGAAACAAGTCACTTGGGATCGGGATATGTACTCAGACCAGACTATGTTCAAGTATTTCAGTAAATCGGCGCAAGAGCGGTATAAGGATTTAATGTACGAATGGAGAATGGCATGGCGGATCGATGGGACGACGCAGAGCTTGGGTAAGGATGATAATGATGTTGTGTTGTGGGATTCATTGACGCGGGAGTGACTGGATCCTGCGTACATCAGGAAGTGTGAGATTGCTAAGGCCAACAGGAGATCCGACGTTGGGGGTGGGATGTCCAGGCATCGGACTGGAGCCCGGTCCATCCTTGAGCAGTCGATGGTCATTGTAAGTGTTTATTAATTTTTTAATTAATTTCAATAAATTTAATTATTTAGTATATATAATACATAAATTTAATTATTAGGAACGGGAGACGGGGCGTGTACCCACTCACTTGGAGTGGATGAGCATTGCTCATCCGTTTAACGAGACTACACATCAATCCACATACGGGCGCACAACTAACCTCCACGTAAGTAATAAAATTGTTTAATTAAATACATTTTTTATAGTTTATTCTATTAATTTAAAATTATTAATTATGTAGTTGGAGATGAACCAGAGGACGGCCGAGATCGGAACTCAAGTCGACCCTACTCAAGCCGGAACCAGCAGTGCCCCTATAGTCGAGGAGGTGGACCGGGCTTATTTGGAAGTTGCCCCACCACCCGCGGACGAGTTCTGGGCCTTGGTCGTATGAGCGCTGATGTCAGGTCCGGCGCTGGTCCGTCCCAGACGGCATCGCAGGGTTCCGTATCTTCCACCCCAACTCTTGATATGATGGCACAATTCAACCATTACATCCATGTGATGCATATGAATATGGGTCGAGAGTTCGGGTGGTCGGACGAGAAGATCGAGGAGGTTTATCAGAGAACCATGCAAGCTTCTCCACCGACGGCCAACGTGAACGTGCCTGTTCCCTCAGCCCCCTCAGCCTATGTCCCGACCATGCAGGATGATGACATAGTGGGTCAGCAGTTCGTTGGCAACGATGATGACCTTGATATATTCCTCTATGGTGATTGAGTGACTTTGAACAATTTTTTTTTTTTATGTGTTGAACAATTTTATTTTTATGTCTCGTAGAACTATTTACTTTTATGTCTCGTAGAACTATTTATTTTTATCTGCATTATTGTTGAACTATTTACTTTTATGTTTAAGTATTAGTTGTTTAATTTTAGTTATGTGTGTTTTATGTGTTAAGAATGTGTATATTAATTTTAATTATGTTTTATGTGTGATTTTGGATGTTATCTGTATTGGATCTTCATTTATGTTTGAATGTACTCTGTTTTTTCATGTTTGTGTTTATGTGAATGTGATGGGAGACTCTATGTGATAGATAAACAACATTTTCATTGAAAACTGCCTTGAAGAAAGGCTGTTGTTGTGGTTACATTACATGCATACACTTAGCATTACAGAAACTTAGCAATACATATTAGAGGCATAAATTTAACAATACATATTAGAGACATAAACTTAGGATTACATCCAGCCTATAAATTTGAACATATAGGGTAGAACACAGAATATTATGGCCATGATAAGAAAGTTTCTCTGCTTCTTTAGCTCTTGAACTTGTCCAGCTTGAAATTCTACTTCTGATGTTAGGTGGTCAGATGAATCCTTATAGATTTCACCAACTACTTTTGCATTATTCAGCTTGTTGTTGAGCTCTTGATTTTCAAGCAAAAGTGAGTCAATTCTCCTCACCATGCCCGGAAACATTCCGTGTGAACACGTTCTTTGTCCGTGGATTTCGTGTTCATCGGCCCAAACAAAAAAGGAGCATCCAAGACCACTTAGTGAATCTGGGCAAGTATAAAATAGTCTACCTCTGCTTTTTTCTTGCTTCGAAATGCACACACGAGCTTCTTTTCCACAATGGCATACCACAATTTTCATGGATGTGGAAGATGAAGACATGAGTTTCTGTATTTTTTTGTTTTTTTATGTTTGTTAAGAAGTAGGTTGTTTTGAGTGTGGTTGGAGTGTGTATATATAGAGGTGCTTGATTTTCCCTCCAACAGGTAAGAAAATTCCCTCCAAAATTGATGTTTTATGTGTTAAGAATGCGTATATTAATTTTTATGTGTAAGAATGCGTATATTAATTTTTATTTTTTTTTATACGCGTCTTTTACCGACGGAATGTGATTCCGTCGGTATAGACACATTTTCAATGCCGACGGATAATTTCCGTCGGCAATGTAAATACCGACTGAAATTTGGTCAACGGAATCTGACTGATTTGACATACATTTGAAATCGGTGTTACCGACTGAAATTATCCGTCGGTATTGACAATACCGACGGAATTTAGGTGTGCGATATACCGAAGGAATGACATTTCCGTCGGCATGTAGCATTGAAAATTGTTCCAGAACCTCAAAACACGCGAAAATTTTGGAGTGGAGCAAAAAATTAAGGGAAAAATTTGGAGTGGAGCGAAAATTTAAGGTATATTTTTCTATTAAGTGTACATAGTTTTACTGCAATTAATTTTTATAACTTTTAGTGTTTAATTTTTATGAAATGTATATAGTTTTTACTTTTAGTGTGTAATTTTAATTTGGTCAAATTGTTTAACAGATGGAATTGCCGGATCGTCGGTGGATGTATTGTACTCCTAGGCTCGTTTTAGGAAATGTGAATGGTGAATTTTATGATAAACTCGTGTCATTTGTTGAATTTGCAAAGCTACACCCACATTACATGTCTGAGGATTGTATTAGGTGTCCGTGTAATGCTAAGAAATGTCAGAATAGATCATTTAAAAGCATTGATGAAGTCTTATGCCACGTTGTTATGAATGGGTTCGTTGATAATTACTATAATTGGACAAGTCATGGCGAACAACGGTGGCCTTATAATTTTGATCAAGTCTTGTACTATTACACTACTGCAATTTATGAACAACCAGTACACGTTGAGCATGTCGGCACCAGTAACGATCAAGAGTTTGGAGTGGAAGAACCCGATATGTATCAAACAATGGTGATGGAAGCCGGTATGTCAAATATAGAGGAGGAACCAACGGATGAAGCATTTCAGTTTTATGAGATGCTCAAATTAGTCGATCAAGATTTGTATCCAGGGTGTGATTCTCATTCTCAGTTGTCATTTAATGCTCGACTTATGGCTATCAAGACGGAGAACAAGATATCTAACAGAGCATATGAGCAAATGACACAATTATGCCGTGAGATTTGTCCTGTCGATAATAAAGTACCTACGACGTTTCATCAGAGCAAACAACTGATGAAGAATATGGGTTTGCCGGTTGAGAAGATTGATTGTTGTGTGAATGGTTGCATGTTATACTGGGGTGATGACGATAGCGATCTTCTTATGTGTAGAATGTGTGGCCATCCCCGGTACAAAGAGCCACGACGGAAGGGACCGGGTGGTCAATCGAGCAAGACAAAAAAGAAAATGCCACATAAGAGGATGTATTATCTTCCTATCATTCCTCGTTTAATGAGATTGTTTCAATCTAGTGCTACAGCTCAACACATGACGTGGCATGCAAGAAATAGCACAAACGTACGTGTTATTGAATTGTGATGAAGTTCAGCCTTACATTGAGTAAGTATTTCATATATTTATCATTTAATTAAATAGCACTAAACGTGCGTCATTTATCATCTAATTGTGTTGTGAATTATTAGGATGTATACACAAGAACTACGACATGCAGATCAAAACATCTCAGATAGAGACATAGATACTAGTCTTCAACGTCAATTTGCCCGATGGTTCCAACGTTATGTGAGTATCATTAATTGAATTTTACGTGAACAAATAATTGTTTTGATTAATGTTAATTTTAACTGTACATATATGGACAATCGCACGATTTTCAGAGCCGGTTCTTACAGGATCTCAGCAAAGGACCACTACGGCGTGTGAGGACTTACAACGGCTATATTGTGAAAGGCTACAGGTTTCATACATCAGAGTATGCATCAACAAGAACGACTAACAACAGTGATGTTTGTGTTAGGGGTGCGAATTACAATGCAGATGCAAGTGATTACTTTGGGGTGTTGCACGAAGTCGTTGAAATTGAATATCCGGGATATCCAATGAAAACCGTAATGTTGTTCAAGTGCCATTGGTTTGACACATCCCCTTTAGGAACCAAAATTTATCCGGAGTACAAGCTTGTGGATGTTAATTCGAAAATGAAGTATAGCGGGGATGATCCGTTTGTATTTGCCTCTCAGGTATCTCAAGTCTACTACTGCACGTATCCAGGAGCTGGAAAACGTAATAGAGAATGGCACGTTGTTTACAAAGTGAAGGCAAGGTCAATGGTGGAGGTCCCCCAAAAGGAAAACAACGATGAAGATGAACCTCCGTTTCAAATGGAACAAATAGAGAATCAAACTGAAGTGTTTGCGGGATATTTTAATCTTTCGGTAGACTTGACGGCTGCAAATCCACAATTGATTGTTATTGAAAACGATCTAGTGGACATGAGGAGGAGGATGAACATGACGAGAGGGAGGATGAAGAAGATGAGGACGAAGAAGATGAGGAGGAAGAGGAAGATGTGGCAAATAATGAAAATGAAGACGAAGATGAAGATGAAGAAGATGAATATTAAATTAATGTAACCTAGCTATTTTATTTTGTACAATTTATAAGATTTTATTATTTATCATTTGGTTATAACTTATAATTTAATTATTTATCATTTGGTTTTAAAAATCCAATGGCGACGGAAAATATCCGTCGCCATTTCCGTCGCCAACGGAAACGAGCCAAAGCCGACCGACATATCCGTCGCCATTTCCGTCGCCAACGGCAACGAGCCGAAGCCGACCTAAATATCCGTCGGCATATCCGTCGCCAACGGCAAAGAGTCAAAGCCGACCGATAGTTCCGTCGGCATATCCGTCGGCATTTCCGAATATAAATGTAACTTTCTCTCATTTCACTCGTTATTTCCCTCTCCCTCTCTCTGTCTCTCCCTCTCCCCCACTCCACCTTCTTATTTTCCCTCCCTCTCTCTCTGTCTCTCCCTCTCCCCCACTCCACCCTTCTTATTTTACAACAACAGCAGCATATATCTCCTTTGGCGTATATCTCCTTCTCCAGAATCATCTGCAGCATCGACTGTCGGAAATCCAGATACGGGTCGTCGGAATCTTTCTCCACCGCGACGCTCGACCCTCCGATTTTGCCGAAGCCCTGTACGGCTTTGAGGCTCTTGATGTCCAACTCCGTGTCTGGATTGGTGGAGCGCGGGCAGGGCTGGAAGACGGAGGAGAGTTTGGGGCGGCGGCAACTGCTGGTGCAGCCTAGGTTGAGAGTCATCGTACTGAGAATGTACCTTTTCTTGGTGTTGGGAATCGGAGAGGCATTTCCGAATATACACGCAAGGAGGAAGACTGTTAGTCTGTTACCGCCAAGGATGTGGTTTATGCTCTGAAGAGGCAGGAGGAAGACCTAATCTACCAAGGTGATGCCTTTTTTTTTTTTTTTTTTTTGTGCGTGCCCTTACAATCACAATAAGCATTTCTGTTAAAAGATCAATTGGTCTTGGATGTTAATTTGAGGTATAAAATAGGGTGAAGATGGCCAACAGGTTGTTTTCATTTGCTCATTATCTATTACACATTATGTGCGAAAACATTAATTGATTGTTAACTGAACCTAGCTGGTACAAGCAAGCAAAACTTTTTCTCGTATAGTATACGAGTAACTTAGGTTTTTGCCTGCCTAGGATTTGGTTGGGAAAATTTTCTCTACTTATAATGTCAATCTCAAGATTATGTCTGTTGTGTTATGAATATCACAGTCTAGGTTGTTACATTTTTTTCCTTTCATCTTCGTCTGAGCATGAAACAAGAATAACACAAACACTCAGCTTTACTTGAATTACGTAACAACATGCATTGTTATCTTGCTTAACATTTGAATTACAATAATTTTGAATGAGCATCAAGCAATTCTGCTAAAAAAATAATGGTTTTGGCGCGCTAATTATTTGTAGGAGTAGTAACATTTATTTATTGTACTCTAAATCTCTTATCTTTGAACTACCAGCATATCGAATATTTGCTGAGACCGACCGAAACTATGCGAGCCTAATGAAGTTACTTGATCTCGTAGTATTGTTGAGGTATGTTCAATTTTTATGATAATTTAATTTTTGTTTAAATATATAAATGACAATTGAATCTTGATTCTTTGGAATTGATTTTGAAATGGCAGGGATGGAGTCGGCGAAGGACAGTTTAATCAAGTTCTTCTCTTTCCTGCAAAACACCTGGTATAAATTTTGATTTCAGCAATTTAATAACCCAACTGATCTAATTCTTACCCTGTGAATAAATGGAAAATAAGATTCTTACCCTCTTGTAATTTGTTGGGATATGAACCCTAGACAAGTCCTACATGATGATAAAAGATGAAGTTTTGATAAGCCAAAAGTAGTTTGAATATTTTCTAAGTGTTAACTGATCTAGTCTAGTTAGAGGAGTCATCTTGAACAGACCAGTAGAGTTCACATGTGAAAGATAAGTATTGTTTAGAGTTTAAAAGATAAGTACAATTTATAAGTACTTCATATTTGCTATTTGTATACATGTTAGATTGTTGTTGAGCTATAAATAATCATTGTATAGAGCTCATGATTTTCGTATGTAATAGATAGATTGATTGTATAAATTATAAGTTGACTAAGCTGAGCTATAAGCTTAAAGTAATGTAATAGTTTTGTTAGGTTTAGAATAGTCTACTGTTGAAGATCACACAAGAAGACCAGACTAGACAAGAAGAATGAAGTCTACTACTGAAGGCAGGTGGTCTACAAGACTCAACAAGACAAGTCAACTTGAAATGAAGTTCAAAGAAAAGCGCGTACAAAGATAAGGATGAAGAAGTTAGTTAGAAATAACTAAATAACTAAAACGCGTGGATGGATAAGAAGATTCAGTTGGAAGTTAGTTTTTCAAGAAGAGTTGGTTACAACTAACTAAGTTCTTGAATTCAGAAGTCTATAAATACCTCAAGGTATTTATCGATTCAAGACTACTGATACTGATACTACTGCAAATTCATATACTGAAGCATACTGAAGCATTTAAAGAAGATTACTCTCAGAGTTTATTAAAGTTCAGAAAGCAAGTCAGAAGACAAGTGAAGAAACCAGAAGACTGCTACTGAATAAGTTTTTAGTTTTTGTTTGTTGTTTTTATCAAGTTGCTAGATACTTGTTAAATTTCTAGTAAGATCGTAGACATATCTGGTGGTATAGTCTTAGAAGATCTAAGTCTTCTTCTTGGGACTTAAAATCACAAGAACTCACACTTTGTACTCGATTGGAAGAGTTAGTGGAAACATCACAACTGGGTTGTGAGAGTGGACGTAGACAAGTTGTCGAACCACTAAAAATTGTTTGTGTTGTTTACTTTACTGTTTTGTTTAATTGCTTAATTGTTTACACACATAACTGAACAAGACAAGTTGAGTATAGAACAGAGTTCTCGAATTTTGAAGATTGAGTATAAACTTGTTTTGGGCTCATTGTTAATTTCGTATTCCGCACATTGTATTCAGATATATCGAAAGATTTTAGAAAAGTCTATTCACCCCCCTCTAGACATTTTCTTTAGCTTCCCTCGATATTAACTCAACTTTCGGGACCTACATAATTCTTTTTTAAACGATTTATCTTATAATCCTCTTGTAATTTTATATATTAATTAATTTCCTTATGTGAAAAATAGGTTGTGGATTTGCTTAAGCTGTCTTTAATTTCTCAAACTCCGCTGTCTGATCTCCTACTCAATACTACAACACACAAAGATTGCTAGATTAATAAAATCTGAAGCAAGCAACGCCTAAAGCCAAAATGATGATATTGAAAGTAATGTTTCAAAAATCAACCAACAAGTTGCTGTTTGCTCAGGCAAAGGACGATTTTGTTTATTTTGTTGGATCTAATGTAGATTTGTGTCACCCAACTGAGTTCTATTTTGTTTATTCTGTTGGATCTAATGTAGATTTGTGTATTGAATTATTTAACTTGATGTTCTTCATTTCTTTGGAATGAATTTTGTTATTAGTAATGAATTAATGCAATTTTGATCGGGTCGGATCCCGATCACAAATAAATTTTTTTTTTTTAATTTTTGGTACTTACCGACGGAATATTCCGTCGGTTTAGCGTCGGTAATGCTGACGGACGGGCCGACGGAATATAATTTTTAAAAATTTTTTTTTTTGTACGTACCGACGGAAAATTCCGTCGGTTTAGCGTCAGTAAATTAAAAGAATAAATTTTATGTTCAAAATATACCGACGGCTCTACCGACGGATATACCGACGAAATCTTGACCTGGTTTGAAAACGGGTTGGTTTGACTGCCGACGGAATTGAATCCGTCGGTACTGGCGACCCGGTTCGAAAACGGGTTGGTTTGAATCCGTCGGGAATCCGTCGGTATATACCGACGGAAGCATATTTTCCGTCGGTAACCTATACCGACCAATCCATCGACGACGGATGAAATCCGTCGGTAAATCCGTCGGCAAGAGCCAATACCGACTGAATATCCGTCGGTATTTCCGTCGGTAAAAACCTCTTTTTTGTAGTGTATGAGATAGAACTATCTCAAATTAGGTTGTAAGTGTTGGATTAGATGCTTAGATGATCAATATGGAAGTAGAGGTCGGTTTTGAAGCTGAAATGTCAAGTTAGTTGGCGAGGTTAAGTAATTAGGGTTAGTTATATAACTAAGTCAGATATATTGTGCATTTTTTTGGTATAGATTTTGCAAAGTCATAACTTGAGTTTGTCTTGAAATTTTTGTGATGTTTGTTGCAACTTGCAACTGAAAGCTCTAGCGTGTTGTGTTGTTAAATGTTATTGGAGTTCATATGATTAAAA
The DNA here is from genome assembly GCA_963675135.1 of Galeopsis tetrahit. Classification (NCBI taxonomy): domain Eukaryota; kingdom Viridiplantae; phylum Streptophyta; class Magnoliopsida; order Lamiales; family Lamiaceae; genus Galeopsis; species Galeopsis tetrahit. Next base: position 77,139,458 of record OY776123.1, read on the forward strand.
ACAAATTTTCGTATATTTTGGTTTATCCTTTTTAGTGTATGATAGATTTGTTTATGTTGTAACTTTTGAAAAACTCTTATAATCATTCGATAACATCATCAATAAAAGATTTAAGGGCTCTACAGTGGATGTAGATCATGTTTTTATCAAACCACTAAAAATTTGATGTGTTCTTTACTTTCTATGAAGAGTTTTGTTAAGAGTGTGATTTTTTTTCACTTTGATCGTATTGAGAGATTTTTAAAGAGTTTTGTGGTGCTTATAGCTCTAAAATCTTAATAAATTATAGTATTATACTTAATGGTGGGTTTCAAAAATGAATTATGTTTGACTCTATAATTTTAGTTTTTTTTTTTTGAATAATATTTTAGATTTCAGTAAAAATATATGATAATTTAAATTTTATGTATAAGTTAAAAGATAATGTTGATAATATTTGGGCCAAAATTAAATGAAATGAAAGTTGGGTTCTTGAGCCCAATTAGTTTTTTCTTGTCATCTGACAAAGTGGGATAGCTCAAGTGGTTAGAGCACCACTACCTAGGGGAATAGGTCCTGGGTTCGAGTCATGGGGAGGGGGAAAAGGGATGGGTATTTAACTTGTAATCAAAAAAAAAAAAAACCAAATCCGGAAATGATAAGCCCATTTCATAACCGGGTCGGAATCTGCCCCGGAATCTCATCACCAATGCTTCCTCCGCGTCTGTCCTGTTCGAGATTCTTGAACAAATTAATATGGAAAATAAAAAATAAAATAAAAAAAAAGAGTTTCTTCAGGACTTCAACGTTAATCACACTCCAAAACTGAAGATTCTCTCTTAAAATAACGATTTCAGTTCCAGTTTTTGTCATATTTCTTGAATCAAAAAGCTTAAGCTGTGTATCAACTCCAAATCATCCACTTCCTCTTTGGCAGGCCCTCCTCTTTCCTCCGGTAATTAACTACTACACCTGAATTCGTTCAATTTTTAATAATTCATATCGTGATCAATTGGGGGTAATTTCTGTTCTCAACCATCGCAGGAATTAGAGGGTACTGCGACTCTCGGATCCGATCTGGTTTGGGGAAATGGGAATTGTTTTTACGCGGCTATTTTCGTCCTTGTTTGGAAACAAGGAAGCTCGGATTCTAGTTCTGGGCCTTGACAATGCCGGAAAAACCACCATCCTTTGTATGAATTCCACCTTTCATCCTTCTTTGCAATTCCGATTTATTTGATATTTTAACCTTTTCTTTTTTTGCAGATCGACTTCAGATGGGTGAAGTAGTGTCTACTATTCCAAGTAAATTGCTTACCACTTTTTCAATATATAATGAGTCTGTGATTATGGGAGTGTTGTGTCATAATTGAATATCTGTTAATCATGTCATATGCTGCCACAATTGGATAATGTTCTTGCTGAAGTTCTTTCCTGGGCTCAAATTGTTTAGATAGCAGTTGAGGTGGTGTCTTGATTTGATAAATTTGCTTTAACCGATAGGAGGTTGATAGATTAGTTGAGATGCTAAGCATAGGTGTTTAGAAGCCACCATGGAGGAGTCTATTGATTTTCGTATTCATCTTGATCCTTAACTCATTTATTTATTCTTGAATTGCAGCAATTGGGTTCAATGTGGAAACAGTGCAGTATAACAACATAAAGTTCCAAGTCTGGGATCTAGGTAAATTTATCTGCACCGGGTGTATTTTCTAATTTCTTTAGCATGAGGCATTTGTGCTATTTGACATGGATATGTAATGTTTCTGTCTTTCTGATAATTAGAGAACGTGAGAAGGTTCTCATTTTATTTGGGACTAGATTCATGAGTAATGAGTTGTAACTGAGTTTACAAAATTCGAAAATAACAGTTCATTGTTGCCTATAGGTTAAATGTGTTAGCTACCTGGGAACAATGAGACAGAGTATTAATTTGAGAAATTTTAACTTGTGGAAACTGGAAAGTTAAATTTGTACTCTGCTTGGATTACCTACTCATTTGTTGTAACTGGGATGACAAAAGCCACAGCTGTGTTGTCTATGGGTCGAATGTATTAGGAACAATGGTCAATGAGACATTAAATTTAACATAATGGAAAGAGAAATCAGTAGCCTGGGTTGGATTACATATTCATTTGTTATTGTTGGGATAACTAAATTAAATTTAGAAAAAAATGACTCTTCATTGTCTATAGGTGAAATGTGTTAGAAGAAATGATACAAGGTATACAAATGAGAAACTTGAACATATAACTACTATAAACGTAGCCTTTATCCCACTAAATCGTGCCAGCTATAAATACTAACATATGCAAAAGGAAGTTAGTAGTGTGGGTTGCACTCCTTATTGAAGCTTTGTTGATTGAATCTAACTCCAACGTTTCTTTGCTTATGTCAGGAGGGCAGACTAGTATCAGGTAACTTGTTTTGCCTCTCTCCTTTGCAAATTTTGTCTTGATTATCAAAATACCGACCATATTTGGAACATTACAGCTTTACAGGGGCCTGTGCTTACAAGTTGTGACTCCCATGATACCTTTTTTTTAAAATTATACATACAGAGTCGTGATTACTCAGGATTTCAGGTCGTAACTCTTCAAATCATTATCCTATTTCATGAAAAATAAGTGGCTCCCAGTTTTTATTTTGTATTTTTTTTAAACATGAGTTTACTTGACAAGTTGCAGCCTGGTAGTGGCAGAGGATTCCCCACCCCCTACCCCTTGTAATTTCTTTTTGCTTTTAACTTGGGAGTCACAACTCACCCTAAAGCTGTAACCTTCCATATTTACACTTTTGGTGGGCACATTGACTTTTTTTCTAAAAAATATTTTGTTATTTTTCTCTTTGATTATATCTCATGCAGTCTCTGTTCAAGGATGACATCCTGCGCTAAAATTATTGGTTTTGCTAATTAGGCCATACTGGAGGTGCTACTTCCCCAACACTCAAGCCATAATATATGTTGTTGATTCGAGTGATACCGATAGGCTGGTGGTTGCCAAAGAAGAATTTCATGCAATATTGGAGGTGCTCTTACTTAAATAAATTTATATTGCGTTATTTCTTATGAGGTACTATTACTTTAATGAAATGAATTAGTCAAAATTGGTAAATAGATGTTTGCAGTTAAGAAATTCTCTTTTAATACTACCATTGCAATTTACTAGAAGTTGAGGAGTCAAGAAACGAGCATGATGCACATGTTAAGCAATTTCCTATTTTTAATTTGATCTCAAAATTGCAGAAACTCTCCTTCACTGTTTATTCTGTTTTCCCTTTCTTTCCCCATCTTGCAACATCAAATTTATCACTGTGATAGTTTGCGTTTAAATTCTCTTTTTTCTTTTTTAAATATGTCACTTAAGCAAATAGGAAAACAGCCTGATTGTTCATGCGCCAGATTATGATCATAGCTCACTTTTTAGTCCTCTTTCCTTTTTTCCCCCTTTTCTTTAAAAGTTGCTATGAGTTGTTAAAATCATGTACTTAACTTAATTTTTGCAATCTTTAAAAGCTTGAATGGATAGTCTATATCAAGACTACTGAAGAAATCAATATTATAATCCATTTAGGATAGTTCACTTATAACCTCCAGATTTGCTTTCTCATCGGATAACAAATCCTGCAAATTTCCGTCTCTGCATTGCTCTCAATTTCCCGTATGTGCATTGATTCCTCTCTCAATCTTTATCCTTACCCAAGATAGTAATCATAAAATGCCATATTCTGCATCACAGAAGCTAATTGACATTGTAAGAGACGGCAAGTGGTATCTGGCCATCCTGGTTACACTAGAACATCAGTTCTTATATGAAAGCAATTAGAAACTGAATTCTGTTCCATGTAGTTTATTGGTTGAAACTGAAAATATATGTTTTTATGAATATATATGTTTAATTTGTTTAGAATATAGACATATCTCTCTTCAAAAGCTTGTAGATAAAGTAAACAAACAAACCAAGCCTTTGATCCCAAACAATTGGGGATGGAGTAGGCTGCATGAACCAATAATAGAATCATGTTGAGTCGTGTGCATGGATTAATCTTCTCCACGCGCTTCTCTCTTTAAGTAGATCTTCATTAAGTCTCTTAGTCTCCAAATCTAAGTTTGTAGATAAACTATACTCCCTCCGTCCACATAAAGTGTGCATGCTTTCCTTTTTGGGTTGTCCACATAAGTGTGCATGTTTCATTTTTTGGAAATTATACCCCACCACACTTACTTTTATCTCCTCTCTACTTTATCTACTTCATTCTTTACTTTATCTACTTTATACATAAACAAACAATATTCCTTAAACCTGTGCAAAAATAAACAAGCACAGTATACGTGGACGGAGGGAGTATTATTTTCCTTCTTCCACATTCTAGATTGATGTGGATTTTTGTAGGGTTTGTAATTCGTTATTTTTGGTTACTGGGCATGACTGTTATTCAGAAGATATAACGAATTCTATTTCTTTTCCTGGGGGCCAGCTAAAAGAGACGGTTCATTTATTATCACAGCTGCAAGCTTCAGATATATATGTTTAATTATATTAACCTTTATTTGCAATGTTATGGCCTATTGTCAGGAGGAAGAGCTCAGAGGTGCTGTTGTCCTCTTATATGCAAATAAACAGGTTTGCCCAACTGGCCATTACTTGCGTTGTTGGAGTTTTGAATTACCTTTTTGATTTTGTGCTGCCTGGTTTACAGGATCTACCTGGGGCACTTGATGATGCTGCAATAACCGAGGCCTTGGAATTGCACAAAATCAAGAACCGCCAATGGGCTATTTTCAAAACTTCTGCTATAAAAGGAGAAGGACTTTTTGAGGGCTTGGACTGGTAAGCTATATTAACTTTTTCCATGTGATAATTGCAAAATCAGTATGGCTTGACTTCTTGAAGGCAAAATAACTTTATGTTCCGAGTCTATCTATAATCTATTGCAATTTTATTCATCATACCCTTTTAGGTTACTATCTTAATCATCCATGATTACAAATAAAATGGTCAAAAATTCAGAGGGACTTATAGTTTGTCTTGAGGAACAGAACATACATTTAACATTCTGTGAATTCAAATAAAATGTCATTATCTTGTACTCTGTTTGATGTGATTCTACAGCACACTTATGGCCCATTTGTTATCAAAATATAAGCTCTGTAATTTCATTCTTGTATCCTGATTTGATTGTTGAACCATCTGCTAATCTCTTGACAATGAACAGGCTGAGTAATACACTTAAATCTGGGGGAGGCTAATGACAATGAGACGATTGATTCAAGAAAAGTCTGGGACTTTAAGTGGTGTGGTTTCAGTCGAGATTTGAGATATGAGTAAGATGACCATCTAGGGGCAAATAGTGAATAGTAATATATGGTGGGTTTTTACCGCGTGCACATCGTATTCATTCCAGATATCTTATACCTTTTGTTTACCTTCTTATTGATAGCTCTCTTGCAGAATTTTATTTTTGGGTAAAGATATGATTTGGTGTTCTTCAATTCTATCTTCACATGACCATTGAACTAATTACATATACATTGTTAGTTGATTTTTTTTTCAAGCACATGTCTTCCCCCCCACCACACACACAGAGAAAGATGGGGAAACTATACTAAATATCTTTGGGTTTTCTTTAGATTAGGGAACTTGAATTTAAATGAGAATTTGAATTGAAATAAATTTCATCTTATTTTTCATAAAGCAAATAAATTTCAACTTCTTGTTCAAAATAAGCCATAAGGGCGGTGTGTTCAAATTCACAATAAGGTACTCATCAGAGCAATCAGTTGATTTGTCATTATTATGGATTTCAGATTCAGAATTCAAAATTTTAGTTTAAATACAATCTTAGGATATTTTGCAAGATGTAATTCGTTTATGGAGTTTGGAGGAACACAGGACCTAATGACTCGACTCTTCTCACCAAAAAAAAAAAGCTTCGCGTGAATAAGTTTATGAGAGATTATTTGATGATTAAATTAATCAAAATAAATTTAATAGTGGAGTATTATTTTATCTAATAACAAATTTGATGGAGAATGAAGCTGCAATCGAAGAGTCATTTCTAATTTTCTGCAACATATTTATTTAGTCAAATTAATCCATTTAAATCCTTTTAAACCCATTTAATTTATGTCATTTAATTGTTTTGACTACTACTTTGTAAAATCCTTTAAATAGGATATGTGGCAGTGTGAAATGGGAATTCAGAAATTAAATAAAAATTCTGAAGGCTTTATCCTTAATCGTTGTTGTGTTTATTTCGGATATTTCGTTATCGAAATCAACGGTTCTCACTTCATTTTACCCTTAATTGATATTGTGCTTGTCCGGATATTTCTTTAAGAAATTAACGGAGTTCTCACTTCAATTGAGACGCTTCCCTGCATCAGTTGGTAATCAGAGATCAGGTACGATTCTTGATGATGGTACCAATTTTCAATGAATATTTTGATGAAAATTGTGGTTATGATGGACCACCAATTTTCGATGAATATGTTGATGAAGATTGTAGTTATGATGGACCACCAATTTTCGATGAATATGTTGATGAAGATTGTGGTTATGATGGACCGCCAATTTTCGATAAATATTTTGATGAAGATTGTAGTTATGATGGACCACCATTTTTTTATAAATATTCCGATGACATTTGTGGTTATGATATACCATCGAGTTTCAATGAGTTTGTCAGTATTTTAATTGATGATGTTGACGTTGGCAATAGTGGTCCCCCAATTTTCGACGATCAGAATGCAAATATTTTTATAATTGAGGATGTTCATCCCAATATTCTCGACTCAACGATGGGAGTTGAAAAAAACTATTTTGTGCCTTATGGTGATGGAAACCACACTACTCTTGCAACGGAAGGTCAAATTGTTATTATTTTGTGGCTAAAAGAGTATAAAGATGTTTCAGCTTGTCACCGTACATTTACAATGAAAATGAAGCTAGTTGCGATTCCGATTCGAGGGCGAATCGTTCCGAAGAGGGGAAGAATGATGGAGAATGAAGCTGATTTTCTGCAACATATTTATTTAGTCAAATTAATCCATTTGAATCCTTTCAAACCCATTTAATTTATGTCATTTAATTGTTTTGACTACTACTTTGTAAAATCCTTTAAATAGGATATGTGGCAGTGTGAAATGGGAATTCAGAAATTATATAAAAATTCTTAAGGCTTTATCCTTAATCGTTGTTGTGTTTATTTCGGATATTTCGTTATCGAAATCAACGGTTCTCACTTCATTTTACCCTTAATTGATATTGTGCTTGTCCGGATATTTCTTTAAGAAATCAACGGAGTTCTCACTTCAATTGAGACGCTTCTCAGAATTCAAAATTTTAGTTTAAATACAATCTTAGGATATTTTGCAAGATGTAATTCGTTTATGGAGTTTGGAGGAACACAGGACCTAATGACTCGACTCTTCTCACCAAAAAAAAAAAAAACTTCGCGTGAATAAGTTTATGAGAGATTATTTGATGATTAAATTAATCAAAATAAATTTAATAGTGGAGTATTATTTTATCTAATAACAAATTACTCTAAAAGATGTCATATCAAATCACAAGGCCGTGAACTCTTCTAATCAATCCTCGTAAAGAATTTAGAGGACAGCATGGTTCTGCTCTCAGACAAAAAACAAATAATATAAAGAATTGCGCACATTGTGTACGTGCACCAGTTTTATATAGGATTCTCTTTCCACGTTTTGAAATTTGCATCCATTGATTTAGATAAATGTATATTTAAATACGTACCATTTTTTTTTTTTTTTTGAGATTGTTTCACAAAAAAAAAAAAAAACACTTTTCAGCACTATCTTTTAAATTTATTAAGAGCATTAAAAAATTATTTCATTATATAACTTTTCTCAAAACATTCTTAATGTATTTTAAAATTAAAAAGCATTAGACGAAAAAGTATACAAAATGGGTGCATGTGAATATAATAATTGTAGGGGCCGGGGAACTATATTATTGATTGTACTACGCATTAAACAATTGCGCATACACTTCGCGTGCGTTGGATTTTATTTTGTTACGGTTTCAACCGTTCATTAGATCCAATAATAGTTTTCTAGTAATACAGTTTACGCGCGTGGATTTAATTTGTTTTTGTTAGTATATATGTTCTTGAGATATTTTTTTTCATATTTTTTTAATGATTAGTTACTGAAAACGTCCATTCACAGCTATATTTGAATATTAATTACTTACATATATAGAACAACAATATATACGAGCCTTGATTCATGTATAGTCCGATATAATTTTGAACCGTCGGTAAACCGACTCAAAAAGCTATTTGGCCCGCCATTATTTTTCTTCTTTAGACGTGTTAACATAGAACCCATGGATGATATGCTAATTATGGGTGGAAATTGGTTGAGCCAAATCAAGCTTCTTATTTAAATGTTCTAGTGTAATATATACTCCCTCCGGCCCGCAATTACGTTCACATTTTTTTTTTTTTGGACATTCCATTGTTTAAAATGTGTATATTCAACTCAAGTTAAGTGTGAGGAGTACACTATATATAGAGGCTACACATTCTAGAGCCTTCTATCTAACAAACTATTGTTAGGAATCTAACTACCTTTCTATATGTATGCTTTGTATGTATCTAAAGTTTGTGTGTATCTACAATATGCATTGCATGCATGAGTGTGTGTAAATATGGAGCATGCATAGCACGCATAGAGTTTTTGCATGCTTGCATGCTTTCTGTTGCTTCTCTTCAACATGCCCCGGAAGAAACCAAGCCATGATGACCTATGATAGTTTGAACCAGCCTAGAAGATGATTGAAACGAGCTGGAGCCACTGGTTTGGTGAGAAGATCAACTGGTTGGTCTTCGGATCCAACAAATCGAACATCAAGCATTCCATTTTGCACCTTTTCCCTAATGAAATGTACATCCACCTCAATGTGTTTGGTACGAGAGTGAAATGCTGGGCTGAAAGCTAAGGTAATTGCCCCTTGATTGTCACACCATAAGATGCTTGGAGTAGTGATGGGAATGTGAAGTTCTTTACATAAGCTAGCAATCCAAATGAGATCAGTTGTAGCAAGAGCAAGGGCCCTATATTCTGCTTCTGTGCTGCTTTTAGCCACAACTGACTGTTTGCGCGAGCTCCAAGACACAAGATTCTGTCCAAGGGTAATGCAGAAGCCTGAGGTGCTCCTTCTGTCATCAATGCTTGAAGCATAATCAGCATCCACAAATCCTTGCAACCTGAAATCAGAAATAGGAGAAAAAGAGATGCCATGAGTTAAGGAGCCTTTGATGTATCTAAGAACTCTCTTACAAGCTTTCCAGTGATTTTGAGATGGATTTTGCAAAAACTGAGAGAGTTTATTGACACTGAAGGCTATGTCTGGTCTGGTTAGGGTAAGGTATTGTAGAGCTCCAATGATGCTTCTGTATAGAGTGGGATTCTCAAATGGAGGGCTGTCTGAGAGAGAGAGTTTGGATGAAGGGCAGATTGGAGTAGGACAAGGCTTTGAATCTGTTAAGTGAGCTTTGGAGATGATGTCTTTTGCATATTTGGACTGAGTGAGCTTGATGAGAGATGGGGTGGAATAGGCTTCAATGCCTAGGAAATAGTTGACCTCTCCCAAGTGTTTGAGGGAGAATTGAGTATGTAGAGCATGGATAAGTTGTTGCACCAGCTTTGTATCATCACCAGTAATCAAGATATCATCTACATATACCAGCAAGAGGGTCATTTTGCCTTGATCAACTCTGTGAAACAAGCAATGATCAGAAGTGGAGTGTATGAAGCCCTGCTGAACCAAGAATTCCTTGAGGGTGTCATACTAAGCCTTGGGAGCCTGCTTTAGTCCATAGAGAGCCTTTCTTAGTTTGCACACATAGTTGGGGTGCTCAGGGTGAACAAAGCCTTCTGGTTGTGCAATGTATACAGTTTCATGGAGCATCCCTTTAAGAAAAGCATTATTGATATCAACTTGTTGTATAGGCCATCCTTTTGTGACAGCTAGAGTGAACACAATTCGAAGGGTAACTGGTTTGATAACTGGGCTGAAGGTACTAAAGTAATCAACACCAGCCTGCTGCTGAAAGCCCCTTGCAACCAATCTAGCTTTGTATCTCTCAATGGAACCATCTTTGTTATACTTGACCCTGAAGAGCCACTTAGTGGTGATGGGGTGAATATCTGAAGAAGGGGGAACAAGTTTCCAAGTACCATTCTGAATCAAGGCATCATACTCAAGTTGCATAGCCTTTTTCTAATCAGAACTCTTGCTTGCCTCAGTGACAGAAGTTGGTTCAGGAATAATTGTGGTGGAGATAAGAGCTCTAGGTTTGTGGATACCAGATTTGGCCCTGGTTTGCATAGGGTGAGTATTCTGAGTAGGGAGGACTGAGGGAGATGCAATGATTGGAGCTGGAGGAGGTGATGAGGAGGTGGAGGGTAATGTAGGAGGAAACATGTATCTTGATGAGCTAGAAGAGGCATGAGAGATGTTCTGATGGGGTGAGTTAGATGCTGTAGATAATGAATTGAGATTATCTGGAGACAGTGGAGAAGAAGGAGTGAGTTGAGGTATAGTTTGAGTGTTTAGAGGAGGGAGACAAGGCACTGGAATTTGAGTAGAGAGGAGTGGAGGATTTGAAACATCCATAATAACTTTCACACCTTTAAAATGAAAAACTCTCTATAAACTTCACCCTCACAATATCATTAATTTTACAAAAATGTCATTATTTTTTCTCCATATATATACACAAAAGTCGATTCATTTCTTTATTTTATACATAAAATTTTACAAAATTATTCCTCAAAACTCTACTCATTATTACACTTTCTTAATATGGGTGTCCATCTATATATGAAAGTAATACCGGAACGGAAAGAGTATTAGTAATTGTTAGATTCAAACCTAACCTGCTATTTGTGATAAACTTTTTATTAGATCACAATTCGAATTTTTCTAATAAACAATGAAAGTTTGTTTAAATAAATGAACTATTACTTATTTATATAATTTTTACTCATATAAAAAATAAAATATTTTATATTGAATAATACAAATATATTTACGCACATAGTTAAAAGAGTCCACATGTTGGGTTTAAAAAACTTTTGTAAAAGTCCAGATCGAGCCAAACTGAGTTTTACAAGGACGGGTCGTAGACAAGGACGGAACCACATACTGTACATGTTGGGGTGGCCCTGGCCCCTCCCAGATATTTTCTTTTTTTCACTATTATATGGAGTATGTATTATACTATGACGTGTTAGTCTTGGACATATTACAAAATACAATAATATACTCCGTATTAATTAGGCATATTCCTTAATTATTACATGAAATAAAATGGAAGATGAGCTTCTATTAAAAAATTGTCTATTAGTGTATAGTGAAACGTAAACTAACAAAACGTATAGTCTCAACTGTAGATAATTTTCGTGATATGCATTAATTAAGTTCTAATAATTTAAGGACATACTTATGAATTTTAATATATTTAACAGTGAATATTGATATATCTTGATGCAAATATGAAATATTTAAATTTTAGAATCGAAAATTATGTTGAATTGTATTACACTATTAGATTGGACCCCCTTCACATAAAATTATGGGTTCGTCCCTGGTTGTAGACCCTTGTTGAGGAGTCTAGCCCTGTTCCCACACATAATGTTAATAAAATGCTGACAAATAATAAAAAAAATCAATTTTTTTTTTAAATTTCAAAATATACCAATGAAACAAAATGCACGTTTAAAATACAATAAGAAACAAATGATCTGGACCTGCTTTGAAGATGTCGTTGGAAATTTTCATGATTGAACTAAGATTATACTAAGTTAGAGGACCATATAAAGTGACTGATGAGTTTATGTTTCAAAAAAGAAAAAAAGAGTTTGATAAGTTTATGCAGATGAAAACCCATGATGCATGCATGGTTCTAATTGAACTACATCTGATTCAGCAAACGTTTCTTGTGACCATGCCAGTTTGTATATTATCAAATCGTACATTAATTCTAGCTACTTAATAATATAAGAAAATATTTTATATATATAATTAAATTTTATACGTTAAACTAAAAAAATTAAATATTGATTCAAAGAAGATAAGATTCTAGCTGCATTCCGACAAGAGAATAATACATTCGACCGAAGAAGCATGGTAGGCATACAGTTGAACGTGCTAATTATGTTTCAAAGGAGAAGTATGATTCAAATTAAATAGTTGGCAAGGGACCTAACCGGGACCGATAGTGGACAGTAGGATTGATCCCCAAATTAGTCGGTTTTTAAGTCAGATATCGAGACTTGAAATGTTGTACGGAGAAAGTATTATTGATCCAGCAATTATTTCAGTACTAGTCCTCAAATATTCCAAAATTAGATTTAGAGCCCATCAATAAGAATGTAAATATGTATCATAGTTCTTATATATTCCTAGTATGAGTGAAGAATTTGAAGCAAACGAGTCTTAGTTTTCTTTTTCAATATATATAAAATAAAAGGATCCAAGATTTGAAGCAATGGGTTCGTTTGGGAGGAATAATGGCTTCTCATTGCTCCATTCTCATGACACCGCCACTACTCTCCCAATCCAAACACAAAAGGTCATTATTAATTTGATTTGATATATATTTTGTAAAATTTCAATCTTGGCTTTCACTGAATTAAGCTAGTATTATATAATGTTGAGCTTGTTTAAAATCTTGTAACATAATAACAAGTTCAAATTTTTTGAAATTCCATTTACACTCCTACTTTTCCATTTAATTTTGCAGTTTTCAGTGATATCAGCAATTCAACATGACACGAGTGAGAGGAAAGACATTGTTGTGAAAAGGGAGAGAAATCAAAGGAGTCTAAAATTTAGTGGAGAAAAGCCACTAACTCCTATACTGGATACTATAAATCATCCTCTGCACACTAAACATCTTTCCCTTGAGGTAACTCTCTATTTTCTCATCCTTTTTTTCCTATTTGCAATTTCATTTATGTTTCTAAACCTTAATAAAAATTTCATGTTATATAGAATCTGGCTCGTCTGGTGGATGAAGTAAGGGAAGAAATCGTGTACACGGTGTCGAAAAGTGGAGGGCATTTAAGTTCAAGCTTAGGTGTTGCAGAGCTTACAGTTGCACTTCATCACGTATTCGACTCTCCTCATGATAAAATCATATGGGACGTTGGTCACCAGGTATATAAATATCTTCTATAATGTTGTAAAATGGAACACAACATATAAGAATTACTATCAAATAAATATGTTACAGGCGTATGCCCACAAAATCTTAACTGGAAGAAGATCAAGAATGCATACAATTAGACAGACTTTCGGCCTTTCCGGATTTCCCAAAAGGGACGAAAGTGTACACGATGCCTTTGGAGCTGGTCACAGTTCTACAAGTATTTCTGCAGGTTTAGGTAACTAACTAACTAGCCCATTTTCTTCAACTATTCCATTTCGGATCTCTGAAGTTAAGCGTGCTAACTTTGTTGCATTTCCTTTATTTTTTTTACAAAGATTAATTTGATTTAATTGAAATCAGGAATGGCTGTAGCAAGGGACTTGTTAGGAAAGAAGAACCATGTAATATCAGTAATAGGAGATGGAGCAATGACAGCAGGACAAGCCTTTGAAGGACTCAACAACGCTGGCTTTTTCGAACCCAATCTCATCATCGTCTTGAACGACAACAACCAAGTTTCCTTACCCACTGCTACACTACACGGCCCTGCTCCTCCCGTCGGAGCTTTAAGCCAAGCCTTGACACGCTTACGATCAGCAACTCCCCAACTTAAAGTATAATAATTTCTTATTTAAGATCATAACAAATACTACCATCTTATTTCATACTAAAATTTATGCTTTTGATGGACAGGACGACATTGGTGGAAGCGGAAAGGCAAGTCTTTTTGAGGAACTTGGTATTTATTACATTGGCCCCGTAGATGGCCACAGTATCGAAGATCTCATTTACGTATTCGAGAATGTTAAGGAGATGGAGGCGGCAGGGCCTGTGCTGATCCACATTGTAACAGAAAAGGGGAAAGGGTACCCTCCAGCAGAAGCTGCTTCGGATAAGATGCATGGTATTATTGCGTTTGTAATTTTAATGTATGTTTCAGACAAATATATATGAAGTAATTTGTGCTTGCAGGTGTGGTGAAGTTTGATGTTAGGACTGGGAAACAGATGAAGAGTAAATCGGAGACGAAATCGTATACTGAATACTTTGCCGAGGCTTTAATAGCTGAAGCAGAGGAGGATGATAAGATTGTAGCTGTTCATGCTGCTATGGGAGGTGGGACTGGCCTTAACATTTTCGAGAAACGATTTCCCAATCGATGTTTTGACGTTGGGATCGCGGAGCAACATGCTGTCACCTTCGCTGCTGGTCTTGCAACCGAAGGTGTCAAGCCTTTTTGTGCCATCTACTCGTCTTTTCTACAGAGAGGCTATGATCAGGTAATGATTATAGGCCTGTTTTCCAACTCAATATAATGCTCCAGAATCACTTATTTTCAAAGCTTGCAGGTGGTTCATGATGTGGACCTTCAGAAGCTCCCTGTGAGGTTCATCATGGACCGGGCTGGGCTCGTTGGAGCAGATGGTCCGACCCACTGTGGAGCATTTGATACTACATTCATGGCTTGTTTGCCTAATATGGTGGTGATGGCGCCATCCAACGAGGCCGAGCTTATGCACATGATTGCCACAGCTGCAGCGCTTGATGACCGGCCAAGTTGCCTCCGTTACCCCAGAGGAAATGGCGTTGGGGCGATTCTTCCACCAAACAACAAAGGAACTCCTATTGAGGTACATTAAGGCCTTTAACATCAAAGTTAAAACTACTTTTTTTTATTTCATTTGAGACTGAGTGTTTTGAACAGATTGGGAAAGGGAAGATTTTGAGGGAAGGAAGTAGAGTGGCTATTTTAGGATTTGGGACAATAGTACAAAACTGTTTAAAAGCTGCACGGATTCTTGAAGATCACGGTGTGGATGTAACGGTAGCTGATGCGCGATTCTGTAAGCCTCTCGACGGAGATATGATCAAGAAGTTGGTTCAAGAGCATGAGGTTCTTATCACTGTTGAGGAAGGATCCATTGGAGGATTTAGCTCACATGTTTCTCATTTCTTATGCTTGAAAGGTTTGCTTGATGGGAATCTTAAGGTAACACTACTATCATATATGCCTTCAACACAATAAATCAATTCATATATCTGGATCTTTAACACATGTCGTCCTTTTATTATGTTATGAAGGGATGATCATTTTTTGACATTACACATGTCAATAAATCGAACACTAAAACTGACACCAATGATCTCATACCACAAAATAAGGCTCGTGGTAATGATTTTAATTTAAAATTTGTCTCGTGTTTTTTGAGTTGTAGTGGAGGGCGATGGTGCTTCCGGATAGGTACATTGAACATGGAGCTCAGAGTGATCAGATTGAAGAGGCTGGACTCAGCCCCAGGCATATTGCAGCAACTGTATTGTCAGTAATTGGTGAAGGCAAGGGTAGCCTTCGATTCTTGTAGATACTGTGTATTGTATTGGGTAATATATAATTCCTCCATCCATCAAAGTCATGAATTGGAAACTAGTTTCATGAGAACAACTTTTAAGAATAAAAAATTGTAAAGGTAATGTGGGTTATTGTGAATGGTATTGTGAGGTCGTTATGAATGAAATGATTGTTTGTTTATAAAGTTGAATAATTATTTAAGTAATTAAGTGATGGTTGAAAGGTAAAGATGAAGTGATGATTTAAAAAATATATATATATAGACAAATTTGATAGACCGACAAATAAGGTAAACAGAGACGATCCTAACATTCTTTTGACATCGGAAGGACAATAAAAAAATATGACCTCTTTGAACAAAATTAAATAAAATAAGCAACATGCATATATGCACAAATTAATATGGAATCAAAGTACAAAATAAACCATATAAAATGACTTCTTTTAATATTGAAAAGCAAATTTCATATGATTACTCATATAATATAATATTATATATATATATATATATATTTTTTTTTTTTTTTTAGGCGGTCACCTCTTTCAACCCATCTCAGGGTCACCTTTAAAGGCAAGTGAAGATAAATTTAATAGACAAAAAAATTATTAGTTTATAAGATCACAAAATATGTGAAAATTGAATTGATTTTTATTCAATCTTGTATACGTGAATATATACATGAAGATACAAAAATATTAGTATAAGTGATAAGATCACAAACTATGTGTAATATACAAGGGTCTTTCTATGAAAAGGCAGGCTTCGCCCTATCTTATAAAAGACAATACTTGAAATACTCTAATCTAACGGATGAAATTTATTTTATATGATTGCACTTCGCACTAATGCGTTTGCTCTATGCAATATGCAATCGCACTGCATCGCCCTACTATTAAATTAAATTAATATATATAAAATGACGAAAATACCCTTTTTAATTTAAAATAAATAAAAAATATTTAATTATAAAATAACATTTTCACCCCTAATTTTAATTTTTTATTTATATTTTACCTGCACCTACTAATTTAATGAGTTCACCCCCAAATTATATTTCTACAACAGTTATCCGCACTCGCTCATTTTATGAGTTCACCCCCAAATCATATTTTTACAACGGTTATCTACACAGCTCATTTTATGAGTTCACTCCCAAATTATTTTTTTACTACAGTTATTTGCACCCGCTCATTTTATGAGTTCACCCCAAATCATATTTATACTACAGTTATCTACACCTGCTCATTTTATGAGTTCACCTTTAAATCATTTCTTTTTTACAACGATTATCTACACCCGCTCATTTTATGAGTTCACCCCCAAATTATTTTTTTACCACAATTATCTGCACCCGCTCATTTTTTGAGTTCACCCCCAAAGGTTTTTTTAAAAATAATTACATTAAATATATTATATTATCTTTTTATTAATTTACACAAAATATAATACCCTAATTTATACATTTACAATCTTCCAGTCGAGTCATTGCCGAGTTACCGTCGATTCACCACTAAATCACCCATATTTTTAGAAAAAAAATCGTAAAAACATAATTAAAAAATAAACTGAAAACGGAAAGAAATAAAGGAAAAGAAAAATTAAAAAGAAAAAAATTGAGATTTGTGGCTAATTTCGAAAGTTTTTTATTAATTATATTTTTACGATTCTTTTTTTAAATATGGGTGAGTTGGTGGTGAATCGACGGTAACTCGGCTGCATATTGTAAATATATAAATTAGAGTTTATTTTATTATATTTTGTGTAAATTAATAAAATGATAATATAGTTTTTTAAATGTGATTATTTTTTAAAAAATATTTTGGGGTGAACTCATAAAATGAGCGGGTGCAGATAATCGTGGTAAAACAATAATTTTGTGGTGAACTCATAAAATAAGCGGGTGTAGATAACCGTGGTAAAAAATGATTTGGGGGTGAACTTATAAAATGAACGAGTGCAGATAACCGTAATAAAAAATGATTTAGGGGTGAACTCATTAAATGAGCGAGTGCATATAATAATAGTAAAAAATAATTTGGAGGGTGAACTCATTAAATGAACGAGTGCAGATAAAATTAAAATTAATTGATGAATTAAAATTTAAAATTAAAATTAAAATTGAAGTATGCACCGTACATGCGAGTGCATACAAGTATTTGGCAAAAATCAAATGACTTTTGTGTAAATGATTTTTAACTCATTAATACGTTAATATGCTAATATTTAATTCATTTACATCCATCTTCGTGGCGGTGGAGGTGCCCCGCCAGTCAGATGTTTAAAGGAGGAGGTGGTGGTGGGTTTCACCATTTCAATTTGGGAAAAGGGCATTTTAGTAATTTTATATATTTTTTAAGGGCATTTTATAAGATTATGGGTAAAAAAAGAGGGCATTTTAGTAATTTTATATATTTTTTAATAAAAAATAAAAAATTAATTTAATTGCGAAAGACATTCGCTCATTGCGAAATTAAATGATGTGGCAACTTATTATTGGACGCCTTACATAAGACAGTGCGAACCTCCTGTCTCACCGTAGAAAAACCCAATATACAATTAATATAATTTAAAAAATACAAAAATAACTTATGTTGACTTGTCAAGATTATCTCTCGGGGGCGGACCCAAGTTATCCTTGAGGGGGGAACTTGGGAGGGGCCTTGGCCTCCCTCACTCCCGGCCCATTTTCTTGTATGGTATGCATACGTAGCTCAATTATAAAATGGGCGTGGTTATAGACACACACCAATGTATTGAGTACACCCACACGATGAGAACACATACACTGAGGTGAGGACACCCGCGTGAAAAATTCGAAAATACCCTTCTCCTTATTAAAACCAATCCTTTCCTTAATTAAAACTCAAAAGTACACCCACACATTACCTCACTCCCTCACCGCCGTCGCGCGCCTCCGCCTCGAAGAAGACGATCGACGCCGCCGCCTATTCGCTGGAGAAGGGCGCAGCCCACGCGGCCTCTAGCACGGTGCCGCCGCCCGTTCGCGTCGGCTTGAGCACCCCCTCCGCCGCCGCCCGCCTGTTCGCACCGTGCTCCGTCGCGTCCACCGACTCTCCGCGCACGCTACCGACTCGCCCAGCCACGACCGCCTCCCTCTCCCGCCTCTTCGACCAGCCGCGATCGCCTCGCCTCTCTCGTACTCAGGCCGACGCCTTCGCCGCTCGCTCGCGCGCACTCAGGCCGCCGCCTCCACCGCCGTTCGCAAGGTAAGTTTAGGGTTTAGGTTTGTACAGACCTGTTTTTTATTTTTAGGTTTTTAGGATTTTACAGATCAAAAACAAAAAAAAAAAATCGATTTTTTTTGTGTTTTGTGTAATGTGTTAGGTTTTTTGAAATTTTACAGATTTAAATGCATTAGTGTCATTGATTAGAAAAAAAAGGGTATGTTTATGGGTTAAAAACTGAAAATGTTAAGGAATTTGTGTTTGTTCATTGATATTTTTCGAACAATTGGACGTTGTTCATAAATTAATATGGGTTTGTTTAGGACAAATTTTCGAACAATTTGATTTTACAGGCATAAAATTTTCGAACACTTTTTTTTCGAACACCGTTGATTTGTTCGAAGTGGAATGATTCTTAGAAAATGAAATGGGTGGGTGTACTCATCCTCATATTTTTTTTTAAAAATTGTACAGGGTATATTAGACATTTTACATGTCTTTGAGAATAAAAAATTTATCAGGTGGGTGTGCTCAATAGGTTGGTGTGTGTGTATAACCGCGCCCTTATAAAATACAAGTTTTACTATTTTCAACGTAAAGTAGGAGTATTTGTCTTTTCATAATTAGTTCGGTTACTTTTCACGAGTCTTTCTATATTGTTTTATATTCAATACTTGTCTCATTTTCTTTGTCCACCAAATGTAGTCCTATACACTTTATGGAAACCATCACCCCTCAAACATCATTTAATTACTCAATTTGCCATCAACTTTATTCACAAACAATCACTTTATTCACAATGGACCCCACAATACCTTATAATACTCTTACTTTATCTACATTTTTCTTAAAATTTGTGTCCATCCACCATGTGACTACTTTTGGTGGATGGAGGGAGTATAACTTATACTCCGATAGTTTTTTTTTTGTTATATTTTTTTTTCAACGTAAGGAATATGGTTTTTAATGTTATCCTTTATTCATTTTGATGGATACTGTGATACTTATTACAAATAACAAATATATATTATTAATTGAAATAATTATTTTTTATAATTTTATATTCGCTCTGTTCCAAAAATGTTTAAATATTAAAATGGATACACAAACTAAAAAAAAAAAAAGATAGATTGAGTGGAGTGGAGTGTTGAGAAATAATTTTATAAATGTTTATTAATAAGTTAGTTGAATTGAGTGTAAAAGTAATACTAGTATTTTGTGTAAATATTTGAATATTGTGATTTGTGAGAGTGAAATTTATGTAGAAGTTTCATTTTCGGGATGTGCACATTGTAAGGCGACAACTAAAATGAGTGTGTAAAAAAATGTAAAGCGGAGGGAATACTAAAATTAGCCACTACTTAATTTTTGGTCCCCTCCCTATTTAATCCCGGGTCCGCCCCTAATCTCTAGAATCTTCCTTTATACACCTCCACAAAATGGACGTTCCATAGGCAATGAATGTTTTGGAACGAAGTAGCTCGAAGTGTAATCGCAGAAATGGCTTGGTTAGCAGGCTCGTCATTGGTCAATAATGCTGAGATAAGAAACCGATAGTAGTCCCTTAGTCGACAGGTCCCTAACGAAATGCATGTCTATTGCAATGTGTTTCATCCTAAAATATTGAATCAATGTAGGGCAAGTCGTATTGTGCTCATTGGTTCAATATAGTTACTCCTGGTTTAGATTTTTAAAATTTTGTTGGATGGACCAGAATTTATGCCATTGTGCAGTACATTATTTTATATCACATAGTTTATGATAATCCCTAATGTTAAACTGACTCTATTTTATTAGGATCATGTATACAGGTCATGATTAATATTTTACGGTCAATTCAAGATTCGAATTCATAATATGAATTCTACTCTTTTAACAAAATCGGGCAGGAGATGATCTTATACTCATTTACTATTTTATACAGTATAATTCATATAACTCAATGATATTTATTAAAATAAAATTAGCTAACACAAATTGAATAATATATCATTAGATCTTGTCATACAAAACTCAATTAATCATTTTCGTTTTCATAAATATTCTATATTTCGGTGAAATATTCCACAAACTGGTGGTGGGTAATTATTTAACTGGGCCAATATCAATAGCTAAGCCCGTTGGACACATAAGTAGCATCTATGGACTTAATTCATAGGTTGAGAAAATATATTTTTAAGCCCACGGCTAAATGCACCCTTCTTTTTAGTCTTCACCCCTACCTACAGTTGAGTTCACTCTCCTTTTGTTTTTTAAAACTATCCTCCCCTCATAAACCCTTTCTCCATTTTCTTCTTCAGCCTCCCTTCTCAACTTCCTTTCCCCACTGCTCCATCCGTTTCCATTACCCGTCGCCGCCCTCATTGCGGCCCACAGCCTCGCTGCCTCCATCCGTGCCGCTTCACTCCTAGCCCTGTCGCTAGCTGCCGTGAATCCGTGATATACAATTTAAATGACACAACGAATTCATGCTCTTTTTGAGCAAATAATATATGAACTGTGTATACGTAAAGTGTGTTAGTTTATTTCTTTTGCACATGTTTAAAAAATATTATTTATTTATAAATAAAATATTGATGAAATTAATAAAATAAGTGTGATAAAATGTTTTTTTTTTAAAAAAAAAAGCAATGTGGTTGGAAAGAGTAATAAAATAGAGAAAAGTGTAACTCTGTATTTTATCTGTGACAGATAGATTAATTAAGGGTAAAGCATTGTATGGGAAAGAGAAAAGGATTGTATTTCTCGTGACCCCCGGCCCTCATGGATTGAATACCTTTACAAGTTGGAACAATATTTCTCCCCTGTCACATTAGAATGTTCATGAAACACTTGCTACCAAAATTCAGGTAGAATTAATATTTTAACGTGTAAATGTAAATATACTCATATTTATGCAATGACTAATTGTTAATATCCATAAAACATCCATAAGAAATATATTGTCTAGTGCAATATAAATTTGTATTCAAATAATGGTAGTATATGTATATAAATTATTAACGGAGAAAAACTCAAGAATAGTGATTTTTTTTTTTTAAATATCAGTCGATTAATAATTTTAATATAGATCAATATTTATTTGAAATTAATTCTATCCTACAGAAATACTATTATTATTGTCCTTCAAATATTTTTACAAAATTATGAGATTTTTGTTACTATGCCCCAACACCAACATCAAAAGGCCTTATCGCATGCATATGTATGGCTATAATTTATTGGCTTAATCTTACTTTGAAGAGACAGCCAGAAAACAACCCCAAATTATTAAACAGAATAAGACGAGATATGAAAACGTTTTCATTTTAACATGACCAAATTTGATATATATACATGCACTTGAAACACCCAACATTATAATCATGCTTATCTTGAATTAATGCAAGTTTATAACATGTACACGCACCATGTATATATATTGAGTTATTATAGACAAATTTAAAATAAAAAATAAAATTGAAATATCAAAATAAAGAATGAGAGATACTACTAGCTATAAAAGTTTAGTGGTTGATTTAAAATATATATTTAAAAAAAAAATTACGTTCGTTAATGACTTTTCTGCTATCTAAAATAAACGGATAGACTTGAAAAAGAAAAATGAAATAAAATAATGGGAAATAGTATGAGATAGTTGACAAAGCGGCACTCGCGAAAAGAATGATTTGAATAGATAGAAAAAGAATTTATAGAGGGAAATGGAGATTGGGGAGAATAATTGGAGTAAAAATTGACATGTTTCCATTTATAGATAAAAAGCAACTTTAATGTAATTATTAAATCTTATACAATATAAAAAAAATTGAAATTGTAATAGAAAAAAAGGAGTAATTTAAATAGGAGAAGTAGTCGGTAAATGTATAAAATTTTCAGAAAAAATTAGAAAATGAAATGGGACAATTTTACAGTGATACATAAGAGTGGGGGAGATTGTGAAATAAATATAAGTAAAATTTAACGGTAATTGAAATTTAAAATTTAAAATATGGAAGTTAAAATATAAAACTGAATAATTTAATTATTAAAAAAGATAGAATTTTAAAAAAATTAAAAAACTAAAAAGAAAGAGATTAGACGACATTAATACATAAGATTGTGGTGATTCAGAATTAGATATAAAGAGTGATTCCACTAATTTATGGAATAATCAAAATTTTATTTATATTAACAAACACTTCTATTCTAATGGGTTTGCCGGTTTGGGTATGGTTGTTCACGATGAGCACATGCATGGTAATATTTTGCAAGGGAGAACCATAGTTCGGAGGGATACAATTATACAATTGATTCCTCCTTTGAAAATTATATTTAGCCCAATTCACGAACACGAATTGTAATCAATTTCTTAGTTAATATTTTCACTAAATATTTATGGAATAATCAAAATTTCCTCTACATTACATGTTGTCATCAACCAATTAAAGAAATACTCCAGTACACATACTTTTTAAATGAATAAACCAAGAATGACATATGAACTACAGTATGTTTCTACAAACGACAAGCTCGTCAAAATTAATCGAAAAGCAACACATCAATAATAAAATAAAAAAACTGGAGTAGTATATTAGGATATTAATGTACTCTGTGATAATATATTCATACCACTACAAAATAATGGGAAAATGGGGGCGGAGAAGACATCGGATTTGCCCTCACTAATGATGAAGGCAACGGCAAAGGGGACGGCAGTGTGCTGATGCCAATATGCTCGATGCTATTTAAATGGCATCGGATTTGGGAAAACCGTTGCCTTTTGGCAAGGGCAGGTGGCCGTTACCTTTTGGTATCGGGGCCACAGCCGTTACCAACACCCACCCCCACCACTGGACCAACCATTTTTTGGAAATTCTGAACACCCACCCCCCAGCCCCCACCACTGGGCCAACCATTTTTCGGAAATTCTGAACACCCACCCCCACCACTGGGCCAACCATTTTTCGAAAATTCTGGCATTTTTCGCGAATTGCGGTGTTCGAACTCGGGACCTCCCGGTCTCGAAGGCTTTTGAGCGCCCCCTGTGTGCCGTTTAGGCTAGGAGCTTTAGTCGACATGTTGTGAATGCAATTAATATATATTCAATTTAATTTTAATTTTTAATTCTTTAATTCAATCCATTCTAACTTTAATTGTTGCTTATTAAATTATTTATCAAAGCATATCATAATTATTTCTAAATTATGTTTTTTAAATTAACTAAATTATGTTTTTCAAATTAAATAATTTAATTACGGTATCAATTCACACTATTTAAATTTATTCTAATTCTCAATTTACAACATTTAAATTCATTCTAATTTTTAATTTCACAACATTATAATTACATACAACATTGAATATAATTATTTTCACTTATACATTTAAATTTATTCTAATCACATCATTTAAATTCATTCTAATTTTCAATTCACAACATTAAATATATATAATTATTTTCACTTATCCATTTAAAAATATGAATTCACTTATCCATTTAATTAAAAATATTTTCATCTATTATAAAATTATTCTCTAGTTCATTTTCAATTAAAATAACATCATATCACAAACAACATTAATTATAATCATAATTAGCATGTTCACGTCAATTAAAATAACATCACACACAACATTAAAATAAAAATTAATCATCAACGTCAATGTAATATAATAACATCACACATAACAAAGTAATATAAAAATGTATCACTCCTCATCATCACCACCATCATCCTCAGTATCATCCCGATCCTCAACTTGACTACGATCATGAACGTTGTGCGACGCCCCCGACGGCCTCGGCGCCCCACCCATCCGACCCATCCCACCCATCATCGCTGCCATCTTCTCCTCAAAATGCTTGAGTAAGCGCTCCTCCTGATGCTGCATTTGTAGGAGTAAGCGCTGCTCTCTCTCTCCTCATTGACTCTCCGTTCTTTAGCAATAGCATGGTCAATGTCGGCCTGGGTGAATCGTCCATAAGCCGTACCACTTGACGTCTCGCTAGGACCGGAGGAGACCCGTCTGTTCTTGCCTACTTGTCCAAGGCCCCTAACACGTCCATGAGACCTGCCGACCTTCTTCAAGTACAGTTCAGACATGTCGGGTATAGGTGGGCCCTGGGAACCATCCTCTGAAGTAGGTTCATCTCACGGATCTCTTGTAGTATTATTGGTCAACTCCTCCTGTATCTGGTCCTATACGTGCACATTTAAAAGTGGGTTAATACATTTTCAAGTACAATTAAATATATATTTGTTATATAATGTAATATATATATATATATGTACACACTTACAAGTATATCACCCATATTGCCATAAGTGTATGTGTCGTTTTCGTAACGGTGGTAATATTCAACTATCTCCCAGTCGTATGCAGGGCGTCCCATCCTCTCCTCCTGTATTTTGAATCGAAGACATATACGTATAAATAAACTAAATAATTAACTAAAATTAATTATATATAATTGACCACAAATACTTACAATGCGCCGTGCGATCTCTGCTGCTCCACGAGCTCCGCCTTTATGAGTACCATGGCCAGTACCCGGACCTCCAGGCTCGGATAAGCGGTTCTTACGAGCCTGCTCGCTCTTCTTAATTGTTTCAGGATTGTTCCAGTGACGAATGATTCACGTGTTATGCAACACTAAAATAAACAACCGCAAGTGTACGGTGTCTATCGTAGCGTGATAAGCACGAGGTCGATCCCACAAGGAGGTTTAGCGTAAAAGTGTAGTTTGTTAACGTAGTTCTATTTAGTCGCGATCGATAAAGTGAAAGTGATGAATTACTCTAAGATTACCTACCAAAGTATCACAAATAAGTAATAAAGAGTAATGGAAATCGATCTACTAGCATGCGAATCAATAAAACGAAAGTAAAACGAATGAAGACTCAAAGAGAGAAGGTGGGTTCCAAGGCGATTGTAACACCTAGATATCCGTTTATGAATGTTAACTCGTTTAAATGGCCATTAAGGTTATCTCATATAGGGTGATCACACAAGAAGAATTAATCGATCTCTCGATACAACTAATCCAAAAGCGCATACAACATAGGCCGTATCTCTACATCAAAAACGTTACACCGCCTAAAATAGTTCCTAATATCATTCAAGTCCCTCTCCGATAATTAATCCTCTCTCGAGATCATAATAATACCGGGTTGCATGCTTGCATACGATTAAATGGAATAAATCTTTCAATATTATCTCAATTAACAATGAATTAAGCAAATTATCATGGCCAATAACAACATGCTTTACAATGGATAATTAAACATACAAATAAGAGAAAACACCAATTAAAGCAAGAAATTAATCATAAACTTCAATCCAAGTATTTACAATACCTTAGAATCACAAATGTTTAGCTAATAACTAGCATAATCAAATTACAAAATCCAAATGAAATAACTAAATAAAAAGAAAGAGAAAGCTTAGTCTAGAATGTGGTAGGGAATGGAATTTGCAAGTTATTGCATCCTCTCTTGCTTGATTTGATGAAGAATTGAGGAAGATATGGCCAAAACACCTCCAAGTATGTGTAACTATGTGTGGGAATTGAGGAATTTTGGGGGAGAATCTCTTGGATTTCAAGAAAGAGGGCTTATATAGTGTTGGGGTAGGGTTTGGATGCCAAAAATTGCAAGTTGGTCCCTCAAAAATGGAGAAAATGGCCAAAAACCCCCGAGAATAATGTCACCCGGCTGGGTGGGTTCCACCCGGGCATCCCACCCGGCCAAATTACGAACGTCTTGGAAATGTTGCCTTGCCCGGGTTGAATCCACCCGGCCGGGTGGGTTTCACCCGGGCTAAATGCGAACCTTTTGGAAAATGTGGCCTTGCCCGGGTTGAATCCACCCGGCCGGGTGGGTTTCACCCGGGCGAAATACGAAAGTCCCATATTTACATAGCTAGGCCGTGTTGAAGCTACTCGGCCTGGTCCATTCTACCCAGCCGGGTGATGTCTACCCGCCCGGGTCGATTATATCCGGGCATGCTTTTTCGTCTCTTCGTATCTCGAGCTTCCGAGCTCCGATTGACTCGATTCCTTTTTTCATTCCACTCCGTTTTTCGAGACGAATCCAACCGTGCACTTCTCTTCCTGATCCAGTAAAGTATGGTCGGTGTTTTGCTCCAAATTCCATCGTATTTCCTATAAAATCGACAAAACACAACATTTCTCTCATTTTGGCTCAAACAATCATAATCAATGCATAAATCAATGAAATCCACATCAAAATACGTTTCACATGTGCCTCGAAAACGTGTAAATTCCACCCGAATCAAACCCCCCAAACTTAAAATGTTGTTTGTCCTCAAACAACTAAGCACTTAAAGCAGTGAGGGTGGAATGATCACAATGGAATATTCAATGTAATTCAGACATGCAAAGTAAGATGTAATGATATCTCTTTCTCAAAGTGCATTTCTCAATGAAGGTCATAGGCTCATTATTGCAATTCACACTCATGGATCAAAGAATGCATAAACACACAACACATTATGAATGGGAAACATAATCCAAATGCTCAAGTCCTCTACTCACATGATGAAGTGTTTCTCTCAAACACACAAATAAATTGAGGATATTAATGCACTCATCAACCAAGTTATGCTATGCGATCACCATATGCTTGCCCAACTTCTACTTTTCACAACACTCAAATGCTCAACAATGTGATCAATAGAACTTAATCAAGGATGTAACATTGACTCTTTGGTTAAGGTAGGGTAAATTTGGATGAAGTAACTCATAAACTAGTGGAGAGCGAGAGATAAAGACGTATAGACAGATCTCAAAAACATCTCAAGATAAAGTTACAATTGCGCGGATTGCAACTCAAAAACTCTAACTTCCACAATTAATTTGTTCTCTTTTAAGCACATTCTACACCACAAAACCATTGAACACTTTTTTTCTTTTCAAGCTTTTGGGGCTCTTTGTCCCTCTTTTCTTTTCCCTTGATTTTCTTTTCATCTTTCTCTTTTTTTCTTTCATCTTCTCCAATTTCTCCTTTCACCAAAGATATTCATTTAAGCACATATTTTTCCACTTTGTCTTTTATCCCCCACTAAATATAGGAATCAAAGGCTCAAAAAGGCTAAGTGGTTAACATTGTAGTTTGCCAAGAAAATGAGGAATTAAGCTCAAGGGGCTAACTACGGGAGATTACTTCGGTTTTTGGGAAATTTTGGCTAAGTGACTCTTTTAGAACAAGATGGCCTATATCACATCACACCATCTCACACAATCATGCTTTCAAACAAGAACTTAGGCAAGTTCTAGAATCACTAGCAATAACCTAGTCCACTCTCAAATGAACTAAACCGGATTACATGTTCGATTTAAGGCTCAATTCTCACCGGTTTATTCAATAGAACTCTCACATTCATCAAATGTTCCCAAATAAAAACGCATCATGCATTCATGCTATCAAAGATCACAAATATGAACACAACATGATACTATACTCCAACACCAATCATGCATACATTCAAAGCAAATAGACATCACCACAACTACTCAACTATGGATTCCAATGATTATTCATGCTCACATTTCACCAAATTTCCACTACCCAACATATGATCAAAACCAACTTTAACAATATAAGCATGTGAAAGCCAAGTGTGCGCCGGTGCAAAATGTGACACAAGTAGAATGACGAACCGGTGCAAGGGTAACAACTAGTAGAAAAATAACTCCCCCAAACTTAGAAATTTACTATGTATAAATTCTAAGTTTGGGGCTACAAGTTGTTACCTCCCTCCTTGCACATCCAATGCTTCTTCAAAGATCACCATTGCAAAACTTGCTCCCCTTCTCCAAAGTTGGTTTTGCTTCCTCCTTCATTCTCCAAGATATGATGTCCATAGTACTCTTCATCCATACCTACAAAATAAACTAATCTATCAAAACCATCAAAGCAATAAAAACAAGAAAGCAATAAAACCTTGGGTTGCCTCCCAAGAAGCGCTATTTTTAACGTCCTACGCCGGACGGTTCTTCCTTGAGGGGAATATCAATTCACCCCATCATCCTCCTTGCTCTTAACCTTCTTGGCCCATGCAACCTTCTTAAACCCATTGAAACACCCACTAGCTAGCCCATCCGGCTCTTCAATCATATCATAAGAGGTTGATGCCTCATTCATCCCCAAGCTTGCACAAGTAGCTTTTCTTGATTTGGGGAAGTTTTTAAAGAAAACTCCCCCAAACTTGGCCTTCTTGCCCATCTTCAACTCATTCTCTTCCACTTGGGGGTCCTCTTTCACAACATTGACCTTGAGATCTTCTTCCACCTCCTCTTTCATTGGCATTGGAGGGTGATCTCCTCTAGAATACCCATACTCTCCATCCTCATCATTCCGGACTTTGATAGCTCTATAGATGTTGAACACGACTTTCTCATCGTTCACTTGAAGTTCTAACTCTCCTTTCTTTACATCAATGATAGCCCCACCGGTTGCCAAGAATGGCCTTCCCAAGATCAATGGAATATACTTATCTTCCTCCATATCCAACACCACAAAGTCCACCGGGAATATAAACTTATCAACCTTAACCAACACATCCTCCACTATACCCAAAGGGTATGTCACGGATCTATCCGCCAATATAAGACTCATTGTGGTTGGTGTAAGCTTTCCCAAACCAAGAGATTTGCATATAGACAAAGGCATGAGATTAATGCTCGCTCCCAAATCACACAAGGCTCGAAATGTACCTCCATCCCCGATGACACATGGTAAGGTGAAAGATCCGGGGTCTCTAAGTTTTTTAGGCAACTTGGCTTGAATAATCGAGCTACACTCCTCGGTCAAATGCACCGTTTCATACTCCACCATCTTCCTTTTGTTAGACATGATCCCTTTCAAGAATTTGGAGTAGTGGGGCATTTGCTCAAGTGCTTCGGCAAAGGGAATGTTAATATGGATCTTCTTGAACATTTCCACGAACTTGGCAAACTTGTGGTCCAAGCCCTTCTTCTTCAACCTTTGAGGGTATGGGAGAGGTACCACATTCTTGCCTTTGTCTTGAGGAGGGATTGCCTCCTCACTCTTCTTCTCCCCTTCTTTTTCTTCTTTCTCTTTCACTAGGCCATCTCTTTTGTCAACACCCTCGGGTGCCATTACCACTTCCTCCTCTAACGGCATCTTGGGCCCTTCGTAGCTTGTCCCACTTCTTAACCTTATGGCTTTGCATTGCTCCTTGGGATTTAGCTCCGTGTTAGAGGGGAATTGCCCCGTAACGTGTTGCTTTCCAATGATGTTAGCAAGTTGACCTATTTGCTTTTCCATAGCCTTCATGTGGGTGGTCACATCCTTGATCATCTCACCATGCTCATCAAGTCTTTGCCAAGTCTTGGTTGCATTATCCCTAATCTCTCTCATGAAGTTTTTGGTTTCCCCCATAAATGCTCCAAACATCTCTTCCAAGGAGGGCTTTGGTGAGGGGTCAATGATCATCTCATCCCTCACATTGAAGTTTGGTGGTGGTTGCATGGCATTCCTTGGGTTGGCATAGGAGAAGTTCTCATGTTGCCTCAAATTCGGATGATATTGGTTTGGATTGGAAGGACTCTCACGGGCTTGCCTATCGTTCCAACCTCTCTCTCTAAATTGCCTATCTCTTTGATTGTTCATGTAGTGGGCTTCTTCATATTGCTCGTCACGTGGCCCCACTAAAGCTTTAGCCGTCATAAGAGATATCAATTTGTCCACCTTGTTGGATAGTTTAGCACTCTCATCCAAATCTTGGGTTGAGGCAACCTTTCGGTTTTGTCTTCTCTCGGATGGCCATTGGTTGCCATTCTTAGCCATCTCCTCCAAGAGCACATAACCTTCTTCCGTCGTCTTTCCCAACAAAGAACCTCCACCGGCCGAGGCATCCACCATCCCTCTCGTACGATGGTCCATCCCGTTATAGAAATAACAAATCAATTGATCCCTTGAAAACCCGTGTTGAGGACAACTTCTTATGAGATCCTTAAAGCGCTCCCAAACCTCGGCTAACGATTCATCATCGTCTTGCATAAATGAAGAAATCTCCCCTCGTATCTTGATGGTTTTGCTTGGGGGAAAATACTTCATTAGGAAAGCATCTACAAGGTCGGCCCAATTTTCAATCGTCCTTAGATCAAGAGACATGTACCATTGTTTTGCACAATCACGGAGGGAGAATGGGAACAATTGGAGACGAATGTAGTCTTGAGGGACTCGGTTTATCTTCACCGTCCCACTTATCTCTAGGAATTGAGATAAATGGAGGTTAGGATCCTCCTTCGACAACCCTCCGAATTGGTTGTTTTGGACCATCATGATTAGTGCCGGTTTGAGCTCAAAGTTATGAGCGTCTACGGGTTCCCTACCCGCTCCTCCATATGGTCTTGGGATGGGACGGAAGTGGTCTCTCAAGACTCTTTGATTCTCGTTTTCCTCATTCTCCCGTTGCTCTCTATCTCCTTCCATATTGACATTCTCTTCAACCCTCCGGTTGAGATTATCTCTCACAACCCTTTGTGGTCGGTTACCACCATTCCCATTTGGCTCTACTACGTCTCCAACATCTTCTTGGTTCCTTTCTTCTTCCACTATCGGATTTTCCCTTCGATTCATGGCTTCTAATTCAATCTTTCTTCTTTCGGCGTTTTGTCTTCGACAACGAGCTTCGATTTCCGGGTCTAGAGGTATCAAAACTTGTTGATCTCTCCTAGCTCGGGTGATCATATGCCATGTCTAGACAAAAGTTCAAAAGAAAGTAAGAATTGCAAGTGGAATCAAGGTAAAACACACAAATATTTTTTGGATTTTTGCAAATAAAGAAAGCAAGTAAAATGTCTAAACTAAAACTCTATTAACCTACACTCTAGAGCTATAAAACCTCCCCGGCAGCGGCGCCATAAACTTGATTCACGTGTTATGCAACACTAAAATAAACAACCGCAAGTGTACGGTGTCTATCGTAGCGTGATAAGCACGAGGTCGATCCCACAAGGAGGTTTAGCGTAAAAGTGTAGTTTGTTAACGTAGTTCTATTTAGACGCGATCAATAAAGTGAAAGTGATGAATTACTCTAAGATTACCTACCAAAGTGTCATAAATAAGTAATAAAGACTAATGGAAATCGATCTACTAGCATGCGAATCAATAAAACGAAAGTAAAACGAATGAAGACTCAAAGAGAGAAGGTGGGTTCCAAGGCAATTGTAACACCTAGATATCCGTTTATGAATGTTAACTCGTTTAAATGGCCATTAAGGTTATCTCATATAGGGTGATCACACAAGAAGAATTAATCGATCTCTCGATACAACTAATCCAAAAGCGCATGCAACATAGGCTCGTATCTCTACATCACAAACGTTACATCGCCTAAAATAGCTTCTAAGATCATTCAAGTCCCTCTCCGATAATTAATCCTCTCTCGAGATCATAATAATACCGGGTTGCATGCTTGCATACGATTAAATGGAATAAATCTTTCAATATTATCCCAATTAACAATGAATTAAGCAAATCATCATGGCCAATAACAACATGCTTTACAATGGATAATTAAACATACAAATAAGAGACAAACACCAATTAAAGCAAGAAATTAATCATAAACTTCAATCCAAGTATTTACAATGCCTTAGAACCACAAATGTTTAGCTAATAACTAGCATAATCAAATTACAAAATCCAAATGAAATAACTAAATAAAAAGAAAGAGAAAGCTTAGTCTAGAATGTGGTAGGGAATGGAATTTGCAAGCTATTGCATCCTCTCTTGCTTGATTTGATGAAGAATTGAGGAAGATATGGCCAAAACACCTCCAAATATGTGTAACTATGTGTGGGAATTGAGGAATTGGGGGAGAATCTCTTGGATTTCAAGAAAGAGGGCTTATATAGTGTTGGGGTAGGGTTTGGATGCCAAAATTGCAAGTTGGTCCCTCAAAAATGGAGAAAATGGCCAAAAACCCCCGAGAATAATGTCACCCGGGCATCCCACCCGGCCAAATTACGAACGTCTTGGAAATGTTGCCTTGCCCGGGTTGAATCCACCCGGCCGGGTGGGTTTCACCCGGGCTAAATGCGAACCTTTTGGAAAATGTGGCCTTGCCCGGGTTGAATCCACCCGGCCGGGTGGGTTTCACCCGGGCGAAATACGAAAGTCTCATATTTACATAGCTAGGCCGTGTTGAAGCTACTCGGCCGGGTCGATTCTACCCGGCCGGGTGATGTCTACCCGCCCGGGTCGATTCTACCCGGGCATGCTTTTTCGTCTCTTCGTATCTCGAGCTTCCGACCTCCGATTGACTCGATTCTTTTTTTCATTCCGCTCCGTTTTTCGAGACGAATCCAACCGTTCACTTCTATTCCTGATCCAGTAAAGTATGGTCGGTGTTTTGCTCCAAATTCCATCGTATTTCCTATAAAATCGACAAAACACAACCTTTCTCTCATTTTGGCTCAAACAATCATAAACAATGCATAAATCAATGAAATCCACATCAAAATAAGCTTCACATGTGCCTCGAAAACGTGTAAATTCCACCCGAATCAACGAACTAAGTCGTTCCAAACATTCACATCCCACCTCGGCCTCTTCTTATCCTTCACCCACGCTTTCTTGACTCTTGATAACATGTTAGTGTATCGACTTGTTGCTCTTTAAAGAAAGAGTCTGTACACCTCTGCAGAAGATGTGACTTCAGGGTCCCACCTGACCTCGGTCTGCAAAAAAAAATTAATTAATGAATTAATATAACAAAATAACAAAATGTTAATGTAAAGTTGTTTTATACCTGGAATGTATCCCACCACCGTTGTATCGTGCCGGGTGATACCATGGCCCAGGCGTGTGCACCAAGCTCCATATTCCTGTACATAATCGATCTGATCGTCCTCGAAATCAAATTTGAAGGCATCAACCTGTTACACGTATTTTATAATAATAAAAAAATTATTAATAAACATGTTATACATACGTCTAATGAAATTTAAATATAATATACTTACGTATCAAGGTAGATAAACAAGAGAATGCGACTCTCGGGTGCATCAGTCGACATGCTGACCTGTGTCCCGACAGACGGAGGTCTAACTGGCGAATGTATCGGTGGAGGAGATTGTTCCTGTGCATGTGGAACCATATAAGGCAACTGAGGCACCTGAGTGTAATAGGAATTAGGGTTCATTCCGGGCATCTGGGGCAACTGTAGTATCCCAGTCATATCGGGCATATAAAAACCCTGTGGTATGGGCACAGTCGATGTCTCATCCACCGGCTCTCCTCTACCTCTACCTCTACCTCGCCCATGTCCAGAAGAACCCTGTCCAGAAGAACCCTGATCAGAGCCATGTCTAGAAGAACCATGTCTACGACCACTCATCTGTCAAAATGAACATTAAAACATTATTAACGTTGAACATTGTAACAATCAATTGACGTCTACAACACACAAACAACCAACGTCTCATTCCTCCAACTCTATTAAAATTAATTAATATAATTCTAAATATATTCTAATAATTATTCTAACACCCTAATTAACAAATAAATTCATATATAGACCTATAACACAAATATAATTCTAACACCCTAATTAACAAATAAATTCATATAACTTAATTAAAACATACATATAAATACATGCCTAACACAACATAATTAACAATTTATAAATTCTAACAATTAACACATGCATGCATAAAAATTAACAATTCTAACAATTTTATATATACATACAACATATATGCATATATATATATATATACATATATATACTAAAACTATATATACACATATAACTTCAAATTTAACCAATGAAAACGAAAAAAATTACCGTAGAAATGCTCCCGTCGAAGTATAGAACACAAATGACAAAAAACCGAGTTCGATCCGCAAACGAAGGTGATTTTTGAGTGTGGAGGTGTAAAACTCGAAGTTTCAATGGAGGTGTGGGGGTGCGCCGCTGTTACGTTCTGGAAGAGAAGGGGTTTGACCAATTTATATTCAATTAGGGCGACGGGGAAGGCAACGGGCCCACTACCGTTGCCATTTAGCATCGGGGCCGACTGCCGTCCCCTTTTCGCATCGGCCATTAAATGCCGTTACCAAATTGCAACGAGCCCCACTCCCGTCCCCTTTTCGCATCGGCCATTAAATGCCGTTATCAAATCGCATCGGCCCGCCTGCCGTTGCCAATTGTCGTTGCCTTTTGGCCAATATTTTGTAGTGTACATACATTAGACCAGGTCCTAATATGAGCCCAATTAGACCATGGCAAGGGGACGGTCAATTCCCCATCCGGGGTTAGTGGTCGAAGCAGAGTTACGTGCGATGGAGGAAGGCTTGGGGTGGTGTGTGGAGAATAATGTGCTGAAGGTGGAGATTATGTCAGATTCCATGGACGCAATTGGTATGATCACGAAGAAGGAGAAAGTTTGGGGACCGGAGGGGTTCGTCTTGGACAGAATTTACAAATTAAAAGAGAAGCTTGTAGTGTGCAAGCTCTCACACATCCCCAGGACGAGAAACGAGGCTGTGGATCAGTTAGCGGGGCGGGTAGCGATGACACACTTTTCTTATGATTGGAGAGATGGAGATTTACCTCGATGGATAGCGGACATAGCGGAGTTTTAGGGAATTTACGTTTCAAATTATGTTCTATAGGAGCTATGTAATTGCTATTGTCAAAAAAAAAAATTAATGGCATTGAGCACTGCCCCTAGTGAGATTCTTATAATTTGCAAGGGTATTATAGTCATTCAAATTATACATTAAAAAACTATTTTCTTTAATTATCTCATAAATCCCTTTTAAATTTCTTTTTCTTTATAAAACTTTGATCCGTCATAATTTAAGTTTATTCCTTCGCTTATTTATTTTTCTTGTTGCCTCACATAAAGTATCTATTTTGTACATGTAAAATATATTTTTTTATGTACAATAATAACACTATAAAAGATTGTAAAAGACCTACTCGTATTATGCGTACATTGTGCATCTTACACAATTAACACCACTCCTTCCGTTTCGGAACTGTTTGCACCACGTTATGGGTATACAAACTAAGAAAAAGATGTAATGAGTAGAGTGTTGAGGGGTAATTTTGTAAACTTTTATGAATAAAGTAAAGTGAATGATTGGATTGAGGGTAAAAGTAATGAGTAATATGTGAATATTGAGGGGGTGATGTTTATAAAAAAAACACACACACATTTTTCTTATTGGAATGTTCCAAAAATTACTTCCACACCCCTAATATGAAAAGGAAATATTCTCATAACAAAATAATAATTTACCAAAAAAATGGAGATGATAAATTACATGTTTAACACAAATACACTAATTTATATGTAAATCAAAAGCGTCCCTTGGTGAAGTGCCTTTTAGGATCAACCTTTTGTATTCACGTGTATTATTTGCCTCTAATTTTAATACTTATACTGAAATATCAGAATGTTTAAATCATTTCCTCCACCTTTTCTTTAAATTTGGAATTTGGCATGTGAAATAATTAAATTATCAGTAGAATATCTAAATGAATAGACTTCAAAGTTGAAACACACACACCTGATTGACTTAAAATGATGTTTAGATCAATAAAATTTAGGTAAATTTGCACTTGCATAAAGGGTAGGATAGTATTTTCAGAAACCAGGATGTTTGGTCTCGTAGAAAAAGAAACAATCATTTCTACACTTAAAACAAGCAAGCAGTATCTATATATATACTACAAGATTAAATAAATGTTGAAATATGAAATTAATATGCATCGATCGTGAGATTGTATGAAGGAAGCATAGCATAGCATGTAATGTAGGTGAATAATGGTTTCCACCATTTGTGGGAATAATGCACTCATTGATAAGATCTTGGAAGGACTCCTCATGCATCGTCTAAACTTTTCTTGAAGCTGCACGAAAACACCATGTTTAGATCGGGAGGGAAAAGAGTTGAAATGCGTACATACGTAACGTACCTTGAGAATGCCTTTTTTCTCAGGATCAGAAGCAATGTCGGCCATTAAGTGAAATAAATTTAATATTAGGTTGCTCGACTTAATTCCTCAGAATGTTAACAGTAGGATTTAAACCTCGTGTAGTATTGACAACATTAATCAATCTTAACATAAAATGCTGATATAGAAAACAAAACAAGAGACATGTATGATGAACACAATTATTCAGATGTCAAAAAACACCTCGATCTCTGCTCCACCCATAGCTTCAACCATTTCTTTACAGAGTTTCATAGGTGGTGGCCGGGAAACCAAAATCAACATGGAATAGGCGCCCATCATCTTGTAGCAATTAACAGATTGTCAAGGTGCCTAGCTATATTTATTAAATCTCATCAATATCGAGAGAGAGTTATGATCTACGGGAATACTTTAGAAAATCACCTGTCACCAAGTAATACTCGGACAGAACAACTGCATCATTTGTATAATTACCTGGGCTAAAGATTTGGATGGAATGAATTCGAGCATTCCTTCATCATGGCTGGCCTGTTGCTAACACTCTAGCTGTAAGGAGTCAAATATAGGTCAAGATTCTCCAACTTGACCATTTGAATAACCTGATGATTTAAACTTGGCAAATTACATGATTGAAAGTCGAGCAACAGACTTCTTGAATATGATCTTGCAGCTTCCTCCTCCATTTGCCGTTCGAAATGTCAGGACTCAGTAAGATTGACGATTCTGACCCGATTGGTGCCAGAGTTTTCTTTAAATCGCACACATATCTAATTTGCAATTACCTCGTCAAAGCTTTTCAATCTTCTTATGTGGTGTAATTTTGAGATGTTTAAAGGGTGTAGTTTAAAATGAAAAAGTTGCTTTATTACCAAATTAGGAAATGAAGCATCTAATTTGGGACGGAACTTTTAGACAAATGATGCATATAAAATGGGACGGAGGGAGTAACAGGTTGAGAAGGCCATAATCAACCTCATACTAATAACATGAGTTTTCAAGGACACTTTTCCAGAAAACTAATAATCCTCAACATATCCTGAAAACATCTCAACAGATCTGTAAAGTAGCGACCAATGCTGGAGTGCCCTGCTCCAGAGCATAGAGTCCTCAACTATGTCGACCCCTTGACAAGAGTTGTTTGGTCGCCCGATTCTGAATGACAAACGAGTCATTAGTGAATAACACATCAACCGGAAAGTCAAAAGTAAGCTTACTGATGGATAATAATCTCTTAGTAAGATGCGGAACAAAAAACACATCTAATAAACAAACACCCTTATTAACTGAACACAACCCAACATGAGTGATCAAAATGGTTGAACCATTAGCAACAACAACATTATCGTTACCAGAATATGGATGGAGATTATCCAAATCAGTGGAGTGAGGAGTCGTGTGTGCAGAAGCACTACTATCGAGAAACCAATCAGAGGTCGGAGGTTGTGAGACACGACATTGAGTATCGAGGGCATGAGCAAGGTTGATTGTAGACGGAGTAGTGTGAGCATACCGCTCAGGGCAATGGTTCGCATAGTGACCCTGTTGTCGGCGAATTTGGCATGTGGGGGGACGACGAGCAGAACCCGAGCCAGCTACCGAGGAGCCAGTGGGCGCCTGACCACAAAAATTCCGAGAAGAAGGATGTCGGGATTTGGGACCAGGGCGAGGAGACTTATCTGGGCAAGGAGAAGTAGTGAACGCCCGGACTGGCGAGGACGAGGAGTCCATCGAGCGAGTAAACTGCTCAAAGTTCAACGCCTGATGGATCAGATCCCAAAAAGTAGGCATGGGCGACATAGCCATGCGAGTATCCAAGAAAACTAGTGAACTGGGGGCCAAGACCAGTGAGAAACCAATGACACATGTCGTCGTCATCAACAGGCTTTCCAATGGAAGCAAGCTGATTGCAGAAAGCACGAAAATTCTTGTTTTAGTCGTCAACAAAGGTAGAACCACGACGAATAGAAAGTAATTGATTTCGCAACTAGTTTATGCGAGGAACCGAGGTGTGACTGTAGGCAGTCTTGAGAGCAACCCATATGACACGCGAGGTGTCACAACCGATGACCTCGGCCATGACTTCTTCAGAAAGTGAGGAGAGGAGGAGACTAAGGATCTTTTGATCCTTCTCAAACCAAGCGATATACGTAGGGTCAGGAGTCAAATCACCGGATATTGTGATCGACTTGGCCGGAGCGGGAGTCATACCATGAACATGGGAGAAGAGATCATGGCTTGACAGCACCAGGACTACCTGATTTCGCCAAATGGGGTAGTTGGAGGATGATAATTTAATGGTTAGGAGATGGACCAAAACATTGAGAGGGATAGCGGAAGGAGAAGAAGTCGCCGCCATGAGGGGGAATGGAGAAATTTAGCATGAGTCTTTAGAGAGAAAATTAGGGTTTCAACTGATAGGTATGTGATCACCGTTAATGAGGTGATATGAATAATCCACTATATATAAGTATTTACAAAGAGATATATACAAAATATATGAACGAATTAAAATATATTATTCCTATATTATTATTTCCTATTAAGATCATTCAATTAAAAAAAAATCTCGATTTTTATTCATAATAATCTGATTTGTAGTTAATGATCTGATTTGCGGAATTTCTAGTATTCGTTTGGGCTTGTTAAAGTGATGGACGCGCATTTGTTGCCGACGAACGAACATACTATTCTTGATCTTGAAGGCCCTAATAGGCCATGAACTGGTTAATTTGATAACAAGTTGGGTCAAGGGTAATTTTAATTAGGTTAAAAGTGTTTCAAATAAAAAAAAAATGTTAATAAGGATATATACATCATTTTATAAATATTTATTTAAAAGACAACGCAGTGCGATTGCATATTGCATAGAACAAACACTACTACACATTTGAGCTTGGAGAGCTCCACTTGGAGAGCTCTTTTTTTGAAAAGCTCTCCAAGTGAACACTTGGAGAGCGGTTTTATTAAAAAAAAAAAAATTTAATATAGAGAGCGGTTAAGAACCGTTTTGCAAGACACAATAGATAGCGGTTCATAACCGCTCTCCAAGGCAATTTTTTTGGTTAAATTAAAGCACGCTAGCTCACTCCCCCATTAATCACGACGCGTACTGAAGCAGCTTCTCCCCCAAATCCCACAAAGTCTAAACCCTAAAATCACACGACGCGTTGAACTTGTGAAGCCAAATCCACCGTCGCCTCCTTACTCGCGCCGTCGACGTCGCCTCTCTCCCTCTCTCTCGTCGCGCCGTCGCCTCCCTCTCTCTCGTCGCGCCGTCGCTTCCCTCTCACTCCTCGTCGTCGCCGACTTCCTCTCCAGCCGTCACTGTTGCCGTCGCCGTCGCCGTCGACTTCCTCTCCAACCGTCAC
The DNA here is from genome assembly GCA_963675135.1 of Galeopsis tetrahit. NCBI lineage: Eukaryota > Viridiplantae > Streptophyta > Magnoliopsida > Lamiales > Lamiaceae > Galeopsis > Galeopsis tetrahit. The sequence continues at coordinate 77,179,502 of OY776123.1, forward strand.
CGTTGCCGTCGCCGTCGACGTCCCACTCCCACAACTGTAGGTACGTACTCTTGTATATATATATATATATATATGTGTGTGTGTGTGTATAGATCTACTGTTGTATTGACCAAAACTCAATCCAAATTTTGAAAATTTTATGTTTTTTTTTCCTGTGTTTGATAACAAATTTTATGAAAGTTGAATATTTATGCGAAGAGGAAGAAGATGACAGGCGTGGTGCAAATTAATTTATTATTATTGTTATGAAGAAGATGATGGGGTTGGTTGGTGAGAATTATTAGGATTAATGATGATAGGATTATTGTTACGAAGAAGGTGATAGGATTAGATTAAATTAAATTATTAGGTGGGGTTGGTTGGTGAGAATTAATGATGCCTTTGATTGAAAGAATTAATTCAATAAGAAGATTTGACTGTTAGTGAGAATTAATTGTACAGTATTTTTTTCAAATTAATTGGATTTATAAATTTTTATGTACACTTTTCTTTTTACTTAAAACTTTCCTTTTATATAATTTTACTTCCATTGGACTGAAAATATACACAATATTATATATACAAAGACTTTTGCCCAATTCAAAGTAAAATTCTGGATATGCACCATATTTGATCTAATTATTATTTAATTTAGTCAAAAACTACCATAAATTGAGATTCCAACGTGATACTGTAGTTATCATTGTGGACATTTTGTATGTGTTATATTGAGGATATAATCATGACTTATCAAACAACGATTCCTAACACGGTAAGTCAATTTATCGATTTATTTAAATTATTTCTGATTGAATAAAAATTCATATACTATATATCTAACTATATTGATTGATCGTTGTTTGCAGTTTATCTATAACCGTCCGCTCAAGATTTACAACGATAAAAGAATGGACAAATGGAAAAAAGATTGGATAGGGTACCTTTACAATCGATTTTTGTAAACGTATAATTAAATTAGTATAACTTTTGGTAGAATGTAATGTATTAACTTGTATATTTGTGATGATATTTCATCTTTTTGGTGTATATATATTGTATATATGTTTGTGTATGTTTATTTATTTGATTTTTTTCATATTTGACGTATATATATATTGTAGTGGTATAATTAAGTTTTGATTTTGTATAAATAGGATTTTTAAAATATAAAATAATTATTAAAAAAAATAATATAAATAAGATTTTTAAAATATAAAATAATTATTAAAAAAATAATATAAAAAAAAATTACTTAGAGAGCGGTTTTGAACCGCTCTCCAAGTGAAATTAATAAAAAAAAAATTAACATAGAGAGCGGTTTTGAACCGTTCTCCAAGCTCTTTTACTTAGAGAGCGGTTTTTAACCGCTCTCTTAGCTTGGAGAGCTGTCACTTGGAGAGCGGTTTTAAAAGCTCTCCAATGCCCTTTTTCAAAGCTCTCCAAGTCCAATTCTGTAGTAGTGAAACGTCTTAATGTGAAGTGCAATTACATAAATTAAAATTTATACGTTGGATCAACGATCCAATGATGTTTAAAGAATTATTTGTTATAAGATCGGATGAAGTCTGTTTTACCATAGAAAGACTTTCCTTAAACTCAATTAAAAAAAAAAACTTTAATAGTATTAGCCTTCATTATTTAATGTAGAATTCTAAAATAATTAATTAATTAAGGATATAATAAGAAGTTAATATTTTTCATAATATGTGTGCATTAATTTAAAGTGAAGTTCATATTATTAGGAATTACTGTAATATACAAGAATTAATTTCACACTTCGATCTCTATAAGTTCACACTTTTAGATGAGACAAAATTATTTCATGGTACCAAAATTAAAACCTAAAGGCTCACACCCACATTTCTGGGTTCGATTCCTGATGAAAGCAACCCCACTCATTTAAATTGTTCACTCGATGGACCTCCCCTTTAAGGGTAAAGCCGTAAAGGTGATTATTATCAATTAATATATAAGAATTAATTTTTCATCTTTCTACAAATTCAAACTTTTAGATGAGATAAAATTCTTTTTTAATATTACCCTTACTAATTTCATGGTAAAATTTACATCATTTTTGCGGCTTCTAAAAGAAATGAACCAATCTCATCATAATAATTAATAGTATTTCCATTTGTTTCTTGTACGATCAACTTAATTTATCTTTTGGTATTAATGGTGGTGTTGTTAGTGTCATTTATAATATAAGGAATTAAACACTAATCTAATCTGTTTAATTTAATTACGAGGAATTCTGTATATACTACGGAGTAATTTTTAAGTATAAACAAAAAAATTATTGCCCTTTAAAAACATTTTTCCCCTTTGTATAAGACTGCAGTATCGTTAAATTTTTATTGGTAATCTCCATGCTTGATATTTATAATTTATCACATGGTTTTATGAAAAAAGTAGTAATTTCTTTTTAATTTCCACAAAAAATTCAAACAAGTATGACGACACTTTGATTCTATAAATTACTCCATTGTTAATTAGTACTGGTAGGGCACCCCGTGACTTAGCCAAATATATTAAAATATGTCATAATATTTAAAATTTAAATTTTTTATAGTGTTACCGTATATTCATTTTATAATATTACTAACTTATATTAACAAATATATATATATATATATATTATCATAAATATAAAATTTATTATTTTTAATTAATATTTATTATACTGTATCTAATTTTAAAAAATAATAAAATTAAAAATTAAAAAAAATATATCTTTTTTCAATTAAATTATTAATCTTAAAATCTAATTAAATCAATGTCTTATACTATATAAATTTAAAATTAACATATAAATATATAAAATTAGTGTCTAATGTTTAAATATATGTATGTTTATAATATGACAAAATAATTAAATTACTATAAAGGGTTAATGAGTATTCAGTAATTTGGGTGATACAAATTACATTAAATAAAATAATGAAAATAATCTAATATCAATGGTAATTTAATAGAAAATAGACTAAGAAATAAGTATAAAACTTAAAAATTAAATTATTATAATTATAAAGAGATGATTTGTTATTCTAAATACAACTACATATAATTGATCATGGCTAAATACAGATTTAAAAAAAAAAAGGGTAAAAAAAATTAAACATGGACATGTGATGTTTGCTGTCGAGTGTTGATAATGAATTTTAGTTATTAAAAAAAGTGTTGATAATGAAGACAAATATTGAATTTGAATTTCCATTTACATACATTCTAAATGGTTGGAGTATAAGATGCTGTCGAGTGTCGAATACTGACTCTATAACTTTCCCTTTACATTAATACACAATAATACTGTAGAGTGGAGAGTATTATTTAATTATGTTAATAGTAACATCAACCCAGTCAAATGGTATAGTAGGCCCTGCGTCGGCACAGACCATTGACAATATACTATTTCTGGACATGAATTGATAACACAGCCAGTCACGCGTAACAATCATAGTTAAAAATATAAAAAAATGGAAACTAGTAATTTTCTTTTTTAGTACAAATGAATTTTTAGCGTTTAAAATCAAACAAATAACACTTACTGACTTACCTACCTCGTTTTATTTGTTGGGAGGATTTCTAAACACGAGTGTCGTTGCAATTTTGAAAAAACGAAAGTACTCGAAGAATTTTTTAAATTTTGGAAATCGATACTCGATTTTGGTAAACAAGTACACTTTTTCGGATGGAAACGATGTTACGAGTCAAACTTCATCGTTTGAGGGGTCAAAAATGTGTTTTATTATTTTTTTGGTGTTATTTTTGCAATTTTCAATTTTTTTTTTTGTAATTTCCTATTTTCGCACATTAGGGTATTTCGTTTTTAATCTCTTTCCAAACACTGTGGAGACAGTTTTAAAGATTTTAATACTCCCTCCGTCCAATTTCATTATTTTCACTTTCCTTTTTTGGTTGTCCAATTTTATTATGTTCATACCCTTTTTGAAAACAATACTATTCATAATACTTTATCTCCACCCTCCTACCATCACTTATTTACTCATTTTGTCATTCACTTTATTCATAAACAATCATTTATTTATAAATGGACTCCACAATACCTCATCATACCCTCAACTTATCTACTTTATAAATAAACTAATCAATATTCATTAAAATCCGTGCCCGAAGAAGTGAGCATAATAAAATTGGACGGAGGGAGTATTATTTAAGACGAATTCTTCATATTCTCAACATTTAGGTATTCTTTGAATCAACGATTCTTATTTGTTCGTTCTTTAGTTTCACGCGTGCTGCATCAGTCTCGAATCTAATTTTATTAGAGGGTTATATGTATAAAAAAAATTAAATTAGAATTCAATTTATATATAAAAAAAAATACTCCCTCCGTCCATGAAATATTGTAGTCCCATTGTAGTGGGGCACGTGTTTTAAGAAAATGGTAGATAAAGTAAGAGTATTGTAGGGTATTGTGGGGTCCATTGTGAATAAAGTGATTGTTTGTGAATAAAGTTTATGACAATTTGAGTAATTAAGTGATGGTTGAAGGGTGATAGTTTTCATAAAAGATATGAGACTACATTTTGTGGACAAAAAATATAAGTCAAATGGGACTATTTTTCGTGGATGGAGGGAGTACTAAGGAATCGAATTGCAATGAAATCACGCGTTTCATTCTTTACATTATATTTTATCATCTAAATTAATATATTTGTCATAATCAACATTTGTAATAATGAAATTAACATGTACTACATGTATTACAAATTTAGCATGATAATATAAGAAAAGATGATATAGATCATAGATGAAATGGACGAGTGAAACCATGCATTAATCCTTATAAAAAAGATGAAATAGTCCTCAATCCCTTAAAAAATGTCAATTTACTATTAAAAAAACTTATATACAATATTTCACAATACCACTATCGTGAAATTTGACTTATTCTACTATTCTTATCTGATCTTCTTTTCTGCGCCGCCTTCTCTTCTGCACGAAAACGGCAGGCTTTAATAAAAAAAATAAATACTTCAAAAAAAATTGTTCACTTTCAATTTTACTGTTCAGATTTTTGATCTACTAATCACGAAATAAGCGGAGAAGTCGTTTTTTTTTTTTTTTTGATTGAATTAATGGGAAAAAATCAACAATAATACCACACACAAATTTATTTCAATTAATTGTTGATAATTATATTTTTGTAATTGTAGGGATCGATAAACTATTCAACATGGTTGTGTTTTTCGTGTTTTCAATTATTGTTCTTCGTATTTTTAATGTGGATATCTCATTCCCTCTCAATAATGACGTTTTATTTACACAGTAACACATCTTTCTCTATAAAGTAATACACTTGTGTTATATAGTAACACGATTTTCAATCAATACATGTGTAACTTTAAGGACAAATATGTGTTACTCAAAAGTCAATTGTGTGTTACTTGTCCTTACAGTAACACATATTTGTCAGAACAAGTTTTTTTGTTTGACTTTTGGGTGGTTTTTTTTTTTTTTTTAAAGATATGTTTGATTTGGTATAACTTGCAAAAAATCTCGACTTTTTTTATCCTTCTTTAAATTAATTGTATTAATATTGCATGTAAAAAGTCAATTTATGTGTTATTTGCACTTACAATAACACATATTTGCCTTTATAGTAACATATAATTACCTTTATAGTAACACAGATCTGAATTCCGCTTTTCTGTTAGCCTTCTGCGCGACTTTTTTTGCGATTTTTTTGGAAAGATCCATTTGACTGGTCAGACCCGCTACAGATCCGCGAATTTTTTTATCCTTTTTTAAATATACTAATATTTCACGTGAAATATTTCATATAAGTGTTTTTAAAAAAAATAGGGTGAGATAGAAAATAGAAGAGATAGAGAGTTAGTGACGCAGAGGTATTTAAAAAAAAAAAAAAAACTTTCGATTAAACATTCAAAATAAATAATTTTTGAAGAAAGTGTGTTATGTAGGAATGAAATCACATGATTCAATTTTGATGTTTCATATCTTATTTTAGGGAAATTCTCAAATGCACACTGCACCAAAACGGTTTGGTGTACATATGCTTTTAATTTAGCATCCATCCCTCCGCGATCTGTTCCTATCGCTGACTACTTTTTTGGCGGTGCTGAACATGGTCCTTGAGAGTTGAGAGGCTCACCATTGATGAAGAAGAATGAGGGATCGGCTAAAATGGAGGGATCGGACTTCCACAAATTTCTTCAGCTGCTTCACCTTGGTTGCCACCATTGCGGTGATGAAAGTTGCAGAAGTTGCGAAAAGGAAGTGTGAGGAAGGAATTGAGGGAAATGCAATGAAAAGTGTGGAAATTTTGTCACAAGATTCGAACATATGACCTCATACTTATGAAGGGTGCCACTCGGACAAAAATTACTTAATTGTATATATTCGCCTTTATTAATACATAGAGTGTTGATCTGTGTATTAGTGCGGTGCACACTATGCACGGGCGACCAACTTCTTATTCTATTATATGGATGATTAACACGTGTCATATTAACAAATAATCAACGTCCTATAATATTAAGGGCAACACATGTTAAAGATCCAGTAGAATAGAACACGAAAAGTAAAACAGATGAATCGAACTGTTTTAGAAAGCCTTTTGTGGCTTATATTTCTCCACGTGTGTTATTGATAACTAAATTTTTCAGTCTCCTCTCTCTCCTTGACTAGGACATATAGAGAATAAAAAAACACCACTACTTACGCCTTGTCATCGACACAAAGTGACCAAATCTAAAACTTGCATCTCATAGAGAGAGAAAATTAAATTAAGAAAATGAGATTGACACAACACGGCGTTGGAGCTGCCAGGACTAACTGTTTTCCGGCGGCGAAGCCCTGCGATTACTGCAACTCTGCCGTGGCCCTGCTTTTCTGCCGCCTAGATTCCGCTTTCTTGTGCATCTCCTGCGACGCCAAAGTCCACACCGTTGATGACAAAATGAAGCACGAGCGCGTGTGGATGTGCGAGGTGTGCGAACAGGCCCCCGCCGCCTTCACCTGCAAGGCCGACGCCGCCGCGCTCTGTTTCACCTGCGACCGCGACATCCACTCCGCCAATCCACTCGCCCGTCGCCACGAGCGTTCCGCGGTGGTTCCCTTCTATAACACCGCCGAATCCATGGCGATGAAGCCTACCAAAAGCGAGCCAATTCTTACAACCAAATTCCCTACGGAGATTGAATCAATTGATTTTTTGTTCACAGACTCCGATCAGTACCTAGATTTCGATAACTACGAAATTAGCTCACAGCCTTACAGCGACAGCGTCGTCCCCGGCACCGTCAAACCGCCTCAATTAACTAATCAACAGTCGGCGCCGGTAAACCGATTCGAGATCGATTTCTCGAGATCGAACATCGCATCTCTCTGCAGCCACAGTGTAATCACTCTTAATTACCTTCTCTTTCACAATTTTTTACAAGGATAAAACAGTAATTAATAGTACGTACAATCAAATAAATTAATTTCAGGTTTCATCATCATCGTGTATAGATATGGGAGTGGTGCCCGATGGATCAGAAATTTCGTTTCCATTTTCAAAATCTAGCATCGATGTGAGCTCAAATCATCAGGTGATGGGAATGGACAGGGAAGCTAGGGTTTTGAGGTACAGGGAGAAGAGGAAAAACCGGAAATTCGAGAAGACGATTCGTTATGCCTCTCGTAAAGTGTACGCCGAAACCAGGCCCAGAGTCAAAGGCCGGTTTGCCAAGAGAACCGATTCTGCTGAATCTGCAGATCATATCAATGGAATTTTAAGCTTTTCTCTCCAGTAATCTTTCTTAGCGGAGCCGGATGAATGATTTCAAATACTACATTTTAGCAATACTAATTTTTCCTTGCTTTTTAGCTACATGTTATGTGCAATAATTGAAGGTAAATATTACTAGCAAAAATGAAGTTTGTTTCATCTGACAATTTGTATCTTTCTGCAACATGAAAACCCCACTACAGCTACTCTTTTTCCACTCAACCTTTCATCTCTTTTTTAATTTTGATTTTTTTTTTCGGAATTAAATTAGAAGGGGAAATCAGAGTTGACACTCGCCCAAACGGAAAACTATACTTCATTTAAAATATAATTAAAACTAATCAATCTTATATTTAAAATTCATTAAATATTATCATTGTTAAATTTATTAGCTGATATTAAATACTACTAAAACATTAGATCATTGGACTTTCGGTTGAAATAATCCGTTTAATTTGATTAAATTTGCTCTCTTTCCGTTGGGTATTTGGTCTTAACATAAATCCTAATAATAATCACTTTGTTTTTCCTGAACAAATCATTACCAACTAATTGCTCCAGACAATTAATTTAAATTGATTTTTTTATTACATGTAATTTTACTTGAAGATAATTTATACTCATCAGTTTCTTTATACAGTATTTATTTACTCGAATGATGGCTGCAATTGCAAAACAATTGGAATAGCGCTCAGGAATTCGGTTATACGGAGTACTGTATTCGGTAATGCAAGTGTAATTAGTGTGGAAGAATTGGAATACAGGAATTCGGTTATATTCCCTTCCAGGTTTGTGTTTATAAAATATATATATAATAATACAGACCTTATAATGAGTTTTTTATTTGTCTTAAGCAACTGTTTTGGACATTCATGTTTTCTGTCACCTTTTTAATTTGTATGTGCAGTAAAAATATACATTTTTAATTTATCCATTTTTGTTTCCTCTATAATAAGAGAGCTTTTAATTTTATTTGATTGAAAACGAAGATCCCTAAGCATTCGTGAACTTTCTGTTAATTCCAATGTTGACGTGTTACACTTCAGCAGAATATAAATAGTTTATTAGGTGGAATCACTAATTAAAATTGGGTCAACTAACAAAAATTCAATATAATCTTTAAATAATAAAGTTTTATTAATGATTCATAACTATTTAGGTCAACAGTTTGTTGGATTTGGATGTTTTGGACTCCAACTAATTTTTGTTTTTCCTTCGGTCTTCTTGGAGCTTACTTTCTTGGACACATTCTTTTTTTAAACGGGTTGGTCTGCTATGGACTCGAGTGAGTCCATGTTGCACTTTTCAGTTTACTGACTTACACTTTTTGGTAAATGATGTTGCACTTTTCAATTATTAAACTGTATAATAATATTTTTAATTATAGTGACTTACACTTTTTAGTAATATTGTATTGTACTTTTCAGTTTAATAACTTACACTTTTCTTTAGATTAGGATGCACAACATGCACTCGAGTCCATACTAGACAAAACCTTTCTTAAACATATTTAGACGGAAATGAAGTTAGAAGTCGTCTAAAAGCTACTTAGATGGCAGAGTTGAATCTAGGCAACCTTTTATTTAGAGTTTATTAATAATAAAATAAAAAATGTCTGAATAGTAGAGAACCCATTGCTCAAATCTTTTTATGAATTATTTCAAATTTTCATCAAAATTTTCAACTGCATGTGCATTATCTTTTTGTCTTTTCTTTTTTATTTAAAGGGATTATTATGATTATTCTTTTCTTCTAATGCAAATTAAGTATTTTTGGGTATTAATTATATCTAATTTTATACTTTAATTATAATATTACTATAATTTTTAGGTATAAAGAAAGAAAAAAAAAAATTGAATCGTCTAGACAGTCGACTATAGACGGTCCAAAACCGTCCAACTTACAATTTCAGACTTTTGCACTTTTAATTGAGATCTTTATTTAAAGGGCCTAGTCAACATAAAACCTCGTTTAAAAGACCTTCCTTCTTAATTTTTTTTATTTAAATGACCCTCTTTTTAAATAATTGTCTGCATTTTGCGTTGTCTTGTGAGAAAAATTTAGGGGACTTCTCATTAATATTAGTCAAAGACTATTTAAACAAAATTTAAAGTGAAAAGGGTTACTGGAAATAATTTCCCCTCTTGTAGTTTAATTTCCCTTTTGTTGTATTATATATGGATAGTAATTTACACCGTGTATGTTTACATACCTCTTTTTTTTTTCCTATAAGTATAAGCAATAAATTAAATCATCATCGACCCAAGGTTTATTTTTTATAACCTATGCATCCACAATTACGTGATGGGATGCATTATTAATGCAAGTTGTGCGATACATATTTAAAAGTCAACTAATATTATTTAGTGATTTTCTATATTACTAATACCATTACTTATTGAATCTACGTACAATTATATTATTCTTACTTTTTTTTTTTTTTACTTGTTTATTTTATTTTTTTGAAAATAAGGAGTACTATTTTATTCAAACTCTTCAACAATTATTTATTTATTTAGATTATTCTTCAACAATCACTTTATTTATAAATAAATCTCACAATATATTATTATACCATTAATATATCTACTTTAAATATAAAAGGTGGATGAGGGGAGATCGAACTACTCAATATTAGAGCTAATCAAAATAAAATTGAAATTAATTTAAAAAATTAAACCATTAGCACCAGTGCGTCAAGAACTACTCAAAACAAAAACTAGAGCGACTGCTCACGACGAAAGAGCGAATTTTGTGGCCTGCTTTCTCATCGACGGTGTCGGGCATTTATTCCGTGATCGAGGGAGAGGCGATGGGCCTCCTTGAGGCCTTATCAATGTTATCATGGATCAAGGTTTTTGAAAGGGTGGAGGTTGAGGTGGATGCAAAGGGAGTGATAGTGCTATAACTCCTCTAAGCTCTTGCTATCAACTTTTGGAGATTTTATTTGTGTTTGTACGTTTAATAGCTTCTATCTCTTATTGTTTTATTTCTTTTTGTTCGTCGCTAATGAAAAAGCTCATCAACTAGTTAGAGCGGCTAGAGATTTTTTAAACCCTCATGTTCCGTATGACCTTTCAGCTGTTGTGAATGGCGTATCGGTCGACGTTTGCCGCTGCTAATAAATTGAAATTTTGACTTAAAAAAATTAGTAAAAAAAATTAAAAAAGACACAAAATTTATTTAAATCCTTTTCCGCACATTGAAAATGAAAGCAACAATAATTCGAAATGGGCTCCTTTAAGGGTCCAGCCCGTCTGAAGTTCACGTGCGTAGAGGGGACCATTAATGGCCCATTCCACATTTTCCAATCAATCAATAAAATTTATACATTATTTTATTTCCAAGAAATAAGACAAAAACCTTGATTTTTTCTCTCTTGCCTTTTTTTTTTTCTTTTTTAATTTTGAAGCGTAATTCCTTTTATAAAAATATCGAGCAATATAATTCATTTTCCAATCTTGATTTTTTTTATCATCCTGTTCTATATTATTTACTAGTTTTCTATTTTGAAGTGTTATTTTAGTATGGAGTAGTTTTTTTTTTTTCAAATGTAAGTAGAAAACTTTAAAATGACACCATTGACATTTAGGAATGGTTAGTTAAAAAAAATCAATGAGAATGAGAACAATATGAGTAGCGTAATTGTAAGGTTTTAATGAAAAAAAAAAAAAAAAATCCGTTCATCTCCAGGTTTGAAAATTAAGATAATATTACCCTTCTATAATCATTATCCTCATTCATTTCACTATTCCTCAACTAACCTTCATCATTTATCCCACTTATTCCTATTTTAGAAGAAAAATCTAACAATGCGACTTATTTCTCATTGTAATTTATCTTTTGATAGTTATGTTGATATATTTACGATCATGTTTAAATATTTCAATCGATTCAAATTGAATCACAAATAATGTATCTTTGATCATTTAATATGCATATAATCAAGTGTATTTTTGTAGGTTGAATAATATTTTTATTTTAGACCCGATTACAAATTTATTTTATTAGAAGACATTAGCAATTGCAATTTTGGTGGGGCAACGTTAATAGTGTGAAGACTATTTAGATGTGATGCCAATTTTAGTCGACCAACGTTGATAGCTAGTCTGAATTTTGTGGACCACATTCAGATTTTTCTAATTGGAAAAAATCTACTTTCCAAGATTAAGTCAAATGAACCCTTTCATTATTTACAAAAATAAAACATGGGCTATTTTAAAAGGTGTGATCCAACGGTAGTGATTAAACTTTATTCAGTCTACATCACTTTTTTTATCCGATTTTTGTTAACAAACATAACCTTTACTGTGCCTTTTTTAACGTGTCCAAAATTTATTTGTGTTCGACTTCAATGTATAGTGTGATACAATGATTAAGATATGTTATGACTTATGAGTCTCAGAGAAATAGAAAAATGTGACTTAATCTCTATGGTGCAGCTCATATGTGTTAATATCAATCGACATTATTATAACAAAACATGGGACATAAGACCATTTCACGAAAAATAAAATAAAAAATACCTAACACATCACACTTAAAATATCAAGGAAACACCATAATTATTCAAAAAAAAAAAAGATACAAAATACTTAAATTCTACAATAAAAATGAATAATCACCCGACTAAATTACTAATTTAACTCCTAGCTCGTTAGTGCGTAATATTGAAGAAAGAAAATAAAAAAAATTAAGACATATATCTCCATCTGATTTACTATTGAATTATTAAAGAGCCTGTTTTAGCAAATTATTTGTAATTTATGCTAAATTTGGTCCCTTAAATAACTCAATATTGAACTTCGATCATTTACCGAGTAAATAGGTAAAAATCACGAAAAAAAATATATTTTAAATTTAAATTAAATGTCGTCCAAAGCTAAATCAGATGGAAGTTGGTATCCAAAAATCAAGGAATAATCGTCCATCTCATCACTTGTGAATTTTGGAATTCTCCAACTCGTTCGTCCTATCTCTGAATCTTGGCCATATGTTAACAACTGCAATACCTATTAATAAAATAAACAAATAAACAAATAAGTAATTTAATACATTTTCGAATGGTACATATGATGGGCATATTCAACTATAAATTTGAGCAGGCTTAAATTCTGTAAAGTAAAGTAGTTTAGGATCATAAATTATTTGGGTAATGTAGGCGCCCACGGCCCAAATCACATTGAATGAGATTATGTGTCGCCTAGACGTATTATGTGTTGTCTAGGCGGGCTAAATGCTGCTTAGGCTAGCTGTTTTATTAGAGATTATTTCAAATTTACACTTAAATTATTTTTCATATACAATAATTTTGAATTATCAATTTTTTTTTTTAGCAAATTGGAGTTAAGATGGAAAAAAGCAATACCTCAGTCATAGAAGGTCGCCATATTGAAGATTGCCTTACACAATACGACGCCGTTAAAGCCACTTTATAGAGTTGCTCCATATCGTATCTACCTTCCATTTTTGGATCAGCCAACTCACTTAACTTTCCCGATTCCATTAAAGGCTTTGCCTACACACAACACAACACAATAATAATTTTTAAATATATTACTAGTTCCTCAAGATTATTTTTCAAGCAATAAACTAGCTAGTTACAGTCCAAACCACATACATACTATTGTACATATTTTTCCTTTTCTGAATTTAGTCATGCATCAGTAGCTATGACAAATAAAAATATATATTTACCCATAAAAGTAAATTTTGTCTAGTGGAGTCAACGGGGCGGCGGCCCGTGATTATCTCGAGAAGAAGTATCCCGAAGGCAAAAACGTCGGTTTTCTCATCGACAATCCCATGCATAAAACATTCAGGAGCAATATATCCAAATGTGCCCTCAATTGGCATAACCGCATGATGACTCCATTTGCTAGGCAGCCATTTTGCAAGACCAAAGTCCGATATCTGTCCAAATAACAATTAATTAATTTCAATTACTACAAAATAATAAAGCTGGATATATTTATAATTATTAGTATTTACCTGTGGCTCATAATCTGGACCAAGAAGAACGTTAGAAGCCTTAATATCACGATGAATAATTCGATGTTTGCAGCATTTGTGAAGGTAGTGTAGACCTCTTGCAATCCCCAATATTATTCTATATCTAATAGGCCAATCAAGAATCTTACTCGTTTGACCTATATATAGAGCACACCAAATTATTCTTTCATTCACCACACTTTAAAAGAAAAAACGATTATAGACAAATTAATATAATAGAAATTTGTATGATTATAGAGGACGTTACATACCATGTAATGCAGAGGAGAGAGTTCCATTGGGATAGAACTTGAAAACGAGATATAATCCATGTTCAATGCAATAACCAACCAATTTTGATGTATTTGGATGGTTAACGTGTCCGATTATTCCCAATTCCATAAGAAATTCTTTTTCCTTGTTTGCATTTATATTATTATCCTTTGCCAAACGCTTCACTGCTATATTGCATTCTTTACCAATTTCTCCTTTATAAACCTCCGAATACCCTCCTTGTCCCACCAAATTTTCTGCATCACAACACAAACCAACATTTTGTTATAATAATCTCTTACATATTTTCATCTTAATTTTTCACAAATTGTCTCAAGATAGTTAAACTATTTAGTTTGTTAGTAACTTTGTTCAATTTACGTCCAATTTTTGCGAAATGTTGTCATTTTTTCCACATGTCTTGGACAATTTGCCAAAATGTGAAAGTTACGAGACCAAAAATGTTTTTAACTCCAAGAATGTACATATGTATACCTTTGTGGAAATTGTTTGTAGCACTTGTAATTTCTTGATATGTAAAGCACTTCACCAATGACTGCTCTTTCTCTATGTTCTTTCTCATGCTTCGATCACACGACAGGCGAAAAAACGACGAAATCAGCTGCAACGGCGACTTGGGCTTCTTGCAAACAAGTGTATTTTTTGATGTGCATAATTCACCAATATCCAAATTTGAACCTTCACTGTTGCAGCTATTTGAATCTTCTTCACAAATATCCAACACTGTTCTTGGCGAAGGCCTTTTGGTCTTCAACTCTATCTCATTCTCTTCTGATGAGAACGAATTTTCAGTACACGAATTCTTTTCAGACCAGCTGCTCTGGGATTGACGCTCCAAATCTTATAACAAATTATATAATTAACAACAATTAACGTTACACTTTTTTTCTATTGAATATTAATATATTGATGAATTTAATTTATTTACCTTGATCGTCCATAGAGTTAGCAGTATGTGTTCTACGAAAGAGGACTAACGAACAACCTTCTGGAACATTTTTACAGCAGAAACTTGAAATCGACGGCTTCGCCCTGCTTGATAAAAGGTAAAAGGGTAAATGTAATTCTAAAAAATTTCGTACTCTCTCGGTTTTTTAATACATGTCTTTGTCATTCTGTATATTTTTTTTCAAATATCTCAATTTTACTCTAATTCATTTTTCACAGGATTTTTTTTTTTTTTATTGGGTCTCATTTTAAAAATATCAAAGTGTCCAAAATTAACTACTTTATTATTGTTATCATTAATGAATTGAAGGGTATTATGAACGTAAAATTACAACCTTAATTTGTTGTAAAAAGTTAAAAAAGACATTTGCTAAAAAATAGAGGGAGTAATTAATATTAGTTCTTATAAGCAATCCAATATATAATTATAGTGGTGTACAGGGTGCACATTGTTGGTATAGATATGATCACCTGTTTGATCGGTTATTGGTCCTTTTGGAAGAACCGATGATGAGATAATCAGCTCCCAAGTTTTTTGCTTCCTCAATTAGACCTTTACCAGCACTTGAACTTAATCCAACTCTAGCCTCCATATTAACCTGCTGCAGGGTATTGAGGTAAATTCATTATAAAGATCTAGAAGGGTAAATATGTAAAATTAAATATAAAAAAAGAAGAAATAGTTGCCTCATTAGATTGACAAGTCCTAAAAAGTTCTCCCATTGTGTTAATGACAAAGGATTTGGCTTGACGAATGTGTTTCTGCTGCTTTCTTCCAAATTGTCTCTTCACCTGCATATCCTCTTTTCTTCCACTATTGATAACTTTCATGTTTGACATGGAACCTGCAGTTACGTACATGTGTAGATGAGTTACGTACGTACATTGTCCAAATGATCACAATGTACGTAGGTACTAATTAATTATTAGATGGAGGCTAAGTACCGATGACGACGTGCAAAGCAACGAGGGTGTCGCCGGGACGAGCAAGAAGGTGGATAGCCCAGCAGAGAAGCTCTTTACTTTGATCAGCATCCAGAGTGATGCCTATAAGAATTTTACAAGGAGGCAATATTGAAGACATTTATATATAAAGAGAAATGAATTTCCTTTGTTGGAGGGGAGGGGAATTGAAAGAAGATATTTTTGAGTATGTTAATTTGTTGGTATTAGGATTCTATCCTCGATGAAAGCAGGAGCACCCTTCAAATATATGTATGGCGCAAGATGCATGCAGCTAATTAATTAATATACATATATATTGTGACCACCTACGAGCTATCGAATATTCTTATTTCACAAGCAAAAAAGAGAGAGAGAGAGGGTTTTGGAATGAAAATAAGTGGTTTGGTAGGGTGGTTTGGGGGATAAGCAAAGGTGATGACACATACGCATACATATATATTTGATTTGTCTTGATATATAAGCCAAGAGATGGAGAAAGAAAGTTCACGTCGTGTTTGTGCAATAATGCACACTACTTTAACTTTTCCTTTGGTTGAGTATGGTAGTAGGAATGGGAGGGCTATTATTTGTCACTCCAAAGTGCAGTCCCTCATTTTATCATCAAACAAGACTTTCATAGCAAACTATATATTAACTCACCCATTCTTTATTGCATTTTCATAATTGTATAGTATTTATACTCCCTCCGTCCCGGATGACTTGTACGCTTTGATCGGCACACTTTTTAACAAAAGGCAATTTAGTGGTCGGTGATGTAAGATAAATGAGAGGTATTTTAGATGATTTGATGAGGTGTAAAGTAAATAAAATGATGATTCGTGGAGTATTTCAATATAATTAAGAGTGTGCAAATAATTTTGGGATATCTCAATAAAAAAAGTGGGTAAGTAATCACGGGATGGGGGAGTAATATATTAATAATAATGCATTGTAACTTAAATATTAGATAATACGAAGTATATTTTCAATATTAATTTGAGAGTCATAAATCTCATGTTCGAACCCTCTAATATGTGCAAACATTAATTTCTGTGGGGACAGACTATATAAAGCGCAAAATTACTGACTTTAAACTGGACTCCGCAAATGGGCGGTGAGAATGATCCCCCAAATTAGTCGATCCTTGAACCGGATATCCGAGACTTAAAAAAATATTAATAATCTTATCTCTAGTCAACGAGATTTTATGTAGGAGACTTTAATTAGTTAATTTTTGCTTCAATTAAGGAGCCTTGATTTGACAGAACAATTTTAGAGTATCACAGTTTAATCTCTTGTTTAAAAAAAAAAAAAAAAAAACTCATTTTATAGATTTTGCTCGTATAATGGAGCCATTACATGATAGAGTCAATTAATTTTAGAGTTTTAGACAGTTTAGTCACTTATTAGAGATTTGATTAAATTTTTTTTTTTTATAGTGTACGGCTGGTATAAAGAAGCTCTGATTTGAATGATTTGATTTGAAAATCTCAGGTAGTGTAGTCAGTCAAGGGATTTTGATTTGAGTGACTTTGGATGCGTTAAATTTGTAACAAAAACAATTGGATAATAAATGTAAAAACACGAAAATGTAAGTACAATTTTAATTTTTTTAATTAAAAATCCTCAGATTCTCTCTTTTGAAATCTTGAATGCTCTTCTATTTGTTGGTGGTTCATCAACTTCAACTGTGGTCATGCTTAACTCCATGTCATGAACTCTTGTAGCTAACTCTTCAAAGATTAACCAAAATCCTTGAAGGATATATTGGAAGTCCGACTACATTCTTTAAATGTATAATTCTTTAGTTCAGGTTTCTCCATTGATTAATATAATTGATATTACTGACTCTTCCTTCCACCGACAAGTGTTAGTTAACTTGATCATACTAATTGTCCTTCATGTGCTATAGAATCAATTCAAATTTTTTTGCTATATCTGATCTCATCTATCAATTAATGGAGTTAGCCTTCAAGTAGAAATATTAGTCGAAAGCATTTCCTTTCAAGGTGCAAATTAATTGTTTGACGAGATGATTGTTGTAAGTCCAGAAATCATTGCAAGTTTCAACAAAGTGAGTCATATGTTGTTTTAGGTTTTCATTGCTCTCAAATTGTTGGAACTTAGGAGGTTGGTAGTCTGTTGACATTCTCAGGTTGTCAACTCTCTTGGTATATACTTTGGTGTAGCTAAAGGATGACTTCAAGCCTTCTTCACATTTATCCTTTAGCGTCTCCAATATAAGTTAATCAATATGCATCCCTCAGAAAAAATCATCAAATCTTTCATAGTAGGCTCAAATTCTGTTGTTTAATGCTTGGTTGAGGTTTCAAAATCATCCTGCTTCTCAACTTATTTTTCATTGGTACGACTCATGTCACCATTATCCACCCTATTCATCAGATTAAAAATTTGAGAGTCTTGCTCTTGAACGTGTTTTGATAGTTTCTCAATAGCTTGCAAGCTACACTTCAATAGTCAAAGAGTCTGACAAGGAGCAACGCTTGAGATTGACAAAGAGTCTGACAAGGAGCGATGAGTGGAACATTTAGAGTTTCTTAATTTCTCCACCTTCAACAACGTAGGGTGATTGGTTTTCGGTAGTTCAAACTAAAAAATTGACTCCTGATATAGTATGTGATTGTGATTTCTTTGTCATGATCCTCGTGATAACATTGACATCGAAAGTCTTGAAAGGACTAGTCCTTAGACCATGTTTATCGGATGCCCCACGACCAGGGCATCCACAAAAGACAAAAAAAAAAAAGGAAAAAAAAAAAAGAAAAATAAAATTTATTTGATGACCATGGTCATCCGTCAACCGAGAACAACCAACCATGACCAGTTTTTTTGTGGAGTATTTTTATTCCCATAATATCTAAACATGACATGTGTCCATTTTTTATTCGTCGGTTATATTTTATTTAGATAATTTCTAATTTTCACTTATCTACTTTAAAAAAATAAAAAATACCAAAATTTATAAAATTAAATTCTCTATAAATAGAGACCAATCTTGATATGTTTTGGATTATAATTTCATACACTCCCTTTTCTCTTCTCTTAATTTTTTTCTCTTCTAAATTGTGTTAATTATTCTTTTTATATTTTAATTTTTTTCTATTAAATAATTGTATATATTTTTTCTAAATATTGTGAAAATATTATAAAAAATTAATAATAGATATAACTATTATATTATAAAAGAAATAATTTATTAATGTTGGTTGTGGTTGTGGTGGTTATGGATAAAGTGTGAAAAAAGATGAGTTTGGGTTGTGGTGTAAAATGGGTAGGTGGAGGAATGAGAAATTAATTTTATATTTAATGACCCGGTCATGGTTTGGCATGGATAAACATGGTCTTATAAACAAGATCTTGTGAGGAGACATTCTAACGACTTTCGAGATTCTCTTAGAAGAAGAGAGATGAGAAGTAGAGATGTCTCATTAAGCTTGCTAAATTTGTATCACAAATGACATAGATTAATAATAAAAATACAAAAGTTGTATACAATTATAATTGTTACAAACTGAAATATGAATTTTCAAGTATAGTCTCCATTTAATCCTCCAATTCTTCTCTTTGAGTTGATTTTAATTTGGATAGTTTTTTTGGTGAAATCTTCGTCTTTGATCTCATTCAGAATTTGAATTTGGGGTTTGATAATGTTAATTCAAGGAATTGACATCTTACTTTGTATTAAATGTTGACATGGAGAGATTCGTGGTTGAATGTCTTTGAATGTGGCAAAAAATTAACATCCTTAAATCTTCAAGGGCTTGTGAAGAGCACACTAATGAATCTTCGAGAGTTTTTAAAGAACATATGCAAATCTAAGATCTTCTCGTCTAGTTGTTGTATGTTGAGTGGGTGGAAACCTTCATTTTTCAATGTGTCACGTGTTGCCATTTAATTGGCTGATGTCAATTTGATTGATTTAAATTGACACATTTCCATTTTGAGAGGATATGATTTGAATTTTCTAGTACTCCCTCCGATCCAAAAAAAATTGTCGCATTTCTCATTTTGTATAGAATTAAGGAACATATTTTTTTGACACATTTACCTCTTGTTAATATTTCTCTTTTTCTTCTCTTTTTCCTTTTCTTTTTTCCACCTTCCTTAACCACCAAATGTCATTAATATATTTCCAAAAAAAATAGGGGTAATTTAGGAAGATTATTGGTAAAATTAGGAAAAGCGACAAACTTTTTAAAACAAAATTTAAGACCAAATACGACAAACTTTATGAAACGAAGGGAATATATAATAAGTCAGTTGTGTTCTAACCAATTGCCAGTATTCGAATACTTGTGTAATTTGTCATGCATATTAAATATCAATAATTTAATTATATATATATAATTTTTTAATTAAATTACCGTGCAACATATAAATAGCTGGCAAATTAATTTAAATATATATATATATAGTTGGTGCAAATTTAATTTATTTACATATATGCACACACATTTTGTTTCATCAGTAGATATCACTTGTACGTACAACGATAATCATACCCTATATATAAAGCGTGAATAAGTAAAAACCGTCCGGTATCCTACAGGTTTCAGGTAAAAAATTGTTACGTGTCTTAAAAAAAAGGAATAGGGCTGCATCTTCCTTATTTCAATTTAATTGCAGGCATCTCTCTCTCTCTCTCTCTCTCTCTCTCACACACATGAATCATATATCTAATTACACCCCCACTCTTCCCCCAAATTGTGCAACAGGAATGTCGAATCTCTTCCATGTCAATCAACCCTTCTCACTCCTAGGAGGTAGAACCCTAAACTCGAATCCCTACATTTCATGATTTAAATCCCGAATCAGGTATAATAATCGCATCTTCTGTATTTAGAATTTGTACAACTCACAATTTCGTTGTTCACGCAGGAGAATTTCAGTTCGTACCATTTGTGGAGCTTGCCTCTGGTATAGTAATCTGTTTTTTACAACTCACATATTCATTGTTGACTCGGAATTTTTTTAGTTCATATCATTTGTGAAGACTCTCTTTTGTGTTTTTTAAATTAAAGACCAAAAAAAAAGATAATTGTAGTTTAGGTATTTATATGCACACCAACTGCTTGATGAATTGTTTGTTCAGAAAATGATAATTGTAGTACTTGCTTTTGAGTATGTTATTTGCTGCCTTTTTTATACTGTCTATTTCAATTTGAATGGGATCACACACTATATGCAAAAAAATCTTATTATGCCTAGATTTCAAGATGTCTTATTCTCTTTCTCTCTCTTTTTTTTTAATAAATTTGGGCTCTATATATGGTAAACAAAAGGGAAACCTTTTGTTCTCAGTGTGGTGAGGGAGGTTGAGCACATGCTTGTAAATGATCTGTATGTTTGGTAATATATTAAATGCAATTAGGGTGATGAGAGATTTTTGTGTTTGATTTTCTTATTTCGCAGGTCTCGTGTGGAAGAATATCTTCTGATTACTGGAGTTGAAGAATTTAACAACGTGAGAATCAAGTTCAATTTCGGTGTAAACAGGTATACTTTAGTTGAAGTTGCATAAGTGTATCTCAGATTTTATCTCACCATGTGTAGCAATTGTTATAAATTTGTTTGTTCTTGATAATTGATACATATCAATTTGCGTAGACTGCAGTAAAATGTTTTAAATTTGGATATAAATTTGCAATATCATGTTGTAGAGTGATAATATGAAAGGAAAAAAATAGACATGGGCATGCTACTGCCACTTACCATGATTGCCCACAAAGCCATCATTATTTATTCATTTATTTCTTATTTCGACTTGAACAGTGTCTTGTTGTCTTAAGTTATGTTTCTCATCTGTAGCAAATTAGGAAGAAACTGAGTACGACAGCTTAGTTTGGATTAAAGCATCAACTCCTTTATCTCTTTTACTTTCCCCACTTTTTATGGGTATTTAATCGTACAAAATTGAAGGTTCATTTATGTACACTTTTCATGTCAAGATCAAAAGCAAATGAAATTGCAATTCTTGTTCTTTTTGTCATTCTTGATTTTAGTGGTTACGAGAGTTGGGATGGAGTAATTAGCATTCTTGTCTACCTAGGTTTTTATTTAGTTAGGGCCTTAATATATGAAATGCATATAGTTCTGGACCGCGGATATTAGAGACTTTCCAAGGTTAGGAATATTCATGGACAACTTGAGGGTTATCTTTTGACATATTAATAAGTAATTACTCACCAATGAGTTATATAAAGTTTCTTACTTGCTTATTCAATGAAGTTTGTTTATCCCCATGATTTTTATGATCCATGAGCATTCTTGTGATGCATATTGGTCTTTAATTTCTTTTTCTACCTGTTTTAAATATCCTGCGTTTTATTGCTTTTACTTGTTTTTTCTATTTCGTTTAGGTTTAACACGTAGATACTTACATTCATCTCTGAATAGACTATGGGCACCTCCCCCTTCATATGCAGCATACCTCTACTTTTCATGTGAGTTAAATTGGTATTATTAGAGTCCTAATTCAGGTTCTACTTTTGTTATATTGCACTCACTGCATAAGTTAGCAATAGATTTTTCCTTGCTAAGAAAAAAATTAAATCTGAATTAACTTATTGCTTATGTTCCTCAAGTGTGTGAAATCCTGTCATTTATTACATATATAAACATAACTTTATCAAATAGAATGAGAGTTTGATGGATAGAAAAGATGGAGGCAGTGGGCAAGTCCAGTTTAAAAACTGCAGTTCGCCAAATGAACTTTTGGAGTATAACTTCATTGAACAACTCACTTTTTAGTGAGTAAAAAAAGGGTATGCTAAACAATACCAAAACAAGCATAATGAGCTAAACAAAAGCAGCATACCCATCATTTTCCAGGCGTGCTTAATGCTTACTACATCAATGTTTTTGCCATTTTTGTATGACTTGCTAAATAATTTATTTATGGTATTTAACTCATCAGATTCAAAATAACAAAACCAAACAGAACCATGATAAAGATGAAAACAAATTGGTGGCATAAATTATAGTCCTAAGTGTGATGCAGAAGATAATTCGACATAGGTATTTCTCTTATCACACACACAATAAATTAAACCAAAAAAAGAGCAACTTATGAATATTGTCTTCGATATGAATCAAGCTCACATTACTCTAATCTCTATTTCTTCTTTAAGGGAAGAAATTTCATATATTTTGGAGAATAGTAACATATTCCTTCAAGTGCAGAAATTCTTACAATATCCATAATCATATTAGAAAAGACTGGATCCTCGTCCAATTTTTTAAATCCTGTTAGAAAAAGTTCTCTTGTCATCAATAAATACAATAATCTCACTTAGAATCACTGATTAAGGGAGCACTTGGTTTGCAATTTTTCAATGGGATGAATATAGAGTAACTTTGCCTTCTCTCCTGTCTCCTTGAAAAAAAATGATCTGAAATCTATTGTTTCTACTTGAAGCTGGTATTCACATTGAGGTTCGCGAGTTTCAATTACATGTATAAATTAAACACATACATATTCTTTGAAATTTTAGTGTACCATATTGTTTACATTATCTGAACCTCAGGCGCATGTGTTAATCTATGGTTCTCTTGAGTTTTGTGTGGCTTCCTAAGCTAAAGTCTGGTCTATGAATTTTTTTGGGTACATGGTGATAAACTGGTTGTTGTGATGTATGTTAATATTTCTTATTTGAAAATTTTGAAGTGTCATATGACAAACAATGGTTAAGATATGATGGGTATATTCTATTTGGGCTAGCAGCAATGATGGTTTAATTTTTTTAATATATTTGCACCACATATAAAATTTCTTCAATTTAAAATATAGTATGGTTTTTTCTTTCCTCTACTCTGTCATCATTCATTAAAAGTTTTCATTTCACACACACGTAGCTCATTAGTCTCATTTCAATACATATGTAGCATTAGTCTCAGCTCATTAGTATGATATTAATTAATAGGCATTGTAGCTGCATCAATTGTGGATAGTGTCAATACAATTACAGATTCCAACAAGAAGTTGAAGCGTTAACAAGAAGGTTTCTTTCTAATTCAGTATGAGCCATCATTTTACGAAGGATGTTGAACATGGACTGAAGACCCACTCTACAGATTGATTACATTGCAAATATTGAGGAAGAAATAAATGTTAATTGCACATCTCAAAATCACTAACACAATACTGTAATAAGTATTTTGTAATATTAGAAATGTGTATTAATAAAATAAGTTTAAATATGTATTTACATATTATAAACTATATTTAATTAAAAAATCTTTTTATTTAAAAAATACAAATATACAATAATTCAAACACAAATATACGGGTTAACACCTCAATATTTGAGGTGTGCCCTACCTAGTATATTATCAAATATAATCGAGATAGGTACTATTTCCCATTAAAAAAGATAGTCTTTTTATACACAAATCAACAAAATACTTTGGGCATATAAAAATTTATTATTAATTTCTGTTATGCCTTATTTAAATGTTAATGATCTCAACCATATTAAATGGGGGTATTTTTGGCAAAAATGTTGGAAGTAATAAAAAATAATATTGAACTAAAAAGAAGTAATTTATTACATGCAATTCTTGCCATCATGTGATATAATTAATCTTAAATGGGACTAACAATAGAGTCGTCATTATTGCTTATGAATCTGAAAATGTTTCCTAAGCCAAACATTATTACATATGCCAACAGCAGCATTCATTAATATTTAAATTAGATTCTGGAGAATATTGAATTAATTTGGGCAATCATTTCATTTGGCTTATAATTAAGCCGTCACAGACAGATGCTTAGAGTTAGGGTTATTTTGTAAACAAAAAATTAATCTTAAAAATGTGATGATTATATTTCATACCTCGGCCGCTGTTATAAGGTCATAAAATTCGACCAAAATTTGTTGACTCAATCTGACAAGTTCCAATTCACTAAAGCCAAACTTGGAGTTTAAATGTCTCTACATTTCATAGTCGAAATATAAAATAAATAAATAAATAACCATTTTCATTTTCAATTATTTTTCTCTTAGTATTGCACTGCCTACAACAATATTACATCACTCCGTAACACTATGTTTATTACCATGTAATAGTGTAATTTCATTTCAATCTCTTTGCCTTACTTTTGGTATTACAACATGTATTTCACTCATTGAATTATTAACCCGTTTCGATATGCTATATACAATTCATTGATATTATTTTTAGCCGGCCACATGTCATGCATCTTAGATTGTGAAATGCAAAGTGAAACATTAAAATTAGTTAATTTTATTTGCACCAATTGCACCGTGTAACAGACTAACAGGGCACATGGTGAACCATTGTACTAACTTGAATTGAAATGCATCGAATATAATTGAACAATATTATTTATATAAAATAATTGCAAGTAAATAAAATGTGATACTAGACTTAACTAAAACGTGACACTAAATTTAACTAAAATACAATGAGTGTTACGAATCTTATATTCGTTCACCAATTAATGACCTTGTCTATTAGAATTGTTGCATGTGATATTATTTTCAGTAATTTGCCTTGGGTCTTAGGCATTGACAACGCGAGTATAGTATGTTAAATTTTTAATTCAAATAACTCCATTTATTTGCAATTATTAGAAACTACAGTATTACGAATTAAAATAATCACACCTAAATGAATATAAGAAGATTGGGCCTTTTAAGTGATCTACCAGTTTGAGGCCTGAGGACGAATCTGTTACTCTTGCAGAATCTTAATGGGCCAAGCCCGCCAAATAAATAATAAATGGCCTACAGAAAGATGTCAAATAAAAAAGGAATTTAAATTTGTATTTGATTAAAATTAAAATGATGCTCGAAAATATATTTTGTCTTCACTCAAACGATGTAATTGAAGGATCCAAAAGTAGTACTCCTATTTTTAACCATCTTAGACCGGCCTGCAGCTACGATTAATGTTTATGGAATTGAATCAGATTAAATTGATGTATCAAGATTCAAGAATATGAGTGTGTGAAATAAAATCTGGACCCAAAAATACATTGTCGAACCGACTCGACTGGTTAATTTTCGATACAGACCTTGATCCTTTAAAATTTAGGATATCAGGTTTTGATCCGGTTATCATCCCTTTAAAACGCTCTAAAACTATCCAAATCAGGATCTGAGCAAAATTTACCGATTCGATCCAATTTGAACCGGATTGATTCAAGCCAAGCCTCCGGTTCATCCATCAAGGTAGATTTTGGTGTCGATTCGAACCAGTTCAGTTTCAGATCGGTGCAACCCCTAATCAAAACATTGAAAAGGAAATGAATTACTCATTCCGTCCCGTGATTACTTGCACACTTTCCTTATTTGGACGTACCAAGATTACTTGCACACTCTTAATATGGAAATACCCCCACAAAATTAATACCCTCCCAACATCATTTTATTTTCCAAATTGTCACCCTCTTTTTACATACTCCCTCCGTCCCACAATTACTTTCACACTTTTCTTTTTAAAACATCCCACAATTATTTTCACACCATTAAAATGGAAAATCCTTTATATATTTCACCCTCACAATATCCTCACGAAAATGCCATTACTTTTTCTCCACACTTACACAAAAGTCAACTCATTTCTTTACTTTATACATAAAGGTTTACAAAATTACCCCTCAAAATCTCCACTAAATTTACTTTTCTTATTCCACGTGTCACTTCACACGTGAAAATAATCATGGGACGGAGGGAGTACAATTTTACTTTACACCTCACCAAATCACATAAAATACCCCTCCTTTATCTTATATCACCAATCACTAAATTCACTTTTCTTAAAAATCGTGCCGAACAAATCGTGCAAGTAATTTTCGGACGGAGGGAGTACATCTTTTAAGTAAAAAAAAAAAAAGTCCGGCAAAGTTTCTTAAAACACGCCTTCGGATTTTGAAAAAAAAATAAAAAAATCACCATATTTAATTCATTTCACTCTAAGTATAAGCAAAAAAAAAAAAAGTCCGATTTTTTTTTTTTTTTTAAATCAATATTTGGTCGTGTGAATTGAAGATATTGGAAGCTGTGAAGAACCTGTCAATATATGTTGAAGCATAAGCAGGTTTGATACCACCGTTCAACGAAAGTTTGACCCCCTGATGCTAAAAATGTGTAAACAATTTATTTTTTATTTTGGAAACAGCAAATTTATTTTTTATTTTATTACTAGGGTATAAGAAACACCCCAAATTCAGTACAAATTATTACACAACCAAATCAGCAACACAGCAGAACAGAGCCTCACTAACTAACTAAGGCAAATTGCTGGTTCCCTAAGCCATTCCTCCAAACCATATGTTTTTGCTATTAAATTATTTCCTTTGATCCATCTGTAAGAATTAACCTTTATCTTATCCAGCACGGCCACCGAATCAAATTCCTGGCCCTTGAATGTTTTCTCATTTCTTGCAATCCACACAGTCCAAATTATGTTGTGCCAAATCTGGGCCCAAGCGACCTTCCTGTTGCTGTTCGCCATTAACACATGTGACTTGAAGTGTGATATTCCTGTGTCATTTAAGTTGTAAGAAATGCCGAACCAAGAGTACACCCCAGTCCAGATTTCCTTCGTCTTTGCGCATAGAAAGAACAAGTGAGCAACTTCTTCCTCCTCCTCTCCACATAACTTGCACTTGGTTGAGAAATTCAGATTGTAGGCACCGCGACGTCTTAAATTTAGAATTGTTGGAATCTTGTTTTGCAACATCCTTCAAGAAAAACCCGCCACTTTGTAAAACGGACGAATAAGAAAGGAGTACAAATAATTGTGGGATAGGAGAGTATGATCCAAAAAGAATGAGCTATTTCTGAGGACAAGGCCATCACAATCCACATAGACAAAAAATATGAAAGGGTACCACCACGTGATCGAGTACACGAATAATGACTCGTTAGCCTTAGTGTGAGCACAACCTGTAGAAGTCGGGAATTGGCGAATAGCATTGTACCAAATACATGATGTCTGTATAAGGCCATAGTTGGATTTCAGAAGTAAAAAAAAAAAATCGTTGGGTGGAAAGAGTGAGTTGTTGCACATGCCAAGTGTAAAATCATTTTATCCATCTTGTTCAAAGTATTGGACAATTTTCTCTCTCTTTCTAATCTAATTAAATGTCAAATGATTTTAAATGGAAGAATTATTGAGTTCTTATTACACATAGTCCACATGTTCATACCGTTAAAACCTTCGATTATGGTCTAGCTAGTTTACAAATCTAAATCGAATCCCAATCGGACCGATTAAGGTTACGATTTTGAACTGTCTGTTATGATTTTTTTTCTTTTCTTTTTTAATTTTTTTTAAAAAAATTTGTTCATTTTTCCCTCGTTTACTACATAAGACATGTGAGAGGTTGATGTTAAAAAATGAGTTGAACTGAGGTATTTATAGAAAAATATTAAAAAAATAAAATAAAAAAGGTGTCACCGACGATTTTTTTTTTGAATTTCCGTAATCGAAATTCAACCTTAATTTTAAGGTTATGATTCGATTTTCAAACTGAAACCGTTGATTCGTTCGATTCCGATTTTAATTTTGCACATGTCTAGTTATATACTCTAAATACTTTTCTATCATACACAACATATTGAAGATGATTCCGACGGTTGAAGAGGGGCCTCATTTAAGTTTTTTCCGTAAGGACGTTCGTTCTCTTCATTTGTAGCCCGAAGAATCAATAACTTAAATATATGACTTATGTCTTGTTATTTTCATACCTTTTTGGAGAAACAATTAATAATGACAGCTTTATTTTTATTTTTTTGTTTAAGGAAAAAATGAAATTGAACCTTATACATACAATATTGGTGGCGTCAAAATAATATAATATTGACAAAAATATGTATGCACAAATCTCATTTATCATACTCCCTCGTCTCAACTTAACTTTCATACCTACTTTTTCGATCCTTTAAAAATTCTACACATACAATATCTAAAATATTATATTTAATTGTTTTTATGGTACATACACACACAAGTTAACTCACTTATTTATTTTTTTATAAAATTATATCTCAAAATTCTATTTATTATAATATTTTTTTAAAAAGGGTGAACAGTAAGTGTGAAAGTTAAGATGAGACGGAGGGAGTATTATATATGATCCATGGGAATCCTGTAAAATAATAATAGTAAAAAAGTTCTATAAAAAACTCGTTTAAGCTAGAGAATAAGATATTTAAATACAATAATAAATCTTACATTTTCTTTATTAATTACTTTAAGTAACATATTAATACTGGGGATGAGATAAGACTTGAAAATGCATCAGAATATGAATTATATTTTGGGGCATGACAAATTATTTTGGTTTTCAGGCGAATTCTTAACTTATAAGTATTGATCCACTTATTATTATTTTTTAAGAATATGAGAATCAATTAATTAAATAATTATATATATATATATATATGTGTATGGGAGAAGTTGTACTCCCTCCGTCCCACACACTTTCCATATATATGGATGTCCCATAATTTGCATACTCCATAAAAGGAAATATCTTCACAACCCTCACCTTTGAAATATACTCATATTTACTCATATATCATTACTTTTCCACACTCAATCTACTTTTTACTTTACTTTATTTATAAAACTTTAAAAAACTATCTCTCAAAACATCAATCATTACACCTTTTCTTACACATTTCTTAAAATGTGTGTCATTTTAAGTGTGCAAGTTCCTCCAAGGGAGTATATAATTATTGGTGTTAGGGATTGAAAAAAATTGGCAGCGCCGAAGGCGTAAAGGTGGTATGAACAGTAGCTCTCATCTCATTTCATGCTTTATTGAAAAAATATTTGACCATATTATAATATTAATGGATGTTGCTGTTATACCACTTTATTGTCGCGTGTTCGTTTAATTAAATTATGTATTTATACACTAGGTTTCATTTTATTTTATTTAAATATCAGTAAACTGTGTTAAAGTGTCACTATTATACATATAAAATATCAATATTGTGCATAAGAATTATCTCTATTTAAAAATTATTTTAAAAAATAAATAAAACAGTTATACTTTATATACATATCAGTGAATCGGTAATGCTCAGAAAAAAAATAAGTGAACAAGAGTTCACACAAGTATTAGTTACTATAAAATATAGAGGGTCCCATTCCATATCTTATCCCCAAATATTTATTGAGTCACTTATGAAATTTATATCATATTTGTAATTGATGAACTTCCTCCATCCAAGTTTAGTGGTTTAAATAATTTTGTACGGATTTTTTTTTAAAAAAAATACAATTATTTGTGTATAAAATAGATAAATTGGAGAGTTATTTATAGGGTATTATGGTGTTTATTTAAAAATAAAATAAATGTTTATAAATAAATAATAATTAAACGTGAAAATAAAATAGTGTGTTATTGATTGAAAGGGAGTACCAAAAATACTTGTAGCACATTTTGTATCACATAATGTCTCGTATAAGTAATAATGTGTTTAAGGATTTTATATATATATATATATATATATATGTGTGTGTGTGTGTGTGAGACTAAAATTAATATATAAAGTTAAAATTATAATCAAGTTAAAATTAATATATAAATTATGAATTGTTAAAAATATTGTATAAATTAAAAAATATATATATACTCCATTCATCTACTAAAACTTTGCTCAAAGGGTTGGACACAAATTTAAAGAAAAAATAGATAAAGGGTAATGTAAGATCCATTATAAATAAAGTGATGATAAATTCTTGTATACAGTGGAATTTTAAGTTATTTGACTTAATTTAAATTGTTCAATTGAATTTTTTACCCATCAAATTATAATCAAGCTAAAATTGTACATCTTGTAAAAAAAAAAAAAAAATGTACGTTGTTCATTTGCTAGTACAAAATAGATGGGTAATTAAACCTGGGATATGTGTTTATTCAGACTTAAAATAAAAAAGTTAGACTTAAAAACATGCTCAATTTTATACATTCGAAAGATACATCATTATCATTAGTAATTTAATTTGAACAGTTAAAATATATGAACATAATTATACATATCTCAACCTATCGATCTATTAAACGTATAATAGAGTACATCATTGATTGTTGTACATTTGTAATGGCAAAGAGTTTGTAGTAATTTTAGTGGGAAAAGATGAATCAGTGGTACACATACACATAGACATGGGAGTTGCCAAGAAAGTTGGTTTATCCTGCCCAGCCATTATCACCAGATACTTCTCTTCAAACACTGCCGCCGTCGTCGAAGACTTGTCTTCCTCCCCTGCTTCAACGTCTCTCATCTCGCCGGAGGACAACTTCCAGTAGGAACATGCCAAGATCACCACCGCAAAAGCAATGAGCCCCACCATGGCTGCTAGTCCGCCGAATAAGTACGGCACCGGTGACTGCCACGGTGAATGCGACGGCGCCACCATCTTCTCAATTCTTCTTTTTCTTTTTAAATTAAATTATTGGTCTTTGATGAGCTCAAAAAGGAGCATTTATAGAAGAGGAAAAGAGAAAGGGATGATGTTTTGGACCTACTTTTAACAATTCATTTTAATTTTATAATTTAATTTTATGATATATCCTTTTTTTATGTATAATACTACTATGAGATATCATTATAAATACTACTACAGAGCTGTTATTCGAGTCGAGCCGATTACTTGAAGTTCGAGCATTTATCAAGTCGAACGGATAATATTGACGAGCTAAGAAATGAGTTCGGCTCGACTCGTTAACGAGTCTATCAAGTTGAGCCTAATGGAATTAAAAGAAAAAAAAAATTAGATATCGAGCCTAACTGAAAGAATTTCGTCTCATCTAAAAGTTCGAACTTGTAGAGAGGTGAAGAATTAATTCTTGTATATTAATTTCTAACACTAACGAGTCGAGCTCGAACCGGTTCATTAGTAAATCGAGTATCTAACGAGCTCGACTTATTTAACGAACGAGTCGAGCTTGAGCCTTGCTCATGAGCAACTCGATTCGTTTAAGAGCTCTAGAGACTAGTATAGACTGTAACATGGTATAATGTCCATTCGGTATACATACAATGGGATTTTAAGAAATTGTTCAATTAAATTTTTAATTCCAACATTAAAATTATATTAAAATTGTAAGTTCAATCACACTGTTAAACTAAGTGCACACAAAAATGAGTCTCATTGTTTAGTATTTGTCCATCAAGGGCATATTAATCACGTGTTTATTCTACAAATCTTGAAACTTGCATTTAAGTTCGTTTTTATCTCAACAACTGTCTAGTTTTATTCTAAATAAGCTTCCAAAAAAATTACCAAAATAACCTTCGAATCCACTACTATTTGCTAATTTTTAACCTAATTAAATATGTGCTCTTTTTACGAAATTGAGGCGTCACTGTTGTGCACACGTGTTCTATACACGTAAATTACAATTACGTACAACTGTTGTAGTTCAATATATGGTTAATTAGAGCAATCAAAGAGAGAGAAGCTTTAAATAGTTTTTTGTATAAATGGTCTATTATATAACACGTAACAAGTTAGTGCCTAAAACGACAGTAGCAAACAATTTCAAAAGCTAATGTATTATGTAAATATATAATATGTGTGTTTGTGAATTGGTTTTTCTTTATGTCATTTCTGGGCCACTTTTCTGGTATTTCCTTTGTGCAGTGCTTTTAAGCTGCTAGCTAGCTAGCTCCAATGTTCTAAATTGTTAAAACTCTTCAATTTATGAAATTATCATCTTTTTTCTACTTTAATATTTTTTCCTTTATTTTGAAACCTCTTACTGCTATATTTGACTTTCTTTTAAAAAAACAGAAAAATAAAATTATTATTATTAGTACTATTATAATAATAATAATAAATAATACTAGTATTATCCATAACTTTAATGAATTATTACTCGATCAGAAGCAACATTGCGGGACCAAAGAGGCATTCCATTTGATGATGATGATCAAGTACAACAAAATGTGTTTGTACTTTTCTTTCTTGACCTTATTTCCAATTACCTGATTCCGTAGCCTATTATTGTGCTCTTTTAATTATAATACCGGAAAACCCACACATAAATAAATTCATGAAAAAGAAATTGTTATAACTTCCCAAAATAGATTATCACATAAGCTTGGATACATTAATTGTTTCATGCATTATGTAAAGAATTGAGTTGCAATTATTAATTTTAATGTGATTCAAGAAACAATAATAATCAAAATGTTATTTATACAAAAAATTGGATTGCACTTCTAAATGTCCATCGAACTTGAATAGTATTGTGATCGTCCTAATCCTAAATGAAACGGCATAGGGACTCATATGTAAACATAGTATTTATTTAAATGCTCGAATGACCCCTTGAGAATGTATATAACCATATTCCGGTCCGGCACGGTATGAAATGAACTTATAACTCCAGCCCATTCCCGTTTTGGTCGGAACAGGTCAACTAATTCTTTGATTCCAATTAGTAAGAGGGATTGATCTTGAACTAAGAAATAGACCCTAAAAGCTAAAAAATTGTATCCTGAGCATGATCGGTGTAGAGTCTATCCGGCTCCATAACTCAACATCTCATAAGATTTTTTTTTTAATACAAGTTTAGTTTAGTAAGGTAGACTAGTCCAAAATATATAATAATTAAGTCCAAGACAGATATTTAATTAGACTTAAAATAAAATTTTCTACTTAACATGTAAAAACACACTCAATTGTGTGTGCCAAATGATCGAAATACACATCATTTGTGATTCATTTTGTGTCAGTTGAAATATCTAATTAATTTAGATATTTTAACATATCTACCAAAAGAGAAGTGTAGAAAATGTTTCATGTATGTTAAGACGGATCAACAAGTAAAAATTGTACTCCCTCAATCTTAATTTGGGGTGGAAATGGGTGAGACAGGAAGGTTATATATTTTTTGGACCCAAACATCATCATGCCTATTAAAGATTTTTTTAAAAGGTTTAACCTAACATTTTTAATAAACATGTATGAGTTTTTTTAAAGATCTTTTAAACTTGATGATACGAAAAATTAGCATACTACACGTATATTATCCATCATGTCATAAAAATCAACTTTTTAAATCTCGAAATTAGAAAAATAAAAGTTAAAAATTTATCAAACTAAAAAACAATACTCAAATATTATTTTCTTACTCTTCTTAATAATTTAATACTTTTCCAATAACTCAATTTATTGTGTATCACATATATTATATATTATTATATTTATAAATATATATATATATATATATATAAATTAAGTTAAATAGACTAGTTTGTTGGACTTAAATGATCTATAAATCCAAACTGTTGTTAAAAAGTTTGAGCTTGACTTGTTTCTTAAACGAGGCGAATCGAGTTTTAGTAAACCGTGTCGTAGACCCATATCGGGTAGCCTGACCTGACTCATTCTCACCGCTAGTCTCAACAAAAGTTTCTCAACTTTTTTTGTTTGATTGCCCCAATAAAAGTTTTCTATTTTCTATTTTAGTAAACTACTCTCTTACATTTGATTAATTATTAACTCTCAATTACATCACTTTTAATACATATGCTTATTTTATTATATTTTTTAATCTTCGTGCAAAAAAAAAAAAATATAAGAAACTTTTATTGAGACTGAAGGAGTAATAATAAAGTGTAGAAAGGCGTTTTGTTGTTTATTTTTATAACTCAAGCACCAAGTCTGAAACATGCAATGCTTCATCTCATGAATTTCATGATAGCTATCAATTTCTTTCCAAGTGTAATACATAATAATAATAATGGATAAACCTGTGTATATACGAAACCAATGCTCCTCATTCATTTAATCCTCTTCCTTCCTCTTGTCCTTAAAATACATGAAATGGAAATCTATAACCAGTTCTCTATAACAATGGAATAGGTACAAGGTATAGAGGGAACTGTACAACAATGACTTGATGCCTCAGATCAAGATAAAGAATTAACGAACACGAGGATGATTCAGACTGAAAATGCTAGTCGAGATTATTCTCCCTTGATCATAACGGATTGATGTGGTACGCACTTAATCTCCACAAACGTGGAGTAGTCCTTGTTCATCGGTTGTTTCCATGGTTCACCATCCATCTGCATATATCCCTCCGACCATTCTCCTCCTCTAAGCTCAAACCGAATAGCTGAAGCCTGTTGTAGTTGAGGTATAGAGCGAGAGTCCAACACTTAAATATTGCAAATAGGGCAATTTGAATCAAGTGTTGTAGTAGTATAATTACTTTACTATACCTGGGTAATATGTTTTGCAGAGATCAATTCAACCATGACCATTGAAGCATGCCATCCTTGTTTGAAACCAAAAACTTCTAGTAAACCATCATCAGCATTGGCCTCAACAAAACCTCTCTGTGAAACAAGCAAATACATCTACATCAGTTGTCTGGTGCAACTATACACGACTAATACTTTTAAGTGAAACCAACTAATACCATTTAAAAATGAGCGTATGTGGTCAGAACTATCTCCATATATACCTTTTCTAAATAATCTGGCTTCAGATTGCCCCATGGATTCCTGCCGCTTCCATAGCTCGGAAGATTTAAAGCAACGATAGACCTCACACTGGAATGTCAATAGATATTATTCCGCCAATGAAAGCATTCATGGAAAAGAAAAAATTACAGTGTGGGGTGAACTCAAATCATGATTTACTCAAGCAAACATAGGTGACCTTGAAGGGATAATAATCTGCTCCCACGTTGAACTATTGACCTTCTTAGCATATAACCTCAAGATATTCTTCAAACTCCTGCATATTGACATGTGTGGATGGATAGTTCTTGTTAGCAAATTTATGGTTTCATAACTTTGTCTATGCTCTACATTGGTAACTTCAAAATTCAGATATGCACAAGATATTGTTATACAAATGTTCAAGAAAAAAAAAAAAGGTGGTAAAGTATACACGTAAGAAATTGTCAGCAATGAAAACACTTATCGGTGATTAACTGGAAATAAAATGAACTAGTTCTAAGATCTAAAAACCAACTGCAAAAATAAAAACATTATTTGTTCTCAATATGAACTAGTTCTAAGATCTAAAAACCAACTGCAAAAATAAAAACATTATTTGTTCTCAATGCAATGTTGGAAGTTGGAACTTTCTAGATGAGAAAAGAAACTTAACAGCAAAATCACATGGCATGAAGATTTCATTACTTCACAATGAGAAAAAATACTCAACTAGTATCAAGCATAATATCAATGGCAATGGAAATAAAGATAAAATTGGGCACACCCTTCAATAAGTATCTTATTCCAAATAATTTTGGTACAAATTTACTGACCTTAAACCAGGATCACTGCTGCATGGCGTGAAGAACCATCCTTGCTTGCAACTGTAACCAGAATAGATTAACTGCACCCAACAAGCACAATATTAGATCCCTTAAAAAGAGGAAACTAATTATGTAAACTAACCCTAGAGAATGTATTTATGTATTTGTTTAAAAATTTAAAGTGTGAAACATGTTATAAATAGATGGGAAAACAATTCGCACCTTGTTTGAGATAGGACCTTGAGCAAGGTATGGTTTCTCATTTCGTAAATGATGGAATCCATAAGCAACTTGGGCATCCATCCCTACAACATAACATAGTAACATTTTACAAGAGAATTTATGATTATAGCCAAAGATAGAAACTGATATATAAAAGCAGACCTATGCTAAAGTAATTATAAAAGACTCCCTGATAGCAGGAAACATTATCTGGTAACTCCCCTTCAACTTCCAGTTCCTGCACTATCAATAAGTTAAATTCCATTAAAAAGTTCATAACAACTTTATTCAAATGAAGTAAAAAGGAAAGGCTGTAAATGATGAAGCTACTGATTCATCATGACAATAAATTACGTAAATCAAAATGAAAAAAAAAAAAAAAAAAACTTCATCACAAACCTGATCAAGAGGAGTTTCTTCTGTTGGCTGGAGAGAATAAGGTATATCCAACACTTCGCTGTCTGGTGTTTGTATCAAAATGCTCCAACTACATATTGAAGTTTTATTTCATTAACCACACAAGAGATTTCCAAATAAAACTAAATGTTCTCTATATAGATAAATAATACTTGTCCAGATGAAAAAAAACAGACATCCTCCAGATTTGTATATAGAATCATAGATACAAGTTTCGGAGATATATATAGTGAAAGACTACATCAAGAGGAATGATAACTCAAAATCGTCAGATATACCACAATTTTCAGATAACACAATTAGCAGAGTACATAAAAGGCAGTCCTTGAGAACTCTGTTCACCAAATTCATTGAATGAAAATAACATCCCGGGTCAGCACACTGTGATGTCTCATTGTAGTAATTCTTAGGGGTGGCAATTTTCGAACACGACACGACACGATAGCACGATACGTATCCGACACGAAAATTACGGGTTAGCGTTTGGCCTTATCGGGTTCGTGTCGTTATCGGGTCGACCTGATAACGACACGAAAATTTCATGTCGGGTTCGTGTCAACCCGTTAAGCACGATCAAATTAACAGGTAACCCATTAATCTGTTATTTACCTGATATGACACGACAAGATAATGACACGATAATTTTTTATATTTATATAAATATATTATTTTTTATATATTTAATACAATTTTAAATTGATTTATTTTCTTATCGTGTCGTTATCGTGTTACGTGTCGTTATCGTGTTGTGTCACGTCGCCACGAAAATTATCGTGTCGTGTCGACACGAAAATTATCGTGTTTGTGTCGTGTCGACACATATCCTTATCGTGTCGTGTTTGGCCTTATCGTGTCACTATCATGTCGACACGAAACACGACACGATAGCACGATTTGCCAGCCCTAGTAATTCTTACTCCCTCCGTCCCATGTTAATTTTCATAGGTAGATGGGCACGCATATTAAGAAAGTGTAATAATGAGAGTAGTTTTGAAGGGTAATTTTGTAAAACTTTATGTATAAAGTAAAAGAATGAGTTGACTTTTGTGTATGTGTAAGTAAAAAGTAATGGCATTTGTGTAAAATTGAGGATATTGTGAGGGTGAGATTTATAAAGGGTTTTCCATTTTAAGGGTGTGAAAGTTATTGTGGGACGTCCCGAAAAGGAAAGTGTGAAAGTTATTGTGGGACGGAGGGAGTATATCCCAACAAGATGGATCATGCAATTTCCATGTGCAACCTTAAGATTCTAACACATCTCACCATCTGGTCATGATTAACTATGTTATCAAGAAAGACATGCCCCATTCATTGTCAAATATGCAGCACAAAATGAACTAAAGACTCTTCCTTTTACAATTCAATCACAGTTGATACTAAAGAAATTAACTGAATTACAATAAATTAAAACATGTACAAAACGAGCTAGCAATTCATCTCTAAATGACGTAACGTGTGATTGTGTGTACTTTCAGTCATCATTATCATTACAATATGAAAGATATCCAATGTGACAAACGGAAAACCTCACCTATCCAGACGAACAAGAGGACCATAGGCAACCTTGTGAAGAGTCCTCTTAATGGCTGATTTCCAATTAAAAGGGAAGGAGCCACCCTGAAAGAGTATTTAGAGGATAATGTAGTTACTGCACAATAGAGAGAAAAGAATTCCAAGTTAATGCAGATGAAAGATTACCCAACCAAAACTCCTTGATAAGTCGTTTCCTGTACCAAGTGGAATAATTCCAGTTGGTGGTAGGGGAAGCCTGCTCTGTGCATTCAGCTTTCCAAGGCAACCAAGGACCCACCCAACAGTGCCATCACCTCCTGCCACCTGTCAACATCAAATGCGTTAAAAAAATTCATGTGCATTAAACATGAGCACCACAACAATCAAATAAGCTGTTTTAACAAGGGCAAGCATAAGAAATATACCACGATTCTAAGTTTTTCACGGACCACTGTTGCACAGTCAT
The DNA here is from genome assembly GCA_963675135.1 of Galeopsis tetrahit. Classification (NCBI taxonomy): domain Eukaryota; kingdom Viridiplantae; phylum Streptophyta; class Magnoliopsida; order Lamiales; family Lamiaceae; genus Galeopsis; species Galeopsis tetrahit. The sequence continues at coordinate 77,218,325 of OY776123.1, forward strand.
CTCCAAGACTAGAAAACTTTTCCAAGCAAGCCAATCCGTACTCAACAAATTCATTAGGCTTCACATCTTGAAGATCAAAAACCTGAGCATTTTACAGGAAAAAGAGAAGGATTAAACTGCCAATTTTTCATGGTAATGGACTTGGAAACACCACTTTTTTAACTAGATATATGCAGAGTATCTAATATTAAACAAAGAAAAGGTTTTAACTCAAGTACTCAGATGTGGATACCCAACTGACTGCAGTACAAAGTCAAACAATCTAATTAATTACTAACTTTAAAATCTTCAAACTGAATATAAATTATGTTTTCAAATAGATATTTCAGTAAGTAACTCTTCATTGGGCATATGTATAGTCTGGGGATTGTCTAGACAATAAAAAGTGAGTGAAGAAGTAGGCAATTAGACAATCTTTATGGCTCAAGGTTCCAACTAGGATCAATTTTGGTAGAGCTGTAAGGCCTGTATTCCAGCAAAGCATAGTATACTGCAAATATTTAGCACTTTTTTTATTGGTTCACAACAACATGTAGCTTCATCTCAAAATCACTTCCCCTAATGATTAAGAATCGGCAAGAAAAATTCGACATAGCATTAAAAAGGACAGATTTGGATCACAGATGAAAAGTTACAAAGAACAGACTCCTCACATGAGCAATACCTTCTTCGTATATCTTCCCAAATAATATAATTTGGTGTTTAGATATGAAATAAAGGAAAATTAGCACTGAATAAAAAAAGAAAATAGCCTTCTGGTAGATATAATCTGTATTTCTCCTTAACAGAGACAAACGCGCAAGAAGGTAAATACTTATATCTCATAGAAGCAATTTCAAAATTTACTGACATAGTTATTTCCACACAACTCAAAGACAGGCTCGTATTTGCTTTCTTTTAGCAGTAGTTCAGAATCTTCAACTTCAAAGACCTAAAATCCAACACACTCTAATAAAACAATAGGTGAAGGAAGAAACCAAATTACAAACTTCACATTTCCAAAGCAAGGCAATAAATCTCTTCTATAGTCCCCAAGAACAAAGAAAAGTTAGATGAAAGTACAAAGTTGGAGCCACATTAATTAAGACAAAACACACTAATGCGCATTAATGCACACAAATTCGGCACTTAAGAAACGAGTACCTGTTCTTCGCTCATAAGTTCCTGCAGGCGGGCTTTGAGCTCGGGCCCGTAGCGGCCACCGCTCTTTGGATTGATAAATACAATCAACGGACATTCCGGCACCTCGGGCGTCTCAGCTCCTTCAATATGAGCCGCTTCATACAACTGAACCACCGCGGCGTCTCCGACGTTCTTTGCTCGGATCGACTCGATTATGGCGAGCCTGAGATACTCTGGAACCGTGATCTTCTTCTTGAGATCCTCTTTGGGGATTCGAACGCCGGCAATCGTGCAGCCACGTATGGAATCGATTACGGACGATCGGCTCGACAGGGACGACCGACTCGGCGTTCCTGGAGAATCCATCCCTCAATATTTACAATTCTACGATTATACTTTTTGAAATGTAGGGAAAACTGGCTTCCGTCGGCGGACGAACACCGGCGAACAGTTTTTTTTTTTGGTGTTTTGAAGAGATGTTTTGATTCGTTGTTTGTTTTCGTTGTGGGGGTTTGGGTTATAAGATTGGGCCCGGGTATGGATTAAATTACCAAAATACTTGCACGTGCTCAACGGTTTAACCCGTCGATTGGATTTGTCAACTTTTTTTTTCCTTTTTCTTGTTATATTTTCCTAATTCAATTGTAATTTGTACACTACGATAATCTTGTTTTTATTATTGTCAGGATTAATCTTTCATGGGAATTAATATTAATTAATTAATTTTCCACAAGTACAAATTTTTAGATTAGAAGAATTTTTTTTATATTATCGGAACAGACCAGCATCATTTGATGAATCTTCTTATTGAAAGTAATTTCAATCATATTGTGCTTGATCAAAAAAAAACTTTACTCATATTATATTGTTCATTCATAAATCTCCATTCAAATGATATGAAATTATATCACATCTCCTCCAAATTGTTGTCTTTTAATTATATATGGTATATGTATAATAATGATGTTAAATCGTGATCTGCGTATATAATGTATGGTATAAAATTAAATGTGGATTGTAAAAATTAAAACACAATCGTAAAAGATCCAGATTATTTGAATTGTGGGAAATGCAAATAATAATTGATTGGATGATATGGTATGATTGGTATCAAATGATAAGCCCCTCCCACTAGAACCTAATTATCTTTTTATTTTTAAATTGTGCTTACTCGTTGTCTCCCTCCTTTTTATATGAATTCTTTTAAAAATAAAAGTTTAAAATTAGAGTTTCGCATATAAATAATATTGTTGTTAAACATATCTTGTTTGTTTGTCATATAGACTATTATTAATTTATTATACTAAAGAAAACATAATTAATTATGAACAACTCAAAAGAAAGAGTGGTTAATATTTATTTTATCCTCTGCGCTTGATAGGGTGAGTAAGCACCACAGGCAGACCTGTTAGGGGCCAGGCCCCTCAATTTTAAAATATGTAAGGGGTAGGTGGGTCTTTTCACATTTATTTTTAATAAATCAATACATGAATCTCTCTTCAAGCTGTTCGCTTGTATTGATGTGGAGTAGGAGTGTAAAAGAATCGAATTAAATGGTATCGATTGTGAAAATATTCAAATATTTGTATTCATTTAATTTTTTTAATAATAAATTTATTCGATATTTAATTCAAATGATTATTCGATATTATTTAATAATAAATTTTTTGGAACATATATATTATAAACAATATTCGTTTAATTTATTATTCTTATTCTAAACAATAAATTTGATTTTAGAGTTGAGTTTTTTGTCAATTCACCATTAGATGAGAATAATATTCATAACACCCCTTTTAAAAAAAAAGAATAATATCCATAAATACATAAAATATAGAATATAGAATTGTAGTACTTGATAAATGCCAATTTCTTGATTCGCTGTAATATTATCTGGCAAGGGTTTGTTTGTTTGTTTATGAAACAAATTTTATAGTGAGAAATACTTTTTGTAATATTCTTTGCCTACTTTAATTATCAGGAACTATACTTACCTCTACCGGTGGGAACAAGTCAGGCTTTTTTTTATATAGTCTCGGGATACTGTACTTACGTAGAATATACTAGTATTGAGTTTTCTTTAAAAAGTTGGGTTTCAATATGAGATAATTAATTACGTACCAATATACAGTACTTCAATACACACTGCTAAGTCTATATGATTTAAGTTATACTGAATGACTACGTAAATAGAGTTTGAATGATGCAAAATATATAAAGTCTTGAAGTTGCATGCATGTGTTTAGAAGTATATGCTAAAATTAAAATTCATCAGATAATCTATATTTTATTGGGAAAACTATTGAGTTGTAGATATGTGCATGGTGCCAGTGGATATACTTGTGACTAGACAAAGCCAATTGGTGGACGATGTACTAGAAAAATGACTACTAATTTGGTTCACATGGTGTTTTACTCTAATAAATAAAGGGACTAAATACTAATGATTCTAACATAAAAGGATGTTTCGTATTACTATTCTATATTTACATAATTTACATAATAATATAATGAAATGTGCAACTGAGTCATAATTTACATAATAATATAATGAAATGTGCAACTGAGTCTGGTATGCGTTCCACTATCATAATAATGTAATCGAACGTATATAACAATACAATTTCAAGTTTGAAAAAAAAATTAACTAATAGAATATTTATATAAAGTATGGGAATGGGACAATATATGTATGTGTTTAATTTGGGCAATCCCTCCCATCCCACCCACTACCTTAAAATTTGTCACCATCTCAATTTAATTATTGTCGGAAAGACGACATATATTCTGTTCTTGTAATCATTAATTAGGTTTTGGACTTCAAAACAGATATCGCTATAAACTTACTCATTTATTAATTAAGGATGGCGGCTAAATTAATTCATTAAATTTGGACTAACTAATATTGTAATTTGTGTGATAATTTAAAAGATAAATTTATAAATGGTCTTGTAACTTTGTATGAATTTGTAAAAGGTCCTGTAACTTTTTATTTGAACAATTTAAATCATTTTAATTTCAATTTTTATCCTTTTAGTCTCAATTTTTTAGTCCTTTTGATCTCAATTTTGGTTCTTTAAGTTTCAATTTTGGTCCTTTGAGTCTAATTTAGGTCCTCTTAGTCCAATTTCAGCCCAATTTTAATCATTTTAATTCAATTTCATTTTTCACACCGAAAATAGAACATGCATGTGTACTTCACATGACAATTTAATTGACATTTTTAACAAATCATTTGACACAGTTGTTTTGAATATAAATAAGAGTACATTAAATACAAAATTTTAATAAATAAGTATTCATTTATAATCAAATATACACAATTTTATCAAAATTTTAATTTTTTTTAAGTTCTATTTTACAATTTTTTTATTTATAATTAAATATATAATTTCATGTGTTCATTTAAATTAAATAAAAAAAAGTGATTTATCTAATATAAATTTTTAAAAAAAAAAAAAAAAAGATAAATTGATTTAAATGAAACAAATTAAAACATAAAATTCAATTACAAATTAATACTAAAAAAATAATACATATTAATACATAGGTATATATTTGAATGTATATATACAATTATTATCTAAAATTAAAATTTTAATATTTAGTTTTCATAATTTTAAATTGTGTATTAAAAAAATTAATTTTTTTTTTTTTAATAAAAAATCGGCAAACCGCCGGTTTGCGGTTTGTCAAAATGCCGAACCGCCATTTTTCGGTTACGGTTCGGTTTTTAAACCGTAACCGGCGGTTTGTCAAATCGGCGGTTAAAAACCGGCGGTTTGGCCGGTTGGCCGGTTTGGCGGTTCGATTTTGCGCGTGTCTAGCCATGGGTATATATTGATGCATGGCATGCATATTGGCATGGCTGGCTAACTTGAATGAGCAGTAATGGTGTGAATGAGCGACACATTTTTTTGTATTGTTTTACTTTTTAATATTCTAAAATTCATATATCAAATTAAAATAGAAATGCTAATTTATTCCAAAATTAAGTTGGATACATTTTATTAAAAAAAAAAAATTATTCATCGAGTAGAGTTTTGAAGGGTAATTAATTTTGTACACTTATAGGTATAAATTAAAAAATAAGTTGACTTGTGTGTATGTGTGGATCCAAAAACAATGATATTTTGTGTAAAATTTTGAGAGAGTGAAACTTATAATTTTTTTTTTAAATGTGTGAAAATTATTGTATAACGTTATGAAAAAAATAAAATAAAAATTATTATGGTACGAATAATATTTTTTTAATAAAATGTATCCCACTTTATTTATTAATATGTGTGTCCACCTATATAATTTATATATAGTAAAGTTTTATATATAAAATAAAAAATAAGTTGCCTCAGCTCGTATGTATGTGTTGATCCAAAAACACTAATATTTTGTGTAAAATTGTGAGACTGATGCGAAAATTATTGTGAAACATTGTGAAATAAATAAAATAAAAATTATTATGGAATGAATAATATTTTTTTAATAAAATGTATCCAACTTAATTTTGGAATAAATTAGCATTTCTATTTTAATTTAATATATGAATTTTAGAATATTAAAAAGTAAAACAATACAAAAAAATGTGTCCTCATTCACACCCTTACTACTCATTCAATTTAGCCAGCCCATGCCAATATGCATGCCATGCATCAATATATGGCATCAATATATACCCATGGCACATAGTGTATAAAAGAAAACGCCGGGGCAGGGCGTTTTTCTTAAAAAAATAATTAAATCATGCCAGACTCTAATTAAATTTGGAAAAAGCGTTGGGGCCTTGTGTTTTTATTACAGAAACGCTTGCCCCCCTAGCATTTTACTACATTTTACGAAAACTTTTCAAACTCACTTTATTTTATAAATTATTTAATTTAGTTATAATAAACTGATAAAAAACCCTTTCCACGAGTTCATACCTTAAAAAAAATCTAAAAGAAACATAAAATGTGAATTTCATATAAATCAAAGATGGCAAAATCTTATGCTATATAATGATCTTATACATGAAACAAAGTTTAATTTAATATATTATACTCCGTATGATTTATGGACTTACGTGACTCCAGTCTAATGATATACTCCCTCCGTCCATCAAAAGTGTGCTCATTTCTTTTTTTGGTCCACAAAAAATATATTTATTCTACATAAATAATTAATTTTTGAATATTTTTTCTACTTTATTAACAAGATTGAGTATCTACCGACAATATTCTTTACTCGTTACTCCACATATATTAATTAAAAATCAAGAAAATAAAAAGAATGAAAATAATAATAATTAAATCTAAATCAAATGTGAAAAATTAAGGATTAACGATTTTTTTAAAAAATTAAATAAAATAATAAAGAAAAATCAACTCAATATTAAATTAAAAAATAAAATCTTAAAAAATAAAATAAAGCTAAATAAAATTTAAAAATCTCAACTAAATTTTAAAAAATAATTAAATCAATTATATTTTTAATATTTATAATTAATTTAATTAATTCTTAAGATTTAGGTGATTTTTAATTTTTTAGATTTTATTTATCATTAATCGAATTCTTAATTTTAATTGATTTTTTAATTAATTATTTTTTACGATTTATTAAAAAATTTACGAAATTATTTATTTTTAATTGATTTTTGAATTTTTTATTTGAATAATTTTTTTTTCTTTTTAAAAAATATTTAATTTTTTTCAGATTATTTTTAAGAAATATTTGATTTATTTAAATTAATTATTTTTTAAGATTTTATTAATCTTTTAAAATATTTTCAGATTTTAATTACATTTTTTAAGATTTTTTTAATTTTTTAAAAAAAATTATCTTTAATTTGTATAAGGGTTACTTAGTCATTTTACAATTATCTATTTTTATTTTTAAATTGATGGGGTGTGTATAACATGTTTTGGGGTGTTAGTAGTGATAATATTCATGTTATACAAATAATTATTGGTATTAAATGACTTTCTTAATTTGTGAAATTTTAAAGGTGATAGATAAAGTGTAACGGAGTGAGTAACTAACAATTAAATAAACAACTAATAAATGATAAGATATACGTAATGAATAGAAGACTTGGTGGAATTTATGAATTCTCACATTGAATGTTCTTTGAAACTTCAACTGTATTATGATGATATAAATGTATTAGACAATTCATCACTCAACCTTGATTTTAGGATTAAGTGTGCTATATTTATATTTACAGTGGATATGTGGTAAGTAGATAAAGGTTGTTCTCATTTAAAGGTTAAGATTTGAATCTTACACGTGTTGTGAAAATAAAAGAAAATTTTTGAAGACTCTTCAACAGACATTTCTCGATCGTCGCACTGATAGCAGTCATGCGAGTCAATTAATGACCAATCTCGTCATCCTACAAAAACATTTAATGATCACTAGTATGAATACATTAAATGTGTTGGACTTGTGTTAAAATAAAAAGAGATTTTTAAAGGAGCTTTTGTCCCACATCGAATATGAGCAATGAAGGGAGGACTTCATAACTATATATAAGGAGTCCTTAGGTCTTTGTTACAAGTGCATCAATCAATACACTTTAGTCTTTATAATGGTTGATAAATACACTCCTTTTATACACCATTTGTATTTATAGATACACTCTAATTTTGTATCTAATTTAACTTAATTAGTTAGACAGTTGATTAGTTAGTTAAGATTAGCAGTTATTGAGGAGACTAGTATTAGAAGGGTTTCTACCTTCTTCCTCATTCATTAGTTCAGTTTTCAATATTGTAAATTTTCTCAAATTTGTTCTAGAATGAAGTTGATTCTTTAAATGAATATGGTATCACAATCCATTGAATCTCACAAGTTGGAAGCTAAAGCCTTATACTCAGGGGGTGTTTTCAAACTCTACAAATTGCTTCCAAAATTACTTTTTTTAAAGTTGTCCTCTCACAACTTTTACTTTTGAGAAGTGCTTTTAAACTGTTTATAGAGTTTGCAAACACCCCCCCAGCCTCTGCAGAAGAACAAAGCACATTTCTTTGGATTATCACTTCACAAGGGAGAAGATTCAAGCTGAGTTGTTCACTCTTATCCACATCCCAACCACAAAAAACTTGGCTGACATACTTACCAAGCCTCTGCTGACTTTGTCAAACATAAATCCAAAATGGGCTTGTTAGATATCAACTCCCATTTTGAAGGGGGGTATAAGGGTTGATAAATACACTCCTTTTATACACCCTTTGTATTTATAGATACACTCTGATTTTGTATCTAATTTAACTTAACTAGTTAGATAGTTGATTAGTTAGTTAGATTAGCCGTTATTGAGGAGATTAGTATTAGAAGGGTTTCTACCTTCTTCCTCATTCATTAGTTCAGTTTTCTATATTGCAAATTTTCTCAGATTTGTTCAAGAATGAAGTTGATTCTTTAAATCAATAGTCTTGTATTTGATTCTAGTTTAAATTTCTTTCTTATATTCTCTTGTAATAGAGTCTCGTGAGAAAGGTGGGAGTCATTGTAGACTTGAAAGAGTGTAGGAGGGTTGAGTGTCTAAAGAGAGAAATTTTGTGTGATTGTAAAAATTTGTCATATAATGATCTCTTTGGTGGGTCGTCGTTTTTTTTCGATTTTGGAGTTTCCACGTTAAATTCTTGTGTTGGTGATTGTGTTATTTCTTCATTTTATTTCTTTTTTATTTTTCGTCTGCCCTTAGGGGAACTAATTTCCCAACAAAACTAATTTTCCAACCAGTTGTATCAGAGCCCGGATTTAGTCTCTTATTCCTAGTATGCTCTGTGGTTGCAGCGTAGTCTGATATTCCACATCAGAAAAGATTTTTTGAAAAAGGTTTTGGGGTCTCTTTTGGGAGACGGTTGTTCATTAAGGGCGGAGAAACGGTATGTCAAAGACTTCGAGTGCAATGAGGTTTTGACGTGGATAAATTCGATGGAAGAATCAAGTTTAGCTTGTGGCAAGTGCAAGTTAAGGATGTGCTGATACAATCTGGTGTACACAAGTCTCTGAGAGTAAGGCCAAGTTCTGCTGAAGGTAACACCAACAAAAATTCTAGTATGAGTGATGAAGATTGGGAGGATCTAGATCTGAGGGCTGCAAGCACAATGCGTTTGTGTTTGGCCAAGAGTGTTCTTGCAAATGTACATGGGATTTCGAGTGCTAAGGAGTTGTGGGAAAAGCTGGAGTCTCTATACCAAACAAAGGTATTTCGAATCGATTGTACCTGAAGGAACAATTTCACACCTTGCGGATGGAAGAAAGTATGAAAATTTTAGATCATTTGAGTACTCTTAATGGTATTATCTCTGAACTAGAGGCAGTTGAAGTAAAAATTGAAGATGAGGATAAGACGTTAAGACTCATCTTGTCTCTTCCACATTCCTATGAGCATATGAAAGAATTCTGATCTATGGGAAGGAAACTTTAAGTTTTGCTGAATTCACAGGAAAACTTCTTTCTGAAGAAAGAAGGTTGATAAGTGAAGGACGAACTTCAACGGAAAATTCAGCAATGGTGGCTTTTAGCAAAGGGAAGAAGGACTTCAAGGGCACTGTGTGTTGGAAGTGCGGGAAATCTGGGCATGTAAAGCGAAACTGTCAAGGTGGAGCGGTGGCGGCAAATGACTCCGAAACTGTTGCTAACGTTATGATAGAAGATGATGTCCTCTGATTGAGGAAATGAACATCCTTATGGCATGTCTAACTGTCATGAAAAAGGATGTGATGACGTTAGTTGGACCACATATGCATTGGTTTGGCAAGGATGCAAGGTGTGTGGTGAAAGATGTTGATGGCTGAAGGACTTCTAGGAAGGCTAAAAGTTAGAAGTTGCACCATAAATTTCAGCATGTATTTTTCGACATGTGCCGAAGTAAATTCTTAGAATGGGTGATTCTAAGTGTTCTACTCATATGGTGGAGTAGGTATTCTCTATATGGTGGAGTAGGTATTCTCTATGTTGAGAATGTTGGTTCTTTAGTTTAAGAATCATGTTTGTTGGTGAAGACAATGGAGTTTTCTTTTATTTTACCAAGGTGGAGTTTGTTGAACTTGTGTTAAAATAAAAAGACTGTTGGTCCCTGAACGAGTAGTGAATGGGATTAAAGTCTAGAGGGGAGGGGTGAATAGACTTTAAAACTTTTTCAAGAGAGTTGGGAACCTCTTCTGATTGCTATGTCAACTGGACTACAAGTCTGCTGGTCCAGATGACTATAGTGATCTGAATGAAGAGATTATATGCGGAATTATGGTAGGCCTTGATTAGACTCGTTCTTATAGTTTCTTAAGAAAGTGTTAACTTATTTTCCTTAATGAAAGTACTCAGCTGATGCTGGTTTGAAAGTTGTGGCCTTGTTTTGAAGAATGTTGAAATCACAGTATGCACTATATAAGATATAAGAAATGACAGAATTGTAAAGTGCAGTAAGTAAATAACACCAGATTTATAGTGGTTCGGATATACGTTCCTACGTCCACTCTCACGTCCACACGTGATGTTTAATCCCTTTAATTTACCACAAATTACAAGGGTCTTGACCTTTATAGTCCCAAGGTTAGGACTTTGAGATCTGAGCCGTCCTAACAGCTACGGTCTCCACAAGTGATTGTAAGCACTTGCACTTTAAGGGGTTCAAAAACTTTAACCTTTCGGTGAGGGTTTGGGGTTTTTGAAGTGTATCCAACTAATGGTTCAAGCTTATAATTTGCTTAACCACTATGCCTAAAACAATGATTATACAATATGAACAGGTTTCAGGTTCTTATGGGTTGGATAGAAATCACTTAAGAGCTATAGATATTCTAATGGTTTTCTGGCTCTTGGAGAACTCTTAGAACAATATGGCTATTTGCTTGATTGCTTGCTTAGCTTGTGAATTCTCTCTTGTGACTTCCTTGTTTGTGATTTCTCATCCTCTTGTATTTATAGTGGAGATTGCTTGCAACTAGCCGTTGGAGTTGACTAGCCGTTGGAGCATTCTTTCCATAATGGCTTGATTCCTTGATTCCAGCCGCTTGATTGCTTCAATCCTGTGATCATGTCAAACTTCTAAATAAGGTAGGTCTTCATTTGAATTGCAAGATGACTTTGGAATCAGCCGAGTCCTGGAAGAGCACATAGTCTTCTGATCTGTAATTCTAGTCTTCTGACTACTCTTCTGGCCTTAGGTCTTCTGTCTTCTGATATCAACAGAGTAACACTCTTCTGATCTGGTATTTCTTTGTACTGCTTTAGGCCATCTTCAATCTTGGACTCCATCAGATAGGTAGGTATACAAGCACCTTAACTTATCCGGTCTTCAAAGATCTCCTAGTCTTCATGTCTTCTACTCTTCTCATCTTGAGGATAGGCATGTAAGCCAGGACTGTGCTGATCAGCTGATATCAATACAATTGATCACACAAGACTAGTCTAAACTGTTCTATACAAGTCAGCTGATCCTATTACATTTATAAACTCTAAGTGTTTTGGCCATCAAAACTATTCTAACATCAAGTGGGGCTTAGGGTGAATTTATATCCCAACAATTTCCCCCTTTTTGATGAAGCCAAAACTATACTTGATAAATGCTCTTAATGAAATAAGATAAGAGTTTATAACATGCTAAGACTGAAGTATCTGATGAAGACAATGAGAGTTTGTCTTGTAAGCAAAAAGAACTAGAACTTGAATATATATAGAGCTTTTACAGATTACAAGTAATAGTTTCCTTAAACTTCTAAAGTAGTCTTCATCAGGTCTTCTGTTCTTTAAATGCGGTAGGCAAGGTACAGACAAGCTCGAACTTCTTCCATGTGCTGCAAGTCTGTAACATTCTCCTCTTCATAGATTTTATACAAAATCCTTTTGATTTCAATCATGTTGGCTCTTCCTGAGTCCAGAATGGGTGCATCCCATTTGGGTTCTTCAGGTGTTAGGATTCTGCAGTTGTCAAGTCCTTTGGCTGTCTTGACAATTTCTTCCCAGAACACTGGATCTTCAATGTTCATGAACTGATTGAACTGGAAGAATTCATCTTCATAAGTTGGGAGAGGGCCAAATTTCCTTACTATGTGGTGTTGAATTTGCCACTTCTTCTTCAGGGGATACCATCTTGGTAGCTCATCTTGAAGGGCTAAATAATCCACATAATTGCTATCAAACACCAGGACACTGTCTTCTTTTGCTTTGTCCTTGATTGCTTTCCTGAGTTTGGCAATTCTCCTTTCAAATTTGGCTTTGACTGCCTTCGCATCATTCAGCTTCTTTTGCTTAAGCTCTTGAGCTTCAAGCAACTTCTTTTTCTTCAACTCTAGAGCCTCTTTCTCTTCTGCAGTAGGCTCTGCTGGAGCTGACTTCTTACTGGTCTGAGCTGACTGAGCTTGCTCATCTGCCTTCCTTTTCCTTGTCATTCTTTTCTCAGGGACTTGTTCTTCAGGAGCAGTGATCTGAAGAGTCTTGGCAGGAGCTTGAGTGGGTGCTTGGGTATCTTCTTGAGCAATTTCTTTGCCTTTGCCTTGCTTGTTCTTGATTTTGCTCTTTAAACCACCCAAGGTTTCAGTCAAGTCATCTTGTGCTACTACCAGTTCAGCTTGTTGGGCAGTAGACTTCTCTAGAGCCTTTATCAACACATCTTCCCCCTTTTTGGCTTCAGCAAGTGCAGCCGCAAAAGGTACCATAGCATTTCGAATCTCTACCATCAGGGTCTGCTTTAGAGCCATGGCATTGACTTTGCTAACCTGGGTCAGATGTGATATGCTGTGTTCAAGAACTTCAGCATGAGAATTGGAGGAGGAGGCAGCTTCAAGTCTATTTGTAAGTGTTTCCAGCTTGGCTGCTGTCTCCTTCAGCTGAGTCTGCAGTTTTTCATTCTCCTCTGCAGCTGCCTTAAGAAGGTTTTGACCTTCAGCAGTTCTTGCTTCAGCATCTTTAACTCTTGACTCGTAGGCGGCCTCCATTTGGGAGATCTCATCAGCAAACATTGTGGAAACGTCAGTTGTTCTTTTCTGAATGAGAGTCATGTAATCTCCTATCTGATCATGGAGTGCCTCACCAAATTTGTCCTCGATGTCAAGGATTTGGTCATTAAGACGAGTCCTCTGTTCCTTAACAGCTTTTTCAACATATCTTCCAAGCTGTAGACCTAAAACTTTTTCAAAGTGCAGGTCTAGTGCAGCTATGACCTGGGAGCAGATGTCTGCTGTGTGATCAACAGATGGGGTAGAAGTAGAGGTTGTACCTTGAGGATTTGGATGAACAATTATTGCTTTGCCTCTTTCTTCAGCTGAAAGATATTCTTCATTGAGGAATGTGGAAGTGGCTTTAACCAGATGTGTCATGATCTTCTCTCCTTTATCAATGAAGTGACACAGGTCAGCTGTTGGCATGAAGTGAGCTGGTACTCTGACAACCTCTCTTTCAATCTCTACGTTGTCAGCTGTTGCAGCTGAGTCATTTGTAGGGGCAGCTGAGTCTTCTGCAGGGGCAGCTGAGACTTCCACCAAGGCTGGTGCAGCTGATTCCTTCATCTTTGCTTGTTCAGCTGTTTGCTGATCTGATGAGCCTTCTGGGTCAGAGACATCAGCAGTGGGGATTCCTAAAATCCGGTTGCAAACTACAGTCAGTGCCTCTGCTGATAGTAGTTGAGCAAAGGATTGAACCTGAGCAACTTCCTTTTGCTCCATTTCCCAGTCGAGGAAGTTTTCCTTCCCTCCCATTCCTTCCATGACCTCAAGAAGGTCATCTACATCATCTCTTCTGAGCTCAATCCAAGTGCATATCCTAAGCACTTGTTCAAACTGGATTGATTCCTCATCAACACCAGGAGTAGTGGACTTGAGCAGATTGACTATCTTCATCCTCATTATCTTCTCTTTTGTGCACATAGGGTAGTGCACCATTTTGAACTGAGGTTGAGGGGGGCCAGCTTGATCCAGGTCTGCTGGTGCCATGTCTTCTGGAACAGATGGGACGGTGATGGTAGGAGGTTGGGTAGCTGGGGCATTTTCCTCTGTTGTGTGAGTATCAGCAGGGATTTGGGAAGTGATATTTTCTTGTTGGGTAGGAAGTTGGGATTGATCTTCAGTGATTTGTTCATCAGCAGGGTTTTGGGTCTGCTGGTCTGGTTCAGTTACTACTTGAAGATCAGTAGATGGTTGAGCTTGATGATCTTGGACATCTGCTGTTTGAATGTCAGCAGGGGTTGAGGATATGATCTGAATTTGATCATCAGCAGGGAGTGTGGAGGTGGTCTGTGTTTGGTTGTCTGCTGTTTGAACATCAGCAGGGGTAGGCAATTGTGGCTCAAGGGTTAGTTGAGGCTGAGTTTGTTCCTCTGCTGTGTGAGTATCAGCAGGGATTTGGGTATCAGTGTTTGAAGGTTCAGATGGGTTGGACTCATCGGAAGGGTTGAAGGATGATATAGGGGCTATGCTCATTGGAGTAGGGAGCCTGGATTTCTTGGTTTTCTTTGTGAAAGAAGAAGTGTTCTTCTTTCTCTTCTGACCCTTTGATAGTTTAGAAGGTGTGAAAGTGAGAGAGGGATTAGAAGTACCTGCCTTTTTCAAAGGAGAGACAGTGGGAGTGGCATCTGAATCAGATGGGGAGATGAGCCCTGATCTGATCAGAAATCTTCTTTGTGCTAAGGTCTGATTGTCATCATCATCATCCTCAGCAGCCTTCTTTTGAGCCTCTTCTTTGGATGGCTCATCTTCTTCTTCAGCAGCAGAGTCATGAGCAGACTCTTCTGCCTCTTCAACAACATCTTTGGAAGATGCTTCAGCTAACAACTTCCTCTTCTCTTCTTTCAACCTTGCTGCCTCAGCAAGAGCTTCCTTTCTCAAATAATACTTGGAGATGTGGAAGGTCTTATGAGGTCCCATCTTGTACTTCTTTGGGAGAATATCTGGAAGGATGATACTCAGCTTGTTGACAAAGCTGACTGTAGCTGTTACCTTCCATTCTCTTGACTGTAGGTCCAAAGTAACTTTCTTGGCCTCAAGAGCAATTCTATCTAAGAATAACCCTTGCCAATCTCCATCAATCTGATCCCAGATTGCAGCCATAACCCTAACCTTTAGAGTAGTAACAGCATCATGACTGAATGTGTTACCAAGCAACATCTTGCCTGCAATGTCCATTAGGGTTTGAAACTTAGGTTCAAGTTAGGATTTCTTGAGCCCAGTGGCATCAATAGCCTTTATTCTTCCATCAGTAAACATCTCCATATACTCCTTTTCTCTACCCATGATGTAGTTGGAGATATTTATGTTCCCCCTTGACAAGCCAAACAATTCCTGAAGGATTTCCCTTGTTACCTTGACTTTGTGTCCACCCATGACACTTTCAACATAAGATCCCTTCATCACAGCGTTTGCATAGAAAGCCAGCACATCTTGTTCATAAACATTAGTTGGTGCTGCTTCCAGAAAATCACGCAGGTTGAGGTTGATGCAGCGAAGAAGGATCTCCTTATTTTCTGCTTTGTGTTTGCCCTTGAAAAACAGAGCATTCTCTGTGAACATCTTCCCTTCCTTGGACCACTTTGCAGCATCCAAGGTGCCAGTGCTCTTGGTCTTCTCGTCGTAAATTTCAATGATTGCCATAGTAGAGTTTGAGTGTTAGGTTTTGAGAGCTTGAAAGAAATTTGCAGAACGAGAGAGTATTGAGAGCAATTGAGTATTGTGAGCGAAAGGGTTTGGAAGAGGTTTAAGGGTGTGAATATATACTCCAACAATTCTTGATCTAACGGTCAAATTTGGGTTTAATAGTGGAGTAGAGCCCAAGATTTCCTTCTTTGATTTCGAGTCATTCCTTAAATTTGCCGGCTGAATTTGCCATGTGGCAACAGTTGATTTGCTGGCAATTTGGTAATTGAGTATTAATGACATCATTACCAAAAATAGCCGTTGTGACTAATTTTGTGGCAAGAATTGATCATCAAGGCCGTTTTTTATAAGTGAATTACATTCCTTATATAGGCCAATTTCTTTAATTACATTCAGGAATAAATCTAGAATGAATTACATGATCAAAGATAATCATTAAACTCTAAAATCAAGTGATCTGATCAGCAGAGTGAGGTCTTCTGATTTCTTAAAAAAAAAAGTCTGTTGATTTTCCTTGAAAGTCTTCTGGTCAGCTGAGTTGGTCTTCTGTTCAGCTGAGTAGAGGATTGAGATTTGCTGAGTAAATCTTCTGTGCTTTGAAGGTCCAACCTGGTTTGATGGATCCTTCAGTACTGTTGTGATGATCCAACCTGGATGATGGATCTTCCAGCTTTATTGTGAGTGGTGATCCAACCTGGTTTGATGGATCTTCCAGCTCTATCTCTGAACCATGTAGGACCATCAAATCAATATGATGATCAGCCTGGATGATATCCCACTGGTTCAGATTGCCCTCACCATCTGATGTTCCTCATCATCAGATGGGTTGTAGCATCTAAAGTGTCCTTGTTGAATCTCTTCGCTTCTCTTGAAAGGGAAGGAAGATTGGAAGAGGCTTCAATGGAGTGTGAAGAGAGAGCCATGGACTTGGTCTTCATGTTTTGTTTAGACACAGTAGCCTTTGATAACAAGCTCTCCATGTAGAACTTCCCCCTGGAGAAGAAGCTCTGCTTGCTTGCTACTTTGTCCTCTGCATCTCTCCTTCCTCTAGTTTTCAACAAGAACTTCTCTCCTTCCTCTAGTTTTCATAGGCATACTCATGTTGAGTAAGCCAAGTGTGCTGATCTGCATCATCTTCATCTTCTGGACAAATCTTCATCTCCTTCACCCATGACCTTGGTTGAAGGATGATCTCCATTCCATCTCTTCTTTCGATTGTCTCCATACCTGAAACAAAAATAATAGTTAGTGATTTGTGTTCTTAGGTGTTCTCATAACTTCCTCCTTTTATAGGGGTAGAAATGAGGTAGTGGAGTGAAAGATGACAAGACTAGAGAGTTGATAGGTCTGAATTTCTGAAAAGTTACTTCTTAAGATCAACAATGAGATTCTTAATCCAAGGGTTCACATTTAAAGATATTCAGACTTTATCTTATGGAATGCAGAAATTATAAATTTTGAGCAAGAGTTATTTGAAATCTGTACAGTGCATGCATATTGTTGAGTCGGTGAGGATGGTGTATTAATCCAACCAAGTATAACTCAATAGTATACTGTATATATGTATATGAATAAAGTATTTTATAAAGAATAGTTTATTAATATACATAGTTATACATTGCTTAGGGTAAAGATGTCAAGTAACTTTGTTCAAGTCTGCTGGATATATATATATATGTAATATGTAGTGCAGATTTTAGAGTATTTCATCAAGGATTCTTAAGGTATCATTGATTCCCCCTTGATTAGATAACTCTATGTTTTCCCTCAGCTTTATTTGTCTTCATCGGGAGAGAACTTACCTGAAGATGAGGGTGTCTATTCACCTCATCTGATCCTCCTAGTCTGCTGCACTTGGATCAGCTGAGGTTTTCAGCTGATCTTTCCTTCTTCATGTGCTTGGATCCAGGAGTCCTAAGCTGTAGCATAGGGTCTTGAATCGTTCTTCAGCTAGGGGCTTAGTCAAGATGTCTGCTCTTTGGATATCTGTGTGAATTTTCTCCATCTTGATGTCCTTCTTTTCAAGGTGGTCTCTTATGAAGTGGTGTCGAATGTCGACATGCTTGCACCTTGTGTGGAGGACTGGATTTTGAGTGATGGCAATGGCACTGCTGCTATCACAATAGATAGGGACTTCTCTTGCCTCTACATTGTAATCTTTGAGTTGTTGAACTAGCCAGAGCAGCTGACTACAACAACTTCCAGCTGCCATATATTCTGCTTCAGTGGTGGAGGTTGCAACTGAAGTTTGCTTCTTAGAGAACCATGATATTAACTTGTTGCCTAAGAATTGACAGGTTCCAGATGTGGATTTCCTATCAATTCTACATCCTCCATAGTCTGAGTCAAAATAACCACTCAATTCTAGATTGTCATCAGCAGGGTACCATAGTCCTAGATTGACTGTTCCTTTTAGGTACTTGAGAATCTTCCTTGCTGCTTCTAGATGGCTTTGCTTTGGGTTTGCTTGAAACCTAGCACATACTCCTACAGCAAATGTTATGTCTGGTCTGCTAGCTGTAAGGTATAGTAGAGATCCAATCAGTGCTCTATATTCAGCTTGATCAACTGCCTTTCCAGACTCATCTGGTTCCATTTTAAAAGATGTCATCATTGGAATCCTTGCAGTCTTGCTTTGTAGAGCTTTGAATCTTTCTAATAGGCTTTTGGTATACTTGGACTGGTTGATGAAGATCCCTTCTGGACTCTGCTTGACTTGAAGTCCTAGGAAGTAATTCATCTCACCCATCATGCTCATTTCAAACTTTTCTTGCATAAGTTCAGAGAACTTCTTGCACATCTCTTGATTGGGTGATCCAAATATAATATCATCTACATATATTTGCACCATTAGAATGTCTTCTCCTTCTTGTATTCTGAAAAGAGTTCTATCAACTTTGCCTTTTGTATATCCATTGTCAAGTAGGAATTGTGACAATGTGTCATACCAAGCTCTAGGGGCTTGCTTTAGACCATAGAGAGCCTTCTTCAGTCGATATACTTGATCACCTTTTTCAAATCCTGGAGGCTGCTCTACATATACTTCTTCTACCAGAATACCATTTAGAAAAGCACTCTTAACATCCATTTGATATACCTTGAAGCCCATATATGATGCATAAGCTAGAAATAGTCGAATAGCTTCTAGTCTGGCTACTGGAGCAAAGGTTTCATCATAGTCAATTCCTTCAGATTGTGAATATCCTTTTGCAACTAGCCTTGATTTATTTCTAGTTATCACATCATTTTCGTCCTTTTTGTTCTTGAATACCCACTTTGTTCGTACTACATTGTGGTTTTCAGGACGATCTACCAATTCCCAGACTTCATTTCTTTCGAATTGGTTTAGTTCTTCTTGCATAGCAGTGATCCAATTGCTATCTGTCATTGCTTCTTCTATTTCAGCTGGTTCAATGTTGGATAGGAAGGCACACCAGCAGAACATAGATGATTGTGAGTTCTGATTCAGTTGTCTTCTGGTCTTGACACCTGAGTCTGCTCCTCCTAAGATGAGGTTTGATGGATGATTGTTTCTCCATGTATGCCTCACAGGAGTATCTGCATTGGATGAGCTTGGATTCTCATCTGATCTAGTGCCATCAGGAGGGTTGACTTGATTAGGTCGATCATCATCTGTATCTTGTGTGTCAAAGAGATCATTCCCCCTGGCATTTGGGATTGTTGCATCTTGATTCTGGTCAGCTTGTCCTGCTTGAGTTTGAGATCTAGTGACAGGTCTATGAGGCTTATCCTCCTCTGGTTCTTCAGGGAAAGGTTCATTGACTTCAATGAACTCATCTGGTTTGGACTTGATCATTAGATGTCTCATCTGATCTACAGCTGAGTTTGCTTCTACTGTTTTGAGTGTGACAAGCTGTGTTGATGGCTTCTGCCCATAGCTTCTTAGGAGTGGAGAATTCAGCAAGGAGTGTTCTAGCAGCTTCTTTGAGTGTTCTGACTCTTCTTTCAGCTACACCATTCTGTTGTGGTGTTCTTGCTGCACTTGTCTCATGCTGAATACCATTAGAAGTACAATAGGCAATAATATAAGAGTTAATGAATTCAGTGCCTTTGTCACTTCTAATTTTCACAATTGGTTCTCCTTTCTCTACTTGGATTCTCTTCAATAGTTCAGGGAGCTTCTGCTGTGTTTCACTCTTCTTGTATAAGAAGATAACCCAAGTAAACTTGGAATAGTCGTCTACAACAATGAGAGTGTACTTTCTTCCTGTTAGTGTGGTTGGAGTGATTGGTCCAAAGAAATCCATGTGAAGCAATTCTAGAACTCTGCTGGTTGATGCTGTCTTCTTGGTCTTGAAGGAGACCTTTGTTTGCTTTCCTTGTTGACATGCATCACATACCCGATCTTTACAGTAGAGTTCATTAGGCAGACCATCAACTAAGGATTCCCTTGCTAGCTTGTTCATAGTCTTAAAGTTCAGATGACTAAGGCATTTGTGCCATAGCCAGCTGACATCTTTAGGGCTCTTCATAAGCAGACATGTATCCTTAGGACAGCTGTTCCAATTTGCAAGATACATACTTCCCTTTCTAGATCCTGTTAGAAGGTTTTGTTTTGTTCTTTTATCACTTATGAGACACTCATCTTTAGAGAATTTAACTGAGTAACCAGTGTCACAAAAATGAGAAACAGATAATAAATTAAACTTAAGACCTTCTACATATAATACATCATGTACCTCAATGTCACCATTTTTGAGGGTGCCATATCCTTTTGTGTTACCATGCGCGTTATCACCAAAGAAGACTTTTGGACCTTTCTTCTCTATGTAGTTGGTCAGCAGGGCTTTGGTTCCTGTCATGTGAGTTGAGCATCCACTATCTATGTACCACGTTTCTCCTGCTAGACCTCCTCTTCTGTATAGGTCCCTCCTTTCCTGCAAGAAAGGTTAAGTCTTAGGTACCCATTTTGTCTTGGGTCCTTGGGTGTTAGTACTACCCTTGGGAACCCACATATACATTGGTCGTTTGAACAACCTTGAGCACTTGAGTTGTTTCCCTCGGGCATCACAGAACCAAATCTTACCAGTTAGCACCTTGGACTGATCTGATTTGTTCTTTGTGTCAGCTAAGTAATAGTCAAATGGTTTCCCTTTATAGGAGTGTACATACATGATCTTTTGACTAGTTACATTCAGCCTGGGTGCATTAGCTGGTCGATGCACACGATTATATGGACCATACTCTTCTGTTCTCACAATATCATAAGAGATAGGGGGTGCAAAGAGAACAGATTTGTTGGAAGAAGACTTCTTCTTCTTGGCTGGAGCAGCATACAGCTGAGACTGTCTCAAGCGAGATGGTCTAGGCTGTTTGTTGTTCCTCTGTACAGGCTTGGGGTTAGCTTGTCCTTTACCCTTTTTGGTTTTGGGATAGTTAGCCTTAGCTGGTACAGATGCATTTTGGTTCATATTAGGTTCATTGTGTTTAGAACACTCACCCTTTTCATGTGTCTGAGTAGTGCACTTGTTAGGTGTACTACCCCCAGCTGGAGAGGATGTAGATGGATTAAGTTCAAAGCCAAAACCCATCTTATTGCCATTTGATCTATAATACTCAGAGATACTTTCAATAGTAATAGAAGCTTTATTGAACTCTGATATCTTTTGATTTAGGCATTCCTTCTCCTTTTCTAAGAGCTTGTGTGCTTGGAAGAGGTCATCGAACTTGGATTGTAGTGAACGAAATTCCTTAGTTTCTAAAGCTTGAGTTTCTAACATCCCCTCATACAACTGAGTTATTGTGGTATTTTCTTCCTTAAGAAGTTCCACTTCTCTGGTCAATCTTTCATTCATTGTGACCACCTCAGGGGTGTTATCAAACTTAGTCTTTTTCAACTTAGTAATTTCTTTCCTTAGATCCTTGTTCTCCTCTTCCACTTCTATAAAAGCTCTAGTGGCAATATCCAGATCACCTTTTACCTTTCTTAAAGATTGATAATAGGTGTCTTCTGATTCGCCTTCAGATGAGTTTATCTCATCTGATTGTGAAAAAATAGGTGAATGGAAAGTAGTAGTATAGGAATTTACCTCATTTTCACCTATGGCCATCATAGCTAGATCATCTAAATCATCTGAGAAGATTTGGCAGTCTGGTGATGTAGGAAGTTCATCACTTTGATATTCAGATTCTTCAGTCACCATTGCTTGCTTGTCTGAATTTCTTCTGTCTCTTCTTGGCCTTCTTTCTTCTTTGTCATCTAAATTCAGCTCAGGACATTCATATACATAGTGTCCTGGTTTACAACAATTGAAGCATGATCCAGATTTCTGATTTGAGTTGCCTTTCCTTGGAGGAGTGGCATCTCTTCTTCTAGATCCTCGGCTGTCAGATGACTTCACATCCTTTCTAGGATGTCTTTATGGTGTTCTTTCTCTAGAACCTCTGGAGGGTGAACTTGCTCTTTTATCTTTGTAGTTTCTATAGAATTTTCTATATTTGCTATTGAGAGTGTTCATCATTTCGAATCTATTGATCATAAGAGCCATTTGTTCTTTCAGACTCATGTCTGATCCTTCACAGTCTTCTGTTTTCAGTGAGGTCTTGCCAGATGAGGTACTTGCAGCTTTTGTATTGGCTGCTTTGAAGGCTGCAGTCTTGGAAGTAGATGGTGTTGCAGTTGGCTCATCACTTCCTGAGTTTTCTTCTCTTTCCAGATCATATTCATGGGCTTTTAGGTTCTGAAATAGATTTTGAGCAGACCACTTCTTGATATCTTGAGTATCTTTGATGATGGTCTTCTTGAGTCTCCATTTCTTGGTTAGAGAGTCTAAGATCTTTAGATTTTTCTCTCTATTTGTATATTTCTTGCCCAGAGATTCTATCTCATTGATGATCTTGGTAAATCTATTGTCTAGCTGATCAATAGACTCTTCTGGTTGCATTTTGAAGTGTTCGAACTTCTTGACTGCTGTAGACAACTTGCTCTCCTTGATCAGCTCAGTTCCTTCACAGAGAAGAGCCAATGCATCCCACATCTCTTTGGCTGAGTCACAGTGGATTACCTTTGCAATGTACTCATTTGGAAGAGTTTGCATTATGTAATCTTGAGCAATGCTGTCAAGATTGGATTGCTTCATCTCTTCTGGAGTGAGGTCCTTCATAGGCTTGGGGGCAAGTTCTCCAACTGGAATTTCTGGATCACCATTTGCAGTGTTGACTGCCATGATGGTGATTGGGCCTTCAGTGATTACTGACCACATCTTGTAGTGGACTGATGTGAGATTCTTCCTCATCCTGATCTTCCAGTAATCATAATCCTCAACTGAAAACTTAGGCAACTTTCGCATATTAGCACTCATGCTGTATGAGTTTTCAAAAACAAGTTTTTCAAAAAGAATATATCTGTTCAAGAGGACTACAGAAAGACTCCCTCAAGTCTTCTGATAATCTAGAGACAGTAGTCCGTTAGAACCACTGCTCTGATACCACTTGTTGGTCCCTGAACGAGTAGTGAATGGGATTAAAGTCTAGAGGGGAGGGGTGAATAGACTTTAAAACTTTTTCAAGAGAGTTGGGAACCTCTTCTGATTGCTATGTCAACTGGACTACAAGTCTGCTGGTCCAGATGACTATAGTGATCTGAATGAAGAGATTATATGCGGAATTATGGTAGGCCTTGATTAGACTCGTTCTTATAGTTTCTTAAGAAAGTGTTAACTTGTTTTCCTTAATGAAAGTACTCAGCTGATGTTGGTTTGAAAGTTGTGGCCTTGTTTTGAAGAATGTTGAAATCACAGTATGCACTATATAAGATATAAGAAATAACAGAATTGTAAAGTGCAGTAAGTAAATAACACCAGATTTATAGTGGTTCGGATATACGTTCCTACGTCCACTCTCACGTCCACACGTGATGTTTAATCCCTTTAATTTACCACAAATTACAAGGGTCTTGACCTTTATAGTCCCAAGGTTAGGACTTTGAGATCTGAGCCGTCCTAACAGCTACGGTCTCCACAAGTGATTGTAAGCACTTGTACTTTAAGGGGTTCAAAAACTTTAACCTTTCGGTGGGGGTTTGGGGTTTTTGAAGTGTATCCAACTAATGGTTCAAGCTTATAATTTGCTTAACCACTATGCCTAAAACAATGATTATACAATATGAACAGGTTTCAGGTTCTTATAATGGGTTGGATAGAAATCACTTAAGAGCTATAGATATTCTAATGGTTTTCTGGCTCTTGGAGAACTCTTAGAACAGTATGGCTATTTGCTTGATTGCTTGCTTAGCTTGTGAATTCTCTCTTGTGACTTCCTTGTTTGTGATTTCTCATCCTCTTGTATTTATAGTGGAGATTGCTTGCAACTAGCCGTTGGAGTTGACTAGCCGTTGGAGCATTCTTTCCATAATGGCTTGATTCCTTGATTCCAGCCGCTTGATTGCTTCAATCCTGGGATCATGTCAATCTTCTAAATAAGGTAGGTCTTCATTTGAATTGCAAGATGACTTTGGAATCAGCCGAGTCCTGGAAGAGCACATAGTCTTCTGATCTGTAATTCTAGTCTTCTGACTACTCTTCTGGCCTTAGGTCTTCTGTCTTCTGATATCAGCAGAGTAACACTCTTCTGATCTGGTATTTCTTTGTACTGCTTTAGGCCATCTTCAATCTTGGACTCCATCAGATAGGTAGGTATACAAGCACCTTAACTTATCTGGTCTTCAAGGATCTCCTAGTCTTCATGTCTTCTACTCTTCTCATCTTGAGGATAGGCATGTAAGCCAGGACTGTGCTGATCAGCTGATATCAATACAGTTGATCACACAAGACTAGTCTAAGTTGTTCTATACAAGTCAGCTGATCCTATTACATTTATAAACTCTAAGTGTTTTGGCCATCAAAACTATTCTAACATCAAGTGGGGCTTAGGGTGAATTTATATCCCAACAAAGACTTTTTTAAATGAACTTTTGTCCCACATCGGATGTGAGCAAAGAAGGGAAGACTTCATAACTATATATAAGAAGTCCTTAGGTCTTTGTTACAAGTGCATCAATCAATACACTTTAGTCTTGTATTTGATTCTAGTTTAAATTCCTTTCTTATATTCTCTTGTAATAGAGTCTCGTGAGAAAGGTGAGAGTTATTGTAGACTTGAAAGAGTGTAAGAGGGTTGAGTGTCAAAAGAGAGGAATTCTGTGTGATTGTAAAAATTTGTCATATAGTGATCTCTTTGGTGGGTCGTGGTTTTTCTCAAATTTTGGAGTTTCCACGTAAATTCTTGTGTTGGTGATTGTTTTATTTCTTCATTTTATTTCTTGTTTATTTTTCGTCTGCCTTTGGGGATAGCAGTCCTGCGAGCCAATTAATGACCAATCTCGTCGTCCTATAGAAGCATTTAATGACTAGTACGAATACATTAAATGTGTGTAACTTTCGGTCACATAGTCAATCTTGTAGGTTAAGTTTATCTGAGATTGTCAATACGATGAAAACGGTGTATTTATGGTATGTCGAGCTTTGAGCTAAGGTTGAGCCCCAATCTTACTTATTCACTTGAAGGATTTACCTTAATGAATATGTTCATAAGGATGAATGCTCCAACTTACCAAGATTGGTCAATCAGCCCTGTGTGGACTAGACATGCTCAAATCGTAACCGGGAAACCGCCGAACCGGCTAATTCAACGGGTTTTAACCGTCGGTTTGGTAAACCGTTGGTTACGGTTCAAAAATGACGGTTCAGTTTTGATTTTACATTTTGACAAACCGCCGGTTTGGCGGTTTTTTAATATTTTTTAATACATAATTCTTCTATTTTCAATGTATAAATTTAAGTTATATCATTTTTATTCAATTCTAGTAATGTATTTTCTAAAAAAGGAGTTAAAATGAATAAAAAACGAGCGAAAATGGAGTGAAAACGAGCGAAAACGGAGAAAATTAAAAAAAAAATACTCCTTTTGTCCTGTAAAATTTTGCTCACTTCTTTTTATACATGTTTTTTAAAAAATAATATTTTAATTATAAAAAATATATGTGGGATAACGAGTAAAGAATATTGTTAATACATACTCAATCTTGTTAATAAAGTATAGAAAAAATATTCAAAAGTTAACTATTTAAATAAAATAAACATATATTTTGTGAACTCAAAAATGGGTTTGAACAAAATTTTACAGGACAGAGGGAGTAATAAAATAAAAATCGTAACTGACGGTTAATCGGCAAATTGGTGGTTCGAAAACTGTAACCGTAATCGACGATTTGCCGGTTCGATTTTGATTCCGATTTTCGACAAACCGTAAGCAGTTTTCGGCGGTTGTGCATGTCTAGTGTGGACCACCATCTACCACGCTCTTTTTAGAAGATAAAAAGAACATGACTAATATATCATGGGTTGTGGCACAATTGCTCGAATGTAAACATTATCGTCGACAAATTGTTGTCCACGATAGTGTTTATTTTCGACTACATTTTGCTGAAATATTTCAATTCTTTTTTTATTTTTTCTTTCGACGAAACAGTGTTGACTGGAGTAATTTTTATCGACACATTATCGTCGATAATATACTTTCTTATCGATAAATCAGTGTCGAAAATATATTTTTATTTTTATTTTTGATATTTATGTTGAATTTTTTTTTTCTAATTTGTTTTTGCAAATGTTTGGGTGGTGGGCGGCGGCGGCCGCCGTCGGGGGTGGTGGTGGTGACGGCTGCCGAAAAAAAATTAGGTATTTTAATTTTAGAGGTGTACGTATTTATCTATTGGATTTTACTAAAAGGGCACATTGTGTATTTTACATGAATATTAAATTAATAAATGGGGTAGGAGAGTATACTCAACAAAGCTGGAGGGGTATATAGCCAGGGCCAAAATGATTTGGTGCAGGAAAATAAGGGGTGATTGACCATTTAGCAATCATTTTCGAGGCCTAGATACTCTAATTGAAGGCCCAAAATATGGGTCCAACCTATTTGTGGTCGCCGTGTGTAACAACAAAGAGAGAAGAGGTCCATCCCACATATTAAGGTCATTTACACAAGGTCATTTACTCTGTGTGAATTAAATGAAGCAAATTGGGCTACCAATTATTTAAAGGGCCTGGCTATTTGTACCACAATGAGGTCTGCACTGCCCCACTCAGTTTAATACTCCTTCCATCCACCAAATGTAGTTTCATGGGGAGTGGGCATAAATTTTAAGAAAAATGTAGATAAAGTAAGGGTATTATAGGGTATTGTGGGGTCCATTGTGAATAAAATGATTGTTTGTGAATAAAATTGATGGCAAATTGAGTAATTAAGTGATGGTTGAGGGGTGATGGTTTTCATAAAGTGTATGAGACTACATTTGGTAGACAAAGAATATGAGGCAAATGAGACTACATTTCATGGACGGAGGCTAGAGAGTAATATAATAATTATGTAAAAAACTCAAAATACCCTTTCATTAAAAAGTATCATACTAGATGCACCCCGTACTGTACGCACCCCCCTAAACCACCCCACCCCCGCCACCACTTTCGGCCGCCGCCACCACCCATTATTTGCGCACGCCACTCCCTCTCTCCCACTCCCCTCATTCTCATTTATAATTTATGTGTTTTAATGAGTTTATTTTGTACATTTTTCGTTACTTTTTGGCACAAAAACTAATAAAAGTGATTAAATAATATATATATATATATATATATATATATATATATATAGTACAAGTGATGTGATTGGGAGAATGAGAGAGATAGAGAAAAAAAATAAGATATAAACTTAAGTGTAAGAAAAAGTACTTATACCGGGGGGAGGGGGGTTCGTTTTCAACAAATCAGTGTCGACCACTTTTTATTGAACATATGTATTTTGATCGACAACATGTTGCTGAAAATATGTATTATGGTCGACAACTTGTTGCTGAAAATTTGGTGTTCCGTCAACAAAATGTTACGGAAAGTTTTTTCAACAAAATTTCTACACTTGCTATTGTAATCGAATTATAACTAATATCGTTATCAAAATCTTATGAACAATGCAAGCAATTGATAGTGAATCGGTGAACGGATGATCCCCAAACCTTTGAAGTTAAGACTTCAATAAGAAATGAAATTAAGAAACTAAGAAAAAAATATTTTACTCAATCACTTTTTCAATTTCTTTGAAAATAAGAAAAAATCATTTTTTTTTCATTTCTCTTCTTTTTTCCCCAATTTTCTTTTTATTCTCTTTCGAGACATTGCCTATAAGTTATAGTGAATAACAATTTTTAATAATATTATGCTACACTTTTAAATAATAATGAATAACATATTACAGTAATATTGTGTTATATTTTTTAGTTATAATGAATAACAAAACTGCACCGAATAAATCACACTAAAATAGGCAAATTTAAAAAAAGTAGATCTCTTACGCACTTGAATACGTACACCATGCGGTGAGAACTCATTAAAATGGCGCAATACATATATATATCACAAAAATTCAATTAACTATGAAAGTATGGTAACAGTCTAGCTAGTGTAACGCGTGCCATTTCTTAAGCACAAGATGAACAATTCGAATCATTTTTTCATTTTTTACACCTTTATTTTTTCCTCAAGTAATACATACAAAAAAAAAAAAAAATGACACACAAACCTTTTTCGTAATTAGTACTACACTTTTCACTATAATACTATTCACTTTTCACTTTTCACTTTTCACTTTTCACTAAAACTTAGTAAATTGTAGGCGACCCACAAAATTTAGTTGAATTTGAGTACGAGTGTGAGACTTTGGTAATTAAAAATTAGTAAAGCAATTTGTTTGTAATTAATTGGATTAAAAAAATTGTGTTGAATGGAGTGTTGGATTGATGCAATTTTACACATAAATTTTTGTAATTAATAAATTTGTTGCAGACATGGGAGTAGGAGTAGGGGTCGGGGTTGGGAATGAACATATACTATATTTTTAATTATTACTCCCTCCATCTTTTAATAAGTGTCATTTTAGCTTTTTTCAACAAATTAAGATTATAAATTGTGGTCGATATCGCCCTTCATTAATTATAACATTTTAATATAGAAATTTTGTTTGATAAAAAATGTAGTTAAGAATGTAGCTAGTATTCATAAATCAAATTAATTTTGGTACAAACAATTTTTGTGGAATTTATTAATGAAAAATATTTATGGTAAATGAATAAGGATAAAATAGTCAAAATTAAAGAAAAAACTCTAGATTGACACTTATTTTAAAATTAGTTAAAAAGCCAAAGTGACACTTATTAAAAAACGGAGGGAGTAATAATTTGTCAGTATATACTTAGTAATCGATATGTGCGAATATTATGGCAATTGCCTTATGTATTTCGCCACAAGTTTGAATTCGTAGTTAGATTCGTGTACTTAAAATCAACTATTAATTACACGGTGTAAATTAAGGTTAATTTTATTATATTTTGTGTAAATTAATAAAATTATAATATAGTTTTTTAAATGTAATTATTTTTGGATGAACTTATAGAATGAGGGGTGCAGGAAAAATGATTTGAAGGTGAACTCATAAACTGAGCAAGTGAGTGCAGATAATTATAGTAAAAAATGATTTATTGATGAATTCATCAAATGAACTAGTTCAAATAAAGTATAAATAAAAAATTAAAATTGGTGTGCCTATACACTCGTGTACCCATGTATCATGTATCACCTATAAGAATTTGTCAAATTGATTTTATTTAATTAATATGCATAATGATTATACTTAATTATTATCCAAAAATAAGGATAATTGTTATTGTCAAGTACGGAGTATATTTTTAAGTGAACAATTTTTTTTTTCAATTTTATTGTTAGACAAATTGCATCGAATAAATCACTCTAAAATAACAAATTAAAAAAGAGTAGGTCTCTTATATATGCACTTGAATGCATCATGCACTCAAATTTAATTAAAATGACATAACAATTATTTATATACCACATAAATTCAATTAATTATTGAATATAGTACTCCAATAGTCTAATAACTGAAACGCGTGTCATTTTTTAAGCGTGATGTCCAAACTGAATTCTCATTAATTAACTTTGGAACTTGTTTAATTTTTGTATATGGAATTTCTATTCTGACACATCAAAACATTGCATTTATACATATTTTTTTGAGCGGTCACATTAATACATGTTGAGATCAAGCTTATAATTAAAATAAATTATTTTAAGTATACCAATTAGAGTTTGTCAAGTTGATTTATTTCATTAATAGGCATATTAATTGATCATACTTAATTATTATTCAAAAATAAGTATAGCTGTTATTTTCAAGTATATGTTTTTTTATTTTTTTCAATTTTATTTTTACACAAATTGCAATGAATAAATCACACTAAACCAACAGATATTCGTGCACTCAAATCTTATTAAACTGGCGCAACAACTATTTATATACCACAAAAATTTAATTAATTATCTAAATTATATAGTACTCCAGTCTAGCTAGTACTGGAACACATGTCATTTCTTAAACGCAAGGTTCACGATTCGAATCATTCTCATATTTTTCACACCTTTATTTTTTTCTGAAGTAGTACATACACATTTCAGTAAAAATATACATACACATTTTTAATTTATAAGTTGTATCAACATTTTTCACTGTAATACTACATGCACTTTTCAATCAAAGTGAATGTGAATTGTGATGCACAAAATTTTATTGAATTTGAATGCACGAGAAAGTGGGTGTATTAAAGATTTTATCAAATAAAATTAGCGAAGCAATTTATTTCTAATTGGATTAACAAAAAAGTTGTGTTGTATGGAATGTTGATTGATTTGCACGGATTTAATACACATTTACACAAAAAAAATTGTAGTAATAAAAATAAAAATAAAAATGATGGGAGACTTTTGTTTTGTTAGGTATTACTGACATGGGTTTATTGCATGCATCACGGCGATCTTTGGGAGGAATAAGGGGTCGAGGTTGGGAATGAAATTTGTCAGCCGTTTTTATTTATTTTTAATTATATGTAGTAGTAATTGTTAGTGTGGATATTATGCAATTGCATATTTTCATATTCTAGAAGACTTCGGTATTTAGCCACAAGTCGAATTCGTATGTAGATTCATGTACTTATTAGCAATGACTCAACACTTTTAGACGTTGCCACGAGTTATCTTTGGTTGGATAAATTTTTTGAAATTCTATTTTAACCAATATTATATCATGCATATGGTTAAAAAGTACTCTCTCTCTCTCTATAAACTTCTCATTTTATCATTTTGATATGTCCGTCTATAAGTTTTACATACCTTTTTTGGTAAGTATTTTTTCTTACACTTCACTTTATATCTTACTTTTTCTCTCTCCTCTCTCAATCACATCACTTGTACTATATCTATTATTTAATCACTTTTCTTAATCTTTGTGCCAAAAAGTAACGTGAAACTTATAGACGGACGGAGGGAGTATTAATAGTAGGCAAAGAGAACGGGTGAATTTTGTTGTACAACACGCACATGAAATATGTCTAATTAATGTAATTTTAAGAAATTTACAAAAAATTTGTGAGTCGCAAAAAAGTGATTTACTATATGATCAAATTATTGTTACTAAGGCTAAAATATTATCACTACAAGACCAAAAATTTACTAATATATGTCTAAAAATATTTTGGTAAATTCACCCAAAAAAACTAAGTGTTCAGAATTTTTTGGACATGTAATAATACACTTTTAACTTTATAGTAATAAAATTTTGATCTTATAATTACATAGTTTTAGTCATGTAGTAGCAGAATATTTTTTTACTTCACATGTGAAGGAAATCATGCGACGGGGGGAGTAGTAATTTTGCAAAAAAAAAAAAAGCAAGTGTTCAGAATATTTTTGAATTTGTAGTAATACATTTTTGGACTTGTAGTGACTAAATTTTAGTCTTGTAGTGACTAAATTTTAGTCTTATAGTAACATAATTTCAATTGTGTAATATGATAGTATTTGGAAGCGAAAAAAAATATTTTAATTAAGATTTTTACCTAAATTTACCAAACAAGTTTTTGTGAATTTTGTTTTGTTAGGTATTACCGACATGCATGGGTTTGTTGGTGATCTTTGGGAGGAAGAATTTTGTTTTGTTAGGTATTTACCGACATGGGTTTGTTGGTGTTCTTTGGGAGGAATAGGGGTCGGGGTTGGGACTTGGGAATGAATTTTTTTATTTATTTATAATTATATGTAGCACAGTAGCAGTAATCGTTAGTGTGGCAAATGCATATTTTGCAGGTAAATCACGTGAAGAGGTTGATGGATAAACTTAAAAGAATAATTAAATACATTGTATTTGGCCACAGACTAGATTCGCATTCTTGATTTACAATGAATAAGCCTTCTCTCAGTTGCCCCAATTTAGATATTTGTTTGGATACCATTTTTAAAATTCTATTTTGTTTTATTTTAACCAATATATCGTGCATATAGACTATAATTAAAAAGTATTAGTAATAGTTACTCTCACCAATTACAAGGTAAAAAGAAAAGGGTTTTTTTTCCTCGGGTTGGTTAAATAAAGAGTTCGCACTTCCAGCAATTAATCTAGCTTATAATAGGATAGAATAATTAGTATTCTAAAAAAATTATAAAATTATTAAAATATCCCTATAATATTTGTTTAAGAATACAAATTTAACCTTTAATCCTATAAATGATAATTTAACTTAAATTATAATAAAATAAAATGTCCCTTTAATTACTTTTTTTAGACCTCTTTTTAATTAATTAATTAATTAATACTTCCTATGTACATGCCTACTTTTTTTTTTATTCATTTTAAGAATAATTTAAATTTTAATTAAAAAGTAGACATGTGAAACTAACGAGTTAAGGTTAATTTCATCATTTTATAATTATTTTTAGTATTATTTTAAATTTATTAATAGTGCAATATCAGATATGTGCAAAGTGCAAACGCATTAATGCAATAACAAATTATTAAAAATAATCTCGTGCGTTAAATTAACCATTTAATGGTATCTAAATAATTTCATGTTGTCAAAATAGTAAAATACTCTTAAAATGATATAAAGCTAAACTAGTTGTTACAAGTTACAACGGGAAAGGATTGACTCGTAGCAAACATTTTAAAATTCTAATTTGTATTGCTATAAGAAAAACTGGTTTATACTCTAATGTGATGTTAATAATATTATTTTTGGTTTAGTCTCATATGGAGTCGAGTATAAATAAGAACTCGACTCCACGTGGCTATTCTTTTTTTTTTTTACCCTTTCAAATAATAATAAAAAAATATATTTGAAATTTTCTCTTTTTCTTTTAATTCATTTGAAGTAATTAAAAAAAGTGGAACACAATATTATTAAAAAGTGTAAGTTGGTATAACTGAAAAATGCAACACAATCTTAATAAAAAGTGTAAGTTATATATAACTGAAAAATGCAATCCAATATTACTAAAAAGTGTAAGTCACTATAACTGAAAAGTGCAACATAATTTCTATTAAAAAGTGCAAGTGAGTATAACTGAAAAATGTAACACAATATTAGTGAAAGTGTAAGTCATTATAACCGAAAAGTGCAACACAATATTATTAAAAAGTGCAAGTCAGTATAACTTAAAAGTGCAACACAATATTTAATGGAAAGTGTAAGTTATTATAACTGAAAAATGCAACATAATATTACTGAAAAGTGTAAGTCACTAATATTGAAAAGTGCAACACAGTTTTATTGAAAAGTGTAAGACACTACAACTGAAAAGTGCAACACGGTTTTATTGAAAAGTGTAAGACACTACAACTGAAAAGTGCAACACCTAATCTATACAAAACCTGATCAACTCAAGTTCTTATATAATTGAAAACACTGAAAATATTATTAAAAAGTGTAAGTCACTATAATTGAAAAGTGCAACACAATAAAATTAAAGATTGACTTAGTTAACTCAAGTTGGATAGGTTAATTGTCACAAAATAGACAAATGCATTAAATTGTGATTTTTTTTTTTAAAAAATAGTATATCAGATTGGAAAGAAAAAAAAAATTTACTAGTAATTTTTTTTTTTACAGTTATATATTTTGCAGCTTTGGAATTTGAAAATAAAGTTGAAGGATAAAGTTAAAAGTATCCTATTTTCATATTCTAGAATCAAGCCTTCTACATTTAGCCGCAAATTAGATTTGTGTATTTTATTCTAACCAATATATCAGAAATTAGTTAGTAAAAAGCAAATGTCAAAAGATACAAACGGCAAGTAAATTATCCAGACAATTTTTTCTAAAATATTTATGGTGGGCATAAAAACTTTTGCGATCAGGTCAATATCGTGGCCATTAATTTAGTTTACTTGCTCTTTTGATTCATTTATTCATGTTACTATTGTATATAAATACGGGATTTTGTATAAAGAATCATTCACTCATTAAGTTGTTAATGTATAATTTTTTCATTTTTTATTTTTATACTAGGGTCCAGTTTCAATATTTGATCCTGTTTTTTTAGGTATCAATTTTTTTTATTTATAAATTGATTGACTAATTCACTCTCATATCCCTCCTATTTGAATGATTGCGGCTAATATTACTTTGTCTACATAATATTCAAACATGCATTTATCTTCTTGTTCAACAAAAAATATTGATTTGTCTTTTTTACCAAGCCTTAATTTACTTCTACTTACTTTATATAGATATTGTAGATCTGAACATAAAAATGGTTGATAGTCAATCGGATGAAAACTTAAATTCAGAAATTGTTTAAAATAAAAATTTACTTAATAATCATATTTTTTTTTTGTCGCTCTTATATTTCAAACACAATTTTCAAATGTTCAGTCTGATGAAAACTTAAATTTAAAAACTGTCCATTCTAGTAAAATGAAGAAAGGGTATAGTGAATCGTGCTGGTGCTGGTATTTCCAAGTCGGTATCTCTTCTAGTAGGTGTACAAAGTTCGTGTATCGTAATCTTTCTTGCACTGCTGTAGAAGTTCGGTGGCTTCAAAATTAAATATTTTATCTATAACATATATAATTTTTTTTGTCTGTGTATAAAGCCTTCCCATTTTTATCTGTCAGAAGAAAGAAAGGGTATGGTGAATTCTTCTGGTGATGAATACATGCTCTGATGATGATGGGAAAGGTGAATTCTTCTGATGCTGTATCTCTAGTAAGTGTACAAAGTCCGACTATCGTGAATTTTGTTTGCACTGCCGTAGAAGTTTAGTCTCGTGGGAAGTTACTTATCTCTTTCATCTGGTACACCACTCAAGTACAAAACACATCTAAGTTAATTTACAATTGGTTCGTGACTATTAATAAGATTTCTTATTTTAAATTATTTAAAGACTATTGATCAGTTTCTGACCTCTTGACCCAAGACTTATGGTGAATTCTTCTGATGTTGGTATCTTTAATATGTCTACAGAGTATCGCTCTTGCTTGAATGGCTGGAGTTCTCGACAAAAATTAGGTATAGTACTCTCATCTATTTTTACAGAGTTCGAGTATAGTACTCTTCGTTGCATTGCGGCAGAAGTTCAATGGTTCTATTTGTTGTGAAACAATTGGTCTATCCACTTACATTTTGTACACATCTTAGTAAATTTACCCTTGTTCATGATCACTTGATAAATAAAGGTTTTCTTACTGTAAATTAGGTAAACATTATTAATCAGTTTGTTGACCTTTTTAACCAAGCCTCAACTTATAAATGATAATCATAATAAATTGTAAGAAATGATAAATAATAATTTTGTTTCCTCCTATTTTTGTACATTGTAAAGTGTATATAGTGATATTGTAGAACCTGAATATGAAAACTTGTTTGACGTTCTCTAATGAAAACTTAGTTAGGGGTACTTGCAAAACTAAATATCCCAGCCTATTTGGATGTTTATAAAATAAATTTACACTCTTCTAATTTTAAACATTCTATTTGTAATTACTTATCCATGCACAATTTTTTTTTGCCTACCTAAAAATATATGTGAATCCTGATGTTTGTATCTCTCGTAGCTCTACAGAGTTCGAGTTTCGTGCTCTTGCTTACACTATTGTAGAAGTTCAGTGTCTTTAGAAATTTTTCGGTAAGATTGTATAATCTCTTTGTGGGATTCCTTCTATTCTATTCATGCTGACAACTTTGGGCATCCATTCTCTTCATCATGTCCACCCCTCCAGGATGAAACACATTTTAGTTAATGTACATTTAGTTCACTTGGTCAATAAGTTTTTCTTACTATAGTTATGTAAACTATATTGATTAGTTTGTTGACCTTTTGGCCAAGCCTCTTGCTTGACTATTCACCGTCCTCGGTTCTCCTTATTTCGTTCCAAAATTTATATTGTTGATGGAACGTCAAATTTGCTCTCGATTAGCCATGTTCATCCAGTTAAAATCGCCGCAGTTTACGATTTTGCATTTTTTGGAACCAAAACCGAACTGTAACCGGTTACAGTTTTTTAACCGCCGGTTCAAAATCGAATCGACGGTTCAGTCGTTTTTTTTTTCTTGATTTTTGTTTTTCCCATTTTTTGGTGTCTCTCTCATGGCCATGGTCATACACTCATACTTACTAATAATTTAAAAACAAGAGACTCACTAGATGGAGAGAGAGAATGTTTTTCAGCTCACATGCCCACTGCCTCTCTCATGCTCATGCACATTGCCTCCCTCCTCTTTAAAAGTGGCTCTATTTTAGGTTTTGGCTAACCTTCTCATAATGAATGTTTTTATTTGTGAAGAATATTTTCTTATGCTTCCCCGTCCTCACCTTTGTGCATTTGATTTTTTCACTTTCTTGTGGGTTTTGTGAGATCAAACACAATATTCTAACAACTGTTTTTTCAGCTTTATTTTTCAAGCTATTAGCTATTTTTAGAGCTAGGCATGTAGGCTATAGCTACATATAACATATGCCACCCCCATTGACCATTATACTATATTTATGTCATCATGACCAAATATGATAATTAAAATAAATGAATAAAAACCATAAAATCGACGGTTAAACCATTAAATTGTCGGTTTTGAAAATCCGTATTCGTAATCGAACCACCATTTTACGATTATAGTTCATTTTTTTAAATGTAACCGGCGGTTACAAACTATCTGGTTCGTCCGGTTACGATTTTGGTTTGCGCACTTCTACCCCCGATTCTCTTAATCTAGGTGTGAGGTTTATCTCACAATCTCATAACAGATGAGTTCTACTCGTCTGGTGAAGATCAGCAGAGTAATAGTTTGATGATAGTAGTCTACTGATGGACTTAGTTGTTGGGCATATCAGCTGGTGGAGTCAGGCAAGCTAACTTAGGCTTGATCAAATGAGTTGGAAGGTGATGCTTATAATCGAATCAGATGAGGTGTTCAGAAGAGTTCACATTAGCTGAGTAGAGTTTTGTTTGCAGAGTAAGTCTTTTGGCTAAGTATGTGATATCAGAAGAGTAAAACAGAAGAGGGAGGTCTTCTGGTTGTCTTCTGATTGTGTCATATGTTTTTACGAGAAAAAAGTGAAGGGCAAGGATGTCAATTCATATAGGGCCATGCTGAAAACGTGAGCTTGTTAAGAGGTTTCAACAGAATCCAGACTGGCATTGATCACGCAATCAACACACGCTGCAATCAACCTTGATACCTATAAATACCCCATAACTTGTAAATTGTAAAGTTTGACGCTTACGAGCATTCATCTTGAGTTGTGAATTCACGAGTGAAGTGAGGAGAAATCCCTTTCCGAGTGTTGAGTGTTGTAATTAAACATCTCTTTTATCAATCAAGATTGAAGTCGTGTGTCAAGTGGATGTAGATCAAGTTGATCGAACCACTAAAATCTTTGCGGGCTTTGTTTTCTGTTCTCGTTTCATTATATTTGTGAATTGCCATTCTTTGTTGGATTGTTTGTGGATCTGATTATTCATTTGGATTGGAGACGTCTAATCGAGTGGGTAATTAACTGACAATTAGCGCCGTCTATGGGAATCGAGAGTCAACCATAAAGCAATTGCCAGATTGAAGATGGAGAATTCGACCAACTATAATATTGAAAATTTCTCAGGCATTGGTGACTTTGGGCTGTGGAGAGTCAAGATGCAGGCTTTCCTAGAACCACAAAGTTTGTTCGACGCTCTCGAAGAATCTACAACCCCAACGGGTGAGACTGCAACAACTGCTACTGAAAGGAGCAAAATGCTCAGGAAAGCTCGAAGCACTATTCTGCTCTGCCTTGGTGATAAGGTTTTGAGAGAAGTTGCTAAAGAGAAATCCGCGAAGGAGGTTTTGGACAAGCTGGGTAAACTCTATATGGTTAAAACTTTAGTTAACCATCTCTATTCGAAACAGAAGTTGTATGCCTTCATAATGGGAGATGACAAACCCCTTCCTGATCAGCTTGATGAGTTCAATAGGATTCTTGATGATCTAGAGAATTTATATGTCAAGTTAGAGGCGGAGGATAAGACCCTGATCCTATTGAGTGCTCTCCTTAAGTCCTTTGAAATCTTAAAGGACATGTACACCATCTTGTATGGTAGGAAGGAAAGTATTACATTGAAGGATGTAATGTTGGCTGTCAAGTCCAAGCCGTTGCACAACAAGACATCTTAAGGAGATAAGAGCAGCAGTGGTGAAGGATTGGAAATCAAATGAGGACAAAAGAGATCTGGATCCAAGAAGGGGTCTAGTCAACCCAAAGGAGCTGATAAGGGAAAATCAGTTGTGTCTAATCAAGGGGATTCGGTGGCTACCACTGTAACAAGCCCGGACACTATAAGAATGCTTGTTATAAGTATAAGCAGTTCTTGAGGAAATCTGGTGCCAAGAACCCTGTTGACAAGAATCAAGCTAATCAGACTCAAGAAGATAAGGAGCAAGAAGGCTATGAATCTGCTCAAGTGCTAACCATCTCATCCTCTATAGAACAACAAGTATGGATCCTGGATTTAGGGTGTTCTTTCCATATAACTCCAAGAAGAGATTGGTTTCATGATTTCAAGCATTAGAATGGCGGTTCTGTTCTGCTTGGGAATGATCACACTTGCAAAGTTATGGGAGAAGGTAATGTTCACCTGAAGATGTATGATGGTGTAGTAAGAATAATCAAAAGTGTCATGTCTGCCTGAATTTAAGAGGAATTTGATATCTCTTGGGATGCTGGATTCTATGGGCTATACATTTTAGTCTGCTGATGGAGAGCTCAGTGTGTCAAAGGAGAAGCTGACTGTCCTGAAAGGTGTGAGAAGAAATGATCTCTACTTTCTTAAGGGGAATATAGTAGCTGGCAGGTCAGATGTAGCAGAGGTGCAAGACAACTCTATGTTGTGGCACAGAAGACTAGCTCATGTAGGTGAGAAAGACCTAATTGAGCCGTCTAAGCAAGGTTTGCTTGGCAAGGACAAGATCACAAAGCTGGATTTGTGTGAGTCTTGCATTCTTGGTAAATCCAAGAGGTTGAAGTTTGGTAAGGGTGTTCACTCTACCAATGGGATCATGGACTATGTTCATCTCTACTTTCTTAAGGGGAATATAGTAGCTGGCAGGTCAGATGTAGCAGAGGTGCAAGACAACTCTATGTTGTGGCACAGAAGACTAGCTCATGTAGGTGAGAAAGACCTAATTGAGCCGTCTAAGCAAGGTTTGCTTGGCAAGGACAAGATCACAAAGCTGGATTTGTGTGAGTCTTGCATTCTTGGTAAATCCAAGAGGTTGAAGTTTGGTAAGGGTGTTCACTCTACCAATGGGATCATGGACTATGTCCATCCAGGTCTATGGGGGCCAGCTAGGAATCAAATGAGGTCTGGTGGAAAATATTTCTTGTCTATCATAGATGACTACTCAAGGAAAGTGTGGGTTTCTATTTTGAAGTCGAAGGTATAAGCATTTGAGAAATTCAAGGAATGACTCATTGAATGTTAAAATGTCACAGACAAGACTCTCAAGCATTTGAGAATTGTTAATAGTCTGGAGTACCTATCAGAAGAGTTCAATGCGTTCTGTAAGTCGAAAGGAATAGTGAGACATAAGACTGTGACAGGGACCCCTCAGTAGAATGGAATAGCCGAGAGGATGAATCAGACACTTCTTGAGAGAGTTAGATGCATGTTGAACTGTTCTGGTCTGCCAAAGGTGTTTTGGGGAGAAGTTGTGTCAACAACAACCTATTTGATAAACAAAAGTCCTTTCTCAGTTGTGCAGTACAAAACCCCAGAAGAGTTATGGTCTGGCCATGCAGCTGATTACAAACATTTAAGGGTATTTGGATGTGCAACTTATGCCCATGTCAAGCAAGATAAGCTTGAGGCTCGAGCATTGCGATGCGTGTTTGTTGGGTATCCTTCAGATGGTAAATGATACAGGTTATGGTGCCTTGAAGCTGGAATGCAGAAGTGTATTATCAGCAGAGATCTTACTTTGATGAGAGCAGGATGCCTCTATCAGAAGAGGTTAGTACGAGCACTAATGTAGCTGATAACCAACCAGACTAAGCACAATTCGAGGTGGAGCATGTTGACACAAGAGGACCCGTTGAAGAACATATTGATCCAGATGAGGGGGGCGTTCCTCATAGTGAAAATGATCTTCAACACTATCAGCTGACACGGGACAGGACCAGAAGATAAGTCCACCCACCTCAGAGGTATGGACAAGCTGACATAGTCTCATTTTCATTATGTGCAGCTCTTGAGGTGGAGTCTTTGGATCCAAAGTGTTATATAGAAGCCATCAGCTGCCACGACAAGGAGAAGTGGATAGTTGCTATGGAAGAGGAGCTACTTTCTCTTAACAAGAACCATACATGGGAGATTGTTGAGAGGCCCAAGAACAAGAAGTTGGTTAGGTGTAAGTGGATCTACAAAATGAAGGTGGAGGCTCATAGGGGTGGCAAACTTAGATACAAGGCGAGTCTTGTAGCTAGGGGATTTACACAGAAAGAAGGTATTGATTTCAATGAAATCTTCTCACCTGTTGTGAAGCATTGTAGCATCAGAATATTGTTAGCTATGGTTGCTCAATACGAATTGGAGCTACATCAGATGGACGTGACCACAACTTTCTTACATGGATATCTTATGGGAGAATCTATATGAAGTTACTAGAAGGGTTGGACATAGAAGAAGGGTATGACAAGTTATGTCTGCTGAAAAAGTCCCTTTATGGCTTGAAACAAAGCCCTAGACAATGGTACTTGAGATTTGATGAGTACATTTGCTCAGCTGGTTTTATAAGGAGCTTGTATGACAGCTGTGTCTATTTCAGACGGGTTGGGTCTGCTGTTACCTATCTTCTGTTGTATGTTGATGACATGTTAATAGCAAGGGAGTCTATTAATAGTGTTAATCAAGTGAAGGAGATCCTCAAATGAGAGTTTGAGATGAAAGATGTTGGTGAAGCCAAAGTGATTCTTAGGATGGAGATCAACAGATTAGATGGGTCTATTTAGTTGAGTCAACTAACTTATCTTTAGAAGTTGTTAGAGTGGTTCAGAATGCATCAAGCAAAGACTGTCTTTACTCCTATTGGCCAACATCATCGTTTGTCCAATCAGATGAGTCCCAGGAACAACCGAGAGAGAGCTCAGATGAGTAAGATACCTTATGCCAGTGCTGTATGGAGTTTAATGTATGCTATGATGTGCTGTAGACCAGACTTGATTCATGCTATGAGTGTGATCAACAGATATATGAGTGACCCAAGCTTAAGTCATTGGGAGACTATTAAATGGGTTATGAGATATGTTCTGGGATCAGTTGACAAAGGTCTGAAATTTCAGAAGATGCCAAGTAAGGGGGATGCACTTGTGGGATACATGGATGCAGATTATGCAGCCAATGTTGACACTCGAAAATCCTTAACAGGATATGTGTTCACTCTGTTTGGTACGATAGTGTCTTGGAGGTCTATTCACCAGTCCGTGGTTGCATTATCTACTACTGAAGCGGAGTACGTGTCTTTGACTGAAGCAGTTAAGGAAAGCATCTAGTTGAAGGGAATTCTGAAGGAATTTGGTTTATCTCAGAATAGTGTGATTGTCTTTTGTGATAATTAAAGCACAATCATCTTGCAAAGCATCAGGGCCCAGGGGTATCATGAAAGAACCAAACATATTGATGTGAAGTTGTACTTTGTAAGAGATAATGTGGAGAAGGGTGTAGTCCATGTAGTTAAGATAGCTACTGAGGAGAACCCTGCTGATGCATTCACTAAGGCATTACAAAAAGAGAAGTTTGGTTTATGTCTTAGGTTGGTTGGTTTGCATTAGCGTCCTCTAAGGAGAAAGATGTTGTTCTTCTGGCAGGGAGCAGTAGTGGAGGTTGTCCTTTAAGAAGGATAGTTGAGAGCTGTTTAGTTCAAGGTGGAGATTTTGAGCTAAAGGTGGAGCATTGTGAGGTTTATCTCATAATCTCATAACAGATGAATTCTACTCGTCTGGTGAAGATCAGCAGAGTATTAGTTTGCTGATAGTAGTCTACTGATGGACTCGGTTGTTGGGCGTATCAGTTGGTGGAGTCAGGCAAGCTAACTTAGGCCTGATCAGATAAGTTGGAGGGTTCTATTCAAAAGAGAAGGTGGTGCTTAGAATAGAATCAAATGAGGTGTTCAGAAGAGTTCACATTAGCTGAGTAGAGTTCTTTTAGCTTAGAATCGAATTAGATGAGGTGTTCAGATGCGTGCTTTGTTTTCTGTTCTCGTTTCATTATATTTGTGAATTGTCATTCTTTGTTGGATTGTTTGTGAATCTAATTATTCATTTGGATTGGAGACGTCTAATCGAGTGGATAATTAACTGATACTAGGGACAAATTTTTTTCTCTCAAACATCATTACCTAAGCTGCCATTAATAAAAATTGGCAAAAAAAAAAAAAAAGAATGAAGAGAGCGTATGTTGAATCCTTCTAATGCTCATTGGATGGCTGGAAAGTGTGTATTAAGGTATCTCAAGGGTACCTTATCTCTTACTCTTCTACTTTGGAAACAAGTATCTTTTCAGCTACGTGCTCACTATGTCGGTACCCTATAACTAGCCCTACACATATACACACTCTCCCTCCCTCTTCGGTTTTAACAACCCGAACCATTGGCCGACTACCTCCGTTTTAGTTGCAACCAGCCGCAACCTCCACACGATTGCAACAAACCCACACTGTTGCAACCATTGTGGCCTTCCTCTCTTCGATTGAAACCGCCACCCCATATACACCCTCTCTCCCTCAGCCACTTTAATCTAAACAAGCCACCATCTATATTTCCCACCCAATTCCCACCGCCACGAACATCACTTGGTCCTCCATGGCGGCTTTGACAAATTTCAATGGTACGTTTGTTGCATTCAACGTCTCGGCAAGAGTCCCCCT
Source organism: Galeopsis tetrahit (assembly GCA_963675135.1). Lineage (NCBI taxonomy): Eukaryota > Viridiplantae > Streptophyta > Magnoliopsida > Lamiales > Lamiaceae > Galeopsis > Galeopsis tetrahit. The sequence continues at coordinate 77,261,321 of OY776123.1, forward strand.
CAAGCTCACGTCCATGAATTATGTGGTGTGGTGCTTCCAATTTCGTACGCTTCTAACCAGGTACGATCTATTTAGTTATATTGATGACACCCTTCTGTGTCCACCAACCACCAAACCCATGGTATATCTCATCTTACCACTCCTCCTAACTCCCCCGAACAAAATGGCATGTTTGAATGTCGTCATCGACATGTTGTTGATGCATCCCTTACCCCAACTCCACCATACTTCCATACCTCTCACACACTGGCCCTATGCAGTTTGTGCAGCTACCTACGTTATATATCGTCTTCTAAAAGTTAACATAAACATTTTGTATTCCTTCCAATGTCTTCTTATACAATCACCCAATCTCTCTAAACTTCAAGTCTTCGGTTGCTTATTCTACCCCTAGCTCTGCACATATACCTCAAATAAACATAATTTTCGATCCACACCTAGTGTCTTTATTGGATAATCCCCCACACAAAGTGCCTATCGTCTCGACCTGTCAACTCACAAAATCTACACCTCCGGACCTGTTCAATTCGTTGAACATGTCTTTCCATTCGCCTCCAGCCCCACAAACCCAGATCCACCCATCGAACAAACTACCCGACCCACCATCACTCCCCGTGCCGCCAACAGCTCTTCCGCGACCTTCTACATCGCCTGTGGCACCCCCGACTCTGAACAAATCGAGTATGGTCACTCGATCCCAGAATATGGTCTTCAAAACTAATCAAAGGTATTGTCTCACATCATCAATATCTATTGAGACTGAACCCTTATGTTGCACATGCTTTGAAAGATGAAAGGTGGTGGGAGGCTATGTCCTTTGAGTTTGATGAACTTCTCAGGAATAGAACTTGAGACTTAGTTCCCCCTTATGAGTTTCAAAATATTGTTGACTCAAAGTGGGTCATTCACATCAAACTTAAACCGGATGAATCCTTAGATAAATTTAAAGCTCGTCTCGTGGTAAAAAGGGTTTCATCAACGTCCAGGTGTTAATTATTAAAAAACTTTTAGTCTGATAGTAAAACCTGCAATTGTTCGGGTTATTCTCAGTATTGTTGTTACTCGAAACTGGTAACTTCAACAGTTTATGTCAATACTGCTTTTCTCCATGGTACATTAACTGATATATTATACATGGCTCAGCCCCCTGGTTTTATTGATAAAGCATTCCCCTCCTATGTTTGTAAACTAAATAAGTTCATTTATGGTTTAAAACAGACACCTCGTACTTGATATTATGCTCTTACGACGTTTTTGGAAGAAACTGGTTTTATTCACACAAAGTCTGATGAATCTTTATTTGTGTACAATGAATTTAGTGTTATTACATATTTCCTAGTGTATGTTGATGATCTAATTCTCATAAGAAACAATGTTCGCTTCCTCACTCGAGTGGCTAAGGATCTTGGTACAAAATTCTCTGTCAAAGATTTGGTACCACTATCTTATTTTTTAGGAGTTGAAGTTCTTTGGACTAACAAATCATGTTTTCTATCTCAATGAATGTATGTTGTTGATCTTCTCACCCGACATAACACGATCACTTCCAAACCAGTTCAGACACCGCTTTCTACCTCGACTAGTCTCATTCTCGTTGATGGCACACCACATACTGATGCTACTCCGTATCGTTAGGTACTTGGTAGTCTTCAATATCTTCAAAATATTGTTATTATATGACCAAAATATTGTTCCTACAAGATCAAAAATGTACTGCTACAAGTCAAAAAATATTCTGAATAATTAATTTTTTGGGCAAATTTTTCAGAATATTTTTTAACATGTAGTAGTACATTTTTGGTCTTGTAGTGATAATACTTTGATCTAGTAGTAACAATATATTAAATCACCTACTTGCGACCCACAATTGTTTTTGGCAAATTAGACATATTTTATGTATGAAATATTTCATATAAGTGATGTTTTAAAAATATTATGAAATATTAAAGTTAAGGTGTAACATGTTTTTTTTAGATTATTGCAAAATATTAAAATAGAAAAATGTCGTGGATATATCGCATGACATTGCAAAATTCTAAAAAAATTTCTTCTTATGTTCTTAAAATTCTTATTCTTATATGTATAAAATTAAACTTTAAAAAAATGTTTTAAGTAATGTAAGGTAATATATTTCTAATTTTTTAAATTTGATGAGTTGATACCAATATTGTTTGAATAAAAATAATAAATTACTTATTTTATTTGAACCTCCTAGATAATTAATTTGGTATTAATTATATTTTATCATACATATTTAATTTTATATTGTATTATATTGTTAATTATTTTTTATCAACCAGAAGTATAATCTATTTTATATATAATATACTTTAAACGTATAATTTTATGGTTATTATAAATAGGAGTAGTATGATATAATAATTTCTAAAATTTTATATTAAATTTTTAATAAAAAATTATAATTTCTTTAATTTTTTTATGATATTAATATAAACATCGATATATTTAATAATATATTTGTAAAATTAAGATGGGTTACTTATACTTTCGTTAGTGGTTAAAAACATACAACCAAAACATGCATGCTCTATTTCTCTGACATATTCTATTTTTTAACCCTTTGGCTTTATATGATGTTTAATTTTTAGAAATAAATGTTACCTCCACTTTTCGATAAAAATGTTCTTGTCACAAAGAGAAGCTACCCAAAAAAGAAAAGAAAAAAGGGGTACCGCACATAGAATAAAACGTTTTTAATGTCATTCCACTTTACTTTTTTTTTTTTTTTTTTACCCCTTGATCAATTTTAATATTTTCATTTTTTTTTTTAAATACTAATACTCTTTTATGTAATTTACTGTACTTCTATTTATCTACTTGCTCCGTCCCTATTTAGATTTTCATTTGTAAAAAATTGGATGTTACCTTTATTCCGCAATTACTTCCATGACAAATACTTATGTGTACGTAACTGGTACCACTTAATCGAATTTTTTAAATGAGTGAATGTTACTCATGAGTTATGGTAAATACAAAGTTCAAATAGAGTATACTATTAGCTCACACATTGTATAATATTAGTTCAAAAATTAAATAGGAACAAGTTACATGTATGTAACTAGTACATAAGAGTGCGGGACGGGATCTCCTGTTACACAATAGTGTTACATCTTCTGTTACACCCTTTAGATGAATGACACTTGTCCTAGTAATTAATTTAGATTAACTATGGTCAAACAAAATTCCTTAATTCTGTCCCTCAAATCTACCTAACCTTATCAAATATTTTAAGAAAAAAAATCACAGGAAATATTTTTTAACACATATTATAAAAAAAATATATATATATACTCAATTTGTTTAAATAATTTTATATAGAAAAAACACTTTTCAAAAGATATTACAAACGGTTTGTTCAAATATAACTAAATACTTTTAAATAATGTAATAATTTTTGGCATTTTATTTAAATATAATTAAATGCAAATTAAACTCAATATAAACGTAATTAAAAAATATAATTTAATAATTTTTAACATTTAAAATATAATTAAATACAAAATTCAATATAAAATTTTATAAAAAAATGTTGAGTAAATATAATTTATACAAAACTAACTAATTAAATGAAATATAATTATAAATAAATTTACGATCAAACCTAAAAAAATTTTGAAACCTTTGTATTTGTTTTCGTAAATGCTTTTATATTCAGTTTTTATATTTAACTATATTACTTAACATTTTTTATCTTAAATTTTATATTAATTTATCATAATAATTCTCATGTTTTGTTGTTTCATAATACTTCAATAAAATAAATACTTACTGACAAAGTGGGATAGCTCAAGTGGTTAGAGCACCACTACCTAGGCCTTAGGTCCTGGGTTCGAGTCATGGGTAGGGGAAATGGGATGGGTATTTAACTTGTAATCAAAAAAAAATAAATACTTACTTTTTTTGTAATTTTCATATTTTAATTTTTTTTCTTTAATTTGACCATTTTTATTTAATTGTTAAAGTATATTTTTTAAATACTTTTATATTTAAACAAATGCCAAAAATATTAAATTATTTAAACGTGTTTATTATATTTAAGCAAACTGATTGCAATTTTTTTTTTTGAAATTGTTTAAGATTTTTCTATATAAATTATTTAAACAAATTGAGTATAATTTTTTTTTTATATAATATGTGTTAAAAAATATTTCCTGTGATTTTTTTTTCTTTAAATATTTGATAAGGTTGATGTAGATTTGAGGGAGATAATTAAGGAATTTTATTTGATCATAGTTAATCTAAATTAATTACTAGGACAAATGTCATTCATCTAAAGGGTGTAACAGAACATGTAACACCATTGTGTAACAGGAGATTCCGTCCCATTCTCACCTTGTTATCAATTTTACACAAATGTCATTACTTTTTTTTCCACATTAATAAAAAGATAATTCATTTATTTACTTTATAAAAGATTCACAAAATTATTTATCAAAACTTCACTCATTATTATATTTTTTTAATATGTGCATGTGATCGTCTACATATTAAAGTAATACGGGAACGAATGTATAAATTACTTTCGTATTAAACTATGCGTAAATAGTAAATGTTAAAACAAAATTGGTAAAAAAGGGAATAGTATTTATACCCGAACTAGTATTACAAACATTCATCATAAATAAGAAATTGGTAAAATTGAGTAGAGAGAGAACCATATTTTGATTGAGTGAAAAAGCCTACACCCTAAAAACATCTCCATTGAGAGAGATTTGAAGGTATATTCCAGAAAACCAAACCATCAACTTTTCGTCACAATTCTACGAAATCAGCATTTCAATCCCCTTTGTGAAGAAATCAGAAGTGAAGTATGACATCAGGATTAAGCCTAATTCCGCAGACTCTTACACAAGAGTGTGCAAACATTCTGAATCAATCGATTGCGGAGGCGAGCCGGCGCATCCACGGCCAAACGACGCCGTTGCACGTGGCGGCGACGCTTCTATCGTCGCCGTCGGGACTTCTGAGACAAGCATGCGTCCGGTCGAAAGCGAATTCGATTCACCCACTTCAGTGCCGCGTTTTGGAGCTGTGTTTCAGCGTTGCTCTGGAAGGGCTTCCGTGGGCGGAAAACTACACGATGGAGCCGCCGCCGATCTCCAATGCTCTGATGGCGGCCCTTGAGCGAGCTCAGGCGCATCAACAGCAGCCGCTTCTGGCAATGAAGGTGGAGCTGGATCAGCTGATAATATCAATTTTGGATGACCCTGACGTGAGCCGCGTGATGCAGGAAGCCGGGTTTTACAGCCCAGCGGTGAAATCCTCGATCGAGCTTTTGGTGAATCTCCAACGACCTCTGGTTGAGTGGGGCAAGATTGGGGATTTGAGGGGAGAGGATGTGTTTAAAATTATGAGGAACACGAGAAGGGAGCAACGGTTTAAGCGGATAAGTAAAAAAGACTTTAAAGATATGACTCTAAAAAACGTGACCATTATTTCAACAGAAAAAGGGGTTACTTTGGATAAAGTCAAGGAATTGAGCGAGACAATCGAGAGCAGAAGTGTTTGTGAAAGAATTATTCTCGATTTGGGTAATTTGGAGTGCCTTATAGAGCAACAAGGACAAGAGGAGCCCGTTGTGGCCGAAATATCCAAGTTAGTGGAAACATTCAGGAGGGAGGGTAACAAAGAAAATAAGATTTGGATGGTTGGAAGTGCAATCTATGACATTTATAATGAGATTTATATGAGAAATCTGTCCGCGGCTTCCTTTCCCCCACCACCTCCAAGGTAGTGTAAGTATATATCTTATGTTTTAGGAGAAAAAAATCAATTTAGTCCCATAGCTTTTTACCTTTTTTGATATGGTCCCAATAAAGTTAAATGTATCAATTTAGTTTCAATTTTTTTAAATTTATTTTGTTTTAATCTCATTTACGTCGAAAAGATGACTGGACAACCGAAAAGTACTAAGTGTATAAATAAAAATTATTTAAAAGTCCAATACAATGAAATAAAATCCATGTAATTATTTTATAAAAATAAAATTACATTATTAAACTAAAATTAATTATTCAATAAACATGAAAACTTATCATCTCCCCCAAATTGCATAAACGAATTTCCCAGATTAAGCCGTCCGCCATTACCGACTTCTTCTGAGCTTCCTTTGCCTTCAAAGCCTGCAATTTCGAGTGATTATAATACCCCACTCCCATGAACACCAACCCGTAACCCAACAAATTCAATGTCGTCACCTTATCCTTAATCACAGACCAAGAGAAACCAATCAACAACCAGTCCTTCACCACACCAGCTACATTCATCGTCAACGCTGAAGTCTTTCCAATCAGCAACAACACTGCCAGATTCAATGCGAAAGCGCACACACAATTACCCCCAAAAATCACCAACCCTAACCCCTGTTTTTTCAAAATTGGAAATTCCATAAAAAACCACGGCGCGACATAGTAGAGTGAAGTAATCGGATTTAGATTAATTAATCCTTTCGGAGTTAACAAAATCTGAATCATAACCAATCTGGTAGCTAAAAATACAACCGCGCCCAATTGCAGAAAAACTCCAAAGGAATCGAAGAACACATTCCCTTCCTTCCAACCGGTGGCGACAATAGCATCTTGTAAGAACACTCGCCCTATGAGTGCGAATTTCCACCCTGTTGGAACATTTTATAGATCCGAGATTTCACTCTCTGTAGCATATTGACTATCGTTAATTTTTTTGTTGGAAGAACAAGGGTTTATGCAATTTTGGGGTAGACGATAGTTTTTATGTTTATGGAATAATTAATTTTAGTTTAATAGTTTAATAATTCTGAAACTAAATCCATGATTTTCTTCTTTCGATAGTATATATTATATCTTTCAAATAATTATATTTACTTTTCCAGTATTTAAATAAGATATATTTTTACCTACAATATTTATATGTTTGTAATTATATGAATAAATTAGTCAATATTTGAGTATTTTTCAAATAATAGTTGTACAACCGACTTAATCTAAAACTATTAATAAACAATAATTAATTGTTTCCTTAATTTTCTACATTAATATGTTTGTAATTATATTTTCAAATAAATTAGTCAATATTTACATATTTTTCAAATAATAGTTCTACAACCGACTTAATCTAAAATTATTAATAAACAATAAGTAATTGTTTCCTTAATTTTCTACATTGATTTGGTCAAAGCCAATTTCAAGATCATTTACAAGTATATCTTCTCGTTCATTGAAAACTTGTTGCTAACTACTCCCTTCATTTTTTAAATACTCCCCTACTCTATTTTTTACTTACTCCATAGTTATAATTAATGAAAGTATTAGCAAAAATGAGATTTATTAAAAAAGATGAACAAACTCATGTTTCACAAGAAATGGAAGAAAATCGGCTTGAATCTTCATCAGAATAACCTGCCCAACCAACCAACCAAATCTGCTCACACACCCGATTATGAAGGCCCTGGAAGAAGTTGTGCAACTGAAGGTGAATAGCCCACCACCAAGTCCTGTGAGCGGTGCAGAGAAACCCACGGAGGATCGGACTAAAGACTTGTTTGGTTGCATTTTGTCTCAACAGATAAAGACGGTTGATAACACTTTGGATGTTGATTCTTATAAGACATATGGGGAGAGACGTTGACACGTATTTTTCAATACTCACCTCTCAAGTATAAGAGGGTCCTCGTAGTAGAAGTAAGTGTCCGTTAAATTATCGAACCACGGAATTAGTTAGCTAGCGTAGCCTTAGTGTTGTGTGTGTCACGTAATTATAGTGATAAAACATGAGGGTGAGCGATAAATACTAAATGCAAAAATCAACAAGATAAAAACTAACTAGAAAAAGCAAGTAAAATGATGATCAAGATCAAATGTGAGAAGCAGTGTTCGGGTGTTCTTCATTATGTGGAAATCGATTAAAGCTTAACTTGGACGTTTAATTCATTGATTGGTGTATGATAAGAGCAATTACTAAAAATGTATCTAATAAAGCATCTAATATCGAGAAATGATAGAGTCGTTCTTGCTCGGGTAATCACACAATTAAAAGATTTTACATAAGTTATACTAATTTAATCTCTAATCATGTTTTTCCATCTGAATACTAGAAACCAGATTCATATAGTCTCTTCACTAATTACCTAAATTCTAATTCAAGTAATTAATGTAAATTAATGGGGTTTCCAACTCTCGTTGCAATAAACCAATATATACTCAAATCACATTTATCCCAACCCTCGATTATACGATCTACACGACTAACCAACTCTCGTTGCACTAATCATGCTTCAACATAAAATCTAATAATTGAAATCATGCAATTGATCACTAAATACCCACTAATTTAATCAATACACCACCAATAGAATTAAACAATCCAAATTAAACTAAAAACACAAATTCAATCACAAATCAAAACACCCAAACACCAACAAACTTGGGACCTTCTATATGTAGTCAGAGTGTCGTAACGTGTCGTAATGACTACCGTAGTCAATTAATCTAAGCCATTAAAAATCTAATCTAAAGGTTTAGATTTGATGACCTGTTACCTTTTGTAAATTTTACGATATGTATTGTCGTAATGTGTCGTAATGTGTCATAAATTTGTATTTTCTATTAAATTAAATTAATTAAAATATATTATTGTAAATTTACATTTTTATCCTTATACAATAAAATAATTTATTACAACAATTATCTACACCCGCTAATTTTATGAGATCACCCCAAATCATTTTTTACCATAGTTATCTGCACCCATTCATTTTATGAGTTCACTCAAATCATTTTTTACCATAGTTATCTGCACCCATTCATTTTATGAGTTCACCCCCAAATCATTTCTTTTTTACAACGGTTATCTACACCCGCTCATTTTATGAGTTCACCCCCAAATTATTTTTATACCAAAATTATCTGCACCCGCTCATTTTATGAGTTCACCCCAAAATATTTTTTTTTAAAATAATTACATTTAAAACACTATATTATTTATTTATTAATTAACACAAAATATAATAAAATCAACCCTAATTTATACATTTACCATCTACAACCGAGTTACCGTCGATTCACCACCAAATCACTCATATTTTTAGAAAAAAAATCGTAAAAACATAATTAAAAAAACTATCGAGATTAGGCACAAATTTCAATTTTTTTTCTTTTTAATTTTTCTTCTCATTTTCAATTTTTATTCCAAACTTTTTATTTCTTCGTTTTTTTTGTTTCCTACTTTTTTTTCATTAGTATATTTTTTAGTTTTAATACAAAATAATATTATATGTATGGTTTTATTATAATTCCTCCGTCCCAGTGAAAGCTCCTCATGAGCTTCAGACACAGAGGTTAAAAAATATGATATAATAAGTGGGTGTATGAGAGGTGATGTGATTGAGAGAGAAAAGAATATAATGAAATGTGAGAGGGAATAGTTTGACAAAAAAGGAATGAGTAACTTTCATTGGGACAAACGAATAAGGAAAGTTGAGTAGCTTTCAATAGGAAGGAGGGAGTAGTCGGTAATACAACAAGTAATAATCAGTAATACCATAAACAGTAATCAGTAATACCATTAACAATAATTAGTAATACCACGAACATTAATCAGTAATACCATTAATATTAATCAGTAAAATTTTATACAATAACAAATAATTTCACACATCTAATTATATTCAATAATACAAAAAATAATTATCAGTAATACCATGAACAATAAGTAGTAATACCATGAACATTGAATAGTAATATCTCATACAATAACAAATAATTCCACAAATCTAATTATATTCAATAATACCAAAAATAATTATCAGTAATACCATAAACAATAATATGTAATACCATAAAAATAATAATAATCAGTAATAAATAATTTCACATAATCAGTAATACCACAATTAATAATCAATAATCAATAATCATTAATATTAATTCAATAGTGTATTAATAGTAATACCGCAATCAATAACTAGTAATACCAGTATCAATAATACCAATAACAATAATACCATAAAAAAAAGTGGAGAGAGTGCAGATCGGGGTGTACTAAAGAAAATAGAGGGTGCACATTACCAAGCCCAATTGAAGGAAACCCTAGCCCAATGGGAGGGCACCCTAGGTCAGTAGTCGTCGCTTGGGATTTCATCAACAAGGTCACCGACTCCGAGTGTCGTCCGGTCAGAGATCCATCAGCAACATACTCATAGTCCTCCGTCGGGCCGTCGTCAGCCGGAGGAAGAGGCTGCGCAGGAGCAGGGTGAAGAAGACGAATGAAGCAATGTAGCTTCGATTTGGATAGAGATGAACGACGAGAGAGAGGCAGCGTCGATCCGAGTGTTGCAGGCGAGCGCCGTTGATGTAGGAGAAGCTCCTGGATCGCGAACGCAAGGGAGATTGATCGAAGCAGTCGCGTCGGTGGTCGAAATGAGGAGAGGATTTCGGCCGCCATGGATCGTGGCCGAGATTGAAGATTATGTCGATTGTTATGGAAGTGAAGAATTGCGATTGCGATTCGAGGAGGGGTCTCGGGCTTCAGCGGCCGAGACCGAAGCGCCGCCGTCGCCGTCGAGGGGGTGGTCGGGCATGGTGCTGACTGGGTCACCCGCCGACATGCATGGATTTCCGGCAGGCCTTTACTCATCAAATTAAAATTAAAATTTAGGTGCACCGCCGATCGACTTTAATAAAATTATACATATAATATTATTTTGTATTAAAATTTAAAAAATACACATGCAAAAAATGGAAAAGAAAGACAGGAAAATTTAAAAAGGAAAAGAAAAAAAAACAAGGAAATAAAAAATTGAAAATGGGAAGAAAAAAGAAAAAGAGGAGGGTGAAGAAAAATTAAAAAGAAAAAAATTGTGATTTGTGGCTAATTTCAATAGTTTTTTATTAATTATATTTTTACGCTTTTTTTTTTTTAAATATGGGTGATTTGGTGGTGAATTGATTTTTTTGAGTTTATTTTATTATATTTTGTGTAAAATAATAAAAGGATAATATAGTCTTTTAAATGTGATTATTTTTTAAAAAATATTTTGGGGTGCATTCATAAAATGTGCGAGTGCAGATAACCGGGGTAAAACAATAATTTGGGGGTGAACTCATAAAATGAGCGAGTGCAGATAATTGTGGTAAAAAATAATTTGGGGGTGAACTCATAGAATGAGCGGGTGTAGATAACTGTTGTAAAAAAGAAATGATTTGGGGGTGAACTCATTAAATGAGCGGGTGCAGATAATTGTTGTAAAAATATGATTAGGGGGTGAATTCATTAAATTAGCGGGTGCAGATAATTGTAGTAAAAATATGATTAGGGGGTGCACTCATTAAATTAGTGGGTGCATGTAAAATATAAATAAAATTTAAAAAGAAGGGTAATATAGTAAATAACAAAATATAATTTAAATAATGCTAAAAATAACTGAAACCTGTATGACAGGTAGCAGGTCGTTTTTACGGTTACGACGCCACATGGCGCGATTCGACAAAGTGACTGCGTAGTCACTTTGTAAAATGTGACTACCGTAAGAATTGCCCAACAAACTTACCCAATAACTAAATTAACAAATAAAAATGAACTCATAAAAGATAAAAAAATAAAATATTAATATAAAGAAGGGTATCACCTCAAGTCTTCAAATTCTTCAAATGATTGCAATAAAATACTACATTAAACTCTATTTAAAAGATTAAATAAAGGCTAAATTAATGAGTGAAGTGGAGTGTGGAGGAGAGGGTTTCTCCCCCAATGGCGTGCCCTCTGTTTCTCGCCTGTGTGTTCCTCAAGCTGCTGACCCCCAATTGCGCTAGGGCTGAGCAAAAAACGAAAAAAATCGAAAAACCGAACCGAAATATGAATTCGGTTCGGTTTTTCGATTTCGGTCCGATTAGCATTTTTCTTAGATTTCGATTTCGGTTTCGATTTTATTAGCAAAAAATTCGATTAACCGAAAATCGAATCAAATTTTTTAGTTACGGTTTAGTTACTGTTAGTATGCACAGGCGGTACAGCACAGTCACCTACTTAGTTTTTCATTTATTTGTTTAGTTACTGTTAGTAATTCTCCCATGTATGTATTTACTCTGTTAATCTGATTCCTCTCCTTAAATATGCTTTATTGTGGTCAAGGTAGGTTGATACTTAGCTACAGCTTTCTACATTATCGTATTGAATACGAATTAACTATTTCATTATGTTGTTGGCTTATAGTTGTTGAAATAGAATGAAGCTTTCTCTTTGGCCAACACTTAGTATGTTAAGATTTAATAAATTTTGATAAATTTTTTTGAGAATTGATAGATTGGGTTTAATATTAAATGGTTGTTAATTCACTAAATGTTTGTTAAATGTTTATTTGTATTATTTGGACATTTATTTAAAATTTCATATAAATGTTAGGTATTTTCGGTTTTTACCGAAACCGAATCGAATTATTCGGTTCGGTTATTTTCGGTTTTACCTTACTGTGGTTCAATTTCGATTAATTATAATGAAATTCGATTCGGTTTCGGTTTTTCAATTTCGGTTCGGTTCGGTTCGGTTGCGTTACACACCCCTAAATTGCGCATTCGGCAATGCCCCAAATTGATTAAATATGATGGGCTATTCATCACTTAAAATTTGGACTTGGAAAAGAAATTGATTTAGGCCCAATTTCGGCAGTTGATTGCCGAAGGAGGCGTTGGCCCATATTTCCCAATCATAGAACAATTAAAAATGGGCTTGGATTGTGGAATGAATTATGGCCCAATTTAATTGCATAAGTGGCCTGCTCTTCAATCGAGCGAATGGCTTGGGCCCAAATTTTGGGCCTTCAATTTAAATACTTGGGCCATCTACATTTCTTCATTAAACAATTCTTCACCACTCATTTTCTTGATCCAACCCATTTTCTATTCTTCTCAATTTATTCCTTCGATTGACTCCAAAATATAATCGAGGCGTGTTTTGCTCCAAAAATGCTCATTTCTCTATAAACATAGCAAACAACACCACTTCTCCAAATCAAGTGCAATTAGACAATTTAGTGTAAACAATGCACAAAATCCTATATAATTATGTAAATTAAGCACAAGAATTTCGAGCAATTTTCACACTAATCAACCCCCCAAACTTAAAGTGTTGCTTGTCCCCGAGCAACGAAAAAAAATAGAACAAGTGGGAGAATTACGAAGGAATTCATTCAAACCAAGATAGGTGATTGTCAACTTTCTCAATCTAGTCAAGCTATGAGGTAAACAACATCAACAAACAAGTTCACAAACTATGCTCAAATCAATGGAAGATCAAGTGCTCAATTCACAATTCCCTCACAAGTAAGTGTATCACTCATCACACAAAGTGTATATCATGGAAATGTATGCTCTCAAAATCAAATCACACAAATGCACTACCATATGCTTGCCAAAAGTCTAAATCCTACACCACATGTTATGTGCTCAATTCATGAATCAACAAGGACTTCACATTTGGTTGTAAGGTAAGCTCTTTGGTTAGGGTAGGAAAGATTTGGATAAAGTGACTCGTAAACTAGTGGAGCGAGAGGTAAAGACATCTCGTCGAATATCTCTAAAACTCAAGAGAAAAGTCACAATTGATCAAGTTGCAACTCAAAAATCCAACCCCATAATTCACTTGCTCACTCTTTTAAGCACATTCTTCTTCACCAAGACCATTGAACACTTTTGAACTTGAATTTTCACCAAATGCATGTACACAAGAGAGTTTTTTTTTTTTTTTCATTTTTTCTCTTTCTCATTAACTCAATCTTTTTCATGCACAACTCACAATTCATCTTTTATCATTTTTTTTTTCTTTTCACTCTTTTCACTTTCCAACCAAACAAATCCACCAAATTCACCTTTAAGCACAATTCAACCTCATTTGCCAACATTCAAGCTCCACTAGTTCATAGGAAATTAGGCTCACAAAAGATGGACAAATAGGCTAAATTTGTAGATTGCCAAAGAATGTAGGTCAATAGGCTCAAAGTGGCTAACTACGGAAAAATATCATTTGGTATTGACAATTTGGCTAAGTGATTATTCAAGAAAAGATGGTCTTATATCACTTTCACAAATCTCACACAAAAAGTAGCATCAAACAAGGCAATTGGCAAGTTCTAGAGCACACAAACATGAATGATACTCACATGAAAGAAAATAGACAAAATATATGAAAGTCTAAAGGCTTTAAAGCTCACGGGCTTGTCTATCATGAATTAAAAGCACCAATCCAAGCAAAGATCTTCACATAAGCAAATGAACAAGCAAGTATCAATCAATACCAACAAGCTCAACCAAATTTCAAGAACCAACAATCACCACCAATGAAGCCTCAAACACTTTCTTCTACAAAAAATGTCATCCAACAAAGCTAAACAATTATAGGACAAATGGTGCAATAAAAAATAAAGGTAAACACACGAAATCTTCCCCCCAAACTTAAATGAAACTATCTAGTTGAATGCAAAGTTTGGAGATGAGTGTGTTACCTTAGAAATTTCCACCAACGAAGCTCACCAAAGAAGCAAGCTACCACAACCGTTTTGTCCATTGAGCCTTGTAGCACCAAAGCATCCCATCTTTGAACTTCACCATGCACATCTCCCATCCTTGACCACCAACACAACCTCAACCTACAAAATAAAAACTCAACAAAAAGATCAAGCAAACTATAAAGCTAAAATAAAATAAAAGAAAGTAATAAAGAATGAGTTGCCTCCCATTTAGCGCTAAGTTTAACGTCTTCAAGTCAGACGGAAATAAATAAGCTCATCGGAATGGCCAAGGATATCGGTCCTCCTTGCCATTATATTTCAATATTTTGGCCTCAAAGTCAAGGAGACTCTCATGAATAGTAGGCCAATTACTTTCACCTTTCTTTTGCATTCCTATCAATAGGCTATCTTCTTTCTTTTTCCCCATCATCTCTTTCCATTTCTTTCTCTTTTGCTCAAGGATGCCCAAAGTCTTCTCAATTTCCTTCTTTGGGTCGAAGTAATAAAGAGGTAAAATAAAATCAATAGAAGCATCAATATCATCTAAAGTGAAAATTGAAGAGGGTAAAGGTTTATAAATGCTCATTTTGCTCTTCAACTCATCTTGTGATGCTTCTTGATCTTCTTGTTCTTTGTTGCCCGTGTCCGGACATTCTCCCTCTTCATCATCTTCTTCCATCTCCATTAAGTCCCTATTATCACCACAAATAAGAGAAGTATGGTCAATCTCAATATCAAATAGAGGATTATCATGAATGCGAGGAAAGTAAGGCTCAAGAGACATTTGGAGTGTCTCTTGAACACAAATCTCTACACTATCAATCGTTTTGCACTCATAATCTTCCAAATTATGCTTCATAGCACCATGAGTATCCAAAACAATCTCATATTTGGTAAGTTTGAGAGCTAACTCTCTCGTGCTCATGTCCTCAAATGAATATCAATCTTCATCTCCATCCTCAATAAGATTGCTACTTTCATCCTCCTCTTCACTTGAGCCCTTTTCTTCATCAATCGATATGCTTGGCCCTTCATAACTAGTCCCACTTGAAGAAGTCATTTGACTCAATTGGAACACTATATTCTTCATTCGATTCGCAAGTGAGACCATTTGTTCATCCATCTTTTCCAATATTGCATTTTCGTGAGCAAGAACTTGATTGGATTGAGTTATGAAAGATGAACAAACTCATGTTTTTCATGTTTTTACCGGAGAAAACCAATATTCTTGAGAAAACTCAAGAATTGCACAAGAAATGGAAGAAAATCTGCTTGAATCTTCATCAGAATAACCTGCCCAACCAACCAAATCTGCTCACACACCCGATTATGAAAGATCTGGGAGAAGTTGTGCAACTGAAGGTGAATAGCCCACCACCAAGTCCTGTGAGCGGTGCAGAGAAACCCACGGAGGATCGGACTAAAGACTTGTTTGGTTGCATTTTATCTCAACAGATAAAGACGGTTGATAACACTTTGGATACTGATTCTTATAAGACGTATGGGGAGAGACGTTGACACGTATTTTTTAATACTCACCTCTCAAGTATAAGAGGGTCCTCGTAGTAAAAGTAAGTGTCCGTTAAATTATCGAACCACGGGATTAGTTAGCTAGCGTAGCCTTAGTGTTGTGTGTGTCACATAATTATAGTGATAAAACATGGGGGTGAGCGATAAATACTAAATGCAAAAATCAACAAGATAAAAACTAACTAGAAAAATCAAGTAAAATGATGATCAAGATCAAATGTGAGAAGTAGTGTTCGGGTGTTCTTCATTATGTGGAAATCGATTAAAGCTTAATTTGGACGTTTAATTCATTGGTTGGTGTATGATTAGAGCAATCACTAAAAATGTATCTAATAAAGTACCTAAGATCGAGAGGAAGGATAGAGTCGTTCTTGCTCGGGTAATCACACAATTAGAAGATGGGTAGGTCTCTTGTAGACTCAATTCCTTATAAGGAATTGAGTAAATTTTAAAAAATTGGTAGGATTGATAATAAAAATAAAATATGCGAAAAACATTTATGATAATTTACGTAGCTTAAACATCTAACAATTTTCACATATATTTTTTTTAATTATAAAAGTGAATGTTGAAAATAAGAAAAAGTGTAACATACAATTTACAATTTTTTAGCATTTATTTTGCAATAATAATTTTAGTTATAATGACATACACTTGTTAATGATGTTATGTTACACATATTTTGTTGCACTTTTCAGTTGTAGTGACTTACTATTTTCAACAATATTTTTTAGTTATATTGACTTACACTTTTTAGTAATGTTATGCTACACCTTTTAGTCATATTTTGTTTCACTTTTCAGTTGTAGTGACTTACAATTTTCAACAATATGTTCAGTTATAGTGACTTACACTTTTTAGTAATGTTATGTTACACTTTTTACTTGTATTTTGTTACACTTTTCAGTTATAATAACTTACACTTTTCATTAAAATATTGTGTTGCACTTTTCAAGTATATTGACATGCACTTTTTAATAATATTGTGTTGCACTTTCTAGTTATACTAACTTGCATTTTCTAGTTATACTAACTTGCATTTTCTAGTTATAATGACTTATACTTTTCATTAAAAGTTGTGTTGCACTTTTCAATTATAGTGACTTACACTTTTTAATAAAAAAATGTGTTACACTTTTTAGTAATATTGTGTTACACTTTTTAGTAATATTAACTTACACTTTTCAACACACACAATTTCGAAAAAAAAATTATCAATAAAAAAAAATTACAAAAAAAAATAATAATAAAAAAAAAATTAATCAAGTCAAATTTTTTATTCACACTAATCTTGAATATCTAGGGTTCACAATATTCTTGAATATTTAAGATTTAAGTTGACCAATCCTTAGAAGATTCTACCTATGCTATACTAATTTAATCTCTAATCATGTTTTTCCACTTGAATACTAGAAACAGACCCTCGTTAAACCTTCTTGCTACATCGGTGGATGATGGGACCTTTGGATCTCATAATTCAAGTGACACCACCATTGATCACAATGACCATGTTAATGAACATTCTCTGGTACATCGGTTCCACATGGTGTGCTCAATGTTGTCAACTAGTCATGGTGCTCAATGTTGTCAACGAGTCCATAGTTTTCAAGTCTGTTGATATAGCCTTTGTTAGAGAGATCAAGAAGGCAATCTCGTTGAAGTTAGGGCGGATAACAACGTGTCACTAGAAGTAGAAGATGATGTGATATAGAAGTAGAAGATGATGTGATAGAGAAGGTTTTAGGAGAGTTGTGGCATCATCGAAATGTCTTGGAAAATGGATCAAAGGGGTTTTGGAGCCGAGCTTGTATCAGCTCAAAGCCCAGGTTTTGATGCATGATTTGGTGGTTTATATGGTGGTCGAATCGGATTCTGACGCCAAGGGAGGGGCACCGGAAAGTGTTTGCCGAATAGAGTCTTTAGGCCATCTCCAACCCTTGGACTCAAATTGCCACCAAAATCTTCAATTTGCCACCAAATTTGAGTCAAACAGTAAAATTATCCCCAACCATTGAACTCAAATTTTAACTAAATTAAAATATTTTCTTAAAACATTCTTAATCTTATTACTTTTATTTTTTATTTTATCAAATATTTGTTTTTAATAATTTACATAAAAAAAAAACTCATAAAACAGTAAATTACTTGAGTGTGAATTTCATAAAACAATAAAACAATAAATTTATAAAACAATTAGCCAATAAAGAAGTTATAAAATAAAAAAAAAAAAGGCAGAAAAACATTTGCCACAATATTTAAATTGGTGGCAAATTTGCCATTAAAATTGATTTGTGGCAATTTGCCACACAATTTGAGTTGGCATTGGAGAGGAAAATGGAGACAAATTGCCATTTTGCCTCTCCATTGGAGATGCCCTTAGTATGAGAATATGAGTCCTATGGGGTATACATACAAGAGTTTATTATCTCTAAGGGACAATTCTAAAGACAAAAAATCATAGAAAGACACAAATTTAAATTATTACAAATAAGATAAAAAATCTACATAAAAAACCCTTTATGCCCTTTCTCTTTTAAAATTATAATGGGCTAGTCTTGGGTGAGACCGTCTTACAGAATAAGATCCGTGAGACGACTTTTATATATAAAAAGTGATAATATTTGAGTAAAAAGTGACAGTGTTTAAGTAAAAAGTGATAGTCACTTTTGTTAAAAATATTATCACTTTTTAATTAAACATTATCACTTTTTTTACAAACCAAAATCTAGAAAAAAAATATGGATTATCCTACCCAAAATTTTGAAAAAGGATCCGTCTCACAGAAAAAGATCCGTAAGACGGTCTCACACAAGTTTTTGCCAATTATAATTATAATTGAAATTGAAATCTCATTCCTGAAATTTCGAGGGACCCTTCCGTTTTCTCCATAAATCTCACCTTTCAAATTTAATTTATATATTTTCATACTCATCATTTATGTTATGGTTTTTTCGGGACTGGACCCTTCCGTATCCCCCACACTTGGTATGATATTGTCCGCTTTGGGTTTGCCAAACCCTCACGGCTTTACTTTTTGAGTTTCCCCAAAAGGCCTCATACCAATGGGGATACTAGTCCATCCTTTTATAGCCAACAATCCTTAATGCCTTTCCGCAAAGAGACGGGTTTGCTCTGTCTAGACCATCTTGCCTATCTCATCGAGACTGTCGTTCCTCCAAGGGGTTCTGGTTCGTCCAACTGTTTACTGACATCAGGCACACTCGTCCGGATTATGGCCCTGGGTTCGTTCTTCCCACAGACGGCGCCAATTGTTATGGTTTTTCCGGGACTGGACCCTTCCGTATCCCCCACACTTGGTATGATATTGTCCGCTTTGGGTTTGCCAAACCCTCACGGCTTTACTTTTTGAGTTTCCCCAAAAGGCCTCATACCAATGGGGATACTAGTCCATCCTTTTATAGCCAACAATCCTTAATGCCTTTCCGATGTGGGACATTTGTTTGACTTTTTTCTCAACAATCAAATACTTTTATCTGTATATGGTGTGTTTAAAATTCTATATTTATGTATTTTGTGCGGTGTTATAGACTTAGTTGAGGCAGGGTTCATAAAGATGATGATTATGCGTGTTAATAGTTGAGGATATTGAAACGACATATATTGTTAAATATATAAATTATTTATGTTTTCATATTTTTCATGTCTTAATAAGTCTTTTCTTAAAATGTAATTATATTTTAAAATATAAATAAATTATGAAGTAATATTATATTATTAATTTTATTTACAATATAATATTATATTGACTCGTTCAAACCCAAATAATCATCCTCATCTCTATCACTAATGATATGTTTGTTCTATTGCATATTATCACTAATTTTAGTTATTTTAGTTATATACAACATATTTTTGCATATGTTAAGAATATGTAACAATTTTTTCATATATGTTTTTATATCTGCATATTAAGAGGAAAAAGACAGGGAATTATTGGACGGACTTTAAAGATTTGGCCCCAATAAAAAATGAAAACATATGAGCCGACTTAAAACATAATATTGGACTCACTTGAAAAAATATACTTCTGTTTTTATAATAAATTGTGGAATAAATAAATTTATAATTGATATATTAAATTCAATTAAAAATAATTAAGCTCAAAAAAATCTCGTGAACCAACCATATATTTGATAAATAATTTCGAGATCGACTAAAAAACAAACAAATCAAACTCAAACATTGTATCGGTTCGATTATCTGCTTTTACTACCATTTTTTTTTTCCATATGCATATATTTCCAGTTTTACTTTATAAGTGTATAACAATCTCCAACCCTTTTATACACACAATACATAAATATATATATATATATATATATATACATATATATATATATATTAAAAGTAAATTGTGAAGTAATATTATATTATTAATTTTATTTATAATATAATATTATATTGACCCGTTTAAACCCAAATAATCATCTCTATCACTAATGATAGACAATTATCGAATTATATATCCTATATTATTTTTTAAAAATAAAATTAATATTTTAGAACACTTTATTATAAATATATTGTTATATTGCATATTATCATGTATTTTAAGTTATATACAAAATATTTTATGTCAGCAAGAATATATAACATTTTTTTGCATATATGTTTTCATATCTACATATAGCCCGATTAGTGAGTTGTCACCAAATCATTATCCACCTAATCAATTATAATTTAAAATAAATAATTGAAATTTATTAATCTATTTTAAAAATAAATACAAATCTTTCAAATTCAAATTTATTTTTTTAATATCTTATCTCTATTTTTTTCATGGAACATTAGTGTTCTGAAATTATTTTTCATGCTAGATGATGATGAGAACATTTTATTATAAATATATGTATTGTTCTATTTAGAGATGTCTAACGGGCTGGCCCTGGCCCTATAGGGCCAGCCCTACAGGGCTACGGGCTAAACGGGTTAGGGCCTTAACCGGTTCATATTTAACGGGCCTACAATTGTTGGGACCTAACCCTAACCCTAGCGGGCCACGGGCAAAACGGGCCACTAACGGGCTACAATAATTTTTTTTCTTTTAAAATTTAAGGTCTTAATTGGCACGTCCAACACACAAATAAAATAGAAAAATACATAATTAGTTAATGATCAGTAAATGAGAAAAAAAAAAGTAAAATTTAAACACAATTTTAGAACTCATTGGTCCTTAATATGACCAAATAAAGCTAAACAAATATCATAATCTAATAAAAAATAGTAATAATAACTAATGGATGGTAATAGACTTATTAATGCTTATAGTTATGGTTATCGGTCAAATGACCCAAAATTTGTTCTTAGGTTATTTATTAAAAAAAAAGAAAAAAAGGTAACAACTCGGGCTAGCGGGCTGGCCCGGTTTAGCCCACGGGTTAACCGGTCCGGGTAAAAAAAGCCCGGTTTTAAACGAGCCTATAATTCATGAACCCTAACCCTATATTTTTCAGGGTTAAACGGGCCAGCCCGGTTAGCCCGGCCCGAATAAACATCTCTAGTTCTATTGCATATTATCACGTATTTTAAGTTATATGCAACCTATTTTTGCATATGTTACCAAGAATAGGTATCAATTTTTTGTCAATTATTATCCACATAATCAATTATTATAATTTAAAATAAATAATTGAAATTTATTACTAATATATTTTAAAAATAAATACAAATATTTCACATTCATATAGATTTATGAGTTTTGAATTCAAAATCCAATTCCTCTCTACCTTGATTCATGCGATTCATCTGCCAACTTAGGGTATGATTGATATGTAGTAATAGATTTGGAATGGAATGAGCATTCATGAGTCTATTTCTAATCTCACGATTGGTATGTTTTTTTATTTGGAATCGCGATTCACAGGGAATGGTGATTCCCCAAAATAAAGAATTGCGATTCCTCTCCACCCCCTGTCTTTCCCCATTCCTGTGTGGAATTAATTATTTTTTAATTTTTTAAAATAAAATCATCACTTATATTTTATTTTTACAAAATTATCCTTCCTAATAATTAAACAAGATAATCATTAATCACGATCTTTAATCAAAACCTTGAACCCTAATTCACGCAATGATTTTCATAAACCTAATTCTCTAATCTCTACAACCCAATTGGCGGCTTCAAACAAGAAAAAAGATGTCAACGACTTCAAACAAGAAAAAAGATGTCAAGGAGTTTTTTTGGAAGTTGATTCTCTAAGAAAGAAGAACTAGACAGATGAATTAGAGAAATATCCAGAAGGTCTGTTCTATACTATATATCTGCGCGTATATATATATGAAACAAAAGAAGAAGAAATAATTATAGATATAATTGCAGTTTAATTGTGTTCATTCATGATTTGAAAATATATAATTATATATATATATATATACACATAACGATATATATGATATATGCATATATATATATATATATATATATATACATGAATCGTTTCTTGATTGCAGAAGGAATCGTAAGATGTTCACTATTTTTTCTAAATTAAAAATTATTTATCTAAAATTTTATTATTATATTAATAATAGCATATTGACTAATTTAATACTCCCTCCGTCTCAACTTAACTTTCACACCTACTTTTTCGGTCTTTTAGAAACTTCACCCGTACAATATCTACAATATTACATTTAATGTAATTATTTTTATGGTCCATATATACATATAAGTTCATTCACTTACTTATTTTTTTATAAAATTATATCTTAAAATTCTATTTATTATAATATTTTTAAAAAAGTGAATGAACAGTAAGTATGAAAGTTAAGTTGGGACGGAGGGAGTATATTTTTATAAATATATATTGAAGGGTATTTTAGTCATTTAATATAAACCATGTACATTATTTTGCATCTCATTTATTATACCAATCATGAGAATGGAATCAACCAATGAATGATTTTTCATTCCTAGTTAATACCAATCATGAAAATTTCATTCAAACATTCATTTCATTCACGCCTTCATTCCATTCATGAGTTTATTCCATTCAGTCACAATTTCATTCATTCATACAAATCATGCCCTTAAAGTTACCAATTAAAATTTTAAATATGGAAAGATGAATTACCAACTTAGAGTTACCAACTGAATTTTTAAATATGGAAAGATGAATTACCGCGACTAGTGATTTTTTTATACATAATTAGTTTTAATAATATTTGACTAATTAACTAAAACATATTTTCGACAATTAATTAAATAGAAGGTAGTTTAGTATATTTATCAACCATTTTAACCTTATTTGAATTAAAAAAAAAAAAACTTGTTTTTCTATGTTTTTTTTCATGTGAAATGACCTTATGAGAAATTGTCCCTACATACCTACATACAATAGAGATTTTTGGTAACTAACGTACGTGTAAGATGATCATGATGAGAACCACGATATACGATACAAAATACGAATAAATCCGTAATCCCTAGCCCAGGTAGCAAGAAACGGGGCTGCAAACTATTTTGTAAAATAAATTCTATTATTTTCTTCTTTTTTCATGCGTTAGTCTTCACACCAATATAGAGATTTAATTCCTCCACAAATTATGTACCTAACAAACTAACCATAATATCTAATGCATATCTATATTCCAAAAAATAAGGCAACAAAATAAAAGATAGTCCCTAATTGGGCTCAACAACATTCTGGGCCTTGACTTCACCTTGGCCTGCTAAATTCATTGGGCCGCCCTTCAACCCGGCTCTCGATTGTACGTAATTTTGAGCCCACGACCCTCATTCACATCATTCCCATCTCCTCCACGAACATCCTTGTCCTCAAGGATGAATTTAGAATTATCGGAGTCCGATCCACCGACGTTGATCAAGAAAACATGTTTGGTCTTATCCAGTTCAATCGAAAGTGTTTTTCTGCAATATTTTTCGGTAAATTTGAAGTCTTTGTGTTTCATGTAAATCAATGCTAAATTTCCCAACAATCTCGAACAGTCTTTCTCAACCTTGATCTGAACCACCTTCTTCTTCCCTTGAGATCTTACGAACTTGGTTCTTTTTTCAGAAATTGTTATTTCTTGCCTATTGCAGTCAATTCCATATTCATCATCAACCAAAATATCAACAAACTCCTCGAAAATTGGTGGTATATCATAACCACAATTTTCATCGAAATATTCATCGAAAATTGGTGGTACATCATAACCATAATTTTCATCAAAATATTCATCGAAAATTGGTGGTCCATCATAACCACAATCTGTTCTAATTTTTCTTCCCCTGTCATCCTTGGGCGGCGGGTTCACCTCTTCGTTAAAGCTTGTACCGAAGGTGCGGTGTTCTTCAGATGACGAACTTGACTTGATTCTTGACCCGGTTCTTGATGATTTCTTGCGTAACAATTTTGACATCATTCGTTTCATTTTGGCATTGATACTTTTGAATCTTGTTTCAATTTGATGAAATATTGTCTCTAATAACTCAACACGTTCTCGATGAGTTCCTACCATGACGATCGTGATTCTCGAATAATCTCAATGAAAGCACCAATTTGATGAGAATCACGATACGAAATACGAATAAATCTGTAATCCCTAACTCAGGCTAGCAAGAAACGGGACTGCAAACTATTTTTTAGAATTTCCCTAGCTCAGGCTAGCAAGAAACGGGGCTGCAAACTATTTTTTAAAATAAATTCTATTATTTTCTTCTTTTTTTATACGTTAGTCTTCACACCAATATATAGAGATTTAATTTCTCCACAAATTATGTAAATATCCTAACAAACTAGGGCAATTCTTACGATAGTCACATTTTACAAAGTGACTACGCAGTCACTTTGTCGAATCGCGCCATGTGGCGTCGTAACCGTAAAAACGACATGCTACCTGTCATACAGGTTTCAGTTATTTTTAACATTATTTAAATTATATTTTGTTATTTACTATATTACCCTTCTTTTTAAATTTTATTTATATTTTACCTGCACCCACTAATTTAATGAGTGCACCCCCTAATCATATTTTTACTACAATTATCTACACCCGCTAATTTAACGAATTCACCCTCTAATCATATTTTTACAACAATTATCTGCACCCTCTCATTTAATGAGTTCACCCCCAAATCATTTCTTTTTTACAACAGTTATCTACACCCGCCCATTCTATGAGTTCACCCCCAAATTATTTTTTACCACAATTATCTGCACTCGCTCATTTTATGAGTTCACCCCCAAATTATTGTTTTACCACGGTTATCTGCACTCGCACATTTTATGAGTGCACCCCAAAATATTTTTTAAAAAATAATCACATTTAAAAGACTATATTATCCTTTTATTATTTTACACAAAATATAATAAAATAAACTCTAAAAAATCAATTCACCACCAAATCACCCATATTTTAAAAAAAAAACGTAAAAATATAATTAATAAAAAAATATCGAAATTAGCCACAAATCTCAATTTTTTTCTTTTTAATTTTTCTTCCCCCTCCTCTTTTTCTTTTTTCTTCCCATTTTTAATTTTTTTTTTTCAAATTTTTTATTTCCTTGTTTTTTTTCTTTTTCTTTTAAAATTTTCCTGTCTTTCTTTTTCATTTTTTGCATGTGTATTTTTTAAATTTTAATACAAAATAATATTATAGGTATAATTTTATTAAAGTCGATCGGTAAATTTTAATTTTAATTTGATGAGTAAAGGACCTGCCGGAAATTCATGCATGTCGGCGGGTGACCCAGCCACCACCATGCCCGACCACCCCCTCGACGGTGACGGCGGCGCTTCGGTCTCGGCCGCTGAAGCCCGAGACCCCTCCTCGAATCGCAATCGCGATTCTTCACTTCCATAACAATCGACATAATCTTCCATCTCGGCCACGATCCATGGCAGCCGAAATCCTCTCCTCATTTCGACCACCGACGCGACTGCTTCGATCAATCTCCCTTGCGTTCGCGATCCAGGAGCTTCTCCTACATCAACGGCGCTCGCCTGCAACACTCGGATCGACGCTGCCTCTCTCTCGTCGTTCATCTCTGTCCAAATCGAAGCTACATTGCTTCATCCGTCTTCTTCACCCTGCTCCTGCGCAGCCTCTTCCTCCGGCTGACGACGGCCCGACGGAGGACTGTGAGTATGTTGCTGATGGGTGCCCTCCAAGCGACGACTGCTGACATAGGGTGCCCTCCCATTGGGCTAGGGTTTCCTTCAATTGGGCTTGGTAATGTGCACCCTCTATTTTCTTTAGTACACCTCGATCTGCACTCTCTCCACTTTTTTTTATGGTATTATTGTTATTGGTATTATTGATACTGGTATTACTAGTTATTGATTGTGGTATTACTATTAATACACTATTGAATTAATATTAATGATTATTGATTATTAATTGTGGTATTACTGATTATGTGAAATTATTTATTACTGATTATTATTATTTTTATGGTATTACTGATAATTGTTTTTGGTATTATTGAATATAATTAGATTTGTGGAATTATTTGTTATTGTACGAGATATTACTATTCAATGTTAATTGTATTACTACTTACTGTTCATGGTATTACTGATAATTATTTTTTTGTATTATTGAATATAATTAGATGTGTGAAATTATTTGTTATTGTATAAAATTTTACTGATTAATATTAATGGTATTACTGATTAATGTTCGTGGTATTACTAATTATTGTTAATGGTATTACTGATTACTGTTTATGGTATTACTGGTTATTACTTGTTGTATTACCGACTACTCCCTCCTTCCTATTGAAAGCTACCCAACTTTCCTTATTCGTTTGTCCCAATGAAAGTTACTCATTCCTTTTTTGCCAAACTATTCCCTCTCACATTTCATTGTATTCTTCTCTCTCTCAATCACATCACCTCTCATACATCCACTTATTACAGTATATCATATTTTTTAACCACTGTGTCTGAAGCTCATGAGGAGCTTTCACTGGGACGGAGGGATTATAATAAAATCATACATATAATATTATTTTGTATTAAAAATAAAAAATATACTAATGAAAAAAAAGTAGGAAACAAAAAAAACGAAGAAATAAAAAGTTTGGAATAAAAATTGAAAATGGAAAGAAAAATTAAAAAGAAAAAAATTGAAATTTGTGCCTAATCTCGATAGTTTTTTTTAATTATGTTTTTACGATTTTTTTTCAAAAAATATGAGTGATTTGGTGGTGAATCGACGGTAACTCGGCAATGACTCGGTTGTAGATTGTAAATGTATAAATTAGAGTTGATTTTATTATATTTTGTGTTAATTAATAAAAAAATAATATAGTCTTTTAAATGTAATTATTTTTAAAAAAATATTTTTGGGTGAACTCATAAAATGAGCGGGTGCAGAAAATTGTGGTATAAAAATAATTTGGGGGTGAACTCATAAAATGAGCGGGTGCAGATAACTTTGGTAAAAATATATTTTGGGGGTGAAGTCATAAAATGAACGGGTGTAGATAACCGTTGTAAAAAAGAAATGATTTTGGGGTGAACTCATAAAATGAATGGTGCAGATAACTATGGTAAAAAATGATTTGGGTGAACTCATAAAATGAATGGGTGCAGATAACTATGGTAAAAAATGATTTGGGGTGAACTCATAAAATTAACGGGTGTAGATAATTGTTGACTTGTTGTAATAAATTATTTTATTGTATAAGGATAAAAATGTAAATTTACAATAATATATTTTAATTAATTTGATTTAACAGAAAATACAAATTTATGACACATTACGACAATACATATCGTAAAATTTACAAAAGGTAACAGGTCATCAAATCTAAACCTTTAGATTAGATTTTTAATGGCTTAGATTAACTGACTACGATAGTCATTACGACACGTTACGACTCCCTGACTACATATAGAAGGTCCCAACAAACTAACCATAATATCTAATGCATATCTATATTCCTAAAAATAAGGCAATAAAATAAAAGATAGTCCCTAATTGGGCTTAACAACATTCTGGACCTCGACTTCACCTTGGCCTGTTAAATTCATTGGGTCGCCCTTCAACCCGACTCTCGATTGTACGTAATTTTGAGCCCACGACCCTCATTCACATCAGACCATAGTGACACGCGTTAGTTTTGATACATATCAGTTAGAAATGTTAGATTCAAATCCAACTTTTGGCTTTCATTATGATCCAAATAAAATTGAAGCAAGATGAAAATTGATTTATAAAGCATTCTAATTGATGTGACGTGAAATTACACATAACGATTTTATTTTATTTTAGTCAAAATTTAATAAGAAAAAAAAAGACTATTTTCATTTTTACATTTTCAATCATCACTTATTTACTTATATTATCATTTACTTTATTAATAAGTTGGTCTAACAATATTTTATAATACCTTCCAATATTACTTATTAAGTTTGAATGGTTGTATTATTTATTTTTTCAAGTCTTTATAAAGCGTGGTAAAAGAAAACGATTAATAGGGAAAAGTTTGTAGGAAAAAGAAGAAAGTATATTTTAAATTAAAGTAATAAAGCTATGAGATCTTGTTATACCAGACTTGCTTAACTCCAACTGTCTACTTACTTATATTTGAAGGTAACACTTTAGGTGGAAAAACAATAACTAACAAATTTGGAACTATGACTTCAAAAAAAAAAAAAAAAAAATTTGAAACTATAAGCTTATACATCATTAGACTGCAGACATAAATAATTTTAACAAAATTTTATTTATATTCATGTTCGAAACAAAGTTTTTTTTTTAAACCAAAGTTGTTTCATTTATTGGCAAGAGCAAACATCATTTGGAAGAACATCCACAATATTTGGAGGTTCGATCCAACTGGACGGGCTAGGAAAGGACTTAGCCGTTCTAGCAAGACGATGAGCTATCACATTAGCTCTACGATTAACATGCCTGACAGGAAACAAAAGCATGGAGTCTAGAATACGTACACAAAACTCAATGAAATTACCAAAGACTGTGTTAACCCCCCTCCTGCTCTTAATTGCTTTGTGCACCAAAATAGCATCAACTTCTATCACTACATGTTGAAAACCCAGCTCCTTGACCCACACCAAGGCTTCATATAGACTCATAGCTTCACCCACATCCACGTCATACCGTCCCGGTATAAGCATGGTCCCGCCACACACAAACCCACCATTTTCATCATGTACTACCATTCCGCATCCTGTTGCCATTGGATCGTTAAAAAATGCGGCATCGGTGTTTAACTTCACATATCCTGGGGGAGGTTTGTGCCACGCCATGCATCGTGTATTTTCTAGCAAGCTCCCAGTCCCCTAGATATGCTTTCACCTTAATCGGGATCCACCTCGCATCGTTAGATGAGCCACTCCACATTTTAGCATTTCTATCACTCCATATTCTCCATAGCCACCCTACTTTATCCGTCTGGAGTCTCTCAATGAACTTCCATAACCACTCCTTAAAGTCATCAACCTGGGTAGCAATTTCGTCTACTTGACCTCCAAGTTTGTCTTGCATACCCAAAAATAATGAAAATGTGCCATTCAGTTTCCATGCCATCATTACATAAAATGCAGGTGGTGTTTTCAGCTATTCTCCTTCGATATAGTTCCCATTTAATCGGCAAGAACGATCGAGCCAGTCTCCACGTAAAATTCAGAATTTTCGGAGGGGCTTTTATCTTCCATACCCTGTCCCAGTTCCCCGTGGTAGCCGCATTCGGGTTTTGTGTAAGCTGCTCAACAAGTCTATACGCTGACTTCACAGAGTAGATGCCATCTCGCGTCGCATGCCACTGCAATTTATCTTGGAAGCCATGCGGTGCTATATTCGTTTTGAGGATACGTCGCACATCCCATCTTCTTGTCCCAGGAATAAGCAGGTCCGCCACTGTTATGTCTTGTATTTCAGGGTCTGGATTAGTAGTTACGAAAAAATTATCTTCGTCGTTGATCCATGGTTGCCCCCACACATTTATGTTTTCCCCCGTGCCTATTTTCCAGTGCATTCCCCGCTTAACCAGGTCCCTTGATGACCAAATACTTCTCCAAGTATAACTTGGATTTCGTCCAACGGCTGCTTCCAGAAATTCCTTATCCGAGAAATATCTTGCCTTTAGAATCCGACAAACCAGGCTATCCGGATCGTTGGCTAACCTCCACCCCATTTTCCCAAGCAGTGCCGCATTAAATAGGTGCATATTCTTTGGCTTACATAACTCCTCCCACTTTGACCATTTAATTCCCTTTGTTGGATCTACTCCATTGCCCCACCAAAAGGAGTTTAGCATGCGGTGCAGCTCATCCAGGAGTGTAGAAGGTAGCATGAACACACTCATGCAGAAGGTTGGTATTGATTGGGCTGCACTCTTAATTAAAATCTCTCTTCCCGCCTTCGAGATTTTCTTTTCTCTCCAATTATGCAGTTTTGTCCATAATCGCTCGCGGATATAGCCAAAAACTTCCTTCTTTTTCTGCCCTATCAACGAGGGTAGACCGAGGTACTGACCCGTATTGAGGGGTCGATTAACCCCTAGAATGTGCTCGATCTCCTCCTGAGTTTGGCGGCTGACATTTGCACTAAAATGAATTCCCGATTTACCCAAATTTATTGCTTGGCCAGATAGTCTTTCATAGGTGTGGAGGACCTGTTTAAGTGTTGTTGCCTCTTGATTATTTGCCCGACAGAAAAGCAGCGAATCGTCCGCAAATAATAGGTGAGATATTATCGGGCTCCTCCTGCAAACCCTTATACCATGCAAATTCCCCATCTGATTTGCTCGTCTGAGTAACGCTGAGAGGCCTTCCGCACATAAAATGAACAAGTAAGGAGATAAGGGATCTCCTTGTCTTAGTCCCCTCCCCGGGATGATTGGCCCCACCACCTCGTCATTAACTCGAAAGCAATATTGTACTGTACTAACACATCTCATCATCCAATGCACCCACTTTTCACAAAATCATAATCTTACAAGGACTCTCTCCAAGTATCGCCAGTCCACTCTATCATATGCCTTGCTTATGTCTATTTTGAACGCCATATCTCCCACATTCCCCTTCTTCTTCAATTTCATCGCGTGGATAATTTCATAAGCTATAAGAATGTTGTCCTGTATCGCTCTTTCTGCCACAAACGCTGATTGGGCCTTGTCCACCAATTGTGGCAGCACTCCTTTCAGCCGGTTGCATAGAACCTTCGAAACAATCTTGTACACCACATTGCATAGCGAGATAGGCCGTAAGTCCTTAACTGTTTCTGGGTTTTCACACTTCGGAATTAAAACCACCTGAGTATTGTTTAGACCCGGGAGGAACTGACCCGTGTCCAGCCACGTCTTACATTCTCGAAATATATCCTCTCCCACGATGCTCCAAAATTTTTGATAGAAAGACGGGTTGAATCCGTCCGGACCCGGTGCCTTATCCGGGTGCATCTGAAATATTGCAGCTTTGAATTCCTCCACATTAAATTCCTCAACTAGCTTCTCATTCTCTCCATACGTGATGATAGGCTGTAGCATATGTATTTCCTGGTCCACATTGATATCATTATAGTCAGCCTCAAAGAGTTCCTCAAAGTAACTAAGTATCTCCGCAGAGATACCTCCTTGCGATTCCACCCAACTCCCGGTGCCATCCTTTAGCCTAGTAATTTTATTCTTTTTCTTACGCGCTGTTGCCATGCGATGGAAGAACTTAGAATTTGTATCACCCTCCCTCAACCAAAATACCTTTGCCCTTTGCCGCCAATAAATATCTTCTTGCAATATTAATTTTCCCAATTGTCGTCGAGCTTCGACGAACTCAGCTGCCGATACTAGATCCCTTTTATTTTGCAACATATTTATCCGCCTTTCCAGATCTTGTTTATTCCTCTTGAAAGCCATAGCTTTGTGCTCTCCCCAAATGGCCAGGATATCCGCTGTTGCATGGAGTCTTTGTTGGATATCCGCTGTTGCATGGAGTCTTTGCTGGATATCCAGGTCCTTGAATCCACTCCAACTTCTCCTAATAACATCTTGCAGATCATGTTCCTGCAGCCACTTATTTTCGAAGCGAAACTCCTTTCTGCGTCGTTGCCAAACAACCGGTTGAGTGTCGAGAATGATTGGATTGTGGTCTGAAACTGGGGCATTCAAGTTCTTCAAAGTTGCATGCGGAAACAGCTGGCCATGCCATGCCTGCGTACCCATTGCTCTATCCAGTCGTTCCTCCACCAAATGGTTTGTTCCTCTTCCTCTGGCCCACGTGTACTGATACCCCATTAATGCGACATCCCTCAGTCCACAATCATCCACTGCCCTTCTGAAGCCTTGGAATAACCAGTTTGGGTGCAGCACCGCCCCCTTCTTCTCTCTAGACTCCAAAATATCATTGAAGTCTCCCATGCAGATCCATGGCATGGAATTCGTGGAAGCCAGGTTTCTCAATAAATTCCAAGATAATTTCCGTTCATTACGGTTTGGAAACCCATAAAAGCTGGTAAGACGCCATAAACCACAATAATCCGAAATTTGAAGATCAATATGATTACGTGAATAGTTCAAAAGAGTACAATGTGAGGCTAAACGCCACAAAACGGAAAGGCCACCCGAACGGCTAACACAATCTACTGTAAAACAAGATTGAAAAGTCAAACTAACCCTAATCTCCTCTAATCTACTGGAATTCGAAAGAGTTTCAAAAAGCAGAATAACATCAGGCCTGTGATTTCTGACGAGCTCACGAATTGTAGGAACTGTAACGGGCTGCCTGAGCCCCCTGCAGTTCCAGCTTAGGATCTTCATTGGTTCCGGCAGACCCCAGAACCGGAGCCCGCCCCTAAAAAATGACCGGTGTGGTCAAGAGTTGTGATCTGTCCATCCTCCCCTCTGTTTGCAGAGTGAGTCTCGGCCAATCTCCCACGTTTCCTCTTCCTTTCCTTAATGATTTCCAGGGTATCGGGGCTTTGATTGATATTGTCCTCAAAGAGAGGGTTGACAACCAGGGTTGTGTTATCATTTTGGTTTGGGATCCCTTGGCTTCCTTCTGTCTCCCCAACTTTTTGGTTCTTCTCTGGTGCCTGTCTACCATCCTCCCTAAGCCATTTGTTATTCCTAGAGGCCTCAAACCTCCGATCTGGTACCTTCAGGAAAGGCCCCCATCCGCGCACCCCATCGTCTTCATCTCTGCTATAGAGGGCTTCACAATTCTTCTCAGTGTGCCCCAAGATACCGCACACATAACAGAATACATGGAGACGTTCATACTTGAAGGATGCTGTGAACGATGAACCAGTCTGTAGTTTCATCTTCTTGAACCGCTTCAAAGCCCTAAATGTGTCAATTTCCACCTGAATCCTCATATAAGTTCTCCAGATTGAATCCCGGTTTGATTTGTCGTACTCCAAGAACCTTCCTATGAAATTCCCCAAGAGTTCCCCCACCGTCTCCGTCATGAAACCCATAGGAAGGTCATAAATGTGCACCCAGAACGGCACTCGTTTCAATTCGACGCGAAGTGGGAGTTCTCCCAATTTCACATGGTGAGTTACTAGTAGGTGATCCCCAAAGGACCAAGGGCCTCCGTCTAGCACTCGTTTCAGATCTAGTCTGTGGTAGAATTGAAACAGATATCGATCCTCACCAATCGCCTTGATGTTCACTCCCTTATTCGGTTTCCAGATTGTGGCCATCCTCGTCTTCATGCTCTGAAAGTTAATTTGTTGGTGTTGATATATAGAAAAGTTGTCACTCCTAAATTCACGTTTTTACTAGTAATAGTAGCACTTTATAATTCATGGGCTAGGTTGTATATATAAATACATGACATTGCTGTATTTCATTCCAGAACACAGATTTTATAACATTTTTCTTCTCCTTTTCTAAATCAATGGAAAGCGGTTACCAATTTTCTCTTGGCTTTAACATGGTATCAGAGCGAGGTTAATCGATTCAACTTTGTTCCGCGGAAATTAGATTCCAATTCAACAGATTGTTCAATTTGAGCTTGGTAATTGGGGAAGATACTGATTTACTGAAGAAATTGTATACAAATTGAAGAATGGCGAAATCAAGAAATAATGAAGAATCCACATCGCGACCTACTGAGAAGGATCCATTCTTCCTCCATGGTGCAGATCACCCCGGATTGGTACTGGTTCAAAATCCGCTAACCGGAGTAGGTAATTTTTTACCTTGGAAACGTTCTGTGCTTATAGTCTTGAGTGCTAAAAATAAATTAGATTTTATTCTTGGTGATATATCTCCACCTGATAAGGATGATGATCTTTACCCTACTTGGAAAATGGTTGACTCTACTGTGATGTCGTGGATTTTGAATACTCTGTCAAAAGAATTAAGTGAAACATTTATATATGTCGATTCTTCGAAGAAGTTGTGGGAAGCTATAGGCACAAGGTATAGACAGAATAATGGCCAATTGAGAATCAAAATAAGAAGACAAATTATTAGTTTAAGGCAGGGAAATAACACAATTGTGGAATATTTCAATAAACTTCATAACCTGTGGGATGAACTGTCATGTATAGTGCCTGAAATGACTTGTGATTGTAAGGTTGGGAAGATAGTTGCTCAAGATTATCTTGATGATAAAGTTGTGCAGTTTCTTATGGGGCTAAATGAGTCATATGACAGTGTCATTAATCAGATAATGTTAATGAAACCTCTGCCTTCTATAGACAATGTCTATTCCATGTTGTTGACAGTTGAAAGTCAGAGGCATGTGAACTTGGATGTTGGTGAAAATTTTGACAATTCTGCCATGGTTGCAAGGTCCTTAGATAGGCAGGGAATTGGAAAGTCAGGTTTCAATAATAACTACACGGACAAACCAGGTTTTACAAGAAGGACTAAAGAGGAAAAAGGAAAGTTGATATGTGAACATTGCAAAGGTCCAGGGCATGACAAGACTACGTGTTTTAAACTGCATGGCATACCAGATTGGTACAAAGAGTTAAAAGAAAAGAGAGGCAAAGGTTATGCTAATGTTGCAAATTTTGGGCAAGGGGAATCGCAACCTTCTGGAGGTGTTAAAGGAAGCATTGGAACACTAGAGTTTGGAGCTATCTTGAAGCACTTGGAAGAGATGACAAGGTTCATGAGAGATAGAGAGAAGACAAATTTGAGCTTGGATCATGCTCAATTTGCTGATTTTGCAGGTAAAAACGTACATGATTTCACTCATACTTTATCTACATTCACAGATTGCCATAGTAATAGATGGATAATTGATACTGGAGCTAGTAGACATATGTGCAATAATATCTACTTATTACAGAATCTCAAGTTCTTAGATGGAAAAGTCACAGTTTGTCTACCTGATGGAAGTACAGTAGGGATTTCAAAATCAGGACAAGTTAAACTTTCAGCAGATATTGTCCTACATGATGTTTTGTACATACCTGAGTTCAAATATAATTTGTTATCAGTTACACAACTATGTGTCAGATCTAAGGTCAGATGTATTTTTTCAGCTGATACTTGTACTATGCAGGACCTTCAGAGTAACAAATTAATAGGAGAAGGACAACTACTTGGCAACCTCTACATTTTCAAGAATAAAGATGCACACTCTTTAGTGAGCAAAGTCTACAATAAATCTCTGATTAATTGGCATACATGTTTAGGACATGCCTCTTTTCACGCTTTGAAGCATTTAGAATTTTTGCATGATTTGTGTACTTCAGATGCTGTACTTGATTTTCAGACGTGTGAAGTCTGTCATAAAGCTAAGCAACATAGATTGCCTTTTGGTTCTAGTCATATTCAAACTGTTGACTGTTTTCAATTAATACATGTTGATGTATGGGGGCCTTTTAGAGAGGAGTCCTTAACAAATACTCCTTATTTCTTTACGTTGGTGGATGATTATAGCAGGAGTGTATGGGTATTTCTCATGTCACACAAGAATGAGGTGGCAAAACTTCTTCAAAATTTTATTCTCATGGTTGACAGACAGTTTGATAAGAAAGTTAGAGTTATTAGAAGTGATAATGGGTCAGAATTTTTGGGAAATGAAATACAATCCTTTTTTAGGAGTCAATGTATTAAACATGAAACTTCTTGCTCTTACGCGCCCCAACAAAATGGGGTGGTGGAGAGGAAGCACAAACATATTCTGGAAGTGGCAAGATCAGTTTTTTTCCAAGCCCAATTGCCTTTAAAATTTTGGACATCATAAATAGGTTGCCTACTGCATTATTAAAGTGGAAATCACCTTTTGAGGTGCTGAATGGGACTGTCCCAGATTATCAAAGGCTTCAACCTTTTGGTTGTCTAGCCTATGCCATAAATATTCAGGTTTCCAGATCCAAGTTCAACCCAAGGGCCCGTAAATGCATATTTTTGTTGGGAATAATCCCAATACCCAATAATAGTCCCCCAACAATGTGGTCCCCAATTCTTGTGGTCCCCAACTCCTTTGTGGGAAATTATTATGGGACCACATTCCCCATCTCCTTTGTGGGGAATTATTGGCACTTGTGGATTATTATTGACCGTCACGCTAGGGATCCTTTGAGACTCCCGGGAATCTTTTGAGATGCCCTAGGGATCTTTCGAGACTCCCGGGAATCCTTTGAGACACCTTTAAAATTACCAGGATCTATTTGAGACGTAATTTAAATATGAATTATCATAAATCTAATTTCATAATTTAAACAAATTAAATCAACTAATTCATGTAATGAATGTACGGTAAATAATTAAATCCCTAAACATGCGGAACTAAGGGATTACGTGTTTACCTTTGAATCGAAGAGATACCGTTGAGAAGAATAACAACTTCAACCCAATTGCCTTCTCGAGTATTCCCTAAGTCCTAGCCCGTTGATCCGGTGGGAGATCTCACGAACTAATAACTCTCAAGGAAGAATTAATTTTCTCTTGTTGCACACACTGTAATTTCGAAAATTACAGATCTCTCTTTTTTCTTTTGTAGAGAAAACCGATTTCTTTGTCCACCCTTAAACAAGCGATTTTTCCTCTATTTATAAGAGAGAGAATAGTCAATTTATTTATTAGAAAATATAGGAGATCTAGAAATATTTTATTCTCCAAGAGATATTATATTATTTCCATATCTTTCTCCATAATATTCTCTCCCCAAAATAAGCGCTACTTTCCTCTCTTTCTTGCAACAAGATTAATTCTTATCTTTTTAATTACCTTAGTTAATGGACTTTTATTGGGCTACTTGAGGGGCCTTTAGGAGAATTAGGATTGGACCTCCCAATGGGCCCAGAAATCAATATTGAGCCACAATATTTTTCCAGCTCATTAATATTAATTCATTCCACTATAGAATTAATATTGCACTATCCATCCTAACCCATATTACGAAATATGGCTTCCGGTTATTATTTCCCGTGTTTAAGATTCAATGTCCATCAATTAATTTAAGCTACTGAATGCTTTAATTAATTAATATCTTTTATTCCTTAGAGTAAGGACAGCTCAACATTATTATCATACCGGAAATAAATTCCACTGATCAGATTTGATATGATAAACCTTCTGAGCCCACCAAGGGGACATAATCAACTTGACACTCCAAGACACGATTCTCTGTATTAATTTTGGCAATCTGTCCTATAATTAATAATATTGCCCAAAATATAAAGTATTGAATCACATTGATTCTTTACCCATAATAAATCAAAGCAATACTTCTTAACTACAGACAATTCCATTTAAGTGACAGAGATTAAGAAATCAACAACCACTGAGGTCTAATTCTTCATTCCTTAAGCCAGTCTAGAAGAATTACCTCTCTGTAGGTCCTATTCAGCACATCAAAATGCACTAGTGTAATCTCTTGGTCAAGACAAACCAATCTGAGCCTTACACCTCAACTTCTACCAATGGATTGTTCAATTCCATCTAAGTTGTGAATCAATTGTACTTATATACAAGGAACTGACAATGTGATCTTCTGTGATCTTCTACACACCACATTGTCTACAATGTAAAGTACATCTGAACGTTTATGCAATAAATAATTACCATTCATTATATTTAAAGCAACCAGTGACAAAAATTTATTCTCATTAATAAGTGCAAAAATCAGTTTGTATACATAAGTAGCACTAAAAGCATACTTGCCAGTATAACCCTAACAATCTCCCACTTATACTCAAAGTCTGCTTTTAAGTATACTACAGCACGTCCATGTTCTACATGTCCTAATAAATTCTCCCACTTATACTCAAAGCAGCTTGGCAACGCACTTGACCCCCATTCCTTCCACATGTCTCTCGAATGTACTCTAAGGCAGACCCTTTGTGAAGGGATCAGCTAGGTTGTCTTCCGATGCGATCTTTGCCACCACTATATCTCCTCTCTTAACGATTTCTCGTATAAGATGGTATTTCCTTTCAATGTGTTTGCTTGCCTTGTGAGCTCTTGGTTCCCTTGAATTTGCAACTGCTCCAGCATTATCGCAATAAATAGTGATAGTGCTGGGCAAATTCGGAATCACATCCAAGTCCACTAAGAAGTTCTTAAGCCAAACCGCTTCTTTCGCTGCTTCACAAGCAGCTACATATTCGGCTTCCATGGTAGAATCAGCGATGCATTTCTGCTTCACACTTCTCCATGTCATGGCTCCACCCCCCAAACAAAACACACTACCCGAGGTAGATTTTCTAGAATCCATGTCTGATTGGAAATCTGAGTCCATATAACCCACAGGGAATAGACTGTCTGACTGATAAACCAACATTCTATCTCGAGTTCTTTTTAGATACTTGAGAATGTTTTTAACTGCAGTCCAATGTTCTTTCCCTGGGTTACTTTGATATCTTGCTACCATGCCTACAGCAAAACAAATATCCGGTCTCGTGCACAGCATTGCATACATGAGGCTTCCAACTGCCGATGCATATGGAATGTTTCTCATCTCATCCATCTCCTTTTGTGTCTTAGGACACATCTCTTTAGATAGATGAATTCCATGTCTAAAAGGAACAAATCCTTTCTTGGAATTTTGCATGCTGAATCATTTCAAAATAGTGTCTATGTATGAGGTTTGGGATAACCATATCATCCTTTTCTGGCGATCTCGAGTAATCTTAATCCCAAGGATGTGACCAGCTTCTCCTAAATCCTTCATATCAAACTGTTTTGACAACCATACCCTCACGTCTGTCAACACCTTTTTATTGTTTCCAATAAGCAGAATGTCGTCTACGTATAATACTAAGAATACCAAGGCAGTTCCGATACACTTCTTATAGACACAACTCTCAAACTCATTTTGATCAAATCCATAGGATTGTATCACCTGATCAAAACACTGATTCCAAGCTCGCGATGCTTGCTTAAGTCCATATATTGACCTTTTAAGCTTGCATACAAGATTCTCTTGGCCTTTTTCAATGAAGCCTTCGGGTTGGCGCATGTAGATTTCTTGTTCAAGACTTCCATTTAGGAAAGCTGTCTTGACATCCATTTGCCAGATCTCAAAGTCTAGGTGAGCAGCAATCGACAAGAGAATACGGATAGACTTAAGCATAGCTACAGGCGAAAAGGTCTCCTCATAATCGATTCCCTCTTTCTGAGTATATCCTTTTGCCACTAGTCTAGCTTTGAAGGTTTCAACCTTCCCATCTGATCCTCTTTTTCTCTTGTAGACCCACTTGCATCCAATAGGTTTTACACCTTTGGGTGGTTCCACAAGCTCCCACACTTTGTTATGATCCATAGACCCCATTTCTGCTTCCATTGCAGTTTGACAAGAATCTGCATCCTTGTCTTGGATTGCCTCATCGTACGTCCAGGGGTCAGATTCATCCTCTCCGGGGACCAAGTCCGAAGACTCTCCCACGAACATGAATCGCTCAGGTTGTCTCACAACCCTCCCACTACGACGAGGTTCCGGTTGTGTTTGTGTATCGCTTGGTACATCTACTTGTACACTTGGTATAGGAGTTGGCCCTCTTAGTTCATTTAAGGTAATCTCACTCTTGGGCTTTCTATTACTCATATAGTTTTCTTCCATAAATCTAGAATGTGTGCTTATCACAATTCGCTGATCCTTTGGACTATAGAATAAACCCCCTTTCGTTCCTTTAGGATATCCTACAAACAACCTTAATTCTGAACGAGGATCTAACTTTCCAGCTTCCTTGTCCAACACGTATGCAGGACACCCCCAAATTCTTATGTGTCTTAGACTAGGCTTTCGCCCGCTCCACAATTCTGTAGGGGTTTTAGGAACTGATTTGGAAGGTACCAAATTCAGAATGTAAGTCGTTGTTTCCAAGGCATGACCCCAAAACGACTTAGGTAAATCTGAATAACTCATCATAGATCTGACCATCTCTAAAAAAGTTCGATTTCTTCGCTCTGCAACCCCATTTTATTGAGGGGTTCCGGGTGCAGTTAATTGGGATACAATCCCTTCGCCTGATAAGTAGCCCAAAAATTCATTGCTGAGGTATTCGCCTCCACGATCTGATCGTAGAAACTTGATACTCTTTTCCCTATGCTTTTCTGCTTCAGCCTTAAACTCTTTGAATTTATCAAAGGTCTCAGACTTATGCCGCATTAGATAGATGTATCCATATCTTGAGTAATCATCGATAAAAGTAACGAAATACTCAAAACCTCCCTTTGCTTGAATTGACATTGGTCCACATACATCAGTATGAACGAGTTCTAACACTTCACTAGCTCTATTCCCCTTTGCCCCAAAGGCTCTTTTGGTCATTTTACCCTCTAAACATGATTCACATGTTGGAAACGGCTCAACCTGGAGCTATTCCAACAAGCCGTCGTTCACCAACATTTGAATCCTTCTTAGATTAATATGACCAAGTCTAAGATGCCACAGAAGTGTTTCGTTCATGTCTGAAGAATGCTTTCTTTTCTTAAAAATAGTCGATGTGTTATGCGATTCATTTTGTGTGGAATGTGCACAATTAATAGTATAAAGATTATTCACCAATGCTCCCGAACAGATAATCTCGCCATCACGACAAATAACGACATTCTTATTAAAAGAAACTGAATATCCATCCAAAATTAGTTTAGAAACTGAAATCAAATTCTTTCTAAAACTCGGAACATAAAGAACGTCTTTTAAAACTAAAATTCTATCACTAAAAGATAGTTGCACATCTCCCACTGCAACAGCCGCCACTTTCGTAGCATTGCCCATGGTGATGATGATCTCACTCCCACTAAGTTGTCGGGTTAGCTTGAACCCCTGAAAATCGAAACAAATATGATCAGTGGCTCCCGTATCCACCACCCACGAATGGGAAGAATACACCGCTAAACAAGTTTCAATTACTAGTGCGTGAGAATTACCTTGCTTACCAGCCTTCTTAGGCTTGGTACAGGCTGACTTCCAATGTCCTTTCAGACCGCAACTAAAGCACTTTCCCTTAGTGGTCTTTTTCTTGACACCTCCCTCAATTGGTATCTTTTCCTTGTTATTAGCTTGTTTCTGGCCATTTGCCTTCTTCTTCTTTCCACCCTTCGGTGCAGAATTAGAAGATGGATTGTTTGCCAACATAGTCGTATGCTCGTTCCTTGGTCCCATTAACATCTCAGCCGAAACCAAAGCTTGCAAGAGCTGAGCCAACGTATACTCTTGATTATTCATCGTATAGTTCAGTTGGAACTGCTCAAAACTTTTCGGTAGAGAATGGAGTACGAAATCGATCTGCGTTTCCGCATCGAATTCAGCACCAAGAATCTCAAGTTTGTTAAGAAAACCCATCATCTTAAGAACGTGATCCCTCACGGGCGTTCCCTCGACCATTTTCTGTGATAACATATCTCGCATGGTCATTTGTCTAGCCGTACGATTCTGATGAGCAAAAAGTTCATTAAGGTTCATCATAATAGCTGAAGCGGATTCCATGTTCTGGTGTTGGTGTTGCAACACATCTGACATTGAAGCCAAGATGGTACACCTAGCCATTTCATCGGATCTCATCCACTCCTTATGATATTCCTTATCTTCTTGGTTCGTCTCATCCGTAGGGGCAGGGGGTTTAGGTTCATCAAGTACCCACTTATGCTGTTGTGCAGTCAAAACTATAAATAAATGTCTTTTCCAATCCACATAATTCTCTCCTTCCAATTTATTTTCTTTAAGTATACTAAACAGTGGGTTAAAAGGAGACGACATGCTGAACTGAGAATAAAATATACAATTTGTATTAATATCCTATTAACACAAAAAATATCACATAATTTGATCACATGTACTATATCAAAAACCTAAAAAAACCGATATAAACATGCATCAGCCAACATCTTAAAACCAATTTAAGTAAGTCACGATGAGTGTGATCGTTTACTCAAATACATTTAAGCAGGTTACAAACAAAGCAGTTACAAACCTTTAATTCAAAATTAATAGTTGGCTTCAACCTGGCCATATAAAATTGACAGGGACTCCGATGGGGAGTTAATATATCAATTTTATACCTAAGTAATAACCATAATTAAATACAGGACTATTATTTCGTTTTGAATAAGCCACTCGATGGGAGGGTCATACCGCCACTAGTAATAATCCACAATCATCCTTAAAGGAATTTATTCATGTGAACTTATCTTTTGACCTATCCGATAGGGAGAGAGGCGCTTGCCAATGCGTAGCCAAAAGACTTCACAAATAAATAAATTATGGAGGCCATTTAATCAATTTATTATCTTAAATAAATTTAATTAATAAAAAAACATACTTAGTAATTTTTAAACTAGAGGTTTTTCACGAATTCTCATGCAGAATTAACAAATAATCATAGCATAATAACAAAACAAAAATTAAACACAAATTAGGCAAACACGTCCAATTATCATGGTTTAATTTTCTCGTTTTGAAGGAACGAGAATTCGTACACCCACGACCGCAACAAAAAAAATCACGCCACGCCTACAAAAAATAAATCTAACATCTAGACTAGTTTATTACAAATTAAATAATCTAATCTACCCGTGGATTTTAAACAAATCTGACCGAATCAGATTAAAAACCACATTCAAACAACATAAATTAAAACATACATTAAAACCATGATAATTGGATACCTGCAAAAAAGATCTAACAATTCTACCATTCAAATATCAATTTAATATCAATTTAATGTAAATAGATTTAAATTCTAATTTAAATTACAGAGCCCAAAACCTTGGCTCTGATACCATCTGTTGGGAATAATCCCAATACCCAATAATAGTCCCCCAACAATGTGGTCCCCAATTCTTGTGGTCCCCAACTCCTTTGTGGGAAATTATTATGGGACCACATTCCCCATCTCCTTTGTGGGGAATTATTGGCACTTGTGGATTATTATTGACCGTCACGCTAGGGATCCTTTGAGACTCCCGGGAATCTTTTGAGATGCCCTAGGGATCTTTCGAGACTCCCGGGAATCCTTTGAGACACCTTTAAAATTACCAGGATCTATTTGAGACGTAATTTAAATATGAATTATCATAAATCTAATTTCATAATTTAAACAAATTAAATCAACTAATTCATGTAATGAATGTACGGTAAATAATTAAATCCCTAAACATGCGGAACTAAGGGATTACGTGTTTACCTTTGAATCGAAGAGATACCGTTGAGAAGAATAACAACTTCAACCCAATTGCCTTCTCGAGTATTCCCTAAGTCCTAGCCCGTTGATCCGGTGGGAGATCTCACGAACTAATAACTCTCAAGGAAGAATTAATTTTCTCTTGTTGCACACACTGTAATTTCGAAAATTACAGATCTCTCTTTTTTCTTTTGTAGAGAAAACCGATTTCTTTGTCCACCCTTAAACAAGCGATTTTTCCTCTATTTATAAGAGAGAGAATAGTCAATTTATTTATTAGAAAATATAGGAGATCTAGAAATATTTTATTCTCCAAGAGATATTATATTATTTCCATATCTTTCTCCATAATATTCTCTCCCCAAAATAAGCGCTATTTTCCTCTCTTTCTTGCAACAAGATTAATTCTTATCTTTTTAATTACCTTAGTTAATGGACTTTTATTGGGCTACTTGAGGGGCCTTTAGGAGAATTAGGATTGGACCTCCCAATGGGCCCAGAAATCAATATTGAGCCACAATATTTTTCCAGCTCATTAATATTAATTCATTCCACTATAGAATTAATATTGCACTATCCATCCTAACCCATATTACGAAATATGGCTCCCGGTTATTATTTCC
Source organism: Galeopsis tetrahit (assembly GCA_963675135.1). Lineage (NCBI taxonomy): Eukaryota > Viridiplantae > Streptophyta > Magnoliopsida > Lamiales > Lamiaceae > Galeopsis > Galeopsis tetrahit. The sequence continues at coordinate 77,305,496 of OY776123.1, forward strand.
CGTGTTTAAGATTCAATGTCCATCAATTAATTTAAGCTACTGAATGCTTTAATTAATTAATATCTTTTATTCCTTAGAGTAAGGACAGCTCAACATTATTATCATACCGGAAATAAATTCCACTGATCAGATTTGATATGATAAACCTTCTGAGCCCACCAAGGGGACATAATCAACTTGACACTCCAAGACACGATTCTCTGTATTAATTTTGGCAATCTGTCCTATAATTAATAATATTGCCCAAAATATAAAGTATTGAATCACATTGATTCTTTACCCATAATAAATCAAAGCAATACTTCTTAACTACAGACAATTCCATTTAAGTGACAGAGATTAAGAAATCAACAACCACTGAGGTCTAATTCTTCATTCCTTAAGCCAGTCTAGAAGAATTACCTCTCTGTAGGTCCTATTCAGCACATCAAAATGCACTAGTGTAATCTCTTGGTCAAGACAAACCAATCTGAGTCTTACACCTCAACTTCTACCAACGGATTGTTCAATTCCATCTAAGTTGTGAATCAATTGTACTTATATACAAGGAACTGACAATGTGATCTTCTGTGATCTTCTACACACCACATTGTCTACAATGTAAAGTACATCTGAACGTTTATGCAATAAATAATTACCATTCATTATATTTAAAGCAACCAGTGACAAAAATTTATTCTCATTAATAAGTGCAAAAATCAGTTTGTATACATAAGTAGCACTAAAAGCATACTTGCCAGTATAACCCTAACAATTTTTGGGTTATGTTATTGGTAAGAAAGGCTACAAGTTGTATGATATGGAGATTGATGACATTTTTGTTTCCAGGGATGTTCAATTTTTTGCAGATGTATTTCCTTTCCATAACCTTAAAGAGACTCCTAATTTTCATCAATCAGTTCGAGGTGCTACAGATCCATACAGATTTGAGGATTATCCTCTTGATTGCACAGATGGAAGGCCTGTGATTGATCCTCCTAATATTCAACCAGTGGTTGATGATGCTCAAGCTGGTTTGAGAAGAAGCACTAGAGCATGCAGCAAGCCTACTTGGCATAAGGACTATGATTGTGGATTGCATTCAAATACAAATGAGCAATCACTTAAGTATCCTTTATCTTTGATTCCCCGTTTTGGTCCCGATTTTTCTGATCAGTCTTATATTGCTTTTCTAGCAAATATATCTATTGAGAAGGAACCTGTCTTTTATGGTCAGGCTAGTCAGAGTAAAGAATGGGTGGAGGCTATGAATCTTGAGTTGAAAGCTTTGGAAGACAATAATACTTGGGATTTGGTGGTTCCTCCTCCGGGCAAGAAGGTGATAGGGAGTAAATGGGTTTATAAGATTAAAAGGCATGCGGATGGCACTGTTGACAGGTATAAGGCCAGACTGGTGGCTAAAGGGTACAATCAAACTGCTGGTGTGGACTATTTTGAGTCTTTCTCACCAGTGGCAAAGTTGGTTACTGTGAGATTGTTTATTGCTATTGCTTCAATGAAATGTTGGAGTTTACATCAATTGGATGTAAACAATGCTTTTTTGCATGGACATTTGAATGATGAGGTGTATATGGCTCCTCCCCTTGGTTATTCTAAAGCTGCCAAAGGTGAGGTTTGTAGATTGAAGAGAAGCTTGTATGGCTTGAAGCAGGCTTCAAGGGAATGGAATAATGAGTTATGTCTGACCCTATCTCAGTTTGGTATGGTTCAGTCCAAATTTGATCACTGCCTATTCACTATGCACACTGACGATCATTTTCTTGCTATGTTAATATATGTCGATGATATTTTGGTAACTGGTTCGAGTGATGAACTGATTGATAAACTCAAGCGTTTTCTTGATAGAAAATTCACTATTAAGGATTTGAAGTTGGCTAAATATTTTTTGGGGATAGAAATTGGTAGGACAAATTCTGGAATTTATTTGTGCCAAAGGAAGTATGTCTTGGATATTTTGTCGGATGTTGGTTTGCATGGTTGTAAACCTGTTTCCACACCGTTACCACACGGCTTACACCTTACAACTTCTGATGGTGTGCCACTATCTCATCTCGAGCAGTATAGAAGACTTGTTGGGAGGCTTCTATACTTAAATATGACAAGACCAGATGTTACTTATGCTGTTCAACAGTTGAGTCAATTTGTGAATGCACCACGGACTTCTCATTGGGATGCTGCTCTAAATGTTCTCAAGTATCTAAAGGGGTCTCCTTCTTTGGGTCTATTTTTTCCATCCTCTTGCTCTATGGCACTCGATAGTTATTGTGATGCAGACTGGGCTGCATGCAAGGATACACGTTGTTCTATTACTGGTTTTTGCATTTTTCTAGGGAATGCTTTGATATCTTGGCGAAGTAAAAAGCAAACTACTGTTTCCAAGTCTTCTGCTGAGGCAGAGTATCGATCCATGGCGTCTACTGTTTGTGAAATTCAATGGATCAGCTACGTATTGCGAGATTTTGGTGTCTCTATCTCTTCTCCTATTCCTTTACGGTGTGATAATCAAGCAGCTTTGCATATAACAGCTAATCCCGTATTTCATGAACGCACTAAACACTTGGATATTGATTGTCATATTGTTCGGGATCAGTACAAGTTGGGTTTCATTGCTCCTATCTTTGTTCCTTCTAAGTTGCAGGTTGCTGATTTCTTCATTAAGATTCTTTCTGGCCCTCATTTTAGCTCGTTTTTCTCCTAGCTGGGATTGATAGCAGCCTACCTATCTCCAACTTGAGGGGGGTGTTGATATATAGAAAAGTTGTCACTCCTAAATTCACGTTTTTACTAGTAATAGTAGCACTTTATAATTTATGGGCTAGGTTGTATATATAAATACATGACATTGCTGTATTTCATTCCAGAACACAGATTTTATAACATTTTTCTTCTCCTTTTCTAAATCAATGGAAAGCGGTTACCAATTTTCTCTTGGCTTTAACAGTTGGTCCGTCAAGAAACGGCCCACCAAACATAGATCTGTGGTTTCCGTATTCGTGGATCCATTCCCCTGTTCCAAGATTATCTCATCCTCTTCATCATCCAGTAGGGATAAATTCTCCATAGCCGGCAGCATTGTTCGGCGGCGTCAAGAAAAAAACGAACTCTCACAGGGGAGAGAGGTGCGGCGCATTTATTACTCCCTCATATCCAAACAAGCAGTGGTGGGCCTGAGGGGCGACCGCCCTGGGCCCCGAATTTTTAGGGGCCTACTTTATATATATATATATATATATAACTAATATTTTTTAAAAAAAATTAAAAGATAAAAAAAAATATAATGAATCGGAATATCTAATCTAAGTTTACAATAATATTATAATGGTAAAATATTAAATATTAATTATCCCAAGGCCCAATCTCTAATTAAATACCACAACAACAACAATAGGCGTGAGTTGTGCCTATAAATTATATAGAGTGTTTTTAAATTTTGTATTACATATTTCTAATTTCATTCCAAATTTCCAATATATTTGTTGCATTCAAGTGGTTATATCTCATCAAGACATTGGATCGTCATCAAGACATTGATCACGTTTGACAATCTACATCCGACTTTCCCTCTTAGTTTTTCACGATCCACGACTACGGTTATATTATTCATTTATTTAATTTTTATTATTTTAGTTTCTTTTATCTCTGATTCTCTATATTTATTATTGTTTATTGTTATTTAGTTATCAATTTTTACTTTTTTTTAATATAAATACGTTTTCTAAAAACCATGAATCTAGTAGTGAGAAAAGAAAAAAAAAAAAAAGATCTGAACAACTAGTTTTATCACAAAAATGAGCATTAGATAAATTCTTTCCAAAAAATTTAAGACAATCGAAAGACTTAAATGATAATGTTACTAATAGTGCACTAGAACTAAATAATATAGATTTAAATGATTTGAATATATGGACAAACTAGTCTTACAGTAGATGTAGATATAAATAATTTAAATGAGGATAGGAATGAAAATGAAATTAATGAATTTAATATTGTTGATGAAGTCATGAAGAGTATCCAACTCCGATGGTAGAATTAGATATTTATGATCCTCCAATTTGGGATAGTCTTGATGATAAATCAAGAGATGTATTAATTGAGAAAGGTCCAAAATGAGAAAATTGTCTTAACTTACCACGAGATAGTAACTTTAGACATTTTTCACAAATTCATTATACTCGAATATTACCAAATAGGGAGAATCAAGATAGGATATGGTTAGTTTATTCAAAAAGTGTTGCAAGTTACTTTATCAAGAGAAAAAAAGACTTGCTATTGAGATTCTTGAATTTGTAAATGCTTTGGGTTGCTATCTAATGCCTTAATTGCTTATAGAATATTATTGACTATTCTTGTGACCGTGGCATCAGCTGAAATAAGTTTTTCTAAATTAAAATTGTTAAAAACATATTTACGATCCACTATGTCACAAGAAAGATTAAATGGGAAAATTGCATTTTTAGTCCTGTAAGAATATTTTTAAATCACTTTTGGTCCTGAAATTTGAAATTGGTCATTTTTCATGCACAATTGGTCCTATCAGATAATTTTCGGATGGAAACGTTAGTTTGGCCGTTAGTTTGAAAAGTAATATTACAAATAAATAAATTATATAATTAAATATATTCTCAAATTATAAATTAATTTAAAATTTGTATATTTAACTTAAATATTATTTGAAAATGAAAGGATTTTTTTTTTTTTTCAAAAAAATAATAATTTAGGTAAAACTGAAAAAATTAAAAAAACTATAAATAATCTGAATACAATTTATTTATTTTAAAAACCAAATAATAATTTAATAAATTTTTTGAAATTACTCTAAATAATTTATGAATTAAAAATCTACACTGAAACTTAAATTTAAGGTTCTAAAAAACAAGAAAACACTATAATTATTTTTAAAAGTCAAATAAAAAATACCTTATAACCAAATAATACATTAATTCTTAAATATCTAATAAAAATAATTTAAATCCAGAAATGAAAATGAAAATGAATTATACTTTAAATATTCTAAATAATACTTAATCGGGAGATTTAAAACAGTAAAAAATCAACTCACCCTCTAAACTCACATCCTTCCCTAAAATCAAAAGACCCACCGCCTAAGTCACCCGCCATCTTAACCCAATATCCTTTCACATGCGATTCATGAATCATAACAACAAACACATCTGATTCGACGGCGGCGCAAGACAGAGGGAAGGGCAACGAGCAGGTAGCACCACCGTGGAAGAGGACCGGCGACGAGTAGCGTATTCATTTTTTTAATTGAGGTAATACGGAGGCGGCGCTAGGCGGAGGTATTACCCATCCTCTATAAACCTTCAATTTTTGGTACCCATTCTCCATTCTGTAATTTTGTGAGAAAATGGAAAGGTTGGAAGATTTGGGTTCGATTTTTTTGTGCGATTTGAGTTTGATATTTGGGGTGGAATTTGGGTTTGATTTATTGTGATTTTGTGGGAGACAGTTTGTGATTTTTTGTGAAGGTTTTTTTAATCAGCAATTTGGCATTTTTTTTTTCTATATGTTTTACCGGCGCGTGTATAACACAACATTTTCCATCCGTTAAAATTGACATAAATTTATTATAAGACCAAAAGTGTAGTAAAAAGGACCAAAAGTGATTTAAACACATTCTTAGAGGACGAAAAGTGAAATTTTCCCAAGATTAAATGGATTAACAACTTTATGTATTGAAAAAGATATGCTAGAACAAATTAACTATGAAGATATTATTGATGAATTTGCTTCTCAAAATGCTAGAAGAAGCCATTTTAAATGATTTATTTTTACACGTTCATTCATTTTTAATATGTGCATACATATTTCACTTATTTTATTTGATGTTGTTCAGAGAGAAGGGGCGGCAAAAACTTGTGTGAGACCGTCTCACGGATCTTTTTCTGTGAGACGGATCATTTTAATCCATATTTCAAAATTTTGGGTAGGATAACCCATATTTTTTTTCCAGATTTTGGTTTGTAAAAAAAGTGATAATGTTTAACTAAAAAGTGATAATATTTTTAACAAAAGTGGCTATCACTTTTTACTTAAACACTATCACTTTTTACTCAAACACTATCACTTTTTTTATATAAAAGCCGTCTCACGGATCTCATTCTGTGAGACGGTCTCACCCAAGACTAGCCCAACTTTGGCAAAAACTTGTGTGAGACCGTCTCACGGATCTTTTTCTGTGAGACGGGTCCTTTTAACCCATATTTCAAAATTTTGGGTAGGATAATCCAGATTTTTTTTCCAAATTTTGGTTTGTAAAAAAAGTGATAATGTTTAAGTAAAAAGTGATAATATTTTTAACAAAAGTGTTATCACTTTTTACTTAAACACTATCACTTTTTGCTCAAACATTATCACTTTTTATATATGAGGTCCGTCTCACGAATCTCATTCTGTGAGACGGTCTCACCCAAGACTAGCCCTTGGCAAAAACTTGTGTAAGACCGTCTCACGGATCTTTTTCTGTGAGACGGATCTTTTTTAACTCATATTTCAAAATTTTGGGTAGGATAACCCATATTTATTTTCCAGATTTTGGTTTGTAAAAAAAGTGATAATGTTTAAGTGAAAAGTGATAATATTTTTAACAAAAGTGACCGTCACTTTTTACTTAAACACGGTCACTTTTTGTTCAAACATTATCACTTTTTATATATAAAGGCCGTCTCACGAATCTCTTTCTGTGAGACGGTCTCACCCAAGACTAGCCCTCTCAGGACCGGCTCTGCAAACAAGTTTCTCTTTTTTTTTTATCTTTCTAAACTTTCCAACACAAGCTTTTATATTATTTTTAGAAACTTATTGACCCAAACTACATTATCTTTCTAAACTTTCCAACACAAGTTTCTCTTTGATTGAATATAATATATATAAATAAAAATTGCAAATGAGTATTAAAAAATACATGGAATTAGTTATAAAGATATTGTACAAGATTCAAATAATTTCAAATCAATCTTTATCTCTATCTATATCCATATTACCACTCTATTAAATATTAAAATATTTAATTAACAATTACTTTACTTTTTACTCATTCACATTTTATATTACTTCCTCTATTCCGCGGAAGAAGAAGTTTCTCTTTGATTGAATATAATATATATAAATAAAAATTGCAAATGAGTATTAAAAAATACATGGAATTAGTTATAAAGATATTGTACAAGATTCAAATAATTTCAAATCAATCTTTATCTCTATCTATATCCATATTACCACTCTATTAAATATTAAAATATTTAATTAACAATTACTTTACTTTTTACTCATTCACATTTTATATTACTTCCTCTATTCCGCGGAAGAAGAAGTTTCTCTTAGTAATATATATATATATTTTTTTACGGTGTTCAAGATAGTACTTTTACTCGATCACATTTTATATTACTCTCTCGATTTTGAAAGAAGTTTCGCATAGAAAAATTTCACGAGTTTAATTATATACATTTAATGAGGGAGAGACTTTAAAGGAACGCGGCATAGTGGCGTACTGGCGTTAGGCCATCTCCAACCACAAACTTTCAAATGAAAATCTCTAAACTTCAAAATACATTTTTTCACACTCTATTTTAAAAACCTTCTCCAACCATAAAACTCTATATCTTACTCTATTTATTATTTTAATCATTTTCAATATATTACAATCATTAAATAATATATTTATCTTCGTATTTAAATTAATTTATATATTAGTAAATTAAATATTATTAATTTTATCAAAATCATAAAATGTAAATAAACTTGTAGTTTTAAAATATTACTTTTATTTAAATATAAAATTACGAAACATATAATGACGTAAAACGATACATGTGAGTATAATCTAATACAACACGATTACACTTATTACGCTTAAAATAGAATAAATAACACTAACAATCTTGTGTAATGTATTTCATATTTAATATATAATGTATGTTTTATTGTATTTTACGTTATTTTTTTGTAGGTAATAATAATACATAAAAAAAAATTAATTAATTACACAATTAAAATTAGATTATAAATTAGTATAACAATAGAATTGTAATTATATTTAATAAATTATTAATATAGAATTGTAATAAAGAATTGTAAATATTAATAAAATAATAGATATAAAATATAGAGTTTTGAATAGTAAACTTCATATATAGAGTTTACTATTCAAAACTCTATTTCAAAACTTCAAAATAGCGATGCTTTGGAGATGGTCTTAGCCTTTACAAATTGATACTCACTCTAGTGACGTGTCATATCTGCCTTTATTATTTCTTTTATTTTGGTTTGTGATGTGGAGTAATTTTCTATTGTTTGCGTTACTCTGTCTATTTTTAGGGCATGTTAGATAATAAAGATGATTATTTAAGATTATGATAATATCTAAACTTTATAAATTTTAAAATATAATTTATTCTTAATCTAAGTTATCTAACAATCAATAAAAATAATATATAGTTAATCTAATCTAAGCTATCAAACATGTTCTTATTAATTTAGTACTCCATTCGTTCTGAGAAAGCTATTTATGAGTTGTGGCAGAAAAATTAATACTCGTAATTACTTGCACACTTTCCTTATTAAGACGTCCCAAAATTACTTGCACACTTTTAATATGAAAATACTCCACAAAATTAATAACCTCACAACATTATTTTATTTTTAAATTTGTCACTCCTTTTTTTCATACATTTCACTTTACACATTATCAAATCCACTTTACAAATCATCAAATTATCTAAAATACCCCCATTTATCTTACATTTTCAATCACTAAATTCACTTTTTTTAAACAACGTGTCAATCATAATAAATAAATGTATTAGAGGTGATGTAATTTGAGAGACATATAATAAAATTGGTGAAAGAGTAGTTTACTTAAAAAAAAAAAATTACTTTTATTAAACAGATTAAAGTTAGATAACCTTCATTTGGGCTAATGGAATACTTGGTCAAAAAATATGCCAAAAGAATGTATTTTGGTGGAAAATTTTCAATTGATATGAGGCCCAAACTATAAATCTATGATCATTATTAAAAAAAAAAAAAAAAAAAGTCGCAAATATATTAAAAAAATAACCTGAAGATTGATAAATAGAACTCCCTCTATTCAAAATTAAATTTTACACTATTTTTTATATGTTCAATATTAAATTTTACACCTAAAAAAAATCTCAAATCTCGTCTTAATCTTAAAATTTCTCTATATTTATTTTCTATATCATTACTTTTTTTTACACAATATTTATTTTCTATATCATTACTTTTTTTTATACAATACTCTTATTTTATTACTTTAATAGAGAGAATCTCAATATTCTTACTTTATCACATTTTTTTAATTGTTGAAATAATAAAAAAATAATAACATGTAATTTTAGTTTAGCTTAAATAATGTCTACTACCGTTCAATGGATATTTAATTTTTAATTTAATCTCCTTTTTTTAAGCCACGGTATCCAGTCTAAGAATCGACAAATTCAAGGAAATCAATTTCACCGTCCACTTGTGAAAGTCCCGTTTAAAGTCAGAATTTTACGCTTTATGTGGATATGACCCCATAATCTACACCACTAGACCATTCCCATAAAAAGTTGTTCTAGTAATTTTGGCCATAGATTTAGAACTAATTTAAATCAAATTAGAATAAACACATTATTCTTCAGCTATAGTAATGACAGGGACATAGATTTAAGATATTAATTCCCACTTTACACCGACTTATGAAGAATATTTAAATCATCAAACTTTTTCAACTTCAAAAAAGTAGATGGTACAATTGAATGGACTATCCAAACTTTTTTATGTGTAACAAGAGTGAATAAATTAATATCTTCACTTTGAAAATAATTCGTTCAAAAATTAATAATATTCACACGCCAAAGTCAGAAAGTCTTGTATGTACTCAAGCACACGGTGTACTTGAGTAGACTTTGACTAGTCAAATGTTGACCGTTAGTCGGTCAACGATCAAACTTTGACTTTTTTTTAAAAAAAAATGCACGTTATTATAACTAAAAAGTGTATCTTTATTTTTTAAATGAAAATGTATGTTACTATATTGAAAAGTAGGGGTGGGCATAAAATCGAACCGAACCGACGATTTTTGATTTATTTGGTTTGATTTATTCGGTTGTTCAGTTCGGTTGAAATATTTTAAAATTTCAGTTTTTTCGGTTCGATTCGGTTTATATTTTCTAAAAACCGAATAAACCGAACCGATCGAACTATAAATAAAAATATATAAAACCCTAGATCTAATCTAACAGTAAAAAATTAAACATTCATTTCCATTTCTACCATTTCTTTTCCATTTCTGCCTATTCCCTCTACTTCCACCACCGCATTTGCCCCACTAGTGCCACCAGCTTCTATTTATGCCTATTCCCCCTACTTCCACCACCGTCGTTAGCCCGCCAGCGCCGTCTTCGACGTCTGCCTCTCTTCGTCGTCTGCTTTGCTTGAGTGCCCTTTTATTTAACTTATATATACTAGTTTTGTTTTGAGATTTAAATTGGAGATCTACTACAATATATTAATTATATTTCCAGATTTGATGTAACATATTATTTAATTTATTTTACAGTAGATTATTTAGCATATTTAATAGCAGATTTTGAATTCTTATAAATTTCCTGTTCTCTCAAAAATTGCTCGGGATATTTCCATCTCAACGGTAGCTTTAGAAGAATTTTCTCGGGATATTTCCATCTCAACGGTAGCTTCAGAATCTGCCTTCAGCACGAGTGCTTGATGCATTTAGGAGATTGTGTGTGGCTGAACTTCTGTTATGTAGAATTGAATTTTTTAAAATGTTTATTTGTTTAAATAATTTTTTTTTAATTTTAGGCAGGAAAAATTCTGTTCGAGCCGAACCAACCGAATTGTAATTCGGTTCGGTTAATTTTTTTAAAACTTCGGTTATTTCGGTTCGGTTGAAAAAAGGTCAGAACCGAACCGACCGAATGCCCACCCCTATTGAAAAGTGTAACATTATTTTTAATGAAAAATGTATGTTATTATAACTGAAAAGTGTATGATCTATTAATGAAAGTGTAAGTTATATATTAATGAAAAATATATATTATTATAACTGCAAAGTGTATGATCTATTAATGAAAAGTGTATGTTATTATAACTGCAAAATATATGAGACTTAATGAAAAGTGTATGTTATTATAACTAAAATGTGTATTAATGAAAAGTGTATGTTATTATAATTGAAAAGTGTGATATTATAACTGAAAAGCGTGTGCTAATGATACACCTTTTAGTTATTTGTACTTGCACTTTCATAATCTAGAAAAATTGGTGTTAAAATAAAATAAAATTTCGAAATGAAAAGTGTATGTTATTATAACTGCAAAATATATGATTTATTTAATGAAAAGTGTATATTATTATAACTAAAATGTGTATTAATGAAAAGTGTATGTTATTATAATTGAAAAGTGTGATATTATAACTGAAAAGTATTTAATGAAAAGATTATGTTATTATAACTAAAATGTGTATTAATGAAAGGGCTAGTTTTGGGTGAGACCGTCTCACAGAATGAGATCCGTGAGACGGCTTTTATATATAAAAAGTGATAATGTTTGAACAAAAAGTGATAGTCACTCTTGTTAAAAATATTATCACTTTTTTTACAAATCAAAATCTGAAAAAAAAATATGGGTTATCCTACCCAAAATTTTGAAATATGGGTTAAAAAGATCCGTCTCACAGAAAAAGATCCGTGGGACGGTCTCACACAAGTTTTTGCCTTAATGAAAAGTGTGATATTATAATTGAAAGGGTATGCTAATGATACACTTTTAGTTATTTATACTTGCACTTTCATAATCTAGAAATGTGCTAAACTAAAATAAAATTTCGAAAATGACATTTGTGGTAAGGTACTCCAAGAACAACCACTATGCTACAAAGACATTTGTTAAGTATTTTGTTATTTATCATATATATACATGATATTTTCTATATAGCTGGACTCAAGTACACCGTGTACTTAAGCCCTACCCTATTCACACATATTAATGGGGAGCTTTGTTCAAAAAAAAAAATTAACTGAAAACGAGTACAAGTGTTGAATAATTATGGTGCTTAATTATAAAAAAAATAATCCATGGTCAATTCACATTCATATAAGGTCATGAGACTCAAGATAATCATGAATGTATACATATGAGATTATATGTTTCAATTTTTATATTTTTCTATTGATTTATCGATATGTGTCATGTTAAAAAAATAATCAATGTCTCGAAACAGTGGATGCAACATGTGTTAAAATTTTAGAAAAATGAAATTGTAAGCACATTAAATTTGCGCTCAGTCAAATGGCGACACGTGGACAAATATATATTGAATCGAATTAATTTACTATTTAAAATTTGGGAATTTAATTAAATTCATTCTCGAATTAAATAGTTAAATTAGTGATATTTAATATACACGATACAAGTCGATCAAATAATACGAGTATCGAAATACTCGTAGTTGGTAAGAATAAATTTGACTTACCATATATGGAGGAAATCAAATCACGTATCTTCAAAAAAGGAAGATAATTAAATTAAAATCAATCAAGCCAATCAAATCGGCATCAGCCAGTAAGAAGGCGCCACGTGGCACGGTAAAGAGGGAAAGTCTTCACTCCCTCACCCTATAAATAGGGTCCTCCCCTCATTCATTTGAGAACACACAACACGAGAAGCTTCAAGACTCTAAAGTTCTCTGTAGAGATTTAGAGTGTTCTTCAGCATTCAGAGGAGCTTCAAAGTCGTTCTTCGTGCAAAGCGGCCAAAAGCAGTGTTCGATTCGAGATCAAGGTGCTAAGCCCCTCAATCCGACGTTTCTTCAGGGAATTTCTTCGTGGACCATCAACGATCTTCAAAGGCGTTCTTCGTGCAAAGCGGCCAAAAGCAGCGTTCGATACGAGATCAAGGTGCTAAGCCCCTCAATTCGACGTTTCTTCAAGTCAAGTTCAAAGACGTTCTTCATCGCATCCGAAGACGTTCGTCCAAAAGCTCCCCAAATCAGCGTTTAATCCAAAAAAAGACGTCAAGTCCTTGGATAAACGTTACAAATCTTCAAACTCAATCGTGGTTAAGATCAAAGCGAGGATCACGCCACAAAATCTTCCAAGACAAAGTCAAAATCGAAGAGAAGAATCAGAGGAATATTAAATAGAGATTGTAACCCCTAAAATTTATCGGTTTATTCCGACAAGAAATAAAATTGTATTTCAAATTCGTGTTATTATATTAATTTCACGAAATTTGTTGTTACAAATTTGGCACGCCCAGTGGGACGTCTCTACCTCTCATCTCTCCTCTTCACCAAGGAAATTCAAAGACCATCAAGATGTCTCCGCGCAAGATCTTGTTTATAAGGACAAGTCCTTCCAAGACTATTGATGTCAACGTCGTCACAAGAAGCATGACGAAGAGATCGTTGTCCCATACTTTTTCGGGAGGAAATACCTCAGCGGGAACAACTGCAAACCAGCCGCCGCCTTACGTTGTTGAAGGAGAAGAAGGCAATTTCACTAACTCCACCCCTCGCTCCTCATCGGACCATTCATCGACTTCGAGCGTTGCTCCAGCCATGATGGCAAACGCCTCGACTATTGAGGAACAGCTAGCCAGCATCATGAAAGCTATTGAGGGATTGTCAAAGCACATCCAAGAGCAAGACTCCAGGATTAATAATTTGATGGATAAAGTGGATAACGGTGACGCAAGTCGTACCAATGGAAAACTAGTTGAGGAACAGGACGACGCTGAAACCTCAACCAAGCATCAAACAACGGAAAATGAACTTGTTGCTAAAGATTTGATCATTTCTTCCGATGGAGGGATGAACGTCGATCAACTCAAGGAGTTAATATTGGATACGGTGAAAGGTAGACACGAAGAAGGATTCAAATCATCTTTCACCTATACCAAGCCGTATACTAAGAGAGTTGACAACTGGAGGATGCCAGCAAGCTATCAACCTCCAAAGTTTCAACATTTTGATGGCAAAGGAAACCCAAAGCAGCATGTGGCTCATTTCGTCGAAACTTGCAATGATGCTGGAACGTATAGCGATCACTTGGCCAAACAGTTTGTCCGCTCCTTGAAAGGAAACGCTTTCGATTGGTACATCGATTTGGAGGCTAACTCTATCGATAGTTGGGATCAAATGGAGCAAGAATTCCTAAACCGTTTCTACAGCACAAGGAGAACGGTTAGCATGATCGAGCTGACCAACACTCGTCAAATGAAGGATGAGCCCGTGATTGATTATATCAATCGATGGAGAAACTTAAGCCTGAATTGCAAGGATAGGTTGACTGAATCTTCTGCGATCGAGATGTGCATTCAAGGAATGCAATGGGGCCTCCGATACATCCTGCAAGGAATCCGGCCAAATACTTTCGAAGAATTAGCAACAAGAGCTCACGACATGGAGCTAAGCATGTTTGCTAATGGAGTCGCATCACCGCCGGTTCAAGAACTCCGCAGTAAGGCTTATGTTAAACCTTCGAGTAAAGAATACATTACAGACATGCCTCGAGACTGGGGGCAAAGTGGGTTGACATTGAAAGAAATGCGACAAAAACAATATCCATTTCTAGACTCTGATGTGTCTGAGATATCTGACGACTTGCTAGATGCAAAGCTCATTGAGTTGCCTATGATGAAAAGATCAGAAGAAGCTGGACAAACTGATGACCCAAAGTACTGCAAGTACCATCGACTCATAGGTCATCCAATTCATGATTGCGTCACATTTAAGGAAAAGATAATGCAATTGGTCCAACAAGGGGAAATCGTGTTGGAGGAAACTATTTAAAGTTCCTCAAGTCGATTCTCCTTGACAAGAGACTAAAATTGAGTCATCCAAATCAAAGCTCCTTGATAAGAGCAAAAACTTTCTAAAGTAAAAAAAAAGAAACAAAAAAAAAGATCTCCTTGACAAGAGAATAAACTGTTCAAAGACTCTAAATCTGAGTCATTCAAATCAAAGCTCCTTGACAAGAGCAAAAACTATCTAAAATTTCTCAAATAAATCTCCCTGATAAGAGAATAAACTGTCTACAAATTTGAAATTGAAGCCTCCTTGATATGAGTATAAATTATCTACAAATTCAAATTGTAAAGCTCCTTGATGCACGAGCTTAAAACTGCATATCACAAATCAAGTTTTGTTCCCCTTGAACTACGTTATGACTTGATCTTTTTTTAGGTACGTAGGCAACTTAGAAAAACTCTAAGTACAGTCATTATTCAATTAACTTAACGAGTCATTGAAGTGCAAAAAAAGGGGTTGCTGAAATCAGGAACATTCATCATTTTTCAGCCGAATTAATTAATTTGGTTTGGGTTACAAAAAAAAAAAAAGGAGAGTTGGGGCATTCACTCAGCAAATGTGCCAGTCCAGTACAAGAATTTGGAGAGGGTTCGCTATCCAGCAAATTAAAAGATTGTTAATTGGAATATTATGCAAATGAAAGCCCAACCAAGTTTTAAAATGGTTGCCCATTTGATCACAATTAAATTATGTATAATGTATTGGGCCATGCTTAGTTGATCCATATAAAAGGGACCCAAAACCTTTTGTCCCAGCACTCTACACTTCGTCTCCACAACAGGGAAGATGGTTTCCAGCAAATTTGATTTCTACAAATGAAAAGAGCGTCGAAGCTGCACCATACCTCTACACAAAAAACAAAATGCTGCTTCGCACAAACACAGGCCGTCGACGCAAACCTGACCCTAAGATGCTGCGATCCTTAAGCCTCCCGCTGTCGAGCGCCTGTGGCGAAATCCCACAGCCTCTGTTGTAGTTGTACGCAAAACCACCGACGTTGTAACTCGACACCTCCGTAAGCCGCGCAAATTCGCTCCTACGATGAAATTTTGTCCAGGCTTCGCCTCTGCCTTCACAGCTCCAAATACACCGCCGCCTAGTAGCTGCGTCCTGTCCCTTCGCACAAAACCAGCGATGAGCCACCACTCCATCCTAAGCAGCGTCGACGTTGCACCACGACGCTACTGCCGCTGCCTGAATCCATCTGCCATCACACGGCCGAATCGCCTATCATAAGTGCTGCGACAGTTCAGTTAATTCCTTCGCACAAGACTTGTTCGATGAAATGCCTGAGAGAAGCTGGTTGAAACTGACTCACAATTCAGTCCTAGAAATCGCGCCAGAAGACCGTTGACTGCGTGATGAACTTTGGGAAGAAACCATTGAGGAGAGACCACCGTATTCTTCTTCAAATTTCACCTGTGAAATTGATAAGAAATACGGTGCCGTTGAGGTGAGCCGTTCCTTTGAGATGAAATCGTTGTGGAGAGACCACTACATTCTTCTTCGAATTTCACATGTGAAATTGATAAGAAATACAGTGCCTTTGAGCCGTGCCATTGAGAAGTAGTCCGTTGAGATTGAGAAGTCTTTTGAAGAAGTCCTTGAGGAGCGACCTTTGAGAAGAATCGTTGTTGTGTGAATGAAAGAAAAACAATGCCCCCTTTTATAGATAATTTGGGTCGGATTTACAAGGAAAAAAAGTTGGTGATTGAAATTACATCCCACAATTGGGGAATTGATATTCCTTCTGGCGGAATTGGAAAGAAGGATTCCTTGAAAAATAATTTTAGGCCAAGAAAGCAAATGGAGCATGCCTGCACAATTAGGCCCAAGCAAAAAAAAGTGTTGGCCCAAGAAAGCAAAAGCAGCAAGCCTTCACATTTGGGTAAAAAGAAAAAATCTCGAGACATATTATCTAAGAAGGTTTCGCGGGCTTCAACCTGTATTGGGCTTAGAAAATTTATCAAGCCAAGCAAAAGTGGGCTCAAGTCAATTAATAAAGATGATTGAACTTTAAAGTCCAACAAGTTCCGTGCTCCATTCACTTCAAGACATAAATCGTCCGTGAATAAAGCACGAGGGGGCATTTGTAAGCACATTAAATTTGCGCTCAGTCAAATGGCGACACGTGGACAAATATATATTGAATCGAATTAATTTACTATTTAAAATTTGGGAATTTAATTAAATTCATTCTCGAATTAAATAGTTAAATTAGTGATATTTAATATACACGATACAAGTCGATCAAATAATACGAGTATCGAAATACTCGTAGTTGGTAAGAATAAATTTGACTTACCATATATGGAGGAAATCAAATCACGTATCTTCAAAAAAGGAAGATAATTAAATTAAAATCAATCAAGCCAATCAAATCGGCATCAGCCAGTAAGAAGGCGCCACGTGGCACGGTAAAGAGGGAAAGTCTTCACTCCCCCACCCTATAAATAGGGTCCTCCCCTCATTCATTTGAGAACACACAACACGAGAAGCTTCAAGACTCTAAAGTTCTCTGTAGAGATTTAGAGTGTTCTTCAGCATTCAGAGGAGCTTCAAAGTCGTTCTTCGTGCAAAGCGGCCAAAAGCAGTGTTCGATTCGAGATCAAGGTGCTAAGCCCCTCAATCCGGCGTTTCTTCAGGGAATTTCTTCGTGGACCATCAACGATCTTCAAAGGCGTTCTTCGTGCAAAGCGGCCAAAAGCAGCGTTCGATACGAGATCAAGGTGCTAAGCCCCTCAATTCGACGTTTCTTCAAGTCAAGTTCAAAGGCGTTCTTCATCGCATCCGAAGACGTTCGTCCAAAAGCTCCCCAAATCAGCGTTTAATCCAAAAAAAGACGTCAAGTCCTTGGATAAACGTTACAAATCTTCAAACTCAATCGTGGTTAAGATCAAAGCGAGGATCACGCCACAAAATCTTCCAAGACAAAGTCAAAATCGAAGAGAAGAATCAGAGGAATATCGGCATCAGCCAGTAAGAAGGCGCCACGTGGCACGGTAAAGAGGGAAAGTCTTCACTCCCTCACCCTATAAATAGGGTCCTCCCCTCATTCATTTGAGAACACACAACACGAGAAGCTTCAAGACTCTAAAGTTCTCTGTAGAGATTTAGAGTGTTCTTCAGCATTCAGAGGAGCTTCAAAGTCGTTCTTCGTGCAAAGCGGCCAAAAGCAGTGTTCGATTCGAGATCAAGGTGCTAAGCCCCTCAATCCGGCGTTTCTTCAGGGAATTTCTTCGTGGACCATCAACGATCTTCAAAGGCGTTCTTCGTGCAAAGCGGCCAAAAGCAGCGTTCGATACGAGATCAAGGTGCTAAGCCCCTCAATTCGACGTTTCTTCAAGTCAAGTTCAAAGGCGTTCTTCATCGCATCCGAAGACGTTCGTCCAAAAGCTCCCCAAATCAGCGTTTAATCCAAAAAAAGACGTCAAGTCCTTGGATAAACGTTACAAATCTTCAAACTCAATCGTGGTTAAGATCAAAGCGAGGATCACGCCACAAAATCTTCCAAGACAAAGTCAAAATCGAAGAGAAGAATCAGAGGAATATTAAATAGAGATTGTAACCCCTAAAATTTATCAGTTTATTCCGACAAGAAATAAAATTGTATTTCAAATTCGTGTTATTATATTAATTTCACGAAATTTGTTGTTACAGAAATACAAAAGGTAAAACAGGAGAAATTTATCGTAGTACTTTATTTTTTTTATTAACTAAATACGGCTCCTACTAAGTCATTTCTTCTTAAAAGAAATTCATTCTTTCTCAATGAACATTCAATTTTTTTTACAGTTTACTTTTTTTGTACTATTCATGAATTGCTTTTACCCATGACAATAAGAGTATAAAATTTGATTTACTTATTATTAATGGTCATTGGTCAGTGCTATTATGAAACTCAAAGTTATGCTTCTTGAAAAAAAAAAAAAAAAAACTTGATTTATATTACGAAGCATGAGTAATTAGTAACGAAATTGCATTTCTAAATGAAGCAAACATGGAGTTTCACGTCTAAATTGCAAATTGATTGTATGATCACATCTGCTATATATTTTAAAAAAATTATGTAAACAAGAATCTTACTTTTTAAAATATTTTTCTCTACTGCATTGAAAGGTATATTCGAAATATGTAAACAAGAATCTTACTTTTTAAAATATTTTTAATGCTATAGCATAGCATTTACAAGTAATTATGTTTAAAATTTGACAAAGTAATGCATGCCGTCGTGATTTATTTTTTTACTCCCTAATGTGATCTATCTTATCTTTTAGGATATATGAAAATTGAACTTCTTATCCTAACATCTTCCCTTATAACTATTTCGGAATCTTTTGACTTCTTCAAAAGCGTGTATTCTTAAATTCTATAATTTTAAATTTTAAAAAAATATTTATTTTTTGTTTCCTTTTCTCTCCTCACCCATCTCTTATAATTCAACTGTTATTTTTAAATTTTAATAGCTCATCAATTCTACAATTTATATAAAAAGATCATATTAATTTTTTACAAGTGGATCTTACACAAGTACAATACTAATTCTAGAACGGGTTTGACTATTTACGTCTCCATTTCAGTTGAGAACACACCCCGATCGATGCACCCCCAACACCTCCCCTCCCCCCCCCCCCAAATAAAAATGTCTAAAATAGATGTACTCCTCGAATTGTCCTAAATACAATTTTATTTATAAAATACATATACAAACCACCCCCCAAAACCCTAAATACCCTGACTCATCTCTCATTTCTTCTTCCCTCTCACAACCGTCGCCATCGTCGCCAGCCTCCTTCCCTTCTTCTTTCCCCACTTCTCTCTTTTTTTTCTAATTTCTTTCCCCCACGGCAGTCGCCCCACCCCACCCGCTGTCCGCCCTCTCCCTTCCCCTTTCTCCAGTTTTTTTTCTAGTTTCTTCCCCCCACCGAGTGATCAAGCCCGTCGCCCCCTCCCTTTCCCACGATTTACTGGTGCGGCCCCTCCTTCGATTTTTGGCATTTTTTTTGTTCAACCCACCGTCGTCGCTCCCGATCGATTGACCTCGCCGCCGCCCGGTCCAAGATGCCGACCACCCCACCTCACCCCTATTCGAACGCGCGCCGCTTGGTAAAGATGTCAGCCATGTTTTTTTTTTTGTTAGGGTTTTCTACATATTTTTTTGCAGAAACCCTGTTTTTTATATTTTCGACAATTTAATGTCGACCATATACACATTTTTCGACAAATTGTTCTCGACAATTGTGTATATGGTCGACATTAAATTGTCGATTTTTTTTTAAAAGGACAATTTTAGATTGACCATATACACTAGCTACGGCTGTTGCTGCAGAAAATAGGTTTAGGGTTTAAAGGTTGAATAAGGGGTGTAGTTAGTAGTGAGGGTTCATTTAGTAGTGTAATATTACTTTAAGGATATTTTGGGGTTCTCCACTATTATAAAATTAATAAATTGATGGGGAAAGTGAATCCAACACAAATGGAGGTGTCAAATGAGATTCACATCTGAAATACATCCGGCCCATGTTTAATTATAAAGGGCTTTTTTTAGTCCACAGAATGTGTCGAGGCCCAAAATAAATTGTAAGCCTATGGCCCTACAAAACCGGCGTATATGATCAATAGTATTTGATTTTTTTTATTTTTTTTTTGATTATTTAAAAAAATAAAATTGGAACCTTTTATGGTTTCATCTCTAATCATTTTGGATTATAATAACTCGTGTTTGTAAATAAAAATACAACAACCGATTAAACCTTGATTTGAGGGTATGTGATCATCTGCATTACTTTGTGTTTCATTTACTAGTTTAATGACACGTATCATACCAAAATAATCAACGTCTCATGGTAGGAAGGGCAATACATATTAAAGATCTAATAAAGTGGAACACAAAAAGTGAAATGAAGGAATAGACCTATTGAGATCTATTAGATGATATGTAATTTCATTTTATTTATTCATCTTGTATTTCAAAATAATCAACACGCGCCACATGTATAAAATAACTCCAAATCCGAGATAAAACATCAATTGAAATACAGGCATACACAGATACACTCTCTGAATACTTGCAGAAAGAGATTGAAAGTAGAACGAATGCTTGCAGATAATGTATACTCCCTCCGTCCTAAAAACCTTTTATATTTACTGTTCACCCATTTTTTTAAAAATATTATAATAATTAGAATTTTGAAAAATAATTTTATAAATAAATAAATAAGTGTGAACCTTAAAAACAATGATATTAAATGTAATATTGTGGATATCGTAACGGTGAAATTTCTAAAGGTCCAGATTTTTTTTAGAACGAGGAAGTAATATAATTCTACGGAATATTGTTCTTTTATAGCACCACAATCTTTTTCTTTCTTTCCATTTTTTAGTTTTTTAAACTCATTTCGTGTTTTATATTCTAATAATTCAAGATTCGGATATGGCATAAAGATTACGGATCAACAAGTTGGGCCAAAAGATAATTTGGCACTTGGATATTCGTTCTATGTCTTTTTGGATCCACCTTGCAATGTATTTTGATTTTCGTATTCATGTATTAAAACGGGTTTTGAATTTTAATATTCTACACCAATTTTACTTGGGGATTTAAAAATCAATTTAAAAAAATCATCACTATTAAACTTGATTTGACATAAAGTTCAATCCTCCCCTCCTTAAAACCATTACACATTATTAATCATCAAGATTTAAAAAATTCAGCAATTCAAAATCGAGTTTTCAAAACATCCAAAACATAACATCTCTTTCTGTAACTGATATTGTGTAGTGGGAGGCTTTGTTACTTCTCATACGAGGACCTTCGCCCTTTCTATTTTTAATAGCAAAAGAAAAAATCATTCAAAATTCAAGATAAACATCAATAGGTTAATAACAACAGTTTCATCAAATCTCGCTAAAAGAGAACTCAACGATAGCATCCCATTATCCAGTAATAAAACCATATCAAGCAAGCATTAACATAAAAATGTTTAATCAAACCATATCAAACCAGCATTAACATAAAAATGTTTAATCAAACCAGCATTAACATAAAAATGTTCTTTATACTCACTTCAAATTTGTATGTACATTATGAAAACTTGCATTTTGAATTACTCACTTATAATATTTACAATATTTACAATATTTATGAATTTAATAATTTTAAACCAAACATTTCAATCAGTTTGCACTCATTTTAATTAAACCAAAATTTAATCTATTTCAGTATATACTATAAACATGATTTTAATTAAACTGTTGACAAATGTTCTCTATATTATTCTACAAACTTCTAGGACTACAAATTTCATCTCTAATGTTTTTTCTAAACAAAAAATAATTTTGTATACTCTATAATATTTCATCATTTGAGGTTATTTTCTTAATTTCAATTTCACCTCATGCACAAGTACGAAAACATTATTAGACAAGGACTCACATACCATTGATATAATTTTGGATATAAGAGTCCAACGCTCTCATATTATCTATAAAACATCCTTATAAACTAACATATTACAATCATACACAAATGACAAAATATTCTCTTATTAAATCTGATAGTTGGTCTCCTGTGCGTAGTGTGCACCGTGCACACTAATGCACATGTGAGTCAATATATAACATTTAAAACGTATTTTTTAAGGCGTGGTCTAAAATACACTCGAGTGCATGCTATGCACTTGAGTTGACCAAGTCTTTTTTTTTTCTTTTTTTTGCCTTTTTTTTTCCTGTTATTTTTCCCTTTTTTCGCTATTTGTTTTTCTTAATCCGCTTTTTTTAAGCTTGTTTGTTTTTTATTTTGTAAAAAAAATATGTTTTCCTTTATTTTTTGCGTTTTTTTTCAGTTAATAAAAAAATGGGTGTATTTTTTTGCTGTATTTTTTTTTAAGTCAGTATAATTAAAAAATAAAACATAATATTTCTAAACGTGCAAGTCAATATAACTGAAAAGTGTAACACAATATTAATAAAAAGTATAAGTCAATATAATGAAAAGTGCAACACAATATTACTAAAAAGTGTAAATAAACGTGCAAGTTAATATAACTGAAAAGTGTAACACAATATTAATAAAAAGTATAAGTCAATATAATCGAAAAGTGCAACACAGTATTACTAAAAATTGTAAATCAATATAACTGAAAAGTGCAACACAATATTATTAAAAAAGTGTATGTGAGTATAACTGAAAAGTGCAACACAATATTATAAAAAAGTGTAAGTTAGTATAACTGAAAAGTGTAATAGAATATTACTAAAAAGTTAGGTGCTAAAATTAAATTAAAAAAAGTGGAAAAGATGTTGAGGGTGGGAATTGAACCCGAAAAGTGCAACACAATATTATAAAAAAGTTAAAAAAAGTGGAAAAGATGTTGCTGAAAAGTGCAACACAATATTATTAAAAAAGTGTATGTGAGTATAACTGAAAAGTGCAACACAATATTATAAAAAAATGTAAGTTAGTATAACTTAAAAGTGTAATAGAATATTACTAAAAAAATAGGTGCTAAAATTAAATTAAAAAAAGTGGAAAAGATGTTGAGGGTGGGAATTGAACCCGAAAAGTGCAACACAATATTATAAAAAAGTTAAAAAAAACACAATATTATAAAAAAGTTAAAAAAAGTGGAAAAGATGTTGAGAGTGGGAATTGGACCAGAGTTTTTGCGATAATTTAGTCATATAATGACCATTGGACCACAACCCAAGTTTAGTTATATTGTTGTTCTTATTAATTAATAAATGATTACTGAACTCGAGTGCACGACATGCACTCGAGTTCACAGCAGACTTACCCATTTTTTAATAAACTCGAGTGCACGACATGCACTCGAGTTCACAGCAGACTTACCCATTTTTTAATAAGGTACAATTGTCCTAGCGGTTGTTTCAGGTGTGAAATATTCATAAGGTCATCTGTTCAAATTCCTTAGATATTTTTTTAATATTACAATTTTTAATTTTTTTGTTATCACCTTATAATAATTTTTTCAATAACAAAAATCACCACTTTTCAAAAATAAATCATAATAAAATTTTGCACTTTTCATTTTACAATTTTTAATTTTTTTAATACCACCATATAATAATAAATTTACCACTTTCCATTTTCCTTTTTTTTTTTTTTTTTTTTTTTTTTGTTATCACCTTATAATAATTTTTTCAATAATAAATTATCATTTTTAATAACTAAAATCACCACTTTTCAATAATAAATCATACTCTCTCCATCCCACAAAGATAGTCACATTTGACTTTACACACAAATTATGAAAAATCAATAAATGTAGTCAAATTTCGCTAATGTGTCAATTTTGCTCTTAGAATCTCAAATCTGCTAAGCATTAATTACTCTTATTAATTAGGGGTAAAATTGACAATAAAACATTTAATACTAAAGTAAAAGAGGAAATGCGGCTATAATTTGTGACATCCAAAAAAGAAATACGTAGCTATCTTTGTGGGACGGAGGGAGTAATAAATTTACCATTTTTCATTTTTTCCAATAACAACAATTACCAATTTTCAATAATAAATTTACCACTTTTCAACAATAAATTAACCACTTTTTTAATAATAAATCATAATACATTTACCACTTTTCATTTTTTCCAATTAACAAGAATTACCACTTTTCAATAACAAAAATCACCACTTTTCAATAATAAATTTACCGAAAAGCAAAGTGTGAAAATTATTGGGGAACAGAAGGAGTATATATATATATATATATATATATATATATATTATCGATAATATTATAAAATTAAAACTATTAAATTTATTAAAAAAAATCATAAATAACAAATGACAAATGGCATTATTTAGTACAAGGTTTAGACCAAGCCTTGTATATGATCGCTGCATAGTAGTAACATTTTAATTATTTTTTTTATTTCCCATGTCACATAGTGTAACATTTAACAAAAAAAAAAAAAAAACTAAATTTTAAATAACAAATGACAAGTGACATGAGCAAGCCTTGGAGGCTTCCCACGTGCAGAGTAATAACATTTTGAATTATTGTGTTTCTCATTTCTTGTATATGGTTGGTAGGGCGTGGCGCACTGCCGAAAAACATAACCTAACATTTAATAAAAAAAAATGAATCAACAATTAAAAAAAAACTAAATTAATAAATAAATAAATAAAAAGTGAGAACTGTTATTACTATCAATGTCTCCGTCTCAACTCATATTGACATTTCAGTCTCAACTCTTCTTCTTTCTCTTTCTTTCCTAACATTTATCCATATTCTCATACTAAGACCCTATATTTGGCAAACACTTTCCATAGCCGGCACCAGCCTCCCAGGAACCGAAATCCGATTCAACCACCATAAGAACCATCAATACACGCGCTAGAGTTTGAGCTGATACAAGCTCGGCTCCAAAACGCCGTTACCCACCATCATTGAGAACTTCAACGAGATCTTCTTCCCTTCGATTGAAGATCTTGATCTCCCTTCGAAAGAAAGCTATATCAAAGGCTTGAAAACTATGACTCGAGACACTGATGAAGCTGAGATGACACACGTATGCTGAACAGGGCCGTATAGCCGATTCCCATGGCTATGAAGTCGGTTTAGGGAAGGTGGCCCTTAAGCGAGCTCAGGCGCATCAACGGCGCGGGTGCCCTGAACAGCAACAGTAGCCGTTTCTGGCGATGAAGGTGGAGGTGGATCAGTTGATTATATCGATTTTGGATAACCCTGGCGTGAGCCGCGTGATGCAGGAAGCCGGGTTTTACAGCCCAGCGGTGAAATCCTCGATCGAGCTTTTGGTGAATCTCCAACGACCTCTGGTTGAGTGGGGCAAGATTGGGGATTTGAGGGGAGAGGATGTGTTTAAAATTATGAGGAGGAGCGCGAGAAGGGATCCGAGTTTGGTGGGCAATTCAGAAGCCGCTAGTGAGATTAAGCGACGGTTGAAGCGGATAAGTAAAAATGACTTTAAAGATATGACTCTGAAAAACGTGACCATTATTTCAACAGAAAAAAGGGTTACTTTGGATAGAGTCAAGGAATTGAGCGAGACAATCGAGAGCAGAAGTGTTTGTAAAAGAATTATTCTAGATTTGGGTATTTTGGAGTGCCTTACGGAGCAACAAGGACAAGAGGAGCCAGTTGTGACCGAAATATCCAAGTTACTGGCAACCTTAAGGAGAGAGAGGGTAACGAAGAAAATAAGGTTTGGATGATTGAGAGTGCTATTTATGACATTTATAATGAGGTTAATATGAGAAATCTGTCCGTGGCTTCCTCATCTGATGTAGATTATTCAGAAATCAAAGTTAGAGTATGGAAAAATAACTAAGTAAATTATATATTTTTAGTAAATGAAGGGTCAAATTTATCGAAATATACAATATTTAAAAAAAAAAAATGAAGGGAGTAGTTAAGAGAAGATATACTTGTGATCTTGAATAGGATTGAGTTGCAACCACTGTGTCTTTGATTGATCAAAGGTATTCAATGGATTATGTCTCACAAGTGTATCCAATGGCAGTAGTACTGTTTAAAAAAATATGTATAAATAGTCGACAAGAATAAGAATGAAAAGGAAAACATGAATAAGTGAAATATATACTACAGTACCTGTGGGTGAGGGAAAAGTCTCATATAAACCTCATAAATCATAAATAGCACTCCCAATCATTCAAACATTATCTTCCTCTCGTTACCTTCTCTTCTCAATGTTGCCAGTACCTTGGATATTTCCAAAACAACTGGCTCCCCTTGTCCTTGTTGCTCCGTAAATCACTCCAAATTACCCAAATCTAGAATAATCCTTTCACACACACTTCTGCTCTCGATTGTCTCGCTCAATTCTTCTACTCTATCCAAAGTAACCCCTTTATCTTCTGTTGAAATAATGGTCACGTTCTTCAGAGTCATATCTTTAAAGTCATTTTTAGTTATCCGCCTCAACCGTCGCTTAATCTCACTAGCGGCTTCTGAATTGCCCACCAAACTCGGATCCCTTCTCGTCTTCCTCCTCATAATTTTAAACATTCTGTTCACATCCTCTCCCCCAGATCCCCAATCCTGCCATACTCAACCCAAGGTCGTTGGTGATTCACCAAATGCTCAATCGACGATTTCACTGCTGGGCCGTGAAACCCGACTTCCTTCATCATGCTGGCGTGAGCCAGGGTCATCCAAAATCGATATAATCAACTGATCCACCTCCACCTTCATCGCCAGAAGCTGCTGTTGTTGCTGTTCAGGGGGCACCTGCGCCGCCGTGCCTGAGCTCGCTTAAGGGCCGCCTTCCCTAAGCCGACTTCACAGCCATGGGAATCAATGTCTTGAGTCCATAGTTTTCAAGTCTGTTGATTAGTTCGCAGGGAGATCAAGAGTCTTCGTTCGAAGGGAGATCAAGTAATCAAGAAGGAAATTTCGCTGAAAGTTCTCGATGATGGTGTTTGTGTGTAACAACGTGTCACTAGAGTAGAAAATAATGTGATAGAGGTTAGAAAACTTGTGGCATGATCGAGAGTGTCTTGAAAAATGGATTAAAAGGATTTTGGAGCCGAGCTTATGGATTGATGGTTCGTATGGTGGTTGAATCGATTCCGGCGCCCAAAGGAGTTTGCCACGAAGGAAAGAAAGAAAAAGAGTTGAGACGAAGATGTTAATAGAAATGTTGAGACTGAGATTTTGATTGTAATAATTTTTTCTTTTTAAAATTTTAGGCTATGTTTATCAGCAGTGACCATATACGTGGAAGCCTCTCCAAGGCTTGCTCATGTCATTGTCATTTGTTATTTAAGATTTAGATTATTTTTTAATCGATTTTTTTTTATTTTTTTGTGTTAAATGTTAGGGTATTTGAAAAATGAGAAATAATAAAAAATTAGAATGTTATTAATTTTCGCGACCCGTGATCATATACGACAAATGTGGACTTGTCCCACCACTTGTCATTTGTTATTTAAGATTCTTTTAATAAATTTTATAATTTTAATTTTATAATATTATTGATAATATATACTCCATCTGTCTCAACTTCATATTCCTTTAGAAATTCTATCCCTGCCATATCTAAAATATTATATTTAATGTTACATAAATTCACAGTCAACTCACTTATTTAAGTTTTTATAAAATTTTATCTCAAAATTTTATTTATTATAATATTTTAAAAAAAGAGATGAACAATAAATAAGAAAGTTAAGTTGGAATGGAGGGAGTATATAATAGTTTAAGACCTGCTAATTTTGCGGGAATGAAAAAAAATTATATTATTATTTAATAACGTCCCACAATAATTTTCACACTTTACTTTTTTCTCGACACCTCCCATAATAACTTTCACACCCTTATGAACCAAATTACCCTTAAAACTCCACTCATTATTACACTTTCTTAATATATCTATGAAAGTTATTTTGGGACGGGGGGAGTAAGATTTTATATAATTTATTATTTTAAAATATATTTGATGATAATTAATGTATTTGATAATTCATGTAATCTTCAACAATACTGACAACATAGATTTTATATAATTTATTATTTTAAAATATATTTGATGATAATTAATGTATTTGATAATTAATGTAATCTTCAAAAATACTGACAACAAAAGACACTCTGACATAAGTTCAGATTGAATAAGATGTTTTGTCATTTGTGTATGATTGTAATATGTTAGTTTGTAGGGATGTTTTATAGATAATATGAGAGTGTTGAACTCTTATATCAAAATTATATCAATTGTATGTGAGTCCTTGTCTAATAATGTTTTCGTACTTGTGCATGAGGTGAAATTTAAATTAAGAGAATAACCTCAGGTGATGAAATATTATTGAGTGTGCACCAAATTAAAATTGGGCACACGTTTTTTTTTTTTGTAACTACTTTCTTTTTCCTCTTCTTTTCTTCTTCTCCTTTCTTTCTCTCTCTCTGTCCCGTTTTTTTTTTTACGGATTTCTTCTCTCTCTCTCTCTCTTTTCTTCTTCTCCTTTCTCTCTCCTGGCTTCCTTTTCTCTCTCTCTCTTTTCTTCTTCTCCTTTCTATCTCCTGACTTTCTTTTCTCTTTCTTTTCTTTTCTTCTCCTCCTCCTTCTCCTTTCTCTCTCCTGGCTTTCTTTTCTCTCTTTTCTCCTTCTCCTTTCTTTCTCTCTCCCACATCTGTTAAAAAAAAAAAAAGCTTTATTTTTCCACTTCTTTCTTCTTCCTCTGTAATCACATCTTCTTTCTTTGAATTAATTTGTGATTTCATATATTAGATTTGCTTGATAGAATTCGGTGATGAAAGTTGCAGAAGTTGAGAAGGACGCCATTAATGGAGTGTTGGAGTATATAACAAGTGTATGGGGGGAATACACTTGTATTCAAATTATCTTTCTAACTTGATCAAACCAGAGCTCAGCAAGGTTGTCTTGGACAACTCTGCTGAAGAAGATTAACTCTTCTAAGATAATCAGACTACTAAGTACTATTGAGTACTTAGTTGAATAACTATCTAGGAGAGTTATATGTGCGGAATAGTGGTTGGCCCTTTTAGTTTAAACTCCTTTAGATTCTGAAATCACTTGGTCAATTCAATACAGTCCAGTTTCAGGAAACTTGTCCAAATCAGTTTTGCACAGTCTTTGAATGTTTATCCTTTGAAAGATCAGTTTTGTGTGCAGTGTTGAGTGTATGAAAGTACTTGTAAGTAAATCAACACAAGAGTTTATAGTGGTTCAGAGACTCAAGCTCCTACATCCACTTTCCCTGATTTAACAGAATAATTCCTTCACTCTTGGAATTAACTTGTTTTATAGTGCCAAGGTGCACTTGATCAAGAACACCACTCTTGGTGAATTGATCCCTAGGATGTCTAGAGTCCTAGTACCCTCTTCTCAACTCAGAACTGAACTGTTCTTCTCTCAACAGTCAGCTCCTACCACTTCTACTACTACAACCTTCTCACTTTCACTCTTGAAAGATATGAGGATTGAAGTAAGGTTCCAACTAATGAGATATCCTTTACAATGAAGATCAGTGTATAAGAATAGGATATCTCTCTAAGCTTGTGTACGGATATACAATGTAGTACAGCTTAGATGAAGTGTTTGAAGACTAAGATAGTCTTTGAAAGCTTTGAAAGCACTCTAGCTTGTAAGAACTTAAGGTTGGATGTGCTTGGTTGAGGTTGAAGTTGGATGCTAGTTGGATGCTTTCAAATGGTCTTCACACTTCTGTATTTATAGACAAATGAAGGATTTGCCCGTTGGAGAGGCAGCCTCCAATGTCCATAAATGTCTTCTTTTAGTTCTTCAACTTTGAAGACAGAATCTTGATAGTGACATGTCCTTATTTGGGAAATAAACGGCTGTAAGAGCTTTGTCTTCATTCTGCAGCACTCTTTCCAATATGTGACATTCAGATTCTCTTGTAAGAATATGGACATGTCTTATGAAGGTTGTTCCATTGATAGGACAACTTTCCTCATCATTTGGACAACTCTCCTTATCACTATCAGCAGTCTTGCTTATCAGCAAGGTTGGCTTGCTCTTCTTCAGATGACTTGGCTCATACCCTTTGCTTCACTTCAAGGTGATCTTAGCATGTTGATTTGCAATTCTTTAGGGTGTGTTTGTCTTCAGCATAGTTGACCTCAACTTTCAGAGCACTTGATCTTGACTTCTTGTACTGAGACAACTCCTCTGGACAACTCTCCTGATCAGTATAGTTAGTGTCAAAAGACTTAGTGTTGTATCCAGAGTTTGAGCCTTGAGGGGGCTTGATTCGAATGAACTTCTAAGCATGTGTTCCCCCTCAATTTGTGCATCTAATCATCTAAGAGCTACCTAACATATTAGCTCCTCATCTAGCCTTTATACTATATGTTCTAACATTTCTAGAACATATTCAATCATGACTTAGGCATGTCTCAGGGGGTTTTGGTATTCAATCAAAATATAACTCATTTTATTCCCAACAATTTCCCCCTTTTTGATGATGCCAAAACCTATACAGCTTGTGCAAAAGTGACTTAGCTACACCTATTACATTAATCTTCAGAAGACATGACTAAGGTCAGTTATCCTGAAAAGCAATGTGTTAGTGTATTCACCATTCATGTTGCACATAGGTTTCATAGATAGGCATAGAGAGATGAGTGTTTCTTGATTCAAAATAAGTTCAACTATCATTCATTCAAAAATCATTACAAGCATGTTGATAGTTGAATTTAACATATCAGAGCATGAATCATCAACACTAAATACATCAGAGTATTTCATTCTAACAGTTCAACACATATACAAGATTTTTCAGTATCAGAGCATAAACTTGTATCAGAGCACCAATCTTGTATCAGAACAAATACTAACACTTCAAGACATATACAAGATTTTCAACATCAGAGCACAGAGCTTGTATCAGAGCAATCCATATCAAATCAGAGCAAACAGGTTAGCACACAACATCAGCAATCTTGACCATATTTCAGCATAGTTGATCAATCAAGAAAGGTCAGAAGACTTAGCCATTTCAAAGATCATCCTCAGGAGGTGGCAGCATTCCATATTGTGCCCACACTCTTCTTTTTAATGCCATGGCTTCTTGGTTGGTTCCCTTAGGTCCAAGAACCATCTTGTTTAGCTTAAGGATCTCAGTGAATTCTCTCAGAATTCTTGCTTGGTCAATCCATCCTTCAAGCTTTGGAGGCATGTATATGATTGGCTTGGGAGCTGTGAGTTCAATTCTTGCAATATCAGCAGCTGCAAGCAATTGTTGATAGAGTTCTTTGTAGTATTCTATCATGAACTCAGCAAAAGTGGAGTTGGCATCTCTTCCATTCCATCTGTCAATGACATATTGATCATAGACATACTCCCTTTTGGCTTCCTCCCATAAGTCATTCATCTGAACTGGTACCCATTTATCCAAGTGAGGATATTTGGTGTCCATTGGGATCAATAGCTGTGGCTTCATCTTGTTGTAAGTTGCTCTCTTCCTTCTTGGCTTCTGGAAGTCTGTTCTTCTCTTATCTCTTGCTCTGTTGGCCTCTTCCATCAAGTCCATTTTCTCTTGGGCTCTCATCATAGCCAGTTTCTGTTGTGTTTCAGGGTCTTTGCCATACCCTTCATGAAACAGCTTTGATGGATCATTGAGTACCACAATCTTCGTCTTCTTTGGTCCAGGTCCAAAGCCTTCTTCATATAATTCCTCAACATCTTCAGAGGCTTTGGTACTTTCAGTGGACTTAGTCTCAGTAGACTTGTCTTTTTCAGCAATCTTGGATATTTCAGCATTCTTGGGCTCTTCAGCAGTTTTGGCCTTCTTTGAGATAGGCTCATCATCAACAACTCTGAATTCAGGTGGAAGATCAAGGCTATTGGGAAAGTCAGTGAATTTCTCAACTTGTCTCTTCTTTCCTTGGGCCTTCTTGATCTTTCCTCTAGTTTGGACACCTTCAGCATCCTTGTCCAAACCAGATACCTCACCACCTGGTCTTTGTTGTAACCTCACTCTTTCCTCTTGAGCTGAGAGGCCATAGAGTTCTTCAATGCAAGTGCTAACTGCTCCTCTTCATCCAATTCTTCCAAGTTCAGTATTGCTGGCTCTTTTCCCTTTCCTTCAGGGGCTTTGTCCTTACCCTTAACTGGGCTTCCAATCACTAAGACACCTTTTGCCCTTGCTTTTTCCCTTTCCCCCTTTTTGGCAGCATCAAAACATTGGGGTTTTAGCTCACTCATTGTTGTGGCCATTAGGGATTGTGCCTGATTTAGGGATTTCATTTCTTCCAACAAATATACATTTTCATCATGTATATTCTGCATCCTGTCACTGCTCAAGCTAAGAAAAGCTAGAACAGGCTTCATTTTCTGTTGGACAACCTCCTCCATGGTTGATTTAAGAGATGCATCCAATTGGTCTTTGAGAAGCTCAGTGAGGTTGGCCACTGCACCTTCAGCAATGTTGGCCAATACCTCTTGGGAAAACTTTTCTGAGGCTGCTTTCACCATAGCTAGCCTTTGCTCTTCAGCTCTTTGTCTTTGCAGTGCAGTCTTTCTTCCAAGAGCTCTCTTTACTACTGACCTTAATGTCTTCACATTCCTATTGTGGTTGATTCTTAGCAAAGATTGCTCTTTCTTAACCTCCTTTGAAACTGACCTCATGGTGTTTTTGGCTTTGATAACTTCAGTGGAGATGGTTTGCAAACCAGTCTCAACTCCACTGATCCTTGCCTCCAAGGTAGGTAACACCACATCCTCTGAGCCAGTTAGCCTCATTTCCACAGATGCCAAAGTTCTTCCATGCTCATCCAAGGCTCCAGAAGTTTCTGCATGAGCTGATTGTACCTGGTGAGCCAAGGAATCCAACTTCTCTGATTGCATCCCAAGCAAGGCTTGTGCTGATCCACTATCAACTTGGATGGGTGCATCTGTTAAGAGTTCATCTGCAAAGATTTGATCAAAGGTTATACCTGCAATATCAGACAAATCAAAAGCATCAGTAAAAACACACTTGTCTCCCTCCAATTCTTTTTCATAAGACTCTGATACATCAGCAGTCTTCTTCTCATTTTCAACTATTTCTTTTCTCCCTTCAATAATGATTTCCTCACTTAAAGGAACAGGCCTCCTCTCATCAAGGGATTCTTGAAGTTCAGATTTGACTTCAAGAATAGCCTGCCCTTCCTCACTTATATCACCCTCATTTGGTGGTACACTCACTATTCTAGTGATCACAACCTCTCTTTCATCCATAACTCCCTTTGATTTTTCAATTCTACTTTCCTTTTCAACTCCTTCTCCTAAACCTGCAGCATCTCTACCTTCTACAAGGTTCAAAGATGGCAGTTGTGGGGAGATCACAGTGCTCCTATCAGCAGCCACTGAGTCATCCTGAATGATTAAGGGCTGATCAGTGTCCAACTCATCTGACACTGAATAGGCCTTAACCAAACCAGCCTCTAAAACAGGAACCTCCACATCTTTAGGCTGTGCCTTGGGTTCAAAAGAACCTTCATTGGCAGATGTGTCATTGGTTGTGTTACCATCCTTGGTCAACACCTCTGAATTGACAGAGCCTTTCCTATGATAGGTCTTAGGAGGGTTGGAAAGTCTTTCAGATACAGAAGGCTTAGGGATATTAGCTTGAGGGGTTTCAGGAGGGTTGGGTTTTGAGGGGTTTGAGGGATCATTAGGGGAATCATCATCATTGGAGCTACTACCAGCTTTGCAAAGATTTCCTCATCAATGAGAAATCTTGTCTTTGAGACTCCAACAAAGTGTAGCAATCTGTTCTCCTCAACTTGCCACCAGTTTGCACCCTTATCTTGGATGACTTGTGATATCTCCATCATAGACTTATCTTTTACATCAACAAGCATCCTTAGGTCATGAAATGTCTTCTGAATTCTTGGAAATTCAGCAAGCTGTGGGTACAGACTATCCACAGTAGCCATGGCTCCTCCTCTGAGCATACTTTCATAAGTATACTCCTCCTCATCTCCACTTGAATGGGGACTTTGGGTTATAGGGGAGTTGGCTCTGGGTTCTCCTAAAGTGGCTTCAGGAAGGTTTAGTTCAGGAATGTTGGCTTCAGAAGAGTTGGGTGCAGAAAAAGGTGCTTCAGTTGCTTTAAAGAGCAATGGATCTGAAGGGGCTTTACTCAAGGGGGTTGGCTCAAAAAGTGCAGCTTCTAATTGCTTTGAGTAATTGAGCATAGATGAGTCAAGGGGAGAATGTAGTCTTGTCTCATCTACTGCTATATCTGCTAGCACATCTATCCCACTTCTTTGCACATTCCCTTCAGGAGAGTATCTCTTTGTAAGATTGATGGGGGTTATAGGTTGGTTGGTTGGGGTTATGTGGGTTTCAGGGGAGTTGGGCTCAGGGTTCTGAATTCCAGGGATGTTGGCCTCTATTGGTTGACCTTCAGGGACCTTGGATTCTGGAGTTCCAGAACCAGATGAGTTGGTCCTTGACTTTGACTTGGTCCTGCTTTCAGCTCTGCTCTCTCTAAGAGCAAGTTGTAGAGACCTTTCCTCTTGGAGCTCCAACACTTTGTCAGTAGGCTTGGCCCTTCTCTTGCTAGCCCTACTGCTCCCACTTCCTTCACCATCCTTTTCAGGGACAACCTCCCTGATCCTCTTATCACCCCTAGACTTTTGTCTAGTCTCATTGTACTTCTGCCTTAATTCTTCTGAATGATCAGAGGGCACTTGTACACCTTCTCTAGCAACTTCTTCAATCTCAGTTGAAGCATCTGAATTCTCTTCTGAGATGATCTGAGACATTTTCCTTGTCTTCACCACTCTTGCTTTTGTCCTCTTCTTCATTTTAGGTTTCTCCTCCACCTTTTCTTCAGCAGGTTTGGCCACTATCATCCTCCTTTGCTCAGTTTTCTTGCTGAGTTTTCTGAACAGAATCTTTTGAGCTGGGAGAGGCTTTGCAAAGGTTTGCATTTGGGAATAATGGGAAAATCTCTCAATCAACAAGCTTGCCCTGGTGCAATACTTGAGTTTCCCTTCTAGTACAACCTTGTTATGAGCTCTCACTTTAAACTTGGCCTTTTCCTTCATCATCTCAGAGATAATGAAGGTCCTCCAATCAAATTTGATACCCTTGTCACTGGCATCAATGACTGCAGCCATGATTCTGATTCTAGGATGACTGACCTGCTCCAAGCTCCCAGTGTTGCTCATGAGACTCTTAGTGATTACCTCAAATAGATTGAGAAATTTAGGCTTGAGAGTCTTCTTGTTTTGTGTTGGAGATAGAGGGCCTGGCACTAATAGCCATTCTTGTGCTATGTCATCTTCATGGCCAGCACCATAAGATTCTGGATTCCTTCCTTCTGAAGGCAATCCAAAAGCTCCTTCAAGATCTTCTGAAGAGAATTTCACTCTATGAAATCTCTCTTCTTCATCTTCTTCAGCAACATAGGACAATCTGGTGGAAATCTCACCATCTTCTGGTTTGCCTCTCCATTTGAGAAAGGCAAAGAACTCAGCCATGTAGTTGTCCAAACAAGAGCTTGGCCTTTCCTCCATGAATTTCTGAAGGCCTGCTCTTCTCAACCATCTCAGGGTTGGAGTGATTTCAGGATCTTCACTTGTAAATGATACTATTGGCTCAAAGTGAAGGTTGTTCTTGTTGCTCAAATAACCAAAATCAAGGTCAAGAGCCTTGTTGGAAAAATCTATGATCATCTCTGGTTTCACTTTGGGAGCCATTGAAAATTCCAGAGATGAATTTGAAAGAGTGTTGAGAGAGTTTGAAGAAAAGTGAGCTAGGGTTCGAATACTTGGGGAAGAAGTGTTTGTGGGGGATCTTAAGACTTGGGGATATTCTAAAAAGAATGTTTGTCAATGAGTTGGTGAGTTTTGTGTATTTTCAACGGTTGTCAAAAATGGAAACATACACTTGGACGGCCAGGATGACTTTCAGGGGAGTTGGCCGGTTTTGATCCAATGGTTAAAAACCAATGTAACAGTGTTTTGATGGTTTTATTCAAAACGTGGAAGGTATTTAATATTAGTTAATGGTTGGGGAGTTTTCGAGATAGATCATGGTTTGAAAAGGTGTAATGCAAACAAGAGTTAAATCTTGGCATTTAATGCATGGAAAGCGACCTTTTGGGTGGGGGACAAATTAAATCCCACAGAAATGATATCTGTAGTTGGGACAGGTATCAAGGTAGACAATGATTACCCAAAATAGGTGCTTATCAAAC
Organism: Galeopsis tetrahit; assembly: GCA_963675135.1. Taxonomy (NCBI): domain Eukaryota; kingdom Viridiplantae; phylum Streptophyta; class Magnoliopsida; order Lamiales; family Lamiaceae; genus Galeopsis; species Galeopsis tetrahit. The sequence goes on from OY776123.1 coordinate 77,342,042, forward strand.
CAAGAGAATAGGTTTGATAACTAGGACAACTTATCTGACCCTACAAGGACAAGTGTCCTGAAGAGATGTGGACAAGAGTCCTGAATGTCAATGGACAAGTGTCCTGAGTAATTATGATCATCTCTTCTGCACTTCAGTAGATTTGTCCAAGTTTACTGAATATTAATTCAGCTCTTTTACTCCCATTAACTTCAATGAGTTTTACTTGTCCAACTTCCCTGGATCAAGTAAACCCAACTCTGCTGATAGCTCCAGAAACCTTGCCTCTGCAAGTGGCTTAGTTAGTATATCAGCTTTTTGATGATCTGTGTGGATCTTGACCAACTTTATATCCTTCTTCTCCACATGATCTCTAATGAAGTGATGTTTGATGTCCACATGTTTGCATCTTGTATGCAAGACAGGATTTTGTGAAATAGCAATGGCACTATTGTTATCACAAAATATGGGCACTTCAGTAGAGTTGACTCTGTAATCTCTTAGTTGTTGTCTCAACCATAGGATTTGGGCACAACAACTTCCAGCAACAACATATTCAGCCTCAGTAGTGGAAGTAGCCACTGTGTTTTGCTTCTTGGAGAACCAAGATATGAGCTTGTTGCCTAAGAATTGACAAGTCCCTGAAGTGGACTTTCTGTCAATTCTGCATCCTCCATAATCAGCATCTGAGTAGCCAGTTAACTCAATGTTGTCATCAGCAGGATACCAAAGGCCTAGATTTTCAGTGCCTTTGAGATACCTCAAGATTCTCTTTGCAGCCTCAAGATGGCTTTTCTTAGGGTTTGCTTGAAACCTTGCACAAACTCCTACTGCAAAGGTGATGTCAGGTCTGCTGGCAGTGAGATAGAGGAGTGAACCAATTATTCCTCTATACTCAGTAGAGTTGGTTGGAATACCACTCTCATCAGGATCCATCTTCCAATTTGTGTTCATTGGGATCCTTACTGGCTTGCTAGTTGTACACCCAAACTTCTTGATCATTTCTCTGGTGTACTTAGCTTGGTTGATGAAGATTCCTTCTTTTGATTCCTTGACTTGAAGACCCAGAAAGAAGTTCATCAACCCCATCATGGACATCTCAAACTTGCTTTGCATTAGCTTGGAGAACTTCTCACATAGCTTCTCATTGGGGGATCCAAATATTATGTCATCCACATAAATTTGGACAAGCAAGATGTCCTCTCCTTCAGAGATTCTGAAAAGAGTTCTGTCCACAGTTCCCTTGGTGAATCCATGATCCAAGAGGAATTGTGACAGTGTATCATACCAAGCCCTAGGGGCTTGCTTGAGTCCATAAAGAGCTTTCTTGAGTCTGTAAACTTGATTTCCAACTTCAAAACCTGGTGGTTGCTCTACATAGACTTCTTCCTTCAAAACTCCATTCAGAAAGGCACTCTTGACATCCATTTGGTACACTTTGAACCTCTTGTGGGCTGCATAGGCTAGAAAGAGCCTAATTGCATCTAGCCTTGCCACAGGTGCAAATGTCTCATCATAGTCAATGCCTTCATGTTGGCAATAGCCTTTTGCCACAAGTCTTGCTTTGTTTCTGACAATCACATCATTTTCATTCTTCTTGTTCTTGAACACCCACTTTGTTCCAATAACATCTTGATGTGAAGGCCTATCCACCAGCTCCCATACTTCATTTCTGGTGAATTGATTCAGTTCTTCCTGCATGGCTGTGATCCAATTGGCATCTTGAAGTGCCTCCTCAATATTACTTGGTTCTTGTTCTGACAAGAAACAACGGAAAAGAGCACTTTCACCATGAAATCTTCTTGTTTTGACTCCAATACTTGGGTCACCAAGTATTTGATCAGTAGGATGGTCAGACAACCAAGTCCTTCTTTTTCTGATCTCTTCAGTAGAGTTGTCCTCTACTGAAGTTGAGTCAATTTGATCATAGAATTCAGGATAATTGAATGCAGGATCTAATTCAGGATCATAATCAGGGGTGTTGTCCTCAATGTCAGTGACATTGGTATTTTAAACATTTTGATTTTCCCCTTGATTATTTGACCCATTAACTACCTCAGCAGGAACTGCTTCTTCATTGGTAGTTGTTACCTGGATGTGAACTGGGATTGGATCATTCAGTTCACTATTTCCTTCAGTGGGATTTGCCTCAGGAGGGTTGTCTTCAGGATGGTTGTCCAACATAGAGTTTTCAGGTAGATTGGTTTGGACAACATCTATAAGCTCAGTGTCTTTGTCTTTTAGACTTAGTCTGGTTGTCCTCTGTGTGATTTCTTCTGATTCCAAGTTCTCATTCCTGAACTCATGAATAGATTCATCAAATACAACATGAGGTGTTTCCTCAACAATAAGGGTTTTCTTGTTATAGACTCTGAAAGCTCTACTGATTTGAGAGTATCCAAGAAATACTCTTTCATCAGCTTTGCTGTCAAAGGCTTTCAATTGTTCTTTCCCATTATTGTGAATGAAACACTTGCAACCAAAAATGTGAAAGTAAGACACTTTAGGCAATCTTCCTTTCCAGAGTTCATAGGGGGTTTTGCCTTGCCCCTTAGTGATCAAACATCTATTTTGAGTATGGCATGCAGTGTTTATGGCTTCAGCCCAAAACCTCTTAGGCAAATTTGAATCAGCAATTAAGGTTCTAGCAGCTTCTTTTAAAGTTCTATTTCTTCTCTCTGCAACTCCATTCTGTTGAGGAGTTCTAGCTGCTGAGGTTTCATGAGCTATCCCATTAGATGTACAATACTCATTGATGTATGAGTTAATGAACTCAGTGCCTTTATCGGATCTTATCTTGATAATGCTAAGGCTTTTCTCATTTGACAATCTCTTTAGAAGTTCAGGCAGTTTGACTTGAGTTTCCTTCTTATTAAGGAGAAATACTACCCATGTGAACCTAGAGAAGTCATCTACTACTACCAATGTGTATTTTCTACCATTTATGCTTACAGGGGTAATGGGTCCAAAAAGATCCATATGTAAAAGTTCAAGTACCCTTTCAGTGGAAATGAATGGTTTTCCTTTAAATGAGGCTTTGATCTGTTTTCCTTCTTGGCATGGTTTGCAAACATGCTCTTTAGTGAAAACCTCATTAGGTAGTCCTTTGACTAATGCATTTCTAGCAATTTTGTTCATTGTTTTGAAGTTCAAGTGGTTTAATCTTTTATGCCACAACCAACTTTGTTCACTAGAACTCTTAGCAATGAAGCATGCAGCATCAGTAGACTTGTCCCAGTCTGCAAAATACACATTTCCTTTCCTAGTTCCAGTCAATAGAATTTGTTGAGTCTTATCTTTGATCAAGCATTTATCACTGGAAAACTCAACATTGAAGTCTTTATCACAGAATTGACTGATACTTAGGAGATTATATTTGAGACCAGCCACATAAGATACATTGGATACTTTGATGTTACCAATCATCAAAGTACCATAACCTTTTGTTGATGCTTGTGAGCTGTCTCCAAATGTGACATTAGGGCCTTCTTTTTCAATGAAATCAGTGAGGAGTTCCTTGTTTCCAGTCATGTGCCTTGAGCATCCACTGTCAAGGTACCATGCTGTCTTTTTGCTTATGCTCCTCATCTTGTGGCCCAATGGTACCTGCAATTAGATAGGTTTAGGTACCCTTTGAGTTTTGGGTCCTGAGAGGTTAGCTGTACCTTTAGGAACCCAAACTTGTCTAATAACCCTGATTGATTCAAGGTGGCTAAGTTGTCTTCCTTTAGCATCTAAATACACTGTCTTTCCCTTAAATGCCTTTGGGAAAGTGTGTGTGAATGTGTTAACTCTATAAGTTTCAGGAGAGTTGTCAAGTCTCCTGAACTTTTGAGTTCTTTGTACAGCTTGAGGGAATCTTTGAGGAAAGGCTTTCTTATGACCATTACCCTTTGGCATGAAGGGTTTTGGTTGTCTCATTTTATTCTGCCTTTGAGGAAAGTTGTCCTTAGGTCTATTCAGCTGAGGCTTTCTCAGAAGAGTTGGCCTAGGCTGATTATACCTTGGACACTTCCTCTGAACATTGTTCAGTAGAGTTGCCCTACCATTGGGTCTACTCTGCTGACCAGCATTCAACTTATGTTCAGCAGCCTTGACCATTTCCTTAGGTTTTGGCCTATTCTCCTGAAGCATTTGATTAGGCAGATCATCCATTTTGCCCTTTCCTTTGTTCAGTGGCTTAATTATTTCATTTTCAGTTTGTGCCACTGACTTAACAAAGATTCTCTTAGTGTTACTCATAGAAGCAACACTAAGACAAGGTGAAGATTCAAATGGATCAAATCCTAATCCACTTCTTTGAGCCATAGGTCTTTGATAACTCTGAATTTCCTCTATTGCTCTAGAGGATTTCTTCAGAGCAGACATCTTTAATTTCAGGCTCTCTTCACTTGCTTTAAGAATATCATATTCATGTGAGAGATTTTCAAACTTGGCATTGAGAATTTTAAGTTCAAAATCTTTTCTCTTCTGAGAGAGAAGTTGATCATCAATCTCCTTTTGTTGGTCAACTATCCTGAGATTTGCTTCCTCAAGCTCTCTCAAGACTTGTTGATATAACTCAGTAGACTTGACATCAACAACTGCCTCAGAGTTTTTAGCAAGTTCAATAGCTAGTCTTTCATTTTCTCTCACACAGTTATCATGAAATTCTTGTAACATAGTGAAATCTTCCATCAACTTTCCAAGGGAAAGCTTCAAGTTGATCTCACTATTATTTTGTGAGATGAATGATGGTGAACTAGAAGTAGAGGATACCTCATCATCCTCAAGAGCCATGTTGCAGACATCATCATCATCATCACTGTTGGAGAACAATCCATCAGAAGAGTTGAAGCTTTCAGCACTATCAGACTCTTCACCAGCCATCATGGCCTTTCTGTTGGTGAACTTTCTGTCTCTTTTGGCTTGCCTCTCTCTTCTCTCCTTAGAGCTTAATTCAGGGCAATCATACTGAAAGTGCCCTTTCTTTTTGCAGTTATAGCACAGATCTTCATCATCTTCTTTCTTTGATTCTTCTCTTCTTTTTTATGATGAAGGTTCAGCTCTACTGGACCTTCTCCTATCAGAGTACTTGTCCTCTGATCTCTTCTCTTCAGGCTTTTTGGCTTCAGCCTGATTTTCAGGAGAGTTGTACCTTCTCCTGAATTTGTTGTCCTGGTAGAATTTCTTGTATCTACCAAACCTTGAATTTAGCTTTTCAAACCTTCTAGCCATCAAGGCTAGTTCTTCCTTCATTTCAGTCTCTGAGACTGACTTTGATGATCTTGGAGTGGACTGCATCTCTGGTTCAGCAGTTTTGGCTTTGAATGCCACTCCCTTGGTAGTATTTGAAGGTTCCTCAATAGGCTTTCTTCTATTGAGGTCGAACTCATAGGCTTTGAGTTCAGAGAAGATTTGTTGCATGGGCATGGTGGAAAGATCTTTGGTGTTTTGCATCATTACAGCATAGACATCCCACTTCTGAGTGAGACTTCTCAAGATCTTCAATCCAACTTCTCTCTTGGTGTAGACCTTACCCAGTGAGTTGATTTCATTCATCACATCAGTGAATCTACCAGCAAATTTATCAATGGACTCCTCAGACTCCATTGCAAAATGTTTAAATTTCTGCACAGCAACTTGGAGTTTATTCTCCTTGATCTTTTCAGTACCCTCACACATTTCTGCAAGAGTATCCCAAATTTCTTTGGCTGTTGTGCAGTGGTAGACTCTACCCATAATTGCATCTGGAATTGTTTGGTAGAGGGTGTTCATGGCAAGATAATTCAAGTTATCTTTCCTCTTCTCATCAGTGGTAAAGTCATCTTCATCTTTTGGGAGCACCTCTCTTGGGTCTGCCTTTTGAGCCTCAGTGACTTTGGGATTGACAAATGTGAACACAAAAGGACCTCTTGTGATCACTCTCAGCATGTCAGTGTGTAGAGATGCAAGATGAGCCCTCATCCTGATTTTCCAGAAATCATAATTATCAATTGAGAACATGGGCAGTTTGTGATGTGAAATGTGGTTGACTGGATTTGTGGCCATGTTGTCCAAACCTTGGACAATAGGAGGTGGAACAACAGCATTGTTGTTGGCCATAACTCAAGAACAAACAGTCAGTCAATATACAATTAGGATTTCAGAAAGATCAGTTCAGTGACCACACTAAATATGTGATTTTGAAAATCAAGATGGCTTTTCAGAAGCAGTGGTCTTTGAACCCCTGCTCTGATACCACTTGTTGGTCCTGAAAGGAGTATATAACAAGTGTATGGGGGGGGGGGGAATACACTTGTATTCAAATTATCTTTCTAACTTGATCAAACCAGAGCTCAGCAAGGTTGTCTTGGACAACTCTGCTGAAGAAGATTAACTCTTCTAAGATAATCAGACTACTAAGTACTATTGAGTACTTAGTTGAATAACTATCTAGGAGAGTTATATGTGCGGAATAGTGGTTGGCCCTTTTAGTTTAAACTCCTTTAGATTCTAAAATCACTTGGTCAATTCAATACAGTCCAGTTTCAGGAAACTTGTCCAAATCAGTTTTGCACAGTCTTTGAATGTTTATCCTTTGAAAGATCAGTTTTGTGTGCAGTGTTGAGTGTATGAAAGTACTTGTAAGTAAATCAACACAAGAGTTTATAGTGGTTCAGAGACTCAAGCTCCTACATCCACTTTCCCTGATTTAACAGGATAATTCCTTCACTCTTGGAATTAACTTGTTTTATAGTGCCAAGGTGCACTTGATCAAGAACAAAACTCTTAGTGAATTGATCCCTAGGATGTCTAGAGTCCTAGTACCCTCTTCTCAACTCAGAACTGAACTGTTCTTCTCTCAACAGTCAGCTCCTACCACTTCTACTACTACAACCTTCTCACTTTCACTCTTGAAAGATATGAAGATTGAAGTAAGGTTCCAACTAATGAGATATCCTTTACAATGAAGATCAGTGTATAAGGATAGGATATCTCTCTAAGCTTGTGTATGAATATACAATGTAGTACAGCTTAGATGAAGTGTTTGAAGACTAAGATAGTCTTTGAAAGCTTTGAAAGCACTCTAGCTTGTAAGAACTTAAGGTTGGATGTGCTTGGTTGAGGTTGAAGTTGGATGCTAGTTGGATGCTTTCAAATGGTCTTCACACTTCTGTATTTATAGACAAATGAAGGATTTGCCCGTTGGAGAGGCAGCCTCCAATGTCCATAAATGTCTTCTTTTAGTTCTTCAACTTTGAAGACAGAATCTTGATAGTGACATGTCCTTATTTGGGAAATAAACGGCTGTAAGAGCTTTGTCTTCATTCTGCAGCACTCTTTCCAATATGTGACATTCAGATTCTCTTGTAAGAATATGGACATGTCTTATGAAGGTTGTTCCATTGATAGGACAACATTCCTCATCATTTGGACAACTCTCCTTATCACTATCAGCAGTCTTGCTTATCAGCAAGGTTGGCTTGTTCTTCTTCAGATGACTTGGCTCATACCCTTTGCTTCACTTCAAGGTGATCTTAGCATGTTGATTTGCAATTCTTTAGGGTGTGTTTGTCTTCAACATAGTTGACCTCAACTTTCAGAGCACTTGATCTTGACTTCTTGTACTGAGACAACTCCTCTGGACAACTCTCCTGATCAGTATAGTTAGTCTCAAAAGACTTAGTGTTGTATCCAGAGTTTGAGCCTTGAGGGGGCTTGATTCGAATGAACTTCAAAGCATGTGTTACCCCTCAATTTGTGCATCTAATCATCTAAGAGCTACCTAACATATTAGCTCCTCATCTAGCCTTTATACTATATGTTCTAACATTTCTAGAACATATTCAATCATGACTTAGGCATGTCTCAGGGGGTTTTGGTATTCAATCAAAATATAACTCATTTTATTCCCAACATGGAGAATAGAGAGAAAGTGGTGAGAGAGAGGGAGAGAGATAATGTGAGGAAGGAATTGGGAGAAATGACAAAGTGGGATAGCTCAAATGGTTAGAGCACGATCCTGGATTCGAGTCATGTAGAGGGGAAAAAGGGATGGGTATATTTAACTTCCATCAAAAAAAAAAAAGGAATTGGGAGAAATACACTGAAAAGTGGAAATTTTATTAGTGAAAAGTGGAATTTAATTAAGTGAAAAGTGGAAATTTTATTAGTAAAAAGTGGAAATTTTATTAGTGAAAAGTGGAATTTTTTTAAGTGAAAAGTGGAAAAGTGGAAATTTTATTAGTGAAAAGTGGAAATTTTATTAGTGGAAAGTGGAATTTTTTTAAGTGAAAAGTGGTAACTATTATTAATGAAAAGTGAAAATTTTGTTACTGAAAAATGGTAACTATTATCAGTGAAAAGTGGAAATTTTGTTACTGAAAAGTGGTAACTATTATTAGTGAAAAGTGGAAATTTTGTTATTGAAAAGTAGTAACTATTATTAGTGAAAAGTGGAAATTTTGTTACTGAAAAGTTGTAACTATTATTAGTGAAAAGTGGTAACTATTATTAGTGAAAAGTGGAAATTTTGTTATTGAAAAGTAGTAACTATTATTAGTGAAAAGTGGAAATTTTGTTATTGAAAAGTGGTAACTATTATTAGTGAAAAGTGGAAATTTTGTTATTGAAAAGTGCTAAATAAAAGTGGAAAATTTGTTACTAAAAGGAAAATAAAGGGAAAAAAAACTGAAGGAAAAAAAAAAAAAAAAAGTGAAGTGTGGGTCATAAGATTCGAACTTGTGATCTCCTGTTTAGGGGATGTGGTTAAAAACCACTGGGATATCAATTATTTAATTTCATATATTTGCCTTTGTTAATATATAGAGGATTGGCCTGTGCATTATTGTGCACGTAGACGCTGTGCACAGGAGACCAACTCTTATTGAGTATACAAAATTATTTTTTGTTTAGAGAAACATTAGAGATGAAATTGGTAGTCCTAGAAGTTTGTAGAATAATATAGAGAACATTTGTCAACAATTTAATTAAAATCATGTTTATAGTACATAGTATATAATGAAATAAATTAAATTCTGGTTTAATTAAAATGAGTGCAAGCTGATTGAAATGTTTTGTTTAAAATTATTGAATTCGTAAATATTATAAGTGAGTAATTCAAATGCAAGTACTTATGAAATAATGTACATAAAAATTTGAGGTGAGTATATGAATAGGATTTATAAATTTGAGGTGAGTATATGAATAAGATTTATATAAGACATTTTTTTTAAGTATTTTGTTATTTATCATATATATACATGATATTTTCTATGTAGCTGGACTTAAGTACACCGTGTACTTAAGCCTACCCTATTCACACATATTAATGGGGAGCTTTGTTCAAAAAAAATTAACTGAAAACGAGTACAAGTGTTGAATAATTTTGGTGCTTAATTATAAAAAAAATAATCCATGGTCAATTCACATTCATATAAGGTCATGAGACTCAAGATAATCATGAATGTATACATGTGGGATTATATGTTTCAATTTTTATGTTTTCCTATTGATTTATCGATATGTGTCATGTTAAAAAAATAATCAATGTCTCGAAACAGTGGATGCAACATATGTTAAAAATTTAGCAAAATGAAATACAAAAGGTAAAACAGGAGAAATTTATCGTAGTACTTTATTTTTTTGATTAACTAAATACGGCTCCTACTAAGTCATTTCTTCTTAAAAGAAATACATTCTTTCTCAATGAACATTCAATATTTTTTAATCTACATTTATTCATAGATTAGAACAAAACACATCGTCAATAATTAATTTCATTTTCATCAGTTAACTTTTTTTTTTGTTCTATTCATGAATTGCTTTTATCCATGACAATAAGAGTATAAAATTTGATTTACTTATTATTAATGGTCATTGGTCAGTGCTATTATGAAACTCAAAGTTATGTTTCTTGAAAAAAAAAAAAAAAAAACTTGATTTATATTACAAAGCATGAGTAATTAATTAGTAACGAAATTGCATTTCTAAATGAAGCAAACATGGAGTTTCACGTCTAAATTGGCAAATTGATTGTATGATCACATCTGCTATATATTTAAAAAAAATTATGTAAACAAGAATCTTACTTTTTAAAATATTTTTAATGCTAGCATAGCATTTACAAGTAATTATGTTTAAAATTTGACAAAGTAATGCATGCCGTCGTGATTTATTTTTTTACTCCCTAATGTGATCTATCTTATCTTTTAGGATGAAAATTGAACTTCTTATCCTGACATCTTCCCTTATAACTATTTCGGAATCTTTTGGTGTATTCTTAAATTCTATAATTTTAAATTTTAAAAAAATATTTATTTTTTGTTTCCTTTTCTCTCCTCACCCATCTCTTATAATTCAACTGTTATTTTTAAATTTTAATAGCTCATCAATTCTACAATTTATATAAAAAGATCATATTAATTTTTTACAAGTGGATCTTACACAAGTACAATACTAATTCTAGGACGGGTTTGACTATTTACGTCTCCATTTCAGTTGAGAACACACCCCGATCGATGCACCCCCAACACCTCCCCTCCCCCCCCCCAATAAAAATGTCTAAAATAGATGTACTCCTCGAATTGTCCTAAATACAATTTTATTTATAAAATACATCTACAAACCACACCCCCAAACCCTAAATACCCTGACTCATCTCTCATTTCTTCTTCCCCCTCACAACCGTCGCCCTCGTCGCCAGCCTCATTCACTTCTTCTTTCTCCACTTTTTTTTTTTTTTCTAACTAGTATTTCTCCCGTGCATGCACGGTTTATAAATTAATAAACTTATATAAAAAATGATGTTAATAAATGATTTTTTGTATACATACAATAGTGTAAGATTTTTTTTTAGAACCATCAATTTTAATATTTTATTTAAAAAATAAACGTCACAATAATATTGGATAAAATTAAGATTTATTAAAAATAATTAATTTAGCATAACTAATAAATATCAATTTTATATAATATTTAATAAGTAATAATATTTTATTTGAAAAATAAACTTCACAATAATATTGGATAAAATTAATATTTACCAAAAATAATTAATTGAGTATATTTAATAAATATCAATTTTATATAATATTTAATAAGTAATGTAGTAATATTTTACAATAGTTATATTTATAGATAAAAAAAGGTATATCTATTAAATAAACATCAAGATTTGATCAAATATAATAAAAAGATAGATATGAATGATACAATATTATTATATACTCCGTATTATTATATTGCTAATAGAAAATAATGAAGAAATTCAAAGAAAAAAATTTGAATGGCATGGAGAGAGGAGAGAGAAAATGAAAATAAAGAAAGAGAGAGAAAATGAATTTTAAAAGATGATATTTTATTTGTGGGTCCCACAAAAGCAATATTTTACTATATTACAATATTTTAGACGGAAACTTCTCAAGGAAGCCACTATCCTATTATTATATATATATAGATTTCTTTCCCCACGGTAGTCGCCCCACCCCACCCCACCTCACCCGCCGTCCGCCCTCTCCCTTCCCCTTTCTCCAGTTTTTTTTCTAGTTTCTTTCCCCCACCGAGTGATCAAGCCCGTCGCCCCCTCCCTTTCCCACGATTTACCGGTGCGGCCCCTCCTTCGATTTTTGGCATTTTTTTTGTTCAACCCACCGTCGTCGCTCCCGATCGATTGACCTTGCCGCCGCCCGGTCCAAGATGCCGACCACCCCACCTCACCCCTATTCGAACGCGCGCCGCCCGGTAAAGATGTCAGCCATGTTTTTTTCCTGTTTTTTATATTTTCGACAATTTAATGTCGACCATATACACATTTTTCGACAAATTGTTCTCGACAATTGTGTATATGGTCGACATTAAATTGTCGATTTTTTTTAAAAGGACAACTTTAGATTGACCATATACACTAGCTACGGCTGTTGCTGCAGAAAATAGGTTTAAAGGTTGAACAAGGAGTGTAGTTAGTAGTGAGGGTTCATTTAGTAGTGTAATATTACTTTAAGGATATTTTGGGGTTCTCCACTATTATAAAATTAATAAAGTGATGGGGAAAGTGAATCCAACACAAATGGAGGTGTCAAATGAGATTCACATCTGAAATACATCCGGCCCATGTTTAATTATAAAGGGCTTTTTTTAGTCCACAGAATGTGTCGAGGCCCAAAATAAATAGTAAGCCTGTGGCCCTACAAAACCGGCGTATATGATCAATAGTATTTGATTTTTTTTATTTTTTTTTGGTTATTTAAAAAAATAAAATTGGAACCTTTTGTGGTTTCATCTCTAATCATTTTGGATTATAATAACTCGTGTTTGTAAATAAAAATACAGCAACCAATTAAACCTTGGTTTGAGGGTATGTGTTCATCTGCATTACTTTGTGTTTCATTTACTAGTTTAATGACACGTATCATACCAAAATAATCAACGTCTCATGGTAGGAAGGGCAATACATATTAAAGATCTAATAAAGTGGAACACAAAAAGTGAAATGAAGGAATAGACCTATTGAGATCTATTAGATGATATGTAATTTCATTTTATTTATTCATCTTGTATTTCAAAATAATCAACACGCGCCACATGTATAAAATAACTCCAAATCCGAGATAAAACATCAATTGAAATACAGGCATACACAGATACACTCTCTGAATACTTGCAGAAAGAGATCGAGAGTAGAACGAATGCTTGCAGATAATGTATACTCCCTCCGTCCTAAAAACCTTTTATATTTATTGTTCACCCACTTTTTTAAAAATATTATAATAAATAGAATTTTGAAAAATAATTTTATAAATAAATAAATAAGTGTGAACCTTAAAAATAATGATATTAAATGTAATATTGTGGATATCGTAACGGTGAAATTTCTAAAGGTCCAGATTTTTTTTAGAACGAGGAAGTAATATAATTTTACGGAATATTGTTCTTTTATAGCACCACAATCTCTTTCTTTCTTTCCATTTTTTAGTTTTTTAAACTTATTTCGTGTTTTATATTCTAATAATTCAAGATTCAGATATGGCATAAAGATTACGGATCAACAAGTTGGGCCAAAAGATAATTTGGCACTTGGATATTCGTTCTATGTCTTTTTGGATCCACCTTCAATGTATTTTGATTTTCGTATTCATGTATTAAAATGGGTTTTGAATTTTAATATTCTACACCAATTTTACTTGGGGATTTAAAAATCAATTTAAAAAAATCATCACTATTAAACCTGATTTGACATAAAGTTCAATCCTCCCCTCCTTAAAACCATTACACATTATTAATCATCAAGATTTAAAAAATTCAGCAATTCAAAATCGAGATTTCAAAACATCCAAAACATAACATCTCTTTCTGTAACTGATATTGTGTAGTGGGGGGCTTTGTACCTTTGTTACTTCTCATACGAGGACCTTCACCCTTTCTATTTTTAATAGCAAAAGAAAAAATCATTCAAAATTCAAGATAAAAATCAATAGGTTAATACCAACAGTTTCATCAAATCTTGCTAAAAGAGAACCCAACGATAGCATCCCATTATCCAGTAATAAAACCATATCAAGCAAACATTAACATAAAATTGTTTAATCAAACCATATCAAACCAGCATTAACATAAAAATGTTTAATCTAACCATATCAAACCAGCATTAACATAAAAATGTTCTTTATACTCACTTCAAATTTGTATGTACATTATGAAAACTTGCATTTTGAATTACTCACTTATAATATTTACAATATTTATGAATTTAATAATTTTAAACCAAACATTTCAATCAATTTGCACTCATTTTAATTAAACCAAAATTTAATCTATTTCAGTATATACTATAAACATGATTTTAATTAAACTGTTGACAAATGTTCTCTATATTATTCTACAAACTTCTAGGACTACAAATTTCATCTCTAATGTTTTTTCTAAACAAAAAATAATTTTGTATACTCTATAATATTTCATCATTTGAGGTTATTTTCTTAATTTCAATATCACCTCATGCACAAGTACAAAAACATTATTAGACAAGGACTCACATACCATTGATATAATTTTGGATATAAGAGTCCAACGCTCTCATATTATCTATAAAACATCCTTATAAACTAACATATTACAATCATACACAAATGACAAAATATTCTCTTATTAAATCTGAGAGTTGGTCTCCTGTGCGTAGTGTGCACCGTGCACACTAATGCACATGTGAGTCAATATATAACATTTAAAACGTATTTTTTAAGGCATGGTCTAAAATACACTCGAGTGAACCAGAGTTTTTGTGGTAATTTAGTCATATAATGACCATTGGACCACAACCCAAGTTTAGTTATATTGTTGTTCTTATTAATTAATAAATGATTATTGAACTCGAGTGCACAACATGCACTCGAGTTCACAGCAGACTTACCCATTTTTTAATAAGGTACAATTGTCCTAGCGGTTGTTTCAGGTGTGAAATATTCATAAGGTCATCTGTTCAAATTCCTTAGATATTTTTTTAATATTACAATTTTTTATTTTTTTGTTACCACCTTATAATAATTTTTTCAATAACAAAAATCACCACTTTTCAAAAATAAATCATAATAAATTTTGCACTTTTCATTTTACAATTTCTAATTTTTTTATTACCACCATTTAATAATAAATTTACCACTTTCCATTTTATTTTTTTTTTATTTTGTTATCACCTTATAATAATTTTTTCAATAATAAATTATCATTTTTAATAACTAAAATCACCCCTTTTCAATAATAAATCATACTCTCTCCGTCCCACAAAGATAGTCACATTTGACTTTACACACAAATTATAAAAAATCAATAAATGTAGTCAAATTTAGCTAATGTGTCAATTTTGCCCTTAGAATCTCATACTCCAAAATCTGCTAAGCATTAATTACTCTTATTAATTAGGGGTAAAATTGACAATAAAGCATTTAATACTAAAGTAAAAGAGGAAATGCGGCTATAATTTGTGACATCCAAATAAGGAATACGTAGCTATCTTTATAGGACGGAGGGAGTAATAAATTTACCATTTTTCATTTTTTCCAATAACAACACTTACCAATTTTCAATAATAAATTTACCACTTTTCAATAACAAAAATCACCACTTTTCAAAAATAAATTAACCACTTTTTTAATAATAAATCATAATACATTCACCACTTTTCATTTTTTCCAATTAACAAGAATTACCACTTTTCAATAACAAAAATCACCACTTTTCAATAATAAATTTACCGAAAAGCAAAGTGTGAAAATTATTGGGGAACAGAAGGAGTATTAAATAATAATATATATTTTTTTCAATCTCGCGAAATTCGCAGGTCTTACACTATTATATATATATATATATATATATATATTATCGATAATATTATAAAATTAAAACTATTAAATTTATTAAAAAAAAACATAAATAACAAATGACAAATGGCATTATTTAGTGCAGGGTTTAGACCAAGTCTTGTATATGATCGCTGCATAGTAGTAACATTTTAATTTTTTTTTTTATTTCGCATGTCACATAGTGTAACATTTAACAAAAAAAAAAAACTAAATTTTAAATAACAAATGACAAGTGATATGAGCAAGCCTTCGAGGCTTCCCACGTGCAGAGTAATAACATTTTGAATTATTGTGTTTCTCATTTCTTTTATATGGTTGGTAGGGCGTGGCGCACTGCCGATAAACATAACCTAACCTTTAATAAAAAAAAATGAATCAACAATTAAAAAAAAAACTAAATTAATAAATAAATAAAAAGTGAGAACTGTTATTACTATCAATGTCTCCGTCTCAACTCATATTGACATTTCAGTCTCAACTCTTCTTCTTTCTCTTTCTTTCCTAACATTTATCCATATTCTCATACTAAGACCCTATATTTGGCAAACACTTTCCATAGCCGGCACCAAGAGCCTCCCAGGAACCGAAATCCGATTCAACCACCATAAGAACCATCAATACACGCGCTAGAGTTTGAGCTGATACAAGCTCGGCTCCAAAACGCTTTTAATCCATTTTTCAAGACACTTTCGATCATGCCACAAGTTTTCTAAGAACTCCCTGTCACATCATCTTCTATTCTAGTGACACGTTGTTACCCACCATCATTGAGAACTTCAACGAGATCTTCTTCCCTTCGATTGAAGCTCTTGATCTCCCTTCGAACGAAAGCTATATCAACAGGCTTGAAAACTATGACTCGAGACACTGATGAAGCTGAGAAGACACACGTATGCTGAACAGGGCTGTGAAGTCGGTTTAGTGAAGGCGTCCCTTAAGCGAGCTCAGGCGCATCAACGGCGCGGGTGCCCTGAACAGCATCAACGGCGCGGGTGCCCTGAACAGCAACAGCAGCCGCTTCTGGCGATCAAGGTGGAGGTGGATCAGTTGATTATATCGATTTTGGATGACCCTGGCGTGAGCCGCGTGATGCAGGAAGCCGGGTTTTACAGCCCAGCGGTGAAATCCTCGATCGAGCTTTTGGTGAATCTCCAACGACCTCTGGTTGAGTGGGGCAAGATTGGGGATTTGAGGGGAGAGGATGTGTTTAAAATTATGAGGAGGAACACGAGAAGGGATCCGAGTTTGGTGGGCAATTCAGAAGCCACTAGTGAGATTAAGCGACGGTTGAAGCGGATAAGTAAAAATGACTTTAAAGATATGACTTTGAAAAACGTGACCATTATTTCAACAGAAAAATGGGTTACTTTGGATAGAGTCAAGGAATTGAGCGAGACAATCGAGAGCAGAAGTGTTTGTGAAAGAATTATTCTAGATTTGGGTAATTTGGAGTGCCTTACGGAGCAACAAGGACAAGAGGAGCCAGTTGTGGCCGAAATATCCAAGTTAGTGGCAACCTTCAGGAGAGAGAGGGTAACGAAGAAAATAAGGTTTGGATGATTGGGAGTGCTATTTATGACATTTATAATGAGGTTAATATGAGAAATCTGTCCGTGGCGTCAAATTTATAGAAATATACAATATTTAAAAAAAAATGAAGGGAGTAGTTAAGAGAAGATATACTTGTGATCTTGAATAGGATTGAGTTGCAACCACTGTGTCTTTGATCAAATCAAAGGTATTCAATGGATTATGTCTCACAAGTGTATCCAATGGCAGTAGTACTGTTTAAAAAAATATGTATAAATAGTCGACAAGAATAAGAATGAAAAGGAAAACATGAATAAGTGAAATATATACTACAGTACCTGTGGGTGAGAGAAAGGTCTCATATAAACCTCATAAATCATAAATAACACTCCCAATCATTCAAACATTATCTTCATCGTTACCTTCTCTTCTCAATGTTGCCAGTACCTTGGATATTTCCAAAACAACTGGCTCCCCTTGTCCTTGTTGCTCCGTAAATCACTCAAAATTACCCAAATCTAGAATAATCCTTTCACACACACTTCTGCTCTCGATTGTCTCGCTCAATTCTTTAACTCTATCCAAAGTAACCCCTTTTTCTTCTGTTGAAATAATGGTCACGTTCTTCAGAGTCATATCTTTAAAGTCATTTTTAGTTATCCGCCTCAACCGTCGCTTAATCTCACTAGCGGCTTCTGAATTGCCCACCAAACTCGGATCCCTTCTCGTCTTCCTCCTCATAATTTTAAACATTCTGTTCACATCCTCTCCCCCAAATCCCCAATCCTGCCATACTCAACCCAAGGTCGTTGGTGATTCACCAAATCTCAATCGACGATTTCACTGCTGGCGTGAGCCAGGGTCATCCAAAATCGATATAATCAACTGATCCACCTCCACCTTCATCGCCAGAAGCTGCTGTTGTTGCTGTTCAGGGCACCTGCGCCGACGTGCCTGAGCTCGCTTAAGGGCCGCCTTCCCTAAGCCGACTTCACAACCATGGGAATCAATGTCTTGAGTCCATAGTTTTCAAGTCTGTTGATTAGTTCGAAGGGAGATCAAGAGTCTTCGTTCGAAGGGAGATCAAGTCATCAAGAAGGAAATTTCGCTGAAAGTTCTCGATGATGGTGTTGGTGTGTAACAACGTGTCACTAGAGTAGAAAATAATGTGATAGAGGTTAAAAAACTTGTGGCATGATCGAGAGTGTCTTGAAAAATGGATTAAAAGAATTTTGGAGCCGAGCTTATGATTGATGGTTCGTATGGTGGTTGAATCGATTCCGCGCTCAAAGGAGGAGGCGCCGCCTATGGAAAGTCTATGGAAAGTGTTTGTCACGAAGGAAAGAAAGAAGAAGAGTTGAGACGCATATGTTAATAGAAATGTTGAGACTGAGATTTTGATAGTAATAATTTTTTTTTTTTTTAAATTTTAGGCTATGTTTATCAGCTGTGCGCCACGCCCTCTCAACCATATACGTGGAAGCCTCTCCAAGGCTTGCACATGTCATTGTCATGTGTTATTTAAGATTTAGATTATTTTTTAATCGATTTTTTTTTTTTTTTTTGTGTTAAATGTTAGGGTATTTGAAAAATGAGAAATAATAAAAAATTAGAATGTTATTAATTTTCGCGATCCCTGATCATATACGACAAATGTGGACTTGGTCCCACCACTTGTCATTTGTTATTTAAGATTTTTTTAATAAATTTTATAATTTTAATTTTATAATATTATTGATAATATATACTCCATCTGTCTCAACTCCATATTCCTTTAGAAATTCTATCCATATCTAAAATATTATATTTAATGTTACATAAATTCACAGTCAACTCACTTATTTAAGTTTTTATAAAATTTTATCTCAAAATTTTATTTATTATAATATTTTAAAAAAAGAGATGAACAATAAATAAGAAAGTTAAGTTGGAATGGAGGGAGTATATAATTGTTTAAGACCTCCTAATTTTGCGGGATTGAAAAAAAAATTATATTATTATTTAATACTTTCTACGTCCCACCATAATTTTCACACTTTACTTTTTTCTCGACACCTCCCATAATAACTTTCACACCCTTATGGAACCAAATTACCCTTAAAACTCCACCCATTATTACACTTTCTTAATATATCTATGAAAGTTATTTTGGGACGGGGGGAGTAAGATTTTATATAATTTATTATTTTAAAATATATTTGATGATAATTAATGTATTTGATAATTCATGTAATCTTCAACAACACTGACAACATAGATTTTATATAATTTATTATTTTAAAATATATTTGATGATAATTAATGTATTTGATAATTCATGTAATCTTCAAAAATACTGACAACAAAAGACACTCTGACATAAGTTCAGATTGAATAAGATGTTTTGTCATTTGTGTATGATTGTAATATGTTAGTTTGTATGGATGTTTTATAGATAATATGAGAGTGTTGGACTCTTATATCAAAATTATATCAATTGTATGTGAGTCCTTGTCTAATAATGTTTTCGTACTTGTGCATGAGGTGAAATTGAAATTAAGAGAATAACCTCAGGTGATGAAATATTATTGAGTGGGAAAATCTCATATGCACACTATGCACCAAATTAAAATTGGTACACACGTTTTTTTTTTAACTATTTTCTTTTTCCTCTTCTTTTCTTCTTTCTCTCTCTCTGTCCCGTTTTTTTTTACGGATTTCTTCTCTCTCTCTCTTTTCTTCTTCTCCTTTCTCTCTCCTGGCTTTCTTTTCTCTCTCTCTCTTTTCTTCTTCTCCTTCCTCTCTCCTGACTTTCTTTTCTCTTTCTTTTCTTCTCCTCCTCCTTCTCCTTTCTCTCTCCTGGCTTTCTTTTCTCTCTTTTCTCCTTCTCCTTTCTTTCTCTCTCCCACATCTGTTAAAAAAAAAACTTTATTTTTCCACTTCTTTCTTCTTCTCCTGTAATCACATCTTCTTTCTTTGAATTAATTTGTGATTCATATATTAGATTTGCTTGATAGAATTCGGTGATGAAAGTTGCAGAAGTTGAGAAGGACGCCATTAATGGAGAAGAGAGAGAAAGTGGTGAGAGAGAGGGAGAGAGATAATGTGAGGAAGGAATTGGGAGAAATGACAAAGTGGGATAGCTCAAGTGGTTAGAGCACCACTACCTGGGTTCGAGTCATGGGGAGGGGAAAAAGGGATGTGTATATTTAACTTCCATCAAAAAAAAAAAAAATAGGAATTGGGAGAAATACACTGAAAAGTGGAAATTTTATTAGTGAAAAGTGGAATTTAATTAAGTGAAAAGTGGAAATTTTATTAGTAAAAAGTGAAAATTTTATTAGTGAAAAGTGGAAATTTTATTAGTGAAAAGTGGTAACTATTATTAATGAAAAGTGAAAATTTTGAAAAGTGGGGTCATAAGATTCGAACTTGTGATCTCCTGTTTAGGGGATGTGGTTAAAACCACTGGGATATCAATTATTTAATTTCATATATTTGCCTTTGTTAATATATAGAGGATTGACCTGTGCATTACTGTGCACGTACACGCTGTGCACAGGAGACCAACTCTTATTGAGTATACAAAATTATTTTTTGTTTAGAGAAACATTAGAGATGAAATTGGTAGTCATAGAAGTTTGTAGAATAATATAGAGAACATTTGTCAACAATTTAATTAAAATCATGTTTATAGTACATAGTATATAATGAAATAAATTAAATTCTGGTTTAATTAAAATGAATGCAAGCTGATTGAAATGTTTTGTTTAAAATTATTGAATTCGTAAATATTATAAGTGAGTAATTCAAAATGCAAGTACTTATGAAATAATGTACATAAAAATTTGAGGTGAGTATATGAATAGGATTTATAAATTTGAGGTGAGTATATGAATAAGATTTATATAAGACATTTTTTTTTAAGTATTTTGTTATTTATCATATATATACATGATATTTTCTATGTAGCTGGACTTAAGTACACCGTGTACTTAAGCCTACCCTATTCACACATATTAATGGGGAGCTTTGTTAAAAAAAAAATTAACTGAAAACGAGTACAAGTGTTGAATAATTATGGTGCTTAATTATAAAAAAAATAATCCATGGTCAATTCACATTCATATAAGGTCATGAGACTCAAGATAATCATGAATGTATACATATGAGATTATATGTTTCAATTTTTATGTTTTCCTATTGATTTATCGATATGTGTCATGTTAAAAAAATAATCAATGTCTCGAAACAGTGGATGCAACATATGTTAAAAATTTAGCAAAATGAAATACAAAAGGTAAAACAGGAGAAATGTATCGTAGTACTTTATTTTTTTGATTAACTAAATACGGCTCCTACTAAGTCATTTCTTCTTAAAAGAAATTCATTCTTTCTCAATGTACATTCAATATTTTTTAATCTACATTTATTCATAGATTAGAACAAATCACATCGTCAATAATTAATTTCATTTTCATCAGTTTACTTTTTTTTTTTTGTACTATTCATGAATTACTTTTATCCATGACAATAAGAGTATAAAATTTGATTTACTTATTATTAATGGTCATTGGTCAGTGCTATTATGAAACTCAAAGTTATGTGTTGTACGTGCTTTTGATGGTTGATTCGGATGTGGACTATTTGTTAGCACGAGACAAACATGTATAATGATCGGGGGTTTATTACGTATTTAGGGAGTATTTATGTGATGATCTTGATGATCTAAAGAAGAACAAGCAAGAACACAAGAAGTAGCTTCTTGGAGAAGCTAAAAGCTTGAGAGCTTTGGGAGAGTTTATTGCTTTGGGTTGGGTGATTTGGTGGAATGTGTAACTTGTGTACAAATGAGCCTCTTTTAGGCATTATATAGTGGTTTCTAGGGGCTGCCCGTCCTTTACACGTGGCACGCCCTTATTGGACCCCTCTTCTGCCCGAAAAGGTGATTTGATGACGCATTTAATGCTAAACCGCCTCTGGTGCTCGTCCTCGCCGAAATGCCGAGGAGCTGAGCTACGGTGGTCGCCAGAGGACCATGTCGAGGAGTGTGATCGCCACGCTCCATGCTATCTCCCAAGGCTTCAATACTTAGACTATTCTAGCTAAGATAGACATCTGCTCGCCCACACACTTGGGCGAGCAGCTAACTAAAACAAGTGCTCGTCAACATCTTTGAGCGAGCACTTAAATATATTAAATACATCTGCTCTATTACATTTTCTTGGTCTTGTTGACTAGTCGTCGCACGACTTTGTTGACTGGTCCTCGCCACGTAAGCTGGTGACTAGGATTGACTTGTCAAAAATTGACTTCTTTGACTAGGTATAACATTTGCCCCCTGGTCGCCTTTCTTCGTATTCGTAGAATGGTAAGGCGAGCAGTATGGTCGTCTCCTTGGATGGTGAAAATTGTTCTCGACAACACAATCAATTTTGAGATCTTGATGACGTGTGATGGAGGCGGTCGCCTCGTATCCAGCGCCGAGCACGATTATCGAAGCAACTTTTCATAATGACGGATCTGACATGTGTCAGGCGCGTGAACGACGCCCGAAATTTGAAATGCGCGCGTGGGGCGCGTGCCGACCTTAAAGGTCGCGCGTGGGGGCCACTTTCCGAACTCATTTTCGGAAATGACCCCAAATTTTTGGGAAAATTATGAATTTGACCCCGTTTTTTGCACATAGGTCCCTGCACAATTTTGCCTATAAATAGGCCCTTCATTTTCATAAGAACACTTTTCACTTTTGCCATTTTCGAATTTCCTCAAGCTTCCTTCCAAGCTTCTCTCTCAAGCTTTTCCGGCGAGTTTTGTGGTGGTTTTCGATCGATACAAAGGTAAATAACTCTCATTTCTTTCTTTAAAACTTCTTTCTCCCCCATTTCTTAAGAAAAAAATGGATTTTGGTGGCTTTGGTGGTGGTTCCGATGGTGGTCCGCCGCCGTTGGTGGGTGGTTCTGAAAATTCCGGCGGCGGAGACCGTTTTGCCTTGGCTTTGATGGAGAGGGCATCCTCCTCGGACTCTAGGATCCATTCCCCTGAACCCATAAATGTTGGAGTCCGAAACCTAGGAAAGGCAGTGGTCGTCGACGTCGACGAGCTCGATGAATCCGACAGGGATGATGCCGGCAACGATGCCGAGGAGGGGGATGTCGAGGAGACGGACTCAGATCTGCGTGATCCGGATTTGAATCGAGGGGTGGGCGAACAGCTAGAAACTGCCCAAGTCGAGGAGACCTTGACGAGGAGTCTCCGCGAGGACTTCGAGGAGGTTGTTCAGTATGCAGAGAGCATAAAGGACATTTTGAGTGGTAGGGAGAATTTGGATGGCGACGAGGTCTCGAGGGAGGCCTATTATAAATATTTCTGCGAATACCCTCCTCGAGAGACTCCTCGCCCGCATCGAGCAGCTTCCCGAACGACATACGAGGCGAGCAAATATGCGAGCAATGTCTCCTCGGCCCAGCTAGAGAATTCTCGAAAAAAGTATCAGCTGCCGGCCGATGTTTGCTTTTTTATTCCTCGCCCGGATGAGAGGGCCGACCAGCCGCCAGAGGGGATGGTCGCCGTCAACATCGGTATGATGGAGGCAGGGCTGAGGTTCCCCCTACACCCCAGTATCTCAAACTTTCTACATTTCTTGAAGGTGGCCCCTTCTCAAATTTTGCCGAACGGTTGGTCGAACCTGATCGACATTCTTACACTGTTCGGCCTGGTGGCGGTCGAGAACGGATGTCGCAACACATGGCTCAGTCCTAAGGAGATTAACTACCTCCTTCAGGCGGCCGAGACCGGAGAGAAGGTCGGCCATGGATACTATTATTTGAGGGGCCGTGATAATTTTAAGTTGGTTGAAGAGGTTCCCAACAAGATCAGAGATTGGAAAACCAACTGGTGGTGGGTAGCCGGGGATTGGAAAAGTCCAGTGAGGCCGGATGGCTCCTCTGATCGCATTCCCCTTGATACTGAGTATCAAAGAATTCGTGGAAAGTTATTTTTATTTCTGCTCGCTCTTTCTATACTGACTAACTCCTCGTTTTTGTAGGTGAACTTGCTCGCAAGAAGACTGTCGAGCACCGTCTTACGCCTCTCTTCCAATACCACATTTGCTGCGTTCTCAATCGTCGCTACTTGGAGAGGTCCTGCCGCTTTCTGAACAAGGAGTGTATGCGTGAGCGAGCAGGTCTCAGAGTACCTCCTCATCACTTCACCCGAGAGTTCCCTCCAGGTATCAACATATTTCTAAATTTTTTGTGAATTTGCTAAGTTTTTTGTGACATTACTCCTCGTAAATATTAACTTCTCGTCTTTCTTTCTTAGTAGTGGTTCCAGAGAGAGTTGTCACTTACCTTCCTCCATCCGTCGAAGTTGATCGCATAACATCTAGCAGGATGATGCAACAAGCGAGGATGCTGCGCGAGCGCAAGGTAGTTGATGGCACTGGCAAGAAAAGGAAGGGGGCGGAGACCTCGGGGGCTCCACCTAAGAGAGTCGCTAGAACAACCCGAGGGGGTTCTTCTCGCCCACCTGCTGCCGAGCACAGGGTCTCGCCGAGGAGATCTCCTCCGCCGAGGGGTAGCTCGCCTCCCCCCACTCAGGTCGTATCCCCTCCTCCCCGAAGCACTCGGTCGCGAGAGACTGCAACGAGCTCGTCGGCCGGGGAGAGAGCTCAGGGAGACAACACACTTCTCGGCTGGGATGCCGCAAGGGTTGCCAGGTGAGCTTATTATCAATAGAGCTTTAGAATATTTTCAAGTACTTTTTTTTTTTCTAACTTCTCTTTATTCTTTAGGGTTGCTGAGAACTCGATCGTTGAGCCTTACAACGACAACCTCCTCGGCTTCTACCGGTCGCGGGATGCGGCCACTCAGGAACCTCTGGACCCGTTCGTCCAAAGGGTTATGAAGAATGTACCCCGGTCGCTGACGACCACGCTGCTCGACGAGGTGAACAACCAGAGCTCTCTAGAGAACGCGCGCCTAGCCGCCATCGATATGACCCGTGCCACATACACCCTCGAGAGGCTTGCGGTCCAGATCGCCGAGAGCCGCAAGGTCAGCGAGGAGAGGAGCGCGAGACTCACCCAAATGGCTAAGGCTAAAGCCATTGTTGAGAGGAAGGTGGTCGACCTCGAGGCAAAGTTGGCCGATTCTGAGGCCCAACTTGAGATGGTTCGAAAGAAGGATCAAGAAGATCTTCAAGAGATTGAACGTCTCCGTGCTCGCCTCCAGGCTGCCGAGGACGAGCTGAAAATAAAATGCGTCGAGGTAAACACTCTTCAGCATAAATCTGAAACTGATGAGGAAGAGCTGGCTACTCTTCGGCAAGAGCTGGTCGACCTGACCAATGAGCGAGATGAGACCAATGAGCTCGCTGCGGGCGTGGCCATGTTATCGGTGGCGCTTACTGCCCACGGGCTCATTCATCGATTACTGGAAGTTCATCCGGAAGTGGATGTGACTCCGCTCGGCGGATTTTTGGACGACCTCCTTATGAAGGAGAATCCTCAGCCGGAAACAGAACTCCCTCTGCTTCCTTTGATGGAATTGGGACTCCTGTTCCCTCGTCTTTTGGGTGTTCCGGTACTCTTCTCGAACCCTCCACAAGGCTCCCCACCTCAACAAGGCGAACAGGAAGCTCCTGCCGAGGAGGAAGTTGCCGGCGAGCAGGATGCTCCTGCCGAGGAGAACGCTCCGGTAGCTTAGTTGTATTTTATTTCTGTTTTTCTTAGGACTGTTCGGCCACTTAGGGCCTCTTTTGTAATTTCAGCCTTCAAGGCTTTTCAATGAATGGAACTTTTTGCTTATGATGTGTTTGCTTTTCGACTTATGTTATGATTAATTTCTGCAAGCATTTTTTAATAAGTACTTGTCTTTTTGAAACTCCTTTTATTGCGAGCATCTTTGCGGGAGAGTGCTCGTCTTTGCCTTGCGAGCATCTTTTAAGAAAGAGTGCTCGTCTTTGTCTTTTCGAGCATCTTTAAGAAAGAGTGCTCGTCTTTTAGAGTTAACCATTCATCGGTTGAACTCTTTTTTGTTTGGTAGGTAGTGATCGTCGTCGCCACTACCTTGCGAGCATCGTTAAGAAAGAGTGCTCGTCTTTGTTTTGCGAGCATCGTTAAGAAAGAGTGCTCGTCTTTTAGAGTTAACCATTCGTCGGTTTGAACTCTTTTTTATTTGATAGGTAGTGGTTGTCGTCGCCACTACCTTGCGAGCATCGTTAAGAAAGAGTGCTCGTCTTTTGTTGGTCCCAAAGTTGAGTTAAGATTGAGTAAGCTATGAAAAAGTCTAGAGGGGAGGGGTGAATAGACTTTTCAAATTCTATCAAAATATCAGAGTTTAAGTGCGGAAATGTGTTCTGTATGATACTGTTCTTAGAATAAGATCAGTACTCAACAGTTAGCTTTTATACTCAACTTTTCTTTAAATCTTTTCTTAGAAAACTTACTGTTCTTGCTCAACAAATATATCAACAGTTAATCAAATCAAAACAGTAAAGAACACAAGATTTTTATAGTGGTTCGACAAATGTCTACATCCACTCTCACAACTCCAGTTGCGATGTTTTATTACTCTTATCCACTTGAGTACTTGTTGTTTAGAGTCCCAAGATTAAGACTTTGATCTTATCGATTACACCACCAGGTATATCTTCGATCAACTAGTAATTTCACAAGTAACTAGCACACTTGTTTACACAATACAAACTTAAAACGAAAAGTAAAACTTCTCTTGATAATAGCCTTTGTTTCTTCAATTCAGATCTGTGGCTTCTCTTCAGTACGATCTTCTTGACTCTGTGAGTGCTTGAATACTTGAATGCCTCTTGATTTGCTCTTAAACACTTTGAGTAGTAGTAGTTTCAGTAGTCTTTTCAAGTAGAAGATCACACGGTATTTATATGCATTAGTATGACAGTTAGCAGTTTGTGAACTAACTCTCAACTAACTCATAACCGTTTCTTGTTGTAACTTCCTTCAGTTTGTAACCAACTTAAAACTTATCCATAAGTCAGCATATCTTCAACAATATCTTCAGTTACGCCTTAAATAAGTTATCCAAACTTATTCTTCAAACAAACTAACTCAGCACAGTAAACTACTCTTCTTAGTTTTACTGCTCTTGGTCAGTCAGCACAGTTCTTCCAAACTGTTCAACTTCTTTAAAAACTTCACTTGATATCTTCAATCTCTGAAATAGTCTTCTTAGTCATCTCCAGTCTTCTGACTTCAAACTAATCTTCTGTTCTAACTATTACAATGCTGAATACAATAAAATACAACTTTTACAAATATAAAACCTATCTTATACATCAATTGAACTATATACAGATGAGTATAACTAAGTCCTATACTATAAGCTGTGTATACAATATTTCCATCAGCTTAGTTCTTAAACAGTTCATATATCAGATTAGTAAAATACTAAGATCAGTAAATTCAGACTTCATATTACAATAAGATCAGTAATCTCAAATAATAAGATCAGTAATCTTATATCATATAACAACATATAATCACATATATCATTAACTCTAAATTACTTTTCGCCATCAAAACATATAATCATCAATTAGAACATTGTTTATAGGATTCATATCCCAACAATTTCCCCCTTTTTGATGAAGCCAAAACTACTTAAACATTCTTAGATCAGTAGTTAAGATATATAGTAAATCATATAATTCATCAATTCAAAATCAGATTAGGATTCAAAATAAGATCAGATATTACACATACTTCACATAGTCACAGAAATATCAAATAGAAATAAAGATAAGGTTTAGAAATGTTATCTTCTTCAGCATAGTCCTTCATCTTCAATCTTCATTTGAAATTCTGAATGCTAAGTACATCCTATTCTTGATATCCATCATGTGATTAGGATCAGTAATTCCTTCATCTTTAATGATCTGTGAGATTAAGTTTCTGATCTCTGAGTAATCTGGTTCACCATTTTCAAGTCTTGGAGGTTCCCAAACTGGTTCTTCAGGACATAAGATCTGTATTCCTGCACCAGCAGCTAACAACAGAATATGTTCCCAAAAATTTCTTGCGATATTCATCATGAATGTATCAAAATCAGAATATTCATCTTCTTTGCTTGAATGGTCACCAAATTTCTTCACAATAAAATTAGCAATCTGCCATTTCTTTTTCAAATTATTCCAGAACTCCATATCTTCCGGATCCACAACAAATTCCATGAATTGTTCATCCAGAATAGTTCCAACAGATTTAGACTTCATTTTCTTTTTCAATGCAGCAACTCGATTATCAAATTTCTTTCTTGAAGCTTCTGCATCTTTCATCTTTTGTTTTCTAATCTGTTCAGCAGATCTTTTCTCAGCTAATTCAATTTTCTTTTGAGCAAGCATCAGATTATGCTTCTCAATAGCTTCAGCCATTTGTACATCACTTGGCCTACTATCAGTAACAACATGCTTCAACTTGCTTTTAGATCTGGTATTCCTACCAATCTGTTCAGCCTCT
Source organism: Galeopsis tetrahit (assembly GCA_963675135.1). NCBI lineage: Eukaryota > Viridiplantae > Streptophyta > Magnoliopsida > Lamiales > Lamiaceae > Galeopsis > Galeopsis tetrahit. Next base: position 77,370,341 of record OY776123.1, read on the forward strand.
TCTTCATCATCAATAACCAATTTCCTTTTCCTTTTTCCAGAAGAAGATTCAGCAACATGTTTCTGAGTAACAGAATCAGGATTTTCCAATTTTAGTTTCAGACTGATAATTTCTTCTTTCAAATCATCAATGCTTTCTTTCAACTCATCTTGACTCACAACCAATTGTGCTTGTTGTGTCTGAGTTTGTTCCAGAACTTTCATTACTTTTACTTCCCCCTTTTTGGCTTCATCCTGCCAATCTTTCAAGGGTGATAAAAGAAATTCTACTTTCTTTTGCAGCTCAGTAGAAAGTGACTTTTCTTGTAATCTATGCAGATCATAGATTTTAGACATTGTGTGTTCCAACACTTGCTCATATGAATTGGTAGTAGTCAATCTTTCCAGCTGTTCAGTAGCTTGTTGAAACCTCTTCAAAGTTTCATCCAACTTACTTTGTAACTCTTCATTGTGCTTTTTCAACAATTCAAAGCTAGAGTTATCTTGAGCTGTTTCAGAAGGAACTGTTCTTACTGTCTCTTGAACATCATCAAGCACAGTATTCTCATCAACATTAATTGGTGTGCTCTTCAACTCATCAGCACCCAAAGAGTGTTCTTCTAAAACTTCAGTTTCTTCAGCTACAACTGTGTTTTCATACACCTCAGTTGCATTTGTATCAGCCTCATAATCAGCTTCCATATCAGCTTCATAATCAGTTTCAACATCAGCTTGATCATCAGAAAGTTTAACTTCAGCATCATCAGCACCCATGTTGACATCAGTATCAACATCTACATCAGCAGGCTTAACCATGGAATACTTACAACCAGTTATTCTTTCAATCAACTGAATAACAGATTCCAAACTTGATAGCTCATTATAAGAATTAACATCTGCAGCTTCTTTCTGTTCTTGTTCCCAGTCATGAAACACAGAAAGACCACCCATACCTTCAGCCACTATCATCAATTGATCTAGACCTATGCTTCTAAGATACACCCAAGTACCTATCCTTAGAAGTTGCTCAAAGGTCTTAGTGTTATCATCTAAACCATGAAAGCTTTTGAGAAGAGCATTTCTCAACTTAAATCGAATCCTCTCTTCTTTATCACAAATAGGATAATCCATCAGAAACACTGATTCAGGTTGGATAAACTCAGTTTCTGGGGAGGATGTAATTTCAATTGGTTCAGAAGAAGGTATATGTTCATGCTCAGTAGAGTGATCATGAACGGGTTCAGATTCAGGAACATAATGGGGAGTAGAAAAATGGTGAGGATCAGAATGAGGAGTGGAATGAAATGAAGTGTTCTGAGGGGTTGAGGGAGGAGTGTTCTGATGAATAGGAGAGTAGTGAACTGACTCCTCAGAACAGGAAGGCTCAGCTTCAAGGGGTTGGGCTTGGATAGAATGAGAGGTTGAGGGAGAAGGGGTAGTGTTCTGGAGGACTCTTCTGGGTCTAAGAACACCAGAAACTTTAGTTCTCTTATGTGAAAGAATAATGCTTGGAGAACTTACCTCTTCCACAGAAGACTCCTTCACAGCTGCAACGGACTCTTCTGACCTTTCAGAAACGGCCCTGGCAGAACGACCTCTTCGTAATCCAGCTCGTGGAGGATCATGCCTAGCCTTCGTTCTCGACTCCGGCTCATCATTGTCAGAACGAAACATAGAATCACCAGATTCTTGTGGTTGATTCCTCTGGCTTTGTTCAAACAAAGTGGACTCCTTCTTGAACAAGAATTTGCCCTGATGAAATCTTTTTGGACGACTCCAATCCATCTTCCTTTCAGCTAATTGAGGTAACAGTATGCTCATTTCACTTCCAAAACCCATCATAGATTTAATGGAAAATTCTCTTGAGACCTCATCAAAAACCACTTTCTCTCGTTCAGCCAACAATCTGCCAAGCAAAAATCCTTGCCAATCACCATTGACTCGATCAGTGATTGCGGCCATAATGCGAATCTTGAGATAGGTGAGAGCGTCTTGACTGAAATGTTGCCCTAACAAACATTTTCCAGCTATATCCATCAACAACTGCATGCCTTCTGGAAGCATATCTTTCTTCAAATTGGACAAGGTCGCTGGGTCAACATTCAACCATCTGCCCACGCGAACCTTCTCTTGCCCTGCCATATAGCTCAGAATGTCTATTGGCCCGTCTGGAAGATCGAACGCGATACCAAGGGTTTCTCTAGAAATAACAACCATATGGCCAGAAACAATCGAACGGATGCTGTTCGAGTCACCCTGTACTTGAAGAAAGAATTCCATCGCCTCAGGTTCGTAAACCTTCACAGGAAATGATTCTAGGTATTTTCGCAGCCCGCATTCTTCACACATGGTGAGAATGGCTTGATTCTCTGCCTTCTGACGTCCGGTGAAGTAAACGGAGTTTTCGACGAAGATTCCTTTCTCTCGCATCCATCTGGATGAATCAAAAGTTCCTGCTACTTCATTTTCTTCGTTAATAATATCAATAATTGCCATTGAAAAGAAATAGAGAAAAATAGTTTGCAAGAGTAAGGATATTTGAGAAAGCTTGAGCTTAGAGAGTTTTCAGAAAGATTCTTGAGTAATGAAGAAGAAGAAGTTAATTAGATAGTGTAAATCTAAAATCAAATCAATATCTAGGGCTTGGATTGATTTTGATTTCCACGTTGTGTGGTTTGGATTGAGTTAATGAAAAAGGTGTAAATACAAAACGTTCCAAATTCATAACATCTCAATTCCAATTTGGAGCTAACTAGTGATGATAAATACACCTTTTAAATTAGGTTAGAAATAGAGGAGTGTATTAATCTTCTCTATAAATGATCTAATTTTGAACAGATCTTGACTTAGAAAAATTCTAAGGCAAAATACTGTTCTGATGTATATCAGCACAGTTGTTTTCCAAACACATTATGCTTCAATTTCTTATTACTACTATATGGAATTTTACTTATCTGGGTTCAGCTGAGTACTGTGATCAGCTGAGTACTCTTTTGAAGATCAGCTCAGTAGTTGAGTCAGCACAGTAATCCTCAGATCAGTTCCCAACTTTTCTGATTTTCACTCTCTTTGATATCAGCACAGTAATCCTCAGATCAGTTCTGTAAATGTTCTGTAGACAGATTTCCCTGTTAATCAAATAAGCTCTGTAGACAGTTTTAATCAGTAATCAGATCAGTTCTGTAGATTGAATGATATTGTAGTCAGAATAGTTCTGTAGACAAATTAATTTTGTAATCAGAACAGTCCTGTAGACCGCTCAATTCAATAGTCAGAACATGTCTGTAGACATATTTGTACTGTAATCAGATCAAATTTGTAGACAGATCAAATCTGTAATCAGATCAGTTCCCCCTCCAGTGGAGAACTCCTCTTCTGTGGCTGTTTCACCTTGGTAGAAGTGTTAGTTCATGCATAGATGGTGAAATATAGTACAGAATAGTAAAGAATCATTAAAATAGGTCTATATAAGGTTTTGTTCTAAGGTGTCTTTGTGCTCTGAGTCAACATACAGGATTTTTCAGAAATCATAGATTCCCCCTTAAATGTATATTCTCAATTCTCTCAGCTTTACCAGCTTCCTCATCGGGATTTAGGCACCTTAGTAACCTATTTACCTGATTGTGATGAATGTAGAGGGCTTGACATGGTCTTTTCTTCAGAATTACCCATCTTGGTGAACAGATCTTGATATCAGCTCAGTACCTGAAATGTTAGTATATAGCCCTATCTACATGCAGGATCCATGTCTATCAATCCTAAACTTATGCATAGCTCTCCAAATCTAGTTTCAGCCAAAGGTTTTGTGAAAATGTCAGCTCTCTGAACATCAGTATGGATCTTTTCCATTCTAATGTTTTTCTTTTCAACATGATCCCTAATAAAATGATGCCTAACATCTACATGCTTGCACCTAGTATGTAAAACGGGATTTTGAGTGATGGCAATTGCACTATTGCTGTCACAGAATATAGGTACATTGGATTCCACAATGTTGTAGTCTCTAAGTTGTTGCATTAGCCAAAGAAGCTGACTACAACAACTTCCTGCAGCCATATATTCTGCCTCAGTGGTAGATGTTGCCACACTTGTTTGTTTCTTTGAAAACCATGATATGAGCTTAGAACCTAAGAATTGGCATGAACCAGAAGTTGATTTTCTATCTATCCTGCAACCACCAAAGTCAGAATCTGAATAACCACTTAGGGATAGATCATCATCTGCAGAATACCACAAACCTCGATTAATGGTACCCTTTAGATATTTCAATATCCTTTTAGCAGTCTCCACATGACTTTCTTTGGGGTTGGCCTGAAATCTAGCACATACACCTACTGCAAATGCAATGTCTGGCCTACTAGCAGTTAAATAGAGTAGAGAACCAATTAAAGCTCGGTAATAGGATTGGTCAGCAGACTTACCTTGATCATCAGGATCCATTCTGTATGTTGGCAGCATTGGTACTCCAACTGTTTTACAGGTCTTGATACCAAATTTATCTAACAAATTTCTTGTATATTTTGCTTGATTGATAAAGATACCATCAGATGATTGTTTCACTTGAAGTCCAAGAAAATAAGTCATTTCTCCCATCATTGACATTTCAAACTTGCTTTGCATAAGTTTTGAAAAACTCTCACTCATGCTTTTGTTAGGAGATCCAAATATTATATCATCAACATAAATTTGGACTAATAAAATGTCTGTACCTTCTTGTCTTCTGAACAAAGTTCGATCCACTTTGCCCTTAGTAAATCCATTTTCAACTAAGAATAGTGAAAGAGTGTCATACCAGGCTCTTGGAGCTTGTTTTAGACCATAGAGTGCTTTCTTCAACCTGTATACTTGATTACCATTTACCTCAAATCCAGGAGGTTGTTTTACATAAACTTCTTCAACAAGTATACCATTTAAAAATGCACTTTTCACATCCATTTGATACACAGTGAATTTCATATAAGCAGCATATGCAAGAAACAATCTTATAGCTTCTAATCTAGCTACAAGAGCAAATGTTTCATCATAGTCAATACCCTCAGCTTGAGAGTAGCCCTGAGCCACTAATCTGGCTTTGTTTCTCACAACAAGATTATTTTCATCTTTCTTATTTTTGAAAATCCACTTTGTACCTACCACATTGTGATCAGTAGGTCTTTCTACAAGTTCCCATACATCATTTCGAGTAAACTGATTCAATTCTTCTTGCATAGCAATAATCCAGTTACTGTCAGATAAGGCTTCTTTCACATTAGCAGGTTCAATAGAAGATAAGAAGCAACACCAACAGAATAGAGAGTTACTGGGTTCAGGCTTAGAATCAAACAGTTGTCTTCTGGTCTTAACACCTTTATGGGATTCACCAATAATCAGATCAGTAGAATGAGCAGATTTCCATGTTTTTCTAGTCTTAACAGGAATACTATCACCATCCACATCATGTATAACAGAATCATCAATATCAATATAATTATTTTCAGCAGGTTTATTCACAGGAGAACAGTCAACTAAATCAGGCATGTCAATTGGTCTACAAGACTTACCATTGTCTTTTACCTTTTCTACATCATCATCTTTGTTTAGAACATTCAGAAATGGATTGTAAGCTTGTACAGATTCATAGACTTCTGTTTCTTCAGTGTCTTTATCAGTTTGAATGGTCAGATCATCAACTTTCTTACTGATCTGATGATCAGCAGAGTCCTGTACAACTTCATCAAAGACAACATGGGGTGTTTCTTCTACACATAGAGTAGAGTAATTAAAAACTCTAAATGCCTTGCTTGTTGAGGAATATACTAAGAAGATTCCTTGAGCAGCTTTGGCATCAAAAGCATTTAATTTGCTCTTTCCATTGTTATGAATAAAGCACTTACATCCAAAGATATGAAAATATGAAATTCTTGGTTTTCTACCTTTCCATACCTCATAAGGAGTTTTACCATGTACTTTGTTGAATGCACATCTGTTCTGAGTGTGGCAGGCAGTATTGATTGCCTCAGCCCAGAACTTCTGTGGTGTGTTGTATTCTGCAAGCATTGTTCTACATGCTTGTTTTAGTGTTCTGTTTCTTCTCTCAGCTACACCATTTTGTTGGGGTGTCCTAGCTGCACTTGTCAAATGCTGAATTCCAGACTTAGAACAAAATTCTTTAACATAGCAGTTTATAAATTCAGTCCCCTTGTCACTCCTGATTTTGACAATGGGCTGACCTTTTTCTACTTGCAACCTCTTTAACAGATCTGGTAGTTGGGTTTGTGTATCACTCTTTTTGTGTAAGAAGATTGTCCAAGTGTACTTTGAATAATCATCTACCACAACCAAAGTGTACCTTCTACCATTCAGTGAAGGGGGTTTTATTGGACCATGTAAATCCATGTGTAAGAGTTCTAAGACTCTACAAGTAGAAAGAGTGGGAATTGACTTAAAGGAAACCTTTACCTATTTACCTTTTTGGCAAGCATCACACACTTGTGACTTGAAATAGATTTCATTAGGGATACCTTCAACAAGGTAGTTTCTTGCAATCTTGTTAAGAATCTTAAAGTTCAGATGGCATAAGCGTCTGTGCCATAGCCAACTGATTTCTTTAGGACTTTTAGAAAGAAGGCAAGCATCCCTAGGACAGCTATTCCAATTTACAATGTAGACACTGCCCTGTCTAACTCCAACTAGTAGAATTGTATGAGTTCTTTTATCCCAGATTTCACATTTGGTGCTTTTGAAGTAAACCTTGTAACCCCTGTCACAAAATTGAGAGACAGATAACAAATTATATTTCAGACCTTCAACATATGAGACATCTTGAATCTCTACATCTCCATTCTTGATGTATCCAAATCCTTTTGTGATTGCCATGGAACTATCTCCAAAGATCACTTTTGGTCCTTCCTTCTCATGATAGTCAGAAAGAAGAGTCTTGGTACCAGTCATGTGGTGAGAACACCCACTGTCTATGTACCAAGTTTCTCCAACTGAACCACCTTTCTTGTAAAGATCCAGTCGACCCTGCAAATAGTGATCTTAATAATTTAGGTACCCTCTCTTTATTGGGGTCCTTGGGGGTTAGTAGTAAGAGGTATCCAAATAAACATTGAAGTTTTGAATAATTGAGACCTCTTAAGTTTTCTACCATGCTTATCACAGAACAGTACTTTATTGACCTTATCCAAATTATCAGCAGACTTAGGATCTATTTTTCTGAGATAGCTTTTCCTTGGTTCTATCCCTTTTTCAGGAAGATCAGTATGTCTGTAATAGTTTGCATATGGCTTGAAAGTCTGTGGACCATACGGCTTATAGATGCGTTTTGGTCTTTCTTCTCCAATGATATCATAAGATAAAGGTGGAGGATAAAGAACAGGTTTGTTATGATAATGTGGCACAAATTTCCTAGGTTTAGTTGAGTACAGCTGAGACTGCCTTATGAAAGGAGGTCTTGGCTGTTTCCAACTTGCCTGAGATTGTCTTGACCTACTGTTCTGAGTCTGCCTCTTCTGATTCCAGGACTTTTCAGCTCTGGTCAGAGGAGTATAACTCTTCTGGTATGGTCTTGACTGTACCGGTCTAGATCCATTCTTCTGTTTACCATTCTTGGCATTCGGAGGAATGTATTTAGACTGTACTTTGGATTTTGGTTCATCATCATAAGTCATAGGTTCTTTTCCTTTATCTAATTGCAAAGAACTTGAACTAGCTCCAGTAGTGTTCTTAATGCCTGAAGTAGAGGGATTAGGTAGATCAGTACCTATTCCTCTCTTGTCATAAGAAGCTCTGTATCTGTCTGACAATGTTTGATTAATCTTAGAAGAGTTAATCATATCAGATAGCTTTAGATCCAAGCTCAGTACTTCAGATTCTAAGAATCTATTGCGCTCTTCAAGTTTTTCACATTTAATCTTTAAGTCATTGAACTCATTTGTCTTTTTAGCTTGTGTATGAAGCATACCCTGATATATCTTGTCCATAGATGCATACTTATCTTTGAGTTGGGACAACTCTTCTGATAGTCGTGCATTTAGAATAGTTAGATTAGGATCCACTTTCATTTGAGCTTCTTTAAGACTCATGATTTCTTGTCTTAAAGATATGTTCTCATCACTGATTTCTATGAATGCTTTGTTAGCTGGTAGGAGGTCTTCTTCATTCATTCCATTGGAATGGTGAAGACTACTCCCTACACTACTATCAGCAGTGTCACATAAATCAGAATCTGAATCTGATTCATCACAAGATTGAAAAGATGTGACAGATGATACCTCTTGATCTATTTTTGCCATCATGACTAGTCCATCATCTGCAATGAAGACTTCTTTCTCACTGCTGGAAGAGTAATCAGAAGAGGAGGATGGCAACTCATCTGAATCCGTATCAGATTCATTGTTAGCAACCATTGCCCTCTTACCCTTTGCATATTTGCGATCTCTCCTTGCTTTTCTTTCTCTTCTGTCTTCAGCACTCAGATCAGGACATTCATGGATGTAATGACCTGGCTTTTCACAGTTATAGCAAAGAGGTTCATTAGAAGTACGTTTAGAAGGAGAATGATATCGGTTCCTGTCCTTTCTATCAGTAGAGTTCCTATCCTTTCTATCAGCAGAGTTCCTATCTCTTCTTTTCTCATTAGAGATCTCATCTCTCCTTTCAGAAGATTTGTGATCCCTTCTGGTCCTAGAAGAGTCCCTGTTATTAGAGCTCTGAGTGTCCTTATAGAATCTTTTGTATCTACCATACCTTTTGTTAAGCTTATCAAACCTCTTAATCATTAAGTTCAACTGATCCTTAAGATCAAGATCAGTACTCTCTAGTTCATCTTTTTTGCTTGAGGACTTAGACACAGATGATCTAGGCTTCTTAGAGGTAGATGCCTTAAGTGCAATGTTCTTGGAGATTTCCTTAACCCTATCACCACTATCTATTGGATCTTCTTCATCCATTTCAAACTCATGTGCCTGAAGGGTTTGGAAAGTAGTTTCAGCAGACCAATTATCTATATCCTGAGTGTTTTTATTGATCAGTGTGACCATTTTCCACCGTTCATCTAAGGCTTTAAGGATACGTAAATTGATCTCCCTATTGGTATAAGTCTTGCCTAAAACATCCAGATCATTCATAATCTTGGTAAAGCGAGTATCGAGCTGGTCTATTGTTTCACCAGTCTTGATTTTAAATGATTCGAACTTCTGGACAACAGTGGATAGTTTGCTTTCTTTTATAAGAGTAGTTCCCTCACAAATGATAGCTAACTTATCCCACATCTCTTTGGCTGATTTACATTTAACCACTTTCCCAAGATACTCATTGGGAAGGGTGTGCAAAATGTAATTCTTTGCCAAGCTGTCTAGATTGTTCTGCCTCATCTCTTCAGCAGTTAAATCTAACCTGGGTTTTGGCACGAGAACACCAATGGCTTTTGAAGGCTCCAGAGTTGCTGTGTTGGGTATCATGGTAGTAATATGACCTTCTTTGATCACAGACATCATCAGATCATGGGTTGAACTGAATATGGCCTCCATCCTCAGTTTCCAGTAATCGTAATCTGCAACCTTGAACTTTGGAAGTTTATTAATGTTAGTTTCTTCCATGATAGAACAAGCAGTAAGATCAGTAGTATGACAAATAGGTCAAGAAAGACAAGTAAGATCAAGAAACAGTTATTAGTAATGAGAGACAATTAGACTTTCCCCAAAGTCTATAGGGTTATCTAGAAACAGCAGTCCAAAGAACTACTGCTCTGATACCACTTGTTGGTCCCAAAGTTGAGTTAAGATTGAGTAAGCTATGAAAAAGTCTAGAGGGGAGGGGTGAATAGACTTTTCAAATTCTATCAAAATATCAGAGTTTAAGTGCGGAAATGTGTTCTGTATGATACTGTTCTTAGAATAAGATCAGTACTCAACAGTTAGCTTTTATACTCAACTTTTCTTTAAATCTTTTCTTAGAAAACTTACTGTTCTTGCTCAACAAATATATCAACAGTTAATCAAATCAAAACAGTAAAGAACACAAGATTTTTATAGTGGTTCGACAAATGTCTACATCCACTCTCACAACTCCAGTTGCGATGTTTTATTACTCTTATCCACTTGAGTACTTGTTGTTTAGAGTCCCAAGATTAAGACTTTGATCTTATCGATTACACCACCAGGTATATCTTCGATCAACTAGTAATTTCACAAGTAACTAGCACACTTGTTTACACAATACAAACTTAAAACGAAAAGTAAAACTTCTCTTGATAATAGCCTTTGTTTCTTCAATTCAGATCTGTGGCTTCTCTTCAGTACGATCTTCTTGACTCTGTGAGTGCTTGAATACTTGAATGCCTCTTGATTTGCTCTTAAACACTTTGAGTAGTAGTAGTTTCAGTAGTCTTTTCAAGTAGAAGATCACACGGTATTTATATGCATTAGTATGACAGTTAGCAGTTTGTGAACTAACTCTCAACTAACTCATAACCGTTTCTTGTTGTAACTTCCTTCAGTTTGTAACCAACTTAAAACTTATCCATAAGTCAGCATATCTTCAACAATATCTTCAGTTACGCCTTAAATAAGTTATCCAAACTTATTCTTCAAACAAACTAACTCAGCACAGTAAACTACTCTTCTTAGTTTTACTGCTCTTGGTCAGTCAGCACAGTTCTTCCAAACTGTTCAGCTTCTTTAAAAACTTCACTTGATATCTTCAATCTCTGAAATAGTCTTCTTAGTCATCTCCAGTCTTCTGACTTCAAACTAATCTTCTGTTCTAACTATTACAATGCTGAATACAATAAAATACAACTTTTACAAATATAAAACCTATCTTATACATCAACTGAACTATATACAGATGAGTATAACTAAGTCCTATACTATAAGCTGTCTATACAATATTTCCATCAGCTTAGTTCTTAAACAGTTCATATATCAGATTAGTAAAATACTAAGATCAGTAAATTCAGACTTCATATTACAATAAGATTAGTAATCTCAGATAATAAGATCAGTAATCTTATATCATATAACAACATATAATCACATATATCATTAACTCTAAATTACTTTTGGCCATCAAAACATATAATCATCAATTAGAACATTGTTTATAGGATTCATATCCCAACATCTTTTGTTTCCTAGAAGGCTACGCAGAGCCTTGTCTAAAAATTCAAACTTATCTAACACTTGATGGAAATTTAAAACTTGTACTTGTATTGAAATGATGATTAGATACAAACTATACAAATATGAAAAAATAAAAAACTTACTGGTAATACTTCTTCAGCTTGACCGCGTTCCATGGGTACTTGCTCGGCTTGCCCTCCAAATCTTCTAGCTCGTACGATCCGTTCAGGAGTGTGCGCGTTATTCGGTACGGACCCTCCCAAGTCGGGCCAAGTATGCCGATGGACTGCTCCGTCGCCCTTCGAAGTACGAGCTGGCCGATAGTGAATTGGCGAGCACGTACTTTGGTGTTGTAGTAGCGTTCTGACCTTTGCTTGTAGACCACGTTCTTCTCGTCCGCTGTTAGCCTTCGCTCTTCTAGGAAGTCCAAGTCGGAGAGCTGTGCATCGTTATTCAACTGCTCGTCATAATTTGCTACTCGAAAAGTGGGGACTTGCCCCTCTGCTGGTATGACAGCTTCGGTTCCGAACGCGAGCGCGAACGGAGTTTCACCAGTAGAATTCCTCGTGGTCGTCCGATATGCCCACAGAACCATGTGCAGCTCGTCCGCCCATTTGCCCTTTAATCCATCTAGCTTAGCTTTCAAGGTGTGCTTGATGATTTTGTTGATTGCCTCTACTTGACCATTCGATTGTGGATGATAGGGTGTTGAAAAAATTTTCTTGATGTTCCACTCTGAGCAGAAATCCAGCATGTCTTGACTTGTGAATTGACGTCCGTTGTCGGTCACTATTGCTCGTGGTAGGCCGAACCTGCAAATTATGTTTTTCCATATGAAACTTGTCATCTGGGCCGTTGTGATGGTCTTCAATGCCTTCGCTTCGGTCCACTTGGTGAAGTAATCGACTGCTAGGACTACGAAAGTTACTCCCCCGACGCCAGGCGGGAAAGGTCCAATGATGTCGATGCCCCACTTCGCGAAGGGCCAAGAACTATAGACGGAGATGAGCTCGTCTGGAGGTGAGTGAATAGCGGGTGCAAAAGCTTGACATCTCTTGCACGCCTGGGCGTAATGAATTGCATCCTTCTTCAGTGTTGGCCAAAAATAGCCTTGCCTCATGATCTTTAAAGCGAGCGCTTGCCCCCCTGTATGATTTCCACATGATCCATCGTGGATTTCGTACATGACGATCTTCGCTTCGTCTTCCCCGAGGCATTTCAATAAAGGCATTGAAAAACCCCGTTTGTACAGCTGGTCGCCAATAACAGTATACCTTGCGGACCTGAGCTGCAATCTGGTCGCTTTCACTTTGTCCCCCGGGAGCTCGCCGGTCTTGATGTACTTGATGATCGGCGATCTCCAGTCCTCGTCGCTGGTCGCTTCAACCTGCAAAATCTGACCTCTGTTCACCGATGGGGAAGAAATTTTAGTGATGGTCGCTTCTGAAAATATTGCCTCCCCCTCTGAAGTGGCCAGCCGAGCTAATGCATCTGCTTGCGTATTGTCCTCCCTAGGGATTTGCTCGATGTGGAATTGATCAAATTGCTCGAGTAATCCTTTCACTAGCTCTTGATACTTTATCATTTGATCGCCGCGAGCCTCGTAGTCGCCCGTTATTTGACATACAACCAGCTCAGAGTCAGAAAAAAATTTCAGTTTTCTGGCGCCCACGGCCATAGCCATCTTGATTCCTGCAACCAGAGCCTCGTACTCTGCTTCGTTGTTGGTCGCCCGATACTCGAACTCGATCGCCGAAGCAAACGTCTGTCGGGTTGGGCTGGTGAGGACGATTCCTGCCCCTGCTTTGGTGCTCGTCGACGAGCCATCGACGAACAGTGTCCAAGGAAGTTCGATTCCCTCGTCCACTTTTTCCGGGAAAGTGAGCTCTACTATGAATTCTGCCAGAACTTGTCCCTTGATTGCCGTTCTAGGTGCATAGGTGAGCCCAAATTGCCCTATTTCCACCGACCATTTCAAAAGTCTTCCAGTGGTATCCGGACGATGCAGTGCTCGTCGGAGTGGAAAGGTTGTAAGGACGACCACCTCGTGGTCGAACAGGTACTGCCTTAATTTTCTGACACTCATGACCAGTGCGTATGCCAATTTTTCCATTGGAGTGTATCTCAACTCCGCATCTCTCAATGTTTGACTTACGTAGTAGATAGGCAGATGTGTGCTCCCCTCAGCTCGGACGAGCACTGAACTGATCGCACAGTCAGTGGCCGCCAAGTATAGATATAAAATTTCGCCGGGGACTGGCTTAGATAGGATCTTCGGATCCGATAGATATTCTTTTAACTTCTCGAAAGCTTTCTCACACTCATCGGTCCATTCGAACTTCCCTTTTTTCAGAGCATCGAAAAAAGGTTTTCAACGATCGCCCGTTCGTGCAATAAATCTGTTCAGCGATGCAAGGCATCCTGTTAACCTCTGTACTTCTTTCACGTTCCTTGGGCTTTGCATGTTAATGACTGCTTGAATTTTACTCGGATTCGCCTCGATGCCCCGCTGGCTAACCAAGTGCCCCAGAAATTTTCCTGAGCTAACACCAAAACTGCATTTTTTCGGATTTAACTTCATGTTGTATTCTTTCAGTATATCGAACGTCATGGCGAGGTGGTGTAGGTGAACCTCTTTCCGCAAGCTTTTGACAACGATGTCGTCGATATAGACCTCCACCATCTCGCCGATGTGTTTCTCAAACATCTTATTTACCAGTCTTTGGTATGTTGCCCCCGCGTTTTTCAAACCGAAAGGCATTCTCTTCCAGCTATACATATCGGTGGCCGTCATGAAGGCCGTATGTCGCTGGTCGTCAGGATGCATCGCGATCTGATGGTAGCCCGCGAAAGCATCCATGAAAGTTAACATCTCGTGCCCCGCTGTGTTGTCTACTAGGTGATCAATGTGGGGCATCGGAAAGTGATCTTTTGGACAGGCATCGTTTAGATCTGTGAAGTCTATACACAATCTCCACGACCCGGTCGTCTTTTTGACGAGCACTGGATTGGCCAACCACTCGGGATCTGTTCCAGTTTTCTCGATTAATTTATTGTCGATCAATTTCTTGACTTCGACCGCCAAAGTCGCATATTTATCAGGCCCAAATTTCCTTCGTTTTTGGGTGATAGGTCTCCTTGCTGGATCAATATTCAATCTGTGGCAGGCATGATTCGTGGGAATGCCCACCATATCCTCGTGCGACCAGGCGAATGCACCGATGTTTTCTTTCAAAAATGCGACCATGTCTGATCGCAAAAGTTTTGGTAAATTCGAACCGATGAATACCTCGAGTTCTGGACGAGCTTCGTTTAAATGGATGGTTTCAAGGTCCTCCGCTGAAGTTGCCCGTTCTTTAGGCTCCTTCCAACGAGGATCCTCGATTCCGAACTCTGGCTCAAAACCTAACCTAGGCTCCAGATCTGGAAAGTTTTCTGGAAACTGGTCGTCGGGGAGCTGGTCGCCCGAGACTGTCTGATCGTCGATCTCCATTGGGGTGTGGTCGTCCACTTCCATGGAGGCGTGCTCGTTCGCCTCCACTTGGTGGTCGTCGGAACTACGACTGCACTCCCCGACTTCAATCTTTCTGTACTTGCTAGGAAGACCCTCCAAGTAATTCATTTGTTGATTTTGTGTTTGACACTCAATATACTGGCCAATCATAGTACTTTCCTTAGAATGACGCTTCGCAAAACGGACGAGACACTCCCTCGCCCGCGTCTGATCGCCCTTGACGGTTATAACTCCCGCCGGGGTCAGAAACTTTACACAGTAATAAAAGGTAGAAACGGCCGCCTTGAACTCGTTGAAGAAAGGTCGGCCGAGGAAAGCATTGTAGGATGATGGCATATCTACGATCATAAAGTCGAGCTGCCGAGTGTGATGTATTGCTGGCTCTTTTGATGATACCAGCTCCAGGGATAGTCTGATTTTCTCAATGGGATGGCTGTGCGTATCCCCAAAACCTATGATTATATCATCGCAAGGCTCAACGTATTCCGGATATCCACCGAGAGCATCCAAAGTATGCTTGAAAAGGATGTTGGTGTATGCCCCTGTGTCGACCATCAGGCGATGGACATTGGTTCCCATAATCTTCCCCGTGATGACCAAAGCGTCATTGTTTGGGTGCACCACGCCGTTCAGGTCGTCGTCCAAGAAAAGGATTTGGTGAGATAGAGGCTTCTCGGCAGTCGGAGCGACGCACACCTGATGGACATTGTTCAGTGCTCGCTGCTCGCTCTGAGCACGGCGAACAGACAGCTCTTTCCCAGATTGGGTTCCTCCCAAAGGGCCTTCTATAACCATATAGGCTCCCACGTTATCAATGTCGTTGCCAGGATTCTGTGGCATGGGAGGAGTCAGCTTGGGACGATTCAGTTGTTGGCGCAGGTCGTCGCTGTCGTCGCGACGTTTCTTCCCCCTGTTGTCGCCATTTCCAAGAGGCTTGATGAACTGGGAGAGCTTGCCCTCATTGTACAGCTTGAAAAGGTTTCTCACCAAGTCTCGGCACCCATTGGTGTGGTGGCCGATGGAGTTGTGGTAGTCGCAGAATTTGCTACCATCTAGGTTTTCGTCGCTTGTATGCATTGGCTTTGCCTGGGGGAGCAGATTCTTTCCCCTGACTGCATTAAAAATGCCCCTGGGATCAAGAGAGAGAGATTCTCTGAACTGGATGATCTCAGGAGACTCCTCGAAAGGCCTGAAGTTCGCTGGGCGAGCACTGCCAGCTTGAGTGGTCGCCTTCTTGGGCTGGGACGACTCCCCAGTGTTTGCATTCTTTTTGGGCCAGACCCTCTTGGACGCCTCAGGCTGCTCGTTAGCCTTGGCGGCGTCCATGATTTCCTCCATTTGGATGAAGTTCCCAGCCCTCGTGCGGAAGTCCGCATAAGAACTGGGAAAAGTAAGATGGATAGATTCCCAAAGCTTGGTACCTATCCTTAGACCGGAAACGGCTGAAATCAGCTTCGTCTCATCGTTCACGGCCTCCCCATCGATCACCAGCCTATCGAAGCGCTCGATGAAGTCCTTGCCTGACTCATTTATAGATTGGCGAACGTTTGCCAAACGTTGCTTTGAGGCTGGGCGAGCAGCAATAGACCCGTAGTAGGTCAGAAAGAGTTGTCCCAGCTCAAGGAATGAGGTGACCGATCCGGGACTCAAAGTTGTGTACCATTGATGAGCCCGGTCTCCCAAAGTTAGGGAGAAGTTTCTGCATTGGGTGGCGTCCGTTGCCCCGATTGAGGCCATGTAGTTGGAGTACTTGGACAAGTGTACTCTGGGGTCGGATGCACCATCGTATGCCGCCATGGAGGGCATTTGAATCTTTCTTTGATTGGGGGCGGTAAGAATTGCAACACTTAGTGGAGGTGCGGGCAGATTGATTGGTGGTGTGGTCCCTTGCTTCGAGGCGACCACCTCTGCTCGCAGAGCGTCCATCTCCTGCTTCATCAATTTCTGAGTTGCGAGGAACTGGGCGATTTGCCCCTCCTCGGCGGTCTGTGGCTTGGGGACGACGTCCTCGTCGCGTCGACTCCCTTGGGATGCGGCTGGGCGATCATCATGACGTGATCGCCTGGGAGAGTGCCTGTCAGAATGATGGCTGCGATAACTCTTCGCCGGAGCTCGCGAACCCTTCCCTGGTCCCACTCGATCAAGAGCTGAGACTCTGTCACCCTGATCTCTCTTATCAGCGTGATCTCGGTGGTGGTCGGCTCTGCCTGGTCGGCCATCCACATTGAAGGGCACTCGGCGAGGAGCCCTTCTATCTTTGTCATCCATCTGGTTGAAAACCGAATTTCTGTGTCGCGAGTCTCACGTGTGGCTATTGTGGGAGTGCTCGGCAACTTTGCTTTTGCCTTTGTCTTGGCGAACGGGGTGTGAGTGATAGGAGCGGTCGTCTTCCTCATTCCCCTTGGCTTTGCGAGCTCTGTCGAAGGCCTGATCCTTGGCCTTCTCAAGCTCTTCCTTCTCATTCTGCCTCCTCTTCTCCATGAGGAAGTCAGAAAAGTCTTTCAAGTGTTGGGGATCTTTCAAAATGTCCCCTACGTTCAAGTTTGCAAACGGATTTACCGGCGTCGGAAGGGGTTCGTTCCCTCCGGACGGTAAGATTCCGTCATGTGGAGTATGGTGAGACATCGTTTAAAGAGTGTCTCTAGGGATTATTACAAAGATATGACTGTTCTTAAGCTTTCGACGCTTAAAAACGAAAGATTAGAGTTCTTACGCAGAAGAACGTGCTATTACAACTACTTAGAAGTAAGTAACAACAACTTAAAGCTTAAAAACAAGTTACACGGAGATCAAACTCCAAAATATGTCTCGAATATCGCAAATATTCAAGAACACGAAGAACACAGAAATACGTAAACAAAGCTTTAAAAGGTGGAACTACCGATTAAAAACCTGAAAACGGAGTTTGCAAACCGATCGCTCGATGATCGGTCGAAACTAAGAGTGATGAACACGTAAAAGGACCCCTTCTTCTAGCGCCAAATGTTGTACGTGCTTTTGATGGTTGATTCGGATGTGGACTATTTGTTAGCACGAGACAAACATGTATAATGATCGGGGGTTTATTACGTGTTTAGGGAGTATTTATGTGATGATCTAAAGAAGAACAAGCAAAAACACAAGAAGTAGCTTCTTGGAGAAGCTAAAAGCTTGAGAGCTTTGGGAGAGTTTATTGCTTTGGGTTGGGTGATTTGGTGGAATGTGTAACTTGTGTACAAATGAGCCTCTTTTAGGCATTATATAGTGGTTTCTAGGGGCTGCCCGCCCTTTACACGTGGCACGCCCTTATTGGACCCATCTTCTGCCCGAAAAGGTGATTTGATGGCGCATTTAATGCTAAACCGCCTCTGGTGCTCGTCCTCGCCGAAATGCCGAGGAGCTGAGCTACGGTGGTCGCCGGAGGACCATGTCGAGGAGTGTGATCGCCACGCTCCATGCTGTCTCCCAAGGCTTCAATACTTAGACTATTCTAGCTAAGATAGACATGTGCTCGCCCACACACTTGGGCGAGCAGCTAACTAAAACAGGTGCTCGTCAACATCTTTGAGCGAGCACTTAAACATATTAAATACATCTGCTCTATTACATTTTCTTGGTCTTGTTGACTAGTCGTCGCACGACTTTGTTGACTGGTCCTCGCCACGTAAGCTGGTGACTAGGATTGACTTGTCAAAGATTGACTTCTTTGACTAGGTATAACATTATGTTTCTTGGAAAAAAAAAAAAAAAAACTTGATTTATATTACAAAGCATGAGTAATTAATTAGTAACGAAATTGCATTTCTAAATGAAGCAAACATGGAGTTTCACGTCTAAATTGGCAAATTGATTGTATGATCACATCTGCTATATATTTAAAAAAAATTATGTAAACAAGAATCTTACTTTTTAAAATATTTTTAATGCTAGCATAGCATTTACAAGTAATTATGTTTAAAATTTGACAAAGTAATGCATGCCGTCGTGATTTATTTTTTTACTCCCTAATGTGATCTATCTTATCTTTTAGGATGAAAATTGAACTTCTTATCCTGACATCTTCCCTTATAACTATTTCGGAATCTTTTGGTGTATTCTTAAATTCTATAATTTTAAATTTTAAAAAAATATTTATTTTTTGTTTCCTTTTCTCTCCTCACCCATCTCTTATAATTCAACTGTTATTTTTAAATTTTAATAGCTCATCAATTCTACAATTTATATAAAAAGATCATATTAATTTTTTACAAGTGAATCTTACACAAGTACAATACTAATTCTAGGACGGGTTTGACTATTTATGTCTCCATTTCAGTTGAGAACACACCCCGATCGATGCACCCCCAACACCTCCCCTCCCCCCCCCCCCCCAAATAAAAATGTCTAAAATAGATGTACTCCTCGAATTTTCCTAAATACAATTTTATTTATAAAATACATCTACAAACCACACCCCCAAACCCTGAATACCCTGACTCATCTCTCATTTCTCTCATTTCTTCTTCCCTTTCACAACCGTCGCCCTCGTCGCCAGCCTCCTTCCCTTCTTCTTTCTCCACTTCTCTCTTTTTTTAAATTGTCGATTTTTTTTAAAAGGACAATTTTAGATTGACCATATACACTAGCTACGGCTGTTGCTGCAGAAAATAGGTTTAGGGTTTAAAGGTTGAACAAGGGGTGTAGTTAGTAGTGAGGGTTCATTTAGTAGTGTAATATTACTTTAAGGATATTTTGGGGTTCTCCACTATTATAAAATTAATAAAGTGATGGGAAAGTGAATCCAACACAAATGGAGGTGTCAAATGAGATTCACATCTGAAATACATCCGGCCCATGTTTAATTATAAAGGGCTTTTTTTAGTCCACAGAATGTGTCGAGGCCCAAAATAAATGGTAAGCCTGTGGCCCTACAAAACCGGCGTATATGATCAATAGTATTTGATTTTTTTTTTTTTGTTATTTAAAAAAATAAAATTGGAACCTTTTGTGGTTTCATCTCTAATCATTTTGGATTATAATAACTCGTGTTTGTAAATAAAAATAAAGCAACCGATTAAACCTTGGTTTGAGGGTATGTGATCATCTGCATTACTTTGTGTTTCATTTACTAATTTAATGACACGTATCATACAAAAATAATCAATGTCTCATGGTAGGAAGGGCAATACATATTAAAGATCTAATAAAGTGGAACACAAAAAGTGAAATGAAGGAATAGACCTATTGAGATCTATTAGATGATATGTAATTTCATTTTATTTATTCATCTTGTATTTCAAAATAATCAACACGCGCCACATGTATAAAATAACTCCAAATCCGAGATAAAACATCAATTGAAATACAGGCATACACAGATACACTCTCTGAATACTTGCAGAAAGAGATTGAGAGTAGAACGAATGCTTGCAGATAATGTATACTCCCTCCGTCCTAAAAACCTTTTATATTTACTGTTCACCCACTTTTTTAAAAATATTATAATAAATAGAATTTTGAAAAATAATTTTATAAATAAATAAATAAGTGTGAACCTTAAAAATAATGATATTAAATGTAATATTGTGGATATGTGAAATTTCTAAAGGTCCAAATTTTTTTTTTTTAGAACGAGGAAGTAATATAATTCTACGGAATATTGTTCTTTTATAGCACCACAATCTCTTTCTTTCTTTCCATTTTTTAGTTTTTTAAACTTATTTCGTGTTTTATATTCTAATAATTCAAGATTCGGATATGGCATAAAGATTACGGATCAACAAGTTGGGCCAAAAGATAATTTGGCACTTGGATATTCGTTCTATGTCTTTTTGGATCCACCTTCAATGTATTTTGATTTTCGTATTCATGTATTAAAACGGGTTTTGAATTTTAATATTCTACACCAATTTTATTTGGGGATTTAAAAATCAATTTAAAAAAATCATCACTATTAAACCTGATTTGACATAAAGTTCAATCCTCCCCTCCTTAAAACCATTACACATTTATTAATCATCAAGATTTAAAAAATTCAGCAATTCAAAATCGAGTTTTCAAAACATCCAAAACATAACATCTCTTTCTGTAACTGATATTGTGTAGTGGGGGGCTTTGTTACTTCTCATACGAGGACCTTCACCCTTTCTATTTTTAATAGCAAAAGAAAAAATCATTCAAAATTCAAAATAAAAATCAATAGGTTAATACCAACAGTTTCATCAAATCTTGCTAAAAGAGAACCCAACGATAGCATCCCATTATCCAGTAATAAAACCATATCAAGCAAACATTAACATAAAAATGTTTAATCAAACCATATCAAACCAGCATTAACATAAAAATGTTTAATCAAATCATATCAAACCAGCATTAACATAAAAATGTTCTTTATACTCACTTCAAATTTGTATGTACATTATGAAAACTTGCATTTTGAATTACTCACTTATAATATTTACAATATTTATGAATTTAATAATTTTATACCAAACATTTCAATCAATTTGCACTCATTTTAATTAAACCAAAATTTAATCTATTTCAGTATATATACTATAAACATGATTTTAATTAAACTGTTGACAAATGTTCTCTATATTATTCTACAAACTTGTAGGACTACAAATTTCATCTCTAATGTTTTTTCTAAACAAAAAATAATTTTGTATACTCTATAATATTTCATCATTTGAGGTTATTTTCTTAATTTCAATTTCACCTCATGCACAAGTACGAAAACATTATTAGACAAGGACTCACATACCATTGATATAATTTTGGATATAAGAGTCCAACGCTCTCATATTATCTATAAAACATCCTTATAAACTAACATATTACAATCATACACAAATGACAAAATATTCTCTTATTAAATCTGAGAGTTGGTCTCCTGTGCGTAGTGTGCACCGTGCACACTAATGCACATGTGAGTCAATATATAACATTTAAAACGTATTTTTTAAGGCATGGTCTAAAATACACTCAAGTGAACCAGAGTTTTTGTGGTAATTTAGTCATATAATGACCATTGGACCACAACCCAAGTTTAGTTATATTGTTGTTCTTATTAATTAATAAATGATTACTGAACTCGAGTGCACAACATGCACTCGAGTTCACAGCAGACTTACCCATTTTTTAATAAGGTACAATTGTCCTAGCGGTTGTTTCAGGTGTGAAATATTCATAAGGTCATCTGTTCAAATTCCTTAGATAATTTTTTTAATATTACAATTTTTTATTTTTTTGTTACCACCTTATAATAATTTTTTCAATAACAAAAATCACCACTTTTCAAAAATAAATCATAATAAATTTTGCACTTTTCATTTTACAATTTTTAATTTTTTTATTACCACCATTTAATAATAAATTTACCACTTTCCATTTTCCTTTTTTTTTTGTTATCACCTTATAATAATTTTTTCAATAATAAATTATCATTTTTAATAACTAAAATCACCACTTTTCAATAATAAATCATACTCTCTCCATCCCACAAAAATAGTCACATTTGAGTTTACACACAGATTATAAAAAATCAATAAATGTAGTCAAATTTAGCTAATGTGTCAATTTTGCCCTTAGAATTTCATACTCCAAAATCTGCTAAGCATTAATTACTCTTATTAATTAGGGGTAAAATTGACAATAAAGCATTTAATACTAAAGTAAAAGAGGAAATACGGCTATAATTTGTGACATCCAAATAAGGAATACGTAGCTATCTTCATTTTTTTCAATTAACAAGAATTACCACTTTTCAATAACAAAAATCACCACTTTTCAATAATAAATTTACCGAAAAGCAAGTGTGAAAATTATTGAGGAACAGAAGGAGTATTAAATAATAATATATATTTTTTTCAATCCCGCGAAATTCGCAGGTCTTACACTATTATTATATATATATATATATATATATATATATATATATATTATCGATAATATTATAAAATTAAAACTATTAAATTTATTAAAAAAAATCATAAATAACAAATGACAAATGGCATTATTTAGTGCAGGGTTTAGACCAAGCCTTGTATATGATCGCTGCATAGTAGTAACATTTTAATTATTTTTTTTATTTCCCATGTCACATAGTGTAACATTTAACAAAAAAAAAAAACTAAATTTTAAATAACAAATGACAAGTGACATGAGCAAGCCTTGGAGACTTCCCACGTGCAGAGTAATAACATTTTGAATTGTTGTGTTTCTCATTTCTTTTATATGGTTGGTAGGGTCTTTTATATGGTTGGTAGGGCGTGTCGCACTGCCGATAAACATAACCTAACATTTAATTTAAAAAAATGAATCAACAATTAAAAAAAAAACTAAATTAATAAATAAATAAATAAAAAGTGAGAACTGTTATTACTATCAATGTCTCCGTCTCAACTCATATTGACATTTCAGTCTCAACTCTTCTTCTTTCTCTTTCTTTCCTAACCCATATTCTCATACTAAGACCCTATATTTGGCAAACACTTTCCATAGCCGGCACCAAGAGCCTCCCAGGAACCGAAATCCTATTCAACCACCATAAGAACCATCAATACACGCGCTAGAGTTTGAGCTGATACAAGCTCGGCTCCAAAACGCTTTTAATCCATTTTTCAAGATACTTTCGATCATGCCACAAGTTTTCTAAGAACTCCCTGTCACATCATCTTCTATTCTAGTGACACGTTGTTACCCACCATCATTGAGAACTTCAACGAGATCTTCTTCCCTTCGATTGAAGCTCTTGATCTCCCTTCGAACGAAAGCTATATCAACAGGCTTGAAAACTATGACTCGAGACACTGATGAAGCTGAGAAGACACGCGGTATGGTGAACAGGGCCGTATAGCCGATTCCCATGGCTGTGAAGTCGGTTTAGGGAAGGCGGCCCTTAAGCGAGCTCAGGCGCATCAACGGCGCGGGTGCCCTGAACAGCAACAACAGCCGCTTCTGGCGATGAAGGTGGAGGTGGATCAGTTGATTATATCGATTTTGGATGACCCTGGCGTGAGCCGCGTGATGCAGGAAGCCGGGTTTTACAGCCCAGCGGTGAAATCCTCGATCGAGCTTTTGGTGAATCTCCAACGACCTCTGGTTGAGTGGGGCAAGATTGGGGATTTGAGGGTAGAGGATGTGTTTAAAATTATGAGGAGGAACACGAGAAGGGATCCGAGTTTGGTGGGCAATTCAGAAGCCGCTAGTGAGATTAAGCGACGGTTGAAGCGGATAAGTAAAAATGACTTTAAAGATATGACTCTGAAAAACGTGACCATTATTTCAACAGAAAAAGGGGTTACTTTGGATAGAGTCAAGGAATTGAGCGAGACAATCGAGAGCAGAAGTGTTTGTGAAAGAATTATTCTAGATTTGGGTAATTTGGAGTGCCTTACGGAGCAACAAGGACAAGAGGAGCCAGTTGTGGCCGAAATATCCAAGTTACTGGCAACCTTCAGGAGAGAGAGGGGAACAAGAAAATAAGGTTTGGATGATTGGGAGTGCTATTTATGACATTTATAATGAGGTTAATATGAGAAATCTGTCCGTGGCTTCCTCATCTGATGTAGATTATTCAGAAACCAAAGTTAGAGTATGAAAAAATAACTAAGTAAATTATATATTTTTAGTAAATGAAGGGTCAAATTTATAGAAATATACAATATTTAAAAAAAATGAAGGGAGTAGTTAAGAGAAGATATACTTGTGATCTTGAATAGGATTGAGTTGCAACCACTGTGTCTTTGATCAAATCAAAGGTATTCAATGGATTATGTCTCACAAGTGTATCCAATGGCAGTAGTACTGTTTAAAAAAATATTTATAAATAGTCGACAAGAATAAGAATGAAAAGGAAAACATGAATAAGTGAAATATATACTACAGTACCTGTGGGTGAGAGAAAGGTCTCATATAAACCTCATAAATCATAAATAACACTCCCAATCATTCAAACATTATCTTCCTCGTTACCTTCTCTTCTCAATGTTGCCAGTACCTTGGATATTTCCAAAACAACTGGCTCCCCTTGTCCTTGTTGCTCCGTAAATCACTCCAAATTACCCAAATCTAGAATAATCCTTTCACACACACTTCTGCTCTCGATTGTCTCGCTCAATTCTTTAACTATATCCAAAGTAACCCCTTTTTCTTCTGTTGAAATAATGGTCACGTTCTTCAGAGTCATATCTTTAAAGTCATTTTTAGTTATCCGCCTCAACCGTCGCTTAATCTCACTAGCGGCTTCTGAATTGCCCACCAAACTCGGATCCCTTCTCGTCTTCCTCCTCATAATTTTAAACATTCTGTTCACATCCTCTCCCCCCAGATCCCCAATCCTGCCATACTCAACCCAAGGTCGTTGGTGATTCACCAAATGCTCAATCGACGATTTCACTGCTGGGCCGTGAAACCCGGCTTCCTTCATCATGCTGGCGTGAGCCAGGGTCATCCAAAATCGATATAACCAACTGATCCACCTCCACCTTCATCGCCAGAACCTGCTGTTGTTGCTGTTCAGGGCACCTGCGCCGCCGTGCCGGAGCTCGCTTAAGGGCCGCCTTCCCTAAGCCGACTTCACATCCATGGGAATCAATGTCTTGAGTCCATAGTTTTCAAGTCTGTTGATTAGTTCGAAGGGAGATCTAGAGTCTTCGTTCGAAGGGAGATCAAGTCATCAAGAAGGAAATTTCGCTGAAAGTTCTCGATGATGGTGTTGGTGTGTAACAACGTGTCACTAGAGTAGAAAATAATGTGATAGAGGTACTTGTGGCATGATCGAGAGTGTCTTGAAAAATGGATTAAAAGGATTTTGGAGCCGAGCTTATGGATTGATGGTTCGTATGGTGGTTGAATCGATTCCGGCACCCAAAGGAGGAGGCAAGTGTTTGCCACGAAGGAAAGAAAGAAGAAGAGTTGAGACGCAGATTTTAATAGAAATGTTGACATAGATTTTGATAGTAATAATTTTTTTTTTTTTTTTAAATTTTAGGCTATGTTTATCAGCAGTGCGCCACGCCCTCTCAACCATATACGTGGAAGCCTCTCCAACGCTTGCTCATGTCATTGTCATTTGTTATTTAAGATTTAAATTATTTTTTAATCGATTTATTTTTTATTTTTTTGGGTTAAATGTTAGGGTATTTGAAAAATGAGAAATAATAAAAAATTAGAATGTTAGTAATTTTCGCGACCCGTGATCATATACGACAAATGTGACTTGGTCCCACCACTTTGTCATTTGTTATTTAAGATTCTTTTAATAAATTTTATAATATTATTGATAATATATACTCCATCTGTCTCAACTTCATATTCCTTTAGAAATTCTATCCCTGCCATATCTAAAATATTATATTTAATGTTACATAAATTCACAGTCAACTCACTTATTTAAGTTTTTATAAAATTTTATCTCAAAATTTTATTTATTATAATATTTTAAAAGAAGAGATGAACAATAAATAAGAAAGTTAAGTTGACCTGCTAATTTTGCGGGATTGAAAAAAAATTATATTATTATTTAATACTTTTGTAATACCCCAAGAATTTAATAATTATAATAAATATAATTAAATCAATTGATTTATAAGTTAATATAAAAAAAAGTATAATATAAATATATTATGTATATATTAATATATGCATGCATATGTAATATTTAAAGTGTAATAAATAATTTTAATAACTCTCTAGTCGTTTCATTACAGTTACTTGGCCACTCATTTTCCACCATACATTTTTATTTATTATAATTCATAAATAGAAGTATTGATTGTTAATGGATTGCCAAAAGTGATTAATCTCTCATGCAAATGCATGTTATATATTTATGTGTGTGTATATATAGTACGTGTGTATTAATAGTGATAAATAAATTATATATAAAAAGTTAGATATTTTCATTAAAACGTTTCTTATATATTTAATTACGTGACCCCTCATTTTCTTCCCATGCATTAGAATTAAAGTATTGTAAGTCTATTTGTTTGCTTCCCTCACCTTCACACCAATACTATATATATCTCATGTATGCACGGTAGATTAGTAGCTAAATTATATAAAACATCCATATAAATAGCTTAGCTTAAATATATAGTTTTAAAGAAAACTCGACTATTTGTTATTTTATGTATCGCACGGCTAGACGACGACAAATCGACAATTATAAGAACTATTTCATACGAGGCTTTCACGTATCACTTCCACGTTCATCTATCGAGGTGGGGATTTCTATTTAATTGTTTGTCATTATTAAATGCGATGTGTGATTATTTTTTATGTTCATGTGAAAGTTGTACGAGGATAGGTCTTCTGACCTTTATAAACGAGGATAGGTCTTCTGACCTTTATAAACGAGGTGATGTTATTGAATTGTTATGGAATTATACATGTTAACGTGAATTGATAATTTAATTGCTCGTTGTATTTAATTTTGACAAGCATGTCCCCACTGAGCTGTGGTTTGCTCACCCCTTATTCTTAACAATTTCAGGTATCAGAGTTGCGCGGCGAGAAGTGGTGATGGGAGACGATATATTTTTTTATTTAAAGAATAAAGAAATATTTACATGTTTATTAATTTGGCTTATAGACTTTCGTTATGAGTTTTCAGTTAGTTAGTTATGAATTCTCCACTTGAATTATAACTGTTTTCCACTGTAATAGTTAATAAAATTTTAAATATAATAGTCGTTGCGTTCCTTTATTTTAACTTTATAAATTTAAGATTTAATTTTTGGTGCGATAAAATTATTTATTTTATCTACTTTTTGAGAAGTCATTATTTTCAAATTTGGGGCGTGACAACTTTCTACGTTCCACAATAATTTTCACACTTTACTTTTTTCTCGACACCTCCCATAATAACTTTCACACCCTTATGGAACCAAATTACCCCTTAAAACTCCACCCATTATTACACTTTCTTAATATATCTATGAAAGTTACAAATTACCCCTTAAAACTCCACCCATTATTACACTTTCTTAATATATCTATGAAAGTTATTTTGGGACGGAGGGAGTAAGATTTTATATAATTTATTATTTTAAAATATATTTGATGATAATTAATGTATTTGATAATTCATGTAATCTTCAACAATACTGACAATATAGATTTTATATAATTTATTATTTTAAAATATATTTGATGATAATTAATGTATTTGATAATTCATGTAATCTTCAACAATACTGACAACAAAAGACACTCTGGCATAAGTTCAGATTGAATAAGATGTTTTGTCATTTGTGTATGATTGTAATATGTTAGTTTGTATGGATGTTTTATAGATAATATGAGAGTGTTGGACTCTTATATCAAAAATATATCAATTGTATGTGAGTCCTTGTCTAATAATGTTTTCGTACTTGTGCATGAGGTGAAATTGAAATTAAGAGAATAACCTCAGGTGATGAAATATTATTGAGTGAGAAAATCTCATATGCACACTGTGCACCAAATTAAAATTGGTGCACACGTTTTTTTTTTTTTTTTGTAACTACTTTCTTTTCCCTCTTCTTTTCTTCTTCTCCTTTCTTTCTCTCTCTCTGTCCCGTTTTTTTTTACGGATTTCTTCTCTCTCTCTCTTTTCTTCTTCTCCTTTCTCTCTCTCTCTTTTCTTCTTCTCCTTTCTCTCTCCTGACTTTCTTTTCTCTTTCTTTTCTTCTCCTTCTCCTTCTCCTTTCTCTCTCCTGGCTTCCTTTTCTCTCTTTTCTCCTTCTCCTTTCTTTCTCTCTCCCACATCTGTTAAAAAAAAAGCTTTATTTTTCCACTTCTTTCTTCTTCCCCTGTAATCACATCTTCTTTCTTTGAATTAATTTGTGATTCATATATTAGATTTGCTTGATAGAATTCGGTGATGAAAGTTGCAGAAGTTGAGAAGGACGCCATTAATGGAGAAGAGAGAGAAAGTGGTGAGAGAGAGGGAGAGAGATAATGTGAGGAAGGAATTGGGAGAAATACACTGAAAAGTGGAAATTTTATTAGTGAAAAGTGAAATTTAATTAAGTGAAAAGTGGAAATTTTATTAGTAAAAAGTGGAAATTTTATTAGTGAAAAGTGGAATTTTTTTAAGTGAAAAGTGGTAACTATTATTAATGAAAAGTGGAAATTTTGTTACTGAAAAATGGTAACTATTATCAGTGAAAAGTGGTAACTATTATTAGTGAAAAGTGGAAATTTTGTTATTGAAAAGTAGTAACTATTATTAGTGAAAAGTGGAAATTTTGTTACTGAAAAGTTGTAACTATTATTAGTGAAAAGTGGTAACTATTATTAGTGAAAAGTGGAAATTTTGTTATTGAAAAGTAGTAAAGTGATAAATAAAAGTGGAAAATTTGTTACTATAAGGAAAATAAAGGGAAAAAAAAACTGAAGGAAAAAAAAAAAAGTGAAGTGTGGGTCATAAGACCCGAACTTGTGATCTCATGTTTAGGGGATGTGGTTAAAACCACTAGGATATCAATTATTTAATTTCATATATTTGCCTTTGTTAATATATAGAGGATTGGCCTGTGCATTATTGTGCACGTGCACGCTGTGCACAGGAGACCAACTCTTATTGAGTATACAAAATTATTTTTTGTTTAGAGAAACATTAAAGATGAAATTGGTAGTCCTAGAAGTTTGTAGAATAATATAGAGAACATTTGTCAACAATTTAATTAAAATCATGTTTATAGTACATAGTATATAATGAAATAAATTAAATTCTGGTTTAATTAAAATGAGTGCAAGCTGATTGAAATGTTTTGTTTAAAATTATTGAATTCGTAAATATTATAAGTGAGTAATTCAAAATGCAAGTACTTATGAAATAATGTACATAAAAATTTGAGGTGAGTATATGAATAGTGATGTGCCAAAAATTGCACGGTCGGATTATATATCCTCGAGATCAGATATCCAAATTCCCGAGTGCTTAGACCTGATTTGGGTACACTGCTTCCGCTGGAATGATCCTCCAAGGACCTGCAAAAGACACACCGGAGGGGGCTCCGGTGCGGACGCTCCGACGCTCAAGTCAGTATAAGAATCTTCGTATATCACAAGGACTTCAAAGTCCTTGATTTATCAAATCAAGTTCTCAAAGGATCTCGCAATGTATAATAATAAGAAATATATTCAGTCTTGTAAGAGTAAAAGTGTCTAACCTCGAAATGTATCTTTCTTTACCTATTTATAGAGGACTTCCTCTTAAGAGGAAGTTAAAGTTTCCTCCTATCTCGGAGCTACTCCTTGGACTTAGCCTGCTGAGTTGACAAAGTCCTCCACCCTTCCACTTCCGGAAAGACCGGGGCCACTCCCCCTAGTGGACTCCTTTCACTAAAATGAAGGAGGGAAGAATCTTTTTTTGGTTAGTCTTAGTCCGATTTATGTGGAGATCTCCTATATTCTCGGTTCACCAATTCATATCATGATCGAGTCTTCCTGATGTTTCTCAAGTTCTCTACCCGCTTCAGGTAATCAATCATCGTCTCTAGTTTTCGGATTTATCGTTTTGTCTGTTTAGGGCTATTGACCTTGATCTCAGGGACCTAAATAGGCTCAATCTTCACTTTTCCATTTCCGAGCTTATCCCGAAATCCTCCAGGACTTGGATAGAATCAACCTATAATCTGAAATCTTCTGAACCTACCCAGAGATCCTCCAGAACCTGGATAGACTTAATCTATAATCTGAAATCTTCTGAACCTACCCAGAGATCCTCCAGAACCTGGATAGACTTAATCTATAATCTGAAATCTTCTGAACCTACCCAGAGATCCTCCAGAACCTGGATAGACTTAATCTATAATCTGAAATCTTCTGAACCTACCCAGAGATCCTCCAGAACCTGGATAGACTTATTCTATAATCTGAAATCTTCTGAACCTACCCAGAGATCCTCCAGAACTTGGGTAGACTTAATCTATAATCTGAAATCTTCTGAACCTACCCAGAGATCCTCCAGAACCTGGATAGGCTCGGTCTGTAATATGAAATTATATCTAAAATATGGAAACATGTTAATCGTGTCAAAATCATAATCATCATCAGCGTCTAATCATTAATCATCATCAACGTCTAATCATCATCAACGTCTACTCGTTAATCATCATCAATGTCTAACCGTTAATTCTACCACATAAAGTAATCATAAGATTCAACATGTGAATTTTTTACCCATGCTTCTACGATTTCAAGTAATTCTCAATTCTAAGATTGTTTCTAGAGTATCAATCATGTAAGCTTAGGAGAATCATGCTTAATTCAATGGAAAGAATAAGTTCGTGTCATATATGTCAATATCATTAAAATATGCTCATAGTAATATCAAATTACTATAAAAGATCTGATATTTTAGGCTCTATCAAACATTTGTACTAACCTATAGTACCGATGCACTTATCGTATCTCTGCCTCGTACTCCCACGTTTAGATTTTGGACCTCGAGGTCCTGAATACTCTGCTGCTCGTGGAGGGGCACAAATGTTGTCATCCCCTGAAGTAGCTGGAGGTATCTCCTTGCCAGGTCCACTCCCGAGGGCTCCAGACGTGCCAACAATATCACCCCCTGTAGAGATAGGGGTGTCTCGAGCCTCTTCCTGGAGTCTCGGAGCAGGCATCTCCGCGTTCACTGGTACAGTTCTTGGGACTCGACCTCCCTGAGCCGCTAAAGCTCTCTCCACAGCCTAATTGATAAGGGCATTCAACTGATCTGGAGAGATCAGGAATGGTTCTGAATCTGGAGTTTCTCCGCGTTGGGGACCTGAGGTCCGGATCGCCGGGGCCTCCACGTTCTCCGCTATTTCGTCTTCGACTGGTAGGGGGCGATTTTCATTGCCCAGGCCCGAGGTTCGTGTGTCGGTTTGTATCAGTGGCGGATGTGATCCCGAAGGGACATGAACTGGATCCTTCCCTCTATTTCCCTTCGATGTGGAATCAGTTGGCAAAGGGGGATTTTCCCCCGGAAGAGTTTTCTTCCCTGAAATTGGTGTGATTGTGTTATTTCCTCCGCCCATCACTCGAACAGATAGAAATTCGTGAGAAAATCTTTCAAATCGTTCCCACAGACGGCGCCAGTTGATGTGCCAAAAATTGCACGGTCGGATTATATATCCTCGGGATCAGATATCCAAATTCCCAAGTGCTTAGACCTGATTTGGGTACACTGCTTCCGCTGGAATGATCCTCCAAGGACCTGCAAAAGACACACCGGAGGGGGCTCCGGTGCGGACGCTCCGACCCTCAACTCAGTATAAGAATCTTCGTATATCACAAGGACTTCAAATTCCTTGATTTATCAAATCAAGTTCTCAAAGGATCTCGCAATGTATAATAATAAGAAATATATTCAGTCTTGTAAGAGTAAAAGTGTCTAACCTCGAAATGTATCTTGCTTTACCTATTTATAGAGGACTTCCTCTTAAGAGGAAGTTAAAGTTTCCTCCTATCTCGGAGCTACTCCTTAGACTTAGCCTGCTGAGTTGACAAAGTCCTCCACCCTTCCACTTCCGGAAAGACCGGGGCCACTCCCCCTAGTGGATTCCTTCCACTAAAATGAAGGAGGGAAGAATCTTTCTTTGGTCAGTCTTAGTCCGATTTATGTGGAGATCTCCTATATTCTCGGTTCACCAATTCATATAAAGATCGAGTCTTCCTGATGTTTCTCTCCGGGTGGAGCTCCCTCCGGAGGGACCTCCAGGAGAGATTCTTTATCCAGAGAGTATTCCATAATCCAATACTTCCACTTTTATCATATCCTCCATACACGTGTCGACTTCTTATCGGATGACATTTTTTGGCCGCATCAAATAGGATTTATATATTTGAGGTGAGTATATGAATAAGATTTATATAAGACATTTTTTTAAGTATTTTGTTATTTATCATATATATACATGATATTTTCTATGTAGCTGGACTTAAGTACACCGTGTACTTAAGCTTACCCTATTCACACATATTAATGGGGAGCTTTGTTCAAAAAAAAATTAACTGAAAACGAGTACAAGTGTTGAATAATTATGGTGCTTAATTATAAAAAAAAAAAATCCATGGTCAATTCACATTCATATAAGGTCATGAGACTCAAGATAATCATGAATGTATACATATGAGATTATATGTTTCAATTTTTATGTTTTCCTATTGATTTATCGATATGTGTCATGTTAAAAAAATAATCAATTTCTAAATGAAGCAAACATGGAGTTTCACGTCTAAATTGGCAAATTGATTGTATGATCACATCTGCTATATATTTAAAAAAAAATATGTAAACAAGAATCTTACTTTTTAAAATATTTTTAATGCTAGCATAGCATTTACAAGTAGTTATGTTTAAAATTTGACAAAGTAATGCATGCCGTCGTGATTTATTTTTTTACTCCCTAATGTGATCTATCTTATCTTTTAGGATGAAAATTGAACTTCTTATCCTGACATCTTCCCTTATAACTATTTCGGAATCTTTTGACTTCTTCAAAAGCCGTGTATTCTTAAATTCTATAATTTTAAATTTTAAAAAAATATTTATTTTTTGTTTCCTTTTCTCTCCTCACCCATCTCTTATAATTCAACTGTTATTTTTAAATTTTAATAGCTCATCAATTCTACAATTTATATAAAAAAGATCATATTAATTTTTTACAAGTGGATCTTACACAAGTACAATACTAATTCTAGGACGGGTTTGACTATTTACGTCTCCATTTCAGTTGAGAACACACCCCGATCGATGCACCCCCAACACCTCCCCACCCCCCCCCCCAAATAAAAATGTCTAAAATAGATGTACTCCTCGAATTGTCCTAGATACAATTTTATTTATAAAATACATCTACAAACCACACCCCCAAACCCTAAATACCCTGACTCATCTCTCATTTCTTCTTCCCTCTCACAACCGTCGCCCTCGTCGCCAGCCTCCTTCCCTTCTTCTTTCTCCACTTCTCTCTTTTTTTTTCTAATTTCTTTCCCCCACGGCAGTCGCCCCACCCCACCCGCCGTCCGCCCTCTCCCTTCCCCTTTCTCCAGTTTTTTTTCTAGTTTCTTTCCCCCACCGAGTGATGAAGCCCGTCGCCCCCTCCCTTTCCCACGATTTATCGGTGCGGCCCCTCCTTCGATTTTTGGCATTTTTTTTGTTCAACCCACCGTCGTCGCTCCTGATCGATTGACCTCGCCGCCGCCCGGTCCAAGATGTCGACCACCCCACCTCACCCCTATTCGTACGCGCGCTGCCTGGTAAAGATGTCAGCCATGTTTTTTTTTTGTTAGGGTTTTCTGCATATTTTTTTGCAGAAACCCTGTTTTTTATATTTTCGACAATTTAATGTCGACCATATACACATTTTTCGACAAATTGTTCTCGACAATTGTGTATATGGTCGACATTAAATTGTCGATTTTTTTTAAAAGGACAATTTTAGATTGACCATATACACTAGCTACGGCTGTTGCTGCAGAAAATAGGTTTAGGGTTTAAAGGTTGAACAAGGGGTGTAGTTAGTAGTGAGGGTTCATTTAGTAGTGTAATATTACTTTAAGGATATTTTGGGGTTCTCCACTATTATAAAATTAATAAAGTGATGGGGAAAGTGAATCCAACACAAATGGAGGTGTCAAATGAGATTCACATCTGAAATACATCCGGCCCATGTTTAATTATAAAGGGCTTTTTTTAGTCCACAGAATGTGTCGAGGCCCAAAATAAATAGTAAGCATGTGGCCCTACAAAACCGGCGTATATGATCAATAGTATTTGATTTTTTTTATTTTTTTTTTTGGTTATTTAAAAAAATAAAATTGGAACCTTTTGTGGTTTCATCTCTAATCATTTTGGATTATAATAACTCGTGTTTGTAAATAAAAATATAGCAACCGATTAAACCTTGGTTTGAGGGTATGTGATCATCTGCATTACTTTGTGTTTCATTTACTAGTTTAATGACACGTATCATACCAAAATAATCAATGTCTCATGGTAGGAAGGGCAATACATATTAAAGATCTAATAAAGTGGAACACAAAAAGTGAAATGAAGGAATAGACCTATTGAGATCTATTAGATGATATGTAATTTCATTTTATTTATTCATCTTGTATTTCAAAATAATCAACACGCGCCACATGTATAAAATAACTCCAAATCCGAGATAAAACATCAATTGAAATACAGGCATACATAGATACACTCTCTGAATACTTGCAGAAAGAGATTGAGAGTAGAACGAATGCTTGCAGATAATGTATACTCCCTCCGTCCTAAAAACCTTTTATATTTACTGTTTACCCACTTTTTTAAAAATATTATAATAAATAGAATTTTAAAAAATAATTTTATAAATAAATAAATAAGTGTGAACCTTAAAAATAATGATATTAAATGTAATATTGTGGATATCGTAACGGTGAAATTTCTAAAGGTCCAGATTTTTTTTTTAGAACGAGGAAGTAATATAATTCTACGGAATATTGTTCTTTTATAGCACCACAATCTCTTTCTTTCTTTCCATTTTTTAGTTTTTTAAACTTATTTCGTGTTTTATATTCTAATAATTCAAGATTCGGATATGGCATAAAGATTACGGATCAACAAGTTGGGCCAAAAGATAATTTGGCACTTGGATATTCGTTCTATGTCTTTTTGGATCCACCTTCAATGTATTTTGATTTTCGTATTCATGTATTAAAACGGGTTTTGAATTTTAATATTCTACACCAATTTTATTTGGGGATTTAAAAATCAATTTAAAAAAATCATCACTATTAAACCTGATTTGACATAAAGTTCAATCCTCCCCTCCTTAAAACCATTACACATTTATTAATCATCAAGATTTAAAAAATTCAGCAATTCAAAATCGAGTTTTCAAAACATCCAAAACATAACATCTCTTTCTGTAACTGATATTGTGTAGTGGGGGGCTTTGTTACTTCTCATACGAGGAGCTTCACCCTTTCTATTTTTAATAGCAAAAGAAAAAATCATTCAAAATTCAAAATAAAAATCAATAGGTTAATACCAACAGTTTCATCAAATCTTGCTAAAAGAGAACCCAACGATAGCATCCCATTATCCAGTAATAAAACCATATCAAGCAAACATTAACATAAAAATGTTTAATCAAACCATATCAAACCAGCATTAACATAAAAATGTTTAATCAAACCATATCAAACCAGCATTAACATAAAAATGTTCTTTATACTCACTTCAAATTTGTATGTACATTATGAAAACTTGCATTTTGAATTACTCACTTATAATATTTACAATATTTATGAATTTAATAATTTTAAACCAAACATTTCAATCAATTTGCACTCATTTTAATTAAACCAAAATTTAATCTATTTCAGTATATACTATAAACATGATTTTAATTAAACTGTTGACAAATGTTCTCTATATTATTCTACAAACTTCTAGGACTACAAATTTCATCTCTAATGTTTTTTCTAAACAAAAAATAATTTTGTATACTCTATAATATTTCATCATTTGAGGTTATTTTCTTAATTTCAATTTCACCTCATGCACAAGTACGAAAACATTATTAGACAAGGACTCACATACCATTGATATAATTTTGGATATAAGAGTCCAACGCTCTCATATTATCTATAAAACATCCTTATAAACTAACATATTACAATCATACACAAATGACAAAATATTCTCTTATTAAATCTGAGAGTTGGTCTCCTGTGCGTAGTGTGCACCGTGCACACTAATGCACATGTGAGTCAATATATAACATTTAAAACGTATTTTTTAAGGCATGGTCTAAAATACACTCGAGTGAACCAGAGTTTTTGTGGTAATTTAGTCGTATAATGACCATTGGACCACAACCCAAGTTTAGTTATATTGTTGTTCTTATTAATTAATAAATGATTACTTAACTCGAGTGCACAACATGCACTCGAGTTCACAGCAGACTTACCCATTTTTTAATAAGGTACAATTGTCCTAGCGGTTGTTTCAGGTGTGAAATATTCATAAGGTCATCTGTTCAAATTCCTTAGATATTTTTTTAATATTACAATTTTTTATTTTTTTGTTACCACCTTATAATAATTTTTTCAATAACAAAAATCACCACTTTTCAAAAATAAATCATAATAAATTTTGCACTTTTCATTTTACAATTTTTTATTTTTTTATTACCACCATTTAATAATAAATTTTCCACTTTCCATTTTCCTTTTTTTTTTTTTTTTGTTATCACCTTATAATAATTTTTTCAATAATAAATTATCATTTTTAATAACTAAAATAACCACTTTTCAATAATAAATCATACTCTCTCCGTCCTACAAAGATAGTCACATTTGACTTTACACACAGATTATAAAAAATCAATAAATGTAGTCAAATTTAGCTAATGTGTCAATTTTGCCCTTAGAATCTCATACTCCAAAATCTACTAAGCATTAATTACTCTTATTAATTAGGGGTAAAATTGACAATAAATCATTTAATACTAAAGTAAAAGAGGAAATCCGGCTATAATTTGTGACATCCAAATAAGGAATACGTAGCTATCTTTGTGGGACGGAGGGAGTAATAAATTTACCATTTTTCATTTTTTCCAATAACAACACATACCAATTTTCAATAATAAATTTACCACTTTTCAATAACAAAAATCACCACTTTTCAAAAATAAATTAACCACTTTTTTAATAATAAATCATAATACATTTACCACTTTTCATTTTTTCCAATTAACAAGAATTACCACTTTTCAATAACAAAAATCACCACTTTTCAATAATAAATTTACCTAAAAGCAAAGTGTGAAAATTATTGCGGAACAGAAGGAGTATTAAATAATAATATATTTTTTTTTCAATCCCGCGAAATTCGCAGGTCTTACACTATTATTATTATATATATATATATATATATATATATATATATATATATATTATCGATAATATTACTCCCTCCATTTTTTAATAAGTGTCACTTTGGCTTTTTAACTAATTTTAAAATAAGTGTCATTCTGAGTTTTTTTCTTTAATTTTGACTATTTTACCCTTATTCATTTACCATATATATTGTTCATAAATAAATTCCATAAACATTTTTATACCAAAATTAATTTGGTTTATGAATAATAGCTACATTCTTGACCACATTCTTTATCAAACAAAACTTCTATATCAAAATTAGCTATAATTAATTAAGGGTAATATGGACCACACTTTATAATCTTAATTTGTTGAAAAATGCCAAAGTGACACTTATTCAAAGATGGAGGGAGTATAAAATTAAAACTATTAAATTTATTAAAAAAAATCATAAATAACAAATGACAAATGGCATTATTTAGTGCAGGGTTTAGACCAAGCCTTGTATATGATCGCTGCATAGTAGTAACATTTTAATTATTTTTTTTATTTCCCATGTCACATAGTGTAACATTTAACAAAAAAAAAAAAAACTAAATTTTAAATAACAAATGACAAGTGACATGAGCAAGCCTTGGAACCCACGTGCAGAGTAATAACATTTTGAATTATTGTGTTTCTCATTTCTTTTATATGGTTGGTAGGGCGTGGCGCACTGCCATAAACATAACCTAACATTTAATTAAAAAAAATGAATCAACAATTAAAAAAAAAACTAAATTAATAAATAAATAAATAAAAAGTGAGAGACTCTTCTTCTTTCTCTTTCTTTCCTAACCCATATTCTCATACTAAGACCCTATATTTGGCAAACACTTTCCATACCCGGCACCAAGAGCCTCCCAGGAACCGAAATCCGATTCAACCACCATAAGAACCATCAATACACGCGCTAGAGTTTGAGCTGATACAAGCTCGGCTCCAAAACGCTTTTAATCCATTTTTCAAGACACTTTCGATCATGCCACAAGTTTTCTGTCACATCATCTTCTATTCCACCATCATTGAGAACTTCAACGAAATCTTCTTCCCTTCGATTGAAGCTCTTGATCTCCCTTCGAACGAAAGCTATATCAACAGGCTTGAAAACTATGACTCGAGACACTGATGAAGCTGAGAAGACACACGGTATGGTGAACAGGGCCGTATAGCCGATTCCCATGGCTGTGAAGTCGGTTTAGGGAAGGCGGCCCTTAAGCGAGCTCAGGCGCATCAACGGCGCGGGTGCCCTGAACAGCAACAGCAGCCGCTTCTGGCGATGAAGGTGGAGGTGGATCAGTTGATTATATCGATTTTGGATGACCCTGGCGTGAGCCGCGTGATGCAGGAAGCCGGGTTTTACAGCCCAGCGGTGAAATCCTCGATCGAGCTTTTGGTGAATCTCCAACGACCTCTGGTTGAGTGGGGCAAGATTGGGGATTTGAGGGGAGAGGATGTGTTTAAAATTATGAGGAGGAACACGAGAAGGGATCCGAGTTTGGTGGGCAATTCAGAAGCCGCTAGTGAGATTAAGCTACGGTTGAAGCGGATAAGTAAAAATGACTTTAAAGATATGACTCTGAAAAACGTGACCATTATTTCAACAGAAAAAGGGGTTACTTTGGATAGAGTCAAGGAATTAAGCGAGACAATCGAGAGCAGAAGTGTTTGTGAAAGAATTATTCTAGATTTGGGTAATTTGGAGTGCCTTACAGAGCAACAAGGACAAGAGGAGCCAGTTGTGGCCGAAATATCCAAGTTATTGGCAACCTTCAGGAGAGAGAGGGGAACGAAGAAAATAAGGTTTGGATGATTGGGAGTACTATTTATGACATTTATAATGAGGTTAATATGAGAAATCTGTCCGTGGCTTCCTCATCTGATGTAGATTATTCAGAAACCAAAGTTAGAGTATGAAAAAATAACTAAGTAAATTATATATTTTTAGTAAATGAAGGGTCAAATTTATAGAAATATACAATATTTAAAAAAAATGAAGGGAGTAGTTAAGAGAAGATATACTTGTGATCTTGAATAGGATTGAGTTGCAACCACTGTGTCTTTGATCAAATCAAAGGTATTCAATGGATTATGTCTCACAAGTGTATCCAATGGCAGTAGTACTGTTTAAAAAAATATGTATAAATAGTCGACAAGAATAAGAATGAAAAGGAAAACATGAATAAGTGAAATATATACTACAGTACCTGTGGGTGAGAGAAAGGTCTCATATAAACCTCATAAATCATAAATAACACTCCCAATC
The DNA here is from genome assembly GCA_963675135.1 of Galeopsis tetrahit. Lineage (NCBI taxonomy): Eukaryota > Viridiplantae > Streptophyta > Magnoliopsida > Lamiales > Lamiaceae > Galeopsis > Galeopsis tetrahit. Next base: position 77,410,058 of record OY776123.1, read on the forward strand.
ATTCAAACATTATCTTCATCGTTACCTTCTCTTCTCAATGTTGCCAGTACCTTGGATATTTCCAAAACAACTGGCTCCCCTTGTCCTTGTTGCTCCGTAAATCACTCCAAATTACCCAAATCTAGAATAATCCTTTCACACACACTTCTGCTCTCGATTGTCTCGCTCAATTCTTTAACTATATCCAAAGTAACCCCTTTTTCTTCTGTTGAAATAATGGTCACGTTCTTCAGAGTCATATCTTTAAAGTCATTTTTAGTTATCCGCCTCAACCGTCGCTTAATCTCACTAGCGGCTTCTGAATTGCCCACCAAACTCGGATCCCTTCTCGTCTTCCTCCTCATAATTTTAAACATTCTGTTCACATCCTCTCCCCCAGATCCCCAATCCTGCCATACTCAACCCAAGGTCGTTGGTGATTCACCAAATGCTCAATCGACGATTTCACTGGGCCGTGAAACCCAGCTTCCTTCATCATGCTGCCAGGGTCATCCAAAATCGATATAACCAACTGATCCACCTCCACCTTCATCGCCAGAACCTGCTGTTGTTGCTGTTCAGGGCACCTGCGCCGCCGTGCCTGAGCTCGCTTAAGGGCCGCCTTCCCTAAGCCGACTTCACATCCATGGGAATCAATGTCTTGAGTCCATAGTTTTCAAGTCTGTTGATTAGTTCGAAGGGAGATCTAAAGTCTTCGTTCGAAGGGAGATCAAGTCAGAAGGAAATTTCGCTGAAAGTTCTCGATGATGGTGTTGGTGTGTAACAACGTGTCACTAGAGTAGAAAATAATGTGATAGAGGTTAGAAAACTTGTGGCATGATCGAGAGTGTCTTCAAAAATGGATTAAAAGGATTTTGGAGCCGAGCTTATGGATTGATGGTTCGTATGGTGGTTGAATCGATTCCGGCACCCAAAGGAGGAGGCGCCGCCTATGGAAAGTGTTTGCCACGAAGGAAAGAAAGAAGAAGAGTTGAGACGCAGATTTTAATAGAAATGTTGACATAGATTTTGATAGTAATAATTTTTTTTTTTTTTAAATTTTAGGCTATGTTTATCAGCAGTGCGCCACGCCCTCTCAACCATATACGTGGAAGCCTCTCCAACGCTTGCTCATGTCATTGTCATTTGTTATTTAAGATTTAAATTATTTTTTAATCGATTTATTTTTTATTTTTTTGGGTTAAATGTTAGGGTATTTGAAAAATGAGAAATAATAAAAAATTAGAATGTTAGTAATTTTCGCGACCCGTGATCATATACGACAAATGTGACTTGGTCCCACCACTTTGTCATTTGTTATTTAAGATTCTTTTAATAAATTTTATAATATTATTGATAATATATACTCCATCTGTCTCAACTTCATATTCCTTTAGAAATTCTATCCCTGCCATATCTAAAATATTATATTTAATGTTACATAAATTCACAGTCAACTCACTTATTTAAGTTTTTATAAAATTTTATCTCAAAATTTTATTTATTATAATATTTTAAAAAAAGAGATGAACAATAAATAAGAAAAAAGTTAAGTTGAAATGGAGAGAATATATAATAGTTTAAGAGATGGAAAAAAAATTATATTATTATTTAATACTTTTGTAATACCCCAAGAATTTAATAATTATAATAAATATAATTAAATCAATTGATTTATAAGTTAATATAAAAAAAAGTATAATATAAATATATTATGTATATATTAATATATGCATGCATATGTAATATTTAAAGTGTAATAAATAATTTTAATAACTCTCTAGTCGTTTCATTACAGTTACTTGGCCACTCATTTTCCACCATACATTTTTATTTATTATAATTCATAAATAGAAGTATTGATTGTTAATGGATTGCCAAAAGTGATTAATCTCTCATGCAAATGCATGTTATATATTTATGTGTGTGTATATATAGTACGTGTGTATTAATAGTGATAAATAAATTATATATAAAAAGTTAGATATTTTCATTAAAACGTTTCTTATATATTTAATTACGTGACCCCTCATTTTCTTCCCATGCATTAGAATTAAAGTATTGTAAGTCTATTTGTTTGCTTCCCTCACCTTCACACCAATACTATATATATCTCATGTATGCACGGTAGATTAGTAGCTAAATTATATAAAACATCCATATAAATAGCTTAGCTTAAATATATAGTTTTAAAGAAAACTCGACTATTTGTTATTTTATGTATCGCACGGCTAGACGACGACAATTATAAGAACTATTTCATACGAGGCTTTCACGTATCACTTCCACGTTCATCTATCGAGGTGGGGATTTCTATTTAATTGTTTGTCATTATTAAATGCGATGTGTGATTATTTTTGTGTGATTATTTTTTATGTTCATGTGAAAGTTGTACGAGGATAGGTCTTCTGACCTTTATAAACGAGGATAGGTCTTCTGACCTTTATAAACGAGGTGATGTTATTGAATTGTTATGGAATTATACATGTTAACGTGAATTGATAATTTAATTGCTCGTTGTATTTAATTTTGACAAGCATGTCCCCACTGAGTTGTGGTTTGCTCACCCCTTATTCTTAACAATTTCAGGTATCAGAGTTGCGCGGCGAGAAGTGGTGATGGGAGACGATATATTTTTTTATTTAAAGAATAAAGAAATATTTACATGTTTATTAATTTGGCTTATAGACTTTCGTTATGAGTTTTCAGTTAGTTAGTTATGAATTCTCCACTTGAATTATAACTGTTTTCCACTACAATAGTTAATAAAATTTTAAATATAATAGTAGTTGTGTTCCTTTATTTTAACTTTATAAATTTAAGATTTAATTTTTGGTGCGATAAAATTATTTATTTTATCTACTTTTTGAGAAGTCATTATTTTCAAATTTGGGGCGTGACAACTTTCTACGTCCCACAATAATTTTCACACTTTACTTTTTTCTCGACGCCTCCCATAATAACTTTCACACCCTTATGGAACCAAATTCCCCCTTAAAACTCCACCCATTATTACACTTTCTTAATATATCTATGAAAGTTACAAATTACCCCTTAAAACTCCACCCATTATTACACTTTCTTAATATATCTATGAAAGTTACAAATTACCCCTTAAAACTCCACCCATTATTACGCTTTCTTAATATATCTATGAAAGTTATTTTGGGACGGAGGGAGTAAGATTTTATATAATTTATTATTTTAAAATATATTTGATGATAATTAATGTATTTGATAATTCATGTAATCTTCAACAATACTGACAATATAGATTTTATATAATTTATTATTTTAAAATATATTTGATGATAATTAATGTATTTGATAATTCATGTAATCTTCAACAATACTGACAACAAAAGACACTCTGGCATAAGTTCAGATTGAATAAGATGTTTTGTCATTTGTGTATGATTGTAATATGTTAGTTTGTATGGATGTTTTATAGATAATATGAGAGTGTTGGACTCTTATATCAAAATTATATCAATTGTATGTGAGTCCTTATCTAATAATGTTTTCGTACTTGTGCATGAGGTGAAATTGAAATTAAGAGAATAACCTCAGGTGATGAAATATTATTGAGTGAGAAAATCTCATATGCACACTGTGCACCAAATTAAAATTGGTGCACACGTTTTTTTTTTTTTTTGTAACTACTTTCTTTTTCCTCTTCTTTTCTTCTTCTCCTTTCTTTCTCTCTCTCTGTCCCGTTTTTTTTTACGGATTTCTTCTCTCTCACTCTTTTCTTCTTCTCCTTTCTCTCTCCTAGCTTCCTTTTCTCTCTCTCTCTCTCTCTTTTCTTCTTCTCCTTTCTCTCTCCTGACTTTCTTTTCTCTTTCTTTTCTTATCCTTCTCCTTCTCCTTTCTCTCTCCTGGCTTTCTTTTCTCTCTTTTCTCCTTCTCCTTTCTTTCTCTCTCCCACATCTGTAAAAAAAAAAGCTTTATTTTTCCACTTCTTTCTTCTTCCCCTGTAATCACATCTTCTTTCTTTGAATTAATTTGTGATTCATTTATTAGATTTGCTTGATAGAATTCGGTGATGAAAGTTGCAGAAGTTGAGAAGGACGACATTAATGGAGAAGAGAGAGAAAGTGGTGAGAGAGAGGGAGAGAGATAATGTGAGGAAGGAATTGGGAGAAATACTGAAAAGTGGAAATTTTATTAGTGAAAAGTGGAAATTTTATTAGTAAAAAGTGGAAATTTTATTAGTGAAAAGTGGAATTTTTTTAAGTGAAAAGTGGAAAAGTGGAAATTTTATTAGTGAAAAGTGGAAATTTTATTAGTGAAAAGTGGAATTTTTTTAAGTGAAAAGTGGTAACTATTATTAATGAAAAGTGGAAATTTTGTTACTGAAAAATGGTAACTATTATCAGTGAAAAGTGTGGAAATTTTATTAGTGAAAAGTGGAATTTTTTTAAGTGAAAAGTGGTAACTATTATTAATGAAAAGTGGAAATTTTGTTACTGAAAAATGGTAACTATTATCAGTGAAAAGTGGTAACTATTATTAGTGAAAAGTGGAAATTTTGTTATTGAAAAGTAGTAACTATTATTAGTGAAAAGTGGAAATTTTGTTACTGAAAAGTTGTAACTATTATTAGTGAAAAGTGGTAACTATTATTAGTGAAAAGTGGAAATTTTGTTATTGAAAAGTAGTAACTATTTTTAGTGAAAAGTGGAAATTTTGTTACTGAAAAGTGGTAACTATTATTAGTGAAAAGTGAAATTTTGTTATTGAAAAGTGGTAAATAAAAGTGGAAAATTTGTTACTATAAGGAAAATAAAGGGAAAAAAAAAACTGAAGGAAAAAAAAAAAGTGAAGTGTGGGTCATAAGATTCGAACTTGTGATCTCATGTTTAGGGGATGTGGTTAAAACCACTGGGATATCAATTATTTAATTTCATATATTTGCCTTTGTTAATATATAGAGGATTGGCCTGTGCATTATTGTGCACGTGCACGCTGTGCACAGGAGACCAACTCTTATTGAGTATACAAAATTATTTTTTGTTTAGAGAAACATTAGAGATGAAATTGGTAGTCCTAGAAGTTTGTAGAATAATATAGAGAACATTTGTCAACAATTTAATTAAAATCATGTTTATAGTACATAGTATATAATGAAATAAATTAAATTCTGGTTTAATTAAAATGAGTGCAAGCTGATTGAAATGTTTTGTTTAAAATTATTGAATTCGTAAATATTATAAGTGAGTAATTCAAAATGCAAGTACTTATGAAATAATGTACATAAAAATTTGAGGTGAGTATATGAATAGTGATGTGCCAAAAATTGCACGGTCGGATTATATATCCTCGAGATCAGATATCCAAATTCCCGAGTGCTTAGACCTGATTTGGGTACACTGCTTCCGCTGGAATGATCCTCCAAGGACCTGCAAAAGACACACCGGAGGGGGCTCCGGTGCGGACGCTCCGACGCTCAAGTCAGTATAAGAATCTTTGTATATCACAAGGACTTCAAAGTCCTTGATTTATCAAATCAAGTTCTCAAAGGATCTCGCAATGTATAATAATAAGAAATATATTCAGTCTTGTAAGAGTAAAAGTGTCTAACCTCGAAATGTATCTTTCTTTACCTATTTATAGAGGACTTCCTCTTAAGAGGAAGTTAAAGTTTCCTCCTATCTCGGAGCTACTCCTTGGACTTAGCCTGCTGAGTTGACAAAGTCCTCCACCCTTCCACTTCCGGAAAGACCGGGGCCACTCCCCCTAGTGGACTCCTTCCACTAAAATGAAGGAGGGAAGAATCTTTCTTTGGTCAGTCTTAGTCCGATTTATGTGGAGATCTCCTATATTCTCGGTTCACCAATTCATATCAAGATCGAGTCTTCCTGATGTTTCTCAAGTTCTCTACCCGCTTCAGGTAATCAATCATCCTCTCTAGTTTTCGGATTTATCGTTTTGTCTGTTTAGAGCTGTTGACCTTGATCTCAGGGACCTAAATAGGCTCAATCTTCACTTTTCCATTTCCGAGCTTATCCCGAAATCCTCCAGGACTTGGATAGAATCAACCTATAATCTGAAATCTTCTGAACCTACCCAGAGATCCTCCAGAACCTGGATAGACTTAATCTATAATCTGAAATCTTTTGAACCTACCCAGAGATCCTCCAGAACCTGGATAGGCTTAATCTATAATCTGAAATCTTCTGAACCTACCCAGAGATCCTCCAGAACCTGGATAGACTTAATCTATAATCTGAAATCTTCTGAACCTACCCAGAGATCCTCCAGAACCTGGATAGACTTATTCTATAATCTGAAATCTTCTGAACCTACCCAGAGATCCTCCAGAACTTGGGTAGACTTAATCTATAATCTGAAATCTTCTGAACCTACCCAGAGATCCTCCAGAACCTGTATAGGCTCGGTCTGTAATATGAAATTATATCTAAAATATGGAAACATGTTAATCGTGTGCAAAATCATAATCATCATCAGCGTCTAATCATTAATCATCATCAACGTCTAATCATCATCAACGTCTACTCGTTAATCATCATCAATGTCTAACCGTTAATTCTACCACATAAAGTGTTGGTCCTGAAAGGAGTATATAACAAGTGTATGGGGGGGGGGAATACACTTGTATGCAAATTCTTTTCAAACTTGATCAAACCAGATATCAGCAATGTTGTCTTGGACAACTCTGCTGAAGATGATTAACTTCTTAAAGATAATCAAACTACTAAGTACTATTGAGTACTTAGTTGAATAACTATCTAAGAGAGTTATATGTGCGGAATAGTGGTTGGCCCTTTTAGTTTAAACTCCTTTAATTTCTGAAATCACTTAGTTAATCAAACACAGTCCAGTTTTCAGGGAACTTATCCAAATAGGTTTTTGCACAGTCTTTGAATGTTTATCCTTGAAAGATCAGTTTTGTGTGCAGTGTTGATGTATTGTAAGTACTTGAAATGTAAATCAACACAAGAGTTTATAGTGGTTCAGAGACTCAAGCTCCTACATCCACTTTCCCTGATTTAACAGGATAATTCCTTCACTCTTGGAATTAACTTGTTTTATAGTGCCAAGGTGCACTTGATCAAGAACACCACTCTTAGTGAATTGATCCCTAGGATGTCTAGAGTCCTAGTACCCTCTTCTCAACTCAGAACTGAACTGTTCTTCTCTCAACAGTCAGCTCCTACCACTTCTACTACTACAACCTTCTCACTTTCACTCTTGAAAGATATGAGGATTAAAGTAAGGTTCCAACTAATGAGATATCCTTTACAATGGAGATCGGTGTATAAGGATAGTATATCTCTCTAAGCTTGTGTATGGATGTACAATGAAGTTCAGTTTAGATGAAGTGTTTGAAGACTAAGATAGTCTTTGAAAGCTTTGAAAGCACTCTAGCTTGTAAGAACTTGAGCTTAGTTGGATTGTGTTGAGATTTTTTCCAAATGGTCTTCACACTTCTGTATTTATAGACAAATGAAGGATTTGCCCGTTGGAGAGGCAGCCTCCAATGTCCATAAATGTCTTCTTTCAGTTCTTCAACTTTGAAGACAGTTTCTTGATAGTGACATGTCCTCATTTGGGAAATAAACGGCTGTAAGAGCTTTGTCTTCATTCTGCAGCACTCTTCCCAATATCTGACTTTCAGATTCTCTTGTTAGAACTTGGACATCACTTCTGAAGGTTGTTCCAATGATAGGACAACATTCCTCAACATTTGGACAACACTCCTTATCACCATCAGCAGTCTTGCTTATCAGCAAGGTTGGCTTGCTCTTCTTCAGATGACTTGGCTCTTTCCCTTTATTTCTCTTGAAGATGATCTTAGCTTGTTTCTTTGAAGATCTTTAGGGTGTGGTTGTCTCTTTCTCTTCAGCATAGTTGACCTCAGGCTTTCAGAGCACTTGATCTTGATTAATTGAGCTGAGACAACTCCTCTGGACAACTCTCCTGATCAGCATACTTGTCTTTCAGCAGACTTGATCATGATTCCAGAGTTTGAGCCTTGAGGGGACTTGTTCTTGATGTACTTCAAAGCATATGTTCCCCCTCAATTTGTGCATCTAATCATCTAAGAGCTACCTAACATATTAGCTCCTCATCTAGCCTTTATACTATATGTTCTAACATGTCTAGAACATATTCAATCATAACTTAGGCATGTCTCAGGGGGTTTTGGTATTCAATCAAAACATAACTCATTTTATTCCCAACATAAAGTAATCATAAGATTCAACATGTGAATTTTTTACCCATGCTTCTACGATTTCAAGTAATTCTCAATTCTAAGATTTTTTCTAGAGTATCAATCATGTAAGCTTAGGAGAATCATGCTTAATTCAATGGAAATAATAAGTTCGTGTCATATATGTCAATATCATTAAAATATGCTCATAGCAATATCAAATTACTATAAAAGATCTGATATTTTAGGCTCTATCAAACACTTGTACTAACCTGTAGTACCGATGCACTTATCGTATCTCTGCCTCGTACTCCCACGTTTAGATTTTGGACCTCGAGGTCCTGAATACTCTGCTGCTCGTGGAGGGGCACAAATGTTGTCATCCCCTGAAGTAGCTGGAGGTATCTCCTTGCCAGGTCCACTCCCGAGGGCTCCAGACGTGCCAACAATATCACCCCCTGTAGAGATAGGGGTGTCTCGAGCCTCTTCCTGGAGTCTCGGAGCAGGCATCTCCGCGTTCACTGGTACAGTTCTTGGGACTCGACCTCCCTGAGCCGCTAAAGCTCTCTCCACAGCCTAATTGATAAGGGCATTCAACTGATCTGGAGAGATCAGGAATGGTTCTGAATCTGGAGTTTCTCCGCGTTGGGGACCTGAGGTCCGGATCGCCGGGGCCTCCACGTTCTCCGCTATTTCGTCTTCGACTGGTAGGGGGCGATTTTCATTGCCCAGGCCCGAGGTTCGTGTGTCGGTTTGTATCAGTGGCGGATGTGATCCCGAAGGGACATGAACTGGATCCTTCCCTCTATTTCCCTTCGATGTGGAATCAGTTGGCAAAGGGGGATTTTCCCCCGGAAGAGTTTTCTTCCCTGAAATTGGTGTGATTGTGTTATTTCCTCCGCCCATCACTCGAACAGATAGAAATTCGTGAGAAAATCTTTCAAATCGTTCCCACAGACGGCGCCAGTTGATGTGCCAAAAATTGCACGGTCGGATTATATATCATCGGGATCAGATATCCAAATTCCCGAGTGCTTAGACCTGATTTGGGTACACTGCTTCCGCTGGAATGATCCTCCAAGGACCTGCAAAAGACACACCGGAGGGGGATCCGGTGCGGACGCTCCGACCCTCAAGTCAGTATAAGAATCTTCGTATATCACAAGGACTTCAAAGTCCTTGATTTATCAAATCAAGTTCTCAAAGGATCTCGCAATGTATAATAATAAGAAATATATTCAGTCTTGTAAGAGTAAAAGTGTCTAACCTCGAAATGTATCTTGCTTTACCTATTTATAGAGGACTTCCTCTTAAGAGGAAGTTAAAGTTTCCTCCTATCTCGGAGCTACTCCTTAGACTTAGCCTGCTGAGTTGACAAAGTCCTCCACCTTTCCACTTCCGGAAAGACCGGGGCCACTCCCCCTAGTGGACTCCTTCCACTAAAATGAAGGAGGGAAGAATCTTTCTTTGGTCAGTCTTAGTCCGATTTATGTGGAGATCTCCTATATTCTCGGTTCACCAATTCATATCAAGATCGAGTCTTCCTGATGTTTCTCTCTAGGTGGAGCTCCCTCCGGAGGGACCTCCAGGAGAGATTCTTTATCCAGAGAGTATTCCATAATCCAATACTTCCACTTTTATCATATCCTCCATACACGTGTCGACTTCTTATCGGATGACATTTTTAGGCCGCATCAAATAGGATTTATAAATTTGAGGTGAGTATATGAATAAGATTTATATAAGACATTTTTTTAAGTATTTTGTTATTTATCATATATATACATGATATTTTCTATGTAGCTGGACTTAAGTACACCGTGTACTTAAGCCTACCCTATTCACACATATTAATGGGGAGCTTTGTTCAAAAAAAATTAACTGAAAACGAGTACAAGTGTTGAATAATTATGGTGCTTAATTATAAAAAAAAAAAATCCATGGTCAATTCACATTCATATAATAAGGTCATGAGACTCAAGATAATCATGAATGTATACATATGAGATTATATGTTTCAATTTTTATGTTTTCCTATTGATTTATCGATATGTGTCATGTTAAAAAAATAATCAATGTCTCGAAACAGTGGATGCAACATATGTTAAAAATTTAGCAAAATGAAATACAAAAGGTAAAACAGGAGAAAGTTGTCGTAGTAATTTATTTTTTTGATTAACTAAATACGGCTCCTACTAAGTCATTTCTTCTTAAAAAAATTCATTCTTTCTCAATGAACATTCAATATTTTTTAATCTACATTTATTCATAGATTAGAACAAAACACATCGTCAATAATTAATTTCATTTTCATCAGTTTACTTTTTTTTTTTTTGTACTATTCATGAATTGCTTTTATCCATGACAATAAGAGTATAAAATTTGATTTACTTATTATTAATGGTCATTGGTCAGTGCTATTATGAAACTCAAAGTTATGTTTCTTGAAAAAAAAAAAAAAAAAACTTGATTTATATTACGAAGCATGAGTAATTAGTAACGAAATTGCATTTCTAAATGATGCAAACATGGACTTTCACGTCTAAATTGGCAAATTGATTGTATGATCACATCTGCTATATATTTAAAAAAAATTATGTAAACAAGAATCTTACTTTTTAAAATATTTTTAATGCTAGCATAGCATTTACAAGTAGTTATGTTTAAAATTTGACAAAGTAATGCATGCCGTCGTGATTTATTTTTTTACTCCCTAATGTGATCTATCTTATCTTTTAGGATGAAAATTGAACTTCTTATCCTGACATCTTCCCTTATAACTATTTCGGAATCTTTTGACTTCTTCAAAAGCCGTGTATTCTTAAATTCTATAATTTTAAATTTTAAAAAAATATTTATTTTTTGTTTCCTTTTCTCTCCTCACCCATCTCTTATAATTCAACTGTTATTTTTAAATTTTAATAGCTCATCAATTCTAAAATTTATATAAAAAAGATCATATTAATTTTTTACAAGTGGATCTTACACAAGTACAATACTAATTCTAGGACGGGTTTGACTATTTACGTCTCCATTTCAGTTGAGAACACACCCCGATCGATGCACCCCCAACACCTCCCCTCCCCCCCCCCCCAAATAAAAATGTCTAAAATAGATGTACTCCTCGAATTGTCCTAAATACAATTTTATTTATAAAATACATCTACAAACCACACCCCCAAACCCTAAATACCCTGACTCATCTCTCATTTCTTCTTCCCTCTCACAACCGTCGCCCTCGTCGCCAGCCTCCTTCCCTTCTTCTTTCTCCACTTCTCTCTTTTTTTTTCTAATTTCTTTCCCCCACGGCAGTCGCCCCACCCCACCCGCCGTCCGCCCTCTCCCTTCCCCTTTCTCCAGTTTTTTTTCTAGTTTCTTTCCCCCACCGAGTGATCAAGCCCGTCGCCCCCTCCCTTTCCCACGATTTACCGGTGCGGCCCCTCCTTCGATTTTTGGCATTTTTTTTGTTCAACCCACCGTCGTCGCTCCTGATCGATTGACCTCGCCGCCGCCCGGTCCAAGATGCCGACCACCCCACCTCACCCCTATTCGTACGCGCGCTGCCTGGTAAAGATGTCAGCCATGTTTTTTTTTTGTTAGGGTTTTCTGCATATTTTTTTGCAGAAACCCTGTTTTTTATATTTTCGACAATTTAATGTCGACCATATACACATTTTTCGACAAATTGTTCTCGACAATTGTGTATATGGTCGACATTAAATTGTCGATTTTTTTTTAAAAGGACAATTTTAGATTGACCATATACACTAGCTACGGCTGTTGCTGCAGAAAATAGGTTTAGGGTTTAAAGGTTGAACAAGGGGTGTAGTTAGTAGTGAGGGTTCATTTAGTAGTGTAATATTACTTTAAGGATATTTTGGGGTTCTCCACTATTATAAAATTAATAAAGTGATGGGGAAAGTGAATCCAACACAAATGGAGGTGTCAAATGAGATTCACATCTGAAATACATCCGGCCCATGTTTAATTATAAAGGGCTTTTTTTAGTCCACAGAATGTGTCGAGGCCCAAAATAAATAGTAAGCCTGTGGCCCTACAAAACCGGCGTATATGATCAATAGTATTTGATTTTTTTTATTTTTTTTTGGTTATTTAAAAAAATAAAATTGGAACCTTTTGTGGTTTCATCTCTAATCATTTTGGATTATAATAACTCGTGTTTGTAAATAAAAATATAGCAACCGATTAAACCTTGGTTTGAGGGTATGTGATCATCTGCATTACTTTGTGTTTCATTTACTAGTTTAATGACACGTATCATACCAAAATAATCAATGTCTCATGGTAGGAAGGGCAATACATATTAAAGATCTAATAAAGTGGAACACAAAAAGTGAAATGAAGGAATAGACCTATTGAGATCTATTAGATGATATGTAATTTCATTTTATTTATTCATCTTGTATTTCAAAATAATCAACACGCGCCACATGTATAAAATAACTCCAAATCCGAGATAAAACATCAATTGAAATACAGGCATACACAGATACACTCTCTGAATACTTGCAGAAAGAGATTGAGAGTAGAACGAATGCTTGCAGATAATGTATACTCCCTCCGTCCTAAAAACCTTTTATATTTATTGTTCACCCACTTTTTTAAAAATATTATAATAAATAGAATTTTGAAAAATAATTTTATAAATAAATAAATAAGTGTGAACCTTAAAAATAATGATATTAAATGTAATATTGTGGATATCGTAACGGTGAAATTTCTAAAGGTCCAGATTTTTTTTTTAGAACGAGGAAGTAATATAATTCTACGGAATATTGTTTTTTTATAGCACCACAATCTCTTTCTTTCCATTTTTTAGTTTTTAAACTTATTTCGTGTTTTATATTCTAATAATTCAAGATTCGGATATGGCATAAAGATTACGGATCAACAAGTTGGGCCAAAAGATAATTTGGCACTTGGATATTCGTTCTATGTCTTTTTGGATCCACCTTCAATGTATTTTGATTTTCGTATTCATGTATTAAAACGGGTTTTGAATTTTAATATTCTACACCAATTTTACTTGGGGATTTAAAAATCAATTTAAAAAAATCATCACTATTAAACCTGATTTGACATAAAGTTCAATCCTCCCCTCCTTAAAACCATTACACATTTATTAATCATCAAGATTTAAAAAATTCTGCAATTCAAAATCGAGTTTTCAAAACATCCAAAACATAACATCTCTTTCTGTAACTGATATTGTGTAGTGGGGGGCTTTGTTACTTCTCATACGAGGACCTTCACCCTTTCTATTTTTAATAGCAAAAGAAAAAATCATTCAAAATTCAAAATAAAAATCAATAGGTTAATACCAACAGTTTCATCAAATCTTGCTAAAAGAGAACCCAACGATAGCATGCCATTATCCAGTAATAAAACCATATCAAGCAAACATTAACATAAAAATGTTTAATCAAACCATATCAAACCAGCATTAACATAAAAATGTTTAATCAAATCATATCAAACCAGCATTAACATAAAAATGTTCTTTATACTCACTTCAAATTTGTATGTACATTATGAAAACTTGCATTTTGAATTACTCACTTATAATATTTACAATATTTATGAATTTAATAATTTTAAACCAAACATTTCAATCAATTTGCACTCATTTTAATTAAACCAAAATTTAATCTATTTCAGTATATACTATAAACATGATTTTAATTAAACTGTTGACAAATGTTCTCTATATTATTCTACAAACTTCTAGGACTACAAATTTCATCTCTAATGTTTTTTCTAAACACAAAATAATTTTGTATACTCTATAATATTTCATCATTTGAGGTTATTTTCTTAATTTCAATTTCACTTCATGCACAAGTACGAAAACATTATTAGACAAGGACTCACATACCATTGATATAATTTTGGATATAAGAGTCCAACGCTCTCATATTATCTATAAAACATCCTTATAAACTAACATATTACAATCATACACAAATGACAAAATATTCTCTTATTAAATCTGAGAGTTGGTCTCCTGTGGGTAGTGTGCACTGTGCACACTAATGCACATGTGAGTCAATATATAACATTTAAAACGTATTTTTTAAGGCATGGTCTAAAATACACTCGAGTGAACCAGAGTTTTTTGTGGTAATTTAGTCATATAATGACCATTGGACCACAACCCAAGTTTAGTTATATTGTTGTTCTTATTAATTAATAAATGATTACTTAACTCGAGTGCACAACATGCACTCGAGTTCACAGCAGACTTACCCATTTTTTAATAAGGTACAATTGTCCTAGCGGTTGTTTCAGGTGTGAAATATTCATAAGGTCATCTGTTCAAATTCCTTAGATATTTTTTTAATATTACAATTTTTTATTTTTTTGTTACCACCTTATAATAATTTTTTCAATAACAAAAATCACCACTTTCAAAAATAAAACATAATAAATTTTGCACTTTTCATTTTACAATTTTTAATTTTTTTATTACCACCATTTAATAATAAATTTACCACTTTCCATTTTCCTTTTTTTTTTTTTTTTTTTTTTTTTTTGTTATCACCTTATAATAATTTTTTCAATAATAAATTATCATTTTTAATAACTAAAATCACCACTTTTCAATAATAAATCATACTCTCTCCGTCCCACAAAGATAGTCACATTTGACTTTACACACAGATTATAAAAAATCAATAAATGTAGTCAAATTTAGCTAATGTGTCAATTTTGCCCTTAGAATCTCATACTCCAAAATCTGCTAAGCATTAATTACTCTTATTAATTAGGGGTAAAATTGACAATAAAGCATTTAATACTAAAGTAAAAGAGGAAATACGGCTATAATTTGTGACATCCAAATAAGGAATACGTAGCTATCTTTGTGGGACGGAGGGAGTAATAAATTTACCATTTTTCATTTTTTCCAATAACAACACTTACCAATTTTCAATAATAAATTTACCACTTTTCAATAACAAAAATCACCACTTTTCAAAAATAAATTAACCATTTTTTTAATAATAAATCATAATACATTTACCACTTTTCATTTTTTCCAATTAACAAGAATTACCACTTTTCAATAACAAAAATCACCACTTTTCAATAATAAATTTACCGAAAAGCAAAGTGTGAAAATTATTGAGGAACAGAAGGAGTATTAAATAATAATATATATTTTTTTCAATCCCGCGAAATTCGCAGGTCTTACACTATTATTATATATATATATATATATTATCGATAATATTATAAAATTAAAACTATTAAATTTATTAAAAAAAATCATAAATAACAAATGACAAATGGCATTATTTAGTGCAGGGTTTAGACCAAGCCTTGTATATGATCGCTGCATTGTAGTAACATTTTAATTATTTTTTTTATTTCCCATGTCACATAGTGTAACATTTAACAAAAAAAAAAAAAAACTAAATTTTAAATAACAAATGACAAGTGACATCAAGGACGGAGCCACATAGGGCCCAGCGGGGGCAGTGGGCCTCCCACCAATTTTTTTTTTATTATGTATATTTCTTCCGTTTTATAATTATTTGTATACTTTTTTTTTTATTTGAGACGTTTCAAAATTATTTGTACACTCATAATATGTAAATAATCTACAAAATTAATATTCTCACTGCATTATTTTATTTTTAAAATTGTCACTCATTTTAATCTACATTCTTTCCTACATCTCACTAATTTTTTTTAACACCTCATTAAATTTCTTTTATACCTCACTAAATCACCAAAAATACTTCTCATTTATTTGACCCCACACCTTACTAAATTCACATTTCTTAAAAAGTGAACTTATCAACGTATTCAAGTCATTACGAGATGGAGGGAATATATTTTAAGTTATACATTTGTCTAATAATTTTAACATCATTTCACCTATTATGAGTCGAAACAATCAAAATTTATAATGAATTAAATATAATATTATTTTGTCTTTATAGTAATGTAAATCGGGCCCCCCAATCTAGAATTTCTGGCTCCGTCACTGAGTGACATGAGCAGCAAGCCTTGGAGGCTTCCCACGTGCAGAGTAATAACATTTTGAATTATTGTGTTTCTCATTTCTTTTATATGGTTGGTAGGGCGTGGCGGATAAACATAATCTAACATTTAATTAAAAAAAATGAATCAACAATTAAAAAAAAAAACTAAATTAATAAATAAATAAACAAAAAGTGAGAACTGTTATTACTATCAATGTCTCCGTCTCAACTCATATTGACATTTCAGTCTCAACTCTTCTTCTTTCTCTTTCTTTCCTAACCCATATTCTCATACTAAGACCCTATATTTAGCAAACACTTTCCATAGCCGGCACCAAGAGCCTCCCAGGAACCGAAATCCGATTCAACCACCATAAGAACCATCAATACACGCGCTGAACCGAAATCCGATTCAACCACCATAAGAACCATCAATACACGCGCTACAGTTTGAGCTGATACAAGCTCGGCTCCAAAACGCTTTTAATCCATTTTTCAAGACACTTTCGATCATGCCACAAGTTTTCTAAGAACTCCCTGTCACATCATCTTCTATTCTAGTCAGTGACGGAGCCAGGATTTTTAAGTCGGGGCCCAAAAAATAACATTAAAAAAAAATTAAAAAGTGAAAATTTAAAATAAGCTCATGAAGTACTACTAATATTTATATAATAAAAATGATAAATTTAATTACATTAACATCTAAAAATAACATAAAGCATGAACATTAATTAATAACTAATTAATAACTATAATTTAAGTTACATAAATAAATAATTATTTCTCCTATCACATGATGTCACAAAATTCACAATCCAATAAATTTTTGCTCTATAATTATAGAAAATAGAGTAACAACAAGGTGTATATATATTCTTGATCTTTAAATATGAAGAATCCTACAAATTTAAAATTCAACAAGGAGACAAAAGACTAGAAATAAATTTAATTATAAACTAATTAAAACAATAAAGAATATATATAATTAAATTAATAATATAAAAAATTATTACCTTGGAGGAGTGGAGGAGTGGAGAAGTTGAGGAGTTGAGGATTATAATATATAAATGCCGTGAATGAAAGAAGGGAAATAGGTTGAGAATTTTATAATGAAAATTGCGTGTACAGTATTGGGCCAGAGAAAATAGGGCACATATTACCATATATTTAATTTTTAATTATTTAAATATATATGTGTGTAAAATTACTAAAATACCCTTGATTTTTTTACAAAATTGGTGGGGGGCCCACTGCCCCCCTGGGCCCTTGGTGCCTCCGTCATTGATTCTAGTGACACGTTGTTACCCACCTTCATTGAGAACTTCAACGAGATCTTCTTCCCTTCGATTGAAGCTCTTGATCTCCCTTCGAACGAAAGCTATATCAACAGGCTTGAAAACTATGACTCGAGACACTGATGAAGCTGAGAAGACACACGGTATGGTGAACAGGGCCGTATAGCCGATTCCCATGGCTGTGAAGTCGGTTTAGGGAAGGCGGCCCTTATATCTTTCTCAAAGTGCATTTCTCAATGAAGGTCATAGGCTCATTATTGCAATTCACACTCATGGATCAAAGAATGTACAAACACACAACACATTGTGAATGAGAAACATAATTCAAATGCTCAAGTCCTCTACTCACATGATAAAGTGTTTCTCTCAAACACACAAACAAATTGAGGATATTAATGCACTCATCAACCAAGTTATGCTATGCAATCACTATATGCTTGCCCAAATTTTACTTTCTACAACACTCAAATGCTCAACAATGTGATCAATAAGACTTAATCCAGGATGTAACATTGGCTCTTTGGAGAAGGTGTGATGAATTTTAGAATTTGTGACTCTTCTAGTGGAGGACAAAGCTTGTTGTTTTACAATTTGTACTTTCACTTTCAAAGTTTACAAACTCCATCCTCACTTTTCCTTTTCTTTTCTTTTTCAAGCATTCATCACCTCTTCTTTTTGAACCATTTTTTTCTTTTCAAGCTTTTGGGGCTCTTTGTCCCTCTTTTCCTTTCCATTGATTTTCTTTTCATCTTTTCTCTTTTTTTTCAACCTTTTCCAATTTCTCCTTTCACCAAAGATAATTAAGCACATGTTTATCCACTTTGTCTTTTATCCCCCACTAGATGTAGGTATCAAAAGCTCAAAAAGGGGCTAACTAAGTGGTTAACATTGTAGTTTGCCAAGAAAATGAGGAATTAAGCTCAAAGGGGCTAACTACGGAAGATTACTTCGGTTTTAGGAAAATTTTGGCTAAGTGACTCTTTAGAACAAGATGGCCTATGTCATATCACAAAGTTTCACACAATCATGCTTTCAAACAAGAACTTGGGCAAGTTCTAAGATTACTAGCAATAACCTAATCCACTCTCAAATGAACTAAACCGGATTATGTGTTCGATTTAGGGCTCAATTTTCACCGGTTTATTCAATAGGACTCTCACAATCATCAAATGTCCCCAAACAACAACACATCATGCATTCATGACATCAAGGATCAACAAATATGAACACAACATGATACTACTATCCATCACTAATCATGCATCCATTCAAAGCAAATAGACATCACCACAACTACTCACTATGGATTCCAATGATTATTGTCACATCCCAAAATTTGGGCCTAGAAGAAATCACCATACACTCTACTATTTAACTATCAACTAAATCAATTAAAATAAAACTTGGCGGAAGCGACATAAATCAAACACATTTTCCTTAACAAAATACTGATTAGACCATTTACTTTAAAATAAAAGAGAATATTTGCTACCGATAAAGACAATTATTTTTAAAGAACCAAAATATTTTAATCCAGCCATAACATAAAACAATTCAACGAAATCACTTAAACAAATAAAATGAAATAGTTTTCCTAACACAAAATAAAATAAACATTAAACATGACCATATTGAGTTCATTAAATTGCATATTAAACTACTAGTCTCCACCGCCTCGCCACCACGTCCAAGCCTCCTCAATCTGAAATATTAATAATTATGAAGGGTGAGCAACACAACTAGCTCAGTGGGGATCCGTTTGTCAATGTTAAATACCAATCATGCAAACAATTATCGAATACTACAACACACTGTAAATTTAGCAAGGACCCACAAGTGATCCGAGCTACTATAGAACTGTTGAACATATCATATCATATAACTGTAGCTGTTGACTGTTGACTATGGAATGTCGCATTTAGACAATAACAATTCACATTCAAAGCATTTAATAAAGACAAACATAAATAGTAATAGAAATCCCCACCTTAATTCTTGAGTAGTCTCGTAAATGCGTGATCTGAATTTAATGTAAGAGTTCCTCGTCACCTATAATAATAAATATTATCTTAGAATTATTACTAATAAAAGTAACCAGTGATACGTTAAGCTATCCTTTTATAACTTAAATGTTTATCACTAATAAATGTATACCTACATTCAGATAACTAAATAATAAAGTAATAATAATGAAAATGTATTGGATTTGGAAATTATGATAATTAATAAATTAATGATTAACCAATGATTAGATTAGTCATATTACATGCCTTGCGGCCCTTACTAGACTTAATAGACTTAAAGCGGACAATTGAAGTTAGAGTTTTATAACTACACAACCACATCCGACAACTAGTTAAATAATATATGCATATAGTTATGAAGAATAGAAGCTCAGCCATTAAAATTATGTATGCTGCATGAGAACCAATATATATATATATATATATATATATTTTTAATGGTGTCAATGTGGCTAAATTAATAATTTGTGATCATTTAATTAGGGTAGAGTAATTAAAATTCTTGCACCATCAATATCAGAATTAAAGTCATACTACCTACCCTAATTTAGTTTGGTTGTTCTAGCTAATAATTGATCATAAAATAATTATAGCAATAGGGCTTCTAAACCAAACAGGAGATGGTCGATCTGCTATATAGTAATCATTCGTGGAAAATATTAGAATAAAATTTGGTCTCAATTATGACTGGAACGAAGTTGCCGGTGACGTGGGTTTTAAAACAATTACTAACTCGAAAGACCATATATACAGCCACAACTCAGAACTAGAAGGGGGAAATTAAATTCAACAATGGAGGGTTAAAATAAGATTAGGGAGTAATAAAACTTTACCGTACTTAAATGAGGGAAGAAACCGTAACAACTCTCCGATCCAAAGAACACGGCAATGCAAATGGTGACGACTCGATCACTATGCGCTAGACTTAGAGCGTTTAGGCTAAAAAGTTTTCGTAGGGAGGGAGTTCTTTGTGGCTTTTTGGTGAAAACTACCGAATGATATGTACTAAGAGAGGGGGTATGAAAATAATCGAGACAAATCCGGAATTTGGAGAATTATACATAGAAAATTAGTCTCCCAATTTAAATTCTAATTACCAACAGAATGGCAATATTTAAGGGGTGATTTCGAAATTAGTGGGGAGTTAGTATCTATATAATAAAAGTAACGTATTTGACCACAAAGAAAACAAGTAAATCCATTAAATTTTTCATCTTAGAAATATATGGAATGTATAGTGTTTATTTTGAAACCACCTTTAAATGTATACTAATGGTAATATTTCTAATATATATATATGCAAAATCCTTAAATATAATATATACTACTCCGTAAATATATTTTAAATATCTTATCATTAGTATATCTTATGCAAGTCTATACGTATATTTATTATTATTATTTTATTTTAAAATATTATCTTATACATTTTTATAACTAATGGCGATTAAAATACTCGGGTGTTACAATTATCCAAGCTCACATTTCACCATAAGTTCACTACCCAACACATAATCACAATCAACTCAAACAATATAAGCATATGAAAGCAAAGTGTGCGCCGGTGCAAAATGTAACACAAGTAGAATGACGAACCGGTGCAAGGGTAACACCTTAATAGAAAAATAAAAGAAAAATAACTCCCCCAAACTTAGAATTTTACTATGTACAAATTCTAAGTTTGGGGCTACAAGTTGTTACCTCCCTCCTTGCACATCCAATGCTCTTCCAAGATCACCATTGCTACACTTGTTTTCCCTCTCCAAAGTTAGCTTTGCCTCCTTCTTCATTCTCCAAGATATGATGTCCACAATGCTCTTCATCCATACCTACAAAATAAACTAAGCTATCAAAACTACTAAAGCAATAAAAATATGAAAGCAATAAAACCTTGGGTTACCTCCCAAGAAGCGCTATTTTTAACGTCCTATGTCGGACGGTTCTCCTTGAGATGGTTTGTCAAGTCACCCCATCACCATCCTTTTTCTTGACCTTCTTTGCCCATCCAACTTTCTTAAATCCATTGAAGCATCCACTAGGTAGCCCATCCGGCTCTTCAATCATGTCATAGGAAGTTGATGCCTCATTCAACCCCAAGCTCGCACAAGTAGCTTTAAAAAAACTCCCCCAAACTTAGCCTTCTTGCCCATCTTCAATTTACTTTCTTCCACTTTGGGGTCTTCTTTCACAAATTTTACCTTCGAATCTTCTCCCACCTCCTCTTTCATGGGCATTGGAGGGTGATCTCCCTTGGGGCTCCCATATTCTCCATCTCCATCATTCCGGAATTTGATATTTCTATAAATGTCAAACACAACTATCTCCTGGTTCATTCGAAGCTCCAACTCTCCATTCCTCACATCAATTATGGCCCCTTCGGTTGCCAAAAATGGTCTTCCCAATATCAATGGGATGTCTTTGTCCTCATCCATATCCAAAACCACAAAGTCTACCGGAAAGATAAACTTGTCAATTTTGACTAATACATCCTCCGCTATACCCAAAGGGTATGTCATAGACCTATCCGCCAATTGGAGGTTCATTGTAGTTGGTGTGAGCTCTCCTAAACCAAGGGTCTTAAAGATGGAAAAAGGCATAAGGTTTATACTAGCTCCCGAATCACATAATGCTCTAAATGTACCTCTATCTCCAATGACACATGACAAAGTGAAGGATCCGGGGTCCCTACGCTTTGGAGGTAGCTTAGCTTGAATTATGGAGCTACATTTTTCGGTTAAGTGCACCGTCTCATACGCCTCTATTTCCCTCTTGTTTGACATTATTTCCTTCAAGAATTTGAAGTAATGTGGTATTTGTTCAAGAGCTTCGGCGAAAGGGATATTGATATGGAGTTTTTTGAACATCTCCGCAAACATTGCAAACTTGCTATCCAAACTCTTCTTCTTCATCCTTTGAGGATAAGGGAGAGGCACTACATTATTTCCTTTGTCTTGTGGAGGGATTGTCTCCTCATTCTTCTTCTCTCCTTCTTTCTTCTCTTTACCGTCTCTTTTATCAACATCTTCGGGTGCCATTACCACTTCCTCCTCTAATGGCATCTTGGGCCCTTCGTAGCTTGTCCCACTTCTTAACTTTATGGTTTTGCATTGCTCCTTGGGATTTAGCTCCGTGTTAGAGGGGAATTGCCCCGGAATGTGTTGCTTTCTAATGATATTGGCAAGTTGGCCAATTTGCTTCTCCATGGCTTTCATATGGGTCGTCACATCCTTGATCATTTCACCTTACTCATCGAGTCTTTGCCATGTAACTCTTTGTCTCTCCCATGAATGCACCAAACATATCTTCCAATGATGTCTTTGATGAGGGTTCAACGATCATTCCATCCCTCACATTAAAATTCGGTGGTGGTTGGATAGCATTCCTTGGATTGGCATAGGAGAAGTTCTCATGTTGCCTCAAACCGCGGTGATATTGGTTCGGATTGGTAGGATTCTCACGATTTTGCCTCTCATTCCACCCCCTTTCTCTAAACTTCCGTTGGTTGTTCATGTAGTGGGCCTCTTCATATTGCTCATCACTTGGTCCCACTAAAGCTTTAGTCGTCATTAGAGATATCAACTTGTCCACCTTGTTGGATATTTTAGCATTCTCCTCCGAATCTTGAGTGGAGGCTACCCTTCGATTTTACCTTCGTTCGGATGGCCATTGATTGCAATTTTTAGCCATTTCCTCCAAAAGAATGTAACCTTCCTCCGTTGTCTTTCCCAACAACGACCCTCCACCGGCCGAAGCATCCACCATTCCTCTAGTTCGGTGGTCCATTCCGTTGTAGAAATAGCATATTAGTTGATCTCTTGAAAAAACCGTGTTGTGGACAACTTCTAATGAGGTCTTTGAACCGCTCCCATGCTTCGGCTAAGGACTCATCATTGTCTTGCATAAATGAAGATATTTCCCCTCGAATTTTGATAGTCTTGCTTGGAGGAAAATACTTCATCAAGAATGCATCAACAAGATCATTCCAATCTTCAATGGTCTTCAAATCAAGGGAGAGATACCATTGCTTAGCTCGGTCTCGGAGAGAGAAGGGGAATAGCTGCAAACGGATGTAGTCTTGTGGAACTCGATTGATCTTAACCGTTCCACTTATCTCGAGGAATTGAGACAAGTGGAGGTTAGGATCCTCCTTGGAAAGCCCACCAAATTGGTTGTTTTGGAACATGACTATCAATGCCGGCTTGAGCTCAAAGTTGTGAGCATCAACGAGTTCTCGACCCGCTCCTCCATACGGCCTCGGAATCGGGCGGAAATGATCTCGTAACACTCTTTGTGGTCGATTTCCCCCATTCCCATTCGGTTCCTCAAATCCATCCACATCTTGGTTTCCTACTTCCTCCTCGACCTCTTCTACAATCGGATTTTCCCTTCGATTCATTTCTTCCAACTCAATTCTTCTCCTTTCGGCATCGTCTTCAAGAACGAGGAGTTCATCATCAAAAATTTTATGGATGAATTGAAGGCAAGACTTTGGAGCTGGATTAGTACCAAATATCCAACAGTTAGCAGCTCATCCTACGGAATGTGGAGATCAAACCCTCTGCGAACTTTTGAAGGTCTGTAGCCTGGGATTCAATATCACTTTTGTGTATCAATTCTGCAATATCATTATGTAACTCGGCTGAGTAGGTATGTCTTATACCTACTGGTCCCCTTTCTTTTAGTAATGAAATTTGATTGACCAAAAAAAAAATTCTTCTCCTTTCGGCGTTCCTTCTTCGACAATTGGCTTCGATCTTCGGGTCTAAGGGCAACACTTCTTGTTGGTTCCTCCTAGATCGTGTGATCGTAAGCCATGTCTATCAAAAGTTTAAAGGAGAGTGAGAATTACAAGTAAAATCAAAATAACAAACACAAATATTTTTGAGATTTTTGAAACTAAATAAAGAAAATAAAGTGTCTAGACTAAAACTCTATCGACCTACAGTCTAGAACTACAAAACCTCCCCGGCAACGGTGCCATAAACTTGATTCACGTATTTAACAACACCAAAATACACGACCGCAAGTATACGGCGTATATTGTAGCGTGATAAGTACGAGGTCGATCCCACGAGGAGGTTGTTGGTCCCTGAACGAGTAGTGAATGGGATTAAAGTCTAGAGGGGAGGGGTGAATAGACTTTAAAACTTTTTCAATAGAGTTGGGAACCTCTTCTGATTGCTATGTCAACTGGACTACTAGTCTGCTGGTCCAGATGACTATAGTGATCTGATTGAAGAGGTTATATGCGGAATTATGGTAGGCCTTGTTTAGACTCGTTCTTTAAGTGTTAACCTGTTGTTTTATGAAAGTACTCAGCTGATGCTGGTTTGAAAGTTATGGCCTTGTTTTGAAGGCAGTTGAAAATACAGTATGCACTATATAAAAATATATGTAAAGGCAGAAATGTAAAGTGCAGAAGGTAAATGACACCTGATTTATAGTGGTTCGGATATACGTTCCTACGTCCAATCTCACGTCCACACGTGATGTTTAATCCCTTTAATTTACCACAAATTACAAGGGTCTTGACCTTTATAGTCCCAAGGTTAGGACTTTGAGATCTGAGCCGTCCTAACAGCTACGGTCTCCACAAGTGATTGTAAGCACTTGCACTTTAAGGGGTTCAAAAACTTTAACCTTTCGGTGAGGGTTTGGGGTTTTTGAAGTGTATCCAACTAATGGTTCAAGCTTATAATTTGCTTAACCACTATGCCTAAAACAATGATTATACAATATGAACAGGTTTCAGGTTCCTATGGGTTGGATAGAAATCACTTAAGAGCTATAGATATTCTAATGGTTTTCTGGCTCTTGGAGAACTCTTAGAACAATATGGCTATTTGTTGATTGCTTGCTTAGCTTGTGAATTCTCTCTTGTGACTTCCTTGTTTGTGATTTCTCATCCTCTTGTATTTATAATGGAGATTGGTTGCAACTAGCCGTTGGAGTTGACTAACCGTTTGAGCAATCTTTCCATAATGGCTTGATTCCTTGATTCCAGCCGCTTGATTGCTTCAATCCAGGGATCATGTCAATCTTCTAAATAAGGTAGGTCTTCGTTTGAATTGCAAGATGACTTAGGAATCAGCCGAGTCCTGGAAGAGCACATAGTCTTCTGATCTGTACTTCTAATCTTCTGACTACTCTTCTGGCCTTAGGTCTTCTGTCTTCTGATATCAGCAGAGTAACACTCTTCTGATCTGGTAATTCTTTGTACTGCTTTAGGCCATCTTCAATCTGGACTCCATCAGATAAGTAGGTATACAAGCACCTTAACTTGTCTGGTCTTCAAGGATCTTCTAGTCTTCATGTCTTCTACTCTTCTCATCTTGAGGATAGGCATGTAAGCCAGGACTGTGCTGATCAGCTGATATCAATACAGTTGATCACACAAGACTAGTCTAAGTTGTTCTATACAAGTCAGCTGATCCTATTACATTTATAAACTCTAAGTGTTTTGGCCATCAAAACTATTCTAACATCAAGTGGGGCTTAGGGTGAATTTATATCCCAACAATTTCCCCCTTTTTGATGAAGCCAAAACTATACTTGATAAATGCTCTTAATGAAATAAGATAGGAGTTTATAACATGCTAAGACTGAAGTATCTGATGAAGACAATGAGAATTTGTCTTGTAAGCAAAAAGAACTAGAACTTGAATATATATAAAGCTTTTACAGATTACAAGCAATAGTTTCTTTGTACTTCTAAAGTGGTCTTCATCAGGTCTTCTGATCTTCAAATGCGGTAGGCAAGGTACAGACGAGCTCGAACTTCTTCCATGTGCTGCACATCTGTAACATTCTCCTCTTCATAGATCTTGTACAGAATCTTTTTGATTTCAATCATGTTGGCTCTTCCTGAATCTAGAAGGGGTGCATCCCATTTGGGTTCTTCAGGAGTTAGGATTCTGCAGTTGTCAAGTCCTTTGGCTGTCTTGACAATTTCTTCCCAGAACACTGGATCTTCAATGTTCATGAACTGATTGAACTGGAAGAATTCATCTTCATAAGATGGGAGAGGGCCAAATTTCCTTACTATGTGGTGTTGAATTTACCACTTCTTCTTCAGGGGGTACCATCTTGGTAGCTCGTCTTGAAGGGCTAAATAATCCACATAATTGCTATCAAACACCAGGACACTGTCTTCTTTTGCTTTGTCCTTGATTGCTTTCCTGAGTTTGGCAATTCTCCTTTCAAATTTGGCTTTGACTGCCTTCGCATCATTCAGGTTCTTTTGCTTAAGCTCTTGAGCTTCAAACAACTTCTTTTTCTTCAACTCTAGAGCCTCTTTCTCTTCTGCAGGAGGCTCTGCTGGAGCTGATTTCTTGCTGGTCTGAGCTGACTGAGCTTGCTCATCTGCCTTCCTTTTCCTTGTCATTCTCTTTTCAGGAACTTGTTCTTCAGGCAGTGATCTGAAGAGTCTTGGCAGGAGCTTGAGTGGGTGCTTGGGTGTCTTCTTGAGCAATTTCTTTGCCTTTGCCTTTTTATTGCCTGTTCTTGATTTTGCTCTTTAACCCACCCAAGGTTTCATTCAGCTCATCTTGAGATACTACCATTACAGCTTGTTGTACAGCTGATTTCTCAAGAGCTCTTATCAACATATCTTCCCCCTTTTTGGCTTCAGCAAGTGCAGCCGCAAAAGGCTTCATGGCATTCATGATTTCCACTTTCAGAGTTTGTTTCAGTGCCATGGCATTGACCTTGTTGACAGCAGTAATGTGGGATATACTATGTTCCATGACATGAGCAAGAGAATTGGTGGAGGAGGCAGCTTCGAGCTTTTCTGTAAGTGCTTCCAACTTGGCTGCTGTCTCCTTCAGCTGATTCTGCAGTTTCTCATTCTCCTCTGCAGCTGCCTTAAGAAGGGTTTGACCTTCAGAGGCTCTTGCTTCAGCTTCTTCAATTCTTGTCTTGTAGGTGGTCTCCATGCGGTGCATCTCATCAGTGTAAAGATCAGCAAACATTTTAGAGGTGTCACCTGACAATTTCTGATAGGTACTCAAGTATTCTCCTATCTGCTGATGAAGTGCTTCACCAAACTTGTCTTCAATGTCAAGAATCTGGTCATGAAGACGAGTCTTCTGTTCCCTTGCAGCTTTCTCAACATATCTTCCTAGCTGCAGGCCTAAACCTTTCTCAAAGTGCAAGTCTATTGCAGCTTTGACCTGGGAGCAGATGTCTGCTGTAAGATCAACAGATGGGGTAGGAGTTGAAGTAGTACCTTGAGACTTTGGATGAATAATTAGTGCTTTGCCTCTCTCTTCAGCTGATAGGTACTCCTCATTGAGGAAGCAGGTAGTGGCCTTAGTCAGATGGGTCATGATTTGTCTGCCTGCATCCTCTGGATTGTCAATGAAGTGAGTCAGATTGCCTGAAGGTTTGAAGTGAGCTGGTACTCTGACTACTTCTCTTTCAATCTCTTCTTTGTCAGCTGATGCAGCTGAGTCTTCTGCAGGAGCAGCTAAGTCTTCCACCAAGGTTGGTTCAGCTGATTCCTTCATCTTTGCTTGTTCAGCTGTCTGCTGATCCGATGAGCCTTCTGGGATAGAGACATCAGCAGTGGGGATTCCTAGAATCCGGTTGCAGACTGCAGTTAGTGCCTCATCTGATAGCAGCTGAGCAAAAGATCGAACTTGAGCAACTTCCTTTTGCTCCATTTCCCAGTCGAGGAAGTTTTCCTTTCCTCCCATTCCTTCCATGACCTCAAGAAGGTCATCTACATCATCTCTTCTGAGTTCAATCCAGGTACATATCCTAAGTACCTGTTCAAACTGGATTGATTCATCATCAACTCCAGGTGTAGTAGACTTGAGCAGATTGGCTATCTTCATCCTCATTATCTTCTCTTTTGTGCACATAGGGTAGTGCACCATTCTGAACTGAGGTTGAGAGGGGCCAGCTTGATCCAGGTCTGCTGGTGCCATGTCTTCTGGAGCAGATGGGGCAGAGAGGATAGGGGATTGGGTAGCTGGGGCATTTTCCTCTGCTGTGTGAGTATCAGCAGGGGTTCGGGAAGTGATATTTTCTTGTTGGGTAGGAGGTTGGGATTTATCTTCAGTGGGTTGTTCATCAGCAGGGTTTTGGGTCTGCTGGTCTGGTTCTGTTTCCACTTGAAGATTAGTAGATGGTGGAGCATGATGATCTTGGACATCTGCTGTTTGAATGTCAGCAGGGGTTGAGGATGTGATCTGAATTTGATCATCAGCAGGGAGAGTGATCTGTGTTTGGTTGTCTGATGTTTGAACATCAGCAGGGTTAGGCAGTTGGGTTTCAAGGGTTAGTTCAGGCTGAGTTTGTTCCTCTGCTGTGTGAGTATCAGCAGGGATTTGGGTATCAGTGTTTGAAGGTTCAGATGGGTTGGACTCATCAGAAGGGTTGAAGGATGATATAGGGGCTATGCTCATTGGAGTAGGAAGCCTGGATTTCTTGGCTTTCTTTGTGAAAGAAGAAGTGTTCTTCTTTCTCTTCTGACCCTTTGATAGTTTAGAAGGTGTGAAAGTGAGAGAGGGATTAGAAGTACCTGCCTTTTTCAAAGGAGAGGCAGTGGGAATGGCATCTGAATCAGATGGGGAGATGAGCCCTGATCTGATCAGATATCTTCTTTGTGCTAGGGTCTGATTGTCATCATCATCCTCAGCAATCTTCTTTTGAGCCTCTTCTTTGGATGGCTCCTCTTCTTCTTCAGCAGCAGAGTCATGAGCAGACTCTTCTGCCTCTTCAACAACATCTTTGGAAGATGCTTCAGCTAACAGCTTCCTCCTCTCTTCTTTCAACCTTGCTGCCTCAGCAAGAGCTTCCTTCCTCAAATAATATTTGGAGATGTGGAAGGTCTTATGAGGTCCTATCTTGTACTTTCTGGGGAGTACTTCTGGAAGGATGATACTCAGCTTGTTGACAAAGCTGACTGTTGATGTCACCTTCCATTCCCTTGATTGAAGGTCCAAAGTTACCTTCTTGGCTTCAAGGGCGATTCTATCCAAGAACAACCCTTGCCAGTCTCCATCAATCTGATCCCAGATTGCAGCCATAACTCTAACCTTTAGAGTAGTAACAGCATCATGACTGAATGTGTTACCTAGCAGCATCTTGCCTGCTATATCCATCAGGGTTTGAAACTTAGGTTCTAATTGGGATTTCTTGAGTCCAGAGGCATCGATAGCCTTGATTCTCCCATCGGTGAACATCTCCATGTACTCTTTCTCTTTACCCATGATGTAGTTGGAGATATTTACATTTCCCCTTGACAAGCCAAACAATTCCTGAAGAATTTCCCTTGTTACCTTGACCTTGTGTCCACCCATGACACTTTCGACATAAGATCCCTTCATCACAGCGTTTGCATAGAAAGCCAGCACATCTTGTTCATAAACATTGGTGGGTGCTGCCTCCAGAAAATCTCGAAGGTTGAGGTTGATGCAGCGAAGAAGGATCTCCTTATTCTCATCTGTATGCTTGCCCTTGAAGAACAGAGCATTCTCAGTGAAAACCTTCCCTTCCCTAGACCACTTGGTTGCATCTAGGGTGCCAGTGCTTTTGGTCTTCTCGTCGTAAATTTCAATGATTGCCATAGTAGAGTTTCAGTGTTAGGTTTTGAGAGCTTGAAAGAAATTTGCAGAACGAGAGAGTATTGAGAGCAATAATGTGAGCGAAAGGGTTTGGGAGAGGTTTAAGAGTGTGTATATATACTCCAACAATTCTTGATCTAACGGTCAGATTTGGGTTTAATTGTGGAGTAAAGCCCAAGATTTTCCTTCTTTGATTTCGGGCCTTTCTTTAAATTTGCCGGCTGAATTTGCCATGTGGCAATTGTTGATTTGCTGGCAATATGGTAATTGAGTATTAATGACATCATTACCAAAAATAGCCGTTGTGACTAATTTTGTGGCAAGAATTGATCATCAAGGCCGTTTTCTATAAGTGAATTACATTCCTTATATAGGCCAATTTGTTTAATTACATTCAGGAATAAATCTAGAATGAATTACATGATCAAAGATAGTCATTAAACTCTAAAATCAAGTGATCTGATCAGCAGAGTGAGGTCTTCTGATTTCTTCAAAAAGTCTGCTGATTTTCCTTGAAAGTCTTCTGGTCAGCTGAGTTGGTCTTCTGATCAGCTGAGTAGAGGATAGGGGTTTGCTGAGTAAATCTTATGTGCTTTGAAGGTCCAACCTGGTTTGATGGATCCTTCAGTGTTGCTGTGATGATCCAACCCGGATGATGGATCTTCCAGCTTTATTGTGAGTGGTGATCCAACCTGGTTTGATGGATCTTCCAGCTCTATCTCTGAACCATGTAGGACCATCAAATCAATATGATGATCAGCCTGGATGATATCCCACTGGTTCAGATTGCCCTCACCATCTGATGTTCCTCATCATCAGATAGGTTGTAGCATCTAAAGTGTTCTTGTTGAATCTCTTCGCTTCTCTTGAAAGTGAAGGAAGATTGGAAGAGGCTTCAATGGAGTGTGAAGAGAGAGCCATGGACTTGGTCTTCATGTTCTGTTTAGACACAGTAGCCTATGATAACAAGCTCTCCATGTAGAACTTCCCCCTGGAGAAGAAGCTCTGCTTGCTTGCTACTTTGTCCTTTGCATCTCTCCTTCCTCTAGTTTTCAACAAGAACTTCTCTCCTTCCTCTAGTTTTCATGGGCATACTCATGTTGAGTAAGCCAAGTGTGCTGATCTGCATCATCTTCATCTTCTGGACAAATCTTCATCTCCTTCACCCATGACCTTGGTTGAAGGATGATCTCCATTCCATCTCTTCTTTCGATTGTCTCCATACCTGAAACAAAAATAATAGTTAGTGATTTGTGTTCTTAGGTGTTCTCATAACCTCCTTCTTTTATAGGGGTAGAAATGAGGTAGTGGAGTGAAAGATGACAAAACCATAGAGTTGATAGGTCTGAATTTCTGAAAAGTTATTTCTTAAGATCAATAATGAGATTCTTGATCCAAGGGTTCACATTTAAAGATATTCAGACTTTATCTTATGGAATGCATAAATTATAAATTTTGAGCAAGAGTTATTTGAAATCCGTACAGTGCATGCATGCTGTTGAGTCGGTGAGGATGGTGTATTAATCCAACCAAGTATAACTCAATAGTATACTGTATATATGTATATGAATAAAGTATTTTGTGAAGAATAGTTTATTAATATACATAGTTATACATTGCTTAGAGTAAAGATGTCAAATAACTTTGTTCAAGTCTGCTGGATATATATATATATATATGTAATATGCAGTGCAGATTTTAGAGTATTTCATCAAGGATTCTTAAGATATCATTGATTCCCCCTTGATTAGATAACTCTATGTTTTCCCTCAGCTTTATTTGTCTTCATTGGGAAAGAACTTACCTGAAGATGAGGGTGTCTATTCACCTCATCTGATCCTCCTAGTCTGCTGCAATTGTATCAGCTGAGGTCTTCAGCTGATCTTTGCTCTTCATGTGCTTGGATCCAGGAGTCCTAAGCTGTAGCATAGGGTTTTGAATCGTTCTTCAGCTAGGGGCTTAGTCAAGATGTCTGCTCTTTGGATATCTGTGTGAATTTTCTCCATCTTGATGTCCTTCTTTTCAAGGTGGTCTCTTATGAAGTGGTGTCGAATGTCAACATGCTTGCACCTCGTGTGGAGGACTGGATTTTGAGTGATGGCAATGGCACTGCTGCTATCACAATAGATAGGGACTTCTCTTGCCTCTACATTGTAATCTTTGAGTTGTTGAACTAGCCAGAGCAGCTGACTACAACAACTTCCAACTGCCATATATTCTGCTTCAGTGGTGGAGGTTGCAACTGAAGTTTGCTTCTTAGAGAACCATGATATCAGCTTGTTACCTAGGAATTGACAGGTTCCAGATGTGGATTTCCTATCAATTCTACATCCTCCATAGTCTGAGTCAGAATAGCCACTCAATTCTAGATTGTCATCAGCAGGGTACCATAGTCCTAGGTTGACTGTTCCTTTTAGGTACTTGAGAATCTTCATTGCTGCTTCTAGATGACTTTGCTTTGGGTTTGCCTGAAACCTAGCACATACTCCTACAGCAAATGTTATGTCTGGTCTGCTAGATGTAAGGTATAGTAGAGATCCAATCAGTGCTCTATATTCAGCTTGATCAACTGCCTTTCCAGACTCATCTGGTTCCATTTTGAAAGATGTCAGCATTGGAATCCTTGCAGTTTTGCTTTGTAGAGCTTTGAATCTTTCTAATAGGCTTTTGGTATACTTGGACTGGTTGATGAAGATCCCTTCTGGGCTCTGCTTGACTTGAAGTCCTAGGAAGTAATTCATCTCACCCATCATGCTCATTTCAAACTTTCCTTGCATAAGTTAAGAGAACTTCTTGCACATCTCTTGATTGGGTGATCCAAATATAATATCATCTACATATATTTGCACCATTAGAATGTCTTCTCCTTCTTGTATTCTGAAAAGAGTTCTATCCACTTTGCCTTTTGTATATCCATTGTCAAGTAGGAATTGTGACAATGTGTCATACCAAGCTCTAGGGGTTTGTTTTAGACCATAGAGAGCCTTCTCCAGTCGATATACTTGATCACCTTTTTCAAATCCTGGAGGCTGCTCTACATATACTTCTTCTACCAGAATACCATTTAGAAAAGCACTTTTGACATCCATTTGATATACCTTGAAGCCCATGTATGATGCATAAGCTAGAAATAATCGAATGGCTTCTAGTCTGGCTACTGGATCAAAGGTTTCATCATAGTCAATCCCTTCAGATTGTGAATATCCTTTTGCAACTAGCCTTGCTTTATTTCTAGTTATCACATCATTTTCGTCCTTTTTGTTCTTGAATACCCACTTTGTTCCTACTACATTGTGGTTTTCTGGACGATCCACCAATTCCCAGACTTCATTTCTTTCGAATTGGTTTAGTTCTTCTTGCATAGCAGTGATCCAATTGCTACTTGTCATTGCTTCTTCTATGTCAGCTAGTTCAATGTTGGACAGGAAAGCACACCAGCAGAACATAGATGATTGAGAGTTCTGATTCAGTTGTCTTCTTGTCTTGACACCTGATTCTGCTCCTCCTAAGATGAGGTTTGATGGATGATTGTTCCTCCATGTATGCCTCACAGGAGTATTTGCATTGGATGAGCTTGGATTCTCATCTGATCTAGTGCCATCAGGAGGGTTGACTTGGTTAGGTCGATCATCATCTGTATCTTGTGTGTCAAAGAGATCATTCCCCCTGGCATTTGGGATTGTTGCATCTTGATTCTGGTCAGCTTGTCCTGCTTGAGTTTGAGATCTAGTGATAGGTCTATGAGGCTTATCTTCCTCTGGTTCTTCAGGGGAAGGTTCATTGACTTCAATGAACTCATCTGGTTTGGACTTGATCACTAGATGTCTCATCTGATCTGCAGCTGAGTTTATTTCTACTGCACTCTTTTCACAAGACTCATCAAAAACAACATGAGGTGTTTCTTCCACAAGAAGGGTTCGTTTGTTGAGTACTCTAAATGCTTTGCTAGTAGAGGAGTATCCTAAGAATATCCCCTCATCTGCTTTGGCATCAAAACCATTCAACTTACTCTTCCCATTGTTGTGAATGAAACACTTACAACCAAATATATGAAAGTAAGATACTCTAGGTTTTTTTCCTTTCCACAGTTCATATGGGGTTTTCTCGTGAATTTTGTGAATACCTGACCTATTTTGAGTGTGACAAGCTGTGTTGATAGCTTCTGCCCATAGCTTCTTAGGAGTGGAGAATTCAGCAAGGAGTGTTCTTGCAGCTTCTTTGAGTGTTCTGACCCTTCTTTCAGCTACACCATTCTGCTGTGGTGTTCTTGCTGCACTTGTCTCATGCTGAATGCCATTAGAAGTACAATAGGCAATAATATAAGAGTTGATAAATTCAGTGCCTTTGTCACTTCTAATTTTCACAATTGGTTCTCCTTTCTCTTCTTGGATCCTCTTCAATAGTTCAGGGAGCTTCTGCTGTGTTTCACTCTTCTTGTATAAGAAGATAACCCAAGTAAACTTGGAATAGTCATCTACAACAATAAGAGTGTACTTCCTCCCTGTTAGAGTGGTTGGTGTGATTGGTCCAAAGAGATCCATGTGAAGCAATTCAAGAACTCTGCTGGTTGATGCTGTCTTCTTGGTCTTGAAGGAGACCTTTGTTTGCTTTCCTTGTTGACATGCATCACATACCTGATCTTTACAGTAGAGTTCATTAGGCAGACCATCAACTAAGGATTCCCTTGCTAGCTTGTTCATAGTCTTAAAGTTCAGATGACTAAGGCGTTTGTGCCATAGCCAGCTGACATCTTTAGGGCTCTTCAAAAGCAGGCATGTATCCTTAGGACAGCTGTTCCAATTTGCAAGATACATACTTCCCTTTCTAGATCCTGTTAGAAGGTTTTGTTTTGTTCTTTTATCACTTATGAGACACTCATCTTTAGAGAATTTGACTGAGTAACCAGTGTCACAAAAATGAGAAACAGATAATAAATTAAACTTAAGACCTTCTACATATGATACATCATGTACCTCAATGTCACCATTTTTAAGGGTGTCATATCCTTTTGTGTTACCATGCGCGTTATCACCAAAGAAGACTTTTGGACCTTTCTTCTCTATGTAGTTGGTCAGCAGGGCTTTGGTTCCTGTCATGTGAGTTGAGCATCCACTATCTATGTACCATGTTTCTCCTGCTAGACCTCCTCTTCTATATAGGTCCCTCCTTTCCTGCAAGAAAGGTTAAGTCTTAGGTACCCATTTTGTTTTAGGTCCTTGGGTGTTAGTACTACCCTTGGGAACCCACATATACATTGGTCGTTTGAACAACCTTGAACACTTGAGTTGTTTCCCTCGGGCATCACATAACCAAATCTTACCAGTTAACACCTTGGACTGATCTGATTTGTTCTTTGTGTCAGCTAAGTAATAGTCAAATGGTTTCCCTTTATAGGAGTGTACATACATAATCTTTTGACTAGTTACATTCGGCCTGGGTGCATTAGCTGGACGATGCACACGATTATATGGACCATACTCTTCTGTTCTCACAATATCATAAGAGATAGGGGGTGCAAAGAGAACAGATTTGTTTGAAGAAGGTTTCTTCTTCTTGGCTGGAGCAGCATACAGCTGAGACTGTCTCAAACGAGATGGTCTAGGCTGTTTGTTGTTCCTCTGTACAGGCTTGGGGTTAACTTGTCTTTTACCATTTTTGGTGTTAGGATAGTTAGCCTTAGTTGGTACAGATGCCTTTTGGTTCATATTTGGTTCATTGTGTTTAGAACACTCACCCTTTTCATGTGTCTGAGTAGTGCACTTGTTAGGTGTACTACCCCCAGCTGGAGAGGATGTAGATGGATTAAGTTCATAGCCAAAACCCATCTTATTGCCATTTGATCTATAATACTCAGAGATACTTTCAATAGTAGTAGAAGCTTTATTGAACTCTGATATCTTTTGATTTAGGCATTCCTTCTCCTTTTCTAAGAGCTTGTGTGCTTGGAAGAGATCATCAAACATGGATTGTAATGAACGAAGTTCCTTAGTTTCTAAAGCTTGAGTTTCTAACATCCCCTCATACAACTGAGTTATTGTGGTATTTTCTTCCCTAAGGAGTTCCACTTCTCTGGTCAATCTTTCATTCATTGTGACCAGCTCAGGGGTGTTTTCAAACTTAGTCTTTTTCAACTTAGCAATTTCTTTCCTTAGATCCTTGTTCTCCTCTTCCACTTCTATAAAAGCTCTAGTGGCAATATCTAGATCACCTTTTACCTTTCTCAATGATTGATAATAGGTGTCTTCTGATTCGCCTTCAGATGAGTTTATCTCATCTGATTGTGAAAAAATAGGTGAATGGAAAGTAGTAGTATAGGAGTTTACCTCATTTTCACCTATGGCCATCATAGCTAGGTCATCTGAATCATCTGAGAAGATTTGGCAGTCTGGTGATGTAGGGAGTTCATCACTGTGATATTCAGATTCTTCAGTCACCATAGCTTTCTTGTCTGAAGTTCTTCTTGGCCTTCTTTCTTCTTTGTCATCTAGATTCAGTTCAGGACATTCATATACATAGTGTCCTGGTTTACGACAATTGAAGCATGATCCAGATTTCTGATTTGAGTTGCCTTTCCTTGGAGGAGTGGCATCTCTTCTTCTAGATCCTCGGCTGTCAGATGACTCCACATCCTTTCTAGGATGTCTTTCTGGTGTTCTTTCTCTAGAACTTCTGGATGGTGAACTTGCTCTTCTATCTTTGTAGTTTCTATAGAATTTTCTATATTTGTTGTTGAGAGTGTTCATCCTTTCGAATCTCTTGATCATAAGAGCCATTTGCTCTTTCAGACTCATGTCTGATCCTTCACAGTCTTCTGTTTTCAATGAGGTCTTGCCAGATGAGGTACTTGCAGCTTTTGTATTGGCTGCTTTGAAGGCTACAGTCTTGGAAGTAGATGGTGTTGCATTTGGCTCATCACTTCCAGAGTTTTCTTCTCTTTCAAGATCATATTCATGAGCTTTTAGGTTTTGAAATAGAGTCTGTGCAGACCACTTCTTGATATCTTGAGTATCTTTGATGATGGTCTTCTTGAGTCTCCATTTCTTGGTTAGAGAGTCTAAGATCTTTAGATTTTTCTCTCTATTTGTATATTTCTTGCCCAGAGATTCTATCTCATTGATGATCTTGGTAAATCTATTGTCTAGTTGATCAATAGACTCTTCTGGTTGCATCTTGAAGTGTTCAAACTTCTTGACTGCTGTTGACAACTTGCTTTCCTTGATCAGCTCAGTTCCTTCACAGAGAAGGGCCAATGCATCCCACATCTCTTTGGCTGAGTCACAGTGGATTACCTTTGCAATGTACTCATTTGGAAGAGTTTGCATTATGTAATCTTGAGCAATGCTGTCAAGATTGGATTGCTTCATCTCTTCTGGAGTGAGGTCCTTCATAGGCTTGGGGGCAAGCTCTCCAACTGGAATATCTGGATCACCATTTGCAGTGTTGACTGCCATGATGGTGATTGGACCTTCAGTGATTACTGACCACATCTTGTAGTGGACTGATGTGAGATTCTTCCTCATCCTGATCTTCCAGTAATCATAATCCTCAACTGAAAACTTAGGCAACTTTCGCATATTAGCACTCATGCTGTATGAGTTTTCAAAAACAGGTTTTTCAAAAAGAATAGATCTGTTCAAGAGGACTACAGAAAGACTCCCTCAAGTCTTCGGATAATCTAGAGACAGTAGTCCGTTAGAACCACTGCTCTGATACCACTTGTTGGTCCCTGAACGAGTAGTGAATGGGATTAAAGTCTAGAGGGGAGGGGTGAATAGACTTTAAAACTTTTTCAATAGAGTTGGGAACCTCTTCTGATTGCTATGTCAACTGGACTACTAGTCTGCTGGTCCAGATGACTATAGTGATCTGATTGAAGAGGTTATATGCGGAATTATGGTAGGCCTTGTTTAGACTCGTTCTTTAAGTGTTAACCTGTTGTTTTATGAAAGTACTCAGCTGATGCTGGTTTGAAAGTTATGGCCTTGTTTTGAAGACAGTTGAAAATACAGTATGCACTATATAAAAATATATGTAAAGGCAGAAATGTAAAGTGCAGAAGGTAAATGACACCAGATTTATAGTGGTTCGGATATACGTTCCTACGTCCACTCTCACGTCCACACGTGATGTTTAATCCCTTTAATTTACCACAAATTACAAGGGTCTTGACCTTTATAGTCCCAAGGTTAGGACTTTGAGATCTGAGCCGTCCTAACAGCTACGGTCTCCACAAGTGATTGTAAGCACTTGCACTTTAAGGGGTTCAAAAACTTTAACCTTTCGGTGAGGGTTTGGGGTTTTTGAAGTGTATCCAACTAATGGTTCAAGCTTATAATTTGCTTAACCACTATGCCTAAAACAATGATTATACAATATGAACAGGTTTCAGGTTCCTATGGGTTGGATAGAAATCACTTAAGAGCTATAGATATTCTAATGGTTTTCTGGCTATTGGAGAACTCTTAGAACAATATGGCTATTTGCTTGATTGCTTGCTTAGCTTGTGAATTCTCTCTTGTGACTTCCTTGTTTGTGATTTCTCATCCTCTTGTATTTATAATGGAGATTGGTTGCAACTAGCCGTTGGAGTTGACTAGCCGTTTGAGCAATCTTTCCATAATGGCTTGATTCCTTGATTCCAGTCGCTTGATTGCTTCAATCCTGGGATCATGTCAATCTTCTAAATAAGGTAGGTCTTCGTTTGAATTGCAAGATGACTTAGGAATCAGCCGAGTCCTGGAAGAGCACATAGTCTTCTGATCTGTACTTCTAGTCTTTTGACTACTCTTCTGGCCTTAGGTCTTCTGTCTTCTGATATCAGCAGAGTAACACTCTTCTGATCTGGTAATTCTTTGTACTGCTTTAGGCCATCTTCAATCTGGACTCCATCAGATAAGTAGGTATACAAGCACCTTAACTTGTCTGGTCTTCAAGGATCTTCTAGTCTTCATGTCTTCTACTCTTCTCATCTTGAGGATAGGCATGTAAGCCAGGACTGTGCTGATCAGCTGATATCAATACAGTTGATCACACAAGACTAGTCTAAGCTGTTCTATACAAGTCAGCTGATCCTATTACATTTATAAACTCTAAGTGTTTTGGCCATCAAAACTATTCTAACATCAAGTGGGGCTTAGGGTGAATTTATATCCCAACAGAGGTGTAGTGTAAAAGTGAAGTTTGTCAATGGAATTCTAAATAGACGGCGATCGATAAGTGTATAAGTGTGAAATTACCCCTAATTATCTGCCTAAGTGTCACAAGTAAACAATTAAAAGAGTAATATAAATATCGTTGAACAAATGCTCATGCAAATCACAAAGAAACGAGAGAAATACGGTTAAAACTCAAAGAAAGAAATGGAGGTTCTAAGGCATATGTCACACTAAGGAGTCAATTTATGATCAAAAGTCTATTTAAGTGATGATGTGTTGATTACTATAGGGTTGATCACGAAATAATGAATTAAAAGTTCTCTCGATCCAATTAATCCAAGAGAAGTATCACACAAACTAGTATCTCTACCTAGCATGCATAATAAACCTCAAAAAGGGTCCTAAGATCATCTAATACCCTCCCAATAATTGATCCTCTCTCGAGCTCACAATAAATTGGGTTGAATGCTTAAATACAATTAATGAAAAAGATTTCTCAATCCAATTTCAATTAACAATAAATAAAACATATTATCATGGCCATTGACAACATGTCTTGCAGTGAAAGTTAAGCAATCAAATAGAAATAGCAACACAACCACCAAATAAATAAGAAATTAATTCATAAACATCATCCAAAGTATAAACATAGCCCTAGATCCAAAAGTGTTCTAGCCAATCAACAACATAATCTAATTAACAAAACCAAATGAAATAACTAAATAAAAAGAGAGAGAAATAGAAAGCTTAGTCTAAAATGTGGTGTGGAATGAAATTCCAAAGCTATTGGTGCCTCCCTTGCTTGGATTGATGAAGAATTGAAGAAGTTATGGCAAAATCACCTCCAAATGTGTGTTTCTATGTGTGGAATTTGAGGAATTGGGGGAAGGTACAAGTGATTTCAAGAATTGGGGCTTATATATTGTTGGGGTAGGGTTTGGATGCAAAAATTGCAAGTTAATCCTTAAAAAATGGCCAAAATGGGGGTAGCACGGCAGTGCACGGAGCACGGCCGTGCCATTGCATAACAGGGGTGGGGGTTGCTCAGCCGTGGCCTTGTCTCGGCCGAGGCGTGCGAAAGTTGATTTGAGGAGAGCTCAGCCGTGCTGTGGCCTCGGCCGTGCCATGGCATGGTCTCAATTTTTCTGTCTCGGGTTACCCTATTCCGTGCGTGATGCTCGACCGTGGCATTATTTTGGCCTGAAAAATGGCTCGGCCGAGCCATGAGCTCGGTCGTGCTCTTGCTTGACTTCGACCCTTTCTCGTTTCATGCATATCTTTCGCCTCGGGTGTCCGATTGACTTGATTCTTTTGGCTATTCCACTC
Source organism: Galeopsis tetrahit (assembly GCA_963675135.1). NCBI lineage: Eukaryota > Viridiplantae > Streptophyta > Magnoliopsida > Lamiales > Lamiaceae > Galeopsis > Galeopsis tetrahit. The sequence goes on from OY776123.1 coordinate 77,450,596, forward strand.
CGTTTTTCGAGACGACCCAATGGTGCACTCCTATTCTTGATCCAGTGAAATATGGTTGGTGTTTTTCTCCAAATTCCATCGTATTTCCTACAAAATCGACAAAACACAACCTTTCTCTCATTTTGGCTCAAATCATCATAATCAATCTATAATTCAATGAAATCCACATCAAAATACGATTCACATGTGCCTCTAAAGTGTGTAAATTCCACCCGAATCAGCTGGCGCCGTCAGCGACAAATCAGGGGAGAAGAGGGAGGGAGGGGGCAGTTGCTGCAATTTTTTTTTTTAACAGAAAACAGAGAAAGTGAGATGGAGAGAAGAGAGAGCAAAGATGACGGCAAGGGTGGGTGCCGCGGGGGCTGGTGGTGTCGTGGACGACGACGGGGTGGGGGTTGAGTTGTTTGGGGAAGGGACGAGGATGAAGAAGACATTAGAGTTTTATGGGGGAGGGAGATGTGGGTAGTAATAGGTATTTTATGGAAGGAAGGGTATTTATGACAATTAGGGGGTGCATCTATCTTAGGCCGATTTTAGGAGGTGCATCAATTGGGGGAGTGCATCCATCTGAAATGGAGGTGCATATAGTCAAACCCTAAAAGTTTTTGTATATTGAAATGAATAGTACAATTATTTGGGCCGAGACCCAATTTATCCAAATTGAGACTGCACACGTTCAACCCAGATTTCTTCACGAAAATATAAAATGCAAAATTACTGTAAATTCAAGAACAACGTCAATTTGGGAAATATTTTACTCAATCACTTTTTCAATAAAAAAATTCCTTTGATTTCCATTTTCCCATTTTTTTCTTCTTTTTCCCAATCTTTTCATTCTCTTCCCCTGTTTATTTGTTATTAGCGCTCTATTTTGTTGCGTTTTATGTCTAGCGACTTTTGCCTTTTCAGTTGCTAGGGTTATTTGCTCCTTTTTTAATTTTTTTTAATGAAGGTGAAATGTGAGTGGGATTAAAAATAAAGGAAAAATAATTCTACTTATTCCTATGTTTGGTTTAATTGATTAAACATGATAGATTGTTTTATCCCAATTATTCCTATATTTGGTTTACAGGAATTAAACCCGTTATTAAAATAGGCCCGAAATTATTATCCTTCATAATCATTTATTGGAGTGTTTATTAGTCTCAAAGAGAAGGTGTGATAATTAATCTTGCAGAACAAAAAATATGTAGATGGACTTTATTGCCCTCCAATTTGTGGGTAATTACAACTTACCACATATATATACAAAAGAACCCTAATTAATGGCCTCAAGGGTAGAAAAGTAAATTGTCATATTTATCTCATTTATCCTTGAATCCAAACATAAAACAAAACTTATTCCTAAGAAATTTCAAAATTTAATCCATCAATCCAAACACAAATCTTTTTTTGAATTACATTAAATACCCATCCCTTTTTTCCCCTCCCCATGACTCGAACCCAGGATCTAAAGCCTAGGTAGTGGTGCTCTAACCACTTGAGCTATCCCACTTTGTTTCTTTTTTTGAGTTCGAGTCATGGGGAGGGGAAAAAAGGGATGGGTATTTAACTTCCATAAAAAAAAAAAAAAAAATTCAAAAAATAATGCAATCCCATCTAATCCTATCCTACCTTATCTATCCCAACCTGTAAAGCAAACGAGTCCTAAATGTATTGATAATTTTATACGTGTGTAATATAAATATAAATTTATTTCAGTGAATACACTTTTATATATAAATATTACATATGTTACTTTTAAAGAATAATGTTAATTAAAAGCCTGAAAGATAGTAAAATATAAAATTAGACAGTTGCACATGCACTTGACCCACTCGACTAATCCACCTGACCTACTCGCTTGTTTTAGTTGTTTATGTGGTTGTCAGAAGATAAGTTGTGAGAGCTTAGGGCTATTACCAGTAATGGCGGTAACCGGAGTTGATATATTGGCAACACAAACACCAGTTTGTGAGCGCTAATTTTAGCTTGAGACTTAACAATGGCAAAACGTGGTAATTTTGTTTATGTTTTGTATCAATTTTCGTTGTCATGTGAAGCATTATAAATTTCATATCATTTTTTCAATAATGAATTGAGGGTGAAATAAATTTGTAGAATGATTACTTGTTAAAATTGTTTGAAATTCATATGTTTATTTTGTAGAATTTTATAGGATTTCATGTATTATTTATATTAAATTGACTAATTACACTTGATTTGGAAAAAAATTGTATTTTTTTTATTTTGTAGAAAAAATGAGTATTTTTAGAGTAAAGCATGCCTCAAAGATATTGTGAGGTAAGAAATAAATAGAGAAAAAAATATACTGAGGCCCAGTCCATTGGGCTAATTCGGCAGTCATCAAGAGGAAAAATGATTGGGCGCGGTTATACACACACCAACCTATTTAATTGGGTACACCCACCTTCAACCCTCCTCTGCCACGATGTGCTGCCTCCGCGACTCGTCAGCCACGCCGCCGCCCACCTTAGAAATCACCGCCCAATCGCCTCCCTCAAGATTGTCGCCGCCGTGCGCATTCCTCCCCGTCGTGCGCGTCCGCCCCCGCCTCCCTCAACACTCGACGCCGCAGTGCGCACCCCTTCCCGCCGCCGCCCGCGTTCGCTTCTCCCCCACCCACGCCGTCCGCGTCCGCCCCTCCCCCTCTCGCCGCTCGCGTCCGCCACTTCCCTCCCCTTCGTCGCGGTCGTTCGCACCCGCTCCTCCGTTCCAGTGGCCGCCGCCTCCCACCTCCTCTCCATGAAAGTCGTCGCCCACACCTCCTATGCCGTCGCCGCCGTCGTTTGAAGGTAAGAATTTTACAAATCTGATTTTAATTTTAAAATTAGGGTTTTGAAATGTGTAAAAAAAATTGAATTTTTTGTATTAGGGTTTTTAGTTTTTACAGATGTATAAGGGTTTTTTTTAATTTTTTACATTTGTTCGAAATTTTTTTACTAATTCCATTCCCTTTTTCGAAAATACTCCGAGTTCGATTTTTATTTTCGGACATTTATTATGTGTTCATTTATTTTTTTCGAACATTTATTTTTTTTCGAACATTTTTTACTTGTTCATTTATTTTTTTCGAACATTTTTTACTTGTTCATTTATTATTTTCGAACATTTTTACTTGTTCATTTATTATTTTCGAACATATATTTTTTTTCGAACATTTATAACTTGTTCATTTATTTTTTTCCGAACACTGATTCTGTGTTCATTTTTTTTTTTTCGAACATTAGTTATCAAAATTATGGTGGGGATGGTGGGGATATTCTAGCCAAAATGAAATTTGGTAGGTGTACTCATCTTCATACTTTTTTTTTTTTTTTACAGAAAGGGTATATAAGACATTTTACATGTTCTCTGTGATAAAAAATTTGTCAGGTGGGTGTACTCAATAGATTGGTGTGTATAACCGCTCTCAAAATGATTTGGTGCAGGAAAATAAGGGGTGCATGATTGACCATTTTGCGATCATTTTCCAGATCCAGATACTCTAATTGAAGGGCCAAAATAAGGGACAGATGATTACACCCATCCATTCCATTTCACATCCATTTCATCATTTCACACCGGATGATTCTGGATCCCCACCATCACCACCAAAATAACCACCATAAGCTTGATAAAAAAAAATATCCTAAAAACCCAAAATTTCAACAACAAAAATAAAATCTTAATATGTTCGAAAATTTTACCCAAACAAAGTTGGGATGTCCGAAATTTTTTAATGAACAAACTCAATATGTTCGAAAAAAATTTCAAAACAACTTAAATTTGTCCGAAAAAAAAGATCGAACATCTTGTTTGAATTTTTTTCCAAAACAAACACAGATAGTTCGAAAAAAAATTCAAAACAAAGTCAATATGTTCGAAATTTTTTCATGAACAAACTAAATATGTTCGAAAAAAATACATTAACAACTTTCATTTGTCCGAAAAAAAAGATCAAGCATCTTGTTCGAATTTTTTTTTTGAACAAACTCAAGTTGTTCGAAAATTTCTTCAAAACAAACAGAAATTGTTCGAATTTGTTTCCTTGTTCGAAAGAAATTCCCGAACTACACCCAAAAACCCTAATTTTCAAAAACCTAATTTTTTTTTTCCAGAAACTAAAATTACCTGAAGCGGCGCGGCGGCGGCGAGAGGCACAAACGGAGGGAGGTCGGCCGCGAACGACCGCGAAGGGGAGAGGGAGGGGATGCGGCCGCGAACGGCTGTGAAGGGGAGGGGAAGAGTGCTGCGCAGTGGGCCTCCGCGACGAGGTGGGCGGCGTGGGCCGCCGCGACGAAGTGGAGAGGTAGGCGTCGCTTCTGCGCTGCGCCGACATGAAGAGAGAAATGGAGGTGGGAGGTGGGTGTCCTGAATCTGAGAAGAGAGAATGAATTAAGGTTTTAATTGAGAGGAGGGTAATTTTGAGATTTCCACGTGAATGTCCTCATGATGAGTCGGGATTATTGCATATTTGTGTGCTTTAATTGAATATTTTGTGAGAATTGATTTGCTATTTTATTGTGTTTTCCTAATTTATTATTTATTTGGCTTTAAATACTGTGTAATTTCAGGATATTTATGATTTTTTAATTGAATTTGAGACGAGCCAAGTGAACCGATATGAAGGGCACGAGTCGAATGGGTTGGAATGCACCTCATCGTGTGGGTGTCCTCATAGGATCCGTGTGTGCCTTTAGCCGCACCCTTTGTGATTGTCGTGTGTAACAAAGAGAGAGGAGGCCCATCCCAGTTTACTTTGTGTAACGAAGAGAGAAGAGGTCCAAAATATTATGGTCATTTACTGTGTGTGAATTGAATAAAGCAAATTGGGCTGCCAATTATTTAAAGGGCCGGACTATTTGCACCACCATTCAGGAGGTCTGCACTACTTCACTCAATTTAATAATATACTCCCTCCGTCCCGTAATTACTTTCACAGTTTCCTTTTTAGGACGTCCCACAATTACTTTCACACCCTTAAAATGGAAAACCCTTTATATACTCTACCCTCACAATATTCTCAAATTTACACAAATGTCATTACTTTTTCTCCACACATATTCAAAAGTCAACTCATTCCTTTACTTTATACATAAAGATTTACAAAATTACCCCTTAAAATCCCCACTAAATTCACTTTTCTTATTCCGCGTGCCACTTCACATGTGAAGATAATCGCGGGACGGAGGGAGTAATAATTATGTAAAAAAATTAAAATACCCTTTTAATAAAAAAGTACCATACTAGCTAGATGCACCTCATACTGTACGCATCCCCTTAAACCACCCCATCCTACAACCACTTTCGGCCGCCACTGTCACCACCCATTATTTGTGTGTGTCACTCCCTCTTTCCCACTCCCCTCATTCCCATTTATAATTTATGTGTTTTAATGAGTTTATTTTATAGTATTTATGTGTTTTAATGGTAAGGATTTATGATTTAGATTTTATAGTGTTTATATATATATATATTTTTTATTTTATTTTAAATTTTGATGATATAGTAAGAAAAAAATTTGGTTAGTTGTTGGTGGAAGCATTAGAACAAAGTGGTGTTAGAGAAAAAGAAATAAAAAAAGGGGGGGTGGGGGTCGTTTTCAATAAATTAGTGTCGGCCACTTGTTGTTGAACATATGTATTTTGATCAACAACATGTTGCTGAAAATATGTATTATGGTCGACAACTTGTTGCTGAAAATATGGTGTTCCGTCGGCAAAGTGTTACTGAAAGTTTTTTCAACAAAATTTATATATTTGCTATTGTAATCGAATTATAACTAGTATCGTCAACAAAATCTTATAAACAATGCAAGCAATTGATAGTGAATCGGTGAACTGATGATCCCAAACCTTTGAAGTTAAGACTTCAATAAGAAATGAAATTGAGAAACTTCTTGAAAATAAGAAGAAAAATATTTTACTCAATCACATGTAGTGAATAACAATTTTTAAAAATATTACTACATTTTTCAGTAATAGTGAATAACATTTTACAGTAATATTGTACTGTATTTTTTAGTTGTAGTGAATAATATTTTACAGTAATATAATATTGTGTTGTATTTTTTAGTTATAGTGAATAATAAAACCCACCGTATAAATCACACTAAAATAGGCAAATTTAAAAAGATTAGATCTCTTACGCACTTGAATACGTACACCATGCGGTGATATCTAATTAATTAAAGTAGCGCAATAGTCATATATATATCACAAAAATTTAATTAACTATCAAGTATGGTAGAAGTCTAGCTAGTGGGATCGTGTGTCATTTTTAAGCCCAAGATTCACAATTTGAATCATTCTTACATTTTTTACACTTTTTTTTAAGTAGTACATAAAAAACACACACTTTTCGTAATTAGTACTACACTTTTCACTATAAATACTATTCACTTGTCACTAAAACATGGAGTAGTAAATTGTACGCGACCCACAAAATTTAGTTGAATTTGAGTACGAGTGTGAGACTTTGGTAATTAAAAATTAGTGGAGCAATTTGTTTTGTAATTGGATTAAAAAAATTGTGTTGAATGGAGTGTTGGATTGATGCAATTTTACAAAGAAATATTTGTAATTGATAAATTTGTTTTGTTAGGTAACTGCAGAAATGGGAGGAGTAGGGGTCGGGGTTGGGAATGAATATATACTATATTTTTAATTATTAATAATTTGCCAGTATATACTAGTAATCGATATGTGCGAATATTGTGGCACTTACATAGTGATGTGCCAAAATTTGCACGAGGGGATTGGATATCCTCCGAGTTGGATATCTGATTTCCCAAACACGTAGGAACAATCCAATTACGCTGCTACCGTCGATAGAATCTTCGAGAACCTGCAAAGAACACGCCGGAGGGGAGTCCGGCGTGGACACTCCGATGCCTAAGTTAGTATAGGGTTTCTCAATATATCACAAGGACCTCGAGATCAATGTTTTATCAAACCAGGCTCTCAAAGAATATCGAAAGTATATTTTGTACGAAGTATATTAAGTTTTGTCAAAGTAAAAGTATCTAACCTGAAAACTTCCTTGGATTTACCTATTTATAGAGACTCCCTCTCGAAAAGAAGTCAAACCTTCCTTCTCTTTCGGAGCTACCTCTTGGACCCAGCCTTGCTAGGTTGACAAGGTCTTCCATTCCTCCACTTCCGGAAAGACCGGGGCCACTCCCCCTAGTGGACTCCTTCCACTACAATGAAGGAGAGAAGAATCTTTCTTTGGTCAATCTTAGTCCGATTTATGTGGAGATCTCCTATATTCTCGGTTCACCAATTCATATCAAGATCGAGTCTTCCAAATAAGTCTCTCCGAGGGGAGCTCCCTCCGGAGGGACTTCCAGAGGGGATTCCTTATCCAGAGACCCTTCCATAATCCCATATCCTCTCTTTTATCTTATCATTTATACACGTGTCGATTTCTTATTAGATGACATTTTTAGGCCGCATCATCTACTCCCCCTACTCTCGTAAAAGGAGTATGCCTTTTGTGAGAGTAGAAAATTCAAGCGAGCCTAGTGCAGAGATATTTTTGGAGAGACGTGTATGATTCCAGCTCCAGAGAGAAATTTCGAAAATATTTTCTTCCACAAATTTTCCCGCCTCCAACTCTGAAGACGTTTCGGCTTCCGTGTCCAGGTCCCACGCAGTCGCCTTTTTCTCTCTCTGACTGTCTTCCCGAGGAAAAACCTCGATTTCCCCCTTTCTCATTTACTTCACACCCTCTTTTCCTTTCCTTTTCTCTCTTTTGAATTTCATTTCTTCCAAAAAGTTCTTTGTTGTCTCCATCTCTCCTCTCAGGTGGTCTTCCTCCCGAGTTTCACCGTCGCCGGTCGCCCCGACTGATTTCGTAGTCCTCCTAATCAAGGTAACCTAGCTATCCTTCTTTTCTTCTTTTATTAGCACTGTTAGTCGATGTCGAGCCTTCTTTCTTCACCTGAAGCTCTTGGCCAAAATCCCTCTGAGTCCACTCCATTTCCGATGGGGAGCCCAGAGAATAGAATTTCCACTTCTTCCCAGATCAACCATACTCACCTAGCTAGCCTTATTCAAGCCTACGACTTTCCGCCAGAATATACTTTTCGCATTCCTCGCTCAAATGAACGCCCAAATCTCTCCGAACCCCGAACTCTTGCCTTTTTCGAGGCCCAACTTAGGGCAAGACTTCGATTTCCGATCCACCCTTACTTGGCCGCCATATCGACCCGCATGCAGATCCCTCTTAATCAGTTCACTCCAAATGCTATCCGTACCATGGTAGGATTTTTTATTTTGGTGAAAGGGAATGGCGGTGAACCTTCTGCCGAACTGTTTTTGAGCCAACACTCTTGTAAAGTGAACGATGGCTTCTTCTATGTTAGTGGGAGGAGGTCTCGTGTTTGCAAGTTTATGAAAAAACTCCACGAAGAAGAGTCGTCCTGGCGAGATTATTATTTTTTTGTCACTAGCCCCACTGATTTGCCGTTTTCTCATGGAAATTGGATATTCCACAATCCAGGAATACTCCCTCCTCCTCTGAAAGCTTACTCCGTTCCAAATCACACTGTTATGACTAACCTCAATACCCACGTCCGTCTGAACGATTATTTTGATATTCTTGGTATTTGCAAAAATCCTCGCATCCTCTCCCACTTTGGCTTTTGTTCTCAAGATTTCCCTTTAGATCCTCGAGATGGTAAAAAATCTTCTATTCTTGTATTTTGCTTCTTGCATGTGGCTATTTTTCTGAGTTCTAAGAATTTCCTTGGTTATCTGCAGCAATGAGTTGGTTAACTCATATCTCACGGGATGCCCCTGCTCTCGGCATAGTGAAGGCCCCTGTGTTATCTGCTCCTGAGGATCCTCCAAAAGCTCCTCCATCTCCGGCTCTAGGAAGCTCAGCAAAAACCCCGGCTCTAGAGAGTTCTTCGAAAGTTCCTCCCCTCCCCAGCTCTTCTACTCAAGTCCCGGGTTCTGTTGCCAAGAGAACTCGCTCGGCTACCAATGCCTTCTTCTCTGATTGTGGCACTTCTAAAAAGAAGAAGGGAAAGGCTGCTCGAGCTCTTGCTGAGAAAGAAGTTCCTCCTTCTGCTGCGTTTGAACCTCTCCATCGCCTTATCAGACAATGTTCTCCTCCTCCCAACACTGAGTTATCCGACATGCCCCTTCCTGAAGATCAATTGCTTCGTGGTGCCCATCTTTTTTCAGAGGTATTTTCAATTACTCTCATGGTTTCTTCTTTCTTTACATCTTAAACATTGTTTCTTTTCTTCATGTAGTTTGGTCTTACCTACGCTAAGATATTCGACCAAGGTGTTGAGATGGTGGCTGAGCTAGAACTTCTCCGAGCTGAAGCATCCTCTTTCCAGTCAACCCTCAAGGGCGTCACTGCGGAGAAGGACAAAGCTCATAAACGAGCTCAAGCTCTGGCTGAGGAGTTGCCTCTTCTACGGGCTCAAGGCAAGCAGGATGCAGCCAGGATTAAGCACCTGGAAGAGGAGGTGGAACGGATGGGACGCGAGCTGCCGGACGTTGGAGTGCAGGCTTGCATTAAATCCTTGTTTACCTCCTCTTTGGGTCAAGAATTCTTGGGAACTCTTCATACTCAGTGGCTGTCCAGTTTCCTAAAGAGCTCAAGCTTTCTATGCGCCATGGGGCCACATATTCCTCACTTCATCGACCATGGCTTCAGCAATGCCGTGGCCGAGCACTCAGCCCCGGGGTTCGATGGGACCTACTCTCGTGAATTTCGCTTGGATCAGCTCGCCACTCCTCCAAAATTCTTAGGGGATCCTAAGGAGAGCCCCGACAGTCCTTGGTGGCTGCCCGGAATGGGTCAGGCCATCACCAAGTTACAGGCAGCCAAGGTGGGCATGGCTGAGCTAAAGCCTCTGGAGCAGCTGCTTTATCCTTATGTCTCCGCTCCAAATGTGGTAACAGGGGTAGATGGAGAGACGGGCGTTGAGGATACCTTGAGAGGTGGAGAGGGCCCAGAGGAGGGCGGAGGATCTAGCAACCATGTTGCTGTGGAGGAGGGTGCTGCTGAAGGAGCTGTGGTCGAGGGAGCTGAGGTCGAGGGAATTGTTGCTGAGGAGGCTGCTGTTGAAAAAGCAGTTTAAATTTCATATTTCCATGGTCACACCGAACAATTTACCTTTCTTTTGTTTCGCTACACTCTTTATTTTCTGCTCGTAATACTTGCTCTCATACTTTATAGGGGACCCCACACTCCTGGATATGTGGGGGCTTTTTTGTAGTATTCGGGTTAGCTTCATATTGCTTGTTGGTTGGCGTGTTTTTTCTTTTATGCTTGCATGAGTAACCTATAAGACCAGTAAAGAATATGTTGGAGGTGTGCTTTCCTCCCCCCCTTTTGTTGGTCTTGTAGGTTATACCATAATCATCTCTTGGTTGTATAATCTTTTGGTTTCAGGTGGCTTGGTTATGGGGAGGCATCCTCCATCTTTTCTTGACTTCTGAACTTCTATTTGTCTCTCTCTTTTAGAAGGTCTTGAATCATAATACCTGTTTTTTCATTAAGTAGTCTTTGTGGTTCTCAAGTATGGTGAGGGCTCATTGGAGCATCTAGGCTTCTAGGCCTCTGAGTGTTTCTCACTCTTATTCTTAAAAGATTTTAATTCATAAAATCTTCTCATTTCATTGATTAACCCTCTTGGGTCTCAAATATGGTAAAGGCTCTCTGGAGCACCTCGGCTTCTAGGCCTCTGAGTGTTTCTCACTCTTATTCATAAAAGATTTTAATTTATAAAATCTTCTCATTTCATTGATTAACCCTCTTGGGTCTCAAATATGATGAGGGCTCTCTGGAGCACCTCGGCCTCTAGGCCTCTGAGTGTTTCTCACTCTTTATTCTTAAAAGATTTTAATTTATAAAATCTTCTCATTTCATTGATTAACCCTCTTGGGTCTCAAATAGGGTGAGGGCTCTCTGGAGCACCTCGGCCTTTAGGCCTCTGAGTGTTTCTCACTCTTATTCTTAAAAGATTTTAATTTATAAAATCTTCTCATTTCATTGATTAACCCTCTTGGGTCTCAAATAGGGTGAGGGCTTTATGGAGCACCTCGGCCTCTAGGCCTCTGAGTGTTTCTCACTCTTATTCTTAAAAGATTTTAATTCATAAAATCTTCTCATTTCATTGATTAACCCTCTTGGGTCTCAAATAGGGTGAGGGCTCTTTGGAGCACCTCGGCCTCTAGGCCTCTGAGTGTTTCTCACTCTTATTCTTAAAAGATTTTAATTCATAAAATCTTCTCATTTCATTGATTAACCCTCTTGGGTCTCAAATAGGGTGAGGGCTCTCTGGAGCACCTCGTCCTCTAGGCCTCTGAGTGTTTCTCACTCTTATTCTTAAAAGATTTTAATTCATAAAATCTTCTCTTTTCATTGATTAACCCTCTTGGGTCTCAAATAGGGTGAGGGCTCTCTGGAGCACCTCGGCCTCTAGGCCTCTGAGTGTTTCTCACTCTTATTCTTAAAAGATTTTAATTCATAAAATCTTCTCATTTCATTGATTAACCCTCTTAGGTCTCAAATAGGGTGAGGGCTCTCTGGAGCACCTCGGCCTCTAGGCCTCTGAGTGTTTTTCACTCTTATTCTTAAAAGATTTTAATTCATAAAATCTTCTCATTTCATTGATTAACCCTCTTGGGTCTCAAATAGGGTGAGGGCTCTCTGGAGCACCTCGTCCTCTAGGCCTCTGAGTGTTTCTCACTCTTATTCTTAAAAGATTTTAATTCATAAAATCTTCTCTTTTCATTGATTAACCCTCTTGGGTCTCAAATAGGGTGAGGGCTCTCTGGAGCACCTCGGCCTCTAGGCCTCTGAGTGTTTCTCACTCTTATTCTTAAAAGATTTTAATTCATAAAATCTTCTCATTTCATTGATTAACCCTCTTGGGTCTCAAATAGGGTGAGGGCTCTCTGGAGCACCTCGGCCTCTAGGCCTCTGAGTGTTTCTCACTCTTATTCTTAAAAGATTTTAATTCATAAAATCTTCTCATTTCATTGATTAACCCTCTTAGGTCTCAAATAGGGTGAGGGCTCTCTGGAGCACCTCGGCCTCTAGGCCTCTGAGTGTTTTTCACTCTTATTCTTAAAAGATTTTAATTCATAAAATCTTCTCATTTCATTGATTAACCCTCTTGGGTCTCAAATAGGGTGAGGGCTCTCTGGAGCACCTCGTCCTCTAGGCCTCTGAGTGTTTCTCACTCTTATTCTTAAAAGATTTTAATTCATAAAATCTTCTCTTTTCATTGATTAACCCTCTTGGGTCTCAAATAGGGTGAGGGCTCTCTGGAGCACCTCGGCCTCTAGGCCTCTGAGTGTTTCTCACTCTTATTCTTAAAAGATTTTAATTCATAAAATCTTCTCATTTCATTGATTAACCCTCTTGGGTCTCAAATAGGGTGAGGGCTCTCTGGAGCACCTCGGCCTCTGAGTGTTTCTCACTCTTATTCTTAAAAGATTTTAATTCATAAAATCTTCTCATTTCATTGATTAACCCTCTTGGGTCTCAAATATGATGAGGGATCTCTGGAGCTCCTCGGCCTCTAGTCCTCTTGAGTGTTTCTCACTCTTATCATTTTCATATTCATACATCATATATTCGCGTAAGAGAAAGATAATCAAGACACAATAATTCTGGATAACTCTTTCTTCAAAAAGGGATAAAGCTTCATTGATTTATTGTCAGTTTTCAACATAGGCCATAGATAACCTACGTCGGTCTCATTAAAAACTTCTTTACGGAAAAACCCCAAAGGGGAAACCCGTAAAGAGGGAAAAAGAGCTCCGGTGAAGCTACTAAATACATTAAACAAAAATATGAATTAATGCAAAACTCGCAAAGCAAAAATAAAAAATGGTCTCAAGACCTTACACTTTCTTTAGACAAAGAATCTCTTCAAATGGCAAACGTTCCAGGGTCTAACTATGTCGACTCCTTCCATGCTCTGCAATCTATAGGCTCCTCCCTTTAGCACCTGCGTGATTTTATAAGGCCCCTCCCAGTTGGGCTCTAATTTTCCCGTATTCTTTAGGGCATCAGCTCTTCTTAGCACCAGGTCCCCCACTCTAAAGGACCTCGGGATCACCCTTCGGTCATATGCAGCTTTAATTCTGCTCTTGTACCTTTTCGCACGTACTCTAACCATCTCTCTTTCTTCTTCCATTAAATCCAGGGCCTCTCTCATTAGCCTCTCATTTTGATGTTCTTCAAATTGGGCAATTCGGTGGGACTGCAGCACGGCCTCTGGAGGTATCACCGTCGCAGCTCCGTAGACCAGCTGAAAGGGGGATTCTCCAGTTGCTGTCTTTGGGCTAGTTCTATATGACCACAACACATTATCTAACTCATTCACCCATCCTCCTCCTATTTTCGTCAACCTTGTTCGAATACCATTTACTATCGTTCGATTAGTAACTTCCACTTGTCCATCAGCTTGAGGATGAGCTACTGAGGTGAATCTCTGTATTATGTTTAGTCTTGCACACCATCCTCGTACATTTTCTCCATTAAATTGTGTTCCATTATCAGAGACCAATATTCTGGGTACTCCGAATCTGCAACAAATTTGTTTTCTCAAGAATTTAATCACATTCTCTTCATCTATTGTAGCCAGAGGAGCAGCTTCCACCCATTTGCTAAAATAGTCCACTGCTACTATCAAAAACTTTCTTCCTCCTGAGGCTGGGGGGAAGGGTCCCACCAGATCAATTCCCCACTTAGCAAAGGGGCATGGAGAATGCATAGCTCCCATTTCTTCCGCGGGGGTTCTTATCAGGGGGCCGTTCTTTTGACATTTGACACACTTCTTTACGATTCCTTAGCGTCCTTTGTCATGGAGGGCCAATATAGTCCAGCCCTTAAGGCTTTCTTCACCACTGCTTTATATCCTTCATGACTAGCTGCGTTACCTTCATGGATTTCTTTGAGTGCGTACCTTGCTTCTCGGGTTGATATGCACCTCAAATATGGTTGTGTGAACGATTTCTTGTATAAATACCCTCCGATAATGCAGTATTTAATGCGAAGGGCTCGGGTCTCTCGGGTGGTAGGGGCATCGGCTCCCTTGGTGAGTTACACCCATATAGCTTTTCTCCAATCGTCTCCTTCCTCAATGGAACCAATGGGGTTCCCCAGGGTCTCCCTTTCTGCTATTACCAATGTCACTGTTCCTTGTCCATCAAACTCTGTGGAGCTAGCGAGTTTGGAGAGGCTGTCCGCCTGCATGTTTTTCTCTCAAGGTACCTGGACTACCTCACAATCTTGGAATTTGCCCATTACTTCTTTGGCTCATTCCAGATAGGCAGCCATCCTGTTATCTTTGGCTGCATACTCTCCATTCACCTGTTGAACAACTAATTGGGAGTCGGAGTATAGAGTTACCTTTGGAGCTCCCAATTCTAGTGCCATCTCCATTCCTCTGATCAAAGCTTCATACTCTGCTCCATTGTTCGAGGTCATGAATTGAAACCTCACTGCAAATTGTAGGTCCTCTCCTTGAGGGCCCACTAGTACAATCCCTGCTCCACATCCGCTCAGAGTCACTGAGCCATCTACGTATACCTTCCATCTCTCTGCTTCCTCTGGTTTAGTAGATTCTTGTATGAAATCAGACAAAGCTTGGGCTTTTATGGCCCTCCGTGGCTCGAAGTCCACATCATATTCTTGAAGCTCTATTGCCCATCTCACCATCCTTCCTGAGAGGTCTGCTCGGCCAATGACCTTACTGACGTAATAGATAGGATGTTGGAGAGGTCCCTCTTCTTTGACCAAGGCTGTGCTCAACGAGAATTCCCCTACAGAGAGATACAGAATGAGGGTATCTCCAGGAGAAGGTTTTGTCAGCTTCGGCAGCTGGGACAAATGATGCTTCAGATCTTCAAAGGCCTTCTGACATGTTTCACTCCACTCGAACTTGGCCCCTTTCTTGAGAATTTTGAAGAAGGGGTGGCTTTTTTCGGCAGATCTGGCTATGAATCTGCTCAATGCTGTGATCCTCCCATTGAGCGTCTAGAGCTCTTTCACGTTCCTCGGTGGCTGCATGTCCAGTACAGCTTTCACCTTAGCTGGATTCACCTCTATCCCTCTTTGAGTAACCATGTATCCGAGGAACTTCCCCGATTTCACTCCAAAAGAGCACTTGGCTGGGTTCAACTTGATACCGTTCTCTCGAATTATCTGGAAAATTTCCTCCAGGTCCTCCACATGTTGATCTGCTTTCACACTCTTGGCCAGCATATCATCCACATATATTTCCATGTTTCTTCCTAGTTGGCTTCGGAAGACAGCATCGACCATCCTTTGATATGTTGCTCCAGCATTAATTAATCTGAATGGCATTCGGACATAGCCAAACGTTCTGCATGCTGCTATGAAGCACACTTTGGGGACATCTGAGGGGTTCAGTTGGATCTGGTGGTATCCTTGGTATGCATCCATCATGCTTAGTAGCTCGAATCCAGAAGTCGCGTCCACTAACTGGTCTATCCTTGGCAAGGGATAGTGGTCTTTGGGACATGCTTTGTTGAGGTCCCTGAAGTCGATGCACATTCTCCATTTCCCTCCCCCTTTAGATACTAACACTGCATTGGAGAGCCATTCTGGAAATTGCACTTTCACCACGTGTCCTGCTTTCAATAGCTTCTCTACTTCTTCTTTCACTATATTATTCTTCTCCACTCCAAAGTTTCGTAACTTTTGTTTCACTGGTCTTGCCTTTGGATCAACATTAAGGCAATGTAGTGCTATCTCCGGAGGGATACATGTCATGTCAGCTGGAGAGAATGCAAATATATCGGAATTTCGACGTAATGTAGAGATTACCTTCTCTGTGAGTTCAGGTCCCAGTTGGGTACCTATCTTAGTAGCAAAGCCGAGTTTCCCTGGGAAGAGCTCCACATTCATTAGCTCCTCATCTGTTTTAACACTAACTTGCTCAGGTGTCATTCCTTCCACTTTCTTTCTCTTTACTTCAGGGTCGTCTCCTCTCGTCCTCTCTAGGCCCTTGGTTAAAGCCTTGTCTGCCATCTTCACAGACTCTGCGTAGCACTTCCGGGCTTGGTATTGATCTCCTCTTACTTCCCCTACTCCTGTAGCCGTAGGAAATTTCATTTTCATATGAAATGTGGAGATGATTGCCTGAAAGAGGTTCAGGCTAGGTCGTCCCATTACTACATTGTATGATGAGGGGATATCCACAATGAGGAACTCCACCAGGTGGACCTTTCGAGCTGGAGCGTCCCCCAATCCTACCTGTAACATTACCGATCCCAAGGGTTGGATGGCACCTCCGGAGAAACCATACAGGGAGGTATCTACAGGTCGCAGCTTCACACTCAGCTCCATCCTCTTGAAGCACTCAAAAAACATAATATCAGCTGAGCTCCCCGTATCTACAAAGATTCGGGCCACGTCGAACCCAGCTATGTCGGTAGTGATCACCACGGCGTCGTTGTGATCTTCCTTAACTCCTTTCACATCCTCTAGCCCAAATCTAATATTGGGCGTCTCTGTCATACGTCCTATTTCTTTCAACTGACCTCCTTGCTCTGCTTTTAGAGATCGAACACTTTGTTTCCTCTTTCGGAAGGAATCCCCATCTGCTGGTCCTCCCACAATCATGTGGATTACTCCTCTCTTTGGCGGTGGAGGGAGCATATCTTCGGCCGCCTCTTTGGTTTCCTTCTCTTCCAGTTTCCTTTCATGTTCCTTCCGCTTCTGCCCCCGAGGGCCCTGTCTGTCTCTAAATATAAATTCTTTCAGGTGCCCCACTTGGATCATCCTTTCGATCTCGTCTTTTAGGTGATAACATTGATTCGTGTCATGTCCATACTCATTGTGAAATCTGCAAAATTGATCGGACTTGGGCTTCTGAGGTCCTCGATTTCTGGAATACAGGAATTTCAAGTCAGGATGATCTCCTGCCACCTCCAATACCTCGGCAGGTTCAATCCTCAAGGGTGTGTACTTCTCAAACCTTCCTCGAGGGCCTGACCGGGAACCTCCAGATGGATTACTGTCTCTTGTTGACCCGGAGGTCCGAGGGACCTCTGGACTGGAACGCCTGGAGGGGCCCTCTCTTCTTCTCTCTCGATCTGGTGGCCTAGTCTCCAACCTCTTGGCTTTCCGAACCTCCTCCAGGGTAAGGTACTTCTCTGCTCTATGTAGCAACTCGTCAAAGTTCTTAACCGGCTTCTTAGCTAAAGAGGAGAAGAAGTCTCCATCCCGTAATCCGTTAGTAAGAGCGTTAATCTTCACCTCCGGAGAGGCTGTAAGGACCTCCAAAGCTGCTTGGTTGAATCTCCGGAGAAAAGCTCTTAAACTCTCGCTCTCCCCCTGCCTCAGATTGAAGAGGGTCAAAGTGGCCCGCGGCTGTCTCCGGGCACTTGCAAATTGATGGAGAAATAACTCACTGAATTCCTCCCAGGACCGGATTGTATTGGGTTCCAATTGAGTGAACCATTGATGTGCCGCTTTAGCCAGGTGGTCAGGAACACTCTGCATTTGATTCCCTCTCCGTAGCGGTGTAATAATGCAGCGTTCTCGAACCTTACTAGGTGTTCATACGGGTCTGCCGTACCATCGTATTCAAAATTGAGGGGCTTAAAATTGAATGGTAGTTCATCCTGTAATATGTTAGGAGAGAACTGACATCCAGAAACATATGCGGATCTACTCGCTCGATTGTTCATTTGTTTTCTCATATCTCTCATCTCCTTCTGTAGGGCCAATATTTGGTCGCTAACTGGCCCTCCGTAGGTATCATCGGTGCTTTCTTCTGCTTCAGGGAGCTCTGTCTCTCGGGGTGCCAAATCGGCATTCCTTCTTGTATTCAGAAGGGGAATGCTTCTTTCCGCTCGGGAGGGCACCTTATCTTCTCCTTCTACCCGCATTCCTACTTCCTTGGATAGCACTTGGGAGGCTCCTGGTGCCTCTTCCTGGGGTCTCGGGGTAGGTATCTCCAGATTCCCTGGTGTAGCTCTGGGGGCTCGATCTCCTTGAGCCGCGAAAGCTCTCTCTACAGCCTGCTTGATGAGGGCGTTCAATTGATCAGGAGAAACCAGGCACGGTTTTGAATTTGGGATATCCTCCCGCTGGGGATCCGCAGTCCGGGACTCTGGGGCTTCAATGTTCACTGTTATCCCCTCTTCGATCGGGAGGGGATGGTTTTCCTCCCCCAGGCCGGTGTTAGGCGTTATTGGCGGATTTAATCCGGGTAGGGTATGAACTGGATCTTTCCCCCGGCCTCCCTTTAGTGTGGGGTCATTCGGCAAAGGAGAATTTTCCCATGTAAGGGGTTTCTTTCCCGAAGTAGACGTAGTCGTTTTGTTTCCGCCACCCATTACTCGAATAGGTAGAAATTCGTGAGAAAAACTTTCAACTCTTTTCCACAGACGGCGCCAGTTGATGTGCCAAAATTTGCACGAGGGGATTGGATATCCTCCGAGTTGGATATATGATTTCCCAAACACGTAGGAACAATCCAATTACGCTGCTACCGTCGATAGAATCTTCGAGAACCTGCAAAGAACACGCTGGAGGGGAGTCCGGCGCGGACACTCCGATGTCTAAGTTAGTATAGGGCTTCTCAATATATCACAAGGACCTCGAGATCCTTGTTTTATCAAACCAGGCTCTCAAAGAATATCGAAAGTATATTTTGTACGAAGTATATTAAGTTTTATCAAAGTAAAAGTATCTAACCTGAAAACTTCCGTGGATTTACCTATTTATAGAGACTCCCTCTCGAGAGGAAGTCAAGCCTTCCTTCTCTTTCGGAGCTACCTCTTGGACCCAGCCTTGCTAGGTTGACAAGGTCTTCCATTCCTCCACTTCCGGAAAGACCGGGGCCACTCCCCCTAGTGGACTCCTTCCACTACAATGAAGGAGAGAAGAATTTTTCTTTGGTCAATCTTAGTCCGATTTATGTGGAGATCTCTTATATTCTCGGTTCACCAATTCATATCAAGATCGAGTCTTCCAAATAAGTCTCTCTGAGGGGAGCTCCCTCCGGAGGGACTTCCAGAGGGGATTCCTTATCTAGAGACCCTTCCATAATCCCATATCCTCTCTTTTATCTTATCCTTTATATTCGTGTCGATTTCTTATTAGATGACATTTTTAGGCCGCATCACATAGTATTTTACAGGTAAATCACATGAATTAACTGATATCTTTGAAAATGAAGTTGAAGGATAAAGTTACAGGATGTTATTTTCGTATTTTAAAATAAAAACTTGTGTATATAGCCACAAGTTAAAGGAGTATATTTTTAAGTAAACAATTTATTTTTTCAATTTTATTGTTACATATGAATAAATTACACTAAAATAACAAATTAAAAAAGAATAGGTCTCTTGTGCATTTGAATGCATTATGCACTCAAATCTAATTAAAATGGCATAACAATTATTTATATAACACATAAATTCAATTAATTATCAAGAGTATGGTAGTACCGTAACAGTCTAGTTACTGAAACACGTGTCATCTTTTAAGCGTGATGTCCAAACTGACTTCTCATTAACTTTGGAACTTGTTTAATTTTTGTATATGGAATTTCTATTCTGAAACATCTAAACATTGCATTTATACATATTTTTTGGGTGGTCGCATTCATACATCAAGATGTTATAATTAAAATAAATTGTTTTAAGTATACCAATTAGAGTTTATCAAGTTGATTTTATTTAATTAATATGCATATTGATTATACTTACTTATTTAATAAGGATATATAGTTGCTATTGTCAAGTATATTTTCAATTTCATTGTTACGTACAAATTGCATCGATAAATCACACTAAAAATAACAATTTAAAAAAGAGTAAGCTTCTTAGGCACTTGATTAATGCATGCACTCAAGATCTAATTAAAATGACACAAAAGTTATTTATATACTACATAAATTTAATTAATTATATATCAAGTAGGATAGTAGTCTGGCTAGTGTAAAGCACGTCATTTCTTAAGCGAGAGGTCCTTATGATTAACTTTAGAACTTGGTTTAATTTTCGTATATTAATTTAGTTTGTCCTTTTTTTTTCTATTCTCATATTGAGATCAAGATGTTATAATTAAAATAAATTATTTTAAGTATACCAATTAGAGTTTGTCAAGTTGATTTTAAATTTTATTTAATTAATAGGCATATTGATTATACTTGATTATTATTCAAAAATAAGTACATATAGCTGTTTTTTGGAAAGTAGCAAAAGTATTATTGCTGGGTATGAGTCATACCCCAATAACAGTGATTACAAGTACATATCAGAAGAGACAGAAAGGAAATAGTTCAAACCAGATGAAATACTAGCTAGTACAAAGAGTTGGTTCCCTTTCCCACTCATCAAAAGAAATCCAGTTATTAAGCATAGAATGAGCCTTCATCCACCTATATAAGGAGATTTTGATATTGTCAACAGTTATGTCAATCTCTAAGCACCTGCCTTTAAAAGTGATATCATTTCTACTCAACCAAATGTTCCATATTGTACAATGCCAAACCAATGCCCAAACCGATCTCCATTTGGGATTTGCCTTCTCGATGTGGCTCTCGAAATGGCGTAATCTGGTATCAAAGCGCTCCCACTCGAGGCCAAACCAGCTGTAGATCTGACCCCAGATACGTGAGCTACTCGGACAAAGGAAAAACAAGTGATCCGTTCCTTCATCTTCCATATTACATAATTTGCAAGCTGTGAGGAAATTCACGTTGTAAGCTCCCTTTTTTTTTTAAATTCTCAATGGTTGGAATTCTGTCTTGCACCAATCTCCAGGAAAATGCAGCCACCTTGAGTGGGACTCCCTTCGTCCATATTCCTCTGATTTCGTCCAGCTCCCGATTCTCCTTCGTTTTTCTTTCAAGCAGCAGGCTATATGCTGACCTCACCGAGTAATGACCCTCTTTCTCGAGCTTCCAAGACCAATAATCTGCTTCCTCGGACTTGCTAGTATACCTGTTAATCTGTTCACACAATTCATTAACAACACAATTTTCCCACTCAAATAAAACTCTACGCCAATTCCACATCATAAACTTTCTATCCCCTTTCCACTTAATCCTATCAGCAATCATACAACCTTTATCAATCTCAATATTATACAATCTAGGGAACATGTGGTTCTTGAGGCACTTCCCTCTCAAGTACATATAATTGTTATTTTCAAGTATATTTTTTTTTTCAATTTTATTGTTACACAAATTGGACTGAATAAATCACACTAAACCAACATATATCATGCACTTAAATCTAATTAAAGTGGCGCAACAACCATTTATATACCACAAAAATTCAATTAATTATCAAATATATATGGTAGTAGTCTAGCTAGCTAGTACTGGAACACGTGTCATTTCTTAAACGCAAGGTCAACAATTCGAATCATTCAATTCTCACATTTTCACACCTTTGTTTTTTTTTTTCTTAAGTAGTACATACATGTTTCAATAAAAACATACACACATTTTTCATAAGTTGTACCAACACTTTTTATTGTAATACTATATGCACTTTTCAATTAGAGTGGATACGACTTATAATTTTTATTAAATTTGAGTGCGCAAGTAAGCGAGTGTATTTGAGATTTTAACATTTAAAATTAGTGGAGCAATTTATTTCTAATTGGATTAACAAAAAAAAAATTGCGTTAAATGGAATGCTGATTGATTTGCAGGGATTTAATACACATTTACACAAAAATATTTGTAATAAATATAAAAACAATGGAGAAATTTGTTTTGTTAGGTATTACTGACATGGGTTTGTTGCATGCATCACGGCGATCTTTGGGAGGAATTAGGGGTCGAGGTTGGGAATTAAATTTGTCAGCCGTTTTTATTTATTTTTAATTATATATATGTAGTACGGGACGTCGTAGAAATCGTCATCCGAACCACTTCATCTCTCAAACGTAACACCCACCTTCCTCAATCAAATCTTTAAAATAAAAACCGCCACCACGTACCCACCCCCTTCTATACTCTATAGTAGTAATAAAAAAAAAAAATTTAAAATACTTTCAATTTTAACTAAAGAATTTTAATTAGACCTTATTTTATTTAAGGGATTAATAGAAATATTTTATATTTGAATCAATTCAATTTTTGTTAGAATCTAAAGAATTAAAATTTTAAAATCAGTATAAAAGTAAGTCAAATACTTGTGTGTACACGGTACCACTTAATCTAATTTTTTTAAATAATATTAGTTTAAATACCGTATAATATTAGGTCATAATATAGTATTAATTCAAATATTAAATAGTAACAAGTTATATGTATATAACTGGTACACAAGAATGTAACTCAAAAAAATAAACAAAGTTCTAACGGGGTGTATTGATTGTGGATTCTGTAGATTTTTTTTAGATTTTCAAAGTATGAGAGTATTCAATTCGCATTTTCAAGAAATTACATTTCAACGCTCTCACTCACCTATCCAAACAGTAAAGTTCTACCAGAAGACCACATTTTCCAGACTCAATCGTGAGAGAGTGGAAGGATCATAGATCAAGCCGGCATTCCTGGAAGCTCCGCGATCTAAGAAGACAGCACACAACCCCTCGTGCAACAAACCTCCCAAATCACATAAGAACAAACTCAAGGACTACCAGCTCCAACAGGCACAACAAAGTGCCACCATGGGAAAACCCGTAAACGGGAAGAAAACCCATCTCATCATGGAGGGGAGGAAACCAGAATAACAGGGGAAAAGAAAAATACAGAAGGCAGAAAATAACAACATGGGAAGAAAACGAAACTAAAAATACCAGATCTAAACTTAGGAAAAAAACTAAGAACATGCAGAAAGCATTAAAACTAAAATAAAATGGGATCAAACGGATGACTCACCCGATCGGCCACCATGGCTCCGACGGGGAGATTCACCCATTGATCCCAACTAAAGCCCTGAAAAAACCCCTCTTCACCCACTAAAAAATCTAAACGGAACGGTGGTGCGACGGCGCTACGGACAGTGTGGCGGTGAGGCAGAAGCGGCGCGGCAACTTACTTGCAGAAGGTGGGAAACAGGGGCTATTGAGGATGAAGGAAATAGTCGGTGGTTTTGGGTTATGGAAGAGGAAGAAGATAGGCGGTGATTTTGTGGAAGAATGTTTTTAGAGAGAAGGGAGAGAAAACTTTTTTAGAGAGAGAATCCGCAAGGTAAATTTATTATGGAGTAGTAGTAATTGTTAATGTGGACATTATGGCAACATATTTTCGTATTCTAGAACAAATACTTATGTATATAGCCACAAGTTGGATTCGTATGGTAGATTCGTGTACTTATCAAGTTATCTTTGGATGTATTGATGGAGTAGTAGTCCCTCTAAGTTTAGGGTTTAGTCTCTCTAGGTTTAGGGTTGGTCCCTCGTTGTGAGGCGGTGGCGTATTCACACTGGTGAATCTCGTGCATTTGTGCTGATCGGAAAATCCCTCCAGTCTAGTCCGTTTCTCACAGTTATTCCCTCTTTCCCTCCCCCTCTCTGTCTCTTTTTCTCCTTTTCCTTTATTGTCAAATCATTTGTGTCTTGTCAATTCATCCTACCTCCCCCGCGTGAGCACCTTTGTGGGGTACCTAGGAATCCTTTGGGTTTTTGCCCGGTGAATTTTCTCTGGCCCCTTTGACTTCGTCGCAGGTGTGAGGTGATTAGAGTAGAGTCTTTTTCCTTTCTTTGTGTCTTTTAGTCTTGTTTGTCTCAGTTTGTCCTGGTAAGTAGAGCAAGTATGTCCGACGGGAACGAAGAAGAAGTTGCAGATCTTAACGGTGACGACACGGTCCAAATAGCAGAGGACATTGGACCAAACGAGGCATCCACCCTCTGCCTCATAGGAAGCGTGCTAACGAACAAGCCCTTCAACGCATATGGCCTCCTCGAGACAATGAAAAGGGCAATGAACCCCCCTTTCGGGCTTCACAGTAAGGGAAATAGCAAAAAACCTATTCTCGTTTCAATTCAAATCTCTGTCGGACATGTCTGAAATCCTCTCCCGGGAGCCATGGTTGTTTGAGAAAAATGTGTTGGCCCTAAAGGAACTTGGAAGCGGAGAGAAGTCGTCCTCTATTATCTTTGACAGAGTCCCCTTCTGGATCCGGCTTTACGACCTACCAATGGCGGCTAGAACGGAGGAGAGAGTCGCTCTGATAGCGGGCCGATGTGGGGAAGTAACAGAAATCGATAAAAGCTCCATAGAAGGCCTATCTAGGAGCATAAGGGTGAAAGTCATTGTGAACCCCATGAAACCGTTGAAACAAGGAACCCAACTTAAGCTGAACAACCTCAGAACAATCAAGGTGAACTTCAAATATGAGCGCCTGCCTTCGTTTTACTATATTTGTGGGATGCTCGGGCATATGAAGCGAGAGTGCGATCTGGTCGAACAGGAAGACCGAATCTCTAGTCTTCCTGATGAAAAATTGCCTTTCGGAGAATGGCTGAGAGCATCGCCAATGTAAACAGCCTCTATTACGGTGGAAAGGCAGGGTAGAATCCATGACACCTCCTCTCTTCGCAGGAAACTGTTTGAAACATTCAGAAAGAATACACTTAGGGAGGAAGCAGGGGAAGCCTTATGTGGTAGCACCGAAACAGACCCGGTCGTGATGGAGAAGATCAGCTCTGGCATAGGAAAAATCAAGGTGGAAGAGGAAAAGAACACCACCATAGAGAGCCACGTGGATATTTGTACCTTGAATGCAGAACCCACAAACCCCTTTATGCCAACTTCCTCCCAACCGAACACCCTCTTTAATACCAAAAACACCATCATTACTACCTCCATTAACCCTACTCTATCCCATCCCACCGCCTCAAACATTAATACACCTACCCCCTCAACAAACGTCGTACCAAAAACTGAGCAGACCCCACAACTCTACACCCAAAACACTGCAACCCACTCAACACACAATCAAAGTCCATCAAAGATGGAAACTCAAAAAGACCACAACCACCCACCAGATTTCCCAAACCCAAACCCACACACCGCATAAACTCCCACTAAACAAAAACAACGACCTCCCCCCCCCCCCAAACAAAGGGAAAACACCAAATCCCATACACACCCCCACATCCCACCTACCCCCCTTAACACCAACCAATGATCTTATCAAAATGTGCCACCCACATTCACACCCCACCCCCCCACCCCCATACAGAAGAACCCAACATTCCCACAAGCTAAAACAGGCTGTCATTATAAAGAGGAACAATCAGAAACAGAGTAAGAATCTGACCGAGAATTGATTAGGGTGGAATTTACACGATTTAGATGCATATTTGAAGCGCATTGGATGTTGATTTCATTGAATTATACATTGAATATGATTGTTTAAGCCGAAATGAGAGAAAGGTTGTGTTTTGTCGATTTTGTAGGAAGTACGATGGAATTTGGAGCAAAACACATACCACAAGTGATCGTACCGGAAAGAGGAGTGCACGGTTGGATTCTTCTCGAGAAACGGAGTGGATTAGCCAAAGGAATCGAGTCAATTCGACATTCGAGGCGAAGATTAGACAAGGAAACGAGAGGACGTGCCAAAAGACAAGTGGCCGGGTAGACACCACACGGTCGGGTAGAATCGACCCGGCCGGGTCACTTCAACTCGGCCAAGGTGCGAAATGGCGGCTGTTCGTGTTTGGCCGGGTGGGTGGGATGCTACCCGGGCAAGGCCAAAATTGTGAGGCATTCGTATTGTGCCCGGGTGAAACCCACCCGGCCGGGTGGATTCGACCCGGGCAAGGCCCAAAGTTGTGTTGGTTCGTGTTTTGGCCGGGTGGCATGCCCAGGTGGGAGCCACCCGGCCGGGTCGCATCGAGTTCGGGGTATTTCGGCCATTTTCTCCAATTTCGAAGGGCTAAAGTGCAAAAACTCATTTTTGGAATTCTTGCAACATATAAAAGGAGCCCTATTTCAGTTTTTGGAGAGACACAACACCTTGGAGAGTAATTCACACATAATCACACATAGTTATAGGTGTTTTTCATATTTTTGCAATTTCATTCCATAGATAGCTTAGATTCTTGTTTAGTTTGAGAATTCAAGTGAAGATTTCCATTGGGCTTTGTAAGTAATTGAAGTTTGTAGCTACATTTCAAGTTTTAAGGTGATATCTCTTTAATTCTCATTTCAATTTCCCAATTCTCTTATTTCTTATCTTCAATTTCTTAATTGTTATGGGTTTTGTGATTTCTTGCATTCTAGCCATGGATTTCTATCTTAGAACCATGGGCTAAGTCTTAATTGCCTAGGGTGTTGAAGTTTTGGTGGTTAAGTGGTGTAATTATGGATTAATTGCATGATTAGCTTAGGAATTGGGTGTATATGCTTCTAGTGTGGTAATTTGCATGATTCCATTGGTTAATTCACCCTATTAGCTAGCATTCTTAGTTGTGTCGATTTCAACGACCGTATTGGGTTGCATGATTAGGAATGTGTGTATGAGCTTGAATTAATCGATTAGAATTAACATAGTAATTAGCTACACCGACCGGGGGTTAGTTGCTTAGATAGACGACGCTAGACACTAGTCGATTAGAGGTCGTCTATTAGATTAGTGAAAGGGCGTCTCATAAACACTAGTAACCGTGTTGAACGTGTTTATGAGACACTATCCTAAGATATTATGGCATTGATTAGACGATATAATTGCTAGTTAATGCACGTGTTCACCTAGGCCTCACAAGGGATTGGTCGACACACACGAGTGATAGCCTTTAGCTCTACCCAACGCATTAGGTTTAATTTGTGTATTTTTGCCCAATAATTCACCACACAACCTACAAAATGAATACACCCGAGGCAATTCCTTCTCACCTTGCACTTTCGAAAGGAAGTTAGATATCGTGTTATTGCTTTTGTTCGTTTCATCGTGTTTAGTTCATCTAGTTTAGTACTTGTTTTTAAATTCCCAAAAATCCAAACAAATGAGCTTAGTTACTACAATGGCATGATAACTTGCAACTTTAGGGATTCATTGGCACTTAATTAAATCCTTGGAACGAAATATACTTGGGAAAACTTATCCGAAAATACGAACAAGTCAAGAATATAGAGAAAGAAAAAGGAAGCTGACAGAGGAAGTGCGCAACACAATGCCAACAAAGAAAAATAAGCTGAATGTGATAGAGACTGAAATCACAACAACCGATCCAACGGCGGCGGCTGCTGAGTAGCCCCGCGCGATCACCATGAATGTCATAAGCTGGAACTGTCGTGGGCTTGGGAACCGGGCGACAATTCGGGCTTTAAGGAAGCTCCTACGTGAGAAAGACCCGGGCATCGTATTCCTCATGGAAACAAAACTGAAAACTGCCCAAATGAACCGTATCAACTCAAATTCTCTACAGTTTGAAGGGTGCCTACTAGTGGACTGCTCTGGGGAAGGAAGAGAGAGAAGCGGAGGCCTCTGCCTACTCTGGAAAGGCAACACTGAAGTTACAGTAGCCAGCTTCTCACTCCACCATATCTCAGTTTGGGTGGAAGATGATGGAAACGGGAGCAAGTGGCACCTTACGGGGCTCTATGGATGGCCGGCCAGAAATGATCATTTTTGAACTTTCAACCTGCTTCGCCAAATTGCTCTGGATCATGAGGATCGCTGGTTATGCTTAGGAAATGTGAACGAAATTCTTTGGACGTGGGAGAAACTGGGGGGAAATCGACATCGCACAACCCAAATGGAACTCTTTCGAAATGCCACAACAGACCTCAACCTACAGGACCTTGGTTTCTTTGGCCACCAATTCACATGGAGTAATGGCCGCTCGGGTGGGGCAAACATACAAGTGCGGCTCGACCGAGCCCTGGCAACCCCAACATGGCGTACACAATTCCCTGCAACCCGGGTGCATCATCTGACCCGAATTCGTTCGGATCACGCCCCAATCCTGGTGGAGATTCTAAAACAAATTCCCCGCCCTAGGGGTAGCCACGGCCGAAGGAAAATCTTCAGATTTGAGAAGATGTGGATCGAGAACGATGAGTGCTCCGAGATAGTGGCCCGAGGCTGGAATGGGGTGAATCCGACAGCCCCCTTATCGGAGCGAATGACCAGCTGCAGTGCTCAATTGAAGATGTGGGATCGAAGGGTCTTTGGAAATATCCCAGCAAAGGTGAAATCCCTTAAGACTGATATTGATTTGCTTCAATCCCAGGCCCCCTGCGATTCGGTCATTAGGGAGCTCAAAGTGAAACAGCAAGAGCTTGACAGCCTCCTGAGATTAGAGGAAACATTGTGGTTCCAACGCTCTAGAGCCATCTAGCTAAAAGATGGGGATCGAAACACTTCTTTCTTTCATGCTAAAGCAGCCCAGAGAAGACGGAGAAACACAGTCACCAGAATCACTGATAAGAACGGCTTGTGGGTTGAAGGGGATGAGGAGGTGGGAAGGGTGATGAAAGAGTTTTTTGTGGAGCTCTTCTCCTCGGTCGATACTTGCAATATGCACCAGGTCATAGAGTCAATCGAGTCTAGAGTCACAGGTGAAATGAACGAGACTCTCCTACAACCGTACACGGTGATGGAGATCAAAAAGACCTTGAAGCAAATGCATCCGACAAAGGCCCCTGGGCCCGATGGTATGCCTCCTTTATTTTTCCAAAAATTTTGGCCTATTGTGTGCAATTCTTTTATTGATACTTGCCTTCAGATTCTCAACTTTGGTGCTGACCCTACCCCACTAAATGACACTTTCATTGTTCTTATCCCGAAAATTAAATCTCCTGAGAGCCCTAAAGATTTCCGACCCATCAACTTGTGTAACGTGGTTTTTCGTGTCATCACAAAAGTCATTGCCAATAGACTTAAGCACATCTTGCATGAAGTTATCTCCCCAAACCAGAGTGCTTTTATCCCTAACCGTCTCATCACTGATAATGCCATGGTTGCTTTTGAGGTCATTCACTTTTTGAAAAAGAAGACAACAGGGAAAAAAAGGCTTTGTTGCTCTAAAACTTGATATGAGTAAGGCGTACGATAGAGTGGAATGGAGCTTTCTCCGTGCTATGTGTTGTAAAATGGGTTTTGATGAGCGTTGGATTGATTTGGTTATGAGATGTGTCACTTATGTATCATACTTTTTGCTCATAAATGGCTTTCCTACTGACAAGTTCACCCCGAGTCGGGGTCTCCGTCAAGGAGATCCTTTGTCACCTTATCTTTTCCTTATTTGTGCAGAGGGCTTCTCTTCCCTCCTCAGGCAATCAGAAAATCGGGGCGAGCTCACAGGTATCAAGGTAGCATGCCATGCCCCCCCTGTATATCACCTGTTGTTCGCGGATGATAGTATTCTTTTCTTTCGGGCAATGCAATCGGATGTGCAGAGGGTGAAGGATATTATCATGGCATACGAGCAAGCATCGGGGCAGCGCATCAATCTGGACAAGTCTGAGCTATCCACTAGCTCAAACTTGAGGGCAAGCATCATAACCGAGCTGGAGCATCAGTTGGGGGCTAAGCCCGTTCAACACCACTCAAAATACCTCGGCCTCCCGACTGTAATTGGACGTGGGAAGAAAGCCATCTTCCAAATGGTGATTGACAGGG
The DNA here is from genome assembly GCA_963675135.1 of Galeopsis tetrahit. Taxonomy (NCBI): domain Eukaryota; kingdom Viridiplantae; phylum Streptophyta; class Magnoliopsida; order Lamiales; family Lamiaceae; genus Galeopsis; species Galeopsis tetrahit. Next base: position 77,480,139 of record OY776123.1, read on the forward strand.
TGGTGAGTAGGTTGAAGGGGTGGAAGGAAAAGTCCCTTACAAAAGCAGGAAGGGAAGTTCTCATTAGTCCGTTGCCCAAGCTATACCAAATTACACTATGAGTTGTTTCCTTATCCCTAAGTCTTTATGTGAGGACATCGAGAAAGTCGTGGCTAGATTCTATTGGGGAGCAACACCGGAGAAAAGGAAAACCCATTGGCTTAGTTGGGAAAGAATATCACGATCCAAGGAGAATGACGGTTTGGGGTTCGGAGAGATGTTTTTCTTCAATCTGGCCATGGTTGCAAAGCAATATTTGAGAGTCAAACATAATGAAGATTCTTTGGCAGCAAGAATCCTTAAAGCCCGATACTATCCTAGAGGTAATATTGTGAATGCAACCATGGGGTACCAACCGAGCTTCTTGTGGCGAAGCATCCTTAATGCTAGAGACCTGGTGTTGGAAGGTACTGGTTGGCGCGTGGGGAATGGGGAGTCGATACAGTGCTTCCTGGATAAATGGGTTGAGAACGCCACCATCCCCTTTCCAAGAAGCAGCGACACTGTGGACACTGATATGAAAGTTGCAGAGCTACTGGATGTGGGTTCGGGCGGCTGGAATAGGCTGAAGGTGAGGGAACTGTTCGACGACGATATTGCTCAAAAAATTCTGGAAATCCCTGTTAGCCCGAGACTACCCGATGATCGAAGGATATGGCTATACAGCAGGAATGGCAAATTTACCGTCAAGTCAGCCTACTACCTGGCTGTGAACAAATGGTCAGTGTGTGGCCGTGATATCCCATCTGTGAGCTCGCACACGTGGTGGAAAAAACTATGGGGGTGTAAAGCTCCCCAGAAAATCTTACACTTCATTTGGAGGGCGTGTACGGACTCACTTTCGACCCTCTGCTCCCTTGGGAAAAGAGGTCTCCTCACGGACTTTACCTGCCCTAGATGCGGCCTGGATGTGGAGACGATTACTCACGTATTCTTCGAATGTCCAGTAGCAATACACACATGGGGCCTAAGCCCACTTCGCATCAACACCACCCTTGGGTCTTACCAAACTTTCAGGTCAGTTTTCTGGGGGGTTTGTGAATCCCTTCCTACCTAAGGCATTTCGATTTTCATCTATACTTCTTGGAATATTTGGAAAGCTAGAAATTGCAAAATGTTTGAGCAAAAAATTTTGGAACCCCCCGTAATTGTCTCGCGGGCCCTGGACATGGTGAATGAATTCTAGACGGCAAACCAGCGATCACACAGCCGTAAGCCGACCCCTGTAGTGTCCCACTGGTCCCGCCCCCCTCCCGGAATCCTCAAAATCAACTCAGACGCTGCTCGATTCTCCGACGGCTCAACTAGCCTAGGCTTCTTAATCCGAGACGACCATGGAAGAGTGATCATGGCTGGAACTAAGAGGTCCCTCTCATCCGGGGACAGCACCCGCCTCGAGACTTTGGCACTGTGTTTCGCTGCAGAGAAAGCTAGAGAAAAAGGCCTGAGAAACGTGATCCTTGAGACGGATTCACAAGTGTTGGTTCGAGCCTTTCATGGCGAGCTGGAAGGGGACCCCTATACCATGATGTTGATTGAAGACCTGAAGTTGCTGGCAACACAACTCGTCCTACACTCGTGCGCTTTTGTTAGAAGGGATGCCAACCGTGCAGCCCATTTCCTTGCCCATGTGGGGGATAGTGTAGGCTTTGAGCAAATCTGGGATGTTCTTCTCCCTGAAAATTGTATTAGAATTGTAAACGAAGATGTAAGGCTTTCCGCCTCTTTTCCGTAATCAATGAAATCCTTAATATTTCCGTAAAAAAAAAAAAAAAGTTATCTTTGGTTGTTGGATAAGATTTTTGAAATTCTATTTTAACCAATATATCATGCATATGTTTAAAAAGGGTACACTTGCGTACACTCGTATGCACCGTACCCCCTAATTTTAATTTTAATTTTTTATTTATATTTTACTTGCACCTGCTAATTTAATGAGTTCACTCCCAAATTATATTTTTACTACAGTTATCTGCACTCGCACATTTTATGAGTTCACCCCAAATCATTTTTTACTATAGTTGTCTGCACCCGCTCATTTTATGAGTTCACACCCCCAAATCATTTTTTTACAACGGTTATCTACACCCGCTCATTTTATGAGTTCACCCCCAAATTATTTTTTTACTACAGTTATTTGCACCCGCTCATTTTATGAGTTCACCCAAAATCATATTTATACTACAGTTATCTACACCTGCTCATTTTATGAGTTCACCTCAAAATCATTTATTTTTTACAACGGTTATCTACACACCCGCTCATTTTATGAGTTCACCTCAAAATCATTTATTTTTTACAACGTTTATCTACACCCGCTCGTTTTATTAGTTCACCCCAAATATTTTTTAAAAAATAATTACATTTAAAATATTATATTATCTTTTTATTAATTTACACAAAATATAATAATAAAATCAACCCTACTTTATACATTTACAATCTTGCAGTCGAGTCATTGTCGAGTTACCGTCGATTCACCACTAAATCACCCATATTTTTTGAAAAAAAATCGTAAAAACATAATTAAAAAAAAACTACCGAAATTGGGCACAGATCTCAGTTTTTTTTTCTTCTCATTTTTCAGTTTTTATTCCACACTTTTTATTTCTTCATTTTTTTTCCTGTTTTTTTTTTCATTAGTATTTTTTTATTTTAATACAAAATAATATTATATGTATTATTTTATTATAGTAAGTAATACAATAAGTAATAACCAGTAATACCATAAATAACAGTAATCAGTAATATCATTAACAATAATTAGTAGTATCTTTACAATAACAAATAATTGCACACATCTAATTACAGTAAATTTTTATACAATAACAAATAATTTCACACATCTAATTATATTCAATAATACAAAAATCAATTATCAGTAATACCATGAACAATAATTAGTAATAGGGAAAATATCAATTTTGGTCACTCAGTTTTACCTCTTTTCATATTTGGTCACCCAAATTTAGTCACTATCAAAATTGGACACCCAGTTATTATATTATATCAAAATTGATCACTCTGTTAGTCAATCTGTCATTGACTAACGGAGAAAGAGTTTTGAGACGTGAAATTTCTCAGAACCTGAGGTTAAAAAAAATTCATGCATCTTCCAGAACTAATGAAACAAACACAGAAGCAAGAATCAAACATGTGCAAAAAAATTCTGATGCATCTTGTGAACGTGATATAATAGGTCAGAAAGAATTCTGATGCATCTAGAACGTGATTCGTTGGTTTACCTTTTATTTTATATATAATTAGGAAATGAGAAACTCAGGAGATATAAATTTATTTCAAATGCCCAATTGTTTGACTAACATTTCAAGAAATCTGCAATAATGAAAAATATTTAGAATGAAAAACAAGTTTATGAAATTTTCTTGAATGGATTTTAGAAAATTCTTTACAATTAATATTCACCACAAATTATGCTCCAATAATTATAAATTGGGAAATGAATTGAAATAAGTTTATATCTCCGATTATTATACAAATTCAATATGAAACCAAGAATTGGAAAACAGAGTACAAAATTGCATTCTATCTATTGAGTTTCTCATTTTCTGTAAAATAAAAAGTAAACCAACAAAAATAATTCATAATTGAGTTAAATAATTATTAAAAACTTACTGAAATTTTCTAACTAACCATCAAGTTTCATGTTCTAGAAGATGCATGAGAAAGAATTCTCATTATCTATAAAATAAAAAGTAAACCAACTTGATTGAATCACGTTCTAGAAGATACATCAGAACTCCTTCTGACCTGTTATAAATATAATGTAAATATTGGTAATTTTTGCACATGTTTCATTCTTGCTTCTGCGTTTGCTTTTTAACCTTAGGTTTTGAAAAATTTCACTGCTCAAAACTCTTTCTCCATTAGTCAATGACAGATTAACTAACAGAGTGATCAATTTTGATAGAATATAATAACTGGATGACCAATTTTGATAGTGACTAAATGTGGGTGACCAAATATGAAAAGAGGTAAAACTGGGTGACCAAAATTGATATTTTCCCTTAGTAATACCATGAACATTGATCAGTAATATCTTACACAATAACAAATAATTCCACAAATCTAATTATATTCAGTAATACAAAACATGATTATCAGTAATACCATAAACAATAATATGTAATACTATTAAACAATAATAATAATCAGTAATGCCTTAATCAATAATAAATAATTCCACATAATCAGTAATACCACAAACAATAACCAATAATACCACAATTAATAATCAATAATACCGTAATCAATAATCATTAATATTAATTCAATAGTGAATTAATAGTAATACCACAATCAATAACTAGTAATACCAGTACCACTAACAATAATATCATAAAAAAAGTGGAGGGAGTACAGATCGAGGTGTACTGAAGAAAATAGGGGGTGCACATTACCAAGCCCAATTGAACGGAACCTTAGCCCAATGGGAAGGCACCCTAGGTCAGCAGTCGCCACCTGAGATTTCATCGGCAAGGTCATCGGCTCTGAGTGCCGTCCGATCAGAGATCCATCAGCAACATACTCACAATCCTCCGTCGGGCCGCCTTCAGCCGGAGGAAGAGGTTGTGCAGGAGCAAGGTGAAGAAGACGAAGCAATGTAGCTTTGATTTGGACAGAGATGAACGACGAGAGCGAGGCGGCGTCGATCCGAGTGTTGTAGGCGAGCGCCATTGATGTCGAAGAAGATCCTGGATCGCGAACAAACGGGAGATTAATGGAAGCAGTCGCGTCGGTGGTCGAAATGAGTAGAGGTTTTCGGCCGAGATGGGAGATGATGTCAATTGTCATGGAAGTGAAGAATCGCCACTGCGATTCGAGGAGGGGTCTCGGGCTTCAATGGCCGGGACGGAAGCGCCGCCGTCGCCGTCGAGAGGGTGGTCGGGCATGGTGGTGGCAGGGTCACCCGCCGAATGACATGGATTTCCGACATGTCCTTTACTCATCAAATTAAAATTGAAATTAAGGTGCACCGTCGATCGACTATAATAAAATCATACCTATAATATTATTTTGTATTAAAATTTAAAAAATACAAATGAAAAAAATGGAAAAAAAGGCATCAAAATACAATAAAAAAAGTAAAAAGAAAAAAATGAATAAATAAAAAAAATGAAAAATAAACTGAAAATGGGAAGAAATAAAGGAAAAGAGAAGGAGGAAGAAAAATTAAAAAGAAAAAAATCGAGATTTGTGACTAATTTCGATAGTTTTTTATTAATTACTCCCTCCGTCCCGCAATTACTTTCACACTTTCCTTTTCGGGACGTCCCACAATAACTTTCACACCCTTAAAATGGAAAGTCCTTTATAAATTCCACCCTCACAATATTCTCAATTCTACACAAATGCCATTACTTTTTCTTCACACATACCCAAAAGTCAACTCATTTCTTTACTTTATACATAAAGGTTTACAAAATTACCCCTCAAAATCCCCACTAAATTCACTTTTCTTATTTTGTGTGCCTCTTCACACGTGAAAGAAATCACGGGACGGAGGGAGTATATTTTTACGATTTTTTTTTAAATATGGGTGAGTTGGTGGTGAATCGACGGTAACTCTACTGCATATTGTAAATATATAAATTAGAGTTTATTTCATAAATTAATAAAATGATAATATAGTTTTTTAAATGTGATTATTTTTTTAAAAATATTTTGGGGTGAACTCATAAAATGAATGGGTGCAGCTAGATAATCGAGGTAAAACAATAATTTGGGGGTGAACTCATAAAATAAGTGGGTGTAGATAACCGTGGTAAAAAATGATTTGGGGGTGAACTCATAAAATGAGCGAGTGCAGATAACCGTAATAAAAATTGATTTGGGGGTGAACTCATTAAATGAGCGAGTGCAGATAACCGTAATAAAAATATGATTTGGGGTGAACTCATTAAATGAGTGAGTGCAAATAATAATAGTAAAAAATAATTTGGGGGTGAACTCATTAAATGAACGGGTGCAGATAAAATTAAAATTAAAATTGAAGTATGCACCGTACATGCGAGTGCATACAAGTATTTGTCGTTTAAAAAATACTACTCCCTCCCCCAATAATTTCTTTCACATATGAAATGATACACAAAATAAGAAAAGTGAATTTAGTGAGAATTTTAATTAAGGGGTGATTTTGTAAACTATTATGTATAAAGTAAATAAATGAGTTGACTTCTACGTATGTGTAGAGAAAAAATAACGAAACTTGTGTAAAATTAAAGATATTGTGAGGGTAAAGTTTATTGTGGAAAGTTATTAAAGAAAGTGGGAAAGTAATTGTGGGATGGGGAGAGTACTAGTTATCTCACAAATTAGAAGGCAATGAGAAGGGGTGAGTTTTGTTTTGTTAGGTATTAGTGTATTACTGACTTGGGTTTGTTGGCGATCTTTGGGAAGAATTTGGGAAGAATAGGGGTCGGGGTTGGGAATGACATTTTTTATTTATTTATAATTATATGTAGTAGTATTCGTTAGTGTGGCAATTGCATATTTTGCAGGTAAATCACGTGAAGAAGTTGATGGATAAAGTTAAAGAATAAAGACATTGTATCTGGCCACAGACTAGATTCGTAGGGCAGATTCCCATTCTTGATTTACAATGAATCAAGCCTTCTCGCAGTTGCCCCAATTTAGATATTTGTTTGGATACCATTTTTTAAATTCTATTTTTATTTATTTTATCCAATGTATCATGCATATAGTTAAAATGTATTAATAGTTACTCTCACAAATTACAAGGTAAAAAGAAAACGATTTTTTTTTTCTACAGTTAAATAGAGAATTCGTACTTCCTAATATCATGAGGTTGTCTAGCTTACAATAAGACAGAATAATTAATATTCTAAAAAAATTATAAATTATTAAAATATCCATATAATTTTTTTTTTAAGAATACAAATTTAACCTCAACCCTAAAAATGATAATTTAACTTAAATTATAATAAAATGTCCCTTTAATTACTTTTTTAGTCCTCTCTTTAATTAATTAATTAATGCTCCCTACGTATATGCTTACCTTTTTTTTTTTTAACATATTTTTAGAATAATTTATATTTTAATTACAAAGTAAATATTTAAGGATAACAAGTAAAGGGTAATAAAATAGAAAAAATACTTAAAAGTTGGAATCAAGCCTTCCACATTTAGCCGCAAATTAGATTCGTGTACTTGATTATCAATGAATCAAGACTTGCGGCAGTTGCCTTTAAGCCACAAATTAAATTTGTTTGGATACCCTTTTTGAAATTCTATTTTATTCTAACCAATATATCAGAAATTAGTTAGTAAAAAACAAATGTCAAAAGTTACAAACGGCAAGTAATTATCCAGACAATTTTTTCTAAAATATTTATGGTGGGAATAAAAACTTTTGTGATCAAGTCAATATCATGGCCATTAATTTAGTTTAATTACACCTTTTGATTCATTTATTCATGTTACTATTGTATATAAATAGGGGATTTTGTATAAAGAATCATTCACTCATTAATGTTTAAAATTCTTTCATATTTTATTTTTATTCAATCTATTATTGATTCAAGTTTCAATATTTGATCCTCTTTTTTAGTGATCAATTTTTATTTTTTTTTTATAAATTGATTCACTCTCATATTCTAGTTAGCATTAATCATAATTAAAAAACTGCTCAAAATGAAAATTTATTTAATACATATTAATAATAGATTCTTTTTTCTCCCATAAAGCTATCATTTTGGTAACTACGTTGTCATCAGCAAACATAATGATTAAATATTATATCCAGATATATGTATATATATATATAATGCACCTTTCTATCTCTCAAACACAATTAAACAAGTTGTTATTAATGAAAATTGGCAAAAAGCAATGAAGAAAGGTTACGAATCCTTGTAATTCTAATGCTCAATTACCTAAAACTTATAAGCAAGTTGTTATTAATTAAAATTGGCAAAAAGCAATGAAGAAAGATACATTTATCTCTTGGTCTTTTATTTGAAAACAAGTCTTTTTCCAGCTATGTATGTAAGTATGCCTGTGACGTGGCAACTGGCGCTTCTACTCCTACCTATATTATATTTTCGTGACAACTCAATTTATTGGAGTTCTCGACAAAAATGAGGTATCTCTCGTATATTTTTACAGAGTTCTAGTATAATACTCTTCTTTTTTGCACTGCGACAGAAGTGACTCCAAAATTTATTCATTGAGATTGAATATCCTCTTCATGGAATTCTTTCTATTCGGTGTGAAAACTTGGTCTATCCACTTACATCTTGTATTGTTCGTGACTTGATCAAATAAAGGTTTTCTTACTGTAAATTGGGTAAACATTATTAATAAGTTTGTTGACCTTTTGACCAGGCCTCAACTTATAAATGATAATCATAATAAATTGTAAAAAATGATAAATAAGAATTTGTTTACTTTTGTACATTGAAAAGTGTATACCTGATGAAAACTCAGTTAGAGGTATTTGTAAAACTAAATATCTCAGCCTTGAATCATTTGAATGTTTATAAAATAAATTTACCCTCCTCTAATTTTAAACATTTTATTTGTAATTACTTATCCACGCACACATTTTTTTTTCCTACATAAAGCCTTTCATAGTTTCTATCTCTCAAACACAATTCCCTATGACTTATAAACAAGTATCTAAATGAAGAAAGCATATGGTGAATCCTGATTCTTCGTTTCTATCTCTCAAACACAATTACCTATGACTTATAAAAAAGTTGTTATAAAATTGGTAAAATTTTAAATGAAAAAAACATATGTGAATCCTGATGTTTGTATCTCTCGTAGTTCTACAGAGTTCGTGTAGATGTTTAGTGTCTTTAGAATTTTTTCGGTAATCTCTTTGTGGGATTCCTTCTATTTTATTGGTGCTGACAACGTTGGGCCATCCATTCTCTTCATCATGTCCACCCTCAAGGATGAAACACATTTTAGTTAATGTACAATTCGTTCGGGACTTGGTAAATAAGTTTTTCTTACTATAGTTATGTAAACTATATTAATTAGTTTGCTGACCTTTTGGTCAAGTCTCTTGCTTGACTATTCATCGTCCTCGATTCTCCTTATTTCGTTCCAAAATTTCTATTGTTGATGGAACATCAAATTTACCCCGATTAGTCATTGTTCATCCGGTTAAAATTACCGCGGTTTACGATTTTGCATTTTTTGGAACCAAAACCAAACCGTAATCGGTTACAGTTTTTTAACCGCCGATTAGAAACCGAATTGGCGGTTTAGTCATTTTTTTTTCTTGATTTTTGTTTTTCCCGTTTTTCGGTGTCTCTCTTATGGCCATGTTCATACACTCATACTTACTAATAATTTAAAAACAAGAGACTCACTAGATGGAGAGATAATGTTTTTCAGCTCACATGCCCGCTGCCTCTCTCATGCTCATGCCCATTGCCCCCCTCTTTAAAAGTTGCTCCATTTTAGGTTGTGGCTAACCTTCTCATAATGAATGTTTTTATTTGTGAAGAATATTTTCTTATGCTTCCCCGTTCTCACCTTTGTGCATTTGATTTTTCACTTTCTTGTGGGTTTTGTGAGATCAAACACAATATTCTGAAAACTGTTTTTGCAGCTTTATTTTTCAAGCAATTAGCTAATTTTAGAGCTAGGCATGTAGGTTGTAGCTACATATAACATAGGCCACCCCCATTGACCATTATACTCTATTTTTTGGTTTTTACAGTAGCAACGCATGCCACCTTCCAACATTGACCATTATACTCTATTTATGGCATTATGACCAACTATGATAATTAAAATAAATGAATAAAAAACCGCAAAATCGACGGTTAAACCGTCAAACCGTCGGTTTTGAAAATCCGTATTTGTAACCGAACCACCATTTTACGGTTACAGTTCATTTTTTTAACTCTAACCGGCGGTTACAAACTATCTCGTTCGTCCAGTTACGATTTTGGTTTGCGCACATCTACCCTCGATTCTCCAAATCTAGGGACAATTTTTTTTCTCTCAAACATCATTACCTAAGCTGCCATTAATGAAAATTGGCAAAAAAAAAAAAAAACAATGAATGAAGAGAGCGTATGTTGAATCCTTCTAATGCTCATTGGACGACCCATAAGTGTATTAAGGTATCTCAAGGGTACCTTATCTCTTGCTCTTCTACTTTGGAAACAAGTCTTTTTTCAGCTACGTGCTCACTATGTCGGTACCCTATAACTAGCCCTACACATACACACACTCTCCCTCCATCTTCGGTCTTAACACCCCGAACCATCGGCCGACTACCTCCCTTTTAGCCGCAACCTCCACACGATTGCAAAAAACCCACACTGTTGCTACGGTTGTGGCCTTCCTCTCTTCGATTGAAACCGTTTCCCCATATACACCCTCTCTCGCTCGATCACTTTAATTTAAACAAACAACCATCTATATTTCTCACCCAATTCCCACCACCACTAACATCACTTGGTCCTCCATGACGGCTCCGACAAATTTCAATGGTACATTTGTTGGATTCAACGTCTCGACAACAGTCCCCCTCAAGCTCACGTCCATGAATTATGTGGCGTGGTGCTTGCAATTTCGTACGCTTCTAACCGGGTACGATCTATTTGGTTATATTGATGGCACCCTTCTGTGTCCACCACCCACCAAACCCATGGTATATCTCATCTTACCACTCCTCCTAACTCCCCCGAACACAATGGCATGTCTAAATGTCGTCATCGACATGTTGTTGATACATCCCTTACCCCAACTCCACCATACTTTCATATCTCTCACATACTGGCCCTATGCAGTTTGTGCAGCTACATACGTTATATATCGTCTTCTAAAAGTTAACATAAACATTTTTTATTCCTTCCAATGTCTCCTTATACAATCACCCAACCTCTCTAAACTTCGAGTCTTCGGTTGCCTATGCTACCCCTGGCTCGGCACATATACCTCATATAAACTTGATTTTCGATCCACACCCCTTGTCTCTATTGGATAATCCCCCACACAAAGTGCCTATCGTCTCGACCTGTCCACTCACAAAATCTACATCTCCGGACATGTTCAATTCATTGAACACGTCTTTCCATTCGCCTCCAGCACCACAAACCCAGATCCACCCATCGAACAAACTACCCGACCCACCACCACTCCCACCTCTCCCTATGCCGCCAAATGCTCTTCCGCGACCTCCTACACCGCCTGCGGCACCCCCGACTTTGAACAAATCGAGTATGGTCACTCGATCCCAGAATATGATCTTTAAACCTAATCAAAGGTATTGTCTCACATCATCAATATCTATTGAGACTGAACCCAGTTGCGTTACACAGGCTTTGAAAGATGAAAGGTCGGGGGAGGCTATGTCCTTTGAGTTTAATGAACTTCTCAGGAATAGAACTTGAGACTTAGTTCCCCCTTATGAGTTTCAAAATATTGTTGGCTCAAAGTGTGTCTTTCGCATCAAAAGTAAATCGGGCGAACCCTTAGACAAATTTAAAGCTCGTCTCGTGGCAAAAGGGTTTCATCAACGTCCAGGTGTTAATTATTCAAAAACTTTTAGTCTGATAGTCAAACCTGCAACTGTTCGGGTTATTCTCAGTTTTGTTGTTACTCGAAACTGGCAACTTCAACAGTTTGATGTCAACAATACTTTTCTCCATGGTACATTAACCGATACAGTATACATGGCTCAGCCCCTGGTTTTATTGATAAAGCATTTCCGTCCTATGTTTGTAAACTACATAAGTTCATCTATGGTTTAAAACAGACACCTCGTACTTAGTATTATGCTCTTACGAAGTTTTTGGAAGAAACTAGTTTTATTCACACAAAGTTTGATGAATCTCTATTTGTGTACAATAAATTCGGTGTTAGTGCATATTTCCTAGTGTATGTTGATGATCTAATTCTCCTAAAACACAATGTTCGCTTCCTCACTCGAGTGGCTAAGGATCTTGGTACAAAAATTTTTGTCAGAGATTTGGGACCACTATCTTATTTTTTAGGAGTTGAAGTTCTTTGGACTAACAAATCATGTTTTCTCTCTCACGAATGTATGTTGTTGATCTTCTCACCCGAAATAACATGATCACTTCCAAACCAGTTCAGACATCGCTTTCTACCTCGACTAGTCTCATTCTTGCTGATGGCACACCACCTACTAATGCCACTCTGTATCGTTAAGTACTTGGTAGTATTCAATATATTCAACTCACCAGGCCTGATATTGCATTTGTTGTTCATAAGTTGTCTCAGTTTATGCATGACCCATCCACCACTCACTTGGGGTGGGGGGTGGGGGTCAAACGCCTACTCTGCTACCAGACCTGAACCGTCTCCTTCCCTACATTGTTTCACTGATGTTGATTAGGCCGGTAACACCGATGATCGTACTTCTACCAGTGCCTATGTTGTACTTCTTGGGGCTAACCCCATTGCATCGTCCTCCAAGAAGCAAAAATCAGTAGCTCGTTCCTCAACAGAAGTCGAGTATCGTGCCAATACCTTTGTTGCCTCTAAAGTTCAATGGTTGAAGTCTTTATTTCTTGAACTATGCTACTCAATTCCAGATCTTCCAGTTATCTACTGTTACAATATTTGAGCTACATATCTTTGTCCCAATCATATTTTTCTCTCTCGAATGAAGCACATTGCAATTGATTTTCATTTTGTTTGGGCTCTGATAAAAAACATCTCAACTTCGAGTCTATCATGTTTCATTTGTGGACCAACTTGATGATGCTCTCACTAAATCTCTTTCTTGTACTCGATAACGACTACTAATGAACAAGATTTGACTCTCCTACGGTGCTCCAACTTGAGGGGACGTATTAGGAATAATATCAATTAGATATTTATTTTTCATAAACTATCCCTTTACATTTAATGAAATCATAATTTTCATAATCTCTCTATATCTATTTCTACATATATTATATTTTTGGGTGGCAACCCAATTTCTTTGAGTTCTCGACAAAGACGAGGTATCTCTAATAGTTCTACAGAGTTTGAGTATCGTACTTTGTACTACCGCAGAAGTTCATTGACTCCAAATTTATTTTTTGAGATTGAATATCCTCTTAGTGTATGCCTTCTATACGTTGTGACAATGTTGAGTCGTCCACTTATCTCTTCATCTTATCCATCACTCAAGGATGAAACACATCTTGATCTACATTTTGTTAGGAATTTGCATAATAAGGATTTTTTTTTTTATTGTAAATTATGTAAACAATATTGATCATTTTGCTAACCTTTTAACCAAGTCTCTTCCTCTTCCCCGATTCTCCTACTTGAACCTCAATTTTGCGGATGTAATAACATAACCAATTATGTTTTCCATCAAAAAGAACATTGGACCTGTCGAATTAGAACTAGCGATGAGGCGAATCTGGCGCCTATCATCCACCATGAGGGTCATCCCTATTGATGAAGGAATCTTCATACTCGAATTTGTTGACGGAGAAATCTGCGATCGCATCTACGATTGACGGACTTGGAACTTCAAAAACACGATTCTCATACTGGATCGAATGAAGGGAGACGAAAGACCAACAGATCTGAAGCCTTCGCTCATCCCCTTTTGGGCCCAGATTCACGGACTTCATATCCGAGCCATGAAGAAACACAATGTCTTCCTCATCGGATCAGCCATAGGAGAGGTACTAGATGTCGACTGCCACCAAGATGGATCCGCAAGAGGCAGATGCCTGTGGGTTCGAGTGATGGTAGATGTCAACAGACCCCTAAGTAGAGGCATTACCATCCCTATTGATGGAAGACGTATGGCAGTGATATTCAGGTATGAGCGACTGATGGATTTTTGTTTCATATGTGGATGTCTTGATCACATTGAAAAGGAATATTGGCTATCCAAACCACCCACTGGAAGCAAGGCCTACGGACCATGGATGCGTGCCGACAGACAACGGGGCCTAAAAACCTCTGAAATTCTGGCCATTTTGGACAACAACTCTGATGAAGACGAATATGATGAATCATTTAGAGAGGAATTCATGGCCCCTTATCTCAATGGAGAAACTGATGTTGATCCTGAAACATCAGAAGGGAAAAAACGCAACTGGAAAGAAGATGTAATAGGTGGAGGGGGACACAAAAAACAGTGCATGGACAATTCAGAAGCCCAAGACGAATACTCAACGGCGAAGGTTGGCAAGAACCAACCATACCGACAAAAATGAGTTGCATCTGCTGGTATGCCCGGGGTCTTTGGGGACAACGGGCATTCGACAACCTCAAACGTCTGGTGACAGACCACTCCCCCGACTTGCTCTTCATTAATGAGTCTAAAGTTAATAGTAATATTTGTATTAAATGGAAACAAGTGTTGAAGTTTGATAATTGCTTTGTTGTTGACGCCCACGGGGCTAGTGGTGGCCTACTTCTATTATGCTTTAATAAAACTAAAGTTTCCATCTTGTCTTACTCTTTGGGACACATCGATTTCATTGTATGTATTGATGGAAAAAGTTGGCATTTTACTGGATTCTATGGTAACCCAAAACAAGCACTACGTAAACATTTTTGGGAACTTCTCAAGAAACTGAGTTCACAACCCCTCCAATCCATAAGTGGATGGGTAGTAGGAGAGGATTTTAATGAGATCACTTTGAGCATTGAAAAATCAGGGGATAACACCAGACTACCTTCAGCTACAAAAGAATTCTGCAATACCATCTCTAATATATGTCTGAATGATTTGGGGTTCAATGGCACACCTTTCACTTGGATAAATAAAAGACAATGGGATGGCCTAATTCTAGAGAGGATTGACAGATTTGTTGCATGCATAGATAGGAGATCGGCCTTCTCCAATGCCGAGGTGTTTCACCCCGATTACTACAGATCCAACCATCGTCCAATTAAAATTTTGATGAATGGCCCCCCGATCCAACATCCCAATCTTGATCAGAGACGCCAAAAATTAGACTTCGTCTTCGAGAACAACTGGCTACTCGAAGAAACATTCATGGAAACCATCACTCAAGTATGGATGAAAGCCAAAACCAACCCTTCTCTCGAGGAGAAGATCAGATCAGCACAAGAAGGTATTCGACACTAGGCAAAAAATTAAGTGGGAAACATGAGCCGAAAAATAAAACACCTTCGGCATGAAATTCCAGTCCGCTACAATGCAGAATACGAGAAGGATATGTCGGAAATCGGAAATCTTGAAGCCAGATTAGACAAACTACTCATAAAAGAAGAAATCTACTGGCATCAAACATCAAGAAACAACTGGATGGCAAATGGAGATCGAAACACTAAATACTTCCATATATCACCAATTGAGAGAAAGAAAAGAAATAACATTTCGGGCCTATGGAACTAGCAGGGACAATGGTGCACAAAATAGGAAGAAATCGCTGCCACGGTTACTGAATACTACTCAGACTTGTTCACCTCAACGGGAACATGGCAAGAGGAAATAACACAAACCACTAATGCAGTGCAAACAATTGTCACACGAGAGATGAACTCGACCCTTTCCGCCAGTTTCTCTGCGAAAGAAGTTCGATAGGCATTGTTCGACATGCAGCCAACTGAGGCCCTCGACCCTGGCGAATTTAACGCATTTTCTTTAAAAAATCATGGGGGTGATTGGACCGGATATCACCAAAGATGTACTAAAAGTTCTAAATGAGGAAGCCGATCCAACCCCTTGGAACAACACGATCATCTCGTTGATCCCTAAAACTAAAAAGCCAACAACGATGAAGGAATTTCGTACAATAAGCCTCTGTAACGTGACTTACAAAATTGTGGTAAGAGCAATCACAAACATATTCCGATTAGTGTTGGGTAAGATCATAGACCCGAACCAAAGTGCCTTTATTCTGGGACGTCTCATCTCAAATAACGTACTAATTGGTTTCGAGTGCATGCATTGACTCCGAAACAATAACAGCATGGGGGGCTATGCAGCCCTAAAACTGGACATGAGCAACACCTACGACCGAGTCAATCATGACAAAGCTAGGATTCGATGCTTGCTGGACATCGCTGATCATGCGATGTGTCCACTTGGTCTCATACTCCTTCAAAATTAACGGCGAGGTATATGGAAAAGTGGGCACGACTAGGGGAATCAGACAAGGTGACCCCTTATCTCCATACTTATTTGTTCTCTGCTCTCAAGGGTTGTCCTCTCTCATTACTAAAACAGCCTCAGAGGGACGCATCCATGGGGTGTCGATTACTAGAGGGGCTCCCATGATATCACACTTGTTCTTTGCAGACGATAGTCTGATCTTCTTTCGAGCTGGAAATGGAGATTGTACCCACATCAAAGCCTGCCTTAACCAGTATGAAAAGGCCTCAGGACAACTAGTAAACTTCGACAAGTTCGCAATTACCTTTAACACAAAAACAAGTGCTTAAAATATTGAAGGTGTGAAAACCTATCTGGGAATAAGTGTGTGCCAAGGACATGAGGTCTACCTGGGCCTAACTACATTCACACTTAGAGGCAAGCAGATGCAATTTAGTTACATTCAAGATAGAGTGGCCAAAAAACTCGAAGATTGGAAAATACGACAATTCTTGGAGGGGGAGAGAAGTACTCATCAAAGAAGTAATCCAATCCATACCCACATATCCCATGCAATGCTTCAGAATTCCGACGTCCTTATTTGATGAGATGGAATGTATGAGTGCCCAGTTTTGGTGGGGAGCAAATGGAGACACAACTAAAATACACTGGAAAAAATGGGCAGTCCTATGTAGCGCGAAACAGGAGGGTGGCATGGGCTTCAAACAACTTACCACCTTCAACCAACCCCTCCTAGCCAAACAAATGTGGAGACTTATCGCGTATTCGGATTCACTAGTATCCTGTGTATTCAATGCACGTTACTGTAAATTCTCGGATGTAATGGAGAGCTCAGTGGGGAACAACCCTTCATACATATGGCGCTCGCTCTGCTGGAGTAAACCCCTATTGCAAAATGGGTTGATCTGGAAAATCGGAGATGGGAGGCCTATTAACATAAGATGGGACACTTAGATCCCATCCCTAGTGGAAGGCAGAATTACATCGAGAGTTTCATTCGAAGAAAACGATAAAGTAGCAACCTTCATCTCCCCTCAAGGAATCTGGGACACTCAAAAATTGAAAAATAACTTCCTGGGCTTCGAAGTGGAAGCGATCAAATGCACTCCAATCGAGAAGAGGAGGAAGTCGGATACAAAGTATTGGAGATTGGGAAAAAATGCAATTATACAGTCAAATATGGTTATCACCAGATGATAACACCACCGGCCAAGACATTAGAATCGGCTGGAACTTCAAATCTAAGGGCAGCATCTCAACGCTGGAAAACCATATAGGATCTTCCTCTCCCCACTAAGGTCAGGATCTTTATATGGAAAATTGCCTGGAACATTGTACGTACAAACTGAGGCGAACCTACATAAACATCATGTTCCCATAAATCCGAAATGCTTCCTCGTGGCTTCCCATACGCAGACGAAGCACATGCGCTGGTCTTTTGTCCAACTGCCAAAAAGGTGTGGAAAGAATACGGACAATAGAGCATGCTTAAGCGCGCCAAGGGATGTAAGTTGGACACAATATTGTGGAATGTACAGGGTGAAATAGATGCGCACCAATTCTCCACAATTTGCATGAGACTTTGGGCATTATGGAAAGAAAGGTGCTCCTTAAAGCACAAACCAAATCAAGACCAGAACCGTAGCAGACCCAATGCAACACTCTCAACAGCGTGGGTAGAAACAGTGATGAAGGACTACGAGGAGGCGCAAAACCTACTCAGACGCACATCACATACATCTGCAGTGCAAACACAAAATCCAAACTGCTGCAATATGAATGACAACAAGTTGATTGTTGATGCTTGTTTCAACGACGATAAAAGATTATACATCATATATGCTATGGAGTGATTGACCCACAAGGAAGAGTCATAGCAGTAGGGGGTCAACAAATAGAACCACCTGGAACGGTACTCGGGGCTGAGGTTCGAGCGGTAATATTGGGAACACAAGCCCTCCTCCGCCTGAATATAGGGAGAACCAACATATACACCGACTCGCTAGACACAGTAGCCGCAAGCAGAAACTACAATGACATATTTTTTGGGCCAGAAGAGGAAGACGTAGAAGAGCTACGACTGATAAAAACAAACAAAAATATTGTCGGCATCCACCACCTTCCCAGGGCAAAGACAGTATTGGCACACCGGATAGCAAAAATTGCAAGTAACTCTCCACATCCTCACGCTTGGATTGGAGCAGAAGTACCTTCTTGGGTTAAAGAATTGGCTCACGAGTGAATCTGATTATGTAATTTTGAGCTTCTTTCTTGTAAAAAAAAAAAAAACACAACAAATTATATAGTCTGCAAAAATCATAATCGTAATAAATTGTACTATCTTCTCAACTTATAAATGATAATCATAATGAATTGTTAAAAAAGATAAATAAGATTTTTTTCAATACAACACCTTTTCACCTATAAATGAATTCCAATCCAACTTTATGTAATTAATTAATCTACCAAAACTTATAACGTACATTTGTAAAAAGGGGAATGCCTTTGTCGCGTAGCTATCTACTTATCATGAAAAACACAAACAAATTTTCCCCACAATTATTTCTAAAATACTCGTTGCTTTTAAGTACAAGGGTGTCACCAAACCTTTGGGAGGTTTCACATCTTGAATATTTTGTTTATCAATTGTGTTTTATTTTCGTGTATAAGTTACTATGTTAGTGATATTATGCTGCATAAAGGGAAAATATTAATTTTGATCACCCAATTTTACCTCTTTTCATATTTGATCACCCACATTTAGTCACTATTAAAATTGGTCACCCACTTATTATATTCTATCAAAATTGATCATTCCGTTAGTCAATCTGTCATTGACTAACGGAGAAAGAATTTTGAGCTCAAAATTTTCAAAATGTTAAAAACTTCTGATGTATCTTCTAGAACTAATGAAACAAACGCAGTAGCAAAAATGAAACATGTGGAACCGGAGCGTGAAAAAATACCCATGGAATCTTAGTCAATCACAAAAATTATACAGTAGATTATTTCTTATTTCAATTTAAGTTTTAAGTTTTTTTATGACAAAATTATTTTATTATATTTATCTTATAGGTCAAAAGGAATTCTCATGCATCTTTTAGAAGGAATTTTCATTATATTTATCCTTAATCAAAAAGAATTTTTATGCATCTTCTGGAACGTGATTCAATCAACTTGCTGGGGTAGGCAAAAAATTTCAGTAAATTTTTAATAATTATTAATTCATTTGTTGTTGGTTTACTTTCTAGAACGTGATTCAATCAACTTGGCTGTCTAAAAATTTCAGTAAGTTTTTAATAATTATTTAACTCAATTATGTATTCATTTGTTGTTGGTTTACTTTTTATTTTACATATTTTACAGGAAATGAGAAACTCAAGAGATAGAATGAAACTTTATACTCTGTTTTTTTTTTTGGAACAATTGTACTCTGTTTTTTTTTTTTTTTTGAACAATTGTACTTTGTTTTTCAATTCTTGGTTTAATATTGAATTTGTATAATAAGTGAAAATAACGGAATGATCAATTTTGATAGAATATAATAAGTGAGTGACCGATTTTGATAGTGACTAAATGTGGGTGACCAAATATGAAAAGAGGTAAAATTGGATGACCAAAATTGATATTTTCCCGGCATAAATTATGAAAGTTCACTCAAGGTTTGTCCAAATAATTGCGAAAAGCAAAGTCACAAAACAATCAATCAATACAAATATGAGAAAATATATAAGTGAATTAATTTTGTATTTAATTTATGAAATCAAACCCACCATCCACTAGTGGGGATCCAATTGAAGTCAAATTAAAAAAAGTTTAAAATGAAACCGTTAAAAATTATTTACATCTTAAAATTTTTGAACTTGAGATATAAGGAACATGCAGACCAACTCCTGATATAATTTTGTATTAAAATTTTATTTTAAAATTTAAAGTACATAAAAATAGCATAACATGAATCTAAAGAATTGGTTTAGTGGTGTAGGTTTGAGACTTAGGGGTGTGCTCCTCTATAGGTTTTAGGTTTGTAAGTCGTAACCTCTAAGGTGTAAATAATTTATGTTCATACAAAACGTAAAATTTTAACTTTAAAACAAAGACTCTACAAATGAACGATGAAATTGTTCTCTCGAATTAGTCTGTTCGTGGACAAGGAAGCATAAGAAAAGACATAGCATGATGAGTGGTTACGGACGTGAGTAAATAGATGCTGCGGAGTATTATGTTTTTGCTTGAAGTTTGACCTTGTTGACATGATTAAGTATATAATCATAGATGCATAAAGTGGTGGGGCTTATCTTGCACAAGTGAAAAGACTTTTGTCTCTCAAAAAAACATCAATTAGCCTTTGAGAGAATTAAGCTTTTAATTGATATCATCATCAATAAAAAAAATTGAATATTAAGGAATAATGGGGACGAATAATTAATTGTAGAGAAAAGGAGTTTTATTTTATTTATTCGTTCCCAATAATGGGTTGTCTTTTTGCCAATCTTTGTTTTTGTTTTAGGGTGTCTTTTTGCTTCAACGAAAAAGGTGACTTTTAATCATGTATATACATTATTAGTGTGGCAGCGAAAAGTGTACAATGCTTTATTGTCCATCTCTTCTTTATATATTCTACTACAACTTTATCCATTAATTAGCTACACACTCTATTTATACTCAAATTATCACTATTTATTTAATAAGAATGATAACATACCGAGTACTAATAATCAATCCATATGACGAAGTTGGATAGCTCAAGTGGTTAGAGCACCACTACTTAGGCTTTAGATCCTGAGTTCGAGTTATGGAGAGGAGAAAATGGATGGATATTTAATTTAATTTAAAAAAAAATAAAAATAATCAACCCATATGTTTGATAAGGTAGGTAGGGTGTTGAAAATTGATAATTTAACAGAGACCATCCAAAATGAGGTAATTTAACGAGGGAGAAAAAGTCGTTACTCGTTAGGTATTGTCACACATGTTACTCGTGCAATCAGCATCATAACCTATTAAAAAAGTAAACAAGGGGGTTATTTCTGTAAAATTAATTGAAATAGAGGTGGCATCATAACCTATTAAAAAAGTAAACAAAGGGGGTTATTTCGGTAAAATTAATTGAAATAGGGGTGTGGAGTTGGGGATCACTAGGAATCTGAGGGCATTAATCGACGGAGAGAGACATGAGATTCGTTTTAGAGACATTTAAAGCAAAATATTAGGGGGAATTTTTTATTTTTTTTTGCAGCATCTCAAAGGGCACAACAATAAATGTGAAAAAATTGTGGTATTTGTTGTTATTTTTCACAATAAATATAATTCACAATAAATATAAGATGCTATGCAAAAATATTCATTTTGAAGGTGTCAATGATAAAGAAGAGGGGTCGGCGTGCAGAGCTAAAAAAAAATAGATAGACGTGATTGGTAGAATTAATCTAAAAAGTAGGACTGAAAAGTCACAATATACCTGTTCTTTTTAAAAGTAAAAGGTGAACGATTTTCTCGAGGAAAGATAAAATCGAATGAAATCAATAAAATGGTCCTAACTTTCACCTCCTCCTCCTTTTTTTTTTTTTTTTAATTTTTCGGGAAAATATCAATTTTGGTCACTCACTTTTACCTCTTTTCATATTTGGTCACTCACATTTAGTCACTATCAAAATTGGTCACTCACTTATTATATTCTATCAAAATTGATCATTTCGTTAGTCAATCTATCATTGACTAACGGAGAAAAAGTTTTCAGCTCAAAATTTTCAAAACTTTAAAAACTCTGATGCATCTAATTTAAAAACTCTGATGCATCTTCTATAAACTAATGAAACAAATGTAGTAGCAAGAATGAAACATTGGAACCTACGGGAGCGTGAAAAAATACCCAGTGAAGAATCTTAGTGAATCACAAAAATTATACATTATTTCTTATTTTAATTTAAGTTTTAAGTTTTTTATGACAAAATTATTTTATTATATTTATCTTATAGATCAGAAGGAATTCTCATTATATTTATCCGAAATTCTCATGCATCTTTTTTTAGAAGGAATTTTCATTATATTTATCCTTGATCAGAAAGAATTCTCATGAATCTTCTGGAACTTGAGACTTGTTGGGTAGTCAAAAAAATTCAATAAATTTTTAATAATTATTTAACTCAATTATGAATTCATTTGTTGTTGGTTTAACGTAATTCTGGTGGTCAAAAAATTTCAATAAGTTTTTAATAATTATTTAACTCAATTATGAATTCATTTATTGTTGGTTTACTTTTTATTTTACAGGAAATTAGAAACTCAAGAGATAGAATGAAACTTTGTACTCTGGTTTTTTTTTGAACAATTGTATTCTGTTTTTCAATTCAAGATTTCGTTCTAAATATTTTTCTATTAAGATCATTATTGCAGATTTCTTGAAATGTTAGTCAAACAATTGGACATTTGAAATTAATTGAAATACGTAAATTTCTAACTCCTGAGTTTCTCATTTCCTAATTATCTATAAAATAAAAAGTAAATCACTAAAGATGCATCAAAATTTCTTGCTTATGTAAGATGCATGAGAATTTTTTAATCTAGGTTTTGAGAAATTTCACGGCTCAAAACTCTTTCTCAGTTAGTCAATGACAGATTAACTAACGGAATGATCAATTTTGATAAAAAAATAATAAGTGAGTGACCAATTTTGATAGTGACTAAATGTGGGTGATCAAATATGAAAAGAGGTAAAACTGGGTGACCAAAATTGATATTTTTCCTAATTTTTCCAAAACAAAAAAAGAAAAATGCATTTTAAAATTGAATAATTTACGTTTCATATTTTTAATTAATTTATGTCCTAAAAAAAGATAAATTGTCTCATAAATTTATAAATTATTTAAAATACATCCATTCTATTTATTTAAAAAAAATTACTCCCCCTATCTCAAAAAGATAGTCCACTCTCATTTTTCACATAAACCAATGCAAACATTTTTTACATATAAAATTTATTCTTATATTTTTGTTATACCTCTATTTAATGTAATTGAAATTTGTTCCAACAATTATTAAATAAGGGCATTTTAGACAAAAATATTGAAATAAAAGGAAAGTGGACTATAATTTGAGACAAACCAAAAAAGGAATAGTGGACTATCTTTTTGAGACGGAGGGAGTATATTGACTTGTAAAAATTTTTTTTACTCACACGATCATTGTTTTTTCATGCTATGCAAGTCGAGTTTGACCAAATTACAATTTTTGTTGATTTTTCATAATTTTTATGTGCACATGATAAAAATGTGAGTGAAATGGGGCCGTTTTAGTGTCTCCGACAAAAAATGGACGTAAATTAACAAATTTTATCAAATTATGGAACATAAATTATAGTATTTTTTAAGACTTTTTTCAAAAATGGTGAAAAATACGTAGATAATTTTTCTCAACTTTTAGTGTTCTACATCATGTTTAATTATTTGAATTATTACTGATAGGTAAAATCTTAAAAACTCGTTAAGACTAATAATTAATAAAGACGTCATTTGTTAGAATTTAACACACAATTGAACATGAAAAATATTAATAAGGCTAGTTTTTTTTTCCCTATTTTAAGTTGGGCAATTCTTACGGTAGTCACTTTGTCGAATCGCGCCACTTGGCGTCGTAAACATCGTAACGATCTGCTACCTGTTATACAGATTTAAGTTATTTATATCATTTTTAAATTATAATTTATTATTTACTATATTACCCTTCTTTTAATTAAATTATTTTTAAAATATATACATATATATTAGGTAAAATTACTGGTCTGACCTTTTGTAATACAATTATTCTTATTTTAAAAATTAATGAAATCAATGCAAATAAAAATTAAAAATAGATTTGTTAAATTAGTAATTAGGTTTTTTTTGCTTCTCCAATTCAGTCTCACACCATTCTTAAGAGTTTTCACATATTAGTGCGATCCTTCTTGGGCATTCGTTATTATCAAGCAGGTTTGAAGCAGTTGGTTTGAATTGAAGCAAGAATGAATCTTTCTCATTGATTCTACTTGGGAAAAAAACAGAATAAGACAATTCGCTCTAAGACTTTAAGATTCAAGCCAAATTTATTTAGTAAAACAATTAAGGACAAAATGAAACCTATATAGTCAGTCGATTATGCCCCTGTTTTCGAATTAATTAAGAATTTCAAATTCAATTAATTATGTTAATCTAAATTTAGGAAAGTCAACATTTGAATTTTAAATTAAGCTGGGAGATATTTCTCCTAGAATCTCGTGTTGATTTTAATTCAAAGGAACATTCCTAAAATATTTCTCAAAACTTCATTTTGTACATATTCGATTACTGTGCTCATCTCCATATAAGTTTTTGAAGATTTCAAGCGTTGCACAATCGAAATCGTTCTCGGTAAATTTGAATTAGCTCTATGAATTTTGTAACCATCACTCCACTAAAAAATTTATTTTTTAAGCAATGCTAAGATTTTTTCTTTCTTTTTAAACTTAAACGTGCAATTAATTACACTTAATTTTTTTAAGTAGTTTTCCTTATTCAATGTTCCAAAGCTCAAAATTTAAACAATTATACTTAATTTCAGATTTGAATCATTTAATTTGATTAATGTAAAATATGAAAAGTCAAATGAATTAAATTTTAAAAAGGTAAGAGATTATCCCTAGATTATAGCTGAAGGAAAATGATTGAAGGTATGTTTGTTTCGTCTTTTCATCTACTCGTTTGGTTAATAAGAAATCGTTGATTTTTTAAGCTGTGTATTTGTGCATTGCATATTTGTATGATATTTTTGATAGTTTGATGCATATACATAATATGTGCATTGCATATTTATAGGGGATGCATATATCAAATATGTGCATTGCATAATAATAATATAAGACTGTATCATAAGTTCTATATGCATATTTTATTATATGCAACCGATAAGTGCATATAATTTCAAATATACATGCATTTTTTTATATATGCAACCGATAATTGAATATACTTCCCAAATTACTTGTATCTACAATTGACCCTACTCTAGTAAATTAGGTGCACTTGTTTCCAAGCTCCCCAAATTTAAAAAATTCATGTTCTTGGTGTCTTACTCCCCTGTATAAGATATTTCAAGAAATAGATTTAAAGCTCGAAAGGCTCATATAAATTAGACGAAAAGACGTTTTACAATTATCATGACTCCAAACATTACAATATACAAAATCAATTTCTACAAAGCAACTAATAAAATGAATCTAAGATTATTGCAATTTCTGCTTAATTAACTACTACTGTATATGATATGTTCATCTAAGGAGCAAACTTCAATTTTGCAGATACTTACTACTCCATTTTCTAACTTGACATGCTTCATTACATCCAAATCCAAAGCAGGGGCAAACACTGTACCCTCCATTTTTTTTCCTCAGCTGCATAGATTCAATAACACTGCCTTAGAAAACACAGGATATTTACCCGATCCATTATCAATAATTCATTCAAAATCCAACTCCATATTAACAATTCAGAAGGTTAATTAATTCACCTACCCTTTGTCATTTCTTCTGTACTCAAATTCTTGAGAGGCTATGAGTTTTGGCTTTGTATTACTCATTTCATTCGGGGTAATTCTCATACCCCTGTTAGTGAATAAAATTTTACTTACCAAAAAAAAAATGCAGAAGTTATTTCCCTCGAATCACTTATCTAGATCCAATTAATCAAATATCCAACATTCTCCCCTCAATAAAATCATCAAAATTGAAATCAAAATCTCCATAAAACATGTCAAAGTTCACGAATTCATACCTGCTTTTTTAGTTATATCAAAGTTCACGAATTCACACCTGCTTTTGTCATTCCGACTCCACTGCAAACCAAAATATATACTCCCAAATCAATTTATCAACTAAAGCAATCTAAAATCATGAGAATCCAACTTTAAATCAACTTTAAATCAAATTTACAAAACCTGTAAACCCGGTAGTATCTTCGTCTACGACCTTGCCCCAATTCTCAACAAAGATATCCTTGACAACTGTCGCGAATTAGACCCGTGGAAATCCCAATACAACGCCGTTTCCAACGCCGGATTCGGTCCCCTCGCCACCGGCCTCAACGACGTCATTCCGAAAAACCTCTCCCCTTCGTGGTAGGGTGCCGCCGACGGAGAGCCTCCGTCTTGTGTCGTCGTTCTTCAAGGACGGAGGAGTGGTATGGTGCCGCCGTTCTTTAGATTGAAGAAATTCCATTCGCCAAGAAATTTTTGTTATAATTTTGGTATGTTTGACTGCAGGTGAGAAGACACTATGCTATTGGAATTGAATTTAATTCAAATTAGATTGAATTCAAATATGGAATGTAAACCGAAATTGGGGGATATTCTTGAAGAAGGCAGACAATTCAAATTATATCAAAATAAGGGCAAAAGGGGGATTTTATAGGCTATTTTGGTCTTAATTGTTTTACTAGAAATTTTTGTCCTACTTTGTTTAAATCACTTATGGATTGTCCTACTTTGTTAATAAACTCATTCTACTTCTCCACTCTACAATCGAACTCGCTCACTCCAAGAACAAGAAGGGGATTTTCTTCGAGGGTCGCTCAATTAAATCCGTCTTATCCTTGATTCAAGGCAGGCGGCGGTGGCGGGCAGGCGCGGAGGCGGATGATAGCAGAAGGCAAGAAAAAAACAATTGAAAACGCATGCTAGGTTTCTAATGATTTTAATTCCTTTAAGTTATAATTTGATTTGTTTTTTATTAATTAATTAATTGATTTGATTTATTCTTTTGTTATTAATAACATAAGGGTAAATATGTAATTTACATATTTTAATTACATTAATAAAAATATAATAAATTATTTTATTGTATAAGGATAAAAATGTAATTTTACAATAATATATTTTAATTAATTTAATTTAATAGAAAATACAAATTTATGACACATTACGACACATTACGATAATACATAACGTAAAATTTACAAAAGGTAACAGGTCATCAAATTTAAATCTTTAGATTAGATTTTTAATGGTTTAGAAAATAACTGACTAAGGTAGTCATTACGACACGTTACGACACTCTGACTACATGTAGAAGATCCCTTTTAAGTTAATTTAATCTTTGCTCTGTGTATTATTTTATTTATCTTATTAATTACAAGTGATTAACAATCAAGATAGATAGAGTGGTTTAGAAAGGAAATGTTCGTGACTAAGGTGGGGATGTCAATGTTCTTGACTATTTTTTTTAGATGATGTCTATGTAAATTTATGTAATTTTTCTTTTGATATTTTTTCATCTCTATTTTTTAATAATTAAAGCAAGTAATTTTTCATTCTTTTTTATTTTTCTTCATTTTCTCTTCCTTTTTTATAATAATGAAGGATAAATTTATAAAAAAATATATTCAATTATTTACAAAATAATAAAAACAACACACATTATAAGATGGGGAATAATAATTGCACTACTAATATTTTAATAATACATTTAAAAATTGTTTTATAATTATTAAAAATATATATAAAGAATTGTAATTATTTTTTCTTTTATTTTTAATTAAATAATATTTTTTAAAAATTCATACATTACTATATATAGTGTAAAAAAATGAAAATTGGAGGGGACAGTGCCCCGCTGGAACCCCTCCCCTCCATCCCTATTAGAGCATCTCCTATGCTAGGTAGAAAATTTTGGGTATGAATTTGCCATGTTTGCGCCACATGTGTGCCACCTCAAAAGTTTTATACCCCTACCTCAAAACACTCCTTCCTCTTCCAATCATTCCTACCTCAAAAGTAACTATTCATGGGTCCCACTATCAAATCATATATATTTATTATCTTTAACTATTAACTATTTTTGTTATGAATTATTTATTTATTCAATTAAATATTAATTATAAAATTATAATATACAAATAAAATAATAAAAAAAAATCTTGGTGTAACATAATATTTAAAAAAATGATTGTTAAAATTTCATTTAAAGTGTAAACCATACAATTAAGGAGCACAATAGAAGTTATGTGCCTCAAGAAAATACATTCATTTTTGTATATTAGTACGTTGTGCAGTGACATCCTCGTTTCCACTCATATCTGGATTAGAAGAGCAGTTTTCTCCAAACTCATTGGTCTTCACCATCTCCACTCTCCCTTTTTCTCCTTTTTTATCTCTATCTGGGTAGTCACATTCCTTCCCCAAACCTCTTTCTCTGCCACCTCAGCATCCTCACAGTGCAAGATTTTTTATTTTCTTGGTAGATGTAGTGCTCCACGTGGATCTCTACCTCCCATTGTGGATGCCCTTAGGGGTGGAAATAGGCCGAGCCACTGAACCGGTGTTTTAGATTGTGATATTTTTATGACAATTAAGACAGAGACAATAATAAATTAAAAATTGATAATGAATGAAAAGTTATGTGTTGGGGGTGGAAAAGGTAAAAGTAGGCGTAAAAGGCAAGTGAGAGCGTGCGTTGCGAAAAGGAGATTATGATTATAATTATGCATTTTCTTTTATGAATTAAATTGCAAGTCTCGTATCATAATTAATTACACTCACATTTATGATAACATTTTCCTTAATTGTGTTGCCATACTAAATTTAGCAGCATAAACGATTTCAGACAAGTACACATTGAGTAAGTAAGTAATGCTAATTTTTTTTAACAATAATATTATTTTATACAAATAATAATATATATACTTAAAGATCTACAATTATGCAAAATACGTACTCTTTAAATTAATAAAAAAAAAAAAACAGTGCATGATTTGTTGATATATTTTGACCGATTGAGATATTAGAAATGAAAAATATAAATACATTTTTTCCCTTAAATTGTACTCACTGCAAAAAATATTGCTTTTAAAGACACGTAAAAATGTTATAATAAAATTACATTTAGGAGTTAAGGTTATGACATTATCAATATGCTACAACTTATTTAGTATTGTAAAAATACGCGAATATATATGTATATAAAATCAAATTCAGCACATTTTTTTAAAGTACGTAAAAAATGAAATTTATATATTTCAATGTGATTATAGATTTTTTAATAGGAGAAAACGAAAAAAAAAAATTATTGATTTGCACTTGTTCAGGAATGACACTTATTTTTTTAGGGAATCAATTTAAATTAATTTTATTTATTCTTAAAATTTTAATTTATGAAAAAAAAAATCATCTAAGTAAAAAAAATAACATTTTTTTCCAGCCAAAATATAAAATGAAAAAAAACTTATTTTTTTTTTTTTTTTTTTTTATCGGTAAAAAGTGTTTTTATTCATAGTGGGTACAAGAGATGCCCGAAAATCAGTGTACAAGTGTTTTCAACTAGGCGAAAAGTAGAGCTTTATGCTACATGTGATCTCAACTCATGCACTTAAGTGGGTCTGTCACCCAGGTTTTGAAAGAGGAGGCAATTTGAGTAGGATACTTGATTGTGCACCAACTCCAAAGTCTTGCCTTTAACTCCTCCTTAGTCTTTGTGATCGAGAAAGTCTCATTCCTAAAGAGGACTGCATTTCTTCCTTTCCATATGAGCCACACCACGCACATCCATATACATGTGGCAATCTTCTTTCCGTTTCTTCCCCTGATGAGGCCTCCAAAACTTCGGAAATGATATAGCAGGTCTGACGGTGGTGCCGATGGTAAGTTGAGCCAATTCAGACATTCCATCCACACTTGGTATGCTTGAGGACATTCCAGGAAGATGTGTTTCTCAGATTCATCGCTTTCACCGCATAGTACACACCTTAGGTCGTCATTCTGGTTCAGGATGTTTCTTCTTCTTAGGTTGGACCGAGTTGGTAGCCTACCCCATAGGAGTCTCCACGCGTGGGCCTTAACTTTTGATGGGGCGAAATTCTTCCAAATGCTTTTGAAGCCTTGTGTCTGCTCGTCGTTCAGTTGAGTATCATGACCTTGGTTGAACAGGGTCGCATATGTCTCCTTTGTAGAGAACTTCCCTGTGTTTGATGCACTCCATTTCCACGAGTCTTCAAGTCCTTCCTTTGGTTGAGACCTGTCCATCACAGATATCAGATCGTTAAGCAATCCTAGTTCCCTATCAAACAGTGTCCTTCTCCACCTCCATATCCATCTCCAGTTTTCCCCCTCCCATACCCCCACATCCCCCACTTTTTTCTCTTTATCTATGCTAATCTGGTACAATCTTCTAAACCTATCCTTGAAAATTCCTTCCCCCGACCAATTTTCCTCCCAAAAAGAAGAATTTCTCCCATCCCCTAGTTTCTTTGAGAGGTAGCCCTGGAACCAACCCCCTTCTCCCCCACCTACCTCCTTTAGAACGTCCTTCCACCATAAAGAAACCCTCCCTACCCGCCCTATTGGGAATAGACTATACCCGTTCTCCCCTGGAGCCTCATACCTAGACCTAATTACCCTTGCCCACAAACTGTTTTTTTCATTTAGATATCTCCATCCCCATTTCCCTAGTAGAGTTTTATTAAAAAATTCAATATCTCTAACTCCTAGACCTCCTAGTTGTTTCGAATTGCAGACTTTTTTCCATTCAATCCATGCCACTCTCTTCCCGTTTGACCCAACCCCCCAAAGGAAGTTGCGTTGTAATCTCACAATCTCACTCATGGTTTTTTTTGGTATGTGGTAAAAAGACAGATAGTATGTTGGAAGAGAAGAGATAACCGAGTTTAACAACGTGATCCTGCCGCCCATCGAGATCTTCTTATCGTCCCATCTTGCTAGCCTGTTTTTTATTCTGTCCACAATCGAGGCCCATTCCGCCGCTTTCCTGTGGTTAAAAAATTAATATTAATATTAAATTTGAATTTGATTTTTTTTTAATTCTAACACAATAGTGTGGCATTATAGTTAATATTAACACAACTCTTTTTTTTATTAGTGTGTAAATAACATATTTATTACCGCACTTAAAAATATAATGTATTTAAAAGGTACTTAGAAACACATCTATTTTAAGTGTGTTAAAATGGGTGTGATAATAGACAATGTTTATTATCGGGTGTGGTAATTGGTATATATTCACACATTTATTATTCAATGTCGTTATAAAAACACATATTAACACACTAAAAATTTTAATGTGATTACATAATACTTTTTATAACATTTATTTTATAGTGTGATAAAAAGCGTGTGTGACAAAAGACTTTTTTTTTTCTTGTAGTTGTCCAAGTTTAGCAATTGCCTAACAAAGCTACAAGTAGATATATAAATCAATCGTAATGTACCTAGCTAGCTAGTCTATATCATAGGCTGAAACAATCAATTTTGAGGCCATGTTTGATAGCTTAGATTAAACCTGGATTAACTATATATCATTTTTATTGGTTGTTTGATAACTTAGATTAAGGGTAGATAATGCTTTAAAATTTATAAAGTTTAGTTATCATCCTAATCTTAGATAATCCGTCTATGCTATCAAACATGCCCTGAAAGGTTAAGAAAGTTGATGAGTGTCGTATATACCAATTATTTGTAGTAATTTTTAAATAAACGTAGTTTTATACAGTTGAGATTTGTGGAATTTCATAACGAGAAGAAATTGGATAGAGTGCATATTAGAGAATTTAGATTGGAATTACATGATCAAATTGAATTATCACCCCTCTTATATATAAGAGAGGGATTTACAAAAGAGGAGTTACAACTAACAAATGAGTTACAACTAACTACTCTAACTAATAATCTTACTTAACTTGTTTTTATTCTTCACACCCTCCCACAAGATGAGCATGGATGGTAATCAAGCACATCTTGAACTTGTTGTTAAAAAAAACTCCAAATCATTACGAGTAGCACGATGTGAGTGCAATGATATCAGCAATGAAGAGGTGACCTTCGAGAATAGAATCTCACACCAAATTGAACATTTGAACATTGATGTAGAGAGTAGACAAAAGATGCAACCCATGCATCTAATCAATGGTGAAATTTTCACCAATATTTCAAAAAAAAAAAAAAAGTAGAATCGTGATATACACGAAGAGAAAAGACTAGATTGAGTATAGAACTCTAAAGAATTCGATTTCGAATCAACATGAAATCGAATATAAAACTCACGAGCATAAAACTCGCAAAGAAATGAGTATAAAACTCAAGAAACTAAAAAAAAATGAGTATAGAACTCCAAGAATTCGAATCAAGAGAAAATCGAATCCAAAAAAAATCACGAGCATAAAACCCGTAAAGAAGAAATCTCGAAAAGAGAAAAAATTGGATATAAATCCAAATCCATCAAAGATTTGGCAGAAATGAGTATAAAACTCAATAATGAGTATAGAACTCAAAAGATTCATTCAAACTGAATTGCGGAAACGTACCTAGATCGACGAACATATTTAATCGATCATAAATTAATCGATACACAACTCTGCGAGAAGAAATTGGATAGAGTGCATATTGAGAGAATTTAGATTGAAATTACATGATCAAATTGAATTATCACCCCTCTTATATATAAGAGAGGGATTTACAAAAGAGGAGTTACAACTAACAAATGAGTTACAACTAACTACTCTAACTAATAATCTTGCTTAACTTGTTTTTATTCTTCACAAGATAAAAAAAAAAAAAAAGGTTAAATCTTGAATCACCTCTTTACCTGTTTTCTTTAGATTGTGTCTTTCATTAAACCTGTTTTCACTTTGTCAAATTGTCATTAGTCCCGAGTTGCACGTCCACATTTTTTAGTTCAGCTTTTTTTTTTTTAGTTCAACTTTTATAACAGTAACATACAATATAATTTATATTTGTATTATTAATTTAAATATAACAATTTCACATCAATCTTACTTTATTTATTTATTTATTCTTAAAATTTGTGTAAAAAAATATGAGTACACTTTTCGTAGACAAAGAAGGAATAATATTACCTCATATGATATTTTTTTTGATATTCTCTCTATATTTTACTGATATTAGACATGATATTAATATTGCATATCAATATTCTATAATATTTGTATCGATATCAATAACTGTAAAAGTTAGATATATCGAAAATACTCCGTCCGTCTATAACTTTTTTATTTTATCATTTTGATTGATCCGTCTATAAACTTTCTATATTATTTTTAATAAATATTTTTTAATTTTTAATTTTTACTTTAATTTATATATATAGTATTATTTTTATCCCTCAATCACATCATTTGTAATAATTTTTTATTTAATTTAATAGTGAAAAATTTATAAATGAACTGAGTGATAATATTAGAGATATTTGGGGGCCAGGTGGTTGTAGCTTAACAGCGTGTATGAAAAAATGAGTAGTAGTAGCTTATTGGAAAGTTACACCTGATATGGGGCGCTGGAGTTGTCATTTCATAAGCACTTATTTGAAGTCTACGGAAATAAAGAAAAGCTAATTTAGTTTGAAAAGGTATTCCCTTTTTCAGCTGTGTTGCGTGAGAAAAGCTGCAAATTTTGGTTTAAAGCCAACATAAGTGATTATTTCTTCAATGTCCCTCCCACACACACCCTGGAAACATGCAATCTTTGTAAAGCTTTTTATAGATCTTTTTGGTACTCCAGTTTAGTTGGGAGGGGATGGTTCATTTTAGAATAAATATTTTTTTAAAATTGTACAGTACTCCATATTATATATTTTGAATTTTCTTTGTAAGATATCTATATATATTTATAAAATTTCACTCCATGTTATTTTTATTTGAATTAAAGATGGAATACTTGTGATTTTCATTGTCCCTCTCTCCTTTAAGCACATATTGAGGATAAAAAAATATAACAAAAATTTATATGAAATATTTCATACATGATCAAATCCGAGTCAACGCCAGTCGATACAGATAAAAAAATATAAAAAAAAATTATATAAAATATTTCATACATAATTTGAGGTTAATAAAAATTAGATCAAATCCGAGTCAACGCCAGTCAACACAGATTAAACTTAATTAAAATATATTTTTTCGATTTCAAGTACTTATTTTACTAGCTATATTATTACATGATCAAATATTGTCCCTACAAGATAAAAAATGTACTGGTACAAGTCAAAAAAATATTCTGAACACTTAAATTTTTGGGCAAATTCTCCAGAATATTTTTTGACATGTATTAGTACAATTTTGATCTTGTGGTGATAATACTTTGATCTAGTAATAACAATATACTCCGTATATATTAACAATATATTGGTATATATGTAGTAAACCACCAGTTTGCGATCCACGAAATTTTTGAGCAATTCGGATCCAAACTGAAAGTGTGTGTGCGTGCGAAATCAGAGATGTTGTCTGTCGTGTTGGCACTGTCCAGACAACACTATGCAGCGGAAATTAAAATGCACGTACTGAAAATAGAAGTATTCAAAATTTGCATAGATTATAAAATAATCTATGTTGTTCACTATATTAAAAATAAGTGAAACGAGTACAACCTCTTTGAGGTGTATAACAACACTACGAAAGTGTATAACGATTTACTAAGTCCTATGAAACTATCTCCCTCATAGATCTAATCACACAACCTAGTAAATAAGACTATGTTCTAACACACTACTATTCGGGTTTATAATAATGTGAAGAACTACAAGATGAAACAAAGATATTCCTAACTAGAAGCGTATATAGCGTTCAATAGTGTAGTAGTCGAATTCAACTTTCCTTCTTGTGTATCTTGTGTTGAGGGCAACTTCTGTATTTATAGGCTTCATGGACGAACTGCCATCAACTCCCATGATCGTCTCAACCGTGAGATCATGCGGTTGTAAACTTCTCTCCACCACTCCTAGAATTTAGGGACTTGTTATACCATGTCTAATAACTTCTCACTCCCACGCAGTGGCATGATTTGGTGTTGCCCACGTCTTCTAACTGCTCTGGGGGCATCATTAGACAACAAGCGTAAGATAAGAGTTAGTGAGAAAAGGAAGGGCAAATTCTGATGTTGTCATAAGTATTGGGAACATTAAACACAACACTCGGCTGTTAGTGTTGGATCATTAAACAAAACACTTATATCAACATCAACAATCTCCCCCAATTTGACTTTTCTACATCAACACAACTGAAGTTCACACAACAGAAATATTGATTAAGAAGTTTACACAATTGATATTCCAAAAAGATGAAGTAACAATTTGTATAAGATCAAATTAAAGTAAACAACATCTAAACCAAAAACCTTGTTTAGATTTAAATAACTTAAGCAAAAATAAATCCTAAATAATTACAGAATTAAATAACAGAGTTTGAGAAAAAAATAAGTACAAAGCTTTTACAACAAAAGAAGAACTGAGATAACACATGGGAAATGATTGGGCTGAAATGTGTTTCAGCTGCATCTCCATAGTCTCCATATACTCCTCTATAGTGTAAGCTCTCCCCCTGTCTTCAAGCTCATCATGTATCCAGATTACCATAGAGATCCTAGATGTCTTGTCCATCTTCCTCAGTCATTGCAGTGTCAGCAGCAGGTTCATTAGTTCGGCCAGAAACTGAATCCGGTTCATCTACAGCAGGAGCAACAATGTTAGTGGGCTGGTTGTGTGAACTATCAGCTACTCCCCCTGTTGAAGTGGAAAGAAGATCCATCCAAAATTTCTTTTGGATTTGAAGATCCTCCACAAAGTGCTGCAAATTAAGAATAGACCCCTGCAAAATATCAATCTGCCTCATAATGTAGTGTGAAGATAAATAGATAGAGGAGGCAGCTCCTTCTGGAGGCAGTGTGGTATTGTGGAAGGGATCATTTGCTGGAACACTACTTGGGCCTGCTTCATCATCATTCCTTCTCAAAGGAAGATCAACCACCCTTTCACCTTGTATTAGGAACTGATTTGAAATGCTGAAACCTGGGATATAGGTGCTTACAACCTCATCTTCATATCTCTCAAAGGCTTTGTCCAACAAGTATTTGTACACAAGACATGGGTAAGGTAGTATACCTCTTCCAGACATATCAGACTTAAAAGTCATCATATTAGTGAAAATAACATGTCCTAGGTTAAACCTTTTCAAGTGCCCAATCTTGTACATCAAAACAGTCTGTTCTAAGGTGAGAGTGGTGTTGTTTGTAGTAGGCAGCTAATTAAAACAAACCAACTTATGCAAGACAGAGTATAAACTAGTCAGTTTAGAGGCCAAAATTCTCCTTCTCCATTTAGTGATTACTCCCCCAGTTAAGATGCTTATCATAACATCATGATCAGTAACAACAAGATCCTCCATAATTTTTGTCTTAAGCAAAATATTGATCCTCCTAGGGGTAATCATATGCCTATTTCCTCTAAACAAAAAATGTCCATATCTTGTAGAGTTTGGATCACCAGCAAATTTAAGGATATTAACATAGAATTCATATATCCAGTCGACAAGCAAATTGTAAGGCATTCAACAAAGATCGTTCTTTAAACCAATCAAGCAGATTCAACTCTTCAAAGCCAGGAACTTTAATCAATCTTTCACTTAAAATCTGCCTAGTTCTTATAGTTCTATACTGTATGTTTGTCTTATCATTATAATCCTCATCAGAGTCACTATTCCTATCATCAGAAGAGAAAAGTACCTCGTTTTCATCCTCTTCTGAAGAACTGGATGACTGTTCAGGATCTGACGGTTCTGGTGTTGCCATCGGAGAGGCAACACTCTCGGGCTCTCGGAGCCTTTTTGATCGTCGGACTGGTGGACTGGGTTCACTCTCCTCTTCCATTTCCTCAGCTACTTCGTCCACATCATCCTCATTTACAACCACTTCTTCCACTAGAGCTGCAGTTTGTTCGGCCTCTGTTTCTGGTTCTGATTCAGAATCAGACACCGCAATGGGTTCGGATGCATTTCCATTTGTTCTGGGCTTCTTCTTCCCAATATAGTCAACAATCTTGTCCAGGTTCCTTTGGGACTTTCTCTTTCCCCCCGGCCATTTTCGTGTAGTTAGAACAGCAACGACCTTCTTTTTGCCCTTTTTCTGCCGATGAAGTCTCTCGAACTTAGCGGCCAGAACTTCTTCATCTGAGGATTCCGGCTGAGTTTGCATGTCCACATCTCCTTTGAACTTGGCATTATCCAGTGTTTCTCCTTCAAGCACTAAAACAGGGTGTGCTGTTTTTAGGCTTAGAGTTTCGAAGGCTTCTTTCAGAGTGTTGAAAGGGGTGCCCAGAGGGAAGTGTAAGGTTACTGGAGTGGTTTCAGGTGCGGGAGCTTCAGATGAGGGCTCATTTAGTGATTTGGAGGTAGAAATTTCTGCAGCAGCGTTCGCATTCGCAATTTCAGTGCGAATGTCGAACGGATTGTAAGGAACAATCTCAAGTGGGGATGATTGTGTGGGAGTTTGTTCATCGGAGTATGGAACGACAATGGTTCCTATGGTGAATGTTGGTGAGTTTGGAGAGTTTGAGGATGCCATTTCAGCGAGGAGGTTTAGAGGATTTGGCGATTTTTTGTTGCTGGAGCTTGAGTTCGATTGTGCAGCAAGATCCTGAGAATTGTTAGGCATAATAGGTGTTGTACACACAAAACAAGACAACAAATTAATTCTTGAGACCCTTCGAATTCTACAGATAAATGCAAAACAAATTTCAAAAAGTGTGATGCGTAAAGTGATGTGACATAGAAAATAGATATACTTGAGTGTTGTAAATATAATTAAGAACAGTAATTACCAGGCTTAAATGAATTAACAAAGCTTTTCAAGTATTTTACAACACTATTATGGAGACTCATCATATATGGAGAATTGAGAAGAAGGAGTTACACGATTTGGAGAGTGAGGGAAGTGAAGTAGTGGAAGTAACTTCCCCACTAATTGATCGTGGTTAACTGGGAGAATAAGAATTCTGAAAAAAAAAAATTAATAAAATGCGGAATATATAATAACTGAATTAATAAAACAAGGCAAAACTAAGTCAAATTAAATATTTCAGAGAATAATATTTAATAATTATCAAAAATAACTAATTCCACAAAAATTGGGATAAGAATCTGAATTAACGAGTGTTTTGACTATTGTTGGCATTCTATACACCTCAACACAGTTTTTTCATGATTTTTCATCATATGTGTTGCTCTATTTTCTTTTTCTTTTTATCACACTTCACATTGATCCATCTTTTAAAAAGAGTGCATCGTAGCAGCGAACTCCGTGCTCCATAGTTACTCAATGGATTTGTGAATATATTGATGCAATTTATATCACCTTTTGAAAAGAGATCATCCTAGTAGCGAGCTCCGTGTCCCATAGTTACTCATTGATTTATAAAGCATCTAATACGTGATTTTTCTTTTGTAGCATTTGAGAGGTGTATAGGTTCTTTAGTATTTTTCACAAGTCACTCAGGATTCAAATATCAATCACAAGGAATTTCATTAATTCAATAATTACGAAAATTAAAGCAAGGAAACACATAAGTGACTTATCTTAGTGTTGTCTCAAATGCTGCCGCATTTGATACAACACCCTTGACCATATTTTCAGATATTACATAAACCAAGAGATTTTCGTAGAGATGAAAACCTCTTATCATCAACAGCTTTAGTAAATATATCAGCTAATTATTTTTCAGTAGATATGTACTCCAACTTAACAACTTCATTTTCAACAAGATCTCTAATAAAGTGATGTTTAATACTTATATGCTTTGTTAATGAGTGTTGCACTGGATTCTTTGAGATATTTATAGCACTAGTATTATCACAGTACACAGTCAAAACATCACTAGGTAAGCCATAATCATGAAACATTTTTTGCAACCAAAGTAATTGAGTACAACTCCCTGCTGCAATGTATTCTGATTCAGTTGTTGATTGAGACACACAGTTCTGTTTTCTGCTGTGCCAAGAGATTAAGTTGTTTCCCATATAGAAGCAGTCACCACTTGTGCTTTTCTTATCATCACAGTCTCCTGCCCAATCTGCATCACTGTATCCTATTAAGGTACATTTTGTGTCTTTGCTATACCAAATGCCTAAATCACATGTACCTGCAACATACTTAATGATTCTTTTAACAGCATTCATATGTGATTCTTTGGGGTTAGCTTGGTATCTAGCACATAAACAGACACTAAACATAATATCAGGTCTGCTGGAACTTAAATATAACAGACTACCTATCATAGACCTGTACAGTGCTGAGTCAACACTCTGGCCAACATTGTCCTTACTCAGTTTCTGAGTTGATCCCATAGGTGTTTTCATGTGTTTAGCACTCTCTAATCCAAACCTTTTTACAAGACTTTTAACATACTTACTTTGTGAAATAAAAATCCCATATTTTTGCTGTTTGATTTGCAATCCTATGAAGTAATTTAAATCACCAACCATGGACATTTCAAAGGTAGATGTCATCTCATTCACAAAGTGTTTTAGCATATTGTCACAAGTAGAACCAAATACTATATCATCAACATAGATTTGAGCAATCATAATAGCATTTTTATCATGTTTAATGAACAGTGTTCTGTCAGCTTCTCCTCTTACAAAGCCAAACTCAATCAAGAAGTCTGTCAACCTTTCATACCATGCTCTAGGTGCTTGTTTCAAGCCATATAGAGCCTTTTTTTTTTTAATTTAAAGACATGATCAGGATATTCAGGGTTTTCAAAGCCTTGAGGTTGTTCAACATAAGCTTCTTCATTTAGAATACCATTTAAGAAAGCAGCTTTAACATCCATTTGGTGCAGTTTTATATCAATATATCATGCAATGGCAAGTAAAAGCCTAATGGATTTAATTCTAGCAACAGGAGAAAATGTTTCATCAAAGTCTACACCTTCTACCTGTGTATACCCTTGAGCAACCAGCCTAGCCTTGTTTCTAATAATGTTTCCCATCTCATCAGTCTTATTCTTAAAGATCCATTTAGTCCCTATAACATTAACATGGTCTGGTCTAGGAACTAATGTCCAAACATCATTCCTAACAAACTGATTAAGTTCTTCATGCATAGCTTCAATCCAGTTTTCATCATCTAATGCTTCTTTAATAGTTTTAGGTTCAATCTCAAAGTGATAGCATTCATGATTTACTTTACTACACATGCATGACATACATATAGATCTTACCACATCCTTTGAGTTCATACCCATTCTTCTTCTGGTTTGAACACCTGTAGATTCTTCACCAATGATTTGGTCTTGTGGATGATATTTCTGAATCCTTATGGAAGGATTTTTCTGGAGATTATACAGATTTTCAGGATCTGTATTATTAGATGTTTCCTCTGGTGTGTCATCATTCTTCTCAACATTCTGAACTTGTTCAACATTTTCAGTATTGATTGGAACATCAATCAAGTCTGAAATGTCTTCATCTTAAATGCTTTTACCTGTAATGCTTGTATCATCATCAAAAACAACATTTACAGATTATTGTACAGTATCAGTCCTAAAGTTATAAATTCTATAGGCTTTGCTGTTTCTTGAGTAACCAAGAAAGAAACCTTTATCACTCTTTGAGTCAAACTTATGTAACTGATCCCTGTCATTCAAGATATAGCATACACAACCAAAAACATGGAAATATTTCAGGTTAGGCTTTCTATTGTTCAGAATTTCATATGGAGTTCTAGTAGAGTTTGTTCTAATATAAACTCTATTAGCAATATGACAAACATTATTAAGAGCTTCTGCCCAAAATCTTTTGGATAAATTCTTAGAACATAACATGACTCTAGCCATTTCTTGAAGTGTTCTATTCTTTCTTTCTGCTATGCCATTTTGTTGAGGAGTTTTAGGAGATGAACACTCTTGGATTATACCTTTTGATTCACAAAACTCAGTAAAAGAACTGTTTTCAAATTCTCTTCCATGATCAGACCTGATTCTGCATACTTTAGAATTAAAAACATTCTTAAATCTTTTATACAAAATTTTGAAAATGGAAAAAGTTTCAGATTTATCTTTCAGAAATTAAATCCATGTGAATCTGGAATAGTCATCAACCACAACTAGAGAATACCTTTTACCTCCAATACTTTTTGTTTCCATAGGACCCATAAGATCCATGTGCAGTAATTCGAAGCAATGTTTGGTTGAGCAATGTCCCAACATTTTGTGAGTCACTTTAACCTGTTTGCCTTTTTGACAAGGTCCACAAACCTTGTTATCTGAGAATTTCAGATCTGGTAAACCTGTAACATCTTTCAATCTAACAAGTTTATCAAGGTGTCTATAGTTAGCATGTCCAAGTTTGTGATGCCATAAAGTACTATCATCAACTTTAGCCTTATTGCAAATAAGTTTGGATTCAATGAGATAACAATTATCAGCAGACCTGTTTCCCATCATGATACATTCAGAATCTTTGTCTAATACATAACATGAATTCTTGTCAAATTTAACATGCAAATCATCATCACATAATTGACTAATACTTATAAGATTGGCCAGTAATCCACCAACATGCAGAACATTGGATAACTTAGGAAAACCAGGAACATTCAATGTCCCTTTACCAATGATTTTTCCTTTAAATCCACCACCATAAGTGACATTACCACCATTATAAACAGTATAATCAGTGAGATAATCAATTTGACCTGTCATGTGTTTAGAACAACCACTATCAAAGTACCATAATCCAGGAATACATGCTTTTAGAGACATATGAACAACATTACAAGATGTATTTTCTTTTGAAATCCATGTAGGTTTACTACTGTGTGGTCTTGAATGTTGAGTCATTCCAGGCAATACATAATTTTTCAGATGGTTTTTCTTCTTCAATCATTGAGGACTTTTATGACCCTTTTTGAAACAGTAATGGCATATCACATCTTTAACATTGATCTGAGTCTTAGTAGAAACACTAGGTTTATAGTTCACTTCAGCTTTTACAAACACAGTGGGTTTCTTAAGTCCAGAGTTCTTAGAATATTTACCTTGGTAGCCAATACCTGTCCTTCTTGAGTTGTTGGTCATAAGAGAATCTTCCAGTTTGTTCTTCCCTTCTGAAAATCTTTTGAAGCTTAGGGAGGATTCCTTCAATCTCTCTTCAAGTTTAGATATCTCAATATCTTTTCTTGTTAATATACCTTCCAGCTTGGTAATTGAGTCTCTTAAATCAGAATTTTCAAAGTTCAGAGACTTAATTATGTGGTTAAGTTTCTCAGTTTCAGAAGATATTTTGAAAACATTTTCATTGGTTA
The DNA here is from genome assembly GCA_963675135.1 of Galeopsis tetrahit. Classification (NCBI taxonomy): domain Eukaryota; kingdom Viridiplantae; phylum Streptophyta; class Magnoliopsida; order Lamiales; family Lamiaceae; genus Galeopsis; species Galeopsis tetrahit. Next base: position 77,522,353 of record OY776123.1, read on the forward strand.
AAGATTTTTCATAAGAATATTTCTTAAAATCAAGGACAAACACATCTAGTCTTTCTTTAAGTTTAGAAATTTCCTTATCCTTCTTTGTTAAAAGACTTTCCAGTTTGAAAACAGTGTTAGACAAATCTTGAATGTCAGCATCTCTTCTGGATAAACCTGTTTTATTTGATGTACCTGTCTCAAAAACAGAACTTGTGAAACAGTTAAATTCTGGAGCATCATTATTCAGTGATTTCCCAAATGATGGCTCATTTGTCCTCACATCGTAATAATCATCCAGATCATCATCAAAAGTATCATCATACAGAATTCTAGCAGAGAAAACTTTTTCAATGTCTTTTTCAGGATCATGATCAACATCAGACTCATCACTTAAAGTAGCACTGAAATTAAGTTTCTTTTTTAGAATGGTGTTGGCACATTCATTAGCATAATGACCATATCCAGAACATGCATCACATTTAACATTCTTCCTATAATCTTGGTCAGATCTAAACCTGTTTCCTCTTTCTAATTGTCTAGAAGGATTAAATGTGTTTTTCCTAACAGGCAATTGTTGAGTATTGGAGTATTAATCTGGACCTTAGGTTGAATAATATCTTTGAATTTCTTATTCTTCATGAATGTCTTAAACTGTCTAGTAATAAATGCCATGTAATCAAGATTATTAAGATATTCCTCAATATCATCTTCATCAGAATCAATTTCAGTAACATAAGGTAACTTTCCAAAACCTGATGTTACAGAAGGTGAGGCATCACCTTTGAAAAAAAGTACTTTCTTTACATTATCAATCTTTTCAGAAATGTTCATCTCATAAGTTTTCAAAATACCAATCAGTTCATTTTGACTTAACACATCTGTATCCTTAGCTTCTTCTATAGCACATATCTTAGGTTCAAAACGTTTAGGAACTGATCTAAGAATTTTATGTACTAACCTTTGATTGGATATTGGATCTCCAAGAGAATGAGCTTCATTTGAAATTTCAGTCAGCTTTTCGTTGTAAGATGAAATGGTTTCAACTTCTTTCATCCTCAGGTTCTCGAACTTGGTTCCAAGCATACGAAGTCTGGTTCTTCGTACACTATTTGATCCTTCACAATGCTCTTGCAATCGATCCCATGCATCCTTCGATGAAATGTAGTTTGATATGATTTTGAACATTGAGGCATCAGTTGAGGTGAAGATTGCATTCAACGCCTTTGAATTGTAACTTGCGGTTGTGATTTCTTCAGCCGTCCAGTCGAGCTCTCTCTTGATCCGAGCTTCATTGTCTTCATCCGCCGTGGTTCTTGGTTGAGTCCAACCAGCAAGAACACTCCTCCAGGCTCGTTCATCAATAGATTTGATGTACATTCTCATCTTTGGTTTCCAGAAGGCATAATTCGTGCCATTTAGAATCGGAGGCTTTAGTGCGGGTGAAAGTGGATACTCCATTTCAGATTTACACACTCTAAGCAAGATCTCTACTTAGTGTATCAAGTAGTTAGCTCTGATACCAACTGAAAGTGTGTGTGCGTGCGAAATCAGAGATGTTGTCTGTCGTGTTGGCACTGTCCAGACAACACTATGCAGCGGAAATTAAAATGCACGTACTGAAAATAGAAGTATTCAAAATTTGCATAGATTATAAAATAATCTATGCTGTTCATTATATTAAAAATAAGTGAAACGAGTACAACCTCTTTGAGGTGTATAACAACACTACGAAAGTGTATATATGATTTACTAAGTCCTATGAAACTATCTCCCTCATAGATCTAATCACACAACCTAGTAAATAAGACTATGTTCTAACACACTACTATTCGGGTTTATAATAATGTGAAGAACTACAAGAAGAAACAAAAATATTCCTAACTAGAAGCGTATATAGCGTTCAATAGTGTAGCAGTCGAATTCAGCTTTCCTTCTTGTGTATCTTGTGTTGAGGGCAGCTTCTGTATTTATAGGCTTCATGGACGAACTGCCATCAACTCCCATGATCGTCTCAATCGTGAGATCATGCGGTTGTAAACTTCTCTCCACCACTCCTAGAATTTAGGGCCTTGTTATATCATGTCTAATAACTTCTCACTCCCACGCAGTGGCATGACTTGGTGTTGCCCACGTCTTCTAACTGCTCTGAGGACATCATTAGACAACAATCGTAAGATAAGAGTTAGTGAGAAAAGGAATGGCAAATTCTGATGTTGTCATAAGTGTTGGGAACATTAAACACAACACTCGGCTGTTAGTGTTAGATCATTAAACAAAACACTTATATCAACATCAACACAAACTTTTGTCCCACAATTTTTTTTAAATGTCTTGATTAGATATATTTCATGTATGAAATATTTCATATAAGTATTGCTTTAAAAATATTACTCCCTCCGTCCCGTCATTACTTGCACACTTTCTTTATTTGGACATCCCAAAATTACTTGCACACTCTTAATATGGAAATACCCCACAAAATTAATACCCTCCCAACATCATTTTATTTTCAAAATTGCCACCATCTTTTTACATACATTTTACTTTACACCTCATCATATCCACTTTGCACCTCACCAAATCACCTAAAATACCCCTCCCTTATCTTACATCACCAACCAATAAATTTACTTTTCTTAAACAACGTGCCGGTCAAACCGTGCAAGTAATCCTGGGACGGAAGGGTGGGAGTATAAAATATTGAAGTTAAGGTGTAACGTATTTTTTTAATAGATTATGGCAAAAATATTGCAAAATATTAAAATAGAAAAATGTTGTGGATATATCGCATGACATTGAATTCGAATTTTTTTTCTTTCTTATGTTCTTAAAATTCTTATTTTTATAGGTATAAAATTACACTTTAAAAAATGTTTCAAGTAATGTAGGGTAACTAATTTTTAATTTGAGTTGATACCAATATTGTTTGAACAAAAATGACAATTTATCTATTTTATTTAAACCTCATAGATAATTAATTTGGTATTAATTATATTGTACCATGCATATTTAATTTAATTTTGTATTATATTATATATTATTAATTATTTTTTGTCAACCAGAAGTATAATCTATTATATATATACATATATACTTTAAACGTATAATTTAATAGTTATTATAAATAGGATATTATAAATAGGAGTAGTATATTATAATAATTCCTAAAATTTTAATTTCTTTAATTTTTTTACGATATTAATATAAACATTAAATCTGTAAAATTAAAATGGATTACTTATATTTTCGTTAGTGGTTAAAAACATACTCCGTACAACCAAAACATGCATGCTCCATTTCTATGACATATTCTACTTTTTAACCCTTTGGCTTTATATGATGTTTAATTTTTAGAAATAAATGTTACCTCCACTTTCCGATAAAAATGTTCTCGTCACAAAGAGAAGCTAAAAAGGTGAAATAGTACCCAACAAAAAGAAAGAAAAAAGGGGTAGCGCACATAGAATAAAACGGTTTTAATGTCATTCCATTTTACTTTTTTCTACTCCTTTTCAATTTTAATATTTTCAAATTTTTTTTTTAAATGCTCTATTTTATGTAATTTACTATACCTCTATTTATCTACTCCCTCCGTTCCGATTTAAATTTTCGTTTGTAAAAAATGAACGCTCTTAGTTCCGCAATTAGACTCCAGACTCCACAATAACCACAATAACTTTTACACCCTCAAAATGAATTTTTTTTTTATAAACTCCATTTTCAATTTTTTCTTTCACACATACACTAAAGTTAATTCATTTATTTACTTTATAAAAGGTTTATAAAATTACTCTTCACAACTTCACTCATTGTGAGAAGACCTAACTCTACACTTAAAACCCAGGTGTTAAGTGAGAGAATTGCCCAGGCTTATAAGCCCACCTAAGACCATCTCTCTATTCGATGTGGGATATCTTAATACCCTCCCTCACGTGAGACGGGGACCAGGTCGACACGTGGTTCCACAGGTGGATCCACACATCGAAGTAGAGAGTTGGCTCTAATACCATGTGAGAAGGCCTAACTCAGATAGAGAGATGGTCTTGGGTGGGCTTATAAGCCTGGACAATCCTCTCACTTAACACCTGAATTTCTGAATTTTAAGTGTAGAGTTAGGCCTTCTCACATGGTATCAGAGCCAACTCTCTACTTCGATGTGTGGATCCACCTGTCGACTTGGTCCCCGTCTCACGTGAGGGAGGGTATTAAGTATCCCACATCGGATAGAGAGATGGTCTTGGGTGGGCTTATAAGTCTGGGCAATCCTCTCACTTAACACCTGGGTTTTAAGTGTAGAGTTAGGTCTTCTCACACTTATTATTACATTTTTTTTAATATGTGTGGCTTTCTACAAATGAATGCTGAAACAAAATTGGTAAAAAGGGAATAGTATTTATACGTGAACTAGTATTACAAACATTCACTTTTATTACTTTAAACTACAACTTTCAAACATCTCTATTTTTTTAGGCACATACATCTCCATTTAATAGATAATTTTTCGTCTTTTTCAATAAAAATGATCCATTCAATTTTTAGCATATTACTCCTTTCACATTTAATTACTCCCTCTATAAACTTTTCGTTACTTTTTGACATAAAAATTAAAAAAAAATGATTAATACAAGTGATGCTATTGATAGAAAAGAGAGATAGAGAAAAAAAGTAAAATATAAAGTGTAAGAATAAAAAATTAAAAATATTTAACAAGTGATGCTATTGATAGAAAAGAGAGATAGAGAAAAAAAGTAAAATATAAAGTGTAAGAATAAAAAATTAAAAATATTTACCAAAAATATATTATAAACTTATAGACGGACCTAACTAAAATGGAGAACTTATAGACTGAACGAATAAATAAAGTATATTATTTTCTCTCAATCAGATTACCTCCTATGTAGCTTTCAACTAGACGGAAGGAATAATAAACAACTTTCGAATTAAACTACGTGTAAATAGTAAATGTTAAAACAAAATTGGTAAAAGGAAATAGTATTTATACCTGAACTAGTATTACAAACATTCATCACAAGAAATTGGTAAAATTGAGTAGAGAGAAAGAACCATATTTTGATTGAGTGAAAAAGCCTACACCCTAAAAACATCTCCATTGAGAGAGAGAGAGAGAGAGATTCTATATTCCAGAAAACCAAACCATCAACTTTTCGTATTTCAATCTTCACCTTTCTTCACTCTTTTCCATTTCTTTCAAACCTCATATTTTAGCATTTCTGGTAATTAACATATATCTCCCCCTTTGTGAAGAATCAAAAGTGAAGTATGAGAGCAGGATTAAGCGTAATTCCGCAGACTCTTACACAAGAGTCTGCAAACATTCTGAATCAATCAATAGCGGAAGCGAGCCGGCGCACCCACGGCCAAACGACGCCGTTGCACGTGGCGGCAACGCTTCTATCATCGCCGTCGGGACTTCTGAGACAAGCATGCGTCCGTTCGTACCCGAATACGAGGCACCCACTTCAGTCCCGCGCTTTGGAGCTGTGTTTCAGTGTTGCTCTGGAACGGCTTCCGGCGGCGGAAAACAACAAGACGGAGCCGCCGATCTCTAATGCTCTGATGGCGGCCCTTAAGCGAGCTCAGGCGCATCAACGGCGCGGGTTCCCTGAACAGCAACAGCAGCCGCTTCTGGCGAGGAAGGTGGAGGTGGATCAATTGATTATATCGATTTTGGATGACCCTGGCGTGAGCCGCGTGATGAAGGAAGCCGGGTTTCACAGCCCAGCGGTGAAATCGTCGATTGAGCATTTGGTGAATCCTCAACGACCTCTGGTTGAGTGGGGCAGGATTGGGGATCTGAGGGGAGAGGATGTGAACAAAGTGTTTGAAATTATGTTGAGAAACAAGAGAAGGAACCCGAATTTGGTGGGCTATTCAGAAGTGGATAGTGAGATTAAACGCCTGTTGAGACTGATAAAGAAAGAGGACTTAAAAGATATGACTTTGAAGAACGTGACAATTATTTCAACAGAGAAAGGGGTTATTTTGGATAGGGTTAAGGAATTGAGCGAGGCAATTGAGAGTAGAAGTGTGAAGGAAAGGATAATTCTTGATTTGGGTAATGTGAAGTGGCTTATGGAGCAACAAGGACAAGGGGAGCCAGTTGTGGCGGAAATATCCAAGTTACTCACAACATTTAGGAGAGAAAGTAACGAGGAAAATAATGTTTGGATGATTGGGAGTGCTATTTATGAGGTTTATATGAGACCTTTCTCCCACCCACTGTCCATGACTTCCTTTCCCCCACCACCTCTAAGTCTAAGGTACTGTAGTATATATCTCACTTACTCATTTTTTCCTTTTCATTTTTATTCTTGTCCACTATTTATACATCTTTTTTTAAACAGACTACTACTGCATCGGATACACTTGTAAAAAATAATTCATTGAATTCACTCAGGTCTATAACCGACACATTTGATCAAGTTCCGTTTTGCCCTGAATGTTGCCAAAATTACGAGAAAGATTTGGCAAAACTCACACTTTTGCCACAGGCACAGTGGTGGCAACTCAATCCTATTCAAGATCATTCACAAGTATATCTTCCCTTAACTACTCCCTTTCATTTTTTTTTTTAAATATTGTATATTTCTATAAATTTGACCATTCATTTACCAAAAATATATAATTTCCTTAGTTATCTTTCCATACTCTAACTTTGGTTTCTGAATAATCTACATCAGATGACTTGAAAAAAAAAATGTTTGCAAGAATGTTTATTGAATAAATTTTCTATACCTACTTCATAGTTATAATTAATGAAAGGTATTAAGAGCGAAAATAAGATTTTTTAGAATAGATAAGAAACTCAAGTTGTTTTTCATTTTTTACAGGTTAAAACCAATATTCTTGAGAAAACTCAAGAATTGCACAAGAAATGGAAGGAAATTTGCTTGAATCTTCATCAGCATAACCATGCCCCACCAACTCTGCTCACACACCCGATTATGCAGGCTGGAGAAGTTGTGCAATTGAAGGTGAATAGCCCTCCACCAAGTCCTTTGAGGACTGATCTTGTTCTTGGAAGCGGTGCAGAGAAACCCACGGAGGATCAGACTAAAGACTTGTTTGGTGGCATTTTGTCTCAACAGATAAAGACTGTTGATAACACTTTGGATGCTGATTCGTATAAGAAACTCTTCAAGGGTCTCATGGAGAAAGCGTGGTGGCAGGGGGAAGCTGCCTCCGCGGTGTCTTCAGCCATTACTCGTGCCAGATTAGGTAATGGGAAACGTCTGGGGAGAGACGTATGGTTGTTGTTCTCAGGACCTGATAGAGTTGGGAAGAAGAAGATGACTATGGTCATAGCTGAACAACTTTATGGGACTAGTCCCGTATTTGTTTGTCTTGGCACTCGGCGAGCCGATGATACAAAGTTTCGTGGGAAAACAACAATTGATCGTATTGCTGAGGCGGTTCAAAGAGATCCATTTTCAGTAATTATGCTTCAAGACATTGATGAAGCGGACAAGACCACACGTGGGAACATCATGCGGGCTGCTGAACAGGGTCGGATAACCGATTCCCATGGCCGTGAAGTCGGTTTAGGGAAGGCCATCTTCATAGTCACCGGGAACTGGTCAACACCCACCGTTGACTATTGCCAAATTATTGAAGAAGCAAGTGAGAATTGGCAATTTAGACTAATACTACAAGAAAAAAGTAGTAAACGTCGTGGTAGTTGGTACGATGATGAGGATCTACAGTTGAGGCAACGTAACAAACGTTGTCCGGGTATCTCCTTAGACCTTAATCTTGCTGCATCGAAGGATGATGGGACCTATGGATCTCATAATTCAAGTGACGCCGATCATGATGACCATGTTAATCGAACATTCTTTGCTACATTGATTCCACCTGGTGTGCTCAATGTTGTCAACGAGTCCATAGTTTTCAAGCCTGTTGATATAGCCTTCATTCAAAGGGAGATCAAGAAGGTAATCTCGTTGAAGTTTTCGATGATGGTGGATAACAACGTGTCACTAGAAGTAGAAGATGATGTCATAGAGAAGGTCTTAGGGGAGTTGTGGCATGATCGAAAGTGTCTTGGAGAATGGATCAAAGGGGTTTTGGAGCCGAGCTTGTATCAGCTGAAACCCCTGCTTTTGACGCGTGGTTTGATGGTTCGTATGGTGGTCGAGTCGGATTCGGACGCGCAAAGGAAGGGCACCGGTTTATGAGAACTGTTTGCTAGAGTCTTAGTATGAGAATATGAGTGCAAGATATACATACAATCAATGGAAAGTGTTTAATATGTGATTAGTGTGAAAATTGCTCGAAATTCATGTGTTTAATTTGTATAATTTTATAGGATTTCGTGCATTATTTACACTAAATTGACTAATTGCACTTGATTTGAAGAAATGGTGTAGTTTACTATTTTTGTAGGTAAAACGAGGTGTTTTGAATCAAATCACGAAAAAATCCAGTCGTTAGATCGAGTCCATGAGTTGACCACATGAAAGAAGGTGAAGTGAGGGTCGAAACGTGATAAGAATCGAGTTGACCGGACACCCGGATCAAAAGATATGAGCAAAACAAGAAGAGAGTGAAGGAGGGGCACGGCCGAGCCCGAGGCTCGAGCTGGACGTGCCCGATACAGCAACAAATCAAAAGTGAGAGTGCACGGCCGAGCTTCATGGCACGGCCGAGCTCCTGGAATTTTTTTTTAAATCAGGTCGAGCTCCTGAAATGGAAAGCATGCCGCTGGAATTTAAATGAGTTATGGGCCTCAGCCCATTTGACCTTTCTCCAATTAATGCAGCACATTTAATTAAAGTGAAGGCCCATTTCCGCATTTTAATTATTCATTAAGTCCAACTAAAGGCCCACTCCACATTTGGCCCAACTGAGCCGTGAGAAACAAAAAAGCAGAAGGGGCACGAAACAGGGCACAGCTCGATTGGGGACTCTCTCCTACTCCACCCCACTCATTAGTTTAGTTTTCATTTAATGTTTTAGATAAATTTTAGTGGAGTATTTTATTTTATTGTAAGTGTTGGAGAATTTGAAGACTATTAAGGTGATATCTTTCTTTAATTTAATGTTTAGTTATTTATCTTTTATGAATTTGATTTCAATTGTTAATTTAGTTATTAGGTAGGTTTATTGGTGTTTGGATTTATGATGGAATTAGATTTTTAGCTTAATTTTGATTGTTTAATTTAATTGGAAGGTGTATTGATTAGGTTAATGGGCTTTGGTTGATCATTTGTTTGAATTCAATTATTAGATTATATTTTGACGCATGATTAGTGCAACGAGAGTTGATTAGTCTTGATGATAGTATAATCGAGGGTTGAAAATCGAGTGGATTGAGTATATATTGGATTATCGCAACGAGAGTTGGATAATTTTCATTAGAACCCCATCAATTTACACTAATTATTTGAATGAGAGTTTGAGTGATTAGTGAAGAGACTATAGGAGTTTGGTTTCTAGTATTCAAGTGGAAAAAACATGATTAGGGATTAGATTAGATTAATTTAGATAGAGTAGAACCCCCTAATTGTGTGATTACCCGGGTAAGAACGACTCTATTCTTTCTGTGCTTTATTAGATACATCCTTAGTGATTGCTCTTATCATACACCGACCAATAAATTAAACGTTCAAGTTAAACTTTAATCGATTTCCACATAATGAAGAACACCCGAACACTACTTTTCACAGTTGATATTCGATCATCGTTTACTTGCTTTTTCTAGTTAGTTTTTATCTTGTTCATTTTTACATTTAGTCTTTAACTCACCCTCATGTTTCATCACTATAATTACGTGTCGACACATAGCACTAAGGCTACACAAGCTAACTAGTCCCGTGGTTCGATAATTTAACCGGACACTTACTTTTACTACGAGGATCCTCTTACACTTGAGAGGTGAGTATTGAAAAATACGTGTCAATATGAGTGCAGGATATACATACAATCGTGTTTGCTAGAGTCTTAGTACGAGAATATGAGTCCAGGGTAAATATGGGAGTAAGAAGTAAAGAAAGAAGAGTTGAAACTGAGATGTTAGCCTCCGTCTCACAAAAGATAGTCACGCATTCTTTTTTTTTTTTTTATGTCACAAATTATAGACACATTTCCTCATTTACTTTACAATTAAATGTTTTATTGTAAATTTTATCCCTAGTTAATAATAATAATTAATGCTTAATAGATTTTGGAGTATGAGATTTCAAGGTAAAATTGATAAATTAGCTAAATTTAACTATTTTTTAATCTGTGTAAATGTTACTAATAAACAATTCATTTTTTATTTATTTATTAATTTATTTATTTTTAATTGTTTTTTTTTTTTGTTAAATGTTTCATCCAAATCCAATAAAGTGGATGAGGCTGCTTGTAAGTTGTTTGTCACTTATTGTTCCAAATTCCCAATTTATCAAAACTAACGTGTAAGATGACCAGATTGCCTTGTGGCTTGATCATATCAGTTAGAAATGTATATAAAATTGAAACAAGATGAAAATTAATTTATAAAGCATTCTAATTGATATGACGGCGAAATTACACTTAATAATTTTTTTTTTCAAAATATAATAAGTAAAGTCTCAAAAGAAAATACTATTTTTATCTTTGCATTTTCAATCTATCATTTATTTACTTATATTGTCATTTACTTTATTAATAAGTTGGTCCAACAATATTTTATAATACCTTCCAATATTACTTATTGAATTTGAATGGTGGTATTATTTATTTTTTTCAAGTCTTTATAAAGCGTTGTAAATGAAACGATTAATAGGGAAAAGTTTATAGGAAAAAGAAAAAAAAAAGTATATTTTAGATAAAAGTAATACAGCTGTGAGATCTTATTATACCAGACTTGCTTGATTCAACTACTTACTTATATTTTGAAGGTAACACTTTGCTGGAAAACAATAACTAACAAATTTGGAACTATAAGCTTATATCATTAGACTGCAGACATAAATAATACTCCTACTACTATAATCTTGCAATTTTTTAATAAAATTATACTCCATTTATATTCATGTGAAAACATTAAAATTCGAAACAAAGTTGAGAAACTAAAGTGCTCACTATTTATTACTCGATCCCTCATACCAAAACAAGTTTCTCTTTTTTTTCTTCCTAAACTTTCCAACACAAGCTTTTATATTATTTTTAGAAACTTATTGACCCAAACTACATTGAATAATGAGTTTTACATTTTAATTTATTTACATCAATTGTCACTCTATTAAATATTAAAATACGGACTATTTAATTAACAATTACTTTACTCTTCCTCATTCACATTTTATATTACTCTTAAAAAGTTTCACATTTTTTTTAAAGAGTTTAAGATATACTTTTACTCAAATCACATTTTATATTACTCTTCGATTTTGAAAGAAGTTTCGCTTAGAAAAATTTCACGGAGTTTAATATACATTTAATGAGGGAGAGAGTTTAAAGAAAGGCGGCAAAGTGACATTAGCCTTTTCAAATTGATACTCACTCTCGTGACGTGCATATCTGCCTTTTCACAATTAAGACAAACTAGTATTTATGGTGCAATGCATAATTTATAAATTACTAAATTTATATAAACAGTGTGATGTTAATAAATGATTTTTTGTATACATAGTGTAAGAATTTTTGTTAGGACCATCAATTTTAATATTTTATTTGAAAAATAAATGTCACAATAATATTGGATAAAATTAAAATTTACCAAAAATAATTAATTGAGCATAATTAATAAATATTCATTTTATATCATTTTTAATAAGTAATAATATTTTACAATAGTTATATTTATAGATACAAAGAAGTATATCTCTAATAAAAATTGACAACGTAGAGAGAGGAGAGAGAAAATGAATTTTAAAAGATGATATTTTACTGTGGGTCCCACAAAAATAATATTTTACTATTACAATATTTTAGGCGGAAACTTGTCACTACTATTTTGTTTTTTGCTTTATTATTTCTTTTATTTTGGTTTATGACATAAAGTAAATGTAATTTTCTATTGTCTGCGTTATTCGGTTTATTTTTATTAATAAATATGATAGAATAAATAAATGTATTAGAGATGATGCAATTAAAAGAGAATAATATTCATATAATAAATTGTGTAAAAGTATAATTTACTAAAAAAGAATGAGTTACTTCTATTAAACATACGAAAAAATAAAGTTACTAGCTAACTCTCATTTGGACTAATGGAATACTTGGTCAAAAATATGCCAAAAGAATGTATTCTAGTGAATTTTTTTCCAATTGATATGAGGCCCAAACCATAAATCTATGATTATAAAAAAAATATTAAAAAATAACTTGGAGATTGATAAATAGAACTCCCTCTATTCCGAATTATTTTTTACACTATTTTTTATACGTTCAACATTAAATTTTACACCTAAAAAAAATCTCAAAATTCTTAAGTCTTAACCTTAAAATTTCTCTAATTATTTTCTATATCATTATTTTTTCTTACACAATACTTTTATTTTATTACTTTAATAAAGTGGGGAGAATCTCAATACTCTTAATTTATCACTTTTTTTTAATTGTTGAAATAATAAAAAATAATAACATGTAATTTTAGTTTAGCTTAAATAATGTCTACTATCGTTCAATGGATATTTTTAATTTTTAATTTAATCTCATTAATTTATGATTGTCCAGTGAAAAGTTGTTCTTGTAGTTTTGGCCATAGATTTTGAACTAATTTAAATAAAATTAGAATAAACAGTTTATTCTTCACTTATAGTAATGACAGGGACATAGATTTAAGATATTAGTATTATAATGCAGGTTTCTACCTAATTCCCACTTTACACCGACTAACGAAGAATACTTAAATAATCAAGCTTTTTCCACTTCAAAAAAGTAGATGGTACAATTGAATGGACTATCCAAACTTTTTTATGTGTATGGATAAGATCCTTTCACAAGAGAGAATAAATATCTTCACTTTCAAAATAATCCCTTCAAAAATCGATAATATTCACACAAATATTAATGGGGAGCTTAGTTCAAAAAAATTAATTGAAAATGAGTATAAGTGTAGGATCACATGTTGCAGATTTTATGTTTCACTATTTAATTTATCGACATGTGTTATGCTAAAAAATATTCAACATTTTATAATGGTGGGTACGAGACATGTTAAAAATCTAACAAAGTAAAACGTTAAGGTGATGTTTACTTTGAACTTTGGTTGGTTTTAAAAACCAATTTTTTAAAATCTTGTGTTTTTATTTCTTGAAGGCTAGGTCACATAACGGTCGGTGCTAATAATGAACGTCTCATAACGACAAGTGATAATAAGAAACTCAATGTTATGTTTCTTGAAAAAAAAACTTGATTTATGTTGCAAAGAATACGGAGTTTAATAAATGAAGCAAACATATATGGAGTTTCATATCCAAATTGATTGTATGATCACATTTGACACGGACTATGACTCGACCTATTAAAGTTTGACTCGATTCGTTTAATAAATAAATCGGGCCTATTAATTTAAATAGGTCGAACTCAAATTTTTATATAAACCTTTTAAGTCTAACAAACCGACCTATTTAACTCTATTTATATATAAATATATAATACTAGCGTAAGACCCGCGTTTTACGCGGGATTAAAATAAATTTATTATATAATTTAATTTATTAATTAAAAAATAATTTTTTAAACATGTATATAAAAGTATTAGATTAAATTATAGTTAAATAATTTGTACCTAGTAATTTAAACAATCAACTTCTTCCCGATAGTATATCGTCTGACATTGCCTTTACCTCCCATATCCTTTAAAAATTATGTCTAGACAACTCATACTTGATAATAGAAGTAGAGTTGAAAATAAATTTCTAAAATAATGAGATTTTTTTTTTTTTAGGGTCAAGCAGGTATTTGATAGATTTGTGTTTGTTTCACCACTCGGCATTTATATGGACTTGATACTTACTCAATAAATTGGCATTGTAAGGTACCACATACCGATTGTCGAGACTTGTTTTCCATCTATTGCCTGAACGATCCTCGTTCCTTCTCCTTTAAAGAGGGTAGTCGTCCTCGTCGATTGTATGTAGTTCGTTCTGTGCGTTTCTTTAAAAATCTTTTACTACAACTCTTATTTCTCAAAAAAAAAGGACGGTTCTAGTTCGCAGCACCACACGAACTAAGCATCACGCACTCTACAACTAAATCGTGTAATCTCAAATCAACGTCTTTGTCAAGTATTTATGTAGATATAATACGATCAACATCCTCGGGATTTGGAATTTTGTTGTCCATATGCAAGAACAATAATATGTGGGCATAGAACGATCCCCCCTCTTATAACTCAACTGGGTAAACCACTGTAACAAAAAAAAAAAATTAGGTTATAATTTGTGACATAAATTTTTTTACTTAACTAAGGCAGTTCTTAACTAACTTCATTAGAAATTTTGTACTATATATAGTACAAAAAACCAACTTACCTATATATTACTTGTGTCATATACCCACAATGCACATTCAAACTCTATAGCACAGAGATCTAAGATAATTAAATTACTCTATATATATTAAATTACTAACAATAAAATTCGAATAAAAGATACATTATACTTTTATTAAAATTAGCTTCATCTTATATTGATGGAATTAAATCATTCCAATTTTTATAAAAATATAATCTAATAAATGTTAGATAATATTTTATATTCTTAATTTAAATGTCTCCTTAATTCGTTATAATATAATTTAAAATGATACATAACTTACTTTCCTAAAATTTAAATCTTATATTTTCAATTCTAATTTATAATGTAATGCTAATAAATATCCTTAAATTTCGATACATAATTTGTCAATTCCATATCAGAGAATATTACCTAATAAGGTCACTTTTATAGACTATTAAACAACTAAAACATACAACTTTTAAAATTTCCTAATAAGGTCATTTTTGTGTCAAAAAATCGTATTTATCCTTAATATTCATATACTCCTTTAATTTATATATTTAAAATGTAATTCGAAATTTAAATTCATAATTAATTGTTATCAATTAATTCCCAAATTATAGGGCACATTCATTCCCAAAAAAAAAAAAACCCTAGATCTCCTTTTCCTATGATAATTCTCAATCCTACGGCGGCGTACAGGTTGAACAATACATTCGCACAAGTTCCTCTTCCACCATTGATTTTGATTTCTGCGTTTTTCGTGAAAGCTTCGATCACGAATCCTCCTCTGCCGATGAACTCTTCTTCGACGGCAAGATCCTCCCAATTGAAATTAAAAAAAGGCTAGCTCCGGCGAGGAAAGTGGAACAGCCACCCGCAGCTCTTCCGTCGGCTCACCTTCCGCCGCAACCGCCGCCCAAAAAAACCGGTAAGTTTAATGAAACGAAGCACATAAACGCGGAATCGGAAGAAAAACAGAGGTCGTTTTGGCGGTTTAAGCACAGTTCGAGCTTGAATTGCGGCAGCGGCTATGGCCGGACTCTTTGCCCATTGCCGCTTTTATCGAGAAGCAATTCGACGGGATCAAGTGCTAGGGGTAAGCGGTCGTCTGTTTCGAATAGTCAGAAGCAGAGTATTCTCAGACACAATTCGTCGAACACTTCGCAGTCGCAAAAGCAGCAATCGGTATCTGGTAATTCGTCAAAAGGGTGTCGTAATGCGGATAAATTTCTCCGTGCCCTCTTGTTGCTTGATTCACATGTTGGTGGGTAGTTCTTTGACTATCTTACATCTTCATTAAATCTGAATGATTATAAAAATTCTGTCGGTCTCAGGGTTTCACAGGTGACAAGGAAGGAAAATATATGAAATCAGATGTGTCGTGGCAGTTAGTTTATGGGACTATGGTATATTCGGCAGACAATTGTGGCAGATGCTTCTTGTGCTTTATCAAAAGCTGTTTGTATTGCTACGAGGTATAGTGCTGTACGTAGGCAATTTGGTTCGCAGAATGGTGGACCTGAAACCCAGGTACAATACTCTCTGTTTTTTTTTGTACTTTAGTTGATACCTTTTGGTTGGAATACCTTATCATTTTTACCAAAATAGAAATAAAGAAAGAATTAATTAGCCAGAGGTGAAATGTGAACTATTTTACTTGCTCAAGTTTCATGTTTTTTTATATTCGAAACACTCTTCTTTTGGTCTCCCTTTGTCAGTAATATCTATTCTTACTTGAATTATTACTATGATAGATTTGCTCTGCTTGTTCCATAATCATCAGTAATGTAAAAGATAGTGGCTGTATTTGAGAAGTTAACACACTGTATCTTCATATACATCTGATGTTTGTTTCTTAGTTATTCATCATGGTTAACCCACCATATTTCGTTGTGTCTAAACATTGCATTGCTTATATTGGGGGTGTTGCGAACCCTAGTGAGTGGTGAGAATCACTTTTATTTACCCTTAATATTCATATACTCCTTTAATTTATATATTTGAAATGTAATTCGAAATTTAAATTCACAATTAATTGTTATCAATTAATTCCCAAATTATCAATTGCTTTTGCAAAATCAAGTACAATATTTGCTCTAGTGGTTTGATTATCTGACATATCTGCATCTCAATGAGAGGATTCGGTGCGAGCATGGCAAGAGAGGAACGGTATTGTCAAGGCTAGTGATGGACTCGAATGAGGCGGATAAGTACATTCAGCTGGTGAGAGACCGTGAGGGTGCAACAGCAGAGGGATTTACAAAAGCACCATGGGGAAAGAATGTAACATGTAATTTTGGTGTTGTTTTATGCGATTATACTTAAGTTTATGGAAAAAAAAGTTGTTTATTCACATGTTGTTTGGTTTACAATCAGCTTTTCCAGCTTGAATTTCGATAGACTTATTATTCAATTGCTATTCGCAGTGCATCTGAAAGGTGCATATACTACTCTTACAACTTCATATCAAAATGAACTTTCCATATGAAACATGGATACCGATGTAGGCATTATCATTTTATGTCTTCGTCTTATTATTCTGATATCATTTTATGTCTTCGTCTTATTATTCTGAACAATTCTTTTCAGTGATATTAACTGAATTAAGTATGAAATCTCTACATCACAACAAACCGCTGTTTGAATATGCCATTTACAAATGTGCACATCTATTTTGCATATTGATATGCATGTCACTCTATGCACATTGGTTCATGTTATTTTATGCATACCAAAAAATTCAGTCTTATATGCCGTTTTAAACTTCATATTGAAATGAACATATGTCTTCATAACCCATTTCTACATACCAAAATTCATTTCACTGTTCATATTAAAATTCATAATCTATTTCATATATATATATGCATATTCAAAATATGGGGAATTGTATACTCTTCTATCACACACTTATTTCTGAATCATAAAATGCAGATTTTTTTAACTTTTTTTGTTTGGATAATTAACAATTAATTCGAATTGCTTAATTTTAGGAATATTTGAATAATTGGAAGGATCATAAAATGCGGATTTTTTAATTTTATTTGTTTGAATAATTAACAATTAATTCGAATTGCTTAATTTTAGGAATTTTTTAATAATTGGAAGGTGCGTATAACTAGGAACTGCATTAATTCAAAATTATTAATTTCAAATTATTAATATTTATTAATTTCAAATTATTTAAATTGGTAAAGGGCAACAATGTCTTATTAGGTGCCATTTTGACTATAATAGATTTAAAAAAAAAAGCTATGCCCTATTAGATAAATCTCTTAGTGAAATGACCTTAACAATAATTTCTCCCATTACTTAATATTATTATGACATTTGTTTAAAAATTGATTTCTAACTCTAATGTAGGGGAGTCATTATTATTTTCCTAACAACATGTACTCATACATGGAATATGATTATGTATTTAAGTTAATTTAATTAATGTTATACCAAATTGGATTTTAGTATCTTGCATGATTTATAAAAATATAATAGTATTTTTTTTTAGAAAGCATAAACTCTTAAAAATATGCATACGTTTGTTTTAAAAAAAAATGTTTCAAGTAATCAATCAACTGGATGTCTGGATCAACTGGAAGTTGAATATATATAATTAAATTAAATTAATTTTTTTTTTTTACTATAATTGAATTAGTCAACTGAAAATTAAACATATATTTACTATATACATTTATGATAGTTAATACACATATAAAAAAAATGTAGTAGAATTTGAATTTAAGAGGAATGAAAAGTAAATACTAAAACTCTTTCCTAATTATTTTAGTTTAATCTCTGAATCCCTCTAAACATGTCAAACATTTCCTTCAAATTTTGTAATCAAGATTGTGGAGTATATATTAATATATATAGATTCACCTTAATCCTTCAACCTTATGATCAATATAGATTCACCTTAATCCATGCATTGATTGCAGCATTCCAAAATTATATATATATATATATATATATATATATAACGTTCTAAATTAGTTTATTTCAAAATTAATTTCATTAGCACAATTTAAGTAACATGTACTCAATTAGTAATAATTGACACATAATTCTAGAAACTTAATTGTAGTTAAATGCATCATTAAATTGTGCTATTATTTTTTCCTATAAATATGAATTCGAAAAAACTTGATTCATGGAGTATTATTTATAATACTTAGTTATTGTGTATACCATATCATATGCATTTATGGTTAATTAGTAAATTCTACATTAATATATATTTAAATCTTTACTTTACTTACATTAAAAATAATAAAATATACTTTACTAAATTAATGTTATATTGGTCAATACAACTTTATTCGATTTCTTAATAAAATATGTGAACATTATAAAGACCTTTAAAAAGTTTTCGGGTCAGATCTATTTATATAAAGGCTATGCCCAAATCTTTAAAAAATGTCTATGTCAGACCATGAATCAGGTTTGAGTCTAAGAATTATATAATAGACCAAACTTTTTTTTATAAAATTCATAGGTAAATTAGAAATATTTAAACAAGAATATTACTTTTTTAAATATTTTTAATGCTATAGCATCTTACCCTAACATACAGTACTAGAATTAGTACAGAACTCCAGGCCCATGTTTAATTATAAGGGGCTTTCGAGTCCACAAAATATGAGCGCGGTTATAGACACACACTAATGTATTGAGGACACTCATCAGAAGTTTTGTTTTGGATAAGTGGTATGTAAATTGTCTATTTTACCCCTCCTTGTAAAATTTAAAAAAAAACAGCGGATGAGTACACCCACGTCTGTATCTATCGCGGGAAGAGGCTAGGGAGAGTCGATCAAGTGACTCGTGGGGGTGCCAAATATTCATTTGTAAGTTATTTAACATGTTTTGAAGGTTTTTTAGTTTTGAAGTGGAATTTTTTTTTATGTGTAGGGTTTTGTTGTGTTTTGTTAGTTTAATCTTTTTTTTTTTTTTTTGCATAATATGAGTTTATAATGGTATCTAATTTAAATAGTATGCATTTAGGACATACATTTTGACAATATGAATGACATTTGCTTGAATCGAAAAAAACCCTTATTCAATTTGCGTCTAGTTTCGCGAAGAAGAAGACGATGTTCGTGTTTTTTTTCGGACAACGATACTTTGTCCGAAAAAAAAAACATGAACATATTTATGATGTTCACATATAAATTTTGAACATTGATCATTTGTGTTGAAGTTATTTTCAAACATTGGTCATTTGCAATGAATAAAATTTCGAACATTTGTCTCTTGTGTTGATGTTATTTTCGAACATTGGTGTTGTGAATGGAAGTTAGTTTCGAACATTGGTATTTTGCATGAAAGTTATATTCGAACATTTGTATATTTTTTTTGTTTTGAATTTTAGGATTTGGATGATGATAAGGATGACGTTTGGGTGGATGAATATGGAGTTGAAGAGGAGTATGATGATGATGATGGAGTTCAAAAGGAGCAGACGGTCATCACAGTAGATAACTCGCTCTCATCCCCGTCCTTCCAAAAGAAATGGATTCCACAAAAACAACCGGTAATCCTCAGCCCTTGCATGTTTATTTTTGGTGATTTGTAGATGTGTAATATTTTGGTGATTTGTAAATGGGTAATATTTTGGTGATGTGTAGATGGATGTATTTTGGTGATGTCACTACAAAAAATTGGCCAAAAGGCAACAGATTTTAGCAAGGGCAGTGTACCGTTGCCAATTGGCAACGGACAGAAAAAAGGCGACGGATGTGGACGCCCTTGCCTTTTGGCAATGGAAAAGGCAACGACGTGAATTGCACTCGCCAAAAGGCGACGGATTATAACACCCTTGCCTTTTGGCAACGGTAAAGGCAAGGACGTGTTCTACACTCGCCAAAAGGCGACGGGAGTGGGCCCGTTGCGAAATGGCAACGGGACCCCACTCCCTAAAAGGCAACGACAGTGTTTTTTTCTTGTATTATCCCGAATATCCATAATTAACATTTGACCAAATAATAAGGATCATTTTTTACTCATTTGTTAAACTTTTAATTAAATCTAACACATTATTTGTTTTAATCAGATTATATATATTTTTTTTAATTTAGTACATATTTTCTCTTTAACAAAGTATACTTATACTATTTACTTTTTATCAAATTTAGCACTTTTTTTTTTCTCTTATTCAATTTACATCCATAATTTTTATAAATATAATAAAATTAGTTAATAAAAATATCTTACTTTTATAAAATAAAAAATTATAAAAATTAGTTAATAAAAATATCTTACTTTTATCCAATATCCCCTTACCTTGAGGGTCATTCGTATGCCGGCCGCCTAAATACCGAGGAAGAGGAGTTCGTAATTGAAATGTCCAAATTACACGCTCCTCCTAAATCTGTATTGACTAGGTTGAAGAAGAAGAATGAGAACAATCACTCAACTATTCGAACGATCTACAATGTAAGGTCGAAGCATAAAATCCATCAATATTGTGGACGTAGTCAGTTGCAATATTTGATGAGTCAACTTGTCGAGCACAAGTTCTTTCATGCCACAAGAAGATGTGAGAAGACAAACACTCTTAACGAGTTGTTTTTTGCACATCCCGTCTCACTCCAATTAGTGCATGCTTTTCTGAAGGTCCTCATGATATATTGCACATACAAGACGAATAGGTACTGTTAACCTTATTTGGAGATTGTGGGAGTTACATCGACTGGGATCACATTTTGTGTTGCGTCGGTGTACCTAATGGATGAGAAAGAAGAAAAATATCAATGGGCATTGGAGGTGCTTCGAGACGTGTTGGGCTCATCTTCTCTTCCCGATGTTATTATCACAGACCGTGAACTTGCATTGATGAATGTTGTGGCCAACAAATTTCCAAAAGCTCGTCATTTTCTTTGTACATTCCACATTGACCGGAATGTGTTAGCCAACTACAAGGGCGAATTTAAAGATGTCAAAAAATGGGAGGTATTCAACTCTCATTTCAACTATTTGTGGAGGTCCGATACCCAATCCGACTTTGAAGAAGCTCTTGGAGAGTTCAAGTCCAAATTTTCGAAGAAGCCAGTGAATTACGTGTTGAAGAGTTGGATTACCACTTAGAAAGAGTGGTTTGTAAGGGCTTGGACGAATGAAATTATGCACTTTGGCAACACCACAACCAACAGGTATGTTCATATATATTTTTGTATTTATTTAAAGTAATACTTTAATTTGTAAGTTGTTTAACGTTTTAAATTTTTGATTATCAGGGTAGAAAGTTATCATGCCGCCTTGAAAAGAATGCTCGGGAATTCCTTAGGTGGTGTTTGGTTTGGGATTGATTTGGATTGGATTTGGATTGGGGTGGATTGGATTGGGATTTGGGTAATCCATGAATAGTAAATTGTGTTTGGTTAAGGATTGAGAAGTGGGGGTAGATTTAACTTTATGTCACATCAAGAGTGGTGTTATAATATTTTATTATTGTTAGTAGTGAAAGAAAAGTAAGAGAGAGAATGAGTGTGTGAAAGAAAATTAAGAAAGACAGTGATTTGATGGTATAAAAATAGGTGTGTAGGTGTATTATAGGGGTGGATTGATATTTGGATTTGTATTTGGATTGAGATGGATTGAAAGAGATTGGATTGGGATTGGGCCAATCCAAATCCGGATTGGCCAATCCCAAAACAAACACCGCCTTAGGAAATTTCGAGACGTGTTGGGAGAAGTGTCACACTCTATTCGAGGCATGCCACGTTGCAATTAAAGTCTCCTTCGAAAAGAGTTTGAATGTTGCACAACATAGGTTCTCGTTAAACGTATATAATTATTTACGAGGGGTGGTGTCGATGGTGGCTCTAGAAAAGATCTTTGCTGAAATCAAGGTGATAAAACGACACAGATTTGATCCTAAAGAGTGCCAACATATCTTGAGGAAGGTATACAGTTTGCTCTGTGGTCATGAGATCGAGGAGCATGTTTAATGTGTGACAAATCGATACCCGTGAATGCAATTGATCCCTTCTGGAGGAAGTTGGATATGGAGCCTACCCCAACCACCACACCGGATGACCCTCCTACCACCCACAATAAAAATCGGTTTGAAGATGTCGTAGACGATATGACTGATGTTTATAAGAGCTTCTCTCCGGAGGAGCAACTCATCTTCTTGAAGCGTATGAGTGAGTTTGCAAACCCCAAGACTACGACTCTTATTGAGCTACCCCCTAAGGAAGACACTCGTGTTTGACCCAAAAAAAGAAAGAAGAAGAAGAAGTCTGATGCGTCCACCATACGTGAGCCGAGCCTATTTGAACTTGTAGAGAGTCAAGTTGCAAGTTTCTCGGTACAAAATGAGCAGACGGTCATCACAGTAGATAACTCGCTCTCATCCCCGTCCTTCCAAAAGAAATGGATTCCACAAAAACAACCGGTAATCCTCAGCCCTTGCATGTTTATTTTTGGTGATTTGTAGATGTGTAATATTTTGGTGATTTGTAGATGGGTAATATATATTTTGGTGATGTGTAGATGGATGTATTTTGGTGATGTCACTACAAAAAATTGGCCAAAAGGCAACAGATTTTAAAAGGGTAATGTACCGTTGCCAATTGGCGACGGATAAAAAACGGACGACGGATGTGGACGCCCTTGCCTTTTGGCAACGGAAAAGGCAACGACGTGAGTTGCACTCGCCAAAAGGCGACAGATTATAACGCCCTTGCCTTTTGGCAACGGTAAAAGCAAGGGCGTGTTCTGCACTCGCCAAAAGGCGACGGGAGTGGGCCCGTTGCGAAATGGCAACGAGACCCCACTCCCTAAAAGGCAACGGTAGTGTTTTTTTCTTGTATTATCCCGAATATCCATAATTCACATTTGACCAAATAATAAGGATCAATTTTTACTCATTTGTTAAACTTTTAATTAAATATAACACATTATTTGTTTTAATCAGATTATATATATATTTTTTAATTTAGTACATATTTTCTCTTTAACAAGGTATACTTATACTTTTTTACTTTTTATCAAATTTAGCACTTTTTTTTTTCTCTTATTCGATTTACATCCATACTTTTTATAAATATAATAAAATTAGTTAATAAAAATATCTTACTTTTATAAAATAAAAAATTATACAATATTTTTTTATTCTGAAAAATATAAAAATTATTTCAAGAATAAATATAAAAAATATACAATTATTTCAATTAATATAATTAAAAAGAACTTTATTTTTAAATATCTTTTTAATTCAATAATTTTAATTCAAAACTTAAAAAAAATTATATTTATAGATTTTAAATTGATTTTTTTTAATTTAAACATATTTAAGATATTTTTTCTTAGGTAAAGTCTAGTATGCACTCGAGTGCATGTTGTGCACCATAGTCTAAAGAAAAGTGTATGTTATTAAACTGAAAAGTAGAACACAATATTACTAAAAAGTGTAAGTCACTATAACTAAAAATATTATTATACAGTTTAATAATTGAAAAGTGCAACACCATTTACCAAAAGTGTAAGTCAGTAAAACTGAAAAGTGCAACATGGACTAGGGTGCACAACATGCACTCGAGTCTATAGCAGACCAACCCTTTTTTCTTAATCTTAAATATTACATATTTACTTTTTTTTTTTAATATACACTCTAATTTATTTATTTTTTAAATTAATTGATAAATAATGCGGAGTATGTGTTATAGTTGGTAAAACGTGAAAAATAGGAGTACGTGTTTTTTTTTTTTTGCAATGAATAGGAGTGTGTGTTAAATTTGATAAAAATGAGAAGTATGAGCATGGTTTGATTAAAAGGAAAAAAATATGCTAAATTTAATAAAAAGTGAAAATTATGGAAATAAGTTGATTAATGGAAATTGTAATTGATAAAAAAAAAGGTATAGACTAAAATTGATGATATGACAATAAGGGGAAGAAATTGTTTCCTACCCACACCCTCGTAAGACAATTTTTATAAAGGTTACAATATTAATATATTTTAACGCACAAGATATTCAATTCGAAACGGATCAACTCGACAATGCTGCTCCTTTTTAGTCGTGAGGAAGTGGAGACAATTGTAACTCTTGTCCACAAATACGTCTAGATCTTTATTCTCAATACGATACAAATATTTCAATCTAAGGTATTCTCGTGTTAAAAAAATCACATAAAAGAAAAAGGACAAAGATCCACCAAGCACCAAGATTTCAGTGACAAATCAACATCACCGCACAAGACCATGCAGAAATACAAACAAAACCGCACAAAGACGTGAAAAAACTCACATCTAGTAAACTAGAGGAGGAGAAATATTAAAAACAAGGAAAACATAAACCAATTAAACAACTAAGAAATTATAATTAATGTTGTTATTTTAATTGACGTGAACATGCTAATGATTATAATTAACTAGTGTAAGACCCGCGTTTTACGTGGGATTGAAATAAATATAATATATTTTAATTTATTAATTAAAAAGTATTCTTTGTACATTTGTAAATTTGATATTCTATTAGTAAAAGAAAAAAAATGAAATGTTGTAGCAATATGGTTACATCACATATCTGAAAAATAATAAATAATTAAAATTTTATTTATAAAAAAAATCAATATATGAAATTACAAATTGTAAAAAAAAAAATTTTTGTAAAAAATTTTTGTGATACTTTTATATATTTTTCCATTTGAATTTAGACAAAAAAATTTATAATTCACTATTGTTCTTGACCCTAGAGGCTGCAACATACAAATATCCGTGTGAACATATATTTCGGAAGGTAGACACCTACCTTGAAATGTGATTGGTATTAGTTTTTATTTATCGTCATTGCAAGAACAATAATATGTGGACGTGGGACAATCCTCTTTTTTGAAACTCAATTGTGTAATCCACTATAACAAAACTGAAAATAATATTTGGTTAAAATTCATTAAAATATAAATATAGTATTAAATAATGCAACATAAAAAAATTACATATGTGCATCTACTTTACCAAATATTTGATCGTCCTTAAAATCCTTCATAAGTCGATCAAACTTTAACTTGAAGACACGACAAAGAATGTTCGGCCTATCTTCTGATCTTAGACCCCTCAATGATAAATCAATATACAAATTTACAAATTTCCGAAAAATTCCTTATACACAACATTTGTTGTACGTTTACATATTTTTTAATTTGAATAGCGGTAAATATTTTTCAATTTGTTCTTGCACTTGACTTTAGAGGCTGCAACATATAATTGTTCATGTGTGGACACATGTATTGGAAGGTACACACCTGTTGTTTAAATGGGCTGACTTTAACTTTTATTTATCGTCATTGCAAAATAAAATAGAGTATGAAATTGTCTCATTCGAACATTTAGTGTCTTTTGAAACACTCATTGATTTCTAGGGATACATACATTACTGTCAATTCCTTCCAAAAAATATTTGTCTTTCGATAATGTGGTTTTCAAGTTTTGTAACGATTGATTTAGTTCCATTGCACAACTTTTAATTGAAGCCGACTGATTTCACCAATTATCTTACTCAGTTGTCACTGAAAAATAATTTTGTTAAAAAGTCAATTCACTCTTCTCCTCTAAAGGTTTTACTCTCCCTCACTCATTTCGGGACCTACATGATTATTCAAGAAAAAAAAAAAATCTTCTTTATCAATTCAAGTAATATGGTGTTCAATTTTGGTCCATTTTAGATCAAATTTTGGTATTTTTCATTCGATAAATAAAAAATTCACGGCGGAAATGCATGCATGCGCGACTCACATATGTGAATCAAATTGGGGCTTGAAGTGTATAACTTTGGTATATATATATATTAAACATTTTTTACTACTAAAATTTCATTTTGCGTCCCTTTAATTTAAAAATATATTTTGGGTAACTAAAGAGATAAATTGAGATTAAAAAGTACTCCCTCCATCCTAGAAAAGAAAAGTAGTCATACTTTTCTTATGAGTATATATATTATTTTATCATATTTCATCTCACACCAATCTATTATTTTGTATGTTTCTCACAATTAAATCACTTGTACAACATTTATTATTTTATCATTTTTTTAATTACATTATATACCCTCTGCACCTCTCCTCGTGACTCGAATCCAGGACCTTCGGCCTAGGTAGTGGTAGTCTAACAATTTGAGCTATCCCACCTTATTTTTTTAATTAAAACACCAAAAACAAAGAAATAAATTTATAACTTAATATAGGGAGTACGTGCGCTATATATTTATATATATTAACTAAAAGTTGAGGGGCATGGCCACCCCAAGCTATGGGTGGTTCCGTCCCTATATATATATATATTTCAGCAAAAAAAAAAAAAATGATGTAAATCAAACACCATATAATTAAAATTAATAAAGTAGAAAGATAAATGATTGTCATGTAATAGTCATAAGTTCAGTGACTAACAATGAAATTATCTCTATATTTAAATCAAATGTATTTTGGATTTCATTTATATTACTACAATTTATGTTGTTCTCATTGAATTGGACACATATTTTAAAAAAATATAGATAAAATAATGGTATCTTTAAGTTGTGAGTTTCATCATGAATAAAATAATTATTTGTGAGAAAAATTGAATAATAATTTGAATACGTAATTAAGTGGCAGGTGAAAGGTAAGATAAAATGATGATTTCTAAAAAAAATTGTATGAGAATAAATTTGTCGATATTGACAAATTAAAAAAGATTATTGCTCAAATACACAACCTTACCGAACATGTATTTATGTACTTGCCGGACTCTCACGATTGTTGAATCCACTTTAAAACAATCTTTATTCTCTATCTACCTGTTTATTATGATTCCAGTGAATAAATTCTATAGTCGGAGCCTCACGACATAAAATGCGGATGTGTAAAATATAACGAAATATGAAGTGAAAAGAAGTGAAGTACTTAGAATCGCCAATATGAAATAAAGTAAATAACAAATTAGAATAAATTAATCCATGTCATGAGATTTAAAACATAAAACATTTAAATTTATCAAATAGGAGTACTACTTTAATCCCATTTATCCAAAATCATTTGTTATGCAGTCTTGTCATCATAGTTTCATGATAGATTATAAAAAACTTATTTATAAACAAATATGAAACCATCAAAAAATACTTACCACAATACCACCCAAAGCTTTAGGAGCAAGAGCACCAACCGATAGAGGAAATTGAGGTGCGTATATTGGGATTTTAGCATAAAATAATATCGTTAATTTACGTTAATATTCACCATAATATCCTCAAATCCATGATGTGATCAGTTGAATCATAATATAAGAAGAACCTAAATATTTTTGCTTTAAATTCTTTAGATATATATGTCCTTATACACACGAAAAAAAAGTGTATTTTTAGAGATCATAAAAAAAAATTTAAAAATTCGCAGATAGGTAAGTTACAATATTTAGAAAACTAACATAAAAATATATAATATTCATGTAATATTTATTTCAATATTTTTCAATAATGAAATAGTAAATGGACCACATTTAATTCAATATATACACATATATGTTATTCCTTAAATTCTATAAAACACGTTTAGTTTAGGAATAGTTTACAATAATACAATATATTATGTTTAATTAATTCAATATATATTCAAGTACAAATTATATTTAATTTTTTAATTCAACATTTAAGAAACTAATATAAAAATAAAAATACAATATACTCCATATAGAACACATTTAATTTTATTTATATACATTTTTTTTTTGAAGTCCCAGACTCCCGGTAACCGGTTCAAGGACCGACAAATTTGGGGGATCAATTTCAATGTTCCCTTGTGGGGTCCCGTTTAAAGTCAGAGCATTGTTCTCTGTATGGATTGATCTCATAAAAATTGTTTGAAACCTTAGAGATTTCCTCCTAAAATGCAAACAGAGCACGTTTAAGTTAATTAACATTAATATATTATAATTGTATTAAGTCATTTATTAACACATTAATTAGCATATATGTAATTAGCATTTATACGTAACTATTTCTAAGTAAAAAATTGAATAAATGTTGCTAGTCCACACATATATATATATATATACCAATTTTTAGTCCTATTTAATTTAATTAAATCGCATTTAATATAATTGAGTTGATTGAGCTTACATTTAAAACTTGAATTACTTAGGCTCTCTTAATTCGAATTAAACATATGGTAATTGGTAAGTGTGCAAATGATATGTTTTTTCCTTTCTTACTTTTTATAACCACTATGGCATTTATTTTCATATAATTTTAAATTATAATATTGTAACTCATTCTTCACACTAATTATAATCTAGCAACTATACCAATATTGATAGTATATCATGTCTTTGAAAAATTCGCATATACAACTTATACTTGTGGCATTTATTTTCATATAATTTAAAATTGTAATATTGTAACTCATTCTTCACACTAATTATAATCTAGCAACCATACAAATATTGATAGTATATCATGTCTTTGAAAAACTCGCATAGGCAACTTATACTTGATGATAAAAGTAAATTTCTATAAACATAGATTTTAGGAAAGTACCATATCTTGGGAGAATAAATTGCTCCCAAATTGTCCATGTAATTTCAAAAAATAACTATATTTTAGGGGAAAAATTGATATTCAAATAAAACAAATTTAACGCAAATAAATATTACTCGTATTAATTAATCCTTATTAAAAAAATTATTGCATTTAATCTTCAATAAAAAAAATATATTTATATTAATTCATTTACATCTTCTATAGAATATTTATAGATTGAGATAATTTCAACTAATTAAACTAACCATTTTTATGTACAATATAAAAGAATCAAAATATTCATATTTTTATTATATTTAATTCAGGATGATAAGTATTCATTAACATTAATTATTGAAATAGTAATAGTACATATATAACTTGCTCTCATAAAATTAGGAACTTGTCCCCTCCCGAGCTAATAGTTATGGATTCAAACTAATATATCCAATTGGGCATAAAGTCAAATGTAATTTTGCAGGTTTTTCTATTAAAATTATTGAAAACAATATTTTTTTTTGTCTGTCACGAATATGAGAGGAGATTCTCCTATAAATTTATAAGTCATTCTCTTTCTCCCAAATGAAGATATTCCTATATTACATCGAAAATTATATATATTACATCATAAAACTTACAATAGAAAATAAATGTAATGTAATTACAATTATAATTACAATCACAAAATACATTCTTCATCCAAATTTGAGGTATTTGATTTGTCATTCTTCATCCGATTTAATCAAACGCTTCTGTCGATCTTCAATTAATCTGATAAGAAACTACTAATAATGATTAAAATAAGAACTTGTTAAATCATTGAAAACAAAACATAATATGCTAGACGCGCGGATGACCGGGAAAAGATTTACCGGTGAATGTAGACGGGTGGTTGAAAAAGATTCAATATTCTTAATCCGATCTAACAAATTCCTTAATGGAGATCATAAACAAATTACCAAAGAGGATAAACTCGAGAGAAATGAGTGCAATTTCAAAATGAAAAAGTTGAAAAAAATGCTAGAAATGAGAAGAGAATGAGCTGTGCAAGTGTTGAAGAATAAAATAATGACTAATGAAGTTGAGATTTATATAGGGCTAAAAATAAAGATGAAGGGTTGAGATTAAAAGTTAAATTGTAGGGTTGAGATTAGAAGTTGAAGTAAGATTTAAGGATATTGCAAGAAATTTGAAAGGGTTAATTGTAAAAAAATCACGACCTTTATAGTATTTATCAATTACAACATCTTCTTTTTTTCTTTGCAATTCGATACACCACCTTTTTAAGTTTTGCAATTTGATGCATGTGTTTATTTTTCGACAACACATGAATGATATATATATACTGAAGCCACATTAAGGTTCTACACAAATGCCAACGTAAATGTCTTGATTGATCAATAAAATATTTTTTATATATTTTATATTTTATTTTATTTATTTTAAAAACATTTTAAAATAAAAACAATATGAAAAACATCACATTATTTTTGTGGACTATGATTTGGAGGACGCAATCTTATACTTTTGAGTTTGGGGAGGGGGAAATGATAATAATTAAATTGGTTTATAATTTATTTTTTAAAATATTTAGTATTGTTTTTAGTTTTAAAACGATTTTTTTATTATTCTTTTTAGTTAAAAACATTTTAAAAATTAAAAAAAAAACATTATTAATCATTCGTGACATTTATGTGGCACCTCGACAGCTCTGACAATTAAATTATGATTTAATTATTGCCAGAAAATTGACATATGCATTTATAGGTAATGGATTTGGGGAATCTGTTGCCTTTTTGCAAAGAAAAAAAAGATATGTTGTAATTGATAAAAATTGTAAAGGTCGTGATTTTTTTTGCAATTAACCCAATTTGAAATGGTGAGATTTGGAGCAAGAAGAGGTTGAGATAGATGTATAGATTTGTGACATGTGGCACCAAATAAGTTTGCAAATATATAAACGTAGATGTTGTTTGTGATGTTATTTTAATTGAAAATGAACTTGAGAATAATTTTATAATAGATGAAAATATTTTTAATTAAATGGATAAGTGAAAATAATTATATTTAATGTTGTATGTCATTATATTGTTGTGAATTGAAAATTAGAATTAATTTAAATGATGTGATTAGAATAAATTTAAATGTATAAGTGAAAATAATTATACTCAATGTTGTATGTAAATTGTAATGATATTGTTGTGAATTGACAATTAGAATGAATTTAAATGTTGTAAATTGAAGATTAGAATAAATTTAAATAGTGTGAATTGATATTTTTAATCAACCTAATTAAATTATTTAATTTGAAACACATAATAAATATGATATGTTTTGACAATTTAATAAACAACAATTAAAGTTAGAATGGATTGAATTAAAGAATTAAAACTAAAATTAAATTGTATATATATTAATTGCATTCACAACATGTCGACTAAAGCTCCTAGCCTAAACGACACATAGGGGGCGCCCAAAAGCCTTCGTGACCGAGAGGTCGCGTGTTCAAACCCTGCTGCTCGCGAAAATCGCGAATTTGTGGTGGCCCAAGGGTGGGGGGTGGGTGGCCTCGATACCTGGGTTCGAAACCCAGGTTCGTATTTTTTTAAAACTGATAAAATGGCGATGGCATAAAAGACAACGGATGTGGGCCCATTGCGAAAAGGCGACGATGTGAGCACCTGCCGTTGCAAAAAGGCAACAGATTCCCCAAATCCATTACCTATAAAATGGCAACGAGCATATTGGCAACGGGGGAAATCCGTTGCCTTTGCCGTTAACTTTATGATTAGCAAGGGGGAATCCGTTCGCCTTTAGGCACTTTTTTTGTGGTGTATGTAGATGGGTGTATTTTGGTGATGTGTCGATGGGTGTATATATTGGTGATTTGTAGATGTAGTGTATTTTGGTGATGTGTAGATGGGTAATATTTTGGTGATTTGTAGATGTGTAATATTTTGGTTATGTGTAATGTGCGTAGGTATTCCATCGGCGTACTCGACAATCCCTAGGAAGTGACTTCATCGGATGTTTACCGATCACGTATCAACCTTACATTATCGATATCAAGAACGTAAAGGGTGATGGACACTGCGGTTTCCGAGTAGTGGCTAGTTTTATGGGATGGGGGGAGGATGAGTGGACTCGTGTTCGGATGGACTTGATGAATGAAATGTCCCGCAATCTTACGTTGTACGACAAAGTCTTCTTGTTGAATGATTACATCCATGTAGTGCTTGAAAAATTGAATTGCTTTACGGAGTTTGCACATAAAAACATTGATTCGTGTTGCCGTACATGGGATATCTAGTGGCGTCACACTATAATGTGGCGGTGGTGGTTCTTGATACACGTCTATCCCTTACATATCTACCGTTCAACAAAGAACCTCCTCAAGAACCGAGAAGTATTTGGATGGGATTAATTAATGAGAACCATTTCATCCAGGTATTTGCATTGCATTGCATTGATTTACACATATATGTTGAATTAGGTATATATAACATATAAATTGTCTATACATGTAGGTTACGATGGGTGCTGGTCGCACTTTGCCCCCGGTGATTACTTCGTGGAAGCATGAGCACCAACACATTGTAGACGGATGGAAAAATGCTTATGCTTCCTGATGAATTAGATGATAGTAGTCTATGTTGTTACCATCTACTATTAGTTTTTGTAGTTTTTGTGGTTAAAAACTTTGGAACCATTTACTTTTGGTGTAATTTGTGTACAAATTATCAAAACAACATTTATAGATAATTTGTGTACAAATTCTTGACGTATGTATGTATGTATGCTTAGAACATGTATTTTAAGCAACATTATAATGGATGATTGTGTAATTAAATTGCTCTATTTTTTGAATGGCTTATCGTGTTTGAATGAGGCACTACAATGGTGTTAAAAGTATAATATAACAAAGTTCGAACAATATTATTCCCGTACAATATAACAATG
This sequence comes from Galeopsis tetrahit, assembly GCA_963675135.1. Taxonomy (NCBI): domain Eukaryota; kingdom Viridiplantae; phylum Streptophyta; class Magnoliopsida; order Lamiales; family Lamiaceae; genus Galeopsis; species Galeopsis tetrahit. Next base: position 77,555,228 of record OY776123.1, read on the forward strand.
TTCGAAAAACATATGGTGTTCGGTAATTACTTTCGAACATATGCTCTATGTTCGAAAATTATTCCCCAACAACATAACAATGTTCGAAATTTTGTTCCGCGTGTTGTACTTGGTCGAATTTCAAACGCAAAACCCTCTGTTGGGAACTAATTTACTAACATATGCTCTATGCTCGAAAATTATTCCCCAACAACATAACAATGTTCGAAATTTTGTTCTGCGTGTTGTACTTGGTCGAATTTCAAACCCAAAACCCTCTGTCGGGAACTAATTTTCGAACATATGCTCTATGTTTGAAAATTATTCCCCAACAACATAACAATGTTCAAAATTTTGTTCCGCGTGTTTTACTTGGTCAAATTTCAAACCCAAAACCCTCTATTGGGAACTAATTTTCGAACATATCAACAACATAACAATGTTCGAAATTTTGTTCCGCGTGTTTTACTTGGTCGAATTTCAAACCCAAAACTCTCTGTTGGGAACTAATTTTCGAACATATGCTCTTTGTTCGAAAATTATTCCCCAACAACATAACAATGTTCAAAATTTTGTTCCGCGTGTTTTACTTGGTCGAATTTCAAAAAATTCAAAAGTGTATGTTGGGAACAAAATTTCGAACAATGACATAAAGTTCGAAAATTTGTGTTGGATATACTTTTTTTTTTTGAAGTCTCGGGTATCTGATTCTATGACCGACTAATCCCGGGGGACTAATCCCACTGCCCACTTGCGGGGGTCCCGTTTAAAGCCAGAGCTTTGCGCTCTATATGGACATGGCCCCATAGAAATTGTGCTGGATATACTACAATTGTTCGAAAAACATCTAATGTTCGGCAATATTTCTCGGACGTTTGACATATGTTCGAAAATTCATCACGTACATTAGTGGGTGTCCTCATCCTACACTTGCATGTTTGCTTCATGGGTTTATGAGGGTTTAGTGATGGGTTTGATATGTAAACCCATCTTCTCCCATGTTTGGTTTCTCATAACTTTAAACACCTTGACCCGGTTTTTATAAACTAGATTACATGGGTTTAGACAACCTAGCCTCCCCTTGGGTTTATCTAGCCTTCCCCTAGGGTTTATCTAGCCAACCCACCACATCTAAACCCATCTTATCCCAACACATGAAGCAAACATGCTCTTAGATTTTATAATATTCATGTACCATATAACATAAAAAATTGTGGGTGTCCTCATCCGAAATTTATAAACCATACAACATTATAAAAAACCATATATAACCATTCAATACAACATAACATTATATAAAAAGTGTCATTCTAAATTACCAAAACTACCATAATAAAAACAACATTGTTAAGTTTTTGTTAAAAATGATATAAAACAAGTAAACGGCCTCAAGAACGCCTAGCCTTGCCCCGACCTCTTCCACGTCCACGACGAGCAGTTGACGTTGACGGTGCCTTTGCTCCTACGTCGTCCGAAGTTTGTCCACCAATCTGCCTCACAACGTCTTCAATATTTTGCATTACCCCATCCATTGTTAACGGCTCGTCGTTCCTCCACTTGTGCAACAACAAGTTCAATTCAACCTTTGCAAAATCTACCAAGTGCTATGACTCGGCCCTACGTGGAGGCTCACGAGGAGGAAGTCTCCTATTAGACGGATTTGAAACGAAAGGACGACCATTAGCGAGATACCAATCAATATAACCATCACTACAATCCGAATCTTGGATACAACGCTCACCAAGTCTATCCTCCGTAACCATGTGTGCGTCCCACGTCGAAAAGTACTCTGCCATAGCACCCCACACTAGCTTTGTTTTCTTGGATGTGGAACCGGTACTCTTAACACTGGCAGCAAACGGCTTCTCAGGAACGGTTGCACGTACCCGAACTATCTGAGCATTCTATCCGGCATGTACGGCTCAACAATATCTCTGCACACAATGCACCCATGAAAGTAAGATACCTCGTCCAATGAATGGTTTTCTCGTACGGGACGATATGGATTCCAGTTAAACTAAAACACCAAATTAAATAAAAAATGCAACTTTATCTTAAAAAAAATAAACAATAGACAAATATATTAATTTGGTTCCTAACGTACCTCGCTTGCTAGGAGGGTATCTAATCGCTTTCTAAAGCCTCTTACTCGGTCGACACAGGGGCCTGTATGAGCTTCGGGTGCATAACGCATCGACAGTGGATCTGTAAGTTTAAAGTCTGGATTATGAGGCGGCAAGATCAAAGTAGGGAAGTGCTCATAAATCCAAGCCTGAAAGTACAATATTAGGTCAATATCAAATGAAAAATAGGAAATTTTAACCAAATTATATAAAATACATTAATACCTCCAATAACGTAAGGTAACCACCAATCTGCCTACACTTGAACTTTGACGACATCCCTAATTGTCTATACAAATAGGCAAGTGTTGTGGTACCCCAAGCGTAGTTTGAAAATTCTGCCATGTCGTCGGTATACTGCAACCACTTTGCATGAACACGAGTACCACTTTTGTCCGGAAACAAAGTGGTCCCAAACATGTACAACACAAACGTTCGTGCTGAATACAACACCTCGTCCTGGTTGTCCGAGGTCATCATGGGCATAAAAGTCTCCCTTAGCCACGCTAGCTTCACGGAACCCCCTCGTTTCCCACTTAATGCTTCCTTGGCTTCTACTAATGATAAACCCAAATATTTCATCAAACAATCTGAAGCCAAAATATTATCTTCGGAAGTAGACTACACCGGGAGACCATTAACTTTCAGACGCGTGATAGAGTGGACATCATCAAGAGTGATTTTCATTTCCCCGAAGGACAAGTGGAATGAGTTGGTCTCTTCGTGACATCTCTCAACAAAGGTTGTGATAAGGTTCTTGTTTGAATACTTGTAAGCTGCACGTCTAATCTGAATCAATTTAGATCCTCTCAAAGCTCTGCCAATGACGCCAATTATGGTCATCGTCGAACTCCCAATTCAATAGTTTGGTCACATGATAGTGACATTTCAACACATCTCGCTCATCACCCAACCATATGAATTTGGCCACATGCTCTTGGAAGCTGGTGAGAAGGGGAGGTGCGGTTACCAATTGCCGATCAACCTTCTCAACTCTTCTTTGTTTGTCTCCCTCATCGTCTCCCTCCGCCTCTTCCTCGTCCTCTCCATCTTCATCTTCCTCATCGTTGTCCTCCTCCTTGTCTTGATCATCTACTTCCGGTTCTTGAGGATTGGCCTCTTGAGGATTGTAATCTTGTGGAATGACAACTTGAGGATTGGCCTCTTGTGGAGCTGCCTCATCGCTAACATGTTGCTTATTTTTTCTGTTGGAAGCATTCGGTCGAGCCCTACTAACACCCTCTAGGAAAACATGAACAATATGCCAAAAATATGAAACAATTAGCTTACGCACGAAAAACATTGATGAACATTCACTACATGTTCGAACCTTATTCATGAACAATAACACCATGTTCAAAAAACATATATGAACAACCACTATATGTTCGAAATTGAAACCATAACAATCATGCCATGTTCGAAACTAAAACCATAACAATCATGCCATGTTCGAAACTAAAACCAAAACAAACAAGTTTTGTGCGAAAATTAAATCATAACAAACAAGCCTTGTTCGAAACTAAAACCAAAAGTCCAAAACAAACAAGCCATGTTCGAAACTTAATACATGTTCGAAAATTTAACCAAAACAAACAAGCCATGTTCGAAACTTAAACCAAAACAAACAAGCCATGTTCAAAAATTACTTCCGGACAACTTATACTTGTTCGAAAAACCAGTCCAAAACACTGATTAAATATTGATACATTCTACACATAAACATGATTATAACACAAAAAATCAATCTTAATCAACACATGCATGAATTAACACCAATTTCAAAAAACAAAACCTAAACCCTAAACCGTACAACAATAAAATTAATGTTTCAATCAACAAAAACCTAAATTAAACACGCGTCCTCCTCTTCTTAAATATAAGTAAGAAAAAAAAAAACGCATCCGACCCGTTCTACTCAAAAACCAATCTTAACCATTTTTGCAAAAAAGAAAAAAAAATGCGTCCGACCCGTTCTACTAAAAAAAACGCGACGTGCCTGTGTTCTCTCTTGTGCGACATCGCTGCTTCAGTGGAAATGGAGTGTTTATCGATTGGGAGGGGGGAACGGTGCAGGTGAGAGATGGAGTGGGGGAGAAGAGTGGAGAGTGGGGGAGAAGTTTGGTGGAGATGGAGGGTGGGTGTACCGAAAACAATGGAGTACAGGGAAAATTTTTTTAAGGGTACTTTCGGGTTTTTCACGTGGGTGTCCTCATCTCAGTGTGTGTCCTCATCGCGTGGGTGTCCTCAATACATTGGTGTGTGTATAACCGCGCCCACAAAATATATGTCGAGGCCCAAAATAAATAGTAAACAAAACCTGATCAATAGTATTTGAAGTGTTTTTTTTTTGTTATTAAAAATAAAATAAAATAAAATTGGAACCTTTTGTGGTTTCATTTCTAATCATTTTGGATTATAATTACTGGAAATAAAAAATACAGCAACCAATTAAACCTCCAGTTTGAGGGTTTGAGATCACATGTATCAAAAGTTGGAAAGCATATGTTAAAGATTCAATAGAGTGAAAATAAAAAGTAGAATAGATGAATTGATCAATGATTTGGGATCTATTAGATGATATGTAATTTCATATTTTGTTCATCTTGTATTTCAAAATAATCAACATGTATAAAATAACACCCCAAATACGAGATACAACATCAATTGAAATACATGCACCACAGTGTCTTTCTTTCTTTTTTAAGTTTTTTAAAATTATTTCTTATTTTATGTTCCAATAATTCAAGATTTGGATATGGCATAAAGATTTGAGATAATCCTTCCGTAGCAATTCACAAACTAGATTGAAATTTCTACACAAGTTGGGCCAAAAGAGATTTGGTACTTGGATATTCGTTCTACATCTTTCTGGATTCACCTTCAATGTATTTTGATTTTCGTATTCATGTAGTAAAACAGGTTTTGAATTTTAAGATCGATTCTACACCAGTTTTACTTGAGGATTTAAAAAATCATCACTATTATACCTATTTATTGATTTGACATAAATTTCAATTCTCCCCTACTTAAAAACCTAAAATAAACACTCATTATTATTCATCCAAGAACGGGTTTTCAAAACCACCCAAAACACAAAGTAAGCATCACCTTATTGTTGAGCCAAGTCTCAAAATGAAAAAAATATGGTAAAGTCTAGTATGCACTCGAGTGCATGCTGTGCACCCTAGTCCATGTGCACTTTTCAGTTTACTGACTTACACTTTGGTAAATGGTGTTGCACTTTTTAATTATTACTTATACAGTTTAATAATTGAAAAGTCCAACACCATTTACCAAAAAGTGTAAATCAGTAACTGAAAAGTGCAACATGGACTAGGGTGCACAACATGCACTCGAGTCCATAGCAGACCAACCCAAAAAATATATATGGAAGAATCTCACCAATAACTATGAATTATCATATCATTTTGAACGAAAATGAATAAAATCATGTAATTCCGATGCCGTTGCTTGTGTGACCTTCTATCACCAATCCTGCTGTAAGACCAATCATGGCGCATGCACCATTGATTGCTTCAATTTGCCGTCGTCTCTATACGAGGGATAGCTAAGTTAAATAACATGAATCACCTGACTTTAAGGACACCAATTCAACATATAAACGAATTTTAACAGTTATTATCAATAAAACATAGTATATCCTGTATCAATAGTCTATGCAAAGTGTGATAATAAAATTAAATTATAGCTGCTCTGTTTAGATTGCTAAACAAAAAATTTACTTCACGCCCACTTTTCATCACTCAAACAGTTGCCCAGAACAAAAAAGTTTTCAATCAAACTGAAATCTCACTAACTTTGAACTTTTCTTTTGCTTTAAACTGTTCCATCTGTTTGGCTGCTAACCTCTTGGCTTCCAAAGGATCGACCATAACTACTACTTTCTTTGAATATTCTTTACCACAAGATGCCTGTATTATAACACCCGAAAGAAGATGATGATTTGTTAGTGTAAGACTGAATGTTTTGTTATTTCAATTACTGATCAAAATACATTGGATATATAGGACTAGAATCCCTAATTAGCTCCCTAGAAATATGCCTATCAATCTCCATACAATCTGCATAATATATATATATACCTATACAATCTTCTATATAGGGTAATACAATGATTTAGTAATCTTTACAAATCATTGACTATCTCAACACTCCCCCTCAAGTTGGAGCATAAATGTCACACATGTTCAACTTGGTTAGGAATTTTGACAACACCCGATTGGATACTCCTTTGGTGAGGATATCAGCTAACTGATCTTCTGATCGAATCTTTGGTAGTTCCACAATCTTTTCATCCAGTTTCTCCTTAATGAAGAACCTATCTACCTCAACATGCTTTGTACGGTCATGTTGAACTGGATTATGGGCTATATCACATGCTGCTTTGTTGTCACAGTATAGCTGCATTGGTTGCTTTGGGGAGTAGCCTAGGTCTTGTAGGAGATATTTCAACCATAACGCTTCACATATTCCTAATGCCATTCCTCTGTACTCAGCTTCTGCACTAGATCGTGCAACAACATTCTGCTTCTTGCTTCTCCATGTGACTAAGTTCCCACCTACAAAAGTAAAGTATCCCGAAGTTGACCGCCTATCGTCAACTGCTCCAGCCCAATCAGCATCTGTATATACCTCGATATTTTTATTGTTTGTGTTTTTGGAAAATAGAATTCCCTTTCCTGGAGCAGATTTTAGATACCTCAAGATGCGCATTACTGCATTCATATGTTGTTCGCCGGGATTATGCATGAATTGACTAACGATACTCAAAGCATAGGCGAGATCGGGTCTTGTGTGAGCTAAGTACATTAATCTTCCAACAAGTCTCTGGTATCTCCCCCTGTCCACCGGTACCTGGTTTGTCTCATTGCATAACTTCAGGCCCTCTTCTACTGGAGAGCTAGCTGGTTGACAGGCTGACATACCAGTCTCGTGTAGTAGATCTAAGGCATACTTTCTTTGAGATATGAAGATCCCTTTACTAGATCGAGATACTTCAATTCCTAGAAAGTACTTCAAGGGACCCAAGTCTTTCATTTCAAATTCCTTGGACAAGTTCTCTTGTAAAGTTCTCATTTCTTCTGGATCATTTCCGGTGACGATCATGTCATCCACATATACGATGAGTGCAGTAATTTTTCCATGTCCTTTCTTTAAAAATAATGTGTGATCTGAATTACTTTGTCTATAACCAAAGGCTGTCATGGATTTTGTAAATCGTCCGAACCAAGCTCTAGGGGACTGTTTTAATCCATATAATGATTTCTTCAACCTGCACACCTTCTTATTTTGTCTTTCTGCTACCATGTAACCTGGTGGGAGATCCATGTAGACTTCTTTAGATAGTTCACCATGTAGGAATGCGTTCTTTACATCAAACTGTTGTAACGGCCAATCAAAATTTGCAGCTAAAGATAACAAGACTCGAACCGTGTTGATTTTAGCTACAGGTGCAAACGTTTCAGTGTAGTCAATTCCATACGTTTGGGTGTATCCTTTTGCCACCAATCTCGCCTTGAAACGTTCGATCGTACCATCAGCTTTGTATTTCACAGTAAATATCCATCGACACCCAACTGGTTTTTTTTCTGTGGGGCGATCGACGATCTCCCAAGTTTGGTTCTTCTGTAAGGAGGCCATCTCTTCGTCCATTGCAGCTTTCCATCTTGGATCAGTTAAAGCTTCCTGCACACTGTTAGGTATACATACCGTAGATAATTGATTGACAAATGACAGATGTGTTTTTGATAAGCGATGTGTAGACATATAATGGTTCATGGGATATCTTACTTTACTGGAAAATTGAGGTTCATATGTAGGTTTTGGAATACCTCTGGTGAGACGTTGTGGTAATTGTCTCCTAGATGGCTCAGGCACTGTATAACGAATATCCTCATACAACGATTGGTTTGGTGTATCAATGGGATGGGACTCCAACTCGGTTTCAGAAGTTTCATGGCTTTCTGTGTGCTCATTCTCACTTAGATCCAGGTTCTGACCACTAGATTTCAACTCATCCACTTCTATGATTATTGTATCGTTGTGTAGAGTATCGCCACTCTCATCCAAAATTTGATTCCTAGGCTCCAGATTACCTACAATTTGATCAGATATGTCCACCACTTCATCTTGAAGATTGTTGTATACAAGAGTCTGAATTTCCTCAATATTCTCCCCCTGAAAGTCAGACTTAGAGAAATACATAGAATTTTCATGAAAGACAACATCCATAGAGATAAACATGCGTTTAGTAGGGGGATGATAACATCTGTAACCTTTTTGATGAATAGCATATCCAACAAAGACACATTTCAAGGCGCGAGGCATTAACTTACTACGCTGGTGTTTGTGAATATGAACATAAGCAACACAACCGAAGATATGTGGAGGTAGATTTGGGACTGTAGGTGCAACAATAGCTTCTGTAAGTGAGTGAAAAGGTGTTTTGAAGTGGATAGAACGAGATGGAACACGATTTATGAGATATGCAGCAGAAAGTAGAGCTTCGCCCCAGTAGCATAATGGCATGTGAGCCTCGATCAGGGAAGCGCGAACCACCTCCAATAAGTGTCGATTCTTGCGTTCAGCCACACCATTTTGTTGAGGTGTATCTGGACAGCTTGTTTGATGAATTGAGCCTTGAGATTCCAGAAATTGTTGAAGTTCAGAACTCCGGTATTCTCCGCCATTATCACTACGTAACACTTGTATTCGTGTGTTGTATTGTGTACGGATGGTGTTATAAAACTTCTGAAATAATAAATTAACTTCTGATTTGGATTTCATCAAACAAACCCAAGTCATCCTAGTACAATCATCTATAAATGTAACAAACCAATGTGACCCTCCCAATGTAGGAACTTTGGATGGTCCCCATACATCAGAGTGAATAATCATAAAAGGAGCAGGACTTTTATTTAAAACCAAAGGAAATGAAGCACGATGGCTTTTAGCAAGTTCACACACATCACATTTGAAAACAGAAATATCTAAATTCATAAATAAACTAGGAAATAATTTTTTTAAGTAACCAAATGAGGCATGGCCCAAACGTCGATGCCAAAGCCAGATCTCATGTATTTTCTTTTGTGAATTGATGATCCCTGCTGTGAAGGCCTTTTGTAATCTGCTGGAAGTTTTTGATTCCAAGTCCAAGTAATATAGCTTCCCTCTCTTAGTACCATAACCAATCGTTTGTCGAGTCTGAATATCCTTAAACATACAATAATTAGGCCAAAAAATAACAACACAAGATAAAGTAGTAGTGATTTGAGAGACTGATAGAAGGTTATAATCTAAGGAGGGAACAACTAACACAGAATCAAGATGTAAAGTATTAGTAAGATGTGATGACCCTTCTCCAATAACCGGAGTGGTATTACCATTGGCCGTAGAGACACAATTTTGAGAGGAAGGGTTAAGGTTTGAGACTTGACTAACATCAAATGTCATATGATCAGTAGCACCAGAATCAATTATCCATGCATTATTTAAAGCAGGTGTAGAAATGTTTAAGACCTTACCTCCACCATTACTGGTGGTTATCAATGCTGATGACGGAGAAATGGCATCTTCATCCTTTGTTTGGGCGATTGATGCAGTAGACGGTCGCTTGGAGTTCCGATGCCGTGTTGGGTCCCACCAATCAGGATATCCAATAAGTTCAAAGCAACGACTTTTTGAATGGCCTGTTTGATTGCAGTGATTGCATTTGTATGTAGTTTTTTCTGAATTATTGAAATTCTTTGGATTGGTGGATTTTGGTCGGTTTTGTGGTGCTGGATTTGGCTGATGGCGGGAAACCATTGCAGAAGCTTCAGGTTTCACAATATCCTCGTTCAAAGTAGTAGATCGTATTGCCTCTCGGCGGACTAATGAATAACACTCTTCTAAACTGAGGAGTGGTTCATGACGTAAAATTTCTCGTTGAAGTTGATCAAAGCACTTATCCAATCCAGCAAGAAATATGTGCACTCGGGTTCGCTCAATGGACTGTCGGTACGCTGTAACATCATCGGGATCCTTCATAACAACTTTATCACGATGATCTAGTTCCCGAAAGATTTCTGTTAACTCCCCATAGTACACTGAGAGTGATTTGTCAACTTGTTTGGCTGAGAAGGCTTTCTGATGCAAAGAATAGACATGCATCTCATCATTGCCATCATAAAAAGCTTTAGAAAGGGCACTCCAAATTTCACGGGCTGAGGATATACGAAGATAGCGCTTCATGATGTCAGGAGACATGGAAATAAGAAGCCAACGCTTCACCTTCTGGTTTTCAGCATACCATTTGTCATATCCTTTGTCCGACGAAGCAGGTGGAGCGGTTTTGCCCATAATGTATGAGAGTTTCTCTCGTTCAGCGATATGCATCTCCATCAATTGAGACCATACATCGTAATTTGATTCCGTAAGTAGAAGACCAACGTTAAAAGGACCCTCAGACTGAACTAGAATTGGAACAGATTTGGTTCCTGAGGAGTCAATTTGTTCAGATTTGGTTCCTGAGGAGTCAATTTTTTCACTCATTTTATTTTATTTTAGAACAGGAATGATACCACGATATTACCGATGTAGTCTGTTGTAGAGACTTGCAGCGACACTGATGTGGTGATGATAGATTGATGGTGGTGATCAAAATGAAGCTACACGACGTGAATCAAATCTTTTGATTACTGGTTAGAGGTGTTTTGGATTGAGTTTCTGTGGTTTTGGTGTGATTTTGGAGTGGTATGGTGTTTTGGGTTTTCTTTTCTTTCTTTCTCAGAACCGTATGGGCTCTGATACCATGTAAGACTGAATGTTTTGTTATTTCAATTACTGATCAAAATACATTGGATATATAGGACTAGAATCCCTAATTAGCTCCCTAGAAATATGCCTATCAATCTCCATACAATCTGCATAATATATATATATACCTATACAATCTTCTATATAGGGTAATACAATGATTTAGTAATCTTTACAAATCATTGACTATCTCAACAGTTAGTAGAGAGAAAATCGTTTGAAAAGGCTTCGTAACAATCAAGAATAAGGTGTTAATTATTAATGAAGGAAGCTATTTCACCTTAAACATGTTTGAATGAGCTGCAGGCCATTTACTCTTCAAGTAACTAACCACATTTTTCTGTGAAATCAACCAATATTTTTCAGTGAAAACGACTAATAATAACAAACTAATACTCCCTCCGTCCCAATATTTCTTTTCCGTCCGTCCCAATGAAAGCTACCCATTCATTTTTTGGTAACTATTCTCTCTCACATTTAGTTATATTATTCTCTCTCCCTCAATCACATCACTTCTAATACAACTACTTATTATATTAGTATCTCTTAACCTCCGTGCCCGAAGCTCATGGGGAGCTTTTCCCGGGACGGAGGGAGTATCTTTCAGTAAAACACTTTATACCATTTAAAAAATAGACTTGAGTTGCATGGCGCGTCTGGTGCATCTGTCTATTTGTAAATCTTTTCTCCATGTTAGGATTCTATCATTTTATCATAAAAAGCATCTGCTAGGTGTAAAATAGACTTCTACTTAGACAAGTACCCCAACTTGGGGGATGCAAAGTTATGATAGCAAAGAACTTGGGTCTACTACGCTAGTTGCAACTTAATAACATACCTAAAAACATTTTAGTAGATCATATTCAAACTAATATATTGGTGTAATACATGTGGGGTGGTGCATACATTTGGATTTGCCAGGACACGGATTTCTTGACTCCTAGCCTTACTCTTTGAGGAAACGATCTCATGCCTTTTTGTCTTTGCTGTCCCCACCTAGAAACGAGAAATACAGCCAAGGATAAACAACTCGATATTTATAATAAGATGCGAGCATAATATGCTCTTTCAGCTTATGCAAAATCGGAAATAGCATCAATATACTGCTCACTCAAATATCGACATTTAACCATGAATAATTTCGGTGGCATTAATTAAGGCAACTTCGGCAGAATGCATTTTGAGAAATAAATTAAACAACACTGCAGGGCGACCAAATAATAAAAAGACTAACATCATATTTCTGAAAGAGGCATCCACATTCACTTAAAATATAACACCATATTCAGTCCAAAAAAGCTACTAGTAAAATTGAGAAGGATAAAGGTTATATATCCATTGTGAATCCAATCTACTCTTCTTAGATTATAAAAATGAACCATTTTTTCTTGATATCAATTGATATTAATGAAGTGAAATGGTGAATTTGGGAACACTAAATCAACCAATATTACCAATATTGAGGGTAACGAGGAAATAAGATTTGAATGATTGGGAGTGCTACTTATGATGTTTATATGAGAACTTTCCCCCAGCCACTGCCCATGGCTTCCTTTCCCCCACCACCTCCAAGTAGTGTAGTAGACTACTACTTCCAACGGATAGACCTAGACTTGTCCATTGAATCCAGTCAGGGCTATAACCGATATCTTTGTTTAAGTTCCGTTTTGCCCTCAATGTCGCCAAAATTACGAGAAAGATTTGGCAAAACTCATGTTTATTCATAAATTAATTCTCGAAGCATCTCTGCCGGCACAGTGGTTGCAACTCAATCCTATTCAAGATCATTCACAAGTATATCTTCTCTTCCATTGTAAAACTTTTACTAACTACTCCCTTCAATTTTTAAATACTGTATTTTTTCTATCGTTTACCACAAATATATAATTTCCTTAATTATCATTCCCATACTCTAAATATGGTTTTTGAATAATCTAGATCAGATGACTTCAAAAACAAGATCATTCAAAAGTATATCTTCTCTTCCATTGCAAAACTTTTGTTAACTACTCCCTTCAATTTTTAAATACTGTATTTTTCTATTGTTTACCACAAATATATAATTTCCTTAATTATCTTTTCCATACTCTAAATATGGTTTTTGAATAATCTACATCAGATAACTTCAAAAAAAAAAAAAAAATTGTCAGATTATTTATTGAATAAATTTTCTATACTTACTCCATAGTTATAATTAATGAAAGATATTAAGTGCGAGATTTATTAGAATAGATAAGAAACTATGTTGTTCTTCATGTTTTTACAAAGAAACCCAATATTCTTGAGAAAACTCAAGAATTGCACAAGAAATGGAAGGAAATTTGTTTGAATCTTCATCAGAATAGACATGCCCAAGCTCACACACACCCGATTATGAAGGCTCTGGGAGAAGTTGTGCAACTGAACTGAAGGTGAATAGCCCTCCACCAAGTCCTGTGAGGACTGATCTTGTTCTTAGAAGCGGTGTAGAGAAACCCACGGAGGATCGGACTAAAGACTTGTTTGGTTCCATTTTTTCTCAACAGATAAAGACGGTTGATAACACTTTGGATGCTGATTCGTACAAGAAACTCTTTAGGGGTCTCATGGAGAAAGCGTGGTGGCAGGGTGAAGTTGCCTCCGCGGTGTCTTCAGCCATTACTCGTGCCAGATTAGGTAATGGGAAATGTCTGGGGAGAGACGTATGGTTATTGTTCTCAGGACTTGATAGGGTTGGGAAGAAGAAGATGGTTATGGTCATAGCTGAACAACTTTATGGGACTAGTCCGGTATTTGTTTGTATTGGCACTCGACGAGCCGATGATACGAAGTTTCGTGGAAAAACAACAATTGATCGTATTGTAGAGGCGGTTCGAAGAGATCCATTTTCAATAATTATGATTCAAGACATTGATGAAGCTGAGAAGACCACAAGTGGGAACATCATGCGGGCTGCTGAACAGGGCCAGATAGCCAATTCCCATGGCTGTGAAGTCGGTTTAGGGAAGGTGACTCTTAAGCGAGCTCAGGCGCATCAACGGCGCGGATGCCCTAAACAGCAACAGCAGCCGCTTCTAGCGATGAAGGTGGAGATGGATAAGTTGATTATATCGATTTTGGATGACCCTGGCGTGAGCCGTGTAATGAAGGAAGTCGGGTTTCATAGCCCAGCGGTGAAATCGTCGATTGAGCATTTGGTGAATCCCCAACGACCTTGGGTTGAGTATGGCAGGATTGGGGATTTGAGGGGAGAGGATGCGAACAAAGTGTTTGAAATTATGCTGAGTGTTGGTCCTGAAAGGAGTATGACATAAGTGTATGGGGTGGGGTGGAATGCACTTGTATATGCAAATTGTTTTCTTTTCTAACAATCAGGCTATCAGGAGAGTTGTCAAGTCAACTTCTCTGAGTATGTATAACTTTGTTCAGATAATCAAACCACTGAGAACTATGAAGTAATCAGTTGAATAACTATATAAGTAAGTTATATGTGCGGAATTATAGTTGGCCCTTTATATTTAAACTCCTTTTAATTCTGAAAACTTTCTTAACACTTAAATAGTGATAAGGGGACTTGTCCCAAATCTGTTTTGCACAGTTTGTGATGTATATCTTTTGAAGATCATTTTGTGTGTAGTGTATGAATGTGTTACTTGTATGAAATGACTTGAAAGTAAATAACACAAAGGATTATAGTGGTTCAGAGACTCAAGCTCCTACATCCACTTTTCCCTGATTTAACAGGATAATTGCTTAACTTGGAATTAACTTGTTTTATGGTGACAAGGTGCACTGATCAACCACACTACTCCTTAGTGCCTTGATCCCTAGGAATTCTGAGTCCTAGTACTCACTCAACTCGAACTAAACTGTACTTCACTTAACAGTTCTAGTTCTCACACTTCTACAACAACTCTTCTAACTTTCCTTGAAAGGTTTAAGGGTTGAGGTTGGTTCCAACTAGGGTGAGATATCATTTACAATGAAGAACTGTATAAGGATAGGATATCTCTCTAAGCTTGATTGATATACAATGAGTTTCAACTTAGGTGTGAACTGGAAGTGTTTGGAAACTAAAGAATGATGGATTCTTTGAAAGCTTGAAGGCTTGTATGCTTGTAGTTTCCTTGACTAGTTGGATGCCTTGAATGGTTTCCAAACTCCAGTATTTATAGAGCAAAGTGAGGATATGTCCGTTGGAGAGACAACCTCAAATTGTCTATTTTTATCTTTCTTGAACTTAGCATCTTGAGGGCAGATTCCTTGAAAGTGACATGTCTTCATTTTGAGAAGTAAACGGTTTAGAGCTTCTTGTCTTGACTTATATGCACTCTTCCGAATGCATGACTTGTGAATTCAACATTAAATTGAAGACACTCTTCCTTTCCATGATTAAGGACAACATTCCTTATCATCAGGATTGATATGTGCTCAAGTTTATCTCATCAACTAACTTGGCTTATCAGCAATGTTGGCTAGATTCTTCAGTTGAGTTGGCTTCTCATCTTTACTGAATCAATCTTGACTTAGGCTTTGATGCATATCTTCAATATCAGTGAAATTGACCTCATCAGCACAGTTGTCTCTTGACTTAGACTGGATTTGAACATTTCTGATTTAGTGTGTTTATCAACTCTGCTGAGCATTTCTTATGATCTTGATAGAGCACTTGCCCGTAGACTTGGTCCAATTGATGTGATCTTCTAGTATTGGACTATCAGAGAGGTTGTCTCTTCTGATGTACTCTGCTGATCTTGCTATCAGCAGTGTTGAACTCTTCTGACATTGACTTATTAGCAGGGTTGAAATCTTCTGATTCTGAGCCTTGAGGAACTTGATTCTTGTGATTTTCTAAGCTTGTGTTCCCCCTCAACTTATACATCTAAACATCTATAAGCTGCCTAACATGTAAGCTATTCAACTAGCTAGCCTGATCAATATGTTCCAACATTCCTGAAACATACTCATTGAATTTTAATCAAAATCTCATTTTATTCCCAACACTGAGGAACAATAGAAGGAACCCGATTTTGGTGGGCTATTCAGAAGCGGATAGTGAGATTAAACGACTGTTGAGGCAGATAAAGAAAGAGGACTTAAAAGGTATGACTCTGAAGAACGTGACAATTATTTCAACAGAGAAAGGGGTTATTTTGGATAGGGTTAAGGAATTGAGGGAGGCAATTGAGAGTAGAAGTGTAAAGGAAATGATGATTCCTTATTTGGGTAAAGTGGCTTGTGGAGCAACAAGGACGAGGAGAGCCAGTTGTGGCAGAAATATCCAAGGTACTGGCAACATTCAGGAGAGAGGTTTACGAGGAATATAATGTTTGGATGATTGGGAGTGCTATTTATGAGGTTTATAGGAGACATTTCCCCCACCACCTCTAAGGTACTGTAGTATATATCTCACAGATACACTTATGAGACATAATCCATTGAATTCACTCAGGGCTATAACGACACCTTTGATCAAGTTCCGTTTTGCCCTCAATGTTGCCAAAATTACGAGAAAGATTTGCCAAACTCACACTTATCCATAACTCAATTCTCGAAGCATCTCTGCCACAGGCACCGTGGTTGCAACTCAATCATATACAAGATCATTCAGTTGATCTTTCTCTTAACTGTTGGAACCTGTTTACGGCGTGTAAACTGCAATATCAAAAATTTCAAAATAACAATTAAAATCCACAAGTAAGTCGAGTCAAGGGAATCCCTTTTCCCGCAGAACAGAATACGCCCAGGATAGTGCTCGACTGTTACGGCGTTCCGTTCCCAAAGGTAAAACGACTTTCCATTAATACACAGTAGCACCACTGTGTAAGAAGTATCGGCGAACGTACTTAGTACGAACTGAACACTCTCGGATATAAATCCGGCACAAGAAAGAACAGTGTAAGGCTTTCGGGAGCTCAACACACTGCGTAGGGACGAGAGGAGAGTAGAAGGATTGAGGGGCGAATTTCAGCGTAAGGATGTATGAGGGAAGAGTCTGATATTTATAGGCAGAAGAAACCCTAGGAGGGCTGTTGGAAAACGCGTGGGCCAGGCCCGATTCTTGGGAATATATTGCGAAAATATCGCAGCGGTTGAGATAATATCTCGTACGTGGATAAGTCTTGAAGACCTAATCTTGAAGACCAAGTTTGAGACTTCCAGATAATTCTGGAACATTCTTGAAGTAGTTCGAATGGGCCGAGCCCATTCCCCACATTCTCAAACTTCCAAGTTGAAACTCTTCAACTTCAACAATTAATTTCTCACTCACCTTAACTCGGTTTTGAAATATTAAATATACCACGTTCATCTACTCCGCGAGTGGATCGACTATGTCACGTTCAATTATTTCTTAATTAACGTTTAGTCCGTCTAATTAATTAAATTAGATCAGGGTGTCAAAACCCAATTAATTCCCATTAATTCCAACAATCCCCCACATGAGTGAAAATCGTATCTATACAACATCAGACTCAGTGTTCAGTTCGAGTGAGATCTCCGTGCGTCCGGATAAGTGGTTTTTGGCCTTGAACTTTCCGTAGCCAAACACTATCGGATATATCGGCGGCTTAGTGGACGCGATGCCTTGAACTATTCCTCCATAGTGTATACCTAGACAACAGTGTCAGCACACTTTGATCTCGTCTTCGTAACGTTCTCACGTTTTTGTCCGTTTTGGCCATGGACGTCCTTTGTACTTCATAAATGTTTGGTCGAAGCGGCCCTCACTTCTCATTTATATAGGTAACTTCCTTTCGAGTATCCCGTTATACTCTAGGAATTATTAAGAGTCCAAGACTCAGCCTTTACCACATCTTACGGGTCGTTAACACTTGAGATAGTGCTGTCCGGAATAGTCATATTTTTCAAGTGTTTTCTCACTAACCTCCACAACTTCGTTTTCCCATTGAACCAAGTTCTTGGGATCTCCAGTCATCATGGTTGGGTTACCACTGCTTTGGTTTTTATTGTGGGTTTTAGACCCATTCCTTCTACCAGCTTGTACAATTGATCTCGATTTATGCCCTTCGTGAGCGGATCCGCTATATTGTCCTTCGTATTGACATAGTCAATGGACATTACTCCAGTGGAGATCAATTCTCTAACGGAGTTGTGTCGACGACGTATGTGTCTCGACTTTCCGTTGTACATGACATTCGAAGCTCTCCCAATGGCAGCTTGACTGTCACAGTGTACCGTCACCGCAGGTACCGGCTTTTTCCAACAAGGAATGTCTTCCAGAAAATTACGCAACCATTCAGCCTCTGCAGCGGCTAGGTCTAACGCTATAAATTCTGATTCCATTGTGGAACGAGCAATACATGTTTGTTTCTTGGACCTCCACGACACTGCTTCTCCTCCAATAGTGAATACGTATCCACTGGTGGACAACGAGTCTTTCGTGTCTGATATCCAATTTGCATCACTGTATCTTTCGACTACAGCTGGATGTCTTGTGTAGTGAAGCCCATAATCAATGGTGTACTTCAAGTATCGTAATACCCTTTTCAACGCTTTCCAGTGCTCATGACTTGGATTGTTCATGTATTGACTCAACTTGTTTACCGAACATGCAAGATCAGGGCGTGTACAGTTCGTGATGTACATCACACTTCCAATGATCCTTGCGTATTCCAGTTGAGCCACTGGTTCTCCTCTGTTCTTTTTCAAGTGATCATTGAGTTCCAAAGGTGTCTTAGCAGGTGGATCGTCATAGGCCTTAAATTGCTTTAGTACCTTATCCACATAGTGAGATTGTGTCAAGAAAATTCCATTGGAAGTTTTCTCTATCTTGATTCCAAGAATCACATCTGCTAATCCCATGTCTTTCATGTCAAAGTTTCTACTTAACACGTTCTTCGTATTAACGATGATATTGTGATTGTTACTCATGATTAACATGCTGTCGACATATAAGCACACAATACCATATCCGGTTGGTGTATCCTTCACATACACACACTTATCGCATTCGTTAATTCGAAACCTATTTGACAGCATTGTACTGTCAAATTTCAAGTGCCACTGTTTTGGAGTCCATACAGTGATCTAACGAGTTTGCACACCTTTTTCTCGTTTCCAGGAGCAACATATCCTTCAGGTTGCTCCATGTATATTTCTGCATCCATCTCACCATTAAGAAACGCCGTCTTAACATCCATTTGGTGTATTTCGAGATTGTGCAACGCAGCAATGACGACTAACACCCGAATGGAGGTGATCCTTGTCACTGGTGAGTATGTATCGAAGAAATCATACCCTTCTTTTGTTTAAACCCCTTTGCAACAAGACGAGCTTTGTACTTATCAACAGATCCACCTGCTTTGTACTTTCTTCTAAGGATCCACTTGCATCCTAAGGGCTTGCATCCTAAGGGCTTGCAACCTTTAGGGAGGTCAACCAACTCCCATGTGTGGTTTAAGAGAATAGACTCGTATTCACTTTTTATGGCTTCTTTCCAGAGGTGTGCATCTGGTCTTGCCATTGCTTCTTTGATAGTTTTAGGTTCTTTTTCCTCCAAAACATAAGTAATGAAGTCTGAACCAAAATCTTTATCAATTCTAGCTCTCTTACTGCGTCTCGGTTCTTCACTCTCTTGAGTGGAAGGATTAACAGTGTCGTCTGTTGCTTCGAGAGTTCTTTTACTCGAACAGTCTTCCTATTTTTCCTTAAGAGGAAAGATGTTCTCAAAGAACACTGCGTTCCTTGACTCAATCGTAGTGCCTTCTGTCATATCCGGTACTTCGGATTTGTGAATCAGAAATCGATAGGCACTACTGTTTGAAGCATATCCTATAAAGATACAATCGACGGTTTTAGGGCCGATCTTAACTTGTTTAGGAAGTGGTACTTCAACCTTAGCCAAACACCCCCACACTTTGAGGTATTGGTATGAAGGTTTTCGTTTCCTCCATATTTCATAAGGAGTTTGATCCTTAGTTTTGTGAGGAATCTTATTCAGAGTGTGGTTAGCCGACATAATGGCTTCCCCCACAAGTTCTGAGGTAGACCAGAGCTGATTAACTTGCGTTCATCATCTCCTTTAGTGTTCGGTTTTTCCTTTCCGCAACACCATTAGACTGAGGTGAGTAAGGGGCTGTCGTTTGATGTATAATCCCTGATTCAATACATAATTGTTCAAACGGAGCTACGTACTTTCCACCTCTATCACTACGAATTTATTTAATTCGAGTGTCCAATCGATTCTCTACCTCACGATTTATAACGTTTAAAAGCTTCTATAGCTTCGTCTTTACTTCTTAAAGGATAAACGTAGCAGAATCGTGTACAATCATCAATGAAATTAATAAAGTACCTTTTCCCTCCTCGTGTGGAGCTTTTACTCGAATGTGATTTTTCATGATGAACAAATCCACATTACTTGTGGAAAACATTTCACTGAATTCAACCATTTTAGGTTTTTCCATATTTAGCTTTAAGGTCACACCTGAGCTACCCTTTTCATTCAAACATGTCGACGGAGACCTCTCTCTCCCTCACATTTGAATGTATCCATGTGAGGAGATGCATATCCCCACATTCGAGTTGCTTGCCACTTTATTTGTGAATTTCTCTTATTCACTAAATTTGGACACAGCCTCGATACTTTAAAAAACCGATCTTTGATTTTTCTTTTATTGAAATTATTTTCAACTTCAAAATTATTTTAATCTTTGGTCAACATACCAAACTTAAATTCAATTTCAAATGTGACTTTTATTGTCACTCGTGACTCGAGCATAATTTTTTTCGATCAAATTATACTAGTCAAAATCTTTGAACTAAATTCAAAACAAATTTATGCTCTCGAGCACAAATATTTAATTCCCAGAGATAATTAATAATTAAATTTGGATATTCCTCAATAATTATCCAAAATTTAATTAATTCATTATCAATTAAATTAATTATTAATTAATCTTTATTTTATTATGTAATTAATTGACAAAGTCAATTCTGTTCTCTCAGAATACTTGGTCTAAGAAAACAGAATACATCAAATTCTGCCCAAGCCGGAAAGCGGAGATGTTATCACACGAAGCCATGCTCCCCACGAAGCCATGCTCCATATCAACGAAGCCATGCTCCAACGAACAACGAAGCCATGCTCCATATCAAATATACTTTGATACTCCTGATTAATTGATTTAATTAGTCAATTTAATCCTCTTGATTAATTGATTTAATTAAATCCAATTTAATCCTCTTTGATTAATTACCGTAATTAATCAATTTATCAGCACATTCTCTAATTTAATCCTATAGATTAATTGATGTGCAATTCCAATTTGATTTAATTGGATTTCCAGGCACGCCCCCGCCCTGCGAGTAAGCGCCTGCAGCTCAATGGATAATTCCAATTTAATTGGATTTTCAGGCGTGCTCTTTCAGAATTCTGCATTGTGCAGAAATCTCTCAAATCCATGAGTAAGCGCCAGTAGCTCAATGGATGGAGACCACCTCCCGGAATCTCTCAAATATGAGAATCACCAAATCTCTCAAATCCATGACTAAGGGAGGTTTAGACCAACTCTCAGAATTTAATCTGAAGCTTTATATCAACTCCCAGAATTTAATCTGGAGTTTTAGACCTTCTCCCAGAATTTAATCTGGAGTAAGAATTGGAGAAGGCGGTTTTTCCCCTTTTATTAAGGAATAAATACCAAATCTCATCCCGCGAGAAGCGCCTGCAGCTCAATGGATAGACAGAAAGTCCCAATATCCAAAAGGGAGACGCTTCCTTATTAGCATCGTTGCCAATATTTTCAGTATCATGTACTGCTTCCGTATCAACGGGATCAACATCCATGTTATCATTCATCTTTGATATTGCAGTAAATTAATTAATTTAATTAGGTCCGAAAATATTAATTATATATTCTGTTCTGCGATTGTTGGAACCTGTTTACGGCGTGTAAACTGCAATATCAAAAATTTCAGAATAACAATTAAAATCCACAAGTAAGTCGAGTCAAGGGAATCCCTTTTCCCGCAGAACAGAATACGCCCAGGATAGTGCTCGACTGTTACGGCGTTCCGTTCCCAAAGGTAAAACGACTTTCACTTAATACACAGTAGCACCACTGTGTAAGAAGTATCGGCGAACGTACTTAGTACGAACTGAACACTCTCGGATATAAATCCGGCACAAGAAAGAACAGTGTAAGGCTTTCGGGAGCTCAACACACTGCGTAGGGACGAGAGGAGAGTAGAAGGATTGAGGGGCAAATTTCAGCGTAAGGATGTATGAGGGAAGAGTCTGATATTTATAGGCAGAAGAAACCCTAGGAGGGCTGTTGGAAAACGCGTGGGCCAGGCCCGATTCTTGAGAATATATTGCGAAAATATCGCAGCGGTTGAGATAATATCTCGTACGTGGATAAGTCTTGAAGACCTAATCTTGAAGACCAAGTTTGAGGGGTTGGTCTGCTATGGACTCGAGTGCATGTTGTGCACCCTAGTCAATGTTGCACTTTTCAGTTACTGACTTACACTTTTTGGTAAATGGTGTTGCACTTTTCAATTATTAAACTGTATAAGTAATAATTGAAAAGTGCAACACCATTTACCAAAAAGTGTAAGTCAGTAAACTGAAAAGTGCACATGGACTAGGGTGCACAGCATGCACTCGAGTGCATACTAGACTTTACCAAGTTTGAGAGTTCCAGATAATTCTGGAACATTCTTGAAGTAGTTCGAATGGGCCGAGCCCATTCCCCACATTCTCAAACTTCCAAGTTGAAACTCTTCAACTTCAACAATTAATTTCTCACTCACCTTAACTCGGTTTTGAAATATTAAATATACCACGTTCATCTACTCCGCGAGTGGATCGACTATGTCACGTTCAATTATTTCTTAATTAACGTTTAGTCCGTCTAATTAATTAAATTAGATCAGGGTGTCAAAACCCAATTAATTCCCATTAATTCCAACATTAACTACTCCCTTCATTTTTTTTTTAAATATTGTATATTTCTATAAATTTGACCCTTCATTTACCAAAAAATATATAATTTCCTTACTTATCTTTGAATACCCTAACTTTGGTTTCTGAATAATGTACATCAGATGACTTCAAAAAAAAAAAAAAAAAATTTGCAAGATTGTTTATTGAATAAATTTTCTATACTTACTCCATAGTTATAATTAATGAAAAGTATTAAGAGCGAAAATAAGATTTTTTTTTTAGAATAGATAAGAAACTCAAGTTGTCTTTCATGTTTTTATCGATGAAAACCAATATTCTTAAGAAAACTCAAGAATTGCACAAGAAATGGATGGAAATCTGCTTGAATTTTCATCAACATAACCATGCCCTACCAACTCTGCTCACACACCCGATTATGCAGGCTCTGGGAGAAGTTGTGCAATTGGAGAAGCTGTGCAATTGAAGGTGAATATCCCTCCACCAAGTCCCTGATCTTGTTCTTGGAAGCGGTGCAGAGAAACCCACGGAGGATCAGACTAAAGACTTGTTTGGTGGAATTTTGTCTCAACAGATAAAGACTGTTGATAACACTGATGTTGATTCGTACAAGAAACTATTCAAGGGTCTCATGGAGAAAGCGTGGTGACAGGGGGAAGCTGCCTCCGCGGTGTCTTCAGCCATTACTCGTGCCAGATTAGGTAATGGGAAACGTGTGGGGAGAGACGTGTGGGGAGAGACGTATGGTTGTTGTTCTCAGGACCTGATAGAGTTGGGAAGAAGAAGATGACTATGGTCCTAGCTGAACATCTTTATGGGAATAGTCCCGTATTTTTTTGTCTTGGCACTCGGCGAGCCGATGATACGAAGTTTCGTGGGAAAACAACAATTGATCGTATTGCTGAGGCGGTTCAAAGAGATCCATTTTCAGTAATTATGCTTCAAGACATTGATGAAGCGGAGAAGACCACACGTGGGAACATCATGCGGGCTGCTGAACAAGGCCAGATAGCCGATTCCATGGCTGTGAAGTCGGTTTAGGGAAGGACAACTTCATAGTCACCGGGAACTGGTCAACACCCATAGTTGACAATTGTCAAATTATTGAAGAAGCAAGTGAGAATTGGAAATTTAGACTAATACTACAAGAAAAAAAGTTGGTTCCATGGGTTGATGATGAGAATCTAGGCAACATAACAAACGTTGTCCAGACCTCTCCTTAGACCTTAATCTTAATCTTGCTACATCATCGGTGGTGGATGGATGATTGTTACATCAGTGGATGATGGGACCTATGGATCTCATAATTCAAGTGACGCACCATTGATCATGATGACCATATTAATCGAACATTCTCTGGTACATCGATTCCTGCTCAATCGTGCTCATAATTTTGAAAATTTTATTTACTAAGTCAATCAAAGAATCTAATCAAATAAATGTCAATAATTTTATAAAATTAGAAAAAAAATATTTACATGCATCAATTTTACTGAACTTCTTTAAAATTCAAGTCCTTCGAACCTTATAATAATCTTTCTTTTCTGATCAATTTGAATTACTGAAAGTTTTGAATCCTACCATCAGTGAATAAGTGCAGCTAAACTATTTTTAATTAAAGAATTAAAACTAAATTTATCAGACTATTTTAGTCTTGAACTAATAAAATATGATTGTCCAATTAACATGAAACTTACCTTTTGTGAGCACTTTTAGCGGACTGAAGAGCAAGTGTACCCAAACAATAAGTTTTAAAATTATTTTTCATTTAAAGTGTATATTTATTAAAAAGGGTGTCTACAAATACTAACCATTTGATATTTCACTTTACCTGCAATCGTAGAATTTCTTTGTCCATATACAAATGATCCAGATTTATTCATCACATTTACTTGCAATTCAAAATGGCTAGAAATTACAAGACATGATGCATGTGGAACTAAAAACCCGAACTCGCCATGGTTATACAGTCCTCATTGTACCAGAGAAAGAAATAATAGTTATACCGTCCTCACCAATAAGTATCTATTCAAATACATTAACAAGGGTCTCCATAAAATAACAGTGGAAATACACTACCAATACAACTAAGTGTTTAAGAATTTATAATTAATGTATATTACTTCTTCTACTTATTTACTGCAAATTTTAATATATTAAGTAGATATAGCACATATAACAGTGAATTGTCTTATATAAATCCTATTCATATACTCACTTCAAATTTCTGTGTACATTATTTGATAAGTACTTAGCATTTTGAATTACTCACATATAATATTTACGAATTCAATAATTTTAAACAAAACATTTCAATCAGGTTGTACTCATTTTAATTAAACCAGAATTTAATCTATTTCATTATATACTATAAACATGATTTTAATTAGGTAAAGTCTAGTATGCACTCGAGTGCATGCTGCGCACCCTAGTCCATGTGCATTTTTCAGTTTACTGACTTACACTTTTTGGTAAATGGTGTTGCACTTTTCAATTATTACTTATACAGTTTAATAATTGAAAAGTGCAACACCATTTACCAAAAAGTGTAAGTCAGTAACTGAAAAGTGCAACATGGACTAGGGTGCACAACATGCACTCGAGTCCATAGCAGACCAACCCTTTTAATTAAACTGCTAACAAATATTCTCTATATTATATTATTATTCTACAAACTTCTAGCACTACAAATTTCATCTCTAATGTTCATAATTGTTCTCTAAACAAAAAATACATTTGTATACCCAATAATATTTAATCACTTGAGGTTATTCTCTTAATTTCAATTTCACCTCATGCACAAGTACACGAAAACATTATTAGACAAGGACTCACATACAATTGATATAATTTTGGATATAAGAATCCAACGCTCTCATATTATCTATAAAACATCCCTACAAACTAACATATTACAATCATACACAAATGACAAAACATTCTCTTATTAAATGTTAATTTATGTATACATAAATGACAACATATTCAATTATTCAATCTGAATTGATGCAAGAGTGCTTTTTGTTGTTGGTATTATTGAAGATGACATGAATTATCAAATACATTAATTATCATCAAATATATTTTAAAATAATAAATTATATAAAATCTTACTCCCTCTTCCCAAAATTACTTTATTAAGAAAGTGTAATAATGAGTGGAGATTTAAGGGGTAATTTGGTAAAATTTTAGGTATAAAGTAAAAAAATGAATTGACTTTAATTTATGTGTCGAGAAAAAATAATGGCATTTGTGTAAAATTGAAAATATTGTGAGGGTGGAGTTTATAAAGAATTTTGTATTTTAAGGGTGTGAAAGTTATTGTGGGACGTGTCGAAAAGTAAAGTGTGAAAGTTATTGTGGGACGGATGAGTATTAAATAATAATATAATATTTTTTCAATCCCGCAAAATTTGCCGGTCTTACACTAATATATACTATATTATTGATAATATTATAAAATTAAAATTATAAAATTTATTAAAAAAATCTTAAATAACAAATGACAAGTGGCATTATTTAGTGCAGGCTTGGACCAAGCCCTTTGTTGGTCGCGTTGAAAATTAATAACATTTTAATTTTTTTTCTAAATCTTAAATAACAAATGACAAGTGGCTTCCCAGTGCAGAGTAACATTTTGAATTTTTTTTTTTTTTATGATTAAGAGGGTGTGGCGCACTGCCGATAAACATAGCCTAACATTTAACAAAAATAAAATAAAAAATAATCAACAATTAAAAAAACTAAATTAATAAATAAATAAAAAGTGAGAACTGTTTATTAATATCAACGTCACAGTCTCAAGTCTCATGTCTTCTATTAACATGTCTCTAACTCTTCTTCTTTCTTTGACAACAACTCTTCTATTAACATGTCTCTAACTCTTCTTCTTTCTTTAACACACTTTCCATAGCCGGCCCTGGTGCCAGAATCCGATTCGACCACATACGACCATCAATCCACAGGGCCGCCAGAATCCGATTCTACCACATACAAACCATGCGCTGGGATTGAGCTGATACAAGTCGGTTCCAAAACCCCTTTAATCCATTTACCAAGACACTTTCGATCATGCCACTAACTTTTCTTTTCTAAGACCTTCTCTATCACATCATCTTCTACTCTACTCTAGTGACACGTTGTTACCCACCACGAGAACTTCAACGTGATTGTCTTCTTGATCTCCCTTCGAACGAAGGCTCTTGATCTCCTTCGAAAGAAGGAAAACTATGGACTCCAGACATTGATGAAGCTGAGAAGACCACACGTGGAACATCATGCGGGCTGCTGAACAGGGCCGGATAGCCGATTCCCATGGCTGTGAAGTCGGTTTAGGGAAGACGACCCTTAAGCGAGCTCAGGCGCATCAACGGCGCGGGTGCCCTGAACAGCAACAGCAGCCGCTTCTGGCGATGAAGGTGGAGTTGGATCAGCTGATTATATCGATTTTGGATGACCCTGGCGTGAGCCGAGTGATGAAGGAAGTCGGGTTTCACAGCACAACGATGAAATCGTAGATTGAGCATTTGGTGAATCCCCAACGACCTCTGGTTGAGTGGGGCAAGATTGGGGATTTGAGGGGAGAGAATGTGAACATAATGTTTAAAATTATGAGGAGGAACACGAGAAGGGATCCGAGTTTGGTGGGCAATTCAGAAGCCGCTAGTGAGATTAAGCTACGGTTGAGGCTGATAACGAAAAATGACTTGAAAGATATGACTCTGAAAACGTGACCATTATTTCAACAGAAAAGGGGTTACTTGGGATAGAGTTAAGGAATTGAGCGAGACAATCGAGAGTAGAAGTGTGTGTGAAAGGATTATTCTAGATTTGGGTAATTTGGAGTGCCTTACGGAGCAACAAGGACAAGGGGAGCCAGTTGTGGCCGAAATATCCAAGTTACTGGAAACATTCAGGAGAGAGGGTAACGAGTAAAATAAGATTTGGATGATTGGAAGTGCAATTTATGAAGTTTATATTCGGATACACTTGTGAGAAATAATCCATTGAATTCACTCAGGACTATAACCGACACCTTTGAGCAGAGTTGGTGGGGCATGGTTATGCTGATGAAGATTCAAGCAGATTTCCTTCCATTTCTTGTGCAATTCTTAAGTTTTCTCAAGAATATTGGTTTTCACCTGTAAAAACATGAAAAACAACTTGAGTTTCTTATCTATTCTAAAAAATATCTTATTTTCGCTCTTAATACCTTTCATTAATTATAACTATGAAGTAAGTATATAAAATTTATTCAATAAACAATCTTGCAAATTTTTTTTTTTTTAAGTCATCTGATGTAGATTATTCTGAAACCAAAGTTAGAGTATTGAAATATAACTAAGGAAAATATATATTTAAGGGTCAAATTTATAGAAATATACAATTTGAGAATTGAGTTATGAATAATTGTGAGTTTTTGCCAAATCTTTCTCGTAATTTTGGTAACATGAACTTGATTACTGAGTGAATTCAATGGATTATTTTTCACAAGTGTATTCAATGTCAGTAGTAGTCTGTTTAAAAAAAATGTATAAATAGTCGACAAGAATAAAAATGAAAAGAAAAACATGAATAAATGTAGTAAAAACATGAATAAATGATATATATACTACAGTACCTTAGAGGTGGTGGGGAAAGGAAGTCATGGGCAGTGGGTGGGGGAAAGTCTCATATAAACCTCATAAATAGCACTTTCAATCATCCAAACATTATTTTCCTCGTTACCTTCTCTCCTGAATGTTGCCAGTACCTTGGATATTTCCGCCACAACTGGCTCCCCTTGTCCTTGTTGCTCCGTAAGCCACTCCAAATTACCCAAATCAAGAATTATCCTTTCACACACACTTCTACTCTCAATTGCCTCGCTCAATTCCTTAACCCTATCCAAAGTAACCCCTTTCTCTGTTGAAATAATTGTCACGTTTTCAGAGTCATATCTTTCAAGTCATTTTTCGTTATCTGCCTCAACAGTCGTTTAATCTCACTATCCGCTTCTGAATAACCCACTAAAATCGGGTCCCTTCTCTTGTTCCTCAACATAATTTCAAACACTTTGTTCACATCCTCTCCCCTCAGATCCCCAATCCTGCCATACTCAACCCAAGGTCGTTGGGGATTCACCAAATGCTCAATCGACGATTTCACCGTTGGGCTGTGAAACCCGCTTCCTTCATCACGCGCACGCCAGGGTCATCCAAAATCAATATAATCAACTGATCCACCTCCACCTTCATCGCCAGAAGCGGCTGCAGGGTTTAGGGCCGAGTTTGTATCAGCTCAAACTCCAGCGCATGGATTGATGGTTGGTATGGTGATCGAATCGGATTCCGGCGCCCAAAGGAGGCCCTTGGCGCCGGCTATATATAGAAAGTGTTTGCCAAATAGTCTTAGTATGAGAATATGAGTCCAGTGTAAATGTGGGGTGTAAATATAGGGTTAAAGGTTATGAAGTAAAGAAAGAAGAAAAGTTGAGACTGAGATCTTAATAGAAGAGTTGGAGATCTCTCTTTTTATTCATTTAGTTTTTTTTTTAATTGTTGATTTTTTTTATTTTTGTTAAATGTTAGGCTATATTATGTTTATCAGTAGTGCGCCACGCACTCCCAACCATATGCACGT
Source organism: Galeopsis tetrahit (assembly GCA_963675135.1). Taxonomy (NCBI): domain Eukaryota; kingdom Viridiplantae; phylum Streptophyta; class Magnoliopsida; order Lamiales; family Lamiaceae; genus Galeopsis; species Galeopsis tetrahit. The sequence goes on from OY776123.1 coordinate 77,584,679, forward strand.
GGCAAGCGTACAAGGCTTGCACATGAAGAGTTTGAGATCTCACTTTTTATTCATTTATTAATTTAGTTTTTTTTTAATTGTTGATTTTTTTTATTTTTGTTAAATGTTAGGCTATGTTATGTTTATCAGCAGTGCGCCACGCACTCCCAACCATAAGCACGTGGCAAGCGTACAAGGCTTGCACATGTCACTTGTCATTTGTTATTTAAGATTTAGTTTTGTTTTTTTTTTTTTTAATGTTAAGCTATGTGACAAATGAGAAATAAAAAAAAAATGTTATTAATTTTCACGACTCTGCACGTGACCATATACGGGACAAATGTGGACTTGGTCCCAGCGCTGCACTATTTCACTTGTCATTATTTAAGATTTTTTTAATAAATTTTATAATTTTAATTTTATAATATTATCGATAATATATATCATTTGTCTAATAAAATTTTACTCACTTCTTTTTATACATATTTTTAAAAAATTCATATTTTAATTATAAAAAATATATGTGGAATAAACAGTAAAGAATATTTTAATAAAGTAGATAAAATACTCAAAGTTAATTATTTAAATAGAATAAATATATACTTTGTGAATCCAAAAATTGGAGGAGTATATAATAGTGTAAGACCAGCTAATTTTGTGATATTAAAAAAAAATTATATTATTATTTAGGAAAATACTTGTATGTATCCTTACATGCATGTAACTGGATCCATTTTTCTAAATGGAGTAATAGTTATTTGCCCCTTCTTTGTTTATTGAGTTCATCCCCAGTTTTTTGTAAAAAAATTATTACCCACTTATCAATTAAATTAACATACAACTCATTAAAATTCTAATTGTACATCCACCATCAAGTCACCAACAAATCGGCGTTAAATCACATATTATAATTTTTTTAAAATTTAAAAAAAAATTACCGGAAAAATTATAAATATCAAAAAAAGATTACCCGAAAATCTGTGAAACTAAAAAAAAATCGAAATAAAATTTTCAGAATGTTTTTTTTAAATCACCAAAATTTCTGCATAAATTTACAGTAAAAATTAAAATTTTAGAAAAAAATTCTAAAAATAAAAATTAAAAAATAAAAAGCAATTAAACTCGTTTTTTTTTTTTTTTCAGAAAAAATCTAGAGGATGTTGTCGTGTTAAAATTTGTGGGAAAATGGATATTGACAATTTTCGACACGACATGAATTCGACACAAAAATTATGAGTTAGTTGTTTGGCCTTATCATGTCGACCCGATAACGACACAAAATTTGTATATCGTATTTTTGTCGGATTCATATCAACCCGTTAAGCACGATAAAATTAATCAGTAACCCTTTAACATGTTACATGATATTTACTTTATACGACACCGTACTGACACAATGTTTTTAATATTTAAATAGATATTTTAATTTTTATATATTTAAATACAATTTTAATTTTTTTTTTTTGTCGTGTCATTATCATTTTATTATCGTGTTGCGTGTCGTGCGAACGTCACACAAAAAATATCATGATGTCATCGTGTCGTGTCAACACAAAAATTATTGTATTCGTGTTGTATTGTGTTGACATATATATTTATCGTGTCGTGTTTATGTTTGACCTTATAGTATCGTGTCACTATCGTTTCGACACAATAGCACGACCTGTCATGCATAATATTATATCCATGTTAATGGTGGCTTTTGAAAATAAAAACATAATTTTGTTCATTTGCTTTTATTTGTAAACAATAAATGTGTATTTTGAAGTTTAAGTAGTTTGAGGGTGTGAATGTAAATGAATATACGAACTAATATTATAATATATTAGAAATAATACTATATTGCGTATGAACTAATACTATATTGTGTGTGAACGAATACTATACATTTTTTTTGAGTTTAGAGCTTATAAAATACCATTATATTCAAAATTGCAAATTATATTGTACATGAACTAATACTATATTATATATGAACTACTACTATACATTTTTTTCAACTAATACTATATCATAAGTCATAAATGTTGGTCCCAAAAGGAGTGTGACACGTGTATGGGGGGGAATACACGTGTATGTGTTTTTCAAAATCTTTTGCAATTAAAACAACACAGATAATCAGAGTTTAAATAAGTTACTCAGTATGTCAAGTCCTATGAAAATACCAAATAGAGTATTCTAACAGAACTTAACAGTAGGTAACTTGTATGCGGAATAAATGATAGGCCATATTATACTTCTTGAATAAAATGCACTTAAGTACTAAGTTATCAAATAACGATAAAAAATTATAACAATGCAAAAGCTTAAGCAAGAAAATAAAAGCAGTAAGTAAGAACACAAGACGTATAGTGGTTCGGAGGTTAAACTGCTCCTACGTCCACTCTCCTAATTTAATAGGATAATTCCTTAATCTCTTTGGAATTAACTTGTTTTTACAGTGCCAATGTGCACTCTACTTCTTCTCCTCTTCTCTTGATTTCTTACAACCTTCTCTCGTTGCAATACTCTCAACACTTCTATGAACTCAACAATACTCTCAAACTTTCTCTCAAGGTGAAAGTAGGGTTTTGTTCTCGTACCAACTAAGTGTGATATCCTTTACAGTTTAAGAACAGATGTAAAGGTTAGGATATCACTTTCTAGGCTCTGGAAAATAAACAATAAGCTTGCCTAGTGGGGACTAAAGATAACACTCACAAATAAATATGCTTAAAAGCTTTTATCTCTCGAGTGTTTTGAATACTTTTGAATGCTAAAATATTGCTAAAATGTGTATGGCTTGTATGTCCCGTAATCTCGAAATGATTCAAGATGTGACCTATTTATAGATGAAGCAAAACTATCCGTTGGTGGAGATAGCAAACTTATCCATAAATTTGAACTTTTAAATTGTTCAGGGGCCTGTATGCAAATAGTACATGCATTCACGTCCATTCTGCATTTTGCATTCCATTCTCAGAATTTGTTATGCGCAGTGACAGGTGGTATCAATTTATTGGTTGATTTGGAATAATTTCGTCCTTTCCGCTAACGGCCTCGTACTGGGTAAATTGCCTCGTCATTCATCGTCTTTGACCATAAGTGTGCCAAGTCCGAAGTATATGAATATCCAAATCCATCATACTTGACTTTTGTTATTCAGCATACTTATCTTCATGAGCCCTTGCCACTTTTCCATAACACTTCAGCTTCTTGTCTTCAATGCTACTTGTCTTCATGTGCGTTGTATTTTTCAGGTCATTTATCATAGATTCAAAGAATAATCTATCTAAAAAAAATTAAGGGAGGATCACTATTAACTCCCTCGTGGGGTGATCTATAGCAACCCACTCCCTCCCATAAAAGATGGTGAAATGAGCTCCCAAATTAAGACGGAATTGACCATAATATCCCAGAACTGAGAATAGATTATAAAATTAAAAATTTCTCTTTCTTGCCTTTTGCTTTTTGCTTTTTATCTTCCCAAGGCTACCAAACAATTTTTCCCAAAATAATTTCGGCATATGAACAATTTTGCCGACTAACCTCCTAGCCTATTTTTTCTCCCTTCTATTGGACCTATATTAGTAAATACACTCTCATTCTTATTTATTGTATAGGCTCATCTTAGCTTCCTATGGGCTCTCTTATAAAGCCCATTAGGGTTAGGTTAAACCTAAATATCTCTTGTATAAATACCCATTGTAAATTACTTTTACAACTAATCAAGAAATAATATTTCCTATATTTCTATACTCTCTATATGGTATCATCGAGTCATTTGGCTCACGCCTGATCCAAACCCTAACCGCCGCCGCTACTAAGCCCTAGCTGCCGCCGCTGCTCCATACTCTAGCCGCCGCCGCCTCCTTCTCTGAAGCGCCCCTGCTCTTGCTGCCCCGTCTTAGACGCCCAACTCTTGCTGCCCCGCTCTTCTCTCCGCTGCCCTACTCACTACAATGGCCACTCCATCTCAGTCGCCCTCACCCATCACTTTTAAAGGACTTGCAAATATGTCCTTAAAACTTACCTCCACCAACTACGGCGCCTGGTCCTTCCAGCTCCGTCTCCTCCTCACTGGACACAACCTCTTCGGCTATGTTTTGGGCACGCATCCATGCCCACCTCTCACAATCCCAGCTGCCGATAGCACCACCACCACCATTTCCAATCCTGCGCACGTGTGTCAGGACAATCTTATTTTCTCAGCCATGGTTGGATCCATGTCTCCGGAACTTATTCCCTTTATTGCATCGACTAAAACCTCCTGTGAAGCCTGGTCGATGCTTGAGAGCATGTATGGGAAACCCTCCAGAGGTCGCATTCTTGCCCTCAAAACCAAGTTTCGTTCCCTGTCCAAAGGTGCTCGCCCGATTTCCGACTTCCTCATGGAAGTTCGCTCCGTGGTCGATGAATTTGCCCTCCTCGGCGTCACCTCGGACGCCGAGGACTTCACTCTCCAAGTTATTACAGGTCTTGATGAGGCCTACAATGACATTGCCAATGCCATCCAAGCTCGCGAACAACCTATCACCTTTGCCGAGCTCTGCAACAAACTCCTGAGTGCTGAGGTTCAAATTGCCTCACGACCATCCTCGGCCTTAGTACCTGCATTCGCACTAACTGTTGGCAAATCTCATCATCGCTCCTCGCGACCAGACTCAAGGTCTAAATCCCTTGACACCCGTCCTCGCCAATCCTCACAAAGACCCTATCTTGGCACCTGCCAATATTGCCGAGCACCGGGTCATACTGCTCGCACCTGCCCTGAGATCCCTTCTCCAAACCCGCCCTCTGCTCCATCTCAAGGTCATCGCCGACCACATGGACAGTACACACCACCTTCTCGCCGCAATCGAACAGATTCTCGCCCGGCCTACTCGGCTCACTCAGCCTCCTCGGCACATCCTGCCGAGCACTGGATTCTTGATTCAGGTGCTTCACATCACATCACCAACGACCTCGCCAACCTCTCTCTCCACTCGCCCTTTGATGGGTCTGACAATGTAGAAATTGGTGATGGTAAAAGTTTACACATATCTCACACTGGCTCTATGCGATTTCCTCAACTTGAGTCTCTCAATTTTTCGAATGTCTTGGTCGTCCCACACATCTCGAAAAACTGGATTTCGGTCTCTAGTCTCTGTCGTGATAATAATGTTAACATTGTTTTTTATCGTTCTTCCTTTCAGGTGCGGGATGGTCACTCGGGGAGCTTTCTCCTCATTGGGAGTCGTATCAATAATTTGTATGTCTGGCCGGCACACATGTCCATCACCTCCCCGCAAGCCTTCACCACTCAACACCTCACAACGACCACCTGGCATGCTCGCCTTGGCCACCCATCGACAAAAATCCTTGCTCACACCCTCTCTAAACTCAGCTTATCCAGTGCACCTTCCAAACACTTCAACTGTAATTCTTGCTCATGTATCAAAAGTCACAAACTACCATTTTATGATTCAAGCATTTTATCTACTAAACCACTTGATGTTATCTTTTCTGATGTCTGGTCGTCGCCTGTCTTATCCCCTGATAATTTCAAATACTATGTGTTATTCGTTGATCACTTCAACAAGTACATATGGGTTTATCCTCTAAAACGAAAATCAGATGTTCTCCCCACATTTACCACATTCAAAACTCTTGTTGAAAACAACTATCAAAACACAATCAAAACATTTTACTCAGATAATGGGGGAGAGTTCATTGCTCTTCGCCCCTTTCTTCAAACCCATGGCATTGCACACCTCACCACCCCACCTCACACTCCCGAACATAATGGCATGTCTGAACGTCGCCATCGCCATGTGGTTGACACAACCCTTCTTCACCATGCCTCCATGTCTCTCACTTATTGGCCCTATGCTGTCTGCTCGGCAGCCTATATCATAAATCGCATTCCCAAAGTTAACCTCAACATGGCATCCTCCTATGAAAAACTCACTGCTCGCCCCCCTAACCTAACCAAACTCCGTATATTTGGTTGCCTCTGCTACCCTTTACTTCGTCCCTACACCACTCACAAACTTGATCCTCGCTCTACTCCATGTGTCTTTATTGGATACTCGCCCACACAGAGTGCTTATCTATGTCTTGATCGCTCCACAAACCGAATCTACACCTCGCGTCATGTTCAATTTGTTGAACATACGTTTCCCTTTTCCATCCCTTCTCCCAATAATCAACCATCTCCTTTGCTGACCTCCAACTCCTCGCCGCCTACTTCTTCTGATCCCAGCTCCTCGCCCATTCTTCTAGCACCCTCGCTTCCTCAATCTGCAACAACCATCCTCGACCTCAACCCAGTGCCGACCACTGCCATTCCCCATCATCCCACACTGGTCGACCAACCGAACATAACCCAGCCGACCACACCCACACCTACCTCCCCGTTGACTGCCACCACATCCGACATCCCTGTGCCGACCAATGCTACCCTACGACCTCCTGCACCTCGCATGGTCACTCGAGCTCAAAATCACGTGTTCAAGCCAAATCCGAGGTATGGGCTTACTTCTATCATCATTTCTGACATTGAACCGAGCTGTGTGTCGCAGGCACTCAAGGACAAAAACTGGCGAGCAGCCATGTCAGCTGAATTTGATGCCCTTCTTCAGAACGGAACCTGGGACTTAGTTCCTCCCACTACATCTCAGAACGTGGTCGGCTCCAAGTGGGTCTTTCGTATTAAACGAAAACCTGATGGATCTCTTGACAAGTACAAAGCTCGCCTAGTTGCCAAAGGCTTTCACCAACAACCAGGTGTTGACTTCACTGAGACCTTCAGTCCGGTCGTCAAGCCGGCCACTATGCGAGCAGTTCTCAGTATTGCTGTCACTCAGCATTGGCCCCTCCAACAGTTTGATGTCAACAACGCCTTTCTCCATGGCAAACTTTCTGACACAGTCTTCATGGCACAACCTCCCGGCTTTGCAGATAAGACCTTTCCATCTTATGTTTGCAAATTACACAAATCCATTTATGGCTTAAAACAGGCTCCTCGCACATGGTACTATGCTCTTCGCTCCTTTCTCGAAGAACTTAGGTTCACTCCCACTCACTCGGATGAATCTCTGTTCGTCTACAACAACACTAGGGTGGTCGCCTACTTCCTCGTCTATGTCGACGACCTCATCTTGACGGGCAACAACACACCCATGCTCGCCCGTGTGGCTGCCGACCTTCGTGCCAAGTTCTCAGTCAAGGACCTTGGTCCTCTATCTTACTTCTTGGGAGTGGAAGTTCTCAGATCTAAGAACTCATGCTTCCTGTCTCAACGCAAATATGTTACTGACCTGCTCGCCCGGTACAACATGATTACTTCAAAACCTGTCCGCACCCCTTTACCAACCTCTGCTCGCCTGTCTATCTCGGATGGGTCCCCGCCTGCAGATGCCACCCAATATCGTCAGGTCCTTGGTTCCCTTCAATATCTACAACTCACCAGGCCGGACATTGCATTTGCCGTGCACAAGCTGTCGCAATTTATGCATGCACCCACTACCACTCATTGGGGTGCTGTCAAACGTCTACTGAGGTACTTAAATGGTACAAGGAATGTTGGGGTCACCCTCACCTCTAGTCCATCCTCATCGCTTCACTGCTTTACTGATGTCGATTGGGCTGGAGACACAGACGACCTGACTTCCACCAGTGCCTACATTATATTTCTAGGGTCTAACCCTATCTCATGGTCGTCCAAGAAACAAAAGTCTGTTGCTCGCTCCTCGACTGAAGCTGAATATCGAGCAATTGCTGTTGCTGCCTCTGAAGTTCAATGGCTCAAATCTCTATTCCAGGAACTCCACTTCCCCACCTTACCTATACCAGCCCTTTACTGCGACAACATTGGTGCCACCTATCTGTGCTCGAACCCTGTCTTTCACTCAAGAATGAAGCACATTGCCATTGACTTTCACTTTGTTCGTGGGCTCATCAAGACAAAACAACTACGTGTGTCTCATGTCTCCTCTGCCGATCAACTTGCGGATGCTCTCACAAAACCTCTCTTCAGCACTCGCCTACAACTTCTCATGTCCAAGATTGGACTCACCAATGGTGCTCCATCTTGAGGAGGCGTATTGGACCTATATTAGTAAATACACTCTCATTCTTATTTATTGTATAGACCCATCTTAGCTTCCTATGGGCTCTCTTATAAAGCCCATTAGGGTTAGGGTAAACCTAAATATCTCTTGTATAAATACCCATTGTAAATTACTTTTACAACTAATCAAGAAATAATATTTCCTATATTTCTATACTCTTTATACCTTCCACCACTTCGGTGGAGATTTCTCTTTCTTTCCGCTACCGGATTCGGCGGAGGAGGTTGTGCTTGTGAAGTAGGCGGTGCTGGAGAAGTGTTGTTACCGGAGCCCGACGACGGAGGTGGTGTTTGAGAATTACCACTCTGCGGCGGTGGTGGTGTTGAATCTGGACTTGGCGGTGGTGTTGTGGTAGATCGATGAATTGGTCGGCGGCGGTGTGGTAGATGAATCGGTCGGTGGTGGTGTCGTAGATGAATCCACCGTCGGTGGTTGTAGATGAATCAGCCGGCGGCGATGTAGCCGTAGAATCGTCCGACGACATTTTCACAATATCGTATTCGTCAGAAGAAAACGTTCGATAAAGAAAACTTATGTTTGACATAGGTATACATGAAATTCCACTTTCGAAAGGCTATAAATTGAAGCCTCAACTTGAGAGGAAGAAGAAGATGGAGTGAAACTTGTGATTTGATTTTTTATTTTATTTTATTTTTACTTTTGCTTTTTTTTTTTTTTTTGGGATATTGTTATTTAGCTCATTAATGAAGATGAACTATTAACCCAAATATGTGGTGGCCACGTGGGAGTCAATTAACATTTTCCAGTATTTCTAAAATTAAATGTCGTCCGAATGGGGTGTCCACGTGGAAGTCAATTAATATTTAGAATTAATCCAACAATCCCCTTTCTAAATGCTCTCTCCCAAAATTAATCCACACTTAAAAACATATACGGAGTAATATAATAAATAGATGTGAAATTGAATAATAATATTACATAAAATATAAAATTGATTCATTCATTAAATTTATATATATAAATTGAACGTGGACAAGGTACAAAACTTTAAACCTTAAATCCAAATTTTAAATATTAGATAGGTATTAAATTCATTAAATCTAAATATTGGAGTGCATAAGTTAGTAGACTTAAATTGTATATAAGATACTAAATCTAAATTTTGAGATGCTTTTTCAAGATTATGGATTAATTTTGTTGAATGATATTTTTTTTAAGTTTAATGCAATAGTTACAATAATTTTTCAATTTTCTGCCCTTAACAACATTCATTGTTTAAATTTGCAATACTTGATGTTTAACTTTTACTGTTTAAAAACACTTAGTGTTCAAGTTTTTAACACTTGGTGTTCAACTTTTATTGCTGGGAGATCATATTTGTCTAGATTATTGTATATTTTTTAGAATCATTACGTTGTTGAGAAGTCAAAAGTTTAGATGACTAAATATGATTTGTTTTCCTAATATATTTAGGTGTATTGGATTAAAGTTAATCGATGAATAAATACTCAAACTCAATTTAGGGTTAGAGTTTAGTAACTTGTAGTCTTGTATACAATTTAAGTTTAGTAACTTTAGAAAATGTAAAGTTCAAACTCAATTCAGTGTAGAGTTTACATAAGTTACTAACTCTAAATCCTAATTATATTGAATTTGAATATTAGAAATGAATTGGTCAAACAATCCGCGCATAATTATTTAAAAAAAAAAAAAGCGCTATATCCTAATTATATTGAATTTGAATATTAGAAATGAGTGAGTCAATCAATCCGCGCATAATTATTTAAAAAAAAAAACGCTATCTTACGTCACAATAATTGTCTCAATGTTTCAATTTAAAATTTAGTAATTTATGTAATTTTCAAACTCAATTTATGTTTAAGTTTTAGAACCTTGTACCTTATTTTTTCTTACACATTGTTTAGAAAATGTAATATTCAAACTCAGTTCAATTTAGAGTTTACATAAGTTAATAAACTCTAAACCCTAAATTGAATTTGAAAATTAGGTAGATTCAAACTCAATTTCAATTAATGTTCTAGTAATTTATGTAACATTAAATTTTCAATTTAAGTTTTAGTAACTTATGTAAACAGCGGGTTTATATGGTACTAAACATAGTGTAAAGAAAAAATGGTAACATATTTAGATTTAAGTTTAGTACCTCATGTAATATTTAAAATTTAATTTAAAGTTTAGAGTTTAGTACTCCATCCGTCCCACAATAACTTTCACACGTTTCTTTTCGGGGCGTCCTACAATAACTTTCACACCCTTAAAATGGAAAACCTTTTATAAACTCTACCCTTAGAATATCCTTAATTTTACACAAATGTCATTACTTTTTCTCCACACATACACCACTACAAAAAATGCCTCAATTAGAGACCAAAGTTTTGAGACCGGCATAAAAAAATTTGAGTTTTGAGGCTTTTTTCAATTCGGTCTTTAATATTATGTTTCCAGACCGCTTAGAGACCGAATTTCAGTCTCTAAACCGAAATTAAAATTTTGATTTTGAATATTGTTTAGATACCGACAATTCAGTCTTTAATTGGTATCAAATATTTTGAAAAGTATAATTTGAATTGACTACCAATTTTGACTGCTCGTTTAAAGACTATTTTCAATTCTAAATCAAAATTAAAATTCTTGTTTTGAATTTTAATTGAAATTAAAATTCTTATTTCGAATTTTAATTGAAATTAAAACTCTGATTTTGAATTTTAATTGAAGACCGAAAATTCAGTCTTTAATTGGTATAAATAATTCTGAATCCCAAAATTTTAATTAATCGCCAATTTTAAGCGCTCATTTAAAGACTAATTTAAAATTACAGTCTCTAAACCCTAGAATATGTAAAGACAATTTTACATTTTCCTCTCTCCTATTCTTTCTCGATACTCTCCCGCTCTCTCTATTTCTCTAAATAAGGAACACAATACCATTACCCACTCAACAACTCACCCTAGATAACTCTTCACTCTCACAACTGAGGAAATGAGAAACGGCACTGCCTCCGTAAAACCTTAGTCGCCGCTACCGCCTCCTCAACCTACACTAACGACGCTGCCTCCCTACAGCTTTAGCCGCCGCCGCCTAGTCGTTGCCGTCGCACTGAAGACGCCCACCCAAATCGGTAGTCTCCCCAACCCACGGTAACGCAACCGCCTCCATAAAGCTTGAGTCGACGCCGCCGCCCTGAAGACCCCACTAGAACGAGTCGCCGCCGCTGCTCTGAAGACGCCCACCCAAATCTGTCCCAAAACTGTCCCAAATCGGCGCACTATAGAAGTCCTTGTTTGTGAGTTTCTTCTGTTTATGTGTTTTTAATTGTAATAAGAAATTATAGGTGGAATCGACTTAACGGATCATAAGGTTCTTTACAGGCTCATAAAGCTCTGTAATCATCAATGCGTGTTGGTTAATATACAATTGCCATATTTTTTTTTTAAATGCACATCCTTTGATTCAAACAGGTGATAGGTTGTTAGTGGAGCTTGATTGGCTCCATTTGAAAAAACCCACAGAGGAAAATGCTGCAGAACATAACAAACTGATCAAAGCTGGTGGTTGGAAGAAAAAGAGTATTTTTTGGGACTTGCCATACTGGAGTTCACTATTAATTCGACACAACTTAGATGTGATGCACATTGAAAAAAATGTGTTTGATAATGTTTTCCACACAATCATGAATACAAAAGGCAAGACAAAAGATACTCCAAAGTCCAGGGATGAGCTGAATACTATATGTCGTCGTGAGGAGTTAAAAAAGGATGAGAGTACAGGAAAATATCCAAAGGCTTGCTACACACTTGATAAGCCCCAAAAACAAGAACTGTGTAGGTGGATTCAAGAGTTAAACTTTCCGGACGACTACGTGTCAAACTTGAGCAGGTGCGTAAACATAACGAAAGGAAAGGTTGCTGGGATGAAGAGTCATGAATGTCACGTGTTTATGCAGCGCTTGTTACCTATTGCGCTTCGTGAATTTCTACCTCCCAATGTGTGGAGGGCTATCACTGAATTAAGTCTATTTTTCAGATATTTGACGTCCACGATGATCAAGACAGATGATATGATTCGACTAGATCGAGACATCCCAGTGATTTTGTGTAAATTGTAACGAATATTTCCACCCAGCTTCTTTGACTCGATGGAACACTTACCGGTTCACTTAGCATATGAAGCTCAAGTTTGTGGTCCGGTGCAATACAGGTGGATGTACCCATTTGAAAGGTATACTCCTAGTTATTACTTATTTATGGTAGTCTCAACTTGAATCGTAATTGACATTATTTGTACGTATTATTCAGGTATCTCCATAACTTGAAACGTAATGCTAAACAAAAGGCGAATGTCGAAGCATCGATTGTGAACGCCTATTTGAATGAAGAGGTTGGAATGTTTTGTTCTTACTACTTTGAGAACCATGTCAAGACGAGATTGAGGAATGAGCCTCGTAACTACGATGGTAGTGGTACATACAATATCTGTGAAGAGCTGGAGGGCATGTTGTCCATATTTAAGTTTTCGGGTAAACCTATGGGAAAATACACTGAACGCTTGTGGTCAACGGACAAGGAGTCGAACACTGCACATACATATGTGTTATTGAATTGTCCAGAAGTCGAACCCTACATTCAGTAAGTGTTCTCATTTATGTATTGTTCCTCATTAAAATGCCTAACGACTTTGATAAATGTAATTAGTAATGGCATATATATTGTTGTGAATTAGGATGTATACTCAGCAATTACGCCAGGAAGAACAGAATATCTCGGATAAGGCCATAGAAGCTAGCATTCAATCAAATTTTTCCATATGGTTCAAAAAATACCTGAGTAACATTTAATATCGGGCTACACGAATTATTATTAGAATATATTAAGTATTAGTTAAAGTTCATTTGAATTTCAGGGGGAGTCAAACGACGTAGGGAATCGTTATTTACATGATCTCAGCAAAGGACCATTGCGTCGTGTAAGAACTTACGACGGATATTATGTGAATGGGTACAAATTTCATACATCCGAATTTGCATCAAGAAAATCGACTACCAACAGTGGTGTTTGCGTTTCAAGTGCAAACTACAATGCAAATGCAATGGATTACTTTGGAGTGCTACAAGAAGTGGTTGAAGTAGAATATCAGGGATATCCGGCAAAGAGGGTAGTATTGTTCAACTGTGATTGGTTTGATCAATCCACAAAAGGAACAAGAATTCATCAGAATTACAAGCTCGTAGATGTTCACCAGAGAAGGAGATATAAAGGTTACGATCCGTTTGTATTTGCAAATCAAGTGTGTCAGGTATACTACTGCACCTATCTAGGACGGAAACAAAATAATGAATGGAATGATGTTTGCAAAGTAAAGGCAAGATCAATGGTGGAAGTACCTCAAAAGAAAAAAAGTGATGAAGAAGAAGTTCCGTTTCAAACAGAAAAGATAGAGGCTCAAAGTGAGGTCTATACGGAAGATTTAAATCTATTTGTGGACTTGACGGGTGCAAATCATGAGTTGATCGAAATTGAAAACAATGATGAACAGAATAACGAGGGAGAACATGATGAAGATGAAGATGAAGAAGAGGATGATGATGAAGAAGAGGATGAGTATGATGATGGACATACGAATGAGGATGAGGATGATGATGAATATTAGTTTTAAATAGTTATTAATATTATTTTGAACTTTTTAAAGTAACATTGATTTTTTACAATTAATTCAATGATTTTTATCAGTTAATATATGCGGAAATGATTTAATTATTTTTGAAAATTATTTTGGACTTCTTTAAAGTAACGTTGATTTTGAAAATTTATTATTTAAAACATATACAATAAAGAAATTAATTACATATGTATATAATTATTTTTAAAAGTTACACAAGACAATTACTTGTCAAAGTGGTGGGTGCCCATTTCTGGGCACCCATCCACCAGGGATCAATTCCCACATAGGCCGAAATAAAATGGTCAATTAAATAAAGTGGGTGTGGGTTGACGGTCGGGTCGGGTTGGCGGATGCGGGTGGGCAGGTCGGGTCGGTGAGTGTGGGTCAGCAGGTCAGGTTTCGGGGGCAGTTGCTATTTTATATAATATCTGGATGTAGGGACCGAATATTCAGTCCCTAATTATAGACTGAATTAGAAACCGATTTATAACCCGATTCATACATGGGAGACACCCACAAGTACGGTTTGATTAGTGACCGAAAAAATGGTCCCTAAATTTAAGACCGATGTGAGACTGTTTTAAGCCTGAAAATAGGTCGGGCCGACTCATGTTTAGGGACCGTTTCAAGACCAAATTGCCTGTCTCTCATTTAGAGACCGACCGAAAATCGGTCCTTAATCTGAGACCGATGTGAGACTGTTTTAGGCCCGAAAATAGGTCGGGCCGACTCACGTTTAGGGACCGTTTTAAGACCGAATTGTCGGTATGTCATTTAAAGAACGACCGAAAATCGGTCCTTAATCTGAGACCGATGTGAGACTGTTTTAGGCCCGAAAATAGGTCGGGCCGACTCACGTTTAGGGACCGTTTTAAGACCGAATTGCCGGTCTGTCATTTAGAGACCGATCGACAATCGGTCCCTAATATGAGACTGTGCCATAAATTCGGTCTCTCAATATTAGGTACCGATGAAATGAGGACCTCCATAAATCGGTCCCAAATCAGTCTCTAACGTGTGTTGAGACCGCCTTTTCAGTCTCAAAATCGGTCTCTAATCGATGCGTTTTTTGTAGTGCATAAAAGTCAACTCATTATTTACTTTATACATATATTTTTACAAAATTACCCCTAAAAACTCCACTCATTATTACACTCAGTGTTCAAATTTGCAATCCTACGTGTTCAACTTTTACAGCTTAATAACCCGCAGTGTTCAAATTTGCAATACTTGGTGTTCAACTTTTATTGTTGGGTGATCATACTTGTCATTGATTTTTATGTTTTATCTTATTGTACTTTATGCCTGAAATAATATTGTATATTTTTTACAATCATTACGCTGTTGAGGAGTCAAAAGTATAGATGGCACAATTTGATTTGTTTTGAATTTAGAGTTTATTACCTTAGATTAGGGTTCGATGACTTATTGACATTCAATTTATATATGTAAATTTAATGAATGAATAATTTAGTTTCAATATAAGTTTAGTAACTTATGTAAATTCAATTTAAAATTTTAGTACGCAAAAACTTGTGTGAGACCGTAGAAGCTTAAAAACAAATACAAGTAGCTAACCGTGAGCTAAAGGGTCGGATTTCTGCAACAAACAACTAGTTCATCTTGCGATATACATGCTACAGTTTCTTCTTTAACTTTTCGTTTCTTCTTTTAGCCTTCAAATTCAAGTCAAGTTCTTCGTCTTTCTTGCATAAAAAAGATTGCTCTCAAATTGAAAATTTCAGCTCAGGTTTTTGGTTTTATTGCATAGTTCTAATTTTTTTAAAAATTGGTTGTTTCAATCGAAATGAGTCCTTCCTACAACGTAAAAATGCTCAATTGTCCAAACAAAACTCAAATCAACAGAAAAGCAACAGAGTTGCTTCACTTGAATCACTTGTAAGACCTTTAAAATATTCGTGCTAAATTTGATAACAAAATGAAAAGTATGAGTATAATTTAGTTAAAAAGAAAAGTATGGGCTAAAATTGATTATTTAACCTTTAAAATATTTGAACACGGAGTGTTGTAAGATTGAACACAAAGATAAAATATTTGAACACTCTTTGTTCAGATATTCACCATTTGTGTTCAAATATTCTCTCTATGAAACATTCAAACTCAATTTCAATTTAAGTTTTAGTAACTTATGTAATATTCAAATTCAATTTAGGTTTAAAGTTTATGTTTGTTAAATTATATATCATTTAAGTTTAAAAACTTAGATAATATTTAAATTTAATTTTAATTTAAGATTTGGTAGGTTTATGTTTATTACCTTGGTAATATTCAAATTTAATTTCAATTTAAATTTTAATAACTTACAAAAACTCTAAATTAAATTTAAAATACACTCTAAATTAAATTAAATACGCTATTTTGTGTTTAGCGTTTAGCCATTACGTTTCTAGACAATTCTGGCTAAAAAATGCCATTACGCTATTCCTCTCCCTCTCTCACACACACCTCCATTCTCTTTTTCTCCGTTTCTCAGAAAAATGAAAACTGAGACTCCATGGCTATCTCTCTCTAACTCTCTGCACTAATATTGCAGTGCTAAAAAAAATCACAAATCCAAATTGGACTTCCCACAATCACTCTTCAACCCTTTTGTAAACACCTCTGTAGCCCACCGTCTACACAACCACTTATTTCTGCCGTTTTCCGTCATTTACTCCATCCCCTAGTTAAATCAATGGCGGAAATGAACGCCGCCACGACGGAATCCTCTGTCGTGTCGTCGGAGGAGCGTTGAAGGATTAGTGATGGCACGAACGAAGGGAATTAAGGGCCTCCGATTCTGCTTCTTATACGACGTCTCTCACTCCGCCTCCGATTTCTCCTTATGCGCCGCCGTTTTACCCAGATCGTCGTCCTGCACAAATCGGTGGATGGGGAGAACTTATACGCACCGTACCCCCTAATTTTATTATATTGCGTACACTCGTATGCACCGTACCCCTTAATTTAAATTTAATTTTTTATTTATATTTTACGCGCACCTGCTAATTTAATGAATTCACCCCCAAATTATATTTTTGCTACAGTTATTTGCACTCGCACATTTTATGAGTTCACCCCAAATCATTTTTTTACAACGGTTATCTACACCCGCTCATTTTATGAGTTCACACCCAAATTATTTTTTTACTACAGTTATTTGCACCCGTTCATTTTATGAGTTCACCCCAAATCATATTTATACTACAGTTATCTACACTTGCTCATTTTATAAGTTCACCTCCAAATCATTTCTTTTTTACAACGGTTATCTACACCCGCTCATTTTATGAGTTCACCCCCAAATTATTTTTTACCACAATTATCTGCACCCGCTCATTTTATGAGTTCACCCCCAAATATTTTTTTTTAAATAATTACATTAAAAATATTATATTATCTTTTTATTAATTTACACAAAATATAATAATAAAATCAACCATAATTTATACATTTACATACTTGCAGTCGAGTCATTGTCGAGTTACCGTCGATTCACCACTAAATCACCCATATTTTTAGAAAAAAAATCGTTAAAACATAATTTAAAAAAAACTATCGAAATTAAGCACAGATCTCGATTTTTTTTCTTCTCATTTTTCAGTTTTTATTCCATACTTTTTATTTCTTCATTTTTTTTTCCTTTTTTTTTCATTAGTATTTTTTTAAATTTTAATACAAAATAATATTATATGTATTATTTTATTATAGTCCGTAATACAATAAGTAATAACCAGTAATACCATAAACAATAATCAATAATATCATTAACAATAATTAGTAATATTTACAATAACAAATAATTACACACATCTAATTACAGTAAAATTTTATACAATAACAAATAATTCCACACATCTAATTATATTCAATAATACAAAAACAGTTATCAGTAATACCATGAACAATAATTAGTAATACCATGAACATCTATCAGTAATATCTTACACAATAACAAATAATTTCATAAATCTAATTATATTCAGAAATACAAAACATAATTATCAGTAATACCATAAACAATAATATGTAATACCATAAACAATAATAATAATCAGTAATGCCTTAAGCAATAATAAATAATTCCACATAATCAGTAATACCACAAACAATAACCAACAATACCACAATTAATAATCAATAATACCGTAATCAATAATCATTAATATTAATTTAATAGTGTATTAATAGTAATACCACAATCAATAACTAGTAATACTAGTACCACTAACAATAATACCATAAAAAAATGGAGGGAGTACAGATCGAGGAGTACGGAAGAAAATAGGGGGTGCACATTACCAAGCCCAATTGAACAGAACCTTAGCCCAATGGGAAGGCACCCTAGGTCAGCAGTCGCCGCCTGAAATTTCATCGGCAAGGTCACCGGCTCCGAGTGCCGGCCGATCAGAGATCCATCAGCAACATACTCACAGTCCTCCGTCGGGCCACCGTCAGCCGGAGGAAGAGGTTGTGCAGGAGCAGGGTGAAGAAGACGAAGCAATGTAGATTCGATTTGGACAGAGATGAACGACGAGAGCGAGGCGGCGTCGATCCGAGTGTTGTAGGCGAGCATTATTGATGCCGGAGAAGATCCTGGATCGCGAACATAAGGGAGATTGATGGAAGCAGTTGCGTCGGTGGTCGAAATGAGTAGAGGTTTTCGACCAAGATGGAAGATGATGTCAATTGTCATGGAAGTGAAGAATCGCCATTGCGATTCGAGGAGGGGTCTCGGGCTTCAATGGCCGGGATGGAAGCGCCGCCGTCGCCATCGAGGGGGAGGTCGGGCATGGTGGTGGCAGGGTCACCCGCCGAACGACATGGATTTCCGGCAAATCCTTTACTCATCAAATTAAAATTGAAATTCAGGTACACCGTCGATCGACTATAATAAAATCATACCTATAATATTATTTTGTATTAAAATTTAAAAAATACACATAAAAAATGGAAAAGAAAGGCATCAAAATAAAATAAAAAAAATAAAAGGAAAAAAATAAAAGGAAAAAAATGAATAAATAAAAAAATTGAAAAATAAACTGAAAATGGAAAGAAATAAAGGAAAAGAGAAGGGGGAAGAAAAATTAAAAAGAAAAAAATCAAGATTTTCGATTGTTTTTTATTAATTATATTTTTACGGTTTTTTTTTTAAATATGGGTGAGTTGATGGTGAATCGACGGTAAAAAAAATTAAAATTTGTGAGATTTGAAATATTTTAAAGATAAAAAAAATTAAAATTTGAAATATACAATCCGAATTTAAACATAATTTGAAAACTTAAATTAATCTTTTAACCCAATAAAATCTGGACATAATTTGAAAAAAAAAAAAATCACAAACCAAATTTATTTATTAACAATATTAAAATTAATTTTCGTTTTTTTAGAATTGGAATATAATTTAAAAATACAGTTAAAAAAAAAAAATTGCGCACATATCATCTCCCCGGCCCCCTGCTGTTCTTCTCGACGGCCAGCGTCCCAAACTCCCAATCCCCACCCTAATCTCCGCCAACACCGCTCTAGCTCCGTTCTCATCACCACCTTGCTGCCACCTGCCACCACACGTCAACAGGTACCACAGTCAGCACCGTGGCACCGTTATCCCCATATATTTTTCGAAAACTTCGTGAAAAAATTCGACTACGAAATTCGAATCCAGTCACGAAATCCACAAAGGCTAAACACTCTAGCCTTGTCTCAGTGCTAGGAATCAAAACCCTTTGTCAATTTCAAATTTCAACATGTCCTTCATCTTCAATTTTGTAATTTTTCATCTGAATTTTCGTCATTTCTTACCGTACGATTTGGGGGACGATTTCAGGCTAAATTCGTGCGATTTGGGAACGATTTCAATGCGATTTGGAGATTCTAAGATGGATTCGTACTATTTGACAACAAATTTGTGAGATTTGAGAACGCTTATTATATGGGTGGATTGATTTGAGAGTGTTCCATTGAAATTATGATTTTTCCGTGTGTTTTACACCCAAGAATCTGTTAGTTTTAAACGGTAAAATCACATGGGACATTTTTTGCTCAAAATGAGACCATTTTTGTGAGCACGGATTCTCCTAGGACCAAATCTGCATTTTACCCCTAATTTTATATATACCAAATATATATGTATTAAATGAAACAAGTTACATGCATGTAACTAGTACACATGAGTGTAACTCTATTATTTAATACTCTCTCCGTCCCACAATAACTTTCACACTTTATTTTTTGACACCTTCCACAATAACTTTTACATCCTTATGGAAAATTCTTTATAAACTCCACCCTTACAATATTCTCAATTTTACACAAATGTCATTATTTTTTCTCCACACATAAATAAAAGTCAACTCATTTCTTTACTTTATTCATAAACTTTTACCAAATTACCCCTTAAAACTCCACTCATTATTACACTTTCTTAATAAAGTAATTTTGGGACGGAGGGAGTAAGATTTTATATAATTTATTATTTTAAAATATATTTGATGATAATTAATGTATTTGATAATTCATGTCATCTTCAACAATTAATACCGACAACAAAAGGCACTCTTGCATAAGTTCATATTGAATAAGAGAATGTGTTGTCATTTGTGTATGCATAAGTTCATATTGAATAAGAGAATGTGTTGTCATTTGTGTATGCATAAGTTCATATTTAATAAGAGAATGTTTTGTCATTTGTGTATGATTGTAATACAGTAAAACCTCTCAAAAAGAATACTCTGTTAAGGAATAAACTCTCCTTAGGAATAAAAATTCATGGTCCCAACTTGGGACCAGTTATAATTTGGAATAAACTCCATATTGTCATAATTCATATTTTTTCACGTCCCAACATAAAGAAATACACCTCCATTTAGGAATAAATCATAATAATATATACTCCCTCCGTCCCTGAAAAATTTTCATACTTTCATTTTTTGTTTGTCCCCGAAAAGTTTGCATACCCCAAAATAGAAATAATCATCACAATCCCCACCCTCACAATATACACATATTTACCCTTTATGCCATTACTTTTGGGACCCACCATACACTCAATCCACCTACTTTATTTACTTTATATATAAAAGTTTACAAAATTACCCCTCAACACTTTCATCATTACACTTTTTTCTTAAATCATGTGCCCAAGATTCCCCGCAAACTTTTCGGGGACGGAGTGAGTATAATTTTACAATAGATTTAAGTTGATTTAAAATACTTGTTCAAGGTTGATTGTGACAATGATTTAATCTTTTGTATTATACATAGTATTTATAGATGAAAAAATTAAAGCAATCAAAAGCAAGTACATGCATCTATGGTGGGTGACTCTTGAGTATTGTCTTTTCATATTACGTGAGTAAATTAGTTCAATTAAGTTCAACACATTACATCATGTACATGTATCTACTAATTATACCATTATATAATATACATGCAATTTAAAAAAAAAAAAAACCTTATAACTCTATTTAGGAATAACCCCCATTTAGGAATATTTTTTTGTGGTCCCAAGGATATGACTATAGAGAGGTTTTACTGTATGTTAGTTTGTATGGATGTTTTATAGATAATATGAGAGCGTTGGACTCTTATATCCAAAATTATGTGAGTCCTTAATGTCTAATAATGTTTTCGTACTTGTGTATGAGGTGAAATTGAAATTAAGAGAATAACCTTAAGTGATGAAATATTATTGAGTATACAAAATTATTTTTTGTTTAGAGAACAATTATGAATATTAGAGATGAAATTTGTAGTCCTAGAAGTTTGTAGAATAATATAAAGAACATTTGTCATCAGTTTAATTAAAATCATGTTTATAGTATATACTCCAGTGTAGAATAATATCAGTTTAATTAAAATCATGTTTATAGTATATAGTATATAATGAAATACATTAAATTCTGATTTAATTAAAATGAGTGCAAGATGAAAATGTTTTGTTTAAAATGATTGAATTCATAAATATTATAAGTGTAGAATAATATAGAGAACATTTGTCAGCAGTTTAATTAAAATCATGTTTATAGTATATAGTATATAATGAAATAGATTAAATTCTAGTTTAATTAAAATGAGTGCAAGCTGAAAATGTTTTGTTTAAAATGATTGAATTCATAAATATTATAAGTGTAGAATAATATAGAAAACATTTGTCAGCAGTTTAATTAAAATCATGTTTATAGTATATAGTATATAATGAAATAGATTAAATTCTGTTTTAATTAAAATGAGTGCAAACTGAAATGTTTTATTTAAAATGATTGAATTCATAAATATTATAAGTGTAGAATAATATAGAGAACATTTTTCAGAGAACATTTTTCAAGCAGTTTAATTAAAATCATGTTTATAGTATATATAGTATATAATGAAATAGATTAAATTCTGGTAAATATTATAAGTGTAGAATAATATAGAGAACCCGGGATCGAGGGTAATGCTTATGGATGCTCCGATTGGGAGCTATTTTCATTTACAGTTTTAATGTCTTAATATATATGTTATATTTTCAGTCTATTTTTTTAAATAATTTATGTATTATTTAATTTGATTGTTTATTTAATACATTTATATTTTTTAATAATTTATGTACTATTTAACTATATATAAGCCTTTTTTTTATCTTTTTGTTCTATTTTTAATTTAAAATTTATGTTTCGTTTTCTTTCTATTTTTTTAGTTCAACATTTTATTTAATTTTTCTTCCTATTTTTTTTTTATTTAATTTTTCTTTTACAACATTTTAGTTCAATTTCTGCTATTTTATTTTGCCTTTTGTTGTATTTTTTCTTATTAAATTTTTTTTTTTACATCCTTTAATTCAATTTCTATTAGTTTATTTTTCTAACTTTTTTATTGTCACTACCCGTAAGTATTTTTACAAAAAATCCTCAACTACGATGGATGCACTAATTCTTAATAAAATCATTATATAAAAAAATATTATTGAATATGGTTAGAATTATATTATGTCAAACATGGTCTTATAATGCGGGATTTAAATATTGATAGTTTTTGTATATACCAAAAAGTCGTACTTTAACGACAAAGTGGGATAGCTCAAGTGGTTAGAGCACCACTACCTAGGCCTTAGGTCCTGGGTTCGAGTCGGCAAATTTTTGATTTGATTTCCCTTGGGAAATTGCTCGGCATTGCCGAGGGAATTTATTTCCCTCGGTATTTTTCCTCCGTCCCTCGGCATTTTTCGAGGGATTTCTTCCCTCGGAAAATTCCCTTAGTACTAGAGCCAAAATTTGTAGTGATTTAACATGCACTTTTTAAAAAAATACATAAACATATATTTAACATAACTTTTTTTTCAATCAACTTTTCTCATCTTGGCATGCAACATTGATTATCAGAAACATGCAAGAAGATAAGTAATGTAATATTCAAAAGTTAAAGAAAAAATTATAGGTGATAATGTGGTTATAAAAAAAAGGGACAAGTCTGTCTTGAACTCTTGTTCTCATTCTCTTCACATCTTCTTTGAACTATTATTCAACATCCTGAAAATTAGAGAAGAAACATAAAATTACCTTAATATTTTCTTTAAAAAGAACTCATCTAGCAAGTGAGAAAATGTAATCAAGGAATTAAACGTGAAAAACTCATCTAGCAAGTGAGAAAATGTAATCAAGGAATTAAACGTGAAAAACAATAGATGCATTAAAGAAAAATAATTAAAAAGTAAACTAAACTAATCTCAAAGTTTTGAGAAGAATGGCAGAGAACGGAGAGGAAGAAAACTGTAAAAAGAAAAAAGAACCAAGAAAAAAAAAGTTGAAAAAAGGGAGAAATATTTAAGAAAATTTAATTTTTTTTTTTAAAAAAGTAAAAGAATATTGAAGAAAACTTAAAAAAAAATTGTAAGAATATTAAAAGAGAATTCTAGTAAAAGGAATGAAAGAGAAGAATACATTGGATTTGGAGAATTAATAATCACCCTTTTTGAAAAATTCTATCAGGAACTGAGAAGGAAAGAAAGAAGTAAATTTATTTTTAAGAAAAATATCACAGAACGAAGAGGAAGAAAACTGTAAAAAGAAAAAACAGCTAAAAAAAAAATTGAAAAGAGATAAATATTTAAGGAAATTAAAAAAAATTAAAAGAAATTTGAAGAAAACTGTAAAAAGAAAACAGTAAAGAACCTTAAAAAAAAAAAGAGAGAGAGAGAGAGAGGAGAGAAAAAAATAATAATTTAAAAAAACTATAAAAAAGAGAGAGAACGGGAGAGATGGGAAGAGGAGAGAATGAAATAATTATTTAAGAAAAATATTAAATAAAACGGTATTAAATAAAGAAAAAAAATTATTTAAAAAAATAATTTTAGAAACCTGTCGAGAAAAAAGGGAGAGACTGAGAGAGGGGAAAAATATAAAAAAAATTGTATAAAGAATAAATAAAACAATTATTTAAGATTTTGAATCACAGTTTAATATTCTTTATATTTTATTTCAATTTTCTTTCTCCAAATTTTAATAAGAGAATGTGTTGTCATTTGTGTATGCATAAGTTCATATTTAATAAGAGAATGTTTTGTCATTTGTGTATGATTGTAATACAGTAAAACCTCTCAAAAAGAATACTCTGTTAAGGAATAAACTCTCCTCAGGAATAAAAATTCATGGTCCCAACTTCGGACCAGTTATAATTTGGAATAAACTCCATATTGTCATAATTCATATTTTTTCACGTCCCAACATAAAGAAATACACCTCCATTTAGGAATAAATCATAATAATATATACTCCCTCCGTCCCTGAAAAGTTTTCATACTTTCATTTTTTGTTTGTCCCCGAAAAGTTTGCATACCCCAAAATAGAAATAATCATCACAATCCCCACCCTCACAATATACACATATTTACCCTTTATGCCATTACTTTTGGGACCCACCATACACTCAATCCACCTACTTTATTTATTTTATATATAAAAGTTTACAAAATTACCCCTCAACACTTTCATCATTACACTTTTTTCTTAAATCATGTGTCCAAGATTCCCCGCAAACTTTTCGGGGACGGAGTGAGTATAATTTTACAATAGATTTAAGTTGATTTAAAATACTTGTTCAAGGTTGATTGTGACAATGATTTAATCTTTTGTATTATACATAGTATTTATAGATGAAAAAATTAAAGCAATCAAAAGCAAGTACATGCATCTATGGTGGGTGACTCTTGAGTATTGTCTTTTCATATTACGTGAGTAAATTAGTTCAATTAAGTTCAACACATTACATCATGTACATGTATCTACTAATTATACCATTATATAATATACATGCAATTTAAAAAAAAAAAAACCTTATAACTCTATTTAGGAATAACCCCCATTTAGGAATATTTTTTTGTGGTCCCAAGGATATGACTATAGAGAGGTTTTACTGTATGTTAGTTTGTATGGATGTTTTATAGATAATATGAGAGCGTTGGACTCTTATATCCAAAATTATGTGAGTCCTTAATGTCTAATAATGTTTTCGTACTTGTGTATGAGGTGAAATTGAAATTAAGAGAATAACCTTAAGTGATGAAATATTATTGAGTATACAAAATTATTTTTTGTTTAGAGAACAATTATGAATATTAGAGATGAAATTTGTAGTCCTAGAAGTTTGTAGAATAATATAAAGAACATTTGTCATCAGTTTAATTAAAATCATGTTTATAGTATATACTCCAGTGTAGAATAATATCAGTTTAATTAAAATCATGTTTATAGTATATAGTATATAATGAAATACATTAAATTCTGATTTAATTAAAATGAGTGCAAGATGAAAATGTTTTGTTTAAAATGATTGAATTCATAAATATTATAAGTGTAGAATAATATAGAGAACATTTGTCAGCAGTTTAATTAAAATCATGTTTATAGTATATAGTATATAATGAAATAGATTAAATTCTAGTTTAATTAAAATGAGTGCAAGCTGAAAATGTTTTGTTTAAAATGATTGAATTCATAAATATTATAAGTGTAGAATAATATAGAAAACATTTGTCAGCAGTTTAATTAAAATCATGTTTATAGTATATAGTATATAATGAAATAGATTAAATTCTGTTTTAATTAAAATGAGTGCAAACTGAAATGTTTTATTTAAAATGATTGAATTCATAAATATTATAAGTGTAGAATAATATAGAGAACATTTTTCAGAGAACATTTTTCAAGCAGTTTAATTAAAATCATGTTTATAGTATATATAGTATATAATGAAATAGATTAAATTCTGGTAAATATTATAAGTGTAGAATAATATAGAGAACCCGGGATCGAGGGTAATGCTTATGGATGCTCCGATTGGGAGCTATTTTCATTTACAGTTTTAATGTCTTAATATATATGTTATATTTTCAGTCTATTTTTTTAAATAATTTATGTATTATTTAATTTGATTGTTTATTTAATACATTTATATTTTTTAATAATTTATGTACTATTTAACTATATATAAGCCTTTTTTTTATCTTTTTGTTCTATTTTTAATTTAAAATTTATGTTTCGTTTTCTTTCTATTTTTTTAGTTCAACATTTTATTTAATTTTTCTTCCTATTTTTTTTTTATTTAATTTTTCTTTTACAACATTTTAGTTCAATTTCTGCTATTTTATTTTGCCTTTTGTTGTATTTTTTCTTATTAAATTTTTTTTTTTACATCCTTTAATTCAATTTCTATTAGTTTATTTTTCTAACTTTTTTATTGTCACTACCCGTAAGTATTTTTACAAAAAATCCTCAACTACGATGGATGCACTAATTCTTAATAAAATCATTATATAAAAAAATATTATTGAATATGGTTAGAATTATATTATGTCAAACATGGTCTTATAATGCGGGATTTAAATATTGATAGTTTTTGTATATACCAAAAAGTCGTACTTTAACGACAAAGTGGGATAGCTCAAGTGGTTAGAGCACCACTACCTAGGCCTTAGGTCCTGGGTTCGAGTCGGCAAATTTTTGATTTGATTTCCCTTGGGAAATTGCTCGGCATTGCCGAGGGAATTTATTTCCCTCGGTATTTTTCCTCCGTCCCTCGGCATTTTTCGAGGGATTTCTTCCCTCGGAAAATTCCCTTAGTACTAGAGCCAAAATTTGTAGTGATTTAACATGCACTTTTTAAAAAAATACATAAACATATATTTAACATAACTTTTTTTTCAATCAACTTTTCTCATCTTGGCATGCAACATTGATTATCAGAAACATGCAAGAAGATAAGTAATGTAATATTCAAAAGTTAAAGAAAAAATTATAGGTGATAATGTGGTTATAAAAAAAAGGGACAAGTCTGTCTTGAACTCTTGTTCTCATTCTCTTCACATCTTCTTTGAACTATTATTCAACATCCTGAAAATTAGAGAAGAAACATAAAATTACCTTAATATTTTCTTTAAAAAGAACTCATCTAGCAAGTGAGAAAATGTAATCAAGGAATTAAACGTGAAAAACTCATCTAGCAAGTGAGAAAATGTAATCAAGGAATTAAACGTGAAAAACAATAGATGCATTAAAGAAAAATAATTAAAAAGTAAACTAAACTAATCTCAAAGTTTTGAGAAGAATGGCAGAGAACGGAGAGGAAGAAAACTGTAAAAAGAAAAAAGAACCAAGAAAAAAAAAGTTGAAAAAAGGGAGAAATATTTAAGAAAATTTAATTTTTTTTTTTAAAAAAGTAAAAGAATATTGAAGAAAACTTAAAAAAAAATTGTAAGAATATTAAAAGAGAATTCTAGTAAAAGGAATGAAAGAGAAGAATACATTGGATTTGGAGAATTAATAATCACCCTTTTTGAAAAATTCTATCAGGAACTGAGAAGGAAAGAAAGAAGTAAATTTATTTTTAAGAAAAATATCACAGAACGAAGAGGAAGAAAACTGTAAAAAGAAAAAACAGCTAAAAAAAAAATTGAAAAGAGATAAATATTTAAGGAAATTAAAAAAAAATTAAAAGAAATTTGAAGAAAACTGTAAAAAGAAAACAGTAAAGAACCTTAAAAAAAAAAAAGAGAGAGAGAGAGAGAGGAGAGAAAAAAATAATAATTTAAAAAAACTATAAAAAAGAGAGAGAACGGGAGAGATGGGAAGAGGAGAGAATGAAATAATTATTTAAGAAAAATATTAAATAAAACGGTATTAAATAAAGAAAAAAAATTATTTAAAAAAATAATTTTAGAAACCTGTCGAGAAAAAAGGGAGAGACTGAGAGAGGGGAAAAATATAAAAAAAATTGTATAAAGAATAAATAAAACAATTATTTAAGATTTTGAATCACAGTTTAATATTCTTTATATTTTATTTCAATTTTCTTTCTCCAAATTTTAATAAGAGAATGTGTTGTCATTTGTGTATGCATAAGTTCATATTTAATAAGAGAATGTTTTGTCATTTGTGTATGATTGTAATACAGTAAAACCTCTCAAAAAGAATACTCTGTTAAGGAATAAACTCTCCTCAGGAATAAAAATTCATGGTCCCAACTTCGGACCAGTTATAATTTGGAATAAACTCCATATTGTCATAATTCATATTTTTTCACGTCCCAACATAAAGAAATACACCTCCATTTAGGAATAAATCATAATAATATATACTCCCTCCGTCCCTGAAAAGTTTTCATACTTTCATTTTTTGTTTGTCCCCGAAAAGTTTGCATACCCCAAAATAGAAATAATCATCACAATCCCCACCCTCACAATATACACATATTTACCCTTTATGCCATTACTTTTGGGACCCACCATACACTCAATCCACCTACTTTATTTATTTTATATATAAAAGTTTACAAAATTACCCCTCAACACTTTCATCATTACACTTTTTTCTTAAATCATGTGCCCAAGATTCCCCGCAAACTTTTCGGGGACGGAGTGAGTATAATTTTACAATAGATTTAAGTTGATTTAAAATACTTGTTCAAGGTTGATTGTGACAATGATTTAATCTTTTGTATTATACATAGTATTTATAGATGAAAAAATTAAAGCAATCAAAAGCAAGTACATGCATCTATGGTGGGTGACTCTTGAGTATTGTCTTTTCATATTACGTGAGTAAATTAGTTCAATTAAGTTCAACACATTACATCATGTACATGTATCTACTAATTATACCATTATATAATATACATGCAATTTAAAAAAAAAAAAACCTTATAACTCTATTTAGGAATAACCCCCATTTAGGAATATTTTTTTGTGGTCCCAAGGATATGACTATAGAGAGGTTTTACTGTATGTTAGTTTGTATGGATGTTTTATAGATAATATGAGAGCGTTGGACTCTTATATCCAAAATTATGTGAGTCCTTAATGTCTAATAATGTTTTCGTACTTGTGTATGAGGTGAAATTGAAATTAAGAGAATAACCTTAAGTGATGAAATATTATTGAGTATACAAAATTATTTTTTGTTTAGAGAACAATTATGAATATTAGAGATGAAATTTGTAGTCCTAGAAGTTTGTAGAATAATATAAAGAACATTTGTCATCAGTTTAATTAAAATCATGTTTATAGTATATACTCCAGTGTAGAATAATATCAGTTTAATTAAAATCATGTTTATAGTATATAGTATATAATGAAATACATTAAATTCTGATTTAATTAAAATGAGTGCAAGATGAAAATGTTTTGTTTAAAATGATTGAATTCATAAATATTATAAGTGTAGAATAATATAGAGAACATTTGTCAGCAGTTTAATTAAAATCATGTTTATAGTATATAGTATATAATGAAATAGATTAAATTCTAGTTTAATTAAAATGAGTGCAAGCTGAAAATGTTTTGTTTAAAATGATTGAATTCATAAATATTATAAGTGTAGAATAATATAGAAAACATTTGTCAGCAGTTTAATTAAAATCATGTTTATAGTATATAGTATATAATGAAATAGATTAAATTCTGTTTTAATTAAAATGAGTGCAAACTGAAATGTTTTATTTAAAATGATTGAATTCATAAATATTATAAGTGTAGAATAATATAGAGAACATTTTTCAGAGAACATTTTTCAAGCAGTTTAATTAAAATCATGTTTATAGTATATATAGTATATAATGAAATAGATTAAATTCTGGTAAATATTATAAGTGTAGAATAATATAGAGAACCCGGGATCGAGGGTAATGCTTATGGATGCTCCGATTGGGAGCTATTTTCATTTACAGTTTTAATGTCTTAATATATATGTTATATTTTCAGTCTATTTTTTTAAATAATTTATGTATTATTTAATTTGATTGTTTATTTAATACATTTATATTTTTTAATAATTTATGTACTATTTAACTATATATAAGCCTTTTTTTTATCTTTTTGTTCTATTTTTAATTTAAAATTTATGTTTCGTTTTCTTTCTATTTTTTTAGTTCAACATTTTATTTAATTTTTCTTCCTATTTTTTTTTTATTTAATTTTTCTTTTACAACATTTTAGTTCAATTTCTGCTATTTTATTTTGCCTTTTGTTGTATTTTTTCTTATTAAATTTTTTTTTTTACATCCTTTAATTCAATTTCTATTAGTTTATTTTTCTAACTTTTTTATTGTCACTACCCGTAAGTATTTTTACAAAAAATCCTCAACTACGATGGATGCACTAATTCTTAATAAAATCATTATATAAAAAAATATTATTGAATATGGTTAGAATTATATTATGTCAAACATGGTCTTATAATGCGGGATTTAAATATTGATAGTTTTTGTATATACCAAAAAGTCGTACTTTAACGACAAAGTGGGATAGCTCAAGTGGTTAGAGCACCACTACCTAGGCCTTAGGTCCTGGGTTCGAGTCGGCAAATTTTTGATTTGATTTCCCTTGGGAAATTGCTCGGCATTGCCGAGGGAATTTATTTCCCTCGGTATTTTTCCTCCGTCCCTCGGCATTTTTCGAGGGATTTCTTCCCTCGGAAAATTCCCTTAGTACTAGGGCCAAAATTTGTAGTGATTTAACATGCACTTTTTAAAAAAATACATAAACATATATTTAACATAACTTTTTTTTCAATCAACTTTTCTCATCTTGGCATGCAACATTGATTATCAGAAACATGCAAGAAGATAAGTAATGTAATATTCAAAAGTTAAAGAAAAAATTATAGGTGATAATGTGGTTATAAAAAAAAGGGACAAGTCTGTCTTGAACTCTTGTTCTCATTCTCTTCACATCTTCTTTGAACTATTATTCAACATCCTGAAAATTAGAGAAGAAACATAAAATTACCTTAATATTTTCTTTAAAAAGAACTCATCTAGCAAGTGAGAAAATGTAATCAAGGAATTAAACGTGAAAAACTCATCTAGCAAGTGAGAAAATGTAATCAAGGAATTAAACGTGAAAAACAATAGATGCATTAAAGAAAAATAATTAAAAAGTAAACTAAACTAATCTCAAAGTTTTGAGAAGAATGGCAGAGAACGGAGAGGAAGAAAACTGTAAAAAGAAAAAAGAACCAAGAAAAAAAAAGTTGAAAAAAGGGAGAAATATTTAAGAAAATTTAATTTTTTTTTTAAAAAAAGTAAAAGAATATTGAAGAAAACTTAAAAAAAAATTGTAAGAATATTAAAAGAGAATTCTAGTAAAAGGAATGAAAGAGAAGAATACATTGGATTTGGAGAATTAATAATCACCCTTTTTGAAAAATTCTATCAGGAACTGAGAAGGAAAGAAAGAAGTAAATTTATTTTTAAGAAAAATATCACAGAACGAAGAGGAAGAAAACTGTAAAAAGAAAAAACAGCTAAAAAAAAAAATTGAAAAGAGATAAATATTTAAGGAAATTAAAAAAAAATTAAAAGAAATTTGAAGAAAACTGTAAAAAGAAAACAGTAAAGAACCTTAAAAAAAAAAAGAGAGAGAGAGAGAGAGGAGAGAAAAAAATAATAATTTAAAAAAACTATAAAAAAGAGAGAGAACGGGAGAGATGGGAAGAGGAGAGAATGAAATAATTATTTAAGAAAAATATTAAATAAAACGGTATTAAATAAAGAAAAAAAATTATTTAAAAAAATAATTTTAGAAACCTGTCGAGAAAAAAGGGAGAGACTGAGAGAGGGGAAAAATATAAAAAAAATTGTTAAAAGAATAAATAAAACAATTATTTAAGATTTTGAATCACAGTTTAATATTCTTTATATTTTATTTCAATTTTCTTTCTCCAAATTTTAATAAGAGAATGTGTTGTCATTTGTGTATGCATAAGTTCATATTTAATAAGAGAATGTTTTGTCATTTGTGTATGATTGTAATACAGTAAAACCTCTCAAAAAGAATACTCTGTTAAGGAATAAACTCTCCTCAGGAATAAAAATTCATGGTCCCAACTTCGGACCAGTTATAATTTGGAATAAACTCCATATTGTCATAATTCATATTTTTTCACGTCCCAACATAAAGAAATACACCTCCATTTAGGAATAAATCATAATAATATATACTCCCTCCGTCCCTGAAAAGTTTTCATACTTTCATTTTTTGTTTGTCCCCGAAAAGTTTGCATACCCCAAAATAGAAATAATCATCACAATCCCCACCCTCACAATATACACATATTTACTCTTTATGCCATTACTTTTGGGACCCACCATACACTCAATCCACCTACTTTATTTATTTTATATATAAAAGTTTACAAAATTACCCCTCAACACTTTCATCATTACACTTTTTTCTTAAATCATGTGCCCAAGATTCCCCGCAAACTTTTCGGGGACGGAGTGAGTATAATTTTACAATAGATTTAAGTTGATTTAAAATACTTGTTCAAGGTTGATTGTGACAATGATTTAATCTTTTGTATTATACATAGTATTTATAGATGAAAAAATTAAAGCAATCAAAAGCAAGTACATGCATCTATGGTGGGTGACTCTTGAGTATTGTCTTTTCATATTACGTGAGTAAATTAGTTCAATTAAGTTCAACACATTACATCATGTACATGTATCTACTAATTATACCATTATATAATATACATGCAATTTAAAAAAAAAAAAACCTTATAACTCTATTTAGGAATAACCCCCATTTAGGAATATTTTTTTGTGGTCCCAAGGATATGACTATAGAGAGGTTTTACTGTATGTTAGTTTGTATGGATGTTTTATAGATAATATGAGAGCGTTGGACTCTTATATCCAAAATTATGTGAGTCCTTAATGTCTAATAATGTTTTCGTACTTGTGTATGAGGTGAAATTGAAATTAAGAGAATAACCTTAAGTGATGAAATATTATTGAGTATACAAAATTATTTTTTGTTTAGAGAACAATTATGAATATTAGAGATGAAATTTGTAGTCCTAGAAGTTTGTAGAATAATATAAAGAACATTTGTCATCAGTTTAATTAAAATCATGTTTATAGTATATACTCCAGTGTAGAATAATATCAGTTTAATTAAAATCATGTTTATAGTATATAGTATATAATGAAATACATTAAATTCTGATTTAATTAAAATGAGTGCAAGATGAAAATGTTTTGTTTAAAATGATTGAATTCATAAATATTATAAGTGTAGAATAATATAGAGAACATTTGTCAGCAGTTTAATTAAAATCATGTTTATAGTATATAGTATATAATGAAATAGATTAAATTCTAGTTTAATTAAAATGAGTGCAAGCTGAAAATGTTTTGTTTAAAATGATTGAATTCATAAATATTATAAGTGTAGAATAATATAGAAAACATTTGTCAGCAGTTTAATTAAAATCATGTTTATAGTATATAGTATATAATGAAATAGATTAAATTCTGTTTTAATTAAAATGAGTGCAAACTGAAATGTTTTATTTAAAATGATTGAATTCATAAATATTATAAGTGTAGAATAATATAGAGAACATTTTTCAGAGAACATTTTTCAAGCAGTTTAATTAAAATCATGTTTATAGTATATATAGTATATAATGAAATAGATTAAATTCTGGTAAATATTATAAGTGTAGAATAATATAGAGAACCCGGGATCGAGGGTAATGCTTATGGATGCTCCGATTGGGAGCTATTTTCATTTACAGTTTTAATGTCTTAATATATATGTTATATTTTCAGTCTATTTTTTTAAATAATTTATGTATTATTTAATTTGATTGTTTATTTAATACATTTATATTTTTTAATAATTTATGTACTATTTAACTATATATAAGCCTTTTTTTTATCTTTTTGTTCTATTTTTAATTTAAAATTTATGTTTCGTTTTCTTTCTATTTTTTTAGTTCAACATTTTATTTAATTTTTCTTCCTATTTTTTTTTTATTTAATTTTTCTTTTACAACATTTTAGTTCAATTTCTGCTATTTTATTTTGCCTTTTGTTGTATTTTTTCTTATTAAATTTTTTTTTTTACATCCTTTAATTCAATTTCTATTAGTTTATTTTTCTAACTTTTTTATTGTCACTACCCGTAAGTATTTTTACAAAAAATCCTCAACTACGATGGATGCACTAATTCTTAATAAAATCATTATATAAAAAAATATTATTGAATATGGTTAGAATTATATTATGTCAAACATGGTCTTATAATGCGGGATTTAAATATTGATAGTTTTTGTATATACCAAAAAGTCGTACTTTAACGACAAAGTGGGATAGCTCAAGTGGTTAGAGCACCACTACCTAGGCCTTAGGTCCTGGGTTCGAGTCGGCAAATTTTTGATTTGATTTCCCTTGGGAAATTGCTCGGCATTGCCGAGGGAATTTATTTCCCTCGGTATTTTTCCTCCGTCCCTCGGCATTTTTCGAGGGATTTCTTCCCTCGGAAAATTCCCTTAGTACTAGAGCCAAAATTTGTAGTGATTTAACATGCACTTTTTAAAAAAATACATAAACATATATTTAACATAACTTTTTTTTCAATCAACTTTTCTCATCTTGGCATGCAACATTGATTATCAGAAACATGCAAGAAGATAAGTAATGTAATATTCAAAAGTTAAAGAAAAAATTATAGGTGATAATGTGGTTATAAAAAAAAGGGACAAGTCTGTCTTGAACTCTTGTTCTCATTCTCTTCACATCTTCTTTGAACTATTATTCAACATCCTGAAAATTAGAGAAGAAACATAAAATTACCTTAATATTTTCTTTAAAAAGAACTCATCTAGCAAGTGAGAAAATGTAATCAAGGAATTAAACGTGAAAAACAATAGATGCATTAAAGAAAAATAATTAAAAAGTAAACTAAACTAATCTCAAAGTTTTGAGAAGAATGGCAGAGAACGGAGAGGAAGAAAACTGTAAAAAGAAAAAAGAACCAAGAAAAAAAAAGTTGAAAAAAGGGAGAAATATTTAAGAAAATTTAATTTTTTTTTTTAAAAAAGTAAAAGAATATTGAAGAAAACTTAAAAAAAAATTGTAAGAATATTAAAAGAGAATTCTAGTAAAAGGAATGAAAGAGAAGAATACATTGGATTTGGAGAATTAATAATCACCCTTTTTGAAAAATTCTATCAGGAACTGAGAAGGAAAGAAAGAAGTAAATTTATTTTTAAGAAAAATATCACAGAACGAAGAGGAAGAAAACTGTAAAAAGAAAAAACAGCTAAAAAAAAAATTGAAAAGAGATAAATATTTAAGGAAATTAAAAAAAAATTAAAAGAAATTTGAAGAAAACTGTAAAAAGAAAACAGTAAAGAACCTTAAAAAAAAAAAAAGAGAGAGAGAGAGAGGAGAGAAAAAAATAATAATTTAAAAAAACTATAAAAAAGAGAGAGAACGGGAGAGATGGGAAGAGGAGAGAATGAAATAATTATTTAAGAAAAATATTAAATAAAACGGTATTAAATAAAGAAAAAAAATTATTTAAAAAAATAATTTTAGAAACCTGTCGAGAAAAAAGGGAGAGACTGAGAGAGGGGAAAAATATAAAAAATATTGTATAAAGAATAAATAAAACAATTATTTAAGATTTTGAATCACAGTTTAATATTCTTTATATTTTATTTCAATTTTCTTTCTCCAAATTTTAATAAGAGAATGTGTTGTCATTTGTGTATGCATAACTTCATATTTAATAAGAGAATGTTTTGTCATTTGTGTATGATTGTAATACAGTAAAACCTCTCAAAAAGAATACTCTGTTAAGGAATAAACTCTCCTCAGGAATAAAAATTCATGGTCCCAACTTCGGACCAGTTATAATTTGGAATAAACTCCATATTGTCATAATTCATATTTTTTCACGTCCCAACATAAAGAAATACACCTCCATTTAGGAATAAATCATAATAATATATACTCCCTCCGTCCCTGAAAAGTTTTCATACTTTCATTTTTTGTTTGTCCCCGAAAAGTTTGCATACCCCAAAATAGAAATAATCATCACAATCCCCACCCTCACAATATACACATATTTACCCTTTATGCCATTACTTTTGGGACCCACCATACACTCAATCCACCTACTTTATTTATTTTATATATAAAAGTTTACAAAATTACCCCTCAACACTTTCATCATTACACTTTTTTCTTAAATCATGTGCCCAAGATTCCCCGCAAACTTTTCGGGGACGGAGTGAGTATAATTTTACAATAGATTTAAGTTGATTTAAAATACTTGTTCAAGGTTGATTGTGACAATGATTTAATCTTTTGTATTATACATAGTATTTATAGATGAAAAAATTAAAGCAATCAAAAGCAAGTACATGCATCTATGGTGGGTGACTCTTGAGTATTGTCTTTTCATATTACGTGAGTAAATTAGTTCAATTAAGTTCAACACATTACATCATGTACATGTATCTACTAATTATACCATTATATAATATACATGCAATTTAAAAAAAAAAAAACCTTATAACTCTATTTAGGAATAACCCCCATTTAGGAATATTTTTTTGTGGTCCCAAGGATATGACTATAGAGAGGTTTTACTGTATGTTAGTTTGTATGGATGTTTTATAGATAATATGAGAGCGTTGGACTCTTATATCCAAAATTATGTGAGTCCTTAATGTCTAATAATGTTTTCGTACTTGTGTATGAGGTGAAATTGAAATTAAGAGAATAACCTTAAGTGATGAAATATTATTGAGTATACAAAATTATTTTTTGTTTAGAGAACAATTATGAATATTAGAGATGAAATTTGTAGTCCTAGAAGTTTGTAGAATAATATAAAGAACATTTGTCATCAGTTTAATTAAAATCATGTTTATAGTATATACTCCAGTGTAGAATAATATCAGTTTAATTAAAATCATGTTTATAGTATATAGTATATAATGAAATACATTAAATTCTGATTTAATTAAAATGAGTGCAAGATGAAAATGTTTTGTTTAAAATGATTGAATTCATAAATATTATAAGTGTAGAATAATATAGAGAACATTTGTCAGCAGTTTAATTAAAATCATGTTTATAGTATATAGTATATAATGAAATAGATTAAATTCTAGTTTAATTAAAATGAGTGCAAGCTGAAAATGTTTTGTTTAAAATGATTGAATTCATAAATATTATAAGTGTAGAATAATATAGAAAACATTTGTCAGCAGTTTAATTAAAATCATGTTTATAGTATATAGTATATAATGAAATAGATTAAATTCTGTTTTAATTAAAATGAGTGCAAACTGAAATGTTTTATTTAAAATGATTGAATTCATAAATATTATAAGTGTAGAATAATATAGAGAACATTTTTCAGAGAACATTTTTCAAGCAGTTTAATTAAAATCATGTTTATAGTATATATAGTATATAATGAAATAGATTAAATTCTGGTAAATATTATAAGTGTAGAATAATATAGAGAACCCGGGATCGAGGGTAATGCTTATGGATGCTCCGATTGGGAGCTATTTTCATTTACAGTTTTAATGTCTTAATATATATGTTATATTTTCAGTCTATTTTTTTAAATAATTTATGTATTATTTAATTTGATTGTTTATTTAATACATTTATATTTTTTAATAATTTATGTACTATTTAACTATATATAAGCCTTTTTTTTATCTTTTTGTTCTATTTTTAATTTAAAATTTATGTTTCGTTTTCTTTCTATTTTTTTAGTTCAACATTTTATTTAATTTTTCTTCCTATTTTTTTTTTATTTAATTTTTCTTTTACAACATTTTAGTTCAATTTCTGCTATTTTATTTTGCCTTTTGTTGTATTTTTTCTTATTAAATTTTTTTTTTTACATCCTTTAATTCAATTTCTATTAGTTTATTTTTCTAACTTTTTTATTGTCACTACCCGTAAGTATTTTTACAAAAAATCCTCAACTACGATGGATGCACTAATTCTTAATAAAATCATTATATAAAAAAATATTATTGAATATGGTTAGAATTATATTATGTCAAACATGGTCTTATAATGCGGGATTTAAATATTGATAGTTTTTGTATATACCAAAAAGTCGTACTTTAACGACAAAGTGGGATAGCTCAAGTGGTTAGAGCACCACTACCTAGGCCTTAGGTCCTGGGTTCGAGTCGGCAAATTTTTGATTTGATTTCCCTTGGGAAATTGCTCGGCATTGCCGAGGGAATTTATTTCCCTCGGTATTTTTCCTCCGTCCCTCGGCATTTTTCGAGGGATTTCTTCCCTCGGAAAATTCCCTTAGTACTAGAGCCAAAATTTGTAGTGATTTAACATGCACTTTTTAAAAAAATACATAAACATATATTTAACATAACTTTTTTTTCAATCAACTTTTCTCATCTTGGCATGCAACATTGATTATCAGAAACATGCAAGAAGATAAGTAATGTAATATTCAAAAGTTAAAGAAAAAATTATAGGTGATAATGTGGTTATAAAAAAAAGGGACAAGTCTGTCTTGAACTCTTGTTCTCATTCTCTTCACATCTTCTTTGAACTATTATTCAACATCCTGAAAATTAGAGAAGAAACATAAAATTACCTTAATATTTTCTTTAAAAAGAACTCATCTAGCAAGTGAGAAAATGTAATCAAGGAATTAAACGTGAAAAACAATAGATGCATTAAAGAAAAATAATTAAAAAGTAAACTAAACTAATCTCAAAGTTTTGAGAAGAATG
This sequence comes from Galeopsis tetrahit, assembly GCA_963675135.1. Lineage (NCBI taxonomy): Eukaryota > Viridiplantae > Streptophyta > Magnoliopsida > Lamiales > Lamiaceae > Galeopsis > Galeopsis tetrahit. The sequence goes on from OY776123.1 coordinate 77,623,458, forward strand.
GCAGAGAACGGAGAGGAAGAAAACTGTAAAAAGAAAAAAGAACCAAGAAAAAAAAAGTTGAAAAAAGGGAGAAATATTTAAGAAAATTTAATTTTTTTTTTTTAAAAAGTAAAAGAATATTGAAGAAAACTTAAAAAAAAATTGTAAGAATATTAAAAGAGAATTCTAGTAAAAGGAATGAAAGAGAAGAATACATTGGATTTGGAGAATTAATAATCACCCTTTTTGAAAAATTCTATCAGGAACTGAGAAGGAAAGAAAGAAGTAAATTTATTTTTAAGAAAAATATCACAGAACGAAGAGGAAGAAAACTGTAAAAAGAAAAAACAGCTAAAAAAAAAATTGAAAAGAGATAAATATTTAAGGAAATTAAAAAAAAATTAAAAGAAATTTGAAGAAAACTGTAAAAAGAAAACAGTAAAGAACCTTAAAAAAAAAAAAAGAGAGAGAGAGAGAGGAGAGAAAAAAATAATAATTTAAAAAAACTATAAAAAAGAGAGAGAACGGGAGAGATGGGAAGAGGAGAGAATGAAATAATTATTTAAGAAAAATATTAAATAAAACGGTATTAAATAAAGAAAAAAAATTATTTAAAAAAATAATTTTAGAAACCTGTCGAGAAAAAAGGGAGAGACTGAGAGAGGGGAAAAATATAAAAAATATTGTATAAAGAATAAATAAAACAATTATTTAAGATTTTGAATCACAGTTTAATATTCTTTATATTTTATTTCAATTTTCTTTCTCCAAATTTTAATAAGAGAATGTGTTGTCATTTGTGTATGCATAACTTCATATTTAATAAGAGAATGTTTTGTCATTTGTGTATGATTGTAATACAGTAAAACCTCTCAAAAAGAATACTCTGTTAAGGAATAAACTCTCCTCAGGAATAAAAATTCATGGTCCCAACTTCGGACCAGTTATAATTTGGAATAAACTCCATATTGTCATAATTCATATTTTTTCACGTCCCAACATAAAGAAATACACCTCCATTTAGGAATAAATCATAATAATATATACTCCCTCCGTCCCTGAAAAGTTTTCATACTTTCATTTTTTGTTTGTCCCCGAAAAGTTTGCATACCCCAAAATAGAAATAATCATCACAATCCCCACCCTCACAATATACACATATTTACCCTTTATGCCATTACTTTTGGGACCCACCATACACTCAATCCACCTACTTTATTTATTTTATATATAAAAGTTTACAAAATTACCCCTCAACACTTTCATCATTACACTTTTTTCTTAAATCATGTGCCCAAGATTCCCCGCAAACTTTTCGGGGACGGAGTGAGTATAATTTTACAATAGATTTAAGTTGATTTAAAATACTTGTTCAAGGTTGATTGTGACAATGATTTAATCTTTTGTATTATACATAGTATTTATAGATGAAAAAATTAAAGCAATCAAAAGCAAGTACATGCATCTATGGTGGGTGACTCTTGAGTATTGTCTTTTCATATTACGTGAGTAAATTAGTTCAATTAAGTTCAACACATTACATCATGTACATGTATCTACTAATTATACCATTATATAATATACATGCAATTTAAAAAAAAAAAAACCTTATAACTCTATTTAGGAATAACCCCCATTTAGGAATATTTTTTTGTGGTCCCAAGGATATGACTATAGAGAGGTTTTACTGTATGTTAGTTTGTATGGATGTTTTATAGATAATATGAGAGCGTTGGACTCTTATATCCAAAATTATGTGAGTCCTTAATGTCTAATAATGTTTTCGTACTTGTGTATGAGGTGAAATTGAAATTAAGAGAATAACCTTAAGTGATGAAATATTATTGAGTATACAAAATTATTTTTTGTTTAGAGAACAATTATGAATATTAGAGATGAAATTTGTAGTCCTAGAAGTTTGTAGAATAATATAAAGAACATTTGTCATCAGTTTAATTAAAATCATGTTTATAGTATATACTCCAGTGTAGAATAATATCAGTTTAATTAAAATCATGTTTATAGTATATAGTATATAATGAAATACATTAAATTCTGATTTAATTAAAATGAGTGCAAGATGAAAATGTTTTGTTTAAAATGATTGAATTCATAAATATTATAAGTGTAGAATAATATAGAGAACATTTGTCAGCAGTTTAATTAAAATCATGTTTATAGTATATAGTATATAATGAAATAGATTAAATTCTAGTTTAATTAAAATGAGTGCAAGCTGAAAATGTTTTGTTTAAAATGATTGAATTCATAAATATTATAAGTGTAGAATAATATAGAAAACATTTGTCAGCAGTTTAATTAAAATCATGTTTATAGTATATAGTATATAATGAAATAGATTAAATTCTATTTTAATTAAAATGAGTGCAAACTGAAATGTTTTATTTAAAATGATTGAATTCATAAATATTATAAGTGTAGAATAATATAGAGAACATTTTTCAGAGAACATTTTTCAAGCAGTTTAATTAAAATCATGTTTATAGTATATATAGTATATAATGAAATAGATTAAATTCTGGTAAATATTATAAGTGTAGAATAATATAGAGAACCCGGGATCGAGGGTAATGCTTATGGATGCTCCGATTGGGAGCTATTTTCATTTACAGTTTTAATGTCTTAATATATATGTTATATTTTCAGTCTATTTTTTTAAATAATTTATGTATTATTTAATTTGATTGTTTATTTAATACATTTATATTTTTTAATAATTTATGTACTATTTAACTATATATAAGCCTTTTTTTTATCTTTTTGTTCTATTTTTAATTTAAAATTTATGTTTCGTTTTCTTTCTATTTTTTTAGTTCAACATTTTATTTAATTTTTCTTCCTATTTTTTTTTTATTTAATTTTTCTTTTACAACATTTTAGTTCAATTTCTGCTATTTTATTTTGCCTTTTGTTGTATTTTTTCTTATTAAATTTTTTTTTTTACATCCTTTAATTCAATTTCTATTAGTTTATTTTTCTAACTTTTTTATTGTCACTACCCGTAAGTATTTTTACAAAAAATCCTCAACTACGATGGATGCACTAATTCTTAATAAAATCATTATATAAAAAAATATTATTGAATATGGTTAGAATTATATTATGTCAAACATGGTCTTATAATGCGGGATTTAAATATTGATAGTTTTTGTATATACCAAAAAGTCGTACTTTAACGACAAAGTGGGATAGCTCAAGTGGTTAGAGCACCACTACCTAGGCCTTAGGTCCTGGGTTCGAGTCGGCAAATTTTTGATTTGATTTCCCTTGGGAAATTGCTCGGCATTGCCGAGGGAATTTATTTCCCTCGGTATTTTTCCTCCGTCCCTCGGCATTTTTCGAGGGATTTCTTCCCTCGGAAAATTCCCTTAGTACTAGGGCCAAAATTTGTAGTGATTTAACATGCACTTTTTAAAAAAATACATAAACATATATTTAACATAACTTTTTTTTCAATCAACTTTTCTCATCTTGGCATGCAACATTGATTATCAGAAACATGCAAGAAGATAAGTAATGTAATATTCAAAAGTTAAAGAAAAAATTATAGGTGATAATGTGGTTATAAAAAAAAGGGACAAGTCTGTCTTGAACTCTTGTTCTCATTCTCTTCACATCTTCTTTGAACTATTATTCAACATCCTGAAAATTAGAGAAGAAACATAAAATTACCTTAATATTTTCTTTAAAAAGAACTCATCTAGCAAGTGAGAAAATGTAATCAAGGAATTAAACGTGAAAAACTCATCTAGCAAGTAAGAAAATGTAATCAAGGAATTAAACGTGAAAAACAATAGATGCATTAAAGAAAAATAATTAAAAAGTAAACTAAACTAATCTCAAAGTTTTGAGAAGAATGGCAGAGAACGGAGAGGAAGAAAACTGTAAAAAGAAAAAAGAACCAAGAAAAAAAAAGTTGAAAAAAGGGAGAAATATTTAAGAAAATTTAATTTTTTTTTTTAAAAAGTAAAAGAATATTGAAGAAAACTTAAAAAAAAAATTGTAAGAATATTAAAAGAGAATTCTAGTAAAAGGAATGAAAGAGAAGAATACATTGGATTTGGAGAATTAATAATCACCGTTTTTGAAAAATTCTATCAGGAATTGAGAAGGAAAGAAAGAAGTAAATTTATTTTTAAGAAAAATATCACAGAACGAAGAGGAAGAAAACTGTAAAAAGAAAAAACAGCTGAAAAAAAATTTGAAAAGAGATAAATATTTAAGGAAATTAAAAAAAAATTAAAAGAAATTTGAAGAAAACTGTAAAAAGAAAACAGTAAAGAACCTTTAAAAAAAAAAAAAAAAAGAGAGAGAGAGAGAGAGAGAGAGGAGAGAAAAAAATAATAATTTAAAAAAACTATAAAAAAGAGAGAGAACGGGAGAGATGGGAAGAGGAGAGAATGAAATAATTATTTAAGAAAAATATTAAATAAAACGGTATTAAATAAAGAAAAAAAATTATTTAAAAAAATAATTTTAGAAACCTGTCGAGAAAAAAGGGAGAGACTGAGAGAGGAGAAAAATATAAAAAAAATTGTATAAAGAATAAATAAAACAATTATTTAAGATTTTGAATCACAGTTTAATATTCTTTATATTTTATTTCAATTTTCTTTCTCCAAATTTTTACTTTATTATTTTCTATCATGGTCAAGTTATTCAAATTAATTTTCAAACTCCTCCAATTATTCAAATTTTTAACTCATGTAATTTAATTTTATTATTGACATTGTAATTTATTTTTCTATCATGAATAAATTATTTTTTAAACTCCTCAAATTCTTCATATTCAAATTTTCAACTCTGGTAATTTAATTTTATTATTGAGATCGTAATTTATTTTAATTGTATAATAAATTTTTTTATTATAATTTAATAAATTTCTTACTTTTTTAAATATAATAAAAATTGATAATAGATAATTAAAAAATATTATATTTAAAGGTTGAAGTCAGTTGTTAATAAAGTATGAAAATAAAGAAGAAGTAGAATGTGAATATGAAGAAGAGAGAAATTAATTATGAGTTGGTTTCTGGTGCACCTGACTTGCCAACCATTATATATTATGAAAAGCTAGCGAAACATTAGAACAAATTAATTGCTAGTGCAGTGGTTACGGTGATATAAGCTAGGAATGATGTCTTAGGTTTAAAACCAATTAAGTACATTTTTTCTTTTCAATAAAATTAATTAATTTTTAACCATTTTTCAATAATATTTTTTAATTAATTAATATTTTTACCACTTTTTTAACCTTAACCTTTTTTTTATCATAGTAACTTTTCAATAATAAAAATTACATTTTTGCTTTTCAATGAAATTAATTAATTTTTAATCATTTTTCAATAATAAAAATTATTAATTGCTAGTGCAGTGGTTACGGTGATATAAGCTAGGAATGAGGTCCTAGGTTCTAAACCAATTAAGTACATTTTTTCTTTTCAATAAAATTAATTAATTTTTAACCATTTTTAACCACTTTTCAATAATATTTTTTAATTAATTAATAAATATTTTTACCACTTTTTTAACCTTAACTTTTTTTTACCATAGTAACTTTTCAATAATAAAAATTACATTTTTACTTTTCAATGAAATTAATTAATTTTTAATCATTTTTCAATAATAAAAATTATACTTTTCAGGTAAAATATTTATCACTTTTCAATAATAAGAATTATAATTTTCAGTTAAAATATATACCTTATAATAATTACCATTTTTTTCAGTAACAAGAATTACACTATTCACCGTAGTTGCCACATTTCAGTAAACAAATTATCATTTTTCAATATTAGCAATTGTCACTTTTAACCAATAGTGGTTATCATTTTTCAGTAAACAAATTATCATTTTTCAGTATTAGAAATTATCATTTTTCAATAATAATAGTTACCACTTTTCAATAATAAAATTACCATTATTCAATAATAATAATTACCACTTTTAATAACAAAATTGCCTTTTTTTTTCAATAACAAGATTTATTAGGAATTGTTGTTTATATTAAAATGGGCTTTAGGCCCACTGATATTAATTTATCAAACACGGCCCAAGTTTGATAGTTTAGGGCCTTCATAGATACTCACTTAGATACACTTAGATACTGCATATATTGTTGGGTTGTACTCTTGTGTACCGTTACATTAACTGATTCATATTTAATATTTGAATTAATACTATACTGTATTTAAACTAATACTATACTATATTTGAACTAATACTATACTGTAATTAGAATAATACTATACTATATTTAGTATAACACAGGTGTAAAATTCATCCATTTAAAAAATTGTATTAAATAGGAACAAGTTACATGTATGTAACTGGTACACACAAGTAATTGTCTATATTGTTTGTTAGTCGATTACTGGGACTATGCAAGTATATATATATGCGCTCCCTCTTCTTTACTTGTAATCAAGAAAATATATGAAATTCATTGGCTATTTCGCCAGATTTAACAAGATTCAAATAAATTGCCATTATTGATGTTAGCATCAAAACCAAGCAAATTTCCCTCAACCCCATCATTATTCCTCACTGTTTGTCCACTCTTCCATTGATCATCATTATTCCTAACTGCTCAAAAATTCACTCAGATTCCCGAAATTAATTGCAGTCTCATTTAACAAAGGTTATATTGTATATAGCAGTGGAAAGGGAAATCTCAATCGAGTGCCAATTAGTGAAGGATTCGAGGCTTATATATTAGTATTGATAACAATAGAGTTTTTTTACAAATTAAACATCTAAAGTGGAAATTCAGGAGAAGGAAGAGTATCGAGATCGATGGGAATTATGTGCAAGTGTTGTGGGATGTTTACAATTGGTTATTCGATGAAGCCATCGAAATCTGTATTTATCCAGAGAGAAGAGAGCTCGAAAAATTTCCTTTGGTCATCGGTGCTGCACCGATGACTAAGATAGAACACAAATGCATCCCATTGGTGTGTGTTACTAAGTCTGTATAATGTGTGAAGAATTGATATTGTAGATTCACACACTAGACTTAGTGTTACTAAGTCTGTATGATGTGTGAAGAAGTGATATTGTAGATTCACACACTAGACATGTGCAGAAACATATAGAAAAATATAAACTAGCTAGGTTAGTGTAGTGTCTGTCTATATGTATGTGAATGGAGTAGTGATATACAGGGGACCAAAACAATGAAATTGTCATCCTCTCTGGCCAATTGACTCTTGGACCTTCTGATGACAGCTATCAGGTTGCCTTGGTAGCAGCACATTAGCTAGTTGTTATGAAGAAATCATTCTGTTGCTACGGTATTAAAGGTGAAGCCTTTTATTTGCCTTAGGCCCATCTTGCCTTGTAGTATAGTTTGTGGATGCCTATTTTAAGCTAAGCTTTTGCAATGTTTTTAACTTAGTTTATCATGAATTTAATATCTTTGCAGCATCTAATCTAATTCATCAATTGTGTACAACAGAGTAGATAAGGCCTCCTCTGAATCAAAATTGTCTGCTATATCACATTTGGCGAGCAATTTCAAGACCCGGTGAAATCCCTTCTTGTAAATTACTTGAGCCATTCATTTCTTTTGAAATTGACAACATCTCATATATCTAATATTTGTGAATCCTCCGCTATTTCAATAATAGGTCACCACTTCTTGGGGGATTTTGCTCATCTTGGGAATGTTATTCACTTCTCTCTTCATGAAAAGGCATCACCTTTTCAGCGTTATGCAATTCTTGATTCAGTCCGAGCGATCAAAGTCGCACCTTCCAAGACTATCGTCCCCCAAAATTCTTCAGAGACTAGATAAGACGAGTAGCATTAAGCTAATTATATTTTCTGGTATCGTTGGTTGGTATTGTTTTACTTTTAGTTGGGCGAAATATGAAACGTGTATCATGATATATTGTACTCTTTTTTTGTTGTATAACTTTGGAACATTAAACTTGTCTAAAATAATCCCTGCTTAATTATTGAAATTTGTGCACAAGTTCAAATAAACGATTTCTCACTAGCATAAACTGATTTTTCTTTACCCTGGAAGATGGACAAAAGTTTATACAAGCACATATTGACAAACTGCTGATTCTTCTAATTTAGGTATTTTTTTTTCTTTCGAGTATACAGTTTCCGAATTGAGATGGTGCACAAATAGGGCTATTATTCTAGCTGAGTATTTGAAGTTCGAGCTAAACTTAAACTCTTATCGAACCGAGCTCGACTCGATAACATTGACAAGTCAAAAATCAAGTTTGGCTCAATTCGTTAACGAGTTTATCGAGTCAAGTCGAGCCTAATGAATTTTTTTACAAAAAATTAGATATGGAGCCTAACAAGTTGAGCTCGAGCCAGCTCGTTAGCAAATCGAGTATCAACGAGTCGAGCTTTAACGAGTCAAGCCGAGTCTCATTAAGGCTTGGTTCGAATAACAGTAATATGCACAACAACACAAGTGCAGTTTTAAAAGATGCAATATGCACAACAACACAACAACACAATACCCCACACTTAATAACCTCCAATTTAATTATTTGGGGTCTGTATATTTATTAGCTGCAATTTTAGACTTTGCTGCTTTAGAATTCGAAAAAAAATACAGTAGACAGACTTGTTTATGGCATTTTTATCGATGAAAATAGTTTACTAGTATTAATCTCTGGTTAAGATAAAATTTTAGAGCAAAGTCGATGCAAAAATTTATAAGTGAACCAAGTATAAGTAGCATTTTCAACCTACTAAACATTACCAATAGTTGCAATTACAGCCATTAGAAAAACATCACCTCCCAGTTATCTCAAGCAAAAAAAGTTACTAGTATACACTACAAATCTTGCTAGGACTGCGAAAACAAAGAAACTGAGAATCTGCCATGCCAATAACATAGGTATAATCACCTCCGAACACAGCCAGCAGCCTGAGCCTGCAAAGAGAAGCTCAAGAATTAGAGAATCAACCATGAGAGTAACAGAATTGAAACTCGTTCTCAAAGTTAACCAAGTCGAGTCTAGACAATACCCCACACTTAATAACCTCCAATTTAATTATTATACCATTATTGTATATTGAGTTATTTATATATACAAGTACTTGAGTTGAGTGTTATTAATTGATTAATTGAACTTAGTCGAGCTTGAACTCTTCGAGTATGAATTTAAATTGAGCGCAAACTCAAATAAGCAGGCTCGTGTTTCAGCTTGGTACCAGTTTATTGGCTCATTTTGACTCAATTACACCCTTAGGATCTAAAACATAAATATGAGGTCGGTAGATAAAAATTAATACTTGGACAAAACATGTTATTGAGAACAGTATCAAGAACAACTTACTCTAACTCGCATGGCAACAGCACGTCCGCGCCCAACTCCAAGTGTTGAACCCTTGCCCTTTAAGGTGATAATGATCAAACAAATCAGTAAATAAATAAACATAAAATCTAGAATAAAAACATTCTTCTCAAAAGGTCTGTCAATTAGTCGAATTATTCAAGGCAGGGCAAGTATAAGAATGTAAATTGGTTGTGTTATTGATTTGTACAAATGTTTACAGTATATATAGGGGATGGAGTCCCTTTGATATAGCAATCCCTATAATGTAGCAATCCCTTTGATGTAGCAATCCCTATGACTACTCTATACAATAATGGAGTTGACTAGAAACTGGATGAAATCACTCCTGTGATTTATCCGTTATACGACCCCTCAAAATAGACGTTCCATCAGCAATGGAAATTTTGGACCGAAGTAGTAGGAAGCGAGCACGAGCTAGTGGTTTGGTGAGTAGGTCGGCGAGCTGGTCATTTGTGTTGACATAGGCGACCGAAAGACGACCTTTGGCAGCCAGGTCACGGACAAAGTGGAGGTCGATCGCAATATGCTTCATTCTTGAGTGTAAAATTGGATTTAGGGCAAGGCGAGTTGCGCCCATATTGTCACATAATAGGCGAGGGGGCGAGGATATGTGGACACCTAGATCATCGAATAGGTGATGGAGCCAACAAACCTCGGACGCGACTGCGGCTAAAGCACGATATTCAGCTTCTGTCGACGAGCGAGCAACCCCACGCTGCTTTCGTGATCTCCATGAGATAGCATTTGGACCGAGGAACACAATATAAGCTGAAGTGGACTTGCCATCTGTCAAGTCACCACCAAAATCTGAATCTGTGTAGGCAGTCAACGCGGAAGAGTTGGAACGCCGAAGTAACAATCCGTGGTTTAAGGAACCTTTAAGGTAGCGGAATAATCTCTTTATTGCATCCCAATGGGCGGCTGTGGGGGAGGACATGTGTTGGGCAAGTTTGTTCACAGTGAAGGCAATATCCGGGCGAGTGAATGTGAGATATTGAAGACCGCCTATAGCGCTCCGATATTCCGTAGCATCAGTCGAGCATGTGGAAGAAGTCAGATTCTTTGATATTGGTGTGCTGACCGGCTTTGCACCATCAAGTCGAAAACGACGAAGAAGATCCACAGTGTATTTGTGTTGGGAGAGAAATAAACCCTCCTTGCATGAAGCGACCTCAATGCCGAGGAAGTAGGTGAGAGGACCTAGATCCTTTACGGTAAATTATGTTTGCAGATGGCGGGTGAGAGCCGAGATGGTGGACGAGCACGAGCCGGTTAAGATGAGGTCGTCAACATAAGCGAGCACAAAGAGGACTGTTCAACCCCGACGAAATGTGAAGAGAGATGAATCAGCCCGAGACTGTATAAAGCCGAACGAGGTTAGGCCAGTGCTTAAAGCATTGTACCAAGCCCTGGGCGCTTGTTGGAGACCGTAAAGGGTCCTTCGAAGAAGACATACACTAGTCGGAGATGAACGATCGACCATACCTGGAGGCTGTGACATGTATACTGGAACATCAAGTTTACCATGTAAAAAGGCATTGCTGATGTCGAGTTGGCGAAGCGACCAACCAAATTGGAGGGCTAATGACAAGGCAACCCGAATGGTCGCGGGCTTGACAACAGGGCTAAAGGTTTCCCGAAAGTCGATTCCTGGTCGCTGGTGAAATCCTTTGGCTACGAGACGTGCTTTGAACTTGTCCACTGACCCATCAGGATTCCGTTTGATACGGAACACCCATTTACACCCGATAATGTTTGCATTTGGTGGAAGCGGAACCAAGTCCCATGTTCCAAATTTTTGATGTGCAGAAAACTCCTCGTCCATGGCAGCTCGCCACCGCTGATCGGCTAGAGATTGGCGAACATTGGTTGGTTCGACATCACTGGGCAAGGGATGCTTGGTTGCTGCAAATAGATGCTTAGGTCGGTGAATATTGCTAAGGCTGCGAGTCTGCATGGTGTGAGTTCGTCGAGGGGCGAGCATGGGCTGTATTGGTACGTCAGGGCCCGATGGGTCTGTTGGTGGAGTGGTCGCAGGTTGAGACAAGGTTCCCGTGAAAGGCAGTGCTCGCGAGGGTGAGTTTGGATGAGCAATTGGTGGCGCTTGCCGAGGAGGCAAAATTGATAGAGAGAACCGGTTGTCGCTTTCGGTGTCGGCTCCTGACGAGAGATTAGGTGCACCTGGAAGCTTAGTCTCATGGAATATAACATGGCGAGAAATGTAAGTTCGACCAGATAGGGGTTCATAGCATTTATAAGCGTTTTGAGAAGCTGAATACCCAATAAATAGACATGGCAGTGAGGGGGAGGTGAGTTTACCCGGAAGATACGGTCGTAACCATGGAAAGCAAAGGCACCCAAATATTCTGAGTTTGGCATAGTTTGGCTGTCTTTGAAAGAGGATCTGGAATGGGCTGCGACCTTGAAGTGTTGGAGTAGGCATCCGGTTGATTAGATAGACTGCTGGATGGACAGCATATGACCAGTAAGGGTGGGGCAGTGATGCATGGTGGAGTAGAGATCGGGCAATTTCAAGAACGTGACGGTTGCGACGTTCGACCATGCCATTCTGTTGGGGAGTGTGCGGAGCAGTAGTAAGCCAAGAGATTTCATGCTTAGATAAATAGGGGCGCAAAGCAGTGAATTCTCCACCATTGTCTGAGAATAGGTTTTTTATCACAAAACCAAACTGTTTTTCTACAAGGGTGTGATACTGGGTGAAAACCGAAGCAACCTGAGATTTAGAGCACAAGGGATATACCCAACAATAACGAGTAAACAAATCCACCAATAATAAAAAGTATTTTAAACCATCCAATGAGCATACGGGTGCCGGTCCCCAAACATCGGCATATATAAAATGTAATGGATGATGTGGTATAAATGATGTTGTGCGAAATGGTAATCTGTGAGACTTGCTCATAGTGCAGGAAATACAATCTGATCCCAACACGCGGGAATTATTAAAAGTAGGTAATTTAAAGTTTCTAATTATTAAAGCACTCGTCTCCTGAGAGGGATGTCCAAGGCGAGCATGCCATGAATCATGAGAGGTGCGAACACCAATGGAGGCAGCACTCGGACCTGGACCAGCAGCTGGAGGAAACAAGCGATAAACACCATCCTGACAAGGGCCTTTAAGAAGACGATCTCTCGTGGCTAGGTCCTTAATGACAAAGAATCCAGGAAAAATTTCCATAGATACGTTATTTTTCTTAGTAAACTTGCTGACTGATAAAAGATTTTAGGATGCCGATGGGACGCACAGTATATCAGATAAAATGAATGTGCGATTAGGGAATGAGAGTGTAGAAGTACACGTGTGTGAGATCGGAAGGCTTGACCCATCAGCAATATGAACTTCATCAGTGCCGTCATATTCCGAGTGAATGGACAGATTGTTCAGATCGGATGTCAGACTGTAAGATGCTCCAGAATCCACCAACCAAGGATGACCGGGTGAAGGTGGGGCGGTGTGAGCAATACTTGCTGAGAAAGATGGTCGCCGGAAAGAGGGGGCAGTGTGCCCTGGGAATCCACACATTTGGCAGAGAATGGGATCAAAATCATTGGTTGGGTTGTTACACGAAAGTGGTGGAGGACGAGTATTGTAATTGCTTCGTTGGTGAGACTGGCGGGGAGGACCATTGCGGTATCCTCGAGTGTAGTTACTATGTGGATTGTTGCTGCGGTGGGAGGAGCCACGGAAATTCCCACGGTGGGAAGGGTTCCCACGATGTGGTCCTCGAGGTTGAGCACGGGCCGTGTTGGCAGTGGTGAGAAGCTGGGATTGGGCAGTTTCAGCATTCCTTAGGGATAGTTCGTGTTCGAACAGGAGATCATGCAATTCCTCAAAACGTAGGGACGTCTCACGCGTCCGGATAGGGCCAACAATAGTGGCATATTCTGGGCCAAGGCCGTTGATCGCAAAGAGTGTGAGATCATCATCGGAGAATGGTTCATCAATTAAGGAAAGTTCATCGGCCTTTGTTTTGATATAATGTAAGTAGGCAGAAATGGTGCGATCCTTAATCTGGATTCGATATAACTCACTCTTGAGTTGATTGATACGCGAGCGAGATTTGCTCGCAAGGAGGCGGCTGAGGATAGCCCATGCCTCAGCCTACGTGGTCGTAGAGGAGACCAACGGAAGTACAGTCGCTGAAAGCGAGCCAAAGATTGCAGCGAGAAGGAGCTGATCTTGACGAGTCCAATGTGTGACCGCATCAACATTGGATCCATTCGATTGGAGAGTTGGGCAAGTAGATAATCCATCTATGAAACCAAGAAGGTTATGGCCTTTGAGTAAGGCAACGAGATGGACTCTCCAAGAGGGGTAGTTGGATTGATCGAGTTTGATAGGGAGGTGATGATGAGCAGTGATGGGGACGATCGATGGTGTTGTTGAAGCCGTAATGGTTGGGGATACATCTCCGGTGGAATTGCTGGATGTGGACATTCTAGGGATGGCACAAAAAAATTTGTGAAGCGAGAGAGTGATTTAGATCGAAACCCCTCGTGATACCATATAAGAATGTAAATTGGTTGTGTTATTGATTTGTACAAATGTTTACAGTATATATAGGGGATGGAGTCCCTTTGATATAGCAATCCCTATAATGTAGCAATCCCTTTGATGTAGCAATCCCTATGACTACTCTATACCATAATGGAGTTGACTAGAAATTGGATGAAATCACTCCTGTGATTTATCCGTTATAGCAAGTACTATACAAACTCAGACAGGATCAATATATTTGTTGTGAAAAATTAAATATCAATACAATTTTCTCAAAGAGGACTTCAAATCAAATGGTTGTTAAACAAATTGATGCAATGAATGCATTGATTAATTAATTTGTCGACAATAATTGCATATTATACAGACTCACAACCACTAAAGATCAAAGGGTTCCTTAAATTTAGGGAGAAAAAAAAGTTACCTGCGAAATCTGAAATTTCTCCTTTGAAGAAGCGCACTCCCATTTTCAACATCTCTTTTTCCCCTTGATCTCAAGTCTTTCCTCCGGAATAAAATGAACGAATTCACATTCATCTTCGCCGCGAATCTGAGATTTCTCCCTTGAAGAAGCACGCCCCCATTTTCAACATTTCTCTTCTTCCCCTTGCGCTCGAAATTTCCTCCGGGATAAAATGTACGCATTCATCTTCATCTGTATCGGCTCCTATCATCTTCATCAACACCGAATTTGATGAACAAATTCCGAGTGATTTTAATTTTTTTAATTTGTTGTGTTTACGCAAATATGTTTATTTTTTAGCCTTTTTCTTATTTGTTCATTTCCGGAGATAATGAAATAAGAATATATATGGAGTGTATATTAGTATTAAGTAATTAATTAGAGAGATGTTTAATTAAAATTATTATAAGGGCATTTTAGTACTTTTATATATTTTATTAAAATATTAATTATTTAATTATTTTGCAAAGCTTGATCGCCATATAACGAACATATATAAAGTGTTAATTCTTGATTGATCACCTGTTATTATCAGGAAGTGCGAATGCACCTCCTAACGATAGAAAAACCCATAAAAAAGTACTGAAGTTATGAGATCTTGTTATAGTCAAGTATTTATATTTTAAAGTTAACCTTTATACTGTTGGAAAAACAATACTGTAACTAAAATATTTGGAACTATAAGCTTATAGAGTTATCGTATCATTAGATAAATAGTACTCCTACTACTACTATAATCTTTGCAATATTTTTACAAAATTATTATTTATATTCATGTGAAAACATTAAAATTCGAAACACAAGTTGAGAAACTAAAGTGCTCACTATTTATTACTCCCTCATACCCAAACACGTTTTTATATTTTTTCTGAACTTTCCAACACAAGCTTTCATAATATTTTAAAAAACTTATTGACCCAAACTACATTAAATTAATTTTAGGGAAAATATCAATTTTGATCATCCAATTTTACCTCTTTTCATATTTGGTCACCCACATTTAGTCACTATCAAAATTGGTCACTCACTTATTATATTCTATCAAAATTGATCATTCTGTTAGTCAATCTGTCATTGACTAACGAAGAAAGAGTTTTGAGCTCAAAATTTAAAAACTTCTGATGCATCTTCTAGAAACTAATGAAACAAACGTAGTAGTAAGAATGAAACATGTGGAACCTGAGCGTGAAAAAATATCCATGAAGAATCTTAGTCAATCACAAAAATTATACATTATTTCTCATTTCAATAAAAAGAATTCTCATGCATCTTTTAAAAGGAATTTTCATTATATTTATCCTTATCAGAAAGAATTCTCATGCATCTTAACTCAATTATGAATTCATTTGTTGTTGGTTTACTTTTTATTTTACAGGAAATGAAAAACAATTGCAGATTTCTTGAAAGGTTAGTCAAACAATTGAGCATTTGAAATTAATTGAAATAAATTTCTATCTCCTGAGTTTCTCATTTCCTAATTATCTATAAAATAAAAAGTAAACCACATGCATCAGAATTCCTTTTGATCTATTATAAATATAATCTAAATATTGGTAATTTTTGTACATGTTTCATTCTTACTTCTGGAAGATGCGAGAATTTTTTAATCTAGGTTTTGAGAAATTTCACGGCTCAAAACTCTTTCTCCGTTAGTCAATGACAGATTGACCAACCAGAGTGATCAATTTTGATAGAAAATAATAACTGGGTGACCAATTTTGATAGCGACTAAATGTGGGTGATCAAATATGAAAAGAGGTAAAATTGGGTGACCAAAATTGATATTTTCCCTTAATTTTATATTTCAATTTATTTGTATAAATTGTCCCTCTATTTATTAACTATTTAAATATTCAATTAATAATTACATTACTATTTTATTGTTTTATCTGTTTTCAATTACATTCTTTTTACTTATCACATTTTATATTACTCCATCTGTTTCAAACGAAGTTACGCATAGAAAAATGGTGTATTTTGATACACAACTAACTACTTCTATAATCACTTAATAATTTTTAAATTTTCGTTTTAAAAGAAAAAAGATTTTGAAAGCAGAACACTACAAAAAATGCCTCAATTAGAGACCAAAGTTTTGAGACCGGCACAAATCAGTCTCAATTTGAGACTGATTTGGGACTGATCCTAAACAAATTTGAGTTTTGAGACTGTTTTCAATTCGGTCTTTAATATTATGTTTCCAGACCGCTTAGAAACCGAATTTCAGTCTCTAAACCGAAATTAAAATTTTGATTTTGAATTTTATTTAGATACCGACAATTCAGTCTTAAATTGGTATCAAATATTTTGAAAAGTATAATTTGAATTGACTACCAATTTTGACCGCTCGTTTAAAGACTATTTTCAATTCGATCTTTAATATTATGTTTTTCAGACCGCTTAGCCACCGAATTTCAGTCTCTAAATCAAAATTAAAATTCTTATTTCGAATTTTAATTGAAATTAAAACTCTGATTTTGAATTTTAATTGAAGACCGAAAATTCAGTCTTTAATTGGTATAAATAATTCTGAATCCCAAAATTTTAATTAACCGTATCAACTTTCATCGAATCTGGCTCTATGACTTTGTTCGAGAGGGAGGAATCAGAATTAGGAGAAGAGGAATTTCCGTCCATCATTGAGAGAGATAAATAAGTTGGCGATTATATCTATATTATATTAGATATTCATCTTAATATTGTATATATAGATAATTTTTAACAATAGAGACCGCATATTTCGGTCCCAAATCGGTCCCAAATCAGGCGTTTGTTTTTATAGACCGATATTTTCGGTCTCGAATAGGTATCAAATTAAACTGTTTATTTTATAGAGATCGATTTTAGTGGTATCTGAACACTCCAGAAGAATATTCTTAGATAATTTTTAACAGTAGAGACCGCATATTTCGGTCCCAAATCGGTCCCATAATCAGGTGGTTGTTTTTATAGACCAATATTTTCGGTCACGAATAGGTATTTAATCAAGCTGTTTGTTTTATAGATAATTTTTAACATAGTAGAGACCGCATATTTCGGTCTCAAATCGGTCCCAAATCGGTCCCAAATCACGCGGTTGTGGTTATAGACCGATATTGTCGGTCCCAAATGTCACTCTCTCAATTTAAACCGACAAACTAGCTTCTAAATAGACAATTTCTTGATTTTACTCTCCAATATCAGTTTGAAGATCTCATTTCGAATTCAACCGTAAGATTTCTCATTCCCTCTTTATTTAAATTAATGTTTTCTCATATTAATTAATTAAGTGTTCGTTGATAA
The DNA here is from genome assembly GCA_963675135.1 of Galeopsis tetrahit. Taxonomy (NCBI): domain Eukaryota; kingdom Viridiplantae; phylum Streptophyta; class Magnoliopsida; order Lamiales; family Lamiaceae; genus Galeopsis; species Galeopsis tetrahit. The sequence continues at coordinate 77,641,054 of OY776123.1, forward strand.
TTTTATTTTCATATAATTAATAGATATGTATAATAGTAGTAAATAAGATAGACCACTGACGTTGTTATGATATCAAATCAAATACTAATTAGAATTAATTATTTTGAAAGATATCATAATCGTATGTGTACTATTATATGTCCAATTAAACCTGTTGAAAGTATGAATACATGTAAATTAGGTTTTAGAGTGAATTAATTGTCTAATATTAAATTAAAACTGTTAAAATATTTCACTCAAAATTTTTTGTACAATTTTATCTATACACATATTATAAGACCGAGTATAAGTACAATTTATTCATAATAATCAATTTAGAATTCCACAATTAATATTTTTGACTTAAGTAGTTAATACTGACAAATTAAGTTTTTATGAAATAACTGAATTCCCAAAATTTTACTTTATATGGTATACGATTCAAAGTTGATCTACTTGAAAGTTAAACAAATTAAAGATCTTGAATTAATTTCTCATAGAGCATACCCTGTTTGCTATCAAATTTTTTAACTTTAAATTTTGGATTAACGATGGGCTCCACCACATTCTTCTCACATATCTACCAAATTAAATATTATTATTAACATTATTAATTTTAGTACAATAATGCAACAATATTTATTCTTTGAATATAATAATATAGCAATATTTATCTTATATACATATGTCAATTATGTAATCATTTTGATTTTGAGTACGTATAGATGGAACTACCGGATCGTCGGTGGATGTATTATACTCCTCGATTCGTTAATGGAAGTACAAACAATGAATTTTACAATCAAGTTCGCAAATTTATTGATTTTGCGAAGACGAGGCCACAATATATGTTTAACGATAAAATCAAGTGTTCATGTACTTTGAAGAAGTGTCAAAATAAAATATTTAAAAGTAACATTGATTTTTTACAATTAATTCAATGATTTTTATCAGTTAATATATGTGGAAATGATTTAATTATTTTGGACTTCTTTAAAGTAACGTTGATTTTGAAAATTTATTATTTAAAATATATATAATAAAGAAATTAATTACATATATATATAATTATTTTTAAAAGTTACACAAGACAATTACTTGTCAAAGTGGTGGGGTGCCCATTTCCCATCCACCAGGGATCAATTCCCACAAAGGTCAAAATAAAATGGCCAATTAAATAAAGTGGGTGTGGGTGTGGGTTGGCGGTGCGGGTCGGGTCTCAAAGGCGGGTGTGGGTTGGGTTGGCGGTGCGGGTCGGGTTGGCGATGCGGGTGTGAAGGTGGGTGTAAATAAAGAGGGTGGGTGTGGGTCAGCGGGTCGGGTTTCGGGGGCAGTTGCTGGGTAAGATCTGAGACCGATGTGAGACTGTTTTAGGGACCGTTTTAAGACCGAATTGCCGGTCTCTCATTTAGAGACCGACAAAAAATCGGTCCTTAAATTATAAATGGACTCCACAACATCTCATCATATCCTCAACTTATCTACTTTATATATAAACTAATCAAATAAAATATTAAACGGAGAAGTTGGCATTTTAAAATTGGATGGAGGGAGTAATTTTTAAAATATTTTTAATGCTATAGCATAGCATTTACAAGTAATTATGTTTAAAATTTGACAAAGTCATGCCGTCGTGATTTATTTTTTTACTCCATAATGTGATATATCTTACCTTTTAGGATGAAGATTGAACTTCTTACCCTAACATACAGTACTAATTTTAGCCAGGGACCCATATTTTCTAGGACCATAAGGCGTAAGGGTATATACCCCTCCAAGGCACTTCCCCCGATACACTCACTTCTTCCTTTTATATAGACAAAAGATAGATGCACTCTCCTCAAATTACATTTTATACAATTTTCTTTTAAAACTCTTTATGATAAATGCACCCACAAAAATTATAATTTTCACATTAAAATTTAATTTTCTCCCTTTCCTTCTTCCCCACTTCATTTTTTCTCCATTTCTCTCACCCTTCTTCTTCAATCCTTCGCCGCCTCGTACTCCTGCAGCGCCTGCCGCCCTTCCCGATCTGCGCAACAGTGGCAGCCGCGTGCCGCCTCCTCCTCTTCGGCCGCGCGCCGCTGCACTTCCCCCAGGCTCCAGCGCCGTCCCTCCTCCCTCAACAACAGGGGTTTTTTTTTTTTTCAGTAATAATGGTCGACCAAAAATGAGAGTGTCGATGAGAGTGTTTTTAGTCGACCCATTATTATCGAAAATATTAAAAACAATTTTTTTAATAAAATTTTTGGTCGACAAACCATTGTCTCGACGGGAGAGTTTTTGGTCGACTCTAGTTTGTAGAATTTTTTTTTTTTTTTTTTATTTCTAAGTTTCTTTTTTAATTTTTAAATTTATTTGGAGACGGTGGTATCAGACCCTCTTCCGGTAGGGTTACTTTGATTTTTGAAAGGTATATCTATCTTTTTTGTATTTTATTAAAAAGGATAAAATTGATATTTTACATGATTATTTAGTTTTTATAAAATTGATATTTTACATGATTATTTAATTAATAAAAACTGAGGGAGTGCACTAAACATACTTGGAGGGGTATATAACCCGCGCCGACCAATAATTGTCAAATGAGATTCACATCTGAAATATATCCAGCCCATGTTTAATTATAGGCCACGGCTAAATGCCCCCATGTTTCCAGCCAATTCACCCCCTTTTCATTTTGAGTTCCTTCACACTTTTTTACTCTCATAACCACACATAATTTTTTTTAACTTAACCCCTTCTCCTTTCTTTTTTCATTCTAAATTTAAAAAATCTCGTCATAATTGAACCACAGTCGTCGACTCGTCGTGCCGTCGCAGTACCGCCTCACCCCTCACACTCCATGATCAAAAGTAAGTTTTAATTTTTATTTTATTTTTAACAAAAAACGTCATTTTTTAAAAAAAATGTGTCCACAAAAAATGATATTTTCGAAAAAAAAATCCACAAAATGTGCATTTTCGAGTTTTTCAATTAAAATCGCCACAAAGTTCTGAGTTTTTAACAAAAAAAAATGCACATTTTGTGGAACTTTTTTTCGAAAAAAATCTTTTTTTGTGGAATTTTTTTCTGAAAAAATAACGTTTTTGTGGATCTTTTTTCCGAAAAAAATACTAGGGGTAATACAGTCTTTTTTATCTTATACTTCAAAAATTAAAAGGGGTAAGGGGTGAAAACATAATATGAGGGGGCCATTTATCCGTGGACTTAATTATAAAGGTATTTTGAGTCCACACAATGTATGTAGAGGCCCAAAATAGACAGTGTAAACCCTGTGGCCCAACAAAACCGGCGTATACGATAAATAGTATTTGAAGTTTTTTTTTTTTTTTTTTTTGTTATTTTAAAATAATAAAATTGGAACCTTTTGTGGTTTCATTTCTAATCATTTTGGATTATAATTACTGTAAATAAAAAATACAGCAACTTTGAGGGTATAAGATGTCATACCAAAAGTGAGGACGACACATATTAAAGATTCAGTAGAGTAGAATACAAGAAGTCTAATAGAGAAATTGATTTACATTTGAGATCTATTAGATTATATGTAATTTAATTTTTTGTTCATCTTGTATTTCAAAATAATCAACATGTATAAAATAACACCCAAATACGAGATACAACATCAATTGAAATACTTGTCGAAAAAAAAAAAATCAATTGAAATACAAGCATACATTCTTGAATACTTTCAGAAAGAGATTAAAAGTAGAGTGAATGCTTGCAAATAATGTATGGTATAATTCTACAGAATATTTTTCTTTATAGCACCACAGTGTCTTTCTTTCTTTTTTAAAACTATTTCTTATTTTATGTTCTAATAATTTAAGATTCGGATATGGCATAAAGATTTGGGATAATCCTTCCACATACATTCACAAACTACATTGAAATTTCTACAGATCAACAAGTTGGGCAAAAAGATAATTGGCACTTGGATATTCGTTCTACATATTTTTTGATCCGCCTTCAATGTATTTTGATTTTCGTATTCATGTAGTATAACGGATTTTGAATTTTAAGAATCTACACTGATTTTACTTGAGGATTTAAAAATCAATTTTAAAAAACCATCACTATTAAACTTACTTATTGATTTGAAATAAAATTCAATCCTCCCCTACTTAAAAATCTAAAAGAAACACACATTATTATTCATCAAAATTTAAAAAATCCAGGAATTAAAAATCGGATTTTTAAAACCACCCAAAATTCAAAGTAAACATTACCTTATTGTTAAGCCAAGTCATTGTACAAGAGAAAGAAATAATAGTTATACAGTCCTCACCAATAAGTATCTATTCAAATACATTAACAATAGGGTCTCGATAAAATAACAGTGGAAATACACTACCAATGTTGTACAATTAAGTGTTTAAGAATTTATAATTAATGTATATTACTTCTTCTACTTATTCACTACAAATTTTAGGTAAAGTCTAGTATGCACTCGAGTGCATGTTATTACCCTAGTCCAGTTTTACTGACTTACACTTTTTGGTAAATGGTGTTGCACTTTTCAATTATTATTAAAAATATTATTATACAGTTTAATAATTGAAAAGTGCAATACTATTTACCAAAAAGTGTAAGTCAGTAAAACTGAAAAGTGCAACATGGACTAGAGTGCATAACATACACTCGAGTGCATAGCAGACCAACCCCAAATTTTAATATATTAAGTAGATATACCACATATAACAGTGAATTATCTTACATAAATCCTATTCATATACTCACTTCAAATTTCTATGTACATTATTTCATAAGTACTTAGCATTTTGAATTACTCACTTATAATATTTACGAATTCAATAATTTTAAACAAAACATTTCAATTAGTTTGTACTCATTTTAATTAAACCAGAATTTAATATATTTCATTATATACTATATAAACATGATTTTAATTAAACTGCTGACAAATGTTCTCTATATTATATTATTATTCTACAAACTTCTAGGACTACAAATTTAATCTCTAATGTTCATAATTGTTCTCTAAACAAAAAATAATTTTGTATACCCAATAATATAAATAATTTTGTATACCCAATAATATTTCATCACTTGAGGTTATTCTCTTAATTTCAATTTCACCTTATGCACAAGTACGAAAATATTATTAGACAATGACTCACATACAGTTGATATAATTTTGGATATAAGAATTCAACGCTCTCATATTATCTATAAAACATCCCTACAAACTAACATATTACAATCATACACAAATGACAAAACATTCTCTTATTAAATGTTAATTTATGCATACATAAATGACAACATATTCTCTTATTCAATCTGAATTGATGCAAGAGTGCCTTTTGTTGTCGGTATTATTGAAGATGACGTGAATTATCAAATACATTAATTATCATCAAATATATTTTAAAATAATAAATTATATAAAATCTTACTCCCTCTTCCCAAAATTACTTTATTAAGAAAGTGTAATAATGAGTGGAGATTTAAGGGGTAATTTGGTGAAATTTTATGTATAAAGTAAAAAAATGAATTGACTTTAATTTATGTGTCGAGAAAAAATAATGGCATTTGTGTAAAATTGAGAATATTATGAGGGTGGAGTTTATAAAAAAAAATTCATTTTAAGAGTGTGAAAGGTCAAGGTCTCGTATAGACTCGATTCCTTATAAGAAATTGAGTTAATCAAAAGTTAACTTTTTTTTTTTTAATGTGTATATTAAAAAGTATAAGTTATTACTGTATAACTAAAAAGTGTAAGTGCTATAATTGAAAAGTGCAACACAATATTTTCTGAAAGGTGTAAGTGCTATAATTGAAAAGTACAACACAATTTCAAATGAAAAGTGTAAGTCATTATAACTAAAAAGTACAACACAATATTACTGAAAAGTGCACGTCTATATAACTAAAATGTGCAATATAACATTACTAAAAAGTGTATGTCAATATAACTTAAAATATTATTTTAAAAAGTATAAGTCACTGCATTTAAAAAGTATAAGTCACTGCAATTAAAAAGTGTAACAAAAAACACAATTTCTTATATAGACTCAATTCGGAGACCTACCCGTGTGAAAGTTATTGTGGAACGTGTGGAAAAGTAGAGTGTGAAAGTTATTGTGGAACGGATGAGTATTAAAAAATAATATAATATTTTTCAATCCCGCGTAATTTGCCGGTCTTACACTAATATATACTATATTATCGATAATATTATAAAATTAAAATTATAAAATTTATTAAAAAAATCTTAAATGACAAGTGCCATTATTTAGAGCAGGCTTGGAACAAGCCCTTTGTCGGTCGCGTTGAAAATTAATAACATTTTAATTTTTTTTTCTAAATCTTAAATAACAATCGATCGCGTGCAGAATCGTGAAAATTAATAACATTTGATATTTCACTTTACCTGCCATCGTAGAATTTCTTTGTCCATATACAAATGATCCAGATTTATTCATCACATTTACTTGCAAATCAAAATGGCTAGAAATTACAAGACATGATGCATGTGGAACTAAAAATCCGAACTCGCCATGTTATACAGTCCTCATTGTACCAGAGAAAGAAATAATAGTTATACAGTCCTCACCAATAAGTATCTATTCAAATACATTAACAAGGGTCTCGATAAAATAACAGTGGAAATACACTACCAATACAACTAAGTGTTTAAGAATTTATAATTAATGTATATTACTTCTTCTACTTATTTACTGCAAATTTTAATATATTAAGTAGATATAGCACATATAACAGTGAATTGTCTTACATAAATCCTATTCATATACTCACTTCAAATTTATGTGTACATTATTTGATAAGTACTTAGCATTTTGAATTACTCACATATAATATTTACGAATTCAATAATTTTAAACAAAACATTTCAATCAGGTTGTACTCATTTTAATTAAACCAGAATTTAATCTATTTCATTATATACTATAAACATGATTTTAATTAGGTAAAGTCTAGTATGCACTCGAGTGCATGCTGCGCACCCTAGTTCATGTGCATTTTTCAGTTTACTGACTTACACTTTTTGGTAAATGGTGTTGCACTTTTCAATTATTACTTATACAGTTTAATAATTGAAAAGTGCAACACCATTTACCAAAAAGTGTAAGTCAGTAACTGAAAAGTGCAACATGGACTAGGGTGCACAACATGCACTCGAGTCCATAGCAGACCAACCCTTTTAATTAAACTGCTAACAAATATTCTCTATATTATATTATTATTCTACAAACTTCTAGCACTACAAATTTCATCTCTAATGTTCATAATTGTTCTCTAAACAAAAAATACATTTGTATACCCAATAATATTTCATCACTTGAGGTTATTCTCTTAATTTCAATTTCACCTCATGCACAAGTACGAAAACATTATTAGACAAGGACTCACATACAATTGATATAATTTTGGATATAAGAATCCAACGCTCTCATATTATCTATAAAACATCCCTACAAACTAACATATTACAATCATACACAAATGACAAAACATTCTCTTATTAAATGTTAATTTATGCATACATAAATGACAACATATTCAATTATTCAATATGAATTGATACAAGAGTGCTTTTTGTTGTTGATATTATTGAAGATGACATGAATTATCAAATACATTAATTATCATCAAATATATTTTAAAATAATAAATTATATAAAATCTTACTCCCTCTTCCCAAAATTACTTTATTAAGAAAGTGTAATAATGAGTGGAGATTTAAGGGGTAATTTGGTAAAATTTTAGGTATAAAGTAAAAAAATGAATTGACTTTAATTTATGTGTCGAGAAAAAATAATGGCATTTGTGTAAAATTGAGAATATTGTGAGGGTGGAGTTTATAAAGAATTTTGTATTTTAAGGGTGTGAAAGTTATTGTGGGACGTGTCGAAAAGTAAAGTGTGAAAGTTATTGTGGGACGGATGAGTATTAAATAATAATATAATATTTTTTCAATCCCGCAAAATTTGTCGATCTTACACTAATATATACTATATTATTGATAATATTATAAAATTAAAATTATAAAATTTATTAAAAAAATCTTAAATAACAAATGACAATTGGCATTATTTAGTGCAGGCTTGGACCAAGCCCTTTGTTGGTCGCGTTGAAAATTAATAACATTTTAATTTTTTTTCTAAATCTTAAATATCAAATGACAAGTGGCAGGAGCAAGCCTTGGAGGCTTCCCAGCAGAGTAACATTTTGAATTTTTTTTTTTTTATGTTTGGCAGGGTGTGGCGCACTGCCGATAAACATAGCCTATCATTTAACAAAAATAAAATAAAAAATAATCAACAATCCACCAAAAGAACTTCAATGAGATTGTCTTCCTTGATCTCCCTTGGAACGAAGGCTATATCAACAGACTTGAAAACTATGGACTCCATTGATGAAGCTGAGAAGACCGCACGTGGAACATCATGCGGGCTGCTGAACAGGGCCGGATAGCCGATTCCCATGGCTGTGAAGTCGGTTTAGGAAAGGCGACCCTTAAGCGAGCTCAGGCGCATCAACGGTGCGGTGCCCTGAACAGCAACAGCAGCCGCTTCTAGCGATGAAGGTGGAGTTGGATCAGCTGATTATATCGATTTTGGATGACCATGGCGTGAGCCGAGTGATGAAGGAAGTCGGGTTTCACAGCACAACGGTGAAATCGTCGATTGAGCATTTGGTGAATCCCCAACGACCTCTGGTTGAGTGGGGCAAGATTGGGGATTTGAGGGGATAGGATGTGAACAGAATGTTTAAAATTATGAGGAGGAACACCAGAAGGGATCCGAGTTTGGTGGGCAATTCAGAAGCCGCTAGTGAGATTAAGCGACGGTTGAGGCTGATAACGAAAAATAACTTGAAAGATACGACTCTAAAAAACGTGACCATTATTTCAACAGAAGAAAAAGGGGTTACTTTGGATAGAGTTAAGGAATTGAGCGAGACAATGGAGAGTAGAAGTGTGTGTGAAAGGATTATTCTAGATTTGGGTAATTTGGAGTGCCTTACGGAGCAACAAGGACAAGAGGAGCCAGTTGTGGCCGAAATATCCAAGTTACTGGAAACATTCAGGAGAGAGGGTAACGAGGAAAATAAGATTTGGATGATTGGAAGTGCAATTTATGAAGTTTATATGAGACCTTTCCCCTACCCACTGCCCATGACTTCCTTTCCCCCACTATTTATACATCTTTTTTTAAACAGACTACTCCCATCGGATACACTTGTGAGAAATAATCCATTGAATTCACTCAGGACGTGGGGGCAGGGTTGTGCTGATGAAGATTCAAGCAGATTTCCTTCCATTTCTTGTGCAATTCTTAAGTTTTCTCAAGAATATTGGTTTTCACCTGTAAAAACATGAAAAACAACTTGAGTTTCTTATCTATTCTAAAAAAAAAATCTTATTTTCACTCTTAATACCTTTCATTAATTATAACTATGAAGTAAGTATATAAAATTTATTCAATAAACAATCTGCAAATTTTTTTATTTTTTTTTTGAAATCATCTGATGTAGATTATTCAGAAACCAAAGTTAGAGTAGGGAAATATAACTAAGGAAAATATATATTTTTCGTAAATGAAGGATCAAATTTAGAAATATACAATATTTAAAAAAAAAAAATGAATGGAGTAGTTAAGAGAAGATATACTTGTGAATGATCTTGAATAGGATTGAGTTGCAACACTGTGCCATGTTTCGAGAGATGAGTTTTGCCAAATTTTCGTAATTTTGGTAACATTAACGAAACTTGATTACTGAGTGAATTCAATGGATTATTTCTCACAAGTGTATCCAATGCCAGTAGTAGTAGTCTGTTTAAAAAAAGATGTATAAATAGTAAATAGTCGACAAAAATAAAAATGAAAAGAAAAACATGAATAAATGTAGTAAAAACATGAATAAATGAGATATATACTACAGTACTTTAGAGAGGTGGTGGGAGACAAGAAGTCATGTGCAGTGGGTGGGGAAAGGTCTCATATAAACCTCATAAATAGCACTCCCAATCATCCAAACATTATTTTCCTCGTTACCTTCCCTCCTGAATGTTGCCAGTACCTTGGATATTTCCGCCACAACTGGCTCCCCTTGTCCTTGTTGCTCCGTAAGCCATTCCAAATTACCCAAATCAAGAATTATCCTTTCACACACACTTCTATTCTCAATTGTCTTGCTCAATTCCTTAACCCTATCAAAGTAACCCCTCTCTCTGTTGAAATAATTGTCACGTTTTCAGAGTCATATCTTTCAAGTCATTTTTCGTTATCGGCCTCAACAGTCGTTTAATCTCACTATCCGCTTCTGAATAGCCCACTAAAATCGGGTCCCTTCTCTTGTTCCTCAACATAATTTCAAACACTTTGTTCACATCCTCTCTCCTCAGATCCCTAATCCTGCCATAGGTCGTTGGGGATTCACCAAATGCTCAATCGACTATTTCACCGCTGGGCTGTGAAACCCGGCTTCCTTCATCACGCGGCTCACGCCAGGGTCATCCAAAATCGATATAATCAACTGATCCACCTCCACCTTCATGCCAGAAGCGGCTGCTGCAGCAGTTGCTGTTCAGGGCACACGCGCCATTGATGCGCTTGAGCTCGCTTAAGGACCGCCTTCCCTAAACCGACTTCATAACCCTGGGAATCGGCTATCCGGCCCTGTTCAGCAGCCCTCATCAATGTCTCGAGTCCATAGTTTTCAAACCTGTTTCGAAGGGAGATCAAGAAGGCAATCTAATTGAAGTTCTCGATGGATGGTGGATAACAACGTGTTACTAGAGTAGAAGATAATGTGATAGAGAAGGTCTTAGGAAACTTGTGACATGATCGAAAGTGTCTTGAAAAATGGATTAAAGGAGTTTTGGGGCCGAGTTTGTATCAGCTCAAACTCCAGCGCATGGATTGATGGTTTGTATGGTGTCGAATCGGATTCCGGCGCCCAAGGCCTCCCTTGGCGCCGGCTATGGAAAGTGTTTGCCAAATAGTCTTAGTGTGGGGTGTAAATATGGGGAGTGTGGGGTGTAAATATGGGGTTAAAGGTTAGGAAGGAAAGAAAGAAGAAGAATTGAGACTGAGATCTTAATATAAGAGTCTGAGATCTCACTTTTTATTCATTTATTAATTTAGATTTTTTTTTAATTGTTGATTTTATTTTATTTTGTTAAATGTTAGGCTATGCTATGTTTATCAGCAGTGCGCCACGCACTCCCAACCATATGCACGTGGCAAGCGTACAAGGCTAGCACATGTCACTTGTCATTTAAGATTTAGTTTTTTTTTTTTTTTTTTAATGTTAAGCTATACGACAAATGTGAAATAAAAAAAATTAAAATGTTCACGACTCTGCACGTGACCATATACACGACAAATGTGGACTTGGTCCCAGCGCTACACTATTTAATGTCACTTGTCATTATTTAAAATTTTTTTAATAAATTTTATAATATATATCCTCTAGTTAAATAAAATTTTGATCACTTCTTTTTACATATATTTTTAAAAATTTAATATTTTAATTATAAAAAATATATGTGGAATAAACAGTAAAGAATATTTTAATAAAGTAGAAAAAATATTCAAAGTTAATTATTTAAATAGAATAAATATATATTTTGTGAAACCAAAAATTGGTCAAGACGGAGGGAGTATATACTGTAATAGTGTAACTGGATCCATTTTTCTAAATGGGGTTACAGTTATTTGCCCCTTCTTTATTTATTGAGTTCACCCCTAGTTTTTTGTAAAAAAATTATTACCCACTTATCAATTAAATTAACATACAACTCATTAAAATTTTAATTGTACACCCACCATCAAGTCACCAACAAATCGGCGTTGAATCACATATTATAATATTTTTTAAATAAAAAACAATTACCGAAAAAATTATAAATATCGAAATAAAATTTTCAGAATGTTTTTTTTAAATCACCAAAATTTCTGCATAAATTTACAGTAAAAATTAAAATTTTAGAAAAAAAAAATTCTAAAAATAAAAAGCAATTAAACTCGTTTTTTTTTTCAGAAAAAATCTAAAGGATGTTGTCGTGTTAAATTTTGTGGGAAAATGGATATTGACAATTTTCGACACGACATGAATTCGACACAAAAATTATGAGTTAGTTGTTTGGCTTTATCATGTCGACCCGTTACGCACGATAAAATTAATCAGTAACCCTTTAACATGTTACATGTTATTTACTTTATACGACACGATACTGACACAATATTTTTAATATTTAAATAGATATTTTAATTTTTATATATTTAAATACAATTTTAAATTTATTTTTTTATCGTGTCATTATCATTTTGTTATTGTGTTGCGTGTCGTGCGAACGTCACACAAAAAATATCATGATGTCATCGTGTCAACACAAAAATTATTGTATTCGTGTTGTATTGTGTTGACATATATCTTTACCGTGTCGTGTTCATGTTTGACCTTATAGTATCGTGTCACTATCATTTCGACACGATAGCATGACCTGTCATGCATAATATTATGTCCATGTTAATGGTGGCTTTTGGAAAAAAAAAAAAACATAATTTTGTTCATTTGCTTTTATTTGTAGACAATAAATGTGTATTTTGAAGTTTAAGTAGTTTGAGGGTGTGAATGTAAATGAATATACGAACTAATATTATAATATATTAGAAATAATACTATATTGCGTATGAACTAATACTATATTGTGTGTGAACGAATACTATACATTTTTTTTTAGTTTAGAGCTTATAAAATACCATTATATTCAAAATTGCAAATTATATTGTATATGAACTAATACTATATTGTATATGAACTACTACTATACATTTTTTTCAGCTAATACTATATCATGAGTCATAACTGTTGGTCCCAAAAGGAGTGTGACACGTGTATGGGGGGGGGGGAATACACGTGTATGCTATTTTCAAAATCTTTTGCAATTAAGACAACACAGATAATCAGAGTTTAAATAAGTTAATCAGTATGTCAAGTCCTATGAAAATACCAAATAGAGTATTCTAACAGAACTTAACAGTAGGTAACTTGTATGCGGAATAAATGATAGGCCCTATTATACTCCTTGAATAAAATGCACTTAAGTACTAAGTTATCAAATAACGATAAGCAATTATAACAATGCAAAAGCTTAAGCAAGAAAATAAATGCAGTAAGTAAGAACACAAGACGTATAGTGGTTCGGAGGCTAAACTGCTCCTACGTCCACTCTCCTAATTTAATAGGATAATTTCTTAATCTCTTTGGAATTAACTTGTTTTTACAGTGCCAAGGTGCACTCTACTTCTTCTTCTCCTCTTCTCTTGATTTCTTACAACCTTCTCTCGTTGCAATACTCTCAACACTTTTACGAACTCAACAATACTCTTAGGCTATGTTTGGATGGAGGGATTTGATCAATGGATTTCAAATCCTCCATTCAAATCCACTCCACTTGTTTGGATTAAAAAATAAATGAATGGATTTAAAATCCTTAGTATATATTTTTAGTTAAAATTGAGAGGATTTTAAATCCTCCCTAAAACCATGTCATTTGAAATCCATCTATTTTCAAAACCTTCCATTTGAAATACCTTCACAAATCAAATCCCTCCATCCAAACACAACCTCAAACTATCTCTCAAGGTGAAAGTATGGTTTTGTTCTTGTACCAACTAAGTGTGATATCCTTTACAGTTTAAGAACAGATGTAAAGGCTATGATATCACTTTCTAGGCTCTGGATAATAAACAATAAGCTTGCCTAGTGGGGACTAAAGATAACACTCACAAATAAATATGCTTAAAAACTTTTATCTCTCGAGTGTTTTGAATACTTTTGAATGCTAAAATATTGCTAGTATGTGTATGGCTTGTATGTCCCGTAATCTCGAAATGATTCAAGATGTGGCCTATTTATAGATGAAGCAAAACTATCTGTTGGTGGAGATAGCAAACTTATCCATAAATTTGAACTTTTAAATTGTTCAGGGGCCTGCATGCAAATAGTACATGCATTCACGTCCATTCTGCATTTTGCATTCCATTCTCAAAATTTATTATGCGCAGTGACAGGTGGTATCAATTTATTGGTTGATTTGAAATAATTCCATCCTTTCCGCTAACGGCCTCGTACTGGGTAAATTGCCTCGTCATTCATCGTCTTTGACCATAAGTGTGCCAAGTCCGAAGTATATGAATATCCAAATCCATCATACTTGACTTTTGTTATTCAGCATACTTGTCTTCATGAGCTCTTGCCACTTTTCCATAACACTTCAACTTCTTGTCTTCAATGTTACTTGTCTTCATGTGCATTGTACTTTTAAGGTCATTTGTCATAGATTCAAAGAATAATCTATCTAAGAAAAATTAAAGCCCCCTAACATATATGGACTTTTCTTAACCTGAAAATTTTTGGTTGACAAACCAATGTCGATTAGAGAGTTTTTGGTCAACTCTAATTTGTCGATTTTTTTTTTTTTTATTCTAAGTTTTGTTTTTAATTTCTAAATTTATTTGTGGATGATGGTGGCGGTGCCCTCCTTCATTAGGGTTAGGTTTACTTTGATTTTTGGAGGTATATCTTTCTTTTTGTATTTTACTAAAAGGATAAAATTAACATTTTACATAATTATTTAATTAATAAAAATAGAGGGAGAGTGCACTACATATACTTGGAGGGGTATATAACTCACCCCGACCAATAATTGTCAAATGAGATTCACATCTGAAATATATCCAGCCCATGTTTAATTATAGGCCACGGCTAAATGCCCCCCATGTTTCCAGCCAGTTCACCCTCTTTTCATTTTGAGTTCCTTCACACTTTTTTACTCTCATAACCACACATAATTTTTTTTAACTTAACCCCTTCTCCTTTCTTTTTTCATTCTAAATTTAAAAAATCTCGTCATAATTGAACCACAGTCGTCGACTCGTCGCACCGCCTCACCCCTCACACTCCATGATCAAAAGTAAATTTTTTTTTTTTTTTTTTTTAACAAAAAACGTCATTTTTTAAAAAAATGTTCCACAAAAAATGATATTTTCGAAAAAAAAATCCACAAAATGTACATTTTCGAGTTTTTCAATTAAAATCGCCACAAAGTTCTGAGTTTTTGACAAAAAAAAAAATGCACATTTTGTGGAACTTTTTTCGAAAAAAATATTTTTTTGTGGAATTTCTTTTGAAAAAATAACGTTTTTGTAGAATTTTTTTCCGAAAATAAGGTTTTTGGCACTTGGATATTCGTTCTACATCTTTTTGGATCCACCTTCAATGTATTTTGATTTTCGTATTCATGTAGTAAAACGAATTTTGAATTTTAAGATTCTACACCGGTTTTACTTGAGGATTTAAAAACAGTTTTAAAAAACCATCACTATTAAACCTACTTATTGATTTGAAATAAAGTTCAATCCTCCCCTCCTTAAAAACCTAAGGCTGCGTTTGGTTGGGTGGATTTGGGCTCATGGATTTCAAATCCATCATCCAAATCCACCCCACTTGTTTGGATTATCAATGGATTTCAAATACTCAGATTTTTGCTCACACAATTTATAGTTAAAATTGAGAGGATTTGAAATCCTCACTAAAACCATGTCATTTGAAATCCATCTATTTTTAAAACCTTTCATTTGAAATGCCTCCTCAAATCAAATACCTCCATCCAAACACACAACCTAAAAGAAACACACATTATTATTCATCAAAATTTTAAAAATCGAGGAATTAAAATACGGGTTTTCAAAAACCATCCAAACCTCAAAAAGTAAATATCACCTTATTGTTGAGCAAGTCTCAAAAAAATATATGGAAGAATCCCCACCAATAACTATGAATTATCATGTCATTTTGAACAAAAGAACAAAAATGAGTAAAATCATGTAATTCTGATAGGGTTAATACCAACAGTTTCATCAAATCTTGCTCAAAAAGAACCCAATGATAGCATCCCAATATCCAGCCAACTGTAATAAAACCATATCAAGCATTAACATAAAAATTTTTAATCAAACCTCCATCTTCCTCATGTAAAAGATGTACCTGAGCTGGAATGCCGTTGCCTGTGTGACCTTCAATCACCAATCCTGCTGTAAGACCAATCATGGCCCATGCACCATTGATTGCTTCAATTTGCCGTCGTCTCTATATGAGGGATAGCTAAGTTAAATATCATGTATCACCTGACTTTAAGGACACCAATTAAACATATAAACGAATTTTAACAGTTATTAATAATAAAACATAGTATATCCTGTATCAATAGTCTATGCAAAGTGTGATAATAAAATTAAGTTATAGCTGCTCCGTTTAGATTGCTAAACAAAAAATTTACTTCACGCCCACTTTTCATCACTCAAACAGTTGCCCAGAACAAAAAGTTTTCAATCAAAATGAAATCTCACTAACTTTGAACTTTTCTTTTGCTTTAAACTGTTCCATCTGTTTGGCTGCTAATCTCTTGGCTTCCAAAGGATCGACCATAACTACTACTTTCTTTGAATATTCTTTACCAGAAGATGCCTGTATTATAACACCCAAAAGAAGATGATGATTTGTTAGTAGAGAGAAAATCGTTTGAAAAGGCTTTGGAACAATCAAGAATAAGCTGTTAATGATTAATGAAGGAAGCTATTTCATCTTAAACATGTTTGAATGAGCTGCAGGCCATTTGCTCTTCAAGTAACTAACCATATTTTTCAGTGAAATCAACCAATATTTTTCAGTGAAAACGACTAATACTGACAAACTAATATCTTTCAGTAAAACACCTAGTACCATTTAAAAATATACTTGAGTTGCATGGAGCGTCTGGTGCATTTGTCTATCAGTAAATCTTTTCTCCATATTAGGATTCTGTCATTGTATTATTACATCTTTATCATAACAAGCATATGCTAGGTGTAAAATGGGCTTCTACTTAGACAAGTATCCTAACTTGGGGGGATGCAAGGTTATGATAGCAAAGAACTTGGGTGTACTACACTAGTTGCATCTTAATAACATACCTAAAAACAGCGTAGTAGATCATATTCAAACCAATATATTGGTGTAATACATGTGGGGTGGTGCATACATTTGGATTTGCCAGGACACGGATTTCTTGACTCCTTACTCTTTGAGGAAACGATCTCATGCCTTTTTGTCTTTGCTGTCCCCACCTAGAAACGAGAAATACAGCCAAGGATAAACAACTCGATATTTATAATAAGATGCGAGCATAATATGCTCTTTCAGCTTATGCAAAATCGGAAATAGCATCAATACACTGCACACTCAAAAATCGACATTTAACCATGAATAATTTCGGTGGCATTAAGGCAACTTCGGCAGAATGCATTTTGAGAAATAAATTAAACAACACTGCAGGGCGACCAAATAATAAAAAGACTAACATCATATTTCTGAAAGAGGCATCCACATTCACCTAAAATATAACACCATATTCAGTCCAAAAAAGCTAGTAAAATTGAGAAGGATAAAGGTTATATATCCAATGTGAATAGCAATCTACTCTTCTTAGATTATAAAAATGAACCATTTTTTCTTGATATTAATGAAGTGAAATGGTGAATTTAAATCAACCAATATTACCAATACAAAAGCAGCTACACTGAATGCAGAGAATTAGGGCAAACTCAAGAAAAAGGATTAGGACAAATTCGAATTCCGCTCAAATAACCCTTACCAATCTGAATGAAATGACGCAATTAATATCAAAATTGTAATGGGCATCAAGCAAAAAACAACTACTTTAATAATTTTACAAAAGAAAACAGATGAACAACACTTACAGGAGAGCAGCAGAAGAATGAAAATTAGGGAGGGATGAAAGAAGTCCCCCATTAACAAAGGGCGACGCCAGAGAAGACGACATTTTGTTTAGTTATTTTCAAGAATTCATATGTGTATATGAAGATTTTGCAGTTGGCATTAATGGAAGTTTTAGCAAGGTTGGAATTTTCTGATCCACTCAACAGTGGGTACGTTTTTCAATTTTATGATTTTATCCACTATCTTCTTCCTACCTCTTTCCAACATTCCATCTTGGCCGTTTATTCAGCTCTCCAATTTACTTTTAGTCATTGACATATTTCAAATTAAATCTTTTAGTTGGTTGTTTGGTTAAAAATGGATTGGGATTATCATGAATAATTATTATGTTTAAAATTATATTTGGATAGAGATTGAGAAGATAGTGAATGTAATTTTATGTTAAATTAAAAGTGATGTTGTAATATTTTATTAGTGGATAGATAAATAATATGAGAGATAATGAATATATGAAAGAAAAGTAGAGAGAGGAATGAGAGTGAAAGAAAAATAGGAAAGATAATAAATATGTATAATAGTAATAAGTTTGTTGATGTATTATACGGATGAATTGATATTTAAATTTGTATGATTTTTTTGGACTTTCTCAATTCGAATTTTAAAAAGTCTTTAAAAATTCGGAGGTAATACGGATTTTAAAAAGAAATAAATTGCACTATCCAAAATCTCTTCTAAAAACAAGAGATTTCAACGATTCTCTCGGAGAACTCTGAAAACTAAAGATCAGAAGTAGGAATGACAATATTGACCCTGACCTGCGGGTACCCACCCCACCCGCGAGCTTTGGGTCAGGTCAGATTCGCCCCGTATTGAGTATGAGTCGGGTTTGGGTCTTATGTTCGACCCGCGGGTATCCGACCCGCCCGAATTAATATATAAACTTTATGTATATATATATTATTGGTAAAATAAATTTTATATATATTTTTTTTAATTGATAAATATTTTATATAATATATATAATATTAATTTAAAAAAAAATTAAAATTAAAACTTTTAACTCTTTGCATCAATATCGGAGTTTATGAAAATCTATGTAAATCAATAAAAAAATATATTCCACTCAAGTGACAAGTCTATGAAAATCCATATAAATCAATAAAAAAAGTCAGTCAAACTATGAATGGACTCATATATTCCACTCAAGTCTATGAAAATCCATATAAATCAATAAAAAAAGTCAGTCAAACTCTGAATGAACTCTATAAATTTTATAAATCCACGTACTTTTTAAAGTCTAAAAAAATTCAATTGAATCTCATTAAAAAAAAAATTAATTTTTTTATTTCCCTTTAATTAATTCTTATACTTCTCATTAAAAGAAGAAAACATATATGTAAATATTTATTAATTTTAAGGATAAATTTGAAAGAAATATAATTATTTTGCATTAAAAAGTGTAAAACGACATACAGTAGAAACTCTATAAACTAATACTCCATTAATTAATAAACTCTTTAAGATAATATTTTTGGCCGTCCCGACTCGGGAATAGGGTGCTAAATTAATAAACTCTAAAATTATAAGATAATACATTTTTTATAATTCCTATAGACCCCATATAAAATACTCCATAAATTAATAATTTTTTATATACTACATATTACATGAATGATTTATCAAGGTTTCTTGAAAAATGAATCAATTGTCTTTTGTTTTTTGTTGAAATTAATTTCACCTTGAATCTTGTCTCTAATTTTCCTTATCATTGTAAGAACTTACGGTGTCGTTTTCTCATAGCTCAACAAAAAATTATTTAACGTGATTGTTGATTTAATAGCCTCACAAGTGTATGATTTTGTTTGTGTTCATATTTTGATCTTGTATATTTATATAAAAATATTTTTTAATGTTCATAAAGTGATACAATGAACACAAGAAGCATAATAATGTTAAGAATAAAAGGATTCTTTCAAATTAGGCCTTCATTTGATATATAATAATTAATTATAGGTGGAAGTTTGAAAGAGTGTTTATAAATTGAGTATTTTATTACTCCATAAATTAATAAAAAATTAATTAATGTATAAATTAATTAATTTATAGATAAATTAATAACTCTTTTAATTAATAAATTTGGGTGATTCCAAGATTATTAATTTATAGAGTTTCTACTGTATAATTTGCAAAGAAAACATGAAATGACAGTTTGATATACTCCCGTGTATAGATAGATCTTCACCGTGGAGCTCTTTACAATGGAAGTAAAACACGGTGTAATGCTACCATTTGTAACATCTTCACCAAAGAGACACCACTTGTTAGAAGCATCAAGGTCGTAGTCGGAGATCGGTCTTTCCCTAATATCGTCTTGTAACCCTGGAATATGACGAACAACACAAGGTTAAAGAAAATATTGAGCAAGAGACCGTGCAGCCTCTTGCCCTTAACAAGAGCTGCGCTTTTTCCAATAGCTTCCAACCCGTAACAGCCTTCTTCCACCACTGAAACAACAATAGATAAGATCCACGGTACAAACAAGTAGAGGTAGAAAATGCAGGCCGTAATTCCAACTAAAAACGCCACCAAAAGGGTAGCAGGATTAGGACTCATCAGTAGGGGAGCAATTAAGGTGATTACTGAAACAGAGTAGCCAAACGAAAGACAAGAAACGTAGGCACTAGTGATGAGAGGCGGTGTCCATGTTTTGAAGATTAGTCGAGAATAGCTCTCGTAGTGATATGTTCTTGGCACTGTGGGACATGGCTGATACTAAAATTGTTGAAATGGTAGTAAAGAAGAAGATAACTGAACAGGCGAGAAGGAAAGTAATTTCGATTGCAAGAAGAATTGCAAAATCTCTCCTCTCAGTTGGTTAAAGAGTTGGAACGGGTTGAAGCCTGTATCGGGTGTAAAAGAGCTAGGATCAGCTGAACTAAATGGATCGGAATCAGGAAAGACTGCTGGAACGTAACCAGTACATCAGCAACAACAGACTGGAGAGAGTAACTTAACAAGAAGGAAAAACACAAAGACAAGGATACTGAAAATAACGCTATGAGCGCCATGAGTTTCCCATTCTTGGGAAGAAGTATCATCGATTCATTCAGAACCATCAAGAAAGTAAATGATCCGAAGAATTTCATCGCACTGTCAATGTTTAGAGCTATAGATTATAACTAATGTGTTCTCCTAAGATGAATGCAATTAAGATAGTTATACTCAGGGTTTCACGTCAACTTGTAATGGTCAATGGATCTACATCAATCAAGATGGTACTTTAAATTGCTAGCCAGTTTCCTGGCCTAAACAAATAAACATGCAAGAAAATGACTATAATTAATACAATTTGAAACAGATCCCCTTCTACTAGAGGGAGAAAGTCAAAGGTGCACAACTTGTATATGATTACCATTAAACTAGTTCTTTATTAGTCATTGTATAGATGCACGTTGGACCCTCTCTTTCCAAACCTGAATGTCTCTTTTCGTCCCTCCTCCTTTTTTATTTAATTTTGAAAACTTCCAAATACCGAGGTTTCATAGAACAGGCCAACAAAGTTTAGTATCCATTAATCTGTGTTTTGCATGACTTTATCCAAGAACCTTTGCATGACTATTCCTGGGTGCACTCTTCAGTGATCCAGAAACAGGGAACTCCTGAAGAAGATTCATAGCTTGAACTATAAGAAGCATAATTGAAGAAGAATCGTGGTATTATAGCCCCTAAATGACAAGCAAACTAAGCAGCCTAAACATAACTCTCTTAATAGCATCTAGTTGTTCAAAGTGATAAAATCATATTACATCATCCATACCTCCCTCTCACTGTCATTATATAAATGGTAAGCATTGTGAAAAATCCTTCCATTCAACAGTCCCTTCAAATATAAATCATTAACCATATCTTCTCAGATCATGACGGAGCTCAGCTATTGATTTCTTTATTTGTTCGTTTTACACGATTTTGATAACTTCATCTCACAAACTCAAGCTGACCATATATCAGCAACCTCAGAACAAATATCATCTTCTCTTAAAAGCAAAAGAAGAACAACTCTAAGAATTTCTCCTAAAATCTTCTAAAACCAATTATGCAAAAGATGTGATTCAGCTCAAGACTTATAATCCACTATGCACCAAAATTAACTCCAGAAAAAGTACTAGTAACTTTGAATAAAAGACTACAACTTCAACTATATGATCATCTCCAAAGAGAATATATATATACATACACTGATAAACTTAAAACAATAGATTTACCAAATTTGCAAACTCACAAAACCAACCCATCTGCATAACATTGAATTCCTTAGCTTTAATGAGAAGTGCTCTCTAAATTAACACTCCAAAGCTTCTTCAATTGATCATCCCCCCTACTCCACATCCTCTGCGGATCCAAATCGATCGGTGTCCGACAAACCGGACAAGTGGGCTTCTTCCCAATCCACCTATCTACACATTTGGCATGAAACAAATGCTTACAAATCGGAATATTCCGGCAATTGTCCCCTTCTTTGAAAGAATCCAGGCAAATCGCACAATCCGATGTCCCCGGGAAGTCCGTAGACCTATACGCTATTTCGGGAATTAGAGCCTGAATATCCAGCGACGCCGCCTCGGCAACGGCGGTGTTCGGTTGGAGGAGGCGGGCGCAGCGGCGGTGGAAGGTGTTCGACATGAAGAGAAAGTGGAGGAGGACGATGGCGGCGAAACCGATGAAAAAAAGGAAAAGGGACATGACGATTACCATGATTACGCATTTCAGGAAGAAGAGGAAGAGCTTCCTCTGGCTTTGGGTCAGGAACTGCGGCGGCGGGTGACGACGGAGGTGGTGGCTTTCTTGGATGATAATTGGCATGTGGGGAGAATTTGGGATCTCAGTGGTTGATTGATTGTTGAAGGAATTCAAATGGTGAGATATAAGATATTTAGGGAAAGAGATAAATATGGCCGTAGGTTTTGATCGGTATCAATGGAGGCGTGGTTGCGTTGCGCACACAGTTTTCGGGTCAAATAATACTCCCTCGCTCCCAAATTCAATCGGACACCAGATTTTAACGTACAATTGTTATGAAAAATTCAATGCATTTGACTTTATACAAAAATTAAAAAATGCAATCAAATTTAACTAATGTGTCGATTTTGCTTTTGAAATCTCATACTCCAAAATACTGTAAAATTGATATATAAAAGAGGAAAATGTGCATTTAATACTAAAGTAAAAGAGGAAAATGTGGCTGTAATTTGGCTGTAATTAAGTCAACTAAAACTTCTAATCAACTATTAAGAGATCATTTTTGAAAACTGCATCGGTTGAATGCATACAGACATTTAATTACATATTTTATAATTTGAAACTTTTTTAATTAATTAAAATTTTAAATTTATTTAATAGGTACATTTAATTAACTTCCCAAAATAAATCATTTCTTACAATTTAATTAAAATGTGATGATTATTTTGCATATAACGTTATGCACAATTACAAATATTATGATTATGCTGCATATCGCACAATTACAAATATTATGATTATGCTGCATATCGCGTTATGCATAATTCATTCGATTGAAATATGATGATTATTTTGCATATAACGTTATGCACAATTACAAATATTATGATTATGCTGCATATCGCACAATTACAAATATTATGATTATGTTGCATATCGCGTTATGCATAATTCATTCGATTGAAATATGATGACTATTTTGCATATCACATTATGCATAATTCAAATCATTTCCTATAAATAGATTAAAATATGATGATTATTTTGCATATCACGATTATGCATAATTCAAATCATTTCCTAAAATTAAATTAAAATATTATGACTATTTTGCATATCACGTTATGCATAATTCAAATCATTTCCTAAAATTAGATTAAAATATGGTGACTATTTTGCATATGACATTATTCTTATGCATAACGAAAATTACATAACACTTAAGTATAATTTTTTACTTTTTTCATATAAAATGTGTGACAAAAAATGGCATGATAAGAATCAGCACGTTAACACATTCCTATTCCATCAAAGATCAACTTCACTTGATATAACCGATTTCTTTATCAATGGGAAGTTCAATCTAGTTTCTATTAGCATCCATCTCCAATGCTGATTTCCAAGATTCCCAGTCACTGCCTCCTCCACCAAGATTTCCACTACAGCTGTCGAAATTTGCCCATTAGCATCAACTATTGAAGCAAACACCTAATTCAGATTAAGTAGATTTAGTGGTTGTTGGAATTAATGTGGGATTAATTGGGTTTTGATACCCTTATCTAATTAATTAATTATAAGGACTAAACGTTAATTATAAAATAATCAAACGTGACATAGTCGATCTACTTGCGGAGTAGATGAACGTGGTATATTTAATATCTCAAAACCGAGTTAAGGTGAGTGAGAAATTAATTGATGAAGTTGAATGTTTCAACTTGAGTTTGAGGTGTGGGAATGTGAAGGGTCACATGTCCCACATAGAAAACCTACAAAACATTTAAAGGGTTTAAAGGCATTGAAGTAGGAATGGAGGCCAACTATGTATAAGGGGTACATTCCCCAAAGGGCCACACACGCGCGCCCGCCCGTTCGACTGGCCGGCTCGGCTTCGGCAATTGTCTTTGGGGCCCGCCTATCTTTTTGCAGATCCAAAAACTCTGAAAGCCCAACTCAGGAATTGGATCGACCCATTCGGTTACCGGTTCGGCCCATTTCGGAATACTTCAAGAACCTTCCAGAACTATCTGGAAGTCTCAAACTTGGTCTTCAAGACTTTCTCCACGTGTGCGATTTTTTCGCAACCTCAACCCACGAGTTGGGCCTGGGCCCACGCACGATTTCAGCAACCACCTAGGGTTTCATCTGCCTATAAATACCAGTCTCTCCTCTCATTATTTCCTACGCTGAAATTCGTCCCTCTGCTCTTCTCCTCTACTCTCGTCTCTCTGCAGTGTTGTGCTCCCAAAAGCCTCTTTCTCGTGCCGGATTTATTTCCGTGTGTGTTCAGTTCGTACCTAGTACGTTCGTTGAGGCTTCGTCTACGGTGGTGCTACTGTTACCTTTGGGAACGGAACGCCAAACCAGTCGAGCACTACCTGGGCGTATTCTGTTCTGCGGGAAAAGGGTTTTCCCTTGACTCGACTTTCTGGTTTCAATATTTCATATTGCAGTTACCCATATCAGGCGTAAAGTTTCCATCAATCGCAGAACAGAATACATATTGATTAATTATTTTTTAATGGATAATTAATTAATTAAAGCTTTGAATAATTACTGCATTAATTAAAGTTTTGGATTATCCACTGCAATATTGAATACTTAATCATCAACACGCTACACCCTTTGTGAATGGAGAGCAATCTGGTGGCAACGGAATTGTTGAGAATGCCTTTTGTGAATGGAGAGAAATCTGGTGGCGACGGAATTGTTGAGAATGGCCAAGTATTCTGAGAACAGAATTGATTTATGTTAGGCTTGGGCCGATTATTCTGAGAACAGAATTGACTTCTGTTGATTAATTACAGAATAGAGATATTAATTAATTTATTTATTTATTTATTTAACTGATAATTAATTTATTAACTTTTGAATAATTAATATATATTACCACCATTATCCAGAGAACCAGAGAATAGAAAAATCCCGTTGCCCGACTATTCTATGGATTACAAGAGGGATCCGTCTCGTGTTAGTCTTGGAAATGAGGAGACGCTCATCTCTTTAAATACTAAAAATTCAAACAGTGTCCACACTGATGTTGAGGTGGCCAAATGGTCTAAGGCTCCAAATTAAAGTTATAGGAGTTGATCTAAGACTCCAGATTCTCTGGTTTAAGGCTCCAGATTAAAGTTTTGGTAGTTGGTCTAAAGACTCCTGATTCTGGTCTAAGGCTCCAGATTAAAGTTCTAGGAGTTGGTCTAAAGACTCCAGATTCTGGTCTAAGGCTCCAGATTAAAGTTCTAGGAGTTGGTCTAAGGCTCCAGATTAAAGTTTTGGGAGTTGGTCTAAAGGCTCCAGATTAAAGTTCTGGATTATCTAAGACTCCAGATTAAAGTTTTGGATTATCTAATCACTCACTGATTGATATTGAGGTGACCGAGTTAGTCTAAGGCTAGGTGACCGAGTTAGTCTAAGGCTCCAGATTAAATTGATGCTGGATGAATACCCTGTTATGCAGAATTCTGAGATTCAATTAAAAGGATTCTGAGATCCAATTAAATTGGAATTGCACATGTGCTAAAATTGATTAATTACATCAATTAATCAAGTGGATTAAATTTAATCAAGAGGATTAAATTGTTGATTAATTACATCAATTAATCAAGTGGATTAAATTTAATCAAGAGGATTAAATTGGAATTACACCTGGGTTAACAAATTAAAATAGAGAATTGAAATAGGATGTTATTTCTCCTATTTTCAAATAAGTCATATATTATTTGAAAATTGGTCCAATACTGGGAAGTTATCACAACTGCAGTATACGAAAGTTTGAATTGAATTTTTGGTTGTAAGCCATAATTGGTTCAAATTGACTAGATTTTAGGATGTTAACGAAAATTAATGAATTAATTTTTGGGCTCAAAGAAGGAGTATCAAATGATATTTTGATATGAAATTAAACATTTGTGCTCGAGAGCATAAATTTGTTTTGAATTTAGTTCAAAAGATTTTGACTAGTATAATTTGATCGAAAATTATGCTTAAGTCACGGGTGACAATAAAGTCACATTTAAAATTGAATTTAATTTTGGTATGTTGACCAAAGATTAAATTAATTTCTAAGTTGGAAATAAAGTCCAACGAAAGTAAAATGAATTTAATTTTGGTATGCTGACCAAAGATTAAATTAATTTTGAAGTTGGAAATAATTCCAATAAAAGAAAAATCAAAGCTCGATTTTTTTAAATGTATCAAGGCTGTGTCCAAATTTGGTGAATAAGAGAAATTCACAAATAAAGTGGCAAGCAACTCGAATGTGTGGATATGCATCTCCTCACATGGATACATTCGAATGTGAGGGAGAGAGGTCTCCGTCGACATGTTTGAATGAAAAGAGTAGCTAAAGTGTTACCTTAAAGCTAAATATGGAAAAACCTAAAATGGTTGAATTCAGTGGAATGTTTTCCACAAGTTATGTGGATTTGTTCATCTTGAAAAACCACATTCGAGTAAAAGCTCCACATGAGGAGGGAAAAAGTATTTTATTACTTTCATAGACGACTATACAAGATTCTGCTACGTTTATCTTTTAAGAAGTAAAGATGAAGCTACAGAAGCTTTTAAACGTTACAAAAATGAAGTAGAGAATCAATTGGACACTCGAATTAAATCAATTCGAAGTGATAGAGGTGGAGAGTACGTAGCTCCGTTTGAACAATTATGTATTGAATTAGGAGTTATACATCAAACGACAGCCCCTTACTCACCTCAATCTAATGGTGTTGTGGAAAGGAAAAACCGAACACTAAAAGAGATGATGAATGTTATGTTAATCAGCTCTGGTTTACCTCAGAACTTGTGGGGGGAAGCCATTCTGTCGGCTAACCACATTCTGAATAAGATACCACATAAAACTAAGGATCAAACTCCTTATGAAGTATGGAGGAAACGGAAACCTTCATACAAATACCTCAAAGTGTGGGGGTATTTGGCTAAGGTTGAAGTACCACTTCCTAAACAAGTTAAAATCGGCCCTAAAACAGTCGATTGCATCTTTATAGGATATGCTTTGAATAGTAGTGCCTATCGATTTCTGATTTACAAATCTGAAATACCTGATATGACAGAATGTACTACAATTGAGTCAAGGAACGCAGTGTTCTTTGAAAATATTTTCCCGTTTAAGGAAAAAGAGGAAGTGAGTTCGAATAAAAGAACTCATGAAGCAACGGATGACACTACTGGTCCTTCCACTCAAGAGAGTGAAGAACCAAGACGCAGTAAGAAAGCTATAATTGATAAGGACTTTGGTTCAGACTTCATTACTTATGTATTGGAAGAGGATGAACCCAAAACTATCAAAGAAGCAATGGCAAGACCAGATGCACCCCTCTGGAAGGAAGCCATAAAAAGTGAATACGATTCAATTCTATTAAATCACACATGGGAGTTGGTCGACCTCCCTAAAGGCTGCAAACCCTTAGGTGCTGTTTGGTTAGGGATGGTGGTGGATGGGATGGGGACGGAGATTGAAAAAATATGGATGGGGGTAATCCATGAATAGTAATTGAATAAAAATTGTGTTTGGATTGAGATTGAAAAATAGGTGTGGATGAAAAACTTTATGTCAAATCAAGTAGGAGAGAGAATAAATGTGTGGAAGAAAATAGGAGAGAGAATAAATGTGTGAAAGAAAAGTAGGAGAGAGAATAAATGTGTGGAAGAAAAGTAGGAGAAGAAATAAATGTGTGGAAGAAAAGTAGGAGAGAGAATGAGTGATTAAAAGAAAAAAAGAGTGATGTGATTGTATAAAAATAGGTATATAGATGTATTATAGGAGTGGATGGGTATTTGAATGGGTATTTGGATGGAGATGGATGGGATGGGGGATGGCCCATCCAAATCCGGATGGGCCAATCCCAAACCAAACACACCCTTAGGATGCAAGTGGATCCTTAGAAGAAAGTACAAAGCAGATGGATCTGTTGAAAAGTACAAAGCTCGGCTAGTTGCAAAGGGTTTTAAACAAAATGAAGGGTATGATTTCTTCGATACATATTCACCAGTGACAAGAATCACCTCCATTCGTGTATTAGTCGCTATTGCTGCATTGCACAATCTCGAAATACACCAAATGGATGTTAAGACTGCGTTTCTTAATGGTGAAATGGATGCTGAAATATACATGCATCAACCTAAGGTTATGTTGCACCTGGAAACGAGAAAAAGGTGTGCAAACTCAGTCGATCACTGTATGGACTTAAGCAAGCTCCAAAACAGTGGCATTTGAAATTTGACAATACGATGTTGTCAAATGGGTTTCGAATTAACGAATGTGATAAGTGTGTATATGTGAAAGATACACCAAATGGATTTGTTATCGTATGCTTATATGTCGATGACATGTTAATCATGAGTAACAATCACAATATCATACTTAATACGAAGAACATGTTAAGTAAAAACTTTGACATGGAATACATGAGATTAGCAGATGTGATTCTTGGAATCAAGATAGAGAAAACGTCTAATGGAATTTCCTTGTCACAATCTCACTATGTGGAGAAGGTACTAAAGAAATTTAATGCCTTTGACGATCCACCTGCTAAGACACCTTTGGAACTCAATGTTCACTTGAAAAAGAACAGAGGAGAACCAGTAGCTCAACTGGAATACGCAAGGATCATTGGAAGTGTGATGTACATTACGAACTGTACACGCCCTGATCTTGCATGTTCGGTAAACAAGTTGAGTCAATACACGAACAATCCAAGTCAAGAGCACTGGAAAGCACTGAAAAGGGTCTTAATATACTTGAAGTACACCCTTGATTATGGGCTTCACTACACGAGACATCCAGCTGTAGTCGAAGGATACAGTGATGCAAATTGGATTTCAGACACTAAAGACTCGCTATCCACTAGTGGATATGTATTCACTATTGGAGGAGCAGCAGTGTCGTGGAGGTCCAAGAAACAAACGTGTATTGCCCGTTCCACAATGGAATCCGAATTTATCGCTTTAGACCTAGCCACTGCAGAGGCTGAATGGCTGCGTAACTTTCTGGAAGACATTCCATGTTGGAACAAACCAGTACCTTCTGTGACGGTACACTGTGACAGTCAAGCTGCCATTGGCAGAGCTACGAATGTCATGTACAACGGAAAGTCGAGACACATACGTCGTCGACACAACTCCGTTAGAGAATTGATCTCAACTGGAGTAATGTCCATTGATTATGTGAAATCAAAGGATAATATAGCGGATCCGCTCACGAAGAGCATAAACCGAGATCAATTGAACAAGCTGGTAGAAGGAATGGGTCTAAAACCCACAAGAAAAACCAAAGCAGTGGAAACCCAACCATGATGACTGGAGATCCCAAGAACTTGGTTCAATGGAAAAACGAAACTGTGAAGGTTAGTGATAAAACACTTGAAAAACACGACTATTCCTGACAGCACTATCTCAAGTGTTAACAACCCGTAAAATGTGGTAAAGGTTGAGTCTTCGACTCTTAATGATTCCTAGAGTATAAACGGGATACTTGAAAGGAGATTACCTATGTAAATGAGAAGTGAGGGCCGCTTCGACCAAACATTTATGAACACAAAGGACGTCCATGGCCAAAACGGACAAAAACTTGAGAATGTTATGAAGACGAGATTGAAGTGTGCTAACACTATTGATTAGGTATACACTATGGAGGATTAGTTCAAGGCACTGCGTCCACTAAGCCGCCGGTGTACCCGATAGTGTTTGGCTACGGAAAGTTTAAAGCCAAAAACTACTTTTCCGGATGCACGGAGATCTCAATCGAACTGAACACTGAGTCTGATGTTGTATAGACACGATTTTCACTCATGTGGGGGATTGTTGGAATTAATGTGGGATTAATTGGGTTTTGATACCCTTATCTAATTAATTAATTAGAAGGACTAAACGTTAATTATAAAATAATTAAACGTGACATAGTCCATCTACTCGCGGAGTAGATGAACGTGGTATATTTAATATCTCAAAACCGAGTTAAGGTGAGTGAGAAATTAATTGATGAAGTTGAATGTTTCAACTTGAGTTTGAGGTGTGGGAATGTGAAGGGTCAAATGTCCCACATAGAAAACCTACAAAACATTTAAAGGGTTTAAAGGCATTGAAGTAGGAATGGAGTTCAACTATGTATAAGGGGTACACTCTCCAAAGGGACACACGCGCGCGCGCCCGCCTGTCCGGCCGGCTCGGGCTCTGGCTTCGGCAATTGGTCTTTGGTGGTCTTTGGGGCCCGCCTATCTTTTTGCAGACCCAAAAACTCCGAAAGCGCAACTCAGGAATTGGATCGACCCATTCGGTTACTGGTTCGGCCCATTTCAGAATACTTCAAGAACCTTCCAGAACTATCTGGAAGTCTCAAACTTGGTCTTCAAGACTTTCTCCACGTGTGCGATTTTTTCGCAACCTCAACCCACGAGCTGGGCCTGGGCCCACGCACGATTTCAGCAACCACCTAGGGTTTCGTCTGCCTATAAATACCAGCCTCTCCCCTCATTATTTCCTACGCTGAAATTCGCCCCTCTGCTCTTCTCCTCTACTCTCGTCTCTCTGCAGTGTTGTGCTCCCAAAAGTCATACACTCTTCTTTCTCGTGCCGGATTTATTTCCGTGTGTTGCCGGAATTCTTTTCCGTGTGTGTTCAGTTCGTACCTAGTACGTTCATTGAGGCTTTGTCTACATTGGTGCTACTGTTTACGAAGTAGAAGTCATTTTACCTTTGGGAACGGAACGCCAAACCAGTCGAGCACTACCTGGGCGTATTCTGTTCTGCGGGAAAAGGGTTTTCCCTTGACTCGACTTTCTGGTTTCAATATTTGATATTGCAGTTACCCATATCAGGCGTAAAGTTTCCATCAGTAGTTATCAGAATACTAACGTGAAGTAAGCTAAGCTCGGGTTGTTAATTGTACAGGATAAAATATAGCCAAGGCTGGAAGGAGAGGGATCAGGGATGCACAGTATATGTTTTTCTATGACCTTGATTTCCAAAGTACGTGATCTTTACATACATTAGTTTATCCCCTGAACGGGAAAAATGTGAGTCCCCACCCTATCATATTTTATGAATGACCACAATACAAACACATATAACAAAGAACAGATATCAATGACATCACTGATAACCAACAATATGTTCTCTATCACAGTACATAGAACACCAAGGTGGAATAATATTCCATTAACTATTTTTCAAGACATTAGAAAATTCCCCAATTCTCTCAAATCTCAAGAAACCACCCATAGTTTTAGACTTTTAGTGGTCAGCCACAGGTTCAAACACTCACAGATGAACATGATCAATTGTCAAACAAAGCAAACTAGAGTACACTACAACCAAGACATTGAAACATTAATCTAAAAAATTACCAGGATGAGCAGATTGTGTGGCCAAACCTAACATCGACTCCTTCTGCACAAAGAAAAGCTACAAAACATCAACCAAGTTAAACATAGAAACCTCATGCAATGGGACATTTGAAACAATGATAAATTTAGGGATAACACGTGATAGTTAAAGCTCTACAAAAGCACTAGCAAATTATAGATATCACAAAATGAGGCTTAGCAAGTGACACTTTCATCATCATTCACGCTTCAAACGTTTATAATACAAGTTAATGCATTGATAATAAATTTAGGCACGATAATCTCCACACAACAACAAATTAAGGGAGATCGGAGCGGCGGCCATGAAGCTTCATTTTCGGCAGATCGGCGACAACAACTCCCCAAACGACACAAATCTGTTCGTCATGGTCGTCGCTTCGACTTCTCCGGCCATGGTAGATCAGCGGTAACACCTCCACACACGGCACAGATCGACGACCATGGAGGGGGCGGCGGGGAGGCCGTGGGTAGCGACGCCGCGTGGGAGATGGAATTGCAGACGGCAACGATAGTGGGATCTCGTCTTCACGCAGGCGGTGGGAAAAAGTGGGGGTGGGTGGGGAGGGGGGCTAGCCGTTCGGCCGATGGAGTTGCAGACGGCGGCGGCGGCAGCCGAGGGGGAATGGTGGGGAGGGGGCTAGAATGAATTAAATGAGTAGAGAGGGTATTCTTGATTTTTTTTAACTCTATTTTGATTGTATTAGAATTTTGGGGATTATATTTTTTTAGTCCATTAAGTTACCACGATTTTGAATTTAGTCCACCAGGTTACCACTTTTTGAATTTAGTCGATTAAGTGTTAATTTATTTTGATTTTGGTCCAGTTACCTGCTATAGCAGGTTTAACAGGTCATTTTTTAAAACACACCACACACCCCACAAAATGTTATATACACCCCAAATGTTAAACACACCACACTAAAATTTAAAAATTATTTTTTATTACTACACACATCCCAATTCTTTCATATTTAATAAGTTGCCAAAAATAATTAAATTAAAAAAAGTAAAAATTCAAATTAATATAAAAAATATAAATAAAACCTATAAAAAATCACAAAAATCTTCAAAAATTAAACAAAGATAAAAAAATTAATTAATTAAATTAGTTTTGAAGATTTAGTTGATTTTTTACTATTTTTGAAGATTTTTAATAAATTTAAAAAAAATTAACTTGAAAAAATTATTAAATTAAATAAAAATAAAAATCTTTAAAAGTATTAAAAAATCAACTAAAATTTTAAAATTAATTAAATTAATTAATTTTTTAGCTTTATTAAAATTTTGAAGATTTGAGTATTTTTTATAGGGTTTATTTATATTTTTCATATTAATTTGAATTCTTACTTTTTTAATAAATTTTTTTTTTTAACAATTTATTAAATATAGTTATGATTTTGTTTAACTATATTTAATTTTTTAATTTTTGTGTTTAACATTTGGAGTGTATATAATATTTATGGGGTGTTATTATTGTTTTATTTGTGTTTTAATATTTGGAGTGTATAAAATAAAATAAATTTAAAACTCCATTGCTTTATTAATGTTTTATTTGCGTTTTAACTTCTATAAATTAAAAAACGTTGAAATAAGGCTAAATAAAATTTAAAAATAGTAGAAAGTCAATTAAATCTTCAAAACTAATTAAATTAATTAAATTTTTTAGCTTTGTTTAATTTTTTAAGATTTAGGCGGGGTTTTTTATAGATTTTATTTATATTTTACATAATAATTTGAATTCTTATTTTTTTAATTTAATATTTTTGGTAATTTATTAAATAAGAAAGAATTGAGGTGTGTATAGTAATAAAAAATTATTTTTAAATTTTAGTTTGGTGTGTTTAACATTTGGGGTGTGTATAACATTTTATGGGGTGTGTGTTAAAAAATGACCTGTTAAACCTGCTGTAGCAGGTAACTGGACCAAAATCAAAATAAATCGAAACTTAATGGACTAAATTCAAAAAGTGGTAATCTGATGGACTAAATTCAAAATCGTGGTAACTTAATGGACTAAAAAAAATATAATCCCAAATCCCTAGAATTTTTTTAAAGTGGTAGTTTCTATTTGTTTAAAGTGTCATAAGAATGACTTTAATAGAAAAAATTCTCAAAAAGAAATTGACAATAAAACATTTAATACTAAATTAAAAGAGTACTCACACTTACGTTTTACAATAACTTTACACTTTTAAAATGAAATATCTTTTGTAAACTTAACCCTCACAATATCCTTAATTTTACATAAAATGTCATTACTTTTTTTCCACACATATACACAAGTCAACACTTTTATTTATTTTATACATAAAATTTTACATAATTACCTCTAAAAATTCTACTCATTATTATACTTTCTTGATTTACGTGTCCACCTACATGTGAAAATTGCAATATCAAAAGTAATAAGTGTAATTTTTGATATAATTGAAAAAATAAAATTAAGTTTTTTTTTATCATTTAATGTATGAACAATTAAAAAAGAGAAGCAAAAATGAAAAAGGGGGGAGTAGCTCAGTAGCAGAGTTTGAGTGACTCACTGACTCGGTTTGTACCACCAAATACACCGAATATTCCACTATTTTCTTTTGTTCATTGAATGTCGTAAAAATTCACTTTCTATTTTATTAAACGCTCCATTTTATAAGGTTTGTCATCTTTACTATTTTATATAGAATTAAAAAAAAAATTCATATATTTATTTCTCATTAATATTTATCTTTTTCATTGAAACAAAAAATTATATAAAAATTTATCTTATCAAGAGAGAGAAAAGATGATACATTAATATATTTTTAATAAAAAAATATTGTAAAAATTAAATAAGAGTGAATTAGGGAGATTCATAATAAAAATGGTAAAAACAACAAATTTTTTAAAACGGAGAGAGTAATAACTTTCCGTTCAATTTTATTATGTTTATTTATTTGGGTACCAATTTTAATAAATATTAATAAATGTATGTATATATTCGTTCTTTCTAC
The DNA here is from genome assembly GCA_963675135.1 of Galeopsis tetrahit. Lineage (NCBI taxonomy): Eukaryota > Viridiplantae > Streptophyta > Magnoliopsida > Lamiales > Lamiaceae > Galeopsis > Galeopsis tetrahit. Next base: position 77,675,918 of record OY776123.1, read on the forward strand.
AATTATTTGTACACCCTAAAAAGTAAACTCATATACTCTACCCTCACAATATTTACACAAATCAACTGTATTTTTAGACTTTTTTCAATCAATTTATTTATTAATATAATTTTATAAAATTACCCTCAACACTTCATTCATATTTTTTTTAAATGTGTCAATTTTGTGGTGCAAACACTTCAAAATTGAGAAAGTAGTAAATAGATTGAGTTTATAATAGGCAGTGACGGAGCCAGGAATTTTCGGTAGGGGGGCCCGATTATCATTATTATAAAGATAAAAAAATGTATTTATTATACTTATCGAAATTTCTTATAATAAAATTGTAAATACATTTCATTCCATTAAATCAAATCATCAAGTTAATTTACTTTCATTGTATTTTGTAAGATGTTTTGATAGTCCGCACTCAAAATGAAGCCGAGTAATATAAAAATTGTTAAAATATTAATATCCAATATAATAAAATATAATATATTAATGTGTTCCAATATTCTATAATTATAAAATATAATAATTTTAAATATAAATGTACAAAAAATTTAAAACACTAAACTATTTTTATTTTTTAAAAAATTCAATACTAAAATATTGTTCAATTTTAAAGACATTCTTGTGAATCTTAGCAAAACTTTAGACAATAATTTTAAATATACTATTAATCTATATTATTGACTTTATTAAAAAAAAACGGAGTATTAAGAAACAAAATGTATGCAAACATTCATTTTTAGTTCGCTTAAACTTATTATATATGTCTAAAAAATGTAAATAATATTTTTATCATCAGCTTCAAAATCATCATTTATTTACTCAAATTGTCAATAATTTTATTCATATACAAATATATATCATTATTTTAAAAAGAAAAAGATTATTATATATATATAATAAAATAAAATAAAAAATGGTGGGGGGCCACTGGGCCCCTCTGGGCCCAGTGTGGCTCCGTCTATGATAATAGGTATTGCGGCAGTCTACTTATTAAAAAAAATTGTTTATAACTAAAGTGAATGATAATTTAAATAAATGAGTGACGATTGAAAATGAAGATAAATCTGTATGAATAAAATTATTTTGAACGAGACTGAGAATAATAAATTTTAACCATAAAAGAAGAAAGTAAAAATAATGAAATTGAGCATATGTATTATTTTCAATTTTGTAAAAAAGAATATTGTATAGTAAATGTCCGAGTAATGATCGAAGAATTGATCCAAACATCAAACATGTATCATAACGAAAGATACAAATCAAGTACTCTTTTCTATGTTTTTCTAATACAAAATTAAGTAAAAAAAATTTACTATCAAACAAAATGCAACAAAACTTGTCCTCCCAAAAAAAAAAAAAAAAACACCTAAACATTGGTTGGAAAAGATGAGTGAGCAACCTTATTTTGTGTTCCCATAAGCCATACAAGACTCCTCCTCCCAAAAGATGGATATTGATCACCTTCACAATCCAAATTGTTTTCAATTTCAGGCAAACTACTCCTCCCTCCACCACCACAATTCGATTCTCCGGCGGCCCCCGGAAAACGGAACGAGAAGGCTCTTCTAAACGACCCTGCATTGCCCTCATCTTTCCTCCCTTTTAACCAAATCTTTGACACAGAAAAACTCTCCCTTTTAACAATGGACTTATTCTCATTTTGAATTTCAACAACGTTTAATGCTTCAAATCCCCTTCTTGAATCACACCCACATTCAGACATTGCCATCCTCTTCTTGCAAGATTGATTCTTCTTCATAGCAACTTTCAATGATGAATCCTCATTCATTACATAAGCAAATGAGCCCATAGAAAAGCACCTTCTTGCCAATTCAGAACTCATGATCTCACCATTGAAACTTTTTGTGTATTTCCCAAGCTTTACACATACATCCTCTTCATCATCAGAACTACTAATCCCACTTTCGGATTCTCTCTCCAAAACCATCTCTCTCTCACTCCCAGATTCAAGAATCCTAACCAGAGGAGAATTAAGCCCATTTTGGGGGAAATCACCAAACAAACTTGCTCTACAGAGAGGGCAAGTTGAATGAGACAAAAGCCAAGTATCAATGCAGTTCATGTGAAAAGCATGGCTACATTTTGGCAACAATCTGAGCTTATCTTCAGGCTCAAATTCAGACAAACAAACAGCGCAATCAAAAGGGTCCTTCACACCCATAACGGCGTCGTAACTGAACAGAGGAAGAGTGTCAATGAAAGATTGGTCAACCCCACAATCATGTAAGTGAAAAAGCTGCTGCAATTGGCCTTCAAGAGCAGTGAGATTGTCAATTTCATTAGGGCTTCTGTTTGGGGGCCTGAATAGAAACCTAACAAGGAGGTGGAGTAATCCAGAAATGAAGAATATAATGGAAAGAATTATGATGATTACAAGTATGTTTGGGCTTATATTGAAATCATGATTGGAATTTGAAGAGGAAAGGGGTGGATTAAAGATTGGAGAAGAAAAGCTTCTGTCTTTGATTTCAACAACCATTTTCTTCATGAGATTTTGGAAAATAAATCATCAAGATTGGAGCTTTATGCTAAAATCACATGTTACAAGGTGTCACATTTGACTACAGAGAAAAAAAAATAATTGGCTAAAATGAGAAACCCAAGTAAGTTTTCACAGATATTGAAATAATTAAATCATGATCTGTTATAAGAACATAAGTATGAAGTGAGTTTTGGAATGATGTAACATCAAATCAATTTTTTTGTAGAGAATTGGAGCTTGTGATTTTATTTATAAAAAAAATATCTTCTCCAAAGTAATTACTCCCTCCGTCTCATATTAATTTTCATTATTTCATAGGTAGGTGTACACGCGTATTAAAAAAATGTAATAATGAGTGAAGTTTTAATGAGTAATTTTGCAAAACTTTATGTATAAAGTAAAAAAATGAATTGATTTCTGAGTATATGTGTAGAAAAAGTAATGTCATTTGTGTAAAATTGAGAATATTTTGAGGGTGGAGTTTATAAAAGATTTTCTATTTAAAGGGTGTGAAAGTTATTGTTAACGTCCTGAAAAGAATATAGTGGGATGGAGTGAGTACTTTAATTAAATATTTGTAAAAATAGGTTTATCTAAAATTAATTGAACATTTTTTTAAATGAAATCTTAAAATTACAACTCATCTTCTTTTACTCTGTATTTTATTCTCTTTAATTGATCATTATATTTCTACTAAAAATAATTTTATTACTTTAATACTAATAATTTATATATTAAAAGTTGTGGAAACAATAAATGTTAATGAGTAGAATAGGAATTACTAGAAATTTTGAATATTGGACACCTAGAAACTCAAGATCTTTAAATATAGCTTTGAATTTGGTGCAATTAATTTCACCAGCCCCCATTATTATAGGAGTTAATTAGCCTTAAAAATGGGAATTATAATTAATGGGGAAGAAATTCAAAAAACTAGAGGTGGTGGAGACTTAATGGTTTCATCAAATGCAAGAGCCTTTTTGAGTTGACTTGGAAACAACACTACATTTCACCAGCCCCAATGCGCATTTAAAATTAAAAAAAAAAAAATCTTTGTGAACTCAAATCAGCCATCTTAGACTTGTTTATCTTTTATTTCATTTTTTAATGTGGTTGTATAATGAATTTGCATTTTTTTAATCCGTTCACATTCTTTTTTCGGTGCCTATAACTGCTTATATAATGTTCTATTTTATCAATCTGACACCATCTTACCAGTGCTTAATAAATAATTAGGTGTTTAGTCCTTCATTTACATGCACTGATGCAAGGATGACGGTGGCTTTAATTTATGTGATTCTTCAAGTCATATAACTGCTTGGTCAAAACATCCGACTTGCCGATGTTCTGAAGTCCGGATGTTTTGACCAAGCAGTTATATGACAAAACATCCGGCGTGATTTCCTGCTGACTACCCTTCATTCGAGAGGGTGAGGAAAGGGAATGGAGGGTAGTCAGCAGGAAATCACGCCGACTTGCCGAGAGATCACCGGTGAGGCAGAAACTCCCAACTTTCCAAACTAGGACTAGTAGATTTCGGGAACAGAGTAGAGTCAACTGGAGAAAGGATGCTGAGTACGCACCCCGGAGAGCGCCTGGTATGGCAAATGGCAGTGGAGACAGCACAACATTCTACTTCACTAACTTTCCACCCGACTGTGGCATGGAGATCCTCTCCAAAAAGTTCAATGAGGCTGGAAGAGTGGTAGACATCTTTTGCCCCAGGAAACGAGATAAGAAAGGAAACCCGTTTGGGTTTGTCCGTTACCAGAATGAGCGTGAACAGGCAAGGTTACTAGAACAACTTAACAACATATGGATAGATTCATACAAGCTGAGAGTATATACCCCGAAGTACAATCGGAACGAGACGAAGGTGGAGAGGCCCAGAAGACAAACTTTTGACTCAGACAGGAACATATACTCCCCAGAGAGATCCTTCCGTGAGGTAGTATCGGGTAGAAAACACAGAGACGCGCAAAACACGCAGAAAGGAAATAAAATGCTTAAGTTCACAACTAATGAGGAGGAAAATGCATGGTTGAAGGATTGCCAGGTGGGAATGCTAAAACCCGAATATTCGTGGGATCAATATGGTGACGAGATTCAGGAGGAATGTGGAGGTGCGCTGAAACTACGATATATGGGAGACAACGTAATACTCATCCAAAAAATAATCGAACCTCAAAATGAGTCCTTAATATCCGAGTTCGATGAATGGAGCGTTCATTGGCTCGAATGGCATAGACCCTGGAAGCCTGAGGATGTGAATCATAAAAGACTAGTCTAGACCAGATGGATTGGTATCCCTATCCACGCATGGTCAATCCGCTTCTTCAAAACCATCTGCTTGAACTTTGGCTCCCTGGTGAAACTAGATGGAAGTACAGAAAGAAAATCTAGGTTGGATGTGGCAAGAGTTCTAGTATCAATTCCATACACCAAAGACATCAACCAAATTATAAAGGTCCAGATCAATGACAGGCCTTTCAATATCAAAGTCATGGAGGAAATGCCAAACTTAGTGGAGGACTCAGAAGCCGACTCTGACGGGGAGGAAGAGGATTGTTCACAATGGTCCGGTGAATGGAACGACTCAGAGTACTCGGGCCCGGCGGCGGCGTCCGAACATGGCGGTAGTGTATCCTCGAAAATCGAGGAATCGACTTTAAGAGGAGAGGAACAAAATCCGAGCAGATCCTTCGGGGAAGGTGCAAATGACTGCGCCGCAATATCAAGGTATAACGGCCAAGAAAAGGCACTTTACAAAACATCGGGAAAAGAGGGAGATGCACATGAAGGGGACAATTCAGAGTTAATAGGCTCAAAGATAGAGGCAAACAGCACGCAAGACACGATTATCGAGGAAACTTGGTGCCATAAATGCCCAGATGGAAAAGTGATAGAATTAATAAAACCGCCAGAGAATAACACCAATAGTGGGCCCATATCAAATGTGCCTAATAGCCCAAATATGGGCATGGAAGGGGAAATGCGGAGCGAGGCAAGTGTTAATGCATTGGGCCCAACTTGGGGCCAAACACAAAGGGAGCCCAATCACCATATATCGGATATGGGGAGTTTGGGCCTGGAAGGGGCCCTAAGGTATGGGCCAAACATTACTGCTCCAAATCCAAATCAGGGCCAAACTCTAAAGGAGACAAATCATCAGTACACAAGCGTAAGGAATATCGATCAAGAACGCAAGCAAGATGGGCCCATAGATGTTGTGCACCCTCAACCCGAGATCGAGAGTCAAGTCACTTTGAAACAGGCGAGGAAGATGCAAAACTCCAAGAAAAATAGGGGTAATACGAATCCGAATATATGGAGGGAGTTCGTTAGGGGCATGGCATCACCGTCTGAATTAGGCAACACGAAGGTGATCGAAAGCGGTAGAGAAAAACAAACCAATATCCAAATCGACGAAATGAAGGAAGCCGTAGCCACATGGAATTTGGGGAAAGATCTAGGACTTTTTGAGAATGAAAATAAAGGGAAAATTATTTCAAAGTTAACTGAAATGATTGAGGAAAATGGAGAACAACGAAAGAAGGCCTTGGAGAAAGATACAAGAGTTGATCAATGAAGCTGCTTTCATACAACATTCGAGGCCTAGGGAGTACTGTGAAGAGAAAGGAGATCCAATTGATGGTAAAGAAACACATAATAGATTTTTGTTGTATTCAAGAGACAAAATTGGAGATATGTGACGAAATCCTCTGCAAGACAGTTTGGGGGACAGGCAAAATAGAATGGGCGGCAAGGGAGGCAGAAGGTCGTTCAGGAGGTATCCTATCTATCTGGAACGCTGAGAAATTTAATTGTGTTAGTAAATGGCATATGAACGGTGCACTAGTGGTAAATGGATTATGGGGAAGAGATGGAATAGAGTGTTGTATAATTAATGTGTATGCATCATGTCTAACTTCTGAGAAAATTGATTTGTGGGAAAGAATCGAGCAAGTGATAGAGCAAAATTCGCATAAATGTATCTGTGTAGCCGGAGATTTTAACGCAATACGAAAGGCATCAGAACGGGAGGGCAGAAGTATAGTCGAGAACAGAAAGGATATATCGGCCTTCGACAATTTCATAAGAGCGTCCCAGCTCATAGACCTACCCCTCCACGGTAGGAAGTATACATGGTACAAAGCAGACGGAAAATGTAAGAGCAGACTAGATAGAATTATGGTAAACGCAGAATGGGTGGCAAATTGGCCGAGCGCGAATCAAAGAGGTCTGAGGAGAGCGATATCAGATCACTGCCCGATTACCTTGGAAGTGAAAGCAAAGGATTGGGGACCCAAGCCATTCAGAAGTGTAAATGCTTGGTCAAAACATCCGGACTTCAGAAAGTTTGTGGAAGACAAATGGAAGGGGTACGATGTGTATGGACGGGGTTGCTACGTAATGAAGGAGAAACTTAAGAGGCTGAAGAACGATCTAAAGGAGTGGAATAGAGATGTCTTCGGATCGATGGATAAAGAGATAGAGAGGCACAAAGAAGAGATTGCAAAATGGGATATTATTGATGAGACTTTTGGCCTTGAAGAACATGAAGCAATTCAGCGCAATAAATCAATGGCTCTACTCTTCAAGGACCTCAAACAAAAAGGCACCCTTCTACAACAGAAAGCCAGGAACAGATGGCTCATAGAGGGAGATACCAACTCCAAATTGTTTCACGGCTGCATAAATAAAAGGAGAAAGCAGAATGAGATTAGTGGGATTGAAATCCAAGGAGTATGGGAAGAGGAGGTTCAAGCAGTAAAAAAAGGGGTATTTGAATTTTATAGTAAACAGTTCAAGAAGGAGGATAGGGAGAAGCCAACATTCAGTAGAGATTTCTTTGTCAGAAAAATCTCAAATGCAGAAAATGAGATGTTAATAGCGCCATTTTCAGAAGAAGAGGTCAGAAACGCAGTGAAGTCATGTGAGAGTAACAAGAGCCCGGGGCCAGACGGATTCAACTTCCATTTTTTGAAGGAATTCTGGGATGTGTACAAAGAAGACTTTATGAGAACAGTGCAAGAATTTCATTCGAATGGAAAATTTGTGAGAGGATTCAATCCTTCTTTTATTGTCTTGATCCCCAAGAAGGAGGAGGCTAGGGGGTTAAATGATTTCCGCCCAATCTCTTTAATTAATGGCATATATAAGATTGTCTCGAAGATATTGGCGAGCAGACTGAGTAAGGTATTGGAGACGATAATCTCTACGAACCAAAGTGCATTCATAAGAGGCCGACAAATTTTGGACAGCGTCGTGATTCTCAATGAAGCTATTGAGGAAGCAAAAAGAAGTAAGAAGGAGAGAGTGTTCGTTAAAATTGACTTTGCCAAGGCATATGACACGATAGCCTGGGAATATGTGGAAAAAATGATGGAAGGATTCGCCTTTCACCCGAAATGGCGCAAATGGGTAATGGAGTGCATATCGACGGCATCCGCCTCGGTCCTTGTAAATGGCAGCCCGACGGAGGAATTCCAACTAGAACGGGGTTTGAGACAGGGAGACCCATTATCTCCCTTTCTTTTCCTTATAGCTGCTGAAGGATTAAGCTTACTAATGCAGAGGGCGACGGAAAGACAACATTTTCAGCCGGCATCAATTGGAAGAAATAATATCCAGGTCTCTCACCTCCAGTTTGCCGACGACACGATAATTATGGGAGAAGCATCAATGGAGAATACACATACGATGAGCAGAATAATACGACTGATGGAGCTCATATCGGGGCTGAAGGTGAACTACTCCAAAAGTAGCATTTTTGGGATTAATGTGGAGGAAAGCCGAATCCATGAAATGGCAGCTGAAATGGGATGCAGTGTGGGACGATTCCCGTTTAACTACCTGGGCATTAAGGTAGGCGCACAAGTAAGGAAGGCAGCAGAGTGGAGGGAAGTAATACAGAAAGTGTCAGGCAGGTTGAAGAAGTGGGAAACTAAAGAAATTTCCATGGGAGGCGGAATCACGCTTCTTAACTCTGTTCTAACAGCTCTTCCTCTATACTACTTGTCCCTCTTCAGAATTCCAAAAAAAGCATTGAGTGAAATAACTAAATTGCAACGTAATTTTTTGTGGGGTGGGAGTGAGAACGTTAGGAAAATTCCGTGGATTAGCTGGAAGGTAGTGTGTCAACCGAAAAGTATGGGGGGTCTAGGGGTGAGAAATCTTGAGATCTTTAATCATGTGCTACTTGGAAAATGGATGTGGCGATTTCAAAATGAGAAGGATAGCCTATGGGTTAGAGTGATAGAGTCTAGGCTAGGAAGGAACGGACACGAGGGAACTGGCACGAGAGGAAGGGTAATACAATCGGGGTGGTGGAAGGATATAACTAAGGTGACCGTTGAAATGGAGGGAGGCTGGTATGCGAACAGTGTGGAGAAAATCATCGGAAACGGGGAGAATACCCTATTTTGGGAGGACACATGGGCTGGGGACGGATGCTTGAAAGAGAGCTTTGGCAGATTGTACAACATTAGCACATATAAGAATAGGAAGATATGTGAGATGGGTGAATGGGTAGAAGGGCAATGGGAGTGGGTGTGGAACTGGAGAAGAGAGTTGTTCGAGAGAGAAATTGATATGTTTAACTCTTTGGTTGCTTTGATCAGCAGGTACAAACCATCAATGGGAGAAGTAGATTCATGGAGATGGAAACATTCAGCATCAGGTTGGTATGTTACGAAGGAAGCATATGAATTCGTATCAAGCCAACGCCTGTTGGTTTATAGATTACCAACAATGGCTTACAAAGAATTTAGACGGAAAAAATAAAGACAGTAAATGAAATTACAAATTCTTCGAGTTCTTCAACTTTCCAAAAGAGGCAGCTTCCTTGTTTGAGCAGCTTCTTAGAATAGCAGGTCCAGAAAGGGAAGAAAACAGCACTGTAGATAAACAGAAAGTTAGGGAAAAGAGCCGAGTCAAGGTGATACCTTTTCCCGTAAAACAAACACGTCCTGGCTAGTGTTCACGGATTGACGAGTTGCTTCGAAAGGTAAAACGGCTTCCTCTTTGCACGAGCAACACCGCAGCTTACAAAGCTCCAGCGAACAGATTACACGTTAGAACCGGATCGCACTCTAAAATGCTATGCAATGCTGAAAGTAGTATGCAATATTTCTGGAAAAACTCAGGTGAATTTTGTTGTATGCAAAAGTAAGTTTTTCCCAAAACCATGCACTCCTATTTATAGTCAGTGTCACCCAGGTGTGGAACAGACGGGTATTTAAGGCAGTAACGGCTGGTCACCCATTAATACGGCAGTTTCTGGCAGTTTCAGGAATGGTAACTCCCATTCTTAATACTCCAGCACTTAATAAGGCAGTTTCCGGAATGGTAACCTCCCATTCTTAATATCCAGCACATTAATATGGCAGTTTCGGAATGGTAACTTCCATTCTTAAACTTCCACGCAATTAAGACAATCACATTTCAAATTCAAATTCAAATTCCAGAAGTCAACTTCCGCTTGACTTCCATAGACTTTGGCTGCCTAAATCCGTGTGGGTCGAGGCCCACATTTTTAGAACCTCAAAAAGATAGAGGGGCCCCAAGCCCAAAGTCCACCCAAAGTCCAATTGCCAATTGCCAAGATCCAAGGCCAAGGCCAAGGCCAAGGCCCAGGCCCACGGACCACGGACCCGGACCCGGCGCGGGACGGGCGGGCGGGCGGCGCGCGCGCGCGTTTGGCTAATTGAATGATTCAATAGTCACTACAATTTGAACATTCTTAACTAACTCCTATTAATAAGGAGGTAGTTAATTCTCACATTTATCAATGTGGGATAGTTATTAAAACTACTCCCAACGCATCACTTTGTCTTAAACTTCGTACATTAATTTCTCACTCACCGAAATTCGGTTTTGAAATTTTAAATATACTACGATCATCTACTCGGAGAGTAGAACGATCCTACAATATTTATTTCTTCGGAAATTAAATATTCATACCCTCAAATAATTGATTAATTAAAATCAATTAAATATTAAGAAATTGAATAAAAACCCAATTTCTCCAACAATCCCCCACATGAGTGGAAATTACTACCCATAATCATGCAGACTCGCAATCCAGTTCAATTGAGACACTGTTGCATCCGGAAAGGTGGCTTGTGACCTTGAACCTTCCGTAGTCAAACACTATCGAGTACACTGGCGGCTTAGTGGACGCGATGCCTTGAACTACTCCTCCTTAGTGTGTACTGAGACAACGGTGCTGACACAACAACATCTCAAACGTGTTTCGTTCTCACGTTTTTGTCCATTTCGGCCATGGACACCCTTTGAGTTCATAAGTGCATTTCGTGAAGCGGCCCCACTTCTCACTTATATAGGTGGACTCCCATATTGAGTATCCCGCAATACTCTACCTCCCGGAGGTCTTTGGGAACCATTAAAAGTCATAGACTTAGCCTTACCACAAATCTTACGGGACAACACTTGGTGTTGTGCTTTTCTAAGGAATGGTTTGAATATCCAAGTGTTCCAACTCAACATTCACAGCTTAGTTTTCCCATTGAACCAAGTTCTTGGGATCTCCAGTCAACATGGTTGGGTTACCACTGTTTCAGCTGTTATTTTGTGGGTTTTAGACCCATTCCTTCTAGCAACTTATTCATCTGATCTCGGTTTATTCCTTTCGTAAGCGGATCCGCTTTATTGTCTTTTGACCTTACATAGTCAATTGACATCACACCACTCGAGATCAGATGTCTAACAGAGTTATGTCGACGACGTATGTGTCTCGACTTTCCGTTATACATGTCGTTCAAAGCCCTGCCAATTGTGGCTTGACAGTCACAGTGTACCATCACAGTAGGCACGGGTTTGTTCCAACATGGAATGTCCTCGAGGAAATTTCGAAGCCACTCGGCTTCTTCACCAGCTTTATCCAAAGCTATGAATTCTGATTCCATCGTGGACCGGGCAATACACGTCTGTTTCGTTGATCTCCACGATACAGCAGCACCTCCAATAGTGAACACATATCCACTAGTGGAAAATGACTCATTCGTGTCAGAGATCCAATTGGCGTCACTGTACCCTTCAAGTACCGCCGGAAACCTTGTGTAGTGAAGCCCGTAGTCAATAGTGTACTTTAAGTACCTAAGGACCCTTCTAAGAGCCTTCCAGTGCTCTTTATTTGGATTGCTAGTGAATCTACTCAATTTGTTCACTGCACAGGCAAGATCCGGGCGTGTACAGTTTGTAATATACATCACACTTCCAATGATTCTTGCATATTCAAGTTGTGCAACCGGATCGCCTCGATTCTTGCTCAAGTGTACATTGAGCTCCATGGGCGTCTTGGCAGGTGGATCATTAAAGGCATTGAATTTCTTTAACACACTCTCAACATAGTGAGATTGTGTCAAGTAGATTTCATTAGACTTTCTCTCGATCTTGATTCCTAGAATCACATCAGCCAATCCCATGTCTTTCATGTCAAAACTACGTTTTAACATAGCCTTTGTTTCCATAATCATGGCATTGCTGCTGCCCATGATCAACATGTCGTCCACATAAAGACACATGATAACAAATCCTTTTGGTGTATTTTTCACATACACACATTTGTCACATTCGTTTATCTTGAAACCATTGGACAACATAGTTTCATCAAACTTCAGATGCCACTGTTTTGGAGCTTGTTTGAGTCCATACAGTGAACGAACGAGTCTACACACCTTTCTCTCGTTGCCAGGTGCTATAAACCCTTCAGGTTGATCCATGTATATTTCTTCAGCTAATTCCCCATTCAAGAACGCAGTCTTGACATCCATTTGGTGAATCTCGAGATTGTGCAAAGCAGCAATCGCAATTAGCACACGAATGGATGTAATTCTCGTTACTGGGGAGTAAGTATCAAAGAAATCATACCCTTCTTTTTGTCTAAAGCCCTTAGCTACCAAACGAGCTTTATACTTGTCAATTGATCCATCTGCTTTATATTTTCTTCTAAGGATCCACTTGCATCCTAAGGTCTTACAACCTCTAGGGAGATCAACCAACTCCCACGTATTGTTCTGCAGAATAGAATCAATTTCGCTATTGATAGCTTCTTGCCAGAATGATGCATCTGGTCTTGACAGAGCTTCCTTGATAGACTTAGGTTCATCTTCAATCACAAAAGTGATGAAGTCAGGACCGTAAGTTTTGGCAATTTTTGCTCTTTTGCTGCGTCTAGGTTCTTCATGCTCTTGAGCTGAAGAACTAACAGCCTCTGCTTCTACGTGAGCCCTCTTATTTTCAGGTCTCACCTCATCTTTATCTTTATTAGGAAAGATATTTTCAAAGAATATTGCATTCCTTGATTCTATCATAGTGCCTTCTGACATGTCAGGTATTTCTGATTTGTGAATCAGAAACCTATAGGCACTACTGTTGAGTGCATATCCTACAAAGATACAATCGACCGTTTTAGGGCCAATTCTAACTTGTTTAGGAGCAGGCACTTCAACCTTTGCAAGACACCCCCACACTTTGAGGTACTTGTAGGATGGTTTCCGCTTTTTCCACATTTCATAAGGTGTCAGATCCTTTGTTTTGTGTGGAATTTTGTTCAAAATGTGGTTAGCCGATAGTATAGCTTCCCCCCACAGATTCTGCGGTAAACCCGAGCTGATTAACATTGCGTTCATCATCTCCTTTAGTGTTCGGTTCTTTCTGTTGGGATATAAATCCTAGACAAGTCCTAAATGATGATTGAGAGATGAAGTTTTGATAAGCCAAAAGTAGTCTGAATATTTTCTAAGTGTTGACTAATCTAGTCTAGTTGAGTTAAGTCATCTTGTACCAGACCAGTAGAGTTCACATGGAAGATAAGTACAGTTTATAAGTACTTCATATGTGTTTACATTAATTGTTTAGTTTGTTACTGAGCTATTTGAAATGTATAGAGCTCATGTTTTATTGTAATAGATTAGTTTGAGTGTATAGATAATAAGTTGACTAAGCTTGTATTATGAAAGCTTAAAGTAATGTAATAGTCTTGTTAGGTTTAGTATAGTCTATTGTTTGTACAAAGAAGACCAGTCAAGAAGACTTGAAGTCTACTACTTGAGAAGACTGATGGACTACAAGATGAAGACAAGTACATACAAGTCTACACAAGACAAGTCAACGTGAAGTTAGTTAGTTCGAAGCGCGTGTAAAGATAAGGATAGAAGTTAGTTATGGAATAACTAATTCGTAACAGAAACGCGTGTATGGATAAGAAGATTCAGTTGAAGGTAGTTATCAAGAAAAGTTGGTTACAACTAACTAAGTTCTTGATGTTTGAAGTCTATAAATACTTCATGATGATGATCATTTGGAGACTACTGAAACTCGATATACTGAAGCGTATTAAAGCTATATACTGAAGATTACTCTCAGAGATTGAAGATTCAGAAAGAAGCCAGAAAGACAAGTGAAGAATTCAAAAGGCTACTACTGAATAAGTGTTTAGTTTTTGTTTGTTGTTTTATCAAGGTGCTAGATACTTGTAAAATTTCTAGTTAGATCATAGACATATCTGGAGGTATAGTCTTTGAAGATCTAAGTCTTCTTCTTGAGACTTTAAAAGACAGGAATATACACTTGTACTCGATTGGAAGAGTTTAGTGGAAACATCACAACTAGGTTGTGAGAGTGGATGTAGACAAGTTGTCGAACCACTATAAATTGTTTGTGTTGTTTACTTTACTGTTTGGTTTATTGTTTTAATTGCTTAACTGTTTTAACTACATAACTAAACTAGACAAGTTGAGTATTCATAAGAACAGAGTTCTCGAATTAAGAAGTTGAGTATAAACTTGAATTGGGCTCATTGTTAATTTCGTATTCCGCATATTGTATTCTGATATTTCGATAGAATTTTGAAAAGTCTATTCACCCCCCTCTAGACATTTTCACTAGCTTACTCGTTATTAACTCAACTTTGGGGACCTACACTTTCTCTCCGCAACACCATTAGACAGAGGTGAGTAAGGAGCAGTAGTTTGATGTATGATGCCAGACTCAGCACATAACTGTTCAAAAGGTGTTACGTATTCCCCACCTCTATCACTTCGAATCACCTTAATTCGAGTGCTAAGTTGATTTTCTACTTCATTCTTGTAAAGTTTAAAAGCTTCAATAGCTTCATCTTTACTTCGCAAGAGATAAACGTAGCAAAATCTTGTGCAATCATCAATAAAAGTAATGAAATACTTTTTGCCACCTCTAGTTTGCACAAACTTTAAATCACACACATCAGTATGGATTAAGTCTAGAGGAGCAGTGTCCCTTTCCACAGAAGTAAATGGCAACTTTGTCATTTTAGCTTCAACACATATCTCACACTTTTTAGGTGTTTCAATATTGTTCATTTTAAGTAAATCAAGATTTACTAAACGCTTTATAGATTTTAGATTTACATGTCCTAATCTTAAATGCCATAAAGAGGAACACTCCACGATGTAAGAGGAAGTAGAAACGTTTTCATTGATAACTTTCTTGCCTTTACGGCTTACAACCATTACACTCATTTTGAACAGACCATTCTCGAGATAACCTCGACCAAGGAACTGTCCAAACTTGCTAAGTACAACTTTATCAGACTAAAAAACTAGTTTAAACTGATGACTAACTAGAAGAGAGCCGGAGATCAGATTCTTGCGGATGTCCGGGACATGCAGCACATCCTTCAGCTTGAGCTCTTTGCCAGAAGTGAGCTTGAGCACAACAGTTCCAACACCAGCCACATCAGACGAGGCATGGTTTCCCATATGGAGCTTTCTCCCATCAGCAGGAGCATAAGTCGAGAAGACACCCTTCTCGGAACAAACATGGCAAGTAGCACCGGTATCCACGAACCATTCCTTTGGATTGTCAACCATGTTGGTCTCAAACACAACAGCAGACATATCCATTTCAGTGAGATTATGTTGTGCCACATTAGCACTTGATTGTCCTCTCTTACCTTTGTTTTTATCAACTTTCTTAGAGACGCGACAATCAGTTGCTTTGTGGCCCGGTTTTTCACACTTATAGCAATTACCATTAAATTTGGGTTTTGCAGGAACAGGTGCTTTACCTTTGTCATTAGGCCTTTTACGTTTTTTAGACGATTCACCACGTTCCATTAAATTTGCCTTTGCCTCATCCGAGACTTGATTTGATTTACCGTCCATCCTTTTATTATCTTCTTCAATTCGAAGTTTGACGATCAAATCTTCTAGGCTCATTTCCTTTCGCTTGTGTTTGAGATAACTTTTAAAATCCTTCCAAGAAGGTGGTAGTTTCTCAATCACTGCGGCTACTTGGAAAGCGTCCGGAAGGACCATACCCTCCGCGAGGATATCATGTAGGACTAACTGAAATTTTTGAACTTGTTCAACGACAGATTTACCATCTACCATTTTGAAGTCCAAAAATCTCGCCACCACGAACTTCTTAGTTCCGGCATCCTCGGTTTTGTACTTTCGTTCCAAAGACTCCCACAGTTCTTTGGCAGTACGAACCGGTTGGTACACGTTATACAACGCGTCAACTAGTCCTCCAAGGACGTAGTTCCGACACAAGAAATCGCCATGAGACCATTGGTCAAATGCGACCCTCCTAGCATTATCCGTTTCACTTTCAGCGACAACGGGCGGATCCTCCCGGAGGAACCTTGCCAGGTGAAGTGTCGTGAGGTAAAACAACATCTTTTGTTGCCACCTCTTAAAATCAGTACCCGAGAACTTCTCGGGTTTTTCCCCATGCACCATGAAATTGCGAGTTTCAGAGGGTGGAAAAAATATGGGGGGTAAAAACGTGTTATTGGGGACAACGTTTGGAGTTGGGTTCGAGGTGTTCTCAACAAGGGTGTTGTCGATAGGGGTGTTATCGGAGCCATTTCCGTCAGATGCCATTGTGGTACCTTTTTTTTTTTTTTTTTTTCTTGTTTGTTTTACGATTGTTGGTTTATAAATTACCAACAATGGCTTACAAAGAATTTAGACGGAAAAAATAAAGACAGTAAATGAAATTACAAATTCTTCGAGTTCTTCAACTTTCCAAAAGAGGCAGCTTCCTTGTTTGAGCAGCTTCTTAGAATAGCAGGTCCAGAAAGGGAAGAAAACAGCACTGTAGATAAACAGAAAGTTAGGGAAAAGAGCCGAGTCAAGGTGATACCTTTTCCCGTAAAACAAACACGTCCCGGCTAGTGTTCACGGATTGACGAGTTGCTTCGAAAGGTAAAACGGCTTCCTCTTTGCACGAGCAACACCGCAGCGTACAAAACTCCAGCGAACAGATTACACGTTAGAACCGGATCGCACTCTAAAATGCTATGCAATGCTGAAAGTAGTATGCAATATTTCTGGAAAAACTCAGGTGAATTTTGTTGTATGCAAAAGTAAGTTTTTCCCAAAACCATGCACTCCTATTTATAGGCAGTGTCACCCAGGTGTGGAACAGACGGGTATTTAAGGCAGTAACGGCTGGTCACCCATTAATACGGCAGTTTCTGGCAGTTTCAGGAATGGTAACCTCCCATTCTTAATATCCAGCACATTAATATGGCAGTTTCAGAATGGTAACTTCCATTCTTAAACTTCCACGCAATTAAGACAATCACATTTCAAATTCAAATTCCAGAAGTCAACTTCCGCTTGACTTCCATAGACTTGGGCTGCCTAAATCCGTGTGGGTCGAGGCCCACATTTTTAGAACCTCAAAAAGATAGAGGGGCCCCAAGCCCAAAGTCCACCCAAAGTCCAATTGCCAATTGCCAAGATCCAAGGCCAAGGCCCAGGCCCACGGACCCGGCGCGGGACGGGCGGGCGGGCGGCGCGCGCGCGCGCGTGTGGCTAATTGAATGGTTCAATAATCACTACAATTTGAACATTCTTAACTAACTCCTATTAATAAGGAGGTAGTTAATTCTCACATTTATCAATGTGGGATAGTTATTAAAACTACTCCCAACGCATCACTTTGTCTTAAACTTCGTACATTAATTTCTCACTCACCGAAATTCGGTTTTGAAATTTTAAATATACTACGATCATCTACTCGGAGAGTAGAACGATCCTACAATATTTATTTCTTCGGAAATTAAATATTCATACCCTCAAATAATTGATTAATTAAAATCAATTAAATATTAAGAAATTGAATAAAAACCCAATTTCTCCAACAACGCCAACACGAGCCGAGGAACGAAGTGAGGGAGGAGGACTTCAGCCTAATCTGGAGCAAGGTGGCCCCCCCTAAGGTTAATGCGCACGCGTGGAGGGTCCTGTGGGATAGACTACCGACTAAAGAAAATTTATTCAAGAGAAAATGCCTTCCACAAAATGCAAGCTTGAGCTGTGTATTCTGTGGGACGGAAACAGAAACTTTGAGTCATTGTTTATTCACTTGCCACTTCTCAGCAAAAAACTGGATGGGGTGCTATTATTGGCTGGGGATACAAATGGTACTACACTCAAATCAGAATATAAATTTGAGAAGTCATTGCTGCATATTGAAAGGAAGAAAAGGGAAAAATGCAGCGGCATGTATATGGAATGGAGTTACTTGGATGATTTGGAAGGAAAGAAACAAAAGGATATTCGAGAAGAAGGAGTCGTCCGTTGATCAGATTGTGGCCGAGATAAAATCGAGACTATGGTGTTAGTTCTACGCGAAAGGAGAAGAGTGTTATAAGCACACATTTGAAGAATGGCAATCTAATCCGAAAATGATTTTGAGATGTTAGAAATGAGGACCCCTGTTTCTTACCTACTGTGATGGCAAGACTTACTCTATGCCTTTCTGTCAAACTTTTGTGTACATATTTTACTAATTAATATATACTTATTTGTCCGACCAAAAAAAAAAAAGTTACCACCAGGCACCAAGATTAGTTGTGACACCCTCCCATATGCATGTGCAATTGTGCATGCAGCTGGTTTGTCCGCACTTCATTATCCAACTAATCTTTGATTAATTTGGAATTTAGACTGATGAAGATATAGTTGATTTGTAATCACGGACTAATCCTGCTGAAAGTCTAATTAGTGAGACCATTGTTATTGTGACTTTTGTTGACACTTTCGTGTATTTATTTATCAATTAGTTGAAAGAAAAATGAGTTGTAGACTTGATAAATAAATAAATATAATTAATTTAGACCAATTTTTTTTAAAAACTCTCGTAAATGGACGATGAGATTGATTCCATGAATTAGTCGATTTAAGGGTCGAATGACGATTGAGATTTAAAAAAAAAAAAAAATCCATTCTACAACCAATGATCTAATGCTGAGAACGAATGTGTGTTATGGCCGAAGCTAGCCCATTCAACCTTTAAAAAAAATATCCTAACCCACCCAAGTATTGAACCTCAAATATCTTCTTTGGTTTGAGATTGAATTTTACCACTAACTCACATCAATTTTTATTCATTTGTTTGTAAAATTAATAAAAAAAAATACTACTAATATTTAACCTTTAAACTAATTAAAATTTCGACTTTTTTTACTGCATATATTTTAGACTTCTAGTCCTCTCTACTTTCTTATCCTGGTTTCATAGTTATCTAACATAACATTTTTCACTTACACATAAGAATTTAACACAGTCTTGCAAAATCATATATTGACAATCACATCAAGCTTAACATGCAGTTAGATCTTTTGGTGATAATTAATTTGATATTGTATTTTTATATTTTAAAGTAACTTTTGATAAATTTAATTTCATTTTTTGTTCGTGTCAAAACTTAACTTACGCACTTCTATAAATGAAAATATTTATTTCTTCAATATACTATTACACCCTTCACTATTTATTAATTTTGACGTAGAACTTAATTTCTCATTTTCTCATACCCAAATCAGCCAAAAAAAAAAAAAAAAACTTTTTAAAATTATTATCTCCAAACATCTAAAAATTGTATTGTATATTATTACTTTAATTTATTACTCACAACACTAATAAACAACTCTCACGTAAAAGTAGAAACTTACTTAACCATTACTTTATTACTCAAAAAAAAAAAACAATTTTAACATTAAACCCATGCTTATATCCAAGCAGAAATTAAGTAGAGGATGTAGGGAATATTAAACCGTAAGAATTCATTTGTTTCGCACGATGAAGTTAATAGAGACTAAACTTTTAAAATTAGTTTAATTCGTATGAGTTCGGACTATATTTTCTATTTTATCTGATTAATTAGTCCTCGCTTATTAGTTTGATTTCAACTACTAACTAAATTATAGATTGACTATATCTTGACTTTTGCATATAAGAGTTTATCTTAACAAAAAAAATGCTCCTCCGTTATTTAAGACTTTTTTTTTATATGGTATAGTATGACGATCATGCGACATATATATATAATTATATACTATAATTATGGTCTGACATATTGTTTTCGATCATAATGTTTATTTTCGACAATTTCTTGTCGAAAATTCTAATTTTTTTTTAAAGTGTGAAATTTCATAACAAGAAGAAATTGGATAGAGTGCATATTGGAAGAATTTAGAAATATAGAAATGATCAAAATGATTATCATCCCTCCTCTTATATCGAGGGAAGTTTACAATATAAAAGTTACAACTACTAAAATAAAGTTATAACTAAGACAACTACTCTAACTAATACTATCATTTGTTGTATTTGTTGTTATTCTTCACACCCTCCCACAAGATGAAAATGGATGGTAAACAATTCTATCTTGAACTTGTTCTTCAAAAAAAACTTCAAATCATTACAAGTAGCACGATGTGGGTACAATGATATCAAAAATGAAGAGGTAGCCTTCGAGAATAGAATCCAACACCAAATTGAACATTTGAACGTTGATATAGAGAATAGACAAATGTGTTGGGCTCGCCCAATAATAGTTGGGCCCAAGAAATAAAGAATCAAAGAAGCCCACAAAACATTTACTTAATACTCCCTCCGTCCAATTTTATTATGCCCACTTCTCCGGGCACGGGTTTTAATGAATATTGATTAGTTTATTCATAAAGTAGATGAGTTGAGGGTATGATGGGATATTGTGGGGTCCATTTGTAAATAAATAATTGTTTATGAATAAAGTGAATGGCAAAGTGGGTAAATAAGTGATGGTAGGAGGGTGAAGATAAAGTAGTATGAATAGTATTGTTTCTAAAAAGGGTATGGGTATAATGAAATTGGACAACCAAAAAAGAAAAGTGAGAATAATGAAATTGGACGGAGGGAATAATTGTTTTGGCCCAAATTGAATTGTTTTTGGTTAAGGAGGACAGCAGCCAGCCGTGCCTTTTTTATTCCAGTGGCCAAGAAAAGAAAAACAGAGAGAAAGGGAGAGAAAGAAAAAGAGAAGAGGGAGAAGAAGGGTTTGTCTCGTGGGAAATCGTTTCTTCACCGTTTTATCTCAAATTTCGAGGGAGAGTTTGTGGTGATGTGCTCTTCATTTTGGTTGGAGTAGATTTTATGAATCGTCTCCAAGAGGTAATCGAACCCAGGTCGTTTTTGCCCGGTCTGCTCTTATACCATGAAAGAATTCCGTCTCATCTAAAAGTCCGAACTTGTAGAGAGGGTGGAAATTAATTCTTGTATATTAATTCCTAACATCTTTTGTGCATTTCGCTGCGCCGAGCAATTGACTCTGATTTTGGCACCTTCCACAACAAAATGATGCAACCCATGCATTTAATCAATTGTGAGATTTCCACCAATGTTCCAAAAAATATATATATATATAAAGATAGAATCGTAATAGACACGAAAGATAGAATTTTGATAGACACGAAGAGAAAATACTAGATTGAGTATAGAACTCTAGAGAATTATATTTCAAATCAACATGGAATCGAATATAAAACTCACGAGCATATAGTTCGCAAAGAAATGAGTATAAAACTCAAGAAACTCAAAGAAGAATTTGAATCAAGATAAAATCGAATCCAAAACTCACGATCATAAAACCTGTAAAGAAGAAATCTCAAAAATAGAAAAAATAGGATAGAAATTCAAATCCATCAAGGATTTGACAGAAATGATTATAAAACTCAAGAAGTTTAAGAAATGAGTATAGAACTCAAAAGACACAAGAAATTCATCCAAACCGAATTGCGAAAGCGTACCTAAATCTACAAACGTGTTTAATCGATTATAAATTAATCGATACATAGCTTTGATACCATTTGAAATTTCATAACAAGAATAAATTGGATAGAGTGCATATTGAGAGAATTTAAAAATATAGAAATGATATTGAATGAATTGAAAAAGAATTACATTGGAATTACATGATTAAAATGACAACTACTAAAATAGAAGTTATAACTAAAACAACTACTCTAACTAATACGGAGTACTATCGTTTGTTGTTATTCTTCACAAAAAAATTCGATAAAATGTTGTTAATAAGGGTGTTTTTCGTCAACAAATTATACGATAATATACTTTATGGTCGAAAAATCAGTGTCGTTTATAAAAAAAAATGTGATTTAAAAAAAAATATTTCTAAGTATATTTTTTAAAAAATTGTTTTGGCGATGACTGGCGGTGACAGTGGAGGTGGGCGATTGTTCCCCTGCAATTAGTGTTAGGGTAAAAGTGTGTGAATTTTAAGGGGAATGTATCTATCCTGATTTATTTTATTAAATGGATAAATTGAGTATTTTACATTAATATTAAATTAGTAAATGGGTAGTGGGAGTATATTTAACAAAGTTGGAGAGGTATATACCCACGCCAAAAATAGTACCCAAGCCCATCACTTGCTAAGGTAAAAGCCCATGCTCAGGCCCATAACTTGGATTTGCCATTGGGCTGCAGTAGCCAGGCCCAGTAATGTCTTACCAATCAATTTTTTCAATGTATATCCTCTCCAAATATCAAAATTAATCCAAATGAACACATTTTCACTAATAGATGACCTTTTGGTGTTAAAAAATTCCACTTTATTTTTCCCTCTTTTACAAACTTAGTAAATATAGTATTTTATGTTTTGAATAGTGTCATCCTTGTAAAATCATCTCACAAAATTTATTAAATAATTACAAAAATAAATAAATTTAAAATAAAAATTTATGTGAGAAAGTTTCGCGAAGAACGTTCACAAAATTAACACTATATCACTTCTAAAGTGCTAAAGCATTATGTCTAAATTATGCATAGGTGAGACAGACTCACATACACAATACTTTCACTTAATTTAAAACTCCCGCAAACTCCCGCAAACTCCCGCACAAACATACTGTTATCAGAAACGTCTAGTAAGAAAATATTGCAATATCGAATATAATAAAAACTACAAGTCGAGTCGAATCAAGGGTAAACCCTTTACCCGCAAAAAAGATCATGCCCTAAATAGTTCTCTCTTTTACAGTAGCACAACTGTAAAAAAGACAGCGAACATACGTAAGCTTTTAATGAACTGAACACGAGGGTTCGAATATATGCTATGCTGAGAGAGGAACCGAATTCTATGAAGTGTATTGGGCTTGACCCATAACCAATATTCTAATGGGTCGGCCCAGTGCAGTTGGACTTTTAGAGTTTTTGGTTCTGTAAAAAGATAGGTAGTGGGCCACAAAGACCACCAAAGACAAATTGCCAAATTCAAAGCCCGAGCCGGACAGGCAGCGCGCGTGCATGGCCTATTGGGGAGTGTACCCTTAGTCCATAATTGAACTACCTTCGATCTTCAATGTTACGGATTAATAAAGTCTTCAAAAGTTTTGTGGCCTTTCTATGTGGACATGTGACCCTTCACATTCCCACTCTCAAACTCACAATACCCTTTCACATTTTCAATCTCAAACTCACAATAAAAGTTGAAACCCTTCATCTTAATTAATTAATTTCTCACTCACCTAAATTCGATTTTAAGATATTAAATATACCACGTTTATCTACTCCGTAAGTAGATCGACTATGTCACGTTTAATTATTTAATAATTAACATTTAGTCAATTTAATTAACTTAAATAAGAGTATCAAAACCATTTAATTTCCAATTAATTCCAACACACACAATCTTACGATTGGCAAGACTAGACAATGACAAATTTGATCAAATCATGAAATTTGTGGGGGACAAGAATGATAAGTGATAATCAAGTGATAATGATGAGAACTACACTTTCCTTTGCACACCATGAAATTATGTTGAATTATACTTACTGATCCGATCTTGACTGGATTTTAAAAATGGGTTATCTTTACGTAGTGCATAATTATTATGTATATGTGTTAAATATCTATTATAGATACAATAAATTAATGTGAATCTAAGTAAATATATGTAACGTTAATTATATTAATCAAATATAGTCTGGATAAAAATGTAATTGCATACCATCAATGTTTTTAAGAGGATTGATATTGAACCGAACATTTAGCTAGTTTATTAGGTGCTTGATATTGGAGGTAGCTAGGATTACTCTTCTAACCTAGTTTCTTTCAATTCGATTCTACCGTTTTATTACGTACCTTTCGTTTTTAATTTTTTTTTGCGTCATTATTATCATTACCATTTTTTAGGTCTTGATACGTTAGAAATTTCTATAGTAGCATCGTATTTTCGTTAGAGAGTAAAAATTTAGTTAGATTTTAAGAGGATCCTTGAATGAGTTGGATTTCAAATTTGTCCCATTTGTCTTCTTAGAAATGTATGTTGGTTAATGATATGGTAAGTAGGGGTGGAAATAGGCTGGGCTAGGCTAGGCTTTACATGAAAAAGTCTGGGCCTGGTTTATAAATATTGAGCCTGAGCCTGACCTGTTATCTGTGATAGGCTTTTTTTGCAGCCTAAGCCTGGCCTTTTAAGTAAATAGGTCAGGCCTACGAGCCTTTTAGAAGCCTATTAAATATGAATCGTAGTTCAATATTCAAAGTTGCAAATAAAATTTACTAACAAAATAAATGCATTACAACTATGAGTTTAAATACAAACATTATAATGATTTCAAAAGTACTAAAATAAATTTAACTTACTTTAATTTAATTTAATATAAATGTTAGTACTAAATTTTAAGAATAACTTATTATAAAATATATATAAATATAATATATAATGTTAAATATGCCGGCCTGGTAGACTTATAAGGCCTTATTTAAAGCCTAAGCCTACTTAACTAAATAGGCTTTTTAAAAAGCCTTAGCCCGGCTCATATTATAAATAGGCTAGGCCTAACAAGGCCCTTAATAGGCTAGGCCGTAGGCCCCTGTCGGGTAGCCCGGCCTACTTCCACCCCTAATGGTAAGGTTGAGGGAGTCATGGACGTGGTGTTTTTATTCTTTTTATTTCATTTGACTTTTTAAAAAAGAAAAAAAAAAACTAAGAAGTTGATTTTGTATGTTAAAAGATTAGTACTTAAAAATACGATTAAAATTGTATTTATATCAATAATTTTATGTATGAAACATCAAATATAAATACCATAAGTATATAAATGAAAATATGATTAAATTAAGAAAATTACATACAGCTTATTCGGGAATGGATTTAAAGCGGGTACGGGGTGCGAATTTTCCCTTGAACACGTATCCGACATTATTTTCGAATCCGATTGCATATGATATGATAGACGGCATAATTAAATATGTTATTTAGGCCTATTATTAAACACCTTACCTCATCTGATTATGATTCTTTGGAGGGAGGGGTTGTTTTTTTTGGGGGCAATTTTATGTCATTAATATATTTTTGTCGGTTAGAAATAATTAAGGAAAAAATAACTCTCTTGTGCTGAATTTGTGGGGAGTTGATTTTTCTAAATTCGCAGACATTTCTGAAATTTGGGTGCTGGCATTCTTGATTTTCCGGCAAAGATCGGAGGTGTGATTTCGATCACTTCCTTTATTTTACCGGAAAATTCCTTTAAACAGGCGTTGAATTTGACCGCAAAGAGAGAAATGAGGATTTGGGACTTTCTTCTTTCTCTCGAATTATAGAGGAATTTTGAAGGTAGGTTATCCAAATTTAATTTTGACCTTTAGGAGGTTGACAAAGTATTTCGTAATCTGCACATAATTTTGTGTCATTATCGAGGTAGAATTATATAATTCTTGTACATATTTGAATATCAAGTTGGAGCTGGGAAAATGTCAATGATGTTGAAGTTTCTATCTCTTATTCCATAATTTTAAGCCTAAATCAACAAGTTGTGCAAAGATAGGTTGAAAAATATGCAATATGTGATGATCATTATGTTATAGGTGTCTCAATGATCAGGGAACATAAAACTTATTTCTATATGTGTGTATTCTTGTTTAGACTTTTGGAAACAGAGGTCCCATGTCTGGAGTTGGATTAAGAGCCTTGTCTTCATTCAACTTCTGCATATCATGCTTGTGTGATTGCATATTATAATGACTATGGGGTTCTTGAGTATTGTGGGTAATTCTTTCGGATGCACTGCATCTGGGGAGCGTCTCGTCTCTGCTGCAAGAGATGGAGATCTTCAAGAAGCTAAGGCTTTGTTGGAGTACAATCCTCGTTTAGTGAGGTACTCTACGTTTGGTGTTCGCAATTCCCCGTTGCATTATTCTGCAGCTCAAGGTCATCCTGAGGTGTGCGCTTTATTTAATGTGGAAAGATTCAATCAAACTAACTGTAATCATATAGTAGAGATATCTTATACTATCAATTGTTGACTTTGATTATGCTCTTCTTTCCGTGTCTTTAGATTGTTTCGCTCTTGCTTGAGTCTGGGGTCGATATTAATCTCAGGAACTATCGTGGACAGGTGAATTTTTAGAAATGATTATGGTTAACAAATGAATCACTGAGGATCAGTGTTTTAATTATGGATAGTGAATACCTTTTTAGGAGTTTTGAAAGTTTTTTTTTTCTCTACTTTATACAGACTGCCTTGATGCAAGCTTGCCAATATGGTCACTGGGAGGTTGTTCTGATTCTGGTTCTTTTTAAAGCCAATGTAAGAAATTTACGTTGTCTCAAAGAAATCTCATACTTTCTTAATGAATTCAGTTTAGTTTTCGGGAAATTCTTAAGTTTCCAATTGTGTTTTGGATTAGGTTCAAAGATCAGATTATCTGAATGGAGGAACAGCACTCCATTTAGCTGCTTTAAATGGCCATTCTCGGTGCATCCGACTTCTCCTGGCTGATTACATTCCCAGTATCCCTGATTTTTATAGCATCTCAAGGAAAAGATTGAGAAATGATGAATCTGTTTCAGAGTTTGATAAAGGGTACTTTTTGTCAAAATTTATCTTTGTTGTAAGTGAGTGTTTGCTGTTCTCTGAGTAATCTGTTCTAATTTTTTTTATTATTGTTAGTGTACTCTATTCAATAATCAATAGACCTGCTGATGGTGGTGTTACTGCCCTTCATATGGCTGGACTGAATGGGCACGCTGAAACTGTTCACCTGCTTTTGGATCTAGGGGCCTCGGTATCTGATATAACAGTGGAAGATGGAGCTTCTATTGATTTAATAGGTGAGACTTTTTATTTCTCTATGCATTGACAGATTGTCCTCAGGGTTCTTGCTTTGCTCGAAACTTAATTATTTGTTCAAGTATGATTTATTATACTCGAAAAAGTAGTTCGTATTACATTGAATTGTTGTTTCTCACTAAAAATGCTTATGGTTATTGTTCTTTGTTTCTTTTCTTAATACTTTTTGTGCCTTACTGATCTATTTTTTGGATATGTATCAATTTCTTCTGCAGGTTCTGGTAGCACTCCACTCCATTATGCTGCATATGGTGGTAATGCACAGTGTTGCCAGGTTCGTATATCTAGTGACTGAATGAAATTCTGCTGTCTATATGCGCTAAAAGATTTTTTTCTGCTGTCTATATGCGCTAAAAGATTTTTTGTTTGGTTATTTTTTAGATTTTGATAGCCAGGGGGGCCAGTCTGACCGCACAAAATGCAAATGGGTATGCAAGTTTCCTATTTTCAGTTTTCTTCGTCTTTACATGAAATGTTAATGTATATACACTTAGTGAAATGGTGATCATAATTCATTCCATGATCTTCATTAGCAATATTTGATTAAATCACACTTTCTTTTAATTGGTTTCTGGTTTAATCTTTTGAGCTAAATCAAAATCTATTCTTGAACATGCATTCTTCTCTGCAATTTTTCCAGAATCTAATTTTCACTTGCATTCACAATTAGATGACCAGTGAAAATTCTTTTATTTCATATGAATCAAGGGGAGAATTATATCTTATGTGTTAGCTATGAGAAATAATTCCTGTGCAGATACTTTATATTGACATTCATTGGTCGTTGAACTTGAAGTTCCACTCTCTTTGCGACTTTATATGACCCTGTGTTTTCTTTTTCTTTTTCATGAACCAACTTCTGAATGTCATGTTCAGATTGACTGCATTGATGGTTGCTCGTTCATGGAATAGAAGCAGGCTTGAGGACATTCTTAGCCAACAATCAGCAGACAATAAAAGGCTTAGTCCTTCACCATATTTATGTCTTCCTCTTATGAGCATCGTCAACATTGCGAGGTGAGCAAGTCCTACATCTGGGATAAAGTTTTAGAATTTTTATCATGTGTGATAAATGGTAGATTATGATCCAGCTTGTGGAATATATAATTGAAACTGAGCCAATGAGTTTAATATCTATTTTATGTTCACTGTTCATCTGGAACGGATTATTTTATTGCTGTCTGCTGAAAACGTGAAGTTCCAAATAAATTGTGTGTGTTGTGTGTGCGACATTTGCAGAGAATGCGGATGGAGAAGTGACGAGTCAGCATGTGCATGTTTAGATCCATGTGTTGTATGCTTGGAGAGAAAGTGCACAGTTGCTGCAGAAGGTATTTACTCTTAACCAATCGGCCATTTAACACAAATTATTGATCGACACAATACAACTGATCATGCACAGGCCAGTTGTTATTACTTTGTCTGATGCGTCCATTCTATGAATATCAACGGTAAAAGAAGTCTAACCATATGACGGAAGCTTTAGTCCACGAATAAAGACATTTAAATTGGAATTATCTTTATAATAATATTTAACGAGTATGTGCATTGGATGACAACATTTAATCTCTTATATTTGAGGCTATAATTAAAACTAATTGAGGCAAACATACAACTATCCAAAGTTGTGTGAATTCTTATTGTCTTTTAAATCTTGCGTTTGAACTTTGTTTGATTATCAATAAAATCAAACTTGAACTAAATTTAATTGAGCAAAATTGAAGTTTAGCTTAAGTAGTTTGATTATCAAGTGTAAGAAATATTTGAAGCTAAATAATAATATATATATAGAGAGAGAGAGAGAGAACTGAAACAAGCTTTTAGCTTAGGATCTTGCACCTTAACATTCAAGTATTTTTTTTAGTCTTGGTAAGTTATCCCTATTTCGATTGTAGTCCTGTCGACTTTTTGACATTTGGTCTAGTAACTGCCTGTAAGTGGTGAAACAACATGTTGACCAATCAGACTTTTCCATGTTGACAAATTAGATTTTGATGCGTCAGAGTCAACTAAATGTTTCACCTCATATAGTTGGTTACCAGACCAAAATATCGAAAAAAATGTAAGTTGCAGGACTATTTTCAATTCATAAAATACAATGAGGCAAGAATCGAAATAAAGATAACTTATCATCGGAATAAAAAAAAACTAATTCTCCTTTTTTTTCTTTCTAACCAGTATCTATAATTGAGACATACAGTATTTGTGTAATGGCAGGTTGTTTCCACGAGTTCTGTACCTATTGTGCTTTGTATCTATGTTCCACATCTAGCCCATCCACTGCAACTCACGGACCACCCGGTTCGATTCCTTGTCCCCTATGTCGTCATGGGATCGTCTCTTTCATCAAGCTCGCAAACACTCATCCGATCACCAAAGAAATAGCTAGAACCAGATCATTGCCATTCTGCAGTGGTTCAGCCGATGTCCCAGAATGCATCTCCCTGGAAACGGGGCTATTCCGCTGTGCCCCTGCTAGTTCTTTCCAACCCCACAGCTGCCAAATCTTTAACCCGGGGCTCTGCCTGGGGGCTCCAGATGCCAGCCCTGCACTAGTCTCAGCAAGTGAGGACCCCGGCCCCGATAACCAGTTGGTTAGGTGTTCGAGATCGAGAATTACACGATCATCTTCCGCTAACGAGGGCCAGAGCTGGCTGTGTTCGTTTATGCATTCTGTACCAACTGGAAGCGGCTGCTAGATGGAATTCTTTCTCCGGTCAAACCATACTAAAAGTTGCCTTAGTTTTATTAACGAACCAATTTTTTAAAATGTACATATATGAAATGATAAAGTGCAAAAATGAGATTTTTTCTCTCTCCAAAATGAAATGTAGAATATCCACAAAGTTTGGATATTTATTAAGTTTTGAATATTGTATTTGAGCTTCGTTCACGATTTGAATTTTGAACATAGTGGTTTAATTTTTACATTTTTTTTCTTTTTTATTTGTTTTGAATTCGAGTTTGGCTCGAACTTTATATCTAGTCTAGCCTAGTTAAAGATAAATATAAGTTTAAATTTATTTGCAAATTGTCCAATTAAATTTCCATGTTACTTTTATGTCGAATTGAATGAAATCATTTATTTCATATTTGATATTTCACTTTGTTATTAGAGTCAATTTTTCAAATTAGTTTTATAATTTTTTAATTAGGTAATTAAATTAGTTTTTCATTTTAAACTTATAGATGGAAAATGAGATGGAAAAATAGTAAAATACCTAATTTCTCCTCAAATTATGTCTTGAGACAATGGACTAAAGCCTATAGCCTCTGAGGCCATGCATAGACCCGCCCTTCTAGAATTGCAGATATTGATGAAAAAAGTGAGGTGTCCTCCTCTCAACTTGAATCGATAGTTTGAACAATATATTATTCTAGAATTGCAGATATTGATGAAAAAAGTGAGGTGTCCTCCTCTCAACTTGAAGTGCATATAAGCATAATTAAGAAAATTAAAAACTTTAATTAATTAATTTTTTTAATGATTTAATTACATACTCCCTCCGTTTCATAAAGTTTGTCGCATTTGGTCTTTATTTTTGTTTCAAAAAGTTTGTCGCTTTTTATATTTTTACCACGAATTTTTCTAAAATGACCTTTTGTAACTCCTACAGTATCACTTTTAATTGGAAATATATTAATAATTCATTTTCTCTCACTTTCTTTCAAAAGGTAAGAGTGTGATAGAAAGGAAAGGTCAATGAAAAAAGAGAAAAATTAATGAGGGATAAATGTGTCAAAAAAATATGTTCCTTAATTCTATACAAAATGACAAATGCGACAAACTTTTTGAATCGGAGGGAGTATATATTAGCAGTAATAATCATTAAAGACCAACCCTTTACCACCTAATTAAGCTAGAATTAGGCTTTTGAGCTTTTCTTTTTGTGCCCTAATGGACGTGCATTACTTAATTACATAATATTACTTCATTAGTTCCATTAATTAAACTGGTCAATCAGTTTTAAAGGCCATTTCACACGAATTAAATAAATTGCCTAACAGTATATGTAGAATATGATTTTATCTTTCATCTTCCGAGCCTTAAAGTTTGAGTCTTGGACGACCCGACCCGATCCAGCTCTGACCCGGCTACCAAACTCAAATCAGATGTCACGTGGTGACTCGGAACTCGGTGGCGAAACTCACTGCAAAACTCTCGGTCCGATTAATCAGAGAAAACAATGAAACAAAGGAAAAACCCTGTAATCGCATCGCATGTTGATGATGTTAGCGACAAGAAACCCTCCTCCAGAAGCCCTAAACCCAAGACCTCTTCCCCATCTCTATACAAAGTATTTCTTCTTTGTTTGGTTACGCGAATAATCAATTCGTTGCTTGTCCAGACATACTTCAATCCGGATGAACACTGGCAAGCTCTTGAAGTAGCTCATCGTATTACATTTGGGTAAGCGTCATATGCAATTGAGCTATCTCTGATTTTCTGCGTTGGATCGAAATACATTCTTTTTTATTCGTTGCTTAAACATTTAGGTATGGGCATTTGACATGGGAATGGAAGCAGGGTATAAGGAGTTACTTGCATCCGTTTCTGTTTGCTGCTCTGTATAAAGTCCTTGCGTTTCTCCGTCTTGATACGCCTTGGTTTATGGTACTTCTGTTTGTTGTCTTTATTTCTGCAATAATGCTAATATGTCTCATGTATTGCTCTTCTTTCCATTTTTGATATCATTCTGCAAAATTTGAAACATTGATCTTATATTATCAGATCATTTTACACCCCTGTGAAAGTTATAGCTAGAATATTTTTGTGTTTTTTTCCATCTGGGTGCACTGCTTTCTTTGTGTATCAATATATTCGGCATTTTGAACAGATAAGGGCTCCGCGGTTGCTGCAATCCATATATGCCGCCGTTGGTGATCTCTATGTGTACAAATTCTCTCGGGTTTTATTTGGTGACAGTGTTGCCAAATGGGCTGTATCCTTGATTTGTTATTTGCCAAATTCTTTTCTTGTTTTTCTTTTCGTCCCATTTTAGTTTACAATCTTCTGATTTTCTTATTGATAGCTTTCATATGCTTCAGAATCTCTTTTTCCTTTGTTTTTGCAATGGATGGAAATGATATCTTTTGCGGTACCTTAACTTTGTGACAGCTATTTGCTCAGTTAACCAACTGGTTCATGTTTTTCTGCATCACACGTACTCTTTCGAATAGTTTAGAAACAGTTCTCACACTTGTGAGTTTATACTACTGGCCCTGCTTGAGAGTCTTCTCCACTGAAGTTCCATCTGGTTCAAGAAAGTATGCCTTGGCTATAGCAGCAGTAGCATGTGCTGTTAGGCCCACAAGTGCTATCACATGGATTTATATTGGATTTTTAGAGTTGTATACAGCACTTGATAAGATCAAGTTTGTCCTTCTTGAGGTGGTTCCCATTGGGTTAGTATGCTACGTGCTTTCTGTGCTTAATGATTTATTACGAAGTCTTGTTTTGCCTTTCATGTTAAGTCCTCACCCCGATAAGAAAATCAGCATTTTATTTCATCATATTTCTTCTTACATACTATAACACCAGCTCACTGATTATATATTGCGTTTATACTTGTAAATACACAAATCAACATATTCAAGATGAAACTTGGATTGTGACTAAGCTGGATAAAGATCAATGACCACTAATTATCAATTAAAATGCATAAATGATTGATCCATGGCCTATAGTCTCATTATGTTTAAGCCAGAAAATGTTGTATGTTGTAGACTGTACTGAACTGTTAATGTAAAGACAGCTTTCAAGATTAAAGAAAATTATGCTCATGGAAAGTGGATTTTGTTTTATAATATCTTGAAAGGAGGTCAAAGTATTTTCCTTATGATATGTTAGTACCATGTAGATTTATGTAATGCCTTGCATATTTTCTACTTAATTTTAAAATCTGGGTGTATATATCAGGGTGCTCGTGCTTGGTCTCACGTTTCTATTGGATTGCCAATTCTATGGATCGTGGGTTATCGTTCCTTTTAACTTTCTGAAGTTCAATTTCTTTTCTTCTGGTGGGGATTATTACGGAACTCATCCGTGGCACTGGTATATGACTCAAGGATTCACTGTCATGCTATTTACATATATACCCTTTTTCATAGCTGGTGTTATTACATCTAAAGAGTGGAAACTTCCTGGACTGATTGCATGGGTTTTGGGAATTTACAGCCTTCTTGGCCACAAAGAATTCAGGTTTTAATTTAATTTATATTGTGTACTTTACATGGTGATTTAAAGCACGATTATTACTTCACCCATTAATGCTTCTCATTATATTCAGACTCCAACTATCAGGTTTGTTCTTCCCGTTCTTCCGATAGCATTGATGTTCTCTGGTTATTTCTTAGCCAACCTAGAACAAAGTGTGCAGTCAGAGAGGAAAGTGAAAGAAAAATTAACGTCTCATATGAAGCCCTTTCCAAAGCTGCAAATGGCAGTCTTGTTCCTGCTCGTAACTAATATTCCAATGGCGCTGTATATGAGTATGGTTCATCAGGTATATCATATTTGCTGCTACAAATCATGATCTTGATTTAAACATGAGTAGTATATTTTAATACGAGTAAGGCTAAAATCTAGTCAAGATGTTTGATAATCTGAAATTTGAGAGAAGAATGCTGAATACTGAATGTTTAATTTCAGATTATAGTTACCTCCAAATATTTGTTTGAATCTTAGTGTACTCAATTTTCTTGTTTCCGTTTTCACAGAGAGGAACGGAGGACGTGATGAACTATCTGGCCAAAGAGGCTCGAGAGAATAAAGTTAAAAGCACTCTCTTCTTAACACCTTGCCATGCTACACCATACTATTCGACTCTGCATTACAACCTTCCTATGCGTTTCCTTGATTGTACACCAAGGTAACATATTGAACTAATCATATTTCAAGTGTCTTATACTATCATCGTAGAATTTGGTCAGCATGCAATTTCTTATTAACTCTAACTTTGTTCAAACAGCCAAGATAAAGGAATTTTAGATGAGTCCGATCGATTTTTAGATGACCCATTGGGGTTTGCAACGAAGCTAGCTCGAAATTGGAGTCTACCTAGCCACATTGTACTATTTGATTCACAAGAAAAAGAATTAAAGGAGTTTCTAGTCTCACATCATTTCCATGAGGTCTGAAAATTCAATCAGCTCTGTTTTCTCATCGTTTTGAATAGACTGTTAAATGGTGGTCTTTTCCGTTTGAATTTGCAGATAAGAAGATTCTTCCATTCTCACTTCAAAGTGGATAGGGAACTGCAAGCATCTGTTGTTGTGTATGCTTTGCAAGGCGAGTGATTTTGTGTGGGACGAGGACGATATCTCGTTATTGTGCTGTCTGTTTGTTGAAATAGGTTTTTGACATTATTTTTCTTTTACTCTTTCTGTATGATCTGTGTTTACATGAATACCAGTAGTAAATTCATTAAGGGCATGTTTGTTTTGGGATGGGAAATTCGGATTTGGGATTTCGAAACTCCACCCCCGTTACAGTTTGGGATTTGGATTCAAGATTTTAAAATTCCACCCTATAACACTATAAAAGTCAACTCTATAAATACTTATAAACCCTATATAAATACCTATAAAACCTATAATCCTATACTATAAAGTTAAATCTACACTACATAAATTCCAAAATAAACACAAAACATAAAAAACATTAGGATTTTGAAATTCACTAGATTTTGAAATTCGGATTTCAAAATCCTAAAAATCCCAAAACAAACATGCCCTAAGCAATGTTTGGATTGACATTAATTTAATTAAAATCTACCACTCCATTTTTGAATTAATTTTTCATTTAAATTGGTTGCATGTGAACATAATATGAACTGCTGATTACTGATAACTTATTTATATGTATAAATAAATAATAAATACTGATAATAATGACATAAAACTGTATAAACTAGTACTAGTAATTAGGTGGAAATGGCCGGAATGCAAGAAGTTGGGCAGAGGATTATGAAGTAGATATCTGAAAAAAGGCCACGGATAAATGACCCCCAACATATTATGTGTTCACCCCCAACCCCAATTTATATTTTGAATCAATAGGTAAAAAGATTATTTTACCCCTATATGCTGAGTTCACCCCACCCATAAAAAAAAAAAAAAAATTACATTCCTCTCACCCAAAACATAGTATTTCTTTGAAATTGATTATTTTTCATGTTATTATTGTTTTATTTGACCGTATTATTGCATGATTTTTTAGTTGTAATGAATATATGTGTAGTGTATTTCGTTTTCGAGTTTTTTTTTTTACAAAAATAGTGTTTGGCAAAAACTCAGCACTGGTTCGCCGAATTTTGTGAGATTTTTCGGAAAAAAGTTTCACGTTTTGAATCAAAACTCAGCCAAGTTTTTCACGTTATGATTCAAAACTCGGCAAACTAGTGTTGAATCAAAATGTGGAAAAGTTTGCCGAGTTTTGAATCATAACGTGAAAAACTTGGCTGAGTTTTGATTCAAAACGTGGAACTTTTTTCCGAAAAATCTCACAAAACTCGGCGAACCAGTGCTGAGTTTTTGCAAAACGCGATTTTTGTAAAAAAAAAACTCGGAAACGAAATACACTACACATATGTTGAGTAGTGAGTGCGAAATCGAACCATGTTGAAGAGAAATCCAAAAAAGGGGTGAGGTAAGAGGAAAATTAGGGTTTATAAATAAGGAGGGTAATTTTGGAAAATAAGGGGTGGGTGAACTCATATGTGAGGGGGTGAAGACATCCAAAGGGTGAACACATAATTATTGGGGGGGCATTTATCCGTGGCCCTTAAAAAATCAGCTGTGTTTGTATATACGGAGACTAAGGCCCAACTCAGAACTAGAGCCCAATAGCCCAACGGGTTGGATTATCAGGTGAATCGCAAATGCATATGAAAATTGAAATCCCCTTACATGTAACACTTTAGTAACACGTATGCTTAACGAATTTTGAATTCAAAATGTCTGAACGTGAATCTAAATTCAAATAGAATAAAAGAATTTTTTTTTTATTTAAAAATTTGAAATCATCCCTAATAATCTAAATTCTGATTTATCTTTTTAAAAGGAAAAATTGGAAATTAGTATTACATTATCCTCGATCCCAAGAACAATTAAGAGTGCACGTGAATAGAAGAATATTTAGAAGTTGGATTTGTATTTTAACATATACTCCCTCCGTCCCAGTAAAACTACCCAACTTTCATTTTTTATCTGTTCCAATGAAAGCTTTCAATTCTTTTTTAACAAATTACTCTCTCTCACATTTCATTATATTTTTATCTCTTTTCATTACATCACCTCTAATACACATACTTATTATATTATTTTAACCTCCGTGCCTAAAGCTCATTTGGGACGGAGGGAGTATATATTAGCGGCATTAGACATGGTGCTACAAACGTGAATGGCTTCTAGAGAATATTCTAATATATCGTTCCGGAACAAGTAGCTAGAATGGAAGAATCTTCCGTTTTAATTTGGCAATATTAATTTAATCTGATCAAACAAACAAACAAATTAACAGTGGAACAAATTAAACAAATTGAAGATATATAAATGGAATACAAAAAAAGAACAATTGCTACCAATTTGACTTTAAATCATGAATAATCGTCATGGCATCTGAATGCATCAACTTTTGCGTACCCGGTAAAAGCGGTGAATTTAATGCTAAAAAAGTAATTACACTAAAATGCATGATCAGTACTGCTCTTCAATTCATATATGTACAAGCTAGCTAGCTAGCGTTACATGCTCGATCCTTCGATCAATTCATCATAAATATAATTAAAACTGGAAATATAATTAATAAATCAAAATGACCTTTGTTTGGGATCCAATACTCTTTCTCCAGCAGCAGCAAGATGCCTCATTACATCCACCTGGACTTGAAGAGAAGCTATATAATCTAGGGTTTCTTTAATCAATGAAAATTGGTCCATTTCTTCTCCACCAGGTACAAGCCTCTTAAGCACACGGGTCCGATTTCTCACCAGTTTCCTTGCAATCCAACTAGCTTTAGCTTTAACACTACTACTCGAACGACGTACAACTCTTTTCGCCCTTGTCACAATCTTCTTACTGCATGTCACTACTGCAGCAGCACCGGCTTTCTTTCTTCTTACAACTAGTAGTTTCCGCCCTCCTAATATTTCTTCCACGACCATGTTCGCGGCACCATCCCCCGCGGAAACCACGTCCGCCATTAGGGCTTGGCTCCACTGAGTTGCCACATTTCTCGTTGACGCAATTGCCACGTCAGCTGACAATTTTATAGCCTTCTTCCTCTCTGAAACCGTCATCTCCTTGTTCAAATTGCTGCTGTATACTCGGAGACCCTTTATCCATTTCTTGAAGAATTCTTGTTTCAACAATGCACATGAATTAATGCACCTACTACTTCTGCAACCAATAATATCAGATATTAGAAATTCACAATATGAATATGAATATATATATATATATGTAATTACCTTTTTTTCATTGATCGAATAGATTCAGCTAGCTAGCAGAATTAATGAAGAAAATAATTATAAGATAGATGAGAGTGAAAGAGGTATAGAGGAATGAGAAGAGAAAGAAAGTGCATAAATTAAGGGGTATTTATTTGGTGAAATTTACTAGTATAAATTAAGAAGAGGGATATTGGTATGTGGTGGGGTAATGAGAGAAAGACAGAGCACATGCGGGCACATGCAAGTTGATGTCAAAAACCCTACTTAAAGATGAGAATGTATATATATTTCAAACTTTTTTTGGGCTCATTATACTTATTACAGACAAAAGATTATTAAGTCTACGCACATTCCTATTCCTATTCCTATATATACTCTACATCTATTACAATTTACAACAAAACAAATTTCTCTAAACTTAATTCATCACCAATCTGTTAATTTCCAGCTATATATTTTTCACATACAGGTTCAAACGTGCCAATAACGCCACTAATATATATATATATATATATATATATAATGACACATACTTTAAAATTTAATGTATGGCAATTTGTGCGCTCACGAGAGTTATGCAAACACTAGAAAATTGACTTTTATTAACAGAAATTCCGTCATTTTAGCTTTTCTAGCTAAAAGTTTTTAAAGACATGAATTGGCTTTTAGTAACGTACGGGTGCTGTCATTAATTTTCAATTTTCTATCACTAAGATTTTTTCACTAGAGAAACAATAATGAGAGAACTTTTATCACTAAAAGTCAATTTTTTTTGTAGTGAGTAATGATGGATTAATTAAATTATTTATTTATTCTTTTTTTATGTTATGTGTATATACCCAATGAGATTTAAATTTATAAATGACACCTCAAAAATTAAATTAATATATATCCAATAAAAAAATAATTTTGATTGGAAAATATCATGATTTTTTTAAAAGATTGGTAAAGTGGTCAATCAAGGAAACATTTCTTGTGGATATAATCACATTTATAAATATAATGCATGAAACTTGACGAAAACAGGGATTTGGTACAAGTCAATGAATATATATGCAGCAAGCACAAGGACCAATATTGAAGGAGTGGTTGTAGGAATATATTATTTTAGTATTCGATTTGACTGCTAATTTCTTCACCACAATTTTTATAATTAGTAAAAAAGCCCCACCCTTCAAATGAATGGGGGTATGATGTTCAATCTTATTAATCACTTCATTTCTATTTGAAAGAAGAAATGTAATAGGTATTATTTTTTAGTATTTAACAATGTTTAGTTTTTGAGAAAAAATCAAGAACTATCTATGAATATTATAGATTGGTACCGGCTTTTCATTAATAAGAACATCAAAATTATCCAATCACACGGCAATATCAATGTATATATATATATATATATAAAAATGTGCAAAAAAATGTGTGGATCCATATATATGTTAGCGTTGTTTTGCTACTCCAATGTTTATCAACAACAATATTGAGTCTTTAGTTATTCATCGGATCGAATCAAATTTAATTATAGGAATTGAACTGAGTGACCGTACATGTTCAATTCTCTATTTTTTAAATCAACAGATCAACTATTACCGACCAGGTCAATTTGTACAAGATTCTCATACTACCATCACTAACACACGTGGCAGAGATCATACCCTCACACTGTAATAAAATTTACGATATACTTTTATCTAACGGGAGAAGTTAAAAGGATATATGGATTAATTTTGTTGTAGCTAGTAGTGCCTTATAATACAATATTAAACGATAAGTTAATATAGAAAATCTGAGAAATATATTAATGCAAAATTAATAACAAAATTGAAAGTAAGAAAGAGTTTATTACGTAGGATAAGCCAAATTAAGGATAGACAATATAATAAAGAAAAAGAGGGAATTGGCAGGATCCGGAAAACATGGGGAAGAGGAGGGTAGATGAGTGAAATGGGTCCCACATTGGAAAAAAATATTCTTGGGGCATCGATTTTGGAAGGGAAAGAGAAGTTGTCACATGGTGTCCACATGCAAAAAAAATTAAAACTAATTAAGAGGCAATCGTGAGCTGTGATTGAGGGATAGCTTTCTCAATGTACTACTACTGTGTGTGTGAGAGAGAGAGAGAAAAACGTTTCTAGATTATGACATATCTCGTGCTTCTTTTGGCTTATGTACAAACACTTTTAATCTATTTACCATAGGTTATTTTTCAAGTTCATGTGTTCTTTAGATCACATCATCCTTTTTTTTAGGTTTGTAGATCACATGATCTTAGAAACTTTGTAAATGCGTTAAATTCCAATCACATGTTAGTTTTTTTTAAGGTGTTGTTAAATAATATGATATCCAAGTAATTAATTATCTGCAAGTTAAGAAAAAAGATAAATAAAAAGTGGTTAATTTGAGAGAAAAGCCCGTTGAGGGCGCTTTCTCATGCGGACGGACATTCCACTGTATACTAATATGATTTTTTAATTTTTTTTGACGGATGTATTTCCTTGATTTTGTATGATATGTTATATTTTTAAATGTCATTTTTTTGGTATTATGTAGGTGTCATCATAATTAATGTTAA
Organism: Galeopsis tetrahit; assembly: GCA_963675135.1. NCBI lineage: Eukaryota > Viridiplantae > Streptophyta > Magnoliopsida > Lamiales > Lamiaceae > Galeopsis > Galeopsis tetrahit. The sequence continues at coordinate 77,715,877 of OY776123.1, forward strand.
ATTGATTTTAAATAATTATGATGATATGTTAAATATATGAATATTTACTATATTTAACATTAATAGTTTTAAAGGAAAATGACTTATTTGAGAAATTACTCAATTATTAAATTATACTAATAAATTAGTAAATATGTTATTTAAGTTATATTTGATTTTAAGGAATAGAAAATTATATGTACCATTCGATTTTGTTTCTCGATTTTTTTTATTTAGATTTTATTTTTTAAAATAATTTAAATATATTATAAATACTAATTATTATTAACATTTCATGTAATACGCGGAGTGCTCATCTAGTTATATATATATATATATATATATATATATATATATATATATTAAAAAAATCATTAATTTTTTAAATTTAAGTAAAATTAATTATAAATTAGTTCAAAATATATTTTCTATTGCACTTTTATACTTATATATAAAAGTAGAGAAAATTGTTGTATTGGTCCCACCAACCACGCACTCTCGTTTTTTTGGTCCCATGACTTTCACATTTAGTCCCAATAGGTTAAATTTTATCACATTTGGTCCCCATATTGTACAAATTTTCGCATTTCGTCCCAGCCCGGTTAAGTTTTAACGGACAGACTCACGTGCCCATCACGTGGCCGTCAAACGTTATTTTTCACTCCAACCAACGTCAACACTTAAAAAAATATCCCAAATCATGCCAGAACCCTAAATCGTGCCAAAAATCCCCAAAGTCGAAAACTCAAAATTCCCAAATTCCAAACAACGAATTCGTGTGCAATCGACGCGAAATGTTGCGACAAAGGTGTAAGATGAAGAAAGATGTACCCCCATATTGTAAGTTTCGATTTCACTTCCACCATTCTTATTCTTACAAACATTTGTTTCGATTTTCGCTCAAGAATGAAGTTTATGGGTCGATTTTGCCTTACTTGGTAGTATGTTCTTGCGACTGAACTAAATGTGGTTGTTTTGGGTCGATTTTAGATGGGTTTTCACTGTAACTAAATGTGAACGAATGTGGTGAATGTGGTTGTTTTAAGTCGATTTTAGATGGGGTTTTACTGTAATTAGTAAAATCGATTCTGATTTTTCAAATTCACTGTAATTTGTTGATTTAGTTTGGAAAATATCATTACTGTTTTGGGTTTTATATGTTCGAATTCAGATGCATCTTTGTTTATGTTAGTGAAAATTCTTGTTTAAATGTTTGTAGGTGCCATTGGAATGAGGAAATATTATACAATGGTATTGCAACACGGGGGAACTGTTAGTGCAGATGATAATGGAGATTTAGTATATAATGGTGGGACAATGAGTGTTTTTGATTTTGTGGATATAACTAGAGCAAATATTGGCTATATAGGTAAGTTATGTGAGCAACTAGGCTATATTGGGAATAAGAAATATTATGGGAAGAACAAAGAGGGAAAATTAGAGGAAGTTCTAGGTATGTTTGACATAGAGAAGTTACTTAACCTAGGCATAGAAACTAGGGTGTTCAAAGTGCGCTTGGTTGGCATAAAAACAAACATACTAGATGAATGTGATGATTATTTAGGGGAGGCAGGGTTCTTCAATGAAGGTGATGTGGTAGAGAATGAGGTGTTCAAGTTGTTTGAAGTTCAGATTGAGGTGCAAAATGAAGACAAAGAGAAAGAAACCGAGGTGCAGATTGAGGTGCATAATGAAGACAGAGAGAAAGAAATTGAGAAGGAGATTGAGGTGCATAATGAAAACTGAGAGAAAGAAATTGAGAATGAGATTGAGGTGCAGACTGAAGATAGAGAGAAAGAAATTGAGAAGGAGTTTGAGTGGGGTAATTTTGGACTGGGGTAATTTTGAGCAAAATGAAGACATCTTTGATGATGAAGCTCAAACTCAACACATTTTGGAGGTGAAGAAGGAGCTTTGTAGTGATGGAGAAGCTCTTATGGAGAATGTTGATCATGCTATCAACAAAGGAAAAAAAAGAATGCATATCCATGACTCTATATGCATATCTCAGATTATAATGTTGGCGCTAATTTTTGCTCTAAAATGGAAGAAATATTAACGGGACCAAAAACGCTAACAACTGACTGACGGCTGACTAACGATGGGACCAAATATGATAAAATTTAACCTATTGGGACTAAATTTGAAAGTCATGGGACCAAAAAAATGAGGGTGCGTGGTTGGTGGAACCAAAACTCCCATTTTCTCTATAAAAGTAATTATTTTGTGAGTACATATTTGAATTGCAACACTGATTTCAAAATAATTATATTTTATATGTTTAAGGCTATATTAATTATTGATAAAAAAATCGTTTTTATATTACTTTAATATTTTTAAAATACATTTACAGTTAACCTATGTTAGAAGTATTATATAAATTAGAAAACTTAGCCTATTAAAAAAAGGATTAATGTTTTAAAATATGATTGATAATTTAATCTGTTATTTTCTTTAATTTTAAATCACATTAAACAAAATAAATAAAGTCTTCACTGTTCTATAATTTGAATGTTTATTTTTTCAATTATTAATACTAGACGACGCAATACAACAAGAATATATATTATTTTACAACTCAAGATTAAAGATCATCATTTCTAATATATATATATACATTTCGTGTATTTATCTGTGTATGTATTTAGTCAAATAGATTATAGAAATATTGATGTATACATTAGTTTTTTGGATCATAAAAAAAATATTCATCCTAACTAACCTCGAATTTTGGGTCCGCCTCTACTCCTCTAAATTGGGCAGATGAGATGGTATTCAGTAGAGTTGTCCAAGTTCATTAAAAGACTTAAATTCAGGTGACTTGGGATCAGCTGAAGTCATAGATGAGTTTTGTTAGCTGATTTTTTTTTTACTGAAAGTTCGGGCGAGTTGGTGTTCAGGAGAGTAGTCAAAATTGTCCAATGACAATTTTTTGTCTCGGATAATTGTATTATTTATTTTTTAGCGGTTACGTACATTAATTAACTCTCAATCGATCTCATATATATTCTATCACTAACACAATATCCACATTTTTACACAAAATATCATTACTTTTGGAGTCACACATATATGCACACATCAATTCATTTATGTGTATAATCAACTCATTTATTTACTTTATACACAAATATTTATAAAATTACTTTTCAAAACCCTATTCATTATTACACTCTCTTAATTAATATGTGCGTCCAACTGCCTATTATCTTTTATATATAGTACTAAGAAAATTAGTAATAAATAGTGCAATGATATCTAAAAATACAAAAATGAAAAATCGAGGATTTTTTGTTTTCCACATATCAACACACACAAACATGTGTGTTATGTGATGAAATTGTGGGGGAAAGAAGAGCACGTACGCACGCACTCATTTAAGAGAAATATGAGCAGGCATACATGTGCACACATGGATGGGCCATCAGATTGTCCTAAGAAAGTTAAACACTTGTTCTATAGGCATCAATCATTATATAGGTTTTACATTAACTATATTTACATTTACAATATTGAATCAATTGTTTTTGTTTGTGATTTTCTGAGATGAATAATTTCAAACTTTATGTCATTGCATCAAAGTTATAATAATCCATGAACTAGTACAAAATATGGACCCCTTAACATATATATCCCATATAATTGTGTCCTCTTATCCTACTCTCTATATTGTTTGTTGTTTTGGTTTTAAATTTTATTTCAAAAAGTTTGTCACTTTAGATATTTTTAACATGTATATAATTCTATACAACTTTTTTTATTTTAATGAAAATATATTTATATATCCCTCTGTTCTCTCTTAAGATAATAGTAAATTGACATTCTCTTTTCTTTAATTACCTGTTTTTTATCTTGATATTTTAGAGTGATAAATTATGGGACTATATGAAGGGTACATGTGTAAAAAAAAAATGTCTTTTAATTATATACAAAACAATATAAAGATAACCATTGTGACACGTTGGGAGTATATTACTTCAAGTCAAGTTGAGATTTATTGACATGCATTTTTTTTTTTATCTAATATTGAGTAATTATATAAGAGAAGGAAGAGAGACATTCATGATATTAAAAATTTGATGGAAATTAATTATATATACTACTATATGTTAATTAAAAGTGAGTCGAATGTGACAAGTTATTTAAGATATGGGCCATGTAAAACCTAAGAAGAGATATAAAAATGCCAGACAATATGTAGGGGTCCATGCTAGAGGCCGGCCAGTTCGAAAAACAATGTAGGAGTTGGCTACAGTATATATAATTTAATTAGTTTATTAATTGGGCCACCTAGCTAGCTCGTATACGGCCTAGCCTAGTTAATCTTTATTAAGTTGACAAATTAAATTTTGTGAAACGGAAATAATTTAGTTTATTAATTTATAATTCGATCATGGAAATTTAGTTATGGAGCTCCAATTAAATCATGATAATTAATTTTAAAGAGAAAATGATCTCATATATACACTTTTTTAATTAAATTCTGTAATATTTAACTTCTTAATCAAATTAACTAGTCCCTTTTGTTACGTTCCATCCATTAATAATTGATGATATTCCAGCTAACAACTCAGATTTGCATATTGAAAAATAGGATTCTTAATTGTTTCTTGAATAATATACTTACTGATCATTTTTTTGCTTCTCCAACACGTTCAAACATTCCGAAGTACTGCTTTACAGCAATACTGTATTTGTTTTAAGAATGACATTATGACATATTCTGGTGTGAAAATGGAGCGTAAGACAGATCTGAGTTAATATTTTTTTTTATGTACTTACTGGTGCATATAATTTTAATTCAACTATAATTCTTTTGACAAATTCTTGTGTGAAATATATCTAAATTAATTGTATTCTCACTTATCGATGATCACTTATCGTACATACCATTTGCACATTAATGCTTATCCTTTTTTTTTTTTCACTATTTAATAGTAAATTTTTTGACTGGATCACATGAGTTGGTGGTCACATCACGTACGAGTGAGTCACTTGTATTGGTGCTAATTGAGTAAATTTTAGTTGGTATTCCTTGCATCATTAATTTACAAATTAATGGACAATCTGCTCGATTATTATTTTTTAACATTTATCAAAAGCATCAGTTTCAAATATTTTCTTAATTATTTAGAAAAGTTAACTTTTTACCCTTTAAAAAAACATTATTAAAACATATGTCATTACTTTTTTACACACTAACAAAATATCATTTCCTCCGTTTATAAAGTTTGTCCATTTTTTATTTTATATAGAATTAAGAAACATATTTTTTTGACACTTTTATCTCTTATTAATTTTTCTATTTTTCTTCTTTTTTTTTCCTTTTCTTTTCCCACCTTCCTTTAATTTGACCTTTCTAATAGCTAGAAATTAATATACAAGAATTAATTCTCAACCTCTCTACAAATTCGGACTTTTAGATGAAACAAAATTCTTTCATGGTATCAGAGCCATAAGGCTCACGCCCACACATACTGGGTTCGATTCAAAAGGGTAAGAGGTGATAATTCGGCCCACGAGTGAGGGGGAGTAATATGAATTAATATACAAGAATTAATTCCCAACCTCTCTACAAGTTCGGACTTTTAGATGAGACGAAACTATTTTACTTTCTATCATTAATACTCCGTATATTTCCAAAAAATAGATATTAGTAGGGGTAGTTCGGAAAGATCATTTGTAAAAATAGGAAAAACAACAAACTATGCGACAAACTTTATGAAACAGAGGGAGTATATCTCCAATAATGTTAAGTTATCGTTTTAACTATTTTTACCACGTATCTTCCTAAACTACCGTACGTAATTCCTACTTCTCCTTTGATTTTTCTTTTCATTTCTCTTTCTTATAATTAATAATTGAAGTTAAGTTATTACTTAATTATTCTCATTTTCTTTAATTTACCCTCATTTTTTCTCTCCATCTTTAAATTCGTAAAAAAAATATTATGTTTTTTTATATAAAATACTAACACAAATAACAATCATTATTAAAATCCACTTCTAAAGATTAAAAAAAAAAAAGAGCTTACATAAAGTATACTTATATAGTAAAATTTAACCTCTTAAAAACTACTAATTTTCGGTTTGATTTTGCTGCGTTTTATATATGTGAAAGCGTTCTTTTTGAAAAATAAAATAAAATAAAAATCCCCACCTAGCTCTATCTTCTCGTGATTGAATCTATGATAGTACCTAGCTAAAATCAGAGGTGTGCGGCTGATTTCATTTGTCTTAGATACAAAGTCAATGAAAAGGACTAATCATTAATTATTCGAATATTACTGTAGATCTTTAAATATTGTTGTAGGTTGATTCCGAATTATAACTAAATTGAGTAATTAAGTTTAGCAAATAAGCATTACTTAAAAGTCCAAGAGAGAGACAATCCGTTTGTAATTTCAGCTGAAATGAGTTGGGACAGCTAGCCAGATGTAATTAAATCTGTACCTTAATTAAAATAAGCAAATTAAAAGGCCAAATAAGAGAGTTTTTAATTAGATGCATGCAATGTAATGTAATGCAAGTAAAGTTATGGGCAGAGAGAGAGAGAGAGCATGTTAGGCTATAAAGAAAGCTATAGATGTAGCAATCAAGAAGACTAGGCACGAACGTGTGATGATCGAATTAGGAAGACATTTCACTATCCACTCATTCACTAATCCATTCTATCCCAGAGAGAGAGAGAGAGAGAGAGAGAGAGAGAGAGAGAGAGAGAGAGAGACTTTAATTGGCTATTATGAAGCCACTCAGCCACCTTAATTACTTGCCGACATTACTCTTTCAATAATTTTCTAAAATTGTTTGCTTTCGATTTATAGGAGGCCGGATAATTATATATTAATTTAATCCCAAATTACGGATTAATGTTTCACAAAGCGAGCTCCATAAAACTGTGCATATGATGTGACCAGGCTAATTAAAGATATAAATAAATAATTTAGAGATCGAGCCAAATTAGTTAATAAACTTTTTATATTTAATCAAATGTGTTTGAGAGATACGGAGTATATACTATGATTTTACATTTTTAGAAGCTATATATGGGCTACTGCTAGGAATGAGAACAGGTCAGTTTACCGATTGGGCCTACGACTCGCTTCGATCCACCTTTTTAATAAATAAGTGAGACTATTAATTTTTTTAATAAACTAATTAATATTAATTAAAATTCGTGCTATAAAAAATAAATATAATAAATTTAAATGAAAGAGTATACAAATAGTTAAAATTCAGAGTGACGGAATATTGTAAATTAAAAGCTTAAATAAAAAAAACCTTTTAGTCAAGGGGGACTTTGTACTCAATAAATTTATTTTATGGCAACATATAAATTTAAAAATGGAATTTTTGTTTTTCTTAATGTTTGCCACAAATACCTTTAAGATTTTTTGGATTTTTTTTTTTTTTTGACAGCAAGATTTTTTGGAATTTATAAAACACTAAATTATATTGTTAAGAAACTCATTGATAAAAAAATATAATGAAGCTTATAGAAATTATATTATTAATACATTAAGATAAAAGAGTGTGTAACATTTATTATTATTATTATTATGGTTGTTGTAAAAGTCCCCCATTTTATTTAGGAATTTACATATTAATGTTCATTGCATGTTTTGCGGTAGTTATTTAGGAATAGTATCATACTAGTATGAGACTCGCGTAAATTACGCGAGATTATGAAAATAAAAAGGAAATAAAAAAATTAAATAGAAATTTAAATTATATAAAAAAAATCCATGAAAAAGAGACAAGTTAGAGGAAAGAGACAATTATTTTAAAAAAAAATTCAAAATTACAGAAATTAAGAGTTTTAAGAATTGAGGTTTTTAGAGAAGCCACGTCAATAGAGTGAGATTCAGAAATAGTATATAAGGGTAGATATTATAGGTATAATATTCTCTTATAGTAGTTAAAGACTTAAAATAAGATGAAAATGGTATGTTGTTGTTTTTGCGCATTTGAAATTTTTCGTTTTCAGTTTTTAAAATTTTTGACATTGATTTGCCGACTAAGTGTGTTTTGTCTACAAGACGATAATAAAAATATAATGTTTTGTCGGAAAAGTGTTGTTGAATTTTTTTTCAGCAATACTTTGCCAACAAAACACCATATTTTCAAGAAGAAGTTGTTGACCATAATACACATTTTCAACAACATGTCTTCGATTAAAATACATATTTTTAACAACAAGTTGTCGACTAAAATCAATTCGGTCGACACTAGTTTGTCAAAAAAGAATCCCCTCATTTTTTTATTTCTTTTTATCCAACACCACTTTGTTCTAATGCTTCCACCAACAATCAAACAAGTTTTATTATAACTATATCATCAAAATCAAAAAAAAAAAAATCATATAAAATACTATAAATTCTAAATCCCTATCATTAAAAAATATAATTATCGATCGATCGGTTGGGGGAGGGTGGTGGTGGGCGCGAATGGTGGGCGGCAGCGGTTGAAAGTGGTGTTTTTTATTTTATTTATGGAAGTTAAATACCCATCCCTTTTTCCCTTCCCATGACTCGAACCCAGGACCTAAGGCCTAGGTAGTGGTGCTCTAACCACTTGAGCTATCCCACTTTGTCGTTGAAAGTGGTGTTGGCGACGACTGCAATTAGTATTAGAGTTTGAATGTTGAAAGGGGAGTGTATTTAGTAGTGGAGGTGCATCTAATAGTGATACTTTTACATGATATTTTACATTTTTTATATTATTATTAAATTAATAAATAGGAGGGGGAGTGAGGTTAACAAAGTCGGAAGTGTAGATAACCGTTCCCATTAGTTATTGGTTTATCCACTTTAGGCCCATCCCAATTAAGAATGTGAAAATAATGGGCTTGCAGGTTTGGTGGGCCACCCGATTTTGTGGATTTCCTTAAAGGCCACGACTTCACCCCTTGAATGTCATCACCCTCACACATATGAGTTCACCCACCCCTATTTTTTTTAATTTATCCTTCTTATTCATAATTCATAAACCATAATTTTTCTCCCTCCTCACTCACCCCTCCCTTTTTTTTTGGCCGCACACCAAAGCTTCAAGCTTTCCTCACTACTCAATATATGTATAGTGTATTTCGTTTCCATTTTTTTTTTTACAAAAATCGTGTTTTGCAAAAATTCGGCACTGATTCACCGAGTTTTGTGAGATTTTTTAGAAATAAGTTCCACGTTATGGATCAAAACTCGGCCAACGTATTTTTTCATGTTTTGATTCAAAATTCGATCAACTTTTCCACGTTTTGATTCAGCATTGGTTTATCGAGTTTTGAATCAAAATGTGGAAATATTGGCCGAGTTTTGATCCAAAACGTGAAACTTTTTTTCGAAAAACCTCACAAAATTCGGCGAACTAGTGCTGAATTTTTGCAAAACGTGATTTTTGTAAAAAAAAAAAAAAAACTCGAAAACGAAATACACTACATATATATTTATTGCACACAATCAAACAACAATATGATAAAATAATCAATTACAAAAAAATTACTACTATGTTTTGAGTGGGAGAGAAATACAAAAAGGTTGTTTTTTGTTTAGGGTGGAGGTGAACACGGCACATAAAAGTAGTATAGTCTTTTAGTCTATTAGTTCAAATTATAAATGGGATGAGGGTGAATACTAGAGCCGTCAAAACGGGCTGGGCCCGTTGGGTCAGCCCGCCCCGCCACTTAAAATAGTGGGTTGGGCTAAGCTTTTCCAAGCCCGCCAGGAAGCGGGCCCAGGCGGGCCGGACCGTTTGGTTCGCGGTCTTTGGCGGGTTGGTGCGGGCTTTGGCGGGCTGGCCCGCCTTTTTTTTTTAAATATTATATTTACTTAAAAAATATAAAAAAAATGTATTTTATGCCTTTTGTAGGGGTTGAACTCAAGACCTGTCTAGGTAATGATGCTCTAACCATTTGAACTATCCAACTTTGTTTTAAAAAAATATACAATAAATCTAACTAAAAGAAAAAACTCTAGTAAATGACAGATTATAGAAGCAGCTCCATTTTTTTTCCTTCTTTCTTCATTTTCTGATATATATAAATAACATTATTGTAATTTATAGTGTATTGTACAATTAATAATGACAATGTTTCTAATTAGTTTTTTTGTTGTTAATTATTAACACTATAATTCTTTATATATACTGTAATTTTTGTGTTTCTTAATAAATTTAATAAATACTTTTGTAAAAAAAAAAAAAAAAAAGTTGGCCCGCCTAAACCCGTGGCCCGCCCATTTTTGGGTTGGGTTGAGGTTTTTGCAGCCCGCTTAACAAACGGTCTGGCCCGCCCCGCCCCGCCAAATGGCGGGCTTTTGCGGTTTTGGCCCGTCCCGCCCCGCCGGCCCGTCTTGACAGGTCTAGTGAATACATAATATGTGGGGGTCATTTATCCGTGGCCTTCCTCAAAACCAAATTGTTGTATACTTGTATGATTGTATCTAAGTATCTATTGTAGTTTTGATAACGGGCACGGTTATATATTCACATAAGATTGATAAGAACACCCACCAATATTTTTTTTCCAAATTAGCGACGTGTAAAATGTAAGTTCTACCCTTGTCTAAAAGTAAATAAAAATCATGATTAGTACACCTACCCCATTTTACGCTCGGAATTCTTGTCGCCCTCAACCATGTAATTTACAATGAAAATTTTCCAACATTATGCCTTGAACAAAAATAAAGCTTAAAATACAAACTCACAACATTAAAACAAAATACATCATTTCAAAACATTAAAGCTTAAACTCGATCAACAAGTGTTGAAATAACAACAATTTTCGAAAAATATAATAAAAAAGGCAATTGTTTATGTGTACCAGTTGCATGTATGTAACTGGCTATTTACCCTCCCTTTCTAATAAATTCACACTCCCTTTTTTTAGGCACTCCCTTCTTTTAGACACTTATGTGTACAAGTTACATACATGTAACTAAATCCAATTTTTTACATGAGTTATTAGTTATTTACCTTCTTTTTTATTAATTTCACCCCCAAATTTTTTAAAAGAAAAATACATGTAAAATACTATATTACCATTTTATCAATTAAATTAAAATACAACTCATTAAAATTATAATTATACACCGACTATCGATTCACCAATAAATCACCACGAAGTCAAATATTATTCTATTTTTTTAACTTTTAAAAAATAAATATAAAAACATAACGAATATTAAAAAAATATGAAACTCAAAAATAAAATTATGAAATAAAATTTCCAGTTTTTTTTTTCAAAAAATGACCAAAATTTAGGATAAAAATACATAAAAAATTGAAAAAAAAAAACTAAACTAAAAAAATTCAATTTTTTTCTAATTTGAGTATAAATGTATGAATATGACATGCTCACTGTCTAGCTTTAATCTGATTTATAATAACTAAGATTATTTTGTTATGTCTTCATTATTTCTAAAATGATATCTGATTTGTTACAAGTTTTTTAAGGTTGTAGATTATTTTTTAAAACTAATTAATAATATAATCTAATTGAAAAATAAAATTTATATTTAGAAACTTAAATGAGTTGAGAATTGGGGAAGAAACCAGCATAATATTGCATCAGCTTTATTATTTTCTTTGGGATCATCGTCATGTTGATGCATTCATACGTTTATTGAGTGTGATCGTATCTATTAATTGAATTGTGTGTTCAGTGTGATTCATTCTCACTTTTGTTATTCTTACTAGTTAGTTAATATCATTTTTTTAATATTGATGTATTAATTTGCATGGTATGCCTGGAATTATAAATGTGTTAAATTATGTATTTTTTGTTAAATATAAATATTAGTTTAAATACGATATAGTATTAGTACGCCTATGGTATAGTACTAGTTAATATATTGTATAGTACTAAAGATTAATTAATGTGGGTATAAAAATATTACAGAGTATTTAATATATGAACTAATACTATACAATATTTGAATTTATACTATACTATATTTGAACTAGTACCATAGAGTATGTGAACTAATACTGTACAATATTTGAACTAATACTATACTATATTTGAACTATTACCATAAAGTATGTGAACTCGAAAAAATTAAAACATGTACCAATATAAACTAATATTATACTGTATATGAACTAATATGTACAGTACTGCATATTAACTAATAATATATCATAATACTTATCAACGGTTATCATAACACTTATAAACTAAAAATTATATTCATAAAAAATTAAAATAAAGTGATTAAAAAATGAAAGTTCAAATGAAAAAAATAATTAAATAATGTAAAACGAAGTGAAATTTGTAAGGAATTAAGTAAAATTTTAAAAGGATAAGGTGAAAATTATACACCAATTAATTAAAGTAAAATAGTACCAATAAAATTGAACACTTGCCTATGAGAGGTGAGAGTTTTATTTTTTAAAATAAATTATTATTATACTATTTAATACTTAAAAAAATAATTAATATTATTTTTAAAATTTTCTTATTAGACTTTAAAATTTTAGAATAATTATTTATGACATAAAAAGAAAGTACGTTAAAAAAATTATCATTTGAAACACAAATGATAAACAGAAAGAAAAATAATATTAAAAAGATAAATAAAAATATCAATTGAGTAAAATAAAAAAATAAAATTTTAAAAAATTAATGGAGTATTATTTTTTAATGATAAAATTAAAAAAAAATTAATTAAAGTAAAATAAAGGTCCATGAAAAAATGTATGTGTTAAATTGATATAGTAAATGAGTCATGTGTTATTGGATTGAATATAGTAAATGGGTCATGTGTTATTTGTAATGAGTTATTTGATTGGATATAGTAGTTACATATATTGGATTGGATATAGTAGTTACATACATGTAACTAGTACACAAGAGTGCAACCCAATAAAAAAACTGTACTAAATTTCAAAAAATAAATTTGAAAAAATACCAACACTCTAAAAAGACCAATACCGTGGCAAAAAAATTCAAAGAAAAGTAAAAAAAATCGAAAATGAATACAAATTAAAAAAATAAAAGAATTTCGGGGAAAAATTTGACGAAAATAATAAAAAATTGGCAAAAAAAAAAAATTGAAAAAAATATTTACATGAATTTTGAGGAAAGCTTAGTCCCGAAAAATCGATACCTTTTTGCGGACTATGTACCATTTTTTAGATCAAGAAGGTAGGTCTGATACTTTTTGCGACGAGGCAAATGGGACAGCGGCAGCAACAAACGCAAGGAGAAGAGGAGGACGACACGGCTGTAGGAGGATGAAGACGGAGAAGAGATGTGAAATCTAGGATTTCTGAGTGGGTGGATGGATATTACAAAGTCATGTTATTTTGGAGAATTCACGGGAAGTGTACTCATCTCAGAGTGAGTGTCCTAACTAAGCGAGTGAGTGTCCTCATCAAAAGTGTGTGTCAATAAACGTTCCCTTTGATAAAACTCGGTCCTAAATCTTGTTATATAAAAATTAAAAGGCTCGATTTAAACTCTCAAAACTACATTTGGATGGAGAGATTTGATCTATGGATTTTAAATTCACCATCCAAATCCACTTCAATTGTTTGAATTAAAAAGTAAATGAATATATTTCAAATACTTAACATATTTTTTAAGTTAAAATTGAGAGAATTTTAAATACTCATCAAAATCAAGTCATTTGAAATCATCTATTTTTAAATCCTTTAATTTGAAATACCTTTCTTAAATCAAATCCCTCCGTCCAAACACAACCTAAGTAAATTCGGGTCCAACATTGACTTTAACCAATAAAACGATAAAGATTAAGTTGAAACTCTCTTTAAATGTATAAATTAATTTGACCGAGTTAGTGTGTGAGATGTTTTTGTTATAGTACTTTAAAATTGAGATTATTAACGACAGAGTACAAAATCTACCCCCTAAGTGTGTGCTGATACATTCCCCTTTTTAAAAAAAAAATGTCCACTTGGTAATACAAAATTTCATATGAATGGTCGATTATACCCCTCATTTGTTAATAGGTTTTTTATTTTCGTTTCATCCGCATTATCTTCTCCCTCTTTCTTTCTCTGTCTCATTATCAAATACTCCTTATTTGTTTTTCTCCTTTCTCTCACATTTCCCGATGGGAAAAACACACTCACACACAAAAGATCTGAAATTGGAAAAAAACACACACACAAGATCCGCAAATATGAGGAAGAGGAGGGTGTGGCTTCGGTGTTTTTAGACGGCGGAGGTGGCGCGGGCGCTGCTCCCCGGAGTTTCTCTCCTTCATCGAACGTTTTCGCAACTCGTCGAAAAAAATGGCGGCCGTTTTGAGTGGTGCCTCTCGCCGTCGTTGCTTCATCTCCGTCGGTTCCGCTCTAGATCTGATAACTAATATTTGAAAACTCGAAAGGTCTGCCTCTCTATCATCTAGGCTTCCTTTTTTTAATTTTCGAGGGGGGCCTTGCAGAGCCTGAATGCCCGGTGCTCGTCTTCTCCGATCTACGCCGCTCGCGTGATGGTGGCGTAGATCTAGGGTTTTTTGAAAATAAGTTTTTCACTATTTCTTCCATGGAGTTTTTTGTGCTGACTAATTTGCATCTTCTTGGAGTTGTGTTTTTCCGCTATGATTATGTGAAGATTAGTGGAAAAAGATTGTGATTGATTATAATTGAAGATTCTTTACTTTTTCATCTGTAGTGGTTGACTAAATGTAATTTGAACTGATTTTAATCAATTGATGGCTCCCCTGAAAAAAGATGTTTCATTCTCTCGAGTTTTGATGTTTAATCAACTTGCGTTCAATCTGTTTGATGAATGTTCTCAATGAAACTTTTTAGGTCTTTACGATGGTGGTGTATGGACAACTTCTGAAAAACAAGGCAAGTCTTTTCTAAGAGCAGAATAGCACACACTGTTAATTTATATTTGTACACATTTCTGCCCTTAATACTCGGTTTATTGGTCTTATCTTCGAATTTCGAGTTATCTTGTTTCTGGGTTCGTGTTACAAGGGTTGATCGAATTACTCGGGTTATGGGTTGGGTTAAATTCTGTCGGAATACTGAGTTACGAGTTTCTTTCAATATTGTATTATTTATAGAATTTCAACATTATATGCTAATTGGGTTTCTATAAATGCTTGATAAGCTGTATTTCTGTCGTGATCCAATTGTGAATTTATAATTTTGGCCCCGGAAATATGACTTTGTGTCTGCTATTTTTATTTAATTTTTTTGACGGAAACGATTGTTGAGTATTGGTAAGAATGACCAATTGTATGATCAGCTATAAGACTGTGTGCCTTTATACTGTATTGGAAGTTTAAGCTTCTATTTTGATTTATTTGTTCTGGTTTGTTCTTGTGTCTATACTGTTAGGGTATGTTTAATTTGTGAATTAAAGATTTCAAAGTTTAGTGGATTTCAAAATCTTGATAAATAGTAATGAAATGTGTTTGTTTTGAGATTTAAATGGAGTAGGGGTTATCTTTATGTCAAATCGAAAGTGTGGTGTAGAAAAAAATGGTATATATAGAGTTTATATGTATTTGTAGGGCTGTATGTATGAGGTTTTAAAAACCGGATTCTAAAATTCCAAAATAGAACCAAATTTAGATTTCAAAATCCCAATTCCTCTTTTCAAATCCCAAAGTTTAGAATGAGCTCATACACAGAGGACATATGCATGTACTTACTCATGCTATATATGCTACTGGTATTTATGCATGTGGTTTGATGAGTACTAGAAGAACTCAATCAGTCGTTGTGTTTTATGAGGTTTTATGAGGGTTGGAAATTTGAAAGGCTGTTTTCATTATTTGACTGCTAGTTTCTTTCCTTTCAATTTTTCTATTAGCTGGTGGCAACACTGATATTGCTTCTGGTACTTTATTTAGCATATATATTAGATACGTACATTACACAAATCTCCTTGTTCTCCCCTCAGGCACCAAAACACACACACACACACAATGTATGTTTACTTTCTTTAGACGATATATCTTGATGAGCTGATCTTTTACTTGTTTTGTAGGTATTTGTTTGGCATACTTTGGATTAAAATATGTCTTCAGCTCAAGACCCTTTCTACATTGTGAAAGAAGAGACTCAGGATTCAGTCTGAGTTCAACCGAGTATTAAGTATAAACCGAGTATTAAGTGATAAATGTTCTCAAAGTTAAAGGTAATGACAACTTCTGAAATTTGAAAATGTTATCTAGGATCTTTATATTACTCCTTAGCTTGAGATTAAATGTCTGAACTCTGAAAATAAATATACAAGGGGATGAGTGGCCTCTGAAACAATATAGTAGTAAATGTGAAGTTTAGAAATGATTATCCTTGTTATTTTCATTATTTGAGCTGAATGCATCATCTATTTTCCCCTCTGTACTCCAAACTGTGCTCAATCAATGATCCAAGCAATTAGAGACTCCAATTTTCTGTGACTTTTGACTATCGAAATACATGATGTATGAGAGAAGCCTATAATATAGCCTTGAGAAGGATTTATTGTAGGTGATATTGTGTAACTGGTTTCACAACTGATTTGGAAGTTCATCTTTCATAGTTATTTCCTTTCTCGTAACTAAAGTGCCCGGACTAACAAATCACATTCACTTGATCAAAATGTAAATGTGATAAAACAACATTTATCATTAAGTAATATTCCAGTTTGGTCACTTGTGTAGATTTTGCTCTGCATAGTTGTGTGACTTTTCATTTTTATCCAACACAACCCAACACAAAGGATGATATGAAATGATCCACATAGCCGGAAGAAGACTTATTAGTGTACATGTTGATGATGCAGAATACTGTTGAAGAATAGTGTAAAATGGTATTCTTCACTTGAGAACTGTTGAAGTCAGCTATGTGAGCAATCGCTCCTGGTATTCTCGCTTTTGGTGTTGGAATTGGACTAAAATCTGGAATTAGGCTGTTAAGAATGGATTTCAATCTTTGATGATAATTGATTCTCTCTGGAAGCACTGGAAACCATTTTATTTACTTCAGTTTGTTTTGTTTTCTTCTTATTTGCTTTTCATTCTTGGAAATTGTTTTTCATTCTTTTCTTTTGTTAAGAGGCAGCATCTTTCTTCTTTGACATTATAAACGGGTGCCCCTTATTTATTGAGCTTGTAACTTTTTTCTTATACTTTATATCATCAATAAATGCTTTTGTCTAACCAAAAAAAAAAACTTAAGTGGAGTAACATTTTTTTACTTGAAAATCTTGTCTATATTCAATATAGATGTTGATGTTCAATATTTAATTATATTCAATATATATAGATATTCAGTGTTCAATATTTAATATGTATGTCGATATTCAGTTAAAAGAAAATTGAATTAATAAAATTTAATAAAAAAATTTGAAGAAAAGTTGATAGAAAAGTATATTATACTACTAATTAATTAATATATAATTAAAAATTTTGAATTTAAAATTTGACGTAATTTATGAAAAATAATTCTGAATAATCAAGTAAATTCTGATTTTAAAAAATGGTGTGAATTAAAAATTTTAAAAAATCTGAATAATAATTTTAAAATAAAATTTTGGAGTCAAAATACAAATAAAAAAATTGAATAAATCTAATTTGAACACAAAATGTTCAATATACTTATCGATGTACAACAATTATGTAAATATTCAATATACTTATCGATGTACAATAATTGTGTACATGTTCAATATACTTATTGATGTAAGTGTTCAATATACTTATCGTTGTACAATATATATATATATATAATTACTATTAATTAAAATCTGAATATAAAATCTTAATAAAGAAGATTAAATTAATAAAATTTAATAAAAATGTTTGAGTTAAGTTGATAGAAAAATTCAATATATATAATTTCAATTAATTAAAATCTTAATAAAGAAATTGAATTAATAAAATTTAATAAAATATGATTTGACAAGTCAAAGTTAACATTTAATAAAAAAAAAATTTGGAAAAAAATGAATAAAAAAAATTCAAGTAAAATTTGAATTAATGCCGATAAAAAATACATGTATATCCAAATGGTAATTGAGGGGGTGTATTGATGAAAGTTGTGGGGGTAGTGATTGAAAAATTGGGAAACACTAGTCCATGCCCATTACCAGGCCCAATGACTAGCCTAATATTCTGGGCGGCGGCCGCCGCCTGGGAAGTTGTCGGCAACAGGGCGAGATGTGGATCTCCGGCGTCGTTGTGAAGGGCCGCTTTCAGGCCATAAAAAACCCTCTTTACACCATAAAAAATTCAAAGATCTCAAACTTCCACACCAAAAAGACATGTCTTTTGCTTCAAATTTTTTTACAAATTTCACATTATAAACTTATCAAGAAATATAATAAGGAAAAACATAAAAAATCAAGGATCTGACCTCTCAACATAAAAAAATCTGAAAATTTAAAGGACCCAGCAAATCGGAGGAATAAGAACCAGAAAATTAAAAGAATACAGAAAATTCAAAAACTAACTTAAAATGAAAAAAATCAGAGGAAAAAATCGGAGGAGGAGGAGGCACGAACATCTTTCTTCTTCAAACAGAGGGGCGGCGACGGCCTTCAAACGGAGGCGGTGGTGAGAGAGTAGCAGCAGCGGCGTGGAGGGAGGAGGGTTTCGAACAAACCTTAGTAGTCGAAGCCGGGAGCGGGCCGAGGAAGATGGAGGCCGGGAACCCACCACCCGTGTCGCCGGCGTCGTTGGAGGCCGCCGGAAAATGGAGAGGGGTGTCCGCCTTCTTCTTTCGCGAATCGCAACTTCGAAGAGTGATGAACTTGGGTTTTAGAATTTTGGAATGAGATAGGAAGAGAAGGTTAAAAGTCCCAAACAAAGGGCAGCGAGAGTTGAAAGGCTGGAGTGAGATGGTATCATTTCATTTGATTTGACATATGCTTTACTTGTGAAATGGTTTTGGTCATTCCAACAAACATTATGCGGAAGGAAATTTAAGGGCAAAATAGTCATTGACTACTTAAGAATTGTATCTCCTCACAATTTATTAATCAATTGTATTTGCACACACTTAGAGTCTCCCAAATGTACTAGAGCACACTTTGCCCCTTTAAAATTTGTACTCCCTCCGTCCCAGGATTTTGTGCATGGTTTGACCGGTACGGAAATTAAGAAAATGGAATATAGTGATGTGTATGGTAGAATAAATGTGGGGTATTATTGGTAATTCATTGATTAAAGTGGGTGGAGATTTGACTAAAGTTATAAGGGACCTCCTACATGTAGTCAGGGTGTCGTAAGGTGTCGTAATGACTACCGTAGTCAGTTAATCTAAGCCATTAAAAATCTAATCTAAAGGCTTAAACTTGATTACCTATTGCCTTTTGTACAATTTACGGTATGTATTCATTGTATGTATCGTAATATATCATAAATTTGTATTTTCTATTAAATTAATTAAAATATATTATTATAAAATTGCATTTTTATCCTTATACAATAAAATAATTTATTATATTTATTAATGTAATTAAAATATGTAATGTTAAAATTACATATTTACCCTTATGATATTAATAAAATTAATAACAAAAAAGAAATCAAATCAATTTATTAACAAAAAAAACAAATCAAATTAAACCTTAAAGAAATCAAATTCATTAAAACCTAGTTAATACATGTGTTTCCAATTTCATCCGTTTTTCCTCCCTGCGACCCATCATCCGCGCCTGCTATCATCCGCCGCCTGCCAGCCTCCGCCGCTCAGCTTCCGCGCTGCCTACCAGCCGCCGCCGCCGACTGATTTTGAAATTCTTGTTAGAATTTTCAATTTTCTCTGATTGATTTTGTTTACGAGTTCTATGCTCGGCTTCTTAAATTCTACACTCAAACTTGGGGTTGTTAAAATTGGGGTTGAGTTGTTTAGTAGTAATTGTTTTTTAAATTGGCTCAAATCAAATAGAAACTTGATTGATCAACAAGTGCTCGACAAAATGCCTCAAAGAAAATTTGCAACTGAAATTAGCAATTTAGCAAAAAGGAAGTGGGGACGACAAAAAACCTAATTTCTAATTTCAGATTAGTATTACTATCACACTATGTAGGGAATATATTGTGGATGCGTGGTGTTTGAGTTTTTGTATTTATCATAAGTTTAAAAAAGAATGATACTGAAGCAATTGTCTATTTTAATACCTCGTTCAAGTTAATGAAGAATAGAATGACATCTCAAATTCTCTTGAAAATTTCATATCCTGTGGGAGAACTCATACTACAAACTTCATTAAGAATGTGCCAGACTAGATGGAAGGGAATTGGGACGACAAAAAACCTAATTTCTAATTTAACTAATCTATTATTTAATTATTATTTGGATTGGTTTATTTAATTTTTAAAATAATAATATTTGTATAAAAAAGGGTAGAACAATAATTTTACCTAATATATATGTATATATTTTAAAAATAATTTAAATAAAAAAGGGTAATATAGTAAATAACAAAATACAATTTAAAAAATGATATAAATAACTTAAACCCGTATAACAGGTAGCAGGTCGTTACGACATTTACGATTACACGTGGCGCGATTCGACAAAGTGACTATGTAGTCACTTTGTAAAATTTGACTACCGTAAGAATTGCCCAAGTTATAAATTGAGTTAAGTTGTGGACCTAAGCAAATAAAGGAGGCGTAATATTGGTAAAAATTATGTGAGTTATTTACTTTTTTAGAGTGTGCAAATAATGTTGGGACGTCCGTTAAAAAAAGTGTGCAAATAATCACGGGACGGAGAGAGTATTTCATTAAGGTGTTGGTTGATTTCGAGAGTTTTAGTTGCATTGAATATGAATTACACTAAAACCTCCCTAAATTAATATTCTATAAATTAATAAACTCTTTAAAATAATAAATTTTTTTGGTCTCAACTTGAATTTTTCCGGTTAAATTATCGAACCACGGGACTAGTTTACTAGTGTAGCCTTAGTGCTATGTGTTGCCACGTAATTATAGTGATGAAATATGGGAGTGAGCGATAAAAACTAAATTTAAAAACCAACAAGCTAAATACTAACTAATAAAAGCAAGTAAAATGATGATCAAGATCAAATGGAGAGAAGTAATGTTCATGTGTTCTTTATTATGTGAAAAATGAATTAAGCTCAACTTTAATGTCCAATTCGTTGGTCGGTGTTTGGTAAGAGCGATCGCTAGGAATGTATCTAATAAAGCACCGAAGATCGGGAGGAAGGATAGAGTCGTTCTTACCCAGGTAATCACACAATTAGAGGATTCTACCTAAGCTATACTAATTTAATCCCTAATCATGCTTTACTACTTGAATACTAGAAACCAAACTCCTATATTCTCCTCACTAATCACTCAAACTCTCATTCAAATAACATGTAAATTAATGGTTCTAATGAAAATTACCCAACTCTCGTTGTGATAACCCAATATTAACTCAATCTACTCGACTCCCACAGTGACGGAGCCAGAAATATTGAATAGGGGGGCCCAATTAATATTATATTTTCTCCGTTCCACGATTATTTGCATACTTTCTTTTTCGGCCCGTTTTAGAATTATTTGCACATTTCTAAACTGTCAATCATTTTTTGATCCCACGTTTTACCTCATGATTCGGGTGGAATTTACACGTTTTAGAGGCACATGTGAAGCGTATTTTGATGTGAATTTTAGTGATTTATGCATTGATTATGATTGTTTGAGCCAAAATGAGAGAAAGGTTGTGTTTTGTCGATTTTATAGGAAATACGATGGAATTTGGAGCAAAATATCAACCATACTTCACTGGATCAAGAAGAGGAGTACACGGTTGGATTCGTCTCGAAAAACGGAGTGGATTAGCCAAAGGAATCGAGTCAATCCGACACCCGAGGCGAAAGATATGCACGAAACGAGAAGGGGGTGGACATCGCGAGCGAGCACGGCCGAGCTCATGGCTTGGCCGAGCCATTTTCAGGCCACGGACGTGCATCGTGCTCGAGAAATCGCACCAAGAGACGGAGGGTTTTGGGCCGAGAAAGGGCACGACCGAGCTACCAGCTCGGCCGAGTTGCTGCAAGTTGAAATCTGAAGGCCACGGTCGTGCACCATGCTCGAGACGAGCACCATCGATACAGCGATTTTGAGGACACCATGCACCTCGGCCGAGCTCCCAGCTCGGCCGAGCATCCCGTCGCCCCTGTTCCGCACGCCTCGGCCGAGACCATTGCACGGCCGAGCACCATCCATTTCATGCCTCCACGCAGCACGGTCGAGCTTCCAGCTCGGCCGAGCACCTGCTCGCCTCATGTCCATTTTGCACGGCCGTGCCAACCCCATTTTTGGTGCTTTTTCCACATTTTGGCCATTTTTTAGGGACCAACTTGCAAATTGTCCATCCAAACCCTACCCAAACACTATATAAACCCTCTTTCTTGAAATTCAAGCCATTCTCCCCCAATCCACACATAGTTACACATACTTGTTTTGACCATTTCTCTCTCAATTCTCCATCAATTCAAGGAAGAAAGGATGCAATAGCTTGCAAATTCCATTCCACATCACATTCTAGACTAAGCTTTCTCTTTCTTATCCTTTTTATTTAGTTATTTCATTTGGAATTTGTAATTGGATTATGCTAGTTATTAGCTAAACACTTTGTGGTTCTAAGGCATTGTAAATACTTGGACTGAAGTTTATGATGAATTTTTTGCTTTAATTGGTGTTTGTCTCTTATTTGTATGTTTAATTATCCATTGTAAAGCATGTTGTTATTGGCCATGATGATTTGCTTAATTCATTGTTAATTGGGGTAAGATCGAGAGATTTATTCCATTAATCGTATGCAAGCATGCAACCCGGTATTATTATGAGCTCGAGAGAGGATTAATTATCGGAGAGGGAATTGAATGATCTTTGGGGTTAGTTTAGGTGATACAATATTTGTGAGGTAGAGAAACGAACTTATATTGTGTTTTCCTTTGGGTTAATTAGATCGAGAGATTAATTAATTCTTCTTGTGTGATCACCCTATATGAGATAACCTTAATGGCCATTTAAACGAGTTAACATTCATAAACGGATATCTAGGTGTTACAATTGCCTTGGAACCCACCTTCTCTCTTTGAGTCTTCATTCGTTTTACTTTCGTTTTATTGATTCGCATGCTAGTAGATCGATTTTCATTACTCTTTATTACTTAATTGTGACACTTTGGTAGGTAATCTTAGAGTAATTCATCACTTTCACTTTATCGATCGCGTCTAAAAATAAAACTACGTTAACAAACTACACTTTTACGCTAAACCTCCTTGTGGGATCGACCTCGTGCTTATCACGCTACGATAGACACCGTACACTTGCGGTTGTTTATTTTAGTGTTGCATAACACGTGAATCACCTCACATCTCACTAAAAAGAATTTACACTTCATTAAATAACTCAAATTCTTTTTAATTAACTCCACACCCGACTAAATTTATTTTTCTTAATTTGTGTGTCATTGTATACATGCAAATAATCTTAAAAAGGAGGGAGTATAAGTAGAAAATAGTATCAAAAGTTATCATTCTTCTTTATTACTCCCTCCGTTTTTTATTAAATGTCACTTTGCCTTTTTCAATATTTTTTAAATAAGTGTCATTCTACACTTTTTTCTTCAAGTTTGACAATATTACCCTTGTACATTGTACTCCCTCCATTTTCTTTACCTTGATTTAAGTTTTTTCCCTTTTGAATATAGTACTATAACATAAATCATGCATAAACCTTAATTATTGTATACATGAATATCATCTACAATATTGACCACATTCATTACTAAACATAAATTTAATATTAAAATTAGTTATCATTAATGAAGGGTAAAATTGTCCATGATTATATATCTTAATATGTTGAAAATTGTTAAAATGACACTTATTTAAAAGTGGAGGGAGTATAATATAGTTCAAACACCTCAATCCATTAATATTAATAATTTATACTCCCTCCATCTTTTAATAGGTGTCATTTTAGCTTTTTTCAACAAATTAAGATTATAAATTGTGGTCGATATCGCCCTTCATTAATTATAACTAATTTTAATATAGAAATTTTGTTTGATAAAAAATGTAGTTAAGAATGTAGCTAGTATTTATAAATCAAATTAATTTTGGTATAAACAATTTTTGTGGAATTTATTAATGAAAAATATCTATGGTAAATGAATAAGGATAAAATAGTCAAAATTAAAGAAAAAACTCTAGAATGACACTTATTTTAAAATTAGTTAAAAAGCCAAAGTGACATTTATTAAAAAACGGAGTGAGTACAATATAGTAGATGCATTTCTATTTATAAATTTGTAAAATCTTGAGAGCTCCCAAATTAAATTGTGAAAATGTGTCACTATTAAATATTCAAATTTCATGAAAAATTAAAATAAAAAGCATGGAAATGTGCATTCACCATGTCCGTAACATAATTGAGGAAAACAACATTTTTATATGTTATTGTTAATTAAAATAAAAACTTAATATTGAAGTAAAAATAAAAACCAAAAAAAAAAAAAAAAAAAATATATATATATATAAAAAAAGTAGTGAGGGGCCACTGCCCCCACTTTGGGCCTTATGTGGCTCCTTATGTGGCTCCGCCTATGGACTCCCAACCCTCGATTATACGATCTATCAAGACTAACCAACTCTCATTGCACTAATCAAACTTCAACATATAATCTAATAATTGAATTCAAGTAAATGATCATGCAAAATCCATTAATCTAACCTAAACACCTTCCAATTGAATTAAACAATCAAAATCAAACTAAATCGCAATTTCCACCATAAATCCAAACACCCTAACACCAAAAAACCTAGTCAATAACTAAATTAACAAATAAATAAAATTGAGCTCACAAGACATAAATAACAAAGCATTAAATTAAGAAAAAATATCACCTCAGATGTCTTCAAATTCTCCAAATGCTTGCAATAAAATAAAATATTATATTAAAATCTATCCAAAACATTAAATGTAAACTAAATTAATGAGTGGAGTGTTGGAAGAGAGGGTTTCTCCCCGATGGTGTGCCCTGTTTCTGCGTGTCCCCCTTTTTCCAGCTGCTGTGTTATGTTTGATCAAATGGGCTGAGAAGGTAGGCTTAGGCCCATAAATCATTAAAAATTCCAACTGCTTTTTTATGTGGGTTGGGGTATATACCCCTCCAGCTTTGTTAGATACACTCCCCCGATACATATACTCCCCTTAAAGTACCTCTGAGATAGATGCACTCCCCCCAAATTGTCTATTATACCCCTTTATCTTAAAAATTGGTATAATAAATGCACCCCCCATAAAACCCTAATTTCCTCATTTCTTCCCCAATCCTCCTTTCCCCTCATTCCCTCCTCCCCCTTCGTTTCTCCAAGCCACCGCCGCCCCAAGCCACCTCCTCCGGCGCCGCCCGCTCCAGCAACGCCCGCTCCAGCGTCGCCGCCCTGAAGAAACAGGTAGGGTTTTTTTTTTTTTTCTGCAAGCGGCGGCGGCGCTGCCTCCTCCCCACCGCCCTCTTCACCCCCTCCCTCTCGCCGTCGAACTCCCCCTCCTCTCCCTCTCGCCGTCGAACTCCCCCTCCCCTCCTCCTCTCGCCGTCGCACTGCCCCTCCTCCTCTCGCTGTCGCACTCCCCCTCCCCCATTTTTTCTATTTTTTTTTTCTGCAACTAATAAGCGGCGCGGCGGCGCCGCCCCCTCCCCTAGCGTCGCCGCCTCAGTCCCCTCCCCCAGCGTCGCCGCCTCCGCCCCTTCTCTCGGCCTCCACCGCCGTGAAAGTTGAAACCCTCCCCCAAATCGTCACAAGTTTGTTTTTTTTTATTTTCGACTATTTTGGGTCGCCTGAAAATCCTCTCGTCGACAATAGTTCGTCGATGAGAGTGTTTTTGGCTGACCCAAAATGGCCGAAAATTTCAGTTTTCTTAAAAAAAAAAAAAAAATCATTCGAAACACATAGTCGACCGGAGTACTTTTGGTCGACAAACCAGAGTTGACCGGATTACTTTTGGTCGACAAACCAGTGTCGACCGGAGTGTTTTTGATCGACTCTGGTTTGTTGACCAAAATAAAGTTTACTTTTTTTATTTTCAAAGTCTGATTTTTAAAATTTCTAAATTTATTTTGTGGCCGCCGGAGGTGCGGCGGCGGCCGTCGTTGTTGAGCGGCGGCGACCGTCGTTTGTTGAGCGGCGGCGACCGTCTTTTGTTGGGCGGCAGCGGCCGTTTGTGGATTGCGGCGGCGGCCGTTTGTGGGTAGGGTTAGGATTAGTGATAGAATTAGGATTAGTTTAAATTTAAATTGAAGGAGAGTGTATCTATCTTTGTGTATTTTAATAAAGGGTAAAACAGGTATTTTACATGATTATTTAATTAATAAAAGTGGAGGGGGAGTGTATTAAACAAAGCTGGAGGGGTATATACCCCAACCCTTTTTATGTCTCACTGAGTAATTGGGCTTGGAAAATAAATTGAAGGGCACGGCTAAAGGCACCCAAGGATCCTATGACGATACCCACCAAACTTTTTTTTCATTCAAGAGAGCTCGCAAAATGTCTCATATACCCCTTATGTAAATTTAAAAAAAAAAAAAAACGAAAGATGAGTACACCTACCATACCCAAAAATCTTCCCCCACCACCACCATAACATCCAAATTCCAAAAGTACAAAGATGAGTACACCCACCCGTCTCATTTTGCCAGAATCATCCCACCATCACCATAATCTTAAAAAAAACAATCTTTAAAAAACACAAAATTAAAAAATAAGAGATGTTCGCGATTTTTTTTTCGGACAAATCAACATTGTTCGAAAAAAATGAGTTGTTCGCGATTTTTTTTCGGACATATCAACATTGTCCGAAAAAAAAGAGTTGTTCGAAAATTTTAACCAAACAAAGTGAATATGTTCGAAAGTTTTACCAAAACAAAGTCATTGTGTTCGAAAAAAAAACCCTAATTTTTTGTTTAGATCTGTATTTTTTTTTAAAAACCCTACTTACCTTCGTTTGATGGCGGCGACGGCATAGGAGGGGGGGGGGGGCGACGACTTTCTTGGAGGGAGGAGGTGGGGGGCGACGGCCGCTTGAAGGAGGAGGGGGTGCGGCCGCCGCGAATTTAACAGCAGCGAAGGGGACGGGTGTGGCCGCGAACAGTGGCGACGCGGTGGGGGTGCAGTCGCGAACGGTGGCCGCGTCGCTTCTTCACGGCATCGACGACCTCCTTCTTCTTTACGGCGTCGATCAACCTCCTTCTTCACGGCGGGCGGCGGCTTCACCTTTGAGGGTTGCAGGTTTTTTTTTTATATGTGACGGCGACGAGAGGAGGCCGCCAGCGCCGAGGGGAGGGAAGGGAAGATGGCGACGGGAGGAGGGGAGGGAAGGGAAGACGGAGACGGGAGGAGGGGAGGGGGAGCCCGCGACGAGAGGAGGGGGATGACGTACGACGCCGTGGAAGGGAAAGGGAGGAGGCCAGGTGGGTGTACTGATTTTTTTGAGTGAAAGGTATAGAATTAGGGTTTTATGTAGGTTAAGGGTATATTGGGGATTTTCACGTGGGTGTCCTCATCCGTTTTGTGTGTGTCCTCATCGCGTGGGTGTCCTCATAGGATCCTTGGTGACCCTCTCTTTTTTTTTTGTCTCACGGCCTTGTCAGAATTTGAGTAATTGGGCTTTCGAATTTGAGTAAATGGGCCTTGGCAAATGTTTCAGCTGCTGCGTGTATTGGCCGAAACCCTCTGCTGTTTGTAATTCTTCATTAAACAATGGATTGGACCCTTCATTAATTCCAACATTTCTCCCATATGTGGGCCTGGCATGATTTGTTTCCAATTCCCATTTGATTTCTCTGCAGCCCAAAATTAATGAATGGAGTGGCCCATTCTCAATGCAAATGGGTTTGACTATATGCATCTCCATTTCGGAGGGATGCACTCCCCCAATTTATACACTCCCCCTAAAATTGGCACACCCTCCCTCAATTGTCTTAATTGCCCTTGTCTCCATTAAATTCCTATTACTACCCACACCCCACCCAAAACCTAATTTCATCTCATCCTCTCCACTTTCCCCCACCCACACCAGTCGGCCGCCGCCCCTCGTCCGACCACTTCCCCATCCGACCACCTCTTCGTCTGGCCGCTTGACGCCGTGCCCACCCACCACCGGCCGCCTCCACGTCTGGCCGCAAAAAAGAAAGGGAAGAAAAAAAAAATCCAGCAGGCCGTCGCCCCCCTCGTCCGGCCGCCTCTTCGTCTGGCAGCCTGACGCTGTGCCCGCCCACCACCGGCCGCCTCCTCGTCTGGCCATGAAAAAAAAGGGAAAAAAATCCAGCAGTTGGCTTGCTCCGCCCACCACCGGCCGCCTCCTCCCTCCCTCTCCCACCACCGGTTTCCCGCAGCCCCCGCCGTCCGCAGATCCCGCCGTCCGCAGCTGTCGCGGCTCCTCCCTCTCCCCCCCCCTTTCTTCTTTCCCTCTCCCTCTCCTCGTCGCGACTCCTCCCTCTTTTTTTCTTCTGTATTTTTGCTCCCCCACTCCCCTATTCCGGATTCCGGCAATTCCCCGCCGTCGGCCGCCCCCATCCACCCCGATCCCGTTTCAAGGTTGGTCCAAATTAATTAGGTTTTTTTTTTTGGGTTAATTAGGTTTTCTGCTTCTTCAGAATTTTTTTATTTTTTTATTTTCGTCTATGCAAAGTCGACCAAATATACTCTCGTCGACAAATTGTTGTCGACGAGAGTATATTTCGTCAACATTGCATGATCGATTTTTTTTTCGGCCAATATTTTCGATCATATACACTCCCGTCGACAACGATGTGTCGACGAGAGTGAATATGGTCGACCAACCAGTGTCGAAATTTATAAAAAAAAATTGTGATATTTTTTATGTATATTTTGGAATTTATAGATGTTTTTTGGTTTTGATTTTATAGTCGCCGGAAATGGGTGTTGGGGGTGGTCGGAGGTGGGGTGTAAGTGGAAGGTGAAAGAAATGACAGTATGGGGGTGTGTTTAATAAAGGAGTGCATCTAGTATACTATATTTTAATGAAGGGCATTTTTGGATTTTTACACTATTATTTTATTAATATATTGAAAGGGGGAGTGCATCTCTCCGAAATGGAGGTGCATATAGTCAAACCCAATGCAAATAGCTCATTTCCTTTAGGGCCACGGATAAATAACCCCCCACATATTATGTGTTCACCCCATCCCCAATTTATATTTTGAACTAATAGGTAAAAAGACTATATTACCCCTATGTGTTGAGTTCACCCCACCCACAAAAAAGCAGTTTTTTCCATTTCTCTCCCACCCAAAATATAGTATTCTTTTGTAATTGATTATATTTCATGTTATTATTATTTTATTTGACTGTATTGTTGCATGATTGTGTAGTTGTAACGAATATATGTGTAGTGTATTTCGTTTTCGATTTTTTTTTACAAAAATCGCGTTTTGCAAAAACTCAGCACTGGTTCGCCGAGTTTTGTGAGATTTTTCGGAAAAAAGTTCCACGTTATGAATCAAAACTCGGTTTACTTTTCCACGTTATGATTCAAAACTCGGCCAACTTTTCCACGTTATGAATCAAAACTCGGTCGCTGAGTTTTGAATCAAAACGTGGAAAAGTTGACCGAGTTTTGATTCATAACGTGGAACATTTTTTTGAAAAATCTCATAAAACTCGGCGAATCAGTGCTGAGTTTTTGCAAAACGCGATTTTTATAAAAAAAAAACTCGAAAACGAAATACATTACACATATATTGAATAATGAGTAGTGAGTAGTCAATGCGAAATCGAACCATGGTGAAGAGAAATCCAAAAAAAGGGTGAAGTGGAAGGGAAAATAGGGTTTATGAGTAAGAAGGGTAATTTTGGAAAATAAGTGGTGGGTGAACTCATGTGTGAATGGGTGAAGTCATCCCAGGGGTGAAGACATAATAATTGAGGGGGCATTTATCCGTGACCTTCCTTTAGTAACTCACGTGATCCTCCCAATGTTCCCATGGGCCCAGCTGCTTCCCTCCAATTTTCATTGTAGCTTATTTCTTTTACTAAATGGACTGAGACTTGAGAGTTTAATTTTTGAATGGGCTGCTGTTTGTAATGGGCCACAAAGAGTAGTGTTAATCCAATCTGCTTTTCTTTGGGTCTGACTATTTACACCTCCATTTCGGTTTAGAACACTCCCCCAATTGATGCACACTCCCTAAAATATGTTAAGATGAATGCACCCCTCCATGAATTGTCATAAATACCCTTTTTATCATTTTAATTCATTTTGTCAAACACACTTCCCTTATTAAATGCACCCCCAAACCCATTTTTTTTTCTCCTTCCTCCTTCTCCCTTCTCTCCTCCCTCCCCTCCATCGCTGCTATGCTGCAGAAAAAAAAAAAACCAACTCAACCCCCCGACAAGTCTTTGTGAAATCACTCTGATGAGAAGAAAAAAGAAGGCGTTAAAAGACCCTCTCGACCGACCCCAAGCCACTGCCCCTCCCTACCCCCAGCCCCCAACCTCTCTGCACGCATCACCATCTCCCCTTCCTTCCTTCTTTTTTTTTTTTTTTTTCTATGCTATTTCCTAACCCAAGCTCCCTCCCTCTCTATACGCTCTCACGCTTGTGGCAGAAAAATGTAGGTTTTTCTCCTTTTTTTTTTTTAATAATTTTGACAAACCAGGTTGACCCATTGCATTCGCATCGACAACAGGGTGTCGATGAGAGTGAATATGGTCGACACTGATTTGTCGAAAATTTAAAAAAAAAAATTGAAAATTTTCTAAGTTCCTGAATTTTTTTTGTTTGTTGTTTGTGGTGAAATTTTGTTGTTTGGTGGTGGTGGTGGTTGTGCGGCAGCAGTGACTGTGGTGGTGCGGCAGCGGCGGTTGTGGCTGGTAAAAAATAGGTTTAGGGTTTAAAGGGGAAGGAGGGGTGCAGTTAGTAATAGGGGAGCATTTAGTAGTGTAATATGACTTAAAGGGTATTTTTGGTTTTTTAAATTATTATTATTATATTATTAAACTGAAAGGGGGAGTGTTCTAAACCGAAATGAGGTGTAAATAGTCCCACCCCTTTTCTTTTTTTCCTCATTTTTCTTGAGCCCAATCATTTTCTCTTTTTCTCGATTTATTCCTTCGATTGACTCAATCAAATCGTGGCGTGTTTTGCTCTAAAAATTCTCATTTTCCTATAGAAATAGCAAACCACACTATTTCTCCAAATCAAGTGCAATTAGTCAATTTAATGTAAATAATGCACGGAATTCTATAAAATTATGTGAATTAAACACATGATTTTCGAGCAATTTTCACACTAATCAAGGGTGTATTCAATTGAGATTTTATTGAATATTTTTTTTAACTTTAAAAAGTTTATGAATTTAGAAAATTCAGAGAGTCCAAAAGGTCTCATACCAATGAGGATACTGTTCCACCATTTTATAGTCATAAATCCTTCTATGCCTTTTCGATGGGGGTCATTTGTTTGACCCTCTTAACATCCTTCAAAAGTGCTTGTTAGTTTTTTAATCTCTTCCATGAGATCATTTTGAGAGATATTTTTAGTGGAGCTAGAATTTGTTTCATACTAAGCTCTACTTCTTTTGGGTTGACTTCTTCTTTGAGTATTCTTCTTTGAGTGGTGACCTCGGACACTTCAGGGAACCCTGAAGGTGGTGTGGAACCAAATGGTGGATCATTTTGAAATAGTCCTACAAACATCGGATTTTCAGCATTGTAATTCAAATCTTCTATGCGTACATCTCTATTTTCATTATCTTCTAATGTCCTTGCATCAGTAGCACTACCTAATCCAATGAAGCTTTTTCCTACAACAACACCATTTCCTACAACGATTTTCAAGTCCTCATAATCAGGACATTTCTCAAATCTTTGTACAAGGAGCAAAGTAAATTAAAATTCATGACGATGAAAATGCAGTAGGTTAACAGTCGAGTATTCATCACAAAACAAACAAAAATCTAACAAGTCGTGGGTTTATTAATAAAGAATAATAACGTGAACTCTTTCCACACATAAGATATTTTTTCTTCTGACTTTTCGTCTTCAGAGTTTTTTGAGAGAATACGTTGAAATCTCTAATTTTTAGAAGAGATTTTGTAGAGTGAAATCTATTTATATTTTTTTTAAAAAAATTAAAGAAAATATATAGAGTATTAAACCTAAAGATTTTTTAAAAATCCGTAGTGAATATCTTCATATTTTGAAAGTTTAAAAAAATCTTACAGTACAAGTGATAATACCACAAATTAAGTGAGTTAGATTGAAAAATTGAAAAAACACGGGATTTTTAAATTAGCTAGGTTTTCACAACCAGAAACGATAACGAGATAATAAATCAAACGAGACAAACATGAATCTTAGCAGGATACCCAAGTTTCAATGAATATTCAAAAGTTAAAATAAAACTTGAAGAATATTACATAAACCTGGCAATTAACTAAGATGCAAAAATTAATCCCAACCAGCAGTACGAATTTATATTTTTATCAAGACACATTGAAGTGTTATCAATACCAACTATCCTAATTAAGATTTCATTTAGTACTTGAAACTGGCTTCAGGCCATGTTTCAGTGCAGCCCTCCACACTAGATCAATCCGATCAACGTCTATCGCACCAACTTCGTGATGAGTCCATCCTTCCAACGCGTGAACCACACCACCCGCATGACAAGCATGGACTACGCCTCTCTCCATCGTATACTGTCACGAAAAACGACACAAGAAATTAATCATCACAGAGTTAATTATCTTAATATTTACCAAGTTAAGGTAATTTTAGTAAGACTGTTTACTTCACAATTTCCTATTCCTTCAACATCTTCTGGTAATCTCATAGCAGCAAGATCACCATATGTGCAATCTCTTCTGAATTGCAAAATAGGGGGAACAACAAATTGATGAAAATGTGTTCCGGATGGAGCAAAGTTTTGCTCTCTTGGAGTGATCCACTTCCCGACAATCCACGCCTGCAACGAGTCACATTTTCCGTTATAACAACACAATAACTACCTAACATTTTAAAAAGTAGAGTATATATATTACCTTACAGTCTTGTGCAGCTTGGTACTTAGTCACCTGAACAAGATACTTGTGGCAATCAACAGGGGCTTCTTTCACAATGTTTCTAAATCTTTCTGTTGAGTTAGTTAACATCTGCACCACCATTAACCGTGTTAATAAATATGTTCGTGATGTTACTAATGAATTTTAAGAAGTAACAATCGTACGTACCAGAACGCGAACTTGTTTTTTACAAAGATAGAGAGCAATGGCTCGACCAAGCTTTGAAGTGGCACCGGTGAGAAAAACTTGTGTGACCGTCTTAGGGATGTCATTAAGAATAACGGCTGCAGTCAAGGTGTTACCATGGACCACACGAACATTAAGATTCGGATGCTTGTTCACAAAAAGCGTCCCCCCTCCATTCAAAGCCTCATTCTACATACATACATTGATCAGATGAAATGAATCTCATACCACATTATAAGGTTTATTCATTGAAGAAGAGGATGAAAGAGGAACCTTATTCAATGCAGCAAGGCTAATAACTTTAACTCCCAATCTATTGGCTCTAAGAATAGC
This sequence comes from Galeopsis tetrahit, assembly GCA_963675135.1. Classification (NCBI taxonomy): domain Eukaryota; kingdom Viridiplantae; phylum Streptophyta; class Magnoliopsida; order Lamiales; family Lamiaceae; genus Galeopsis; species Galeopsis tetrahit. The sequence continues at coordinate 77,749,401 of OY776123.1, forward strand.
CTCCTCAATTTTGTTATTGATCCCATCTGCTGCAAATGGCAAGAAATACTGGAAACCGAAGCGGGGTACAACCCAGGTTTGGTGCAATCGACCCCTGATGTTGTAGAATGAATTCAAGAAAGCCTTAGACTTAGCCCACATGAGTAGCATAGCCAGGAAAGAGAAGGGCAAGAATGGAATCAAGTAAATTCTCGTGTAGTAAGGTAAAGACGCCACTGATCGATTCACAAAAGGCGCGTGTAGACTCGAAGAAAGGTCCACCACGTGTGCTAGGAACACGAAATCTGGCACTCTCCCATTTTTCACTCCTACATTTTAATAAAAACCATCTCATTACCACACACATATATATAAACATCTAATCAATTTACACTATTTTTACCTAGCTCCAAACATTTCTTCTTGTGCATGTTCCATGATTTTCCGTTCAACGTCTTCCCCAACACGTCGAACAGGGGCATGAAAAGGCAATAATTGCTTCCCATTTCAGCATGATGGAGACCATGGTAACTGCACATTTCACTCAAAATTAATCTAAATTGATATGTAACATGCATGTTATATTGTTTTTGTGTTCAAACTATAACTGCAACCAATTAACAAATGTTAGGTTGTAGATGAAAATTAAACCCAAAAAAGATCAATTATTAGCATTGGATACTCTTATATTTCAGAGTGACAGGGCCCTCATGTGCCTTCCCACACTACCCCATTTAATGTTCCTAACTACCTTGTATAAAACACACCAAACGACACCGGCTAACCTTAAATTCACCCTCACATAAAAAGCTACTATTACTTTTCTAATCAAAGAATTTAATATTACACCATTTAAGGTTGTTTTACAAGGATTAACAAAGTCATTTAGTAACAATAACTATATGTATAAAGTGAACTTATTACTAGGCCTCATTCTTAACCACACAATTATTTCAAAAGAGGAAATTTTGTGTAACAAGGAACTCCACTTTAGTATTTAGGCTTTATTGTGTTTCAAAGTACGATTAACTTAACGTATCATACAATATACAGCTAGAAAGAAATGAAGTATAGACACGGAGGATCAGACTTACGTTGGAGTATAGACGATATATCGGAGGAAAGGCACGGTTTCAAAAATCGAATAAGGAATGATTTCGACGTTAGAATGGCCTAAACATCTGAGCGAATCGAAGATCAAAACGTAGCCGTAGATTAAACTCAATGATCCAAAGCCAATCAAGAATGAACCAATTATAGGTACCACAATCACAAGAGTCAACAAAAGATGTTCCAAGAATGTGGCATGCCCAGCTGCAGAAAAAAAGTCAACAAAAAGTCCATAATAATACTAACTTATTGTAAAAAAAAGGTCATAACATTATCTGGATAGAGAAGTAATTCTTGAATTGACAGCACAATACATAGTAGGTACAAGAATTAAATTAAAGCATTAAATTCCCTTACCTGTATAGGCCTGAGGTACGGGTGAAGAATGGTGGAGTGAATGGTAATTTGAAAAAAGATAATCTCCATGGAAGCATCTGTGTAACATGTAGAAAAGAGGCTCTGAGACTGCTACATGAAGTAGTATTGCTGATACGACGCCGTTTTTGTTCCACACTGGAAGTGTTTCAGAGGCGGGAAACATGTACAACACCAAAAATGCCACTATAGCTTGTAGTAAAATAAAATTGTCCCTAATCCCCCAAAAAAAGAAAAACCCTTTATTAATTTGCTAAAAACAGGACAAAAATTGTAAATTCTTGAAAAATTAAAAAAAAGATATACCAATGCCATTCTTTGTCAATCTGCTTGAAATCAACTCCTTTCTTGACAATGAGACGATTTCGAGTGAGAAAGAGCATGTTGCTGTAAGAAGTCCATATTTGGTATATAATAGGCCTAATCATAGACAAAATGAAGATGTGAAGGCACCAAGAATCTTTGATTGTCTCCTCTTGATACCTTGAATGCAATTCTTTGGCAACAAAAATCCCATAAATTGCATACTGTAGCAAGAAATTGAGAATTTCATGAGAATAGAAATAAAAAACATTATGGTAAAGTTACTACATACATACCTTGTAGGCACCCAAGAATTCCCATGGCCAAGCATACAAAGGAGGAGGAGCCATGATTGTGTAAATAGACAAGAAAAGAAAATGGTGTAGAAGCAAGAATTTTTTTCTCTCCAACTTTTTGCATTTATTCGACACGGATCAGCCTACTTATATAGATTGGAGGTCACACAATAATCACTATTCAAGAGTGTTAGATATGTATCTAACGTGTCCCTATCTTACACAATTTTGAAATTGCAACACTGGAAAAAGAAAAAAATGTGTTTCGATTTTAAGCCCCTAGCTATAGTAACTCGATGGTCCTAAACTCCGTGGGTAAGTTTTACCTATTTTTATTTCAAATATATTTCATTTTTTTAATATGTTAGTTCTTTAACTGATTAGCATCGGATGTGACATTTTTTTTAGTCCTATGAATTTGTTTTTTATTTTTTATTTTAGGACACTTCAATTTTCTGATTTGAATTCCATTCTATCAACTTTCGACGGAAGAGCCGATTTTCAGCTAACATTTGTCGAAAAAAAAAAAGCTAACATTACTTTTTTTTTTTTTTTTTTAATGTTGGATTGTCTTACTCCAAAAAAAAAGTATTGAAAAGCTGAATTTTAAAGTTAAAAAATAGAAATGTCTTGAAATAAAATATGGACAAACTTACAATATTTAAATAAACAATTTCTTAAAAAAATTCTTAGGGTTAACTTTAAAAACTGCTATATATAATTTTTTGTAGAATCAAATAATTAAAAAGTTGAATTTGAAAAAAAAATCAATAGAACTAAATTCAATTCGGGAAGTGTAACATCCTAAAATAAAATTTCAGCAAACTTAACAAAGACGTCGTTGACTAAAAATACATTTTCCTATATATTAACAAATGTTCTCGTAAAAAATGGATTGGTCACAAAAAAGAAATCGATTGACAATTCTCTGACTAATTTTAATTTATTACGGAGTAAAAATGAAAAAAAAGTTGTAAATTAATATAAAATCATAGTAATATTTTTAGTATATAAAATTAAAATATTTATTTTCTCAAAATCAATTTCAAATGAATAAAAAACTAATACATGTACAGAGTAACTGGGTTTGTTTTTGGTGGGACATTGCTCGGCCAAGACAAACTTCCTAGTATTTGTTAGCCTTAAACCGAGGAAGATGGAGGCGAAGTTTTGAAACTCTTTGCGGATGGAATTCATTTGAGAAAATAAAGGAACGACGTTATATAAAATAACTCTAGTTTGCATCATTGAATGAGTAACCTATTTTATTGTCTTGAGGCAGTTTTGGAAAGATGTTATCAATATATTCGTTTTATAATATGGAAGTGGTTTTTTTTTTTAAAGGGATATATATATAGTAGAAGTAGTTTTATATGGTGGTGTTATAATCCAAATGTGTTAGCCAAGGGCCACTTTGCATAGTCGTGAGACATTCTTGAAAAGTAAAATTTCATTTTACGAATAAAAAGTGTAGCTCTTGCCTTACTTTATTCCACCTCAAGTTTGCTAATACTAATAATCATGCATAATTACTAAAACAAGTAGTGGAATTTTTGTTGAATTAGTAGTTAATTATAATAAGTGATCATTTAATTTTGGAAATTAAAGTTTGGGGGACCTAAAGGGAGAAAAGGCCCTCTGTACTGTACTGTAGATTCATAAAATGAAACGTCGAGGTTAAGACACCAATTTTATGGGGTTAACAGAATTTAATGAGCAACAGTGCAATGTGGGTGGGGGCGGTGGGGTACTAACACAATTGGGAGTAGGTAGTTGAACCAGTCTTTTTTTTGCTGGCTCATGCCTGGCAATTTTTATGAATATATACAAATGGACCATGTTTTTATTACCTATCTAAATAACTAAGATATTTGCAGTGGCAAAATAACTATTTATTACATCCTTCATTTAGAACATTGAATCTTGTTAAAATTCTTCTTCTTCTTTTTTTTTTTTTTTTTGGAATGCATAGATCTCCTATCTATTTTAATATTTCATCTTGCATTTCATATTTTTATTGTTTTAACGTGTGACACCCATCGTTTCAATATTCATTTTTGTTGGGTAGATCCGTAGATACTCCATCTTTGTGGTCGGACTACATACTTTACCTTGTTCATGTAATATATAATGGAATTGAAGCTGAGCTTTTCTGAATTCGAAAAATATAAACTATGACACAGATAATAAATGAAATAACAAATTATATACTATCAATTAAAGTCAAGTGTTATGCATTATAAATATATAATACTCTCTCCATCCACCAAATGTAATCTCATTGGGTGGGACACAAATTTTAAGGAAAATGTAGATAAAGTAGATAAAGTAAATGTATTATTGAGTATTGTGGGGTCCATTGTGAATAAAGTGATTGTTTGTGAATAAAGTTGATGACAAATTGAGTAATTAAATGATGAGTTGAAGGGTGATAGTTTCAATAAAGTGTATGAGACTACATTTGGTAGACAAAGAATATGAGCTAAATGAGACTACATTTCATGGAAGGCAGTAATAAATTGACAAAAAATGTGGAGTATATAAAATGGATCTTAATTATTTGTTATATTAACATGATCCACGGGCTTATACCCAATCAATTAATTTTAAAATTAAAATATGACTCAAATACTACGAAGAGCTAGTTTATTCTAATTTTGTTGGAGAATGAGAACTAAAAAAATGTTTCCATGTAAAAAAAATCCGTATACAATAATTTTACCATTTTTTAAGTACTTTATTAATGCATATTTTCTTTGTTAACATTGTATCAATAATAATAATAGGGTTTTAATTGAAAATTAAATCACCATCTTTTCCTGAATTGCAATTTAATCTAAACTTTTGAATAATTAATTGTAGATAAAATCACCTTTAACTATTGTTGCAATTTAGACTTCTAGACAACCTCATTTATGTTCGAATTTAACGTTTCGAGATTAGATCGAAATAAAAAATAATGTTATTTTATTACGGAGGTGTCACACCAGCTAGCCACATAAGATTTAGGCACAAATGAGACTATCAAGAAGTTTAAATTGCAGGTGGTAATTTTATTTATAATTATTAAAATATTTAGATTAAATTGCAATTTAGGGAAAAATGTGATTTAATTTACCATTAATCCATAATAATATCATGGTGTTTTTGTTGAGAAATTAAGACCCCATTCATTTAGTTGAAAATGAAAAATAAACAATAAATAAATCAACACAAGAAGTTAACATGAATTACTCTCAATCTTCTCACAAGACTCTAGCAAAAGAATATGAGAAAATAATTTAATTAAAATCAAATACATGACTAAAGTGTATTGATTAATGCACTTTAATCAATTAAAGACACTAGACTTCTTAAATAGCATTAGGAAGTTCATCTACATAGTGTATTGGTTTTTTATTGTATTTAATCCGATATGGTTTTTGTAAATCGACATGCTTAGACGGAAATAAAATTAGACGCCGTCTTAACGGTCGAGTCTGTTCTAGGTAACATACTTTTCTTTTAGAGTTTATTAATAACGAAAATTCAGCAATACAAAATATAAAGTCTGAAAATTAGAGAATCGTATCGCCCATAGATTGTTTCAATTCTTCACTCAAATTCACACGACACACATATCATCTTTTTACTTTTTATTCTTTATTCAAATAGATTACTATTGATTTTTTTGATGTAATTAAAATGATAATTTTTAGGTATTAACCGTGTTGGGTATAAAAATATGGACCATGTTAGGCGGTCCAAAACGATTTCTGACATCTGAACATGCTAATTATACGTTAATAATATGGTGGGTTACATAGTTCTGGATCTCTTGGTATGCATATTTATCTCCCTGAATTGACATTGAAGATTCGAAAAGATTAATGTAAATGGTTTAAATTATACTAACCTATAAAAAAAAAAAAAAAAAAAAACCAATCAGATTATATTTGGTTGCCAACTTGTGGTAATAATTAATGTTGGCTAGCTGGTTGGGATCCACCAATGCTTGATTGCTTGTAAATTCTCTCTCTTTTCATAATTATTTGTACACTTTTTTTAACGGGACATCCCAATATTATTTGCACACTCCAAAAATGAAAATCACTCACATAATTTTTACTCTTATAACATTCATTTAATTTTAAAAAATTCACTCTATTTGGACCTACAACTTAACTTAATTTATAACTTTAGTCAATGAATTACGAACAATACTCTTTCTTTATTTTACCTTACACATCACTATATTTCATTTTCTTAAACTCCGTGATGGTCCAACCATGAAAAAAAAAATGGGTCGGAGAGAGAGTATATAGCAAAAGAAATGATCACATGTCACAACTGGTATTTTAGTTAATTGTTTTCCATGTTCCAAATCTCTCATCTATATTACTAATATACAATCTTACATTGATTTGTATAACTAAAAATACAATCTTTACTAATTAAAAAAGTTGTAGTCATTGATACTCTATGATTCTCTCAACATATTCATTTTAGATATTGATCTCTAAAATTGTTTTGTATTTAACACGATCAATATTCAATTGGTGAGATTAGTTATTCTAATTTATTTTAATTAGTGGTATAATGTATTTGTCGTTTGTGAGAAAAGAGAGAGACTATGTTATGCTATTCTTATTTAATTTTCAACAATGTGAGAGATTTGTAGAAAACGGCTTCAAACTTCATATATAAGACAAATCTTGAATTTAGTTAATTAGGACACGGGGTAATTGGATCTTCAATTTAGTATTTAAGTTATATTAATTTACGTTTAAAATGTGATTGAGGTGAGAGCCCTAAAACTCATCAATCATATAACACGAATAAATATATGCATGTGTTCTGTATTATGTACCTATAAAATCGTAGTATCATATTGTGTTTAATAATTGCTTCTAACAAAAAGATGAACTTTAAATAATTATTTGAAAAGGTGTGTCTTATATAAAGAACATTTGACAGCTAGTAATTGATATTGTCACAATTCAATTGTATTTCATTTAATTCAAATATGACACATAAGGGGATATGCATTGTTTTCATAATCGGACTGATTGGTTCAACCTGTTGAATTGAAAATCGGGCCCGAAATCAGTTTGATACCACTTAAAAATTGTTATAACGATTGAATTAATCAAAATCGGTAAAATCGGGTAGAATTAGTTTTTTTTTTTCCTTTTTAATTATTTCATTTTCTTCTACTCCCTCTGTCCCATAGAAATTTGCACACTTTTCATATATGGATGTCCATACCAATTTGCACATTCCATAAAAGGAAATATTGTCATAACCCTCACCCTCAAAATATACACATATTTACTCATATGTCATTACTTTTTCACACTCAACCTACCTTTTACTTTACTTTATTCATAAAAAATTACAAAACTACCCCTCTATACATCACCCATTACACTTTTTCTTACACATTTATTAAAATGTGTGCCATCCCAGAGGTGCAAATTCCTCTGGGACGGAGGGAGTACAATATTATATTTTAACTTGAGTTGTTTCGAGTTTTTAACATTTGTGTTATTATTTTATAACTCTATTGTGTTTATTTTGAACTATGAATCAGTTTTCAGTCCAATTTAATCGCAGATTCAATTGTGAAAACATTTTTTTTACAGATTTACCATACCATTCAAAAAACGTAAGAAAAACGTTCTCCCTTCTCTCTAAGATTGAGAGTTTCTCTCTCTACAAATCCCAAAATCACCGCCGTCCAACACTTCCTCCCCACTACAGCTTCCCACAACCCATTGCAATCTAGCCGCCGCACCACCGCCAGTCTCGCAGCCCATCTCGCCGCCGCACCACCGCTAGTCTCGCCGCCGTCCCATTTTTTTCTGTAGATTATTCAGTGGGTTAGTGGGTTTAAGGGCTCTTTTTTAGGATTTTAGTTGGGATCAATTTGAGCCTCCCTAGCGGCGCTACGGCGGCCGATGGGTGAGTCATCCGTTGATCTCATTTACTTTATTTTTCTGTATTTTTCTTGTTTTATAGTTTTTTGCTTTTAGTTTATATTTTATTTCTGTTGGCTTCGGTTTTCACCGATTTTCCTGCCTTTTTGTGGCCTGCCTCCTCCTCTTTATGGGGCTTTCCTTCTGTTAGGACTTTTCTTCCCTCTTTTGGGACCCCCTGGTGTTTGGTGTTTGGGACTGGATATTTCTGTAGTCTGATGGATCTTGGTGCTTGGTGGTCTTTTGTCTTTATGTTTTATCTTTATTTTGTTGATTTGTCGATACCTTAGTGTGGGGTGTTGAATCAAAAAATGAAGACCTATGCTTATTTGGTGGACAAAGGTTTCACTCGTTTCTCCACCTCCTCACGATTGGAGAGGATAACGACACCGTTCGAATTTGTCTTAGTTTGAAGATCTATAGTTTCTTTAGTACTGCTTGTATCATGCTCGTATGGATCTTGTAAACCTTCAAAAAAAAAAAAAAAAAAATAATGAAAACACTGGAAATAGGTATAAATTATACTCACGTTGGAACTTATGAACTTACAGAGCCGTGAACTTATGAAGTATATATACTCAATTTAAGTTCGTCCCATCACATTAATTTATTGAGTTTCTTTTTTGCTTTCCATTTTTTGAACTGAAAAGGGGAAAACAAATTACTTAAGGCTCCGTTTGAATTGAGGGATTTGATTTATGAATTTTAAATACACTATCCAAATTCACTTCATTTGTTTGGATTATGAATGGATTTCAAATTCTTAGATTTTTATCCACACACGTATTAGTTAAAATTAAGAGGATTTCAAATTCACACTAAAACCATGTCATTTGAAATCTATTTATTTTTAAATACATGTCATTTGAAATTCATCTATTTTACTAGTATATACATTAAAAATATATTAATTGCAATCACACTTACACAGAATAAACCTCCTCGATGTGCAATAACTCACAAACCACAAGATATCGAGCTCATATACAATAAGATAAATATAATATACATATATATATTTTGGGTAGGGCTGGTGTACACTCAAGTACACCATACATCTGAGTTGACCTTGATCGATAGCTATATTAACATACATTTTTCAGTTATAATAACATACACTTTTCATTAATATATAATTTACACTTTTCATTAATAGAACATACAATTTTCAGTTATAATAACATACATTTTTCATTAATATATAACTTACAATTTTCATTAATAGAACATACAATTTTCAATTATAATAACATACATTTTTCATTAAAAACAATGTTGCACTTTTCAATATAGTAACATACACTTTTCAATATAATAACATACACTTTTTCAGAAAAAAAAAATCAAAAAAAAAAAAAATCGAAAAAAAAAGGTTCAAACTTTCACTACAAATAATTGTCAAAATTGCTAGGAAAAATTGCGAGGGTATGTAATCCCTCGTTAAATGGCGAGGGATTTTACGAGGGGAGCAGATGGAGAGGGAAATACCGAGGGTTCAAAAAATCCTCACAAAATAGCGAGGGAATTACAAATCCCTCGCCATTTAACGAGGGACATTGTTTTAAAAATGATAAAGGGCGAGGGATTCAATGCTCGCTGGCTGACGAGGGATAAATTAAAATGCTTGGCAAAAAATAGCGAAAAAATTCTGGCAAGGAAATTCTGGCGAGGAAAATCCCTCGTTATTCATGTTAAAGAGAACTTTTCCCTTGCTAAATCCCTCTCTATTTGAATACTTTTTTTGTAGTGTTTGACCGGTCAACGGTCAACGGTCAACGGTCAACGCTTGACCTGTCAAGGTAACTCAAGTACACTGTGTAGAGTGCACATAAAACTTTGACATATATTTTTATTTCATATATTTTAAAGTTTATCCACATTATCTAAATGCCTAAATTTTAAAATATTACATTCTCTTTAATATTTGCATTTTACTCCCTTAATTTCAATTAGATAGACTTATTTTTCTTTTAAAACTTATTTTTGTATAGAGTGTTTTTTTCTAATTTATTACTAATATAACCATTAGAATTAATTAATATTCATTAAATATAATTATAATAGAATTTTTAGTTGTCTAATACGGTATGTTTTTTCAATAAAATTTATTAATCTTTAAGAAAAGTAAACAAGCTTATCTAATTAATTGGGAGTGGAGAAGTATATTAAATCTCCCCCATTCATTTTTTCTACTTGATCTCAACCTTTAATTAATTATTTAGTAGATTAATTAGTTATTAGAGATATTAGATTTTTACTTTTCATTCCACTTTTTTTCTCTGTCTTTCGTCTTCGCGTGGGTTTTCAGTAATTTTGTAAATTTATCAGTGTATACTCTGATTACTTGCACTTGCACATTTATAATATGAAAATAACTCACAATTATTTAAGTCACTAATTTTGGGCCTAGCTACATTTTATCCTACATTGTTTCACTAAATTCATTTTACCTCTCATTAAATGCTTCTTAAATCTCACTAAATCACCTAAAATACGGGACGGTCCGTACGGAGAGAGTATTAACTTCTATCAAAATATAATAAAAGTCAACTTATTCAATCAATTTAATATTATAATAAAATGAAATGTACTGACAATTTGATCATGTGAAATTTTAATGAGTATAATGAGTTCGTATATTTTATCAAATCATTGTTAGTGTGTACAGTGCTCCAAGCACTGTATATATTAAATTGATTCTGTGGAATTGAATTAAATATTCCAAGTACTATTTCCAGTTAGAAATTTAGGACCGATGGTAGTTGGAATTTTAATGCATATTTATTTTCTCGATCGACAGTACAGCGCATGCAGTGATACCCCCAACCAAAGTCCAAGACCTCATAATCTATCATCAATAAGTTGCAACTCCATATTCCATTCATGTGAGTTTCAATTCAATATCCGGATCGATCGTTGTCCACGTTTTTCCTTTATAACGTTTTTTTTTTCTTTTTTTCTGACACACTAATAATTACTTCTTTCTGTCCAAAAAAAATATGTTTATTTTCTTTATTTGCCTATTCATCTAAAGTATGATTATTTTTTTCTATAGAAACAATTACCTTATTTTTACTTCACAATAATCCCACAATATTTTTTTATCTATTTTTTTAAAAAATTTGTGTCCAACTAAAGAAATATAGTTTTCGTGAAAGGAGAGAATAATACAATATTATGTAGCATGTTTTAATTAAATATCTATTGTAAATTAGTATTTGGTTGACTTGTCTACGTTTCTCGCGTAAATATAGATTGTTTCTCGCGTAAATATAGATTATCAGTGGATGTTAGATGGATTCCCGTGGGAAGTGGGATGGAATAATGTGGGATGAAACTATAAATATAGTCGTTGTTTATAAAGAAAGTGAATGACAATTTAAGTAAAATAAGTGATGTTTGAAGTGTAAAAATTAAATAATTAATAGTATCGTATTATTTTTAAAATAGAAATAAGAATAATAAAATTGAACCACCAAATTAGAAAAAAAAGCGAAAATAACGAATTTGTATGAAGTGAGTATTTATAATATACTCTATATTCAAAAATAAAATGACATTTTTTTTTGCTTCGTTTCTTCAAATTTTACTCTTTTAGCTTCTAACTTACATTTGTTAATTAATCATCTCGCATTAATTAATTAAATTTTTATTTTTTTTATGAAATCAATACATACATTTCTTAATTCCAAAAAAAAAAAAAAAAAAACTGAAAAAGCATTTTTTTAGGGTTAAAAAGCATTTATTTCTAAAAAGGAATGATTACCCTTTCTTATGAAATCAATGCATACATTTCATTACATATACATTTAAAATGTAATTTACAATATTCGAAGTAAATTAAATGGACCAAGGATAATATTCCAAAAGACAGCCGTCAGCCTACATCTAAACATTATATTAAACAGAATTACTAATACATGCATAAACTACTTTAGAAATTAAACACAGTAGTTAGATTTGTTTATAAAGTTATAAAATTAGGGCATGTTTGATAGCATAGACGGATTATCTAAGATTAGGATGATAACTAAACTTTATAAATTTTAAAGCATTATCTACCTTAATCTAAGTTATCAAACAACCAATAAAAATGATATATAGTTAATCTAGGTTTAATCTAAGCTATCAAACATGGCTTTAATGGTTTAATTGTACATAGTACTGCAATTGGTTTAATTGTACATACGTACACAAGTGGTTTAATTATACATACTTACATAATAATTTGTAATTACTAAATAGTACGTACACCCGGCCAGTCACCCACATATGTATTAATTTGAGTAGTTTTTGTCCTACCAAGTCGGCAGATTCATGAATCTATCTAATCCATTTTTTTACACAACCGAATGCTTTGCACATTTTTTTTTCTTTTTATAGAGGAGATAAAATCAAAGATGACAACAAAAAGAATATCCTCTAAGCAATCTCAATTCAAACATACGGACAAGAATAATAAAAGAAAAACTGAACATTTGCTACGTTCTTTGTCCTCTTCTACAATAGAAAATCTTATCGTTTGACAGATCCAAATCCCCTATTGAACCTTTCAATTTGATAAGGCTTGATCAAAATATATAGTAAAATCTTGGCTAACTTTTTTTTAGCTAGGACTATTTATATTAGGGATGTCAATGGGCCGGATCGGGTCAGCCGGTCAGGTACCTAGATACCCGGATCCGACTCAATTCAATATGAGTTCGGGTCGGGTCAACTCGTTCGGGTCATGAACGGATAGAGGTAAATCGGGGCGATTCATCATAAATTTAAAAAAAAATTGAATAATAATTTTTTTTTTGAAACATATAACATAAAATTTAAATTTGTATTGAAAAATAAATAAAATTGTAGGTCCCTAGTTGAGTAGATAATATTGAGTAAGCTAAGAAAACGTCTAGAGGGGGGTGAATAGACTTTTAATTTCAAAATCTTTCAATATATCAAAGTACACAATGCAGAATTATCAGATTTAACAATGAGCCCAACAAATTTATACTCAACTAATGCTTCGAATATGAACTTCTGTTATGAACACTTAACTTGTCTATTCTATATGCAGTATTAATCAATTAAACAAGTAAGCAATCAAACAACAAATAAAACAGTAAAGTAAATCAACACGAGATTTATAGTGGTTCGACAACTTGTCTACATCCACTCTCACAACTCCAGTTGCGAAATTTATTAACTGATCTTGTGGCTTTAAGTCCCAAGAAATAAGACTTCGATCTTTTCGATAACACTACCAAGTGTTTCTTCGATCTAACAACTAGTGATTTACAAGTAACTAGCAACTTGAACAAAAAACAGCAGTAATAAAACTTCTCTTAGTCCAGTAGTAGCCTTCTTCGAATTTGTGACTTGTCTTGTGGCTTCAACTTTCTGAACTTGAACTCTGCGAGTTTCTTTCTTTGAATATCTCAGTAAAACGCTTCAGTAATCTTTTAGTCTTTCAGTTATTCAGTAGTCATAACCGTTGAACACCTTCATGTATATATATACTTCTAGAAATCAAGATAAGTTTGTTATCAAACAACCTTTTCTTGATAACTAACTTCAAACGGTTTCTTCTTATCCTTCCACGCGTTTCTTCAGTTAATTAGTTATTCCATAACTAACTCTTCAATATATCTTCCTTCATACGCGTTTCTGACTTATACAAATTCAGCTTCTTTCGCACTTGTCTTGTCTAGTCTTCAATACTTAGACGATTTCTGACTTCTTCATAACTCATCTTGTCTGGTCAAGTCTTTTTGTCTTCTGTCTTCAGTAGACTTCTTCCATGAAGAACTAATCTATACTAGTCCTATCATCTAATCTTAACAAGACTATTACATTACATTAAGCTTTATAATTCAGCTTAGTCAACTTAAATCTATACACCAATATAAACAATCTATGAAATACGAAAACATATTAGCTTCTATACAACACTAATTAATTGCTCATCATAAACCTACACAAACTTCATGGTAAAAGAGTCTCTGGTTGGGATAGGGATCTCTCCTTCTTGATTTCTCAAGGCCGGTAAGGAATCAAGGTCGCTCCAACAAGATCTCTCAATCTCAGGCCGAACATTCCATCGTACAGTCAGTCAGTCAATCCGAGATGTTTAGCTGCGAGATGCTCCTTCGACCCCGCGGTAGGAGGGAAAAAGCTTTAGGTCTTGATTCGGATCCCAAAAATATCTCCATAGTACTTATAAAATTAACGTACTTGTCTTTTCTTTCTTTCATATGTATTTTGTACTCTACTGATCTTGTTCACAAGACGACTTCCATAACTAGATCAGTCAATACTTAGAAATATATTCAAGTCTACTTTTGACTTATCAAAACTATTTCTCATCATCAATTAGGACTTACATTAGGATTCATATCCCAACAAAAATAGTCCTAGAAGCATGTTTATAAATTTATTTTCACATTATAAAGAGATTAATATTGATATAAGTTTTTAGATGAAATATCATATCATATTGTATTTGATATTATGTTTTATCAATTTATATTAATCTAAAAAATATATATGAAGGTGAATTATTGTTATATACTCCCCCTGTCCCACAATTGTTTGCACTCTTTCCTTATTCGTCCGTCCCACAATTGTTTGCACTTCCTAAAAAGGAAACCTTTTCATAAACTCCACCCTCACAAAATGCCATTACTTTTACACTTATTCCAACCACTCTTTTTACTTTATTCATATAAGTTTACAAAATTACCCCTCAACACTCCACTCATTACACCTTTTCCTTAATAAGTGTGCCCACAAAGTGGTGCAAACACTTCCGGGACGGAGGGAGTATATTAATAAACATCAAAATATTGAAGATATATTATATTTATATATATAATATATAAAAAAATATATAAAAACGGATCACGGATCGAAAGTGATACCTGAATCCGTCCCATTTTAATATGGGTTTAGGGCGGAACGACCCAAATAGCACGGGTCGGATTGAGTTGAAATTGTCATCCCTAATTTATATATTCTCTCATGCTCTTTTCATTTGCTTTTGATATGTATTAAGAATTAATATAGTATTAAATGAGTAGTAAGTAGTTTTTCTTCTAATTTCTATAAATTTTTTTGGGAGGTTTTAAAACCTAAGATCATCATTATGATAAAAGAGTTTCACAGATTTAAAAACGGGTCACCGATCGAAAGTGATACCTGGACCTGTCCCATTTCAATACGGGTTTGGAGCGGGGCGACTCAAATACCACGGGTCGGGTCGAGTTGAAATTGTCATCCCTAATTTATATATTTTCTCATGTTCTTTTCATTTGCTTTTGATATGTATTAAAAATTAATATAGTATTAAATGAGTAGTAAGTAGTTTTTCTTCTAGTTTCTATAAAGAATTTTGGGAGGTTTTAACCTAAGATCATCAGTATGATAGAAGAGTTTCACAGATTTAGAAAATTAGTGAAAGGCATAAACCCTTCTTTTATGGTTTTAATCTCCAAGTGTCACGCTTCAAATTTAAAAATATTGACTTTTAAAAAAATAGTTAAAATAACTCGTGAATCGAATTATCACCTCTTATTTTTGGGGAGGAGGTTCAGTGAGTGAACAATTTAAATTTAAATGATTGGAGTTGCTTTCAGCAGGAATCGAACCTAGGACGTGAGCCAAACCTAGGACGTGAGCCTTATGACTCTGATACCATGAAATAATTTCGTCTCATCTAAAAGTCCGAACTTTTAGAAAGGTTAGAAATTAATTCTTGTATATTAATTTCTATTAGCTAAAAATAAATAATCAAGTAATCGAAACATCGCAAATAGCATTCACATTGCCACATATATATAATTTGCCATTGATACTTTGTCATTGTTACTTTGTCAATAAAGTTTTGTGGACCTTCCTAAAGTTAAATTAATGACTAAGGGAAAAAAAAACTATTGAGCCTAGCTATTAAATATTCCCTCAGTTTCATAAAGTTTATCGCTATTGATCTTATATCTTGTTTTAAAAAAATTGTCGTTTTTACTATGTTTACCACGAATCTCTCTAAACTATCTCTGTTTAATTTGTATAATATCTCATTTTTATTAAAAAGATATTAATGTATTCTTTTTTCTCTCACTTGACAAAGGCCAGTTGACATTTAGCTTTTTTTATATTAATTTTTATTTTAATTAAAAAGATATAATTAATGAAAGGTAAATATGTTAGAAAATATGTTTCTTAATTTTATAAAAAAAATAAGGTCAAATATCCAATTATAGTCCATACTTTTCTCTTTTTATCAATTCTAGCACATACTATTTTTGTTCTCCAAATGATACCTATACTTTGAATTAGTACTTAAAAACATCCCCGTTCTCATTTTTCGGCAAAGCCCGTCTGATGTGGACGCCGGATTCCACGTGGACGGCTGACATGGAAATTAGTAATTGTCCAAATAATCTATTATATCACATACTTATCATTTTTTATTAATTTTAGCCCATACTTTTCATTTTTTATTAATTTTAGCCCATATTTTTTATTTTTTCAATTCTAGCCCATACTTTTCATATTTTCATCAATTCTAGCTCATTCTTTAGTTTGCATTCTTTAGTTTTGGCTGGACATTCTAGAGAAGAAACTAAATTTCAACCTGTTTCTCGTGGTCTAGCTTCACAGTATAGTTTAGTATTCTTTGTTTGAAGGGTGTGTTTCAACTATTTTATCATTGTTTCTAATTCATATTGGAGAGATTAATTTATGTTCAAACTTATGAGCAAATTATAGGGTGATTTTTTATAATTTTGTTATGGTATTTGAGTTGTTATATATGTGTTATTTTTAGATGCCCAATCAAGGTCGGCCAAGGACAGTGAGTGGTCCTATAGCTACTGTAGCTGCTGTCTCTAGTGGAGTACGAATAAATTCTCGTGAAGTTGAAGATCGTAGCAGCCAAAGATCAGATGTTGTTGACTATTGCACTTCACCACTAACATTATAAAGTCACACAACATGTGATCGTTATTTTATCTATATTTTAGGTCGTACTGGATGTGCCTTGTTATGACATCTCTTTGGATATGTCATGTTGACATCTTTCTTTTTGCATGTGTCATGCAGTGACAAAACTTATGATCAAATGTCTTGTAACGACATCTTTATTTTGTAGGCAATAAATATGGCCATTGCATTGTAATGACATTTTTATTTTGCAATAGTAGTGTGAATATTTGATGGGTGCATTCCTTCAAGTTATTATCAATTTATTTTTAGCGTCCTGTAAGACGAACTTTGCAAAAAATGATATTGGATAGGTTTTTTTAAGTATGAGCTAGAATTGATGAAAATATGAAAAGTATGGGCTAGAATTGAAAAAATAAAAAATATGGGCTAAAATTAATAAGAAATGAAAAGTATGGGCTAAAATTAATAAAAAATGAAAAATATGGGATATAATAGATTATTTGGACAATTACTAATTTCCATGTCAGCCGTCCACGTGGGAATCCGGCGTCCACATCAGACGGGCTTTGCCGGAAAATGAGAACGATGATGTTTTTAAGTACTAATTAAAAGTATGGGTATCATTTGGAGAAAAAAAATAGTATGTGCTAGAATTGATAAAAAAGAAGAAGTATAGGCTATAATTGATTATTTGGCCAAAAAATAAAGACGGCTAACTTTATAAAATGGAGGATGTATTCCATGTGGTCAATCAAATAATATATTCTAAATTTGAATGATACTTGTATACGAATTATGATATGTAAGAAAAGTACATTTAAAAAAAAAAAAAGCAAAACTAATATTATTTCGAGGCCAAATTAAACGGAGGGACATTTGATGATGACCTTACAACCCAAATTGAAACATTTAATTAAGGCGTCCCACGACATGTCCAAAAACAAAGAGATCTGCGCTTTTTCTTTATATGACAGCTCTAATAAATTTTACCTTTTTTTATTTTATTTTTTATGGGAAATTAGCAACAATTATACTCTTTTCGTTTATTATTAATTAATACATGTGTTTAAAAAAATTTATATGAAATGTTTCATTTTATACTTGAAATATAATTAATTAGAATAAATTGGAGGAAAAATTCACGGATAAAACCTAAACAAACATAGTAAAACTTAATTGAAATTAATTTTTTCGCTGCTTCGCAAAAATATGATACTACAAATAGAGATGTGCATCAATTTAAAATCGGATCGATCTAGACCGGTTCGAATTGGAATCAGAGCCAGAGTCTACCCTGATGACTGGATCGAACCTGAATTAATCTAATACGGATTTAAACCGTTTCACACTGATTTTTTTTTTCTTGTAAGAATTCTTTATTATGTTTTATCGGATGTCCCCGAAGGGACAAGAATTCTTTATTATGTCATGGAGAATAATTTATAACCATTGAATTAAGTTGATCACCATTAATTTAAGTTTTGTCAGGATTGATACTAATTATATACCTCTCCACTTTTAAATGAATGTCTTTTTTAATTTTAACAACAAATTAAGATTATAATTTCTTTGTCAACAATATAATATATGACCTTCATCTATGACAACAATGGAGTAAATTTTGTACTCCCTCCGTCCCCCTATAAGTTTCCCACTTTCCTTTTATGGATGTCTCACAATAAGTTTTCCATTTCATATTTTTCCATTTATGGCATATGATTTTCTCTCTCCCAATCACATCACTTACCCTTTATTTATTATTTTATCATACTTCATCTCACACTCATCTATTATTTTCTCTCTCACCATCACATCACTTGTACTACATCTATTATTTAATCATATTTCTTAATCAAAACAACCAAAAGAAAGGGGAAACTTATACCGGGACGGAGGGAGTATATAAATTTTTATTGATTTTTTTTTTTTTTTTTTTGAAGTCTCGGGTATCCGGTCTAAGGCCGACTAATTCCGGGGGACCAATCCCACCGCCCACTTGCGGGGGTCCCAAGGCCGACTAATCCCGGGGGACCAATTCCACCGCCCACTTGCGGGGGTCCCGTTTAAAGCCAGAATTTTGCGCTCTGTATGGACATGGCCCCATATAAATTTTTATTGATAATAAATGAAACATAGAATGTATAGATAATAAAATAAAATAAGTTATTTTGGGATTATTATATGAAAGATAATTTTGAGAATGATTTGTGGGGAATTTTTGTGAGAAAGGAATAAGAGTAAAATTAGAATATTTGAGGAAAAAATATGTAGAATGACAATTTTTTTTTTTTTTTAGAAAATTGAAAATGTGAAAAAGACATTTATTAAATAATGGAGGTGGTTAGAAATTTAAGGTTAGAGATTACATTTAGCATATAATAATAATAAAAAAATAGGAGTACTAAAAAAAACTACATTGAAAGTGATTAGATTTAAGGTAATAGTGGTTAGAAATTTAAGGTTAGAGATTACATTTAGCATATAATAATAATAAAAAAATAGGAGTACTAAAAAAAACTACATTGAATTGAAAGTGATTAGATTTAAGGTAATAGGACAAACAATTTTCGATTTTAATCCAGAACGAATTAGAACTCAGAAACCTAGCTAAATTTTAAAGGACCGATGATTGGATCGGAAATTAATCGGTCGATTCTGGTATTTCTTTTGATTCAGTTTTTTTTTTGCACCCACTAACCAAAGGTCATAATATGTTACTATAAGGTCAAAATATATATGCTGCAATGATAATAATAAAAACTTAATTTTTTGGCGAATTCGCGGTTAGAAACTTACAGTAACACAAATTTCTATTATAGTAGAATATTTTTAACCTTGTAGTTATATATTTTGGTCAGTAACAATATTTTTGGCCTTAAAATATACAAATTTACAAAAAATAAAAATAAGTGTGTATTATTGTCCTTACAGCAAATACATGCGTAATACAAGTGTTCTTCTCTTAATAAATCTTCGTCTCTTTAACCTTCTATTCCTCTCTTATTTATTCCCTAATTCATTCTCTCATATATTACTCCATTCGTTTTTCAATAAATGATGTTTTAACATTTTTCTCTTATATATAATTAAATGATATTTTTCTTTAAAAATATTTTTAATTATGTTTTAGATTTTTTATAGGGAGAATTGTGGAAACCTTCATTTCTGAATATTTTTTAGGAAAAACTACCACCTCAATTTTTTATTAGTTAGAGCAACAAAATGGGGTATGAAATTACTATTATATCCTTCATTTAACTTATCTCACTTTACCATCTCAAATTTATTATTTTATATTCAAATTTTAAAAATTATTTTTCAACATCATTAATTAATATTATTATTTTATATTTATATTCAAATTTTATTTAAAAATTATTTATTTGTTCTTATTTTTTTAATAGAATTGAGAAATTTTTTTTTTTTTACTTTTCTTACATTATTTTTTTTTATATTATAAGGCATTTGGAAATTAATTTTCCTTTTTTTATATTATATTTATTTTTTTCAAAAATTATTTACATTCAAATTTTAAATTATAGAATAATTTTTTGTTTCTATTTTTTTTTTTTATATAATATTACATTATATTGAGTATATGTTTGCATACATAAATTGCATACGAGCATTATATATTGCATACATGCATTGCATACGAGCATTATATATTGCATACAGACATTGCATACGAGCACTATATATTGCATACGAGCAATAAATATTTCATATACCGAAAAAACAATCCATATTTACAACACGTTGAGTTTATTTAACAAATAATAATTATATTTAATGCTTTAGAAGATAATAATTACTTAAAATGAATTAAAAGTGGGGAATGAATTGTTTTGCAAAAACATCCCCAAATACTAGATAGACACGGTCTATTAATACCGGATAAAATAGATTATTTTTATTTTGAGTACTCCATTAATTATTTATTTTATAGTATTTGGTTGAATGTCATTAATTATTTATTTTATAGTATTTGGTTGAATGAAACTAGAATCTAGAATCTGGGAGTGTATCAAGTGAATCTGGGGGTGCACATCTGGACTAGTAAACCCTAGCCCATTAGTAAACCCATTGGAAGGATAGAACCCTAGCCTCTGCCCTAAAACATGTTTGGCCGCCGCCGCCTTAGAAATCGCCGACACCACCGTCGGCAACGCACAGAGCTCCGCCGCCCATCCATTACAGCAACTAAACTAGCCCATCAGTAATCTTGCAAATCAGACCCAAAGTTAATATGAGCAAAAATTTGGAAGAGAAATTAAACTACTCACACTATTACACCAGTTACAAAGGGCTGCTCAGAATCACCTTCCTGCATTTTTGGAAACCAAACATTCTCATTACATTCATGAACAAATTCGGATTGTTAGAAAGAAGCAATTGGATTGTAACTTACTTTATAAAAGTCTACCAAAGTTTTCTGGTCATACTCGCATTCTCTTCGCTCAAGATACTCCATGGCCGCCTTCTCCTTTTCGGGCCAGAAAAATACATCAGATTTGAAAACATAAAAAGTAATACAAAAAAATCACAAACCCCATCGTCTTCAGTCACCGCCACTCTCACGGTGGAGTTGCAGATCGGCGCCGACGTTGACCAAAGCTACATCCAGGCGGCGGCACCGACGAACCATCGAGGGCAGAGACTTTCTTCACCGGCGTCCACGAATCATCGAGGGCTTCGTCGCAGCCGCCACCAAAGTTACGCCCCAGCGCCGCCTCCTTCCCTCCCTCGCTTTTATTCTTCAGATCTGTTACATCACAACAGCGACGCCTCTTCTCCCTTGCCCAACGCCGCCGCTGCCCTGCCTTCCCCCACCCAAACCCTCGCCCCAACACCGCGGCCGCCGTCCCTTCCTCTCGACGCGCAGAGCTCCGCCGCCTTGAGTCAACAAACCACTTCATCTTGAGTCGAAGACCTCTTCGACTCCCACAGTGTTGCAGATCGGCAACGATCGACCCCTACCTTGTCTTCGCCTCTTCGCCGATCTCTCCGGCGGCCAAAAAAATCACCACCACCAGCTCGGCCACAATTTCGACGGCCAAGGCTCGATCCAGGCGGCGGCCACGACAAACGGTGGCTGGATTTGAAAATCACCACCACGGCAATGAGAGTTTTGTAAAAAAGGAGAGAGAGAATAGATGGAGATTTGAAAATGATGTTTGAAATGGGGAAAAGGGAGGACATATATTAACCCTAGGTTTAAAGATGAAGGACAAGGGCAAAATTGGGATTTCCCATCAAATTTGAAGATATAAGTAATATAAAATAATTGTGGTAGTTTTACACACTAAGGGGTGCTAGATTGAGGTTTTGAGTAAATATTCACCATATGGTTGAAAATCTTCTAATTTCTAACTTACTTTTATTAACTATGAAAAATATGCATTAATGAATTAATGTGATTAAAAACATCCTTTATTATTCAAGAGTATAATTATCAATATATACTCTTTCTTAATTTCAACAAATTTCACAAAAACATCATTTATTAAAAAATGGAGAAAATATAATACAGTAGAAAAGATACTAGACATATAATACGAAACTTCTTTAATTAAAATATATATATATATATATATATATATATATATATATATACGGGAATGATATAATGACCACCGATGACCACTATTTTTTGAGCCCACAGTTTACGTGGCATGCCACAACATTATATATTATCTGATTTTAAATTATATATTTATATGGTATATTTTTCATAAGAGTTTATTTCTTCTTAGGTGCTATATTCACCTCCTCCACTCTACTTGGGTTCCAACTTTTTAAAAAGTTGACATTAGGTGTCAAATCACACCTAAAAAACCCAAATTGCCCTTTCTTCATTCCTCATTTTTCTCTCCATTTTTATTAAAAACTTCACCCACCCCCATTATCTTAGACACGCCTCATCTTCTCTTTCCTCTCTCCTCTCTCCTCTCTTATTCTCTCTCCTCTCTTATTCAAAATCTCAGCCCCATTGTCGCACCTGAAAAGCTTTCCTCCCCCACCTCTTTGAAGCTCCACAGCCCCACCTCCGTGAAGCTCAACGACGACACCCCACCTAGAATACCACCACGACGACACCCTGCATTCGTTAAGCTCAACGGCCGTGATCTTCGCCGAAGATCGTAGGCGGTGTTGCAGCTGAGATCTCCCACCGCCGTTCGTCTGTAACTCACTCGGGAGAGATGAAGATAGCGACGGATCTGATAGGCAAAGAAGACGGCCGCCCATCTTTCTGAGTTCCGATGAGACGGCAGAGCGAAGAAGACAACCACCGCCCGATTTCTGAGTTCCGGGGAGGACGGCGACAACAACCAACGTGGGGGTGGGGGCTAGGGTTTTGGCACTTGGGCCTGCTAGTGGGCTAGGATTTCCATCTTAATGTGCACCCACTTTTTCAATCAAAACACCCCTCATTTTTTGTCATATGTTGTTGTCTATTTTTTACATTTTCGATTTCTGGTTGTATTTTTGTATTTTTATGGAACTCAAAATGTATGATTTTTTCTAGCGCTTTTGAAGAAATGTTTTTCTCTTTTTTCAGAATGTGGAAAGTGCAAGGTTAATTTTTTAAAAAAAATTGTTGAAGAAGATGAAGATCTTCCTGCAGATCTTTTTTTTAACTAAAAGGAACTGTTGTATAAATTAATAAAATGAAATTGATTGTGTTGGTGCAAGTAGATTGTTAGTTGGTGCAACTTGCAAGTAGATTGTTCGTTGATGCAAACAGTTGTTTGTTAATGCAAATAGTTTGTTCGTTGATGCAAATTTATTTTTCGTTGATGTAAATAATCTCTTCTTTGATGCAAATAATTTCTTCTTTAATGCAAATTATTTTTTGTCATTGATGCAAAATTTATTTTTTCGTTTTGGGGATTTTTTTTGTATTGTTTGTGAATTTAATTTCGTAATTTTTTTTTAAAAAATTGAGTTTAATGCCCATAACTAGAGAAGTTAATTACTCTAATTTCAGACTAAAGGGACCTCGACTAAACGAGTCATGGTGGGGCGGCCTTCGCCGGAGAGTTGGAGGCGGCGGCCATGGTTTTACCTCTTTTCTTCCTTCTTCTTTTCTCTAAAACGGAGACAGACTGAGTTTATTGTCCTTTGAAAATGGAGGGGAGAAGGTAATGGTTTTTTTTTTTTTTGGAAATGATGTTGTGTGGAGAGAGAGGAAGTGGGAAGAAGAGAGATACAGGTGAGAGAAGAAGAGAAAGGAGATGTGGTTTAAAGTGTTTTAGGAGAGAGATGTGGAAAAAGTTGACAAGACTATAAAAAAATATGAGATGACATCTTTCTTACTTTTTCTCTATAGGGGTAAGGATGTAATCTTACCATCCAAAATGGCACCTAAATGAGAGGTTTTAAAAAGTAGGATTGAATGGAAATGGCCAAGTCCAAATAGCACTAAAATAGAATGACCCCTTTTCATAAAAATAGGAATACAACCTTTCCTTAATTCTTTATTATATATTAAATTATATTGGGTTGGTCTGCTATGGACTCGAGTGCATGTTGTGCACCCTAGTTCATGTTGCACTTTTCAGTTTACTTACTTACACTTTTTGGTAAATGGTGTTGCACTTTTCAATTATTAAACTGTATAATAATATTTTTAGTAATAATTGAAAAGTGCAACACCATTTACCAAAAAGTGTAAGTCAGTAAAACTGAAAAGTGCACATGGACTAGGGTGCACAATATGCACTCGAGTGCATACTAGACTTTACCAATTATATTTACATGTGAATCGAATACATCTGCCATTATTCCTCAAAAGACAACTCTCAACCCGATTCATCTGTGTAGGTCTGCAATTTAATTTTAATATTTTTTAAGAGTAGATACAAGTAATATCAATAAAATTAAAATCTTGTAAAAATTAAAATCTTGTAATAATCACACGTTAGTGACGATGGTGATCACTTAATAATATTTATTAACCATGATAAATTTTTAGTTTGAGCTTGATTCAATCCATAGAAAATTTGTCAACCATTACGTGTTGCAAAATTTGAGATGACCATCAAAGCTGCAATCGCTTTTCGCTCATTCAAATTCATCATAAATTATGATTTGAGAAATATTTTTTTAGTTAATATTTGCTCATTTATATACTATTAACGACATTAATAAATATTATTAAGTGATCACCATCGTCACTTGTTCCTGTTCTAACGTGTGATTATTACAAGATTTTAATTTTATTGAGATTACTTATATCTCTCTTAAAAAATATTAATATCTCTCTCTTAAAAAATATTAAAATTAAATTGTAAACCTCTCATATAGAGGATACAGGGATGATGAATCGGTTGAGAGTTGTCTTTTTTGAGGATTAATATGTAAATATAATTTAATATATAATAATGAATAAAGGAAAGATTGTATTCCTATTTTTATGAAAAATATATATAATATAAAATAAGATAATATAATGATGGGGCACGTAAGTGGTGGACATTATATCATTCATATATATATATATATATATATATATATAACCAACCTTCTTATTTTTTATGGAACAGATTACTGACGTGCCACATCATTATCGCATCATTCTTATTAATATATTTTAAATCTAATTTTAAAAAAATATTATCCATTAATATTTTCATTTTTTAATATCTAATCTCCCACTTAATCCGTTAGTAAAAATCGGAAAACATCTCCACCAAAGCAAATCAAACTCTCAACAAAAAATAAATTAATTTCATACCTTTATTTTATATCGTCCTATTGCTTCAATTTGAACTCATAACTCCAATCTTGAATGTCATGTCACATCTTAATTGTATCTTAGATTATTTCCTTGTATATGTATAATTTTCTAGCCGTTATTTTATAAAATATTTTAGAAAGATTTTATGTATCATATATTAGGAAATTCACTAATATATAATGGACAAGTTCTTAGTGGTGATAGATGACATAATTTTTAATTTAACAATAAAATGATAATATTGAATCAAAATAGAGTCATTCATAATGGAAGCAACCACCACGGGTATGATCATCATTGATCAGTGCAATGTCAAAAACTATCACTCAAGCTAATAATTTAGCAATAAAATAATTTTAAAAAATGATAATATTGAATTAAAATTGATTTGCACCATGCAAACCATAAAAACATCCAGTAAAAAAAAAAAAAAAAAAAAGATCATTTCAAAATTATTCAATGTTGAAAAAATATGAGACCATCTCTAGAACCATGCACTAATATGCCACATGTTTATGCCATGTTTAGCTAGCCAAACCTGTAGCATGTTTGAAATTATATTTTCAACTTGTATTGCACAATGTATTATGTACACTATATATAGAGGCTTAGTTTCTAGAGCCTTCTATAATAACTTGTGGTTAAATACAACAACTAATGCTAACTACCTTTCTTCTACAACTAACTAGTGTGAGGGTTTGCATGGGTTTTGATCCCATGCTTTGTGAGGGACCACGTGAGGGTTTGCATGGGCTTTGATCCCATGCATACAACTATACTCAACACGCCCCCGAAGAAAATGGACCACAGTTTAGGTAAGATTTAGCCAAGCACTAAGACGAGCGAAGCGATTTGGGGCAAGAGGTTTTTGTCAACAAATCAGCAGGCTGATCTTCTGAGGAAATGTATCGTATATCAAGGATGTTGTCTTTGACCTTTTCTCTTAAGAAGTGAACATCAACCTCGATCAATATGCTTGGTTCGGGAGTGAAATGCAGGGCTGAAGGCAAGGGTGATTGCACCTTGATTGTCACACCACAGAAGATCTGGAGTTGTAATTGGAATGCACAGCTCCTTGCATAGGCTGGAAATCCACAAGATACCAGTTGTAGCCAATGCAAGGGCTCGGTACTCAGCCTCAGTGCTGCTCTGTGCCACTACATTTTGTTTTCTAGAGCTCCACGATATTAAGTTTTGGCCAAGTGTAATGCAGAAATCAGAAGTGCTTCTCCTGTCATCTAGTTTGAGGCATAGTCCGCATCAACAAATCCCTGTAACCTGAAATCAGAAACAACAGAAAAAGAGATACAATGAGAAATGGAGCCCTTAAGATACCTAAGAACTCGTTTACAAGCCTTCCAATGGTTTTGTGTCGGATTTTGCAAAAACTGAGAAAGTTTGTTGACACTGAATGAGATATCTGGCCTGGTGAGAGTTAGGTATTGTAGGGCACCAATGATGCTACGATATAGAGTGGGATTGTAAAAAAGGGGGCTATCTGAGGAGGAGAGTTGAGTGACAGAGTGGGGTAGAGAAAGTTTTGGAGGAAGCAAGATTAGCTTTGGTGATGAGATCAGTGGTGTATTTGGACTGAGTAAGTTTGAAGGATAAAGGGGTGAAGATGCGTGCAATTGCAGATGGCCTTCATCATGCTGGTCAATCTATTAGTGATGATGAATTGGTACTGTATATTCTAGGAGGCCTTGGTGCTGATTTTGATGCAATTGTTGTCTCCCTAACCACAAGGGGATCCATTCCTTCGATTCCGGAGGTGCAATCTATGCTGCAGGCTTATGAGATGAGGCTCCTTAGTCATAATGCTCATTCACAGAATCTAGTTGGTGGCCATATTGCTTCACCAGCTCAACCATCTGCTAATGCTAGGGGTGACAATTTTCGACACGACACGATAGCACGATACGAATCCGACACAAAAATTGCGGGTTAGTGTTTGGCCTTATCGGGTTCGTGTCGTTATCGGGTCGACCTGATAACGACACGAAAATTTCGTGTCGGGTTCGTGTCAACCCGTTAAGCACGATAAAATTAACAGGTAACCCATTAACCTGTTAACAACCCGTTAACCTGTTATTTACCTGATAAATATTTATATAAATATAATATTTTTATATATTTAATACAATTTTAAATTGATTTATTTTCTTATCGTGTCGTTATCGTGTTGTTATCGTGTTACGTGTCGTGTCACGTCGACACAAAAATTATCGTGTCGTGTCGTGTCGACACAAAAATTATCGTGTTCGTGTCGACACGAAAATTATCGTGTTCGTGTCGTGTCGACACAGATCCTTATCGTGTCGTGTTCGTGTTTGGCCTTATCGTGTCGTGTCACTATCGTGTCGACACGAAACACGACACGATAGCACGATTTGCCAGCCCTAGCTAATGTTGTTACTAGAGGTCATAATTCTGGAAAACCTCATGGCAAGGGTAAGGTTTTCTCAAAACCTAGAATTGTTTGCCAATTGTGTGGCAGAAATTATCATGTGGCTGCCAAGTGCTTTAAGAGATTTGATCAAAACTTCCATGGCCTTGAGAACTCTCGTCCATCTCCTCCAGCTCATCGCCCTCCCTTGACTACTCCATTCCAGGCCAACTTTGCTCAGCATCAACACACCACTGCATCTCCTCATCAAGTTTACCCTGCATCTTACACTACTTATACTCCATCTCTCACTGACTCCATGGATTCAGGTGCTTCCACCTCCAACTCTCATGCCTCCACCTCCTACTCCAACTCTCCTTGGTACATTGATAGTGGTGCTACACACCATGTCACCTCACAAATGTCTAACCTTCAAATCACCACTCCTTATCAAGGTATGTACTCTTTAGTTGTTGGTAATGGTGATGCTATACCTATATCACATACTGGTTATTTCCCCATGCCTACTTGTGATCAAAGAAGATATGTTGTGATGGATAATGTTCTGCATGTGCCTGCTATTACTAAAAACCTCATGAGCATTTCTCAATTTCTCAAAGATAATGATGCTGTTATTGAGTTTCTTGTTGATTGTTGTCTTGTTAAGGATCTGAAAACTCACAAGATCCTACTGAGAGGGGAGCTTAAAGATGGTCTTTATGTTCTCAATTTTGGTGGTGCTGATTGCTTGAAGGGCACTTCCTCCAGAGTGTGCAATAATGTGATCAAGCTCAAGAATAATGGATCTGCTGATACTGTGAATAAAGGAAAGTCTAGTTGCAATAGTTGGAGACTATGACACTGTAGACTAGGCAATCCCGACAATACAACTCTTTCTACTATATTGAAGAGATTGAATATTGCTTGTAATAATGTTGTTGACACATTTTGTGATGAATGTAAACTTGGCAAGATGCATCTTAAACACTTCAATTATGTTGTGCATCATTCTACTACTTCTTTTGAGCTATTACATATGGATGCATGGGGGCCTGCTTCTTGTATGTCTATTGATGGTTATAGACACTATCTTTCCATTGTGGATGATTTCACACGGTTTGTTTGGGTGTTTCCCTTAATGGCCAAATATGAGGTTGCTGGGGTTTTTCATCAGTTCATGAACACAGTAGAAAGAATGTTTGGTGTAAAGATCAAAGTGTTACAGCATGATATGGGAACTGAATTCTTGCCTGTGGATAAATTGGTAAAGCCTCTTGGTGTTCAAGTTCATCTGTCATGTGCATATACTCATCAACAAAATGGCCTAGTTGAAAGAAAGCATCAACATGTAACTGAGCTTGGCCTTGCTATGCTTGCTAACTCCAATCTATCCATGAAATTTTGGTGGCATGCTTTCTCCACTGCTGCTTATCTGATTAACATGCTTCCTACACCTATTCTACAACATTCATCTCCATTTGAAAAGCTCTATCTCATGCCTCCTGATTATCATTCACTTAGGGTGTTTGGATGTGTTTGCTTTCCCTTTCTCAGACCATATAACTCCTCCAAGCTTCAGTTTAGAAGTGCAAAGTGTATCTTTCTGGGATATAGTCCTACTCACAAAGGATATATCTGTCTACATCCTTCTGGAAAAATCTATGTATCTGCTTCAGTTCAATTCAA
The DNA here is from genome assembly GCA_963675135.1 of Galeopsis tetrahit. Taxonomy (NCBI): domain Eukaryota; kingdom Viridiplantae; phylum Streptophyta; class Magnoliopsida; order Lamiales; family Lamiaceae; genus Galeopsis; species Galeopsis tetrahit. The sequence goes on from OY776123.1 coordinate 77,779,164, forward strand.
TGAATCTGAATTCCCTTCCTTCCTTCACATCTCAAACTCCTACATCCATTCCTCCACCTCATAAATTTTCTGCTCAATTACCTCACTTCATACCTACATCAGTTCCCACACCTACTGTCAGCACTGACTCATCCTCCAGATACTTACTGCCTCCATCCTCTCCTTATCATGAATCACACTCCTCATCATCTTCTACTAGATACAAGCTCCCAACTCCCAACTCCCACCTCTCCTCAAAACTCCCTTTCATCTCACTCTTCTGAACCACCTCCTCATACTCATTCAATGCAAACAATATCTAAATCTGGCATATTCAAGCCAAAGGCCTTCATCTCCATAACCCCCATTTCTGAACCTAATTCTGTCTCTGAAGCCATCCTCAAACCCGAGTGGAAGCAAGCTATGCAGCTAGAGTATGATGCACTTATTCAGAATGGTACTTAGGAGCTGGTACCTCCTTCATCAACCATTCACCCTATCACCACTAAATGGATCTTCAGAGTCAAATACAACAAGGATGGAACAGTTGAAAGATACAAAGCTAGACTGGTAGCTAGAGGTTTTCAACAACAAGCTGGAATTGATTACTTCAACACATTCAACCCTGTCATCAAGCCTATCACACTACGCATTGTCTTCACACTTGATGTCTCAAAAGGGTGGTCTATACAACAAGTGGATATCAACAATGCTTTTCTCAAAGGCTCACTTCATGAAACTGTCTATATTGCTCAACCTGAGGGTTTTGTGAATGATCAATATCCTTCTCATGTGTGTCAACTCAGAAAAGCTCTTTATGGCCTAAAGCAAGCTCCCAAGGCTTGGTATGATACCCTCAAGGCATTCTTGATCAGTCAAGGTTTCACTCACTCTACATCTGATCACTGCTTATTCCATAGAGCTCTACATGGGAAAACTACACTGCTGCTGGTATATGTAGATGATATACTTATTACAGGAGATGATTTCTCTTTGGTGCAAGCTCTCATTGACAAACTACACTCTCAGTTTTCTCTGAAACATCTTGGAGAAATCAACTACTTTCTGGGCATTGAGGTTCATGTCACCCCTTCATCCATCAAACTTACTCAGTCCAAATACACCACTGATCTCATCACCAAAGCTAATCTTGCTTCCTCCAAACCTTGATCTACCCCACTCTGTCACTCAACTCAACTCTCCTCCTCAGATAGCCCCCTTTTTGACAATCCCACTCTATATCGTAGCATCATTGGTGCCCTACAATACCTAACTCTCACCAGGCCAGATATCTCATTCAATGTCAACAAACTTTCTCAGTTTTTGTAAAATTCGACACAAAACCATTGGAAGGCTTGTAAACGAGTTCTTAGGTATCTTAAGGGCTCCATTTCTCATGGTATCTCTTTTTCTGTTGTTTCTGATTTCAGGTTACAGGGATTTGTTGATGCGGACTATGCCTCAAACCTAGATGACAGGAGAAGCACTTCTGGTTTCTGCATTACACTTGGCCAAAACTTAATATCGTGGAGCTCCAGAAAACAAAATGTAGTGGCACGGAGCAGCACTGAGGCTGAGTACCGAGCCCTTGCATTGGCTACAACTGATATCTTGTGGATTTCCAGCCTATGCAAGGAGCTGTGCATTCCAATTACAACTCCAGCTCTTCTGTGGTGTGACAATCAAGGTGCAATCACCCTTGCCTTCAGCCCTGCATTTCACTCCCGAACCAAGCATATTGAGGTTGATGTTCACTTCTTAAGAGAAAAGGTCAAAGACAACATCCTTGATATACGATACATTTCCTCAGAAGATCAGCCTGCTGATTTGTTGACAAAACCTCTTGCCCCAAATCGCTTCGCTCGTCTTAGTGCTTGGCTAAATCTTACCTAAACTGTGGTCCATTTTCTTCGGGGGCGTGTTGAGTATAGTTGTATACATGGGATCAAAGCCCATGCAAACCCTCACGTGGTCCCTCATAAAGCATGCAATGCATGGGATCAAAACCCATGCAAACCCTCACACTAGTTAGTTGTAGAAGAAAGGTAGTTAGCATTAGTTGTTGTATTTAACAACAAGTTGTTATAGAAGGCTCTAGAAACTAAGTCTCTATATATAGTGTACATAATATATTGTGCAATACAAGTTGAAAATATAATTTCAAACACAACTTAAAGCTTAAGCATCGATATTTTCCTAAAGACAACACAATAGAAATAAATATTTGGAGTTATTATTGTTGTAGCTAAAAAGAAAGAGTTCAAGTTCATTAAAATTGTAAAATTGATTATTACCAGTCAAGAAATACGCGACAATTGCGTTTTGTCATGTAATTGTCCACGAAGTCCTCATCCACGACCCAATATTTTAGTGGACATACTGAGAGATTTGTGCTAGCATCAGTTAGGATGCATCATCCACCAATAAGGTAGATGCATGAGAGAGTTTCACATGACGTGTTATCAATGGTACATCTTCAATCTCATTGATACGTGTACCATTTTTGTCGGTTACCACTCCGACCTTTGCATTCTTTGTCCACCTATGGAGGATGTACTTATCAGCTAATTCAAGGACTAGTTTGACTCGAAAATAGTATTCCTTCAAAAACGTACTCAAACATTTTACAGCTGTATGAAATGAAATCCATTTGCTTGTTGTATAAAATTAAGGTATGAAATTAATTTATTTTTTGTTGAGAGTTTGATTTGCTTTGGTGGTGTAACACCCCTAAAAATTTTCAAGTTTGTTATTTTAAAAATGTATTTAAATTTTCATATTCTTTTGAACAAGAATTTTCACGTTTTAAAATTTTATAAATTATTCTTATCTCTTAAAATCTTATACACAGATATAATTAAATAAATTATTAATTATGTTGTTACAAATATTATTTTGAATATACATAAAAATATTATCTGAGAAGTTATTTTTTTCCTTTTTGAAAGATTTAATAATATGTCAAAGAGTTGTACTCTTGTCAGTCTTGTGTACCAGTTACATGTATGTAACTACTATATCCAATCCAATATATGTAACTACTATATCCAATCCAATAACTCATTACAAATAACACATGACCCATTTACTATATCCAATCCAATAACACATGACCCATTTACTATATCAATTTAATACATACATTTTTTCATGGGTCTTTATTTTACTTCAATTAATTTTTTTTTTTAAATTTTATCATTAAAAAATAATACTCCATTAATTTTTTAAAATTTTATTTTTTTATTTTACTCAATTGATATTTATATTTATCTTTTTAATATTATTTTTTAAATTTATTTTTCTTCCTGTTTATCATTTGTGTTTCAAATGATAATTTTTTTAACGTACTTTCTTTTTATGTCATAAATAATTATTCTAAAATTTTAAAGTCTAATAAGAAAATTTTAAAAATAATATTAATTGTTTTTTTTAAGTATTAAATAGTATAATAATAATTTATTTAAAAAAATAAAACTCTCACCTCTCTTACACAAGTGTTCAATTTTATTGGTACTATTTTACTTTAATTAATTGGTGTATAATTTTCACTTTATCCTTTTAAAATTTTACTTCATTCCTTACAAATTTCACTTCGTTTTACATTGTTTAATTATTTTTTTCATTTGAACTTTCATTTTTTAATCACTTTATTTTAATTTTTTATGAATATAATTTTTAGTTTATAAGTGTTATGATAACAGTTGATAAGTATTATGATATATTATTAGTTAATATGCAGTACTGTACATATTAGTTCATATACAGTATAATATTAGTTTATATTGGTACATGTTTTAATTTTTTCGAGTTTCAAGTTCAAATACTTTATGATAATAGTTCAAATATAGTATTGTATTAGTTCAGATATTGTATAGTATTAGTTCACATACTCTATGGTACTAGTTCAAATATAGTATAATATAAATTCAAATATTGTATAGTATTAGTTCATATATTAAATACTCCGTAATATTTTTATACCCACATTAATCTCTAGTACTATACAATATATTAACTAGTACTATATCATAGGCGTACTAATACTATATCGTATTTAAATTAATATTTATATTTAACAAAAAATACATAACTTAACACATTTATAATTTCAGGCATACCATGCAAATTAATACATCAATATTAAAAAAATGATACTCCGTATTAACTAACTAGTAAGAAGAACAAAAGTGAGAATGAATCACACTAAACACACAATTCAATTAATAGATACAATCACACTCAATAAACATATGAATGCATCAACGTGACGATGACCCCAAAGAAAATAATAAATCTGATGCAATATTGTGCTAGTTTCTTCCCCAATTCTCAACTCATTTAAGTTTCTAAATATACATTTTTTTTTTCAATTAGATTATATTATTAATTAGTTTTAAAAAATAATCTACAACCTTAAAAAACTTGTAACAAATCAAATATCATTTTAGAAATAATGAAGACATAACAAAATAATCTTAGTTATTATAAATCAGCATATTCATACATTTATACCCAAATTAGAAAAAAATTGAATTTTTTTAGTTTAGTTTTTTTTTTTCAATCTTTTTGTATTTTTTTCCTGAATTTCGGTCATTTTTTAAAAAAAAAATGGAAATTTTATTTCATAATTTTATTTTTGAGTTTCATATTTTTTTAATATTCGTTATGTTTTTATATTTATTTTTTAAAAGTTAAAAAAATAGAATAATATTTGACTTCGTGGTGATTAATTGGTGAATCGATAGTCGGTGTATAATTATAATTTTAATGAGTTGTATTTTAATTTAATTGATAAAATGGTAATATAGTATTTTACATGTATTTTTCTTTAAAAAAAATTGGGGGTGAAATTAATAAAAAAAAAAGATAAATAACTAATAACCCATGTAAAAAATTGGATTTAGTTACATGTATGTAACTTGTACACATAAGTATCTAAAAGAAAGGAGGAGTGTGAATTTATTAAAAAGGGAGGGTAAATAGCCAGTTACATACATGTAACTGGTACACATAAGCAATTGCCTATGTCAAAATAGTTTTGGTATGGATAGTTGGATATACATTTCCTACTTATTTAAATTTAATTTTTAGATAATATATTTTTGACATTCATTTTATAATATAAATTCTATAATTCCCTTTCCTAATTAAAAAGATTGGTTAGTTGTTTAGAATTTCCGAAAACTAAGCACAATACATATTTTTATTTAAAATAAAATCCCAAACGCCATACAAATTAATCTAAATATCAGCAACTAAACTTAAATTCATATTTTGGCGTTTACTTTTTATTTTTATTTTCATTATTATTATTATAAAAAAACCTATATTCCCCCTATAAATAGAGATCCTATTTGTAAAATAAAAACACGTCATACAAATATTCATACGTCAAAAATTTTAGATTTATTTATTCTACTCACAATTCATGAGGTCGACTCCAAGAGGATTAAATTTATTTTCATTGCATCCATTGTATCCACAACATAAAATTGAGGTGGGATTTTTTACTTACGTATTCATTTTGTCACCTTTAAATGTTATTTGTGAATTTAATTGTTGCTTCGCTACATGAACCTATGCTTACGATATTATGGGTTATTTCAACGGAAAGGTCGTTATAGCTAGCGGGGACGACGGTCCGGGATGGTAAGATCCTTGGGGGAAACTCCACCGTATTCAGATTGGCCAATTTAATTGGTCAATATATGGAAGACTTATGTTATGGAAGACTTATTTACGCATGTTTGTGAGTGTATGATTTTATTTGCATTGATATTTAACTGTGACAAAGGGGATCCCACTGAGCTAGTTGTTTTGCTCACCCCAATCATATTAACATTTTACAGATTCACATGATTAAAGGAGTTACGGTGGAGGGACGATGGATGTGTGTCAAGAATTTAATTGTTATTTTAAAACTGTCTTTTTTAGATAAAAAGTCACATTCTTTTTGTTGTATTAAGAATTATGTTTATTTTAAAGTAAATTTATTTATTTTGAAGAGATTGATGCTAAGTTTTCAAAATTCTATTTACTTCCGCTGCAAATATTTTTGTAAATTAATAAATTTATCTACATACGCCTTTTGAAAATCCAGATAAGACATTATTTTATTTAGTTAACCTTCAAATAGTAGGAAAATAGTGTTTTCATCTAGGCCCCCTAAAATCGGGATGTGACAGGTGGAGATGTTTTCCGATTTTTACTAACGGATTAAGTGGAAAATTAGATATTAAAAAATGAAAATATTAATGGATAATATTTATTTTAAATTAGATTTAAAATATATTAATAACAATGATGCCGAATAATGATGTGGAGTAATCTGGTTCCATAAAAAAGCAGAAGGTTGGTTCTATATCAGTAGAATATATATATATATATATATAGAATCATGGATGAAGATAAATTGGGAATAAGAGGATAAATAATTTGGAACTAAAAATATACCCATCTCTCACTCAATGTAACATTTAGAGGGGTGTATTCAATTGAGATTTTGTTGGATTTTTTTGAACTTTAAAAAGTCAATGATTTAGAAAATCTAGAGATTTACATGGATCTTCATAAACTACGCCCCTAAAACCTAGTTCAAAAAAAAAATTATTATTTATCATTATTATTCTCATCTTCATTTTCATCACAGTTATACCTCGGCTTCATTTTCACATATACTAGTTCTCCATGCATTACCTTAAGTTCTTTGTTGTAGTTGTCTTTGAGAATGAGAAAACAATTCCAAAATTTCCTCTTTCATATCGAGATTATACTAGTTCTCCATACATTACCTTAAGTTCTTTGTTGTAGTTGTCTTTGAGAATGAGAAAACAATTCCAAAATTTCTTCTTTCATATCGAGATGTGGTGAATCTTGATCTTCTTTATATTCGACTGGAAATTCATCAGAGCGACCTTCTTTCCCGAAAAGAATCCAGTGAACTTGTGAATTGCAATTTGAAAATACCATCGATTGAATAATTGCATTTCTGGGGTGACGACCTTGACCACCAAAATATTTTAGATGATATCGAACACCACGTAATGGGGAATTGGGGAATTGACGTCAATAAGACGGTGTCCGATATACTATAATTTTTAAAGAAAGAACGTAATTTTAAAATACATAGATGTAATTTTTTTCACGATAATAATGGTGGTGAAGAATTTGTGATGCTTATCAAAGAACATAGTTAACACAGTTTTTTTTCTTCTCTTTTAGAGTCTTCTAAGAGAATCGTTGAAATCTCTACTTTTTAGAAGAGATTTTGATTAGTGAAATTTATTTATATTTTTGAAAGAGAATCCAACTAAATCCATAGAGTATTAAAATCCATAGATTGTTGAATACCTAAAGATTTCTAAAGACTTTTTAAAATCCGTATTGAATACCTCAAAATTTTGAAAGACTTTTAAAAATCCGGATTGAATACCCCCAGATTTTAAAAGTCCAAAAAAATCCAACATAATCTCAATTGAATACACCCCCCTTACTATGTGTATATATATATTTTAAGGTAAGAATTATTTATTAATATTTAAAGGAATAAAATTGTTATTTTCTTTATGGGGATTAAATGGTCAATTAAAATAAATAGTTAAAAAAATATTTTTATGCAAAAAAAAGTATTAATATATAGTACGGAGTATAATATTAAAATGTCAAGAAATATAGTAGTTAAAAAAAAAAAAGAAGAAATAAGTTATTTTATAGTTAAACAAATGTTCAATTGAGTCGAAGATCGAGTTAAATGAAATCATCTTAAGTCATAAGAAACGGTTGGTATGAATTTGGTTGGCGTGTTGGTTAAACACATTAATGGGAATAATGAATGATTAAGCAACAAAATTTATTAACTGGTTTATAACCGAACACATGCAATATTATTTATTCTTAATACAAGCAGACATGCATCAATATCATTCACTCTTTCATAAATAAATATTAATTCCTCTTTTCTTTTCTTTTTTTCTTCAATTCCAAATATATATATAATTATATATTACAAAAAACTTGTACGAATGTAAATGCCTACTCGATCAGTTCTCGTTTTTATAATTTTCACGTCAAAAATTATTTTAAAATAACATCTAATCTTTGTGATTTTTATATAAAAATTGATATAAATGAGTAAGAGCTATAGACTATATTTTAAACTGATACTCCCTTTTCAATTTTTATAATTCCTACTTTCATTGTTCCCTAACAAACGTTAATTGTAGTGATCCCATCACTACACTTGAAATTCATATATTTTTATACGATTTTTAAAATAATAGGAGTAATTGAATAGATAGAAGAGGTATTGAGAGAGATAGAAAGTTTAGAAAGTGTACGAGCCGAGAGATGAGAGACTGTTCTTTTACATATTTAAATATAGAAATAACCCTAAAATGCTGATGGACTTAAATAGAAAACACAAAAGTCCAATTGAAACTAAATAATAAAATGGGCTAGACGATAATGGACTAAACCCAAATGTGGCTATATCCATCACTTATGCTCACGACAACAATATTATCTCCTACTTTATTTCTACCTTTAAATTTACACTCTTTACAAATTCATATTCAACTTAAAAATGAGAATTATAAAATTGGACCGTACGAGTATTATATAAATTTTGTTAAAAAAAAAAACTATAAATTAGAGAAATACTATAGAATTGTACACCCCTGCTATAAAGTGGACCGACATTCACATTAGTGGTATACATTTAATAGAATCTAATTGAAAATTAAAATATAAAGAAGTAAAATAGCTAAGAGCAAAACAACTACTCCAGTACAATTTTTTGTTAAAAGGGCACGGTTACGGAGATTTTGGGCCCACTGGATTACGGAATTTTTTTAAGGGCACGGTTATATGCTCACATATCTTTGATGAGTACACCCGCCTACATTTTTTTTTCAAATTAATAATGTGTAAAATGTCCAAAATACTCTTTGTTAAATTTTGTAAAAAGCCAATAAGTACTCCCACTGTGTACTATCGCAGGAATACGGGAATGCGGATCGGTTCTTCATCAAGAAACTAAGAAAAAACTTTAAAATAAAATAAAATTGTGGCTCGAGCACTGTTGGAGTGATCAAATACGATGGATGTTGGTGCAATTAAATTTTGTGTTGGTGAGATACTTAACATTTTGACTCTAGTTTGTTGGATAGTTGATAATATTTTGAGATTTTTTTTTGAATATGAATAATTTTGCCTGTGATTGTTTGAGAAGAAGATGATATTTCGGGAAAATAAATAAATTTGAACCTGTGTTAATATGAATAACACACCAATGTTCGAAAAAAAAATATATATATATAAACAAAAGAACAATTTTTGAAAAAAATATATATGACCGATTTTCGGAAAAAAATTATAAACAAATGAACAATTTTCGAATAAAAAAATATGAACAAATGAACAATGTTAAAAAATAAAATGAAAATGTTACTCAAATTCAAATTTTTTTCCAAAAATGTCTCATTTTTAAAGAATCAGACTCAAAAAATGTTGTGTCTAATTAAACATGTTCATCAATTTTTAATTTTTTTTTTTATATCAAAACACATGTTTATTTTCAACATTATGCACAAATTTGGAACAAAAGATACAAATTATGCATATTAGACTTAGTTTTCAAAGGTATAATGCATAAAACCTAAAAAACAAGAACTATCCTCTACCCATGAATTTTTTAAAGCGATCTTCTTCTCCTCTTTTCTAAATGACAGTGCGTCTTCTTCTCGTTCCTTCAGTGTACATAGTTCGTCTTCTTTTAAGGACACGAATTCGAAGAGTGGAAGAAGTTACGATAGTACATAAGAGGGGAGGGTGGTTAGTGTACCAAAATATATGAGTCAAAATAGTAGTGGAGGGAGTTTATTACACACGTAAGAGTAAATTGAAGTTTTTAGTGTGGGTGTACTCATCTTAGGATGGATGTTCTAAGCGAGTGGTTGTCATCAAGAAGTTTTTAGCGTATAACCGTGCCCTTTTCTTTAATAGTAATCGTTTAAATATATAATGGACTTCTTTTTATAATCCAAAAGGCCCAACAACTGCTACTCCAATTCCGAAGGGGTGGGAATGGGTCAAACTATCCGACAGGGGCCTACAATTCGACCTATTAAAGCTCGATCTGACTCGGTCCGTTTAATAAATAAATTGGACTTCAGTTTTTTTTAAAGCATATTTAATTAAATAGATCGGACTTGAGCTTTTTCGTAGGCCTTTCAAGTTCAACAGACCAGCCTATTTAATTTAATATATATATATATATAATATAATATAATAAATATATAATATATACTCCTTCCGTCCAATTTCATTATTTCCACTTTTCTTTTTTGGTTGTCCAATTTTATTATGCCCATACCCTTTTTGAAAACAATACTATTCATACTACTTTATCTTCACCCTCCTACCATTACTTATTTACCCATTTTGCCATTCACTTTATTCATAAACAATCATTTTTTTGTAAATGGACCCCCACAATATCCCATCATACCCTCAACTTATCTACTTTATGAATAAACTAATCAATATTTATTAAAACTCGTGTCCGGAGAAGTGGGCATAATAAAATTGGACCGAGGGAGTATATGGTATTATATTTAAATATAGAAAACATCTTAAATATGAGTATCTAATTAATATATATATATATATATATATATATATATAAAAGTAAGCATTAAGCAATACAATTGGTGGATTGTTTATGATTTAATGAAATAGTAGGATTTTTTTTAAATGCATTAATATGACTAAAAAGACCTTCAAAAGATTTTCGGGTCAGTCCTATTAATTAAAAAGGTCAGGTCAAACCCCAGTTTTTTTTTTCTAAAGTCTACCTAGGCCTGGACATTCCCATCCTTAGTGATTTATACACTACAAGAAAAAAGGCCTTTTGTCACACGTTTTTTATCACACTATAAAATAAATGTTGTAAAAAGTATTATGTAGTCACATTAAATTTTTTAGTTAAATACATTATATTTTAAGTGTGTTAATAAATATGTTATTTACACACTAAGAAAAAAATTTTGTGTTAATATTAACTCATGCCACACTACTGTGTTAGAATTATAAAAATAAAAAATTAATATTAATTTTTTTTTATTTTATATTTAACTGATAAAAAGATGTAATTTTATTTTTTTACTTAGACTATGATTTTTTTTTTCATAAATTAAAATTTCAATAATAAATAAAAATTAATTTGAATTGGTTCCCTTAAAAAAAATATGAGTGTCATTCCTAAACACCTTGCAAATAATTTTTTTTCGTTCTCTATTAAAAAAATTATAAGTGTTCTCCTTTTTACGCACTTAAAAACTAATTTATTTATACTACATTTAAATCTTTACAATGTATATTTAACAGTATTTCTCCTTCCTACGTGGCTTACTCTAAATTTGTTTATTTTGAAATCCTGCAATTTCCTTCGTTTGATGTAACTGCTTATTTTATCTTTCTCTGTTTAATATTAATAAAAATTTGTGTGTAAAATTATTTCTCTCTCTCCGTTTTCTCTCTCATATCCCCTCTTCCTATCTCTCTCTAACCTATCTTCACTCAAACTGTTCTTCTCATATTTTCGTAACAATTATGTTTATATTTTATCTCTGTTACATCTGTTTCACTCTTTTTTCCATTGTTTCTGTCTATATTTTTCTCTTCCCCACCTGAGCAGTCAAAGGCAGATCTGTTTATGTCCATATTTTTTCTCTGTTACATCTGTTTCACTCTTTTTTCTATTGTTTCTGTCTATATTTTTCTCTTCCCCAATAAATCATGTTTGAAAGTGTAGGTTCCTTCGCAAATCTATTCAACAGCGCCTTCGAAGATGTACAGGTGCGTTCTTTTACTCAATCTTATTGATTTCCAAGTCATTTTTTATCTGTTTCTGTTTTTTTCCATTGTTTCTGTCTATATTTTTCTGTTCCCTAATAAATTATGTTTGAAATTGTAGGTTTCTTCGCAGATCTATTCAACAGCGCCTTCGAAGATGTACAGGTTAACTTTCATGTATTTTTTTTTATCGCGTGTACACGTCGTTCTGGGTCCAATGTTTGCCCGCAAAAACACTGCCCTCCTCATCCGCGTTAGAGCCGAAGCTGATACCGGGTAATTTCTTTTACTCAATCTTATTGATTTCCAAATTAGTGTTATCACTGTTTATTTTAATTAAATTTCCCCGATCTGTTATGCCTTTTTACCGAATTACTTTGTTATAATTTTGTAGCGACATTGGAATGATAAAATCCAGCAAGAATTTCCCGATCTGTTATGCCTTTTTACCGAATTTCTTCCCTTTTTTTATTATTAATTTTTCCAATACATGTATTGGGTTCATCAAATTTGGTGGGTATTTGTTTCTTCTTCCCATTCTTTTTATTATGACTTTGTTTGTATGTTTAATAGAATTGTAAGGAATTATATGTTTAATAACTTGATTGTTTGCTTGATTGTTTTATAGGGTTATTAACATCAAATGTTTATATTTTGTTTGTTAGAAACCATGGCTACTAATTCAAAAGCGATGTCTCCAATCCCATTTTCGCATTTTTTTGACATATATGATTTTGCCAATGACCATTTTCCTTGGAACACCTGTCTATTTTTATTGTTGATCTTATTTTACATCTAAAATTTGTTTTGTAATATTATCAACATTAGATGCAGCACTGATTGCAATAGTTGAAGGCTGCTTGCATCATTTAAATGTTAGTGGTTGTGAAGAAATCGGAGATGTTGGAGTAATACTTATTACAAAAGGCAGCTCTCAAATCATTTCTTTGGACATAAGTGTTCTTCAGGTTTTAAATTCAACTCATTTTTTTTTTTTTTACACAAGTGTACTTTAGGTTTACTGTCTATTACTTAATCAATGCATAATTTCACATTATTGGATAAAACATTAGACACTATAAAATAAGGTCTATTGTTGACCTTATTTGTTATATGAAATTTCTTCTGTTATATTCTCAGGATTTGAGATGCAACACTCATTTCAACAACTCCAGGCTCCTGCTTGCATCATCTAAATGTTAGTGGCTGTGGTCAAACCGAGATGCTGGAGTAATAGTTATTGCACATGGCAACCCTCAACTCATTTCTTTGGACATAAGTGTTCTTTCAGGTTCATATATACTCTGTCATACTTAATGAATTCAGAATTTCACGGAAAACATTAAACAATTTATACTCTGACAAAAATTAAATCACATATATAATTTAACCGTTAATCTTATAAAATTAATAAATCACTTTATTTAAATAATAATTATTAATTATTCATAGCAAATTATTTCCATTATTCTAATTGTTGTCTTATCTAAAAATTTGTTATTCATTCATACTATTCACAAAGTTGGTTTTCAAACAGAAGTTATAAAACCACCACATTTATCTTATCTAATTACACAACAGTTTTTTTATTAACTGAACACCATTTACTGGAACTGTTTTCCCTATAAATAACACTCATCTTTTTTAACAAATAATTCACACCCTTTACACCTTTCCTTACTTTCTCTGGAATTTATTACGTTCCCATCACTACCATTCCTCAAATAAACTGTTTTTCAATTATACAAATTCTCATCACTACCATTCTTCATAACTATAATTCATTCACATGGAATCACATTTTGACCCATTACATATTATTACCTCTGAAAAGGAAACTTGGAGAGTCAAGGTTCAAGTTCAGCGATGTTGGATCGTCCCCTCTTTTGATGGTATCAATCCGAAGCAATTTTTAGAAATGTTACTCATTGATGAACAAGTAAGTGCTCATAATATTTAAATTATTTAATTATTTAATATGTATTCTTTCAGCACATGTGTATCCACCACGTTTTTTTATTGTGAAATTCGCAGCACTGCAGTACACAGTTTTTTCTTCGGGAATTCGCAGCACTGCACTATTTTCATAAAATCTATATTTACTGAAATTCTCTATTTTAACATATCTCTTTCAACACTTCATTACTTAAACTCATTTTATTGAACCTCATTACTTTATTTTACAGCTAATGCAATTTTATATTTTGTAGGGCACCAAAATCCAGGCAACTGTACTTAAGTACCTAATAAAACGATATGAAAATATCGTAAGAGAAGGGGTCACGTACAATTTATACAACTTTTTGGTGTAGAAAAGCTTTGGGACATATATTGACTACCAAACACCCTTACAAACTTACTTTCCATCACAACACAGAAATGAGAAGGTCTTCTCCATTTCAAGCAACACCACCTCAGTTCGATTTTATTTTCTTTGATGATATAAGGTCGCAATCTGAGTATGAGGATAGAATTCTGCGAGGTAACCTCAATATACTCTTAATTTTATTATCAAAGTAATCAACAACTTATGTAATGGGTCCCAATTGTTGTTAACGTTTTTTTTTATTTGGATTCCACTGCTGTTTTTTTAGATGTAATGGCATGTGGTGTTCATATTTTTGACGTGAACACAGTAAGTAACTGTCCATGGTAAGTTGAAAAAAAAGCTGGAAATGATTGTTCAAGACAAATGGTATGTCCTCAATTATTCTATTTTTTCAATTATAATTAATACACATTACCATTAATGTTACATTGTTTAATAAATTGTTGTTATTATGTATTTAAGGTCCATAACGTCAAAGGTAGGTAGGAAGACGGTAGAGAGAGGATAAAAATTGTTTAACAATATTAATGAATGTTATGTTGTATTTTTTTACATTTAATGGGTTATTTAATATATTACGAATTTGCAGATATTGATAGAGTTATGTCTATTTTGTACATTTGATGTTGATATAAATGATAATGTGTGAGAAAGATCCACATTTACATCGCAATAACTTCATAAAAATTAAAAGAATATTGAAGTGAACTTCACATAGAAGTTTTTATAAAATATAGTGTATAGAAGTTTTTATAGAATACACTGTATAATATTTAGTATTGAAAAATATAGTATTGCCAATGATAGTTTCTAAATTTGAATGTGCAATTTTGGCCGTGCCAACGTAGAGTGTTGTGTGAATTAGTTTGGATGAAAATAAGTTAATGTATTTATAATATTTGAAGAAATTGTTTTAAGCACCAATACTTTGTTATATAATATCCACTTTTAGGGCGAACTCAATTAAAATGTGCAATTTTGGCCGTGAAGTAGACGATGGTTTGTAAAAACATTAATATTGAATTACATAATATTATTGCCCACGTAGACATTATTGAATATAAATATAATATTCCATGGCAAGTACACCCAAGGACCTGCAACTCAATTCTATGAATGACACTACAAGTGGTATTCATAACACTCCCTCTGAATATGAGCAGGTACTATTTATTGCAGTGTTTTCTTAACCGGACCGGAGATCAAACCGGATTGGACACCGGTTCACGGTCCAACCGGTTGGACCGGTTGGATCGGTGGTCCAACCGGTAAATTGATTTTATATGTATTTTTTTTATATTTTTATTACATTAAACATACATTTATAAAAATTATATTAAATTAAAATATTTCTAGCATGAACAATTTTTTTTTAGGCATTTATAATTATATATTTTGTTTAAAATATTGTTGAAATAATAATTTTGTATTCTTTGAAATAATGGAATTCATTATTAATTCTCAATCCAAATGAAAGAAGTTATACACATGCTAGAAAAAATAATGAAAAACAAACATGTCCCACATCCAATAAAGAGTAGAAAAATATGTGAGGAAAACAATATAAGAACAACAATGTTAGTAAAAAAATAAATATATGAGATTTATGTCCCACATCTAATAAAAAGTAAAAGATATATAGGAGAAAGCAAATAAAAATAAGAAATTTGCAAACATAAGATTTTTTAATCCCACGTTTATGTCCCACATCGAAATATTGGAAGAAGTGTGTGGAACAAATATTATAAAAGTAGTAGTGTTATAACAACACACAAGCTTAAATTTTTTTGTCCCACATCGAATAAGGAGAAGAAGTGTGTGGAAAAAATATTATAAAAGTAGTAGTGTTATGGTAACATACAAGCTTAAAGTTTTTTGTCCCACATTGATTAAGTAGTTGAAGAAACATAAGAGGAAAATTATAAAAGGTGTTGGATGTGCACCTAATTTTGAAATATAAAAAAAAGTTAAAAATTAAAAAAAAAAAAAAAAAAAAAGAGCTGAACCGGTCAGACCAAAAAAAAAAAAAAAAGAGCTGAACCGGTCAGACCAAAAAAAAAAAAAAGAGCTGAACCGGTCAGACCGGTTTTAAGCGGTTTTGACCGGTTCAACCGGTTTTTGACCGGTTTTGACCGGTCCAACCAGTGAAACGGTTTTTGGGCATCTTCCGGACCGGTACCGTGACCGGTTCACGGTTGAACCGGTCGAACCGGCCGGTCCGGTCCGGTTTTAAAATCACTGATTTATTGTGTCTGTAAATTTATTGAACATTTGTGTACAACATTGTGGAAATAATTACGCCATATTTTATATGTATCCAGGTTGCGTCGTCCTCCAGCAGTCATAACAAGGTTGTTGATCAAACAGATGTGCCACCACACTGTAACAAGAGAAAGTTAGTTGACGAAGATTGTGATGTGAATTCTGAATTGCCTGCTGACCCTGATATGTGTAAAACAAACTACCTGAAGTAGCTGACCCTGATATGTGTAAAACAAACTACCTGAAGTAGCTCAGCATTGACAGCAAATGGTTCACAGAAGTTGATCGTATGCATTACCTATTACTGCATTATCCCTGTACTCAGTATCATTATTAGATGTAATTTCCTGTATTTAATGTAATAATTTGGCATATTATATTTATATTCAATAATGTCTACGTGGGCAATAATAACAACAATTTTAAATATGCCGTGAAGCAATATTTTTTATTTTATTTTTCATTATATGCAGCCTATTCAAAGATGATGATGCTAATCAGATCAGAGATGATGGTAACGAAAGATTGGATAGAGAGTTTGGTGGGTTAACATTCTCTCAATTTATATTTAATTTTTGTGATTCAATATATATGACATTATATTCCAAAATCTTATTTTTCTTTCCAGTTTCAATTTTCAGATTAATTGATTGTGAAGATTGCAGCTGGAGATTTCAGATTAATTGATTGTGAAGATTGCAGCTGGAGATATGGTCTCTCTTAAACCTGGTCTATGTTCTTTTTTTATTGATTTAATTGTTACTGAGTATTATTTGTAATTTCTACATTTCTCTGTGAACTTTTTTTTTTCCTTGGTTTAACTGTTATTATTTGTAGCTTCCACATTTTTAATTATGGAGTTATTAAAAATGAGAAGAAAAGACATTAGTTGTCCTATTCTATTACATTTCAATAATTCATGATATTATGAATTAGCAAATTTTTTATATATAATATCACAAATTACTCCAAATATTAATCTTTTTATTTATTACCTTTTTAATTTTTCTTTTAAATAATTTATAATTAATGTTGATAATAAGTTAGTGTTATTATACATATAAATCAAAAAATTACTATGATTAATTTAAATTAATTATTTTAAATAAAGTGTTTGAATTTTATTTAATCCCACGTAATACGCGGGTACTGCATTAGAGACAAAAAGGTACGTGAAAAATAATGTCGTGAAAACCCGCATGAAATCTTTGAAATATTATTATTTTTACTGCACTAGAGACAAAACTTTGAAATCTCGACTGTTAATTGTCCCAGGTCGAACCATAATATCTCTCATTATATCATTTGTTTATAACTTTAATTTATTGTATTATGGTTCAAATTATACGTAGTACCAAGTTTATGCCTAATTTTTAATTCATTTATTTGTTTGACGAATTGCTACAATGATTTAGAGAGTTCTTTATTCAAAATATGTAACTCATTTCTTTTATATATAATTAAATACTCTATTGTTTATTAAACACGAAACTCGATCAGAATTCATATCAAGGACGAAACTGGATTCGTAAGCAAGCACGAAACTCGATCAGGATTCGACGAAACTCGATCAGGATTCGTCGGAAGTCGAGAGCCGTCACCACAACTATTTTATAGGTAAAGTTTCATTCTTCTTATAACTCATTTTGATATATAATTAAATACTATATTATTGTTTATTATTAAGCATAAGAAGTCGACAACCTCACAACTATTTTATTGGTAAAGTTTCATTCTTCTTACTATAATTCTAGAATATTGTAGATGAGATATTTAGGGATGGGATGATTTGAGATTCATTCCAATCCATATACTTTGTGTAGAATTATGAAATCATCTTCTTATTGTTTATTTGTGTACAGAAAAGAATAAATTCACCGACCCAATGCTCCAAAACCAGTGCGAAAATATTTGAGGGAGTATTTTGTTAAATCAAATCATCAATTCCTAATTGAAGACATGAACGTGTTGATTAAGACAATTTTATGTTTATTTGCATTTCGTAATTTTCTTAGATAACTTTTTTACTAGGCTCCTTTTAGCTTTTCCTATTTTAATTGTATATTTACATTTTTTTTAATACTAAGAACTATCTCTTCACTGCACTTTATTTGTCTGACAGAATATGTTTGTGGATCAGCAACTAAATAGATTTAGTATCATAATATTTTATTTTTACTTTTTTGAGTTTATGTAGATTAGTATATCATAATCTTTTTGTAATTTTTGGATTTATGTAGATTTAATATAATAATTTTTTTTATAATTACTATATAACTAATTTTGATATATCTTTAATATATATATTTGGATCTTTATTAAGAATACGTATTTATAGAGCAGTGCCTTAATTTATTTAATGGTTTTGCCCACCATTGAGAAATTGCTCCAATCATTTGAAGTTTTATTAAGAATAGCATTTGCTCCAAATTAAACTTGATCAGAATTTCTAATTAATCAAAACTTAGTTCGTCGAGGGTCGAGGATTGTCATCACAAAATGTGATATATAACTTGCTGCTCAGATTGATGAAAATGGGTTTGCACAATTTTTTAAACAATGTAATTTTATATATTTTTTTTGTATATTTTTTTAAATAGTGTAATTTTTTGTTTTATTTGTATTGTACGTGTTAAATTTTTTTTTCTTCAATTTTCTTCCTTTTTATGTTTTTTATTTTAATTATTCCCGCATATTATGCGGGTTGTGCACTAGTACCGTATATTTGAGAGTCTTCATTTATCCTACGTGGCATTCTCTCCTGCCTTTATTTTAAAATACTGCAATTCTGTGAGTTAGTATTTTTTTTTTTTGACAGTTTTTCTTAAAACAGTTGAGTATATTTTATTATTTTTAAATCTAAATAAATAGGTTAACAATCTCAAATAACCGTTCTTAGATTTAAAAACAATAAGTAGTTGAAAACCGCTCCATTTTCTCTGTTCTTTTTTAAATCGATTCATATGGACAATTTTTTTTTTAAAAAAAATATTTCAATGGTAGTTATCTTTAATTTTTATATATATAAAAAAAAATCTTCAATTTTTCCATATTTTCTGCCGTTCTCTCTCTCTCTGCATTCTTTTTTCTCCTTCTGTAATGAAATATGGTTGTCCTCCAGTAGAGGATTATGTGGCCGCCTCAACTATGCTATTTTCACCCTTCTTCATTTTCTATGTCCTTTTCATGTTAGTCCTATCCATTTTTTATTCCTAATTACTTAATTTATTGCGATTTAATTTGTAATTTTCATAATACTATGTTGAACTTTTTTTTTTTTTAATAGTGGCAATAATGAGGGCTTTGTGGTAGAAGGGTCAAATGTTCATCGAATTTTGAAGAACTCAAACAAAATGGTGATATAGCATTTTTTACCAAATTCGATAGAAAATGATTGTTTCTCTTTCTCTATTCTTTGTTGTTTGTGTTCAAAATTTAGGTTCTTTCTCTATTCTTTTATTCATATATTTCTGAATTAATTTGAAATAATGAAATTTGCATATTTTCCTTTTTATTCTTACCTTTTTCAATATTTTGACTTATTTTCCCTGTGAAAGCCATATGAATGAAGATAGACTATTATTTATATTTCTCTTAGAAGTGTAATAATTAAGTTTTATTCTTTATTTTTTTATCATCTGATCATACACTTTTTGTTTGTATATTTTTTATATTTGTACTGTTTATTTAAATCCCGCGTAGTAGCGGGTACTGCACTAATTTATATATATATTTGCGTCTGTTTTTAATATATATATATTCACGTATTTTGTTTGTACTAATTAAGAGGTAGCATAGAGACTCAAAGGTTCAGGGATCGAGACCTAGGCAGTGCATTGGTTGTGTTTTTTTATAAATATAATTTTTAATTAGTATATAAATATATATTTTAGGGTGTGATAACATCTAATTTATCTCCTCATTTTAAAGTGTGATAATATCTTATTACTTAGACCACACATAAAATTAATGTGGTAACAGAGAAAATGTGATTATAGATATTTTATTATAACATTTTTACATGTCTTTAAAAGCAATTTTTTTTGTAGTGATATACTCCTCCAACTCTGTTTAATACATTCCTCTATTAATTTATTATTTAAAAAATATTAAAAAATACCTATAATGTCCTTTTAGTAAAATGTAATTAATAATACACTTTTCCTACAACGTTCAAACCATAACCCTAATTGTTGTTCCCTTGTTCTCAAACAATTATTAATTTGAGGAAGAGAGGGGTTATAATTACTCAAGTCTATGCAAATATGGTGCACTTGTTCTTCTTTTGTTCCGCGTCTGTTAACATTTGGAAGAGGATTTATAAGTGTTTGATGTGGACTTTCAGGGCTGTTTGGAACATTTCAGGAGGCACGAGGAGATGGCTGAGGACCAATGGAAACATGCTTGGAAACTAATTTGACATGGCACGATATGGAAACTGTGGAATAGTAGGAACGAGATAACTTTCAATGGGATAAGTTTCAACGAGGATAAAACCTTAGAAAGAATCAGGTTAGCATTGAAAGAATTCCGTCTCTAAAAGTCCGAACTTGTAGAGAGGTGGGAAATTAATTCTTATAAATTAATTCCTATTACTCTCCCTCACTTGTGGGCCGGATTATCACCTCCTACCCTTTGGAGAGGAGACCCATTCAGTGGACAATTTAATTGGGTGGAGTTAGGCTCTGATACCATGAAATAATTTAAAGGTGTGAAATAGTTCTTGTATATTAATTCCTATTAAGCATCTTTCAGCTGGCTAAAAGCTAAGTCCATGGTTAACTTTTGGAATTCATTCGACAACTGGAGCAGGGAACCGAAACTATGCTTACATACGTGATGGAGATACGACCCCCTTGGCCTTCTTTTTGATAAGTTGACCAAATCAAGAGGAAGAATCGTGGCAAGATCTTCTAATTGAAGAATTAACAAGTGTTTCCTTTTCTGTTTTAGTTTTACCAATAATACACATGTCTTAATTAATTTAGTACAATTACGAGAGGATCAATTATTGATTCAATCCACCTTATTATAAAAGAATGGAGAATAAAATTGTAAAAAAAAAAAGGGTTTTTGAATAATAAAGAATAAAGAATAGAGACGCCTGTGATGTTTAAAACTATTTGCCTACATTGTCTGATTGTACGTTCAGAGAATAAAGAATAGAGTTCCTTTGAATTGCATTTACGGTATTCTTAGTGAATCAACGTATATGAATTCTTGTCACTTTTTCGGGTATTCTTAGAATCAACGAAATCGTGTGTTCCTCGTATTTTCATCTTTTATACGCTTCCGCGGACTGCATCCGTTGGTATCAGAGCAATTGGAGTATTTATGGCTATCTTCTCTATTTAGCAATTACTTTCAATTATTGTCTTTATTTTCGGTAATAAAGCCCAAACATGTTATGGGCCTAATTAGGGTTTATGTGATGAAGTCTATTTATTCTTGTTCGTAAAATGTTTTAGGGAGGTGATTTGATTAATAAAAAAACGAGAGTTTATCTCAGGATCTCTTTTACGGTATTCTGTGTGAATCAACGTATATGAGTTTTGCCACTTTTCCGGGTATTCGTAGAATCAACGGATAATGTGTGTTTCTTTGTGTGTTCTTCGTATATTCCTTTATTTATACGCTTTTCACGCGTGCATCAGTTGGTATTCAGAGTCCAATCAACGCTCCTAATATGTTGATTCACACGGATCAAGCTACTATGAATGTCAATCTCACCCAAAATTTATTTTCTGATAGCTTTTCAGATACATATGATGATGTCAATGTGGGCTATGAGGGTCCACCAATTTTTGATGATGATGTGGATGCTCTTTTCGTGAAAAGTGTTATTTTTTAAGATTTAATGTATGCGATTGGAGACTATGAGGGTCCTCCAAAATTTGATGAAGAGGTCATTATTCACGATGACACCCCTTCTTTTGTTAAGGATGGTGCAATTCTTGTGTCATTTTTACAGGTGTCTTTTGTCATGGTTAATTCATTAGAGGATGCGTGTCCAACACCATGACTTTATTTGGTGTTCGTGTTTTCGAAGGAGCAATATGAAAACTATATGGGGAACGATATGCCAATACACAAACTACATATTGGTTACTCTAAGGATGTTGTGGCAGATCGATCCCGGCGCGCTCTTCAGGCTTTCGATTTGAGGGCGAATCTTTCCTAAATCGGGAGAGATGATGGAGATTGATGGAGATCAATTTGCAACAATTAAGGCGTGATTGGAGTATTTATGACTACCTTCTCTAATTTAGCAATTACTTTCAATTATTGTCTTTATTTTCGGTAATAAAGCCCAAACATGTTATGGGCATAATTAGGGTTTATGTGATGAAGACTATTTATTCTTGTTCTTAAAGTGTTTTAGGGAGGTGATTTGATTAATGAAAAAAAACGAGAGTTTATCTCAAAATCTCTTTTACGGTATTCTGTGTGAATCAACGTATTTGAGTTTTGCCACTTTTCCAGGTATTCGTAGAATCAACGGATAATGTGTGTTCTTTTGTGTTCTTTGTATTTATCTTCTTTTTATACGCTTACGCCACTGCATCAGTCGGTATTCAGAGATCAGGTACGATTCTTGATGATGATTCCAATTATCAATGCATATTTTGATGAAAATTGTGGTTATGATGGACCACCAATTTTCGATGATTATTATGATGAAGAATGTGGTTGTGATGAACTGCCAATTTTTGATAATTTTGTCGATATTTTGGTTGATAATGTTGACGATGGCTATAGTGGCCCTCCAATTTTTAGAAAATAATTGTCCACAAGGCCACGACATACAATCAAAAAATTACACAATCATTCAAGCCATACCACCTTGGTAAGGGTACAAAATACAGGGAATACATCAACATTCCCACGAACCACATAGCCGACAACAACGCAAAAAAACAACAAACAATACGACATATCCAGAATTAGAATATCAACAACACGAACAAAGCAAACATACCACGAATCCACCTACCTACAAGTAGTGTCTAAGATCGATGAAACTTTGAACAAAACTTACAAGCCGGCAGTAACCAATCACAAATATATCATCCGGAATGAGCGACTCCCACCATAAACCAGTGTCCAAGTCAAAGCAACCAAACGTTCCCACTGGATCATTTCGAACAAGGATCTGCCGCTCTCCCGACATTAAAAAGAACAGGGGCTGGGGAATGAAAGGATGCAGAATGGGTTCAAGATCATTAAATCTCATGGTGTATCTAGTCCATGACTCATTCTCACCATAACCAGTGAGAATATGCATGGAAATCCCACTCCTTGTTCTCACTGGTGACATGCTTCAACGGGCATACAACAAATGAATCATCGTTTAAGACCCCTATGTCAAATAACCCTGTTGCAGTTGCCGTGCCCCAAGTGTCATAAGTTACAATAGGCGAGTCAATGACCCTCCAAGTTTCAGTCCTAACATCAAATATACCTATTTGTTTCTCAACGCTATCCGCTTTATACACGGGAAAATGAATTCCGTTCCTAACCTAAGCAGAAAACTAACAAATATGATTACCCAAGGGAAATGGTGGCAACACCTTCCAGGACTGAGTGCGTGTAGAGAAGAGTCGAACCTCTGATGACGGTTTTTCTCCTTGAAAGATTACAACCATCATTACGATGTAAGCATCCCTGTTGGTCTCATACGCCATGAGAAAGTACGCGTTTGCCCATTTCGACTTGATATCCCAGTCGATTTGTGGGACAAGGATCTCATCTAACCCTTGTCAAAGGGTTAATGAGGTAGAATTTGTCTGTGGCAGAAGCAACGCATACTAGACCCTTACAATCCGCCAATATCTCGTAGTTAGCAGCGTCCTCCCTGAGTACACGCCGGTACATAGACGAACCAGGGAACATCGATCTGTAAGAAAGTGGGGTATAAACAATATTACTCTCAAACATCGTTGAATATCGACTCTCCACACGCATTTTATCGTACATAACCCTGGAAAGAAAAGGTTCGGAGAGTATGGAGTTCAATCTGGGACTGACCGCCCTGGCCCTCGCGGCCTCTTTGAATGATAGCCGTGAAACGATGTCCACCCACAATTCACCGGGGAGTTCGCTAAACACGTCAACCTCAGCCTCCTGGTGTTGGCCATCACCGATTACTTGATCTTCAGCTAATTCGATTTGGTGAAGTTCATCCATTGTTAGAAATCAAGTGCTGTGTGATATGCTTTAGAATTGATTTGGTTAATGGATTATTACAACCGATGAGTGTAGAATTGGTTTTGTAAGCAAAAGTAATGATTCGACTATCGCATGTCTCATCGATTAATTGGGTAGGGTGTAAGAAGTCTACAGCTATAGGAGAATTTTAAAGTTGGAAAATCAGATTTTTTGGTAGATCTTGCTTATGTGAATAGACATTTTCACATTATTTCATGTACAATTGAAATATGAAGTATTCAAGTATAGTAGAGGGGATTACATGTAAATAACCTCGAAAATGGACAAATAAAATGAACAGCTCAAGTATTTCTATTTTTCGGCAAATGTAAGAGATTTCAATACAAGAGTAACTATGTAAAAAAAAAAAAAAACCTACATTTGTATAATGGGGATGTTTTAAACAACGTATATATCCCACGTAAATATTGTAAGGAACGGGCATTAGGGGTAAAAATTATTTTTGTGCTAATAATGTGAGTTTAATAGATGTAATGATGTATGATTCTATAGATATGAAGCAATAGTGTTCCTACAAGTACATCATGTTTACATGACGTAAACAGTGTTTGTTGTATTAATAATTTAACGTTATTTGGTAGAAAAGATTATACTCCATCAGACAGTTCCAAATTGAAAATGATATCGGAAAATTGAAACCGAAAAAAATGAAAAAAAATAAAAAATAAAAAGAATACACTGATGTATTCTTAAATTGGCACAATACATTACACACTGTCTAGAGTGTTGAATTGTAAACCCTAAACACTAAACTCTAAATCATAAACCCCCATATGTACTCGTAAAGGAAATAATATTAATATATTTCAATTCACAAAAGAAATCAGTATGCACTCAAGATAGTGCGTACACGCCTAAAAAAACTGTACAAACGTTGTAGTGCGAACAAATATTGGTACCGAGGCCGTATGCGTCTACAATGGACATTTGATGTTATTGAAACAATCCAATCGCTGAAAGGTCTTGGTTATTAAAAGGCATGTACTCAATAATTATGATCCTTTACACTTACGAAAGAACATTCATCAAATTTTTGTTAATGGAAATCGTATGCAAACGTAGTTTATAAATATTTATGTGTGATCTGAGAGTTATTAACTGATCTTAAACACGAGTGAGTTACTGTTTATTAAACATTAAATCAATCACAACCATCCATAAACATTAAAGAGTACCTATTAAAGTCGAAATAAAAAGTAAATTTTAAAAAATAAATTAATGATGTATAGTAAGAAGAAAAAAAAAAGAGAACAAAATCGGGCATAGCTAGTAGTATATGATTATATTCCCCCAATTGAACTCGAAAATTGTGTTACAGAAACATATTACAAACATGACAACCACCCTATGTATCGATCATTTACGATTAATGTAAGTATAACAACTGGGAATTTACTAAGCCCAGATGAAGGGATTGAATTAGAGACGTTATCTTAAATATTAAATTGTTTTTTATGCTTAATTCAATTTTTTTTAAAAAAAACTAAAAAGTAATTAAGAAAATGAACTCAATAATTATGACTTTACACTTATTAAAGAACATTCATCAAATTTTTGTTAATGGAAATCGTACGCAAACATAGTTTATAAATATTTATGTGTGATATATGTGAGAGTTATTAACTGATCTTAAGCACGAGTGAGTTACTATTAATTAAACATGAAATAAAATACAATCATCCATAAACATTAAAGAGTACCTATTAAAGTCGAAATAAAAAGTAAAATTTAAAAAGTAAATTAATGATGTATAGTAAGAAGAAAAAAAAAAAAGAACAAAATCGGGAATAGTAGTATATGATTATAGTCCCCCAATTGAACTCGAAAATTGTGTTACAGAAACATATTACAAACATGACAACCACCCTAAGTATCGATAATTTAAGTATAACAACTGAGAATTGACTAAGCCCGGATGAAGGGATTAAATTAGAGTTATCTTAAATATTAAATTGGTTTTTATGCTTAATTCAAAATATTTTTTAAAAAACTAAAAAGTAATTAAGAAAATGAAACAACGACATATTATTTGGATATACGAGTCATATAATTAGTGTAACAATGTTGCAGCGTAGAACGTAACAAAGAAACGAGACGTTTAATATTCTGATTTAAAAAAATTAAAGTTCAAACAAGCAAAGTAGCAAATCAATCAATCCGCACGTCATTTGATATAATAATTATATAGAGCAATTAATAAAAAGTAGAAGTTGAACAACAATGGCGTAGCATACTCATTGTTCATCTTTTCTTGTTGCAAACAACATATTCAATCATACTGTTCGAAGTGAGAAATTTTGACATTGTTTCCGTGGGGAAAATCAGGGGGAAGAAGTCGACATCGGTATCATGTTTTATTGCAGACATGGAAGAAGAAGTAATGGGTAGGCTACCACCTGATTCGGCCGCACGTATCAAAGCCGTGTCAAAATCGTGGAATGAAATCATATCATTGAAACGGTTTGGAGACGTGAACTATAGTCATCTGAGAAATCAAAACAGATTTTTATCAAAGTTCGTGCCTGCAAACCTATCCGTAAACCTTGTGTACGAGAAAATAGGGGACGGGAACAAAGAGTACAGGAGGGTGCTTTTTGAAGAAGGTGAGGAAGGAGTAATAGTTGCAGCGTGTAGGGGACTGATTTGCTTAGCATCGCCCAGTGATCGACTATTCCTCGTAAACCCTTGTACAGGGGAAAAGGAAGAGGTAATTAATAATAAAATTATATGGGATAACGAGGCCGATTGGGCATCTGCACACTTCTCTTTGGCCTACGATTCCGTTGTTGAAGCATATGTTGTTGTAAGGGTTGTGAAGTATAGAGGTAACACTAGCATATCAAAAGTAAGTGTTTACTCAACACATACGAAGATATGGATGGAAATGACGAATGTACCCGACAATGGTCTAGGTTGTGGCTATTCAGTGTGGGTAAGGAATCTTCTACACTTGAAGACCTACAGGTCAAGTCCAATAGAGTCGTAGATATCGACATTCGATTTGGATACTAGTTGTTGGAGAAATTTGGAGTTGCCCATGGAGAAAACATTGAATAGCTGGGGATACTGGATGTGGCAAGGAAGATGGGAAATTGAGGCATTGGATGAAGATACGTTGGTTGTTGCACCTGTGGAAATGATGAATTCTGATAACTACGAGTTCGTATTCTACACACTACAAGGACGTGGAGGTGATGATGTGTGGAAGGTTTTTAAGATCGTTTTCAACCCTATTGAATTTTTGCCACAAGAATTTATACCATAACCACTGTTCTTGATAAAGCCAGACAATTCGAAGATCATGTTTAGAAGAGATCCAATTGGTACATTGTTCAAATACGATGTATTCACAGGAGAATGTGAAGATGTGTTAGATCAAGATGATCTTGTACACCATGGAGATGGGAAATTGCTAAACATTGGGAAGAGTAATACAAATCCTCGAAACTACTAGCATTGATTGCAGGATATGGTAATGTTATTTTCCAAGTATTAGGGCATTTTGTAAGTTTGCAGTTCTGATGAACGTTCTTATGATATCCGTATGTAATAGTTGATGGTTGTTTTGAATTATGTAATATGGCTAAAATGTAGCTTACCGATCGAATTTAACAATGCCGTGCCAATTTACATTCACATCGTGAGTGCAGTTGTGGTTTGTTACTTGCTAAAGTGCAGTGGTGTATGTAACAATTGTTAATGGTCAATAGTTACATTCGAACATAAATATGGAACACTAATTCAAAAGAAGGATTGTTATAGTGATAATCAACATACATAGATGAATATAGTACCGAATATACACAAGGGAGCTGTTTAGTGATGTACAAAATGACGGAAAAAGCAATAAACCATCTGATATATATATATCAAGCAACTACATAACTAGACTGCATTTTAGTCAAGTCATACTAAAGAAATCAGGGATTATAAATTCAACTTCTATGTTAGTTGTATTACATTATCTTGATTGCAATAAACAAGCATATCACCAAAACAAATGACACTATTAGGAGGATGCAGACACGGATGTTATGATCGCCGGAGCCACCACCAACGAGATGAACTTTTTCTGGAAACGCATCGAATGCTGGGATGAAAGATTCATGTAGAGGTTGGGAAAGAGAAGTGGAGTCCCCAATCTGGGAAACACTAACAGCACGAGCATCCCTAGGAGTACAGACGCCAGCATGGTTTACAGTACTCCGAGAATACCAATGCGAAAAACCATGAGTGCTGCATCTGTAATAGAACCTACCAGGGTTCGCATCAGACAGACTTGGACCTCCGTGCATGGGCAGGGGCACCACAGTTTCGACAGGAGGACACATCAAACAAGGCACCCAAGTCATTTGGAGGAGATGAAGTGCTATCAGACATTTGTTGATGAATAAATGGAGGTGTAGAACGCGGTTGTGTGAGTATGGGACATTTATAGGCCTATAGCAACGGTTATAAACGGCCAAATTCATAATAATTTAGGCTCAAATGGCTATAAAATAAATTCAAAAAAGAATTGATTATATTCAATTTGTTATCATATATTGTTCAAATGTATATAACAAATGTTCAAGGCAATAAATTACCAGTCGATATGTGTGCTGTAAAAAAAGAGCAAGACTACACTTGTAACAAGAAGACTAACCACGAGGTTTCAGAGGGGAAAGACCCCAAACTGCATGTTGTCATGTCATTGGAACAAGGTAATGGAAATGTTATAGATGGAGTTATGTATGTTTAAAACAAGAGGAAACGAAAAATGACATATAATTGGGGTAAATACAACACAATGAAATATCCGACTTGGTGTTTTTTGAGCATTAATAAAATTTTTATCCTTTTGCTCAAAAAAAAATATCCGACTTGATATGAGTAATATAAACAAAGGGAGCAGATGTATATCTAGGTGTTAATAACTTGTGAATAGAAACACATAACCTGTGTAATGGAAATTATACGTACAAAACATGTGACATAAAATATGGATTCACAAATACCAGAAACAAATCAACACATTAATCATAGTGTAGTACATTTATTGTGCATCTGACTGGGACAGTAGACATGATAGAGTATCGTGATTGCCATACTTGCAACAAATATAGCAAAACCGCTTGGTTTTCTTCCCGAGCTCAACATACGACAAGATTCTTTTCTTCTTAGGACGACCTGGTTGACGGTTCAGCACTGGAGGTGATACGTGATCATCGAGCAGTAGAGGTTGTCCTTCATATTTTTCTGTTTCAGGGATGGGATGAATATCATGACTGTAA
This sequence comes from Galeopsis tetrahit, assembly GCA_963675135.1. NCBI lineage: Eukaryota > Viridiplantae > Streptophyta > Magnoliopsida > Lamiales > Lamiaceae > Galeopsis > Galeopsis tetrahit. The sequence goes on from OY776123.1 coordinate 77,809,089, forward strand.
GTCTGCCTATACATTGTGGTGAAGAAAAATTTGTCTACGTATTGAAGCACACTTCTATTGGAATTCCGAATGACAGCAACAACATGAGAGCAAGGGAATCCTCGAACCTCCCATTAACAACACGAACATTGTTTGGTTCATAGATCAACCAATGTAGTTGGGACAGAACCAACTTCAAACTGACCACTAGAACACTGGATAACTTTCCAAGACCGAGATTTGTTCGTGAGATGATTCCACCACGTTTCCTTAACTGGACAAAGTACACCAGACCATTTCGTGCATGTATCTCTCCTTTGAAGGTGCATTTGACTGATTGCTGTAAAATAATCAAATAAAGCTAATAATCTTAAAGAATGGAAAATCGAGTTTTTCTGTGGATATGAAAGGCGTACCTATTTGGATAGAATCTATCATGAAAGTTATTGGCAAACTCCTGAATTCATTAATCCAGTTATTAAACGATTCAACGGCGTTGGACGTCATTTCTCCATAACGAGTAAGTATGGGAGAGTGTGCAACGACCCATTTCAAATATGGAAGATCTTCAAGCCATTTCTCTGCAGCATCACCACCGGCCGCCTTGAAGATTGAAAGTTTCTCATTAAATAAACGAATATTCGGAGCATATGCACAATCCCTAAAATGGTCAGATATGCTTTTCCTCTCAGGGTTTGTCCATCCTTTCTTAAATCTAGACTTGAGGTTATTAAACCTAAATTTCGATCTGACATGTAAAACACCTGGTCAGGGTGTTCTAGATTGTCTCGGCACTTTTCAAGAAACCATGTCCAATTTTCAATATTCTCCGAAGAAACCATCGCAACTGCAATGGGGAACAGACCTGCGATACGTAAATCGCAGTTTAAAAAACGAAAAAGTAAAAAACAGTCAGATATTGAAATCAAATTAATAGTACAAAGTCCAAACAATAAAGATGTAGCATATGCAAAATCGTACCATTGTTCCCGTCTTTGGCGGTGGCAGATAAGAGAATACCCTTAGAGCGTCCTTTCATGAAAGTACCATCTATAAAGAGCATCAGTCTACAAGATTTAAATCCATTAAAACATGCTTTGAATGAGATAAATATACGCTGAAACCAGTTGGACGATTCATGTGTTTCTAGGAAAACAACACTTCCAGGGTTCGTACGTTGAACGACATCACAATACCATCGCAGCTCATCATATGAGTTTGCATAAGAGCCAAAAATCTGATCCCTAACATGCTCTACAATGCGCCACGCCTTATAATATGGAATGACTAAACCATACTCATCACCCAATAAATGAATAACATCTTTTCCAGAGGCATTCGGAGTAGTCCTAACCTTTTGAACAACGAAATCAGACATCAACTTTGGACTCAGACGTTTCAGGATCTTCTTTGACGAATTAACAATACAACTATGGATAAAATCCCCATCCGTAATACGCAAAATACCAGACAAAGTCTTAGTGATTCCATTAATAAACCAATTACAATCGTGAACACTTGGGTGATTACATTTAACTCTAATATACTTTCGATCATTCCTAATATATTTATAAACAAATCCAGACACGCTTGCATACTTAATTAACTCTTTCCTGAACTCAACAACACCACCTTAAAAAACCGAACCAATGCATAACCCATTAAACTTGTCAGCCCATGAATCCGAAAATAAAGGTTTCCTTATGGTTTTGGGACATAAATCATACAAAGAAAGATTTGAATGTGTATTTTGATTTTCTTGTGGGACAAATTTGGAACTAGAATTCTTAATAGATCGGAAGACTATTCTACCTTTATGGGACAATGTTTTCGGAATAGAGAATGAGCTAGGTATATTAGACATAACATTTGATTTTACAGTACCTTGGCTATTCTGAAAACTAAAATTCGGAACATTGTTGACTTGAGATATAGAATCACATCCTATTTTTGAAGAACAAACAGTAACAACTTTCAAGGTGTTCGACAAAGAATATGAAATCATATTTTTGAGATCATCGTCGCATCCCAACAAACAGTTCACTATATTTCTTGCAGACCAACAAAATTCCAAATTTTGAAAGTACGTACCTTGGATTCGAGACTAATCTTGTTGAATTTTTTTCATGAAATCAACAAATGATGCGTCGGAACGTATGGACACGAGTTTGCAATGGCTGTTAAATTTTACACACACAGTGACAGATTGCTCCATTAAGTTTAGTGACGAAGGCAAATTTGAAATTTGAATGGAGCTTTTGATAATGGCGAAACCAAGGATATTACTAAAGCTCGCCGTATGATTTGATGGAGTTTTGATGATGGAAAAAAGAAGGTGTCTCCCACTTTTACAGTCTGATGTGAAAGGATGATGGTGAGAATAGTGTTTGAAGTGACTGCAAGTGGGTGAGAAGAGAGGCGCGTGAGATATGGCAAGAAATGAAAATGGAGGGTAAAATGGTCTCAAATGACCTTAGTTGCAATTTTACATGAGGTGTAACCTTATCTGCTATAAATTTAAAAAACGCGTACTTACTTGTATATAATCTCTTTTTAATAAGACCACAGTTATTCGCACACACAGACATATTTAGGACACCCATTAAAAAAAATTACAACTAAAGAGTATGTGGAATGTCCAATATACCCATTCCATTTCATGGGAGGATCTTTCTCCACCATCACCTCTTCCCAGTATCCCCACCCTCACAAACAACACAAAACACACAAAATTAATGTAAACAAAATATATCATTCCAATAAAATGAAAAAAAATATATCATTCCAAATGCAAACAACAACCTAAAAAATCATTCCAAACTAAAATCTCACAAAATAAAGCATTCCTAAACAAATCACTCCAAAGAAAGGTTCATTAAAGCAAAAAAACAACAATTCTCATAAGAAAATTGAAAACTGTCCTAAATTCTCGGAAAAAAATATCGAAAACCATACAAATTTTCTACTGTACACAAAAATTCGGTAAAGTTTTTCGAATAAAGACAAAAAATAAAAAATGAGTCAAATTTCGAAAAAGAAAATTTGAAAGCGTTATAGATGATTTTTCTGATCTAAAAACCTAAAAACTAACCTAATTACATGGAAATAGAAAATCCGATGAGGGGACACGAACGGCTGGCGGCGTTCAAAGGAAGAGGGAAGACAAAGGGTCACGGTCTCGTCGCTTGGAGGAGGGCAACGACGGTTGCGTCGATTGACCGCCCTTTTTCTTCAAGACGTCGATCGACTGTGGGGCGGCGGCGCTGCTACGTACGAACAAGCGGCGTGGCTGGTACGAGACGGATCTGCAATCAACAAAGCGGCATGGGGAGGTGTCTATTAGTTGTGGGGGCTTCGATGCTGCTACGAACAGGCGTCCCCATGCCTATTAGTTGTGGGGGCTTCGACGCTGCTACGAAAAGGCGGCGTGGGGGAGGCAGCCCTACAAAATGAAAACGCAAAAGAAAATGAAGGAGGGAAGGGGGGGGGGGTGCGTATCAGAAGAGCTTTCTAGTCTGCTGAAGTATTCAGCTGGATAGAACCCTTCTGAAGAATTCAGCTGTTGGGCGTATCAGTTGGAGGAGTCAGGCAAGTTAACTCAGACCTGATCAGATGAGGTGAAGGTTTTCAATCAGATGAGAAGGTGTTGCTTAGAATCAGCTGAGATGAGAAGATCAGAAGTGGTCAGATCAGATCAGTAGAGTTCTGTTTGCATAGTTAGTCTTTTGACTAAGATCAGAATCCACGCTGGCAATGATCACGCACTCTGCGCACGCAACAATCATCCTTGGCTTCTATAAATACCCCATTACTTGTAATTGAAAAGTTTGACGTTTACGAGCATTCGTCTTGAGTTGTGAGTTCACGAGTGAAGTGAGGAGAAATCCCTTTCCGAGTGTTGAGTGTGTAAACATTTCTTTTATCAATCAAGATTGAAGTCGTGTGTCCAGTGGATGTAGATCAAGTTGATCGAACCACTTAAATCTGCATGTGCTCTGTTTTTCTGTTCTCGTTCTTATATTTGTGAATTGCTATCTTTGTTGGATTGTTTGAGGGTCTGATTATTCACTTGTGATTGGAGACGTCCAATCAGAGGGGTAATTAATTGACAAGGGGTATTTTTGACCTTTCATAGTGTGTACTCATCGGACGGGGAGTGTGCTATGCGAGTGGGTGTCCTCAATAAGTTTGTGTGTGTGTATAACCGTGGCCTTTTAATAAATAGATTTGACTCGAAAGCCTTTTAAAAGTCTTTTTAATCTGAAAATGAACACTTGTAGATTTCCAGAGCCGATAGCAATTGGGCTGGGCCCGAGAGAAAAAAACTGCCTGACGTATCTGGCCATCCCGGCCCGGTCCAAATTTTAACAATCAATAAAATATATATTTTGATGCAAAAATATAATATTTAATTAATCTTACTGTTATATATGCATATATTAGCAATTTTTATAGGCTCTCAAGCTAAAATCCCGGATCAAATATCCCTGCCGGCCCCCAAATATTTAAAAAAAAAAAGATTTGCACAAAATATTTAATTAATTTTCACAAAGAATGCACAGGTATTGATGAAGTTGATGAATCCAAATGGATTTTTTTTTTTAACAGACCATGATACAACAAACAAACAGCGGTGGATTAAAAATCCATCATCATTCAATAAAACATACAAAAAAAAAAAAGAAAAAATTAGAGATTACAACAAACAAACGGAAAAATTCATCAGTTCTCATTAACACTTAGAAAACAACCTAGCTAAATAGTTAGATGCACTAGGATTAGGGTGTGCGGACTTAACAACATCCAGGACGAACTTTGTTTGAGCAAGCTGCTCCTCCAAGTGCTTGCAATGGGCCTCCAAGTGCTTGCAATGCAATCCAACGTAAAGCTCCTTGACATGCTTTACGCTTTCGAGGAATTGTTCAACATCATGCATCAGATCCAGACCATTAGAAACCCATGGTAATCCCTGGAAATCAATATCTGCTTTAACAAGAGATTTAAAATTTTCATCCTGCAGCTGAATCTTTCTTCCCACCTCAGGCAGTGAAACATATACGGAGCTGATATTTCCAGCGAAGGTGCATCCTTCTCATATTCACTGAGTTGATGCAGGCGGAAGCATATAAAAGAATAATATACGAGAAACACAAAAGAACACACACTATCCGTTGATTCTACGAATACCCGGAAAAGTGGCAAAACTCAGATACGTTGATTCACACTGCTGAATACCGTAAAAGAGATCCTGAGATAAACTCTCGTTTTTTTTTTATTAATCAAATCACCTCCTCTTACAATGAATGACACTCCCTATTAATAGTAGGACAAACCTCAAGAAACCCTAATCTAATCTAAGACCCAACACTATAGTGGGCTTATAGTACTGAAATAGGAAATAACAATTATAATTAAAATACGAATCAAATCGAGCCATCAATTTCCAATCACGCCTTAATTGCTGCTAATTGATCTCCATCATTCCTTCTCATATTCACTGATCAGTACTATTTTTAGACTGTGAACACTTAGAGAACTAACCTCCACGTGATCGAATCCACGACACGATCAATTTTCTAAGATCAAGGTATACAAAAGAGGACAACTTTATAATATTTCATCAAGTAAATGCTCATCCACAAACACCAGATTAAGATGTAAATTCAAACGTAAAGCTCCAACGTAAAGCTGCTCCTCCAAGTGCTTGCAATGCAATCCAACGTAAAGCTCCAACGTAAAGCTGCTCCTCCAAGTGCTTGCAATGCAATCCTGGATCAAATATCCCTGCCAGCCCCCAAATATTAAAAAAAAAATAAAAAAAATTGCATAAAATATTTAATTAATTTCCACAAAGAATGCACGGGTATTGATGAATTCAAATGTAATATTTTTTTTTTTTACAGACCATGATACAACAAACAAACAGACATTGTGGAATTTATTTGATTTGATCATATAAATTGATCGACTTGTTACTTTAAAATTAAAATTTAATTCAATTTTAAAATTCTAAAATTATTTAAACTGATATTTAACATAATATATTACACGTTTTCTACATTTAAATAAGTATGTATACAAAAACACAAAACCTGCCTAAAGTTTTTTTTTTTACATTAGTTAGTAGAGACTGAATGCATAATTAAAATACTTTATATTTGCACAAAAACGGCACAGGCAAGTTTATTATAAAATGTAAGAAACAAAAAAGAGGACAACTTGATAATATTTCATCAAGTAAATGCTCATCCACAAACACCAGATTAAGATGTAAATTCGTCAAAGATTGCCACTCAATTTTTCTTTCCGAATCCAAAATACATCCTATCACACTTAACGTCGTCAAGGACGGACAACAATACACCGTACCGCCTGAGGAGGCTGATACAAAACATCTACACAGAATAGATGCAAAGTCAGTTTTTTATTTTCCACAGCAAACTGAACCCAGGCATCAACATCAGAAGTAAAACTTTTATAGTAAACACAACTGACATCAAATTTGTCTAAATAATTCACCCGCACATAATTCTGCCCACGCCCTCATAACCCCCTCCTCCACCCCACACGATGTCTCTCCTTTATTGTGCAGCATATAGCACTAAAATGTTTTTTATTTTTAATTTGGTCATGTGCAGAATTTTTTAAGCCAAAGTATTTTTTAATTTGACAGCGAGCTGAGAGACCTTGTTGTTAATTAACAAAATATTACATGCATTGTTGTTAACATTGATCTCTCAACCTCATATTGATACGTATATAACCAGTACTGTGTGTAATAGCTTTCAACCTCAACTAATATTGAACAATCGAGTTTCCGTCAAATGTTCTTTTGTATTCCCAAAACTAATTAACAAAAAAATACATTTACAATTACAATTTATAAAGTACAAAAATTAAAATTACATTTATGATTAGGGTTGTAAACGAATCGAAGCGAATACTGCACTACTATTCGATTCGATTCATGAAAGTATTCGAATATTCGTATTTGTTTATTTTTCGAATATTAAACTTGATTTGGTATTTGATTCGAATGATTAATCGATACTATCCAATTCAAATTTTTGGAACATATTTTAAACAATATTTTTTGAGTATTTGATATTATGCAATTCAATTTGAAACTATTCGATTCGAAATTTTATGGAGAAAATCTGTAAAATAATATTTTAAATAATATATAGATATATATAATCGAATACTTACTAATGTCGAATCGAATATTATAATTTTTTATTTGTATATGTTTACTAATCGAATCAAAAAAAAAAATTGTAGTATATGATTTCGAATAATGAAATTTAGAATACGAACACTGAATCGATCAATTTTTTTTATTCATTTACAACCCTAGCCGTGAGGATGTAGTTTGAAGTAGAATAGTGGGTTTGAGGTGTGGCGGCATCAAGATGGTGGGGGTAAAGGTGCAGCGGTTGTAGAGTATGCGAAAATAGCCTAAAAAATGGGCATCGCTATGCATTCAACCAAAAAAAAAAAAGATCTCAAGTGCGAAATTAGCTAAAAATTGGGTCAATCAAGCTAATTAGGCTTGAATTGAAGAAATTAAAAAGTTACGGGTGTAGTTTTGTCAGCGCATAAAGTTGCGGTCCTCATTTTGCTACTTACATAAAGTTCAGCCCGAAAAATAGGTGTCATGTGCTTTTCACGTGCAAAATTGTTATGTTTCCAATATTAGTATATATACCAAGTAAACAGTTCTCCTTAGCATATAACTAGAGCTCAAAATAAGCGTAAGCAACAATTTCCAGACATACTAAATAGTTCAAAGAGGAGGATATATATCGAGTACAACAACAACAAATGGTACTAGTGCCCATAATACAACAACAACAAAATGGCAATAAAACAACACAATAATCTAAATGACAACAAGCTAGTTTCATGAGAAATATATGGCAACTTCAGGGGAGGCTCTAGGAAGTGAGATAAACCTTTTAAAAAGATTTAGCAGTTGGTCTGAAGTAAACTTAAACCGAAGTTTTTTAATGTCTCCATCCAGCCCCATGTCATAGCTTTCTTCCCTGGTTGGTTTGGCCAAGTTTTGGGTACAAATCACAAGTTCCTCTAAACTTGTAGCACTTCTAAGCAGAAACGCTACCATTTCAATTATATGGGGCTCATTCACATACCCGTTTATCGTAATCCTTTTTAGGCTGGGAAAGGAAGCCTCCTGTGAGTCCCAGAAGTCGTCCATATCAAACTCATATGCCTCAATCCACTCTGCCACTGTTTCCTACCAGATCACACAAATAAAATTTGATCACTTTATTGGATCGTGTGCACATATCGTGTCATGTATATATTAATTGAAACATTATTTCTATACCTTGAAAAGCCATCTAGCCTTGAAACTCCTTGGGAAAATATTCATGGTCAATGTCTCGAGAGATTGACAATTCCTCAAAAGGAAAGAAAGTCCTGGATGGTGCCATTTTACCATGCCGAGTTTCAATACTAAGTTCTTGCACTCAAATGATGGGCAACGCACATTTCTCAAGTTCCATATGGTGAACACCTGATTAATTAAAACATGAAGAAATTAATTATTAATTATGCAAATCTGAATGAAAACCTAATTAACTTACAAGAATGGTCATTAAGCATGGCCTGAAAGTATTGCACTGGCTAACTTTCTTCAGAAGCCGACGAACGCCATGTTGCACTGGCCTGAAAGTATTGCCACTCAATTTTTCTTTCCGAATCCAAAATACATTAACAAATAAATCATGAAGGGTGCTTCAAATAGCAGTTCTTGAAATGAAGGGTGCTTCAAGTACGATACTGGAATCACAAAACGCTTCTTTTCATTCTCCCCAATGTAAAGTATTGCCACTCAATTTATTCACTTGTGATTGGAGACGTCCAATCAGAGGGGTAATTAATTGACAAGGGGTATTTTTGACCTTTCATAGTGTGTACTCATCGGACGGGGAGTGTGCTAAGCGAGTGGGTGTCCTCAATAAGTTTGTGTGTGTGTATAACCGTGGCCTTTTAATAAATAGATTTGACTCGAAAGTCTTTTAAAAGTCTTTTTAATCTCAAAATGAACTCTGGTAGATTTCCAGAGCCGATAGCAATTGGGTTGGGCCCGAGAGAAAAAAACTGCCTGACTTACCCGGCCATTCCGGCCCGGTCCAAATTTTAACAATCAATAAAATATATATTTTGATGCAAAAATATAATATTTAATTAATTTTACTGTTATATATGCATATATTAGCAATTTGTATAGGCTCTCAAGCTAAAATCCTGGATCAAATATCCCTGCCGGCCCCCAAATATTAAAAAAAAAAAAAAAATTTGCATAAAATATTTAATTAATTTCCACAAAGAATGCACGGGTATTGATGAATTCAAATGTAATATTTTTTTTTTTTACAGACCATGATACAACCGTGTACTCAATAAGTTTGTGTGTGCGTGTATAACCGTGGCCTTTTAATAAATAGATTTGACTCGTAAGCCTTTTAAAAGTCTTTTTAGTCTCAAAATGAACTCTTGGGGTATGTTTACTTTTGATTTTAAAAACTAGATTTTGGATTTCAAGATCCAAAACCCGTTTTAGTTCGGGATTTAAAAAACGGTTTTCAAAATCCACTCAAAACCACCCATATCAAACATATTGATTTGACATAAAGTTATATCTATATAATATTACTCCAACCATTATATTTTTTCTCAATAATAATATAATAATATAATACTCCCTCCGTCCACGAAAAGTAGTCTCATTTGACACATATTTTTTGTCCACCAAATGTAGTCACATACACTTTATGGAAACTATCACCCTTCAACTATCACTTAATTACTCAATTTGCCATCAGCTTTATTCCTAAACAATCACTTTATTCACAATGGACCCCACAATACCCTATAATACCCTTACTTTATCTACTTTATCTACTATTTTCTTAAAACTTGTGCCCCATCCCCATGTCCCTACTTTTCATGGATGGAGGGAGTACATTTAATCATTACACAATTAACTTGATTTGACATAAAGTTAAATCCTCCATTATTCCAAAACTCAAAAGAAACACTCATATTACTATTCATCGGGATTTCAAACACCAGGATTTAAAAAATTCGCATTTTAAAACAACCCAAAGCCCAAAGTAAACATCCCCTTGTAGATTTCCAGAGTCGATAGCGATTGGGCTGGGCCGGAGAGAAAAAAACTGCCTGACGTATCCGGCCATCCCGGCCCGGTCCAAATTTTAACATTCAATAAAATATATTTTTTGATGCAAAAATATACTAATATTTAATTAATTTTACTGTTATATATGCATATATTAGCAATTTTTATAGGCTCTCAGCTAAAATCCTGGATCAAATATCCCTGCCAGCCCCCAAATATTTAAAAAAAAAAAGATTTGCACAAAATATTTAATTAATTTCGTCAAAGAATGCACAGGTATATTTTTTTTGATGAATCCAAATGTAAACTTTTTTTTTTTACAGACCATGATACAACAAACAAACAAACAGCGGTGGATTAAAAATCCATCATCAATAAAACATACAAATAAATAATTATAGATTACAACAAACAGACATAGCTGAATTTATTTGATTTGATCATATAAATTGACTAGTTACTTTAAAATTAAAATTTATTTCAATTTTAAAATTAAAAAATTATTTAAACTGATATTTAACATAATATATTACACGTTTTCTACATTTAAATAAGTATTATACAAAAACACAAAACCTGCCCAAAGTTTTTTTTTTACATTAGTTAGTAGAGACTGAATGCATAATTAAAATACTTTAAATATATATGCACAAAAACGGCACAGACAAGTTTATTATAAAATGTAAGTAACAAAAAAATAATAATCCAGAAAATGATACATTTACCAATAACGTTAATTAATTAAAGACTACAACAAACAAACCAACAGTGGTGGATTAAAAATCCATCATCATTCAATAAAACATACAAAAAAAATTAGAGATTACAACAAACAAACGGAAAAATTCATCAGTTCTCATTAACACTAGCTAAATTGTTAGATGCACTAGGATTCAGGATTAGGCTCCGGAGAGCAGCGGTGTGCGGACTTGACAACATCTAGGACAAACCTTGTTTGAGCAAGCTACTCCTCCAAGTGCTTCCAACGGGCCTCCAAATCATCCACTTTTAGCTTCTTCCATTCCTTTTTTCACCCGCACATAATTCTGCCCACGCCCTCAAAACCCCCTCCTCCACCCCACACGATGTCTCTCCTTGCACAACTATCGCACTCCTTGAATCCTGCTTCTTACCACTCCCTCTTGGCCTTCCTAGCCTTGCCACCCTTACGCTTCTTTCAACGCATACAACTTTGGATCACTACAAAATTCACTCCCAACAGCAAGAGATTTAGGGAGGGAAAAATGCTTGCCAATGAATTTAGCAAGGGAATTCGCAAGGGCCCACTCCCCTTGACAAAATGTTCCTCGGTAATTATTTCCCAAGGGATTTTGAAAATCCCTCGGAAATAGTAAGAGAATATTTCCCTCGTAAATAGCAAGAGAATATTTCCCTAGGCAATAGCAAGGGAAAATATCCCTCGAAAATAGAGTAAATAAAAAATAAAAATGAAAAACGAATTTTCCTGGGTTTTGAATTAACCCAAGCGTCCAACACATTCAATCACCCCCCTCACCACAATAATATATCGCCATTTAATTCACCCAACAGGGTGCGCGAGGATTTGAACTCGTGACCTCTCGTGATGTTTATGGGTGCCCCTTTGCCGATGGGCTAGAAGCTATTTTTGTTATATTTTGAATGAAATTAATATATATCTTATATTTTCAAAAAAAAATCTTTAATTTATTTAATTTAGACTTGGTTGCTTATTTGATAATTGGTAACACACATACAATACATTTTATATTTTTTCAATATAAATATTATAAAATATTTTGTTATCAATAATTATGTTTAATTTTTTCTCCTCCACATATATATAGATTAATTCACTTTTAAATGTATTAATTTTGGAGCTTTTCATTGTATATTATATATATATATATTCAACATTATAATTAAAATTTAACAATCAAAATCATTTGAACACGAAAACAGAAACAGAAAATTAAAACAATAAAATTATATCATCAATTCTAACAATAAAATTATAATTTCATCCTAACAATAAATTTGATTAAACAATAAGATTATATCATATAAATTCTAAAAATAATTAAAATAATATCAAACATTTTTTTCTTTATCAGTAAGCGATGACATTACCGGAAAATTACATAGATTCACACTCTCACTTTTCTAATCATTAGTTGTTAAAATTATATCAACAATTAATTAATCTAATTAAAAAAAAAATACATGCATATATAAATACAAGCTTTTAACACACACACACATATATATATATATATATATATATATATATATATATATATATATAGCCGAGGGATTGGGGAATTGGGGAAGGATACTGGAATATATTTATATTGATGTAGCCAAGGGATTTAAAGAGGGCCCACTTGCTCTTGGTAAATATTAATGACATGTCCATTTAGCAAGGGCCCATCCCTTGGCAATTCTCAACCACTCATTTTCTCGGTATTTCCCTTGGCACTGCCCGAGGGATTTAAATTTCCCTTGCCATTTTGCAAGGGCTTTACGTGCCCTCAACAAAACCCTCAACAATTGTGCCCCTCAGAAATTCCTTTGGCAATTGGTGAGGGAATATATGTTGTTGCTAATTTCCCTTGGGATTTGGAATGAATTTTGTAGTGGATAACTCGTAAGCTATCTGCTCGTGCCTCTTGTATAAGCTTCGGCCATTCCCATCCTTTTCTTTTTTTTGTGTTCTTCTCGTACTTGACTTCATCCTACAAATCTTATACTTCAATTGAAGTTGCATGCAATTCATGTTCAAATCATTTTTGACAAAAACATGGAACGATCTCAGATCCGCCATCGGGTCTGATTTTTTTTCACTCCAATACTTGGCCAAACCCTTCAGGACAGCTACCTCATCAGCTTCACTCCAAATTCTCTTAAAAGGGATCTTTCTTTGGCTTTTCCACCTCTCTCCAGATCTGGATCCGTTTCGGTTGGAATCGTATATTCGACCGACTTGGTTCCCTTAGAAGAAGAGGATATCTCCTCTGATTCAGCAACATTCCGAGCTGAGTTCAGTTGTTCTGGCCCGGATTCAGCTTCTAAGATGAATTCTGGAGATGCGATTACAAGTTGGTGATTCTTGACGGCCATTTTTTTTCTTTGGCTAGAGGTTTTGGAGAGAGTTTGTAAATGGTGATGCCGCCGAGGAATTCTAAGAAATGAAAGAGGCCCAGTTGCAGAAATTAGGGTTGTTTGCCTATTTATAACTGCTGTCGGAAATTAGGGTTTTGGGCAAGCGTGCAGGAAGTGAGAGAGCAGGCAGCTATGTGCGTGCGTGATTCGTGTCTTTTTCCCTCAAAACCTAATTTTGTCGTCGGGATTTTACCCAGGTTGGCTACAGCGGGACACCTGTTTATTGTGCAACATATAGCACTAAAATGTTTTTTATTTTTAATTTGGTCATGTGCCGAATATGTAACACCAGCTGCAAAGAAGATATCTAAACGGGAAAAGATAGAGTTGAACGTTAATGCTATATTGAAGATATAATCCTCACTTTTCACACGACGATTTCTAACAATGTAAGTCAATTTATCGATTTATTTAAATTATTATTTATTGAATAAAAATTCATATACTATATATCTAACTATATTGATTGATCGTTGTTTGCAGTTTGCCTATGAACGTTCGCTCAAGACTTACAGCGACAAAAGAATGGATAAATGGAAAAGGGATTGGACGGGGTACCTTTATAATTGATTTTTATATATTTATACTTAAATTAGTAGTATAACATTTGGTAGCATGTAATTAACTTATATATTTGTGATGATATTTCATGTTTTTTGTGTATATTGGACGTATGTTTGTGTACGTTTATTTATTTGATTTTTTGGTATTTGACGTGTGTATATATATATATATATATATATTGGTATATAAATAAATTTTGATTTTGTATAAAATGGATTTTTAAAATATAAAAATTATTAAAAAAAAAAAGTGACTTAGACAGCGGTTCATAACCGCTGTCCAAGTTCAAGCGTTTTAAAAAATAGTCACTTAGACAGCGGTTATGAACCGCTGTCCAAGTCAAAAAAAAAATTAAAAAAATACACATAGACAGCGGTTATGAACCGCTGTCCAAGTGCCTTTACTTGGACAGCGGTTCTCAACCGCTGTCTAAGCCCTCGCTTGCACAGCCCTTAAAATGAGCTCTCCAAGTGCAATTTAGCTTGGACAGCTCCCACTTGGAGAGCTCTTTTAAAAGCTCTCCAAGGCCCTTTTTTAAAGCTTTCTAAGGCCAAATATGTAGTAGTGAAGCCAAAATATTTTCCCGCAGCAAACTTTTTGACAGCGAGCTGAGAGACCTTGTTGCTAAAGGTGTTAGGTGGGGTTTGTAATGATCCAAATATCAGTGTTGTTAATTAACAAAATATTACATGCATTGTTGTTAACATTGATCTCTCAACCTCATATTGATACCTATATAATAGCTTTCAACCTCAACTAATATTGAACAATCGAGTTTCCGTCAAATGTTCTTTTGTATTCCCAAAACTAATTAACAAAAAAATACATTTACAATTTATAATGTACAAAAATTAAAATTACATTTACGATTAGGGTTGTAAACGAATCGAAACGAATACTGCACTAGTCGATTCATGAAAGTATTCGAATATTCGTATTCGTTTATTTTTCGAATATTAAACTTGATTTGGTATTTGATTCGAATGATTAATCGATACTATTCGATTCAAATTTTTGGAACATATTTTAAACAATATTTTTTGAGTATTTGATACTATGCAATTCGATTTGAAACTATTCGATTTGAAATTTTATGGAGAAAATCTGTAAAATAATATTTTAAATAATATATAGGTATATATAATCGAATACTTACGAATATCGAATCGAATATTATAATTTTTTATTTGTATATGTTTACTAATCGAATAAAAAAAAATGTATATGATTTCGAATAATGAAATTTAGAATACGAACACTAAATCGATCAATTTTTTTTATTCATTTACAACCCTAGCCGTGAGGATGTAGTTTGAAGTAGAATAGTGGGTTTGAGGTGTGGCGGCATCAAGATGGTGGGGGTGAAGGTGCAGCGGTTGTAGGGTATGCGAAAATAGCCTAAAAAATGGGCATCGCTATGCATTCAACCAAAAAAAAAAAAAAAGGATCTCGCGTGCGAAATTAGCTAAAAATTGGGTCAATCAAGCAAATTAGGCTTGAATGAGAAAATTACATTTTACGTCCTGTAACTTAGGCCTAATCCAATTTATATCCTTTAAATTTGTACTTTTTCGATTTACGTCATTTTTGGTCCAATTCACGTCCTTTCCGTCGAAAATTTTTAAAACTCACCGGAATGTGAAGAATAAATTGGGATTCCGGCCAAATAGTCCAATTTACGTCCTTTAAGTTTGAAAATTAAAATTTAATAATTAAAATTTTCTAAAAATCCCATTAAAGATTTAAAAAATCTAAAAGTATCATTAAAAATCCAAAAATCTCCTTAAAATTAAAAAAATATAAAATGTGTAAAATAAAATTCAAAATATATCACTAAAATTTTGAAAAATATCATTACAAATTATAAAATTTTGAAAATACAAAAAATAAAACATTCTACAATACAAAGAATGGAAAATATGTAATTTAAAAATCAAGAAATTCAAAATCTCATTAAAATTTCTCAAAATTCTAAAAATCTCATTAATTTATTAAAAATATGTATATTAAAAATTACTAATTCTTTTTTTTGAAAAAAAAAATACTAATTCTAAAAATCTAATAAGAATAATAAAAATTATTAACATTTCACTAAAAATCGGACTTGATTCAGACTCGTCTGCCATTAAAGTTTTGCTCGAACTCCTAAAAATTTTGGGTCCCACGAGATTTTCCAACTCACCGTCGAGGTTGAGTGTAAATTCCACATGCACCTTGATCGATTTTGGAACAGTCCAAAATTCATTTTCACGATATTTTTAAAATTGTGGAATTTTTTATTTTAAACATTTTAAACATTTTAAAATTTTTAATTTATATATTTTTTTTATTTTTATGAGTTTTAGAAAAAAATAAATTAAATTACACATTTTTTAGATTTTTTGAATTGTAGAAATTATAGATTTTATTTTTATTTTTATGAGTTTTTAGAAAAAAAAAAATTAAATTTACACATTTTCAGATTTTTTGAATTGTAGAATTTATAATTTTTTTATTTTTACGCTAATACCTTATCACGCTACGATAGACGCCGTACACTTGTGATTGTTTATTCTAGTGTTGCATAACACGTGAATCAAGTTTATGGCGCCGCTGCCGGGGAGGTTTTTATAGCTCTAGAGTGTAGGTTAATAGAGTTTTAGTTTAGACATTTTACTTGCTTTCCTTATTTGCAAAAATCCAAAAATATTTGTGTGTTTTACTTGGATTCCACTTGCGATTCTTACTTTCTTTTGGGGGGGGGGTTTGATTCGGGTGGAATTTACACAATTTAGAGGCACATGTGAAGCATGTTTTTGATGAGATTTCATTGATTTATGCATGGATTATGATGATTTGAGCCAAAATGAGGGAAAGGTTGTGTTTTGTCAATTTTGTAGGTAAAACGAAGGAATTTGGTAGCAAAAGACATACCACAAGTGATCGTACCGGAAAGAGGAGTGCACCATTGGATCTGGCTCGAAAAATGGAGTGGAATAGCCAAAAGAATCGAGTGGATCGGAGGTCGGAAGCTCAAGAAACGGAGGGACGAAGTTGGAGGACGAAAACGAAGGACGGAGCTAAAGTTGAAGGTTTGGCCCGGACGGGTGGCATCACTCGCCCCAGCCGGGCGGCCGAGCACTAGAATTAAAGCCAAATACGAAGGTTTGGCCCGGGCGGGCGGCATCACTCGCCCGACCGGGCGGTCGCGTGCCAGAATTGAGGACAAAAGACGAAGTATTGGCCCGGCCGGGCGGCCGAGAAGGCCAATTCCACCCCAACTTACGAAGTTTTCGCCCGGTCGGGCGGCATCACTCGCACAGCCGGGCCGTCCGCCCCCTGTTTTTGTTGTGGTCGACCAAGACCTCCGCCCGGCCGGGCCACCCTATTTTCGGTGCCAAACGCGAAATTTCTCCATTTTCAAGGGACCAACTTGCAAATATCACACCCAAACCCAACCCCAACACTATAAATACCTCACTTCTTATTTTTATCTTATCTTACCTCTCCTTCAAGCATCCTTACACACAATCACACACACTTGGAGGTTTTCCATCATCCACCTCTTCAATTCTCCATCAATTCATGCAAGGAGGCCACCATTAGCTTGGGAATTCAATTCCTCACCACACCATAGTCTAAGCTTTCTTTTCTCTTCACTTTTTATTGCTTTGATCTTAGTTTTATTTGTAATTTGAATATGTGGTTGATTGGCTAGAACATTTGTGGTTCTAAGGCATTGTAAATACTTGGATTGAAGTTTATGATGAATTTCTTGCTTTAATTGGTGTTTGACTCTTATTTGTATGTTTAATTATCCATTGTAAAGTATGTTGTTATTGGCCATGATGATTTGCTTAATTCATTGTTGATTGGGATAATATTGAAAGATTTATTCCATTTAATCGTATGCAAGCATGCAACCCGGTATTATTATGATCTCGAGAGAGGATTAATTATCGGAGAGGGAATTGAATGATCCTAGGAGCTATTTTAGGCGGTGTAACGTTTGTGATGTAGAGATACGAGCCTATGTTGCATGCGCTTTTGGATTAGTTGTATCGAGAGATCGATTAATTCTTCTTGTGTGATCACCCTATATGAGATAACCTTAATGGCCATTGAATTTTCACCCGTTTTACTTTCGTTTTTGTGATACGCATGGTATTTGATCGATTTCTTATTTACTCTTTCATTGTCTATTTGTGACATATTGGTAGGCAATCTTAGGAGTAATTGACCATTCAAGTTATTGATCACGTCTAAATAGAACTTCAATTAACAAACTACATTTTTACGCTAATACCTCCCTGTGGGATCGACCTCGTGCTTATCACGCTACGATAGATGTCGTACACTTGTGGTTGTTTATTCTAGTGTTGCATAACACGTGAATCAAGTTTATGGCGCCGCTGCCGGGAAGGTTTTTATAGCTCTAGAGTGTAGGTTAATAGAGTTTTAGTTTAGACATTTTACTTGCTTTCCTTATTTGCAAAAATCCAAAAATATTTGTGTGTTTTACTTGGATTCCACTTGCGATTCTTACTTTCTTTTGGGGGGGGGGGTTTGATTCGGGTGGAATTTACACAATTTAGAGGCACATGTGAAGCATGTTTTTGATGAGATTTCATTGATTTATGCATGGATTATGATGATTTGAGCCAAAATGAGGGAAAGGTTGTGTTTTGTCAATTTTGTAGGTAAAACGAAGGAATTTGGTAGCAAAACACATACCACAAGTGATCGTACCGGAAAGAGGAGTGCACCATTGGATCTGGCTCGAAAAATGGAGTGGAATAGCCAAAAGAATCGAGTGGATCGGAGGTCGGAAGCTCAAGAAACGGAGGGACGAAGTTGGAGGACGAAAACGAAGGACGGAGCTAAAGTTGAAGGTTTGGCCCGGACGGGTGGCATCACTCGCCCCAGCCGGGCGGCCGAGCACTAGAATTAAAGCCAAATACGAAGGTTTGGCCCGGGCGGGCGGCATCACTCGCCCGACCGGGCGGTCGCGTGCCAGAATTGAGGACAAAAGACGAAGTATTGGCCCGGCCGGGCGGCCGAGAAGGCCAATTCCACCCCAACTTACGAAGTTTTCGCCCGGTCGGGCGGCATCACTCGCACAGCCGGGCCGTCCGCCCCCTGTTTTTGTTGTGGTCGACCAAGACCTCCGCCCGGCCGGGCCACTTTCCCACCCGGCCGGGCCACCCTATTTTCGGTGCCAAACGCGAAATTTCTCCATTTTCAAGGGACCAACTTGCAAATATCACACCCAAACCCAACCCCAACACTATAAATACCTCACTTCTTATTTTTATCTTATCTTACCTCTCCTTCAAGCATCCTTACACACAATCACACACACTTGGAGGTTTTCCATCATCCACCTCTTCAATTCTCCATCAATTCATGCAAGGAGGCCACCATTAGCTTGGGAATTCAATTCCTCACCACACCATAGTCTAAGCTTTCTTTTCTCTTCACTTTTTATTGCTTTGATCTTAGTTTTATTTGTAATTTGAATATGTGGTTGATTGACTAGAACATTTGTGGTTCTAAGGCATTGTAAATACTTGGATTGAAGTTTATGATGAATTTCTTGCTTTAATTGGTGTTTGACTCTTATTTGTATGTTTAATTATCCATTGTAAAGTATGTTGTTATTGGCCATGATGATTTGCTTAATTCATTGTTGATTGGGATAATATTGAAAGATTTATTCCATTTAATCGTATGCAAGCATGCAACCCGGTATTATTATGATCTCGAGAGAGGATTAATTATCGGAGAGGGAATTGAATGATCCTAGGAGCTATTTTAGGCGGTGTAACGTTTGTGATGTAGAGATACGAGCCTATGTTGCATGCGCTTTTGGATTAGTTGTATCGAGAGATCGATTAATTCTTCTTGTGTGATCACCCTATATGAGATAACCTTAATGGCCATTGAATTTTCACCCGTTTTACTTTCGTTTTTGTGATACGCATGGTATTTGATCGATTTCTTATTTACTCTTTCATTGTCTATTTGTGACATATTGGTAGGCAATCTTAGGAGTAATTGACCATTCAAGTTATTGATCACGTCTAAATAGAACTTCAATTAACAAACTACATTTTTACGCTAATACCTCCCTGTGGGATCGACCTCGTGCTTATCACGCTACGATAGATGTCGTACACTTGTGGTTGTTTATTCTAGTGTTGCATAACACGTGAATCAAGTTTATGGCGCCGCTGCCGGGAAGGTTTTTATAGCTCTAGAGTGTAGGTTAATAGAGTTTTAGTTTAGACATTTTACTTGCTTTCCTTATTTGCAAAAATCCAAAAATATTTGTGTGTTTTACTTGGATTCCACTTGCGATTCTTACTTTCTTTTGAACTTTTGTCTAGACATGGCATATGATCACCCGAGCTAGGAGAGATCAACAAGTTTTGTTACCTCTAGACCCGGAAATCGAAGCTCGTTGTCGAAGACAAAACGCCGAAAGGAGAAGAATAGAAGTAGAAGAGATGAATCGAAGGGAAAATCCGATAGTGGAAGAAGAAAGAAACCAAGAGGATATTGGAGGCATAGTAGAGCCAAATGGGAATGGTGGTAATCGACCACAAGGAGGCTTGAGAGATAACCTCAACCGGAGGATTGAAGAGAATGTCAATATGGAAGGAGATGGAGAGCAACGGGGGAATGAGGAAAACGAGAATCAAAGAGTCTTGAGAGACCACTTCCGTCCCATCCTAAGACCATATGGAGGAGGGGGTAGGGAACCCGTAGACGCTCATAACTTTGAGCTCAAACCGGCACTAATCATGATGGTCCAAAACAACCAATTCGGAGGGTTGTCGAAGGAGGATCCTAACCTCCATTTATCTCAATTCCTAGAGATAAGTGGAACGGTTAAGATTAACCGTGTCCCTCAAGACTATATTCGTCTCCAATTGTTCCCATTCTCCCTCCGTGATCGTGCAAAACAATGGTACACGTCTCTTGATCTAAGGACGATTGAAAATTGGGCCGACCTTGTAGATGCTTTCCTAATGAAGTATTTTTCCCCAAGCAAAACCATCAAGATACGAGGGGAGATTTCTTCATTTATGCAAGACGATGATGAGTCGTTAGCCGAGGCTTGGGAGCGCTTTAAGGATCTCATAAGAAGTTGTCCTCAACACGGGTTTTCAAGGGATCAATTGAATTGTTATTTTTATAACGGGATGGACCATCGTACGAGAGGGATGGTGGATGCCTCGGCCGGTGGAGGCTCTTTGTTGGGTAAGACAACGGAATAGGGTTATGTGCTATTGGAGGAGATGGCAAAGAACGGGAACCAATAGCCATCTGAGAGAAGGCAAACCCGGAAAGTTGCTTCCACAAGAGAATCGGAAGATTTTGCTACCCTATCCAACAAGATGGATAAATTGACTTAGATGATGGCGGCCAAGTCATTAGTGGGACCGAGTGACGATCAATATGAAGAGGCCCACTATATGAATAATCAAAGGGACCGTCATTTTCGAGAAAGAGGTTGGAATGAGAGGCAAAACCCTCATAATCCATATCATTACCATCCCGGGTTGAGGCAACATGAGAACTTCTCTTATGCAAATACAAGGAATGCCATCATACCACCTCCGAATTTCAACATGAGAGATGGAGCAATTGTGGAATCTTCATCAAAACCGTCGTTGGAAGACATGTTTGGAGAATTTATAGGGGAAACCAAAAACTTCATGAGAGAGACTAGGGATAATGCAACCAAGACTTGGAAAAGACTTGAGGAACAAGGGGAAATGATCAAGAAAGTGGCAAACAACATGAAGGCCATGGAAAAGCAAATGAGCCAACTCTCTAATGTCATTGGAAGTCAACACACTCCGGGGCAATTTCCTTCAAACACGGAGCTTAACCCCAAGGAGCATTGCAAGGCTATAAAGCTAAGAAGTGGGACAAGCTACGAGGGGCCAAAGATGCCACAAGAGGAGGAAATGGTAATGGATCCCGAGGGTGTTGACAAAGAAGAAGGACAAGAGAAAGAAAGGCAAGTGGAAATAGTGAGGGAAGAAGAGAAAGTAGAGGAGAAGAAGAGTGAGGAGGCAATCCTTCCTCAAGATAAAGGCAAGAATGTGGTACCTCTCCCATACCCTCAAAGGTTGAAGAAGAAGGGCTTGGACAACAAATTTGCCAAGTTTGTGGAAATGTTCAAGAAGATCCATATCGATATCCCCTTTGCCGAAGCTCTAGAACAAATGCCCCATTATTCCAAGTTCTTGAAGGAAATCATGTCAAACAAGAGGAAGATGGTGGAATATGAAACGATACACTTGACCGAGGAGTGTAGCTCGATAATCCAAGCCAAGCTACCTCAAAAGCTTAGAGACCCCGGATCCTTCACCTTGCCATGTGTCATTGGAGATGGAGGTACATTTAAAGCTTTGTGTGATTTGGGAGCAAGCATTAATCTTATGCCTTTGTCTATATTCAAATCACTTGGTTTGGGGAAGCTTACACCAACCACAATGAGCCTTCAATTGGCGTATCGGTCCATGACATACCCCTTGGGTATAGTAGAGGATGTGTTGGTTAAAATCGATAAATTCATTTTCCCGGTGGACTTTGTGGTGTTGGATATGGAGGAGGATAAGTACATTCCACTCATCTTGGGAAGGCCGTTCTTAGCTAGGGGTGAGCATTATTCGGTTAAAAACCGAAAACCGAACCGAACCGAAATATAAATTCGGTTCGGTTACCAAATATTTCGGTTCGGTTTTCGGTTTCATATTTTATAAATTCCGGTTTTCGGTTTCGGTTCGGTTATAACCGAATTTATTTCGGTTATCCGAAACCAACCGAATAAGGCCCATATATATATAAACACTAACCCTAATTCATTCTTTCCAAATTTCCAATTACAACCAAAAGTCCAAAACGGCAAAACTTCCTCCGCGACTCCGCCCTCATCTCCATCTTCCGCCGCTGACCCTCCTCTCCGGCCGCCCCTCCGCGACTCCGTCCCTCCTCTCCGGCCGCCCTCATCTCCATCTTCTCCAGTCCTCAAGGCCACACGACGCTTGCGACCCCGTCTGCGACTGCGGCTCGCCAGTCGCCAACTCCACGACGCTTGCGACCCCGCGGCGCCTTCGACCCCACGGCGCCGGTGACCCCTCTACGACCAGCGTCCATCGACTCTCAGCCCACTGGCCACCTCACGACTCTCAGTCTCTCACGGTGAGTTCCGAGTTCTAATTTTTCGTTAAATTTGTTGAATTTTGGGGCTTTGAAGGCTTTGAATTTGTTGAATTTTGAAGGCTTAAGAATCTGTTGAATAGGTATTTTGCAATAGGGTGGAGTAATTTGCACATTTTTTGCAGCAGGGTATTTTTTCCCCAATTTTTCGGTTAATATTTCGGTTTTTTGGTTATAGCCGAAACCGAACCGAATAATTCGGTTCGGTTAATTTCGGTTTTGTGTGAGATCGGTCCGGTTTCGGTTAATTTTAATGCAAATTCGGTTTTGGTTCGGTTACCCTAATTCAGTTCGGTTCGGTTACCGAACCGACCGATGCACACCCCTATTCTTAGCAACCGGTGGGGCCATCATAAATGTAAGGAAAGGGGAGTTAGAGCTTCAAGTGAACAATGAGAAAGTGTTGTTCAACATCTACAAGGCCATCAAGTTTAGAGATGATGAGGATGAGGTCTTTGAGTGCAACATGATCAATAGTGTGCAAGCTTGTGTAGATATGCACATGGAAAAGAGCAACTCAAAGGATCCACTTGACCTTTGCATAAGAAACTCTATTACTTCACTCTCTTCTATTCCTTTTGATTTTAATTTTGATGAGCTTAATGATATAGAATTGTTTGAATACATGTCTTTTCTTGATTTTTTGAAGGAGCTCCCAATCAAGAAGGAAGAGAAATTCATGGAGATACGACAAGAAGCCAAGTTTGGGGGGGTTTTACTTGAAGAGTGTCAAAGGTTTCCTAACAAAAATCTTGACACTTGGCCCTCATGTTACTCATTGGAAGCACCAAAGGAGTAAGTTAAGGAGGAACCAAAAGCTCAAGAGAAAGGGAGGAAGCTAGACTTGAAACCACTTCCGGAGCACTTGAGATATGCTTATCTTGAACAAGGTGACCTCTTTCCGGTTATTGTTTCTTCACACTTGCATGAGCTTGAGTTAGAAAAATTGCTTAGGGTGCTTAGAACTTATAAATCGGCTATTGGTTGGGATATTTCGGATTTGAAGGGTATACCGGCTCATATTTGCATGCATAAAATTAGACTAGATGAGTCTATTAAGCCTAAAGCCCAAGGTCAAAGAAGATTGAACCCCATAATGCAAGAGGTAGTAAGAAAAGAGGTGTTGAAGTGGTTAGACAATGACATAATTTTTCCCATAAGTGATAGTGAGTGGGTGAGTCCTACACAAGTGGTACCTAAGAAGGGGGGCATGACTATTGTTACAACCGACGCTTTAGAGGTAATCGCTACTAGGACCACCGTAGGATGAAGAGTATGCATTGATTATCGTGTGTTGAATAATGCCACTAGGAAAGATCATTTTCCTTTGCCTTTTATTGATCAAATGTTGGATAGGATGGCGGGATACGAGTATTATTGCTTTCTTGATGGTTACTCGGGATACAATCAAATTTTGATTGATCCTAAGGACCAAGAGAAATCAACTTTTACTTGCCCTTATGGTACTTTTGCTTTTAGGAGAATGCCATTTGGATTGTGCAATGCTCCCGCCACCTTCCAACGATGTATGATGGCTATTTTTCATGGCATGATTGAAAACATAATGGAGGTGTTTATGGATGATTTTTCCGTATTTGGTTATTGTTTTGATACATGTCTACGTAACCTCTCTTGTGTTTTACAAAGATGCATAGATACTAACTTGGTGCTCAATTGGGAGAAATGCCACTTCATGGTGAAGGAAGGGATTGTGCTTGGGCACAAGGTTTCGGCTAAGGGACTTGAGGTTGATAGAGCAAAGATTGTGGCAATTGAGAAGCTACCTCCACCAATCAATGAGAAGGCGGTTAGAAGTTTCCTTGGGCATGCCGGGTTTTATAGAAGATTTATCAAGGATTTTTCAAAGATAGCCAAGCCCATGTGTGCATTGTTGGAGAAAGGAGCCACTTTCATCTTTAGTGAAGAGTGTGTGAAGTCGTTTTAAATCTTGAAAGAGGCCTTGATCAAAGCTCCCGTATTGGTGACACCCGATTGGAGTCAACCATTTGAGGTCATGTGTGACGCTAGTGATTATGCCGTTGGAGTAGCTTTGGGCCAAAAGAGAGACAAGCTCTTTAGTGTGATCTACTATGCAAGCAAAACCTTGAATCCAGCTCAAAAGAATTACACCACAACGGAGAAAGAGATGCTAGCCGTGATATATAGCTTTGACAAGTTTAGAGCCTATTTGGTTGGAGCCAAGACCATAGTGTATACGGATCACACGGCTCTCAAGTACTTGATTGAGAAGAAAGAGGCCAAACCGAGGTTGATACGATGGGTGCTTCTTTTGCAAGAGTTTGACGTGGAGATAAGGGATAGAAAAGGATGTGAAAACGTGGTGGCGGATCATCTCTCAAGACTTGAGAATGTGGAGGAAAGAGATGTTCAAGTCCCTATCAAGGAGTGGTTTCCCCGATGAGCAAATCCTTGCCATCAAAGAAGCATGTCCATGGTTTGCCGACTTTGTGAACTACATAGCCACCGGAACACATCCACTAAACCTCTCATTCCATCAAAAGAAAAAGTTTTATCATGATGTCAAGTTCTATGTTTGGGAGGATTATTCCTTTATAGATGGTGTTCGGACATGATCATGAGGAGGTGCCTAGCGGAAAATGAGTTGGGAAAAAGTGATTGAAGAATGCCACTCATCCCCTTATGGAGGGCACTTTGGAGCAAACCGGACGGCCCACAAAGTTCTTCAAAGTGGTTTTTATTGGCCATCCATCTTTAGAGATTGTGAAGTTTTTGTGAAGAAGTGTGACAAGTGTCAAAGGATGGGAAACATCTCAAAAAGGCATGAGATGCCTATGAAGAACGTGATTGAGGTGGAGCTCTTTGATGTGTGGGGAATAGACTTTATGGGGCCATTCCCCATTTCTCATGGTTTTTCCTACATCCTTTTGGCCATTGATTATGTCTCTAGATGGATTGAGGCCATTCCAACCACTATAAACGATGTCAAGGTAGTCCTCAACTTTTTGAGGAAGAACATTTTCACTCGTTTTGGCACTCCAAGAGCACTAGTGAGTGATGGTGGTTCACACTTTTGCAACCGATGGCTTGACCAACTTTTGACAAAGTATGGAGTGAAGCATAGGGTGACCACACCCTACCACCCTCAAGCTAATGGACAAACGGAGCTTGCTAATCGAGAAGTGAAGCAAATTTTAGAGAAGACCGTTGGGATAAAGAGGAAGGATTGGGCCATCAAGTTGGATGATGCTCTTTGGGCATATCGAACCGCCTACAAGACACCTTTGGGCACATCTCCCTATCAACTTGTGTATGGGAAATCTTGTCATCTACCCGTGGAAGTGGAGTTGAGAGCTCGTTGGGCTATTAAGGAGCTAAATCTTGATTTTAAGGCATCCGGAGAAAGAAGAAAGATGATGCTAAATGAGCTTGATGAGTTTAGGAATGTAGCCTTTGAGAACTCCAAAATTCTCAAAGAAAGAGCAAAGAAGTTTCATGATAAGATGATTGAAAAGAGAGAGTTCCAAATTGGAGAACAAGTCTTGTTGTTCAACTCAAGGTTGAGGCTATTTCCGGGCAAGTTGAAGTCAAAGTGGTCGGGGCCCTTTGTAATTAAGAATGTGACACCCATGGGAAATGTGGAGCTTGTTGATAAAGATGGAGCAACCTTTGTGGTGAATGGTCAAAGAGTGAAGCACTACTTTGGAAATGAGCAACTTCGAAGGGTGGAAACACTCCATTTGATTGAGACTTGATAGTGGAAAGAAACCGTCCAGCATAGGACGTTAAAAATAGCGCTTCTTGGGAGGCAACCCAAGGTTTTATTGCTTTCTTGTTTTTATTGTTTTGTTAGTGTTGATAGCTTAGTTTCTTTGTAGGTATGGATGAGGAGTATTGTGGACACCATATCTTGGAGAATGAAGAAGAAGCAAAGCCAACTTTGGAAAGAGGAAGCAAGTGTTGCAATGGTGATCTTTGAAGAGCATTGGATGTGCAAGGAGGGAGGTAACAACTTGTAGCCCCAAACTTAGAATTTTTACATAGTAAAATTCTAAGTTTGGGGGAGTTATTTTTCTTTTATTTTTTCTACTAGTTGTTACCCTTGCACCGGTTCGTCATTCTACTTGTGTCACATTTTGCACCGGCGCACACTTGGCTTTCACATGATTATATTGATTAAGTTGGTTTTGATCATATGTTGGGTAGTGGATCTTTGGTGAAATGTGATCATGAATAGTCATTGGAATCCATTGTTGAGTAGTACGTTGTGGTGATGTCTATTTGCTTTGAATGTAGGCATGATTGGTGTTGGAATATTTGAATGTAGTATCATGATTGTGTTCATATTTGTGATCTTTGATAGCATGGATGCATGATGTGTTGTTGTTTGGGGACATTTGATGAATGTGAGAGTCCTATTGAATAAACCGGTGAGAATTGAGCCTTAAATCGAGCATATAATCCGGTTTAGTTCATTTGAGAGTGGACTGGGTTATTGCTAGTGATCCTAGAACTTGCCCAAGTTCTTGTTTGAAAGCATGATTGTGTGAAACCTTGTGATGTGATATAGGCCATCTTGTTCTAAAATAGTCACTTAGCGAAAATTTCCCAAAACCGAAGTGATCTTTCTGTAGTTAGCCCTTTGAGCTTAATTCCTCATTTTCTTGGCAAACTACAATGTTAACCACTTAGCCTTTTTGAGCCTTTGATTCCTATATCTAGTGGGGGATGAAAGACAAAGTGGAAAAACATGTGCTTAAATGAATATCTTTGGTGAAAGGAGAAAGTGGAAAAGTTGAAAGAAAAAGAGAAAGATGAAAAGAAAATCAAGGAAAAAGAAAAGAGGGACAAAGAGCCCCAGAGGCTTGAAAAGAAAAATGGTTCAAAAGATGAGGTAATGAATGCTTGAAAAAGAAAGGAAAATGAAAAGTGAGGATGGAGTTTGTAAAGTTTGAAAGTGAAAGCATAAATTGTAAAACAACAAGCTTTATCCTCCACTAGAAGAGTCACAAATTCCCAAATTCATCATACCTTGTCCAAAGAGCCAATGTTACATCCTTGATTAAGTCCTATTGATCACATTGTTGAGCATTTGATATGTGTAGAAAGTAGAAGTTGGGCAAGCATATGGTGATTGCACAACATGACTTGGTTGATGAGTGCATTAATATCCTTAATTTGTTTGTGTGTTTGAGAGAAACACTCCATCATGTGAGTAGAGGACTTGAGCATTTGGATTATGTTTCACATCACAATGTGTTGTGTACTTGTGCATTCCTTGATCTATGAATGTGGATTGCAATAATGAGCCTATGACCTTCATTGAGAAATGCACTTTGAGAAAGAGATATCATTACATCTTACTTTGCATGTGTGATTTGCATTGAATATTCCATTGTGATCATTCCACCCTCATTGCTTTAAGTGCTTAGTTGTTTGAGGACAAACAACATTTTAAGTTTGGGGGGGTTTGATTCGGGTGGAATTTATACAATTTAGAGGCACATGTGAAGCATGTTTTTGATGAGATTTCATTGATTTATGCATGGATTATGATGATTTGAGCCAAAATGAGGGAAAGGTTGTGTTTTGTCAATTTTGTAGGTAAAACGATGGAATTTGGTAGCAAAACACATACCACAAGTGATCGTACCGGAAAGAGGAGTGCACCATTGGATCCGGCTCGAAATATGGAGTGGAATAACCAAAAGAATCGAGTCGATCGGAGGTCGGAAGCTCAAGAAACGGAGGGACAAAGTTGAAGGACGAAAACGAAGGACGGAGCTAAAGTAGAAGGTTTGGCCCGGCCGGGTGGCATCACTCGCCCGGCCGGGCGGCCGAGCACTAGAATTAAAGCCAAATACAAAGGTTTGGCCCGGCCGGGCGGCATCACTCGCCCGACCGGGCGGTCGCGTGCCAGAATTGAGGCCAAAAGACGAAGTATTGGCCCGGCCGAGCGGCATCACTCGCCCGGCCGGGCGGCCGAGAAGGCCAATTCCACCCCAACTTACGAAGTTTTCGCCCGGCCGGGCCGTCCGCCCCCTATTTTTGTTGTGGTCGACCAAGACCTCCGCTCGGCCGGGCCACTTTCCCACCCGGCCGGGCCACTTTCCCACCCGGCCGGGCCACTTTCCCATCCGGCCGGGCCACCCTATTTTCGGTGCCAAACGCGAAATTTCTCCATTTTCAAGGGACATACTTGCAAATATCACACCCAAACCCTACCCCAACACTATAAATACCTCACTTCTTGGATTTTATCTTATCTTACCTCTCCTTCAAGCATCCTTACACACAATCACACACACTTGGAGGTTTTCCATCATCCACCTCTTCAATTCTCCATCAATTCATGCAAGGAGGCCACCATTAGCTTGGGAATTCAATTCCTCGCCACACCATAGTCTAAGCTTTCTTTTCTCTTCACTTTTTATTGCTTTGATCTTAGTTTTATTTGTAATTTGAATATGTGGTTGATTGGCTAGAACATTTGTGGTTCTTAGGCATTGTAAATACTTGGATTGAAGTTTATGATGAATTTCTTGCTTTAATTGGTGTTTGCCTCTTATTTGTATGTTTAATTATCCATTGTAAAACATGTTGTTATTGGCCATGATGATTTGCTTAATTCATTGTTGATTGGGATAATATTGAAAGATTTATTCCATTTAATCGTATGCAAGCATGCAACCCGGTATTATTATGATCTCGAGAGAGGATTAATTATCGGAGAGGGAATTGAATGATCCTAGGAGCTATTTTAGGCGGTGTAACGTTTGTGATGTAGAGATACAAGCCTATGTTGCATGCGCTTTTGGATTAGTTGTATCGAGAGATCGATTAATTCTTCTTGTGTGATCACCCTATATGAGATAACCTTAATGGCCATTTAAACGAGTTAACATTCATAAACGGATATCTAGGTGTTACAATTGCCTTGGAACGTACCTTCTCTTAATTGAGTTTTCACCCGTTTTACTTTCGTTTTCGTGATACGCATGGTATTTGATCGATTTCTTATTTACTCTTTCATTGTCTATTTGTGACATATTGGTAGGCAATCTTAGGAGTAATTCACCATTCAAGTTATTGATCACGTCTAAATAGAACTTCAATTAACAAACTACATTTTTACGCTAATACCTCCCTGTGGGATCGATCTCGTGCTTATCACGCTACGATAGACGCCGTACACTTGCGGTTGTTTATTCTAGTGTTGCATAACACGTGAATCATGGCTCAACTGGAATACGCAAGGATCATTGGAAGTGTGATGTACATCACGAACTATACACGCCCTGATCTTGCATGTTCAGTAAACAAGTTGAGTCAATACACGAACAATCCAAGTCATGAGCACTGGAAAGCATTGAAAAGGGTATTAAGATACTTGAAGTACACCCTTGTTTATGGGCTTCACTACACAAGACATCCAGCTGTAGTCGAAGGATACAGTGATGCAAATTGGATATCAGACACAAAAGACTCGTTATCCACCAGTGGATATGTATTCACTATTGGAGGAGCAGCAGTGTCGTGGAGGTCCAAGAAACAAACGTGTATTGCCCATTCCACAATGGAATCAGAATTTATCGCTTTAGACCTAGCCGCTGCAGAGGCTGAATGGTTGCGTAATTTTCTGGAAGACATTCCATGTTGGAATAAACCGGTACCTTCGGTGACGGTACACTGTGACAGTCAAGCTGCCATTGAGAGAGCTACGAATGTCATGTACAACAGAAAGTCGAGACACATACGTCGTCGACACAACTCCGTTAGAGAATTGATCTCCACTGGAGTAATGTCCATTGATTATGTCAATACAAAGGACAATATAGCGGATCCGCTCACGAAGAGCATAAACCGAGATCAATTGAACAAGCTGGTAGAAGGAATGGGTCTAAAACCCACAAGAAAAACTAAAGCAGTGGAAACCCAACCATGATGACTGGAGATCCCAAGAACTTGGTTCAATGGGAAAACGAAACTGTGGAAGTTAGTGATAAAACACTTGAAAGAACATGACTATTCCTGACAGCACTATTTCAATTGTTAACGACCCGAAAGATGTGGTAGAGGTTGAGTCTTCGACTCTTAATAATTCCTAGAGTATAACGGGATACTCGAAAGGAGGTTACCTATATGAATGAGAAGTGAGGGCCGCTTCGACCAAACATTTATGAAGACAAAGGACGTCCATGGCCAAAACGGACAAAAACATGAGAACGTTACGAAGACGAGATTGAAGTGAGCTGACACTGTTGATTAGGTATACACTATAGAGGAGTAGTTCAAGGCACTGTGTCCACTAAGCCGCCGGTGTACCCGATAGTGTTTGGCTACGGAAAGTTCAAAGCCAAAAACTACTTTTCCGGACGCACGGAGATCTCAATCGAACTGAACACTGAGTCTGATGTTGTATAGACACGATTTTCACTCATGTGGGGATTGTTGGAATTAATGGGATTAATTGGGTTTTGACACCCTTATCTAATTTAATTAATTAGATGGACTAAACTTTAATTATAAAATAATTGAACGTGACATGGTCGATCTACTCGCGGAGTAGATGAACGTGGTATATTTAATATCTCAAAACCGAGTTAAGGTGAGTGAGAAATTAATTGTTGAAGTTGAGAGTTTCAACTTGAAGTTTGAGGAATGTGGGAAATTGTCCCACATAGGAAACCTACAAAACATTTATGATGTTTAAAGGCATTGAAGTTCAACTATGTATAAGAGGTACACCCCTCTAAGAGCCACACGCGCGCGCGCGCCCGGCCGGCTCTGCTTCGGCTTCGGCAATTGGTCTTTGGTGGTCTTTGGGGCCTGCCTATCTTTTTGCAGACCCAAAAACTCCGAAAGCCCAACTTAGGAATAGGTTCGGCCCATTCGAATTACTTCAAGAATGTTCCAGAATTATCTGGAAGTCTCAAACTTGGTCTTCAAGACTCGGTCTTCAAGACTTATCCACGTGCGAGATATTTTCGCGATTTGCGCGATATTTTCGTGATATTATCCCAAGATTCGGGCCTGGGCCCACGCGTTTTTTCAATAACCTCCTCGGGTTTTCTTCTACCTATAAATATCGGTCTCTTTCCCTCATAATACCTTACGCTGAAATTCGCCCCTCTCTCCTTCTACTCTCCTCTCGTCCCTACGCAGTGTGTTGAGCTCCCGAAAGCCTTACACTGTTCTTTCTTGTGCCGGATTTATATCCGATAGTGTTCAGTTCGTACCGAGTACGTTCGTTGAGGCTTCGTCTATAGTGGTGCTACTGTTTACGAAGTAAAAGTTGTTTTACCTTTGGGAACGGAACGCAATACCAGGTCGAGCACTATCCTGGGCGTATTCTGTTCTGCGGGAAAAGGGTTTTCCCTTGACTCGACTTATTTGTTATCTGAATCTTCGATATTGCAGTTTACACTATCACGGCGTATAGTTTCCAACAGTTGATTCGTTATGCCTTAAGCAAACAAGTCAAGGTTTTGGAATTCGACCTATGGGATGACAATGAATTATTATGTCCCGATGATTTCTATGATCTGCCCCCCTATGTTTTTAATAGTAATTACTTGGCGCATCTGAAGTTGGCTGGTGTTGACATTATGCTTTGCGAGACGATTAATTTGAAGTCCTTGAAAGTCTTGTCCCTAGATAATGTTACACTGGACGACCAACTCATGGAAAATATCTTAATCGGGTGCCCTTTGCTTGAACATCTGTCCGTTATCAACTGTTATTGCTTGAAAAACTTAGTTTGCAATAACTCGAACCTGAAGAAAGTGACGCTTGCCCTGAGCGACAAGTAAGAAGGCGAGCCTTTAATTATATCATGTCCTCATGTATTATCATTAGATATAAACGGGTTGTTACAACGAGCGTGGTTATTGCGTTCTTCGCCTTCAGCTGATATTTCCGTTTTCTATAGTCAATTTAGCTGTGTGCGGAAACATACAGGCGTACGGATATTTCTGAAG
The DNA here is from genome assembly GCA_963675135.1 of Galeopsis tetrahit. Classification (NCBI taxonomy): domain Eukaryota; kingdom Viridiplantae; phylum Streptophyta; class Magnoliopsida; order Lamiales; family Lamiaceae; genus Galeopsis; species Galeopsis tetrahit. The sequence goes on from OY776123.1 coordinate 77,842,116, forward strand.
AAAGTTAACACGTGCAATACTCTCAGGGCTTGTTCATGGACCATTCTGGTATGTGCTCTGTTCTGTCATGTTTATTTTTTTTTACTTGGTTGTTTATGAGTTATATATGTAGTTCAGTAGTATGTTTATGCTTTTTAATTAATGATCAGGTGTTCACCATATGGAACTTGAGGAATCTGCCTTGCCCTTCATTTGGGTGGAAGAAGTTAGTATTGAACCTTGACATGATGAAATGGCACATTCCACGACTTTCTTTGCTTCTGATCAGGAATTCTCAATCTCTCGAGACGTTGACCATGAATATTTTCCCTACGAGTTTGGTAGCTAAAATGTTTTTCGAGGTATTGAAATAATGTTTCAGTTAAAAACAATATATATACACACACAACACGATCCAATAAAATGATCAATTTTGTTTTGTGTGATTTGGTAGAGACCAAAACAGGCAGAGTGGATTAAGGAACATGAGTTTGATATGGACAACTTTTGGATCTCACAAAAGGCTTCCTTTCCCAGCCTTAAAATCATTAAGATAAACGGCTATGTGAATGAGTCTATGTTATTCAAATGGTTCACTTTCTGCTGAGGAGTGCTACAAGTTTACAGAAACTTGTGATTTCTCCCCAAAAATTGTCCAAACTGAACCACGCCCAGGAAAGGTGTTACAATATATAAAAGGCTTCGATTGCTGTTACATCAAAGCTATCGGTGGGACGCTCGAATTAACAATAGATCATTTTCGAAGGAGTACATACTATGGATGCATTTTGGCTGATGAATATCCTAGCTAGTGCTTCTTAGAATTTTGTTTCATTTCATTCCAGATTTGTCTGAATTTGAATAGTAGTGAAATATGATGTTAATTTGTCAATTCTATTTAAATTCCCGTTTTCTAACATTGTATTTCTTCTTCTTGATCAAATTTTTTTCACTATTCTGTCAAAAAAAAAAAAAAAAAAAAAAAAAAAGGAAGTCGAGATTGCCTAAATTATCAATATCACCAATTTCAATGTTACTGATTGATATTGCCTAAATAATTCAATATCAACCAAAATCATTTAAATTTTTAATGTTACTGATTTCCTAAATTATGTAATACCAATTTATTCGCAATTAATAATCTTTTTCTATTGATCAAATTTATTGAAATTTAATTCACCTATATAGTTGTATTATTTTGAATAAGTTGTATGATTGTTGAGATATGCAATTTTATAATTCTAAATTTGTCGCTTTCAAAAAAAAATATTTAAATTTTATTGCAGAGACAAATAGAATTTGGTAGCTCAGCCACATAGTCCGGCTGGTCTAGCCACGTACTAGGATTTGTAAAGAAACGGACTTTCTAGCAAAAGTGTATGCCCACATATTGACTGCCCTTTTGACATAACTTACTTTAACATTGGAAAAACCTTCTAATGGGCGTCTACACGCTTGAGTGTAATCTCCAAATATCGACAAATTTATCTCTCCGCCATTAACTGCGTTGATAACTCTCTTCGTGTCACCCTCGATTATGCAATTGTCTAAGCATGTGTATTGTAATGTTAAGTTAAAACATGTGTATTGTAATAACTTTATAAAACTTTAAAACTTTAAAGAATGTTGAATGTTCAATTTATCAATATATAATAATGAACGAAAAAGCTAAAAAAATATGCATTGCAATAACTTTATAATATTTTAAAGAATGTTGAAGGGAATTTTATATAAAAATTATTTAAAGGGAAAATATCAATTTTGGTCACTTAGTTTTACCTCTTTTCATATTTGATCACCCACATTTAGTCACTATCAAAATTGGTCACCCAAATATTATATTCTATCAAAATTGATCACTCTGTTAGTTAATCTGTCATTGACTAACGGAGAAAGAGTTTTGAGCCGTGTTGTTGGTTTACTTTTTATTTTATAGATAATGAGAATTATTTCTCAGGCATCTTCTAAACGTGATTCAATCAACTTGCTTGCTGTCAAAAAAATTTCAGTAAGTTTTTAATACTTATTTAACTCAATTATTAATTCATTTTTGTTGGTTTACTTTTTATTTTACAAGAAAATGAGAAACTCAATAGATAGAATGAAACTTTGTACTCTAATTTTTTTTTTTAACAGTTATATTCTGTTTTTCCATTCTTGGTTTTCTATTGAATTTGTATAATAATTGGAGATATAAACTTATTTCAATTCATTTCCCTATTTATAATTATTGGAGCATAATTTGTGGTGAAGATTAATTGTAAAGAATTTTCTAAAACTATCCATTTAAGAAAATTTCATAAACTTATTTTTCATTCTAAATATTTTTCCTATTAAGATCATTACGCAGATTTCTTGGTAATTTTTGCACATGTTTCATTCTTGCTTCTGCGTTTGTTTCATTAGTTTTGGGAGATGCATGAGAATTTTTTAACGGTTTTGAGAAATTTCACGGCTCAAAACTCTTTCTCCGTTAGTCAATGACAGATTGACTAACATAGTGATCAATTTTGATAGAATATAATAACTGGTGACCAATTTTGATAGTGACTAAATGTGGGTGACCAAATAAGAAAAGAGGTAAAACTGGGTGACCAAAATTGATAATTTCCCTTATTTAAACGTATATTGTGCAAATTAGTTTAATTAAAGGGAAAATATCAATTTTGGTTACCCAGTTTTACCTCTTTTCATATTTGGTCGCCCACATTTAGTCACTATCAAAATTGGTCACCCAATTATTATATTCTATCAAAATTGATCACAGTCAATCTGTCATTGACTAACGGAGAAAGAGTTTTGAGCGTGAAATTTCTCAAAACCGGTTAAAAAATTCTTATGCATCTTCCAGAACTAATGAAACAAACGCAGAAGCAAGAATGAAACATGTGCAAAAATTACCAATATTTACATTATATTTATAATAGGTCAGAAGGAATTCTGATGCATTTTCTAGAATTTGATTCAATCATTTTGTTGGTTTACTTTTTATTTTATAGATAATGAGAATTCTTTCTCATGCATCTTCTAGAACGTGATTCAATCAACTTGCTGTCAAAAAATTTCAGTAAGTTTTTAATACTTATTTAATTCAATTATAAATTCATTTTGTTGGTTTACTTTTTATTTTACAAGAAAATGAGAAACTCAATAGATAGAATGAAACTTTGTACTCTGATTTTTTTTTTTTAACATTGTATACTCTGTTTTCCAATTCTTGGTTTCATATTGAATTTGTATAATAATTGGAGATATAAAATTATTTCAATTCATTTTCCTATTTATAATTATTGGAGCAGTGGTGAAGATTAATTGTAAAGAATTTTCTAAAATTATCCATTCAAGAAAATTTCATAAACTTATTTTTCATTCTAAATATTTTTTCTATTTCTTGAAATGTTAGTCAAACAATTGGGCACTTGAAATTAATTGAAATAAATTTCTATCTACCAACAACAACATGGTTGATTGAATCACGTTTTAGAAGATGCATCAAAATTCCTTCTAACCTATTATAAATATAATGTAAATATGGGTAAGTTTTGCACATGTTTCATTCTTACTTCTGCGTTTGTTTCATTAGTTTTGGGAGATGCATGAGAATTTTTTAACGGTTTTGAGAAATTTCACGGCTCAAAACTCTTTCTCCGTTAGTCATGACAGATTGACTAACATAGTGATCAATTTTGATAGAATATAATAATTGGGTGATCAATTTTGATAGTGACTAAATGTGGGTGACCAAATAAGAAAAAAGGTAAAACTGGGTGACCAAAATTGATATTTTCCCTTAATTAAATTATTACATTTCAATATATGATATTATGAACGGTAATAAACACGTACTATATTTATAATTTGGCCATTCGGTCTTTTATGGTTTTTTTTTTAAAATTTGTGGTGTGCCCGCGGAATTTCAGTGCGAACCCGGCCTATAGCTATAACCCCTTCTTCCCCTTTGTGGTTTAAATGTTTAATACGCTAGGGCATCCGGGCAAACATGTTTTTGATGCTTTACGCAGAAACAATTTTATTTCTTGTAATAAGTTGCACACTCACTCTCTTTGCAATTTTTGTTGTCTTGGCAAACATACAAAACTTCCTTTTGCTAAGTCGTTGTCTACTTCATATTATCCATTTGATATTGTGCACTGTGATTTATGGACATCACCAGTTTTAAGTTCCATATGTAATCGATATTATGTTATTATTTTTGGATAATTACTCTAATTTTGTAATAAAATCATAAGTTTTTGCGACATTTCTCTCTTTTCGTTCATTTGTCCGGACTTAATTTGAGAGAGATATTAAGTCATTTCAATGTTATAATGGTGGTGAATTTGACAATCATATGTTTTCTGAGTTTTGTTCAAAGAATGGTATGATAATGAGGTTTCTTCACCATATACGTCCTCCCAAAATGGGAAAGCCGAGCGTCAATTTCGTACGCTAAATAACATGATTCGTACATTTTGATTCGGGCGGCTATTCCATCTTATTTCTGGCATCACTCCCTCCATATGGCCACATACCTCCAAAACATCTTACCACGCCAACATATTGTTAGAAAATAAACACAAGCACACGATGACGATAAGAAAATAACACGAGATTTGTTTACTCAATTCGTCTTTCGACTACGTCTGGGGGCGATGCCAAGCCAGGTATTTCACTACCTTTTTGGATGCGCACTGATTACAATGAGAGAACATCTATTTATAATAGAAAACTTGCCCTAACCCTAAGCCCATTAGAGTCAAAATTGTCCACACTCCAGGCCCATTAGGATCAAACTTATCCTACACTCCAAACCCATTAGAGCCAAACTTGCTCCATACTCCAGGCCCGTTAGGATCAAACTTGTCCTACACTCCAAGCCCATTAGAGCTAAACTTGTTCCACACTTCAGCCCGTTAGGATCAATTTAGGCTCCACACTCCAACAATCTCCCATTTGGAGACTGAATTCTCCATGTAACCATATCTTCTTGATCTCCTCCCGTATCCGCCTGACATCGTCAAGCCTTATCTTCAAGTTCCAAAAAAGATAAAAGCTCCTTTAAAAACTCATTTTATTTTAGCACAAGTCCAACAAACTCCACCTTGATAAAATAAATGAAAACTCCATTGTCTTCACCGACAAACATGATTCTTAAACCAAAGAACCAACATTCTCAACATAGAGAATACCTACTCCACCATATGAGTAGAACACTTAGAATCACCCATTCTAAGAATTTCCTTTGGCACATGTCGAAAAATACCTGCTGAAATTTATGGTGTAACTTCTAACTTTTGGCATTCCTAGAAGTCCTTCAGCCATCGACATCTTCCACCACACACCTTGCATCCTTGTCAAACCAATGCACATGTGGTCCAACTAACGTCATCACATCCTTTTTAATGACAGTTGGACATGCCATAAGGATGTTCATTTCCTCAATCAGAGGAAATCATCTTCTATCACAATGTTAGCAACTTTTTCGGAGCCATTTGCCGCCACCGCTCCACCTTGATTGAAATCTTCTCGTCGCTCATCGTGACTGCTCCCTCTGAACTCGAGGCTCTGATACCAGTTGTTTGAAAATAAACACACGCACACGATGACGATAAGAAAATAACACGAGATTTGTTTACCCAGTTCGTCTTTCGACTACGTTTGGGGACGATGTCAATCCAGGTATTTCACTTCATTTTTGGATGTGCACTGATTACAATGAGAGAACATCTATTTATAATAGAAAACTTTCCCTAACACTAAGCCCATTAGATTCAAAGTTGCTCCACACTACAGGCCCATTAGGATCAAACTTGTCCTACACTCCAAACCCATTAGAGCAAAACTTGCTCCACACTCCAGGCCCGTTAGGATCAAACTTTTCCTACACTCCAAGCCCATTAGAGCCAAACTTGCTCCACACTCCATGCCCGTTAGGATCAATTCAGGCTCCACACTCCAACAATCTCCCACTTGGAGACTGAATTCTCCATGTAACCATATCTTCTTGATCTCCTCCCGTATTCGCCTGGCATCGTCTAGCCTTATCTTCAAGTTCCAACTAAGATAAATGCTCCTTTAAAAACTCCTTTTATTTTAGCACAAGTCCAACACATATGTCCTATCAAACTCCTCTTCTTCGATTGTATCTCTAGCAACCGTCGTATTCTCATCTTCGTATATTTGGGTGTTTGTGTTATCCCTTATATCCGTCCTTTACTATTCATAAACTTTAGCCCCGTTCTACGCCATGCGTGTTTCTTGGGTATCCTTCAAACCATCGGAGTTTCATATTCTGAGTTTCGTGCCCGTCGCAATAAATAACACTTTCCAAAAAGTACTTAAGAAAAGGGGGTCCCGGTCCGAAACGATTGAGCGAGGAATACCATGGAGACGCACGACCTCGCGGCTGATAAGATGGACCACTGTTCGTGTGCTGTAAATAGGTACGAAAGACCAATAAAATGAGAGGCCTTGGATAGGTGATCAACCACAACCAAAATTGTGTCGAAGGTGTTCGATCGAGGAAGGCCAGATATAAAATCCATACAGATGTAAATGGGCAGTGACTCGAGTATCCTGGCTGGGGTTCTGGTGTCCGCTTTACTGCGCTGGCAAACCAAGCATTCCGCCACGAGTTCAGTAATTTTGCGCATCATCCCGGGCCAGAAAATATTGGCCGCTATTCATCTATATGTGTGGAACGCCCCCGCGTGGTCACTTGTGGGGGTGGCGTGAAACTCCAAAAAAATTAGGATCGATCATTCGCCGCTTGCAGTTACTGCCAAACGCTTTTTGTAGTAAAGCATTCCATTGATCAAAGTATATGGTTAACAAACCGCATCCCCACGTTCGAGGCCAGCGATGATTGGCTAGTTAAAAGGATCCCTACGGTTGGCCGAACGAAGTCTGTCCCAATCCAACCAACGTGGCAAGGAGACTGCGTCCAGTGACATATCGGCATCACGCCGTGAAAGGGCATATGTCGTTGCATTTGAAGCGTTGGGTTTATATTAAATTGTAAGGTTAAACCCGATTAACTTGGATACCTAGTACTGTTGAGCTGGTGTAGCAATAGATTGGCCGAGAATGTGTTGAAGGCTCTGATGATCTGTTTTGATCGTGAAATTATCGACCGAATAAATAAGGGTGCCAGTGTAGGACTGCCAAGACGACCTCCATGAGTTCTTTTTCGTATGTCCATTTATTGGCGCTGGAATCGAATAGAGCTTTGCTGAAGAATGCAACAGGTCGTCCCAACTGCATCAAAACTGCACCTAACGTACCCTCGACCCGATGCATCTATTCTAAGATGAACGGTCGTGTGAATTCTGGCAAGGCAAGGACGGGAGAAGTAGTAATTGAGGTTTGAAGAGCGACGGTAATAACCGGTTAGCCTAAGAAACCCTCGAATGGCTTTAAGCGACGATGGGCAAGGCCACTTGAGACTGATTCAATTACTTTCCACCATCCATTTAATTAACTACATATTGGAAGTATACACAAATTCCCTCTCCACAATTTAATTCCCACCGCCTATCATTTACATACTCTCTGCTTGTCGAACTCGTCCCCTTCGCCGGCAAGATTTTCTGCAAATTCTCCGTACGCCATGGCCACCACAAATCCCCTTACTTCTGAAACTGTTCCTTTCTCCACACTTATTCACATGCTTATAGTTAAATTAACGTCCACCAATTCCCTGAAACTTGGTTCTCGTTCTGTTGAAGAGTGCGGTCGTTCCTTCAAAGGCATATGTGATCGTCTAGCCACCATCGGCCGCCCCTTGGACGATTCCGACAAGACACGCTGGTTCCTCCGAGGTCTCGAGCCTCGCTTCTCCAGTTTTAGCGCTTCCCAAATGGTCGTTGTCCCGCTTCCTTCCTTTGCCGACCTTCTTCCCCGCGCCGAGAGTTTCGAAGGTTTTTTGAAATCAATGGAGGGTGATCCTCCACCTGCTTCCTTTCTTGCCCACTCTGATCGCTGATCAAGTTCTGGACAGAGGTCCTCTCACGCCTCTGGTCAGCGCCAGTCGTTTCATGAGTATTTTTCAGTTTTCATTTTTTCATGAGTATTTTCCTGCCTTTATTTTTCATTTTTTCATGAGTATTTTTTAAAATTTTAATACAAAATAATATTATAGGTATAATTTTATTATAGTCGATAATACAATAAGTAATAAGTAGATTTTATTGACATTAAGAGCTAAAATCCACACCCCTACTACAATTAAAACTAAAAAAAAATCAACAATTCAATTAAGGTCAAATCAATACTTAAGATACCTAATATGTCCTCCATAATTAAATTATTGTACACTAATAATTACATTTTAATATCTTTAACCTCCCACATAAATACCGGAACTTTTAGTTAACTCTTAATTTCCAAAAATTCAAAATGTTTCTATCGAATTAAATGCAATATTCAATCAATCTTCTCATTTCCATCAAACTGCCAGATTTCAATTAGAAATTGCATGATTTTTCATTTATCAAAGGCTATATTTTCTTCTTCATAATGAGATGATCAGTTTCAGATTCTTAAATTCCTTATCAGAGTCGCTCTCATCTCCAAGATCCGCAATGATGCTCTACGCCGCCGCTTGGACGGCCGTCTTAACGGCGACTGTGGCGGTTGCATCTTTCGTCTCGGAATGGAGATTCATTTGGGCCATCAGTTAATCTTCGTCGTGAAGACTTTTGCATCGCCGCTCGGCTTTTCAAGTGGTCTAGAATAGATGTGATGGTGCCGCCGGGTTTCACCGCTGTCATTGTTGCTGGATCGTCTTGCGCGATTAAAGCTTTGGGGTTGTGGGAGGGTGACGAGGAACGACGACCGTTTTGAAACACGGTTAGGTTAGTCGGAGATCTCAATTCTCGTTGCATATGTATACCAATTTATTGCATATATTTGTATGTATAATGCATATTCTGAATATTTTTAAATAAAATTAATATTTTAGAACATTTTATTACAGATTTAATATTATTTTGCATACTATGAAGTATTTTAAATTGCAGCATGCAATTGTCGTTGCATATATAAACTCAATTTATTGCATATATTTGTAGTGCAATTTTGTTACATATATAAACCTTGCATTAATTGATTGTATGCATTTTAGGAATCTAATTGAGAGAATTAAATTTTTTGAATTCTGAAAAAATAATAAATGGGAAATTAATATTATTTTTGAATTTTGGAAAAATAATAAAATCCTAATTAAACATAAAGCAATGGTCTTATATTAGGAAATTGTTTGAAATTAAAATTTCGGGATAAAGATCTTTCATATTTTACATATTTGTTTTGTTGAGAATGTTTTGAATTTTTTAAGGTGTATTAATTACCGTATTTTAGGTATAATGTATTTTGGAAATGTTTGAGTTTATGGAAAGTTTTGAAATGCGGGAATTAAAATTGATTACAAATTTTAAATTAAAATAGGGTTACTAATTTTACATGACCATGTAATTGAATATAAATGGTATATTCACACAACTGCATACTAAATTGTCTTTAATTGTTATACAAATTAAAATTGAATATATTTGCTAAAACTTGGCACGATTGGTATATAGAAATGAATTAGGAATTGATTGATCATTCCTTAATTCATTCTAAATATCATGATTGTATATTTATTTATTATGAATGATCATTCTAAATGGAATGGTCATTACCAAAAAATTAAGGAATAATCATTCCTTTCATACTATTATGTATTCCATGGTGCAAGGAATAATTTTTTTATTACTATTATTATATAAAAAAATATTATTTATTTTCATTTTCACAATATTATTTTTCACTTTCAATAATAATGATTTAAAAAATTAAAATTTAATATTATAACTATTAAATAAATAATAATGTATTATCAATAATAAAATTTTGAAAATAAATAATAAATTTAAAAATTAAATAATAATTAAATACACATTAATATATAATAATTATAAAAATATATAGATATTAATAATACATATTGTTAAATTAAGAAAATATTTATTATTTGATAATAGTAATTTAAACATTAATAATATTTTTTATATATTGATAATGATATATATTAATATATAATACTATAATATTTAATAATAATAACAAACCATCTCAACAATAAAAATTAACAATAATAATAATTTAGCTAATTTTACACAACATCAATTTTCATTCCTTGTGTATACCCATCATAACAATTGTCATTTATATTTCATTCATTTCCCACATCGATTCCATTCATGAGTTCATTCCATTCAGCCATATTTTCATTCCATCATACCAATCATGCCGTAGTGGAGTGTTCTTAGTTGTAACTTCCCCTAATAAGTAATATCTTATACAATAACAAATAATTTCACACATCTAATTATATTTAGTAATACCAAAAATAATTATTAGTAATACCACGAACATTAATCAGTAATATTTTATACAATAACAAATAATTTCACACATCTAATTGTATTTAGTAATACCATGAACAATAATCAGTAATGTCATGAGCAGTATATACAATAACAAATAATTACACACGTCTAATTATATTCAATAATACCAAAAATAATTATCAGTAATACCATGAACAATAATCAATAATCAATAGTCGATTATACGCACACACGCAATTTTAGCGCACACCCTGTACGATTAGGACATACCCCATGAAAGACTGAAGATACCCTTTGTAACACCCCGTTTTTAAAATCCAATTTTTTGCATTCCATGATTTTTAGAAATTAAAATATCTTTTTTTTAAATATTAAATGACAAATTTATTTGAAGTCTTAAAGATATATGATTTTATGTAATTTATGAACTAATGTTTTCAATAAGTTGTACAAAGTTTGCCTTACTGAGGAGATCAGACTCGATTGTGACTCACTCGACACGATTTAATAAGATGATGAGATAAGTTTAAAATGAAATAAATCATGATAGAATTGAATGATAAGTAATGGGTTGGTCTGCTATGCACTCGAGTGCATGTTATGCACCCTAGTCCATGTTGCACTTTTCAGTTTTACTGACTTACACTTTTTGGTAAATGGTGTTGCACTTTTCAATTATTAAACTGTATAATAATATTTTTAGTAATAATTGAAAAGTGCAACACCATTTACCAAAAAGTGTAAGTCAGTAAAACTGAAAAATGCAACATGGACTAGGGTGCATAACATGCACTCAAGTGCATACTAGACTTTACCATAAGTAATTACCCAGTAAATTATTAATATGAAAAATAAGCTAATAATAGAGTGAAAAAAAATATTTATAATAATAATATTAATAATAATGATGTTACATTAAATTCTGAATTCTGATATTCTTTTAAATTAAAATTTAACCAAGAGCCCAAGACTTTTAAAACGCGGAAGAATGCGGAGAGCCCAAGACTTTTAAAACGCGGAGGAATGCGGAGAGTCTTTCTCTATTTAAAGGGTATGCAAAGAGTCATTCTTACACGCATCTCTTCTCTGAAAGACATCTTACTCTAAAAAAACCCTCTCATTCTCAAACGTTAACTTCTTCTCAAATCTCCTCAACCAACGCCATTCCTCTCAAAGGACGAGAAAGCTTCTATTTTTCAGTGTCATATCTAAAAGCTGAGTCCTCAAAGGACGAGAAAGCTTCTATTTTTCAGTGTCATATCTAAAAGCTGAGTCAGGTACAAAGGCTTCTTTTTAAACATTTTTAAAGTAATAAATCCAGCAATAGATTCTGATTATTTTCTTATGATTTTTGCTGTGTGATTAATGATTCATTTTATTTGGAGTATAAGAATGTCTTGGTGATTGAGTCTTGTGTTGATTTCTTGTTAAACTTATGGGATTTGAATACGGTGTGACTCATTGAAGATTATATTTAGATTTCATAATGTATTTGTCATTGCATGTGTGATCCGTGTGATCTGAGTTCATTTTACCTACTGTACACCTTACTGTTATTCCCTGAGTAATTTGTGTTGAATTTCTTGTTGAACTCATGCGATTTGCATACTACGTGACTTATTGAAGCTTATATTTAGATTGCATGTTGTATTTGCCATTGCATGGGATATCCGTTTGAGACCATGGATGTTTTTGAAATGGGTTGAGAAGTCTTTTGAGGCATATATATATATATATATATATATATATATATATATATTTATATGTATTGTTGTAACTGAAAATCTATTTTTGTGATTGCATGTTACTTTCAAAAAAGTACAGTAACTTTTCCAATGTTTTTAGCTCAAACCCTTTAATTTTACACATTGATGTACTTGAAATCTGGGATATGTGGTTAAAATGCCAAAAATATTTGAAGTGTTTTCAATTTTATATGATTTTACTTTGAGGCACTGTATGTACAGATCGAGGTGAAAAACTGCCCTGTTTCTGGGTTGAGATTACAAAAATTCCCTCACACAGCTCGCTTCGTTTTTGGAGCTAATTTTCTACTATGTTAACTTACTGTGTCTTTAATTTCATAAAAATTTTATCTAGACACATTTGAATTTATATTATATTTTTAATAATTTTTCTAACAAACAGTGTTTCTTCCTTATAAACGTAGACTGTTTTGATACTCAAAAGAAATGCATGCTTAAATTAAATAGCAATGTATAAAATTAAAATGTAATGTTTCCATGGAAATTACTATTGGTCCTTATAGTTGTTTAGGATTTGGCCTTACATTTTTATAAGAAACGAAAAAGTTTTGACAAATTCTAGAAGATTTCTGTCACAGTCCATTTTCGGGTCTTATTTTTCAATGGTCTTACAAAATTTATAAGTAATATTCTATAAGTTATTTTTAAATAAAAATTTTATTATGTGTATCACTATATGTTTGGAGTCTACTGTACAAAAATTGTGAATTTTAAGATTTTCTATGATTTATGATAAATAATTTACTACAGGCTGTCCTTTTAGATTTTTAACGTATGAAATGAGTTTAACAGAATTTTGTGAATAAATTGTTTATTGAAAATTTAATATTTTTCCAGAATAAACAAATTGGACTTATATGTGTGTTTGAAACATTTTTATAATACACTTTGAAGGTGCTTAGGATTAATTTAATTATCTTCTCCAACGTGTATTTTTCATGTGATTTCAACTAGCTTCATAACTAGGTTTGACCATTTGATATGTGACGAAACATAAATAGAAATGTTCTAAATTTATTGATAATTTGATAGTGTCACCTATATAGATATGTACAAGAAGAGATACGTGTGTATATATATACTATGCATGAGTCTTCTCCCGTCTTTCTCCAGTCACACGTCCTGAGTCTTCTCCCATCCTCCTCCCGTCTTTCTCCAGTCACACGTCCTCTTTCGGGAGAAGACTCATGATGCTACTTTAATCATTTCAGGTTTCGTAGACGACGAGGAGGACGTGTGACTGACTAGGCAAGCTTTAATAAACGTTCTCCTAAAGTTTTAAGTTTTACGTAAGAAACTTATTTAGTATTATTACGACTCATGATATCTTTAAGTATAATTCTGTAATTAAGTATGAACCACTAGGTCAACTAATCGAACCTATTTAAACTACTAGGATGTTTGTCTACTCTTTAAAGGTTAATTTTCATGTGTGACAACCTTATTACAAATTGTCGTATCTTCTAATGTTAAAGTATTTTAGACATCACACCACTTATATAATGATTTTGAATTTTATAATGTTTTAGTCAAGTACACGTTTGGTTTAGAAATGTGGGTGACACACGAGTTAGGCACAAGCACGATATCCTTTTAAAAAAAAAAAACTTGTGTATCTTTTATTGAACAGTCTTCCGCTTGAATTTATTTAAGTCAAAAAGTACTCTTTAAAACCGTAGCGCCCACTGGGATTTTGGGGGCGTTACAGCGTGGTATCAGAGCCGAGGTTGGGTTTTTCCTCCTCGGACTCTAGGTCAAACATTTTCAAATGAAGTGATATGCATGATAAATATATATATGAAAATTTATTATATGATGATTAAGAATGAAAAAGAATAAAAGGCCCACAGTCAGCGCAGATCCGAATCGCCTCAAGGTAACCGTTTAATATTATTTTTAAAGTTTATGAGAAGTTTTATGAAAAATGAATATTTACGAGAAAAAGAGATTTACGTTCATGATTAAATGAACGACAAAGAGTTATGCCAAAGGAAATGTATACGAAATGAGTTAAGGATTTATGAAATATTTTAATTGATAAATTATTCATTGTCTTGATTCACAAATGTTGTTTCTTCAAAATTTCATGCATTGTTTTAAATGTAAACCCCGAGATCGTGCGACTAACCCCGACTTAGAAATGGTAGCCTATGATAGATCGTGATGAGGCACGTATAGAGCCTTACGAGAGTGAGTATCGAGACTGTTATTAGCGCAGTAAAAAAAAATGGAACCAATAGTCCAATATTGTTACGGAATACGAGCGTAAGTTCAACTCTCTCTCTCTCTCTCGGTATGCTCCACATTTGATGGAACTGATTATCGTAAGGAACGTAGGCTTGAGAGAGGACTACGTCCAGAAGTGGGAGGAATAGTATTTGGGTTGAGACTCCCACACTTTAGGGATGTTTTCGAAAGGGCAAGAATCGTGTTAAGGAGTTAGAGATTGGAGAACGAATTATGGCCAATCCTGAGGCAGTTTAAGAGAAACGGGTGCACCACAGCGTAGATCGAGAGGGTGTATTGTCGTTAGGAATGTTCGACCTTTTACAGTCTTATATCCTTCGAGAAACACCCCACTTTGCTCAACGTGCAAAAAGAATCACCAAGGAGAGTGCCTCCTGGGAACGCGCACCTGTTATCGGTGTCGGAAACCCGGTCACATGGCCAATGCGTGTCCTGAAGCAATGGGTACCCAATCTGGAGTTGCTAGGGGTAACGAGCCGCGACCACCAAGGGTGTTAAACCCTCGAGGAGTGAACCAGAAAGGTAAGGCTAAGCTGAACGCAATGCCTAACATTGACTTCGCTGAAGAGGATGAGTACCTAGAAGAAGAGAAAATGGAGGAAGGCGATAGGGCTAACGAAACTATGGCAGGTACGATACTTGTCTCGAATATGCCTACATATATTTTATTTGATACTGGAGCATCGCACTCCTTCATATCTGATGCTTTTAGGAAGGAACTTAAATCAAACTGCACTAAGAATGTAAACTTAGAAGTTAGAGTTCCTTCAGGAGAAAATATTATGATTAGAAGCTTAGCCAAGAATGTTAAGTTAAGTATCGGTGGGAATGACCTACCTGCCGACTTACACGTGATTGGAATGAAGGGTTTTGACATCATTTTAGGGATGGATTGGTTAAGTAAAAACAAAGTTGTGATTCGGTGCATGGATCGAGAAGTAGACCTGGAGACATTGGACGGTCAACGTCTTACTTTCCACAGGAAAGATAAGCAAGGGCACATACATGTCATATCTGCCATAAAGATAGTTAAGTTGTTGAAGAAAGGACGGTGTCAAGCGTACTTAGTGAATATCGTGAAGGTGGAAAAGGAGAAGTTGACACCGGCCGATGTACAGATAGTGAAGGACTTCCCTTATGTATTTCCAGACGGCTTGTTTGGACTCCCACCAGATTGATCCATAGAATTCACTATCGACTTGGTCCCCGTAGCTGCACCAGTGTCAAAAGCCCCATATTGAATTACACCAAAGGAACTGCAAGAATTAAAGGTACAGTTAGAAGAACTGTTGGATAAGAAGTTTATCCAACCTAGTGCTTCGCCATGGGGAGCACCAGTCCTTTTCGTAAAGAAGAAAGGCGGGACTATGAGAATGTGCATTGATTACCGAGAACTTAATCGACTGACCATAAAGAATAAGTACCCGTTGCCTAGGATTGAAGATCTCTTCGATCAATTGAGAAATGCGAGCGTATTCTCCAAGATTGATCTCAGGTCTGGGTATCACCAACTTAGAGTCAGGGAAAGTGATATTCCAAAGACTGCATTTAGGACTAGGTATGGTCATTACGAGTTCACTGTAATGCCATTCGGAGTTACTAATGCACTCGCATTCTTCATGGATTTGATGAACCGTGTGTTCCACGTATACCTGGACAAATTCGTCATCATGTTCATTGACGACATTTTAATTTACTTAAAGGGTACTAGACAACACGAGGAACATCTTAAAGCAGTCTTAGAAGTTCTACGATAGAAGAAGTTGTACGCTAAGCTTAGCAAGTGTGAGTTTTGGTTCAATAAAGTGGCCTTTCGTGGACATGTAATCACGGCTCAAGGGATAGAAGTTGATCCCGCGAAAGTTGAGGCAGTTTTGAATTGGAAGGTACCAACCAATGCAAATGAAGTTCGCAATTTTCTTGGCTTGGCTGGGTACTATCGAAGATTCATACAGAACTTTTCGCGTATCGCAAATCCACTCACGCATCTCACAAAGAAGAGTGAAAAGTTCAAGTGGACGCTAGAATGTGAAGTCAGCTTCCAGGAGTTAAAACAGAAGCTTACGACTGCACCAGTTTTGGCAGTCCCGGATGGGTCAGAAGGGTTTGTAATCTACACAGACGCCTCCAAGTCGGGACTAGGGTGCGTTCTAATGCAGCATGGAAAAGTCATAGCATACGCATCACGACAGTTGAAGGTTCACGAGCAGAACTATCCAACACATGACTTAGAGTTGGCCGCAGTTGTTCATGCACTAAAAATCTAGAGACATTATTTGTATGGTGGAAAGTATGAAATCTATACAGATCACAAAAGTCTGAAATATTTCTTCACACAGAAAGAGTTGAACATGCGCCAACGAAGGTGGCTAGAATTGGTAAAAGATTATGATTGTACCATCCTCTACCACCCAGGTAAGGCAAATGTGGTAGCTGATGCGCTTAGTAGGAAAGGAGATGGACACTTAGCGTTATTACTCACCCAATGGGATTAACCATCGTCAAACCAAAAGAAACAACTTCGATGTTAGCCACCATGTCAGTCCAACCAATGTTGAGGGAACGAATAATAAAAGCACAAAATGGCGATCGATTTCTCCAACTAATGAGCAAAAAGGTCAAGGAGAACTCGACGAAGGACTTTACGATAGCCCCTGATGGAGCGTTAGTATTTAGAGGAAGAATTTGCATACTCAAAGTCTCGCTGCCACAACCATTCTTCGTTGCCGCACAAAGTCTTGTTGCCATAGGCTCGTTTGTCGTCGCCACATTTGTTTTGCCGATTTCACGCATGTCTGTTTCACTGTTCATCCAGGCCTCACCGTTCGTCCAAGTTTGCTTCCCATGCCGCCGCCGTCCGTGGCTACGTCCCAAGCCCCCGTCGCTTCCTTCTTCTTTCGTCGCATTCCAAGTCGTCTGTCCCTCTTTCGATTGTAAGTTAGAAAAACAGATTTATTGCCTCCTCCTCGTTTCTGCCACCCCTCCGTCGTCAATTTTCTTCTAAATTTCTCAACCTCAAAATTCAGATATGTAAGTATTATTTTTTTCTGTACCTCTCAATTTCAAAATCATTCATTTGTAAAAAAAAAAAAAATTGGTGGGTGTCCACCTCAATCTTGTGTGTGCATATAATATTGGTCTTTTTCATTAGATTTATGCGACCAATTAATTGTCTACACCGAAAAAAGTAAATTAGGCTCAAACTTTTAATAAAATTGAAGAGTGTATATATATAAGAATTTGTCTATATAAATTAGGATTGATTGTTTAAATTAATATAATGGCGCTATAGTAATTTTAGGTGTAATTGTTTTTAAAAAGGGATTATATATTTTTTAGTCCATTAAGTTGCCGCGATTTTGAATTTAATTAGTCCACTAAATTACCACTTTTTGAATTTAGTCCATTAAGTTTCGATTTATTTTGATTTTGGTCCAGTTACCTGCTATAACAGGTTTAACAAGTCATTTTTTTTAAACACACCACACACCACATACAATGTTATACACACCCACACTACACTAAAATTTAAAAATAATTTTTTATTACTATACACATACCAATTTTTTTAAATTTAATAAATTTCCAAAAATAATTAAATAAAAAAAAAGTAAGGATTCAAATTAATAGTATAAAAAAATATAAATAAAACCTATAAAATTTGCCAAAATCTTCAAAAATTAAACAAAGCTAAAAAAAATTAATTAATTTAATCAGTTTTGAAGATTTAGTTTATTTTTTTTTACTATTTTTTAAGATTTTTAATAAATTAAAAAATTCAACTCAATCTTAAAAAATTATTAAATTAAATAAAAATCTTCAAAAATATTTAAAAAATCAACTAAAATTACAAAATTAATTAAATTAATTAATTTAAAATTTTGAAGATTTAGGTATTTTTTATAGGTTTTATTTATATTTTTTATATTAATTTGAATTCTTACTTTTTTAACTAAATTATTTTTGACAATTTATTAAATATGTTTATGATTTTATTTAACTTTAATTGATTTTTGAATTTTTGTGTCTAACATTTGGAGTGCATATAATATTTATGGGGTGTTAGTAGATTCGTGTAATATAAAAAAAATATTTAAAAAGAAAATAAAATAAAAAAGTTTAAAAAATATTTGTGTTCTAACTTCTATAAAAATGTTGACAATAAGGCTAAATAAAATTTAAAAATAATAGAAAATCAACTAAATCTTCAAAAATAATTAAATTAATTAATTTTTTTTTGCTTTGTTTAATTTTTGAAGATCGGCAAAAAAAATTTATAGGTTTTATTTGTATTTTTCATATTAATTTGAATTCTTATTTTTTAAAAATTTAATTATTTTGACAATTTATTAGATATGAATGAATTGGGGTGTGTATAGTAATACAAAATGATTTTTAAATTTTAGTGTGGTGTGGGTGTGTATAACATTTTATGGGGTGTATTTTAAAAAATGACTTGTTAAACCTACTATAGCAAGTAACTGGACCAAAATTAAAATAAATCGAAACTTAATGGACTGAATTAAAAAAGTGGTAATCAGGTGGCCTAAATTCAAAAACGTCGTAACTTAATGGACTAAAAAAAATATAATCCCTTTTAAAAAATAATTTTGGGGGTGAAGTCAACAAAAGCGGGGTGTAAATAATCGTGACCAATTATTTATATATAAATTATAATTCATTTTATTTTATTTTGTGTAAATTAATAGAAGGGTATTATAGTAATTTTAGATGTAATTTTTTAAAAATAATAATTATTGGGGGTGAAGTCAACAAAAGTGAAGGTGTAAATAACTGTGGTAAATTAGGATTGATTGTATTATATTTTGTTTAAATTAATAGAAGGGTATAGTAATTATAGGTATAATTTTTAAAAAATAATAATTTAGACGGGTGGGGGGTTAGTCGATCATAAGATTGAGATTGAAATTAGGTATGTACCATATATGAAATTAGGTATGTACGAGAGTGTATGAGAGAATTTGGCAAGTTGAAATTATGGAAGAAGATATTTTGAAATATTTTGTTTCCATATATGATATGCTTTAGGAAAGTTGATGATTTAGTTTTGGATTTCAATAATAATATATTTGGTAATGTCGGAGGGCGTACGTGGACTCCTATATATTCACTGCCAACAATTAACAATTATACTTTGGAGCAACAATTTCTAATGGATCAATCCGCGCGCTGTTTTCTGATCTGATCTGATCGATACCACCACCATATAGCTACCGTAGCGTAATTAAACTTCTCTTACTGCTCTTTTATATATAATTTTGCTACATCCCTCTCATTTATTTATTTTCTGAATTGCTATATTTTTTTTTTACTAGGTTCAGGAATTTCAGTGCAGGAAATAAATATTATAATTCTCACAAATGGCAATAAGAAAAAATACTAATGATGACAAAGAGGTAAGCTGTAGTTTGAAGAGGGCAAAGACGAGTGCTTGTGATGAGAAAAAGGACTTGTTTAGTGAGTTACCCGACGATATTGTTGTGAACATTCTCTCCTTTTCTGCCCATCAAGGATGCAATTAGCACTGTCTTTCTTCGAAGATTTGGTAATCTCTGGCGTCAAATTCGAGTTCTTGATTTCGATCAATGCATCTACCCATATTTTAATGATCTTGACCCCGGCCAAGATGAAACTGGTCTCAAATTTAGGAAATTCATTTGCCACCTTCTCAATTTTCACGAGAGCGGTGTTCTCGATAAATTATGTTTCAAATTTGATTTTGTAGTCACTCTGTTGAACGACAGGTTCAACAGGATGCGTTATGATGATAATGAGGATGATGCCGCATGGGTGAAAGGTGTAAGAGACCATCTCGTGATGTTGATTCGTTATGCCTTAAGCAAACAAGTCAAGGTTTTGGAATTCGACCTATGGGATCATGATGATAATGAATTTTCATGGGACAATAAATATTTATATCCCATGGAATTCTATCTTCTGCCCCCCCATGTTTTGAATAGTAATTACTTGGCGCATCTTAAGTTGGCTGGGTAAACATTATGCTTTGCAAGAAAATTAATTTGATGTCCTTGAAAGTCTTGTCGCTAGATAATGTTGCACTGAACGACCAAGTCATGGAAAAAATCTTAGTCGGGTGCCCTTTGCTTGAAGATCTGTCTGTTATCAACTGTTATTGCTTGGAACCTGAAGAAAGTGACGCTTGCCCTTAGAAACAAGGAAGATGAGCCTTTAAATATATCATGTCCTCATGTATTATCATTAGATATAAGTGGGTTGTTACAACGAGCGTGGTTATTGCTTTCTTCGCCTTCAGCTGATATTTCCATTTTTTATAGTCAATTTAGCTGTGTGCGGAAACATGCAGGCCTACGAATATTTCTGAAGAAAGTTAACACGTGCAAAACTTTCAGAGCATGTTCATGGACCATTCTGGTATATATGTTTATTTTTTTTACTTATAAGTTATGTATTTAATTAGTAGTAATATGTTTATGCCTTTTTAATTAATTAATCAGGTGTTCACCATATGGAACTTGAGGAATCTGCCTTGTCCATCATTTGGGTGGAAGAAGTTAGTATTGAACCTTGACATGATGAAATGGCACATTCCAGGACTTTCTTTGCTTCTGATCAGGAATTCTCAATCTCTCGAGACCTTGACCATGAATATTTTCCCTAGTAGTTTGGTGGCTAAAATGTTTTTCCAGGTATTGAAATGCTTCATTTTAAAACAATATATATACACACACAACACGATCCAATAAAATGATCAATTTTGTTTCGTGTGATTTGGTAGAGACCAAAACAGGCAGAGTGGATTAAGGAACATCAGTTTGATATAAACAACTTTTGGAGATCACAGAAGGCTTCCTTTCCCAGTCTTAAAATCATAACGATAAACGGCTATGCGAATGAGCCTTATGTTAGTCAAATGGTTCACTTTCTGCTGAAGAGTGCTACAAGTTTACAGAAATTTGTGATTTCTCCCCAAAAATTGTCCAAACTGAACCGCGCCCAGGAAAGATGTTACCTCTTCCTCGATGATTAATATAAAAGATTTCGGTTGCAATTTACATTAAACCAACCTATAAATCTTTTTAAAATAATTTTTGATGGAACATCTACTGACAATAAATAACTTTTGAAGGGACGGAGGCTGCAAAATATAGCAAGGATACATTTCGGCTGAATATCCTAGTGCTTTGAGTAGTGAAATATGATTTTAATTTTTATTACGTTGCAAAATAATTTGTCAACTCTAGCTTATTTCCCGTTTTCAAACATTGTAGTATTTCTTTATGTCAAAAAAAGAAAAAAGAAAAAACATTGTATTTCTTCTTCCTGGTCAAACTTTTATTTCACTACCCGAAAAAGCTTGTCACGATGATGAAGATGAGGGCAAATTAATTTGGAAAATTATATAATTCATATGTTTTCTGACGATGTTTACGCTGAATTAAGTTATACTCCCTCCGTCCCATACTTGAACACCAAAACCAATTGGGCACGAGTTTTAATGAATGAATTGTTTATTAGTATTGTGTAAGATAAAATGGGGGTAGTAAAGATTTTTCAACTTTATAAATAGTAATAAAGTTACTTTTTAGTGTAATAAAGTAGTGGCATTTGGTGTAATATTGTGATGTTTTAAGGCGATTGTTTTAAAGTGTTTTTGCTATTTTAGGTAATGTGCCTTCAAGTATGAGACGCCCAAAATGGTAAAATGTGTCTTCAAGTATGGGACGGAGAGAGTAGTAATTATGAGTAGCTAATGTTAATTTCAGTTTTTAGTCCATCCAATCAAATATGGACAACTTCTGGAATTCAAAGGAGGCTACAAACCAACTAAAGAAGAAATTTGTCTAATTTAGACTTTTATTTATGCAATTATTTTCATTTTAAATTAACTCAAATATATTTAAAATAATATATTGAAATACCCATAAAATTTATACAATCTCTACGTTATTTTATTTTTAAAATTACTCCTCTTTTTTACATACCTTTAATTTTACACCTCATCAAATACACTTTACACCAAATCACCTAAGACATTATTACATAAATCCTCTATTTTTTAAAAGTGTGTCTGTCAAAACGTGGCAGTCATTCTAGGACCGTGGTAGTATAAATTAAGAAATTCTACAAATATAAAATTTGAAAAAAATTTAAATGAGGAATTGGATTTTAAAATTTGAAAAAATATAAAATTTGAAAAAAATTTCTTTATTCTTTTTTACATTCCAAATTCGATAATAAAAAAACTAAACAATAAAAATGATTTTTTTAGAAAATTCAAATCTCTCAAATTCGGAAATTAGAAATATCCATCAATACAATTTTCATTTGGGAAAGACGATTGGGATTGTGGAGTTCTTTTTGTTAAAAAAATGATTTATTATTATAATTTGCTAATATTTTGATATATTTTTGTATTTTAAGTAAAACAAAAAAAATTCCAGAGTTTTTTTTCTAGGATTTATTAATATATTTTTCAGATTTTAAGATTTATTAATATATTCGCTCGAAAAAAAAAACATTTATTAATATATATATTTTATATTTTCCAAATTTTAGGATTTATTTTTTTATTTGGTTGAATTTTTAATTGATATGATCATGTTCAATACAGTGTATGTTGCACACAAAAACAAAATTGTTATGTAAAATTCTATACCTTTTATCGTACAATATCTTTCAGTATACCAAATTTCGGTATATAAAAAAAAAAAAAAGGAATAAAAAATACCGTACAAAATTTTTGATATATTAAATATTTGAGCAATACTGGCGTATAAAATTTCATAAAATATAGTGTATAATGTTATTTTCATATACTTCTCTAGACACGGGCAGTTTCTAACCGGCGGTTTCGGTTTTGAAACCGCACCGTAACCGTAATTTTACGGTTCCCCTTAAGTGAAATCGGCGGTTTCCCGGTTAACCGGCGGTTTAGGATTTTTTTTATTTTTTTTATTTTTAAATACAAACATTTAAATTAAATACTGAAATAGATACATATAAATTAATGTAATACTCCAGATTTTTCAATTTCATATGTTATTAAAATATGCGTAAGATATTACTCCCTCGTCCCATAGAAACTTGCACACTTGGATGGGCACACAATTTAAGAAATGTGTAAGAAAATGTGTAAGGAGTGATGTTTTTAGGGGTAGTTTTGTAAAGTTTTATTAATAAAGTAAAGTAAAAAGTAGATTGAGTGTGGAAAAGTAATGGCATATGGGTAAATAAGAGTATATTTTGAGGGTGGAGGTTATGAAGATATTTCTTTTTATGGAGTGTGCAAATTGGTATGGGACATCCATTTATAGAAAGTCAGAATACACTTCTTCATCAACATATTTTCCACTCCATACATTTGACCCCATAGCAAAAGTTCTGATCGATTTCTACAAGGTATTTCTTTTAATCTCATTTAATTAATTTGTTTTATTTTCGCCGTCGATCGGATCATACTTTTAAACAATTAAAAATCAAGTTTTCATTTGTATGTCTTATATATAAATAAGTTATCCCCCTATCATCAGTGACGGAGCCAGAAATTTTAGATTGGGGGGCCCGATTTACATTACTATAAAGACAAAATAATATTATATTTAATTCATTAGAAATTTTGATTGTTCCGACTCATACTAGGTGAAATGGTGTTAAAATTATTAGACAAATGTATAACTTAAAATATATTCCCTCCATCCCGTAATAACTTGAATACGTTGATAAGTTCACTTTTTAAGAAATGTGAATTTAGTGAGGTGTATTTTTGGTGATTTAGTGAGGTATACAAGAAATTTAATGAGGTGTTAAAAAAAATTAGTGAAATGTAGAGAAGAATGTAGATTAAAATGAGTGACAATTTTAAAAATAAAATGATGTAGTGAGAATATTAATTTTGTAGATTATTTACATATTATGAGTGTACAAATAATTTTGAAACGTCTCAAATAAAAAAAAAAAGTATACAAATAATTATAAAATGGAAGAAATATACATAATAAAAAAAAAATTGGTGGGGGGCCCACTGCCCCCGCTGGGCCCTATGTGGCTCCGTCCTTGCCTATCATTATGTGCGTGTGTACATACATTTATTTATATAGGAGTATGTGTAGTTAGTGATTTTATATTAGTTTGCAGGCAGATGATAATAATGTCAGAAAGTGGTAGTGTATATATATGGGAAAATTGCACTTTTAGTCCTGTAGGAATTTTTCAAAATCACTTTCGGTCCTGAGGTTTGTAAATGGTCCTGTTTATTGCGGATTTGGTCCTGTAAGATTGTTTTTTAATGAAAATCGTTAGTTTTTTTTATGAAAACTGTTAATTGACCAAAAAATATTCCTAAAAAAGTAATTATAATTAAAAAATAAAAAAATATTTTTAAAACTAATAATAAATTATACTTATAAATTACAAAATAAATAAATTCAATACAGTATAATTTAGAATATTAATTTTTTTACTAGATGAAATCTCACTGAGTTATATAATTTGAATTTTTTATAGAATCTAAATATTATTTTTTTAATTCAAGAATTTGAATATAATTAAAAAATCACTAAAAACATAATGTAATTTAAATTTAAATAAGTTTTGAAAAAATTTCTTGTATTAAAACTGAAATATACAAAAAAAATACAAATTTAAAAGTAAAATTTGAAAGCAATTTGAATCTACAAAAAAAATCAAATTGAAAAATATACAAATTATATTCAAATATAATCTCCAAATTTAAATTAATTTTTAACTCCATATAATTTTAATATAATTTGAGAAAAAAAAATCAAAATCGAGTCAAATACTTTTTTTTTTTTTTTGCATTGATTTGAGACATTGTTTCAGATTTAATTGAATAATTTAATTTTAATATTATATATAATTGATTGAATTTTTAGATCACAATTTTTTTAAGTGAATTTATCGATTTTAAATAATTATTTAAATAAATTTGATAGTTTTATAATTTTAGTGACATTACCAAAATTTTAATCTAATATTAGGCATCTGGGTGTGTTTTAAGAGATGCGTGACTAAAAGTGTATGAAAAAAGATTGAAAGTGATTTAATCTCATTCTTACAGGACCAAAAGTGTATGAAAAAAGACCGAAAGTGATTTAAGGTCATTCTTACAGGACTAAAAATGCAATTTTCCCGTATATATATATATAGATCAAATTGATTAAGAGTTAGTTATTTGAGTTGAGGTTAATCGGTTAATTGAAATATTCTAGAATATATTTTATGTAATGGTATGTTAGATTAGATTAGATTAGATTAGATTTGAATTGGGTTAAAATCTCAGTATTGTGACAAGAAACAGATTATTGCAGAAAGATTTATGAGGTTAATTGGTTTAATTATAGGAATTTATAATTTGTTATCTAAGTCCGATATAATTGTAGGTTTACTGATTTAGAAATTTTATTAATTGAGTTTCCTACAGATTAAACTAGTCATGAGAGACATGATTAGATTTTACATTATTTTTATTTGAGAATTTATTTTCTAAATGGATTTAATTTATATTAGGTAACGGTAATTGTGAGAGTAAGCCGTGGGAATTTTGTATCCATTCATCCACGACATACATTTCGAGGTGGGGTTTATATTACTTTATACTCTACAGTGGTTGGTAGAGATGCATTTGTTATTCTTTATTAAATGCTTTAAATAAACTGTTTGAGTGATTGATACATGAATTTAATGTGTGCATGTTATTCGATTGACAAAGTTAATGTGTGCATGTTATTCGATTGGCAAAGTTAATGTGTGCATGTGATTCAATTGGCAAAGTTTCTAATAGTCAGGGATCCTAACGAGGGTCCAGGATCGACGGGTCCTCGGGTTCAACCCGCTGTGCTCAATGGCAAAGTATATGTGTTTACTTTAATGTTGGCAAAGTATACGTGTTTATTTCAAGGTTGGCAAAGTATATGTGTTTACTTCATGGTTGGCAAAGTATATGTGTTTACTTTAGTTTTGGCAATGTATATGTGTTTACTTTAGTTTTGGCAAAGTATATGTGTTTACTTTAATGTTGGCAAAGTATACGTGGCAAAGTATATGTGTTCAATGGCAAAGTATATTTTTAATTTAAGGTTGGCAAAGTATATATGCAAATACTATTTGTTCTACGTTGATAACTTGACTGTTTATTTTCAGTATTTAGTTTGGAATAACTTGACTCCACTGAGTGTGCTTGCATGCTCACCCCAAATAATACTATTTCAGGTTGAGGAGTTGATCGGCGCGAGAGTTTGTTTGTGAGACATTTATTATAGTCTTCCCACTTATCAAGTGAATTTAATTGGGTTCTTGGTTTTAATTGAATTTCAGTTTATCTCTTTATAATATGTTCAGCTTTCGCAAAAGTTTCGTAGTTAAAAAAAAACGGGATGTTACAATTAAATACTTAACATTTCACTTAAGTCTTAAACTTAATACATACTTAAATAAATAATATTTAACACCTAAAGTAAACTTAAAGAACAAAGTTACAAAGACAAGATAAAAATAAACTAAAACACTTCAAATAATTGAAATACTATAATACTAAATTAGTAAAATTACTAATACTTAAATACTTAATAGAATCGAGGGGGAAGTCTCAATCCCTCCGGATGAACTCTTTCAATGTGTGACTTGAAAGATCCGTATCCTCCACCGCGCTTAAATTTATATATTTTTTTTACAATAGTTACAACAAACTTCACGTGAATTGTCTATTGGATTTGTATCATTCACATGAAAGTGATTTTGCAAAATAGGGTGAAGGTGAAAGTTTGGTTGAATTCGAAGCGGCGGTTGATTGACTTCTTCTTCATCACGTTGACGTACAACAATATTGGTACTTGTAACTCCGGATGATCCTTCGGTTGTCATTTGAAAAAAATGAGAGAGACTTGTGAGAACTGAAAGAATAAGAGAGAAATAGAGAATTGAGATAAGAGAGTTAAGATTGATAGTTGAGGTGTGAAAAATGAGAAGAGAAAATGGGGTATTTATGGGTGAAAAATGAGCAATTTTCGGATTTAAAAAAAAAAATAAAAAAATTCCGGCCAAACCGCCGGTTACAACCAGACCGGCGGTTAAAATTTGAAAAATCTGACCGTTGGCGATTCAACGGTCCAGATCTGTTGACCGTTTGAATCTCAACGGTCCAGATTAAAAGCAGAATTAAAATTTTAAAAAAAAAAAAGCTAACGGTCAAAACCGGCAGTTTACCAAGCTTATCAACCCCAAATACCATTGGAGAACACGCAGCATATGACGAATGTCATGCCTAATTTTTATGTGAATGGTGAAGAATCATGGCAACAAGATAGCATGCATGACGCGGTTGGTATGCAGACTGAGGGCTCAAATGTAGGGACAATAAATTGATTCAATGGGGTTTATTCCCCTGTAATGTTTGGTGCTGCAGATAATGGTATTGGAGAAACATCGATTCCTCCTTATGTTGGTGGAATATCTAACATCAACAATTGAAGAGCTTTTCGATGTAGAGGATTTTGCGTATTGGCAATCGGCAGAAATGACTCGAGGCTTTAGTTTAACGACTGATTGTAACAACACTGGTTCGCTCTCTCTCCCTCTCTCTATCTCCAAAAAAATAAAATTCACCAAAGAGGGTAGATAAAATCATTTGATATGTAATGATCTGTATTTCACCCTATTTTGTTTAGATAAATTCATGAACTTTTCTTTGTCTCCATTGGCGGAAAGTGATGAGAATATTGACGAGTCAAATGTTGCAGCTGATATCAATGGACAAGAGCAAAATATAGTTTTATTTGGTAATGGATTTGGAATCTATATTAACATGGATTTTGATAACTTGGTACATTTCAAATCCTTTCATTTGAACGCAACCTATGAGAATTCATTTGAGTCGTGTCATAAGTTCAACCATAGACTTATGTGTCTATAGTTGACAATTTTGTGATTAATTTTATCGATCTGTATCTAAATTGTGTATTCTTATAATTTTTTTGTTGCAAGGGGTCAAATGTTTTGTTTGGATTGGAGTTCATTAAATAGTTTTCTAGAATTAGAGAAGCTTAGTTTAATTGATGTTTTTTTCTCCCATATTCTAAATTATTTATTTTTCAGATTTTATATTTGTAAAAAATGATAATGTTTTAAAAAAGAAAGTGAATACCACTTTTTTTTAAGAACTTTATTATTTTTTACTACATTATCACTTTTTACATGAGACTAAGTTTGTTTTTACTACATTGTCACTTTTTTATCCTCCACATAGAGGTAATATCTATATAATTTTATAAAAAAATTAAATTAAGAAGTTTCGCAAAACAAAACAACTCCTATTAATCATATTTATTACTCTGAATGTACATTAACGTGTTTTGCAAAAATAAAAATAAAATAAAATTCTAATCCAACTAGTTGTGCATTAACCATAATCATATTTATTCTTCTAGTTTCTTAATTTTTTTTTCTTTTGTTATGTTATCTTATTTTTTCTTAATCACATAAAAACATTTTTTTCTCGTATGTTATGTTACATTTTTTTTGTAATCGTGCACAACATTACGAATTCACAATTTTAAGGCACCACGTCGAATTAAAATTAATCGAAAAATATATCAGTGCATCAAATTGTAAAACTAAAAATTATGATGCATCGAATTGTAAAGAAAAAAGAGAATACGTGGTAATTGATAAATATTGAGAATGTAGTGATTTTATTTGCAATTAGCACATAATAAGTAAATACAATTTGAAATGAAATTACATACATTGATGAGGTATAAACAGGGCAGAAAAAACAAGGAAATGGGCAAGGTTGAAAGAAGCCATTTCAATGAAAATTAATGTAATTTTTCCTTTTATACTAATTCTTCTCTAAAAACCTCCTTTTTTTTTTTTTTTACTTTTAATTTCTGTAATTTTAATTTTAAAAAAAAAAAAAAAAACTTTATCTTTCCTTTCTTTTTCTTATCAATTCTCTCTCCCTACTTTACTTTCTTCATCGAGTATGAATATTTTAAAATATTTTTTAATTTTTCTTTTCGTCATTCTCTTCTACAATACATTTTAAAAAATTATACTCCGTATTAATTATTATTAAATATTTTTTTTAACAATTCGTGTATTACGTGGTTCTTATATTAGTATAATTATATTGTGTAAATGCGAATTGACTAATTCCAAACTAAACAACGGGATAAAGAGGTGAAAAAATAATTATTGTATATTAATTCCTATTATATATACTCTAAGCATCTTTAGAACTATACTAAACCGGGTTAGTTAATTAATTTTGATAGGGTTTTCATAAAATCGAATCAATCTAATTACACTATCAAACTAGTTAATTATGTTCGATTTTTTGTTATTTCAAATTAAACTCACATTCTCTCAACTCTCAGTTCTAAAAGCTTATTTCCATTATTTCTATACGTAAGCATATATACAATTCGATTTATTTACCTATAGTCACCAAATCAAGTATATAAATTTTAATAATCGAAATCAAAATAATAATATCGAATAGAAATATAATAGTCGAATAATATATATTTCTAGAATCACATTACTTAATTCTTAATTATATTTGAACGAGGAACACAAAATTTCTTACAGTCTTCCTCTGCATTCCAACATTCATATAACAACACTTTACAACACCAACACGGCCCTACAGGACTATCGCAACTGTCCAAATTGCACGTAAATAAATTTAATTTCTCCCCTTCAATGTCGCTTTCGTTCACCAAATTTATTCTCTTCGGAATCGCGATTCTTCTATTCATGCTTCCGAGCTCAACACCTATTTTTTTTTTTTTTTAATTTATAGAAATTTGTATTAATTACTTGGATTGTATAATATACACAAACTAAACATTTGCAGAAAATAGTGGTTTTGGGAGTCTTATTTTTCACATAATTATTTCTGCGATTGAGCCTTATTTTATATTAAGCTAGTATAATTTTCAAGAATTAAAAATTACAAATAAATCAATATATTCAGATAAAAATTGATGAATATAAAACATGAATAAAATAAACATTAATCATCTACTTACACTGATGGCGAGTAATCAAAGCAGCAAAGCAAAGAGAAATGAGGAAGAAGAGGGAGAAGTTAACAGAAGCCATTTGATTGAAGTATTTTTATTTTTTTTTTATTTTTATGATCATTAAAAATACATAAATTTATAGATGGCGACAGCCTCATTCTATGGTAAAAAAGAAAGTATTTAAAATGTTTTCCTTAATTATATATTTTGAAATATTTCCATATCTAATTCTTAATTAAAACGCAGATACTGAGACGTTATATCTATATTTATTACTATGTTCTTAATTTATCTGGTAAGTAAATAATTAGAAAATCCGGTAACTTTAATGACACACCAAATGTTGTATGATTGTGTCCTAAATAATGAGAAGGTTCTATATTGGTTATAAACATTTAAAATAATTATTTACTGAAGAAAAAAATTATTTACGTCCCTTAACTTTAACTTTTGGGTTAATTGCAAAAAAAAAATTACGACCTTTACTGTTTTTATCAATTACAACATATCTTTTTTTTCTTTGCAATTTGATACACCACCTCTTTCAGTTTTGCAATTCAATGCATCTATCAATTTTCTGACAACAATTAAATTATGATGTTATTGTCAGAGCTGCCGAAGTGTCACATAGATGTTACAAATGATAAATAATTTTATTTTTTTAATTTTAAAACGTTTTAAAGTAAAAAGAATGCTAAAAAAGAAAATCGTTTTAAATTAAAAACAAAACTAAAAAAATTATTTTTAAAAATAAATCATAAATCAATTTAATTATTATCATCCCCCAACTCAAAAGAATATGATCACGTCCTCCAATGTGGCTTTGGTCCACAAAATATAATGTGAAATTTTGCATATTTCTTTTATTTAAAAATGTTTTTAAAATAAAAAATATTTTATTGATCACTAGTGACATTTACGTGGGCATTTATGTAGAATCTTAATGTGTCTTTGGTATATATATCATTCATATGTTGTCGAAAAATAAACACATGCATCGAATTGCAAAACTTAAAAAGTTGGTGTATCGAATTGCAAAAAAAAAAAGGATATGTTGTAATTGATAAACACTGTAAAGGTCGTCATTTTTTTTTGCAATTAACCCTTTACTTTTTTTTAAAAAGTCCCAAAATAGTTAAAATTTTAATTTACGTTCCATAACTTTTTTAATTGCTTAATTTACGTCCAATTTTTCCGGAGTTCAAAAAATTCACCGAAAATCCCCAAATTGAATATAGAAACGACATCGTTTTGGTCACTCCGACGTAAATGGGACTTAAATTAAGTAATTAAAAAAATTATGGGACGTAAATTAATTTTTTAATTAAAACGGGACGTTATGCAAAAAAAATCAACAAATGTGTACATTTCATTATAAAATTAATCTAACATTTTAATATTTATATTTATTAAACTTATATTTATTTACTGTGTGAACTTTGTTATTATTGTTACTATTGTGTACATTTTAAAGTTACGGGACGTAAATAGTTTTTTTTTTTCTTATTTACTGTGTGAACTTTGTTACTATTGTTTTACAAAATTAATATTACAGTACTATATATATTTTATTTTTTAAGAAATAATATTGTTGGACTTGTGCTAAAATAAAAGGAGTTTTTTAAAGGAGCCTGAATTGATCCTAACGGGCTTGGAGTGTAGGGCAAGTTTGATCATAACGGGCCTGGAGTGTGGAACAAGTTTGGCTCTAATGGGCTTGAAGTGTAGGACAAGTTTGATCCTAATGGGCCTGGAGATC
Organism: Galeopsis tetrahit; assembly: GCA_963675135.1. Taxonomy (NCBI): domain Eukaryota; kingdom Viridiplantae; phylum Streptophyta; class Magnoliopsida; order Lamiales; family Lamiaceae; genus Galeopsis; species Galeopsis tetrahit. The sequence continues at coordinate 77,874,307 of OY776123.1, forward strand.
GATGTGAGCAAAGAAGGGAGGACTTCCTAACTCTATATAAGGAGTCCTTAATTAGGTCTTTGTTACAAGTGCACCAATCAATACACTTTAGTCTTGTATTTGATTCTAGTTTAAAGTCCTTTCTTAAATTCTTTTGTAATAGAGTCTCGGGAGAAAGGTGAGAGTCATTGTAGACTTGAAAGAGTGCAGGAGGGTTGAGTGTCAAAAGATAGGAATTTTGTGTGATTGTAAAAATTTATCATATAGTGATCTCTTTGGTGGGTCGTGGTTTTTCTCCGATTTTGGAGTTTCCACGTTAAATTCTTGTGTTGGTGATTATGTTATTTATTCATTTTATTTCTTGTTTATTTTCGTCTGCCCTTGGGGAATTAATTTCTCAACAAGTGGTATCAGAGCCCGGGTGTAGTCTCTATTTATTCTTAGTACGCTCTGTGGTTGCAGCGTAGTCTGATCTTCCACATCATAAAATATTTTTAAGAGACAGGTTCGGGGGTCTCTTTTGAGACGGTTGTTTGAGGGCGGAGAAAGGATATGTCAAAGACTTGAAGTGCAATGAAGTATGACGTGGAGAAATTTGATGGAAGAATCAATTTTAGCTTGTGGCAAGTGCAAGTTAAGGATGTGCTGATACAATCTGGTATACACAAGGTGAAGTTAATCAAGGTGGAGCGGTGGCGGCAAATGACTCCGAACAAGTTGCTAACGTTGTGATAGAAGATGATTTCCTCTAATTGAGGAAATGAACATCCTTATGGCATGTCCAACTGTCATGAAAAAGGATGTGATGACGTTAGTTGGACCACATGTGCATTGGTTTGGCAAGGGTGGAAGGTGTGTGGTGAAAGATGTCGATGGCTGAAGGACTTCTAGGAATGCCAAAAGTTAGAAGTGCACCATAAATTTCATCAGGTATTTTTCGACATGTGAAGAAGGAAATTTTTAGAATGGCTAATTCTAAGTGTTCTACTCATATGGTGGAGTAGTTGAGAATGTTGATTGTTTGGTTTAAGAATCATGTTTGTCGGTGAAGACAATGGAGTTTTCTTTTATTTTATCAAATTGGAGTTTGTTGGACTTGTGCTAAAATAAAAGGAGTTTTTTAAAGGAGCCTGAATTGATCCTAACGGGCTTGGAGTGTAGGGCAAGTTTGATCATAACGGGCCTGGAGTGTGGAACAAGTTTGGCTCTAATGGGCTTGGAGTGTAGGACAAGTTTGATCCTAATGGGCCTGGAGATCGATGTGAGCAAAGAAGGGAGGACTTCCTAACTCTATATAAAGAGTCCTTAATTAGGTCTTTGTTACAAGTGCACCAATCAATACACTTTAGTCTTGTATTTGATTCTAGTTTAAAGTCCTTAAGGACTTCCTAACTCTATATAAGGAGTCTTTAGGTCTTTGTTACAAGTGCACCAATCAATAAACTTTAGTCTTGTATTTGATTATAGTTTAAAGTCCTTTCTTATATTCTCTTGTAATAGAGTCTCGTGAGAAAGGTGAGAGTCATAGACTTGAAAGAGTGTAGGAGGGTTGAGTGTCAAGAGAGAGAAATTATTTGTGATTGTAAAAATTTATCATATAGTAATCTCTTTGGTGGGTCGTGGTTTTTCTTCGATTTTGGAGTTTCCACATTAAATTCTTGGGTTGGTGATTGTGTTATTTCTTCATTTTATTTCTTGTTTATTTTCGTCTATCTTGGGGGAATTAATTTTCCAACAAATATTACTAGCTATTACTTGTAAGTACTATTACTAAAAATATTGGTATAAAATGAAACCATAATCTACAGATCTGTATTTCACCAGATTCTTCCTCCCAACATTTTTCAAGACAAGAATCACTCAGAAAATTTGCGATTGATTCATAATACTAGGGTTAATGAGATTTTTGGAATGGTTACATTTAACGGCCACGTAATGTAGACATGGTTAATGGGATAAAAATGTAATTTTTTCATAAAACTTTTGTAGTTAGGAATTCAAATCAAATTCCATGCCAAGACATTTGGGGGAATGGGGGAGTGTAGACACACTTACGCAAATTCGGTTGAGAGGCATATTGCGACAACATAATGATTACGCTGTTAGTAGGAAAGCCAATTATTTTGCTCATCGTACATAACTATCTGAGATGAGTGAATATTAGCTTAATTATTGTAACAATATATCTAAACAACAAGATTGAAAATATATGCGCCTTCTTCGAGTCTCCTCTTAAGTGTCAGAGATATAATGTGGGGAGGTAATGGAGCATTCAGAACAGCCTAAGACAGGTCAACAAAAAAATCAACAACACGAAAACATGCAAAGAAAAAGAGAGAATAAAGTAGATGTGGACGCCCGATTTACCTCTGGAACAACTGCCTGAAGTGAATCGGGTGGAATTTACACACTTCAGAGGCACATGTGAAGCGTATTTTGATGTGGATTTCATTGAATTATGGATTAATTATGATGATTTGAGCCAAAATGAGGGAAAGGTTGTGTTTTGTCGATTTTGTAGGAAATACGATGGAATTTGGAGCAAAACACCAACCATATTTCACTGGATCAAGAAGAGGAGTGCACCATTGGGTTCGTCTCGAAAAACGGAGTGGAATAGCCAAAAGAATCGAGTCAATCGGACACCCGAGGCGAAAGATATGCATGAAACGAGAAAAGGTCGAAGTCGAGCACGAGCACGGCCGAGCTCATGGCTCGGCCGAGCCATTTTTCAAGCTAAAACAAGGCCACGGCTGTGCAACATGCTCGGAATTGAGCTCCTCGAGACAGAAACTTTGGGCCACGAAAAGCCACGGCCGAGAAGCAAGCTCGACCGAGCACTCCCAACCCCTGTTTACGCAATGGCACGGCCGTGCTACCCCCAATCTCGGTGCCATGCTACCCCCAATCTCGGTGCCATCCTCCCATTTTGGCCATTTTTGAAGGACTAACTTGCAATTTTGGCATCCAAACCCTACCCCAACACTATAAAAGCCCGAATTCTTGAAATCAAATGTACCTTCCCCCAATTCCTCAAATTCCACACATAGTAGCACATACTTGGAGGTGATTTGGCCATATCTTCTTCATTTCTTCATCAATCAATGCAAGGAAGGCATCAATAGCTTGGAAATTTCATCATCCACCACATTTTAGACTAAGCTTTCTATTTCTTTCTCTTTTTATTTAGTTATTTCATTTAGTTTTATTTATTTGATTATGTTAGTTCTTGGCTAGAACACTTTTGGTTCTAGGGCTATGTTTACACTTTGGATGATGTTTATGAATTAATTTCTTGTTTATTTGGTGGTTGTGTTGCTATTTCTATTTGAATGCTTAACTTTCATTGCAAGACATGTTGCCAATGGCCATGATAATATGTTTTATTTATTGTTAATTGAAATTGGATTGAAAAATCTTTTTCATTAATCGTATTTAAGCATTCGACCCAATTTATTGTGAAGTTCGAGAGAAGATCAATTGTTGGGAGGGTACTAGATGATCTTAGGAACATTTTGGGGATTTATTATGCATGCTAGGTAGAGATACTAGTTTGGGTGATATGCATGTCTCTTGGATTAATTGGATCGAAAGAACTCTTAATTCATCATTTTGTGATCAACCCTATAGTAATAATCACAACACCACTTAAATAGACTTTTGCTCATAAATTGACTCCTTAGTGTGACATATGCCTTGGAACCTACCTTCTCTTAATTGAGTTTTAACCGGATTTCTCTCCTTTTGTGATTTGCATGAGCATTCATTGATCGATTTCTATATTACTCTCTCAATTGTTTACTTGTGACAACCTTTGGTAGGAAATTTTAGGGTAATTAACCACCCCACTTTATCGATCACGTCTATTTAGAACTAAAATCGACAAACTACACTTTTATCACTACACCTTCTCGTGGGATCGACCTCGTACTTATCACACTACGATAGACGTCGTATACTTGTGGTCGTGTATTTTAGTGTTTCATAATACGTAAATCAAGTTTATGGCGCCGCTGCCGAGGAGGTGTTGTAGTTCTAGAGTGCAGGTCGATAGAGTTTTAGTCTAGACACTTTACTTGCTTTCCTTATTTGCAAAAATCCCAAAAATATTTGTGTTTGTTATCTTGATTTTACTTGAAATTCTCACTCTCGTTTTAACTTTTGATAGACATGGCTTATGATCACACGATCTAGGAGGAACCAACAAGAAGTGTTACCTTTAGACCCGAAGATCGAAGCCAATTGTCGAAGAAGGATCGCCGAAAGGAGGAGAATTGAGTTAGATACCATGAATAGAAGAGAGAATCCGATCGAGGAATTTGAGAACCAAGGGGTCGACGGAGTTGAAGGACCAAATGGGAATGGAGGTGATCGACCTCAAAAAGTGTTAAGGGACAACTTTCACCGGGGAGTTGGAGAAAATGTTGGTGTTGAAAGAGATGGAAGGCCAAGGGAGAATGAGGAACATGGGCAACAAAGAGTCTTGAGGGATCACTTTTGACCTATTCAAAGGCCGTACGGAGGAGCGGGTAGAGAGCCCGTAGACGCTCATAACTTTGAGCTCAAACCGGCATTGATCATGATGGTCCAAAACAACCAATTCGGAGGGTTGTCAAAAGAATACCCCAACCTCCATTTATCTCAATTCTTAGAGATAAGTGGAACGGTGAAGTTTTTTATTTTATTTTACACATTTTATAATTTTTAATGGGATATTTTGAATTTTATTTTACACATTTTATAGTTTTTAACTTTAGTGTGATTTTTGGATTTTTAATGATATTTCTAGATTTTTAATGGGATTTTAAGAAAATTTTAATTTTCAAACTTAAAGGACGTAAATTGGACTATTTGGCCGGAATCCCAATTTATTCCTCACATTCCGGTGGGTTATAAAATTATTCAGCAAATAGGACGTAAATTGGACAAAAAATGACGTAAATCGAAAAAATGAAAACTTAAAGGATATAGATTGGATTAAGCCTAAGTTACAGGACTTAAAACAAAATTTTCTCTTAGAAGAATAAGTAAATGCTTTCTTGTGTTTAGTCGCCCGTTGCTCGTACATTACTTTTGAATTGAGTTCAATTTGGGTGCTATTTTTCGGGGTGGAATTAGGTTTCGATTTCTTGTGTGTGTATTTTTGTGTGAGAGTTTGTTTAATCCGATATTAGACTTTTGGATGTGTTGTAACTTCACAACATACATAAATTTACTATGGGACCTAAAGTGTATGAAAAATGATCGAAAGTGATTTTATCTCATTCTAGAGGACCCAAAGTGCAATATTTAACGGGTGTGTGCCTTTCACACAATTTTCACCTGTTAAAACTAACGGAAATTTACCCTTGAGACCAAAAGTGTATGAAAAAAGATCGAAAGATAATTAACCTCACTCTTATAGGACCAAAAATGCAATTTTTCTGTCCAAAAAATAGTCCAAATTAATAAATAAAATGAGCATTTCAAAGTTCATTGAACATAAATTAATGGGAATGGCATATAATCCAATTTAGTCCCATAACTTTTTACCTTTTAATGATCCCAAAAAAGTTAAATGTACCAATTTAGTCCCATTTTTTCACAATTTGTTTTGTTTTGGTCCCAAAAAGTTAAATGTATGTATCAATTTAATCCCATTTTTTCACAATTTTTTTTGTTTTGGTCCAAAAAAAGTTAAATGTAATTGTGAAAAATTGAGACTAAAATGGTACATTTAACTTTTTTGGGACCAAAATAGAACAAATTGCAAAAAAAAGGGGGGGGGGGGGAGGGATTAAATTGGTGCATTTAACCTTTTTAGGACCAAAACAAAACAAATTGTAAATAAGTGGGGACTAAAATGATATATTTAACTTTTTGGGACCATTTCAGAAAAGGTTGAAAGTTATGGGACTAAATTGACTTTTATCCCTAAATTAACGTATCGTAATAACGTCCATAGTTAACATAAGGTTTTAAAATAGTCTCTCAAGTTCAAATACACAAACACTTTCGATCTAAATTATAATTCATCACCCGCCATATCATCATCAAAGTTCTTTTTCATTTAATTTTTTCCCCGTTCATCCTCAATATTCCTAATTAATAGCATTAGATGAAGATATTCCTCAGAACAATAGTTCATATATATATTGCAGGTTTCCAATTGATTGGAAAAAAAAAAAAAAAGTCCTTATGAAATGATGGTTGCCATATCTTCCCCACGTTGGACCCCAAAAAAGAAAAAAAAAATCCTATATTTATCCATAAATTTAGTTTGTATATTTTTTGCAATCTAATGACAAATTTAATCGTTTCATTTACAAGAGAGTATTTTTATATAAACTGTGGATCCAGATTACTTTATTAAGGCTTAATTTATTCAGCCTGATGAGATCTCCGGAGTGACTATTATGGACAAAATTTGTAATTTGGTGAATTTATTCTATTTGATTTGATATCCTAGGGTAAGAATGGGTCGGGCCAGACTGAGCTTCTCATAAAAAAGTTAGGACTGGTAATTAATTTTTGGGCCGAAGAGATTTGGGCCGTTTGGCATGACCTTTTTAATAAGACCACATTTATACGCACACACAGACATATTTAGGACACCCACTTAAAAAAATTAACTAAAGAGTATGTGGAATGTCCAATATACCCTTTATTGAAATTTTGAAAAAAATCAATGGATGTGTACACCCACGATCTTTCCCCACCATCACCTCTTCCCAGTTTCCCCACCCTCACAAGTCACAAACAACACAAAACACACAAAATTAAAGTAAACAAAATATATCATTTCAAATGCAAACAACAACAACAAAATCATCCCAAACTAAAATCTCACAAAATAAATCATTCCAAAACAAATCACTCCAAAGAAAGTTTCATTAAAGTAAAAAAAAAAAACAATTCTCATAAGAAAATTGAAAAAGGTCCTAAATTTTCGGAAAGAAATATCGAAAACCATACAAATTTTCTACTGTACACAAAAATTCGGTAAAGTTTTTCTAATAAAGACAAAAAATCGAGAAAAAAATAAAAAATGAGCCAAATTTCGAAAAAGATGATTTTTCTGATCTAAAAACCTAAAAACTAACCTAATCACACGGAAATAGAAAATCCGACGATGGGACACGAACGGTTGGTGGCGTTCAAAGGAGGAGAGGAGACAAAGGGTCATGGTCTCGTCGCTTGGAGGAGGCCAACGACGGCTGCATCGATTGACCGTTAATCGACTGTGGGGGCGGCGGCGCTTCTACGAACAAGCAGCGTGGCTTGTACGAGAAGGACCTGCAATCAACAAAGCGGCATGGGGAGGTGTCGATTAGTTGTGGGGGCAGCGACGCTGCTACGAACAGGCGGCGCTACAAAATGAAAACGCAGAAGAAAATGAAGGAGGGAAGGGGGTGCGCTGATAAGAATGGAAGAACGTGATGGAATGAAGTAATTAAAGTTTTAATAAGAAGAGGGGTGTGAGGTTTATCTCATAATCTTGGAGATTCAGATGAGTTCTACTCGTCTGATGTTGAATTCAGAAGAGTTTTCTAGTCTGCTGAAGTATTCAACTGGTTTACTTAGCTGATAGAAGTCTTCAGATAAGGTGGAGGTTTCCAATCAGATGAGAAAGTGTTGCTTAGAATCAACTAAGATGAGAAGATCAGAAGAAGTCAGATCAGACCAGTAGAGTTCTGTTTGCAGAGTTAGTCTTTTGACTAAGTGTTGGGATATCAGAAGAGGGAGGTCTTCTGATTGTGTCATCTGTTTGCGAGAACAAGCGAAGGACATTGTGGTCAATTCAGATTGGGCAATGCAGAAAGCGTGAGGTTGTTAAGGGGTTGTAACAGAATCCACGCTGGCAATGATCACGCACTCTGCGCACGCAACAATCATCCTTGGCTTCTATAAATACCCCATTACTTGTAATTGAAAAGTTTGATGCTTACGAGCATTCGTCTTGAGTTGTGAATTCAGGAGTGAAGTGAGGAGAAATCCATTTTCGAGTGTTAAGTGTGTAAACATCTTTTTTATCAATCAAGATTGAAGTCGTGTGTCCAGTGGATGTAGATCAAGTTGATCGAACCACTTAAATCTGCGTGTTCTCTGTTTTTTTGTTCTCGTTCTTATGTTTGTGAATTGCAATCTTTGTTGGATTGTTTGAGGGTCTGATTATTCACTTGTGATTGGAGACATCCAATCAGAGGTGTAATTAATTGACAAGGGGTATTTTTGAACTTTCATAGTGTGTACTCATCGGACGGGGAGTGTGCTAAGTAGGAGTGTGCAAAAAAAAAAAACCGGACCGGAAAAAAGACCGGAACCAGACCGACCGGTTAGTTTCCGGTCCGGTCTTCGGTCCAATGAATTTTAAGATTCCGGGTTTCCGGTCCGAATCGGACCAGAATTTTTATTTATTTATATTCTTTATATTTTTCTAATAATACAACCTTAATTATTATAAACTAAATAAAATAAAATTAGGATTGATAATTTGAAAACTTTGAAAATATTTCTTTCATTATTCTTAGAATCAAATAATTGGTGAGGATGTGAAGTAAAAGTGTTGAGATTTATTATATTTTTTCAAGTATATAAATGAACAAAAATAATCAATTTACTTTTAGTGTCAAAATACCATTAATAATATTGTAAATAAAATTCACATTGGCGGAAATTGATCTCAAATGAAAAACTAACACAAATTCATCATTCTTGTTCTTGCATCAAAAAACTTAAAAATATTGAAAAAAAATAAATTAAAAATCGGTCCGAACCGGTCCGGTCTCCGGTCCGACCATTAAGGTAGCTAGATTCCGGTCCCGGTCCGATTTTGGACCGGTGCACACCCCTAGACTGCTAAGCGAGTGCGTGTATAACCGTGGCCTTTAATTTTAATAAATAGATTTGACTCGAAAGCCTTTTAAAAGTCTTTTTAGTCTCAAAATGAACTCTTGTAGATTTCCAGAGTCGATAGCGGTTGGGCTGGGCCCGAGAGAAAAAAACTGCCCGACGTATTCGGCCATCCCGGCCCGGTCCAAATTTTAACAATCAATAAAATATATATTTTGATGCAAAAATATACTAATATTTAATTAATTTTAGTGTTATATATGCATATATTAGCAATTTTTATCGGCTCTCAAGCTAAAATCCTGGATCAAATATCCCTGCCTTGCCCCCAAATATTTAAAATAAAAAAGATTTGCACAAAATATTTAATTAATTTCCACAAAGAATGCACAGGTATATTGATGAAGTTGATGAATCCAAATGTAAATATGCATAGTCAATATCTCCAGAAATTGAGAATTTCTCAAAAGCAAAGAAATCCCAGGGTGGTGCCAATTCGTGAGGCTAAGTTTCAGTATTAAGTTGTTGCACTCAAATGATGGGCAAGGCACATTCTTGAAATTCCATATGGTGAACACCTGATTAAAAGGCATAAAGATATTAATGAGCTGCATAACTTACAAACAAAACTGAACTATCATCGATATTTGTAACAGAAAGACTTTGCAATCCTCTGATCTCATCAACACTTGTAAGAGTCTATCAAGAACAGCATATTCAGATATAGTTGAAAGTATTGTTCAGAAGAAGAATACTTTTAGTTCAGTTGATATCTGAGCAATTAATAACATGAGTTGTTTCTCAATCAGTTATTTTTGCTCATCCTAATAGTACAATGATCATTCAAGAAAAGGAGTAAAGCATCAAATTGACACTCACATTTTGTTGTAGCTTGAAAGAAATGATGCTATCTAAACATACCAGAATAGTCCATGTACATGGACTGAAAGTCTTGCACTTGCTAACTCCCCGTAGAAGCCTCCAAATGCTAAAATATTCTTCCTGCTTGCACCTAAAGTTGCTGCTATAAGCATGAAGTAGAGAGATGGAAGCATCAACTAGAGATGGAGAAGAACACAATAAGAGTGCACGATGTATCCACCCATGCACTTGTAATGATTTCACATAAGGGCACGTCATATAGAAAAAGGTCACAACCATAATTCATGGAAAGTTTATAAGCACGAGTCAGGGAAACCATCACTTTCTTTAAATTCGGGTTTTGGCAACACAATGCTCTCAAGCCATAACAGTCAATAAGGGACAATTCTTCAAGAAAAGGGCAACCACCTAGAACTTTTTCCATAATCTCATTAGTTAATAAAACCTCATCTAGCAATAGGACTTTCAACGACTTCAAATCTATCGTCGTGCAAGACATCATGTTAAAGGCAGCCAGCTTCAGATGTGTTAAGTAGTGATTACTACTTACAACATTGGGCAGATCATAACAATACATGGGTTCCAAAACTGGTGAATATTGCTTTAAGCAGAGATCCAAAACCTTCACTTTTTTGCTAATGGCATACCGAATCAACTTCTCGAGTTGATCTGATGTACCTTTCTCCCATTCCATTTCACTAACAATATTATGAGGAAATCCCATGCCCTTGGAATAACGGGGACTAAAATCATATTTGAGACATAGTTTATCTAGCACACTACAGTCATGAAGATCCAGTACATGACGAATTAAATCTACAAAGGCCCTATCATGATAAGGGCGCCAGTATTCAGGAGGATGCTCCAAATTATGAAAGTTGTCCTCAGATCAAGAACTTGGATCCTACGCCAGAGGTTACCAAATTTTCGAAGAAGGAGAGTGCTAATTGCATCCTTTATCGGCAGAAAGGATAGAATGCGCACAAGAATATCATCCGGTAGATCACTAATAAAGTCCCTGACATTATTGTTTATGTCCATGATAATTGATAACAACCCTAATTCCTGAACCAAGTGAATGTAACGAACATTATTATAGCTATTTAATTAATCCAACAAAAGCCAGCCAAAAGTGCACAGTAGTTCTCTACTGATTGATGTAGTAAAAACCAAAAGGAAATAGGAAATTTTTCTACAAGCATTACTGATTAAAACCAAAATATGTCAATATACATAATCAAAATACAACAAAATTTAAGCAGCGGTAAGAGAAGTTCACATACATTATTTAGAAAAACAGCGGCATTCGTTGATTCAGTTGGAAAATTGGGTATCCAGCCAGTCGTCCTCCTCCCTTTCCCTGTGAAGAAAGGGTAAGCTATAGTATAGGGTCCGCAGTGAAATTCCACACATTTTTATAAATAGCCTCCACAAATTAATTTTAAAGAAGAGCGCAAGTTTCCAGTACATTGAGAAACTTCGACTTTTGTGATCGTTAAAGTTTCAGAGGGTGTTTGCAAAATCAGTTAACTGCTTTCAAAATCGCTTCTTTTTTTAAACTATGAGAGTGAGCTTTGAAAAAAAAATGATTTTAGAAAAGTTAGTTGTGTTTAAAAAATACACCCTAAATTTAGTATTTACTTTTCCTAAAGCGTGATCATTAAATTGCTCATTTGTTTGATTTAAATAAACGGTTAAGATGCATGTACAGAATTTGGATATACAATTTAAAAAAATGTGTGTAATAAATAACTTAATTTTGATTAGTGTTGCTTTAACTTGTTTATTTCATTAAATTTTGGCGACCAGCTTTTTCAATCCCAAAGCAAGCGTGTTGAGAGCATAATATGTAATTAAAATATTTTTATACTCCGATTTCAAATACTTAGATTTATGTCAAGTTGTCAACACATTTAAGTTACACGAAGATAATATTTTTTTATGAAATTTTTAATTAAAAGTTGATATTATCAATCGTATATATTGTAATGTAATTAAAATGGGTTTCATCAACTTTCTCCGAGTTTAAAATTGGTCCATCCTTCTCCCAAAAAAAAAAAATTGGTCCACAAAATTATGAAGAATGACAAAAGCAATTTTTTTGTATACAATTATCTTTATCTAAATTTTATTTATATTATATTATATGCAAAAAAAAAAAAAAAAAGTAATATCGTTGTCTTGTAAGTCTCAGTTACTATTCGGATTATCGAATCTTAAACCATAAACCAGTCATTTTACACAACTCTAAATTAAAATTTATCAAAATTTATATTCTGATTAGATATGTTTATACAAATTTTATTTATATTATATCTAAACATTTCCAGATACACTTTACTTGAGACCAATTTATCGGGTCTAAACTGTCTTATCAGCTGTGCATCAACATTCAAAACACAAAATTTAAGTAGTAGCAACTAACAATAGAGATAGCTACAAAAGATGCCACTACTGCTCATAATATGTTTGGAAGGCATATAACAAGATCAATAAACACATCTGATTGATGTTTTTTTCTACAGAAAACCAAATGAAAAGTTTCATGAGAAATATATTGTAGCATCAGGGGAGGCTCTAGGGAGTGATTTAAACTTATCTGAAAGCTCTTGCAGTTGCTCTGATGTAATTTGAGACTCAAGTCTTTCAATTTCATACGAGAAATACCAAGTTTCTTCTCTGTTCGGTTTGAAAGATTTTTGGGTAGAAATCACAAGTGTCTGTAAGCTTGTAGCACTCCTAAGCAGAAACTTAACCATTTCAATAACATAGGGCTCATTAACATAACCATTTATCATAATGTTTTTAAGACAGGGAAAGGAAGCTTCCTGTGAGTCCCAGAAGTTGTCCATATCAAACTCATATGCCTCAATCCACTTTGCCTCTGGTCTCTAGCAAATCAAACAAAACAAAATTCATCATTGATTGGATCGTGTGTGTGTGTGTGTATATATATTTCTTTTGTTTTTTAATTAAGCATTTCAATACCTTGAAAAATTTATCAGCCCAGGAAGTGCTAGGGTAAATGTGCATAGTCAATGTCTCCAGAGATTGAGATTTTCTCAAAAGCAAAGAAATCCCAGGATGGTGCCAATTCGTTAGGCTAAGTTTCAGTATTATGTTTTTCCACTCAAATGATGGACAATGCACATTCGTGAAATTCCATATGGTGAACACCTGATTAAAAAGCATAAAGATATTAATGAACTACATAACGTACAAACAACCAAGTAAAAAAAAAACTGAATAATCATCGATATTTGTAAAAGAAAGGCTTTGCAATCCTCTAATCTCATCAACACTTGTAAGAGTCTATCAACAACAGTATATACAGATATAGTTGAAACTTGAAAGTATTGTTTAGAAGAAGACTATTTTTAGTTCAGTTAGATCGGCACTTCCATGCATACTGAGCAGGTCAAACAATTAATAAAAATGTTGGACTAACAGTACAATGACTAACATGAGTTGTTTCTCAATCAGTTATTTGCTCAACCTAACAGTACAATAAACATTCAAGAGAAGAACCCTCAAAAAAAAAAAAAACATTCAAGAGAAGAAGTAAAGCATCAATGAAGTAAGGACCAAATTGACATTCACATTTTGATGTAGCTTGAAAGAAATGACATTATCTAAACATACCAGAATAGTCGATGTACATGGACTGAAAATCTTGCACTTGCTAACTTTCTGTAGAAGCCAGCAAATGCTAGAATATTTTTTCTGCTCGCACCTAAAGTTCTCACGAAAAGAATCAAGTACAGAGATGGAAGCATCAACTACAGATGAAGCAAGCAATAACCATGCACGTAGTATCCACCCATATATTTCTAAAGATAACACATAAGGACATGCTATAACGAAAACCTTGTTTTCATCAGACAGGGTAACCATCACTTTCTTTAACTTGGGGTTTTTGCAAAACAACGTTTCCAAGCCATAACAGTCAATAAGGGACAAGTCTTCAAGAAAAGGGCAACCAACTAAAAGTTTTCTCATTATCTCATCGTTAAGTGAAACCTCATCTAGCAATAGGACTTTCAATGACTTCAAATCTACTGTCTTGCAAGACATAATGTTAAAAGCAGCTAGCTTCATATGTGTTATGTAATTACTACTCAACACATCGGGCAGATCACAGCAAAACCTGTGATCAAAAACTGGAGTGGAATGCTTTAAGCTGAGATCTAAAACCTTTACTTTCTTGCTTATGGCATAGCGAATCAACGTCTCAAGTTGATCGGATGTACCTCTCTGCCATTCCAATTCATCCTCGTTAGAACCATAAAATTCCATCTCCTTCAAGGAAGGGGTAGAAAACTCAAATTTGAGACGTAGTTTATCTAACACACTGCTGTCATGAAGATTCAAAACATTACGAATTAAATCAACAAAGTTTTCATCGTGATAAGGGCGACAGTCAGGTTCCTCATAAACATGGAATGAGCTGTCATCGAAATCAAGAACTTGGACATTTCGCCACAAGTTACCAAATCTTCGAACAAGGACAGTGCTAATTGCATCTTTTACCGGCAGAAATGATAGAATTTTCACAAGGATCTCGTCCGGTAGGTCGCTAATAAAGTCTTTACCCTCGTCAGAAGCTTTAGCCTTTTTCGAATCACACCGTATCTCTTTACTAATATTACTGCTTATGTCCATGATAGTTACTCCTAAATATGTGCCCTAATTCCTGAACAAAGTATAAAATAAACATTAAAGAAATCTGTATTAATGCAGTAAAATGCCAAGCTATAGATATATAATCCTTGATATACACAATCAAAATCTGAGAGATTAAAACCAAAAATATTGGTAAACCTACCTCTAGGAAACCTGTATCCTGCTCCGCTCGGCTTGCAAGTTGCAATAGATTGGATTGATATGCAAAATCAAAATCTGAGAGGAATCTAACAAAATATAAGCACCGGTAACATTATATCTTGGTGGAGTCTCAGAAAAATTGGGTATCCTCTCCACGGCGTATTAAACCACAAAGGGGAAGAAGGGGTTATACACCTATAGAGTTCGCACTGAAATTCCGCGGGCACACCACAATTTTTTTTTAAAAAAAATCATAAAACCCGAATGGCCAAATTATTAAAAAAAAATGTATAAATGTAAAAAAAATCACAATGTGATAAAATGATTAAGTTACATCAAACAAATAAAATTCAAATATTAAATTTTATTATTTTCAAATCGAACGTGTTTATTTCCGTTCTATGATTTATTATTTTCAAATCGAACGTGTTTATTTCCGTTCATAATATCATAGATTATTGAAAATGTAATACAATACACATGTTTTAACTTGTTAACATTATCTACATCATAAATTGAAATTTGAAAAAATGAAATGACAAATTTAGAATTTTTTTTTGAAAGCGACAAATTTAGAATTATAAAAATGGCATATCTCAACAATCATAGAACTTATTAAAAATAATACAAGTAAATTAAATTTCAATAAATTCAATCAATAGAAAGATAATTATTAATTGTGAAGAAATTGATACTCCCCCTGTCAACCACTTTTTTTTATATATTTGATCGATACTCAATCTTGTTAATAATCTTGTTAGTAAGTAGAAAAAATATTCAAAAGTGAACTATTTAAATAGAATAAATATATTTTTTGTGAACAAAAAAAGAAATGAGCACACTAATTTAGAAAATCAGTAACATTACAAATTTAAATAATTTTGATTGATATTGAATTATTTAGGTAAAATCATTCAATAAATTGTATTACGATATTGATAATTTAAACAATCTCAACTTCATTTTTTTTTTGACAGAGGATAGTGAAAAAAAAAAAATTGATCCAGAAGAAGAAGAAATACAATGTTGGAAAACTGGAATTAAAATAGACTTGACAAATTAACATCATATTTCACTACTACTCAAATTCAGACAAATCTGAAACAAAATTCTAAGAAGCACTAGCTAGGATATTCATCAGCCGAAATGCATCCATACTATATACTCCTTCGAAAATGATGTATTGTTATTTTGAGCGTCCCACCGATAGCTTTGATGTAAACTGCAATCGAAGCCTTTTATATATTGTAACACCTTTCCTGGGCGCGGGTCGGATTGGACAATATTTGGGGAGAAATCACAAGTTTCTGTAAACTTGTAGCACTCTTCAGCAGAAAGTGAACCATTTCAATAACATAAGGCTCATTCACACAGCCGTTTATAGTAATGATTTTAAGGCTGGGAAAGGAAGCCTCCTCCTGTGAGCCCCAGAAGTTGTCCATATCAAACTCATATGCCTTACTCCACTGTGCCTCTTCTGGTCTCTGCCAAATCACACAAAACAAAGTTGATCATCTTATTGGATATATATATTGTTTTTAACTGAAGCATTATTTCAATACCTCGAAAAACATTTTAGCCGCGAAACTCCTAGGGAAAATATTCATGGTCAACGTCTCTAGAGATTGAGAATTCCTGAGAAGCAAAGAAAGTCCTGGAAGGTGCCATTTCATCATGTCAATGTTCAATACTAACTTCTTCCACCCAAATGATGGGCAAGGCAGATTCCTCAAGTTCCATATGGTGAACACCTGATTAATTAATTAAAAAGCATATATAAACATCATAACTTATAAACAACCAATTAAGTAAAAAAAATAAACATATATACCAGAATGGTCCATGAACATGCTCTGAAAGTATTGCACGTTTTAACTTTCTTCAGAAATATTCGTAGGCCATCATGTTTCAGCAACCAGCTAAATTGACTATAAAAAATGGAAATATCAGCTGAAGGCGAAGAACGCAATAACCACGCTCGTTCTAACATCCCGTTTATATCTAATGATAATACATGAGGACATGATATATTTAAAGGCTCATCTTCCTTGTTTCTAAGGGCAAGCGTCACTTTCTTCAGGTTCGAGTTTTTGCAAACTAAGTTTTCCAAGCAATAACAGTTGATAACGGACAGATCTTCAAGCAAAGGGCACCCGACTAAGATATTTTCCATGACTTGGTCGTCGAGTGCAACATTATCTAGCGACAAGACTTTCAAGGACTTCAAATTATTTGTCTTGCAAAGCATAATGTTAACACCAGCCAACTTCAGATGTGTCAAGTAATTACTATTCAAAACATCGCGGGGCAGAGGCAGAAGATAGAATTCTATGGGATATAAATATTCATCGTCACATGAAAATTCATTATCATCATGATCCCATAGGTCGAATTCCAAAACCTTGACTTGTTTGCTTAAGGCATAACGAATCAACATCTCGAGATGATCTCTTACACCTTTCACCCATGCGGCATCATCATCATCATAATGCCTCATGTCGTCTAACACAGTGGCGACAAAATCAAATTTGAAAATGAATTTATCGAGAATGGGGCTCTCAAGACGATTGAGGAGGTGGCGAATGAATTTCCTGAAGTTGAGTCTATGTTCGGAGTCAAGATCATTAAAATATGGGTAGACGCATTGATCGAAATCAAGAACTCGAACGTGACGCCAGAGGTTACCAAATCTTCGAAGAAAGACAGTGCTAATTGCATCCTTGATGGGCAGAAAGGAGAGAATGTGCACAACAATATCGTCGGGTAACTCACTAAACAAGTCCCTTTTCTCCTCACAAGTACTCGTCTTTGCCCTCTTCAAACTACAGCTTACCTCTTTGTCATCATTATTTTTTTTTCTTACTGCCATTATATCTGCACTCAAATTCCTGAACCTAGTAAAAAAAAATATAACAATTTGATATCTATGCTGTAGAAATACAATTCAGAAAAAATAAAAAAGATGGATGTAGAAAAATTATAAAAGAGCAGTAAGAGAAGTTGAATTACGCTAGCTATATGGTGGTCTCGATCAGATCAGATCAGATCAGATCAGAAAACAGCGCGCGGATTGATCCCCAATGTGATTAGAAATTCTTGTTCTAAGTATAATTGTGAATATATAGGAGTCCACGCCCTGAGACCTTACCAAATATATTATTATTATTGAAATCCAAACTAAATCACCAACTTTCCTAATGCATCTTCACCATATATGGAAACAAAATATTCGAAAATATCTTCTTCCATATTTTCAACTAATATTTCTGGTCTTTGATAAGATATTCATATTTGTAATAAAAGGAAATAATAGATTGAGAGAGAAGAAAATAATGACATCCCAAATGCCACGCCCCCAAAATCCTATTTTAAGTTAGGGCAAGTGTTTTAAACTTTTAATTTCAAGTGCACACTTATGTATAAAAAAAAAACAATTTTGTAAAATTCTTAGAAAATTCGCGGGTTGCAAATGAAATTACTATAGAATATTAAAATAAGAACAAGTAAAATGAATTAGAATTCTACATCATCAACTTAAATTCATTTTATTATCTCACAAAAGACACGCGTCTTTATTGTCTGCTTCATAAAATAGGACAAGGAATCTTCTAGCTTTTCCTATAAACTAAACAGGGAAGAACCATACCGATGTTTAGACAAACATATATTTTTTTTTCACAAACAATGAAAATATAACTTCAACATCTCATATGTTTAGACAGCGCATTTCGATCTTTATCTATTGAGCCATGAAAATTAATTGAGCACATTCTTGTGAGAAGTAAGTCCGCCAAATAATGAAAAAAAATAAGTAAAGAAATAGCTGCAGAAGATACCACAATGTTTGGCATACAAGAAAGATCCATAAACACATCTTACAAGTTTCAAAGATAACAATGGCATTGGCAACACAGAAACCCAAATGACAAGTTTCATGAGAAATATACCCTAGCTTCAGGGGAGGCTCTAGGAAGTGATACAAATTCTTCCGAAAGCTCTTGCAGTTGCTCTGATGTAAAGTGAAACGCAAGTCTTTCAATTGGAACAAAGAAGGACATCCATTCTTCATTAGTCGGTTTGAAAGATTGTTGTGTAGAAATCACAAGTTTCTGTAATCTTGTAGCACTCCTCAGCAGAAATTTAACCATTTCAATAACATAGGGCTCATTCACGTACCCGTTTATCATAATGGTTTTCAGGCAGGGAAAGGTAGCCTCCTGTGCGTCCCAGAAGTTGTCCATATCAAACTCATAAGCCTCAATCCACTTTGCCTCTGGTTTCTAACAGATCACACAAAACAAAATTCATCATTGACTGGATTCATTTTATTTTATATTTCTAAACTGAAGCATTTCAATACCGTGAAATACGTATCTGCCCAGAGCCTGCTAGGATAAATATGCATGGTCAATGTCTCTAGAGATTGACAGTTTCTCAAAAGCAAAGAAAGTCCAGGATGGTGCCATTTTGTTAAGCTAAGTTTCAGTATTAAATCCTTCCACTCAAACGATGGGCAATGCACATTCCTCAAGTTCCATATGGTGAACACCTGATTGAAAAGCATAAAGATATTCATAAACTACATGACTTCAAACTTCCAAGTAAAAGAACTGAACAACCGTCAAAAATTTTGTGACAGAAAGGCTATGCAATCATCTTATGCCATTAAGTTAGAACACTTGTACAAGTCTATCAATACCAATATGTTATATAGTTAAAAGTAATGTTTCATGTTGAGTTGCTAACAACATGTAGTTTGGCTTTGACTAGGGGTAAAAAAAAAAGATTAATCTAAATATTGAGCAGGTTATATAATTCAACAATCTCGCACAAAAATAAAGCTATTCGATAGTAAGTAATAAACATATTACCAAATGCCAGACCATTTCCTTTTTATATGAGTTCTTTTTCAATTAGTTATTTGCTCCTCTAAACATAAATAAAGACTATAAATAAAGACTTCAGTTGTCACACCCAGAAGATCAAGAGAGTGAAGTAGTAAGCTGCCAATTACTTGCCATCCACACTCTCCTTTAGTTTGTTCATGGAATCGATTTGTTTCTACAAAAGGGATTCAACCTCTAAAAAGAAAGATCGGTTCTTATGGATCCAGAAAAGCATATTGTGAAAACATGACCAAAGAAATGAGACTAACTAAATATGAAGATCATCAGTGAACCAATCTATTAAATGCACATAAACATACCAGAATAGTCCATGTACATGGACTAAAAGTCTTGCATTTGCCAACTTCCTGCAGAAGAAGGCGAATGCTATGATACTGTTTCGGCTTACACCTGAATCCGCAATAAAAGATGGAAGCATCAAGTAGTGATGAAGTATACCATAAGATTGCACGTTGTAGCCGCCCATATATTTCTAACGATAATACATAAGGACATGCTATAAGTAAAAAGTAGCGTTCCCTATCGGTCAGGGTAAGTAAAACTTTCTTCAAGTTTGGGTTTTTGCAAGCCAACACTTTCAAGCCATAACAGTCAATAAGGGACAGATCTTCAAGCAAAGGGCAACCAACTAAGACTCTTTCCATTATCTCAGAATTTAATGAAACCTCATCTAGAGATAGGACTTTCAGCAACTTCAAATCTATTGTCTTGCAGAACATAATGCTAATAGCAGTCAGCTTCAGATGTGTTAAATAATTACTGCTCAAAACATCAGGCAGATCATAGCATTCTTCAGGTTCCACATACGCAATATACCTGAAGTTGAGATCCAAAACCTTAATTTTTCGACCTATGGCATACCGAATCAATTTCTCGAGTAGATCTGATGTACCTTTCTCCCATTCCAATTCATCCTCATTACCATCATGAAGCCTAATGTCCTTCAAATGAGGGGTAGTAAAGTCAAATTTGAGACATAGTTTATCTAGCACACTGCTGTCATGAAAATTCAGAACATGATGAATAAAATTGACAAAACTCTCATTATGATAAGGGCGACAGTCAGGATCCTCGATATAATTATACAACATATCATCGAAATCAAGAACATGGACACTACGCCACAGGTTACCAAATCTACGAAGAAGGACGGTGTCGACAGCATCCTTTATCGGCAGAAAGGATAGAATGTGCACAAGGATCTCGTCTGGTAAGTCACTAACAAAGTCCTTGCTCTCATCACAAGTCCTTGACCTCTTCAAACTAGAGTCAATCACTTTGCAATCATTATTGCTCATGTCCATGATAACAAGATATAGAGCCCCAAATATCAGCAGTTACTGCCCTCCCTGATTCCTGAAATGTAACAAGCATTAATAAAGAAATCTGTATTAATGCATCCCCCATCAGTTAAACACCAAGGTATAGATATTTAATTCTTGATACGTGGGAGTAGAAATAAAAGAAAAATCAGCCTAATGTAAAGTGTAACAGGAACAAAACAGGATTAAAATAGGTTTTTATGCAGGCCCGGAATGTATCAATAATTTAGATTCAAACTGCAAGTGTGGTTATTAGATTAATAAGTTTGGATTTCTGTAGCAAGATATACAACTATTTCAAACGAAATGGGGTTTGCAGAGCAAAATCTATATAGCCAATAAAAAAGGATAAAATGAAAATTAAAGTAATGGAAAGAGTAGTTTACACAGAAAACATGGGTGGTTCAGTTGGAGAAATTAGGCATCTTCATCGGCGTAGTAGTATTTCTTCTTCTTCGAAACGACGTAGTAGCAAGTGAGAATGGATTGTGGTTGTCGCACAAATCCCCATTAGGATTCACAAATCTTGCTGCAACCTCCCATTAATTCTGTCACCTCACGACGTAATTCAAGCATCAAGTTTTGTGAATACAACTTCCAAAAAGCAATGACATTCAAAAAGTGTAATAACCATACCATGATTACTTGCTTGCACTTTTTAATATAGAAATACCCCACAAAATTAATACTTTCCCAACATAATTTTATTTTCAAAATTGCCACCATCTTTTTACATATATTTTACTTTACACCTCACCATATTACCTAAAATACCCCTCATTTATCTTACATCACCAACCATTAAATTCACTTTTCTTAAACAACGTGCCGGTCAAACCGTTCAAGTAATCTTGGAACGGGGGAGTAAAACTTTAGGTATAAAGTAAAGAGAAATGAGTTGACTTTTAGGTATGTGGAGAGGAAAAGTAATGACATTTGTGTAAATTTGAGGGTGAAGTTTATAAAATGATTTTCATTTTAAGAATGTGGTAGTTACGAAAAGGAAAGTGTGAAAGTAATTAAGACGATGTTTGTTTTGGGATTGGTCAATCCGGATTTGGATTGACCCAATTCCAATCCAATCTCTCTCAATCAATCTCAATCCGAATACAAATCCAAATATCAATTCACCCCTATAATACAACTATACACCTATTTTTATACAATTAAATCACTGATTCTCTTTCCTACTTTCTTCTCTCTCTTACTTTTCTTTCACTATTAATAATAATAAAATATTATAACATCACTTTTGATGTGACATAAGGTTAAATCTACCCCTACTTCTCAATCCTTAATAAACACAACTTACACACAATTATTATTCATGGATTACCCAAATTCCAATCAAATCCACCACAGTCCAAATCCAATCCAAATCAATCCCAAACCACCACCTAAGGGACCTAGGAGAGAGTACTATTTAAATAAACAAACACTACACCCTCAACCCTCAATCCTTATACTCCATCCGTCCAATTTTATTATGCCCACTTCTCCGGGCACGGGTTTTAATGAATATTGATTAGTTTATTCATAAAGTAGATAAATTGAGGTTATGATGGGGTATTGTGGGGTCCATTTGTAAATAAATGATTGTTTATGAATAAAGTGAATGGCAAAATGGGTAAATAAGTGATGGTAGGAGGGTGGAGATAAAGTAATATGAATAGTATTGTTTCCAAAAAGAGTATGAACATAATAAAATTGGACAACTAAAAAAGGAAAGTGAGAATAATGAAATTGGACGGAGGGAGTATAATTTTTTTAAAAAAATTGGTACAATAATTAATGCAGTAAAAATAATGTTATTGCGAGAAATAAATTAATATATCAAAAATAATATAGGCAACCAAGAACATGGAAAAAGTGTGAGATAACCTTTCCCTCCTTTTTGGACACTTATCTCATTCTTATTGAATGTACTAATTTTATTTATAAGTGATGCGGCCTAAAATTGTCATAGCTTAGAAAGTCGACACGTGTATATAGAGGATAGGATAAATGAGGAGATACGAGCTTAGAGAAAGCTCCTCCGAATAAAGAATCTCATCCGGATGTCCCTCGGGAGGGAGCTCCACTCAGGGGAAAGGTACCAGGAAGATCTGATCCTGAATATAATTAGTAGGCCGAAGGTTTAGGAAAGGTTTCCTATAAAACGGGATAGGATCGGATAAAGGAAGACCCATTCCTCCTTTTCTCGGCAGTTAAAGTCCACCATAGGAAGTGGTGCGCTTCTTTAGGGATTAAGAGATTGGAGGACCCAGTCAAAAGCAGCTGGACTAATTCAAAGATAAGGGGAAGTGCAGATCCGAAATAAGGGGAAAACCTAACTCCCCCTCAGGTATAATTCCTCTATAAATAGGTAAGCCTAGGTACATTTCGAGGTTACAATCTCTAATATTATTCAACCTATTACGCTTCTTGTGAATATTCTGATATCTTTCGAGAACCTCATTGATAAACAGAGGACTCTTAAGTCCTTGCGATATACTGAATCACCGGTACTGACTTGAGCGTCGGAGTGTCCGCGCCGGATTCCCCTCCGGCGTGTCTTTTGCAGGTTCTTGGAGGATCATCTTAAAGAAGGAAGCGTGCTTGGATTATTTGTACGAGTATGGAAACTTTGATATCTGATTCAACGGATATCTAATCCTTGTGTGCAATTTGTGGCACAACAACTGGCGCCGTCTGTGGGAAATATTTGGGAGATCTTCTCAAGAGATATGAGGAAGCAGATGACTAATCGGGTAATTAGGTCCGCTTATGTTTCCGGTTGTTAGTTTTCTCCTAATATACTACAGGATGAGTTGCCATTCAACTTCAAGCCCCTCAACTTTGAATATGATGGCACCGCGGATCCATACGAGCATCTGGTGAGATTTGAGAATGCAGCATTACTACACCGGTATGGAGAAGGAATCAAGTGTAGAGTGTTCCTGACTACGTTGGCAAAGGCTGCACAGCAGTGGTTCACTCAGCTCGAACCTAACACCATTCGATCCTGGAGGAGTTCAGCGAATTGTTCCTCCATCAGTTTGCAAGTGCCCGGAGGCAGCCCGGCCACATTAACCCTCTTCAATCTGAGACAGGGGGAGAATGAAAGTTTGAGAGCCTTCCTCCGGAGATTCAATCAAGCAGCCCTGGAAGTCCCTACGGCCTCTCCAAAAGGTGAAGATCAATGCCCTTACCAATGGACTACGTGATGGAGATTTCTTTTCCTCCCTGGCCAAGAAACCAGTCCAGAACTTAGACGAGTTATTACACAGAGCAGAGAAATACCTCACCTTGGAGGAGGTTCGTAAAGCCAAAAGATTGGAGGCTAGGCCACAGGATCGAGAGAGAAGAAGAGAGGGCCCCTCGAAACGATCCAGTCCAGAGGTCCCTCAGACCTCCGAGCCACCGGGAAATCCCAACCCATCTGGAGGCTCCCGTTCCGGCCCTCGCGGAAGGTTTGAGAAGTATACGCCCTTGAGAATAGAGCCTGCCGAAGTACTGGAAGTAGCAGGAGATCATCCTGACCTGAAATTTCCTTATTCCATAAATCGGGGCCCTCAGAAGCCTAAGTCAGATCGATTTTGCAGATTCCACAACGTATATGGACACGACACAAATCAATGTTATCACCTGAAAGATGAGATTGAAAGGATGATCCAGGCAGGGCATTTGAAAGAGTTTATATTCAGAGACAGGCAGGGCCCTCGAGGGCAGAAGCGGAAGGAACATGAAAGGAAACCAGAGGAAAAGGAGTCCAAGGAGACGGCCGAAAATATGCCTCCTCCGCCGCAAAAAAGAGGAGTAATACACATAATTGTGGGAGGTCCTGCAGGCGGAGATTCCTTCCGAAAGAGGAAACAAAGTGTTCGAGCTCTGAGAGCTGGACAGGGGAGTCAATTAAAAGAGGTAGGACGTATGACAGAGACACCCAATATTAGATTTGGGCCGGAAGATATAAGGGAAATCAAGGAGGATCACAATGACGCCTTGGTGATCACTACAGACATAGCGGGATTTGATGTCGCCCGAATCTTTGTAGACACTGGGAGCTCGGCCAATATTATGTTTTTCGAGTGTTTCAAGAGGATGGAGCTGAGTGTGAAGCTGCGACCTGTAGACACCTCCCTGTACGGTTTCTCCGGAGGGGCCATCCAACCCCTAGGGTCTGTAGCGCTACAGGTAGGATTGGGAGATGCTCCGGCCCGAAAGGTTCACTTGGTGGAGTTCCTCATCGTGGATATTCCCTCATCGTACAATGTAGTAATGGGAAGACCCAACCTGAATCTCTTCCAAGCGGTCATCTCTACCTTTCATATGAAAATGAAGTTCCCCACGGCTGGAGGAGTGGGGGAGGTGAGGGGAGATCAATATCAAGCGCGAAAGTGCTATGCGTAGTCCGTAATGATGGCAGATAGAGCTTTAACCAGGGGTTTAGAGAGAATGAGGGGAGACGACCCCGAGCTAAAGAAAAAGAAAGTGGAAGGAATGATACCTGAACAAGTGAGTGTTAAGACAGATGAGGAGTTGATGAATGTGGAGCTCTTCCCAGGGAAAGTTGGCTTCGCCACTAAGATAGGCACCCAGCTGGGACCCGAAATGACAGAGAAGGTAATCTCTACATTACGTCAAAATTTTGATATATTTGCATTTTCTCCAGCTGACATGATAGGTGTTTCCCCGGAGATAGCCATGCATTGTCTTAACGTTGACCCAAAGGCAAAGCTGGTGAAACAAAAGTTACGAAACTTTGGGGTTGAGAAGAATAATATTGTGAAAGAAGAAATTGAGAAATTACCGAAGGCAGGACATGTCGTGAAGGTACATGATGCGACCTAAAATTGTCATGGCATAAGAAGTCGACACGTGTATAGAGGATAAGGTAAAGGAGAAGATATGGGATTAAGGAATACTCTCTGAATAAAGAATCTCTTCCGGATGTCCCTCCGAAGGGAGCTCCACCCAAGGAGAGATATCAAGAAGATCTAATCCTGATAAGATTTAGCAGGCCGAAGATTTAGGAGGAGTCCCGTACGAAACGGCCCGAGATTGGGTAAAGGAAGACTCATTCCTCCTTTATCTCAGCGGATGAAGTCCACTAGGGGGAGTGATTCCGGTTCTTCAGGGAGTGAGAGAATGGAGGACTCTGTCAACGCATCAGGGCCGAGTCCAAAGTGCAGCTCCGAAATAGAAGGAAGCCCTAACTTCCTCTTAGGTGAGAACTCTCTATAAATAGGTAAACTCAGGTACATTTTCAGGTTAGAATCTCTAATTTTACTTGATATATTACGCTGCTTACAACAACCTCCTGACCTTCCTTTGAGAACCTCATTGATAATCAAAGGACTCTTTAGTCCTTGCCATACACTGAATTACCGATACTGACTTGAGCGTCGGAGTGTCCGCGCCGGAGTCCCCTCCGGTGTGTCTTTTGCAGGTTCTTGGAGGATCATTCCAGCGGAAGCAGTGTACCCGAATCAATCATAGGCGTTCGGGAATTTGGATATCTAACTCCAAGGATATCTAATCCGTCCGTGCAATTTTTGGCACATCAACTGGCGCAGTCTGTGGGAACGATTTGAGAGATCTTCTCACGAATTTCTATTTGTTCGAGCGATGGGCGGAGGAAATAACACAATCACGCCTACTTTAGGAAAGAAAACTCTTCCAGGGGAAAATCCCCCTTTGCAGACTAATCCCACACCGAAGGGAGGCCGAGGAAAGGATCCAGTTCATGACCCTTCCGGATCGAATCCGCCCCTGACACCAACCCCGGGCTTGGGCGATGAAAACCATCCCCTGCCAGTCGGAGAAGGGGTAACGGCGATCACGGAAGCCCCATTCCTCCTTTTCTCGGCAGTTAAAGTCCACCATAGGAAGTGGTGCGCTTATTCAGGGATTAAGAGATTGGAGGACCCACTCAAAAGCAGCTGGACTAATTCAAAGATAAGGGGAAGTGCAGATCCGAAATAAGGGGAAAACCTAACTTCCCCTCAGGTATAATTCCTCTATAAATAGGTAAGCCTAGGTACATTTCGAGGTTACGATCTCTAATATTATTCAACCTATTACGCTTCTTGTGAATATTCTGATATCTTTCGAGAACCTCATTGATAAACAGAGGACTCTTAAGTCCTTGCGATATACTGAATCACCGGTACTGACTTGAGCATCGGAGTGTCCGCGCCGGATTCCCCTCCGGCGTGTCTTTTGCAGGTTCTTGGAGGATCATCTTAAAGAAGGAAGCGTGCTTGGATTATTTGTACGAGTCTGGAAACTTTGATATCTGATTCAACAGATATCTAATCCTTCTGTGCAATTTGTGACACAACAATAAGTTTTATAATATAAATAAAAAATAATATTACTCCCTATAAACATAATATCAAAATTCTTTTAGAATAAAATCATTTCATCTTACATTGTATTTTAGGTGATTTGGTGCAAAGTGTATTTGATGAGGTGTAAAATAAAATGAGGTAGAGATTGTATTAATTTTGTGGATATTTCAATATTAAGAGAGTAGTATTATTTTAAATATATTTTAGTTAATTAAAAAATGAAAATAATTGCATAAATTAAAGTTTGTAAATTAGAGATATTTCTTCTTTAGTTGGTTTGAAAGAATTTTGTGTAGAACTCCTCAACAGAAACTTAACCATTTCGATAACATAGCCAGGGCTCATTCACATACCCGTTTATCATAAGTAAGGAAAGGTAGCCTCCTGTGAATTCCAGAAATTCTCCATATTTGAATTCCAGAAATTCCCAAAAAAAAAAAAAAAAAATTAAATCAACATTAGCTACTCATCATAATTATAACTTAATTCAGCATATGAATTATATAATTTTCCAACTCTGTATCATCGTAACAAACTTTATCCGGTAGTGAAATAAAATATTTTATATTAATCATCGAGGGAGGAAGAGGTAACATATTTCCTGGGCGCGGTTCAGTTTGGACAATTTTTGGGGAGTGAAAGAATTCCGTCTCATCTAAAAGTCAGAACTTGTAGAGAGGGTGGGAACCCAGGTCGTTTGCCCGGTTTGCTCTGATACCATATAAGAAGGCCTAACTCTACACTTAAAACCAAGGCCTAACTCTACACTTAAAACCAAGGTGTTAAGTGAGAGGATTGTCCAGGCTTATAAGCCCACCCAAGACCATCTCTCTATCCTATGTGGGATACCTTAATACCCTCCCTCACGTGAGACGTCGGACCCAAGACAATCTCTCTATCCGATGTTCCGATGTGGGATACCTTAATACCCTCCCTCACGTGAGACGTCGGTTTGCTCTGATACCATATAAGAAGGCCTAACACTACACTTAAAACCAAGGTGTTAAGTGAGAGGATTGCCCAGGCTTATAAGCCCACCCAAGACCATCTCTCTATCCGATGTGGGATACCTTAATACCCTCCCTCACGTGAGACGGCTCAGACGGGGACCAGGTCGACACGTGGTTCCACAGGTGGATCCACACATCGAAGTAGAGAGTTGGCTCTGATACCATATAAGAAGGCCTAACTCTACACTTAAAACCAAGGTTCAGACTTTTAGATGAGACGAAATTCTTTCATGGTATCAGAGCAAACCAGGCAAACGACCTGGGTTCGATTCCTGCTGAAAGCACTTCACCCATTTAAATTGTCCACTCGATGGGCCTCCTCCCCAAAAAAGGGTAAGAGGTGTTAATCCGGCCAACGAGTGAGGGGGAGTGTTAGGAATTAATATACAAGAATTAATTCCCTACCTCTCTACAAATTCGAACTTTTAGATGAGACAAAATTCTTTCGGGGAGAAATCACAAGTTTCTGTAAACCTGTAGCACTCCTCTGCAGAAAGTGAACCATTTGAATAACATAAGGCTCATTCACATAGCCGTTTATCGTAATGATTTTAAGGCTGGGAAAGGAAGCCTCCTCCTGTGAGATCCAAAAGTTGTCCATATCAAACTCATGTTCCTTAATCCACTCTGCCTCTTCTCGTCTCTACGTACCAAATCACACAAAACAAAATTGATCATTTTATTGGATCATATATATATATATATATATATTGTTTTAAAATGATGCATTTCAATACCTTGAAAAAAAACATTTTAGCCGCAAAACTCCTAGGGAAAATATTCATGGTCAACTTCTCGAGAGATTGAGAATTCCTGAGAAGCAAAGAAAGTCCTGGAAGGTGCCATTTCATCATGTCAAGGTTCAATACTAACTTCTTCCACCCAAATGATGGGCAAGGCATATTCCTCAAGTTTCATATGGTGAACACCTGATTAATTAATTAAAAAGCATAAACATATTACTCAACTACATCCAAGGATGAGGTTGAGCAGCGACGGACCTAGGATTATGAATTTAGGGGTACGATAAATGTGTAAATGAACAAGATATTTACGAATAAGTAAGACATATACAAATAAATATGTATAAATGTTCCAAAATATGTGCAAATAAATAAAATATATACAATACAAATAAGATAGATGTATGAACGTTTTAAGATATATGCAAATAAATGTGTGAACTGTAAGTATCACGACAAAATATGAAAAATAAGGGTTTAGATGATTTTTTTAAAATATAAAAATAAGGGTTTAGATGATTTTTTTTAAATATAAAAATAAGGGTTTAGATGGTTTAATGACAAAATATGAAAAATAAGATATATGTATGAACGTCCATTTTTTTGCAAATAATGAATTTGAAATGAGACGGAAGGAGTATAAAATAAGCTCAAGACACTTAAATGAACCTAAAAGATAAATGTATTGAACTTTTGATCATCTTTCATCCATTTATTATTATAATTTTTTTTATACATAATATTTAAAAAAAAAATACTCCCTCCGTCCCGTGATTTCTTTCACGTGTGAAGAGGCACACAAAATAAGAAAAATGAATTTAGTGGGAGATTTTGAGGGGTAATTTTATAAACTTTTATGTATAAAGTAAAGAAATGAGTTGATTTTTGGGTATGTGTGGAGAAAAAGTAATGGCATTTGTGTAAAATTGAGAATATTGTGAGGGTGGAGTTTATAAAGGGTTTTCCATTTTAAGGGTGTGAAAGTTATTGTGGGACGTCCTGAAAAGGAAAGTGTGAAAGTAATTGCGGGACGGAGGGAGTAGAAATTTTTGGGATTGGGGTTACAGTTGTACCCCATGTACCCCTCTAGGTCCGCCTCTGCAGCGAAGGAACCTTATGCATGATATATTCACGGATTGCAGCACGAGGCAAAGCTTTCTGCGCCAAAAAGCAAAAAATCAATGGATAAAGGAGGGAGACGCAAATACCACATTCTTCCATAAATGCATAAACGCTCGCAGAAAAGTAAATGATCTGTCGAACCTATGCATTGACGGGGAATGGTTCACATCGCCAGCGGATATAAAGAAGGCCATCTCCAATCATTTCAAAGAGCATTTTCGGGCCCCTGCAGTAGCTCGGCCATCCATCCCCCCGGACTTCGCAATGCGTAGGGTGAACGATGCTGATAACTCAATGCTTACAGAACCATTTTCGCTGCTGGAAATTCGGAATGCAGTTTGGAGTTGTGAGTCGTCAAAAAGCCCGGGGCCTGATGGATTTACTTTCGCCTTCGTCAAAGAAAATTGGGATACCCTGAAAGATGATTTCCAGAAATTATTCGACGAGTTCCACTCAAATGGGAAATTCGTCAAAGGCTTCAACCCGTCTTTTATCACATTAATCCCAAAGAAGCAGAATGCAGAAAGCATTGGGGACTTCAGGCCCATTTCCATGATCACCAGCTACTACAAGATAGTCGCAAAAGTATTGGCACAAAGATTATCAAAGGTAATTAGCAGTGTAATCTCAGAATCGCAAATAGCCTTCATCCAAGGACGCCAAATTTTGGACGGGATCTTAGTGCTCAATGAAATAATCGACGAAGCAAAAAAGAAAAAAATTGAAAGAATCCTATTCAAGATTGATTTCGCTAAAGCATTTGACTCAGTTGATTGGAAGTTTCTAGATGACATGATGAGGAGCATGGGCTTTGATCAGACTTGGAGAAAATGGATTCGGGAATGTATCTTTACTACATCAGCATCCGTCTTGGTCAACGGCAGCCCCTTGGCTGAATTTAAGCTCGAGAGGGGCCTTCGGCAGGGAGATCCTCCTCTCTCTCCGTTACTATTCATTATAGCAGCAGAGGGTCTCAACGTGTTGATCAACAGGGCATCGCGTTCAGGCCTCTACGATGCAGCCCTAGTAGGTCGAAAGAACATCTCGGTTTCACATCTTCAATACGCCGATGACACTATTCTGGTGGGACAAGCAACTACTAGAAACATATGGGCATTAAAATGTTTGCTGCTCAATTTCGAGGGTCTTTCGGGACTCAAGATAAATTATTCCAAATACAGCCTATTTGGAATAAATATGGACACAAATGTTCTTAAGGAGGCAACTCTATTCTTAGGCTGTGGGGTTGGCACATTCCCGATGAAGTTCCTTGGCATTAAATTAGGGATAAATCATCACAGTACCATCGCTTGGCGTGAAGTGACCCAGAAAGTTGAAAACAAAATTAAGGCATGGGAGGATCACCAAATTTCGTTCGGGGGCAGGATTATTCTTCTCAACGCAGTACTCAGCTCGTTGCCTATTTACTATCTATCCTTCTACCCGATACCGAAAAAAGTCTTGAGAGAACTCAGAAAGCTACAGAGAAATTTTTTATGGGGATGGGGAGTGAATTCTACAAAAATTCCATGGGTCTCATGGAACAACGTTTGTAGATCAAAATCAGAGGGGGTTTTAGGTGTGAAAAATATTGAACTCTTTAACAAATCTCTTCTTGGTAGGTGGGCGTGGAGGATTCGGGCTGAACCCAATGCATTTTGGGTAAGGATTCTCGACTCCAAGTACGATCTATTCCCGACGAAAGGCTATACACAAACGACGAACATGAGTTACTTATCAAGCTGGTGGAAGGGCATCCTTGACCTCTACTTTAACAGTTCGGCTAACCCCTGGTTTGAGTCTAATCTAATTAAAACACTAGGGGATGGAAGCCTTTCCTCCTTCTAGAAAGACCAATGGTTAAATGGAACAAGTTTAAATGAATGCTATCCTAGATTGTTCTCATTAAGTGTCAATAAAGAGGCTAGAATAAGCGAATTTGGGGAATGGATGAATGGTATTTGGCATTGGCAGATTGAGTGGAGACGGGATTTATATTCATGGGAAGAATTGCTAACTGATCAACTCTATAGCCTGTTAGAAACTGTTAATTTGCAGGAACACAATTCTGATTCGTGGAAGTGGCTGCTATCTAGTGATTGAAGATACACTTCCAAATCGGCGTACGACCGACAACTAATAGCTTCACCAAGACAGGCTCTTCGCGAAGATGTAGAGGCTGCCCTCCGGACCATATGGAATGGGCTAACCCCCACCAAATACTCGGGGCTTGCCTGGAAACTCATCCGGGAGCGATTGGCCACACGGACCGAATTAAAAAAAACGACGCATCCTAGGCGAAACAGACGACTTACTCTGCCCCCTCTGCGGCACCGAAGAAGAATCCGCTCAACACCTCTTCTTCATGTGCAGCTTCTCCGGCAAACTTTGGCGTTTATGCTACTCATGGCTAAATCTCAACACTGCCTCACACTCCCAACCAGCAGCGCGTTTTCATCAGTTTTGTGGGCTGCTCGGAAACAAACAAAAGAAATACATCTTGGAGTGTCTTTGGTGCATGATGGCATGGTACATTTGGAAAGCACGAAACGGGAAAATCTTTGCAGCCGAGGAACCAAAGCCCAAGAAAATCTTTGATGAATTCAGGGCCAGGGCCTGGAGTATTTTCTCACACCATGTCCAAATTTTTTTCTAGAATAAACACACAATGTCCGAAAGTTTCATGAACATAAACACCATGTTCGACACAAAAATCCGGACATCTACTATATGTTCGAAAACTAGACACAACACTAATTTTTCGTCCTAAGCCATGACCATTAGTTTATTTTCATCCTAACACATCAAATATTGACACATTGTACACATAACCATGATTATAGCACAAAAAACCAACCTTCATCAACACACTCATGAATTAACATCAAATTCCAAAAACAAAACTAACAATATAAACCTAAAACAATAAAATATGTTTCAATCAACAAGGAGCAAGTTAATACACAATCACATCACTAATTTTAAAGAATGTACAAGAAAAACTAACCTTTACCCATTTTTGCAAAAACAAATTAAAAAAAGTCGTCGCTCTTTCTTTCTTCACAAAAACGCGTCGCTCCCCTCTTCCTTGTTCTTCTTTGACGATTCGCGTCGCTGCTCTTCCTTCCACAAACGTGCGCGCCCTCCTTTAGGGTTGGAGTGGTGAGTGGTTGGAGTTTGAGTGGAGAGTGAAGAGTGGTGGAGGAGTTGGTGGGTGTACCAAAATTATGAAAGTGGAGGGAGGTTTAAGAGAGGTAAGGGTAATTTAGGGATTTCCACGTGAAGGAGGCGGCGTGGCCGCGTATCGAGTAGGGGAAGCGTCGTGTCGACGTGGTTGGTGAGGGAGACAGCGGGGCGGCGTGGCTGCCTGGTGGTGGATGGACGCAAAAAATGAGAAAAGGAAGGAAGAAGATGAGTAAATTGTGGGTGTGTTAATGAATGAATGAATTAGGGCTTTATTTGTACTTTCTTAGGGTGTGTACTCATCGAACGGGGGGTGTTAAGCGAATGGGAAAATAATTACTGGGACTAATTAATATGGCCAAGTTTGACTAACGATTGACTAACTTTAGGACCAAATGTGTCAAGTTTTTCTCTTTTGGGACCAAAATTCAGAATATTGAGACCAAAATCATGAGTGCCCGTGGATGGTGGGACCAAACGTACTGCATTTTTCTCGAACATAGCCGTTAACACAGGGAAAGGAAGCCTCCTGTGAGTCCCAGAAGTTATCCATATCAAACTCATATTCCTCAATTCACTTTGCCTCTGGTTTCTAACAAATCAAACAAAACAAAATTCATCATTGATTGGATTCACTTGATTCATTTTATTTTATATTTCTAAACTGAAGCATTACAATACTGTGAAATATGTATCTGCCCAGAGCCTGCTAGGATATATATATATATATATATATATATATGTGTGGTGGAGAATTTATGGGGTGCATGAGGCGTTGTCATGCATAAGTAATTTGGATTTTAAACGTGTGGTGATGGAAATGGATTCGAATTCGATACAAGTCATGAGCTCCTCAGATTTGGTAATATATTTATGTTGCCTTATAAACAAACTGTTTTAAAATTCTTCATTCCCTATTTGTTTGATTCGTCGTAATTAATGACAACATATATGTTGACACATTGTCTTGTTAGACCTTCTCCAACTCTCTCCACCCTGATCGATTCTTCGAATTTTGTCGATGATTTTCTTGATAACTATTGTTCTTGTTCATATATTGGTTTCAAAAGAGAGAACATTTTGCATTTTTTTTTGTAAAAGTTGATATTTTTTTATTAATAATGCAAAACACAATTAATATCATATTTAAATGTTCTCTTTTAGAAAATTTTGATCTAAATAGAGGTTTAGATATCGAGCTAGGTTCCAACGTATATCTTATTATAAAAAAATTAACCTTAATTGCAGTATAAAATCACGACTTTTAATTGTATATCAATATATTGCGACACTGAACCTAAAAGATATATACCAAGTAAAATGTTCTCCTAGCATATATATAACTAGAAGCTCAAATTAAGTGACAAAGTGGGATAGCTCAAGTGGTTAGAGCACCACTACCTAGACTTTAGGTCCTGGGTTCGAGTCATGGGGAGGGAAAAAAAGGGATGGGTATTTAACTTGTAATCAAAAAAAAAAAAAAAAAAGAAGCTCAAATTAAGCGTAATTAGCAACAATTTCCAGACATACTATATTAAATAGTTCAAAGAGGAGGATATCGCAAATGGTACTAATATGTGTTTGGCATGAAAGAAATATCCAAATACAACAACAACAACAAAATGGCAATAATCTAAATGACGACAAGGTTTCATGAGAAATAAATCACAACTTCAGGGGAGGCTCTAGGAAGCGACTTAAACCTTTTAAAGAGATTTAGCAGTTGGTTTGATGTGAACTGAAACCGAAGTTTTTTAATGTCTCCGTGCAGCCCCATGTCATTGCTTTCTTCCCTGGTTGGTTTGGCCAAGTTTTGGGTACAAATCACAAGTTCCTCTAAACTTGTAGCACTTCTAAGCAGAAACGCTACCATTTCAATTATATGGGGCTCATTCACATACCCGTTTATCGTAATCCTTTTTAGGCTGGGAAAGGAAGCCTCCTGTGAGTCCCAGAAGTCGTCCATATCAAACTCATATGCCTCAATCCACTCTGCCACTGTTTCCTACCAGATCACACAAATAAAATTTGATCACTTTATTGGATCGTGTGCACATATCGTGTCATGTATATATTAATTGAAACATTATTTCTATACCTTGAAAAGCCATCTAGCCTTGAAACTCCTTGGGAAAATATTCATGGTCAATGTCTCGAGAGATTGACAATTCCTCAAAAGGAAAGAAAGTCCTGGATGGTGCCATTTTACCATGCCGAGTTTCAATACTAAGTTCTTGCACTCAAATGATGGGCAACGCACATTTCTCAAGTTCCATATGGTGAACACCTGATTAATTAAAACATGAAGAAATTAATTATTAATTATGCAAATCTGAATGAAAACCTAATTAACTTACAAGAATGGTCATTAAGCATGGCCTGAAAGTATTGCACTGGCTAACTTTCTTCAGAAGCCGACGAACGCCATGTTGTTTCCGCGTACAGCTAAATTCACTATGAAAAATGGAAACATCAGTCATAGATGAAGTGCGCAGTAAAAACGCGCGTTGTAACCGCCCACTTATACTTAATGATAACACATGAGGACATGATATCTTTACACCCCAGCTTTCGTCATAGGTTAGGGTAAGCATGAGTTTCTTCAAATTTGGATTTTCGCACACCAATTTCTTTAAACCGTAACAGTCGATAAGTGATAAATCCTCAAGCAGAGGACAGCCAATTAAGATCCTTTCCACGACGTCGTCGTTTAATGTAACTTCATCTAGCGACAAGGTTTTCAAGGACTTCAAATTAGTTGTCCTGCAGAGCAAAATCTTAACGGCCGACAACTTTAGATGTACTAAGTAATCACTACTCAGAACATCAGGCAGATCGTAGCATTGGTTGAGATGTATAATTTCGTTGCCATCGCATAAATCGAGTTCCAATATTTTTACTTCTTTGCTTAAGGCATAACGAATCAACTTCTCAAAGTGATCTCGTACACCTTTCTCCCATGCCTCATCATCCTCATTATCATCATAACGCCTCCTGTCTTTCAACAGAGTGAAGAAAAAATCAAATTTGAAAATGAATTTATCGAGAATGGGGCTCTCAAGACGATTGAGGAGGTGGCGAATGAATTTCCTGAAGTTGAGACTATTTTCATCTTGGCCGGGGTCAAGATCCTCAAAATAACGGTACACACTTTTTCCAAAATCAACAACTGGAACCTGACGCCATAGGTTACCAAACCTTCGAAGATGGGCCGTTTTAATGGCTTCTTTGATGGGCAGAAAGGAGAGAATGTGCACAAGAATCTCGTCGGGTAAGCCACTAAAGAAGTCCTTGCAGCTCTCATCACAAGTCTTTGCCTCTTTGGAAACGTTATTGATTACATCCATGATATAGAGTAACCAAAATGGATCAGCTGATATTCCTGAATCTAGTAAAAATATATATTAAACATAAGTACAAGCACTAACAACACATATCCAATGGATGAGCTAGCTAGCTAGAGATCGAAGATTAATTAGGCCTAAAGAATTCTCACCAAATCCCTATTTTAGTGTACACACTTAATTCCACACATATATACACATAGAATAACTAATGATTAAATAAAATATATATTAATATTAAATGGATTAGAGCTAGATATATTTAAATATTGCTACTTAATTAGCTAGATTGGATAGGGTTTCCAGATCCAGGAATTGGATCCCCTTCTTCTTCCGTACATGACCGTCATGACAGTTAGATCTCACACACTGATATTGTGTAAGATCCAACGGTTCCCTCCTAATGTAGCAAGAGGGGATCCAACCTATTTCCTTAAATAATTAGACAGGAATAATGTAGCAAAATTAAAGCACATACCGGCGGTAATTAAGATCACAGATCGATCAGTTGGAGAATTGGGTCAATTCTTCTTCTCTGAATTAAAACGGCGGAGTAAATAAAACTTTTTTAGGGTTTTCACTGAAATTCTCACAAATCCCGATTTTTGCGCTCTCAAGTCTACGCACTCCCAAATGAAGTTACGACCCTTTCGATATATATACGCATTAAAGTTTTTAAATGATTATATTAATTATATATTAATATTAAATGGAATTAATTTGGAGATTGAATATATATGTTTAATTGCTACTTAGGCTACATTTTTAAACTCTATTAATAATTTTTTTAATTCTCCTTTTTAAAAATCAAAATCTGTGTGAGTAATTGTTTTCGTAAAAGTGTTTTTCTCCTCGTATAAAGATTGCAAACACTATTTTTAGTAGATTCAACTCACTAAAAATATTGTTGAACTAGGTTCAAAGCCGCGTCATTGCGGACTAGCAAATCGGGGGCGGCCTATATTATTTAAGGCATTGGCCTTTGTGAATAAATGCCCAGCCAAATTTGCGAATAAATGCCCAGCCGAAAATCCTAGATTTATATATATAAAAAAAAATGTTGAACTAGGTTCAAAGTCATGTCATTGCGGACTATCAAATCAGGGGCGGCCTTATTATTTAAGGCATTGACCTTTGCGAATAAATTCCAAGCCGCCTTCGCGAATAAATTCCCAGCCACCACAAATC
The DNA here is from genome assembly GCA_963675135.1 of Galeopsis tetrahit. Lineage (NCBI taxonomy): Eukaryota > Viridiplantae > Streptophyta > Magnoliopsida > Lamiales > Lamiaceae > Galeopsis > Galeopsis tetrahit. Next base: position 77,911,978 of record OY776123.1, read on the forward strand.
CTAAATTTATAAAAAAATATGTTGAGCTAGATTCAAACTCACACCAACAGACCGTCAAGTGAACATGGGACCTTGGGTCACTAAGTGGGGGCACTCGTCACTCTGGAAAATTCTTCTTTCGTTTATTACTTCATTATAAATTAGATATGTATGCGCATATTTGACCCATTTAAAAAAAAAAATCATTTAATAAATTTCTTTCATATATGTATATTGATTAACTTAACTTTTAAAAATTGTAAATGTAATACTTTTAAATTTATAAATAATGGATTGTAGTTTCCGTAGTCATCTCATTGATAAGAATGATCCTATATACACATACATCACCGCTAATTATGCACTCTATGCACTAATCATGCTAATCAAATCACTATCTATAAATACAACAATTCTCAAGATATTAACACATGATCTATTACTCCCCCGCAAGCGAAACGGGCGGCGGACGGACTTGAGATTGTTTCGGAATTCGTCAAATAATATTTGGGGAAGTCCTTTCGTGAATATATCTGCAATCTGATTGCAAAATGGAATTCACATGCAAACCCCGAATGAGATAACGTGTTTTGCCTCTTTGAAGACCATGAGAGAAGACTTTCACTCAAGAACACACTATATCCAGGTGTGGAGCGGTGTGTGTCAGGACAGCCAGCCCAGTCCGCATCCGTATAGGAAACCATAGATGAAATAGATGATGGAGATAAATGAAGGCCATAATCGAGAGTGCCTTCAATGTAGCGTAGTACACGTTTGACAGCTTCTATATGAGCCTCGCGAGGATCATGTATAAACAAGTAAATTTGTTGTATTGTATATACAATATCTTGCAAGTAAATCTCAGATATTGGAGTGCCCGGGCTAAGCTACGATATAGAGCAGGGTCGGCGACCAGCGGACTAGATGTGAGGTCAAGCTTTGGCTTCGTGTCCATCGGTGTATGCGCAGGTTTGCAAGAAAGAAGACCTGCGCGATTCAGAATGTCAATAGTATATTTTCGCTGTGAAAGAAATAGACAATTGTTAGGAGACGAAATTTCCACCCCCAAGAAGTAATGAACAGGTCCCAAATCTTTCATTGCGAACTCAGCATTAAGTTGAGAAATAAACTGCCGACGAAGAGTATCAGAGGAAGTCATGAGCAGTATATCATCAACATAAAGAAGCAAGTATGCCATTTGATCACCCTGACAGAAGACAAATAAGGAGTGATCACACCTGCTGCGTATAAAACCAAGAGAAGTGACAAAATCAGAGAATCGCTTGTTCCATGCTCGCGGTGCCTGTTTCAAACCATACAAAGATTTTTTCAACAAACAAACATGATCAGGATGAGTGGAACTGCGAAATCCAACTGGCTGGTGCATGTAAGTAGTGTCAGTCAACGTGCCATGGAGAAAGGTGTTCTTCACGTCAAGTTGATGAATTGACCATGTCTTCGAGAGAGCCAGTAATAATACTGTGTGAATCGTAGCGGGCTTTACCACCGGGCTAAACATCTCACCACAGTCAATCCCAACTCTCTGAGTCTGTCCATCACCTACAAGTCGGGCTTTATGACTCTCAAAAGAACCGTTAGAACGTTCCTTGTGGGTAAGAATCCACATTTAACTGATCACATTAGCATCATTAGGACGAGGAACCAACTCCCACGTCTTATTATTAATAAGAGCATTAAATTCATCCTCTAAAGATAACTTCCAATTTGGATCTTTCAAGGCTACAATAGGATTTTTGGGAATGGGTGACTTGGCAACAGTAGTGAGTAAATTAAATAGGCGCTTTGTTCGAAAGATGTCATGTTGGCTTCGAGTAATAGGCCTATCGGGAGGAGGAGGCTCGGCCAGTATATGAGGAGGATCGAGGATTGAATTTAGTGGGGATACGACACCCGGTGTCCGAGGACCAGCTGACATTGAAGGAGATGTAGGCAGGTGTGTTTGAGTTGAGAGATGGTGCATAATATATGGAGATGGTGTATCCTCCAAATATTCATAAGAAGAAGAAGTTGGGGAGCTAACGTCAAAGAACGGAAATTGGGACTCATCGAATAGAACATGGCGACAAACTATGATTTTTCTATTCACCATATCAAAACATTTGTACCCCCAGTGGTTCGAAGGATACCCAAGAAACACGTATGGCGTAGAACGGGGCTGAAGTTTATGAATAGTAGAGGACGGATATAAGGGATAACACAAACAACCTAATATACGAAGATGAGAATACGACGGTTGCTTGAGATACAATCGAAGAATAGGAATTTGATAGGACATATGTTAGCGTGGTAAGATGTTCAGGAGGTACGTGGCCATATGGCAGGCGTGATGCCCGAAATAAGATGGAATAGCCGCATGAAACAAAAGTGTACGAAATAGGATGGAATACCCATGTGGCCATATGTAGGGCGTTATTTATCGCAGTGTTTTTAAAACCGGACCGGACCGGCCGGTTCGACCGGTTCAACCGTGAACCGGGCCTAAGTCCGGTCCGAAATTGATTACAAAACCGTTTTGGTGGTTCGATCGGATCAAACCGGCTGAGAACCGGAAAACCGGCTTATAACCGGGAAAACCGGAAAATTCCGATCCGACCGTTTTTTATTTATTTTAATATTTAATCATGTTAATCAAATATTTCGTCTGTGTAAACGTCTCATTTCTCCCCAATCCCCAATTCTAAGTCGTGTGAACCTACCTTATACCTTTAGTTGCTCAGAGATAATGACGCAACCACGACCAAGGCGGCGGCGTGAACACAGCACGACGACACACTAGCAATCACGAATAACCGCAACTTATCAATTTGATTTTCGAGTTCTTACTTCTTCTCTGATGTTCTCGACGCCGCTTCCATTACTCCATCAAAAGAGTGTGAAGTTAGAAGTGTTTAATGGGGCTGTTACTAAACAAAAAATGCGGCTAGGGTGAGAAGTGAGAATCTGCAACATTGGAAAAACCCTAAAAAAAAGATTATATATTACAAGTCCGGCCCAATTTTATATTAATGGGCCCAGTTTTATATTAATAAAATGATTAATCAATGGCCCAACTATTATATTAACAAAACAAATGTGCCCAACCAAAAAAAACTAGAATAACATAAATAAATAATAAAAAATTATTTTAACGGTTGAACCGCCGGTTGAACCGGTCCAACCGGTTGGACCGTGAACCGGTGGTCAATCCGGTTTGGTCACCGGTTCGATTATGAAAACACTGATTTATCGCACGAAATTGACGCTCGATCTTCTCATTATCATACCATTCTTTGAACAAAACTCAGAAAACATATGATTATCAAATTCACCACCATTATCACATTGACATGACTTAATATCACTCTCAAATTGAGTCCAGACAAATGCACGGAAAGAGAGAAACGTCGCAAAAACTTGAGCTTTTATAGCAAGAGGAAATGTCCATAAGAAATTATAGTAATTATCCAAAAAAATAACATAATGTCGATGGCCTATGGAACTCAAAACTGGTGATGTCCATAAATCACAGTGCACAATATCAAATGGATAATATAAAGTAGACAACGACTTAGCAAAAGGAAGTTTTGTATGTTTGCCAAGACAACAAGAATTGCAAAGAGAGTGATTGTGTAAGTTATTACAAGAAATAAAAGTGTTTCTGCGTAAAGCATCAAAATCAGGTTTGCCTGGATGCCCTAACCTATCATGCCACACCCCTAGAGACAACGCATCAAGAGATGTTGAAGTGCTAGAAGTGATAGGATAAAGCTCCCCCGTACTTTCACACCTCATTAGAAGGCTCCCGTTCGAAAATCCTTACAGAAAAACCAAACAGATCAACTTCTATACACACAAAATTATCTCGGGTGAATTGAAGCACATAACGTAGGGATAAAGAAGGCGAGGGGAAGATAAATTAGCATGTCCAGTACCCAAAATTGGATGTTGACAACCATTACCAACAAGAATTGAATTAGGAATGCTCAAATTAACATAAGAGTTAAGAGTACATGCCCCCGATGCCATATGAGAAGTGGCACTAGTGTCCATATACCAACTGTTTTCTGGAAGTGTCAAGCCAAGGGTGGCCATTACAACTTCAATATCAGTGGGAGAAGGACCACTTTGCATTGAATAAGCTTGAGGCCGAGGACCCAGAAGACCCAGTTGTGTTAAGGGCTGCTGCTGGCGGTAGCTTGGCGTGGTAGGCCGAGATTGAGGAGCCCAAGGTAGAGTTGGGTACGGACAAGGAGACAAGGGCCAAGGATCATGCCACTACCACTGCCACGTCGGCTAGGCAGACCAAGGAGTTGGGCTTGACTCAAATGTTGGGCTGGTCCAGAATATTGATGTTGGGCCTTGTTGCCCTTCTTCTTCTTTTTACCAGGCCCAATAGAGGTCAAATGAGAACCGTTTCCAGTTGGCGGCGCACCCGTGGTCAACAACGCCGTTGCCGATGAAGCTTTGCGGGCCAAGACGGCCTCCTCAAGAACAAGCATTGATTAGTCTTGGTAGAATTTAGGTAGCGGATCACGTTGACGGATTAACGTCCCGATACTGCCATATGCATCAGTCAGCCCCGACACCAGTTGAAGGACGAGACGATCATTCGATACTGGTGTGCCAATGTTCTTAAGCTGATCAGACAGAACCTTAAGCTTTTGACAATACGATGACGCAAGTGAAACGACTTCAGAACTATATGGGAGAACTCCTGTTCCAGTGAAACAACACGGGAGTTCTTATTATCTTCAAAAATATCCTTCAACCTGTCCCACGCCGTTACAACCTTCATCTCTGGTTCGATAATCGTTTGCAGCAAATCTGTCACGCCCCAATTTTTATAAAAGCCGCTTTTACGGAAATTCTTAAAAATTTCAAAATAAAGGGCATGAACTAAAATTTAATGCTAGAAAGTGGACTCACAAATTTATTTGGCAATACATTTTAAATAAAAATTTGCGCAAGCTTAGAAAATAAATAATGTCTAAAAATAAATGTTAACTTCAAATATAAATTGTCTCTATATAGTTCATCAAATTCTTAAAATAAAATTTAACAAACTTAAATGACATCCATCGCCTCTTCCCGCCATCAACTCATCAACCTGAAAGTGTTAATTGTATGGTATGAGCAAACCACTAGCTCAGTGAAGTCACATGACAATATCAAACACAAATGTACAAATAAAATGAATAACGACATATAAACATGTACTACATATAATGTCATGTATGCACTTTTCTTTATTATGGTTTCACGGTTTTCCCAAGGATCTCTTTTAATTCCCACTGGGTCCCCCTCAAACACTTCTTTTCAGACCCGTTAGAGAGCGACGTGCACCTAATAGGTATTCACCCTCTAACTACTACTTGCTACTTGTTGGGATATGAATATCCTTAGTTTAGTTTTGATAAACCAAATCAATCATGTAATAGGATAAGTTGTACTGTATAGACAACTTTATTATACATCTTGTAATAGATAGGACTCTGGTTAGAAGAGAAGACATGTCAATGCTCAAGAAGAGAAGAGAAGACCAAGACCAGAAGTCATCTTACATCAGCTGAGTAGAAGTCGTCTTACATCAGCTGAGTAGAAGTCATCTTACAACCAGTTGAGTAAAGACAGCAGAGTAAAGACAGCAGCTGAGAAGAAACAACAGCTGTGTAAAGCCAGCTGAGTAAAGACAGCAGAGTAAAGACAGCAGCTGAGAAGAAACAGCAGCTGTGTAAAGCCAGCTGAGTAAAAACAGCAGAGTAAAGACAGCAGCTGAGAAGAAACAGCAGCTGTGTAAAGTCAGCTGAGTAAAAACAGCAGAGTGAAGTCTTCTTACCAGCAGAGTGAAGTCTTCTTACCAGCAGAGTAGAAGTCTTCTTACCAGCAGAGTGAAGTCTTCTTACCAGCAGAGTAGAAGTCTTCTTACACGATTAAAGGAAGACCAATCACAGCTGAAATCAAGGATTGACAAGATATGTGCACAAGAAAGGAAAGTCAAAGATATGATTGAAATTACATGACAATGGTAATATTCAATCATATCAAATTAAGAGATTGTCAATTCCTCAATTAGTGGAGATTTGAATTGCTATCATCCAACGGTAACATTCAAACATCAACACTATATAAATGAGCTCATACATCATTGGGAGTGTGAGAAGAGGTGTAAGATGCAGAGGTCGAGCAAAGTGCTTAAAGTCCAGAAATAAGAAGAGCTCAAGAAGATCATTCATGAAGATTCAACACGCATCACCTCATCCCCAGTGAGTGAACTCATACCATCTAAGCCAGTGTAACCACTCATATATATCCATAGCTTAGAGAGAATTTCCCAATCCTAGCATGAGGCTAAAACAGATTGTAAGGGAAATTCTCACCTAGTTCATATACACAAAACCCACCTTCTACCATAAAACCTTAGAAGTCAAGTTGAGTGTTTATCACTGTAAAGAGTCCAAGTTCTCTATAATCACTTGTGGAGTGCAAGTGCAAGTGCTTACAATCACTTGTGGGGGAAGTGCAAGTGCTTACAATCACTTGTGGAGACCGTAGCCGTTAGGACCGCTCAGATCTCAAAGTCCTACCCTTGGGACTATAAAGGACAAGGCCCTTGTAATTTTGGGTAAATTAAAGGGATTAAACATCACGTGTGGACGTGAGAGTGGACGTAGGAACGTATATCCGAACCACTATAAATTAATGTGTTATTTACATTTCTGCACTTTATATTTCAAGTCTTTTCATACATATTTGTGCATAAACTGTTTTACACACTGTATTTAAATTAAATAGACGAGTATAATATTTATGGGCACACTACAATTCCGCACTTAACTCCGATAAGCAATTAATCAGTCGACTAACTAGTCCTAGGCCCCTAGTGAAATCAGCGGACTAGTTACTTTGAAGAGTTAGTTTATTTTCCACACAATCAGCAGACATCAAGTCAGCTGATCTTACTCTCGTCTCAGGGACCAACACTACTTACTGATAGTGGTGAACTTGAATGCTATGCAGAGGCAGAGCAGGTTGCAGATAGACAGAAGTGGAGAGTTGCTATGGATGATGAGTTAGCATCTCTTCTGTTGAACGACACTTGGGAACTTGTTGAGATCCCAAAGGGCAAGAAGGTTTTGCACTGCAAGTGGGTCTACCGAATCAAGAATGAAGCTGATGGTAGCAAACGTTACAAAGCCCGGCTGGTTGTCAAAGGGTTTGAGCAGCGACATGGTATTGATTATACTGATATCTTTACTCTTATTGTGAAACTGACCACTATTAGAATGGCGTTGAGTATGGTAGTTGTAGAAAACTTGTTGTAGCATTAGATGGATGTGAAGACAACATTCCTCCACAGTGACTTGGTGGAGGAGTTGTACATGACACAACCTGAGGGGAAAGGAGGAGCGTGCCCAAATGTTGAATGTTTTGTAAGCCTCAATGATTGGTAGCTTCATGTATGCTATGGTGTGTACGAGGCCAGACATTGCTCATGCAGTGGGAGTAGTAAGTTGGTTTATGAGTGATCCAGGCAAACAACATTGGGAAGCAGTCAAGTGGGTCCTGCGATACTTGAGAGGTACCACAGACAAGGCCTAGTGTTTCAAAGGCAAGATTATGGAGCTGGTGGGTTATGTCGATGCAGACTTGGCATCAAACGACCTTGATGGGAGAAGAAGTACAACCGGGTATGTCTTTACTTATGGTGGTACTGCTATATCTTGGATTTCTAAGTTGCAGAAGGTTGTTGCATTGTCCACTACTGAAGCAGAATATGTTGCTGTGATAGAGGCAAGTAAGGAGATGCATATACAATTTATATTGAAGTAATAAACGAAAGAAGAATTTGCCAGAGTGACGAGTGCCCCCACTTAGTGCCCCAAGGTCCCATGTTCACTTGACAGTCTGTCGGTGTGAGTTTTAATCTAGCTCAACATATTTTTTATAAATTTAGGATTTGCGACAGTTGGGAATGTATTCGCAAATGCGGCTTGGCATTTATTCGCGAAGGCGGCTTGGAATTTATTCGCAAAGGTCAATGCCTTAAATAATAAGGCCGCCCCTGATTTGATAGTCCGCAATGACGTGACTTTGAACCTAGTTCAACATTTTTTATAAATCTAGGATTTGCGGCTGGGCATTTATTCGCAAATGTGGCTGGGAATTTATTCATAAATGTGGCTGGGCATTTATTCGTAAATGAGTGCAAGAACTTAGTATTGAAACTCGACATGGTAAAATGGCACCATCCAGGACTTTCTTTGCTTTTGAGGAATTGTCAATCTCTCGAGACGTTGACCATGAATATTTTCCCAAGGAGTTTCAAGGCTGGATGGCTTTTCAAGGTATAGAAATAATGCTTCAGTTCAAAACAATATATACATGACACGATACGACACGATCCAATAAAGTGATCAAATTTTATTTGTGTGATCTGGTAGGAACCAGAGGCAGAGTGGATTGAGGCATATGAGTTTGATATGGACAACTTCTGGAACTCACAGGAGGCTTCCTTTCCCAGCCTAAAAACGATTACGATAAACGGGTATGTGGATGAGCCCCATATATTTGAAATGGTAGCGTTTCTGCTTAGAAGTGCTACAAGTTTAGAGGAACTTGTGATTTGTACCCAAAAATTGGCCAAACCAACCAGGGAAGAAAGCAATGACATGGGGCTGCACGGAGACATTAAAAAACTTCGGTTTCAGTTCACATCAAACCAACTGCTAAATCTCTTTAAAAGGTTTAAGTCGCTTCCTAGAGCCTCCCCTGAAGTTGTGATTTATTTCTCATGAAACCTTTTCGTCATTTAGATTATTGCCATTTTGTTGTTGTTGTTGTTGTTGTATTTGGATATTTATTTCATGCCAAACACATATTAGTACCATTTGCTGTTGTTGTACTCGATATCCTCCTCTTTGAACTACTTAATATAGTATGTCTGGAAATTGTTGCTAATTACGCTTAATTTGAGCTTCTAGTTATATATATGCTAGGAGAACATTTTACTTGGTATATATCTTTTAGGTTCAGTGTGGCAATATATTGATATACAATTAAAAGTCGTGATTTTATACTGCAATTAAGGTTAATTTTTTTATAATAAGATATACGTTGGAACCTAGCTCGATATCTAAACCTCTATTTAGATCAAAATTTTCTAAAAGAGAACATTTAAATATGATATTAATTGTGTTTTGCATTATTAATATAAAAATATCAATGTTTTACAAAAAAAAAAAATGCAAAATGTTCTCTCTTTTGAAACCAATATATGAACAGGAACAATAGTTATCAAGAAAATCATCGACAAAATTCGAAAAATCGATCAGGGTGGAGTGATTTTGAGAAGATCTAACAAGACAATGTGTCAACATGTACTTGTCATTACGACGAATCAAACAAACAGGGAAAGAAGGATTTTAAAACAGTTTGTTTATAAGGCACCCATAAATTCTTCACCCTCATCTAGTTGTCCACCCAAAATCTATATATATATATATATATATATATATCCTAGCAAGCTCTGGGCAGATACATATTTCACGGTATTGTAATGCTTTGTGAAGAATAACCACAAATAAAACAAATGATATAGTATTAGTTAGAGTAGGTGTTTTAGTTATAACTTTTATTTTAGTAGTTGTAACTTTTATATTGTAAACTTTCCTCTATATAAGAGGAGGGATGATAATCATTTTGATTATGTAATTCCAATGTAATTATTTTCCAATTCATTCAATATCATTTCTATGATGAAATGGGACTTTTGGTCCCACCAACCACGGACACTCGTTTTTTTGGTCCTATGACTTTCAAATGTAGGATGGAATACCCATGTGGCCATATGTAGGGCGTTATTTATCGCAGTGTTTTTAAAACCGAACCGGACCGGCCGGTTCGACCGGTTCAACCGTGAACCGGGCCTAAGTCCGGTCTGAAATTGATTACAAAACTGTTTTGGTGGTTCGATCGGATCAAACCGGCTGAGAACCGGAAAACCGGCTTATAGCCGGGAAAACCGGAAAATTCCGATCGGACCGTTTTTTATTTATTTTAATATTTAATCATGTTAATCAAATATTTCGTCTGTGTAAACGTCTCATTTCTCCCCAATCCCCAATTCTAAGCCGTGTGAACCTACCTTATACCTTTGGTTGCTCAGAGATAATGACGCAACCACGACCAAGGCGGCGGCGTGAACACAGCACGACGACACACTAGCAATCGCGAATAACCGCAACTTATCAATCTGATGTTCGAGTTCTTACTTCTTCTCTGATGTTCTCGACGCCGCTTCCATTACTCCATCAAAAGAGTGTGAAGTTAGAAGTGTTTAATGGGGCTGTTACTAAACAAAAAATGCGGCTAGGGTGAGAAGTGAGAATCTGCAACATTGGAAAAACCCTAAAAAAAAGATTATATATTACAAGTCCGGCCCAATTTTATATTAATGGGCCCAGTTTTATATTAATAAAATGATTAATCAATGGCCCAACTATTATATTAACAAAACAAATGTGCCCAACCAAAAAAAACTAGAATAACATAAATAAATAATAAAAAATTATTTTAACGGTTGAACCGCCGGTTGAACCGGTCCAACCGGTTGGACCGTGAACCGGTGGTCAATCCGGTTTGGTCACCGGTTCGGTTATGAAAACACTGATTTATCGTACGAAATTGACGCTCGATCTTCTCATTATCATACCATTCTTTGAACAAAACTCAGAAAACATATGATTATCAAATTCACCACCATTATCACATTGACATGACTTAATATCACTCTCAAATTGAGTCCAGACAAATGCACGGAAAGAGAGAAACGTCGCAAAAACTTGAGCTTTTATAGCAAGAGGAAATGTCCATAAGAAATTAGAGTAATTATCCAAAAAAATAACATAATGTCGATGGCCTATGGAACTCAAAACTGGTGATGTCCATAAATCACAGTGCACAATATCAAATGGATAATATAAAGTAGACAACGACTTAGCAAAAGGAAGTTTTGTATGTTTGCCAAGACAACAAGAATTACAAAGAGAGTGATTGTGTAAGTTATTACAAGAAATAAAAGTGTTTCTGCGTAAAGCATCAAAATCAGGTTTACCTGGATGCCCTAACCTATCATGCCACACCCCTAGAGACAACGCATCAAGAGATGTTGAAGTTCTAGAAGTGATAGGATAAAGCTCCCGTTCGAAAATCCTTTACAGAAAAACCAAACAGATCAACTTCTATACACACAAAATTATCTCGGGTGAATTGAAGCACATAACGTAGGGATAAAGGAGGCGAAGGGAAGATAAATTAGCATGTCCAGTACCCAAAATTGGATGTTGACAACCATTACCAACAAGAATTGAATTAGGAATGCTCAAATTAACATAAGAGTTAAGAGTACATGCCCCCGATGCCATATGAGAAGTGGCACCAGTGTCCATATACCAACTGTTTTCTGGAAGTGTCAAGCCAAGGGTGGCCATTACAACTTCAATATCAGTGGGAGAAGGACCACTTTGCATTGAATAAGCTTGAGGCCGAGGACCCAGAAGACCCGGTTGTGTTAAGAGCTGCTGCTGGCGGTAGCTTGGCGTGGTAGGCCGAGATTGAGGAGCCCAAGGTAGAGTTGGGTACGGACAAGGAAACAAGGGCCAAGGATCATGCCACTGCCACGTCGGCTAGGCAGACCAAGGAGTGGGTCACATGGGTGCATATTGACGCTGGGCTTGACTAAAATGTTGGGCTGGTCCAGAATATTGATGTTGGGCCTTGTTGCCCTTCTTCTTCTTTTTACCAGGCCCAATAGAGGTCAAATGAGAACCGTTTCCAGTTGGCCAGTGCAATACTTTCAGGCCATGCTTATTCACCATTCTCGTAAGTTAATTAATTTGGTTTACATTCAGATTTGCATAATTAATTTCTTCATGTTTTAATTAATCAGGTGTACACCATATGGAACTTGATGAATGTGCGTTGCCCATCATTAGAGTGCAAGAACTTAGTATTGAAACTCGGTATGGTAAAATGGCACCATCCAGGACTTTCTTTGCTTTTGAGGAATTGTCAATCTCTCGAGACGTTGACCATGAATATTTTCCCAAGGAGTTTCAAGGCTGGATGGCTTTTCAAGGTATAGAAATAATGCTTCAGTTCAAAACAATATATACATGACACGATACGACACGATCCAATAAAGTGATCAAATTTTATTTGTGTGATCTGGTACGAACCAGAGGCAGAGTGGATTGAGGCATATGAGTTTGATATGGACAACTTCTGGAACTCACAGGAGGCTTCCTTTCCCAGCCTAAAAACGATTACGATAAACGGGTATGTGGATGAGCCCCATATATTTGAAATGGTAGCGTTTCTGCTTAGAAGTGCTACAAGTTTAGAGGAACTTGTGATTTGTACCCAAAAATTGGCCAAACCAACCAGGGAAGAAAGCAATGACATGGGGCTGCACGGAGACATTAAAAAACTTCGGTTTCAGTTCACATCAAACCAACTGCTAAATCTCTTTAAAAGGTTTAAGTCGCTTCCTAGAGCCTCCCCTGAAGTTGTGATTTATTTCTCATGAAACCTTTTCGTCATTTAGATTATTGCCATTTTGTTGTTGTTGTTGTTGTTGTATTTGGATATTTATTTCATGCCAAACACATATTAGTACCATTTGCTGTTGTTGTACTCGATATCCTCCTCTTTGAACTACTTAATATAGTATGTCTGGAAATTGTTGCTAATTACGCTTAATTTGAGCTTCTAGTTATATATATGCTAGGAGAACATTTTACTTGGTATATATCTTTTAGGTTCAGTGTGGCAATATATTGATATACAATTAAAAGTCGTGATTTTATACTGCAATTAAGGTTAATTTTTTTTGTGACACTGGTTACTCAGTAAAATTCTCTAAAGATGAGTGTCTCATAAGTGATAAAAGAACAAAACAAAACCTTCTAACAGGATCTAGAAAAGGAAGTATGTATCTTGCAAATTGGAACAGCTGTCCTAAGGATACATGTCTGCTTGTGAAGAGCCCTAAAGATGTCAGCTGGCTATGGCACAAACGCCTTAGTCATCTGAACTTTAAGACTATGAACAAGCTAGCAAGGGAATCCTTAGTTGATGGTCTGCCTAATGAACTCTACTGTAAAGATCAGGTATGTGATGCGTGTCAACAAGGAAAGCAAACAAAGGTCTCCTTCAAGACCAAGAAGACAGCATCAACCAGCAGAGTTCTTGAATTGCTTCACATGGATCTCTTTGGACCAATCACTCCAACCACACTAACAGGGAGGAAGTACACTCTTATTGTTGTAGATGACTATTCCAAGTTTACTTGGGTTATCTTCTTATACAAGAAGAGTGAAACACAGCAGAAGCTCCCTGAACTATTGAAGAGAATCCAAGTAGAGAAAGGAGAACCAATTGTGAAAATTAGAAGTGACAAAGACACTGAATTTATCAACTCTTATATTATTGCCTATTGTACTTCTAATGGCATTCAACATGAGACAAGTGCAGCAAGAACACCACAGCAGAATGGTGTAGCTGAAAGAAGGGTCAGAACACTCAAAGAAGCTGCAAGAACTCTCCTTGCTGAATTCTCCACTCCTAAGAAGCTATGGGCAGAAGCCATCAACACAGGTTGTCACACTCAAAATAGGTCAGGTATTCACAAAATTCATGAGAAAACCCCATATGAACTGTGGAAAGGAAGAAAACCTAGAGTATCTTACTTTCATATATTTGGTTGTAAGTGTTTCATTCACAACAATGGGAAGAGTAAGTTGAATGCTTTTGATGCCAAAGCAGATGAGGGGATATTCTTAGGATACTCCTCTACTAGCAAAGCATTTAGAGTACTCAACAAACGAACCCTTCTTGTGGAAGAAACACCTCATGTTGTTTTTGATGAATCTTGTGAAAAGAGTGCAGTAGAAACAAACTCAGCTGCAGATCAGATGAGACATCTAGTGATCAAGTCCAAACCAGATGAGTTCATTGAAGTCAATGAACCTTTCCCTGAAGAACCAGAGGAGGATAAGCCTCATAGACCTGTCACTAGATCTCAAACTCAAGCAGGACAAGCTGACCAGAATCAAGATGCAACAATCCCAAATGCCAGGGGGAATGATCTCTTTGACACACAAGATACAGATGATGATCGACCTAATCAAGTCAACCCTCCTGATGGCACTAGATCAGATGAGAATCCAAGCTCATCCAATGCAGATACTCCTGTGAGGCATACATGGAGAAACAATCATCCATCAAACCTCATCTTAGGAGGAGCAGACTCAGGTGTCAAGACCAGAAGACAACTGAATCAGAACTCACAATCATCTATGTTCTGCTGGTGTGCCTTCCTATCCAACATTGAACCAGCTGACATAGAAGAAGCAATGACAGATAGCAATTGGATCACTGCTATGCAAGAAGAACTAAACCAATTCGAAAGAAATGAAGTCTGGGAATTGGTAGATCGTCCTGAAAACCACAATGTAGTAGGAAAAAAGTGGGTATTCAAGAACAAAAAGAACGAAAATGATGTGATAACTAGAAATAAAGCAAGGCTAGTTGCAAAAGGATATTCACAATCTGAAGGGATTGACTATGATGAAACCTTTGCTCCAGTAGCCAGACTAGAAGCTATTCGACTATTTCTAGCTTATGCATAATATATGGGCTTCAAAGTATACCAAATGGATGTTAAGAGTGCCTTTCTAAATGGTATTCTGGTAGAAGAAGTATATGTAGAGCAGCCTCCAGGATTTGAAAAAGGTGACCAAGTATATCGACTGAAGAAGGCTCTCTATGGTCTAAAACAAGCCCCTAGAGCTTGGTATGACACATTGTCACAATTCCTACTTGACAATGGATATACAAAAGGCAAAGTTGATAGAACTCTTTTCAGAATACAAGAAGGAGAAGACATTCTAATGGTGCAAATATATGTAGATGATATTATATTTGGATCACCCAATCAAGAGATGTGCAAGAAGTTCTCTGAACTTATGCAAGGAAAATTTGAAATGAGCATGATGGGTGAGATGAATTACTTTCTAGGACTTCAAGTCAAGCAGAGTCTAGAAGGGATCTTCATCAACCAGTCCAAGTATACCAAGAGCCTATTAGAAAGATTCAAAAGGATTCCAATGATGACATCTTTCAAAATGGAACCAGATGAGTCTGGAAAGGCAGTTGATCAAGCTGAATATAGAGCACTGATTGGATCTCTACTATACCTTACAGCTAGCAGACCAGACATAACATTTGCTATAGGAGTATGTGCTAGGTTTCAAGCAAACCCAAATCAAAGTCATCTAGAAGCAGCAAGGAAGATTCTCAAGTACCTAAAAGGAACAGTCAACCTAGGACTATGGTACCCTGCTGATGACAATTTAGAATTGAGTGGCTATTCTGACTCAGACTATGGAGGATGTAGAATTGATAGGAAATCCACATCTGGAACCTGTCAATTTCTAGGCAACAAGCTGATATCATGGTTCTCTAAGAAGCAAACCTCAGTTGCAACCTCCACCACTGAAGCAGAATACATGGCAGCTGGTAGTTGTTGTAGTCAGCTGCTCTGGCTAGTTCAACAACTCAAGGATTACAATGTAGAGGCAAGAGAAGTCCCTATCTATTGTGATAGCAGCAGTGCCATTGCCATCACTCAAAATCCAGTCCTCCACACAAGGTGCAAGCATGTCGACATTCGACACCACTTCATAAGAGACCACCTTGAAAAGAAGGACATCAAGATGGAGAAAATTCACACAGATATCCAAAGAGCAGACATCTTGACTAAGCCCCTAGCTGAAGAAAGATTCAAGACCCTATGCTACAGCTTAGGACTCCTGGATCCAAGCACATGAAGAGCAAAGATCAGCTGAAAACCTCAGCTGATACAATTGCAGAAGACTAGGAGGATCAGATGAGGTGAATAGACACCCTCATCTTCAGGTAAGTTCTTTCCCGATGAAGATAAATAAAGCTGAGGGAAAACTTAGAGCCATCTAATCACGGGGGAATCAATGATACCTTAAGAATCCTTGATGAAATACTCTACAATCTGCATTGTATATTCATACATATATATATATCCAGCAGACTTGAACAAAGTTATTTGACATTTTTACTCTAAGCAATGTATAACTATATATATTAATAAACTATTCTTCATAAAATACTTTATTCATATACATATATACAGTATACTATTGAGTTAAACTTGGTTGGATTAATACACCATCCTCACCGACTCAACAGTATGCATGCACTGTACGGATTCCAAATAACTCTTGCTCAAAATTTATAATTTCTGCATTCCATAAGATAAAGTCTGAATATCTTTAAATGTGAACCCTTGGATCAAGAATCTCATTGTTGATCTTATGAAGTAACTTTTCAGAAATTCAGACCTATCAACTCTATGGTTTTGTCATCTTTCACTCCACTACCTCATTTCTACCCCTATAAAAGGAGGAAGTTATGAGAACACCTAAGAACACAAATCACTAACTATTATTTTTGTTTCAGGTATGGAGACAATCGAAAGAAGAGATGGAATGGAGATCATCCTTCAACCAAGGTCATGGGTGAAGGAGATGAAGATTTGTCCAGAAGATGAAGATGATGCAGATCAGCACACTTGGCTTACTCAACATGAGTATGCCTATGAAAACTAGAGGAAGGAGAGAAGTTCTTGTTGAAAACTAGAGGAATGAGAGATGCAGAGGACAAAGTAGCAAGCAAGCAGAGCTTCTTCTCCAGGGGGAAGTTCTACATGGAGAGCTTGTACGTTATCAAAGGCTACTGTGTCTAAACAAAACATGAAGACCAAATCCATGGCTCTCTCTTCACACTCCATTGAAGCCTCTTCCAATCTTTCTTCACTTTCAAGAGAAGCGAAGAGATTCAACAAGAACACTTTAGATGCTACAACCCATCTGATGATGAGGAACATCAGATGGTGAGGGCAATCTGAACCAGTGGGATATCATCCAGGCTGATCATCATATTGATTTGATGGTCCTACATGGTTCAGAGATAGAGCTGGAAGATCCATCAAACCAGGTTGGATCACCACTCACAATAAAGCTGGAAGATCCATCATCCAGGTTGGATCATCACAGCAGCACAGAAGGATCCATCAAACCAGGTTGGACCTTCAAAGCACAAAAGATTTACTCAGCAAATCTCAATCCTCAACTCAGCTGATCAGAAGACCAACTCAGCTGACCAGAAGACTTTCAAGGAATGAAATTCACTTATAGAAAACGGCCTTGATGATCAATTCTTGCCACAAAATTAGTCACAACGGCTATTTTTGGTAATGATGTCATTAATACTCAATTACCATATTGCCAGCAAATCAACAATTGCCACATGGCATATTCAGCCGGCAAATTTAAAGAAAGGCCCGAAATCAAAGAAGGAAAATCTTGGGCTTTACTCCACAATTAAACCCAAATCTGACCGTTAGATCAAGAATTGTTGGAGTATATATACACACCCTTAAACCTCTTCCAAACCCTTTCGCTCACATTACTCAATTGCTCTCAATACTCTCTCGTTCTGCAAATTTCTTTCAAGCTCTCAAAACCTAACACTCAAACTCTACTATGGCAATCATTGAAATTTACGACGAGAAGACCAAGAGCACTGGCACCTTGGATGTTGCAAAGTGGTCCAAGGAAGGGAAGATGTTCACAGAGAATGCTCTGTTTTTCAAGGACAAACACAAAGCAGAAAACAAGGAGATCCTTCTTCGCTGCATCAACCTCAACCTGCGAGACTTTCTGGAAGCAGCACCCACCAATGTTTATGAACAAGATGTGCTGGCTTTCTATGCAAACGATGTGATGAAGGGATCTTATGTCGAAAGTGTCATGGGTGGACACAAGGTCAAGGTAACAAGGGAAATTTTTCAGGAATTGTTTGGCTTGTCAAGGGGGAATGTAAATATCTCTAACTACATCATGGGTAGAGAAAAGGAGTATATGGAGATGTTTACTGATGGAAGAATAAAGGCTATTGATGCCACTGGGCTCAAGAAATCCCAACTTGAACCTAAGTTTCAAACCCTGATGGATATAGCAGGCAAGATGCTGCTAGGTAACACATTCAGTCATGATGCTGTTACTACTCTAAAGGTTAGAGTTATGGCTGCAATCTGGGATCAGATTGATGGAGACTGGCAAGGGTTGTTCTTGGATAGAATCGCCCTTGAAGCCAAGAAGGTAACTTTGGACTTACAATCAAGAGAATGGAAGGTAACAGCTACAGTCAGCTTTGTCAACAAGCTGAGTATCATCCTTCCAGATATTCTCCCAAAGAAGTACAAGATGTGACCTCATAAGACCTTCCACATCTCCAAATATTACTTAAGGAAGGAAGCTCTTGCTGAGGCAGCAAGGTTGAAAGAAGAGAGGAAGAAGCTGTTAGCTGAAGCATCTTCCAAAGATGTTGTTGAAGAGGCAGAAGAGTCTGCTCATGACTCTGCTGCTGAAGAAGAAGAGGAGCCATCCAAAGAAGAGGCTCAAAAAAAGATTGCTGAGGATGATGATGACAATCAGACCCTAGCACAAAGAAGATATCTGATCAGATCAGGGCTCATCTCCCCATCTGATTCAGATGCCACTCCCACTGCCTCTCCTTTGAAAAAGGCAGGTACTTCTAATCCCTCTCTCACTTTCACACCTTCTAAACTATCAAAGGGTCAGAAGAGAAAGAAGAACACTTCTTCTTTCACAAAGAAAGCCAAGAAATCCAAGCTCCCTACTCCAATGAGCATAGCCCCTATTTCATCCTTCAACCCTTCTGATGAGTCCAACCCATCTGAACCTCTAAACACTGATACCCAAATCCCTGCTGATACTCACACAGCAGAGGAACAAACTCAGCCTCAACTAACCCTTGAATCACAATTGCCTACCCCTGCTGATGTTCAAATAGCAGACAACCAAAAACAGACCACCTTTACACCCCCTACTGATGATCAAACTCAGATTACATCCACAACCCATGCTGACATTCAAACAGCAGATGTTCAAGATCATCAAGCTCAACCATCTACTGATCTTCAAGTAGAAACTGACCCAGACCAGCAGACCCAAAACCCTGCTGATGAACAAATCACTGAAGATCAATCCCACCCTCCTACCCAACAAGAGGATATCACTTCCCAAATCCCTGCTGATACTCACACAGCAGAGGAAAATACCCCAGCTACCCAATCCCCTATCCTCTCTGACCCATCTGCTCCAGAAGACATGGCACCAGCAGACCTGGATCAAGCTGGCCCTTCTCAACCTCAGTTCAGAATGGTGCACTACCCTATGTGCACAAAAGAGAAGATAATGAGGATAAAGATAGCCAATCTGCTCAAATCTACTACACCTGGAGTTGATGAGGGTTCAATCCAGTTTGAACAAGTGCTTAGGATATGCACTTGGATTGAGCTCAGAAGAGATGATGTAGATGACCTTCTTGAGGTCATGGAAGGAATGGGAGGAAAGGAAAACTTCCTCGACTGGGAAATGGAGCAAAAGGAAGTTGCTCAAGTTCGATCTTTTGCTCAGCTGCTATCAGATGAGGCACTAACTGCAGTCTGCAACCGGATTCTAGGAATCCCCACTGCTGATATCTCTATCCCAGAAGGCTCATCTGACCAGCAGACAACTGAACAAGCAAAGATGA
The DNA here is from genome assembly GCA_963675135.1 of Galeopsis tetrahit. Lineage (NCBI taxonomy): Eukaryota > Viridiplantae > Streptophyta > Magnoliopsida > Lamiales > Lamiaceae > Galeopsis > Galeopsis tetrahit. The sequence goes on from OY776123.1 coordinate 77,931,673, forward strand.
AGGAAATAGCTGCACCAGCCTTGGTGGAAGACTTAGCTGCCCCTGCAGAAGACTCAGCTGCACCTGCAGAAGACTCAGCTACATCAGCTGACAAAGAAGACATTGAAAAAGAAGTGGTCAGAGTACCAGCTCACTTCAAACCTTCAGACAATCTGACTCACTTCATTGACAATCAAGAGGATGCAGGCAGACATATCATGACCCATCTGACTAAGGCCACTACCTGCTACCTCAATGAGGAGTACCTATCAGCTGAAGAGAGAGGCAAAGCAATAATTGTTCATCCAAAGCCTCAAGGTACACCCTCTACTTCTACCCCATCTGTTGACCTTACAGCAGACATCTGCTCCCAGGTCAAAGCTGCAATAGACTTGCACTTTGAGAAAGGTTTAGGCCTGCAGCTAGGAAGATATGTTGAGAAAGCTGCAAGGGAACAGAAGACTCGTCTTCATGACCAGATTCTTGACATTGAAGACAAGTTTGGTGAAGCACTTCATCAGCAGATAGGAGAATACTTGAGTACCTATCGGAAATTGTCAGGTGACACCTCCAAAATGTTTGCTGATCTTTACACTGATGAGATGCACCGCATGGAGACCACCTACAAGACAAGAATTGAAGAAGCTGAAGCAAGAGCCTCTGAAGGTCAAGCCCTTCTTAAGGCAGCTGCAGAGGAGAATGAGAAACTGCAGACTCAGCTGAAGGAGACAGCAGCCAAGTTGGAAGCACTTACAGAAAAGCTCGAAGCTGCCTCCTCCACCAATTCTCTTGCTCATGTCATGGAACACAGTATATCCCACATTACTGCTGTCAACAAGGTCAATGCCATGGCACTGAAACAAACTCTGAAAGTGGAAATCATGAATGCCATGAAGCCTTTTGCGGCTGCACTTGCTGAAGCCAAAAAGGGGGAAGATATGTTGATAAGAGCTCTTGAGAAATCAGCTGCACAACAAGCTGTAATGGTAGTATCTCAAGATGAGCTGAATAAAACCTTGGGTGGTTTAAAGAGCAAAATCAAGAACAGGCAAGAAAAAGGCAAAGGCAAAGAAATTGCTCAAGAAGATACCCAAGCACCCACTCAAGCTCCTACCAAGACCCTTCAGATCACTGCCCCTGAAGAACAAGTTCCTGAAAAGAGAATGACAAGGAAAAGGAAGGCAGATGAGCAAGCCCAGTCAGCTCAGACCAGCAAGAAATCAGATCCAGCAGAGCCTACTGCAGAAGAGAAAGAGGCTCTAGAGTTGAAGAAAAAGAATTTGCTTGAAGCTCAAGAGCTTAAGCAAAAGAAGCTGAATGATGCGAAGGCAGTCAAAGCCAAATTTGAAAGGAGAATTGCCAAACTCAGGAAAGCAATCAAGGACAAAGCAAAAGAAGACAGTGTCCTGGTGTTTGATAGCAATTATGTGGATTATTTAGCCCTTCAAAACGAGCTACCAAGATGGTATCCCCTGAAGAAGAAGTGGAAAATTCAACACCACATAGTAAGGAAATTTGGCCCTCTCCCAACTTATGAAGATGAATTCTTCCAGTTCAATCAGTTCATGAACATTGAAGATCCAGTGTTCTGGGAAGAAATTGTCAAGACAGCCAAAGGACTTGACAACTGCAGAATTCTAACTCCTGAAGAACCCAAATGGGATGCACCCCTTCTGGATTCAGGAAGAGCCAACATGATTGAAATCAAAAAGATTCTGTACAAGATCTATGAAGAGGAGAATGTTACAGATGTGCAGCACATGGAAGAAGTTCGAGCTCGTCTGTACCTTGCCTACCGCATTTGAAGATCAGAAGACCTGATGAAGACCACTTTAGAAGTACAAAGAAACTATTGCTTGTAATCTGTAAAAGCTTTATATATATTCAAGTTCTAGTTCTTTTTGCTTACAAGACAAATTCTCATTGTCTTCATCAGATACTTCAGTCTTAGCATGTTATAAACTCTTATCTTATTTCATTAAGAGCATTTATCAAATATAGTTTTGGCTTCATCAAAAAGGGGGAAATTGTTGGGATATAAATTCACCCTAAGCCCCACTTGATGTTAGAATAGTTTTGATGGCCAAAACACTTAGAGTTTATAAATGTAATAGGATCAGCTGACTTGTATAGAACAGCTTAGACTAGTCTTGTGTGATCAACTGTATTGATATCAGCTGATCAGCACAGTCCTGGCTTACATGCCTATCCTCAAGATGAGAAGAGTAGAAGACATGAAGACTAGAAGATCCTTGAAGACCAGACAAGTTAAGGTGCTTGTATACCTACTTATCTGATGGAGTCCAGATTGATGATGGCCTAAAGCAGTACAAAGAATTACCAGATCAGAAGAGTGTTACTCTGCTGATATCAGAAGACAGAAGACCTAAGGCCAGAAGAGTAGTCAGAAGACTAGTAGTACAGATCAGAAGACTATGTGATCTTCCAGGACTCGGCTGATTCCAAAGTCATCTTGCAATTCAAACGAAGACCTACCTTATTTAGAAGATTGACATGATCCCAGGATTGAAGCAATCAAGCGGCTGGAATCATGGAATCAAGCCATTATGGAAAGATTGCTCAAACGGCTAGTCAACTCCAACGGCTAGTTGCAACCAATCTCCATTATAAATACAAGAGGATGAGAAATCACGAAGACATAAGTCACAAGAGAGAATTCAACAAGCCAAGCAAGCAATCAAAGCTAAAGCCATACTGTTCTAAGAATTCTCAAAAGAGCCAGAAACCATTAGATTATCTATAGCTCTTAAGTGATTATCTATAGCTGTTATGATATTTCATATGCTTAGCTTCAGTTTAGAAATATAAAATAAGAACACACGAAAAATACTAGGTGATGGCAGCAGCACTCTCCTCTGGCACGAGCGCTGGTCGGACGAACCCACTTTGAAAGAACGTTTCCCCAGGCTCTTCACAGTCTGCTCAAATACCGAAGCAAGGGTCAGTGATTCAGGCGAATGGGTGGACAACACTTGGACCTGGAACGTACCATGGAGAAGGAGCCTCTTCGCACGAGAACAGCCCCTTGCTGTAGATCTCCTTAGCTCGCTCGAAGCCATTCATCTGCAGCCCCTAACCCCTTATATTTGGAGGTGGAAACTCACTGGAGATGGCATATACAGCGTGAAATCAGCTTACAGAGGTCAGGAACTGCCGGCTCGAACCCAACCCTTAGCAGAAGATGCACTATCGGCCTGTAGACTGGTATGGAATAAAGTGACACCCACCAAGTACTCAGGATTGGCTTGGAAGGTGATTAGGGGTCGGATCGCCACTCGACTGGAACTGCAAAAGAGGAGTATTTTAAAAGACGACGATGATTTATCTTGCCCTCTATGCGGCGCAGCAGAGGAATCCCACCACCACTTGTTCTTCGACTGCCCTTTCTCGTACACCATATGGAGGCTGATCAAAAAATGGTTTAACAGTAGTACGCCTCTTCAACCAAGGCCTGCAGCTCATTTCCACCAATTCTGCGGCATCCTTGGAGATAAGCGTAAAAGGTACGTCTTGGAATGCATTTGGAGTATGACTGTGTGGTTCATTTGGGGCGCCCGAAACAGGAAGATATTCGCAAACGAAGATCCAAAATCGGAGAGAATTTTCGATGAAATCAGAGCCAAAGCTTGGAATATTTTCTACCTACAGAAAGGATGCTCGACAACAGCATCTTTTAACGACTGGTGTGCAGCTCCAAGATCCATTTGCACCTAGAAAAAATGCAATGCCTTTTGTTAACTTTGCCAGGTGTTTACTGTTCCTCACTTCTTTGAAGAGATTCTAAGATGTAACTCGACAAACTCCATTTTGAGTACTACTGGTACTCTACTACATCAATAATAATCTTTTCCTTTCAAAAAAACATCATATGAATCAAACGAATCCAATCAATGATGAATTTTGTTTTGTTTGATTTGATAGAAACCAGAGACAAAGTGGATTGAGGCATATGAGTTTGATATGGACTAACTTTTGGGACTCACAGGAAGAGGCTTCCTTTCCCTGTCATAAAAACATTATGATAAACGGCTGTGTTCATTACCTGAATTGTTTGAATTAATTTGTTTAAATTATATAATTAGATTTATTATAATTCGTATTTAAATTACGTCATAGATCTATGACACGTTTTAGGAATTACCCAACAATTTCTACCAAAAATCTTTCAAACCCAACAGAGAAGAAACTCAGTATTTCTGTGGTCCAATTGAAAGACTTGAGTCTCAATTTACATCAGAGCAACTGCAAGAGCCTCCCCTGAAGCTAGGGGGCCGGGTATGTTTCTCATTTGGGTTTCTGTACGTTGCCTGCCTAGTATTGCCATTCTGCTCTTTGAAACTTGTAATTGTAGAAAAATACATCATTAAATGTGTTTTTAGATCTTTCAGCAGCTATTTTCATTGTTAGTTGCTGCTTCTATTTCTGTTTTATTTTGTTTTGTTTTGTTTTGTTTTGTTGGGTTTAGCTATCCCTAAAATTTGGTTTTTTTAAGAAACAGGATCCGCCAATGCTTAATAATCCACTAAATTTGGTTAAGTTTAGATGACATATTCTTACAATTTCGAACGGGCCACGTTTATACACACACACGGACTCATTGAGGACACCTACTGGCTTAGGGCACACATTGTGGGATGAGGACACCCACGCTAAAAACCCCAAAATACCCCTTCTTCAATAAATTGTGAACACCCACCTCATTTTTCAAAACCCTAATTCTTACTCATTCTTTCCTTCCATTCCCTCCCCCAAGCAGCGTCGGCAGCCGGCCTCCCTCCCCAGGTGCAACGGCAGCGTCGCCGACCTCCCCTCTCCCTCCCCACGTCGCCGCTGCTCGACTTTAAAATATAAAATAAAAAATTCAAGCCCCCGTTGCAGCCGCCGCCTCCCCCAAGCCTGAACGCTCACCGCCGCCCCCGTCGCAGCCGCCGCTCACACGAGTCCAAGCCCTCCTCCAAGCGACGAGGCCGCGACTGTCGACGAAGAAGGTCGTTCGTGCCCCCTCCTCCCTAATCCGTTCACGTCGACCGTTCGCACCCCCTCCCTCGTCTCTTGATTTTCAGATATGTTTTTTAAATCTGAAAAAATGAAAAATCAAAGATCTATAGTGTTCGGATTTTTTTTTTCGATTTTCTCTGTATTTATTCTAATTTTTTTAACGAAATTCGGGTATATTTTGACTTTTGTATTGTTTTCGAGATTTATGACATTTTTCAATTTTTTTGGAACGTATTCATTACAATCTACTTGCGATTGGGCCATTTCAATTTTTGTATTGTTTTTTTGGAATGAGACTGTTTGGGTTTTTTTTGCATTTATTCTCATGTCAAAATGGCATGGTGGTGATGGTGGGGACGATTTTGGCACGGTGGTGATGGTGGAGACGATGTTGACATGAAATGGTGAAATGGGGTAGGTGTACTAATCACGAGAAATTTATTTAATTTTAATTGAGGGGTAGAATTGACATTTCACATGTAACTAATTTGCAAAGAAAAAATCTCGGTGAGTGTACTCAATAAGTCTGTGTGTGCATATAACCGTGGCATTTCCAACCTTAATAAATGGCAAACGGTCTAAACTAAATTTTAGAAGTTTCAACTTTCAAGGAACCGAGATTAGGCATGGGTTATTTGCCCCTCCAACTATATTAGATACACTCCCCCCTCCCATTTTACAGTCGTCGCCACCGCCCCTCCGGCAACTAGCCGCCGACATCATCACCTCCGACAGCCACCACCTCTTCCGGCAAATGCCACCGCCGCCACCTCCGGCGCCTCCCATCCAAAAATATATTCAAAAAAAAAAAAAAAAAAACTTAGATTTAATTTTATTGACAAACCAGTGTCGATCGACACTAGTTTGTCGACCATACAGTATATGGTCGACTATAATTTGTCAACGAAAAACACCCTTGTCGACAACATTTTATCGAATTTAAAAAAAAAAAATAGAATTTTCGACAAGAAATTTTCGACAACAACTTGTCGATCATAATGCTTATGGTCGACAATTTCGTGTCGAAAATGATAAAAAAATTAAAATAAAATCGAAAGAAAACCTACCTGGAGAAACGAAAAGGGAGTGAGGCGGCGGCAGCGATGGGTGAGGGAGGAGGGGCGTCGTTATCGCTTGTGTGCAAAAACGAAAAAAAATAAAAGGAAAGAGCGGTCGCGTGGGCGGCGGTCGTGGGGTGGAACGACTGTCAACATACCTCCATGGCCAACGGGATTCATGACATGGGGATGTGAGAAGGAATTAAAAAAAATAAGATGGGGTGCGACGATGAGGTCAGGTGGGTTGCGCCAACGGGGCGGCGTGGGAGAAGATGAAGATGGAGGAAATGAAATTAGTGTTTTATGGGGATGGGTGCATTTATTCAAATGGATATTTGAAGAAAAAAAGGGTAATTTAGATAATTTGGGGGAGTACATCTTCTTTCTATTAGATGATGGGCTTGGGTTATAGATGGCCCAACAAGTACGTACTAAACAAAAAATTTTGAGGTTTTTTTTTTGGGCGCGGTTAAAGACACACACGGACTTATTGAGTACACCCACAGAGAATTTTTTTACAAAATAGTTTCATACAAAATGTCAAGTCTACCCTTCAGTTAAAATTAAATAAATTTCTCTAGATGAGTACACCCACCCCATTTCAGCCGTTAACATCGTCCCCACCAAGCCGCCACCACCACCATCTGTGCCAAAATCAATCCCGCCATCACTATTCACCACCATACCATTTTGACATGAAGAATAAATGAAAAAAAAACTCAAACAACAGTTTGATTAAAAAAAATCTTAAAATGTTCGAAATTTTTATCAAAACAAAGTTAAGATGTTCGAAAAATTTTAATGAACAAACGCAATATGTTCGAAAAAAATTCCTAAACAACTTAAATTGGTCTGAAAAAAAAATCGAACATCTTGTTCGAAATATTTTCCAAAACAAACACAAAATGTTCGAAATTGTTTCCAAAACAAACACAACATGTTCGAAATTTTTTCAAAAAAAAATGGAACATCTTGTTCGAAATAGTTTCCAAAACAAACCTAAAATGTTCGAAATATTTTCCAAAACAAACACTAATTTTACGAATTTTATTCCAAAACAAACACTAATTGTTCGAATTTTTTTCAAAAACAAACTCAATATATTCGAAAAAATTTCCCGAACTTCTAAAAATCCTAATTTTCCTAAATTTTTCAAAAACCCTAATCTTACCTAAAATGAGCGGCGGCGAGGGGAGAAATTGTGTGGCGAACAGCGGCGTTTCTGGAAGGGGCGGCGTCTCTGAGATGAGGGCGAGAGAGGAGGCCGCGGCGGACGAGGTTTGCGAGAGAGGGAGGAGGGATGCGAGCGGTCGCGTCTCTAGGAGGAGGGAGACGGCAGTCGCGTCCTTCTTGCGGCGCGATGGCGAGAGAAGAGGCTACGGCGGACGAGGTTTGCGAGAGAGGGAAGGATGCGAGCGGCCGCGTCCTTCTTACGGCGGCGGCGAGAGAGGAGGCAGCGGTGGATGAGGTTTGCAAGAGATGGAGGAGGGAAGCGAACGACCGCATCCTTCTTGCGGCGGCAAGGGTGGAGGGGCGGAGGTGGTGTTGCGATGTGGTGGATGGGGAAAGAATTGGAGAGGGAGAGGGGCGGAGGAAAAGAGGAGGTGGGTGTACCAATTTTTTTGGAATGAATGTATAGAATTAGGGTTTTATGTAGGTTAAGGGTATTTTTTGGTTTTTCACGTGGGTGTGTCCTCATCTTACAGCGTGTGTACTTATCGAGTGGGTGTCCTCAATAGATTGGTGTGTGTCTTTAACCGCGCCGTTTTTTTTTTCCCCAAAACACTTACCCTAACTTAAAATAGGATTTTGGGGCGTGGCCTTTGGGATTTCATTAGATTGGGTGTCCTCGATATATGATGTTATCCCAGTAATGGACTTTTTCATGGATCAATGTTTCCTACAAGATTAATTTCAAATTGAATAAGAAACATTAACCTAACGTTTAAGTGAAATATTTTTAATTTGTAAAAAAAAAAAAAAATTGAAAATATAGATATGCAATATTAATATCGAAAAAATGTTGTTTGATAAAAATATTTCCCTTGTCCCATTTTAACTTTCCAACTTTTCCTTTTTTATTAAATTATTTTCTCTCCCTCAATCTATTATTTTCTTGTATGAAATATTTCCTTTTATTACAAATATAGTGCTAATATCTTACTCATCAATATGAATATCAAAGACCAGAAATATTAGATGAAAATATGGAAAAAGATATTTTCGAAAATTTTGTTTCCATATATGGTGAAGATGCTTTAGGAAAGTTGATGATTTAGTTTGGATTTCAATAATAATATATTTGGAATTCAATAATAATATATTTCATTTAAATATTTTTCTCTTTTTTCAATCAGAATATATCAGGATAGTTTTCGAAGGATAGAGTGAGTGTATATATATATCCCGAAAGTAGGCAAATTCTGAGACGTAATGGAAAGAATCTTTTAGAAAGTAAGCTTAACCCAATGTGGAAGCAAAGATGATTGACACACTTTTAGAAAGTAAGCTCCAACAACGTGCCCTTATCTATAAAACCCTTATATACACACACACTTTATATATATTCATAAATCGGAAAGAAATGGGACGAAAACATAGTTAAAACGAAAAATAATAGGAGTACTAATTACCAACAAAAAAATGAGTGTCTAAAAAGACACTTGAATATGGAGGTATTGTAACATTTTTATATAAAAAAACACTCTTACTAACAAAACTTAAATTCATCCCTAATTGATTGAGATTTATTACTTCCACTGTTTTAAAAAGTTTATAATTTTAATATTAAATCTTATTTTAAAAAGTTGATCGTTTTATCTATTTTTACTAGAAATCTCTTTAAACTATTTCTTTATAAATATATTAATATATCTCTATTCTCTCTCTCTTTTTTTAAATGTGAATTGACATTTTCTTTCTTTATTAATCTTTTTATACTTGGTTAGTTACTAACTAACCACTAACTATTCAAACTAACTAACAAAGGGAAGTTACAAAAGGAAACAATACATGTTTATTGTGTTTAGTATAAGCACACTACTTTATATTACCCTTTACACCCCCTCAAAATGAGAGTGGATGTCAATCAACCTCATTTTGACAATGTGAGTGATGATCAATCTCCAAATGTCGAGAATCGACCGAAAACAACACAAAAATCCACCAGTTTTTAAAATTCTGTCTCTCTCAACCTCAATCTTTGCAAACTCAGCTTCAATATCACCAGGTTCCTGAAATCTGCAGATATAGACATCATCACCATACTTTTTCCGAGCAATGTGAACTATGGTCAACTTAGGATTTCTGGGCACATAAGCCAAACTCAAAATCACCAAAGCTCTGACTCTAGCCACATATGCTTCATTCTTGAGCACTTGTTGATGAAGGTACTTTGCACAGAATTTGGCAACTACCTTACCTCCACGTCCATCATAGACACCAATAATCGAATTCATCCAATCCGTGGTGAGAATTCAACAAATATTCCAAAAAAAAAAATGGAATCGTGATAAACACGAAAAATCGATTTCGAATCAACATGAAATCAAATATAAAACTCACGAGGATATAACTCGCAAAGAAATGAGTATCAAACTCAAGAAACCCAAAGATTTGGCAGAAGAAATTCGGAAATTCATTCATACCGAATTGCATAAACATATCTAGATCGACAAACTTGTTTAATCGATCATAAATTAATCAATACATAGCTCCGATACCATGTAGAGATGTAAACACACACTCATCTAATAATTGTAAAGAAGGAAATACAAAACAAAAGGTATTTCATATATGGAGTGTTACAATGTTTACAATGCTAAAATGCATAAGGAATACAAAAGAGCCTAATCTATATTTATAGACTAAGTAACAACTAGTAGTTACTAACTAACCACTAACTATTCAAACTAACTAACAAAGGGAAGTTACAAAAGGAAACAATACATGTTTATTGTGTTTAGTATAAGCACACTACTTTATATTACCCTTTACAATATGATCATGTTCAATACAGTGTATATTGCACACAAAAACAAAATTGCTATGTAAAATTCTATACCTTTATCGCACAATATCTTTCAGTATATATACCAAATTTTGGTATATAAAAAAAATACCGTACAAAAATTTTGCATGGACATGAGTAAAGCCTACGATTGGGTTGAGTGGAGTTTCTTGCGCAACATGTGTGCACGACTTGGTTTTGATGCTAATTTGATTAACCTTGTTATGAAATGTGTGTCTACAGTTTCTTACTTGATCCTTGTTAATGGCTTCCCCTCTGAGAAGTTTACCCCCGATAAAGCCCTCTGTCCCCTTATCTATTTCTCATTTGTGTAGAAAGTTTCTCGGCCCTTATCCGTCAGGCTGAACGGAGAGGCAAAATTTCAGGGATTAAAGTAGTCTGCCATGCCCCCTCGAGTAGGAATGACTATATTCATCCTTTCAATCTTAGGTGTTTTATTAGATGCGTTTTTAGCTATTGCTCTTATCTTACACCAACAAATGAATTAAACGTCCAAGTTAAGTTGTAATTTAATTTCCGCACAATGACGAACACCCGAACACACAGAATTCCTTAGGCCTAATTAATCTTCGATCTCTAGCTAGCTAGCTCATCCATTGGATCCCCTCCTGTATATGTGTTGGATCTCACACATACCCGTCCGTGCGAGTGTTGTGTGAGATCTATCGATCCTCCTCCTGCCCTGACGGTCAGGTCATGTACAGAAGGGGGTCCAACCTATTTCCTTAAATAATTTCCAGGGCTAGCTTCTCTCCCTTTCCTCCCTAGCTAATTAATCTAATAAGTAGTAATTCATATAATTGTACTAATGATAGCTTGTACTTATGTTTAATATATATTTTTACTAGATTCAGGAATATCAGCTGATCCATTTTGGTTACTCTATATCATGGATGTAATCAATAACGTTTCCAAAGAGGCAAAGACTTGTGATGAGAGCTGCAAGGACTTCTTTAGTGGCTTACCCGACGAGATTCTTGTGCACATTCTCTCCTTTCTGCCCATCAAGGAAGCCATTAAAACGGCCCATCTTCGAAGGTTTGGTAACCTATGGCGTCAGGTTCGAGTTCTTGATTTTGCCAAAAGTGTGTACCGTTATTTTGAGGATCTTGACCCCGGCCAAGATGAAAATAGTCTCAACTTCAGGAAATTCATTCGCCACCTCCTCAATCGTCTTGAGAGCCCCATTCTCGATAAATTCATTTTCAAATTTGATTTTTTCTTCACTCAGTTGGACGACAGGAGGCGTTATGATGATAATGAGGATGACGCGGCATGGGAGAAAGGTGTACGAGATCATTTTGAGAAGTTGATTTGTTATGCCTTAAGCAAACATGTAAATTTTTTGGAACTCGATTTATGTGATGGCAACGAAATTATGCATATCGACGAATGCTATGATCTGCCTGATGTTCTGAGTAGTGACTACTTGGTATATCTCAAGTTGTCGGCCGTTAAGATTTTGCTCTGCAGGACAACTAATTTGAGGTCCTTGAAAACCTTGTCACTAGATGAAGTGACTTTAAACGACGACGTCTTGGAAAGGATCTTAATTGGCTGTCCTTTGCTTGAGGATTTGTCCCTTATCCACGGTTATGGTTTAAAGAATTTGGTCTTCGAAAATCCAAATTTGAAGAAACTCATGCTTACCCTAACCAATAACGAAAACTGGGCTGTAAAGATATCATGTCGACATGCGTTATCATTAAGTATAAGTGGGCAGTTACACCGCGCATATTTACTGCGCATTTCATCTATGACTGATGTTGTACGCAGAAACAACATGGCGTTTGTGAGCTTCTGAAGAAAGTTAGCCAGTGCAATACTTTCAGGCCATGCTTATTCACCATTCTTGTAAGTTAATTTGGTTTACATTCAGATTTGCATAATTAATCATTAATTTCTTCATGTTTTAATATTTAATCAGGTGTTCACCATATGGAACTTGAGGAATGTGCGTTGCCCATCGTTTGAGTGCAAGAACTTAGTATTGAAACTCGGCATGGTAAAATGGCACCATCCAGGACTTTCTTTGCTTTTGAGGAATTGTCAATCTCTCGAGACGTTGACCATGAATATTTTCCCAAGGAGTTTCAAGGCTAGATGGCTTTTCAAGGTATAGAAATAATGCTTCAGTTAAAAACAATATATATATACATGACACGATACGACACGATCCAATAAAGTGATCAAATTTTATTTGTGTGATCTGGTAGGAACCAGAGGCAGAGTGGATTGAGGCATATGAGATTGATATGGACGACTTCTGGGAGTCACAGGAGGCTTCCTTTCCCAGCCTAATAACAATTACGATAAACGGGTATGTGGATGAGCCCCATATATTTGAAATGGTAGCGTTTCTGCTTAGAAGTGCTACAAGTTTAGAGGAACTTGTGATTTGTACCCAAAAATTGGCCAAACCAACCAGGGAAGAAAGCAATGACATGGGGCTGCACGGAGACATTAAAAAACTTCGGTTTCAGTTCACATCAAACCAACTGCTAAATCTCTTTAAAAGGTTTAAGTCGCTTCCTAGAGCCTCCCCTGAAGTTATGATTTATTTCTCATGAAACCTTTTCGTCATTTAGATTATTGCCATTTTGTTGTTGTTGTATTTGGATATTTATTTCATGCCAAACACATATTAGTACCATTTGCTGTTGTTGTACTCGATATCCTCCTCTTTGAACTACTTAATATAGTATGTCTGGAAATTGTTGCTAATTACGCTTAATTTGAGCTTCTAGTTATATATATGCTAGGAGAACATTTTACTTGGTATATATCTTTTAGGTTCAGTGTGGCAATATATTGATATACAATTAAAAGTCGTGATTTTATACTGCAATTAAGGTTAATTTTTTTATAATAAGATATATGGAGATGTTTACTGATGGAAGAATAAAGGCTATTGATGCCACTGGGCTCAAGAAATCCCAACTTGAACCTAAGTTTCAAACCCTGATGGATATAGCAGGCAAGATGCTGCTAGGTAACACATTCAGTCATGATGCTGTTACTACTCTAAAGGTTAGAGTTATGGCTGCAATCTGGGATCAGATTGATGGAGACTGGCAAGGGTTGTTCTTGGATAGAATCGCCCTTGAAGCCAAGAAGGTAACTTTGGACTTACAATCAAGAGAATGGAAGGTAACAGCTACAGTCAGCTTTGTCAACAAGCTGAGTATCATCCTTCCAGATATTCTCCCAAAGAAGTACAAGATGTGACCTCATAAGACCTTCCACATCTCCAAATATTACTTAAGGAAGGAAGCTCTTGCTGAGGCAGCAAGGTTGAAAGAAGAGAGGAGGAAGCTGTTAGCTGAAGCATCTTCCAAAGATGTTGTTGAAGAGGCAGAAGAGTCTGCTCATGACTCTGCTGCTGAAGAAGAAGAGGAGCCATCCAAAGAAGAGGCTCAAAAAAAGATTGCTGAGGATGATGATGACAATCAGACCCTAGCACAAAGAAGATATCTGATCAGATCAGGGCTCATCTCCCCATCTGATTCAGATGCCACTCCCACTGCCTCTCCTTTGAAAAAGGCAGGTACTTCTAATCCCTCTCTCACTTTCACACCTTCTAAACTATCAAAGGGTCAGAAGAGAAAGAAGAACACTTCTTCTTTCACAAAGAAAGCCAAGAAATCCAGGCTCCCTACTCCAATGAGCATAGCCCCTATTTCATCCTTCAACCCTTCTGATGAGTCCAACCCATCTGAACCTCTAAACACTGATACCCAAATCCCTGCTGATACTCACACAGCAGAGGAACAAACTCAGCCTCAACTAACCCTTGAATCACAATTGCCTACCCCTGCTGATGTTCAAATAGCAGACAACCAAAAACAGACCACCTTTACACCCCCTACTGATGATCAAACTCAGATTACATCCACAACCCCTGCTAACATTCAAACAGCAGATGTTCAAGATCATCAAGCTCAACCATCTACTGATCTTCAAGTAGAAACTGACCCAGACCAGCAGACCCAAAACCCTGCTGATGAACAAATCACTGAAGATCAATCCCACCCTCCTACCCAACAAGAGGATATCACTTCCCAAATCCCTGCTGATACTCACACAGCAGAGGAAAATACCCCAGTTACCCAATCCCCTATCCTCTCTGACCCATCTGCTCCAGAAGACATGGCACCAGCAGACCTGGATCAAGCTGGCCCTTCTCAACCTCAGTTCAGAATGGTGCACTACCCTATGTGCACAAAAGAGAAGATAATGAGGATAAAGATAGCCAATCTGCTCAAATCTACTACACCTGGAGTTGATGAGGGTTCAATCCAGTTTGAACAAGTGCTTAGGATATGCACTTGGATTGAGCTCAGAAGAGATGATGTAGATGACCTTCTTGAGGTCATGGAAGGAATGGGAGGAAAGGAAAACTTCCTCGACTGGGAAATGGAGCAAAAGGAAGTTGCTCAAGTTCGATCTTTTGCTCAGCTGCTATCAGATGAGGCACTAACTGCAGTCTGCAACCGGATTCTAGGAATCCCCACTGCTGATGTCTCTATCCCAGAAGGCTCATCTGACCAGCAGACAGCTGAACAAGCAAAGATGAAGGAATCAGCTGCACCAGCCTTGGTGGAAGACTTAGCTGCCCCTGCAGAAGACACAGCTGCACCTGCAGAAGACTCAGCTGCATCAGCTGACAAAGAAGAGATTGAAAAAGAAGTGGTCAGAGTACCAGCTCACTTCAAACCTTCAGACAATCTGACTCACTTCATTGCAATCAAGAGGATGCAGGCAGACATATCATGACCCATCTGACTAAGGCCACTACCTGCTACCTCAATGAGGAGTACCTATCAGCTGAAGAGAGAGGCAAAGCAATAATTGTTCATCCAAAGCCTCAAGGTACACCCTCTACTTCTACCCCATCTGTTGACCTTACAGCAGACATCTGCTCCCAGGTCAAAGCTGCAATAGACTTGCACTTTGAGAAAGGTTTAGGCCTGCAGCTAGGAAGATATGTTGAGAAAGCTGCAAGGGAACAGAAGACTCGTCTTCATGACCAGATTCTTGACATTGAAGACAAGTTTGGTGAAGCACTTCATCAGCAGATAGGAGAATACTTGAGTACCTATCGGAAATTGTCAGGTGACACCTCCAAAATGTTTGCTGATCTTTACACTGATGAGATGCACCGCATGAAGACCACCTACAAGACAAGAATTGAAGAAGCTGAAGCAAGAGCCTCTGAAGGTCAAGCCCTTCTTAAGGCAGCTGCAGAGGAGAATGAGAAACTGCAGACTCAGCTGAAGGAGACAGCAGCCAAGTTGGAAGCACTTACAGAAAAGCTCGAAGCTGCCTCCTCCACCAATTCTCTTGCTCATGTCATGGAACACAGTATATCCCACATTACTGCTGTCAACAAGGTCAATGCCATGGCACTGAAACAAACTCTGAAAGTGGAAATCATGAATGCCATGAAGCCTTTTGCGGCTGCACTTGCTGAAGCCAAAAAGGGGGAAGATATGTTGATAAGAGCTCTTGAGAAATCAGCTGCACAACAAGCTGTAATGGTAGTATCTCAAGATGAGCTGAATGAAACCTTGGGTGGTTTAAAGAGCAAAATCAAGAACAGGCAAGAAAAAGGCAAAGGCAAAGAAATTGCTCAAGAAGATACCCAAGCACCCACTCAAGCTCCTACCAAGACCCTTCAGATCACTGCCCCTGAAGAACAAGTTCCTGAAAAGAGAATGACAAGGAAAAGGAAGGCAGATGAGCAAGCTCAGTCAGCTCAGACCAGCAAGAAATCAGCTCCAGCAGAGCCTACTGCAGAAGAGAAAGAGGCTCTAGAGTTGAAGAAAAAGAAGTTGCTTGAAGCTCAAGAGCTTAAGCAAAAGAAGCTGAATGATGCGAAGGCAGTCAAAGCCAAATTTGAAAGGAGAATTGCCAAACTCAGGAAAGCAATCAAGGACAAAGCAAAAGAAGACAGTGTCCTGGTGTTTGATAGCAATTATGTGGATTATTTAGCCCTTCAAAACGAGCTACCAAGATGGTATCCCCTGAAGAAGAAGTGGCAAATTCAACACCACATAGTAAGGAAATTTGGCCCTCTCCCAACTTATGAAGATGAATTCTTCCAGTTCAATCAGTTCATGAACATTGAAGATCCAGTGTTCTGGGAAGAAATTGTCAAGACAGCCAAAGGACTTGACAACTGCAGAATTCTAACTCCTGAAGAACCCAAATGGGATGCACCCCTTCTGGATTCAGGAAGAGCCAACATGATTGAAATCAAAAAGATTCTGTACAAGATCTATGAAGAGGAGAATGTTACAGATGTGCAGCACATGGAAGAAGTTCGAGCTCGTCTGTACCTTGCCTACCGCATTTGAAGATCAGAAGACCTGATGAAGACCACTTTAGAAGTACAAAGAAACTATTGCTTGTAATCTGTAAAAGCTTTATATATATTCAAGTTCTAGTTCTTTTTGCTTACAAGACAAATTCTCATTGTCTTCATCAGATACTTCAGTCTTAGCATGTTATAAACTCTTATCTTATTTCATTAAGAGCATTTATCAAGTATAGTTTTGGCTTCATCAAAAAGGGGGAAATTGTTGGGATATAAATTCACCCTAAGCCCCACTTGATGTTAGAATAGTTTTGATGGCCAAAACACTTAGAGTTTATAAATGTAATAGGATCAGTTGACTTGTATAGAACAGCTTAGACTAGTCTTGTGTGATCAACTGTATTGATATCAGCTGATCAGCACAGTCCTGGCTTACATGCCTATCCTCAAGATGAGAAGAGTAGAAGACATGAAGACTAGAAGATCCTTGAAGACCAGACAAGTTAAGGTGCTTGTATACCTACTTATCTGATGGAGTCCAGATTGAAGATGGCCTAAAGCAGTACAAAGAATTACCAGATCAGAAGAGTGTTACTCTGCTGATATCAGAAGACAGAAGACCTAAGGCCAGAAGAGTAGTCAGAAGACTAGTAGTACAGATCAGAAGACTATGTGATCTTCCAGGACTCGGCTGATTCCAAAGTCATCTTGCAATTCAAACGAAGACCTACCTTATTTAGAAGATTGACATGATCCCAGGATTGAAGCAATCAAGCGGCTGGAATCATGGAATCAAGCCATTATGGAAAGATTGCTCAAACGGCTAGTCAACTCCAACGGCTAGTTGCAACCAATCTCCATTATAAATACAAGAGGATGAGAAATCACGAAGACATAAGTCACAAGAGAGAATTCAACAAGTCAAGCAATCAATCAAAGCTAAAGCCATACTGTTCTAAGAATTCTCAAAAGAGCCAGAAACCATTAGATTATCTATAGCTCTTAAGTGATTTCTATCCAACCCCTAAGAACCTGAAACCTGTTCATATTGTATAATCATTGTTTTAGGCATAGTGGTTAAGAAAATTATAAGCTTGAACCATTAGTTGGATACACTTCAAAAACCCCAAACCCTCACCGAAAGGTTAAAGTTTTTGAACCCCTTAAAGTGCAAGTGCTTACAATCACTTGTGGAGACCGTAGCTATTAGGACGGCTCAGATCTCAAAGTCTTAACCTTGGGACTATAAAGGTCAAGACCCTTGTAATTTGTGGTAAATTAAAGGGATTAAACATCACATGTAGACGTGAGAGTGGACGTAGGAACGTATATCCGAACCACTATAAATCTGGTGTCATTTACCTTCTGCACTTTACATTTCTGCCTTTACATATATTTTTATATAGTGCATACTGTATTTTCAACTGTCTTCAAAACAAGGCCATAACTTTCAAACCAGCATCAGCTGAGTACTTTCATAAAACAACAGGTTAACACTTAAAGAACGAGTCTAAACAAGGCCTACCATAATTCTGCAAATAACCTCTTCAATCAGATCACTATAGTCATCTGGACCAGCAGACTAGTAGTCCTGTTGACATAGCAATCAGAAGAGGTTCCCAACTCTATTGAAAAAGTTTTAAAGTCTATTCACCCCTCCCCTCTAGACTTTAATCCCATTCACTACTCGTTCAGGGACCAACAGGAGTTCTTATTATCTTCAAAAATATCCTTCAACCTGTCCCACGCCGTTACAACCTTCATCTCTGGTTCGATAATCGTTTGCAGCAAATCTGTCACGCCCCAATTTTTATAAAAGCCGCTTTTACGGAAATTCTTAAAAATTTCAAAATAAAGGGCATGAACTAAAATTTAATGCAAGACAGTGGAATCACAAATTTATTTGGCAATACCACGTGATATGCACGTGCGTCTTTCCGTTAACATTTAACGGGACTGAGACAATTTTGCAAACTTTGTACAATACTGGGACCAAAATTGATAAAATTTAGGCTATTGAGACTACATTTGAAAGTTATGGGACCAAAAAAATGAGTGTCCGTGGTTGGTGGGACCAAAAGTGTTATTTTCTCTCATTTCTATATTTCTAAATTCTCTCAGTATGCACTCTATCCAATCTCTTCTTTTTCATATGCTTAACTTCAGTTTAGAAATATAAAATAAGAACACACGAAAAATACTAGGTGATGGCAGCAGCACTCTCCTCTGGCACGAGCGCTGGTCGGACGAACCCACTTTGAAAGAACGTTTCCCCAGGCTCTTCACAGTCTGCTCAAATACCGAAGCAAGGGTCAGTGATTCAGGCGAATGGGTGGACAACACTTGGACCTGGAACGTACCATGGAGAAGGAGCCTCTTCGCACGAGAACAGCCCCTTGCTGTAGATCTCCTTAGCTCGCTCGAAGCCATTCATCTGCAGCCCCTAACCCCTTATATTTGGAGGTGGAAACTCACTGGAGATGGCATATACAGCGTGAAATCAGCTTACAGAGGTCAGGAACTGCCGGCTCGAACCCAATCCTTAGCGGAAGATGCACTATCGGCCTGTAGACTGGTATGGAATAAAGTGACACCCACCAAGTACTCAGGATTGGCTTGGAAGGTGATTAGGGGTCGGATCGCCACTCGACTGGAACTGCAAAAGAGGAGTATTTTAAAAGACGACGATGATTTATCTTGCCCTCTATGCGGCGCAGCAGAGGAATCCCACCACCACTTGTTCTTCGACTGCCCTTTCTCGTACACCATATGGAGGCTGATCAAAAAATGGTTTAACAGTAGTACGCCTCTTCAACCAAGGCCTGCAACTCATTTCCACCAATTCTGCGGCATCCTTGGAGATAAGCGTAAAAGGTACGTCTTGGAATGCATTTGGAGTATGACTGTGTGGTTCATTTGGGGCGCCCGAAACAGGAAGATATTCGCAAACGAAGATCCAAAATCGGAGAGAATTTTCGATGAAATCAGAGCCAAAGCTTGGAATATTTTCTACCTACAGAAAGGATGCTCGACAACAGCATCTTTTAACGACTGGTGTGCAGCTCCAAGATCCATTTGCACCTAGAAAAAATGCAATGCCTTTTGTTAACTTTGCCAGGTGTTTACTGTTCCTCACTTCTTTGAAAAGATTCTAAGATGTAACTCGACAAACTCCATTTTGAGTACTACTGGTACTCTAATACATCAATAATAATCTTTTTCCTTTAAAAAAAACATCATATGAATCAAACGAATCCAATCAATGATGAATTTTGTTTTGTTTGATTTGATAGAAACCAGAGACAAAGTGGATTGAGGCATATGAGTTTGATATGGACTAACTTCTGGGACTCACAGGAAGAGGCTTCCTTTCCCTGTCATAAAAACATTATGATAAACGGCTGTGTTCATTACCTGAATTGTTTGAATTAATTTGTTTAAATTATATAATTAGATTTATTATAATTCGTATTTAAATTACGTCATAGATCTATGACACGTTTTAGGAATTACCCAACAATTTCTACCAAAAATCTTTCAAACCCAACAGAGAAGAAACTCAGTATTTCTGTGGTCCAATTGAAAGACTTGAGTCTCAATTTACATCAGAGCAACTGCAAGAGCCTCCCCTGAAGCTAGGGGGCCGGGTATGTTTCTCATTTGGGTTTCTGTACGTTGCCTGCCTAGTATTGCCATTCTGCTCTTTGAAACTTGTAATTGTAGAAAAATACATCATTAAATGTGTTTTTAGATCTTTCAGCAGCTATTTTCATTGTTAGTTGCTGCTTCTATTTCTGTTTTATTTTGTTTTGTTTTGTTTTGTTGGGTTTAGCTATCCCTAAAATTTGGTTTTTTTAAGAAACAGGATCCGCCAATGCTTAATAATCCACTAAATTTGGTTAAGTTTAGATGACATATTCTTACAATTTCGAACGGGCCACGTTTATACACACACACGGACTCATTGAGGACACCTACTGGCTTAGGGCACACATTGTGGGATGAGGACACCCACGCTAAAAACCCCAAAATACCCCTTCTTCAATAAATTGTGAACACCCACCTCATTTTTCAAAACCCTAATTCTTACTCATTCTTTCCTTCCATTCCCTCCCCCAAGCAGCGTCGGCAGCCGGCCTCCCTCCCCAGGTGCAACGGCAGCGTCGCCGACCTCCCCTCTCCCTCCCCACGTCGCCGCTGCTCGACTTTAAAATATAAAATAAAAAATTCAAGCCCCCGTTGCAGCCGCCGCCTCCCCCAAGCCTGAACGCTCACCGCCGCCCCCGTCGCAGCCGCCGCTCACACGAGTCCAAGCCCTCCTCCAAGCGACGCGGCCGCGACTGTCGACGAAGAAGGTCGTTCGTGCCCCCTCCTCCCTAATCCGTTCACGTCGACCGTTCGCACCCCCTCCCTCGTCTCTTGATTTTCAGATATGTTTTTTAAATCTGAAAAAATGAAAATTCAAAGATCTGTAGTGTTCGGATTTTTTTTTTCGATTTTCTCTGTATTTATTCTAATTTTTTTAACGAAATTCGGGTATATTTTGACTTTTGTATTGTTTTCGAGATTTATGACATTTTTCAATTTTTTTGGAACGTATTCATTACAATCTACTTGCGATTGGGCCATTTCAATTTTTGTATTGTTTTTTTGGAATGAGACTGTTTGGATTTTTTTTGCATTTATTCTCATGTCAAAACGGCATGGTGGTGATGGTGGGGACGATTTTGGCACGGTGGTGATGGTGGAGACGATGTTGACATGAAATGGTGAAATGGGGTAGGTGTACTAATCACGAGAAATTTATTTAATTTTAATTGAGGGGTAGAATTGACATTTCACATGTAACTAATTTGCAAAGAAAAAATCTCGGTGAGTGTACTCAATAAGTCTGTGTGTGCATATAACCGTGGCATTTCCAACCTTAATAAATGGCAAACGGTCTAAACTAAATTTTAGAAGTTTCAACTTTCAAGGAACCGAGATTAGGCATGGGTTATTTGCCCCTCCAACTATATTAGATACACTCCCCCTCCCATTTTACAGTCGTCGCCACCGCCCCTCCGGCAACTAGCCGCCGACATCATCACCTCCGACAGCCACCACCTCTTCCGGCAAATGCCACCGCCGCCACCTCCGGCGCCTCCCATCCAAAAATATATTCAAAAAATTAAAAAAAAAAAACTTAGATTTAATTTTATTGACAAACCAGTGTCGATCGACACTAGTTTGTCGACCATACAGTATATGGTCGACTATAATTTGTCAACGAAAAACACCCTTGTCGACAACATTTTATCGAATTTTAAAAAAAAAATAGAAATTTCGACAAGAAATTTTCGACAACAACTTGTCGATCATAATGCTTATGGTCGACAATTTCGTGTCGAAAATGATAAAAAAATTAAAATAAAATCGAAAGAAAACCTACCTGAAGAAACGAAAAGGGAGTGAGGCGGCGGCGGGGAAGGGCGGCGGCAGCGCTGGGTGAGGGAGGAGGGGCGTCGTTATCGCTTGTGTGCAAAAACGAAAAAAAAAAAGGAAAGGGTGGTCGCGTGGGCGGCGGTCGTGGGGTGGAACGACTGTCAACATACCTCCATGGCCAACGGGATTCATGACATGGGGATGTGAGAAGGAATTAAAAAAAATAAGAAGATGGGGTGCGACGATGAGGTCAGGTGGGTTGCGCCAACGGGGCGGCGTGGGAGAAGATGAAGATGGAGGAAATGAAATTAGTGTTTTATGGGGATGGGTGCATTTATTCAAATGGATATTTGAAGAAAAAAGGGTAATTTAGATAATTTGGGGGAGTACATCTTCTTTCTATTAGATGATGGGCTTGGGTTATAGATGGCCCAACAAGTACGTACTAAACAAAAAATTTTGAGGTTTTTTTTTTGGGCGCGGTTAAAGACACACACGGACTTATTGAGTACACCCACAGAGAATTTTTTTACAAAATAGTTTCATACAAAATGTCAAGTCTACCCTTCAGTTAAAATTAAATAAATTTCTCTAGATGAGTACACCCACCACATTTCAGCCGTTAACATCGTCCCCACCAAGCCGTCACCACCACCATCTGTGCCAAAATCAATCCCGCCATCACTATTCACCACCATACCATTTTGACATGAAGAATAAATGAAAAAAAAACTCAAACAACAGTTTGATTAAAAAAAATCTTAAAATGTTCGAAATTTTTATCAAAACAAAGTTAAGATGTTCGAAAAAATTTAATGAACAAACGCAATATGTTCGAAAAAAATTCCTAAACAACTTAAATTGGTCTGAAAAAAAAATCGAACATCTTGTTCGAAATATTTTCCAAAACAAACACAAAATGTTCGAAATTGTTTCCAAAACAAACACAACATGTTCGAAATTTTTTCAAAAAAAAATGGAACATCTTGTTCGAAATAGTTTCCAAAACAAACCTAAAATGTTCGAAATATTTTCCAAAACAAACACTAATTTTACGAATTTTATTCCAAAACAAACACTAATTGTTCGAATTTTTTTCCAAAACAAACTCAATATATTCGAAAAAATTTCCCGAACTTCTAAAAATCCTAATTTTCCTAAATTTTTCAAAAACCCTAATCTTACCTAAAATGAGCGGCGGCGAGGGGAGAAATTGTGTGGCGAACAGCGGCGTTTCTGGAAGGGGCGGCGTCTCTGAGATGAGGGCGAGAGAGGAGGCCGCGGCGGACGAGGTTTGCGAGAGAGGGAGGAGGGATGCGAGCGGTCGCGTCTCTAGGAGGAGGGAGACGGCAGTCGCGTCCTTCTTGCGGCGCGATGGCGAGAGAAGAGGCTACGGCGGACGAGGTTTGCGAGAGAGGGAGAAGGATGCGAGCGGCCGCGTCCTTCTTACGGCGGCGGCGAGAGAGGAGGCGGCGGTGGATGAGGTTTGCAAGAGAGGGAGGAGGGAAGCGAACGGCCGCATCCTTCTTGCGGCGGCAAGGGTGGAGGGGCGGAGGTGGTGTCGCGATGTGGTGGATGGGGAAAGAATTGGAGAGGGAGAGGGAGAGGGGCGGAGGAAAAGAGGAGGTGGGTGTACCAATTTTTTTGGAATGAATGTATAGAATTAGGGTTTTATGTAGGTTAAGGGTATTTTTTGGTTTTTCACGTGGGTGTGTCCTCATCTTACAGCGTGTGTACTTATCGAGTGGGTGTCCTCAATAGATTGGTGTGTGTCTTTAACCGCGCCGTTTTTTTTTTCCCCAAAACACTTACCCTAACTTAAAATAGGATTTTGGGGCGTGGCCTTTGGGATTTCATTAGATTGGGTGTCCTCGATATATGATGTTATCCCAGTAATGGACTTTTTCATGGATCAATGTTTCCTACAAGATTAATTTCAAATTGAATAAGAAACATTAACCTAACGTTTAAGTGAAATATTTTTAATTTGTAAAAAAAAAAAAAAATTGAAAATATAGATATGCAATATTAATATCGAAAAAATGTTGTTTGATAAAAATATTTCCCTTGTCCCATTTTAACTTTCCAACTTTTCCTTTTTTATTAAATTATTTTCTCTCCCTCAATCTATTATTTTCTTGTATGAAATATTTCCTTTTATTACAAATATAGTGCTAATATCTTACTCATCAATATGAATATCAAAGACCAGAAATATTAGATGAAAATATGGAAAAAGATATTTTCGAAAATTTTGTTTCCATATATGGTGAAGATGCTTTAGGAAAGTTGATGATTTAGTTTGGATTTCAATAATAATATATTTGGAATTCAATAATAATATATTTCATTTAAATATTTTTCTCTTTTTTCAATCAGAATATATCAGGATAGTTTTCGAAGGATAGAGTGAGTGTATATATATATCCCGAAAGTAGGCAAATTCTGAGACGTAATGGAAAGAATCTTTTAGAAAGTAAGCTTAACCCAATGTGGAAGCAAAGATGATTGACACACTTTTAGAAAGTAAGCTCCAACAACGTGCCCTTATCTATAAAACCCTTATATACACACACACTTTATATATATTCATAAATCGGAAAGAAATGGGACGAAAACATAGTTAAAACGAAAAATAATAGGAGTACTAATTACCAACAAAAAAATGAGTGTCTAAAAAGACACTTGAATATGGAGGTATTGTAACATTTTTATATAAAAAAACACTCTTACTAACAAAACTTAAATTCATCCCTAATTGATTGAGATTTATTACTTCCACTGTTTTAAAAAGTTTATAATTTTAATATTAAATCTTATTTTAAAAAGTTGATCGTTTTATCTATTTTTACTAGAAATCTCTTTAAACTATTTCTTTATAAATATATTAATATATCTCTATTCTCTCTCTCTTTTTTTAAATGTGAATTGACATTTTCTTTCTTTATTAATCTTTTTATACTTGGTTAGTTACTAACTAACCACTAACTATTCAAACTAACTAACAAAGGGAAGTTACAAAAGGAAACAATACATGTTTATTGTGTTTAGTATAAGCACACTACTTTATATTACCCTTTACACCCCCTCAAAATGAGAGTGGATGTCAATCAACCTCATTTTGACAATGTGAGTGATGATCAATCTCCAAATGTCGAGAATCGACCGAAAACAACACAAAAATCCACCAGTTTTTAAAATTCTGTCTCTCTCAACCTCAATCTTTGCAAACTCAGCTTCAATATCACCAGGTTCCTGAAATCTGCAGATATAGACATCATCACCATACTTTTTCCGAGCAATGTGAACTATGGTCAACTTAGGATTTCTGGGCACATAAGCCAAACTCAAAATCACCAAAGCTCTGACTCTAGCCACATATGCTTCATTCTTGAGCACTTGTTGATGAAGGTACTTTGCACAGAATTTGGCAACTACCTTACCTCCACGTCCATCATAGACACCAATAATCGAATTCATCCAATCCGTGGTGAGAATTCAACAAATATTCCAAAAAAAAAAAATGAAATCGTGATAAACACGAAAAATCGATTTCGAATCAACATGAAATCAAATATAAAAATCACGAGGATATAACTCGCAAAGAAATGAGTATCAAACTCAAGAAACCCAAAGATTTGGCAGAAGAAATTCGGAAATTCATTCATACCGAATTGCATAAACATATCTAGATCGACAAACTTGTTTAATCGATCATAAATTAATCAATACATAGCTCCGATACCATGTAGAGATGTAAACACACACTCATCTAATAATTGTAAAGAAGGAAATACAAAACAAAAGGTATTTCATATATGGAGTGTTACAATGTTTACAATGCTAAAATGCATAAGGAATACAAAAGAGCCTAATCTATATTTATAGACTAAGTAACAACTAGTAGTTACTAACTAACCACTAACTATTCAAACTAACTAACAAAGGGAAGTTACAAAAGGAAACAATACATGTTTATTGTGTTTAGTATAAGCACACTACTTTATATTACCCTTTACAATATGATCATGTTCAATACAGTGTATATTGCACACAAAAACAAAATTGCTATGTAAAATTCTATACCTTTATCGCACAATATCTTTCAGTATATATACCAAATTTTGGTATATAAAAAAAATACCGTACAAAAATTTTGCATGGACATGAGTAAAGCCTACGATTGGGTTGAGTGGAGTTTCTTGCGCAACATGTGTGCACGACTTGGTTTTGATGCTAATTTGATTAACCTTGTTATGAAATGTGTGTCTACAGTTTCTTACTTGATCCTTGTTAATGGCTTCCCCTCTGAGAAGTTTACCCCCGATAAAGCCCTCTGTCCCCTTATCTATTTCTCATTTGTGTAGAAAGTTTCTCGGCCCTTATCCGTCAGGCTGAACGGAGAGGCAAAATTTCAGGGATTAAAGTAGTCTGCCATGCCCCCTCGAGTAGGAATGACTATATTCATCCTTTCAATCTTAGGTGTTTTATTAGATGCGTTTTTAGCTATTGCTCTTATCTTACACCAACAAATGAATTAAACGTCCAAGTTAAGTTGTAATTTAATTTCCGCACAATGACGAACACCCGAACACTATTTCTCTCAATTTGATCTCTATCAATATTTTAAGTGTTATTGTTAACTATTAGGAGTAGTAGTTTTCTCATATAAGTTTACATTTAATTTTTGTAGCACAAACCATGTCTTTTCACTATATTCACGTATTGACACATAACACTAAGGCTACACGAGCAATTTAGTCTATCGGTTCGATATTTAATCAGACACTTATCTTTACTACGAGGATCCTTCTACGTACACTTGAGAGACGAGCTAGTATTAAAAAAATATGTATTCTATATTCAATATTAATATATCCATCCATAATTTTATAATTTAAGATCTATATATTTAAGCGCTTGTGATTTAATGGTGTGCTCAACCTTAGCGTAAGACTAATTTAGACCAGAAAATCAATTGATGTATCAAATTGCAAAACTTAACAAGATAATGTATTGAATTTGAATTGCAAAGAAAAAAAGTTATAATTATATATAAACATATTAAGGGTAAGCTTGTTTCACGACTATCTTGAGGGAATTTAAAGTAAGAATTTTAAAATCCTATTAATCAAACTATACTTTATCGACAACCCTACACTTTTTTTATTCTCAATAGTAATACAGTCGCATCATCTAACATTTTATTCTCCAAATATAATAATAATACTCCTCCGTTCCACAAAGATAGCTACATATTTCTTTTTTTGGATGTCCTAGCTATATTTTCTCTTTTACTTTAGTAATATTAAATGTTTTATTGTCAGATTTTGGAGTATGTGATTTCAAGGACAAAATTGACACATTAGTTAAATTTGACTACATTTATTGATTTTTTTTAATCTGTGTGTAAAGTCAAATGTAGCCATCTTTGTGGAACGGAGAGAGTAGAACATTAATCAATATTTTCACCATCTTCTAACCTATAAAATTTCAATATATTTTCACTCGCACAGTAATCTCAAAACAAACACATCTTGGATGTTGGTGATATATCAACTCTATATTTTTTTTTTTTCTAGTTTTTTTTTTAATGAAGCAAATACTTAGAATTGTACTCTTTCTCATTTTATTTTTTGAAATATCCTTTCATATTCTATTTTTGACATATTAATTTATTTATCTCCATAACATTAATTATTTTGTATTTATTATTTAATCATACTCATCTATTTTTTTTTTCTTTTTCTCGATAAAATAACTATGTACTACCGTCTACTTATTTTACCAAATTTTTAACAAAACCATAAAAAACATAGAAACGAAACTGGAGGCTGGACTGGGGTTACGTGGTGAGGTGACAGAGTTGAAGATCCCTAATTTCTCCAACTGAAGTACCACCCATGTTTTCTGTGTAAACTACTCTTTCCATTACTCCAATTTTGATTTTTTTAATTCCTTTTTTATTGGTTATAAAGGTTTTGCTCTGTGAAACCCCATTTCGATTTTCGACTATTGAAATATATATGGAGGAACAGATAAGGGAACATAGTGTCGCCACTTGTTAGAGAAATCCAAACTTAATCTGGCCTGATTTTTCTTTTATCAAGAATTAAATATCTATACCTTGGTGTTTTGCTTTTACTGATGGGGGATGCATTATTACAGATTTCTTTATTAATGCTTGTTGCATTTAATATTTTTACTAGGTTCAGGACTCTGTGCTAATATTTGGGACTCTATATATATATATATATTGTTGTCATGGACATAAGCAATAATGATTGCAAAGTGATTGGCTCTAGTTTGAAGAGGGCAAGGACTACTTTTGATGACTTTGTTAGTGACTTACCAGACGAGATCCTTGTGCACATTATATCCTTTCTGCCTATAAAGGATGCTGTCGACACCGTCCTTCTTCGTAGATTTGGTAACCTGTGGCGTATTGTTCATGTTCTTGATTTCGATGACATGTTGTATAGTTATATCGAGGATCCTAACTGCCGCCCTCATCATAATGAGAGTTTTGTCAATTTTATTCGTCATGTTCTGAATCTTCATAACAGCAGTGTGCTAGATAAACTATGTCTCAAATTTGAATTTACTACCCCTCATTTGAAGGACACTAGCCTTCGATCATGATGGTAATGAGGATGAATTGGAATGGGAGAAAGGTACATCAGATCTACTCTAGAAATTGATTCGGTATGTCATAGGTCGAAAAATTAAGGTTTTGGATCTCAACTTTAGGTATATTTCGTACATGAAACCTGAAGAATGCTATGCTCTGCCGGATGTTTTGAGTAGTAATTATTTAACACATCTGAAGCTGACTTCTATTACCATTATGTTGTGCAAGACAATAGATTTGAAGTTGCTGAAAGTCCTATCTCTAGATGAGGTTCCATTAAATGTTGAGATAATGAAAAAGGTCTTTGTTGCTTGAAGATCTGTCCCTTATTGACTGTTATGGCTTGAAAGGGTTGTTTTGCCAAAACCCAAATTTGAAGAAAGTTTTGCTTACCCTCACCCATAGGGAACACGAACACGACTTTTTTATTATAGCATGCCGTTATGTATTATCATTACAAATATATGGGCAGTTACAACGTGCAGTCTTATGGTATAATTCGTCTCTTGTTGATGCTTCCATCTTTTATTGCGGATTCAAGTGTAAGCCAAAACCGTATCATTAGTGACCTCTTGTTGATGCATTATCAAAAGAGAAGTTTGATTTATGTCTTAGGTTGGTTGGTTTGCATTAGTGACCTCTGCGGAGAAGGCTGCTGATCTTGTAGCTGAAGATCAGTAGTGGAGTCTGTCCTTTGAGAAGGATAGTTCGGAGCTGTTTAGTTCAAGGTGGAGATTTTGAGCTAAAGGTGGAGAATTGTGAGGTTTATCTCATAATCTCGGAGATTTAGATGAGTTCTACTCGTCTGATGTTGAATTCAGAAGAGTTTTCTAGTCTGCTGAAGTATTCAGTTGGTCAATTCAGATTGGGCAATGCAGAAAGCGTAAGGTTGTTAGGGGGTTGTAACAGAATCCACGCTGGCAATGATCACATACTCTTCGCACGCAGCAGCCATCCTTGGCTTATATAAATACCCCATTACTTGTAATTGAAAAGTTTGACGCTTACGAGCATTCGTCTTGAGTTGTGAGTTCACGAGTGAAGTGAGGAGAAATCTCTTTCCAAGTGTTGAGTGTGTAAACATCTTTTTTATCAATCAAAATTGAAGTCGTGTGTCCAGTGGATGTAGATCAAGTTGATCGAACCACTTAAATCTGCGTGTGCTCTGTTTTTCTATTCTCGTTCTTATATTTGTGAATTGCTATCTTTGTTGGATTGATTGAGGGTCTGATTATTCACTTGTGATTGGAGACGTCCAATTAGAGGGGTAATTAATTGACAAGGGGTATTTTTGAACTTTCATAGTGTGTACTCAACGGACGGGGAGTGTGCTAAGCGAGTGGGTGTCCTCAATAAGTTTGTGTGTGTGTGTATAACCGTTGCCTTTTAATAAATAGATTTGACTCGAAAGTCTTTTAAAAGTCTTTTTAATCTCAAAATGAACTCTGGTAGATTTTCAGAGCCGATAGCAATTGGGTTGGGCCCGAGAGAAAAAAATTGCCTGACTTACCCGGCCATTCCGGCCCGGTCCAAATTTTAACAATCAATAAAATATATATTTTGATGCAAAAATATAATATTTAATTAATTTTACTGTTATATATGCATATATTAGCAATTTGTATAGGCTCTCAAGCTAAAATCCTGGATCAAATATCCCTGCCGGCCCCCAAATATTAAAAAAAAAAAAAAAAATTTGCATAAAATATTTAATTAATTTCCACAAAGAATGCACGGGTATTGATGAATTCAAATGTAATATTTTTTTTTTTACAGACCATGATATAACAAACAAACAGACATTGTGGAATTTATTTGATTTGATCATATAAATTGATCGACTTGTTACTTTAAAATTAAAATTTAATTCAATTTTAAAATTCTAAAATTATTTAAACTGATATTTAACATAATATATTACACGTTTTCTACATTTAAATAAGTATGTATACAAAAACACAAAACCTGCCTAAAGTTTTTTTTTTTACATTAGTTAGTAGAGACTGAATGCATAATTAAAATACTTTATATTTGCACAAAAACGGCACAGGCAAGTTTATTATAAAATGTAAGAAACAAAAAAGAGGACAACTTGATAATATTTCATCAAGTAAATGCTCATCCACAAACACCAGATTAAGATGTAAATTCGTCAAAGATTGCCACTCAATTTTTCTTTCCGAATCCAAAATACATCCTATCACACTTAACGTCGTCAAGGACGGACAACAATACACCGTACCGCCTGAGGAGGCTGATACAAAACATCTACACAGAATAGATGCAAAGTCAGTTTTTTATTTTCCACAGCAAACTGAACCCAGGCATCAACATCAGAAGTAAAACTTTTATAGTAAACACAACTGACATCAAATTTGTCTAAATAATTCACCCGCACATAATTCTGCCCACGCCCTCATAACCCCCTCCTCCACCCCACACGATGTCTTATGCTTCAATTGAAGTTGCGTGCAATTCATGTTCAAATCATTTTTAATTTGATAAAATCATGGAACGAGCTCAGATCCGCCATCGGGTCTGATTCTTTTTCACTCCAATACTTGGCCAACCCCTTCAGGACGGCTACCTCATCAGCTTCACTCCAAATTCTCTTAAAAGGACCTTTCTTCGACCGATTTGCTTCCCTCAGAAGAAGAGGATATCTCCTCTGATTCAGCAACATTCCGAGCTGAGGATATCTCCTTTGGAATTCTAAGAAATGAAAGAGGCACAGTTGCAGAAATTAGGGTTTTGGGTAAAGCGTGCAGGAAGTGAGAGAGCGGGCAGCTATGTGCGTGCGTATAGCACTAAAATGTTTTATTGTGCAATTCCTGTCTTTTTCCCTCAAAAACCTAATATTTTTACCCAGGTTGGCTACAGCGGGACACCTGTTTATTGTGCAACATAGCTAGCACTAAACTGTTTTTTATTTTTAATTGGGTCATGTGCAGAATTTTTTAAGCCAAAATATTTTCCCGCAGCAAACTTTTTGACAGCGAGCTGAGAGACCTTGTTGCTAAAGGTGTTAGGTGGGGTTTGTAATGATCCAAATATCAGTGTTGTTAATTAACAAAATATTACATGCATTGTTGTTAACATTGATCTCTCAACCTCATATTGATACCTATATAATAGCTTTCAACCTCAACTAATATTGAACAATCGAGTTTCCGTCAAATGTTCTTTTGTATTCCCAAAACTAATTAACAAAAAAATACATTTACAATTTATAAAGTACAAAAATTAAAATTACATTTACGATTAGGGTTGTAAACGAATCGAAACGAATACTGCACTATTCGATTCATGAAAGTATTCGAATATCCGTATTCGTTTATTTTTCGAATATTAAACTAAATTTGGTATTTGATTCGAATGATTAATCAATACTATTCGATTCAAATTTTTGGAACATATTTTAAACAATATTTTTTGAGTATTTGATACTATGCAATTCGATTTGAAACTATTCAATTCGAAATTTCATGGAGAAAATCTGTAAAATAATATATAGATATATATATATAATCGAATACTTACGAATATCGAATCGAATATTATAATTTTTTATTTGTATATGTTTACTAATCGAATCAAAAATAATAATTTGTATATATATGATTTCGAATAATGAAATTTAGAATACGAACACTGAATCAATCAATTTTTTTATTCATTTACAACCCTAGTCGTGAGGATGTAGTTTGAAGTAGAATAGTGGATTTGAGGTGTGGCGGCATCAAGATGGTGGGGAGGGTATGCGAAAATAGCCTAAAAATGGGCATTGCGTATGCATTCAACAAAAAAAAAAAAAAAAAGGATCTCACGTGTGAAATTAGCTCAAAATTGGGTCAATTAAGCTAATTAGGCTTGAATTGAAGAAATTAAAAAGTTACGGGTGTAGTTTTGTCAGCGCATAAAGTTGTGGTCCTCATTTTGTTACTTACTGAAAGTTCAGCCCGAAAAATAGGTCTCATGTGCTTTTCACGTGCAAAATTGTTATGTTTCCAGTATTAGTATATATACCAAGTAAACTGTACGTTCTCCTTAGCATATAACTAGAGCTGAAAATAAGCGTAAGCAATTAATTTCCAGACATACTAAATAGTTCAAAGAGGATATCGAGTACAACAACAACAACAAATGGTACTAGTGCCCATAATACAACAACTACAAAATGGCAATAATCTAAAGGACAACAAGCTAGTTTCATGAGAAATAAATCACAACTTCAGGGGAGGCTCTAGGAAGCGACTTAAACCTTTTAAAGAGATTTAGCAGTTGCTTTGATGTGAACCGAAACCGAAGTTTTTTAATGTCTCCGTCCAGCCCCATGTCATTGCTTTCTTCCCTGGTTGGTTTGGCCAAGTTTTGGGTACAAATCACAAGTTCCTCTAAACTTGTAGCACTTCTAAGCAGAAACGCTACCATTTCCATTATATGGGGCTCATTACCCGTTTATTGTAACCGTTTTTAGGCTGGGAAAGGAAGCCTCCTGTGAGTCCCAGAAGTCGTCCATATCAAACTCATATGCCTCAATCCACTCTGCCACTGTTTCCTACAAGATCACACAAATAAAATTTGATCACTTTATTGGATCGTGTCATGTATATATTAACTGAAACATTATTTCTGTACCTTGAAAAGCCATCTAGCCTTGAAACTCCTTGGGAAAATATTCATGGTCAACGTCTCGAGAGATTGACAATTCCTCAAAAGCAAAGAAAGTCCTGGATGGTGCCATTTTACCATGCCGAGTTTTAATACTAAGTTCTTGCACTCAAATGATGGGCAACGCACATTTCTCAAGTTCCATATGGTGAACACCTGATTAATTAAAACATGAAGAAATTAATGATTAATTATGCAAATCGGAATGAAAACCAAATTAACTTACGAGAATGGTGAATAAGCATGGCCTGAAAGTATTGCACTAGCTAAATTTCTTCAGAAGCCGACGAACGCCCTGTTGTTTCCGCGTACAGCTAAATTCACTATGAAAAATGGAAATATCAGTCATAGAAGAAGTGCGCAGTAAAAACGCGTGTTGTAACCGCCCACTTATACTTAATGATAACACATGAGGACATGATATCTTTACACCCCAGCTTTCGTCATAGGTTAGGGCAAGCATGAGTTTCTTCAAATTTGGATTTTCGCACACCAATTTCTTTAAACCATAACAGTCGATAAGGGACAAATCCTCAAGCAAAGGACAGCCAATTAAGATTCTTTCCACGACGTCGTCTTTTAATGTAACTTCATCTAGTGACAAGGTTTTCAAGGACTTCAAATTAGTTGTCCTGCAGCTCATAATCTTTGTTGGGAATAAAATGAGAAGAGTTTTGAGTTAATACCAAAACCCCCTGAGACATGCCTAAGTCAAGGATGATCATGTTCTAAGAATGTTAGAACATATAGCATAAGGCTAGTTGAGAAGCTGAAATGTTATGCACAAAGTGAGGGGGAACACATGCTTTGAAGTCTATCAAGATCAAGTCCCCTCAAGGCTCAAATTCTGGAATGATTGCCAAGTCTACTGAAAGACAAGTATGTTGATCAAGAGTGAATCTTGAGACAACCTATCTGAAGATCAATTAAGTGGAACAGGTCTTGGAGATCATGTTCAATGAAATGTGAAGTTCAGAAGAGTTGTCCAGCAAAGTTGTCTCAGCACAGTTAAACCAGAACAAGTCTTCTGAAGTTCAAGATCAACTATGCTGAAGAAGTCAAGACAACTACACCCTAAGATCTTCAAAGAATCATGAATAGAATAAATGCAAAGGGAAAGAACCAACTCATCTGATAAGAGCAAGCCAACTATGCTGATAAGCAAGTCCACTGATAGTGATAAGCAGAGTTGTCCACTGGTAAGGAATGTTGTCCTTATCATAGGACTAATCATCAGAAGCCATGTCCATGTTTAAACAAGTGGATCTTGAAGTCAGACATTGGAAAGAGTGCTGCAGAATGAAGACAAAGTCTATACAACCGTTTATTTCCTAAATGAGGACATGTCACTATCAAGAATTTGTCTTCTAAGTTGAAGAACTCAAAGAAGACATTTATGGACATTTGGGGCTGCCTCTCCAACGGGAAAATCCTTCCTTTGTCTATAAATACAAAAGTGTGAAGACCATTTGAAGCACCTCAACCTTGACAAGAATATCCAACTATCCTACAAGTCAAAGTCCACTACAAAAAAACAGAGATTTAGAAACGAATTAGATACCATAAACATTGTATCTAAACAGGTTATAAACGGATTTTGGAACCATTTTCTATCTGTTCCTAATCGCATGGTATCTAATGTTAGGAACGGTTTTCTAAATTCCGTTTCTAATAAGAGACGGATTTGAGACCGTTTTTTCGGTTTATAATGAGAGACGGAATTTGACACCGTATATTCTCGTATCTAAACGATGAACGACCCGTTTTATATTCGGGTCAAAATTCCGTTTCAAATGTCGTTTCGTCTCTAAATCCGTATCTAAACGATAAACGACCCGTTTTACATCCGGGTCAAAAATCCGTCTATAATTTCGTTCTTAATTAGAAACGACGTTTTGTCGTCTCTAAATCCGCAAAAATCCGTCTCCAAGAGTTAACAACCCAATCCCCATTCCAAGCCTTTAATCCTCATTCCAAGCCCGAACCCGACCCGACCCGACACCCATCCCACCCTACCCTACCCTACCCTACCCTACCATGCAACCAACCCCTTCTCCAATTATTTAATCCTCATTCCAAGCCTTAATCCCAATCCCACCAAGCCCGAACCCGACCCGACCCCACACCATCCCAACCCAAACCCAGCCCGAACCCAACCCGTCATCCCACCCCACAACCACCCCCCTCTCCAACTATTTAATTGACCTTTTTTTGGTCTATATGGGAATTGAACCCAGGTGGATAAGTGTCTATTATTAAGCATCTGATAACTCTTTTGTTTTATCTTTTAATATTAATTGTATATGTATATTAATTTATTTCTTTTACGTGTATTCAAATTGTAACTTTTAAATTTGTAAATGTAATTTTTTTTTATTAATTTCAAAAAATTGTAATTACTCACCGCCGTCAATAAGCTGTAAAATATTAAGAACAATGCATAGTTTAGACACTTTATTTTATTATAATAGTTTAACATATATAATTAATTGATTAATTTGTAACTTTAAAAATATATAAAAAAAAATTGTTATTGAATAATTTCAATTGTAAAAGTCGATCTTACTTTATAAATTAAAATAAATAAATTAAATTACGTTTAATCTTCATCTTCTTCTTCTTCTTTTTCTTCTTCATCATATTCATCTTTGCAGCCTTTAAATCTAATCAATGATTCATTCATTGTTACGTGCACTCAAGTACACCGTGTACTTGAGTGGACCTTGACCGGTCAACTGTTGACCGTTGATCAGTCAATGGTCAAACTATGAAAAAAAAATTGATTTATTTTTTTGAAAATGTGTATGTTAGTATATTGAAAAGTGCATCATCGTTTAAAGTATATTGAAAATGTGTATGTTAGTATAATGAAAAGTGTATGTTACTATATTTCAAAAATTGAGTTTTGAACTTGTGACATTATGGTAAGGCAATTCAAGGACAACCACTAGGGCTGTGATATCGCTGGATAGGTGCAGTAGTATACTTGACACACTTGAATGACAAAATTTATATATTTGTTCTTATACCATTTATATCTTTGTTCCTAAGGGGATAAATCACATTTGAACAATAGGATATCGTAGGACATCCCGCATATTCTAAAATTAAATTAAATATAGAAAAACTGGTACTACTTAATATAGAAAAACTGGTACTCGGTGCTAAAATTAAATTAAATATAGAAAAATTGGTATTAAATTAAATTTCAAAAAATTGAGTTTTGAACTTGTGACATTATGGTAAGGACAACCACTAGGTAGTAATACCGTGTACTTGAGTACACAGTGCAGTAGTATACTTGACACACTTGAATGACACAATTTATATCTTTGTTCCTATACCATTTATATCTTATCCTAATATTCTACTTTAATTACTACAGTCTTTATTGGTAGTCGATCTTCTTGATGCAAACTTGGATATATGAAATTTGTATCCAACGAGTCCTGAATGAATTCTGAATTGAGTACTTTAATTACTACAGTCTTTATTGGTAGTCGATCTTTCTTGATGCAAACTCGGATATATGAAATTTGTATTCAACGAGTCCTGAATGAATTCTGAATTGAGTCAATATTATCTTGAAATTTACTAACATTGATTCAAGGTGTTTGCCTACTTGAATTTAGTTATGTGTACGTGTATGTGTGTTCTAAACGCATGCTGATTTAGTTATGTGTATATGCGTGTATGAGCATGATAAATCTCATTTTTATACAATAATTTACTAAATTAAATGATAATTGTAATTTATAGTAGGCGAATTGATTAGTAAATTGATATATTATAATAAAGGCTTGAGATGCACAACTTACCTCGTCAATCTTGATGGTAGAGACAATATTATTAAAGTCGTGACTCACCTTCGATTGACCTACGTTCTTGAGTTACCGAGTTTGAAAGAAATTCAAGAATTATGGTCATTAATCATATATTATATATATTGTCATATAATATATATAGAATATATAACATAATATTATTATAATATCTATATTTATTATATAAACTTATTTATTAAGAATGGACAAAAATCGAAATTGACATATTATTAGATAGGATTAGGTTTAATTTCCTTTAGAATGTATTTTTCACAAAAATAATTTCCTAAATAAAAATAATTTCTATAAAAAGATTTTCAATTTTTATTTCAAGTTCATTTTGACACAAAATAATTTTTTATTTTTATCTCGATTGATCTTATCCCTTTTACTATACTATTTAGACTATTTTACCATTAGCAATGCT
The DNA here is from genome assembly GCA_963675135.1 of Galeopsis tetrahit. Taxonomy (NCBI): domain Eukaryota; kingdom Viridiplantae; phylum Streptophyta; class Magnoliopsida; order Lamiales; family Lamiaceae; genus Galeopsis; species Galeopsis tetrahit. The sequence goes on from OY776123.1 coordinate 77,969,055, forward strand.
TCAAGTATTTATACTTTTTTCTAAGTGGATGATAGCATTATTTTTTAATCTAAAACTTTTTATAAAATACTATACAAGTTTCTTTATAAGTCTTAATAGTAGTTTTATAAAGATTTAGAAACTTTTAAAAATTATTGAATGATTTTTTTTTTAATCTAACGTTCATACAAAATTGATATACATACTTTGATTAGAGAATCAATTCTTGGAATATTTTCATTAGTTTATACTTTTTCTAAATTGATGATAGAATTATTTTTTAATCTAAATTTTTAAAAAAAATACTATACAAATTTAAAAAATTATTAAATGACACCTCCTTTTTTTTAATCTACAAAATTGATATACGAGAATCAATTCTTGTAATATTTTCATTAGAAAATCAATTGATATATATATATATTGGCATATGGAATTGAAGATAATAATATTATTATTATAATATCTATATCTATCCTAAAATCAATTAATAATATTATTATTATTATAATATCTATATCTATCCTAAAATATATCTTACATAGTATTATTCTAACATTTATATTTATCCGATACATACAAGATATATTAATTGATTTTTTTTATTTTTTTTACTATTTATTAATTAAATAAAAGAGTAAATAAATTAATATAAATCCGTCCATATTCTCTCATTCTCAATTCTCTATATACATAAGTTTTTGATTTATTTTTTAATTTAATTTTATCATTTGACTAATTAGATACAGATTAGAGATGGTTAGATTTCGTATCCCAAATTTCGTGTACTACCTTATCTCGTTTTATATTGGGGAGAAAAAATTGATTGTTTAGAGACGGTGGTATATGTATCTAATCCGTATCTAAAACTCTCGAAATTGAAAGTCACGTATCTAGTCCGTATCTAAAACTTTCGAAACTAAAAGTCGTATCTAATCTGTTTATAATGAGAGACGGTTTTATTTTCGGTTTCAAATCTCGATTTTTTAACAAATCCGTATCTAATCCGTATCTATTAGAGACGGATTAGGTGTCCGTCTCAAAATTTCGGTATCAAAATCAGGCTTTTTTTGTAGTGGTCCTTTCAAAGAGATTACCTTAGTCTTCAAACACTTCATCTAAGCTGAACCTTATTGTATATTCATACAAAGCTTAGAGAGATATCCTATCCTTATACACTGATCTTCATTGTAAAGGATATCTCATTAGTTGGAACCTTACTTCAACCCTTACACCTTTCAAGTGAGAAAGTGAGAAGGTTGTAGTAGTAGAAGTGGTAGGAGCTGACTGTTGAGAGAAGAACAGTTCAGTTCTGAGTTGAGAAGAGGGTACTAGGACTCTAGACATCCTAGGGATCAATTCACCAAGGAGTGGTGTTCTTGATCAAGTGCACCTTGGCACTATAAAACAAGTTAATTCCAAGAGTGAAGGAATTATCCTGTTAAATCAGGGAAAGTGGATGTAGGAGCTTGAGTCTCTGAACCACTATAAACTCTTGTGTTGATTTACTTTCAAACACTTACATACATTCAACACTGCACACAAAACTGATCTTTCAAAGGACATATACTCAAAGACTGTGCAAAACATATTTGGACAAGTTCCCTGAAAACTGGATTGATTGAATAAGTGATTTCAGAACTTAAAAGGAGTTTAAACTAAAGGGTCAACCACTAATTCCGCATTTATAACTAACTTAGATAGTCATTCAACTAAGTACTCAATAGTACTTAGTAGCTTGGTTATCTTCAAGAAGTTATATTCATCAGCAGAGTTGTCCAGGACAACATTGCTGAACTCTGGTTTGATCAAGTTTGAAAAAGAAATTACATACAAGTGTATTCCCCCCCCCATACACTTGTTATATACTCCTTTCAGGACCAACAAGTGGTATCAGAGCAGGGGTTCAAAGACCACTGCTTCTGAAAATCCATCTTGATTTTCAAAATCACATATTTAGTGTGGTCACTGAACTGATCTATTTGAAATCTTATAGATTGTTGACTAACTATTTATTCTTAAGATATGACTAACAACAATGCTGCTGTTCCACCTCCTACTGTTCAAGGATTGGACAACATGGCCACAAATCCAGTCAACCACATCTCACATCATAAATTGTCCATGTTCTCAATAGACAATTATGATTTCTGGAAAATCAGAATGAGGGCTCATCTTGCATCTCTACACACTGACATGCTGAGAGTGATCACAAGAGGACCTTTTGTGTTCACTCAAGTCAATCCCAGAATCACTGAAGCTCAAAGAGCAGATACAAGGGAATTGATTCCTAAAGATGAAGATGACTTCACTACTGATGAGAAGAGGAAAGATAATTTGAATTATCTTGCAATGAACACCCTCTACCAAACAATTCCAGATGCAATCATGGGAAGGGTCTACCACTGCACAACTGCCAAAGAAATTTGGGATACTCTTGCATAAATGTGTGAGGGTACTGAAAAGATCAAGGAGAATAAACTCCAAGTAGCAGTACATAAGTTTGACCAATTCACAATGGAGTCTGAAGAATCCATTGATAAATTTGCTGGTAGATTCATTGATGTGATGAATGAGATCAACTCCTTGGGCAGGGTGTACTCCAAGAGAGAGGTTGGATTGAAGATCTTGAGAAGTCTCACTCAAAAGTGGGATGTATATGCAGTAATGATGCAGAACACCAAGGATCTCTCCACCATGCCCATGCAACAAATCTTCTCTGAACTCAAAGCATATGAGTTTGATCTCAACAGAAGAAAGCCTGTTGAGGAACCTTCACTACCTACAAAAGGAGTGGCATTCAAAGCCAAAACTGCTGAACCTGAAATGCAGTCCACTCCTAGATCATCAAATTCAGTCTCCAAGACTGAAATGAAAGAGGAACTAGCCTTGATGGCTAGGAGGTTTGAAAAGTTAAACTCAAGGTTTGGTAGATACAAGAAATTCTACCAAGACAACGAATTCAGGAGAAGGTACAACTCTCCTGAAGCTCAGGCTGAGGTCAAGAAGCCTGAAGAGAAAAGATCAGAGGACAAGTACTCTGATAGGAGAAGGTCCAGAGCTGAACCTTCATCATCTAGAAAAAGAGATGAACCTAAGAAGGATGATGATGAAGACCTGTGCTACAATTGCAAGAAGAAAGGGCACTTCCAGTATGACTGCCCTGAATTGAGCTCTAAAGAAAGAAGAGAAAGACAAGCAAAAAGAGACAGGAAATTCACCAATAGGAAAGCCATGATGGCTGGTGATGAGTCTGACTCTGCTGAAAGCTTCAACTCTTCTGATGGACTATTCTCAAACAGTGATGATGATGATGATGTGTGCAACATGGTCATTGAGGATGATGAGGTATCCTCTACTTCTAGCTCACCATCATTCATTTCACAAAACACTAGTGAAGTCAACTTGAAACTTTCCCTTGGGAAGTTGATGGAAGATTTCACTATGTTACAAGAATTTCATGACAACTGTGTGAGAGAAAATGAAAGGTTGTCAATTGAACTTGCTAAAAACTCTGAGGCAGTAGTTGATGTCAAATCTACTGAGTTGTATCAACAAGTCTTGAGAGAGCTTGAGGAAGCAAATCTCAGGATAGTTGACCAACAAAAGGAGATTGATGATCAACTGCTCTCTCAAAAGAGAAAAGACTTTGAACTTAAAATTCTAAATGCTAAGTTTGAAAACCTCTCACATGAGTATGATATTCTTAAATCAAGTGAAGAGAGCCTGAAATTAAAGATGTATGCTCTGAAGAAATCCTCTAGAGCAATAGAGGAAATTCAGAGTTATCAAAGACCTATGGCTCAAAGAAGTGGATTAGGCTTTGATCCATTTGAATCTCCACCTTGTCTTAGTGTTGCTTCTACAAATAACACTAAGAGAATCTTTGTCAAATCAGTGGCACAACAAGCTGAAAAAGAAATAATACAGCCACTGAATAAAGGAAAGGGCAAAATGCATGAATTTCCCACTCAAGTGATTCAGGAGACTAGGCCCAAACCTAAGGAAAAGGCCAAAGTCCCTGAACACAAGAGGAATGTTGGTCAGCAGAGTAGACCCAATGGAAGGGCAACTCTCTTGAACAATGTTCAGAGGAGTTATCCAAGGTATAATCAGCCTAGGCCAACTCTACTGAGAAAGCCTCAATTGAATAGACCTAAGGATAACTATCCTCAAAGGCAGAATAAAATGAGACAACCAAAACCCTTCATGCCAAAGGGTAATGGTCATAAAAATGTCTTTTCTCAAAGATTTCCTCAAGTAGCACAAAGAACTCATAAGTTCAGGAGGTTTGACAACTCTCCTGAAACTTACAGAGTTAACACTTTCACACATACTTTCCCAAAGGCATTTAAGGGAAAGACAGTGTATGTTGATGCTAGAGGAAGACAAATTAGCCACCTTGAGTCAATCAGGGTTATTAGGCAAGTTTGGGTTCCTAAAGGTACAGCTAACCTCTCAGGACCCAAAACTCAAAGGGTACCTAAACCTATCTAATTGCAGGTACCTATGGGCCACAAGAAGAGGAGAAGTATGAGCAAAAAGTCAGCATGGTACCTTGACAGTGGATGCTCAAGGCACATGACTGGAAACAAAGACCTCCTCATTGACTTTATTGAAAAAGAAGGCCCAAATGTCACATTTGGAGACAGCTCACAAGCAACAACAAAAGGTTATGGTACCTTGATGATTGGTAACATCAAGGTATCCAATGTGTCTTATGTGGCTGGTCTCAAATATAATCTCCTAAGTATAAGTCAGCTATGTGATAAAGACTTTAATGTTGAGTTCTCAAGTGGACAATGCTTAATCAAAGATAAGACTCAACAAACTCTACTGACTGGTACTAGGAAAGGAAATGTGTATTTTGCAGACTGGGACAAGTCTACTGATGTTGCATGTTTCATTGCTAAGAGTTCTAGTGAACAAAGCTGGTTATGGCATAAAAGACTAAACCACCTGAACTTCAAATCAATGAACAAACTTGCTAGAAATGCATTAGTTAAAGGACTACCTAATGAGGTTTTCATTAAAGAGCATGTTTGTAAACCATGCCAAGAAGGAAAACATATCAAAGCCTCTTTCAAAGGGAAACCAGTCATTTCTACTGAAAGGGTACTTGAACTTTTACATATGGACTTATTTGGACCAATTACCCCTGCAAGTATAAATGGTAGAAAATACACATTGGTGGTAGTAGATGACTTCTCTAGGTTCACATGGGTAGTATTTCTTCTTAATAAGAAGGAAACACAAGTCAAACTCCCTGAACTTTTAAAGAGACTGTCAAATGAGAAAAGTCTTAGCATTATCAAGATAAGATCTGATAAAGGCACTGAGTTCATAAATTCATACATCAATGAGTATTGCACACTAAATGGGATAGCTCATGAAACCTCAGCAGCTAGAACTCCTCAACAGAATGGAGTTGCTAAAAGAAGAAATAGAACCTTAAAAGAAGTTGCTAGAACTTTAATTGCTCATTCTAATCTACCTAAGAGGTTTTGGGTTGAAGCTATAAACACTGCATGCCATACTCAAAATAGATGTTTGATAACTAAGGGGCAAGGCAAAACCCCCTATGAACTCTAAAAAGGAAGAATGCCTAAAGTGTCATATTTTCACATATTTGGTTGTAAGTGTTTCATTCACAACAATGGGAAAGAACAGTTGAAAGCTTTTGATAGCAAAGCTGATGAGGGAGTATTCCTTGGATATTCCCAAATCAGTAGAGCTTTCAGAGTCTATAACAAGAAAACCCTTGTTGTGGAGGAAACACCTCATGTTGTGTTTGATGAATCTATTCATGAGTTCAGGAATAAGAACTTGGAAACTGAAGAAATCACACAAAGGACAACCAGATTGAGCCTAAAACACAAAGACACTGAATTCCTAGATGCTGTCCAAGCCAATCTCCCTGAAATCATAAGATTGGACAACAATCCTGAAGGCAACCTTCCTGAGACAAACCCCACTGAAGGAAATGGTGAACTGAATGACCCAATCCCAGTTCACATTCAGGTAACAACTACCAATGAACCAATGAAGTAGCAGTTCCTGCTGAGGTAGTTAATGGATCAAATAATCAAGGGGGAACCAATAATGTTGAAAATGCCAATGTCCCTGACATTGAGGCCAACATCCCTGATTATGATCCTGAATTAGATCCTGCATTAAATTTCCTTGAATTCTATGATCAAAATGACTCAACTTCAGTAGAGGACAACTCTGCTGAAGAGATCAGAAAAAGAAGGACTTAGTTGTCTGACCATCCTACTGATCTAATACTTGGTGACCCAAGTATAGGAGTCAAAACTAGAAGATTTCATGGTGAAAATGCTCTATTTTGTTGTTTCTTGTCAGAACAAGAACCAAGTGACATTGAGGAAGCACTTCAAGATGCCAATTGGATCACAACAATGCAGGAAGAGCTGACCCAATTCACCAGAAATGATGTATGGGAGCTGGTGGATAGACTTTCACATCAAGATGTTATTGGAACAAAGTAGGTGTTCAAGAACAAGAAGAATGAGAATGATGTGATTGTCAGAAACAAAGCAAGACTAGTGGCAAAAGGCTATTGCCAATCTGAAGGCATTGACTATGATGAGACATATGCACCTGTGGCAAGGCTAGAAGCAATAATGCTCTTTCTAGCCTATGCAGCCCATAAGAGGTTCAAAGTATACCAAATGGATGTCAAGAGTGCCTTTCTGAATGGAGTCTTGAAAGAAGAAGTCTATGTGGAGCAACCACCTGGCTTTGAGGTTGGAAACCAAGTCTACAGATTGAAGAAGACTCTATATGGACTCAAGCAAGCCCCTAGGGCTTGGTATGATACTCTATCACAATTCCTCTTGGATCATGGATTCATCAAGGGAACTGTGGATAGAACACTCTTCAGAATCTCTGAAGGAGAGGACATCTTGCTTGTCGAAATTTATGTTGATGACATAATCTTTGGATCCCCCAATGAGAAGCTGTGTGAGAAGTTCTCAAAGCTTATGCAAAGCAAGTTTGAGATGTCCATGATAGGGTTGATGAACTTCTTCTTGGGTCTTCAAGTCAAGCAATCTAAAGAAGGGATCTTCATCAACCAAGCTAAGTACACAAGAGAAATGATCAAAAAGTTTGGGTGTACTACTATCAAGCCAGTAAGGATCCCAATGAACACAAATTCGAAAATGGATCCTGATGAGAGTGGTGTCCCAACCAACTCTACTGAGTATAGAGGAATCATTGGCTCTCTCCTCTATCTCACTGCCAGCAGACCTAACATCACCTTTGCAGTAGGTGTTTGTGCAAGGTTTCAAGCCAATCCTAAGAAAAGCCATCTTGAGGCTGCAAAAAGGATCTTGAGGTGTAACACCCCGTCCCAAAATTAATATGAAATAAATGAATAAACTATTTAAGAGTTTTCAATTATATTAACATCATTATGTGTTGTCAAGGGATTTGATTTTCAGGAAGACGGACGAGCATTCTGGTCAGGCAACACTCCTAGCACCTAATAAAGAAATAAATAAAGTATAAGGTTTGATGAATATTTAATAAGTGTCGAAATGAATGAGAAGTCTAATTAATAATCTTACAAATCATTTTATTAAAGCTTATGTGATAAACAACTTAACGAAGCATAATATGCATTTTAATAAATAGTATTGCCCTGCCTTGCCATCTCAATCTTAATATAAAATATAGAGCTCTGATTCATTTACTTGCTTGATCATTGATATAATATTTGATACATCGAAATTTCATAATCATGAAAATTACATTTACTTGGTTGCCATGCTTTTCGTGTCTTTGTGATATAATGTTTGCCTTGTCTGATTTTATTTTATATTAGGACTCATTTTGATAAATTAGCTATTAAATTAATATTAGAATTTAAAACAAAAATAATATAAGTAGTCGTAAGTCGAATTTATAATTAAATAATTTTTATCTCAAAGTGCGACGATTTTATCACCATAAATCCTAAATAAATATTTATAGCTCTTGCGTAATTTTCTGCGACAAAATAACACGAATATAAGTAACGATTGTGTAGTAAATATCGAGTGCTAACGAATACCGTGACGATAACAAATATTCTCTACTTGCAATTTTGGTCCAATTGAAATGAAGTATGGCCCCCATCCACCTCCCTTCTTGGCCAATCACCGTGTAATCATCCATCTATATATACCTTCCATCACACAAACTTCTTCTTCATCGAGCTCTGCATAAAGCCCCACTCTTAGTTCACCGAGAAGCAGCAGCCACAGTTTCTTACTTTCTGCACAAAAAACGTCCACAGCATAGTTAAGAAAGATCAAGAAAATCTTATCTTCTTCTTCTTCTTCAAATGGATCGATCGGCTTCTTCTTCTTCAATAGGAAGTTAGCTGGTTTTTCTTCTGTATTCAAGCAATTTTCGAAGCTCCCCTTCTTTATTTCTAAAAAATATGGATTCAAAGATTAAGGAGAAGAATACTTCATTTCTTCTTCCTTTTGTCTTTTCGATCGGTTCTTCTAATTCATAGAAAGAATCCGATTGTTTCTGCCATTTTCTTAAAGTTTCAGACGTCCTCTCATCATCCGAGATGAACCCGATGTGAATAAACTGATGTCCAATCCAAACAATCCATAGAGAGGTGAAGGAAACCCCATTTTTCCTTCTTCCCCTGTTTTTCGATTTATCCAGAAATTATGCTAACTTGATTCTTGTCTTCTTACTAATATCTTGAAAAGTCGACACCTCTTAGTCCATGATCGATATACTCAGTACCCAGGCTCCAAACAATTCGAATCCTAACCAAAAATCACAAAGGTTGTTCCGTAAACCCGTAAACTAAAAACTGCACTGTGTTGTTTTTATATGAGCTTTTAACTTGTTTAAATTTGATGATATTTGTTAGTTTAAAACTCTTATGTGTTTCTTGATTGTTGTACTTTACATCCATGATTTTAGTTTTCGATTATAGTAATGTTATGCCGCCCATTTCTATGCACGAACATGGTAAGTCACAAAACCAAAAATCTGGAATTTAAGAACATAGCTACTGCCATGTAGTTCGACTTTTATTACAGGGTTTTTTTCGCTAAAACTAAAAATATGGAAATGAACTATGTTGAGTTATGAACTTACTGTATAAATCTTGTACGAATTGAGCCAACGGTTTAAGAGATATGAATTTTTAAAGAATATGTGTCAAAACTACTAAAGCAGTGACTTTGGAGGCTTATATCTTTTAAACGAAAAATGATTTTGACACGAAACCAACGTGAGTATAATCTACATATGGTAGAGAGTCTGAATGTAAAATATTACACAAATTGGTTGGATATAACGAGAGATATTCACGTTTGAAAATCAAGCAGTAAGCTGGGGAAAACTGGAAAAAACAGAGCACAATTTCAGGTTCAGTACTTCGGAAGCACTTTTACTCGACTTCGAGATGCGTTTTTCACAAACCCTTTTCTTTCCAACAAACTTGATATAGTATAGGGTATTTACCCCAAGATTTCATGTTAATTGAATTAGTCGTTTGACGAGAAATGATTGACGAATATATGCAAAAATTCACAGTTTTAAAGGATGTCCAATTTTACAAAATCACAAAATATTATCGTCGGAGCCACAATTAAATTCTGGAAAAATATCTACGTTGATAGAAATATATTGAAAGGCTATGGAAACAAATTTTGTTGGTATTAAAGAGCTATAGCTATTTTATTTTAAATTTTCGAGTAAAAAGGGTCAAAACTAAAACAGGCGTAATCGTACCCAAATCCATAAAAATATTCGGCATATGTTAAATCTTTTTAAAACAGATTTTGAAAACAATGATATTAGATCGTAGAGACAATACAAAATGCAAAACTAGAACTCTATGTATCTTAACTGACGTTTCTATTTATTGTTATAAGTACTTTAATTAATTGCGTATTTCATAATATATGTGCCGAATGGATGCTTTTTGATTTGTAGATTATTTGTGTGTCAAGTGTAAATACAATGTTAATATATTAATTTATTATCACTATCATTATTTGTGCTAATAAAATAAGAATAATGTTTTAAATATAATTATGTTAGGTCCTACTTTAATTGCATTATTTTATAAGTTGCTCGTATGTGATTGTTAAGTGAGGAACATGTTTAAATTAAATATGTGTTAGTATTATTGTTATTGCGACTATTATAAATACATTATTTATTATTTGAGTATTAGTACCATTTTTGTGTATATGCCAATTAACACCATTAAGGTTTTTAAAATATTGATTTTACAAAAGTCATTAATTCAAATATCTATATAAACTCGACTTAGTTATCTTAATTTATATGTTTCTTCTTTAAAGTTATTAAGTGGTGTAAGTGTTTAAATTATTAACATGTTGCTCCATAATTTGCTATTATTTGTTGAAGCACGTCAATTAATAAATGTTTAAATGTATTTGTTTGAATTTATTATTTTGATATTACTTGTCATGTGATTATAGGATTTACTCATAAAGGAAAATTGTTAAGTAAATTAAGAAACAAGAGTTCTGATAAACAATTAAATATTCAAGAAAACGTGCTAGGCGAAGTGTGGCCTAATCGGAGCTCGGACGACATCTTCTGTGTTACGCTTGCTAAAATCATTCAAGAAGTTTGTAGCTTTTCTTAAAAGTTAACCAGGTGGGTGTCATTACTGTATTACTGAAATGTTATATGGACTGTTGGTGTATTCTGAACTGAACTAAACAAACATCAACATATAACTAAGAACACAAGAATGCAATAATAATTATAATATATATTATATGTGTGATACATAAATTACGATTTCACGGAGGTGGCGGGAAAGTGCTTATGGGGGTAGCATGTGATAGAGTCGCTATCAGTGTCCCAATATGTGTTTCACGGAGGAGGCGCGAAAGTGTTTATGGGGGTAGCATGTGATAGAGTCGCTATCAGTGTCCTAGAAGGAGGTGGAAGCGTTTAGGGGGTAGCATGTGGTAGAGTCGCTACCAGTGTCCCATATGATATATGACAATGATGTTATATGATATATATATGATGAATTATGATAATTATGAATAAGGATATATTGTAAATCCTCAGTGAATGAAAGTTCACTACCAAAAGATTTAAATCCCAGTGAATAACAAATTCACTATCCAAAGAATAATAATAGCTCACGATAAAATATTAATACTAATTATTTTGGCGTGCTGCCAATTGTATAATAGCGTACAAGGATATCCACTGAGATTTTTATCTCACACCTCAAAACTAATATTTTCAGGTTATGATCGAGAGGGGCCAGCGTTGCAGCAGGGATGACACGGAGTTTTTCCCATATTAAGATGTTAAAATATATTGTGTTTTATGAAAGGCTATATTTATTTTGATGTTGAGTAACAAACTTTCTTAAAGTTACTCGATGACTAATATGTAAGCTATCTTTAAACCGACTGCTATTTTTATCACGTTCTAAGTTTTAAAATAAATGGGTCACACTACTTCTATTGCAACTCATAACTATCTCTAAATTATTTCCGCTGCAAAACTCTTATCGATTCACGTGTATTATATATTTTTAAAGAAAATTTTAGGTTCGGTTTTTCAGTCACTAAGTGGCGGCCCGAATTTAGAGTGTTTAAACCTAAAGGGCTGCATTCCGGATTCGGGGCGTTACAGTTGAGGTATCTCAAAGGCACTGAAAACCTAGGCCTTTGGTACCCTGCTGATGACAACATTGAGTTAACTGGCTACTCAGATGCTGATTTTGGAGGATGTAGGATTGACAGAAAGTCCACTTCAGGGACTTGTCAATTCTTGGGCAACAAACTCATATCTTGGTTCTCCAAGAAGCAGAACACAGTGGCTACTTCCACCACTGAAGCTGAATATGTTGCAGCTGGAAGTTGTTGTGCTCAAATCCTATGGTTGAGACAACAACTAAGAGACTACAATGTCAACTCTGCTGAAGTGCCTATCTTCTGTGACAACAATAGTGCAATTGCAATATCACAGAATCCAGTCTTACACACAAGATGCAAACATGTGGACATCAAGCATCACTTCATCAGAGATCATGTGGAAAAGAAGGATATCAAATTGGTCAAAATCCACACAGATCACCAAAAAGCTGATATATTGACAAAGCCACTTGCAGAGGCAAGATTTCTAGAGCTATCAGCAGAATTGGGATTACTTGATCTAGGGAAGTTGGACAAGTAAATAAATTGGAGTTAATGAGTGAAGGGGAAACTAAAAGTGGTGTTCAGCAGACTTGGTCAAGTCTACTGTAACTCAGAAGAGATGACCTCAAATGTTCAGGACACTTGTCCATTGAAATTCAGAACACTTGTCCATATCTTTTCAGGACACTTGTCCATGTGGGGTCAGATAAGTTGTCTTGGCTATCAAACCAATTCTTGGTATGATAAGCACCTAATTTGGGTAATCATTGCCTATTTTGATATCTGTCCCATTCCATTTACTGAAGTTGAGGAAGTTGCCAAAGAAGGAGTGCAAGTGCCTTTTGATCATTCAGAAGAATTAAGGCAAAAGTACAATGAGACAAGGGAGAAGAAGAAGGGTGATAAGAGGCCCAAGGAAGTTGTCCCTGAGAAGAAAATGGAGGGAAGTGGAAGCAGTAGGGCCAGCAAGAGAAGGGCCAAGCCTACTGAGAAAATATTGGAACTTCAGGAGGATAGAACTCTTCAAATTGCCTTGAAAGAGAGTAGGGCTGAGAGTAGGACTAAATCCAAGTCCAGGACCAACTCTTCTGGTTCTGGAACTCCTGAGTCCAAAGTCCCTGAAAGTCAACCAAAAGAGGCCAACCTTCCTGAAACCCAAAACCTTGAGCCCAACTCCCCTGAAACCCATGTTACTCCCACAAACCAACCCATTACCCCTCTTAACCTTACCAAGAGATATTCTCCAGAAGGGAGTGTGCAAAGAAGTGGGATTGATGTGCTAGCTGACCTTGCAGTAGATGAGACAAGACTGCAATCTCCACTTGACTCATCTATGCTCAATTACTCTAAATTTCTAGAAGTTGCACTTCATGAGCCAACCCCCCTGAGCAAAGCCCCTTCAGATCTATTGCTCTCAAAAGCAACTGAAGTACCATCAATTGCATCCAACCCTTCTAAAGCCAACCCCCCTGAATTTAACCTTCCCGAAGCCACATTAGGTGAAGCCAGAGCCAACTCCCCTATAACCCAAAGTCTCCATTCAAGTGGAGATGAGGAGGAGTATACTTATGAAAGTATGCTCAGAGGTGGAGCAAGGGCTACTGTGGATAACTTGTACCCACAACTTGCTGAATTTCCTAGAATTCAGAAGATGTTTCATGACTTGAGGACGCTGGTGGATGTCAAAGACAAAACAATCATGGAGATCTCTCAAGTCATCCAAGATAAGGGTACAAATTGGTGGCAAGTGGAGGAGAGTAGACTACTACATTTTGCTGGAGTTTTTAAGACAAGATTCCTCATTGATGAGGATGTTTTTGCAAAGTTAGTGGATGATAAGATTGTTGAAGAGAAGGAGAGAATTGCTAAGGGCATCAGACACCCTGAGAGTAGCTCTAATGATGATGATTCTCCTGATGATCCTTCAAACCCCTCAAATCCCAACCCTCCTGAAACCAATCCCAACCCTCCTGAATCCAAACTGCCTTCAACCCCCCTCTTAACCTATCATAGAAAAGGCTCTGTTTCATCAGAGGTGTTGACCAAGGCTGGTGACACAGCCAAAGATACATCTGCCAATGAAGGTTCTTCTGAACCCAAGGCACAGCCTAAAGATGTTGAGGCTCCTATTTTAGAGGCTGGTTTGATTAAGGCCTATTCAGTGTCAGAAGAGTTGGACACTGATCAGCCCTTAATCATTCAGGATGACTCAGTGGCTGCTGATATAAGCACTGTACGCACTACAGGAAATCACACATTTCGTGACGAATTTTTTTTTTTCGCCATTAAAGTACTAGAAATTGTGACAAAATTTTAATTCGTCACCAATTACAAAAAAAATCGTCACAAATTTGTATATTTTGTGACGATGTTAAGAAGTATGTCACAATAATACTATGTGACGATTTTAATAATAAATGGTGACGAAATTCGACGTCATAAAAAGTAGTTTTTTTTTACAATACTAAACTATCGCCACAATAATAATTGGTGACGATTTTAATAATAATTGATGATGAAATTCGACGTCATAAAAAGTATATTTTCATGACGATACTATTTTTCGTCATTAATTATTTGAAATATTCTGAGACAAAATATTTTCGTCACAATAATAATTGGTGACGATTTTAATTGTAATAGATGATGAAATTCGACGTCATAAAAAATATATTTTCATGACAATACTATTTTTCGTCATTAATTATTCAAAGTATTTAGAGACAAAATATTTTCGTCACAATAATAATTTGTGACGATTTTGATTGTAATAGATGACGATATTCGACATCATGAAAAATATATTTTCATGACGATATAATTTTTCATCATTAATTATTCGAAATATTTAGTGGCAAAATGTTTTCGCCACAAAAATAATTGGTGACGATTTTAATAATAATTGATGACGATATTCGACGTCATGAAAAATATGTTTTATATGACAATACTATTTTTCATCATTAGTTATTTGAGATATTTAGTGATAAAATATTTTTCGTCACACTAATAATTTGTGACAATTTCTATAATAATTGATGACGACATTCGACGTCATGAAAAATATATTTTCATAAAGATATTATTTTTCATCATTAATTATTCGAAATATTTAGTGATAAAATTATTTCGTCATAAAAATAATTAGTGACGATTTTAATAATAATTGATGACGATATCCAACATCAAAATATATATATATATATATTCGTGACGATATTATTTTTCGTCATAATTATTTGAAATATTTAGTGGGGGATAAAAGTCAAATTTTGACGAAAGGCAACAACTGAAGAAAGTAGCATACATGAGTTTAGCATATGCTTAGAATAAGTCAAAGTGGGGGATAAATATAATGAGTCCAATTCACTCATTTAGTGGAAGATATACCAATAAAATAAATTAGAATATAAAGGGACTTTTAAAAAAGTATTACATTATATGGTTATAAAATCCATACGAGTAATATCAAAAGATAAATTTGTGAGAAATGATAACAAAATTTGTTTGGAAATGAAAATGATACGTAACAATTAACCAAAGAGCAGGCAAGGGGCCACCTCCAACAATAGCAATATTGTGCACGGGAATATTACTATCAATTCCATGTTCATTTGCAATTCCCTAATTATTTAAAAACAAAACAAATAAACAAACAAAAATTATGAGCCAACTATCATGCAGAGGCCACTTAAAAAACAGTACATTTGGTGCCTGAAATTCAGGTATTCATTGACAGTACCGAAAATGCCAGAAAAACATCAGAATCATCATAAATTAATTACTGCACTCTAAGGATAAGCCTTTTCTGATCCTTTTTCTTTGTTAAATATACTTGGAGATTCTTACTAAAACATTTTTTCCTAATCATTAGCCCGATCAGATCTAAAAATAAGTCTTCTGCAGATAAATTTTACTAAAACATTTTCCCTCGTGCCTTACTATTAGTATATCCATTTTTAATGGATGATTCATGGTTATGCTCAAGTCAACAGATATCAATAACAGTTAATGTTTTCCTTTTCAATTAGTTATGAAATTCAGAAAAATGACATGTTTTAGACTGGGTTAGCATACCTACATTTAAAAAAAAAATACAAGGTTATAAAAAGGACAAAATGATCAAAGATAAAATCCATTGTTCAAGTTTAAGCAATCATACAAAAAGGAAACTAAAAGACTGAAAACACATACCAGTTCATTGAATGGCCAGAGAATAACAATCGCAAGACAGAAAAGGCCACAGGGGAAATAATGGCAAGTATAATAATCCCACTTGGCATGGTGCAATAAGCCTGCATGATAACAAATGAGTCAATTGACTATTATATATAAAATCTAGCATATTTTAAAAAGGGACCAGCAGATTAAAGGTCAATCACGTGATTCTTAAATTGCAATTAATATGCATTACCTTCGATGAAGTCATAGTAAACACGGAAAGAACAAAATAAACCCCCAGTTGGCAAGCACAATAAAAGCGGCATAATTCATAAGAAGGAAGATAGTAAATGGGATAGTGTGTAATACCAGGGCTTGCCTTCTTGAGTAAATGACCTAAATGATATTTGTTCATTAAGAACAACAAGTGGTGCATTACTTGTATTGACCTTGCTAAGAGATTGAAATATGCATTAATAAATACTCCTTAGCCAACTAAATCCGGAACAAATATTGTGGCATACCAAGAAGCGTGCATAGTAATCAAAGAAAAGTGATCTTTCACCCTTGGATCCACTTGCATCAGCTCTAAAGGATTCTCATTCTTGGGCAGTTAATAACTTAGACGAATTGGCAAATGCTTTCATTAAACTAAGTATGTTGTCCCATCATGCTTGCATGCTTCCTGGTCTAGTTCACATAAATAAAAAAGCAATTTAGGCAAAGACGAAAAGTGAATGTGAATGAATACAAATATCCACTGCTCTGTACCAAATACCAGTTGATGCATACAATAGTCTATCCACTGTATGAGATGAGGTGTGGTAACAGTAACCCCCGAGCAGGAAGATAATATCCAAGCCAGGAATGTCACCGTAATATTTGGCAAACATTCTGTAGTTTGTATCACCAAGAACTATACCAAAAACATCCTGCAAGCAGATCAGGAAATGATTAACTAGCAAAACCATGTTATCGCTCTCATGAAACATATCACCCAGAGAAATAGAAATTTGAAACAACAATTCAATCTTTTACAATTATTTTCAAAGAACAAATAAATAAGCCAATTTTCAGAAACTAAGAGAAGGAAAGGAAAGCTTGAGCTGCACTATTTGCCATAGGATATACAACTGACTTCCTACAAACTATTTCAGTCTTTTTTGCCACTTTCATTCACGCACACATCAATTTAAGAACCTTCAAAGTAATATCTCAGACAACAGAACGGGAAAGAAAGAAGAATGGGTGCCTCTCAATTTTAAAAAATATTCAAATTTTGTGAAGTAATTTAATAATTCATTGCACAAGACTTGTTTGTAGTTTAGGTCCTAAATATTGGTCAATCAATGAATCCCAATTCTATAAATATTATCGATGAGATTATACTTATTTATCTACACATGATTCAATTCTGAGTATAAATGTCAAATTTAGTGACATCTCACGTACCAAAAATTAGAAAGTGAAGCCAGTTATACCGTTCTAACTCAATACTTGCACTAAGGTCTAAGGGTCATTTTACTTGGAAGATTATGAACCCTTCAAGAAGGCCAAGAGTTTATACTAAATGGAAAAGAATCAACCATAAAGTCTGTTTTAATTTATTGTGCACTAATTTAAACTTATGACATTATTATATTACCATATAAGCAATCAGGTTAAAAGCTAGACCCTTCTAAGTGGCCGGTGATTTATCCAGAATCTCGATACAAGTAGTGTCCAACTAGCTAGCTAGCTTGTAGCTAGTGCGTAGCTTCATACCTAGTATTTAAATATATAGAAAATCATTAATAGTATCGTCTTCACAGCAAGGAAGATACATAAACAAAAAGTACACTAAAGCATTTGTTGTAAAATTGACATCCAAACACTATGGACCAAAGTAATCAATTAGATAAAACCTGGAACTAACCATAAAGATGAAAAACTCTCACAACCAGATTGATACACCATTTATTAAAAAATATGAGTAAACTTACAATTATAACACATTTGGACAAATTTCCATTGAACACATAATACTATAGAAACATACAATTTAAATTTGGACAGATATTGTTTCTTAGTAACAGAAATGTTATTAATTGATCAAGATATAAAATCATGGTCTGTGGTTGATCCCTTACCATCATACAACCATGAAAGGGATACGACAGGGGGAAGCTACAATGGTACACATGAACATATTCCAATTATGAATTTTGTCTTATGCTATATGTATAAATGTGTGTGTTTTAAATACATTAGGTGAAAATGGTACAATCGATGGTCAAGGTGGTTTATGGGGGCAGCAATTTCACAAGAAAAGCTAAAAAACACAAGGACATATTTTATTGAAATAATTATGTTCTCATACAATATCTAGATATCCCATCTAACACTAATCAATTCCCCATTATGGAATGCTCATCTTGTTAACACCAGGTAGGCCTCATCAATTTCACTTTCACAGGTCAACATACATGATAAATAAATATTGACCAACATTTGCAGTAAGTGTACCTTATCAAAGCTTTTAAAATATTATCAGAGTATTATCAGATCTTTTATGATCTAATCTAACTCATAAAGGCTACACGTGCATCCTACATAATTCAATTGTTTGATTACCCAAAATCCTACCATCAAAATGAGACAAAAGTGTACCTTAATCGGTTTGCCAAAAAGTAATAAAGCACTTCTCATCTTGATAGCACAAACAACTTTGAAATCTACAACCTGACATTGTAGCACCCGGTGTAACATATTAGGATCTTACACAAAATTCACCACAGTAACAGGACGCAAAGGTGTTTATAAAAGACTAAAAGAGAAGTGAGAGATACAATGTCGAACCTGGAACTTCAATGGTTTGGCCTCATGTTTCAGCAGTTGTTGCCTATGTTAAATCTTTCAATTAGAAATGGTCACTCGCTGCTATCAAATCCGCTCTAATAACAACTGGTAATCCTTAGTTTCTTTGTTTCCGTTCTTCTCATGGATCATGCAATTTATTTTCACACATATTCTGCAGATAAAACAATTAACACAATTCAGGACAAATCAAGCAAAAAGAAACATTGCATCCCGGTCTAACTAACGATATCACAAAAAACTCCTAAGCAGGTTTCCTCTACAAACAAGGTTACCAGAACGAAGACGTTGCTTTAATAACAGGTAGCCAGAAATCCTATTTCTTCAACATCCCACAAGCAAAAGAAGCAGATGGCCTCAACTATCCTTTGATACATCTGTAAGTGAAGAGTAATGAATCAGTAATCATCGGAGTATTTCACAGAGCTGTAAATAATGTTGGCCTTGCTAACTCAATATATAAGGCTTAAGTTAAATCGATAAAAGATATCTCCATCAAAGTCATTCCCAACTTTTTGGCATTTAACCAACGTAACTGAGGGGAAATTTAAAACTAGTTGATAAGCCCTTCGATGAAATTAGTAGATGTGCCAATCAATTTTATTGAAAATGTGTTTTATACTTAGAGCTAAAATATCGAATGTGCTGAGTTCATTGTTATCAAGCCAAATTGTGAATTGGTGAAGGCAATATATTTTTTTCCTCTCTTATTTCTTTCTTTTCAAGGTTAGCTGGGAATGCAAGGGAAATTATTAATGTTTTGCTTGCTACTATATCTAGCTACTAGAGAATTTAAAAGCATCTAATTATTGAGTAACATCTTCCACGTGAGATTCCTCCAAGCATGCAGTCTGCTTCATTTTCCTCAAATCCCACAAAAGCATTTGCATCAAAGTGAACAGTAGGATAACCAAAAGTGAGACAAAGGAAATCTATTTTAAGATTAGTATCAAAATTGGATAAAAAAAATATATCAAAACAATGATAAGATTTATACATTTGACAACAATTAATATCACGTATATAAATCATCTACAATTCTACGGCAACAGAACAGACTTTTAAGGATTTATCACCAAGTTTAAATACCTAAATAATTCCACCACATACTAGCGCAGTCTAATTAACTAAAGAAATGGCCTCGAGAGAGAAGGGGGAATTGGATACCTCATCAGCCATTTGAGATTGTACAGTTCATGAATTCAATGCTCGACACTTGCCCTTTAAATCAATTCAAATCAATTGATTTAACACGGAGAAATATATGTGCATATTTGAATGCAGAATAGAATCGATGTCGATGACGAGGGGACGGACATGGATAGGCATCGGTGTAAGCAGGGTCGCGGTGGAGTATGTGCTGCGAAGGATTGGATTGAGATGGCGCTAGAAGCGACGAGCGATGTGCTGCGAAGGATTGGATTGAGATGGCGCTAGAAGCGACGAGCGAGATATACAGAATTGGGGGCGAGATATTAATAAATTGATAACAAAATTAGTGCAAATGTTGATGCATGTGGACTGTATTTTGGCGTCCCGCCTCCCTCATTTGGCGGGTTGTATTTTGGCATCCCGCCTTTTTTTTTTTTTTTTTTTTAACTAGCCCTAACATAATCACTATGATACAAAAAATGTGTAAAGTTTACAGTATATCAAAATGGCTCAGTTACAAAGGGTTCCTAAATACAATATTCTAGATTAAATTAAAATCCACAAGTTAATGAATCATATAGTAAATGATGTTAATTTTAAATAATTTTTTACTTAGACGCGTAAATTTCATGTCTAGTGTCCAATATATAGACTATACAGTAGTATGATGTGAGTGGTTGTATAGTTTAAATTTCGAGCTGACATTAAAATAAGTGTAAAAATATTAAATTACCTTATCTCACTTTGTTTTCGACTCGATTAAAACTCTTTCAAGCTCAATTTAATTAATTATATAAAAAAAAGGTTCAAACATAACATTCAAAAAGTCAATAATATTTTAAATAAGTTTGAACAATTGTGCGTCCTAATAAATATTTTCCACATTTTTATATTTGTATCTCTGACTATTGATGTTCATTATAATAAATTTACCTTATTAAAATATTACTACATAGATATGTAATACGTTTTTGTGAAATAATTAATACGGAGTAATTATTTAGAACACACAAATTTCAACTCAATTGTACTGTTCAACTAATTTACATAAAACTTTGTTTAACGATTAATAATTCAAAATTAAATTTTCTTGGATGCAAAAACGTGTGTATTAATTAATTTTTCTTTCAAGTATCATAGTTGCATATAAAATATACTGACTTCCTCCAATTTTACAATTTTCATTTGTTGGGTTGTACACGATTTTAAAGTAGAAATAGAGTAAGAAGTAAGAATAATATTTCCATTTTAAAAAATGAGAATTATAAATTTTGATAAATAAAAAAGAAAAGTGAAAATTATTAAATTGGACAGAGAGAGCAATTGTTTTGCATTCCCAATATCATTGTTCTACATACATATGGTGCATGTTTGCTTCATGGATTGAGATAAAATAATGTGTTTAAAAATGTGGTGGGATATGTAAACCTTGACTTTATAAATTTAATGAGAGGCCAGGTTGTCTAAACCCATGAAATCTAGTTTATAAAAATCGGGTCAAATTATAAACTCGAATTAAAATTTTTAAAGTTATGAGAAACTAATTATGGGAGAAGGTGTGTTTACATATCAAACTCAACACTAAATCTCCTAAACCCATGAAACAAACATGGTCATAATGTATTTGCATAACAACAAAATGTTCTTTTAAATAGTGTATGCACAACACAATACTAAACTAAAAAGTTGTTCAAGTGTTACTCTAAGTAGAAAAGGAGAGCATTAGTAAAGGAAGAGATAGATGGATGAGAGAAATTAACGAAAGAGGGTTGGGGGTTGAGAATCATAGTGTATCTTTTAACTTTACTTTTAATCCATGTGATATATTGTATGATATTATAATATCATATCATTATATTGTCATTGTAATGATTGTGTTTTATTTAAATTTGTCAAAATAAAATAAAAAGGTGTGAAGATTGATAAATAAAATAAAAGAGAGAATAAAAAATATATATTTGCATTAATATTGAGTCATAAGAGATAGAAGACAAGGTATAAAATATAAGTATTTATAAGGTTTATTAGTATTTTTAGAGATGAATATAATATTTCTTAAAAATTGAATTCTATAATTTTAAAATAAAACCAGATTTAAATCTAGAAATATCAAATTCAAGTTTTTAATGGATATTTTCAATAAAATAATTGATGTTGATTATATAGAGAAAGAGTGATTAATTTATGCTAATTAGTTAATAATCCAAAACTTAAATTTAATTTAAGTTAAAACGAATAAATTATTTGTACATCAGTTATATGCTACAATAGCACACAACTATTATTAATATTAAATAAAAATAAAATTAATGATCAATTAAAATCTTTTAATAAAAGTAACTAATATTATTTTAAATTGAATTTGCAACTTTTGTAAGACCATGTAATTAAATTTGCAAGTTACATAAACAACATTTGTATGGCTAAAAGGTCCCCTAAAAAAATATTTTGAAAAAAAAATGTTTAACCAAATAAATAATAATGTTAAGAGAAATCTTGGGTTGTGAATATAAAATAAAAATTGAGGCGGCCTTTCAACCTAGAAGAAGGAATTTTCAAATTTTAGCAATTTTTTGCCAGAGGGAATTTTCAAATTTTAGCAATTTTTAAATTTAATGTGTACAAAACTACATTTATGTATGAAAAATAAAACTACATTTCTTTTCCCCCAAAAATATAAAGATAAAAGTCGTATACATCAAAATCGCCCCTATACTTTGGAAGTTTGACAACCAATATTCTCCTCAGAATTGAGCGGCGAGACGACGATAAGGGTTTAGGCTACCGATGACATCGAGGTCTATTCGATAGAGTGAGCGGTGTGAGGTGACGAGACGCGGCTGCGAGGGTTCAAGTGCACGTGAGGCGAAGCCGCGAGATTAAGGCGCGCAAGGATATAGATGCGACTGCGGAGAGGTAACGATCGATGCCGAACCATGAGTTTGTAAATTGAATTGAAACTCTGTGTGTTTGAAATCTATAATGGCCACAATGCTACTGAAATTTGTTTCTGGGATTCTAATTTTTGGGTTCATGTGATGATTTTCTTGCTTATTGTTAATCTTTTCCAGAAATAGTTTTCCTGATTGCAACTATATATGCTACTATACTTTTTATCAGTAGAGAGAAAGGGTTCATGGGCCTAGCCCTGTAAGCCCATACCTACGAGGAAGATGCTTGATTCGACACCGATTGCCATAGTGCTGACGGTGACAAAGAACCGTATTCTCGAGTTTCCACCACTTCACAAAAAAATCGGGTACCACTGCTTTGCTGTTCTGGGACGCTGTAAATTTTCATCATGCCCTGATTGTATTTTCATGCGTGCTCTCTGTGCTTCTAGATGGCAATGAGAAATATTAATATCTCATGTCCTTTTCATTCAAAATCTGAGTTTCCTCCTAGTTGTCTTTAATCCTCCTAGTTGTCTTTAATGAATTATTATAGATTATACATGTTTTGCTGAGTTTTTATGCAAACCAAAGGCAAACTTAGTATGATACCACTTATGAATGAACACCTAAATTTCCAAACCAATGCTATTGAAATTGTTTTTCTTCTGTGTAGATCACCAACAGATGCTTATCTCAGATCCTAAAATATAATGCAACTTGCAGCTCCTTTCTAGAAGGATGTTTTACCATAAATGTTATGACGACAACCTTGCATCTCTCAAGCAAGGACGCAAATCATTGGATGTATCAATTCCAGGAATATTTATTGAAGTTTGTTTTGATTCAACTTAATTAGTTTCTCCAATTGTAAAAAATAAAAACATACCGTGTTCGCATTATAGACACAAGGCATACATTAAAATTAATCAGCTAGCAATCCATATGAAATATATTTGCAGCTGCTTTGTGAATTGTAAGTAACTCTTACGATTGTTTCTTATTTTCTAACTACATTTTATAATTTCTATGTACTCAGCTGAAGAACATGAGACTGTTGGGTTGTACTTGTATATGGTGAGTTGTTGATTATGTTATTATAAGCTAAGAAAAATGTGATGTTGATATTTAAGATACGCTAGCATGATATGCCAATCTTTCATAAGTCACATGACATGAGCTTGTCTCCTATCGTATGGTTCTCTTGTCAGTCCTTAGCATCTTATCCTTGAACTATTTCTAACTTTTAATTTCAAAAAAATTTGTTTTACTGATTTTTTAGGTGGATCTTGCTCTTGCTGTTCTGGGCACAAAGCCATTGAAAAATGTTGTGTAATCCTAAAGGAACTGAGTTTAAGCAAGCACATTGGAGTGACATAAGGACTTTCCTCCCTCGTTACTAAACTCCACAACTTAAGAACGATAGACGTCACCTGCTATCACAAAATAACTCAGGCATTGATTGTCACTTCACAAATTAATGTACCTCCCTCGCTTCTCTCAAGATGCACCTTGTATTTAGACTTTTAGCTGAAGCTTTTGTTTGGATAGGGCAAGAATGCTCATTTTTGGAGGAACTTCGCCTTTTACATAATGAACTTGTTGATAGTTCGATGAGGTTTTTGTGGAATATTGCATAAGCTTGGAAAATTTTTACTAATAATGATTTATTGTATTCAATCAGGCTTAAAATTCATCTGAAGGTGCTCTGAACTCAAAATCTTTAGGTTGAGAATCTGCTTGAACATATCTTATGAGAGGCATATCCATATTGGCACCGAGTTATTCAAAGCTCAAAGATCTTACACAGGTTAGATTATATACTTTCATTACAGTAGGAGAAACTTGTTGGATGGCCTGTACGGAACATGATTAACATAGTGTATTGTAAATCCATTACTGACTTTTTCTTAATGTATAACCAAAGCAATAACGATTAACTTTTAAATTCAAATATAAGTTTGGACTGATGTGGATTTGAAAGCCAGCTTTCTTAATATACTCTTTCTCCCACATCACATATTCATTGAAATCTATCTTATTGTGTCATGTGCTGGAATTTGATTTAGTTATGCTTTGGTTTGAATTGTAGTGAACTTTTTGGTTGAGTTGGCGGTTTATTATGGAGCCTATATGTTCTGGTTTGAGTTTGATTCACATATTGTTCAATTTGATTCTCATTCTACAGATACTACATGCACATTCACATTGTTAAAGGAAATTATATGCTGCTTTCTTTCATGTTTATTGTATTTCAATTATATTATCTCAAATTATCACTTGTTCACTGTGATTTGCTATTACCTGTCAATTGATCTCTCACCGTCTTTTGTGTGGGCATGTTTTCTTTTTATTCCACTTCACTTTTCAATTAATTATGTGCACATTTCACCAGTTGAATAACTAGCTTTATGTTGCTTACTTGTTTCTGAGATTTTTTTTTTTTTTTTTAATTTGCCAATATATCTTTGTAGAATATTTTTATGAAAGATTAGCACATACTTTCTTTATTATTAATTTTCAGGACCTAAAGGCCTGCCAAGGAAGAAAGTTCGAATTGTGATCAAGATTTCGATTACCGTATGTTAAGAGTTGAAGCACATGGTTATGGACAGTGGAGAGCCTGAAAATAAGACATAGGAGAATATTTTTATATTTTTTTCTATTTTCTTTTTAAGTATTTTTTTTTTCAGCTTTTCTTTTTATTTCTAACTCGAGATGCTTCTGACTTTCAATACAATTTTAATTATTGCATTTATTATCTATGTTCTTTAATTTAGTGGTAAGTGTAAATATTTATTTATTATAATTTATTAATTAAATTAGTTTATTACGATAATTAAAATAGATATTTACAATTCAATCGAAATCTCAATAAAAAATATTTATTTTATGACAATTAATTTGTCACGGTAAAAATGCAATTATACTAATTAGTAATGAGAATAGATGTCACTATATATATATATATATATATATATATATATTTATGACGATATCTATTTTGTCACTAAATAATATTAATTAATGACAAATTTTGTTGTCATTATATATATGCACATATGATGACAATAAAAAAATCGTAACAATAGTGTAATTCTTTTGTGATGAAATATTTAAATGAAGACGAAATATATGTTGTCACTATAACTAGAAATTTAGTGACAATTATCATATTCGTCACTGAATAATATTTCTTATGATAAAAATGTTTCGTTACCATTTCTACGCTATTTAGTGATCAAAAATATTTTGTCACTGAATATTACCCTTTCGTGACACATTCGTCGTCATTATACATACATATATATATAACAACGATAAAAATTTTGTCACTAAAGTGTTATTCTTTGGTGACGAACTATATAAAAGGTGACGAAATTATTCGTTTAATTGTGACGATGATGTTGTCACTAAAAATTGACAAATTCGGTAGAAAATGGGAAAAATCGTCACTTAAAATTAACATTTTAGTGACAATAAATCAAATTGTCATGTAAGGTTGAACTATTTGGTGACGAACTATATAAATTACGATGAAATAATTAATCTATTTGTGACGGAAATTTCGTCATTACAATTTTAAAAGGTTGATATGAAATGGATAATTGTCGCTAAAAATTAATATTTTAGTGACAATAAATCAAAACGTCATTAAATGTTGAACCTCTAGTGACGAAATATCATATTTAGCGACAAAATTCAGTGTCAAATGTGACGTTTTATTCGTCACCATAGAGGAATAATATAGCGACGATTAACTTTTGCGTCGCCAAAAGATGGCTTTTGATGACGAATTCAAATAAAGTCACATTTACCTAATGTGACGCACCTACGGCGACCTTCTTTGCGACGGAGAAAAATCGTCGTCAAACCCATTTTGTGACGAAAAATGATGCTTTTATGACGAATTGTTGTCGTCGCGATTTCTCAAATTTCCTGTAGTGGTGTGATCTCCCCACAACTGCCATCTTTGAACCTTGTTGAAGGTGGAGATGTTGCAGGTCTAGAAGGAGTTTAAAAGGAGATAATAGAGGAAAAACAAGAGGGAGTTGTGGATGATAGAGAGGTAGTAATCACTAAGATAGTAAGTGTACCAACATATATATGAGGGTGGTATAAGTGAGGAAGGACATGTTATTCTTGAAGTCAAATCTGAACTTCAAGAATCCCTTGATGAGAGGAGGCCTGATCCTTTGAGTGAGGAAATCAATAATGAAGGGAGAAAAGAACAAGTTGAAAATGAGAAGAAGACTGCTGATGTATCAGAGTCTTATGCAAAAGAAACTGAGGGTGATGAGTGTTTATTTTCTAACCCTTTTGATTTTTCAGATTTTGCAGGTATTTCCTTTGATCAAATCTTTACAGATGATCTATTGACTGAAGCACCAATCCATGTAGATTCCAGCTCTGCTCAAGCCATTCTTGGAGAGCAATCAACTAAGTTGGATTTTATTGTTCATCAAGTCCAATATGCTCATGCTGAAACTTCAGGAGCCTTGGATGAGCAAGGTAGAACCTTAGCAGCTGTGGAAATGAGGCTTACTGGCTCTGAAGAAATTGTTCTTCCCACCATTGAGGCAAGAATCAGTGGAGTTGAGACTGGTTTGCAAACCATCTCCACTGAAGTGATGAAAGCCAAAGCCACCATGTATTCAGTCTCAAAGGAAGTAAAGAAAGCCTTGATAAGGAGTAACCACAACAAGAATGTGAAAGCATTAAGATTGGTGGTTAAGCAAGCACTTGGGAGAAAGGCTGCCTTACAGAAGAAAAGAGCTGAGGAGATGAGGCTAGCAATGGTGAAGGCAGCCTCTGAAAAGTTTTCCCAAGATGTCATGGCCAAGATTGCTGAAGGTGCAGTGGCCAACCTTACTGAGCTCCTTAAGGCACAACTTGATGCATCCCTCAAAACAACCATGGAAGAGGTTGTTGAGCAAAAGATGAAGCCTGACCTGGCTTTCTTAAGCCTAAGCAGTGACAGAATGAAAAACATACATGATGAAAATGTATATTTGCTTGAGGAGATGAAGTACCTGAACCAAGCCCAATCCTTGATGGCATCTACTATGAGTGAGCTCAAACCTCAATGTTTTGATGCTGCCAAAAAGGGGGAAAGGGAAAGAGCAAGGGCAAAAGGTGCCTTGATTATTGGAGGTTCAGATAAGGGCAAGGACAAGGTTGCTAAAGATAAGGGAAAAGAGCAAGCAGTGCTGAACTTGGATGATTTGGATGAAGAAGAGCAGTTAGACATTGCCTTGAAGAAGTCTATGGCTTCAGCACAAGAAGAAAGAGTAAGGCTACAATAAAGACCAGGAGGAGAAGTGTCTGGTTTGGACAAAGATGCTGAAGGTGTCCAAACTAGAGGAAAGATCAAGAAGGCCAAGGGAAATAAAAGAAAGGCTGAAACATTCACTGACTTTCCCAACAGCCCTGATCTCCCCCCTGAGTTCAGAATTGAAGAAGATGAGCCTACTTCCAAGAAGGCCAAAAGTGCTGAAAAGGACAAAGCTGCTGAAATGTCCAAGACTGCTGAAGTTGATAAGCCTTCTGAAAGTGTCAAAGTTGCTGAAGGTCCCAAATCTACTGAAGAAGTTGAAGAGCTATTTGCTGAAGGATTTGGACCTGAGCCCAAGAAGAAGAGAACTGTCTTAGCTCTTGATCCATCTAAGTTGTTTCAAGAAGGATATGGCAAAGATCCTGAAACACAGCAGAAACTGGCAATGATGAAAGCCAAGGAGAGGATGGATCTAATTGAAGAAGCCAACAGAGCAGGAGACAAGAGAAGAGCTGATTTTCAAAAGCCAAGAAGAAGAAGAGCTACATACAGCAAGATGAAGCCACATCTACTGATTCCCATGGACACCAAATATCCTCACTTGGATAAATGGGTGCCAATACAGCTGAATGACTCATGGGAAGAGGCCAAAAGGGAGTTTGTCTATGACTTTTATGTCATTGACAGGTGGAATGGAAAAGATGCTAACTCCACTTTTTCAGAGTTTATGATTGAGTATTATAGGGAGCTATATCAGCAACTTCTTGCAGCTGCTGATCTTGCAAGAGTTGAATTCACTGCCCCTAAGCCAATCATCTACATGCCTCCTAAGCTGGATGGATGGATTGACCAGTCAAAAATCCTCAAAGAGTTCCTAGAGATCCTCAAGCTGAACAGAATGGTGCTTGGACCTAAGGGAACCAACCAAGAGGCCATGGAGCTAAAAAGGAGAGTGTGCGCACAATATGGGATGGTGCCACCTAAGGAGGATGATCTCTGAAATGGCTAAGTCTTTCTGACCTTTCTATGCTAAAATGGATGAAAACTTACCTTGGTTGCTAAGATATTTGAATTTGGTCTTCTATGCTGAAGTTGGTCAAGAATGCTGATATGTTTTGCTCTGATGTTCAAAGATCTTGTCTGAAAATTCTTAAGTGATAATTTATGCTCTGATGCATTGTGAATTATGTAATATTGTTAAGATTCATGCTCTGATATGTTAGTTTCAACTATCAACATGCCTGTAATGAATTTCAAATGAATGATAGTTGAACATATTTTGAATCAAGAAACATTGTTACAATAATCTCTCTATGCCTATCCTTGAAACCTATTTGCAGCATGAATGGTGAGTACACCAACACATTCCTTTTTCAGGAAAATTGACTCTAGTCATGTCTTCTGAAAGATAAATGTAATAGGTGTAGTCAAGTCACTTTTGCATAAAATGTATAAGTTTTGGCATCATCAAAAAGGGGGAAATTGTTGGGAATAAAATGAGAAGAGTT
The DNA here is from genome assembly GCA_963675135.1 of Galeopsis tetrahit. Classification (NCBI taxonomy): domain Eukaryota; kingdom Viridiplantae; phylum Streptophyta; class Magnoliopsida; order Lamiales; family Lamiaceae; genus Galeopsis; species Galeopsis tetrahit. The sequence goes on from OY776123.1 coordinate 77,998,558, forward strand.
TTGATTTAATACCAAAACCCCCTAAGACATGCCTAAGTCAAGGATGATCATGTTCTAAGAATGTTAGAACATATAACATAAGGCTAGTTGAGAAGCTGAAATGTTAGGCAGCTCTTAGTTTATTAGATGCACAAAGTGAGGGGGAACACATACTTTGAAGTCTATCAAGATCAAGTCCCCTCAAGGCTCAAATTCTGGAATGATTGCCAAGTCTACTGAAAGATAAGTATGTTGATTAAGAGTGAATCTTGAGACAACCTATCTGAAGATCAATTAAGTGGAACAGGTCTTGGAGATCATGTTCAATGAAATGTGAAGTTCAGAAGAGTTGTCCAGCAAAGTTGTCTCAGCACAGTTAAACCAGAACAAGTCTTCTGTAGTTCAAGATCAACTATGCTGAAGAAGTCAAGACAACTACACCCTAAGATCTTCAAAGAATCATGCATAGAATACATGCAAAGGGAAAGAACCAACTCATATGATAAGAGCAAGCCAACTATGCTGATAAGCAAGTCCACTGATAGTGATGAGCAGAGTTGTCCACTGGTAAGGAATGTTGTCCTTATCATAAGTGTTGGGATATGAATCCTAGACAAATCCTAATTGATGATTAAAAGATAAAAGATGAAGTTTTGATAAGCCAAAAGTAGTTTGAATATTTTCTAAGTGTTGACTAATCTAGTCTAGTTGAGTTGAAGTCATCTTGAACAGATCAGTAGAGTTCACATGAAAAGATAAGTATTGTTTTCATATTAAAAGATAAGTACGATTTATAAGTACTTCATATTTGCTATTTGTATATATGTTAGATTGTTGTTGAGCTATGAATAATCATTGTATAGAGCTCATGATTTTGAATGTAATAGATAGGTTGATTGTATAGATTATAAGTTGACTAAGCTATAAGCTTAAAGTAATGTAATAGTCTTGTTAGGATAGAATAGTTTACTATTATAAGTCGCACAAGAAGACTAGACAAGAAGAGTTGAAGTCTACTACACAAGACAGGTGGACTACAAGACAAGTGCATACAAGACTCAACAAGACAAGTCAACTTGAAGAGAAGTTTAAGTGAAGCGCGTATAAAGATATGGATGAAGAAGTTAGTTATGGAATAACTACTTAACAGAAACGCGTGGTTGGATAAGAAGATTCAGTTACAAAAGTTAGTTTTCAAGAAGAGTTGGTTACAACTAACTTAGTTCTTGATTTCTAAAGTCTATAAATACCTCAAGGTGTTTATCATTTAAAGACTACTGATACTGATATTACTGAAGCTATACTGAAGATTACTCACAGAGATTACTGAAGTTCAGAAAGCAAGTCCGCTAGTCAAGTGAAGAAACCAGAAGACTGCTACTGAATAAGTTTTTAGTTTTGTTTGTTGTTTTTATCAAGTTGCTAGATACTTGTTAAATTTCTAGTAAGATCGTAGACATATCTGGTGGTATAGTCTTAGAAGATCTAAGTCTTTTTCTTGAGACTCTAAATCACAAGAACTCACACTTTGTACTCGATTGGAAGAGTTAGTGGAAACATCACAACTGGGTTGTGAGAGTGGATGTAGACAAGTTGTCGAACCACTATAAATTGTTTGTGTTGTTTACTTTACTGTTTTGTTTGATTGCTTAATTGTTACATACATAACTGAACAAGACTAGTTGAGTATAGAACAGAGTTCTCGAATTTAATAAGTTGAGTATAAACTTGTATTGGGCTCATTGTTAATTTCGTATTCCGCACATTGTAATTCTGATATATCGAAAGATTTTAGAAAAGTCTATTCACCCCCCTCTAGACATTTTCTTTAGCTTCCCTCGATATTAACTCAACTTTCGGGACCTACAAGTGGTATCAGAGCAGTAGTTTACGAACTGCTGTTTCTTGATAACCGACTTAAGACTTGGGTGAAGTCTTGGTCCGTGATTGTACTTGCTTACGTGTTCTTGATCTACATTCCTGTTATATCTGTATCGTGTTTCCTGTCCTTGATATATCTGCTTCTTCATCTAATAACTGATTAGCGCTAATAAGTTGCCCAAGTTCCAGGTTTAGGATTACGACTACTGGAAGCTGCGAATGGAAGCAATTTTCAGCTCCACGCATGATCTAATGATCTCTGTTGTGACCGAGGGTCCGATCGTGACAATGGTCCCAAATACTGCAAATCTTGACAAAGACAAACCAATTGGCACTCTCGTCAAGAAACCAAGGTCTGATCTAACCTCAGAAGAAATGCGTCAAAATAATTTGGATAGTTTGGCGAAGAATTACATCTTACACACTCTTCCTAACGAGTATCTAGGAAAAGTGTTAAAATGTAAAACTGCCAAAGAGATGTGGGACAGATTAGCTATCATTTGTGAAGGGACATCCCTGATCAAAGAGAGCAAATTATCCACTGCTGTCCAAAGATTTGAATCATTTCGGATGAAAGCTGGCGAAACTATCGACCAGCTGGATACTCGTTTTACTAAAATCATGAATGACCTTGAAGTTCTTGGTAAAACTTATACTCCTCGTGAAATCAATCTTAGGATTCTTAAGAGCTTAGATCCTCGATGGAAAATGGTAAAGATGCTAGTTAAGAATACCCAAGACATAGATGCTTGGAGTGTAGAGACCATGTTTCAAACTCTGAAAGCTCATGAGTTTGATTTAGACGAAGATGAACCACTAGCCAGTAGTGATAGAGAACATGTTGTATCTAAGAACGTTGCCTTTAAGACTAGCTCTTCTAAGTCCATTAAGGTAGACAGGTCTAAGTCTAAGACTAAGTCTGCCTCTGTAAAAGACGAGTTAGATACTGATCTTAGTCTGAAGGATCAGGTGAGCCTCATGGTTAGAAAGTTTGATAGGCTGAATAAACGATTCGGAAGATACAAGAAGTTCTATAGGGATCATAGAGCGTCTACTTCTAAGAACTCGTCTGAGACCAGACGAAACCGAAACTCATCCGAAAGGAGAGACGAAGTCTCGAAAGGTAATAGACGAGATAGAGAGTCTGACGATAGGAAGATTCAGCGTTCCGATAGACGTCATAAGCGTAGGGAGAAATCTCCTATTAAAAAGGCTACTAATGATCTTTTGTGCTACAATTGTGAAAAGCCAGGTCATTACATATATGAATGTCCAGACCTGAGTACTGATGATCGAGAAGAACGCAAAGCACGAAGGGAAAGAAGATACAACCGTGGCAAGAAGGCAATGATGGCCAACGATGACTCTGATTCTGATTCAGACGAGTTGCCATCGTCCTTATCTAGTCACTCGACTGATCGAGATCACGACGAAGCATTCATAGTAGATGATGGCCTATGCTGCATGGCTAAAATCGATCAAGAGGTATCATCTGCTACTTCTTTTCAATCTTGTGATGATTCTGATACTGATGAAAGTAACACTGCTAGTAGTGAAGTAGGAAGTAGTCTGCAGCACTCTACTAGTGCTGTTGAAGACGACCTTCTACTTGCTAACCAAGCATTCATCGAAGTCAGTGATGAGAACATTGCATTAAAACAAGAAATCATTGATCTTAAGGAAGCTCAGTCTAAAGTAGATCCTAATGTAACGGTCCTAAATGAACGCTTGACTGAAGAGTTAAGACAACTCAAAGAAAAGTGTGTATTGACAGACAGGTTATATCAAGACCTACTTAAGACACATGCAACTGAGAGAAATGAATTCAATGTTTTAAAGAGCAAGTGCAATCTACTTGAAGAACGTAATAAGTTCTTAGAGACCGAGGTTGTCACGTTAGATCTCAAGCTTACTGACCTGGTTAACTCTTCAAAGATTAACCTTGAATTGTCAGATAGGTATAGAGATCCAGGTGACAAGACAGGTATAGGTGCTGAGTCATCTAGCTCGTCTACTCGAGTCATTAAGAACCCTACTACTACTAACGCAAGACTTTTGCCAAATGATAAATGAAAAGGACCAATGATATACGATATTGGTACTCCATCTAAAGGTACTGTACCTAAACAAGCTCAAGTTAACATTCCGATTATCAAGGGAGGTAAAAAGAATGGTAACAACAAGCCTGTTCCACCTAGAACTAATCTTCAAAGGACCACTAATCGTGGACGACCCAACCAGGTCAGATACGAGGACTGGTATCCTGAGGAGACGAGTACTAGACAGGTACAGACTAGACGACAAGAGCCTAGACCTCCTTTCATAAGGCAGTCTCAGCTCTACTCGTCTAGACCTAGACAGGTAGCTCCAAAATATCGTACACAAGCTGTCCTATATCCTCCACCTTTATCATATGATATCATTAGTGAGGAAAGACCCAAACGCGTCTATAAACCGTATGGACCTAATGCTTACAAGCCCTACTCTGACTATCATAGACCAGTGCCTGCTCAAGTAGAGATTAAGTCGAAAGGCTATCTCCAAAGAGTAGACCCGAACTCGACTGATAGGCCATTTAAGGACAACAAGGTCTTATTTTGCAACAAACATGGGCGAAAGCTTAAGAGATCGAACTTGTTCAAGACTCCAATGTATATTTGGATTCCTCTGAACACGACTAACCCCCAAGGACCCCAATAAACAAATTGGTACCTAAATTATTGAATATCTTCATTGCAGGGTCGACTTGACTTGTATAAGAAGGGTGGCTCAGTAGGAGAAACCTGGTACATAGACAGTGGTTGTTCGCACCACATGACTGGTACCAAGGCTCTCTTATCAAGTTACCATGAGCAGGAAGGACCAAAAGTGATATTTGGTGATAGTTCCACTGCTGTCACTAAAGGATTTGGTTACATCCGGAATGGAGACGTTGAGATCCAAGATGTCTCATATGTTGAAGGTTTGAAATATAATTTACTCTCTGTTTCTCAGTTTTGTGATCGTGGATACAAGGTGCAGTTCAAGAGCAGCAAATGCGAAATCATTGACAAAAGGACACACACAGTCCTACTAGTCGGCGTAAGACAAGGAAGTGTGTACATAGTGAACTGGAACAGTTGTCCGAGGGACACCTGTCTACTTACTAAGAATCCTAAAGAACTTGGGTGGCTCTGGCATAGACGTCTTTGTCATCTAAACTTTAAGGTTCTTAATAAGATAGCCAGAGACTACCTTGTAGAAGGTATTCCCAATGAAGTTTACTACAAGTCACATGTATGCATTTAAGTCAATTCCTACTCTCTCAACTAGTAGAGTCCTAGAACTCCTACATATGGATCTTCATGGTCCAATAACTCCTCCAACCTTGAATGGTAGAAGGTACACACTTGTTGTTGTAGACGACTATTCTAAGTTTACTTGGGTAGTCTTTCTACACAAGAAGAGTGATACACAAACACTTCTGCCTGAACTGTTGAAGAAGTTACAAGTTGAGAAGAACCAGTCCATTGTCAAGATTCGTAGTGACAAGGGAACTGAGTTCATTAATTGCTATATGAAAGACTTTTGTGCTAAACGTGGTATCCAGCATCTTACTAGTGCAGCGAGGACACCACAACAAAACGGTGTAGCCGAAAGAAGGAATCGAACTCTCAAAGAAGCCTGTAGGACCATGCTAGCTGAGTTCAACACTCCTCAAAAGTTTTGGGCTGAAGCTATCAATACTGCATGCCATTCACTGAACAGAAGCGCGATCAACAAAGCTCTAGGCAAGACACCTTATGAGGTTTGGAAAGGTAGAAAACCCAGAGTTTCATATTTCCATATATTTGGTTATAAGTGTTTCATTCACAACAATGGAAACAGCAAGTTGAATGCTTTCGATGCTAAAGCAGACGAGGGGATATTCTTAGGATACTCCTCGACTAGCAAAGCATTTAGGGTATTCAACTACTCAACTCTTTGTGTGGAAGAAACACCACATGTGGTTTTCGATGAATCTCGAAAGGACCCATCTGCCAACAAGATCAGTGAGAAAATTACTGATCTAACGATCGAATCTGACAAAGATTCAGAGGTATATGAATCCGTTCAAGCCTACAATCCATTCATGAAAGCTCTCGAGTCTGATGACAAGGAGAAGGTAAGTACTCAAGGTAAGTCTTCTAGACCAGTTGACATGCCTGCTCTAGTTGACTCTACTACTCCTGGTAAATCTGTTGATGATACAAATGATATTAATATGCATGATGTTGTACATGATATAGATGATGATAGTGCTACTGTTAAGAATAGAAAAACATGGAAATCTGCGCATAATACTGAAAATATTATTGGTGACTCTACTGTTGGTGTGAAGACTAGACGACAACTCTTTGAGTCGCAAGAACAGCTTAGTCCAACTATGTTTTGCTGGTGTTGTTTCCTCTCATCTATCGAGCCTACCAATGTTAAAGAGGCATTGGCTGATAGTAATTGGATCATCGCTATGCAAGACGAGTTGAACCAGTTTGTTCGGAACGACGTCTGGGAACTTGTCGATAGGCCGAAACATCATAATGTAGTTGGCACTCGATGGATTTTCAAAAATAAGAAAGAGTAGAATGATGTAGTCGTTAGGAATAAGGCTAGACTAGTTGCCAAAGGCTATTCACAAGCTGAAGGCATAGACTATGATGAAACATATGCTCCTGTTGCTAGATTAGAAGCCATTAGATTGTTCCTTGCATTTGCTGCTCATATGAAGTTTACTGTATATCAAATGGATGTTAAAAGTGCATTTCTTAACGGTATTCTTGCAGAAGAAGTGTATGTTGAACAACCTCCAGGTTTCGAAGTCAAAGGCGACCAGGTGTACAGGTTAAAGAAAGCCTTATACGGACTAAAGCAAGCTCCAAGAGCATGGTATGATACTCTCTCTCTCTCTTTCTATTGGAAAATGGGTTTACTAAGGGTAAGGTAGATAGAACCTTGTTCAGAAGACACGAAGGGAAAGACATTTTACTCGTCCAAATTTACATAGATGACATCATTTTTGGGTCACCTAACAAAAAGCTGAGTGAAAGTTTTTTGACACTCATGCAAAGTAAATTTGAGATGTCCATGATGGGTGAAATGAATTACTTTCTTGGTCTTCAAGTAAAACAAACTCCAGAAGGTATTTTCATAAATCAGGCAAAGTACACTAGAAACCTTCTAGACAAGTACGGGATCAAAACATGTAAGTCTACTGGTGTACCAATGCAACCAACTTACAGAATGGATCCAGATGAGAACGGTAAATGTGCTGACCAATCTTATTATCGTGGACTAATTGGTTCCTTACTGTATCTAACTGCTAGTAGACCAGACATTGCATTCTCTGTTGGTGTTTGTGCTCGATTCCAAGCCAATCCAAAGGAAAGTCACATGGAAACCACCAAAAGGATTCTGAAATATTTGAAAGGGACCATCAATCGTGGTATATGGTATCCCTCAAATGATGACCTATCCTTAAGTGGCTATTCAGACTCAGACTTTGGAGGCTGTAGAATAGATAGAAAATCTACTTCTGGTTCTTGTCAATTCTTAGGCACAAAACTCATTTCATGGTTTTCGAAAAAGCAGACTAGTGTTGCAACTTCAACTACCGAAGCCGAGTACATGGCTGCTGGTAGCTGTTGTAGTCAACTACTCTGGCTCATACAACAGCTTAGAGATTACAACATACAACAATCGAATGTTCCTATTTTCTGTGATAGTAATAGTGCCATCGCCATTACAAAAAATCCTGTTTTGCACACACGTTGTAAGCATGTTGATGTGAAGCATCATTTCATACGTGATCATGTAGAAAAGAAGGATATTCGCATGGAAAAGATTCATACTGATTTTCAAAGAGCTGACATTTTCACAAAACCATTAGCTGAAGCTCGATTTCGTGAGTTATGCATTAGTTTAGGGCTAATTGATCTACACCCTACTTGCCTATAGCTATGCACTAACCAGACAGGTACATCAAAGAAACAAGGAGACAAGATCACTAGACCAGAGCACTCGACTACTCACACAACAGACAGGTATACAAGGCTAGACTAGATGACCAAACAACCCGATGAGGAAGCTGGTAAAGCTGAGGGTAATACTAAGGGAATAAACATTTAAGGGGGAATCTTTGATTTCTTAAATATCCTTATGTTGACTCTTATGTTTGTTAAAAGTCATCATGCTCAAAACCTTGATCATTGCTTTAGATTGATATTCATCTTATTTATTTTACTCTACTTGTACCTTCGATTACACGTTGCATATGATAAGATAGGTACATAAAGTCGTTCGACGATCATAATAGACAAGCACAAGCGAAGGGGGAACTCGTCTTGTGTGCTTAAGCCAACTCGTCTTGTGAAGCTTAAGTCTACTCGTCTGTTCTGGATGGACTCGAACAGACAAGCTAAGTGTCCTATTGATTGAAATATATTAAGTGTTTAAATCGGCAAGAATTAAGGATATTATAGTAATTCGATAATGCTAAATTTGAAAACCCCTGAATTGGATTTATACACTCCCATTTAATGAGGTGTATACACCCAGTTCGCACTCGACTACGCTAGGTCAGATGAGTTCACTCCACTGTCCTAACTAAGAAGAGGCGGATTTCAAAATTTACAATATCAAATCACATTATATTCTCGATTCCGTAACCGAATACCAAAAGCCCCAACCGTTGGATCTATTCCTTCGTTCTTAGCCGTTGGATCAAATATTCAGTTTTGATCAAAACCCAACACTCCCACACGTCTTGCCCCACAATTTCTTAACTCTCCTACTCTCAAGCATTTGTTGTCTTACAATTTCCAAGTTATCTGCTTATACTCAAACCATCACTATGTCGACTCGATCTATTTTCGATGTGAGAACTAACATGCAGGCCACATTCGACTTAGGCCGATACATCTCCGACAACAAAGTAAATGTTGAACCCTCTGTGTTCTTCAAAGGTACTCACTCAGATGGAAATGCAGAAATTCTGGCCAAATGCACCAGATGTGGTCTGAAACCTTACTTGGAGGCGTTTCCTCAAGTCGTTTTGGAAGAGGAAGTACTGGAGTTCTATGCCAATGCCACTAGACGAGGTGACACAATTGATTCCTTTATTGGTAGAAGTCCAGTGGTAATCACTCGAGAAGCCATGTTCGAGCATCTGAAGCTGCCCACCGGATCAATTGATGTTGAGAATTACGCAATTGGGCAAGAGGTTCGCTATTTGAGAATTTTCTGTGGTAAGAGGTTGAAGCCGAAACCAGATGGCAAGTATGCTGCTGTCAAGAAGTCAGAACTTCTAGAGAAGTATCGCACCCTATTGGACATAGCCGGAAAAATTTTGCTATGTGCCACTGGTTCCCATGATTCTGTTACTTTTGGAAAAGCAAGGGTTATGGCTGCCATTTATGATGGTATTACCGAAGGAAACTGGTTCAAGCTAATCGCATATCGAATGATGTACTTTGAAAGAAGTGTTCGAGTTGACGATGACACTTGTAATTGGGTGGTATCTACTGCTGTTGGATATGGAAACAAGCTGAGCATTTTGTTTCCGCTATTGATGCCAAACAAGACGGAATGGAGTAAAGAAAAGCCATTTCATCCTTTAAAGTTTTATTTGAAGAAGGAAGCCTTGAAAAAACAGACTGCTGCTAGGCCAGCTGCCCCAAGGCAAGTTCAGGTTGATGACTCTGAAGTTTTGTCGTATGCCGGCTCATCTAGTTCGTCAGAAGACGAGTCCGATGCTGAAGAATCGGAGAAAGTTGCAAAAGCTGAGTCCAGTGCAGGAGACTCGGAGGAGACTCAATCAGATGAGCAATCTGATCAAGAGAAGGAGCCAAGTGCTCAAGTTCCAGAGTTATACAAATTAGTGAGAATTGGAACACCTCCTCCACAAGAAGAGTCGAGTCCTCAGGTTGGTACCTCTTCTCCAGCTTTTTCAACTCCTCTCTCTCTCTCGTCTGTTCGAACCAAGGCTAGATCACATCGATCTAGGCCTAGACCTATTACCTCAACTTCACAAGTGCTGGCAGCACATTCGCTGAGAGCCAGCCTACCCCCAAACACTCCTATAATTGACACAACTGATACTCCGACAGTTGTCATACCAAACCTAGACACGTTAAAGCCCACAGAAACCACAGACCAAATTCTGTCTCTACCCTCAACAGAATATGTTGAACTCATTAACCCATCTACTTCAGACAAGACGCCAGTTGCCACTGCAACAACTGAGATAGAGACCCCATCTACACAGACCCCGTCTGAAGTTAGATTCAAATCTTTGGTCTACTACCCCATGTGTCTAAGAGAGAAGAGAGTCCGTTCGAAGATGAGCAGGAATTTGAAGAAGCAGCTCTCATCTGTCGAAGTCGACTACTCATCGGAGCAGTTTGAAAAACTTCTAAGAATATGCACTTGGGTGGCATTGAAGAAGTCTGGAACAAATGACCTTTTCGAAGTCATCTTAGGAAAAGGTGGTATTTCAAATTTCATGGATTGGGAGATGGAACAAAAGGAAAACAGTGGTGTTCGAGACCACTCAGAGCTATTTCCATCTCACGCCATTATTGCTCTTGCAAAGAGATTGCTGAACATTTCTGATGATTAAATGTGTTCGGAATCACAGTTTGATATCGGTATTCAAGTTTCAGAGGCTGACTTTGTAGAAGATGTGGTTATGATTGAAGCCACACCAGCTGAGGAGATCCAGTCCACTCATCCTATAGTGGAGTTAGACAATGTCTCAGACCAGTTGAGAGGCATTGTGTTCAAGTTTCAAGTAGATCATGCTGACAGTCCAAGGTCAGATTTTGCCTTTATCAATCGATACACTGATCTACTGCTTCCCATTGAGTTTTGTGGATACATGGAGAAGCTACACGCCTTGTTGAAAAAGGACTTGGCTGATGCTGAAAGAAAGGCTCATGAATAAAGGTTAACTATCGTTCCTTACTCTCCCCAACTAAATTTGAAAGCTATTGCTGGAAGTGTGCTTCCAGAGGCGGAAGTAGTTGAAGACGAGGTCTTAACTGCTGCTCCAGATGGCCAGTTGGTGGAAGTATTATCTATTTCAGAAGATGAGATTATGGAAGAAGCCACTCATGTTGAAGTTGGACAATCGTCTCAAGCTATCCCAGCCGCTTCAATAAGTGAGTTGAAAGAAGACTTGAAGGCTGTCATCAAGTCGTCTATCGATGAATTTCTCAAGTCCGAGCTTAAGAAGACTCTTGTTGAACAGAATAGTGTCCTTGTGACAAGTTCAAAAGAGATGATTATGAATGAAGTCAACCAGTTGGACAATGATTTCAGACAAGAGATGTTTAATCAAATTGAAGGATTTCTCCAGAACCAAGTTGAATATTCGGAGAAGAGCTCTGTCGATTTTGCTCGTGTTCTAGCTACTGAATCCAGGAAGATGGAAAGAGTATATAGAGCCAAAATCGAAGTAGCTGATGTCCAGAGAAAAGAAGCCTATGATCAGTTAGCACAAGCAAGAGAAATTATCAGTGCTATGACTGAAGAGAACAGGAAGCTGCGTCTGACTGCAATACATTTTAAGAATGAGTTGAACTTGTCTACTCAGAAGCTGGAGTTGGTGGCGATCAAACTAGACAAGTTGAGTCAAGATGGTTCTCATGAAAGGCAGATTGAAAGGGCTACAAACCTTATGAAGCAAGCTATGATCGAAGAGATGACTCGGTTTACTTCTCTATTCTCTCTCAAGGCAACTGATGAAGCCAAAAAGGGGGAAAAGACAAGTCGAGTTGAAGTTATTGCTGAAGGTGAGAAAGACAAGTCCAGTGCTGAACCAGAAGCTAAGGAAGCTGCTGAAGCTATGCAAGATCTCAGAAGGCCTAAGAGAGGCAAAGGCAAGTTGGTTAAAACTGCAGAACTTGAGCAAACTAAGGCTGAAGCAGATGAGTTGAAGAAGAAGGAGAAGGGCAAAGCAGTTGCATCTCCTGAAGCTGAAGTTCAGACTCGTCTAGTATCAAAAAGGAAATCTATTCATATAGAAGAGCCGAAAGAAGTGGAGACAAAAACAAAAGTGAAGAAACAGAAGGTTGTTGATCCAAATGATGAATCTCACTATGCAAGCAAAAAGAAGATTGGAAATCATATTGAAAGTTTGCAAAGGCTGAAAGCAGATGAAGATCAAATGGAAGATCAGTTCATTGACTACTTCATAGATCGAGAACATCGAGCTGAATGGATGAAAGTGAAGAGACAATGGGAACTTGATCATTGGATAATCAGGAAGTTTGGTGACTTTGAAAGTCCAGACGACTTATATTCTATGTTTGACAAGTTTATGGAAGGAAAGAACAAGTTGCTATGGAATTTGATCTTAAGGATTTCTGCTGGAGCTAACTTCAATATTCTAGTTCCTGTATTTCCAAGATGGAAATGTCCGATGTCCAGTTCTGGTAAAAGAGTTGATTTTAATCAAATCAAAAAGTTTGAAGAAGACTTGCTGGATAAAGAGAAGATTGAAGATGAAGATCATGTCAGAGTAATTCACAAGAGACTCCTAGATGCATTCTGTGTTCCAAATCCAGAAGGAGGTACTCTTTCAGATTAGTTGTTTATGTGCTCTGATACTTAGTTTTTTTTGCTCTAATATTTTTTATTTTTGAAGTATGTGTAATATCTACTGTTCTTATCTTGAATGAATGAAAAGATAAAGTACTATTTGGTGTTAAGACAAGATAACTACTTAACTAGTCTACTATTGAGAAAAGATTCAAGTAGTTTTGGCTTCATCAAAAAGGGGGAAATTGTTGGGATATGAATCCTAGACAAATCCTAATTGATGATTAAAAGATAAAAGATGAAGTTTTGATAAGCCAAAAGTAGTTTGAATATTTTCTAAGTGTTGACTAATCTAGTCTAGTTGAGTTGAAGTCATCTTGAACAGATCAGTAGAGTTCACATGAAAAGATAAGTATTGTTTTCATATTAAAAGATAAGTACGATTTATAAGTACTTCATATTTGCTATTTGTATATATGTTAGATTGTTGTTGAGCTATGAATAATCATTGTATAGAGCTCATGATTTTGAATGTAATAGATAGGTTGATTGTATAGATTATAAGTTGACTAAGCTATAAGCTTAAAGTAATGTAATAGTCTTTTTAGGATAGAATAGTTTACTATTGTAAGTCGCACAAGAAGACTAGACAAGAAGAGTTGAAGTCTACTACACAAGACAGGTGGACTACAAGACAAGTGCATACAAGACTCAACAAGACAAGTCAACTTGAAGAGAAGTTTAAGTGAAGCGCGTATAAAGATATGGATGAAGAAGTTAGTTATGGAATAACTACTTAACAGAAACGCGTGGTTGGATAAGAAGATTCAGTTACAAAAGTTAATTTTCAAGAAGAGTTGGTTACAACTAACTTAGTTCTTGATTTCTAAAGTCTATAAATACCTCAAGGTGTTTATCATTTAAAGACTATTGATACTGATATTACTGAAGCTATACTGAAGATTACTAACAGAGATTACTGAAGTTCAGAAAGCAAGTCCGCTAGTCAAGTGAAGAAACCAGAAGACTGCTACTGAATAAGTTTTTAGTTTTGTTTGTTGTTTTTATCAAGTTGCTAGATACTTGTTAAATTTCTAGTAAGATCGTAGACATATCTGGTGGTATAGTCTTAGAAGATCTAAGTCTTTTTCTTGAGACTCTAAATCACAAGAACTCACACTTTGTACTCGATTGGAAGAGTTAGTGGAAACATCACAACTGGGTTGTGAGAGTGGATGTAGACAAGTTGTCGAACCACTATAAATTGTTTGTGTTGTTTACTTTACTGTTTTGTTTGATTGCTTAATTGTTACATACATAACTGAACAAGACTAGTTGAGTATAGAACAGAGTTCTCGAATTTAATAAGTTGAGTATAAACTTGTATTGGGCTCATTGTTAATTTCGTATTCCGCACATTGTAATTCTGATATATCGAAAGATTTTAGAAAAGTCTATTCACCCCCCTCTAGACATTTTCTTTAGCTTCCCTCGATATTAACTCAACTTTCGGGACCTACAATAAGACTAATCATCATAAGCCATGTCCATGTTTAAACAAGTGGATCTTGAAGTCAGACATTGGGAAGAGTGCTGCAGAATGAAGACAAAGTCTATACAACCGTTTATTTCCTAAATGAGGACATGTCACTATCAAGAATCTGTCTTCTAAGTTGAAGAACTCAAAGAAGACATTTATGGACATTTGGGGCTGCCTCTCCAACAGGCAAATCCTTCATTTGTCTATAAATACAGAAGTGTGAAGACCATTTGAAGCACCTCAACCTTGACAAGAATATCCAACTATCCTACAAGTCAAAGTGCTTTCAAAGAGACTACCTTAGTCTTCAAACACTTCATCTAAGCTGAACCTTATTGTATATCCATACAAAGCTTAGAGAGATATCCTATCCTTATACACTAATCTTCATTGAAAAGGATATCTCATTAGTTGGAACCTTACTTCAACCCTTACACCTTTCAAGTGAGAAAGTGAGAAGGTTGTAGTAGTAGAAGTGGTAGGAGCTGACTGTTGAGAGAACAATTCAGTTCTGAGTTGAGAAGAGGGTACTAGGACTCTAGACATCCTAGGGATCAATTCACCAAGGAGTGGTGTTCTTGATCAAGTGCACATTGGCACTATAAAACAAGTTAATTCCAAGAGTGAAGGAATTATCCTGTTAAATCAGGGAAAGTGGATGTAGGAGCTTGAGTCTCTGAACCACTATAAACTCTTGTGTTGATTTACTTTCAAACACTTACATACATTCAACACTACACACAAAACTGGTCTTTCAAAGGACATATACTCAAAGACTGTGCAAAACATATTTGGACAAGTTCCCTAAAAACTGGATTGATTGACTAAGTGATTTCAGAACTTAAAAGGAGTTTAAACTAAAGGGTCAACCACTAATTCCGCACTTATAACTAACTTAGATAGTCATTCTACTAAGTACTCAATAGTACTTAGTAGCTTGGTTATCTTCAAGAAGTTATATTCATCAGTAGAGTTGTCCAGGACAACATTGCTGAACTCTGGTTTGATCAAGTTTGAAAAAGAAATTGCATACAAGTGTATTCCCCCACCCCCCATACACTTGTTATATACTCCTTTCAGGACCAACAATCTTAACGGCCGCCAACTTGAGATGTACTAAGTAGTCACTACTCAGAACATCAGGCAGATCATAGCATTGGTCGAGATGTATAATTTCGTTGCCATCGCATAAATCGAGTTCCAATACTTTTACTTCTTTGCTTAAGGCATAACGAATCAACTTCTCAAAGTGATCTCGTACACCTTTCTCCCATGCCTCGTCATCCTCATTATCATCATAACGCCTCCTGTCTTTCAACAGAGTGAAGAAAAAATCAAATTTGAAAATGAATTTATCGAGAATGGGGCTCTCAAGACGATTGAGGAGGTGGCGAATGAATTTCCTGAAGTTGAGACTATTTTCATCTTGGCCGGGGTCAAGATCCTCAAAATAACGGTACACACTTTTTCCAAAATCAACAACTGGAACCTGACGCCATAGGTTACCAAACCTTCGAAGATGACGCCATAGGTTGGATAGGGTTTCAAATTGGATCCCCTTCAGTACATGACCTGACCGTCAAGGGCAGGAGGAAGATCGATAGATCTCACACAACACTCGCACGGACGGGTATGTGTGAGATCCAACACATATACAGGAGGGGATCCAATGGATGAGCTAGCTAGAGATAGAAGATTAATTAGGCCTAAGGAATTCTGTGCGTTTAAATTAATGCACTGAAATTCTTACCAAATCCCTATTTTAGTGTACGCACTTAATTCCACACATATATACACATAGAATAACTAATGATTAAATTAAATAGAGCTAGATATGTTTAAATATTGCTACTTAATTAGCTAGGTTGGATAGGGTTTCCAGATCCAGGAATTGGATCCACTTCTTCTTCCGTACATGACCGTCATGTGTAGAAGGAGTACATAATTGGATCTCACACACTGATATTGTGTGTGTATGTGTAAGATCCAATGGTTCCAATTCCCCAGATCCATGGATGAGCTAGAAAAGATTATAGGGTTTCAATCTCAGTAGCTTGATTAGGGAATAATGTAGATTAAACCACGTACCGGCGGTAATTAAGATCACAGATCGATCAGTTGGAGAATTGGGTCTCCTTCAATTCTTCTTCTCTGAATTAAAACGGCGGAGTAAATAAAACTTTTTTAGGGTTTTCACTGAAATTCTCACAAATCTCGATTTTTGCGCCCTCAAGTCTACGCACTCCCAAATGAAGTTACGACCCTTTCGATATATATACGCATTAAAGTTTTTAAATGATTATATTAATTAATTTTGAGATTGAATATGTATGTTTAATTGCAATTTAGGCTACATTTTTAAACTCTATTAATAATTTTTTTAATTCTCCTTTTAAAATTAAAAATCTGTGGGAGTAATTGTTTTCGGTAAAAGTGTTTTTCTCCCATCATATAAAGATTGCAAACACTATTTTTAGTAGATTCATCTCACTAAAAATATTGTTGAACTAGGTTCAAAGCCGCGTCATTGCGGACTAGCAAATCGGGGGCGGCCTATATTATTTAAGGCATTGGTCATGGCGAATAAATGCCCAGCCGCAAATTCTAAATTTATAAAAAAAATGTTGAACTATAGGTTCAAAGTCGTGTCATTGCGGACTAGCAAATTAGGGGCGGCCTATATTATTTACGGTCTTTGCAAATAAATGCCCAGCCGCAAATCCTAAATTTATAAAAAAAATGTTGAACTACGTTCAAAGCCGCGTCATTGCGGACTAGAAAATCAGGGGCGGCCTATATTAATTAAGGCATTGGCCTTTGCGAATAAATGCCCAGCCGCAAATCCTAAATTTATAAAAAAAATGTTCAACTAGGTTCAAAGCCGCGTAATTGCGGACTAGCAAATCAGGGGCAGCCTATATTTTTTTAAGGCATTGGCCTTTTCGAATAAATGCCCAGCCGCAATTCCTGAATTTATAAAATAAAAAATGTTGAACTAGGTTCAAAGTTACGTCATTGCGGACTAACAAATCAGGGGCGGCCTATATTATTTAAGGCATTGGCCTTTGCGAATAAATGCCAAGCTGCCTTTGCGAATAAATTCCCAGCCGCCGCAAATCCTTAATTTATAAAAAATATGTTGAGCTAGATTCAAACTCACACCGACAGACCGTCAAGTGAAAATGGGACCTTTGGGCACTAAGTGGGGGCACTCGTCACTCTTGCAAATTCTTCTTTCGTTTATTACTTCAATATAAATTGTATATGCATGTGCATATTTGACCCATTTAAAAAAAAATCATTTAATAAATTTCTTTCATATATGTATATTGATTAACTTAACTTTTAAAAATTGTAAATGTAATACTTTTAAATTTATAAATAATAGATTGTAATTTTCGTAGTCATCTCATTAATAAGAATGATCCTATATACACATACATCACCGCTAATTATGCACTCTATGCAATAATCATGCTAATCAAATCACTATCTATAAATACAACAATTCTCTAAAGATATTAACACATATATATCTATTACTCCCCCCGCAAGTGAAACGGGCGGCGAACGAACTTGAGATTGTTTCAGAATTCGTCAAATAATATTTGGGGAAGTCCCTTCGCGAATATATCTTCAATCTGATAGCAAAATGGAACATGCAAACCCCAAACGAGATAACGTGTTTTGTCTCTTTGAAGACCATGAGAGAAGATTGTCACTCAAGAACACACTATATCCAGGTGTGGAGCGGCGTGTGTCAGGACAGTCAGCCCAGTCCGCATCCGTATAGGCAACCATAGATGAAATAGATGAGGGACATAAATGAAGGCCATAATCGAGAGTGCCTTGAATGTAGTAGTACACGTTTGGCAGCCTCCATATGAGCCTCGCGAGGATCATGCATAAACAAGCAAATTTATTGTACCGCGTATACAATATCTGGGCGAGTAAATATCAAATATTGGAGTGCCCCGGCTAAGCTACGATAGAGAGTAGCGTCGGCGACCGGCGGACTAGATGTGAGGTCAAGCTTTGGCTTCGTGTCATGTAGAAGTTGATGAATTGACCATGTCTTCGAGAGAGCTAGTGATAAATATTAATACTGTGTGAATCGTAGCGGGCTTTACCATCGGGCTAAACGTCTCACCACAGTCAATCCATACTCTCTGAGTCTGTCCCTCACCTACAAGTCGGGATTTATGACTCTCAAAAGAACCGCTAGAACGTTCCTTGTGGGTAAAAATCCACATAGAACGGATCACATTAGCATCATTAGGATTAGGAACCAACTCCCACGTCTTATTATTAATAAGAGCATTAAATTCATCCTGCATAGCTAACTTCCAATTTGGATCTTTCAAGGCTACAATAGGATTTTTGGGAATAGGTGACTTGGCAATAGTAGTGAGTAAATTAAATAGGCGCTTTGGTCGAAAGATGCCATGTTGGCTTCGAGTAATAGGCCTATCGGGAAGAGGATGAGGAGGCTCGGCCAGTATAGGTGGAGGATCGGGGTTAGGATTTAGTGGGGATACGACACCTGGTGTTCGAGGACCAGCCGACGCTGAAGAATATGTAGGCATGTGTGTTTGAGTTGAGAGATGGTGTATCCTCCAAAATTCATAAGAAGAAGAAGTTAGGGAGCCAACGTTAAAGAACGGAAACTTGGACTCATCGAATAGAACAAGGCGACAAACTATGATTTTTCTATTCACCATACCAAAACATTTGTACCCCCGGTGGTTCGAAGGATACCCAAGAAACACGTATGGCGTAGAACGAGGCTGAAGTTAATGAATAGTAGAGGACAGATATAAGGGATAACACAAATAGCCAAATATACGAAGATGAGAATACAACGACTTCTTGAGATACAATCGAAGAAGTGGAGTTTGATAGGACATATGTTAGCGTGGTAAGATGTTCAGGAGGTATGTGGCCATATGGAGGGCATGATGCCAGAAATAGGATGGAATAGCCGCACGAAACAAAAGTGTACGAATCATGTTATTTATCGTACGAAATTGACGCTCGGTTTTCTCATTATCATACCATTCTTTGAACAAAAATCATAAAACATATGATTGTCAAATTCACCACTATTATCACATTGAAATGACTTAATATCGCTCTCAAATTAAGTCCGGACAAATGCACGAAAAGAGAGAAATGTCGCAAAAACTTGAGATTTTATAGCAAGAGGAAATGTCCATAAGAAATTAGAGTAATTATCCAAAAAAATAACATAATGTGGATGACCTATGGAACTCAAAACTGGTGATGTCTATAAATCACAGTGCACAATATCAAATGGATAATATGAAGTAGACAACGACTTAGCAAAAGGAAGTTTTGTTTATTGCCAAGACAACAAGAATTGCAAAGAGAGTGAGTGTGCAACTTATTACAAGAAATAAAATTGTTTCTGCGTAAAGCATCAAAAACAGGTTTGCCCAGATACCCTAGCCTATCATGCCACACCCCTAGAGACAACGCAACAATAGATGTTGAAGTGCTAGAAGTGATAGGCCAATGACTTAAATAATATAGGCAGCCCCTAATTTGCTAGTCCGCAATAACACGGCTTTGAACCTAGTTCAACATTTTCTTTTATAAATTTAGGATTTGCAACTGGGCATTTATTCGTAAAGGTGGTTGGGAATTTATTCGCAATGGCCAATGCCATAAATAATATAGTCTGCCGCTGATTTGCTAGTCCGCAATGATGCAACTTTGAACCTAGTTCAACATTTTTTTTATATATAAATTTAGGATTTGCGGCTGGACATTTAGGATTAGCATCTTGGGCTGCAAGAGAAATAAACATGTCTTGGAGTGCATCTGGTGCGGTACTCTATTGGTTCTATGGAAATCTAGAAATTGTAGAATCTTCAAAGGTGAGAATGTTACCTCGGATAAGATTTTTGAGGAGATTCAAGCTAAAGTATGGAGTCTTTTTTCCTTACATTTTAGTGGTGCATGTTAACCCTTATTCATTTCAGGATTGGTGTTGCAACCCTAGACTTTGTTGTAAGAAGCTCTAAGTGATAGGTTTGGTTATGCTTAGATTATTCTTCACGTCATTTTATAATTGTAAGTCTGATTGACCCTGTTGAGTACCCCTGGCAGTCGTTAATATATTACCATTTTTGCATTTTTACAATAGTACTCTCTTGTAAATGAAACTTTTAAATTTGTCATTAGTAAAAAGAAGTATAACTTCCCTGGAATTTAGATTGCAAAAAATGTACAAACTAAATTTATGGATAAATATAGGATTTATTTTTTTTTCTTTTTTGGGGTCCAACGTGGGGAAGATATGCCAACCATCATTTCATAAGGACTTAAATTTTTTTTTCCAATCAATTGGAAACCTGCAATATATATATGAACTATTGTTCTGAGGAATATCTTCATCTAATGCTATTAGGAATAGTGAGGATGAACGGGGAGAAAATGAAAAAGGACTTTGATGATGATATGGCCACTACAAAAAAAGTATCCAAATAGAGAGGGATTTGGCGAGGGAAAAGTCCTCTTTAACATGAATAACGAGGGATTTCCCTTGCCAGAATTTCCTCGCTATTTTTTGTCGAGCATTTTAATTAATCCCTCGCCTGGTTGCGAGCATTAAATTCCCTTGCCAACCACCGAGCATTAAATCCCTCGCCCTTTATCATTTTTAAAACAATGTCCCTCGTTAAATGGCGAGGGATTTGTAATTCCCTCGCTATTTTGCGAGGGTTTTTTGAACCCTCGGTATTTCCCTCTCCATCTGCTCCCCTCGTAAGATCCCTCACCATTTAACGAGGGATTACATACCCTCGCAATTTTGACAATTATTTGTAGTGGGCGGGTGATGAATTATAATTTAGATCGAAAGTGTTTGTGTGTTTGAACTAGAGACACTATTTTAAAACCTTATGTTAACTATGGACGTTATTACGATATGTTAATTTAGGGATAAAAGTCAATTTAGTCCCATAACTTTCAACCTTTTCTGATATGGTTCCAAAAAAGTTAAATTTATCATTTTAGTCCCCACTTATTTACAATTTGTTTTGTTTTGGTCCCAAAAAAGTTAAATGCACCAATTTAGTCCCATTTTTTTGCAATTTGTTCTATTTTGGTCCCAAAAAAGTTAAATGTACCATTTTAGTCCCAATTTTTCACAATTACATTTAACTTTTTTGGACCAAAACAAAACAAATTGTGAAAAAATGGGACTAAATTGATACATTTAACTTTTTGGGACCAAAACAAATTGTGAAAAAATGAGACTAAATTGATACATTTAACTTTTTTGAATCATTTCAAAAAAGGTAAAATGTTATGGACTAAAGTGGATTATATCTCATTCCCATTCATTTATGTTCAATGAACGTTGATATGCTCATTTTATTTATTTGGACGATTTTGTGGACGGAAATATTGCATTTTTTGTCCTATAAGAGTGAGGTTAATTATCTTTCGATCTTTTTTCATACACTTTGGTCTCATAGTAAATTTCCATTAGTTTTAACAGATGAAAATTGTGTGAAAGGAACACACCCGTTAAATATTGCACTTTGGGTCCTCTAGGAATGAGATAAAATCACTTTCGATCCTTTTTCATAAACTTTAGGTCCCATAGTAAATTTATGTATGTCGTGAAGTTACAACACATCCAAAAGTCTAATATCGTATTAAACAAACTCTCACACAAAAACACACACACAAGAAATCGAACCTTAATTCCACCCCCAAAAATAGCACCCAAATTGAACTCAATTCAAAAGAAATGTACGAGCAACATGCGACTAAACAGAAGAAAACATTTACTTATTCTTTTTAGAGAAAATTTTGTTTTACGTCCTGTAAGTTAGGCCTAATCCAGTCTATATACTTTAATTTTTCACTTTTTCGATTTACATCGTTTTTGGTCTAATTTACGTCCTTTTTGCCGAATAATTTTAAAACCCACCGGATTGTGAGGAATAAAAATCCCATTAAAAAATCTAAAAATATCATTAAAAATCTGAAAATCACATTAAAGTTAAAAACTATAAAATGTGTAAAATAAAATTCAAAATATCTCATTAAAAATTATAAAATGGGTAAAATATAAAAAATGGCTAAAATTTTGAAAATACTGAAAATTTAAAATTCTACAATTCAAAAAATCGAAAAATGTGTAATTTAAAAATTAAGAAATTCAAAAATCTCATTAAAATTTCTAAAAAACTATAAAAATCTCAATAATTTTTTAAAAATGTGTAAATAAAAAATTCTAAAAATCTAATAAGAATAATATAAATTATTAATATTAATTTCATTAAAAACTAGACTTGATTCACGGTATTAAAGTTTTGCTCGAACTCCTAAAAATTTTGGGTCCTATGAGGTTTTTTAACTCACTGCCGAGGTTGAGAGAAAGTTCCACGTCTTGATCGATTGTAGAACCGTCTTAAAATTTTAATGAGATTTTTAGAATTGTAGAATTTTATTTTTATTTTTATTTTTACATTTTTGAAATTTTAATTAATGGATTTTTTTTTTTATGAGATTTTTAGAAAAAATATTATTTTTAATTCACACATTTTTAGAATTGTAGAATTTTTTGTTTTTTTTTAGAAATTTATTTTACACAATTTATAATTTTTAATGAGGTTTTTAGATTTTTTTTAATATGATTTAATTTTTAGAATTATTAAATTATTAAAATTTTAATTTAAAGGACGTAAATTGGACTATTTGACTGGAATTCGAATATTCAGGCAAAGAGGATGTAAATTAGACCGAAAAGGACGTAAATTGGACACCCTAGGACGTAAATTGAAAAAGTGAAAACTTAGAGAATATAAACTGGATTATGTCTAAGTTACCGGACGTAAAATGAAATTTTCTCTTCTATCAATATATATTAGATTTTGGCGATTTCTTGAAATAAAATAATAAAGTAGAGATAGGTTTCGAATAACGTACGAGCACTAAAAGGAGTGTACAATAAATTGTCGATTATTTCTTTTGTCTTTTAAATTACAAGAAATGCACGCGTGTGGCCCTCACACGTTAAATAAATTTGGTCTTCTAGCCAAATTTGCAATTGTTAGGATTTATAGGTATCAATATGAATTTTAGTATTAATTCTTGTGTATTAATTATCACGGCGTCAACTTTTTCTCCTTTAAGGATTTGATTAATTAACAATCTTAAATTATGTTATAAGTAGCCATAAGTGTACTTGGTGCTCGATCATCTAATTACAGTATTGGTTTCAATAGCGGCCTTGCAGTTTTGAGTCAATTAATGTTGTTATTATAAAGTTTATGTGGGTTTAGATTCTTTGTAGATTATGCAAGTACTCGTCCCTTATTAAAAACGGAATTTACAAAACTGTTTCATTAGATACCATATGATTAGGAAGTAGGAACAGATGGAAAATGATTTCAAAATCCGTTTCTAACCTATTTAGAGACCGTTTTTAATTTTGGTATCTAATTCGTCTCTAAATCTCAATTTTTTTTTGGTAGTGAATAACTTAGAATTTTTTACATGGTATTAATCAATAATGAAAGCGGAATGGTATTAAGAATTGTCGTGAACTTCTTGATTTTATTATGATTGTTTCTGCTGCAATACTTAAAGTAATTTGTATAGCCATTGCGTCCCTTTATTTTAACATTATAAATTTAAGATTCAATTTTTGGCACGTTAAAATTAGTTATTTTAAGTACTTTTTAAAAGGTTAATATTTTTAGATTTGGGGCGTGACATGGACAACTCTTCTGAACTTCACATTTCATTGAACATGATCTCCAAGACCTGTTCCACTTAATTGATCTTCAGATAGGTTGTCTCAAGATTCACTCTTGATCAACATACTTATCTTTCAGTAGACTTGGCAATCATTCCAGAATTTGAGCCTTGAGGGGACTTGATCTTGATAGACTTCAAAGCATGTGTTCCCCCTCACTTTGTGCATCTAATAAACTAAGAGCCGCCTAACATTTCAGCTTCTCAACTAGCCTTATGCTATATGTTCTAACATTCTTAGAACATGATCCTCCTTGACTTAGGCATGTCTTAGGGGGTTTTGGTATTAAATCAAAACTCTTCTCATTTTATTCCCAACAATTTCCCCCTTTTTGATGATGCCAAAACTTAAACATTTTATGCAAAAGTGACTTGACTACACCTATTACATTTATCTTTCAGAAGACATGAATAGAGTCAATTTTCCTGCAAAAAGAATGTGTTAGTGTACTCACCATTCATGCTGCAAATAGGTTTCAAGGATAGGCATAGAGAGATTATTGTAACAATGTTTCTTGATTCAAAATATGTTCAACTATCATTCATTTAAAATTCATTACAGGCATGTTGATAGTTGAAACTAACATATCAGAGCATTAATCTAAACAATATTACATAATTCACAATGCATCAGAGCATAAATTATCACTTAAGAATTTTCAGACTCTTGACCAACTTCAGCATAGATGACCAAATTCAAATATCTTAGCAACCAAGGTAAGTTTTCATCCATTTTAGCACAGAAAGGTCAGAAAGACTTAGCCATTTCAGAGATCATCCTCCTTAGGTGGCACCATCCCATATTGTGCCCACACTCTCCTTTTTAGCTCCATGGCCTCTTGGTTGGTTCCCTTAGGTCCAAGCACCATTCTGTTCAGCTTGAGGATCTCTAGGAACTCTTTGAGGATTTTTTACTGGTCAATCCATCCATCCATCTTAGGAGGCATGTAGATGATTGGCTTAGGGGCAGTGAATTCAACTCTTGCAAGATCAGCAGCTGCAAGAAGTTGCTGATATAGCTCCCTATAATACTCAATCATAAACTCTGAAAAAGTGGAGTTAGCATCTTTTCCATTCCACCTGTCAATGACATAAAAGTCATAGCAAATTAGGGGCGGCCTATATTATTTACGGCATTGGTCTTTGCAAATAAATGCCCAGCCGCAAATCCTAAATTTATAAAAAAAATGTTGAACTACGTTCAAAGCCGCGTCATTGCGGACTAGAAAATCAAGGGCGGCCTATATTAATTAAGGCATTGGCCTTTGCGAATAAATGCCCAGCCGCAAATCCTAAATTTATAAAAAAAATGTTCAACTAGGTTCAAAGCCGCGTAATTGCGGACTAGCAAATCAGGGGCAGCCTATATTTTTTTAAGGCATTGGCCTATTCGAATAAATGCCCAGCCGCAATTCCTGAATTTATAAAATAAAAAATGTTGAACTAGGTTCAAAGTTACGTCATTGCGGACTAACAAATCAGGGGCGGCCTATATTATTTAAGGCATTGGCCTTTGCGAATAAATGCCAAGCTGCCTTTGCGAATAAATTCCCAGCCGCCGCAAATCCTTAATTTATAAAAAATATGTTGAGCTAGATTCAAACTCACACCGACAGACCGTCAAGTGAAAATGGGACCTTTGGGCACTAAGTGGGGGCACTCGTCACTCTTGCAAATTCTTCTTTCGTTTATTACTTCAATATAAATTGTATATGCATGTGCATATTTGACCCATTTAAAAAAAAAATCATTTAATAAATTTCTTTCATATATGTATATTGATTAACTTAACTTTTAAAATTTGTAAATGTAATACTTTTAAATTTATAAATAATAGATTGTAATTTCCGTAGTCATCTCATTAATAAGAATGATCCTATATACACATACATCACCGCTAATTATGCACTCTATGCAATAATCATACTAATCAAATCACTATCTATAAATACAACAATTCTCTAAAGATATTAACACATATATATCTATTCACTACAAGAAATTTGAGAAATTGCGACGAAAAAAATCGTCATAAAAATCTCATTTTTCGTCACGAAAGTTGTTCGGCGACGAAATTTTTCGTCGCAAAGAATGTCACCAAATGTGCGTGGCGGTAGGTAAAATGTGACGTTATTTTGATTCGTCACTAAAAGTCATCATTTGATGACGATAACGGTCATCGTCATTATATCATTCATCTATGGTGACATATAAATCGTCACATTTGGTGTTAAAATTTCGTCACTTAATATGATATTTCGTCACTAAAGGTTAGAATTTTCACAACGATTTAATTTATTGTCACTAAATTTATTTTTTTTGTGACGATTGTCCATCTATTACTAACCTTATCATATTTTAGTGACATTATTTTTTGTTACAATTAGACTAACTATTTTGTCATATTTTGTATATTTCGTCACAATAGAGTTGTTCTTTCGTGACAAAATGTTGTTCGTTGTTATATGTGTGTATATATAATGACGACAAAATTTGTCACTAAAAAGTATGATTTAGTGACAATTTTTTTACTGTCACTAAATGGTGTGGAAATTGTGACAAATTATTTATGTCATTATAATGTACTATTTAGTGACGAAAATGGTGATTGTCAAAAAAAGTTTAGTAACGATGACAACATATTTTTTGTCGTATTTCAAATCTTTCGTCATGAAAGAATTACACTATAGTGACAAAGCTTTGATTGTCATTATATATTTAGATATTACGACAATACAATTCGTCACCCAATATAAGACTTTAGTGACAAAATGCTCAATGTTGTTAAAAGATGTGAGAATGGTGACAATTTTTTTTTTTTTTTTGTCATAATAAAACATTTTTCAATGACGAAAATGATAATTGTCCCAATTTTTTTAAACTATAGTAACAACATATATCATCATTATAAATTAACATACATTCATGACAATATTATTTTATAGTAATTTTATAAAAAAAAGAAAAAATATTTACGACAATAAATAATTTAAAGATAAAAAAAATTGCATTGATAAAAAATCCTTTTTAGAAAACTTAACAACTATAACAAGAAATATTTGTGTATTACTTAATGAAACCAAAAAAGAAAAAAAATATATATATTTATAAATAAAGTTTATAACTCTATCCCTTTATCATTCAAAAAAGCCATTAATTTCTCAATATTTGCATCTTAAACAACCATCTTTGCATCTTGTGCAACCATTTTTGCATTCAAAACAGTCCACTATGTTCAAAACAGTCAACTGTGTTTTGAGTTCTTGCACCTGAGCTTCACACTCTTTCAACTTTTCTTTCGCGTCTTGTGTTGCGTCTGCTTGGAGGCTTTGGACCATAACCAAGACCTTTTACATATCCAGTTCCATGACCCAACACCTGCAATACTATCTCATCTGCACTCTTTTCGATTCCGAGCTCAATATATTCTTCTCGCTTTTTTTTCATCATCTCCTAACAATTTAGTATAAAGAGAAGTAAATTACCATCAATTTTAGTAATAAAAGTAAATCTCATAAATATTTATCACAATTTATTTTTAAGTAATAGGGAGTACATTTTTATCCACAAAAAACCCATAAATATTATTACTACCAATAAACAGAAAAGAAGAATTGAACTGTAATATTTAAGCAAAAAGAAGAATTGAACTGTAATATTTAAGCAAGTAGAATTGAAGACTCGCTTGCTTTGTAATTTTAATAAGGAGAAAAAATAAGTTTCAATATCGCCACAAAAGCACCCTTTAATTATTAACAACGTATATTTACTAAGGGGATAAGATTGAAAACTTGTTATTAGAGTACTATATTTGTTAAATATGTCTACATTACTTACCCAATTTTCTTTTGCCTCACTGGATTTTCAACCATTTTTCTCTGATTTGTGTGTACGTTCATACAAGTCAATTCGATCACATGGTTCTCCAACTAACTCACGTTCAGACTACGTACATAACAAAATAAGTTAATACTTGATCATAATAGACAACAATTAGTATACTAATTTACAAACTGAAATATAATAGAACTAATCAATATAATCAAAATACTTAGGCATATATATCCACAACTATCCTCATCAAAATTCTTTTCACTTGTCAAAGTTCATACACAAAGACAAATATAATGACAATTACATCAATTTGAGTTGGTGTCAATACAAATTCCATAAATTCATATTCTTTTAAATATAACAAGAATACATACATAGTCTAATTTCACATGAGCAACACATGGCTCCAATATTACAAATTACAACATATACATATGCACAAGTTTATAGGGAAATGATTTAACCAATAAGAGTCACAGATCAACTCTAAAATAACTTAACTGAAAACAGAAATTTCGTTGAGCACATTTTTTGGTTTTTTTTTTTTTTATGCAGAAAGCAAATCCCAACAAATGCATATACCAGGGATTGAAATCAATGAGCAAACAAATCATGTATGCATCCAATTTACTGAAATCAAAGTGGTTTATTAACAACTCCAATTAACTTAAATCAAAGAGCACACCTTCGTTTCCCATGAAATTTTATCCCAAAAAAATCTAATTCTATTACGTTAGAGATTTTTTTTTTTTTAAGTTTAGTATATTGTTTTAAATATTGAAAACTCTATAACCTAACTGTAGTCATTTTTACATCTCCAATTAAAATTAAAATTTGTTGAAGAAGAATTTTCACTTTAGACTCCACAAAATAAAAACAAAAACCCAAAATAAAATCACAATCAGCAATCCCAACAAATGCAACAAACCCTAAACTTCATATTGAATCAAAATTTCTCAAATCTCAATTCCAATTCCTAGCGATGTAGGTGCCATGCACGACTCACGATTCAGGACAACAGGCTTACCTTTTGGCTCTTACTGACGAGAGGCCGGCGGGCGAAGGGAAGTGAGGTTGTGTTGGCTACATGGCTGCGTTCGAAATAGATGCGGGAGAAGAGTGCAGGGTGTGTGGTGCCGACCGGCGGCGACCAAGCCACAGCGGCAGCGACACTACACAAGGCAGGGGCGGCGGCGCTTTGATCACAGAGACAGCGACGATCGAAGGTGGTGGCGCAGATCAGTCCCAGACGCGGTGGACTACGTGGCGGCGGCGATATCTGGTCGTGCACGAAGACGGCGTCGGACTCTCTGTATTGGCGCCCACACATACATGTTGCGATCTATTTCTTATGACCAGGGGGAGGGCTGCAACTTTAGGCGGCACGCGACTATATATGGTGGTGGAAGGCGGGCGACGGCGGAACCCAGCTCGAGACCGACCAGGCACCATCGAGAGCGCTTGAAACGGGTCTACTTCATTTGATTGGAATAAGTTAGGGTTTTAACCCTCAATTTTGGGGGGAAATTTGGTGGCAAATTTTCATTTTATGGGGAAGAATCGAGTTTGTTGATATTTTTTAATTTTTTTTATTTGACAGTGGGGGGAAAGAATTGAGTCATTATTTCACTTCTAAAATTAATTAGAAGGTTAAAAATTATGAATAATATTGTATGATAAATTTAAAAAGAAAAAAAATTGTAAAAAAAGAAGAAGAAGATTATTTTAAAAGATATGGTGAGTATTGTGAGACAAATTGAAAAATAATAAAAATTTAAAAAAAAAAAAATATATATATATATATAAATACCAAGTATAATTGTTATAAATTAAGGTAGAAAATTACAAGTACATATTATATGTTAGGAGTACAAAGTATCCCTATTAAGAGTACGAAGTATAATAGTTTTTACTATATGAAGGGTGTGTTTGCAAACTCTATAAACAGCTTAAAAGCACTTCTCAAAAATAAAAGTTGTGAGAGGGCAGCTTTAAAAAAAGTGATTTTAGAAGTAGTTTGTAGAGTTTGCAAACACCCCCAAAGTATCACTTTGCACCCTATGGTGATACTAGAACAACGAAGCAAAGTACATTAGGGTCGGTTCACCGATTGAGTGTTGATTCACTAATCAGTTTTTCTATAATATAGTTTTCAGTGATCTAGGTTCCACTACGCCTACGGTGATATGAGACCAAGAAAATGAAGTACATTAGTGTTGGTTCACTGATCAGTTTCAATATAATATGGTTTCTAGTGATTTAGATTGTTGTACAGTGATACGATGAAACAAATTATGTTAGTGTTGTTCATTGATCAATTTCATTGTCACACGATTTCTGGTGATATAGGTAAATGTACAATATGAGACTAACAAAACGAAGTATGTTAATGTCAACTCACCTATTAAGTATCAGTTCACTGTAATATTGTTTCTAGTGGTCTATGTTCAGTGTAATATGGTTTCAGAAGAAGGTATTATATATACACATTTTTTCAAGTAATAAATCAGCTACAAATGTTTCCCCTATCAAATTAATACTCGTATTGAATGAGGCATCCATCTCGGACAGGGGTGTAAATGAGTTGAGTCGAGTATTGCTGAGCTCGAAACTCGACTCGATTGTTATACTCGTCTCGATTACATTTACATAAATGTAAATTATATATTAATGCCAAAATATAGTAAATATTCTCCAAGCTCAATTAGGTTCGCAAACCTTTCGAATCGAGTATTTATGAGCTCTAAACTCGACTCAACTCGATTAACTTCGAGTCGATTTCAATCTTTTTCCGAATCGAGCACAAGTAGCTCGCGAGTTGCCTCGACTCACTTACACTCCTAGTCTCGGACACCCAAGCTATCGTGATTATTAATTAAGGGGCCATAATTATTTGTTTATTCACACACGTGTATGTGAAATATATAAAACTATTAATACATTTAACAAATTTGTTTATGCTTTGATGTCAAATACTCTTCCTTTCATCTTAACTTTGAATGTGACATTTTTTTTTATAATTTTTTTTATAGAAAATCTACATCTTTATTAAAAATAGACAAATATTTTAACTAAAACATATCCACAAAATTATTAAAAAAATAAGTGTCTTTTTATTATTAAATAACATATTTGTTCCATGTAGTTAGAAAAAAGATTTGGTTCATATTAAATAAAATCATATTTTTATTTTATTTTATTTAATAAAATCATATATTTATGTATTATAAATAAATATTATTAGCTTAAAAAAAATACATATTATGGAGTATTAATAATTTGTATATGATGGGGGAAATAATTTAGGAAAATAAGTGTATCAAATACTAAGTGAAATTTTTGGGAGATTAGCGGGAAGAAATGGCGGTCACAATTAAGCGCTACATTTTTTTCCCGAAATCTGAAATCTTTTGAATCTGAAATTCTGAATCCTTCAGCCTTCGAAAAACAAAGAAAATTGAAATCCTTCAAGTTGGTGCCCCTTGCTGTCGCGCCGCCTATACTAGCAGTCACACTGCTCTCCCCTTGTTCTCACAGACGCAAGGGATGCTCCGTTCTACGCCGTTTAGATCCCGACGACCGTCGTTCTCTTCGAGTTAGAGTTTAAGCCCTCGTTTAGGTCTCCGATCCCTCTCAGGTATCTAATTTTACTAATAAAAATATTAAAATTTGTCTAAATTTGTTGCTTGTTTTGTTAATAAACACAATGATGTTTTTAAACTTGTGTTGGTCCCAAAAGGAGTGTGACACGTGTATGGGGGGAATACACGTGTGTGTGTTTTTCAAAAACTTTTGCAAGTAATCAACACAAAATAATCAGAGTCAAGTAAGTTACACAGTGTGTCAAGTCCTATGAAAATACTAACAGTAGATTCTAAGAATTCTTAACAGTATGCAACTTGTATGCGGAATAAATGATAGGCCCTTTTATACTCCTTAATTAATATGCACTTAGATACTAAGTTATCAAATAGCAAATAGCAGTTATAACAACACAAAAGCTAAAGCAATAAGATAAATGCAGTAAGTAAGAACACAAGACGTATAGTGGTTCGGAGACTAAACTGCTCCTACGTCCACTCTCCTAATTTAATAGGATAATTCCTTAATCACTTCGGAATTATCTTGTTTTTACAGTGCCAAGGTGCACTCTACTTCTTCTCCTTCTCTTCTCTTGATTTCTTACAACCTTCTCTCGTTGCAATACTCTCAATCTCTACTACGAACTCAACAATACTCTCAATCTATCTCTCAAGGTGAAAGTAAGGTTTTGTTCTAGTACCAACTAATTGTGTGATATCCTTTACAATTTAAGAACGAATATAAAGGATAGGATATCACTGTCTAGGCTTTGGATAATCAACAATAAGCTTGCCTAGTGGGGACTAAAGGTAACACTCTCAAATGAATATGCTTAAAAGCTTTTAATCTCTCGAGTGTTTTGAATTCTTTTGAATGCTAAAATATTGCTATAGAACGCGTATGGCTTGTGTCTTGATGTATGTCCCGTCTCTCTTGAAATGATTCAAGATATGGCCTATTTATAGATGAAGTAAACTATCCGTTGGTGGAGATAGCAAAACTTATCCATAAATTTGAACTTTCAAATTGTTCAGGGGCCTGCATGCAAATAGTACATGTATTCACGTCCATTCTGCAATTTGCATTCCAATATCAGAGTTTGTTATGCGCGGTGACAGGTGGCTCTCATTCCTTGGCTAATTTGGAATAATTCTGTCCTTCCCGCTAACGGCCTCGTACTGGGTAAAGTTCCTAGTCATTCCTCGTCTTTGTCCATAAGTATGCCAAGTCCAAAGTATATGAATATCCAAATTCATCATACTTGACTTTTGTCGTCCAACATACTTGCCTTCATGAATCCTTGTCACTTTCTTCATAACACTTCAGCTCCTTGTCTTCAATGATACTTGTCTTTTGTGCTATGTGCTTTCAGGTCATTTGTCATAGATTCAAAGAATAATCTATCTAAAAATTAAAGCTCCCTAACATATATGAGCTTTTCTAACCTGAAAATCTAGACTTGGCAAATCATCATACTTGGGGTTTTACTTAGGGTTTTGGTATCAAATCAAAATCAAATTTTATTTTATTAATATAAACCATATCCCAACAATTTCCCCCTTTTTTATGATGCCAAAACCTACTTACTTCAAAAGATCCATAGGGATTTCTTTTTCAGTAGATTTGACAAAAACAGGACAACTAGCATGTATATTATATACTTAGAAAAATTTCACAGAATAGATTCAGATAATTAACCTAAAAAGAGCTAAGTTCTCTGAGTTCTATAAAACTTGATCTAAGCAAGAAACAATTAAAATCATTTTGCTAGAGCCTATTTTCAGACAAAAAAATAACACAAGTATAGAGACTCAAAAATTGTTGTCCAGTGCATATGATTGATAATCATCATCAAAAATAAGATAGCACAGTAGTAAGAGCAGAAAGTTGTAAGTTCTAGCTCTTAAGGAGCAACAATTGTCTGGAAATAAAAATAAGCATAGATTAAAAAGTTCATGATTGTTCGAAATTGAATCTTGACTTGACCTTCTGCAGCTTCATCACTTGGCTGCATCTGACTTCTTCTTCAGGAAAGATGGGAGTTCCTTGAACAGTAGAGTTAGCCCATACGATGCAAAGTGCCTATTCTTTAAGGCCATGACCTCCTCGTTCTTCCCAATCAAATCTTCATCCTTGACAAGTTGCACAAACTCATCAGTAATTGCTTTCCTATCAATGCTTTTACCATCAGCCTTCATTGGTGTAGTCCAGAAAATCTGTTCAGGAGCTTTGACAATCACTTTCTCCTTTTGAGCAGCTCCAAGAATCTTCGTGTACAGTTCTGGATAATTCTCCATCATAAAACCTTCATAAAGACCATCAATGTCTTCAAAGTCTCCCCATCTCTTCACAACAAAGAAGAGATGATCCCATACTCGATTGGCTTCATCCCAAGCACCATTGAGTTCAGTAGGAACCCAGCTGTTAGTATGAGGGATCCTTTTCAAGGTTTCAGACTTCCTCTTGGCTCTATTTTACATCATCAAAGCATAAGAACTCTTGTAAGACTTAGAATTTCCTGGATTGAAGTCTTTGTGCCTTTTCAACCTGCACTCTTCAGCATCTATGAACATCTTGGTTCTTTCTTCAATAACAAGCTTCCTCACTCCTTTTCTAGTTTCTGCATCTTGTCCAGCTCCTTCTGCAAAGATGTTTGCAACTTCTTCAAACACATGAGCTTTGTCTTTCACAAGATCAGCAGCAGTAACTTCAGGAGAAGCTCTTCTAACAGGTAGCTTATCTTCCCTTCTAACCAAGGTTGAAATTTCCATCTCTTCATCATCATCTGGCTCACTTGATTTGTATTTCTTGCTTTTCTCATGATCAGAAATATCAGCAATCTTCTTTCTCTTCAGATTTGGCTTCCTTATCTTTCCACTTCTAGTTTTGGGACAGTCCTCTTCTTCTGTCACATTAGTAATTTCCAAAACTTTTGCTTTCCCCTTCCCTTTGCTACCTTCCCCCTTACTTTTCTCACCCTTCTTCAACAGATCTTCCCCCTTCTTTTCACTTTCCCCCGTTTTGGCATCATCACATGCCTCAAGGTTGATGGGGTCAGCAGGGTTGGCATCAATTTTAGCCATAGTAAGTGAGAGCTCTTGTTGGTAGGTGTCCATTCTCTTCATCTGGACAGAAATGGGGTCAACATGATTCAATAGAAATGCAGAAATGGTGGAACTTACAAACTCTTCCACTTGCTTCTTCACAGCTTGATCAACTTGGTTCCTCATCATCTTGATTATGCCTTACAAGTTGTCTTTGAATAAATCAGAAGCAGCATTCAGTGAACTCTTGATGGTCTCTCTTATCAGTTGATCTCTTTGACTCTGCATAGACTGAGTCA
The DNA here is from genome assembly GCA_963675135.1 of Galeopsis tetrahit. NCBI lineage: Eukaryota > Viridiplantae > Streptophyta > Magnoliopsida > Lamiales > Lamiaceae > Galeopsis > Galeopsis tetrahit. The sequence continues at coordinate 78,033,072 of OY776123.1, forward strand.
GCTTTTCAATGTCCTTTGACAGCATCTGGGAAATCTCTTCCTTCTCTTTGGCAACATCATCCTTTAGCCTAAGAATTTCCTCTCTGTCTTTCTTGACCAGCTCTTTCTCAGTGTGGAAGTATGTGGTTACAGCATCTGACATGATCTTTGATGACTCTCCAATCTTGAGGGTAGAGTCCTTCACATCCTTTCCTACACTTTCCATCTTCTTATCAAAGGTCTCAAAACCTTTTTCAACAGCTTCCAGCTTGATAGTTGTGGAGTTCATCTTCTCTTCCAAACTCTCCACCTTGATGCTTAAGTCCATAGCATTGTTATCAATGGTTTCCTCCAGGTTCTCCATCCTTCTTGTCATTCTTCTTGCCTTTGTGCTCAAATTGAGCAAAGACTTGTGCTGGGCTTCATTTGTTGGAATGATAGTTTCATCCAAACTATCTCTCACATACTTTCCCATGTTTAGGCATAAGCCTACAACATTCTCCAGCCTCTTCCTTTCAATTTCATTAATTTGCTCAATCTCATAATTGAGCTCCTCCAGCACTGCTTTCATTCTCCTATCCTCCTTATCAATGATGCAGACTTCAGTCAAAGGAGAAGCATCTAGGTGAATTGGGAACTCCATCGAAGTTGATGGTGCTGCAGCTATTGCCTCATTTTCCAAGGGCTTCTTCATAGCAGCTGGTTCCTCAGTCTTCACAGCTTCTTTTTTAGCAATCTTGGCCTCAACTTCATCTTTCTTGGCCTCAGCTTCAGTGACTTCAGCAGGAGTTGACTCATTCAACTCAGCATCATGAATGTTAGGATTTTCAGCAGTTTTCTCAGTTGGAGGTTCAAAAATTACAATCTCCATGGATGCAGTGGCTTCAACAGCTGGCTGTACTTCTTCTTCAACATTTTTAATCAACTGACCTTGGTCAATTTCATCAATCTTTCCTCCTTCACTGGTTTCTCCAATCTTTAATTCTTCAATGGCAGTCTCAACTCCATCAAAGAAATCTTTCTCAGCAGGCTTCTGGCTTTCATTTCCTCCTTAAGTGATGTCTACCTCCATGGCAGCAATCTCTCCATCATCTTTGTCCTCAACAATCTTGGACTCTTCTTCACTCTTGTCCTCAGTGCTCTTGGATATTTCAACATCTCCATCAACTTGCTTCGATAACTTATCATCCTCCTCCATTACGTCTTCAATGTTCAGATCAATCCCAGCAATAATGGATTGAATAGCTTCCTTCTGAATCTTAATGTTCACCAAGTTGGAAAACAACCTTTCATCAGTTAACTCAAAAGTGGATTCCACTTCAGCAAAATATGTTAATCTGGCTTCCTCATTCTCCCACCAGTCCAGTCCCTTGGACTCAATCACTTTCCCAATATCATACATGGATTTCTTCCTTATATCAACAATCAATCTAAGATCATAGAAGGTTGATCTTAAATCAGGATATTTGGTAAGTTGGGGATAAAGTTGGTCTAGGAAAAATTTGGATTCATCTCTCAATGACATTTCATAGGTGTATTCAGGGGTTGTATCTGACTTGGATGAGGGTTGAGGTTCATAAAAAAGAATGGGTATGGGGGAATCAGACTTATAGGCAACTTTTTGAATGGTTGGATCATTCAAATGGGGGGTGGTTTCAATAGCTTGAGGGCTATGACTTGAGGGTTCATTCAAGTCTAGGTTTCCAGATGATACTATTTCTTCATCATCATCACCTTCATCATCATCATCTGAACCTTCCAGTTCAGCTTGCTCATCAATATCCATTTCCTCTTCAGAAGTATCCACATACTCCTCTTCAGTTTCATCTTCACTCAAACTAGGGCTTGACATGGCCCTCTTTTTCTTGGGCTTTGAGGCTGTCTCAACCTCCTTTCCTTTCCTTTCCTTCTTGGCTTTTTCAAGAATACTGATCACCATTTGTGTTGCTTCTTCACTCTTCTGCTTGGCAGATTTAGCTTGCTTTCTTGTTGAGGTTTTTGGTGACTTGATCTCCAGCCCCAATCTTTTCTGAGTTCTCACAGATAATTGTCTAAATAATATCTTGGTGGTGTTGAACTTTACTCCATCTTCAACAATGTCCTCAGGTCCATATTTGTATAAGAATGCAGCAACTTTTGTATAGAAGGCTAGTTTCTTCTCAATGACTACCTTCCTTACATCCACAATTTTGAACTTTGCTTTCTCCTCTGCAAGTTTCTTTAGAAAGTAACCTTTCCAATTCATCGGCTTCTTTCCTCCATCAATGATAGCTTTCATCAGTCTTACTTTGGATTTGCTGATCTGGTCATAGCTTCCTGTGGTGCACATAACAGTCTTTGCAACCACATCAAGTAAAAGTTGATAGTCCTCTTTTAGAACTCTTTTGTGTAGACCAGATTTGAGAAGTACTGGCTTGTTCATCCATTGGTTTGCAACTTCTTGTTCATTGTGCCTCATATACTCTTCAGGATCTTCTCCAGTAGCATTCAGACCAAAGAATTCATCAAAGTTTTCTTCAGTGAACTCAAACTTCTCAGCAGTCTTCTTGGATGTGTCTGGTCCATGAGTCATAATATAACCAGATCCTGAGCTTTTTGGAGTGAAAGTGCCTAAGAACTGAGTTGTTGAAAGTTCCAGGCATGTCTTGGGGATGGCCTCGAGCCATTTTCTCAATCCAGCTTGCTCCAGCCAAGTAACTATTCTTCTTGTGTGTTTATTTGACAGATTGTCAAAGCACACAGTCTGCTCAAAGTGGAGCATGGTTGCTTCACTCAAATAATTCCAGTTGATGTCCAAATCAGGAGCATTGAAGTCAACTAAAGATATAGCCAATATACAGTATTAGTATGATTTAATAACATAATATTACTACTAAAACACAAGATTAGGCTATCTTTGAACAGTATCTTGCATTTATGTCTCAGATTTACTGTGGATAACAAGCTCATAACATCATAATACCATATCCAACAATGTTTTAAACTTGTAATCATGTTCTCTAGACATAGTATGTGTATGAATCTAACACGTTTTTAAGCATTACACATGTATCTAACAGCATATCATTCAATAAATGACTAATCCGTAAATATAGCATCTAAAGAAATTCAAACATATTCATTTAGAGCTAAAAACAGAGCATGTTATTTTTCTTGAAAACTTTACAAATATGTATGTCTTTAACAGAAGATTATGAGAAATACTAACCCATTTCCAAAGACATTTTTGTTAAAGTTATAGAGCTTTGAGCAAAACTTGTAGATGAGCTTGAAGATTTTTTAGCGATTTAGCTTAGGGCTTTTTCAGAAATTTTGAAAACGTAAATTGTGAAAAATTCTAAGTTATGCTTTTATATCTCCTCAACTGTACAATTTGAAAAGTGTTAGGTGTAGGGCTGAGATTGAATTGATAAGATTTAATGGTTTAGATCAATTCTGTTACACCAAAGGACGCAAATGTCGTGTCCTTCGCACAGTGAGCTGCTTTTTCAGAAAATCGTGCAATTGATCGTCTTTTAGCAAAAATCTCTTGTTTGTCTGTTATGAGCATTAAATGCGTACTATAAAGGTGAACAGAGTTTAACTTTTATGAAAAAGAAAACTTATCTACAGTCAAGTGACAACTTGACTGAATAACCCTTGACAACTTCTATTGAAGTTTCTCATGTTCTTTGTCATCCTCTGCGTTGTCCTTCGTAGTTTTCCTCGTACTTGAGTGTCATGTACTTTGTCCAAGTTTCCTGCATGAAAATTCTTGAAAATAATATTAGAATGTGAAAAATAAATTAATGAACTTTGTATTGTCTCATCAACTTATCCTTCCTAAAACTTCACTATAAGTTCCCCCTTGGATTAATACTAGTATCTCTGGCATGAGTAAAGTAATTCCTTATACTTTAAACATTCTCTCCAGGATCTAATAAACCAAGTTCCATTGAAAGTTCCTTGAACCTTGTTTCAGCTAGGGGTTTTGTAAGAATATCAGCCTTTTGCTTATCAATATGAATCTTTTCCATTCTGATGTCCTTTTTCTCTACATGATCTCTTATGAAGTGATGTCTAATATCCACATGTTTACACCTTGTGTGTAACACTGGATTTTGAGTAATAGCTATGGCACTATTATTATCACAATAAATAGGTACATCTTTTGTGACAACTTTATAATCTCTTAGTTGTTGTTTGAGCCATAAGATTTGAGCACAACAGCTTCCAGCAGCCATGTATTCAGCCTCTGTGGTTGAAGTAGCTACAGAAGTTTGTTTCTTGGAAAACCATGAAATCAATTTGTTTCCTAAGAATTGACAAGTGCCAGTGGTTGATTTTCTGTCTATCCTACATCCTCCATAGTCAGCATCAGAATAACCAGTCAACTCAATGTTGTCTTCAGATGGATACCACAATCCTAAGTTCACTGTACCTTTTAAATACCTAAGTATTCTTTTGGTAGCCTCTAAGTGACTTTTCTTTGGATTGGACTGAAATCTAGCACATACACCAACTGCAAAAGTAATATCAGGTCTGCTTGCAGTTAGATATAATAAAGAACCTATTATTGCTCTATATTCAGTGGGGTTGGTATCTAATCCATCAATGTCAGGATCCATTTTCCAATTTGTATTCATAGGAATCCTAACTAGTTTGCTATTTTCACATCCAAACTTCTTGATCATTTCTCTAGTATACTTAGCTTGATTGATGAAGATTCCTTTCTCATATTGTTTGACTTGTAAACCTAGGAAAAAGTTCATCAATCCCATCATTGACATTTCAAACTTCCCTTGCATGAGAGTTGAAAATTTCTTGCACATATCCTCATTAGGTGAACCAAAAATGATATCATCAACATATATCTGTACTAACAGAATATCATTTCCTTCTCTTATCCTAAATAAGGTCCTATCAACTGTGCCTTTCACAAAACCATTGTCCAATAGGAATTGTGATAGTGTCTCATACCAAGCTCTTGGTGCTTGCTTGAGACCATAAATTGCTTTCTTCAATCTATACACTTTGTCTCCTTCTTCAAAACCAGGTGGCTGCTCTACATAAACCTCTTCTTTAAGTACACCATTCAAAAATGCACTCTTCACATCCATTTGGTATACTTTGAACTTCATATGAGCTGCATATGCTAAGAACAGCCTAATTGCTTCTAATCTAGCTACAGGGGCAAAGGTCTCATCATAGTCTATTCCTTCATGTTGACTATAACCTTTGGCAACTAGTCTGGCTTTGTTTCTAACTATAACATCATTTTCATTTTTCTTGTTCTTGTAAACCCATTTAGCTCCTACAACATCCTGATGTGTTGGTCTATCTACCAGCTCCCAAACATCATTCCTTTTGAACTGATTTAGTTCCTCTTGCATTGCTGTAATCCAGTTGGAGTCTGCCATTGCTTCTTCAATGGTTGTGGGTTCTGTTTCAGAAAGAAAACAACAAAATAAAGCAGTCTCTCCATGTTGTCTCCTAGTGATTACACCACTAGTAGGATCACCAATAATCTGGTCTGAAGGATGAGCATCTAGCCATGTCCTTCTAGACTGATCATTTTCAGATAAGTTAGTCTCATTTGGTTCAACATTTAATTCAACATAAAATTCAGGAAAATTAAAGGCAGAATCAGTTTCATATTCAGGGGTGTTGTCCATGTCATTGACATTGGCATTTTCAGGTTGAGTTCCCCCTAAATCATTTGATCCTTGTACTCCCTCAGCATTACCAGCTTCGTCATTGGGAGAACTTACCTCAGGTTGAGTGGGTTCATTCAACTCAACATTGCAGTTTTCCTCATGAATGTTGGCTTCAGGTGAGTTGTCTCTATCTTGATTGGCTTCAGATATGTTGAATATCTTGAGGTTGTCCAAATCAGGATAGTGTACATCAGTAAATGTAGATTCTTTTCTTTCACCATCTCTTAGCCTTGTCACTCTTGTGTTGATTTCATCATGGGATTTGTCTTCTTTGTTTGAGGTCCTGTGCAGTACCAATTTTGAGAGTCCCATAACCTTTAGTTGTTCCTTGTGAGTTGTCACCAAAAGTTACTTGTGGTCCATCTTATTCAACAAAATCTGACAGAAGTTCCCTATTTCCAGTCATATGTCTTGAACATCCACTGTCCAAGTACCATGTAAGTTCTTTAGGACTTCTTTTCTTTGTTGATGACACCACAGGAACCTGTTACAAATCAAAACTTAGGTACCCTTTGAAAGTTAGGTCCTAGAGGGTTAGATATACCTTTTGGAACCCAAACTTGCCTTATTATCATTACTTGAAAAGGGCTAATTTGTTTTCCATAAACATCTAAATACACAATCTTCCTTTTAAATGCCTTAGGTTGAGATTGAGTATTAGTGTGAATCTTGGATGATTTAGAAGAGTTATATCTATTCTTGTGAATATATCTGCTAAATCTATCTTTTGATTCATGTGCAACATGCTTGAATCTTTGTGGATAGGTATTCAGATTACTTGATGTCCTTGGCATGTAGGATTCAAGTCTTCTGTACTCATTGTACTTATGCTGGAAATTCCTTTGATAATTCATTGTAGGCCTTCTCATTTGAGTTGGTCTTCTTTGAATATCTTGTGGTTTTCTTGCCTGAGTCTGAGAGTTTTTCAGCTGAGTTGTCTTCCATTGACCTTTACTCATCTGAATTGTCTCAGGCCTCTGAGATCTTGTCTTAGGTCTTGCAACCTTTGACTTGTGATTCAGGATAGTTGGTACAATGGGTTGTTTACCTTTGTCCTTTATCTGTAGCAGCTTTGGTTCAACAATTTCAGTCTGAGCCACAGATTTTACAAAGACTCTCTCAGTAATACTTGTTGGTATTACTGAGGCATGGTGAAGATATTTTATCTGGATTGTAACCAAGTCCAGATCTTTGAGTCATAGGCCTTTGCATTCCTTGTAGTTCATCTATTGAATTAGATGACTTATACAGGGCAGCCAGTTTAAGTTTCAGACTCTCTTCACTAGATTTAAGACATTCATGTTCCTTGAAAAGATGTTCAAACTTTGCCATCAATGCTTGGTAGTCTGAATCCTTACTCTCATGAAGCTTAACTTTTTCTTCCAACATCATAAGTTGTTCAGATGACTTGTCCTTTAGAGTATTCAACTCCTTAGTTAAGTCATTGCACAACTCATTAGTTCTCAGATCATGTTCAGCTTCAACCTGAGTAATTCTTTCAATCTTAGCATTCAAGACTTTGTTTTCTTCTAAGGTTTGATCATGAATCTCTTGTAGTCTCATGAAGTCTTCCATCAACTTACCAAAAGTAAGCTTCAGGTTGTCTTCATTTGACATCATTGTGCTACTAGAATTGACAGAACTAGAAATAGATTGTACCTCATCATTGTCTTCAATAGCCATAAGACATTCTTCATCACTGCTGTCAGTAAACATCTCAGATGATGAAGATGGAAGTTGATCATCTTCAGAGGTTTCTTCTTCAGCTTTCAATGCTTTCCTTTTTCCATATTTCTTGTCCCTCTTAGTTTGTCTTTCCTTCCTTTCCTTGGAGGTTAGCTCTGGACAATCATATTGGAAATGTCCTGTCTTCTTGCAGTTGTAGCATGTATCATCATCTTCATCTTTCTTCTTTTCAGCATCTCTCTTCTTGGTTGATGAAGATGGATCTTCTTTGGAGTTGTCCCTTCTGGATCTCCTTTCATCATTCTTCTTCTCAGGTGAGTTGAACCTTCTTCTTCTATCTTGGTAAAACCTTTTGTATTTACCAAATCTATAATTTAATCTTTCAAATCTTCTAGCCATCATGGCCAACTCATCTGAAAAGTCAGCTTTGGAAGTTCCTTTTCCACTCTATCTTGCTTGATTTGCTGGTTTTCTTGGAATCAGGTTCATTGGATTTGGCCTTCAGTACAATCCCTTTGCTCTCAGGTTCCTCAGTGTTGTTCTTTCTATTCAAGTCATATTCATAGGCCTTGAGTTTTGAGAACACTTGTTACATTGGCATTGTTGACAAATCCTTTGTATTCTGCATCATGACAGCATACACATTCCATTTGGTTGTCAAGCTCCTAAGTATCTTCAGAGCCACTTCTCTCTTGGAGTATATTTTTCCAAGTGAATTGATCTCATTCATGATGTCTGTGAACCTTCCATCCAGTTGATCAATGTTTTCATCAGATTTCATCCTAAATTGCTCATACTTTTGAACAGCAACTTGAAGTTTATTTTCCTTGATCTTGTCAGTTCCTTCACACATTAGAGCTAATGTGTCCCATATCTCCTTTGCAGTTGTGCAGTGAAACACTCTACCCATTATAGCATCTGGAATGGTCTGATATAGGGTGTTCATTGCATCATAGTTGAGATTCTGCTTCTTTCTTTCTTTAGGAGTGAGCTCATCATCATCTTTTGAAATTTCTTGTGCTCCAGTTGCTCTTTGGGCTTCTGTAACATTTGTTTTGGGTTTCATGAACACAAATGGACCTTTAGTGATCACCCTTAGCATTTCATCATGGAGACAGGCCAAGTGAGCTCTCATCCTTATCTTCCAGAAGTCATAATTCTCAATAGAGAACATAGGCAGTTTCTGGTAAGATATCTTGTTGATGGGGTTGGTTCCCATAGTAGTAGGTGATGGAACAGCTACACCAGAATTCTCAGAAGAAGATGTGTTAGGCATAGTGAATAATCAGAAATAATGAATATCACAAAAAGTGCACAAGTAGATCAGTTCAGGTAACCAAAGTTGATCCTCAAAGCAGTGGTCTTTAAACCCCTGCTCTGATACCACTTGTTGGTCCCAAAAGGAGTGTGACACGTGTATGGGGGGGAGAATACACGTGTGTGTGTTTTTCGAAAACTTTTGCAAGTAATCAACACAAAATAATCAGAGTCAAGTAAGTTACACAGTGTGTCAAGTCCTATGAAAATACTAACAGTAGATTCTAAGAATTCTTAACAGTATGCAACTTGTATGCGGAATAAATGATAGGCCCTTTTATACTCCTTAATTAATATGCACTTAGATATTAAGTTATCAAATAGCAAATAGCAGTTATAACAACACAAAAGCTAAAGCAATAAGATAAATGCAGTAAGTAAGAACACAAGACGTATAGTGGTTCGGAGACTAAACTGCTCCTACGTCCACTCTCCTAATTTAATAGGATAATTCCTTAATCACTTCGGAATTAGCTTGTTTTTACAGTGCCAAGGTGCACTCTACTTCTTCTCCTTCTCTTCTCTTGATTTCTTACAACCTTCTCTCGTTGCAATACTCTCAATCTCTACTACGAACTCAACAATACTCTCAATCTATCTCTCAAGGTGAAAGTAGGGTTTTGTTCTAGTACCAACTAATTGTGTGATATCCTTTACAATTTAAGAACGAATATAAAGGATAGGATATCACTGTCTAGGCTTTGGATAATCAACAATAAGCTTGCCTAGTGGGGACTAAAGGTAACACTCTCAAATGAATATGCTTAAAAGCTTTTAATCTCTCGAGTGTTTTGAATTCTTTTGAATGCTAAAATATTGCTATAGAACGCGTATGGCTTGTGTCTTGATGTATGTCCCGTCTCTCTTGAAATGATTCAAGATATGACCTATTTATAGATGAAGTAAACTATCCGTTGGTGGAGATAGCAAAACTTATCCATAAATTTGAACTTTCAAATTGTTCAGGGGCCTGCATGCAAATAGTACATGTATTCACGTCCATTCTTCAATTTGTATTCCAATATCAGAGTTTGTTATGCGCAGTGACAGGTGGCTCTCATTCCTTGGCTAATTTGGAATAATTTTGTCCTTCCCGCTAACGGCCTCGTACTGGGTAAAGTGCCTAGTCATTCCTCGTCTTTGTCCATAAGTATGCCAAGTCCAAAGTATATGAATATCCAAATTCATCATACTTGACTTTTGTCGTCCAGCATACTTGCCTTCATGAATCCTTATCACTTTCTTCATAACACTTCAGCTCCTTGTCTTCAATGATACTTGTCTTTTGTGCTCTGTGCTTTCAGGTCATTTGTCATAGATTCAAAGAATAATCTATCTAAAAATTAAAGCTCCCTAACATATATGAGCTTTTCTAACCTGAAAATCTAGACTTGGAAAATCATCATACTTGGGGTTTTACTTAAAATCAAATTTTCTTTTATTAATATAAACCATATCCCAACAACTTGTATTATATTTTATTTAAGAGCCTGGATTCATAATTGAATCTTTGTTGAGATCTTAATTGGTCGCTTCAGGCTGCACTCCACTGGCATGTTCGTCGGGCCATTGGCCTCCTCACCTCGCGACACGGCGCACTCACCGTCCCTCAGTCGTCACGTTCGGTCGCCCTCTCCCGCTCACGTTGACTTACCTCATGCTTTCAATTTCTCTCTCTTCCGTTATGTTTCGTTCCTTCTCCATCGGTCTTGATCATTTAGTAAGTTTCTCTGATTTGATTCACATATGTTTCTTCGATTAATTATGAAATTTATGAATTGAAGTTGTTTTCCTTGTATATAGGAACTCTTTCACCCTTTATTGCAGAATTGAAGTTTCTGGTTAACCTAGTGTGATAGATTGCCAGTGTTTTTACATGAATACTTGTGACTAGGTTGATTTACTTGGTGGAAATGTTCAGATCGAGTCATTAGACACTTTTGGTAGAAACTCTGAGAGGCTTGCATCTGATCACCTAGTGTGATAGCTAGATTGCCAATGTTTTACATGAATTTCAAGTCCTGCTAATTTTCCTAGAGTTGAATAAGATAACTTTATTTTGTACTTTTCATGACATTGACTCATGTGGAAGAATATATTTCACTGCAATATTTAGTTATGTTAATTTTCCTAGAGTTGAATAAGATAACTTTATTTTAGTTATGCTAATTTCTTTCCAAGTTTTTTAAGTGTAATTTCTTCAGTTTTTGTGAACGTTCCTCCCTGTTTCGGGAAAATGATTCAATGGAAATATGTACAGAGTCCTTACATTGAATATTATTCTAGAATTGCATAATTGTAGGATAATTGTGGTATCAAGCTGAAGCCGATGCTCGTATTCTTATTTCTTGTTTGATTGTTGAAAAATGGAAGGTTGGGAAATCTAGAACGAATGGCACAAAGATTCGCTGAGCTGACTATGGCACATAGAGGGGAAGTAGAAGCTTCAGTGACCAATGTGATTATAAGCTCATCTCTAACATATTATTTACTATTAATTAAAACATATGAATTCTGCCTACCTGTGATGTTTGGTTTTATTTTGTTTTGCACAATGTTTGATACCTGGGTTCAATATGGGCTTGTTTTTGTTTAATTGAGATCAAGCTCGGTTATTCACATTTACCCTAATACTCGCTCCAAATATAGTAGTGTCTTCTGTTCTAACTTATATGCTCGTCCTCTGCAGCCTTTACCTCCTGTAGAGAGGAAGGAATTGAAAGAAACGTTACAAGGTATACTTGGACAAGGGAAGAAAGTAAAGGTTGATCAGAAGGTGAGTTATAAATATTTTAACATTCATAGCATTTCTCTTCTGTTGATGCGAATGCTAACGTCCAACATTTTCCCTAAATCGACAGATTGATCCCAATATTCTTGGTGGAATTTGGAAAACAAGTTCTGGTGTGATAAACTATTTTGTTTAGGTTGTGAAAAGCTTTTCATCAGGTAAAAGAGGGGGAGGAGACTTTATGGCCGCATGTGTATCAACAAAAGGGGAGTGGATTTTTTGTGTTGGTGAAAATAGTTATGCTGCTGCCTTAATTTATTTATACCATTTGCTACCATAGTTTCACGGAATTATTCAACTTATATGCAGAAAATTAGGTAATGAAGGATCCTTAAGTTGTGGCTCGCGCAGTTGATCGTAGCCAGGGACAGTTGTCTTGCAAGCATAAACTGAGCGGTTTTTTTTATTTCAGCCTCTTTTTAAATTAGTTGATTTTCTAGTCAAGAGATTGGGACCTGTACTTATTTGATGTTACACATCCTCTGTTTGAATTTTCTGTATATGAAGAATAACTTTTTTTATTGGTTTGGTGTTGCTCTTCTCTAGAATTCTTCTCTGTTTGGGTGCATTGATTTGAAGACATCGATGGAGAAAATAGCTGCTGTAACAGAGAAAATTAGAAATTAAGTCATATATTTTCCTTTCTTTATCCTTTTTCGTGTTATTGTTATTAAATGTAGGAAGTAAATTTGTGTGACATGTATACAATTTGGGGATTCAACTGACTACTTTATTTTATTTCATGTGGTTATGAGTAGAATTATGTGTGTAGAGGTTTTACAATGCAAAATCAGAGGAAATTTACTTCTATTAATTTAATGAAAGGTACTCCAACATAAATTGATAAGAGAACTTTTGAGGATGTTAATGAATCTGGGTAGATGAGGTTTGTGATATTATTAAACATAGGCTTGTTTTGTGGTCTGTGAGTCATAGCTTGTTTAAGGGTTTGTCATTAGCTGATGTAGTTAGAAACAGGTGTTTAGCTTTCTAGTTCTAGTTTTTGCCTTTATTGGCACTGTCATTTTATAATTGTTGAGGGATTCCTCATTCCTATTTCTGCAGGAAAAAAAAAAAAGACATTGTAGATAATTATCATCATATTACCTGAGTTCATTCTTGCATATCAATCCTTGTATAGATTTTTGCAGAAATATTATGGTTTGTGATACTCCAACTTTAGTTGTATGCATTGACAGCTTAAATATTTCTTGAAGCATTATGTCTGATACTTTTGTTTCCCAACTTTCCATATTCTCAAATATTGTGAAAAGTGGAACTTGATTTATATTTTATTTATTTTATGAGTGCAACATATCTAGAGACTTTAAAAAAATATAGTGATGTAGCAATATTTTTGTCCCGCATATTTTCAAAATTGATTTTTGTTTTTGTTTTGCAGGTTACATCATGAAGTGTGGTTATATACTTTGTAATATAGCTTATATACTAGTTTTTGTATATAAAACTAATGTACTTATGTTCATTGTTTTTTATGGGTGAAGAAAAAATAAATTATACTAGTGTGGTTTTTGTTATTTAGAAATTAATATTATAAATTCTTTTTATGATGTTTCAAATTTTATTATAAATTTTAGTATTAATAGGTAATGTTTCAAATTCAATAAATATAATATTATATCAAGAATTTAATATAATTATTAGATGCTAAAAGAATTTTTTGATACTAAATAATTCAACCTTTTAGTATTAAAAATATGTATTGATATAATATATATAGTATCGATAAATATTTTGAATACTATAAATAAAATATACTATCATAAAAAATTGATTAATTATTTGATACTAAATAATTATTTGATAATAAAGTAAAGGTTAAATCTTTTAGTATCAAAAAATATTTATTGATATTATATTTTAGTATCGTTAAAAAAAATTGATACTAAAAATACAATGTAGAATTAAAAAAAATTGATACCATTATCCGATACTAAATATTATTTTGATGCTAAAGAGTTCAATCATTTAATATCAGAAAATATTTATTGATAGTTTATGTTTAGTATCGGTAAGATACTAAATACAATTCTGATACTAAAGAGTTCAATCCTTTAGTATCAAAAAATATTTTTTGATACTTTATGTTTAGTATCGGTAAAAATTTACGATACTATAAATACATTGTTGTATCAAAAAAATTTGATACAATAATCCGATACTAAATACAATTCTGATACTAAAGAGTTCAATCCTTTAGTATCAGAAAACATTTGTCGATACTATATATTTCTGATACTAAAGGGTTACCCTTTGGTATCAGACTTTTTTTTCTGATACGCGGTTTTTAGGATCGGGAATATAGGTATCGGAAGTGGTATCGGAAATAAATTTGATACCAATACCCTTTGGTATCAAATATTTCATCTTTTGTATCAAAAAAAATCTGATGCTAAAAACCTTTTTTTTTTGTAGTGTAATGACAACAATAGAATGTCACAAAGATAAAAATTTAATGTTTGTGTAACAAATGATGACGAAATTCATGCGTCACCAAAAGATCGTTATGAAATTTATGATCCTCTTTTGTGAAAAATGACCATATATAAATATTGGTGACGAAAGAATGTGTCACTAATTATTTTGAACAATTAATGACGAAACACAAAATTGTCATGAAAATATTATATTATATGACGATGATTATCGTCACTAATTACAATGAATATCGTCGCCAAATAATATTGTGACGAAATAATATTAATCGTCACTATATATAAATATTGATGACGAAAGGATATGTCACTAATTACTCCGAACAATTAATGACGAAACATAAAATCGTCATAAAAATATTGTATTATATGACGAATATGACAGTCACAAATTACTATGAATGTCGTCACCAAATAATATTGTGACAAAATAATTGTGTCACTACTTATTTTGAATAAATAATGACAAAACATAGCATCGTCGTGAAAATATTGTTTTTCATGACGATGAATATCGTCACATATTATTATAAATTTTGTCACCAAAAATTTTTGTACGAATTTCTTATTGTTGTCATGATATTTTCAAATTGGTGACGAAAAAAGATATTATTGGTGACGAAATAAAATTTCGTCATGAATAAAAATATTATAGGTGACAAAATAAAATTTTGTCACGAATTCTAGTTATTAAGTGACGAAAAATAAATTTGTCACATTTAATTAACAAATTGTGACGAATTTGGTGTCGTCACGAAAAAATTCGTCATGTAAAGTGTAATTTCCTGTAGTGATTACTCCCCCCGCAAGTGAAACGGGCGGCGAACGAACTTGAGATTGTTTCAGAATTCGTCAAATAATATTTGGGGAAGTCCCTTCGCGAATATATCTTCAATCTGATAGCAAAATGGAACATGCAAACCCCAAACGAGATAACGTGTTTTGCCTCTTGGAAGACCATGAGAGAAGATTATCACTCAAGAACACACTATAAAATGTGTAAAATAAAATTCAAAATATCTCATTAAAAATTATAAAATGGGTAAAATATAAAAAATGGCTAAAATTTTGAAAATACTGAAAATTTAAAATTCTACAATTCAAAAAATCGAAAAATGTGTAATTTAAAAATTAAGAAATTCAAAAATCTCATTAAAATTTCTAAAAAACTATAAAAATCTCAATAATTTTTTAAAAATGTGTAAATAAAAAATTCTAAAAATCTAATAAGAATAATATAAATTATTAATATTAATTTCATTAAAAACTAGACTTGATTCACGGTATTAAAGTTTTGCTCAAACTCCTAAAAATTTTGGGTCCTATGAGGTTTTTTAACTCACTGCCGAGGTTGAGAGAAAGTTCCACGTCTTGATCGATTGTAGAACCGTCTTAAATTCTTTTTTAATGAGATTTTTAGAATTGTAGAATTTTATTTTTATTTTTATTTTTACATTTTTGAAATTTTAATTAATGGATTTTTTGTTTTTATGAGATTTTTAGAAAAAATATTATTTTTAATTCACACATTTTTAGAATTGTAGAATTTTTTGTTTTTTTTTAGAAATTTATTTTACACAATTTATAATTTTTAATGAGGTTTTTAGATTTTTTTTTAATATGATTTAATTTTTAGAATTATTAAATTATTAAAATTTTAATTTAAAGGACGTAAATTGGACTATTTGACTGGAATTCGAATATTCAGGCAAAGAGGATGTAAATTAGACCGAAAAGGACGTAAATTGGACACCCTAGAACGTAAATTGAAAAAGTGAAAACTTAGAGAATATAAACTGGATTATGTCTAAGTTACCGGACGTAAAATGAAATTTTCTCTTCTATCAATATTAGATTTTGGCGATTTCTTGAAATAAAATAATAAAGTAGAGATAGGTTTCGAATAACGTACGAGCACTAAAAGGAGTGTACAATAAATTGTCGATTATTTCTTTTGTCTTTTAAATTACAAGAAATGCACGCGTGTGGCCCTCACACGTCAAATAAATTTGGTCTTCTAGCCAAATTTGCAATTGTTAGGATTTATAGGTATCAATATGAATTTTAGTATTAATTCTTGTGTATTAATTATCACGGCGTCAACTTTTTCTCCTTTAAGGATTTGATTAATTAACAATCTTAAATTATGTTATAAGTAGCCATAAGTGTACTTGGTGCTCGATCATCTAATTACAGTATTGGTTTCAATAGCGGCCTTGCAGTTTTGACTCAATTAATGTTGTTATTATAAAGTTTATGTGGGTTTAGATTCTTTGTAGATTATGCAAGTACTCGTCCCTTATTAAAAACGGAATTTACAAAACTGTTTCATTAGATACCATATGATTAGGAAGTAGGAACAGATAGAAAATGATTTCAAAATCCGTTTCTAACCTATTTAGAGACCGTTTTTAATTTTGGTATCTAATTCGTCTCTAAATCTCAATTTTTTTTTGGTAGTGAATAACTTAGAATTTTTTACATGGTATTAATCAATAATGAAAGCGGAATGGCATAAGAATAGTGTCCACTAACGTATGTAAGCATAGTTTCGGTTCCCCGCTCTCTGGTCGTCGAATGAATTCCAAAAGTTAACCATGGACTTAGCTTTTCAGATGCTTAATAGGAATTAATATACAAGAACTAATTCACACCTCTCTACAAGTTTATTAAATGATTTTTTAATATGAAAGATGAGGAAATTTATCAATCGATATTTGGCAGCAGATTCGAGTTTTTCATGCTCAATTATTTGATCGACCTTCGCTTCCCACCTCAGATCTCAATAATTTTATAAAACATTAACGGATACACGAATTTGGTGCACGAATCCAACTCGATAAAAGGGTAGATCGAGTAGCAAATAAATTATTTTAGGCCATCAAGAAAGTAAGTACCAAAAGCCTCCATTCTTTCCTTATGCAAAGACAAGCCAACTTCAAGCCCCCCTCCCCCCCCCTCAAGTTCTGTCGATTTACATATCGACATTGAATACTTTTCGCCATCAATGGATATAACTTCAAGCTTTCACGCCTTTCCCCATCCGAAATCCGCATTTGGCAAATCGAATTTTGGCGAACCGGAAACCCCCATCGTGTTCACCGCCCCAAATGCCTCCATCATCGACATCAAATTCTCCGCGCCTTTCAGGAACTCATCTTTATTGTTCACTCTATTCTTATAATATATAAATATGAAAGAAATTTATTAAATGATTTTTAAAAATATGGGTCAATTATGCATACATGCATATACAATTTATATTGAAGTAATAAACGAAAGAAGAATTTGCCAGAGTGACGAGTGCCCCTCACTTAGTGCCCCAAGGTCCCATGTTCACTTGACGGTCTGTCGGTGTGAGTTTGAATCTAGCTCAACATTTTTTTTTATAAATTTAGGATTCGCGGCGGCTGAGCATTCATTCGCAAAGCCGGTTTGGCATTTATTCGCAAAGGCCAATGCCTTAAATAATATAGGCCGCCCCTGATTTGTTAGTCCGCAATGACTTAACTTTGAACCTAGTTCAACATTTTTTATTTTATAAATTTAGGAATTGCGTCTGGGCATTTATTCGCAAAGGCCAATGCCTTAATTAATATAGGCCGCCCCTGATTTTCTAGTCCGCAATGACGCGGCTTTGAACGTAGTTCAACATTTTTTTTATAAATTTAGGGTTTGCGGCTGGGCATTTATTTGCAAAGACCAATGCCGTAAATAATATAGGCCGCCCCTAATTTGCTAGTCCGCAATGACACGACTTTGAACCTATAGTTCAACATTTTTTTTATAAATTTAGAATTTGCGGCTGGGCATTTATTCGCCATGACCAATGCCTTAAATAATATAGGCCGCCCCCGATTTGCTAGTCCGCAATGACGCGGCTTTGAACCTAGTTCAACAATATTTTTAGTGAGATGAATCTACTAAAAATAGTGTTTGCAATCTTTATATGATGGGAGAAAAACACTTTTACCGAAAACAATTACTCCCACAGATTTTTAATTTTAAAAAGGAGAATTAAAAAAATTATTAATAGAGTTTAAAAATGTAGCCTAAGTAGCAATTAAACATATATATTCAATCTCCAAATTAATTCCATTTAATATTAATATATAATTAATATAATCATTTAAAAACTTTAATGCGTATATATATCGAAAGGGTCGTAACTTCATTTGGGAGTGCGTAGACTTGAGAGCGCAAAAATCGGGATTTGTGAGAATTTCAGTGAAAACCCTAAAAAAGTTTTATTTACTCCGCCGTTTTAATTCAGAGAAGAAGAATTGACCCAATTCTCCAACTGATCGATCTGTGATCTTAATTACCGCCGGTATGTGCTTTAATTTTGCTACATTATTCCTGTCTAATTATTTAAGGAAATAGGTTGGATCCCCTCTTGCTACATTAGGAGGGAACCGTTGGATCTTACACAATATCAGTGTGTGAGATCTAACTGTCATGACGGTCATGTACGGAAGAAGAAGGGGATCCAATTCCTGGATCTGGAAACCCTATCCAATCTAGCTAATTAAGTAGCAATATTTAAATATATCTAGCTCTAATCCATTTAATATTAATATATATTTTATTTAATCATTAGTTATTCTATGTGTATATATGTGTGGAATTAAGTGTGTACACTAAAATAGGGATTTGGTGAGAATTCTTTAGGCCTAATTAATCTTCGATCTCTAGCTAGCTAGCTCATCCATTGGATATGTGTTGTTAGTGCTTGTACTTATGTTTAATATATATTTTTACTAGATTCAGGAATATCAGCTGATCCATTTTGGTTACTCTATATCATGGATGTAATCAATAACGTTTCCAAAGAGGCAAAGACTTGTGATGAGAGCTGCAAGGACTTCTTTAGTGGCTTACCCGACGAGATTCTTGTGCACATTCTCTCCTTTCTGCCCATCAAAGAAGCCATTAAAACGGCCCATCTTCGAAGGTTTGGTAACCTATGGCGTCAGGTTCCAGTTGTTGATTTTGGAAAAAGTGTGTACCGTTATTTTGAGGATCTTGACCCCGGCCAAGATGAAAATAGTCTCAACTTCAGGAAATTCATTCGCCACCTCCTCAATCGTCTTGAGAGCCCCATTCTCGATAAATTCATTTTCAAATTTGATTTTTTCTTCACTCTGTTGAAAGACAGGAGGCGTTATGATGATAATGAGGATGATGAGGCATGGGAGAAAGGTGTACGAGATCACTTTGAGAAGTTGATTCGTTATGCCTTAAGCAAAGAAGTAAAAATATTGGAACTCGATTTATGCGATGGCAACGAAATTATACATCTCAACCAATGCTACGATCTGCCTGATGTTCTGAGTAGTGATTACTTAGTACATCTAAAGTTGTCGGCCGTTAAGATTTTGCTCTGCAGGACAACTAATTTGAAGTCCTTGAAAACCTTGTCGCTAGATGAAGTTACATTAAACGACGACGTCGTGGAAAGGATCTTAATTGGCTGTCCTCTGCTTGAGGATTTATCACTTATCGACTGTTACGGTTTAAAGAAATTGGTGTGCGAAAATCCAAATTTGAAGAAACTCATGCTTACCCTAACCTATGACGAAAGCTGGGG
Organism: Galeopsis tetrahit; assembly: GCA_963675135.1. NCBI lineage: Eukaryota > Viridiplantae > Streptophyta > Magnoliopsida > Lamiales > Lamiaceae > Galeopsis > Galeopsis tetrahit. The sequence goes on from OY776123.1 coordinate 78,052,587, forward strand.
TGTAAAGATATCATGTCCTCATGTGTTATCATTAAGTATAAGTGGGCGGTTACAACGCGCGTTTTTACTGCGCACTTCATCTATGACTGATGTTTCCATTTTTCATAGTGAATTTAGCTGTACGCGGAAACAACATGGCGTTCGTCGGCTTCTGAAGAAAGTTAGCCAGTGCAATACTTTCAGGCCATGCTTAATGACCATTCTTGTAAGTTAATTAGGTTTTCATTCAGATTTGCATAATTAATAATTAATTTCTTCATGTTTTAATTAATCAGGTGTTCACCATATGGAACTTGAGAAATGTGCGTTGCCCATCATTTGAGTGCAAGAACTTAGTATTGAAACTCGGCATGGTAAAATGGCACCATCCAGGACTTTCTTTCCTTTTGAGGAATTGTCAATCTCTCGAGACATTGACCATGAATATTTTCCCAAGGAGTTTCAAGGCTAGATGGCTTTTCAAGGTATAGAAATAATGTTTCAATTAATATATACATGACACGATATGTGCACACGATCCAATAAAGTGATCAAATTTTATTTGTGTGATCTGGTAGGAAACAGTGGCAGAGTGGATTGAGGCATATGAGTTTGATATGGACGACTTCTGGGACTCACAGGAGGCTTCCTTTCCCAGCCTAAAAAGGATTACGATAAACGGGTATGTGAATGAGCCCCATATAATTGAAATGGTAGCGTTTCTGCTTAGAAGTGCTACAAGTTTAGAGGAACTTGTGATTTGTACCCAAAAATTGGCCAAACCAACCAGGGAAGAAAGCAATGACATGGGGCTGCACAGAGACATTAAAAAACTTCGGTTTCAGTTCACATCAAACCAACTGCTAAATCTCTTTAAAAGGTTTAAGTCGCTTCCTAGAGCCTCCCCTGAAGTTGTGATTTATTTCTCATGAAAACTTGTCGTCATTTAGATTATATATTGCCATTTTGTTGTTGTTGTATTTGGATATTTATTTCATGCCAAACACATATTAGTACCATTTGCTGTTTTAGTACTCAATATCCTCCTCTTTGACCTATTTAGTATAGTATGTCTGGAAATTGTTGCTAATTACGCTTAATTTGAGCTTCTAGTTATATATAGAGACTATTGACTCCATGATACAAAAATTGCCTCTTTAGAGGTAGAAGGTTCTCGCAGAAATTTGTTCCACTTGTCAATACAAAATTGAAGGTAAATTGTCTCTACTGCCCTTCATCTCCAAAAGATTAGACCCTTCTCTCTCCTCCCTCTCAAACAATTAATATTATCTTTCTCTCTCTTTCTCATTTTCAAATATTTGTTTCTCTCTCTCTTTTCTCTCACATCTCACACACACTCACACACAAGATCTGAAATGGGGCTTGAGTTCAAAATACCCTTCTCCGTCGACGCATCCGCAAATCCGATGAAGAGAAGGGTGTGGCTTGGGAGTTTTTAGGCGGCGGAGGTGGCGCCTCATTGTGGGAGCAAATTCTGGGTATTTCTCCATCCATTTTGTGGAAGCAAACGATTTGTGATCTAGGTCGATCTGTTCGGCGCCGCAGAGATCGACGAAGACGAGGCTCTCGAGGTCCGATCACGAACGCAGTAGATCGTTCGTCGGAGTAGATCCGAGTTATGGAAGAAGAAGCTGTAGACGAAGGCTCGATGAAGCAGATCTGATCTTTTTTCTGGCCGGAATATTGTTGAGACGAAGGAGTTCGGGCTCGTTCGCCGGAGTAGATCGTCTTCTCCGATCTGCCCCGTCAAGGTGCTCGTTTTCTCCGATCTTCGCCGCTCGCGTGATGGCGGAGTAGATCTAGGGTTTTCTGAAAATAAGTTTTCCCCTATTTCTTCCTACGCATTTTCCAACTTGATTATATATGCTAGAAATATTTTTGGAGTGGGAATTACAGGTAAGCCCTTCCTTCTCTCTTCTACGGATCAGTGCTTTCTCGTTTTCGGTACAGCATCTACTTCACGTATCTCATTCGACTCTGAGATGTTTTGAATTTTTTTGTGTCTGAAATAATGGATTTGCTTATTTGATTGTAATTCCAACTCTATTGATCCGAGTTGTAAATTCTGGGTCTGATTTTTGAAGCTTTCTCTCAAGTCCCAGATCTATGAGAACAGAGTTTTTTTACTCAATTTTCAAAAAAGCTTTTAATACATTGTTTATTTTTAATTAAAAAAAAAAGTTTTAAATTCGAGAGAGTCGCTTATGGTAGTTAAATGTTGTTCCAATAGTGTTTAATTTTTTCTCAAAGTTGAATGTTGTTCTTTCGTTTTACACAAATGGACATTGTCTAAGAGCTGGAGAATACTTTGTTGGGAAGTTTAATATGTAATAATTAATATAGTATTTTTTCGGTTGTCGTGAATGGAAGGCGAATTATTTGGACAAATTTGGTTCTTGATTGTATATAAGGTTTGAACTATTGTGCTTATGTCATTATCTAACTAATAGTATAATTAGTTTGAGCTCTTTGTTTAAGTTGATGTACACTCGTGCTACTTAATAATATATAATGAATTGTAATTATTGAAAGTTGTTCAACAATAAAAAAGAAAATTTCCATTCATTATATATTATTAGTGTTCAATATATATGTTCAATATAACTATATTCAATGTATATATCGACGTTCAATATAATGTTCAATGTAATTATATTCAATTTATATATCGACGTTCAATATATAATGAATGGAATTATGTAGATGTTCAATAATTATGTAAATGTTCAATATGAATGGAATTATTTAGATGTTCAATAATTATGTAAATATTCAATATACTTATTGATATTCAATACTATATGTTTAAGAAAATTTGAATATAAAATCTTAATAAAGAAATGAATTAATAAAGTTCAATAAAAAAGTTTGAGTTAAATTGATAGAAAAATTCAATGTATATAATTACAATTAAGGAAAATCTGAATATAAAATTTTAATAAAGAAAATTGAATTAATAAAGTTTAATAAAAAAAAGTTGATAGAAAATATGATTTGACAAGTCACTACAAAATAATTTGAAAATGGCATCGGGGAAGGCATCGGATCTGCCGTCCCCAATGATGAAGGCAACGGCAAAGGCATCGGCATTGTGCCGATGCCAATATGCTCGATGCTATTTAAATGGCATCGGATTTGGGGAAAACCGTTGCCTTTTGGCATCGGGGGGACAGCCGATGCCAAATTGCATCGGGCCCACTGCCGATGCCTTTTCGCATCGGGGACAGCCGATGCCATTTTGCATCGGGGCCCACTGCCGATGCCATTTTATTAACATTTAAAAAAGACGAATCTGGGTTTCGAACCCAGGTATCGAGGCCACCAACACCCACCCCCCACCGCTGGGCCACCCCAATTCTCGGAAATCTGGCATTTTTCGCGAATTGTGGGGTTCGAACTCGGGACCTCGCGGTCTCGAAGGCTTTTGAGTGCCCCCTGTGTGCCGTTTAGGCTAGAAGCTTTTAGTCGACATGTTGTGGATGCAATTAATATATATTCAATTTAATTTGAGTTTTTAATTCTTTAATTAATTCAATCCATTCTAACTTTAATTGTTGCTTATTAAATTATTTATCAAAGCATATCATAATTATTTCTAAATTATGTTTTTCAAATTAACTAAATTATGTTTTTCAAATTAAATAATTTAATTACGGTATCATTTCACACTATTTAAATTTATTCTAATCCTCAATTTTCAACATTTAAATTCATTCTAATTTTTAATTTCACAACATTATAATTACATACAACATTGAATATAATTATTTTCACTTATACATTTAAATTTATTATAATCACATCATTTAAATTCATTCTAATTTTCAATTCACAACATTAAATATATATAATTATTTTCACTTATCCATTTAAAAATATGAATTCACTTATCCATTTAATTAAAAATATTTTCATCTATTATAAAATTATTCTCTAGTTCATTTTCAATTAAAATACACTTATCTAATACAGAGTACTAGTGAATACTTTTTTTTTTAATTGCAGAGAATAAGCTTGATTAATTTCCTAATTGTTGTAGTATATTATATATAATGTTCGTTTCACTCTGATCAGGAGTAATGCTAAATTCATAAGTCATCCTAACTTTAATTGTTGCTTATTAAATTATTTATCAAAGCATATCATAATTATTTCTAAATTATGTTTTTCAAATTAACTAAATTATGTTTTTCAAATTAAATAATTTAATTACGGTATCAATTCACACTATTTAAATTTATTCTAATCCTCAATTTACAACATTTAAATTCATTCTAATTTTTAATTTCACAACATTATAATTACATACAACATTGAATATAATTATTTTCACTTATACATTTAAATTTATTATAATCACATCATTTAAATTCATTCTAATTTTCAATTCACAACATTAAATATATATAATTATTTTCACTTATCCATTTAAAAATATGAATTCACTTATCCATTTAATTAAAAATATTTTCATCTATTATAAAATTATTCTCTAGTTCATTTTTCAATTATGGAGTCAAAATCCACGCAAATATACATGACATATATAGAAATGATATTGAGCCCATATAATGGGCTCCTTATGGAGTCAAATGATGATGTGTCATTATCTACATCATTATATTTACTTACATAATTAACACTATTTTATGGAAATTTAAAAAATTAAAGGATATTCCTATAAAATTAGGAAACGTAGGACAAAGATACCACAATCAAGATTACCAATGCTAATTATTTTGATTTTTTAATTAATCAAGATTAATTATTTTGATTTTTTAATTAATCAAGATTAATTATTTTAAGATTTTTTAAAATTATTTATTAACGTGTTTATTATCAGTATATAATTATTAAATTAAAAAAAAAACCATACATTTATATATATAATTTTTTTAATAACAAAAAAATTAAAATTAAAGTTATAAAAATAATTAATTGAAAATAATGACTACATTAATTAAACTAAATCATAAACTCTAAACTCTAAAAAAAAAATCATAATTTTCAATTTTAGGGTTTCAGGGTTTAGGGTTAAGAGGTTTAGGGTTTTAGGATTTTAGGGTTTAGGGTTTTAGGGCGACGGGGAAGGCATCGGGCCCACTGCCGATGCCATTTTGCATCGGGGGGGCCGTTACCAAATGGCATCGGGGACCACTGCCGATGCCATTTTGCATCGGCCATTAAATGCCGATGCCATTTCGCATCGGGGCCCACTGCCGATGCCATTTTGCATCGGCCATTAAATGCCGATGCCATTTTGCATCGGCCCGCCTGCCGTTGCCAATTGTCGTTGCCTTTTGGGCAATATTTTGTAGTGAGTCAAAGACTTTTGAATAAAGAGATAAAAAAAAAATACTCCCTCCGTCCCGGAGGAACTTGCACCCTTTGACCGGCACACATTTTAAGAAATGTGTAAAAAAAGATGTAACGATTGATGTTTTAAGGGGTAATTTTGTAAACTTTTATGAATAAAGTAAAGTAAAAAGTAGATTGAGTGTGAAAAAATAATGGTATATGGGTAAATATGAGTATATTTCAAGGGTGAGGGTTGTGAAGATATTTCCTTTTATGGAGTGTGCAAATTGGTATGGGACATCCATATATGGAAAGTGTCCAAATTCCTGTGGAACGGAGGGAGTATACTATACTACTAATTAGTTAATATATAATTAAAATTTATAATTTTTGAATTTAAATCTGAATAAAAAAATTAATTAAAAATATTTGACGTAATTTTTTGAAAAAAAAAAATCTGAAAATAAAAAAATTCTGAATAAAAAATTAAAAACTAAAAAATTCAAGTAAATTTTGATTTAAAAATTTGAATTAAAAATATTGTGTGAATTAAAAATTTAAAAAAATCTGAATAATAATTTTAATATAAAAAATTGGAGTAAAAGCAGAATAAAAAAATTGAATAAATCTAATTTGAACACAAAATCGGAATGAGTGATACAAAAATTGATTTGACAACCAAAGACTTTTGTCTCAAGGAGAGAAGGCAAATTGAAGGGCATAAGGGTCTTTTTCAATGGAATTTTGTATCTCCTACCAACATATTGATTGGATGTACGTTGAGGCTCCCATAGACCATAGTGCCCCAATTGTGCTAAAAGGCAATCCTCCCTTATATATATATATATATGCTAGGAGAACATTTTACTTGGTATATCTTTTAGGTTCAGTATCACAATATTTTTTTTTTTTTTTTTTTTTTTTTGACAATAGGTAGAATTACAGATAGGGAAAAATTACATTTCAACGCCCTCACCTATCCTTAAAGTAAAGTTCTACCAAAAGACCACATATTCCAAACTCAATCGTGAGAGAGTGGAAGGATCATGATTAAGTCAACATTCCTTGAAATTCCGCGATCTAAGGAGATAGTAAACCGGCTCCAGAGAAGGAACAGATTGTCGCACACAACGACTCATACAATATACCTCCCAAATCTTATACGTACGGACCCAAGGGCTACCAGCTTCAACAGGCACAACATAGCGCCACCATGGGAAAACCCGTAAACGGGAAGAAAACCCATGTTATCAGGGAGGAAACCATAACAACAGGGGAAAACTAAAATACAATAACCGGAAAATAACAACGTAGGAAAACACGAGATCTAAACTAGGAAACAAACTAAACTAACATGCAAAAAGCATAAAAACGAAAATAAAAAGGGATCAAACGGATGACTCACCCGGTCGGCCACCGTGGCTCCGACGGGGAGATTCACCCATTGATCCCAACAAAATCCCTGAAAAAGACTCCTTCACCCACTGAAAAATCTGAACATAGCGGCGACGCTACCGGCGGTGATACAGGCGGCAAGGCGGCTTTCTTTCGGCGACGATAGGAAATGATTTACATTAGGAAGAGGGGGAGATGGTCGGAATTTTTGTAAGTCTTGTGGACGGCGGAAAAGAGGGGATAAGCTTACAAAGTAAGCTAAGAAAGGTAGAGAGAGAAGCTCTCACATCTCTCTTCGAGGGAGTATTATTCTAAATCTATAATAAGTTGTGTCACAATATATTGATATACTATTAAAAATCGTGATCTTATACTGCAATTAAGGTTAATTTTTTTATAATAAGATATACGTTGGAACCTAGCTCGATATCTAAACCTCTATTTAGATCAAAAATTTCTAAAAGAGAACATTTAAATATGATATTAATTGTGTTTTGCATTATTAATAAAAAAATATCAACGTTTTACAAAAAAAAAAATGCAAAATGTTCTCTCTTTTGAAACCAATATATGAACAAGAACAATAGTTATCAAGAAAATCATCGACAAAATTCGAAGAATCGATCAGGGTGGAGAGAGTTGAAGAAGGTCTAACAAGACAATGTGTCAACATATATGTTGTCATTAATTACGACGAATCAAACAAATAGGGAATGAAGGATTTTAAAACAGTTCGTTTATAAGGCAACATAAATATATTACCAAATCTGAGGAGCTCATGACTTGTATCGAATTCGAATCCATTTCCATCACCACACGTTTAAAATCCAAATTACTTATGCATGACAACGCCTCATGCACCCCATAAATTCTCCACCACACACATATATATATATATATATATATATATATATATATATATATATATATATATATATATATATATATATCCTAGCAGGCTCTGGGCAGATACATATTTCACAGTATTGTAATGCTTCAGTTTAGAAATATAAAATAAAATGAATCAAGTGAATCCAATCAATGATGAATTTTGTTTTGTTTGATTTGTTAGAAACCAGAGGCAAAGTGAATTGAGGAATATGAGTTTGATATGGATAACTTCTGGGACTCACAGGAGGCTTCCTTTCCCTGTGTTAACGGCTATGTTCGAGAAAAATGCAGTACTTTTGGTCCCACCATCCACGGGCACTCATGATTTTGGTCTCAATATTCTGAATTTTGGTCCCAAAAGAGAAAAACTTGACACATTTGGTCCTAAAGTTAGTCAATCGTTAGTCAAACTTGGCCATATTAATTAGTCCCAGTAATTATTTTCCCATTCGCTTAACACCCCCCGTTCGATGAGTACACACCCTAAGAAAGTACAAATAAAGCCCTAATTCATTCATTCATTAACACACCCACAATTTACTCATCTTCTTCCTTCCTTTTCTCATTTTCTGCGTCCATCCACCACCAGGCAGCCACGCCGCCCCGCTGTCTCCCTCACCAACCACGTCGACACGACGCTTCCCCTACTCGATACGCGGCCACGCCGCCTCCTTCACGTGGAAATCCCTAAATTACCCTTACCTCTCTTAAACCTCCCTCCACTTTCATAATTTTGGTACACCCACCAACTCCTCCACCACTCTTCACTCTCCACTCAAACTCCAACCACTCACCACTCCAACCCTAAAGGAGGGCGCGCACGTTTGTGGAAGGAAGAGCAGCGACGCGAATCGTCAAAGAAGAACAAGGAAGAGGGGAGCGACGCGTTTTTGTGAAGAAAGAAAGAGCGACGACTTTTTTTAATTTGTTTTTGCAAAAATGGGTAAAGGTTAGTTTTTCTTGTACATTCTTTAAAATTAGTGATGTGATTGTGTATTAACTTGCTCCTTGTTGATTGAAACATATTTTATTGTTTTAGGTTTATATTGTTAGTTTTGTTTTTGGAATTTGATGTTAATTCATGAGTGTGTTGATGAAGGTTGGTTTTTTGTGCTATAATCATGGTTATGTGTACAATGTGTCAATATTTGATGTGTTAGGATGAAAATAAACTAATGGGCATGGCTTAGGACGAAAAATTAGTGTTGTGTCTAGTTTTCGAACATATAGTAGATGTCCGGATTTTTGTGTCGAACATGGTGTTTATGTTCATGAAACTTTCGGACATTGTGTGTTTATTCTAGAAAAAAATTTGGACATGGTGTGAGAAAATACTCCAGGCCCTGGCCCTGAATTCATCAAAGATTTTCTTGGGCTTTGGTTCCTCGGCTGCAAAGATTTTCCCGTTTCGTGCTTTCCAAATGTACCATGCCATCATGCACCAAAGACACTCCAAGATGTATTTCTTTTGTTTGTTTCCGAGCAGCCCACAAAACTGATGAAAACGCGCTGCTGGTTGGGAGTGTGAGGCAGTGTTGAGATTTAGCCATGAGTAGCATAAACGCCAAAGTTTGCCGGAGAAGCTGCACATGAAGAAGAGGTGTTGAGCGGATTCTTCTTCGGTGCCGCAGAGGGGGCAGAGTAAGTCGTCTGTTTCGCCTAGGATGCGTCGTTTTTTTTAATTCGGTCCGTGTGGCCAATCGCTCCCAGATGAGTTTCCAGGCAAGCCCCGAGTATTTGGTGGGGGTTAGCCCATTCCATATGGTCCGGAGGGCAGCCTCTACATCTTCGCGAAGAGCCTGTCTTGGTGAAGCTATTAGTTGTCGGTCGTACGCCGATTTGGAAGCGTATCTTCCCTCACTAGATAGCAGCCACTTCCACGAATCAGAATTGTGTTCCTGCAAATTAACAGTTTCTAACAGGCTATAAAGTTGATCAGTTAGCAATTCTTCCCATGAATATAAATCCCGTCTCCACTCAATCTGCCAATGCCGAATACCATTCATCCATTCCCCAAATTCGCTTATTCTAGCCTCTTTATTGACACTTAATGAGAACAATCTAGGATAGCATTCATTTAAACTTGTTCCATTTAACCATTGGTCTTTCTAGAAGGAGGAAAGGCTTCCATCCCTTAGTGTTTTAATTAGATTAGACTCAAACCAGGGGTTAGCCGAACTGTTAAAGTAGAGGTCAAGGATGCCCTTCCACCAGCTTGATAAGTTACTCATGTTCGCCGTTTGTGTATAGCCTTTCGTCGGGAATAGATCGTACTTGGAGTCGAGAATCCTTACCCAAAATGCATTGGGTTCAGCCCGAATCCTCCACGCCCACCTACCAAGAAGAGATTTGTTAAAGAGTTCAATATTTTTCACACCTAAAACCCCCTCTGATTTTGATCTACAAACGCTGTTCCATGAGACCCATGGAATTTTTGTAGAATTCACTCCCCCTCCCCATAAAAAATTTCTCTGTAGCTTTCTGAGTTCTCTCAAGACTTTTTTCGGTATCGGGTAGAAGGATAGATAATAAATAGGCAACGAGCTGAGTACTGCGTTGAGAAGAATAATCCTGCCCCCGAATGAAATTTGGTGATCCTCCCATGCCTGAATTTTGTTTTCAACTTTCTGGGTCACTTCACGCCAAGCGATGGTACTGTGATGATTTATCCCTAATTTAATGCCAAGGAACTTCATCGGGAATGTGCCAACCCCACAGCCTAAGAATAGAGTTGCCTCCTTAAGAACATTTGTGTCCATATTTATTCCAAATAGGCTGCATTTGGAATAATTTATCTTGAGTCCCGAAAGACCCTCGAAATTGATCAGCAAACATTTTAATGCCCATATGTTTCTAGTAGTTGCTCGTCCCACTAGAACAGTGTCATCGGCGTATTGAAGATGTGAAACCGAGATGTTCTTTCGACCTACTAGGGCTGCATCGTAGAGGCCTGAACGCGATGCCCTGTTGATCAACACGTTGAGACCCTCTGCTGCTATAATGAATAGTAACGGAGAGAGAGAAGGATCTCCCTGCCGAAGGCCCCTCTCGAGCTTAAATTCAGCCAAGGGGCTGCCGTTGACCAAGACGGATGCTGATGTAGTAAAGATACATTCCCGAATCCATTTTCTCCAAGTCTGATCAAAGCCCATGCTCCTCATCATGTCATCTAGAAACTTCCAATCAACTGAGTCAAATGCTTTAGCGAAATCAATCTTGAATAGGATTCTTTCAATTTTTTTCTTTTTTGCTTCGTCGATTATTTCATTGAGCACTAAGATCCCGTCCAAAATTTGGCGTCCTTGGATGAAGGCTGTTTGCGATTCTGAGATTACATTGCTAATTACCTTTGATAATCTTTGTGCCAATACTTTTGCGACTATCTTGTAGTAGCCGGTGATCATGGAAATGGGCCTGAAGTCCCCAATGCTTTCTGCATTCTGCTTCTTTGGGATTAATGTGATAAAAGACGGGTTGAAGCCTTTGACGAATTTCCCATTTGAGTGGAACTCGTCGAATAATTTCTGGAAATCATCTTTCAGGGTATCCCAATTTTCTTTGACGAAGGCGAAAGTAAATCCATCAGGCCCCGGGCTTTTTGACGACTCACAACTCCAAACTGCATTCCGAATTTCCAGCAGCGAAAATGGTTCTGTAAGCATTGAGTTATCAGCATCGTTCACCCTACGCATTGCGAAGTCCGGGGGGATGGATGGCCGAGCTACTGCAGGGGCCCGAAAATGCTCTTTGAAATGATTGGAGATGGCCTTCTTTATATCCGCTGGCGATGTGAACCATTCCCCGTCAATGCATAGGTTCGACAGATCATTTACTTTTCTGCGAGCGTTTATGCATTTATGGAAGAATGTGGTATTTGCGTCTCCCTCTTATCCATTGATTTTTTGCTTTTTGGCGCAGAAAGATTTGCCTCGTGCTGCAATCCGTGAATATATCATGCATAAGGTTCCTTCGTTGCAGAGGCGGACCTAGAGGGGATACATGGGCACTACAAAAACGCTCGTTTTTGCCGACGGACGTATACCGACGGATTACCTTTCCGACGGCTGTACCGACGGATTACCGACGGAATTCAAAGTCAGAAGACTCTGCCGACGGAATTCAATTTCCGTCGGCTTTCCGGACGGAATGCCGACGGATATGTCGACGGACACTCAGAACTCTCTACACGGTGTCGTTTTTGGGTCACTGGCCGACGGATTTTTCAGTCGGTATTGTAAATTTCCGTCGGTAACCGACCCGCATTAACTAACCGCCTCCTGATCGACTCCCAAAATTAAATGTGGTCATTACCGACATAAATTTCCGTCGGTAACCGACCCGCATTAACTAACCGCCTCTTTATCGATTTAATCTGGTCATTACCGACGGAAATTTCCGTCGGTAAAGGCAATTTTTTTTGTATATAAACTGAAGAACAGATTACTTTCTTTCTCTTTCGAGAGAAAGAAAGCCCCCCTGCCTCCTCCCTCCTCGATCCCTCCTCCCTATTTCTATCTCCTCTATTGCGCGAAGAAGAGGCTCTGTCGAGGTGTTCTCTCAACTCGATTAGAAAATCTATACGGTACGCTTTCTTAATTTGTTAGTAATTAATTTTTAAGTTATATTGTATTTGTATTGCCTATAATTATGAATTAAATTGCATGTGTTAATTTAAATTGTTATATAGATTCATATGAAATTGTTTGTAGTTGATGTATATAGTTAATTATTTTGAATGTATGTAGTTGATATATCTAATTAATTAGTTGATATTGTAAGTGGATAATTGCCTATATATAGCTAGTTGATGTATATAGTTATTTATAATAAATTAATGTGATTTGTTAAGATCGATATTGCATGTTTTGCATAATTGATGTTATATATATAGTTGATATTATTGTTTAATTTGCATATACGTTGGAGTGGAGTTAATTACATAATTAAATTATGATATTGTAAGTTATAATTAGCTCGATTAATATTGTTGATTTACTAATTATGAAATTATTGATTAAATTAGGGGCTTTGTTAATTATATTAGGAAATTGTTATTTTAAAGTTAGAAAAAATTGTTACTAAATTTATTAGGTTATAGATTGTTAATTAAAATTGGAAATTATTGAATAAATTAGTTATTGTTGAATAAAATAGGAAATTATTTATTAAAATAGGTTATTATTGATTAAATTAGGTATTGTTGATTGAGTAAAAAAATTATTTATTAAAATAGGTTATTGAATAAAAAATTATTGATTAATATTGTTGATTTACTAATTATGAAATTATTGATTAAATTAGGGGCTTTGTTAATTATATTAGGAAATTGTTATTTTAAAGTTAGAAAAAATTGTTACTAAATTTATTAGGTTATAGATTGTTAATTAAAATAGAAAATTGTTAATTAAAATTGGAAATTATTGAATAAATTAGTTATTGTTGAATAAAATAGGAAATTAGTTATTGTTGAATAAAATAGGAAATTAGTTATTGTTGAATAAAATAGGAAATTATTTATTAAAATAAGTTATTGTTGATTGAATAAAAAATTATTTATTAAAATAGGTTATTATTGATTAAAATATGTTATTATTTAGGGATTAAATTTTAATTTATTAGATTATTGATTTTATTAAATTAAGAAATTTATTATTAATTAATTAGTATTATATATATAATTTATTAATTTAAATGTTTAAATTAAATAGATGACTGGAAATGGTGTTGGTGCCTCTGGTGGCTCGGGATCTCACGGGGCCTCCGGGTCACGTAGCCGATCGAGGAAGAGTCGATCGAAACTTAGACCCGAGGCGTCGGCGCCTACACTGCCACAAACACCATTATCGTCGCCTCCGCCACCCATTCCACACCCGTCGCCTGATCAGCCGTCGTCTCATTCGTCTGTCCGGGACCATCCTGTTGTTCCTGCTCGGGATGGCCGGGAGCGCATTTGGGCTACAGATGGAGGAGTGTAAGTAATTAAATACTTTTATTGTTTAATAATTAATTAATTTCGCACTCGTTTTAATTTATAATGTGTTTTGTTTGTTAATTAATGTCACAGATTGTTACCTGGTAACGAGGTCTCCAGGGCATGCACGATTGCTTTTGGCTCTTTACCGATCTCTGCGGGTGCAATTACCTGGTCGAAGGTCCCAAAACAAAAAAAGTTGGCGTACTTCGAGGAATTTCAGGTAATAATTAATTACTTAATTATTTAATTAATGTTTGTTAATTTGTTCAATAATAAACAATTTATTATATGTGCAGAAACAAACCACTTGGGATCGAAATATGTACTCAGACCAGGCTATGTTCAAGTATTTCTGTAAATCGGCGCAAGAGCGGTATAAGGATTTAATGTACGAATGGAGAATGGCATGGCGGAGCGATGGGACGACGCAGAGCTTGGGTAAGGATGATAATGATGTTGTGTTGTGGGATTCATTGACGAGGGAGTGGCTGGATCCTGCGTACATCAGGAAGTGTGAGATTGCTAAGGCCAACCGGAGATCCGACGTTGGGGGTGGGATGTCCAGGCATCGGACTGGAGCCCGGTCCATCCTTGAGCAGTCGATGGTCATTGTAAGTGTTTATTAATTTTTTAATTAATTTCAATAAATTTAATTATATATTTAATATATATAATACATAAATTTAATTATTAGGAACGGGATACGGGGCGTGTACCCACTCACTTGGACCGGATGAGCATTGCTCATCCGTTTAATGCTGATACACAGCAATCCACATACGGGCGCACAACTAACCTCCACGTAAGTAATAAAATTGTTTAATTAAATACATTTTTTATAATTTATTCTATTAATTTAAAATTATTAATTATGTAGTTGGAGATGAACCGGAGGATGGCCGAGATCGGAACTCAAGTCGACCCTACTCAAGTCGGAACCAGCAGTGCCCCTACAGTCGAGGAGGTGGAGCGGGCTTATTTGGAAGTTGCCCCCACCACCCGCGGACGAGTTCTGGGCCTTGGTCGTATGAGCGCTGATGTCAGGTCCGGCGTTGGTCCGTCCCAGACGGCATCGCAGGATTCCGTATCTTCCACCCCAACTCCTGATGTGACGATGGCACAATTCAACCATTTCATGCATGTGATGCATGTGAATATGGGTCGAGAGATGGGGTGGTCGGACGAGAGGATCGAGGAGGTTTATCAGAGAACCATGCAAGCTCCTCTACCGACGGCGTCTGTTCCCCCAGGCGCCCCCCCAGCCTCCTCAGACTATGTCCCGACCATGCAGCAGGATGATGACATCGATCTGGGTCAGCAGTTCGTTGGCGACCCTGATATTGATTTGTGGACCTTTGGTCAATGAGTGTCTTTGAACAATTTTATTTTTTATTTCTGTTGAACAATTTTATTTTTATGTCTCGTAGAACTATTTACTTTTATGTCTTGTAGAACTATTTATTTTTATTTGCATTATTGTTGAACTATTTACTTTTATGTTTAAGTATTAGTTGTTTAATTTTAGTTATGTGTGTTTTATGTGTTAAGAATGTGTATATTAATTTTAGTTATGTTTTATGTGTGATTTTGGATGTGATCTGTATTGGATCTTCATTTATGTTTGAATGTACTCTGTTTTTTCATGTTTGTGTTTATGTGAATGTGAATGTGAATGTGATGGGAGACTCTATGTGATAGATAAACAACATTTTCATTGAAAATTGCCTTGAAGAAAGGCTATTGTTGTGGTTACATTACATGCATACACTTAGCATTACATAAACTTAGCAATACATATTAGAGACATAAACTTAGGATTACATCCAACCTATAAACTTGAACACATAGGGTAGAACACAAAATACTATGGCCACAATAAGAAAGTTCCTCTGCTTCTTTAGCTCTTCAACTTTTCCAGCTTCAAATCCTATATTCTGAGGTTAGTTGGTCAGATGTATCCTTATACATATCCCCAACTAGTTGCGCATGATTCAACTTGTTGTTGAGCTCTTGATTTTCAAGCAAAAGTGAGTCAATTCTCCTCACCATGCCCGGGGGTACAACTGTAACCCCAATCCCAAAAATTTCTATTTTTTTTTTAAATATTATGTATAAAAAAATTATAATAATAAATGGATGAAAGATGATCAAAAGTTCAATACATTTATCTTTTAGGTTCATTTAAGTGTCTTGAGCTTATTTTATACTCCTTCCGTCTCATTTCAAATTCATTATTTGCAAAAAAATGGACGTTCATACATATATCTTATTTTTCATATTTTGTCATTAAACCATCTAAACCCTTATTTTTATATTTAAAAATAATCATCTAAACCCTTATTTTTATATTTAAAAAAAATCATCTAAACCCTTATTTTTCATATTTTGTCGTGATACTTACAGTTCACACATTTATTTGCATATATCTTAAAACGTTCATACATCTATCTTATTTGTATTGTATATATTTTATTTATTTGCACATATTTTGGAACATTTATACATATTTATTTGTATATGTCTTACTTATTCGTAAATATCTTGTTCATTTACACATTTATCGTACCCCTAAATTCATAATCCTAGGTCCGTCGCTGCTCAACCTCATCCTTGGATGTAGTTGAGTAATATGTTTATGCTTTTTAATTAATTAATCAGGTGTTCACCATATGAAACTTGAGGAATATGCCTTGCCCATCATTTGGGTGGAAGAAGTTAGTATTGAACCTTGACATGATGAAATGGCACCTTCCAGGACTTTCTTTGCTTCTCAGGAATTCTCAATCTCTCGAGAAGTTGACCATGAATATTTTCCCTAGGAGTTTTGCGGCTAAAATGTTTTTTTTCAAGGTATTGAAATGCATCATTTTAAAACAATATATATATATATATATATATGATCCAATAAAATGATCAATTTTGTTTTGTGTGATTTGGTACGTAGAGACGAGAAGAGGCCGAGTGGATTAAGGAACATGAGTTTGATATGGACAACTTTTGGATCTCACAGGAGGAGGCTTCCTTTCCCAGCCTTAAAATCATTACGATAAACGGCTATGTGAATGAGCCTTATGTTATTCAAATGGTTCACTTTCTGCAGAGGAGTGCTACAGGTTTACAGAAACTTGTGATTTCTCCCTGAAAGAATTTTGTCTCATCTAAAAGTTCGAATTTGTAGAGAGGTAGGGAATTAATTCTTGTATATTAATTCCTAACACTCCCCCTCACTCGTTGGCCGGATTAACACCTCTTACCCTTTTTTGGGGAGGAGGCCCATCGAGTGGACAATTTAAATGGGTGAAGTGCTTTCAGCAGGAATCGAACCCAGGTCGTTTGCCTGGTTTGCTCTGATACTATGAAAGAATTTCGTCTCATCTAAAAGTCTGAACCTTGGTTTTAAGTGTAGAGTTAGGCCTTCTTATATGGTATCAGAGCCAACTCTCTACTTCGATGTGTGGATCCACCTGTGGAACCACGTGTCGACCTGGTCCCCGTCTGAGACCCCGTCTGAGCCGTCTCACGTGAGGGAGGGTATTAAGGTATCCCACATCGGATAGAGAGATGGTCTTGGGTGGGCTTATAAGCCTGGGCAATCCTCTCACTTAACACCTTGGTTTTAAGTGTAGAGTTAGGCCTTCTTATATGGTATCAGAGCAAACCGATCGGAACATCGGATCTATCCGATGGTCTTGGGTCCGACGTCTCACGTGAGGGAGGGTATTAAGGTATCCCACATAGGATAGAGAGATGGTCTTGGGTGGGCTTATAAGCCTGGACAATCCTCTCACTTAACACCTTGGTAATCCTCTCACTTAACACCTTGGTTTTAAGTGTAGAGTTAGGCCTTGGTTTTAAGTGTAGAGTTAGGCCTTCTTATATGGTATCAGAGCAAACCCTCTCACTTATAAGCCTGGACAATCCTCTCACTTAACACCTTGGTAATCCTCTCACTTAACACCTTGGTTTTAAGTGTAGAGTTAGGCCTTGGTTTTAAGTGTAGAGTTAGGCCTTCTTATATGGTATCAGAGCAAACCCTCTCACTTAACACCTTGGTAATCCTCTCACTTAACACCTTGGTTTTAAGTGTAGAGTTAGGCCTTGGTTTTAAGTGTAGAGTTAGGCCTTTTTATATGGTATCAGAGCAAACCGGGCAAACGACCTGGGTTCCCACCCTCTCTACAAGTTCTGACTTTTAGATGAGACGGAATTCTTTCACTCCCCAAAAATTGTCCAAACTGAACCGCGCCCAGGAAATATGTTACCTCTTCCTCCCTCGATGATTAATATAAATTAAGGTATCCCACATAGGATAGAGAGATGGTCTTGGGTGGGCTTATAAGCCTGGACAATCCTCTCACTTAACACCTTGGTAATCCTCTCACTTAACACCTTGGTTTTAAGTGTAGAGTTAGGCCTTGGTTTTAAGTGTAGAGTTAGGCCTTCTTATATGGTATCAGAGCAAACCCTCTCACTTATAAGCCTGGACAATCCTCTCACTTAACACCTTGGTAATCCTCTCACTTAACACCTTGGTTTTAAGTGTAGAGTTAGGCCTTGGTTTTAAGTGTAGAGTTAGGCCTTCTTATATGGTATCAGAGCAAAC
Source organism: Galeopsis tetrahit (assembly GCA_963675135.1). Lineage (NCBI taxonomy): Eukaryota > Viridiplantae > Streptophyta > Magnoliopsida > Lamiales > Lamiaceae > Galeopsis > Galeopsis tetrahit. The sequence continues at coordinate 78,070,748 of OY776123.1, forward strand.
CCTCTCACTTAACACCTTGGTAATCCTCTCACTTAACACCTTGGTTTTAAGTGTAGAGTTAGGCCTTGGTTTTAAGTGTAGAGTTAGGCCTTTTTATATGGTATCAGAGCAAACCGGGCAAACGACCTGGGTTCCCACCCTCTCTACAAGTTCTGACTTTTAGATGAGACGGAATTCTTTCACTCCCCAAAAATTGTCCAAACTGAACCGCGCCCAGGAAATATGTTACCTCTTCCTCCCTCGATGATTAATATAAAATATTTTATTTCACTACCGGATAAAGTTTGTTACGATGATACAGAGTTGGAAAATTATATAATTCATATGCTGAATTAAGTTATAATTATGATGAGTAGCTAATGTTGATTTTTTTTTTATTTTTTTTTTTTTGGAATTTCTGGAATTCAAATATGGAGAATTTCTGGAATTCACAGGAGGCTACCTTTCCTTACTTATGATAAACGGGTATGTGAATGAGCCCTGGCTATGTTATCGAAATGGTTAAGTTTCTGTTGAGGAGTTCTACACAAAATTCTTTCAAACCAACTAAAGAAGAAATATCTCTAATTTACAAACTTTAATTTATGCAATTATTTTCATTTTTTAATTAACTAAAATATATTTAAAATAATACTGCTCTCTTAATATTGAAATATCCACAAAATTAATACAATCTCTACCTCATTTTATTTTACACCTCATCAAATACACTTTGCACCAAATCACCTAAAATACAATGTAAGATGAAATGATTTTATTCTAAAAGAATTTTGATATTATGTTTATACGGAGTAATATTATTTTTTATTTATATTATAAAACTTATTGTTGTGTCACAAATTGCACAGAAGGATTAGATATCTGTTGAATCAGATATCAAAGTTTCCAGACTCGTACAAATAATCCAAGCACGCTTCCTTCTTTAAGATGATCCTCCAAGAACCTGCAAAAGACACGCCGGAGGGGAATCCGGCGCGGACACTCCGACGCTCAAGTCAGTACCGGTGATTCAGTATATCGCAAGGACTTAAGAGTCCTCTGTTTATCAATGAGGTTCTCGAAAGATATCAGAATATTCACAAGAAGCGTAATAGGTTGAATAATATTAGAGATCGTAACCTCGAAATGTACCTAGGCTTACCTATTTATAGAGGAATTATACCTGAGGGGAAGTTAGGTTTTCCCCTTATTTCGGATCTGCACTTCCCCTTATCTTTGAATTAGTCCAGCTGCTTTTGACTGGGTCCTCCAATCTCTTAATCCCTGAATAAGCGCACCACTTCCTATGGTGGACTTTAACTGCCGAGAAAAGGAGGAATGGGGCTTTCGTGATCGCCGTTACCCCTTCTCCGACTGGCAGGGGATGGTTTTCATCGCCCAAGCCCGGGGTTGGTGTCAGGGGCGGATTCGATCCGGAAGGGGCATGAACTGGATCCTTTCCTCGGCCTCCCTTCGGTGTGGGATCAGTCTACAAAGGGGGATTTTCCCCTGGAAGAGTTTTCTTTCCTAAAGTAGGCGTGATTGTGTTATTTCCTCTGCCCATCGCTCGAACAAATAGAAATTCGTGAGAAGATCTCTCAAATCGTTCCCACAGACTGCGCCAGTTGATGTGCCAAAAATTGCACGGACGGATTAGATATCCTTGGAGTTAGATATCCAAATTCCCGAACGCCTATGAATGATTCGGGTACACTGCTTCCGCTGGAATGATCCTCCAAGAACCTGCAAAAGACACACCGGAGGGGACTCCGGCGCGGACACTCCGACGCTCAAGTCAGTATCGGTAATTTAGTGTATGGCAAGGACTAAAGAGTCCTTTGATTATCAATGAGGTTCTCAAAGGAAGGTCAGGAGGTTGTTGTAAGCAGCGTAATATATCAAGTAAAATTAGAGATTTTAACCTGAAAATGTACCTGAGTTTACCTATTTATAGAGAGATCTCACCTAAGAGGAAGTTAGGGTTTCCTTCTATTTCGGAGCTGCACTTTGGACTCGGCCCTGATGCGTTGACAGAGTCCTCCATTCTCTCACTCCCTGAAGAACCGGAATCACTTCCCCTAGTGGACTTCATCCGCTGAGATAAAGGAGGAATGAGTCTTCCTTTACCCAATCTCGGGCCGTTTCGTACGGGACTCCTACTAAATCTTCGGCCTGCTAAATCTTATCAGGATTAGATCTTCTTGATATCTCTCCTTGGGTGGAGCTCCCTTCGGAGGGACATCCGGAAGAGATTCTTTATTCAGAGAGTATTCTTTAATCCCATATCTTCTCCTTTACCTTATCCTCTATACACGTGTCGACTTCTTATGCCATGACAATTTTAGGTCGCATCATGTACCTTCACGACATGTCTTGCCTTCAGTAATTTCTCAACTTCTTCTTTCACAATATTATTCTTCTCAACCCCAAAGTTTCGTAACTTTTGTTTCACCAGCTTTGCCTTTGGGTCAACGTTAAGACAATGCATGGCTATCTCCGGGGGAACACCTGTCATGTCAGCTGGAGAAAATGCAAATATATCAAAATTTTGACGTAATGTAGAGATTACCTTCTCTGTCATTTCGGGTCCCAGCTGGGTGCCTATCTTAGTGGCGAAGCCAACTTTCCCTGGGAAGAGCTCCACATTCATCAACTCCTCATCTGTCTTAGCACTCACTTGTTCAGGTATCATTCCTTCCACTTTCTTTTTCTTTAGCTCGGGGTCGTCTCCCCTCATTCTCTCTAAACCCCTGGTTAAAGCTCTATCTTCCATCATTACGGACTCCGCATAGCACTTTCGCGCTTGATATTGATCTCCCCTCACCTCCCCCACTCCTCCAGCCGTGGGGAACTTCATTTTCATATGAAAGGTAGAGATGACCGCTTGGAAGAGATTCAGGTTGGGTCTTCCCATTACTACATTGTACGATGAGGGAATATCCACGATGAGGAACTCCACCAAGTGAACCTTTCGGGCCGGAGCATCTCCCAACCCTACCTGTAGCGCTACAGACCCTAGGGGTTGGATGGCCCCTCCGGAGAAACCGTACAGGGAGGTGTCTACAGGTCGCAGCTTCACACTCAGCTCCATCCTCTTGAAACACTCGAAAAACATAATATTGGCCGAGCTCCCAGTGTCTACAAAGATTCGGGCGACATCAAATCCCGCTATGTCTGTAGTGATCACCAAGGCGTCATTGTGATCCTCCTTGATTTCCCTTATATCTTCCGGCCCAAATCTAATATTGGGCGTCTCTGTCATACGTCCTACCTCTTTTAATTGACTCCCCTGTCCAGCTCTCAGAGCTCGAACACTTTGTTTCCTCTTTCGGAAGGAATCTCCGCCTGCAGGACCTCCCACAATTATGTGTATTACTCCTCTTTTTGGCGGCGGAGGAGGCATATCTTCGGCCGTCTCCTTGGACTCCTTTTCCTCTGGTTTCCTTTCATGTTCCTTCCGCTTCTGCCCTCGAGGGCCCTGCCTGTCTCTGAATATAAACTCTTTCAAATGCCCTGCCTGGATCATCCTTTCAATCTCATCTTTCAGGTGATAACATTGATTTGTGTCGTGTCCATATTCGTTGTGGAATCTGCAAAATCGATCTGACTTAGGCTTCTGAGGGCCCCGATTTCTGGAATAAGGAAATTTCAGGTCAAGATGATCTCCTGCTACTTCCAGTACTTCGGCAGGCTCTATTCTCAAGGGCGTATACTTCTCAAACCTTCCGCGAGGGCCGGAACGGGAGCCTCCAGATGGGTTGGGATTTCCCGGTGGCTCGGAGGTCTGAGGGACCTCTGGACTGGATCGTTTCGAGGGGCCCTCTCTTCTTCTCTCTCGATCCTGTGGCCTAGCCTCCAATCTTTTGGCTTTACGAACCTCCTCCAAGGTGAGGTATTTCTCTGCTCTGTGTAATAACTCGTCTAAGTTCTGGACTGGTTTCTTGGCCAGGGAGGAAAAGAAATCTCCATCACGTAGTCCATTGGTAAGGGCATTGATCTTCACCTTTGGAGAGGCCGTAGGGACTTCCAGGGCTGCTTGATTGAATCTCCGGAGGAAGGCTCTCAAACTTTCATTCTCCCCATGTCTCAGATTGAAGAGGGTTAATGTGGCCGGGCTGCCTCCGGGCACTTGCAAAATGATGGAGGAACAATTCGCTGAACTCCTCCAGGATCGAATGGTGTTAGGTTCGAGCTGAGTGAACCACTGCTGTGCAGCCTTTGCCAACGTAGTCAGGAACACTCTGCACTTGATTCCTTCTCCATACCGGTGTAGTAACGCTGCATTCTCAAATCTCACAAGATGCTCGTATGGATCTGCGGTGCCATCATATTCAAAGTTGAGGGGCTTGAAGTTGAATGGCAACTCATCCTGTAGTATATTAGGAGAAAACTAACAACCGGAAACATAAGCGGACCTACTTACCCGATTAGTCATCTGCTTCCTCATATCTCTTGAGAAGATCTCCCAAATATTTCCCACAGACGGCGCCAGTTGTTGTGCCACAAATTGCACACAAGGATTAGATATCCGTTGAATCAGATATCAAAGTTTCCAGACTCGTACAAATAATCCAAGCACGCTTCCTTCTTTAAGATGATCCTCCAAGAACCTGCAAAAGACACGCCGGAGGGGAATCCGGCGCGGACACTCCGACGCTCAAGTCAGTACCGGTGATTCAGTATATCGCAAGGACTTAAGAGTCCTCTGTTTATCAATGAGGTTCTCGAAAGATATCAGAATATTCACAAGAAGCGTAATAGGTTGAATAATATTAGAGATTGTAACCTCGAAATGTACCTAGGCTTACCTATTTATAGAGGAATTATACCTGAGGGGGAGTTAGGTTTTCCCCTTATTTCGGATCTGCACTTCCCCTTATCTTTGAATTAGTCCAGCTGCTTTTGACTGGGTCCTCCAATCTCTTAATCCCTAAAGAAGCGCACCACTTCCTATGGTGGACTTTAACTGCCGAGAAAAGGAGGAATGGGTCTTCCTTTAACTGCCGAGAAAAGGAGAAAAGGAGGAAACCTTTCCTAAACCTTCGGCCTACTAATTATATTCAGGATCAGATCTTCCTGGTACCTTTCCCCTGAGTGGAGCTCCCTCCCGAGGGACATCCGGATGAGATTCTTTATTCGGAGGAGCTTTCTCTAAGCTCGTATCTCCTCATTTATCCTATCCTCTATATACACGTGTCGACTTTCTAAGCTATGACAATTTTAGGCCGCATCACTTATAAATAAAATTAGTACATTCAATAAGAATGAGATAAGTGTCCAAAAAGGAGGGAAAGGTTATCTCACACTTTTTCCATGTTCTTGGTTGCCTATATTATTTTTGATATATTAATTTATTTCTCGCAATAACATTATTTTTACTGCATTAATTATTGTACCAATTTTTTTAAAAAAATTATACTCCCTCCGTCCAATTTCATTATTCTCACTTTCCTTTTTTAGTTGTCCAATTTTATTATGTTCATACTCTTTTTGGAAACAATACTATTCATATTACTTTATCTCCACCCTCCTACCATCACTTATTTACCCATTTTGCCATTCACTTTATTCATAAACAATCATTTATTTACAAATGGACCCCACAATACCCCATCATAACCTCAATTTATCTACTTTATGAATAAACTAATCAATATTCATTAAAACCCGTGCCCGGAGAAGTGGGCATAATAAAATTGGACGGATGGAGTATAAGGATTGAGGGTTGAGGGTGTAGTGTTTGTTTATTTAAATAGTACTCTCTCCTAGGTCCCTTAGGTGGTGGTTTGGGATTGATTTGGATTGGATTTGGACTGTGGTGGATTTGATTGGAATTTGGGTAATCCATGAATAATAATTGTGTGTAAGTTGTGTTTATTAAGGATTGAGAAGTAGGGGTAGATTTAACCTTATGTCACATCAAAAGTGATGTTATAATATTTTATTATTATTAATAGTGAAAGAAAAGTAAGAGAGAGAAGAAAGTAGGAAAGAGAATCAGTGATTTAATTGTATAAAAATAGGTGTATAGTTGTATTATAGGGGTGAATTGATATTTGGATTTGTATTCGGATTGAGATTGATTGAGAGAGATTGGATTGGAATTGGGTCAATCCAAATCCGGATTGACCAATCCCAAAACAAACATCGTCTTAATTACTTTCACACTTTCCTTTTCGTAACTACCACATTCTTAAAATGAAAATCATTTTATAAACTTCACCCTCAAATTTACACAAATGTCATTACTTTTCCTCTCCACATACCTAAAAGTCAACTCATTTCTCTTTACTTTATACCTAAAGTTTTACTCCCCCGTTCCAAGATTACTTGAACGGTTTGACCGGCACGTTGTTTAAGAAAAGTGAATTTAATGGTTGGTGATGTAAGATAAATGAGGGGTATTTTAGGTAATATGGTGAGGTGTAAAGTAAAATATATGTAAAAAGATGGTGGCAATTTTGAAAATAAAATTATGTTGGGAAAGTATTAATTTTGTGGGGTATTTCTATATTAAAAAGTGCAAGCAAGTAATCATGGTATGGTTATTACACTTTTTGAATGTCATTGCTTTTTGGAAGTTGTATTCACAAAACTTGATGCTTGAATTACGTCGTGAGGTGACAGAATTAATGGGAGGTTGCAGCAAGATTTGTGAATCCTAATGGGGATTTGTGCGACAACCACAATCCATTCTCACTTGCTACTACGTCGTTTCGAAGAAGAAGAAATACTACTACGCCGATGAAGATGCCTAATTTCTCCAACTGAACCACCCATGTTTTCTGTGTAAACTACTCTTTCCATTACTTTAATTTTCATTTTATCCTTTTTTATTGGCTATATAGATTTTGCTCTGCAAACCCCATTTCGTTTGAAATAGTTGTATATCTTGCTACAGAAATCCAAACTTATTAATCTAATAACCACACTTGCAGTTTGAATCTAAATTATTGATACATTCCGGGCCTGCATAAAAACCTATTTTAATCCTGTTTTGTTCCTGTTACACTTTACATTAGGCTGATTTTTCTTTTATTTCTACTCCCACGTATCAAGAATTAAATATCTATACCTTGGTGTTTAACTGATGGGGGATGCATTAATACAGATTTCTTTATTAATGCTTGTTACATTTCAGGAATCAGGGAGGGCAGTAACTGCTGATATTTGGGGCTCTATATCTTGTTATCATGGACATGAGCAATAATGATTGCAAAGTGATTGACTCTAGTTTGAAGAGGTCAAGGACTTGTGATGAGAGCAAGGACTTTGTTAGTGACTTACCAGACGAGATCCTTGTGCACATTCTATCCTTTCTGCCGATAAAGGATGCTGTCGACACCGTCCTTCTTCGTAGATTTGGTAACCTGTGGCGTAGTGTCCATGTTCTTGATTTCGATGATATGTTGTATAATTATATCGAGGATCCTGACTGTCGCCCTTATCATAATGAGAGTTTTGTCAATTTTATTCATCATGTTCTGAATTTTCATGACAGCAGTGTGCTAGATAAACTATGTCTCAAATTTGACTTTACTACCCCTCATTTGAAGGACATTAGGCTTCATGATGGTAATGAGGATGAATTGGAATGGGAGAAAGGTACATCAGATCTACTCGAGAAATTGATTCGGTATGCCATAGGTCGAAAAATTAAGGTTTTGGATCTCAACTTCAGGTATATTGCGTATGTGGAACCTGAAGAATGCTATGATCTGCCTGATGTTTTGAGCAGTAATTATTTAACACATCTGAAGCTGACTGCTATTAGCATTATGTTCTGCAAGACAATAGATTTGAAGTTGCTGAAAGTCCTATCTCTAGATGAGGTTTCATTAAATTCTGAGATAATGGAAAGAGTCTTAGTTGGTTGCCCTTTGCTTGAAGATCTGTCCCTTATTGACTGTTATGGCTTGAAAGTGTTGGCTTGCAAAAACCCAAACTTGAAGAAAGTTTTACTTACCCTGACCGATAGGGAACGCTACTTTTTACTTATAGCATGTCCTTATGTATTATCGTTAGAAATATATGGGCGGCTACAACGTGCAATCTTATGGTATACTTCATCACTACTTGATGCTTCCATCTTTTATTGCGGATTCAGGTGTAAGCCGAAACAGTATCATAGCATTCGCCTTCTTCTGCAGGAAGTTGGCAAATGCAAGACTTTTAGTCCATGTACATGGACTATTCTGGTATGTTTATGTGCATTTAATAGATTGGTTCACTGATGATCTTCATATTTAGTTAGTCTCATTTCTTTGGTCATGTTTTCACAATATGCTTTTCTGGATCCATAAGAACCGATCTTTCTTTTTAGAGGTTGAATCCCTTTTGTAGAAACAAATCGATTCCATGAACAAACTAAAGGAGAGTGTGGATGGCAAGTAATTGGCAGCTTACTACTTCACTCTCTTGATCTTCTGGGTGTGACAACTGAAGTCTTTATTTATAGTCTTTATTTATGTTTAGAGGAGCAAATAACTAATTGAAAAAGAACTCATATAAAAAGGAAATGGTCTGGCATTTGGTAATATGTTTATTACTTACTATCGAATAGCTTTATTTTTGTGCGAGATTGTTGAATTATATAACCTGCTCAATATTTAGATTAATCTTTTTTTTTTACCCCTAGTCAAAGCCAAACTACATGTTGTTAGCAACTCAACATGAAACATTACTTTTAACTATATAACATATTGGTATTGATAGACTTGTACAAGTGTTCTAACTTAATGGCATAAGATGATTGCATAGCCTTTCTGTCACAAAATTTTTGACGGTTGTTCAGTTCTTTTACTTGGAAGTTTGAAGTCATGTAGTTTATGAATATCTTTATGCTTTTCAATCAGGTGTTCACCATATGGAACTTGAGGAATGTGCATTGCCCATCGTTTGAGTGGAAGGATTTAATACTGAAACTTAGCTTAACAAAATGGCACCATCCTGGACTTTCTTTGCTTTTGAGAAACTGTCAATCTCTAGAGACATTGACCATGCATATTTATCCTAGCAGGCTCTGGGCAGATACGTATTTCACGGTATTGAAATGCTTCAGTTTAGAAATATAAAATAAAATGAATCCAGTCAATGATGAATTTTGTTTTGTGTGATCTGTTAGAAACCAGAGGCAAAGTGGATTGAGGCTTATGAGTTTGATATGGACAACTTCTGGGACGCACAGGAGGCTACCTTTCCCTGCCTGAAAACCATTATGATAAACGGGTACGTGAATGAGCCCTATGTTATTGAAATGGTTAAATTTCTGCTGAGGAGTGCTACAAGATTACAGAAACTTGTGATTTCTACACAACAATCTTTCAAACCGACTAATGAAGAATGGATGTCCTTCTTTGTTCCAATTGAAAGACTTGCGTTTCACTTTACATCAGAGCAACTGCAAGAGCTTTCGGAAGAATTTGTATCACTTCCTAGAGCCTCCCCTGAAGCTAGGGTATATTTCTCATGAAACTTGTCATTTGGGTTTCTGTGTTGCCAATGCCATTGTTATCTTTGAAACTTGTAAGATGTGTTTATGGATCTTTCTTGTATGCCAAACATTGTGGTATCTTCTGCAGCTATTTCTTTACTTATTTTTTTTCATTATTTGGCGGACTTACTTCTCACAAGAATGTGCTCAATTAATTTTCATGGCTCAATAGATAAAGATCGAAATGCGCTGTCTAAACATATGAGATGTTGAAGTTATATTTTCATTGTTTGTGAAAAAAAAATATATGTTTGTCTAAACATCGGTATGGTTCTTCCCTGTTTAGTTTATAGGAAAAGCTAGAAGATTCCTTGTCCTATTTTATGAAGCAGACAATAAAGACGCGTGTCTTTTGTGAGATAATAAAATGAATTTAAGTTGATGATGTAGAATTCTAATTCATTTTACTTGTTCTTATTTTAATATTCTATAGTAATTTCATTTGCAACCCGCGAATTTTCTAAGAATTTTACAAAATTGTTTTTTTTTTATACATAAGTGTGCACTTGAAATTAAAAGTTTAAAACACTTGCCCTAACTTAAAATAGGATTTTGGGGGCGTGGCATTTGGGATGTCATTATTTTCTTCTCTCTCAATCTATTATTTCCTTTTATTACAAATATGAATATCTTATCAAAGACCAGAAATATTAGTTGAAAATATGGAAGAAGATATTTTCGAATATTTTGTTTCCATATATGGTGAAGATGCATTAGGAAAGTTGGTGATTTAGTTTGGATTTCAATAATAATAATATATTTGGTAAGGTCTCAGGGCGTGGACTCCTATATATTCACAATTATACTTAGAACAAGAATTTCTAATCACATTGGGGATCAATCCGCGCGCTGTTTTCTGATCTGATCTGATCTGATCTGATCGAGACCACCATATAGCTAGCGTAATTCAACTTCTCTTACTGCTCTTTTATAATTTTTCTACATCCATCTTTTTTATTTTTTCTGAATTGTATTTCTACAGCATAGATATCAAATTGTTATATTTTTTTTTACTAGGTTCAGGAATTTGAGTGCAGATATAATGGCAGTAAGAAAAAAAAATAATGATGACAAAGAGGTAAGCTGTAGTTTGAAGAGGGCAAAGACGAGTACTTGTGAGGAGAAAAGGGACTTGTTTAGTGAGTTACCCGACGATATTGTTGTGCACATTCTCTCCTTTCTGCCCATCAAGGATGCAATTAGCACTGTCTTTCTTCGAAGATTTGGTAACCTCTGGCGTCACGTTCGAGTTCTTGATTTCGATCAATGCGTCTACCCATATTTTAATGATCTTGACTCCGAACATAGACTCAACTTCAGGAAATTCATTCGCCACCTCCTCAATCGTCTTGAGAGCCCCATTCTCGATAAATTCATTTTCAAATTTGATTTTGTCGCCACTGTGTTAGACGACATGAGGCATTATGATGATGATGATGCCGCATGGGTGAAAGGTGTAAGAGATCATCTCGAGATGTTGATTCGTTATGCCTTAAGCAAACAAGTCAAGGTTTTGGAATTCGACCTATGGGATCATGATGATAATGAATTTTCATGTGACGATGAATATTTATATCCCATAGAATTCTATCTTCTGCCTCTGCCCCGCGATGTTTTGAATAGTAATTACTTGACACATCTGAAGTTGGCTGGTGTTAACATTATGCTTTGCAAGACAAATAATTTGAAGTCCTTGAAAGTCTTGTCGCTAGATAATGTTGCACTCGACGACCAAGTCATGGAAAATATCTTAGTCGGGTGCCCTTTGCTTGAAGATCTGTCCGTTATCAACTGTTATTGCTTGGAAAACTTAGTTTGCAAAAACTCGAACCTGAAGAAAGTGACGCTTGCCCTTAGAAACAAGGAAGATGAGCCTTTAAATATATCATGTCCTCATGTATTATCATTAGATATAAACGGGATGTTAGAACGAGCGTGGTTATTGCGTTCTTCGCCTTCAGCTGATATTTCCATTTTTTATAGTCAATTTAGCTGGTTGCTGAAACATGATGGCCTACGAATATTTCTGAAGAAAGTTAAAACGTGCAATACTTTCAGAGCATGTTCATGGACCATTCTGGTATATATGTTTATTTTTTTTACTTAATTGGTTGTTTATAAGTTATGATGTTTATATATGCTTTTTAATTAATTAATCAGGTGTTCACCATATGGAACTTGAGGAATCTGCCTTGCCCATCATTTGGGTGGAAGAAGTTAGTATTGAACATTGACATGATGAAATGGCACCTTCCAGGACTTTCTTTGCTTCTCAGGAATTCTCAATCTCTAGAGACGTTGACCATGAATATTTTCCCTAGGAGTTTCGCGGCTAAAATGTTTTTCGAGGTATTGAAATAATGCTTCAGTTAAAAACAATATATATATCCAATAAGATGATCAACTTTGTTTTGTGTGATTTGGCAGAGACCAGAAGAGGCACAGTGGAGTAAGGCATATGAGTTTGATATGGACAACTTCTGGGGCTCACAGGAGGAGGCTTCCTTTCCCAGCCTTAAAATCATTACTATAAACGGCTGTGTGAATGAGCCTTATGTTATTGAAATGGTTCACTTTCTGCTGAAGAGTGCTACAAGTTTACAGAAACTTGTGATTTCTCCCCAAATATTGTCCAATCCGACCCGCGCCCAGGAAAGGTGTTACAATATATAAAAGGCTTCGATTGCAGTTTACATCAAAGCTATCGGTGGGACGCTCAAAATAACAATACATCATTTTCGAAGGAGTATATAGTATGGATGCATTTCGGCTGATGAATATCCTAGCTAGTGCTTCTTAGAATTTTGTTTCAGATTTGTCTGAATTTGAGTAGTAGTGAAATATGATGTTAATTTGTCAAGTCTATTTTAATTCCAGTTTTCCAACATTGTATTTCTTCTTCTTCTGGATCAATTTTTTTTTTTTCACTATCCTCTGTCAAAAAAAAAATGAAGTTGAGATTGTTTAAATTATCAATATCGTAATACAATTTATTGAATGATTTTACCTAAATAATTCAATATCAATCAAAATTATTTAAATTTGTAATGTTACTGATTTTCTAAATTAGTGTGCTCATTTCTTTTTTTGTTCACAAAAAATATATTTATTCTATTTAAATAGTTCACTTTTGAATATTTTTTCTACTTACTAACAAGATTATTAACAAGATTGAGTATCGATCAAATATATAAAAAAAAGTGGTTGACAGGGGGAGTATCAATTTCTTCACAATTAATAATTATCTTTCTATTGATTGAATTTATTGAAATTTAATTTACTTGTATTATTTTTAATAAGTTCTATGATTGTTGAGATATGCCATTTTTATAATTCTAAATTTGTCGCTTTCAAAAAAAAATTCTAAATTTGTCATTTCATTTTTTCAAATTTCAATTTATGATGTAGATAATGTTAACAAGTTAAAACATGTGTATTGTATTACATTTTCAATAATCTATGATATTATGAACGGAAATAAACACGTTCGATTTGAAAATAATAAATCATAGAACGGAAATAAACACGTTCGATTTGAAAATAATAAAATTTAATATTTGAATTTTATTTGTTTGATGTAACTTAATCATTTTATCACATTGTGATTTTTTTTACATTTATACATTTTTTTTTAATAATTTGGCCATTCGGGTTTTATGATTTTTTTTAAAAAAAAATTGTGGTGTGCCCGCGGAATTTCAGTGCGAACTCTATAGGTGTATAACCCCTTCTTCCCCTTTGTGGTTTAATACGCCGTGGAGAGGATACCCAATTTTTCTGAGACTCCACCAAGATATAATGTTACCGGTGCTTATATTTTGTTAGATTCCTCTCAGATTTTGATTTTGCATATCAATCCAATCTATTGCAACTTGCAAGCCGAGCGGAGCAGGATACAGGTTTCCTAGAGGTAGGTTTACCAATATTTTTGGTTTTAATCTCTCAGATTTTGATTGTGTATATCAAGGATTATATATCTATAGCTTGGCATTTTACTGCATTAATACAGATTTCTTTAATGTTTATTTTATACTTTGTTCAGGAATTAGGGCACATATTTAGGAGTAACTATCATGGACATAAGCAGTAATATTAGTAAAGAGATACGGTGTGATTCGAAAAAGGCTAAAGCTTCTGACGAGGGTAAAGACTTTATTAGCGACCTACCGGACGAGATCCTTGTGAAAATTCTATCATTTCTGCCGGTAAAAGATGCAATTAGCACTGTCCTTGTTCGAAGATTTGGTAACTTGTGGCGAAATGTCCAAGTTCTTGATTTCGATGACAGCTCATTCCATGTTTATGAGGAACCTGACTGTCGCCCTTATCACGATGAAAACTTTGTTGATTTAATTCGTAATGTTTTGAATCTTCATGACAGCAGTGTGTTAGATAAACTACGTCTCAAATTTGAGTTTTCTACCCCTTCCTTGAAGGAGATGGAATTTTATGGTTCTAACGAGGATGAATTGGAATGGCAGAGAGGTACATCCGATCAACTTGAGACGTTGATTCGCTATGCCATAAGCAAGAAAGTAAAGGTTTTAGATCTCAGCTTAAAGCATTCCACTCCAGTTTTTGATCACAGGTTTTGCTGTGATCTGCCCGATGTGTTGAGTAGTAATTACATAACACATATGAAGCTAGCTGCTTTTAACATTATGTCTTGCAAGACAGTAGATTTGAAGTCATTGAAAGTCCTATTGCTAGATGAGGTTTCACTTAACGATGAGATAATGAGAAAACTTTTAGTTGGTTGCCCTTTTCTTGAAGACTTGTCCCTTATTGACTGTTATGGCTTGGAAACGTTGTTTTGCAAAAACCCCAAGTTAAAGAAAGTGATGGTTACCCTGTCTGATGAAAACAAGGTTTTCGTTATAGCATGTCCTTATGTGTTATCTTTAGAAATATATGGGTGGATACTACGTGCATGGTTATTGCTTGCTTCATCTGTAGTTGATGCTTCCATCTCTGTACTTGATTCTTTTCGTGAGAACTTTAGGTGCGAGCAGAAAAAATATTCTAGCATTTGCTGGCTTCTACAGAAAGTTAGCAAGTGCAAGATTTTCAGTCCATGTACATCGACTATTCTGGTATGTTTAGATAATGTCATTTCTTTCAAGCTACATCAAAATGTGAATGTCAATTTGGTCCTTACTTCATTGATGCTTTACTTCTTCTCTTGAATGTTTTTTTTTTTTTTGAGGGTTCTTCTCTTGAATGTTTATTGTACTGTTAGGTTGAGCAAATAACTGATTGAGAAACAACTCATGTTAGTCATTGTACTGTTAGTCCAACATTTTTATTAATTGTTTGACCTGCTCAGTATGCATGGAAGTGCCGATCTAACTGAACTAAAAATAGTCTTCTTCTAAACAATACTTTCAAGTTTCAACTATATCTGTATATACTGTTGTTGATAGACTCTTACAAGTGTTGATGAGATTAGAGGATTGCAAAGCCTTTCTTTTACAAATATCGATGATTATTCAGTTTTTTTTTTACTTGGTTGTTTGTACGTTATGTAGTTCATTAATATCTTTATGCTTTTTAATCAGGTGTTCACCATATGGAATTTCACGAATGTGCATTGTCCATCATTTGAGTGGAAAAACATAATACTGAAACTTAGCCTAACGAATTGGCACCATCCTGGGATTTCTTTGCTTTTGAGAAAATCTCAATCTCTGGAGACATTGACTATGCACATTTACCCTAGCACTTCCTGGGCTGATAAATTTTTCAAGGTATTGAAATGCTTAATTAAAAAACAAAAGAAATATATATACACACACACACACACGATCCAATCAATGATGAATTTTGTTTTGTTTGATTTGCTAGAGACCAGAGGCAAAGTGGATTGAGGCATATGAGTTTGATATGGACAACTTCTGGGACTCACAGGAAGCTTCCTTTCCCTGTCTTAAAAACATTATGATAAATGGTTATGTTAATGAGCCCTATGTTATTGAAATGGTTAAGTTTCTGCTTAGGAGTGCTACAAGCTTACAGACACTTGTGATTTCTACCCAAAAATCTTTCAAACCGAACAGAGAAGAAACTTGGTATTTCTCGTATGAAATTGAAAGACTTGAGTCTCAAATTACATCAGAGCAACTGCAAGAGCTTTCAGATAAGTTTAAATCACTCCCTAGAGCCTCCCCTGATGCTACAATATATTTCTCATGAAACTTTTCATTTGGTTTTCTGTAGAAAAAAACATCAATCAGATGTGTTTATTGATCTTGTTATATGCCTTCCAAACATATTATGAGCAGTAGTGGCATCTTTTGTAGCTATCTCTATTGTTAGTTGCTACTACTTAAATTTTGTGTTTTGAATGTTGATGCACAGCTGATAAGACAGTTTAGACCCGATAAATTGGTCTCAAGTAAAGTGTATCTGGAAATGTTTAGATATAATATAAATAAAATTTGTATAAACATATCTAATCAGAATATAAATTTTGATAAATTTTAATTTAGAGTTGTGTAAAATGACTGGTTTATGGTTTAAGATTCGATAATCCGAATAGTAACTGAGACTTACAAGACAACGATATTACTTTTTTTTTTTTTTTTTGCATATAATATAATATAAATAAAATTTAGATAAAGATAATTGTATACAAAAAAATTGCTTTTGTCATTCTTCATAATTTTGTGGACCAATTTTTTTTTTTTGGGAGAAGGATGGACCAATTTTAAACTCGGAGAAAGTTGATGAAACCCATTTTAATTACATTACAATATATACGATTGATAATATCAACTTTTAATTAAAAATTTCATAAAAAAATATTATCTTCGTGTAACTTAAATGTGTTGACAACTTGACATAAATCTAAGTATTTGAAATCGGAGTATAAAAATATTTTAATTACATATTATGCTCTCAACACGCTTGCTTTGGGATTGAAAAAGCTGGTCGCCAAAATTTAATGAAATAAACAAGTTAAAGCAACACTAATCAAAATTAAGTTATTTATTACACACATTTTTTTAAATTGTATATCCAAATTCTGTACATGCATCTTAACCGTTTATTTAAATCAAACAAATGAGCAATTTAATGATCACGCTTTAGGAAAAGTAAATACTAAATTTAGGGTGTATTTTTTAAACACAACTAACTTTTCTAAAATCATTTTTTTTTCAAAGCTCACTCTCATAGTTTAAAAAAAGAAGCGATTTTGAAAGCAGTTAACTGATTTTGCAAACACCCTCTGAAACTTTAACGATCACAAAAGTCGAAGTTTCTCAATGTACTGGAAACTTGCGCTCTTCTTTAAAATTAATTTGTGGAGGCTATTTATAAAAATGTGTGGAATTTCACTGCGGACCCTATACTATAGCTTACCCTTTCTTCACAGGGAAAGGGAGGAGGACGACTGGCTGGATACCCAATTTTCCAACTGAATCAACGAATGCCGCTGTTTTTCTAAATAATGTATGTGAACTTCTCTTACCGCTGCTTAAATTTTGTTGTATTTTGATTATGTATATTGACATATTTTGGTTTTAATCAGTAATGCTTGTAGAAAAATTTCCTATTTCCTTTTGGTTTTTACTACATCAATCAGTAGAGAACTACTGTGCACTTTTGGCTGGCTTTTGTTGGATTAATTAAATAGCTATAATAATGTTCGTTACATTCACTTGGTTCAGGAATTAGGGTTGTTATCAATTATCATGGACATAAACAATAATGTCAGGGACTTTATTAGTGATCTACCGGATGATATTCTTGTGCGCATTCTATCCTTTCTGCCGATAAAGGATGCAATTAGCACTCTCCTTCTTCGAAAATTTGGTAACCTCTGGCGTAGGATCCAAGTTCTTGATCTGAGGACAACTTTCATAATTTGGAGCATCCTCCTGAATACTGGCGCCCTTATCATGATAGGGCCTTTGTAGATTTAATTCGTCATGTACTGGATCTTCATGACTGTAGTGTGCTAGATAAACTATGTCTCAAATATGATTTTAGTCCCCGTTATTCCAAGGGCATGGGATTTCCTCATAATATTGTTAGTGAAATGGAATGGGAGAAAGGTACATCAGATCAACTCGAGAAGTTGATTCGGTATGCCATTAGCAAAAAAGTGAAGGTTTTGGATCTCTGCTTAAAGCAATATTCACCAGTTTTGGAACCCATGTATTGTTATGATCTGCCCAATGTTGTAAGTAGTAATCACTACTTAACACATCTGAAGCTGGCTGCCTTTAACATGATGTCTTGCACGACGATAGATTTGAAGTCGTTGAAAGTCCTATTGCTAGATGAGGTTTTATTAACTAATGAGATTATGGAAAAAGTTCTAGGTGGTTGCCCTTTTCTTGAAGAATTGTCCCTTATTGACTGTTATGGCTTGAGAGCATTGTGTTGCCAAAACCCGAATTTAAAGAAAGTGATGGTTTCCCTGACTCGTGCTTATAAACTTTCCATGAATTATGGTTGTGACCTTTTTCTATATGACGTGCCCTTATGTGAAATCATTACAAGTGCATGGGTGGATACATCGTGCACTCTTATTGTGTTCTTCTCCATCTCTAGTTGATGCTTCCATCTCTCTACTTCATGCTTATAGCAGCAACTTTAGGTGCAAGCAGGAAGAATATTTTAGCATTTGGAGGCTTCTACGGGGAGTTAGCAAGTGCAAGACTTTCAGTCCATGTACATGGACTATTCTGGTATGTTTAGATAGCATCATTTCTTTCAAGCTACAACAAAATGTGAGTGTCAATTTGATGCTTTACTCCTTTTCTTGAATGATCATTGTACTATTAGGATGAGCAAAAATAACTGATTGAGAAACAACTCATGTTATTAATTGCTCAGATATCAACTGAACTAAAAGTATTCTTCTTCTGAACAATACTTTCAACTATATCTGAATATGCTGTTCTTGATAGACTCTTACAAGTGTTGATGAGATCAGAGGATTGCAAAGTCTTTCTGTTACAAATATCGATGATAGTTCAGTTTTGTTTGTAAGTTATGCAGCTCATTAATATCTTTATGCCTTTTAATCAGGTGTTCACCATATGGAATTTCAAGAATGTGCCTTGCCCATCATTTGAGTGCAACAACTTAATACTGAAACTTAGCCTCACGAATTGGCACCACCCTGGGATTTCTTTGCTTTTGAGAAATTCTCAATTTCTGGAGACATTGACTATGCATATTTACCCTAGCACTTCCTGGGCTGATGAGTTTTTCAAGGTATTGAAATGCTTAATAAGAAAAACGAAGGAAATATATATATATATATATACACACACACGATCCAATCAATGATGAATATTGTTTTGCTAGAAACCAGAGGCAAAGTGGATTGAGGCATATGAGTTTGATATGGACAACTTCTGGGACTCACAGGAGAAGGCTTCCTTTCCCTGTCTTGAAAACATTATGATAAACGGCTATGTGAATGAGCCCTATGTTATTGAAATGGTTAAGTTTCTGCTGAGGAGTGCTACAAGCTTACAGACACTTGTCATTTGTACCAAAAAATCTTTCAAACCCAACAGAGAAGAAACTCAGTATTTCTGGGGTCCAATAGAAAGACTTGAGTCTCAATTTACATCAGAGCAACTGCAAGAGCTTTCAGATAATTTAAATCACTCCCTAGAGCCTCCCCTGATGCTACAATATATTTCTCATGAAATTTGACATTTGGTTTTCCGTTGAAAAAAACATCATTCAGATGTGTTTATTGATCTTGTTATATGTCTTCCAAACATATTATGAGCAGTAGTGCCATCTTTTGTAGCTATCTCTATTGTTACTTGCTACTACTTAAATTTTGTGTTTTGAATGTTGATGCATAACTTTAGTATTTCTGAAAATGTTTACTTACCCTTTATGCAACTCAATCAAGTTGATTTTCAGTTCATTCTAATTAATCAGAACATTGTGAAAGCAGTGTCTTATGGAGTAGTATATCTTAGTAATAAATATGGATCGATAATTTTATAAGCTCAATTACATGAAAATAAATAAAGATACCAAAAAATCATCGTCCCCTCAAGAGAGCTTTCTCGGCAGTTTCGACCTCTTCCAAGATTCTTTGCTTTCTCTTGGCTGGAATTGGAGCTGTGGGCCCGAAGCTAACGTAGTGGCCCGAAACAGCGTTAAGGGCCGAGTATATGTCTCGGAAGGAGGCCCGGCCCAGAAGCGATTTCTCTCTGCGGTACTTAGCCACCCAAAAGTTGGAAGAGTCTCGGAGGTCGGCGACGGCGGTGGCGATGTTGGGGTCATTTTTGTCCATGTTGATGGTGGTTCTGACCTTGCTGATCACTTCCTCCGTCTCCTTGACGTACTCTTCGTCGGAAGCTGCCAATGCGAATGACGCCGGAGCTATGAGTAGTGTAACGGCTGAGAGGGATAGGAAGTTGCGCCGGCAGGAGAGGAATGACACGGCGGAGGCTGAGGCGGTGGCGGTGGCGGAAGTGACTATGTTTCTTGGTTTGATGGTAGGTGTTAAGGGTTTGGCGGTGGAAGTGGCGGTGGGGGTGATCAGAGTTGGGGAAGCCATGGTGAGAAACAGAGAGGGAGATAGAGAAACAGAGAAGTGTATTTTGAGTTAGTGGGAAATAGGCTTTGGTTTGTTGCCACGTGGCACGTCGTCTTATCGTCTTATCTTGTGTTTTGTTTTGTTTGTGGATGAGGAGGAGAGATCCAATAACATTTTGACCTCTAAATAACACACATGTATTGTTCAGAGCCAACTCAATATAACATACTAACGGGCAAAAATATTAAAAGGAAAAAAAAAAAAAAAACTTGTGAAGTTGTATCAAGAAAATTATTCCTTGAATCACAATATTAGGGTATGTTTGTTTTGGGATGAGAAATCCAGATTTGAGATTTCGAAACTCCACCCCCGTTACACTTTGAGATTTTGATTCAGGATTTCAAAATCTCACCCTATAAATACCTATAAACCCTATAAATATCTACAAACCATCCATAAAACCTATAATCATATACTACCCTACATAAATCCCAAAACAAACACAAAACACAAAAAATATTAGGATTTTGAAATCCACTAAATTTTAAAATTCGAATTTCAAAATTCTCAAAATCCCAAAACAAACATGCCCTAAGAGGGCGGTTGCAAGGTTTTGAGCTTAAAATAATAGTAATTGTTATTCAAATAAAAATGATTATGGGTTGATTTTTTTTTTTAAGTTTCGATATTTCACTAAGTAAACGACTAATTGGGAGGATTCATCTTTTACTAACTACTCAATTTAGAAACAAAGTTTTTTTTTTTGAATACATTAAATACCCATCCCTTTTCCACTTCCATGACTCGAACCCAGAATTTAAAGCCTAGATAGTGGTGCTCTAACCACATGAGCTATCCAACTTCGTCAATTTAGAAAAAATTTAGAAACAAAGTTGGGATTGACAAAAATGCATGTGTTGGTTTTAATTGATTAACATGTTTTATTTAGGCTTATAAATAAGGAGTCATCAATCAACTTAAAGATGTTAAATTAACTTTTTGTTAAAATTTGATTTTTATCAAATACTTTATACTTCCAATGAAATCAGTCTAGACTTATTCGGGGCTAGATTACAAATTTTAATAAACGCCCACTTGTACCTGTAAGGCCCATTTTGCTCTTAAATTAAAAAAAGGCCCTGGCTATATACCCCTCCAGCTTTGTTAAATATACTCCCCCGATTCATACACTCCCCCTTAAAATGATATATGTTAGATGTACTCCCCCAAAATTACCCAAATTACCCTCTTCTCTCTTAAATGCCATGTTAAATGCACTCCCCCATTAAAACCCCAATTCCCCCTTTCTTCTTCCTCATTCTCTTAAAATCCTAAAAAACTAAAACCCTAATTCTCTCCTCCTCCACCATCCATCCAAGCCGCCGACGACAACGCCACCTTCGTCTTCGGCGTCGTCGCCGCCGATGTCTTCGGCGCCGGACACAGCGTCGTCACCGCCAGGTACTGCCTTTTTTTTTTTTCTTCTTCTTTTGTAAATTTTCGCTACCCTCCTCCCTCCCACGGCCACCTTCGCCGTCCCTCTTCCCTCTCTCGGCCACCGTCGCTGCCCCTCTTCCCTCTCTCGGCCACAGTCGCCGCCCTCCTCCTTCACTCCCACCATCTGCAAAAAAAAATTCTTCTTTTCTCTCTTTTCGACAGCTTCTCCAATATTGCTGTCCCCTCCCTCCGTCGCCGCTTCCTCGCTCTCACGACGTCGCCGCTTCCTCGCTCTCACGGCGTCGCCGCCCCTCCTTCCCCAGCGACGCCGGCTGCCGCCAATCCTTTTCTCTTTTTTTTTTTTCATTCTCTCTCGCAACAACAATAGTTCATTTTTTTTTTTTTAAAATTTTCGACAACTCTTGGTCGACGATATACACTATCGTTGATAAATAATTGTTGACGATAATGTATATCGTCGACTAAGAGGTGTTGAAAATTTTAATATTTTTTAAAAAAAATATCTTTCGACAGGAGTGCTTTTCGTCGGTAAACCAGTGTCGACAGGAGTGCTTTTCGTCGGCAAACCAATGTCGACAGGAGTGCTTTTCGTCGGCAAACCAGTGTCGACACGTGTACTTTTCGTTGGCAAACCAGTGTCGACAAGAGCGCTTTTCGTCGGTAAACCAGTGTCGATAAGAGTGATTTTCGTCGGCAAATCAGTGTCGAATTTTTTTTTTTTTTTAGACTAAGTTTTTTTTATAACTATTTCTGGTGCGGCGGTGGCGGCCGAAGATGTGGCGGCGACGACGGCCGAAGATGCGTGATTGCGGCGGCTGCACTTAAATTAGGGTTAGGGCTAATGTAAACTTTAATTTAAATTTGAAGGGTGTATTTATCTAATGAATTTTTAATGAAGGGGTAAATTAGGTATTTTATATGAATATTAAATTAATAAATAGAATGGGGGAGTATACTTAACAAAGCTGGAGGGGTATATAGTCAGCGCCTTAAAAAAAAAAAAAAAAAAAAGAAGGCCCATTTCCATATTAAGTGATGAAATGAAATAGGACTGGAGTTGGACAGATTTGAGTTTTTCTTTGGGTTGGGGTATATACCCCTCCAGCCTTGTTTAATAAACTCCCCCTCCATTTTTATTAATTAAATATTCATATAAAATGTTTGTTTTGCCCTTTTAATAAAATACAAAAAGATACATACACTCCACATAAATTAAACTAACTCTAATCCTAATTTTAACCCTAACCCTAATTTGAGAGGTATTAGCCCTCGCCAAACGCCGCCGCCCCAAAAACTCAGAAATTATGTTGAACAAATGCCCAAAATTTCCAAATACTCAGAAATTACATACATACACCAAATGTCCAAATACATACATACAGCAATTAAAAACTCAGAAATTAACAAAACATAACATAGAAAGTAGAAAAAAAGAAATCGACAAACCAGAGTCGACCAAAATTTCTTCCGTCGACACTGGTTTGTCAACCAAAACAAAAACACTCTGATCGATCGACTATAATTTGTCAACAAAAAACACTCCGGTCAATAAGATATTTTCGAAAGAATTTTTTTTAAAAATTTGAAATTTTTGACATTATTGAGTCAACCAAAAATACTTCCGTCGACAATAATTTGTGCCCGGGAGTGTTTTTAATCGACTCAACATTGTCGAAAATAAAAAAAATAAAAAAAAAAGCTGAATGAAACGCAACAAAAACAAAATGGAGTCGACCAAAAAATGCTTACCTGGGGCGGCGGAGGCTGGACGAAGCTGCGCTTCTTGGGGTGGGGCGGCGGCGCTAGGCGGCGGGAGATCGACCGTCGCCGCCTTGTGCAACCCAGAAAAAAAATCTTACTTGAAGCGGGAGATCGGACGAAGGACGACAAACAAATATTGAAGCGGACGGGAAGAGGTGAGGCGCCAGACGGAGAGGGGAAGGGGGCTGGACGGCAAGCGAGAAAAAGAAAAAGAAAAGGGATGGGGCTGGACGACGGGCGGTTGGGCGGTGGGCGTCGGCGGCAGTGGGAGAAGGTGGGAGTAAGAAGCGGAGAAGATGAAGATAACGAGGTTTTAATAGGTGTGTATTTATCCTACAAATTTTTAAAAGAAAGGGTATAATAGACAATTTAGGGGGAGTGCATCGATCTTATGTGTATTTTGTGGGAGTGCGTGTATTGGGGGAGTGTATTAAACAAAGCTGGAAGGGTATATACCCCAACCCTTTTTCTTTTCTTAGATATATGAGCAAATTGATTTATAATTTCCATTGTTGGGATTTAGCCCAAGTGTGGTTTTGGCCATTGGGCCTACACACAAGGGCCCAACTTATTGTTGCCCTAATTCTATTCTTGGCAGCCTTCTCATTTATATTGAGCCACCCTCTCTTTTGTCAATGCGATGAGACGCGTGATGAAAACGTGAGATTGGAGAGTGGAGAACAGTAAGGGTGTCCATCTTGGTGTTAGGTTATCTCCACTACAGTCCCGATACAATCCGACACGTGTCTGAGCCCGTTCGTCTAAGTGACCCGAGTACGAGTGGCGACCGACAGCACCGAAACCCAACAGTGGTATCAGAGCCTGGTTCCGCCGTCGGCCGCCTTGCCACCGTAACGCTCGCCGGAGTTGTTCACCGAATTGTCGTCTGCCACCATCCGCCGTCTTTGTGGGCGGAACCCTAGGATCCTCCACCGTCGTCGTCCGTCCTCTGCTTGTGCTCGCGTTCGATGTCGTCCGCCGCCATGTGGACTTGCCTTTTAAAGGCGCTGCAGGTGCGTCCCTTTTGTTGTCTTTGTGATGCCGCCGTCCATTGTTGCAGCAGGTAGGTGAAAAGGTAAGCTTTTTTTACTTGGTTCTCTTTTTCCTGTTTACAAGGGTATTTTACTCTGATGCCTACCATGACAGATACTCAAAAGGTAACCCTAGCCTCTATACACTTTGAGGGTAAAGCTGCTTTATGGTTTCAAAATTACAATAAAAAGCACATTAATCTTACTTGGGAGCAATTTATTGAAGTTGTAGCTGTCAGATTTGAAGATATGAAAGAGTATTCTATTATAGCATATTTCAATAAACTAAAACAAACTGGTTCATATGATGATTATGTGGACAAATTTGAGGAACTTAAATCTTGTTTGATGATGTTTAGGAAGGATGAACTATCTTAATCACATTTTGTGGGTAGTTTCATTAGTGGGCTGAGTGAAGAGTTACAGTCTTTTATGGCCATGTTTGAGCCTAAAACACTGCAACAAGCAATTAAGTTGGAGAAGAGATTTTAGGAATATTTTCTACTTGTATTCTATATCATTCTTTTACATATTTAAACATAGAAAGTAACCCTAAAATGATAATGGACTTAAATACAAAATACAAAAGCCCAAATGAAACTAAATAACTAAAGGGTTGGGGTATATACCCCTCCAGCTTTGTTTAATACACGCCCCCGATACACGCACTCCCCCCAAAATACATATACGATAGATGCACTCCCCCCAAATTATCTATTATACCCTTTTCTCTTAAAATTTTGTAGATAAATACACACCCCTCATTTCTTCCTCATTTAAACCCTAAATCCTTTCTTCTTCCCCCATCTTTCCAGACGCCGCCGCCGCCCAAACGCCGCCGTCGCCGCCGCCGCCCTGCGCTCCTCCCTTTCTTTCTCCCCTCTTCTTTTCTTTTTTTTTTTTTTATTTCCGATCTGCAGGGCCATGGAGTTCAACCACACGGCGCCGCGCCGCGGCCACCCCGCCGCCCTGCGCGCTAATCCCTCTCTTTCTCCCCTCCCCCCCCCCCTTCTTCTTCTTTGTTTTTTTTTTAATTTTTGTTCGTTGTTCTGCAAATCCGGCCACACATCGCCGCCGTGCCGCGGCCACACCAGCTGCGATTCTCCACCTCCGTCTCATCCCGACGCCGCCGCCTCACCCCCTCTCCCTCCTTCCCCGTTTTCTTCACGCACAGGTACGCCATTTTTCTTTTTTTTTTTTAAATTTTCGATCAAAAATGATCGACCATAAATACTTTCATCGACATTAAAGCGTCGATGGGAGTGTTTATGGTCAATCCTCTATTGTCGAATTTTTTTTATTTTTTTTTAAATTCTTTCGACATGTCAGTGTCGACGAGGAGGTGTTTGATTGACAAATTAGTGTCGACGAGGAGGTGTTTGATCGACAAACCAGTGTTGACGAGAGTGTTTTTGGTCGACACTGGTTTGTCGACCATAAGTTTTTTTTTTTTTAATTCTAAGTTTTGATTTTTAATTTTCTAAATTTGTTTGGTGGCGACGGCGTGACGGCGGTGACGGTGTGGCGGCGGTGGTGGCGACGGCGAGACGGCGGCTATCTAATTCTAGGGTTAGGACTGTGTTTTAATTGTGGGGGAGTGTATGTATCTTAACATTTTAGTAAGAGGGCAAAAATGGTATTTTACATGAATATTTAATTAATAAAATTATAGGGGGAGTGTATTAAACAAAGCTGGAGGGGTATATACCCCAACCCATAACTAAAATGGGTTATTCCCTTACAATTGAAATAAATAATAGCTCAAGCCCAAATGTAATCTTCAATTATTTGAGGATGCAATCCTTTGATACTCTCCATATGACTTATGCTCATGACAGTGAATTAATTATGTCCTGGTTGTGCAGTAGGGCTAGTTGCTTTTAATTTAATTAAGTTGTGGGCGTAGTTGTTTATCTCTTTTCTTTGGTGATGTTGCTATAACTTAATTAGATTATGGGCTGGAAGCTTTGTGTTTTGTTAATCTCTTTTACTAGCTGATAATCAAATCAAATTAATTTGGGCTATGAATTATGTGTCTACTAATTATTCTGTGGTGGTTTAGTTTGAGTTAATTGAGTTGCTTAAATTATTTGACCCATGTGTAGATTTTAGGACATCTTTGTGAGTCCTGTCTCTTTGTAATTGTATTTACGTTTATGTGCATCGTAAATGTTATTGCTTCCGCTTGTTCTCTGTGATATGTTCTTTGTGTACGTGTTTGCCTTTGTGAGGTTTCTTTGTGCAATATTTTATTAATTATCTTGGTGATTAATTGTTTGGTGCATGTTATTTGCTTCCTGCAATCTCTTTGTGTTACTATGTGATTTTCTTTGTGATGCATGAGTAGATGATGGGCTAGTGGGAAAGTGGGGGAATGGTTGCATGATTATACTTGTAGGTTCCGTGGGAATTACGAGTATGTGTTTTATATGTATGTGTGTTATGCATGACTTCATACATTCTGGTTTCATGTTTTCCCCCTACCCCATATTCATCTAATTGCATGTTTATTGAGCTTTGTGTCTTGATCTTTGTGTGCTTCTTCAATGCATTCTTCTCTTTGTGTGATTATGAATGATTGATTGCTTCTTTGTGTTAGAAGATCATTCCAGGTAAGGTGGAGTGATTTCGTCTTTGTGAGTTATGTATACGTTATGATATCATTTCTTTGTGCCTTTGTGTGAATCTTTGTGAATGTTCCCAGTGAGGTGGAGCTTGTCTTTGTGTTTCTCTTTGTGAATCTTTGTGAATGCTCCAAGTGAGGTGGAGCACTATGTGTTTTTCTTTGTGGACTAACTTTTACGTACGTAGACAATCTTTGTGTTTTCTTTGTGTGTTATCTTTTGCAGGTACGTGGAAGTGGGTTGGGCGATGATGACAAAATTGTTTGTGTATTGTGGATTGTAGTTGGGGATGACCAAAAAGGTGGAGAATGTTGGGATTTAGCCCAAGTGTGGTTTTGGCCATTGGACCTACACACAAGGGCCCAACTTATTGTTGCCCTAATTCTATTCTTGACAGCCTTCCCATTTATATTGAGTCACCCTCTCTATTGTCAATGTGATGAGACGCGTGATGAAAACGTGAGATTGGAGAGTGGAGAACAGTAAGGGTGCCCATCTTGGTGTTAGGTTATCTCCACTACAGTCCCGATACAATCCGACACGTGTTTGAGCTCGTTCGTCTAAGTGACCCGAGTACGAGTGGCGGCCGGCGGCACCGAAACCCAACATCCATTTTCCCCACCATTCCAATGTTTTATTGCAACGAAATGTTATCTGGACATCTTTGGGTACTGATTTGAACCATTCCCGATATGTCTTGCAAAAACTAGATCTAAATGCTCGTCACTGACTTGATTTTACTCAAATCGGCAAAAAAATAAATCGGTTGTTGCATTAGGCGTCGTCTAGACTGTTCAATTTTTAACTAGGAGCTCGAGTATTTTTCTTGACTTAAACGACGTTGGCAAATTCATCACTCCAACCTGATTCGACACTATTACTACTGTATTTTATGAAGAAACAAGAGCACTTGATAAACTTGGGATGATTTTGGACTTCCCAACGTAGAAGTCCGATTCAAACAATCTAGTACACTTTTTCAATTGAAATTGACCATTTGAGCATAACACATAGCTTTGCCATGACGTATGATCATTTTTGGCTAAATTTCATCAATTAAGTGATGAAAATTACATTTTTTTTTTATTTTTCAACATTATTTTCGCAAATTTTTAATTTTTCCAAAATACTCTTTGAAATTTCATGTGTTTGTTGAATTATGATTTCATATTTATTGCTTGAGAAATTGTAGAAAAAATAAAAAAATATTCCTAAATAGCCTTTGAAAATTGAAATCCGTTCGACCAGCGATTCAACTTAAATTGCCTAATAGTAATTCATATAGAGCATAAGTTATTAATATTTTTTAATCTTATATAATAAAAGGAGGATTCGGCTCTCCTGCTTTTGACACGTGTTTCCTCTGATTTTGCCATGTGTCATTTGAGGTTTGCCACATATTAATTTAAGGCCATGTGTCATGCCACATATTAATTTATGGCTATGTGTCATCCCCTTAAGATGAGTCTATTAGAATTCTAAAAAGAATTATAATAGTGATGTATGCGTATACATGCATTTATACAGGAATTTGTAAAGGTTGCATTTATTCAATTATTTGTCCATGCACCAATTTCCACTTATGAGAATTAAAATGAATTGATGCAATGATTGTAACGGTACGTTTTTTCATATTCTTACTTCCCTCACACCAAATACGAATACGAATGCTATATAAGTACGGTAGGTTAGTGGTATCCCTAGACAAAAGTATGATTGTTGATTGAGGAATAGTAAAATCTTATGGTTTACTGTCATTTTTTATAATAGTTACATCTCTTTGTTGTATATATATATTTTTTTTACAAATACATCTTGAAGTTGTTTCCAAATACTCCACAAGTCATACGCTAAAGCAACAATATTTTTTTATTTCAGCAAAGCACAATTTCAGTGTGTTCTATAGCTAAACATATCGTACCAAGGAATTTGATGCATTCATTAAAGTAGAAATTGTTTATATTTAAATAGTAGCAAATGTTTGATCCTTGAATTGAAATAAAAAATATTTTATGTTTTATGAATTTTGAGATAGGTTGTGAAATTAACTATTTTTTATTTCTTTCAATTAACAATGAATATAATGTGATTTGAATTCGATCCACAAATGTGGTGAAATTTATGAGAGTGATGCATTATGCCCAATTTGCAGGTCTAATTGTTTAAAGTTTTATGGGTTTCACTCAATACATACAGTGCAGTGTATAACTTGAAAGGTTTACTACTTAATAGTGGTATAGTTGTTTTGTGGATCTTGACAAAGCTAGGTTATGATGTTATCTATTTTTTGTTCCTTTAATTACCAATGAGTTTAGATTGTGAACATATGATGCACAATTTACAAGTCTGGTTGTTTATAGTTTGATGGGATTCATCCTTAGTTCCATTGTTGTTTGTATAACAAATTCTTAAAATATGTGTGATGATTCTTTTGTTGAAGTAAGGAAATGAGAAATATGTCCACTTTAATCATTTCTTCTAATAGTTAGAACTTTAATCATTTCTTCAAATAGTTGAAGCCTCTTAAGTAGAAAAAGTAGAAATTTATGAGCTCCAGCTTCTCTATGACTATACTAAGCTGAAAAATATTGTAAATGTTTTGAGGATGTTGTCGTTTCTTTTTGTTCTAAACCTTTATATATTTAGTGTTGCCTTAGAATATATCTAATTGCTTTAGATTTTTTTTATTATTTCTTCTAAATCTTGAATCTTCGGAAAAGGAAACACATAAATTTTATTTGAATATTTGTAGTTTTAACATGGAGATCCAATCTAAGTCGTCGAGTTTGTATTGAAAATTTTAAAGACCTCCACAATTGATTGTCAATTTCTTTTTCTTTATTTAATTCATTTGAATTTTACAACTTGCACGGAAAAAAGCTAGTATAATAAATAATACTCCGCACTTTATTCGAGAGTTACTCATTTAATTTGATCATTTTGAGTGTCTCAACAAAAGTTAATCATTTTTTTTCTACACCTAATATCTATTTTCTACCTCTTTTTTACCCACCCTCTCTCTTTACCTTTTTTTTTTTTTATATTTTTTTCTACCTCAACAATTCACTATTCATTTAAGGGCAAAAATTTGTGTGAGACCGTCTCACAGATCTTTTTCTGTGAGACGGATCCCTTTTAATACATATTTTAAAATTTTGGGTAGGATAATCCATATTTTTTACCAAATTTTGGTTTGTAAAAAAAGTGATAATATTTTTAATAAAAGTGACTGTCATTTTTAACTTAAACACTATCATTTTTTGATCAAACATTATCATTTTTTTATTATGAGGGTTAAGGGAGACCCGTCTCACAGATCTCATTATGTGAGACGGTCTCACCCAAGACTAGCCGTGACCCAAATCAGAAATAAATCAAAGATACTCAAGAATAAAATATGTATTAAAAGATACCCGAGACTAGCATTGTGATCTTGATACATACAAACTTTTGTCATACATTATTCGTATTTATAAATCATAAAATAACTAAAGATACTCAAGAATAAAATTTCATATATATTTTACATTCATCCAAATCAGAAATAAATCAAAGAAAGTCACAAGACATTTATCACATGATTTAAATCCAAATTAATATAGATAAACACTACAAAGTTCAAAGTGTTAAATAAGTTCAGGATGATTTAAAACAATTAATATGATAAATGAGAATGGTTATTGTAAGATCAATAATGTTTTCGAAAAAATCCATAGTTGAAACTGAGAATACACAAATTAAATTATGTTCAGCTTGTCAATTTTTTTTACCCACTTAGACATAAACAATTATATATGCCCAACACTGATTAAATGATGTCGATCTGCCGTAAATACTAATGTGAATATGATAAATATCGTTACTCTTTATTCCATGAATATTTTGTGGATAAGAAAATTCGCACGTTTGTTCTCTACTCAATATTTCTGTCACCGAAAGAAAAAAGAAAATCTTACTCTTAATGACACATTTATATTTATTTACTCCACCACCTTCAAGATAAAACCAATACTGATAAAACAACAGTTTAATTGAATTTTTTTAATTAAAATTGCTATAAATGGCACTAATTGCCCTATATAAAAGTAATTTTGCCACGGCAGACCGGATAAATGTTGGTTTAACAAATTGTATTACCGTATTTTGTGTCGAGACAATAAGTATATGTGTTAACACGAATCAAACATGATAATTTTCGTATCAATATAATATGACACAGTAACAACACACAACACGATAATGAGTCATTATCATATTATTATCGAATATGTGTCATTATCGTGTATCATGTCAATAACAGATAACATGTTAATGAGTTACATGTTAAGTTTATCATGTTTAACAGATTGATATGAATCTGACACAAACACGATACAAAATATTTGTATTGTTATCGGGTCGACACGATAAGATCAAACACTAATTCATAATTTTTATAACAAATTCTTAACGTGTTATAGTATCGACGTGTCCGGAATTGCCACCGGTAGATAAATGCAAGATGCTTTTTTTTTTTACCCTTAAGGCCAATTTCACTTATTAAGAGTTTCACTAAGACCTTCTAACTTTGAAATTAAAAATGCATATAAATAAGATGTCCGTGAAGCCTTCGCCTTTTTAACTTATTTTACTAAACCACTCTATATTTATTTTTCCCTACAGAAAAAAGTCGACTTTTACAAATATTCTTTGTGGAAAAAAATGTCCTATGTAAAAAGGAAAACTCTTCTTGTATTAAACTTTTATTCAAGGTATTGAATTAAAGATTTGAAGAATGAAAGGAATATATAAACTTGACTAGTAAATAATTATAGAGGTGTATAAAAAAAATTATCTTTTTAAAGTGAAGTCAACACAAAATATATGTATAGATATACTTAAAAAAAAATTATATTATGCGTATATCAAATAATTATAAAATAGATCATTTACGATTAAATTAAAAATTATAGATATACTCATATACACATTTAATCATATATCTCAGCATATCTGAGCCAAAAAAAAAAAAGTTTAAACTGGCCGGATATCTTGTTTAACATTATCCACTATAAAAATCGTGTTAAGATTAATTTTGAATTTATATTCTAGAAATTTTCTGAATTTAGTAGGAGTGTCTGACATGACTGATTCAGAATAAAATTCAGTAAACAATTAAAAAAATTTATTAATTTAATCCAATTTGTGTAGAAACAAATCGTCATCTCAAATTATTATTATAAGTTAATTAAAAATGGATAAAACGTAGTAACTGATATCTTAAATGAATTGTTATTGATTGAATTAAAACCGAGTATAGAATAATTATGCTAGTTTTACAATCCTAAAACAGATAATCAGAACACACCCAAACCATTAATTTTGGCTTTAAATTTTGAAATATCATCAAGATCCATACCATGCGTCTAATCCCCCATAGCAAAATCAACAAGAGATCTTGCACTTTTGTGTTGCTGTTTTCTTCCTTTAATTCTTCTCCCCTCACACATTCACCGCATTCTTTACAAATACAAAGATTAGTAATAGGATGGCTGGTTTTGTTCTTTCCTTCTTCCTTTTTGGGCTGAAAAGTTGATTCCCTTTGATCAGAAGCCGTGGATTTATACTGGGAATAAATAAATATAAAATGAAAAGATAATTCCCTTTTCTTGGCTCTCAGAACTCTAAACCAGAATTTGTGTCTCTTTCTAGGGTGTGTTGTTAATTGAAATTGGGAGTTGGGGTTTTAGTTTAGAGTTTTGGTTGGAAAAGAATTGGGAAATCGAATCGAATCCGGATTTTTTGGAAAAAAAATTCCTTTTTTAAGAAAGAAATGTGCATATATATAGTTGAATAAGAAATAGCCATTATTTGGTGTAAACGTCAAAGGATAGTAATCTTTGTCTCGTATACCAGTTTCTCTCCCCCTAATTTCTCTCTGCCTCTCCCATTAAATTCCTCCTCCCTCTCCTTTCTCTCTTTGCTCTGTTTTCTTCTCTCATTTCCCTGTTTGCAGGAGAGAGAAATCAGAGCTCTCTCTCTCTCTCTCTTGTTTGAGGAAAATCATGTTGAACATTGACAAGGTTCCAATGCAAACAAATCTTGAATGCTTCTTGGATTGCACAACCCCTGTGGTCCCATCTCAATTATTGTCCAAGGTTTCTTTCTTAATGTTGTTTTAAGGAATTTTCTTCTTTATTTGTAAATTGTATTATTAGTATTTAATTGCACTGATTGAATAATAGAGCGAGATGAGGAAGCTTAATAGGCTATGGCATCCATGGGATAGAGAAAAAGTAGACTTCTTTACGCTTGGTGATCTTTGGAAAAGTTTTGATGAATGGAGTGCTTGTGGAGCCGGTGTTCCAATTACCTCTGATGATGGCCAAAATTTAATCCAATATTTTGTGCCTTATCTCTCTGCAATCCAAATCTTCACCAGCAATTCATCTGTAAACTCCTCTTTCACCAGGTAATAATCATTTTCTAATTAAATGCATATGTCTTGATTCTTTTATTAGGCCAGAATGATGATGTTATTGTATTGTATTGTATGAAAGGGATAGGGTAGAGACGGATAGCGAGACGAGAGATTCGTATAGTGATTCATTCAGTGATGAGAGTGAGAGGTGGGAAGGAAGTTCTTCCGAGGAAGGATTATCCTGTGAGCAAGATAGCAGCAACTTCTGGCATCCGAATGGAAGATTGGGTAATCTCTACTTTCACTATTTCGAGAAATCATCTCCTTATGGAAGAGTTCCTCTCACAGACAAGGTAATTAAATCCCTCTATTCAAATTCATAATCTAAAACTAAGTGTTTAGACTATTATGATAGAATCGAATAGTTTCGACTTTTAGAAGATGAAATAGCGTAACGTACTTGTTAATCAGCTGTTTTCGGCACAGCATATTGCTCTTTCCTCTCCCAGTTTTAGTGGTCTAAAGAAGAAGTTGTCATTCTTTGTGCTCTTGAATATATTCTTGCATTTATATGTCTTTTTCTTTGGTATCAAATACCAAACATGACATTTGGGTATATTCATATGCAGATCAGTAGCTTAGCTCAACGATACCCTGGATTAAAGTCGTTGAGAAGTGTAGATCTTTCACCTGCTAGTTGGATGGCAGTTGCCTGGTTAGTTCAGTATTCATAATTAAAGCAATATATACATATAGGCAGCGATATGAAATTCAAAATTTTGATCGTCAGGTACCCTATATATCACATTCCAGCAGGAAGAACCGTAAAAGACTTGCAAACATGCTTCCTTACGTACCACACTCTCTCTTCTTCTTTTCAAGGTCTGTCCGTATCTCATACTGTATCAGATGGTCATATTTGTTGTTAAATTTGTGGGATTAATTTTGTTTCAGACGAGGGTGAGAATGTTGGGAGGAAAACAAAGGAAGGGGAGGAAAGCATCTCTCTGGCCCCGTTTGGTTTGGCCACGCACAAGATGCAAGGGCAAGTGTGGATCTCGGACAAGATGGGTCAGGATCAAGAGAGGCTCTTGTCAATGGTAAACGTGGCTGATTCGTGGCTAAAGCAACTACAGGTTCAGCATCACGATTTCAACTACTTCATGGGAATTCGGCGTGGTGGCTAGACCTTACTGCATCACTATAATGCTTGTGTTTTGTCTCATCTGTCTTTCTGGTTCAGTATGAGTGGCCTTAGTTTCGTAGAAATATCGTGTGCTTTCTGTTGATATTCTGCTTTAGCACCAACCGAAACTTGTCGCACTTCTGTTTTCCAAAGAAGAGAGAGGGAAGCCCTTGATGGTGTGAAGCTGTATAGATAATAAGTAGGCTTTGCACATTGTCTGTATCTTAAACTTGTTTCTACTTGCCCTGCAACTTAATATCAAACACAATACACTTTGTTATCTGACACATTTCCCATGCCACTTTGATTTAATGTGTTCTACTTATTGTGAACCAAATTCATACTAGTGTCTAAAAACAATATTTGGAATTAAAAGTAAAAAGTTTTGGACATCCATATTCTTTTTCGTGTCCATTCATCAACACTTTAAATGAACCAATGTAGGTACTGCTCTAACCAAGTTGTGTATTGGTTCGGGTCGACCCGGATGACTAGAACCCTAGACCTTAATCTTTGGATTATGTCCTCATAAGTTGTAGTAGTATTTTTTATTAGGTGAATTCATGCATGATTTAGAGTAGGTGCATGATATAGGTCTACTACTTTTATACCTGCTCAATTTCCATCTAAGAATTTATGTAGATTTTTTTCAAAGGGTTGTTAGGATCAACATGTTTTTCTACGGTGCCACGCCGAGCGATCGGGCGAGTTTATTCGTTGATCCTGTCTTTACTAATTTTTACTGCTTTTGTAGGTTGTTTTAGTTCTTCGTTATTTTCCTAGTTTGTTTCTATTTGTTTTCATTACCCTATTGTGGGGGCTCTCTTTCTTGTGGTGACTGATGAGACATTTTTTGAGTGAGTTTGATGGTTTGGTAAGATCATGATATGTGGTGGAGTTTTTTTTTTTTTTTTTCTAGTTTATTGCTATAAGAATACTTTAGTGTGTGTTATCTCGTATTGAGAATGGTTAGAATGGAGACCTGGATGTTCTTGTAGGGCAAATGATACACTCGTTTTTTTCTTTCTCACGTTTGAAGGAGGGAGCGACCGTGACAATCCGTCTTGAACTGAAGATCAATAGTTTTAAATATGAAATTGTATGGATACTTTAATTTGATCTTGTACACCTCCCTAAAAAAATAACCCACCTCGATTTTCAAGTCTCATCTCAAAGTGTAATATTAATATATGTAACACTTGTATACAAATCCAGTTCAAATTGGGAATTTGGGATGATAGTTAATATATAAAGTGTGCGTGTGTAGATGGAATTCATGCTACCACCAGCTACAGTTTGCTCACATCCACACGGTATATCGGATTGTTTTGGAATAAAAATTGTTACTTTATACTCCCTCCGTCCCACAACTGTTTGCACACTTGCCTTATTTGTCCGTTCCACAATTGTTTGCACACCCATAAAAGGAAACACTTTCATAAACCCCACCCTTACAATATTCACATATTTACACAAAATGTCATTACTTTTACTCTCTTTCTAATCACCTTTTTACTTTATTCATATAATTTTACAAAATTACCCCCTTCAACACTTCACTCATTACACTTTTTTCTTAAAAAGTGTGCCCAATTTGTGGTGCAAACACTTGTGGGACAGAGGGAGTACTATAAAATGTAGTATAATGCATCTAATTTTGTACGAGTTAAAATTTTATATGCACTTACTTGGGTCGTAACAGACCATGGGTGCGAAAGAAAAAAAGGAATAGAATAGAATATAAAATAAAATAATTAAGTAAACGTAACTAAAAGGAATTAAAGTGGAAAAAAGAATATAAGTGAATATAAGTCCAAGAAAATCCGAAAGATAGAAAAGTGCAATAGTGCATCAGATTCCATTCCAAATTCGGGGGATTCAGAATCACAGATATTTATCTAAAAGGCCCTAGTTAACCTCTTTTACTTGTACGCCAACCCATTACATAATCCTTAATTTTTGTTAGTTTTTCAATTTCATTATTTCAATTTTCATATTCTCATTTGAAATAATATTGTTCACATCTAATCATCACTTATTTATTTAAACTTATCATTTATTTTATTTATAAATGAATTCAAAATTTCTTATCCTACCTTGAGAAAATTTTATTTTTAGTCTTATAAGTTTGATACATTTCAAAATAAATTCTTTAAGTTTCAACTTTACAAAATACGTTTTTTACCTTTCAATTTTTGTCTTTTTTTACATCAATTTTTATTCTTTATGTTTTGTAGAAATTAAAATTGGTAAAGTTGGTGCCACATATATTTAAAAAAGCCACATCATCATGCCACATCACATTATATTAAAAAAATAGAGCTAATAACACCCCAAAATATTCTATACACACCCCATAATTTTAAATACAAAAATAAATATATACTCCGTATAAAATAACTAAGTAACTCTTACATAAATAAAAAGTAAAATAATTTTAAAAAATAACTTGAAAAAATATGAAACAAAATAAATTTCAGAAGCAAAACCACATGGTGTTGCATATGTTAATTATGTGAATCTTATTTTACTCTATTAATTGAAACGTATAATTAGATGCAAACAATTTTTTTGGTTGAGGCTACTAACACCCAATACAATGTTATACAAACTTCAAATGTTATACACACCCCACTAAAATTTAAAAACTAATTTTTATTAATAAACACACCCTAAATTTACCCTTTATCCCTCATAATAAATACAAATTGAATAAAAAATAAAAATACGATTTAAAATTCAATTAAATGATTAAAAATATAAAAATTAAAAATTAATTAAAAAAATATTCAATAATACGAGAAACTAAATAAAATTTTAAAATATAGTAAAAAATTCATATTAAAAAATATTTGAATGAAAAAATCAATTAAATCCAAATAAAATCTAAAAATATTAAATAAATCAAATAAAATTTATAAAATAATTAAATTAAAAATACCAATTAAGAATTCAATTTTTAAAAAAACTAAATAAAATAAAAATCAACTCAATCAAAAATAAATATTAAGAAAATTAAATAAAAAAATAAAATATTACTATTTTATTGATTTTTTTTTAATTTACCTTTTTTAATGTTTTATTGAATTTTTCAATAATTTTAATTTAGTTTTTTTTTTTATGATTTTTTTTTAAATTTCAGATTCTATTTAATTTTTTAAGATTTTTTCAAAAAAATTAATTAATTTATGTAAATTAATTATTTTTAAAGATTTTGTTAGTTTTTTTTTAAATACTTTTAAATTTTAATTACATTTTTTTCATATTTTTCATGTTATTTTTTAAAATTATTTTTCTCTTTATTTATATAAGGGCTATTTAGTCATTTTATATACATCTATTTTTGTATTTAAAATTATGGGGTGTGTATAGAATATTTTGGGGTGTTATTAGCTCTATTTTTTTAATATAATGTGATCGTGATTAGGGTGTCGATTGCTCATATTTCACATGCATATTTGACCCAAATTGATTTGTTTGCATGTAATTTTCACTCATAATCACTTGATTTGGTGTATATTGGTTGAGAAAGGTTTGTGAAGTGTTTTTGTAGGAATATGAAGCCTATTTGGGACTAAAAATCACAAGAAGCGAGTGATCGATCATCATTGATACTCGTATGAGGAGAAATGACGAGCAACATGAGCTGGAATGAGGAAGTTCGGAAGAAACGGGTCATGAGACGAAAGGATTAGACAAGAAAACGAGAGGATGAGCCAAAAAGACAAGGGGTCGGGTAGAATCGACCTGGCCGGGTAGAATCAACCCGGCCGGGTAGTTTCAACCGGCCAGGATTTGAGCAAAACGGAAGGTTCGTGTTTAGGCCGGGTAAAACCCACCCAGCCGGGTGGTTTTAGCCCGGTCTAGTTCAATCAACATGGGAGTTTCGTATTTAGCCCGGGTAAAACCCACCCGGCCGGGTGAATTCTACCCGAGCAAGGCCAAATTCATACAAGTTTCGTATTTAGGCCGGGTGGGATGCCAGGGTGGAATCCACCCGGCCGGGTGACATACATCTCGGGGGTTTTTAACTATTTTCTCCAATTTCGAGGGGCTAAAGTGCAAAAGTCATCTTTGGAATCCTTACAACATATAAAAGGGGCCAATTTCAGTTTTGGAAGGACAACACACTTTGGAGGGCAACATCTACACACAATCGCGCATAGTATTAGGTGTTCTTGTTATTTTTGCAATTTCAATTGGAAGTTAGCATAGATTAGAGTTACAATTTACAATTCAAGGAATATTTCCATTGGGCTTTGTAAGTAATTGAAGTTTATAGATACATCTCCACTCTTAAGGTGATATCTATTTAATTCTCATTTCAATTTAGTAATTCCCTTATTTTTTGCCATTGATTTCTTAATTGTTATGGGTTTTGTGAATTCTTGCATTCTAGCCATGGATTTCTATCTTAGAGCCATGAGCTAAGTCCTAATTGCCTAGGGTGTTGAATTTTTGGTGGTCAAGTGGTTTAATTATGGATTAATTGGAGGATTAGCTTAGGATTTGGGTGTATAGGTTTCTAGTGTTGTGGTTTTCATGATTCAATGGGTTAATTCACCCTATTAGCTAGCATTCTTAGTTTTGTCGATTTCAACGACCGTATTGGATTGCATGATTAAGAATGTGTGTGTGATCTTGGATTAATTGATTAGAATTAGCATAGTAATTAGCTACACCGACCGGGGGTTGATTGCTTAGATCGACGACACTAGGCACTAGTCGATTAGAGGTCGTCTATTAGATTAGTGAGATGACGTCTCATAAACATTAGTAACCGTGTTGAACGTGTTTATGAGACACTATCCTAGGATCTTATGGCATTGATTAGACTCTATAATTGCTAATTAATACACGTGTTCATCTAGGCCTCACAAGGGATTGGTCGACACATACGAGTGATAGCCTTTAGCTTGCCCAACATCTTAGGTTTAATTTGTGTGATTCAATTCATTAATTAACCACTTAGCCTACAAAACGGATACACCCAAGGCAATACTCTTTCACTTTGCACTTTCGAAAGGAAGTTAGATATCTTGTTATTTCATTTGTCCATTTCTTCTTGTTTAGTTCATCTAGTTTCGTACTTGTGTTTTTAATTCCCGAAAATCCAAACAAACAAGCTTAGTTACTACAATAGCATGATAACTTGCAACTTTAGGGATTCATTGTCACTCAATTAAGTCATTGGAATGAAAATATACTTGGGAAACTTATCCAAAAATACGAACAAGTCAGATGTGGCATGATGATGTGGCTTTTTTAAATATATGTGGCACCAACTTTACCAATTTTAATTCCTACAAAACATAAAAGATAAAAATTGATATAAAAAATGACAAAATTTGAAAGATAAAGGACGTATTTTGTAAAGTTGAAACTTAAAGGATTTATTTTGGAATGTATCAAACTTATAGGACTAAAAATAAAATTTCCTCTCCTACCTTCAACTTATTACTTTATTCAACACATTAATTAATACTCTCTCCGTCCACAAAAATGTAGTCTCATTTATCTTATATTCTTTGTTCACCAAATGTAATCTCATACACTTTATGAAAACTATCACCCTTCAACTATCACTTAATTACTCAATTTGTCATTAACTTTATTCACAAACAATCACTTTATTCACAATGGACCCCATAATATCCTATAATACCTTTACTTTATCTACCTTTTTTCTTAAAACTTGTGCCCCACCCAATGAGACTACATTTAATGGATGGAATGAGTAATTATTAAAATGCATATATATCCAACAAAATAAGCATAATGGATTTGACACTGAAAAGAGTAATATTATTCACATTGAAATTATCATTCATTTTAACCATTACAAATTTATTTTCAAGATTATTTTGTACCAAATCATCCTCAACAACAAAATTATATCATACCATCACCACTTTATTCACTTTTGGAAATTCTATTTTTAAAAAAAATTCCAATTTTTGACTCAATTTTATTTAAAGTTAACTAATAACTAGGAAAAAAATTAACTTGTAAATAATGCTGAAAATATTTGTATAGAAAATATCGAGACATTAAATTCGTGAAAATATCGATGAAGTAACAAACCTTTAATGTAAAAATTTAACAAATCAATTTGAATATATTTTATATTTGTGAAAATTTTATATAAAATATAACATACTACGATGTTATTTCATAAGATATTTATAAATATTTTTCGACATTTTAATGTTTATACGGAAGACCACGAAAATTAAATGTATAGAAAATAGTAATTTTTGTGTGCACTCAATTGTAGAGTGCAATTTTAGTTCGATTGTATGTATACATCCAAAAATATTTCCAAACATTTTCACCCGCATGTAAGTGGAATAATATTTAACGGTATTTTAATACTCGTATAAACAGAAATTGAATTAATATGTATTGTATGAAATGGATTAGAGAGAAAAAATTGTTCATGTTTATTATAACTCATAATCATAGTCAGTTTTACTCGAAACGACATTAAGTTTGTTGTTGGGCCCTAAATTATCCACAACCATTGAATAATTAACAAAAACCATCATCTCCCTCAACGGATATTCATGTACCACAATTGTCACAGGCACCTTCACCCTCACAACCAACGGAATCTCACTATTATTTCGAGACGCCGACATCAACCCCATCCCGAATTCACCTTCTCCAAACAAATCAAGCTTCATCATAGTCACATTCTTAGGTCCTTGATGGAAATGCGGAAGCTTACCGGCGCAAATCTGGACGCCGTCGTGGAGGACGTTAACGGAGCTATCTTCGCCGTATATGATTCCGATGTTGGCGTTAGGGTTATCGGCTTTAACCGTTACGATGAATTCGGTTTGGATTGTGGAATCGGGTTCCGAAGTGAAGGCTTTGAAATCGAGATCCTCGACGGTGTATGTAGGGATCTGAGGGGTGTTTTTTGTGTAGAAATAGAAGGCGAGGAAGGAGAGGATTAGAATTAGGAGGAGGAGGAAAATACAGAAGCAGCTAATGCATCTGGAGAAGAGTTTGTGCTGTGTGCTTTGGGGGTTGTACGGAGGAGGAGGAAGGACTTTTTCCCCGTATAGAGCTTCTTCCGGCATGGTCGGAGATGGACAGAAAGGGATTAGTAGTCGTCCCCATCCTCATCAAAACAAGGAAATTATTTCTTCTGTTCTGAGACTCCTCCGCTCGTTAAGGACTTCGTTCAATTTGTGTGGTTATATCATCACGGATTATGCGCCGATTGTGAAAATTAATTATTTAACAAGATTTAATATTTTTTTAAAAATATCTATAAAAAAATTGAAAGGAACGAACCAAGCAAATTCATAAATGAAAGAGAATTCATCAGAGATTTATAATTGCTGAAAATATATTTGATTTTTAAATCCAATATATATAGTTTCTATTCTACGCACTCTTATCATTGTATGTAAAAGATTGAAATAAATCAACATTAAGGCAAGGATGATTCGATATCTAAATTTATGGATATACCCATGAAAATATTGATATAATTCATGTATATTGAAGGGTGAGTGATTTAACATTAAAAAAATAAAAACAAACTTTTAATTCGTAAATAGTCTGAACATGATTTAATTTGATCGGGAAGATGTATGAAATGATGTAATTATTAAAAAAAGTTAAGGCAAATTTTGTTTAAATAAATTTTAATAGGATAAATTTTTAAGTGGTCAAAGATTATTATTACATAAAATATTTTAATAATGTCATTATTTTTTTTCATAAATTAAAAAAAATAGAGTGAGTCAAAAAATTATAAAATAGAGTGATAATTTTTTTTATCAAATTTTTTTTCTTTTATTTAATCGTAAATTTGTAATAATTAATTATAATAAAATGGTTTATAAATTCATAAATGCTATTTATTTATTTCTAAATTAAATTTTATTACACTCTACACTTTATAATTTCAAAATTATTATTTAAAAAAAAAAAACGATATTTAGTACATTTTGAACCATAATTCAACCGATATTTACCAAAATTTTCATCCTTGCATAAAGGAAATACGATTTAATAAGTGAAAATGCAATTTATTGTGCGCTCATCTTCTTCTTCACGTGTCTTGGCTCGTGACAAAAATACTAATTTATCTAGTTTGTAATTTTAGTTTAAATTGAGTCGTGAATTGTAATAGCGACTTAGAAGTGAAAGGACTTTGTGCTGCAAGAATTCCGTGTCATTCGATGCGTTTCAGAGAGCTTCACACGACCACCGTACGCTCGTTGCGAAACAGAACAAGAAACCATGCTCAGAGCGCAACACCACCGCCGCGGAAGGATTCTAACTTCTTTACCGACTCGGACATTGTAAAATGCAACATCGCCATCACCAATCACATGCGCAACGGTGAATGTGACGCCGCATTGCGCTTGTTCAACTCTATGCCGCGAAAATCTACCGTCTCCTACAACACCCTCATATCTGGCTACTTGTCTAATGGAAACTTTAAGCTTGCCCAGCACCTGTTTGATCAAATGCCGCTTAAGGAATTGGTCACTTGGAATATTATGATTAGTGGGAACATTAAGTTCAAGAATCTCGGTGCTGCCAGGAGGCTATTCGATGAAATGCCTGTCAAGGATGTTGTATCGTGGAATGCTATTTTGTCTGGGTATGCGCACAACGGTTTCGTGGATGAGGCCAGGAGAGTGTTTGATGAGATGCCAGAAAAGAATGACATTTCCTGGAATGGAATTCTTGCAGCATATGTTCAGAATGGGAAAATTGAGGATGCGAGGAGGTTGTTTGAGAGTAAAGAGCAATGGACGTTAGTTTCTTGGAATTGTTTGATGGGTGGGTACTTGAAGAAGAAGAGGCTGACTGAAGCAAGACAGATTTTTGATCGCATGCCTGTTAAGGATATGGTATCATGGAATACAATGATTACATGTTATGCCCAGAATGGGAAGATGGAAGAATCTCGCAGGTTGTTTGAAGAATCTCCCATTCGGGATGTGTTCACATGGACGGCTATGGTGTCCGGTTACATACAAAATGGGCAGCTAGATGATGCTAGGAGGGTTTTCGATGAAATGCCAGAGAAAAATGTTGTTTCATGGAATGCAATGATTGCAGGGTATGTACAAAGCAAGAATATTGATTTAGCTGCAGAGTTGTTCGAAGCAATGCCCTGTAGGAATATCAGTTCTTGGAACACAATGATAACCGGTTATTCTCAAAACGGTGCTATCTCCCTAGCTAAAAATTTATTCGATAGGATGCCTCATCGGGATTGTATCTCTTGGGCAGCAATCATAGCCGGATATATTCAAAATGGTGATAGCGAGGAGGCATTAAAAATGTTTATCGCAATGTTAAGGGATGGAGAGAGGTTAAACAGATCCACATTCACTTGCGTTTTGAGTACGTGTGCTGATATTGCTGCATTTGAGCTTGGC
The DNA here is from genome assembly GCA_963675135.1 of Galeopsis tetrahit. NCBI lineage: Eukaryota > Viridiplantae > Streptophyta > Magnoliopsida > Lamiales > Lamiaceae > Galeopsis > Galeopsis tetrahit. The sequence goes on from OY776123.1 coordinate 78,114,618, forward strand.
AAGCAAATACATGGGCGTGTGGTGAAAGCAGGATTTGAGGTTGGGTGCTATGTTGGCAATGCTCTTCTTTCCATGTATTTTAGGTGTGGAAGCATCAAAGAAGCAACTGAAGTATTCAACAGAATTGCGGATAAGGATGTAGTCTCATGGAATACAATCATTACTGGTTATGCAAGACATGGCTTTGGCCAAGAAGCTCTCAAACATTTTGAATCAATGAAACAAGCAGGTGTCCAACCAGATGACGTTACCATGGTAACTTTTAATTTCAATTTTTTAATTTAGATTATCTGTCCAAAGGACAAAATGGAAGTTTTCTTAGTATTGATTCGTTTCTTGATTCAGGTTGGTGTTTTATCAGCATGCAGTCATACGGGACTGGTAGACAAGGGAAGATACTACTTCAATTCCATGAGTCAAGACTATGGCATAGTAGCAAATTCAAAGCATTATACCTGCCTGATTGATCTTTTGGGTCGAGCTGGGCGCCTAGACGAAGCTCAAAATCTAATGAAAAGTATGCCTTTTGAGCCAGATGCAGCAACATGGGGAGCTCTCCTTGGTGCTAGCAGGATCCATGGGTATACAGAGTTGGGAGAAAAGGCTGCTGAAATGATATTCGTTTTGGAACCTTGGAATTCTGGGATGTATGTTCTTCTTTCCAACTTATATGCAGCTTCTGGAAGATGGGGCGATGTTAATAAGATGCGATTGAAAATGAGGGATACGGGAGTTAGTAAAATACGGGGGTACAGCTGGGTTGAAGTGCAAAACAAGATTCACACATTTTCAGTTGGAGACTTTGCACATGCTGATAGTGATAGCATTTATGCATTTTTGGAAGAGTTAGATTTGAAGATGAAAGAAGATGGTTATATTTCATCCACGAAATTGGTTTTGCATGATGTGGAGGAAGAAGAAAAACAGCATATGCTCAAGTATCATAGCGAAAAATTAGCTGTTGCTTACGGTATTATGAAAATATCAGGTGGGCGGCCAATTCGTGTTTTCAAAAACTTACGGGTTTGTGAGGACTGCCACACTGCAATCAAACACATTGCCAAGATTGTTGGGAGATCGATCATCCTTCGTGATCCTAATCGTTTTCACCACTTTGAAGGAGGTGTGTGTAATTGTGGGGACTATTGGTGATCGTATATGGGTTGCCTTCAATTTCTTGCGCAAGACACTTGTGTTTGACAAGGTCTCGAAGAAATTGCTGCATTAGATGTTAATGTAAAAATATTATTTACTACAAACTTTTAACTCTGCTCATATTTGTCCTCATACAATAATCAACTTATTGTTCAAGTATTTTAAAGATCCAACATAAAATAAAATAAAAAAGAGAACAGAAAACAAATTGATTATAGGCATCAAGCAAGTTTATAAGCCTCGATAGACTACAAATATGACTCCGGTGCATTTGAATTGAAGAACTTAAGATGCAAATATTTGAAACAAAATGATTTAAAATAAAACCTAAAATTATAATAAAAAAATAAGAGTGATGCATTTCAAATCTATGTTAAACAAACGCCTGCTAGTTGCTACTCTGTATTATGAAGTTTTAAATCAATGTACATAAGTAAACAAACAAAAAATACTATGTACATAAATTATCAATTGATGCAAAAGCAGATATGGCAAGGGTAAAAATAAGCCCAAATCTACGGATGCATTCAGTTGGACAAATCGTCGAACACCTCTCGTTCCACGGAGTTTTGACAACTGAGGCGAGCTTCTGATTACAGCTACAGCCCCTCTCCAACCCTTCTCCCCCTCTTAAACAATCTCTTCTTTCCAATTTTACCTTTCCCTTCTTCGACCCCTTCGACTCCTGCATTCGCCTTATCGCTCTCTGTTTTAGAGATCCCACTTTCCCTCGCCACCCTCTCAAAATCATCACCCAAATTCTTCACCAGTTCCCTCTTCACCTCCTCATCCTCTTCATCCAACAACACAATGAGCCGACGTCTCTTAATAGCAACTGGAACCGGCGGCGGAGACGGCGTTTCACTAAAGCCACCTTCGTTCTTATCTTTGTCGGATGATTTTTGCGTCTTTGGGGATTCATCAAAGATAGTCTCTGGTTGCTCGCGGAGTTTCTCAATGCTGCCCTCAATCCGGCCCTGAAGGCGGTGGCGCGTGTCATTGAGGCCGCCCATGGACGTGCGAGCCTCTTCCGCCCAAGCCATGAGCGGATCTGTGACGGAGACCGGTGGATCCACCCTTTCATCGTTGAACTTAACGTCAGTGTAGAGCCGCGGCCGTGGGAGGCTGCTGCCGTAGAATTTTCCGGGGCCCAAAGTCGTGACCATATCGGCGGTGATGTGTGTGCGGAAGCAGGTGCAGAAAACGAGGGCTTGCAGGTGTGATTACGGCTGTGATGGGGTTTATGTATAGGGTTTGTTCGGCGGGAAAGAGATGCACCGCGTCAAACCCCAATCATTTTGAATCGAATTCTACCGCCTATCTTTCCTAAATTATAAATCGGATTGTGCCAAAACCGTGTTTAGAACATCTTTACACATTCTCATTTAATTAATTTTTGCCACCTCACCTGCCACTATTTAATCGTGTTACCCCCATTATTCACATTATCTCATTTATTTAATATTTTATTACTTTATTTATTTTAATATATTAATCTTAATTAATTAATAAAATAATTATTTTTTATTTTTTATTAAAATAAATTATTAATTCATTTTAATTTTTACAATTATTTAGATAAATAAAATTAAATATGTTATTGAGAAATGACAAACGAGAACAATGTTAAAATAAATCAAATAATACATGAAATAAAAATAAATAATTAAATCACACTAATACAAATTTTTTTAATGTGTTCAAACGTGCTCAATCAAAGTCCGATCAAAGTTGTTGATGCATTTGTTTATCACGTCTTTCACTGTACTCAGTAAATCCTTCGACGTGACCATGAATTATTTTTGGAATTGTATTATTGTTGACGTTAGGTTCCTTCGACCAATTGAATGTTGTATCTCCCTCATCCTCAATTACCAATTTACCATGTTATACAAAATAATGCATGTATACATGATATCCTTCAAGTTATACTCTGGTATCAAACCGTTCTGATCATCTAATCATTGCCCAACGAGCTTGTAAGACCTCAAATGCCCGCACAACATCCTTTCTTGCATCCTGTTACATTTGCTTAAACAACGCTTTTTTAGGATCATGAGGGCACTAAAACTCTTGACAAAAGTAGGCCCATGTTGGGTGGCCCGGCCGTTTTTTGCAACCATGGCGTTTAGGAACGAATAATGTCGGGTGCCTTGCGGTATTTTTAAACAAAAAATATTACTAGCATATTTACATTTAATTTGTAAATAATCTGATAATTAGTGTCTTGTTTTCGCAACACAAATTATGGCTCTAACAAATTAACACTAATCTCAATTTTTTCTTTTCTTTCTTAAATTTTTCTTCTCTTGTTCTCATACTATTTGGAATTGTTCTTGTTATGTCTCTTTGGGGAATCTGTATTAATTTCTTTGACAATAAATCGTTGCATTACATATATGATTAAGGTTTGTTGGTTTGAGTATTAGAATAGAAAAAAAAAAATTATTTATGTAATTGATATAACATGATTATTGGGATGAAAATTGTTAATTATTTAATTTCACCACTATTAGTTTATATGATTCTAGTTAATTAATTATGTTTAAAAAAATCTTAGAAAATGAAACGGTGATATTAAAAGAAAAAAAAAAACTCCATGTGTTTTAGAGATATTTTCATCAAGAAATATATCTGCCACAACCTCCCATAAGTTGGGAAGTCACCCCAGTGTTTAAAATTGAAAGTCACAGCTATAAAATGGATGACAACAGAGATATGTGGGTAAAAGAGGGCTCAAAGTTGATAAGTATTTGTAAACTTGGAAACCTTCCATTCTCTTTGTTGCATGCTTGCTGATTTGGACGTTATTATTTTGGTGTCGGAAGGCACAGACAGATTTTGTTGAAGAAAAAATAGAATTTAATTATTACCCTCCTAAGAGAAGAGAAGAGAAGAGGGAAATGAAATCATCCGCCGGCTTTGATATCCTTTGTAAGCAGCCTAGGGGAAATGGCCATGGACATGAGTTCTTGAAGTAGAAGCTTGCAGGCATAAGGTATGTATATCTGTTAACACCAACCAAACAAACAATTAAACATGCAATTAAAGAATTTGCAATGTAGATGGATGGATGGATGACCTGAACAATATCCGTTTTGTTGTTGCAACTTCTACACTCAAAGCAATGTTTCTTGAGATTAGCAATGGCGATCAACCCACATTTGACACACACATGAATCCTATAAGCATCACTCTGATCAAACAACCTTTCTTTAAGAAAGTGTGCAGCTCCATGAGCTATCATGCAGTCGCGCTCCATCTCCCCGAACCTTAAACCACCATCCCGAGATCTTCCTTCAGCAGGCTGTCTTGTAAGAATCTGGACTGGACCTCTCCCCCTCGAGTGGATCTTATCATCCACCATGTGCTTAAGCCGTTGATAGTAAGTCGGCCCCAGAAATATTGGTGCACTAAGTCTACGCCCCGTGTGCCCATTGTACATTGTCTCAAACCCACGCATTTGATAACCGCATTTGTGGAGAGCCTTGCTGATGTTGTCCACCTGCACCAAACCAACCAACCAACCAACAAAAACTTATGAATTGGAATTGAGGTTAGATAATTGAGTTTAGTTAGAAGAGAGATATTACTGACAGTAACATCAGTAAAAGGTGTGGCATCCCCTTCCTTTCCCATGTGAGCAGCAACCTTCCCCATGATGCATTCAATCAGCTGCCCAATCGTCATCCGAGAAGGAATGGCGTGGGGGTTCACTATTATGTCCGGAGTAATTCCTTCTATTGTCCACAGCATGTCTTCCTGTGTGTAAGTCATTCCTATTGTTCCCTTTTGTCCATGTCTGCTGCTGAATTTGTCTCCAATTTGAGGCAAACGAACTGATCGCATTCGGATTTTGACAAACCTCAATCCATCAGAGTTTGTAGTCAGCAGAACCTAGTTAGATGAGCAGGATGTAAGATAACACGACAAAGATACGAATCAACGTTCATATAGACGTACCTGATCCACAATTCCAGTTTCACTATGGCGTAAACTAGTACTATGATCCTTGTTAGTGTATCTCCCAGATTTTCCTTGAGCTTCCTCCTGAGTAACAGGTGTTGTCTTTCCAATAATCACATCATCGCCTGATACTCGTGTCCCCTGAATCAAACGAGCACATCACGTCTATCTATTATTAGTACTGTAAGAAGGAAAAAAGAAAAAGATATAGGCATACTAACAGGAGGTGCAAAGCCATCATCATCTAATTTGTCGTAAGATCCATGTCGCATTCCCTACAAACAGCATTGCATTGCATTGCATTTTTTAAACTCTGGTTAAGAGGAGGACTAAGTGAAAATTGATTGAAAAGATAACTAACAAGGGTGCTGTCCCTGTTAGGACGTCCAAAATCTTCTTTCACGAGTGTTCCCATCTTCTTCTCCTCGTCCCTATGGAACGCGAAAGTTAGAAACAGAAAGTAGAGGATAATGGTGGAAGTCAAGGACAAAAATAAGTCACCTGTATGAACGGTAGAATAATGAACGAAAGAAGCCTCGATCAATAGAAGATTGGTTCATGATTACAGAATCTTCTTGGTTATAACCAGAATAGCAGGAGATGGCAACAATAGCATTCTGGTTTGAACACAGGGGAGAGATTAAGATTCTTGATATGGGAAGAAGAAACCATACAAGGAAAACCATGGACAACACTTACTATGCCTGCTGGAAGCTGCCTAAAATGCAAATGCTCCATAGCGCGAGTGGTGACAAGAGGCTTCTGAGGATAGTAAAGTACGTAGGCTAAAGTATCCTGTTTGAACCAGATTGATTAGCGATTCGACATGGAAAAAGGAGCACATTTTAATGAGGAAACAAGTATAAAATGCTCACCATTCTTAATTGGTAATTGGTAACATATATTCCCATTGCTTGTTTTCCCATTGCAGACTGATAAGTGTTACGAGGCGACTGTATGACATTGATTATGTTAATCTCGTTGGCTCATATACGAAAGCAAAGAAAAGCAAAGAAACCTGGTTATGGTCAGGAAATGGTATGATTGAAGCACAGACACCCAATATCAGTGATGGATGGATTTCACAATGAGTGTATAATTCAGTATAAGCATCAGGGTTGTTCCTCGATTTTATAAGATCCTAAAGAATCATTGTGAAAACGAGATTAAAGAGTTTGGAATAAATTACATAATAGTTGAAGTGAAATAAAAGAAGGTTGTTACATTTATTGTCATTGATATCATAGTAGTCTCCTCTTCTTCTGTGTCAACATACTCAATGAAGCCTTTACTGATAAGTGTGTGCCAACCAGAATCTTCAGCGGATTCCTGCACGAGACCAGCAGCATAACTAAAAGGCAAAAGCAGGCAAATTAAAACTTGGTCATTTTACCGTGAATACTCCTTGCTGCAGGGCTAATATATCCCTCTTCTTTATAAGCAACTTTTGTTTTTCAACGATGAACAAGGGGCGACTACAGCGACCATAGTCTGTATACAGACGAAGCTCTTTAAGACGTATATCACGGATGATTCCAACTTCTGTGTTCACATCAATCTGCAAAAAGATTTAGAAAATTCAATCAGTCGAATCGTTGCAGCATTGCAACAAATGAAGATTAAGGAAGCTAGACAGACCTGTCTTCTTAGCTGTCTGAGAGTCCTAACCAACAGTTCAGGGTCGCGATGAATGCCAATCCAGTTACCGTTGACAAATATTTTTGTGGCTGTTGGAATTACTGATGGTGATATTTCCTTCAAAGAAAAAAATAGCATTGTGAGGTAAAATGTGATGATAGTGCATCTGTTAAAGCTCAAAGGATTGATTTTATAACCTCAAAATTCTCTGTACTCCACTCGTCTAAAAACTCTAAAATCGGGTTTGCTGCTGATCCCACTGTTACATACACCATAAGTGCCAGGTTCTTAACTAGTCCACATGCCTGATATTAAACCACTATTAACAAACAGAACAAATATTATCTCATGGTGAATTCAGAAATGATCATGCTATGGCATTACTTGTCCTTCTGGTGTTTCGGCAGGACACATCATACCCCAATGCGAATTGTGCAATTGTCTGGGTTTAGCCAATTTTCCTGAAAATAAAATTTTCAAGGAAGGCCGAATTTGTCACTTCATCCAATATGAAAAGGGCAGGCAGTGGAAGCTTGAAAGAGGCTCACCCTCTCGGCCAATGGGCGAGTTTAATCTCCTCAGATGGGAAAGTGTTGAGGCAAATGTCAAACGATTGAGCACCTGGTTACACGAAACATGTGACGAGGCTAAAATGATCAAGAATACTAATGAAACCAGCTCTTTAAACAAAATTTGACCTGAGAAACTCCTGCTCTAGTTCCAGCTGCATTTGCTTGCCCCCAATTCCCAGTAGCAAGAGAATATTTGAGCCCACTTGTGATGGTTTTCGCTTTAATTGCAAATTGCAAATTTACGTCCTTCCCACTATCGACACTCTGGTTCATTCACAATAAATTTCTCAACTTTAAATCATGATCAGACACTGCAAGAGTTTTCAAGAAATAGAATAAGCCTTCAAATGATGAAACCTTTTGAACATAGGATTTGACGTCCCTCGTTAGCTTTCTGAATAGCTGCAACAAAACAAAGGCAGATCACAACATGAAATTCGCTCAAATAACATGGAATATTAAAGAAAGCCGCAAAAATTAAGACCATTCGAAATAAACCGCCTAATAAGGGACCAGCAAGGTCGAGCCTCTTATTTGCATAATGATCTCGATCATCTTCTGGCCTTCGTTCAAGTGCACAAAGTAATAGCCTATGGATGACATACCTGCAAAATAATATAAGCTAAATTTACCATTTTAATTTCTTAGAGCTGAGGACTATAGAGAAAGTGCAGCAACCTTGAATGCATAATAATAAACTAACCCAAAATAATAAGCTTTTTTAGTTTCACAGCACTCCTCTGTACCAACATGTGGAAGCATCTCGCGTTGGAGGATTTCTCTAGCATACCTGTTAAAAATACGAATTAACATAAAGTAAAACAGCAGATATAAATTAAAGTGAGTGCATACTTGATTCTTTTCTCTTTTGTAACACCAACTGTGGATCCTCTCTTGCCAATATAATCGAGGGCAACCTTAAAAAATGCATCAGCAGCATTAAACCGAATCTTGAGTTTGAATCACAGAAGGAAAATATATACCTGTTGACTTTGAATGACAAATGCCTCTTCCAAGGAAGGACGCAGCAGCTCCATCATTTTTGTATCTGTAAAATCATAGCAGATATGTTCTAAAATATGTTTATCTGGCACGAATCCTAATGCCCGGAAAATAATAATTATAGGAATTTCAGTCCTAATGTAGGGGAGTGTGGCACGTATGTACTGCCCCGGGCTTCCCTGCATACCACCAACCAAATACGACGTAAATGTCACATTATAAATGTAGAGCATAATATTAATAAAGGCGAAGAAGAACAAACCGCTCTTGCACCAGGTCTAGAAAGCATCCTAACAAACATGCCACTTGGTGCCTTGTTCTGGGACTCGCCTATGGACCTGACTTCTGCTACATAAGCGTATTTGTTGGGCTGGCGTTTCTTGAAAACGTAAACATGGTTGGTGCTCATCTTTTCCTGAGCAATAAGGACCTTCTCACTTCCATTTATAATGAAGTATCCGCCTTGGTCCAAAGGGCACTCCCCCATCTCAGTTAAGTCTCTCTCAGAGTGACGATACAAACTACAGTAACTTGAACGAAGCATTATTGGGACCTTTCCAATGAAGACTTTGGTGAATTCCTGCGTCTCTATCACCTCTTCACAGTCGAAGCCTTTTTTGATAACTTTCTTGGTGACATCGACGTACAATGGGGACGAATATGTCAAGTTCCTTAGCCTTGCAGCTTTGGGATACAGGGTGTTGGTTTCTCCATCGGACTCTGTCATCATGGGCTTACTCAAGTATATTTGGCCGAAGCTGATCCGGTAAATCGTCTCGGCGAATTCGGAGGTCCTGTTCGGGTTGTGGGAGGCCTCGGGGCGGATCTCAATGTGGGCGGACTCATCGACAATTTCCTGCATTGTATTCTGTATAAACTCATCAAACGAATCCAATTGTTGTCCGACCAAACCCTTCTCCTCGAAGTAGCTGCTGATCACACTCCACGCATCCTCCTGCGATATCTCTTCATCCTCTTCCGACTCCATCATCACATTATCACACATCTTATTAATTACTCTTTACTCTTATTCTTACTCAACTCCTCCATTCATTTCATAATATTATTCCCATCGGAATCAAACAATTAACAAACTCATGCTCAAATCCCGGTGTGAATTTTGAATGGGTTTTAGTATAGTATGACAACTTACATGCAGCTAAATAGCTACCCGCAAAGTAACCGAATTATATACTCGAGTTGAATTTGACAAATTCTTTTTTTTTTTTTTTTAATTAATTAAAAGTAGGGATTTTCTTAGGATAGTCCAGGTGTCGCCTGAACTATTAATAGTTCGGATGTCAAATTGCATCGCTTTGTGTCGCCCTAACTTGATACCTGTTGCCTTTTTTTAATATTTTAAAATAATTATTTAAATTTTATTTTATTATTTACTATTTTATCCTTTATTAAAATTAATAATAATATTATTTAAATTAAACAATAAAATTAGATTTTTTTTAACAGAATTTTTTTTAAAAAAATACATAACGTAAAATTAGATTTTTTTAACAGAATTTCAAAAAAAAAAATACAGAACATAAAATTAGATTTTTTTTTAGCAGAATTAAATTATTATTTTATTTATATTTTATCTACACCTGCTCATTTAATTAGTTCACCCTTAAATTATTTTTTACTACGGTTATCTGTACCCGCTCATTTTATGAGTTCACCCCAAATCATTTTTTAACCATGGTTATCTACAATCGCTCATTTTATAAGTTCACCCCAAAATTATTTTTTACCACAATTATCTTTACCTGCTCATTTTATAAGTTCACCAGAAGATTTTTTTTTTAAATAATTACATTTAAAGGACTATATTATCCTTTTATTAATTTACACACCAATTTTAATTTTTTATTTATATTTTATCTACACCCACTCATTTAATGAGTTCACCCAAAAATCATTTTTTTACTACAGTTATCTGCACCCGTTCATTTTATGAGTTCACCCCCAAATCATTTTTTTATCACGGTTATGTGCACCCGCTCATTTTATGAGTTCACCCCTAAATTATCTACACCCCTCATTTTATGAGTTCACCCCAAATCATTTTTTACTACGGTTATCTGCACCCGTTCATTATATGAGTTCACCCCCAAATCATTTTTATCACGGTTATGTGCACCCGCTCATTTTATGAGTTCACCCCTAAATTATTATTTTTTACCACGTTTATCTACACCCCTCATTTTATGAGTTCACCCCAAAATATTTTTAAAAAAGTAATTACATTTAAAAGACTATATTATTCTTTTATTAATTTACACAAAATATAATAAAATTAACCTTAATTTGTATATTTACAATCTGTAGTCGAGTCATTAACGAGTTACCGTCGATTCACCATCAAGTCATTCATATTTTTAGAAAAAAATGGTAAAACATAATTTTTTTAAAAAAACTATCAAAATTAGGCAAAAATCTTGATTTTTTTTCTTTCTAAGTTTTCTTCCCTTTCATCTTTTTCTCCCATTTTCAGTTTTTATTCCAAACTTTTAATTTCTTCGTTTTTTTTCTTTTTTCTTTTTTTTTATTTTCCATTTTTTCATGTGTATTTTTTTTTTTTAATACAAAATAATATTATATGTATGATTTTATTATAGTCGGTAATACATTAAGTAATAACGAGTAATCAGTAATACCATTAACAATAATTAGTACGAATAAACACTTATCTTATTCAAAGTGAGATGGTCTCATGGCGACACTGTTCATAAATTAGTAGAAATAAACACTTTATTTTTTCCAAAGTGTTAAAACCTCATTCTCAAACTATGTTTTGGAAAGCAGAATTTTGGTAAAATCAGAATAAAAAAACTTTAGGAAATGTGAATGGAACTATAGGAAAACGTCATGCTCAGACCATCGATTAGTTCTAAAAAAATATGTGTCCATATAATGTTGCTTACGAACATTGACCTAAAGACCGATTTGTATAATGTAACTAGATTGATTGTTACCAAACTTGAAAATTACATTATTGAGGACACATTTTTATTTTGGAAGGAATGTTGGTAGTAAAAAATTTATTCTGAGAATAATATTGAGTGTTTCGATGACACGACTTCCATAAAGTTTCGAATAAGATAATTTCTTATTCTATTGTCTTTTGCAATGACGATAAATAAAAGTTAAAGGTCAGTCTCTTTTCATGGTAGGTGTGTAGTGTGTACCTTCTGAAACATGTTCATGCATAGACAATTATATGTTGCAGCCTCTAGAGTTAAGAGTGGATTGAAAAATATTTACCTAGATTCAAATGAATAATAAATTTACAAATTTATACTATGAAGTACATGTTTCAAATATTTTTTTAATTGACAAATTAAACTTAAAATATATTATAAATTTATTTGAATTCTTTACGGACACTAACGGTCCTCCGTTGTCCATTGTGACATTGTCCCTCCTTTACGTCAAAGAAAGAAGAAATTATGATCGAGAGCAAATCGAGTAAGTGGAGACTTTTTGGGCCAACAATGTTAGCCCATTTAATTAAAAGTGGAGAATGTTTTGGGCTAACATTTAATTAAAAGTGGGCAACCCAATTGTTTTATCAAAGAAAAAAATCAAATTGAACAGACAATTTCTTGAATTGTGCGTGAGCAATAACAAATTTTCAAAAAAAAAAAAATAACAGAATGTTCTTTCAACAATTACAACGAAAAAATACATCAATTTTTCAAAATAATCTCATCTTCATGTTGAGCCCCTAAAATATTACTCCCTCCGTCACATACTTGAAGCTACATTTTACCATTTTGGGCGTCCCATACTTGAAGCAACATTACCTAAAATAGTAAAAACACTTTTAAACACTCCCCTTAAAACATCACAATATTACAACAAATGTCACTACTTTATTACACTAAAAAGTAACTTTATTACTATTTATAAAGTTGAAAAGTCTTTATTACCCCCACTTTATCTTACACAATACTAATAAACAACTCATTTATTAAAACCCGTGCCAATTTGATTTGTAGCTTCAAGTATGGGACGGAGGGAGTATAAAACATGGTGAAATTTTATAATATTATAAAACATGCTGAAATTTTATGAAATTTTATAATAAATGAACAAAAAAATTCTCAAAATTATTCCACACAATTGATGTCTTTTGCCTTTCATTTTAATGACAAAATCATTATCTTAGGTATTATTAGATGAAGTTGGGTCATCATTCTCATGTTGAGAAGACATATCTACAAAATATACATTAAAAATAAAATTAATAAATGTCAGAATCTTATTATATTCATAAATAAAATTCATAAATTTCAAATAAATCTCATAAATCAATAACCATATACAAATTATACAAATTTTATATGAATAACAATTTGAGATTTGAGAATACTAATGTGATTGTCTATAAAAAACAGAGTATTAAAGAAACACAGAAAAAATAAAAAAACTAGGAGTAATTATCAACAATTTGAGAATACTTTCTTTTTAGGCGTACTCATGAATCATGATTCGACTAAGAATGAACAAAAAAAAATATATATATAAATGTAAATTACATAATATTAACTGGATTGAGCAGCAATGTGCAAAAAAGTGTGCAAAAGTTTTTTTTTGGAACGTGTTTGGGATAGGAATGGAATTTTGTAGGTTTTCTCCTGATTTTAAAAAACCCAAACGAATCTGTTTCTGTTAGATTATAGGAGTATAAAGTATCTTCTCTAATTTTCTGATCATAAACATATCAATTACTCCATGATCATAAATTGTAACAACTGATTTTCTGAATTCTGAATAAACGATCAATAGCACATACAATACAATAGCCGCCTAAGCGCACAATAAAGTTATGTTTCTAAAGAAAAAATTCACCTAGCTAGACATAGGACAAACTGTCCTCAGTTTTTTGATCTCGAAACAGAAATTTATATAAAAAATTCAACTAAATTAATAATTTAACCTAAAATTCAATTCATTCAAATAAAAAAAGATAATTTATTGTTTATTATGATTATTAATGATATGAGAATTAAAATAAAGATTATATATTATCAATTAATATTTTTATTAATCATGTGAGTATAAATTTGTAATTTTATAATTATATATTTAAAATTATTAAATTTAATATAAAAGTGTGATAGGGCGACAAAAAACGATAATAAGGCAATGCAAGGCGATGGATTCTGCGACGCCAAATGCAATAGGTAGCAGGTCATCAAATATAAGTCATTAGATTTCAGATCTGATGGCTCAGATTACTGGACTGTTGATAGTCCAGGCGACACTGGACTGTCCTTAGAAGGCACCTTAAAAGTATTATAAAAATCTCTAAACCCATTTTCTCTCTCCCCTTTTTTTTCAACAACTACTTCTTGTTCATTTTTTTTTTGAAAACTCACTAATTATAATTCTTTTTTTTCTTATATTTTATTAAATTTAATCTTATCTCTATTTATTAGTCATCAATCTTAATTTTATTTTCATTTAATATGGTAAAGTCTAGTATTCACTCGAGTGTGCACCCTAATCTAAACAAAAATGCATGTTATTAAACTGAAAAGTACAACACAATATTACTAAAAAGTGTAAGTCACTATGACTAAAAATATTATTATACAGTTTAATAATTGAAAAGTGCAACACCATTTACCAAAAAATGTAAGTCAGTAAAACTGAAAAGTGCAACATGGACTAGGGTGCACAACATGCACTCGAGTCAGGCCAACCCATTTAATATTTGTTATATATATATTTAAAAAATATTTTACAAAATAAATCTAGAAATTATTTTAAATAAATATCACATTCCTAACAACTAACAAGCCTGTAATGTTTTGAGGCATTATACATCATTGCGAAGAGTTCAGAAACATGAAATTTGTTCATAGCTTTGTATCATGTATAGTAAGATTCTGTTATGAAAAACAGTTTACCTTCCATTCCAATAACCGGAACGATCTACTGTAGTTAGAGAGAAAAGAGGAGCACTCGCCTTTCTTTTTTTATGTCATTCCTATTTGTTCCCTTATGTCCATGTCTGCTGCTAAATTTATCTCCAATTTGAGGTACTCTAACAGATCGCACTCGGGTTTTGACAAGCCTCAATCCCTCAGCATTCGTAGAATCGTCGTAGTCAACATAACCTAACAATATGAATAAGGTGTAATCTACAAAAACAAGAGATACAAAAAAAGGCCGTACAAATATAATGAAAAACATTCACATTTATAGTAGAAACTTGCAGCCACTCCGTTGATTCACCATTAAAATACTTCCTCTCCAATATGTGTGTGTTTGATCATGCAGCTGGAAGCTGCCTATTTCAACCCAAGAACTAATTTAGTCACAGATCGAAGTGTACTTATACGTACTTGAATAACTTGATCCACAATTCCTGTTTCATCGATCATGGCGTAAACTCGTACTATGATCCATGCTAGTGAATCTTCTAAGTTTATCTTGAGCTTCTTCCTGAGAAAGAGTTGAAGTCTATTATTTTCATTTGTGTTGTTTTCCCAAATGCTATAAATCAGTAAATAAACCACCCTTATAAAAAAACAAATAAACCACCAAATTGTATAATATGGCAATTCATAAACCAGAACTCATGGAGACGTGCGGCCAAAATAAAACCACTCCGTCTAAACAATTATTTATGAAAAAATCAAGAATTTTAGATCAAGATTCTAATAAACTTTGATTTTAAAGTTCATCTAAGCTATTTTCCACACCCTCACTCACCGTTTAATCCACAATTTGACACTCAAAATTATTTTTTTCCAAATTCATTATATTCCTTCATGTTGGTAGAGAAAAGCATCAATAAAATCTCTCAGATAAAATAATGTATACTACATCATATTACTAATTAAAATCAACACTCTATTTTCCAGAAATTTCATTAGACAAACATAAAAGACAAGAAAAATCTTTAGTGGAAAGCAGACACGCCATCCATGGGGAAAGCTTTGCATTTCTTCCAAAATTCACAACATAGATTTATGTTAAATTGTAAAGTTTGGATGGCAACGGCAAAAAGAAGAGAGAATGAATGGGGGGTAGAGGACAAAGATGTACGTTTGTGTGAAGTATTAACAATTGTTAAATTGGTACTTACTCTTCACATCCTGTTGCAACAAAGACATGATAGCTTTATGCACTGCATCACACTCTACATTATCTCCTGTTAAAAAGCCATAAAAATGTTATATGAAACTAAACCGAAGAGATTACCGCTTTAAAAATCTCAATCAGGCACCAGAGACTAAATTACGCCAAGATGTTTACTAGATGTTCAGGTGTATCCTTGCAGCACAAATAGTTTGTACACGCACCTGCCTTTCAAAATCAGCCATCTCGGCAGCGTTGGGTCCTCAAATTTTTCGACCTCCGCCTCGATAGCCTTCACTCTGTGGCTTCTTCTTCACCCTCTCCTCTCGTCACTCCAACAATGTCTTCTTCTTCACCGTCTCTGATTCCACACTCGAGCTAATGTATTAAATCAAACAAAAATATCATCTTTTGTAATTTGAAAAATGAATATTGTAGTTAAGCAGAATAACCAATAAACTTTCAATACAATTCCTACTTATCAAATCAGTCTGTAAATCATCAAAAGTCATCTTAATGCAAATTAGTGATTGATTTCACAATTAATCAATAAATAATAACCAATCACCACAATTTCACAATTCCTACTTAATTATAATTAAATGGAAAGTGTACTTGTAATGCTGCAACAATTGGAAATGGCATGTCAATTTATATATATATGCACCTGAAATTAATAAAAACTTAATTACTTAAGTAATTTAACTGTAAACAATAAACACATGAATGATTTCATAAAAATGTTAAATACACACTCGAACTTGAAAGACTCTGCTTCCTTCACCAATTTGGTCGGCCTCTCCGATTCGCTTCTCTCGGTGCTCAATTGCTCTCTGCAGCTACTATCCATTCCTAACCTGCACTCTATCAATACTAAATAACATTGTGTGATTTGATCTTGATTCATGGCCATAATTTTTTAGATTAGTTTAGTTGACCTCCCTTGTATAGATTAGGCAAACATACCTTATAATTGAATTGAATGGTATCAGCCTTGTGCAACTAAAATCATATCCCTTCGAAAGCATGGCTGCCTCAGCACCATATCCTCCTCTCCATTCACAACCTTAATCCATCTCCTTACCTCCTATGGAAGAGTCAGAATTATTTTCCTCTTCTAATCAGTCCATCGGTTGCTCTACTACTTGAAAATCACTCCACCCATCAATCCAAGGCCCGCGAATTTCTGCATGAATATCGGACACCGATAAAATTCACTTATTCTTCAAACTCATTACCACCCAAAAAAATAAGAATTGGTAATCAATCAAATAAACCGATCAATCATCAATTCTGAAACCGAAAAGAATTATTGCTTATCAATTCTGAAAACTGAAAGAAACAAATAAAGTTAAAATAATAAATTAGAAGACGATGTGGCACCTTTCAGGCATGGAAGATACAGACACATGACGAAATTCTAGTATATACAAAATGAAACATGTCGCACACAAGAGAGCCGCATCTCCTTTTATTATATATATAAGATAAGATTATATGTTATAGTGGTCATGACAAAGAGCCTAACCAAAGAGCCTACATTACAACCAAATGTGAAGTTCTTATTGATTCATTGATTGAGCACATAACATGTGGTGGAGAACTTAGACATTTAACAAGCATATGGTAGTGCACTTGTGATATACACTTTGAGTGGTGAGTGATACACTTACTTGTGAGGATATTGTGAATTGAGCACTTAATCTTGCATGAATTTGAGCATAACTTGTGAACTTGCATGTTGATTTTTCTACCTCTTGCCTTGACTAGATGGAGATAACTTGACAATCATTTATTCTATTTTGGCTTGAATGAATTCCTTCACAATTCTTCCACTTGTTTATTTTTCTTTCGTTGCTCGGGGACGAGCAACACTTTAAGTTTGGGGGAGTTGATTAGTGTGAAAATTGCTTGAAATTCATGTATTTAATTTGCATAATTTTATAGGATTTTGTGCATTATTTACACTAATTTGACTCATTGCTCTTGATTTGGAGAAAGGGTGTTGTTTGCTATTTTTTTTTAGGAAAAAGAGCATTTTTAGAGCAAACACGCCTCAATTATATTTTGGAGTCAATTGAAGGGATAAATCGAGAATGGAGTTGAAACGAGGAAATAACGAAAGTGAAAATTGTTTGGGCCAACAATTTAATTGATGGCCCATTTAATTAATTGTTGGAGTATTGAGTGATGGGCCCATTTAATTAATTGTTGGAGTATTGAGTGATGGGCCCACTTAATTAATTGGGCCCAAGAATTTCAGGGCCCATTTATCAATCAATTCAGCCCATTGAATTTGGAGATAACACAAGTAGCTGGAATTCTAATGGGTCGAAGCCTAGTTTCATAAATTAATCAATTAGCTGTTGGGAAAAGAAGGCAGCAAGGCCCAAGCCCATTCACACTTATACATTGGCATTAGGCATTCAGCAATTCGGGGGAGGATACACACGCAGAAGTGGGGAATTGGCGAAAACAGAGGGCGACTCCATTGGGGGAGCAATCTTTTCTCCTCCCCACCAATCCACTCAATAGATTAGTTTAATTTGTTCTTCCATTTCATAGATAGATTTCAATTTAGTATTTCATTTTATTGTTTGAGAGATTGAAGCATTTGAAGACGGTGATACTTTTCCATTATTAGCAAATTTAATTTAGTAAATTCAATTTCATTCATGTTTTGTAGTTTAAATCACATGAGTGTTATTTTAGTTGTTAATTTAGACATGGGCTAATCCTTAATTGCCTTGAGTGTTGATGTTTTGATGATAATTTAGAGTAATTGTGGATTAATTGCATGATTAGCTTAGAATTTGGGTGTTTATGTTTCTAGAGTTGTACTTTGATTGATTCATTTGGTTGATCAACCCTATTAGCGAGCATGTTCGATTATGTTTATTGCAACGAGAGTTGGGTAGCATGATTGGGAGTGGGAGTGGGAGTGTGAGCTTTGGTCAATTGAATAGAAGTTAATTAGTAATTAGCTAACCGAGAGGAGGTTAATGGCTAGACCGACAACTTTAGACATTAAACAAATAGAGGTCGTCTAGGAGTTTGGTGAGAGGGCGTTTCATAAGCATTAGTAACCGTGTTGAAAGTGCTTATGCAACACTATCTTAGGAGCTTATGGTATTTGGTTAGATCCTATAATTGCTAATCAATGCACGATGTTGACCTATGCCTTTCGAGGGGGTTTACACACACATGTGATAGCCTTTAGCTTAACCCGAATTCTTAGTAAAATCATGTAATTAGTTCACTAGTTCACTTAATTGCTCACAAAACGGATACACCCGAGGCAATACTTTCCCACCTTGCACTTTCATTATTGAGAGTTAGTTTATTTTTTTGCATTAGTTGTTTATTTTCTTAATTGATATTAGCTTTATCCTCCTATTTAGCTTCTATAACACCATTTTAACTTATAGTTTTGGGGCTCCACGCTCTCTCTAGGTCCTTGGAACGAATATCTACTTGGTATACTTATCATACTACTAACGAACCCATACGCTTGTGGGGATCGTATAGTTGTTTAAAAAGTGCAAAAAATACGAACCAAGTCATCTGTTAATGAAAAACCTTTGTAAATAATTTAATGCAAGATCAGCTGACTTGATGTTAGCTGGTATAGATGGCTTTCTTAAAACGGACCGAACTCTTGATTTCGGTGTCAGATTTTTCTCCATAATACCTTTCTGAACTCAGGACGAAAACGTGATCAAGAGTCATTGCTTTTCCATGTCTAGTGAGTAAATACGAGTGTATCAGCTATTTGGTATCAGCTGATACAAAAAACTTCTTTAAAATTATGTTATGCAAAATGTAAACATGCATGTTAAAGCAATAATTAACACAGTTATTTATAGTGGTTCGACCTCCAAACCTACATCCACTCTCATGTTCCAAACGTGAAGTTAATCCTTTAAACAAAGGTTCTTGTTACTTTAACGTCTCAAGAGAAAACGTCTTGCTACTTTATAGTCCAAAAAGAAGACTTTGGATCCTTTGACACTTTCAAGTGGACTCGATCTGCTAGTCATTGTGAGGGGTTAACACTCTTACAGTTATGACTTTGATGTTTCTTCTTTGTTAGTCACTCAACCTATATTCTTAGGGCATGTTTGATAGCAAAGACGGATTATCTAAGATTAGGATGATAACTAAACTTTATAAATTTTAAAGCATAATCTACCCTTAATCTGAGTTATCAAACAACAAATAAAAATGATATATAGTTAATCTAGGTTTAATCTAAGCTATCAAACATGGTCTAAGGGTTTAGGATAGAGGTGGATTTTGTGTATGGACTAGGTGTGAGAATTTCCCTTAAAATCTGATTTAGCCTCATGCTAAGATCGAGAAATTCTCTCCAAGCTTAGGATATATATAAGACTATATTGGCTTAGATGATATGGGCTCACTCACTGGGGTA
This sequence comes from Galeopsis tetrahit, assembly GCA_963675135.1. Classification (NCBI taxonomy): domain Eukaryota; kingdom Viridiplantae; phylum Streptophyta; class Magnoliopsida; order Lamiales; family Lamiaceae; genus Galeopsis; species Galeopsis tetrahit. The sequence continues at coordinate 78,134,475 of OY776123.1, forward strand.
AAGAGATGCACATTTGATTCTTCATTTGAGGTTGTTCTTGAGCTCTTTTGATGATGAACACTTAAGCTTATTTGCTCGACATTAGCATCCCCTCACTCGTATGTGAGATGTGAACTTGAACTCATATATATAGTGAGGATTATGAAATGTTACTGTTGGATGATAACAATCAAATCCCACAATTTCAGAAATCACAATTTTCTAGATTGATGTTATTGATTATTATTGTTGGCTACTAATAAATTAATAATCAATGCACCCTTCGCTTTTCTTTCTTGAGTCTTCCTATTGGTTCACGACAACTCTAATTTGCCTCTTCAATAATGAAACAAATGACCTTTAACTCAGCTGATCTAGGGTTCTGCTCTTCTGATCTTGACACTTAGGCTTCTAATGATTGTTTCCCTAGTTGTATGAACCTTTCTGTTCAGTCAAGCATACTCGGTTCTCAGCTATGTTTGGCTTCTTATCTGATATTGATACTCAGCTAGTAGAATCTCAACTGATCATTAGTCAAGTTCCCCCTCGACTGATTCTCTCTTCTGGTCTCTGATCTTCTCCTCTCTTCATGAGCTTGAGCGCGTTTCTCCACTGTATCAGCTTATATCCAACTCAACTGATACTGACCAAAACCTATCTATTACAAGATATATCAAGTTTTTTATACAATACAACTTATCCTATTACAGACAAATTTGGTTTATCAATACAATACTTAGGGATATCAGTTGGCTTGAATATCCCAGGAAAGACCCTACACTTGTTTTACTTCAGAATTTAAGAATCGATTTTCAAAATCCACTCAAAATCATCACTATCAAATATATTGATTTGATATAAAGTTAAAACAATACTCAATAATACATTCAATCATTACACAATCAACTAATCATTATAATCTCACCCAAACATAATATAATACGGAGTAATATAATTTCATTCAATCTTAACGCATTTGACATAAAGTTAAATTTTCTACTATTAAAAAAATTCAAAAGAAACACACATATTACTACTATTTATTAGAGATTCAAAAATCTAAAATTTTAAAAATCGATTTTCAAAACCACTCTAAGTCTAAAGTAAACATCACCCGAATGTTTGTATTGCAAAAAAAAAAAAAAAAACGTATATTTATTGCTAGGTTCAGTCCCTTATTCTATATAACAATTAAATTCAAAGCATATTAATCGTTATTAGATTCAAATTACCATATAAAAATCCCAATATACCCTTTATTTTCAAAATAAGCTTTTACTTTCATTTCTAATTCTTAATCACGATTATCCCCCAAATCTTGGTCAATATCCTTCTTTTGTGTTGACTTTCTATTTGAAAAATGGAATTCCTTCTTTGTTTTATTCTTTTTTTGAAATTGTATTTTCTTTCTAGAATTTTTCATTTCTTACATTTCTTGATCGCATATGCATCACCCCCAACGCCCAATTTGCACGAAGATGTACTCCAACGTCGCGATTTGGATCACAACAACGAATGAGTATCGGGGCACAATCAACGAAGATGAAGGGAGTTTTGAAGGTATTTTTGGAAATTGTGTAGTAGATTTTAATAATTGACAATGACTTGTAATATACTCCATAGTTTAAAGAAGGTCTTGATTTTTTGGAAATTTGTTTGTTCATTTATTCGAATTTTATTACTCGTATGAGTTTTTGGATTTGATCTTAAATTTTTTAGTGTAGTAAATTTGTTGTTGTTTTATGCAATTTTTTTGATCGTTTATAAAAAGTAGCGTAGGGATCGGAGAATTTAAATAATGTTAGTACTGTTGAGATTTTTTTTTTTTTTTTTTTTTGGATGTTTGATGTTTAAATCTTGTTGTGCAAATTTTGTGGTATTATGCAAAATTAATAATAAAAAAAAAAAAAAACAAATTGTCGATTTTGATTAATTTAAATATTTTTTCTAAATATGTTCTACGAAGGTTTGAAAATTTCAAAGATCTTTCCATGTTTTTGAAATTTGTGTAGTTTGTTAAGTGAGTAACATGAAAAATTTGTGCCGTTTGTTAAGTGAGTAAATTCTTTTTATTTATTTTTTGGGAAATTCGTGAGTTTTGGTAAGTTGGTAAATTCTTTTTATTTTTTTTAAAAATTCATGGGGTTTGATAAGTGAGTAAATTCTTTTTATTTATTTTTTGAAAATTTGTGGGGTTTGGTAGGTGATTAAATTATTTTTATTTATTTTTTGAAAATTGTTGGTTTTGGGGAGTAAGTAAATTCTTTTTTTTTTTTAATTCGTAGGTTCTGGTACGTGATTAAATGCACGCTACTTTGACTAATCATAATTTTAAGTTTAAAGAGTTTAATTGTATAATTAAATGCCATTTTAAACTGAATGATAATTTTAAAAAATTAAATTAGAATGTAAAACTAAAGTATTAAATTTACTTTAGAGTAACTTTCCCTATAAAAACAACAAATTAATATATATTCACATTATTTACAAATTACATGTAAATATGACTAAACATATACTACTAATGTCGCGTTTTTTTTTACGGGGAGTGTTGCGTTGTTACTTGTTAGTAGAGTCGCTTAAAAATTTCAACATAAATTTACTTGTTATTCATGTCGTGAAACACGCTTATACAAGATCCGGTAAGCTCTGTTTATGACAGGCTGTATAATTCAAAATGATTTGGCTTTGGCGCGATGTATGCTTTCATTTAAGGCGCCAACTTTCCCGCCAAACAAACCCTCTACATAAACCCACCCCATTTCTATGTGGAGTATATCGCAGCCTCCATTTCCAATACACACAGTAATCGCACTTGCAAGCCCTCGTTTTCGTTAGATCTATAATCAAGCACCTACTTCCTCACACACATCGCCGCCGATATGGTTGTGACCTTAGGCCCCGGAAAATTCTACGGCAGCAGCCTCCCACGGCCGCGGTTCTACACCGACGTCAAGTACAGCGACGAAAGGGTGGATCCACCAACCTCCGTCATGGATCCGCTCATGGCTTGGGCGGAAGAGGCTCACTGGTCCATGGGCGGCCTCAATGTCAAGCGCCACCGCCTCCAGGGCCGGATCGAGGGCAACGTTGAGAAACTCCGCAAGCAGAGAGAGACTATCTTCGATGAATCCCCGAAGCCGCAGAAATCCTCCAAGGTTTCCGCCCCTTCTAGATCCGGCAAAGATAGGAACAGAGGTGGCGTTAGCGAAACGCCGTCTCCTCCGCCGGCTCCAATGGCGATTAAAAGGCGCCGTGTCGTTGGGTTGTTGGATGAGGATGAAGAGGAGGTGGCGGTGGTGGTGAAGAGGGGACCGGTAAGGAAATTGGGTGATGATTTTGAGAGAGTGGCGAGGGAAAGTGGGATGGTTGTAACAGAGAGCGGCGAAAGGGATGAAGCTATGGTGACGAGGACGAGGAGTATGAGCGATAAGGCGAGTGTGGGAGCCGATGAAGGGGAAAGTAAAAAAGGAAAGAAGAGATTGGTTCAGGGTGGGAGAAAGATTGGGGCAGCGGTGGTGGCTGCGGCCGGAATCAGAACCTCGCCGCGGTTGTCAAAGCTCAGATGAATGACTGAGAGGTGTTCGATGATATGTCCAACTGAAGAATTGGGCTTTTTCGTATGTATTTACTTGAGTAGTTGACTCTGGATTAAAATATTAGACACAAATTTTCGTATGTATTTACTTGAGTAGTTGAAAATCTGCTAATTTAAATGGTATCAATCTAATTACTTTCTCTGAATGGTTGGTTGTTATTTCTATGAAAATTGTTGGGAACTGTTTATACCTACTTGATACAAACTGTGTTTCATAGATTTTTCTGTTCCAACGGTTCATATTTGTAGCTCTTATTGTTATGGGGGAATTGATTATGTTTTTTAAATTGACAAATATCATTAAGGCAAATACTTGTATACACTTGGATGCACATGCTCCCTATCTATGATTTTCCAGTTATTGGGCCTTCCTTGAGACTGGGCTTCAGATTCCAGATTTTTCAGCTATTGGGCCTTCCTTGGGACTGGGCCTCAGATTCCAGTCACACACCCATCTGTTTACTCAGTTCACCCTCAATAAACTCGCACCCACAAATTTTTTTAGTTCACCCAATAATGATTTGCATCCCCCTAATTTCAATTTCGATTTTTTATTTATATTTTATCTGCACTCACTAATTTAATGAGTTCACCTCCTAATCATATTTTTACAATGAGTTCACCCCAAAATATTTTTAGAAAAATAATCACATTTAAAAGAATATATTATCCTTTTATTAATGTATACAAAATATAATAAAATAAACTCTAAAAAATAGATTCACCACCAAGTCGCCCATATTTTTAAAAAAAATCGTAAAAATATAATTAATAAAAAAAATCGAAATTAGCCATAAATCTTGATTTTTTACTTTTTAATTTTCCTTTCTCCTACTCTTTTTCCATTTTTAATTTTTTTTTTCCAAATTTTTTATTTCTTCATTTTTTTTCCTTTTCCTTTTTTATTTTAAATTTTCCTACATTTCTTTTACATTTTTTGCATGTGTATTTTTTAAATTTTAATACAATATAATATTATAGGCATGATTTTATTATAGTCGATCGTCAGTGCACTTGAATTTCAATTTTAATTTGATGAGTAAAGGACCTGCCGAAAATTCATGCCGATCGGCGGGTGACCCAACCACCACCATGCCCGACCACCCCCTTGACGGCGACGACGGCGCTTCCGTCCCGGTCGCTGAAGCCCAAGACCCATATTCGAATCGCAATCGCGATTCTTCACTTCCATGACAATCGACATCATCTTCCATCTCGGCAACGATCCATGGCGGCCGAAATTCTCTTCTCATTTCGACCACCGACGCGACTGCTTCGATCAATCTCCCTTGTGTTCGCGATCCAGGAGCTTCTTCGGCATCAATGGCTCTCGCCTGCAACACTCGGATCGACGCCGCCTCTCTCTCGTCGTTCATCTCTGCCTAAATCGAAGCTATATTGCTTTGTCCGTCTTCTTCATCATGCTACTGTGCATCCTCTTCCTCCGGCTGACGGCAGCCCGACGGAGGAATGTGAGTATGTTGCCGATGGATCTCTAACCGGCCGACACTCAAAGCCGGTGACCTTGCTGATGAAATCTCAAACGACGACTGCTGACTTAGGGTGCCCTCCCATTGGGCTAAGGTTCCCTTCAATTGGGTTTGGTAATGTGCACCCCCTATTTTCTTCAGTACACCCCGATTTGCACTCCCTCCACATTTTTTTTATGATACTATTAGTTATTGGTACTGGTATTACTATTTATTGATTGTAGTATTACTATTAATATACAAATGAATTAAAATTAATGATTACTGATTACGGTATTATTAATTATTAATTGTGGTATTACTGGTTATTGTTTGTGGTATTACTGATTGTGTGAAATTATTTATTATTGTTTAAGACATTACTGATTATTATTATTATTATTTATGGTATTACATATTATTGATTATGGTATTACTTAATATAATTAGATTTGTGGAATTATTTATTATTGTATAAGATATTACTGATCAATGTTCATGATATTACTAATTACTGTTCATTGTATTACTGATAATTGTTTTTGATATTATTGAATATAATTGGATGTGTGGAATTATTTGTTATTGTATAAAATTTTATTGATTAATATTAATGGTATTACCGATTCGTGGTATTACTAATAATTGATTTTAGTATTATTTAATATAATTAGATATGTGTAATTATTTGTTATTGTATAAGATATTTGAGTACTAATTATTTTTAATGGTATTAGTGTATGAGTAGTGATATAGAACCAACCTTCGGGTTTTTTATGGAACCAGATTAGTGAGGTGTCACTCCGCGTCATTATCCACGTAATTCTTATTAATATAATTTAAAAGATAATTTAAAATAAATCTTATCCATTAAAATATATTTTAATTTTTTAATATTTAATCTCTCACTTAAACTTAATCGTTAGTAAAATCAGAAAACATTTCCAAAGCAAATCAAATCTTCCATCTGTCCACCAACATGCAGAAAGCTTTCCCACAACAAAGCAAATCAAATTTTCTGCAATTACAGTAATTTGGAATAAACTTCATATTGTCATAATTCATATTTTTTCAAGTCCCAACATAAAGAAATACACCTCCATTTAGGAATAAATCATAATAATATATATAATTTTACAATAGATTTAAGTTGATTTAAAATACTTGTTCAAGGTTGATTGTGACAATAATTTTACAATAGATTTAAGTTGATTTAAAAAAAATGTATTATACATAGTATTTATAGATGAAAAAATTAAAGCAATCAAAAGCAAGTACATGCATCTATGGTCTTTTCATATTACGTGAGTAAATTAGTTCAATTAAGTTCAACACATTACATCATGTACATGTATCTACTAATTATACCATTATATAATATACATGCATTTAAAAAAAAAAAAAAACCTTATAACTCTATTTAGGAATAACCCCCATTTAGGAATATTTTTTTGTGGTCTCAAGGATATGACTATAGAGAGCTTTTACTGTATTACTTATTTTCTCAGTAAAAAATAAATTAATTTCCTAACTTAATTTTATTGTCCTTGTATATGTATATTTTTCTAACAGTTATTTCATAAAATATTTTAGAAATATTTGATGTATTATAAATTAGAAAATTCACTTGTATATAATGAACAAGTTTTTATCTATGATTTTTTTTTTTCAATTTACTAACACAAACAAATAGTGGTGATGAATGACATAATTTATAATTTAGCAGTAACATGATAAATAAAATGATAATATTGAATAAAACCTTTTACAGTGTGTGAGCCCTTTGCAACTAGACTCAAGATTAATATAATGCATCATCAACTTGTTTGTTTCTTGTAAGCACAAAAAAAAAGGTTTTTGAGGTTTCAGAAACACATAAAGTTTTTTTTAGTACAAATTTGCTTGTTTCTGGAAACACAAAACAAATTGATCATTTCTTTCCATGGGTCATATTGACACACATTTTGCAACCACTCATTATCTTCTAACTTTGTAGTTTTACCACCTTACCTTAGTTCAAATTGTCTCTGAATATAATATTTTCAAATTCATGAATGAGGTGTCTCGGAATATAATATTACATTTTTCATATTATAATATGTATGTGAGAATACTTGAATTTTTCACATTATAATATGTATGTGGGAATGCTTGAGTGATAGCTTTCGACATTGCACTGTTGAATGACACTGTTTTGATTCAATATTATCATTTTTTTTTATATCCATTATATACAAGTGAATTTTCAATACATCAAATCTTTCTAAAATATTTTATGAAACAACGGTTTAATGTGTGACATTCAAGATTGAAAATTAAGGTATGAAATTAATTTATTTTTTTGTTGAGAAAATAAGTAATAATTGCAGAAAACTTGATTTGCTTATTTTTTGCTGAGAAAATAAGTAATAATTGCAGAAAATTTGATTTGCTTTATTGTGGGAAAGCTTTCTGCATGTTGGTGGACAGATGGAAGATTTGATTTGCTTTGGAAATGTTTTCTGGTTTTACTAACGATTAAGTTTAAGTGAGAGATTAAATATTAAAAAATTAAAATATATTTTAATGGATAAGATTTATTTTAAATTATCTTTTAAATTATATTAATAAGAATTACGTGGATAATGACGCGGAGTGACACCTCATTAGTGTATTACTGATTATTAATTATTGTATTATTGAGTATAATAAAATTATACATATAATATTATTTTGTATTAAAATTTTAAAAAATACTAATGAAAAAAATGAAGAAATAAATTTTTTTGAATAAAAACTGAAAATGGGAAGAAAAATTAAAAAAAAAAAAAATTGAGATTTGTGCCTTATTTTGATAGATTTTTTAAATTATGTTTTTACGATTTTCTTTTTCTAAAATATGGGTGATTTAGTGGTGAATCGACGGTAACTCGACAATGACTCGACTACATATTGTAAATGTATAAATTATGGTTGATTTTAATATTATATTTTGTGTAAATTAATAAAAAGATAATATAGTATTTTAAATGTAATTATTTTAAAAAAAAAATTGGGGGTGAACTAATAAAATGAGTGGATGCAGAGAATTGTGGTAAAAAATATTAGGGGTGAACTTATAAAATTAGCGGGTGTAGAGAACCGTTGTAAAAAAGAAATGATTTGGGGTGAACTCATAAAATGAGCGGGTGCAGATAACTGTAGTATAAATATGATTTGGGGGTGAACTCATAAAATGAGCAGGTGCATATAACTGTAGTAAAAAAATATTTGGGGGTGAACTCATAAAATGAGCGGGTGCAGATAATTGTTGTAAAAAAAAAAAAATTTGGAGGTGAACTCATAAAATGAGATGAGTGTGTGCAGATAATTTAGGGGTGAACTCATTAAATTAATGGGTGCACATAAAATATAAATACAAAATTAAAATTAAAACTAGGGGGTACGGTGCACTAGGGTACGCAAGTGTGACCCTATCATTAATTTAAAATGTTGAATACGAACAAGTAATTTCATGTGTGTTTTCCTTATTTATAATTTTATTTTATCTATTTTGTATTTATCCCTTGGACGTAGTCACGTAATAATGAAATATATGGAATACGATTTTTTCATCCAATATGTTATTTTACCCAGTATTGGGCCGTGAGGAGTTGGGCCGGTGAGGGAATTCTGTATGGCCAAGTTTATTTACAAATTAGTGATGTGTTCCACCCTTCTTTTTTTTTTTTTTAAAGTGTACACTCATCATAATTTTGTGCAATGTTTATAACTTTATATTATTCTGTGAATGTGATATTTTAAATTATTTGAACATTTGGACCGTTTGACTGTGATTTGTTAAAGATTGGTTATATTTCGAAAGTAATTTTGGGATATAATTTTGACACTAGTTGTTTGAGAGATGATATTTTAGGGAAAAAAAATCGAATTTATGTTTGAAAAAAATACATGAATAACATAACAATGTTAAAAGGCAAATACTTACTGGATCCGATTTTCTATTTACCCTCTTTTTTTTTTTTAATAAGTCCATACTCCTTTTTTTAGACAATGTGTACAAGTAACTAAATCCAATTTATTAGTTATATTTACCCTTTTTTTATTAATTTCATCCCCATTTTTTTAAAAGAAAAATACATGTAAAATCTATATTACATACCCTCTTTTTTATTAACTTCACCCGCAATTTTTTTTTAAAAAAAATACATGTAAAATTTATATTACAATTTTATCAATTAAACTTATCAACCGTTATCATAACACTTATAAACTAAAAATTATATTCATAAAAAACTAAAATAAAGTGATTAAAAAATGAAAGTTCAAATGAAAAAAATGATTAAACAATGTAAAACGAAGTAAAATTTGTAAGGAATGAAGTAAAAATTTGAAAGGATATGGTGAAAATTATACACCAATAATTAAAGTAAAATAGTACCAATAGAATTGAACACTTGCAGTTAAGAGAGATGAGAGTTCTATTTTTTAAAACAAATTATTATTATAGTATTTAATACTTAAAAAAAAATTATTATTATTTTTAAAATTTTCTTATTAGACTTTAAAATTTTAGAATAATTATTTGCGGCATAAAATGAAAGTACGTGAAAAAAAATTATCATTTGAAACACAAATGATAAATAGAAAGAAAAATAATATTAAAAAAAGAAATATAAATATCAATTGGAGTAAAATAAAAAATTAATGGAGTATTATTTTTCAACGAAAAAATTAATTGAAGTAAAATAAAGGTCCATTAAAAAATCTATGTGCTAAATTGATATAGTAAATGAGTCATGTGTTATTTGTAATTGATTATTGGATTGGATATAGTAAATATTATTTGTAATTGGTTATTGGATAAAAAAATGTGAACTAATAAAAAAAAGAACTAATGTGACCATTCTCATGGTTTATTAGCTTGGGAAAAAAAAATTCACAGTAATTCATTGCTGAATTCCGAAACAAAAATCGTGTTCACTTTACAGCTAATGTTGCACTTTCAGATTAATTTTCTCGACTTGTGAAGAAAATTGGTAATGGAGTTGGTAAAAAATTGATGGACCAACCATTAATTTACCCTATTACCCTAGCGCCCTGTCGGTGCCCACACATCACATTTTTAATTCAACCCCATGTTATAATTACATTTACTTTGACCTGAAAAAAGAGAGAGTGTGTTTTTATTTATTTTGTTGTAAAAAATGCTATGTTTCAAAAAATAAAGCTAACCTTTAATGAATATTTACAGTTTTCTAGTTTAATTAATTTTATGTTTTAACTAGTTTTTAGAAGAAAATTTCCAATTTATTTGATTAATTTCAATGATGCATCAACTTAAAAAATTAATTCAATAAAAAATATACTATAAAGATAAGTAAATTACTCTCAAAAGAAAATAATTAAATTAAATAAGTTAAAACTTTTGCGTTCGGTATGAACATGATCCTATATAAATTGTTTGCAGTTTAGAAGTTTCGAAATATACTTTATTAATTATTAACTCTTGTTGGCTTTATACACTTCGCTGCTTTCGACACTGAGTTGTAATTAATTATGATTGTTTACTTTAATTATGAATACAATAAAATAATATTGAGTCATTCATTTAAATATAATTATTTACTTTAAATATGAACCCGTCTAATCGTAACAATTTTTTTTTAAATCTAATTGTAACAACTAACGTGTTGACGGTTGAGTACCAACTTAGTCACTTTTTTTATGATTCGATATTCGATTCAAATTAGATCGACGAATTTGGAAGACCAATCTCTCTGTTCATTTGTGAAGTGTTTGTTTAAAGTTAAAGTTAAAGTTTTGCGCTCTGTATGACCTTGACCTTTTAAAAATTATTTGAACCATAGGAATTTCAATTTAACATTCATTCCTATAGAAGAGCATACTTCTAAATTTTAAACATACACCACTAAATCATCTCCTTTAGGTGGGGTTACCAACTCAGTCACCTACATTTTTTAATCTAATTGATAGTAGTTATTTTATATAAAAAATATATATACTATTATTTGTTATTTTCAATAGAACTGTTGTTGACTTGTTGTTTTACTAAAAAAATAATCAATTAATGTATAAGATTGTCACTCTTTTAAAATTAACTAAATTAGCGATCAATTAGTCATTTTAATAATGAAAACAACGCATGAACATGTTGTTTAATATTGTTCCGAATTGATTAAAAAAAGTGTTCCGAATTAATAGAATATTGAATCTCATGATTTCAATATTTTATTTATATTTATAATTCTAGGCCTAGTCTACTGCACAAAAATTAAAGTTACCTCTCATATAACTTGCAATCTACATGAAAAGAAATAGGAGTAATTAATTTATCCACTACGCATCCTTAATAAGGATTTATTCCAAACACAAAAATTAATAGATGAAATTCATAACACGTGGCAAGGAAATTTTTCTCTATTAATATTTATTGAATAATATTAGTTTATTGTAAGTTTTTTTCCTTTTTAATTACACATAAAAGTTTCTTATTATGTTTTAAATGTAAATTAATAATATGAGCGGACAATAGTTTATGTTATTGTATTAGGAATCATCATTCCAACTATAGGAATAGTAAATTTTTTTATACCCTATGATTTTATGTATTCTATGCCACTAGAAATGATTTTTTTTTATTATTATTATATAAAATGTCATTATATTTTTTCACAATAAGAATACTTATAATTTAAAAATTAATAAATTTTAAGAATTAATATTATGATTATTAAATAAATAATAATATATCATAAATAATAAAATTGTGAAATCAATAATAAAAACAATAAGTTTTAAAAATCAATAATATATATATATATGAATAATATATAATAAAAAAATTAATTATACATATAGTAAAAATTAATAATTATGAAAATATTTAGTAATGATAATATTAATTAAACACTTAATAATAATAATAATAATTTTTATATACTCCTATTATTAATAATATTGTAATATTTAATAATAATTTTAACAATAAATAGTAATAATAACAAATACTCTCAACAATAAAAATAATAATTTAAATAATTTTATATATCCATTCTAAGAATTGTCATTTTTATTTTATTCTATTTCTACTTTTATTTCATTAAGTCATATTTTCATTTTATTCTTTTTTCTACTTTTATTTTATCCTATCAATCATGAGAAAAACTCGACATCCAGCGGTGTTTTAAATACTAATTTGTACGTCCAAAATGCCACCGATACTGTAGAACTATTCTTCACGGCATATTAAAGACAAAACAAAGGTGCCCACATGTGTCGCACGTGCAGAAGCTTATTAACCACATTAATGGATAATTCCTTGTCATTATTAATGATATTCCCTCCGTTCCACAATAACTTTCACACTTTCCTTTTCGGAACGTCCCACAATAACTTTCACACCCTTAAAATGGTAAACCCTTTATAAACTCCACCCTCACAATATCCTCAATTTTACACAAATGTCATTACTTTTTCTCCACACATACACAAAAGTCAGCCCATTCTTTACTTTATAGTATATAAAGTTTTACAAAATTACCCCTCAAAACTCCACTCATTATTACACTTTCTTAATTTACGTGTCCACCTACCTATGAAAGTTATTCCGGGACGGAGGAGTAGTAAGTACTCTATATTTTTAATGAGAGATGTGTTTTTTCTTTTAAAAAAAACAGTAAAATTAGTGATGATTTTAATTTATCTTATCTAAACTCTATGATATTTATTTTATGAAAGTGAAGATCATAATTAATTAATTAAAATAAATAAATGAAAGAGACGAAATGCGGTGTATGGACTGGATATTGTCTTTAGAATGCCAACATCCAACCACCGCGCTCATAATAGACTGTACCTACCTGATATAGCAATAAGTACGACAAATTTTGTAGTATACTATACTATACTATACTATGCCAACCCAACATAAATTTATAAAATATTGTTAATTAAGCAAACTAAATTTCCACCTATGGCGAAATCACAGTTTAATTTAAAAATTTTAACCTTGTTACACAAAACTTCAATTTATACACTTTTTTGTAATTAAGGCTTACATATAGAGTCGGTTCTTCATGTTGCTTACGTGTCTAACACATTTAGGTAGTGTTTAGTTAAAACGACACCGTTTAGGTATTTAAATAAGCTAAACAACGTTGTTTGTTGAGTATAAGTAGTATGCATGGGATCACAGTCCATGCAAACCCTCATGTGGTCCCTCACAAAGCATGCAATGCATGGGATCACAGCCCATGCAAACCCTCGCTAGTTAGTTGTTAGAAGAAAGATAGTTAGCGTAGTTGTTAGATAGTAGACTTTATAAACTAAGCCTCTATATATATAGTGTACATAATACATTGTGCAATACAAACTCAAATTATATTTTCAAACATCGTTTCTTATTTTGTGGATAAGTTTTTTGGCCACCTAGGCAATAGGCAAGATCAGTTCTAATTGGAAGGAAAAAAAATAGTTTAAATTGAGATTTTGTTTAATCCGATTCAAAAAATTTAGATTAAATGAAAATTTATTACTTATATTTCAATAAGTCTTTATGTTTCACTTAACTACTTTATATAATATAGATAAGTATATTATTATATACTCTCCCCATTTTGGTGAAAGATACCAATAAGTTTTGGACACAAAATTTAAAAAAAAAAAAAAAGATAAAATAAATTGATGTATTACTAGAATTTAAAGGTAATGTGATTCATAGATAGACAAATTAATGAAATGTAAGATATAATAATTTGTTAAAAAAGAATGAGTAACTTAATTTTATTGGAATTGATGAAAACAGAAAATTAGGTAAGGAAGTAACACCTAGGTGATGTTTACTTTTTTTTTTATTTGTCTTTTTTAGTTTTAACATTCTACACTGATTTTTTTCCTTCAAGATTTAATTAAAAACTGGTTTAAAAAAAAATTGTATTACACTTCTATTCACTGATTTGAAATAAAATAAAATTTTACACACTAAAAAACCCAAAATTGTCACCTTAAAAAATTTAAAAACTTCATGGAGCTAGGCCAGTTCCTCGTGCCTCCCTTGACCTTACATGGATTCACTTATTCACGGCTAATTTAATTACTACAATGGATGATTGAATATTACAAAGGCAATTTCCAACGGCCAATATAGAGAATTAGAGATAGAGGATTATGACGCTCTTAATTAATTATCCATATTCTGCATAAATCTGATTGCAGTTCCATCTGAAGTTCAAATTTCTCTCTCTCCTAATTAATTATAATTACAAAATCATTTGAATTTTTTTAATTATAACTAATTGTAGGTGTGCCATATGACTTTTAAGAATGAAGCCCTTTTTATTTTGGGAAAATTACATATATCTACAATGGGCTAGGGCCCATGGCATATATCTACAATCCAAAAAATTTAATACTAAAATCTACAAAGGTGTAATTAAAGTGACCATTCTGTCCTTACTTTACTACTAAAGTCAAACTTCTCACTTCTCCACTTTTTCACATCATTAATTAATATTATTATTTTATATTTGTATTCAAATTTTATTTAAAAAATTATGAATAGAATAATTTTTTTTGTTCAGATTTTTTTTATTCCAAAAATTTTTAAATGTTTTTTTAATCAGTCTCCAGATTGTTTTTTTAATCAGTCTCCAAATTTTTATTAAGATTTTTTTTTTTAGTTTTTTAATTCATTTTTTTACACATTTACACCCTACATTGTAAATTTAACACACATTGCATACTAATGTTATATATGCAATACATACCCATTGCATATTTGTAGAACACATTGCATATTTGAAAAACGCATTGCATACTAACGTTATATATGCAATACATACCCATTGCATTGCATATTTGTAGAACACATTGCATTCTGACAATAGAATTAACATTTACTCCTACTGCAAAAAAAGTCTTCAGTCACTCCTACATATTTCACACATTTGAAATGATAGAACATCCAAATACCACCAGAAATTGGACATTTCAAAAGAAATCAACATAACTAAATTCATAAATAAAACAGTTAGCAAAACTTTAATTTAAGCTTATCAATCAGAACTAGAATTGAGATTTTTCTTTCACAAAAATGCCTATTTTACAGAATAAACATGATTTTTAAAAAAACTTTCGAAATTATCCAGAACTCTCGTAAAAAAAACGAGAAACCTCACATCTGGCAATAATTTCCCAAAAAAAATAAAAAAATCGAAAATAATTTTCGAGAAAAATAGATCGCTAAAGTCCAAAATGAATGAGCAAATAATTATCGAGTGAGAAATAGTGTGGGGCCCTTTTTATTGTCTTTTTATTTTCCTCCAATCTTCATCTTTTTTCTCAAAGCAATCACCATTCTGCAATTCTCCCTCTCTCTCCAAAAAGCACCATTTTCCCCTCTCTCTCTTGGATCATAATAAACAATTTTGTTTAATATTTGCATAGATTGTAGCTTTTGTTGAGAGAGAATTTAAAAAAGAGAAAAGATTGGGTCTTTCTTGTTTACTCGTCACAGTGTTTTGAAATGGAGGCTAATGAGATTTAGCAGGGTTTTGAAATGACAACGAGAGGGGGAAGGGGGAGAAGGAGGCTGGAGAAAATGAGAAAAATTAGGGTTTTTGAAAAAGAGGAGAGGGGAGAGATTGGAGATTGAAAATGAATAATAAATTGGGAGAAGGAACCCTAGATCCGCCGCTTGCCCTTCGTCGTCTCTCTGTTCCGTCCTTAAGATCGGGCCTTCACTCTGTTTTTGGCTTCGGGCCGCCATGCCGCTAACACCGACCATCGACTCCAGGTTTCGTCGTCGCGCCGACGATTACTCTAGCCATCGGCCAACCAACCTCCGCACAGTTCACCCTACTATTCACCTTAAGACGCCATCGGCATGGGTTGCGTCAGAAAACACCATTGACGCCGGAAGTGGGGCTGTAGAGAAAGACGCCATTGATGCCGAGAAAGAGCATGGCAGCGGATGTGCTTGTGCGCGATGGAGAGGGGAGCTTCCCTGCGAAGCATGAATGGAGTATGTTGTGTGAATGAAGTAGTACATGGCCATGGATACTTGCTGCAAAGGAAGGGGATGTTTTGAGAGAGGGGGTGGAGAGAGAAAGTGGATCTGAACATTTGAAAACATATTTGAAAGGAAAGGGGAGAAATCTGATATGTAAAGAGTGAAATGGGGAAAATTATTTGAAATGCAATTGAGGGCATAAAAGACATTTTAGGTATGATTTTGTAGGTTTTACTAATAAAAAAATTTGGTTGTGGTTTTTTGCTCTAGGAGTCTATTCCTCGTAGATCTCAGTAAATATTCACTTTTATTTTACCCCTCGTTGCCAAAATTGACCCGCACTGTTTTATTTAGGGAAAATTACATATATCTACAATTCAAAAAATTTAATACTAAGATCTACAAAGGTGTAGTTAAAGTGACCATTATGCCCTTCATCTACCCTCTTTGTCCATTGTGAATTTTTTCAAAACTTTCAAACTTTCTCCTCTCCTTTGAATTTAACTTATAATTTTTTCAGTACATTTAAATAATTGAGCAAATTTTTTACAAAGCTAATATTTTATTTATGTCTCCAAATTTTTTTCAGAATTTTAATTTATAATTTACTTAGATTATTTGTTTTGTTCAAGTTTTATTTATATTTCATTTAAATTTTATTATGTTTTTTTATTCAAAATATTTTAATCAGATTTTTTTTTTCGTTTTTTTATGCAATTTTTTTTTTAATTCAGATTGCATTGCATTCACATATAACTCATACACATTGCATATGCATATAACACATTGCATATTAACGTTGCATACTGATAACAAACAATGCATATTTATAATATATATTGCATACTAGCAACAAACAATGCATATTTATAATAATGCATATACAAAGTTTCTAATCGAGACGAGCTTGATCTTCAAAAAATTTCACATACTATCCAATTGGATGATTTACTTAATGAATATAAAAGTATTGAAAATATAAATTGGGATTTAAGAAATATACAAGAACAAAAAATTCCCTCAATTTAGGATTTGAAATTTGAAACAAAATCAATACATATGAAACAAAAATACGAATCAATTTACTGAAACTTGGGGGTGAACTAAGGAGATCAATTGGTGCACCCGGGAGAGGTGTATCGAGTGAAACTGTGGGTGTAAATTCTGGCGGTGTATTAAATGAAACTAGGGGTGCACATTTGGGCTGGCAAACCCTAGCCCAATAATTCATTAGAAAGCCCATGGGGGGGGGGGGGGAACCCTAGTCCATTGCGCTAGAATCTGTGTGGCCGCCTTGGAAATTGCCGACAATGGTAGACATTGAATCTGTGTGGCCGCTGCAGCCCGCCCACCATGGCCGGAAAAAATGAAACACAAAGTCGAAAAAATACCATCATATTCGAAAACGTAAAAAAAAAAAAATATTAAAAGTCGAAAAAAATCGAGAAACCCCTTCGTCTTCGTCTTTAATCGCTGCCCTCTTTGTCTCTCACGGTGGAATTGCCAAATCTGAATAAATCATAGCCCAATTAGATCAAATCAGCAAGAAGAAGAGACAGTCATCGTACCTTATCATGTGCAAGAAATGGGTCGCTAACGCCGCTCATCGATCTGTCGCCGCCGCCATCCCCATTCTACCGCCCAGATCTTGACTATCGCTGGCAAACCTGTGACCAGCGGCAGATCTAGAAAAATCTAGAATGAGTCGTTGGTGTGACGGTCGGGAAGAGCAGATCGCCGGAAAAGGGAACGACGCAAGGGTTTACTAGAAAACCTTTTGTTGCCGATAAACAAGGGTTTACATCCATCAAGGTCTTGTGTCGCCGCCTTGGCTTCGGAAGAGCAAGTAAGGTCGGGAAGTGAGTTCCTGTCAGCGTAAAAAAGTCAGACGGTGGAAAGAGAAAGAGGATGGAGAGATAATGAATAAGAGGGTTTTGAAAAATGAAGAGAGAGAGAGAAATGGAGTTTGGATTTTTCTTTACATAAGCTGTACTTTTCAAGCGCCTAAGAAGAGAAGAGGTCTAAGAAGAGAAGAGAAAGCGTAAATAAGATATACTCAAATCCAAGGGTATATCGGGCCTTTTGCATAAATTTTGTTGTTTTTAATAATACAATTTTACTTTTGTAGATTTCGATGGAGACCTCTTATTTCTCGTAGTTATTAGTAGATATTCATTTTTATTTAAGATAAGTCATATGTACTGAAAATTTTGTGTGAGGTGGTAACAAATTCCACTTTAGTGTTTGGATCATATTTTTCATAACATATAATTGAGCTGAAGTTTTATAAGTTCCACAAATCATATATATAATTAATCTGAGTAGGTGAAATTCATCATATGAAATTTTATTTAATTGTACTCATGATGTTGTTGAGAGTGGAACTAACTAATACGGAGTACTATTATTTGTATTTTTGTTTAAAATAGGAAGTTATCTACAGTGCCTTGACACATAATTACGTGAGCCTATTATATTTTGAGTCACGTACTCTCGTCTGCTCACAATTGAGTCATACTTTTAACTTGACTATAATGTGGAGATAATTGAGCAATTAAAAAATATTTGAATCACTTAAAATTTAATAAAAATTGTATATTTTTAATATGGCATGGTCTAAAATACACTCGAGTGCATGCCATGCACTCGAATTGACAAAGTCCTTTTTTTTTTACCTTGTTTTTCTGCTTTTTTTTTTTCGCTTTTTTTTTTCTTTATCCTTTTTTTTTACGCCTGTTTGTTTTTTGGTACTTTATTTTTTTCCTTTTTATTTTGTAAAAAAAATTATTTTTTTCTTTATTTTTTGCACTTTATTTTTATTTTCGAAAATAAAAAAATGGATATTTTTTGCTGTAGTTTTTTTTCAAGTCAGTATAATTGAA
This sequence comes from Galeopsis tetrahit, assembly GCA_963675135.1. Lineage (NCBI taxonomy): Eukaryota > Viridiplantae > Streptophyta > Magnoliopsida > Lamiales > Lamiaceae > Galeopsis > Galeopsis tetrahit. The sequence continues at coordinate 78,153,414 of OY776123.1, forward strand.
GAGTGAAACATAATATTTCTAAAACGTGTAAGTCAGTATTACTAAAAAGTATAATCAATATAATTAAAAAGTGCAACACAATATTATAAAAAAGTGTATGTCAGTATAACTGAAAAATGCAACATAATATTACTAAAAAGTGTAAGTCAATATTACTGAAAAGTGCAACACAATATTATAAAAAAGTGCAAGTCAGTATAACTAAAAAGTGCAACACAATATTATTAAAAAGTGCAAGTCAGTATCACAATTTTTAATGAAAAGTGTAAGTTATTAAACTGAAAAGTGTAATACAATATTACTAAAAAGTGTAAGTCACCATAACTAAAAATATTATTATACAGTTTAATAATTGAAAAGTGCAACACCATTTTACCAAAAAGTGTAAGTCATGAAAAAGTGCATGTCATTACAACTGAAAAGTGCAACATGGACTAGAGTGCACAACATGCACTCGAATCCATAGCAGACCAACCCTTTTAATATTGTATTTGCTTGCAAGTTGCAACTGAATATATATAAGATATGCAGAAAAGTGACGGCAGGTTCAATGAGCATTGGTTTTGTGTTACAGCTTAGAAATGGTGGGGAAGTGTTGGCGGCGGATCGAGATGGTATCATAGATGTGGAAAAAAAATGGTAGATTTGGCAGTACTCTCGCTCATTCAGTTGAGACCGTGACGATTTCTTTGTGGTGGAGAAAGATATTTTGGACGAGACTGGGATAGTGTATAAGAATGTCTTAGTGACTCCATCCACTAAATGTAATTTCATTGGAGTGCGACACAAAATTTAAAGAAAATGTAGATAAAGTAAAAATATTGTGAGTATAATTTAAATTCACTTTAAATTAACATAATTAAATTAATCAGAATCCCACATATCTATCACTTCAAAAAAAAAAAAAAATCTTAAATAGAGAGTTCTTTTATAATTAATGATGTTTCAATCACATTAATTTAGGTATGTCATTCTATGAATAATTAGAGTATATACATGTAATTTTATTTAATTAGTTCATTAGAATAATGAGCATTAGTTGAAAGACGAAAATTTATAGTATAAAGTATTTCATACCTACAATATAACTAATTAATGTAAATTTAAGGTTAAAATTCGTGGGTCAAATTAGGATCAACGCGAGTTAATGATGGTCAAAATTAACTAAAATATATTTTATCTTTTCAATATTGTTTTACTATATGATCAAAACTATGTTACTATATGACTATAATATTATCACTACAATGTCAAAAATATATTACTACAAGTTCAAAAAAATTTAGACGAATTTGTAATAATTTTTTTGATATGTAGTAGTACACTTTTGGTGGTAATATTTTGACCTTATATTAACATTGGTCATTTAGTAACTCACCTGCTTCCTACCCATAAATTTTTTTGGGATCCAAATTCAAACTTTTAACACGCTTTTTTGTTGTTGTTGCTTTAATTAAACATATTTCATGTATGAAATATTTCATATAACTGTTGCTCTAGTTGAAAAGGTAGATTGACTAATCATTCATTACAAATTTATTTGTTAATAAGAACAATCTTTTATACTATTAAGTACTCCGTATATTGTTTATTATATAATATATTATTTAAATTATTTATTAACTTAATGTATTTAAGGTTGTCGAAAAAAAACTTAATGTATTTAAAAAATAATGCTATAAAATATACTACTCCGTACTACTTATTTAAACAATTGAAAATTAATTTATTATGTAATACGGTGTATAATTTTAGTATTCTTTTACATGATATTTTTTGTTGTTGTTGTTTAGAATCATTCCCTCGTAATTAGCTGAAACTCAACTAGTACTCCCTCCATTTTTGAATAAGTATCATTTTGGCTTTTTTCAACAAATTAAGATTATAAATTATGGTCTATATTATCCTTCATTAATTATACTAATTTTAATATAGAAATTTTGTTTGATAAAGAATGTGGTCAAGAATGTAGCAAGTATTAATAAATCAAATTAATTTTGGTATAAACATTTTTTGTGGAATTTAATTATGAAAAATATTTATGGTAAATGAATAAGGGTAAAATAGTCAAAATTAAAGAAAAAACTCTAGAATGACACTTATTTTAAAATTAATTAAAAAGTCAAAGTGACACTTAATAAAAAATGGAGGAAGTATATTATAAACTCCAATTTGCTCTCAAGATATTCATTAAGATATTTTTATTTTTTTAAATGTCGTGTACTATATATAATATAAGCATCAAAGATAATTCCGAATCTATGATAATTATTGTAAAATAAAGAGATAATGGTGCAAATAAGCCAGGCCTACACATTTCAAGTGTACGTCAAAGCTCAATCAATCAATCATATGTAAATACTAAATAATCATATTTTCCAGAAACATTTGTATCTTTGTTATAATTACAATCTTAATAATTCAAATTTTGGTGTTATCATGATAATAATCTCGATCAATAATTCACCATAACCAACTCATGCCAGTTCAGGAAATATTGTTGGCTACTTTTTTGCATCTTTTCCAAGATACTGCTCCCTCTATCTCGAAATAAGTTTTATTTCTTTTGAATATTTAGATTAAAAAATATGATAAAATAATATTATATGTTACATAAAATTACGAGTTTTACTAAATATAAAAGATGAGTTTTCAAATTAGACTAGTACAATTTATGATTTACATTTTTTTCATACTCAACTTAAAATAATAACTGTCCAACTAACCAACTTTCAAACAATAATTATATAGTTATAGATTATGCACTTCTCGATCAACACCCTTATCTTTCAACTAACTTAGAGTGATTAACTTAGCATATGAATTGTTCACAAAAAGAATTGGTTACTCCCATCTAGATTTTTCTCTCTCACTAACTCGTTTCGAGTGCTACAAATTTATTACTCACTCCATCCTATATTTGAAGACATATTTTATCATTTTGGGCGTCTCATACTTAAAGGCACATTAATTAAAATAGCAAAAATACTTTTAAACAATCCCCTTAAAACATCACAATATTACAATAAATGTCACTACTTTATTACACTAAAAAATAACTTTATGAGTACTATTTATAAAGTTGAAAAGTCTTTACTACCCCCACTTTATCTTACACAATATTAATAAACAATTCAATCATTAAAACTCGTACCCAATTGGTTTGAGCCTTCAAGTATGGGATGGAGGGAGTAGTATTTGATGTACAAGTAATGTGATGGTGAGAGAGAAAACAATAGATTAGTATGAGATAAAATATAAGTGATATGATTGAGAGAGTGAAAATAATTTATCAAAAATGAAATGAGAAAAAAAAAAGTGAGAAACTTGGAACAGAGTGAATATTAATCTATTTCTTTATTAATAGTTTGAATTAATTTAATTTCAGTTTTAGTTTCAAATCAAATAATCTTTCAGTCGCATGAAATAATGGACAAATATATTTTCTTTTAGACGATAAAATCCACTCGGACCACTATCAAGTATTCCCTTCGACCTACTATAAGTTTCCCACTTTCCTTTTATGTAAGTTTCTTATTTCATTTTTGGCATATTATTTTCTTTCTCCCAATCACATCACTTCTACTTTATATATTATTTTATCATATTTCATCTAATACCCATCTATTATTTTCTCTCTCACCATCACATCACTTATACTTTGTCTATTATTTTATCATATTTTTTTAATCAAAACACCCAAAAGAAAGAGAAAGTTTATAGCGAGACGGAGGGAGTATTAGTATCAACTACTCTCTCTTTTGTTGGACTTTTCTCTTTTGAATTCTTTTACCAATTGTAATTATCTCTATTACAAATGAACATATATTTATGATTGAAAGTTGATTTTTAATGATAAACTTTTTTATCATTATGATTTTTTTTTAACTAAAAGTTTTTAATGAGGAAAATTAGGAGTAAAAATTAACAACGAAACTGTCATTAAAAGTTTATGTCAGACTTTTAGCTAGATGTTATAAGGGGAGATTTGAACATTAAAATTGAGATTTGAACATTAAAATTCAATTTTCTTGTAGTGATTTAGACTAAAAGTTTTATTCCTAATTATTTGATCTTTTAAACATTTTTACTCTTTTTTTTATCAATTTATTTTATTCATATATCTTTAATATATTTTCAATCATATATACTCTAAGTAATATTGCATGCAATATTGACCAATTAAGTCAATTAAACTAAAAATATTGAGTTATTAAGTTAATAGTATGAAAATATATATTATTGGGGCACAATTAATTCATTTGGATTAATTTTTAATTTATTTGTCAATTGACCCGCTTGTGTTTTAATTTTGATCGAATTTTTTAATCCGTTTATTTTACATGTTTCTGTAATTTTTTTATCTTTTATTTTATTGTCGAACGCGGGATATTAAATATAGTAATTCAAATTGTAATATGTAGTAACACCCATTATTTTATACTCCAATAATACAAATTATTTTATATAGTAACACGTTTTTCTAGTATTTTTGTTGATATAGTAACTCACATTATAATATATAGTACTCCCTCCGTCCACATAAAGTAGTCTCATTTGCCTTATATTCTTTGTCCACTAAATGTAGTCTCATACACTTTATGGAAACTATCACCCTTCAACCATCACTTAATTACTCAATTTGCCATCAACTTTATTCACAATTAATCACTTTATTCACAATGGACCCCACAATACCCTATAATACCCTTACTTTATCTACTTTATCTACATTTTTCTTAAAACTTGTGCCCCTCCTCTATGGGACTACATTTGGTGGATGGAGGGAGTAACATATATTACCGCATGTAGTAAACACAATAACCATGTTGTAATACAAATCATTTGATAAAGCTACATATAGTAAGTAGTAACAAACGCATATTCAATGTACTAATTCAAACTGTAGTACGTAGTAACATATATTTTTTTATACAGTTAAACACATTATTACATGTAGTAATAACACAATTTTATATAGTAATACTGATTTTTTTATCTAGTAAAATATTTTTATTGATTAAGTAACTCACATTATAATATATAGTAACATATATTATTGCATGTAGCAAGATATATTATTGCACATAGTAATACAAAATAACCTTGATCCGTAATAATTATTAAAGAATATTTAAAGAAATAGAAAATATTTAAAGATTAAGGCCGTCGTAAATTGCAGCGTCCGGTCGCGACTTGGGGTGGTCGAAAACTACTCGAAAAAGATGACCATGTACAATTTCTGTCAGGGGATGTATTTATAAAAAACGTGAATGTGAATTGAACTGTCAGTAAGTGTATTTATAAAGTATATGAATGTGAATGACTGAAATATATAAATGCAATATTTCACAAAAGATTACCCCATTTTTAATGTTTTTATAAAATTATTTAGCTATCATACTTATTCTACTATATTAACATTTGAGGAGAGATAAAATTGGTCAAGGATAAAATGAGAGTTCTTTAATTTTATACCCACTTAATAAGAAACGGCAACAATACATATTGATGTCATTAAATATTCCATTCATTTTATTTTAATTGTCGCTTAAAAAAATCAAAATATATCATCTTTTATTTTGTAAGAGATACTATTAAATGTTTTTGTTATTAATATGTGTAAAAAAAAAAAGACAATTAAAATGGAATACTGGACGTAGAAAATATCATTCAAACCATTTTAATTTATGTTTAAATTATTAAATAACAATAAATGTATGTATGATTTTTTTTACATAAAACCATCTCTAATGTATATTAATTATCATGAAAAATAAGTTGAGGGACAAAATTAAAATTCGATCTTTTAATTTTGTGAGTAGCGCAAAATGGAGTAGTAATTTCTTAAACAGAGCTGATCCTAGGACCTAGATATTATAAAAGCCAGTTAACTATGGTGAGGCGGTACAACTTATATTTATAGTGAAGATGTACAAGGTAACTAATTACATAATTGCAGGGATATACATTTGAATATTTGAATATACAATTAATATAAATAAATGCTATTAACTAGGGGTGAGACAATCACTCCTTAATATCCCCCGTCAAGCGATGCGTGGGGTGAGGAAAAACGCAGAGCTTGGAACGAAGGAACTCGAACGTCGGGCGAGGAAGGCTCTTGGTGAAGATGTCGGCCAACTGAAGATGTGTAGGGACAAACTGTGTGGACAGCTTTCCAGAGGTGACAAGCTCGCGAACAAAATGGCAATCAATGTCAATGTGTTTTGCTCGTTTGTGTGCGACTGGATTCTGGCTGAGAAAGAGAGCGCTGTTGTTGTCGGAGAGCAGAACAGGACGAGCAGGTAACGGAACTCGTAGCTCGCGGAGCAGGGATGTTAGCCAAACGACCTCGACAGCTGCGTTGGCTAAGGCACGATATTCCGATTCGCAACTAGAGCGAGCAACAGTGGGCTGTTTCTTTGCACTCCACGAGACCAAATTCCCACCTAGAAAGACTTAATAACCATAGGTAGAGCGACGAGTTTCCACGCAGCGAGCCCAGTCGGCATCTGAGTAGGCGACCACGGAAGAGTCTGGGCGACGAGTGAAGGAGAGGCCATAATTGATAGTGTGCTTGACATAGCGAAGAATCCTCTTCACCGCCGAGAAGTGGTCGCTGGTCGGCGCCTGGAGAAACAGACTGACATGATTTACCGAGAAGGAAAGATCAGGGCGAGTGATGGTGAGGTACTGTAGGGCGCCGACCAAAGATCGATAAAGGGTCGGATCCGAGAATGGATCACCAGTGCCGACCAGGGTCTCACCAGCGGCCAAAGGGGTGGCGATAGGCTTGGAATCTTGGAGATCAGCTCGCTCAAGAATTTCGCGAGCATATTTGGACTGCCCGACGAACAGCCCAGAAGAGGTGTAGGAGATTTCCAAACCCAAAAAATAGTTGAGGCGACCAAGGTCCTTGAGGGCGAACTCCTTGTTCGCCCGAGAGATGAAACGAGCAAGTGTAGAAGAGTCGTTGCCAGTGACAATAATATCATCGACGTATAGGAGGAGGTAGATGATCGAGGAGCCTTGGAATAGGTAAAAGAGCGAGGAGTCAGACTTGCACTCCTTGAAGCCAATGCCGAGCAGGAAGGAGCTAAAACGCTGAAACCAAGCTAAGGGAGCCTGGCGGAGACCATATAATGCCTTCTTCAATTTGCAGACATGATCAGGTAGCCGAGGATTGACAAAACCAGGGGGTTGAGCCATAAAAATCGGTTTCTGGATATAGCCATTGAGAAAGACATTTTTTACATCCAGTTGATGGAGGGGCCAGTTGAAGCGAACAGAGAGAGATAAGATAACGCGAACAGTGGTCGCCTTAACAACGGGACTGAATGTGTGAGAAAAATATGTGCCAGGGATTTGGGTAAAGCCTTGAGCGACCAGTCTGGCTTTGTGCCGTTCAATTGAACCATCAGATTTGTACTTGGTTCGAAAGACCCATTTAGAACCAACAATGTTCGCATCCTAGGGTCGAGGAACAAGATCCCAAGTGTTGTTGACTCGCAAAGCATCGATTTCCTCCTGCATTGCGGCCAGCCATTCAGGAGACTTGGCAGCCGATTTGAAACCACGGGGCTCCGAGGAGGCAGTGAGGGCACTAATCAAGGCAGTGGAGGCCAAGTTTAGCGGATATTTGGGCTTGAAGACTCCAGATTTTGCCCGTGTGATCATCTGGTGTGTGGATGATGGTCGCTCCATCGTAGGCTCACTGGTCGGCAGTGGGTGCTCGGCCGGTGCAGGGGGAGCAGGTGGCTCCTCAATAATGGCTGGCCGATGGTCACTGGTCGGCAGTGGGTGCTCGGTTGGTGCAGGGGGAGCAGGTGGCTCCTCAATAATAGCTGGCCGATGAGGGGTGTCCTCGCCAGGGTCAATGGTGCATGCCGAGCACGGTGGAGTGTGAGAAGTGAACCCAAGAGGTAGGTCATCCGAGGAATCCAGCTCGGCATCCAAGAAGGATGAGACCACCGCACTGGTCGGCAAAGGCCGAGCAGAACCTGAAAAAGGGAAGCAACCTTCATCAAATACAGCATGTCGAGTAACAAAGATTTTTGAGGATGTAGGATCGTAACACCGAAACCCTTGTGGAGACTACTGTAGCCCAAGAAAATACATGGGCGACTGCGAGGAGAAAGTTTGTTGGCTGCATAATCGCGTAAGTATGGAAAGACCCGACAACCAAATGGTTTGAAGTTTCCATAAAGGGGCACGGAACCGAAGAGAACCTGATATGGTGTTTGACCTCCCAAAATAGAGGATGGTAGGCGATTAATGAGATGGACTGTAGTGGCAAAGGCATCAAACCAAAATTCAGAGGGAGCACGAGCATGAAAAAGCATGGAGAGACCAGTTTCAGTGATGTGACGGTGCTTGCGCTCGGCGCGACCATTTTGCTGGGGGGTGTAAGGACATGACACTCGATGCGAGATGCCATGCTCGGCCATGAACTGGCGAACAACCGTATTGACGAACTCAGTGCCTCCATCACTTTGAAAAACTTTGAGTTTGGCCGAGAACTGAGTGCAGACAAATTTGTGAAAGACGACCAATGTGTTAAAGAACTCGGATTTTGCACGAAGAGGATATATCCACGAGAAACGGGAATAATCATCGATAAACACAGCATAATAACGAAAACCACCCGAAGCAACAACAGGGGAAGGACCCCAAAGATCGCAGTGTACTAAATCAAGAATAGCAGAAGCACGTTTTTCATTGATAGTAAAGGACATACGTTTACTCTTGGCCAACTGGCAAGAGGTGCAAATGGTAGGGTTTGGTAAAAGTGAGTTAACAGATAGATGCCCTCATCTATTCAAGTCTTTGATAACATTAAACGGGACATGCCCCAAACGAGAATGCCATAAATCAAAGGAGGCACGAGCAACATCAGGCGGCTTCAAAGCGGCGACCAAAGCCGGGAGTGCTCGTTCCAACACGTACAACCCTTGTTCACATCGACCTTGAGCCACCACTTCCTTGGTAGCCCGATTCTGAACAACAAATGATTTGTCAGAAAAGCAAACATCAACTGGAAAATCAGAAGTGAGTTTACTAATAGATAGGAGGTTTTTGGTGATGTGAGGAACAACAAGAACATCCAGGAGGCCTATATCCTTAGAAAGGTTATGTCCAACATGAGAGATTCGTAAGGAGTTACGATTACCAACGACCACTTGACCATTACCAGAATAAGGTGTCGAGGAGTCCAGATGGGAGGTGTTGGGAGTCATGTGAGCCGAGGCTCCTGAATCAACATACCAATCCGAGGAGGTCGGCGAGGAGACGGACCAATCCAAGGAGGTCGGCGAGGAGACGGAGCAGGCTGAGTGAAAATCCTGAGCAAGATTGGCGGATGGGTCGTCGGACAGATGGGCAGATGGGCGACCAGTCTGGCGAGGAGCTGGTACGCGAACAAACCGCTGAGGACATTTGATGGCGTAGTGCTCGCCGCGATAGATTTGACAACGGGGAACGTAGGCTTTACGCCCTCCGCGACCACCAGAAAAATCGGGGCGACCACCACGAAGGGGCCTAGAAGAGCGACCACCAGTATGGTCGCGTGTATTCGGGCGAGCAAAAAACGCGGCTGGAGCAGGCTCAACTGAATCAGGCTTATTCATGATCTCAAAGGCAATGGCCTGATGCAGTAGGTCACGGAAAACCGGGACAGGCGAGAGGGCCATTCGGGTGTCGGCAAAACCGCTAAATTTAGGACCAAGACCCCGTAGAAACTAGTGCGACATGTCAGATTTGTCGACTGGCTTACCAATAGCGGCCAGTTGGTCGCACAATGCTTTAAAGCGCCGACCATAATCGGCAACAGGAAGGGAATCACGTTTGAGGAGAAGGAGTTCCTCACGAAGCTGAGTGGTGCGGGACTGGGAGGAGTGGCTGAAGGCGTCCTCCAAGGCAAGCCAAGTATCACGGGCCGTATCACATTGAACAACCTCGGCCAGAGTTTCTTCAGTGAGAGAAGAGAGAAGAAGGGCAAGGACTTTCTGATCCTTTGTTTTCCAGGCAGCGAAGGTCGGGTGAGTGGCGGCAGGGGGGGCGGATGAACCATCCACAAGGCCATAGAGATCGGCACAAGTGAGCATCGGGACAACCTGCTTCTTCCATAGGAGATAATTGGAAGAAGAGAGTTTCACCGTTACCATATGAATGAGAACATTCATAGGGATAGAGGAGTCTGCCATTTGAAGAGAGAAGGGCGAGGGGGACAAGCTCGACGATTTGTGAGGCGGCGGCGGCGGCGGAGATGGAGAAAGAAATTAGGGTTATGATTTTTGGATCGTATTTAGGCTGATACCATGTGAACAATAAGATATGATCACCGTTAACTTTGGTGAGGCGGTACAACTTATATTTATAGTGAAGATGTACAAGGTAACTAATTACATAATTGTAGGGATATACATTTGGATATTTGAATATACAATTAATATAAATAAATGCTATTAACTAGGGGTGAGGCAATTACTCCTTAATACCAGTTAACCGAGTTTAAACTTAGTTCACTCGTAGTCTTTTAAATTATGTGAATTTAAAGACATTATAAAATTTTAAATGCCATGCCATTAAATATTGTACAATACTACAATTTGCACATTTATGCTTAAAATAATATGATGAATGTTTTCAAAATAATTAAATAAATACAATCCGCAATTTGTTCTTTCTCAATATTGATAGCATTGTTACTCCAATTCATTCAATCTATCTTGAGATATATGTAATGCCACCTATACTCCCTCCTTCCAAATATAGTGTTTGCATTTCTTTTTGCATCAGTTTTATTTAATAAATATTTTTTTATAAAAGAAGTAGATAAAACAGAGATGAGATAAATTAAATGTAGTAGCGGATTTTTTTTTTAATATGTAGATTAATATGTAAAAAAATAATCAATATATTTCTATTGAAATATCAAGAGAATACATGCAGAATGCATGCTTGTGTGTGCGCAAATGTGCAAACATCTAACTCCACACTAATACACACACATGCCTTACTAATGTAGTTTCTAAAAGAAGAGTAGTTCTCACTAACTAATAGTTGTTAGTTGTTAGTTAGTTAGATGGAAGACTCTAGAATGTGAGTCTCCTTCTATATATATTGTACAAACTACACATTGCAAATTGAGTTGAAAATATACAGTTTTAACATGGTATCATGAGAGCAGGATTTCTCATGCTTTAGTGTGTGGTTTTACAGATTTTACTCTTCTTCCTCTTCACTTCTTCATATCTTCATCATTTTTTTTTCTGTAACCGTTCTGTTCTTCGCATAACCAACTCCTTTTTTCAGCTTTCGATCCAATCCTTCCGCTATTCTACTCTGTTTTTCTACCTTCACTCACAGATCATGACTAATCCAACCTCTTCTACTGTTCTTCCTCGCTTCATTACTCTTTCAATTCGCCTAGACAATGAAACCTATCCATTCTGGAAAAATCAAGTTCTCGCATCTGTGCGAGCTCATTGCTTTGAAGATGTTCTTCTATGCAAGGTTGTGCCACAGAATCCGTCGAAATCTACATCGGAATCGGTTTCGTGGCAAAGAAAGGATCAATTCCTCCTCAGTTGGCTCCTGAGTTCTGTTTCTGAGTCGATGTTGGGACATGTTAGTAGATGTGAGCACTCATTTCAATTGTGGCTCACGTTCGAGGCTCTGTTTCAATCGCAATCTAGTGCGAAAGCAATGATTCTTCGGTTGCAACTTCAAACTTTGAGGAAAGGAGATCTCAGTGTTGATGACTTTATTTTGAAGATGCGATCGATTGCAGATGGTTTGTTTCATGCCGGACAACCAATTCGAGAAGATGAATTAGTGTTGTATATCCTTGGTGGTCTTGGAGCTGATTTTGATGCAGTCGTAGTCTCTCTCACCACTAGAGGCTCTGTTCCATCTCTGCCAGAAGTGCAATCTATACTCCAAGCTTTTGAAATGAGGATGTACAGTCATTATACTCATTCCTTGACCATTGCTGGTGGTAACATTACTTCTACACCATCAGTTAATGCAGTAGCTCGATCCAATGCATCTGGATCTTCAAATGGCAAGGGCAGGGTGTTCCAGAAACCTAAGGTTGTGTGTCAATTGTGTGGCCGTAAGTTTCATGTAGCTGCTAAATGCTACAAACGCTTTGATCAAGCATTTCATGGTCTGGAACAGTCTAGACAATTCAATCCTCCTCTTCGCTCATCTCCTACTCCTGCTGCACACTTGGTTCATGCAAACTATGCTCAACATCAACCCCAGCGCACTTACTATACTCCTATGTCATCTCCTTCTCCTAACACTAATCATTCTAATGCCTCATTGGATTCAAGTTCCTCCACTGGTATCTCCCCTTGGTTTGTGGACAGTGGAGCAACGCATCATGTCACTTCACAACTCTCAAATCTGAACATCTCCACTCCTTATCAAGGTATGGATTCCCTTATTGTTGGAAATGGTATTGTTGTTCCTATATCACATACTGGTTCTTTCAGTCTACCTACTTGTGATAAATCTAGGAATGTAGCCATGGAGAATGTATTACATGTGCCTGCAATCACAAAAAATCTCATGAGCATTTCTCAATTTCTAAAGGATAATGATGCTGTCATTGAGTTCTTTGTTGATTGCTGTTTTGTTAAGAATTTGAAAACACACAAGATCCTATTGAGAGGGGAGCTTAAAGATGGTCTGTATGCTCTGAATTTTGGTGATTTGAAGAGCTCTTGTTCAAGGCAGTTTAATAAAGTGTCAGTTGATCATGTGAATAAAGCCAGCACTGCTTGGAAGCTTTGGCATTGCAGATTAGGGCATCCTAATGATTCAACTCTTTCTACTGTTCTTAAGAGATTGAATATTCAATGTATTAGTGCTGACAATACATTTTGTGATGAATGTAAAATGGGAAAGATGCATTTGAAACACTTCTCTTCTGTTGTGCATCACACTTCCACTCCTCTTGAATTGTTGCATATGGATGTATGGGGCCCTGCTTCTTGTGTTTCAGTTGATGGTTTTAGATACTTTCTGTCTATTATGGATGATTACACTAGGTTTGTGTGGGTGTTTCCCTTAGCTGCTAAATCTGATGTGGTGAGAGTTTTTCAACAATTCATGAGCACAGTTGAAAGATTGTTTGGTGTGCATATCAAATACATACAACATGATATGGGGACTGAGTTTTTACCAGTTGATAAGCTAGTCCAGCCTTTGGGAATTCAAGTTAGAAAGTCTTGTGCTTATACTCATGCACAAAATGGTCTTATTGAAAGAAAATTTCAACACATCACTGAACTTGGTCTTGCCATGCTAGCTAAATCCAATCTCTCAATGTCCTTTTGGTGGCATGCTTTTTCTACAGCTGCACATTTGATAAATATTCTCCCCACACCTACATTGAAACACATCTCTCCTTTTGAAATGATTCATCACAAGCCACCTGATTATCACTCACTTAGGGTTTTTGGGTGTGCTTGTTTTCCTTTTCTTCGACCATACAACTCTTCAAAACTTCAATTCCGTAGTTCTAAGTGCATTTTCTTAGGCTACAGCCCCTCACACAAAGGTTATCAATGCTTACATTCATCTGGTAAAATCTATATTTCAGCCTCAGTTCAATTTAATGAATCTGAGTTTCCTGCCTTCACAAGGCTCCAATCTCCCTCTACACCTTCTCCCTTCTTCTCAGCTCAACTCCCCTCATCTGTTGATCCTGTTGTTCCAAATTCTCAATCTCCCTTATCAAATGCTCAACAATCATCTCCTGATCTGCCTGATCTGTCTTACTCTCCTATTTCTGATCTGCCTGATCTGTCTTCACCAAGTCAGTCCTCCTCATCTTCCACCAGATACAAATTACCTTCTCCATCATCAACATCTTCACCATCACTTTCCACTGTTCCTCCTCCATCTCACTCCATGACAACTAGATCCAAATCAGGCATATTTAAGTCTAAGGTATTTTCTTGCACCACACCTATTTCTGAACCTACATCAGTTAAGGAAGCCATGCTAAGCTCAGATTGGCAACAGGCCATGCAGATGGAATATGATGCCCTCATACAAAATGGAACATGGACTTTGGTACCTCCTTCTTCTGTGATACATCCCATAACTACAAAGTGGATCTTCAGAGTTAAGTATAAAAGAGATGGCTCTGTTGAAAGGTATCAAGCAAGGTTGGTGGCTAGGGGTTTTCAACAGCAAGCTGGGGTGGACTACTTCCATACATTCAGTCCAGTTATCAAGCCTGTTACACTTCGAATTATATTCACTCTTGCTGTCTCTAGAGGCTGGTCTATTCAGCAAGTGGACATCAACAATGCATTCTTAAAAGGAGATCTTCATGAGACAGTTTACATTGCACAACCAGAAGGTTTTGTTGATTCTAAACACCCTTCATATGTCTGCAAACTCAGAAAAGCTTTGTATGGCTTGAAGCAAGCTCCCAAGGCTTGGTATGATACACTCAAGGCATTCTTGATGGATCAAGGCTTCACTCACTCTACTTCAGACCATTGTTTGTTCCACAGATTTCTGAATGGAAAGATCACTTTACTTCTAGTGTATGTTGATGATATATTAATCACTGGCTGTGATTCAAAGTTTGTTCAGCAGCTTATTGAGGCCCTTCACTCTCAATTCTCCCTTAAACACTTAGGGGAGATCAACTACTTTCTTGGAATTTAAGCTCATGTCACTCCTAACTCCATCAAGCTTACACAATCCAAATACACTTCTGAAATCATCTCCAAAGCCAACCTTGAATCCTCCAAATCTTGTTCCACTCCACTCTGCCCCTCATCTTCTCTATCTCTATCTGACAGCCCTTTATTTGATAACCCTACTCTATATCGTAGCATTGTTGGTGCTCTTCAGTATCTAACCCTCACACGCCCTGATATTTCCTTCAGTGTCAACAAACTTTCTCAATTTCTGCAAAATCCCACACTAAATCATTGGAAAGCTTGTAAAAGAGTACTTCGTTATCTTAAAGGCTCTACATCTCATGGTTTATCTTTTTCTAAAGTTTCTGATTTCAGGTTGCAAGGATATGTTGATGCTGATTATGCCTCAAGCATTGATGATCGACGGAGCACTTCTGGTTTCTGCATAACCCTAGGTGGCAATCTTATTTCATGGAGCTCTAGGAAACAAAGTGTTGTAGCATGAAGCAGTACTGAAGCTGAGTATAGAGCTCTTGCATTGGCCACCACTGACATCTTGTGGATCACAAGCCTATGCAAGGAGCTTCTTCTTCCCATCTCCACACCTGTTGTTCTTTGGTGTGACAATCACGGAGCCATAACCCTTGCTTTTAGTCCAGCGTTTCATTCAAGAACCAAACACATTGAGGTTGGCGTCCATTTTTTGAGAGAAAAGGTTCAGGCCAAGATTCTTGATGTGCGATACATTCCATCTGAGGATCAACCTGCAGATTTGCTCACCAAACCACTCTCTCCGGCTCGTTTTGCCAGCTTGGGAGCTTGGTTCAATCTTCAATCTCATGATAGTCCATCTTCTTCCGGGGCGTATTGAAATATCAAGAGAATACATGCAGAATGCATGCTTGTGTGTGTGCAAATGTGCAAACATCTAACTCCACACTAATACACACACATGCCTTACTAATGTAGTTTCTAGAAGAAGAGTAGTTCTCACTAACTAATAGTTGTTAGTTGTTAGTTAGTTAGATGGAAGACTCTAGAATATGAGTCTCCTTCTATATATATTGTACATACTACACATTGCAAATTGAGTTGAAAATATACAATTTTAACAATTTCAATTGTACAGGTAAATAAAATTAAATAAATCACAGGGTCATGTCAATATAAACTAGGTTTGAAATTTAAAGAGTTCTCTCGTGGTTGTTGTGAGGCTTTAAAGAAATAAAATAATAAGAATTTTGTATTGTATGCTGGCACTCAGTGTAATTATATAAGGAATTTAAGAAAAACATTAAACAAGGGTGATTAAAAAATTTAATAAGCACTTAAAATAAGAACTTATTTGCTGGTGGCTGGTTAATTCGAAAAAAAGGTGTTTGAAAATTCTAATAAACAAACTTAAAAATAAGGATTTGCGTAACTGCCGAATTTCGAATCATATTGCTCACCAAAAACATTCAAGACACTCATTCAGTAGGCACCTTCGGTGTTACACTGTTACTCCTTCCATTTCATAAAATATTTACAACATCTTTTTTTTTTTTAGAAATATATTAATATGTCCCTCTATAGTCTCTATTTCTTTTCATAAGGAAAGTTAGGAAAGAAAAAAAAAATTGGAAAGAGAAACATGAGAAGTAAATGTGTTAAAATAATATATTCTTTAATGTAATAAATTTTTTAAAATGAAGAAAGTATGTAATGTGTATATTTTTGTAAATATTCTATATAAACTTAGGGGTGAGGTTTGGTGACCAAATTATACGATTATCAAATAGTTATAACCAAAATAATTGAAGTATTCATGGTTGGTAACCAAAATTATGGAAACCGATATATAATCGAATCTAATTTTTGAGTCGATTATGGTAAGTAATTCAAATGTTCATTACTCCCTCCACTTTTAAATAAGTGTCATTTTAACAATTTTACATATTAAGATATATAATCATGGACCATTTTACCCTTCATTAATGATAACTAATTTTAATATTAAATTTATGTTTAGTAATGAATGTGGTCAATATTGTAGATGATATTCATGTATACAATAATTAAGCTAAGGTTTATGCATGATTTATGTTATAGTATTATATTCAAAAGGAAAAAAACTTAAATCAAGGTAAAGAAAATGGAGGGAGTACAATGTACAAGGGTAAAATTGTCAAACTTGAAGAAAAAAAAGTATAGAATGACACTTATTTAAAAAATATTGAAAAAGACAAAGTGACATTTAATAAAAAATGGAGGGAGTATTTTTTAGTCTTTTTAAATCTATAAATTCTGCACTTATTACCCATTGAGCCAAAATAAATAAATAACATAAAATATTCAATAAATCAGCCCAATTCAACAATTCATAAATAACAATTGTGTGGGAATGTGAGTGCGTGCAGTAGGGTTTAGTTTAGTAATTAGTACTCCCTCCTTTAGTCCAATTTTCTTTATAGTCCAAAATTGATATGCACATTTTTTTTAATGTAAATATTTATTCTTTTAATATATTAATACTCTTTTTATTTTTTAATTTCTCATTCAATTCCTTAAAATCATGTATCTCGTGCTTATAAAAGACTATGCTTCCACTAAACCACTATGCAATGTGCACACCAAACCCAAGATACCAGCTCTCTCTATATATTTCAATTACAAATTTTAATCTGGTTTTTTCCGTGAAATAATCAAAACCAAATTAAAAACCTTGACCGAACCAATGATCAAATAATCGAATTGAAATATAAATTTTGGTTCGATCAATTATTTCGATTTTTCAAAATATCGCACCCCTCCTAGTATACACACATATATAATTGTGTACCTGTAAAAATGCATGATATTTTTGGACCTGAAGAATGCAACAAATTACCACCACCTGTTACAATGGAATTAGAGCCATCAAGTTTGGTTTATAAAAATATACTAAAAGAGAAAGAAAAAGAGATGTTGGAAAATGAAAAATGATTAAATTAGGTACTAGAGACCTAATTTTACCATGAGTGCCAAAACTGATGTTTATTGACCAGACCCTGCACCAAATTAAGTCATCATGGCAGGCAGAGGCATCTTTTCTTTTCTTTTCTTTGGTGAAATCAACAAGTTAAGTATATTATTATTTAAAAAATGGCCACTGAGTAGGATATCAATATACATTAAATAATATTTTCCACATTTACATTTTCAATATTCATCAAGTGACATGACGTTATTAAGATAATGAAACGAGATAAAGTGTATTAATTAAAAGAATGAAAATAGAAAAATACTAGTAATGAAATAGAGAAATGGGCCATCACTGTATGAACGAATAATTATAATTAAATGTGAAGAAAGTCTGAAATTATGATCCCAGATCTAATCTGATTGATACCAACATTCCACCTTCATCTTTCATTTTAGTAGTAACTTTTTTTCTAAATTTCTTGTATTGGGTATATATAATTAGGTCTACTTTTCCTTAATTTCATCAATATTGTCCTCACTCTCCTTCTTTCACACACATCATCAACTGCCCCAATGGCTCACATTGCCCTACTATAAGACTTCCATTATTATAGGAAAAGTATATAGAACGCCATTGATTACATCTGGGCCTCTGCTCTTCATTATGATGCAGTTGCTGTTATCAGTAACTGAAATTCGAAGTTTCATTCATGGTTTTAACTAGTTCTTGAAAAACCCTTTTGCCCAAGGAGATCTAGGTTGACCTCATAACTCTCGCGGAAGCCGCGGATTTTGGGAGCTCTACAGATCCAAACATCAAGGAATCCGTTTTGGGATTCTTGATTTTCTACCAATTTTCACATTTCTGCCTCAGAGATACTGGTACCTTTAATTATCAGCTGTTTTCTTGATTTACAGTTTTAGCTTCTTTGTTATATTGGGAGAGTTGATTCTTCTTCTTCTTCAATTGATGGTTAAAAGCAAAATGTTTGGAGGAAATGGGGTGTTTTACCCCATTGTTGGTTTTGCATCATGTGTGGCTTTTATATACTTGTCTTTTGGAGATTTGTGGATCAATATTCATGGAGATACAAAGCTGAGTTTTGTGGGAAGGAATGGGACTCAGTTTGTAGTTGATGGTAGGCCTTTCTATTTCAATGGGTGGAATTCTTACTGGATGATGGACCATGCTGTTGATGAATTTAGAAAACCTAGGGTCAGGACTATGCTTCAAACTGGTGCCAAAATGGGTCTTACTGTCTGCAGAACTTGGGCTTTCAATGATGGTGAATACAATGCTCTCCAAATTTCGCCAGGTCGATTCGATGAAAGAGTGTTCAGAGTAAGCTAAGTTTGATTATTGATGTAGTCTTTGAGTTGCTGATGTTATGTTTTTTCTTAAATACTGATTGAGTCATTGGGATAAGCCATATAATCAAATCTTTTTATGCATCTAAGTTCATACTGCTCTTAACTATTTTTGTTCTGTTCCTTATTTTAGCTGAAGTTGTAGAAAATAAAACCTGATCTAGAATTAGTTGATCATAATCTTGGATTAGTAGAGAAATTATAGTGTGTTTCTTTGTGCATTTGTTTCTTCCTTATAACAATTATTCATATTCTTCAATCAGTTCATGGTAATTGCCCAGTTTATGTTGCATATGTTGGCTTCTTCCTGTTATCTGCGTTAAGCTTCTGTTATATTATCTATCCAAAATTCTCATTTATCACTATTATCCTTTTCGGGATTGAATGATTAAGTATATTGTGGCAGGCATTGGATCATGTTATTGCTGAATCAAGAAGACATGGAATAAGGCTAGTACTGTGTTTGGTAAATAACTTGCAAGCATATGGTGGAAAAACACAATATGTTAAGTGGGCATGGGAAGAAGGTGTTGGCTTAAGTTCTTCTAATGATTCTTTCTTTTATGACCCATCCATACGGCGCTATTTCAAGAAATACGTAAAGGTAACCTTGTGCTCTCATCTGCTATTTTGGGACATCTTTTGATTGAAAAAGTTACAGACTAAGATTTTGTTTTACATGATGTCTATAGGACTTTGGCTTTTCTTTCTAAATTTAGGGGTATTGCCTGTTGTAATCATACATCATAAAGCTTGAATTTTTTGAATAATATGATTCTATCCATAAGCCTGGACTTTTGTAGTTTATTTGACCAAAACAACAATTAAGGAAGCATAGGAAATTCTTGTCTTGGCCTCCATTATATGACAGCTATCGAAACTGATTGTGAGAGGATTTATGTCATCAAAATAACGGGAAGTCTTGTGTGAGATCGTCTCATATGTAGAGAAAAAAAAAGTTTTATAAGGTATGCTAAACCACTGATAATTTCACCAAGATTTATTTCTACTTTTATAGTTAAATCTAAACCCTCTAAATTTTTGTTCCTTCAAGTTTTGTTAAAATTATCTGATGTTCTACCATAGATACTTATTGAAATTGTAGATACTAAAAGAGTACACTAACTATTATGCCTCATCAAGTTTCCGCATGAAGCTATATCTTTAAGCCTCATATTCATAAATACCTATTGAGTATGTAAGATTGATCTTTAGATTGAAGCATGAATGGCAGAATTTAAGGAAGAACAATAATCTTTCCAAGAATATTCAATTTGGGAAATTGAAACAATTTGATAATAGGAGTTCCTAAACACATTCACATTCTCCTTATTCTACAAATATCTAGCTTTTATTTAAGTCATATTCTTGTATGCACAAGTTGCACCCTATGCAACTGATGTAATTTCTTGCAATTTGTAATACCATTTCACTAATCAAGTAATACCACTATGCTTAAAAAGTAATGCCACAACATTTTTTCATACAATTTGACTTTTTTTTTTGGCATGTAAAATGTTGTGGTATTACTCTATAAGCGTAGTGATATTACTTGACATGTGATGTGATATTACAAATTGAAAGAAATTGCATGGTGCAACCTTTGCGTACAAGTGTGACTCCTTGTTTAATCATTCCAATTTAGTTTCCAATTTCCTATGTGAAACTCACAGTGAGAAATGAGCATCACATCTTTTTTTTACGTTACACTATAAGAAATTAAATGTAGAAGTGGAAGAAATGATAAGTTCTCCGATATTAATCCATATGATCAATATGGCATCAGAGCAATGATGCTCATGCTTTTTCTTGGAGATTTTAAATTCTGTTTTCTAGTTCTTGTCTGAAATTGCATTATATGGGTGCTCATCTTAACTTCTTTTGTTTTGGATTCTTAAAGTCCCCTTGTCTTGTTCTGACGTCACAATGCATATCAAAGAGTTCCATTAATCCTTCAACAAATGTGTACCATACTCTGTTTTACTTGAAAAAACATGCCATGTGCTTCTCTTACGTATCCTCGAGCTTCTAATGAACAATAAGTTTGCTTAAATATAAAATGTTTTCTCCTCGTGCAAATATAATATGTATTGTTTCATTTGACACTTTTCAAGTTATCTAATTTTTTTCTCATCTTCAAGGGGATGGGTTAAGTTCTTTGTTTTGGCATTTTCCTAGCTCCCTCTGTTGCTTTTGTGGTTTTTATTATTTCATTTATGGATCATCAGCAGAATTCATCAGACCTTCGTGTATTCGTTATCATCTTCATTACCATACAATTATTATTAAGTTTATTTCAATGTTCTCATTTGGCAGACTGTTTTAACAAGGAGGAACACATTAACTGGAATTGAGTACAGAGATGATCCAACTATCTTTGCATGGGAGTTAATCAATGAACCCCGCTGTATATCCGATAAATCTGGTGATACACTTCAGGTAAATTTCAATTTTCTTAACATATTGGTTACTCAATCTAACAATTTTTATCCTATCAATGCCATTTTCTCATCCTTCAACTGAAAAACAGTAGATTAATTTTTTATAAGTAGTTTTATTGCAAAAAATTCTTTTAATACCATCAAAAGTAATTGTGGATATAACTGCAGGATTGGATAGAAGAAATGTCGACTTTTGTGAAATCAATTGACAGAAACCATCTACTAACGGTTGGGCTTGAAGGATTTTATGGACCTAAAAGTCCTAAGAGATTAACTGTGAATCCTGAGTTCTGGGCAGCTGATGTTGGAACTGATTTCATTCGCAATTCACAGATCTCGACTGTTGATTTTGCATCGGTTCATATTTACCCTGATCATTGGTAAGCTTTCTATCTATATGTTCATTGAACCTGTAATTTTAGTCAATTGTATAATGCCTCTTAGTCCCTGCCTGAATATGAAGACACTTTTTTTTTTTAAAGAAGCCAAGGACCATGATTATTTCTACTCTGCTGTACACATTATTTTCTTGTTACATTTTATTCCATAGGGTTAATTGCATTAAAAATCACGGACTACTTCACATTTATTCAATTACAATTTACAACACATGCTTTTTTAAATTTGCAGTTCGTTACATGAACTTTTTAAATTTTGCAATTGTATTACAGTATATGACTATTTTCTGGCAACTTATGCTGATGTGGGAGCTGAAAATTCTTTGAATGTTTTGCAAATAAATACGACATTTTGCTATTGTTTCAATTTAATTACAACCTTCATACACTGTCACCTCAACAGGACTTGCCAGAAAATAGACATGTCATAGAATTGCTACAATTTGAAAGGTCGTGTATCGAATTGCTACAAAATCTTAAAAAATCCTGATTTATTTTGCAATTAACCCAATTCCATGTTGTCAATTGATTTATTTTTTTTGGCAGGACACATAATCCTGATTTTGAACACAAAGTGAAATTCGCATCAAGGTGGATGGTTTCTCACATTGAAGACGGTGATAAAGAACTGAAAAAGCCCGTAATGTTCACTGAATTTGGGTTGTCCACAGAGAACAAGGACTTCAGCATTGCTCAACGAGATCGATTATACAAAGTTATCCTTGATATCATTTACAAGTCAGCCACAAAGAACAAATCGGGTGGTGGATCATTAGTATGGCAGTTCCTGGTTGAAGATATGGAAGAGTCGAGCGATGAGTTTGGGATCGTTCCATGGAAAAGTGAATCGACATATAAGCTCTTCACAGAGCAGTCGTGTAGGCTTGCAAGAGTTCAAGGTGCACTTCCTACACAACTCGATTACTTGAGAAAATTA
Organism: Galeopsis tetrahit; assembly: GCA_963675135.1. NCBI lineage: Eukaryota > Viridiplantae > Streptophyta > Magnoliopsida > Lamiales > Lamiaceae > Galeopsis > Galeopsis tetrahit. The sequence continues at coordinate 78,176,176 of OY776123.1, forward strand.
TGCACTCGAAGACGATAAATGCTACACACATATACATTATTATTACTCTCTATTATATGAAAACTCCAACTTCGTTTTCAGGGCATATCTGTTTTGTTTGTCTAGATTGAAACAACTTTAATTAATTGTCATACGTATAGGTGTATAATTTCATCAATGAAACATAAAGAGCAGATATTTTCTGCTGCTCGATTATCAGAAATCTGTTTTATCAACAAATTGAATGCTCATTTCATGTTGATTTCATAGTGAAAGTGTTTGTTACTTTTTCTCAGTTTGTTTTGTAAGATTTCATGTTGATTTCACGTTGACTTTAATCTTTAAATAGCAGCTACTCTGGTCTGGTCTTTTTCTTATTTCGGGTTTCTTTTTTCACTTCTTCATTTTGCTCTTTCCAACATCCATGGAACGTTTTCTTTGTAAATGCAATTCTTTTTTTCATATACGAATTTTATCAATTCAACATTTAAAAGATAGTAAACTTGTTAATTTAGAATCTAAAAGATACTAATAAAACTATCAATTTTAATACTATGTTTGACATTTTATATTTTTTAGGCATTCAACAATGTTTTTATAAATCACAACTTAAAAAAAAAAATCATGTGAATGAAAAAAAAATTAAAAAAAAATGTATATACATAAATAAGTAAATAAACTATAAGACAATAAAAGGTTTTAGATTAAAAGAAAAAAGAAAAGATAGAAGTTATAAGTTCACAATCTGAACCAGAGGCCGGAATGCATCGAAAATGGTGCACCCCTGAAATCACCTACCAAGTAAATAAACTACTATAAAATATTAAACATGATCTAAGTATTTTTTTTTTTTTGTCCTGAATAGCAAATGAAATAATTTGTTCCACTTTGTGTTTCATAATGTGGATGAATGACACACATAAAAATGAAAAAAAAAAAAAAATCAATGAATTTTATACACCACACCAACAACATATGATACTAATCTAGTATAAAGTGTAATATGCAAGTTGAAAAAAAGGAATGTAACCGAATTGATAAATTTTCTATCTTACATTCTTACAAATCCTAAATCGATATAATTTTATTTTTTTTAAACTAGGAGTACTAGTTTTACCATCTTTTATGCTTTCATTTACATTATTTCATTTACTATTATATACTGCTAAAAAGAATGAAACTTAAATTGTAACTTTAAGAACGATTTATTTATATCAATGTGTGGATTTCAATATTTATTTGAATGCTTTGAAGAAGGGAAAATTGGTGTATAGACGTGTCATAATATTATAAGGAATTTAAAAAGTGATGTTGATAAAAGTCAATTAAGGAGAAGGTGGACAAATTAATTATATCTATTACTATTTGCAAGAATATCACAAACTTTGTTTAAAAAAATAAAAAAAATCACAAACTTCACACATCACCTGATAGCTACGGTTAACTCATAGTATGATTGGATATAATCAGGGTTTATTTGGGAAACTTAACACATAATCGTTCATTTGGACGTAATTGGCTCATTAAGTGCAATTAGGAGTAAATGAAATAATAGTTCATTCCTTATGAACTCAAACTTGATAGCTACAAGTGAATTTTAGTCTTTTTTTTAAATCGAGCACGAATAGCTCGCAATTAACTTTACTCACAAAATTTAATATAGTGACAAATGGTCAAATTTGGACTCAGTTAACTAAGGTATGACTAAATTGACTCGAAAAGAGTTAATCACATTAGAAAATTTTCACAAAATTAGGCATTTCTCGGAAATCTCTTTTAAACGTTATGCACTGTCCTATATGAAATCTGAATTTAGTCGATACCATTTTATCAAATTGAATAGAAAAAAAATTACAAAAATTATACTTTATCTTTTCCAGAAAATAATTGAAGTGCCTCAAAATTGACTAGCAATTTCCATTTATCAGTCAGCGGAACGGCATTTTAAATTAGAAGTTGTACGAGTAAAAAAATGGATATTATATTATTTATTACTATTATTTATATATTTATCATAAAGAGAGCTTTCTAATTGAAGTCTAAATCGTGGCCAGTGGGATATAAGTAGTCCAAAATGACGTACAACGGTACAAGTCTTGTTATGTCTAATTTATGACTTGATTGGTGTTTATTTATTTATATACTCACTCATCCCACAATAAATAAATTGCATTATTTTTTGGAAAAGTTTGCACACTTAAGATAATAATGTGCATCATAAACTATAATTTTTTCATATATTTATACAAAATATTATTACTTTTAAAATCTAAATATAGATTTAATCAAACCAATTTTTTTTCGCAAACATTCCCGGGAGATGGAGTATAAAAAATACCAAATTCTGCACTTGTACTGCATATAGCCCGGTCGTTGGGACTTGGGATACCTGTGATGTGAATTTTAAACAACTGAAGTCTTTATTTCTAATAAACTACACTTATATGTTTTCAAAAAAAAAAAAACTACCATAATTACATTATTCACAATTTATATTTATTTTATATTATAGTATCATGTTGCATATCTAATTAGGGATGATAGTTGATAGTTCGATTTATGAATTTTATATTATTACTTGTGATTTTTTTTTTTTATGTATATTCCAAATCATAATTTTACCAAATTAAACCAATTGAGCGGTTTTGGACGGTTTGAACAAATTTTGTGAAATACACAAATTAATTTTTTTGGTTCGGCAGATATTTAAATACGAATTCGTACGATTATTCAAATATTCAAATTCTATTTGAATATTCTTTAAAATAATACGTACGATTATTATATGTTTTATTCGCCTTGATTAATAGTTTGTTTACGTGGGATATATCTACACTTGGACAATATACTGAAATAAAGGACATACATTTAAATTTAACAAATCTTGTGATTCTCTAAAAAAAAATTGTGAAATAATAATAAGAAGGATATAAATATAATTTTGATGCAGAGCGTAATGTTAAGTTTTTAAAGAACGCGATTTAACACAAATTTTTTATATTTAATAAAATAAAATAAAAAATCTTTACGCCTTTAATCCATTCAACAAATTTCTTTTATATAATTATTGTGTGAGGAGTGCCAAACCACATTAAACTAAAGAAGACAGTGCTTTTAATTTCATTTAAGCAATGCGGTGGTGTTATTTTTACCTTAAAAGGTCTGGAAAAATAAAAATAACTAATTTTTATGTTGAATTATGCCATTGAATTATCACCCTCTTTCAACCCCACACTATTGAATTTTTTTGTCATTGATTTGGACAATTCTTGCTGGAAGAAACTCGGATATTGCAAATTGATATTGATACATATCAACACATCAATATTAATTTTATAATTAATATTATTAATATTGAAATATTTAATTGTGATAGTGGTAGATGTCCCAAACGGCAGACAAATGAATAGGGCTTTGAATTTTTCAAATACTGGTCTAAAATGTCAAATATGTATTGCCATGGAAAATAAATTAAGAAAATATATGTTTGGGCCATTAACGACAAACAAGTAAGAGAGATAAAGAGGAATTGTTAATATTAACATGATACTATGTTAATACGGAGTAATATATACGAAATTAAGGCGTCTTAGGCTAAAATCATTTTTGGTATTAAGAAAGCCCACAAATCACAAAGTTGATAGAGTTAAACTTGACAAATTCTTCGGCGTGTATACACTTGACCAACACTTTGACTCAATTTATTGAAGTCTAATGTCAATTGTATCAGTTGTTAAACTAAATTAACATAAAATGAAAATACTTTATGTTTGATTCATGTTTAATAGCAAAAACTGATTAGAGTACCGAGATTAAGATGATATTTAAAATTTATACTCATAGATTTGAAAGCATAATCTCCTCTTAATTTAAATCATCAAACAATCTATAAAAATTAAGATGAAATTAATTTAAATTTAATTTAAACTATCAAATATGTCCAATTAAAGTAAAATAAATCGTATAAAGGTTATATAGCACGGTTATGCATAGGTGAAAAAAAAGGAGAGAAAAATAGGTTATTGAATGGGGCATAGTGAAATGATTGAACATTATTATTATAGATGGTGAAATAGATAATTAAATAGTGTTATAAATAATAATTATATTAATTGCCTTTAAATTATACTCCAATTAATTTTTCTATTTTCTCTTTTACTTTTCAAAACACAAAAATCTTTTGATAGCATACCACCCCACTATGTGTGTTGGTCACAGACTGCGCCGACTATACGATCAACCACGGGGTATTGTCTTGTTTTCTCTAATCTTGTCAATTATGCGATCAGCCAGGGGGTGATGCATTTTTTGGGATCGTATTTGAACCGCGGCTTAATGTGGTAGACCCTTATGTAGTAAGAAAACTATGATGGAGAGTGGTATCAGTTTCCGAACGATCCTGTCGATATGCCGCCTCGTAGACAGAATCTCGATGCCCGTATGGAGGACGCTCGTAGGGACGAAATCGCATTATTGCGCGAACAAGTGGCTCAATTGACTCAGCAATTGGCGGCCCTTCAAGCGCGGGCACCCAACGCCCAACGACATGATCTGGATGATGATGATGACGACGCCACCCCCGATGGCAATCCGTTCGCGCACCTTCGGGATCCTCCCCCCCCCCTCCCCCCCGGCGCTCGGATCGCACAGATCGTCGCTGGGAGACTGGCTTCAAAGTGGATCTCCCAGAATTCCATGGCAGTTTGGCTGCAGATGAGTTCGTTGATTGGCTTGCTACTGTGGAGGAAATCCTTGACTTTAAGGATGTTCCGATGGATCGTCGTGTTTCTTTGGTGGCGACACGTTTGCGAGGTCGTGCACAGGCCTGGTGGCAGCAAGCGAAGGCAAATCGTCTTCGATCTGGTAAGCCTAAACTTGTTGATTGGGGTAAATTCAAGAAACATATTCGTGCTGCGTTTTTGCCATATAATTATGAGATAGATCTGTATCAACGTTTTCAATTGTTGCATCAGGGTGTTAAGCCTGTTGATGAGTATACTGCTGAATTTTATCACTTGCTTGCACGTACTGATCTTGTAGAGACACCGTTTCAATTGGTTTCTCGTTATATTGGGGGTTTGCGGATTCAGTTGCAGGATGTTCTTAATATGTTTGATCCTGTTACTATTTCGGAGGCGCATCAGGCTGAAAAACAGTTGGCCCGTCGTGCCTCGAGTGGGTTTCGTAATACGGTAAACCCGTCCCCTAGCTCTACTGCTCCTCGTGGTTCTGTTTCTCAACCACCACCGAATCGGGCTTCTTCTAGTGGCATAAAGTGTTTTAATTGTGGTGAATCTGGTCACCGTCAAGCGGATTGTCGTCGTCCTCGCGCTGACAAGCGTGGCCTTTTTATCATCATCCTTTTTGTCGATGATGACCTTGTTGATGACACCCCCTTGTTTATGATGAGGATATGGATGAAGTGATCGATGAGGAACTTGTAGAGGGTGATGTTGGACCTTTGTTGATGCTCAGGCGCACATTTTTGAGCCCACGTGCCAATGATGACAATTGGTTGCGTACCAATATCTTTCAGTCGACTTGCACTATTGGAGTCAAGGTATGTTCTTTCATTATTGACTCGGGTAGTTGTGAGAATGTGTTATCGAAAGTGGCAGTTACCAAATTGGGTCTAGATACTGAAGCTCGCCCGAAGCCGTATAAACTGTCATGGCTTAGTAAAGGTACGGATGTTACTGTTTCTCGTCGGGTTTTGATTTCAGTTTCTATTGGATCATCTTATAGTGATGAGATATATTGTGATGTGGTGTCTATGGATGCGTGTCATTTGTTATTGGGCCGACCGTGGCAATTTGATCGTGAGGTCACGCACGATGGTCGTGCAAATACATACTCGTTTCTTTTCAGGGGTCGTAATATTGTGTTGTTACCCTGCAAGCCTCGAAGCATTCCTCAGACGGATGCCTCCAAGCCTGTTATGTTCTTATCTCGTGTGCCCTTTCAGTCTGCTATGGAGGAGTCTGGGATTGTTTTTGCTCTTATTGCTCAGCCCACGGGTTCGCAGTTTGGGACACCTCCCCTTGCTGTCCAACATTTGTTGTCTGAGTTTGCTGATGTTTTTCCCGAGTCCCTCCCAGATACATTGCCTCCTCTTCGGGATATTCAGCATCAAATCGATCGTGTGTCGGGTGCAGCCTTGCCAAATCGCCCACATTATCGTATAAGTCCGAAGGAGCATGAGGAACTCCATCGCCAGGTGGAGGAGTTGCTTGCAAAGGGCCACGTTCGTGAAAGCCTCAGTCCATGTGCAGTGCCTGCCCTATTGACCCCTAAGAAGGACGGTACTTGGCGCATGTGTGTAGACAGTCGTGCCATCATCAAGATAATAGTGAGGTATCGTTTTCATATTCCTCGGTTGGATGATTTTTTGGACCATTTGGGTCGGGCCTCCATCTTTAGTAAACTGGATTTGAAGAGTGGCTATCACCAGATTCGTATTCGGGTTGGAGATGAGTGGAAGACAGCATTTAAAACACGGGAGGGGTTGTTTGAGTGGCTGGCAATGCCATTTGGGCTGTCTAATGCCTCGAGTACCTTCATGTGTGTCATGAATCAGGCCCTACGTCCTTTCATTGGCAAATTCGTCGTCGTTTATTTCGACGACATTCTGATTTACAGTGACAACCCCGACTCTCACCTACAACATCTACGGGAGGTCTTGTTGGTTTTACGTCGAGATCAGTTTTATGCAGCCTCCGGCAAGTGCGCCTTTATGACTACTTCGGTACAGTTTTTAGGGTATATTGTGTCTGATCAGGGCTTCGAGCAGATCCGAGTAAAATTGAAGCCATTCGTCACTGGCCGGCCCCTACATCTATTACGGCGGTCAGGAGCTTTCATGGGCTAGCTTCTTTCTATCGGTGATTCATTCCACATTTCAGTAGTATTATGGCACCAATAACAGATTGCATGAAGGGGACCAAGTTTGTGTGGACAGAGGATGCGTCAACTGCCTTTGATGAGATCAAGCATAGACTGACGACAACACCTATTCTTGTTCTTCCTAATTTCTCCCAGCCTTTTGAGTTGCATTGTGATGCTTCGAAATTAGGAATTGGGGCGGTTTTGAGCTAAGCAGGCCGTCCGGTGGCCTTTTTCAGTGAGAAGTTGGCGGGTTCCAAACTCTGTTTCAGCACATATGATGTGGAGTTTTATGCCATAGTCCAGGCTGTTCGATATTGGAGACACTATATTTTCCAACGGGAATTTGTTCTCTTTACTGATCACGATGCCTTGAAACATTTGGGGAGTCAAGATAAGATATCTCATCGCCATGCATCCTAGATTTCTTTCCTCCAGCAGTTCACATTCGTTATTAAACATAAAGCAGGGGTCTCTAACAGGGTGGCAGATGCTTTGAGTCGTCGCCATAATCTGATCTCGACTTTTCGGGTACATGTTCCGGGGTTTGAGTCTCTTATTGATTTATATGTGGAGGATCCTTTCTTCTCCAAGGTTCTTCTTCAGATCCAGCAGGGTGGTGGTTCTCCTTTCATTTTAGAGGATGGATTTCTATATCGGGGCCTCCAGTTGTGTATTCCTGATTGCAGCCTATGTCCCAAAATCATCCAGGAATTGCACAACGAGGGTCATGTGGGTCGTGACCGGACTTTTCAGCTTGCAGCGGCTTCTTATTTTTGGCCTTCGATGCGCAAAGAGGTGGGCAGGGGTTTGTGACTCGTTGTCGTATCTGCCAGATGTCGAAAGGGGTTGCTTCTAATTTGGGTTTGTACATGCCTCTTCCCATTCCGACGCAGCCGTGGGTTGATATGAGTATGGATTTTTTCCTTGGCCTGCCACGGACGCAACGGGGGAATGATTCAATCTTTGTGGTGGTTAATCGATTCTCCAAGATGGCTCATTTCATTCCTTGCAAGAAAACAATTGATGTTGTTAATGTGGCACAGTTATACTTTCGTGAGGTGTACCGCCTCCATGGACTCCCTTCTTCCATTGTCTCTGATCGAGACACTCGCTTTGTTAGTCATTTCTGGCGTAGTTTGTGGCGTTCAGTGAACACGTCCCTTAATTTCAGTAGTGCTTACCATCCCCAAACTGATGGCCAAACGGAGGTGGTTAATCGTTCTTTGGGTAATTTGCTTCGCAGCTTGGTTGGTGATAATCCCAGATCTTGGGATTCGAAGGTTAGTTAGGCTGAATTTTCTCACAATCATGCTGTCAACCGTACTACCAATTTTAGTCCTTTTCAGATTATTTATGGTGTTGTGCCCCGTGGTCCGCTTGACTTGCTGCCTTTGCCTAGAAAAGTCCATTCCCATGCTAGTGCAACAGATTTGGTGACACAGATTCAGCAGGTTCATCGTGACACTCGTGCTCTGATTGTTCAGGCTACTTCTAAGTATAAGGCACATGCAGATCTGCGTCGTCGTCGGGTTGATTTTAAAGTGGGTGATTTTGTGTGGGCTATTTTGACAAATGACCATTTTCCTGCTCGTGAGTATTCTAAATTGGCTGCTAAGAAGATTGGACCGGTTGAGATCGTGGAGAAAATCAACCCAAATGCATATAGGCTACAATTACCAAGTCATGTTCGTACGTCGGATGTCTTTAATGTGAAACATTTGATTCCCTTTGTTGAGGATTCGTCGTCCAGTGATGAGGCCGATTCGGATTCGAGGGCGAATCTCTTCTACCCGGGAGGGAATGATGTAGCACGAGTGGCGTTACAATTTTTGAAGAAACGAGAGTATACGAAGAATTTTTGAAGTTTTGGGAGCCGGAACCCGATTTTGGCGTGTGAGCACACTTTTTCAAGTGGAATCGATGCTACGAGTCAAACTCACAGCTATGCTGTGATATGTGACGCTCATTGGCCAAATTCCATCGTTTGAGTGGTCAAAAACGCGTTTTATTGTTTTTTTAGGTGTTATTTTTACAATTTTTTATTGTTTTGGGGCTTTTTTGTAATTTTCTAATTATGTACAGTAGGGGTTTGGTTTTATTCTTGTTTTCCAAACATTGTTGGACAGTTTTTGAAGATTGGAATATTATTGAAGAATTATTCTTCGTTTTATCAAGATTCGGGTATTCTGTGAATCAACGATTCTTGTTTTTTTTTTTTTTTGAGCACGTACGCTGCATCATTGGTGGTTTTGATTGCGTTTGTAGGCTAGTCTTTTGGTGTTGGGAATATATGCAGTTGCGTGAATCGGTTGGCCAATGAACTATCAACGAGCTATCCCTTGTTGTGTGTGTGGAAGTCGTCTTTTTGGAGATGTCTCTGTTGTTGCAAAAAAAAAAAAATTATGTAATATTCATTACCTGTTTGAGTAGTTGAACACCCTTTTCTTAACTTAATATTGCACAATTTTTCTGATAATATAAATTACAATGAATCTAAAAAAAAAAATCTTCAACCACTTAATAATTTTCACACATTCATTTTGGGAATATTGTGCAATAACTTCTGCACCCTTAAAATGACATCATTTATAAATTTTACCCTCACAATATCTTCAACTTCAATTTTATTAATAATAAACTTTTTTACTTTAAACTAAACATTTTAAACATATCAAAATTACATCACATGTCATTATTATTATTATTATTATTATTTTATTATTATACTTTTTTACTAAAACAACTTTCATACCATCGGAGTATATTTTTATATCGTATTTAAAACTAATAAATAACTTTTACATTAAACTTCTTGCAAATCGTAAAATGATGTTCGTTTTATGATTATGTAGAATGATGAAAATTCAAATGAATTTTTTTGAATTTCAAAATCTTGATGAATAACGATTGTATGTATTTATTTTGGAAATTTAAGTACAATATAATATAATTTTATGTTAAATTAATTATATAAGAGTGAATGATTTTATATTATATATATATTTTTTTTAAATATAGTAATATATATTTTTAAAGGTAAATACAGTTGTAAGGGTAAAATTCAAAATTTAAATTTAGAATAAAAAATTCAAATTAATTACATAAGTGTGAATGAATTTAAAAATAAGTATACACGCATATATAAAAAGTGAAACGAAGGCCTATATAATAGGCATGTGCAAGTCCAAACGCGTAATTTAAAATTAGGTTCAAATTTCAATGTAAGACCTAACTTGACCTATTCTTGTACTCCCCATTCACAAATCAGAGTCATTACAAAAAGTAGGCAACGAAAAAAAAAAAAAGAGCATGGGATTTAAGTTCTTGCATGTCGGGTTTTTTATAATTTCACTTGGTCCAAATTTTCTATGCATAATTTCTTTCACGAGTTAAAAAAAAAAAAAAAAACTACTTTATAGAGTAATTGTATAATGTAAAAAGTGAATGATATTATTATATTGAGAGAATAAATATTTTATTATTAAAATGTGCATGTTAAATTTAAACAGACTAAAAATAAATATTTACATATAAAATTTGAACGAAAAGTGTATAATATACTAGATGTTTAATTTGTAATTCAAACATATTTTTTATAGGTTGCTTTTTGAGTTTTTTTTTGTTTTACCCTGAACCAGATGGTTCGTCCTATTTTACAATAAGTCGTTTAATTAAAAATTGTCACGTCCTTCATCTTTATCATGAGATGGTTCATCCTATTGTGAAAGAGATGGTTCATCCTATTTTACAATAAGCGTTTAATTAAAAGTTGTCACGTCCTTCATCTTTATCATGAGGGATCGCACTTCGCCATTAAATATTATTTTTTTTTTGAATAAAAATATGAATTTATCAACATGTCCTTATAGTATTTAAAAAAAAAATAATAGTTATTTCTTGAGCCAGATTGAACCGGAGATTTTGAGGCCCGAAAGAAAGTCCAAAGAATTGGGGCCAGCCCAGTCCGAGATAAATAAGCACCCCCAACAGGCTACGGGCCAGGTCGTTCGGCTCGAGAGAAAGCCCGACAGGTCCGGGTCGGGCCAACAAAAAAATGCACCCCAACAGGTTGTTATTATTTTATAATTAAATATATTTATTTATTTTAAATTAAAATGATAATATATTTTTTATGTATTATTTTAATTTATTATTATGGGCCATGGCAATATATTGCGATCGTATTTTGTATATGGTAATGCACTCTTTGGGATTAGAGCTATTACACGAACCGAGCTTCTCGTGAGCTCGGCTCGATTCGTTTGTTAAATGAGCCGAGCTCGAGTTCATTAGATACACGATTTACTAACGAGTCGGTTCGAGCTCGATTTGTTAGGCTCGATATTTAATATTTTTTTTCTTTTAAATTCATTAGGATAGTTAGGCTCGGCTCGATAGGCTCGTTAGACTCTTTAACGAGTCGAGCCGAGCCGAGCTCGTCTCTTAACTCGTCAATGTTATCGAGTCGAGCCGAGCTCGAACTTCAAATACTCGGCTCAAATAACAACCCTAGTTGGGATCAAACAAGTCACACATCGAAAAAACATTAAAGAATCATGATGTATAAAAGGGAGAATAATATCTCCATTGGTATGAGGCATTTTGGGGAAAATTCAAAAGCAAAGTTGTGAGGGTTTAGCTTAAAGCGGACAATATTATATCGAATGGAATACGGAAGGGTCCTCTCGGGAACTCAACAATATCATACCAAGTGAAATATGGAAGGGTCCTCTCGGGAATTCAACAATTGGCGCCGTCTGTGGAAATCAGAGCCGACAGAGCCACTAGTATCTCCATCGGTATGAGACCTTCAATTTCACAATAATTTATATATACTCTCTCCGTTTCAGTATATATATATATTTTTTTGTGTGTGTTTTGATTAAGGAATATGATAAAATAATAAATGAGTATAAAAATGAAGTATAATAAAATATTAAATAAAGTATAAGCGATCTGATTGAAATAGAGAAAATAATATTGAGAAATAGTGAAAACTTACGGTAAGAGGGTGGGATTATTAGTTTACTACGAAATAGAGAAAATAATATTGAGAAATTAATAGTGAAAACTTACTGTAAGAGGGTGGGATTACAAGTTTACTACTTGAAAGAATTTCGTCTCATCTAAAAGTCTGAACTTACGGTAAGAGGGTGGATTGAGAAATAGTGAAAACTTACGGTAAGAGGGTGGGATTACTAGTTTACTACGAAATAGAGAAAATAATATTGAGAAATAGTGAAAACTTACTGTAAGAAGGTGTGATTACTAGTTTACTACTTGAAAGTGGGATTACTAGTTTACTACTTGAAAGAATTCCGTCTCATCTAAAAGTCTCTAAAAGTCTGAACTTACGGTAAGAGGGTGGATTGAGAAATAGTGAAAACTTACGGTAAGAGGGTGGGATTACCAGTTTACTACGAAATAGAGAAAATAATATTGAGAAATAGTGAAAACTTACTGTAAGAGGGTGGGATTACTAGTTTACTACTTGAAAGTGGGATTACTAGTTTACTACTTGAAAGAATTTCGTTTCATCTAAAAGTCTGAACTTACGGTAAGATGGGAACTTGTAGGAACGTGGAGAATTAATTCTTGTATATATATTAATTCCTAACACTACCCCTCTTCTTTCTTTTTATAGTTTTAAAAAATAAAATAACTCGCAGTTATAAATTTTGTGAAGTACCAACCATTTTGTTTCCTTTTGACTCAAAAATTGGAATTTAGAGAAGAATTTTGAAATTTATAATTTCAAAATAATTATATGATCATATTAAATATAATTAAGGAGGGTGTATTCAATTGAGATTCTATTGGATTTTTTTGGACTTTAAAAAGTACGTGGATTGATTTACATAGATTTTCATAAATAAAATATTTTACCAATAAAAAAATTATATATATATAAAGTATTTTACCAATAATATATATATTATATAAAATTTATATATTAATTTGGGGCGGGTCGGATACCCGCGGGTCAGGCGTAAGACCCAAACCTGATCCATACTCAATACGGGGCGAATCTGACCTGATCCAAAGCTCGCTGGTGGGGTGGGTACCCGCGGGTTGGGTCAATATTGTCATTCCTACTTTTGATCTTTCGTTCTTAGAGTTCTATGAGAGAATCCGTTGAAATCTCTAGTTTTTAAAAGAGATTTTAGATAGTGCAATTTATTTATAATTTTGGAGGAGAATCCAATAAAATCCATAGAGTATTAAAATTCATAGATTTTGAAAATTTGAATTGAATACCCCGACTTTGAGAGTCCAAAAAAATCCTACAGAATCTACAATCAATACACCCCCCTAAATCTCAAACTTACGAAGATTAATTGACAACAATTAAAGCATGATTAGAGTATTTATGGCTATCTTCTCCAATTTAACAATTACTTTCAATAATTACTATCTTTATTTTCGGTAATAAAGTCCAAACATGTTATGGGCCTAATTAAGTTTTATGTGATTAAGACGATTTATTCTTATTCTTAGACTGTTTTAGGGAGCTGATTTTGATTATTAAATAAAAGTTAAGATTGTCACCTCAATATGTTCATCTTTTTTGTGTTTATTCTTCCGCTACGTCACAAACTATATTGAAATAATCGAAAGCAAAATGTTCTACTATTTTATTTATTCGTATTGGACGTATAGATTGAACAATTCTAGCCAAGACTAAAATTGAGTATTGAACAATTCTAGCCAAGACTAAAATTGAGTATTGACTATCAATTTACGTCGATATTATTATTATTATTTCTTGAATGATATAATAAAATAAGACTGCACTAGAAAATAGTAATTTGAGCTTGACTGGAATATCGTGAGCATAATCATATTTTACATATTTATTTTCTAACCCCATTGGAGGGGTCTGGGTTCAACACCTTCTCATTCTGGTTATTATCACTTTATTAAATTGGTTGAATTTTTTTTTTTTAAAAGTTAATACTCCAATTTATAAATTAATTTTGATATGAAGTTCAATGTTAGAATCTTTAGGGCATGTTTGTTTTGGGATGGGAAATCCGGATTTGGGATTTCGAAACTCCACCCCCGTTACAGTTTGAGATTTTGATTCAGGATTTTAAAATCCCACCCTATAACACTATAAAAATCAACTCTATAAATACCTATAAACCCTATATAAATACCTATAAAACTTATAATCCTATACTATAAAGTTAAATCCTACCCTACATAAATCCCAAAACAAACACAAAACATAAAAAGCATTAGGATTTTAAAATCCACTAGATTTTGAAATCCGAATTTCAAAATCCTCAAAATCCCAAAACAAACATGAACTTATGGATTTCGTCTTCTAAATGGTTATATAACACTTAGTTATAGTAATAAATGGTTGATTTTTTAAAAAAGTTAGTAATTAATTTCGATATGAAGTTTAATGTTAGAATCTTTATGGATTTCATTTTCCATGTAATTAAATGGTTATATCACTTTATTAAAATGGTTGATTTTGTTTTAAAAGTTAATAATTTACAAATTAATTTCGATATGAAGTTTAATGTTAGAATCTTTATGGATTTCATTTTCCATGTAATTAAATGGTTATATCACTTTATTAAAATGGTTGATTTTGTTTTAAAAGTTAATAATTTACAAATTAATTTCGATATGAAGTTTAATGTTAGAATCTTTATGGATTTGTCTTCCACGTAAATTATTTATAATATATTTATATAATTATTTTATGTTGGAGTTGAGTTTCATATCACTGATATACATTATCTGTTTTATGAATTAACTACAATTCCAAGCCCTATTACGATGTTCGTTAATGATCATGATCAGTAAATTATCAAAATTTTCTTTGAGATTTGTTCAAATTATTAATAGAATTTCATAATTTGAATAAATTATCAAATACTTTCAAGAATGACTAAAGGTTTAAGTGCCCGACGACGAGTAATGCAATATTGTGAGAGAAAAATGATAATAAGTGAAATATTTTTACATTTTTTGATTATCAACCCTTTTTATTTTTTGGAATATTATTTGGTAGTTATTCAAATCATGAAATTCTTTTAGTAATTTGACCAAATTTAAGGGATGACTTTGATTATTTTGCCCCATTCAAATTAAAACCCCCCAAAAAATATCATAGTACGTAAATAGTAATACTCTACATTTATTGGTATTTAATTTTCAATTTTACCTAACTACTGTACATTAAAAAAATTGAAGTGTGGTTTGTAATCGCTTTGAAAGTACATTAAATAGTATCACATGGTAGTATGTAATTGATACTAAGTGGTACAAATTATAGAATTCTTTATATTACTATCTAGTATCTATGAATATTTATTAATTTTTTTTTTTTTTTTACATTCTTTTGATTATGGGGCATTTGTTGTTATATATCGAATACAAAATATTTGTACATCTACTGGCTACTGTCACGGTGTCGTCTATTTATTAAATCAGTGTTCATGTGTATAGACATGAGGTTAATTTATAAATTTTATGGGTCATCACATACTACATTTCAATATTAAATCTACTTAAAAATGCGTTTACATGAGTAAGACCCTTTATGAATAATATTCCTTACCAAAAAATTTATACATTTTGAAAATCTATTTTATTCAACAGTTATTGGTTATTAACCTTCATTATACATCTAACATTGTATCCCACGTGGACTTTAAGCATTAATACAGTATTATATTTAATTTCAGCTTATAAAAGTGTTTTAGACATTTTTATTGTGTTATATTTAGCAAATCATAACTTTTTTAGAATAAAATTTATAATGCGTGTTATATAATCATATACATAAAACATTATTAAATATCTTAAAACTTAAAATTTATTGCAAAATGTGACAAAGACTCAATGCAATATTGCATAAACATAAAATTCATGCAAAATTGCTCTTCACATTTTTTTTTCTTCTTTTCAGATTCTTTTCACGTTCTTAAGTTTTCTTTTTATTTTTTACGTTCTTCCCCATATTCTCTAGTTATTTCATCCACATGGTCTTCTATTATCTCCTCTTCACTTTCACGATGATTTTTCATATTGGTTGTCTGAATCTTTTCATTCTTCTCGATAAAATTGTTGTCCAATGCTATCAATTTGTATTTTTTTCATACTCATCTTTAAACTTGTTTTTTATTTTTTTTTGTTTTGTATCATCCTTCTTCATCTCATAAAACCTATGTATTTCATTTGTATTTTTTATTGACATTTTATTCACGCAATAACATATTTTTAGTAATACTTAATAATGCATGCATGCAGTAATATGTTAATTGACTCAAATGTTATTGTATTACTGCATGAGCTATAATATTGTCTAATGAATAAAATCGTGTTATTACATGTGTTTTCGCTAATGCATACACATTTTTTTTTAGTTTCAAGTGTCATGTATCAGTTCTCACGTGTTACCATATGGTTGTACATATCAATAGCTAGGTTCTACGAATTTAGTATACCGTAAGTAATAGTAGAATCAAAAGATGTGCACAATTAGAAGCATTCATATCGTGTTTTTTTTTTCTTTTTGTTATTCAGTATGTCATTGCTCCTAAGTAATCGCCAAATTTTGATCTTTCTCTTCCGTTCCCCACCATATGCTAGTGTCTATTCTTCGTCATCAATTTTTTTGGGTTCTTATTTTGTGAGTGTTTTTTTTTTTTTAAATCCTTCTTACTCAAATACCTACAAGATTTAAAACCCTCTCCAAAATAGTAGATAATATTACACATAAGACCGTCCCTTAAATGGACATGACGATTTTGTACGATATCTGATCTAAATGCAAATATTTGTTCAAACGTAATAGCGCAATATATGGCTGAAATTTAAAATGGTCAAATGATAGTGATAATTACTATTTATATTTCTTAGATTCGATTTTTTTTCCATCCCCTAACATGAAGAGGAATTTTTATTTCGATTTAGAGAGGAGAAAAAAAGGAAAATATTATTTGAAGGTATAGAGAGAGAGAGAGAGAGAGAGAGAGAGAGAGTTCACCGCCGTTTGACTTGAGAAGTGCTAAAAATATTTTATTTAGAAAGAGAAACTTGCCGGCTACCATTTTCTCTCTCTAGAAATATATATACACACACGCTCTAATGCATGTTTGCAAGAGTATCGATTTTTGTTACCACATGTTATCTATAAGCGTGTTGAACAGTCAATAAATTGTACCGCTTCATAAACTTTTCAACACCAATTCCTGCAAGATTTTTCTCAAGATCAAGAATATACCAATCAGATATATATATTTTTTTAAATTCCTGCCGTTCTGATTCAGGGTTTTAAGTTCAGAATTTTGTTACTGGTTTCAATTGATTCGGTGGAAGCTGGGATTTCTCCCTGCATGAAGGTATTGAATAATAATTATGTGAATCTCACTATTATTGATTCGATTTTGGAATAATTGAGTTCCTGAAGCTTAGGGTTGCACGATAGTACTGAGTTCTGATTTACTTTGATTATTTTTTTTAGTCTTATGTTGATGGGTGTATGAAGATTACTAGGTTTTGATGGAATTAGTATTGGGGGAAGGTTATCTGAAGGTGTGAAGGAGGGTTTATTTATTCTCTGTTGGATTTATATTGGTGAAATTATGGGTAGTGTGTGTGGAAAACCATCTTCAGCGGTTAAAGATAGTGAAGAGAGCCCAAACCAGAGGGAATTGATTAGGAAGGCATCCGAGTTGCGTGTGGCTCGAGGGCTTTCTGGAAAAAGGAACGAGAGTTTTTCATTGAAGGAGAATGGTGATTTTAAAAGTGGGTTGTTTGATAAAAAGGTCAATGGATCTAGAAGGGTGAGGGATGATTATTATGAGAAGAAAAGAGAGAATTCTGAAGATGTGAGCAATTTTCCAATCATGGGAAGCCTCCCCAGAGCTCTAGAAGGCGAACAAGTCGCAGCCGGATGGCCCTCTTGGCTAGTTATGGTGGCTGGGGAAGCTATCAGAGGATGGATTCCGCGAAGAGCTGACACTTTCGAAAAACTTCATAAGGTATTATTCTGGTCTAGCTTGTTGAATTGATTGCAGAATGTTCTCACATTATGCACTTAGAACAAATTATAGCTTGTTTGATACCTTTTCATTGTTGCAGATTGGCCAAGGAACGTACAGTAGCGTATATAAGGGTCGTGATCTCGTGCACAACAGACTTGTCGCTCTGAAAAAAGTGCGATTTGATAATATGGATCCTGAAAGTGTCAAATTTATGGCAAGGGAGATTCTACTTTTGCGAAGGCTTGATCATCCAAATATTATTAAGTTGGAAGGCTTGGTGACTTCAAGAACATCTTCTAGTTTATACCTTGTTTTCGAATACATGGAGCACGATCTCACTGGACTTGCATCACTCCCTGGGGTCAAATTTTCAGAACCACAGGTGGTTATCCCTGAGTTCTTCATACCTGTTACTTGGCAATGCTTATTTATCTTAATACAGCATTAGGCTGAAGAATCTAATTGTGACATTGATTCTCAATTTACAACAGAGTATAAAAGAAATGATTTCAAATGATAGGATTAGCAGTCTCTTTCTCTCGTTTTGGCGCCCCCAGTAGGCCGTTCTGAATTCCTTGATTCACTTCTTGTTTTTTATTTTGCAGGTGAAGTGTTATATGCAGCAGCTGTTGAGTGGACTTGATTATTGTCATACTAATGGCATCCTGCATCGAGATATCAAGGGTTCCAATCTCTTAGTTGACAATCATGGCATCTTGAAAATTGCTGATTTTGGTTTAGCAAGTTATTTTGATTATCACCAAAAAGCGCCATTAACAAGCCGCGTTGTGACATTATGGTATCGGCCTCCTGAACTTTTGCTTGGTGCAACTCAGTATGGAGTTTCTGTCGACCTATGGAGTACTGGCTGCATACTTGGAGAATTATACACCGGCAAGCCCATCATGCCTGGTAGAACTGAGGTATTCTTGCTACTCACCTCTCTCTTATCATGTTATTATATTCTGCTTGGGGAGGGTGAGGGGTGGATGCAAAGGAATGAGTTGAAGATAGGGAACAACCAAATTCAGCAAATTGACAAATGCTTAGCTTGTGACAGTTTGTCCCTCAGTTATTTACTGTATGCTAACATTTCATTATGTTATTGTAAAAGAGATGAAAGCAGTAGAGGAATTAATTTACAGTCTTTAAATTAATTTATTTTTTCAATATACTCTTTACAGTCTTTAAATTAATTTATCTTTACCTTGCAGGTTGAGCAGCTGCATAAGATATTCAAGCTTTGTGGATCTCCTTCTGAGGATTATTGGAGAAAATCTAAATTGCCTCATTCCCCCGTGTTTAAGCCTATTCAGCCATATAGACGGAGAATTGTTGAAACCTTTAAGGATCTTCCTGATGCTGCTGTAGGGCTCATGGAGATTTTACTCTCAATCGATCCTTCAGATCGAGGGACTGCCTCTAGAGCTCTCGACAGTGAGGTACTCTACACACAGAAAATGCAACTGAACTATGTGGATGAGTTGTACCTTTCCTATAAACAATTTTCTGATGTCCCTTTGTTTAAAAAATTCTTGCTTAACTGGGCTTTAACGGATGTGAGAGATTTTTTGAAGCCAAAGTCCACAGTGTTTTAATTCCTGGATTAATTTTAATAATACTTGGTACTAATTCTTTCTTTTTTGTAGTTCTTCAAAGCAAAACCACTTCCGTGCGATCCATCAAGTTTGCCCAAATATCCTCCAAGCAAAGAGATAGATGCAAAAATGCGAGAGGAGGAAGCAAGAAAGTACGTGCTCATAGTTACTTATGTTTCTGACAGTATCTGCAATTGCGGTTTTTGTTTATCTCTAAGTTTCTTATGGCCAAGATTTCAGATTCTTGATCTTTGGTATTTCGACAAAAAAGTCTTTGTTAGTTTTCATTATGAGGAGTACCCGGAAATTACACGAAGGAAGTTTCAAATTTGATAAGAATCTGTTATTATTGGCTTTATTGCAGCTGGATTTAGATACACAATTTAATGTCATAATGTGTGGGTTTTTGCTTAACTTATTATTAACATACTTCTTTGGACAGGAAAGGAGCCCTGGGAGTTAAGGGACAGAAGGTTGAAATTGATTATATAAGATCAAAAGAACTTCGAGCTGCTCCAGCTCCTGATGCTAATGCTGGGCTGGCTAGGCCAATGCAGGTATGTAAACCGGCATTTATTGCCAGCCTTAAAATATGCTTGTTATACTTTTTAATCAAATTGTTATAGATATTTCTTGTTAATTTAATTTGTATCTAGATCTAAAATTCGCACCTCTTTACACTTGATATGTATGATGCATGGGGATTATATGTGACTTGGTAACTGTATTATTAAAATGTCAAATATAATAATTCAACTTCATAGATTGCAGCTAAATGGTTTGTATCGCATATGGTTCTGCCCTGTTTGAATTTCATTGATTTATTAATGAGTTGAAATTTGGCTTTAATTGCTACATGTAATATAAATGGTATTAGTGTTCATCATGTGAATCTTAACGAAACAACACAGGCTAGCGTTCCATATTTTACTGATTATTTAAATTGTATCTCAGAGGAGGCATGGCCATGTGGATCAAATCGGTCCACCAAGACCTGCACATGTTGGATCTGAAAGCAAAGATCCTCCAGAGAGAGTTGTTTCTCATTCAGGGCCTCTTGCTCCACCAGGAGTGAGATGGACATCGTCTGCAAGAAGAAATGACGATGCATCCGCCACCATTTCCACCAAAAACAGTTTATCCACACTATCGGGTTTAGTGGCATCTAGGGGTTTATCGACTGTAGAACATCGCGACAAGTTAGTTTGTTCAAATGTGGATGCCACAGATCAAAGTAGGTTTTCACAGTCATTCGGGGATCCCATGAGAAAGCAGGATAGAAGACGCCAATCACCAATGCTTTCTGGCTCACAAATGTCTGGACGAATCAGCATGAAAGAAACTGCCACGGTGAGTTTCATAATAATAATAACTCGACTTCTTTTCTTACTTTATTTATTGTTTCTGGCAACCAAGAATTTATTGCAACTTTGGTCATGTAAACTAGGGGATTGGCCTTTTTGGTCCTGTTTTCACATTGTGGTAATTTAGTACCAACACTCAAATTGGAATCTTGAATTTTTGCTGGCAATTTTTTGCGGTTGAAATTTAGGAGTTGCTGGTATTAAATTGTCGCCTTCCCGTTAGTTACAGGTCCAATTTTGCAAAAAAAAATATTTTTAACCTATTGAAGCCTGTGTTTACACTTTCTACCCCTATGGGACGATCATCAATGGGCTAATACATGGGTTGTATTTATTTGTGTGGGCAGGATGGACATGGACATAAGGAGAGAAAAATTCATTTTTCGGGTCCTCTACTGGCTCCGTCGAACAATATAGAGCAGGTGCTGAAAGAGCATGATCGACGAATCCAAGAAGCTGCTCGACGAATGAGGAAAAAAAGGTTTTAACCCTTCCTCGAATCACAGTTCGGGGTAGACCTGTTAGAATATCTATACATACATACATATATATAATTATATATATATCGTGTAAATTGTTATGTACAGATTTGGTGGGTGAGATTTGATGTTGAGTATTTTAGAATGATCCAATGTTTACATTAAGTTGAAGAGCAGCTTATAGTTTTGGTTTAGCTCTGGTCTTTGTAGGAAAGGAGGAGCTTAATTAGCTTATGAAATGGTTCATATGTTCTAGTAACTGAAACCTAGTTCAATATTGCCAAATCAGACTGCTGTTTCTTAAGTAGTTATGCAAAATGCATATTTGGCTCCTCTTTTTGTTTAGCTTTTAACTTACTTCTGCCTTATATCTAAAAGATAGTCTCATGTGATATTGTCTCAATTTTCATACATGAGACATAACTTCACTAAGATATAGGGTAATATAATATTATAAATGAGATTTTGCATTTGATCATCCTATACAAATATAATTTTTTTGTTGGTTGCAAATTATAGTTTCCACTATTAATCTGACTAAATCTCAAGGGAAATCAATCTAAATGACACAAACACTTCATATTTATTCACCTTCTTCGAAAAAGATGTGTGAAATAAATAAATTGAAATTGTTTTAAAAAAATAATCACATGTGTATCACATTTTTATTTTGTACAGAGTACTATTTTCTTTATTAATAAAACTATATTCTGTCACCGAAATGAATAATACGACTTATAATTGAAAAGAAAATTGTAACTTGGACTGCAAACTCGATAAATGACAATTCATGATCAAACATAAAATTTATTGCATTTCTCTTTTTTTTTGTATAAAATTAAGGATCATGTCCATACAGAGCGCAAAACTCTGGCTTTAAACGGGACCCCCGCAAGTGGGCGGTGGGATTGGTCCCCCGAGATTAGTTGGCCTTAGTCCTGATACCCGAGATTTCAAAAAAAAAATGAACATATTTTTTTGACAAATTTACCCTATTAATTTTTCTCTTTTCTTTCATTGCCTTTCTTTTTTCACTCTTCTTTGACCTTTTAAAAAAAAAGATCATTAATATATTTTCAAAAAAAAAAAAAAAAAAAAAAAGAAGATAGGCATTATAGAGATTAACAGGGATATTCTAGGAAGATCATTTGTAAAAATAGAAAAATCAACAATTTTTTTAAAACAAAATTTAAAATTCATAAACTTTATAAAACAAGAGAGTATACATATTTTTATTATATTAATATTCATTCATTAATTATTTCTATT
The DNA here is from genome assembly GCA_963675135.1 of Galeopsis tetrahit. Lineage (NCBI taxonomy): Eukaryota > Viridiplantae > Streptophyta > Magnoliopsida > Lamiales > Lamiaceae > Galeopsis > Galeopsis tetrahit. The sequence goes on from OY776123.1 coordinate 78,198,762, forward strand.
TATAATTTATTTTTATAACTTAAATATAAATATTGAATTTTAGAAAATAAATTAATGCTAATATATATATATATATTTTTTTTTACAAAACTATTAGAATTATATCAATTTCTAATGAAAAGTCAAAGTCAAATCTGAGACTTATTCCAAACATAGATACCGTGAATTAAGGAATGTTATATTTTGGACATTAATTAAAATTAGTCATATACGTATGTAACGTATCAAATAGTTTATTTAGACCACCATCTTTACATCTTCCATGATCAATGGAGGAAATTATGAGTAATGATAGGGTTGCACAATTTTGTACTCCATTATTTATAAAATTCAACAATCTTAAAAAATCAAGATAATTAGGGTGAAAATGACCTGGATCTTCTTCCTATTAGATGCACAAAATGTTAAGTTTCGTGTTGCAAAAAATAATGAACTTGAAAAGGTATAAACTTAAATTTCTCTAATTTTGTTGATAACTTACGGATATAATTCCTCTTCACGAGAAATAAAGATCTTGGAATTTAAAGAATATTACTATACAAATGGTGGTTTTATCTAATTCAAAGTAAATTTAGTCTTTAATAAAATTAAATTGCAACTTTAGCACCATATCATGAATTGATATGGTCATTTAATTCTTACTAATACAAGTTTTTAATTACACTCACATATTTGTATCGCTCAATTTGAGTTCTAATTACATGACTTCAGAATTATTTGAATTTAGATTAATTTTTGTTTGGCTCAAAAACAGTCTCGTAAGAGAATGGCAGTTTTGTCACAGGTGAACCAAGGCCACGGTTAAATAGGACCCCTCCTTTTATGACTTCACCCCTCAAATTTTTTAAATATTTATTAATTAAATCAAAATACATTTCATTAAAATCTTATTTGTACGAGTCTTTGTTGAGTCACCATCGAGTTACCCCCGAGTTATGGTCGAGTCACCGTTGAGTCATCTATATTTAAAAAAAAAAAATTAACCACAAATCTCGGAAAACAAATCGAAAAAGTTACAAAAGTTTGAACGTCTTTCATTTTTTCTCTCGAAATTTTGGTCTTCTTTCAAAAAAAAATATTCTCTGAAATTTTGTGTTTTATGATTTTTTTTTTTTCATGAGAAACGGTGAGGCCATTTGGAGGTTTTAATTGTCGGTGGTGATTACAATTACAGAAGTTTTGTACTTTCAATACCTCGTGGAGAAATACACCATAAAATGCACACTTTTTTTTACGACGTTTCAACATTATTTGTACACTTTTAATATAAAAATAGACAGAAGAAGTATTAATTTTAACTTATACCCTTCTAAAACTTATTAAATTATTTTTATTTAATTTATACCAAATGTGGAATTTTCATACCACTCAATTCAACAAAAAATTAATAACTACCCCTACAACATTATTTTTCACAATTGAACTTTAAAAGTAGATTTTTTAAGAGGAAGAGTCTCTTCTTATGTAAGAAAAAAACTTAGGTAATTTACTTTGAGATTTGAAAATCAAGTTTGAGTTTTAAAATTCTACACTTATTTTACTTTTGAATTTAAGAATTCATTGTACATCAAACATATTGATTTAATATTAGATTAAATCCTTATAATATCTTTTCAATCATTATAATCTTTCATAATATAATAATACAATATAAAATTCTAAATTCAATCCTTATACAATATCTCATTATAATCTTATCCAACAATAATATAATAATATAATTTCATTTAATTTTATATATTGATTTGATATGAAATTAAATCATGTACTATTCAAAAACTCAAAAGAAACATGTCTACTATTTATTAAGATTTCAAAAATCTATTTTTAAAATTACACAAAACGGAAGAGTCTTGTACGAGGAGAACCCTTAGATCTTACACACTCATACATACATACATCCGTGTGGTTGTGTGTGATCAAAAGATTCTTTTTCCGCACATAATCCTCCTATTATGAGGGGATCCAGATCCATACAAAACCCAAAATAACATCACCTTAAAGTTAAACTGCATATCACTGTATCACATATTCACATGACCAACGTGTGATGACAAGATCCATACACAAATTAAAAATAAAAGACAAGACAAGATAGGTAAGAGTAAGAAAGTCTGTCATCTTTCTTAAAAAAGTATAGAAAACAAAAATATATTCCCACCTCGAATTCTCTATGGTATACTGTAAGAGTATTATTATTTATAACTTGTATAATTTTTTTATTTAGATCATCGCATCCCTACTACCACATCCACATGATCAATGGAGCATCTTTATTCGATTCAATTTTCATTATTTATCTATATAATTAGGTTTTTAAAGTTTCAATTAAAAATAAATTTTAAAATTGAGAGAAATGCTTCACATTGAGACTCAATTCAAAGTAAAAAGATGCAGCTACCATTAATTAATTTATTAGTGCAAAATAATTTGATATCAATTAATGAAACGTTGACTGGATTTTTTTTTTTTAAAAGAGCAATAAGTTTGTAAGCATATTGGCAGTTATGCAAATCACAAGAGATTTAATTCTTACTTCTTATCCTTTTTTTTAACATATTTTATTTAATCACAACGTATATATATTAAGTAATATTCTTTCTCAAAAAAAGTGCATTAACAAAATTAAAGTAACAATAAAAAATTGGCCACCTTAAAAAGATGGAGACATGGAGTACTTGTATATATATTAAGAGCCCTTACCCTACACTACACATATAGGGGTGGAAGTAGGCCGGGCTAATAGGGGCCTACGGCCTAGCCTATTAAGAGCCTTGTTAGGCCTAGCCTATTTATAAAATGAGCCGGGCTAAGGCTTTTTAAAAAGCCTATTTAATTAAGTAGGCTAGGCTTAGGCTTTATATAAGGCCTTATAAGTCTAATAGGCCGGCCTATTTAAGATTATATATTATATTTATATATATTTTATAATAAATTTAGTACTAACATTTATATTAAATTAAATTAAAGTAAATTAAATTTATTTTAGTACTTTTGAAATCATTATAATGTTTGCATTTAAACTCATCGTTGTAATGCATTTGTTTTGATAGTGAATTTTATTTGCAACTTTTAATATTGAACTACGATTCATATTTAATAGGCTTCTAAAAGGCTCGTAGGCCTGGCCTATTTACTTAAAAGGCCACACTTAGGCTGCAAAAAAAGCCTATCATAGATAACAGGCTAGACTCAGGCTCAATATTTATAAACCAGGCCCAGACTTTTTCATGTAAAGCCTATTTCCACCCCTATACACATAGTAGGCCTAGCAAATTAAATTAGCTAAGTATGGATGAAGTAGTCACAAATTATGAGAAATTCAGGCACTCCTATCATGATTTAAACATGATTTTCGGAGACATCGAGGAGGAAGGAGAAGAAGAAAAAGAATATTCAGTCGATTTTTACGACAAAGTGTCAATCGAACAAGAAGAAGACGAAAACTCAAGCAATGCAGATGAGCGGAGAGCTTTTTGGGAGTCACAAGAACTTCTCCAAGTAACATATATATGTATATTAGTATTTCACATGACATTAAATCTTAGGTAATTGAGGAAAAAATAAAATAATGTGTATACTTAATATTTGAATGAATAAATTTGTAGGCAACGTTGTATAGGAGCACAAGTTTTGAGAGTAAAGTTGGAAAGGCGACCAAGGATGCTTTAAGGGATCTATTGAACTCTACCGGTGCTTGCTCATGCCGGAGATGTGGACAGAAAGAAGTGTGCTTTCAGCTTCAAAATGCTAATTGTGTTATTTGCATTTCCAACTGGAACACTTCACCCGACATGCATTCCAGCAGGTATATATAATTAACATATAGTATCAACTTTTTTTTTTTTTAATCCATGTCCGTTGATACTTGTAAAATTGTTGGATGTCTAATAGTTCATGATTACAAATTTAAAATCCAATTCCGTTTGTCTTAATTAATTCTTAATTAATTCTTGTAAAATTGTTGGTCAACATTTTGTCACTCTCCATAAAATATTATACTCCTTCCCTTTCATAATAAGTTTAATAGGTATGTGTACATATATTAAGAAAATGTAATACTTCAATGATTAGACTTTTAAAAGGTAATTTTGTACTAAATCTTATGTATAAAATAAATAAATGAGTTGTCTTGTGTGTATATGTGATTGTGAGCCATAAAGTAATGTCATTTTGTGTAAAATTAAAAATATTATGAGTGTATCGTTTATAAATAGTTTTTCATTTTAAATGTGCAATAGTTATTGTAATCGTCTAAAAAAAAGAAAATGTGAAATTTATTATGAAACTGAGAGAGTATATATCTTCCTTTACCTTTTTTTTTTTTTTTTTTTAAATCATATCTTCCTTTACTTCTAATTTTAAATTTTCTTACCCCCACATGTCTCAATACGATTCCACTATTCCAAATTTCTTACAATTAAGTATATTTTTTAGTTTTACTCTTAATTTTAATTTTCCTTTTTCTACTATTACTTTTTTTCAAAATCACTTTTTATCCTTCAATCTTATATTGTTATTCAATTAAATAATTAAAATAAATAGTAAATTAGTAAATAAAATATTTGATTTGCCCCGCCGGGCTTGTACTAGTTTTTTTTTTCTAATGCACAACACTTCTAAATCACTAGTGTACTAATCTTGTTGTTGTTTTATCCAAAGGGCAACACACGTATCTGGAGATAAGTGCAGGGTCGAGAAAAGGAGAGATGAAAGTAATAATAGAGTTGAATTTGAAGGGAGAGTTTGAAATGGGAAGATCAAACGAAGAATACAAAGAGTTAGTGACAAAATTACCGGATGTTTTTGTAGGGAAAATCGAAAGACTTAGAAATGTTGTAAAGATATTGTGTGGGGCTTCTAAGAGATGCATGAAGGAGAATCAAATGTACATGGCTCCATGGAGAAAGCTCAATTACATGCAGTCTAAGTGGCACTTGCAGAGGGCTTCCATGCTTATTATAGACACACACTTTACATCAGATCAATCACGCTGCAGTTGAAGTTATTTACGAGAAACAAAAAAACAATCAAACAGATTCTTTCTAAATATGTGCATTTTGTGGTGCATGCCTGAATTTAGATGTGCACAAACTTCAATCAAACAAGTTCATTAATCTCTTCAATTCATATAATGTGTACGATTGCTCGTCTCTCGGAGCACCATAATGTGTTTGAATCTAGTCTCAAGGTACCAAGATGAAGCAAGTTCACAGATATACGCGCAAACACAGCAAAAATGGCCACTGATGTATGTATATGGTCATTGCGAAATATCACAAAAGTAGGGAAGCATATGTAAACAAGATAGTAATTCATATGCAACAAGAGTGTGGGACAAGCTTAAACTCAATACATAAAAGACATTCACTCTGCATTTTCAGACACTAGTTATTCAAATACTCATATCCACCCTTCACCTCAGACGACTCGTGATTTCTTCCATTGTTTCACTAGGGGAAGAGTCGCTGCACCCAATTAGCTTAAAGCACAAATGGGGATTATTCACGACTGATGATCTCATCTGCACTTATATCAAGCTCACCAAGCAACTCCTCCAATGGAATAGACGGAAGTTCCTCCCCATCACCAACCATAGAAGACATTTCTGAGGGCTGGTATTCTGTATTCCGATACAGGGACAGATTGAATCGTAGATCAGGATTCTCCTCCAGATCTCTCAAGAACAGTTCATACTCCGACTTCATCTTCTCATCATTATATCCCCCTTTAGCAGTATCGTCAATCTCCATGTTCAGAGACTTAAGCTTCCATGAACGAGGTTTCCCTCGTTTCTTCTGACGCTTCTCTTCGTAGCTCTTCTTGATTAATACAACATCTGGAAGAACAAAACCTTTGTACTTCTCCAGTTCGATATCGTTATTGTTGGCTCCATATAAGTCATAACCAAGAGCGTAATCCCCAGAATTCAGAAGATGTCCCAAATGTGTCCTCACATTGAAAATAATGTCGTTTTTTCCAAAATCCGATACACGGGCCACTTGTGCATCGGCTAAAATATACTTAGAACCACCAATGCCGGCTTCAAAAGAAACGGGCTCCACGTCCAGCACTATGTATTCCACAAGCTGTTTACTTGATAATAAGGCCTTGAAAGATGATCTCCAATACTGATCAGTATCCAAAAAGCATTGTCTAAGGGTGAATGGATCTAATAAAGCAATGTTGTTGCTCACTTTGCTGCATATTACAAGTGGTCCTAGGTTTCCCAAACTATGAGCAAGTTTGGTTGGAAGACAAATCAAATCCTCACGACAAATAGGACTGATTTCAACCGAGAAAGTATGCTTGTAGTTGTAATTATTGCTCTTCTGATCATGAGACACGAGTTGTTTATCACTACGACTCTTTATCAGAGCAACTTTACCCAAGTACTCAATCAACTTAAGAGCATGACTTCGGTTATTGAAGAAGAAATCGACCCCCTGGTCCATTTGCGTAATCCTGATAGCAAATTTAGCAGCATCATGCTTAAGAATTAGCTGCTCGAGATAGAAGAAAGTGCGTCTGTGAGGAACGTGCTGCCTTAGTTGGACAGCAGCCACCCACTGATCGGGATTAGCCTGACCCCTTGAACAAGGCTCACACATCTGATCTTGCACAACATATTCAACAGTATAAGCTTGTTCAATCATCGCTCCATTGAGAACCTCCTTTTGGACCCTTAGCTTGACTTTGATTCTTTTGGAGTGAGGTTCGGTCCAAATGAACTCAGCATTTACCAATCGTACTTTGTTCAAGTTCTTCAGCCTCTTAACACAGAATGTGAGGAGCTCCTTAGATTCCAGCTGGGCTTTGATCCAAGTTTTTGGTGGCTGCAAATAGGTCTCACACTCAGGGCAACGGATAATAGTAACATTCTTCTGAAGACCTTCTGTTATGTCAACTTCAGTTCGGAGGCATTTCGGACACATGTTTGCAGCATTTGGTTGCATTGAAATACCACACTTGCAGCATAAGACATTGCCAATTGTCTGGGCAACGGTAAACATACCCGTCTCATGCTCCATAGCTACACAATTAGAGGAGAAATGAGTACGATGCTTGGATTAAATGTAACAAGTACAATAGTTTTGCAAAAATGGCATCATTGCATTGATGAAAAATGCACAGAACAAAAGCCAAATAGACTATAAATTCCTTCTCATGTTCAAAATAAGGGAAAGCAGTATAAGAATTCTCAATGAATAGCAAGGAAGGATTGCCCATCGAGTGAAAAACAATAATCAACAATCAGGGTCAACATCAATACAACATGCGGGCTGAAAATAACTAAACAAACTACAAGCCACAATACAGTATACACGCATTCAAACATTAATTTTCTAGCTGCATCTTCGAACTCAGAATCAGAGGATGAAATGAAATGACTATTACCACACATTCAGCAAGAATCCATAAAGAATATCTGAAGCCATATATATTATACTTATACAACATAATACTGTAACAAAATTGCATTCAGATAGAGTTTTTTTTATCTGCGGAGACAATCTGGGCAAAGTGCTCTAAAAAAGAAAAAAACTCCAAATCACTTTGAAGTTCACATCAATCAGGTAAAAAATGAATAAAGAATACATTTAGAAATTTCAATTCATAAGAAACGAGCTCATCGAAATAACCTCTTAATCGAAGCTGCCCATTTAGCGGGACAACGTTCAAATAGGCAAGACAAAGAAAAGAAACATCGATTCTACAAAAACCTCCCTCAAAAAAAAAAAGATACTACAAAAACCAATCCAGTAGATTAAAATTCCTCACCTCCAATATATGAGTATTTCAAGCTACAAGATTACAGGAAAGTTTTCCTTCAATATATACTCGAAATGAGAAAAATATAAATTATCATCGCATTTGAGCGAACCCTAGTAATATTTAAAAGATTAAAGCTATACCTCAGAAGACAGAAAATCCGGTCGTCAAATGAAAAGAGAGGCGGCGTGGAAATGAGAATAGTTTTGCACCGATCTGATTTTATATTGAGAATCAAAGACGGTTAGACCCTCTACTCAGTCGGTGAGAAATATCAACAGTTTTATTGCCCAAAAACTTCTCCATATTTTAAAAAAAGGCCACCGTTAAATAAATTCCCGTTTAATTAAAATACTCTCTTCGTCCATAAAATGTAGTCTAATTGGAGTAGAACACCTATTTTAAAAAAAATGTAGATAAAATAAGGATATTGTGAGATCAATTGTGAATAGTAACAGAGCCAGAAATTTAATGTTGGGGCCAAATTAACATAACTATAAAAACGTAATAGACAAAAGTTTCAAGTTCACACAAGTCATAATTGTTACTCAAAGTAGTAATATTACACTCCCTCCGTCTCGACGAAAGCTACCATGGAGTTTTCGACAGAAAGATTAAGAAATATGATAGAATAAGTAGATGTATTAGACGTGAATGAATAATATAATTAAATGTGAGAGAAGTAGTTTACTAAAAAAATGGGTAGTTTTCATTGAGACATACGTAAAAGAAAAGTTGGGTAGTTTTCTTTTGGACGAACGAAAAAAATTGAGTAGCTTTCACGGGGACGGATGGAGTACTTATTAAATAATTTTATTATAACATTGCCAATAATTTCATTCTATTAATTTAAATTGAACTTAAATCATTTTAAAGGCTAACAACTAGGCCAATGTTATGTAGGTAGCATAATACAATATGTATAATAAATAATTTAGAAATTGGTGGGGGCCCAGTGACCCCCGGGCTCCAGTGTACTACCGTCCCTAATTGTGAATAAAATGATTGTTTGTGAATAAAATTGATGTCAATTTAAATAATTAAGTAATGGTTGAAGGGTGATAGTTTCCAAAAGGTACGTCAAACACTCAAGCTCATCCTTTTAAATTTCAACTATTTTATATTATTATTATTTGGGTTGGTCTGCTATGAACTCGAGTGCATGTTGTGCACCCTAGTCCATGTGGTATTTTTCAGTTTACTGACTTACACTTTTTGATAAATGGTGTTCCACCACACTTTTTGGTAAATGGGGTTCCACTTTTCAATTATTAAATTGTACTCCCTCCGTCCGCCTATAAATTTCCCATTTTACCATTTTAGTCCGTCCGCCTATAAGCTTCCCATACCCTTTTTGGTAAGTACTTTTTCTCTTCACTTTATATTTTACTTTTTATCTCTATCTCTCTCCTTCTTCCAATCACATCACTTGTACTATATCTATTATTTAATCACTTTTCTTAATCTTTGTGCCAAAAAGTAGCGGGAAGCTTATAGGCGGACGGAGGGAGTATAATAATATTTTTAGTTACAGTGACTTACCATTTTTAGTAATATTGTGTTGTATTTTTCAGTTTAATATCTCGAGTCATACTAGACAAAACCTTATTATTTTACCGTATTTCTTTCGCCCCGTCAATGAAGAATGATTTTTTCACAATTTTTTATTATTTTTTTTAAAATTGAATTATACAGTAATTACCTGAAATTAAAGTATGGGAATTAATTTAAAAATAAATACTAATATTTTGTGTATGGTATATATAGTAATACTGAAATGAAAATTGTAAAAAATAAATATTTTTAAAAAGTAACATCGGCACATACTAAATAATTATACTCAAGTAAAAAGAGTTTACTTGAATCCAAAATTTATAAAAGAACTAACCTTTTCCTATTATTATTTGTTTCTTAACTTGTTCGTTACCATTTCTTTTATCAATTTTATTAGTTGAAGCACTTCAATGAAAAAGAGTAAATTAAGATATAATCAGAGACTTTTCAGAATTATCAAATGCAACTTGTGATTGAAGATATTATAAAATCATTTATTGAACAACAAATTCATCTAATTGATAATCATGATACTGTTGACATATTCAACTTACATTTTTTAATAATATTGTATTATTTTTTTATTTAAAAGTTTAAACCTAAATGAGCCGGTCTCTCTTAACCTAAAATCACTTTTGTTGTTGAAAATATTATCCATTCAGAAATATTCATGTAAATACAATATATTTTCCATATAGCATAAACAAGCCTTTTTTCAGCTAGCATCTCCGAGACCTGAGGAATCCCTCTCTTCCCCGAAATCACATTCTTATTCTTCTGCACATACACTAGAAGAATAGTTCAAAACGGACATAATTCTTCATTATCACCCCTGCACATATAACTCCCCCAATGCCTTCTAAATCTCCCCATAATCACATTGCCTTCAATTCTTGTTCTTTTAATTGTCAAAAAAAATAAATCATAGCCCTTCCATTCTTGGTCTTTTTCTTGTCAAAAAATAAATCAAGAAAATTATAGCCTTCAATTCAAGAAACTACATCAACCACTCCTCTGAATCCACAATTCTCCAGTTTACATGAATTTCAGCATCATTATTTAAAAAAAAAAAATCAATCCACCAGGACCACCACATCTCCTAAATTCATGTACACCAATTCATTTTCTATTCTCGAGATTGAATCTCAACGATAAGCTTTCAACTTTTACAGAGCAGGTATTTTCTATTCTCGAGATTGAATCTCAACGATAAGCTTTCAACTTTTACAGAGCAGGTAACAAGCTTTTAATTAATTGCAAATAAGAGAGATCAAGCAAATTCGTAGCAAAATACTGGTATTTTCATCTAAAAGAGAATTGAGAATTGTTGCCTCAGCATCAAGTCCTTTAATATCAAAGATTGTAATTAATTAACTTTTGGGGTTGTTTTAAAAAATGAAAGCATCGTTTATAAGAAACAAAACTAATTCGCCAATTTATTGATTATTTAAAAAAAATCAATATAAAACAAAAAAACGTATGAACAGAATCATCCGAATGGATCAAACAACTGGCCGATCCTTGTATCAGAAATTGAATAGCTGAGAGAAATCGTAATGAGAAGTCAAAATTGGTAAATTAATAAAACTAAGAAATTGAGTTCTACAATAAAATAGAACAACTAATTCATCATTCAGAGTAACTCTTTCGATAATAAAATATAAAATCAAAATCTGGAGATCTGAACAGAATCAGAAACGACGTGTAATTTCTCACGCACAGCATTGTCAAACTGTGTCAGAAGGTGTCCTAAGATATTCGTGTCTCATCATCTTCTTATTTAAAATCAATATTAAACAAAACTAAATAGTACTAATAAAAAAGAAAAGGTTTGGAGAGGAAGAATCAGAAAGAACGTAGCGAAATGATAATTGTTTATTTGCTCAAATGGAATTCACCATCACCAATTCAATTATCCTCATCACTTTCACCCTCAATAAACCATCAAAATTAAATTAATAAACAAAAACAAAAAAAGAAGAAAAGGTTTGAGGAGGAGGAATCAGAAAGAACGTAGCGAAATGATAATTGTTAATTTGATCAACTGGAATTCACCATCACCAATTCAATTATCCTCCTCATTTTCACCCTCAATAAACCATCAAAATTAAATTAATTAAAAAAAAAAAAAAGAGTGATAGGGAGCGAGATTCGTTGATGAGTGGGAGGGAGGCGCTGCAACTGAAGGTTTATTTCTACTCAATTTATAGAGAAGGGGTAGGGCGGGTTTCGACTAAAATTAAGTGTGTTTGGTTGCAAGCGTATACTTGACACCGCCTCCGCCTATCTCCTATTCCGATTTACGGATTTAAAAAAAAAAAAATGATTTGACTTGGTTATATTGGTTTTTACTTTTTATTCATTAACTGTTTTTTTTTCTTTTGTTTAATGATATTTGGTTGTTTAATTGGTAAATAAACCATTATTTTATGATATTTTATTTAAATTAAATAGTAAATCAATTTTTTTATTTTGTGATTAACAATTATGAAATATTTAGAAATTGAAAGCTATAATTCAGTTGTAAGACAACATTAATAATTTATATTACAAAATACAATAGAAAATAAAATGTATATATATTTTAAATTTAAATTACAAAATACAGTTGGATAAAAATATACATACAAATTACGAAATACAATAGAAAATTAACTATGAAAATGAAATACAAATTAAATATAAATACTACGAATTTTAATAAAATATTATGATAAATCACTTTCACACCCTCTAATATTTAATAAAATAGAAATAAAAAAATATCATTAAGAATGTTTCTATTAAGTTAAAATTCAAGTTTTAGGATTGAATATGATTTTACTAGAGTATTTAACTAAAATTTGATATCAAAATTGATAATTTTAATTTTTGGTGGCAATTGAGTCTAAGGGTGAGAGATTCACATGAAGTCATGAATCATATTTTATTAATAGTACTTATGTTTTTATCGATATATAGGGATTAAAGTTTTTGCAATCCTTTAAGTCGGACTAATTTTGAATTTGATCATGTTGAAATACACATTTTGATTTTGGTCATATAAGTTGATCCAAAATTTGAATTCAGTTCAATTACTATCATTACTGGTAAATGAAACGTTGATGTTTAATAATAACATCCCATTCCAAATTTGAAACGCTGATGGAAAGGTGATTCTCTCGGGAGCGCAGAAGGCCCGAGCGTTAGGCAGCAACACACACTTCGAAGTTATGGCCCTCCTCTTTGGTGTTCATACAACACTATGGTATGGCCTCCACAACCTATGCCTTGAATCGGACTCGAAGAACCTCATTCAAGCTCTCTACCATGAGCAGAAAACCGACACTCTCACGACGCCCATCATAGATGACATTAGAAGTTTAGCCAATGATATCAATTGTTCTAGTTTCTCCTTTATTTAAAGGGAGGCAAACAACGTAGCCCACCATATAGCCCGAACAGGTGTTGATAGGATCAGGGAGAATTGTGTCCCCCACTTTTGTAACCCACTAGTTGAAAAAGATGTAAGGCGTGAGCCGAACAAATCTATTACTCCGTACTAAGTAATGAAGAAGCTTCGTTTCCTATATAAAAAAAAATCACATTCCAAATTCTATCAAAAAATAATATTTTCTTCACCTTTTTCTATTTCCTCATCAAATTACACATTTTATCATTTTTTTTGTTCAATATCCCCAAGAGCGGAGCCAGGACTGAAAGTTAAAGGGGCAAAAAATAAATCACAAAAAAATTTATACGAAATATTTTATATATAAAATATAGTTAATTAAGATAAGATGAGACAAAAATTCACATGTAAATTTTAGAAACGGAATTAATTATATATATTTTATGTGAAAAATATTTCACATGTGTTGCTCAAAATAAATTAATGATTCAAAACATATATTTTAATATATATATATATATATATATATAATTAATGTAAAGATTTCATACATACCAAAACAACAAGTAGTGGCAGCAGTCAAAGTTTTGGTGAAAGTAGGTTTCTACCACATATTCGTGGTATTGAATCAAAGAATTGGAATCATTCTTGAATTGAAATTTGGAGAGTTTTTACATAATTGAAAAATTGAAAAGCTTGAAGAGGAATTAATGAAGGAAGGTCCCCTTCTAATACTAACCAAGCAAGTATAACTGCTAACCAAAACTAACAAACCAACTAACTACTTAATTATGGTAAGTTAGAATACTAATCGGGGTGTATATATGGAGTGTATTAATCACCCTTTATACCTCCCCTCAAAATGGGAATGTATATCTAACAAGCCCATTTTGGACTTGTGTTTAACAAAATCAGATGGAGGAAGTGGCTTAGTAAGCATATCAGTCAAGTTGTCTTCTGTTGGAATATGGATGAGAGTGAACAGACCAGCTTGTATCTTCTCCCTTGTGAAGTGGTAATCTAATGAGATGTGCTTGGTTCTTTGATGGAGACATGGGTTATGTGCAATGGAAAAGACACTTTTTGCTGTCAGTGTACATGGTGGAGGGCTGTGAATGTTGAACTCCCAAATCAGCTAGGATGTAGTAAATCCATTGAACCTCACAAGTAGTCGATGCCAAAGCCCTATACTCAGCCTCTGCAGAAGACCTGCTAACAATAGTTTGTTTCTTGAATTTCCAAGATATTAGTGAAGAACCAAGATAAATGCTGAAACCAGTAATACTCCTTCTTGTTATAGGACATCTAGCCCAATCAGAGTCAGAAAAAGCATGCAATTTGAATGTCATATCTTTAGGATAAAACACACCAGTACCTGGATTGCTTTTAAGATACCTTAAGACCCTATGAACAGCAATGAGATGTGCCACAGTAGGAGTTTGCATGTATTGACTAAGTGTTTGAACAGCATAAGAGATGTCAGGCCTGGTTACTGTTATGTACAGAAGCTTGCCCTAAAGTTTTCTATAATGACTAGGATTAGTAAGAATATGAGAGTTGACATCAAAACTCAGCTTAGAATCCATAGGTGTGGAACATGGCTTGCTGCCTAAATAACCAGACTCATGAAGGAGATCCAAAGTATATTTTCTTTGACAAAGAGTTAAACCTGTACTATTTCTAGCAATCTCTATCCCCAAAATATATTTCAAAACACCAAGATCTTTAATAGTGAACTTATCATGCAAAAAACTTTTAACACTGTTGATAATGGAAATGTTAGAACCAGATACTATCAAATCATCAACATAACAAAGCACAACAGTAAAGTCATCACCATCATGTTTAGTAAACAAAGAAGTATCAGCTCTTGATTGAGTAAAACCCAAGCAAGTTAAGGAAGTAGTCAACTTAGTAAACCATTGCTTGGAAGCCTGTTTTAAACCATACAAACTTTTATTCAGTTTACACACTCTTTTATCATGATTAGAACAATAGCCAGGAGGAGGAGACATATAAATTTCTTGTTCAAGATCACCATGTAAGAAGGCATTATTAACATCTAGTTGGTGTATATGCCAATTTTTAGTAACAACAATAATTAATAATATTCTAACAGTGGTGATCTTAGCAACAGGAGAAAATGTATCAAAGTAATCAACAACAAGTCTAACTTTATATCTTTCTATAGAACCATCAGAATTGTACTTGACCTTATAAACCCATATACAACCTATACAGTTCTTGCCAATAGGTAAATCTACAAGAGTCCAAGTGTTGGTTTTCTCTAAAGCATCAATCTCTCTTTTCATAGCAAGAATCCAATTCTCATTAAGGATAACTTGTTTATATGTTTTAGGTTCCTGAATTTGAGAGATGGAAGCAATAAATTGTTTATGGAGTGTAGATAACCTATTAACAAACAAATAATCATGAATGGGATATTGTTTTCCAGTAGAGAAGAAGTTCATTTTAGCATGATCAATTGAAACTGGCAGATCAGTTTCATAAATTTTCAAGTATGCAGGTTGGGATTTAGATCTAGAAGGTCTTGTGTAAGGTTCCACCTCCATAGAATGAGGGTCAGAATTAGTTTGTATGATAGTATCATGTTCAGTGTGAATATCAGATGGGTCAGTAAGGACCTCAGTTTGAACAACAGGATCAGGATAAGGAGGAATGTCACTGTGAGTTAGAGGAAAATCATCATCATCATCAATGGAATCATCAACAGAAGTGGGTACAGAATGTGTGTGTGTATCAGGTTCACTGATGTTTTTAAAGGGAAACACATTTTCAAAGAAAACAACATTTCTAGAAACAATAAACCTTTTAGCAGAGATATCAAAGAGTCTGTATCCCTTAGTACCAAAGGGATAACCAATGAAAACACACTTGAAGGCCTTTGGATCAAATTTGTGTCTGTGGGAGACCAAAGTACTGGCAAAACATAAACAACAAAAAATTTTGAACATGGAGTAATCAAGTGGTTTGCCATACAACATTTCAAAGGGTGTTTTCTGTTTGAGAACAGAAGAAGGTATTCTGTTTATGATAAAAGCGGCAGTTTTAATGCATTCTCCCCAAAAAATTAAAGGTATAGATGATTGGAAAAGGAGTGATCTAGCAACTTGTAGTAAATGTTGATGTTTTCTCTCAACAATGCTATTTTTCTGGGGTGTTTCAACACAAGAAGTTTGATGTATAATACCCAAAAAATGATAAAATTCAGATAAAATGAATTCAGTGCCATTATCACTTCTTAATGTTTTTATTTTAACACCAAACTGAGTTAGGACCATGTTGTAGAAGTTGTGCAAACAGAATTTAACATCACTTTTGGCCTTTAAAAGATAAATCCAAGTACATCTACTATAATCATCAACAATAGTGAGGAAAAATCTATGTCCAGTAATAGAAGACTCAGAAAAGGGACCCCAAACATCACAATGGATCAAGTGAAAAATACTAGGGGAAATAGAGGTGCTTAAAGGAAAAGGCTTTCTCTTTTGTTTAGCTAAAGGACAGATAAAGCAATTGTTGTGCATGCTAGTAGCTTTTACATTTAAAGTGGGAATCTGTAACAAACACTTGCTAGATATATGTCCTAACCTCTTATGCCACAAATCAAAATTACATGAGTCATTATTGAGAGTAGTAAAAGACACATAGTTGCTAGAGGGGTGAGCAGTTTGTAAAAGATATAAGCCCCTAATCTGCTCAGCAGAACCAATCACCATCTTGGTTGAATTGTCTTGTAATACACAGTGAGAAGACAAGAAGCTGACAGTGCAGTTGGAATATCTAGTCAAATGGCTAATAGATAGCAAGTTACTGTAAATGTGAAATCAGGAACATATAACACATTATATAAGGTGAGATGTTCATTTATGGTAATATTCCCCATATGAGTAGCTGTAGAGATAGCATTATTAGGTAAAGAAATCTTAATATTAGCTACAGAGGGAGGAGTGGTGAACAAAGACATATCAAAGACCATATGATCAGTAGCACCAGTATCTAAGATCTAAGTAGAAACCTTAACAGTGTTAAAACATGAGCTGGATGTAGAAGTTAAACATGTAGGGAACATACCTGGATCTTTGGGGGTGGCAACTTCTTCAATGAGCAGTGGAAGCCCCTGCTACAGAGTGGTGTATGTCCTTTTTATCATTCATGTTCCGCAACTTAGAAAAACTCAAAAATTTGTCAAAAAGATCTTGAGTACAAAGAGGGTTGGAGTCCATATGATGGTCCTTTCGAGGAGGGGATCTAATAGAAGTATTGGTAGTTTTGTTGGACTCTTTATTTGGAGGACCTCTAGGGCCTCTCCAACCAGGGGGAAAACCAATGATCTGAAAGCATCTATCAATAGTGTGACCAATGACATCACAGTGGCTGCACTTAATAGGTTTTATTTTCTCCTTATAAAATCTAGAGTTCTTGGAAACCATGGCAAGAGAATCAGTTTGGATAGAATCAGAGACAGTGTTTAGAGTTCTTTGGGATTCTTCTTGAAGCAGTAATCCATAAACTTTGGACAAGGCAAGAAAGGGAGATTGAAGTAAGAATTGGCTCCTAATGGTACTATAAGAGTCATGAAGACCTACCAAAAATTTCATCACAACATCTTGCTCTTGGGTTTTGGTCATCAGTTTAGGGAGATCACAAGTGCACCCATCCATAACACCACAAGAACATTTAAGAACTGGTCTAAAACTTAAGTATTCATCCCACAAGGCCTTAAATTGATTATAGTAACTAACAAGCGATTGAGAGCCCTGAGAAATTGTACTTAAGGATTTTTCTAAATGGTAGACCCTAGTTCCATCAGAAAGAGCATATCGAATAACCAATTCATCTCATACATCTTTAGCAAGAGAAAAGTACTCTAATGTTCTCTTAATATCAGGAGAAATAGAATTCAGAATCAATACCAAAACCAGGTCATTGGCCCTAACCCAGGCGGCATGCGTGGATGGGTCCTCCTCTTCCGATGGAATTGTTAGAGATCCATCGATCAAGCGTGCTTTATTCTTCACACGGAGGCTCCTCTTAAGGGCATGGCTCCATGAAACGTAATTGGTGCCGTTGAGAGGTTCGAGGACGATGGAGACCGCCGAATTGTCATTCTGGTGGAGGGCCAGTGGAGAAAAGGGGTTCTTGGCCGGATCAAGGGAATCGGGATCGGTGACGGTTGGCGCCATAGCTGTAGGGATGAGCAACGAACAAGACGGAGGTGATGCTGATCAAAGAAAAGTCAGAAATAATCCGAAAAGCCCTTTGATTGAAAGAGGGGAGAAGTCGATATGAGAATCGAGGAGTGCAAAGCACAGGCGGCAGGATCGAATGGTTTATCAAATTCCACGCAAAACTGATACCATATTGAATCAAAGAATTGGAATCATTCTTGAATTGAAATCTGGAGAGTTTTTACAGAATTGGAAAATTGAAAAGCTTGAAGAGGAATGAAGGAAGGTCCCCTTCTAATACTAACCAAGCAAGTATAACTGCTAACCAAAAACTAACAAACTAACTAACTGCTTAATTAGGGTAAGTTAGAATACTAATCAGGGTGTATATATGGAGTGTATTAATCACTCTTTATACGTGGTACTACTTCTTCTCCATCTGCAATTGCTAATTGATTGTCAAATGAAAAATTCAAAGTCAGGATTAATATATTTAATCGATTAAAATTAATATATATATACTATTAATAGTTGTGGTGATGAGTTGTAACTTTTCACAACCAGAAGAGGCATGAAAAAAAAAAGGAATGAGAAAATTGCAGATTTGGTCCCATTAACCATGAGTTGGTTGGGTTTTGGTCCCATTGTATTTGGATTTAGTCCCATACGATATAAATCTTGCAAACTTGGTCCCATACGATATAAATCTTGCAAACTTGATCCCATACGATATAAATCTTGCAAATATGGTCCCATACGAAATAAATCTTGCAAATTTAGTCCCATATGAAATAAATCTTGCAAACTTGGTCCCAAACATTACAAAAAATGTAAAATTGGTCCCAAACATTACCAAAAAAATGCAAAATTAGTCCAAAAAGTGAAAAAAAAAACTCATTAATTAATAATTATTATTCAAATTATATAATAATGAACTATTAATTAATATATAATAACATTTATATAATAATAAATATTAATAAATATATAAAATCTAAATAGACTTTATAATATTTAAATTTTATAAAAAATACGAAATAGACTTTATAATATTAATAAATATATAAAATTTATATAATAATCAATATTAATTTATATAATAATCAATATATTACTAATAACTTAACATATGAGATACATACATTTTATTTAAAATTAATTATTATTTATTTTATTTTTCTTCTTTTATGTATTCTAATAAATTTGTATTGTAAGTTTAATTTTTTTTTTTTAATTCTACTATATGATTTTTATTTAATAAATAAAAAAAAGTAAGTGTTTGTAACTATTGAAAATTTTGATAAATTACTCATCGCCCTTATTTAAATATCAATAGGAAGGGATAGAGCTATTATTAATTTATCATCACTAGCTATAATCATTTTGTCGATGTGTAATTTTATTATTAATGTAGTTATTAATTTGATATTTATTCATTGAGGAAGACATGTCTCAATTATTGTATTGACAAGTTTGATATAACTTCCATTATTATTATTATTATTTCTAAATTTTTCATTTAAAAAAGCATACATTGATGAGAAAATTAAGTTATACTTTAATTTAATAAAATTATAAAAAAAAAATACAAATTTGATCCAAAAGTGAAAAAAAAAACACATTAATTAATTATTATTCAAATTGATATAATAATTAACTATTAATAATATATAATAAAATTTATATAATAATCAATATTAATAAATATATAAAATCTAATCAATCTAAATTTTATAAAAAAGAGTATAACTTAATTTTCTCTGTATACTTTTTTAAATGTAAAATTTATAAAAAATAATAATAATAATAAAAGTTATATCAAACTTGTCAATACAATAATTGAGACATGTATTCCTCAATGAATACATATCAAATTAATAACTACATTAATAATTAAATTACAACAAAATGATTATAGCTAGTGATAATAAATTAACAATAGCTAACCCTTCCTATTGATATTTAAATAAGGGTGATGAGTAATTTATTAAAATTTTCAATTGTTACAAACACTTAATTTTATTTATTTATTAAATCAAAACCATATAGTAGAATTAAAAAAATAAAATTAAACTTACAATACAAATTTATTAGAATACATAAGAGAAGAAAAATAAAATAAATAATAATTAATTTTAAATAAAATGCATGTATCTCGTATGTTAAGTTATTAGTAATATATTGTTTATTATATAAATTTTATTAATATTGATTATTATATAAATTTTTAAGTTTATTTAAATTTTATATATTTATTAATATTATAAAGTCTATTTAGATTTTATATATTTATTAATATTTATTATTATATAAATGTTATTATATATTAATTAATAGTTCATTATTATATAATTTGAATAATAATTATTAATTAATGAGTTTTTTTTTTCATTTTTTGGACTAATTTTGCATTTTTTTGGTAATGTTTTGGACCAATTTTGCATTTTTTTGTAATGTTTGGGACCAATTTTACATTTTTTGTAATGTTTGGGACCAAATTTGCAAGATTTATTTCATATGGGACTAAATTTGCAAGATTTATTTCGTATGAGACCATATTTGCAAGAATTATATCGTATGTGACCAAGTTTGCAAGATTTATATCGTATGAGACCAAATTTGCAAGATTTATATCGTATGAGACTAAATCCAAATACAATGGGACCAAAACCCAATCAACCATGGTTAATGAGACCAAATCTGCAATTTTCTCAAAAAGGAATCATAGTGTTCAAATACGATTATGGGGCATGACGAATTACGAAATTAACCCGGCCACTCTCCTCCATAAAAGTAAAATATTCCATCATCATCATTAATTCCAACTTTGACCTCCCACTTTCCCAAACAAGTCGCAACCACAACCAAGGGCGGATCCCTGATTTTTTTTTTAAAATTATTATTATATATATTAAAAAAAAAAAACATTGCAAACATATTCGATTCAAACCACCGACTTCCATGTAAATAGGAGAGATATTTTACCACTAATCCATATTTATTTTTATTAAATTAATTGTAAAATATATATATATTTAAAATTTCAATTAAATAAAAACTCTAAACTAAATTCTTCAATTTAAAATTTTTAATGGAAAAAGGCAAATCAAATTTGAACTAGTGACTTCCATATAGAGAGAAAAAAATGATTTACATTCCGTAACTTTTATCATTTTTAAAAAAACGTTCTAAAAAAGATAAAATTTTAATTTACGTCTCATAATTTTGTAAATTGTTTAATTTACGTTCATTTTTTTTTTTCCGATTAACAAAAGCGGCATGTTTTCACTTTTCACTCACGTTTTTATCAAGTGTGCATAAAAATTATGAAAAATCAACCGAAATTGTAACATGATCAAACTCGACTTGTATAGCGTGGAAAAACAATGGCTAAGTGGATTTTAAAAAATAACAAGTCACTGTTTATAATTTGCATAATGAAGAAAAATTATGGGACGTAAATTTATCAATTTACAAAATTATGAGACATAATTAAATTAAGCAATTTATGAAATTATGGAACGTAAATTAAAATTTTATTTTTTTGGGACGTTTTTAAAAAAATATGAAAGTTACGTGACGTAAAAAATTGTAGGGTGCGGTGCAACTTATGTAAATATTTTTTTACTTTTATTTTTTGTACTACATTCACTTTAGTCTTTTAGCCCGTCCTAATTTTTTTTCCTGGCTCCGCCCTTGACCACAACACTTGTTGAAAAATCTCCTTTTGCTTTGCTGCAAAAACTTAATTAGTCGGCAAATTCTGCATGCGGCATCTCAAAAAATATTAGGTTGCGTTTGGATGAACGAATTTGAGTTGAAGAGACTTTTTAAATGAAGTAAGTTAAAAATACATAAATTTTAAATTACATAATTTTAGTAAGGATTTAAAATCTCTTCATCCAAATAGAACACTTAATTTCAATTTGAATCATTACATGACATATATATATATATATATATACACGGAGTATATAATTAAAATTAATGAATTTATTTGGATGCATATATATGGCCAAATGGGGACGTACACTAGTATCATATACATATATATAATTAATGTAAAGAAAAATAAAAAACACACACTATTAGTACAATTTACAAATTAACCAAAAATGAAAGACACACGTACGTATCAGTTGGGTGTTGAAACCGGAAACCAAGAGTTTGAAAAACTTCATTGTAATTATCCTCCTAGTCCTAGCTACCTAGCTCTTCTCTGCATTCACAAATATTAACGTTACTCAAATCTATATATGCACAAAATCCTTTATTTGATCTTTTCTTTTTGTTCTTCTTAAAGCAGATGTGTATTTGTTCAAGAATAATATGCACGACTTAAAAAAATTGCAAATTGAATAGAAGGCATGCCGGAGAATTGAGAAATTTAGAATTGATATTGAATGAATTGAAAAAGAAATAGATCATCAAATTGAATAGAGAAAATGATTCCCATTCATTCTCTATATAAAAAGGAGGTTAATTTACAAGAGAGGTTACATCTATTAAAAATTTAAAATAGAAGTTATAACTAAAACAACACACTAACTAATACTCTCTCGTTTGTTGACGGTTATTCGTTACATGTTTCACTTTAAAAAAAAATTGAAAATTGAAAGAAAGCACAAGAAATGAATATATTATATACATACATATATAGAAAGCCGGCCACGATTGAAATAAATAAAATGAAACATGCAATTACTTCAACTACTAAAATGGCATAGCTAGCTCTTTACCTTGTTAAATCCGTCCCAGAACAAATTAAGGACACAAAGGCTAAAAAATCTCTCTCTGATGAAAAGGTATCAAAGACTAATTGGAATTAATATTACTTATCCTACATTTTATTGAATAGTTACAGGATCACTAGACCAAGTTACAGTATTTAATTAATTTCATTTCAAAACATCTCACATTTTTCTTATACTCCGTATTATATATCCCATAAGTTTCTTGCAAAATATTGAAGCAAATTAAACAAAGGCCGGGAGATAAAAAAAAAAAGTAGGGGTAGGGTAGTACGTTGTACCTTTTTCAGAAAATTAAGGCACAAAACGAAAACTCTGAAATTAATAAGTAGCTATGAAGAAATAGTAGCAGAAATATAGAAATGATAGTTGTTGGAGATTCTGCTTAATTATCTGATTGAGGCAAAGTATCTGGTCGGTCTATTGTACGCGCGTATCCCACGCTAGCTTTATATATAAATTAATTTAAGAAGAATCATTTTTTTTCTATGAAATATTTCATTAGAAAAGTAATTCTTGTGTAAATGAAACAAATTAACAAACACAGAAACTCCTTATAAAATTAACATAATAAACGAGAGTACGTAATATATTAATTAATTAATACTCCTAAAATCCATCACATTAGTACTAAATTGATATAAACGTGAGATCCATAATACGTACCGAATTAAAATAAGCTGTAAACGATAATTGCAAGAAGTAAATCAAGGATAATAAGTTAATGGGCCTTTGTGACAATGATAATGATAAAATTCTCGGGATATCCATAGTCAGAAGCATCGACTACGATTTCAAAGGTGCATTTGTCTCCCATCACGAGGTTGTTGGCCAAGACAAAGTCGTACCAACCTCCCACCACGGCCATGCGGTCTTGGTTGCGACCCGAGTAATATGCGAGATTCGCGGGCCACTCCACCGTGTCCAAGCCCGAGATTTTGAGAATGGATTTGGTCTTGTGGTGGAGATTGTTTGACCTCCACATCTTGGTAGGAAGAAACTATATATGCACAAATATATGTAACATTAAAAATAAGAATTTCTTAATAATTAGGATAAATATTGGAGTAAAATAAAGATACATACCAAGCAACGAGAAGTAGAAGTCAAAGTTTTAGTGAAAGTAGGGCGGTTTGGAAGTACGGGTCTTGTTTCATTACCTGCAATATAGAATATTAATTAGTACTCAAATGAAATGAAGCTATATATATATATATATATATTTGTATTAATTAATGAAATTACCATATGTAGTGCATGGAAGTGGTTGGAAGTTAAGCTGCAGCTTTAGACAAGCAGTGGCATCAAAGATAGAGGCATGGAAAACAAAGGAACCATGGTGTTCAAACACGAGTATGTCACTCTCACTAAGCTCATGCCGATTCACAAAGTTAACCCACTCCCCTCCATAAAAGTAGAATAATAATATTCCTCCGCCTCCCTCATTTCTTCTAACTTTGATGTTGTTCCACTTTCCCAAACAAGTTGTAATCACAGCCCTTGTTGAAAAATCGCCTTTTGCCTTACGGCAAAACTTACCCGGCAATTTCTGCATTCAATCAAACAACTTATAATTAGATAAGTTTAATTACAGTTAAGTACTAAAATAAAACGTACAGAATTAAAAGAAAGGCTCACGTACCAGTTGGGTGTTGAAATCAGAAGGCAAGAGTGTGAAAAACTTCATTGTTGTTGAAAACTTCACCTAGCTAGTGTATGTATATATAACTAAAGAGTCTACAACTTAATTAACGTGTCTAGCTAGCTAGGAGAATAGTGTTGCGGAAACAATTAAAGAAGCCATGATATCAAATCAGCAGGAATATTATTATCATGTACGTGCCTGCAGTTAAGGATATATATATATATATATATGAAAGAGACGCGCAATCTGATCAATTCTATTTATGTTTTAGTACGTAGTATATTTTGCGTGTCCCAATAATTTAATTGATCGAATGCATGTTTATGTTATGCACAAAAAATAATTCTAATTCATACGGAGTACGTACTACTTTTCACCTAACATTAAAGAATTACCTAAAAGAGGTTAGCTAGCTAGTCAGCTACATAAAATTATACTCCTATGTTTGCAAAAGTCGACCATGCATTTATATTTATTTTCCTTGCATACAACAATATACTCCATCCGTTCCGGTGAAAGCTACACAGGATCGAACTAGTCACGGAAGTTAAGAAATATGATAAAATAACTAGATGTATTAGACATGATGTGATTGAGAGAAAAAAAAATATAATTAAATATGAGAGGAGTAGTTTGCTAAAAATGGATTAAATAGTTTTCATTGGAAATGACGAAAAATGAAAATTGTAAGTTTTCACTGGCCGGAACTTCTATAAGATGGAGGGAGTATATTAAGTGAGAGATCCAAATCAAACTCGATCACATAACTACATGGGCGGCTAGCTTCATGATAATTTTTTTATAACTAATTTGGAATATCTCAAATGCACAAAAAAAAAAAAAAAAAAAAAAAAAAAGGAAATATACCTTGTTATAATAACAATATCAGATCAAAGGCTAAAAAACTCTCTGCATGGTAAGAAAGTTTATTGAACAGTTATCGACCAAATTCTTTATTTATTTAATTAACCATAGTCAGTTACATCAATTTTCTCTAATGAAATTAAAAGGAAAGAAAACAAATTAGCCTTTGGAGGAATAAGTATATAATGGGTTTTTGAAAATCCGCGTGATATGTAGTATAATTGTACTTATCCTACCTTTTAAATACATATTTTTCCATAAAAATAAATTAATTATTGTACAAGAATCTTTCTTTTTCTATTTTCTATGAAGTATTAATTCAGCTAGCACAAAAGTTAATTTGCTTGCCTAAATGAGGCAAACAAAGAAAGGGAAATATTGTACATAATTAAAATTGCAGAGGTAGCCAACTGCTGTACCTTATTGTCTTTTTGCATCTTAATTTTTTTAATTATATTGACAGTGTTTGGTAATTTATTATATTTACATACAGTTTGGGGCTCAAATTACAAATATCATAATTTAAGGGATATTTACGTATAGTTTGGAGCTCAAATTACAAAGATCATAATTTAAGGGACCTTTTTCAGGTTTTAATTATATCCAATACGACCAAAACAAATCATTTTCTTGGTCAATCAATTCAATTCGTAAGAATAACACATTTTTTCATCAAATTATATACTTATTGAATATATATATATATATATATATATATATATATATATTTACCCAATTTTTTGTGTAAGAAGATTACGCGTAAAACGAATGGTAAGACGTAAGGTCTAGTCAACGTATATATTAATTACTCATTTACCCACTCACTCATACTCATTTTTCATTTTAACTACATAAATATTCGCTTATTACGCGAAATGTTAACAAATATTATTACACTGAGAAGCAGAAAATAAAATAAATATAACACTCTTCAATATAAACATGAAAACAAAGGAACCATGATGTTCATCGTCTTGATTGATCGAGGTGATGACGAATTACAAAATTAACCCGACCACTCTCCATCACCATATATACTTGAAACGTCCCAAAATTACTTGCACACTCTCTTAATATGAAAATACCCCACAAAATTAATAATTTCACTTATTTTCAAATTTGTCACTTCATTTTACAGCTCATCAAATTTCTTAAAATACCCCTTATTTATTTTAGTACATCATTAACCACTAAAATTTTAAAAAAAAATTGTGCCGATCAAAATATACTCCCTCCGTCCCGTATTAACTTTCATAGGTGGGTGGACACGTAAATTAAGAAATTGTAATAATGAGTGGAGTTTTGAGGGGTAATTTTGTAAAACTTTATGTATAAAGTAAATAATGAGTTGACTTTTGTATATGTGTGGAGAAAAAGTAATGACATTTGTGTAAAATTGAGGATATTGTAAGGGTGAAGTTTATAAAGGGTTTTCCATTTTAAGGGTGTGAAAGTTATCGTGGAACTTCCAACACAACACTTTTTATAGGCGGCGGCATATTCTGCATCTCAACTGGAGTAATTGATACTCCTATGCAATATATGTCAATGAGCAGAGGTCAAACAATTATTTCAATGAGTACTTTTTATACTAGGCCCAGCAACTAGTACTGTACTTCCAAAAAGACTACAGTTTTTTTTTATCTTTAATTGAAAACAAAGACTACTTTTTTTAAGTGGCTGGATACAGTATTTGAATGGAAACAAGTCATGTTGTTAAATCTCAAAGCAGCAGCTAGATGGATGCATAATTTATTTAAATGAAAGCACAAGAAATACATATTACATAATTGAAATAAATAAAATGATCGAAAGATGCAATTACTTAATTCAACTAAAAATAAAAATAAAGCACAGAAACTTATATACAAATCTTTTACGTGTCAAATAGTGTAAAACATACCTCAATCTAAATACACCACCTACCTTGATAGATCCACCTCCACTCCAAACATACACCTCCCGATCCACTAAATACACCACATATACCCCAAAATCACTAAATTCACCCATACAAATCATTTATGTGTCAAATGGTGTAAAACATACTTCAATATAAATACACCACATTACTTGATAGATCCACCCCCACTCTGTAGCATACACCTCCTGATCCACTAAATACACTACCTGCACCCCCACAACCACTCAAGCCACCCATACAAATCTTTTATGTGTCAAATGGTGTAAAACATACCCCAATCTAAATACACCACCTGACTTGATAGATCAACTCCCACTCCGCAGCATACACCTCCTGATCAACTAAATACACCACCTGCACCCCCATAACCACTAAATTCACCCATACAAATGATGTAAAATGTCCATTTTATAAATCGGTACTTGCTCCATTTAATATTTAATTTTTTCGCAACTCATTTAGATTTTTTTTTATCTATTCTTCTTTATAAAATAGTAATTGAAGCCAAAACCACAATCATCACTCCTCCCGTCCTCTGTGAAGGTATCGGGATAACAATTCTCACCTCCACCGCCGCCACACCGTCGACACGCCATATTCCACAATTAGAGAAAACTCGTCGTCACTCCTCTCCCCTCTCATTCTACTTGCATCGAGCTTTGGTATATTCCGATCTGATTCTCTTTAATTCAACAATTTTTTGATAAAATCAATAACAAGGGAGAAACACAACCCTAAATTCTCAAATTAAACAACTCGATTGTAATTCAATTTATTTTATGAGTGTGAAAAATTCAGGACTCGCAGAATTTGGGGAAGCACTCAAACATTCTGTGTATTTACTGTCTGAAATTCGAACTTCGAGACTCTTACCTCATAAATATGTATGAGCTTTGTAAAGTTCTTCTACTCATTTTTAAGTAATTTATCAATATTGTTACTTATGAGAATGAGTTTTTCCTTTTAATTTCTTCGATTGATCTTATGGATTTGTTTTTTTGTGTTAGATATGCGCGCATCTCAGTGCTTTGTTAGAAAAAAAATCATTTTACTGTTGTACGCGTTTTTTATTGTTAATTGTGGAGAAACTGGTATTTTAGGTTATTTGTATTGATTTTTTTTTCGAACTTTATATGCAAAATGATAGTTATGAAACAAAAAAATTTACTTTCTACATTTTGGAGATTTTCTTGAGTCAAATATTTGTCTCAGTGTTTGACCGCATTACTATATTTGCTAAACAATATCATTTTACAAGGTAAACAATATTACATGTTGAATATAATACTGTCGAGTGTAATAACACAATACTGCTAATTAAGTGTGATAGTGTAGTACTATCTCATATGAATTGTTATACTATTATATATTTAAGAGAGGTAGACATAAGAATTTAAGAGCTTATGTTTCTAATTTGCAGAAAAATTACAATTAGGGCTTTTGATCTGTATTAATGTGTGTTACTGTTTTAATATTTTGTGTGATACTGTCTTATTTTTTTGTATGATACTGCCGTTAATATATTGTTATGTTTTAATTTGTGTTAATTTCTTTGATATTTTGTTTGTTATTTGTTTAAACTGTTAAGTGTAATTGCGTATACCGTTAAGTGTAATTGTGTAATATTGTCAAGTAATGTCGTAATATTCTATGTCTTTTAGGTGTGATATATACTAATAAAAGAATGTGCAACCGTGATGGAAAAAAATATGAAAGAGGAATAAGATAATGGCAAAGTAGAATGTGGTTAGAGAATAAGAGAATGATGATAAAATTTATTTTTTCACTTTGTAATACTCGTAAGTGCAATAATGTAATATTGTCAAGAGTAATTGTGTAACACTGTTTACATATTTGGAATTAAATAATTTGAATTTTAAATAAAAAATGATGAAATGTTCAGTGATTTTTTTTAAATAATTTAAATTAAATTATGTAAATTTTAAATAATAAAAAACGATGAAATCTTTTGTGGAAAAAAAATGTGAAAGAGGAATAAAATGGTGGTAATTTGAAATTAAATTATGTGAAATAATAAAAAATGATGACGGCAAAAAAATATGAAATGCGAAATTAAATTATGTGAATTTTAAATGTGGTGTATTTAGTGGACCAGAAGGTGTATCGGTGAATTTAGTGGTTTTGGGGGTGCAGGTGGTGTATTTAGTGGATCAGAAGGTGTATGGGTGAATTTAGTGGTTTTGGGGTGCATGTGTGTATTTAGTGGATTAGGGGGTGTATTAGTGAATTTAGTAATTTTAGGGTTGTGGATCAGAAAATATATGAGTGAATTTAGTGGTACATGTGGTGTATTTAGTGGATCAGAAGGTGTATGCTGGAAAACCAAATAGATCTATCAAATCAGGTAATGTATTTAAATTGATATAAATTTTACATCATTTAACACCTTTTAGGGCATGTTTGTTTTGGGACTCACACGTCTGGACGTGCCGTCTTGTTCTAGTTCGGGATTTCACATCCGGATTTCAACATCCAATTACATACACCCCTAAAAATATCTATATATTCTACTATTATAATAATACAACATAACACACTCTTAGTAATTGATTTGACATAAAGTTACATTATATAATATTATAATACAACATCACACACTCTTACACAATTGATTTGACATAAAGTTACATCTCATCCTACTCAACATCCCAAAACAAACATACACAATCACTATTCATCAGAATTTCTCCATCCAGGATTTCCCCATCCCCATCTCCCCCATCCTACATAATCCCAAAACAAACATGCCTTAAGATATTTGCACCTAAGTTAAAGTCATCCATGACCACAAAACAACTTCTCTTCTCTCTCTGATGAAAATTAAAGGGTAAGGAAGCATTGGAATTATACTTATCCGACATTTTATTGAATAGCTAGCTAGTTACATTTTCTTTCTTTATTTAATTTGATTAATTAACCATAGTCAGGCACGCGATCGATAGGTGCATGGCTTACCACATTTGTGTATAAATAATACTGCATGCTCCTCATTTCATCTCACTTAATTTCGACACACTTTACTTATATTTTTTCCAATAACTAATTAATTAAACAAGAATCTCTGGTTTTTTTTTTTTTTTTTTTTTTTTTATGTAATGTTTCAGCAAAGTTTCTTGCGAAATCATGAATCAAACAAACATATAAAGGGAGATAAAAAAGAAAAAAAAAAGTAGAGGCAGCTGTACCTTTTCAGAAAAGCACAAATAAGAAGGAAGAAATTTAAAGTTTAGCCTTGTTTTTTAAAGTTTCGGCATCTTAGGACAAAAAAAGAAGTGCAAATTAATAATTGCATACGGTGGGATGCGTTTTTATTTTTCAGATTTCAAATTGATATATTTTTTTTCAAGTGTTGAATCGATATAGAAAAAAATTAGACCTTAAATTAATAATTTTACTGTTGACATACAGTATCTTTGTTTTTTTTTTTCCTGGATCTTTTTTTTAAACTCAAAATCGAAAGGAGGGGTGGCTTTAATGTGGAGCAAAAAAATCAAATATTAGCAAAAAAATCGAAAGGAGAAGGCAGCGGCTTGGACGGACGCCACTTAGGAAGCGGTGAAAGGAGAAGACAATATATGTTATTGTAAAATATTTGAACAAAAATGTTATTTACACATAAAATGTTTTGAATTTTTTTTATTAACTCATGTATTCTGAAATGATTTTTATTAACTATCATTTGATTTGAACTAAAAATTGTAGTTGCCTTATTCCTCCAATTTTGCATAGTCAAAATCCTCAAATCGACGCCTGGGGCGGCGAAGATTGAGGCATCCACCAATTGGTTTTTATATATATATACTCCATCGGTCCAACAAAGTAAAACGTCTGCTCACTTTTTTTTATACATAAAATTATAAATAATATATTTATAATAATGAGTAAAGAATATATTTGGGATATACTCAATCTAGTAAAATAAAAAATATATTCAAATTTAAACTATTTAAATACAATAAACATACTCCCTCCGTCTCGTGATTAATTACTTTCACATGTGAAGTGGTACACAAAATAAGAAAATTAAATTTAGTGGGGATTTTAAGGGGTAATTTTGTAAACCTTTATGTATAAAGTAAAGAAATGAGTTGACTTTTGTGTATTTGTGGGGAAAAAAATAATGACATTTGTGTAAAATTGAGGATATTGTGAGGATGGAGTTTATAAAAGATTTTTCATTTCAAGGGTGTGAAAGTAATTGTGGAACGTCCCGAAAAGAAAAGTGTGAAAGTAATTGTGGGACGGAGGGAGTATTTTTTATGATCATAAAAATAAAATAAAAATGACCACACTGGACAGAGAGGGAGTATATATATTTTTTGATTTATAATTATAATATTGGCATGTATGTTAGTTAATATATAATTGTTGATTTAAAATTAATGGCGCATGATATATAGGATTAGAATTTAATTTATTTGAAATTGACGGGTTGATGTAGAAAGTTTATGTAAATACTAGGTAGGGGCTCACCTCACCTTTTGAGGTGTTAACCCGGATTTGTTGGTTTGCATTTTAGTATATTTGTATTTTTATATTTAATTATATTAAAAATAAATAAAGAAGTTTTGATTACACGAAATTACAATATGTGCATATATATTTAATTACTTGTATTATATACAATTACACATATTTAAACTACGCCTTTTTTATATTGCAAAGTACGGATTGTAGTATTGTGTTAATCCGTTGTGCGATTTTGATGTGAAAAATTGACATTTATTTTTTCTTTGATATTTGATGCGTAATCAATCAACAGAGTAAGCCTCCAATCCATGTTTAACACTTTTTGTAAAATGATAGTCCATACTGAATTAGAAAGGAACCTTCTTATTAACGCTTCAACTTTTATTTGAAATGTATAATTGTAGTGACATTGTTCAAAGTCGATGCAATTACAATACGTATTACTCCCTCCATCCACCAAATGTAGTCCCATTAGGGTGGGACACAAATTAAAAAAAAAATGTAGATAAAGTAAGGATATTATAGGATATTGTGAGGTCCATTGTGAATAAAGTAATTGTTTGTAAATAAAGTTGATGGAAAATTGAGTAATTAAGTGATGGGTTGAAAGGTGATAGTTTTCATAAAGTGTATAAGACTACATTTAGTGGACAAAGAATATGAGACAAATGAGATTACATTTCATAGACGTGAGAGTAATATTCATGGTATTTGTAAAAGCGACTGTGAAGAACTTATGGTTTTATTAAGTTGTGGTAGGAGTATATATTTTTCCACATGTCAAATAACATGTATATGATAATGTTACTGTTCCATTTATACTTGTGTGTTATGCAATGTGTGAAATAATTTTTATTTTGTATCTATGTAAAAATAAGGGAAAGAAGATAATGGACAATTGCTGAAATTGACAATAACTAATATGATAATATATAGTTTTATGGATATAGTGAACATGTTATTATAACTACTAACACAATTGCAAAATTCTTTAGCATTTTCATCGGTCCCAACATACAATTTAACTAACTCTAAAGGCATTTCAGTTTGTAGTAGGCTAATTTCCCTATTGAACAACAAAATGTAGGCGGTTTTGAGTAAACAGTTTCACATTGCAAAACTCATAATTTGGTACAATAGGCAATAAGTCAGAAGTATGTACTATATAATCAAGTGGATCAATGTGAACATTTGGTGTATTAGTCATACTTACGGTTACTGACTTTCTTCGTCGCTGATTTTTTGCCTCTCTCTGGTCTTCTGAAGAAGCATATTTTATTTTATAAGATTTTGGCATTTTAGCTATGATACTACTATGCAAAAATTTATAACAATATTTTCAGAATTTTAAGTATTGAATAGTATAGAAGTAAGAAGTAGAAACTAAAAGGAGGAAAAAATTAGAAATACTAAATAAATCCTATCAAGGTTCTCCTAATCCAGTTTCACAACTAATACCACACATTATCATACAGAACAAG
The DNA here is from genome assembly GCA_963675135.1 of Galeopsis tetrahit. Lineage (NCBI taxonomy): Eukaryota > Viridiplantae > Streptophyta > Magnoliopsida > Lamiales > Lamiaceae > Galeopsis > Galeopsis tetrahit. The sequence continues at coordinate 78,231,828 of OY776123.1, forward strand.
CACATCCACTTTCAACATTAGTATAAACTTTTTTATTTGATTGAAGAGACAAAACCTAAGTATAAACACAATCTCCAACTATTACCAGAGTAATTCAACCTAGCACCCAAAGCATCACCTATCAACATAACCCACAACGAGAGAAAACATGAGAGATGCTGGAGAACTTACTTGCAATGTCCTTGACGAAATTTGAAAAGGCAATGGAGAGGCAAAAGGTGTGGTGTCATTTGAATTGAAATAAGCAATTTTTATCGAGGTAGATAGAGAAGAGAAAGGGAGCTAAAAACATACCCATTTGGTGCTTTGCCGGGGAAACAAACATTTTTTGTAGTGTAGTTGACATCAGTAGCAAGAGCTTGAAATTAACAAACATTAACCATTAAAATTAATTAACCCTTAACATGTGAGGTAGTAAATGAGACTAAAATTGTAATCTCGTTCGTAAAGATGATAATGAGGTGCATTTTTTCCTTTTTTCATTAATAAAAGATGGTGTATGATACTTGCACATATAAAATCCAATTTTAAAGAATTTTGATTTATAAATTGTTAATACAAAACAGAACGAGAAAAAAATAGACTTCTATGAATTATCATTTCTTATTGCTAAAATATATAAATAAATAATTAAGTAATATTCTATTATATGACTATATTATCTGCACTTTAGTGACAACTATATAATTCAAATCTTTGTAAAAGCAAGAGCATCTATACAAAAACGCCAGAAGCAAGAAGATATGTTTGTTGTATCTCTCTAATCAAACACCTACAACTATGTTGTCTAAAAGAATTTGGTCTTCTTGTATATTGAATTATCACCTCTTACCATTTGGGAAGAAGGCCCATCGAGTGGACAATTTAAACGGGTGGAGTTGCTTTCAGCAGGAATCGAACCCAGGACGTGTGGGCGTGTGAGCCTTATGGCTCTGATACCATGAAAGAATTTCGTCTCATCTAAAAGTCCGAAAAAAAATTACAAACTATAGAAAGTTTTATTTGCATGTTATTTATTATCAAGGTATAAGTATCATTTTCTAACTAAACTAACAAAAGCATAAAAAGTGTAGTATGATTGAATCTTTATTAACGAAAATTCATATCTGCTTAAGCATTTTCATCCTCTGTTCAGCATGTGATAGGAAATGAATTGTGTGATAAAAAGGTTATGATTACCAATTAAAATGTCAAATTATAATTAAGATTTATTTATGTATTTGCAACTAATGTTCTAATATTTATATATATATATATATATATTTTTTTTTTTTTTTATCAGTAAAGTTGATGTATATTAATAGCAGAAATTGTTGGGTATAAGAAAAGCTCTCCTACACAATTACAAGAAAAGCTCGGGAGCTAAATGATTGGGAAAGCTCTCCTACACCAAGCTATTTCCTATTGCAAAATACAAGCTATAAGTCCATTACTCCCCAGCAGTTTTTTAGAATAAAACAAGTTCCAAAATTATACTTTCATCTCCTCTAGCACTCTGTCCATTTCAGCCACGATGTACACTCCAAATGCAAGTTGCTATTGCTTTTCCATTTTTACCTTTCAATAATCCAGGAAACTGCAGCCGGTTTGTCGATGGGTCGGGCCCATCCATTTGACTATCATCATCCACACTCAGTGCGAATCGGGGCACTCAAACATAGCATGGCATGGCGTTTCAAGCTCTTGATTGCAGATGCAGCCGTTGATAAATGCTCCAGCAGGTAGGATTCCACGCCTTTGCAGGTTCGTCGTCGTCGGGATTCTGCCCCACATTAATCTCGAAACACGGATTCGCACTTTCAGTGGTGCAGCACTCTTCCATATCAGTCTGCAGTCTTCTCTCTTGTCATCCGCTTCGTCCATCATCTATTTGATGCTACTAATGTTAAAGCAGTCATACAAAGTGCTGTCAAAGATAAGGAATGAAATACTACTTAAGAGATTGTAAAATTTACATAAAGCTATATATGAATTACCAAATGAATAGGTGAGAAAATAGAATTGCACCCACAAATAAAACAAGTAAACATACCGTTATGTTGGGGAAAACAAATGGCAGTTTCTATAGGGGCAGTACCACAATAAACAACTTAATGGTTTTTTTTTTAATCGGTAAAATGGTATTTCACTTGAGTACATGGGGTACTCAACCCGTAATATTTTTACATCATTTCCCTACGTATCATGTAAATGTAAGGTGTCTATACAATTATAAGGATTGCTACACCATTTCCCTATTGTAATATTATATCTTTCCAACCATGACCATATTGAGATCTTGATTTTTTCTAAAGCTTTTTTCGTGTCCTGTTCTATTCCAGAAAAGAATTTCTCGTTTCTGCCTCTCCACAGCTCCCAAACTACCGCTGTCCAAATAGTTGCAGCAATCTTCCTTTTCCTTTTCTCAAATCCAAGAATTGTGCTGTGTTGTAGAAGGTGAATAGGTATTGTATTGTGTAAAGCCATACATACCTTGAGCCAATTGTGACATTCCACCCAAATCTTTCTTGCATAGATGCACTCCAACAGCAGGTGAGTATTTGTTTCCTCTACCTCTCCGCATAACTTGCACGTCGCCTCCAAGTCAGAGATTGAGATACCTCTCTTCTTTAGGTTGTCTGTTTGTTGCCAGCCTACTCTTGAGAGCTTTCCAGACGATGGTTTAAGTTCTTCTTGGGGCATAACTCTGCCACAGCACCTTGAACTCCTCTCCTTCTTCCACACCTCCATTGCTTGGCCTTGATTTATGTTTCAACATGTAATATGCAGCCCTTGTTGAATATCGTCCGTGTGGCGCCAAGTTCCATCTCCATACATCGTTCCACCCTTGTTTGAGCTTATACCTGCCAATGTTAGATAATAGTTCATCAAAAGATAGTTTATCCCTAATGCTAAGTTCCCTCTTCCAACTCCACGCCCATTCCCACCCCTCACTTCCCCAGTTTCCCATCTCACTTATTAGTGCTTCTTTTTTGTTACTGCAATTGAACAACCTAGGATACTTATCTTTTAAAACTCCTTCCTCTCCTACCCACCTATCACTCCAAAATTTAGTGTTTTCCCCATTTCCCACTTCCTTTAAGATCCCCAATTTTAACCCGAATAAAATCGAATAGTAAGATTGCATTGCACCCTATGCTCAAAACCTTGTTTACTGTTAATGACCACAAGAGCTTTGACCTGTTATCCTATTTTAAGAAAATTTATGTCCATTATTGATTGTTTATAGCTTCCATTTTAGGTGTTTTAAAGATTAGTGTGTACAATGCCTGAGGTAATAGAATCAATCAGAGGGCTTATTTGCAGCATTTGAGAGTTAACAAAAAATTTATCAAGCAGTTGGTGTGCATATAAATACCCAAACTACAACTACTGTAGCCTAACCCCTTCCCTTCATCAATAAGAATTAGAGACATAAAAATAAGTTTTTTTTTTCGTCTTTTCAAGAACACAACAAAGAAATTACTATATCAGAGGAACCACAAATATTATGAACTTAAATTTTAGTGTCAAAAATGAATATGTGAGCCACATAAAATTCTAAACACATAAGAAACAAGGAGTGACCCAGAGCTAAACAGAGAAGAAAGCGGCAACTCTACACAAATTCAAAAACCCAAAAACATGAGAGATGATGGAGAACTAACCTGTTAAGGTGGAGAGTAGGAATTCAGGAAGGCAGTGGAGATAAATGTTAACAAACCTGCGCGTATGGTGAAATGAAAAGGATGAGGGGAGAAAGGGCAACGTTGCTTCAGAAGGGTAAAAAACCCAAAAAAACAAAATTAGAGAAAAACATGAGAGATAATGGAGAACTAACCTGCCAAAGTGGAGAGTGGGAATTCCGAGGTCGATAGGGTTTACAAAACTGCGTTATGGTGAAATGAAGAATGAAGGAAGAGAAAAAAAAATGAAGGGAGAAAGGACAGATGGCTGTAGTTTGGTGAGAGAAATGACCAGAGAGATTGACACATTATCCAATTCATAACCTTCTACTTGAAGAATACCGGACGGTTTTTACATATTCATGCTTTATAGATAGTGTAAGAAAGATAAGATTTGAGGGGGTACTAATACTATATATGACTGCTCGTCTTTGCTTTTTAATCAGGATATGGGCCTTCACGTTGGGCTTGCTTTCGTTAAGGGTTTGACTATATGCACTTCCCCTTTCAATTTATTAATAAAATAATAGTGTAAAAAATAAAAAATACTCTTCATTAAAATACAGCATACTAGATGCACCCCCTCTACTGAACGCACCCTCTATCATCATTTCTCACCTTATTCCTAAACCAAACTTCCGGCCACCGCCGTCACCATTTTTTCCGTTAGCAAGAAATAAAAAAAATTCAAAAATTTCAACAAATCAACCATATTCATCCATAAAACACAATTATCAACACCATTAACAAATCAACGATATTCAACAATTTTTTTTAAAAAAAATTCGTCAAATCAGTGCCAACCATATATCCTCCCGTCGACAACATTTTGTCGACGAGAGGATATATGGTCGACCACAACAAAGGTCGATCGACACTGTAATGTTGACCATATACACTCTCGTCAACAACAAGGTGTCGACGAGAGTGAATATAGTCGACATTACAGTGTCGAAATAAAAAAAACTGGGGCTAATGCCGACGAATCGGGGTGGGCTAACGCCGTGGACGGAGCAGCGTGGGCCAACGCCGATGAAGAGAGGGAGAGAAGAGAGAGGTAAGGGGGCGGCCGATGAAAGCAGATTTTTTTTTTTTACAAAAACAGACAGAAGAGGGAGGGAGGGGGCGGCCACGGCGGAGGTGGATGGGGACGGTGGCAGAGGCCGCAGCGGATGGATGGAGGCGGCCGCTGCAATATATATATATATATTTTTTACAGATGGACGGGGGCAGATGGCCGGTGAACTCGAGGGAAGGGGACGACGGCGGCCGATGGACCACTAGCAGTGGTGATTTTTTTTTTTTTTTACAGAAGACGAGGGTGGGGGCGAGGGCGGGGTGGGGCCGAGGGCGGCCGCGGTGGCGGGGGCTGTGAGGGTGAGGGCGAGGGCCGGCGGCGGGGCTTGTTGGGGAGAGAAGAAGAAGATGAAAATGAAATTAGGGTTTAAGGGGGGTGGGTAGTAATTGGAGTTTTTATAAGAGAAGGTCGTTTATGACATTTCAGGGGTGCATCTATCTTGTAACGATTTTAGGGGTGCATCTATCGTGGGAGTGCATCAAACCGAAATGGAGGTGCATATAGTCAGACCCTTTCGTTAATTCTTGCATGGCCCAATTGGCCTCCTAGTACTTTTGGATTATTTCTTCGACCACGATAAATGCCAACCCTCTTATTATTTTCACCGCACCTCCCTTTATTTTTTGAAGTATAAGATAAAGAGACTGTATTATTCCTAGTGATTTTTTCGGAAAAAAATTCCACAAAAATATCATCTTATAATTAGCTCATTTGTACATCTCCACAATATTTTAATTATACCTAATAAAATAGAATAATTAAATATCAAAGGAATTACTAATTAATGACTACAAAATAATAAATTGGAAAAATTATAAGGAAATATCAAATTATTTCTTACAAAATAGCGAATTAAAATACAAACAACATTTAATATTCTGACTTATCAAGGTCCCTATTGAAAAAGTTAAATAAAAATCCAATACTCTGTGTCCCACCCACCCATTCTGCATGAGCAGTAAATCAAATGTCCAAACTCAAACTTATCAATTTTTTATTTAACAAAATATGAATCCATCCGCTTATTTAATTGAACATGCAAATCAATCTCAGACTTTTACAATTGTTTTGTACCCCTTTTTTCATATTATATGACGTTTTGCTTTTATTTTCTTACAAATTATAGTACATTTTGTATTTTTTAATTTAAATGATTTTTTTTTGTTGAAAACTTTACGCCTAATATGGATAACTGCAATATCGAAATATCGAAAACAAATTCGAGTTAAGGGAAACCCCTTTTCCCGCAGAACATAATACGCCCAGGTAGTGCTCGACTGGTATGGCGTTCCATTCCCAAAGGTAAAACGACTTATACTTCGTAAACAGTAGCAAAACTGTAGACGAAGCCTCAACGAACGTACTAAGAGTACGAACTGAACACATATAAATTTATTCTATAAACACAAGAACAATATATTCTTCTGGGAGATATATATTGCGGCAGAGAGAGGAGAGAATTGAGCAATTGATTCTGAGGGGAAGAGTCTGTATTTATAGACATATCAAACTCTTGGAGATTGCATGTCCGATATTTTCGAAAAACTTTCGATAATTAAGGAAGACGTGGTAAGTGGTTCTTGACCACTACGTTTGAGTTTCAAGGCTCCAGATAATTTTGGAATGTTTTTGAAGTGATTTGAAATGGGCCAAGCCCATAACATCTTTCACCTTCCCACCACTCAAACTCAAAGTTGAATCCTTCAACTTTATTCATTAATTTCTCACTCACCTAAACTCGGTTTTGAGATATTAAGTATACCACGTTCATCTACTCCGAGAGTAGATCGACTATGTCACGTTTAATTATTTAATAATTAACGTTTAGTATCTCTTATTAATTTAATTAAATAAGGTTATCAAAACCCAATTAATTTTCCAATTAATTCCAACAATCCCCCACATGAGTGAAAATCGTGTCTATACAACATCAGGCTCAATGTTCAGTTCGATTGAGATCTCAGTGCATCCGGAAGAGTAGTTTTTGGCTTTGAACTTTTCGTAGCCAAACACTATCGGGTACACCGGCGGCTTAGTGGACGCAGTGCCTTGAACTAATCCTCAATAGTGTATACCTAATCAACAGTGTTAGCACACGTCAATCTCGACTTCGTAACGTTCTCACGTTTTTGTCCGTTTTAGCCATGGACGTCCTTTGTGTTCATAAATGTTTGGTCGAAGCGGCCCTCACTTCTCATTTATATAGGTGATCTCCTTTCGAGTATCCCGTTATACTCTAGGAATCATTAAGAGTCAAAGACTCAACCTTTACCACATCTTACGGGTTGTTAACACTTGAGATAGTGCTGTCAGGAATAGTCATGTTTTTCAAGTGTTGTATCACTAACTTCCACAGTTTCGTTTTCCCATTGAACCAAGTTCTTGGGATCTCCAGTCATCATGGTTGGGTTTCCACTGTTTTGGTTTTTCTTGTGGGTTTTAGACCCATTCCTTCTACCAGCTTGTTCAATTGATCTCGGTTTATGCTCTTCGTGAGCGGATACGCTATATTATCCTTTGATTTCACATAATTAATGGACATTACTCCAGTTGAGATCAATTCTCTAATGGAGTTGTGTCGACGACGCATGTGTCTCGACTTTCCGTTGTACATTACATTCATAGCTCTGCCAATGGCAGCTTGACTGTCACAGTGTACCGTCACAGAAGGTACTGGTTTGTTCCAACATGGAATGTCTTCCAGAATGTTACGCAGCCATTCAGCCTCTACACCGACTAGGTCTAAAGCGATAAATTCTGATTCCATTGTGGAGCGGGCAATACACGTTTGTTTCTTGGATCTCCACGACACTACTGCTCCTCCAATAGTGAATACATATCCACTAATGGATAACGAGTCTTTAGTGCCTGATATCCAATTTGCACCACTGTATCCTTCGACTACAACTGAATGTCTCGTGTAGTGAAGCCCATATTCAAGGGTGTACTTCAAGTATCTTAGGACCCTTTTCAGTGCTTTCCAGTGCTCGTGACTTGGATTGTTCGTGTATTGACTCAGCTTGTTTACAGAACATGCAAGATCATGGCGTGCGTGTACAATTCGTAATGTACATCACACTTCCAATGATCCTTGCGTATTCCAGTTGAGCTACTGGTTCTCCTCTGTTCTTTTTCAAGTGAACATTAAGTTCCAAAGGTGTCTTAGCAGGTGGATCGTCAAAGGCGTTAAATTTCTTTAGTACCTTCTCCACATAGTGAGATTGTGTCAAGGAAATTCCATTAGACGTTTTCTCAATCTTGATTCCAAGAATCACATCTGCTAGTCCCATGTCTTTCATGTCAAAGTTTCTACTTAACATGTTCTTCGTATTAACTATGATATTGTGATTGTTGCTCATAATTAACATGTCATCGACATATAAGCATACGATTACAAATCCATTAGGTGTATCTTTCACATATACACACTTATCACATTCGTTAATTCGAAACCCATTTGACAACATCGTATTGTCAAATTTCAAATGCCACTGTTTTGGAGCTTGCTTAAGTCCATACAATGATCGAACGAGTTTGCACACCTTTTTCTCGTTTCCAGGAGCAACATATCCTTCAAGTTGATCCATGTATATTTCAACATCCATCTCACCATTAAGAAACGCAATCTTAACGTCCATTTGGTGTATTTCAAGATTTTGCAATGCAACAATAGCGACTAATACAGGAATATAGGTGATTCTTGTCACTGGTGAATATGTATCGAAGAAATCATACCCTTCCTTTTGTTTAAAACACTTTGCAACTAGACGAGCTTTGTACTTTTCAACAAATCCATCTGCTTTGTACTTTCTTCTAAGGATCAACTTGCATCCTAAGGGCTTGCAACCTTTAGGGAGATCAACCAACTCCTACGTGTGATTTAGCAGAATTAAATCGTATTAACTTTTTATGGCTTCCTTCCAGAGGGGTGCATCTGGTCTTGCCATAGCTTCTTTGATAGTTTTAGGTTTATCTTCCTCCAAAACATAAGTAATGAAGTCTGAACCAAAATTCTTATCAATTCTAGCTCTCTTACTGCGTCTTGGTTCTTCACTCTCTTGAGTGGAAGGACCTGCAATGTCATCTGTTGCTTCATGAGTTCTTTTATTCGTACTCACTTTCTATTTTTCCTTAAATGGAAAAATGTTTTCAAAGAACACAACGTTCCTTGACTCATTTGTAGTACCTTCTATCATATCAGGTATTTCAGATTTGTGAATCAGAAACCGATAGGCACTACTGTTTGAAGCATATCCTATAAAGATACAATCGACTGTTTTAGGGCCGATTTTAACTTGTTTAGGAGGTGGTACTTCAACCTTAGCCAAACACCCCCACACTTTGAGGTATTTGTATGAAGGTTTTCGTTTCCTCCATACTTTATAAGGAGTTTGATCCTTAGTTTTGTGTGGAATCTTATTCAAAATGTGGTTAGCCGACAAAATGGCTTTCCTCCACAAGTTCTGAGGTAAACCAGAGTTGATTAACATATCGTTCATCATCTCTTTTAGTGTTCGGTTTTTCCTTTCCGCAACACCATTAGATTGAGGTGAGTAAGGGGTTGTCGTTTGATGTATAATTCCTGATTCAATACATAATTGTTCAAATGGAGCTACATACTCTCCACCTCTATCACTGCGAATTGATTTAATTCGAGTGTCCAATTGATTATCTACTTCATTTTTGTAACGTTTAAAAGCTTCTATAACTTCGTCTTTACTTCTTAAAAGATAAACGTAGCAGAATCTTGTACAATCATCAATAAAAGTAATAAAGTACTTTTTCACTCCTCGTGTGGAGCTTTTACACGAATGTGATTTTTCAAGATGAACAAATCCACATAACTTGTGGAAAACATTCCACTGATTCAACCATTTTAGTTTTTTCCATATTTAGCTTTAAGGTCACACCTTAGCTACCCATTTTTTTTCAAACATGTCGACGAAGACCTCTCTCCATCACATTCGAATGTATCCATGTGAGGAGATGTATTTCCCCACATTCGAGTTGCTTACCACTTTATTTGTGAATTTCTCTTATTCACCAAATTTGGACACAGCCTCGATACATTAAAAAAATCGAGCGTTGATTTTTCTTTTATTGGAATTATTTCAAATTTCAAAATTAATTTAATCTTTGGTCAACCTACCAAAATTAAATTCAATTTCAAATGTGACTTTATTGTCACCCGTGACTCAATCATAATTTTCGATCAAATCACACTAGTCAAAATCTTTTGAACTAAATTCAAAACAAATTTATGCTCTCGAACACAAATATTTGATCCCATATCAAATATAATTTGATACTCCTTCTTTGGGCCCAAAAATGAATTCATTAATTTTTGTTAACAGCCTAAGATCCAGTCAATTTGAATCAATCATGAATTGATGGTTTACAACCAAAATTCAATCCAAATTTTGTCACTTCTTCTGAAATGGTTGTCATATACTGCAGTTGTGATAACTTCCCAGTATTGGACCAATTTTCAAATAATAAATTATTTATTCAAAATTAGGAGAAATGACATCCTGTTTCAATTCTCTTTTAATTTGTGTGCAATTCCAATTTAATCCTCTTGATTAATTGATGTGATTAAATCCAATTTAATCCACTTGATTAATTGATGTAATTAAATCCAATTTAATCCTCTTGATTAATTGATGTAATTAATCAATTTGTCAGCACATGTGCACTTCCAATTTAATTGGATCTCAGAATCCTGCATAACAGGGTATTCATCCACAATTTAATTGGGGGGATTTCACATAAAAGGTCATTTCACCTAGTGTTTTTTTAAATAAAGACATGATTCAAAATAGTTTCAGAATAAGGACAAAATGGCACATAAATGTACCATCATGCCCTTAATACATAAAATTCGGAATTAATATGGAGAAATTCTTTAAATGTTTGAAATTTAAAGCTGACTCTATCAGCTCATTAATTCCAAGAATTACGCAATTAATTAAAACCTTATGTTTGAAATTTAAAGCTGACTCTATCAGCTCATTAATTCCAAGAATTATGCAATTAATTAAAACCTTCCTAAAATTAATTAACACCGGTCAGAAGAGCTTAATTTTGTGCAGAATTTTGGGGTTTTCCAATTTGTGAAGAAAGGAAACCGTGAAGTACGGAAGAAGACGAAGTGAGAAGAACATTTTGCTCCCTAGACCATGGTTGGAAAAGTAATATAAAAGCTAAATCTGCATAATAAAATGAATAATGCAGAACAATGAAATCTAAAACTGCATAATAAAATGAATAATGCAGAACAATGAAATCTAAAACTGCATAATAAAATGAATAATGCAGAAAAAATAGTACGGTGTCTTCATATTAGAATGTGATTATGCAGAAATACGTATACATATGCAAAATAAGATCTGGATTATCCCTTGACCAAACCAATAACAAATAATCATGAAGTACATTTCAGCAACGCGCACGTAAATCATCACAATTACACGAAAACGGAGCAAATTGAACCTAAATTAAAATCATCTAAAAAAATCCTAAATTCTTTGCAAATTATGTGTGTACGTGTGGAATTAAAAATCATACACTTGGCAAAACTCTTCATCTGACCCTTGGAATTAAAAGTTTCTACTATATCTCCGGCGGCTTCGCGTCCGTCATCCACAATGAAGAAATCGGTGAAGTTTGAATCCCCTAGGAATATAAAGAAACGATCGCGTGGAAAGTCTCTTGATCATGTGCAGTCGGTGAACTTCGGGCCAGGAAGTGGGCCATGAATGCCACGACCAACGCAAACCCTCGATTGCTTCCAATTCGGTGAAATCCATCGGCGAGTTAGGAGACGAACGAGATGCGTTTCATCAATTGATGAAACCTAATCGAGATTTGCGATCATGGGGATTTATGATATTTTCTGATAATGGCCGGCCCGGCACCATGAAAGAAACCGGGAGTGGAAATAAGAGAAAAAATCCAGTGTCTTGATCGCGTGATTAAAGGCTATACTTTTTCTAAATTAGATTCGGGCTTTCGACATTTTGAAATTTGATTTTTAAAATTTTGAGTTTTGAAATCCTGATAAAAATGTGTATGATTTAAACAGATTCTGAGGGACGATAAACTAGAAAAGAAGGCGATGCAATAAACTAGAAAAAATGCAGAACACGATAAACAGATTCTGAGGGACGAGGAATTCTGAATTAAGGCGGCTTTTGGGAAATTAGGATTGCTTTAATTGAAAATTCGTATGAATCGTGCAGATTGCAAACGAAATAAGGAAGGTGAGATTCTTATTTCCATATGCGTGATATTAAACAGAATGCTGGCGAAATATATGGAATGTATGACTTGTTCCATTATTATATAAATTAAATAGTTATTCTTCAAATTTAAATGTAAGGGCATAAATGGTTATTTACACATGTTTTTGTCCTTTTTTAAAAAGATTATAAAAGTTGTCTTTATTTAAGAAGCTAGGTGCCTAAATGGCTTTTTTTATAAATTTTCTCTTTAATTGGATCTCAGAATCCTGCATAACAGGGTATTCATCCAACATCAACGCACTTCCAATTTAATTGGATCTCAGAATCCTGCATAACAGGGTATTCATCCAACATCAACTCAGCCTTCACAATCTGATACGCCAGCTTCATCAGTGAGTGCCTTAGACCAACTCCCAGAACTTTAATCTGGAGCCTTAGACCAGAACTTTAATCTGGAGCCTTAGACCAACTCCAGAACTTTTAATCTGGAGCCTTAGAGAACTTTAATCTGGAGCCTTAGACCAGAACTTTAATCTGGAGCCTTAGACCAACTCCAGAACTTTTAATCTGGAGCCTTAGACCAACTCCCAGAATTTTAATCTGGAGCCTTAGACCAACTCAACATCAATTTTAGAGGTCACTCATGACAAAAAGAATTAGGACCATATAATCTGGAGCCTTAGACCAACTCAACATCAATTTTAGAGGTCACTCATGACAAAAAGAATTAGGACCATATAATCTGGAGCCTTAGACCAACTCAACATCAATTTTAGAGGTCACTCATGACAAAAAGAATTAGGACCATAAACAGGGCGGAGGCAAACGCCCAGAGGAGGGAGCAGATTTCACAGAAGATTGACGTCATTTCCTCTATCTCTCTTCTGATATTGCAGTAATTAATTAAGTCAAATAATTAATTAATAATTTCGATATAATGCACATGCCAATCCTATATCTATTTATAAAGATAAATAAAAATAATTAAGTAATGAATGTTCTAGTGGTTATAAATACTTTTTTTAAGCTTGAGTTCACAGGTTCAAATCCTTTCAAACTTTTTTTTTTTCATTTTTTTTTCTTTTTTTTGTTTTTTTTTTCTGTTTTTTTTTCCCTTTTTTATTCGATTTTTTTTTCTTTTTTTTTTTCAAACTTATTTATTTTTTCATTTTTTTTTTCTGTTTTTTTTTTCTTTACTCACTTCCACTTTTCAATAATTACTCACTTTTCAATAATAATAGTCCCTACTTTTCATTAATAAAATTTCCACTCAGTAACAAAATTTCCACTTTTCTACCACTTTTCAATAATAAGAATTACACTTTTAAGTTAAAATATCTACCACTTTTCAGTAACAAAATTTCCACTTTTCAATAATAAGATTTCCACTTTTCAATAATAAGAATTACACGTAATTCTTATTATTGAATATGATAGTAACTATTATTATTCAAAAGTGGAGGTGAGTAACGAAAAAAAAAACGAAAAAAAAAAAACGAAAAAAAAAACTAAAAAAAAAAAAACGAAAAAGAAAAAACTAAAAAAAAAAACCCCGAAAAAAAAACGAAAAAAAAAACTAAAAAAAAAAGTTTGAAAGGACTGTAATTTATTAATTAATTAATAAAGTAATGGATTATTAATTAATTAATAAAAAAAATAGAGAAAAATGGATAATAAGTTAGAATAGGAGGATAAGGATTAGAATAGGAGGATAAGGACAAAAGCATGTGCACCAAAATAAATTAATATCTATCAGTAATTAATTAAAAAATATATTTCAATAATTAATTAACAAAAATCAATTCAGTTCTCAGAATTCTTGGCCCAACGGAAGATGCGTAGATATTAAATATACATATTGCAGTGGATAATCAAAAACTTTAATTAATGCAGTAATTATCCAAAACTTTAATTAATTAATTATCCGTTAAAAAATAATTAATCAATATATTAATATATTTTGTTCTGCGATTGTTGGAAACTTTACGCCTAATATGGATAACTGCAATATCAAAATATCGAAAACAAAGTCGAGTCAAGGGAAACTCCTTCTCTCGCGGAACAGAATACGTCCAGGTAGTGCTCGACTGATTTGGCGTTCCGTTCCCAAAGGTAAAACGACTTCTACTTCTACTTCGTAAACAATAGCACCACTGTAGACGAAGCCTTAACGAACGTACTAAGAGTACGAACTGAACACACATAAATTTATTCTGTAAACACAAGAACAATATATTCTTCTGGGAGATATATATTGCAGCAGAGAGAGGAGAGAATTGAGCAATTGATTCTGACGGGAAGAGTTGTATTTATAGACAGATCAAACTCTTAGAGATTGCATGTCCGATATTGTCGGAAAACTTCCGATAATTAAGGAAGACGTGGTAAGTGGTTCTTGATCACTACGTTTGAGTTTCAAGGCTCCAGATAATTCTGGAATGTTCTTGAAGTGATTCGAAATGGGCCAAGCCCATAACATCCTTCACCCTCCCACCACTCAAACTCAAAGTTGAATCCTTCAACTTCATTCATTAATTTCTCACTCACCTAAACTCGATTTTGAGATATTAAATATACGTTCATCTACTTCGAGAGTAGATCGATTATGTCACGTTTAATTATTTAATAATTAACGTTTAGTATCTCTTATTAATTTAATTAATTAAGGTTATCAAAATCCAATTAATTTTTCAATTAATTTCAACAATTTTTTAATTTATCTTTAACATCAATAAATATTTGAATAATTGTGTGTGTTTTTTAATGAGAAATACAAAGATTACTTAGGGCAAAAATAGAAATTAATTATTTTTTAAATATATGTGTATTGATTCAAAATGACAAATATTTTGAATAGGAGAAATAGTAATTAACTTTCATATTTTTTTAAAAATTCATTAATTACCACAAGTTTATTTGTCACGTGAGTTTCCAATTTGAATTAATTTTCTCAACTTTATATATGAACACATTATTTTATTGAAAAAAAAAAAGATAAGATTGTATGAAATCGTTTTATCGTGAAATTAGATGAGATCATTATCACTTTTCAATATAAATTTATTACTTTTTTAAATTTTGGGTTGGTCTGCTCTGGACTCGAGTGCATGTTGTGCACCCTAGTTCATGTTGCACTTTTCAGTTTTACTGACTTACACTTTTTAGTAAATGGTGTTGCACTTTTCAATTATTAAACTGTAGTATAATAATATTTTTAGTCATAGTGACTTACACTTTTTAGTAATATTGTGTTGTACTTTTCAATTTAATAACAAACATTTTTCTTTAGACTAGAGTGCACAACATGCACTCGAGTGCATACTAGACTTTACCTTAAATTTTTATCTGAGAATCATACATTATAAAGTGATAGGAGTATAATTTTCCTAAACAACTGATATCATTAATTCATTATAAAGTAATACTAATTTCACAATAAGACGATAACTTGATTTAGAGGTGATCTTTTGTGAGACCGTCTCACTGCAACCGCATTTCCTAAGGTGACAATCGTACTCCTGTTCAGGCGCGTAAGCGGTAAAGCCCAAGTATGTGTTAAGCACACGTACAGGCCCCATTCAATGTTAAAAAAAAAAGTTCATATTTTTTAATAAATTAAAAAATATATGAATTCAAATAAAATAAAGTATAAAATATTGGAGTAGTTATCTTATTGGGAGGTTTTCTTAGAATAGTCCAGGTGTCGCCTGGACTATTAATAGTTCGGATGTTAAATTGCATCGCTCTGTCTCGCCCTAACCTAATACCTGTTGCCCTTTTTTTAATATTTTAAAATAACTATTCAAATTTTATTTTACTATTTACTATTTTATCCTTTATTAAAATTAATAATAATATTATTTAAATTAAACCATATAGAACGTAAAATTAGATTTTTTAACAGAATTTCAAAAAAAAAAAAAAAAAAATACAGAACGTAAAATTAGATTTCTTTAACAGAATTAAATTATTATTTTATTTATATTTTATCTACACCTGCTCATTTAATTAGTTAACTCTCAAATTATTTTTTTACTACGATTATCTGTACCCGCTCATTTTATGAGTTCACCCCAAATCATTTTTTAACCATGGTTATCTACAATCGCTCATTTTATAAGTTCACCACAAAATTATTTTTTACCACAGTTATCTGTACCTGCTCATTTTATAAGTTCACCCTAGAAGATTTTTTTTAAAAATAATTACAGGACTATATTATCCTTTTATTAATTTACACAAAATATAATAAAGTCAACCCTTGTAGAGTGATACTCGCGTACATGCAAGATACCGGTACACACCAATTTTAATTTTTTATTTATATTTTATCTACACCCACTCATTTAATGAGTTCACCCAAAAATCATTTTTTACTACGGTTATCTGCACCCGTTCATTTTATGAGTTCACCCCCAAATTATTTTTTATCACGGTTATGTGCACCCGCTCATTTTATGAGTTCACCCCTAAATTATTTTTTTACCATGTTTATCTACACCCCTCATTTTATGAGTTCACCCCAAAATATTTTTAAAAAAGTAATTACATTTAAAAGACTATATTATCCTTTTATTAATTTACACAAAATATAATAAAATCAACCTTAATTTGTATATTTACAATCTATAATCGAGTCATTACCGAGTTACCATCGATTCATCATCAAGTCACCCATATTTTTAGAAAAAAAATCGTAAAACATAATTTTAAAAAAAAAAACTATCGAAATTAGGCACAAATCTTAATTTTTTTTTTTTAAAAGTTTTCTTCCTCTTTTTCTCCCATTTTCAGTTTTTATTCTAAACTTTTAATTTCTTCATTTTTTTTTTCCTTTTACATTTTTTTTCCATTTTTTCATGTGTATTTTTTTAAATTTTAATATAAAATAATGTTATATGTATGATTTTATTATAGTCGGTAATACAATATGTAATAACGAGTAATACCATAAATAGTAATCAGTAATACCATTAACAGTAATTAGTACGAATAAACACTTATCTTATTCAAAGTGAGATGGTCTCATGGTGACACTATTCATTAATTAGTAGAAATAAACACTTATTTTTTCCAAAGTGTTAAAACGTCATTCTCAAACAATGTTTTGGAAAACAGAATTTTGGTGAAATCAGAATAAAAAAACTTTGGGAAATGTGAATGAACTATAGGAAAACGTCATGCTTAGACCATCGATTAGTTATAAAAAATATGTGTCCATATAATGTTGCTTACGAACATTGACCTAAAGTCCAATTTGTATAATGTAACTAGATTGATTGTTACCAGACTTAAAAATTACATTATTGAGGATACATTTTTATTTTGAAAGGAATGTTGATAGTAAAGTTTTTATTCTGAGAATAATATTGAGTGTTTCGATGACACGGCTCCCATAAAGTTTTGAATAAGATAATTTCTTATTCTATTGTCTTTTGCAATGACGATAAATAAAAGTTAAAGGTAAGTCTCTTTTCATAGTAGGTGTGTAGTTGCAACTTCTAGAGTTAAGAGTGGATTAAACAATATTTACCTAGATTCAAATGAATAACAAATTTATACTATGGAGTACATGTTTCAAATATTTTTTTAATTGACAAATTAAAATTAAAATATATTATAAATTTATTTGAATTTCTTAGTACAAATTGTTTTATCAAAGAAAAGAACCTTAGATGTCTTCACACCGTATAGTTGAACACCCACCAGTTTCTTTCCAAAATTACCCTTTCCTTCTAACATAAATCACAACCCTAATTTTATTCAATCATTCCTCATTTTCAACTGCCTCCAACTCTCCTTCTCCTCTTTTCATCTTTCTTTTGCCTTCGATCAACGTCTCCACCCCGTCCGCCGCTCGCCGTCTCCCTCCCTCTATGCATGGCCCATGGTCTGACCTTTTTAATAAATTGGCCTGACTCGAAAGCCTTTTAAAGGCCTTTTTAAGTGTATTTCAAAATAAAATAAAATACAACAATTGAACCAGTACCACCAAATCATAAAAAACAATAACAAATGTTCAAAAAAAAAAAAAAAAAACAGAATGTTCTTTCAACAATTACTACGAAAAAATACATCAATTTTTCAAGATAATCTCATCTTCATGTTGAAACATGCTGAAATTTTATAATGAATGATCAAAAAATTCCTCAAAATTATTCCACACAAGTTACCCAACTCCATATGCATGGATAAATACACAGATGGATAAAAAATTAGGCGTACTAATAATACTCATGATTCGACTAAGAATAAACAAAAAATATAAATATAAATATAAATCACATAATATTAATCTGGATCGAGCAGCGGATGTGCAAAAAGTCTGCATAGAGTTTTTTTTTGTCGGATCGGAATGGAATTTTATAGGTTTTCTCCTGATTTTAAAAGGTGGTGTACAAAACACAGATGTATCTCATATGTTGAGAAGACATAACTCCAAAATATACATTAAAAATAAAATTAATAAATGTCAGAATTACTAAATTCATAAGAAAAATCCATAAATTTCAAATAAATCTCATAAATAAATAACCATATAGAAATCATACAAATTTTGAGAATACTGCGTCAACACAGATAGACAACTTTTTTTTTAAAATCAATCAAAAGAGGAAAATTAATAAAATTATATTGAAAATTTGATTGTCCAGAAAAAACAGAGTATTAAAGAAACACAGAAAAAAAATCAAAAGTTCTAATGATGTATCTCATATATTATATTTTTCTATTGGGTTCTATAAGAAGCTCTGTTTCTGAAGAAAAAATTCACCTAGGCATAACACAAACTATACCCAATTTTGTGATCTCGAATAATTTCCGGACTGTGCAAGTAATGAGAAACGGTTGAACAAAATCAACACAATATAAATGAAAAGATAAAATTAAACAGCTTGAGCATTAGTGGGACTCCGCCGTTCTAACCACTTGTACACCTCAAGACTATGATTGGGCAGTTAAAAATAAATGTAAAAGCTAGTAGAAAATTTTAATGTCAAATTAATATCTTGAATACTGAATTCGAAATAGAAATTTGTATAAAAAATTCAACTAGATTAATAATTTAACCTAGAATTCAATTCATTCAAATATCTATCTTAAACCCTATATTTACCAAAATTAATTTGAGTAGAAAAAATAGAATTGTTCATACCTGGAACTCTTCTTCAATGAAATTTTTGAATAAAAGAAGAAAACAAAAGAACTCGTATGTGCCGCCTAAGTATTAAATTCGAAACAGAAATTTGTATAAAAATTCAACTAAATTAATAATTTAACCTAGAATTCAATTTATTCAAATAAAAAAAATTAATTTATTGTTTATTATGATTATTAATGATATGAGAATTAAAATAAAGATTATATATTACTCCCTCCGTCCCACAAGTGTTTGCACCATAAAATGGACACACTTTTTTAAAAAAAAAGTGTAATGAGTGGAGTGTTGAGGGGTAATTTTGTAAAGTTATATGAATAAAGTAAAAAGGTGATTGGAGAGAGGGTAAAAGTAATGACATTTTGTGTAAATATATGAATATTGTGAGGATGGAGTTTATGAGAGAGTTTCCTTTTATGGGTGTGCAAACAATTGTGGGACGGACAAATAAGGTAAGTGTGCAAACAGTTGTGGGACGGAGGGAGTATCAATTATTTTTTTTATTAATCATGAGGATAAATTTGTAATTTTATAATTATATATTTAAAATTATTAAATTTAATTTAAAAGTGTGATAGGGCGACAAAAAAACGATAATAAGTGCAATGCAATGCGATGGATTCTGCGACGCCAAATGCAACAGATAGCAGGTCATCAAATATAAGCCATTAGATTTTAGATATGATGGCTCAGATTACTGGACTATTGATAGTCCAGGCGACACTGTCCTTAGAAGGCCCCATCTTATTGGGGATAGGTCTTTGAATTTGATTGGAATAGTTATTTTAAATGAAAAGATTTTAAAATATGTTGATTTCAAATGAAAAGATTTCTCCATTTGGATGGAGGGATTTGACCTATCAATTTTAATGAAAAGATTTCTCCATTTGGATGGAGGGATTTGACCTATCAATTTTAAATTCACCGTTCAAATCCACACCACTTATTTGGATTATGAGTGGATTTCAAATAAATTTTTGCTCATACAATTTTTAATTAAAATTGAGGTTGTGTTTGGATGGAGGGATTTGATCTATAAATTTCAAATTCATTATTGAGAATATTACCTAATAAGGTCACTTTTATAGACTATTAAACAACTAAAACATACAACTTTTAAAATTTCCTAATAAGGTCATTTTTGTGTCAAAAAACCGTATTTGCCCTTTATATTAATATAACCTCTTAATTAATAGATTTTACCTCTTAATTCGAAATTTAAATTAAAACATTAAATGCATGACATCATTTCCCCAAATTTTCGCCCATATTCATAAGAAGTCTATATCAAAACCCTAGCCCTCTTCCTCTCCCCACCATCCCACGGCTGCCGCCGCCCCCTTTTTCCACCGGTGCCGCCGCCGTCTTCTGCAATTTCATCTCCCACGCGGCGTCGCTACACACGGCCTCCCCGCCGCCCCCTCCATGGCCATGGTCGTCGCCCCCTTCGCCATGGCTGATCTGTTCTCCGTCGACTCCATCTCCCACGCGGCGTCGCTGTAAACCTTCGTCGGAGGTCTTCCACCACCATGACTGAGATGTTGGCGGAGATGCTTCTAGTGGTTCGTGGTGGCCGATCTGGCCTTTCGATCTGAGTTTCTGTTGTGCACATATGGTTCTTGATTTTTTCTTCTGTTTAAAGTAATTATTTTGCCAACGTAAAACCCAAATACAAAACAGGATTCGCCAACGTATTTTCTCGGGAAACGGAAACACAATTCTGGGATTCGCTTCTTGATTTTGATCAGGATCGAGGGTTCTTGATTTTTTCTTCTGTTTAAGGTAATTATTTTTGGTATTTTAACTTGTGTGCTGATATCCCCTTTCTTTGAAATGTAAATTGATTCTTGGTTCATGTGATAGTTTTAGTTCAATGATGAAAGTGTGCTTCTTTGTTTCAGTGTGTGAAACTGAAACCCTTTTGGTTGGACCGCTTGTTTCTTTTAAATTTTCTTGAATTTGAAAAAGGGTATGGATCCCTAATGGAATTTTGTATAATTTTGAAGGGGTTGCTATGCTATTATTGTTTTGGGGTTCTTGTTTTTAGATTTAGGGTTCTCTTTGTTGTGGTGCTGTTTAAAATTTTGTGGTTAAGTGAAATATTGAAGGAATGGGTGTTGATTGGTAGGTACATACTGACTAGAAATATCGGATATGGGTTCGAAAACTAGGAGAATCGTAACTGAAAATTGAGATACTGGTGAGGATTCTGTTCTTGCAACCATGGTCAGTAATGGAGAGGATTCCGTTCTTGCAAATATTGCATTGAATTCACATCACAACTTTAGAGGAAAACATGTGGGTTTATTATTAAAAGTTTATTTTACGTACAAAGTCAGTGAATTAAGGGAGAAAAGTAATCAGTAATTAGATATAGTAAACTAATTTCGACAATGAGATATTCATGTATTACTGGTTCAAAGATGTTCCCCTATAAATACGTACATTTCATAATCTCATCACTTATAAACATCTGAATATACTTATGAGTTTTGTCTCCTACCTGTTTGACGAAATGCTTGTTAGAAATAGAATGATCTACCTTCTGTTTTTTTCTCGAGTGAATCTGAATAATCGAAAAATAAGCTTTAGTTTTGGTGGGAAGTTATGGGTTTGTGTGATGGAATTTTTAGAATTGTTGCTTGATCGAAAACTCAATGTTATGAGTTTTGTCCCCTACCTGTTTGACAGAAGGCTTGTTAGAAATAGAATGATATATGTTCTGTTTTCCATTCTTGATTTGGAGAATTCAAGGTTTTAATATTCAAAGAGTTGTATCGTTTACCATTACACCCGCAAATGTGTTCTTAATAATAGAGTTTTCGTGCTTGCCTGGAAATTGTTGCAGCCATAGGTAGTTGAAAGGGCTAATGTCTTTGTCAAATGGCAAATCCACTGCTAAAAACTCTATGCGGAGTATCTTCACTTCTACACCGTTCTACCTCTTTCAGGTATACTCGCTCGATCTCGTGTGCTACTCTTTTGTGCAGATAGAAATATATGTATAAGTTATATGTCCATAAATTGTAATCTGCAACATATTGCTTAGTTTTCCTATTATGTTTTGTTATATCTAAAGAGTTTTGGCTTTGCTGACAAGAAACGAGAGATGAAAAGTATGTTAGCTAAAAGGTTTTTCATTGTATTAATTTTTGATACTAAAGCTATTACAGAAGGTGCTATATATAGCATTCATAAGCCTACACCTATAGGACACTTGTCACTCAATAGTTGGTAGCATACTATAATCCAAATTTCCATTGTAACAAACTAGTACTAGGTACCATAGGACATATCAGGGAATCAAGGAATCTTGAGGGAATATGCTGATTCCCTTATTGAGATAGGATTACTTCCAACTTGTTTCATTTCTTCACGTGACGTGGAGGTCTTTAGGTGATGTGGATAGTCAACAACTTCAATATCTTCAATATGCCCCCTCAATTTTGAGGGAGTGTGAGGAAAAACACAAAGTTTATTTCTCAATCGACTGAAAAATTGATTCGAAAGTGGCTTAGTGAAAATGTCAGCCACTTGATCAATGCTTGGGACATGGTGAACACGGATTTGATTCTTTGCAACCCGTTCTCGAATGAAATGCAAATCAACCTCCAAATGCTTTGTGCGCGAGTGAAATACGGGATTGGCGGAAAGAGATATCGCTCCTTGGTTGTCTATCCAGATTATTGGAGGCTTCGAGTAAGGAATCTGCAGCTCGTTGAGAAGTGATTGAATCCAAATGATCTCGCATGTAACGGAAGCCAAGCTCCTATATTCGGCCTCTGTACTTGATCGTGAAACAATCGGTTGCTTCTTGGCACACCATGCCACAAGATTTCCACCAAAGAACACACATTGTCCGGAAGTAGACCTTCTGTCATCTAAATCATTAGCCCAATCTGCATCTGCATATGCTACTAAGTCAATAACACTTGGCTTAGAATAAGAAAGACCATAATCAATTGTGCCAGATAAGTATCTCAAAATTCGTTTCACAACCTTCCAATGCGTATCAAGAGGATGTTGCATGAATTGACTAACTTTATTTACCGCATACGCAATATCAGGACGTGTAACAGTTGCATATTGGAGCCCTCCAACTATACTTCGATAAAGCTGAGGGTCTTGAAGTGGGTGTCCATCATCTTTGGACAAATGATTTCCCGTGATCATGGGAGTACTAATACCCTTGGCATCAACCATACCAGCCCGTTGCAACAACTCACGAATATATTTCGTCTGATTCAACACAATGCCAGTTCCAGATCGTTTGATATCAATTCCCAGAAAATAATTAAGCTCACCTAAGTCTTTGATGGAGAAAAACTTGTGAAGAGAGCTAATCACTTCTTTAATTTGTACAGAATTGGATCCTGTAACAACAATATCATCAACATAAGCCATGATGAGAGTTAGATCTCCACTTTGATGTCGAAAATAGAGTGAAGAATCTGCTTGAGAAGTTCGAAAACCAAGAGTTTGCAAGGCAAAAGCAAATTTCGACGTCCAAGCCCTTGAAGCCTGTCTCAAACCGTATAGGGATTTCTTGAGTTTACACACAAGATTATGACCCAACTCAAAACCGGGAGGCTGCACCATATACAAATCATTATCCAAATCACCGTTAAGAAATGCATTATCGACATCTAATTGGTGAAGCGGCCATGAATGATATAGAGCAAGTGATAAAATTAATCGGATGGTAACAGATTTAACTACAGGACTGTATGTATCAGTAAAATCCATACCAGGCACTTGTGTGTATCCTTTGGCAACAAGTCGGGCCTTGTATCTCGAGATGCTCCCGTCTGCATTTTGTTTCAATTTAAACACCCACTTACAACCAATGATAGATTGGCTCGGAGGTGCTTGACAAACCTCCCAAGTTCCATTTCTTATGAGAGAGTCATATTCTTTCTCCATTGCTTCTTTCCAAAGAGGATGAGCTAGAGCTTCTTTGTATGAAACTGGTTCATCAGAAGAAGTAGTAACAGTGAGAACCTTCGGTTTAACGATCCCGACCTTAGACCTTGTAGTCATCGGATGTTGATTAACCCTTGGAGGTGAAACCTGTTCATGAATACCTGAAACCTCAGGAGTATCGTTAGAAACATCATGCATCGAATAGTTATCAACATCAATTGGCAATTCTACATAAAACTACCCAGTTAAATGATTTGAAGAGGAACTCGAAGAGGGACTAGGAGAATGTGATGGGAGATCATTAGATTCAAAAGACGGAGGTGTATTAGACGGAGGTGTATTAACAAGGATAAGAGAACCCGTAGGGTCTGTGTAAGATGAGGAAGGAGGATGGATAGTTTGAGCACTCTGAAAAGGAAACACAGATTCATCGAAAATTACATGCCTTGTAACAATGATTTTGTTATTTGGCAAGAGAACTTTGTATCCTTTGTAATGAGGGTTGTACCCCAAGAAAACACTTTTATCTGAACGAAATTGAAGTTTATTTTTGGTGTAGGGTCTGAGGTAGGGGTAGCAAAGACAACCAAATACCCTAAGATATGAGTAATTTGGTTTTGTTTTGGTGAGGACTTCGAAGGGAGTTTTGAAGTGGAGTTGTGTGGACGGAGTTCTATTTATCAAATGGACTGCTGCCACAAAAGCATCGTCCCAATGTTTTGTTGGTACCCCAGAATGAGCCAAGAGAGCTAAACCCTTTTCAACAATATGTCTGTGTTTTCTTTCAGCTAGACCGTTTTGCTCGGGAGTATATGGACACGAAATTTGGTGGTGAATTCCAGAATCAATGAAGAGTGAACTTAGGGACTTAAATTCAGTCCCTCCGTCACTTTGAAACCGTTTTATTTTGGCATTGTATTGGTTTTCAACAAGATTTTTGAAGTGTATGAATGCTGCCTTGACATCGGATTTTAATTTAAGTAAATAAAGCCAGGAAAATCTTGAAGTGTCATCAATGAAAGTGACATAATAAATGTGTCCATTAACAGATGGAACTGGAGATGGACCCCAAAGACCAGAATGAATTAAAGTGAAAGGTACATCAGTGGTAGAGTTCGAAGGAGAAAATGGGAGTCTATGACTCTTTGCTTTCATACAAGCAGAACAAACAAAATTAGAAATGTCATTAACATAACTAATATGACTACTATCTAAAGCCTTCTGGGTAATGTTAAATGATGCGTGGCCAAATCTGGCATGCCAAGTGCTAAGAGGAAGGGCTCTTGAGACTTCGGTAGAGTGAACTGCAGCAGAAGATGGAATGGTTTGAGGATGGGAAGGTTGACTCGAGGAGGAAATGGAACGAACAAGCTTGAATTTGTATAACCCATTATCAAGATGGCCTCGAAGAAGGATCTTGTGTGTAGCTCGATCCTTCACAAGACAAAGAGATGGGTGAAATTCGAAAAATACATCATTATCTTTGGCAAATTGAGATACACTCAACAAATTTTTACGTATATTAGGGACGTGCAACAGATTTTGTAAGAGAAATGAATGAGAATCATTTTTATCTAGAGCAGTTAAAGTAGAATGGCCAAAGTGTGAGATAACCAAACCTGCACCGTTTCCCATTTGCACTCTTTCAGCTCCACGATACTCTGATCCAACGTTCAAGTTATTGAAGTCGAATGTAACATGATTTGTTGCCCCCGAATCTGGATACCACGAACTATCTCCAGGATCATCTCTATGGTTGAGGCTGGCTACATTGACAGAAGGATTGAAACTTTCGTTTACTGTTGAATTCCTATTTCGAGCAGATGGAGTGTAGTTCAAATCAGCCCTATAATAACATTTGTCTGCTGTATGATTATCTCGATAACAAATCTGACAGTTGGGGCCATTTTTTCTTCCAACTCTTCCCCTTTGATTTCCCCCTCTTGAAAAACCACGTCCGCCTCGGTTGCTTCCAAAGTTGTTGGTTCTTCCTCTTCCGTATGCATTGAATCCTCCATTGGCATTTCCTTGATGAGTAGTGAAATTTACTGAGGGACTTGATCCTTCAGTGCTGAAATTTCCTTGAGACACTATGCTCTCAAGTCTGGATTTGAAACTCATTAGCAACGAACTGACGTCGGCAATACTTATGGGATCGAGTTTCGATGTCACATTGACCATAACTGGGTTGTAATCTGATCCTAGTCCTCCCATTATATAGAGAAGTTGATCCTCCTCCGTAACCTTATGCCCAATGGCATTCAAGGTATCACAACAGGACTTGACTTTACTGAGATATTCCCGCATCGGCATCCTTTCTTTCTTTAGACCTTGGAGTTGTTGTTTGGTTTCCATTACCTTTGCACGAGATTGAGCTGCAAAGCTCACCTCCAATGAATTCCACACCTCATGAGAAGTGTTCAGTCCTACTGTGTTTATCAGGACAGATTCACTGAGAGTAGAAAGAAGCCAAGACACAATTAGTTGATCTTGTCTTACCCAGCTTGAATATTCTGGGTTTATGGTTCGATCTTTGTCGAGCATGCTTGGATACTCCTTCTTTTCGGATATGTATCCATCAAGGCCGTAGCCTTTGATGGCAGCCATAATTTGTTGCTTCCATACCAAATAGTTGTTGTCATTGAGTTTAGTGGTGACTAGTTGGTTTAGAGGGGGTTGGAAAACTGGAGTCGAATTAGTGGATGTAACATCACTCTGTGATGCCATTGATAATATTAAAAAATGGGTATAATGAAAAGGGAAACGATACAGAGCACTAGGTTACCCTAATGCTCTGATACCATAAAGAGTTTTGGCTTTGCTGACAAGAAACGAGAGATGAAAAGTATGTTAGCTAAAAGGTTTTTCATTGTATTAATTTTTGATACTAAAGCTATTACAGAAGGTGCTATATATAGCATTCATAAGCCTACACCTATAGGACACTTGTCACTCAATAGTTGGTAGCATACTATAATCCAAATTTCCATTGTAACAAACTAGTACTAGGTACCATAGGACATATCAGGGAATCAAGGAATCTTGAGGGAATATGCTGATTCCCTTATTGAGATAGGATTACTTCCAACTTGTTTCATTTCTTCACGTGACGTGGAGGTCTTTAGGTGATGTGGATAGTCAACAACTTCAATATCTTCAATAATATCTGTTTATTTTTTTCCGACCATCAGGCAAATTCTTCTGAAACCAGAACCGATATTTACTCTCTTAAGACCTTCCTGTCAGCTGCATCAAAATACAGATAATTTTCCGTGGTTATGTCAGTCGAGAAGCTTCAGTCATGGTTCAGTGAGCGTTGTAATATCATCACAGGAAAAACCCATGTTTGAGACCGAAGAGATTGAGCCACCGAAGAAGGAGAAGGAGAAGTGGAAGACAAAGAAAAGACTGAACCTTCAGAGAATGAGAGAGAAGAAGATACGAAAATCTGCCAATAAGAGAGATCCCAGAAGGCTTGGAGTCAAGGGAAAGAAGACAAAGCAAAGATTTGGCACTGCTGAAGAGAGGATAAAGCACAAGCTCGAAAATGTACGTGCCAAAATCTTGAAAGCATCAAATTTATGCAGTCCATGTCGATATATATGTTATTTTTATTGTTCTAGTGGATATTTGTTTTAGTGTTCTTATGATTGACAATCTATAGGAAATATTATTCCATATGAAACATGGATACCGATGTAGGCATTATCATTCTATGTTTTCGTCTTATTATTCTGAACAATTCTTTTCAGTGATATTAACTGAATTAAGTATGAAATCCCTACATCACAACAAACCCCTGTTTTAATATGCCATTTACAAATGTGCACATCTATTTTGCATAATGATATGCATGTCACTCTGTGCACATTGGTTCATGTTATTTTATGTATACCAAAAAATTCAGTCCTGTATGCCGTTTTAAACTTCATATTGAAATGAACATATGTCTTCATAACCCATTTCTACATACCAAAATTCATTTCACTGTTCATATTAAAATTCATAATCTATTTCATATATATATGCATATTCAACAAATGAATTTTAACTGAAAATGCTTTGTTATGAAGACATATGTTTAATATGACACGTACTGTATGCCGTTTTAAACTTCATATTGAAATGAACATATGTCTTCATAACCCATTCCTACATACCAAAATTCATTTCACTGTTCATATTAAAATTCATAATCTATTTCATATATATATGCATATTTAACATATGGGGAATTGTATACTCTATGACACGCTTATTTCTGAATCATAAAATGCAGATTTTTTAACTTTTTTTGTTTGGATAATTAACAATTAATTCGAATTGCTTAATTTTAGGAATATTTGAATAATTGAAAGGATCATAAAATGCATATTTTTTAATTTTATTTGTTTGAATAATTAACAATTAATTCGAATTGCTTAATTTTAAGAATTTTTTAATAATTGAAAGGTGCGTATAACTAGGAAGTGCATTAATTCAAAATTATTAATTTCAAATTATTAATATTTATTAATTTCAAATTATTGAAATTGGTAAAGGGCAACAATGTCTTATTAGGTGCCATTTTGACTCTAATAGATTTAAAAAAAAAATCTATGCCCTATTAGATAAATCTCTTAGTGAAATGACCTTAACAATAATTTCCCCTTCATTATTCGATCACTCCTTCACTTGTTTGGATTAAAAAGTAAATGAATTGATTTCAAATACTTAGTATATTTTTTTTGAGTTGGTCTCTGGTGCACAGTGTGCACCGTGCACACAATGCTGACCAATCAACCCTTATAAATAATGAAAAGCAAAATTTTAAAACAATGTAATAGCTGGTGCGGCGTTACAACAAGCTACCTCAGGTATAAGGTTCACGGGTTCAACACCCTTTGATATAAAATTTTAAATTAAAATAATTTTTACACTATAAATACAATTTTTATAAAAAAAAAAACCATTGACATCAAATTATTAATTAAAATAATTTTAATACTATAAATACAATTTTATTAAAAAAAATATTAATAAATATTACCACTTTTAATAAATATTACCCACCTTTTACCCTTTTTAAATACAATTTTACAGTAATTAAAATTACCACTTTACTTTTCAGTAATAATAGTTACCACTTTTCAATAACGAGAATAATATTTTTCTTAATAATAGTTACCACTTTTCAATAACGATTAAGTGGTAATTTTCAGTAATAATAGTTACCACTTTTCAATAACGATAATAATATTTTTCTTAATAATAGTTACCACTTTTCAATAACGAAAATAATATTTTTCTTAATAATAGCTACCACTTTTCAGTAATAGTAGTTATCATTTATCAATATTAAATATTACATTTTTCACTATTATTTTTCAATAACAAGAATAATATTTTTTTCTAATAATAGTTACCACTTTTCAATAAGAATAATTAACACTTTTCATATTACATATTACCACTTTTCACTAATAATAATAATAGTTACCACTTTTCAATATTACATTTTTCATTATTAAATATTACCACTTTTCAATAATAAGAATAACATTTTTCTCTAATAATAGTTACCATTTTTCAATAAAAAAAATAACATGTTTCCCTAATAATAGTTCTCACTTTTCAGTAATAATAGTTATTACGTTTCAATAACAAGAATAACACTTTTCATTTAAAATATCTACCACTTTTCAGTTAAAATACCTACCACTTTAAAATAATAAGGCTTACACTTTTTTATAAGAAAAAACTACCCTTTTCAATAAAAAAGAACTTCACTTTTCCATTGAGAATAAGAATTCGGTTGAGAAGAAGGGTTGATCATATCCATTGAAAAGAGCGAGAACGAAAGCCCGTTGTTATCATTTCTTTTTCATAAACTCAAATCAACAAATATTCTACACCACAATTAATAAAAAAAAATCTTCATATTAACCACCGCTGCCCATAGGATCTATCTAACAAGGAAGAAAGATTTGGATATATATTGAAAGACTTAACCAAAAGGGCACATGCAAAAAAAGTTGACGAAGCAAAATGGACACGCAAGTAAAAAAGAGGAAGAGTATTGTTGGTGTTCAAATGCTGTATTTTAGAAACGCAATGGAAAAAAGAAGTGATTGAAGTTTTAAATAAGACACAGAAAGAGCTCGAGAGGGGAGAGAGAAAGAAATGAAAAGAAAAGAAAAGAAAAAACTGGTTAAAAAAAAAAAAAGAGCATGTGCACCAAATATATTTTGGTGTGTATGGTGTATTTGAGACTTTCCCATTTTTTTTAGTTAAAATTGAGAGGATTTTTAAATCCTCACTAAAACCATGTCATTTGAAATTCATCTATTTCTAAATCCTTTCATTTGAAAAACCTTCTCAAACATGAGAGAATTTGAAATCCTCACTAAAATCATGTCATTTGAAATCCATCTATTTTTAAATCCTTTCATTTGAAATGTCTTCTCAAATCAAATCCATCCATCCAAACACAACCTAAAAATAAGTGGATTTCAAATAACATAGTTTTATTGAGGATTTAAAATTCTCTCAATTTTAACTAAAAAAAATGTGTGGACACAAATTTAAGTATTTAAAATCCATTCATAATTAATTCAAACAAGTGGAATGTATTTGGATTGTGGATTTGAAATCCATACACCAAATCCCTCCATCCAAATGAAGCCTTATAAAATTCTTAAAATTTAGGTTTTGTTCTCTTGCTTTGATAAATAGATCTACTCCCTCTTATTTATATTATATGACGTTTTGGTTTTTTATTTTTTCTTGTAAATTATACGACGTTTTGCATTTTTTAATACAAATGAATTGTTTTTTTTAAATTTATTTTTAAGATTAATAAATATTTAAATAAATGTGTGTTTTATTTTTATAATACATGTGCATTGATTCAAAATAACATATATTTTGAATAAAAGTAAAACTCCCAATTTTTTTATGCACAAATTCATGAATTACCACAAGTCTAATTGTCATGTTGTACACGTAAAGTAAAATATTACGCGAGTTTCCAATTTGAATTAATTTTCTCAACTTTAGAATAAAAGTAATACACACTCTCAATTTTTTTATGCACAAATTCATGAATTACCACAAGTTTATTTGTCATGTTGAACACGTAAAGTAAAATATTACGCGAGTTTCCAATTTGAATTAATTTTCTCAACTTTATATATATATGGACACTAATTAATTTATTGAAAAAATAAATTGTATGAGACCGTTTCAACGTGAGATTATTATAATTTTTCAACATACATTTATCATCACTTTTTAAATGTAAAAAGTATCACTTTTAAAAAAATTACCTTAAAATCATACATTATAAAGTGATTAAAATTCACCAAATGTTAATCGATGTTTGTTCACTTAATTTTGAATCATGTTTCTGTGCAGACATGTTGTCTCGCCCCCAATTTTCATAAATATAGTTTTTTTTAAAAATGAAGTAAAGGAGCATGAACTCAAATTTAAATACAAGAAAGTGAACCCATAAATTGATTTAATAATAAAATTATTTAAATAAACAGCGGAAGACTCAATTAAATAAACTTGAATATATACTAAAAGTCACAATAGTGAAACACTTGAAAATTCATAAAGTTTTTATAACAAATTGTGACGAATTAATTGACATCCACCGCCACTCCTCGCCATCAACCCATCAAAACCTGAATATGAAATGTTAAATGTATGGTATGAGCAAAACCTAGGTCAGTGAAGTCACTTTGACAATATTAAATACGACATACAAATAAAATGTATAATCACATATAACCATGTAATTCACATAAAGTCACATACACACTTTTCATCACACTCTTAAATAATTCATAATTGCGTTTCACTTGTTTCACGGTTTTCCCAATGTTTTCCCAAGTATCTCTTTTAAATCCCACTGGGTCCCCTCAAAGACCTATTTTCCGTCCCGAGTTCTTTTTTTGTGCACGACGGATCCCCCAAAGATCTCTCTTCAATCCCGGGTTCACGTACCGAGGATCTCTATTCAGTCTCGGGCCGCTTCTAAACCACTGACCTTTCATAGCACATAAACAATTTATTTATACGAAGCAATTAATAAAGACAAAAAAATCACACCTAAAATTCATGCTTTGAATGTAAATGATTGAAATTGAATATCTTTAATTCACGTCACCGAATCAATTTGAGAGGTGGAAGATCCAAAACTTCAAATGTAAAAGAATAGATGCGGCTTGTATAAAATATTAGATTATAATATAATTTCAGTTAGAGAGATTTTTGGGATAAAGATAATATTTTAATATTTAAAAGATATGAAGACTTGAGATAATTGGGATTTGCGACATAATGAATAAAGATTAACGTCAGATTCTAATTATATTTTAAATATTATTTTATATTTATTTATATATATATATATATATATATATATGAAAATATGTTTTAATTAAATAATAATAATAATAGCATGCAGATTACTTATATACATATAATAGTCATATGCCCGCGTTTTACGCGGGGTTGGTTTATTAAAATAATAACATTAAATATTATATTAGGGTCAATTTATTAAAATAATAATTTTGAATATAATTTTTATATCTTTTTCATTGTTAAAGTGGGTGAGAGTTAAACTTTTTTTTATTCTAATATATGTATAACATATACATTTCTATAAATTTGAATCTATATTATTGTATTTATATTTTATATATTATAATTTTTTTTAATATATTAATAATTATGCATTAATAAAATTATGATTTTAATTGTAAAAATAAGAAAATATTTTTAATAAGTAAAGGCATTATAAAATAATTTTATTAATAAAATATATATATATAATTACAAATTTCTAAAAACTTCACAACATTATTTGTAGTATGCTGACATGATTTTTCACAATGACAAAATACAATAAAATTGACTTCTACAAAATTAAGGCGATGTTTGTTTTGAGACTTTGAAGATTTTGAAATCTAATGACTTATATATTTTGTGTTTGTTTTTTAATTTAAGTAGTTATGATTTAACTTTATAGTATATAATTATAGGGGTTTATATAGGTTATTATAGATATCTATATAGAGTTTGTACATATTTATAGAGTTGACTTTTGTAGGGTTTATAGTTATTTGTAAGGTAAGATTTAAAAATTCTAAAGTAGAACATGAGTGAAAATTTGGATTCCAAAACAAACACCCCTTAACCGTGACATCTTTCTAGTAGCCTATTTTCATGACACAAAATAGTCCTTAATTTTCACGTCTAAGTGTTTTTCCTTTCAATTTTAACATTACAATGATGATATCTTTAAATATAATAAATTAATATTATATAAATAATAATAAAATATAAAAAAAAAAAATTTATTAAAAACAGTTCAATCACTCATCATATTTATTCGAATAACTAACTAATCAAACTTTGTTGAAATATTTTAATTTTTTTTTATTAATAATTAATAAACTTTTCTGAGAAAAGTTTCTTAAATTATTGTAGAATACAATCACTCTCTAATTTTTTTATTGACAATTACTAAAAAATTCTCTAAAATACTCCACAATAATATATATATATATATATAAGTTTTTAAAATTATTTTAGAATACATTCACACTCTACGCTTCATTCTTGATGATTGAAATGTATATAAAGAAAATACCTCTTCGTTCACTTATGAAGAAAATAATACGCAATTAAAAAAAAGTTTAACAAAATAAATACATACCCGTGCATGTATATTATAAATAATTATTTACATAAAATAGTCAGCCCATGTATATTATAAATAATTATTTACATAAAATATATAAATTACATTTAAGTTAACATAAAATTCAAAATTTATTATATAAAAATCGAACCTTGCTTTACAATATTTGAAGTTGTGAAAATTTATTTTTCTCTAGTTAATAATTTATTCGCAAGAAAAGATTTAATTTATTTAAAGATAAGTATGCCATCCTATTATTATAATAGGTTAATTTATTTAAAGATAAGTATGCAATCCTATTATTATAATAGGTAAGAATGGATCTTTGGTATCTTTCAGAAGAAAGAACAAAATTTATTTAAAGTGTATATTTATTAAAGAGTATTTATAAATAAATTAAAAAATTAGTATGATAATTTGATAAATATTAAATATATAAAAAAATTTATTAATAATAAATAAAGAATAAATATTTGATGTGTATACATCTTCAATATTTGTAAAGTTTTCTTTATAAATTATTTATCCAACAATACGACCAATATAATTACTCTATTTCAATCTCTCCTCTTTAAATTCTTTGCTTTATTTTTTCATAAATTTTTATTTTAAATTTTAAATAATTATCTTATAAATCATTTTATAACAATTTTATCTATTTTAATTATTTTAAAATTTCTCAATTTTCTCGACTTCACATTCGAAATATAAATTTTTTCCGATTAAGTTTTCTAGCAAATGTCCATTATATTCTCACAAATATAGAGTATTAAGATAACAATAATATAATAAAAAATTAAAATTTTATTTATAAAAGAAATCAATATATAAAATTAACCCGAGACTATTAACTAATTTTTATTTATTATATACAGTAGGAAATTATTTATTTATTACTTATGATATAAAGATTTGTAGTGAATAAGCAGAAATTTATTTATTATAGGAATGATATAAAAGGTTTGTAGTGAATAAGCAAAAGTAGTATTATACATTATAAATTCGTAAACGCTTCAAAACATAAGGGCAAGTATTTTCAATATTATGCATATACAATGTTTAAACTTTAGTATAGTCCAAAACAATTATAATGGACTGAGTGTAACTCATCTTCGTATGTCTAACAACAAAAGAAGATGATGATATCAAATAAATGAAAGAACATAATATTTTGTGTAAATAAATTGTTATTTGAAAAAATTATTAGAAAATTGAGTACATATTTTTTATTTTGTATCCTGTAGTTTAATATCCAATAACTTTTTAATGTGTCCACAACGAATGCTATAATATCTTCAAATAAAAAATGTTAAAAATATTCACAACAAATGCTATAATATCTTCAAATAAAAAATAAATATTAGTATGTAAAACAGAGAAAGATTTAGAAATAGTCAGATTTTCAAATACGGGTGATAAGTGGTTTTTTACAAAGAAAGTAAAGGCAAAAAAAAAAAAAAAGTTAAGTAGAAGAAAAAAAAAGAAGATAACTAATTTTTTTTTTTTAAGAAAACTGTAAATTTTTTTTTTTGAAGAAACCGAGAAAGGAGAGAGAAGACCACTCCTTCCGTAATAATGTTTTGAGAGCATAAATAAATAAAAGAGTAAACTAAAATTGTAAAAGAAACTGAAAGAGTGAGGGAAAAAATAATTGAAGAAAAGTTTTAAAAAAAAATTGTAAAGAGAGAGAAATATAAGAAAGTTGTAAAAGTAAAAAAAAAAAAATTAATGTAGACATAAAAAAAAGAGAGAGAACCAAAAAAAAATAATTGAAAATACAGAGGAAAAGTAAATGAAAATTGAAGAAAGTTGTAGAGAAGGGAAAGGAGAGAGAACCGGAACAATTATTTAAGAAAAATATAAAAGATCGATTGTAGATGTTCTGAGAGCATAAATTTACCGTCATATAAAACGCAAACTAAAACATCATAGTCTAATATAAAACGCAAACTAAAACATCACCACCAAAACCCTCAAAATAATTTAGAAGTGACAACAACGGAAGTAAACCAGTGAGTAAGGTCCTTAAGAATTTGCCTTACAATAAAATACTACCGTTTCAAATAGTTAGCCAAAATAGAATTTCAAGTTTCAAAAGACGTGAATTAAATGTTTGCACTTTCGAGATCGAGCGCTCACATCCACCTTCAATCCTCCCGAATATTCCCACCTGAAAGTGGAATGGGTGAGCATTTGAAAAATATTCAGTGGGTTCACTCAAACACCCACTCGAATATCATACAATCTACCGGAATAAAGGTCAACCATGAGAATCAATGTATATAATAAACATAAATTTGAGATTCATTATTCTCAATCATAGCATTAAAGTCACATAGCGACAACTCAAATTACATCCTTCAAGTTTTATCAATCATATGACAACCATGCAACGCGTTCAACATCATGTTTTATATTAATACATAGTGATAGTTATAATATAATGCACGTAAGAGCACATCAATCTTGTTGGGGCACGCTTTACCCCGCTCGAGCATCTTGTTCGGGAGCTACCCGAAGGTGATCTTTCGATCAAATTTTGGAACGGTGTTACCCGTAATCTTATCATAGCTAGTACGGTTATTATCCGTATACCATACACTTTGCACGGTCTTGACCGTATATCATATATATTCACGTTTGAAATGTGCATGTATGAAAACACTCATGTAGCATACTTCTTCACATATGAACATGCATAATCATAAGCATTTATGTATCCATAGAACATACTTAACACAAGTGATCATGCATAATCTCACATATTCATAAATCATATATTCCACACTTGAACATGAACATATTTATACAAAAACTCACATAGGAAAATTAAAACAATAAATCACACGATATTAAAGTAGGCATTGTGAAAGTCAATGAGATTTACCCTCGCCTATTAGTTTGGAAAGTTATGCGGTATCCTCCCCTCTTAGTTCCAAGTCCTTTCCCACCTCTTGTACTTTAAATCCTACAATAATATTTCTACCACTTAGTTCATAGGATGAAAAATAATTAAAGTCTAACTTAGTGTATGTGATTGTGATAGTGTACTTAAAAGAAGTGTAAATGTTGGCCAAACATAGAAATGAAAGGATTTAGGAAAAAGTGCATTTTTGTAAAAGTTTAGGGACTGAATTGACAGATTTAAATAATCTGGAACTTTAATATTTCTACACAAAACCGTAGGTTTTAAAATTTGGGGTTAAATGCCACTGATTTCGTTCAAAACGGATGAAAAGTGAACATTTTACGTGCATTTGAAGTTCTAGGGGTATCTTTGCAATTTCTGAAATATTTGTGACTTTTAGTAAATAAAAACAGTGCATTTTCATAAATAATAAAAATGCATTTACCAGCTGGAAATATATTTGACTTGGTCCAAAAATGAAAATCTGAAAAATAATGTTTTGACCCCAAGATACAAATTTATCTATAAAACACAACTCATAACTTTATACCTCAATATATTCAACCCCACAACTCATACCTCCACCACCTACCGGAAAAAGCTCCGGCAAGGTGGTCCACCAACAAAACAGGCAGCGCACCGACGGAGAGTCGCCGGAAAATGGGAGAGAGAGAGAGAGAGAGAGAGAGAGGGAGAGAGAGAGATAAAATAAAATAGATCTAAAAGTTTTCAAATACTTTGACTGGACATAACTGGAGTTTTATAACTCCGATTTAAAAGATAAAATATGTTCTGAAAAGCTTATAAAAACAGCTTTCAAACAAGAATAAAAACATAAAAATCGGACTTTTGTATGAAAAGTTATGGCCTAAGGAACATGTTCCGACTATAAGGATTTTAACCCATCTTTGACCAGCCATAACTGGAGATCTAGAACCCCGATCGAGAATCGGAAAAATGTTCCACAAAAGCTCTCGACGAGATATTTCCAAAGGTACTGGCCGATCAATGATCGGACGTTGAAAAGTTGGCCGGAACTTAGAACAAAGCTGAAGTGTGTGTGGGTAAAGCGTGTGTCTTGAGTGTGCGTGTGAAGTAAGATTCTTACCCTAATGTGAAGTGCCAAAAATGTACAGACATTCTGAAGGTGACTATTTATAAGGTGCAAAATGCCTTAGGGTTTCTTTAGTGGGCCATAAGAATGGGCCTTGTCATAATATTAATGTTTGGGCTCTTATATTATTTTAAAACCGCTTCTTATATCAAAGTCAACCCTTAATGAATAAATTAATTAATCTTATACCATCCACTAACATTAATCTTACTACCATTAGAAAATAAATAATTTAATAGGTGAATAACATTTAATATTATGTAATTTCACATAATTATGATAAATCACATAATTTTATATAAACAAATATAAGTGCTCAATTCATGAGATTTTTGGGTTCTTACAAGATGTGACAATCACATTTTTTGTGAAACACCACCCCCACACTCCTCGTTGTCATATTCTTTAAGAATGTGAGCAGTTAGCAACTTCTTCTCCTCGAACCGATATCTAAATCCTAAATTCGGCATCGGCTTCTTGTAGTTGGCGAAATCGCATATGCTGTGACCACGTTCTTTTAAACAGTACGAGCATACGAACTTACCCTGACCGTCTCTTAGTTTTTTAGGATTGCAGTACTTTCGGGCGCCGGCGGCCGGGACTAGGATACGCTAAATGCTATCGTAGAGAAGACGCTCAGCAAACATTTTTTTTTTTATGTTAGAATGCTGTGAGATGAGTGTATATATAAAGGATGAGGGAAGAAGGTGGGGAAGAAGAAAGGTGTGCTGTGCAAGGGAACAATTAATTTGTGAACGACGGTACACACAGTCGGGAACACATAATCTCTGCCTTCCGTATTTTTACTATTTTTGAATTGTTTGGACAGTTTTGTCTATAGCCCTGTTATGGTTAAAAAACAAAAAAAATTACTTCATCCGTCCCGAAATTACTTGCATAGTTTGACCGGCACAATTTAAATGTCCATAAAGAAATTTTCCACATTATTATGTTTCATTATATTTAGTGTGAGTGAGGATTTTTTAGTTTTAAGTTTGACACATGTGTGCCACCTCAAAAAAAATTCACTCCTACCTCAAAAAACTTATACATCTTCCAATGCATTCTACCCCTTATGTACTATTTATGGGTCCTATAATCAAATCATTTATTTTCTTCATATTCATTCATTAAATATTTGTATTTATAATTTATTTTCATAACTTAAACATATAGTAATATAATTTTGTATTTATTTACTAATCGAACTAGTAATTCTCCCGTGCAATGCACGGTTTGAATATTAACAAATTTTAATGATAAACAAATTGAAACAATGTGGTTCTTATTGTAATTAACAGCTAGGATAAGACTTTACAACTAAACTGTACTGATAATTGATAAAGCGAGTGTGCAAAATTAAGATATGACTTGTTTGACAATTAGAATTGTGATCCTTGTTTGTGTATATTGAACAAGTTGGTTCCATTTTTTTCAATATAAATAAATGAATGCAGTGCACATACTGTTCTTTTCAAAATTTATGGAAAAACTGTATTCAGTGAAGAATATTAGACGAAAAAGTTTCAAGGTTCATCAACAGGATGAAGATCAAGTAGCTCCTACATTCATTTCAGTTCAAAATATGGTTCTAAAGCACAAGAGCCATTTCAAGACTTTTGCATGTTCATGTCTAAAATTTGAAGAATCATACAAGTTAAAATGAGACATTCAAGTTGTAACACAACATGCCATATCAAGACAAATAATAACTTGTGTCTATCTAGATCCGTATTATAAGAAGTAGTGGTAGACTTTGTCAACAAAACACACTCAGTGGGTTTATCTGTCCACACCTTGTTTTGCCTTATAATATTACTTTGCACAACTATAAATAGGCTACAAGAGAAGCACTCCAAACATCAACTTCACTAGTAACTAAACAAAAGGCAAAAATGTATAGCAAGAAAGCTTTGATGGTCGCTTTGGCATGGCCGCTACTCGTTGCATGCTTCGTCACTTGTTCGTCTGCAGCTAAACGGATCCCACCTCAAAATGACGTCCATCCATAAGGTGGTATAATTTAATTATTTTTTACTAATTATTCTTCAAAAGAGTTGCATGTTAATGAGGAATATTTCTTGATTTTGAAGGGCGCTGTTGCTGCTTATTTGATTACACCAAGGCTCTCATCACTTGCGCCCGAGTCTGCTGTGAGCCGAATTGCTGTTAAATGCTAATACCTGATCACAAGAACTATAGCCGCGTGTTGCTTTTTCTGCTAATGATATGTTTGCCAAATTAAGTTTCCATTGTGAACAATAAATTACCAAACAAGGCTTTACTCTTAATCTATTCTTGATTCCACAATTTAAATGTGCATTATGTATGTTTTGACTGAGAAATAAGACTTCCGTGAACATCAAGAATTTCACAATGAACATGCCATATGAAAATGAACATCAAAATTTTCATCCTACTTGTACTATGTCATATGAAAATCAAGAAAATGAACATGTTGAATTCAGAAACAATTACCGTGAACATCAAGAAAATGCCATATGAAAATGAACATCAAGAATTTCATCCTGCTTACTAGTACAAGCAAGGGAAAATTTCATTCATCATCAGAATTCAGAAACACAACCGTGACTTAGGATGAAGTAAAACCTTAATAGAAACCCTAAAAAACAGAAACGCTAAAGAAGATCAAACATATATATATATAATATATATATATATATATATATTCTCAACAATATATATATATATATATATATATATTCTCAACAACCCGCACATTGTCCTCCCTTTATTGAGTTTATTGAGGACACAATTCCTCCGGCTCGAGGACCAATTTAATTTTGAAATTATGTTTAGATATTAATCACTTGTTTAAATGATAGTAAACTTCAGATAGTTCAACCAAACTTTTAAGACACAAATGATAGCAAATCCTCCCAAACCGACTAAGTAGTTTACTTAAGAGTCCAAAGACTACTTAGAGTTTTTAAAACACTAGGTAATGAGGTACAAACACTAAGTAGTTTACTTAAGAGTCCAAAGACTACTTATAGTTCTTAAACGTTAACTCTATTTACTTAAGAGTCCAATTTGGGCTTCTAAACTCTAATAAATCCAAATTGGGCATTCGAAGAGTTTAAATTTATGAATGCGTAGCCTCCACTCTCCACTCTTCAAAACTCTTCACTCTTCAAAATTCTCTCTTCCCTCTTCATGCTTCAAAATTCCCTCTTCATGCTTCGATTTACGTGAGAGCTAGACGAATTGATTCAGGGTCACTCTTCACTCTTCACTGTGTCGTTTCTTCAACTCGATAAAACTTTCTTCCCATATTTCATTTTCGTCCTTGTTACTACGGAGTAGTAATTTTTTAATCGCAACTGCAATTGAACTCCCCATTTTCAGGCAATTCTCTCTTCAACCATTATCCTTGTTTCTATTTGTAATGTGAATGCAAAAGGGTGAGTCGTTTATTTGTTTTCGCAATTTCTAGTCTGAAAATTATACTTCCTCTAGAAAAATTACAAGCGGAGATTTCAAGAGAGAGATAAGAAAAACAATTGTTTTTCCTAGGTACGTAGTGAGATAGTCGGTGTTGCAAAAAAAAGAAGAACCAGGAAGCTTAGTTTGGGATGCTGAAAATGAGAAGCTTAGGGGGGGACGGGGGTGTATATGATTTGGGAACTAGGAGGAAGGAAACATTCTAATCGACTTTTGATACTCAAAAATTTCCTCTTCAAATTGTGTTTATTTAGTTACATATGGGCAAATATTGATAGCAGTAAATAGTGAAGGGAAACTAAAAAATATAATGAACTCTTTCACTCTTTCACCTTATGGAATCCACCAAAAGAGGTTAATTACTGGTTAAGTATGCATGCAATCCGAAATTTATCACAAAATTAAGTTTGAAAGTCACAAAAACACCAAATGAAATGAACATGGCAGTTATCAGAAGGAAATATAAAGGTCAATAATTCTTAAATACTAGACTCGATAGAGTTCGAAACTATATACGTCATGCAGCCGAATTCAACCTGAGTTAAAGATGTTTAATATTTAAAGTTGACCCAACTGCTGGGATATATGTTTTGTTGAAACTTCATTTTCCTTTATTGGGTCATTTCTTTTCCGGCATCAAATATTTATCCATTTGCGTGGGAGTTATAGTTGGTTATTATATCGCATTTTCCATTTCAACTTGCTCAATTCATCTCCCTTGTGTATTTTTACTGTTCTGTTATTTCCCTAGAATTTTGGGATAGCAGTAGTTATAGGGAATAAAACATATGTGTTTAAATGCAGTAATGTGATATTAAAGCATCTCCCTTTTTTGTTAACATACCTAATGTCATTATTTCTGTGAAATTTTACAGGTATAAGAAATGACAAATTTTAGAACATTAGACAAATTGTGGAACATGAAGGATTTACATATTTCCAGCGATGTCCTTCATGCACTTGAAGGCAGCGGGTTTAAGAATGTATTATCCGTTGTCCAAGTCGACGGGAAAATCAACATAAGCAATGGCTTGATTAAGTACATGTTGAGTCGTTACAATGAAAAATCTCATTGTTTTGATTTACCGAATAAGGTTTCCCTCTACATATCGTTAGATGATATATTTAATATATTGGGATTGCCTATCGTTGGCCGACCTGTTGTAACCAACGAATGCCATGGCTAAGAAATCCTCGAGCGTGTATTCTCCGGACATGATTTGTACAGAAAGAATAAGGGCGTCGAGTTTGCACGTCTTAGAGAAATTGTAAAGAATAATGAAATAGATGTACAAATTAGAGTGAACGCAACAGTGTTATATACACTGGGGTGTTTATTTGTTCCCGATGGAACAAATAATTCGGTCAAAGCATTTTATGCTGTATTTCTTGAAGATGTTGATAAGATAAAAACTTTTGCATGGGGGGAGTTTGTATTGGCTGCGCTGCATGAAAGCATGGTGAAGTACAAAAAAAAAAAAAGCAAAAGAAAGACCTTAAAGATCCCAATATAATCGGTGGATCGATGTTCACTGTAATGGTAAGTTGTTTCAATTTTGTTGAAAGCTTATTAGTAATTAAATATATTTTGTTTATTTTAGTTGATATATAAATGCAGGTCTTATATAAAAGAAAAAAAAAACTTAGAAGCCATAAGAACACATCACGTTCCAGAGGCCGGGGCCCCGTTAAAAACCTTGCTAGAGAAAACCCTCCTTAGGGATAAACCTCTAGTCAAGGGAAAAAGGTAGACCCCTCTAATTATGAGAATCTATAAAATTTCATGTTCATGTCACGAGTTAAATAATGAATGAGCTGGTCTGGAGGTGTGTCAAACCGAGCAATGTATGGTGTGTGGAACATGCACACTTCATTCTTAAACATGAGGATGATTGCTTGATACATCTCCATGTTGATCATGTATTGAGCTGGTGCCCCATGTTCCAAATTGGCATACGGAAGCCAAACAACATCCCCCTGCACGCAAAACATACAATTTAACATGTTTTTACATTTGTTATTAAATAAATTAATATTAAAGGTACTATGTCGACTTACAACATTACAATGTCTCTTCATGATGGCATTTATTTGTGCACGTTTTGGATTGAGGTTTGTTTTTTATACCGTTTTGCGTATCGCCTCTGACCAATCCACTATCAGCGGCCACCTGTTTGAGGTAAAATCTTTAGGAACCTCAAATCTATGGTATATATGATAAAATTTAAAATCTAAAAGAAACAAAAAATAAAATTTAGGATATATGATACCGTTATATATATATATAACTATACGACATTCACGAGCTTCCATCAACCGTCGTCCCGTCTCCCCCACATTCATTTGTTTTGCCTTCTCCACACTTAACTATAAGTTGTTGCTTATTGTCAGAAAGATAAATGTCACAACCAACTTTTTTTTAAACACAACCCCACACTCCTTGTTCCCAAATTGTGTTGGACAAGTACCAACACCATGTTTTTCAAGAATGTGATCAGTTAGCAACTTCTTTTTCGCGAACCGATATCTACATCCTAGATCCGGGAGCGGCTTCTTCTTGTTGGCAAACTCACAGATGTTGTGACCATGTTTTTTTAAACAGTAGGAGCAGACGTACTTACCTTGGCCATCTCTCTCTTTTTTAGGACTGCAGTAGTTTCGGGCGCCGACGGCCGGGACTAGCATGCGCTGAATGCTCCCGTAAAGAATACGCTTATCAAACTTTTTTTTTATGTTAGAATGCTGCGAGATGAGTACTGTATATAAAAAGTGTGAGGGAAGAAAGGTGGGGAAGATGGAGTCTGTAGGTGGGGAAGATGGAGTTTGTGGGAACAATTAATTTTTAAACGGCGTACACACAGTCGGGAAGGCAAAGAGCATAATATTTGCCCAATTTTTACTATTTTTATTCGTTTGGAAAGTTTGTGTATAGCCCCGGAATGGAGATTATTTCACAAATGGTCCTGTAAGTTTGTCAGAATCCGCAAAAGGTCCTTTAACTTTTTATTTTATCAATTTGAGTCTTTTTTGTCTCAATTTTGATCCCTTGAGTCCAATTTTAGTCTTTTCAGTCCAATTTAAGCCATTTCAATCAAATTTCAGTCCTACTAATTGTAATATAACATACGCATTTCACGTGACATGTTTTTTTGACGTTTTTGACACATCATCCCCACATAAGCTATTTTTGATGGAAATAAGAATGATATATTTAATACAAAATTTTAATAATATTTAGTAATAATAAAATATACATAATTTTGTTGAAATCTTAATTTTATCTTTTTTATGTTCCATATAATCAAATATTTATTTATAATAAAATATATAATTTTGTATTCTTAATTAAATTAAATAAATTAACGAGAAAATAAGTGATATTTAATAAAAAAAATTCAATTAAACAAATTAAAACATCAAATTCAATTACATATTAATACTAAAAACATGCATATTTTAATA
Organism: Galeopsis tetrahit; assembly: GCA_963675135.1. NCBI lineage: Eukaryota > Viridiplantae > Streptophyta > Magnoliopsida > Lamiales > Lamiaceae > Galeopsis > Galeopsis tetrahit. The sequence continues at coordinate 78,276,540 of OY776123.1, forward strand.
TTTAATCTTTAATAATTAGAATTTTTTGAAGTTGATCTTTTGTGTTTTTAGGCTCATTAATTATATTTTTTTCTTATGTATTGATGAGGGAGTTTAGACCCCAAATATATAAAATATTCTCAATATTAAATTGATAAATACTTATAATTATTTACTACTCAAGGTTCTAAAATTAATAAAGAACCATAACTATGCATATTAACATAAATGTCACTTTTATTTTTCTTCAAAAAGCATATGTGTTGGAGGATGCGTTAAAAATATTGAAAAATAATTTGTCACGTAAAATACACATGTCATATTGCATTGAAATTTCATTAAAATTACTGAAATTGGGCTCAAAGGATCAAAATTGAGACTAAAAAGACTAAAATTGATAACATTAAAAGATACGGGACCTTTTGTGGATTCGGTCAAATTTACAGGACCATTTGTGAATTTATCTCCCCCGGAATGGTTAAAAAACCAAAAAAAATTACTTCCTCACAATTTAAATGTCCATAAAGAAATTTTCCCCATTATTATGTTTCATTATATTATTATCTTTAGTGTGAGTGAGGATTTTTTAGTTTTAAGTTTGACACATGTGTGCCACCTCAAAAAAAATTCACTCCTACCTCAAAAAACTTATACCTCTTCCAATGCATTCTACCCCAAATGTACTATTTATGAGTCCTACAATCAAATCATTTATTCTCTTCATATTCATTCATTAAATATTTGTATTTATAATTTATTTTCATAACTTAAACATATAGTAATATAATTTTGTATTTATTTACTAATCGAACTAGTAATTCTCCCGTGCAATGCACGGTTTGAATATTAACAAAATTTAATGACAGTAAAAATGTTAAACAAATTGAAACAATGTGGTTCTTATTGTAATTAACAGCTAGGATAAGACTTTACAACTAAACTGTACTGATAATTGATAAAGCGAGTGTGCAAAATTAAGATATGACTTGTTTGACAGTTAGAATTGTGATCCTTGTTTGTGTATATTGAACAAGTTGGTTCCATTTTTTTCAATATAAATAAATGAATGCAGTGCACATACTGTTCTTTTCAAAATTTATGGAAAAACTGTATTCAGTGAAGAATATTAGACGAAAAAGTTTCAAGGTTCATCAACAGGATGAAGATCAAGTAGCTCCTACATTCATTTCAGTTCAAAATATGGTTCAAGCACAAGAGCAATTTCAAGATTTTTGCATGTTCATGTCTAAAATTTGAAGAATCATACAAGTTAAAATGAGACATTCAAGTTGTAACACAACATGCCATATCAAGACAAATATTAAGAATTTTCCTTACAATAAAATACTACCGTTTCCAATAGTTAGCCAAAATAGAATTTTAAATTTCAAAAGACGTGAATTAAAGGGTTGCACTTTTGAGATCGAGCACTCACATCCACCTTCAATCCTCCCGAACATTCCCACCTGAAAGTGGAAGGGGTGAGAGAGAGAGAGAGAGAGTATGAAAGTGAGAAGGAAAATAAAATAGATCTAAAAGTTTTCAAACACTTTGACTGGACATAACTGGAGTTGTATAACTCCGATTTAAAAACTAAAATATGTTCTGGAAAGCTTATGAAAACAGCTTTCAAACAAGATAAAAAAACACAAAAATCGAACTTTTGTATGAAAAGTTATGGCCTAGGGAACATGTTCTGACCATAAGGGTTTTAACCCATCTTTGACCAGCCATAACTGGAGATCTAGAACCCCGATCGAGAATCGGAAAAATGTTCCACAAAAGCTCTCGACGATATCTTTCCAACGATACTGGCCGATCAATGATCGGACGTTGGAAAGTTGACCGAAATTTAGAAGAAAGCTGAAGTGTGTGTGGGTAAAATGTGTGTCTTGAGTGTGTGTGTGAAGTAAGATTCTTACCCTAATGTGAAGTGCCAAAAATGTGCAGAAATTCTGAAGGTGACTATATATAAGGTGCAAAATGCCTTAGGGTTTCCTTAGTGGGCCATAAGAATGGGCCTTGTCATAATATTAATGTTTGGGCTCTTTCTTATATTATTTTAAGACCACTTCTTATATCAAAGTCAATCCTTAATAAATAAATAAATTAATCTTATACCATCCACCAACATTAATCTTACTACCATTAGAAAATAAATAATTTAATAGGTGAATAACATTTAATATTATGTAATTTCACATAATTATGATAAATCACATAATTTCATATAAGCAAATATAAGGGCTCAATTCATGAGATTTTTGGGTTCTTACACCCTACACCTCTAAAAAAAAAAATTGTCTTCGAAATTGGAAACATACCAAGTTGTAACAGATTCAGGTACTTTACTAGAACTCCGCTCTCGAGCTACCAAGTGGATTCTTCCTTGTTATGATTACTCCATTGGATCTTGACTAGACGAATTTTACGGTTTCGAAGTTTTTTGATCTTTTGTTCTAGTACTGCGACTGGCGATACCTCATAAGACAAATCATTCTTGACTTCGAGTCCGTCGTGGTGGATTACATGGCTTGGATCAAATACATACTTCCTCAACATGGAAACATGAAAAACATTGTGTAGCCCAAATAAATCTGGTGGTAGTGCAAGACGGTAGGCAACTTCTCCGATGCGTTCTAAAATCTCGTATGGGCCAATGAATCTTGATCGTAGCTTTCCTTTCTTGCCAAAACGGACAACACCTTTTACCGGTGATACTTTGAGAAAAACCTTTTCACCGATCGTGAATTCTAAATCCTTTCGTCTTTGATCAGCATATGATTTTTGTCTATCTTGGGCCATCTTAATTCTCTCCCTAATCTTGTTTATGGCCTCAACTGTTCTTTCAACAATCTCCGGTCCTAAGAGCCTTCTCTCTCCAACCTCGTCCTAGTACAATGACGATCTACACTTTCTCCCGTAGAGTGCCTCATAGGGAGCCATCCCTATGGTTGTGTGGAAGCTATTGTTGTGTGCAAATTCCACTAAGGGCAAGTAATCTTCTCATTTCCCTCCAAAATCTAAAAGACAAACCCTTAACATATCTTCTAATGTTTGTATAGTCCTTTCTAACTGTCCATCTGTTTGCGGATGGAAAGCGGTGCTAAAGTTTAGTTTAGTCCCATAGCCTTCTGTAAGCCTTGCCAAAATTGTGATGTGAACCTCGGGTCCCGGTCGAAAACTATTGATACTGACACTCCATGAAGTTTCAACACTTCTTCAAGATATATGTGAGCTAGTTTATCTAAGTTATATGTCATCTTGATCGGTAAAAAGTGCGCTGATTTGGTTAGACGATCAACGATAACCCAAATTGCGTGGTTTCCGCGTGCTGACCTTGGTAAAGTTGAGTGGAGATCGACTGGTTCAAGTGGTCGCAATGAGGAGATATCGTAACTATTCGAGGGCGGAAGACGATTCAGTTGGTACCCATATATCTCGCATGATGGATATGTGGAGGGAGGTTCGACATCTACCTCGCGGTGTTTCAGAAAGTGATGCTTGCTTGTGCCTCATCGAGACATTACCCGAGGACTGGCTTGTACGGGCAGAAAACCTTTACTCCAAGATTGTGTGATATGACATCATTGATTGAATATGTATAAATATTGCGCTGTTTTATTAAATAAATGCTCTCATCCATAAAATTGGAGTATATATTGGCAATTTTAATAAATGTTCTCATCCTTCGGGGATATCTGATAAAATTGAAACTGTTAGGAATTAATATACAAGAATTAATTCCCCACCTCTCTACAAGTTCGGACTTTTAGATGAGACGGAATTCTTTAAACTAATTAATTAATTACTTAATTGAAAACGCAATAAAACAGATTATGGATGAGAGCATTTATTAAAATTGCCAATATATAATTGATACATCAAGTTGTCTGTTTCGAATGCATGCTATAAAAAATAGATACTATAATATATTTATGGTGTATATCACATTTTTGCAAAGTGATTAGAGAAATACGAGAAATCATTTTATTTGGTGGTGGAATTAACTTCAACTTGATCAAGAGCTGCTTCGTAGATGAGTTGAAGCGCATATTCAATACACGATTTCAACTTGTTTGGATCCATAAAACCCTTTTCCATTGTCATTGCAATTCTCAATTCATCCACGTAGCTTATCATTGTCACCGATAGACTCTGTCAATTAAATAAATAAATAAATTACAAGGAATCATTTTTATATACTGTTGTAGCACATGCGCGCACTTAATGCAAAACAATTCAATAAAGTAGTATCGAATGCTACGTAATACTGACTCCGTCCAAATTTAATGAGTCTATTTTAAGTTCGTTTATACTTAATATACACATTTTTATTTATTTAGCAAATACATTAAGTTTCAATTTGGATGGAGGGATTCGATTTATAGATTTTAAATCCATCATCCAAATACACTTCACTTATTTGGATTTGATTTGAGTAGGTATTTCAAATTAAATGATTTAAAAATAGATGAATTTCAAATGAAGATTTGATTTGAAGAGGTATTTTAAATGAAAGAATTTAAAAATATATGAATTTCAAATGACATGGGTAAATTTAAAATTCATACTTAAATTCATCCATTCAAACACAACCTAAGACACTTTTCAAATTTTCATTTAAACATTTACTTTATATATATTCAATCAATTCCTGTCAAATGAATCATATATAATAAATTTTATTAAAAAATATTAATATATATAGATGAGACAAAATTCTTACAATTTTAAATTGAAGGATCAATATTTCTTATAAAATACACACAAATTGTACGGTACAACTTGTGTGTACAATTTTTTGCCACAAAAAATACAAATACGTAGGTGTACGTACCTGGGGAGGTCCAGCGACGACAAAATACAAGCCTTTAATAGGTTGATTAGCCAAAGCCATGTGTTCCACTGGACCTATTAAGTTTGAAATTGCCATACTTGTGTTCTTTAATGTCGCATGTATGTATCGAGCTGCTGCCTGCAGTAATTCAATCAACATACATACATAATTTCTTAATTTATTTGTACATACATCAAAAGTTGGAATATGCAAATTAACTACACGTACCTATAACCTATTGAATTGTATATCTATATATTTAAAGCAGTGGCAAATGTCCACAAGGTATTTGTACAGACTTGGTGGATAATTATAATTGATTAAATTTTGGGAACAATTTGGTAATTAAGTTTAATTGATTTATAATTTGATTTTCATTTGGGAAAAGAATGAGAGAGCTAATTAATTAATTTATTATAAATCAATTAAGTTGCAAAACACACACACAAAGAACAATTTAGCACTATCTCATTCTTACTTAATTTTAACTGATTTCTAATAAATATATACTGTACTAGATGAGCACCCGCATATTACGCGTAGTGTTAACAAAATAAATATTCATAACATTTACGTATTTGACAAACGGGATGAATGCGACAAAAAAATTTCTTAAAATAATATTTAGTAAATATGAAAACAAATTTAAAGAAAAATTTATACCACATATATTTTAAATTAAATTTCAACAATGCTTGTATAATATTTATGTCACACATATTATTTAATCAATATAATTATCACATGTCACTTTATTTTAAATATTTTATCTCTTTGAAATATGACACATTATAGAGGGATTCACATGGATAGACTTATTTTTTTTATATAATGTTATTCTATATTATAATGTAATTAATCAATATTAATATCATAAGAATATATTGAAATATTTCATACCAACCACAACACCTTAAATAAATAAATAATTAGAAAAAAAATTAAAAGAAATATACTATTAGGTAATTATTTTTAAATATCAATACAAAAAAATGTTCAATAAAATTGGTATTCAAAATATTAAAAGATTTATAAATTAATTTAGTTAGTCAACAACATACCTTAATTAATGTTTTTTTCCCTTAAATTACACTTATTATTAAAATGCCACATGGATCAATTGAAAAATGACACATTAATACAATCAATTACTCTACATATATATACATTTCATGAGAATGCGACACATCATCCAAATTAATCTCAAGTCGACACATCATCATATTAAACTCCCTATTCCCTATTAGTATAATAGGGGATATATATAATATGAACGAAAGAAAGTGAATTCACACTTTAAGATAAAAGTCAACATTATCTACAAAATGTAATTACTATACTATATATTTCAATTTAAAAAAAAAAAAAAAAAAAAAAAAAAAAAAAAACATATCATCAATTAAAATTAAGGAAAAGTATGAGAAAGTGCTAACCTCATGGCCTCTAATTTTTCTAATGAAATTAAGAAGTTGTCCCGTTAAAAAAACAGCTGCAGAGTTTTTTTGTCGGTTGATAGTTTGATGGGCTTTGTTGATGAAAGTGAGAGGATTTTGAAGATCAGACTCAGTGAGTTGGGGTATAGGAACTTGTAAGAATGCAAATCGATTCCCCCATGTCATTTCCGAATTAGGTTTGACCATCTCATCCACTGATTTGTAACCTCCAATGGCCCTCGTGTTGAACAACACTAATACTGTTGATTTTGATAATCCTGATCCTGAACTTGTTTTTTGCATGTATAATCGGGTCCCAAAAGTAATTATACCCGTTATTACATCATTAATTGTCTGCAAATTTATAAGAAATTATCTATACGTTAGAAAAAATAATTGTAATTTATAAACATAATGAAAGAGAAATTGTAGTTGAGCTTCTTTAAATTAATTTTCACAAGTTAGTTCGAGATTGACACTACTCGACTAGATACCCTGACTCCTATGGCAATGGCTCATCATATTTCAGGGACAAAATGATTGATGTATAATAAGACGTATGATGAATGAGAATGAAAGGTGTTTCAATTTAAGATGGATCAAGACCTTTATTTCCATATACGTACGTATATGGAGTAATCGCATATTAGCATGCCAAGTCTAAAAGAGAAATTAAAAGGTAAATGTTTTGTGCCACAAATTATATTATTAATTAATTAGTCTCTATCTTGGAGGGTGGCAGTTGAACTATATATATATATATGGCGGTGGACGGGTGGGTAGTAGCGGGTGGTTGCGGGGAGATTGTAAGAAAGAAAATTAAACTTCTATCTATATATATATATATATATATGTTATAATTATTATTATTATTTATTTATTTTTGGCAAAGGCCTCATTTTGATAAATATAAGTGAGATAAAGTGTCACATTTCGGGGGAGCTTAAAATTTTTAGGCTCAATGGAATTCAAGTCAAGTTTTGAATTTGAAGCTAGTAGTAACTCGATGTGGTTCATTTACCCTTACTTATAATCACATAATCTGTGCCTATCAGAATTATTCACATAAACATAAAATCCTTGTACTAGGAGTATATGTCAGCATGGAAACACTCGCAAAATCCTATTTTAGTGCATATATATATATATGTATATATATATTTCATATATTTTTTTAATAATTAAACGATATACTTATACAGTTATACTGATTTATTATTCAATCTGCACTATGTATATGGTGGTGTAAATTATCAGTAAAACATATACTCCTTCCATCCCAGGATTACTTACTCTCATATATAGATGAACACGCATATTAATAAAATGTAATAATGAATGAAGTTTTGAGGGGTAATTTTGTAAAACTTTGTGTATAAAAAAAAAAATGAGTTGATTTTTGTGTATGTGTGAAGAAAAAATAATACTCCCTCCGTCCCGTGATTACTTGCACACTTTCCTTATTTGGACGTTCCAAAATTACTTGCACACTCTTAATATGGAAATACCCCACAAAATTAATACCCTCCCAACATCATTTTATTTTCAAAATTGCCACCACCTTTTTACATACATTTTACTTTACACTTCATCATATCCACTTTACACCTCACCAAATCACCTAAAATACCCCTCATTTATCTTACATCACCAACTACTAAATTAACTTTTTTTAAATAACGTGCCGGTCAAACTGTGCAAGTAATCCTAGGACAGAGGGAGTAACATTTGTGTAAAATTGAAGGTATTGTGAAAGTAGGGTTTATAAATTTTATTTTAAAGAATGTGAAAACAATTATTGTGAAACATTCAGAAAAGAAAATATGAAAATAATTAGCTAATGGAGGGAAGGGAGTAGATGATGGGCGGAGATGTATTGACAAGATAGGTCCACATCAAATCAAGATTCATAATAGCAACGTGCATTCAATAGTTTGGTTATATACTCACTCCTTTCAAATTTATTATGTCCATCACTTCGGGCACGAGTTTTAATAAATGCTCCGTATTGATTAATTTATTTATAAAGTAAATAAGTTAGGAGTATGATGGAATATTGTTGGTCCATTTATAGAAAAGTGATTGTATAATAAAATTGGACAGTTTAAAAAGAAAAGCTAAAAATTATAAAATTGAGTATTACTTTGTTACTAAATTTTTTTTTTTTCTTAATTATTGTAGAATATTTATAAAAAATAAAAGTGAGAAACAATTGGAATAAGATATACTAACCACATGAAGTCTGTTCTTAATTTCCTTGAGCTGATGAATGGAAAATGAGGTAGTAGTGGTGACGATGGGCTGAAATTCAACTCCATCTTGTCCGGATCTGATGGGGGATATATCGTCTTGGACAAAACTGCTCCTTATCATGCCCAATCCAAAATCATACAGAGTGTTGCCCACCCCTGTAATGAACCTGCACAAAACAGCCTTCTTCCGAGGCCTGGCGTTGGATTGGTGGGACGGGAACGTTAGTGGCAGAGACGGGTTATCGACTCGTTGGAGGCATGACAAGAGAGCCCCCATCAAGGAGTAGCCGTCCCCTAAAGAGTGGTGCAGTTTGAAAACTAAGTTACCCTCTGCATTTTTTGTAGGGTATTTGATTATGTGAATTTCCCAGAGTGGCCGATTTTGTGGGAGCTGTTCCATTGTTATTTTGGAGAGGTATTCCGTGAAGCATTGGTCGTAGTATTCTATTGTCATCTCACTTGGGAAAACCGGGTAAAATACATGTTCTTCCAGGTTCACCTCCACTTTTTTCCATTTTCGAACTCCTCCCTTTCCCTTTTCCGTCTGTTCCAATTATATATCCAAATTAGTTAAACAAATTGGCATTGAAATATCAGTTCATGCATGTGGTTTTTTTCAACATTATAGTTGGTGGGACAACATGAAGTATATATTTGTCTTTTGCTATATTTATAATATAATATACTCCCTCGTCCCAAGATTACGTGCACGGTTTGACCGGCACGTTGTTTAAGAAAAGTGGATTTAGTAGTTGATGATGTAAGATAAAGAAGGGGTATTTTAGGTAATTTGGTGATGTGTAAAGTGAAATGTATGAAAAAAAATGAGTGTCAAATTTAAAAATAAAATGATGTTGTGAGGTTATTAATTTTGTGGGGTATTTCCATATAAAGAGTGTGCAAGTAATTTTGGGACGTCTCAATAACGAAAGTGTGCAAGTAATCACAGGACGGAGGGAGTAGATGTTATTACTAGCTATAAATTAAAAGAATAAGGAATTTGGAGGGAGTACGTATAATTATATAGTATAATATAAGCTAGTAATTACCATGATGGAGGAGAAACGTGGGCTTATAAGCAAAAAGACATCTCTGAGGAGTGTGATGAAGGTGGAATGATCCATACAAATTTTTAATTCCAAGACTGCAAAAATTGTGAGTGATAACGCAGAGCTCTTCAAGTACTGAGCACTTGGGCTCATTGGCTCCAAATCTTCATCTCTCTCAACCTCCATTTTTTATTTAATTTGCTCCAATCGAATTTTGTAGTATAATATTATGGGATATTATATCATGATACAGTACATTATATATATAGCCAGGTCATGGGGGTGGGGGCTCAATAGTCAATATACTCGGTAGTCCGCAGGGTAGGCAGCTAGTCATAATTGTATATAAAACGCGGACCTACCCGTATCCTAATTAAAGGGTAAAGACAACATTAATTAATTTCTTCTAAAGTAGTCATTCAATCAACTTATATAGCACTTAGCAGCACATTATTAATTAAAACCAAATGCCTAGACAAAATATACAAACTGAAATTATAAAGGCAAGATCAACATAATTTTTTTTTTTTGACTTGGTATACAATTTCATAATCACTCTTAAATATAAAATATTAATGTAGTTCACGACGTTCAAAATTCAAAGTGATTATATAATTAAGCACATCTAACCTACTTAGTGGATATAGTATGTGCCATGTGGCTTCACTCACACCTTACGTACGCTACATCGTGGACCATATGTATATATATATTGGAGTAGTCCCCCTTGGTTATTACTTCTTCATTCAACTATAAACTTCTCATTATTTCTTGGTACATGGATATAATTCAAATGATGTGATTGAAAAATGGAATGCGCGATAGAGAAAAAAAAATAATATATAAAATGAAGTGTAAGAATAAAAAAATAAAAAGTATTTATAAAAAAAGTTATAAAAAGCTTATTGACGAACGAAATGAGTAGTATTAATTCAACATTTACTATTTGTATAGGTTTTCATGAAAAAATTATTTATTAATTAATAGTCCTGATAAAATGACTTATAATTTTAGGAAGGATATAAAGTAATTCAATTTTATTGGAGAAAGAATTTTTAATTAGTGTATAAAAAATAATAATATGTAGTATACATAAAAGATGTTGTAAAGAAGCAATTATTTTGAAATAGTTTTTTAAAGGTGTAAAAAATAATTATTTTCAAATAAGAAAAATTCTCAATTGATAATAAGGCGAATGCTTTTTACAGCGGATGGAGTATAATTTATAATAAAATTGGAATGGATCCATATGTAGATGAAATTGGATAATAATATTTTATCTTTTATTAATAAAATATTTATTTTTTATTGTCTTTTTATACATCTCTCTATTGCTATTAAAGTTATCTTTTTAACCCGTCAAAAAAAAGTTATCTTTTTTAGTCTTTCAAATAGAATAACAAATTTTCACATCTCTACCTAATGAAAAGATTAATTTTTTAATTCAATTTGATCATACGTACTAGCAAAAAATAAATTTATTTACTCAAAAAAATATAAATTAAAATATGTAAAGAACCCGAGTATTCTCGCGCAAGTATGTGTATATATGAATATCCTTTAATTAGGCCCACGACAGTTGCACATAAACTCATTAATTAACTATATATATAGAGATGGATTTGATTGAAAAACATAGATAAACAGATTACAGAAGAGAGCATTTATTAAAATCGCCAATACATGATTGATACATGCATCAAGTTGTCTGTTTCGATCGAAATGCTATATATAAAAAAAAAAAATAGATATAATATATTAATATATGTATGGTATATATCACATTTTTGCAAAGTGATTAGAGAAGTAGTTTGTGTACGTGAATAATACTAATTAATTATATGATTTGGTGGTGGTGCATGGTAGGAGGAGGTTTAACTTCAACTTGAAGAGCTGCTTCGTAGATGAGTTGAAACGCATATTCAATACACGACTTTAACTTGTTTGGATCCATGAAGCCCTTTTCCATTGTCATTGCAATTCTCAGTTCATCCACATAGCTTATCATTGTCACCGATAGACTCTGTCAATTAAATAAATAAATAAATTATAAGGAATCATTTTTACATACGTACTGTTGTAGCACATGCACGTACAAAATAATAGTTTAATTTAATGCAAAACAATTCAATAAAGTATAAGTGAATGCTAGCTAGCTATATATATTCACCTACAAGGAAAATCCTTGAAATATAGTCCATAAATTTGCCTTCAATATATAATTATTGAAGTTGACTCCGTAAATCTTTTTTTTAAAAAAATATATACTCCGTAGTTATTGGAGTAGAAGTAATTATATACTCAATTTGTTTCAAAACGATGGGTTATGACTTATGTCTTAATTTTATACAAACCATATTGAACATTATTTATTATATATGCCTTAAATTTTACTATTAAATCTATAAATTTTCAAATATATATAATTATTGAACATTAAAACAATAATCATTAATTAAATAAGAGTATTTTGAACATTCTACCTGAGGAGGTCCAGCGACGACAAAATACAATCCTTTAATAGGTTGATTAGCCAAAGCCATATGTTCCACTGGCCCTATCAAGTTTGAAATTGCCATACTTGTGTTCTTTAATGTAGCATGTATGTATCGAGCTGCTGCCTGCAGTAATTCAATCAACATACATACATAATTTCTTAATTTATTTGTATAAATCATATATATCATCAATTAATTAAAATTAAGGAAAATTAAAGTTTGAGAGAGTGCTAAATTACCTCATGGCCTCTAATTTTTCTTATGAAATTAAGGAGCTGTCCGGTCAAAAAAATAGCTGCAGAGTTTTTTTGTCTCATGATAGTTCGATGGGCTTTCTTGATGAATGTGAAAGGATTTTGAAGATCATGCTCAGTGAGTTGAGGCATAGGAACTTGTATGAAAGCAAATTGATTCCCCCATGTCGTTTTTGAATTAGGTTTAACCATCTCATCCACTGATGTGTAACCTCCAATGGCCCTTGTATTGAACAACACTAATGCTGTTGATTTTGATAATCCTGATCCTGGACTTGTTTTTTGCATGTATAAACGGGTCCCAAAGGTAATTATACCCGTTATTACATCATTAATTGTCTGCAAATTTATAAGAAATTATCTATACATTAGAAAAAATAATTGCATGTAATTTATAAACATCGATCATCGAAAGAGAATTAATTATAATGTTAGAAATATGTGGACTTTTCTAATCAAACCTCCACCTGAAACGATATTGTTTAGTGAAGTGGACTAAAGATATTCTTATGCAATGGAACTTTCAGTAATTAATAATTGTAAAGAAAATCAATGCACAATAAATTAACATACCGATTGTGCTTCTTTAAATTATTTTCCACAAATTAATATATGTCATTTATCTCCAAAGCATGACTCGCTACTGAAGCTAGATCCACCGAGAAAAACTCAAAATCGACTTGAATTTAATCGAGTCGAGCTCGAGCTACTTGAGTAGGTCTACAGCTTGAGTTCAAGTTGAACAATAGTAGGCTAGCCAGTCTAATTAAGCTCACATAATTTTACAATTTTACTCATAATTAATATGCTTATAATATATAAAAAAATATGTTTAATTAATGTTATGAAAGATATCGAGTCGAGATCAAGCATTTCAAAACTTTCCTCCGACGTTCAAAAAGAATAAGTTCAATCGAGTTCGAGTCGAATTTTGTGTTTTCTAATTAAGTTGAGTTTTAGCTTGACATTACTCATGTAGTAGATACCCCTAACTCCAAGTCTCCAACTACTATATATGACGATGAGTCGTCATATATTTCAGGGCCAGAATGATTAATGTATAATAAGACGTATAATGAATGAAAGATGTTTCAGTTTAAGTTGGATCAAGACCTTTATTTTCATATACGTACGTATATGGAGTTACCGCATATTAATTTTTTTTTTTTTTTTTTGTGGGGGGGATTAATTAATTAGTCTCTATCTTAGAGGGTGGCAGTTGTATGGGGGTGGGTAGTAGCTGGCAGTTGCGGGGGAGATAGTTAGAAATTAAGAAAATTAAATTTCTATATATATATGTGTGTGTGTGAAGGTTATTATCATATTCATTATTATTTGGTAAAGGGCTCATTTTGTTAAATATAAGTGAGATAAAGTGTATAGCTGCTTTAATTTAGTTTTAAGAAGGTCCAGTAGTACCTAAATTTTTACTTTGAGCCACATTTGGGAAGTGAGAGGGTTAGAAATATAGGGTAATTAATTTTATATAAATATATTGAAAAGTTATATAAGTAATCGAGTCAAGCTTGAACTTAAATAATTTAAACTCAATCGAAATCAAATTGAGTTTTAAGTTTCAAGTTTCAATCGAGTTGAGTTCGAGCTCAACATAAACACATAATCTGTGCCTGTCAGAATTATACACATAAACATAAAAACCCTTGTACTACAAGTATATATAGTCCACTATTAGATCTGGTGGTGTAAATTAACAGTGAAACAGTGGAATTAAATACGTCAGATATTAAATTTGATGATGGGCAGAGATATATTAACCAGATGTATGGACAGGATAGGTCAACATCAAGTCAAGATTAATAATAGTCCAACATAATGAAAGGGACATGTATATGTATAGAAAAGAAAAGAAAGAATAATTAGAAATAGTATTTAATTACTTACCACATCAAGCTTGTTCTTAATTTCCTTGAGCTGATGAATGGAAAACGTGGTAGTACTTGTGACAATGGGCTTGAATTCGACTCCATCTGCTCCGGATCTGATGGGGGATTTATCGTCTTTGACCAAACTGCTCTTGATCATGCCCCACCCAAAGTCATAAACAGTGTGAGCCACCCCTGTGAAGAACCTGCTCAAAACGGCCTTCTTCCGAGGCCTGGCGTTGGATTGGCGGGACGGGAACGTTAACGGCAGCAACGGGTTATCGACTCGTTGGAGGCACGACAAGAGAGCCCCCATCAAGGAGTAGCCGTCCCCTAAAGAGTGGTGCAGTTTGAAAATTAAGTTACCCTCTGCATTTTTTGTAGGGTATTTAATTATGTGAATTTCCCAGAGAGGCCGATTTAGTGGGAGTTGTTCCATTGATATTTTGGAGAGGTATTCATTGAAGCATTCGTCGTAGTATTGTGTTGTCATGTCACTTGGGAAGACCGGGTAGAATACATGTTCTTTCAGGTTCACCTCCACTTTTTTCCATTTCCGAACTCCTTTCTTTTCCGTCTGTTCCAATTATATATTTAAATTAATAAGAAAATTATAAGGTAGGTTAAATTGATAGAGAATTATTAATGATCTTCAGGTAGTGCCCATGTCACTCGGTGATGGGGACATGCAACTAGCATAGCTAGAGTAGTACTATGTAACATATATATACTATAATACAAATAATTTAAGTTGATGTTGAGTTTCGTACAAAACCTCTCTAATGAACCATTTCATTTTTTTTTTTTTTTTATTACAAGTTAAACATCCCTTTTTTCCCCTCCCCATGACTCGAACCCAGGACCTGTGGCCTAGGTAGTGGTGCTCTAACCACTTGAGCTATCCAACTTTGTCTCTAATGAACCATTTCATGTTACACATAATTAGCCAGATGCTCTATGTGCCACAAAATTTATTAATTTGGAAACGGCAAAACTTTATTAAGGGTATCAGGAATACCCCCAAACTATTACAAACCTGTTAAGATTGGTGTTCATTTAACAACACAATCCATTGAATACAAACAAGAAAAGAAGAAATTCAAATTAATTTTTCAAGATTGGTATTTAATTTAATCCGAGATTGCGAAATTTGTAAAAATATATATATTTTTTTTAATTGTAATTTCGTCGTAACTCTTTTGAGTACCTCTGATACTCATCCTATATTTATATATATATAGTGTTCTTTTGTTGATATAGAAAAAAGGAGAAGATAACTAACCATGATGGAGGAGAAACGTGGATTTATAGGCAAGAAAACATCTTTGAGGAGAGTGATGGCCATGGAATCATCAATAGAAAATTCTAATTCCAAGACTCCAAAAATTGTGAGTGATAACGCAGAGCTCCTCAAGTACTGAGCACTTGGGCTCATAGGCTCCAACAACTCTTCATCTCTATCAACCTCCATTATTAATTAATTATCTTTTAATTTGCACTTGGAATTGTGTACCAATATTATGGGAAAAATTGTTATATATAGCCTAAGCGACCAGATTAGGGCTCAATATTATAGTCGGTAGGGCTGGTAATAATTGCACGCAATTTATAACATGACTTGTTCCAAGTGTTTATACACACGTTACCATTTTTTCTTTTTCTTTTTAAATATGGTGTGGTATGTGGCTTCAATTCATTCACACCCTACGTGTACATGTATGGTTTACGGTTGACACTGACATAATTGCCCTCGTAAATTGCAATCCACCGTCTACTACGTGTTATGCCCCTACAAAGATATACATATTTTTTTTTTTTTATCATTTATTTCTCTATGTCTTGTTCTTCTATCTCACTTTACCTTACTAACTCGATCAATACACTCAATACCATTTTTTATAATATTAATATTTAAAACTTCATTAGAATTTCAGTTATGGAAAATGCTACCAATTGTAAGTACTATATGATCGTCATTAAAATTTGTAAAAATATATTTCTCATATATAGTTTGAAAGATAAAAAAATCACTAAAATATAAAACCAATATTTTCATAATATTGGTGATGGGTGTGTTTCATTTTATTTCATTTCATACATAGGCATGACATGTAGATAGTTGATGCCAACCGCGCGGGACCTTTTGACTTTTGAAAGTTTACTTGCCGAATTAATTCATCGATATATATATATATAATATGTAAATTGATGAGTTTGGTTAATCAAGTAAGTGGTCCATGAAGTTAAACCTTTAAACACTTAACCAAATTAACATATATTGATTATTCTCTTGCCTTGTTTTGTTGTGCATAAAAATGGCGTATAAACTTTCCCAAAATAATTTTATCACTTGAACTATAATTACCTGTCAAATTTTGCATGGACATATTCATGCGTATATACATAATTAGATAAAGACGTCTACCATTCAAAAGATAGAGAATGCATTTGTTAGGTTGGTGGTACAAGTTTGACGTTTAGTGGCTTCAAATCTTCAAAGGTTGATTTATAATGTCTATATACACGAAAATAATTCATGTACAAGATTGACGTTTAGTGGCTTAGTCAAATTAGGTCGATTTATAATGTCTACCAAAAAAATCAGCCACTTTCGGATTTCAGAATTAATTGAGAAAAAACCATAATCAAGTATTTACTCATAGTTCGAATCGATTAATGAATTCCATTCGAAGAATTTCAAATCTTTCAATTCAAAAATTCGAACTTGTAGAGAGGGTTAAAAATTAATTCTTGTATATTAATTCTTAATATAGTGACGTACACCCTCTCCTAAGAGTGCGCAAAAATAAACAGGCCACGACCGAAAAAAAATATTACCAGGATCGGATCGGATCGGACCGGAACCGGACCGACTGGTTGATTTCCAGTCTAGTCCTCGGTCCTTTTAAATTTCGGATTCCAGACTTCTAGTCCGGCCTAAAATCCAAAATTTCCGGTCTGAAACGGAAACCCAAATTTAATTTTTTTATATATTTTTTATTATATAATCTATTTTTTTAATATATATTTATTACTCCCTCCGTCCCACAATTACTTTCACACTTTCCTTTTCGGGACGTCCCACAATAACTTTCACACCCTTAAAATGGAAAACCCTTTATAAACTCCACCCTCACAATATTCTCAATTTTACACAAATGCCATACCCAAAAGTCAACTCATTTCTTTACTTTATACATAAAAGTTTACAAAATTACCCCTCAAAAACTCCCACTAAATTCATTTTTCTTATTTTGTGTGCCTCTTCACACGTGAAAGAAATCACGGGACGGAGGGAGTATATACATCCAAGTCTTAAATAAATTCCGAGCTAAATAATTAAATAAAAATGAACTATTTTATTGGTTTTTTGTATAATTATACAGATTACATAATGAATAAAGAAATCTGCACATATTATACAACCATGTATGAGAAAATGATGCAAAAAGACTAACAATAATATTACAAAAAAAAAACATAAATAATCGGTCCGAAACGGTTGTATCGGATTGATTTCGTTTCGGTCTTCGGTCCACCATCAAGGTAGATTCCAGTCTCGGTCCCAACGCCGGCTTCGATCCGATTTTGAATCGGTGCACACCCCTACTCCCTACGTCCCTCAAAAGGTTGTGGGGAATTTTGAACACATATTTAAAAAAAAAAAAAAAGAGTAATAATTAAAATGCTGATAAGTAATTTTATAAATTTAGTATATATTAAATAAAGTAGCTGAATTGAGTGTATGTGATGAACTCAAAAAATAATAACATAAAATAAAAGATAAATATATTTATATTATAAGGTTGAGGATTGTGATTTTATTTTATTTTTAATTAATTTTTTGTGTAACTAGCTAAAAAGAAAGTATGAAAAAAAAATACAGGTACTATTAATTATGTCCATCTTTTTTTTAATGTAAATTGGTAATTGGGAGATGGAAATTAGCTGACATGATCTTTATATTGAATGCCCTGGTCTTGAATGATCGATTGATATATTGATATGCTTTTCTGAATATTTCAATACAAAATTCTACTTTGCAAATATCATTACATATACAATAATTAAAATCATTTTCATCTTTAATTAAAATAATTAAAATCATTCTCAAGTTCACTTTCAATTAAAATAACATCACAATTAAATAACATTAATTAAAATCATTCTCAAATCACTTTCAATTAAAAATATCATTACATATACAATATTTATTTCAATTAAAAAATATATTTGTATTCGAAATTTTATGATTCGAATTCGAATACAAATAATTTAATTACGGTGATTTTTTTAATAAAAAATTCAATTATAATTTCTCACTTATAATTTACACACAACATTTAAATTCATTCTCATCTTCAATTCACTTCCATTAAAAATATCATTACATATACAATATTTAAAATAATTAAAATCATTCTCAAGTTCACTTTCAATTAAAATAACATCACAATTAAACAACATTAATTAAAATCATTCTCAAATCACTTTCAATAAAAAAATATCATTACATATACAATATTTATTTCAATTAAAAAATATATTTGTATTCGAAATTTTATGATTCGAATTCGAATACAAATAATTTAATTACGGTGATTTTTTAATAAAAAATTCAATTATAATTTCTCACTTATAATTTACACACAACATTTAAATTCATTCTCATCTTCAATTCACTTCAATTAAAAATGTCATTACATATACATTAATATTTAAAATAATTAAAATCATTTTCATCTTAATTAAAATAATTAAAAAAATATATTTGTATTCGAAATTTTATGATTCGAATTCGAATACAAATAATTTAATTACGGTGATTTTTTAATAAAAAATTCAATTATAATTTCTCACTTATAATTTACACACAACATTTAAATTCATTCTCATCTTCAATTCACTTCAATTAAAAATGTCATTACATATACATTAATATTTAAAATAATTAAAATCATTTTCATCTTAATTAAAATAATTAAAATCATTACATATACATTTCAATTAAAAAAATTATTTGTATTCGAAATTTTATGATTCGAATTCGAATACAATTTTTTTTTTTGATTCAATTAATAAACGAATACAAATAAAAAATTATAATATTCGATTAATAAACGAATTCGAATACAAATATAATATTTGTCTCATGTCCTATATATTACGGAGTATTTAAATTATTATTTAAAAAAATTCTCTATAAATTTTTGAATCGAATAGTTCAAGTCAAATTGAATACGAATCGATTTCAAATCGAATACTTGAAAAATCATGTTTAGGATATGTATTAAAAAATTCGAATCGAATAGTACGTATCGAATAATCATTCGAATCGAATACCAAATCAAATTTATTACTCGAAAATTAAACGAAATTGTGACTCTAATGAAATTTTGTCACCATTTTGCGAGGGGGGCCACCGCAGTCGCCTTTGCCATTGTAAATTGGTGACTGTAATGAAATTTCGTCACCATTTTGCGAGGGGGCCCACCCCCCGTTGCCTTTGGGCGAGTGCAACTCACGTCGTTGCCTTTTTCGTTGCCAATTGGCGACTGTAATAAAAAACACTCGCAATTACGCGAGTGCAACAACATCCGTTGCTTTTTTTTTTCTTGCAGTCGCCAAATCTATTGCAAATTGGCGACTATATATTGCACTAGCAAATATTCATTGCCTTTTGAACAATTTTTTGCAGTGTTGATTACATCTCATAATGGACACATTAAATCATACCACATCAAAAATTAATCCAAGTGTGTTTGGTGCAATTGAAGGAGAATTCAGCTAAATTCACGTACAATTGAATCATAATTTTAATTTAATGAGTAAATTTTTTTTAATTGAAATTATGTTTATATTATTTAAAATTCAATTGCATGTAAATTCCATGAAAGAATTTGTCTTCAAATCAAACAACAAATAATTAATTAATCTATCTTTAAATTCTTCCATTCATATAAACACAAATAAAATTGCCATAAAATCTTCTTATGTGAAATTTTAAACTGTAATTTCGTATATGAGAAAAAAAAAGTAAATTGAGAGTAAATTTGAATATTAAAAATTAAAATTAAAACTTGTACTTCCACATTCATTTTGTTATTGGAGTATAATTTTATATATCGTTAGAATTTTGAATTTTTTATTTTTCATTTCCCACAAAAAATTGAATCAGATGTATATATGTTAATTTCTTAAAATTGTTGATTAGCATGATACTCCATATGTTAAGATGAAGATATAGCAATGTAAATGATACTTATAAAGGGTTAGTTAGTTCACATTCAACTTAAATGACCAATACACTCTCAGTATTGGTAGATACACTCCTCCATCTTGTATTATTGGAGACCTAGTTAGTTAGGTAGTTAAGAGAGGTTACTTAACTGTTTTAAACTTGATTAGTCTATAAAGACTATCAAAGAAGCTTTTGTAATTTCAGTACTTCGATTCATGAAATCAATCTTTCAAAGTTTATTCCAATTCCTTCTTGAATAATTGTTCTTTGTATTCTTAGAATGAAGAAGATTGTAGAATTCCACAATACTCCCTCCGTCCCAGAGGAATTTGCACCTCTGGGATGACACACATTTTAATAATTGTGTAAGAAAAAGTGTAATGAGTGATGTTTTGAAAGATAGTTTTATAAATTTTTATGAATAAAGTAAAGTAAGGTAGGTTGAGTGTGAAAAAGTAATGATATATGGGTAAATATGTGTATATTTTGAGGATGATGATTATGACAATATTTCCTTTTATGGAGTGTACAAATTGGTATGTGACATCCATATATAGAAAGTGCCCAAATTCTTATGGGAATATGGGACAGAGAGAGTATATAATTTAACAGAGAATGAGTTGGAGGAGAAACATACATGCAAATGCCTAATTGATGAGTTTTGGACAATGACACGTGGTGCAATCCTGGAGAATCCAAAATTTATTGAAGACAGAATTACCGTTTAGAATTGAAGAATCCATGACAGACAGCATGGCCAAAAAATTAAAGTCCTGCTCTACAAAATCAAATATAATCTCTATCAAAATTAATATTATCTCAATTGTGGGGTAGACAAAAATTTAATTTGCGAGTCCAGTTTTATTTATTTATTTATACTGTTACAATTAATTTGAAAATGGTGGCCAGATGGTATTATTCGACCTGGAAAATAGAAAAACGATTTTGCAAGCTAATTGTGTGGTCCCGTGACTCGCTATGACTATATATTCACACACATTAATTAATTAATTAAAAGTGAGTTCTAATTCACCCATGCAAAATATTCAGAACTTAATTAATAGAAGTATTTATTAGAAAATTAATATATAAGAATTAATTTTCACCTCTCTATATTTTCGAAATTTTAGATGAGACGGAATATTATTTCAATATTTATTCGTAAAATCGTGTTTAGGCTTAAATTATTAGGACTTAGGAGAAATAGTTGTTATAAAGATTCCGGAGTTTGACTTATTAAATTAATGTGACTACGAAATTTGGAGAATATGTTCAACAATAATTAATTTTTTTCAAGTTTAATTCTTTCCACGGTGTGAAAGTCGAAAATTCAATATTTCATACTCTTCTTTATAGAGGAACTAGTTATACATTTTAATATACAATGTGAGACCATTTATTAGGGTCTCAATCGGACAGTTATCATTCACAATCGACTTAATTAAACTGCGAGCAAATATGAACTTCCACACTTTGTTTGAATTGTCTAGAAATTGCTTGAATATACCCCACAAAAAATACGTTTGTTTAACTACGAATTTTGAATAGACGTCAAAAAGTTGATAGCGAATATTTGCAAAAGGGTTATTTCCATCGCTAATTTACGAGGGTCGTGTTAGTTGTAAACTGGTCATGATTCGTGACCCGAATGGTCAGAATGTCGTTGTAAATTCCGTCACAATTAAATTATTTACGTGATTAAGAATAAGTTGTATTTTAATTCAATTGATAAAATGGTAATAAAGTCTTTTTACACATAATTAAAAAATTAGGGTGAAGTCATAAAAGATAGGGACATTTAACGGTGGCCCAAAGAAAAAGGGTCCAACACTATAAGGCCCATCAAGAGAGCCCATGGGCCAATTAAATGGTTGACGTGAACATCAAGTTGGAGGCAGCCTTGTATTAGTGTTATATATACCTTTATACTTTGGGTACGGCTATTTACACCTCCAACTTTTTTAACTGTACTCCTCCGATTGATGAGCACTATCCCAATATCGAGAATGTCGAGAATGTTAGATGCACTTCTTATGAATTGTCCAAATTACCATTTACTCTATAAATTTTCTTTACCAAACACATTCCCTCCAAACTCTAATTTATCTCTTTTAAAATTATAAGAAAAATAAAAAATACAAACCCTACAACTCACCTCACTTTTTTTTCCCACTTCCCCACCCCAACCACCAGCGCCGCCCGCCACCTCCCACCGTCCGGCGCTGCTCACCGCCTGCCACCCTCTCCCTTCTCTCTTCTCTCTTTCCCACCCACTCATCAGTCATCTCCCTCCTTTCCCCAATTCTCTCTTCTTCTGTTTTTTTTTTTTTTTTACATTTTTATATGTTCAATACTAATTTTTTGAAAATTATAAAAAAAATATGATATTTCTAAGATTTTTTTGATGGCCGAAAGTTAGGGTGACGGCTGCTGTAATTAGACTTAGGGTTTGAATGTTGGAAGAGGAGTACTATTTTAAATTTTTTACACTATTATTAAATTAATAAATTGAAGGAAAGAGTGTGCTTAACAATGCTGGAGGTGCAAATAGCCGTACACTTATATTGTTAAAGGGAACTTGGGGCCTGGGGGAGGAAGCCCGCCCTGGGTTTTGGGAGTGGGTTTTGGGAGGAGAGTGAGCAAGGGAAAAGATATTTAAGATGACAACATCTATATATAGTTAGTTTATTATTGGGATTATTATATTCAGGGATTGTGAAAAAATATTAGTGAATATATTAAAAAAATTAATATGATATTTTTTATAAAATGTAGATGTGTGAAATTTTATTTTTGTTATTGAAAAAGACAATGAAAGAATGGTTGAAATAGAAATAGAAAATGTAGAATTAATTACCAATTAAAATTTTAAAATAACGGGTGAAAAATTAGAGATATAAAATTATAGAATTTAAGGAATATTAGAAGTGGAGAAGCTAGGATGAGAATGAGGGTTGTGGGCTCAAAATTACGTATAGTCAAGAGCCGGATTGAAGGGCGGTCCAATGGATTAATCTTTTATTTTGTTGCCTTATTTTTAGGAATATAGATATGCATTAGATATTATTGGTTAGTTTGTTGGGATATTTGCATTTTGTGGAGTAATTAAATCTCTAATATTGGTGTGAAAACTACGGAAGAAAAAGAGAAAAGAAGAAAATAATAGAATTAATTTTGCAAAATAGTTTGCAGCCCCGTTTCTTGCTAGCCCGAGCTAGGGATTACAGTTTTATTCGTATTTCGTATCGTGGTTCTCATCAAATTGGTGCTTTCATTGAGAGTATTCGAGAATCACGATCGTCATGGTAGGAACTCATCGGGAACGTACTGAGTTACTAGATACAAGATTTCATCAGATTGAAACAAGATCCAAAAGTATCGATGCAAAGATGAAACGAACGATGTCGAAATAGTTACGCAAGAAATCATCAAGAACCGGATCAAGAATCAAGTCAAGTTCGTCATCTGAAGAACACCGCACCTTCGGTACAAGCTCTAACGTAGGGGTGAACCCGACGCCCAGGAAGGACGAGGGAAGAAAAATTAGAACAGATTGTGGTTATGATGGACCACCAATTTTCGATGAATATTTTGATGAAGATTGTGGTTATGATGTACCAACAATTTTCGATGAGATTGTTGATATTGTGGTTGATGATGGAGATAGAATTGACTGCAATAGGCAATCTGAAAGGACAGATGAAGAAATTGAAATGATTCAATGTAAACTGAAGCAAGTAAAAGAAATAATAATTTAAAAAAAAAGAATCAAGTTCGCAAGATCTCAAGGGAAGAAGGTTCATAATATTATGGTTGAGAAAGACGGTTTCAGATTGTTGGAAAATTTAGCATGGGTTTACATGCAACACAAAGACTTCAAATTTGACGAAGAATATGGCAAAAAAGCACTTTCGATTGAACCAGATAAGACCAAACAAGTTTTCTTTATCAACGTCGGTGGATCGGACTCCAATAATTCTGAATTCATCCTTGAGGACAAGGATGTTTGTGAAGGAGATGAGAATGGGGGTCGTGGGCTCAAAATCTCGTATAGTCGAGAGCCGAATTGAAGGGCGGCCCAATGGATTAATCTTTTATTTTGTTGCCTTGTGTCGAAGAATATAGATATGCATTAGATATTATTGGTTAGTTTGTTAGGATATTTGCATATTTTGTGGAGTAATTAAATTTCTATATATTGGTGCGGAAGAAAAAGATAAAAGAAGAAAATAATAGAATTAATTTTGCAAAATAGTTTACAGCCCCATTTCTTGCTAACCTGAGCTAGGGATTACGGATTTTTTTGTATTTCGTATCGTGGTTCTCATCAAGCTACTTAACCAAGATGGGATTCATATTTAGTTATAAAGGGGATTATTTATTTTATCCGCAACATGTCAAAATATTAAATTTAGGAAAGTTGTCCAATTATAATTTTTTGTAACTTATGTTAGTTACTCCCCCGTCCCAAGATTTCATACACACTTTTCTTAACGGGGCGTGTGAGGTTTATCTCAAATCTCCTAGACTAGACGAGTGCTACTCGTCTTGTGAAGATCAGGTAGATTCTACTCTACTACTGTACTCGTCTGTTGGGCAGATCAGTCGAGGTACTTAGTTGATAGAAGTCTTCTGAAGGACTCAGCTGTTGGGCATATCAGCTGGTGGAGTCAGACAAGTTAGCTCAGACCAGATCAGATGAGTTGGAGGAGTCCAAACAGATGAGATGGGTGTTGCGAAGGACAAGACGAGTTGGGAAGACCAGACAAGTAGAGGTTTGACCAGACTATTTGAGTTCTGTTAGCAGGGTTAATTTTTGGCTAAGTATGGAGTCGTCTTGTCTTGCGAAGACAAGTGAAGGGCAAGGAGGTCAATTCAGATTGGGTCACGCTGAAGGTGTGAGTTTGTTACACGGTTGTAACAGAATCCACGTGGCAACAGAGCACGCTTTCAACACACGCTGCAATCACCCTTGACAACCTATAAATACCCCATTACTTGTAATTGTAATTTTTGACGCGAACATTCGTTTTGAGAGTTGAGAGTTCACGAGTAAAGTGAGGATAAATCCCTTTCCGAGTGATGAGTGTTTGTAAACATCTCTTGAACTAATCAAATTGAAGTCGTGTGTCCAGTGGATGTAGATCACATTGATCGAACCACTTAAATCTTCTTGTGCTCTGTTTTTCGTTTTCGTTTATATTTGTGAATTGCCATGCTTTCGTTGGATTGATTATCGGCCGATTATTTTACTTGTGGTTGGAGACGTCTAATCGGAGTTGAATTTTCATTGACAATCGTAACAATTGGCGCCGTCTGTGGGAATCGGAAATGAGAGGAATCGATTGTCAGCCATTAATCAACTGCCAGTTCGAAGATGGAGAATTCGAACAAGTATAATATTGAGAAGTTCTCAGGCACAGGTGACTTTGGGCTGTGGAGAGTCAAGATGCAGGCTCTCCTAGAACAGCAAGGCTTGTTCGACGTGCTCGAAGAGCCTACAGCCCCAGCTGGTGAATCTGCAACTGCTGCTGCTGAAAGGAGCAAGATGCTCAAGAAAGCTCGAAGTAATATTCTGCTCTGCCTTGGTGATAAGGTTTTGAGAGAAGTTGTTAAAGAGAAAACCGCGAAAGAGGTCTGGGACAAGCTAGGTAAACTTTACATGGTTAAAACCTTAGCTAACCGTCTCTATTCGAAACAGAAGCTGTATGCCTTCAGAATGGTGGATGACAAACCCATTCCAGACCAGCTTGATGAGTTCAATAGAATTCTTGATGATCTAGAGAATTTAGATGTCAAGTTAGAGGAAGAGGATAAGGCTCTGATTCTATTGAGTGCTCTCCCTAAATCCTTTGAAATCTTAAAGGATACCATCTTGTATGGTAGGAAGGAAAGTATTACATTGGAGGATGTAATGCTGGCTGTCAAGTCCAAGCTGCTGCACAACAAGACGTCTCAAGCAGACAAGGTCAGTAGCGGAGAAGGATTGACAATCAGAGGTGGCCAGAAGCGATCTGGTGCCAAGAAGGGGTCTAGTCAACCCAAAGGAGCTGATAAGGGAAAATCAGTTGTGTCCAATCAAGGTGAAGCAGTGTGCTACCATTGCAACAAGCCTGGGCACTATAAGAATGCTTGTCATAAATACAAGCAGTTCTTGAGGAAATCTGGTGCCAATACCTCTAATGACAAGAATCAAGCTAATCAGACTCAAGTTGAGAAGGAGCATGAAGGCTATGAGTCTGCTCAAGCGCTAACCATCACATCCTCTACAGAACAACAAGCATGGATCCTTGATTCAGGGTGTTCTTTCCATATGACTCCAAGACGAGATTGGTTTCATGACTTCAAGCAACAGAAGGGCGGTTCTGTTCTGCTTGGGAATGATCACACTTGCAAAGTTGTTGGAGAAGGTAGTGTTCACCTGAAGATGTTCGATGGGGTAGTAAGAATACTCAAGAGTGTTAGGTACGTACCTGAACTCAAGAGAAATTTGATCTCACTTGGGATGCTAGATTCTATGGGTTATAAATTCCAGTCTGCTGATGGAGAGCTCAGTGTGTCAAAAGGGGAGCTGACTGTCCTGAAAGGCGAGAGAAGGAGTGATCTCTACTTTCTTAAGCGGGAAACAGTAGCTGGTAGATCAGATGTAGCGGAGGTGCAAGACAACTCGATGTTGTGGCACAAAAGACTAGCTCACGTAGGTGAGAAGGGCCTAGTGGAGTTGTCTAAACAAGGTCTGCTTGGCAAAGACAAGATCACTCAACTCGACTTGTGTGAGTCTTGTATTCTTGGTAAGTCCAAGAGACTTAAGTTTGGTAAGGGTGTTCACTCTACCAATGGGATCATGGACTATGTCCATTCTGATCTATGGGGGCCAGCGAGGAATCAGACAAGGTCTGGTGGAAAATACTTCCTGTCTATCATAGACGACTACTCAAGAAAGGTGTGGGTGTCTATTCTCAAGTCGAAGTCAGAAGCATTTGAGAAATTCAAGGAATGGCTCATTGAATGTGAAAATGTCACAGGCAAGACTCTCAAACATTTAAGAACTGATAATGGTCTGGAGTACCTATCAGACGAGTTCAATGCGTTCTGCAAATCGAAAGGAATAGTACGGCATAGGACTGTGCCAGGGACCCCTCAGCAAAACGGAGTAGCTGAGAGGATGAACTAGACACTACTTGAGAGAGTCAGGTGTATGTTGAACAGTTCTTGTCTGCCGAAGGTGTTTTGGGGAGAGGCTGTGTCTACTGCAGCCTACTTGATAAACAGGAGTCCTTCCTCGGCTGTGCAATACAAAACCCCAGAGGAGTTGTGGTCTGGACGTGCAGCCGATTACAGTCATTTGAAGGTATTTGGATGTCAAGCTTATGCTCATGTCAAGCAAGATAAGCTTGAGCCTCGAGCATTGCGATGCGTGTTTGTTGGGTATCCTTCTGGCGTGAAAGGATACAGGTTATGGTGCCTCGAAGCTGGGATGCAGAAATGTATAATCAGTAGAGATGTTACGTTTGATGAGAGTCGGATGCGTCTATCAGAACAGACTAGTACGAGTACTAGTGCAGCTGATAACCAACCA
This sequence comes from Galeopsis tetrahit, assembly GCA_963675135.1. Taxonomy (NCBI): domain Eukaryota; kingdom Viridiplantae; phylum Streptophyta; class Magnoliopsida; order Lamiales; family Lamiaceae; genus Galeopsis; species Galeopsis tetrahit. The sequence continues at coordinate 78,304,548 of OY776123.1, forward strand.
GACGAGACACAAGTCGAGGTGGAGCAAGTTGACTCCACAAGACCAGTTGGAGATGATATTGATCCAGATGAGGAGGGCGATCCTCAAAGTGAGAATGATCTTCAACATTATCAGCTGGCACGGGACAGAACCAGACGAGAAGTCCACCCACCTCAGAGGTATGGTCAAGCTGACATAGTCTCATTTGCATTATGTGCAGCTCTTGAGGTGGAGTCTCTGGAGCCGAAGTCTTATTCAGAAGCCATCAGCTGCCACAACAAGGAGAAGTGGATAGTTGCTATGGAGGAGGAGCTGCTTTCTTTGAACAAAAACCAGACATGGGAGATTGTTCAGAGGCCCAAGAACAAGAAGTTGGTTGGGTGCAAGTGGATCTATAAAAAGAAGGTGGAGGCTCAGAGGGGTGGCAGACTTAGATACAAGGCGAGGCTTGTAGCTAAGGGATTTACACAGAAAGAAGGTATTGATTTCAATGAAATCTTCTCACCTGTTGTGAAGCATTGTAGCATCAGAATCTTGTTAGCTATGGTTGCTCAATATGAATTGGAGCTACATCAGATGGATGTGACCACAGCTTTCTTACATGGATCTCTAGAAGAGAGGATCTACATGAAGTTACCAGAAGGGTTGGACATAGAAGAAGGGGAAGACAAGGTCTGTCTATTGAAGAAGTCCCTCTATGGCCTCAAACAAAGCCCTAGACAATGATACTTGAGATTTGATGAGTACATTTGCTCAGCTGGTTTTACAAGGAGCTTGTACGACAGCTGTGTCTATTTCAGACGGGTTGGGACTGGTGTTACCTATCTTCTGTTGTATGTTGATGACATGTTAATAGCAGGCGAGTCTATTGACAGTGTTAATCAAGTTAAGGAGATCCTCAAACAGGAGTTTGAGATGAAAGATCTTGGTGAAGCCAAAGTGATTCTTGGGATGGAGATCAGTAGACTAGACGGGTCTATTCTACTGAGTCAGCCTACTTATCTTCAGAAGGTGTTAGAGAGGTTCAGAATGCATAAGGCAAAGACTGTCTCTACTCCTATTGGCCAACATCATCGATTGTCCAATCAGATGAGTCCCAGGAACAGCCAAGAGCGAACTCAGATGAGCAAGATACCTTATGCCAGTGCTGTAGGGAGTTTAATGTATGCTATGGTGTGTTGTAGACCAGACTTGACGCATGCTATGAGTGTGATCAGCAGATATATGAGTGATCCAGGCTTAAGCCATTGGGAAACGGTTAAGTGGGTTATGAGATATGTTCTGGGATCAGCACAGACGGGTCTGAAATTTCAGAAGATGCCAAGTGAGGGGGATGCACTTGTGGGATACGTGGATGCAGATTACGCAGCCAATGTTAACACTCGAAAGTCCTTAACAGGATATGTGTTCACTCTATTTGGTACGGCAGTGTCGTGGAGGTCTATTCATCAATCCGTAGTTGCATTGTCTACTACTGAATCGGAGTACGTGGCCTTGACTGAGGCAGTCAAGGAAAGCATGTGGCTGAAAGGGATTCTTAAGGAATTTGGTTTATCTCAGAACAGTGTGACTGTCTTCTGTGATAATCAAAGCGCAATTCATCTCGCAAAGCATCAGGGGTATCATGAACGAACCAAACACATTGATGTGAAACTGTACTTTGTGAGAGACATTGTGGAGAAGGGGAGCGTCCAGGTGGTTAAGATAGCTACTGAGGAGAACCCTGCTGATGCATTTACTAAGGCATTGCCAAAGGAGAAGTTTGGTTTATGTCTTAGGTCAGTTGGTTTGCATTAGTGACCTCTGCGGAGAAGGCTACTAGTCTGGTGGCGGCAGATTAGTAGTAGAATCTGTCCTTTGAGAAGGATAGATCGGAGCTGTTTAGTTCAAGGTGGAGATTTTGAGCTAAAGGTGGAGAATTGTGAGGTTTATCTCAAATCTCCTAAACTAGACGAGTGCTACTCGTCTTGTGAAGATCAGGTAGATTCTACTCTACTACTGTACTCGTCTGTTGGGCAGATCAGTCGAGGTACTTAGTTGATAGAAGTCTTCTGAAGGACTCAGCTGTTGGGCATATCAGCTGGTGGAGTCAGACAAGTTAGCTCAGACCAGATCAGATGAGTTGGAGGAGTCCAAACAGATGAGATGGGTGTTGCGAAGGACAAGACGAGTTGGGAAGACCAGACAAGTAGAGGTTTGACCAGACTATTTGAGTTCTGTTAGCAGGGTTAATTTTTGGCTAAGTATGGAGTCGTCTTGTCTTGCGAAGACAAGTGAAGGGCAAGGAGGTCAATTCAGATTGGGTCACGCTGAAGGTGTGAGTTTGTTACACGGTTGTAACAGAATCCACGTGGCAACAGAGCACGCTTTCAACACACGCTGCAATCACCCTTGACAACCTATAAATACCCCATTACTTGTAATTGTAATTCTTGACGCCTGCGAGCATTCGTTTTGAGAGTTGAGAGTTCACGAGTGAAGTGAGGATAAATCCCTTTCCGAGTGATGAGTGTTTGTAAACATCTCTTGAACTAATCAAATTGAAGTCGTGTGTCCAGTGGATGTAGATCACATTGATCGAACCACTTAAATCTTCTTGTGCTCTGTTTTTCGTTTTCGTTTATATTTGTGAATTGCCATGCTTTCGTTGGATTGATTATCGGCCGATTATTTTACTTGTGGTTGGATACGTCTAATCGGAGTTGAATTTTCATTGACAATCGTAACAGGACGTTCTAACATTTTTTGCACACTTTAAAAAAGGAAACAACTCACATAATTTTTACCAATAATACCCACATTCTCTTCCCTTTAGTCAAATTTCCCCCACTTTAGTCAATGAATTATCAATAATGGCAAAAACTTGTGTGAGACCGTCTCACGAATCTTTTTCTGTGAGACGGATCTTTTTAACCCATATTTCAAAATTTTGGGTAGGATAATCCATATTTTTTTTCCAGATTTTAGTTTGTAAAAAAAGTGATAATGTTTAAGTAAAAAGTGATAATATTTTTAACAAAAGTGATTATCACTTTTTACTTAAACACTATCACTTTTTGCTCAAACATTATCACATTTTATATATGAGGGCCGTCTCACGGATCTCATTCTGTGAGACGGGCTCACCCAAGACTAGCCCATCAATAATACCCCTTATTTATTTTACCTTACACATCACTTTATTTCATTATTTAATCTGCGTGCCGATCAAAGTGTGTATAAAATCATGGGACGGAGGGAGTATTTTTTTACGGTTGCAACCAATTTTTACCAGTCTCTTATATATTTCACAATGCAGTTATATCATGAATTAATTGAAGATTTGATCATTTTAGAGTGAAAACAATATGTTGTGCAAATTCTGTAATTGAGAGAAAACAAGTTAGATATATTAACTCGAAGAGTTGGTGTTCTTTAGAGATAGTCAATTTAATTATTGGACCAATTTGATCCAACCACATAAAATCGTTGTTGTTCTTATTTGTTTGATTTGATTATATCCACAACACTTAATAGTGCCCAATGGGCTTTAATTAGATGCACAACACTTACACTTACCCATAAACAAATGATGAATTAAGATACCGATGGACGATGATTTTAATAAAAATGAAATAAGAGATTACAGATGAGAAGGTAGTGACGTACATTGAGTGACATATTCAAGAATAAGTCTTTTTAATTCGAATAGTAATATATATGACCAGATTTTGCAAAGCGATTAGAGAAGTATATATATATATATATTGTGTATAATTGTAAGTATGATTTCATGGTGTGGAAGGAGGAGCTGGTTTAATTAAGTTCATCAACTTGAAGAGCTTCTTTGTAGATGACTTCAAAGGCATATTCAATGCAAGACTTCAACTTGTTTGGATCCATGAAACCTTTCTCCATTGTCATTGCAATTCTCAACTTTCCCATATAGCTTAACATTGTCACCATTAGGCTCTGCCCAATAAATAAATAATTAGATTATATAAACTTCATTTTGTAGCACACATATATGCACTTGCAAAATGAATTATTCAATAAAGCACATTATTGAATTCTACATTAATTCTTTGATGATATCGAAGTTTTAAACAACGTCCTAAGTTCAATTCAGGCTAAAAACAACTTCACCCATATAATATGAATGAATTGAAGTTGCTTTCACAGTTTCACATGACGTGAATCAGAAGTTTTGATACCATGAAAAAAAATCAATTTCATCTAAAAATTCAAACTTGTAAAAAGATAATTCATTTAAATTAATTTTCTAACTACAATACGTACGTTAGGAAATCCGGTGACGGTAAAGTACAAGCCATCAATAGGTTGATTATCCAAAGCCATCTGTTCAACTGGCCCAATCATGTTGGAAAGTGACAGGCTTGTGTTCTTTAGTGTCGTATGCATGTATCGACCTGTTGCCTATAAATTAATTAGAAAAGTTATATGAATCGTCAAATTAATATTTGGATGCATGAATTAAGTGATGAATGATAAGATTGCAAATTACCTGGTACCCTCTAATTTTGCTTATCAACTTAAGAAGTTGTGCAGTCAAAAATACACCTGCAGAGTTTTTTTGTCTTTTGATCATAAGATGAGTTTTGTTGATAAAAGTGAGAGGATTTTGAAGGTTAGATTCAGTGAGTTGGGGTATAGGAACGTGTAAGAATGCAAATCGATTTCCCCATGGCATTTCCGAATTGGGTTTGACCATCTCATCCACTGATTTGTAACCTCCAATGGCCCTCGTGTTGAGCAACACTAATGCTGTTGATTTTGATAATCCTGATCCTGAACTTATTTTTTGCATGTATAATCGGATCCCGAAGGTAATTACGCCCGTTATTACATCGTTAATTGTCTGCATGCAAATTTATCCATTAGATAAAAATAATTGTAAACTGATGATAATTAATTATATATGCATGTTTTTTTTTTTTTTAAAGGAAGAAAGCATATATATGTGGCATTTATTTTTGAAAGGAGTACTATAATACCCAAACTGAACATTAACAGTTAAATACTGTTGCAGTGGAGCTTTGGCCTTTGGACAGAGGTAGTAATTGTAAAGAAAATCAATCCACAAATTAATGATTAATTGAGACGTTTATTTAAATTAATTAATTAATTAACTATATATATATATGTGTGTGTGTGTGTGTGTGGGGCATTTATTTCCAAAGCATTACTCCAATTATTATGTGATGATGACTCTTCATATTACAAGACCGGATCAAATTATCAATGATTGATTTCAATATAGGGACGTACGACGAATGAAAGAAAAAAGTAGTGTTTGTGCATTAATTTAATTAGTTTGTCTCTATCTCTTTTCTAAATAGGACTTGTATAATAATAACAAGGAAAAATTCAATATTAACTTTAATTTAAGTTTTTCTACCATAAAACAGGGGATGTGCTCTATATCTTACAACACAAAGTTGACACTACATTTAATTTTTTTCAAGGAGTTTGAATTTCTCCATCAGATGAAATATTTAATTTTTATTGAAAAAATTATAAAATTTACCGAAATGTATTTATAAAATTTAAAATTAAAATACATAACCAGATTTAAAGAAAATACATTTTTAATTTGATGTTTTGCTTGAGTTTTGATACTGCAATGTAAATTAAATTTTTATCTATTTTTGGACGTTTTATAAAAAAAAAAAAAATGAAAGTTACGAGAGTAAATTATGTTAAAAGTATTTTATTAATTTAAAAATGAAATGTGAATAATGATACCTATTATTTTATAATTAAATATTTTTACTTATTTTACATTTATTAACTTAATTTATTAGTAAAACAATGTAGTTATAGAGCAAATTCACCAATCAATTATAATCATATAAAAAATTCATATATTGAATCTGAAATAGTTAAGCTGTAAAGATTAATTTATTCTAAGAAAGTTTACTTAAAAGGATTTGCGGGGGGTTTAAGTAGAAAGTCAAAACCCTTACCAGACCCACTTGACCAAATAAACAAATTAAATAAATGCGCGTCACACATTTGATGATGCGCATATATAGATCCACATTTTCTGTGCATTAATTTAAGGTTATTTTTGTGCTCCAAAAGATCCAACTTCCGTACATATATAATAATGAATGGGACAAATAAAAAGATTCATGATTAGAAATGTTTACCACATCAAGCCTGTTGGTAATTTCCTTGAGCTGATCAATGGAAAACGTGAGAGTAGTGGTGAGGGTGGGCTGGAATTCGACTCCATCTTGTCCGGATCTGATTGGGGATATATCGTCTTGGACAAAACTGCTCCTTATCATGCCCAATCCGAAATCATAAAGAGTGTGACCCACCTTTGTAAAGAAGCTCCAAACGCGGGTGTTGCTTCGAGGCCTGGCGTTGGATTGGCGGGACGGGAACGTTAACGGCAACGACGGGTTATCGAGCCGTTGAAGGCAGGACAAGAGAGCCCCCATCAAGGAATAGCCGTCCCCTAAAGAGTGGTGCAGTTTGAAAACTAAGTTACCCTCTGCATTCTTTGTAGGGTATTTGATTATGTGAATTTCCCAGAGTGGCCGATTTAGTGGGGGCTGTTCCATTGAAATTTTGGAGAGGTATTCGTTGAAGCATTTGTCGTAGTATTCTGTTGTCATTTCACTTGGGAATACCGGGTAGAATACATGTTCTTCTAGGTTCACTTCTACTCTTTTCCATTTCAGAACCCCTTCCTTTTCTATCTGCACTTAATTAAAAGAAATTGGCATTGAGGAATGATATCTGCATGCATGTATATTATAGTAGTTCATAAACTTCTATATAGGCCCTCATTTGTAATGTTAATAGTATCTTTTAGTATTATTAAAATTATATGTGTCACTATTTGCTTGCAAATAATTTGGGACCCCGGGACAGTATAAATTATTCTATTCATTTAAATGACAGTACATTAAATACAAAGAATATTAATTTATAAAACTAATGTACCATGATGGAGGAGAGACGTGGGTTTATAGGCAAGAAGAGATCTTTGATGAGAGTGATAACCGTGGAATCATCCATACTAATTTTTAATTCCAAGACTGCAAAAATAGTGAGTGATAACGCGGAGCTCTTCAAGTACTGGGCACTTGGGCTCATTGGCTCCAACAACTCTTCATCATCTCTCACAACCTCCATTATTATTTTTTAATTTCTTAATTTAATTTGCACTGAGAATTTTGTAGTATAATATTATGGGACATATGATACAGTATATATATAGCCATGTCATGGGGCTCAATAGTCAATATATTCGGTAGTTGGCCGGCCGGGTAGGCTATGTGATTAATTAAGTAGCTAGTCACAATTGTAATTTGTAACCGTTAGACGATTTGTCACAGTTAGACGGCAGGGGTGGTCCGGGTGGACACCGACACTGTCGACCAGGTTCCAATAATTAACCTTTTTTATATTACTTTCTTTTTAGTTAGTTTCAATAACCTTTTTTATAAACTATTTTTCATACTCCCTCCGTCCATGAAATATAGTCTCATGGGAGTGGGCACAGGATATTGTGGGGTCCATTGTGAATAAAGTGATTGTTTCTAAATAAAGTTAATGGCAATTTAAGTAAATAAGTGATGATTGAAGGGTGATAGTTTCCATAAAGGGTACGGGACTACATTTTGTGCACAAAGAATATAAGGCAAATGAGACACATTTCATGGACAGAGGGAGTATATTTCATTATATTTTTTTTTCTCAATCACATTATATTTAATACATCTACTTATTATATTATATTCTTTTCGTCCCAAATGAATTTGCACCTTTGGGATGACACACATTTTTAAAAATTGTGTAATGAGTGATGTTTTGAGGGTAGTTTTATAAATTTTTATAAATAAATTAAAGAAAAGGGTAGATTGCGTGTAAAAATGTAATAACATATGAATAAATATGTGTATATTTTGAGAGTGGGGTGAGATAGATATTTTCTTTTATGGAGTGTGAAATTAGTATAAGACATCTAAATATAGTAAGTGTGCAAATTTTTGTGGAACGAATGGAGTATTACTAATTAACCTCCGTGCTCAAAGCTCATGTGTAGCTTTTACCCAGACTGAAAAAGTATAATTTATGCACCTCTACATATATAGGTATATATATATATATATATATATATTTTGTAATTTTTTTTTTTGAGGGTTTATATTTTGTAATATCTATCATTTATTTTATGTTATTTTGTGTGAATAACGATAATACGTATTATCACGACAAAAAAATTATGCATGCTAAATTGAGTATACTGTTAAATGTACAAAACAATACTCCACCCGTCTATAAAATTTTGTTCGGACAAATTTTTGGGTCACAAAGTATATGTTTATTCGATTTAAATAGTTAATTTTAAGTATTTTTTCTACTTTATTAATAAAATTGAGTATGTACCAATAATATTGTTTACATATATTTTGCAAAATTTTACTAGAAAGAGGGGAGTATGTATTATCGTTATCCACGCAATTTTTTTGTGAAAATGTTTCTCATTCATGTCCACATTTCTCACTTTCTACGTTGGTATATATGATCTCTTTACAAGTCGTCTATAATTAATTATGTCTTTGACTGATACTCCAATATTTGTAATTATTTTCTCGTTGATTTCATGTGTCAGTTTAATTGGCTTTATAATTTATTGGCAATATATTAAACCTAAACATTTTTAGGTGATGTTTACATTGAAATTTTGAAAATCAAATTTTGAGTTTAAAGATTCTACATAAATATTATTTTATTTTTAAAAAAAAATCACTCAAAATTATTTTTATTAAATATATTAATTTGACATAAAATTAAATTATTATAATATCACTTTAATCATTATAATTTCACTCAAAAATAATATAATAATACTATAATAATACAATAATGAAGTATATATAATAAATCCAATAATTACACAAATTATTTAATCATTATAATAATATAAATTCATTCAATTTTAAACATTGAATATTTAACATAAAGTTAAATCTTCTCCTATTTAAAAAAGGTAAAAGGAACACATGCTATTTATCAGAATTTTAAAAATTCGGGATTTCAAAACCTATTTTTAAAACCACTCAAAACTCAAAGTTAGAATCACTTTAATGTTACATATGAGAAACAATATTGTATTTATAAATTATAAATATAATTTAAGAATTTTGAATGAATTATTTATAATGTTAATTATAAATGCCAAAATTGTAATTAAAAAATAACCATCAAAACTACAGTTTATAGAAATAAATCTGCAAACTGTTACTATGATTTATGAAGAGTACTTATTTCGAAAAGACCAACAACAAAATCTGTTATGAAGACTAAATACATAAAATATATATATATATATATATATATACATATTACTGAAAATAAAAACGTTAAATTAACTATAAAAAATTACTGATTTTTTTTTTCAAATATTATTTAATAAAGAATAAAAGAAAACATAATTAATGCATGCAACCAATCTTTAATTATGTATATTTAATAATTATATAACAATTTTAAGTGTATTGTTAAAATATTAGTAGTGTAATTATTATATCCCTGTCTCATAATTAATGTATTTAGTTTTTGTTATTATTATTATTATTATTTTGAATTACCCTTCATTATTATAAAATATACAGAGAAAAATGAAAGAAAGTAAAAGGGAATGAACAATAATTTGATTCAATTATTAAGGGAGGGAGATGAAAAAAAAATACAGGGAAAGTGTAGGGAGTTACATGGGTAATTAATTTAGGTAGAAACGTGATTAAAAAAAACCTAAAAAGATAACTTTTTTTAAAATAAGATTAAAAAAAAAAGACAAATAATGTGAAACATTGAAAGTATATAACAATTTAAATTAAAGCATTAAATTAAAAGAGTATGAATATTATTTTGAATGTAGTGGACAGAATAAGTGAAACTTTTTTTAAAATATATTAGAAGTTAATTTAATTCATCATTATTAATATTATATATATTTTAAAAATCTTTATACGAAATAAAATTGAAATTTGTTATTGAAATTCCCCTTGGTAAGTTGAGGTCACTGTAGAGGCGAATAGATTAGGACTAAATATTGTTGGTAGTTGGCATGCTGGGTAGGGCATAGTATTAAATAGTCATAATGTAGATACAGTTGGCAGGTATATAATTTATGGTACCCAATTATTTCCAAGTGATTATATATACCTACTACACCAACTTATATAATTAGCATATATGGCCATGTTTTTTTTCCCTTTCTTGGAAAGTAAAGATGATAACATCTTAGTATGTGGCTTCACCCAACCAACCACGTTTAGGTGTCAATATTTTCGTGATTTCAAGTGTCCAAGTTTAGACTTTCTATGCTTTCTTTTCACATTTTCATGTTCTAAAATCAGATTTGTTCGACATTGACAACATATAATTTCTTATATTAATTAATTGGATGAAGAAGAATGTTTGTTGATTTTTTTTTTTAATTGTTGGATGGAGAGGTCTGTCATAAATTAATCAAAATTGTAATGAACATTGTTTCTTTTTAGTCGTTATTCATTGTAAAAAAAAAAAAAAAAAGCACTCTTGCATGCATGTACGAGTGATTGTGGATGTATAGTTGTATTTAACAAATTTAACAAGCGCATAAATTGTGTTAATTAATCTTATATATGTTTTAATAGGTTTGTACATTTTGATATTGTTTTATTCAATGAAAATATTTATCGGTCTGTGGAATTCGATATTATTAGAAAAAAAAATCTAAAGTCATAAGTTCACATGATCAATCAAAGGTCGGGGAGCCGTTAAAATATTGCCCGGTTAAATCATTCTTAGAGGAAAAATCCGGGTCAAGGGAAAAGGAACCCCTCTAAGTAACAAATTTATTGAAACGAAAATACTTCTCAGTGTGTTCATATCACTATACATAAAATGAGAAATAATGTTCGGGCATTGCCAACTCCAAATGGTGGAGGTGGTCTGAAGCTTGGCAAGAGAATCAGCTGTCTGGTTAATTTCCCTGAAGATATGGGTGAAGCGGACTGTCATGTCCTCTAAAAGGTGGCGTGTAATGCTCCACAGGCCCCGAAGTCTCCAAGAAATAATTTGAATGAGACCCTGTCAGGTCCGGACAGCCAACTGCTAATCAGATTCAATCCTTAAGTACGTATCTCCAACCCTGAGAGTGTGTGACTTGGTTCATTTTCAACACTTTTTAGAGTACTTTACAATACGAGCCCCACAAGCGTATGGGTCCGATTGTAGTACGTAAGTATGACCAAGTAGTTTGTTCGTTCCAAGGATTTAATTTAGTGCAAGCGAATCCCTAAAGTTACGAGTATGCATGCTAATGTAGTAACTACACTTGTTTGTTTGGATTTTCGGGAATAAGAACAAAGATATTAAACTATATTAACTAAAGTAATAAGAACGAGTGACAAGAATTACAAGCTATCTAACTTTCGTTGGAAAGTGTAAGAGAAGTGTATTGTCTCGGGTATTTCCGTTTTGTGAGTAATTAATGAACTAGTGAACCAACTACATGAATGATCTATGAATTCGGATTAAGCTAAAGGCTATCACATATGTGTGCAAACCCCCTCAAAAGGCATAGGAGAACAACGTGCATTGATTAGCAATTATAGGATCTAACCAAATTGTTCATAGCCTACGCAAGTGCAAAAATGGGCCAAGAAATGGGCTACTCTATTAGCATTTCTTCGGGTAAAATTGAAGGACGAGTTTGTTGTCGGACCATAAAGTTCGTGGATATTTGCCACCACCTCCATCGTTTCAACGCTAGCCTCCGACTCTCCAAGGAGAGCCCTGACGAGGCATTGAGAGTCTGCTTCAAAAACCAGGTTTTGCAGATTTTTCCCATGTGTAAAGCTTGCTGCATACAGCATAGCCATGGCTTCCAGGAAGGTGTTATCTCCCTTAAGTTCTAAGCGTTTGGTCCCAGCTCAGATGATACTTCCATGGCTATTTCGGACAACTAATCCCAGGCCATACTTTCATGGATTTCGGTCTTCCGGTCCGGACTGGTTTGGACCAGAATTTTTTTTTTTACTAAGGCACTCTCAATTATTTTTCAAAACCAAGTAATTGGTGAAAATGTGTTGAGATCTATTACATTTTTTGCAAATATATAATTTAACAAACACATTTAATTTATTTTTAGGGTCAAAAGATAATTAATAATAATGTAAATAAAATTCACATTCGCGTAATGAAGAGCAAACACTTTAATTTTCATACACAAATTTATCAATCTTGTTTTTGCTTCCATAAACTTAAACAAAAAAAAAAAAAAAAATCTGGTCCAACCGGTCTAAACCCGGACCGGATCAGAATTTACCGGTCCGGTCAGGTCTCCGGTCCGCCCTTTACCACACATTCCGATCCCGGTCCGGTCCGGTTTTGGACCGGTGCACACCCCTACTTGGGAGCGCTCGCATAGCATTCCAGCATGTAATTCTAAAGTTGTCGGACGATTGTGCGAGTCGGTGAGGATTGAGTGGGCTTTACCCCCATGTATGAATTGTTGTCGGGCATTCCAAAAGGACGTGGGAGATGGGTTTCGACACTGGTGCCACATGCGGGGAAGGTGGGGTCGATACTCATGCCCCTTCGATTTAATGAAACACGCGTTGGGAGGGAGTTTGTGCGTGCTCTCCACAGAAAGTGGCAGATCTTGGGAGGGATCTTGCAATTCCACAAGGTTTTCCATTCAATAGTTAACGAGCTCGGGGAGGCGATGTCCCTGCCACATGTTGATAATGTTTCCACCGTTAACTTATACACTGTTTCACTAAGAATCTGCCGGTTTTGCTTGGTTTTCATATGCGTTTATCCTCCTGCCGTCTGAAACTCAATGGTATTTGCAGAATATGGCCAGCAATCTCAGGGGCAAACAAGCGTGAGACCACATCAGCCTTCCAAGTTGGCCCATTCTCATCGATCAAATCGGCTACCCTCAAACTTTAGGTCTCCTCAGTACAATTCCCAGGGCGCTGGATAACCCCAAAATCAGTCCATTTATCCTCAAACAATGGATACTCTTGCCATTGCCCACATGCTACGAAGCCCCTTCATTCATAAGATCGCGGGCGTTGATAATACTCCTCCACAAGTAGCTAGGTTGGAAGCCAATGGTTGTCGATTCAATATTGCCTCTTGGAAAGTATCTTGCCTTGAGAACTTTTGCAGCCAACGATTCACCATTCATCAAGAGTCTCCAATATTGTTTCAAAACCATGGCTAGGTTGAAGTAATACATCTCTCGAAACCCGAGGCCACCCGAAGCCTTTGATCTTGAATTTTTTTCCCAACTAAGCCAATGAATTTTTCTCTCGTTTGGTGAAGCGCCACTACAACAAAATGCACTTTTTGTAACGAAAATATTGGTTACAAAAAATCTTATTTTGGTTACGAAAATCTTTTGTAACGAAACATTTTGTTACAAAAGTTGGTCTTGTAAAGCTCGTTGCAAAAAGTTTTTGTAACAAAAAAAAATCAATTTCGTTACCAATACAATTGTAACGACACCTCGTTTAGTTACAAAAATCTTAGTAGTGGTAACAAAAGTTTTGTTACAAATTTTTGTAAATTTTAGTTAAAATATCAATTTCGTTACAAATAAGTTGTTACATAAAATTATATATTTTGTACTAAATTATTGATTTGTGACTAATATTTTGTAGCATTTACCAGCCCATTTTATTTTAAAAATAAACAATTACTAGAAATAACTCATAAAATTTATATACGTATTATACTATACAAAGATTTGAAAAACCTTAAAAACATAGGATCGTAATACAATAATATTATTTAAAAAAAATAGTAATTCTTTAAATGGACTAAATCAACATTAATGTCAACATACTAATAAAAATAAAAAAACCCTATCAAAACCGTTCTAAACAATTATACGAAAATGTATATGGACATTTCAATGTATCTAATAACTTGCATTAACAATTATATACTTGATTGAAGTCCCGATAAGTCTTCTTGTCTATGATCAAAGTGAAACTTCATTGTCCTACAAAATATAAAACAATAAAAGTTAGCCTTAATAAGACATCTAAAGGGAAAAGTGAAAAATAGTAAAAGTGTGAAAAGTAATGACAAATATGTACCTGACAACATCTAAGATAACTTTTGTGTGAACAATCCTAATAGCATTTGCTTCATTTCATTTTGACTTTCTTTCAGACTTTTTATTTCAGAATTTTGTTTGGCTATCTCTTCATCTTGCTTTTGGCACTGCTCTTCATTGTGCTTGATTTGTTCTTGTTGAGAGTTAATAAGAGAAATAGCATCTTGTAACTCCTTTTGTGCCCTGGATAATTTCTCTTGAGTTTCCTGCAGTTGTGGTGGGCCACATCTTACCCTCTTACTTTTTCTAGATGGCACTACTCCGTATCCCATACCTCGCTCATACCCACTACGTGTACCAAGAACCTCCATCATAATTTCTCTTTCAGGTGGATTTTCTTCATTTTCGTCAACTTGATTTAATTTTTGCTTCATTTCATTCTATAATTCATAAACAAATATAGTTTACCAATACATTGACATTTAACTGTACTCCCAAATTTTTAAAACGATAAATAATAGCAAATCTACTAACTTACATGCTTTTGTGCTGCTTCCTCATTTACATATTCTCCATTCTTTCTCAAATGAGTGTTCCCAAAGTTATCCACTTCACTTCTGTTTTCCTATAAAAGAAAAGGATGATGTAATTTGAAAAAATGAGTGGAAAAAAAAAGGTTTGAAATAAAAAAACCTACCATTTCCATCAATCGTGTAACAAAGGCTTTTGAGCCTGAGGTATGAGGATATGGCACATGTGACCTATTATCTCTATTTTTCTTCGACTTTTTCTACAATAAAAATTAAGGGTGAAAAGATATCACTAAAGAAAAAATATGAAATTAAGTAAAGTATGTGTAAGTACGCAACAAAAAAACCTGGAAATCTGAATGTGAGAAGTAATCACACTGAATATGCCACTTGTTAAGGTCAATCCAATCATATGGGGCTTTGGTTTTTGGATTTCCCCAGCTTCCATAACATTCTTATAGTAACTACTTAGTATTCCTTTCCAATGCTTATATGCATTATAAAACGTTGCATCTACACACTCTCTCACAAAAGGATCTTTTGGCCATCCCTTGACATGAAACCATTGCTATAACAATAAAAAAATAAAGTCCACAATCACATATTTATTTATATGCACATTGTAATACAATATAGCTTAGGATGGTGCTTAATATATAAAAATAAAAACTTACATCTATTCCGGCATACACTGGAAGTTTGCTCATTTCTGGGACATCATTCCAAGAGCCCGTGAAATCAAGTTCAGGACTATGTCTTACAATAATTCCAATTCCATTTGCGAAATGTGTTGCATGCTTAATTGGCTTCATGAAACCCTCATGAAACTCTATTTCTAGCACATTTCCTCCCTGAAGGTTAATAAATTAATCATTGTCGTTATCCATGTTAAGTACATATGAGAGACATTGTATATTAAAAATAATTTAAACTATAGTTAATATAAATGGAATGGATATATATTTAGTTTAGATACATACATTTTTAGTAATCTCCTTCTCAATTGCTTTGCCCACACTAGGTCCCCGGCCTCTCTTTTTTGTGGTTGCTAATGAGGTGTTGCAATCGATAAAGAAAATTAGCATTTGTATAATTTTAAGGGAAAATTTAACTAAAGATTCAATGCAAACCTGTGTAAATTGCTTCACTAGGTGACATATTTCCATTGTGGGAAGGACTTGAAGCTGTTGGTCAAAAAGTTTAAGTTTCTTAATAAGAAAAACAAGTATATTTCCCAAAGACATGTTTATCATGCACTTTTGTAGTATTACAACGTTCTGTATGTCTTCACATCAAAATTGGATGGGAGATGATAGTTTCACTTGTTTGGGTATCAGTCTAACAAATAAAAAACCAAAAACAAAATCATTTACACCTAAATTGTGATTATAAATATTCAGTATCTTGGTTGGATATATATGAAAGTATTTTTCAGTTAACTTTGAACCATATAATCCTAAAATATTGTTGAACACGAAGATAATTACCTATTGTTCTAACCGACGTTTCTTCTCTTGACAGGTTATCAGCAAGCGGAGATCTAGGCGGTGAGGTTGAAGCTGAGATAGGCAGCTCTATGATCAAATTTGAACTGTGTTCAGTTGGTTGTTGGGTTATACTACTATTGCTTCGGCTCCTCGTGGTAGGACGACGTAGTATTATTCCTTGTGGTGGCATGTTTCGACTACGTACTAACACAAAAGTTCAATACATGTAAATTTAACCGCATCGCATCAATTAAAAACTCATAAAATTTATAAAGAAGAACAAGGACAAGAATCAATTTAAACACACTTTTTATAAAATAATCAAGGAAAAATTATATGTATATTATAAGGTATTCACGTGCATACATATATATACCCACGCTGTCACACACATATATAACGCATAAACTTCTATGTACAGTATGTGTATATATATAATATCCACACTTGCACATTTATAACACGCACACATCACATATATATATGATATCCTCCCCCAACACACATATATCACACATATATATTAGGCACACTTCACTGCAGTGTATAATATATATATATATATATATATATATATATGATATCCACACAGACACATATATAATTATGGATATACCTACGCGATCACTATACAAAATATGCAATTCTCGGCATTCTTACCCGCAAGCACCTAAAAGCAATTAACAAGAGAGAAAATTCTTCATGTTTACATAACACAAATTTGGTACCACACTCAATTATTATAATATCCATTTATAAATCAGAATTACTTTGTCCACATAAACCTAAATACAACAGGATTTAAAATTTGGATCAGCAATAAAATTCAATTAACTCAGCAATTTAGAGTAGACAAAAGTGAAGAAAAGATTTACCTGGAATAGCGACAATGTGGGTGGTGGCAGACGACAACGTAAATCGATTTCAACAGGGCTCCATGTGATGATACAAATTGAAATAATAGGGAGGGCTTTGCAACAGGGGTCGCCGACAGAGGGGTGGGCGTATGTAGAAAAAGGTTGTGGTAGCCGCAAGTTTACGAAGTGAAAGCCGCAAGTAAGCCGCAAGTTTTATAGCTTTAGCCTGTAGGTTGAGGATGCGTAAGTTCAGGGATTTAGGAATTGTCGATCAAATCAGGAATTGTCGATCAAGTCAGATTGGGGAAGAAGAGAAGCATTGGGTTTTTGTTTTCGATGAGGTGAAATTTGAGTATTGAATTACGATTATGAAGGAATGACATTCGGATTTTTATGATCTGTGAAAAAGAGAATTTCATATTTGAAATTTAGAGTTCTAGGGCTTTTCTTTCTTTTCTGCTGGTGAGCGGCGGGAGATAAGAACTAACCGCCCTTTTTTCCCCAAATTTTCAATCATATAAATAAAAAGACTAGGAGATAAGAACCGCCACTCTTTACACTTATTTTTCAAAATTTTAAAGAAATTAATAAATATTTTCTTTGAAAACTATTTTCTCTAATCATAATTTATATATAGTTATAATATATGATATGATTTTATTTTATTTAATAAGAAGATGCTTATATCTTTTTTTTAATTTTATATTTTCATTTATAGTTATATTTAAAGCGATATTATACTTTCATTATATATATATATATATATATATATAAATTTCACATTTAGTTATATATTTTATCATATAATATAATGTAAGATATATATATATATATATATATATGAAATTTACATAGTTTTTGAAGTCTCAATATCCGATTCAAAAATCGACTAATTTGGGAGATCAATCAAATTGTTCACTTGCGGGGTCCCGTTTAAAATCAAAGTTTTGCTTTCTGTATGGTTAATTATGTGATTGACTATGAAAAATTTAACCATAATTTGTGATTATCACTTTATAG
Source organism: Galeopsis tetrahit (assembly GCA_963675135.1). Lineage (NCBI taxonomy): Eukaryota > Viridiplantae > Streptophyta > Magnoliopsida > Lamiales > Lamiaceae > Galeopsis > Galeopsis tetrahit. The sequence continues at coordinate 78,322,504 of OY776123.1, forward strand.
TAAGCGACCACCTAAAAAGTTTCACCTTCGTAAAGGCCTATCTCATTCTAGTGCTCCCCTTCAACTTGTGTTTATATTTGACATTGGTCATTTCTACATTTATAATGGTAGAGTTAAAGGGTTGCTAGGCTACAAGAGTTTTTGGTCATATATAAATGTATGCTAAGATATATATATTATTCATACTTTTAATTATAGGTCTTGACTTTTTTTCACTTTAGCCCCTCTTGTCGTTCATTCTAACCCGAACGTATTGCATTTGTACTTAATAAAAGTATTTTTTAAAACAATTAGAAATAACGATGTTACATTTTATTTTTTCGATAAATGTGAGTTATTTGTCATTTAATAGTAACATCTGTGTAAACCATTTCACGCATCAAATATGCACAATTAAGATCATTTTCATAATTGCCCTTATATAACACACACTTACCCACATAGTAACATAAAACATAAGAGAGATTTTTGTTTTGCTTATACAAGATTTTTTTTTTTTTTGACGTCAAACTCATTTGACCTACTAATGATTTACGAGGTTTTTTCTTTAAATGGATATATTTCATGTATGAAATGGTTTATACACGTTTTTTTTATTTTTGCTAATTTAATATTAGCTAATCTTATTTTGTTATAAATACAGGAATATAAAGATGTAACTAACTTGTTATATTTTAATTTGGATACAAATTATATAAATAACCTTTTGAAAATAGAAAAAATACAAACATTTTTTAATTAATTGTAATGCTTATAACATATACCTACCCACAAAATATATTTAAAGAGATTTTCTATAATCTTTATAATTCCATTTGACTTGGATCATATTTTTATTTGTGGACTATTTAACATGTTTCTAGAATTTAGAGTAACCACACTTTTTATTAGATACTCGGTAAATATCAAACTTTAAAATTATATGTAAATAAATAAAAGGTTCAACAAATAACAAATAAAAATTATTCGGAGTATTATATATAACATCTAGTAGTCTTCATTTCCATCACGAGGGAGGTAAGGATTGTCTTCATCATCATCGCGATATTGCATTAGTGTTTCGTCGACCTCTTCTTCAGAAGAATAATTTTCAACACGATTTTCAACACGATTTTCAACTCGCATTAGTTCTCTTATAGCCTCTTGCCTTAGTTCTCTTATAGCCTCTTCATCTACAACATCCGGATCAATATTTTTTCTTGCTAAATAATTCAAACTATCATCATCTTCTTCTACTACTATTGTTCTTGCATTTGATTCATGTCGTTGGAATGCATCAACTTGACGACTCTGTTCTACATCAACCATGTCTTCTGATTCTGTATCTTCCACTTCTTCAAGTTCCCAAAGGTGTCTATGGTGTATACGTTGTACAATTCTCCAATTATCACCAAGTTTAGTATCCTTAATGTAGAACACTTGTTGAACTTGATTTGGTAATACAAAAGGATCATTGTTGTACCAACGAGATCTTACGTCAATGCTCAGAAAGTGTTTGTCTTTTTGCATAGTTTTTGTGTTGCCCGTATTGAACCATTCACATTGCAAAAGCACTACCTTATATCCACGAAGGAATGTCACCTCTACCACATTCGTTAAGAAGCCATAAAAATCAATTGAGTCATCTCCATGATTTCCTTTGACTACTACACCACTGTTTTGGGTTGTCCTATGATCTTCCCGGTCTTTTATATGAAATCGAACCTCATTAACATTACAACCAGAATAAAATTTTGTTAGGTATGAACAAGGTCCATTTGCCAATGCCCATAATTCTATTGAAACTTCATCAGAATGCTCGTAATACAATAAGTTTATCTAGAAAGACATGAAAAAATTATATCAATATTTGCAAGATATAATTTTAATTTAACAATAGAAAATGTAAAACTTACATGATCTCTAAACCAATTACGGAACTGTTCCTGGTGAACTTTCTCTATGTCTCTAACATTTAACTGCTTCAATTCTTCCACATGCTTGCTAAACAATTAATTATTGAGTTAGATAAATTAATAAACTGAAATACAACATTAAATAAGAAGAAAAGGGTTTATACCTTTTGTAAATATCCACTTCATGACAATTATTCAGTATAAACGTTTGAACTATGTTCATTTGTTCTTGTGTTAGTGGGCTAGAACGTTTAAGTGGTCCAAACGGTCGGACTTTTAATGAAAATATGGTCAATTCACACTCTTGACGACTTTCAATATCATCATAGTTTCTCTCAACTCTATTAAATCTTGTTTCAATTCCTTTAACATACATAGACATGAATGTTAAGCACTCTTTGACAACATATCCTTCAGCAATTGAGCCTTCTGGTCGAGCTGGATTTCGCACACAGTCTTTAAGTGATTTAAGATACCTACAATTAACAATTTCAAAAATATAACATTTTTAATATCTATAGGAAAATTTTTAAAAAATAATTCCCAAAGTAATACAAATAAGAAAATACCTTTCTATTGGATACATCCAACGAGGACGAACTGGACCCGCAATCTTCGCTTGTTGAGGTAAATGAATAGCTAGGTGGACCATTACATCAAAGAATGCCGGGGGAAATATCTTCTCCAACTTACACAAGATTAATGGAATGTTTCTTTCCATTTTTTCTATATCCTCTGTCTTTAACGTCTTCGAACACAATATATCAAAAAATTCTCCTAACTCAAATAAAGCTTCAGTCACATTTTTATCTAAATACCCACGTACACCAACGGGAATTAGTCGTTGCAAAAGAACATGACAATCGTGAGTTTTTAGCCCTGATATGTTTCCATCTTTTACACATCTTGAGATATTTGCGGCATATCCATCAGGAAATTTCACTGATTTCAAGAATTCACAGAAGCCTTTCTTTTCACTAGTAGAAAGATTGTAACATGCTTTAGGTTTCACAGTAGTATTCCCACGTGTTTGTAAGTGTAGCTCCTTCCTTATGTTTAGATCTCGCAAATCTTCACGTGCTTTTATTGTATCTTTTGTTTTTCCATCAATATTCAACAATGTACCCAATACATTATCACAAATATTTTTCTCCACATGCATCACATCTAAATTATGCCTAATTTTTAATTTATCCCAATAAGGTAGCTCAAAAAATATGCTTTTTTTTACCCAATTTCCTTCTTCCGTACTACGTTTTCTTTTTTTTTTACTTGGGTGTTTACCAAGAATGTCAAATTTGTGCTCTACATTGTTCAAGTTTAGAAGAATTTCTTCCCCTGTCCATTCTCTTGGCTTTGAACGAGTCTCAGATTTACCATCAAACAATTTGCTTCTTCGAAAAGGGTGATCACCATCGAGGTAACGTCGGTGTCCCATGAAACATATCTTACTTCTAATTCCTTTGGAATCTGTCTCGTATAGACAACAAGGACATGCTAAATATCCTTTTGTACTCCATCCGAACAAATTGCTAAGTGCAGGAAAATCATTAATTGTCCAAATTAGAGATGCACGCAATTGGAATACCTGATTACTATAAGCATCGTAAACTTGCACTCCGTACCACAATTCTTTTAGTTCATCAACTAGCGGTCGAAGGTAAATATCGATATCTTTTCCAGGAGCACGAGGACCAGGTATAAGCAAAGTCATCATGAAAAAATCACCTTTCATGCATTTATATAAAGGCATATTATATGGAATAAGTATAACGGGCCACATACTATAGGAAACACTCATGTTACCAAAGGGATTGAACCCATCTGTAGCTAAACCAAGTCTCATATTACGCGAATCAGAAGCAAAATCAGGGTATTGTAGATCAAAATCCTTCCATGCAGGAGAATGTGCCGGATGACTCATAGTGCCTTCAGAATGGATAAGCTTCTCAGCATGCCATCTCATATCGGATGCAGTTTTAGACGATGCAAATAGTCTTTTTAATCTTTGTTTCAAAGGAAAGTACCACAATACTTTTTGTGGAATCTTTTTTCCTTTTCCTTCATTGTCTTTCCAACGAGGTTCTTTACAAATAGGACAAAAAATCTCGTTTTTATTTTCTTTCCAAAACAAAGCGCAATCAAACTTGCACACATCTATTTTTTCGTAACCAAGCCCAATTCCAGAAAGATGTTTTTTTGCCAAATAAAGAGATTCTGGAACTACATTACCTTCTGGTAACAAATCTTTAAACAACAAAAGTATCAAGTTAATTGCTTTGTTAGATATTTTGTTCATTACTTTAATATTCAGCAATTTCACTAAAAACTCCAGTAGAGTATGATTCTTGCAACCAGGGTACAAATCACGAGTCACATCAGACAATAACCTTTCAAAGTTCTCTGTATTTGATTCTAAAAAAGGTTCATGAGATTCTGCAGCTCTTACTTCACCTATCATTTCAGGTAGTTCATTACCTATGCTAATATCATCATTCTCTTCATCTATTAAGTCTAACTCATCATCTTCGATATGAAGATTATTGGAAGTATTCTGATCAAAGGAAAAGGTTTGCGAGCCTTTAGGTTCCCCATGATATATCCACTCTCGATAATACACATAAAATCCTTTCAACACCAAGTCCCTTTTGACTTCAATAACACTTTTTTTCTTTCTGTTTCGACAACTATTGCACGGGCAAAGAATTCCAGTACTAGACTCAACAACATTTTGTCTTGAAAAATTAATAAAAGATTCGACACCTAAAATGTATTTACTACTAAACCTATCTCTTTCACCAATCCAACTCCTATCCATGGCTGTAAAATTTAATTAAGAAGAAGTCAGTTATTGTGATCAAGTAGCCAATACTTTCTAATAATATTAATTAAATAAATAACTATTATATCACAACAAGAACAAGAAATTACCAGAGTTTACTGACTAATTGTTTAAAATCATAAGAGATTAGTTAACTCTTAACTCTTGTGCAATTAGCAAGGATGATAGCTTAAAATATTAATCAATAATAATATAGGAGAAGCTTTCTTCTGCTGCATTATTTCAACCTAATTGTTTTTTTTTTTTTATTACGGCCAAACAATAGTTTTGAACCCTGCTTTCATTTTTACTACTGTTACACAGTTTACAATTATGAACATTAATCTAATATTCAACATGTAGCACCACATACAACTCTTTTATGAAAGAAAGAGATACAAGCAGCACACACTATGCAACATAATAGTATTTACATTTGATTTAAACAAACTAATATTATAAGGATTTGCATTTTCATAAGCTATTTCAATCTGGTTGCAGTACATTACACACTTATAAGCACATTTTTACAATGATTTCAGGCATATATCAACATTTACTCATACCACTACATCCAAAGTACAGTTTAAACTACATTTTTTTGGCAGTACTATTTTGCTTTACTATAGCAATCAATCACGATATCATGTAATACACAATCTTGCATTAATATAAACATATTACACACACTTTTTTATTTTTTGTTGCAAATTGCACAATATCTTAGCAATGCTAGCTTCTGTCTTTGTTTTTGACCAAAAAAAAAAAATATGTACAGAAGGTAGCATTGCAATTGTAAATTTGTAGGATAATAAAAATCAAAATTATTCATTCTTTTTGGTGGGATGGTGACAAGTTCTTTTTATTTCTCTTTTCTTAATTGTTGAGGCCATATTAATTCTTCTCTTCCCTTCTTTTATTTTAATGCATCAGCCCTCATCCCAGTTTAAATCTACTTCATTTAATAATCTTTTTTCTCAATTCATTTCTCAACTAATGTTTTAGTTCTCCACATCAACACAACAAAAAGAGAAACTAAAAGTAAAATATAACGAAAAACTTATTGAATGTTCCCACAACACAACAAAAAGGAAACCATCTTAGATATGAATAATGACATCTGCTTTTTTCAGAAAGAATCCTCCAAAATACTAAACTATATAAAATTCATTATATTTCAACACATTTAGACAGATTCTCAGAGAAAAGAAATTTCAGAATATGCTTTTTGAATATACAAGCAGACACATGAATATAAATGGAAAAATTCCCTTACAAAAACTTCTAAGAAAGCAATTCTCAACATTCTTACCAGGAGCCTAACAGCAATTAACAAGAGAGAAGATTCTGCATGTTTTTTTTTTTTAGAGGAAGATTCTGCATGTTTACACAACACAAACTTGGTACCACACTCAATAAAAAAGAAAGGAAAAAGAATCGCACTATGCTTTTAACATGATTCTTAATTTATTGGGGCACGTGATTATTTGGTGAGATAAGTTTGGATATGCTATGATTTGTTTTGATTAGTTTAGTTGGTTAGGAATACATAAATCAAGGAAGAAAATTGTAAAATGGCACAGTGTTCACCCATATCTCCAGCGACATGCGTGAAATTAAATTCAAAAAAAAAGAAAATAAACATCTAAAAACCCCAAACAATCCAAGTAACACAGCAGATAACCCCACGACCACACAGTACCAGTCCCATAAATCCTCTAACTTTGTGTATACTAGATTTCACATAATTTCCCTAAACAAGGTCTGGGGAATTTTTAACATTCATATATAACTCACAAATCAGAATTACTATGTCCGCATAAACATAAATACAACAGGATTTAAAATTTGGATCAGCAACAAAATTCAATTTATATACTCAGCGATTTAGAGTCGACAAAAGTTAAGAAAATATTTACCTGAGATAGCAACAATGTGGCAGGCGGCAACGTAAATCGATTTCAACAGGGCTTCATGTGATGATGCGAATTGAAATAACAGAGAGGACTTTGCAACAGGGGCCCGCCGGCAGAGGGGGTAGGCGTAGGTAGAATTTAGAAAAGGGTTGTGGTAGCGGGCCAGAAGAAAAAACGAATTGTGAAGATTTTACGAAGTGAAAACCATAAGTTTTATAGCTTTAGCCTATAGATTGAGGCTGCGTTAGTTTAGGGATTTAGGATTTGGGATTTAGCCTCTAGATTGAGGCTGATATATTTTTTGCGTAAGTTTAGGGATTTAGGATTAGATATTTATATTCCCTCCAAACTTACCCGCCTTTCTCAAAGAAAATTTCTAAGAAAAAATAACTTAACGTACTATTCTCAAATCATGATTTGAAATAACTTTTAATCTACTAAAATATATAAACCCGAAATAATTAAATAAAGAATTTTTTTAAATTAAGCCTTAATAGTTAAAAAAATACTCCTTATATATTATAAATCTCAAATAATAAAAAAATATTTACATATATATAGTAGATAAACAAAATATAATTTTTATGCAGGTCATATTTTTTTTAACAAATATATATATATATATAAAAGCGTAATAATAAATTGATAATTAAGGTTGGATAAAGAAGTTTATCTTTGATTTATTCCCATACTTGGGTGCCTGGGTGGAAGATGTAGCTTGGCGCTAGTTCACGTAGAGCTGGAGTGTCGAGCGACTCTTCAAAAAAAAATTGTAAATCTTGATTGGTTTTCTATATAATCCTTCTCTACTTTTACACTTGATAGATCATGAAACAAATTGCAGTAGTATGTCAAAAGAAAATCAGGGAACCAAATGGAAAGTGTTATTTGCTAAAGCATTATTTGTAATGGTAAAAAATACGAATTAAGGTTTTTTAAGAGTACTATGTTGTTTGATTCATGGTAGTGTTTGAGTTAATGAAACTGAAATTCGTTTTGAAGTCATTTACAATTCGTAACCAATTTTTTGTTATTTGTAACGACAATAATTATTGTTATTTAAAATATAACATTTTGTAACAAAAATATAATTTCGTTAGAAATAAGTCAACTTTTTGTAACCATTTTAGCGTTGGTTACAGATAATTTCGTTACAAGAAATGCATTTTGTTGTAGTGCGCCCCAATAGAAACGAGTAACACATCTTTCAATTTCATCATAGAGGGAGCGGGGGAAGAGAAAAAAACCTATTGCATAGTTTGGGATGGCTTGGACGATGGATTAACTTATTTAGTAACAATAAGGAAACATACAACTATCACATTAAATTAGTTGAATCATTAAATTAACATCACTATAAACTAAATTAGTAACAAGCAACTGAGATATTAATCGAATCATTAAATTAACATCGCCTTAAATTTTGAACTGCTTGTCTTATACTAATAACTAATAAGGAAACATATTCATTGAAAAGTGTCTTATTCTAACAATAACAGAAGAAAACTTGGCAACATGATTTGAATCTCATTTGTTGTAGTAGTAAACTTGGCAACAGTAAACTGTTTAAACCATCAACACTCAACACACCATGACACCAATATACCTAATACATTCTCTTACAAAATTAAGAACACCAATATAAATATACAACTATCAACACAGTCTACACAACAACAAAAGCAAAAGAATAACAAATTATTCGAGTTGCAGTAGGAGAGAAAAAAATCTTACAATGATGTAATTTACTAGTTGGTGTCACGGTGTCACCCCTACACAGCTACACTTCAAGCAATTTTAGTATGGATTCGACGGCCGATGGGATTCGAGTTGGAATGTGAGATTCGAATGGGACGGTCGGTGGGGGAGTTCGTCTGTTCGTGCGACTGCCAGACTGGGGGAGTTCGTGCGACGGCCGGTGTGCGACGACCTGAGAACTGAAAGGGGGATTTTGTGCGACGGGCCGACGACCACGACCTGAGAACTGGGAAAGGGGATTTCGTGCGACATCCTGAGAACTAAGAAGGGGGAGTTCGTGCGACGACCTGAGAAGTGAGAACTGAGAAGGGGGAGTTCATGCGACGGCGTGAGAAGTGAGAACTGAGAAGGGGGAGTTCGTGCGACGGCCTGAGAAGTGAGAATTGAGAAGGGGGCGTTCATGCGACGGTCGGTGACGGTGGGGGAGGTATCACCGATTCGCCGTATCGAGGTAATGAATCGAAAATTTGAAATGGAATGAGGGATTGAGTTGAGGGGCAGGGGATTCAGGGAATCTAAACCCTAATGTGAGGAATTTACAATAACACCCCTTCGAGCTCGAGCCTAACGGGTAACTCACGAGCCGAGCCCAGCTCGGCTCGTTTAGTACTTGAGCTTTTACACAGCTCGAGCTCGGCTCATTAACTGGTACGAGCAAGCCGAACTCGAGCTTTATCGAGCCGAACCTGCGAACGGCTCGACTCGTGTAACAACACTAGCGGGAACCCACCTAACTGGGACCCAAACAGATCGAGGGCGACATTGAACCCCCAAGGCTCGGCAAACAACCAAGTCACGTGTAGGTCCCCAAAGTTGAGTTAATATCGAGTAAGCTAGTGAAAATGTCTAGAGGGGGGTCAATAGACTTTTCAAAAATTCTTTCGATATATCAAAGTACAATGCGGAAATCAGAATATATCAATGAGCCCAATTCAAGTTTATACTCAACTTCTTATTCGAGAACTCTGTTATATGTATACTCAACTAGTCTTGTTCAGATAGATATGTAGACAGTTAAGCAATCAAACAAAACAATAAAGTAAACAACACAAACGATTTTATAGTGGTTCGACAACTTGTCTACGTCCACTCTCACAAACCCAGTTGTGATGTTTCTACTAACTCTTCCAATCGAGTACAGTGTGTTCTTGTAATTTTAAGTCCCAAGAAACAAGACTTAGATCTTCTCGAATATACTACCAAGTATATCTTCGATCTTACTAGAGATTTACAAGTATCTAGCAACTTGAAAACAGTAAACAAAAACGTAAAACTTATTCAGTAGCAGTCTTCTTCGATCTTCACTTGACTAGCGGACTTGCTTTCTGAACTTCAAAAATAACTCTGAGAGTTTTCTTCACTTGAATGCTTCAATAGTACTTCAGTAAGTAGATTTTCAGCAGTCTTTAATCAATAAACACCTTGGAGTATTTATAGACTTCAACTTCAAGAACTTTGTCAGTTGTAACCAACCTTTCTTGAAAACTAACTTTATCCTTTCATACTTATCCTTCAAGAACTTTGTCAGTTATAGACTATTCTATTCCTAACAAGACTATTACATTACTTTAAGCTTTATAACATAGCTTAGTCAACTTATTTACATATGAAAAACATGAGCTTCTATACAACGTTTAATATAGCTCAATAACAACCTAAACATTTAATATAAACAGTACTTATAAATTGTACTTGTCTTTTTATATATAACAACACTTGTCTTATGTGAACTCTACTGGTCTGTACAAGATGACTTCTCTTAACTAGACTAGATCAGTCAACACTTAGAAAATATTCAAACTACTTTTGGCTTATCAAAACTTCATCTTATCTTTTATCATCATTTAGGACTTGTTCTAGGATTCATATCCCAACAATTTCCCCCTTTTTTATGAAGCCAAAACTACTTGAATCTTTTCTCAATGGTAGACTAGTTAAGTAGTTATCTTGTCTTTAACATCAACTAGTACTTATCTTTTCATTCATTCAAATAAGAACAGTAGATATTACAAATACTTCAAAAAACAAAAAAAACTAAGTACCAGAGCAAAAAAAAGCTAATCTGAGAGAGTACCTCCTTCTGGATTTGGAACACAGAATGCATCTAGGAGTCTCTTGTGTATCACTCTGATATGCTCTTCATCATCAATCTTCTCCTTGTCTAGCAACCCTTCTTCATACTTCTTGATCTAGTTAAGATCAACTCTTTTACCTGAGCTGGTCATAGGAGTCTTCCATTTCGGAAAGATCGGCACTAGAATGTTGGAATTTGCAGCAGCCGATATCCTCATGATCAAATTCCAAAGCAACTTGTTCTGGCCTTCCATGAACTTATCAAACATTGCATACAGTTCATCAGAGCTATCAGAATAACCAAACTTTCTGATAATCCAGTGATCAAGCTCCCATTGTCTCTTCACTTTACACCAGTCTTGACGATGCTCTTTGTCAATGAAATAATCAATGAACTGGTCTTCCATTTGATCTTCATCTGCCTTCAACTTTTGCAGCCTTTCAATATGCTTACCAATCTTTTTCTGGCTCGCATAATGACTTTCATCATTAGGATCAATCACCTTCTGCTTCTTCACAATCGTAGTAGGTTCTTCAGCTTCTTCCATAGCTAACTTCCTTTTAGTCTTTCTTTTCTGAACCTCAGCTTCTGGAGACGCAACACCTTTGCCCTTCTCCAATCTTTTCTACTCATCTGCTCTAGCTTGCTCAAGATCAACAGTCTTCACCAACTTGCCTCTCTTAGGCCTCTTTAGCTCTTGCATAGCAGTAGCGGCTTCCTTCATCTCTTCTGGTTCAGCACTGATTGACTTGGATTTAACAACTTCAGCTTTCTCAACTCTACTCTTCTCTTCCCCCTTTTTGGCTTCATCAGTTGCCTTGAGAGTGAAAAGACTAGTAAAGCGAGTCATCTCTTCCTTAACAGCTTCCTTCATAGCTTCAGCAACTAGCTCTATCTGCTTCTTGATGCGTCTTGTCGTGACTCAACTTGTCAAGACGATCTGTAGCTAACTCCAGCTTCCTTGAACTTGAAACAAGTTCATCTTTGAAATACGTAGCTGTTTGCCTAAGGAGTCTGTTCTGCTCTGTTAAATCAGTTAGAATAGCTCGAGAACGCACCAACTGGTCTTGTGCTTCTCGTCTCTGTTCATTAGCAATTTCAATCTTTACTCTATAGAGTCTCTCCATCTTGCTCGACTCTTCAGCTAAAGATCTTGCAAACGTAATAGATCTCTTCTCTGAGAAATCAACTTGCTTCTTCAAGAAATTCTCAATTTCAGCATACATCTCTTCTCGGAAAGATGAGTCCATCTTGTTGACTTCACCAATCATAAACTCTCTTGAGTTATCAACAAGCGACCGATTCTGTTTAACTAGCATATCTTTCAGCTTTGAGTTTAAGAACTCATCTATAGCAGACTGGACAACAACCTTCAAGTCCGTCTTCAGCTCTTCTAGATAGCCTTCAGGAAATACTTGAGTAGACGACTGAGCTTCAGCGATAACCTCTTCTTGAACTTTTTCAATAAGCTCATCTTCATCAAACATGATGGCTTCAACAAACTCATCATCTTCTTCACCAAGTTCGATAGAATCGACTTCTTCAGCACTTTCAGCCTCTTCTTCAAGATGATCAGGGGCATCTTCTAATTCCAACATAGGTTCTGAGGTCTGAATGGCAGCATCAACAAGTTCTGCTTTCGATTCTTCTTCCAGTAGGTCAGTTTGAGTACCAACATCAAACGAGAACTCTTCGCACAAAACACCATCTGGAATGCTTAACATTCTCTTCACGAGATCAGTTAAGGCTCGACGAGGGAATAGCTCAGAGTGGTCTTGAACACCACTGTTTTCTTTCTGCTCCATCTCCCAATCCATGAAATTGGAGATCCCTCTCATGCCTAAGATGACTTCGAAAAGATCGTCTGTTGGGGACTTCTTCAATGCAACCCATGTGCATATCCTAAGAAGCTTCTCAAACTGCTCTGACGAGTAGTCTACTTCGATAGATGAGAGCTGTTTCTTCAAATTATTGCTCATCTTCGAACGAATCCTCTTCTCCCTTAAACTCATCGGATAATAAACTAGAGATTCGAATCTATTTTCAGACGGGGTCTGAGCAGGTGGGGTCCCTGTCTCAGTTGTTGCAGTGGCAACTGGAGTCTTGTCTGAAATAGATGGGTTAAGAGGTTCAACATATTCTAGTGAGGGTAAGGAGAGAGTTTGGTCTGTGGTTTCTGGGGGCTGAGATGTAGCTAGGTTGGGTTCGACAACTGTAGGAGTATCAGTTGTATCAATTATAGGAGTGTTTTGGGGAATGCTGGCTCTCAGCGGATATGCTGCCAGCACTTGCGAGGATGGGGGTGCAGGTCTAGGACGAGATCGATGTGATCTTGCCTTGGTTCGGACTGGAGGGAGAGAGAGAGGAATTGAAATAGATTGAGAAGAATCACCAACCTGAGGAGTCGACTCGTCTTGTGTAGGACTAGGCACTCTGACAAGACGATAGACTTCAGCAATACTTGGCTCCTCAGCCTTCTCGGTCTCATCATCAGATTGAGTCTCCTCCGAGTCATCTGCACTAGATTCACCTTGTGCACCATCTTCTGATTCTTCATCTTTTGACTCGTCTTCTGAAGAACTAGACGAGGCAGCATATGGCATCGCATCCATAGGATTAATCTGAACTTGCCTGGGTGCAGCTGGTCTAGCAGCCACTTGCTTCCTCAAAGCCTCCTTTTTCAAATAAAACTTCAAAGGATGAAATGGCTTCCCTTTGCTCTATTCCGTCTTTGTTGGCATCAAAATAGGTAGAAGTATAGACAGTTTATTTCCAAAGCCAACTACATTGGACACCACCCAATTAGCCGTGTCGGTGTTGACTCTAACACTTCTCTCGAAGTACATAATTCGGTCAGCAAGCAACTTGAACCAATTTCCTTCAGTTATTCCATCATAAATGGCAGCCATCACTCTTGCCTTCTGCAAGGTGACTGAGTCATAGGAACCAGTGGAACATAGCAACATCTTACTAGCTATGTCCAGGAGGGTCCTATATTTCTCCAGCAACTCCTTCTTCTTAACTGCTGGAATTTTGCCATCTCGATTCAATCGAATTTTCTTGCCACAGAAAATACTTAAATACCTCAGCTCTTGGCCAATCGCATAGTTCTCCACATCAATCGATCCGATGGGCAGCTTCAACACGTCAAACACAGCTTCTCGAGTGATTTCCACTCGACTTGCTCCAACAAACGATTCAATTACATCTCCTCGTCTGGTGGCGTTGGCATAGAATTCCAACACCTCTTGTTCTAGCACAACTTCTGGAAAGGCCTCCAAATAGAGTTTTAACCCACATCTTATGCATTTCGTCAGAATCTCTTGGTTGCCTTCAGTGTGTAGTCCTTTGAAAAACATTGATGGTTCCACATGCACTTTATTTTCGGCGATGAACTTGCCAAGGTCAAACCTGGCCTGCATGTTAGTCCTTACATCAAAGAGTGAGATGATCGACATTGTAGTAGATAGAGTAAGAACAGGGGAGTGAGATTCGCAAGAGATTGAAAGCTGGAGTAGGGGAGTTAAGAAAATCGTGGGGCAAGTAGTGTGTAAGTGTTGGGTTTTTTTAGAACTGATTTTACACATCAACGGCCAAGATTGAAGCAAATGATCCAACGGTTGGGGCTTTTGGTATTCGGTTACGGAATCGAGAATATTATGTGATTTGATATTGTAAAATTTGGAATCCGCCACTTCTATTGGTTAGGACAGGGGAGTGTACTCATCTGACCTAGCGTAGTAGAGTAGGGTGCGAACTGGGTGTATACACCTCATTAAAATGGGAGTGTATAAATCCAATTCTAGGGTTTTCCAAATTTTAACATTATCGAATTACTATAATACCCTTAATTCGAATTGATTAATCACTTAGAGCATTTAAATCAAAAGAACACTTATCTTGTCTGTTCGAGTCTATCCAGAACAGACGAGTAGACTTATGAACACAAGACGAGTTCCCCCTTCGATTGTGCTTGTCTATTCTGAACGTCGAACGACTTCATGTACCTATCTTGTCTTAAGCAACATATGATTGTAGGAACAAGTAGAGTAGAATAATTAAGATGAATATCAATCTAAAGCAATAGTCAAGGTTCGAACAAGATGACTGTTAACAAACATAAGAGTCAACATAAGGATATTTAAGAAATCAAAGATTCCCCCTTAAATGTTTATTCCCTTAGTATTACCCTCAGCTTTACCAGCTTCCTCATCGGGTTGTTTGGTCATCTTGTCTAGCCTTGTATACCTGTCTGTTGGGCGAGTAGACGAGTGCTTTATACTAGTGATCTTGTCTCCTTGTTTCTTTGGTGTGCCTGTCTGGTTAGTACATAGCTATAGGCAAGTAGGGTCTAGATCAATTAGCCCTAGACTAATGCATAACTCACGAAAACGAGCCTCAGCTAATGGTTTTGTGAAAATATCAGCTCTTTGAAAATCAGTATGAATCTTTTCCATGCGAATATCCTTCTTTTCTACATGATCACGTATGAAATGATGCTTCACATCAACATGCTTACAACGTGTGTGCAAAACAGAATTTTGTGTAATGGCAATTGCACTATTACTATCACAGAAAATAGGAACATTTGATTCATATATGTAGTAATCTCTAAGCTGTTGCATTAGCCAAAGTAGTTGACTACAGCAGCTACCAGCAGCCATGTACTCGGCTTCGGTAGTAGAGGTAGCCACATTAGTTTGCTTTTTCGAAAACCATGAAATGAGTTTTGTGCCCAAGAATTGACAAGAACCGGATGTAGATTTCCTATCTATTCTACAGCCACCAAAATCAGAATCTGAGTAGCCACTTAGAGATAAATCA
The DNA here is from genome assembly GCA_963675135.1 of Galeopsis tetrahit. Classification (NCBI taxonomy): domain Eukaryota; kingdom Viridiplantae; phylum Streptophyta; class Magnoliopsida; order Lamiales; family Lamiaceae; genus Galeopsis; species Galeopsis tetrahit. The sequence goes on from OY776123.1 coordinate 78,337,792, forward strand.
TCATTTGAAGGATACCATATACCACGATTGATGGTTCCTTTCAAATATTTCAAAACTTATTCAGTAGCAGTCTTCTTCGATCTTCACTTGACTAGCGGACTTGCTTTCTGAACTTCAAAAATAACTCTGAGAGTTTTCTTCACTTGAATGCTTCAATAGTACTTCAGTAAGTAGATTTTCAGCAGTCTTTAATCAATAAACACCTTGGAGTATTTATAGACTTCAACTTCAAGAACTTTGTCAGTTGTAACCAACCTTTCTTGAAAACTAACTTTATCCTTTCATACTTATCCTTCAAGAACTTTGTCAGTTATAGACTATTCTATTCCTAACAAGACTATTACATTACTTTAAGCTTTATAACATAGCTTAGTCAACTTATTTACATATGAAAAACATGAGCTTCTATACAACGTTTAATATAGCTCAATAACAACCTAAACATTTAATATAAACAGTACTTATAAATTGTACTTGTCTTTTTATATATAACAACACTTGTCTTATGTGAACTCTACTGGTCTGTACAAGATGACTTCTCTTAACTAGACTAGATCAGTCAACACTTAGAAAATATTCAAACTACTTTTGGCTTATCAAAACTTCATCTTATCTTTTATCATCATTTAGGACTTGTTCTAGGATTCATATCCCAACATCACGAATCGAGCCATCCCCGCGACCTCTGGAAAGGCCAAGAGACTCACGCACCCTTAAGAGGACAAGGGCTAAACATCTATGAACAGAGGGCCCCGCGCCATGATTTGTCGTGAGATTGCTCGAATTTGTGATGAATTATGCTTCAAATATCAAGTTATTCTTGCAAGAATCGTGTAATTGTGAGTTAATTCTCGAAATTTTGATACACGAACATTCTTGCTTGATTTCTAGGTAAATGGGGTGTTTTGAATCAAATCACGAAATATCCAGCTGTTGGATCGAGTCAATGAGTGGACCACATGAAAGAAGTCGAAGAGAGGGTCGTAATGAAATAAGAATCAAGCAGATCGGACCTCCGGATCAAAAGTTATGCCCAAAGCAAAAGTAAGGACAGAGTGTCACTCGGCCGAGTTAGCCCAACTCAGCCGAGTCGAGGCCAAAAACTGCAATTCTCGATTTTTTTGAACACTCGGCCGAGACAGAGACTTTTGAAAAATCTGAGCACTCGGCCGAGTGAGCCAACTCGGCCGAGTCAAGGCGAAATACGAAACTTTCTGGAATAGAGAGACCACTTGGTCGAGTGAGCCCAACTCGGCCGAGTCACCTGTGGATAAAAGCGTGGCACGCTTTTTACTTACTCCACTCGGCCGAGTCACTGCGCATTTTTTGCCCACTTCCAAATTTGACCTAGGGACACGTGCAAAGCTTAATTGGAGGGGTATAAGAGGCCACACGTTCGTTTTTTAGGAAAAAAAAAGCCATTGGAGGCCACACAAGCACCCTAACATCCAAACTTCATCATCTTTAGCTAATTTTTCTTAGTTTAGCTATAGAATTGAGTGGATTTTCATAGTTTAGTTGTTAATTTGAGTTGTAATTTCATTTCAAGCAAATGATTGAAGATTGTGTTGAAGATTTTAAGGTTTATTTCATATTTGCAAGACAATAGGTGATATCTTAATTTAATTTGAGTATTTTGTTATTATTAAGCATGGGTATGTTTGCTTTCTCACTTTTCTTTCTTAATTTCATTAAATTAGTCATGGGCTAAGCATATTGGTGTTTGGGTGTTGTAGAATTTTGATGGAATTAATGTTTTAGCTTGATTTTGATTGTGGAATTCATTGGTAGGTTCATTGGTTAGATTTATGGGTTTTGATAGATCATTTGCTAGAACTCAATTAATAGGTTGTATTAGAAGCTCAATTAATGCAACGAGAGTTAGTCAATCGGGGTAGATAGTATAATCGAGGGTTGGGAATCGAGTGAATGAGTTAATATTGGTTTATCGCAACGAGAGTTGGATAAATTTCATTAGAACCCCATTTATCTACATTAATTGCTTGAATTAACATTTGAGTGATTGGTGAGAAGGCCATAGGAGCTTGGTTGTTAGTATTCAAGTGGAAAAGCATAATTAGGGATTAGTTTAGTATAATTTAGGTAGAGTCGAACCCCCTAGTTGTGTGATTACCCGGGTAAGAAAACCTCTATTCATCCTCTTGGTCCTAGGTTCTTCACGCGATATATGCCTTAGTGATTGCTTCTACCAAATTCCATCTAATGAATTACACATAGAAGTTGACTATCAACATCGATTCCACACAAGGACGAACACCCGAACACTACCTCTCATCACTTGATTTTCATCATTGTCTCTTTAGTTATTTCTTATCATAGTTGTTAATTGAGAATTTCATTTACATTTTCTTGCACAAAACATGATTTTTCATTATATTCGAAGATCAATACATAGCACTAAGGCTACTTTTACATACTACTCTCGCGGATCGATAATTTAACCGGGCCTTGCTTTTATTACTTACGATCCTCTTATACTTGAGGGGAACGTGTTGGTAAAAACACGTGTCACGCCATCAAAGATCACCCTATTACGAACATGTCAGAACTTTTGTTGCGATATTTTATCAAACTTTTGTTTTGAACTATTTTGTACTTGCTCAATAAAACTATTTTATACTTGCTCAATAAGTATACTAATATTACATTAAAATGAACTTTATTTTATTATTAATATCATATTAAATGTAATTTAATTAATTAAATATAACTTTTGGGCAAGTACATTACGGAAAAGGTGTGGGTTTCTCTTTGGTGTAACATTGTGTGCGGTATTTTGAAGTTAAGAAACAAGGTTATATTTCAATTGAGGTGCCCAACATTGAGGTGGCATTTGAAAAATGTTATTTTAGATCGTGGCCATGGGTTATATGGAGAACTGGGAAGCTGTTTTGATATTAATGTTCATTTCTAATCCTAGAATTTGTTTATTGAGTGGGTAATGCCCTAGGTCATTCGCGTTTTATAATGACAGTGGCTCTTTAGTTGATTTGGCTTCTACTTTTGAGTATTTGTATTGGGTTATAGTAACTTGTATTTTTTTTAATATTATTTTTTTCATCTGTCCATTTGTATAATTTTTATTTGAGTTAGACACATATTTAAAAAAAAAAATTATTTATGTAAAAAATGAAAGTTTAAGAGTAGAGATAAAATAAAAATAAATTAGTGTGTGGAGAATTTTTTTTTTTAGAAAATGAGAATTATAAAAATAAATAGACAAAAAAGAAAATGGGAAATTATAAAAATGAACTGAAGGAATACTAGATTTTAATATATATACACGAAACTTTCCAAAAGTAACGAAATTATAGAACTATCTTGCCATCATTGGATGTTGAACTGTTAAAACGGGCTAATGTGGTGGGTCAGTTCATAACCCACCTCAACCCATCATTTTACGGGTTTTGATAGGTCGGTCTATAGGGGAGACAGGTTGAAAAAATGCTCAACCAAATTCATGACGACTGCGAATTAGTCCACATACATTTTCATTAAAAAATAAAAACTAGTCCACATACTTTTCCATTATATATTTATTTTTTATTTTACACATGTATTATTATAATAAATTTTAAAAAATATATAAATAATTACTAAAAATAAAATACGAACAATTTTGAATAATCTTTGATTAAATCCACCCAATTGACGTAAATAATTTAATTTATTATAATAAAAAATAGACCTTAAATATAGTTTGTTTTTTTTTAATTTAATTCACAAATAAATCGAACTAAAATTTAAACCTTCAAATGGTTTAAATTCGTATGGCCAATTAAAGGGGAGAATCATCATATATGCAACAAAAATTTAATTGACAAATCAACTCAAATATGAATAGCAAATGTTAATTTGTGAATACATATCTCACCACACCCTCTCTCAATTCACTCATGATAATTATGCATTTATATGGAGAATGTTAAAAAAAAATAAAAATTGACATGAACAAGTCATTTGTGAGTCAATCTTCTGCAAACAATGTAAGTCTTCAAAATTGACCGGTGCAAATTCTCATTTGGGTCGTAATTCAAAATGTAAGTCTTGTTTCGCTACTTGATAGATAATCCCTTTCTTTTCTGATTCCTTTTTCCTCTTCACCCTCGGGCTCCATTTGAATGGGGTTTAATCTATAGATTTTAAATTCTATCATTCAAATTCACTTCATTTATTTAAATTATGAATAAATTTTAAATATTTAAATTTTTATTCACAGATTTTTTAATTAAAATTGAAATAATTTTAAATTCTCATTAAAACTATGTTATTTAAAATTCATCTATTTTTAAATTTTTTTTCAATTAAAATACCTTCTCAAATCAAATTCCCTTGACCCAATTAAATTTACTTATTTATTTAGGCCTTTGTTGCTTGATGTTTTAGTCTTTGTATATTAGGTTGTTCCAGCTGGGCCTTGTAATTGGGCCTATGTTGCCGGTTGATGTTTAGGGGTTTAACTATTTACTTTTTTTTTTTTTTTTTTGAATTACATTAAATAACCATCTATTTTCTCCTCCCCATGACTCGAATCCAGGATCTAAGACCTAGATAGTGGTGCTCAAACCACTTGAGCTATCCCACTTTGTCAGGGGTTTAACTATTTACACCTCCCTATTTTAGATGGATATACTCCCCCTTCAGTTTATTAATATAATAATTATGTAAAAAAATCAAAAATACCTTTTCAATTTATTTTAGATGTAAAATTTAGTACTAGATACATCACCATATTGAACGGACCCTCCTATTATCATTCCTTTCACATTTTTTCTAAACCACCACTTTCGGTCGCTGCCGACACCATTTCCGGTGACCACCAAACAAAAAAAATTCAAAAAACCCAAAAAAATACTTAGAAAAATCACAAATTTTTTTATAAATTTTAACCAACCAATGTCGAGCATATACACTTCCGTCGACAAAGATTTATCGACGACGAGAGTTTATATGGTCGACAATAAATGGTAAAAAAAAAAAACTTACTGGAGAAAAAAGGAAAAAAACTTACGGGAGAAAAAAAGGAGTTACGGAGGAAATTGGGAGCAGCGGCTGTGATTTATGGGGTCAGCGACGCCAGTGGGTGAATGGGTGGGAGGCGACGTCGGTGGGGTGGGGGAGGGGGGCGGCCGACGGGGGAGGAGGAGGGGGAGAAATAAACAAAAAAACACAGAAAAAAAATAAAGGAGAGAGGGGCGGGGAGGTGGGGGCGACGGGACGAGGATTCAAATTAAAACACATAAAATGGAAAAAAACTGGGGGGAGAGGGTGGGGGCCGCGACTGGTGCGAGTACGGGGATCGCACGGAGGGGCGGTGGTGGGGTCGCGGCCGCCGACGACTGGGAGTGTGAGGGGGGTAGGCGGCTAAGAGTGTGAGGGGGATCAAGGGAAATGAAATGAGAGAAAGGAAATTAGGTTTTTGTGGGGAGGGTGTGATTAGTAATAGGAATATTATGGAGAAAATTGTATTTAGAACAATTCGAGGGTGCATCAATCGGGGTGTGCATCCAACCCAATGTTTAGCCTTTGTATTAGTCTCTGGGCCTTGTAATTGGGTCTGGATTTAATTTTTGGAACATTTTATGTATGATACTGCAACAGCCTACCTAAGAGTAATTATGCCTTAATTAAAATTATTTGATGATTAAAACACTTACTTAAATATAAATAATGGATTTCAGGTAATTAAAAAAAAGTATATTGGACTCTATTAACTTTTTGCATTAGATAAACCATTCAAATGAAGCGATATGTGAGTGGCTAAAATATTAATAAAGTTATTAATTTTCTCAGTACCGCCATGGAGATTTTTTTTAAACGTTTTTTGTCGAAAATAGAAGGGATTTTTTTTTTTTTTTGAAAGGTCAAACTTGTCAAAACAATGAGTATTGCATGTCTCCCTGCTTAATACTCTCATTATACATTAAATTAGAGGATGTAACTCAAATACCAAATTAAATTAATTTTAAATAATGGAATCAAACAAGTGTAAAGAAAAATGTACCTGATTGAGTTATGAGTAACATAAGATCCAATGCAAACCGATAAAATAATACGTATAACTATGAGAAGATAAATACAATGGGATTTTCGTGAGTTGACAAATACCTCAATTAATTAATTATTGATTCATGAATTGAACGAATTTACGCTATATAATTTGATAGTTGTGATCGAGACTATTCATTTTTCTTTTTTGTCCAATATCCAAATCTTTCTTCATGGAGGGGAAGGAACGGCTGCTTTAAAGATTTTATGAAACGCGTTTTGAATACACGACTTTAATTTTGGAGCCTCTATTAGACCGTTTTCTGTCCCCACTGCCACCCTCAGTCGTCCCATATAGCTCACCATTGTTATTGTAAGGCTCTGCATATATAGTAATTAAATTAATAATGAATGTATTTAACTATAACTAAATTTAGCTAATTCAAACTTTCGACTTTTAATTCAATTAAAGGATGTCCAGAATATTTACAAATATTTCAAATAATAAAAAAACATTTATTTTTTAATTAAAAAATTAACTGGGGTTTACTTAGTTATTTGTAATTTATTTATTATTTAATCTGGTGTTGTGTTAATTATAATAAGGAATTAATTACCTGGGGGACGCCAACGACCATGAAGTAGAAGCCTTTGATGGGTTGATTAGACAAAGCCATTTGTTCAAGAGGACCTATCACGTTTGAAATTGTCATGCTCGAATTCTTCAATGTCGTGTGTATGTGTTTTGCTGTCACCTGCATCCCACAAATCATGTTTTATTAAATTATACTCCATATATCTTAAATCCACTATTTATTTATTTATTTATGTAAAAGTATTAATTTTGTAAATTATTTAGGGGGAGTTAATTCGTATGCACAAACACGACAAGTGAAAAGATATCTATATAATATTGGGTTACGTTAATTTTGCATGCTATTTTTTCCCTTGTTAACTAGTGTTGAGACTTGAGAGTAAATGGAATCTTAATTGATTTATTTGCAAATGTATATACATTAAGTTTGTAGTACTCTTTGTTCAGTTAAGTCATTCTAAATATTAATTTAACCTTTCATTTTTTATAATTCTTTTTTTTTCCCCCTTTTTTTATATAATCCTCTTTTCTTTATTAAAAAATACTAGTACTCACCCACATTATTTTCTCTCTATTTTCAAACTTCCACTTTTTATATATACAATTAATCTTCGTTTTAAACGGAGAGAGTATAATTTAGAGGTGGATGAAATGTGAATTTACATACCTCAGGGCCTCTCCAATTCCTAAGAGCATCGAGTAGTTTTCCGGTCAAAAGGACAGCCCCAGAATTCCTTTTGTTCTTGATTAAGGTGTTAGCTTTGTGCACAAAAGTTAGAGGATCAAGATGAGTAGTGTCGTCTGTGATTTTTGGGACGGGCACGTGCAGAAAGGCAAACTGGTTACCCCATGGGGAGTCGGCGTCGGGTTTCACCATCTCGGGTATGGATCTGTACCCGCCGATGTTTCTGGTGTTAAGTAGAACCAATGCTGTTGATTCTGCATTCCTCGCCTCATATTTCATTGCTTTCATGTATTCTCTAATCCCCAAAAATAATACTCCGCACATCACATCATTTATCGTCTGTACGTGTCAAAGTAAAAAATAAAGTAAGTGTGGTTACATTTTTCATAAAATGAAACAAACACACATCCGTAGCTATTAAATTGGAAAAAATAAAAATACTCTCTCCGTTCACAATAAGTGACATTAAAAAGGATTACGTATTAACAAATTTATCCTTAATTAATTAATAAAATTCTCTTACTCATAATTTTAGTTTTCTATAAATATTTTATCTTTAACCAGTTGGATGGAGAGAAGACTTATCATGTTAGAAAAAATAAAAATATGAGAGTTCTTATAAAAGTAAGTTATAAATTAAAAACATTTTAAAAAAATGAGAAAAATGATTTAAAAAAAATGCTAAAATGTCTTGTGAAGAGAATGCTACATTGTCACAAACTATCATGTTGACTAGTCTTTATTTCTTTTTGACCGCATTCATTGACAGTGTAGTACTGCTTTTTACTTTTTTGGAAGTGGGAGCCCACTAAACGTTACTGCGCAGAGTGCCTCGCAATTACTTACTCCATTTTTCCCTAAAATACCTACTTCTATACAAATTTAATGACGATACAAAATTACAAGAAAAAATTAAATACCCAAAAGTAGAAAGGTCGTATTGTAATACTAATATTACAGATTTTCTCATTAATTATTTTATTTTAGAAATTTTTGTATTTAAATTATGCAATGCATTCTATCTCACATCACAACTCACAAGAGGACAAATAATTTTTTATCCTTATTATGTTTGGACAGAGTGAGGATACTTTTTTTACTAATAGACAGTGTGAGTATATATACTAATAAGTTTTTTTTTTTTTTTTTGGAAAAAGAGTATACTAATAAGTTGAGAAGGAAAATATGAACTGACCAGATGAAGATTGGTCTTGATTTGCTTAATTTGATCGAGGCAGAAGGTCAAAGTGGTGACGGTGATCGGGCGGAACTCGACTCCGTCGTCACCGGACCTCACCGGAGTCTTATCGTCCTCGAGAACACTGCTCTTCAACAAACTCCACCCGAAATCCGTGACAGTATTAATTGTCCGGGAAGCAACCTTAGCAAACTTGGTGCAAAAGTTGTGGTGTTTATTATCAAGGGGCGTTTGGTTAGGTGGATTGAAGTTTGGGAATGTTAGTGGGATATCAGGGTTATGAGCCCTTTGCAAGCAAGAAAGGAGAGCTCCCATTAGTGAGAAGCCATCACCAAGTGAATGGTGAAGTTTGAAAACAAGATTTCCAGCTGCATTTTTTGTAGGGTATTTAATGATGTGAATTTCCCATAATGGCCTGCTGAGTGGGAGCTCTTCCATTGCCATTTTTGACAAGTAATCACTAAAGCAAGCATCATAGAATTGTGGAGGGGATTCTCCTGCTGCAGCTTCAAATTTTGGGACTTTTATATGCTCTTTCACCTTCACTTCAACCTTCCTCCAGTACTTTTTTCCATTTTTATCCTTCTCCTGTTTCAGGATATTTAACTACTTTCATGCATATAATCACAAATAACTCCATGTCACTGACAGTAAATAAAAATAATCACAATTAAATTAAATTGAATTGAATTGCACTTTTTCTTTTTTTTGTTGTTGAGGAAGAATTAAATCGCACTTGAAATTAGCAATAAATTGATCAACTAAATATTATATTTCGAAAAAATTAATTTATAGTACTAATTTATACTACATCTTCCAATGTCATTGATCAACTAAATATTATATTTCGAAAAAATTAATTTATATATCTAGCTAATTGTTGGATGATTTTTCTCTGTAACTTGGCACAAGCGTGTTTTCTGTAGTTACAAAGTATTAGTAGTAATTAAATGCACTTCTTTTCTGAGGAAGAATTAAAGTGCACTTTTTTTTTCTTTTTTTTTTTTTGAGGAAGAATTAAAGTGCACTTGAAATTAGCAATCAATTGATCGAACTATAAGTAACACCCACAAAAAAGAGGATTAGAAAGAAAAACTGACAGTCCTGCAGCGAGAATTCACAAATTTGGGGATATATTTTAATTTTTTCTTATAACTTTTCACATTTTAAAAAATGGTTTCTGAAATCCTAGTAATGACATTTTTTGTCATGTATATTTGGCAAGTGGACAGGCGATTACTACGAAGTTGTTGATCGAAGGCAAAGTAGTTTCAAAGAATAAAATTGATACATGTAAAAAGTAATTAGGACTAGATTATGTTTTTTGAAATCGTTTTAAAAAAGGTAAAAAGTTACTGTAGGAAAAAATATTATATGCAAATTTGTGTATATTAGTAGTACTAATTTGTGAAATTGTACAGTATTGAATGCGTTCCTCCCATACCAAATTATTTTTACACCCTGGTCCCCTGCAGGGATCTGACTGTGTTTTTTCTTTTTTCTGGATTTATTAATGTTTTTGTTGGATCCAGCTACTTTAATCAAATACTATCAATTGTAAGTTGAATCAACAAATAAAATCCTCATTTGTAAATGTAAATCTAAGAAACACACACATAGAAATGATTAAAATACACAGGAAAAAACAATTACTAGAATAAAAGAAAAGTAAGGGAGTGTAGAACGTACCATGAGAGATGAGAAACGAGGATTGATGGGAAGAAAAACATTTGTGAGCAAAGGCATTGTGTGAGAATCATCGATGGGGAAGTCTGTTTCAAGAACACAAATCACAGACACTGAAATCACTGAACTCGTGAAGTATTGTCCTGTTGGACTCACTGGTTCAGTTTCCTCCATTTGCATTTTCAATTCTTTGTATTTGGTGTGGGGAGATTTATATATGGTAATGCCTCTCACTACATTGCAGGGCCGGTGAGAGTCTTTTAAGTTATTCATTTGAATCAAGAAAGGAGAGGAGAGGAGTGGGTAAAATTTTATTTAATGCAAACAGTTCGGAAATACAAATTGAACTACTTAAGGGCCAGAAATATTAATTGCTCTTTTTTTTTTTAGGACAAGCTTAGCTATAGACTATAGAAGTGTCATAAATTCATTTTCTATTTCATACTACTAAATTGTGGTATGTATTTATATGAAAAAATATTAGTAGCTTTTTAATTACTCGGAGAGGTAATAATTGATATGATGTAGAATGTTTATTTAAGTTTCATATTTCGGTTCTCATTTTAAGACATGCCTAAACAACTCAGTCTCAAATTGGACCATAGTCTATAGTTACTTGTCAATTATACCCTAATTTTTAGGGACGAGACTAGGAAGAGGGTAGCGGTGGCCTTGGCCCCCTAGCTCCTTTTTTAACATATATGTGCATGTATTATGTATTACACTATTATTAATGGACTTTTTTTAGTATCTTATTGAATGGACTTGCGTCGTGTCACATGTCTTATTTTTATTGTCTCTCATACAGTTAACAAAATAAGCATTACGATCTTCGATCTCCGGTTATCAACTCAAATGCTTAATTAGTGATGAATATTTTGATCACCCCAAATGTCCATTAATTTCTTTTGAATTTGTCTTCATTTTGTATCTTATGAAAAATGTATTAAAGGTTTCGAATATGTTTTCTCAAGCTTTACAACTTTAGTCTCTTGTTCCCTTTATTAAGTATCTCCTTCAAGATTTAAGAGATGATGCATGGATGAGATGAGTTAGCTAGTTGCAGATGTGAAATCGTAGATAAGTATACATTCAATTGTAAATAATTTTTTGTGATACGTAAGAAAGACGTACTTTCTAAATTTTAATATATATAAAAAATATATTTATGTATTTGAGATATTTAACTATGAATAGTGATAAATTTGGTAAAAACTCAGTTATTACCAAGTACATGAAGTGATGGGCCAATTGCATGTACATTCAATTCCCTCCTCCTAACTCTGCTGGCTCATCAAATCTAGTCTGCCTGCAGTGCCCTGCACAAGTCAACTCTTCCGTTTGGATTAGAATATTCCAAAAATCGACTATTAATATTAGTCGAAACCCCACGAAATTAACCGTCAAGATTAGTCAATTGTTTTGAAATAAATTATCAAGTTCTAATTTTTTTAATGTTAAAAATGTCGCTGAAAGTTATGAGGCATAATAAATAGTTGCACAAATTGGCCAACTTGTTGGGGGTCCTCCAGTTTGATTGCTATCACGAGTCTAATGTAACTGATCACTAATGGTAAAATTTTCAAGCAATAACAAGTTTATATACTTTTACTACTACTCCCTCCGTTTCATAAAGTTTGTCGCATTTGGTCTTTATTTTTGTTCCAAAAAGTTTGTCGCTTTTCATATTTTGACCACGAATTTTCCTAAAATGCCCCTTTGTAACTCCTACAATATCACTTTTAATTGGAAATATATTAATGATTTATTTTCTCTCACTCTCTTTCAAAAGGTAAGAGTGTGATAGAAAGGAAAGGTCAATGAAAAAAGAGAAAAATTAATGAAGGATAAATGTGTCAAAAAAATATGTTCCTTAATTCTATACAAAATGACAAATGCGACAAACTTTTTAAATCGGAGGGAGTATATATTTAGCCAATTTAGGGAAACAAATGGAGAAATTTGTCCATCAAATTAAGATAGTGAAAAGAAAAACATAAATTCTACCACATTTTGCCGTTGTCGTCGCCATTTTTCAATTAATTAAAAGACGAGTCATTTATTAAATTGTACTCCATCTTTTCAAGAAATTGACACCTTCAATTGTTCATTTTGTATACTATAAAACTCATTGAATTTAAGTTTGAATAATAAGTTGAACCCGCCTTCTTGTTGACCAAAATTCAGCTATCTTTCGGTGAATTGAAGTAAATTATTCGTCTCTTCAAGCATTTTGATATGTAATACTCACTTCATCCCGTCATAAATTTTTCATTTATCTATTTTGAACATCCGTCATAAGTTTTTCATTTCTAATGAAATTCACTAATCACTATCACTTTACATTTTCTCATTTATATCTCTCTCTACTTATTTTTTCTTTTCTATCTCTTCTTCACTTTATTTTTTCTCTTTTCTATCTTGCTATAACTCAACTATTCACTACACATTTTACGGAACGAATGAAGTACATCAAATTAAAGATTTGTTTGCGATTTTTATATTGATATCCATATCGGATATAAAAATTAAATTTAAAATATGAATTTATCCTGATTTGAAGAGTTTTTTTTTATTGAATATAAAACTATATATTTTAAATATATCTCACATTTGTACATTACACAAAACAAAAAAGACAAATAATTTTGTGCAATTGGATATATATACATTTAAATTTTAATATTTAATATATCTAATTTAATATTTAATTAAATTCAATAGTATATTTGTAATCAAAATTGCATCAAATATCATTCAATAAAAAAAAAAAATCGTCAATATATTGCTGGAATTTATAAATATTTTTAATAAGAGATTAGGATGAGTAAAGGAGAGCTTGGTAATTTTGATTCAACAAGGACAGGCCACGTTTCCTTGGTAAATTGGTAATAATATAGAACTCCAAATCTCAAGCTTTTCGTGATATATCATAAGGGCAAAAATGTCACGAGCCTTGACCATTAAACTAGACCTGTATAGGTTGATAATTGATATGAAGGAATTAAAGAGGGGTCTATTATTTAATTCCAAAATGGCAAGATAGAAATAATGTTTTTATCGTCTTGGGTAAACATCACTTATTTATTTAAATTGAGATTCATTTTATTTATATACAATTACTCTATTTATAAGTAAACCTGCAATACCCAATAAAATTCTTCAACACATCTATTTTATACATAAATAATTAATATTTTTTAAAACTCATGTAAAAGAAATCATAAATACAAGTTTGGACGGAGAAAGTGAATTTTTAAGGGGTAATTAGTATATAGGACATTTCACCTATAGAAACTCAAAATAAAGACAAAAATTTTAAAAGTTAGGAAGAAGGACAATTTGATTTATAAAAGTACAATTTTAACCTCTGTTTATAAATAAAATCGAAATTGAAATTTGCATATTCAATTAAGATAAAATAGGAAATTCAAAACAGGAGCTGATGAAATATTAAATTCTCGAAAATCTCGGTCATAATTGCGTTTGAAATTTCAAACCTTCCTAAAACAAGCTGGAGTATTGGAGAAACTTCTTTCATAATTTCGGGAGGGCCAAATGATCAATTATAGCCTATACTTTTTTTTTTTTTTTATCAATTTTAGCACATACTATTTTTTTTCTTCAAATGATACCTATACTTTCAATTAGTACTTAAAACATCCCCGTTCTCATTTTCCGGCAAAGCCCGTCTGATGTGGACGCCGGATTCCCACGTGGATGGCTGACATGGAAATTAGTAATTGTCCAAATAATCTATTATATCCCATACTTTTCATTTTTTATTAATTTTAGCCCATACTTTTCATTTTTTCAATTCTAGCCCATATTTTTCATATTTTCATCAATTTTAGCTCATACTTCAAAAAAACCTATCCAGTATCATTTTTTGCAAGGCTCGTCTTACAGGACGCCAAAAATAAATTGATAATAACTTGAAGGAATGCACCCATCAAATATTCACACTACTATTACAAAATAAAAATGTCATTACAATGCAATGACCGTATTTATTGTCTACAAAATAAAGATGTCGTTACAAAACATTTGATCATAAGTTTTGTCACTGCATGACATATGCAAAAAGAAAGATGTCAACATGATATATCCAAAAATATGTCATAACAAGGCACATCCAGTACGACCTAAAATATAGATAAAATAACGATCACATGTTGTGTGACTTTATAATGTTGGTGGTGAAGTGAAATAGTCAACAACATCTGATTTTTGGCTGCTACGATCTTCAACTTCACGAGCATTTATTCGTACTCCACTAGAGGCAGCAGCTGCAGTAGCTATAGGACCACTCACTGTCCTTGACCGACTTTGATTGGGCATCTAAATATAACACATATATAACAACTCAAATACCATAACAAAATTAATTTTAAAATATCAAAGTTTAATATAGATGACCTTATTTCAAACACTTACTCTATAATACACTCTTCCAGAATTAGCCAAAATCATACCTTCACTTCCTTACATGGAATGAAAGAGACATTTAAATATTAATCACTTTAGTACCAACGAAAAATTGAAATTTTAAAATAGACATAAAAAAAATCACCCTATAATTTGCTCATAAGTCTGAACATAAATTAATCTCTCCAACATGAATTAGAAACAGTGATGACATAGTTGAAACACACCCTTCAAACAAAGAATACTAAAGTATACCGTGAAGCTAGACCACGAGAAACAGGTTGAAATTTAGTTTCTTCTCTAGAATGTCCAGCCAAAACTAAAGAATGTAATCTAAAGAATGAGCTAGAATTGAGGAAAATATGAAAAGTATTGGCTAGAATTGAAAAAATAAAAAATATGGGCTAAAATTAATAAAAAATGAAAAGTATGGGCTAAAATTAATAATAAAAATGAAAAGTATGGGATATAATAGATTATTTGGACAATTACTAATTTTCATGTCAGCCGTCCACGTGGAATCCGGCGTCCACATCAGACGGGCTTTGCCGAAAAATGAGAATGGGGATGTTTTTAAGTACTAATTGAAAGTATGGGTATCATTTGGAGAACAAAAATAGTATGTGCTAGAATTGATAAAAAGGGAAAAGTATGGGCTATAATTGAATATTTGGCCTTTCGGGAGAGACGAACTTGAGTTTTCTGAACATTAATGATTGTCATAAAACAGGAGCTGATGAAATATTAAATTCTCGGAAATCTCGGTCATAATTGCATTCGAAATTTCAAACCTTCCTAAAACAAGCTGGAGTATTGGAGAAGCTTCTTTCAGAATTTCGGGAGAGACGAACTTGAGTTTTCTGAACATTAATGATTGTCATATTAATTATAATTGTAACTTCTCCATTAAATTAAAATGCCTTAATGTTATTAATGTTATCTTTAGGGGAACTAAAAAAACGGTTTATGCACCCGAATAGACAATCTTAAACAATTTGGATGGAAAATTGTAGCAACAAAAAAAAAAAATACATATGATGTAATTAATTCAGTAACGTGGAACGTATCGTAATGGAATATATGCGCACGTATATGCAAAACAAATATGCACATTGTGATATGTGCAGTATGAATGCAAAATACACCATTTTTTTCTATATTTATGATTACTACGATAATCATAGTATTATTACGTGAATCATTTGGTTATAGATGTTAAATATAAAAAGTATTATTATAATATTGACGTGTACATATTATGCAAACGTGGATATCAAAATAAACTATTCATTTTAGAAATTGTAATTATAATATTATTTATAGAAAAAAATTACCATTGAATATCAGTATGTTTGAAAATGTCAAAAATATATTGTTGATTTGGATTACGTGAGATAATTGTGGGGAGTAGTGGATATATTTAAAATTAATAATATTATATTAATGATAATTGACTTAAAACTTGTGGATTGTAACTTTCCATGAAATGAAACTGGTAATAACTGCCCATAATTATGATTGATAAATTATAATCTTTTAACATTACTTTTATAATTGTATGAATTATTTTAATATGAGATTCATTATTATGATATTCCATGATTTTATTTGATGTCATAGAAAACATTATATTATAGCTTGAGTTAACTATATCTGGCCCTAACATAAGTAATTAATGAATACATATCTAGTTACTGCATATATTGAAATATATGCTAAAGATTTAATGCACATGTGTAAATATACGTTGAATATAAGCTAAACCTGGAAATCATATTAAAAAAACAAAATATACTCTTAGAAGAAGACAATATGGGCCACATACCGATTACTTCATTAACAATGTCTTCGAACTTTGAAGATTGTTGAACACGGATCAACTTGGTTTTCTCCTCGAATTCGAACTTTAAAATCACAGCATATTCCATCTCTGATTCTATAAATTAGCTTCTCCAATTAACACGTTCAATAGAACCCTAAATCGCATAATATAAAACAGGAGCGAATTAGAAAAGATCGAAGATCGTGTCGGACAGGGTATAAATTGGAAGAACAATGAACCACTCGAAATATTGATTATTGAATTAAAACAACACGGAATAAAATTGCATATCTTGATAATGGAATGGTTCTCGGAAGAGATTTAGAAACTCAAAATTAACTCTATTTTGGGTAGTTCGGGGATGATCGCATATCGCATATGGGATTTGCAGATCGAATTATTGATTATTGCAGATGGAATTTGCAGATGGAATTATTGCATCAACACCGAATTCATACCTTCAAAATGGAATG
Source organism: Galeopsis tetrahit (assembly GCA_963675135.1). Classification (NCBI taxonomy): domain Eukaryota; kingdom Viridiplantae; phylum Streptophyta; class Magnoliopsida; order Lamiales; family Lamiaceae; genus Galeopsis; species Galeopsis tetrahit. The sequence continues at coordinate 78,354,688 of OY776123.1, forward strand.
ATTCTGGTATCGAAGATAGCGCAAATGAGATTTGCAGATCGAATTATTGATTATCGCAGATGGGATTTGCAGATCGAATTATTGATTATCGCAGATGGGATTTGCAGCAACACCGAATTCATAACTTCAAAATGGAATGTTTCTGATATAGAAGATAGCATTGTTGACCATGAAATGATTTAATTTAAATTTAAATTATTGTTTTAATTTAAATTATTGGTGTGATGAAAGAATAAGGGCATAATTGGTTATTTGGTTATGAATTTGACATTAATCCTAATACTATAATTTTTTGTCTCTTTTCCTAGTTGTGTCTATAGGATTGTCCCTAATCTTAATTAAACTCAATTTTTAAAAGGTAAAGTCTAGTATGCACTCGAGTGCATGTTGTGCACCCTAGTATAAAGAAAATTGTAAGTTATTAAACTGAAAAGTACAACATAATATTACTAAAAAGTGTAAGTCACTATAACTAAAAATATTATTATACAGTTTAATAATTGAAAAGTGCAACACCATTTACCAAAAAGTGTAAATAGTGCAACATGGACTAGGGTGCACAACATGCACTCGAGTCCATAGCAAACCAACCCTTTTTAAAAAAAAATTGAAAGGGAGGCACTACAAACGCCCCTACACGTGCAAGCCAAGTGATGAATCATGGAGGTATGATGAAGTATTGTAGAGTTTATTTATGAATAAAGTGATTGTGAAAAGCAAATTAAATATTTTATTAAAAAAAGTATGTATCTCATTTTAAGTAATTAGTGCATTAATATAATTAATATTTTGGTCGTCAAAATTTTTATTTTTTAATAATTTCAATATATATATTTTTATTGAATAATGATTTAGAAGAAAAATAATAATTTATTAAATATAATATATGTATATATTTTTTAAAGTAATTAGTAGCATTAATATAATTAATATTCTGGTTGTCAAATTTTCTATTTTCTTATAAACTTAATACAACCTTAATATATTGGAAAAAAAATTACATAATAAATATAGGGAGGATCACCATAAGCTCCCCTTGTAGGAGGACCTATAGCAACCAACTCCCACCCCCAAAAAATTGTAAAAATTGTTGCAAGTAGCTTCTAAATGGGTTGATTTTTTACTATAATACCCCTGAGTTGATTTCTCTTTCAAAATGAAAAAAGCCACTTTTTGTCTTCCCAAAGCAGCAACTCACATGGATAAATCATTTTCGATTCATTTTATCTTCCACAAGCAGCTGAGAAAAACTCCATTAATGAACAAATTTTGAAGGTATTCAATTTCCTATTTTTCAAATTAAATGTCTTAGACACTAGACGTGACAAAACGCCGGGATTTCTAGTCATCGGAGAATGAAATCGGTATGGAGTTGGGGCATGGATTGATTATTCTTACTTGAAAACGTACAGCGGGATTGATGATTCTTACTCAGAAATCAGAATATTAGGGCAAAATAAAAAAAATTCACCCAAATCCACTTCTTTGCTCGTTGTTGAGAGACCCACCGCCGCCGCCGCTGCCAAGGGATCCGCCGTTGCCATCGTCTTTGCTTGCCGCCGCCGTGACTAAGGCCCAGGTCGACGATGAAGGAGGCGAAAGACTTGGAAGAAAAAAGGGAAAAGGTCATTGATGTTTGCTTGTTTGATTTTGGTTTCATGAATCGTGATGCTCATTGGAATAGATCTCAGTTCTTACCGCCTCAGTTTTGGGATAATGGAGTATATTGTAGTATAATAAATATATAATCCCACTATTCACGAATATATTATAATATAGTATATTAGTTTTTTTTGGATGAAAGTTAAATACCCATCTCTTTTTTCCCCTCCCATGACTCGAACCCAAGACCTAAGGCTAGGTAGTGGTGCTCTAACACTTGAGCTATCCCACTTTGTCATAATATAGAATATTAGTACAATTATAAATATTATGACATGGTCTCTCTTATAAAAAAATTTCATCAACCCACAGTCTTGTAAATCTTTTTGAATGCATGTGGGATAATCTCGATCTCTTATACTGACATAATACTTTACGCATTTCATTATTTATGGATGATTTTGCGGTGTCTTTCAGATGAGAATACACGACTAAGTGTTATGAATTACTCCTATTTTATTTCCATATTGAGATTTATATAGTAGTATATGTTTCATTCCTCATGCACGAATATACTTAATTGACTATAATAGTAATTTAAGTGCAACGAATTAATGTAAACATGTATATTTAAGTAATTCCAATGAATTGATGCATGTGACTATGAATATAATAGTTAATTGTATATAATGAATTAATATTATATATACATGAATTAGTTACAAAGAATTGGCTGATACATAAATATAATCAATGAAACATATATAAACTCATTTATTTTTATTACATATGTACTAAATTTGTTGAATTTAAAAGTCTCTCTTTTAATTAATAAAATATTAATTTATCGATAAATTAATACCTCTTTAAATTAATAAAATTCATGGTCCCAAAGTTATTAATTTATAGAGGTTTTACTGTATAATGATTAATGATATACAATTTAAAAAAATAAAAAAATAAATATAAATTAAATTTGAATATTACCTAAGGTACTAAATTCAAAATCGAAAATTCATAAGGTACTAAATTTAAAATCGAAAATTCTTATACTAGTATTAAAATAAATTAAATTTAAATATTACATAAGTTACTAAACTTAAATTGTTTCATTTATTAAATTTAAATATATACTGAGTGCAAAAAAATTCTCAAGTATATAAGTTGCCAAAAACTTAAATTGAAATTGAAATGTTCATGAGTTACCAAAACTTAAATTGAAATTGAAATATTACATGAGTTGCTAAACTTAAATTGAAATTGAAATATTAGGTACTAAACATAAACTTTAAACCTAAATTGAGTTTGAATACTATATAAGTTACAAAAACTTAAATTGAATTTGAATAATATTACATAAGTTAATAAACTTATATGATATACAATGTACAAAATATAAATTTTAAACCTTAATTGAGTTTGAATGTTACATAATTGAATTTGAATATACCACAAGTTACTAAACATAAACCTTAAACCTAATATAAATATTTGAACACAGAGGGTGAATATTTGAACAAAGATAATATTTTTTTGAATTTTTCTCCTGATAGTGGATTTAAGTAGAGAAGAATTGAAAAAAAGGTTAAATTTTTTTATTTTCCTAATATATTTAGGTGTATTGGGTTAAGGTTAATAGTTGAAGAAATATCAACAGAAGAAATGCGATTCTTATGATTTACTATTAATTTTACTCCAATTTCAATCTTAAGATTGACATCGAGAACACAACGTAATATAAATATAACACGATACAAAGCAATCATAGATAGATACGCGTTATAAATAGAAACAAATCAATTTACTATATAAATTGAATATAAGTTTAATTTGAATATTACACAAGTTATTAAACTTAAATTGTATAAAAAGTATTAAACCATAAACCTAAATTGAGTTTGAATGTTACATAAGTTACTAAAATTGAAATTGAAATTAAAATTGAGATTGAATCATTGCACATTCTCAATATAATTGAATTGAGATATTACATAAGTTGCTAAACTTAAATTGTATATAAGGTATTAAACATAAAACTTAAACCTAAATAATTGAGTTTGAATATTACGTAAGTTACTATAAGGTACTAAACTCTAAACCTTAAATTTTAAATTAAATTTAAATATTATATAAGATATTAAACATAAATTTAAATTTAAATCGATTCATTCATTAAATTTATATATATAAATTGAATTTAAAACATAAGGTACTAAACTTAAATGGAAAATTGAAATTGATTTATTCATTAGTAAACTTAAAACTTAAATTGAAATTGATTCATTCATTCATTAAACAAAGACTTAAAAATTAAAATTAAATTTGAATATTAGATAAGTTACTAAACTTAAATGGTATATATGTACTAAACATAAACCATAAACCTAACTTGTCTCAGTGTTCAACTTTGCAACGCCTAGTGTTCAACTTTGCAACACTTAGTGTTCAACCTTGCAACACTTGGTGTTCAAATATTTTAGTTTAGTAACTTATGTAATATTCAAAATCAATTTCAATTTGGGGGGTTTATAGGGTTGTAAACGAATCGAATACCACAGTATTCGATTCATATTCGTTATAATATTTGAATATTCGTATACGTTTAATTATCAAATAATAAATTCGATTCGATATTAGAATGGTTATTCGATACTATTCTATTGGATTTTTTTAAAACAATATTATTCGAGTATTCGATTCGAAATTGATTCGTATAAATGTGTTTCCTGCTTTATTTAAACAATAAATGCATTTCCTGCTTTATTTCTATAATTGAACAACATTTTTTTTTTTTAAGTGTCGAATATCGGTCTAAGAATCGACTAATCCCAAAGACCACCTAACGACCACTTACGGAAATTGTACAACACTTGTACAACCCTATTTACATTGCCACTTTATTGAAAGACCACCTACCGACCACTTACGGAAATTGTACAACACTTGTACAACCCTATTTACATTGCCACTTTATTGATTCGTGTATGTGGTTGAATCATGTTTAATTCTATTTAATGAATGAATAATTTAGTTTCAATATAAGTTTAGTACCTTATATAACATATGTAAATTCAATTAAAATTAAAAAATTTAGTAGACAAAAACTTGTGTGAGACCATATCACGGATAAAGATCTGTGAGATAAACTTAATAGAAGTTTAGAAACCAATACAAGTAGCCAACCATGAGCTAAAGGGTCGGATTCCAGCAACAAACAACTAGTTCATCTTGCGGATACTTTGCTTGACAACTCCCATTGTTTTGATTTGGGAAAATAGAGATCTACAGCAGCCACGTGAATGCTTTGCTTGACAACTTCACAAATTAAGCTCCAAAATTGCTAATTGAAAACATTTATGCATCTTCAATCTGACCTGCACATACAAGTTATGGACTAACAAAGAAACTCATTCAATTATTGCACCAAGTTTAAACGAGCAAATATTCAAACGAATCAATCTCCTATCTATTATTATCAACATAAAGGCAAGTTAAAGTAACATTACATTCACCTAGACTAGAAGTAAATGACTAGAAGCACCACATAATCCACACATGTGAACATCTTTCTCCATAACAATCATAAAACTAAAACAAGAATTCGAATTATTGCAAATACGAGACAGATTTTAACAACATCTTCCTCATAGATGTGCTCAATCCTAACAACATCTAAATCGTTACAATTCACTGCACATGTAGTAGTATCACTAAAATTGCACTTAAACCACCAAACTATTTTTCTTTGCATCATCGAACTATACAAATTATCATTTTTTTTACACATAAATCACTAAACTAACAACATCTTCCTCATAGATGTGCTCAATCCTAACAACATCTAAACCGTTACAATTCACTCCCATTGTTTTGATTTGGGAAAATAGAGATCTACAACAGCCACGTGAACGCTTTGCTTGACAACTTCACAAATTAAGCTCCAAAATTGCTAATTGAAGACATTTATGCATCTTCAATCTGACCTGCACATACAGGTTATGGACTAACAAAGAAACTCATTCAATTATTGCAACAAGTTTAAACGAGCAAATATTCAAACGAATCCATCTCCTATCTATTATTATCACATAAAGGCAAGTTAAAGTAACATTACATTCACCTAAACTAGAAGTAAATGACTAGAAGCACCACATAATCCACACATGTGAACATCTTTCTCCATAACAATCATAAAACTAAAACAAGAATTCGAATAATTGCAAATACGAGACATATCTTAACAACATCTTCCTCATAGATGTGCTCAATCCTAACAACATCTAAACCGTTACAATTCACTGCACGTGTAGTAATGTCACTGAAATTGCACTTAAACCACCAAACTATTTTTCTTTGCATCATCTAACTATACAAATTATCAATTAATTTTTCAAGTCAAATTTCTCTCAATTTTTGACATGTACACCGCACATAATTTTATAAAGAGCTAATTCCATCAAATATTATATACAAAGCAAAAAATATCTCTCCCCCATCTATTCTGCAAATAATCAAGAGCTCAAGACTTAGGAATTGATTTTTTTTTTTTTATCTTTCTTTAAACCATAAAAATAGGAAATTTTGGAAGAAATAATTCACGAAACAGTTGCAGAATGGGTGTGGTAAATGGTTCACTTAGTGTGGCTTACATGTAAAAAAATTGATAGTTCGCATAGATCGGTGCAAAAAATATAATTCGGTGTTTAGGTACAATTTCAATGAAAGTGTGGAGGGTTTAGTGCAATTAGGCCTTATGTAAAATAGAGAATATTGTGTGACACAAGGCAAGAAGAGGAAAGTGAAGGTAAAGAGCATTGGACCGGCAGTTGGGGGATTTGCTCTTCATCATTTTTCACAGAAATTTCGACACAAAATACCAAAATTCCGGCACAGAAGACGCCGTCTGTCATCCTGCCTCTGCCAACGCGGCCACGCCTCCTATCAAACCAGCCTCCCACTTCGTCGCCGATTCCTCATCCGTTTCCGGCGATCCATTTTTCGATTCAGAGAATGAGATCCCCAATTTTTGCCTGCAAAAACCTTAACAGTCTGTAAACACAATTTTTTTGCAATTTCAGATCAAACACGAAATAGATTTTTACCTCAACAGTGAGCTCACCTTCACGAAGAGTTACCCTAAAAATTAAAATAAGGGTTTACCACAAAAGGGGAACTTTTTTCTGTAAGCTTGCTCTTCATTTGGCAACCGGACACGAAGGCTGCGAGCTTTCCGACGGCGACCGGCGAGGTGAATGGTGAATGAAGATTGAAGGAGTAAAAAGTTGTATGAGAGAGAAATGAGATGTGAAATGAAGGAGAGAAGACTATCTAGAGAGAGAAAAGGAGAGTACGGCTGAAAGGGACACTTCTTTCCGTTTTCTATTAGAAGGGCAAAAGAGAAAAATCACATCATATTTGAGAGTGGGTTTGGTGCCAAATATTCGCAGGGAGTGGGTTGCAACAAACCTCAAAAGTGGGGGAGCTAGTAGTCAATAATCTCATAAATATAACACTTTTAATATTCAGCCAATAAAATATTTAACAAGCATATAACTCTTTAAAATGCTAACACATCAACTTGAAAATCATATAAACATTCTAAGGAGGATAGGAGTCATGACAATTGACAGGAGCTTGAGAAAATAATTTTTAAAAAAAAATCTTCAAGATACCAAGGAATTAAAAGAAGGAAGAATAATGTTTAAAGTTTCAAAACTTGATTCATAATTGGATAAGTCTAGACAAATGAGCTTTATTTGTTTTGAAGTAAATTGAGTTTAATTAATACACCCTTATTCTGGCCTCACGATGGCATGTGATAAATAAATTATACTTCCTCCTATTTTTAATAGGAGTGGTTTTGACCTTTCCTTTTCTTTACAAATTATATGACGTTTTACACTTTTTAATGCAAATTAATTGCATTTCTTCCAAATTTAACCTTTTTTTTTTTTTTTGAAGAGTACAGTGCCCATTACATTTGTGTTCCATAAATGAAACCACATAAAACCAATTGATCACTAATAGGCCTTCACTAAACTCTCAGTCCATCAGATAGGAACTTCTCCATCCCAATCAAGAGGGGTAGGAGAGTCGATAGCTTCCCTTGCAAGTCGATGTGCTTTAATGTTTCTCGTCCTTGGGATGAAGCATACCTCGCAGACTACGAGCTCGTTCATCACCTTTTTAACTTCATCCACTGCAAAGCCGTCAGCTGTCAAACACGATTCTCTACTGTCGATCATTTGAACCGCATTTAGGCAGTCCGAAAAAACTCTAGCCTTCACAAAACCCAGCTCTCTGCATCTTTTGATTCCTCCAGCAATGCCCATCAATTCAGCTGCCAAAACAGAGCCTGGGTTCTTAATTCTCCTTCTTTCTTCGGCTTTAAGTTCTTCATTCATGCCTTCAATAACATACCTGACCCCAAAAATGCTGTTTTCTCCTCCAGTGGCTGCATTTGTATACACTCGCACCCAATCATACTCCACAGCTTCCCGAGAAATATCCGACACACTTGGGTTAAGGACTGCATCTACCCTCGAGGCCAACCTCGCATGTTGGAAATTTTGTAGGAAGATTCGTGCCCAGCCTATGTCTGTAAAGGGTGCTTGAGCCTCCCCTGTTTCATTATTTCTTTTCGCCCACATATGACATCGCTCCCTCCAAATTCCCCACATCACAACAGCTATATCCTCCATATCCCACCCCTTATCTGCATCCCACAAGACCTCAAGAAAGTCTCTTGTGGACATACCCTTTCCCCTTCTAATAACACAACCCAGTCCATCCAAGTTCCAAATTTTTTTCACATGAGGACATAAGAATAAAGAGTGAATCGTACCTGCGTCATGGTATCCACAAAGAAAGCAAAGAGAGGGTATCGGTACATGGTGCCTTGCTAGATTTCCCTCCGTTGCTAATATATCCCACGCTACCTTCCACATAAAGATTCGGATTTTCTGAGGTATGTTCAAAGTCCAAATTTTCGTCCACCATCCTTTCCCCTTACCCGAACACGATCCCTCCCCTGAACTTATCTCGTGCGTCTTCAGTTTGCTTGCCACCCTATATCCCGACTTGACGGAATAGATTCCTTTGGTCTCCGGCTTCCAGAACGGCGTATCTTCATACTGTGCACCTCCCACATGGGTTTTTAGAATCGCCTCTGCCTCAAAGGGTAAAAACGTTGCCCGTATAAGCCCTTCATTCCATTCCCCATTGTCAAGTATGAATCGGCTGACTTTCGAAGCACTGGCAATCCTTGATTGGACTCTTCCTTCATGTAAATCACCCACCCATCTATCCTTGAAGATACTTACCTTGTGGTCATCTCCAATTCGCCAATGCACTCCCTTCTCTAGGGTGTCCCTACTCCATATAAGAGACTTCCATATGTACGATGGATTCGTCCCCAGACCAGCTTCCATTACCCCTTCATGTTTAAAGTATCGGGCCTGAAGCACTCTCGCTACCAAAGATTGGGGGCGAGACATCAATCTCCACATCTGTTTTGCAAGCATAGCTTTGTTAAAAGCTTCCAATTTTCGAAATCCCATGCCCCCATCACTTTTAGGGCAGCACATGTATTTCCATTTCTTCCAGTACATGGAGTTTCCCTCCTCATTCTTGCCCCACCAAAATTTAGCGCACATTTGCTCAATTTCCTTGCAAATAGAGACTGGTAGACGGAAGCACGCCATAGCATAGGTCGGTATAGCTTGGATAACAGCTTTGATCAAGACCTCCCTTCCTCCTTCCGAAAAATCTTTAACCTTCCAACTGAGTAGTTTTTGCGCCACTTTATCTTTAACGTATGCAAACTGAATCCTTTTTGTGCGCATAGAGAACGTCGGGAGTCCCAGATAAATTTCATGGCCCTGACTCATCCGTATTCCCAGTTGGTTCCGAATCAGAACTCTCACTCCCTGCCCCACTTTCGGACTGAAAGTAATAGACGATTTGTCGTAGTTAACAACTTGGCCCGATGCTCTTTCATATCTTTGTAGCCCATCTCTAATTTTCTCCCCACTCTGCGCCTCCGCTCTAAAGAACAATAGACTATCATCCGCGAACAATAAATGTGTAATCTCCGGCGCCCCTCTGGCCACAGTGACCCCAGTCAGTTGCTTTTGTGCTGATAGTTGTCCCAATATTCTGGACAGCCCTTGTGTACATAGAACAAAGAGGAAAGGGGACAAAGGGTCCCCTTGCCTAATGCCTCTAGCCGGCTTCACATTCCCCTTTACTTCTCCATTAATCTTGAAGGAGTAGGACACCGTCTCGACACAATTCATTATTATCTCCACCCATTTACTGCTGAATCCTGTTTTTCTGAGCATGGCCTTTAGGAAGGGCCACTCTATGCGATCATAGGCCTTCGACATATCCAATTTAAGGGCCGCGTACCCCCTTTTGCTCCTATTATTTCTGATCCAATGCAAACACTCAAAACCCACCACCACATTGTCTGATATAAGTCGTCCCGGTGTGAAGGCACTTTGAAACTCATCTACAATATTTCCCAAGACTTTCTTGAGTCTGTTACTTACAGTCTTAGCAAGGATACGATAGCACACATTTGTTAAGCTTATTGGGAGATAGTCTTTCAATTCTTGTGGATTCTTTGTTTTTGGAATAAGTGTCACCAAAGTTTGGTTCCACACTTGCACACAGCCTCCCCCATTCAAGATGTCCAGAATTTGCCTTCCAACCTCCTGTCCAACAATATCCCACGAATTTTGATAGAAATCAGCTGACATCCCATCCGGTCCCGGTGCCTTGAGCGGACCAAGTTCGGAGACCGCCTTTTTCACCTCTCCCATACAGAAATCTGCCTCTAGTATCCTTTGTTGTGCCGTGGAGATACCATTATCACATAGACTTATAACACTGTCTATCTCAGCTTCATTTGGCTCAATACTTGTAAATAGATCACTGTAAAAGTCCTCAATAACCCTCAGGATACCATCCGGCGTGCTGCACCACTGTCCTTGTCTATCCTTTAGCCCAGAAATCAAATTATTTTTCCTCCTTCTAGTCGCTTGTTTATGGAAAAAACTTGTATTGCGATCTCCATCCAACATCCACTTGTTCTTTGCTTGTTGTTGCCACCAAAGCTCCTGTTTCGACAACAAATTCTCCAGCTCCATTTCCCTTTCAGCCACTGAATATTTATCCCATCCTTTCGTTTCATCATTCTGGAGGGCTTCCAACTCTCGTCGACACTTAGCAATTTGTCTAGGTATTTTGCCCCCTTTACTGTCCGCCCATCTTGCTAATCCCTCCACCATACTTGCCATTCTTTCCGTGAGTTCCGAGCCTCTATTCGATGTATTCCATATTTCTTGTACCTTTGATTTGAAATCTGGTTCCAAAGTCCAGGCCTTTTCATAGTGAGTCACTCTCCTCGAGCTTCGAGTAATTTGAGGTGTTCCCGGAGAGGTGTTTAGATAGACCGGGCGGTGATCTGATGAGTAGTAATTCAAGTTGATAGCTTCAGCCCATGGAAATAGCTGTAGCCATTCCTCATTTGCACAGAATCGATCCAAAAGTTCAAAGGTACAGTGTATTCCATCCCTCCTATTACACCAAGTAAAGAACGGGCCTTTAGCTCTCACCCCCTCCATTTGCAAGTCCTCTAACACCCTTCTAAAGCTGCCCATCTGGGAGAAAGGCCTCGGCCTCTCCGCGTTCCCTCCTTTTATCTCATTTAGCCCCAAAACCTCATTGAAGTCTCCCCCAATTAGCCAAGGCTTCACTCCCCCTTCATGTGATTTCTGAATTTTCCTAAGCAAATCCCACGAGAATTTACGCATAGAAGTAATCGGATGTCCATAGAAGCCAGTAAACCACCAACTAGAAGAGCCCGTTTTCATTAAGCAGTCAACATGCCCCTTCGAAAAGGAAGCCAAAGTAACATCAACCATATCATTTGCAAAAAACAAAATACCACCACTATTGCCAATTGCATCCACTCCTAAACAAACATTAAAATTCAAACTACCATTCCATTTCCTACCCTCCGCAACACTAGTTCTAGATTCAGTAATAAAAAGTACATCAGGTTTTTGCTCCTTAACAAGGAGCTGTATTTTCTGGAATGCCCGACGTCCCCGGAGACCTCTGGCATTCCATACAATGATGATCATGGATTCTGGCAGGGCTGGGGTGGTCCAGCTCCCGCCTTATGGTGTTCGCCCTCTCCATCTTCATCACTCTTTGCCTTCTTTCCCTCCGTAGAGCCCCCTCCTTCTCCTTTTTTCTCATCTGTTGATTTGTCGTGAGATTGCTCGAATTTGTGGGTCAATTATGCTCTAGATATCAAGAAAGTCTTACAACTTTTGTGTAATCATGAGCCAATTGTTATATATGTTGATACATGAATGTTTTGTTTGATTTTTAGGAAAAGCAAGGAGTTTCGAAGCAAATCACAAGAAATCCAGGCGTTGGATCAATCCAATGAATCAACCACAAGAAAGGCATCAAGAAGAGGGTCGAAATGAGATGAGAATCGAGCCGATCGGGCATCGGGATTGAGAGTTATGCATGAAACAAGAAGAGAAGGATGGAACTCGGCCGAGTGAGTCAACTCGGCCGAATCTGTAACTTTGGAAATCACTGCGCACTCGGCCGAGTGACTCAACTCGGCCGAATCTGCGAGTTTTGAAAAAACTGCGCACTCGGCCGAGTGAGCCAACTCGGCCGAGTAAGGAGGAATTCCGTAGCCACTGAAACTGAAGACCACTCGGCCGAGTGACCCTCACTCGGCCGAGTCTCGGCTGGAAAAGTCGCATAACGCTTTTATAAGTGATCAACTCGGCCGAGTGACACCAACTCGGCCGAGTTACAGAGAAAAATTGCCCAACTTCGTTTTTGACCTAGAAACACGTGCCAAGCTCAAGGGGGAGGGTATAAAAGGTCACAAGTTCGTTTTTCAAAGGGGATTACACACCATTTTGAGAAGTCTCTACACATAGTAACACATAGTGATAGGTTTTGAAGCATTTTTCCTTCTAGTTTCTCATAGATTAGCTTAGTATTTAGTCAATTTGTCATTTTAATCAAGGATTGTAAGTGGGCTTTGCTTATTTCATCATATTGTAGCTACAATTCCATCATCAAGGTGATATCTCTCAATTTTAAGTTTCAATTTGGTAATTACTTTCTACATTGCAATTTCTCTATTAATTAGCATGGGTTTTATGTTGTTTTGTGTTGTAGCCATGGGATTCTCTTCTAGAACCATGGGCTAATCCCCAATTGCCTTGGGTGTGGATGTTTTGATGGGAATTTAGTGTAATTGTGAAGTAATTGCATGATTCACTTAGGATTTGGGTGTAAATGTTTCTAGAGTTGTATTTTGTTTGATTCATTTGATTGATCAACCCTATTAGCTAGCATATTGTGTTGATTGCAACGAGAGTTGGGTTTGCATGATTGGGGTGTGAGTGTGAGCTTTGGTCAATTGAATAGAAGTTAATTAGTAATTAGCTAACCGAGAGGAGGTTAATGGCTAGACCGACAACTTTAGACACTAAACGAATAGAGGTCGTCTAGGAGTTTGGTGAGAGGGAGTTTCATAAGCATTAGTAATCGTGTTGAAAGTGCTTATGAAACACTATCCTAGGAGCTTATGGTATTTGGTTAGATCTTATAATTGCTAATCAATGCACGATGTTCGCCTATGCCTTTCGAGGGGGTGTGCACACTTATGTGATAGCCTTTAGCTTAATCCGAATTCATATCTAGCTCATGTAATTGTTTCACTAGTTCATTTATTCCTAACAAAACGGAAACACCCGAGGCAATACACTTCTCTTGCACTTTCCAAAAGAAAGTTAGTTAGTTCACTACTTCTAGTTAATATTACTTTTTTACTTTAGTTAATTTAGTTTAATATCTTTGTTCTTATTCCCGAAAAATCCAAACAAACAAATTTAGTTACTACAATAGCATGCTAACTTGCAACTTTAGGGATTCATTGACAGTCAATTAAGTCCTTGGACGATAATTACTTGGTATACTTATTATACTACTCACGAACCCATACGCTTGTGGGGATCGTATAATTGTAAAAAGTGTGCAAAAATACGAACAAGTCATATGTCCCCTTGGTAGAACGCACCCGCTTCTTATTTGGCTGGGTAGCAGTCTTCGGGCTCTTGGAGCTAATGCCTCCTCCTCTGTTCGTGTTGGCGGTCGTCGAAGTATTCACAATTTGTTTCTGCTTATCCCCCTGTGTATCCATCGACCCGAAAATCTGAGCATAATATTGTGTCTGCGGCATTGGTGTGAATGACATCTTCCCTCCTCCTATTTCTCCACTTAGTTGGGGCATTTTAACTCCAATATTAGGTAGCGAGTTCATGTATGCCGTGTACTGTAGATTATTTCCAAAAGCATATGCATAATCTTTCTCTGTGGTGGCTGCTTCAGGAATGATTGTCTTTTGATATAACCTTGCCAGCTGCGTCTCCTTCCAACTTTCAGTAGTCTTTTTACTCGAATGAGAAGTCTGAGTGCTCTTTGGTTGATTGGTGTCCCTTTGTGGATTTTGTGGTTGCTTTCCTTTCTGTAGTAATGCTTTCTTTTTAGCTGCCTCCTCCCTCATCTTGCAAAAGTCATCAAACTCTTTCTCCGTCAATCCCTTCTGACCATCTACCTTCAACCAGGAAGCAAAGTTCACCTCCTTTCTCCCAACATTCTCTCCCTCAGGGGCCTCCTCCGGACAATCTTTGGCTACATGTGTTAGGCGACCACAGTAATAACAAAAATCAGTAATCTTTTCATACCGGAAAGCAATAGTTAGTCGGGCCTCATCCGTACGAATTCTGGTACCACGCTCCAGGGGTTTGGTGATGTCCACTTGGGTTCTGACTCGGATACATCTTCCCCACGTACCTTCTTTCGACGGCCCTTCGACTTCGAGGACAGTTCCAATCTTCCCACACAAATCTTCACCGATCTCCACCGACATAGTATCAAGGGGGAGTCCATGTATCTGAATCCACAGGGGAAACTTTGTGAAGTTTAGATCCATTGCCCTTTCGCTCCCCTTGAGCTTCTTCAAGATGAGTGAGGATTCCTTAAAGGACCATGGTTGACGGTAGTGTACCTTGTTCATTTCCGCCTTTTGCTCGAAATCAAGGACATAGAGTCCCTCTCCAACCTGCGAGACTTTTAGGGTTCCGTCCAATTTCCAAATTTTTTTGAGGGTTTGCCCTAACTCCACTGCACCAAAGGGCTTTTTAATGGTGAACCGTCCGGCCAGTAAGAACTTGGGTGCTATCGTGATTTTTTTTGGGACGACATACTCCGCATCTTCGTTCTCAGAGATAGAGAAGTGGGACATCTGCGCATTCAGATCTGTTGCCATTTTCGCAAGGAGGAGAAGAAAGAGAAAGGCTGTCAAGTTTGGGGATCTTGATGCCGAGAAGGAGGCTTGAGTGAGTGTATGAACTTCATCCCAAAGCCCAGTTAAAATAGCCCTTTCGGCCGAGGCGTTCACCAATCCTGGTGCAGTTGGACTTACAAGGCGGGTTGTACTCGAGTACTGTTGATATCCGTCCAGAAGCAGATTCTCGGAATGTGGAAAATTCCGGCGGAGGAGCATGATTGCTGTTTCGGCGTGTTAGACGTAAATAAGGGAGGAAAGAGATAGGTTAATTCCATCATTAGGGAAATCGCACCGTTGTAAGGTGAAATCGCCCATAGTAGGCGCGTGAGGCGCGTGTCTCTAATAAACAACGATGTATCTCTTGTAAGATTTAAGGCTTCCAAATTTAACCTTAAGTTCATTAAATATTTACATAAATGTGTTTTTTTTTTATGAGATGTACCATCATTAATTAAAGGTAACATGAGAAATAATTTGTTTTCTTAATATGTGTGCAGAGCTCAGGTGATATACATTATAAATAGGAGGGAATAAGACATTAATTTCTTAAATAATACTCCATATTTTACACAATTAGCAAAATTTTTATAAATAAATGTCGGATATAATTAGCAAATTTATCTCTGAACGTATATAATTAGCAAATTTATCCCAGTCGACAACACCCATTATTTTGATCATCGGGTTTGGCAATGTCCCAATTTGTTAAGGGGTGTAGTGTAGTAGTTCAATTAAACCTACCCCATTCCCATTATAGTTACAACACAAATTAAATATTTAATTCCAACCTCTTGTTTATGTGATATTTCTTCAATATCATATAAATATGAATGTATCAATTTGCTACCGCCTACAATGTAGTTGCATCATTATTTGTTACAATAAATTTGGAACATGACATTGCCTTGCCAGCCTCTCTCTAATTATCATATCCACAGACAAGGGAGGTCACCAAATTCAATTTCTAACCAAATCTCACAATGCCTGCCTTCAATTCTCTGTCAATAAAAAAAAATAAAAAATTGAGAGGTTATTTTTGCTCCTAATTTTTCATATCTCAAAACATACAAATTCTCCGGTCCAATTCTGAAAACACTGTTTTATTGATCTAAAGAGTTGTAATCTATTTATTGTTTCATACTAACGTTCAAGTGCGAGTGATCTTCACTAGAATTTTTGCATATGTAACATTACCTTTTTTTGAAAATTTATGTATGAATTTATTGTGATTTGAAGTAAATTTTAATTTTTAGATATCTCACGTCAATAAATTCACACAACTTTTATCAGTCTACTAATCGTGCATTGCAGATTCCCAGGGAGAGAATTTCTAAACATTAAAATCAATTTTCCGAATTCTCCCAACAAATCAAAATCCAAAACCCAAACATAAATTTCAGATTAAAAAAAGATCATCGAAGCTCTCTCACTTATTTGAAGCAGCATGTATATACATAGAGGAGATAGTGAGCAAAGATGTATCTAGCTTTACAGGTAGCTAAAAAAAAGGCAACTCATTTTACCTTTCTGATTCGGACCAATTATTTGGAACATTAAAACCTATAAAATAAAACTGAAAATTTACTCTCCATTACATTACAGTATACAACTACACAACTGTCGTTTGTACGAGTATGAGCTATACTTTGACTCCTTTTTCCAACTGTAACAAAATTATGGAATGGTTAGTTAGGTTACATATCTAATTCGGACAAATCTTTATTATAATTATCAGATTAAAGATCAAAATTTGTAAATCAAGACCGTCTTTCTTACCACAGTAACTTGTAGGGCGGGCTCGATTTGGTGTAAGATCAGAATATACATCTTCTAAGCTGGTGGAAGGGGACGGCGGCATGTTGGGCATTCCATTTTTACGTCCATCCATCTATGCAGGCAACTTGTATGAAAGAAATGATCGCATGGTGTAACCTGGATAAAAAAACGAGTTAATAAAACTATGGTTTAAGATGACTGTGAACCCAGGAATTCGAGAACAAGACTATTGCAATACCATGCAAACTTTGGAACGGAACCCCTGGACAAAGAAATGAGTCAAAAAAAATTGTCTAAGAAGTGAAAACTGAATAACTGAGCAATAATCTGATACCATGCAATCGTTTGAACGTTGGCTGAGCTCAATAGGAGTCATGCAGATAACGCAATCTGTGGCATCGTTTGATTGATGAAATCTCCTATAGTAGCTGTACTTCTCTGGTAAAATCTGCATTCACGACGTTTAATTGTTTAAATTAGCTGTTACAAGAAACAACCATAACGCGTTGTGTAAAATTGATAAAGTACAAGTAGATATCTTCAGCAACTAGAATCAGAAGTGAAATCTATCCCATAGACTCCTAATCATCTATTAACTTCACAAAATCACAGCATAAGTCTCCTAATCTATAGTCTATACTAATTCAAAACCCTCACTGAAACATTGAAAGACTAGCTTGCCCTGCCCTCTTAAACATGGTCGGACTGTAAGGCCTCAAGTCTCATCTGTCTAAGCATAATATACAAATAAGAAACAATTTTGAGATGGTGTTTTAACTTGCAGCATGAAACCTTTGTAAATAGTTAGGTACATGCTGAGTGAAAACTCGCAAGGACGTATTGTGCAAAGGGAAGCAAAGTGATCACCATTTAGAATGAAGGAAACAAACCTGACGAGGAATGAAGCACCGAGCTCCAAAGTAATGCTGCAGAAGAAGAATAAACACTTGCAGTCCCATAAAAACAGCCAAACAAATACACCAGTTCTGATCAGGCTCTATTCGCATGAAATTATGAGGACACCCAAATACATATAACGGGACAGCAATACGAGTTACTGTCATCCCTAAGATATAATGAGGATGCAATGGTTTCCTCGAGTCACGAATTATGTTGATGGCTATTTGAGGAATCCAGAAAGAGTGAAGGAGGAGGAGAAAAATCCGCAAAAACTTATGAAACTCGTACATGATGATAATGCCAGCTAAAAGGATCCCATCTACAAAAAAAATCAATGCAATAAAACATCTGACATTCAGCAAGGCATAAAATAATGAAAGGCTGTATTCATCAACTAATATAAATGGGTAAAGTTCATTTTAAAGTTTCACAAACTCTTAATATATAAGTTGCCTTCCTAATTTCTAATCTCTCATTGTTCTACCAATATGATATGTTCGGGAAATATAGGAAATGCATAAAACCATTAACTCATTTCTGAAAAAAAGGGGAACTCACTTTATTGAATAAACCACAGGTGGGGTTCGTGCAATTTCCAAACCACAGGGGGGTTTCGTACAATTAACCCCATTTTAAAATAACAGATAAAGATACTCACAAAATCGACTGTAAAGAGCAGAAAGCTCGCGCCTCATATGCTCCCAATTCTCTCCATTTGCCGGCCTATTTGCCTTCCATATCGCGAGTAGGTACCGCATTTCGAAAATTGAGAAGACCACAAACTTGAAAAATGCAGCGGTGGCAAAAGCATTAAACAGGGATTCTGTAAATAGGCAAGCATCAGCTTTTACTGTAGAAAGAATTTTATAAAAAAGAGAAGAGGATGCAAGATAAAGAAAAGGAAATTGACAGTTTTGTCTTTAATAACTGATTTACAAAACCCCCATCCAAAACTAAGATACTATTAAAAAAAAAAAAAACAAGAAATTCATATTAAAGCTTTAAGCTAATTACCGAGAAAACATAACATTCTAAAACTTTACCAAGTTGCAAACAGGCAATCAATACAGTATCATAATCATGCCCGTGAGATACACTAATATGTGAGTGCCAATCTAAGTTCAAATTCAAGTCTACACAATATAGATGCTTTAACCTTATTTGACGTAAAGGTATTTATGTACATATGAATTGATGTAAACATACCAACTAGAATTCCAGCAGTAAGATGCAGAAGACAAATATAAGCATCCATTATAGCCTGATGCCCAACCATTAGAAGTGAAACTTTGGCAGCCCCCTGAGAAATTTATAAAAAGACATCAAGTAATTATGATTTGCAAATCCAAATCTGCATCATTAGGCATCAAGCAGATCTCAAGGGCATCTTACTGATTGAGTATTACTGTATTCCATCTGGCGGATTAACAATAGAACTTCAAGGAAAGAGATCTAGTACAGAAGAAGTTAAAGAATCGAACCAAAGAGTAGTAACATTATGAAACACTTTCTTCAGAAAAAACAATTAATGGTAAAGGATACAAAGGTAACCATCAAGGTGTAGTTAACTGCTTTATTGTAGTAGATATCAACGTTAACTGAAGTTGCGTTCAGAAGCATGGGTGAGAAGCAATCTACATCATCGTCCACTGAAGGGCTTTCCATCAGTCCTTCTATATAATACTTATCTTGATCTCCACCTAGGAAAAGTACAAGAGAGTGAAGTCTGATTAAATAGAAATTTATAATTGATAAATTGGACAAATGACAACACTGCAAAACTGAAGCTACAAGAATCACAACATAATAATGTGTGTCATTAATCTCTGCTGCAAATACAATTTTAATTTCACCATTGTAAGCATACAAAATTATCAGTAGATTACTAGTTACATATATAGATACCAAAATCTTTTTCCCAAGTTTAGTATTTACAAAGACAGATGAGGAGAAGAACAAGATTGTCTTTTAGGGATAGAATTTAATATTTGAAAAAAATTATCACCATTTTTTCTGGAAGAAAGACGAGATACTTGTCCTGCAATTTCAATGTTGCAATGTTTCTCCATTTCATAAATAGGAGCTGCAATAGAAAAACCAGCAATTTTAGAAAAAGAAGTTCAATGAACTTCAACTGATAATGGAATAAAACAATTTTCACGGAAAGTACATTGTTTCCTCTTCCAGATTTTATCTTGGGGAGACTCCTGGAACACCTGGGATGAAAAAACTCCAAGCTGACAAAAAAAAGTGAAACATGTTAAGGACGGACTAGGGAAATCCTTAGATAACTTTGTAGTCAGTATTAATTGTAAAAAGCAAACCACCTTTAAGGTAAAATTCAACTTCAAGAAAGAAAATTGAAGCCTACAAGAAAGAAAAGATAAAAAAACTCCAGCAGTAGAGTTTTCTCATAGTTGATATTTTCTACAAATTGCAAATAGTTCAACGTAATTCAGATCGTCTAACTGAAACTCTAAAAGTTGTGATATTTTAAAACAAGACATTTGTTTGGTGCTGCTATTAAACCGTGTTTGGTAGGCCTTTTCTACACAACTGAATTTATGATAAATCCTGCCTACATTTGCAGTTTGAAATTGTGCCATGGAGGAATCTATAGGCATTAAAAATTATGTTATTAGTTTATTAAGAGTAATATAACTTCCACAAAGGCAGTGCACCTCAGTGATCAACCATTCTACAAATAACTGCAGTCTTGCATGGGGAATTATATAATATTGCCAGCTCAACACATATAAAGGAAAATAAAGAAACATGCTCAAAAAATAAACAACAGCAATGAACAATGTAGTGACAGGGAAAACTGTAGCCTTTGCATAAGATCAAGTCAAGTGGAAAGGCTAAATGCCTAAATCAATCAGAAGTTATAGTGATTACCAAGTGATAGGTATTAGATAACAAGTAATCATCTTCTGTCCCAAATTCACCTTCTTTTCCACTGCAGAAATATTCAATAAAGATAGTAGGTAAAATCAAAACTATAATCTCCAGAAAAGAATGACTCTTTCAAAATAAAACTATGAAAAAATTCAATTGAGGATTAATTTTGTAGCTATCCGTAGCTCACTCTAGATTTTTCCCAATATTTTTTAAACCTTAGCTAGGTGAAGTTGAAGTCTAACGTACAACAACAAATTGCAGATATAGACGCAAGTGAAACATGAGCATTATGATGAGCAAGTATGAAATAAAAAACTGTCAAATCTGAAAGACTGAAACATAAGAGCTAGTTAGTAAAATTTGTATTTCTCTGCGTCTGCATATGACAAAAAACAGAAAATACATATAAAACAAAATATAAGACGAGACCAACAGACTGCTGAAACTAGAATTACAATGTAAGATTATAAAACTTGTGTAAAGAAAGTGATAGAAAGGGAGGGGAAACTACCTGCTAGCTACCAGCCTTAGTTGTCTGAAGGGCCAAATATATACACCTTCTACTCTGATTTGAGCACCGTGAGCATCATTCTCATTGTCGAACACATCATGAAAAATTATAATTCCCTAGCATATTGAACAGAAGGTGACAATTAGGCTGTGATAACATAAAAACCTATGAGCACTATTAATCAACATATATATTGCCTAAGCACAGGTTTAAAGCGTGTAATCATGTGTATTTTGCACTGTTATGATCTACCTGGATAATGACTGTGAAAACTGTGAAAATACTATAATTAGCCAAATAGACCATGATTAGGAAAATGTAATGGTAGTGTCTCCATTGGCAAATAAAATATTTACAACTTACGAGACTCTCCCAGAACTTAGCAAGCCTTAGTAACTGTCATAATGCATGTGTACATAATGTATTAATGATCTTTTCATTTTTATAATATCCATTTTTACAATGATAGGATTTCATATCCATTTCTTGTAACATTTTAATGCCAGTTAAAAAATAAATAAACTACCTGAACAAAGTGCACCCCAGTTATTTTTGTTGGCGTACTGATTAATTCGAGGACTGAATTTCCATTTGACTTCTTAAAATCGGGAAACTTGGAAGTGCTATTTGTGGTATCTACAAACTTCCAATTGCCTGCATGGCACAAAATCTACGACTTAGTTAATCAATGTCAACTAAATGAAGCAAATACACAAAATGTGTCTAGACAACACAACTTCGCACAATTATATAGCCAATTAATAATACTCAGCATGCTCATTAAGGCCAACCAAATCAAAGATAAAAATTGATGGGATGAGCAGAAATTTTATATGCAAACCAGGAACTAGAGTTATTCTATGATTGTTGAAGATAATAAATTTAATGTCAAAATTGATACTCCTCTCTACCAACTTAAGCTTTTAGATGAAGTGACCATTTAACATGATATCGGAAACAGGCCATATAAAGGTTGAGTTCCTATATACGAGTAAAATAATTAAATGCTAAGATGATACTCATCTTTACAATTATGTCGGAAAATACTAAATTATTCCCTATATTAACATTGATGGGAATCAACACATATCATCTTAATATGCAAATAATAGTACTAAGACAAAAATAAATGTGGATTTATTCGACATAAAATGATTCATGCAATCGAATGATGATCAAATAATTATACAGAGACACTAAACAAACCTCTATATGTCCCTGTTATATTCCACGAAGAAAATGGTCCCAATTCCTGCTCTTCCTTTCCTAAAGGAAGCCACTGCAAGAAGGGAAAGGCCTAAAAGATTAGACGTAATCAAGGAAGATTTAACCAAGTCCTTCTCAGAATATGAAGAGGGCTCTTTAGATGGTTAAAATAACCAACACGTTAAATATAATGTTTTGCAAGTGATAAGAGTCTACACAAAACTCTGTGATGACATGTACTAATACATGACGAAAATATAATATTAAGGATCATACTGATATTACAAGTGCTCTATTACATTATAGACCTGATGTTACCCAATAAGAATTAAAATCATAATAATATAATTAAATTTCTACGTCAACCTAAGACGCCAGCAATATTGTAATGATGTGCCTCAATAGCTACATATTACGTAATGTGGTGACCGTGCATAGATCTCGACAAATCAATCATTCAGCTCCACGTAAAAGTACGACACAAGCAACTAGATTCCAAAAAATCCAAAAATCCATAACACCAAACAGTCTAGCAACAAAAAAAGATAAATCTAATCATTTGGCATTGCGAAAACGACAATGTTTTTGCAACCATACAGAAATAACCAAATATTATGGCTCTCAAGTATCAGTATATCAATAACTACTGCATAAATCAGAGTAATTATTATTTATTTCTTAATACATTTGTGAAAGCCCGGCATCAAGAACAAAAGTTGTTTTCCACAGTTTATTAAGCCAGTAAATTTATTTAAAAAACGTGAGAGATTACACCTCTTTACTCAAATCTCCAACACAAAATCATGCATTAATCTCTAACAGTATTCATGTCAACAGTTTTCAAGAATTAGTAACCGACAAAGATACACTGCATCAATTAAGAACAGAGAATTAAACAACTCATAATTTAAAAAAAAGCAGAGGCACAATCAGAAAAACCAACGAATTAAATTGGGGGTGGGGGGAACCAACCTCCTCACCCCAAGGCTGCCTCTGCCTTAAAGGTCTTAAACCATTCACAGGCCATATCACCATTAAAATGAGCCATAACCCAAATACAATTCGCAACGAAAAGCTCAAACAATTCCAATTTTCCATAGAACCCATTGCCGAGCTGAACTCGAACTCTCCGAATAAAGAGAGAAAGCACCTCCTCAAACTCTCAAAACTAAACCAAAATGAAAACCTAATAAATCATATGTTTTCTACACAAATGAGCGGTGGTTTCTTGCTTAAACAAGAGGCGAACAACGTAGATAGAACTAACAAACTCAACAAGAAAAGGATAAAATGCACCGATCGGTGTACGCAGAAAGCGAGTGCCTAACAAACTACAGCGTCACTAAACTTGAATCCCAACAAAAAAAGTTTGTTTTTTCCTTTTTTTCGAGCTTCAATTGAAGGGGAATTCACTAGTCGATTCCCGAACCAGAAACAACATTTCTAATAACTTCTTTGTTCATCAGGATGCTACTTACAATCTCTTTTCTCTGAATTTGTGAATTTTTTTAGCTTTGATTTTTCCTTTTTTTTGGGGTAGAACTGAAGTCAATGGAGGAAATTGAAGACTACTTTGGTGTAGAGAAATTGATACCGTAACGGTGCTGCAGCATATGACGTATAACAGACAAATATTAATGGTTTTTATGTTCATCTTTGATTCTCGCAGGGGTAAAGTAAGGCTCAGATGGAGCTGTGACGGATGAAAATGACACAGCATGTGAGACTATCTTCTATGTTTCAATTTTGACAAAACAATTGTGTTTTTATTTTTGTTGGATCGTCTAGTCTAGGTTGTTTTAACGTCCATTTTATCCTCGAGCAATATATAATTTGAGGAGTTTAATTAGATTTTGAAAGATTTAAATATAGTTATAATTGTACAATTGAATTTTTTATTTTAGCATAATTGATCATTCGATTGGATGCACAAGAGTGGCTTTAATTTAAGTTTTTCCTTCAATTTTTTTTTTAATATAAAAAATTTATTATAAAATCTTATTATCATGTTACAAATCTTAGGGGAGAGAATTAATTTTTTAATGTGTGCATACAATTACCAATATCTTGCATTCACGATTTTTTGTCCGGACATTATAAATGTTAATTGATGGATGAAATAATTATGGAAGTGATATAAAAGCCAAAATCATACAATTATATATGGAGTATAGAGAAATGATATTGTTTTCAAATCACCTGAGTTCATATTTCATAACACGATGTTTCTATTCTTTTATAGAGAAAAATGATTTTCGAATCTTCTCATGTTCTAATTTATCAAATTTGTAAAATAACTTGACTTATAAATTAAAAAAATGAATATGACTAAATATGTGTTATCTAGACCGGATAATTCCCTAGATAATTAATAATTAATGATTACATACAAATAGCCCGGTTCTTATTTTAATCAAAATGTCTCAGTCTTCCTAAAGAATCGTAACATCTTAATCAAACAAAAGAATTCTCGGACAAGTCAATAATTATATTTATATACAGCTATACATAATATTATAATACTAACAATATATGTAACCATTCTTATTTAATCAGGTTTGTATTTCCATTAGCGGTTTAAACTCTCCCGCAGATGACAAAAATATAAAATCGAAAAATTAAAAAATTAAAATAGTTTTGAACGCAAAGCGTTAGGTCACGAGGTGAATTGGGCTAATTCATACATTTAAATGTTTTACATCTATTGTTTCACAAAAAAAAAAAAAAAAAAAATGTTTTACATCTATTCACATTGTTGATAAATATTTGACTTTTGTATCCATATATAAAAAATTATTGATGAATATAGAATGAATTCATAAATCTTTTAACACAGTCGACCCCATCACAGCTTATCAAGTAAACGGGGCATTATAATAGATAAGAATGATTAGATTGAGATTAGAATTGTATTATATTTTAAAAAAATTAAATTTTAAAGTATAATCCTCCATTAATCTTTGATATCGAATTTATAAGAGTTGAGATTAAATTAATTTACCTTTAATTTTAACTATCAATTAAATAAGACATAATTATAACATATTCAAACTTATCAAAAATATTTAAAAATAACTGAGGAAAGATTCACAATTGCAACCAACTCGACCTAACGTGTAACGAGTTCATGGTAAGAGTTGTAATTATATATATATCAAATAAAAAAATTGAGGGTCTCGTTGGGGGTAGAGTCATGTGACGGCGCACCCCGCACACTCTCAGGACGGCCCGTATAGTGATATCCAAATCAACCTAGTATGTTTCATTCAAACATTTTATTATTATAATTATTTTAAAGATAAGTCTCATGTTAATTAGATTTATGTAATTTTTTTATAAAGTAATATTTTTTAAAATATGAAATATCACATTTTAGCCTACAAAAACATTATTCATTAAAAAAAAACGAGTTTGTGTGTTATTCTTTTAAAAATTAATACAGATTGATATTTCACATGTTAAACATTAATTAGTTATTACTTCATATGTTAAACAATATATCGGGTGCATTTTAAAATTTTGACGAACCAATTTCATTAAAAAAAATAAAATCTTGTTTTAATTTTACATAGCTCTTATGTATTTAAATCCTTTTTTTAATCACGTGTGGAAAAGTATCTCAAACATTTAATTAAATTATTATTGTTTTTCGTTTAAATTTACAACTTTTAAAATCGAATGTAAGAATTAGGGTTAATTGCAAAAAAAATCACCACCTTTTGAGTATTTATCAATTACAACATATTCTTTTTTTCTTTGCAATTCGATGCACCACCTTTTTAAGTTTTGCAATTCAATGCACCGATATATTTTTCGATCAATTTTAATTTGACGTGGCTCCTAAAAATTGCAAATTCGTCATGTTTTGCACGATTATATATGTATATACACATTTTTTATTTTTTTTGTAGCATAACATAAAAAAATGTTTTATTTTTATTTTTTGTGATTAAGAAAAAACAAGTCAATATAATTAAAAAAAAATATTAAGACAAGGAATAAATATGATTTTAGTTAATGCACAATTTGTGTGATTAGAATTTTTTTTAGCAAAACATGTTAATGGACATCATAGGAATAAATATATATAATTATAAGAATTTTTTTTATTTTGCAGAATTTTTTTATTAGATTTTTTTATATATAAAATTATTTAGATATTACATTTATGTAGAAGATAAAAGAGCTTTGAAATAGAAAACATCAAATCAATATTCATAATATTAAAGCGTAAAGTTGGAGAATTTTGTCAAAAAAATATAAAAATATAGATGAATTCGGTGTGCAATTTATATAAAAAAACGTTTTTTTAAATGTGCGTGTGTTTTTCATTAAAAAAATTTATTAGTGATAGTTTATGTGTTGATAACGTGGTGTGTTCGCCATTTTTCGGCGCCAAGTTAAATTAAAATTGATTGAAAAAATATATTTGTGCATCGAATTGCAAAACTTAAAAAGGTGGTGTATCAAATTGTAAAGAAAAAAAGAATATGTTGTAATTGATAAATACACTGAAGGTGGTGATTTTTTTTGCAATTAACCCTAAGAATTATGACGCATTTTTTCTTCTTATTCTTAATTAGACATCTAAAAAGGGCAGAAATCAAATGTAAAAAAAAATAGTAATAAAGGATGAAATAAATAATTATGGATGTAAAATTTTAATGATATAATATTCAATTTATAAATATATTTTAGATTAATACTATAAATAAATATACATATAAATAAATAAATATTTCGATTACTTCGGTTTTTGCAACTAGTAACTGAACCTAATTAACCGAAATATTTATCAGTTTGGTAAATTCAATTACTTTTTTTTTTATAAATTTGATCGAACATAATTAATCGAATTTCAGCGGTTCGATAAATCAATTTGTTTCCATTTTCTATCCACCCCAAACAAATCTGAGCTATCGTCTAAAATAATGCATTTTTATGAGATTTTTTATTTTTTCTTAACTTTCAAACTCATATATTTTAGTAGTATTTTAGTATGTACAGTTTAAAAAACGATGGGTTATTTAAGTTTACAGATATTATATTTTTTTCAATTCATTATTAATTAATCAATAATGTCAAATGAATTGTTTTGTAGATTAATTTGATAAGCCTAAATGTGTCCTGTTGATTATCGAGTGCTTGTGGTATAATTGATATCCAATCTCTTTTCATAATATAGTAGTCACTCCTTGTTTATACACGGTACTTTATACATATATGTAGACATGCCCAAATCGGACGAAACCGCCGGTTATGGTTAAAAATCAGCGGTTTCGGTTTTGCATTTTTGGTAATCGAAATCGAACCGGCAAATCGTCGGTTCGGTTAAAAATCGGCGGTTAGACGGTTTTTTTTCTTTCTCTCTCCCTTTTTGTTCGTTTTTTTGTTCGTTTAAACTCCTTTTTTAGAAACTACATTACTAGAATTTAATAAAAATTATATAATTTAAATTTATACATAAAAAATAGAAGAATTGTGTATAAAAAAAAATTAAAAAAATTAAAAAAAATCGGCAAACCGGCAGTTTCGATTGGCCAAAACTTGCAACCGAAGCCGAACCGCCATTTTTCGGTTACGATTCGGTTTTTAAACCGTAACCGCCGGTTCGACGGTTTGCCGGTTAAAAACCGCCCATGTCTACATATATGTAAAGATCAGGGCAGACCCAATATTAATTAGTGAGAGGGTCGGAAAAAAAAAATCAAGTCCAATTAAAATTGATATGATAAAAAAGGATATACATGATATATATATATATATATATAAAATGATATTGAATTCGATATTGAATTTTTTATGGAACCACATATGTACGTAAATCACTTGTACATTTTGTATGTATAAATGTTTTATACATATGGTTGATTCCATAAAAAATCTACTATCTAGTTTCATATCAAAACCTTATATATATGATTGACTAATTTGAAAGATCAATTTCATCGTTCAATATTTGGGATCCCAACTAAAAGCAGAATAAAGTTATATATGAACTGATCCCTTATAAAAAAAAATTATTTAATCTATCTATTAAGCATATGATATATTAATTAGATGATATATTTGCATGTTTAATATATCACATATATATATATATAATATGTATATCCCATTACAGAATTCATAATACATACATACTCTCTCTGTCTCAGAAAACTTTTCATACTTACTGTTTACTTGCTTTTTAAAAAATATTATAATAAATAGAATTTTGAGATATAATTTTATAAAAAATAAATAAGTGAGTTGACTTATGTGTATATATGGACCATAAAAATAATGACATTAAATGTAATATTGTAGATATTGTACGAGTGAAATTTCTAAATAACTGAAAAAATAGGTGTGAAAGGTTCTTTGGGAAGGGGGAAATATTATTTTTGGAAGAGATAGATGCACTAGTAGTAATTGGCCAAATGTTGAGGGGGCCAAGGCCACCCCTATCTAATACGTGTGTCCGCCCCTGATAAGATCAAACATGAACATTTACGAAATAAAAAGAAATACACAAAAATTTATATGCAATATTGACCAATTGAGGTAAATTAAGTCAAAATTCGTGGGTCAAACGCGGGTCAACGCGGATCAATTCCGGTCAAAGCGGGTCAACCTTAATTAAAATATTTATTTTCGCTCTCAAATACTATCTTACTACATGACCAAAACTATGTTACTATAAGATCTAAATTTTGTCACTACAAGGCCAAAAGTGTATTAATGCAAGTCCAAAAATATTCTAAACATTTATTTTTTTTTGGCAAAATTACTAAAATAATTCTAACTTATTCGGCTACATGACTAAAACAATGTTACTATAAGACCAAAATTTTATCACTATAAGGTCAAAAGTGTATTATTATATGTTCAAAAATATTTTGGACACTTAATTTTTTTAGTGAATTTGTCTGAATGTTTTGACATGTTATAATATTAATTTTTTGGCTTTATAGTGCTAATATTTTAACCTTATAGTAACAACATTTTGGTCATGTAGTAAACCACTTGTTTACGATTCGCGAATTTTCTGGACAATTCGAATTTATATTTATGACCTGCGAATTTTTTAAAATTATCTTAATTTAACTTTTAAATTAAATAGATTTCGAATTTTAAATTGATCTAATTCGTATAGAATGCATATATGCAATAGGTCAAGAATACTAGTCAAAAAATATAATAGTAATTCATACGGAGTACTATGATTTATGGACGGTTACATATTAACAAAATGAGTTTTATGTTTTACTTTAAAAAAAATAAAATTATATCAGTTTTCTTCCCAGAAGAACTCCAATAATCATAGAGAGACTAAAAAAACATTCCACTAACTTTTTTTTTTTTAACTCACTAACTATTTTTTAGCACGCACAATTGATCAAGACTAATCCTTTTAAATTAGATTAGGGAAAATATCACTTTTGGTCACTGAACTTTACCATTTTTCACATTTGGTCACTCATATTTAATCACTATCAAAATTGGTCACTCACTTATTCTTTATTATCAAAATTGGTCACTCACTTATTTTTTTTTATCCATTTTGATGCTGCTGTTAGTGAATCCATCATTTACTAACGGAGAAGAGGTTTTGAGCGCAAACTTTTATTTTCCCTCTTTTAATTTTAATTCCTTTACCATATGTATTTCTTATTTCAATTTAATATTTAAGTTTTTTGTATCACTAAATTATGTTATTATATTTATCTGTTGTTGTTGCAATAGGTTAGAAGGAATTCTCATGCATAACATTGGTTGATTCATCAACCAACCCTTTCTAGAGTAGCCAAGAAATCAACCAACCCTTTCTAGAGTAGCCAAGAATTATCAGTAAGTTGTTAATAATTATATAACTTAATTATAATTTATTATCATCTCATTGTTGTTGTTGTTGGTTAACTTTTCATTTTACAGGGTAACCAAGAAATAGAAAACTCGGGGATAGGAAAAGAAAAAATCAGAATGAAGCAAATGTGAGTGTGTCTTGGCTTACAATGTCATTTTATAATTTCTGTAATGTTACGTGACAAATTTTTTATTTTATAGGTTGTGCAATCATCAAGAGTACACAATCCAATTATTGTGAGAGTAGGAGTGTATTATATCATTATATCAAATATAATCTAGCTACTTACTTACCTGGGAAAGAGTGACAGTAGTTCATCAAAAGGACCAAGGAAAATACCAAAGGAAAAACAAGTGAGAGTGATGGCAAACCAAATTAGTTAAATTGTGTTGGTCATGTACTAGTTATGTACTCTGTTTTTATAATTATAGTGTGTAGTTAGATGGTTTATAATTATTGTATTCACTGTGGTTAAATTATTCAGACTTGCTTTTGTATTCTGTTTTTTCAGATTTTTTTGAATAATATTTCAATTACTGATTTTCATATTGAATTTGTATAATGATGGAGAATATAAACTTATTTCAAAATAGTTAATTATTAGAACTCATTTTCCCATTTATAATTATTTGGGCTTGATAATCTATTCTTAACCACACACCAGTAATATTAATTGGAAAATAAAAGTTCGCGCTCAAAACTTCTTCTCCGTTAGTAAATGACGGATTCACTAACATCAGCATCAAAATTGATAAAAAAAGAATAAGTGAGTGACCAATTTTGATAGTAAAGAATAAGTGAGTGACCAATTTTGATAGTGATTAAATGTGGATAACCAAATGTGAAAAGTGGTAAAGTTTATTGACCAAAAGTGATATTTTCCCTTAGATTATTTAGTGGTCCCATTAATTAATTAAATGTTAATTTTCAAATCGAGCATATAGTTAACTTTTTTTAAAAGTTAATTACTAAAACAAAAAAAATTCACACAAAACTTATATGAAATATTTAATACATGAAATATAGATAATTAAGAAAATTTTGAAGAAAAATTTTGTGGATCAAGCTCGGATCAATGCAAGTCAAACTTAATTAAAATATGTATTTTTTAGCTTTCAAGTATTATTTTACACATGATCAAAATATTGTCACTAGGTCAAAATTATATTACTACCAGTCTTTAAATATTATGTACACTTAATTTTTTGGTCGAATTTGTTAGAATGTTTTTTAACTTATATAGTAACATATTTTTGGCCTTATAGTAGTAAAATATTTTATGTTACTACAACTCCAAAATATGTCATTATAATGTCAAAAATATTATGCTACTACGTTAAGGTCAAAACCATCTTACTATAAAGTCAAAATTTTGTCAATATAAGGTTAAAATTGTACTACTACAAATTCAAAAATATTCTAAAAACTTAACTTTTGGGGCGAATTTAATTTTTAGAATATTTTTTAACATATATAGTAGTACACTTTTGACCTTGAAATGATAATAATTTGACCTTGTAGTAACAATATATTAGTCATATAGTAAATTGATCCGTGAATTTTTGGGGCGATCTAAATCCAGATTTATGAGATTCACTAGTTTTTTAAAATTATTTTAATTAAACATATTTAATGTTTAACACAAATGTAACTAAAAAAATTAATTATAACCCCACGCGCGAATTAATAGTGAACAATAAAAAATGCAAATAGAGAACTATATGTAACCTGTGATGTAATATGGACCAAAATAATTATTAACAGACCTAAATTGTTACGAAAGCACATTAGTCCAATAGTGCTAGTAAAATAAAATTAAACATTTTTTTTTTTAGAATGCGAATAGGGGTTCCATATTTTCTGAGAAAAACATAGAATCGTCCCTTCAATGTTTTTCTGGTTATTCCTTATAACTAACTGAGACTAGTAATGGAATAAAGTTTTATTTTACTGAAAAAAAAAAAGAAGCTAAATTAATCATATAATAATTGTATTCAATTTCAACATTGATGAAGTTGGAGTAATATTTTAGAAAGTAAAAATATAGTACATTTATTAGGCTTCGAGCTTCACTAAAAAACATTAAGTAGAATTAATATAAAAAATATTAATAATTTATTCTGTAATAATTATAAGCATAATTTAATGACAATCAAAACCAAATAAATTAATAATTTTAGTTCTTTCCTGGGAGAGGTTAGGGGTGGTCCTCAAAATCTAAACTATTTGGCCCCCCTGTTTTACTTGATTTTTAGGTGAAATGTAAGATAAAATATATCTTAATAAATTTATATCCTGGTAAAGTATTAAATGTTATAAAAGTCCTTAACTAAATTGAAATTTCATTTATTGATTTATGAACGGCAACATTTATGTTTTCTTTAAAAAGGAGTAACGCCATACAAGTGTTATAATTTTTAAATTGTTTAAAAAAAGCGAAATCTAAAGCAATAAATTTGAAGTGTAACCCTTTCTTCAGCTCGTGTAATCTCTCACTTACACATTCTTTTCATCGTGTTATATATAAAGAAGAATATATATCTCCAGATAATTACACTTCAACTTTAATTGCAGCCTTTGAATTTTTGGTAGGGCAATGGAGGCTTATTTATGGAGGATGAGCCTCCTATTTGTGGTTTTGATGGGCCTATCTCACGCTCATAAACACAAGTATTACGTGGGCGACAAAGATGGTTGGACAATCAAACCATCTGAGAGCTATAATCAATGGGCAGAAAAATATCATTTTGTAATCCATGATGAACTTGGTAATTCCTTTCTCTTTTCAATCAACATTCAATTGTTGTTCCGTCTAAAGAAAATTGAACAATAAGCATTTTGTTTATCAACAAGAAATTAATTAATTTACAAGCAATTTGAATGATATTTTTTAATCAAACACTAAAAAAAAATAAAAAACCTATAGCTGCTAAGAGGGAGTAAAATTAAACTAGTAGAACATCTGAATTTATCTTGAATCATGGATATTGAATCCAATATATTTGGTGTACGTGTGTTGTGTTAATATAATAATACAAGTTAATTTTGTTGTTTTGCAGTTTTCAAGTACAAGAAAGGGTATGATTCTGTTCTTGTTGTAAATGAAAATGACTACTACAATTGCAACAAAGATTACCCTATCAAATCTCTCAAACTCAAAGGTGATAATTCAAAATTCAAGTTAAATCGACCAGGGACCTTCTACTTCATTAGTGGCCATGATCAAAATTGCGAGAACGGTCAGAAGATGATCGTTCTAGTCCACTCCGGTCACCAACATCACAAAACCCACCATGCACTGTCTCCGTCACCGGAAACTCCTCACGCATCTCCCTCCCCCACCACCGTAACCGTGTCGCCACCGTCTTATTCTCCATCCCCATCTCCGGTGACAACAAAACCCCCAGCCCACGCGCCGCTTATCGAGCCAACCTTTCATTCTCCGACGTCCTCGACTCCGGCCGCTCAACCCCCACTACGCGACCTTGAGCCACATTTCGGTCTCTCTCCATCACCGGCAGCGGTCAGAACCCTAACTCATGCGCCGCTTGTCGAGCCACCCTCTCATTTTCCCACGTTCTCATCTTCAGCGCCTAAACCCCCACTATACAACATTGAGCCACATTCTGGTGTCTCTCCATCACAATCACCGGCGCCGGTTAGAACTCTAACTCACGCGCCGTTTGTCAAACCACCCTCTCATTCTCCTATGTCCTCATCTCCGACGGCTCAACCCCCACTACATGACATTGAGCCACATTCCGGTCTCTCTCCATCATCAATATCACCATCACCGACAGCGATCAAAACCCTGACTCATATGCCGCTTATCGAGCCACCCTCTTATTTTCCCACGTCCTCATCTCCGGCGGTTCAACCCCCACTATACCACATTGATCCACAATCCGGTCTCTCTCCATCACCATCATCGGCGACAGTTAGATCCCTAACTCACGTGCCGTTTGTCAAGCCACCCTCTTATTTTCACACGTCCTCATCTCCAGCGGCTCAACCCCCACTATCCGACATTGATCCACATTCCGGTCACTCTTCATCACCATCACCATCATTGTCTCAATCCTCTCATTCTTCCATGTTCTCATCTCCGACGGCTCAACCCCCACAACACAACTTTGAACCACATTCTGGTCTCTCTCCATCATCAATATCACCATCACCGACAGCGGTCAGAACCCCAACTCATACGTCGCTTGTCAAGCCACCCTCTCATTTTCCCATGTCCTCATCTCCAGCGGCTCAACCCCCACTATACGACATTGATCCACATTCCGGTCTCTCTCCATCATCATCACCATCACCGACGACATTTAGATCCCTAACTCACGCACCGCTTGTCAAACCACCCTCTCATTCTCCCATGTCCTCATCTCCGACGGCTCAATCCCCACTAAATGACATTGAGCCACATTCCGGTCTCTCTCCATCACCATCACCGACGGCGGTCAGAACCTTAACTCACACGCCACTTGTCAAGCCACCCTCTCAATTTCCCACGTCCTCATCTCCGACGGCTCAACCCCCACTATACGACATTGAACCACGTTTCGATCTCTCTCCATCACCATCACCATCATCGGCGGCGGTCAGAACCCTAACTCATGTGCCGCTTGTCAAGCCACCCTCTCATTCTCCCATGTCCTCATCTCCGATAGCTCAACCCCCACTACATGACATTGAGCCACATTTTGGTCTCTCTCCATCATCAATATCACCATCATCGGTAGCGGTCAGAACCCTAACTCACACACTGCTTGTCGAGCCACCCTCTAATTCTCCCACGTCCTCATCTTCGGCTGCTCAAACCCCACTACAACACATTGAGCCACATTCCGGTCTCTCTCCATCACCGGCGACGGTCAGAACCCCAACTCACGCGCCGCTTGTCAAGCCACCCTCTAATTCTCACACGTCCTCATCTCCGAGCGCTCAACCCCCACTACACCACATTAAACCACATTCAGGTCTCTCTCTATCACCATCACCGACGGTGGTCAGAACCACAACTCATGCGCCGTTTGTCAAGCCACCCTCTCATTCTCCCATATCCTCATCTCCGACGGCTCAACCCCCACTAAACGACATTAAGTCACATTCCAAACTCTCTCCATCATCAATATCACCATCACCGTTAGCGGCCAGAACCCTAACTCACACGCCGCTTGTCGAGCCACCCTCTCATTCTCCTACATTCTCATCTTCGGCAGCTCAACCTCCACTATACGACATTGAACCACATTCTGATCTCTCTCCATCACCATCAGTAGTGGCGATCAGAACCCCAACTCACGGTCCGCTTGTCTAGCCACCCTATTATTATTATTAAGATATGAAATATGACATTTTAGCCTATAAAACATTATTTATATAAAAAATGAGTTTATTTGTTATTCTTCTTAAAATCAATACACATTGATATTTCACATGTTAACATTATATATTATTCCATATGTTAACAAGTATATGGAGTGCATTATAAAATTTTGATTAACCAATTTCATAAAATATAAATGTGTATATCTTGTTTTAATTACTAATCTTATTTTAATTACCAATATATGGAGTATATCTTGTTTTAATTACTAATCTTATAAAATTTAAATTTAATTATTTGTGCCACAATTTTAATTACTAATTTTGTAGAACATAGGTGCAGCTTGGTTTGGAAATCAAATGGAATGTGAATTGAAAATAAATACTCCGTATATGGTAATTATAGTGATTAATAAGAATAAAAGATGATCAATTATTCTATTTTTTTATTCTAAAGAAGGTAATTATTACTCTTGTTCGATGATCTTTCTCCCTTCCTTATAATCATTCTTCTATGACAATCAATAATTTTATTTTGTGTCACATATTTTTTTTTTTAATTAGGGCACAAATATAATCACTATGAATATAATTTTTCATTCTACATATATTGTTTGTAACTCTAAACAACATATTGAGTTCATTATAAATTTTCCATGAACCAAGATTATTAAAAAGAATTATCTCGTTCTAAGTAATAACAATTTTTTTTTTCATGATGATGCGTGCCTCACTTATATGTCTAGTAAATTGTTTGAAACTCTACATGAATTAGATCTCTTTTATTATATAAATGTGTGACAAAAAATTATGTGGAATGATATATTATATACTAAGACGAATCTCATTTATTATAAAATTCATCAAGCTCAAAATTCTCTTTAAATGTATTTTATGTTGGAATTAATGTGGGATTAATTGGGTTTTGACACCCTTATCTAATTAATTAATTAGATGGACTAAACGTTAATTATAAAATAATTGAACGGGCTTGGGTCCACGCATGATTTCAGCAACCACCTAGGATTTCGTCTGCCTATAAATATCAGTCTCTTCCCTCCTTATTTCCTACGCTGAAATTCGCCCCTCTGCTTCTCGTCTCTCCTCTCAGTGCGCGATATTCTCGCAATCTTTGCGATATTTTCGCGATCTCAACCCACGATTCGGGCTTGGGCCCACACATGATTTCAGCAACCACCTAGAGTTTCGTCTGCCTATAAATATCAACCTCAAATACCCATTCCTTTTTCCCCTCTCCATGACTCGAACCCAGGACCTAAGGCCTAGGTAGTGGTGCTCTAACCACTTGAGCTATCCCACTTTGTCAATATCAATATCAACCTCTTCCCACCTTATTTTCTACGCCGAAATTCGCCCCTCTGCTTCTCGTCTCTCCTCTCATCTATCTGCAGTGTTGAGCTCCCAAAAGCCATACACTGTTCTTTCTCGTGCCGGATTTATTTCCGTGTGTTGCCGGAATTCCTTTCCGGGTGAGTTCAGTTCGTACCTAGTACGTTCGTTGAGGCTTCGTCTACAGTGATGCTACTGTTTACGAAGTGAAAGTCGTTTTACCTTTGGGAACGGAACGCCATACCAGTCGAGCACTACGTGGGCGTATTCTGTTCTGTGGGAAAAGGGTTTTCCCTTGACTCGACTTGTTTGTTATCGGATTCTTCGATATTGCAGTATACTCTATCAAGTGTATAGTTTCCAACATTTTATTAATATTTCATCAAATTTGTGATGTGCAATACACGTCATTGACACTGCCACATTTCAAATTCTTTCTTCTATCACCAAATTAATTCGATCGGGTTTAGTCATTTTATCAATATTTAAATTGAATTTACTGAATTATGTATATACTGTACGAAATTGAAAAGTGAATCAAACTTTGAAGATTCCGAACTAAATTAATGTGGTTGGTTAGATCGGTTAATTTGATTACATAGATGGAAGAATAAAATTTTACATATCTTTTATGTATTCAAATCTCTTTTCATTTTTTTAATCTCACACGGTTCAGAAGTATCTCAAACATTTAATTAAATTATTATTATTTTTTGTTTAAATTTACAGCTTTTAAAATTGAATCGTAAGAGTTATGATGCATTTTTTCTTTTAATTCTTAATTAGACATCTAAGACAAAAAAGGCAGAAAATCAAATGTAAAAAATATTAGTAATAAAGGATGAAATAAATAATTATGAATGTGAAATTAATTTTAATGATACAATATTTAATCTGCATACTAATTCTAAATCTATTCTTTCCTACGTCCATTTCTATTTTCCTAATTTTATAGAATTTCTGATTTTTTTTTAATATAACCATTTTTTCTCTGCGGTTAACTCGTCTAATTTTAAAATTATTTTCTTTCTCTCTACCCTTTCTCTTTCTCTGCGTTTAACTCATCTAATTTTAAATTTTTTTATTTTTTTATCTAACTTACAATTTAAATTTAAGTGTAATGGTGAATAAGAAAAAAAAAGTTACTATTTAATATAATATATATATTTTTTTTACAATCTCGCATAATACGCGAGTTTTGTACTAGTTTATAAATATCTATATATATATAAAAATAGAATAGTCCTGGATATACATTTTTCCGCTCATTTTGCATTACTATATCTGGAAAATATTTTTTTTATCCAATATTACTTTTTCTCTTTTAATCTGACTATTCAAATTCTTTTTGTCAATATTGCACGCGGTCTGACCGCACAGAAATGACGGAATCGAGGAGTCTGCTTTTTTTTCTTTCAATCCAACTATTCAAATTCAAATTGCAGGTCTTACAATTATTGTTGGTCCCAAAAGGAGTGTGACACGTGTATGGGGGGGGGAATACACGTGTGTGTGTTTTTAAAAAACTTTTGCAAGTAATCAACACAGATAATCAGAGTCAAGTAAGTTACACAGTATGTCAAGTCCTATGAAAATACTAACAGTAGATTCTAAGAATTCTTAACAGTATGCAACTTGTATGCGGAATAAATGATAGGCCCTTTTATACTCCTTAATTAATATGCACTTAGATACTAAATTATCAAATAGCAAGTAGCAGTTATAACAACACAAAAGCTAAAGCAATAAGATAAATGCAGTAAGTAAGAACACAAGATGTATAGTGGTTCGGAGACTAAACTGCTCCTACGTCCACTCTCCTAATTTAATAGGATAATTCCTTAATCACTTCAGAATTAGCTTGTTTTTACAGTGCCAAGGTGCACTCTACTTCTTCTCCTCTTCTTCTCTTGATTTCTTACAACCTTCTCTCGTTGCAATACTCTCAATCTCTACTACGAACTCCACAATACTCTCAATCTATCTCTCAAGGTGAAAGTAGGGTTTTGTTCTAGTACCAACTAAGTGTGATATCCTTTACAATTTAAGAACGAATGTAAAGGCTAGGATATCACTTTCTAGGCTTTGGATAATCAAACAATAAGCTTGCCTAGTGGGGACTAAAGGTAACACTCACAAATGAATATGCTTAAAAGCTTTAATCTCTCGAGTGTTTTGAATACTTTTGAATCCTAGAGCGATTTCTAGAATGTGTATGGCTCGTGTCTTGATATTTGTCCCGTCATCTTGAAATGATTCAAGATGTAGCCTATTTATAGATGAAGCAAACTATCCGTTGGTGGAGATAGCAAACTTATCCATAAATTTGAACTTTCAAATTGTTTAGGGGCCTGCATGCAAATAGTACATGTATTTACGTCCATTCTGCAATTTGCATTCCATTATCAGAATTTGTTATGCGCAGTGACAGGTGGCTCTCATTCTTTGGCTAATTTGGAATAATTCTGTCCTTCCCGCTAACGGCTTCGTACTGGGTAAAATGCCTAGTCATTCCTCGTCTTTGACCATAAGTATGCCAAGGTCAAGGTATATGAGTATCCATATTCATCATACTTGTCTTCATGAATCCTTGTCACTTTCTTCATAACACTTCAGCTCCTTGTCTTCAATGATACTTGTTTTCATGTGCTTTGTGCTTTCAGGTCATTTGTCATAGATTCAAAGAATAATCTATCTAATAAAAATTAAAGCTCCCTAACATATATGAGCTTTTCTAACCTGAAAATCTAGACTTGGCAAATCATCATACTTGGGGTTTTACTTAGGGTTTTGGTATCAAATCAAAATCAAATTTTCTTTTATTAATATAAACCATATCCCAACAATTTCCCCCTTTTTGATGATGCCAAAACCTACTTACTTCAAAAGATCCATAGGGATTTCTTTTTTAGTAGATTTGACAAAAACAGGACAACTAGCATGTAACATCTATACTTAGAAAAATTTCACAGAATAAAATCAGATAATTAACCTAAAAAGGGCTAAGTTTTCTGAGTTCTATAAAACTTGATCTAAGCAAGAAACAAATAAAATTATTTTGCTAGAGCCTATTTTCAGACAAAAATAACACAAGTATAAAGACTCAAAAATTGTTGTCCAGTGCATATGATAGATAATCATCATCAGAAATAAGATGGCACAGTAGTAAGAGCAGAAAGTTGTAAGTTCTAGCTCTTAAGGAGCAACAATTGTCTGGAAATAAAAATAAACATAGATTAAAAAGTTCATGATTGTTCGAAATTGAATCTTGACTTGACCTTCTGCAGCTTCATCACTTGGCTGCATCTGACTTTTTCTTCCGAAAAGATGGGAGTTCCTTGAACAGTGGAGTTAGCCCATACGATGCAAAGTGCCTATTCTTCAAGGCCATGACCTCCTCGTTCTTCCCAATCAAGTCTTCATCCTTGACAAGTTGCACAAACTCATCAGTAATTGCTTTCCTGTCAATGCCTTTTCCATCTGCCTTCATTGGTGGAGTCCAGAATATCTGTTCAGGAGCTTTGACAATCACTTTCTCCTTTTGAGCAGCTCCAAGAATCTTCGTGTACAGTTCTGGATAATTCTCCATCCTAAAACCTTCATAAAGACCATCTATGTCTTCAAAGTCTCCCCATCTCTTCACAACAAAGAAGAGATGATCCCATACTCGATTGGCTTCATCCCAAGCACCATTGAGTTCAGTAGGAACCCAGCTGTCAGTATGAGGGATCCTTTTCAAGGTTTCAGACTTCCTCTTGGCTCTATTTTCCATCATCAAGGCATAAGAACTTTTGTAAGACTTAGAATTTCCTGGATTGAAGTCTTTGTGCCTTTTCAATCTGCACTCTTCAGCATCTATGAACATCTTGGTTCTTTCTTCAATAACGAGCTTCCTCACTCCTTTTCTAGTCTCTGCATCTTGTCCAGCTCCTTCTGCAAAGATGTTTGCAACCTCTTCAAATACATGAGCTTTGTCTTTCACAAGATCAGCAGCAGTAACTTCAGGAGAAGCTCTTCTAACAGGCAATTTATCTTCTCTTCTAACCAATGTTGAAATTTCCATCTCTTCATCATCATCTGGTTCACTTGACTTGTACTTCTTGCTTTTCTCTTGATCAGAAATATCTGCAAGTTTCTTTCTCTAATTTGGTTTCCTTATTTTTCCACTTCTGGTTTTGAGGCAATCTTCCTCCTCTGTAGCCTCAGCAATCTCCAAAACTTTTGCTTTCCCCTTCCCTTTGCTACCTTCCCCCTTACTTTTCTCACCCTTCTTCAACAGATCTTCCCCCTTCTTTTCACTTTCCCCCTTTTTGGCATCATCACATGCCTCAAGGTTGATGGGGTCAGCAGGGTTGGCATCAATTTTAGCCACAGTAAGTGAGAGTTCTTGTTGGTAGGTGTCCATTCTTTTCATCTGGACAGAAATGGGGTCAACATGATTCAATAGAAATGCAGAAATAGTGGAACTTACAGACTCTTCCACTTGTTTCTTCACAGCCTGATCAACTTGGTTCCTCATCATCTTGATTATGCCTTCCAAGTTGTCTTTAAATAAATCAGAAGCAGCATTCAGTGAACTCTTGATGGTCTCTTTGATCAGTTGATCTCTTTGACTCTGCATAGACTGAGTCAGCTTTTCAATGTCCTTTGACAGCATCTGGGAAATCTCTTCCTTCTCTTTGGCAACATCATCTTTTAGCCTCATAATTTCCTCTCTGTCCTTCTTGATCAGCTCCTTCTCAGTGTGAAAGTATGTGGTAACAGCATTTGACATAATCTTTGACGACTCACCAATCTTGAGGGTAGAGTCCTTCACATCCTTTCCTACACTTTCCATCTTTTTATCAAAGGTCTCAAAACCTTTTTCAACTGCTTCCAGCTTGATAGTTGTGGAGTTCATCTTGTCTTCTAAACTCTCCACCTTAATGCATAAATCCATATCATTATTATCAATGGTTTCCTCCAGATTCTCCATCCTCCTTGTCATCCTTCTTGCCTTTGAATTCAAGTTGAGCAAAGACTTTTGTTGGGCTTCATTTGTTGGAATGATAGTTTCATCCAAACTATCTCTCACATACTTTCCCATGTTTAGGCATAAGCCTACAACATTCTCCAGCCTCTTCCTTTCAACTTCATTAATTTGCTCAATCTCAGAATTGAACTCCTCCATTACTGCCTTCATTCTTCCATCCTCCTTATCAATGATGCAGACTTCAGTCAATGGAGAAGCATCTAAGTGAATTGGGAACTCCATCGAAGTTGATGGTGCTGCAGCTATTGCCTCATTTTCCAAGGGCTTCTTCATAACAGCTGATTCCTCAGTCTTCACAGCTTCTTTTTGAGCAATATTGGCCTCAACTTCATCTTTCTTGGCCTCAGCTTCAGTGACTTCAGCAGGAGTTGACTCATTCAACTCAGCATCATGAATGTTAGGACTTTCAGCAGTTTTCTCAGTTGGAGGTTTAAAAATGACAATCTCCAAGGATTTAGTGGTTTTAACAGCTGGCTGTATTTCTTCTTCAACATTCTCAATCAATTGACTTTGGTCAATTTCATCAATCTTTTCTCCTTCACTGGTGTCTCCATTCTTTAACTCCTCAATGTCAGTCTCAACTCCATCAAAGAATTCTTTCTCAGCAGGTTTCTGGCTTTCATTTCCTCCTTCAGTAATATCTACCTCCATGGCAGCAATTTCTTCATTATCTTTGTCCTCAACAATCTTGGACTCTTCTTCAATCTTGTCCTCAGTGCTCTTGGACATTTCATCATCTCCATTGTTCTCAGCTTGCTTTGACAACTCATCATCCTCCTCCATTAAGTCTTCAATGTTCAGATCAATCCCAGCAATAATGGATTGAATAGCTTCCTTCTGAATCTTAATGTTCACCAAGTTGGCAAACAACCTTTCATCAGTTAACTCAAAAGTGGATTCCACTTCAGCAAAATCTGTTAATATGGCTTCCTCATTCTCCCACCAGTCCAGTCCCTTGGACTCAATCACTTTCCCAATATCATACATGGACTTTTTCCTTATATCAACAATCAATCTAAGATCATAGAAGATTGATCTTAAGTCAGGATATTTGGCAAGTTGGGGATATAGTTGGTCTAGGAAAAATATGGATTCATCTCTCAATGACATTTCATAGGTGTATTCAGGGGCTGTATCTGACTTGGATGAGGGTTGAGGTTCATAAAAAAGAATGGGTATGGGAGAATCAGACTTGTAGGCAACTTTTTGAATGGTTGGATCATTCAAATGAGGGGTGGTTTCAATAGCTTTTGGGCTATGACTTGAGGGTTCATTCAAATCTAGGTTTCCAAATGATACTCTTTCTTCATCATCATCATCTGAACCTTCCAGTTCAGCTTGCTCATCAATATCCATTTCTTCTTCAGAAGTATCAACATACTCCTCTTCAGTTTCATCTTCACTCAAACTAGGGCTTGACATGGCCCTCTTTTTCTTGGTCTTTGAGGCTGTCTCAACCTCCTTTCCTTTTCCTTTCTTCTTGGCTTTTTCAAGAATACTGATCACCATTTGTGTTGCTTCTTCACTCTTTTGCTTGGCAGATTTAACTTGCTTCCTTGTTGAGGCTTTTGGTGACTTGATCTCCAGCCCCAATCTTTTCTGAGTTCTCACAGATAATTGTCTAAACAATATCTTGGTGGTGTTGAACTTCACTCCATCTTCAACAATGTCCTCAGGTCCATACTTGTATAAGAATGCAGCAACTTTTGTACAGAAGGCTAGTTTCTTCTCAATGACTACCTTCCTTACATCCACAATTTTGAACTTTGCTTTCTCTTCTGCAAGCTTCTTCAGAAAGTAACCCTTACAATTCATTGGCTTCTTTCCTCCATCAATGATAGCTTTCATCAGTCTCACCTTGGATTTGTTGA
Organism: Galeopsis tetrahit; assembly: GCA_963675135.1. NCBI lineage: Eukaryota > Viridiplantae > Streptophyta > Magnoliopsida > Lamiales > Lamiaceae > Galeopsis > Galeopsis tetrahit. Next base: position 78,398,416 of record OY776123.1, read on the forward strand.
TCTGGTCATAGCTTCCTGTGGTGCACATAACAGTCTTTGCAACCACATCTAGTAAAAGTTGATAGTCCTCTTTTAGAACTCTTTTGTGTAGACCAGATTTGAGAAGTACTGGCTTGTTCATCCATTGGTTGGCAACTTCTTGTTCATTGTGCCTCATATACTCTTCAGGATCTTCTCCAGTAGCATTCAGACCAAAGAATTCATCGAAGTCTTCTTCAGTGAACTCAAACTTCTCAGCAGTTTTCTTGGTTGTGTCTGGTTCATGAGTCATAATATAACCAGATCCTGAGCTTTTTGGAGTGAATGTGCCTAAGAACTGAGTTGTTGAAAGTTCCAGGCATGTCTTGGGGATGGCCTCGAGCCATTTCCTCAATCCAGCTTGCTCCAGCCAAGTGACTATTCTTCTTGTGTGTTTATTTGACAGAATGTCAAAGCACACAGTCTGCTCAAAATGGAGCATGGTTGCTTCACTCAAATAGTTCCAGTTGATGTCCAAATCAGGAGCGTTGAAGTCAACTAAAGATATAGCCAATACACAGTGTTAGTATGGTCTAATAGCACAATATTACAATATAACTACTGTATCACATGATTAGGCTATCTTTGAACAAATATCTTGCTTTTATAACTAAGATTTACTGTGGATACATCATAAGTTTATAGCATCATAATACCATATCCAACAATGTTTTAAGCTTGTAATCATGTTCTCTAGACATAGTATGTGTATGAATCTAAGATATTAACACGTTTTTAAGCATTACACATGTATCTAACAACATATCTTTCAATAAATGACTAATCCGTAAGTATAGCATCTAAAGAAATTCAAACAGAGTCATTTAGAGCTAAAAGCAGAGCATGTTGTGTTTCTTGAAAGCTTTACAAATATGCATGTCTTTTAACAGTTGATTATGAGAAATACTAACCCATTTCCAAAGACATTTTAGAGTTATAGATCTTTGAGCAAAACTTGTAGATGAGCTTGAAGATTCTTGAGCGATTTAGCTTAGGGCTTTTTCAGAAATTTTGAAAACGTAAATTGTGAAAAATTCTAAGTTATGCTTTTATATCTCCTCAACTGTACAATTTGAAAAGTGTTAGGTGTAGGGCTGAGATTGAATTGATAAAATTTAATGGTTTAGATCAATTCTGTTACACCAAAGGACGCAAATGTCGTGTCCTTCGCACAGTGAGCTGCTTTTTCAGAAAATCGTGCAATTGATCGTCTTTTAGCAAAAATCTCTTGTTTGTCTGTTATGAGCATTAAATGCGTACTGTAAAGATGAACGGAGTTTAACTTTTATAAAAAAAGAAAACTTATCTACAGTCAAGTGACAACTTGACTGAATAACCCTCGACAACTTCTATTGAAGTTTCTCATGTTCTTTGTCATCCTCTACATTGTCCTTCGTAGTTTTCCTCGTACTTGAATGTCATGTACTTTGTCCAAGTTTTCCTGCATGAAAATTCTTGAAAATAATATCAGAAAGTGAAAAATAAATTAATGAACTTTGAATTGTCTCATCTAACTTATCCTTCCATTGAAAGTTCCTTGAACCTTGTTTCAGCTAGGGGTTTTGTAAGAATATCAGCCTTTTGCTTATCAGTATGAATCTTTTCCATTCTGATGTCCTTTTTCTCAACATGATCTCTTATGAAGTGATGCCTAATATCCACATGTTTACACCTTGTGTGTAACACTGGATTTTGAGTAATAGCTATGGCACTATTATTATCACAATAGATAGGTACATCTTTTGTGACAACTTTATAATCTCTTAGCTGTTGTTTGAGCCATAAGATTTGAGCACAACAGCTTCCAGCAACCATGTATTCAGCCTTTGTGGTTGAAGTAGCCTTTGTGGGTTTGCCCTTCTACTATCTTTTTGCGGCTGTGATGTAAGGGTATACCTTATACCTTAAATTTGAGTTTGCAAAAAAAAACCTGTGAACCTGTTAATAGAAAACTTATTCTTTTTTTTTTAATTATTAAAGATGAAGATGAATCAGAGATCATTTCAACATTCAACTAATTGAAATATGAATAGTAATTAATAAACAATAAAATGAATTTATAAAATTGAAATGAAAAGAGTGGAAGCAGGTAAAGGTCCTACGCAAAATCAGAATACAACTAAATTTCAAGATCAATAGCAGTTAATCACAAAAATATAAGTTTAGGAAAATCATCAACTTTAGTATACATCATTTTCAGTCATAAAACCTATCAAATTAATCAGTCACGTTTCAAAAAAACAAAAAGTAGCACATACAACACCAACTTATGTCTGCTAAACATAAATAGTAGTAAGAAACAGACGTACTCACATAATAAAAGTTATATTTTCTTCAATGAAACAATCACAGAATTATGATTGATTTCTAAGATTGACTTATATATAAATAAACCTCGAATTTGGTTATTTTCAGATGCAACTTGTTTATGGGTATCATTACCGTTTAAAGGAAATTGGTGGCTTTAGATTTGATTTTGGTTTTGGTACCAAGTTGCATCTAAAAATAACCAAATTCGAGGTTTATTTATTTTTGCGAGGTACTAATTTGCTTTGCTAGTCTAGACATAGAACAGTACTTTTGCTACCCGACCAATTAACGACTTTGCAAATTGCAAACAAAAACCTAAACCTTCTACTTGACGCAAATGACTTTGGTTGGAGTTTGGACAAAATTATCCTTCGCCAATCATCTTTGGTATAGACGTCAACCATACTTAATTCTTTCAATGCTAACTTGTTCCTATTTGGTAAAAAAAAGTAACGTTGCAGTTGTATATGTACTTACTATTAAGTGTAAATTATACTCACCTCGTTCCGCTATAAGCTTTTCATTCCATCTCGTTCCAATAAAAGAACAATAATTTGAAGATCAAGTTTAAACAAAGAAAGACTCTGAACCAAAGACTGAATGCAACACATTTTCAATGATTAATTTGTTATCTTAGTTTTAAATTAAGATGCATGACATGAAGGAAGATAAGATAATGACCATGGAGGATGAATTCAAAGTTTTAAAAAGTGTTAATTTACTAATTTCGTAGAACACTATATAATGACCCAAGTGTCGAGGTAAAGAAGGAAATGAGGGAAATCCAATTATAAAATAGTGAAATGTAGCCACTCCAAGAAAATTCAACAATTGGAGTATAAAAATTCATTCTAATCCATGAAGCTGGAATCTCGGGGCTGGAGCAAGGAGGAGGCGCAACGCAGATCAGAAGTTAGTTCGGCTCTTAATTTGAACAGGGACAAGAAACTCAGGCTCCTATATCAAAAGTCTAGATCGAAATGGTTACAAGAAGGAGACTCAAATTCTAGTTTTTTCCACTCTTCAGTTCGCAAGAACCAAAGGAGAAATGAAATTCTAGGCTTATACTTCAAAGGGCAGTGGGTTGATGATGTGGAAGAAATTAAATCGGGTATCTTTAACGCTTTTAAGGAAAGTTTCTCGAAGCAGCCTTGGACCAGACCGTCTATTCAGGGCATCATCTGCCCCAAGATTGATGGAGTAGAGAATTCAGTCTTGTGCAACTCTTTCTCCAGAGAAGAATTGAAGCAAGCTGTGTGGAGTTGTGGTGGGAACAAGAGTCCGGGCCCAGACGGATTTAATTTCAATTTTATTAGACGCTACTGGTACGTGCTGGAAGATGATTTTTTCAGGGCCTTAACAGAGTTCTACTCTCACGCTAAGTTGGCAAGAGGCATAAATGCGACATTCATCACACTTGTCCCGAAAGTCTGCAATCCTACGCTTATCAAAGAGTTCAGGCCGATTTCGCTAGTGGGAAGTCTCTACAAAGTGCTCTCTAAGATCTTAGCCAATAGACTATCGAAGGTGCTCGACAGTGTCATCTCCTTGAATCAATCTGCTTTTATTAGTGGCAGAAGTATCTTGGATAGTGTAGTGGTGGCGAACGAAATAATTGCTGAAGCTTCCCTCAATCGATCTAAAATTTTCTTATTCAAGCTCGACTTTGAGAAGGCGTATGACTCAGTGGACCATGGCTTCCTGCTCGAAATGATGGATCAGATGGGTTTCGACAAGAGATGGATTATGTGGATTAAAGAATGTACTCAATCTGCTTCTCTATCTATTCTTGTGAATGGAAGCCCGACTAAAGAATTCTTGATGGAGAAGGGCCTCAGGCAAGGTGACCCCCTGTCGCCTTTCCTTTTTACTATTGTGGGGGAATGTCTTAGCCTAATGCTTAATAGAGCGGTCGACTGCGGATTCTTTAGGTCGGTCTGTGTTGGCAACAACAAGATCAAGGTGTCACACCTGCAGTTTGCGGATGACACCCTCTTTTTCGGGGAAGCAGATAGCATCAATATTTTGGTGCTTAAGAGCATTCTTAGACTCTTCGAATTGTGGTCGGGTCTTAAAATAAACTTCTTTAAGAGTACTTTATCGGGCATCAATGTATCTAGTGATGATCTGTCAAAGTGGGCTTCTATCATGAATTGTAGGACTGCAGGCCTCCCTCTGGATTATCTCGGTTTAAAGATTGGGGCAAAATTCAACAAGGTATCAAACTGGAAAGAGATCATTCATAAAGTGGACAACCGACTTAGCTCTTGGAACATCAAATCACTCTCTTTCGGGGGTAGATTGGTACTCATTAATTCTGTTCTCGCTAACCTCCCTACCTATTCCCTATCCCTTAACCAAGCCCTTATCAAGGTGTTAAAATCTATCCTCTCATCTCAAAGGAATTTTCTGTGGAGCAACGGTGATCCCAAGGCAAGAAGGATACCATGGGTGAGGTGGGAAATTTTGTGCAGGAACAGGGACTTGGGTGGTCTTGGTATTAAAAATCTCAAATTATTTAATTTTGCATTATTGGGTAAATGGGGGTGGAGAGCGATTCAAGAGAAAAGGGGTTTGTGGGCTGAGGTGATTGCATCTAAATATGGCAGCTTTATAGAGTGTGTTGAATTGCTAGGTAGAAAAGGTAGGTGTCCGAAGACCTGGTCCCCTTGGTGGTCTTCTCTTGTTTCTCTTATTGGGTCTAGTGATTGGTTTCTCCAGAACTGTAATAGAGTCGTTTGTAACGGGAGGTCTACTAGATTTTGGGTCGATACCTGGGTGGGGGGGGAGAGTCTTAGGAATCTTTTTCCTAGATTATATCGGTTAGAGAGTGTCAAAAACTGTTTGGTGTCGGATAGAGTTGTGTGGGTGGAAGGGGCGTGGTCGTTTAATTGGTGTTGGAGTCGTAACCTATTAGATAGGGAGACCGTTAATGCTAATAGTATGTCTGAGTGTATCAGCAGGTATATTGTGGAATCAAAGGAAGAAGACTACTGGACTTGGGAACCGGAAAAGGACGGCAGATTTTCGGTGAGATCAGCTTATCGTTTACTGGAGGCTGATTCGAACGAGAGCTTACCAGATTTGGAGGAGCTTCGTTGCTTATGGACCAAAGGAGTGCCTCTTAAAGCTGGAGCTTTTTCATGGAGAATGATACAGGACAAGATTCCAACAATCTCTAATCTCAAAAGACGTGGGGCGTACAACCTCCACTTTGCGACTAACTGTTTGTTTTGTGGCGCTCAAGAAGAAAGCACGGATCATATCTTCTTCCTGTGTTCCATCACTTCTAAGGTATGGCATCTGATTTATGATTGGTTCGATCTTCAGTATAGAGTCGGGGCAACGGGACTTCTACATTTCGAGATTCATTGCGACGTTGCTAGTAAAAAATGGAAAGAGATTTGGGCCCTGGTGTGGCACTGCACAGTGTGGAACCTTTGGAAAGGTAGAAATAAGAAGGCTTTTTAATGGAGTAGATTTCATTGCAGAAGACATTTCTGAATTCATTAAGGTTGAATCTTTTAGGTGGATTAAGGCCTGTAAATCTTTTAGTAATTGGTTCACTTATGAGGCCTGGTCTAGAGAGCCCATTCACTGTTTCTGAGCGTCATTCCAGGTTGTAGAGCTTAGGGAACTTTCTGTTTGAACTATCTTGTACTTTTTTGAGTTGAGGTATTCCTGATGCCTCCAAATAATATTTGCCTTTTTCCAAAAAAAAAAAAAAAAAAAAAGCTTCTGCACCCAACATCTAATGCGTGCAATTTCAAAGAACCAATTTATATTGATAAACTCGCTGGATAACTTTTCAGATTTTGGAGCAATTAGTAGTATATGTTATGAAGTTAAATAGTTGAAAAAGTAAAATTTGTTGTTATGGGTAGGGGTGGTTCGGTACGGTATGCCGACCATATCAAACTATACCGTTATCATACCGAAAATTTCGATATTGAAAAAATTCATACCGTTATCATACCGAAATTTCGGTATGTAAAAATTCATACCGATACCGTAATTTCGGTATACCGAATTTTCGGTATGGTATATCGGTATACCGTACCATATCGGTATATCGATTCATATCGAAAATATTGAACCATAATTTCATATCGAAATACCGGTATACTAATTCATACCGAAAATATTGAAGCATTGTTTTATATCAAAATTAATTATTTAAGGTTTATTTTATTTAAATTTTAATAATTAAAGTTATTTTAATTTAAAAATAATATAAAATTATATTATAAAATTATTATTTTATTAAGATTTCGGTATATCGATATACCGTTTCATATCGAATACCGAAATACCGCGGTATGATCATTTTTCATACCGTTAACGTACCGAAAGTTTCGGTATACCGAAAAATTCAATAATTTCGATATTTTTTCGGTACGAAAAGCTCGGTATACCGAAATTTCGGTATATTTACCCACCCCTAGTTATGGGGATAAACGGACGTTCTCCAACATTTTGCTATAAATAAATGGAAAAATATAAAAATAAATGCTCACATTCAATATTCTGTTTACACTTATGTACAAAACAGTAAAACACAACCAAAGAGCAAAGTTTTTTCGACTTATTCACACAATTATACGTATGGGAAGATGCCAAAATATACATGACTATCATCTTCACAGTGGAAAATCAATCGCACACACCCAAGTTGAACTGATCCAGTATCAGCGACGTACCTGCGCGCCCAATTTCGTAATTTCCCTTGGTGGAATTTCTAAAGGCGTTTTGGTCAGCACAAAAGTTTCTCAACCTTGAAAGGAATCAGGCAAAGCTTTTATTTGATTATCACTGATGTGAAGATGTTCCGGCTTTTCAAGATTTCCAATCGATTCAGGGAGCATTCTTAAGTCAGCTATTAGAACTGATCCCAATCCTATCGACTGTTGTTGGTGGGTGTGGACTATAGTGAAGAGCTGTGATTTATTTTGTTTATATTTGACGAATGTTTGTTGGTCCTCATGGATGTGCATGCGGCTATTTGCCTTCTGTTATGCTCGCCATTACCTTTCAAAAGAAAATTGATTCCGAAATCGAATTTAAATTAAAATCAATCAAACCAAGAATTTATCAGAAAATTAAGCATCTAAATTCTGAATTAAGAGCATCCACATGAACTATAATAACACACATGTAATTAATTTGTTAACTCAAGAAATAATATAACTTCAACCAGAACCTATTCTATTAGAAAACTAATAGAAACAAAGAAGTAACTTCCATCAAAGACCAACAGAAACAGTCCATTCAAAGTCCAACGAAAACAGAGCAAAGGAATGAGAAATCAAATCAAAATTGAACAATGAAGCTACGAAATTGAATGAAAAATATGAAAATTCCCTCACGAACACACATTTATGCCTATCCAAGAAAGCTCTGGCAAGCAAGTATAACAAAACCCAATGACAAAATCCATGATTTTTTTAGAATCAATATTAATCAAATAAAAAAGTTGTTCCATAATTGGAAAGAATTTAATCCAGCGACGAAATTCATATCAAACCGAATCTCCATCATCGCTTCTTTCCCACCGTCACTTTAACCCCCATTTGCTACTCAATCAGTTGCAGCCCAGCTAACATATACATGGGACAACCTTTTTCACTTCCACATACTCGATGAAGTCGGGAGGGAAGCTGCGTGGTTACCCTTAAATTCATATCAAGCAACCAAGACTATATAGTCTATATTGGAACTGAAATCTCAGTAGATCGATTCAAAATCAGTGGAATCATAACAAATAATCAAACAGGCAAAACATCAAACACTTGAAGGGCATATGCAAGATATGTGTTAAAATTAGAAAACCTGAAAATTAAAGATCCCATAATATATAAATGCAATCAGGTTCACAAGTCTTTTTTTTGCAAACTCAAATTTAGGGTATAAGGTATACCCTTACATCACAGCCGCAAAAAGATAGTAGAAGGGCAAACCCACCACCACATCCATCAATATAAAAACATTGCGAGTACATTGACATAACACAAATTGACGGCGGAAAAACGGAAAGAAGAAGTAAAACAAAGTATATAGGGTTACCGGAAGAATTTAAACAGAGAATGAACGGTATGGAGGATTCGACGACGGCGAGAGTAATATAGAGAACGGAAACTAAAATAATTGTAAGACCTGCAATTTGAATTTGAATAGTTGGATTGAAAGAAAAAAAAAGCAGACTCCTCGATTCCGTCATTTCTGTGCGGTCAGACCGCGTGCAATATTGACAAAAAGAATTTGAATAGTCGGATTAAAAGAGAAAAAGTAATATTGGATTAAAAAAATATTTTCCAGATATAGTAATGCAAAATGAGCGGGAAAATGTATATCTAGGACTATTCTATTTTTATATATATATATATAGATATATAGATTGTAGACCTCGTATGTTTCCTCATTTTTTTGGTTGATGTATACATATATGAATTTGTCAACTGAACTGGAAAAAAAAAAAAGCCCTAGGAAAGTGAGCAATATCAACTCTTTATAGTAATATTTAATCAAGTCCTTTTAAATTAATAAAAATTGATGAAATGCTACAACACAAAAGTTTATGCAGCTTGATTTGTTTGAAAAAAAAAAAAGCATGTATACATACCTGATGAATATGTTGAAGCACAATTATTTTGTAATATCTGACCTTTAGGCGGTGTTTGGTTTGGGATTGGCCAATCCGGATTTGGATTGGCCCAATCCCAATCCAATCTCTCTCGATCCATCTCAATCCAAATACCAATCCACTCCTATAATACACCTATACACCTATTTTTATACAATCAAATCACTCTTTTCAACCACTCATTCTCTCTTCAACTTTCTTCTCTCTCATACTTTGATGTGACATAAAAATACATCTACCCCTACTTCTCAATCCTTAACCAAACACAACTTACACACACAATTACTATTCATGGATTACCCAAATCCAAATCCAATCCACCTCAATCCAAATCCAATCCACCTCAATCCCAAACCAAACACCACCTTAAGTAATGCTAAAAATGAAGGTTTCACCTTTAAGTAATGGTGAAAATATGACCTTTTAATTTGATTTGAATAATCAGAACCTTCACGGATAGATGAGGATGAAAATTGAGTTACACAATTTTATATGAGGTGGTCTGTTTTTTGAAGTATTGTGTGTTCATTGAGTGAAACTATTATGTGAGTAGTATTTATGGAGGGACTGATTGCACTACATAATAAATAATGAAAAAGTAAACATGGGGAATTTAAAAGGTCTCGCCTGCAAAATAAAATTATTACATATGGCAGAAAAAGCAATAATCGTATGCTGGAGGAATTTTTTGTAAAACTATTCTATTAACAAATATATATATATATATATATATAGATTGGATTATAATTTAACAAATATTTTCAATAACAGTTTATTACTGCGTGAACATTAAATTGTAGCATACCTCTAAATCATGGATTATATATCATTATAAACTTTGATAATTTATTCTGTTTATGATGCAGGAACTTGGAATGCTGGAATCTTAATTCATAGCCACGGGCCACCCAGGCACCCAATCTTTGGTGAGTCGGTCTGTCTATGTATAAAGATGAAATCGGTTAAATAAAATTGCAGACAAATTATAATTAAAGAACTAATTAATATAAATGATAGTTTCTGAAACTTCTGTTGAATATGGTGACAAATAAAAAGTATGTAAATATGAGAGAGAGTAGAGAGAGAAAGGGGGGTGAGAGGGTAAGGTTTTGGTTAGATCCTAGGCTAACCTATTCCGAGAGAAACCCGGTGAGGCAGAAACTGATCGACAATCAAGGTACCGGAAAAAGGACACGCAGGTATGGGAGGGAGACAGACAGATACTGGGTCGACCAAGGTGACCCTAAGAGCAGATATGTGGAAAAAATGGCAACGCTCAATAAGGTGAAGAGGGAGGAAAATGCAACAACATTCTTCTTTAGAAATTTCCCGGAGCAATGTGCGATCTCGCGATTGAAGAAAAAGTTTAGCGAAGCAGGGGAGGTGGTGGACATTTACTGTCCTAAGAAAAGAGATAAGGTCGGGAAAGCTTTTAGCTTTATTAGAATGGCAAACAACTAAATCCACTGCGTGGAGGAAACACTGGAAATGCTCAACAGTCTATGGATGGACAGCTACAAACTTAGGGTTTACGTGTCCCGCTTTGGAAAAGACGAGATAGACAAAGCGCAACCAAAAGCATATCCAATAGCAAATCCAGGAATGAGATCGGGGGGGGGGGGAAATCATATAGAGATTCGGTAGTGCCTAGTAAACCTGGGGGGGAAAAGTCGATGTCCGACCAGTCGGAAACCTTCATATTTTCGACGAACACGGAGGACAAAGAATGGCTCAAAGATTGTTGGGTTGGTTTATTAAGGGATGAGTTCTCATGGGAGGAGAACGGGAAGGAACTCCAAAGCGAATGCGGTAACAAGATATCGTTAAGTCATATGGGAGATAATGCTATCCTGATTAGAAATCGTAGTGGCATTGAATTGGCGGCGCTGGAGCAAGAGATGGACGAATGGATCAACCACTGGCTCGTCTGGGTAAGACTATGGAGGATAAACGATGTAAACCATAGGAGGAAAGTGTGGACGAGATGGTATGGGGTGCCACTTCATGCATGGTGCCCTAGATTCTTCAAAACAGCATGCTCCAAAATCGGGTCGTACAATCGAATGGACGAAAGAACGGAAAATAAAGAAAATATGGAGACGACCAGAATCCTACTATCAGTTCCATTTCTGAGGAGTATAAACAATATCCTCACAACAAACATAGATGGCAGAGATTTCAGGATAAAGGTCATTGAGGAATACCTAGAGGAATGGGGAAAAGAATACAAGGACAGGAATAATCATTTGACAGAAGAATCTTCATGGAATACCGATGATTCGAGATCTATGGACTCTAGCAAGGCTTATGCGTCGATCCATGGCTGGGTGGAAGGAATAGAGGAGGAAGACGACGATGTCGCATCGACCGTCCGACGAGTAGCCATGTGCGACGAAATCGAGGAAAGAGGAAACACGACTTTAATGAATGAGCCGGCCCAAGAAATTGGGGAGTGGAAAGGTTACGCGGGTGAGAATCAAAGAGTGGACACAATGATTACACAGCCGCCCTCGAAAACTGTGTTGTGTGGGTCCAGGATGGAGGAAAACGAGATTAATGCTGGAGAACAGAATAAAGAAAACCTAACGGGCCAATTGAGTAGCGAAATTGGGCCGTCGTATGAAACAAGTGGAAATGGTAGTGGGCCTGCATAATTAAATGAAGAAAACAAGACCTTGGAGGACAGCCCATCAGGGGGTGGGCTTGAGGAACCCCTAGACCAGTCCAATTCATACGCAGGGCTATCACCCACCAAAGGTCGGTGCCCTACCAGAACCCAACCGAAAACACAGGACCCAAGCAGCTTACATAACCAAACGGCGCAAACAAATAAAGAGGCCGGGAGTTCCAAGCAGAATAAAGAGGAAGAAGGGCGAAACTGGAAACCAAACAAGAAAATGTCAAAGAGGGCAAAGAAGAAGGTGGACGCTGCGCGATTCGGGGAACTCGTAGCTGACATAGTGTCTACTGAAGAAAGGAAAAATAAAGCTGGAATCAAGAAACGAGACACAGGATCGGACCCAGGAGGCAAGACAACACTATCAACTAGAGAAGAGGTTGTCCAAACAAGGCAAATGGGGACCCATCTGGGCCTGGTGTTCAACGAAAATGAGGAACAGGTAACCCATAAAATTATCGAGTTAAACGGGGGCTTGGAGATGGTTGAAGGTTGTGATAGATGAAGATATTAAGTTATAATTGCCGGGGGCTGGGGAGTAAGGCAAAACTAAGGGAGATAAAAGACCTGATACAGAAAAATGAAATAGACTTTTGTTGCCTACAAGAAACAAAGAAGGAAAAGGTGGAGGAGATAATGTGCAGGGCAGTGTGGGGTAATGGAAAATTCAAGTGGGCGTACAGGGGGGTGGAGGGGAGGTCTGGTGGCATCCTATCAATATGGAATTCCGAATTTTTTTCAGAAATAAGCAGTTGGCATATGCAAGGCGGAGTGGTGGTAAACGGCCTATGGGGAATCGAGAGGAGGGAGTGATGTATTATTAACATTTATGCTCCATGTCTGTTGGAAGAGAGGATAGACCCATGGGACAGAATACAAGCTATCATCAACCAAAATCAATCAAGTTGTGTGTGTATTGCGGGAGACTTCAACTCTGTTAGAAGAGGGTCAGAGAGATTAGGTCGAGGTCAAGTGTCAAATAGACGATATATCGTCAAGTTTGATGAGTTTATCAGTAATTCAGGTCTGATTGATCTGCCACTCCATGGAAGATCATTTACATGGTATCGGCCTGATGGCACATGTAAAAGTAGACTTGACCGAGTCCTAATCAATCATGTCTGGCTCGCTCTATGGCCGAACTCAACACAGAAGGGACTCAAACGAGCGTTGTCAGATCACTGCCCACTGTTATTGGATCAAAAGAGAAAAGATTGGGGCCCAAAACCATTTAGGACCCTAAACGCGTGGCGATATCATCCGGGGTTCAAGGATTTCGTCACAAACAGGTGGAGAAATTACAAAGTGGAAGGTTGGGGAGGGTACTTAATGAAGGAAAAGCTAAAGTATCTGAAAGCGGATCTGAAACAGTGGAACTCAGAGTCATTTGGATCCATAGACCAGAAGATCGAAGAACGGAAAAAGGAAATACACAAACTAGATATGATAGATGAAACATTGGGTCTGGACGAACAGGATATATCAAAGCGGAATGAGGAAAGAGCACGGCTATTCACGGACCTCAAAGCAAAGGCAAACCTCCTACAACAGAAAGCCAGGAACAAATGGATTCGAGAAGGGGACGAAAACACGGGGTACTTCCATAGATGCATAAACAGCAGGAGAAAAGGTAATGAAATTGACGGCATCTCGGTAAACGGGGAATGGATAGAGGAGGTCAACATGGTAAAAAGAAGCATATACGAGCACTTTAAAGAGCACTACAAAAGGACCATATGATCACAGCGCGGCTGGGTGGAAATTTCACTAGCAAATCAGTCACCATAGAAGATAATAACAGATTGGTAGCCGAATTTTCAGAGGATGAAGTCAAGCAAGCGATCGAGGCGTGTGAGAGCTCCAAGAGCCCGGGACCCGATGGCTTCAATTTCGGGTTCCTAAAAGAGTTTTGGGAGCTGATCAAAGAGAACCTCATGAGACTTATGAGGGAATTTCACCAACATGGAAAATTAGTGAAAGGATTGAACCTGTCATTCATAGTTTTCATCCCAAATAAAGAAAGGGCAGAGGATCTGAATGACTACAGGCCTATTTCTCTTATTGGGGGGATCTACAAGATAATATCAAAGGTGCTATCGAGAAGGTTAAGTCATATGTTAGGGAACATCATTTCTGATCAGCACTCAGCCTTTATCCATGGGAGGCAAATTTTGGACAGCGTAGTGGTATTAAATGAGACAATCGAGGACGTGAAGAAAAGGAAAGATAGCTGCATACTTTACAAAATCGATTTCGCAAAAGCCTATGACACTATCGACTGGGGTTACCTGGAAGCGATTATGCAGAGCTTTCAATTCAACCGGCAATGGATAAGATGGGTAATGGAATGTGTCACGACGGCACACGCTTCGGTACTTGTAAATGGCAGCCCGTCGGGCGAGTTCAAACTGGAAAGAGGGCTCAGACAAGGAGACCCTCTCTCACCGTTCTTGTTCGTGCTAGCGGCTGAAGGAATGAGCATTATGCTGCGTAAGGCAGTCGAGGAGGGCCTGTATAACCCCATTGAAGTGGGAAAGGAAAAGGTATGCATTTCACATCTTCAATTCGCTGATGATACAATTTTTGTGGGAAAAGCTAATATGAATAATGTGAGATGCCTACGCCGATTTCTGGTTAACTTGGAACTTGTATTGGGCTTGAAGATAAACAAACGAAAATGTTGCATTTATGGGATCAACATAGAGGAGGAAAGACTGGAAAATTTTGGGAATATGTTGGGCTGCAATGTTGGAAAACTTCCATTCAACTATCTTGGAGTGAATGTAGGGTGCTTACACAGTAAGGCCTCGGAGTGGGACTACGTTGTTAAGAAGATCCAGAAAAGACTAAGCAAGTGGGAAGGCAAAAGCATATCCATTGGGGGGAGGGCTACACTGGTGAATGCAGTACTCTCGTCTATCCCGATCTACCTGATGTCCATATTTCGTGTACCAAAAAAGGTCCTGAGTGTCATTACGAGCATGCAGAGAAAATTTCTGTGGGGTGGGTGTGAGCAGTCATCAAAAGTTAATTGGATTAAATGGGATACCATTTGTACGCCTAAAAGTGAAGGGGTTTTGGGGGTAAAAAATTTAGAGTGCTTCAATAAAGCTTTACTAGGTAAGTGGGCATGGAGATTTAGTACAGAGAGGGACAGGTTGTGGTGCAGAGTCGTGAAATCTAGATGGGGGGATTCAGTGGAAGAGAAATAGAGGATTGTTGGGAGGGAGGAGGAATAAAGCCCAGCGGGTGGTGGGGAGGGATAAACAGGTTAGTGGGGGGAGGGGAGAGAGAGGGTTGGTTTTGGGGCAAGATGGAAAAGGTAGTGGGGGAGGGAGATAGCACATGGTTCTGGGAGGAAGTGTGGGCAGGGGAGAGGTGTTTGAAAAAAAAGTTCTCTAGATTATATAATCTATCTGAAGATAAGTATACAAAAGTGGGGGACATGGGAGAGTGGATAGAGGGGGAGTGGAGATGGAAATGGAATTGGAGAAGAGGCCTATTTGATAGAAAAATTGTTTTGCTTAATGAATTAATTATCTTGATAAACAGGAACAACCCTCGACAGGGAGTACCGGATTCATGGAGATGGCAGCTATCGGCGGAGGAAAGTATACAACAAAGGAGGCATATGAGTGGATCACGCGTCAACAAGATGAGGAAGCTGGAGCCGAAAAGGAGGAATTTAAGCTAGCATGGAAGAGCTTCACGCCGCCAAAAATCCAAACACACGCATGGCGAGTTCTGTGGGGGCGCATACCAACGAAGGACAACCTGAAGAAGAGGAAATTTTTATCGGAAGAGGCTGAAACGAACTGCGTTCTATGTAATGGTGAGGAGGAGACTGTCAACCACGTCCTATTCGAGTGCGTGTTGTCGCACCAACTCTGGGTCCGCTGTCTCAACTGGCTGGGAATCTCCACGGCCCTTGCGACAAACTCGAGATCGAGCCTGATGCAGTTTAGCTCGCTCATTAAGTGCAAGAAAGGCAAGAGAATAGCGGTAAGCATATGTGAATGTTTAGTTTGGCTCGTGTGAAAAAACAGAAACAAAATCATCTTTGAAAACGGAGGGGCAGATGCGGAGCAACTTACTGAAGAACTAAAGTCGCGACTTTGGACTTGGGGCATAAGCAAAGGTTTTATTAAAAGTGGGGAATACAGAGAGTGGGTAACAAATCCTAGGCTACTGTTACATTCTTAGGACAATTCTCTGGTTTATTTACATTCCATGATTTTGCTTCTGTAAGGTGAATGACAAGTATGGGTATATCTTATGCCCACTTGAGTTTTTGAAATTAAAATCCCTTTAGTGATTAAAAAAAAATATATGGTGACAAATAAGTCGAGCAGACTCTATTTTAGCAACAAATGCAGTAGAGTAAAGCGTTTTTATATTCTCTATTTGATTTTCATGTGGAGTATATATTTAATTTGATTTTAAATTTTAATTATCATTTCAATATAGGGTTTTACACCACCTGTTGAATCATTATCTTTTTGGCATGCCTGCTTCGTAAAACCAAACAACAGTCCTAATTTTAATTAATTATATGCAGACTGATGATTTGGATTTCTTGAGAATTTCAAATATCAAATAACTATACAACTTTACATAGAGTTACGTGTGAAAGAAATAATAATTTTTTAACGGACCAATCAAAATAAAATTTTACGCAACAACTTAATATCAACAAAATGAGTTATTGTATTTGCTTTCTCTGTCCATTAATGGGATATTGTGCCCTATTACTTATTAATTAATAAAATAATATTAAAAAGAAGTTATAAAGTTTGAAGAAAGCGACCAATGACTTCCCAGTTCTCACGCGCAACGATTATTAAAAAAAAAGTGGCTTTCTATAAATGGTAAAGAAAATGAGCGGGAAAATTGGGATAGTTATTTATAGAAGACTATCATGTTATTATATACTCCCTCCGTTTTTTATTAAGTGTCACTTTGACTTTTTAATTAATTTTAAAATAAGTGTCATTCTAGAGTTTTTTCTTTAATTTTGACTATTTTACCCTTATTCATTTACCATAAATATTTTTCATAATTAAATTCCACAAAAATTGTTTATACAAAAAATAATTTGATTTATTAATACTAGCTACATTCTTGACCACATTCTTTATCAAACAAAATTTCTATATTAAAATTAGTATAATTAATGAAGGGTAATATAGACCATGATTTATAATCTTAATTTGTTGAAAAAAGCTAAAACGACACTTATTAAAAAGTGGAGATATATAGATTGAGATAGACTACTTCTAGAGCCTCAAATATTACCAAAATATTGTCCAAGAGCCTCAAATATTACTAAAATATTGTCCAAAGGAGGTGGAGGGATTTTCCGATTGAAATTAATGAGAACTTGCTTGCATAATTTTGAACTGCTCATTTCGAAACCATTCACGCTGAGTCGGATCAACAATTGAATTTGATGTTTTGTTTCATTGATTTTATTTTTTTAAAAATATTTTTATATTATATATATCACTTTCTTTGTTTAATTAATTTAATTTAAATATAAATATTAAATTATATATTTGATGATAAATAAATATTTAATAAAATATAAATGAAAAAGATAACATTTGTTGATGTTGATATGAGTGTTTTGTTTAATGATCCAACACTGACAGCCGAGTGTTGTGTTTAATGTTCCCAACACTCATGACAACATCAGAATTTGCCCTTCCTTTTCTCACTAACTCTTATCTTACGCTTGTTGTCTAATGATGTCCCCAGAGCAGTTAGAAGACGTGGGCAACACCAAGTCATGCCACTGCGTGGGAGTGAGAAGTTATTAGACCATGGTATAACAAGTCCCTAAATTCTAGGAGTGGTGGAGAGAAGTTCTACAACCGCATGATCTCAAGGTTGAGGCGATCATGAGAGTTGATGGCAGTTCGTGAATGAAGCCTATAAATACAGAAGCTGCCCTCAACACAAGACACACAAGAAGAAAAGCTGAAATCGACTACTACTCTATTGAACGCTATATACGCTTCTAGTTAGGAAAACCTTTGTTTCTTCTTGTAGTTCTCCACATTATTATAAACCCGAATAGTAGTGTGTTAGAACATAGTCTTATTTACTAGGTTGTGTGATTAGATCTATGAGGGAGATAGTTTCATAGGATCTAGTAAATCTTTATACACTTTCGTAGTGTAATTATACACCTCAAAGAGGTTGTACTCGTTTCACATATTTTTATATAGTGAACAGCGTAGATTATTTTATAATCTACGCAAATTTTAAATACTTCTATTTTCAGTACGTGCAATTTAAATTCCGCTGCATAGTGTTGTCTAGATTGTGCCAACACAACAGATAACATCTCTGATTTCGCACGCACACACACTTTCAGTTGGTATCAGAGCCAACTACTTGATACACTAAGTAGAGATTCTACTTAGAGTGTGTAAAATCTGAAATGGAGTATCCACTTTCACCCGCACTAAAGCCTCCGATTCTAGATGGCACGAATTATGCCTTCTGGAAACCAAAGATGAGGATGTACATCAAATCCATTGATGAACGAGCCTGGAGGAGTGTTCTTGCTGGTTGGACTCAACCAAGAACTGCTGCAGATGAAGACAATGAAGCTCGGATCAAGAGAGAGCTCGACTGGACTGCTGAAGAAATCACAACCGCAAGTTACAATTCAAAGGTGTTGAATGCAATCTTCACCTCAACAGATGCTTCAATGTTCAAAATCATATCAAACTGCATTTCTTCGAAGGATGCATGGGATAGACTGCAAGAACATTGTGAAGGATCGGATAGTGTACGAAGGACCAGACTGCGTATGCTTGGAACCAAGTTCAAAAACCTGAGGATGAAAGAAGATGAAACTATTTCATCTTACAACGAAAAGCTGACTGAGATTTCAAATGAAGCTCATTCTCTTAGAGATCCAATATCAAATCAAAGGTTAGTACATAAAATTCTTAGATCTGTTCCTAAACGTTTTGAACCTAAGATATGTGCTATAGAAGAAGCTAAGGATACTGATGTGATAAGTCAAAATGAATTGGTTGGTATTTTGAAAACTTATGAGATGAACATTTCTGAAAAGACTGATAATGAAAAGAAAGTGCTTGTTTTCAAAGGTGATGCCTCATCATCTGTATCATCAGGTTCTGGAAAGTCTCCTTATGTTACTGAAATTGATTCTGATGAAGATGATATTGAGGAATACCTTAACAATCCTGATTATATGGTTTTCATTACTAAACAGTTTAAGACATTTATGAAGAACAAGAATAATAGGCTTAAGGAATACATTCAACCTAAGGTTCAGATTAATAATACTAAGCAATTGCCTATTAGGAAGAACAATTTTAATCCTTCTAGACAATTAGAAAGAGGAAACAGGTTTAGATCTGACCAAGAGTATAGGAAGAATGTTAAATGTGATGCATGTTCTGGTTATGGTCATTATGCTAATGAATGTGCTAACACCATTCTAAAAAAGAAACTTAATTTCAGTGCTACTTTAAGTGATGAGTCTGATGTTGATCATGATCCTGAAAAAGATATTGAAAAAGCTTTCTCTGCTAGAATTCTGTATGATGATACTTTTGATGATGATCTGGACGATTATTATGATGTGAGGACAAATGAGCCATCATTTGAGAAATCACTGAATAATAATGTACCAGAATTTAACTGTTTCACAAGTTCTGTTAATGAGATAGGTACATCAAATAAAGCAGGTTTATCCAGAAGAGATGCTGACATTCAAAACTTGTCTAATACTGTTTTCAAACTGGAAAGTCTATTAACAAAGAAGGATAAGGAAATTTCTAAACTCAAAGAAATACTAGATGTGTCTGTTCTTGATTTTAAGAAATATTCTTATGAAAAACCTTTAACTAATGAAAAAGTTTGCAAAATATCTTCTGAAACTGAGAAACTTAATCACATCATTAAGTCTCTAAACTTTGAAAATTCTGATTTAAGAGAATCTATTACTAAGCTTGAAGGCATTCTAACAAGAAAAGATGTGGACATGTCTAAACTTGAAGAGAGATTGAAGGAAGCCTCTCTAAGCTTCAAAAGATTTTCTGATGGAAAGAACCAACTGGAAGACTCTCTTATGACCAACAACTCAAGAAGAACAGGTATTGGCTACCAAGGTAAGAATTCAAATAAGTCTAAACCTAAGAAACCTACTGTTTTTGTAAAAGCTGAAGTGAATTACAATCCTAGTGTTTCTGCTAAGACTCAGATTATTGCAAAAGATGTTATATGCCATTACTGTTTCAAAAAGGGTCATAAAAGTCCTCAATGTTTGAAGAAGAAAAATGATCTGAAACATTCTGTATTGCCTGGAATGACTCAACATTCAAGATCACATAGTAATTCTGCATGGATTTCAAAAGAAAATACATCTTGTAATGTTGTTTATATGTCTCTAAAAGCATGTATACCTGGATTATGGTACTTTGATAGTGGCTGTTCTAAACACATGACAGGTAAAATTGATTATCTCACTGATTATACTGTTTACAATGGTGGTAATGTCACTTATGGTGGTGGATCAAAAGGAAAAATCATTGGTAAAGGAACATTGAATGTTCCTGATTTTCCTAAGTTATCCAATGTTCTGCATGTTGATGGATTACTGGCCAATCTTATAAGTATTAGTCAATTATGTGATGATGATTTGCATGTTAAGTTTGATAAGAACTCATGTTATGTGCTAGACAAAAACTCTAAATGTATCATGATGGGAAACAGATCTGCTGATAATTGTTATCTCATTGAATCTGAACTTATTTGCAATAAGGCTAAAGTTGATGATAGTATTCTGTGGCATCATAAACTTGGACATGCTAACTATAGACAGCTTGATAAACTTGTTAGATTAAAAGCTGTTACAGGTTTACCAGATCTGAAATTCTCAAATAACAAGGTATGTGGACCTTGTCAAAAAGGCAAACAGATTAAAGTGTCTCACAAAATGTTGGGACATTGCTCAACCAAACATTGCTTCGAATTACTGCACATGGATCTTATGGGTCCTATGGAAACATAAAGTATTGGAGGTAAAAGGTATTCTTTAGTTGTGGTTGATGATTACTCTAGATTCACATGGATTGAATTCTTAAAAGATAAATCTGAAACTTTTTCCATTTTCAAAATTCTGTATAAAAGATTCAAGAATGTTTTCAATTCTAAAGTATGCAGAATCAAGTCAGTTCCTTTACTGAGTTTTGTGAATCAAAAGGTATAATTCAAGAGTTTTCTTCTCCTAAAACTCCTCAACAAAATGGCATAGCAGAAAGAAAGAATAGAACACTTCAAGAAATGGCTAGAGTCATGCTATGTTCTAAGAACTTATCTAAAATATTTTGGGCTGAAGCTCTTAATACTGCTTGTTATATTGCTAATAGAGTTTATATTAGAACAGATTCTACTAGAACTCCATATGAAATTCTGAACAATAAAAATCCTAACCTTAAATATTTCCATGTTTTTGGTTGTGTATGTTATATCTTGAATGACAGGGATCAGTTACATAAGTTTGACTCAAAGAGTGATAAAGGCTTCTTTCTTGGTTACTCAAGAAACAGCAAAGCCTATATAATTTATAACTTTAGGACTGATACTGTACAAGAATCTGTAAATGTTGTTTTTGATGATGATACAAGCATTATAGGTAAAAGCATTGAAGATGAAGACATTTCAAACTTGATTGATGTACCAATCAATACTGAAAATGTTGAACAGGTTCAGAATGTTGAGAAGAATGATGACACATCAGAGGAAACATCTGATAATACAGATATTGAAAATCTGTATAATCTCCAGAAAACTCCTTCCATAAGGATTCAGAAATATCATCCACAAGACCAAATCATTGGTGAACAGTCTACAGGTGTTCAAACCAGAAGAAGAATTGGCATGAACTCAAAGGATGTGGTAAGATCTATATGTATGTCATGCATGTGTAGTAAGGTAAATCATGAATGCTATCACTCTGAGATTGAACCCAAAACTGTTAAAGAAGCATTAGATGATGAGAATTGGATAGAAGCTATGCATGAAGAACTTAATCAATTTGTTAGAAATGATGTATGGACATTAGTTCCTAGACCTGACCATATTAATGTTATAGGGACTAAATGGATTTTCAAAAACAAGACTGATGAAATGGGAAATATTATTAGAAACAAAGCTAGGCTGGTTGCTCAAGGATATACACAGGTAGAAGGTGTAGACTTTGATGAAACATTTGCTCCTGTTGCTAGAATTGAATCCATTAGGCTCTTACTTGCCATTGCATGCTATATTGATATAAAACTGCACCAAATGGATGTTAAAGCTGCCTTTCTAAATGGTATTCTAAATGAAGAAGCTTATGTTGAACAACCTAAAGGCTTTGAAAACCCTGATTTTCCTGATCATGTCTATAAATTGAAAAAGGCTCTATATGGCTTGAAACAAACACCTAGAGCATGGTATGAAAGGTTGACAAATTTCTTGATTGAGTTTGGTTTTGTAAGAGGAGAAGCTGATAGAACACTATTCATCAAACATGATAAAAATGATATTATGATTGCTCAAATCTATGTTGATGATATAGTATTTGGTTTTACTTGTGACAATATGCTTAAACACTTTGTGAATGAGATGACATCTACCTTTGAAATGTCCATGGTTGGTGATTTAAATTACTTTCTAGGATTGCAAATCAAACAACAAAAAGATGGGATTTTTATCTCACAAAGTAAGTATGCTAAAAGTCTTGTAAAAAGGTTTGGATTAGAGAGTGCTAAACATATGAAAACACCTATGGGATCAACTCAGAAACTGAGTAAGGACAATGTTGGCCAGAATGTTGACTCAACACTGTACAGGTCTATGATTGGCAGTCTGTTATATTTGAGTTCCAGCAGACCTGATATTATGTTTAGTGTTTGCTTATGTGCTAGATACCAAGCTAATCCCAAAGAATCACATATGAATGCTGTTAAAAGAATCATTAAATATGTTGCAGGTACATGTGATTTAGGTATTTGGTACAGCAAAGACACAAACTGCACCTTAATAGGTTACAGTGATGCAGATTGGGCAGGAGATTGTGATGATAGGAAAAGCACAAGTGGTGGCTGCTTCTATATGGGGAACAACTTAATCTCTTGGCACAGTAGAAAACAGAACTGTGTGTCTAAATCAACAGCTGAATCAGAATACATTGCAGCAGGGAGTTGTTGTACTCAATTACTTTGGTTGCAAAAAATGTTTCATGATTATGGCTTACCTAGTGATGTTTTGACTGTGTACTGTGATAATACTAGTGCTATAAATATCTCAAAAAATCCAGTGCAACACTCATTAACAAAGCATATAAGTATTAGACATCACTTTATAAGAGATCTTGTTGAAAAGGAAGTTGTTAAGTTGGAGTACATATCTACTGAAAAACAATTAGCTGATATATTCACTAAAGCTCTTGATGATAAGAGGTTTTCTTCTCTACGAAAATCTCTTGGCTTGTGCAATATCTGAAAATATGATCAAGGGTGTTGTATCAAATGCGGCAGCATTTGAGACAACACTAAGATAAGTCACTTATGTGTTTCCTTGCTTTAATTTTCGTAATTATTGAATTAATGAAATTCCTTGTAATTGATATTTGAATTCTGACTGACTTGTGAAAAATACTAAAGAGCCTATACACCTCTCAAATGCTACTAAAGAAAAATCACATATTAGATGCTTTATAAATCACTGAGTAACTATGGGACACGGAGCTCGCTACTACGATGATCTCTTTTCAAAAGGTGATATAAATTGCATCAATATATTCACAAATCCATTGAGTAACTATGGGGCACGGAGTTCGCTGCTACGATGCACTCTTTTCAAAAGATGGATCAATGTGAAGTGTGATAAAAAGATAAAAATACTAGAGCAACACATATGATGTAAAATCATGAAAAAACTGTGTTGAGGTGTATAGAATGCCATCAATAGTCAAAACACTCGTTAATTCAGATTCTTATCCCAATTTTCATGGAATTAGTTATTTTTTATAATTATTAAATGTTATTCTCTGAAATATTTAATTTGACTTAGTCTTAACTTGTTTTATTATTTCAGTTATTATATCCCGCTTTTTCTTAATTTTTTGTTTTTCAGAATTCTTATTCTCTCTGTTAACCACGATCATTAATGGAGAAGTTTCTTCCACTACTTCACTTCCCTTACTCTCCAAAATCATGTAACCCCCTCCTCTCAATTCTCCATATAAAACGAGTCTCCATTACAGTGTTGGAAAATACTTGAAAAGCTTTGTTAACTCTTTTAAGCCTGGTAATTACTGATCTTAATTGTATTTATAGCACTCAAGTATATCTAGTTCCTTTGTCACATCATTCTTTGACTCACACTGTTTGAATTCTAATTTACATTGTATCTGTAGAATTCGAAAGGTTTCAAATTAATTTTTGCTGTCTTGTTTTGTGTGTACAGGTTCCAATATGTCCAACACTTCTCAGATCACTGCTGCACACTCAAACTCGAATTCAAGCGACAAAACCTCTCCAAACCCTCTCAATCTCCTTGCTGAAATGGCATCATCAAACTCACCAAACTCTCCATCGTTCACCGTAGGAACCATCGTTGTTCCCTTTACTCCTGAAGAATCTCCCACTCAAACAACTCCTCTTGCAATCGTTCCCTACAATCCGTACGACATTCGCACTGAAATCGCGAATGCAAACACCACTGCAGAAATTCCAACCTCCAACCCACCAGATGAGCCCTCATCTGAAGCTCCCGCACCAGAAATCACTCCAGTAACCTTACACTTCCCTCTGGGCACTCCTTTCAACACTTTGAAAGAAGCCTTCGAAACCCTAAGCCTGAAAACAACACGACCACGACGACTAAAACGACGCGAAAAATCCGAAAAGGCGAAGGACCGGCGGTGGGAATTTTGGAAAGTCGGGCCGATCGGGTGTCTTCATTCAAGCGACGGTACAGAAGAAGAACGAAAGGAAGTGCGTATGGGCATCCCAGGAAAGGGGCATACTCAATACCTTGATCTCTATTTGATTTATGCCTTAAAACTTCCCTTCTTTCCTTTCGCTTGAATGCGCCTTTCAGATCCGCTTCCTGAGCCATTTCCAAAGGTCGACAAGGAGGAAGGGAAGCATGGCGGGAAGCACTCGTCCTTAAGAACTGATTGCTTATTTCTTACATTCAAGGTAAAGCTATCGAAGCCCAGACTTTTGATTCTCGTAAAAAGGGCAGTGAAGAAAGAATCAGGAAGGCAAATCGGTAGGGGAATAAGTGAAAATGAGAGAGAAACACTGGATAATTCCATGTTCAAAGGCGATGTGGACATGCAGACTCAGCCGGAATCCTTTGATGAAGAAGTCTTGGCCGCTAAGTTCGACAGGATTCATCGGCAGAAAAAGGGCAAAAAGAAAGCGGTTGCTGTTCCGACTGCACGAAAATGGCCTGGTGGAAAGAGAAAGTCCCAAAGGAATATGGGCAAGATTGTTGATTACACTGGAAAGGGAAAGAAGCCAAGAACGGATGGAAATGCGTCTGAGCCAATTGCTGTATCTGATTCTGAATCAGAACCAGAAACAGAGGCTGAACAACCTGCACCTTCAATGGAAGAAGAGGTGGCAGTTAATGAAGAGGATGTGGACGAAGTTGCTGAGGAAATGGAGGAGGAAAGTGAACCCACTCCACCAGTTCGACGATCAAAAAGGCCCCGAGAGCCCGAAAGTGTTGCTTCTCCGATGGCAACACCAGAACAATCAGAACATGAACAGTCATCCAGTTCTTCAGAAGAGGATGAAAATGAGGTACTTTTCTCTTCTGATGATAGAAATAGTGATTCTGATGAAGATTATAATGATAAGACGAGCATACAGTATAGAACCATAAGAACTAGGCAGATTCTAAGTGAAAGATTGATTAGAACTCCTGATTTTGAGGATATGAATCTGCTTGATTGGCTTAAAGAAAGATCTTTACTGAATACTTTGCAATTTGCTTGTCCTTATATTGTTGATTGGATTTATGAATTCTATGCAAACATCCCTCAATTTGCTGGTGATCCCAACTCTACAAGATATGGGCAGTTTTGGTTTAGAGGAAATAGGCATATGATTACCCCTAGGAGGATCAATATTTTACTTAAAACTAAAATTATGGAGGATCCTGTTGTTACTGATCATGATTTGATGATAAGCATCTTGACTGGGGGAGTAATCACAAAATGGAGAAGGAGAATTTTGGCCTCTAAACTCACAAGTCTATATTCTGTTTTACATAAGTTGGTATGTTTTAATTGGCTGCCTACTACAAACAACACCACTCTCACCTTAGAACAGACTGTATTGATGTATAAGATTGGGCATTTGAAAAGGTTTAACCTAGGACAGGTTATTTTCTCCAACATGATGACCTTTAAATCTGATATGTCTGGAAGAGGTATCCTACCCTACCCATGCCTTGTGTACAAATACATGTTGGACAAAGCATTTGAGAGATTTGAAGATGAGGTTATAAGCACCTATGTCCCAAGTTTTAGCATCTCAAATCAGTTCCTCATCCAAGGTGAAAGGGTGGTTGATCTTCCTTTGAGAAGGAATGATGATGAAGCAGGCCCCAGTAATGTTCCAGAAAATGATCCCTTCCACAATACCACACTGCCTCCAGAAGGAGCTGCCTCCTCAATCTATTTATCTTCACATTACATTATGAGGCAGATTGATATTTTGCAGGGTTCCATTCTTAATTTGCAGCATTCTCTGGAGGATCTTCTAGTCCAAAAGAAATTTTGGATGGATCTTCTTTCCACTTCAACAGGGGGAGTAGCTGACAGTTCACACAATCAGCCCACTAACATTGTTGCTCCTACTGTAGATGAACCGGATTCAGTTCCTGGCCGAGCTGATGAACCTGTTGTTGACACTGCAATGACCGAGGGAGATGAACAGGATATCCAGGATCTCTATGGTGATCTGGATACATGATGAGCTTGAAGACAGAGGGAGAGCTTACACGATGGGGGAGTAAATGCAGATTATGGAGATGCAGCTGAAACACATTTCAGCCCAATCCTTTCCCATGTGTTAATTTAGTTCTTTCCTTGTTGTAAAAGCTTTGTACTTATGTTTTTATTTTCTCAAACTCTGCTATTTAAATTCTGTAATTATTTAGGATTTATTTTTGCCTTAGTAATTTAAATCTAAACAAGTTTTTTTGGTTTAGATGTTGTTTACTTTAATTTGATCTTGTGCAGATTGTTACTTCAAATTTTTGGAAGGTCAGTTGTGTTGATGTAGAAAGGTCAAATTGGGGGAGATTGTTGATGTTGATATGAGTGTTTTGTTTAATGATCCAACACTGACAGCCGAGTGTTGTGTTTAATATTCCCAACACTCATGACAACATCAGAATTTGCCCTTCCTTTTCTCACTAACTCTTATCTTACGCTTGTTGTCTAATGATGTCCCCAGAGCAGTTAGAAGACGTGGGCAACACCAAGTCATGCCACTGCGTGGGAGTGAGAAGTTATTAGACCATGGTATAACAAGTCCCTAAATTCTAGGAGTGGTGGAGAGAAGTTCTACAACCGCGTGATCTCAAGGTTGAGGCGATCATGGGAGTTGATGGCAGTTCGTGAATGAAGCCTATAAATACAGAAGCTGCCCTCAACACAAGACACACAAGAAGAAAAGCTTAAATCGACTACTACTCTATTGAACGCTATATACGCTTCTAGTTAGGAAAACCTTTGTTTCTTCTTGTAGTTCTCCACATTATTATAAACCCGAATAGTAGTGTGTTAGAACATAGTCTTATTTACTAGGTTGTGTGATTAGATCTATGAGGGAGATAGTTTCATAGGATCTAGTAAATCTTTATACACTTTCGTAGTGTAATTATACACCTCAAAGAGGTTGTACTCGTTTCACATATTTTTATATAGTGAACAGCGTAGACTATTTTATAATCTACGCAAATTTTGAATACTTCTATTTTCAGTACGTGCAATTTAAATTCCGCTGCATAGTGTTGTCTAGATTGTGTCAACACAACAGACAACATCTCTGATTTCGCACGCACACACACTTTCAACATTAAATTGAGTTAAAATTTGAGTTTGATGATTGGAGATGTGACTGTTTGACTCAAATTTAGTGATAAATTGGTGATGTTGGTGCAATTTGAGTTCGATGATTGGAGATGAACTTAGGAAAGTGAGTTTTATTTTTTGACTTAAAAAAAAGTTTTATTTCCTCCACATTTTTAAATATCAGTTTTCTTCCCAGTAAAACTCCAATAATCTTGGAAGAGACTAAAAATAATTCCACTAACTATTTTTTAGCTTATGCGCACAATTAATTAAGAGACTAATGCTTTTAAATTAGATTATTTAGTGGTCCCATTAATTAATTAGTTGTTAATTTTCAAATCTAGCCTATAGTTAACTTTTAAAAAAAGTTAATTAGTGAAACTGAGACAAAAAATTAATTATAATCCACATATATTAGTGAATTAAAAAAAATGGAAATAAAGAACTATAGGTAACATGTAATATGGATCAAAATAATTATTAGCAGGCTCAAATTGTTATGAAGGCACACCAATGGTCCAATAGTTATATTAAAATAAAATTGAACTTTATTTAAGAATGTGAATATTGACTGCGTATTTTTTTAGAACAAACCTAAAATCGTCTCTTTAATAATAAAATTAGAGCTAAATTAATCATCAAATTATCCATAAAAAAAAAAATCATCAAAATAATAGTTGTATTCAGTTTTAACACCGATAAAATTAGAGTCATCACTACAAAAAACGCGCGCTTTTGGGACGGACAAATACTGACGGATTTTAGTCCGTCAGCATTTCCGACGGATATGCTGACGGAATGCTGACGGATTGAAAAGTCAACATCAATGCTGACGGATTTCCGTTCCGTCAGCATTTCCCTCGGTAAATGCTGATGGATTTCCGTTCCGTCAGCATTTACCGAGGGAAAATGCTGACGGATATTTTTAAATTTGTATACTGACGGAAATGCTGACGGAAAATCCGTCAGCAAATGGCATGTTGATTTCGCACCGCCTCGTTTTCCAATAAGGTAACCGTTGGCTTTAAAGTCGGCGGTTACCGAGGGAAATGCCGACGGAATATCCGTCGGTATTTTTTTTTTTTTTTTTTAATATATAAGGGCCTCAAATCAATCATATCAGCGTTTTAGAGAAAAAAAAAAGGGGCGTGCGTGAGGATTCGGTGGGGAAGACGAAGACGAGGACTTGGCCATTGAAGCAAATTTCTCCGATTACATTGATACGGTACGTTTTCTTAATTAGTTCTATTACTTAGTTTTAATACTTATATATGTTTATGCATGGATATATGTAAATATGAATAATTTAATGTTGATTTGCATGTTATATTGATTTAGTTAGTTGTTAAAATATTATGATCATGTTAGTATGTACGTTAGTTAATTTAATTTGTTGATTAAGAATAATTTTGATAGATCGAGTAGTTTTTTAAGGTTAATTAATTAATTAATTGTTATATGTATACATTAATTAATTGTTATATAGTTAATTACTAGTTTAATTTAATTGTGTAATTTTGATATAGAATATTTTTAATGTAGGTAGTGCATGTTTGAATCAATTGTTTAAATTAGTTTAGATATAGTGGTTGGACCGTTGGATCACGTTGTAATTAGGAATATGTTGATTAAATTAGGAATACGCTATATTAGTACAAATTTTAAATTAGGAATATGTTCATTAAATTGATAATTATTGACCCAATTAGAAAATTATTATTTTAATTAGTTTTAGGTTTGTTAATTTAGGAATATATATGTTCAATTTTTTATTATTGATTAAGTTAGGTAGAAAAATAATAATTAAATTAGGTTATTGTTGATTAAATTAGGAATATGTTGATTAATTAAATTAGGAATATTCTATATTAGTAAAAAAAATTAAATTAGGAATATGTTCATTAAATTGATAATTAGAAAACTTCAATTAGAAAAGTATTATTTTAATTATGTTTAGATTTGTTAATTTAGGAATATGTTAATTTAGAAATATTTTTAATGCAGGTGATGCATGTTTCAATCAATTGTTTAAATTATTAGTTAATTAGATGGTTCGACGGTGGTATCACGTTGTAATTAGGTTATATATATATTGTTTTGATTTAAATTAGGAATATGTTGATTAAATTAGGAATATGCTATATTAGTAAAATTTTTAAATTAGCAATATGTTCATTAAATTGATAATTAGTAAAATTATGTATTTTTTATTGATTGAAACAGATGAGTGAACAAGTACCGAATGAGGCTTCGGGTTCACGTCGTAGGTCGTCATGGTGGTCACGTTCAAGGAGGTCTCGGGATGAATCAGTTCCTGTGACGGCTCCTCCTCCTCCTGTGGCAGTGACGCCGCCGCCGCCGACGACTACGATGTCGGTTGGTTCGTCATCCTCTTCTCGTCAGCTTCCTGTTCGAGACAAAAGGAAACCCATTGACATCGTTTCAGGAGCGTAAGTCAATAATTCTAATGTTTGATGAGATTCAATAACGATTAACTTTATTTTTTTATTTATAATGTGTTAATTAGTTTATAAATTTGTTAATAATTTTACAGGTTGGTGCCCGGTAATGAGGTGTCCAGGATGTGCACAAAATCCTTTAAGGATTGCAAGATTGCTAAGGGTGCTACCACTTGGTCGAAGGTGCCACAATCTAAAAAGGATGAATATTTCGACGAGTTCCAGGTATATAATTACAATATTTAAAGTTTATTAAATAACTAATTATTCATATTATTTGATAAATATGTTGAATATTTATTTGTATAGAAAAAGGCCCGTTGGGATACGGCGATCTACTCGGACGCCGCTATTTACGAGAAGTGGTACGGTCTTTGTTCTACTCGGTACACGAACATGATGTACGACTGGAGAAAGGCCTGGCGTACGAAAGACGAAAATCGTGTTCTGGGGAAAGACGAGGATGGTGTTGACCTGTGGGAGTCGTTGGTTGAGAAGTGGGTGGAAAAGGCTTACCAAAAGACGTGGCATGCTACAGATTCCTCTTCGGCTGAGTCGAGGGAGATGCGACATCCGGCAGACTCAGAGGCCTGGAAACATCTTGACAAGGTGTTTCCAGATTTTGCTTGTGAACCGAGGAATGTGAGATTAGGTTTGTGTACTGATGGTTTTGCACCGTTTGGGATGCATGGGAAGCAGTATTCTTTGTGGCCGGTGATACTGACTCCGTATAATCTTCCTCCGTGGATGTGCATGAAACCTCAAACAATGTTTCTGACTGTATTGGTGCCTGGACCAACGAATCCAAAGGACAAACTGGATGTTTATCTCCAACCTCTTATAAAAGACTTGATCTTCTTATGGGAGAATGGAGTCCAAACGTACGATGTTTTTAGAAAGCAGAACTTCACGATGCGTGCTGCTCTTTTATGGACCATTAGCGACTTTCCTGCATATGGTATGTTGTCCGGGTGGAGTACGGCCGGAAAGAAAGCTTGTCCGTATTGTATGGAGAATTCTGAAGCTTTCAGTCTCCCGGTGAGTAGAAAAGTTTCATGGTTCGATAATCACCGTAGGTTCTTACCTCAAGGTCACCCGTTTCGAAGAAATAAGAAGAACTTCGTAAAGAACAGAGCAGTCACAAACAATCGACCTCCACTTCGAGATGGTATTTTATACATTTATTTAATGAGTATTTAACGTATATTTATCTATTGCTTTTAGTGTCACTTATAATTTACTCCCCGTACAGGACGTAGGTTGTTATATGAGATTCAGTGGACGGGGTTGAAAAAAAGTACTGAGGAAAATGCAGCGGAACACAACAGAGGAATTGAGGGTGGTTGGAACAAAAGGAGTATTTTTTGGGACTTACCATACTGGAGTTCACTATTGATACGACACAATTTGGATGTGATGCACATTGAAAAGAATGTGTTTGACAATGTGTTCCACACAATCATGAACACCGAAGGCAAGACGAAAGACACTCCAAAGTCTCGGGAGGATTTGGACACTCTTTGTCGCCGTCCAGAGTTGAAAAAGGATGAGCGTACAGGTAAATTTCCAAAGGCTAGCTACACACTGGATAAGCCACAAAAACAAAGATTGTGTAAGTGGATAAAGGAGTTGAACTTTCCGGACGGCTACGTGTCGAACTTGAGTCGATGTGTAGACACAACAACGGGTAAGGTTGCAAGGATGAAGAGTCATGATTGTCATGTATTTATGCAACGCTTGATACCGATTGCGTTCAAGGAACTTCTTCCTAACAATGTGTGGAGGGCTATCACTGAATTAAGTCTATTTTTTAGAGATTTAACGGCTACAACGATCACGATCGATGATATGATTCGTTTAGATGAAGACATTCCAGTGATTTTGTGTAAGTTGGAACAAATTTTTCCACCTAACTTCTTTAACTCGATGGAACACTTACCCGTTCACTTAGCGTATGAAGCGAGAATTTGTGGTCCGGTGCAATACAGGTGGATGTACCCATTTGAAAGGTAAAATCTTACTTTTTTTTTATTTCATTACAATTACACATGCATTCTTATAAGTTTTATATATATATATATGTGTGTGTGTATATCAGGTATCTCCACAACTTGAAACGTAATGCTAAACAAAAGGCAAACGTTGAAGCATCGATTGTGAATGCTTATTTGAATGAAGAGGTTGGCATGTTTTGTTCTTATTACTTTGAAGACCACGTCAACACAAAGTTAAGAAGTGCTCCACGTAACTTCGGTGGTACATCCGCTGACGATATCAGTGAAGAGGTCGATGGAATGCTCTCCATATTCAAGTCTAAGGGACGGCCAATAGGAAAACCCACTGAACGATATTGGGAGACGAACTCGGAGGCGGAAATAGCACAAACGTATGTGTTATTGAATTGTGATGAAGTTCAGCCATACATCGAGTAAGTATTTCATATATAAATCGTCTATTTAAATACCACTTCATTTATGTCATTTAATATTAACCAAGTTTTTGAATGTTGTGAATTAGGATGTACGCTCAAGAACTACGACGAGCAGAACCAAACATCTCAGATGCATATATAGATGCTCGTATTCAACGTGAATTTTCCCGATGGTTCGAACGTTATGTGAGTACCATTTAATTAATTATGTTTTACGTAAATAAATTAATATTTATTTTAATTAATTTTAAATTGAGCCGTATAGGGACGGGATAACGCTCTAGACAGTCCATTCTTACGAGATCTCAGCAAGGGACCACTACGTCGTGTAAAGACTTACAACGGTTATATTGTGAAGGGCTACAGATTTCATACGTCTGGGTATGCATCGACAAAGGGGACTACCAACAGTGGCGTCTGCGTTAGCAGTGCGAATTACAATGCAGATGCAAGTGATTACTTTGGGGTGTTACGGGAAGTCGTCGAAGTAGAATATCCAGGATATCCAACAAAGACTGTAGTGTTGTTCAAGTGTCATTGGTTTGATTCAGGCCATCTAGGAACAAGAATTCACCCGGAGTACAAGCTCGTTGATGTTAGTTCGAAAAGGACGTATGTTGCGGATGATCCATTTGTATTTGCCCATCAAGTATCTCAAGTGTACTACTGCACATATCCGGGAGCTCCACGTGGTTATGAATGGCACGCTGTTTGCAAAGTAAAGGCAAGGTCAATGGTAGAAGTCCCTAAAAAGGACAGAAATACTGAAGATGAATCTCCATTTCAAACAGAACAAATAGAGACTCCAACTGAAGTCTTTACGGGAAATTTCAATCTTTCTGTACCCTTGACGGCTGCAAATCCCCAATTAATCGAAATTGAAGGTGAAGAGGAGGGGGATGAAGAAGAGGATGAAGAGGAGAATGATGAAGAGGAGAATGAAGAAGATGAGGATGAGGAAGATGAGGATGAGGAAGATGATGAGGACGAAGAGGAGGATGAAGACGATGAAGATGAAAATTAATTCAATTAATGTAATGTATTTATTTCTTATTTTATAAAAGTTAATTAATTATTTATCATTTAGGTACAAATTATAAAAATTAAATTTACTATAAATATAAGCCACAACCAATATATTTATTAATATATGTGGAAGAAATGAATTTCGTGATTTTTTAAAAAAATATTTTGGTAATTTAGTAAGTATATAGAAAAAATTGAATTATTTAAAAAAAAAAAAAAAAATTTGCCAAAATGCTGACGGAATTAACTTTCCGTCGGTATTTACTTTTTGAAAAATACCGACGGATAATCCGTCGGTATTTACCCTTATATATAACCTCAACCTAGGGTTTTCTTTCCGAAATTTCCTCCCTCCCACCTCGCCTCCCTCCACCACCTCGCCTCCTTCCACTCTTCGACAACTACCTCATCGGCCACTCCTCCGGCTGCGACAGCCTCCACCACGGCGGCACCGTAACATTCGCCACTCTCCGGCACGCCGCCGGCACCGTCACCACCGGCGAAGCCGCCACCACCGTCGCCTCCCTCCACTCTTCGGCCCCATTCCCCCCCCCCCACCTCGCCTCCCTCCACTCTTCGGCCCCAATCCGAGAAGCACAAGGTTGAGTACAACTCGATTTCAGGTTTCGGTTGAATTTTGAAGTTTTTATTCACTTTGATGTTGCAGGTTCATCGGTTAGTTGTGAATCGGGATCCTAAATTTACCAACTTTGTGGAGGTAATGATATCAAATGTGTCTATATGAATTTTGGATCCTAATTGTATGTGTTGCATATATCATTTTTGTTTTCTTCTTCAATCTTCGGAAAGGAAGCTTAATTGTTCGTATTCTGCTAAAAAAAAGTGGTAATCGTTTAGCATAATCTAATACAAGTTTTGATGCTTTGGTTATGCACTCTATGTTAGTGGAGTATGTTTTTTGTATTACTCTATGCTGACAATGCTGTGATGAATTTTTTGATAACAATTTGGTTAATAATTATTCTGGTCTGAAAATGAAATTCTGGTCGGGGCCTCCCCGGCCACCCATATTTTTTTTATTAATATTTTGTTTTACCGACGGATTTTCCGTCGGTATGTGAATTTCGAAATCATATTTTTTTATTCATTTTTTTGTTTTACTGACGGATATTCCGTCGGTCAAATGCCGACGGATATTCCGTCGGTCAAATGCCGACGGATATTCCGTCGGCATGTGAATTTCGAAATCAATATTTATTCAAAAATTAATTTCTTTTATAATTATTTTAATTCATTCTAATTTATTTTATAATTATTTTAATTCATTCTTTCCGACGGAATTACCGACGGAATGTTGACCCGGTTTGTTAAACGGGTTGTCCGAAATACTGACGGAATATCCCTCGGTAAATCCGTCGGCAATTCCGACGGAAAATCCGTCAGCAAATCCGTCGGAAATTCCGACGGAATTCAAAAATCCGTCGATAAAAAATACTGACGCCGAAAAAGGGGACGGCCGACTTTCCGTCGGCAAATCCGTCGGTAACCTCGGCGGCCGACGGAAAATCCGTCGGTAAATCCGTCTCTAAAACGCCCTTTTTTTGTAGTGCATTTTGTAGAAAGAAATTATATTGTAGTACATTTAATTTATTATGCTTTGAACTTCACTAAAACGGAAGACAGAAAATATTAACGACATGATTGGTATGTTTGAATGGAATGACATAAGAATAGTCATTCTTATGATTGGTATGGATTAGGAATGAAAGTGAGTATTATATAAATTTATGGTAATTGAAAATATAATGGTTGGTTGGAATTTTTATATATATTTTAAACAATAATAATATTATTATTAATTTTAATTATTACTCCAGATCTTTAATACTCAATCATATATATATTTTTATTATTATTTATTTAATAATAATAATAATATTATTAATATTTATTACTTTTATATATTTTTATTATTTTTATATTTTTATTTAATAATAATATTTATAATTTTAAATATTTTTTATTATAATACTTTTATTATTGATTTTTTATATTTAAATGATAATATTTTTTTAAATAATAATATTTTTTTTATAATTATTTAAGATAATTAATATTATTATAAATTATTATTATTATTTATATATTTATTAATATGTTGTGAATTATTATTATATTATTAAAATATTTTATTATTTTTATTATTAAATTTATAATTTATTTTTTATTAAATAATGTTATTATTATTTTTACAATTATAATTATTAATAATTATTGTTGTTTGTCATTTTTTGGAAGTATAAAATAATGTTATTAAAATTAAAAAATAAGTTATGACATTTTTGTAAAATATTTAAAAAATAAAAACTCATTCCTAAAGATATAGGAATAGCTAAAATCATGGGGGGCGAGAGGAATAGAAAAACATATCAATCAGGACATTTGAAATGGAATCAAGAATGGTCATTCCATTCCCACCTCATTCCTGCATACCAATCATGGCATAAGACCATATTTGTTTGGGAACTCACACGTATTCTCGTCTTGTTATAGTTTGGGATTTAACATTCGATTTCACCATTCACCCCTAAAAATACTTATATATCCTACTATTATAATAATACATGCAACATCACTTACTCTTACACAATTGATTTAACATAAAGTTACACTATATAATACAACATCACTCACTCTTATATATACAAATAATATAATTGATTTGAAATAAAATTACATCCCCTCAAAAAAAAAAAAAAAAATAAAAAAAAAAAAAAAATATATATATATATATATATATATAAAGTTACATTCTACCCTACTCAAAATCCAAAAACAAACACACGCAATCACTATTTATCAGAATTTCTTCATTCTAAAATTTTTCATTCGAATTTTCCACATTCTATATAATCCCAAAACAACCATGCTCTAGGTAGAATTAGTTACAAAATATTACATTCATATATAACTCTAAGCATAATTTTATGACCATCATACCCAAATAAATTAAATGGAGAGAATTAAAAATTAATAATGTCCTTGTAAAAATTGATGCTCCCTCTGTCCCAATATAGATTCATCATTTGCAAAAAAAATGGATACCTTAAATTTGATTCATCATTTTTTTATTTGACAATAAAACAATTTATCACTTTAAACTACACCATTAAAACATCTCAAAATTACATAACAAGTCATTACTTTATTATTCAACTTATTACTCACAATATTTTATTATTTATTTTATTACTTAAAAGATTTTTATACACTCTATTTTATCTCATTTAATATTGATAAAAAAACTTTCATATTAAACTACGCCTAAACAGTAAATGTTGAATCAAAATAGGAATGGAGAGAGGTTTTTAATTCAAAATTGTACGTTTAAAAGATAAAATACATAAAAGTGGAGTACATTTTATATGAGAAATGAGAGTTAATATTGCAAATGGTCACTTATGTAAATTCAACTTTAGTCCTATAGTTTTTAGTCTATCCATTTTAACCATTTTTTCGGCCTTAAGAATTTTGGCCAAAAATTCTCACATGCCCCCTCAAATACCTCTAATTTGGAGAATTTTAGTTCTTTCCCGGGGAGGTTAAGGGTGGTCCTCAAAATCTAAATTATTTGACTCACTCATTTCACCAGATTTTCAGATGAAACAGTCTCATAAACATGTCTCAATAAATTTATATCCTAATAAAGTATATGTTATAAAAGCACTTAATTAAATTGAAATCTCACTTATAAATTTATTAATAGTAACATTTATGATTTTCTTTAAAAATGTGTAACGCCATATAGGGGTTATAATTTTGATATATTGTTTAAAGTGCAATCTAAAGCAATAAATTTGAAGTGTAACTCTTTTTTACTTAGTGTAATCTCATTTACACATTTTTTCCATCGAGTTATATATATAAAGAACAATATATATCTTCAGATAATTACACTTCAATTTTGATTGTAGCCTTTGAATTTTTGGTAGGGCAATGGAGGCTTGTTTCCTATTTGTGGTTTTGATGGGCTTATTGTGCCTATCTCACGCTCATGAACACGAGAAGTATTACGTGGGCAACAAAGATGGTTGGACAATAAAACCTTCCGAGAGCTACAATCAATGGGCAGAAAAACATCATTTTATAATCCATGATGAACTTGGTAATTCCTTCTCTTTTGTATCAAATCAAATATTTTGTTTCAACATTCAATAGTTGTACCTTCTCAAGTCATTTATTCAAACAACAAGAAATTAATTAAATTACAAACATATACCTATAAATATAGACAATTCAAATTTAGAACGAGTGAGTAAGAGCTTAGAAGACAATGGGACAGGTTCAAATTGGACATGCATTGAACCCGTCCCGAGGGTGGTGGTGGACTTAGTGGTTTGAGTTGTTCAAACTAGTATGAGATAAGTCGTTTTTAATGTAGAACATCAATCCGTCTTTGAACTCGACATATATATGGTGTATGTTATTTAAAATTTTAGTATTAAATGAATATTGAATGCTATAAATGTTTGGAAATTATATATTTAAATAATTTAATGACAAAATGAAGACATTTTGTATTAAAATTAATTGAGAGGGCAGTTGGAGAACTTGGAGTGCAGGTAGGGTCCGGTTCACTATAACTTTATTACTTTTCTTTTTTTAGTTCACATAAGTTTTTAATTTCATTTTTGACATATTATTTTCTCACACATCATTTGTAGATTTAGTATTTTTATCATACTTTATTTTATACTAATCTATTTTTTTTTCTCTCAATCAGATATCCAACATCACAAAACTCACCATGCACCGTCTCCCTTGCCGGAAACTCCTCACGGATCTCCCTCGCCCACCACCATAACCGCACCACCACCGTCTCATTCTCCATCCCCATCTCTGGCGAAAACAAAAGCCCCAGCCCACGCGCCGCTTGTCGAGCCAACCTTTCATTCTCCGATGTCCTCGTCTCCAGCCGCTCAACCCCCACTACACGATCTTGAGCCACATTTCAGTCTCTCTCCATCACCATCACCGGCAGCGATCAGAACTCTAACTCACGCGCCACTTGTCGAGTCACCCTCTCATTCTTCCATGTCCTCATCTTTGACGGCTCAACCTCCACTACACGACTTTGAACCACATTCCGGTCTCTCTCCATCATCAATTTCACCATCACCAGCAGCGCTCAGAACCCTAACTCACACGCTGCTTGTCGAGTCACCCTCTCATTTTCCCACGTTCTTATCTCCGACGGCTCAACCCCCACAATACAACATTGAGCCACATTCTGATCTCTCTCCATCACCATCACCGGCGACGGTTAGAACTCTAACTCACGTGCCGCTTGTCAAACCACCCTCTCATTCTCCCATGTCCTCATCTCCGACGGCTCAACCCCCACTACATGAGATTGAGCTACATGCTGGTCTCTCTTCATCATCAATATCACCATCACCAACAGCGGTCAAAACCCTAACTCATACGCCGGTTGTCGAGCCACCCTCTTATTTTCCCACATCCTCATCTCCGGCGGCTCAACCCCCACTATACAACATTGAACCACATTTCAGCCTCTCTCCATCACCATCACCGGAGGCGGTCAGAACCCTAACTCACGCGCCGCTAGTCAAGCCACCCTCTCATTCTCCCATGGCCTCATCTCCGACGGCTCAAACCCCACTACATGACATTGAGCCACATTCCGATCTCTTTCCATCACCGGCAGTGGTTAGAACCCTAACTCACACACCGCTTGTCGAGCCACCCTCTAATTCTCCCACGTCCTCATCTCCGGCCGCTCAAGCCCCACTACACCACATTGAGCCACATTCCGGTCTCTCTCCATCACCATCACCGACGGTGGTCAAAACCCTAACTCATGCGCCGCTTGTTAAGCCACCCTCTAATTCTCCCACATCCTCATCTCCGACCGCTCAGCCCCCACTACACCACATTGAGACACATTTCAGTCTTTCTCCATCACCATCATGGGTGATGGTCAGAACTCCAACTCATGCGCCTTTTGTCGAACCACCCTCTCATTTTCCCATATCCTCATCTCCGATGGCTCAACCTCCACTAAACGACATTGAGCCACATTCAAGACTCTCTCCATCATCAATATCACCATCACCGGTAGCGGCTAGAACCCTAACTCACACGCCGCTTGTCGAACCACCCTCTCATTTTCCCACGTCCTCATCTCCGGCGGCTCAACCCCCACTACACGACATTGAGACACATTCCGGTCTCTCTCCATCACCATCATCGGCGGCGGTCAGAACCCCAACTCATGCGCCGCTTGTCAAGCCACCCTCTCGTTCTCCCACGTTTTCATCTTCGACAGCTCAACCTCCACAACAAGATATTCAACCACATTTTGATCTCTCTCCATCACCATCTGTGGAGGCGGTCAGATCCCCAACTCATGCACCACTTTTTTAGCCACCCTCTCATTCGCCGTCCCGATATCCAGTTGCTCAAACTCCATTTCACAACATAGAACCAGATTTTGATAACTCTCCACCACCGTCTCCTGCAGCGGCCACAACCTCCGCTTACGCACCGCCAGATCAGCCATAGAATCAGTAGCGCAAGAAAGCTCTGGTACCATTTGAGCACACCAAACACACATTCTTTAGTGTTTTAAGCAATATTTGCTTCAAGGCTTTAGGGTTGGGTTTCGTGTGTAAACACAGTTATTCCCGTGTTTGGTAGCATTTAACTTTTACTCCCATATTTGGTAGCATTTTAATTTTACAATTACAGTATATGTAAAAATAAATATGAGATGATTTCATAGACCTAAGGTTACATAGTCTATCATATCCCAAACTTATCAAGCAAACAAGACCTTATAGTATTATATTATAACTTATTTAAACTCATCAAATATATTTAGAAAAAATCGATGAAAGATTCATAGTTACAATAACCTGCCAACTCGACCTAACACGTTAATGGTAAAAGTTCTTAACATAATACTATATATAGATATATACTCCCTCCATTTAAAAAAAATAATGTCATTTTAGCATCATTCCATTCTTGTTCACATTTAAATGTATTTTTAGCCTATTTTGTTCAATATCTATCAATTTTGCCGTTTTTCAATTATGAAATTTCTGTTCTACCGTTTTTCTTAGAAATTGAAAAGGTTTGAGACATTTAAAAGCTTAATTTACTATGCATTAATGGAGAATTTAAGAGTATGTAAAAGATAAGATGAGATGAGGACGCTAAATTAATGGATTGTGTTAAAAAAATCATTAATAAAGGGCAAAGTTGGCATAATATACTACTTATTAATGTCACCAAAAAAAGTTAACGAACATTTTTTTTTAAACGGAGGGAGTATAAAATTTAAAAAATCAGGACCCGTCACACTCTCAGGATTGTACTTGATATGAGTGATATACAAATCAATCATACTAAGTTTGATACAAACATGTTTTTTAAGTATGGGTATAAATTGAAAAGGAGAAATTTAAGTATGTGATAAATTTGATAAAAAAAAGTGAAAAGTATGATTATAATTTGATTAAGAAAAACATATGTGCTAGATTTAAGAAAAAATGAAAAATATATGTATAATTTGGTTAAGAAGAAAAGTATATATTTGTTAAATTTGATGAAAAGTGAAAAGTATGAACTAAAATTGATTATTTGACATTTTTATTATTTTAACTTTTAAGGGTACATCTCATGTAAATTAGACTTATGTGAATTTTTTATAAAGTAATATTTTTAAAACATGAAAATTCACATTTTAGCCTATGAAACATTATTCATTTAAAAAAATGAGTTCATGCGTTATTCTTTTCAAAATTAATACACATTCATTTTTCATATGTTAAACAATAGTATTACTCCCTTTAACATATGTTAAACAGTATATTGAGTTCATTATAAAATTTTGATGAATCAATTTCATAAAAAAAACAAAAAAAATTATCTTGTTTTAATTACTAATTTTATACTCCACTTAATGTGTGCCTCAATTTTAATTACTAACTTTGTAAAACTTTAAGTGCCGCTTGATTTGGAAATTCAAATGGAAAGTGAATGAGAATAAATATATGGTAACTAGTGCAAGACCCGCGAATTTCGTTTGATTGTAAAAAAAATTATAGTACAAAGTATTATTTAATAATATTTAAAATCGCAAAATTTTGAATTTGGATCATATTGTGTACAATAAAAATGTACAATTTTATTGTACCTACACAAAATTGAATTCAAATTTCATAATTTGTAGTTCTATATTTGCAACCTACATGAACTATTAAATTCATGTAAATATTAATTAAATAATTATTTGATTCTTTGTAATATAATTTGCAGTGAATAAGTAGAAAAGGTAAATACATTCTAAATTTATCCCGCATAACGTTTTTGTACTTGTGCATGAGGTAGGCAGGTATAATAGTTTGTATTTTAAAATACTTATAAAATTATAAAAAGTAAACATAAAAAAATTGAAGCACAACATAGAAAATTAACTATCACTTGAAAACAATTATGAACATTGGAGATGAAATGTGTAGTCCTTTGTAGAAGTTTGTAAAATATTATAGAGAACATTTATAAGCCTTTTAATTAAAATCATGTTCATAGTATGTTGTAGAAGTTTGTAAAATAATATAAGCCGTTAGTTAAAACATGTTCATAGTATATGAAGTAGTATATATAAGGACAAATATTAAGTTCTAATCTAATTAAAATAAGTGCAAGTTAAAAAAAAAAAAAAAAAAAAGAGAAAGTTGAGAAAACTGTAGGAAATCGAGCACTGTCACACCTTTCATACTGCCATTAGAGATCAATCAAAAAGTTCCTGATGCATTTGGATAATCAACCGCAACAACAAATTGCTACAGAAGCAACGGTGATGATGGTGGTGGTGGTGAGGTGTGAAATGTGCCGCTTCTGGCCGACCTCCATTGCTCAATGACTCTGTTTCTCATCAATAATCTCCCCCTTCTCTCAATATTTATTTTTGTACTCTCTCATTTCTGAGTTACACCTCACCACCACCACCGTTTCCTCTGTATCGAAACTTTTTGTTTGGTATCTAATGGCGGTATGATCCTCTGTATCGAAACTTTTTGTTTGGTATCTAATGGCGGTATGAAAGGCGTGACAGTGGTCATCTAGACGTTTTAAGTCTCTGTTTGTATTAAATTCTATATTAAATTTCTAAAAACACTTACACTTGCACATTTAATACTTTGAGAAGATGTTTGATTCGTACTCTTTCTCAAGTAAAATATTATTATTTATTTTTATGTTTATCAACATGTCATTATTTATTTATTGACATTTTATGATTGGGTAGAGTCCAGCTATATAGAAAATATATTGTATATATAGAATTAATAACAGAATTTTAATAAAAGTCATTTGTAGTCTAGTGAATTTTCCATGAAATGTCTTATCACACAATGTCCAGGTTCAAAACTCATTTCGAAATTTTATTTTATTTTAGCAACAGTTTTTTATATTAATAAATTAATAACTAAGTAATAAATAATAAAATTTGTAAAATTAATAGTAATAATTTAAAAAAACAAATTAGCACCCAATTTTTTTATACATTATATATATTAATAAATTAATAACTAAGTAATAAATAATAAAATTTGTAAAATTAATAATAATTTAAAAAAACAAATTAGCACCCAATTTTTTTATACATTATATAAAAAAAACGTGTAAAATTAATACTAAAGTTTTTTTTTTTAATTAGCACCCAATTTTTTTGTTCATTATAAAAAAAGAATAATAAAATGTGTAAAATTAATAATAAATTTTTTTTTAAAAAAATTAGCATTAATTTTTTTATACATTATAAAAAAAGTGCAAGTACTAATAATATCATTAATTGCACTTACTAATAATATTATTAATAGTAATAATAGTGCAAGTAAAAGAATAATAAAACGTGTTAAATTAATAATAATTTTTAAAAAAAAATTTAGCACCTGGTTTTTCTAGATTATGAAAGTGCAAGTACTAATAATCAAAAGGTGTATCATTTGCACACACTTTTCAGTTATAATATCATACACTTTTCAATTATAATAACATACACTATTCATTAATATATAAC
Organism: Galeopsis tetrahit; assembly: GCA_963675135.1. NCBI lineage: Eukaryota > Viridiplantae > Streptophyta > Magnoliopsida > Lamiales > Lamiaceae > Galeopsis > Galeopsis tetrahit. Next base: position 78,442,178 of record OY776123.1, read on the forward strand.
TTACACTTTGCAGTTATAATAACATACACTTTTCATTAATAGATCATACACTTTGCAGTTATAATACTCACTCCGTCCGCCTATAAGTTTCCAATTTTACCATTTTAGTTTGTCCGCCTATAAGTTTCTCATACCTTTTTTTTGTAAGTATTTTTTCTTACACTTTACTTTATATTTTATTTTTTCTCTCTATCTCTCTCCTTTTTTCAATTACATCCACTACAAGAAAACAGTCAAATTCCAGCAGAAAAAATCCAGCGGTGAAATAAACTGTTGGAATCTTCAAAATTCCAACAGTTTTTCCAACAATATAAACAATCGTTGGAAAAATCCAACAGAGATTCCAACACCTCATTGAAGCCATTGGAATTTACCGTTGGAAAATGCATTGGAATTTTTTTAAAAAAATATCCAACGAATATTCCAACGACACTAGACAGTTGGAATGGTTCCGCTACATCAAATGATATGTTTTTATCTAATTCCAACAAAATTTCCAACGACATGCTATCGTTGAATTTTTTTTTAATTATTCCAACGGAAACTCCATTGGTACTAGACCGTTGGAATAGTTATCCTAAATTAAATTATATTTTTATATCTAATTCCAACATAATTTCCAACGAACGGCTATAGTTGGATTTTTCTTTAATTATTCCAACGGAAATTCCATTGACACTAGACCGTTGGAATATTTATCCTAAATTAAATGATATTTTTATATATAATTCCAACATATTTTCCAACGAACTACTATCGTTGGATTTTTCATTAATTATTCCAACGAAATTTCCATTGGCACTAAACTGTTGAAATAGTTATCCTAAATTAAATGATATGTTTATATCTAAGTCCAACATAATTTTCAACGATCTGCTATCGTTGGATTTTTATTTAATTATTCCAACGGAATTTCCATTGGCATTAGACCGTTGGAATAGTTATATTTTTATATCTAAGTCCAAAATTTCATTAACTTTCGCATGTTGGAATGATTCGCTAAATTTCATTGAATTTCATTGACTTTCACACATTGGAATGATTCGCTATAATTCAACAAAATTTCCAATTAATTAAGAACATTTTTTTGTTCCAACGGAATTTCTAAAGATGTTTTAGAATGATTTTAGTAACAAAAATACAAATTGTGAGATTTTCCTAAATAATATAATTAGATGATGAGTTACCCTCTCATTACAACTAAATTTAGTCCATCGTTAACATTTAATATTTCTAAAAAAATTCTTTACTCTTTATATGTAGTTGTAGCAACTCAATTCTCGATGTATACTAGTAATTATTAATACTTAATTTGTTCAAGAACATTTTGCTTGTATATTTGCTTAACTTTTCAGTTGTATATTTTTTTTAAACATTTAAATTGTATAAATCTCTTTATGAATAAATTCACTAATATAAGTAAATCAATTTGAGTGAAAATTGATAACCAAATATTTATGACACTTATTTTGCCTCGATATCAAATTATTTGAAATCAAAAAAAAAAAAAACTAATATTTCTTTTCAATATTTACCAAGATATCCCAAAATGAAAAAAAATGAAAAAATAGGAATTGTTTTCAATTACAAGATATCCCAAAATGAAAAAAACGAAAAAATAGGAGTTTTTTTTTTTAATTAATATTGATATGTCATATAAATCTTACACCTTTTACACTCTTTTTTATTAAGACTATTCAAATTGGTTGGAATAAATCTCATTCTTAATCAAAGAATTAATTGACAATCTACTTCTATAAGGAATAAGGAAGCTACCTTAACAATGTTCATAAGAAACTTATAGTCAGTTGGATACACTTGAATACTTTTGAATATGAACTCATCAAATTCATTTCCTTGAAGTACATCAATTAACTAGAACGTGCGACCACATTTTTCAAGATTTATTGTTTAATGAAGATAAAGAATTTCTAACTTGAACTCTGAAAATGAAACTCTACAAGTAGAAATATGCAAGAGAATAATTGCATTCGGAGTTCAATGGTTTAGAGAACTTTGAAGTACTGTAACAGGATCATTGAGAATAATTCATCCCATTGAGGATAAATAACAAGAAGGAAAATCCATGTATCACCTATCCATACTAGATCCGACAAACCAAGTGGAGAAGCATTCATTGATAAGAAAAATTTGTAATGAACAACACGACAACACAAATATTTGATTCTTAGGAATCAAAAAGGTCATAATTTCAATGCGCACTAGAGCTCCCTGCTATCATATTCAAAAAAAGATAATGCCAAATTCAAATCATAATAACAACTCACATTTATGATTTAATATCTGAAGAAACATGGATGGTAACTTTGAGTAGAGAACTAAATATATCAAAGCCACATGTGACAGTCGCTTGTTGGGCAACAACTGATTCATCGTCTTTCAAAACATCCAAAGTACTAGAACAATTTCAGGTAACAACTCCAAGTGCTTCAAACAAGAAGTACATTTTGAAGAAAATAAATTTGCAAAAACAGCCAAGGTAATAACCAATATATATGAACTACAACTGACCACAGTTTGGTGTAATATAAGAAACCATATTGTACAACATAGACTACTCAAATAAACTGAAAATCTACTAATGATCAATTAGAGGGTCTAAGCCTGACCTATTAATGATTTTCCTTATCATTTAATAGTATTATAATACATCTACTTCTCTAAACCATTGCAACAATCAGACTCATTTGGAATTAGTTGTGAAAAGAAGTCTACAGAAAATTTTAATATCATGAGATGCTAATATGAATTCAACAACATCTTATCTACTAATTTAATTTACATCCACGTTATGGTACAAGACACATAGAAATAAACATGTATCACAAGTATAATTCATCTATTTGTCAAGAAATTTTTTACAAAACATGTTTGAAAGAGCAAGTAGCAATGAAATTAGGCATTCAAGTTTCTGGTAAGATTGAGTCTCCGGCCAATTAACACAGTTTTCACACAAATACGATATAAGTAAAACAAGAAAATGAACCTAAATGCATATCTTGGCAAATATACGAAACCACAATGTGAAGCAGTTTTCACACATAAAATTCAAGAAAATAAAGACGCTCTTACTGGGTAATAAATTTGTGGTCCGGGCTCAGACGGTCTGAGAGTAGGTCAAGAATACCCAAATGAAACTCTACAATAAACACATAATCCGCCGCCAAGAGCTCGTTATGAACTCATCGCAACTGGTCAAGCTTTAATCCAGTCAGGAAAAAACAAACAGCAACTACAAATTTAAACAATTTATGCGCATACACAGCAGTTGCACATCACACACTCGTACCACACACACATCTCTTTTCTTCTACGCCTTAGCGAACACATAACAATCAAAGCAAGGCATTGATAGAAACTAGTTTCAAACTGTGTTCATGAATTCAAAAGGCAATACACAGATCGTATGATGATTATTTTTTGTTAGAAGACAGATGAAACCAATCTTTGGTTCATATATCATCATATAAATCTTTCGAGAAGAAATGAAAGATGATAAAATCACAAACAGATGGGGAATAAAAATATCTAAAATTATATTCGTGTTCAATTAAGTAATTTAATATCAAGCATGAGCAAACAAGCAAACCTACATGTTGGATGTCCACAACGTGAGGTTGTCATGGAGAAGCTACATAATCAGAGTGCTATCCTTGTAAGACTCCTAGCCGAGAGTGTCCAACTCAGCAATCGCCTCATCAAAAGCACAAGGTAAAAAACATTAGACTAAGAAAATGTCAATCAATTTACCAAAAAGTTAGCCATTGAATATAAGAAATTTAGGTGGTTCTTTGATTTGGCATGCTTTGTTTCCAACTCTGTATGTTATTTTTTCATAAAAAGGTAAAATCGGCATTGCAACAAAATCGCCTTGCAATTGTATTGCTTTTCTTTCAGCTTCAGTGTGAACCAGAAACAAATAAAAGGCCATTTGTGCAGCAGGGTGAAAGAAAGATAGAAGGGGAATCAGGATATATTAAAAATACATGGGAAGGGTGCTAGTAAGAAGTAATTATTTTGGACAAAGTGAACTATAATGTGTAGCTGCAACTCAGGCATTGGGGCCTCAAACGTCAGAAATGTGCATTATATATGCCTTTTCTTTGGAATAAATTCAACAACAAAAGAATTCAATTAGATTCCCATAGATTTTAGCTCTGTTAATACTAGAAAGACGGAATAATAACCAATGTATTAACAGAATTAGTTAATAAAACCATACAAACTCTCTTATTGTAGCCAATAGCCCATCTAAACATACTTCTACAAGATTACAAATAGTGCATCAGAACAAGTAAACTAACACATAAGAGTAGAGTGGGATGGTGAGAGAATAGAGAGAGTACACCAAGTTCATACAAGAATGTTTCGTATGCAAGGAATAATAATAAGTGCCAGAGAAGATGCTAGTCTTCACACCCAATATCAAAGTTTAGTCACGGTTTCATTATCGTCTGCGGGTGCAAATAGAAAAATTAGTATCTCTGAAACATGATTAGTAAGGAAACTTCTCCTTCTCATCCCCATATGACACAATTCAGAGGGCAAAGCAATTGGTTAAGGAAGAACAATTTAGTGTTTACCATATTATGTATACATAAACATAAGCAACATTACTTTTGGATACCTGTTCTCTTTAGTATTTAAATAAGAAGACTGAAGTCTTTTCAAGCTGAAAATAGAGTTTATCTGTTGTATTAGAGTAACTACACTTTCTTAAAGAATTCAAATTCACACCTTCAAAGAATTATGTTTTCTAAATCATATGTATGTGGGAAAAAAAATCATTCAGTAATCGTCCAAAATCATAATCAAATACACACAAAATATAGTAGGATAGGAAAAATCAAAATCACACCGTTTATTCAGTCAATATAAAATAACATCAGAACTATTACACATCATTTGAGACGCAGATGCATACCACTATTTAGTACACACCAGGTGGAAACAGGTTTATCCTTTTGATATCACTCTTGCACTTAAGGAAAAATTCCAAGCAAAAAATACCCATAATGGAGCAAGTAAATATCAAAAATTCCAAATAATTAATACTACAGTGAAACTCAATCCCTAAAAAAACAGAAATTGAATCCTTCCAAATTCCAATCGATCTAAGAAAATTCTAAAAAAGAACTAAGAACCCATCAAACACCTAGAAATTACATACCATAAACTGGATTTTGTCAAGTAAATCGCACGCACTGCTGGGCGAATTAGATTGGCGGCGTGAGTCTGGAATCTGGGGAGTCGTATCTCACTGTGTTGCAGGGGAGGAGCATATATATCAAATTGGGAATGAAATTACTTAATACAGAATGAGCCAATGGCCTAACCTAATTTTTTTTAAGGGAAACATCACGATAATAAGTAATTGAAATCAAGACTAATTTGAATAATCTAGATTGAAACGACCAAGATATTCACAAGAATTGGAGGGAAAGTAGAATGGGAGGGAAGGTTGCCGCCTTTCTTCATTTTAATATGATATTCCCTCCTTCACCCAACACTTTACACTATTTCTGTAAAAAGTAACGAAAACAATTGAATGAAATTGAATCTTATGTTATTTAATTTTAAATATATATTTTTGACTAGATAAGTTATCATTAATTATAAAATATTACTTTCTATGTATGCAAAAAAAAAAAAAGAAGAGAGAGAGAGGGTGTGTTCACTTTTTTTTACCCATGTTTTAAAAATAATTTATATGTGGAGTAACATGTAAAGTGTAACTTATTAACTTTGTTAATAAAGTAGAAAAAATATTTAAAAACTAACTACTTAAATAGAATGAGGATATTGTTTGTGGTGAAAAAAAATATGACTGAATACATTTTTGGTTCTTTGTGAATAAAAAAAACAGGACTCAACACACTTTTGGTGAACGAGGACTACTTTTTTTTATTTTGAAAAAGCTATATGTAATTTTGCTTCTAAATTAAAATATAGTAACAAGTTATTTATCTACATATTCAAGCATTTACAACTAAATAAGATATTATTAAAAATGACAAATAGCACATTGTTAAAAAATAGTGATGATTAAAATAAAATATCGATATTTTCTAATTATTTTAAAAAATAATATTAAGTACAAAGATAAAGATCATACGTGGTGAATTAAGTCCTGACGTCCTACACATATGAGTCAGAATGAACATATGGGAGAGATAATGTGAAAAAAATTAAAATGACCTATTATGAGAAGTACAAATGATCTTAGCAATCATTTACATATGACCTAAGAATTCAGTTTAATTCGGTTTGTAGCTAGATTGTTCGTCAAAGAAAAAGTAAGGTCCTGATTTGGAAGGAGTCGTATGACGATTCTCAAAGTCAATTTGCGGGGACATTTACATCTTCACTTCCACCTACTTTTGTAGCCTAGCTCTCATTCAACTCTACCGTCTCAACTGTAGTATATAGAAATGTTAAATATAAAGACGAGCATATGGGGAGCATTATAATGATTTACTCTCTCTCTCTCCGTCCAATTTTATTATGTCCACTTTTTCTAACACGGGTTTTAATGAATATTGATTAGTTTATGTATAAAATAGATAAGTTGTGGGTCCATAGATAAAATAATTGTTTATGAAAAAAATCAATGACATTTAAATAAATAAGTGATGGTTTAAGGGTGAAGATAAAGTAGTGTGAGTATTAAAAATTTTAAATAAGGAATCTACATAATAAAATTGAAGAGTCCAAAATATAAAATTGGAGGTAGGAGTATTATTTTTTATCAAACTAATGTTTTTAGGTTGTCGCGTGCTACAAACCATGAGTATAATACTCCAATTAAAAATATTACAGTAAATGATTATATATTAATTAACTATAACTAAACGTGAAATTTATATATATATTATACGCGTATATATTTAGTGAAAGTAGAAAAACCATGTAACTATAAAAATATAACTCTAAATGATAAAATTTAAAATATATGGGTATCTTGATATTAAATAAAATCATAACATATAGTACTACAACTTACAACTACATATACTCGAATAAAATAATTAATTTAATTGAAAAATTAAGTGTAAAAAAGGCGGTTCTCATCTCACAAAACATTTTATTAAAAAAATTTGAATATTTTGGGTGGGAATTTTTTTTTTTTGAATTTTTTGGGAATTCGGCTGTAATAAGAGGCGGTTTCATCTCCCGCTACTCACCTAGAAAGAAAAAACCCTAGTTCTTAATTCCCAAAGAAATTCTCCTTTCAATACTAGATCACAAATATCCAGAGAATCCATGTCTTTCGCATTCTTAATCGAACACTCGATTTCACCTTCTGCATAACAGAAAAAAATCCAACACTTTTTGGTATTCTTCGACCCCAATATGACTGAGCACTTGGTAATCCTAATTCGCAGATACCATGTACCAGCCGCCGCCGAAATCCATACGCAATTTTCGGCAGCTAGTGTACAATGAAGTGTGTGCGCTGGGATGAACATCTTGGTACTGACATTGGAGAGAATTGGGTGTTGTATACTTGAACCATGAAAAGGTAAACCATCTTCTCAATTCTCATTCACAGTAATCTCTTCCCCAATTCTAAAGTTTCTCTTTGTTTGTTCGCAGTTGTGAAATTTGTTTATTCCAAGCTCAATAGAAGGCTAATATGAGTATTGGTGTCTGTAAGATTTCATGATGAGGTATTTAGTTTTTATATTTTAACTTATTTTTCTCAATTTCCCCTGTTTTTAATACTCAATTCCTTCACTACACTATCAATCTGTAGCTATATTGATGTATACGAAATGAAATGATCAACAATTATTGCTTCATGTGTCTCCATGATGTAATACAATTAATGCTTCATTTGTCCCCATGATGTAATATGATTTTCATTAGTAAAACAGAGGATTTTGCCTTGTTTGCAGGAATTAAAATGAGTAAGGTTTTAAGGGGTAATTTCATAAATATGTATCTATAAAGTAAAGAAAAGAAATGGGTAGACCGGTTTGGTGGAAGTAATTTTGGGACACGGAGAGTATAAATTAAGTTGATGTAATTGATAAATTTAACACTACTTTAAGAATTTGGGGTTCTGAATTCAAGACATTTGGGGTGAGATAAATTAATTATGATAAAATTGTAAACTTGGTCTTGTAACTAAAGCATGTGGCAATTTTTTGGGATTTGTTCTGATGAACTAATCACTCAAAATTGAGGTTAGCACTAAATTTCTTGGTGGACCAAAATTGTTAAGAGGGACCATTCAAGTAAATTTTGAGATGAATGAATAATTATGATGGAGTAGTGGCATTTTGAAATGAATGAATACTTATGATGGGATATTGGCATTTAAAGAGTTGTGAAGTTACAAGTGATTTTTTTTATATCCAAATTTATTCATTTTGGTTAGAAGATATATAGTTGTTGCACGTTTCACTCTTGTATTTTGGCATGGTTTGTGTTGCAGCAAATAGCTTGTCAATATGCAGAGAAAGGGGCGATCCTTGTATTGCTTGCACGTCGAGAACATAGGTTGCGCGGAATAAGTGAGAATGCAAGAAGGCTAGGTGCACCAAACGTCATGATAGTGGCAGCCTATGTTGTCAAGGAGGATGAAGCATATTTCTCTTTTGTTATTGCATAACGATCAATCACCTACATAACTTGTATACTTTAGTGTTTGAGGCGTTTCGAATCAAATGGAAGGCAAACTCTAATTTGATGATGGTGATTCCTAGAACTTAATATTTATGTTACAATTTTAGTTTTTTTTGTTTATGAGAATTAGGAGGATGAAATACACTTTTATATGTAGAACGCATTGCTTATGTATTTATGATATGTACGTAGTTGACTTTGTAATTGTTATATATATATATATATATATATATATATGTGCATTCAGTTGATATGTTATGTTATTTCAAATTATTTTGACAATGCTTTATATTATTCAAATAAAAAAATGAAATAATTTAAAAACAAATTTCAATACCAAAATATCATTGAAATTGGTGTCAAAACAGAATGATGTCGATGGAATTGACGTCGGAATTCCCATATAATAATTTTCCACAATGAAATAATATTCCATCGGTATATGTTTGTTGGAATTTTAATTCCAATTGAATAATGTCGTTGGAATTAGTGTTGGAATTTGAGATAAATAATTTTCCAATTGTTGAAATTCCAATGACCAAAATCCGTCGAAAAATTCCAACAAAAAATTGTGGCTGGAATTGGCAATGAAACTTCTGTTGGAACAAATTCCAACAACTGTATATTCCAACGGGAAATGTCTGTTGGAATTTATATTCCAACTAAAAAAGTTTTGTTGGAATCTGCGATGGATAATTTTCCAACAGTTAAAACTCCAATAGTTAAAATTCGTTGGAAAAAATTCCAACAGAAAATTATCGTTGGAATTGTCAATGGAATTTTCATTGGAAAATATTTCAACAACTCAAATTTCCAACGATCAAGATCCGTTGGAATGTACCGTTGGAAATTTTTTTCGCTGGAATTTTCATTGGAATTTTGCAATTCCAACGCCCACTTTTCCAACGGCCGTATTTTCGTTGGAATTTCCGTTGGAATCATTGATTCCAATGGAAAAAATGCAAAAAACCGTTGGAAATTTTCTGTTGGAATTTGGCTGTTTTCTTGTAGTGATCACTTGTACTATATCTATTATTTAATTACTTTTCTTAATCTATGTGCCAAAAAGTAGCGGGAAGCTTATAAACGGACGGAGGGAGTAACATACACTTTTCATTAATATAACATACACTTTTCATTAATAGATCATACACTTTGCAGTTATAATAACATACACTTTTCATTAATATATAACATACACTTTTCGTTAATATATAACATACACTTTTCATTAATAGATCATACACTTTTCAGTTATTGTAGGTCCCCAAAGTTGAGTTAATAACGAGTAAGCTAGTGAAAATGTCTAGAGGGGGGGTGAATAGACTTTTCAAAATTCTATCGAAATATCAGAATATAATATGCGGAATACGAAATTAACAATGAGCCCAATTCAAGTTTATACTCAACTTCTATATTCGAGAACTCTGTTCTATACTCAACTTGTCTAGTTTAGTAGTAGTTAAAACAGTTAAGCAATTAAACAATTAAAACAGTAAAGTAAACAACACACAAAGATTTATAGTGGTTCGACAACTTGTCTACATCCACTCTCACAAACCCAGTTGTGATGTTTCCACTAAACTCTTCCAATCGAGTACAAGTGTATAATTCCTGTCTTTTGAGTCCCAAGAAGAAGACTTAGATCTTCAACAAACTATACCTCCAGATATGTCTACGATCTAACTAGAAATTTAACAAGTATCTAGCAACTTGATAAAAACAACAAAAACTAAAAACTTCTCTGATCTTCAGTAGCAGTCTTCTGGATTTCTTCACTTCACTTCTGACTTGCTTTCTGAACTTTTAATGAACTCTGAAAGTAATATTCAATATATCTTCAGTATGTAGCCTCAGTATACGTAGTTGCAGTAGTCTTCAAATGATCATCATCATGAAGTATTTATAACATTCAAGAACTTAGTTAGTTGTAACCAACTTTTCTTGATAACTACCTTCAACTGAATCTTCTTATCCATATACGCGTTTCTGTTATGAATTAGTTATTCCATAACTAACTTCTAACTTTATCTTTATACGCACTTCACTTCGATTTAAACTTTGACTTTAAGTAACTTTCGTTGACTTGTCTTGAGTAGACTTGTATGCACTTGTCTTGTCTTGTAGTCCTCCTTATCTTGAGTAGTAGACTTCAATCTTCTTGACTTGTCTTCCTTCTTCAAACGATAGACTATACTAAACTTATCAAGACTATTACATTACTTTAAGCTTTCATAATACAAGCTTAGTCAACTTATAAACTATACAATCAATCTAATCTATTACATATAAAGTCATGAGCTTCTATACACCTTTCAAATAGCTCAGTAACAGACTTAAACAAATATGAAGTACTTATAAAAACGTACTTATCTTTTAATATGAACTTATGTGAACTCATGTGAACTCTACTGGTCTTTGCACAAGATGACTTAACTCAACTAGTCTAGATCAGTCAGTACTTAGAAAATATTCAATCCACTTTTGGCTTATCAAAACTTCATCTTATCTTTCATCACTTAGGACTTGTCTAGGATTCATATCCCAACAATTTCCCCCTTTTTGATGAAGCCAAAACTACTTGAATCTTTTCTCATAAGTAGACTAGTTAAGTAGTTATCTTGTCTTTTAACATCAAATATTTCTTATCTTTCATTCATTCAAAATAGATCAGTAGATATTACACATACAAAAAAAACTAAGTATCAGAGCAAAAAAAACTTAAAAAAAACAAAGTCAACTAGTCTGAAAGATTACCTCCTTCTGGGTTTGGAACATGAAACGCATCGAGGATCCTTCTATGAATCAGACTAATATGACCATCATCTACGATCTTCTCTTTGTCTAATAGATCTTCTTCAAACTTCTTTATCTTGCTCATATCAATCCTTTTACCTGAACTTGTCATGGGACATTTCCAGTCAGGAAATTCAGGAACAAGGATATTGAAGTTAGCTCCAACCGATATCCTTAGAATAAGATGCCATAACTTCCTGTGTTGACCTTCCATGAACCTGTCAAACAGTTGATAAAGTTCATCTTGATTTTCAGCATCACCAAACTTCCTAATTATCCAATGATCAAGTTCCCATTGATTCTTCACTTCAATCCATTCAGCTCTATGCTCATTATCTATGAAGTGATCAATGAACTTGTCTTCCATCTGATCTTCATCAGCTTTCAATTTCTGCAGTCTTTCAATATGCTTGACAATCTTCTTCTTGCTAGCATAATGAATTTCATCATCATTAATCCTTTGTTTCTTTTCAACAATTGTAGTAGCAGTAGCTTCTTCAACATTCAGTTTTCTTTTAGTTCGTCTGGTCTGAATTTCAGCTTCTGGAGACGCAGCTTCTTCTTTGCCTTTGATCAATTTCTGCTCTTCTGATCTCAGCTTCTCTAAATCAGCAGTCTTGACCAGCTTACCTCTCTTAGGTCTTTTGAGCTCTTGAATAGTTTCAGCTGCCTCCTTAGCTTCCGGTTCAGCTGACTTCTCTACAATACTTGAATCTTCCCCCTTTTTGGCTTCATCTTCCTTAAGAGTGAAAAGACTAGTAAAGCGAGTCATTTCTTCCTTAACAGCTTCCTTCATGGCTTCAGCAGCTAACTCAATCTGCCTCTGATGCGTCTTCTCATGACTCAGCTTGTCAAGACGATCAGTAGCCAATTCCAACTTCCTTGAACATGAAACCAGTTCATTTTCCAAATGAGTAGCCGTCTGTCGAAGAAGAGTGTTCTGAGAAGTTAACTCGGTAAGAATAGCTTGAGAACGCACCAACTGATCTTGTGCTTCTCTTCTTTGATCATCAGCAATGGCAACCTTAACACTGTAGAGTCTCTCCATTTTGCTTGATTCTTCAGCCAAAGCTCTAGCAAACTCAATCGATCTCTTTTCTGAAATATCAACTTGTTTCATCAGAAAATTTTCAACTTCAGCACTCATCTTCTCTCGAAAAGTTGAGTCCAACTTGCTGACTTCACCAACCATCAAATCTCTGGTATTGTCAACAATGAACTGATTCTGGTCAACTAACATATCCTTCATCTTCGAGTGTAGAAACTCGTCTATGGCAGTTTGAACAGTACCTTTCAGATCGATCTTCAATTCATCCAAAAATCTTTCTGAAACAACTTGAATAGATGACTGAGTCTCTTGCACTTTCTCAACGAGCTCATCTTCATTAAACATCTCGGCATCCATAAAGTCATCATCCTCTTTACCAAACTGAAAAGAGTTTGAACTTTCAGAACATTCAGCTTCATCTTCTGAACCATCCTCTATTTCCAAGATAGGTTCTGAAGTCTGTACTTTCAACTCGGCTTCTTCAGGCTTGATCTTGTCTTCCACCAGATCAGTCTGGGTTCCGACATCAAACGAGAATTCATCTTCAAGAACACCATCAGGAATGTTCAGTAGCTTCTTGACTAAGTTAACCAGGGCCTTGCAGGGAAATAGTTCGGAATGATCCTTAACTCCACTATTCTCTTTCTGTTCCATCTCCCAATCCATGAAATTGGAGATGCCGCCTTTGCCTTGAATAACTTCAAACAGATCATCCGTAGACGACTTCTTCAAAGCGAACCACGTGCAGACTCTTACAAGCTTCTCAAACTGTTCAGAAGCCGTGTCGATGTCAAGAGTCGAGAGCTGCTTTTTCAGATTTCTTGAAACTCTGGCACGGACCCTCTTCTCTCGAAGACACATAGGATAGTATACAAGGGATTCAAATCTAACCTCAGACGGGTCCTGAGTAGATGGGGTCTCTACCTCAGTTGTTGCAGTGGCAACTGGTGATTTGTCTGAAGTAGATGGGATAGAGGGTTCACCATATTCTGGTGAGGGAGAGGGAGTGAAAGCAATGGTTTCAATGGGCTTTGATGTGGTTTGGTCAAGTGTGACAACTGTCTGAGTATCAGTTGTGTCCTTTTTGGGAGTGATTTGGGGTAGGCTTGCCCTCAGCGGATATGCTGGCAATGCCTGAGAGGTTAAGGGTAAAGGACGAGGCCTAGATCGGTGTGATCTAGCCTTGGTTCGAACAGAGGGGAGAGAGAGAGAGGGAATTGACAAAGATTTAGATGAAGAACCAACCTGGTAAGTCATCTCTTCTGGTGGCGGTGGAGTACCAATCCTTACAAGACGAAGAACTTGGGTCTCCTTCTCTTCATCATCCTTCTTCATAACATCAGCTTCCTTGTCTGAGTGAGTCTGTTCAGAATCATCTCCACTCGACTCAGCTTTTGCAGGAGCCTTCGTCTCTTCATCCTCGGACTCATCTTCTGAAGAACTAGATGAGTTGCCATAAGGCAAGACGTCAGAGTCCTCAATCTGGACACGTCTAGGGGCAGCTGGCCTTGTAGCAGCCTGCTTCCTTACAGCCTCTTTCTTCAAATAAAATTTCAGCGGATGGAATGGTTTTCCTTTACTCCAACTCGACTTGTTCGGCAGTAGACGAGGAAGTAGAATACTGAGCATGTTACCATATCCAACAGCCGTAGACACCACCCAATTGTGAGTGTGGTCATCTACTCGAACGCTCTTCTCGAAATACATGATTCGATCTGCAATTAACCTGAACCAATCTCCTTCAGTTATACCATCGTAGATTGCAGCCATGACCCTTGCCTTGGCAAAAGTCACCGAGTCATGCGAACCAGTGGAGCTGAGTAGAATTTTGCTGGCAATATCCAACAGTGTGCGATACTTGTCTAGAAGATCACCCTTCTTGACTGCAACATATTTTCCATCTTGCTTTGGTTTCAGCCTCCTTCCACAGAAGATACTCAAATAACGAACTTCTTGCCCTAGAGCATAATTCTCTATATCAATCGATCCAGTGGGCAGCTTCAGATATTTGAACAACGCCTCTCGAGTGATTTGCACTCGATCTTCTCCAATAAACGATTCGAGAATGTCACCTCGTCTGGTGACATTGGCATAGAACTCGAGCACTTCTTCCTCCAAAATAACCTGAGGGAAGGCTTCTAAGTAGGGCTTCAGACCACATCTTGTGCATTTGGTCAGAATCTCTTCATTATCAGCTGTGTGTTGCCCTTTAAAGAACACAGAAGGTTCTACATTCACCTTGTTGTCGGCAATGTACCGGCCTAGGTCAAATGTGACCTGCATGTTTGTTCTAATATCGAAAATCGAACGAGTAGACATTGTATATTACGAGAAGTTGCAGTTATCTTGAAGAATAGCACGAAATCAAATGCTTCAAAGTAGAAGAGTTAAGAACAAAGTGGGGTAAGTCGTGTGAGAGTAATGAAACAGTAAAGCTATTGAGTGTGGAAGATGGGTTTTGTTAAAACTGTAAGTTGATCCGACGGCCACGATTGAAGGATTAGATCCAACGGTCGAGACCTTTGGGATTCAGTTACGGAATCGAGAATATAATGTGATTTGATATTGTAAAATTTGAAATCCGGCTCTACTTACTTAGGACAGGGGAGTGAACTCATCTGACCTAAAGTAGTCGTGTTCGAACTGGGTGTATACACCTCATTAAATGGGAGTGTATAAATCCAATTCTAGGGTTTTCAAATTCTAGCATTATCTAATTACAAAAATGCCCTTGATTCGATTTGTCAAAACACTTAACATATATCAATCACTAGAAACACTTAGCTTGTCTGTTCGAGTCTATCCAGAACAGACGAGTAGCCTTTAAGCTTCACAAGGCGAGTAGCCTTAAGAACACCAGTCGAGTTCCCCCTTCGACTGTGCTTGTCTATCTCAATCATCGAACGTCTTCATGTACCTATCTTTATCATTTGCAATGCATAATCGTAGGTACAGGTAAAATAACATAAATAAGATGAATATCAATCGAGAGCAATGATCAAGGTTTCGAACAAGATGACTGTATAACACACATAAGAGTCAACGTAAGGATATTTAAGGAATCACAGATTCCCCCTTAAACGTTTTATTCCCTTAGTATTACCCTCAGCTTTACCAGCTTCCTCATCGGGTTGTTTGGTCATCTAGTCTAGCCTTGTATACCTGTCAATTGCGTGAGTAGTCGAGTGCTCTGGTCTAGTGATCTTGTCTCCTTTTATTGATGTACCTGTCTTGTTAGTACATAGCTATAGGCAAGTAGGGTCTAAATCAATTAGTCCTAGACTAATGCATAACTCACGAAATCGTGCCTCAGCTAATGGTTTTGTAAAAATGTCAGCACTTTGAAAATCAGTATGAATCTTTTCCATGCGAATATCCTTCTTTTCTACATGATCACGTATGAAATGATGCTTCACATCAACATGCTTACATCGTGTGTGCAGAACAGGATTTTGTGTAATGGCAATTGCACTATTACTATCACAGAAAATAGGAACATTTGATTCATGTATATTGTAATCACGAAGCTGTTGCATGAGCCAGAGTAGTTGACTACAACAGCTACCAGCAGCCATGTACTCGGCTTCGGTAGTTGAAGTTGCTACACTAGTCTGCTTTTTAGAAAACCAAGATATGAGTTTTGTGCCTAGAAATTGACAAGAACCAGAAGTAGATTTCCTATCTATTCTACAGCCTCCAAAGTCTGAGTCTGAATACCCACTTAAGGATAGATCATCATTTGAAGGATACCATATACCACGATTGATGGTCCCTTTCAAATATTTCAAGATCCTTTTGGTAGTTTCCATGTGACTTTCTTTTGGATTGGCTTGGAATCGAGCACAAACACCAACAGAGAATGCAATGTCAGGTCTACTAGCAGTTAGATACAGTAAAGAACCAATTAAGCCACGATAATAAGATTGGTCAGCACATTTACCGTTCTCATCTGGATCCATTCTGTAAGTTGGTTGCATTGGTACACCAGTGGACTTACATGTTTTGATCCCATACTTGTCTAAAAGATTTCTAGTGTACTTCGCCTGATTTATGAAAATACCTTCCGGAGTTTGTTTTACTTGAAGTCCAAGAAAGTAGTTCATTTCACCCATCATAGACATCTCAAATTTACTTTGCATGAGTGTTGAAAAACTTTCACTCAGCTTTTTGTTAGGTGACCCAAAAATGATGTCATCTACGTAAATTTGGACGAGTAAAATGTCCTTCCCTTCTTGTCTTCTGAACAAGGTTCGATCGACCTTGCCCTTAGTAAAACCATTTTCCAATAGAAAGAGAGATAGAGTGTCATACCATGCTCTTGGAGCTTGCTTTAGTCCATATAAGGCCTTCTTTAATCTGTACACCTGGTTGCCTTTGACTTCGAAACCTGGAGGTTGTTCAACATACACTTCTTCCACAAGAATACCGTTAAGAAATGCACTTTTAACATCCATTTGATATATAGTAAACTTCATGTGAGCAGCATATGCAAGGAACAATCGAATGGCTTCTAGTCTAGCAACAGGAGCATAAGTTTCATCATAGTCTATGCCTTCAGCTTGTGAGTAGCCTTGGGCGACTAATCTAGCCTTATTTCTAACGACTAAATCATTCTCATCTTTCTTATTCTTGAAGATCCATCGAGTGCCAACTACATTATGATGTTTCGGCCTATCGACAAGTTCCCAGACGTCGTTTCGAACAAACTGGTTCAACTCGTTTTGCATAGCGATGATCCAATTACTATCAGCCAATGCCTCTTTAACAGTGGTAGGCTCAATAGCAGAGAGGAAACAACACCAGCAAAACATAGTTGGACTCGGCTGTTCTTGCGACTTAAAGAGTTGTCGTCTAGTCTTTACACCAATAGTAGAGTCACCAATGATATTTTCAGTGTCATGCGCGGATTTCCATGTTTTCCTATTCTTAACAGGAATACTATCATCATCTATATCATGTACAGCATCATGCATATCAACATCATTTGTATCATCAACAGATTTACCAGGAGTAGTAGAGTCAACTAGAGCAGGCATGTCTACTGGTCTAGAAGACTTACCTTGAGCACTTACCTTCTCCTTATCATCAGAGTCGAGAGCTTTTAGGAATGGGTTGTAGGCTTGAACGGATTCATATATCTCTGAATCTTTGTCAGATTCGATCGATAGATCAGTTACCTTCTTACTGATCTTGTCGGCAGACGAGTCCTGTTGAGATTCATCGAAAACCACATGTGGTGTTTCTTCCACACAAAGAGTTGAGTAGTTGAATACCCTAAATGCTTTGCTAGTCGAGGAGTATCCTAAAAATATCCCCTCGTCTGCTTTAGCATCGAAAGCATTCAACTTGCTCTTTCCATTGTTGTGAATGAAACACTTACAGCCAAATATATGGAAATATGAAACTCTGGGTTTTCTACCTTTCCAAACCTCATAAGGTGTCTTGCCTAGAGCTTTATTGATCGCGCTTCTGTTTTGTGAGTGGCATGCAGTGTTGATAGCTTCAGCCCAAAACTTTTGAGGTGTGTTGGACTCAGCTAACATGGTCCTACAGGCTTCTTTAAGAGTTCGATTCCTTCTTTCTGCTACACCGTTCTGTTGTGGTGTCCTAGCTGCACTAGTAAGGTGCTGGATACCACGTTTAGTACAAAATTCTTTGATATAGCAATTAATGAACTCAGTTCCCTTGTCACTTCGAATTTTGACAATAGACTGGTTCTTCTCAACTTGTAACTTCTTCAACAGTTCAGGCAGAAGTGTTTGTGTATCACTCTTTTTGTGTAGAAAGACTACCCAAGTGAACTTAGAATAGTCGTCTACTACAACAAGTGTGTACCTTCTACCATTCAAGGTTGGAGGAGTTATTGGACCATGAAGATCCATATGTAGGAGTTCTAGGACTCTACTAGTTGAGAGAGTAGGAATTGACTTAAAAGAACCTTTAACCTGTTTACCCTGTTGACAGGCCGTGCATACATGTGACTTGTAGTAAACTTCATTGGGAATACCTTCTACAAGGTAATCTCTGGCTATCTTATTAAGTACCTTAAAGTTTAGATGACAGAGGCGTCTATGCCAGAGCCAACCAAGTTCTTTAGGATTCTTAGTAAGTAGGCAGGTGTCCCTCGGACAACTGTTCCAGTTCACTATGTACACACTTCCTTGTCTTACGCCGACTAGTAGGACTGTGTGCGTCCTTTTGTCAATGATTTCGCATTTGCGGCTCTTGAACTGCACTTTGTATCCACGATCACAAAACTGTGAAACAGAGAGTAAGTTATATTTCAAACCTTCAACATATGAGACATCTTGGATCTCAACGTCTCCATTCCGGATGTAACCAAATCCTTTAGTGACAGCAGTGGAGCTATCACCAAATATTACTTTTGGTCCTTCTTGCTCATGGTAGCTAGACAAGAGAGCTTTGGTACCAGTCATGTGGTGCGAACAACCACTGTCTATGTACCAGGTTTCTCCTACTGAGCCACCCTTCTTATACAAGTCAAGTCGACCCTGCAATAGATGATATTCAATAATTTAGGTACCCATTTGTTTATTGGGGTCCTTGGGGGTTAGTCATGTTCAGAGGAATACAGATATACATTGGAGTCTTGAACAAGTTCGATCTTTTAAGCTTTCGCCCATATTTGTTGCAAAATAAGACCTTGTTGTCCTTCTCTGGCCTATCAGTCGATTTCGGGTCTACTCTTTGGAGATAGCCTTTCGACTTAATCTCTACTTGAGCAGGCACTTGTCTAAGATAGTTAGAGTAGGGTTTGAAAGCATTAGGTCCATACGGTTTATAGACGCGTTTGGGTCTTTCCTCACTTACAATATCGTATGATAGAGGTGGTGGATATAGGACAGCTTGTGTACGATATTTTGGAGCTACCTGTCTAGGTCTAGACGAGTAGAGTTGAGACTGCCTTATAAATGGAGGTCTAGACTCTTGTCGTCTAGTCTGTACCTGTCTAGTACTCGTCTCCTCAGGATACCAGTCCTCGTATCTGACCTGGTTGAGTCGTCCACGATTAGTGGTCCTTTGAAGATTAGTTCTAGATGGAACAGGCTTGCTGTTACCATTCTTTTTACCTCCCTTGGTAATCAGAATATTAACTCGAGCTTGTTTAGGTATAGTACCATTAGAAGGAGTTCCAATATCGTATAACATTGGTCCTTTTCCTTTATCATTTGGCAAAAGTCTTGCTTTAATAGTAGTAGGGTTCTTAATGACTCGAGTAGACGAGCTAGATGACTCAGCACCTATACCAGTCTTGTCACCTGGATCTCTATACCTATCTGACAGTTCAAGGTTAATCTTTGAAGAGTTAACCAGGTCAGTAAGTTTGAGATCAAGTGTAACTACCTCGGTCTCTAAGAACTTATTACGTTCTTCAAGTCTGTTGCACTTGTTCTTTAAAACATTGAATTCATTTCTCTCAGTTGCATGTATCTTAAGTAGGTCTTGATATAACCTGTCTGTCAACGCACACTTTTCTTTGAGTTTACTCAACTCTTCAGTCAAGCGTTTATTTAGGACTGTTATATTAGGATCTACTTTTGACTGAGCTTCCTTAAGATCAATGATTTCTTGCTTTAATGCAATGTTTTCATCACTGACTTCAATGAATGCTTGGTTAGCAAGTAGAAGGTCGTCTTCGACTGCACTAGACGAGTGCTGAAGACTACTTCATACTTCACTACTAGCAGTGTCACTTTCATCAGTCTCTGAATCATTACAAGATTGAAAAGATGTAGCAGATGATACCTCTTGGTCGATTTTAGCCATGCAGCATAGGCCATCATCTACTATGAATGCTTCGTCGTGATCTTGATCAGTTGAGTGGCTAGATACGGACGATGGTAACTCGTCTGAATCCGAATCAGAGTCATCATTGGCCATCATAGCCTTTTTGCCACGGTTATATCTTCTTTCTCTTCGAGCTTTACGTTCTTCTCGATCGTCAGTGCTCAGGTCTGGACATTCATAAATGTAATGACCTGGCTTTTCACAATTATAGCACAAGAGATCATTAGTAGCCTTTTTAATAGGAGATTTGTCCCTACGTTTATCACGTCTATCAGAACGTTGAATCTTCCTATCGTCAGACTCTCTATCTCGTCTGTTACTTTTCGAGACTTCGTCTCTCATTTCGGACGAGTTTCGGTCTCGTCTGGTCTCAGACGAGTTCTTAGAAGTAGATGCTCTATGATCCCTATAGAACTTCTTGTATCTTCCGAAGCGTTTGTTGAGCCTATCAAACTTTCTAACCATGAGACTCATCTGATCCTTCAGACTAAGATCAGTATCTAACTCATCTTTCACAGAGGCAGACTTAGTTCTAGACTTGGACCTGTCTACCTTAGAAGACTTAGAAGAGCTAGACTTAAAGGCAACGTTCTTAGATACAGCATGTTCTCTATCACTACTGGCTAGTGGTTCATCTTCGTCTAAATCAAACTCATGGGCTTTAAGGGTTTGAAACATGGTTTCAGCAGTCCACGTATCAATGTCTTGAGTGTTCTTAACAAGCATTTTTACCATTTTCCAACGACTATCAAGACTCTTCAAAATCCTAAGATTGATCTCACGAGCAGTATAAGATTTACCAAGTACTTCCAAATCATTCATGATCTTAGTAAAACGAGTATCCAGCTGGTCGATAGTTTCGCCAGCTTTCATCTGAAATGATTCAAATCTTTGGACAGCTGTGGAGAGTTTGCTCTCTTTGATTAGGGAAGTTCCTTCACAAAGAATAGCTAGTCTGTCCCACATCTCTTTGGCAGTCTTACATTTTAACACTTTTCCCAGATACTCGTTAGGAAGGGTGTGTAAAATGTAATTCTTTGCCAAACTATCCAAATTATTTTGACGCATTTCTTCTGAGGTTAGATCTGACCTGGGTTTCTTGACGAGAGTACCAATTGGTTTGCTTGGGTCAAGAACAGCAGTATTAGGAACCATAGTAACAATAGGTCCTTCTGTGATAACAGAGATCATTAGGTCGTGCGTGGAACTGAAAATGGCTTCCATTCGCAGCTTCCAGTAGTCATAGTCCTGAACCTGGAACTTGGGTAACTTGTTAGCACTAATTTCCAATGACATGATTTTGTAAGCAGATCAGCGCTAAAGAAAATTATGATCAAGAAGCAAATAGGTCAAGAACAGGGAGCACGAAACAGATATAACAAAAAATCTTTGATCAAGAACACGTAAGCAACTATAATCAAGGAACAAGACTTCACCCTAAGTCTAAGTCGGTTATCAAGAAACAGCAGTTCGTAAACCACTGCTCTGATACCACTTGTAGGTCCCCAAAGTTGAGTTAATAACGAGTAAGCTAGTGAAAATGTCTAGAGGGGGGGTGAATAGACTTTTCAAAATTCTATCGAAATATCAGAATATAATATGCGGAATACGAAATTAACAATGAGCCCAATTCAAGTTTATACTCAACTTCTATATTCGAGAACTCTGTTCTATACTCAACTTGTCTAGTTTAGTAGTAGTTAAAACAGTTAAGCAATTAAACAATTAAAACAGTAAAGTAAACAACACACAAAGATTTATAGTGGTTCGACAACTTGTCTACATCCACTCTCACAAACCCAGTTGTGATGTTTCCACTAAACTCTTCCAATCGAGTACAAGTGTATAATTCTTGTCTTTTGAGTCCCAAGAAGAAGACTTAGATCTTCAACAGACTATACCTCCAGATATGTCTACGATCTAACTAGAAATTTAACAAGTATCTAGCAACTTGATAAAAACAACAAAAACTAAAAACTTCTCTGATCTTCAGTAGCAGTCTTCTGGATTTCTTCACTTCACTTCTGACTTGCTTTCTGAACTTTTAATGAACTCTGAAAGTAATATTCAATATATCTTCAGTATGTAGCCTCAGTATACGTAGTTGCAGTAGTCTTCAAATGATCATCATCATGAAGTATTTATAACATTCAAGAACTTAGTTAGTTGTAACCAACTTTTCTTGATAACTACCTTCAACTGAATCTTCTTATCCATATACGCGTTTCTGTTATGAATTAGTTATTCCATAACTAACTTCTAACTTTATCTTTATACGCACTTCACTTCGATTTAAACTTTGACTTTAAGTAACTTTCGTTGACTTGTCTTGATTAGACTTGTATGCACTTGTCTTGTCTTGTAGTCCTCCTTATCTTGAGTAGTAGACTTCAATCTTCTTGACTTGTCTTCCTTCTTCAAACGATAGACTATACTAAACTTATCAAGACTATTACATTACTTTAAGCTTTCATAATACAAGCTTAGTCAACTTATAAACTATACAATCAATCTAATCTATTACATATAAAGTCATGAGCTTCTATACACCTTTCAAATAGCTCAGTAACAGACTTAAACAAATATGAAGTACTTATAAAAACGTACTTATCTTTTAATATGAACTTATGTGAACTCATGTGAACTCTACTGGTCTCTGCACAAGATGACTCAACTCAACTAGACTAGATCAGTCAGTACTTAGAAAATATTCAATCCACTTTTGGCTTATCAAAACTTCATCTTATCTTTCATCACTTAGGACTTGTGTAGGATTCATATCCCAACAGTTATAATAACATACAATTTTCATTAAAAACAATGTTGCACTTTTCAATATAGTAACATATACTTTTCATTAAAAAAACAAAGATACGCTTTTTAATTATAATAACATACACTTTTTCAAAAAAAAAAAAATTGAAAAAAAATTGAAAACAAAAAGTCAAAGTTTGACCGTTGACCGGTCAACGGTCAACATTTGACTAGTCAAAGTTTACTCAAGTACACGGTGTACTTGAGTACATACAAGACTTTGGCTTTATGATTTATATTTCTATTTACAAATGTGTGCTTATCTCCGTCTTTCTATCTTCTTTCTTGATTAGTTATCTTTTATTCCTCTTTCATAGTTATTTGTTATTGTGTACAAACTCTAAATTCTTGATTCCATGTTCTGATTTACATGATTTTATTTTTGATTATGTTTCTTTTGATTTATTTTTTTAAACATATTTGCACAAAAAAAGTCTTGATCTGTTGGATGAAAAAGTTTTGAATTTCCTTCTTATTTGGAGGAACTTACAAAAACAACAGAAATTAATCCTAGTTGAGCCCTGTTTCTTCTCAATGTGACCTTATGTATTCAAGCATTTTACGAGAGTCATTTGCCTTTGGTAATTATGATGGCTCATGGCATTGGTTCTCAATGTTATAGTAATAAAATTAATGTTTCAGTGTCACACTTGATTTATGTATGTTATATTATTTTCTATTTCACTTTTGATATTCTGATTTTTAGGAAGAAAAAGTTTTGGGATTCCTTCATACTTGGATACTAACTTGGGTAATTCTTACTGTAGTCAAATTTTACAAAGTGACTACATAGTCACTTTGTCGAATCGCGCCACGTGGCGTCGTAAACGTCGTAACGACCTGCTACAGGTTATACATGTTTAAGTTATTTATATCATTTTTTAAATTGCATTTTATTATTTACTATATAACCCTTTTTAATACAAATTATATTTTATTTCTAAAAAAATATAAATTACATATAAGAGAAATTAAAAAAATAAAAAACAAATTAAATTTAAATCATAATCATTATAAACAGAATTGAATCAAATAGAATAATTAAAAAAAAAAAAAAAAGAAGAATAGAATAGAATAGAGAAGGCAGATGAACTGTCTCGCTCCATTCCTATTCTCCCCTCAATCCGATCGACATCAACCGCGCCCTCTCCAGATCGATCGGCCACCTCTGTGCGCGAAGGAGTCTCCAGAACGCGCCGTCGTTTCTCGGTCACTGATTTCTTTCCCTTGCGCTGAACCATAACTTCAAATTTTCACACAAAAAAATGTGCACACAAAATGTTTGTGAAAATGCCTCAAAGAAAAATCACTTTTAAGCGAAAAATTGAAGTCAAAATCACATTATCCCTTCTTAATCATCATCAATTTCGAAATGAGTAATATATATTACTCACTATTCAAGAGATTCCGCGCATATAAGTTTTAATTTGATTTGTTTTTTTTTAATTAATTGATTTGATATATAATGAGTATAATGAGTAATATACAAATCATATGGAGTAATAGAATAAATTTATTAAATAATTTGATTCCACACAATAAATAAATAAAAATATTTAATAAAAAATATTATAATGAGTATAATTTTGAAGGATAGTTCTATAAATTTATTATTTGAATGTAATATTTATTGAATTTTTTTAGAATGCGTAAATAATAATGATACACATTAATAAAAAAAAGAGTGCAAATAATATAGAAACATATCATATGGAGTAATAGAATAAATGTTATTTTATGGGTCAATGTTAATTATGACATAAAAATATTTTCACATACAAATTTTGTATGCATAATTATATTTTACGAATTTTAAAAAAATATTAATTGTTTATATATAAAATAAATAAATTAAAAAGTATTATAGAGTCACTTCTAAATAATGTAAATGACAATTTAAATAAAAATAATAATTTAGAGGGTGACAATAAAAATATTGTTTTCATTTTGAGACATGCGTATTAAATTACAGATCACTCCAAGAAAATAATTAATTGGCTAGAGAATATTTTGTAGGCAATAATTCCAATTTTGTAGGCATTTATATTTATCTACAGAATACCAACGAAAACCATTCGTATGGAATTCGCTCGTAGGTAATTTGGTTGCCCACGAAAATTTAATCCGTAGGCAATTAATTATCTACCACATTTTCGTAGTAAATCCATAACATTTCGGTAGATTTGTAGACATTTATATTTACCTATGGAATACCAACGAAACTCATTTGTATGGAATTCGCTAGTAGGTAATTTGGTTGCTCACGAAAATTTAATCTGTAGGCAAATTACCTACCACATTTTTGTAGCAAATCCATAACATTTTGGTAGGTAATATGATTACCATAATAAATGAAATTACGTAGGTAAATAACAACTACGAAACATTTCGTTGGTAATTCTGTAGGCAAATTTGGTAACAAACATTTCGGTGGAAACATTTTTAATATATATTTTTAAATTTTTTTATTAATAAATTATATTTTTGGCATTAGCCTCCAAAATTTAAAGTTGGACCAGAATCGGCCCAACCATGAATCGATCACAAAACCATTTCAAAAAGTGTTAAAATAGGGAAAATATCAATTTTGGTCACCCAGTTTTACCTTTTTTCATATTTGGTCACCCACATTTAATCACTATCAAAATTGATCACCCATTTATTATTTTCTATCAAAATTGATCACTCTGTTGGTCAATCTGTCATTGACTAACGGAGAAAGAGTTTTAAGCCGTCACATTTCTCAAAACCTAGATTAAAAAATTCTCATGCATCTTCCAGAACAGAAGCAAGAATGAAACATGTGCAAAAATATTTGATTAGAAAATTCTCATGCATCTTCCAGAACAGAAGCAAAATGAAACATGTGCAAAAATATTTATAATAGGTCGGAAGGAATTCTGATGCATCTTCTAGTAGCAAAAATATTTATAATAGGTTCAAAGGAATTCTGATATGGTTTACTTTTTATTTTATAGATAATTAGGAAATGAGAAACTCAGGAGATAGAAATTTATTTCAATTAATTTCAAATGCCCAATTCTTTGACTAACATTTCAAGAAATCTGCAATAATGATCTTATAGAAAAATATTTAGAACGAAAAAATAAGTTTATGAAATTTTCTTAAATGAATAAATTTAGAAAACTCTTTACAATTAATCTTCACCACAAATTATGCTCCAATAATTATAAATTGAGAAATGAATTGAAATAAATTTATATCTCCAATTATTATACAATTGTAAAAAAATCAGAGCTCTTGAGTTTCTCATTTCCTGTAAAAAAATTTGACTACCAGCAAATTCACGTTCTAGAAAAAGTAAACCAACAACAAATGAATTGAGTTAAATAATTATTAAAAATTTATTGAAATTTTTTGACTACCCAGCAAATTGATTGAATCACGTTCCAGAAGATGCATATGATCCCTTCTAAAAGATGCATGCGAATTCCTTTTGACCTAGATAAATATAATGAGAATTCCTTATGATCTATAACATAAATATAATAAAATAATTTTGTCATAAAAAAAACTTAAAATTTAAATTGAAATAAGAAATAATGTATAATTATCGTGATTGACTAAGATTCTTCAATGGGTATTTTTTCACGCTCCGATAGGTTCCACATGTTTCATTCTTGCTACCGTGTTTGTTTCATTAGTTTCTAGAAAATGCATCAGAAGTTTTTAACGTTTTGAAAATTTTGAGCTCAAAAAACTCTTTCTCCAACTCTTTCTCCGTTAATCAATGACGGATTAACTAACAGAATGATCAAATTTTGATAGAATATAATAAGTGAGTGGCCAATTTTGATAGTGACTAAATGTGGGTGACCAAATATGAAAAGAGGTAAAAGTGGGTGATCAAAATTGATATTTTCCCGTTAAAATATATAAACATTTTTAAAATACAAACTTAGGTGCACACTACACCCCTTTTATAATGTTTTTCTTTTATATTTCTTGCACTCCTTATTCGATTTGGGACAAAAAATTTATGTTTGTTGGTTACTAACTTACTAATACTACTACTTTTATATTATTTTTTTCTCTTATGTTTTTTCTACTCGATCGATGTGGGACATAATAAAGTTTATATGCTTATTTGTCAGTATTACTATTGTTTTTCTAAGTTCATAGCTAATTTTGTAGGTACAATAATACAATTAGATAATTTATACATATAAATAAATAGATCCATCATTTCGAAGGAATATTAAGATTATAAGAGTGAATAAAGGTTATATATTAAGAGAAAAAAGTAGAAAAAAAATATAAGTCATAAGTTCACAAGTCGAATCAAATGTCAGGACGCCATTAAAACCTTGCTCGAAAAAATCAATCCTTAAAAACAAAATTCGGAACTTGAGAAAAAGGTACACCGTACACCCCTCTATATAATGGTTTTTGATTAAAGGGAGGGAGAAAGATAATCCAACGAGAGTAATGATTACTTTATTTAGAAGGGAAAGTAGTTGTGTTGGTCATCTTTTATTCTCATTAACTATTAATAGATGATTTTTTTTATTTTTTTTTGAGATCTTATATAGATGACTGACACATCCGTTAAAAAAGTGGTAGAAATTTATTATGTGTGTAATACAAGTCATTCGCACTACAACATGTCACCTTAATCAGTGGTGGCGTTCATGTATTTTATAACACAAAAATACACAACCGTAAGTATACGGTGTACATCATAGCGTGTTAAGTATAAGATCGATCCCACAGGGAGGTGTAGTGTAAAAGTGTATTTTATCGATTAAGTTCTAAATAGACGGTGATCGAAAGTTTTAAGTGTAGTAATTACCTCTAATTATCTACTAAAATGTCACAAGTAAACAATAAAGAGTAATACGGAAATTCGTTCAACTAATGCTCATGCGATTCACGGAAACAAAGAAAATACGAGTGAAACTCAAATAAGAGAAGATAGTTTTCAATGCACATGCAACACTCATGAATCCATCTATGATTAACAATCTACTCAATTGATTTTGTGCTTTTTCTATAGGATTGATCACAGAATAATGGGTTAGAAGTCTTTTCAATCCAAATAAACCGAGAGAAATATAATTCAATCTAGTATCTCTACCTAAATTGCATCCTAAAACTCAATTAAGCCCCTAAAATCACCACACATCCTCCTAATCATTGATCATCTCTCGATTTCTCAATAAACTAGATCAAATACTTGCAATCAATCAATCAAAAGAGATTTCTCAATCCAATTTCAATTAATTAAGGTTAAACATATCATCATGTACACTAATAACACATTTTGCAATTAAAACCAAGTATTCAAATAGAATTAAGCCACACAAACACCAATTAAGCAAAATAATAATTCATAAATTTTATCAAAAGTATTTACAAGGCCCTAGAACCAAAAGTATTCTAGCCTACAATCAACATACACTAATTATAACAAACTAATGAGAAAAGTAAATAAAAAGTGAGAGGAAAATAAAGCTTAGACTAATGGATGATGGGGAATGAAATTCCAAAGCTATTGATGCCCTCCTTGCTTGAATTGGTGAAGAATTGAAGAATTTGATGATGATTACCTCCAAGTGTGTGTTTGTATGTGAAAGACTTCTTGTGTAGGGGGTAATGTCTTTTGAATTTAAAAAAAATGGGTATTTATAGTGTTGGAGTAGAGTTTAGGAATAAGTTTTGCACTTAGGTCCCTCAAAAATGGTGAAAATGCACAAAATCCGCCGAGAATATGGGTAGCTCGGCCGAGTTGGATGACTAGACCGATTTGGGACAAGGTATTGTGGACGAACTCGGCCGGATCTGACACACTCGGCCGAGTTGTTTTTCTTCTTCAGCTCGACCGAGTTGGCTAGCTCGGCCGAGTGGCTGCTCATCCAAGTTGCATTCGACACTTGTGCTCGGTCGAATCTGACGCACTCGACCTAGTTGGCTTTCTCCTTCTGCTCGACCGAGTTGGCTCGCTTGGTCGAGTTTGCTGGCTGTCGAAGTCTCAGTCCATCAATCTTGCTCGGTCGAATCTGACGCACTCGGCCGAGTTGCACCTCGAACTTATTTTGCGCGTAACTTTTGCTTTCGACCTCCAATTGACTCGATTCTTTTTTCTATTCCACTCCATTTTTCGAGCCGGATCCAATGGTGCACTACTATTTTTGGTCCAGTGAATTGTGGTAGGTGTTTTGTTAATAAAATCCTTCATTATTTCTACAAAATCGACAAAACACCACATTTCTCTTATTTCGACCAAAACAATCATAATCAACCCATAAATTAATGAAATCACACTAAAAATGAGGTTCACATGGGTATCAAAAACGTGTAAATTCCACCTGAATCAGTCTTGAAGCAAGGCGTGAGGGGCGACCGTCCTGAACCTCGAATTTTTTGGGGCCTACTTTTATTTATATATATATATATATATATATATATATATATATAATATTATAATTAATATTTTTAAAAGGAATTAAAAGGCAAAAATAATAACTAAAATATAAGATGTATAAATAAATTAAGTGCAACGGTAAAATAAAATTTTAATGGGAATTTCATCAATAAGGTCTTTTCACATAGAGTTTTTCCAAAAAAGAACAAGGCTCAAATTAAGTTTAAAATTCAACTTAAATGTACCATCTTACCCTTAATATTTAAAATAATGTTTTAATATAATATTAAGTCAACTAATTTTAAATTTTGAATGCAAATCTCTCACCACATCGGAAAAACGCTAATTACCAAGTCTTCCCACAATTAAAACCATTGATTACTTACCTTCCAAATTTAAAAACTTTCCTCAAAACTCTGAAATTCAAACTTAATGGTCTCCATACCCATTGTCACTTATATTCATTAATAATGAATAACATTTTTCTCCTTTGACCATTGTTGGAAAATTAATATGAAATATGGATGCAATACATGCAGAACGATGCAATCTAAAACTGCATAATAAAATGAATAATACAGAAAAAAAAAGGTACAATATCTTCATATTAGAATGTTGTTATACAAAAATACGTATACATATGCAAAATAAGATTTAAATTTTTCCTTGACCATAAATTCTCTGATGAAATCTGGAAAAACTCAAATAATCAAACCAAATCAGAGTGCGATGCTAAACAACAATTGCTTATGCATCCAACTGAATAAGACATTGATATATTATCAGAAGATAATATGGGCCACTTACCAAAAATTCCATTCACGGCGTCTTGTAAAACTAACGAATGACTAACACGAACTAACTTGGTTTTCCCATCGAATTCAATCTTGAGTATAACGCAATAGTCCATCGATGTCTATTCTACACTTATGACAAAATTAAAATTACGATGAAGGACACAATAATATGAAGAAATAATTAAAATTCAAACTCCAATTCTGTGATTCGCGAATAGAAGAAGATAGAATAGGAGTTTTGCGATGGAGGTTCACAATCAAATACCCCTGATTCACGTATTATGCAACACCAAAATACACGACCGTAAATATACGGCGTATATTGTAGCGTGATAAGTACGAGGTCGATCCCACTGAGAGGTGTAGTATAAAAGTGGAGTTTGTCGATTGAATTCTAAATAAACGTGATAAAAAAGGTTGAAATATAGCAATTACCCCTAATTATCTACCCAAGTTGTCACAAGTAAATAAATAAACGAGTAATAGAGAAATCAATCAACAAATGCTCATGCAAATCACAAAACGAGAGAAGTGTGGTTAAAACTCAAAGACGGAAAGGGAGGTTCCAAGGCATATGTCACACTAAGGGGTCAATTTATGATCAAAAGCCTATTTAAGTGGTGTTGTGTTGATTACTATAGGGTTGATCACGAAATAATGAATTAAAAGTTCTTTCGATCCAATTAATCCAAGAGAAATGTCACACAAACTAGTATCTCTACCTAGCATGCATAATAAATCTCAAAAATTGTCCTAAGATCATCTAATACCCTCCCAATAATTGATCATCTCTCGAGCTCACAATAATATGGGGTCGAATGCTTAAATACGATTAATAAAAAAGATCTCTCAATCCAATTTCAATTAATAATAAATCAAACACATTATCATGGCCATTGACAACATGACTTGCAATGAAAGTTAAGCATTCAAATAGAAATAGCAACACAACCACCAAATAAACAAGAAATTAATTCATAAACATCATCAAAGTATAAACATAGCCCTAGAACCAAAAGTGTTCTAGCTAATCAACAACATAATCAAATTAACAAAACCAAATGAAATAACTAAATAAAAAGAGAGAGAAATAGAAAGCTTAGTCTAAAGTATGGTGTGGAATGAAATTACAAAGCTATTGGTGCCCTGTTTGCTTGGATTGATGAAGAATTGAAGAAGTTATGGCCAAATCACCTCCAAATGTGTGTTTCTATGTGTGGAATTTGAGGAATTGGGTTATTGGGGAAAAGTTCTTTTGATTTTAAGAATGAGGGCTTATATAATGTTGGTGTAGGGTTTGGGTGCAAGAATTGCAAGTTAGTCCCTCAAAATTGGCCAAAATACACAAAAGGCACCGAAAATGGAGTGGCACGGCCGTGCACGGAGCTCGGTCGTGAAAAATTGACTTTTGGCCGCCCAGGTGCTCGGTCGAGCAAGGGACTCGGCCGTGCACTTCCATGGCTCCAAAAACCTGTGTCGAGGTCGTCCGTCTCGTGCATTCGTCTCGGCCGTGCGCTAAATTTTACCATTTTTCCGAGCTCGGCCGAGCAAGGGGCTCGGCCGTGCCCTCCTTGTTCGTTGTTTTGTGCAGAACTTTAGCTTCGGGTGTCCGATCGACTCGATTCTTTTTGCTATTCCACTCCATTTTTCGATCCGGATCCAATGGTGCGCTCCTATTTTTGATCCAGTGAAGCATGGTAGGTGTTTTGATCCAAATTCCATCGTTTTTCCTACATAATCGACAAAACACAACCTTTCCCTCATTTTGGCTCAAATCATCATATTCAATCTATAAATCAATGAAATCAATCATCAAAATGAGCTTCACATGTGCATCTAAACTGTGTAAATTCCACCCGAATCAAACTCCCCCAAACTTAAAATGTTGTTTGTCCTCAAACAACTAAGCACTTAAAGCAATGAGGGTGGAATGATCACAATGGAATATTCAATGCAAATCACACAATCAAAGTAAAGTGTGGTGATATCTCTTTCTCAAAGTACTTTCTCAATTAAGATCATAGGCTCATTATTGCAATTCACACTCATAGATCAAGGAATTCACAAGCACACAACACATTGTGAATGGGAAACATAATCTAAATGCTCAATTCCTCTACTCACATGATAGAGTGTTTCTCTCAAACACACAAACAAATTGAGGATATGAATGCACTCAACAACCAAGTTATGCTATGTAATCACCATATGCTTGCCCACATTCTACTTTCTATACCACTCAAATGTTCAACAATGTGATCAACAAGACTTAATCAAGGATGTAACATTGGCTCTTTGGACAAGGTAGGATGAATTTGGGATTTGTGACTCTTCTAGTGGAGGACAAAGTTTGTTGTTTTACAATGTGTGCTTTCACTTTCAAAGCTTACAAACTCCATCCTCATTTTTTTTTCTTTCTTTTTCAAACATTCATCACCTCATCTTTTTGAACCATTTTTTTCTTTTCAAGCTTTTGGGGCTCTTTGTCCCTCTTTTCTTTTCCATTGATTTTCTTTTCATCTTTTTTTGACTTTTTCAACTCATCCAACTTCTCCTTAAACCAAATACATTCAAGCACATGTTTTTCCACTTTGTCTTTTATCCCCCACTAGAAGTAGGTGTCAAAGGCTCAAAAAGGCTAAGTGGTTAACATTGTAGTTTGCCAAGAAAATGAGGAATTAGGCTCAAAGGGGCTAACTACGGAAGATTACTTCGGTTTTAGGAAATTTTGGCTAAGTGACTCTTTTAGAACAAGATGGCTTATATCATATCACAAAGTTTCACACAATCATGCTTTCAAAAAAGAACTTGGGCAAGTTCTAGGATCACTAGCAATAACCTAATCCACTCTCAAATGAACTAAACCGGATTACATGTTCGATTTAGGGCTCAATTCTCACCGGTTTATTCAATAGGACTCTCACAATCATCAAATGTCCCCAAACAACAACACATCATGCATTCATGCCATCAAAGATCAACAAATATGAACACAACATGATACTACTTTCCATCACCAATCATGCATACATTTAAAGCAAATAGACATAACTGCACTACTCAACTATGGATTCCAATGATTATCCATGCTCACACTTCACCATAACTACACTACCCAACAAATAAACAAAGCCAAATCAAATGATTTAAGTATATGAAAGCTAAGTTTGCGCCGGTGCAAAATGTAACACAAGTAGAATGACGAATTGGTGCAAGGGTAACAACTAGTAGAAAAATAAAAGAAAAAAACTCCCCCAAACTTAGAATTTTACTATTTAAAAATTCTAAGTTTGGGGCTACAAGTTGTTACCTCCCTCCTTGCACATCTAATGCTCTTCAAAGATCACCATTGCACCACTTGCTTCTCCCCTCCAAAGGTGGTTTTGTTTCCTTCTTCATTCTCCAATATATGATGTCCACAATGTTCCTCATCCATACCTACAAAAGAAACTAAGCTATCAAAACTACTAAAGCAATAAAAACATGAAAGCAATAAAATTTTGGGTTGCCTCCCAAGAAGCGCTATTTTTAACGTCCTATGCCGGACGGTTCTCCTTGAGATGATTATCAAGTCACCCCCTTATCATCCTTGTGTTTGACCTTTTTTGCCCATCCAAATTTCTTAAATCCATTGAAACATCCACTAGCTAGTCCATCCGACTCTTCAATCATGTCATAGGAAGTTGATGCCTCATTCGACCCCAAGCTTGCACAAGTAGGAACTTGGTCTTCTTGTCTATCTTCAAATCTTTGTCTTCCACCTTGGGGTTCTCTTTCACAAAATTGATCTTGGGCTCTTCTTCCATCTTCTCTTTCATGGGCATTGGATAGTGATCTCTCTTGGGGTTCCCATATTCTCCATCCTCATCATCATAGACTTTGATGGCTCTATAAATTTTGAACAAGACTTTCTCATTGTTCACTTGAAGCTCCAACTCTCCTTTCCTTACATCAATTATGCCCCCCCCGGTTGCCAAAAATGGTCTTCCCAAGATCAACGGGATATACTTGTCCTCCTCCATATCCAAAACTACAAAGTCTACCGGAAAGATAAACTTGTCGACTTTGACCAATACATCCTCTACTATACCCAAGGGGTATGTCATAGATCTATCCGTCAATTGAAGGCTCATCGTAGTCGGTGTGAGCTTTCCCAACCCAAGAGACTTAAAGATGGATAGAGGCATGAGATTTATACTAGCTCACAAATCACATAAAGCTCTAAATGTACCTTCATCTCCAATGACACATGGCAAAGTGAAGGATCTGGGATCCCTAAGCTTTGGAGGTAGCTTAGCTTGAATTATAGAGCTACATTCTTCGGTTAAGTACACCGTCTCATACTCCACCATCTTCCTCTTGTTGGACATTATTTCCTTAAAAAACTTGGCATAGTGAGGCATTTGCTCAAGTGCCTCCGCCAAAGGGATGTTGATATGAATCTTTTTAAACATCTCCAAGAATTTGACAAACTTTGCCTACAAACTCGTCTTCTTGAGTCGTTGAGGGTATGGAATTGGAGGCTTGTTTGGAGATGGAGGCTTGTAGGCATCATTCTCTTTGTCTTTTTCAACCTCTTCCCTCTAAACTTTTCTTCCTTGTTGCTCCTTTTCACCATCTTCCTTTGGTATCAAGGGACCTTCATAGCTTGTGCCACTTCTCAACTTGATTGACTTGCATTGATCTTTGGGGTTCAATTCCGTGGTTGAGGGGAATTAGCCCGGCTTGTGTTGATTTCCAACCATAGTAGCAATTTGGCCCACTTGAATCTCAATGGCTTTTACATCATTTTTTATTCCCATCACCTCATTTTCCAAATGACCAATTTTTTCATCTTGGCTTTCAATCTTTTGCCAAGTCCTTGTCATGAAGTTCTTCGTTTCTCCCATGAACTTCTTGGTCTCCGATTCACGTGTTATACAACACTAGAATAAACGACTGCAAGTATACGGTGTCTATCGTAGCGTGATAAGCACGAGGTCGATCCCAGGAGAATGTATAGCGTAAAAGTGTATTTTGTTAACGGAATTCTATTTAGACGCGATCGATTAAGTGAAAGTGAATTACCCTAAGATTACCTATCAAGTTGTCACAAATAAGCAATAAAGAGTAATGAAAAATCGATCAACTAACATGCAAACTAAGAAACGAAAGTAAAACGAATGAAAACTCAAAGAGAGAAGGTGGGTTCCAAGGCAATTGTAATACTTGGATATCCGTTTATGAATCGTAACTCGTTCAAATGGCCATTAAGGTTGTCTTCATATAGGGTTGATCACAAAAGAAGAATTAATCAATCTCTCGATCTAACTAATCCAAAGGAGCATGCGACATAAGTTCGTATCTCTACCTTACAAACATCACACCACCTAAAATAGCCCCAAAGATCATTCAATTCCCTCTCCGATAATTAATCCTCTCTCGAGCTCATAATAATATCGGGTTGCATACTTGCATACGATTAACGGAATAAATCTCTCGATCTTACCCCAATTAACAATGAATTAAGCAAATCATCATGGCCAATAACAACATGCTTTGCAATGGAGAATTAAGCACACAAATAAGAGACAAACACCAATTAAAGCAAGAAATTAGTTCATAAACTTCACTCTAAATATTTACAATGCCTTAGAACCACAAATGTTTAGCCAACAACTAGCATAATGAAATTACAAAATCCAAATGAAATAACTAAATAAAAAGAAAGAGAACAAGGAAGCTTAGTCTAGAATGTGGTAGGAAATGGAATTTTCAAGCTATTGCATCCTTCCTTCCTTGATTTGATGGAGAAATGAAGAGGAAATGGCCAAAACACCTCCAAGTATGTGTAACTATGTGTGGAATTTGAGGAATTGGGGGAGAGTGACTTGAGTTTCAAGAATGAGGCCTTATATAGTGTTGGGGTAGGGTTTAAGGATGAAAATTGCACTCAAGTCCTTGGAAATTGGATAAAATATGCAAAAGGCACCGACAACAGGGGTGACTCGGCCGAGTTGGGCAACTCGGCCGAGCTGGAGTGTTAGAGTTGGGGCCAAAATCTTCAGGGCTCGGCCGAGTGCACTTCGTTCCAGGGACTAAACTTCATTTCAGGGCTCGGCCGAGTCAGGGAGCTCGGCCGAGTGGCAATTGGTTCCAGATTCTGCATCCTTCAGTAGCTCGGCCGAGTGGTTCAACTCGGCCGAATTAGCTCTCAAAATTCTTCCTCGCACTCGGCCGGATCAGCTAGCTCGGCCGGATGGAAATTGGTTCCAGAATCTGCCTTGATCAGGGGCTCGGCCGAGTTGGTTGGCTCGGCCGAGTTGCTGGACACTCCAAACTTGTTTCGTGCATATCTTTCGCCTCGGTTGTCCAATTGACTCGATTCTTTAGGCTATTCCACTCCGTTTTTCGAGACGAATCCAACCGTGCACTCCTCTTCCTGATACAGTAAAGTATGGTTGATGTTTTGCTACAAATTCCATCGTATTTCCTACAAAATTGACAAAACACAACCTTTCCCTCATTTTGGCTCAAATCATCATATTCAATGCATAAATCAATGAAATCTCATTAAAAACATGCTTCACGTGTGGCTCTAAAATGCGTAAATTCCACCCGAATCAAACTCCCCCAAACTTAAAATGTTGTTTGTCCTCAAACAACTAAGCACTTAAAGCAATGAGGGTGGAATGATCACAATGGAATATTCAATGCAAATCACACATGCAAAGTAAGAATGTAGTGATATCTCTTTCTCAAAGTGCATTTCTCAATGAAGATCATAGGCTCATTATTGAAATTCACATTCAAGACTCAAAGAATGCACAAACACACAACACATTGTGAATGGGAAACAAAATCCAAATGCTCAAGTCCTCTACTCACATGATATAGTGTTTCTCTCAAACACACAAACAAATTGAGGATATTAATGCACTCATCAACCAAGTTATGCTATGCAATCACTATATGCTTGCCCAACTTCTACTTTCCATAACACTCAAATGCTCAACAATGTGATCAATAGGACTTTATCAAGGATGTAACATTGGCTCTTTGGACAAGGTAGGATGAATTTGGGAATTGTGACTCTTCTAGTGGAGAACAAAGTTTGTTGTTTTACAATTTGTGCTTTCACTTTCAAACTTTACAAACTCCATCCTCACTTTTCATTTTCCTTTCTTTTTCAAGCATTCATATCCTCATCTTTTGAACCATTTTTCTTTTCAAGCTTTTGAGGCTCTTTGTCCCTCTTTTCTTTTCCCTTTATTTTCTTTTCATCTTTCTCTTTTTCTTTCAACTTCTCCAATTTCTCCTTTCACCAAAGATATTCATTCAAGCACATGTTTTTCCACCTTATCTTTCATCCCCCACTAGATATAGGAATCAAAGGCTCAAAAAGGCTAAGTGGTTAACATTGTAGTTTGCCAAGAAAATGAGGAATTAAGCTCAAGGGGCTAACTATGGAAGATTACTTCGGTTTTGGGAAATTTTGGCTAAGTGACTCTTTTAGAACAAGATGGCCTATATCACATCACAAAGTTTCACACAATCATGCTTTCAAACAAGAACTTGGGCAAGTTCTAGGATCACTAGCAATAACCTAGTCCACTCTCAAATGAACTAAATCGGATTACATGCTCGATTTAAGGCTCAATTCTCACCGGTTTATTCAAAAGGACTCTCACATTCATCAAATGTTCCCAAACAACAACACATCATGCATCCATGCTATCAAAGATCACAAATATGAACACAACATGATACTATTCTCCAACACCAATCATGCATACATTCAAAGCAAATAGACATCACCACAACTACTCAACCATGGATTTCAATGATTATTCATGCTCACATTTCACCAAAAATTCACTACCCAACATATGATCAAAACCAACTTAAACAATATAAGCATGTGAAAGACAATTGTGCGCCGGTGCAAAATGTGACACAAGTAGAATGACGAACCGGTGCAAGGGTAACAACTAGTAGAAAAATAAAAGAAAAATAACTCCCCCAAACTTAGAATTTTACTATGTATAAATGCTAAGTTTGGGGCTACAAGTTGTTACCTCCCTCCTTGCACATCCAATGCTTCTTCAAAGATCACCATTGCAACACTTGCTTCCCCCTCTCCAAAGTTGGTTTTGCTTCCTTCTTCATTCTCCAAGATATGATGTCCATAGTGCTCTTCATCCATACCTACAAAATAAACCAAGCTATCAAAACTACTAAAGCAATAAAAACATGAAAGCGATAAAACCTTGGGTTGCCTCCCAAGAAGCGCTATTTTTAACGTCCTATGCCGGACGGTTCTTCCTTAAGATGATTATCAAGTCACCCCATCTTCATCCTTGCTCTTAAACTTCTTTCCCCATGCAACCTTCTTAAACCCATTAAAACATCCACTAGCTAGCTCATCCGGCTCTTCAATCATGTCATAAGAGGTTGACGCCTCATTCATCCCCAAGCTTGCACAAGTAGCTTTTCTTGATTTGGGGGAGTTTTTGAAGAAAACTCCCCCAAACTTGGCCTTCTTGCCCATATTCAACTCATTCTCTTCCACTTGGGGGTCCTCTTTCACAAAATTGATCTTGGGCTCTTCTTCCACCTTATCTTCCATGGGAATTGGATAGTGATCTCCCTTGGGATACACATACTCTTCACCCTCATCTTCATCGTCACGAAATCTCATGGCTTTGTAGATGTTGAATGAGACTTTCTCCTCACCAACATGTAGTTCAAGCTCTCCATTTCGTACATTGATGATGGCTCCACCCGTTGCTAGGAACGGTCTTCCCAAAATCAAGGGGATTGCCCTATCTTCCTCCATATCAAGTACCACAAAATCAACCGGGAATATGAATTTCCCAACTTTGACAAGCACATCCTCAACCGTTCCCAAAGGATAAACTATGGAGCGATCCGCCAATTGAAGATTCATGGTAGTAGGTGTCAATTCTCCCAAGCCAAGTGATTTGAAGAGTGATAGTGGCATGAGGTTTATGCTTGGTCCAAGATCACACAACGCACGATAAGTTCCCTCCTTGCCAATCACACAAGGCAATGTGAATGAACCGGGATCCCTAAGCTTTGGAGGTAGCTTAGCTTGGATGATGGCACTACACTCTTCGGTGAGGTTCACGGTTTCAAATTCTACCATCTTTCTCTTGTTGGACATAATCTCCTTCAAAAACTTGGCATAGTGAGGCATTTTCTCAAGTGCTTCGGCAAAGGGAATGTTAATATGAATCTTCTTGAACATTTCCACGAACTTGGCAAACTTGTGGTCCAAACCCTTCTTCTTCAATCTTTGAGGGTATGGAAGAGGTACCTCATTTTTGCCTTTGTCTTGAGGAGGGATTGCCTCCCCACTCTTCTTCTCCCCTTACTTTTCTTTCACTTGGCCATCTCTTTTGTCAACACCCTCGGGTGCCATTACCACTTCCTCCTCTAATGGCATCTTGGGCCCTTCGTAGCTTGTCCCACTTCTTAACCTTATGGCTTTGCATTGATCCTTGGGATTTAGCTCCGTGTTAGAGGGGAATTGCCCCGGAACGTGTTGCTTTCCAATGATGTTGGCAAGTTGGCCCATTTGCTTCTCCATAGCTTTCATGTGGGTGGTCACATCCTTGATCATCTCACCATGCTCATCAAGTTTTTGCCATATCTTTTCCACATTGTGCTTAGTCTCTCTCATGATCAGGGGCTCGACCGAGTTGGTTGGCTCGGCCGAGTTGCTGGACACTCCAAACTTGTTTTGTGCATATCTTTCGCCTCGGTTGTCCGATTGACTCGATTCTTTAGGCTATTCCACTCCGTTTTCGAGACGAATCCAACCGTGCACTCCTCTTCCTGATACAGTAAAGTATGGTTGGTGTTTTGCTCCAAATTCCATCGTATTTCCTACAAAATCGACAAAACACAACCTTTCCCTCATTTTGGCTCAAATCATCATATTCAATGCATAAATCAATGAAATATCATTAAAAACATGCTTCACATGTGGCTCTAAAATGCGTAAATTCCACCCGAATCAGTCTCTCCCATGAATGTTATAAACATTTCCTCCATGGTAAGCTTTGACGAAGACTCTTCTTCAATCACACCATCTCGAGCATTGAAGTTCGATGGTGGTTGAATGGCATTGTGTGGGTTAGCATATGAGAAATTTTCATGGTTTCTCAAGTCAGGATGATATTGGTTCGGATTAGGAGGGTGATAGTTCCCATGAGTTTGTCTTTCTCCCCAACCTCTTTCTCTAAAATTCCGGTCTCTATGGTTGTTCATATAGTGGGCCTCCTCGTATTGTGCATTATTAGGCTCCACTAGTGCTTTGACCGTCATCAAAGAGATCAACTTATCCACTTTGTTGGATAAGTTGGCACTTTCTTCCAAATTTTCCAAATTTTGAGTGGAGGCTACCCTTCGATTTTGCCTTCTCTCGGATGGCCATTGATTGCCATTTTTAGCCATCTCTTCCAAAAGAACATACCCTTCCTTCGTCGTCTTCCCCAATAACGATCCTCCACCCGCCGAACCATCCACCATTCCTCTAGTTCGGTGGTCCATTCCGTTGTAGAAGTAGCAAATGAGTTGGTCTCGTGAGAAACCGTGTTGTGGGAAACTTCTAATCAAATCTTTGAACCGCTCCCATGCTTCGGCTAGGGACTCGTCATCATCTTGCATAAATGAAGATATTTCTCCTCGTATTTTGATAGTCTTGCTTGGAGGGAAATACTTTATCAAGAATGTGTCAACAAGATCATTCCAATCTTCAATGGTCCTCAAATCAAGAGAGAGATACCATTGCTTAGCTCGGTCCCGGAGTGCGAATGAGAATAGTTGCAATCGGATGTAATCTTGAGGAACCCGGTTGATCTTAACCATCCCACTTATCTCGAGGAATTAAGACAAGTGGAGGTTAGGATCCTCCTTGGAAAGTCCTCCATATTGATTGTTTTGCACCATTACAATCAATGCCGGATTGATCTCGAAATTGTGAGCATCAACGGGTTCCCGACCCGCTCCTCCGTACGGCCTCGGAATTGGGCGGAAATGATCTCTTAATACCCTTTGTGGTCGATTTCCCCCATTCCCATTTGGTTCCTCGAATCCATCCACATCTTGATTTCATACTTCTTCCTCGACCTCCTCTACAATCGGGTTCTCTCTTCTATTCATCTCTTCCAACTCCACTCTTCTTCTTTCGGTGTTTCTTCTTCGACAACTAGCTTCAATCTCCGGGTCTAGAGGCAAAAATTCTTGATGGTTCCTCCTAGATCGCGTGATCATAAGCCATGTCTATCAAATGTTCAAAAGAGAGTGAGAATTGCAAGTAAGATCGAGATAACAAACACAAATATTTTTGGGATTTTTGAAACTAAAGAAATCAAATAAAGTGTCTAGACTAAAACTCTATCGACCTACACTCTAGAACTACAAAACCTCCCCGGCAACGGCGCCATAAACTTGATTCACGTATTATGCAACACCAAAATATACGACCGCAAGTATACGACGTATATTGTAACGTGATAAGTACGAGGTCGATTCCACAGAGAGGTGTAGTATAAAAGTGGAGTTTGTCGATTGAATTCTAAATAGACGTGATCGAAAAGGTTGAAATATAGCAATTACCCCTAATTATCTACCCAAGTTGTCACAAGTAAATAATTAAACGAGTAATAGAGAAATCGATCAACAAATGCTCATGCAAATCACAAAACGAGAGAAGTGCGGTTAAAACTCAAAGACGGAAAGGGAGGTTCCAAGGCATATGTCACACCAAGGGGTCAATTTATGATCAAAAGCCTATTTAAGTGGTGTTGTGTTGATTACTATAGGGTTGATCACGAAATGATGAATTAAAAGTTCTTTCGATCCAATTAATCCAAGAGAAATGTTACACAAACTAGTATCTCTACCTAGCATGCATAATAAATATAAAAAAGGGTCATAAGATCATCTAATACCCTCCCAATAATTGATCATCTCTCGAGCTCACAATAATATGGGGTCGAATGCTTAAATACGATTAATGAAAAAGATCTCTCAATCCAATTTCAATTAATAATAAATCAAACACATTATCATGGCCATTGACAACATGTCTTGCAATGAAAGTTAAGCATTCAAATAGAAATAGCAACACAACCACCAAATAAACAAGAAATTAATTCATAAACATCATCCAAAGTATAAACATAGCCCTAGAACCAAAAGTGTTCTAGCTAATCAATAACATAATCAAATTAACAAAACCAAATGAAATAACTAAATAAAAAGAGAGAGAAATAGAAATTTTAGTCTAAAGTATGGTGTGGAATGAAATTACAAAGCTATTGGTGCCCTCCTTGCTTGGATTGATGAAGAATTGAAGAAGTTATGGCCAAATCACCTCCAAATGTGTGTTTCTATGTGTGGAATTTGTGAAATTGGGGAAAAGTTCTTTTGATTTTAAGAATGAGGGCTTATATAGTGTTGGGGTAGGGTTTGGGTGCAAGAATTGCAAGTTAGTCCCTCAA
Source organism: Galeopsis tetrahit (assembly GCA_963675135.1). Classification (NCBI taxonomy): domain Eukaryota; kingdom Viridiplantae; phylum Streptophyta; class Magnoliopsida; order Lamiales; family Lamiaceae; genus Galeopsis; species Galeopsis tetrahit. The sequence continues at coordinate 78,484,991 of OY776123.1, forward strand.
AATTGGTCAAAATACACAAAAGGCACCGAAAATGGGGTGGCACGGCCGTGCACGGAGCTCGGCCGTGCAAAATTGACTTTTGGCCGCCCAGGTGCTCGGTCGTGCACTTCCATGGCCTCAAAAACCTGTGTCGAGGTCATCCGTCTCGGCTGTGCGCTAGATTTTACCATTTTTCCGAGCTCGGCCAAGCAAGGGGCTCGGCCGTGCCCTCCTTGTTCGTTGTTTTGTGCATAACTTTAGCTTCGGGTGTCCGATCGACTCGATTCTTTTTGCTATTCCACTCCATTTTTCGATCCGGATCCAATGGTGCACTCCTCTTTTTGATCCAGTGAAGCAGGTGTTTTGCTCCAAATTCCATCGTTTTTCCTACAAAATCGACAAAACACAACCTTTCTCTCATTTTGGCTCAAATCATCATATTCAATCTATAAATAAATGAAATCAATCATCAAAATGAGTTTCACATATGCATCTAAAGTGTGTAAATTCCACCCGAATCTACCCCCTTCGGAGTGATTTCTCTTTCAAATCATGGCTTGGAGATCCAATTCGATGCATAGGCGATAGATAGCAGAAGTTAAGGGAGGCTACCTCCTGCACCTACCTTTCTTCCATAATTATGTACTGAGGTGTTAATTGGAATTTTGCACTTTAATTCAAGGGTATTATGGAATGAGTATATGGTTGTTGATGGAAGGGCGTAAATTAAGGAATCTGATGAATTCAATAATTAAAATAATTATATCTTAAATTATTTTAGAAATTTAAAAATAAGAGCATAATTATTTACATTCAATTTTGACTTTTTTTTTAAATGATTAGATTTTTTGTTCTTAATTGGATAAGTCTAGGAATGACATTTCTTGTAAAAATTCTCTTAAAATAATTATATCTTAAATTATTTTAGAAATTTAAAAATAAGAACATAATGATTATTTACATTCAATTTTGACCTCCTTTTTTTTTTTTTTTTTTTTTTTTAATAATTAGAATTTTGTTCTTTAATTGGATAAGTGTCTCTAGAAATTACCCTTCAATGTAAAAATTCTCAACTTTAATATGCTAATTTACATTAATTGTCTTTCTTAAAAATGATTATAAACTTAATACTAAATACAATTATTTATAATGAGTAATTAATATATAATTAAAAGCTAAATAAGTAGTATATACCTATTAATTCTGAGCAGTGCATTCGACATGCTCTATTCAATTCTATTCTATTTTTCTTTATTTGTTCTATAATATATTTCATTGCATCTGAGTGGATTTATCTCATCTAGACATTTAATTGGATTGTTGATCGATTTTTTATTTTTCAATTTTTAACCGTCCACAATTATGATTATATTATTTTAGTGTTTTTTACTTATTGAATATTAATTATTCAACTTGTTATTTCTTTTATCTCTATAATGTTTCTTTTATATTTATAATAACTTTTTCATTTATTTTTAATTGAATTATTATATTTACTTGAATTTTTATTTGATTCAAATAAATTAAAGTCTTGAAATGATAATGAATTTAAAAAATGTTGCAAAAATTTAGGGAATATTTTGAAGCATACAACACTTTAGATATTGATTCAAATTATTTATTTTTTAAACTTAAAGTGTTGCAAGTAACTTTATCAACAGAAGAAAAAAAAAAAAAAAAACCCTTGAAATTCTTGAGTTTGTAAATTTTTTGGATTGCTACTCAAAAAAGTGGGTTGCGTATAGAAATAATATTGACTATATTCATGTAATTGTGGCATATGCAGAAAGAAGTTTATCTAAATTAAAATTACTAAAAACATACCTACGATCCATATATCACAAGAAAGATTAAATGGACTAACAACTTTATATTTATATATATATATATATATATATATATATATATATATATATATATATTGAAGAGATGTGATATAACAAATTAATTATGAAGATGTTATTAATGGATTTGCTTTTCAAAATGCTAAAAAATTAATTTAAATGATTTGTTCTTAAATGTTCATCCGTTTTTAATATATACATACGTATTTCACTTATTTTATTTGATGTCCTTAAAAAAAGGAGTCAATTTTTCTTGTTCACCCAAACTTGTAAAATCTCAGGACCGCCTCTACCTTTAATAATGGATCTTGTAGATTCAGGACCGGCTCTGACCTTAATAATGGATCATGTAGATCGGTTAATGTGGTTGGTTAGATTTGTTAACTCGATTACATAGGCGAAGAATAAAATTTTACATATCTTTTATTAGTATTGAATTTTTTTCTCATTCTTAATTTTAATCTCATACACTTCAAACGTATCTCAAACATAATTATTATTGTTCTCCGTTTTAAATTTACAACTTTTAAAATTGAACTGTGATAATTATGATGCGTTTTTTCTTCTTATTCTTAGTTAGACATATAAAAAACACAAACCAAATGTAAAAAAATAAAGGATGAAATAAATAATTATGGATGCAAAATTTTAATAATATAATGTTCAATTTATAAATATATTTAAGTATAATATTACTCATTTCATCCCGTCATAAACTTCACATTTACCTATTTTTTAGGTTCTGTCATCAACTTTTTATTTTTTTAAATCACAAAATTCACTATTTCTATCTCTATCTTTTCTCTATTCATATATTTCTTTACATTTTTCTTACTTTTCTATTTCTCTTTTAACTCAACTAACTACGGTACATTTTATATTATACCTCATTCGTTCATCAAAAGTATGATTACTCTTATTTTTCTATTCACTAAAAATATAATTATTCTTTTTAGTAATTAATTTTTAAATATATTTTCTACTTTATTACCCCATACATTAAAATATGAATTATTCTTAAAATTTGTGAACGGTTAATGATGAATATTTTTCATGGACGGAAAAAGTAATAGTTCTTAATCTCTATGAAAAAAAGTAAAGGTGGAGCTCATAGTAAGATGACGGGAGGAGTATAAATAGAAAGACAAAAACTTATATGCAATATTGCATACATGTAATATTGACCAATTAAGGTAAATTAAGTTAAAATTCGTGGGTCAAATTTGGGTCAACGTGGGTCAACATGGGTCAAAGCGGGTTAACTTTAATTATAAAATTTATTTTCGCTCTAAAATATTATCTTACTACATGACCAAAACTATGTTACTAAGACCTAAATTTTGTCACTACAAGACCAAAAGTGTATTACAACAAGTCCAAAAATATTTTTGAGACTTTTTTTTTTTTAGCAAAATTACTAAAATAATTCTGACTTATTCGACTACTACATGACTATAACAATGTTACTATAAGACCAAAATTTTATCACTACAAGGTCAAAAGTGTATTATTGTCCAAAAATATTCTGGACAGTTAATTTTTTGGGTGAATTTGCAGAATATTTTGACATGTAGTATTAAATTTTTGTCCTTGTAGTGGTAATTTTTTGATCTTGTACACTACAAAAAATTGCTCAAATAAAGAGGGGGATTAAACCTAGGGATGGCAATGGGACGGGTATAAACCCAGACCCGCTATGAACCGACCAGCACGGGACTGGTAAATACCCGGTCAAACGGGTCCCGGGTCGGGTAAATACCCTGTCAAACAATACCCGCAGGGTCTGGAACGGGTAATGATTTTGTATAGACCCGATTCAGACCTGACCCGTATATGTATATATTAAAAAATATATAATATATTCATTAAAAAAAATATACTCCTCTGATTGTTAATGAATTGCTGGAATAAATTTAATTCTCACAACTTAAAGTGTGAATGTGCAGAATCGTGAGATTCTTGTTCTATTATGTTCATGTAAAAAAAATTTGGTATGAAATATAATATCTAAGACTACTAATTAATGTTAGTTTAAATCTGATTATAGAAATCAAACAAATAGTTAAGACTTAAGAAAGCAATTAATCTTATGTAATGTTGCTTTTAGCCTTTTAGGTAGTCTTGACAGATTTTGTAATTTAAATTGCATATTTACAGGTAGTATGCAATTTGCATATTTACAAGCAGTTTTAAAATTATAAATTAAAAAAAAAAAAAAAGTGGGTGATGGCGGGTCGGGGCGGGTTTACCCGTCGGGTTCGCGGGACGGGTTTAGACGGGTATTGAGGTGAGGTGAGGTGAGGCGAGGCGGGACGGGTAACGGGTCTAAAAAAATTAGGCGGGGCGGGTCCTGGGACAGACCATACCCGCCCCATTGCCAACCCTAATTAAACCCTTGTTGTTTGGCGAGGGATTTAAAGAGGGGCATAAATAAAGAGGAAATTGGCGAGGGATGGAATCACACTCGCATATTAGCGAGTGAAAAAAGATACACTCGCGTATTGGGGACGGCTTTGGCGACGGTGTGTATTGCACTCGCTCATTGGCGAGTGCATTGTGGCGCTCGGAAACTGGCGACGGACCCCCACTCGCTAATTGGCTAGGGGGTGGGGCCCTCGTGAATCCCCTCGCCTAAGGCCCAATTTAAGGTTTCCCCTCCTTTCCCAATTTTTTATTCTGCCGAAGCTAAACCCCCAAAATATACAGCCCGCGGCTGCCTCCTCCACCGCGCCACCGCCGTTGCCGGAGCTACAGATCGAAACTGATTTTAAGATATTTGTGTTCTACACTTCGAGGGGATCATTTCTACTGTAAATTTATGTGTTTTTATTGATTAAATTAAAAGTTGTATATATATGTTTATATTATATATGTATATATTGTGTATATATATGCATGTATATAGTTTTGTAATGTGTAATGTTAGGATTGTAATTTAATTTGTTAGAAAAATATGTATATGGTTAGGATTAATTATTAAGATTGTTATGAATGTATTAATATAATTGTTATGTTTTATGCATGTATATATATGTGTTAATTATTAATTGGTGTGTTAATTGTTATGCATGCATGTGTTAATTGTGCAAGTTTAATGTTATAATTGTTAGAATAAGTGAAATTAAATGATGTTGGAGGCCGGGATGAGTTGTTTGTTTGTTGTAGATTATGCGTTCCGACTTGAGTAATTTTACTCAAGTCGGAAATGGATGCACTAGGAACTTAAATATTTGGTAATACGATAGATTTAGACGAAACTCTACCAAAATTTTTAAAAATATATATATATTTATATTAATTAGACCATTAATCAATGTTTAAATTTTAAAATCAATTTGAAACAGATCGATTTACATGAATTATTCAAGTCGTAGTTGGATGTATAGTCCAAGATTGGTCAATGGGATTATGAGCCCCAGATTTATTAGTGGAGTAAATGAATTTATTGAAGCTACCACTAGTAATCCGAATTTGATTTGAGAAGGAAAAATTAGGTGTCCTTGCTCGAAAGCTAGATGTCAAAATGAGACTTATAGAGATCCTAATGAAGTGAAATCTCATTTATATCGAAATGAGTTTACACGAAATTATTATAATTGGATTTATCACGGTAAAGAGAGTTGGGGTTTACGTCCATTTCAAAACACTAGTGAATTTGCATCAACTTCAAATGAAGTTGACCCAGTGGGACCTAGTTCGTACCACACTATGGTAGAAGAATTAATGGGTGACCCAAACATTGATTTTGGAATCAACGCGGAAGAGGAGACACATAATGAAGAACCCCCTAACGAGAATGCGTCACAGTTCTACGACATGCTTCGTGCAGCGGACCAAGACTTGTATCCTGGTTGTGAATCTCATTCGCAGTTGTCGTTCAATTCCAGATTGTTGAATATTAACACCGAAAACAAATTGTCTAAAAGGGGATACAATCAAGTCGTTGAGTTAATTCGTGAGATTTGTCCTTCAAAAAATAAGGTTCCCAAGAAATTTAACGACACCAAACACTTGATGTGTGGGATGGGTCTTCCGGTAGAAAGGATTGATTGTTGTGCACAGAACTACATGTTATTTTGGGTGCAGACAACGAACTAGATTTCTGTAAGATTTGTGGTGGATCACAGTATAAGCCGAGTAGGGTTGATGCAGATGGTCGGTTGAAAAAGAAACGTCCGGTTAAGGAGATGTTCTACTTTCCGATAATTCCTTGTTTGCAAAGATTGTACATGTCCAAGGCCACTGCGAAGGACATGACATGGCATGCCTCGTGCACTTCTGATGACTCTGGTGTTATGCGTCACCCTGCAGACTCGTTGGCTTGGAAGCATTTGGACCGTTCGTATCCTGATTTTACATCTGAAATTAGGAATGTTAGGTTGGGCTTGAGCACAGACGGTTTTGCACCGTTTGAAATGACAGGGAAGCAATATTCGTCATGGCCAGTTATTCTTACTCCGTACAATCTACCCCCACGATTATGCATGAAAGATCAATTCATGTTTCTTTCGATTCTTGTGCCCGGACCAAAAAGTTTGAAGGACAAGCTTGATATGTTTTTACAACCTCTGATAGCTGATTTGAAATTTTTATGGGAAAATGGGGTGCAAATGTACGACGTCTCTAGGAAGCAAAACTTTTTTATGAGAGTTGCACTGATTTGGACCATTAGCGACTTTCTAGCGTACTCAATGTTGTCTGGTTCGAGTAAATCACTTGTTTGCTACCCGCGAATTTTGGTCATGTAGTAAACAATATTTTGGTTATGTAGTAAATCACTTGTTTGCGACCCGCAAATTTTCTGGGCAACCCGGATCCGGGCTTATGACCCGCAATTTTTTTTAAATTATCTTAATTTGACTTTTGAACTAAATGGATTCAGGGTTTTGACTTGGTGTAATTAGTACTCCATATGAAATATGGCATGTATGAAATATATGTGTTAACCTTACTGAATCTAATTAACCAAAATATTTATCAATTTGGTTAATTTGATTTTTTTTTTTTATATAAAATTAATCGAATTCCATAGTTCCGTAAATCTTTTTTTTTTCTACCCACCCCTAACTAAATCTAAGCCATCGTCTTAAAAAAAATGCATTTTTATGAGATGGTTTTTTTTTTTTTTTTTTCCGACTCGTATCATTTGTATTCATCTTTATCTTGTATACAGGTTAAAAAAACAGATGGGTTATTTAAGTTTATAGATATTATATTTTTTTCGATTCATTATTAATTAATCAATAATGTCAAATGAATTGTTTTGTAGATAATTAATTTGATAGCCTAAATGTTTCCAATTGATTTTCGAGTGCTTGTGCCTTGTGGTATAAATGATATTCAATCTCTTATCATAATATAGTAGTTACTGCTTGTTTATATATACCTACTTTATAAATTATACATATATGTAAATTGTAAAGATCAAACAGTAACATCTACGAAATAAAAAGAAATATAATAGTAATCCATATGGTTTATGGACTATTGAGTAGGGTATTAACCAAATGAGTTTATTCCCTCAAATTTTTTGATATCTAAGAAAAACTCCAATAATCAAGGAAGAGACTAAAAACAATTCCACTTAGCGTATATGCACAACAATTTAGAGACTAATGCTTTAAAATTAGATTATTTAAAGGTCCCATTAATTAATTAGATGTTAATTTTCAAATCGAGCATATAGTTAACTTTTTTAAAAAAGTTAATTAGTCAAACATATTGAGAAAAAAAAAATTATCACCCTATATATTAGTTTTAAAAAAAAATGTGGAAATAGAGAATTATATGTAACATGTGATGTAATATGGGCCAAAAAAATTATTAGCATACTCAAGTTGTTAAGAATGCAAAGTACTCCAATAGTGCAATTAAAATTAAATTGAAATTTTTTGTAGAACGTTAATATTGATTTCATATTTTATGAGAATAAAATCGTCTTTTCAATGTTAAAATTAGAGTTAAATTAACCATCTGAGTAATAGTTATATTCAATTTCAACATTGATAAATTTAGAGTAATTTTTTAGAAAGTAAAAATACGGAGTAGTACATTATTAAGCTTTGACCTTCACTAAAATTGATCGAAGTCAGAAAATATTAAGTAGAATTAATATAAAAAATATTACATTCATACTATGACGTAACAACTATAAGTATAATTTCATGACACTCATAATTAAATAGAGTCTTACCGTAGCACAAATCTCATATTGTGAGGATTAAAAAGTAATAATATATGTTCTTGTGAAAATAGATAGTTTTTAATTTAAAATTGTACGTTTAAAAGGTAAAATATATAAAAATAAATTAACTAATATTTCATATAAAAATTAAGAGTTAATATCGAAAATAGTTACTTATGTTTGAGTGAATTTAATTTTAGTCCAATAATTTAAATTATTTTTGATCAATTTCACTTGATTTTCCGGTGAAACAAATTTACAAAATATGTCTCAATAACTTTATAACCTAATAAAGTATATATTGGTTATAAAAAAAAAACCCTTAATTAAATTGAAATCTCACTTATAAATTTATGAACTGCAACATTTATGCTTTTATTCAAAGAGAGGTAACGCCATATAAGTGTTATAATTATGAAATTATTAAAAGCAAAATGAAAAGCAATAAATTCAAGCGTAACACTTATTTTTTTTTTACCTGGTGTAATCTTATTTATACATTCTTTCCATCGAGTTATATATAAAGAACAATATATATCTTCAGATAATTACACTTCAATTTTGATTGTAGCCTTTGAATTTTTGGTAGGGCAATGGAGGCTTGTTTCCTATTTGTGGTTTTGATGGGCTTATTGTGCCTATCTCACGCTCATGAACACGAGAAGTATTACGTGGGCAACAAAGATGGTTGGACAATAAAACCTTCCGAGAGCTACAATCAATGGGCAGAAAAACATCATTTTATAATCCATGATGAACTTGGTAATTCCTTCTCTTTTGTATCAAATCAAATATTTTGTTTCAACATTCAATAGTTGTACCTTCTCAAGTCATTTATTCAAACAACAAGAAATTAATTAAATTACAAACATATACCTATAAATATAGACAATTCAAATTTAGAACGAGTGAGTAAGAGCTTAGAAGACAATGGGACAGGTTCAAATTGGACATGCATTGAACCCGTCCCGAGGGTGGTGGTGGACTTAGTGGTTTGAGTTGTTCAAACTAGTATGAGATAAGTCGTTTTTAATGTAGAACATCAATCCGTCTTTGAACTCGACATATATATGGTGTATGTTATTTAAAATTTTAGTATTAAATGAATATTGAATGCTATAAATGTTTGGAAATTATATATTTAAATAATTTAATGACAAAATGAAGACATTTTGTATTAAAATTAATTGAGAGGGCAGTTGGAGAACTTGGAGTGCAGGTAGGGTCCGGTTCACTATAACTTTATTACTTTTCTTTTTTTAGTTCACATAAGTTTTTAATTTCATTTTTGACATATTATTTTCTCACACATCATTTGTAGATTTAGTATTTTTATCATACTTTATTTTATACTAATCTATTTTTTTTTCTCTCAATCAGATATCCAACATCACAAAACTCACCATGCACCGTCTCCCTTGCCGGAAACTCCTCACGGATCTCCCTCGCCCACCACCATAACCGCACCACCACCGTCTCATTCTCCATCCCCATCTCTGGCGAAAACAAAAGCCCCAGCCCACGCGCCGCTTGTCGAGCCAACCTTTCATTCTCCGATGTCCTCGTCTCCAGCCGCTCAACCCCCACTACACGATCTTGAGCCACATTTCAGTCTCTCTCCATCACCATCACCGGCAGCGATCAGAACTCTAACTCACGCGCCACTTGTCGAGTCACCCTCTCATTCTTCCATGTCCTCATCTTTGACGGCTCAACCTCCACTACACGACTTTGAACCACATTCCGGTCTCTCTCCATCATCAATTTCACCATCACCAGCAGCGCTCAGAACCCTAACTCACACGCTGCTTGTCGAGTCACCCTCTCATTTTCCCACGTTCTTATCTCCGACGGCTCAACCCCCACAATACAACATTGAGCCACATTCTGATCTCTCTCCATCACCATCACCGGCGACGGTTAGAACTCTAACTCACGTGCCGCTTGTCAAACCACCCTCTCATTCTCCCATGTCCTCATCTCCGACGGCTCAACCCCCACTACATGAGATTGAGCTACATGCTGGTCTCTCTTCATCATCAATATCACCATCACCAACAGCGGTCAAAACCCTAACTCATACGCCGGTTGTCGAGCCACCCTCTTATTTTCCCACATCCTCATCTCCGGCGGCTCAACCCCCACTATACAACATTGAACCACATTTCAGCCTCTCTCCATCACCATCACCGGAGGCGGTCAGAACCCTAACTCACGCGCCGCTAGTCAAGCCACCCTCTCATTCTCCCATGGCCTCATCTCCGACGGCTCAAACCCCACTACATGACATTGAGCCACATTCCGATCTCTTTCCATCACCGGCAGTGGTTAGAACCCTAACTCACACACCGCTTGTCGAGCCACCCTCTAATTCTCCCACGTCCTCCTCTCCGGCCGCTCAAGCCCCACTACACCACATTGAGCCACATTCCGGTCTCTCTCCATCACCATCACCGACGGTGGTCAAAACCCTAACTCATGCGCCGCTTGTTAAGCCACCCTCTAATTCTCCCACATCCTCATCTCCGACCGCTCAGCCCCCACTACACCACATTGAGACACATTTCAGTCTTTCTCCATCACCATCATGGGTGATGGTCAGAACTCCAACTCATGCGCCTTTTGTCGAACCACCCTCTCATTTTCCCATATCCTCATCTCCGATGGCTCAACCTCCACTAAACGACATTGAGCCACATTCAAGACTCTCTCCATCATCAATATCACCATCACCGGTAGCGGCTAGAACCCTAACTCACACGCCGCTTGTCGAACCACCCTCTCATTTTCCCACGTCCTCATCTCCGGCGGCTCAACCCCCACTACACGACATTGAGACACATTCCGGTCTCTCTCCATCACCATCATCGGCGGCGGTCAGAACCCCAACTCATGCGCCGCTTGTCAAGCCACCCTCTCGTTCTCCCACGTTTTCATCTTCGACAGCTCAACCTCCACAACAAGATATTCAACCACATTTTGATCTCTCTCCATCACCATCTGTGGAGGCGGTCAGATCCCCAACTCATGCACCACTTTTTTAGCCACCCTCTCATTCGCCGTCCCGATATCCAGTTGCTCAAACTCCATTTCACAACATAGAACCAGATTTTGATAACTCTCCACCACCGTCTCCTGCAGCGGCCACAACCTCCGTTTACGCACCGCCAGATCAGCCATAGAATCAGTAGCGCAAGAAAGCTCTGGTACCATTTGAGCACACCAAACACACATTCTTTAGTGTTTTAAGCAATATTTGCTTCAAGGCTTTAGGGTTGGGTTTCGTGTGTAAACACAGTTATTCCCGTGTTTGGTAGCATTTAACTTTTACTCCCATATTTGGTAGCATTTTAATTTTACAATTACAGTATATGTAAAAATAAATATGAGATGATTTCATAGACCTAAGGTTACATAGTCTATCATATCCCAAACTTATCAAGCAAACAAGACCTTATAGTATTATATTATAACTTATTTAAACTCATCAAATATATTTAGAAAAAATCGATGAAAGATTCATAGTTACAATAACCTGCCAACTCGACCTAACACGTTAATGGTAAAAGTTCTTAACATAATACTATATATAGATATATACTCCCTCCATTTAAAAAAAATAATGTCATTTTAGCATCATTCCATTCTTGTTCACATTTAAATGTATTTTTAGCCTATTTTGTTCAATATCTATCAATTTTGCCGTTTTTCAATTATGAAATTTCTGTTCTACCGTTTTTCTTAGAAATTGAAAAGGTTTGAGACATTTAAAAGCTTAATTTACTATGCATTAATGGAGAATTTAAGAGTATGTAAAAGATAAGATGAGATGAGGACGCTAAATTAATGGATTGTGTTAAAAAAATCATTAATAAAGGGCAAAGTTGGCATAATATACTACTTATTAATGTCACCAAAAAAAGTTAACGAACATTTTTTTTTAAACGGAGGGAGTATAAAATTTAAAAAATCAGGACCCGTCACACTCTCAGGATTGTACTTGATATGAGTGATATACAAATCAATCATACTAAGTTTGATACAAACATGTTTTTTTAAGTATGGGTATAAATTGAAAAGGAGAAATTTAAGTATGTGATAAATTTGATAAAAAAAAGTGAAAAGTATGATTATAATTTGATTAAGAAAAACATATGTGCTAGATTTAAGAAAAAATGAAAAATATATGTATAATTTGGTTAAGAAGAAAAGTATATATTTGTTAAATTTGATGAAAAGTGAAAAGTATGAACTAAAATTGATTATTTGACATTTTTATTATTTTAACTTTTAAGGGTACATCTCATGTAAATTAGACTTATGTGAATTTTTTATAAAGTAATATTTTTAAAACATGAAAATTCACATTTTAGCCTATGAAACATTATTCATTTAAAAAAATGAGTTCATGCGTTATTCTTTTCAAAATTAATACACATTCATTTTTCATATGTTAAACAATAGTATTACTCCCTTTAACATATGTTAAACAGTATATTGAGTTCATTATAAAATTTTGATGAATCAATTTCATAAAAAAAACAAAAAAAATTATCTTGTTTTAATTACTAATTTTATACTCCACTTAATGTGTGCCTCAATTTTAATTACTAACTTTGTAAAACTTTAAGTGCCGCTTGATTTGGAAATTCAAATGGAAAGTGAATGAGAATAAATATATGGTAACTAGTGCAAGACCCGCGAATTTCATGTGATTGTAAAAAAAATTATAGTACAAAGTATTATTTAATAATATTTAAAATCGCAAAATTTTGAATTTGGATCATATTGTGTACAATAAAAATGTACAATTTTATTGTACCTACACAAAATTGAATTCAAATTTCATAATTTGTAGTTCTATATTTGCAACCTACATGAACTATTAAATTCATGTAAATATTAATTAAATAATTATTTGATTCTTTGTAATATAATTTGCAGTGAATAAGTAGAAAAGGTAAATACATTCTAAATTTATCCCGCATAACGTTTTTGTACTTGTGCATGAGGTAGGCAGGTATAATAGTTTGTATTTTAAAATACTTATAAAATTATAAAAAGTAAACATAAAAAAATTGAAGCACAACATAGAAAATTAACTATCACTTGAAAACAATTATGAACATTGGAGATGAAATGTGTAGTCCTTTGTAGAAGTTTGTAAAATATTATAGAGAACATTTATAAGCCTTTTAATTAAAATCATGTTCATAGTATGTTGTAGAAGTTTGTAAAATAATATAAGCCGTTAGTTAAAACATGTTCATAGTATATGAAGTAGTATATATAAGGACAAATATTAAGTTCTAATCTAATTAAAATAAGTGCAAGTTAAAAAAAAAAAAAAAAAAAAAAAAGGAGAAAGTTGAGAAAACTGTAGGAAATCGAGCACTGTCACACCTTTCATACTGCCATTAGAGATCAATCAAAAAGTTCCTGATGCATTTGGATAATCAACCGCAACAACAAATTGCTACAGAAGCAACGGTGATGGTGGTGGTGGTGAGGTGTGAAATGTGCCGCTTCTGGCCGACCTCCATTGCTCAATGACTCTGGATTGTTTCTCATCAATAATCTCCCCCTTCTCTCAATATTTATTTTTGTACTCTCTCATTTCTGAGTTACACCTCACCACCACCACCACCGTTTCCTCTGTATCGAAACTTTTTGTTTGGTATCTAATGGCGGTATGAAAGGCGTGATAGTGGTCATCTAGACGTTTTAAGTCTCTGTTTGTATTAAATTCTATATTAAATTTCTAAAAACACTTATACTTGCACATTTAGATAATACTTTGAGAAGATGTTTGATTCGTACTCTTTCTCATTCATATATTTCTTTACATTTTTCTTACTTTTCTATTTCTCTTTTAACTCAACTAACTACGGTACATTTTATATTATACCTCATTCGTTCATCAAAAGTATGATTACTCTTATTTTTCTATTCACTAAAAATATAATTATTCTTTTTAGTAATTAATTTTTAAATATATTTTCTACTTTATTACCCCATACATTAAAATATGAATTATTCTTAAAATTTGTGAACGGTTAATGATGAATATTTTTCATGGACGGAAAAAGTAATAGTTCTTAATCTCTATGAAAAAAAGTAAAGGTGGAGCTCATAGTAAGATGACGGGAGGAGTATAAATAGAAAGACAAAAACTTATATGCAATATTGTATACATGTAATATTGACCAATTAAGGTAAATTAAGTTAAAATTCGTGGGTCAAATTTGGGTCAACGTGGGTCAACATGGGTCAAAGCGGGTTAACTTTAATTATAAAATTTATTTTCGCTCTAAAATATTATCTTACTACATGACCAAAACTATGTTACTAAGACCTAAATTTTGTCACTACAAGACCAAAAGTGTATTACAACAAGTCCAAAAATATTTTTGAGACTTTTTTTTTTTTAGCAAAATTACTAAAATAATTCTGACTTATTCGACTACTACATGACTATAACAATGTTACTATAAGACCAAAATTTTATCACTACAAGGTCAAAAGTGTATTATTGTCCAAAAATATTCTGGACAGTTAATTTTTTGGGTGAATTTGCAGAATATTTTGACATGTAGTATTAAATTTTTGTCCTTGTAGTGGTAATTTTTTGATCTTGTACACTACAAAAAATTGCTCAAATAAAGAGGGGGATTAAACCTAGGGATGGCAATGGGACGGGTATAAACCCAGACCCGCTATGAACCGACCAGCACGGGACTGGTAAATACCCGGTCAAACGGGTCCCGGGTCGGGTAAATACCCTGTCAAACAATACCCGCAGGGTCTGGAACGGGTAATGATTTTGTATAGACCCGATTCAGACCTGACCCGTATATGTATATATTAAAAAATATATAATATATTCATTAAAAAAAATATACTCCTCTGATTGTTAATGAATTGCTGGAATAAATTTAATTCTCACAACTTAAAGTGTGAATGTGCAGAATCGTGAGATTCTTGTTCTATTATGTTCATGTAAAAAAAATTTGGTATGAAATATAATATCTAAGACTACTAATTAATGTTAGTTTAAATCTGATTATAGAAATCAAACAAATAGTTAAGACTTAAGAAAGCAATTAATCTTATGTAATGTTGCTTTTAGCCTTTTAGGTAGTCTTGACAGATTTTGTAATTTAAATTGCATATTTACAGGTAGTATGCAATTTGCATATTTACAAGCAGTTTTAAAATTATAAATTAAAAAAAAAAAAAAAGTGGGTGATGGCGGGTCGGGGCGGGTTTACCCGTCGGGTTCGCGGGACGGGTTTAGAAGGGTATTGAGGTGAGGTGAGGTGAGGCGAGGCGGGACGGGTAACGGGTCTAAAAAAATTAGGTGGGGCGGGTTCTGGGACAGACCATACCCGCCCCATTGCCAACCCTAATTAAACCCTTGTTGTTTGGCGAGGGATTTAAAGAGGGGCATAAATAAAGAGGAAATTGGCGAGGGATGGAATCACACTCGCATATTAGCGAGTGAAAAAAGATACACTCGCGTATTGGGGACGGCTTTGGCGACGGTGTGTATTGCACTCGCTCATTGGCGAGTGCATTGTGGCGCTCGGAAACTGGCGACGGACCCCCACTCGCTAATTGGCTAGGGGGTGGGGCCCTCGTGAATCCCCTCGCCTAAGGCCCAATTTAAGGTTTCCCCTCCTTTCCCAATTTTTTATTCTGCCGAAGCTAAACCCCCAAAATATACAGCCCGCGGCTGCCTCCTCCACCGCGCCACCGCCGTTGCCGGAGCTACAGATCGAAACTGATTTTAAGATATTTGTGTTCTACACTTCGAGGGGATCATTTCTACTGTAAATTTATGTGTTTTTATTGATTAAATTAAAAGTTGTATATATATGTTTATATTATATATGTATATATTGTGTATATATATGCATGTATATAGTTTTGTAATGTGTAATGTTAGGATTGTAATTTAATTTGTTAGAAAAATATGTATATGGTTAGGATTAATTATTAAGATTGTTATGAATGTATTAATATAATTGTTATGTTTTATGCATGTATATATATGTGTTAATTATTAATTGGTGTGTTAATTGTTATGCATGCATGTGTTAATTGTGCAAGTTTAATGTTATAATTGTTAGAATAAGTGAAATTAAATGATGTTGGAGGCCGGGATGAGTTGTTTGTTTGTTGTAGATTATGCGTTCCGACTTGAGTAATTTTACTCAAGTCGGAAATGGATGCACTAGGAACTTAAATATTTGGTAATACGATAGATTTAGACGAAACTCTACCAAAATTTTTAAAAATATATATATATTTATATTAATTAGACCATTAATCAATGTTTAAATTTTAAAATCAATTTGAAACAGATCGATTTACATGAATTATTCAAGTCGTAGTTGGATGTATAGTCCAAGATTGGTCAATGGGATTATGAGCCCCAGATTTATTAGTGGAGTAAATGAATTTATTGAAGCTACCACTAGTAATCCGAATTTGATTTGAGAAGGAAAAATTAGGTGTCCTTGCTCGAAAGTTAGATGTCAAAATGAGACTTATAGAGATCCTAATGAAGTGAAATCTCATTTATATCGAAATGAGTTTACACGAAATTATTATAATTGAATTTATCACGGTAAAGAGAGTTGGGGTTTACGTCCATTTCAAAACACTAGTGAATTTGCATCAACTTCAAATGAAGTTGACCCAGTGGGACCTAGTTCGTACCACACTATGGTAGAAGAATTAATGGGTGACCCAAACATTGATTTTGGAATCAACGCGGAAGAGGAGACACATAATGAAGAACCCCCTAACGAGAATGCGTCACAGTTCTACGACATGCTTCGTGCAGCGGACCAAGACTTGTATCCTGGTTGTGAATCTCATTCGCAGTTGTCGTTCAATTCCAGATTGTTGAATATTAACACCGAAAACAAATTGTCTAAAAGGGGATACAATCAAGTCGTTGAGTTAATTCGTGAGATTTGTCCTTCAAAAAATAAGGTTCCCAAGAAATTTAACGACACCAAACACTTGATGTGTGGGATGGGTCTTCCGGTAGAAAGGATTGATTGTTGTGCACAGAACTACATGTTATTTTGGGTGCAGACAACGAACTAGATTTCTGTAAGATTTGTGGTGGATCACAGTATAAGCCGAGTAGGGTTGATGCAGATGGTCGGTTGAAAAAGAAACGTCCGGTTAAGGAGATGTTCTACTTTCCGATAATTCCTTGTTTGCAAAGATTGTACATGTCCAAGGCCACTGCGAAGGACATGACATGGCATGCCTCGTGCACTTCTGATGACTCTGGTGTTATGCGTCACCCTGCAGACTCGTTGGCTTGGAAGCATTTGGACCGTTCGTATCCTGATTTTACATCTGAAATTAGGAATGTTAGGTTGGGCTTGAGCACAGACGGTTTTGCACCGTTTGAAATGACAGGGAAGCAATATTCGTCATGGCCAGTTATTCTTACTCCGTACAATCTACCCCCACGATTATGCATGAAAGATCAATTCATGTTTCTTTCGATTCTTGTGCCCGGACCAAAAAGTTTGAAGGACAAGCTTGATATGTTTTTACAACCTCTGATAGCTGATTTGAAATTTTTATGGGAAAATGGGGTGCAAATGTACGACGTCTCTAGGAAGCAAAACTTTTTGATGAGAGTTGCACTGATTTGGACCATTAGCGACTTTCTAGCGTACTCAATGTTGTCTGGTTCGAGTAAATCACTTGTTTGCTACCCGCGAATTTTGGTCATGTAGTAAACAATATTTTGGTTATGTAGTAAATCACTTGTTTGCGACCCGCAAATTTTCTGGGCAACCCGGATCCGGGCTTATGACCCGCAATTTTTTTTAAATTATCTTAATTTGACTTTTGAACTAAATGGATTCAGGGTTTTGACTTGGTGTAATTAGTACTCCATTTGAAATATGGCATGTATGAAATATATGTGTTAACCTTACTGAATCTAATTAACCAAAATATTTATCAATTGGTTAATTTGATTTTTTTTTTTTATATAAAATTAATCGAATTCCATAGTTCCGTAAATCTTTTTTTTTTCTACCCACCCCTAACTAAATCTAAGCCATCGTCTTAAAAAAAATGCATTTTTATGAGATGGTTTTTTTTTTTTTTTTTCCGACTCGTATCATTTGTATTCATCTTTATCTTGTATACAGGTTAAAAAAACAGATGGGTTATTTAAGTTTATAGATATTATATTTTTTTCGATTCATTATTAATTAATCAATAATGTCAAATGAATTGTTTTGTAGATAATTAATTTGATAGCCTAAATGTTTCCAATTGATTTTCGAGTGCTTGTGCCTTGTGGTATAAATGATATTCAATCTCTTATCATAATATAGTAGTTACTGCTTGTTTATATATACCTACTTTATAAATTATACATATATGTAAATTGTAAAGATCAAACAGTAACATCTACGAAATAAAAAGAAATATAATAGTAATTCATATGGTTTATGGACTATTGAGTAGGGTATTAACCAAATGAGTTTATTCCCTCAAATTTTTTGATATCTAAGAAAAACTCCAATAATCAAGGAAGAGACTAAAAACAATTCCACTTAGCGTATATGCACAACAATTTAGAGACTAATGCTTTAAAATTAGATTATTTAAAGGTCCCATTAATTAATTAGATGTTAATTTTCAAATCGAGCATATAGTTAACTTTTTTAAAAAAGTTAATTAGTCAAACATATTGAGAAAAAAAAAATTATCACCCTATATATTAGTTTTAAAAAAAATGTGGAAATAGAGAATTATATGTAACATGTGATGTAATATGGGCCAAAAAAATTATTAGCATACTCAAGTTGTTAAGAATGCAAAGTACTCCAATAGTGCAATTAAAATTAAATTGAAATTTTTTGTAGAACGTTAATATTGATTTCATATTTTATGAGAATAAAATCGTCTTTTCAATGTTAAAATTAGAGTTAAATTAACCATCTGAGTAATAGTTATATTCAATTTCAACATTGATAAATTTAGAGTAATTTTTTAGAAAGTAAAAATACGGAGTAGTACATTATTAAGCTTTGACCTTCACTAAAATTGATCGAAGTCAGAAAATATTAAGTAGAATTAATATAAAAAATATTACATTCATACTATGACGTAACAACTATAAGTATAATTTCATGACACTCATAATTAAATAGAGTCTTACCGTAGCACAAATCTCATATTGTGAGGATTAAAAAGTAATAATATATGTTCTTGTGAAAATAGATAGTTTTTAATTTAAAATTGTACGTTTAAAAGGTAAAATATATAAAAATAAATTAACTAATATTTCATATAAAAATTAAGAGTTAATATCGAAAATAGTTACTTATGTTTGAGTGAATTTAATTTTAGTCCAATAATTTAAATTATTTTTGATCAATTTCACTTGATTTTCCGGTGAAACAAATTTACAAAATATGTCTCAATAACTTTATAACCTAATAAAGTATATATTGGTTATAAAAAAAAACCCTTAATTAAATTGAAATCTCACTTATAAATTTATGAACTGCAACATTTATGCTTTTATTCAAAGAGAGGTAACGCCATATAAGTGTTATAATTATGAAATTATTAAAAGCAAAATGAAAAGCAATAAATTCAAGCGTAACACTTATTTTTTTTTTACCTGGTGTAATCTTATTTATACATTCTTTCCATCGAGTTATATATAAAGAACAATATATATCTTCAGATAATTACACTTCAATTTTGATTGTAGCCTTTGAATTTTTGGTAGGGCAATGGAGGCTTGTTTCCTATTTGTGGTTTTGATGGGCTTATTGTGCCTATCTCACGCTCATAAACACAAGAAGTATTACGTCGGCGACAAAGATGGTTGGACAATAAAACCTTCTGAGAGCTACAATCAGTGGGCAGAAAAACATCATTTTGTAATTCATGATCAACTTGGTAATTCCTTCTCTTTTGTATAATATCAAATATTTTGTTTCAACATTCAATTGGTGTACCTTCTAAAGATATTTTATTGATCAATAAGAAATTAATTAAATTACAAACATATACATATAAATATAGACAATTCAAATTTAGGGCTGACGAGTAAGAGCTTAGAAATACAATTTGATCGGGTTCAAATCAGGCCTACATTAAACCCGTCTCGAGGGTAGGGTGGGGTGGTGGTGGACCTGATGGTTTGGGTTGTTGAAACTAGCATAAGACAAGTTGTTTTTGATCTAGAACTCTCACCATCAATCTGTCTTTGTACTCATATATATATATGGAATGCTATAATTTTTTTTAAATTAAAATAATTTAATGACAAAATGTTTTGTATTAAAATTAATTGAGAGAACAGTTGGAGTGCAAACTTGTAGAACGTACAACTAAACTGATCTTGAATCACAGATATTGAATCTAATATGTTTGGTGTATGTTATGTTAATATAACAATACGAGTTTTTTTTTTTTTTTTTGAAAATATAACAATACAAGTTAATTTGGTTATTTTGCAGTTTTCAAATACAAGAAAGAGCATGATTCTGTTCTTGTTGTAAATGAAAATGACTACTACAAATGCAACAAAGATTACCCTATCAAATCTCTCAAACTCAAAGGTGATAATTCAAAATTCAAGTTAAATCGATCAGGGACCTTCT
The DNA here is from genome assembly GCA_963675135.1 of Galeopsis tetrahit. Lineage (NCBI taxonomy): Eukaryota > Viridiplantae > Streptophyta > Magnoliopsida > Lamiales > Lamiaceae > Galeopsis > Galeopsis tetrahit. The sequence continues at coordinate 78,505,669 of OY776123.1, forward strand.
ACTTCATTAGTGGCCGTAATCAAAACTGCGAGAACGGCCAGAAGATGATCATTCTAGTCCACTCCGATCACCAACATCACAAAACCCACCATCCACCGTCTCAGTCGCCGGAAACTTCCCACGGATCTCCCTTTCCCACCACCATAAAACCATCTCATTCTCCATCCCTATCTCCGGTGGCAGCAAAACCCCCGACCCACGTGCCGCTTGTCGAGCCAACCTCTCATTCTCCGGCGGCTCAACCCCTACTACAAAACATTGAGCCACATTCTGGTCTCTCTCCATCACCATCATCGGCCTCGATCAGAACGCTAACTCACGCACCACTTGTCAAGCCATCCTCTCATTCTCCTGTGTCATCTCCGACAGCTCAACCCCCGCTACATGACATTGAGCCACATTCTGGTATCTCTCCATCATCAATATCACCATCACCGGCAGCGGTCACAACCCTAACTCACACGCCTTTTGTTGAGCCACCCTCTCATTCTCCCACGTCTTCGTTTCCGGCGGCTCAACCCCCACTACATAACATAGAGCCACATTCTGGTATCTTTCCATCACCATCACCGACGGCGGTCAAAACTCAAACTCAGTCGCCGATTGTTGAGCAACCCTCTCATCTTCCCACATCCTCATCTCCGGCAGCTCAACCTCCACTACACCACATTGAGCCACATTTTGGTGTCTCTCCATCACCGGCGTCGGTCAGAACCCTAACTCATGCACCGCTTGTCGAGCCACTCTCTCATTCTCCCGTGTCCTCATCTCCGACGGTTGAACCCCCACTACACGACATTGAGCCATATTCCGATCTCTCTCCATCATCAATATCACCATCACCGGCGTCAGTCAGAACCCTACCTCACGAGCCGCTTGTCGAGCCACCCTTTTATTCTCCCACATCCTCATATCCAGCGGCTCAACCCCCACTACACGACATTGAGCCACATTCTGGTCTCTCTCCATCATCATCACCGGCGGTGGTCAAAACCCTTGCTCACGCGCCGCTTGTTGAGCCACCCTCTCATTCTCCCACGTCCTCATCTCCAACGGGTCAACCCCCACAACACGACATTGAGCCATATTTCGATCTCTCTCCATCATCAATATCACCATCACCGACGATGGTCAGAACCCTACCTCACGAGCCACTTGTCGAGCCACCCTTTTATTATCCCACGTCCCCATCTCCGGCGGCTCAACCCCCACTACATGACATTAAGCCACATTTTGGTCTCTTTCCATCTCCATCACCATCACCGGCACTAACAGCGATCAGAACCCTAAGTTATGCACCGCTTGTCGAGTCACCCTCTCATTTTCGCACATCCCCATCTTCGGCGGCTCAACCCCCATTACAGAACATTGAGCCATATTTCGGTCTCTCTCCATCACCATCACCGGCGGTGGTCAAAATTGTAGCTCACACGCCGCTTGTCGAGCCACCCTCTCATTCTCCCACATCCTCATCTCCAACAGGTCAACCCCCACTACACGACATTGAGCCACATTCCGATCTCTCTCCATCATCAATATCACCATCACTAGCGGGGGTCAGAAACCTACCTCACGAGCCGCTTGGTGAGCCACCCTCTTATTCTCCCACGTCCTCATCTCCGACAGCTCGACCCCCACTACACGACATTAAGCCTTATTCCGGTCTCTTTCCATCACCATCATCATCACCGACGGCGGTCAAAACCCTAAGTTATGCGCCGCTTGTCGAGTCACCCTCTTATTTTCCCACATCCCCATCTTCGCTGGCTGAACCCCCACTACCGGTCAATAAGCAACATTTCGGTCTCTCTCCATCACCATCATTGGTGGCGGTTAAAACCCTAACTCACGCGCCGCTTGTCGAGCCACCCTCTCATTCTCCCACGTTCTCATCTCCTACAGCTCAACCCCCAATACAAGACATTAAACCACATTCCGGTCTCTTTCCATCACCATCACCATCACTGGCGGCGGTCAGAACCCTAAGTCACGTGCCGCTTGTTGAGCCACCCTCTCATTCTCCCACGTCCTCATCTTCGGTGGCTCAACCCCCACAACACGACATTGAGCCACATTCCGATCTCTCTCCACCACCATCACCGACGGCAGTTAAAACCTTAACTCACGCGTCGTTTGTCGAGCCACCCTCTCATTCTCCCACGTCTTCATCTCCGGCAGTTCAACCTCCACTACATGATATTCAGTCACATTCCGATCTCTCTCCATCACCATCTCTGGAGGCGTTTAGATCCCCAACTCACGCACCACTTGTTGAGACACCCTCTCATTCGACGTCCCGATCTCCAGTTGCTCAAACTCCATTTCACAACATAGAACCAGATTTTGATAACTCTCCATTACCGTCTTCGACAGTGGCCACAACCTCCGCTAATTACGTGCCGCCAGATCAGTCATACTATCAGTCGCGCAAGAAAGCTCCAGTACCATTTGAACACGTTGCTCTGTCACCAAACGCACATTCTTCAGTGTTCTTGCCTCACGATGCTCCGGCGCCGGTGCCATCATCCGCATCAGGTTTCGGTGGTTCTTTTGCTCTGATTGTGGGATTGAGTCTTGTGGCAACCATGATATCTACCGGTCTTGTTTGAGTCTTTTCTTTACCATTAATTCTTAGTTCATGTTAATTTTCCTTTTCATGTTAATCTACAGTATATGGAATATGTAAGTTGGAATTAAGTATTGTAATGAGAAAAATATGTTATATATTGAGACTCAGATTTCAGTAAATCAGCTGCGAGATCGCTAATTACAATTTGATTACTTTTTTTTTTTTTTTGACAGGATCAATTTGATAACAATTTAAATAGTACTGTATATTTATTGCTAAATCTCCAAACTAATTCGAAAATGGATATATTAACCAAACACGTTCTCTTTATTTTATCCATGAAATGATTTCACTCAAGTTCTTATCTTAATATTTGTATGAACATGGTTTAAGAAGGGAAAATTATTTTTTAAGGACCGCAACTTAGGGGGTTTGCAAAAAGAGGACCGTAACTTTACGGGTTGGTAAAATTAGACCCGTAACTTCTTTTTTTCTCAATTTCAGGACAAATTAGCCCAATCAACCCAATTTCGGGCTAATTGAAGCCCATTTTTCGGTCCACACTTATTTATTGCAAAAAGAGGACTGTAACTTTTTAATGCAAATTTAAGAAACATGACAAAATAAATAAAAAATACTCGTAAACTTTTAAAAATTAAATTTGAAAGTTGTAGATGTAATAATTTGTTATGAATTAGAAAATATTATTTATGTTTAAAGAAACAAATATATACTACATATAAATTATAGTGAAATGAATGAATAAAATATTATAAATTGGGATGATAAATTTTTAATTGTTAATTAAAAAGATTGTCACAATTTTTAAATATAAATATAATTTTTAAATGTTTAATTAGTACATTTTAGATTGTATTTACATAAATAATGCTTATAAATTTTATTGAAGGAAATTTTTTTATAGATTTATTATTGAGAGGATTATAGTAAACATTAATTACAAAATTTCGATCAAACATTTTCCAGTATTTTTATTTAAACTATTCGATTCGAAATTTTATGGAAAATTTTGTATAATATTTTAAACTAGTATAAGACATGAAAATGGATCTAATTGATGAAGGGAATATAAACTAGAGTATATTTTAAAAATTATATACTTCGTATTTACTAGTGGAAGACCCGCGTAACACGCCTGATTGAAGATAATTTATTATATTAATATTTTGACAAAAAAATTATAAGACGGACTCATACATATTTTTAACACTTATAAATTTTATGAAGTGTTATAACTTTATTTAAATCGTATTTAAAAATACAAAGTAAAATACAAACTCTAGAGTAAAGTTCAATCTCATTCATGAAAGTCAATTTCACACAAGATATTTATTTTTGTAAGTAACATTAAAAATTAAAATTTTAAAGTTTATTTTATTATAAAAGTTATATTTGATTTTACTTTAGAAAATTTTCCTCGGGAGACCCAGCTCCAAAAGAATAAAAAAGAGTTTTATTTTTTTTAAGATTATAAAAAATGCATTAAAATACAAATACGATTTTTAGAATTTAAATTGTTAAAAATTGGGGAAGATGAGTGGTAGAAGAAGTAGTTAGAGACAATTTTAAACCTATTAAAAAAACTGTTTTAAAAGGGGAAAAAAATAAAATTATGAGAAAATTATAAAATATGAATATTGAATTTGTGTTGAGACACATAGAAAAAAAAATCAAATTATTATAATAGGGATATTAATTGATCCTAAAATTGCATTAAAAAAAGTTGTGGTCCTCTTTTTGCCATAAATAAGTTTGGCCCGAATAATGGGCCTCAATCAGCCCGAAATTGGATTGATTGGGCTAATTTGGCCTGAAATTGCGAAAAAAAGAAGTTACGGGCCTAATTTTGTCAGCCCGCAAAGTTACGGTCCTCTTTTTGCAAACACCCCTAAGTTGCGGTCCTGAAAAAATAATTTTCCCGTTTAAGAAAGTTATATTGTAAACTTGGTATATTGTTTAACATAATATTGTTTAGTACGAGTATCACTATTTAGTGATTTTGAGAAGTATAATTGTTTGCGTCTTTACCCGACACTCAAATAGCACTCCGATCCCAAGCGTACGATTTCGTCGTAGGTAAGTACCGATATCAATCTCAAAGTGAGGGAGAAATATAAAAATTATATTTTATGAGATTTAAATGAGTGGGTGTTGTTTAAACTACCAAAATTGCCATTAAATTGCTAACTAAACATGTAACAAGTAAACCTCTAAAAGTTCCAAGACATACAACTCAACACAAAGGGTCATTCAATTATAATCTCATAATTATAAATTGAATTGTATGTTTATATTCAATCGTTAGTATTCTGCTTAACTCTTTTTGGACGGCCCTCAACAAATTGTTTGGACATTAGGATCAAGTTAATTAATTTAAACCTGAAATTTAGAGATAAATATACTTTTAAGTCTCAAAATTATGGATCGAATATTTCTCTTTTAGGTAGAGGCAAGCAAAAGATCAAGGATACTATGAAATTAATTAGGTACTCAAGAAACTAATTAAGTAGTAATAAAATGAAAATAAAGATAAACGTGGACATTAATTAGGTTAAAAAGCTACTACTATTATATATAGGAGTACATAATAAAACAACCCAGATAATTATAATTAATTAAAGAAATAAAATTGAGATGGAAATTAAACATTGATGGATGTGATCTCAGTGGTTGTTTCTGGCACAATGTGTGATTTTGGAACAACCACGCCTGTACGGATTGGCCCGTTCATGGGAGTAGCAATCGTAATAAGAACGGCCTCTTCTATTACACGGAATTCTGTTCCTTTTCATTGCCTCATAGCTGATATGTCCTGATGACTGCTTTAGCATTCTTCCTCCTCCAGATAATTCCATCATCATATCTTCATCATCATCATGTTCCATGTATGTCGATGATGATGATGCTAATTGAACCAACATGCATAATACCACACACATTATTAATAACACCACCCATGAGTACTGAATATGCTTATTCATGTTAATGATGAGGGTTTTAGAGAGAAAGTGAGATTGAAAGACTACTGATTCTATGAAGAATGGGGTAGAGAGAGCCATATATAAGTAAAGCCCGGTTCTTGCTCCAAGGTTTGTTGGAGAGTACAAGATAAATGAATTCATTTTATTTAATTTTCTATGATGAATTATTAATACTCATCATGCCTAGAAACTCTGCTTTAATATACAAATGATTAATCCTTGTTTTTAGCCAACTAGTTTGCATATTCCGTTTCGAATTGGTTGAATTTTAATTTTAATTCAAGGAGTAGCAAATTGAGGGGGTCAAATGTGTGTTTGTATAATTTTATTTTTTTATATCTACCTATCAACTATCTCTTATCTATATATATACCTAGCTAGATACACAAGAAATAATTTGTCTTAAATTTTAGCACAATATATTTTACGCATCACAGTCTTGTATCGTGCTACATGATATTGGAAATTAATAATGGGAATGAATTTACTTTTTTCTACAAAATACGGCCTAACTCCTGCTTATTCCACCATTTTCTTTTAATGACCATCATTACACATTATATATTATGCACTTTATTATATCAATTAATACTTTTTTCACGACCACTCGAGTTATCAATCAATATTTTATAGTAATATAAAATATAATGTTGCCACAGTTTAGACTCTTATAAACTGTCAAATTCCCAAAATTAATTTATATAGATTTGTGAAATAAATCCATTTTCAAATTATAATTGTTGTTTCTTTGTTGGATTGGCTCTTAAAAAAGATTGGGCGCGGTTAAAGACACCCACACGATAAGTTTTTTTTTTTGGAAAAAGGAGTATGTAAATGGTCTATTTTACCCCTTTTTAAATTTTTTTAAAAAAACAGCGGATGAGTACACCCACCACTGTATCTATCGCGGAAAGAGTAGGCGTCGATCAACATTCCATTTCCAAAACTTTCCAAAAATTGCAAAAACGATTTTGCTTGTGAAAGAACTCGAAAATGGCCGATAGTGATGCAAAAACGACTCGTGGGGGTGCCAAATATTCATTAGTAGGTTGTTTAACATGTTTTGAAGGTTTTTTAGTTTTGAAAAATGGAAGTTTTTTTATGTGTAGGGTTTTGTTGTATTTTGGTAGTTTAATCTTGTTTTTTTTTTTGCATAATATGAGTTTATAATGGTATCTAGTTTAAATAGTATGCATTTAGGACATACATTTTGACAATATGAATGACATTTGCTTGAAACGAAAAAAGCCCTTATTCGCGTCTGGTTTCGCGAAGAAGACGACGATGTTCATGTTTTTTTTTTCGAACATTGGTCATTCATTTTGAAGACAATTTCGAACATTGGTCTTTTGTGTTGAAGAAAATTTCGAACATTGGTCATTTGTGTTGAAGTTATTTTCGAACATAGGTCATTTGCATGGAATAAAATTTCGAACATTTGTCTCTTGTTTTGATGTTATTTTCGAACATTGGTATTTTGCATGGTAGTTATATTCGAACATTTGTATAATTTTTTTTGTTTTTAATTTCAGGATTTGAATGATGATAAGGATGACGTTTGGGTGGATGAATATGGAGTCGAAGAGGAATATGATGATGATGATGAGTGGTTGGAAGAATCTGCTATTCAACAAATTGAGAATGATGATGCTATGGATCCTGACGTCCGGGATCGTGAAATAATTATGGACTACACGGACGTCTTCACGAATATGGCTTTGTTTGAGTCTCGTGACGCACTCTTGTCTTGGGTGCGTCGTACGGGAAAACAACACAACATAGTTATTGTTGTGAAGCGTTCGGATAATGGACAAGGGAATAAAAAGGCACGTATTTTCTTAACGTGTGAGCGTGGCGGTGCGTATCGTGAAAAGAAGAAGCCTGCGACTCCTAAGAAGAAGGCTAAGAAGAATGAGGGGGAAGAAGAAAAGAGAGGAAGGGTTACGGGCACCAAGAAATGTCCGTTTTTGTTGAAGGGTATAGAAGAAGCTCAATGTGAGTGGAGATTGGAGGTGAAATGCGGTACACATAACCATCCAATATCCCATTACCTTGAGGATCATTCTTATGCCGGCCGTCTAACTACCGAGGAAGAGGAGTTTTTAATTGAAATGTCCAAATTACACGCTCCTCCTAAATCTGTATTGTCTAGGTTGAAGACGAAGAATGTGCACAATCACTCGACTCTTCGAACGATCTACAATGCAAGGTCAAAGCATAGAATCCATCGATATTGTGGACGTAGTCAGTTGCAATATTTGATGAGTCAACTTGTCGAGCACAAGTACTTTCATGCCACGCGAAGATGTGAGAAGACAAACACTCTTAACGAGTTGTTTTTTGCACATCCCGTCTCACTCCAATTAGTGCATGCTTTTCTAAAGGTCCTCATGATAGATTGCACATACAAGACGAATAGGTACCGGTTACCTTATTTGGAGAAGGTGGGAGTTACATCGACTGGAATCACATTTTGTGTTGCGTCGGTGTACCTAATGGATGAGAAAGAAGAGAATTATCAATGGGCATTGGAGGTGCTTCGAGACGTGTTGGGCTCATCTTCTCTTCCGGATGTTATTATCACGGACCGTGAACTTGCATTGTTGAATGCGGTGGCTAAGAAATTTCCAGAATCCCGTCATTTTCTTTGTACATTTCACATTGATCGGAATGTGTTAGCCAACTGCAAGGGTGAATTTAAAGATGTCAAAAATTGGGAGGTATTCAACTTTTATTTCAACCGTTTATGGAGGTCCGATACCCAGTCTGACTTTGAAGAAGCTCTTCGAGAGTTCAAGTCCAAATTTCCAAAGAAGCCAGTGAATTACGTGTTGAACAGTTGGATTACCCCTTATAAAGAGAGGTTCGTAAGGGCTTGGACGAATGATTTTATGCACTTTGGCAATACCACAACCAACAGGTATGTTTATACTTTTGTATTTATTTAAAGTAATTCTTTTATTTTGTAAGTTGTTTAACGTTAACGTTTTAAATTTTCTCTTATCAGGGTAAAAAGCCAGCATGCCGCCTTGAAAAGAATGCTCGGCAATTCATTAGGAAATTTTGAGACATGTTGGGAGAAATTCCACACTTTATTCGAGGCATGCCATGTTGCAATTAAAGCGTCCTTCGAAAAGAGTTTGAATGTGGCCCAACATAGGTTCTCGTCAAATGTTTTTGATTATTTACGAGGGGTGGTGTCGTTGGTGGCTCTAGAAAAGATCTTTGATGAAATCAAGGTTATCAAACAACCCGGATTTGATCCTAAAGATTGCCAACATATCTTGAGGAAGGTATACGGTTTGCCCTGTGGTCATGAGATCGAGGAGTATGTTTACTGTGACAAACCGATACCCGTGAATGCCATTGATCCCTTCTGGAGGAAGCTGGATATGGAGCCTACCCCAACCACCACACTCGTGGATGACCCTCCTATCATCCATAACAAAAATCGGTTTGAAGATGCTGTAGACGATATGGCTGAGGTTTATAAGAGCTTCTCTGCGGAGGAGCAACTCATCTTCTTGAAGCGTATGAGAGAGCTTGCAAACCCCGAGATTACGACTCTTATTAAGCCACCCCCTAAGTAAGACACTCGTGGTCGACCCAAAAAGGGAAAGAAAAAGAAGAAGTCTGATGCGTCCACCAAACGTGAGCCGAGCCTATTTGAGCTAGTAGAGAGTCAAGTTACAAGTTGTTCGATACAAAAGGAGCAGGCGGTGATCACAGTAGATAACTCGCTCTCATCCCCGTCCTTCCAAAAGAAAGGGATTCCACAAAAACAACCGGTAATTCTCAGCCCTTGCATATTTATTTTGGTGTTGTTGTAGATGTATAATATGGTTGTAGATGTGTTTATTTTTTTGGTGTTCTTGTAGATGTGTAATATTTTTGGTGATTTGGTTGTAGATGGGTGTATTTTGGTGATGTGTAGATGGGTAATATTTTGGTGATTTGGTTGTAGATGGGTGTATTTTGGTTGTAGATGAGTGTATTTTGGTTGTAGATGGGTGTATTTTGGTGATTTGGTTGTAGATGGGTAATATTTTGGTGTTTTGTAGATGTGTAAAATTTTTGGTAATGTGCGTAGGTATCCCGTCGGCATACCCGACAATCCCAAGGAATTGACTTCATCGCCAATTTACCGATCGAGCATCAACCCTACATTATCGATATCAAGAACGTAAAAGGTGACGGACACTGCGGTTTTCGAGCAGTGGCTGGACTTATGGGATGGGGTGAGGATGAGTGGGCGAGGGTTCGAATGGACTTGATGAACGAACTGTCCCGCAATCTAACGTTGTACAACAACGTGTTCTTGTTGAATGATTACGTCCATGTTGTGCTTCAAAAATTGAATTGCTTTACGGAGTTTGCACATAAAAAACATTGGTTCGGGTTGTCGTACATGGGATATCTAGTGGTGTCACACTATAATGTGGCGGTGGTGGTTCTTGATACCCGTCTATCCCTTACATATCTGCCGTTCAACAAAGAACAGAAGAGTATTTGGATGGAATTAATTAATGAGAACCATTTCGTCTAGGTATTTGATTGTATTGATTTATTTACACATATATGTTACATTAGGTATATATAACACATAAATCTCGAATGCGTGTAGGTTACGATGGGTGCTGGTCGCATTTTGCCCCCGGTCATTACTTCGTGGAAGCATGAGGGTCAACACATTTCGGACGGATGAAAAAATGCATATGCGTCCGGAGGAATTAATTAGATGATAGTGTATGGATGTAGTTACCATCTTTTTGTTAGTTTTTGTGGTTAAAAACTTTGGAATACTTTTGTCTTTTTGGTGTAATTTGTTTACAAATTGTCAACAAACAACATTTATAGATAATTTGTGTACAAATTCTTGATATGTAATATTTTTGGACGTTTTCAACGTTACAATGGATGATTTGTGTAATTTAATTGCTCTATTTTTTGAAAGGTTTATCGTGCTTGAATGAGGCACTACACTTGTGTTAAAAGTATAATATGGTGTATAAAACCTATAGTTGTGATCATTTTTTTCAAAAAATTGACTTTTGGTCGAAAATAAGTTCCCAACAATTGGTCCATGTTCGAAAAAATGTTCCCAACAATAAGGCCATGTTCGAAAATTTGTTCCGCGCGTTTTACTTGGTCGAATTTTAAAACCAAAAGTTTCTGTAACGAACTTTTTTTCGAACATTGGGGCCATGTTCGAAAAAATGTTCCCAAAAATTGGTCCATGTTCGAAAAAAAGTTTCCAACATCGTGCCAATGTTCGAAATTTTGTTCCGCGAGATTTACTTGATCGAATTTTAAACCAAAAGTTTCTGTAACGAACTTTTTTTCGAACATTGGGACCATGTTTGAAAAAAAGTTCCCAACATCGTGCCAATGTTCGAAATTTTGTTCCGCGAGATTTACTTGGTCGAATTTTAAACCAAAAGTTTCTGTAACGAACTTTTTTTCGAACATTAGGGTCATGTTCGAAAAAATGTTCCAAACAATTGGTCCATGTTCGAAAAACAGGTCACAACAATTGTTCCATGTTCGAAAATTTATTCCGCGAGTTTTACTTGGTCGAATTTTAAACCAAAAGTTTTTGTAACGAACTTTTTTTCGAACATTGGGGCCATGTTCGAAAAAAAGTTCCCAACAATAAGGCCATGTTCGAAATTTTGAACTCCTACTTTTACTTGGTCGAATTTTAAACCAAAAGTTTCTGTAACGAACTTTTTTTCGAACATTAGGGCCATGTTCGAAAAAATGTTCAAAACAATTGGTCCATGTTCGAAAAACAGGTCACAGCAATTGTTCCATGTTCAAAAATTTATTCCGCGAGTTTTACTTGGTCGAATTTTAAACCAAAAGTTTCTGTAACGAACTTTTTTTCGAACATTGGGGCCATGTTCGAAAAAAAGTTCCCAACAATAAGGCCATGTTCGAAATTTTGAACTCCTACTTTTACTTGGTCGAATTTTAAACCAAAAGTTTCTGTAACGAACTTTTTTTCGAACAAACATGTTCGAAAAAATGTTCCAAACAATTGGTCAATGTTCGAAAAACATGTCACAACAATTGTTCCATGTTCGAAAATTTATTCCGCGAGTTTTACTTGGTCAAATTTTAAACCAAAAGTTTATGTAACGAACTTTTTTTCGAACATTGGGGCCATGTTCGAAAAAAAGTTCCCAACAATAAGGCCATGTTCGAAATTTTGAACTCCTACTTTTACTTGGTCGAATTTTAAACCAAAAGTTTCTGTAACGAACTTTTTTTCGAACATTAGGGCCATGTTCGAAAAAATGTTCCAAACAATTGGTCAATGTTCAAAAAACAGGTCACAACAATTGTTCCATGTTCGAAAATTTATTCCGCGAGTTTTACTTGGTCGAATTTTAAACCAAAAGTCTCTGTGACGAACATTTTTTCGAACATTAGGGCCATTTTCGAAAAAAATCTCCCAACAATGTGCCAATGTTCGAAAATTACTTCCGCACATACTACAAATGTTCGAAAATTTTTATTGTTCGGCAAATTTGTCCCAGAAGGTCTTCATTTTTTCGAAAATTTATCCCGTACATAGTGGGTGTCCTCATCCATATAACTTTACCACGTGGGTGTTGTCATCCGAAATTTATAAAAACACACAACATTATATATAAACCATACTATAACATTATAAAAACCATATAAAACCATACAACATTATATATAAACCATTCAATAAATACAACATAACATTCATAAAGTAGTCAAGTTACCATACAAGTTATACATGTTACAAACACTAAATTATCATACAAGTTACCATACATGTTAAAAAACAACATTGTCAAGTTTCTGTTCAAAATGATATAAAACAAGTTTTTGTCAAGAACGCCTAGCCCTTCCACGTCCCCGACCTCTTCCACGTCCACGACGTGCACTTGATGATGACGGTGCATCTTCTCCTACGTTATCGGAAGTTTGTCCGCCAATCTGCCTCACAACTTCTTCAATTTTTTGCATTACCCCATCCATTGTTAATGGTTCGTCGTTCCTCCACTTTTGCAACAACAAGTTCAACTCAACCTTTGAAAAATCTACCAAGTGCCCTGACTCAGCCCTACATGGAGGCTCACGAGGAGGAAGTCTCCTATTAGAAGGATTTGAAACGTAAGGACGGCCGTTGGCGAGGTACCAATCAATATAACCATCACTACAATCTGAATCTTGGATACAACGCTCACCAAGTCTATCATCCGTAAGCATGTGTGCGTCCCACGTAGAAAAGTACTCCGCCATAGCACCCCACACTAGCTTTGTTTTCTTGGATGTGGAACCGGTCCTCTTAACACGGGCAGAAAGCGGCTTCTCAGGAACGGTTTGCACGTACCCGAACTGTCTGAGCACTCTATCCGGCATGTACGGCTCAACAATATCTCCGCACACAATGCACCCATGAAAGTAAGATACCTCATCAAATGGATGTTTTTCTCGTTCGGGACGATATGGATTCCAGTTAACCTACAACACCAAATTAAATTAAAAAAATGCTTATTTATCTTAAAAACAAATAAACAACAAACAAATATATTAATTTGGTTAGTAACGTACCTCGCTTGCTAGGAGGGTATCTAATCGCACTCTAAAGCCTCTTACCCGGTCGACACAGGGGCATGTATGAGCTTCGGGTGCATAACACATCGACAGTGTATCCGAACGGCCCAAGTCTGGATTATGAGGCGGCAAGATCAAAGTAGGGAAGTGCTCATAAATCCAAGCCTACAAGTACAATATTATTAGGTCAATATCAAATGAAAAACATGAAATATTAACAAACTTATTTAAAATACTTAATACCTCCAATAACGTAAGGTAACCACAAATCTGCCTACACTTGAACTTTGACGCCATCCCCAATTGTCTATACAAATAGGCAAGCGCTGCGGTACCCCAAGCATAGTGAGAAAATTCTGCCATGTCGTCCATATACTGCAACCATTGTACGTGAACACGAGTACCACTTTTGTCCGGAAACAAGGTGGTCCCAAACATGTACAACACAAATGCTCGTGCTGAATACAACACCTCGTCCTCGTTGTTCGAGGACATCATGGGCATAAAAGTCTCCCTTAGCCACGATAGCTTCACGGAACCCCCTCGTTGCCCACTTAATGCTTCATTGGCTTGTACTAATGATAAACCCAAATATTTCATCAAATAATCTGAAGCCAAAATATGTTCTTCGGACGTAGACTGCACCGGGAGACCATTAACTTTCAGATTCGTGATACAACGGACATCATCGAGGGTGATTGTCATTTCCCCGAAGGGCAAGTGGAATGAGTTGGTCTCTTCGTGCCATCTCTCAACGAAGGCTGTGATAAGATTCTTGTTTGAATAATTGTAAGCCCCGCGTCTAACATGAATCAATCTAGATCCTTTCAAAAACCTACGCCAATGACGCCAATCTTCATCATCATCGAACTCCCAATGAAATAGTTTGGTCACATGACAGTGACACTTCAACACATCTCGCTCCTCACCCAACCATATGTATTTGGATACATGCTCTTGGAAGCTTTTGAGAAGGGGAGGTGCGGTTACCAATTGCTGATCAACATTCACAACTCTTCTTTCTTTCTCTCCCTCATCATCTCCCTCCGCCTCTTCCTCTTTCTCTTCCTCTTCCTCATCCTGTCCATCTCCCTCATCGTTGCCCTAATCATCTACTTCCGGTTCTTGTAGAGTGGGCACCGGTTCTTGTGGAGTGGGCTGTTGAGGGTTGGCCTCTTGTGGAGTGGGCTCTTGAGGGATGACATCTTGTGGAATGGCCTCTTGAGGGTTGGCCTCTTGTGGATTGGGATCTTGAGGAGCGACCTCATCGCTAATATGTTGCTTATTTTTCCTGTTGGAAGCATTCGGTCGAGCCCTACTAACACCCTCTACAAAAACCAACACAAAAAAGACATGTTCGAAATTAAAACCAAAACAACCAAGCCATATTTGAAACTCAATACACGTACGAAATTAAAACCAACACAAACAAGCCATGTTCGAAATTAAAACCAAAACAACCAAGACATATTCGAAACATAATACATGTTCGAAATTAAAACCAAAACACACAAGCCAAGTTCGAAAATTATACCAAAACAAACCAACAAGCCATGTTCTAAACCTAAACCAAACCAACAAGCCATGTTCTAAACCTAAACCAAAACAAACAAGCCATGTTCCAAATTAAAACCAAAACAAACAAGCCATGTTCCAAATTAAAACCAAAACAAACAAGCCATGTTCGAAAATTATACCAAAACAAACAAGCCATGTTCGAAACTAAAACCAAAACAAACAAGCAATGTTCGAAACCTAAACCAAAACAAAGAAGTAATGTTCGAAACCTAAACCAAAACAAACCACCCATGTCCGAAAATTACTTCCGGACAACAATCTCATGTTCGAAAAACCAGTCACCAACAGTTGATTTGTGCTAAACCATGCCAATTAGATGCCCATTGGTTTATTTCCATCCTAAAACATCAAATATTGATACATTGTACACATAAACATGATTATAACACAAAAACCTACCTTAATCAACACATTCATGAATTAACACAAAATTCAAAAAACAAAACTTAAATCATGAAACCCTATAACAATAGAATCAATGTTTCAACAAGAAAACACGTGTTATCACAACACTAATTCTAAATATAAGCAAGAAGAACTAACCTTTAACCATTTTTGCAAAAAAGAAAAAAAAAATCGATCTAACGTCCTCTTCTTCTAAAAAAACGACGCGCCGCCCGTGTCTCTCTCTAACTTGTTCGATGTCGCCGGGGTGTCCTCTCTTGTTCGATGTGGCCGTGAGAACGGAGAGAGTGGGGGAGAAGTTTGGGGCAGAGGGGGGAGAAGAATGGGGGAGAAGAGGTGGGAGTGGGGGAGAAGAATGGGGGAGATGGGTGGGTGTACTGAAAGAAGAGAGTGGAAGGAGGGAAAGAAATTTGGAGGGCAATTTTGGCTTTTCCACGTGGGTGTCCTCATCCGAACGGTGTGTGTCCTCATCTCGTGGGTGTCCTCAATACAATGGTGGGTGTCTATAACCGCGCCCAAAAAGATTAGTTGTACCTACTGGTACTGGGCCTAATAGACCCGTCTTATTTCCGTTTAGTAAATGAGAGTCTTATACAACCATTTTGGGTTAGACAAGTAGTTTTTTTTTTTTTTTTATATAGATTATTTTCATTGCTAGAAAGATCAAAGGTGATAAATAGCCTAATTTAGTTTTTTTTTTAAATTGTGTCACAAAATTTAAAATCTTCTTTTTTAACCAAACGAATGTTCTTTTTGGACCAATGCGTTTTGTTAATGAAGTCAACAAAAAATTGTAAAAGAGATGTGATCAACATATGGTGGCAAGGACTTAAAATGATGGTACGAGGTGAATTATGTAATGGTACGAGCTCAACATACAGTGGTACAAGCATAAAAAAAATGATTGGTATGCAGTGAATTAAGTGGTGTTACAAACTTAATTATATGGTGTTACGAGCTAAACATTACCCCATAGTTGAAAAAAACATTTCTCTTACTGTCTTACGAATGTAAGTAAACACCTTAAAAAAGAAATTACGTATGGATGGTGTTATAACACTTATGTACCACAATTTTTTTTATAGAAATTAATTAAAATTTTCTTTATGGCCTTTCTCAATAAAGAAATAAAATCCCCCGAAAATGATTAAAATATACCACTACAATAAAGATCCTTGATGAGAAGATCCAACACAGAACACAAAAATTTATATGCAATATTGATCGAATAAGTCAATTGAGCTGAAAATATTGACTTATTATATATTATTGGGCCACCATTCATTCATTTGGATTAATTCTTAATTTATTTGTCAATTGGGTCTGCTTGTGTTCTAATTTTGACCAAAAATTTTAACCCGTTTATTTTACTAGTTTATGTGATTTTTTTTATCTTTTATTTTATTACCGAACGCGGGATATTAAATGTAGTAATTCAAATTGTAATATGTAGTAAAACACATTATTTTATATAGTAATAACACAAACTATTTTATATAAGTAATACAAATTCTTTTATTTAGTAACACGTTTTTTTTCAGTGTTTTTGTTAATGTAGTAACTCAATAACCATGTTGTAATGCAAATTATTTGATAAAGTTACATATAGTAACAAACGCATATTCAATGTAGTAATTCAAACTGTAGTATGTAGTAACATATAATTTTTTATATAGTAATGTCGATTCTTTTATGTAGTATTTTTTTCTAGAATTTTTATTTATTAAGTAACTCACATTATAACATATAGTAACATATATTATTGCATGTAGTAATATAAAATAACCTTGATTCATAATAATTATTACAGAATATTTAAAGAAATAGAAAATATTGAAAGATTAAGGTCGTCGTAAATTGCAGCGTTCGACCGCGACCTGGGTTAGCCGAAAACTGTTCGGAAAATACGACTAAGTACAATTTCTGCTACTAATTGTATTTATAAAAAAATATGGGTGTGAATTGAACTGTCAGTTGACAGTTGATGTATTTATAAAAAATGTGGGTGTGAATTGAACTGTCAGTTATGTATTTATAACTGTCAGTGGATATATTTATAAATAATGTGAGTGTAAATGGCTGAAATGAAAAATGCATATATGCAATATTTTTTTACTTTAAGACTGCCCAACACATAAACATGAAATAGTATCAATGATTTGACTCATCGTTTTGTTATATCAATCTCCACAATCACACATACAATTTATAAACAAGTTTCTTCGTGCATGAAAACATAAATAAAACCTATTTACAACACTCAACACTGATTATTGTCAACCATGCATGCATCTTCTAACTAATTAATCCCAGATGATTAATGTAGTAGTATCAACAATGCAACACGACTCGACTCGACTCAAGTAACAAATTAAGGCGGCGGAGTTGAAGACGACGACGAAGACGAATTAGAAACAGCACAACCATGCTCAAAGCAATCATCAACAGGCTTCTCTGCATCACACTCCTTCTTACTCCTCTGCAACGCCTTTCCCGGCAAACAATTTCTCCGATCATCGAACACCGTCCCTTTCGATTTCGACGTCGTCAGATTCCCACAAATGCCCTCCTCCTCACAGAAGAAGTTATAAGAAAGGGTAAAATTATCCAAATTAGGCAACACGCATATACCCTCGGGAATAATCCCAGTCATCCTGTTATGCGCCACGTTTAGCCTCTCCAGATGCTCCAAACCCGAAATACTGTACGGCAAAGGTCCTACAATTTGGTTATAACTAACATCCAGTACCTTTAATTTGTATAAAAACCCGACCTCAATCGGCAAACACCCGGAAATACTCGTATTCATCAGCAGAAGCTCTTCTAATGTGTCGGCGAATTTGGATATGGTAGGGGGTAGGCACCCCCCGAAACGGTTATTCGCGAAAACGACAACGGAAGCAGAGCTCGTGCCCATGTTCTGTGGTATGACAGAGGTGAAACGGTTACTGTTCACGAAAATAGCGTCCAGGTTCATGGTGAAAAGCTGATCTGGCAATTGGCCTTCGAAATCGTTGTAACGGATGTCCAGAAAGCGCAGGGAGGAGAGAGAGAGGACGACGGAGGGGAAGGGGCCCACGAATCGGTTGTTGCTGAGATCGAGCTCGAAGAGGAGAGACAGATTGGAAAATGTTTGGGGTACGATTCCGCAGAAACGGTTACTGTTTAGGTGGATGAGAGCGAGATCGGAGAGGAGGCCGAGTTCTTCAGGGAGGAATCCGGCGATGTCGCCGTGGTTGAGATCGATTCCGGCGACGGTGGTTGTGGCGGTGTCGTTTGGGTGTGCAGCACAATAGACGCCGTTGTAATCGCAGACATTGGGGCCGATCCAATTAGAAGTGAGATTACTAGGATCGGAGTAGATTACGCGTTTCCATGCTTGTAACGCTGTGTAGGCTTGTTGAAGCTTGTAGGCTGTGGTGTTCTTGGGAGTAGTGTGGGTATGGCGATGACGAGTTTTGGAAGCCGTGTGGTTGAAGAAGAGAATAGAAATGAGGAGTATTAAGTTGAGAAGAACAGAGTTTAAGGCCGGCATTTTGCAAGAAATAATTAAGTGGTTGGTTCTTAATTGGATTTAATCCTCATATAATGAAGGAGGATTAAGAGGAGTAGATGAATGTTCCACTTTGTGTTTCACTATCTAGTTTATTGACATGTGTCATGCATGTCAAAAAATGATCAACGTCTCATATTAATGGAGACTCGCAAGATCCAGTAAAGTGAAACAGAAGGATTAATTTATGGATAAAGGAGTCACTAGAGTAGCACTACTTGTTACAACTACCAATTACAGCGACATTTTACCATGAGATGAAATAGAGGATGAATGTTGGCAGTGGTGCATGAGTATGTTGTGGAATAAGTAGTGGATAATTTGAAAGAAAATGGCTTCTCTCCCTTTCATGTAGTTTTCTCAGCTGCTTGACGTTGAAATCTTGAAGAACCTTGGAAAAAATCACCTTTTCTTGCATTTGAAGGTATAGAAAATACTGTCAAGATTGGTAAATTCTATTCAGTGGAGGGTAATTTGACAAAGTCTTTCACTTAAGAATATCGATTGACTTGGACAGGATATTTTATACCAAATTCTATTGATCTTATGTTGAATTAATAGTGCGTTTTATGTGTATGAACCCCTCCTCAGGTCGGTTCATATGGTTGGCCGCGGCATCTTTCTTCTCTCTTGACGGCTCTCGACCATTTCCGCTTCTCGACAGACTGACACTGGATAGTATGGAATATGGTGGAGCTACTGATCTCAGCCCCGTGGCTGGCCTTGTGACCGTCGACCCACCTCCGCTCTCAGGTATTGTTTCTCTAAAACGTTGTTTTCTCTCAAATTTCTCTAAATCTAGACAGAATCTGATGGGTTTGTATGGTGGATATATATCATTATCTAGACATTGATACGAAAATTATGGGTTAGTGTTTAATTTTATCGTGTTTGTTTCATTGTCGTGTCGATACATTAATGACACAAAAATTTTGTGTCGTCTTCGTGTCAATTCATTAAACCCAATAAAATTAACATATGAACATTAAATCGTTACATGTTAGTGACCTAATACAACGATAATGACATATATCCACTAATAACACGATAACTTTTTATATTTTAATTATTATATATTTAAAATGCTATTTTAGAATATATTAATTTATTTTCTTAATGTATCATGTCAACACAAAAAATATCATGTCTTTATCATAACATATCATATCGACACAAAAAATTTAGTGTCTTGATCGTGTTTACAAATATTCTTATTGTATCTTGTTGTGTTCGTATTTGATTGTATCATGTCGTGTCAGTACAAACACGACACGATGCCATAATTTTGTCAGCCTTACATGTAAGTGAGTAATGACATTACAAAAATGTAAAAGATTAATAAAAAAAAATCATGCTATTAACACTAGAATTCAGAAAATCGTGTATGTTGAAAAGGAGGCTAAAGATGTCTTCTTTCAAAGACAATAATAAAGTGTTAGCAGGACAAAACAAACTACTATAAGAGAGCCTTATAAATTCAGCTATGAACCAATTCATAACATGCGATCTTTGATTTGATAACAGTCGATACAAGAGTTACATACTGTAATAGTAGCTTATACTAAAAGAGTTGTTGATGAATCAAGAATGTAAATAAGTTCCATGGTATGGTAAAAAGGCAGCTGAATTGAAGTTATGTATCAAAGGCAGAAACCATGAAATCAAACACCAGTATGTATCAAAGAAGGAAGCATTCATTCAGTGATATACCTCTTCATCATCTCCTATGATTTCTTATGTATTAGCAATAGCAGAGTAATCAAATGTATTACATGTGGAGCTTTATGTATGAGACAGCAGTCATTCTTCTTTTACTTACTGAGTAAACTACATAAATCGACCAACAAGCCGATCATCTTTATTGGTTCCTGTCATTGAGCAGGTTAAAGATGTAGCAAGTGAAACAACAGAAAACTCCCACAAAAAGATTCTCCCACCACAACCGTATAAAAGCCAGTAAGCACAGAGGATTCATTCAAACCACAATACTAGGCACTTAGATATAAGAAACCATTAAAATCAACAACACAGATAAGTTAAACTAAGCTCTATCAAATATCACAAAAATACAATAAGAAGTCACTAAAATAAGAATCTTTCTGGAAATTTTACAAAATGCAGACGCATTGCGTTTTAAGTTTACATGATTTCTATCACTCTATGCATCATCATCATCAATTATGATATAAATAAAAACCTCCATTCTAAAATATATTAGACTAGTAACAAGGGATCAGTTGTGCCAGCAACACAACAGATTGATGGAGGAAAAAGTTAAATAGTCATCATATTATAGTATCTTATTAACTTCATTAGCAAAGGTAAAGCACCATCTACCCACCTACCTCGGCCTCCCCGTGGATGCTCCACCACCACCGCCGCCGTAGCTGCCGGAGTTTCCCAAACCCCCTTTCCCACCGCCGCCCATATGCTGAAACCCACCAGCAGCCCCACCGTACATCTGTCCACCAGGATGATACCCCATTACAGAGCCACCATAAATCCCTCCACCATTAAATCCGGCAGCGGAAGTCAAGGCGGCGCCACCCCCTTCCTTACCACCCACAATTGAACTCTTCTCCCCCTCCATCTCCCTATACTTGGCCAAATAAACTTTGAGAGGCTCTACATATTCTTCAAAACCTAGCGTGGTCATAGCCCAAAGCAAATCATCGCCGTTTATCGTCTTCCGCTTCTCTCTCTGGCACTTATCGGAGGCTTCGCCGGTGACAAAACTGATGAACTCTGAAACACATTCTTGCACGGTTTCCTTTGCGTCTTTAGAGATCTTAGCGTTCGCTGGGAGAGCTTTCTTCATGATTCTGCTCACGTTTGCAATCGGTAAAAATCTGTCCTGCTCTCTGCTACTCGCGTTGCTGTTGCTATGCCCACCTGAATCGTTGTCGGAATCCGCCATCTCCTCCTGTGTTTTTGTGCAGGAAAATTATTGAGGAAATTCTAGTTATGGGGTTTAGGATTTTAGTTGTTTGTTGTGGTGGCGGGTAATTGGCGGAAAGATTTGGGATTTGAATTTAGGAGTATTTTATTAACTAATTTTGGGGTTGAGTGTGGCGGAGCTCCGGGAGGTGTGAGGAGAGAGAGAGGGGCAAAGAAAAAGGGGCGACGCAGCAGGGTATGATATTTCCTACGGATTGACACGTGGAAGTATTATGACCGCTAGTTTTTCTGATAAGTGGGTACCACGTGCCAAGACAAGAGTCGTTGATGTGAGTAGATCTAACGATTGGGAATGGAGGAACGTGGTGGTTGGTGTGATTGGTCTGTTTCATTCCTCATTTTCAATTCATACCTCTACGTGTGACTCTTTTTATAGCGGAAGGAAGGAAGGATTTAAATATTTTAAAATATATTTAATGTGAGTGATTATTAATATTAATAAAATTACTGTCCTAAATCATTTTTCTGTTTAAGGTTTACACTTATTTTTTTGGACCAGTAAAAGTCTACAATTTTTTTTTTATATCTCTCTTTATGGAGTACTACTTATTCTTCTTGCATATTTACACTTTTTCTTTTTGCTTCAATAAAATATATATTATATTCTTTAATTTTATACTAAAATTTACTGTAAACTCATCTAGGCGATGGGGGTATATTTTAATATTTTTACAATATTTTTGGTAAAACTCCTAATATGGAAAATATTGATAAATGTATGTATGCAATTACAATTTTGTGCTTAATATCGATAAAGAATCGAGATCATATAAAAAAAATCGAGAAAGTGTTGATAATTTTTTAAAAATATGAGATAACATTGTATATAATATAGTACTATTTGTCCACAAAATCTAGTCACACAGCATTTACGAAAATCATCATTTTATTTTCACCTCAAATCATCATTTATTAAAATATGTGTCCATCTCAATGTGATTAGATTTTGTGGACAAAAGTATATTTTATGTAAATTTATTACATGTATAAAATTTGTTCAAATAGTTTTTTAAAATTTATGTATTAAATGTTTGTTATTAAATTTTCATAATTTTTAAATTTTACCAGTATCATATATATTAAAAATATTTTCATAAATTTAAGGTTCGTATATATATACTTTTTAAATAACGATACTTTCACCCTTAATCCTAGAAACTTTGGATTTGGTATTTCGGGTTCCGCTACTTAAAGGAGGGTACACCAAACTTTTGATAGAAAAAAATAATTTTGAAATCTATTAAAAAAATTGTGTTACTCGAAATATTCGAATATTCTTTCACACGAAAGGAATTAAAAAATAAAATAAAGGATGTTTTTTTACTTTTTTTCTCATGTCCATGTATCGTATTTTAAAAATAATGCCACGGTAGTGCTGATGTAGCTCAATTAAATATCAACTATTTCATCAATTCAAAATATAAGTTATTTTGGATCAATACACATATATTAAGAAAATAATTAATTTTTCATTTTACCCTTAATTTGTATCTCTCAATAAAATAAGAACGCATTTATATAAATATTTATTAATCTAAGAATAAATTTAAAAAAAATACAATTAATTTATATTGAAAAGTGCAAAATGCAATTTATATTATTCAGAGGGACATTTCTAATTTACTGGTTTACGTGTTGTGCCACTGCCAAGACGTAATTTGGTGCGTATTTTAGAATAGGAAGAAAAAAGTGACTTTAGTTTTATTTTTGAAGAAGAAAAAGGAATTTTGAACTGTAATCAACAATGAGGCATACAACAAATACACCCATAAGAATAAAGTAACCCCTAAAATAATTTTCTAAAAAAGGATGGTCTCGTTTAATCGAATATTTCTACTTTCCGTAAAAACAGTGTCCTAAAAAAGTTAAGTCAGGCATTCTTTTCTCGTGAAAATGGAACTCCACCCTTTTTTCCGCATCACATTTCTGAAACTGAAAGGTCACCCATTTCCTATCTTTTTTTTCCATCGATATAAATGATAAAATTATTCTTTTTCGAGAAAATTTCACAATCGGAAATTGCACTATCACCAAAGTGAACATTTATTTACTAGGGAGAAGATGTTTTTCTCGCCTTTAAATTTGTCAAAAAGATTGAAATATGCAGTAATTATATCAGAGGTGAACAATCAGAAGCAGTATAACGCACCACGAAAGATGGAATGGCAAACCTGATAAAATTTCGAACAAGTAACTGAACATCACTGCAATAAACCACTATTTCATCGAAGTCTCAAGAAAATCCTCACACATCAAGATTAGAAGTTTGAACCACTATTTATACACGATATCCAGATACCGCAAAAGTGATTATTCCAAAACACAAACGACCATCAAGATAAAGAAAATGGCTTAGTCGTCATCATCATATGCAATCTTAGCCACCACCAGACCCGTATTTCTTGCCAAACACAATAACCTGCAATTTATCGTAACCAGCTAGCACACCAGCACCTGCAACAGCTCTTAGGATGTTGGCTCCAGCACCCTTGAAGAGGGACTTAGTTCCTTCTTTCTTCACGATCTGAGAAAATGCATCAAGCGAGCTTTTATACTTGACAGCCTCCCCAGAAGTCATCATCATTCTTCTACGGACGGTATCAATTGGGTAAGAAGCCAATCCAGCACCAATTGTTATACCCCATCCCAGTAAGAAACTAGCCAAGAAGCTATCCTGCACGTACCAATAGCAAGCCATATAATGTAAATATTCATTATTTCATAAAAAACAAACATAGTTGGACCTAAACCAATAAAGCTGAAACAAGACATATGAATCGTTCAAATATAGATGATTGATAATCTTTCAAAAGATATCTTGAGCATCGAATCAAATATAAACCATAGTTGTTAAGGTCACAGGGGTGCGCGCCTCTCTTGTCCTTTTTCACAAAACATGATTTATATTGATATTACATAATTGACACATTGTCCTACAAAATAAAGTTCTGTAACAAAAAAATCACATAATAATAACCAAAAGTCAAATAACGAACATTAGAACATAATGTATGCAAATAATCAACACTTAGTTGTGAAGTAAGACTCCATAACACACAAAAAACATCAAATCTAGGAAAGGCAGCAATCAATCAATAGTCGAAAAGGGGGGTAAAAGAACTGTAGCATATTGGGGCAGTGTTGTTTCTCAGTTTATGCTTTCTTTAACAATTTTTTCTTGTTTATGTTTGTCCTTGTTTACTATAGAGTTTTTTTTTTTTTTTTTCAAAAATGGCTTTTTATTTCAAATTTGTACACAAACCACATTTTGGGGTGAAGGTCTAGAAAGTAAAAGAGGCGCATCAATGAACATAAGAAAAGGAGCACTGAGGTGCCTGCCCTAACAACAGTGCCCAACTAAACACAAAAATGGCGCACAGCCTATAGCCTCGAGCACCTCAGGCACAGTCTATGAACTCAGAAACAATCATAATTTTTTTTAGTATACATACCTGCAGTTCACCGGTTAGAAGAACAGGTTTCAAGGAGTCATACATTCCGAAGTAAAGCCCACGGTACACTATAATCCCAACACAAGATATGTTAAATCCACGGTAGAGTCCAGCAATACCATCAGATTTAAGTGTTTTCTTATAAACGTCAATCATTCCATTAAACTGCCTTTCACCGCCCTTTTTAGCAGACTTATTGTCATTTGCCAACCGTGTCCTAGCATAATCAAGAGAGTACACAAAGAAGAGAGACGAAGCACCGGCAGCACCACCAGATGCCAAGTTTCCAGCAAACCACTTCCAATATCCATCCCTGTCTTTTTTGAAGTTGAAGAGTCTCTTGAAGTAGTCTTTAAAAGCAAAGTTAAGGGCCTGCAACTCAAAACTATCTGCATCAGAAAATAAAATTCCAAGGTATATATGTGTGTGTACATGCACCTTATGCTTAAGACTATTTATATATCATGTGAGTGTTAATTAACCTGAGTAGGGAAGTATCTGATAACATTTGCTGTGTTTCCTCTCCAGAGAGCAATAACACCTTCATCCTTCATAGTTTTAGCAAAGCAGTCAGAGATGCCCTTGTAAGGTTCAGACAACCGACCAGCTCTGATCATCTCATCCTGGTTTTGAATCAAAAGTTTTATTCTCTCAATAGGAGCAGCAGCAGTCTTGGATACTGCAGCAGAAACCCCTCCCATGAGAAAATCAATCGCAAAACCAGTAAAACCTTTATCCTTTTCAACTGGAGCCTGTATGAGGAAAGGAGAGATTGGCTGAACAATTCCACTTTCTTGGAATGATGGCATGGAAAGACTTCGTAGTCCTCCATTAACATATCCGGCAGTTGAATAGTGCAAACCAGCATTTTTAGAGTGCATGTGAGGCGAAATTGAAGAAAAGAGAGATGACTGGCCATGTATCTTCTGATACACAGATATATTCTGCCTGTAGTCCTCCATGCTTGCAGTCAATGCAGTGACCTGTGGTGGAAAATAATTTTGATCAGGAGATAACCAGTAAAAGAAATGTCAAGCGAAGCTAAACTGAGGAGTTGCCCCAAAGAAGTAACAAGTTTTTCAAATCATAATCACAATCATATTCTACTCAGCTTAAGAATTGCAATTTCACACTCCACGCCAGCTGAGAACTCAATAGGAACTCAAGAATATCCACATAGCTCATCCTATATTAGTATATCTAGATTATAGACACATATCCAAAAATAAAAATAAAACACAAGCACAAGCACAAGAATATTCATTAAATATTTACTAGTACACCAAACTAATATATCTCTCTGGTACAGTGTAATCAGCAGTTTGCAGGTAATTGATAACGGTATAAAATAAATTGATCCTCTCATTAACAACTTAATTATTATTTTTCTTTCTTCTTGAAAAAGAAAATGCAACAATATACTGTATATATTAGTGTCACATTTAGCTTTCTTCAACAACTGATTTCTCAGGCTCTTACGTACGACAATCATGGCTACCACAATTGATAACCGTCAAATTACAAAGATATAATATAAAAAAACCAATGACCAGAGCCAGAGGTCACATTCAGTTTTCAAACACCACAATAATTAAACTGAACCACAATAAAATATAGTAGAACTAGTATCACTCAGAATCGACATAGAACAAACAATATACATCAACAACACATGAATCTACGAACACTCGTAAACATCAGATCGCCCAAAAAATCAGTCAATCAAGTAAATCAAGCATCTCACCAAACATATCTCCAAAAGTATTATTAAAAGAAGATATAAACGATAAACAACAGGTCCAGAACAAAATGAAACTTCAATTGAAAAAAAAATGGAGCGGAAGACAAAGACGAATATTCCGGTACCTATTGAAGGTCGTGAGGGAGAACAAAGTCAAGAGACGCGGAATCCAGAATCGAAAGAAATGGAGAACGAACCAGTATTCGAGCGGGGGAAACTGTGATATATATCAGTGATTCAGTGGAGTGTTTTCGAGGACTAGGGTTTTGTGGCAACTACCAATCTGCCCCTGTAATTCCCCAAAATTTCCACATTGCCACTGGTTTGTTCGGCTTCGAACTTACTGGAGCTTTCGGAAACGTAAAATGCCTTGTTTTTCTGTTTTTCTTTGCGTGAACTTTTAGTCAAAGTATATTTAGTGAAATATTAATGATTAGTATGTAGATGTCAATTATCTTATTTACAAGCCATATGTATTGTTGAACTTTTAGTCAAAGTATATTTAGTACTAAAATATTAATATGATGAATGTGTTTTTTATTAAAATAAAACAGATTCATTCAATCAACTAGTTGAACTAATCGATCTAATAAGGCTTAGAATTAGATTATATATTTATATGTATATCTTACACAAGAACATTGACCACGCACTAGTTGAAAGCAAAACAATGTTTTATGAATACAACAAAATGATCTAAGCTGAACACAAGGATGCTCTTTGTTTTACAAGAAGTTGGTTCAGCTTTTTAATTAGCTTTGGATCTGAACACATGTAATCTTGGAATGACTCCCTCAATGATTGCATCAACTTAATGTGATCTTCGGTTGGATCCGAGTTGAGCATCTTTCCGAACAAACTTTTCCAAAGATCAACATTCCAGTACCTAAAGCCGATCAAGATACACAACGCAAATTAATTACATCAGTATAAAACACTATAAAACAGCAACAAACTAAGCATTTCAAAGGGAATGGAAGGACAAACCGCTTATAATGTGATTTCGGCTGGTAAAAGAAGGTGCCATCAGGAGAAGCTCTTTTTTCAATCTCCATGTATGAATTATGCAGCATCATATGAACTATGACACACAGCCCATACAAGTCCACCTACCATTCCATCAAGTCATCAACACCATATAATAAATACCATAACCAAAAATTTATCATTGGGAAGGACTGATGAGAGAGAGCGTACCTGAAACGTCCAAGGCTTCCTCTCTTGCATCTCAATGCAACGGAAACCAGAAGTTCGACTATCTCCCATGAATTTGGTGCCTTGGGGGAACAAACTTAGATCGATCCCTTTTCCCCAGTCCACAAGGCATAACCCCTGAGTTTTACAACCATGATACTTGGTAATGTACAAGTGGTTATTGACGGTATGTAATTAGTTGCTAAAATTATATAGTAATTACCTGATCGCGCCAAGTTCCAGTTCGATGGCGCAAGTCATTTTCGTCCCCTGTTGGATCATCCCTGCCATTGTATATTATCATAGCTTTTGAATCAGATAAAACACCTCACAACAGTTTTTTCAATGAAAATAACACAATTGGACAAGTTTAGATAAGATGGTTTAAACAAAAAACATCATCCAAGCTTGGAGTTCTACTAATTCATAAAAAAAAGAGACACTTCATCAATTTTCTTTGGAAAAACAAAATATTAAATACCTTGAATACCGGATGAGCAAGTTATCAGGTTTAAAATCGCCATGGATCATAGAAGCACCATGCAGAGTTTCAAGAATTTGAAGCATCTCAATGGTGTAATAAATACACAGTACTTCTTCCATAGACCCTCCAATGACTACATTAGAGTTGATGGCATCCTACACAAGATTTAGCATAAAGTAAAGGGAGGAATTTCATATATTAAAGTGAAAGAAAATAATTACTCCATTATGCCAACCTGAAGAGTCCCATGAGCAAAATAATCAGACACCAATACACTATAGTCTGAATAGAGGTGCAACCGATGAGCAAAGCCAAAACTCTTCCTCTGGAAAACAGACTTCAAATAAGCTAGAGCTTTATGAATAATAAATGTTGTTAATCGGTATTGTTGTTGCAACTTTAATTACCTCGTTTTCTGGAATTCGCCCGTCAAGTTGACGGTACATGTAAAATTCCCAAGGAAATGGTGGCTTTTGAATCTGTTTAATATTGGAGAACTCATAATAAATCCAATAATCTATCTCTAAATTGAATCCCTTCCATATAATATGATTACCTTAAGGGCAACAGCATCATCAGGATTGTTGTTCACATATGCTTTAAACACTTGAGCAAATCCTCCCTGGCCTGCACATCCTTTGATCTGGTACTTCTCTCCACCTTCATTCATCACGAATCAAAACCAGACTGAAGTCAACAACGAAAGATTCTTATGAAAGGAATGCAGATATTTATATATATTTAAGATGTTATACTGGTAAGTCTGATCTGACCACAAACCTTAACAAATGTGGTTCTCTATTGAGCTTTAACTATTATCTATTTTTAGATCTGGCCCCTAATTTTCTAGTAATACCTGCAATGGACTAAGCATGCACAGTGGATAACTAACAGAAAGGCAAGCTATTGAATATAATTTGACTTGCCCCATTTGAAGATGTAGCTAAATGCAGGTTAGCAAACCATTCAGGGCGGGAATAGAGATAGCAAGTGATAACATTTAAGATTTGTAGATGGATGCATAGGTCAATATCTGTGCATAACATGTCAATATATTTCAAATACCTATGTCGATGGTTTTATTCCTAGCTGATTTCAGCAGGGAGGATAATGCCACCTTTCCAGGATATGCTCTGCTACTTGGATGATAACCCTGAGAATATACACAACTTTCCAATCTTATAAATTGAAAAAATAATGAAATTATATATGCTAATAGACATAATGCTTCACCTCATACTGTAAAACTTCAGAATTCAACTTTTGAAGTATGCTTTTGAGGGTTGCGACAGACCATGGATTAACAAAATTGTCGACATTCTCTATAGAAACGGCATTTTTCATCTGTAAGGAAGGTGGAAAACAATCTGAATCATATCTACAGTTGGTTGAAGAAGATATTCACAAAAAACTAAGGTCAGAAAAATATAAGTGAAACATTCTGCAACTGGTTGAAGTCAAGTGAACTCAAAGAAATGTTGAGGGTCATTGATATTGTATGTTATCCCATGCTATTATGCTAAGTAAAACAAAGTAGATATGTAATTATTACATGCTTAGTATCCATTAAAGCGAGGGAGGTATTGACATTATTACATTCTTCTGATTTTTCATGTGTTTGTGGAATTGCAAATGTAATACTAGGTGAAACAATTAGTCTTCCAAGGTCAAGTAGGTAATTATTTTCTCCTTATCTATTTGCTTTCAACGAAAAACATTACACTTTCTTGTAGATAGCCAGTTTAGATAAGTTTGCCTGTTTCAAGAATTAGAAGCACTAAATATTAGAAAGGGGAAACTTTTTTACTCTACAAATGTTATTTTAATTACTTTCCAGCCACTAGTGTAGGTGTAGTGTGAACAATTAAAAGATCAACGAGCCAGACATACCTTTTGACATGATCCATTAGTTACTATTTCAGACATCCTCTCAAGAAATAGCACCTGAGCTTTTTTCAATCTCCCCAGTGGCTCAGCATTTCTGAAATGCAAAAACACCCTTATGGCCTTATTATTGCAGAATTTATACTAAAGAGAAAATTTCAGTTAACATTACTTCTAAATACAAAACAATAAATGTCAGGGGAAGTTAACAAACCTTGAGATGCCAAGGTGATAAATCATACAAGAATCAATCAACCTGCCTTTTGCTTCCATAAACAGGGCAAATGTTTCATATAGCAAAGCTTTGCGTATACAGATCTTGTTCTCCATCATTTCTCTAAAAATTCCTTCATAATCTGAACTTCCGTCCATCTATTAATTAAACAGAAGATCTTAAATTTCCCCAGAAATATAGATATTCAGAACTAGGATTAGTTCATTTATCCAACTACAACGCTGTTACATATCACAGGCATAAACCCTAAAGTCATAGAGAATGTATGTTCAACTAAATCATGACAAACTACCATACGTAAAAACTAGAAAACGGATCACCAATTAGAAAGTGAATTCAACTAAAAAGAACAATCTTAACACACACCAACAACAACAATAAACTAAAATACCGAAATCACGAACTAGAATGAAGTTCAACAAAATATAAATGAAAAAAACGAGAATTAACATTACATAGAGGAACCAAATCTTGAGGAATCTGACGTCATCTCGAAACCGCGTATCGTACTTGAAGGTATCAATACACTTTGCAACGAGCGCATCCAAATCTGCAAAATTGTTGAGCTGAGTTGAACCTTGGCTTTGCAGCGCCTCGTCAATGGACCTTCAATAGATAGAAATCGAAATTATTAAGAGAAAATGAGAATTTATTTGAGCAAGTCGGTGGAGATCAGACGCATGTATTGTAAATGAAGTAGAGATTTACTGGAGCCAAGGTAAAAGAGGATCGTCGGTAACGTCACTAACGTAGGAGGAAGCGTTGGAGATGCTGACGGAATTTCTCGAAACGACGGTCATCGATATCTTTGATTCCGGCGACGGTGGAAATGGAGAAGAAAACTCGAATGTTTAAATATTTGAAATTCAAAAGCATCAAATACAGGCGGGATGGGGTTACCAATTTTGAATCCTTTTTTTTACTACGTTATTTTTTTAGTCAAGAACCTAATTTAGTTGTTAAACTAGTGCAATTTTCGCCTACGCGAGATTAAAAAATTAAACACTTTTATTTTTTTGAATGATAAGTGTAATACATGAATGAACTATAATTTATTATCAACATTATACATTATTTAAAATGATAAATCAAAAGAAAATAAAAAAATTAACTAATAAAAAGATTAAAAAAGTAATGTGAATTATTGAAATGTAATATATTAATTAAATTAATTTGACTAATGTACTTTTAAATAATTCTTATGTAAAGTTCACTTCAACTCTTTTTAATTTTTTTATGAACTATTGTAATGCACATTTTTTCATACATTACTTAAAAAAAAATCATGATAAATTTAGGGTTACTAAAACTTTCTACATCTTAAGTTTTAGTACCTTATTTCGTAAAATATTACTCCATATGAATATAATTTAAATCACTTTTTTTTTTGTTAAAATAGATTTTAAAATAATTATACTCTATAACTTATAAAAATAAGAACATCACACATTTAAAAAGTGAAAGAAACAACCATTTAAAAAAAGTGAAAGAAACAACTAAAAGTGATATATTCTACAAATAATAGCAATTAAACCAAAAGAAATAAAAGAATATATGTCCAAGAATATCTATTAGGACAAATACTCTAGGGTCAAGGTTAACAATACAAAACCTTAGAGTACATGCATTTTATGATAACATGTTCAAAAAATTAAAGTACAAACTCTGTAACTTTTTTCGATCCTAACACAAATTTCAAAATAAGAATTAAAGAAAAAGTTAAGACAATTGAGAGAATATAAAAAAATTCTAGAAATATATCAATTTAAAATATAAATGTGCATAGAGAAAATCATATAGATTAGAGAGAAAAAAAAAATCAAAAAATTTAGGCGGTCATATTTCAAATTTCGGGAGAAGCAGTGGCAATATTTAATTTAAATTGAGAAAATACAGAAGATTGAAATTAAAATACATATTAAAAAAATTAACCGACCATTTATATGAGAGGATGAACCCAAATGAATCCAGGTGTAGAAACTTGAGAGAGAATGTGGAGAGGAAGAAAGAAAATGATAGACAAAAATTTATATACAATATTTCACCATAGGCTTATGGTGCAATTTGACTAATTCTTATGTTTTTATCCGATAATCAGTCACTCTTCCCGGTCGCTTCTTCTCCTACCTTTCTCTTCTGCGTTTTCTTCCTTCTTCTCTTCTGCGCTCTCTTCCTCCTTCTCTTCTTCTGCGCTTTCTTTTCTTCTCTTCTTCATATGCAGCGCAACTTTCATTAAAAAAAAAAATCAGATCTGATCTGTTAATCACGAAAGAGAAAAATCATTATTTATTTTTTGAATAAATTTTTGAATGAGAAAAAATCAACAGTAATACCACACACAGATTTATTCCAATTAATTATGTCTTTTTATTTGTAAGGATCGATAAATTATTCAACATGGTTGTATTTTTCGTGTTTTCAATTATTGTTCTTCGTGTTTTTTTAATGTGGGTATATCATTCACTCTCAATATTGTCGTTTTATTTATACAGTAACACATCTTTCTTAATACAGTAATACACTTGTGTTTATATAGTAACACATTTTTCTGTGTTACTTTAAGGTTAAATATGTGTTACTCAAAAGTCAATTGTGTGTTACATGTTCTTACAGTAACACGTATTTGTCCGTACGGTAACATATAATTGTATTTATAGTAACACAGATTAAGAGCAAAATTTTCTATTTTATCCTTCCTTAAATTAATTTGTATTAATTTTTCCTATGAAAAGTCAATTTATGTGTTATTTGTACTTACAGTAACACATATTTGGTCTTGTAGTAACATATAATTACTTTTATAGTAACACAGACCTGAAACCCGTTATCCTGTTAGCCTTCTGCGCGCGACTTTTGCGCGATTTTTAAGGAAATATTCGTTTGACCGGTCAAACCCGCTACAGATCCGCGAATTTTGACCCTTCCTTAAATATACTAATATTTCACGTGAAATATTGCACATAAGTGCGGCCCAAAATGATAAGTAGGAGAGAATGTTAAGTAAAACTGAGAAAAAATGTAAAAGAGAACATGAGAAGAAAAGGGTGAGAATAAAAGAGAAAAGTAAGAGAGAAATGTTAATGAGAAAGAAAAACAATTTATGAGAATGAGAAGTTATTTTTATCAGTATTTGAGAGAAGAAAAAACATTTAGAGAAGTTATGTTTATGAGAGAAAAAGACGATTTAAGATAAATTTTAAATAATAAATTTGAAAATAGAAAAAACTGACTCAAAGAATTGCAGTATTTTAAATTAAAGGGCAAAGAAAAATGACACGTAGGAAAGATAAAAACTCTCAAATATATGATGTAAAGATACGATTAGACGTGTATGTCCTTTACAATAGGGGAAGGGGGTTTCAAACCTTACACAAGGGCTTGGTAAATGGTAACCTCCAGCAGCTTTAGCTATTCGATACACTTTATAATTGACTACTTGACGGACATAATTAAAGTGAAATAGAATGAATAATGTTCTTGTATTTGTATGTTTAATTAAAGTGATTAGTTGTATCAATGAATTTTCTTTTAAATAATTGTACTTAGTATTAGTGTGTTTATTTATTCTATACAAAATGTAATTGTTTTACGAATATATTCTTTTTAATTTCAAATAAATTGTAGTAATATTTAATTATAAATGATATATATATATATATATATATATATATATATATATATATATATTAGAGTTGTAAAATAGCTTAATCGGCCCGTGACTCATTGATTTCGTGTCTCTCTCAAATCGTGTTTGAGTTTGGACTGGACCGGCCCGACGCGTGGCCCATTAGGAGTTCATGTTTCTTTTGGGCCAGGCTCGGGTTTGGGTCAAGCCTATTGGGCTTTCTCTCGGACCCAATTCAATTGCTATTGGGCTTGGAAATCTACATACTATTCTGTCTCACGAAAAAAATAATTAGAATATTTTTTTATATTTAAAAAAAATACTATAAGAACATTTCAGTAATTTTATGAATACAAACATTAAATATTTTATTTAATGGCGAAGTTCGATCCTCATAATAAATTTAGATGGTGTATTAACTTTTAATTGGATGTTTCTGGTAAAACGGAACCACTCTCTTTCTACCTATTCTACACATACATCTATAATAACAAAATTGAAGAAAAGTTTATATTACAAAAAAACTAATGCTAAATTTGTTTAGATAATTACACATGATGAGTCGGGATTATTGCATATATTTGTGCTTTAATTAGATATTATTTGAGAATTAATTTGAGATTTTATTGAGTTCTCCGACTTATTATTATATGTCCTTCAGTTATTTCGATATTTTATTTTCTTATATAATTAAGGTAAAATTGAAGCATTTTGATGAGAATGAAATTCAAGGAATTAAAAGAGTTGGGCTAATTGTGAAGTTAAAGTGGGTCTCCGGAATTACGGATCAAAAGTTTAAGAAAGCTCAAAGATGAAGAAGAAAGGGCCAAAATTGTTTTGAAATGGATTAATACCCATTTGGGGGACACGCACGGGTTTGACTATATGCACCTCCATTTCGGAGAGATGCACTCCTCCTTTCAATATATTAATAAAATAATAGGGTAAAAAATCAAAAATACCCTTCATTAAAATACAGCATATTAGATGCACCCTCCCTACTAAACACACCCCTACTGTCATTTCTTTCTCCTTATCCCAAAATCACAACTTCCGACAACCATCACCATTTTTTCAGGTGACCAAGAACTAAAAAAAATTAAAAAATTTCAACAACAACAAATCGACCAACAAAACGACCGCATTTCATCCCTATACACTTACAAAAACTTAGAAAACTAACAATTTTTTTAAACAATTTCGTCAAACCAGTGACGAACATATATACTCCCGTCGACAACAATTTATGGACGGGAATTTATATGATCGACACTAGTTTAACGAAAAAAAATTAATTTCTTTTTTAAAAAAATTCAATCTTTGTTGGTCGACCGTATACATTCTCGTCGATAACAATTTATCGACGAAAATGTATACGGTCGACCAACAAAGGTCGATCAAAAAGTTTTAATTTTTTTTTTAAATCGACACTGTAATGTCGACCATACGCACTCTCGTCGACAACATTTTGTCAACGAAAGTGTACGTGGTCGACATTACAGTGTCGAAATTAAAACAAAAAGAAAAAAAAATGGGTTCTGCATCTATGCAGAAAACCCTCAAAAATCAAAATCGAGCCGGCCAAAAAAGAGAGAGGAAGCGGCGTGGGGTGGGGTGGGCCGATGTACATACCTGGGGCGGCGGCGAGGTCGGTCGAAGCAGCGTGGGGTGGGCCGAAGCCGTGAACGGCGGGGGTGAGGTGGTCCGGCGAAATTGAAGGAAAAAAAAAAGAAGCGGCGGCGGCTTTTTTTTCCTTTTTTTTTTTTACAGACGGGGAAGGGAGTAGGGGGAGGCCTGGGGTGGGGGGGGTGGGTCGGCGTCGGACGGGAGGGGGCGGCCGCGTGGCCGCAAAGCTTCAGAATTTTTTTTTTTACAGAGGGGGAGGACGGGGCGGCCGACGGCCGCGGCGAGGCGGGGGTGGGGTGGGCGTCGCCGGCAACTGGAGGGGGTGGGTTGGGGGAAATGGGGAGGAGGAAGATGAAGATGAAAGATGAAGGAGGAAGATGAGGAAATGGGTTTTTTTTTTTAAACGGAGGGGAGGGGTCGGCCGCGGCGAGGGTGGGTGGGGTGGGCGTCGCCGTTGACGGGGGGTGGGGTGGGCGTCGTCGGCTACTGGTGGGTGGTGGTGAAGAGGGGGTGGGTTGGGGGAAATGGGGAGGAAGAAGATGAAGGATGAAGAAGATGAAGGGTTGGGGGGGTGTGTGTGTGTGTAGTAATAGGCTTTTTATGAAGGGAGGGTATTTATGACAATTTAAGGGTGTGTGTGCCAATTTAGGGGGGGTGTGTGAATCGGGGGAGTGCATCCCTCCGAAATGGAGGTGCATATAGTCAGACCCGACACGCACTACACCTGTGAGATGGGCCCATTATTTCATGTAATGTGTTTGGGCTCTAATGGCCCATTAAGGGCAATATAGCCTCCATCAGTTTTGAGAAGAGAGAAAAAAAAAAACGGTCGTTCTGGAATTCTGATTGGGTAGCAAGGAGGAGGAGGCGTGAATTCTCGAAGGGCGATCGGCCGTGAGCATCAAGAGGGTGGAAACAATGATTCTGGTTTTTGTTTTTATCTATTCTCTTTTAATTATGTTTAGTAGGTAGATTGTTTTCTAGTCCAAGGATGTGAAACCTGGATTTATTTATGCCTTTTTATTTAATTGATTAACGGTTTATCTCAATCTCTATTTCGATTTCGTTATTATTTGATTATATGCGAAACATGTTTTGATCAATAGATTTATTAGGACCGGCCATCCGAGTTTATTTGTTATCAATTCTAGTTAATTCACAATTTATAATCCGTAATTGTTATATTATTGTGGATATCGTAGCAACTAAGGCAGAACACCTTAGGGGATAATAACGTCTAGGTTGCATGAAACGAGCGTCTCGTATTCATGGTCTAGTTTATTCTATTGTTTTAGGTCTTGAATGCGTTTCTCGAGTTGAACCTTAAATACATGTTTTGGAGTTATTCGAAGGAATAGCTAGATTAATTGGGGGTCGTACTTTCTAATTAATTAAACATAAGAAACAATTCGAGTTAGTTTGGTCGTACCACTGACTTAGGGATAAGATTTGAGATGAGATTGAGATTACCGGGTTCACTAATTAAATTGGTT
This sequence comes from Galeopsis tetrahit, assembly GCA_963675135.1. NCBI lineage: Eukaryota > Viridiplantae > Streptophyta > Magnoliopsida > Lamiales > Lamiaceae > Galeopsis > Galeopsis tetrahit. The sequence continues at coordinate 78,543,064 of OY776123.1, forward strand.
AAATTATTCAAGGGGAAGCAATCTGAGGGCTAGATCGTTCTTTATATTTGATTCATGTTTATTTTTATCGCTTACTTTTATTTTTCATGTTTTCTAGTAGTTAGTCAACACCAATCCAACTCCCCCCATTTTTATTGCTTTCATAACAATAATTTATTCAATTGAGTTTCACCATTCTCTGTGGGATCGACCCTTACTTCCCTACTGCATAGTGGTTAGTTAAGGTATTTATTTTTGGGTGTCGGCGACAGCACACCAAATTTTGGCGCCGCTGCCGGGGAATGGTTGTAAATTTGATTGAATTTTTTGTGTTTTTAATTTCTGTCAAAAAATTCCCAGAAAATTCCAAAAAAAAAAAAAAAAAAAAAAATAAATTATTTTACGTTGGCTATTGTTGTTTTCATTTGTTGCTCTTTAGCATATTTCTACTAATACTCACCCCTTCAGTGTCTTCTTGTTTAGGTTCTAAAAATTGTTTGCATGTTTATTCTCTCTATTCTTTCTACCATGTATGACTTTAGGTATGAAAACCATCAAAGCACTTATTCGGTTCATAAGTCAAAGGATGATCCATTGGAGAGAATTGCAAGTATGATGCTAATGATGATGAAGGAAAAGACTCCAGAAATCCGACCATGCCGAATTTGCTCCACCACAAATCACACCACTGATGACTGTCAGATTTTAAATGATGCAATAGGACAGCAATACCACGATTATAGGCCTCGACTATTTAGGAATTATGAGAGGACTTATGATAATGGTGGATGGATTGACTCTGAGCAAAAGTCTGAACGCGCATTGAAAGATATGGTGAAATCTTTGGCTGCGAGCATATTGAGTTATCAGGAGACTCTCCAGTTAAGATTTAAGATCATGGCTGATGAACAAAAGCGTATGGAGGTTCAAGTGAACCAAATGACGAATGTCATAAGCCAATTGCAAACACAGTTGATAGAAAAACTGGTGAAAGATGTTGTAGAGCTGAGTCGAGTTGAAGTAGATGAGCATACTAAGGTGTTTAACGACCAAGTTAAATCACGAGACGAGCCAGTTGAGTCTGAGGGAGTTATACAGGAAAAACAGGATGCAGTTTTTACTAACACTGACCCCCTCAATGTCAATGTAACAGAACAGAAAAATGAGGTAAAATCTCATGAATTCAATCCTGTTATTACTGATGTAGTTCCCTTTCCCTCCAGGCTCTCAAAAAGGTCGAGAAAGATGCCAAGGAGCAACAACTAGTCGATGTCTTTCGAAGGGTTGAGAACAACATACCATTAGTTGAGCCGAAAAAGCAAATTTCGATATATGCCAAATTATTGAACGAGCTTTACACCGACAAGCAATGGCTATCTTGGAATGAAAAGACTTTGATTGGAGAGAAAATTGTTTCTCAATGCAAAATGCCACTACATAGAGAGAATTATTTTACTCCTATTACATGAAAGAGAAGTTGATTGTCGAGCCAACGACGTTAAGAAAAGGCGCTTGTTGGGAGGCAACCCAATGTTTACTTAGTTTTTATTTTTGCAATTTTTGCTTTTAATTTCGTTTTTGTGTGTTTGTATTTCAGAAGAGGATTTTTGATAAGGCGTGGGCACGCCTTAAAAAAAAAAAACACCTCTCCTGGAATTTTTGTTTTTTTTCTTTTATTTTTTTTTCTATTCCTCCTACTGATTATTTTCTTCACAGCTGTCCATGCGGGTGAAATTTTTAAGGAACATGGGCTGAGTTAGTAGGGCTATGAGATGGAATTAATTTGGGCCTGCACCATTAATTTATTTAATATATTTTTCTCTGCAGGTCTTATATTTAACAAGATACAGCCCAAAATCCAGCTGCATATAAACCCCAGTCCACTCTCGCCAACCTGACCACCTAGCACCCGCCACCACTCTAGACTCTGGTACCCCCGTTCCACTCTATTTTTATTTCTATATGGTGTTTGCCTTTTGTATCTCTTACTTCAGTACTAAGGGACTAGCACCTATTTAAGTGTGGGGGGATGATTTATTGTTAGAGGATTTTATGCAGATTGGAATTATGTGAAAAAATGTGTTTGTTGTTTGAAGCATGTTTAATTGGTTAGTTGCCTATATTCTTAATTATTGGGTTTTTGTTAAATTGCTAAAATCATGATTTGTGAGTTTTGATTAGTAGCCCGGTTGATATTCATATCTTATGCTTTGAAATTGAATTGGTTCTTGGTTTATTCATGCCCTGAATTGGTGTACTTGATTATTTGATTTTGGTGAACTTTCATTAGTTTTCTTGAGAAGTGAAGAATCTTATTGGTATCCTAAGTTGAAAAAAAAGTAATGAGAAAAATGAGGGGCTGAAACAGCTGCCTACTGTAGGGGGCTCAAGTGTTCTAAATGAATAAACTTAGCTAAAACCCGAAAAGTAGAGAGGAGCTGCGGACCTCATTTGAAAAAAAAAGGAGACAGAAACAGCTACCTGCTTCAGGGGGCTTAAGTGTTCAAAAATGAATAAACTTAGCTAAAACCCGAAAAGTGGAGAGAAGCTGCAGACCTCTTGAAAAAAAAAAAAGTTGAAAAATTCCAAGGTGGAATTAAAGCTGAAAAAAAAATGCAGCTCAAAAAAAAAATTGATTGGAGAAGGATGCCATAGGATTTGAACTTCGAAGGAGAATTGAGTCGAGTGATCTGAAGTTAATGTTTTTAGGGGATCATGAATGTGGTGTGAGTAACCAAGAGTTGATGAGATTTTGTGGTTAAGTGTGAATTGAAATTTGTGGTTTATTGAGAGAGACAAGCAACTTATGAATTTGGCTCAAAAATCTAGTTTTGAGAATCATAGAAGAGTAATTCAATTTTTCTTGCTTTGAATTCTCAAGTACATGCAATTTTCATGATGGTTTTCTTGAGTTGGTTGTCCATTGAAATAATCCCATGTGTATTTTAGTTCTCTTTGCTTGAGGACAAGCAAATGTTTAAGTGTGGGGGATTTGATGAGTCGGGATTATTGCATATATTTGTGCTTTAATTAGATATTATTTGAGAATTAATTTGAGATTTTATTGAGTTCTCCGACTTATTATTATATGTCCTTCAATTATTTCGATATTTTATTTTCTTATATAATTAAGGTAAAATTGAAGCATTTTGATGAGAATGAAATTCAAGGAATTAAAAGAGTTGGGCTAATTGTGAAGTTAAAGTGGGCCTCCGGAATTACGGATCAAAAGTTTAAGAAAGCTCAAAGATGAAGAAGAAAGGGCCAGAATTGTTTTGAAATGGATTAATACCCATTTGGGGGACACGCACTACACCTGTGAGATGGGCCCATTATTTCATGTAATGTGTTTGGGCTCTAATGGCCCATTAAGGGCAATATAGCCTCCATCAGTTTTGAGAAGAGAGAAAAAAAAGCGGCCGTTCTGGAATTCTGATTGGGTAGCAAGGAGGAGGAGGCGTGAATTCTCGAAGGGCGATCGGCCGTGAGCATCAAGAGGGTGGAAACAATGATTCTGGTTTTTATTTTTATCTATTCTCTTTTAATTATGTTTAGTAGGTAGATTGTTTTCTAGTCCGAGGATGTGAAACCTGGATTTATTTATGCCTTTTTAATTAATTGATTAACGGTTTATCTCAATCTCTATTTCGATTTCGTTATTATTTGATTATATGCGAAGCATGTTTTGATCAATAGATTTATTAGGACTGGCCATCCGAGTTTATTTGTTATCAATTCTAGTTAATTCACAATTTATAATCCGTAATTGTTATATTATTGTGGATATCGTAGCAACTAAGGCAGAACACCTTAGGGGATAATAACGTCTAGGTTGCATGAAACGAGCGTCTCGTATTCATGGTCTAGTTTATTCTATTGTTTAGGTCTTGAATGCGTTTCTCGAGTTGAACCTTAAATACATGTTTTGGGGTTATTCGTAGGAATAGATTAATTGGGGGTCGTACTTTCTAATTAATTAAACATAAGAAACAATTCGAGTTAGTTTGGTCGTACCACTGACTTAGGGATAAGATTTGAGATGAGATTGAGATTACCGGGTTCACTAATTAAATTGGTTAAATTATTCAAGGGGAAGCAATCTGAGGGCTAGATCGTTCTTTATATTTGATTCCTGTTTATTTTTATCGCTTACTTTTATTTTTCATGTTTTCTAGTAGTTAGTCAACACCAATCCAACTCCCCCCATTTTTATTGCTTTCATAACAATAATTTATTCAATTGAGTTTCACCATTCTCTGTGGGATCGACCCTTACTACCCTACTGCATAGTGGTTAGTTAATGTATTTATTTTTGGGTGCCGGCGACAGCACACCAACACATTAATTTGTATAATAAATATCAAATAAATTGTATATTATAAAAATAAATGTGAATTCTTTTTTAAGAGTTTTCGATTGAAAATGGTTTTTTTATAAAGTTATATACTCCATTTATTTCAAATCAATTTTTACATTTTCATATTTTTTATATCACATTAGTTTTCACACCGTGTAATATAATTTTTACATTTATTTCAAATCAAAATATGTTTAGAGATAAATATAATTTTTTTTTATGGAATAGTACTACGTCTGTAATTTTTCCTCTAACTTGAAATTTACCGTGTAAAAAGTAATATTGGTATGTTACATATGTATATCATTTAATTGTACTGCATATTAAATATCAATTTATAATAATCAACGTATTTGTTTATCTTAAACATACTCTTTATTTCTCTCTCAGCATATACATGAAAGTTTATATGCAAAACTATACACATATACACAGAAATTGAGATACTAATAGCGGAGAATAGTCACAAATATGAATATATGTGTCATAGTTTTATCAGTTATGCATCAAAATATATTTGAAAATGACATAAATCTCTCATCGTATTCGTCGTATATGTTGATGAATGGAGGATTTTGTTGCGAGGCAGAGAGAATCCTTGTTGTGTTCATTGTCTCAAGCCAAATAAATAGATAACATTTGTCGAAAGAGATAAAGAAGAAGAATAACTGTCGCTCATCTTCACATATAATTGTTGTTGAAGAATGAAGAAAAGAATTAAAAAAATTCTATTTTTAAAGACCAACCAACAAATTATTTTATATATGTGTACCCCAATTCGGTCTAATAATAAAGGAATTAATTCACCTAAAATAGGTTGAAATTGCATTTTATACTGCAAAGAATCATGAGAAGAGATTTGAGCCGAACTTTCGAAATTATCATTGAAATGTTTAATGAAGACACTTTTCTTGACCAAAACAACAATATCTACAAAAGACATTGCCTTCCACCATGAAGTGCTTGTTTGATAGGCACGATAGTGTCAAGATTACGCCGCACCTGATGAATTAGCAATGTCAATCTATTGTTTGATAGGCAAGACCAAAAATCATGAAAGCCCAAGATAATGGGTCAAGCCCACACTTAAACACTGTTGTAAAGAGTTTTTCTCACTGGGCAAAAACACGAAGTTAAAATATCTGAGATGAAATAGTATTTAAGACATGAGTGCATAATGACTTTTATGACCCTCATATTTAACATCAAAACCCTAACACCCTGTGTCATTTGCGTCTGCCTCTTTCTTGAAAACTCTCTCCCGACGAAAACCCTAGCGCCACCATTCGCGATTCAAGACATCAACTACAAAGAGGTAGGAGTAATATATTTTGTGCTTCATTTGCATCTTGTTTGAAGTGGTGGGTTCGAAACATGTATTTTGTGTTCATTTTCATCTTGTTCACCCTCATTATGCTTTCATTTTCTTTTCTAGGTTTAAGTCGTTTCCTGGGGCTTTGGTTTTGAGTAGGAAATTCAGTTCCTGGGTTTAGTTGTTTATGGGTTTATGAGTCGTCCTTTCTATTTTAAACGAAAAATTTCGCACCAGTTCTTTGGATTTTTTTTGCTAAATAAGTGTTTATGAGTTTATATTTTAAACGAAAATGAAAGCACAGTTCTTTCGATTTTTTTTTTCTGCTAAGTATGTAATTTTGGTTCTAATGTTTTGGGTCCCAAATTTTTGTTGTTCAACTTACAGAGGATTTTGTGTAAACAATGCAGTTATGGTTTGGTTTCTCATATTACACAGATTGTTGGGATATGATTTTGGGACCATCACAAATGATTACAATAAGGGAATTAAATACGCAAAATAAAAAATTAATGGTGCTTTCAAGAACAAAGATTTTCACTTTACAGTAGTCTACCATTGTTGTAAGATTCATATAAAAAAAATCCAGTCACGTTATTTTTTAAGAATATATTATGTGTGAGCTTTTTTTAGTACAACTAATGATATACATATGTCTTATACGCAGAATTTGTAGTTTAGAACAAGCTGATTTGTAAGATGAGTCTGGTGAATAAGGAAAATGAGATACTTTACGTGTTGCTAGAAGAAATAATTCATCAAATGATTGTGGTTACCATGATAGTTGTCGAGTATATGAATAGGAAAAGAGGAAGAAAGCGTAGACGTGGGTCCTCATTTAGTTACATTGACCGTATTCCAACCCAAGTTAATGTAATGTCTTGACTTGTTGGGGGGCACGATCGTGAATGCATATCTAATCTTCGAATGGACCGTAACACGTTTGGCCGACTCTGTTCTATTTTAAAGAATTTAGGAGGTTTAGTTGATGGGAAGTTTGTTACTATTGAAGAACAAGTTGCTATGTTTTTGTCCATACTAGCTCACCCCTAAGAAAAATAGAGTCGTTCAATTTAAGTTTTTGAGATCCGGACAAACTATTTCCCATTATGTGCACATGGTCTTGACGTCAGTACTTGAACTTCATTCAGTGTTATTGGTGAGGCCGACACCGGTACCACAAGACTGTGATAATCACCGGTGGAAGTGGTTCAAGGTACTTATTTTCATAAATTATTATTTTGTTGATGGGATTAACGTTACTGTCTACTGAATTTTTATTTTTTGATTACGCAGGGATGCCTCGGGGAATTAGATGGAACATACATAAACGTCCGTGCACCTGCCGCTGAAAGAGGACGATTTAGGAGTAGGAAAGGACAAATCTCTACAAATGTGCTTGCTGTTTGTGATCGAGAGCTGTAATTTTCGTACGTTTTGCCCGGTTAGGAGGGGTCTGCTAATGATGCGAGAGTTCTTCGAGATGCAGTCACTAGGGTCCGCGGCTTGAAGGTCCCTGTAGGTAATTTTTTTATTTTAAAAATATGGCATATTGTACACAAGTTACATGTATGTTTTCTATTGTTACAATAAACTTAACAACAAAATATATATTTTCTTATTGACAATTACAAGTAATTGAGTGACAATGGTTATGCAAATTCTCCTGGTTTCTTGACTCCATTTAAGGGTGTGCGATATCACTTAAATGAGTGGGGACCAGCTGCTGCGAGACCCATGACATATAAATAGCATTATAACATGCGACATACTCGCGCACGCAATGTAATCGAACGTGCATTTGGAATAATGAAGATGTGTTGGGGGATCCTTAGGAGTGCAACATTCTATCCTATTAGGACACAAATTAGGATGATAATGGCTTGTTTCTTGCTACACAATTTTATACATAGAGAGATGCCCACTGACCCTTTTGAGCAGGATCTAGATACCGAAGACGATGGCAATGCAGACACAGATGAAAATGTTGAATTCATTACCAGTACTGATGCAACAAATGATTGGACGACTCTTCGAGAAGACATTGCTCAAACAATATGGGCTGAATACAATAATGGTTCTTAGGGTGTACTGCATGCAGTATTGTAATTCAGCTGTTTATTTGATGTATTTTCATAATATTAGAACATCTACATTTATTTTAGGGTGTTTTCATGATATTAGAACATCTATATTTTCATGATATTTTAATTAATGGTGTAAAATATGATTGATTGCGGGTTGTGATAATGTTGTTGGTTGTTGAAATGATTGATTTACAATGGTGTTATATTGATGCTTTATTTATGTGCATTTGTTTGTGATCCAATTTTTTGCTCTTATGTTTTTATATTTTCAGATAGTGATGGAACCCCCACGAGTGGCTACACATCGTGGTAGAGGTTCGACTAAGAAAACTTCAGGCAATACTCGAAGGGTTTGGACTAATAGGGAAGAAGTCGTACTCATTGGGGCACTGCACGATTTGGTGAACAAAGGTTAGAAAAGTGAAAACGGGTTCTGTACGGGGTATTTGAACAAGTTAGAAGATGCACTCAAAGCAGCATTTCCTGGCACTGATTTACTTGCTAATCCGAATATCACATCCAAAATTACCACATGGAGGAAGACCTACAGTTCTTTAGTCTCTGCACGTGAAACTAGTGGGGTGGGTTTTAACTCAAATACGAACACAATTGAATACACAGATGAGCAATGGGAGAGCATATTGAAGGTATAATAATGATGCTGATGCCTTTTAATTTATTTATTAAAATATTAATGATTGTTAATCAACATTTTTTATTATTATTTTAGAAAGATCCAAATATGAAGGGGATGCGCCATAGGGAATGGCCATTGTACGACGACTGGGTTCAGATATTTGGGAAGGATCGTGCAACAAGATATGTTGCAGAGGACATACTTGATGCGTTTGAAGTATTGAGAAATCAATACCGACGTCCAAATCCTAGTCGAACGCCATCAAACGTAGCACCTAGTGATGAGTGCAACGATCAGAATTACGTGAATGGGGATGACATGAATGGCCCAAATCCCAGTCAAACGCCATTAAACGATCAAGAGGCCGATAGCACTACATACACTACACAAAATGTGCAACCATCTATTAGTAAAGGTAAAAAGAAGAGAAAGTCGAAGAGTGGAGAAAATGAGAATGCTTTGGTGGATATGCTTGGAAACTACTGGCAATCAACTTGTGAGAGGCTAGATAAAGTTGCAAGTCATATTGGATATAACCATGATTTGGGCACAGAAAGGAACCAAGTGTTTGGAATGCTAGAAAGTATACCAGAATTAACAGTTCGCGATAAGCTGAAAATTTCCGAGTACATAGGTGCAAGGGTCGAATGCCTAGAGATGTTTATGACTTTATCAGATGATGCACGAGTTGTGTATGCCGAAGACATTCTTGTGCGAGCAATAGGTATTTAGTAGCTCCGTTGTGTACTGACTTCTTGTGGTTTTTTTAATGTGGCAGAATGTATGGGGTTAGTAGTAGCAAGAACAATATTGGCTAACTTTTGTGGTTTTTTAATGTGGCAGAATGTATGGGGTTAGTAGTAGCAAGAACAATATTGGCTAACTTTTGTGGTTTTTTAATGCGGCAATATGTATGTGTACTGACTTTATCAGAATGTATGATTAGTAGCAAGAACAATGTTGGTTGTTGCCATGCTAATTTAAGACTCATGGTTGTTTTGTATTATTTTATGTGGTTTCAGGCATTGAAAAGTAGATATACAAATATTTAACAGGTACATATTGTTTGCACTAAATGTTTAGATATATGAATTTAAATTTAATAGGTACATATTGTGGCAAATTATGAGTTGATTGTACATATTATTAGTGGGCCGAATTTGCTTAATTATGTGTTTTAAATATTTGTGGCAGATTATGAGTTGATTGTATAGATGATGAGTGGACTGAATTTTCTTAATTATGTGTTTTAAATCCAAGTTGATTCCATGAATTAAATTTGAAATTGCAGCACCCAACTTTAAGATTCAATACATATGAACTAAGGATTTTAATTCATTTTTTTTCATTCAAACGGACAACAGAGTAGGCAATATACCAATATATCTCTCGAATCTCAACATCACTCAACTACCACCTTATTTCCTTACTACATCATAACTCATAAGAATCAGAATTTCAACCAAGTAACTAGGCGCATATTCTGGCAAAGTTATCCTCGATTTTTTTTTTTAAGTGATACCTTGAATAATTTTATAAATGGAAACATGAAACATCAATTCATGTGTTAGAAAAGAATTGAACAACTATTAATGACATATCTCTCTCATGTCATAGCTCTAAAGAGTTTAGATTTAAGCATGACATTGCAATTAAAATACTGAAACAGGATAACAACCTTCATAATCATAATTAATACCTGATCACTTATAGACAACCACCTGAGGTGGAGAACTTGCCAACTACAGGCTATCATTCGATGCATACACTTCGCGTGAATAAAAAAATCGTCTAACGCGTTTTACATCGATAAACAAAAGCATTACTACTAAACCACAAACTTATATCACTTACATACAATAGGTTAATGCGCAAAAGGGCCCATAAAATATATATGTGCATAACAAAAGCAAGTAGGATAGTCACTTGTTTCCATGAGGCGAGAGGTAGTACGTTGCAGGACTGGATGAGTCAAAAGAGCTCGAAGTATGTTTGATATCCCAGACGGTACCGACTTCGCAGTCAGGATGAGTTGGTTTTGGGCACTTGGGAGGCAACACTTTATTCTTAGGTCCACGTTTGGCAATAAAGGATGGTTTTTCAGCTGTTTTCGATTCAGCGCTCACAAGGCCCGTAACCTCTTCGTCAACATGGAACAACTTCTTACGAGGGGGTTTGCGACCCACCACAGGCGATTCAACCTCTTGCTCTTCGTCGGAATCGACAATCACTACGGGTTCCTTACAAGTGTTCGCAACATTCACCATTGGTCTATCAGAGCTGATGTTGATGATCTCGGTCGAACGATCCCGAACCTTTTCAAACAGAAATTTCAGTCGGTCGAACGTTGGATCCCCTTTGTGGTAGAAGGCTTTAGCAAATTCATTCATCAATGCAGTAAAAAGCATTGTACACAAAATCATTGCTTGCTAAAATTATTATATATGCAAGTTAAGTGAAATGTGATAAGGTACCTTGAACACTTCATCCCAATCCGGCACGTACACAAAATTAATTACACGATCGTACCACGCACCATCAACCTCGAGAATTTGTTTGAAGGTTTTATAGCATTTCTCGAGCAAGTTACACTGTGTGACTGCATCATCAAAGGTGAATTTCGTATCCATCACGCAATTCACAACGACAACAGCTTCATTGAGGTCGTGGTAGTTTGGTTTGCCAACCGTCCAAGAACCACATTCAACACCTTGCACGAGAATGTTGATGAAGATGTTAATAGCCGGCTCTGTCCAACCCCCTGGTAGAAGTAGAAGTCTTGTGGTGCAATACTCCTGGAGCTCATTGTGTGAGTTTACTGCAAGAATATGTAGGTGGTGAAGTGTATCATTCTAAACAACCAACTACGTGTATATATAGCTGAGTGCTGCACAAATTGGTTGAATTAATTGAATTAATGTGAGTTGGTGTGTTATTATTAGTAGTATTTAATGTATGTCCTTGCCAATGTCAAAATATCAAATCTAATGAAGATAGAAGTTGACATGCAAATCTAGACATTCATTAGAGTTGGTATGCAAATCTAGACATTCAATTCGTTTGAAGCATTTTGGCAGCGTACTACATTTATTATCCATCAATCTGAATAGATTTACAAATGACAACTAGCATTAATAATCCTTTGAATATATGATAATATAAACTACCAAACTTTGGGCATTTGAAGAAGTAACGCCCAGGATTTTGTTCACGTTCACCTTCACATCGGAGCACCATCCGTCCTTTTCCACAGGAACATTCAGGTGTGGGTTAATCACCAACAAAGTTTGACATTGATCTACTAAAAAAAAAAAAAAAAAAAAAAAAAACAAAACAAAATTAGTTCAACAAAGTACTACCTTCTTGAAAGTAAATGACCAATTTTTGCATACATATATCAAAACTCAATCCAACAAAAGCAATTCAAACAAACAATTAATTCTTCAAGGTAGAACACACATCCCCAATTTGTATAACTCTAACAATCCTCCAATGCTACAACTCAACTATAACAAATAATATTTTAGTCAGATACATGATTTGTCGTGAGATTGCTCGAATTTGTGGATGAATTGTGCTCTAAATATCAAGTTATTCTTGCAAGAATCGTGTGATTGTTGGTTAATTCTTGAAATTTTGATACACGAACATTCTTGTTTGATTTCTAGGTAATACGAGAAGTTTCGAAGTAAACCACGAAGAATCCAGCCGTTGGATCATTCTAAAGATGTAACCACATGAAAGGCATCTAATAGAGGATCGTAACAAGACAAGAATCGAGTCGATCGGACCTCCGGATCAAAAGTTATGCCCAAAGCAAAAGCAAGAACAGAGTGCCACTCGGCCGAGTGAGACCAACTCGGCCGAGTCGGGCCAAAACTGCAAATTTCGATTTTTTGAACACTCAGTCGAGTGCTCAGACTCGGCCGAATCTGAGAGTTTCAACATTTCTGCACACTCGGCCGAGTGGCACAACTCGGCCGAGTCACGGGTGGACAAAAGTGTAAACACGCTTTTTAACAAGACCACTCGGCCGAGTGAGCTCACTCGGCCGAGTCACTGCTCATTTTTTGCCCTCTTCCAAATTAGACCTAGGGACACGTGCCAAGCTCAAGGGGGAGGGTATAAAAGGCCACAAATTCGTTTTTCTTGGGGAGGCAGCCATTGGAAGAGTTCTCAAGCTCCCCAAATCCAAACTTCACCATCTTAGCTCATTTTTCCTTAGTTTAGCATAGAATTGAGTGGAATTTCATAGTTTAGTTGTTAATTAGAGTTGTAATTTTATTTTCAAGCAAGGATTGAAGACTCCATTGAAGCATTTTAAGGTTTTGTCTACATTTTCAATCAAAGAGGTGATACCTTTACTTTTATTCAAGAATTTTGTGTTATTAAGCATGGGTTTGTTGATTATCTCTCATTTCTCTCTTAATTTCATTAAATTAGCCATGGGCTAAGCATTTTGGTGTTTGGGTGTTGTAGAATTGTGATGGAATTAATGTTTTAGCTTGATTTCAATTGTGGAATTCATTGGTGGATTTATTGGTTAGGTTTATGGGTTTTGAGAGATTATTTTACAAGAACTCAATTATTAGGTTGTATTGGAAGCTCGATAAATGCAACGAGAGTTGGTTAATCGGGTTAGATAGTATAATCGAGGGTTGGGAATCGAGTTAATGAGTTAATATTGGTTTATCGCAACGAGAGTTGGGTAAATTTCATTAGAACCCCATTTATCTACATTAATTGCTTTAATTAACATTTAAGTGATTAGTGAGAAGGCCATAGGAGCTTGGTTGTTAGTATTCAAGTGGAAAAGCATAACTAGGGATTAGTTTAGTTTAATTAGGTAGAGTCGAACCCCCTAGTCGTGTGATTACCCGGGTAAGAAAACTTCTATTCATCCTCTCGATCCTAGGTGCTTTGCTCGATATATGCCTTAGCGATTGCTTCTACCGAATTCCATCCAATGAATTACACATAGACGTCGAATTTTAACATCGATTCCACACAAGGACGAACACTCGAACACTACCTCTCTTCACTTGATTTCTATCGTATTTTTCTTAGTTATTTGCTTGTCATTAGTTGTTATTTTTGAGTTCATTTACATTTCCTAGCACAAAACATGAATTTGCATTATATTCAAAGAACAACATACACACTAAGGCTACTTGATCAATCTAGTCCCACAGATTGATAATTTAACCGGGCCTTTCTTTTATTACACGCGAACCTCTTATACTTGAGGGGAACGTGTTGGTAAAAACACGTGTCATGTTTTTGGCGCCGCTACCGGGGACTAGTTTTGTTTTTAAGTAACTTAGTGTTTGTTGGTCTTGAGTACTAGTGATGTTATTTTTCTTGTTAGTAAGTTCTTTGTTTGTCTTGTCTTTGGAAATTGATACTTGGTTGATTCTATAGGTGCATGAACATAAGAGCAAGTGGGATTGATCCAATTCCTATTGATTTGGAAATTGAAGCTACCGCTAGAAGAAGAAATCGAGATCGGAATCAAAGACTTGAACAAGAGAGAGCAATGGCGGAGAACCAAGGAAACAACAACAATCAAAACATCATTCACCCTCCGGTCGACAACCGAGTCATTGGAGCGGGGAATGAGGGTGGAGTCGGTAATGAGGAGGAGAGAACCATTCGGGATTACTTTGAACCCCCGGTTCAAAGGTACTATGATGGAATCGAGCGCCCTCCTATTGCGCCTACCAACTTCGAAATTAGCCCGAGTCTAATTCGAATGCTAGAGAAGAGGCAATTTGGAGGTGAGCCACTTGAAGATCCCAATCAACACTTGTCCCGATTCTTAGAGTATGCGGATACGGTCAAGATCAATGGGGTACATGAGGATACTTTGAAGATGAGGCTCTTTTCTTTCACCTTGAAAGATAAAGCTAAGGAATGGCTTACCTCAATGATCAACAACCGAGTAACCACATGGGATGAGCTTAGCAAAAAGTTCTTATTGAAGTTCTTCCCTCCATCCAAGACTCTTCAATGCAAAACCGAGATCACTCAATTTCTCCAAAGGGAGAATGAAAGCATTTATAGTGCATGGGAGAGATTCCAAAGTCTTTTGAGGAGGTGTCCTCAACATGGGTTTGCGGAAGAGCAAACGATTAGCTTCTTCTATAATGGATTGGGGCTCTCTTCAAGACAATACATTGATGCATCCGCGGGTGGGCAATTGTTTGCAAAGAGTGCAAGAGTAGCAAAGGAAATCATTGAAGCAATTGCTACAAACACCTACGATTGGCCTATTGATGGAAATAGACCCAATAAAGTTGCTCAAATTGGGAATAACTCCACATCATTGGGTGATACAATCAAGATGCTCTTGGACAAGGTTGAGTTAATGGAGAACAATCAAAGGAGAGAAAATTTTGGTGGGGGAATGGAAATGCCTAACATGTTGAACCAAGTGGAAGATGCTAACTACATGGGGAGGCCCCAATACCAACAAGAGAATTTTCAAGAAAATTTTCACCAACCATTCCCAAACTATGCTCCTAATCAAAACCGTTTCCAACAACACGCCCAAGCCCAATTCCAAGGAAATCCTCCTTACAACCCAAATGCTCGGAAGCATGAAAACTTCTCTTATGGAAATCCTAAAGCCGCTCTCACACTCCCTCCGGGATTTGATCCGGGTGCTCGTGCACCAAACAATGAGGGAAGACCACATTTGGAAGACTTGTTGACCACTTTCATAGCTCAAAATAATCAAACGACGGCTCAACAAAACCAAAAGATATAAAGGTTGGATGAACAAATGCTCTCAATGGCCAAGCAAATGAAGAACATAGAGTTTCACATGAGCCAAATTGCTTCTTCAAGCGGTGGAAACCAAAAAGACAAGTTCCCTTCTACTACGGAAGCAAATCCTAGAGAGAATTGTATGATAATTAATCTCCGTAGTGGCACTCAATACGAGGGACTAAGCATGCCAAATGAAGACGAAGATGGAGAAATGAGGATAAGAGAAGAAATGGAGAAAGAAGAGAAGAAAGAAGAAAAGAAAGAAGAAAGGATACTGAAGTGGAAGAAAGCTAAGGAAGCAAGAGAAGCAAAGTATGAAGAAAAGATAGAGTGTGATGGGTGGGGAGTTCCAAAAACACTTGTTCCACCACCATTTCCCCAACGGTTTATGAGAAAGAAGCTCGATGAGAAATTTGGAAAGTTTCTTGAAATTTTCAAGAAAGTCACCGTGAATGTACCCTTCTTGGAGGCTCTTGAGGAGATGCCCACTTATGCAAAATTTATGAAAGAGATTCTTTCAAAGAAAAGAAAAGTGGAAGAATGTGAGACGGTGAATCTTCCTATGGAATGTAGTGCTTTAATCCAAAAGAGTCTTCCTCAAAAGTTGAAAGACCCCGGGAGCTTCACATTGGTATGTGAGTTGGGCAATGGAGAAAAGAAGAAAGCTCTTTTTGATCTTGGAGCTAGCATAAATTTGATGCCCCTCTCAATGTATGATCGTTTGAAGCTTGGAAGTATGAAGCCAACCAACATGACTCTACAATTGGCGGATCGTTCCATAGTTTACCCGGAAGGTGTTGTAGAAGATGTAGTGGTGAAAGTGGATAAATTTAACTTTCATGCCGATTTTGTGGTGATGAATATGGAAGAGGACCCCGAAATTCCTTTGATCTTGGGGAGACCATTCTTAGCTACGGGGGGAGCAACAATTGATGTGAAAGATGGAGAGATCAAGTTGAAAGTGGATGAGGAGGAAGTGACATTTGTAATGAAGGATATGAAAAATTCCTCAAACTCAAGCATAAGCAATGCTATACTCTCCACTTCTCAAATTCTTAATGATTCACATTATTCTAACAAATCTTGTGTGACTAATATTAACTTTCTTTGTGGCCTAGGAAGAAAAGTTAAGAAAAGAGTTGATCCAAGTTCAAAAATTCTAAAGAAGAAAGTGAAGGATTGGTATGACAAGAAGAAGAAAATGAAGAACAAAGCAAAGAAGCACCACTATGCTTCTTCTTCAAAAGAAGTTGGTGGTGTCAAGATGAAAGAGGAAGTTTGAACTCTATAAGTTCCGTCCGGCTTGAAGACGTTAAACTTAGCGCTAAATGGGAGGCAACCCATTTTTACTTGCTTTCATAGTGTAGTTTTCTTTTATGTTGTTAGATGATGCTTTTGATGGTGGGTGAGCTTGTTTTTGTAGGTACATTCATATGGACGTGTTGCCAAATGGTTGAAGAAATGGAAGTGGAATCATTGAAGAGATGGAGTGAGAAAAAGAAAATGAGGTGATAGCCATCATGGAAGGTACACCCTTTCCCAAACTTGGATTGCTTAGCAATTCTAAAGTTTGGGGGGGGGGGTAGGGGAATTTTTTCTTTTATTTTTGTACTTGGAGTTTATTGCATATGAGCACATACAAGTGGTGATTGAGATTTACTTAGAATATTGGATTGTTGTGTGCTCTTGATTGATTTTCATGATGGTGAAATTATGTGTGATATAGTGTTGATTGTGAATTAATTTTGGATTATGGGTGAATGTTGATTGAATGATTGGTGTTGTGAGATTCTATGTGATGAAAGTTGACTCATGGATGAACTTACCTTTTGAATGTGTGTTGTGAGAAGAACTAGGCTTATGATGATGCTTGTATTCACATCTTTGAAAACCCGGTGAGAATTGATCCTTGAACCAATCATGATCCGGTTGTTTATTTGAGAGTGGATTGATCATTGTCCATAATTCTAGAACTTGTCATACATCTTGCTTGAAACCACAAGTGTGTGAAACAATGGGATATGATTTAGGCCATCTTTTGTTATTAATAGTCACTTAGCCAAATATTCCCATACCAAAGAGAAATTTCCGTAGTTAGCCAATTTGAGCCTTAAAACTTCATCTTCTCCATCATTATATTTTCTATAATCTGCACACTAATCCATCAATAGTCACAGATCTTTTGGCAAATTAATAGTCACAAATTCTTCCGTAGTTAGCCAATTTACATAATTTGCACACTAATCCATCAATATATATTTTCTATAATCTGATAATATTCTCCATCATTACGCTTTGATATTATAGGTATTGATTGGATGTTTTCCATCTCAAACTCTTATCCTCCGTACAAATGTGATGTCTATATAATTTTATTTTAAAAAAATCAATCAAGAAGTTATGCAAAACAAAACAATTCATATAATCATATTTATTCCTCGGGTGTGCATTAACGTGTTTTGCAAAAAAATAAAAAATTCTAATCACACAAGTCGTGCATTAACCAAAATCATATTTATTCGTCTATTGTCTTATTTTTTTTCTTTATGTTGCTTTATTTTTTTCTTAATGACTTAAAATAGTTTTTCCGTATATTATGTTGTATTTTTTTTTCTAATCGCACACACCATGACAAATTCACAATTTTAGACCCGTCATGTCATGTCGAATTAAAAATAATCGAAAAATATATTGGTGCATCAAATTGTAAAATTTAAAGAAATTGTGCATCAAATTGTAAAATTTAAAAAGATAGTGCATCAAATTGCAAAAAAAAAAAGAATATGTTCTAATTGATAAATATTCAAAAGGTGGTGATTTTTTTTGCAATTAACCCATTATGATGTTATGCACGTAATTTTAAATTTAGATAAAATATAAAATAATGTAGCATGATACACCATTGACTATTGTATATCAGATTATCCAAACTTGCAAATTCTATAGTTTATGCACGTCTCTTGGACGTTTTAAGTTTTCATATATAGTTTATTTCAAGCATATTGATCAAATTGTGTATGGAGTTTATTTCAGGCATATTAAGATTGTGTATGTACTTAATGTTCCCTTTTGGTTTGTTAGCCTAGAAGATATTGAAATTAGTCTTGTTCATAAGATATTGTTTTTTTTTTTTTTTTATACAGTTCATAAGATATTGTTGGTCTGTTATGATATAATCATAAGTTACGTACCTATTTAGCAATTAAGTGCACTCCATAGCCTAATGTCTTAATCTCTATAGTATTTATGCCCTAAAATAAACCTTTCTACTTCAGTCTCATTCAGATCTTCTTGATTGCACCAATTAACATAAAAAAAAAAAAAAAAAATCCCTTTGACTCACTTTAAATGATGCTATTGGAAATAAAGCATCATTAATGTTCGCAACACTACTTCTTTATACAAGTTTATGTATTATGCCACCATTAGTTTTGAACTTTTGATAGCCTTATCTTACTAATTTACAATGATTATATCATTTAAACTTCCATCTATTAGTTTTGCCAGTTTGGAGTTTTTATTTCTTCATCTTAATATTTTTTTGGGATTAAAATTTTTTAGTCCAATAGATTGAATTGATTTTGAATTTGGTCCAAACAGATTATACAATTGGTTTAATAAGTATCAATACAAAAAATTGCTCAAATAACGAGAGGAATTGGCGAGGGGTATTTCACCCTTGCTATTTGACGAGGGATTTGGCGAGGGGCATAAATAACGAGGGATTTGGCGAGGGGCGAAATCACACTCGCTATTTAGCGAGTGGAAAACGATGCCCTCGCCAATTGGCGAGGGATTTGGCGACGACGTGTTTTGCACTCGCTCATTGGCGAGTGCATTGTGGCCCTCGGAAAATGGCGACGGTCCCCCATTCGCTAATTGGCGAGGGGGGTGGGGCCCTCGTAATTGCCCTCGCCTATTTCCCAATTAAAACCCTTCCTTCTTCCCCAAATTCGTACAGTCTCCTTCACCCCCCAAAAATAGCACAGCCGCGGAGCTTCCGTCCACCGCACCACCGCCGCTGCCGGAGCTACCGATCGAGACTAATTTTTGGATATTTCTGTTCTACACTTCGAGGGGTTCATTTCTACGGTAAATTTATGCGTTTTTATTGATTAAATTAAAAGTTGTATATATATGTTTGTATTATATTATATATGTATATATATATATATACATGTATATAGTTTTGTTGTGTAATATTGTTAGGATTGTAATTATGTTAGAAAAATATGTATATTGTTTATTAGGATTAATTAAGATTGTTAATATATTGATGAAAGTTATAAAAATTGTTAATTGTTATGAATGTGTTAATATAATTATTGTTATATATGTTTTATATATGCATGTATATATATGTGTTAATTATTAATTGGTGTGTTAATTGTTATGCATGAATGTGTTAATTGGGAGAATTAAATCGATGTTGGGATGAGTTGTTTGTTTGTTGTAGATTGTGCGTTCCGACTTGAGTAATTTTACTCGAGTCGGAAATGGATGCACTAGGAACCTAATTAAATATTTGGTGATACGATAGATTTAGATGAAACTCTGCCGAAATTTTTAAAAATATATATATAAACTATATATATTTACATTTGAAACAGATCGATTAACATGAATTATTCAAGTCGTAGTTGGATGTATAGGCCAAGATTGGTCAATGGGATTATGAGCCCCGAATTTATTAGTGGTGTGAATGGATTTATTGAAGCTGCCACTAGTAATCCGAATTCGATTTGGGAAGGAAAAATTAGGTGTCCTTGCTCGAAAGCTAAATGTCGAAATGAGACTTATAGAGATCCTAATGAAGTGAAGTCTCATTTATATCGAAATGGGTTTACACGAAATTATTATAATTGGATTTATCACGGTGAAGAGAGTTGGGGTCCACGTCCATTTCAAAACACTAGTGAATTTGCGTCAACTTCAAATGAAGTTGACCCTATTGGACCTAGCTCGTACCACACTATGGTAGAAGAATTAATGGGTGACCCAAACATTGATTTTGGAATCAACGCGGAAGAGGAGGCACATAATGAAGAACCCCCTAACGAGAATGCGTCACAGTTCTACGACATGCTTCGTGCAGCGGACCAAGACTTGTATCCTGGTTGTGAATCTCATTCGCAGTTGTCGTTCAATTCCAGATTGTTGAATATTAAAACCGAAAACAGATTGTCTGAAAGGGGATACAATCAAGTCGTTGAGTTGATTCGTGAGATTTGTCCTTCAGAAAATAAGGTTCCCAAGAAATTTAACGACACCAAACACTTGATGAGTGGGATGGGTCTTCCGGTGGAAAGGATTCATTGTTGTGCACAAAACTGCATGTTATTTTGGGGTGCAGACAACGAACTAGAGTTCTGTAAGATTTGTGGTGGACCACGGTATAAGCCGAGTAGGGTTGATGCAGATGGTCGGTTGAAAAAGAAACGTCCGGTTAAGGAGATGTTCTACTTTCCCATAATTCCTCGTTTGCAAAGATTGTACATGTCCAAGGCCACTGCGAAGGATATGACATGGCATGCCTCGTGCAGTTCTGATAACTCTGGTGTTATGCGTCACCCTGCAGACTCGTTGGCTTGGAAGCATTTGGACCGTTCGTATCCTGGTGAGACATCTTCCGGTACGACGTTTGGACGATTTAGCCAGGCCGACATCGACAATGCTCTTTTGGAAGAGCGGAGGGCTAGTGAAGAGAGAGAGCGTCTCATACGTGAAGAACTGCAACAATCAGTCACTCAGACGGAGGAGCGCTTACGTCAAGAGTTTGCTGCTCAGATGGCATCACATATGGCATCAATGATGAGACGGTTCAGAAGGGGGTCGGGTAACGGGAACGGGGATGATGATGATGATGGTGATGATGACGCTGCTGAGGATGGTCGATGATTGATACATTTTAAGTTATGTTGTCTTGTTGGATTTTAAAAAATTGATGAAGTTATTTGAGATTTTTTTTTTATGTTGTGTACTTGAATTGAAGTGAACGTACGAGACAATGTTTTATTTTATATGGTTTTAATTCATATATATTGCTTGTGTGTGATTAATTAAGTATTGATCTAATATATAAATGAATTGAGTTAATAGCATATAGTTGGTAATTTATTAAATAAATTGAGTTAATAACATATAGTTGGTAATTGAGTTAATAAGTTATTAAATTTAGCAATGAAGGGCTTTTGTTAAATTAATTAAGTATTGAGCTAATATATAAATTAATTGAGTTAGTAATCTATTCAATTAATTGACTTAATTAATAATAAAAGAATAAATTTGAGTTAATACATACATAAGTATAAATTATTAAATTTAGTATTAATGAAGAGATTTGTTAAATAAATTGAGTTAATTAATACATATATATATATATATAAGTGTAAGTTATTAAATTTAGTAATGAGGGGTTTGTTAAATTAATTAAGTATTGAGCTAATATAATTAATTGACTTAATAACATATAGTTGGTAATTTATTAAATTAATTGAGTTAAAGAATAAAAACAGAAATTAAAAGGGATAAATATATAATGCATTTGAAATATTACGACTAAAGCTCCTAGCCTAATTGGCACACGGGGGGCGCATAAACTCTTCAGAATCCGGGAGGTCGCGAGTTCGACCCCCCATGCGTGCGCCCAGTGCCAAATAAATACAATAAAGGGTGGCCTGGTGGTGAGGGGTAAGGGTTGTGGCCTTAGAGATCTGGGTTTCGAAATAAATACAATAAAGGGTGGCCTGGTGGTGAGGGGTAAGGGTTGTGGCCTTAGAGATCTGGGTTCGAAACCCAGGTCTGTTTTTTTTTTAAATACAGCTAATTGGCGAGGGGCCTCGCTCTCGGGAAAAGGCGACGGTCTTTGCCCTCGAGAATTGGCGAGGGTTATGACTCTCGCGACTGGGCGACGGGACACACTCTCGCTAATGGGCGAGGGTGCCCTCGCCAATAAATTAGCGAGGAGCACTTAGGCGACGGCGACTGCCCCTCGCCTATGCCCTCGCCAAATCGTTTAGCGAGGACTTTTCCCTCGCCAAAACCCTCTCCATATGGATGGTTTTTTGTAGTGTATGCTCAAATTTTGAAAATAATATTTTTACCTATAAATGCAGTTCAACAAACATGCTATCTTCATTTTTCTTTTTATATGTTTTATATCATTAAAGACTTATTTATATTTATTAATTCAGAAAAATTATTAATATTTTTAAAATATTATTTAGTATTTTAATTAATATTTAAAATCTTCTTAATTAATAAATATAAACAAGTCTTTAATTGACAATGTCACATATTACCAAAAAAAAAATCAAATATGTGTTAGATCTATGTGGTGACTTGCTATTAAAATTTGAGCATACTTATTGGATTGAAATAATGTGCAATCTGACTAGACCAAATTCAATATCTGTCTAATTTATTGAACTAAAAAAATATTTAATCCCTATTTTCTTTTGATTGTGTTTGAGCCTGAATAACAACAAAAAGAAAATTAAAGAAATAAGCATAACTTTTAACATCGGGCTCCAAATCCAATCATTTGAATAGTCAATTTCTACATTCTCTTTTAATTTCTTTTAAATGTTTTTAGCAAACTTACTAAACATGTGTCCTATTAAACACATGTTCTAGTACTAAAATATTAATGTCAATTTTTTTCATTGCAATAACAAATCTCAAACTCGCAGTAAACAAAAATTGTTTTAGGTTTGTCTCAGAACCACCAAATCCTAAAAAAACACAAAAAAAAGTGTAATAAACACATAATCATCAAATGGAATCACCAAACGACCAAAAATAATTTGTAGAACTTGTAAGAAAATAGAGTTTAAAGAAAATCCATCATTACGTACGCCAAAAAAAAAAAAAAAAAACAGAGCATAAAGAGAACCCATTATTTTGCAGAAATTTAGGGGAATTAAAAAACTTTAGATTCCAGAGGAACTTATGTTGTGGCCTTGTGTGGGAGGTTCTCCAACCCTAGTATTGCCTTGGCGCAGCATCTTCAGTAGGGTGCGATTTCAGTGTCTTCGATTTTGCGTTTTTAGATTTTAGAGGAACTTAACATGTGATTTGGGGTTGCGATTTTAGAGATTTTCGATTTTGTGTGCGATTTCAAGAGTTTGCTATTTGGGGGATTGTTTTTTGAGGGTTTTTCGATTTGTGATTTTAGTGAGACTTTGATTTAGCTTGAGATCGAGCGATTTTTTTGGTGGAGATAGAATATTTAAAAAAAAAAAAAATTGGTTGATTTTGGGTGTATGACCGAAATGAGGAGTTTTGTGTTTTTGTTTCAGATATTAAAGTCGCGTGTATCTCACACTACCAATTTCGTTAATTTTAGATGGAAATATTACCTGAAACTTTTTTTTAATTAGACCATTTTCGTGAGTAACCATTCCCTTGAGATCAAGTATGCATTTTACATTTTGGATTTTCTTAGAATTAATTGGTTATAAATAATTGTGTGTTATTGTTATTTTGAAACGTATCTCATGAATTTATGTGTTGTAAATTTAATAATTTATAAAGAGGTATATAGGGCCGGGTTGTTGCTCCAAAACAATTTGTGTGTATCATTAATTAAAAGAAACAAGCACCATGTGCAGTGTTGAAGACTTTGTACTCCAATTGGTACATGTTGTTGGGCCCATAGAGCTTGAAATTTTTTAGCACCACATGAAACTAACAGGGTACAACTCAGGAACCTAGTAATTGATTAATGTCCCACCACTGCATCAGAGTTGTACCCTTCCCCCTTGAAAGGACACAAAACAACATTTGACCCACTACATGTGAACCCAAATGAACTCCCCTCACGTTTCGATCTCTGATTGATCAACATTTGAAATGTAATAAAAATATTAAAAACAGACCAATCAGGAGAGAGAAGAAAGAGTTAAATGTTGTTTGGTGTCCTACAATATCACAACCCACCCAACAGAAGAACCGTCCCATCCCATCCCATACAAAGGGTCTGGGGCTGGGGGTTTTAATTTGTTAGTGTAACCTAACATTTTAGTACTTTCCTCATTTTTCTATAAATTTTTCATTTTATCATTTCGGTCCGTTCATCTATAAGTTTTCAATACTCTTTTTGACAAATATTTTTTAATTTTTATTCTTACTTCATTTTATATTATACATTTTATCTCATTTAATTAATTTTCTTAATATATGTGTTCAAAAGTAATGAAAAATTTATAGACTGGACGGAGAGTATTTCAATTCCTTTTATTTTAATTTACTGTGTAGGGAAGGGGGGCCACCCCACTCACGAGAGAAGTTTGATCCCTCTTTTGTTTCTTTTGTGTTTCTTTTTTGTGACTTTAATTGTGGATGAGTTCTTGATGAGACATGCACCCTCGTGCTTGATGTTAAGAGGTCTTGTTTGTTCCTATCATCATATATGGCATATATGTCTCTGTATCTACGAGTTTCTTTTTTAAAAATAATTTTTTATTTGTAAATACGTTAATTGTGAGAGTAAAGTTTATATTTTTTTGTGTGTATTCATATGAAATGCTCTAATAAGAAAAATGTAAAAATTGTTTTAGAACGAAGAAAATATTAGTTAAGGTATAGGTGGTCGATCATAAATTCCATTTGAACCAAAATTGAATAATCGTCAACAAATTCATGATGTTCAAGAGCGTTTAAAGACTTGTGGTCGGGTCTACGATTACTGATCAGCAAGACATAATATCACTTGTAACAATTTTGACATTTCACTTTGTATTCAACACTCTAATTGCATGACACGTACAAGAACAAATTTATGGGTGCGGGCCAGTACCCCCTTGAGATTTAGAAAATTTTCTACTACAGTATATATATATATATAAAAAATATATGTCTTTAATTTAGAAAATTTTCTACTACAGTATATATATAAAAAAAATTATGTCTTTAATTTAGAAAATTTTGCCATTTTGCCCCACTTACAAATTTTTTGTTGCCCTTTGGTTATTTTTAATAACATAATATGGAAAACTTCATTTTTCTTGAGATGAAATTTTGGATACGTTCTTGAACATATGTATGGTTAAACTTAAAAATAACGATCGTGTACTTACCATATATACGCATGTTAAATTTTTTGGAGGTGAAATGAAATGCAAAAAGTAGCATATAGAATCAAACTTGTAACATAAAAAATAATTTACTATTAATAAACATATTTAAAAAAATCAAAACCTAACAGTTTTAAGTAATGGATACCCATAAACCGTTCACTTGGATCCCATTCCCATCATGGTTCCGCGATTGAACCACTGATTTTAACCCGTGGACCCAATTATGTTTGCCAATCAAGACGTACTCACAAATTACAATTCATAACTTTAATTAACGTCATCTTTTATTATATGCTGTATAAGTCCAAAATAAATAAGTTATTGGGGACTAGCTAGTTATACCATAAAAAATCCAATTAACTCAAAGGTGCCCTAAGCATAAAAAAATTACAAAAATACTCGAGGTATGAAAGTTTATATATAAATGCACAATTTTTTTTTTTAATATATTAACATTGAGTTATTCATTTCTTACACATGTACACATATTACATGAAAATTGATTTGAGCGTCGAGGTCCCTGCATCTAGGTACTTTTCGGTGTGGCTTTTGCAAGTCCATTTGATTGAATTTGGATTGAAGAACTTGGAGAAGACGAAGAAATCTCGAGAGCGGATATTTTTGTATGTTAGACGAATTAATTAATCTAGTGTTAAAAATAATTAGGAAGCACTCAACATCGTTTTCTTTGATGTGAGTGTGCTGTTTCACTCACTCACTAGGTAGCTTCTCCACGTACACAAAAATAGAGATACCATCTTCTTACATACATATATAAAAGGAAACTAGAAACAAACAATGGAAATTGTGGTCCTCAGCTTTTCATCCTCCAAGCTAGCTTTGAAAATTCCCATCACCCCACCACCCCATTTGATTGCTACCTACCCTTCCTATTCCTCTTCATAAATGGAAGCCACTATTACTACCACCAACACACATAAGACCACCATGATGAAGAGAGACACTTCCGAAGACGATGAGCTCCACGCGCCCAAGAGGGCGGCGATGAAGAAAGGCGGCACCGGCGACATGATGAAGAGCTGCCAAGCTGAAAACTGCTCGGCTGACCTCACTGCTGCCAAGACTTATCACCGCCGCCACAAGGTCTGCGAGCTCCATGCTAAGGCTCAGGTTGTCCTCGTCGCCGGAATCCGCCAGAGGTTTTGCCAGCAATGCAGCAGGTTTTTTCATTTCTTTTTATTTATAAAAAATACTCCGTTGACTTAATTATATTATTTGACGACTGGGTTTTTGAGATCCTTAATTATACTATATCCTAATTATTAATGATTTATATATAGTATCAAATAATTGGGATCCTAATTGGAAAGGTTTAATTGATGTGTAGATTTAATAAATATATAGTACACATCATTCTGTCGTCTAATTAGTTATTGGTGTTTACTGAGACAGTTCCATGCTGCTAAGTATACTGATTTTAGGTTTCTGTCTCTGTCCTCGATCTTTTTTTACTAGCTAGCTAGTCTCAATCTTAATCTAAATTTAATTAAAATTCAAGTTGCTTTCATTCCACATCCAAACATAAGGATATATATAATAATTAAATTAGTAAGTAGTGACCACTTCCTAATTCCTAGTACAACCTAATTCATGACAAAAATTTCAAGTGTCAATAAGAGTGTGCCATAATTGAATTGTCAATTGTCATATACGAAATTATATATTCATCAAAATCTTGTGAAAATAAGCTTGAAGATCAGTTAATTTCTCATCAAATATCATCCAAAAAATTTGTAGCCTTTTGCTTATGTTAGAGTTGTGAGCTGCAGATTTCATGAGGTTTCGGAGTTTGATGAAGCGAAAAGAAGCTGCAGAAGGCGTTTAGCGGGTCACAATGAGAGGAGAAGGAAAAACCCGGCAGAAAATTCTTCCTCTCAAGTAGGTGCAGAAGGGTCGACGAGCCGAATCAGCAAGGGCGGGGGGAACAACACGGGGAAAGATATGGCGTGCGGACAAGTTGATGATAGAGCTGGACGGATCCAAGAAAGTTCGAGCTACAAACACTTCCATGTCCGATAGATAGCTCCCTCTCTTCTGTCATCATCATCATCGCTGCTTTCCAAAAATATATTGAGCATTTTCTAGCTCTGTCTGTCTATTGAGACTTGATTTCGATCGATCGTATTGTTGCCAATAACTTGACGTTATGGAATGCTAATTAATTTGTTGTAATATCTTCACCTAGCTAGTTGTCCAATACTATTATTGAATTGCATTTTAGGTACAATATTATCCTTATGTCAATACCATAATATATTCTTCTTATGTCATATTTTCGGACACTATTAAGTAGACAGATTTTTTAAAATTTAATGTTAAAAATATAGTAAAAATGATTTATTTTATGAAATTAAGAATAGACGCGGGTCCCTTATTAAAAAGTTCAAGCCATCTAATTAAGAAGAGAGATAAAGGAATAAATAAAGACAAAGAAGGGAAAGAGAAAATTGAAAAAGAGGCCAGGGTTTGGACAATCGGTATTAAATTTTTTGTCCGTGCCTCTATGTACATACATTTTTTTTTTTCCAATTTTGTTTACTAAATGGCTTGAATAAGCGCCATTTTTACTATATTTTCAATATTAAATTTTAAAAATACAATAATTTAAAAAATCTGCCATGTTAAGTAACTTTAACTTCTTAAAATTAATGATTAAATCGTAATTTCTTTAATTTTTTATGGAATTCTTTTTTTTTTCTTTTAATTTTATTAGTAGTGCTATATTTCAATTATGATTAGATTATGATTTGGAACCTTATTAGTAGTATATTTACAACCTTCTCAAAATAGTAGAACTTGGAACATCTGAAATATTTTTACCAGAATTTTTAATTTTTTAGCTTGCAATTTTTAATTTTTTAAATCCTTCTAAATTCTTGAAATAATCGATTAGTTTGAGGGTATGTTAGCTTGCAATAAATTTAAGAAGGGAATTTCTATCTATTAGAAAACAAAATTGCTTTTAAAAAACTAATTTCATTGGCAATAATATTTGTTGAAGTATAATGTTGCAGATAATGTTACAGCATGGAATGCAGCAACACACACACACATACCTTACTAATGTAGGTTCTAGAAGAAGAGTAGTTTTCACTAACTAATAGTTGTTAGTTAGTTAGATGGAAGACTCTAGAATGTGAGTCTCCCTCTATATATATTGTACATACTACACATTGCAAATTGAGTTGAATATACACAAATTTAACAACAAATTTTCAAATTGAGTTGAATATACACAAATTTAACATGGTATCATGAGGCCTACTCCTTGATTTTGTTTTCGGTTTTGCAAATTCTACTCTTCTTCTCACACTCTCTGTTCTTCGTTCATCATCATCGAATTCCTTATATTTTCTTCACATCTTCATATCTTCATCCCGTAACCGTTTTTTGTTCATAGCATACCTGCTGTGTTCTTCAGTCATCTTCATCGAGTTCCTCATATTTTCTTCACATCTTCATATCTCCTTCAAATCTTCATCTAGTAACCGTCTTTGCTCATAGCATAACTGCTGTGTTCTTCCAACATATCAGATTCGATCCTATCTTTCGCTACTCTATGATCTAAACACTCATGGCATATCAATCTAATTCAGCTCCTTCTCTTTCTCGTTTCATCACTCTATCCATTCGATTGGACAATGACAATTATCCATTCTGGAGGAATCAGGTGTTAGCTTCTGTTCGTGCTCACTGCTTTGAGGATGTTCTCCTTTGCACGACAGTACCTGCTTCTCCAACTGAATCGACCTCTGAATCCATCTCTTGGCAGAGGAAAGATCAGTTCCTTCTGAGCTGGTTGTTGAGCTCAGTTTCTGATACAATGCTTGGACATGTAAGTAGATGTGAGCATTCTTTTCAGCTGTGGCTGGTGTTTGAGTCTTTATTTCAATCACAATCTGGTGCAAAAGCAATGATACTCAGGCTACGCATATATTTTGAAGATGAGGTCTATTGCAGATGGATTGCATCATGCTGGTCACATGATCACTGATACAGAGCTTGTACTGTATATCCTTGGGGGATTGGGTGCTGATTTTGATGCTGTGGTGGTCAATCTCACAACTAGAGGCACTATACCTTCATTGCCAGAAGTGCAATCTATATTGCAAGCTTATGAAGTAAGACTACTGTCTCACAGCTCTCACTCGGTTCAGATTGCTGGAGGTAATATATCCACTCCTTCTGCTCATCTTGTTTCTAGAGATCATGGTGCAAATGCTAAAAACACAAACAGAGGCAAGGTGTATCCTAAACCTAGAGTTGTCTGTCAATTGTGTGGAAGGAAATATCATGTAGCAGCTAAATGCTATAAACGATTTGATCAGTCCTTTACTGGCCTTGAAAACACTCAGCCTAGATCACAACTCTCTAACAATCGACCACCCCCTCCATATCAAGCTCATCTCACTCACACTACTCCCTATCCACTCTATCCTCAATTTTCCCCTGCACCTACTACATATCAGCCTGCTCCTGCACCTATTGCTCTCACAAACCACATGGACCTTGGTACCTCTTCCACTTCTTATCAGCCTCAGAACTCCTCCTGGTGTGTTGACAGTGGTGCAACTCACCATGTAACATCTCAGCTTGCTAATCTGCAAGTTAACACTCCTTACCAAGGTATGCATGCTCTTGTTGTTGGTAATGGTGCTTCCACTTCTATTGAGCATACTGGCACTATCTCCATACCTGTAAATGGTGCTTCATCTTTGATGTTGAAAAATGTCTTGCATGTGCCTGCTATTACTAGAAATCTTATGAGCATATCACAATTTCTTAAGGACAATGATGCTGTTATTGTTTTTTATGCTGACTGTTGCCTTGTAAAGGATCTCAAGTCCAACAAGACTCTATTGAGAGGGGTGCTTAAGGATGGATTATACACACTGGATTTTGGATGCTTGAAGCCTCATTCAAATTCAAGCTCACACTAGAATAAATATAGTGTATATGTTGCTAATGTTGCAGATAATGTTACAGCATGGAATGCAGCAACACACACTACTGCTAATAAGTCTAGGACTGATGATGTTGTTAGTCAGAATAAGTCCACATGGAGATTGTGGCATTATAGATTGGGACATCCTGGTAATACAGCTCTCACCACTGTTTTGAGAAGCTTGAATATTACTTGTAAGGAGTCTTGTATTGGTTTCTGTGATGAATGTAAACTGGGCAAATTACATATGAAGCATTTTTCTTCTGTGCAACATCACACCTCTCATGCATTTGAACTAATACATATGGATGTTTGGGGGCCTGCTTCTAGCATATCTGTTGAAGGTTATAGATATTATCTATCTTTGGTTGATGATTACACAAGATTTGTTTGGGTGTTTCCTCTTAAAGCAAAATCTGAGGTGGTTCATGTGTTCACACAGTTTATGAAAACAGTGGAAAGGATGTTTGGGGTATTGATCAAAGCCATTCAACATGACATGGGCACTGAATTTCTACCTGTAGCTACATTGGTTAAACCCTTGGGTGTTCAGGTCCGTTTGTCTTGTGCTTACACACATCCTCAGAATGGATTGGTGGAGAGAAAACATCAGCATATCACTGAGCTTGGCTTAGCAATGCTTGCTAGGTCCAGACTTTCCATGGCATTTTGGTGGCATGCCTTTTCTACTGCAGCTCATATAATCAACATGCTCCCTTCTCCAGTTATTCAAAACAAGGCACCTTTTACATTACTTCATGGGAGATCACCTGATTATCATTCACTAAGGGTGTTTGGTTGTGCATGTTTTCCATTTCTCAGACCATACAACTCATCCAAGCTGCAATTAAGAAGTTCAAAGTGCATTTTTCTGGGGTATAGTTCTTCTCACAAGGGATACAAGTGCTTGCATGAGACTGGCAAAATTTTCATTTCAGCATCTGTCCAGTTTAATGAAGAAGAATTCCCATGCTTCTCCTATTCCAGCAACTCACAACCTAAACACACATCTCCTACATTTTTCTCAGCTCAATTACCTGATGTCCTTTCACATACTCCAATCTCAGGTTCTGCTTCAATACCTTCTTCTCCCTCACACTTACATAGCTCATCATCTCACATCTCCACTCCCTCTTTATCTAACTCTCCTCACATCACTCAATCCCAATCCAACACACTTCCTGCAAACTCCTTATCACCTCATATACAATCAACCTCCTCTTCCAGTTCATCCAGATATATGCTACCCCCTCCTCCCACTTCAGCTGTCAATGCTCCTCCCCCTACTTCAGCTATCACTGCTCCTCCCCCTACTCCAGCTATTCATCCTCCTTCTCACCATATGCAAACAAGATCCAAATCTGGGATTTACAAACCCAAGGCATTTACTGCCACACTGCCTATTTCTGAACCAACAAGAGTCACAGATGCTATTCAAGACCCTAAATGGAAAGCTGCTATGCAACTAGAATATGATGCCTTAATCCAGAATGGCACTTGGACTTTGGTTCCACCATCTTCTGATATTCATCCAATTACTACTAAATGGCTGTTCAGGGTCAAGTATCACAAAGATGGATCTGTGGAGAGGTTTAAAGCTAGATTGGTAGCAAAGGGTTTTCAACAACAAGCTGGTGTGGATTACTTCAGTACTTTTAGCCCTGTGATCAAGCCTGTAACTCTAAGAGTGGTGTTTACTCTTGCTGTCTCCAAAGGCTGGGCCATACAACAGGTTGATATCAACAATGCATTCCTCAAGGGTGAGCTTCATGAAACAGTATACATTGCACAACCTGAGGGCTTCATTGACTCACAGAAACCTCACTATGTGTGTAAGCTTCACAAAGCTTTATATGGTCTTAAGCAAGCTCCAAAAGCTTGGTATGATACTCTCAAAGCATTCTTACAGCAGCAGGGCTTTACACACTCCTCATCTGATCACTGCTTGTTCCATAGATTTCTGCATGGAAAGATCACCTTGCTACTTGTGTATGTAGATGATATACTCATCACTGGTGATGATCCAACTCTTGTGCAATCACTCATTGATGATCTACACTCCCAGTTATCCCTCAAACACCTGGGGGAAATCAATTATTTCTTGGGCATTGAAGCTCAGTCCACCTCTTCTCATATCAAGCTCACTCAATCAAAATATGCACATGACATCATCTCTAAGGCAAAACTTTCTGATTCCAAGCCTTGTCCATCTCCTATCTGTCCATCCTCTAAACTATCCCTCACAGATAGCCCTCTTTTTGAAAATCCAACACTCTACAGAAGTATTGTTGGAGCACTTCAGTATCTAACCCTCACCAGACCTGATATATCCTTTAGTGTGAACAAGTTGTCTCAGTTTTTGCAAAACCCCACACAAAATCAATGGAAAGCCTGTAAGAGAGTTCTTAGATATCTTAAAGGCTCCCTTACTCATGGTATCTCTTTTTTTCCAGTTTTAGATTACAGGTTGCAGGGGTTCGTGGATGGGGATTATGCTTCTAGCATTGATGATCGACGGAGTACTTCAGGATTTTGCATCACACTTGGCAAGAACTTGATCTCTTGGAGTTCTAGAAAACAATATGTGGTTGCATGCAGCAGCACTGAGGCTGAATATCGAGCTCTAGCTCTTGCTACTACGGACATTATGTGGATTGCTAGCCTATGCAAAGAGCTACACATTCCCATCTCCACTCCTGGCTTGCTGTGGTGTGACAACCAAGGGGCTATCACTCTTGCATTCAGCCCAGCATTTCACTCTCGTACAAAGCATATCGAAGTTGATGTTCACTTTCTAAGGGAAAAGGTGCAGGCTGGTTTTCTTGACATTCGCTTCATTTCTTCTGATGATCAACCAGCTGATCTCCTAACAAAACCACTTGCCCCAGCTCGATTCTCTCATCTCTGCAGCTGGTTTGCCCTTTCTTAACAAGGGTGGTCCAAATTCTTCCGGGGCATGTTGAAGTATAATGTTGCAGATAATGTTACAGCATGGAATGCAGCAACACACACACACATACCTTACTAATGTAGGTTCTAGAAGAAGAGTAGTTTTCACTAACTAATAGTTGTTAGTTAGTTAGATGGAAGACTCTAGAATGTGAGTCTCCCTCTATATATATTGTACATACTACACATTGCAAATTGAGTTGAATATACACAAATTTAACAATATTATTTATATACTTGGCCATCGACTACCGAAGGACTAGTCTTATACATTATATTTTAATTTGAATGTATACATAGTACCTAAAACTTTGAACCTTATATGGTGGTGGGATTGGTTCCCCGGGATTAGTCGGCCTTGCCGGATACCCGAGACTTCAAAAAAAATAAAACTTTGAACCTTAAGACTTAAAAATAAACATATTCCTAATTGAAATGTACGTACATCACGAGGCCAACCTATATGGTGTAATGGTGTTACATGTACATGATACTCTCTCGGTCTCATTTATTTCGATATTTTGATTCACCTTTTAACAACAAATACTATTATTGACACAATTTTATCTCCATTATTCAAACACAATTTATTTAATTTTTTTTAAAAAAAAAACGAACATAGTTACATGCAGGTTAAACAAGAATAAAAAAGGTCAGTCACAAAGTTTGGAAACTCGACCCAACAATGAGGATTCCCGAATCAGCGAAAATTCCTAGTAAAACAATGTGTCAAAGTATTGGCATTACGATAAATATTAATGACTTCAAAAAGAGGATTAACATAAAAGAACATTTTCCCTTCGCGAATAGTGTCCCCAAAAACAGTGTTGTCAACCTCTTTCAATCGATTTCTGCAACTCATCTGTAATACGTTGAGCATCAGTTTCAACTGTCACCCTCTCAAATCCTAAGTTCTTTGCCCAAGATAATGCTTCGAAAACTCCCCATGCTTCTCCTTCATCAACCCAGAGCAGGCCTTGCGTTATGAGTGTTCTAGCCGCAATAAGAACTCCCATCTTGTCCCTTATCACCATGCCCACCCTAGTGAGCATCACCTCCTCGAAGAAGGCTGCGTTGACGTCGACTTTCGTGTATCACTGATTCGGCCTATGCCACAACCTACATCTTGGAATCTGGGGTATTAAGTATTAAGTTAGTTACTTTTCAGTTTTATTAGTACATAAACTACTAATTAGTTTAGGCAGTTACTAATCTTAGGGATTAAGCATATAAGGAGTTCATCTCCTCTTTTGTAAAACACTTTTTTATTCTCAATACATTTTTTGCATTCTTTCAAATCCTTTCTTGATGGTTCTATGGCTTGATATGGTATCAGTTTTACAGCCGATTCTCACTTCCGCCTAAGCCTCCATTTTCGGCCGTCGTCTCCGGCGAGCCCCTTTTCCCCTATTTGAGCGATTTCGCTCGATTTTATTTCCCATTTGTTTTCGATTCCGGTGGCCTCCATCCTTTCCGATGGCACCCGATCCTAATTCTCTTGACCCAACCAAGAATCCTCTCTCGCCTCTCGCTTTGCACCATAATGACAATCCCGCAGTCGCCATCGCTCTCGATCCCTTAATCGGATCGAATTTTGTCAGCTGGAGTCATGCAATCAAGCGCGGCCTGAGTGTCAAGAACAAATTACCTTTGATTGACGGTTCGTTGCCTCAACCCATTGAAGACGATGATCCTGCCGTTTTCGCAGCCTGGCTTCGCGCAAACGACTTGGTCTTGATGTGGATCCTCAACTCCATTTCTCCAGATATCAAGCACACTCTGGAATACTTCTCCTCCGCTCAACAGGTATGGGATGAATTGAAAATTCGGTATACTAGTTCGGATGGCACTAGAGTTTACCATCTAGAGAAAAGCCTTAGTTCTATTGCCCAGGATAATCAATCTTTAGTTGCCTATTATAACCAATTCAAGAGTTTATGGGATGAGTATCTTAGTTTTAGGCCTATCTTGTCTTGTTCTTGTGATGCTTTGAAAATTTGTGAATGTGATATCCCTAAGAAGATTTCGAAAACTCAGGAACAGGATGCAGTAATGAAATTTTTGGTAGGCCTTGATGATTCTTATTCAGCTATTCGTAGTCAATTGCTTTTAACTTCTCCTTTCCCTCCTTTGGCTAAGGTTTTCTCCCTTTTGTTGCAAGAAGAATCTCAAAGAACTCTTAACACATCTCATTCCATTACTCTTGATTCTGTAGCCATATTTTCTAAGCAGCCTAATCAGAAATCTTTTAAAGATAAGAGAAAACCACTCTTATGCAGTCATTGTGGGGGCAACTCACACACTGTGGATAGGTGTTTTCATTTAATTGGTTTTCCTCCTGGTTGGAAAGGACCTAGAGGTTCTAGGAATAAAAATGATAGCACTACCTCTGCCAATTTGGCTTTTCCTCATCCCACTAAGGAGGATCCCCTCCCCTCTAATCCTTTGGTTAATCAAGAATTGTTTGATCAATTCTTGAAATACACTAAGACACAGCAGCTTCCACAAGCCCCACCTTCACCTCATGCTGCAGCTGGAGCCTTTGTCCACCATTCTGACCAGTCACAGGATACAGGTATTTCTCTTTGTTCTAAAACTGATAGTCTCAGTTCAAAAATTTCTACTTGGATTTTGGATACAGGTGCCACAGATCACATGACCTCTGATTTTTCCCCGTTTTCCTCCACTCCTTGTAAATCTAACATCAAAATCAGCCTCCCTAATAATGCCACCTCCACTGCCACTTTTATAGGAAACATCAAATTGAGTGATTCTTTAACTCTATATAATGTTCTTTATGTCCCTGACTTCACTCACAATTTGTTGTCCATATCTCACCTAACTAGATACTCTAGTTGCTCTGTGAATTTCTTGTCTTCACACTGTGTTTTGCAGGACATCAACACCAAGACTGTGATTGGTTCTGCTGAACAAACTGGAGGCCTCTACATTCTCAAGATTGCTACATACCCTGTACACTCTGCTTTTCTTTCTAGCACATATGATTTGTGGCATTATAGACTAGGGCATATCTCTAATAAATGCTTGTCTACTATTGAACATTTGAATGTAAAGCCTAGAAACAAGAACCATGTTTGCAATATTTGTCCTTTGGCTAAGCAAAAGAGAAAGCCCTTTCCTATTAGCACTTCTGTTTCTACTTATGCTTTCCATTTAATACATTGTGATGTCTGGGGGCCATTCTCTACTGTCTCTCATTTAGGTCACAAATTTTTCTTGACCATTGTTGATGACTTCACTAGATGCACTTGGATATACATGTTGAAACATAAATCTGATGTTCTGGTCTCTTTGCAAAACTTTTCTAACATGATTCTTACTCAATTCAATGCTAGAATTAAGATATTAAGGAGTGACAATGGTACTGAGTTCTTATTACATGATTTATATCATACCTTGGGAATAATTCACCAAACTTCTTGTGTGGAAACCCCTCAACAAAATGGTTTGGTTGAGAGGAAACATCAACACCTTCTCCAAGTAGCTAGGTCTCTCCTCTTTCAATCTGGTTTACCTTTGAAGTTTTGGAGTGAATGTATTCTAACTGCTGCACATATAATTAACAGAATTCCTTTGTCTATTCTTGCACATAAATCTCCTTTCCAGCTTCTGTATGATAAGAATGTTGATTACTCATACATGAGGGTTTTTGGTTGTTTATGTTATGCTAGCACCCTGACTGCACACAGGCACAAATTTCAACCCAGAGCCACTAAGTGTGTCTTTATAGGTTATCCTTTTGGTACCAAAGGCTACAAGCTCTTGGACCTAACCTCTGGAAAAATTATTATCTCCAGGAATGTCAAATTTTTTGAACATATTTTTCATTTTACTATATCCACTTCAACACTACCTGCCACTGTTGAACATGACACTCACATGCATGCTACCCCTGTTGATGATCAATGTTCTGAATCTTGTGATACCCCTTCTGTCTTTGATCACCCTCCTCCCTTGCATAATACTCAGATTGATAATACACTTGGTGGCACTGAATCTGTTTCTCCTGTTAATAATGATCATCATGCTCCCTTAAGAAAATCTGATAGACATAGACATCCCCCTGCATATCTTGATGTCTATCATACTACTTTACCTCATTCCTTTTCTGGTACTACCTCATCCATTAGAAAGGGCAAACAATATCCTATATCTGATTTTTTGTATACTGGGAATCTTTCCACCTATTTTCTCTCATATACAGCCAACATTTCCCAAATCACTGAACCTACATCTTATAAACAAGCTATGAAAGATGTTAATTGGCAAAAGGCCATGGAAATTGAACTTCAGGCCCTTGAAAAGGCCAACACTTGGACCCTTGTCCCTCTTCCTCCCTCTAAACACACTATTGGTTGTAGATGGGTTTATAAAGTAAAATATAATTCTGATGGCTCTATAGAAAGGTACAAGGCCAGGTTAGTAGCCAAGGGTTATACTCAACAAGAGGGAATTGATTTCTTTGACACATTCTCTCCTGTAGCTAAGATAACCACTGTTAGGATTTTGCTTGCCATTGTTGTTGCTAAAAAGTGGCACTTACACCAACTTGATGTTAATAATGCTTTCTTGCATGATGATCTAGTTGAAGAAGTCTATATGTCTCCCCCTCCAGGTTATCATGCTCAAAATAGAGTGTGCAAACTCAATAAAAGCTTGTATGGCCTTAAACAGGCATCAAAGCAATGGTTTCAAAAGCTATCAGATTCTCTTATCTCTGTTGGGTACATTCAATCTATTGCTGATAACTCTTTGTTCACTAAAACCACTGCCTCTTCCTTTACTGTCATTCTTTGTTATGTTGATGATCTTATTGTTACTGGAAATTCTTTGCATGACATCATTGCTATCAAAGATTACCTCCATGCTCAGTTTACTATTAAAGATCTTGGTTCTTTGAAATATATTTTGGGTATAGAAGTGGCCAAGAATCCCAAAGGCCTACATTTGTGTCAAAGAAAATATGTTTTGGATCTTTTACATGAATTTGGTTATTTGGATAGTAAACCTTTCACAACTCCTATGGATCAGAAACAAACATTTATTGATTCTAATGCTCCTCTTCTCAGTGATCCTTCCATTTACAGGAGCATAGTTGGCAAGTTATTGTATCTGACAATAACAAGACCTGATATTGCCTATTCAGTACATGTCCTTACTCAATTCATGAGTAAACCAACCACTGCTCACATGGCTGTTGTCCATAGATTACTTAGATATCTTAAGAGTAATCCAGGACAAGGTATCTTCTACTCTTCCACTAACACTTTTAAACTTCATGCTTTTTCAGATTCAGATTGGGCTAGATGCCAAGTCACAAGGAAAAGCATTACAGGATATGCCATATACTTGGGTGATTCCCTCATATCATGGAAGTCCAAGAAGCAGCCCACAGTAGCTAGATCTTCAGCTGAGGCAGAGTACAGAGCCTTGGCAACCACCACTTGTGAAACACAGTGGATCCTCTACATTCTAAAGGATCTTCACATCCTCCATGACCAACCAGCTGCCATGTATACAGACAGCAAATCAGCACATGCCATGGCTCACAACCCCTGCTTTCATGACAAGTCCAAGCACATTGCCATTGATATACATTTCACAGGAGAGAAGATACACAATGGAGTCATCAAGCTTATACATATACCCTCTCAAGATAATTTAGCAGACATTTTGACTAAACCTTTGCCTCCTGCTATGTTTAGTAGCTTCAAATCCAAATTGGGCCTTATGAATATCCATGCCCAATTTGAGGGGGGATATTAAGTATTAAGTTAGTTACTTTTCAGTTTTATTAGTACATAAACTACTAATTAGTTTAGGCAGTTACTAATCTTAGGGATTAAGCATATAAGGAGTTCATCTCCTCTTTTGTAAAACACTTTTTTATTCTCAATACATTTTTTGCATTCTTTCAAATCCTTTCTTGATGGTTCTATGGCTTGATATGGGGTTCCGCCGACATTCTCCCATGAACACCCTTTCATTCGGACATGAAGCTTCGAGCTTGAATAAGAATCTAACCCGGACCACGTCTGACACCATCCCACACCACCTCGTTTTTGTGTTTCCACAGCTGCCAAGCGGTAGTGGCGAGGAGTTTCATTTTGTCAATGTCAATTCTACGAAGAAGTAGCAGAAATAAATCTGCATGTCCTTCGACCTTTGGAAAATGATGTTCCATCAAATCCCACAATCCAGCCTATTGACAACACCCCCTCGCAGTATTGTAGTCGATTAGAACATGCCAAATTAATTCGGTTCCATCATCACAGATGGGGCACGTTGAAGTTGCTCAAATTCCTCTCATAAAAAACTTTTGTCTGACCGATAACCATCATTTACAAATTCTCCACAAACATTCTTTGATTCTCGGAGGAATGTTCAATTTTCATAACCTCTTCCACGGAGAATTCTCAACAGCCCAATCTCCAAAGATTAGTCTAGTTGCCAATTGATACCTGATTTTTACGAAGTACATGCCAAATTAATTTATCCCCCACCCCTTGCGGCGCCTTAGATGTACTAAGAATTCCTTTGCAATCGACTTCATTGAAAACTCCTCGAATTAATGGTACATTCCATTGTCTGGTTCCAGTAACATAAAGATCCTGAACCATCAAATCTATCAAGTTAGGGACCGGCTGTGTAGTTATGTGGAAACAGTCGTCATTACTAATCCAAGGATCTCCCCATATTCGCACTGTATTACCCTCTCCCACCTTCCATCGGACCCCTTGTTTCACCAGGTCCCTTGTTTTGAATATACTCCTCCATGTAAAGCTGGGATTGGAGCCAAGATAAGTGTTGGTCCCAAAGTTGAGTTAAGATTGAGTAAGCTAAGAAAAAGTCTAGAGGGGAGGGGTGAATAGACTTTTCAAATTCTATCAAAATATCAGAGTTTAAGTGCGGAAATGTGTTCTGTACAGTACTGTTCTTAGAATCAGCTCAGTACTTCACAGTTAGCTTTTATACTCAACTTTTCTTTAAATCTTTTCTTTAGAAAACTTACTGTTCTTATTCAACAAATATATCAACAGTTAATCAAAACAAAACAGTAAAGAACACAAGATTTTTATAGTGGTTCGACAACTGTCTACATCCACTCTCACAACTCCAGTCGTGATGTTTTATTACTCTTTTCCACTTGAGTACTTGTAGCTTAGAGTCCCAAGATTAAGACTTCGATCTTGTCGATTATACCACCAGGTATATCTTCGATCTACTAGTAATTTCACAAGTAACTAGCACACTTGTTTACACAATACAAACTTAAAACGAAAAGTAAAACTTCTCTTTGTAATAGCCTTTGTTTCTTCAAATCAGATATGTGGCTTCTCTTCAGTTCTTCAATCTTCAACTCTGTGAGTGTTTTAATACTTGAATACTTCTTGAATACTCTTGAATAGTAATTGTATCAGTAGTCTTTTCAAGTAGAAGATCACACGGTATTTATAAGCAATAGTAAGACAGTTAGCAGTTTGTGAACTAACTCTCAACTAACTCATAACTGTTTCTTGTTGTAACTTCTTTCAGTTTGTAACCAACATAAAACTTATCCATAAGTCAGCATATCTTCAAAAATATCTTCAGTTACGCTTCAAATAAGTCATCCAAACTTATTCTTCAAATAAACCAACTCAGCACAGTAAACTACTCTTCTTAGTTTTACTGCTCTTGGTCAGTCAGCACAGTTCTTCAAAAACTGTTCAGCTTCCTTCAATAACTTCACTTGATTTCTTCAATCTCTGAAGTAGTCTTCTTAGTCATCTTTAGTCTTCTGACTTCCATCTAATCTACTGTTCTAACTATTACAATGCTGAATATAATAAAATACAACTTTACAAATATAAAACCTATCTATACATCAACTGAACTACATACAGATGAGTATAACTAAGTCCTATACTATAAGCTGTCTATACAATATTTCCATCAGCTTAGTTCTTAAACAGTTCATATATCAGATTAGTAACAGACTAAGATCAGTAAACTTAAACTTCATAACACAATAAGATCAGTAATCTTATATCATATAACTCACATAGAAAATCATATAATCACATATATCATTAACTCTAAAGTTACTTTTGGCCATCAAAACATATAATCATCAATTAGAACATTGTTTATAGGATTCATATCCCAACAATTTCCCCCTTTTTGATGAAGCCAAAACTACTTAAACATTAATAGACCAGTAGTAAAGATATATAGTCATTCATATCAGTTCATCAATTCAAAAATCAGATTAAAAATTCAAATCCAAAATAAGATCAAATATATCACATATTACAACTAATTCACATAATCACAGAAATAAAGAAATAAAGATAAGGATAAGAAATGTTATCTTCTTCAGCATAGTCCTTCATCTTCAGTCTCTATCAGGAATTCTGAATGCCAAGTACAATTTGTTCTTGATATCCATCATGTGCTTATGATCAGTTATTCCTTCATCTTTAATAATCTCAGCAATAATGTTTCCAATCTCTGAGTAATCTGGTTCACCATTTTCAAGTCTTGGAGGTTCCCAAACTGGTTCTTCAGGACATAAAATCTGTATTCCTGTACTAGCAGCTAATAACAGAATATGTTCCCAAAATTCTCTTGAGATATTCATCATGAATGCATCAAAATCAGAATATTCATCTTCCTTGCTTGAATGGTTACCAAATTTCTTCACAATAAAATTTGCAATCTGCCATTTCTTTTTCAAATTATTCCAGAACTCCATATCTTCTGGATCCACAACAAATTCCATGAATTGTTCATCCAGAACAGTTCCAACAGATTTAGACTTCATTTTCTTTTTCAATGCAGCAACTCTATTATCAAACTTTTTTCTTGTAGCTTCTGCATCTTTCATCTTTTGTTTTCTAATCTGTTCAGCAGATCTTTTCTCAGACATTTCAATTTTCTTCTTAGAAAGCATCTGATTATGCTTTTCAACAGATTCAGCTATCAGCACATCACTTGGTCTATTTTCAGTATCAACATATTTCAGCTTGCTTTTAGACCTGGTAATTCTACCAATCTGTTCAGTCTCTTCTTCATCATCAATAATCAATTTTCTTTTTCTTTTTCCAGAAGAAGATTCAGCAACAACATGTTTCTGAATAGCAGTTGTTTCTTGAGTAATAGAATCAGGATTTTGTAACTTTAACTTCAGACTGATGATTTCTTCTTTCAAATCATCAATGCTTACTTTCAACTCATCTTGACTCACAACCAATTGAGCTTGTTGTGATTGAGTTTGTTCCATCACTTTCATTACTTTTACTTCCCCATTTTTGGCTTCATCTTGCCATTCCTTCAAGGGTGTTAAAAGTATCTCTACTTTCTTTTGCAGTTCAGTAGAAAGTGACTTTTCTTGTAATCTATGCAGATCATAGATTTTATTCATAGTGAATTCCATTATCTTGTCATAAGAATTTGCAGCAGTCAAACTCTCCAACTTTTCAGTGGCTTGTTGAAACCTCTTCAAAGTATCATCTAGCTTACTTTGTAACTCTTCATTATGCTTTTTCAACAATTCAAAGCTAGAGTTCTCTTGAGCTGTCTCAGAAGGAACTGTTCTTACTGTCTCTTGAACATCATCAAGCACAGTATCCTTAACAACATCAATTGGTGTGCTCTCCAACTCATTAGCACCCAAAGATTGTTCCTTTAAGACCTCAGTGTCTTCAGCTACAACTGTGTTCTCAAACATCTCAGTTGCATTAGTATCAGCTTCATAATCAGCTTCCATATCAGCTTCATAATCAGCTTCAACATCAGAAAGTTTAACTTCAGCATCATCAGCATCCATGTTGACATCAATATCAACATTCACATCAGCAGACTTAACAATGGAGTATTTGCAACCAGTTATTCTTTCAATCAACTGAATAACAGATTCCAAATTTGATAACTCAGTATAAGAATTAACATCTGCAGCTTCTTTCTGTTCTTGTTCCCAATCATGAAACACAGAAAGACCACCCATACCTTCAGCTATAATCATCAGCTGATCTAGACCTATACTTCTAAGATATACCCAAGTACCTATCCTTAGAAGTTGCTCAAAGGTTCTAGTGCTGTCATCTAAACCATGAAAGCTTTTGAGAAGAGCATTTCTCAACTTAAATCGAATCCTCTCTTCCTTGTCACAAACAGGATAATCCATCAAGAACACTGATTCAGGTTGGATAAATTCAGGTTCGGGAGAAGAGGTAATTTCAATTGGTTCAGAGGAAGGTATATGTTCATGTTCAGTAGAGTGATCATGAACTGGTTCAGATTCAGGTTCTGGTTCAGGAGAAAAATGAGGAGTAGGGGTATGGTGAGGATTAGCTTGAGGAGTGGAATGAAAAGAAGTGTTCTAAGGGGTTGAGGTAGGAGTGTTCTGATGAATAGGAGAGTAGTGAACTGACTCCTCAGAACAGGAAGGCTCAGCTTCATGGGGTTGGGCTTGAATAGAATGAGAGGTTGAGGGAGAAGGGGTAGTGTTCTTGAGGACTCTTCTGGGTCTAAGAACACCAGAAACTTTAGTTCTCTTGTGTGAAAGGATAAGACTTGGAGAACTTACCT
This sequence comes from Galeopsis tetrahit, assembly GCA_963675135.1. Taxonomy (NCBI): domain Eukaryota; kingdom Viridiplantae; phylum Streptophyta; class Magnoliopsida; order Lamiales; family Lamiaceae; genus Galeopsis; species Galeopsis tetrahit. The sequence goes on from OY776123.1 coordinate 78,586,794, forward strand.
CTTCCACAGAAGACTCCTTCACATTGGCAACTGACTCTTCTGACTTTTCAGGAACAGCCCTAGCTGATCGACCTCTTCTTAATCCAGATTGGTGAGGATCTTGCCTAGCCTTTGTTCTCAACTCCGGCTCATCATTGTCAGAACGAAACATAGAACCACGAGATTCTTGTGGTTGATTCCTCTGGCTTTGTTCAAACACAGTAGACTCCTTCTTGAACAAGAATTTGCCCTGGTGAAATCTTTTTGGACGACTCCAATCCATCTTCCTTTCAGCTAATTGAGGCAACAGTATGCTCAATTTGCTTCCAAAACCCATCATGGATTTAATGGAAAATTCTCTTGAGACCTCATCAAATACCACTTTCTCTCTTTCAGCCAATAATCTGCCAAGCAGAAATCCTTGCCAATCACCATCAACACGATCAGTGATTGCAGCCATAATGCGAATCTTGAGATTGGTGAGAGCGTCTTGACTGAAATGTTGCCCTAACAAGCATTTTCCAGCAATATCCATCAATAATTGCATACCTTCTGGAAGAATGTCCTTCTTCAAATTTGATAACGTTGCTGGGTCAACATTCAACCACCTGCCCACGCGAACTTTCTCTTGCCCTGCCATATAGCTCAGAATGTCTATTGGCCCGTCTGGTAGATTGAACGCGATTCCAAGGGTTTCTTTAGAAATGACAACCCTGTGGCCAGAAATGATCGAACGAATGTTGTTTGAGTCACCCTGTACCTGAAGAAAGAATTCCATCGCCTCAGGTTCATAAACCTTTTCAGGATATGATTCTAGGTATTTCCGTAGCCCACATTCTTCACACATGGTGAGAATGGCTTGATTCTCAGCTTTCTGACGTCCGGTGAAGTAAACGGAGTTTTCGACGAAGATTCCTTTCTCTCGCATCCATCTGGTAGAATCAAAAGTTCCTGCGACTTCATTTTCTTCGTTAAGAATATCGATAATCGCCATAGGAGAGAAATAGAGAAGTGTAGTTGCAAGAGTAGGAAGAATCGAAAATGCTTGAGCTTAGAGAATTTAGCAGAAAGATTTAGAGTAATGGAGAAGAAGAAGTTAATGTGATCGTGTAAATCAAAAATCAAGGCAAATCTAGGGCTTTGATTGATTTTGATTTCCACGTTGTGTGGTTTGGATTGAGTTGTAAATTGGGAAAAACGTTCCAGATTCATAACAGCTCAATTCCAAATTGGAGCCAACTTGTGTTGATAAGTACACCTTTTAAATTAGGTTAAAAATAGAGGAGTGTATTAATCTTCTCTATAAGTAATCTAACTTTGAACAGTCCTTGACTTAGAAGAATCCTAAGACAGGATACTGTTCTGATGTATATCAGCACAGTTGTTTTCCAACACATTATACTTCAATTTCTTATTACTACTATATGGAATTTTACTTATCTGGGTTCAGCTGAGTACTGTGATCAGCTGAGTACTCTTTTGAAGATCAGCTCAGTAGTTGGGTCAGCTCAGTAGTCATCAGATCAGTTCCCCAACTCTTCTGATTTTCACCTTTTTGATACCAGCACAGTACTTTCTCAGATCAGTACTGAAAATATTCTGTAGACAAATTTTCCTGTAATCAAATAAGCTCTGTAAACAGTTATAATCAGTAATCAGATCAGTTCTGTAGAGAGAATGGTATTGTAGTCAGAAAGGTTCTGTAGACAAATTAACTTTGTAATCAGAACAGTCCTGTAGACCAACCAATTCAATAGTCAGAACATGTCTGTAGACAGATTTGTACTGTAATCAGATCAAATTTGTAGACAGATCAAATCTGTAATCAGATCAGTTCCCCCTCCAGTGGAGAACTCCTCTTATGTGCCTGTTTCACCTTGGTAGAAGTGTCAGTTCATGTATAGATGGTGAAATACAGTACAGAATAGTAAAGAATAATTAAAATAGGTCTATATAAAAAGGCTTGTTCTAAGGTGTCTTGTGTTCTGAGTCAACATACAGGATTTTTCAGAAATCATAGATTCCCCCTTAAATGTATATTCTCAATTCCCTCAGCTTTACCAGCTTCCTCATCGGGATTTAGGCACCTTAGTAACCTTTTTACCTGATTGTGATGATTGTAGAGGTCTTGACATGGTTTGTTCTTCAGAATTACCCATCTTGGTGAACTGGTCTTGATGTCAGCTCAGTACCTGAAATGTTAGTATACAGCTCTATATACATGTAGGATCCATGTCTATCCTGCAAGTAGTGATCTTAATAATTTAGGTACCCTTTCTTTATTGGGGTCCTTGGGGGTTAGTAGTAAGAGGTATCCAAATAAACATTGAAGTTTTGAATAATTGAGACCTCTTAAGTTTTCTACCATGCTTATCACAGAACAGTACTTTATTGACCTTATCCAAATTATCAGCAGACTTAGGATCTATTTTTCTGAGATAGCCTTTCCTTGGTTCTATCCCTTTTTCAGTAAGATCAGTATGTCTGTAATAGTTTGCATATGGCCTAAAAGCCTGTGGACCATACGGCTTATAGATGCATTTTGGTCTTTCCTCTCCAATGATATCATAAGATAAATGTGGAGGATAAAGAACAGGTTTGTTATGATAATGAGGCACAAATTTCCTAGGTTTAGTTGAGTACAGCTGAGACTGCCTTATGAAAGGAGGTCTAGGTTGTTTCCAACTTGCCTGAGTTTGTCTTGACCTACTGTTCTGAGTCTGCCTCTTCTGATTCCAGGACATTTCTGCTCTGGTCAGAGGAGTAGAACTCTTCTGGTATGGTCTTGACTGTACTGGTCTAGATCCATTCTTCTGTTTACCATTCTTGGCATTAGGAGGAATGTATTTAGACTGTACTTTGGATTTTGGTTCATTATCATAAGTCATGGGTTCTTTTCCTTTATCTAATTGCAAAGAACTTGAATTAGCTCCAGTAGTGTTCTTAATGCCTGAAGTAGAAGAACTAGGCAGATCAGTACCTATTCCACTCTTATCATAAGGAGCTCTGTATCTGTCTGATAATGTTTGATTAATCTTAGAAGAATTAATCATATCAGATAGCTTTAGATCCAAGCTCAGTACTTCAGATTCTAAGAATCTATTGCGCTCTTCAAGTTTTTCACATTTAATCTTTAAGTCATTGAACTCATTTGTCTCTTTAGCTTGTGTATGAAGCATACCCTGATATAACTTGTCCATAGATGCATACTTTTCTTTGAGTTGTGACAACTCTTCTGATAGCCGTGCATTTAGAATAGTTACATTAGGATCCACTTTCATTTGAGCTTCTCTAAGACTCATGATTTCTTGTCTTAAAGATATGTTCTCATCACTGATTTCTATGAATGCTTTGTTAGCTGGTAGGAGGTCTTCTTCATTCATTCCATTGGAATGGTGAAGACTACTCCCTACACTACTATCAGCAGTGTCACATAAATCAGAATCAGAATCTGATTCATCACAAGATTGAAAAGATGTGACAGATGATACCTCTTGATCTATTTTTGCCATCATGACCAGTCCATCATCTGCAATGAAGACTTCTTTCTCACTGCTGGAAGGGTAATCAGAAGAGGAGGATGGTAACTCATCTGAATCCGTATCAGATTCATTGTTAGCCACCATTGCCCTCTTACCCTTTGCATATTTGCGATCTCTCCTTGCTTTCCTTTCTCTTCTGTCTTCAGCACTCAGATTAGGACATTCATGGATGTAATGACCTGGCTTTTCACAGTTATAACACAGAGGTTCATTAGAAGTACGTTTAGAAGGAGAATGATATCGGTTCCTGTCCTTTCTATCAGTAGAGTTTCTATCCTTCCTATCAGCAGAGTTCCTATCTCTTCTTTTCTCATTAGAGATCTCATCTCTCCTTTCAGAAGATTTGTGATCCCTTCTGGTCCTAGAAGAGTCCCTGTTGTTAGATCCCTGAGTGTCCTTATAGAATCTTTTGTATCTACCATACCTCTTGTTAAGTTTGTCAAACCTCTTAATCATTAAGTTCAACTGATCCTTAAGATCAAGATCAGTACTCTCTAGTTCATCTTTTATGCTTGAGGACTTAGACACAGATGATCTAGGCTTCTTAGAGGTAGATGCCTTAAGTGCAATGTTCTTGGAGATTTCCTTAACCCTATCACCACTAACTATTGGATCCTCTTCATCCAATTCGAACTCATGTGCCTGAAGGGTTTGGAAGGTAGTTTCAGCAGACCAGTTATCTATATCCTGAGTGTTTTTAATGATCAATGTGACCATTTTCCACCGTTCATCTAAGGCTTTAAGGATACGTAAATTGATCTCCCTATTGGTATAAGTCTTGCCTAAAACATCAAGATCATTCATAATCTTGGTAAAACGAGTATCGAGCTGGTCTATTGTTTCACCAGGCTTAATTTTAAATGATTCGAACTTCTGGACAGCAGTGGATAGTTTGCTTTCTTTTATAAGAGAAGTTCCCTCACAAATGATAGCTAACTTGTCCCACATCTCTTTGGCTGATTTACATTTAACCACTTTCCCAAGATACTCATTGGGAAGGGTGTGCAAAATGTAATTCTTGGCCAAGCTGTCTAGATTGTTCTGCCTCATTTCCTCAGTAGTTAAATCTAACCTGGGCTTTGGCACGAGAACACCAATGGCTTTTGAAGGCTCAGAGTTGCAGTGTTGGGTATCATGGTAGTAATAGGCCCTTCTTTGATCACAGACATCATTAGATCATGGGTTGAACTAAAGATGGCCTCCATCCTCAGTTTCCAGTAATCGTAATCTGCAACCTTGAACTTTGGAAGTTTATTGATGTTAGTTTCTTCCATGATAGAGTAGACAATTAAGATCAGTAGTATGACAGATAGGTCAAGAAAGACAAGTAAGATCAAGAAACAAGTATCAGTAATGAGAGACAATTAGACTTTCCCCAAAGTCTACAGGGTTATCAAGAAACAGCAGTCCAAAGAACTACAGCTGTGATACCACTTGTTGGTCCCAAAGTTGAGTTAAGATTGAGTAAGCTAAGAAAAATTCTAGAGGGGAGGGGTGAATAGACTTTTCAAATTCTATCAAAATATCAGAGTTTAAGTGCGGAAATGTGTTCTGTACAGTACTGTTCTTAGAATCAGCTCAGTACTTCACAGTTAGCTTTTATACTCAACTTTTCTTTAAATTTTTTCTTTAGAAAACTTACTGTTCTTATTCAACAAATATATCAACAGTTAATCAAAACAAAACAGTAAAGAACACAAGATTTTTATAGTGGTTCGACAACTGTCTACATCCACTCTCACAATTCCAGTCGTGATGTTTTATTACTCTTTTCCACTTGAGTACTTGTAGCTTAGAGTCCCAAGATTAAGACTTCGATCTTGTCGATTATACCACCAGGTATATCTTCGATCTACTAGTAATTTCACAAGTAACTAGCACACTTGTTTACACAATACAAACTTAAAACGAAAAGTAAAACTTCTCTTTGTAATAGCCTTTGTTTCTTCAAATCAGATCTGTGGCTTCTCTTCAGTTCTTCAATCTTCAACTCTGTGAGTGTTTTAATACTTGAATACTTCTTGAATACTCTTGAATAGTAATTGTATCAGTAGTCTTTTCAAGTAGAAGATCACACGGTATTTATAAGCAATAGTAAGACAGTTAGCAGTTTGTGAACTAACTCTCAACTAACTCATAACCGTTTCTTGTTGTAACTTCTTTCAGTTTGTAACCAACATAAAACTTATCCATAAGTCAGCATATCTTCAACAATATCTTCAGTTACGCTTCAAATAAGTCATCCAAACTTATTCTTCAAATAAACCAACTCAGCACAGTAAACTACTCTTCTTAGTTTTACTGCTCTTGGTCAGTCAGCACAGTTCTTCAAAAACTGTTCAGCTTCCTTCAATAACTTCACTTGATTTCTTCAATCTCTGAAGTAGTCTTCTTAGTCATCTTTAGTCTTCTGACTTCCATCTAATCTACTGTTCTAACTATTACAATGCTGAATATAATAAAATACAACTTTACAAATATAAAACATATCTATACATCAACTGAACTACATACAGATGAGTATAACTAAGTCCTATACTATAAGCTGTCTATACAATATTTTCATCAGCTTAGTTCTTAAACAGTTCATATATCAGATTAGTAACAGACTAAGATCAGTAAACTTAAACTTCATAACACAATAAGATCAGTAATCTTATATCATATAACTCACATAGAAAATCATATAATCACATATATCATTAACTCTAAAGTTACTTTTGGCCATCAAAACATATAATCATCAATTAGAAAATTGTTTATAGGATTCATATCCCAACAATAAGTGTTGAGAAAATCGGTAGTAGGGAAATATCGAGCTTTGTAGATTCTGCTTAACAGAGCTTCATGGTTCGTTAGAATTTTCCAGCCCAACTTACCCACCATGGCAATATTAAACAAGTGAAGATTTCGAAAGCTCATTCCATCACTAGACTTATGTGTGCAAAGTGAGTCCCATGTCTCCCAATTAATCCCATTCTTCGAATCGGTACCGTGACCCCACCAAAAAGAATTCATCATACGTTGAAGCTCATCTAGTAATTCCGTTGGCAAGAGAAAAATACTCATAAAATAAGTCGGTACGGCTTGAGCAACAACCTTTAGTAGAATCTCCTTGCTTGCCTTCGATAATTTTTTATTCCTCCAACCTTGTAGTTTCGCCCATAATCGTTCACGAATGTACCCAAATATCTCATTTTTATTCCCAAATACCTTCATGTGTTGAGCGGCACTCCTGACTTAGAAAAGTTGATTGCCTGCCCAAATACATTCTCATAGTTAATTAAGATACCTTTCGGCGTCGAGTATTCTTCCGTCGTAGCTCGAAAAAAATGTAGACAATCGTCTGGAAAGAGCATGTGAGAGACCGATGAAGCTCCCCTACACACTCATTTACTTAAATTTTCATTTAATCAGTATATCACATTATTTATAAATAAATTATATCTAATTTATATATAAATTAATTAATATTCATTAAAATTGATGTTAAAAAAATGGATTGGTCTTATATAGAATCAATTTCTTATAAGGAATTGAGTTGACTTGGTCAACTTAAATCTTAAATATTCAAGAATATTGTGAATCCTAAATATTCAAGATTATTGTGAATAAAAATTTTGACTTGGTTAATTTTTTTTTTTTATTATTTTTTTTTTTGTAATTTTTTTATTGATAATTTTTTTTCGAAATTGTGTGTGTTGAAAAGTAAGTGTAAGTTAATATTACTAAAAAGTGTAACACAATATTACTAAAAAGTGTAACACATTTTTTTATTAAAAAGTGTAGGTCACTATAATTGAAAAGTGCAACACAACTATGAAAAGTATAACTCATTATAACTAGAAAATGCAAGTTAGTATAACTAGAAAATGCAAGTTAGTATAACTAGAAAGTGCAACACAATATTATTAAAAAGTGTATGTCAATATACTTGAAAAGTGCAACACAATATTTTAATGAAAAGTGTAAGTTATTATAACTGAAAAGTGTAACAAAATACGAGTAAAAAGTGTAACATAACATTACTAAAAAGTGTAAGCCACTATAACTGAACATATTGTTGAAAATTGTAAGTCACTACAACTGGTGCAACAAAATATGACTAAAAGGTGTAGCATAACATTACTAAAAAGTGTAAGTCAATATAACTAAAAAAATATTGTTGAAAGTAGTAACACTAGACCTCAACATAAAAAAAAAGATTATTCTCAACCGTTTAAGCTACGTAAATTATGATACATATTTTTCGCGTATTTTATTTTTATTATCAATCCTACCAATTTTTTAAAATTTACTCAATTCCTTATAAGGGATTGAGTCTACAAGAGACCTACCCTAAAAAAATAAGCATAATATAATGAATTTGAAGAAGGGCATATTATTTTACCGTCACTGGGAAATAATATCGAAATTTCTAACCAAAAGCTATAAAACGAGGAAATAATTAAAAAAAAAAGAAATTTCACCAACCGCAGCAAAGGCCTCTGGGATCAGTTGTCGTTAGCTCTGTAGGTAATTCTGCAGACCCTTTTTTTTTAATATCTGTTTCTTTTTGTTGCTTTATTTTTTAATTGCCCAAATGGGATTTGCGTTTCTCTATTTTACCTGTGTCGACGAATTTACGGTGAATTTCCTGCATTTTTTTTACGTGATTTTCTTAATTGGAGTGAAGAAGTACATGTGATTTTAGTTTATACAAAACAATATTGGTTGATTGGGGTGACAATTCCGAGTTATATGCTAATCCATAGTGCAATTTGCTAGTTTGTGATTGAATTTGACTGGGATTAATTGCTTGTATTATTTGTTCGAAAAGCTTATTTGCTAACATCTTTATCTTTTGATGGGTTCCGAAGTAGTATGATTTTTAGGTAAAATAGTCTGCAATCTTTCTGGGTCACCTTTATTTGCTAACAAGCTTGTAACTATTGGGTTTGGGATGTATGATGAAATGATTAAGATAACATATAGGATGAAGTTATTGAAACATGGTGATAACTATGGATGCGTAATTAGTTTCAACTCTGTTGATCTTCAAAATTCTTGTAATGAACAAAGTGACTATGCACTTAGTGTGAATTTCAATTTATATATGTTTGGTTATATGGGAAAAAAATGCATGCTTTATCTAAATATGTAGCAAAAGAAGCATTATTTGTTGTCAGCAAAATGCGATCAATCACTTCTATAAACCGTGCTTTGTTTGTCAGCATGTAAGGCTCATGCTGTATTGTTTCACTGGGCACTTCTATCTTCTAGGACACACTGTGTTAATGGTTGGTGTCTCAACTGAACCATTGATCGCAATTTGCTAAGAGCAAGCATGGATCGGAAAATGGATGTGTACATCTGGGACATGGATGAGACTCTTATATTGCTTAAGTCTTTACTAACTGGGGCATATGCTGGGGGTTTCAATGGTCTAAAGGATGTGGAACATGGTGTAAAGATAGGCAAGCTTTGGGAGGATCATATCCTCAAAGCCTGCGACACACATTTCTTTTACGAACAAGTACTTTCTCATCTAATGTTTACCCCCACTCCTATGTATGTTTGTTTGTTTTAACTGACATGTCTGATCTTTTAGATTGAAAGTTTCAATCAACCTTATCTTGATTTCCTGAAACAATATGATGACGGAATAGATCTCTCTGGTTACAACTTTAGTGAGGATGGTTTTGGTCCTCCACTTGATGCTCTCAACAAATGTAAATTGGCATACCGTCACAGAGTTATAGCTGAGAAGTATCGAAAGGTACATTTCCTTTATACTTATTTAGGTATAGTTATTGGTGATTGCTGATTCAGTGAACATTGTATCCTCTGCTATCTGCAATGGATTTTTCAGTTTTTCTCTATATGGTCATCTGCGTCAGTATAATTATATACTCCAACTTTCATGGGTTTATGCATCATTTAGAATTTAATAACAATATGTGGCTATATTAATCCAATGACATGAAGTAGTTTAGTGGAATCTAAATCTTATTCGACTCAGGAAATGGCCTTCGAAGGCGGCTAATTTCATTATGTTGGCCATTGAGTTAACTAATGGGAAACCATATTAAAATGCCATTGATTCACCTCTAGGTCTTCTGGGTTAAATTGCATCCCTTTCTATCTAAACATGCTGCGTGACAGATAGTAGATGCATGGGCATAGTATTGTTTGGTGGTGTAGTCTTGTGATAGACTGAATTTATTGGGGATAAATATCATATTTCCAAATCCTCAGACTATTTAAACTAGCCTTATCTGGGGGTTTCAATATACTGTGCTCTCATGTAGACTAATATGCTACCCTCTCTATCATAACACCAGTACCTTTTGTTTTTGCAGGGGCTGCATAATATTTTAAATCAAGATCTCGTAAAATTGTGGGATAGTCTCTACGACTTGACTGATACTTACACAGAGAGATGGCTTTCCTCAGGTAAATTGTTCTGTACGTGATAATCTTAGTGCCAGTGAGTTCAAGACATTTGCATACGAATATTATCTTACAGAAGCTAAAAAACTTGTCAGCGAGATTCCAAGTCAATGTAAATGAACCACCTGAAACTGGGTGTAACTAGGTGGTTTTAATTACTTATTTTGTAGAGGGCACAACATAGAACAAGGACGTGTGGTGCTTTTTTAGGGAGCTTATAGAGGATATGTTTGAATTTAAAAGTTATGAATCCTGATAGAAGGTCTCATGTAACTTTTTGACAATACACCACTAAAATTAATTAACCCTTAAATTAAGCAAATTTGATAATACTCAATGTAGGTTGAAAAACAGCAAAATCAATTAAACGTTACCTATCAACCCAACAAGTCTAAAAAGGCAGTCAATCTAAAAAATCTTAGGTTGTGTTTGGATGGAGGGATTTAGGTATGGATTTTAAATCCATAATCTAAATCCACTCCACTTGTTTGGATTAAAAAGTAAATGAATGAATTTCAAATGCTTAGCATCTTTTTTTATTTAAAATTGAGAGGATTTTAAATCCCCAATAAAACCATGTCATTTGAAATTCATCTATTTTTAAATCCTATCATTTGAAATACCTCCTCAAATCAAATCCCCTCATCCAAACACAACCTTATTGTATGCCACATGAGCTGTGCGTTTCCTTTAACCCACAGGAAAGAATAATTTCCTTTATGATTTTGTTTTGCAATGCCTTTTTAGTTCATTTTGAAGTTAACAGCATAATTCGTGATTATTATTTCTACTCATACAGCCAGGGCCTGCTTGGAGCAGTGTGCCGGTCAGAAAATAGATATTGACCCCTCTATAAACTCGGATAATGCTGGAGATGCTAAATTCGAGCATGTTAATGTCTTGGTTACATCTGGGCCTCTTGTACCCAGCTTGGTCAAATGCCTATTCTTTAGACTTGATAATATGCTTACTTGCAATAATGGTATGCCAATTCTTCTATTTTCTGTCTGTTTTAATCATGAGTTTGTATACTAAGCGAATGTTGTTTTGCAGTCTACAGTTCACTGGATGTGGGGAAGCTTCAGTGCTTCATGTGGATCAAGGAGCGTTTTAAAGGGCCAAATGTTCGATTCTGTGTTATTGGGGATGGCTGGGAAGAATGCGAAGCTGCTCAAGCTATGGGATTGCCATTTGTCCAAATTGATTGTCAGCCAGCTAGTCACCATAGGTTTCCAGGTCTCAATTCTGGAGATTTACGCCACTATTTTTCTATCGTGTATGGAGCTGATGAAGATAGTCAAAACACTAATTAAAGCATATAACGAATGACTGGTTTTTTTATTTTTCATGAAAAGCCTTGCTTGTAGGTCGAAAGTGTCACAGTATCCACAGAAAGTCTACGACTTTAGACTAGGAGTAATAAACAAACACAAGTTTGGACTTCTCTTTGTTTCAGGGTTTGAATTTCTTATGATTCATTCTGTATACTGGATTCATTTTCGAAACTTTAAATTGTTGAGTTTTATGCTGGTTTTCTCGTGTTTTGGTTGATTCTCACTGTATTTCACATATGATGAGTGTGATTTATGTTTTTAATCCTCAATGCCTTTATAATTCAAGTGCAAAAATTAACTTACATAATTTAGTTAAGGGAGCTGAATTGTGCTGTGCTGCCTTGAGATATTTTATTTTTTGGAAAGTATATATATAGAAATCAATAATGGCCTTCCTTCAAATATTACAGATTTATATGATCACAATACAAAGGTTCAAGGGTACTTGAACATACACATCCCTACACCAACAGCATCACCTCATATGAAATGCAGCTGCACCAGTGGCTGGACAGACCATCCTCCTGCGTTGTTGCTTCTCTTTGCTGCGTCGATTTACACGCAGTATTGGGGACTTAGCTTTGGTGATTTCTTTATCAGACCTGTTCAAAAGAAGAAGATGAGAAAATGATACGAGAACAGACACTGCTAATTAATGTAGGGGAGTTTTAAGGCAGGCAAGGCATACTTTTGTGGCAAGAAAGGATGATCAAAACTAGGCACCGGCCTTGCATGAGGAACTAAGGTCCTTCGCAGCTGTTTCAATGCCTTCTCATCCTCCATCTGCAATGATTGTCAGTCAAAATCAAGGATGCAAAAGAGATGGATAAAATGAATTGTATTTATGTGCATGCATACCATCTTTGCAGCCTCTGCTTCCTCTCTGTATCTCTTGTGAACCATTTCTTTCTCCTTTATCTGGGAACACAATTTTCTTGTGAGAATATTGAACAAGGCAGGCATATGAACTTGTGCTAAGATGGAATCAGATAGATAGATAGATTACCTTCTTATCAAATTCAGCTCTATCAACAGCCCGGTGGATAACATGTAGATTGAATTCTTGAACTTCTGTTAGGGGCTTTCGCTCTTTCTCCGGAACTGGAATGGGGTCCCTATAATATCAACAACAAAGTGTAAGAAGTATGCATTATATAGTAGATGAAAAGGAGTATGTGATATGTTCTCATACTCTTTCAAAATAGGTTGGGCTTTGAATCTTCTCATCTCCTCTTCTTCCATCTCCTTTCTCCTCCTCTCTTCCATTTCTCTCTTCATCTCCTCTTCATGCCTCACCAAACTCTCTAATTGAAAAGGCGTAGGTTTCGTGCATGGCTTAGGCTCTGGCTTTGGTGGAATCTGCACACCAGAGGGAGTGTAACATGTAAAACATGCATCCAACCAAGTAGAAATGAAATGTAAAAGTAAAATATGCAGAGCATACATACCACTGGATAATCAGTTGTGTAAGGGTACGGATTAGCTCTGGGTACCCTAGCGCTCTCCTCTTCCAACTGTTTATACACCAGTTCTTCCACCATCCTTCTCTCTTTCTCTGCCCCTCTTTCCTGATAGTTTAGTACAAAGGAAAAACCATGAATACAAATAAACACAAGCAATGATCTATCAATATATAGAGAGAGAATATGGCCATACATCTGTGTGGAGGTGGAATGGAGTTGGTATGGTAAGTTTAGGAAGAGGCGGCTTCTGATGAGATTCTGAACATATTGAAAGCTGAAAGTACGAAAAAAACGTTTGTGAGAACTAGGACAAAAATGAATTGTATTTTGTTCTAGTAGTAGTAGTAGTAGTAGTGCCTACTTTATCGAAGAGATCAACGACTGCTGTTGGTGGAGGGATTCTCTTATCAATAGCAAAGTTAAATTCCTGAGGAATGGTAACCTGTTTCTTCATGTTGGAGAATATACCCATATCCCCTTTACTTTCAAATATCTGCACAATTAAAAAAAAACATTAGATTCTACTAAGTAAGAATTTTTGCCAGAATGTGGTGGGAGTGAAGTGTACCTTTCTATTTAATGGCCTTGCCTTGAACTGTGGAATGTTTTCAAGCTCCTCCTTTTCTAATTCCTCAAAGGTTTTGATCTTGGTCGGACGTGCTCGTAGAGATGTTTGCAGAAGAGGTGATTTTGGGGCTGTAAGTTGAGGTTTCCATTGATGGCTCTGCAACAACAAGATACACAGTCGGTTCTATTTCTTGTAAAAAAAATTAATAGATTTATTGCATGCCTTAACCATTTGGTTGAGAGAACTGACGAATATATTGGACAGTACCTTTCCCTTTACCTCTATGGAATCGGTCGAGGCAACAGTAGATACTTCTGCGTTGTGATTGGCCCTCGACATTGTCTCCAAATGGAATTCCTGTGCAACTCAATATATATTATTATCATCATATCTTCATGAATAATAAAACTTAGTTTCAAATGAGACGTTTTTTACCTTGAACTCTGGAAGATGGGGTGTACTTCTTGGCAAAGGTGGTAAAGATGGAGCCTCAAAAATCTTTTTGTTGAGAGGGCGGGCCTTAAACTTGGGAACTTTAGCCATCATCTCCTCCTCTATTTCAGCTGTGCTCTTAAGTTTAACAGAACGCACACGTTGAGATGTTTCAAATTCAGGTGTTTTAGGCCTTGTGAGTGTAAGCTTAGGCTTCCTCTGCATTACTCCAGCATCACTCTGATGATCATTTCAATATATATAAGTATGCATCCAACATGACTAGGTACAGCATTTTACGAGGAAAGTACCAACTGGCTGTTTACCTGTGAAATAGAAGCACTGCTACGAGGCAAAGACACCTCTCTTGTTCCTGATTGAAACTTCCTCATCATTTCTGCTGTAGAAACGAATGGTGCTGCTTGTTCTCGGACGTACATCTTCGCAATGGAGAATGAGTGAGCATCTTCTTAATAATAAGCAAAAGTGAAAATTAATGGCAAAAGAGTTCTACCTTTCTATCGTCTTTACTAGTTTTAGCAACTGAAGAGCTTTTGGCAACTGACAAAGAACAGAAGCTAGAATTGTTGCGGATGATGCCACCAACACCTCTTGATTTATGAGGAAGATTTGAAGACTTGTTGACAGTAAGAATCTGAAAAGGAAGTGCAAATTCAGAAGCCATAAAATGATATACCGGTAGTTATGGAGAATAACACCGCACACTTATGAAATTACAATAATGTCTACCTGTTTGGATTTTCCCCCATCAAGTTTTTGCCTCTTGATGGCATGGGTTTCCTGGGCAGAGATGGGAGTTCCAACAATGCTCTTAGCATTCGGGTCTCTGAGGAAAATATACAAGTCTTATAAGCACATGATATTTGAACTACTAATTAAGGGAAACGAAACGGCATACAACAACTAACCTCCTAACACTTTTGGTTTGCGATTTTGGCAGCTGCTTCTTTGAATTCAATGCTGAAGGATTTCTAAGCATACTAGCTATCTTTTTTGCTGTTTGAACCCTTCTGTTTTCTTTCTCCTTGTGCGGTGCTGGGGTGCAACAAACCTCTGGCCCTAAATAAACCACTTGGTTTGTTTAGATGCAGCAATTCACACAACTCTTTTTACATTTTTAGGCATGAAAAGGTAACTAACCTTGGAGAGCATCTTCCTTTGGAGCACAAGAAGTGGCCTTAATAGCAGCTTCTAAAAGGCTGAAAAATCGACAACTGTTTGTTAGATTACGTATATCAAGTGTATGATATAAGCTTATTCAAGAAAAAGAACACACCTTCCAATTTCTTGAGAGCATGTGCTTCCTCCATCCAAAGTCTTATCAGTTTCAGGATTCTGCATTTATTACAAAGTATCATCAGAAGGAGGAAATATAAGCAAAAAATCTCAATAAAAAGAAGTAACATGGCTTGTATAAAGTTGTTTATACTAACATTTTCCTTAGTTTCAGCTTGGGAGACCTCTGCTTCAGGGCTTATATGCGTTTGAACTTGCTTGTTTTCGTCAGCTGAACTGATCTCTGCTTGATTTCTGTAAAGTGTGCAAGTAATTAAGCCATCTTCTTCTGATAACACAATAGATTGAAGCCAAAATCAAGAAAGAAATACGAGACTAACATTGCTTGATTCAGTGATTTGGGGGCTGATTCCGAAGCCTCCTTGTGGATTTGTTGCTCTTCATCGAAATTACACAGAATTTGTTCAACCTTTCTGCTGCTACCCTTAATTCTAGGCATAAATGCTGCACACCAAAAAATGGATTAATCAACTGCAACCAAATGGAAACACGATGCAACACTAAACAAAAGGGACATCAGCATATTGACCTCACAGTAAATTAATTCACATTCACATGTGTGAAATTGTAATTTATGACTGAGATTTGTTCAAGACAAACACAATAGAGTAAATTATTTCACATTAAAGACAAAGAATCCCTAATACTATGGAAATTATCTTCAACATAGATAGAAACTAATTGTTAGTAGGAAACTGGAAAAGCCATTCAAAGGAACTAATATCTTAGGGAAAATCAAGGGAATTAAACAGGTTATGATGGGGAACATGATTTAAACATCCTACAAGTAATTAACGAAGTTTTGAATTGGTAAATTGCAGAACATGAAATATTTGAGTTAAGAACCCTAACTGAAATACAAACAATTCAAGATTTAAACTAAAGAAATTCAGAAACCATCCCAGAATTTTAACCCTAAATAAGAAACACGATACAGAACAGACAATAGATATGAAATTTCCAGAATTAGAGAAAAGGAAAAGGAGACGCACGGGAAGGGGGGTAGGAATCGGCATTCTGAAACCAGAGTTCTGCCTTCCGAGCATCATCATCAGTTTCCCCAAACTTGAAATCATAAAATCGAGGCGCCGAGAACTCGTAAGTTTCGTCGATCAAGAAGAAACTACTCGAAGAATCCTCCAGTGCCGCCATTCAATTGATTACACGGCCGGCAAAAACTATTCCCGAAATCGATCTGCGTTGGAGAGAAAGAGAAATTGTGTTGATTTATGAATAAAAGAGGGAAGAAAGAACGCAGAGTTTTGATGTCTCTTAGAGAAAAAAGAGTGGAGAGGGATATTAACGTTAGGATCTTGTATAACGGTCGAAATTTTCGAAAAGGGGCGAGGAGCTGGTGACTCTTTGGAAGGTTAGGGTGGTAACGGCTAGTTTCCATGTTTCTTTCCATTATATGTGCCGTTTAGGAAAAAATATTAGTAGTATTTTCTTTTATTTTATTTCTGGGTCTTTTCTTATTTCAATTTTTTTAGTAAGCCTTAATTTTCTCTCCAAATTTCCTCATAATACAAACATTAAATACCTGGCAAATATAAGTTTG
Source organism: Galeopsis tetrahit (assembly GCA_963675135.1). Taxonomy (NCBI): domain Eukaryota; kingdom Viridiplantae; phylum Streptophyta; class Magnoliopsida; order Lamiales; family Lamiaceae; genus Galeopsis; species Galeopsis tetrahit. The sequence goes on from OY776123.1 coordinate 78,603,419, forward strand.
TCAATATTGAATTAATAATATACTATGAATTTTATTGGAGTATTAAATTAATTTTTATCGGGAAAACTGAAACTTTTTTTTTTGTCAATATTGAATTAATATATATATATATTGTATCATTGAATTAATAGTTAATTTCGAGTATATATATATATATATACGGAAATGATATAGAGCCCACCAATTGTGCCCACCAGTTTTGCCCACCGCCATTACCACGTCAATAAATTCTTATTTATATTTAATCTAAACTTAATCTAATATCAATATTTTATTTTTTTATCCATATCAATATTTTAAAAAATCTTTTTTTATATTTAATTTAATATTATCTCTATCAAATTACGCTAACTAACGCCATAAATCTTTTCTCAAATCTTTCCATCACCATTAATTTTTTCTCAAATCTTATATCAATATTTTATTTTATGCGTAACTACCGCCATAAATCTTTTCTCAAATCTTTCCATCACCATTAATTTTTTCTCAAATCTTATATCAATATTTTATTTTATGCGTAACTAACCATTAATCTTTTCTTAAATCTTTTCTATCACCATCTTATATCTCTATCATTTCCGTAAAAATGACTACATTAATTTACATAACTCTAAACCTCTAAACTCATAAACCCTAAAACCCTAAACCCTAAAACCCCTAAACCCTAAACCCCTAAACCCCTAAACCCTAAACCCCCTAAACCCTAAACCCCTAAAATCCTAAACCCTAAAACCGTAAACCCTAAGATTCAATTAAGATTTGATAATATATTAATATTACATTAAACTCACGCCACATATAAGATTTGAGAAAAAATTAATGGTGATGGAAAGATTTGAGAAAAGATTTATGGCGTTAGTTAGCGTAATTTGATAGAGATAATATTAAATTAAATATAAAAAAAGATTTTTTAAAATATTGATATGGATAAAAAAATAAAATATTGATATTAGATTAAGTTTAAATTAAATATAAATAAGAATTTATTGACGTGGTAATGCCACATAGGCGGTGGGCAAAACTGGTGGGCACAATTGGTGGGCTCTATATCATTTTCGTATATATATATATATATATATATATATATATATTCTTATTATATGAATAACTAATGTAAATCTTACGCATAATAAAATTTATTAAGTATAGTTTATTCCTTTTTTTTTCTTTGTAAATTGAATGTTGTTGATATTCATCCATATAAATTAATTGCATTTCTCTCAAATTTACTTTTAAATTTTTTAAAATACTCAAATAAATATTTTCTTTTAATAAAATAGATAAACATTTATTTAATTAAGAGTGTAATGGGCAATCTTTTTTAAATTTGTGTACATTAATTCATATCTTTTTACATCGTAAATTGATGAGAAGGGTCAAGTTAAATTAAACTAATATATCTTACTCAAAAATCAAAATGAGATGAAATATTATTAATTATGAAATGCATGTGATGATATTTAAAGAGAAATGAAATCGCGTTGGTTAGACACTAATCCAATAATTGATGATGCTTTCGTTTTCGTTAACCCGGTTCTCTGGAACAATTTGACTGGTTTTACCTTTACAGTAAACCTCGAAGGTTGATCCACCATAGTATGCTGTATTAATTAACAAATTTGAGTTTGAAAACTGAAAAAAGAAATTTATTACTATAGTTATTGTAGTTTAAATGCCCATATGATTGAATTTGATAATAATTTTGTCAAAGCTGTCTGTATATTAGAGATTAGATCCAATACATGTATTTATATACATTTGCCTATGTCAAAAAGATATTGAACACTTGCTGTTTTTCTAAAAAAGAATTATATAATTTATTTACTATCCATGGATTCACAAATAAATCATAGAATCTTACATTTGTAGATGCAGTTAAAGTAATTCCTCCATTGCTATCTCGATCACCCGATTGGGGATTGGATATGATCATTTATATTAAAGTCACAATCTTGTAAATAAATTCTACGGTTGCAATTGTACCCCAAAAAAATTGGAGTCTTTAATCTTAAATAATTGTAGACACTCATTTGAACCAATTATAAAATTATGTTGAATTATGCCCATGAATTAATCTTCTTTTCACATGTTTCTCTTTTTAAGTAAATCTTTATTAAGTCTCTTAGTCTTCAAATCTCTACATATTCTTGATCTAGTCGTCCCTGTGCTTTTTCAAAGGAATCAAAATCCATTAACTCCAACGTATATGGGCACATATAGACATGTGTTTTACATGTCCAAACTAGCTTAAACAATGCTCTTTCATCTCTTGTTCAATGAAAGCAACACTAATATATAGAGATTATTTTTGTTCCTCAATCCATCTCTTCTAGTTTTACCATACACGTCCACTGAAGCAAGCGCATCTCCGTCACACTTATTTTGTGTATGTAAATTCTCTTGGTGTCCAACATTTTGTCCTATAAAACTAGTCTTCTGACATTCTAGTAAAACTTTCCTTTCAATTGTATTATCATGCTAAAATCACATAACACTCTCACTCTTTTGGTGCTTCTCTACTTCAACCAACTAGTTTTTATTTGTTGTTGACATCATTATCTATTTCTCCGTCGTTGTTTTGAATAAGTGTGAGCCCAAATATTTAAATTGACTACTCATATGAATTTCATACCCATTAAGTGATATGAAACTGAGGTTTCGGTGTGGACGACTACTAAACTTGCACTCTATATATTCTGTTTTTGATCAACTCACCTAAAATCGTTTGATTCTAGTAGACATGTGCAACGCTTCTGAATCGTCGATTTCAATTTTTGGGATTTTAGAATCGGACTAGAACCGGACCGATTACAATTATGGTTACGGTTATCGAACCGACGGTTCAACCAATTTCTTCTTCTTCTTTTTTCTACTCATTTTTCTACTCGTTTTCACTCATTTTTTTAGAAAATAAACTACTACATATAAAATTTGAATTAATACAAATTATACAACTTAAATTTATACTTTAACTTATTTATATAAATTACAAGTTATAAGGTTTTACAAAATTTACAAAATAAATAATTACAATAAATTGATAAATTTAAATGTTATACAAATTTACAAAATAAATTACAATAAATTTATAAATTGAAGAGAGAAAAGGATTAAGATTTAAAATTTAAGAGTGAAGAGAGATTGGTATAAAAAAATGAGTTGAAATTAAAGTATTTTATAAAAGAACATTAGATATAAAAAATGGTCAAAATAGTGAACTCCATAAAAAAAAGAGTTGGAATTGGAGCATTTTATTAATTTTTTTTCTTTATGCTTTTGCCGGTCGTATAACTTTCATTTTATTTTTTTGCCGCTTGCTCTTTCTCTCTCTCTTTTTGCCTTGTTGATGAAGTATTGAAGATCAATAAAAGAATATACTCTCTCCGTCCCGTGATTACTTGTACACTTTTATTATTGGAATGTCCCAAAATTATTTGCACACTATTAATATGGAAATATCCCAAAAAATTAATAACCTCGCAACATCATTTTATTTTTAAATTTACCACTCTTATTTTTCATACATTTCACTTTACACATCATCAAATTTACTCTACACATCATCAAATTATCTAAAATACCTCTCTTTTACCTTACATCATCAACCACTAAATTCACTTTTCTTAAATAATGTGTCGGTCAAACTATGTAAGTAAGTATAATGTATGAGAAAAGGCATAGAAAATTAAAATATTGAATAACATGACAAATGACTGAAATTTAATACTCCCGTTGTCCAAGTTCATAAAACCCATTTTTTATTATAAATTTTAATGAATATTAATTAATTAATTTTATATTTAAATTTATAATACTTATTTTTTGTTATAAAATTTATTGAATAAAATAGATAGATCGGGGATATGATAAGGTTCACTTATAAATAAAATACTTGTTTATAAAATAAAATGAATGTCACCAAGTAAAAATAAAATAGTGTTAATAATATTATTTTTAAAAATAAAATAAATCTAAATTGAACAACAATAAAAATGAAAGTGAAAATAATGGATGTGGGAAGAATGACATTTAGAATAATAAAAAATTAAATTAATCAAATATTCTACTAAAGTTAGATCATATTATCTGAGGCGTGGGGTATATACCCCTCCAGCTTTGTTAGATACACTCCTTCGATACACGTACTCCCTTTAAAGTAAATTTAAGATAGATGCACTTTCCATAAATTACCTATTATACCTCTTTATCTTAAAAATTGGTATGATAAATGTACACCCCATAGAAACCCTAATTTTCCTCCTTTCTTCCCTCAACCCTCCCGTCTTCTTCCCTCCTTCCCCTTCATTTCTGTCAGCGCCGCAGCGCTGCCCAAGCTGCCCGCCTCTCTTCCTCCTTTTTTTACTTTTCCATTTCTGCAACCAGCGACGGCATCGCCGCCTCCTCCCCCACCCAAACCGTCGTATCCACGTTCTCCCCCGATTCCTCCTCCCTTCTTCCTTCCTCATCTTTTACCCTTTTACCTGAAACAAGAAGTTTTTTTTTTTCATTTCTGCAAGCGGCGGCGTCGCCCCTCTCGCCCAGTGACTCCGCCTCCTCGCTCCCCGCCCGGCCTTCCCCACCGTAAGTCGTCGCTCCTCCAGTAGCTTTTTTCCCTTTTCTCTGCAGTACAAGTACACTTTCTTTTTTAAAAATAATTTTGGACAAGAAATGTCGACCAAAAAAATTATGGTCGACAACAATTTGTCTACCATAATGTTTTTGGTCGACATTTCTTGTCCAAAATTATTATTTTTTAATTTTTTTTCGATACAATGTTGTCGACAAGGGTGTTTTTCTTTGACAAATTATAGTCGACGATCTATTCTACGGTCGACCAACCAGTGTCGATCGACACTAATTGATCGAAAAAATCTAATTGTTTTTTGAAATTTTTGAATATATTTTGGACAGCTGGCGGTTGAGGCTGCCGAAAGTTGAGGCAACGACAGCTGGCTTCCGGAGGGGTGGCGGCGGCTACAAAATTAGGGTTAGGTTTTGTATAAAATTAGGCTTAGTGTTTTAAGTAAGGGGATGTATGTATCTATAACATTTTACTATTAGGACAAATATGGTAAAAGGGACAGTGTATCTAACAAAGCTGGAGGGGTATATACCCCACCGCATTAACTGATTTTGGCTCCACTAATGAATAATTCCCAATGGGCCTCCTCAATTCTTTTGAGCCCAAACTTTAGCACATTGGGTATGTACATGAATTTCTTGAGCCCATATTTGGGCGCGGCTAAAGGCACCCAAGGATCCTACGAGGACCCACCAGAATTTTTTTTTTTACCATAAGGAGTATGCGAAATGACATTTATACTCCTCCTGCATTTTTTTTAAAAAAAGGACGGATGAGTACAACCATCCATTTCATTTCACACCCGATTCATCATTTCACACCCGAATCATCCACCATCACCACCAAAAAACCACCATAAGTTTGATAAAAAAAATCCTAAAAATTCAAAATTTCAACAACAAAAATAAAATCTTAATATGTTCGAAAATTTTACCAAAACAAAGTTGAGATGTCCGAAAATTTTACTAAAACAAACTCAATATGTTCGAAAAAAAATTCAAAACAACTTAAATTTGTCCGAAAAAAAAGATAGAACATCTTGTTCAAAAAAATTTCCAAAACAAACTCAAGTTGTTCGAAAATAATTTCCGAACTACTAAAAAACCTAATTTTCCTAAAATTTCTAAAATTTTCAAAACCCTAATTTTTTTATCTGTAAAAATTGTAAAAAATAAAACCTACCTTCCGCGACGTGCGTGGGTTCGATGAAGGGGAGGGGGAGAGGCTGCGGCCGCGAAGGGGGAGAGTGTTGCGCAGTGTGTGGGCCTCCGCGACGAGGTGGGCGGCGTGGGCCGCTGCGACGAAGTGGAGAGGTAGGCGGCGCCGCTCCGCTTCGACGTGAAGAGAGAAATGGAGGTGGGAGGTGGGTGTCCTGAATTGAGAAGAAGAAAGAGAGAATGAATTATAGGGTTTTAATTGAGAAGTACCATTTTAGAATTTTCACGTGTGCTCATCGCGTGGGTGTACTCATAGGATCAGTGTGTGCCTTTAGCCGCGCCCTATTTTTAATTTTTTTTATTCTTGCCCCTGTTCATATTTAGATTGGATCTCGTCGACTGAATTGAAATGGAAATGTATGGAACAAAATATTTATAATCTGAAAGGTGTATTGTAATGTGCAGAGTAATATAATTTACTTTACTTAATTTATTTGTTCACATATGTTTTGCACTTTGACTTTTATCTAATTTTCCACATTTATCATTTATGCAGCGTGAGAAAAGAGTATTGGGCCGGTGGTCGGTGCTAGCTGGAAAATAAACAACAAATATAGAATCTTAATAATGAAAATAAATTGAGGAAAATTTAGTACATAAGTTAAAGAGAAATTGAGAGGAAAATAGTGAGGAGGATGTGTGAAAATCAAGACTAAAAGTATAATTTTCTTTATCGAATTCATAAAAAGAATAAAAGTATGAGGTTCTTAAAGTACTGTATATGGTTCTCTATTGACTTCCATCTTATGAATTATACACGACGTAGAAATTTGTAGTTGTCTTTGTTAGGGTGTCTTTCCAAATTTTGAATTGTTATTAATTTTAATAAATGCAACATTTATTTCCAAAACTTGTGTTCATTTTTTTAATCATGAGATATTTGATTAAAATATTATAAACCAATGTGGCCCAATGCCCAAAATATTTTTTTTTTAAGGGTGGGGCTAATAACACCCTATAAAATGTTATACACACCCCAAATGTTAAACACACCCCATTAAAATTTAAAATTCACTTTTTATTACTATACACACCCCAATTATTTCCTATTTACCCTTAACCCTCCTAACTAATAAAAATTAATTAAATCTTTAAAAACATATAAAATTTAATTAACAAAAAAAATTAATAATACAATAAAATTACGTGTAAACGTTGAAAATATTTAAAAAATCAGCTAAATTTTAAAAATCATTTAAAAATGGAACAATCAATTAAAAAATTAAGAAAATAACAAAAATGAAAAATTAATAATTAAATAAAAATAAAATCTGAAAAATAAATCAAATAAAATAAAATAAAGAATTAATGATTAACGATTATTTTTAAAAAAAATAAAGAAAAATCAACTCAAAATTTAATTAAAAAATAAAATAAAGCAAAATTAAAAATTTCAACTAAATTTTAAAAAATAATTTAATCAATTATATTTATAATTAATTTAATTAATTCTTAAGATTTAGGAGGTTTTTAATTAATTATATTTTACGATTTATTAAAAAAACTACGATTTTTTTAATTGATTTTTGAATTTTTATTTGAATAATTTATTTTTTTCTTTTTAAAATATATTTAATTTTTTCAGATTATTTTTAAAAAAATATTTGATTTATTTAAATTAAATATTTTTTAAGATTTTATTAATCTTTTAAAATATTTTTCAGATTTTAATTATATTTTTTATGATTTTTTCAAAAAAATTGTCTTTAATTTGAATAAGGGTTACTTAGTCATTTTACAATTATCTATTTTCATTTTTAAAATGATGGGGTGTGTATAACATGTTTTGGGGTGTTAGTAGCAGTACCCTTTTTTTAATTCTATGACCTTAACTTTGCCTTAAATTTTAAATTAACAAAAATATTGTGTGCAATAGGGATGGCAATGGGCCGGATCGTGTACCTAGATACCCGGATCCGATCCATTTCAATTCGAGTTCGGGTCACGGGGCGACCCATTATATATATATATTTTTTTTTAAATTAAAAAATAATAATTTTTCTTTAAAACATATACCATAAAATTTAAATTTGTATTTAAAAATAAATAAAATAGTCTTAAAAGCATGTTTATAAATTTATTTTTCACATTTATGAAGGTGAATTGTTGTTATATACGAGTATATATTTTTTGAAGTCTCGGATGTCCGATCTTGGACCGACTAATTCCGGGGACCAATCTCACCGCCCACTTGCGGGGGTCCCGTTTAAAGCCAGAGATTTGCGCTCTATATGGACATAACCCCAATTGTTGTTATATATATATTAATAAACATCAAAATATTAAAAATATATTATATTTATATGTATAATATATATATATATATATATATAACAAATAAATATAAAAGTCACGGGTCCGAGTCACGGGTCGAGGGTGATACCCGGACCCGATCCATTTCAATTCGGGTCCGAGTCGGGCGACCCAAACAACACACTACCATATCCTTCTGATTACTTGTTCTTGGCATGACCGAATACAACACACTACCATATCATTCATAGCCTTTCTCGTCTCTTTAAGGACAAAATCATCCAGACCCAAAATGGCCTTCTCTTTGTGTATATGTTGCACGACATTAAGGCAATCCGAGTAGACCTTTACATTCGCCAAAATCCATTTCCTTACACTTCTTCAGTCCTTCCGTAATTGTCATTAGCTCCTGTGCAAGAACCGATCCCAGCGTCTTCACTCTTTTGTACCTAGCTGCCCAAACCTCTCGCCCCCACCCCAATCACAAAACCGACACCATGTAACCCCTCTTTTTCGTTTGTTGTCACATTCGTTTCCAGCCAGACTCCTCTTGTGGATGGTCAAAAGTCACAAAACATTGTCGTTTCCTTAAAAAATACGGAGTATAAGAATCTCTTGCCCTTAGACAACATTGTCCGTGCTTGGAGTTTTTTTTTTTTGTTTTTTATACAACACTTGTATAATATGTGATATTACAAATGAGATTACATTGCACTCTACCTACTATTTCCTTGCTTGTCTATTCTCTTAAACATTCAGCTTATTCTCTCTACGTTTTTAGCTAGTTGTTGTTTTAATGTAATTGCCCAAAAAATCATTTTCTCTGCAAAACACTCTTTTTGTGAAAAATGTAATTAAAATTTGAAAAATATTTTTAAAAATCAACTAAAATTTTTAAAATAATTATTTTTAATAAATCAATTAATTTTTTTTTTTAAATACGAGAGAATTAACTAAGATCTGAATTTTTAAAATATTAAAAAATAAATAAATTAAAATAATCAACTAAAAATTCAAAAATCAATTAAAGTTAAATAAAACTGTAAAAATATTTAATAAATTTATTAAATCATAAAATAATTAATTTTTTTTAAATATGTAGTTGATTTTTAAAATATTTTTCAACTTTTATTTAGGTCTTTCATATTATTGAATTATTATTTTTTTGTTAATTGATTTTTAAAATCTATATACTTTTAAAGATTTAATTAATTTTTATAATATTTTTTTAGTTTTATTTTCAATTTATATTGTTTTGAGAGATGAAGGGTAAATATAAAAGAATTGACGTGTGTTTAACTTTTGACGTGCGTATAACATTTTATGGGGGACAAATTCTCATATACAATTGAGTGTAAAATTTAAATTTTAATGTTTAATTTATTCAATTTAATTTTTAATCGAACATTTAACCTAATTTATTAAAACTAAAATTTGAATTGCATAGATGCAAGGTGCATCTAAGTATCACCTTTATGGAGTTGTTAGTAGCCCATCATACATTTATTTTTCTTAAACAAATAGAAAAAGTAAACATTAATTTCTTGGTCTGTTTTCATAATTTTCACTTTTATTTTTTATCAATCTATTTTTATAATTCTTATTTCTCAAATAGAAACACGTAAATATAACACTACTTTATTTTTATTTTCAAACTACCCCATGTATATAAATAATTAATTTTCTTTAAAATTGATACCCAACTCAAATGAAATTAAAAAAATTGTAGGGAGTAGTATTTTATACAGTTATGAAACCGAATTTAAAAGTACTAAGTAGAAAGCAAAAAGATAAAGATAAAGGGAAAACGCGGGTTCCGAAAGTAATAGAAAAAGTCAACTATCTGGGGGTACCTAGTCAACATTTTTAGCGAGTTACTTCATAAACACTATACCCGCTTACGACATATTATGATCGAGTACAGAAAACTTCAATCTCCTTTGCTTTTTATTTGCCATTAAATAACTCATACTCCATTCTTTTTCAAAGAACAAAACAGAGAAGAATTTGAAGAAAGAAAGAAACAACCATGACCGGAAGAGAAATTCTCAACAAGATGAAGGTCAGTTCTCTCGAATTTTGTCATCTATTTCATGATTTTTCTCTCTCACACACATATGTATATCATGTGTTGATGCAGTATGAAATAGCAGGTAGTTGAGTTAATTGATTGTTAAGCAACCTTAATATTGTATAATTCGTTTCTTTCTTTCTTTATTATTTCCCTCTGCGTGTTTGTGGTGGGTTGAGAAGGGGGTTAGTGACTGTGATGCATAAGATTTGGTGAATTTACTTGATAAATTAGTCTTGCCTAGTTAGAATTGATCAATAGTTTGGACTTGTTGTAGTGGAAAAATAAATAATCGATATGTTATATACATATATCCTTGGGGCAAAGTCTATGGAGGAAAGTTTAAACGACAATTAGCTATTTTATTGAAAAAATGACGTGGAGGAAAGTTTAAACGGATTATTGGGGTTGGGGTGGAGGGACGTTGGATGCAATGCATCATATTTGCATTCAGAGTTGATCTATTTCTATTTTAGGTGTTATCACATCTCTACAAACAAGTTTTTAAACTTGTTTTGTTTGAAATCAAGGATTTATTAAATGGGCTTTGAGTGTTTATTTACTTACTTATTTCAGCTGCAAAGTTTTTACAAGATATATTCATGTTTGGTTAACCTTCAAAAGCCTCATAAAATTGGGATGTGGCAGTGTGATAACTCGGATCCTGAAGATTTTTTTGGTGTGTTTCTTCTGTTTAACTTTATTTTACCATCATGGTCATTTTTTCTTAAAATTTGTTCATTTGGGAGCCAAATGAATTATGAAACTGAAGAGAATTTTGTGGAACTCTGGTTGTTGATCTGGTGATATGGAAGTAGCATCTGATTCGAGTAGGAAACAATATCGTATCAATCTGATACGTGGTTTTTCTCTTCACTAAAATTGCGTGTCTTCCATTTCTAGTTGTAATTATTACAAAAAGTTTCTTGGTTTTGTATAAAAATTCTGAAAAAATCTTGGTGATTAACTTCCTTTTGTATCTTTATGCGGTTGAATACGAATCTAAATTTAGGAAAAAATTAAGTGTGTCCCTCATGGCTGGTTATTAGAGCTACAGACTGGAACTTTTCCATCTTTTTCATTATTTCCCTAGCCTAAGGGGAATATAAGTCTGATAATAGACCAGTCATATGGGTTTGATAGATCAGAGTTACATTGCTTGCAAAATTGGTAATTCAACAGTAACCATGTGTATGATTTGAATATTATTTCATTCTGAACTTGATGGTCTCAGTTCTTGTTACAAATAACTCATAATTTTCAACATAAATTGCAAGTTTCCATTCAAAGTAGAATGGATCTTGGCATCACCTAATAAAAGAGATGGGCATCCCTTTAGCATAAAATCTCTTTTTTCCATTTCTTGAAAATTAACTTACACCTTTCTTTTATATGAGTTTGCCCCCCATGAATTGAAAGTATGCATGATATTATAATATAAAATATTTTCTCCCCTCTTGAAGTAAAATTCTAGATCTGTTCCTGTGTGTGTCCTCGTATTGTTAGGAGCAAGGTAGAATGTTGCTTTCGTGAGTTGTCCTGTAAAAGGACATGGTTCTGATCCATATTTATATGTGTATGTGTTAAAAGAATACCGGTTGCAGTAAAATTGAGTGGAACCAAATTGAAGATTAAAGACTCAGTAGAAAATCAACTTGATAATGTTGTGGAAATGGTCACCTAGTTGAGAAAATGTTATCTCAACGGATGTTCTGTAGCATTAATAAGATAGTTACATACCACAACAATTCATTCCTACACGTATTGCTTGCTGATGACTATCTTGCAAAGAAAAGACTCTGTTTGTTAACATGTTGGTGAGGATTTAAGTGTGTAAAAAATACAATTAGTGCCCCATGATGATGATGAGAGATACAAAGCCTAGTTTAACTTTTGTATTCCAAACCATGCATTAATTATATGGTTGTATTCATATCACTGTTCATGTATCAATTGACAATTATTGAATTAAATCTCGTTTCTTTGATGGTTTAGGAAAAGGCATGCTTTTCTGCTTCAGTGACACCTGATCCAAGAAAAGGCAAAAGTAAATTATCGAAGCACATTACGCATGGCTCACATCTGATGAAAGGAAAAGCCAATCATGGGATGGAAGATTATTTGGTTTCAGAATTCAAGCAATTTGGCGATAAAGAGTTGGGTCTATTTGCTATCTTTGATGGACATATGGGGCACAATGTTGCAAACTACTTGCAAGATTACCTGTTTGACAATATTTTGATGCAGGTATGTATGCTGCTTTTCTGTTCTGTTTACTTTAAAAAGTTTATTCTGTATGTTTGAACTAAATTTAGTGTGAATGAAACTAAGTGTGCTTAAACTGCAGAGCGACTTTTGGACTCACACAGAGAATGCGCTGAAGAACGCATATCGAGCAACAGATGAGGATATATTGGAGCCATCATTGCAGTTGGGGAATGGGGGTTCAACAGCAGTTACTGCAATATTGATCAACGGACAGAAGCTGGTAGTTGCTAATGTTGGGGACTCTCGAGCCATTATCTGTAGAAAGGGTGTTGCTAAACAACTATCTGTTGATCATGAACCTCGTAAGGAAAAGAAGTTGATTGAGAGCAAGGGTGGATTTGTATCCAACCTTCCCGGTATACATACATACATACACAAACCTTGGCTTTCAAATTCGATAATTCATACTTTTTTTCAATTCTGACCTATATATTTTATGACAGGTGACGTCCCTCGAGTTGATGGCCAGCTGGCCGTGGCGAGGGCATTTGGTGACAAGAGCTTGAAGAGACATCTTAGTATAGAGCCTGATACAGCAGTAGAGATGATTGATAATGATGTTGAGTTTGTCATTTTAGCAAGCGATGGATTGTGGAAGGTACCATTATCAATCCTTACAACTTTTCCAAACTTCTAACCTTGGAATGGAGGTATATGACATTATTTGTTTTTGTAGGTGATGTCGAACCAGGAAGCCGTGGAGTCCATCAGAAGCATTAAGGACTCTCACTCAGCTGCAAAGCATCTCATCGATGAAGCGCTCTCCAGAAAATCGAAGGATGACATCTCCTGTATCGTCGTCAGGTTTCACTGATCCACAAATACACATCTATATTTCCACATTTCATCTGATCCCTACCATGTCTTTCTGTATATACCAAGACATATGATGATGATGAATTGTATCATTCAGAACCTGCATATATAGGGCCAGTTATCACCATTAGTATGAGTGTTGATCCTTATTATTTATTTATTTTTCTTACCCTTCTGATTGATTGATCATTTGTGAAATATTTTACTTGAGATTTTTATTTTGGATGAAAGCTGCTCCTGTTTAGGTGAAGGTTCCTAGAAGAATCCTATATAATGCTCTATCAAGTTTAGTTTGCTCTGTTACAGAGGAGGTTTAAGGTTCAAATTAAACTGGGATTTCAAGATTTGATCAAATTAAATTTTGGATTTGTTTGATATAGTTTACTTTTAAAAAAATGTTTTATAAGTTGTTTTAAGATTATACATAACTTAATTTTCAAAGAATTTATAATTTATTAAAGTGGTTTGATAATGAAACTTATAAGGAAATATTTTTTAATTATATTTTATTTTTCAACGTTCACCCATCAAAATATAGTCCGCGCTACGGGATCACTTATTTAGGGTGGGACTGAAAAGGGAGGAGGTAAGATTGAATTAAGAGAAATGATTTAGAAAATTATTTTAAAGGTAAATGGCTTTAATATATTTTCCCTGACTTGATTATCTCTCCTCCATCTAATTTTACATATTTCTCTTTATTATGTGTGTGCCTCAAATGTCTTCTATTTTCCTCAAATGACAAAGTGGTGGTTATTTATACATTAAAAAATAAGTATTTGTTAATTGTAATTTTGTAAGGATTAAGTATTCTTATATTACATACTTATTTTTTTTTCAATTATATCTATTATTTTATTACTATATTTTTCACACAAAATAACAAAAGGAGAGGAAAAGCTTATAGCTAGATAAAGAAAATAATATACAAAATTATGTTCCACGGGTTTCAATAGTATCCGAATATACTCAATTAGAATTAGGAATATGATTATGTACTAGACATGTTCTATTGGACCTATATTAGTAAATACACTCTCATTTTTATTTATTGTATAGGCCCATCTTAGTTTCCTATGGGCTCTCTTATAAAGCCCATTAGGGTTAGGTTAGACCTAAATATCTCTTGTATAAATACCCATTGTAAATCACCTTTACAACTAATCAAGAAATCATATTTTCAATATTCTTTATTTCTCTATATTTACCTTATATGGTATCATCGAGTCATTTGGCTCACGCCTGATCCAAACCCTAGCCGCCGCCGCCGCCGCTACTACAACCCTAGCCGCCGCCGCCGCCTTCGTCTTTCTGAAGTGCCGCCGCCGCTCTAAAACCCAGCTACTGCTGTTCATCCCAAACAACCAACCTCTCTCTCCGCTGCTCTACTCAAAACTATGGCCACCTCCTCTCAGTCGCCGGCACCAATCACCTTCAAAGGACTTGCAAATATGTCCCTGAAGCTCACCTCCACCAACTATGGTGCTTGGTCTTTCCAGCTTCGTCTTCTCCTCACTGGACACAACCTCTTTGGCTATGTCTTGGGCACACATCCATGTCCCCCGTCCACAATCCCAGCTGCCGACGGCACCACCAACACCACCGCCACCGTTCCCAACCCTGCGCACGACCTGTGGGTGTGCCAGGACAACCTTATTTTCTCAGCCATGGTTGGATCCATGTCTCCGGAACTCATTCCCTTTGTGGCATCGACCAAAACCTCCTGCGAAGCTTGGTCAATGCTTGAAAGCATGTATGGGAAACCCTCCAGAGGCCGCATTCTTGCCCTCAAAACCAAGTTTCGCTCTCTGACCAAAGGTGCTCGCCCAATTTCTGACTTCCTAATGGAAGTTCGCTCGGTGGTCGACGAGCTTGCCCTCCTCGGCACTTCCTCTGATGCCGAGGACGTCACTCTCCAAGTCCTAACTGGCCTTGATGAATCCTACAATGACATAGCAAATGCCATCCAAGCTCGCGAACAGCCCATTTCCTTTGCCGAGCTCTGCGACAAGCTCCTTAGTGCCGAGGCTCAAATTGCCTCGCGACCACCCTCGGCCTCGCTACCTGCTTCTGCACTCACTGCCAGTAAACCTCATCATCGCCCCTCGCGACCTGTCTCGAGGACTAAAAATGCTGACACTCGTTTTCGCCAGTCCTCGCAAAGGCCCTATCTTGGCACCTGTCAATATTGCCGAACACCAGGTCACACTGCTCGCACCTGCCCTGAGATTCTTTCATCACTCTCGCCCACTGCTCCTCCTACAGGTTCCCATCGCCCACATGGACAGTACACACCACCCTCTCGTCCCACTCGGACAGCTGCTCGCCCGGCATACTCGGCTCACTCAGCCTCCTCGGCACATCCTGCCGATCACTGGATTCTTGACTCAGGTGCTTCGCATCACATCACCAACGACCTTGCCAACCTCTCTCTTCACTCCCCATTTGATGGGCCAGACAATGTAGAAATTGGTGATGGTAAAGGTTTACACATATCTCACACTGGCTCTATGTGTTTTCCTCAACTTGAGTCTCTCAGTTTTTCGAATGTCTTAGTTGTCCCACACATCTCGAAAAACTTAATTTCAGTCTCCAGTCTCTGTCGTGGTGTTAATGTTGTTTTTGATCGCTCTTCCTTTCAGGTGCAGGATGGTCACTCGGGGAGCATTCTCCTCGTTGGGAGTCGTATCAATAACTTGTACGTCTGGCCGGCACACATGTCCACCACCTCCCCGCAAGCCTTCGCCACTCAACACCTTACAACCACCACCTGGCATGCTCGCCTTGGCCATCCATCGACAAAAATTCTTGCTCACACTCTCTCCAAACTTAGCTTATCCAATGCACCTTCCAAACATTTTAACTGTAACTCTTGCTCATGTATCAAAAGTCACAAACTACCATTTTATGATTCGAGCATTATATCTACTAAACCACTTGATATTATCTTTTCTGATGTTTGGTCGTCTCCTGTTCTATCTCCTGACAATCTCAAATACTATGTGTTATTCGTTGATCACTTCAGCAAATACATATGGGTTTATCCCCTAAAACGGAAATCGGAGGTTCTCCCCACATTCATCGCCTTCAAATCCCTTGTTGAAAACAACTATCAAAACACAATTAAAACCTTTTATTCAGACAATGGGGGAGAATTCGTTGCTCTTCGCCCCTTTCTTCAAACCCATGGCATTGCACATCTCACCACTCCACCTCACACTCCCGAGCATAATGGCATGTCTGAACGTCGCCATCGCCATGTGGTCGACACAGCCCTTGCTCTCCTTCACCATGCTTCTATGCCTCTCACTTATTGGCCCTATGCCGTCTGCTCGGCAGCCTACACCATAAATCGCCTTCCCAAAGTTAACCTTAACATGATTTCCGCCTATGAAAAACTCACTGCTCGCCCCCCGAATCTGACCAAACTCCGTGTATTTGGTTGTCTCTGCTATCTTATGCTTCGCCCTTACACCACCCACAAACTTGACCCTCGCTCTACTCCATGTGTCTTTCTTGGATACTCACCCACGCAAAGCGCCTATCTCTGTCTTGATCGCTCCACAAACCGAATCTACACCTCGCGACATGTTCAATTTACTGAACATGCATCCCCTTTCTCCATCTCTCCTCCCAATCAACCATCTCCCTTGGCGACCTCCAACTCCTCGCCGCCTACTGATTTCAACTCCTCGCCTACTCTTATGGCACCAACTCTTCCCAACCCAGCCACAACTATCCTCGTCCCCAACCTAGTGCCGACCACTGCCATTCCCCAACATCCCACACTGGTCGACCAAATGATCATACCCCAACCGACCACACCTACCTCCCCGCTGACTACCACCACATCCGACGTCCCTGTGCCGACTAATGCTCCCTTACGACCTCCTGCACCTCGCATGGTCACTCGAGCTCAAAACAACGTGTTCAAGCCAAATCCGAGGTATGGGCTTACTTCTGTTATCACTTCTGACATTGAGCCGAGTTGTGTGTCACAGGCACTTAAGGACAAAAACTGGCGAGCAGCCATGTCGGCTGAGTTTGATGCCCTTCTTCAGAATGGCACCTGGGACGTAGTTCCTCCCAATACATCTCAGAACGTGGTCGGCTCCAAGTGGGTCTTTCGTATCAAACGAAAACCTGATGGCTCTCTCGATAAGTACAAAGTTCGCCTGGTTGCCAAAGGCTTCCACCAACGACCAGGTGTTGACTTCACTGAAACCTTCAGTCCAGTCGTCAAACCGGCCACTGTGCGAGCAGTTCTCAGCATCGCCGTCACTCAGCATTGGCCCCTCCAACAGTTTGACGTCAACAACGCCTTTCTCCATGGCACACTCTCAGACACAGTCTTCATGGCACAACCCCCCGGCTTTGCAGATAAGACCTTTCCATCTTATGTTTGCAAATTACACAAATCCATTTATGGCTTGAAACAGGCTCCTCGCACGTGGTACTATGCTCTTCGCTCCTTTCTTGAGGAAATTGGGTTCACTCCCACTCACTCGGACGAATCTTTGTTCGTCTACAACAACTCTGGGGTGGTCGCCTACTTCCTCGTCTATGTTGACGACCTCATCCTGACGGGCAACAACACACCCATGCTCGCCCGTGTGGCTGCCGACCTTCGTGCCAAGTTCTCGGTCAAGGACCTTGGTCCTCTATCTTATTTCTTGGGAGTGGAAGTTCTCAGATCTAAAAACTCATGCTTCCTCTCTCAACGCAAATATGTTACTGACCTGCTCGCCCGGTACAACATGCTCACTTCAAAACCTGTTCGCACTCCTTTACCAACCTCTGCTCGCCTATCTATCTCAGATGGGTCCTCGCCTGCAGATACCACCCAATATCGACAGGTCCTTGGTTCCCTTCAATATCTACAACTCACCAGGCCAGACATTGCTTTTGCCGTGCACAAACTGTCGCAATTTATGCATGCACCCACTATCACTCACTGGGGTGCTGTCAAACGTCTACTGCGGTACTTGAATGGTACAAGGAATGTTGGGGTCACCCTCACCTCTAGTCCATCTTCATCACTTCACTGCTTCACTGATGTCGACTGGGCCGGGGACACAGACGACCGAACTTCCACCAGTGCCTACATTGTGTTTCTAGGGTCTAACCCTATCTCATGGTCGTCCAAGAAACAAAAGTCTGTTGCTCGCTCCTCAACTGAAGCTGAGTATCGAGCACTTGCTGCTGCTGCCTCTGAAGTTCAGTGGCTCAAATCCCTATTTCAGGAACTCCACTTCCCCACTTCACCTACACCAGTCCTTTACTGCGACAACATTGGTGCCACCTACCTGTGCTCGAACCCTGTCTTCCACTCACGAATGAAGCACATTGCCATTGACTTTCACTTTGTTCGTGATCTCATCAAGACAAAACAACTACGTGTGTCTCATGTCTCTTCTGCCGATCAACTTGCGGATGCACTCACGAAACCTCTCTCCAGCACTCGCCTACAGCTTCTCATGTCCAAGATTGGACTCACCTATGGTGCTCCATCTTGAGGGGGCGTATTGGACCTATATTAGTAAATACACTCTCATTCTTATTTATTGTATAGGCCCATCTTAGTTTCCTATGGGCTCTCTTATAAAGCCCATTAGGGTTAGGTTAGACCTAAATATCTCTTGTATAAATACCCATTGTAAATCACCTTTACAACTAATCAAGAAATCATATTTTCAATATTCTTTATTTCTCTATATTTACCTTATATGTTCAACGTTCACTAAGAAATCGGTGGTTACGATTTGGAAAAAATTTAATCAAAACTGAACCGTAATTGAGCCGATACGGTTACAGTTTTTAACTAGTGGTTCAGTTTTGAACAGGCAGTTTTGACGATTTTTTTCCCCTCTTTTTCGTTCGTTGTTTGTTCGTTTTAAGTAGGGGTGGAAATATGCTAGGCTAGGCTTTACATGAAAAAGCCTGGGCCTGGTTTATAAATATTGAGCCTGAGCCTGGCCTGTTATCTGTGATAGGCTTTTTTTGCAGCCTAAGCCTGGCCTTTTAAGTAAATAGGCCAGGCCTACGAGCCTTTTAGAAGCCTATTAAATATGAATCGTAGTTCAATATTCAAAGTTGCAAATAAAATTTACTACCAAAATAAATGCATTACAACTATGAGTTTAAATACAAACATTATAATGATTTCAAAAGTACTAAAATAAATTTAACTTACTTTAATTTAATTTAATATAAATGTTAGTACTAAATTTTAAGAATAACTTATTATAAAATATATATAAATATAATATATAATGTTAAATTGGCCGGCCTGGTAGACTTATAAGGCCTTATTTAAAGCCTAAGCCTAGCCTACTTAACTAAATAGGCTTTTTAAAAAGCCTTAGCCCGGCTCATATTATAAATAGGCTAGGCCTAACAAGGCCCTTAATAGGCTAGGCCGTAGGCCCCTGTCGGGTAGCCCGGCCTACTTCCACCCCTAGTTTTAAGCTCTCTTTTTTTATTTAAGAAAATACATTACTGGAATTGAATACAAATTATACAACTTAAATTTATATTTGAAAAATAGAATAATTGTGTATAATTTTTTTTTTAAATGTCAAATCGGCGGTGTTATTAAAATCGGCGATTTTGAAAATCCGTAACCGAGCCGCCATTTTACGATTACGGTTCATTTTTTAATTGTAACCGGCGGTTTGACCAAATCGACAGTTACAAATCATTCGATTCGTCCGATTACAATCTCGGTTTGCGCATGTTTAATCTGGACGGTTTCTAACTAACGTTACGAAGCAGGAAGCCCTCTTTTAGACAAGCCACGAAGGTGTAGTCACATCACATGCAAGGATAAAAACATCAATATGGGTGGAAATATCGATACCTTAAATTTACGGATATATCGATGGAAATATTGATATCAAATATCGATATCTGTAAAATATAGAAAATTAATGGAAATCTTATTAAAATGATGAAAATTTAAGATGAAATTTTAGAAAATATTATAACTAACATTAATACATAAATTTAGCCTAAAATCACTGCAAAATGATTTTTTTTATGACAAACATATAAGTAAAAAAATATAAAACCAGTCTAAAGCAATACAATATATGTTCATAATAATTTTACACTAGACAATTAATACCAAAATGATAGACAAGACTAGGGGTGTAAATGAGTCGAGCCTACTCGCGAGCTCCTCGAACTCGACTCGAAGTTAATCGAGTCGAGTTTTATCAATATTTACTATTTTGCCATTAATATAGTAATTTATATTTATATACGAGTAATCGAGTTGAGCTCGAGTTTATTTTAGAAAAAAATATGTTTTAAAATTAATTTTAAAAATTATATAGGTAATTGAGTCGAGTTCGATCTTTAAAATTATATAGAGCTCAGCACTACTCGACTTGTTTACACCCCTAGACAAGACACGAGATACTTTCTTGTTTTGGAAAAACGGAATAGAACAATTAAAACTCTGAAAAAACGGAACAAAAATATTCAAACCAATATTACTTATTTTTTTCGACATTTTCCGATTTTTCACCGATATGTCGGCGATATCAAGGAAAATTTGTACTTAACATAATCGATACCGATATTTTTCTATATATCTCATTATTTTACCGATATTTTAGAAGACATCTCGTTTCGGTGCATATCAAAATCGAAGGGTAAAAAAATCCGAAATATCACCGATATTTGACGATATTTTGCTATTTTTTCACCCTTGGTCACATGACACCTGCGTGTGGCACCCGATGCTCATAATCACATGCTGCCTATAGCCTGGAAAACCCATACTTGAATTGAGGCCTGGCCCAAACTTTGAGAGCATCATAAACGACAAAGTTTCACTAACTTACATAACTATAAATAAATCATTTACTCACAATCAAATTCTATTTACCGTGTAACACGCGTCCGTTTAATTCCTCTTCTCTAACCAATAATGTGAATCCTCACCAATGAAAATATCGGCTAGAAATATTGAGACCTTAAATTTATGGAAATATCGATGGATACATCGAAAATCGATATCGGTAAATTTTAAAAATTGTAAAAATTTAATAACAAATTTTTAGTACATAAAATCAACAAAATAATTTGAATACATTTTATATCAGTGATAAATTTATATAAAATATACTAATATACAATGTTATTTTGTATGACATTTATCGATATTTTTTGAAATTTATCGACATTTTCTCGATATTTTTCGATATTAGGCTCGATATTGTTATTGTCTACCGTTTATCGCTATTTTCAATTTTTTTACAAATATCGTGGAAATATCGGTTTTTCCCAATATCGATATCGGTAACCCCGAAAAATGGATATATCGGAATATTTCAAATATTTTCATCCTGGATCCTAGGGTTGTAAACGAATCGAATCGAAGCGAATACCACACTATTCGATTCGTATTCGTGAAAATATTCGAGTATTCGTATTTGTATTCGTTTATTTTTCGAATATTAAATTCGATTCGATATTCGATTCGAATGGTTAATCGATATTATTCGATTCGAATGGTTAATCGATATTATTCGATTCGATTCGAGTATTCGATTCGATTTTTTGAAACAATATTATTCGAGTATTCGATTCGAAACAATTCGATTCGATTCGAAACTATTCGATTCGAAATCCTGTGTAGAAAAATTATAAAATAACCAATATATTTACCTAATAAAACAATAAACAAAAGCTAAATTGATGATTTTGTTGGTTTAACTCTCATTACAGGCCACAAATTCAAAAGTTTGCATTAATAGTAACATAAACAATAAAATAAAAGTAGTTTTCATAACAAACTTCAACTGAGCACCAATGACAAGCATCCAATCTTCCACCAAGCTGTTACAAATCAAGTGGTTTGCAACATGACATCAATGGGTTCTTCTTGCTCCTACATAATAATAAAAATCAATTTATTCATCAAAACATGCATATATATCTCAATTGTAGATAAACAAAATTGACATTGTGGATAGGGAGAATAAGCAAATAAATCCTATTTTTCTGTGACAGCTTCTTACTGTGTTTTTTCTTACTGTGTTTTCTCATCTGTAGTGCAGCTCCAACATTTGCCTTGCCTACTCAAATAACTCAACACAAACATTACTAAATTTATAATAATAAATTTATATATATATACACATTCATATCAGAGTTTAATTTATAATACTAAATGCGTTCTCTATCATGAAAATAACAACATTAAATCATTATCATAAATCTTCTTCAACTTGAAAACCAAATTGACATTCTGGTTATTAAAATTTATGAATATATCATGAAAATAACAACATAAAATCATTATCATAAATCTTCTTCAACTTGGAAACCAAATTGACATTCTGGTTATTAAATAAAACTAGATTTATGAAACATAGAAAAGGCTTCTAACAGAGGACGATTACAGCAGAGCAGAGTTCAACCCAAAGGCTAAGAAATTAGAAAAAATAACTTGGAAAAACAGATAATCTGAAAATTAGTGTTAAAAATATCTTACTTACTAAACTGGATCTTGACACGAGTTCAAACTTGCGAAGAGAGACGAAGATGATGTAATGACGTGAGTTGACTTCGTTGTCGACGCAGAGACCTGGGTTAGTCGACGCCGACGCGGCGACCTGGAAACGCGGCGAACTGGAAACGCGGCGACCTGGAAACGCGCCGACTTGAACCGCGGTGACGTAGGGACCTGGGTTAGTCGACGCCGACACGGCGACCTGAAAACACGCCGACTTGAAACGCGGTGACTGTGAGAGTGAGCTTTGGGAGAAGACTTGAAGAGTGAGCTTTGGGAGAAGACTAGAAGCGGAAGAGGCGGAAAATTGAAATTGAGTTAGGGTTTTGTGACTTTATTCCATTTTGTGAGTACGTGGCGGATTTTTTTTTTTTGTTTGTTTTTTATGAATTGGGCAGAATTAATATTTGTTATTTATTAATAATTTATTATTAGATAAATAAGTATCTTTTTAATTTACTGGAATATATAGTTTAAAAATGTATTATATATAATTATATATTTATATATATTTAATCGAATGCTTACGAATATCGAATCGAATATCATAATTTTGTATTTGTATTCGTTTATTAATCGAATCAAAAAAAGAATTCGAATTCGAATCATAAAATTTCGAATACGAATATCAAAATTCGAATACGAATACCGAATCGACCAAAATTATTCGCTTCGTTTACAACTCTACTGGATCCTCACCCAACAAATTACAAACGTCCCATTCATTTTTACCCCTTGTCATTTAATTAAATCTCATTATATATACCATTTTCTTAATTAACACTCCAGTAATAAGTGTTGGTATGATATATATATGTTAGTTAAAATTTCTTTTATTCTATATTTAAATTTTAAGTTGCAATAATACTTTCATATAATTTTTTAAAAAAACACTTCTAATATTAAATGTTAGAAAGTGATTATTTTTTTGCACTTTTGGTCTCAACCATTATATTTCGAATGGATTCCATTAGTGATAAATAGATAAATATCGCTTTTAATCCTATAATTTAAGTCGAGTTCAACTTTAGTTCTGTAACTTTACATTTTTTAATTGTAGTTTTAAAAGTATCAATTTCAGTTTTATAGATATCAATTTTAGGACAAAAACAAAATTATTTATTGCTCGTAATTTTCACCTTTTTGAAAAACGTCTCAAAAAATATAAAAAATTAATTTATATCCCATAATTTTTTTTAAAGAAAGGTTAAAGTTACGGTAAATATATTTTTTCTCGTTATTCGAGGTAATAAGGCGAAAATTGTACGTAAATTAACCAATTTAAGAAATGATGAGACACAAACAATTTTTTTTTTAAAATCTTTTTTGGGACGCTTTTTAAAAAAGGTGAAAATTACGAGACCTAAATAATTTTTTTCTCCAATTTTAGTGCAAAGTTATATGAGTAAAAAAAAAATGTAAAGTTACAAAACTAAAATTGATACATTCAGAACTAGAATTGAAAAAGTGTGACTTATACTACATCTATTATTTTATTATATTTCGTAATCAAACACCCAAAAGGGGGTTTAAAATAATAAATTAATAGATGTAGTCACATTTTACAATAATTATAAGTCACTTATACTACATCTATTATTTTATTATATTTCGTAATCAAACACCCAAAAGGGGTTTAAAAATGTACAATAAAAAATTAATAAGTTAATGACACGTGAAATTTACGGGTAATATTATTATATATTATATGTCCATTTATTTTCCATTAATTATATTTGAATTATATGATTATGACCTATATTATGATGAATTGTGCAATATTATTTGATACTTTGGCTGAATATATGGGCGGAGACCCTCCCTCTCTGAGCACGGAATGACAAAGTGCCCAAGCCCACGTTTGTGCAAGTTTATTGAGAATCAGGTCGAAGCCGAGGGGGTGAAACACTAAAAAAACGTGTTTTATCCACGGAAATTCGATATGAAACAGTGATTTCCGACAGAAATACCGACTTAAAAATTCAGTCGGAAAAAACCTCGTCGGTATTTTTTTTAATTACCAATGGAATATATATGTATTTTTTTCATCACAGATAGAATTACCAACGGAACACTACAAAAAAAACGCGTTTTAGAGACGGATTTACCGACGGATTTTCCGTCGGCCGCCGATGTTACCGACGGATTTGCCGACGGAAAGTTGACCGTCCCCTTTTTCGGCGTCAGTATTTTTTACTGACGGATTTTTGAATTCCGTCGGAATTTCCGACGGATATGCTGACGGATTTTCCGTCGGAATAGCCGACGGATTTACCGAGGGATATTCCGTCGGTATTTCGGACAACCCGTTTAACAAACCGGGTCAACATTCCGTCAGTAATTCCGTCGGAAAGAATGAATTAAAATAATTATAAAATAAATTAGAATGAATTAAAATAATTATAAAAGAAATTAATTTTTGAATAAATATTGATTTCGAAATTCACATGCCGACGGAAATTCCGTCGGTCAAATCCGTCAGTAAAACAAAAAAATGAATAAAAAAAATATGATTTTCGAAATTCACATATCGTCGGAATATCCGTCGGCATTTGACCGACGGAATATCCGTCAGTAAAACAAAATATTAATAAAAAAAATATGGGTGGCCGGGGAGGCCCCGACCACAATTAATGAATTAATTGGTTTGTCGAAATTAAAACTACTTCCGAATTAAAAACTACAACAAAAGTATACATTATTTTGAAAGAAAAATCTACTTGGACCTAATCATCATTCAGATTTATAATATTGCCAAACATAATATCACAACCACATTGAAATATGCTTAATCAAGACCACCAAAAACTAAACCTATACTGAAATATATCATTAACACAACTACGACATTGCACTCGAAAACCTCTAACACAATCATATAGAGTTGAGAAATTGGAAATATATAACACCAGAATTAAGAACTCAAGGTATCGAACGGAGTTTATAAGCTCAAAACACAATAATACAAGAACAAATTTAAAAACATAATAAAGTAAAATTGTAAGAGATGGGAGTACAATTTATTGAAAGGGGCCCAAATCAGTTAATTCTTGTGAAAGTCAGGATCCTTCACTATGGTAACTGGGCACGTTGCAGTACTCATCACGTAATTTGTCACACTCCCCAAGATTATCCTACCATTATGAAAACCAATTTTAAACAATTAATTAAATTGCAGAGTAATAAAGCCATAAATCTAACTTCTTATTTATTGAAAATAAATAATTAAAAAACACAGGAAATTCAAGTACCTTTTGATTAAAATCAAGACTCCCACGGAAATCGCGAGCATATTGGACATGGTGGAGGTTTTGTAACCGTCCTTTTTTAGCAGAATTTCGATTGAGTAAACGGCGACGGGCATTAGGGCTTTGAACATTTGGATGAAGGAGACGGAGAGGTAGATGTAGGCGGAATTGGAGAGCCAGAGGGAGAGGGAGTAGAGGGCGCCGATTGGGACGACGGAGGAGAGGTAGACGCGGCGGGTCAGGGCGGCGGGCTCCACGAGTTTGAAGATGCGGACGGCGGCGAAGGCGAGGGAGGAGCAGAAGGCCATGTGAATCATGGTGAGGGAGATGGGGAAGGGAGAGAGCTCCGCCTTTCCCCATGGTGGCGGAGGAAGGGAGATTGCGGTGGGGCAAGGGTGGTGGAGGGAGGCGAGGTGGTGGAGGGAGGTGGAAATTAAAGGGCGAAATTTCTGAAAGAAAACCCTAGGTTTAGGTTTTATATAAGGGTAAATACCGACGGATAATCCGTCGGTATTTTTCAAAAAGTAAATACCGACGGAAGGTGAATTCCGTCAGCATTTTGGCGATTTTTTTTTTTTTTTTTTAAATAATTCAATTTTTTCGATATACTAAATTACCAAAATATTTTTAAAAAAAATCACGAAATTCATTTCTTCCACATATATTAATAAATATATTGGTTGTGGCTTATATTTATAGTAAATTTAATTTTTATAATTTGTACCTAAATGATAAATAATTAATTAACTTTTATAAAATAAGAAATAAATACATTACATTAATTGAATTAATATTCATCTTCATTGTCTTCATCCTCCTCCTCCTCATCATCATCCTCCTCATCCTCATCTTCTTCATTCTCCTCTTCATCCTCATCTTCATTCTCCTCTTCATCCTCTTCTTCATCCCCCTCCTCTTCACCTTCAATTTCGATTAATTGGGGATTTGCAGCCGTCAAGGGTACAGAAAGATTGAAATTTCCCGTAAAGACTTCAGTTGGAGTCTCTATTTGTTCTGTTTGAAATGGAGATTCATCTTCAGTATTTCTGTCCTTTTTAGGGACTTCTACCATTGACCTTGCCTTTACTTTGCAAACAGCGTGCCATTCATAACCACGTGGAGCTCCCGGATATGTGCAGTAGTATACTTGAGATACTTGATGGGCAAATACAAATGGATCATCCGCAACATACGTCCTTTTCGAACTAACATCAACGAGCTTGTACTCCGGGTGAATTCTTGTTCCTAGATGGCCTGAATCAAACCAATGACACTTGAACAACACTACAGTCTTTGCTGGATATCCTGGATATTCTACTTCGACGACTTCCCGTAACACCCCAAAGTAATCACTTGCATCTGCATTGTAATTCGCACTGCTAACGCAGACGCCACTGTTGGTAGTCCCCTTTGTCGATGCATACCCAGACGTATGAAATCTGTAGCCCTTCACAATATAACCGTTGTAAGTCTTTACACGACGTAGTGGTCCCTTGCTGAGATCTCGTAAGAATGGACTGTCTAGAGCGTTATCCCGTCCCTATACGGCTCAATTTAAAATTAATTAAAATAAATATTAATTTATTAATTTACGTAAAACATAATTAATTAAATGGTACTCACATAACGTTCGAACCATTGGGAAAATTCACGTTGAATACGAGCATCTATATATGCATCTGAGATGTTTGGTTCTGCTCGTCGTAGTTCTTGAGCGTACATCCTAATTCACAACATTCAAAAACTTGGTTAATATCAAATGACATAAATGAAGTGGTATTTAAATAGACGATTTATATATGAAATACTTACTCAATGTATGGCTGAACTTCATCACAATTCAATAACACATACGTTTGTGCTATTTCCGCCTCCGAGTTCGTCTCCCAATATCGTTCAGTGGGTTTTCCTATTGGCCGTCCCTTAGACTTGAATATGGAGAGCATTCCATCGACCTCTTCACTGATATCGTCAGCGGATGTACCACCGAAGTTACGTGGAGCA
Source organism: Galeopsis tetrahit (assembly GCA_963675135.1). NCBI lineage: Eukaryota > Viridiplantae > Streptophyta > Magnoliopsida > Lamiales > Lamiaceae > Galeopsis > Galeopsis tetrahit. Next base: position 78,631,401 of record OY776123.1, read on the forward strand.
CTTCTTAACTTTGTGTTGACGTGGTCTTCAAAGTAATAAGAACAAAACATGCCAACCTCTTCATTCAAATAAGCATTCACAATCGATGCTTCAACGTTTGCCTTTTGTTTAGCATTACGTTTCAAGTTGTGGAGATACCTGATATACACACACATATATATATATATATAAAACTTATAATTAAGAATGCATGTGTAATTGTAATGAAATAAAAAAAAAGTAAGATTTTACCTTTCAAATGGGTACATCCACCTGTATTGCACCGGACCACAAATTCTCGCTTCATACGCTAAGTGAACGGGTAAGTGTTCCATCGAGTTAAAGAAGCTAGGTGGAAAAATTTGTTCCAACTTACACAAAATCACTGGAATGTCTTCATCTAAACGAATCATATCATCGATCGTGATCGTTGTAGCCGTTAAATCTCTAAAAAATAGACTTAATTCAGTGATAGCCCTCCACACATTGTTAGGAAGAAGTTCCTTGAACGCAATCGGTATCAAGCGTTGCATAAATACATGACAATCATGACTCTTCATCCTTGCAACCTTACCCGTTGTTGTGTCTACGCATCGACTCAAGTTCGACACGTAGCCGTCCGGAAAGTTCAAATCCTTTATCCACCTACACAATCTTTGTTTTTGTGGCTTATCCAGTGTGTAGCTAGCCTTTGGAAATTTACCTATACGCTCATCCTTTTTCAACTCTGGACGGCGACAAAGAGTGTCCAAATCCTCCCGAGACTTTGGAGTGTCTTTCGTCTTGCCTTCGGTGTTCATGATTGTGTGGAACACATTGTCAAACACATTCTTTTCAATGTGCATCACATCCAAATTGTGCCGTATCAATAGTGAACTCCAGTATGGTAAGTCCCAAAAAATACTCCTTTTGTTCCAACAACCCTCAATTCCTCTGTTGTGTTCCGCTGCATTTTCCTCAGTACTTTTTTTCAACCCCGTCCACTGAATCTCATATAACAACCTACGTCCTGTACGGAGAGTAAATTATAAGTGACACTAAAAGCAATAGATAAATATACGTTAAATACTCATTAAATAAATGTATAAAATACCATCTCGAAGTGGAGGTCGATTGTTTGTGACTGCTCTGTTCTTTACGAAGTTCTTCTTATTTCTTCGAAACGGGTGACCTTGAGGTAAGAACCTACGGTGATTATCGAACCATGAAACTTTTCTACTCACCGGGAGACTGAAAGCTTCAGAATTCTCCATACAATACGGACATGCTTTCTTTCCGGCCGTACTCCACCCGGACAACATACCATATGCAGGAAAGTCGCTAATGGTCCATAAAAGAGCAGCACGCATCGTGAAGTTCTGCTTTCTAAAAACATCGTACGTTTGGACTCCATTCTCCCATAAGAAGATCAAGTCTTTTATAAGAGGTTGGAGATAAACATCCAGTTTGTCCTTTGGATTCGTTGGTCCAGGCACCAATACAGTCAGAAACATTGTTTGAGGTTTCATGCACATCCACGGAGGAAGATTATACGGAGTCAGTATCACCGGCCACAAAGAATACTGCTTCCCATGCATCCCAAACGGTGCAAAACCATCAGTATATACACAAACCTAATCTCACATTCCTCGGTTCACAAGCAAAATCTGGAAACACGTTGTCAAGATGTTTCCAGGCCTCTGAGTCTGCCGGATGTCGCATCTCCCTCGACTCAGCCGAAGAGGAATCTGTAGCATGCCACGTCATGTGTTGTGCAGTGGCACTTTATTGATATAATCTCATCAAACGAGGAATGATAGGAAGGTAGTACATCTTCTTATATGGCACTTTCTTCTTTGTCTTCTTCGATTGACCACCAGGTCCCTTTCGACGTGCCTCTTTGTACCGGGGATGGCCACACAATCTACACATGTTCAGACTGCTATCTTCGTCACCCCAATATAACATGCAACCCTTCACACAACAATCAATCTTCTCAACCGGCAAACCAACATTCTTCAACATTTGTTTGCTTTGATGAAACGTCGTAGGCACCTTATTATTTTGAGGACAAATTTCACTGCATAACTGTGTCACTTGCTCATATGCCCTGTTAGAAAGCTTGTTCTCGGTCTTAATGTTCATGAGTCGTGCATTAAATGACAACTGTGAGTGAGATTCACAACCCAGATATAAATCTTCTTCGACTAATTTGAGCATCTCATAAAACCGAAATGCCTCATTCGTCGGCTCCTCTTCCATGTTTGAAAAACCAGCTTCCCTGATCATTGTTTGATACATATTCGGTTCTTCGTCCCCAAACTGTTGTTCTTCGTCCCCAAACTGTTGTTCTTCGTCCCCAAACTGTTGTTCTTCGTCCCCAAACCCTTGTTCTACCTCGTTACTAGTGCCAACATGATCGAAATTTGCTTCAAGTTGATAGATTCCAGCAGTGTAATAGTAAAACACTTCATCAAATCTATAAGGCCAACGTGTTTCGCCATGACTAGTCCAATTATAATAATTATCAACGAAACCATTCTTCACAATATGCACTAGGACCTCATCAATCTCTTTATATTGCTTATTCTGACATTTCTTAGCATTACACGGACACCTAATGCAATTTCCACTCATGTAATGTGGCTGACTTTTTGCAAATTCAACAAATAACACGAGTTCATTATAAAATTCCACATTCACATTTCCTCTAATCATTCTAGGAGTACAATACATCCAACGACGGTCAGGCAAATCCATCTGCTAAACATTTAAGTGGAGCAACACATTACTAAACTAAACTTATAATAAATTCAAACAAAACTTATGATATATATAAAACATGTAATTACATTATATTGAATTTTATATATAGAGTAAATTAAGAATTTGGCTGAAGAAATCAAGGATTTAATCAAAGTGAACAAAATCATTTTGATTGTGCTAGTTCTCATGGTTGCATCTACCACCTTCAAGTGGTTTGGTTAAATATATGTATAATGCACTCTATATGAGGCTATTTTAATTTGTACTAAAATGCACTCTTCAAGTGGTTTAAATCTATATCTAGAATGCACTCTAAATGAGATTATTTTGTACTCAATGAAACAAATGAATGCACCCTATTTTCATCTATACACCAATAAACTACACAAATAAACTGCAATATATAGTTCAACATATTTTTCAAAATAAACATAAATATATACATAAAGATAAATAAGTTCAACAGAAAATTAAATAAGTTCAACAGAAAATTAAATAAGTTCAACAAAAAAATAAATTAGTTCAACACAAAATTAAATTGTTCAAATTGTTCAACCAGGATAGTTGCCAGGATAGTTGTCAGTGCCCGGAAAGTTAAAAAATTGTTCCACCACATCCTCATTCAAGTTGACGTCGCCACCGTCGGCCTGACCTGCATCTTGACCTGGAGCTGGAGCTGGAGCTGGCGGTGGTTGCCCCATCGTCTGTTGATAGACGGCCTCGATCTGCTCATCAGACATCCCCAACGTCCGACCCGCATTGGCACTCCAGGTACGGAAGTAGTTATGGAACTGTGCCATGAAGTTCGGATCCGGGACGGCAGTGGAGGATACGGACGGCTGCGATGCACTCCGGGCCGACCGACCACTTGGTGTCCTCACGGCGCTGCTCATCCCACCAAGGCCAAGGACCCTTCCCTTGGAGGTCGGGGCAACGTCAAGGTAACACTGGTCCACGTCAACAGCCGGAGGGGTACCGCTGCTTCCGGATTCAGCAGTAGTCGTGGCGGTGGCTTGCGTCTCGGCCTCTTCAATCCTCTATCGGACGCTCAACTACATAATTAAAAAATTAAAATTAATTTAATTATCTATATATATATATATATATATAATGTAATTAATACATAAATTTAATTAAACTTACGTGGAGGTCAGTAGTGCGCCCGTAGGTGGACGTCTGTGTATCGGTATTAAACGGATGAAGAAGACTCATCCGATCCAAGTGGGTGTGTGGACGTCCAGTCTCCCGCTCCTATTACGTATCAAATAAACATATACAAATTAATTTAGATAACTAATATAAAATAATTAACTATAATTATTTAATTTTTAAAAATTAATGAAAACTTACGATAGCAAGTGATTGCTTGAGGACGGACCGAGCTCCCCCCCGATGCACTGCCATCCCGCCTCCAACGTCGGTTCTGCGGTTGGCCCGAGCTTTGTCACACTTCTTTTGGTAAGCCTCTTCCATCCACTTCTCAACCAACGACTCCCACAGGTCAACATCATCCTCGTCTTTCCCCAGAACAAGATTTTCGCCTTTCGTACGCCAGGCCTTTCTCCAGTCGTACATCATGTTCGTGTACCGAGTAGAACAAAGACCGTACCGCTTCTCGTAAATAGCGGCGTCCGAGTAGATCGCCGTATCCCAACGGGCCTTTTTCTATACAAATAAATATTCAACATATTTATCAAATAATATGAATAATTAGTTATTTAATAAACTTTAAATATTGTAATTATATACCTGGAACTCGTCGAAATATTCATCCTTTTTAGATTGTGGCACCTTCGACCAAGTGGTAGCACCCTTAGCAATCTTGCAATCCTTAAAGGATTTTGTGCACATCCTGGACACCTCATTACCGGGCACCAACCTGTAAAATTATTAACAAATTTATAAACTAACACATTATAAATAAATAAATAAAGTTAATCATTATTGAATCTCATCAAACATTAGAATTATTGACTTACGCTCCTGAAACGATGTCAATGGGTTTCCTTTTGTCTCGAACAGGATGCTGACGAGAAGAGGATGACGAACCAACCGACATCGTAGTCGTCGTCGGCGGCGGCGGCGACACTGCCACAGGAGGAGGAGGAGGAGGAGCCGTCACAGGAACTTCTTCATTCCGAGACCTCCTTGAACGTGACCAAAATGACAACCTACGACGTGAACCCGAACCCTCATTCGGTACTTGTTCACTCATCTGTTTCAATCAATAAAAAATACATAATTTTACTAATTATTAATTTAATGAACATATTGCTAATTTAAAAATTTTACTAATATAGCATATTCCTAATTTAATCAACATATTCCTAATTTAAATCAAAACAATATATATATAACCTAATTACAACGTGATACCACCGTCGAACCATCTAATTAACTAATAATTTAAACAATTGATTGAAACATGCATCACCTACATTAAAAATATTTCTAAATTAACATATTCCTAAATTAACAAATCTAAACATAATTAAAATAATATTTTTCTAATTGGAGTTTTCTAATTATCAATTTAATGAACATATTCCTAATTTAATTTTTTTACTAATACAGCATATTCCTAATTTAATTAATCAACATATTCCTAATTTAATTATTATTTTTCTACCTAACTTAATCAATAATAAAAAATTGAACATATATATTCCTAAATTAACAAACCTAAAACTAATTAAAATAATAATTTTTTAATTGGGTCAATAATTATCAATTTAATGAACATATTCCTAATTTAAAATTTGTACTAATATAGGCGTATTCCTAATTTAATCAACACATTCCTAATTACAACGTGATCCAACGGTCCAACCACTATATCTAAACTAATTTAAACAATTGATTCAAACATGCACTACCTACATTAAAAATATTCTATATCAAAATTACACAATTAAATTAAACTAGTAATTAACTATATAACAATTAATTAATGTATACATATAACAATTAATTAATTAATTAACCTTAAAAAACTACTCGATCTATCAAAATTATTCTTAATCAACAAATTAAATTAACTAACGTACATACTAACATGATCATAATATTTTAACAACTAACTAAATCAATATAACATGCAAATCAACATTAAATTATTCATATTTACATATATCCATGCATAAACATATATAAGTATTAAAACTAAGTAATAGAACTAATTAAGAAAACGTACCGTATCAATGTAATCGAAGAAATTTGCTTCAATGGCCAAGTTCTCGTCTTCGTCTTCTAAACCGAATCCTCACGCACGCCCCCTTTTTTTTTCTCTAAAACAGTATATGATTGATTTGAGGTTTGAGGCACTTATATATTAAAAAAAATAAAAAAAATACCGACGGATATTCCGTCAGCATTTTCCCTCGGTAACCGCCGACTTTAAAGCCAACGGTTACCTTATTGGAAAACGAGGCGGTGCGAAATCAACATGCCATTTGCTGACGGATTATCCGTCAACATTTCCGTCAGTATACAAATTTAAAAAAATCCGTCAGCATTTTCCCTCGGTAAATGCTGACGGAACGGAAATCCGTCAGCATTTCCCTCGGCAAATGCTGACGGAACGGAAATCCGTCAGCATTGATGTTGACTTTTCAATCCGTCAGCATTCCGTCAGCATATCCGTCGGAAATGCTGACGGACTAAAATCCGTCAGTATTTGTCCGTCCCAAAAGCGCGCGTTTTTTGTAGTGGAATATTTTGTCGGTAAACAAAATTTAAATAAAAAAAAAAGAATCTGGACTCAGGCCCAACCCAACGGACTGACCCGACCTAGCCCAGCCCGACCGGCGCCCAAGCCCGTAAGAGGCCCTGTGAGTTTTTGGCCGAATTTTCGGCCTTTGTGGGACTCAAACCCGGGTGTGTGGGCGCCTATCACTCGGATAAGTCCGTTTTTCGTTTATAGTTGTACTATTAATTGTATATGTATTCATTTTCGACCCATTTTTTAAAAAAAAATTCACAAAATTTATTTATGTTATATTAATAATTAAATTTGTGAATTATAACTATTGTAAATTTCATTTTTTTAATTTATATATTGTAAATCTAATTTATTTATTTTTTTGCTTTGATTAAAATTCTAAAATGTCCATAGGTATACATTTAGTAATTGAACATTCTTTCACTTATATTAATCACTAAATTTGTAACTTATAACTATTGTAAATTTAATTCTTTTAATTTCTATATTGTAATTTTTTTTTTGCTTTGATTAAAATTCTAAAATGTCCATGTGTATACATTCTTTATTTTTTTTTAAAACAAATTCATTAATAATTGAACATTCTTTCACCTATATTAATCACTAAATTTGTGACTTATAATTATTTAAAATTAATTTTTTTAATTTTTAATTTATAAATTGTAAATGTAATTTTTTTATTTTGATTAAAATTCTAAAATGTCCATATGTATACATTTTTTACACATTTAAAAAAAAAATCCATTTAATGTTTGAACATTCTTTCACTTATATTAATCACTAAATTTGTGACTTATAATTATTGTAAAATAATTTTTTTAAATTTTTAAATTGTAAATGTAATTTTTTTTAATTCTTTTGTTAATTCACACAACAAACAATTACCATAAGATGTCGCACCCGCATCGATTGATATACTGGTAAGAAAAGTCGTGAAGTACGTGGACACCTCGTGACCCGGTAGCACCCGGTGACATTAACAAACAAACACATTATAAACAAAATTTTCTAATTTAATTAACAATTTTCTAATTTAATTAACAATTTTCTAATTTAATCAATAGATTCCTAATTTAATCAATAATTTTCTAATTTAATCAATAATTTCCTAGCTAACTTAATCAACAAATTTCATAATTTAATCAACTATTTTCTAATTTAAGAAACTATTTCATAATTTAATCAACTATTTTCTAATCTAATCAACAAATTTCTTCTCATTTAATCAATAATTTAGTTTTTGTGATTACCGACGGAAAATTCCGTCGGTAATCACACATATTTATTTTTTAAAATTTTGTGATTACTGATTGAAAATTTCGTCGGTAATCACACATATATATTTTTTAATTTTGTGATTACCTACAAAAATTTTCGTCGGTAATCATTTTACCGACGAATTTAAATCTGTCAGGATTATCAACGGATTAGCAAAGTCAACCGATTTACCGACGAAATTTGTTATCCGTCGGTGAATACCGAAGGAAATTTACGAGGGTAATCACAATTTTTTTTTTAAAAAAAATTAAATATGTGTGATTATACGACGAAATTTTCCGTGGGTAATCACAAAATTAAAAAAATAATTAAATATATGTGATTACCGACGGAATTTTGGATGTCGGTATTTCACAACTTTTTTGATAGTGAAAGGTCGATATATGAAAGTGATATATGAAATTAGGGTCCACGAAGTACCCTTGACTTGCTCATAAATTATCGGAGTTAAACGATGAGTACAAATGATAGTGAGATATTTTTAAGATGAGGATAACTCTTTAACTCAGTTAGAGCCGTGGAGAGTCCACTAGCTCCAGAGAATTTCGGGATAAGAGGTTAAGTGGAGATATATGGGGAGATGGTTATCACTTTTCCTAAGGTACCTCTCTATTGCATATACGCCATTCATACATTTTTGACGTGATATGAGATAAGAGCACACACTTCACTTGTGCATACACTTGATTGAGCATCATATTGCATTCGTGGAGAATGGTCTCACCTTTGATCGACTATTCTCTAACCATATTATCCGTTGATTTTTAACTTAAGCGTCGGAGTCCTCGCGCTAGATATCTCTCCGGCGTGTTTTGCAAGTTTTTGGAGCAACGTGAGTCACGTGGCAGCTCTATGACGAACTGTTTGATCACCGATTTCCTAAGGTTAGTTTCGTAAATTGTTATGCGTTCAAACCTGATACATCAATGAGTATGAGATGAAGTTTGATAAATGATTCGTGTGGAATTTACACATTTTTTATGCACATGTGAAGTTCATTTTTAGTGTGATTTCATTGATTTATGGGTTGATTATGATTGTTTTAGTCAAAATAAGAGAAAGGTGGTGTTTTGTCGATTTTGTAGAAAAAACGATGGAATTTGGGAACAAAACACATACTACAAGTTATTGGACCAGAAAGAGGAGTGCACCATTGGATCCGACTAAAAAAATGGAGTGAAATAGCAAAAAGAATCGAGTCGATTGGAGGTCGGAAGCAAAAGTTACACACAAAACAAATTCGAGGTGCAAACTTAGACATCCAGCAACTCGGTCGAGCGGAAGAAAAAAATTAGTTTTTCGGCCGAGTTGCACAGATCCGGCCGAGCACAAGTGAAGACCTGCATTAGGACAACCAGCAACTCGGCCGAGCTAGCCAACTCGGTCGAGCGGAAGAAAAATTAGTTTTTCGGCCGAGTTGCACAGAATCTACCAAGTTCAACCATAACACTCTGCCCCGACTCGGCCGAGTCACCCAACTCGGCCGAGCTACTCCTATTCTCTGTGATTTTTGTAAAATTTCTCCATTTTTGAGGGACTTAGTTGCAATTCTTACACTCAAACCCTACCCCAACACTATAAATACCTCCATTCTTGAATTTAAACATAATTACCCCCTTCCTCAAGAACTCTTACACACATTTACACATATTTGGAGGTAATCATCATCAATTTCTTCAATTCTCCACCAAATCAAGCAAGGAAGACATCAATAGCTTTGGAATTTCATCAACCATCATCCATTTGACTAAGCTTTCTCTTTCTTTTTATTTGTTTATTTCATTAGTTTGTGTTAATTTGATTATGTTGATTGTTGGCTAGAACACTCTTGGTTCTAGGGCTTTATAAATATTTAGATTGAAGTTTATGAACCAATTTCTTATTTTAAATGGTGTTTGTCTCTTATTTGTGTGCTTAATTCTTATATGGAAGCATATTATTATTGGCCATGATAATGTGTTTTATCTATTGTTAATTGGGGTAGTATCGAGAGATTTATTCCATTAATCGTACATAAGCATGCAACCTAATATTATTATAAGCTCGAGAGAAGATTAATTATTGGGAGGGAATTGAATGATCCTTTAATCTAATTTAGGTGATACAATATTTGTGAGGTAGAGATTAGTTAGATCGAGAGATTGATTAATTCTTCTTTAGTGGTCAACCTTATAAGAGGACAAACTTATTTGTCATTTGAATGAGTCATAAATCATAGATGAATATCTAAATATTGGAAATGCATTGGAACCTATTTTCTCTAGCTTATTTGAGTTTTAATCATCTCTTCTTAGTTTTCGTGATTTGCATGATACTTGATCGATATTCTTTATTACTCTTTAATTGCTTACTAGTGACACTTTGGTAGATAATTAGGAGTAATTACAACCTTCAAACTTATCGATCACGTCTATTTAGAATTCAATCGACAAAATACGCTTTTACACTACACCTCCCTGTGGGATCGACCCTGTATGCTTACTTCACTACGATATACACCGTATACTTGCGGTTGTGTATTTTAGAGTTGTAGAATACATGAATCAATAAAATACTAGCTCCCTCCACGCATCCAAATTCATTATGCTCATTTTTTCAGGAGATGTTTTAATGAATATTGATTAGTTTATTCATAAAGTAGATAAGTAGATGGTATGAAGTATTGTGAGGTCCAGTGACAGAGCCATAATTTTTTGATAGGGGGCCCGATTAATATTACTATAAAAATAAAATAATATGTACGAAGTACTTATTATACTCATCGAACATTTTCATAATAAAACTGTCAATACATTTTATTCCATTAAATTAAACTGATCAAGCTGACTTTCATTATGTTTTGAAGAAGCTTTGATAGTTCAAACTCAAAATGAAGCGAAACAATTAAAAAATATTGCTAAAATATTAATATATATATATATATATATTAAAAATCACTTACTTTCTTCAATTATAATTTTTTTTTGAGTCTTAGATAAAAATTTAGACCATAGTTTCAAATATACTATCGATACCTATTAAATTTTTTAGAGTATTAAGAAATAAAATGTATGCAATCATTCAATTTTAGTCCATCTAAACTTAATATGCATGTCTCAAAATTAAAATAATATTATTATTATCACCCTTCAAATAATCACTTATTTACGCAAATTGTAATTTATTTGATTCACACACAATATATATAATTATTTAAAAAGAAAAAAAACTAATATATATATATAAAAATGGTGGGGGGCACTGGGCCTCTCTGGGCCCAGTGTGGCTCCGTTGTTGGTGAGGTCGATTGTAAATAAAGTGAATGACAAAATATATAAATAAGTGATGGTTGAAGTGTGAAAATAAAATAGTATGAATTGTATTGTTTCATTTGGGGAATAGAAAGCGATAGGGGTGTATAGTTTTGTATTTTTAATACATTTTTATAATTTTCTTGATTTCTTAATGTAATTTAGAATTTATTAATACATATTCCAAATTTTAGGATTTATTTTCTAATTTTTAGGATTAATTAATAATTCACAATATTTTAATTTGAGGGATTTGAATTTTCTAAAATTCTCTTATATTTTAAAGTTTTTTCAGATTTTAATTTACATTTTGTTTTATCAATTCAACTAAGCGATTCCTGACTACCACATTAAGAAATTGCCACCCTTTTTTTAATTGGACCGTGCAGTCAACAGCCCACGAGACCACACCCCAGTTTAGCATGGTATCTATCCGATTGTGCCTGACTTTCATTTTTAATATAGAATCGGCGTGCAGTATAGATTTTTCACGTTATCCAATTTTAATTACAGTATCGGTTCATTGGGCTACTGCCGCCTTCAAATTGGTGGATTGAAAAAAAAAAAAGAAAAAAAAAATACCCAACTTATAATTCATGTAATTGGCGAATTGCAAACCCACAACTTACAATTTATTTCAAATGACATAGATCCAACAATTCCTAAATATTCAGCCCAATAGAAAAAAATAAAAATCCCCAAAACACACATACATGGGGCTTGGGTTCTATTGCATATATACTCTCGATGGTGGAATATTATTTTAGACACTAATATTAAAAATAAAATCACTTATCTTAATTTCGATGTTGTACATTTTATTATTGGAGTGGTGTTAAAAATTCAATAAAATGAAATACAAAAAAGTAGTCAAACGGATAAAATTGTGTTTTTACAGTTTCAATCTCGAGCATGTGGATTGTTTAAATACAAAAAAGCGCAATCAATATCCGTGTGTGTGAAACAATAAAATATGGGGATACAACAAAAAGTCTGATTTTTTCTTAAATATAGCAAATTGATGACATGAGATTAGATTACAGAAATTAAAAAAGAAAAAAGAAATTATGTGAGGAAGGAGAAAAGTACAAAAGAGGTGCACAGATTTAATTTCACCAAAAACAACAGAAGAGAGAGAGAGAGAGAGAGAGAGAGAGAGAGAGTGGTGGTGCATGTAGTGGTGTGATACCGAGCTGCCACATATATAATTTTGCATGCAAACACCCCTAATACTATGGCGCCACGCACCTCCTCCCCCATACCCTCACACCATCCTCGTCACCCTCTCTCTCCTCCTATATATTCTCTCCCCTTCTCTCTCTAAAATCCCATGTCCCCTCCATTGATAATAACAATAACAAAAATAAAAAAGAATATTAATCATGATGATGGGCAGCAGCGTTTGCGCCGAGCAGCAACACAAGTTTCACCATTCCCACCAACTCAACTACCTAACTAAGAAATCCCTCCGCGAAATTGACATCCCCCCGAGGAAACTCCTCCAGGGCTCCCCCAAAATGGTAGACGACGCCGTTTTCTCAAAATTCCTCCCGTACAACAACGTCAACGACGACGACGACGACCCCTACTCCTCCGACCACTTCCGCATCTACGAATTCAAGGTCCGGAAATGCAACCGTAGCCGCAGCCACGACTGGACCGAGTGCCCCTTCGCCCACCCGGGTGAGAAGGCCCGCCGCAGGGACCCACGCCGCTTCCATTACTCCGGAACCGTCTGTTCCGAATTCCGGAAAGGCAGCTGCAGCAAGGGCGACAATTGCGAGTTTTCACATGGGGTTTTCGAGTGTTGGCTACATCCCTCTCGCTACCGTACGGAAGCGTGTAAGGACGGGAAGAATTGTAAGCGGAAGGTGTGTTTCTTCGCTCACTCGACCCGCCAGCTACGCATTGTTCCCGAGTCTCCACCCTCTCCGACGGCGGCGCCGGAGAATAAATCATGCGCTCATTGCTGCGTCTACTGCCACCACTCCATTACCGCGTCACCTACTTCGACTCTAATGGGTATGTCCCACGTCTCCCCTCCCATGTCGCCGGAGTTCTCGCGTTACAAGGATCTGATGGCTTCCTTTGAAGCGATGAATATGAGTGGGTCTCCGGCGGCCGGAAATCTGCCGTGGCTGGATGTGAATTTTAATGTGGAGGAGCAGCAGCCGCAGTTCGTGTTGTCCCCTTCGACGCCGGTGAGTAAGCGGTTCTCCTCCGGCGGGAGGAAGTTCTTCAATGGGGAATTTTCCGGGAGGGCGAATCTGATGGAGGAGGGGGGGAGTTCGGGTGGGCCGGATCTGGGGTGGGTGAATGATCTGCTAACTTGAAATTAATTGGGAAGGACCACAGAATTGAAGATGATCAAGATTTTTGTATATATAAGGATCTTGCTGGTGAGAAGAATGGCCTGGCCGGGCTGGGGTTGTGATTATTTTTGGTGAATTGTTTTTCAATTTCAAGTGGATCGAGTAGTACTATTATGTTAATTATAGTATTTTGAATAATAATTAGTAGTCCTTGTGTAAGATCGGATCGGATCGGATGGATTGAAGAGCTAGTGTGTAATTTCTTTTTGATGATCAACTACTACCAAGTTGAATGGTTGATGATCAGTACCTTTGTACTATGTAGTATATCTGATCTTTTTCATTAATTAATGACCAATGGGCTAGCTTTTTGTTAATTTCTCATCTTAATGAGTTTGGATAATCTTAATTAATTAAGGAGATACATATAATCCGCGTGTTTCATATGTTTTAATCCAATTTAGTTCACGTGATTTGTTACTTAATGATGTTATTAATTAATTTATAAAAGATGAAAATACAAAAGAATCAATCGAGTTTTCAAGAATGATGAAAGCCAACCCTGTTATTGTCGCAGCGTATGGTGTAATCCGCTGTGGGGTTTTACTTTTTTTTATCATTTTTATTAAATAATATGTATGGGAATGGGAGTTTCTATTTATCATATATATATATATACATATACCCAATGTTTTGAAATAATCCGGTTGTTTTACTTATAATTTTGTTTTGAAATAATCCCGTTGTTTTACTCATAATTTTGGTTGCCTGGTCTAACAATTTGTTAATTACTACAAGATTCAGAGTTAGTTAGATCACTAATACTCTATAAAGCTTGGTTGCATATATAATACGGAGTACTATATACTAACATATATACTCTCCAAAAAGGGTGAGATGAGACAAACAAGTAATTTTCGTATTTAGTAATGAATAAATATAAATGCAAATTACAAAGATAATTTTCTTGAATGAATGTTTTGGTATAATAGTAATCATTCTCCCTCTGTTGACTTTGACTTGATGACTTTGGTTGACATTGACTCGGTTGTGCGAATTTGTTGGATTGGGTCTGACGTAATTTGAGGGTTAAGCACTTTGATCTCGAACTAAACTCCGTAGTTGTTAAAGAACTCAGAATGCTTCTACAGGGGCACGAAGGAATTCTATGGAGAAACGTTGATTTGAGGGATTTAACATCTTAATCTCGAATCAAATTTCGTTCTTAATGAAGAACTCTCGCAAAGAACTTGCAGAATAATTTGATTCAGCCTCTAGACTTACGAAATCTTAGTGTATTCTATTGTGTGTATTTTAAATGAACGGAATGAGACCCTATTTATAGGTGTAAAATCAAAGTTTTTATGAGCTAAATTTGATGGATCGAAGAGAATCGTAACTATTCAACAAATTTATTGGGCTTCCATGACCTGATGGGCCCGCAAGGTTTGTAGTTATCTGACAAGATTTGTTGCACTTTCATAACTTGACTTATCAGGCCAGATTTCTCGATAGTCGACCCTAACGATTTGGAATTTGCCTAATTTGATTTGTTGGACTTTTAAAAGTGTGACTCGGTTTGTTGGGCTTTAGAGGTCCGAATTTAGTTTGTTGGCTTTAGAGTCCCGAACTAGATCCTACTTAATGTATTAGGCATGATGTGATTTGATTTATACTTAACTAATTTGGTGAGCCAATTAAATAACCAATTATTGTTTATTAATTTATTTGAGTATATCGTAGGTGCTCTATTTGACGAGATGCTAGTTCGAGGGGGTTGATCACCTTAATCTCAAACCAAACATCATCGTTGACGAAAAACTCGAAATGCTTGTACATAGGCACGAAGAAGGAAGGACTTTGGTGGAGAAATGACAATCTAAAGAGTTTAGCATTGTAATCTCGAACCAAACACCATTCTTGATGAAGAACTTTTGCGGAGGCACAAATAACTTATATGGAGAAACGTCGATTTGAGAGGATTAACACCTTGATCTCGAATCAAAAGTCGTTCTCGATGAAGAACTTGTAATAGCTTTGAATCACTAGCCTCGATCTCTATGACTTACAAAATCCATTGTATTTAATATTCTTGTGTATTCTAAATGAATGGAATGAGACCCTATTAATAGGTGTGGAATCATGCGTTTGATGGGCCAAATTTGATGGACCAGAGAGATTTGTAGTTATCCGTAAAAGATTTATTGAGCTTTCTTGATTTGATGAACCTACAAGATGCGTAGTTATTTGACAAGCTTTATTAATTTTTCATGACTTGACTTAGCGGGTTGGATTGCATGATGAACTTCAAATCTCTAAATTGCATTTAATTTGATTTTCTAAACTTTAAGGACTTGACTCGATTTGCTAGGGTTTAGAGGTCTAACTCGATTTGTTGTCATTTAAAGACCCGACTTTGGTTTATTGGGCTTCCTGATTAGATCTACTTAATTTGTTAGACATGAACTAATTTGATTTAGGTCTAATTAATTTTGTGGGTCTAATTAAATGGTTTGGTATTACAAGTAAATGTTTTTGTATAATCTTTAATGTTTATTCTTATTTTCTCTTTATTAACTTTGACTTGATGACTTTGATTGACATTGACTTGATTGTGTGGATTTGTTGGGGTTGTGTTGTGGGAGCTATGTTTAACAAGACGTCAATTCGAGGGTTGAGCGACTTGATCTCGAACTAAACGTTGTAGTTGACAAAGAACTCAAAATGCTTATACGGAAGCACAAAGGAATTTTGTGGAGAAACTTTGATTTGAGGGATCTAACATCCTAGTCTCGAATCAAACATTGTTCTTAATGAAGAACTCTCGCGAATAACTTGTAGAATAACTTTGAATCACTAGATACAACCTTTGGACTTACGAACTCTTAGTGTATTCAATTGTGTGTATTTTAAATTAATGGAATGAGACCCTATTTATAGGTGTGAAATCCAGGTTTTGATGAGGCAAATTTAATGGATCAAAGAGATTTGTGTTATCCGTCAGACTTGTTTGGCTTCCATGATCTGATGGGCATGCATTATCCATAGTTATCTAAAAAGATTTGTTAGGCTTTCACGACTTAACTTATTGGACTGGATTTCTCATGGGATCTAAAGATTTGGAATGGAACTAATTTGATTTGTTGGACTTTAGAGACATGACTCAATTTGTTGGCCGAGCTTTAGAGATCTAGATTTGGTTTGTTGGCTTTAGAGGCTCGAACTAGATCATACTTAATTATTAAACATGATGTGATTTGATTTATACTTAACTAATTTGGTGAGCCAATTAAATCATCAATTATTGTTTATCCATTTATTTGAGTATATTGCAGGTGCTCTGTTTGACGAGATGATAGATCGAGAGGTTGACCACCTTAATCTCAAACCAAAAATCGTTGTTGACAAAGAACTCGAAATGCTTTTACATATGCACGAAGGATGAAGGACTTATGTGGAGAAATGTCGATCTGAAGAGTTTAGCACCTTAGTATCGGATCAAACATCATTCTTGTTAAAGAACTTGAAGAACTTTTGCGGAGGCACACATGACTTCTATTGAGAAATGTCGATTTGGGAGGATTAACACCTTGATCTCGAATCAAATGTCGTTCTCGATGAAGAACTTATAGAATAGCTTTGAATCACTAGACTCGATCTCTAAGACTTACAAAATCTAGTGCATTTTGTTGGTCCTTGGTGGAGTATAACACAAGTGTATGGGGGGGGGGAATGCACTTGTGTATGCAAATTCTTTTCTTTTTGATGAACTGGTCTTATCAGGCAGGTTGTCTCACAACAAGCCTGAATGTGAACTTTGATAGATACTTGTCCTACTGATTACTATTGAGTGATCAGTTGGCTAAATATCTAAAAGAGTTGCTAAGTGCGGAATGTGGTTGGCCTTTGACTCAAAGAAATACTCCAAGTTGATTTCTGAAAAACACAGTTATCAGGGACTTTGTCCAAAACAATTTTTCTTAACTTACTGAGTTTTGCTCTTTGAAATATGTTTGAATGTGTCTTCTGTGAGCTTTGGCATTCAATGCTCTTGATCATTTGCACTTCATTTGTTCTCATCATTTGCATTTATGAACATTGCCTTAACACTTCTTGATCTTTTCAGCTCAGTTGTCCATTTTGTCAGCTTGTCCTGAAAGCTCAGCAACTTTGGCCTAGAGACTTAACATTTATCAAGCTGCCTAACATTCCAGCTTTGGACAACTATCCTGAACTCTAAAATCTCACAACATTTCTGAGATTTTTAACTTAAGCATTCTACTTACTCAAGTGTTCTGAGACAACTTGTCTGAACTAGACTTGAGCATATCTCAACTAATCTGAACATCATCAATCAGGGGTTTTGGTATCTAAATCAAAATCATTTTATTCCCAACAATTTACCCCTTTTTGATGATGCCAAAACCTATTACAAAGGGAACTTGACTTATACTATACTTTACCTTCAGGATGAGTGATGTGGTCAACTTTCCTGAAAGAAACTGTTAGCACAATAAATCAAGTAAACCATGTCATGTTAGGTTAGTTGAGATAATGAGTTGTTATCTCTTGATAGAAAATCAGTGGTCCTTTTATATATCATAGAGCATTACAAATCAGAAAATCAAAAGGACAACAAAGCTGATACATGAAAAACAAGATAACAACAATAATTTGAAATCACAGAAAGATAGGGAAGGAATGAACTTATCCATCAGAGAGTTCCATCATCTTGAGGAGCAATGCCATATTGAGCCCAGACCCTCTTCTTCAACTCCCAGATTTCCTTGTTGGATCCTCTAGGGCCAATCTTCATCTTTTCCATCCTCATGATATTGATGAACTCTTCCAGAATCTTTCCCTCATCAATTAAGTTCCCATTGAACTTAGGAGGCATGTACAGAATAGGACCAGGGGCCTTGAACTCAACTCTTGCCATCTCAGCTGCTGCAAACAGCTTCTAGTAGAGGTCCCTATGGTTCTCAAACATAAACTGCACAAAGACTTCATCCACACTCTCTTCAAGCCATTTCCCTATAACATAGAAGTCATATACAAAACTTCTCTTGGCCTCCTCCCATGAATCATTCAGTGAGATTGGAACCCACTTATCATGGTGAGGGTACTGAGTGTCCCATCTCTGCAGCATCTGTGGTTTGAGTCTTCTGTAAGAAGCCCTCCTTCTTGGAGCTTTGAAGTTTGCCCTCCTCTCATCTCTTGCCTTGTTGGCCTTAACCAACTGATCCATTCTCTCTTTAGCTCTTTGAAGAGCTAGCTTTTCCTGTGTCTCTGGATCCTTTCCAAATCCTTCTTCAAACAGCTTAGAAGGATCATCAGCAAGCTTGGGCACACGACCTTCAGACTCTCTGTCCTGTACTTCTTCTTCAATAACAGGCAGCTTGGCTGCTTTCTTCAACCTCTTAGACTGCCTCACTGGAGTTGTTTCTTCAGACTGGAATTCTGATGGAAGAGTCAGGCTGGTTGGGAACTCATTGAATGTTTGCAGTTCCTTTCTTTTTCTTTCAGAAGCCCCAGTCACCTTCCCCCTTACTTCAGCAACCTTTTCCTTGGGGTCAAGGCCTGCAGACTCACCACCAGGTCTCTGAAGCCTTCTTGCCTGACTTTCCATTACTGACATCATGGACTCCTTGACAGCAATCTGGATTTGCTCTTCCTCAGTCAAATTTTCAATGTTCATTGGGCCTTTGCCTTTCCCAATGTCTTCTTCTTTCTCCTCCTCAACTTCAGGGACCTTCTCCTTTCCTCTGGATTCACCAATCACCAAGGTTCCCTTTGCCCTAGCTCTCTCTCTTTCCCCCTTTTTGGCATTATCAAAACATTGAGGCTTCAACTCACTCATAGAGACTGAGAGATGTGAGTGGGCTTGAGTGAGGGATTTCAACTCCTGCAGCAAATAAACATTCTCATCATGAATGTTTTGCATCTTGTCATCAGCCATGCTCAAGAATGTGTGGACATGCTTCATTTTCTGAGCAACAATGGCATCCAGTGTGGCTTTCAGTGATTGATCAAGTTTGGCTTGCAGTTGATCAGTGAGGTTGGCCACAACTTGATCAGACACTTTGGCCATTAGTTCAACAGTGAACTTCTCTGCAGCTTCTTTGACCATAGCAGCTTTCAACTCTTCAGCCTTCTTTCTTTGAGCTGCTGTCCTCTGTCTTAAGGCATCTTTGATTGTTTTTCTCAAAGCTCTCACATTGTGCTTGTACAGATCTTTGAGACCTTGCTACTCTTTCTTTACTGAATTTGTGAACTTTCTCATTGCATTCTTTGCCTTGGTTACCTCTGTTGAAACTGTTTGCAGTCCAGTTTCAACACCACAAATTCTTGCATCCAAGGTTGGCAAGATCACTTCCTCTGAACCAGTTAGCCTCATCTCCACAGAGGCTAGAGTTTTGCCTTGGTCATCAAGGGTGTCTACTGTTGCAGCATGTGCTTTCCCAACTTCCCTGACCAGTGTGTCCAACTTCTCGGATTGCTCTTCAATGATGGTTGCAGTTTGAGTAGCAATCTGTAAACTAGCCTCAGTGGCATTGGCTTGCTCAAAGTACATCTTGTTCAAGGTGGACACATTTGCTGAGACTGCTTCTAGGTCAATGTCAGCATCAACTGGAATATCTGTGAGAGAAGCATCTGCAAAAATTTGTTCAATGGTAACAGCAACAAAATCTGCAAAACTAAGAGTGTTAGTAAAATCTCCCTCAACACCCTCATTCTTTTTATCTCCCAATAGGTCTGATACATCGGCACCTATACTCTCATTTTCAACTTTATTCTTTTCTTCAATATCAACAGATAGACTCACATTCACTGGAGAATCAGGCCTCCTTTCACCAAGGGATTCATCAAGTTCAGATTTGACTTGAAGAATAGCCTGACTCTCATATTGGGCTGCACCCAATATTTCAACTTCTTCTCCCTCTATTTGTGGTGCACTCAGGCTACCTGTAATCACACAATCATCCTCACCATCTCCCTCTGATTTTTCATCACTAACAGCCTTTTCAACTCCTTCCATTCCTAAACCTGACACCTCTATATCCTCAACAGGATCCACAGAGGGCAGTTGTTGGGAGATCACAGTGCTTGGGCATCCCAAGGCCACTGAGTCATCCTGAATGACTAAAGGCTGGTCAATGTCCAGCTGTCCTGACATTGATGAGGCTTTAGCCAAACTAGCTTCTCCCATGGAAGTCTCAGCATTGTCAAGCTGTGCCTCAGGCTCAGAAGAACCATCCTTGGCCAATGCATCTTGGACTGAGTCACCACCCTTGGTCAACTCCTCTGAATGATCAGAGTCCTTAACAGAAGGATAGGTCAAATAATGTACCTGAGCAGAATTGAGGCCAGGAGGGTTGGGATTGGTGTTGTCATCATCATCATCATTATCATCATCAGATGTGCTATCAGGATGCTTGATTCCTTGTGCAATTCTTTCTCTCTCAGCAAGCACCTTCTCATGAACAATGGTGCAAAATAAGGCATCAGTGGTCAACACACTGGTCTTCTTTACATTTGCAAAATGTAATAACCTATTTTCTTCAACCTGCCACCAGTTAGCACCCTTATCCTTAATAGCTTGAGCTATTTCCACAATTGTTCTATCCTTGATCTCAACAAGTGCCCTGAGATCATAGAACTGTTGTTGCAGCCTAGGATAAGCCTTCAATCCAGGATACAACTCATCCACATTAGCCTTGGCAATCTGCCTCAGCATCCCCTCATAAGTGTACTCTTCACCACTTTCATCTCCATCAGAAGAGTTGGTTTGGGATTCAGGGGGGCTGGATTGAGATTCAGGTAGGCTTGGCTGGGGCTCAGATAGGTTGGGTTCAGAAGGATTGTGTTCAGATGAGCTTATGACAATTTGGGACTCAGGTGCTTTAGAGAGCAATGTTCCTGAGGAGGTTATTGGAATGGCTGGAATGGGTGGATAAACAACTTGATCACCTTCTTTAAGAACAGTTTCAAGAAGCTTGGTGTAGAAAAGAAGTCTTGGATCAAGTGGGGAGAAAGGCCTATCCTCAAGATTGACTAAATCAGCCAGCACATCAATACCTGATCTGTCAGGGGCACCTTCAGGGGAGTAAACTTTCTTTGCAACAACTGGGGCATCTTCAGGAGTCTTGCACTCCTCTTCTTCATGCCTTGATGGAGATATTCTTTCAGATTGAATATCAGGAGAGTTGGCTTCAGGGCTGTTGGGCTTTGATTTGGACTTGGAGTTAGACCTACTTGCCTGTCTAATCTCCTTGAAGAATTCCTTCTTCTTCTTCTCTTCCTCCATCAACTTCTGCTTCTCAGAAGTTTTGATTATTTTTCTTCTTCTTTCTGACCTTGTTGGCTTATCAAGGTCCCTAAACTCTGTGACAGTCTCAGGTTGCAAGGGGACAACCTCTCTGAATTCTTCACCCTCTTCAGGGGGGTTGACTCCTTCTTCAGCAACATTCTCAATCTCCTCAGAAGTGGCATCTCCACTTCTAGATTGGCTTTCTGGGGAAGATTCACTCAGAATCTTCTTCATCTTCTTCATCTTTGGCTGAGTTTTTACAGGTTGAGCTTTTCTTTTTCTTGGAGAGGCTCTGGTTGCTGGTACAACAGCAACTGCTTTCTTTGAAGCTGCATCTTGCTTCCTCTTTTCTGTCTTAGAGGACAGCTTCCTGAACATCACCTTTTGAGCTGGAAAAGGCTTTGGCTTTGCTTGAAGGTGGGTGTAGTGAGTAAATCTTTCTAAGAGCAAGCTAGCTCTTGTGCAAAACTGGAGTCTCCCATCAACCACCACCTTGTGGTGCTTTACCTCCTTAAATTTGAACTTTTCATTCATCATCTTGTCCAGAATGAAGCTTTTCCAATCAAACTTGACTCTCTTTTCAGCAGAGTCAATCACAGCAGCCATCACTCTCAATTTTGGCATACTGATTTGTTCAACACTTCCAGAGTGGCTCAACAAGCTCTTCACAACACAATCAAACAAGTGCCTATAAACTGGCTTTAAGGTGTTCTTGTTTTGAGCACTTACAAGTTTCTTGGGTACTATCATCCATGGATAGTAGAACTCCTGATCATCTCCTTCTTTGTAAATTTCTGGATTTTGGCCTTCTGATGGTAGCCCAAAACTAGCATCTAGATCCTCAGCAGTGAAGATGATGTTGTGTTGGCTTTCTTCATCTTCATCTTCCTCAGCATATGTCAGCTTGGTGCATACATCACCCTTTTTGCCCTTCCATCTGAGATGGGCAAAGAATTCTGCCATGAAAGGATTCAGGCAGGAATCAGGCTTGGTGCCTAGGAACCTTTCAAGTCCTGCTTCCCTAAGCCAATGAAGTACTGGATGAACTTCTGTGTCAGGGCTATCAAAAGCTACCAACTTTTCAAACCAAAGAGAATTTGGGTTGCTGAGATAAGAGAAATCAATGTCCAAGGAAGAATCATTAAAATCTACAAGTTCTTCTCTCTTGATTTTGGGAGCCATGGATAATTTTGAAAGATAGAAAGGTTTGGAGAAAAGTTGCAGGTTTTGAGAGGTTTTCAAAAACTTTGAGAATTTGGAATTATGAGTGCGTAAGGAAGGAAGTAAAAATTGAGGAGTTTATATATGTGGGGAATTTATTAACCGTTGGTTAATAGATAATAACAGTGAGTAATAATAAAAACCAATTGGATAAAGTGGGGTAGTGGGCATTAGGCGGTTTGATGAAGGTTACATGCTAATCAATGGTGTTGATGATGGCACAGTAATTAATGCAATCTTAAAGGTGATTTTGCATTAAATGATGATTTGCCATTTTGGGGGCAAAAATCTTTATAGCACACGCCATCCTAAAATGGCCTACTCTTAGACCAAGAAACCTTTTAAATGTCTAATCAATGCTAAAAATAGCAATAATTATCCAATCTACTCGGACAAACATCCTGAGATGTGTTTTGATTTCTGTGAAGGTCAAATTGTCTGACCAACATGCCTGAGTGAGTCCCAAAGTTGCTGAGTGGGTCCCACTAGGACAGATCCCCTGACCAATATTGTTGAATACCTTAGGGACAACTTTGCTGAGTTTCCCTGTTTGGCAGACTGCTTCAGTGAGGTTGGTCAACCTTGCTGAAGTTCAATTCAATGAACTTCCCCCTTCAATTGAGCATCCTTCCTTCATTTCTCCATCTTTCCTGGATCAAGTAAGCCCAATTCAGCTGACAATTCCAAGAACCTTGCTTCAGCTAGAGGTTTAGTCAAGATATCAGCGTTTTTCTTATCAGTGTGAATTTTGACAAGCTTGATATCTTTCTTCTCCACATGATCCCTTATGAAGTGATGCTTGATATCAACATGCTTGCATCTGGTGTGTAGCACTGGATTATGTGAAATGGCAATTGCACTATTGTTGTCACAGAATATTGGAACTTCATTTGTGATGACTTTGTAATCTCTAAGTTGTTGCCTGAGCCAAAGTATCTGAGCACAGCAACTTCCAGCTGCTACATATTCTGCTTCAGTTGTTGATGTGGCTACTGTATTTTGCTTCTTGGAGAACCATGAGATAAGCTTGCTGCCCAAGAATTGACATGTTCCAGAGGTGGACTTTCTGTCAATTCTACATCCTCCATAGTCTGCATCTGAATATCCAGTGAGCTCAATGTTGTCATCAGCTGGATACCATAATACAAGATTCTCAGATCCCTTGAGATATCTTAGGATTCTCTTGGCAGCATCAAGATGGCTCTTCTTTGGGTTTGCTTGAAATCTTGCACAAACTCCAACTGCAAATGTGATATCAGGCCTACTTGCAGTGAGATATAGCAAGGATCCTATGATTCCTCTGTAGTTAGTGGAGTTTGTTGACTCTCCACTTTCATCAGGATCCATTTTCCAGTTAGTATTCATAGGAATTCTGATTGGCTTGCTTGTAGCACATCCAAATTTCTTGATCATGTCCCTTGTATACTTGGCCTGATTGATGAATATTCCTTTCTCAGATTGAGTGACTTGAAGTCCTAAGAAGAAATTCATCAATCCCATCATGGACATCTCAAATTTGCTCTGCATGAGTTTGGAGAACTTCTCACACAGCTTCTCATTTGGAGATCCAAATATAATGTCATCCACATAGATTTGGACTAACAGAATATCATCTCCTTCACAGATTCTGAACAAAGTTCTGTCAACAGTGTCTTTGACAAAACCATGATCTAGAAGAAACTGTGATAAGGTGTCATACCAAGCTCTTGGAGCTTGCTTTAAGCCATAGAGAGCTTTCTTCAATCTGTACACCTTGTCTCCTTCTTCAAAGCCTGGGGGCTGTTCAACATATACTTCTTCTTTGAGCACCCCATTGAGAAATGCACTCTTCACATCCATTTGATACACCTTGAATCTCATGTGAGCTGCATATGCTAAGAAGAGTCCGATTGCCTCAAGTCTGGCCACTGGAGCAAAAGTCTCATCATAATCAATCCCTTCAGATTGACAATATCCCTTGGCCACCAGTCTTGCTTTATTCCTCACAATGATGTCATTTTCATTTTTCTTATTTTTGAACACCCATTTGGTTCCAATGACATCTTGATGAGTTGGCCTATCCACCAGCTCCCATACTTCATTTCTGGTAAACTGGTTCAGCTCTTCTTGCATGGCTATGATCCAGTTGGTGTCTTGTAGTGCTTCCTCAATGTCTTTTGGTTCCTGTTCTGAAAGGAAACAACAAAATAAAGCACTTTCTCCATGAAATCTTCTAGTTTTGATCCCCTCACTTGGATTTCCAAGTATCAGGCTAGATGGGTGGTCTTGCAACCAAGTCCTTCTAGACCTGATCCCTTCAGGAGGATTGTCCTCATCTGAGGTTGGATCACTAGACTCATTAAATTCAGGAAAGTTAATTGCAGGATCAAGTTCAGGATAATATTCAGGGGTATTGTCCTCATTGTCAGATAAGTTGACATTTTCATTGGTTCCCCCTTGAATATTGGGTCCATTTACTACCTCAGCATTGACTGCTTCTTCATTGGTAGTCGTTACCTGGTTTTGAACTGGGATGGGGTCAGTCAGTTCAATTTCACCTTCAGGTTGGTTGACTACTGGTTGATTGCCATCAGGTAGGTTGTCCAGTATTTGATTATCATCAAGTTCAGGCTGGGCAACATCTACAAACACTGTTTCCTTGCTTTGAAGCCTTAGTCTGGTTGTTCTTTGTGTTATCTCATCAATATTCAGGTTTCTATCCCTGAACTCATTAATAGATTCATCAAACACAACATGAGGTGTTTCTTCCACAATAAGGGTTTTGCAATTGTAAACTCTGTAAGCTTTGCTGATTTGTGAATATCCAACAAATATTCCTTCATCAGCTTTGCTGTCAAAAGCTTTCAATTGTTCTTTCCCATTATTATGAATGAAACACTTACAACCAAATATGTGAAAATAAGCAACAGTGGGCAATCTACCTTTCCATATTTGATATGGAGTTTTACCTTGTCCTTTGGTGATTAAGGATCTGTTTTGAGTGTGACATGCAGTGCTAATGGCTTCAGCCCAGAACCTTTTAGGCAGTTTGGATTCAGCAATCAATGTTCTTGCTGCCTCTTTCAAGGTCCTGTTCCTTCTTTCAGCAACCCCATTTTGTTGAGGTGTTCTTGCTGCTGAAGTTTCATGAGTAATGCCATTCTTGCTGCAGTACTCATTGATGTATGAGTTTATGAATTCAGTGCCTTTGTCAGATCTGATCTTGACAATACTTAGGCCCTTTTCATTGCTCAATCTCATCATCAATTCAGGTAGCTTGACTTGGGTCTCCTTTTTGTTCAGCAAGAATACTACCCAAGTGTACCTGGAAAAATCATCAACAACAACTAAAGCATATTTTCTTCCATTTATACTTACTAGTATAATTGGCCCAAATAGATCCATATGCAGTAGTTGAAGAACTCTCTCAGTTGAGATGACAGGCTTTCCTTTGAATGAAGCTTTGATCTGCTTTCCTTCCTGACATGGCTGGAAAATATGTTCTTTGGTGAACACTTGATTTGGCAGCCCTTTAACTATAGAGTTTCTTGCAATCTTGTTGATGGTTTTGAAGTTCAGATGGTTTAATCTTTTGTGCCACAGCCAGCTTTGCTCACTTGTGCTTTTGGCAACAAGACAAACTGCTTCAGGGGTTTTGCTCCAATCTGCAAAATAGACATTTCCCTTTCTCACCCCTGTTAGTAGCACCTGTTGTGTTGAGTTATGTTTGATAATACATTCATTTGGTGCAAATTCAACACAATATCCTTTATCACAAATTTGACTTATAGACAACAAGTTATATTTCAGGCCTTGGACATATGAGACATCAGTAATTTTGACACTACCAATGTTTAATGTACCATAGCCTCTTGTGATCCATTGAGAACTGTCTCCAAAGGTTACTGAAGGACCATCTTTTTCTATGAATTCTAAGAGAAGCTCTTTGTTCCCAGTCATGTGTCTTGAACATCCACTGTCCAAGTACCATGCTGTTTTCTTGTTGATGCTTCTCCTTTTCTTGTGGTCCTTGTAACCCTGCAAAGTCAAAATTTAGGTACCCTTTGAGTGTTGGGTCCTAGAGGGTTAGCTGTACCTTTTGGAACCCAAATCTGCCTGATTACTCTGATTGACTCAAAGTGACTGACTTGGTTTCCATTTACATCTACATACACAGTTTTACCCTTAAATGCCTTGGGTGGTTTCTGTGTATAAGTGTTAGTCTTGTAAGGTTCAGGAGAGTTGGTGAATTTCTTTGGGACATTTCTCCTGAAGTTACTAGACTTAGGTGCAGCTTGGTAAGACCTTTGAGGATGGGGGTATGGATGGCATTTTGCTTTTGGCATGTAAGGTCCAGGCTTCCTGAAGTTTTTATACCTATCAGAGGGGTTGGGCCTTAATCCATTCAGTTGAGGTTGCCTCATTTGAGTTGGCCTTTTCTGGACAGATTTTGGACAACTCCTCTGATGAGGATTCAGATAGGTTGACCTTCCATTGGTTCTACCTTTCTGAGCCTCATTCCTTCTGTAAACAATGTCTTTAACCTTTTCCTTAGGTATGGGTTTGGGGACATTATTTACTTGAGTTGGTATAAAAATTCCTTTACCCTTATCCTTGATCAGTGGTTGATTTACTTCCATTTCATTTTGTTGTGCCACTGATCTTACAAAAGTCATCTTAGAATTGCTTGATGAGGCAATACTAAGACCAGGTGAGGGTTCAAATGGATTATAGCCTAATCCACCCTTTTGAGCAAATGGTCTTTGAAACCCTTGAATTTCCTCTATTGCCTTAGCAGATTTGTTCAAGGCAGACATTTTCATTTTTAAGCTCCCCTTACTTAATTTCAGAGTATCAAATTCACTTGAGAGATTGTCAAATTTAGCTTGAAGAATTCTAAGATCAAAATCCTTTTTCCTTAAGGTCAGTTCTTGATCATCAATCAACTTTTGTTGTTCAGAGACTTTGAGAGACATTTCATCATGCTCTCTCACAATCTGCTGATACAACTCAGTTGATTTAAAGTCAAACTCTGGTTCAGGAAGGTTGGGAGTTTGAGCTTTAGAATTCAGAAGCTCATTTTCTCTCAGTGCCATATTGCATACTTCTTGTAGCCTGGTGAAATCCTCAAGTAACTTTCCAAAGTTGAGTTTCAAGTGGATTTCACTGGACTCATGTGTGTTATTAGAAGAATTAAAAGAATTAGAAGATGAACATACCTCTTCATTTTCAAATGCCATTTGACAGTCATCATCACTGTCACTATTGGAGAACAATCCATCATCAGAGGAGTAGACACTCTCTTAACTTGCTGATTCCCCAACTACCATGGCTTTTCTGTTGTTCAGCCTCTTGTCTCTTTTGTTCTGCCTCTCTTTTCTTTCTTTTGAGCTCAGGTTAGGACAATCATATTGAAAGTGACCCTTCTTCTGGCAGTTGTAACACACATCTTCATCATCATTCTTTTTGCTTGAGGACTCCTTCCTCCTTAATGATGATGGTTCAGCTTTGCTGTACTTCTTTCTGTCAGCATATCTTTCTTCTTTCTTCTCATCAGAGACTTTGTCCTCTGATTTGTTGTCAGGAGAACTGAATCTCCTTCTGGTTCTGTTGTCTTGGTAGAACTTTTTGTATCTACCAAATCTGGAGTTGAGCTTTTCAAATCTCCTAGCCATGAGTGCCAGCTCCTCCTTCATTTCAGATTTTGAAACAGTTTGAGAAGATCTTTGAGTGTTCTTCTTTTCTGTTTCAGCAGCTTTGAAAGCAACACCTTTGCTTGAGGAGGATGGTTCATCATGCACTTTCTTTCTATTCAGATCAAACTCATATGCTTTGAGTTCAGAGAACACTTGCTGCATGGGCATGTTGTCAAGATTGCTAGTGTTTTGCATCATGACAGAGTATATGTCCCACTTGGATGTGAGACTTCTCAGAATCTTCAAAGCAACTTCTCTTTTGGCATAGAACTTGCCAAGAGAGTTTATCTCATTCATGATGTCAGTGAATCTGCCATCAAGATGATCAATAGTTTCATTGGCTTCCATAGAGAATTGTTCATATTTTTGGATAGCCACTTGAAGCTTGTTTTCTTTTATCTTTTGGGTACCTTCACACATAAGTGCTAAGGTGTCCCAAATTTCGTTTGCTGATGTGCAGTGGTACACTCTTCCCATCACTGCATCTGGAATAGTCTGGTACAATGTATTCATGGCAATGTAGTTCAGGTTGTGCCTTTTTCTTTCTTCAGCTGTAAAGTCATCCTCATCCTTTGGTAGCAACTCCCTTGGATCTGCTTTCTGAGCATCAGTAAGCTTGGGATTTGCTTTGGTGAATGTGAAGGGCCCTCTGGTGATTACTTTGAGCATTTCATCATGCTGGCAGGCAAGATGTGCTCTCATTCTAATCTTCCAGAAATCATAATTCTCAATTGAGAACATTAGCAACTTGTGATGAGAAATATGATTGACTTGGTTTGGACCCATGTTGTTGATGGTGTTAACAACATCTCCTGGAACTGCATTGTTAGCCATTTCAATAGAAATAATATAAGGTAAGCACAGATAGGTTTTTCAGAAATTTGGATCAGTTCAGTGACCACAGCAAATGTGATTTTTAAAATCAGTGATTTTCAGAGGCAGTGGTCTTTGAACCCCTGCTCTGATACCACTTGTTGGTCCTTAGTGGAGTATAACACAAGTGTATGGGGGGGGGAATGCACTTGTGTATGCAAATTCTTTTTTTTTTTTATGAACTGGTCTTATCAGGCAGGTTGTCTCACAACAAACCTGAATGTGAACTTTGATAGATACTTGTCCTACTGATTACTATTGAGTGATCAGTTGGCTAAATATCTAAAAGAGTTGCTAAGTGCGGAATGTGGTTGGCCTTTGACTCAAAGAAATACTCCAAGTTGATTTCTGAAAAACACAGTTATCAGGGACTTTCTCCAAAACAGTTTTTCTTAACTTACTGAGTTTTGCTCTTTGAAATATGTTTGAATGTAAGTGAATAATAAAGGCAGTAAGTAAATGGCACACAATTTATAGTGGTTCAGAGACTCAAGCTCCTACATCCACTCTCCCTGATTGAACAGGATAATTCCTTCACAATGGAATTAGCTTGTTTTATAGTGCCAAGGTGCACTGATCAACAACACTCTCTTAGTGCTTTGATCCCTAGGATAATCTGAGTCCTAGTGCTCAATCTCTCTGAGTTAAGACTGTGTTTCACAATAACAGTCCTTAACTCCTCACTTCTACAACAAACTCTCTCTTCACTTAATGAGATAAGGGTTTGAGGTTTGGTTCCAACTAGTAGAGATATCCTTTACAATAAGAACAGTGTAAAGGCTTAGGATATCTCAATGCTAAGCTTTGGATGTTTACAAAGATTGGCTTAACTAATTGAAGTGATTCAGGAAACTTGGGATTCTGAAGAACAGCTTGGTTTCCTTTGATTTGCTTGATGGTAGTTTGATAGCAAGTGGTTGGATATTTGAATCCCTTGACCACTTCTGTATTTATAGGCAAATTTGAACAACTAACCGTTGGAGGGATAGCAATTCAAACTTGTCTATTTGCAGCACCATTGAAACGGCTATGAAGTTTGGCATCCTTTTATCCACTATGTAAAAGCTTCTTCAATGGTTGCTAGAATGAATGTGTTTGACTTCTGAAAAATGCGACTGAGATGACTTGTGTCAGTTTCCAAATATGCACATTTCCCAAGGTTGATTTGTGGCAAACTCTACACTCAACCAACGGTCAGATGGGACAACTCCCCTGAACATTCCTGCTGCAAGTTAGAATGTTCCAACATTCATTCAATGCTTCTCTCTTTAATGCTTTAAGTCTTCAATGCTTGGTTCAGGCATGATTGTCAATAAATGCTTCATTGAATGTGTCTTCTGTGAGCTTTGGCATTCAATGCTCTTGATCATTTGCACTTCATTTGTTCTCATCATTTGCATTTATGAACATTGCCTTAACACTTCTTGATCTTTTCAGCTCAGTTGTCCATTTTGTCAGTTTGTCCTGAAAGCTCAACAACTTTGGCCTAGAGACTTAACATTTATCAAGCTGCCTAACATTCCAGCTTTGGACAACTATCCTGAACTCTAAAATCTCACAACATTTCTGAGATTTTTAACTTAAGCATTCTACTTACTCAAGTGTTCTGAGACAACTTGTCTGAACTAGACTTGAGCATATCTCAACTAATCTGAACATCATCAATCAGGGGTTTTGGTATCTAAATCAAAATCATTTTATTCCCAACACATTCAATATTTTTTTATATTCTAAAAATGAATGGAACGAGACCCTATTAATAGGTGTGGAATTATGGGTTTGATGGGCCAAATTTGATGGACCAGAGAGATTTGTAATTATTCGTAAAAATTTATTGAGCTTTCTTAATTTGATGAATCTACAAGATACTTAGTTATTTGACAAGACGGAAATGATATAGAGCCCACCAATTGTGCCCACCAGTTTTGCCCACCGCCTATGTGGCATTACCACGTCAATAAATTCTTATTTATATTTAATTTAAACTTAATCTAATATCAATATTTTATTTTTTTATCCATATCAATATTTTAAAAAATCTTTTTTTATATTTAATTTAATATTATCTCTATCAAATTACGCTAACTAACGCCATAAATCTTTTCTCAAATCTTTCCATCACCATTAATTTTTTCTCAAATCTTATATCAATATTTTATTTTATGCGTAACTAACGCCATAAATCTTTTCTCAAATCTTTCCATCACCATTAATTTTTTCTCAAATCTTATATCAATATTTTATTTTATGCGTAACTAACCCATTAATCTTTTCTTAAATCTTTTCTATCACCATCTTATATCTATATCATTTCCGTAAAAATGACTACATTAATTTACATAACTCTAAACCTCTAAACTCATAAACCCTAAAACCCTAAACCCTAAAACCCCTAAACCCTAAACCCCTAAACCCCTAAACCCTAAACCCCCTAAACCCTAAACCCCTAAAATCCTAAACCCTAAAACCGTAAACCCTAAGATTCAATTAAGATTTGATAATATATTAATATTACATTAAACTCACGCCACATATAAGATTTGAGAAAAAATTAATGGTGATGGAAAGATTTGAGAAAAGATTTATGGCGTTAGTTAGCGTAATTTGATAGAGATAATATTAAATTAAATATAAAAAAAGATTTTTTAAAATATTGATATGGATAAAAAAATAAAATATTGATATTAGATTAAGTTTAAATTAAATATAAATAAGAATTTATTGACGTGGTAATGCCACATAGGCGGTGGGCAAAACTGGTGGGCACAATTGGTGGGCTCTATATCATTTCCGTTTGACAAGATTTGTTAGATTTTCATGACTTTGACTTATTGAATTGGATTGCATGATGAACTTCAAATTAATTTCTAAATTGCACCTCTAAACTTTAAGTACTTGACTCGATTTACTAAGCTTTAGAGCCTTAGAGGTCTAACTCAATTTATCGTGCTTTAAAGCGACTTTGGTTTATTGGGCTTTATAGGTCCATATTAGATTTACTTAATTCGTTAGACATCTAATTAATTTTGTGGGTCAATTAAATTATCCATTGTTGTTTATCCATTAATTTTGTGGGTCAATCAACCTATATGTAAACCTAAAATTCTTATATGTGTGTTTATTTAATTTCAATTCGTAGAAACTGTAAGACAATTACACGATTGAAAGGATAAAGTTATGCTTGAAAATCTTCGAATTTAATTTCAAACAAATGTGTCATTATCCACCGACTCCTTTAATATTCTAGGACAAAATTTAAATGATTACAGACAAATTAACATTTTCTATGTGTGAGATTTCAAATTAGGGCATAATCTTTTCTCACCCTTAATTGACACACGTTATAATGACGATTAATTTTGTGACCAATTATTTTCTCTCTTTTTTTTTTCCTTATTATTTTGCATATTTTAATTAATTTTGTGACCATTGTTTTCACTCTTTTTTTTTCCCTTATTACTTTGCATATTTTAATTAATTTTGTGACCAATTCTTTAGGCGGTTTATTGTGCATATTTTAATCGGTAGTACAAACAAGTACGTAATATAAAAGAGCCGCAAAAGTGACATGAAACCGGTTATGCTATTTATAGCACTTCGAAAATTAATTAGTATATTCATTTAGTACTCAAATATCATCGTATATATATTGTTCCCTCACCTCTTAAAAAAAAAGTTGTAGTGAATTTTTGACATATAGTTTTAGAAAGGTAAAATAATTAAAGGGTTGAGAGATAATTTTATAAATTTTTATATATAAAATAAAAAATTAATTAATTTAACCTTATAAGACCAAAAGGGTAATGATATAAAAAAATAAATTATACAAATTGTGAGTGTCAAATTTATAATGATTATTTTTATTTTATAAAAACTTGGTAGGAGCAAGTAATTAAGAAGTTTTCACATAAGTTCAATCTTATCTTCTTTCATTCGAAATGATTACTTATATTCGATTAAACAAATGTTTTCTAAAATTGGGAAATTTTATGCGAGAATTATCTCTACTGATACTGTTTATTCCTATGGATAAGCTCCTTTGCTTTCAATTATTTTGACCTTTTCTTCTATACTTTAGTTCTTAAGTTCTGTGCTCCTATATTTTTTTAGTTTAATTTGCCTTTTATATCTCTATTTATCATATTTTTTTCTCCTTGTACTTTTATTTATTTTAGTTATATCTTTTGGTACTTAAATTTATTTTAGTTGTTATCGTAGCAGAGAATAGAAAGTAATTTGTTTTTAACGATAGAAGCTTTGTGCTCGCTCGTGGATTCTAAATCCGTGCGACAGAGTCGCCGTTTGTTATAGAAATCGTTACTAGCGAAAACACGATAAGTGGCAATGCCATGTGAAGCCAAGACAGCTGGCCACCATGCAAACATGACAGGTGCTGCTGGATTACGAATCTGGATGACCTTTTCAGTTTTTTTATTTTTTTCAATAGTTTTTTTTTTTCGTATTTTTTTATTCATAAACTCTTATTTTTTTCAATAGTTTTTTTTTTCGTATTTTTTTATTCATAAACTCTTTTAATACAGTGTACTATTGTATAGGTGCACCGCACGTGTACGATGTACGATAGTCGTTATATCCTTTCGATAATTTTTTTATTCATATATCTATATCTATATCGTGAAGGTGGTTGCATCAATTGAAATTTTATTTTCTGCGATTCCAATTTAAGTGTTAGGAGTTCAGTGTTAACCCCTTGCTAAAATTCAAATTTATTTGAAGTTCATCTCTAATTTTTTTTATTTTATCCAATAATTATGTTGTTGTGTAATTTTAATTTTTTAAAAGGATTCTCTCTTTTCACTCATTATTCTTATTCAGTACTCAGTAGACACTATTTTTGTATCCACAGCTTACGTTAAAACATGACATCAATAACTTTTTTTATATAAATTTAATTTAATCTTAATCATCATATCATTATCTCCGGCCATGTGAATAAAAATAAAATATATTCATCAATATTTTTTATAATATTTAATTTAAATTTATCTCTAACAAATAATTATATAATGTTTTTCTCTAAAAAGAAAAAAAAAATCTTTTAATTTTTTTCTCCACGTTATACTAGTAGTTAAATATAATTAAGTATATAAGAAAGCTTTAGGTTATGTTTTAATTAAGTTTCTATTCTATCAGTTTATAAAACAACTTTCAATTCAACATTACAGAGTTCTTTTCGGTCTTCAATATCTACGCATTATATTCTTGTATGCATTATTTATATTAGTCTAACGAATATAATATATATATATATATATTAATTAAATTCACACCTTTATTATAAAAATAAACTTTATTCACCGTACCTCATTAAATTAATAAATTATTAACACTATATATATATATATTTTTTTTTAGGGAGGCTTAACACTATATTAATTACCTCTCTAAAGTAATAATTTGTTTCGACCCAATAACAATAATTTATTGTAGTTTTACTGTGAGTAGAATTTAAATATAGGTATAGATTGGAATTTGGCACCACAACCAGCGGTGGGCAGAATTAATGAAAGAGAGCGTTATATATTACTACTATATTTTCAATTGATCGAGTATATTTAAATATGGCTGGTGCTCCCATTACTGCATAAGGTTGTACATATAGATGAATCATAACTTAAGGGTTGTTGCCAATTTAAATTAGCTCTGATCGATAATTTAAGGCAGCTGGGAGTTCTATGAAAAGGGACACATATCATTAATTAGCTAGTGCTTTATCTTATCCAATTAAAATTAATATAATTATTTTATTAATAAAACCACTTTGATTTGGGAAGAATTTCGACAAATAAAAATATATTAAAATAAATTGGTGTGCACTCTTAATCAAAACATATACTCCTACATTGACTTTAACGTTCTTAAAGATATATCACGTGCTACTAGAACTACTTTCAATATGTAGGCATAACTTTGGGTCAAAATTGAATTACTATAAATGATTAATGGATTATATATCTCTTTCAAATTTTAGATAGATATAATTTTTTTAATGGTATTAGATTCGTTGACTTACATCCAGCGTGGGAGTTCAAATCCTGCTAATATAAATGAATTGATTTCACATTTCTTTACAAGTTCAAATTTTTAGATAAAATTAATAAAATTCTTCTTTAAAAGATAATAGTAATCCATATAGCAATAATATGAATCTAAAATTAATGAAATTCTTCTTTAAAAGATAATAGTACTCCATATAGCAATAATATGAATTTGAACCGGTTGAGAAGAAATTAATGGACAAGATATATAGTATTAATGGAGTCAATAATTTTATGTGCAATGTAGTTGTGTTTCCTAGGAAGGGAACTCATGTGATGGAAAGCAAGGGAAGTAGGGTAGGAGACCATAAAGAGGCAGTGAAGAATGATACAAGATGTAGGGTTTGGGGGGTTTTAGGGTTAGGTGAATTCTTGCCCTAACTCACATGACTTATATAAATATTGATTTATGTCTAAGGTCTTCATGAACCAACCCTTCCTAATTAGCTTCAATGGAGGTCCCCCCTCCCCACATGCCTTTATTAATCCACTGACTCTTGGCCATCATCATGTATCTACCCATATTATTTATATTTATCTACACGTTTTCTAGTTTTAGATGAGATGAAATTATTTCATGTATTAAAACTTAGGCTCGTTGGCGTCCTAAGTTCAAATCATCACCTATGTGTTAATTACTTGAGAACAAGATTAATGTTATACTTCATTATTATATATATATATGTGTGTGTGTAAATGGATTATAAATATTTAATACTGCGTAATATACTTGCCAATTAATGAAATATGTTAAGACGGAATTGATTAATAAATAATATTGGGCATTCAATGAATTAATGAAAGTTGAGAATTATATTAAAGAATTCAATGTTGGCGTGCACGAGACAAGAACCCATACTTGCTAGCTATGGTGCGGTTGACAACTCATATATATTATTGCCTATGCAAAATAAAGTATCTAAAGTGTAGTAAGTGATAACATGAATATATATATATATATATATATATATATATATATATATATATATTGACATCAAGTGATAACAGTAATTGAAAATTACAAATTCTATACTTACTCAGTTTATAAAAATTGTAATATAATAAAAAAAATTTGTAGACGACAGTATCACATGACTTACTATATGACTCATGTATGAACACCAACTCAATTATATTTTAAATTAAATTAAGTATAGTTTAAAATTAAAGTGTAGTTTCATCTTAAAAAATTAATACAAATGAATTGATTTTACATCTCTCTACATGTTTAAATTTTTAAATGACATAAAATTCTTCGAAAGATAATAGAAACTCCATATAGCAATAATATGAATGTGATGAGTCCATCCCACACAGAATACCATGAATTAATTAATTTACTTATCTTTCTTCTGTGAGGAAATGATGGTGATGAATCCGTACCACTCAAATAATTTCCTTTTATGGTTAGTAAATGATGACATAAAATAAAACTACTACTGTATTATTATGTAAATGTATTTATACTAACATGCATGTCTTCAGGGGCGGATCCAGAGTGGATAATTGAGGGGGGCCAACAGTAAAATTTTAAATAATTAAATTTAAAAAATACATTAACAATCTCATATATAACATATTAATTATTATAAAATTTTCAAAATATAGCATTAACGTCAATGAAATACTTTCATATTGGTGATATAATTAATTAAAATACTACATTAAACTCTAAATTTATCTTAGCTAACAATTAGTTATATAATTTTTATTTTTCTTTGATTTAGAAAATAAATTTTATAAATATATCAATTAATAATTAAAGAATTAATTTGAAATTAAATGTCAATTACAAATTAAGTATTTATAGAATAATCAAATAATAATTAACAAAATAAAATAAATAATATATAAATATAAATTACTTACAGGTGAGTGCGCGTATGTGTCTCATCAGATTTGGAAGAAAATGAATTTAGCAATTAGAAATTTAGAAGATGAATGGATTGAGCCTGGTTTAGTTAGTTTTATTAATTTGAGGG
The DNA here is from genome assembly GCA_963675135.1 of Galeopsis tetrahit. NCBI lineage: Eukaryota > Viridiplantae > Streptophyta > Magnoliopsida > Lamiales > Lamiaceae > Galeopsis > Galeopsis tetrahit. The sequence continues at coordinate 78,668,847 of OY776123.1, forward strand.
GGGGCAAATAAATAAAATAATAAAAAAATATCAGTAATACATTATATATATACTACTACTTGCTTAAAATTTGAGGGGGGCCATGGCCCTCCCTCACACACACGTGCGTCCGCCCCTGCATGTATTCTCGAGTGATTGCGCATGCGTATATGCTTTTTAAAAGTAAATGAATTATAATGAAAGTTAATTATTATTTATTTCATTTTTTTACAACATCGTCTTCACCGAACATCGTTTTTTAAATTTTTATGAAGAAATTTAAAACAAAGGCCAAGATAGTTGGGCCTTGTTTGGTGTCAGAATAGTGTGTTGGATTTGACTATTTACACCTCCATTTGTGTTGAGAACACACCCTCGATTGATGCACTTCCCTTTAAAATTTATCATGATTGATGCACCCCCAAATTGTCCTTAATACACTTTTTTTCTTAAAAAACTATTTACTAAGCACATTCCACCCTCAAAAATCTTAATTTATCCTCTTCCTCTATCTTTTCTCCTTCCCCATCTGTCGTCACCCACCCACTCGCCGCCTCTGCCCCCTCTCTCCCCCTTCTCTTCACCGGTGCAACCCTCTCCCTCGACTGTCGCCGCCGCTCCCCATCCCCTCTTTGTAAAAAATAAAATAAAAAATAGAACCCCCAATCCGCCCATGCGAACCGCCATCGCGGCCTTCTCCTTCTCTTTTTTTTTTCTGTGTTTTTTGTTCCCTCCGCCCCCATTCGGCCGCCCCCATCCCTCATCCACCGGCGTCGCCTCCCACCTACTTACCCAATCGTTGTTGCCTGCCATCCCGATCCTAGACGGCGGCCACAGGTTTGGATTTTTTTTTTTTTTTTGACCATTTTAGGTCGACCAAGCAGTGTTGACCATATACACTTTCGTCGACAAATGGAGGTGCAATACTTCTTTTATTAAAATTATTTTTAATATATATATATATATCAAAAATGGAGGTGTATCCATCCAAAATGGAGGTGTAAATAGTAAGTAAAATCTGTCTGGCCAAAAATGGACTGTACACAATATATAAGCCTATTGGGCTTATAATGATCCAATACTTCTGCTACTCACCCAACAATATGTTCTTAAAGTGGGCTGAGACTAGACACCAAGTATGCTATCTGAAGGCCTAATTATTCGATCTATTATGTTGATTTAGGATTTAATCTAAAAAGGTGGCAATAATCAAGTGGTTATTTATAAATAAGTACTCCATTGCATTTGATGAAATATTTGACATTGAAAACGAAAATCAATTAATGGTATAATAAGCTTCTCTGATTTTTTTTATTTATTTTTCAAAAGGGTTACAACATCAGTGAATAAGATTAATAGACAAGGATGAATAAGAATAACAGACAAGGATGGGTTTTTCTCAGTGTAGTTAAATTGTACAGAGTGACTATGTAGTCAGCGCGTCGAATCGCGCCACGTGGCGTCGTATGCGTCGTATGCATCGTATGAATCTGCTACTTGTTATACGGTTTAAATTAATTAAATCATTTTTTAAATTGTATTTTATTATTTACTATATTACCCTTCTTTTATTAAAATTATTTTTAATATATATATATATATATATATATATCAAAATTACTATTCTAACATTTTTATATAAGCAAAATTACCATTCTACCCTTTTTTATACAAATATTATTATTATAAAAATTAAATAAATCAATAAAAAAATATTTAAATAATAAATATACTAAAAGTACTCACTTGCACAGTCCAACAGCCGTGCACGGTTGCATGGTCGATACTCAGTAAACCGTGTATTCCAAACAATGTGTTTTAAGTGCTCACTTTCACGGTCCAACAGCCGTGCACGGTTGCACGGTCGATACTCAGTCACCCGTGTAAATCGAAACATGTACTGGAAGTACTCACTTGCACGGTCCAACAGTCGTGCACGATTGCACGGTCGATACTCAATAAACCGTGCAATCCAAAAAATGTGTTGTAAGTGCTCACTTTCACGGTCCAACAGTCGTGCCTGGTTGCACGGTCGATATTCAGTATACCGTGCAAACGGAAAAAAAATTATTTTCTTGTTCACGTGCTCGAGCCAGAAATAGGGCAGCAGTTTGGCGGCGTTAGTGGAGTGCGTGTTCGCAGGGGGAAGAAAACCAACATATTCGTGTTCTAGGTTTAGGTTTATATGACTTTTTTTTATTTAATTTATATTATTTTTTTATTGCTAATTTTAATAATAATATAAGAGTAAATAAGTAGTTTTATCATTATATATTTTAATTAAATTAATAAATATAATAATTTTTTTTTATTAAATTAAGGATAAAAATGTAAATTTTAAACTATATATTTTAATTAATTAAATTAATTATAAATACGACACATGCTATGAATATTTTCAATACAAAGTACAGAAGGTAACATGTCATCAGATTTAAGCCTTCAAATTTGATTTTTAATGATCCAAATTTAATTGACTACGGTAGACATACGATGCCATACAACACTCTGACTATATGTAGAAGGTCCCGACAAGGATTCATAAGATCTCCAGAGGCGGACCCAGCAGGATCAATTAGGGGGGCAAGTCCAACAATAAAATTTTAAATTATACATTATCTAGTTTATTGACTCTATATTGAACATCTCCTATTCAATATACATTAACAATTAGTTATATAATTTTTGTTTTTTTTTTTAACTTCAAACCAAAATCTAAAAATATATCAATTAATAATTGACTAATTAATTTTAAACATAAATTATGAATTAAATTTGTGGGGAATAATTTAAATAATAAATTAAAAATATAATATAAACAAAAATTTAAATAGCAAACCTTGTCGCGTCTATATTAGGGGGAGTTTTTCAGATTTTTAAAGGAATTAGAGAAGTATTTTGGTGTGTTGGGCCTGAGAAGTTTAGGTTATTATTTAGGAGGCAAAAGCCCATGCAAATTTTAGGGGGAGGGGGTCCAACTAAAATAAAATAAAATAATCGCATACAATTATATAAATATTAGATAACTCCCCGCGTATTACGCGATATATTGATAAAAGTTAATACTCAAAATAGTATAATTCATATTTTAAAGATATTCTTATAAAATTTCATATAAAGATTTAAAAGATTATAATGTAATTGGAAAATTAATAGATGGAATGTATTGAATAATTAATGTAATTTAGAAATTAAGTGATTAATAGATGAAAAATATTGAATAACATGTAATTATAAATTAAATAAGGAAAGTATATATGTTTAAAATATTACTGTAGACGTGGCTTCATAACAAATAATAAAATTACACGTGTAACTCGATTTTTGATAAAATGACACGTAAGTCAAAACTCTCACAAGACGACACATCGTCATTTTAAAACTCCCTATTAGTATTATAGGGGATGGTGTCTCTTGAATGAAATCTAGGGGGTCCATGGCCCTCCTCACCTAACACATAGGTCCGCCCCTGACCTCACCAAGAATTCGATGACAAACAACAAACATGAGTAAAAATTAACCGAAAGAAAATAATTCTCAGGGAGAAAGTGAAATAGTACCATGCATGGAAAGTCTCACCAAAGAGAGATTCTTGAAGACATAAAACTAATATTAACAACAAAGGAAAATGGTGATATCACTGGCTTCAAAGTCTCGAGAAGAGCCTCCCAAGTTTCTCACTTGTTCTTTGTCGATGGTAGCATCCTTTTCTTTCGGGCGTCGCAAAGGGAGGTGAACACAATCAAGGAAATTATCGAAACTTATGAAGATGCATCAGGTCAGCGAATCAACCTCGATAAATCAGAATTGACGGCCAGCGGGAATATCACTCCTATCACGCGTGAAGATTTTGGCCGACAATTGGGAGCTAGAACAGTTGGCAGCTATTCAAAGTACTTGGGACTTCCCACTCTCATAGGAAAGTCGAAATCCCAGGTTTTTCGAGTGGTGGTGGAACGGGTCATTAGCAAGTTTAAGGGGTGGAAAGAGAGGTCTTTGTCAAAAGCCGGAAGGGAAATCTTGATCAAATCCGTGGCTCAATCCATTCCTACATATGCCATGAGTTGCTTTCTCTTCCCTCGTTCTTTGTGTGAAGAAATTGAACGGATTTGTGCAAGATTTTTTTGGGGGGCAACTGAAGGTGAAAGAAAAGTGCACTGGGCAAGCTGGGATAAAGCAACAAAATCGAAAAGAGAGGGGGGCCTTGGATTTAGGGAAATTTTCTTCTTTAACATGGCCATGGTTGCAAAGCAATTTTGGAGGCTGTCTCAAGCCCCTAACTCTCTGGCTGCACAAATTCTGAAAGCCAAGTATCATCCAAGGGGCCCTATCGAATCAGCGGGCATGGGATACCAACCAAGTTATATATGGAGAAGCCTTTTGAACTGTAGAGATCTGGTAGCCCACGGGACTGCATGGAGGGTGGGTAATGGAAGAGATATTGACTGCTTTAGAGAAAGGTGGATTTGGAAGGACTCATTTTATAAGCCAACTTTAGTGGAACAGAACGAAAATGAGCCCTTGCTTGTCGCTGAGCTTATTGATCCGGCCTCCCATTCTTGGAAATCGGATCTAATTTTCCAAATCTTCTCACCTGACGATGCAACCACCATCATCGAGATGCCACTGAGTGCTCGGGACGTCCCAGATAGAAAGATTTGGATGGGGTCAAAGGATGGCCGTTTCACGGTGAAATCGGCGTACCACTTGGCCGTTAAAATGTACTCAAAGCGTGGACTGAACCTTGCTTCTAGCAGTGGACCAAATTCCTTGTGGGATCATATTTGGCAACTCAAAACACCTCCTAGTGTGCGTCACTTCGTGTGGCGAGCTTGTGTCAACGCGCTCCCGACACGGGACAACTTAGCTCGGAGAGGGTTGATAATCGATAGCTACTGTAGCATCTGTGGTGAGATGGCGGAATCCGTGACGCATGTCCTTCTTCACCGCTCAGCTGCAATGCAGACTTGGGGCCTTTCACCAATCCGACTTGATTTTCAGATTACTCGAAATTGGAATTTCAAACAGGTTCTCGGGGATATGTTGGTGAATCTCCCGAGAGAGGGGTTAAATCTTTTTGCTGTTGTTGCCTACAATATTTGGAGGGCTAGAAACAAATTTCTATTTGAGCAGAAAAGCATCGACCCTGGGGAAAATGTCAATAGAGCTCTGAGAACAATCCACGACATCGAGGCCGCGTCAATCACCGCTAGCCGAGCAAGGAAGCGAAGAGACAACAGGTCCTCTTGGAAGCCCCCCCCCCGCTGGGCACTTATAAGGTAAACTCGGATGCAGCGACATTCCACGATGGTTCCGTCGGCTTCGGTTTCGTGATCAGAAATGATGCTGGCCAGGTCCTCTTTGCAGGCTCTAAGAGAGATAAAGCTCACGGGAGCAGTTCCTTAATTGAGGCCCTTGCTCTTCGGTATGCTCTCACCTGTTCTCAGGAGTTTGGTTTCAGAAATTTGGAGGTGGAGTCTGATTCAGAAATTCTTATCCGAGCCCTTAATAGAAAATTGGAACCAGACACACAGGTTATGTTGATTGTCGAAGACATTTGGGAGCTGGCTCAAACCTCAAATCACTACAGATTTTCCTTCGTCAGGAGAGATGCCAACAGGGTGGCTCACTCTTTAGCTCATCTGGGACCTTTTGTTGGGTATGAAGATTTGTGGGTGGACAAGGACGGAGCCACATAGGGCCCAGCGGGGGCAGTGGGCCCCCCACCAATTTTTTTTTATTATGTATATTTTTTCCGTTTTATAATTATTTGTATACTTTTTTTTTTTTATTTGAGACGTTTCAAAATTATTTGTACACTCATAATATGTAAATAATCTACAAAATTAATATTCTCACTACATCATTTTATTTTTAAAATTGTCACTCATTTTAATCTACATTCTTCCCTACATCTCACTAAATTTTTTTTAACACCTCATTAAATTTCTTTTATACCTCACTAAATCACCAAAAATACTTCTCATTTATTTGACCCCACACTTTACTAAATTCACATTTCTTAAAAAGTGAACTTATCAACGTATTCAAGTCATTATGGGAGGGAGGGAATATATTTTAAGTTATACATTTGTCTAATAATTTTAACACCATTTCACCTATTATGAGTCGAAACAATTAAAATTTATAATGAATTAAATATAATATTATTTTATCTTTATAGTAATGTAAATTGGGCCCCAATCTAATATTTCTGGCTCCGTCACTGTGGGTGGATAATATTCATGATTGCTGTACCCATTTAATTCTCAATGATGTAAGGCAGATGCCAAACCTTTGAATTAATGAATTACTTTCTTCCGTCAAAAAAAAAAAAAAAACAAAGGATTTAAAACAAACACAAATAAGAAGTGTAATAACAAATTAGGATTAAAAAATATAACAATAGAGACGTGGATCAGTCTATCAATCGACTATGTAGAGATTTTTTTTTAGAGAAATGTTTCTTTTAAATAAAAAAAAAAAAAGCAACTAGAAAGAATAGGGAGAATGGAGGAAGAAGAGAGGTGGGGTGGTTTCTATGAACTTTTAAGTCCAAAGAAATTGGAATCTAATTCATACATTATTAATTGATTAATATTGTCATTGAGGTACTATTAAAAAAATTATTGATTTGGTAATTATTTGTTCAAAAATCAATTATTCATTTGGTAATTGTTATAGTAATTTTCAAGGGTTACATTAATAAATAGAAACTGAAAACTAACTTCGTATGGTTGCTAGGTTCAACTAACTCACTAATGTCAAAATCAAATAATCACCAAGCTAACCCTACGACATTTTCACTCCATAATTTAATTAGTACTACATCCATTTTCTCTCTATTACTAGAATTTTTTTAAAACCTTTTTTTCTTTTTTAGGAGGTATAGTTTAGTACTCCATACTATATACTCCTTCATATTAAATTATTAATAATTACTATATGCACAATTGATGTACATAGACACTTTTAAACATATTATGATTATGTTGCTATTTACTATAATTATTACTTAATTATTAATTGTTATAAATGAGTCTTGAATTCTATATATATATACACATTTCAATAATTAAAAGCAAACACATGCCCCTAAACGTAGGATCATCCCTAGGTTTGAGGTTAGGCAACTAAAAAATTGGGTTAGAAGCAATCTATCATTCAAAATTGACCGCTAGCTCCAAATTAAATAATTATGGCATCCATAGTTTGTTACAAATGAGCATATAATATTACAACTAAGTCTCATTTTGTAGTGTACGAATCATCGTCTTAAAATAGGTAAATTCAAAATTTATTGGATATAGTGAAATAAATTAAGTGATTAGAGCATTACTACCTAGGTCTAAGGTCCTTATTCGAACAGTGAATAGAAAAAGGAGAAGGTATATAATTTATTACTCCGTAATTTTTTAAAAATACTGGACAATTCATTTTTTAATCCGATTTGAATAGGATATAATTGATTGGTTTGCATAGATTTTTAAATTCATATAAATTTGTACTAAATTGAAGAATTAATTTCTTATAATAATGACATCCCTGGTCCCTCTCCAAATAAAAGGAGAAGTAAAATAAAAGGTACTCCGTATATAAATTATGAAAGAAAAATAATACTCATTGTTTTTTAGAGAACTATACACTACCCCTTTCCAAATAAGTGATACTCCATTTTTTTTTTTTTTTTTGTGTGAAATTAAGGAATTGGATGGATATTGATAAGTTTGTCTTTAGTTTCCTGTAAATATATTACTATCTTTTTCATAATTTTTTTAATTCTTTCATTAAGGTTGTATGAAGAGAAGACTTATCATGTGTGGAGAAAGTATAAAAATAGTTAAAACGTCATTTAACTGTGTAGAAGTATAGAATGTCAAAACATCACTTATTTATAATATAATTGTTGAATTAACATAAAGATCGATCACAAGATAATTGGGCAGTGGTATACGAAATTTGGTATGTATTGGACGACTAGATGCCTTTGAGGGCATCAACCAAATCATGATATTACCAGAAGATTAGGATCCAATTTGATGATAAGAAAAAATTGGCTAATAAATTCATGCAATTTAATTATACTAAAAAAATCGTAAATGATATTTATGGGATAATTTTATGGTTTGAAATTGCAAGTGCGATGTATCATGTATATTCTTGGTTACTTAATTTAGCCACAATGGAGAAGATTCATGAATACATGGAAGTTTAATTTTATTTTCCTTTTTACCTTTTTAGAGTTAATCCTGCCTAATTAATTATGAATGTGGTCTTACTGAAAATTGACATGAAAATCACGTCCATAGATAATATACATACAGTACATACAATAGCGCTAGCCGCTAGCTCCACGTACGGCTCCAAGAAACTTAATATTTCACAAATCTATATTTATGAATTTATAATATAGTGTGTATATTTTTGTTCTTCCTGTATTTTATAAATCAGAGATATACAAATTTAAATAATTTTATTATACACAAAGGTAATTAAATTGAACTTTTAATTTGAAGTTTGAAATATTGAAATAAAAATTAAGAATTATAGAACCATTAATAAAATCACAAATATGATTTAAGTAAAATATTAAAATTTCAGTAAAATTTGAACCTAGAACTTAAACCGATAATTAAAATACTAAATCAGTACAACGCAACAACTATCAACAAAATTTATATGTTTCCTGTTATATCTTTTTTAGTGTCTTGACCCATGGAAAATATTTGACCCGAAAAATTGTTTGACCTACGAGTTTAGGTATAAAAAAAAAGACTATTTAAAAAATAAAATAATATTTGAAGTATTAATTTTTTAGTATATTTTCATATTATATTAAGGATGTGTTAGTAATTTTTGAACGTTTTAAATACTATCTGTCATACAAATTTAATCTTCTTTTTTACTTAGGAATAAATATGGATCCAAAATCCAACTTATGATCCAATGGACATTATGGACCGGTTCAGATGTAGTCAATATCCGGTAATTATGGATATTAAAAAAACTGGCTTTATTTATTAATTAATTTAAAAAGAATAATAATAATAAAAAAGGTGGAAGTGGCAGCCGCCCCTTGTGGGAGGGTGGGGATGACGGCATGGCTGCGACGCACGTGAGACGTGGCGAATAATTACGCAGTTTCTGAGCAGTTGGGAGTGGCGGTCCCCACGTGCCGGCGCTTCCATTTCTGTCAACACGTCGCTGCTCTATACATATACGTATCTTCAAGCAGGCCTCACGGGTACGCGCTCTACGTACCCTCCCCCACCTTGATGTGTCCTTTCTTGTTTCCTTCCTCCAACCTTCAATACACGCGCTTTCTCTTTCCCATGCAAATCACGCTTTATTTTTTCATACTCTATTCGTACATAAATATACGCTTTCATTATTTTTTTATATACTATAAATTATAAATATAAAATAAAGTAAAAAAGTTTGAAAGATATTTATTAAAAAGGTATAAAAAGCGGATAAATCAATAAAATGAAAAATTAGAGAGGCTGGGATGAAGTATTTTAGATATATGGAGTAATATTAAAATATATCCTACTGTGGCCGACCTCATATAAGCACGTGTAAATAATTCTAATACATTAAGAACGGAAAATTAGATAATTATTGTAGCGCCTTTTATTTTGAATCTTTCATAATCATTTACTCGGAGCAATTTAGATAAATGAAATTAATACTCTACTCATGCATTTTTTCTGAGAAGACAAATTTTTGTATACAATTATTAAAAATATTAAATATATATATATATAATACACTTGAATTTTAGATTATTTTAATATATTTTAAATTATTCAATTAAAACTTTAATCTATCAAATTATAATTAAATTAAAATTTATGGATCAATTAAATCATTTCTATCTTATGATTGAATGAGCACGGACTCTTTAAAAAAAAAAAGGTTAATAAACGCATATATTGTTTCAAATTGTAAATTGTTATTTTGATTTATAGTTATGCTAATTATTATCTCCATTTCATAAAAAATTGTACACTTGTCATATTTGGATGTCTCATATTAATTTACACAGTTTAAAAGTGAAATAAACATTTTCATAATTCACACTCTCAAAATATACATATATTTACTCATATATCATTACTTTTTCACACTTAATTCACTTAATCTACATTTTTCTTTACTTTATTTATAAAAGTTTACAAAACTATCCCTAAAAATATTATTCATTACTATTTTTTAAAATATGTGCAATTTTAAAGGGGTAAATTCCCTTAAAACGGATGGCACACCGGGTTATCGTTTGATCATGTTAGATGACATACTTTTGACTTAAAAGTGCATATATTTAATGAAATATGACTTTCAGGGGATTTTGTAAAATTTACAGGTCATAAACTTGATTCTGCTCCAAAAAAAATTGTGATTATAAATAAATAATTTACTCGACTAAATTAAAATATTGTCTCTTTAAAATCAAAACTGTATTAATATAATTAATCCACAAATTTTATGTTACTATAGGACAAAATTATTATCACTACAAAGTTAAAAATATATTAATATTCATCCAAAAACAATTTTGACCACATAGTAAGGTAAAGTTAAAAATATATTAATAAAATTATTATCACTTCAAAATGTGTATGTATGTATAAAATATTTTATATAAAATTTTGCAAATTATAAGTGTGTTTATTTAAAGCGTAGTTTGAATAAAAATGAACGTGTGGACAATAGATAATTAGTGTTTTGATGTTAAAATGAACATGCAAGAGCAAGTCAAATAAAGAATGTTTGAATAAATAGTTATGCAGGAGAAATAGGAGATCAAATGAACTCCGACCATCATAGATAGTCTACCGACATAACTATCAAAAATAGATGATCTCGTATCATTAAATTTCTTATGTTCAGATACGAATGAATCAAATAAAATCAACATCTAATAGTATAAGTAAAATTTAGGGGTGATAATTTCTAAACAAAAATTACAGGTTACTTCTTATTGTGTTCACATTGATTCGTTATGCACGATAAAATTAACAATTAACACATTAATCTGTTAACAATCTATTACCTGTCATTGATCCGACAATTACTATTTTTGAATATTTAAATAAATATTTGTTTTCAAAAAAAAAAATTTTTTTTTTATATATTTAAATATATCGTGTCGCATGTCGTTATCGTTTCATGTCACATGTTGTTGTTGTATCGTATCACGTTGATACGAAAAATATTGTATTGTTATTGTGTTCGTATCGTGTCAATACATGTCATGTCACTATCGTATTGACATAAAATACGACTGGTCTATTAGAAACCAAATTAAAATTTTAAAATAAGAGCAAACTGGCTTAATTATTTTTTGTTTTACAAAAAAAATAAAGCTAACAAACGTGGGTGGAAAGAGTGGGATAGTTTTAACCCCACAAACTTGTGTTAGTGACTGTATTAGATTTAGTGGGTATACTAGTGTATTAGTTTACTTAGTGGGTTGCAGTTCAATAAAATATATTTACAACACTTAGTATTATATTACCGTTAGGGTTGTAAACGAATTGAAGCGAACGAAATTTGTGAAAGTATTTAAATATTTATATTCGTTTATTTTTCGAATATTAAATTTGATTCAATATTCGATTCGAATGATTATTCCATACTATTTGATTCGAGTATTCGATTCAAATTTTTTGATACATATTCTAAACGTTACTTTTCAAGTTTTCTGTTTGAAATTGATTTGTATTCGATACTATTCGATTCGAAATTTTATGGAGAAAATTTATAAAATAATCATTTAAATAATATTATAGGACATGAGACAAATATACATTTAAAAATATACTTATGTATATATATTATAAATATAATCGAATACTTACGAACATTGAATCGGATATTATAATTTTGTATTGGTATTGTTTATTAATTAAATAAAAAAGAAAATTTGTATACGAATTTGAATAAAAAAAATTCGATTACGAATATTGAATCAACCAAAATTATTTGATTCGTTTACAACCATAACCTAAAGTACATTCACGACACTTAGTACAGCCACAACCTTTCATCTACCACTTCAAACGACTCGAAGTTTCAACACCCTTCACGACGATTCAATTTCAAGGGTACGACGAAACTCACGGCGAACGACGAAACTTACATCGAAGTAAACAAAGTCATTGAAGTAAACTCAAGGAGATGAAGGGACGAAAGTCAAAAGTGTTAAAAAGAAATTGCAACTTTATTATCTTAATTCACTATTTTAATTTTGTTGGGCTTTATTTAATAATTTCAATTAAATGGGCATATTATGTTGAACAGGCTGAGTTATGTTGGATTGTTGGGTACTATATAAACCCAATTTTGCATTTCAATCAAGAATAAAATACATATTATTCTGCCAAAACTTAATCTTTTCATTTTCTACTATCGCCCCCATCTTCTCTCCCCTCTGCTCATAACAACTTGTTGTACAACAATCCTTCAAATTGTTACAATGGCCTAAGAGCCAGCTACATTTAAAAAAAAAATAGCGTTCAACAATGGTGAGCAACACAGATAGAATCAACTCAGTGAAAAATCTCATATCTCAAACCTTGAAGATCAAATCACAATCATTAAACAATATCAAGAAGCTGATATTAAATCTGAAATGAGGAAAGACTTTTGAGCAACAAGCGAATGAATCAGAAGCTCTAAGGCTTCAAATGATGGATTTAATGAAGCAACTCAACTCCATCCATTGTAAGAAAGTGAAGGAAACTTTGGTGAAACCAAAAAATGCAAGGATTAACCAGTTGTCAAAGAGTGCAAGTGTTCCTTCATTTACCAGAGCAGATGCATGTATACTACCTACTCCACATGGTATACCATTTAATGCAACTGCAAACACTGAGTTTAACTCAGTGGAAAAGGCAGGAGTTGGGGTGCTACCTGAGGTGGACACAACTCCATCCACAAACAACAATGGTGGTAACTAAACTACAAGAGGTGACAGGTACAATCCTAATGGTAGATTTGACCCTCGTATTACTCACACTTCCCCTATAAACCTTGTTAATCAGACTATAGGTAATAGTTGGCTAACTGCTAAGGCTCATGATAATGTGAGAAGACGTATGATTAATTTTTCAAAATACAATGGGATAACCCTAAGTCTTGGATCAAAAGTCCTATAAATATTTTTTGTTTAATCTATTATCAAATGTGGATAAAATTCACTTAGCAGCTATTAACATGGAGGGTGTTGCAGATAACTGGTACATTGATTATATAGATGGTAAGGTGAATCTAAATTGGGATCAATTTACTGAGTTGGTGCTACAGAGGTTTACAAATATGGAGGACGATGACTTAGTTGGCAAGTTCAACAAACTGAAACAAGAGGGTTCTGTTATGGAATATATAAAGGAATTTGAAGAGTTGAATTCCTTTATGGTTCATAACCATCAACACTTGTTCGAAGAGTATTATGTTAAAAGCTTTTTAAATAGCTTAAATGAAGAAGTGCGACACATGGTTCGAATTATGAACCCCACGCAATTGACAACATTCATTCAATTGTCAATCAAGCAAGAACATATGGTGATAGGCAGAGACAAGGGTCAGAAACCACAATATAAAGAGAAATGGAGAACTACTCATTATGAAAAAAGAAGAGATAAAGAAGGGGAAAATAACTTCAAAAGACCTCCATTAAATATTCCACCAACAAAAAGGCTCACTCCCACTAAGATGGAGGCAAGAAGAAAACATAATTTGTATTTCAACTGTGATGAGGTATATCACATTGGGCATAATTGTAAGAGGCCCTATGTGATCATTGTGGATGATGATGATGAAGAGGATGGGGAGTTGATACTAGAGTCTGGATTGAATGAGAACCAAGAACCAATTGTTGTACAGCCAAACAAAGAAAATACAGTTTTTCTCTCTCTAGGAAGCTCTCTCCCCTCTCACTATAGAAAACAGTAGCTTTCTTCCTTTTCCGGCGATTTCCCCCCACCTTCACCTTTGGCCCCCACCCCTCCATGTAGATTTCCTACGGGCTTCCGATTCCGGCGCGCTCGCCACCGGCTTCCTTCCCCAAATCGAGTTTCACAAAATAAATATACAGATCTAAAAGATCTACTTAGATCTGCCCAGGAAAAGCTACGATTTGCCGTTTCCGTCTCCACCGGACTCCATCACCGCCGTGTAAGCCGCCGACCGTTGAACAGATCTCCCCTCGTCGGCCCCTTAATCACTCTATGTAATTTTTCCTAGTACAGTAAAATCTCTCTATAGTCATATCCTTGGGACCACAAAAAAATATTCCTAAATGGGGGTTATTCAATTCATAAATAGAGTTATAAGGTTTTTTTTTTTTTTAAATGCATGTATATTATATAATGGTATAATTAGTAGATACATGTACATGATGTAATGTGTTGAACTTAATTGAACTAATTTACTCACGTAATATGAAAAGACAATACTCAAGAGTCACCCACCATAGATGCATGTACTTGCTTTTGATTGCTTTAATTTTTTCATCTATAAATACTATGTATAATACTTTTTTTTTTATCAATTACATCAAATCAACATTTTCTTCACGCATCATTGTCACAATCAACCTTGAACAAGTATTTTAAATCAACTTAAATCTATTGTAAAATTATATATATTATTATGATTTATTCCTAAATGGAGGTGTATTTCTTTATGTTGGGACTTGAAAAAATATGAATTATGACAATATGGAGTTTATTCCAAATTATAACTGGTCCCAAGTTGGGACCATGGATTTTTATTCCTAAAGAGAGTTTATTCCTTAATAGAGTATTCTTTTTGAGAGGTTTTACTGTATGTAGTGGGGATCGATGGTTTGTTTTACCCAACGGAGCTACGGTCACCGTTCGGATAAACTATCCGTTGATCCTGATTTACACCTTTTCTAGATAGTTTTATTTCTTGCTTCTGTTTTGCTTTACTTTTCGTTTTATTGTTTTTCTTGTCTTTGTTTTGTCTTTCCTTTCCTGCTACAATTTTTCCCTTGTTGGGACCCCTTTCCCTTGCTGGGACTCCTCCCCATATGTGGGTTTCTTTTGAGATAGGCTTGAATGTCCTTAGGGTCGGTACTTGGTTGAATTTTGTTCTATTTTTTAGTCTTCTTTTTTTTTTACATGAGAACACCTTAGTGTAGGGTTGTCTCAGTTTGAAGATGAAGACCCGAGTCTCATGGTGGACAAATGGTACACACGTTTTTCCTCTTCTCACGATTGGAGGGGACAACGATGCCATTGTGATCCGAACGGGTTTGCAGAAGATCTAGTACTTAAGTTCTTGAAGTTGTATTGTTATCTGTAATGATCTTGTAAACCTCTCAAAAAAAAAACATCAATTGTTTCTCTTAATGCCTTAACTGGATTACAAAACCCAGATATTGTCAAAGTGATGGGTAAGGTAGGAGGCCAGTGCATCATAATCTTGTTGGATTTAGGGAGTACTCACAACTTCCTTGATCCCAACACTGCAAAAAGAGTAGGGTGTGTTATTGAATGCACAAGCACTCTAATGGTGACCATTGTCGATGAAAACAAGGTAGAGTGTAACTCAAAGTGCCCAAAACTTGAGTGGGAAATGGGCAACTACATGTTTAGTACACCGGTGAGAATCTTACAACTAGGAGGATATAACATGGTTATAGAGGTTGACTTGTTGAGTCAACTAGGCCCTATAACCTTTGATTCCAGGAAACACAAAATAAAGTTTCAAAAGGGTGGAAAAACAGTAACATTACAACGAGCTAGTGATTATATGGAGGTCAGTATGATCACCAAAAACCAATTGAAAATAATGATTAAAAGGAATCAATGTAAAGATCTAGCTTTTCTGTGCATCATCAAGGGCACTTCTGAAGTTCAAAAATGCCAAACTCTAGAAGAAATCAAGCCTTTGCTGAAGGAATTTGAAGTTGTTTTTCAAATTCCTACCACTCTACCTCCTCAAAGGGTTTTGGATCAGAAGATTCCCATTAAGGTTGGTGAGAAAC
Source organism: Galeopsis tetrahit (assembly GCA_963675135.1). Classification (NCBI taxonomy): domain Eukaryota; kingdom Viridiplantae; phylum Streptophyta; class Magnoliopsida; order Lamiales; family Lamiaceae; genus Galeopsis; species Galeopsis tetrahit. The sequence continues at coordinate 78,684,847 of OY776123.1, forward strand.
ATGTCAAACAACAACCATATAGGTACCATTTTTACAAAGACAAGAGATGGAAAATATGATACAAGAAATGTTTGAAGATAGAGTGATAAGGCCTAGTAACATCCCTTATTAATCTCTAGTGCTATTGGTGAAAAAAAAAAAGAATGGAAGTTGGAGGTGTTGTGTTTATTATAGGAAATTGAATACTATCACCATCAAGGATAGTGATCAAATTCCTTTAATTGATGATTTGTTGGATGAATTGGGGGTGCAAAGTGTATGTTTTTCAAAGATTGATTTGAGGGTTGGGTACCATCAAATCAGGGTATGTCCAAAGGATATTCATAAGACATCCTTTGTAACAATTTCAAGGTTGTATGAGTTTATTGTTATGTCATTTGGGCTTACAAATGCACCAGCCACTTTTCAGGCAGTGATGAACCAGATATTTGCACCTTACTTAAGGGATTTTGTTTTGGTGTTCTTTGATGACATTCTCATAGACAATGCCAATATGAGAGAGCATAAAAAGCATTTGAAGGTACACATGCGCAATCGCGAAAAACCGTCGGTTACGGTTTGCCAAAATTGGTAACCGAAACCGAACCGGCAAAACGTCGGTTCAGTTTTAATCGACGGTTCGACGATTTTCCTTTTTTTTTTTTTTTTTTAATTATGTAAAAATGTAGAAAATTTTCTAGTCATTACAAAAACTCTCAAGTGAAGAATGAAGAGGGAGAATAAATGGAGTCATGGTGGTACGACTTCAATTTCACACTTTGAAATTTAGACTTTTTTTTTTTGTTTTTGCGTATGCTTGGCACGCAGCTTGTGGCGATTTCTTTGCTAAGGATTACAAGAAAATGAAGTTTTGCCTTTTGGAGTTGTTGTGGGCGATTTCTTTGCTGAAGGATAACAAGGAGATGTTGTGTTGAGAATTGAGATGAGGGCAAAGTGGGAGAAGAAAGGTATGAATGGAAAAGTGAAAGTCTTGAATCTTGATGGGTCACATTGGAAAGATAAAAAGGAATGGTAGGTAAAAAAATTGGGCAATGAAAAGTAGGGGTCTCACGTTGGAAAGTAGGCTAGTAACTGAGTAGGGGGGGTCACATCACTGTAGCAAGACTGCATCAGTCAACATTGAAGAAAATGGAAAAAAATTTAAAAAAAAGTAAAAACCGGTGGTTTGGCCGGTTAACCGGTTAAACCGCCGGTTTAACCGAAACCAACGGTTTTCATTTTGCCTAACCGAAATCGAACAATGAAAATCCAGTTATGGTTCGGTTAAACCGGCAAACCGACGGTTCGTCCAGTTTGCCAGTTGCCGGTTTATAAACTGCCCATGTCTATTTGAAGGTAGTGCTTCAAACACTTGTGGATAAGGTGGAGTACCTAGGGCGCATTATATCAAGTGCAGAAGTCAGTGCAGATCCAGTCATGATTCAAGTTATGGTGGATTGGCCAATTCCAAAAACAGTCAAGGCTTTGAGGGATTTTTTGGGATTAATAGTTTATTATATGAAGTTTATCAAGTATTATGGAGTTATTGCAAAACCATTAACTTTCTTAACAAAGAAATGTCAATTCAAATGGGGAGAGGAGGTTGATCAAGCTTTTTTGAAGTTGAAAGAAGCAATGGTGAGGGCACCACTACTACACTTACCTGATTTCAACAAAAGATTTGTGGTGGAAACAGATGCATGTTATTCTGGGTTAGTAGTTGTGTTGAGTTAAGAGAAGAAACTTATGGCTTTAATAGTAAGGCCTTGTGTGTCAAGAATTTTGGTCTTTCTATCTATGTGTCAAGAAATTCTTTCTAAATTGACAACATTGAATTTGTTTTATATTGGACATAAATTGAATTTAGACAGTCTTCTTTGATCTTGTGGGATATGACTTAGTTTCTTTAACATACACCTAGTTTATTTACTATAGTATTTAGTGGATGCACCATAAGACATAATAGTTGTACCATAGGACTTAGTAGTTGTACTATACTATCTTTTTGTTTAAGTGTGTGCTAATGGCAATAATATCTTATCTTTGTACTAGTTTCTGTACCTTTATAATGGCAATAAGTTTGTACCTTTATATATTTGCAAGTACATGGCAGAGGTAGAGGCATAGACCTCCGGAAGAATAAAGCCAAGCCAAGAGAATTGTCCGTTCAAACATAATATTTACTATTTTTTTTTTTTATAGTTTTCAACATAACTTCTAGTCACTAATATTTTTTTATACAGTTTCTAGGCGTGCGATTGCTTCCCTGATATTGGTAATTCTCTCTTAACTCAGAGGATTGCATTTGTACCTTATATGGATATATGGTACTCTAAAGGTAGCATTGCATTTGTTTTATATTGGTCATAAAATTGAATTTAGACAGTCTCCTTTGATCTTGTGGGATAGTACTTAGTTTCTTTAAAATACACCTAATTTCTTTACTATAGTATTTAGTAGTTGTACCATAGGAGTTAGTTTCTTTAACGTACACCTAGTTCCTTTATTATACTCCCTATGTCCTGTAAAATTTTGCTCACTTCTTTTTATATGTATTTTTTAAAAAATCATATTTTAATTATAAAAAATATATGTTGGATAACGAGTAAAGAATATTGTCGGTACATACTCAGTCTTGTTAATAACGTAGAAAAAATAATCAAAAGTTAATTATTTAAATATAATAAACATATATTTTGTGAACCAAAAAATTGGTTTGAGCAGAATTTTACAGGACGGAGGGAGTAGTATTTAGTGGATGCACCATAGGACATAGTAGTTGTACCATAAGATTTAGTAGTTGTACTATAGTATCTTGTTGTTTAAGTCTGTGTTAATGGAAATAATATCTTATATTTGCACTATTGTTTGTACCTTGATAATGGCAATAAGTCTCTATCTTAATATATTTGCAGGTACATGGCAGAGGCAGAGATATCCGGAAGAATAGAGCCAAGCCAAGAGAATTGATCGTTCAAACATGAAAATTTGCGTAGCTTGAGGTGCCAAACATATTGCAACCCCTCTTTATTCAAGGTTATCAAAGCTAGATTGAGGGAATGCAATATGTTACAGAGTTTTCAAGACTCATGCTTCGGACGTATGCTCCATATGGACGATAAAATGCAAGTGAGTGGAGAGCTCCTAATTGTTTTGATGAAATACGAGTTGAACACTCAAGGAATGAAGCCATACGAGCTGTGATTTCGTTTTGGTGAAAAATATCTACGCTTCGCGCAAGAACATTAGGCAATGAATACCGGACTAAAGTTCGGATCTTCAGAAATCATTACGAATGATGATCTAGCGGAGGCACCATGTGATGGGGTATACAATGCATATTATCCATATATGTTTGTGTATGTTTCCACACTGACTAAAGAATTTAAAGTTAGTCGTTTCGTAGCTAAACTGCGACACATATTGGCGATTTCATAAGTGATTGTTGCTACGCACTTCATTGGGCCAGATAAAACAGTGCCACACTGGGTGTGGACTATAGTCGATAACCAAGACGAGGTCAATAAGTTTCCTTGGGGTGCATACACATATCAAATCACCTTACGCGCTTTAGAAAAAGCATTTCAAGGGAAGAAGAAAAAATATTGCATAAAAGGATATCCCATAGTGTTGCAGGTAAATATATTATAGATATAATAGTTACTAATTTTTTTTTTTTTAGTTTTTAAAATAACTTCTAGTCACTAATATTTTTTATACATTTTCTGGGCGTACGACTGCTTCCCTCATATTGGTAATTCCCTCTTAATTGGGCGTGCAAATCTTCTTTCTTAGATTCTGTGAATGAAGTCGTTGAGGGCGATGACAATATAGAAAAAGTAAGGGGTGAGATGATAGGTTTGAAGGATGTGATATTGACAAAAATGTGTGAATTGGAAAAGTTGATAAACACAGTTTTTACTGAGGGTGTGGCTGAAGTGGCTGAGACTGAGGGGAGTGAGGAAATGGCTGATGGTTAAGCTAAAAAGAGTGAGGAAATAGCTGAGGGAAGTGAGGTCGACGGGAGTAAGGAGGCTGAGGGTGAAGTGACTGAGGGTGGGGCTCAGGTTGAGGAAAGTGAGGCCAATAGGGGTAAGAAGATCGGGGTTGTTGTTGAGACAGATGTGGGTAATGATGCGGGTGACTCGTTTGGCATCGGTTGGGATGAGATTGATAGGTATGTCGGTGGCGATGAGATTGATAGGTATGTCGGCGGGGATGAAGTGGCGGAGGGTGGGGCTCGAAAGGTAAATACTTTATCATTAAGGGAAGAGCATCTAAATGAGTATACTTTATACTCTCTCTTTAACCCTTACATTTTACTCCCTCTGTACACCAAAAATATGCACGTACTTTTGAACACAAATTTAAAAAAAATGGATAAAGTAAGAATATGTTTGTTTTGAAATGTAAAATTCGGATCTGAGATTTTGAAATCTAACTTTCATTCTACTTAGAAATTTTAGAATTAAAATTTTAAAATTATACCCTACCTATATGATAAGCCTATAAATTTTATAAAAAACAACTCTATAAACACCTACAAACTCTATTTAGATACCTATAACTTCTATAATATAAAGTTAAATCATACACTATTTAAATTCCAAAATAAACACATAACATAAAATCATTTGAATTTCGAAATCCACTAGGTTTTAAAATTCTCAAAATAAACTCTAAGGGCATATTTGTTTTGGGACTCACGTACGGATAGGACGTAACGTCCTCCATCTTGTTCTAGTTCAAGATTTAACATTCAAACCATCTAACTACATTCACCCCTAAAAATATTTATATATCCTACTATTACAAATATACAACATCATTTACTCTTACACAATTGATTTGACATAAAGTTACATTATATAATACTTCCATTGTCCATAAAAAGTGTGCTCACTTCTTTTTATACATGTTTTTAAAAAAAATTATATTTTAATTATAAAGAATATATTTGGAATAATGAGTAAAAAATATATTTGGTAGATACTCAATCTTGTTAGTAAAGTAAAAAAAATATTAAAAAATGAATTATTTAAATAGAATAAGCATATTTTTTGTGAACCAAAAAAAAAAAAAAATGAGCACACTTTTGGTGGACGGAGGGAGTACAAATTACTCATTATCCTACTCAAAATTATAAAACAAACACATACAATCACTATTCATCGTGATTAATTTCCCAATCTAAGATTTCTCCATTCAAATTTTTCTCATCCTATATAATCCCAAAATAAAATATGGAGGTATTGTGGAGTCCATTTATGATAAAGTGATTTTTGTGAGTAAAGTTGAGTGGTAATTTGAGTAATTAAGTGGGGATTGGAAGGTAAAGATAAAATGATGTTTTCAATAAAAGGAATGTGTACAATTTTAGTGGATGAACAAATAAGGTAAGTGAACATACTTTCGATGGACGGAGGGAGTATCATTTTGGATTAGACATGTGCAAAATCGAAACCGATTGAACCGGCTAGTTTCCAACTGTCAGTTTCAGTTTGAATACTGAATCGTAACCCTAAAATTAAGGTTTTATTTTGGTTACGGATATTCAAAACTGAAAACAGAGGTTAAACCGACAATTAATCTAGCCAAACCGGCGGTTTTGTCTTTTTTTTTTTTATATATTCTTCTATAAATACTTCAATTTCAACTCATTTTTCACATCAACCTCTCCCATCTCTTATGTATTATTTATTTTATAAAAAAATTAGGTAAACGAACAAAAAACAGGCAAACAAATTATTAAAAAAAAAAATCGGTCAAATCGGCGGTTCAAAATCAAAACTGGTCCGATTTACCGCACCATACTGATATCATACCTAAAATTTCGATATTGAAAATATTGATACCGTTATCATACCGAAAATTTCAATATATATATCGAAAATTCGATATGAAAACTCTCATACCGAATGTCGTACCGAAAATTCAAACCCAACGGTCGGTCATCCTTCCGAACAGTTGTCTAACAGTTCGAACAAGAAGCGATCAAGATAGTTCCCGAATTACATATAAAATGGCAAGCCGTGATAATCCCCATGACGGTATGATTTGGTATACCGAATCATATCCAAATATTGATATACCGTTTCATACTGTTCATACCGAATCATACCTAAGTTTTTTTGTTATTTGTTTAAGTTTTTTATATTAATGTTTCAGTATTCGATATACCGAACTTATCAAAATTTTCGGTATATACTGAAATACCGTGGTATGACCTTTTTTCACACCGAAAATATCAGTATGATATCACACTTTACCAAAAATTTCGTTATTTTTTCGGTACAGTAAGCCCGGTATATCGAAATGGGGATTTCACCAATAAGGTCTTTTCACATAGTGATTTTTTAAATAAGAACATGGTTCAAATTAAATTCAAATTAAGGTCAAAATTCAACTTAAATGTACTATCTTACCCTTAATATTTAAAACCGAGTTTTAATATATTAATTAGTCAACAATTTTAAAATTTGAAATGCAAATCTTTCTCTCTTTCTCAAACCCGTTTATTATTCTACATCCCCAATTTTAGGACTTTCTCAAAGATCTGGTATTCAAGTCTTCCCCAATTTTAGGACTTTCCCAAAGATCTGATATTCAAGTCTTCCCCAAATCTCTGATATTCAAGTCTTTCACAAATATCTGATATTCAATTGCATTTTTCCAAAACTCTGATATTCAATTTCATTGTCAGACTTGAAGATCTGCACAAAAATCGTCAAATCAAATTATATATTTTCTTCAGAAAAATCTCTGACTTGATTATATAGAAAGATCTGCAGAAAAATCTCTGAATGCAGAAAAAAAATATTAAAGTTGCATGAACATATAAATAATGCAGAATTAAAGTTGCATCAAGATATAAATAATGCAGAAGTGTGCGGTAAATTATGTGCATATACAAATATCATTATGCAGAAAAATGAATTTAATGCAAATTAGATTTTATCTTGAATCATCCGCTTCACCATTAACATCAGCTATTAACACCAGTCTTTTCGAGTAAAGAAGAGAAAAGGCACGAGTAAATGGCGTAATACATAATTATACCAGGCCAATTGATAAGGCGTGCGCAGTTGTGCTTCTGGTTTGCATATACTTCAAATTAAGGAATTAACCGAAGGGCTGCGAAGGAGAAGGGGATCGGTGAGATTGGACTTGAGGCATCATAGCTGATTCTGATTTCTTCAAATCCACCTATTTTTTTTGGAAACAACCAAATATTTTATTGCAAAGGGCATCAGGAATACCCTCCAACATGAGTTACAGAATCACAACATCAAAGTAAGAAAAAAAAAAAAACATTATATGAAAGACAGAAATAATCGTCCTCCACTTCTAAGTGCACAACAATGGTTCCCTAAGCCAATTGTCAAAAGTGTTTCCTTTAGAAATCAGTCGCAGTCCTTTGAGCCAATTGTACAATGTCGCCTTAATGCTATCGACCACCTTCTCCGCAGCAAACTCTTCACCCTTAAAAATCACATTGTTCCTTCTATTCCATTGAATTATCCTATTCACCATTAACATTAGTCTTCTCAAATTGACCAAACTTAACATTGATTCTGTATTATTCGAATTGTGAATTGAATAGGGAAAGTCAAGCGAATTAAATCAATTCCCACGTTCTTTGCATAAATTGAAAACTGACTATATATTAAATAGGTGTGTGTTAAGAAATGTATTATATTTTAAATTAATTAAATAATTATATTAAAAAGATAAGGGCATAATGGGTTATTTACATTCAATTTTGTCCTTATTTTAAATGATTAGAATTTTTGTTCTTAATTGGATAAGTGTCTCTAGGAATGACCCTTTTTATAAAAATTCTCTATCGAAATTTCGATATATTTTCCCACTCCTTGTTCGATTGCGGTTCGGTTTAGGTTTGTAAAGTGGTCAAACCGTAACCAACAATTTTAACCGTATAATTTATGAACATGTCTATTTTGGATATCCACTTTTAAACTCTACTTTTTTTAGTAAGTTATGACCTCACATTTATTAACGACTATATATCCTGACTTTTTAATAAAATAACATCAATTGTCACTTAATTTTTATTTTTCTCTTCACTTTTTTACTTTTATTACACTTTCTTTCTCCACTTCTCTATTGTTCTTGCACTTTCCACCACACAACTTTATACGAAATATTGCATTTCTTAAAATTTGTGACTTCCCCCAAATGTAAAACTCAAAGGGGACTGAGGGAATATATATTAAAGGAGAATAAGTTTCTCCAGCTTTTGATTGGTGACACTCTTCTAGTATCGTCACATGTCACAATTTATAAATACTCCCTCCGCTTTTAATTAAGTGTCATTTTAACAATTTTCAACAAATTAAGATATATAATTATGAACTATTTTACCCTTCATTAATCATAACTAATTTTAATATTAAATTTATGTTTAGTAATGAATATGGTCAATATTGTAGGTGATATTCATGTATACAATAATTAAGGTTTGACCATGATTTATGCTATGTACTATATTCAAAAGGGAAAAAACATAAATCAAGGTAAAGAAAATAGAGGGAGTATAATGTATAAGGGTAAAATTGTTAAAATTGAAGAAAAAAAGTGTAGAATGACACTTATTTTAAAAATATTAAAAAAGACAAAATGACACTTAATTAAAAACGGAGGGAATATTAATTAGAGGAGAATAAGTTTTTTCAGGTTTTGACATGTACTCTCCCGGCGTTGCCACGTGTCATCATTTATATATATATTAATAACATTATTAATTTTATTAATACCATAACTTAAACATTTTTCTCTTATTAATCACGCATGCATCTTCTTTTAGGTGACGAAAAGATGAAGGATTTTGTGATATTTCTAATAATTGGGGGATCAAGAAATTTAATGATTTTTTATGAATATAGTGGAAGAGTTTATCAATTTTGACATGTGAATTTCTTCTCCTAGCTTTTTAGTTATTTATTTATATTAAGGTTTTGTTGAAGTTTAATTCTATATTTATAGAGATTGAAGAATTTTGTGATGCTTTTAAATCAGGAGATCAAATAATTTAATTATTTTTTTAATGGTTTAAAAGAAATAGTACATTATCAGGTTTTTTAAGATGGGGATTTTCTTCTCTTTTTAGGTATTCAGTTTAATTCTTCGTTCGTTCGTACAATTTCGAATTTTAGAGTTAAGTTTTGTGGATATTATTTTAATTTATGCTATGTTTGAATGCTAGATGAGAAATTTGATTATAGCTCATATTGAAAAATATTTGTAATATAGTTAAGTATAATTAAATTAAAAAATTAGATTGATCTCAAGAATGGAACGGACAAATTTTACCAAAAAAATATTGAAAAAAAGTTTGCAGACCAAAAAAAAAAGGAAGTGCGATACTATTTAATAATTTAATATATAATGATCAAATCAGAAAATATTTTGGAACCATATTTATATCTAAATTAAGAGGAAGGTTTAAAGTAGAAAATAAACAAAAATGTAAATAAATTCCCAACTGAAATTTATTATTGTATAAAAAATTGGGGAAAATGACATATAAAAATGTAGAAAAAACTTTAATAGTAAGTCCATCTTCAATCCTCGAATTCAAATTGCCACCAAAATCATCAATTTATCACTAAATTTGAGTAAAACAGTAAAATCATTTTCAATTATCAAACTCAAATTTTAACTCAATAAAAATATTCTAAAAGAATATTTTTAATGTTATCATTTTTATTTATATTTTATTAAATATTTGTTTATCATCATATATATAATTTTATATTTATATTTAAATTAATTAAACAAAAAAGTGATATATTTAATATAAAAATATATGAAAAAAATCAATGAAACAAAACACCAAATTCAATTGCATAAAATCAAGGATGCAAAAATCGGGAAATTTCGCCGAAATATCGGCGATATTTCGGATTTTTGGACTCTCCGATATCGATATGCACCGGAACGAGATATCTTCCAAAATATCGGTAAAATATCGGGATATATCGGTATCGATATCGGTATCGGTTATGTTTAGTACAAATTTTCCTTGATATCGCTGAAATATCGGCGAAAAATCGGAAAATGTCGGAAAAAAATCGGTAATATCGGTTTGAATTGTTTTGTTCCGTTTTTTTAGAGTTTTAATTGTTCTATTCCTTTTTTTCAGAACAAGCAAGTATCTTGTGTCTTGTCTATCATTTTGGTATTAATTGTGTAGTGTGAAATAATTATGAACATATATTGTATCGCTTTAGAATGGTTTTGAATATTTTTTTACTAATATGTTTGTTATAAAAAATCAGTTTGTAGTGATTTTAGGCTAAATTTATGTATTAATGTTAGTTATAATATTTTCTAAAATTTCATCTTAAATTTTCATCATTTTAATTAGATTTCCGTCAATTTTCTATATTTTACCGATATCGAATCACAATTACAACAAAATGTAATACTTAAAAATATAAATTACATATTTCTCCCCAAAGATGTTCAATCAATGCATTTCGAAGTTCAAAATGAGCATCCGCATCTCTGATTTTTTTATGTCGACGAAAAAAATCTTGAAATCTTGAAGTTTCATTACTTGCTATTTATACATTTGGAGTTGACACTTCTCTCAATTCTACAATTGGAGCCCTGAGATCACGTTCGTCCTCAATAATCATATTATGCATGCAGTATGTTGTAAGTTCTCATCAATCTCAATCTGAAAATCCCTCCACCTCATTTGGACAATATTTTGATAATATTTGAGGGTCCGAAAGTAGTCTATCTCAATATTATTAAAATTCGTAGTATTTATGTTTAATTAAGTTGTATTTCATTTGCTTATTTTTGTTTACGTATGTTGTATTAAATTTAGTTAATTTTCTACTGTATTTTATAATTTAAATTCGTAGTATGTATATTTTTTATCCTATTGTATTTTGTAATTTAAATTTATGATATGTATTTTTGTTTTCTGTTGTATTAAATTATTAACGCTGCCCTACAATTAAATTATATGTTTTCAATTTTTTAATATTTTATAATTATTAATCATAAAATTTAGAATTATTTCATGAAAAAAATATAAATAAGGGAGCAAATTGACAATAAAAAGTAAATTAATAAATTAAGTAGACACAAAAAATTTGAGTCGAGATTTGAGTTGAAAGGAAATTGTGGCAAATTACCAGCGTTGGAGGTTAGCTTTTGAGGCAAATAGAATAATTGGTGAAGCGTTGGAGATGCCCTAAGCATGCCATTCACGCTAAATTTATTTTGCAATGTGGAAAAAACTTGGGAAAAAAAACCGTTATTTTCATCATCTGCATCGTCGCACAGGTAAATTCCCCCTCTTGTCTGAGTTTTTCGGATTACATCATTTCAATATTAAATTCGATTGGTAGAATCGCATTGCTTAATCTTAATTCGTTAATCATTACAGAATATTTTACAGCACACGAGTTTTTAATATATTTAGTTATATGAAAATAAAATACTCCTATAATAAATCCTCTGTTCATATTTAATGCATGTTGTCCTTGTATACCAATCATACACAGGAGCATGGCTTGTGTATTTTTGTAGATGACGAATTAAAAAAATTGATTAAATAATACTCCTTAGAATTTATGAATTCATACTTACATTCAATTTAATCAATTTTTTTATTTTGCTCTACAAAATTTACAAAATCAGTTCTCTGCCATAAGCTTCATATCTAGGTCCCGTTATAAACTTTAATTTTTTTTAAATGATCAAATTCATTATACCTCTCTACATTTATATCTTTTTCTACATTTTTTCACTACCTCCCTTTCTTTACAATTTCTCTTTCTACCTCTTTTTATCACACTACTCACGGCACATTTTATACTATATTTGTTAATTTTTATAAAAAAAAATATATGATCCAAACAAAGACTTTGAGAATATTTATTTAAAAGTGAGTATAATTTAAAAGATGTTGCAGGAGGGATATGGATTCGTTTGTGAGAAATACCCTCTCATCATTCTGATTACTTAGCACTATTTGACTTATAATATTTTAAAAAAGAAGATTTTAGTGAAATTCAAGAAACTTTGTCCCCTCTCTCTCTCAAAAATCAGAGTCTCTCCCTCTAAAAAATCATAAAAGATGGGCTTACTACCATCGGCTCACCACCTGTACGCCGTCCTGATTCAGTCGCTGACCAGATCTGTCGCCGCCATTTCGATTTTATGTTTGTCCTTTAATTCGTTTTATGTAGGTTTTTCTAGGTTTTAGTAGGGAACAATGGACGATTTATCCTAAGAAGCTATAGTGACCGTTTGGGTGGGTGTTCGGTGTTCCATTGATCATGTGTTATTTCTTTGCTTTATTTTTCTGTTTTTTCAGTTCTTAGTTTTTATTGTGTTTCTGTTTTTTTTTTTTTTTTTGAGTCTTGTGTCTCGTTGTGGAGCTTTTGTGTGCTTTAGTTTTTTTCAGTAGGATTTTGGCCTTAGGATATTGGTATTTTGTGGAGTTTTGTCTCTATTTTACTGTCTCTTTCTTTTGATAGGAGAACACCTTAGTGTGGAATTATTTTTTCTATTGAAATTAGAGATCCAATCATCACTTCGAGATAAAGGGTACACTTGTTTTCTCTTCCTCGCGATTGGAGGGGCAGCGATCCCATATGAATCCAAGTAGTTTGAAATGTTAGGAAATTATTATTTTCTATATATATGGGCCACATATTTAATGCAATTATATTAGTCATTTATAATTATATCTATTATTGTGATACGGCTGACTATTAAAATTAATATGGACTTATGAGTATCTAATAGGACTTTGTTACGGGAATTATGGGAACCCTAATTCAGTACTATATAAAGAGCATCATGGTCATGGTTATCACAATATATAATAGATATAATTATAAATGACTAATATAATTGCATTAAATATGTGGCCCATATATATAGGAAATAATAATTTCCTAACAATCTCCCACTTGGGCTACATATTAACCTTAAGCAATTATATTTCCTTATGTGCACAACTTTACGTCATTCATTCTTTGACTATTGCCTTACAATTTCGTCCATCTCATATACTAGAAATGAGACTATCATAATTTTCATCTCATCATATATTGAGACTAAACCATGATAATCACCATACTAGTACACTCAATGACATAGATCAAATATGGTGAGCAGCATGGAAATTTCATGCAATGTGATCTTAATCATGTCTATTTCCAACTGACCCAACTGTAGTCTTTACCGAGATCAACATATGCAATGTAAAATATCACATATTAACACATAATGTGATGCGGCCTAAAATTGTCATGTCATAAGAAGTCGACACGTGTATAGAGGATAAGATAAATGAGGAGATATGGGATTAAGGAATACTCTCTGAATAAAGAATCTCCTTCGGAGGTCCCTCCGGAGGGAGCTCCACCCGGAGAGAAACGTCAGGAAGACTTAGTCTTGATATGAATTGGTAAGCCGAGATTATAGGAGATCTCCGCATAGATCGGATTAAGATTGACCAAAGAAAGATTCTTCTCTCCTTCATTGTAGTGGAAGGAGTCCACTAGGGGGAGTGGCCCCGGTCTTTCCGGAAGTGGAGGAATGGAAGACCTTGTCAACCTAGCAAGGCTGGGTCCAAGAGGTAGCTCCGAAACAGAAGGAAGCCTTGACTTCCTCTCGGGAGGGAATCTCTATAAATAGGTAAATCCAAAGATGTTTTCAGGTTAGACATTCTGACTTGACAAAACTTAATATACTGAATATAATACACATTTCTGATATTCTAAAAGAGTCTGCTCTTGATAAATTGAGGATCTCGAGATCCTTATGAGATATTGATAAGCCCTATACTGACTTAGGCATCGGAGTGTCCGCGCCGGACTCCCCTCCGGCGTGTTCTTTGCAGGTTCTTGGAGATTTCATTGAAGGCAGCATATTTGGATTATTTGTACGTGTTCAAGAAAGTCGGATATCCAATTGAGAGGATATTTAATCCCCTCGTGCAAATTTTGGCACATCAACTGGCGCCGTCTGTGGGAAAGAGTTGAAAGATTTTCTCACGAATTTCTACCTATTCGAGCAAATGGGTGACGGAAATAACACATCTACTTCGGGAAAGAAACCCCTTACAGGGGAAAATCCTCCTTTGCCGAATGACCCCACACCAAAGGGAGGCCGGGGGAAAGATCCAGTTCATGCCCTTTCTGGATTAAATCCGCCAGTGACGTCTAACACAGGCTTGGGGGAGGAAAACCGTCCCCTCCCGATTGAAGAGGAGACAACAGGGAACATTGAAGCTCCAGAGTCCCGGACAGAGGATCCCCAACGGGAGGATACTCCAAATACGGAACCACGCCTGTTTTCTCCCGACCAATTGAACGCCCTCATTAAGCAGGCTGTAGAGAGAGCTTGCTCAAGGAGATCGAGCCCCCAGAGCTACACCAGGGAATCTGGAGATACCTACCCCGAGACCCCAGGAAGAGGCACCAGGAGCCTCCCAAGTGCTATCCAAGGAAGTAGGGATGCGGGTAGAAGGAGATGATAAGGTGCCCTCCCGAGCGGAAAAAAGCTTTCCTCCTCGGAATACAAGGAGGAATGCAGATCTGGCACCCCGAGAGACAGAGCTCCCTGAAGCAGAAGAAAGCATTGATGATACCTATGGAGGGCCAGTCAGCGACCAGATACAGGCCCTACAGAAGGAGATGAGGGATATGAGGAAACAAATGAATAATCGAGCAAGTAGATCCTCTTATGTTTCTGGATGTCAGTTCTCTCCTAACATATTACAGGATGAACTACCATTCAATTTTAAGCCCCTCAATTTTGAGTACAATGGTACGGCAGACCCCTATGAACACCTAATAAGGTTCGAGAACGCCGCGTTATTACACCGCTACGTAGAGGGAATCAAGTGCAGGGTGTTCCTGGCCACCCTAGCAAAGGCGGCACAGCAGTGGTTCACTCAATTGGAACCCAATACAATCCGATCCGGGGAGGAATTCAGTGAGTTATTTCTCCATCAATTTGCAAGTGCTCGGAGGCAGCCGCGGGCCACTTTGACCCTCTTCAATCTGAGGCAGGGGGAGAACGAAAGTTTAAGAGCTTTTCTCCGGAGATTCAATCAGGCAGCTCTGGAGGTCCCTACAGCCTCTCCGGAGGTGAAGATCAACACTCTTACTAACGGATTAAGGGATGGAGACTTCTTCTCCTCCCTAGCTAAGAAGCCGGTTAAGAACTTTGATGAGTTGCTACATAGAGCCGAGAAGTACCTCACCCTGGAGGAGGTTCGTAAAGCCAAAAGATTGGAGACTAGGCCCCCAGATCGAGAGAGAAGAAGAGAGGGCCCCTCCAGACGTTCCAGTCCAGAGGTCTCTCGGACCTCCGGGTCACCAAGAGATAGCAATACATCTGGAGGTACGAGGCAGAGTATTCAGGACCCCGAGGTACAGAATCAGAACTTGGAGGTATGAGGAAGAGTATTTAGGGCCTCGAGGTCCAAAATCTAAACGCGGGAGTACGAAGCAGAGATATGATAAATGCATCGGTACTACAGGTTAGTACATGTGTTTGATAAAGTCTAAAGTATTAGATCTTTTATAGTAATTTGATATTGCTATGAGCATATTTTAATGATATTGACATATATGACACAAACTTTTCCATTGAATTAAGCATGATTCTCCTAAGCGTACATGATTGATACTCTAGAAACGATCTTAGAATTGAGAATTACTTGAAATTGTAGAAGCATGGGTAAGCAATTCACATGTTGAGTCTTGTGATTACTTCATGTGGTAGAATTAATGATTAGACGTTGATGATGATTATGATTTTGGAAGCAAAGATTAACATAATTATTGTTTTTATTGCACACGATTAACATGTTTCCATATTTTAGATATAATTTCATATTACAGACCGAGCCTATCTAGGTTCTAGAGGATCTCTGGGTAGGTTCAGAAGATTTCAGATTATATATTCGGTCTATCCAAGTCCTAGAGGATTTCGGGATAAGCTCGAAAATGGAAAGTGAAGATTGAGCCTATTTAGGTCCCTGAGATTAAGGCCAATAGCCCTAAACAGACAAAATGATAAGTCTGAAAACTAGAGTGGGTGAGAGGATGATTGATTACCTGAAGCGGGTAGAGAATTTGAGAATCTTCAGAGCCGAAAAATATCTCACCCTCGAAGAGGTGAGGCAATCCAAGAGGCTGGAGGTGAAACCAGCTAGTGGAGAGAGGAAGAGAGAATCTACAGCAGGGAGGTCCAGCCCAGAAGCTCTCCGAAACTCTGGAGGAACAGGAAACCGCAATGCTGCGGGAGGATACCGATCTGGGCCTCGAGGGAGGTTGTAGAAATATACCCAACTGAGATTGGAACCTACAGAGGTCTTGGAGGTTGCTGGAGACCATCCAGATCTGAAATTCCCTTATTTCATTTTTAAATTATATAATTGAGGCTTATGAAGCTTATCTGAGCACTTGAGAGCCTGTGTTGGAGGCCCCTTTTTTTGGTGTATCTTTACAGGATCAATTCGGGATTGATATACGAGTAAACCTGGAGAACCTAGAGGTCCTGGAGGAGCCCGAAAGAGCAGGGAACTATGGAGAACCAAACGAGTAGCTGGATTATGATACTCAGCCTGCTATGGTGCTGACCCCCAAATAACGAGTATATCGATACCACCGGTTAGTACAAAATTTGATAAAGCTAAAAAAAAGTTAGATCTTTTATGCTAACTTGATTTTATAATGAGTATGTCATGATGAGTGTGACATGAATAAGCTATGATATTCGTTGATTCGATATTGTTATAAGTATGTCATTATGAGATTGATATGCGTATCATACTTTGTTTTCCCTAAATCAAGTACGACCCTCCTACTTTTACATGATTATTATGTCTAGACGCTCTAAGTGTGATGTTAAAATTTGAGATTGACTTGAGATACTAGAGAGCATGAGTAGCACGTTGAGTTTATGTGGTTACCATATGCTCTAGAATCCATGACTAAGGATTAATAATGATTCGTGACTTCAGAATGTGGGGCTAATATACTTATCTATGAATTTTGTATGATTGACATGCCTCGATATTCTAGATGTGACTTCAGATTAAGCTTGTCCAGGTCCTGAAAGGCTTCTGGGTAAACTGATTGAATGTCAAAGAGTGAGTTTATCTAAACCGGGAGAGAACACCCGAATAAGCTCAAAAGTGGTGGATTGAGTTTCCTACTAGAATCATGAGTTGAGGGAAAATAGAATTACCTCACCCTACTCGAGATCCAAGTGGATCACCAAATATTTATTAAGGTATTAAATGTTAAAACACTCAAGAAACCCGAGGACAAGAGGAGAGAGCCTCGAGCAGAAACTGAGAACCAGCCTTCCCAGGTCCCGAAACGGGGCATGATCTAGATGATTATGGAATAAACATGGGTGTTCGGGGCTTGAGAACCAAACACGAGAAGAACTTCAAAGAGGATCTTAAGCAAATGATCCAGATTCGAGTGGGATGAATAATATCAGAAAATATTTGAGGAGTTGAAGCTCCACCGAGCCCAGCTGCTGAAGCTGACTAAACCCTCCCCAGGGTGCTGAAATTTGATATTCAAAAGTTGAGAAGAGCTGAATAAAGGACCAGCCCCTGCAGCTTCTGGAGAAGCTCGAGCTTTGCGGTTAAGATACTACATCTTGGGTGGCCAATTATACAAACGATCGTTGACCCATCCCTATCTAAGATTTCTCCCGAAGGAGATTACGTGATAAAAGAAACCCATGAAGGATGAGCAGGTAGTAATGAGGGCTACAAGGCTACTGTAAAGAAGGATATACCCAAGAGTCGATGTATTAGGTGAGTAAGATCATCTAGGGTGTTGAGATACGATATTCGGAGACGAGCATGATGACGGACCTTGCAAATGCCTTACACTTCGATGCTTAAAGGGGGTGATGAAGGGTCTAGGCCTACTACCTCCGAGATGCTGATATGAAGCCACGTAAGTGAAAAGGGTATATTTTACCATTTTACTTTAAATTTTACTCTATGATATGATATGTGTTACCTAGACATAGTTGTTTAGAACATAAAACCTCGAAGTATATGAGCATTTGCTAAGGCTTCAGAAATGATTGATTTGAGAAATGTTAAGGGGATTACTTAGGAGAATTTCGTGATTGAATCGAGAGAATGGTTGAGAATTTAGGCATGGTTAAGAACGTGTTTTTGATTAGTGATGAGTCTAATTTTTTTTAAATTATGTTAAAATGTATGTTTATCTTTGATGAATATTTGAAGATTTTATGAGATGTGATGAAAACATTTGGAGATTCTTGGAAATTTGTATGAGCACATATTTCCTAACAATTTAAGATATGATTCATAAGCATACTTTGAGCATTCTGAAACGCGTGAGGGCTAACCACCCTGAGTAGCCGGATGACTAAGTTTGAAAATTAGGAGTGATGAAATGATGAAGGATCTTTAGATCACTGAGCTGAGCATGTATGAGATATGAGAATACAAAAGTAAAAAACACTTAAAGGCCACGAGGCCAAGGGAAGCTAGAAAGTTCTTCACCCTACTCTAGATCCAAGCGGATTACTTGAATTTGAAGGGTCTTGATATGAGCAACACCTTGAATTGAGAGTGAGAGACACTCAGAGGCCTAGAGGCCGAGGAGCTCCAGAGAGCCCTCACCATGTTTGAAACCCAAAAGGGTTACTCAATGAAAAGAAAGATTTTATGAATCAAAATCTTTTAAGAATGAGAGTGAGAAACACTCAGAGGCCTAGAGGCCGAGGAGCTTCAGAGAGCCCTCAACATATCAATGAGAAGATTTTATGAATCAAAATCTTTTGAGAAAAAAATTATTTACGTCCCGTAACTTTTACCTTTTTTGAAAAACGTCCCAAAATAGTTAAAATTTTAATTTACGTCCCATAACTTTTTCAATTGATTAATTTACGTCCAATTTTCACTGAAAATCCCCAAATTTATGTAAATGGGACGTAAATTAAGCAATTAAAAAAGTTATGGGACGTAAATTAAATTTTTAATTAAAATGGGACGTTATGCGAAAAAGATAAAAATATTCAACAAATGTGTATAATTCACTATAAAATTAATGTAGTTTATGTTATACAATCAAATAAAAAAAATTCATAAATTAATTAATTAATTATTATAAAAATCAATTAACTTATCTAATTCATTATTAGAAAAATTAATAACTTACAAAAAAAAATTATAATTACAATAAAATAAATTATGAATATTAATTAAAATAATAAATAATATTTTAAAATATATGAAAATAAATTTAGAATAATATTTAAATAAGTAAATAATTTATCATAATATCAAAAAAAAATTAATATGAAAAAAAATCAATTTATTCCTAAGTCAATTAATTACTAGAAAAATCAATTAACTTACTTAAAAATTCAATTAACCTAATTAAAAAAATAATTTAAAAAATCAATTAACATACTCAAATAAATATAAATTTTATCTTTAAAATAATAAAAATCTCAAATAAGTTTTTTTATTAAAATTGTCAAAAACTCTTATTAATTAAAACTTAACAATTATTTTAATATTTTAAATAAATACAAAAATCCACAAATATTTAAAATCCCCAAATAAATCAAAACACACTCAAATATATCCAAAATTCTCACCCCTTACCCACGGTAATTGAAAAATGATGATGAAGAATATATTTTTTAACAATTTATTAATCTTATTATTTTTCATTTTTATTATATAATTTTTAATTTGATATTAGTTCGTACAAAAATATGTGGACCTACTTTGTGTAATACTTAGATAAATTTTTATATTTATTTGATTACGTTAAAATAAATAAATAATTTTATAATACTTATATTGTAATTATAATTTTTTTCTAATTAGGTAAGTTAATAATTTTTTAATAATGAATTAGGTAAGTTAATTGATTTTATAATAATTAATTAATTTATGAATAAATGAATTATTTTTTTATATTAAAATAAGTTAATTTATTAATAATTAATTTATGAATAAATGAATTATTCTTTTTATTTGATTGTATAACATAAACTACATTAATTTTATAATGAATTGTACACATTTGTTGAATATTTTTATCTTTTTCGCATAACGTCCCAAAATAGTTAAAATTTTAATTTACGTCCCATAACTTCTTTAATTGCTCAATTTACGTCCCATTTACATAAATTTGGGGATTTCCAGCAAAAAATGGACGTAAATTAAGCAATTGAAAAAGTTATGGGACGTAAATTAAAATTTTAACTATTTTGGGACGTTTTTTAAAAAAGGTATAAGTTACGGGACGTAAATAATTTTTTTCTCAAATCTTTTAAGAATGAGAGTGAGAAACACTCAGAGGCCTAGAGGCTGAGGAGCTTCAGAGAGCCCTCAACATATCAATGAGAAGATTTTATAAATCAAAATCTTTTAAGAATGAAAGTGAGAAACACTCAGAGGCCTAGAGGCCGAGGAGCTCCAGAGAGCCCTCACCATATTTGAGACCCAAAAGGGTTAGTCAATGAAATGAGAAGATTTTATAAATTAAAATCTTTTAAGAATAAGAGTGAGAGACACTCAGAGGCCTAGCGGCCGAGGTGCTCCAGAGAGCCCTCACCATATTTGAGACCCAAAAGGGTTAGTCAATGAAATGAGAAGATTTTATGAATTAAAATCTTTTAAGAATAAGAGTGAGAGACACTCAGAGGCCTGGCAGCCGAGGAGCTCCAGAGAGCCCTCACCATATTTGAGACCCAAAAGGGTTAGTCAATGAAATGAGAAGATTTTATGAATTAAAATCTTTTAAGAATAAGAGTGAGAGACACTCAGAGGCCTAGCAGCCGAGGAGCTCCAGAGAGCCCTCACCATATTTGAGACCCAAAAGGGTTAGTCAATGAAATGAGAAGATTTTATGAATTAAAATCTTTTAAGAATAAGAGTGAGAGACACTCAGAGGCCTAGCAGCCGAGGAGCTCCGGAGAGCCCTCACCATATTTGAGACCCAAAAGGGTTAATCAATGAAATGAGAAGATTTTATGAATTAAAATCTTTTAAGAATAAGAGTGAGAGACACTCAGAGGCCTAGCGGCCGAGGAGCTCCAGAGAGCCCTCACCATATTTGAGACCCAAAAGGGTTAATCAATGAAATGAGAAGATTTTATGAATTAAAATCTTTTAAGAATAAGAGTGAGAGACACTTAGAGGCCTAGCGGCCGAGGAGCTCCAGAGAGCCCTCACCATATTTGAGACCCAAAAGGGTTAGTCAATGAAATGAGAAGATTTTATGAATTAAAATCTTTTAAGAATAAGAGTGAGAGATACTCAGAGGCCTAGCGGCCGAGGAGCTCCAGAGAGCCCTCACCATATTTGAGACCCAAAAGGGTTAGTCAATGAAATGAGAAGATTTTATGAATTAAAATCTTTTAAGAATAAGAGTGAGAGACACTCAGAGGCCTAGCAGCCGAGGAGCTCCAGAGAGCCCTCACCATATTTGAGACCCAAAAGGGTTAATCAATGAAATGAGAAGATTTTATGAATCAAAATCTTTTAAGAATGAGAGTGAGAGACACTCGGAGGCCTAGAGGCCGAAGAGAGCTGGAAAGCTCCTCACCATGCTTGAGACCCAAGTGGGTTACTTAAAAACGAAAGATAGATTTTACGAATCAAAATCTTCTAAGAGTGAGAGTGAGAGACACTCGGAGGCCTAGAGGCCGAAGAGAGCTGGAGAGCTGGAGGGTTACTCCTCTAGCTCGAAACCCAAGAGAATTACTTCCCAAGAACTAAGATCTCTGGGGAACGAAAGGAAAAGATATGCAGAGGCCGAGGAAAATCCCCCGATCTACTTAAAACTAATGGAGGGAAATACTTCCGAAATTCTTCTCCGAAGTGAGGGTAAAACACGTCTCTCCGGAAATGTCTCTTATGCCAGACTCACTTGAATTTCTTACTCTCACAAAGATATGATCACTTTATGAGAGTAGGGGGGGAGTAGATGATGCGGCCTAAAATTGTCATGTCATAAGAAGTCGACACGTGTATAGAGGATAAGATAAATGAGGAGATATGGGATTAAGGAATACTCTCTGAATAAAGAATCTCCTCCGGAGGTCCCTCCGGAGGGAGCTCCACCCGGAGAGAAACGTCAGGAAGACTTAGTCTTGATATGAATTGGTAAGCCGAGATTATAGGAGATCTCCGCATAGATCGGATTAAGATTGACCAAAGAAAGATTCTTCTCTCCTTCATTGTAGTGGAAGGAGTGCACTAGGGGGAGTGGCCCCGGTCTTTCCGGAAGTGGAGGAATGGAAGACCTTGTCAACCTAGCAAGGCTGGGTCCAAGAGGTAGCTCCGAAACAGAAGGAAGCCTTGACTTCCTCTCGGGAGGGAATCTCTATAAATAGGTAAATCCAAAGATGTTTTCAGGTTAGACATTCTGACTTGACAAAACTTAATATACTGAATATAATACACATTTCTGATATTCTAAAAGAGCCTGCTCTTGATAAATTGAGGATCTCGAGATCCTTATGAGATATTGATAAGCCCTATACTGACTTAGGCATCGGAGTGTCTGCGCCGGACTCCCCTCCGGCGTGTTCTTTGCAGGTTCTTGGAGATTTCATTGAAGGCAGCATATTTGGATTATTTGTACGTGTTCAAGAAAGTCGGATATCCAATTGAGAGGATATTTAATCCCCTCGTGCAAATTTTGGCACATCAACTGGCGCCGTCTGTGGGAAAGAGTTGAAAGATTTTCTCACGAATTTCTACATATTCGAGCAAATGGGTGGCGGAAATAACACATCTACTTCGGGAAAGAAACCCCTCACAGGGGAAAATCCTCCTTTGCCGAATGACCCCACACCAAAGGGAGGCCGGGGGAAAGATCCAGTTCATGCCCTTTCTGGATTAAATCCGCCAGTGACGCCTAACACAGGCTTTGGGGAGGAAAACCGTCCCCTCCCGATTGAAGAGGGGACAACAGGGAACATTGAAGCTCCAGAGTCCCGGACGGAGGATCCCCAACGAGAGGATACTCCAAATACGGAACCACGCCTGTTTTCTCCCGACCAATTGAACGCCCTCATTAAGCAGGCTGTAGAGAGTCAGATATAAAATTGAGAGGATATTTAATCCCCTTGTGCAAATTTTGGCACATCATAATGAGTTCAGAAATAATATAGCCATCAACTTTATTCTGCAGAAAAGAGATCCAAAAAAAAAAAAAAAAAACCATAGAACATTAACTCCCACTAAACTAAGGTAAAGTTTTGAACAACACCCATATGAGCAGTATGCTCGTGAAACAATTTTGGTGTTACTGCCTTAGTTAAGTGGATCCGCTAGCATAAAATCCGTCCTAATATGTTCTATGGAAATTTGTTTATTCTAAACTCTCTCCTTAACAACAAGAAACTTGATTTTAATGAACTTCGACTTTACAGAGCTCCTGTTGTTATTCGAGTAAAGAACGGCTGAGCTATTGTCACAATAAATCCTTAGCGGCCGTTCAATGCCGTCAACCACACGCAGCCTAGTGACAAAATTCCGCAGCCATATCCCATGGTTGGATGTCTCATAGCATGCAATGGATTCTGCAGCCATGGTGGATGAGGCTATGAGAGTCTGTTTAACAGACTTCCATGAGATAGCTCCACCGGCCAATGTAAAGACATATTCAGATGTGGAGCGTTTGTTATCTTGACATCCAGCAAAATTGGAGTCAGAGTACCCAATGATCACCAAATTGTCTGATCTTCGATAAGTGAGCATGCAATCAATTGTTCTCTTCAAGTATCGCATTACGCGTTTGGCTGCCTTCCAATGTTGCTCTCCTGGATTGCTCAAGTATCTTCCTAATACTCCCACTATAAATGCCAAATCAGGACGAGTACAAACTTGAGCGTACATAAGGCTTCCCACTGCCGACGCATATGGAATCTTTTTCATCTCTCTTCTTTCAAAGTCATTATCAGGGCATTGTTTAAGACTAAACTTGTCTCCTTTAGCGACAGGGGTATCCGAAGGTTTACAGTCTTTCATGTCAAATCTACTCAAAACCTTATCGATATAGCTCTTTTGCGATAATCCAAGAATACCTTGAGAACGATCTCTAAGTATTTGGATTCCTAATACAAGAGAGGCTTCACCAAGATCTTTCATCTCGAATTTATTCGTCATAAATCTCTTAGTTTCACACAATAAGTCTATATCGCTACTAGCAAGTAGAATATCATCGACGTACAAAACTAAGAAAATGTATTTACTCCCACTGAACATGTGATATACACAATCGTCAACGACATTCACCTCGAAACCATATGAAGTAATGACTTGATGAAATTTGTGATACCATTGACGGGATGCTTGTTTAAGCCCGTAGATGGATTTCTTTAATTTGCAAACCATAGACTTTGGATCTCCGGATACAAAGTTTTCCGGCTGCGCCATATAGATTGTTTCTTCAATGTCACCATTGAGAAACGCAGTCTTTACATCCATCTGGTGTAGCTCGAGATCAAAATGAACTAGAGCTACCAGTGCCATAATAGTTCTAAAAGAGTCCTTCGATGATACTGGAGAGAAGGTCTCTTTATAGTCAATACCCTCTGTACACGAGTAAAATTCAATTACGAATTAAATTATGACGCGTGGAAATTACGGGTTAAATATTAATTAAATTTATTATTTATTTGTTGGAATAAATTTAATTTCTAAAAGTAAATATATAATTAATTATTATTCTCTCCAAAACCTAATAAATCAAGTGAAAATTCAAGACGGCCCTCTAAAGTCCGGTAAATTAATACGGGTCTCTAAAGCTCGATAAATAAAGATGGATCTCTAAAATCCAGAAAATCCAAACAGGCCTCTAAAGTCCAGCAAATTAAATTGGGCCCAAGTTTGATAATTTGTGTCCAAATAGGGCATTTTTAGCCCATCAAGCAATTCAAAATTTTGAATTAAAAGACTTAACCACTTGCACAAATATCTCCAGCCTACACCTATAAATAGAGGCCTCATTTCATTCATTTTCAAGATCAAGAAATCAGAAGCATTCAAGACTCTAAAATTCTCTGCAGAGATTTTAGAGTGTTCTTCAGCAAGCGGAGGATCTTCAAAGGCGTTCTTCGTGCAAAGCGGCGAGAAGCAGTGTTCGAGTGGAGATCAAGGTGCTAAGCCTCTTCGATTCGGCATTTCTTCAAGACGTTCTTCGTGCAAAGCAGCAAGAAGCAGTGTTCGAGTGGAGATCAAGGTGTTAAGCCTCTTCGATTCGGCGTTTCTTCAAGGTTCTTCGTGGATCTTCAACGGAAAAGTCCCGATAAGTCCCGAAAAAGTCCTGAAAATCAACGTTTAATCTAAAATATGGCGTCAAGCCTTTGGATTAACGTTACAAAGTCCTAAATTCAAGAACGATCTTCAACGACGTTCATCCAAAAAGTCCCTAAATTCAGCGTTTAATCCGAAATACGGTGCTAAGCCTTTGGATTAACGTTATAAAAGCCCCAATTACAAGATCGGAAAGGATTCGGTCGCGGATCCAGCTCCAAAAGCTCAAGAAGTCCAAGTAAAGTTTAAGAAGAGAGAATCAGGGGAGAAATTAGAGATTGTAACCCACAAATACTCGGTTTTAATCTGAAGTTAAATACATCGTTTACCATTTTCGCGTTTTATTATTTAATTCACGAATTTGTGTTTACACCCTCCTTTTGAGTAAAGCCCTTAGCGACCAGACGAGCCTTATATCTTTCGATATTGCCCTTTGAATCCTTCTTGGTTTTAAATATCCATTTACAACCAATGGGTTTCACACCTTCAGGCAATTTGACAAGATCCCAAACGTCATTATCGCTCATAGACTTCATCTCATCCTTCATGGAATCAATCCACTTTTGAGAGTTAGAACTACATTTGTCTTGTGCAAAGGTGATTGGACCATCCTCTGTCAAACCTATGCCATCCTCATGTTCTTGGAGAAATGCTACATAATCATTCGAAATTACACTTCTCCTTTCTCTAGTAGATCGCCTTAATGGCACCTCTTGAGGTTGATGAGTTTGTATTTCAGCTAATGGAGGAAGAATCTCATTGTTGTCTTGATTTGGAATGACGTTAGGAACATCATTCTCTACCACTGGAATGACGTTAGGAACATCATTCTCTACCACTGGAATTGTGTTTTGAGCAGCAATAGGTATAGAAACTATATCACTATCAATAACAGATTCCTCCTCAAAGACAACATTCCTTATGATATCTTCCCTCCCAAACTCAATATCCTCAAGAAATCAAGCATTTCCCGTTTCAAAAAAGGTTCTTGATGTGGGATGGTAAAATTTATACCCCCGAGAATACTCAGGATAACCAACAAAGTAACAGCTACCGTTCTTGAGTCCAATTTTCCTTCATGCGGCCTGTAAGGTCGCGCCTCAGCTGGACAACCCCAGATGTGCAAGTGTCTAATACTAGGTTTCTTGCCCATGAAAACTTCATATGGGGTTTTGGTAACTGCTTTGCTAGGTACCCTATTGAGAATATGTACTACGGTCTTCAAAGCTTCTCCCCAAAGTGACTCTGACAAGGATGAATGAGAAATCATACTCCTTACCATATCCTTAAGAGTTCGGTTTCGCCGTTCGGCAACACCATTCATGCTGGGGGACCCCGGCATTGTGTATTGTGGAACAATTCCACACTCTTTGAGGAAAAGTGCGAAGGGCCCGGGACGTTGTTCTCTCGATCCATCATATCGTCTGTAGTATTCACCACCACGATCCGATCTAACAGCCTTAATTTTCTTTCCAAGTCGAAGTTCAACTTCGGCTTTGAAAGACTTGAAAACGTCCAAAGATTGGGATTTCTCATGTATCAAATATAGGTAGCCGAATCTAGAGTAATCGTCTATGAACGTAATGAAGTATCGTTGTCCATTCCAAGATGATGTACAGAATGGACCATAAATATCAGTGTGAATAAGTTCTAAGACATCCTTAGCTCTTTCGGCACCTAATTTCCTTACTTTTGTTAATTTCCCTTTGATGCACTCAACACAGATCTGAAAATCTGTCAAATCTAGGGGATCAAGGATTCCACCTAACACAAGCCTTTGCATTCTCTGTTTAGAGATATGCCCTAAGCGCTTGTGCCACAAAATGGCAGAATCCTCACTGAATTTCCTTTTTGTACTTTTAGAACTTGTTTGCAGTATAATGTTATGGGAAGTAACAACATCAATTATATATAGATTATCAATTAAGGAACCAGTACTAATGAGATTTAAATTTTGAAAGAGGCTAACTTTATTATCTCCAAAAGAACAAGAAAATCCCAAATAAATCCAAATAAATCCAAATAAAAATCAGCCCTTAAATGCAATCTAAAAATCCCTATAGCCTCTACTGCAACTTTATTGCCGTCGCCCACATAGATGAATCTTTCAGCATCACTTGGCGGTCGACTCCACAGGCAACCCTGCAAAGACATACTTATGTGAGTAGTAGCACCAGAATCTACCCACCAAGTATCTTTTGGTACAAAAGATAAATTCACTTCAGAACAAACAAAAGTTAGAGGTGTAATAAATCCAAATAAAAATCAGTCCTTAAATGCAATCTAAAAATCCCTATAGCCTCTACTGCAACTTTATTGCCGTCGCCCACATAGATGAATCTTTCAGCATCACTTGGCGGTCGACTCCACAGGCAACCCTGCAAAGACATACTTATGTGAGTAGTAGCACCAGAATCTACCCACCAAGTATCTTTTGGTACAAAAGATAAATTCACTTCAGAACAAACAAAAGTTAGAGGTGTACCCTTCTTAACACGCCATGCAGCGTACTTGGGGCATTCTTTCTTCATATGCCCCGACTTCTTACAAAAGAAGCAATTTTGTTCATCAATCTTTTGCTTCTTTTGTTGAGAAGATCCCTCTGCAGTACCCTTAGCTCTCTTTGTCTTCCTTTTCTGAGAGTTAAATGTCAAATGAGCACTTTCAGTCTTATCCTTTTGCTGCCTCTCTTCTTCTTGCACACAGTGAGATATAAGCTCATTAAGGGACCACTTGTCCTTTTGAGTGTTATAACTCACTTTGAATTGCCCAAAGTGTATAGGAAGTGAGATCAAAATCAAATGCACGAGCAAGTCCTCAGACAGCTCTAAATTTAGTGTTTTTAGTTTTGATGCAAGATGAGACATCTCCATAATGTACTCCCTTATGTTCCCTTTGCCCTTGTACTTCATGGAAACGAGTGACGACAAATGACTACTCGCCTCTGACTTTTCTTTTTTTTTTAAAGTACTGCTCAATGGACTCAAGGAACTTTTTAGCATTTTCACTCTCAGTAATAGAGCCCCGAAATGCTTCCGGAATGGATCGCTTCATGATCATCAAACTCATTCAGTTAGATCGATCCCATTTCTCAATTTTGACCTCTTTCGGGTCATCCTCAGTAGGAATGGGTCTATCAGACCGAAGAGCCAGATCGAAATCCATACAATCGAGAACAATCTCTATGTTCTCTTTCCAAATTTTGAAATTCGTCCCACTCAGCTTTGGGATGTTATTAGTTTGAGCAGACACGTTATCAGTTGTAGCAACAGAAACTGGAGAGAGAACAATTATAAGTATACTCACACAAACTTATATGTCATAAAACGAATATGACATGAATGAATAAACAAAAAATTGAAGACCCAAGCAAGATACTGAGTACAACATTAACCTCCGTCGAAGGACAAAGAGTTAATTGTAAGTAGTATTCTTGGTGCAATGATCAAACACTAATGATAAATTCGGTCAAACAAAAGTCTGTCGAAGGATGGACTAATGTTCACATGAAGAAAAAATTAATTATTACGTGCTTATCATCACAGATTGATGCGGCCTAAAAATGTCACCTAATAAGGAGTCGACACGTGTATAAAAGATGAGATCGAAATGGAAGGATTGGATTATATAGTACTCTCTGAATAAGGAATCCCCTCTAGAGGTCTCTCTGGAGGGAGCTTCGTCTGAAGAGAAGCAGGGAAAAGAACCGGTCTTGATATGAATTTATGGGCCGTAAGTATAGGGGAATCCCGCCATCTCCGGTCCAGACTTGATAGAAGGAAGACCTTATCCTCCTTTATCTTAGGGGACAAAGTCTACTAAGAAGAAGTATTGCCGAATCTTCAGGGAGTGGAGAAAAGGGAAGACTTCGTCCACTCAGCAGGGCTGAGTCTTAGAGGCAGCTCCGAGATAAGGGGAGGCTCTAACTTCTCCCCACAGGGAAGGCTCTATAAAAAGGTAAACCGAAGGAAATTTCCAGGTTAGACATTCTGACTTAACAAAACTTAATATACTGAATATAATACACATTTCTGATATTCTAAAAGGAGCCTGCTCTTGATAAATTGAGGATCTCGAGATCCTTATGAGATATTGATAAGCCCTATACTGACTTAGGCATCGGAGTGTCCGCGCCGGACTCCCCTCCGGCGTGTTCTTTGCAGGTTCTTGGAGATTTCATTGAAGGCAGCATATTTGGATTATTTGTACGTGTTCAAGAAAGTCGGATATCCAATTGAGAGGATATTTAATCCCCTCGTGCAAATTTTGGCACATCACAGATGTATTGTCATTCGGCCAGGTTGCGTCAAACCGAAGGGTCGATCACAACGTGCATAAATAACTTTACACCAACATCTATGTAATCTTAATAAAATCACTCTCGACAACAGAGGTTAGGAAGGCTACTTGTTGTTTTGATTGATTATATATTAAAAGGTAAAGTCTAGTATGCACTCGAGTGCATGTTATGCACCCTAGTTCATGTTGCACTTTTCAGTTTTACTGACTTACACTTTTTGGTAAATGGTGTTGCACTTTTTAATTATTACTAAAAATATTATTATATAGTTTAATAATTGAAAATTGTAACACCATTTACCAAAAAATGTAAATCAGTAAAACTGAAAAGTGCAACATGGACTAGGGTGCATAACATGCACTCGAGTGCATGGCAGACCAACCCATATTAAAATTATTAGACAGAAAAATAATAATTAATATTGACTTGATTTAATTATATTTTCTATCAAACAGCATAATTGTCAGATCCCCAATTTAATTCAATTAAAGTCTAGAAACCAAATTAGACCTTAATTGATGATAGTGTTTACTCGTCCACTCAAAATATGAATTATCATTAAAAAAAAAACAGGAATAACGAGATTAAAGGTTTTATCATTTAACATCTGACTTCGAATAAATCCTGTTACTTATCAATCAAAGTTTGGCATGCATGGAATTCTTTTAAAGATTGTATCCCACGAGATTAAAGGTTTTATCAAATTAAATATTTACTTTGTCTTTATTAAATATTTTGATAAATATTTGTCAAATTATCGCAGCATAAACAAGAATCTTAATCCCCCTAAACAGTATAATTGAGTCAAATATAAAAATTTATTACTAACAGATAAAATCATGAAGCCCATATTTAATGGATATTAATGATTTGAATATGCGAGATATCATCCTTAATTAAAGAAATTATTCACAAATAATAATTACAACCACCCAACCCTGATTTCAGAAGAAAAAAAAAATCAGAAAGCCGATAGATCCAATAAATCTCAACTATAAAGCAGTGAAGACCGCTTTGATACCCCTTGTTAGGAATATTTATTCAATTACTGAAATATGCATGTAGTACAACAAATATCCTAGATGCGGAAATTCTAGGACAACAACACGCTCATTGATTAAGAATTAGTGGATTTAGTGAAATACCTGGATCCATAGCAATATTTTGTGTAGGAAATGCCTCACCAATTCAGTTCTTGGATGTGGTGGTTTTATGGCCTTCCTCAACTAAATCTCTGTATGGGTTTCGTTTCACTCTTGATGGGGAGAGCAGAAAACTGTATGCGATTTAGTATATCGGGGGCCATAACCATAACCATGATGCTCTTTATATAGTACTGAATTAGGGTTCCCATAATTCCCGTAAGAAAGTCCTATTTTTTCTATTGAAATTAGAGATCCGATCATCACTTCGAGATAAAGGGTACACTTGTTTTCTCTTCCTCGCGGTTGGAGGGGCAGCAATCCCATATGAATCCAAGTTTGAAAATCATGAGTGGGAGCTTGAAATTGTATTATATGATGTATTGATCATCTAAACTCTAAAACAAAAACATATAAGGATATTTTGATTAATTTAATAAGGTTTAAAGTTAAATATTAAAAAAAAATTGATAATTTTAAAAATTAAAATATTACTTCCATATTATAAATGGAGTAGAAAAGAGACTGTAGTTGGGACAGGCGGCTTGGCTATAGGAGTAGCCGAGTAGGGGAGGGCACAAAGAAAACCAAAGTCTACTCCACAAATTCCGCCGACGCCACAAAAAAGTGGGGCCACCGAAAGCGGCAGCCTCACACCGCATGGGCCCCACCGCCTCCTGTCGGCATTCCGCTCTCCCACACGCTTCTTGTTCCCCGCCTAACACCTTTTCTTTCCTTTCTTTTTCCTTCCATTTTCTTTTTTTTTTCTTTTTGAGCAGCCGAACGCTATCTACTTTAATTGCTACACCTTATTTTAGTTTTAACTTCACTCTTTTTCTTTTTTATTTAGATGGTATGGTCATTTGATACTGAAATGAGTGTAAAAAAAATTACGCTTACAACGGTTAAAATAAATTTCATGTTTAAGGAAATTGGTATTTTAAATTTTCTTCTTTTAAAATATCAGTAATCGAGTAGATGAGTGTGCATATGCTTTATATATTTAGTTTTATACATATAAAAGTTGGAGTCGATTATTATCAATTTTTAAATATGTTAAAACATGTTTTATAAATGACTTTATGTGTAATTGACATGTGCTATATTAAAAGATAATCAACGTTCTTACAATATTATGGATGATACATATTAAAAATCTAATTGTGTGAATTCAACCGAATCAATAATAGGTGTTGATTTTTTATGCTCGAGTAAATGAAGACAAGTGTGAACATTCTCACAAGCTTATGAGTCAAAAAAATTGAATATAATGACATTTAGATCAAAACATAATTCTAGGTGACGATTATAAAAAAAATTGGGTGTCATTTTTTCAAAAAAAAAAATGAAAGATACATATTTCTTAATTTCCCCTTTTACCCTAACAACATAATAATAAATCAATAATCCTAATTTATACCGGCCAGAGAAATTTTACAAGGAATAATAGGTGTTTAAAATAAATTATTGGAACTACTTTATTTATACTTTTAAACTTTCACATTTTATATAAGTATACGTTGTTCAACTTAAATAAGAATTATAAAAATATATTGTAATTTTTCTTTTCCAAAATTTGATCAAATTTGATGGAGTATATCATACACCTAGATGCACTAATTTTTTTTGTCTCCGACTACTCCAACCAATACGAATTATTATTTGTTCAGTTTTTTTTAATTAATTGCTCCACTTTTTAAAGTTTAACTTCTATTAAATTAAGTGTTGTTCAAAATATAAAGTTGAAATCAAATGGAAATCTCCAAAATTTTAAGGATGGGTTTGTTTGAGATTCATAAGTTAGTTAGAACTTTAGGATCTTCTTACTATTTAAGTTATAGATTTTAGAATTTCAAATCTCAAACCAATTTACACATAAAATATCTATAAAATTTATTACTTTTCAGTTTTATTATTATTTGAACATTTTTACTAAAATCATAAGTCCCATTATTATTTATACATTTGTCTAAAACTTCTTACTCCTTTAAAAAATAATTCGAATATATTTTATTTATCTCACATTTATTACTTTTTACTCACTCATCAAAATTATTTCTCCAATAAAGCAAAAGTATAATCATACCAACACTTTAAAAAAATATCCGTCCAATTTTTTTTATTTTCAATTTCATTACACTCCGTCCTTTTTTTGAAATAATAATATTTATTATTTTATCTTCACATTTCAATCATCATTTATTTACTTAAATTGTCATTAACTTTATTTATAAACAATAACTTTATTTATAAATGAACCCCACAATGTACCATCATACCCTCAAACTTCTCAACCTTATAAATAAACTAATCAATATTCATTAAAATACATGCCCGAATAAATGAGAATAAAGAATTTGGACAAAGGGAGTAAGTGTCACATTTAAAATCAATAAACAATCTTACAATAAAACTTGAGCAAACAGTAAATGTTCAAGAAAAAAAAAAAGAGGCGGAAAAAATATTACTTTTATCAATACAATCTACTTTATATATTTAAAATAACTCATCCATCAATTGATTTGATATAAAATAAAATTATATTCTATCAAAATCTCAAAACAAACACATACTTTTACTATCTATCATGAATTTTAAATTTTAGAATTTTAAAGTTACGATTTCTCTCGCACACCTAAACCTTAAAAGAAACAAAGTGGAGTACTTCTAATTTAGGACTTACTATCTATCAAATTTTAAGTTTCAGAATTTTACAATCACGATTTCTCCCGCACACTTAATTGGAGTAGTTTAAATTTAGGACAATCTATTTAAAAGAAACTTCTCTATTATCTATTTTATGTTCTTTAAATTGTATAATTTGATTATGTGGAATAAGAATATATGTGAGCCGAAGAGCATAAAGTCTCCTTTGACATCAAACATGGGATCTGCGCAATGAGATCTCATATCTGAGCTCATCATGAAACCGTCAAGTATGAGTGGAGTGGAAATATTAGAGTATCTACTCACATTGCAAGAGCGAAGTCAAGGAGTGAGGTATCCACTCAAACTGTGAGAGGAGCTGAGAAGGTACCTCATATCTGATATGAAAGGAAGAGTCGTGTGGCTCTCGAAAGTGTAGATGACAGGATCATATACGAAGCAATAGCCCAGTAGCAGTAGCGAGTGGAAGAAGGTTTGTTAGCTTGTAACTCAATTGACTAACGGACTCGCTCGAGCACCACTTGAGTGGAAAAGAAAGGCTTCTCTTCCATCTCCATACAAATAAGAGCGCAGTGGAGCTCCCGTACCTGAGCTCAGAAGGTAGTTTAGAAGTGCTCCCATCGAGATTTTGGTAATGAGAGCAGTGGAGGCTCGTATCTGATGTGCAACATAGTTGTCGGGACTCGGAGGAGATGAGGTATTGTGAAGAAGTGAAATACAAAGGAGTGAATAAGTTGAGTACTGAATCCTTCCCTACCGGTGGAAAAATGATCTCATTGAACAACCTTCTGATGAGAAGCACAATATCTCTAATCCCCGACAAAGAGACATAAGTCGTTATCATTGTGTCAGAAGGAAGCGATGCACAACAAATCGGTCAGAATATCTTCAGATGTTAGAGCCGTACGATGGCGTGGCAAACACAAAACAAAAACCCTAGTATGTCAAAAGACAATTTTACCCCTCTAGAGATAAGGTATAAAGACCACTTCCATTCATTTCCTCTGGTTAACTCTTCACTATTACATATTACTCTCCACAATATTTCTCTCTTTAGAAACTCATCTGACTTGAACATCGGTCATCGCCGTAGCTCCATCCGGCCCAATTTTCTTGCAGATCCACTCCACGCTAGGGCAGTCAGTGACGAATATTCGACCAGTCCACAAGATTTCTCCAAAAGAGCTTATATAGGTATTTACTTATTGTTTTATTCAAATGTTCATAAGAATTGAGAACCATTAAATCCTTTTATCGTTTTTCATATGTGAGATGAACCTACCCACATCACTATCAATTTTAATTTCCGTTTTCAAAGTTTTTTTTTATTTTAAAATTAAGGGTTAATTCTAAATAAATATACCACCTTTAGTCTCAATATCAATTTAATCACGACCTTTACGATTATTGTTAAAAAATCTCAACCTTTCATCGTGTTGCAATTAGATACATATTTTTTTCTCCGGTCAACAATTGATGATGTGGCTTGTCGGAGTTTGCCACGTCAGATTACACATATTCTTTTTTATTTTCCTCATCATATTACACTTTATAGAAATAAAAATAAAACTCCTGTTTCTTCTGCGTCTTCTCAGCTTCTCAAACTCAATAGAGTTCTTCTTCTTTCTGTGTCTTTCTCACTTCTCAAACTCAATCAAGTTCTTCTCTTCTAACCCTAAAAATCAAAATCATAAACCCAACACTAAATTGCAATTTATTTATTTTTTGTCAAGAATCCTAAAAAGTTGGGTCGTTTGAAAGTAGAGTGAAGTTTGTAAACTCTAAACCCTACAAAAAATCCAAGTAAGTGAAATCTTCTAAACTTTGTGTATTTGAGTGTTTTGCGTATGAGCACACTTGAAATACATAATCATTATTTTTGTCCTTATATTTTTATTTTTATTTTTGTAGATGAAAGACTATTTTTCTATATAATGGCAAATGGTGGAAAGTTTGACATTGTGAATGGTAATATACTGTACCAAGGGAATCCTTAGACCTCAACATTGCATAGATACAGATGGGGTTGGTTATTTTGATTTAGTTGATGAAGTAGAGAATATGGGATACAGTAAATAATTTGTTTGAATTGAGAGAGATAAAAAATGACTAAGGAAGTGGAGGAGAAGACGCAGAAGAAACGGGAGTTTTATTTTTATTTTTATAAAATTTTATTTTTATTTCTATAAAATGTAATCTATGTGGAAAAAAAATTGAAATCTGACGTGGCAAGCTCCGGCAAGCCACGTCATCAATTGTTGGTCGGAGAAAAAAATGTTTATTTAATTGCAACACGATGAGAGATTAAAATTTTCTACAATAATCGTAAAGGTCGTGATTAAATTGGGGTAAATTCTTAATA
Source organism: Galeopsis tetrahit (assembly GCA_963675135.1). Lineage (NCBI taxonomy): Eukaryota > Viridiplantae > Streptophyta > Magnoliopsida > Lamiales > Lamiaceae > Galeopsis > Galeopsis tetrahit. The sequence continues at coordinate 78,720,651 of OY776123.1, forward strand.
AGGTCATTTCACTCAAACTTTTATCTAATAGGGAATAGGTTTTTATTTTTTATCCAATATAGTCAAATTGGCACTTAAGAAGACAAAGTTGCCCTTTTTTCCATTTAAATAATTTCAAATTAATTAATTCTCGAAAAAAGCAAATCTATCACCTTCCTTAATTCAAATATACCTAAAAATAAGGCAATTTGAATTAATTAGCTGACTTTGTGTACCTAAAAGATTCCTAAAAATAAGTCAAATCTATCACCTTCCTTAATTCAAATAACGCGAATTTAAATTAATAATTCTGAATTTTATGATCCAGAATTAAATTACACAAGAATCATAACACAATTAAATCACAAAAAGACTCATAAATTTCCTGAGTTTATAACATGACGAAGATGGTGCAAAAATTGGACACGTAAGCATGATGTCCAGTATGCAATACTCGTTCTCATACAATGCATATATATATGAAATAAATTATGAATTATAATATGCACAATGGACTGAATTTTTGTATGAAAATGCATATACATCATGTAATATATGAAGGATAAAATGCATATAAACATGACGACAAATATGCATATGTATAGAAAGGAATGTACTAAAGTGCATGTAAACAATTTTGCATAAAAACAAGCAAACAAAAGTGCATCTGAACATACAAACAAAAGCTCGGCAGAAGTACTCACCGCTTCCTTGACTCGTGCCGGAAATAACGGGACCCTCCAACTTTTTCTCCTCTAAACTCGGCCATGGCTTCGCCTTCTTCCAGGTGGTCTCGACGGTGGCCCACACCTTGCAAGACGGCAAGGGCTCTGCAATTTCTTCACGACGTCGGCCATGGTGGGGGCTCTGCAATTTCTTCACGTCGTCGGCCATGGTGGGGGCTCTGCAATTTCTTCACGTCGTCGGCCATGGTGGGGGCTCTGCAAAATCTGTTCGCCATGGTGGGGGGCTCTGCAAAATCTGTTTCCCCAAACGGCACAGATGAAGATGAAGATCTTCGTCCGGCGACCCCCTGTAAAGACGACGAAGCCACGACGACTTCCCCGGCTATGGCGGCGGCCACAAAGCTTCATCTTCGCCATGACAGATCGACGACGGAGCTTCAAGGGCGGCGACCATGGAGTTCAAGGCGGACGACAATGGTGGGGGCGTCGGCGGCGAATAGCTTGGCCATGGCGATGGTGGTGGTCGTCTTCTCCGGAGAGTTGGAGGCGACAGCGCCATTGTAGAAGTGACTCTATTTTGCACTGTGGTCTTCAGAACAATTAAAGAAGATGAACTTTAAAGTGGTAGATACTTACAGATTAATGGTTTGCTGAGATGAATTTGGTGATATGAAAAATTAAACAAAATTGACAGAAACTTCCTATTTTGGTTTCTGCATTGAGAGATTTGCTGAAATGAAGTTTCAGAAATCGATTTTGGGAAGGTCAATAATTTGTTGAATGTGCCCTATAATTTGGAAATTAATTGGCTGCAAGTAATTATGAATTTAAAATTTGAATTAAATGTTCAAATATATAAATTAAGGGGTATATGAATATTAAGGGCATTTAAGATTTTTTTACACTAATTTGATCTTATTAGGGAATTTTAAAAGTTGTATTTTTACTTGCTTAAGACTCTATAGAAGTGACCTTATTATTAGTTAATAATCTCATTAAATTGATAATGAAACTAAAGGTGGTGTATTTATTTAGAATTAACCCTAAAATTAATCATATGTTTTTACAAAACTGTCAAAACTCACAGTTTTTTTAGTCATTTTATCGACTTAACAGAAGTAATTTATCCGATAATGGCTAACGCGGTACATATAATTTATTTTTAAAACATGACATGTCGGGAAAGAAGTGGCCATTTTCTATCCCAAAATTTTAACTTATTGAAACAGTTGTTTAGTTTATTCAAAATTAGATGGTCATAATTCATTTTTAAAAAATTGAAAATATTTATAGACTCAAAATTCATAAATTTCAAAATAGTTCATTAAAATTTTACTATGATTTTTATTGTAGTACCGTGAATTAATCTCCATCCAAATTGTTACTTTTGTTGTAAAAGAACTAAAACATCGAATTTAATAAATATAGAAGAGTAATTTCATAGTAAAAAATTTAAAGACAAAAATGAACATTTGCATGAGTTAAAAGTTAAAAAAAAAATATATATATATATATATATCATTTAAGTAATCATCGCTGCCCAAATTTGAAATATATAGTTAAATATAGTATTTGTCATTGTGAAATGAAAACATGGAAAAAGCGGCAGAACATTAAAAAATTCCGAAATAATACTAATAATTTATAGTGAATTGGCAAGCTAAAAGTAACACGTACCCGTCAACACGGAATTCGTAGGTCTTTCTGGGTCCCACCCTTCCAAAATTTCAATTCAACTGCCCTCTCTCTCTCTCTCTTGCCGTCTAATTGCTTTACTTTTTGACCACTTCTACTTATTTAAATTCATTTTCATCTACTGTAATATTTTTCTTGGCCTTCTCTTCTTTTCAATTAAAAATTCATCTTATCCGTTTCAGCTATAATTAATTTCCGAATTTCTTTCCATTTAATCTTTCTGGGACATTATAATACACAAAATCGTACAGTCCATAAATTAGAACAAAAGTTATTACTAACCAAAATAAAATTTTGATTTACCACAAAACATTAAAACTGAATATAATATCATAAACTCAAATTTCAGATCTGAAGGAATACAGATCAACAACATCAAAAATAACAAGAATTTTTTTTTTCTCGATTGAAGAGAAGGAAATTAACGGAGGAACCCTAATAGCCGTACACTATTGAAACAACCGGAGAGAAATTTCTCACAGCCGCAAAAAATGGGTCTCTTTTTCCCCCAAACATATTTACATAATCAAACGTCAGTTTCTTAAGTTATCAGATTCAAGCTTCCAAGGGTGGGGGCATATTAAGATCAAGATCTAGCCCTCTCTTCGCCTCAAAATGGTTCTCATCCACCACCGACGAACTGTCCGACCCACTCTGCGACGCGCCGCCGTGTCGGTACCCAGACCCCATTTGGTTAAACCGGTACGCCGCCGCCATACCCGGATCGAAGAGTATAACCGGTTGCCCGTTGGGTAGCACCGCCATAGTCGGCTGGCGGCGGAACAACTGGTATCCGTTAATGGGATGATGATTCAAAGCACCGACGTGGGCAACGGTGACTCCAGCATCGGGAGCGGCGCCGAGGCGGCGCGTGAGATCAAGCTCGACGGGTGCGCGAGAGTTGAGGTCGGCGCTGGAGGACTCGACTGTGCTGCTTTGGCTAGGGCTGTGGACAAGGTCGGCGGGGACGGGGAAATTGGTCTTGGCTTTGGCGCCGCGGAACTCACGTGCGGCGGTGTCGTAGGCACGCGCCGCTTCCTCGGCGGTGTCGAATGTGCCGAGCCAGACGCGGCTTTTCTTGCCGGGGTCGCGGATTTCGGCGGCGTAGCGGCCCCAGGGCCTCTTTCTGACGCCGCGGAAATGGACCTCCTTGACGGCGTTAACCTTGGCGGTGGGCTTATCCTTCATCGCCATTGATTAGTTGGTATAGTGGTGAATATTATTGTAGTGAGAGGGGAGGGGAGGGGAGGGTTGTCCTGAGGGATAGTGGAAGGAAGGGAAAGGGGGGTTTTATATAGGAAAAATGTTTGGCGGATGGGGGCACGGTCAACAAGGGATTTGACTAGGGGAATGGGGGCGAGCCGCCGCCCAAGTAATGTATGTTACGTATGACTTTGTGGGAAGGCGCGTGTTTGGGACCCACTTTGAAGGGAACGTGGCACGCGGCAGTGCCTCAAGACAACACCGCCCACCCCGAGGCGTTGGTGTGCCGGCATTCACCATTCTATACTGCCGTTGTTTCTGGGAGATGCTCATTACACACCCCTTCTTTTTTTAATACACTCTTATTAATAGTAGTATTTTTTTTAAAAAAAAATCCTAGTATTTAGGTTTTGATTTTTGTTTTGAGTATTTAGTTACATTTCTTTGAATAATATTCATTATAAATTTCTCACTAATCTATTTTAATTGTCCTAATATAATTTTTATTTCAATCAAAATCAATCCCTCAAGGTAATGTCTTGGATCTTTGATCCAATCGGCATTATTTCTTTCTATCTCCCTGCCTTTCTTTTTTACTTATAGTATATTTTTATATCAACTGCACATTTGATATTATATTTAATAAATTTTATAAAAAAAAGTAAAAGTTGACTTAATATATAAGTACTGCGAAAATATAAAAAAGTTATTTACAAAATAAATAATGATATTTTTTTTCAATTATTCTGTGGCGTTACTTTTTCTCCAACAACTATTTCAAATTGAAGCATAATATCCATCGTTCATATATTTGTACTCCATATAATATGTAAAAATACAATATTTGTAAGAGAAAAACACAATGTAAAGTTTTATTTTTGGGGGGAGACACAATGTAAAGTTAAATATTCATAAAGTTGCATATAAGTTCCACCGAACCAAAATATTTAATATGAATGTCATTGTCATGTCGATTAATCAAACTTAATGGTTTCGACTCCCAATTAAATTTATGCAAAAACAATAATGAAAAAAATTCGTAATGTTTTTCTAGTCGAGTTGTAAGTTGTAACTTGACAAGTTAAACTGAAAATTTCAAGTTTATTTTTCTTCGTCATATATCTTTAATGGATGTCTAGTTTCCGAAATTAAATAAAATAATAAATTCTCATATATTTATATGAAAAACAAGAGTTAGATTTGTGGGCTATCATTTTAAATCCAAAAAATATAAATGGAAAATATAAGTATTTAATAAGAATAATTATTGCAGCGTTGCAAACAGGCGGCATAATATGGGGGAGCAGAGGTACAACTCGTAGGTGGCTAGGTACAAGTGTTGGCACACTCCACCGCCCACCGCTTCTAGTATTTGTTACGCCTTCTAATTAATTATTATTATACTAGTCTTAATTAGCCGCCCTTCCCTTATAGCCCAATCATCCTATATTTCATTTGCATGTTAGGACAAGCTCTTGTTCCAAAATTTTGGTTTTATTTTATTTTTTCATATGTATCAATAAAATATTTTTTCCCATTTAAAATATAAATTATTTTGAATCAATGCACATATATTAAGAAAATAATTGATTTCTCATTTTACTTTTAATTAATATTTGTATTTCTCATTAAAAGAATAACACATTTATGTAAATATTTATTGATTTTAAGGATAAATTTAAAAGAAAGACAATTAATTTGTATTAAAAAGTGCAAAACGTCAAACGTCATATAATTTGTAAAAAAAAAAAAAACGAAAGATTAAAACAATTTATATTATGAATATGAGGGAGTATCATTTATTATATATAAAATTTAAAATTTTACCTATAAACTTTCAAATATGTTCTTATATATATTATATATATGATTTTGAAATTGATAAATGTTTTTTTCTCCTACACATTACAATATTTAAATATGTATTGGATATATGTAATTTTGACATTATACACGCTTCTAAAAAAATAAATATATGACAACTGTTATGAATAATATTTATATGGTGTGAATGTCCATAATGTGACATTTGATGTATAATGTTGGTACATGAACATAAGATTTTCATGCTCAACTTTAGCTGGTGATGGCCTTATAATTAATTTTCCTTGTGAACAAGTAGCACATGAAAATTCATTGGGGTATAACATTTTTCTATTTTTCAATGATTGGCCATATGCTTTTTCTACAATTTTTCGCATCATTATGGAACCGGGATGGCCCAACCGGTCATGCCAATCATTAAATTCGGTAGTAACCTTTTGATTTACTACGACATAAATTTCAATTGTTCTTATACTCATGCAATACGTATAAATCCAAGGATTAAACGGGTAACTTCTCCAACATACATTTCTTTCCCGCAACAATTGTAGTAATATTAAAATACTCAATATATATTGTCTTCATTTGTAGTCTCAAGATGATATCCATTCAAATGAATATCTTTAAAACTCAATAAATTTCTTTGAGACTTTCCGAAGAACAAAGCATCATTGATAATGAATTTGTCCCCCCGGGTTATAGAATAGTGGCTCTTCCAAAACCTTCAATTATTTTTGTACAACCAAGTTTTGTATTTACATTGGCTTCTCCACATTTTATATGTGAGAATAATTTATTATTGTTGAATATAGTGTGCATAGTAGCACTATCCACAAGACATAAATCTCCACATTCTTTCTTAAATGTTATGTTGACATACCATTTTCCATTTAAAAAAAATGCAAAAGTAAGAAATTTACAATTTAATTATTTTATTTTAAGGTAAATGAAAATGTAATAGTCACTCATATTATAAAGGATAAGAAATATTAAGACATTGCATAACATAAGAAAACAAACATTACATAATAAATTATTGAAATAAAATTATGATTGAGTATTAGAACGATCTAATTTCCACCTTCAGGGTGGGTAAGGTAATCATCAACATCCAATTGTGTTATGTCAACCATCTCATTATCGAATTCATTATTCACATAATTTATTTCAACTCTTTTCTCTTTTTCTTTAATGTTCAGAAATTTGTTTGCCCTTTTTAGGGCCTTTAAAATTCTGACATGTATTATAATCATTTTGAATTCTGCCTCGGTTAAAATCACACCCTCGTTCGAGGCCTGATTTTTCATCAAAAACTCATTAATTTTATCAGCCACCAAGAGCCATGAAATTAGTTCAGAATATTTAGTAAAATTCTTCTCACGATTTTGTTGTTGCAAAATCACATTAGAAGCATGAAATGTGGAGAATGTCTTTTCAAGCATATCATTTTCACTAATATTTTCTCCACATAATTTTAATTGAGAAGTGATTTTTGAACATAGTTGAGTTGTGCTCAGAATTTATAATCATATCTTTCTTTAAGATTTGTCCACAATTAAAGTGGATCTTTCACCGTGAGGTATATTCAACTTTCAATCCTTCATCAAGATTGTGGCAAAGAAAAATCATGGCTTTGGGCCTTTGGCCTTATTTTCTATTATATGCTTCATTTGACACTTTTATAGAATCCTCAAGACTCATGGCATCCAAATGAATTTCAACATCAAGAATTCATTACAAATTTTTTTTGTTCAGAAATATCAAGAGCCACAAATTTAAGTTTTGTCAAGTTTGACATGTTGGAAACTATAAAATAAACAAGAGATATATTAATTGAAAAATAACATAATCATCAAAATAGTAATGAAATAAGATATGACAAATAAATATTGTAAGATAATATATTCTAAACATTTCAATACATACCTCCGTACAATACCTGAAATTTATCACTATCGGAATTTCGTCGGTAGAAATGTTTTACGAGCTTCGTGCTGATAACGTGTTATGAAACAACTTAAAAGTATAACTCCATATATTACATAAGTGAACAAGATGTAGAGATAATATATATTGAGTATTTTAATATTACTACAATTGTTGCGGGAAAGAAATGTATGTTGGAGAAGTTACCCGTTTAATCCTTGGATTTATACGTATTGCATGAGTATAAGAACAATTGAAATTTATGTCGTAGTAAATCAAAAGGTTACTACCGAATTTAATGATTGGCATGACCGGTTGGGCCATCCCGGTTCCATAATGATGCGAAAAATTGTAGAAAAAGCATATGGCCAATCATTGAAAAATAGAAAAATGTTATACCCCAATGAATTTTCATGTGCTACTTGTTCACAAGGAAAATTAATTATAAAGCCATCACCAGCTAAAGTTGAGCATGAAAATCTTATGTTCTTGGAACGAATTCAAGGGGATATATTCGGACATATACATACGCCAAGTGGACCATTTAGATATTTAATGGTTTTGATTGATGCATCGACTAAGTGGTCACATGTATGCTTATTGTCATCTCACAATTTGGTTTTTACAAAGTTATTGGGACAAATAATGCAATTGTGAGTACAATTTCCTGATAATGCAGTTAAGAGTTTAAGACGATTCGTCTTGCAAATGCTGGTGAATTTTTCATCTCTGGCTTTCAACGTTTATTGTATATCAATTGAAATACATATTGAACATATGGTTGCTCATGTTCGTACATAGAACAGTCTTGTTGAATCACCTATAAAGCATATTCAATTGATTGTCCGACCAATATTGATGAAATATAAACTCCCTATTTTAGCTTGGGATCATTTTATATTGCATGCGACAGCACTTGTGCACATCATGCCAACAAGTTATCATAACATTTTCCCCATACAAATGGTTCAAGGTCAGGAACCAAACATATCCCATCTAAGAACTTTTGGATGTGTTGTATATGCACTGATTGCTCCACCACAACGCACGAAGATGGGTCCCCAAAGAAGAATGGGGGTATATGTTGGATATGAATCTCTGTCTATTGTTAAATATTTAGAACCATTGACCGGAGATCTATTCACGGAAATGTTTGTTAATTGTTATTTGGATGAAGACAATTTTTCCAACATTAGGGGGGAAAAGTAAGCAGCTGGAAATGAATATTTCTTGAAATGAATTATCATTGAATTGCATGGATCCTCGTACAAAGTAGTGTGAACTTGAAGTTGAAAAGATAATTCATTTGCAAAATATTGTGAATCAACTGCCAGACACATTTACTGACCTTAAAAGAGTTACAAAATCTTATATTTCAGCTGCTAAGGCTCCTAACACCACTGATGTCCCTGAAGGGCTGTCTTCCATGGCAAATGAGTCTACGGCACGCCTGAAGCGTGGTAGACCTCTCGGTTCCAAAGAAAAAAATTCTCAAAAAATAAAAGGAGCAAGTATTGAAAATGGTCATAATGTGAATATTCTTGTTGAAAAATATGACATACTACTTAAAGTCCCAGAAAATGATATTTCAGGCGCCCGAAAATGATGAAATATCGATAAATTATGTCAGAACAGGAGAAATATGGAACCGAAATGAAATCGATGTCGACAATATCTTTGTATATAATATAGCGCTTAATATGATGGAAGATGATGAGGATCATGAACCTACATCTATTGATGAATGTAGAAAACGAGATGATTGGCCAATGTGGAAAGACGCAATAAATGCAAAATTACAATCTCTTATTAAACGAAAAGTTTTCGTACCTTTTGTCCGTATACCTAATGGTATAAAAGTCGTAGGTTATAAATGAGTAATTGTGCGAAAAAGAAATGAGAAAAATGAAATCGTGAGGTATAAAGTGTGACTTATTGCACAAGGTTTTACCCAAAGACCAAGTGTTGATTATGATGAGACTTATTCTCCTGTGGTGGATGCAATAACTTTTCGTTATTTAGTAAGTCTGGCAGTGCAAAAAAAAAAAAAACTTGAAATGCGTCTATTAGATGTCGTTACAGCCTATTTGTACGACTCATTAGAGAAAGATATTTATATGACAATCCCCGAGGGATTAAAGGTACCGATAATGAAAAACGAGAATTCTCAAAACATGTATTCAGTCAAGTTGAGCAAATCCTTATATGGATTAAAACAATCTGGTCGCATGTGGTACACTTGTTTGATGCATTCTTGATTAAGGAGGGATATAACAATGATCATATATACCTTATGTTTTTATTAAAAGATCTGGATGTGAATATGTGATGGTCATTACTGTATATGTTGATGATTTGAATATCATTGAAACTCCTACAGAGTTATCAAAGGTCGTGGCTTCCCACAAGAGGGGATTTGAAATAAAGGATCTTGGTAAAACAAAATTTTGTTTGGGTTTTCAAATTGTACAATTTTGTAAATTTTTGTGCATCAATCCACTTATATTATGAAAGTGTTGAAACTGTTCTATATGGATAAAACACATCCTTTAAGCACACCTATGGTTGTGCGTTCACTGAATGTAGCGAAAAATCCATTTCGACCTCGCGAAGAAAATGAAGAACTGCTTGGTCAAGAAGTACCATATTTGAGTGCAATAGGTGCGCTAATATATCTTGCTAGCAACACAAGGCTTGATATATCATTTGTTGTTAATTTATTAGCAAAATATAACTTTTCTTCAACTCATAGGCATTGAAATTGTGTTAAACATGTTTCCCGATATCTTAGATGGACAATGGATATGGACTTATATTTTTCAAACTCATCAGAACCTTGTTTAGTTAGTTATGCAGATGCAGGCTACTTATCAGACCCGCACAAAGTCCGATCCCAAACAGGTTATTTGTTCATATATAGAGGTACAACTATTTCACGGCGTTTTATTAAACAAACTTTAGTTGCTACTTCATTTAACCATGCAGAGATCCTAGCAATTCACGAGGCAGGTCGTGAATGTGTTTGGTTGCGTTTCTGCCACACAACATATTTTGGACAGTGTGGATTAAACTCAGTGAAAGATAATACAACTGTGATATATGAAGAGAATGTGTTGCCCAACTAAAGAAAGAATTTATCAAAGGTGATAGAACAAAGCATATTGATCCTAAATTCTTCTTTACTCACGATCTTCAGCAAAATGGTGACATTAGTGTGTAACAAATTTGTTCAAGTGATAATTTGATTGATTTATTTACCAAGTCTTTACCTACTTCAACGTTTGAGAAATTGAGATACAAAATTGGAATGCGACATCTTAAGGATGTAAAGTGATGTAATCATCAGGGGGAGTTAATGCGCGTTTCTTCTCATTGGGTTTTAACGAGGCATAATCTTATATAATGGACATTCAAGGGGGAGTGTTATGAATAATATTTATATGGTGTGAATGTCCATAATGTGACATTTGATGTACATTGTTGGTTCATGTACCAACATTAATTTTTGACCTTTCATTTCATCTTCTTCAACTTATATTGTTCCCTATAAATAGAGTTGCTAATGTTTGTAATACACACTAAGAGGTGGAATAAGAGATTTATATATTATCTCTACATCTTGTTCACTTATGTAATATATGGAGTTATACTTTTAAGTTGTTTCATAACAACAACATAATTTTGGGACAGATTTAGTATATATAGAGAGAGACACGCCCTAAACGTCTTATAGTACCTCCATCCTGCTATAATTCGTTCCCTTTCTTTTGAATGTTTTGTTTAAGAAATACTGTGATTGAAAAAGAGAAAATAGTAAATTAGTATGAGATAAAATATAATAAAATAATAAATATAGTGCGAGTAATGCAACTGGGAGAATGAAAATAATATGTTAATTGATTGGAAGGAGTGTTTTATGTTATATCGAATGAACAGTCAAATAATTTATTTTATCTAATGATGAGATATTCTTCAGAACAAGTCTCCAAACATATATCTACTTCATAGGAGGTACTTCGATTTGGAAAACAGATTGCGCTTTTATGGTAGAGTCTCTTCTATTGACCTGGTGATTCGTACCCATATTTTGAGGTTCAATGAGGGATCGAGACGGCTGATTGGCAGGAGGTCGATAGTTAATTTTTGGCATGATACCTGGTTGGGGTATATTATTTCGAAGATACTCAACCTCCCGAATTGGTTTGCTACTACTCTGAGATGCACAGTTGGAGACTTTTTCTATGAGGGTTGTTGACACTTTGAGGAGTGCTTTATTACTGAGTTCACTGATATTGTCAGGGACATCCTTTAAATTAGGGATATTCGGGGTTCAGATAGATATGTTTGAGAAGACACTCTTTCGGAGGAGCTCTTCTCCCAAGTGGTCTATGATTTGCTCAGACCCCCCTCCCTCGGCTCAGCTGGTTGTCTTGAATTTGGGGTTCCTTTATTTCGATGTGTCGCTCTATAGTGATATGGAGGGTTGTTTGGGGGTAAACTTCCCACGGCTGATTGACTTTCGTCTTTTGGGGTTCAGGACCCGTTGATATGTATGCTTTGTCGTAGTGCCACATAGTCTTTTGATCATTTGCTAGCACATTGTCCATTCATCTTGCAGGTTCTTGGAAATCTCTCTTTAGGCTACTAGAGTTCGGTTGGGTCCACAGTCTTTAGAGCTATAAAGAGCGATCTTCGTCACTACTGTTTGGGTTATATGGTCTCTACGGAATAGGGTTGTCTTTGATGGGGTCTCTTCTTCAGTTAGGAGATGTATGGCACAAATTGTGGCTGATATTAAGGAGGCGCACAATATATCTCGAGGTCATGCAGATGGGTCAATTCGGAACCTGATGATTGATAGGGCCCTTGGTGTTTCGAGCAGACAAAGGCCGATACGACGGGGTTGTCTATGAAGTGGATTGCTCCGGATCGGGTTGGTACAATATTAATACAGACGATAGTGCCACATCATCTCTAAGTAGCTTGCATGTGGGGTCGGTGTTCCGGAATTTCAAGGGGTTATTTGTTGCGGCCATTGCTCGGGAGGTCAGTTGGGGTCTTCATTTTGAGATGGAGCTTGTGTCGGCTCTCCTTGCTATTCAGTATGCTCACTCGCAGGGCTGACATTACTTGTGGATCGAGTCGGACTCCATCTTGACTGTCAGCACTCTGATGGGCTTCACTCATATTGTTCCTTGGCGCCTATAGGGTCGCTGGAGCCAGGTTCATCCTCTCACAAATGGCATGAAAATTCGATACTCACACATTTTTAGAGAGGCCAAATAGGCCGCGGACGCAGTGACTAAGAACAGACTTAACTGGATTTGGAGAGGTTACCCTTCGAATTTTTTTACTTTCATTTTTGCATAATGACTTGTATACAATTTATTTTAGACTTTGATTTTAGAGAAGTGTACATTTTTCCTTGACATTTGTTTTTGTCCCTAAAGAGGGTTTTTTCAGGCAATGTTTTAATGACACTCCAGCCTCTGGCTCGATATGTGAACTTTGTTTTAAGTTTCTTTTTATTTTATACATCACACCTTTTATTGTGTACATTTCTAATGTACAATATGATGATTTATTTTATTTAAGCATATTCTTATTTCCCATGTACTCCCTCGTCCTGAAGTACCTTTTACAAGTAAGTGGACATACTTTTTAAAAAAATGTAAAAATTGAGAATGCATATATACAATTTAATTTTTAATTTTATATTAAAATTATAAGTTAATTATTTCAATTGCATGGTATAATTGGGTGAACACAATAGTGACTTATTAAACTTGCTTTAATAATATCAAACATGCTTAAATGATATTAAGTGTACGTAAATCATGTATAGAATTCAATTATAACACAATTATGACAATTTGTTTAATTTCAACCATTATTTGAATTGTAAATTTATATTAATTTAAATTGAACTTAACTAATTATTTATGCAAATAATTGAATTATAGTTGCTACGTTAAAGTGATCAACTTTTAAATCATATACTCTCCCCCCTACCCAAAAAGTTTTTAAATATTTTTTTTTAATAATAATTTGGTGCAATTGGTTGCCCCTATACAATTGAAATTAAGCTTTAATTAATTGGATCAAATATTGAGTTAAAAATTAAATTGTGTAAATTGAGCATTAAATTGTGTACTCAATACTTTAATAAAATTCCTTTTTTTTCTGATTAAAAAAAAACAAATAAATACTCAATTGTATAAAAGTTTTTTTTTTTTTTTTTTACTTTACTAACAAAGGTAATGATTTACCAACAATCTTCTTTACTTTTTACCCTCATATATACTTTATATATTAAAATATGAATTATTTTTAAAATTTGTGTCCAATCAAAGAAACATGTTTTTGATGGAATATATATGTTTAAAATCATAATAATGGTATTTTTAAACTTACTTAACTCAAATATGAAATATTAGCTTGCTTTAATGAAATTTAACATATTTTATGAAAATCATATTAAGATTGCTTAAATTATAGTATAAACATGTTTAGATCATTTTGAAGTTTGGCGAAGATGCTAAAATGGTTAAAGTTCTTGTTTACTACTTCAATCTCTTTCCAGGATCATTATTCACAACTCATTAACTTCGGCAAAGACAATGTGACATGAAAGATCTTGAAAATAGTTATACAAGTGTGCAATTGCATGAGTGTATCATGTCATTAATATAATTGAATCATAATTTTAATTTAGTTTTAATGTAGAAGGTTTAAAATTTATAATTCTTTTTTTGACAATTTAAAAATTTATAGTTCCTTTTTCGAAAACTTAAAAATTTATCGTTGAACAATGTATTTGTTGGGGGCATTAGAAAATTTAGAAGGGTAGGTCTTGTGGAGACTCAAGTCTATATAAGAACTTGTGTTGACTGAACTTTTATTTTATTTTATTTTATTTTATTTTATTTTATTGTATTGCACTTTTTAATTATAGTAACTTATCAATTTCAATAATATTTTTAGTGTTGACATTTTAATTACTACCTCCGTCCCATAAAAATAGCTACATATTCCTTTTTTGGATGTCTCAAATTATAACTACATTTCCTCTTTTACTTTAGTATTAAATGTTTTATTGTCAATTTTACCCCTAATTAATAAGAGTAATTAAGGCTTAGCATATTTTGGAGTATGTGATTTCAAAGGCAAAATTGACACATTAACTAAATTTGACTATATTTATTGATTTTTCTTAATTTGTGTGTAAAGTCAAATGTAGCTATCTTTGTGGGACGGGGGGAGTATATAAGAACTTTTCATTAAAATTTTGTTGCACTTTTCAATAATAGTGACTTACACTTTTCATTAAAAATTGTGTTACATTTTTCAGTAATATTATGTTGCACTTTTCAGTTATAATAACTTACATTTTTCATTAAATATTGTGTTGCACTTTTAAGTTATACTGACTTACACTTTTTAATAAAATTGTGTTGCACTTTTCAGTTATAATGACTTACACTTTTCACTAATATTGTGTTACATTTTTCAGTTATATTGACTTGCACTTTTTAATAAAAATTATGTTGCATTTTTCAATTATAGACACTTACACTTTTTAATAATATTGGATTGCATTTTTCGGTTATATATGAGTATATGACTTACACTTTTTATTAATATTGTGTTGTATTTTTCAGTTGTACCAACTTACACTTTTTAAAAATATTGTGTTGCACTTTTTTTAGTTAGTTTAAATGGATTAAAATAAAAAAGAAAATATCAAATGTGTCAATATAAAAAAGAATACAATTTTTTTAAATTATTTAAAAGGGTAAAAAAAAAAAAAGAATAGCCACATGAGTCAAGTTCTTATTTACACACGACTCCATATCAGACTAATTCAATTTAGAAATGATATTATCTATGGGCATGTTTGATAGCAAAGATGAATTATCTAAGATTATGATGATAACTAAACTTTATAAATTTTAAAACATAATCTACCCTTAATCTATGTTATCAAACAACCAATAAAAATGATATATAGTTAATCTAGGTTTAATCTAAGCTATCAAACATGGCCTATAGAGATTAAATCGAAAATTGATAAGATCACGGAAGATGTTAAGCTCCGAACTTGAAAAATGAAAATGTTACAATAGGGGGTTTCCTTCTTCTTTCTTTTTTCAAGTAATTTGTAATCCACGTAAATTTGTAGTATTTTTTTTAACTAATACTATTATGCATTTGAAATATTGAACATTTTTAAAATAGTAATATTTTAAAAAGTGATTTAAATAAATTTTTAATTATTCAGCTGAATTTTTAATTTTCCCAATTAAAACAAAATTAAAATTATAACTTAATTATACTAATAACATAGTACAATTGACTGCATACAAGTTTGATTATACATAAACTAGCGATGGTCGACACTCTTTGTTCAATAAATATTTTGATCTAAAAAAGTTCATTTAAAAACACGGTTTCATAATATCTACATATCCTCTTCCTCCACTAATCAACATACAGCACGTGTCGAGTTGCTATGCCTAACTAACAACCTTTCTCTCTCTCCTCTTTATTTCTTTCGCACTTCACTTTCGTAGTATTCATTCATTAATTGGAATTCTTTTATTTAAAAAAAATGAGGAGTATTATTATATTATATTAATGGGTTTGAAAAGATGTTTGATCCAAGACTTGGTCGTTGAAGCTAGTATTTACATCTATGTTTGGTAATGATGATAATAGTCCCTATTCCTAGCTTCAAGAAGAAAAGGCCATTAATATTCCTAACTACTGTGAAAATGACTACTAGTAGTATTATTTGTCTCCAAATTACTAGTAATTCACAGTACAACTGATGTGATGTAAGTATATGGGTTTGGTTGGCTTGATTAGGTTGAATTAAGTTTGATTGATTTTTTATTTTTAACGAATCAAATGTTTGGTTTGATTGATTATGATCTGGGATTAAAGCAAAGTCCGACAATTTTGTACTATTTTTCATGCATATGTGAAATTATTAATCATAGGGGGTGAGTTTAATATATGCTTTGTTGTAATTAAGTTTCAAGTTATATTTAAATATGTTAGTCACGCTCATTATCATTTGTTTGTGCTAAACAACAATTTCCACACTTTGAATTTTTTTTTTCTTTTTTTTTTTTGAGATAATCATGTTTTGCATATAATCCAATACATAAAAGATACCCCTTCCCCTCTATTTGGTTTCGTATTTTAATTTTATTTCCAATTAATTACCATTTAATTTTAATTTTTTTAGTGCTTGAATTTGTATTTTATTTTTCATTTTTCTAGTTGATGATTTTTCTACACCCATTTCAGCATTGTGTTGGATAGTCTTTTGGATTTTGGTATTTACTTGATTTTTATCCTTTAATTTGTTTTTTTTTTTTAATGCGAGAATACATTAGGGTGAAGTATTTATTTCATATTGAGTATGAAGATCTAAACGTAATTGTGTGTAAATGGTACACTGTCTTCCCACTTCCTCACTATTAGAGGGGGCAGCGATGCCAGTTTGTCAATTTTGGGTTGAAGGTCTTAAATTTAGAATTGTATTAATCTTTTGTAATGATAAGAATATGGAGGGGTAATTTTATAAACTTTTATATTAAAATAAAGAAAGGGATTGAATTAAGTATATGGGTTGAGTCCCGATTGACACGAATGGTGTTGAGTCCAAAATGACTTACCACAATTATGAATCCCTTACTTAGGATCACAAATCTCCGATTGGATTATCTACGAATCGTCTCCTTCAATTTCCTCAACACCTGCAAAAGCAGGTTGAAGAAATCTCTGGTACGAGGACGGGGACTCCGACGTTCAAGTCAGAACTGGGCAATCTCAATAATGCCGAAGGAGACAATCATAATTCAAAGAAAGCTCATCCAATAGCTATATTTCAGTATAGTTCAGGTGTTTGGTCGGCGAAAAACAAGATCAAGTATATTTTTCGGCCAAAGTGTGTTAATATGTTGTTTTGTGTGTTTAGTGCGTGTTTGTAGATAAGTTATATGATAATGAATGTTCAATATACTATAAAATCATACCTTGAGGGGAAGGGTTAGGCATTTCCATTTTTTTCTCAACCGCATAAGCTTTTGACTTGGTTTATGGACTTTTCTAGCTTTATCCTTCTGTTTTCTGCAGCCCCGAGAATTTAGGGGTCAGCCCTAAATCCTTGTTAGTTTTCCATTCAATCCTCCTATCTACATAAATAACGAGATTTAAACCTTCCGGGGCTAACGAGGCTCAAGCCCCGAAAAATTAGGGCCTAAGCCCAACAACTCCACTATAATCGTGAATAAGCTCAAAATCACATTTCTAAGTCTTTTCTTGCCTTTATTAGGCCCAAATCATTCATATTTATCATATTAGGCTCAATTCAGGGCCCAATATCTCACATATGGGCTACTTGCAAGCCCATTAACATAATACTAAGCAAAATGGATCAATGATTAATAAAGTATATAACTCACTTTATTTTCACGTGTCATATTTTTATAAGATGTCGTATTTTGTCCACATCAAATGGTAAATATGTGTATATTGTAAAAATGAAGAGTTGGAGTGTTATTTTGATTTTAAGGTATGTAAACTTTTGTGTAAACTAAAAATGAAAGTATGAATTTTTTTATATGGTGTGTTGTTGCCAGCGCACAAAAGTAAATTTTTTAACCGACTGATGCAGGGAATCGTCTCAATTGAAGTGAAACTCCGTTGATTTCTTAAAGAAATATCCGAACAAACTGATGCAGGGAAGCGTCTTAATTGAAGTGAAACTCCGTTGATTTCTTAAAGAAATATCCGAACAAACACAATATCAATTAAACATAAAATGAAGTGAGAACCGTTGATTTCGATAACGAAATATCCGGAATAAACACAACAACGATTAAGGATGAAACCTTAAGATTTTCTTATAATTACTGAATGTGTCTAAAATGGTGCATACATTCTCCTTTTTAAAGGAGTTTTTAACATAAGAGTCAATACTCTTTAAATGCAATGATTAAAGGGATTAATTGAATACATTAAAATTAGACTTTGATTGAATGAATGAAAAGCGTAATTTGAGGGATCCTTTATCATTCCACATCACCGACCCACTAATATAGTAGGGTAAGTAAGGGTCGATCCTATAGAGAACAATGTAATTTGATTGAATGAATTTGTGTTGTAATGTAGTAAAATGGAAAGGGGGAGGGGGGATTTGGATGTGTGATTAATTAACTACTAACAAAAAAACAAGAATGGAAATATAGAGCAATTAAAATTAACAAGAATTCAAACAATGAGAACGATCTAACCCTCGAATAGTTTCCCCTTAATTAATTATACTAATTTAATCAACAAACCTCGTAATCTCAATCTAATCTCAGATCTTATTGTTTTTAGGTTTAATTAATCAAAAAGTGCGACCCCCAATTAATCTATTTCTACCAATAACCCTAAAACATATATTTAAGGTTCAACTCGAGGAACACATTCAAGAATAAAACAATAGGATAAACTAGACTATGAATACGAAACGTTCGTTTCATACAACCAAGACGTTATTATTCCTAAGGTATTGTGCCCTAGTTGCTATGATATCCACAAGAGTTGGTCTCATGTGCATAGTGTGCACGTGCACACTAATGCACATGTCAACCCTTTATGTATTAATAAAGATAAATATATACAACTAAATAATTGATGTTTGAGTGGTTATAGACACCCTTCATAATTATGAAGGTTACAAGTTCGAATCTTGCTAACAAAATTTCCACTTTTTTTTTTCTCAATAATAATAGTTACCGGTTACTACTCCCATCACTCTTGAAATATACTCATATTTACCCATATGCCATTACTTTTTCACACTCAATCTACTTTTTACTTTACTTTATTCATAAAACTTTACAAAATTACCCCTAAAAACATCATTCATTACACCTTTTCTTATACATTTCTTAATATGTGTGTCGTCCCAAGGGTGCAAATTCCTCTGGGACGGAGGGAGTACTATTTTTCATAACAAAATTTTAATTTTTCAATAATAATAGTTACCACTTTTCAGTAACAAAATTTCCATTTTTCACTAATAATACTTACTTACTATTTTTCAATAATAGTTACCACTTTTTAGTAACAAAATTTCCACTTTTCAATAATAATAGTTACCACTTTTCAGTAACAAAATTTCCACTTTTCAATAATAATAGTAGTTAACAATTTTCAGTAACAAAATTTCCACTTTTCACTAATAATAGTTATCACTTTTCAGTAACAAAATTTCCATTTTTCACTAATAATAGTTACCACTTTCCAGTAACTAAATTTCCACTTTTCAATAATTATAGTTACCACTTTTCAGTAACAAAAATTACCACTTTTCTATATCAAAATCTACCACTTTTCAATAATACGAATAACACTTTTTAATAATAAAAATTACACTTTTCAGTAACAAAATTACCACTTTTCAATAATAAAATTAGCATTTTTCAATCAATAACAAGACTTACCCTTTTCAATAACAAAATTACTATTTTTCAATACAAAATTACAATTCAGGATGCACCAAGACAGGCTTCAAATTAGCTGCTGTAAATAACACATATCCAGTTGTACCAAGCACCAGATATTCTTCTCTCCCATCTTCTTCACCAACAACGAAGCAATCATAGAGAAAACTGCAAACAATACGTAAAAAATCCCTAGCGATATAGTGCCCTAATCACCTTTTTTAAAACCACAATTAAAAGAAAATCAGAAACAGACATATGATAATTGATAAATTTGTGAAGTTAATCAAAAAATTGATTGAAACGGGAAGTTTACACACTTATGGTGTTGATCATATCTTCATCCTCCACCGTTGCTGAATTTCTTCACCACGACAACACCTCAGATGTTCCTCAAAACATATTGTGCAAAAAGTAATTAAATCGAAACCCTCATTCATCTTCCCGTTTCTCTGTTCTACCTTTTCCGTTCACCAATCCCGACGAAGCTACCCACTGCAGACTAGTCTCAACAACAGTAACAAAAGTACCAAATTTATTGATGTTTCCCTTTCGATCTGATTTGCGATTAACGTCATTAAAATCGTGGGCAAATGAATAATTAATTCAGGGAAGAAGATGGGGTTACAGACTATGAGACAAGCTAGAGTGAACAGGCTCGCCGAAACGTGAAAGAAAAAATAAAGGGGAAGAAGAATGGAGAAGAAAGGAGTAAAAAAAAAAAATGTGTGCACCAAACCCTGTTTGATGCATAGTGTGCATTTAAGAATTTTCCTAGCAATTATGAGTTATAAATTATGAAACAGTTAGAATCAAAATAGAAATAAAATTGGGTGATCAAGTCTATTAAACTTCTAAATCAAAACATGCATAACATCTAAACAAAATAATATTAAAATCGAGATAAAGATTAAAATAAATCGAAAATTACATAATTAAAAGGACTTAATTAAATCAAGGGTCAACATCCTCGCCTAGAGCAACAGTTTACCAACTAAACATAATTAAAAGAATAATCGATAAAAATAAAATCAAAACCATTGCTTCCACTCTTCTATGATGCTCACAGTAAGCTGCTTCCAATCTCCTTCCAAATCCAAGACGGCTACTACCTCCAACTTAAAAATGGGTTGGGGTATATACCCCTCCAGCTTTGTTTAATACACTCCCCCTTTCATTTATTAATTCAAAAATATATATGAAATACCATATTTACCCCTTTAATAAATGTTATAGATACATACACTCCCTATAACCCAAATTTCATCTTCTTCCCAAACTTCTTTTGGCCGTCTCTGTCTTCCCCTCCCCCCTCCCCAATTTTTTTTTCTTTTTCTGCACTCCCCATCTCCGTTGCACTGCACCCTAAATACCTTAACCCTAGAATTTCGCCGCCGCCGCCACCACCACAACAACCACAAACAAATTCTAACACCCACAAAAATGAACATGTTTGATAAAATAAAATAGCAATAACACTCAAATCGACACCATAACCACTGCCTCAAATAAAATTAAAAAAAAAAAAATCTTAGTATTTTTAACAAACCAGAGTCGACCAAAAACACTACGGTCGACACTGGTTTATCGCCCAAAAACACTCCGATCGACACTGGTTTGTCGCCCAAAAACACTCCGGTCGACACTGGTTTGTCGACCAAATTTCGAAAGAAAATTAAAAAAAAAAAAAATTAAAAATTGAAATTTTCGACTATTATTGATCGCTCAAAAACAATCTGATCGACAACCTATCGTCGACGAGAGTGTTCTTGAGCGACCAATAATGGTCGGTAAAAAAAAAAAACCTGCTCTTCGCCGGCGACGGTTGGGGGCGAGCGCTGGCGGGACGCGACTGCTGGGGGTGAACGCCGTCGGGCTGCGACGGCTAGAGGCGAAGGAGGAGGGCGACGGCGTCGCTAGGCGAGAGGGGCGGCGCCGCCGCTTGTGACAGAAATTTTTTAAAAAAAAGAGCAGGGAGCGGCACGAGGCGAGTGGGAGGGGGGAGTGCGACGGCGATGGGGAAGGGGGAGTGCGCCGGCGAGGGGGGAGGGGGAGAGCGCCGGCAAGGGGGAGTGTAGAAAAACGGAAAAAAAAAAGGGAGGAGAGAGGCGGTAGTGAGGTTGGGAAAGATGAAGTAATTAGGGTTAATGGGGTGTATGTATCTATACATTTTATTAAAGGGCAAATATGGTATTTCATATATATTTTTGAATTAATAAATGGAAGATGGGAGTGCATTAAACAAAGCTGGAGGGGTATATACCTCAACCCCTTAAAAATTAGGTCCAAAAATTGATTAGAGGGTCATGGGCTTAGTTTGTGGGCTTATTCCTAAGGTCGCGGCTAAATGCACCCGGATTTCCTATGAGTACACCCACGGGATTTTTTTTAAACACAAGAGGTATGCGAAATGACATTTATACCCTTCCTACAATTTTTTTAAAAAATGGACGGATGAGTACACCCATTCCTTCCATTTCACACACATTCGTCGAATCTCACCCAAATCACCACCAAAACCACAAGTTTGATAAAAAAAAATCATAAAAACTCAAAATTTCAACAACAAACATAAAATCTTAATATGTTCGAAAATTTTACCCAAACAATGTTGAGATGTCCGAAATTTTTAACGAACAAACTCAGTATGTTCGAAAAAAATTACAAAACAAATTATTGTCCGAAAAAAAAGATCAAACAACTTGTTCGAATTTTTTTCCAAAACAAACCCACATTGTTCGAAAAAAAAATCAAAACAAAGTAAATATGTTCGAAAAAAATTTCAACTCCAACAAACACAGATTGTTCGAAAAAAAATTCAAAACAAAGTCAATATGTTCGAAAATTTTACATGAACAAACTTAGATTGTTCGAAAATTTCTACAAAACAAACAAATATTGTTCGAAAGAAATTCCCGAACAACATACAAAAACCCTAATTTTAACCCTAATTTTGAGAAACCTAATTTTCAACTTACCTGAAGCGGCGCGGCGGCGGCGAGAGGCACGAACGGAGGGTGGCCGGCCGCGAACGGCTGCGAGGGGGGGGAGGAACTGCGGCCGCGAACGGCCGCGAATGGGAGAGGGAAGGGCTGCGGCCGCGAACGGCCGCGAAGGGGAAGGGCGGTGGCGGACGAGGGCAGGGGCAGTCGGCGAGGAGAGTGTAGATGGGAGGGGGTGTTGTCGGCGTTCGCTGTTGCGCGGCTGAGGAGGGAGGCGGCCGACGCGATCTGTGACGTGGACGGCATTGTGGGGGAGGTGCAACGTGGGCGGCGACACTGTGGAGGAGGTGATACGTCGACGGCGGCGACACTGTGGGGGAGGTGATACGTCGGCGGCGGCGATGGGGAAGAGAAGACGGAGAGTGTGAGAGAGGAAGGGAGGTGGGTGTTGAGAATGAAAATGAGAATTTGAATGATGTTAGAGTTTTAATTGAAAGAAAGGGTAATTTTGGGATTTTCACGTGGGTGTCCTCATCCATTTTGTAGGTGTTCTCATCGAGTGGGTGTCCTCATAGGATCCGTGTGTGCCTTTAGCCGCGCCCTATTCCTAATTACGCACGTAGCCCACCTGAATAGCTAATCTATCAATAATAATAATAATAATCCATGGGCCTAAATTCTATGGATTTTTTATTTTTTTTGAAGAGTAAATTCTATGGATTGAATTCATAATATTTGTTGTTGTGCTCAACACCAAACTTTAGTATTGGGACAAAGTGGGATAACTCAAATGGTTAGAGCACCACTACCTAGGCCTTAGGTCCTGGGTTTGAGTCATGGGGAGGGAAAAAAGGGATGGGTATTTAACTTCCATAAAAAAAAAAAAAAACTCTTTAGTGTTGGGCTTTTACTTCTTGGGTCTTGTCCATTATTTATTTTCAAAATGTTTCTTTTATCTAAGTTAAATAAGAAAATAAAAATAAAATATAAAGTAATTGAAAGCTACAAAATGATAAGTCGAAACTATGTAATAAAATATCAATTTACTTCTTATATACTCCCTCCGTTCCAGCTTAACTTTTATACCTACTTTTTCGGTCCTTTAGAAATGCTATTCATACAATATCTAAAATATTATATTTAATGTTATTATTTTTATGGTACATACATACACACAAGTCAACTCACTTATTTATTTATTTTTAAAATTATATCTCAAAATTCTATTCATTATAATATTTTTTAAAAAGAGGGTGAACAGTAAATATGAAAGTTAAGCTAGAACGGAGGGAGTAATATTTAATTAAAACATAAAAATATACAATAATTTCAACTCATCGTTATAGAACAAAAGGAATATAATCTTTTAATGAGGATGAAAGAAGGATGCATAATGCTTGTTACTATACCTCATGTGAGCACTGCTCGTTTGATGGGAGATACAAATGCAATATGGTTTTTTCTAATCTGATGCAAATGGTTTGTTCTATCTCACAACAAACAAGCGTTTAATGAAAATTTGACACTAACATCTAACTTTAATATTTTTATAGTAACTTTTTTTTTTAAAATATTACTCCTTTTCTCTCATAATTATTTTTACACTCTACTTTTCAAAACGTTCCACAATAATTTTCACACCATTTAAATAAAAAAATTCTCTATAAACTACATAAAATGTCATTACTTACAAGTCAACTTATTTATTTACTTTATAAATAAAATTTACAAAACTACCCCTCAAAATTCTACTCATCATTACACTTTCTTAATATGTGTGTCCACCTCCCTATGAAATTTATTGTGAGACGAAGGGAGTAAAAATTATCAGAAAGGGCCGCTGATTTTCAGGCTCGAGAGAAACAGATAGTCTAACAGGCCCGACCTAACTCGACCTATTTTACAACTCTATATATGTGTGTGTGTCATTTTATAATTAAATATTTTTATCAATTTTGAATTAAGATGATATATTCATCATTTTAATTTATTGGTATTATGATACAATGTGATTGCATGTTGTATATGACAAACACACTAATATGAAATGCAATTATATAATAAGAAAATTCATCATTTGGATCAACAATTCAATAATATTTTAAGTATATATTGTGCTTATTTTACCATAGAAAGATCTATGCAACATGGGTTTTCCAATGTGAGACAAAAAGTTGACATGTCATTTATCTTTATCATGGGTGATCGCATTTAGTCATTAGATAATATTTTATGAAACAAGTATAAAACTACTGAAATTTCCTTATAATATTAAAAAAATAATAATACAAGAGTTCTTTTCGAGATAGGTTGAATCGCAAATTTCTAGGCCCGATGACGCTCGAGCTGGGCCCGAGTGAAAGCTCAACGGATACGGTCAGATCCAATCTAAGAGAAACACGCTCCCCCAATGAGTCATGGGTTGGGCTAACGGGTCTGACCTAGCCTGGCCTGTTCTATTTGACAACTCTAAATATATAATATGTTATTTTATAATTAAATATTTAATTTATTTTAAATTAAAATAATATATTCATAATTTTTATTTATTCATTTAGTTTATTAGTATTACTAATACAACGCGGTTGCATTTTACATCGATTAAATGTATTAAAAAATTACATTAAATCAACCAGTGAAATTTGTCTAATCATAGAAATATTCATATGACATTACTAAAAAAACTTTACTTGATTTCCTTTTTTTAATTGGCTACCAATTTACATGGACTCGCGGCCGCGACCCTCATACGGTTGTGGAAGAAAGACTGGATAGAGCCATGGCCAACCCGACTTGGCATGACCGCTATCCAAACACAGAATTATTAAACCTGGTGGCACCAATCTCGGATCATTCTCATATCCTTTTAAACACTGAACCCACAGTATTTCGCCTCAAGAACAGATCTTTCAAATTTGAAAACAGATGGCTAGAGGAACCAGAATTGAGAGATATCGTCCATTAGTGCTGGTCAGGATTTAGAGATATGGACATCCACAACCGATTACATGCCACAGGCGAATTTCTAGCCCGATGGGGGAAAGAAATTGATGGCCGATTCAGAAACCTGAAAGGTACGCTTGAAAAGAAAATTCTCGATCTCCAGGGAGACAACAGTGCAATGGGGAGGTCAAATTATTGGTTGGCTAGAAGAGAATTGGGGGCTGTATTGAAGTAAGAAGAGGTATACTGGAGACAAATAGTCAAAATTCATTGGTCTAAAGGGGGCGACTTAAACACAAAATTCTTCCATCAATCGGCAACGAGTCGCCGGAAGCGGAACAAAATCACTCGCCTTAAAAATGAAAGTGGAGAATGGATTGAATCCCAAGAAGGTTTATGCGATGTGATACGAGAATATTTCACTGACCTGTTTAAACACAATCCTCACCGAGACGATAGTGAAATATTTCTTCAGCCAGTTGACAACATGATCACAGAGTCTCAAAATGAAGCATTGACCCGTGAATTTACGAAGGCAGAATTTGATGCGGTTGTTCGGTAGATGAAAGGAGACACCGCCCCGGGGATCGATGGCTTCAACCCATCTTTTTATCAATACTATTGGGACTTGATGGGCGATGATATTTTCCGTGAGTGCAGAAATTGGATCAGACGTGGCTACTTTCCACCAGACCTGAACTCAACAAATGTAGCCCTTATCCCCAAAAAGGAATGCCCTCAAACGGTATGCGACTTGAGACCTATTTCTCTTTGCAATGTTATATATACAATTGTCTCGAAGGTGTTGTGTAATAGGCTCAAAGAAGTGTTACCTGGGCTGGTTGACAAAGCCCAGTCAGCTTTCGTGTCTAGAAGAGTGATACAAGACAATGTACTCATCGCATTTGAGGCCATCCATGCAATGAAAAATAAAAGGTACGGATCAAGAGGTGATGTGGCCCTTAAGATCGATATTAGCAAAGCCTATGATCGTGTAGATTGGATATATTTGGAGGAGATCCTTAGAAAGCTGGGATTTGCAGAACGTTGGGTGAACTGGATGCTTATGTGTGTAACCACCGTTCGTTATTCGGTATTGGTCAATGACGACGTTGTTGGCCCCATTATTCCGGGCAGAGGACTACGGCAAGGGGACCCCTTATCTTCGTACCTCTTCATTCTTTGCTCAGAAGGATTGTCGACAGCCTTGAATCATGCTAGTTCGATGGGAAACTTACATGGGAATCGGGTATGCCGTCGTGCCCCCCAAATTACCCACCTCTTGTTCGCCGACGATAGTCTTTTGTTTTGTCGGGCAACGATAGAGGAGGCACAATGTCTAAAAGGAATTCTTGATGCATATGAAAGAACCTCGGGTCAAGCAATTAACTACTCTAAATCTGGGGTCTATTTCAGCCGCAATGTTGCTGAGAATCGCAGAACAGACATTATGGAGGTGCTGGGAGTTTTCAACAGTATCGACACCGGGAAATATCTTGGCTTACCGTCCCTGATTGGCCGCCGGAAAAGGGAGATATTCGAATATATTAAGGAGAGAACGTGGGCAAAAATTCAAGGGTGGAAGAATAAGAAAATTTCAAAAGCGGGGAAAGAGGTGTTAATCAAAGTTGTTGCTCAGGCCGTCCCCGCTTATTGTATGACAACTTTCTTGTTACCATCTACACTCTTAACTGAATTGGAGACGATGATTAACAAATTCTTTTGGAGCAATTCTACCGATGCTAATAGAGGGATCAATTGGATGCGATGGGAGAGACTCTGTGTGGATAAAAAAGATAGGGGTCGTGGTTTCCGTAGCCTACATGAATTCAACGTGGCCATGCTCGGAAAAATGGGGTGGAGATTAATGATGGAACCTGAGGCGTTGGTATGTCAAGTCATCAAGGCCAGGTACTTCCCTAGAGGCGACTTCACCTCTGCGTCAATTAGTTGGAATCCGAGTTACACTTGGTCTAGCATACACGCTAGTCAAGAACTTATCCGGAATGGACTCAAATGGAAATTAGGAACGGGCCAAGCGATCCGGGTTTGGAATGAGAAGTGGCTTAATGATACTGAAAATGGACAAATCAATTCAGATTGTGTGCCTGGTCTTGAAGATCTGAGAGTTTCTGCTCTTTTAGACCAGAATGACCGTGTTTGGGACATTGATCTTTCCTCTGTATGTTCAATGGATTCTCAGAATGCCAATACCACCAGCAGGCTCGACGGACAAATTAATCTGGCAACCTGATAATGGGGGTAAATACAGTGTCAGAAGTGCATACCACTTACTCATGAGTGCAACATTAAACCCGGGACTGAAGGTTGAAGGGAATTGGAAAAAGATTCGGGGGCTCAATGTTCCACAAAAAATAAAAGACTTATTATGGCGAGCCGGGCAAGGGTGCTTACCCACGAAGGATAAATTATACACTCGAAGAGTTGTACAAGACACACGATGCGTCATGTGTAACGACAACACGAAAAATGATTGGCACCTTTTTGTAGAATGCGAATATGCCAGAGGCTGTTGGGCCAATGCTGGACTTCAATCAAAGGTGCTGGAATGTGAAGGTAGAGTAAATAACTTGAGTGAATTCATTCTTGAAATGTGTCATAGCCCCATAACGAATGTTGCCACCAGTTTTGCCATGGTGTTTGGACAAGTGTGGAAAGAAAGAAATAATCAAGTGTGGACTAACAGTAGGAACTCCCCAGCGACAGCAGTTCACCTATCGACAAATAACTGGATTGAATGGAAAGCTGCACGAGAGGATAGAACGGGGCCTAGGCGATCACCTGATTCACGACGTATCTGCCCTGCTTGACATGCCCCTTCCCCTGGTATGACGAAGCTAAACACCGACGCAGCTTTCTTTGCGGATACAAACCAGACTGGGATAGGATTTATCCTCCGAAACGAGCATGGTGACATCATTGGAAGACGGTCGAAAGTAATTCAAGGGTGCATAGAAGTGGCAATAGGGGAAGTCATAGGCTTTTTCGAAGCATTGTCATGGCTGAAGAATCAATCAAGAGATAATTGCATATTGGAAGGCGATGCAAAGATCGTAGTCGATGCCATTAACTCGAGATATATATTGGAGTCTCCATTTGGGGATTACATTATCGGTTGTAGGAATTTATTGTCTCAATTTACGAATGTAACAGTTGTTTTTGCTAAGCGAAGTGCAAATAACATGGCACACTTGATAGCTAGAGAAGTCCGTCGATTTAAAAATACGTTCGATTGGATAGATCCACCAATTAATGTGGATGGGCTACTAAACTCAATTTGCGTTTGCAATAATGAAAATTAAGCTTCTTTGTTTAAAATAAAAAATAAAAAAATGTATTCACGTGAGAAACGTGGTGAAGTATATTTAAAAAAGAAAGAGTGATACTTTGCAATAAAGAATTTGTCTAAGGAATAAATGTAATTGAATTCAATTTTGTAAATGGGTTGAATGATAGATATGTGCTACGAGTTGATTTTTTAGATAAGTTACAATTATTTACCCCTCCTATTTTTTTTTTTAGAGTTCATCTCCAATTTATTTTAAAGTAGATTACATGTAAAGAAATTATATCACAGCTTATTAAATTATAATTGTAACCTACCAATGAATCACCACTGACTTCTTGTTTTTTAAATTTCTTAATTTTTTTTAATAAATATTAAAAAAAGTTACTGAAAAAAAACATGAAACTCAAAAATAAATTTACAGGAATAAATCAGTGATCAAACACTTAAATTTAACGTCTTAAGGTATTCAGGGTGATCAAACAAATAATAAAAAAAAAAACATGTACGTAATTTGTACGCAAAGAGTGCAACTAAAAAAAAAAAAACTTATTTCACGTGGACAATTAAAAAGGAAAGCAATCAAGCAATTAATTTAATGGGGAGGGAGGGAATATATATTGAAGGAGACGCACTTAGTTTGTCACTTGTGTCGGCAGCAGAAATATCTTTCTGTCTTTTCCATTGTCTTGTCTCCACCGGAACCGAATCTTTTCATATTTCAATGGATAACGGCGGGAACCAGTGGCGTTTTGGGGAAAACAAGGCCCTTACTCAGGCCTCAGCCGTCACCGTCAGAGGTGTATTAAACAACCTCATGGAATATCTCAACCCACATGAAACCAGGCCCCTCATTCCGCTAGCTCACGGCGATCCCTCCGCTTTCCCTTCCTTTCGCACCACCACTTTTGCTGAAGACGCCGTCTCTGCCGCCCTCCGCTCCGCCAACTTCAACGGCTACTCTTCCACCGTCGGTATTCCCTCCGGACGCAGGTTAGTATAATTTCATTTTCACGGAACCATATATGTATGGGACATTTTCATTTACTACTTATTTCCAGTAATTTAAGGAATTGAAGTCTATGGCTATGTTTGTTTCCAGTTAATTTTCTAGTTTGTGTTGGTTACCTCTTTATTTTTCCCATGATTCTTTTATTCATAATTATACTGATTGATTAATTTGGTGCTATATAAAGATAATTATTGAAAAATTAAACTATTCATCTACTTGAATATGAATACGTACATTATCAGAATACGTAATTGAAGTTTTTGGAAGAAGGTGATTGGAGGTTAATTAGGGCTAGTTTGGTTCAATGGATTAGGCTTGATTGACTTTTTATTCCCAATGAATCAGACGTTTAGTTTGATTGAATGTGGCCCGGGATTAATGCAAGGCCCGACAATTTTTTACTATTTGATTAGTTTGGATTGATGAATGGGATAATGTTGGATAAGTTAACTCACCCCTCCCCTATGATTAGTAATCCTACATTTGCATGATAAATAGTAAAAAATTGTCGGGCCTTACGGCCATAATCAATCAAACCAAATGTTTGATTCGTTGGGAATAAAAATGCAATCAAGCTTAATCCAACCTAATCAAGCAAACCAAACAAGACCTTAGGGCATGTTTGTTTTGGGATTTTGAGGATTTTGAAATCCGGATTTCAAAATCTAGTGGATTTCAAAATCCTAATGCTTTTTATGTTTTGTGTTTGTTTTAGGATTTATGTAGAGTATGTTTTAACTTTATAGTATAGGATTATAGGTTTTATAGGTATTTATATAAGGTTTATAGGTATTTATAGAGTTCTTTTATAGTGTTAATAGGGTGAGATTTTGAAATCCTGAATCAAAATCCCAAACTGTAACATAACTGGGTGGAGTTTCGAAATCCCAAATCCGGATTTCCCATCCCAAAACAAACATGCACTTAGTGTATTTACAGACTTGTTCTTGCTTGAACTCATATATGATGATGATTATTATTTTGTGGTGTGTGTTCAGGGCAGTAGCAGAGTACCTTTCGAAGGATCTTCCATACAAATTATCAGATGACGATGTTTTCTTGACCATTGGATGTTCCCAAGCATTAGAAGTCATTATAACCACCCTGGCTCGTCCCGGTGCCAACATTTTGCTCCCAAGACCAGGCTTTCCTTACTACGAAGCCAGGGCCGAATTCTCTGGTCTCGAATTCAGACACTTTGATCTCCTTCCCGAACAAGACTGGGAAGTGGATTTGGCTGCTGTTGAAGCTTTGTCAGATGAAAACACAGCTGCAATGGTTATTATAAATCCAGGGAACCCCTGTGGGAATGTTTTTAAGTATCAACACCTGCAGAAGGTGCCTAATTGAATCTCTTTTAGTCAATGCAACATTTGTTAATGTGGAGTTGTTAATTATGTGTATTAAGTAGGTTGCGGAGACAGCAAGAAAGCTTGGAATCTTAGTTATCTCTGATGAAGTATATGACCACCTTACCTTTGGAAGTAGCCCGTTTGTCCCTATGGGAGTGTTTGGATCGATAGTCCCGGTTGTTACGCTTGGATCAATATCCAAGAGATGGATTGTTCCGGGTTGGAGACTCGGCTGGCTCGTCACTAATGATCCTCATCGAATCCTTATCAAGCAAGGGGTATTGTATTTGATACTTTCAATCTATTTATCATAGAAATATAGATAATGATTTGTTTTGAGAATGAACAAATCCTCCACTGAAGTTTTTCATATCTTCAGATTGTTGACAGCATCAAGAGCTATCTGAATCTGACCTCTGATCCAGCGACCTTTATGCAGGTCATTTCATTCATACTTGTTTTCCTTTTTCCTTCTTTATAATGAATGCTCTTTAGTGATTGTGGAAGGTTTTTTTGTGTGAATTTATGTGAACAGGGGGCACTTCCACGGATTCTTGAGGATACCCCGAGCAATTTCTTTGATAGAATTGTTGGCCTGCTTAAAGAATCTGCAGAGACATTCTATGAAAGAACCAGAGAAATACCCTGCCTAACTTGCCCCTGCAAACCTGAAGGATCAATGTTTGCTATGGTAATTACATAATATTTTATGATTAATTTGTTAGATTTTGATAAACAATTGGGTTTTGAAATTGAAACACAGGTAAAGCTTAACCTGTCTGTCCTGGAAGGCATCGAGGATGATCTGGACTTTTGCTGCAAGCTTACTAAGGAAGAATCCGTCATGATTCTCCCAGGTACAAACTTCTTTTGTCACACACGATATATACGTTCATGTGTAAAAGTAAGCTCTCAATCATGTTAACCAAGAAATTATCATTTGTAGGATTTGCTGTGGGACTAAAGAACTGGCTACGAATAACATTCGCCATTGAGCCATCATCTCTCGATGAAGGTTTTCAAAGAATAAACGCATTCACTAAGAGATATGCCAAGAAACAATGAGAGTTGTTTCGTAGCGTATAAGGTTTGTCGATGACATCGTGATGTGCAGGGGCGGACCCAGGATTATGTAGTGAGGGGGGCCAAAATAAAATGAGGTGAAAAAAATTAAAGAGAAGATCGGTCCAATTAAAAATTGATATATATATTTATATATATATCGACTTAAATACGTATTGACTAATTCGAAGGATTAATCTCACCGTCTACTAACAAGGCCTCAATTAAAGTCAGAACGAAGTTTTATATGAGTGGACCCCTTAATTATTTATTAAATATATATAATAATTATACTGCTAATATATCATATATATATGTGTATATATAATTTACTTACACTGAAAAGTTTAATTTGCATACTCGCACACATAATATACACATATGTATCTTTCATGTAATATTTTTTTGGGGTCCTCCATACACTCAATCAAACTACTTTATTTATTTTATATATAAAAATTTACAAAATCACCCCAAAAATTCTAATCATTACATTTTTCCTTAAACTTTGTCCCATTAAATGTAAGCTTTTCAGAAACGGAAGGTTGAAGTATTTATTATAAACTGCCTACATAAATATGAATTACAGAACTTTGAATTTAATTATCATTTTCATAGATTAGATATACATGTACATATTAGGCATACTTTTTTTTTTAAAGAAATGATACACACGAGATATATATATATACTAAATTGGAAGAATGTTGAGGGGGGCCATGGCCACCCCCACCTTGGCCGTGCGTCCGCCCCTGGTGATGTGGCGTTTAAATGTCATGCATGATGCATGCTTGGTCATATCCTTCAACAATCGTTGGAGATTTGAGAATAATTGGTTTTTTTATAGGGAAATTGGAAGATGTAGGATTCTTCTACATTTCCTGCTTCTGTTTTAATAAAACAAACAGTGGGAGTAAAGACTCGTTATGTATTCCACTCTCCTTGCCTCTACGTGATGTGTATCATGTAAAAACTAGTTTGTGTGTGCCAAAAAATGTCGCGGATAACTGTGAGAAATTGAATGTCATATGTAGTGTTTATCTGTTTAAGATTGAACGACATACAAAATAATTAAGTAAACTACATTGTCAACTTGCAAATGTTCTTTCAAGGAAAAGTAGTTCTTTGATTTTGAAAACTCAAGAAATTGGGATACGATCAGCATTTAAACAATAAAGTTACTCCCTTTGTCCACCAAGAGTGTGCTCACTTTTTTTTATATGTGTTTTTAAAAAAATTATATTTTAATTATAAAGAATATATTTATTATAATGAGTAAATAATATATTTGGTAGATACTCAATCTTGTTAGTAAAGTAGAAAAAATATTCAAAAGTGAATTATTTAAATGAAATAAGCATGTTTTTTGTAAACCCACAAAAAAAGAAATGAGCACACTTTTGATGGACGGAAGAGTACTTTTTTTTAGATGGGTCTATATACCATTTAACAGGATTTATCCACCTTATAATACTTTAAATACAATTGGATCGTTAAATTAACGTAATAATTTTTTTTATATGGATTACACTATTAAATTAATGTGTTTATTCTATGCAAAATGTAATTGTCCCGTCGTTCTACTAATAAATTAAATTAATAAATAAAAAATTATGAATATATTATTTTAATTTAAAAGCAATTCTCTCATGCAATTGATTTGAGTATAGAATGTACTTGAATTTTAATGTTTAATTTAATATTTAATTCAACATTTAACTCAATTTATTTGAATCAAATTCCAATGGTACAGGTGTAACTAATTTCACATTACTTCGAATTAATCTATTTCTCGTGCAACCTTGCATTGCCAACTTACATATCTTTTGTTCCATCAAAAGTATATCTTTTGTTCCATCAAAAGTATGCTTATTTTTTTTATTTATATATCCATCAAAATATTTTTATTTTCTTTTATATAAATAATCACTTTATTTTTAATTTATAACAATTATATTTTATCAATTTTTTCATAAATATGTGAACAGTAAAAAAGACATAATTTTTGTGGAAGAAAGTAGTATTATATTGCATGTGGATTTAAAATATTGAAGCAAAGTACAATAAGAAAATATAAGCTCCCACTTTACACCACATGGTTCTGTCTATGCTATTAATAGTCCTAAAACTAAACCAAATCAATTACTTCGTATATTTCATACTGAAGTTGATTAACATTGGTTAACACAGAATAAAAAATTAATTTAAATTTAAATTCGATAAGAAAAAAAAGGATCGTAAAATCATCAAATAAGTTTTTAACAAGAATGTGATGAACTTATAAACTCGATTAATTTACACCTCCCAAAATATTTGCAATATAAATCCTGTACATTTGTGACATCAAAACTTGAAATTTTCTAGTAATTTCTTAATCTTAACTCAAATGAGTAATATTTTTTTAGTGAAAATTAATAAAAATACTAATTGAAGTTTTGTCTCGGAAAAGTAGAAGGTATGTACTATGTAGAGATGTTAAAAATATGCTTTAATTTTAAAACAAATAAGAAAAAGATTGGGAATAATTGAGGAGGATAGACATAGTATTTAGGACTATTATGAGAGAAGAAAGATAATTAAATAGGGTGATAACTATCATATTTAGGAAAAAAATAGTATTTTAAATCATTTTTTATTTTCATTAACAATATAATTATCATATACTATTCATTATCATTTTAAAAAATAAATCAACGCCATATTAATATTTTTAGGGTAATTATCTAGTTAAACCACCACTTATAAAGAAAAAAAGGACATATTTATACAAAAAATGATACTCTTATTTAAATAATTAAAAATATATAAATAATTTTAATAACTTCTCACAATTCATATTATATCTATAAAACAAATTTAAAAACCCTTAAATAACCAACTTTATTTATAGGAGTGTATTCAATTGAGATTCTGTTGAATTTTTTTGGACTTTAAAAAGTCCAGATGGTAACACAGAATCCTTGCAAGTGCTGTCGTATGAATACTACCAACAAAAGCAATGTGAAAGGAAGGACCTGCTCAATACACCGAGCAGCCTGTTGTATATCATATCTCTGGTACGAGGAGAAAGAATCCCTATTATTGTTGCCAGCTCCCTCAGCTGCATCTGTATCACCACCTGCACTCGTTGAATTTGTAGCCCCATCTCCTCCCTCTCTTCAGCCAGTTGCTCTCTTAGAGTGGTAACATAATGAACAAGCTTTGCTTTATTGTGGTTGGTTGTGTGTTCTAGCGCCATGGTACGATTTGAGAATGCACTTTGCTCAGAATTACGACTATTGCCAAAATGAGGTTGATTGACATCCACTCTCATTTTGAGGGGGGTGTAAAGGATATAAAATAGTATTGTTCCTTTTGTAACTACTTTTATAACTTCTTAGTTAGTGGTTAGTTAGTAACTACTTAGTCTATAAATATAGATTAGGTCTTTTGTATTTCTTATGCATTTTAGCATTGTAAACATTGTAACACTCCATATATGAAATACCTTTTGTTTTGTATTTCCTTTCTTTACAATTATTAAGTGGATTTAGAAAATCCATAGACTCTATGCAGAGTTTGACTGACTTTTTTATTAATTTATATGGATTTTCATAAATTTGACAGAATTCTGAAATACACATTTTTTTTATGGGTAGGTCTCTTGTAGACTCAATTCCTTATAAGGAATTGAGTAAATTTTAAAAAATTGGTTGAATTGATAATAAAAATAAAATACGCGAAAAACATGTATGATAATTTATGTAGCTTAAACGGTTAAGAATAGTTTTTTTTATGTTGAGGTCTAGTGTTCAATTCTTACATCTAACAATTTTCACATATATACTTTTTTTAATTATAAAAGTGCACATTGAAAATAAGGAAAAGTGTAACATGCAATTTACAATTTTTTAGCATGTTATTTTGCAATAATAATTTCATTTATAATGACATACACTTGTTAGTGATGTTATGTTACACATATTTTGTTGCACTTTTCAGTTGTAGTGACTTACTATTTTCAACAATATTTTTTAGTTATATTGACTTACACTTTTTAGTAATGTTATGCTACACCTTTTAGTCATATTTTGTTGCACTTTTCAGTTGTAGTGACTTACAATTTTCAACAATATGGTTAGTTATAGTGACTTACACTTTTTAGTAATGTTATGTTACACTTTTTACTCGTATTTTGTTACACTTTTCAATTATAATAACTTACACTTTTCATTAAAATATTGTGTTGCACTTTTCAAGTATATTGACATGCACTTTTTAATAATATTGTGTTGCACTTTCTAGTTATACTAACTTGCATTTTCTAGTTATAATGACTTATAGTTTTCAATAAAAGTTGTGTTGCACTTTTCAATTATAGTGATTTACACTTTTTAATAAAAAAATGTGTTATACTTTTTAGTAATATTATGTTACACTTTTTAGTAATATTAACTTACACTTTTCAACACACACAATTTAGAAAAAAAATTATCAATAAAAAAAATTACAAAAAAAATAATAATAATAAAAAAAAAAATTAACCAAGTCAAAATTTTTATTCACAATAATCTTGAATATTTAGGGTTCACAATATTCTTGAATATTTAAGATTTAAGTTGACCAAGTCAACTCAATTCCTTATAAGGAATTGATTCTATATAAGACCAATCCTTTTTTTATTGATTTACATGAATTTCCATAAACTACGCCCTAAAACTATTGATGCAAACGTATATCAAACACACTTGTATATAAAAAAATTATCTAAATTATTTATAAAAAATACCAAAAATATATTAGTTCAAAAAAAAAATTATTATTCATCATTATTATTCTCATCTTCATTTCCATCACGGTTATACCTGGGCCTCATTTCCCACATAGCATTAGCAATACTAGTTCTCCATGCATTAACTTCAGTTCTTTGTTGTAGTTGGCTTTGAGAAAGCAATTCCAAATTTTCCTCTTCCATGTCGAGATGTGGTAAATCTTGATCTTCTTCATATTCAACTGGAAATTCATCAGAGCGACATTCTTTCCGAAGCCTCTTCCATGTCGAAATGTGGTGAATCTTGATCTTCTTCATATTTGACTAGAAATTCATCAGAGCGACATTCTTTCCAAAGAAAGTTATGTAATCCAGCACAAGCCAATACTAACTCTGCTTGGGTTTGAAATGGGAACGGAGAGGTGGGTTTTGAAAATTGTGAATCGCGATTTGAAAATACCAAAAATTCTCTCAATCACATTTCTTAATGATGCATGGCGAAGATTGAATAACTCACTTGCATTTTTTGGGTGACGACCTTGACCACCAAAATCTTTTAGATGATATCGAACATTACGTGCTAATATATTATTGCTAACCTAACGGTGTCAACTGTGCCGATATACTATAATTTTTAAAGAGAGAACATAATTTTAAAATACAGAGATAGTAATCTTTTTCACGATAATAATGGTGGTGAAAGAATCTGTGATGCTTATCGAAGAACATAGTTACCAGCTTTTCGATTTTGTAAACTGTGAGGGATGTCTGTTTTTTCTCTACTTTTCTAGGTTGTGATAGCTAATAGGAATAATGATTTAGTCCACAATTGATTCAGTCAAAGATCTTTAGAGATTTGTATATATTTTCCATATCTGTAATTACTTGTAGGTTACTCTGTAAACCGTAATTGTAATCTTTATATATATTGAATAGACTAAATCAAAATCCTCAATTGAGGTAAAATATATTTTCTCTTATTCTTTCATGGTATCAGCCTAACAAGGCTGAGAAACCCTAGAATTTTTTTACCGAAATTCTCTTCACCATGGCCGGTGATACACCTTCTTCTTCCACCTCCGTTTTTGATTCGACTCTTACTCTACATGCTATGACTCACCTAGTCACCATTAAACTCAAACCCACAAACTATCTCATGTGGTATGGTCAAATATATCCTCTTCTTGCCACTCAGAAATTTCTTCCCTACGTTGATGGCTCACTGCCCGCTCCATCTACCAAGATCACCACTGATTCTGGTGATTCTTCTAATCCTGCCTACGATGAGTGGCTTGGCAAAGATCAAATAGTTAGAGTTTTTCTCTCGTCAACCCTAACTAAAGATGCCATGGTTGTTGTTGTTGGATGCTCAACGTCCGCTGCTATGTGGTCTACCTTGGCTACTGCTTTCAATCGGCCATCCAAGGCTAGAGAGCTTCGTCTCAAGGACGAATTGCAACTTATCAAGAAAGGCTCCCGTTCTGTCACGGAGTATGGTGCCACGTTCAAGAATCTGCGTGATCAACTTCTTGTCATGGGTTGTTCGATCGACGATACTGACAAATCCCATTGATTCCTTCGCGGATTAGGTACGGATTTTCATGGCTTTTCTACTTCTCAAATCAATCTCACGCCTCTGCCCTCCTTCCCTGAGTTATTGTCCAAGGCCGAGTCGCACGATATGTTTACAAAATCGCTCGACTCCGCTTCTGCTTCCTCTCAGTCACCGGCTTTCCATGCTCAGCAACAGCGATCAAATAAGAAATCTGGTAATGTTTACCAGTCTGGTTCGTTCCATCAATCTGGCCGTGGGGAAAATAATTTTCATTCTAATCGTGGCGGTTATCCTGGCCGTGGTGGTTGTTCCGGTGGCCGTGGTGGTCGTTCCGGTGGTCGCTATCCCCCTAATTGCCAAATCTGCCGTGGTGAACATTATGCTCGAGTGTGCCCAGAACGTTACTCTTCTCCTCCGCAACAAGCCAATCTTGCTCATGCCTTTCAAAACGCTTGTTCGATAAATCAGAACTCTCCTGATTGGTATGTCGACACGGGTGCCTCATCACACATGGCTAATTCTACTGATGGTTTGGACTCCACATCGAACTACTCTGGTTCTAATAGGGTTGTTGTGGGAAATGGTAACACTCCTTCTATTTCTCATACTGGCTCTCATACTTTATCTCGTGATTTATCTCTACTGAATGTCCTCGTGGTTCCTCATATCACGAAAAACCTTCTTTCTGTTAGCAAACTTACGATTGATAATCGGGTGAATGTTGTTTTTTCTAACAACTGATTTGAAATTCAGAATCGGGTAACAGGGATTCCTTTGGCACGAGGCAGACGTGAAAATGGATTATATATTTTGGAGCGTGGTCATGCGGCTTTGGTGGCAGCTTTATGGACTCGTCGTACACGTGCCTCTTTTAAATTGTGGCATAGTCGTTTAGGCCATGTTAATTTTGATACTATTAAGTTGTTGAACAAACATGGTTTTTTGTCAGTTACTTCTGTTTTACCTAGGCCTCTTGCTTGTTCTTCTTGTCAGCTGGCTAAAAGTAAAAGACTTCCTTTTATCAATAATGAAAAACGTGTTTTGCGTTTGTTGGATGTTATTCATTGTGATTTGTGGGGTCCGTCTCCTGTGAAATCTTGTGATGGTTTTCTAGACTATGTGGTTTTCGTTGATGACTTCTCTCGTTTTACGTGGTTTTATCCGCTTCGTTTGAAATCAGATTTTTATGATACGTTTGTTAAGTTCAAAACTTTGGTCGAAAATCAATTTTCCACAACTATCAAACGTTTTCAATCTGATGGGGGTACCGAATTCACAAATAACAAATTGCAAGACCTTTTCAGAAATTGTGGCATTCTACATACCATGTCTTATCCATACACCCCTGCTCAAAATGGTCGTGCAGAAAGAAAACATAGACATATTACAGAAACAGGGTTATCTATGTTGTTTCATTCATCTGTCCCTATGGAATATTGGGTTGAATCTTTTGGTGCTGCAGTTTATGTGATTAATCGTTTACCCTCTTCTGTGTTATCCGATAAATCACCGTTTCAATTGGTATTTTCCTCTCCTCCAAATTATGATAATCTTCATGCGATTGGATGTAGGGTTTATCCATGCTTACGAGATTATGCTGCTAACAAGTTTTCTCCTCGTAGCATTCCTTGTGTTTTCTTGGGTTACAGTTCCAGGCATAAGGGTTTTTGTTGTCTCGATACAATATCATCTCGTTTGTATATTAGCAGGCATGCTCGGTTTGATGAGGAATATTTTCCCTTTGCACCTTCCACACGGTCCTCTTCAGCCGACTCGTTGGATTTTTCGGCTTCTAGGGATCTTGGTTCGGCTCCCATTTTTCTTTCGCCTTCGAGTTCAGCGGTGGTTCCGATGGATTTGGCTGCTTCGACTCCTTGTTCAGCATGTCCGGATCTCACGTCTACGGCATCTCCGGCGCGCCTGGCCTCTCCGCCACCTTCACCACCGGCCTCGCCTCCGCCTTCGCCATTGGCCCCTTTGCCGCCACCTGCTTCGGTATCAACTCATCCTATGCGAACACGTGCCAAGGATGGCATTTTCAAGCCAAAGTATCCTCCTTCATCTTCTTACTTAGCTCATAGCGGTTTTCTTTCCACTCTACACTCTTCTAAGGAGCCCAAGGGTTTCAAATCAGCTGCAAAATCACCTCACTGGATTTCTGCAATGGACGACGAGCTTAAGGCTCTTCATGCCAACAACACTCGGACTTTGGTCCCTCGTCCTGCTACTGAAAATGTTATTGGTTCTAAATGGGTATTTCGTACCAAGTATTTGGCGAATGGTTCTATTGATCGCTATAAAGCTCGCTTAGTTGCTCAAGGGTTTTCTCAGCTTCCTGGTTTCGACTACGATCATATTTTCAGTCCTGTAGTCAAAGCTTCCACTGTTCGTATCATACTCTCTTTGGCGGTTATTAATAATTGGCCATTACGTCAATTGGATGTGAACAATGCTTTTCTGCATGGTGTTCTTCAAAAGCCTTTTTACATGGAGCAACCACCTGGCTACATTGATTCTGTTCGTCCTTCCTTTGTTTGCAAGCTAAATAAGACGATTTATGGTTTGAAGCAGGCTCCTCGGGCATGGTTTCAACGCTTTTGTGCCTTCTTGGTAAGTCTTGGTTTTCTTGAAAGCAAATCTGACACTTCTTTGTTTGTCTTTCGCCAAGATCGTCTTTTGCTTTATTTACTTGTCTACGTGGATGACATTATTATCACTAGGAGTGACCAGTCGCTTATTGATCGTATTATTCTTCGAATTCGACGTGAATTTGCGATTAAAGACCTAGGGCGGCTGAATTATTTCCTCGGCTTGGAGGTAACTTATACGAAATCTGGTATCTTCTTGGGTCAGTCCAAGTATGCGCGAGACATCCTTCTTCGAGTTGATCTTCTCGATGCCAAGCCAGTGTCTACTCTACTTTCCTCATCGGAAATTCTTACAGTTGATGGTGATCCTCACTCCGATCCTACTGAGTTTCATTCTTTGGTGGGTGCGTTGCAATATCTCACTATAACTAGGCCGGATTTATCATATGCTGTGAACACTGTAAGTCAGTTTCAATCAAAACCCAATGTTGCTCATTTTCAAGCTGTCAAGCGTATTCTTCGTTATGTCAAGGGCACGCTTACATTTGGTCTGGATTTCACTCGTGGACCTCTCAATCTTTTGGGTTACTCTGATGCTGATTGGGCTCGTTGCCTTGACACTCGCCGCTCCACTTATGGTTATTCCATATTTTTGGGTCCGAATCTTGTTTCTTGGAGTGCTAAGAAACAACCTACTGTCTCTCGTTCCAGGTGTGAGTTTGAGTATAGGGCTTTGGCTAATGCTGCCTCTGAGGTTATTTGGGTCACGTTACTCTTGCGTGAACTTCATGCCATGCCTTCATCTTCACCACAGCTCATGTGTGATAATAAGTCTGCGCTCTTTCTTAGCCAAAATCCGGTGGCTCATAAGCGTGCAAAACACATTGATATTGATTATCATTTTGTTCGGGAAATGGTTGCTTCGGGTCGTCTATCTACCCATTTTGTCCCCTCGAATCTTCAACTTGCTGATATATTCACCAAGAGTCTTCCGCGCCCACTATTTGAATTCTTTCGATCCAAGCTTCGCGTCTCTCCACATCCGCTTTGCTTGAGGGGGGTAATAGGAATAATGATTTAGTCCACAATTAATTCAGTCAAAGATCTTTAGAGATTTGTATATATTTTCCATATCTGTAATTACTTGTAGGTTACTCTGTAAACCGTAATTGTAATCTTTATATATATTGAATAGACTAAATCAAAATCCTCAATTGAGGTAAAATATATTTTCTCTTATTCTTTCAATAGCCATGAACCAGTTTTATAGTGTAAAATTTTGAAATAATAAAAACTTTTATAATGTTTTTGTGTTGTATATCTTTTTGTTTCAAATAACAAGTGCTTTCGAAGAAGACTAATGCAGTAGGTTAGTAGTTGAAATTTTGTTAGAAAAACAACAAAGTTTTTCTTTTCTTTCAGAGTCTTCTGAGAGAATCCGTTGAAATCTCTGGTTTTTAGAAGAGATTTTGAATAGTGAAATTTATTTATATTTTTTAAGGAGAATCCAACGAAATTCATAGAGTATTAAAATTCATAAATTGTTGAATAGCTAAAGATTTCTAAAGACATTTTAAAGAATACCTCAAAATTTTGAAAGACTTTTAAAAATTCGGATTGAATACCCCAAGATTTTAAAAGT
This sequence comes from Galeopsis tetrahit, assembly GCA_963675135.1. Lineage (NCBI taxonomy): Eukaryota > Viridiplantae > Streptophyta > Magnoliopsida > Lamiales > Lamiaceae > Galeopsis > Galeopsis tetrahit. The sequence continues at coordinate 78,763,623 of OY776123.1, forward strand.
CCAAAAAAATCCAATAGAATCTCAATTGAATACACCCCCTAATCAACGCTAAACAACATTAAACAACCATCTTAAACAATTCAGCCGAAAATTTGAAAGTAAACCTAAAAAAAAATGCACATTAAATTCATCAATGATAAAACTTAAAATATACTGTAATAGAGATGTATTCTTACCTTCAATAGTCAAATTAGTTAAGAGCTAAAAATAAACATTAGTTGAATAATCTGGTCATACTTTGTGTTGGCAAACAATAATAGTTCATTTAAAGTGATTAAAATTAATTTTTATAGTAAAATTGAAAGTGGACAGTGTTTTAAAATTAAGCACTTCTAATCAATTTTTTTATATGTTGTGGTGTTTGCAAAAACAAATCATATTTTTTAAATTTTACTCCCTATGTCCCAGGATAATTTGCAATTTTGCATGGTTTGACCGGCACGTTGTTTAAGAAAAGTGGATTTAGTGGTTGATGATGTAAAATAAAAGAGGGTTATTTTAGGTAATTTGATGATGTGTAAAGTGAAATGTATGGAAAAAAAGAGTGACAAATTTGAAAATAAAATGATGTTGTGAGGTTATTAATTTTGTGGGATATTTCCATATTAAGAGTGCCCAAGTAATTTTGGGACGTTCCAATAAGGAAAATGTGCAAGTAATCAAGGGAGTACAAAAAAACACATTTATTACATTTGAATAAATAATGAGTAAAGATGGAATATTATTTTAATTGTAAAATTCATTAGTGCAATGATTAGCTTTTTTTTTTTTTTTTTGACAATGCATACAAGGATAATAAAACATCTTTCAGAAACGAGAGGGCTAACAAATCAGATCCTTGTAAACTTGTGGACAATCATCTTCATTCCAATCTTGAGGATATGAAGTGTTTAACATACTTTGGGCCAGCTCATGTGCTATTAGGTTCTTTTCCCGCATGATATGCTCGTAATCCGGAATCATATCCCTTCGAATTAGCAGCTTAATCTTGGTAGCTATTGTTGCCTCAGTTACTCCTACCTGTATTCTTCCATCAATAGCTTTTATTGCATCAAGAGAATCAGAGCATATGCTATTAATTTTGATACCTTTCTGACCACATTTTTCAATACCAATTTCCATAGCCATTAACTCAACTGCACATACAGTACCTGGATTATCAATTCGTTGAGCTCCTGCAAGCCGAATTAACTTTCGATTTCCCACTACCACAAATCCAACCGCATAAAATTTCCTTGCCTCGTTGAAGGCTGCATCTGTGTACAAAACATTGCCCTCGTCATCAGGCCGCAGATCATCATAATCATCAATAAGCACAGTGTTTTGCATATTACTTTCCCTCTTGAGATTAATTAACTCATGCCAGTACGAGATCGCCCAGCCCACATTGAAATCAAAACTATGTATACCAGTTGTTTGGTGTTGCTCCTCTTTATGCACATATTTGCATCTCTCAATCCATATGGCCCAAGCAATCATAATAGTCACCGACATCTGTTCTTGATCCATCTTAACAGAACACCAATACACGAAATCAAAACATTCATACCAGGCCGCAAGACGAATATCCGCCCACATTCCCTGTGATTTCCATGTTTTTTTAGCAAATGGGCATCTAAAAATGCAATGCATAGTGTCTGCCAAATGAAATCCACAGCATTTACAAATTGGACTGATAGGCACATGTTTCATGTTTAAATTTCCTTCTGAGGCTATGAGGTTTGACATTAATTTCCAACAGAAGATCCTCACCTTCGGCGGCACTTGCAACTTCCAAATTTTAGTACACACCTTTTTAAAAGATACCACCGTTGATGGCCCTGCTGCTGATTGCATTGCATCCATTGTTTCTTTATAATGAGCCAGTTTATAACCTGATGCCACCGAATAACACCCTGTCGATGATGCTGGCCAAACCAGATGATCTTGTTCACCATTTCCACTTATAGAAGTATTGAGGATATTATCTGCTTCAAAAGGAAGAAAGGCTTTCCTTATCAACTGCTCATTCCATGTTCCATCCTCCAACAAAAACCTTTTAACATCCGAAGCACTTGCAATTCTAGACTTGATCCGACCCTTTTCCAACCCACACACCCATCTATCCTTGAAAATATGAATGTTAGTGCCACTACCAACCCTCCATCTTGCCCCAAACTCCAGCAGATCTTTACTCCAAAATAAAGATCTCCAAACAAAAGATGGGTTCGAACCTAGCTCTAAGTCTGCTAGTTTTGCACTCTTTACATATTTTGCTTGAAAAAACCTTCCCAAAAGAGAATGTGGTTGCGTAGTTATTCTCCACAATTGTTTGGCCAGTAATGCTTTGTTAAAAAGAACAAACCTTCGAAACCCTAATCCTCCTTCCTCTTTGGGGTGACAAAGATCAAACCATTTTTTCCAATGCTTCTTTTTTGCTAAATCAGAATCCCCCACCAAAACCCTGCAATGATTCTTTCAATATCAGTACAAACAGCCACTGGGATTCGAAAACAAGACATTGCATACGAGGTCATAGCTTGCAAAACAGCTTTAATCAAGACCTCATTTCCCCCTTCATAAAAACTTTTATGATTCCAGGATAAAACCTTTTTTCTGACCCTATTTGTTAAGTAACCAAACTTGAGCTTCTTAGCTTTTGGAATGATAGCTGGTAGACCAAGATAAAGGTCATGTCCACTGGAATCTCTAATTCCCAAAATCTGCTTTGCTTGATCAACATTCGTTTGGCATGTGCAAGGACTGAATGTGATTGATGATTTCTCCCGATTCACCAATTGACCCGAAGCCTTCTCATAGATGTAAATACAGTTAGCCAAACATTGAGTCTCTCCTTTTGTTGCTTTAAAGAAAAGGATGTTGTCATCTGCAAAAAAGAGGTGAGACAATGGTGGAGCTTCTTTTGCAATTGTAATTCCAGATACCAATTTTGAATGAATGGCCGAGGATATGATTGAAGAGAACACATGTGCACATAAAACAAACAAGTAAGGTGATAAAGGATCTCCTTGTCTAATCCCTCTTTGTGGATAAAAAAATTGAGTGAGCACCCCATTGATCTTGAGTGAATATGTGACTGTCGAAATGCACTCCCAAATTAATTGAATCCATTTGATTGGGAAATCCATTGCTGTTAATACTTTCATGACAAAACTCCACTCAATTCTATCATATGCTTTGGTCATGTCTAATTTCAAAGCAGCAAATCCTTGTCTGCTCTTTGAAGATTTCAAAAGATGCATTCCTTCATAAGCCAAAAGAATATTATCTGTGATCATGCGGCCTGGCACAAACGCACTTTGATGTTGATCAACCAACTCCCCCAGAACACACTTAAGCCTGTTTGTCATAGCTCTAGCAAGAATTCTATAACAAACATTGCACAGGCTAATAGGTCTAAAATGTTGAGGCAAGGATGGAGACCCAATTTTTGGAATGAGAGCAATAATAGTATGGTTCCAGCTTTTCAATGATCTCTTGTCATTAAGAACACTCAGAATTGACCTTGTTACAACCTCACCAACCATTTCCCAATTCTCTTGAAAGAACGAGGCAGGAAAACCATCCGGACCTGGTGCTTTCCAAGGAGCCAAATCCTTAACCGCCTTAAGCACATCTTGTGCAGTGAATGGTGAATCCAAAGCATTATACTTTTCCCTTGACATCTTAACACTTAGAAATTGAGTAGCTCTACAAATTTCATCATCTGAAGGGGTGTTTGACATGAACAGCTTCTGAAAATAACTTGACAACACCTTCTCTATTTGGGTTTCCGAGTAGAGCCACACCCCATTATCATCCTGAATTCTCCTGACTTGGTTCATCTTAAAACGACAATTTGCTCTTGAATGAAAAAATTTCGTATTTCTATCTCTCTCTTGAAGCCAAGCAATTTTTGATCTTTGTTTCCAAAAGCATTCCTCTTGAGATAACAATTTTGCTAACTCATTTTCCAACTTCCCAACATTCTGCATATCCGGCATACCCTCATCATCATCCAAAATTCTATTAATTTTATGCTGAGTTTGCTTAATTCTGAACTCTAGAGTGCCCCCCTTGTTTCTTGCCCATTCAGAAAAATCCTTGCCACAATTTTCGAGCACCTCATTCAAAGGTGTATCATGGTTCTTTCTTTTCCAGCCGCAATGATTAGCTATTAAAAAGTAGTGGAAAAGAGGTTTCACCAAAAAAAAAAAAAATGTAGTGGAAGAGAGGTTTTACCAAAATTGCTTTTAATTAATTAATTTAATCATTTAATTATATTTATAAACATTTAAAAATTATTCTATTAAAAAAAAATTAAGCACGTACACTTTGTCAATTAAGCACATACTAGTGTTCACTTAATATATATCCCACATATAACCCCAAGGACAAGGAGTGTGTTCCTTACTGTATCTCAAATTCGAACCTTTTATAGAGTAAATATTTTTTATGAGAGGCCAGTTTATAAAGAGCGTAAAACTTTGAATTTAAACGGGATCTTCGTAAGTGGACGGTGAGATTGATCCCCTAAAATTAGTCGATTCTTGGACCAAATATCGAGATTTAAAAAAAAATATCTCGTAATTTGATGAAGAGTTATTTAGCTCGAAACTCGTTAAGAGTCTTAAGATTATATGTTGACTGTAATATTAGTGGTTCAATTTGACTCGAAATCCCATGATGATCATGTATTAAAGTGAGTAGACCATTTAATAAATATCTTCGGGGGTAAATCTCAAGGAGTTGGTCTAGTGGTGTAGGGTTGAGACTTAGGAGTGTGCTCCTCTCTAGATCTCATGTTCGAAACCCCTAAGGTGCAGACAATTTCTATGGGGTCATGTCCATACAGAACGCAAAGCTCTGACTTTAAACGGGAGCCCGCAAGTGGGCGGTGGTATTGGTCCCCCGGGATTAGTCGGCCTTGAACCCGGATACCCGGGGGAATTTAATTAGCACACGCACCTTATGACATATTGTCATGAATAAAATCCCCAACTCACTCTTGTTTTGCTACTTCTGGTACTACAACCCATTACCCAAGTGTAAGAAAATCAGTTGGAGAAAATGGAGAAGAAATTAGAAAAATGGGGTTTCAAGAAGCAGAAAGAGGCGAATCCGACGATTAGAGACATTCTTGAAACAATCAAGGAACGTCTCAACAAAAATGAGGAGAGGCCTCTAATTCATCTTGGCCATGGAGATCCCTCCTCTTATCCAAGTTTCAGAACCACCCCTGTTGCTGAACAAGCCCTACTCAACTCCCTTCGCTCAACTCTCTTCAATGGCTACCCACCAGCTTCTGGCCTTTCTCCAGCAAGAAGGTTCCTCTCTCTCTCCTCAAATTGTCTTGCATGGGTTCCAATAACTTTGTCTTTCTCCTTTTTATTCAATCACTAGCTGCATTTTTCCAATTCTGTGCCCTTCTTTAATTGCTGTTTTATGGTTGTTTGTATTTACTTGTTTTTGTAGGCATCTTGAATGGTATTGTGGAATTGGGTTTATTTTCTTGAATGTGCCCAAATTAATTCATTTTTTGGCCCTGCAAATCTTGATCTGTCCATTTATGGTATACGTTTTCTAGAAATGAACAATTTATGAACTTTGGAGTATGAATTATATATGCTGGAGGGTTTCTGAAAAATGTAATTTTAAGTGTTAATGATACTTTGTAGTTGAGTGATCAATATTAAATATAGAATGTTCTCTCTAAGTTTCTTGTACGGCTCACAAAAGTTTTGTTGCTATAAGGGAAAGTTCTTATCAAACTTAACATGAGTTCTTATCAAACTTAACATGCAAATCATCATCACATAATTGACTAATACTTATAAGATTGGCCAGTAATCCATCAACATGCAGAACATTGGATAATTTAGAAAAACCAGGAACATTCAATGTCCCTTTACCAATGATTTTTCCTTTTGATCCACCACCATAAGTGACATTACCACCATTGTAAACAGTATAATCAGTGAGATAATCAATTTTACCTGTCATGTGTTTAGAACAACCACTCTCAAAGTACCATAATCCAGGTATACATGCTTTTAGAGACATATAAACAACATTACAAGATGTATTTTCTTTTGAAATCCATGCAGAATTACTATGTGATCTTGAATGTTGGGTCATTCCAGGCAATACAGACTGTTTTAAATCATTTTTCTTCTTCAAACATTGAGGACTTTTATGACCCTTTTTGAAACAGTAATGGCATATAACATCTTTTGCAATAATCTGAGTCTTAGTAGAAACACTAGGATTGTAATTCACTTCAGCTTTTACAAAAACAGTAGGTTTCTTAGATTCAGACTTCTTTGAGTTCTTACCTTGGTAGCCAATACCTGTTCTTTTTGAGTTGTTGATCATAAGAGAGTCTTCCAGTTTATTCTTTCCATCAGAAAATCTTTTGAAGCTTAGAGAGGCTTCCTTCAATCTCTCTTCAAGTTTAGACATCTCCATATCTTTTCTTGTTAGAGTGCCTTCAAGCTTAGTAATAGATTCTCTTAAATCAGAATTTTCAAAGTTCAGAGACTTAATGGTGTGATTAAGTTTCTCAGTTTCAGAAGATATTTTGCAAACTTTCTCATTAGTTAAAGGTTTTTCATAAGAATATTTCTTAAAATCAAGAACAGACACATCTAGCCTTTCTTTGAGTTTAGAAATTTCCTTATCCTTCTTTGTTAAAAGACTTTCCAGTTTGAAAACAGTTTTAGACAAGTCTTGAATGTCAGCATCTCTTCTGGATAAACCTGCTTTATTTGATGTACCTGTCTCATTAACAGAACTTGTGAAACAGTTAAATTCTGGTACATTATTATTTAGTGATTTCTCAAATGATGGCTCATTTGTCCTCACATCATAATAATCGTCCAGATCATCATCAAAAGTATCATCATACAGAATTCTAGCAGAGAAAGCTTTTTCAATATCTTTTTCAGGATCATGATCAACATCAGACTCATCACTTAAAGTAGCACTGAAATTAAGTTTCTTTTTGAGAATGGTGTTAGCACATTCGTTAGCATAATGACCATATCCAGAACATGCATCACATTTAACATTCTTCCTATACTCTTGGTCAGATCTAAACCTGTTTCCTCTTTCTAATTGTCTAGAAGGATTAAAATTGTTCTTCCTAATAGGCAATTGCTGAGTATTATTAATCTGAACCTTAGGTTGAATGTTGTCCTTAAGCCTATTATTCTTGTTCTTCATAAATGTCTTAAACTGTTTAGTAATGAAAGCCATATAATCAGGATTGTTAAGGTATTCCTCAATATCATCTTCATCAGAATCAATTTCAGTAACATAAGGAGACTTTCCAGAACCTGATGATACAGATGATGAGGCATCACCTTTGAAAACAAGCACTTTCTTTTCATTATCAGTCTTTTCAGAAATGTTCATCTCATAAGTTTTCAAAATACCAACTAATTCATTTTGACTTATCACATCAGTATCCTTAGCTTCTTCTATAGCACATATCTTAGGTTCAAAACGTTTAGGAACAGATCTAAGAATTTTATGTACTAACCTTTGATTTGATATTGGATCTCCAAGAGAATGAGCTTCATTTGAAATCTCAGTCAGCTTTTCGTTGTAAGATGAAATGGTTTCATCTTCTTTCATCCTCAGGTTTTCGAACTTGGTTCCAAGCATACGTAGTCTGGTTCTTCGTACACTATCTGATCCTTCACAATGTTCTTGCAGTCTATCCCATGCATCCTTCGAAGAAATGCAGTTTGATATGATTTTGAACATTGAGGCATCTGTTGAGGTGAAGATTGCATTCAACGCCTTTGAATTGTAACTTGCAGTAGTGATTTCTTCAGCTGTCCAGTCGAGCTCTCTCTTGATCCGAGCTTCATTGTCTTCATCCGAAGCAGTTCTTGGTTGAGTCCAACCAGCAAGAACACTCCTCCAGGCTCGTTCATCAATGGATTTGATGTACATTCTCATCTTTGGTTTCCAGAAGGCATAATTCGTGCCATCTAAAATCGGAGGCTTTAGTGCGGGTGAAAGTGGATACTCCATTTCAGATTTTACACACTCTAAGCAGAATCTCTACTTAGTGTATCAAGTAGTTGGCTCTGATACCAACTGAAAGTGTGTGTGCGTGCGAAATCAGAGATGTTGTCTGATGTGTTGGCACAATCTAGACAACACTATGCAGCGGAAATTAAATTGCACGTAGTGAAAATGGAAGTATTCAAAATTTGCGTAGATTATAAAATAATCTACGCTGTTCACTATATAAAAATATGTGAAACGAGTACAACCTCTTTGAGGTGTATAATTACACTACGAAAGTGTATAATGATTTACTAGATCCTATGAAACTATCTCCCTCATAGATCTAATCACACAACCTAGTAAATAAGACTATGTCCTAACACACTACTATTCGGGTTTATAATAATGTGAAGAACTACAAGAAGAAACAAAGATATTCCTAACTAGAAGCGTATATAGCGTTCAATAGAGTAGTAGTCGATTTCAGCTTTTCTTCTTGTGTGTCTTGTGTTGAGGGCAGCTTCTGTATTTATAGGCTTCATTCACGAACTGCCATCAACTCCCATGATCGCCTCAACCTTGAGATCATGCGGTTATAGAACTTCTCTCCACCACTCCTAGAATTTAGGAACTTGTTATACCATGGCCTAACAACTTCTCACTCCCACACAGTGGCATGACTTGGTGTTGCCCACGTCTTCTAACTGCTCTGGGGACATCATTAGACAACAAGCGTAAGATAAGAGTTAGTGAGAAAAGGAAGGGCAAATTCTGATGTTGTCATGAGTGTTGGGAACATTAAACACAACACTCGGCTGTCAGTGTTGGATCATTAAACATAACACTCATCTCAACATCAACACATTCCTTGTGTTAGCATAGGAAAAGTTCTCATGTTGCCTCAACCCGGGATGGTAATGGTTTGGGTTAGGAGGGTTTTGCCTCTCGTTCCAACCTCTTTCTCGAAAATGACGGTCCCTTTGATTGTTCATATAATGGGCCTCTTCATATTGATCATCACTAGGTCCCATTAATGACTTGGCCGCCATCATCGAAGTCAACTTGTCCATCTTGTTGGATAGAGTAGCAAAATCATCCGACTCCTTAGTGGAAGCAACTTTCCGGGCTTGCCTTCTCTCGGATGGCCATTGGTTTCCGTTCTTTGCCATCTCCTCTAGAAGCACATAGCCTTCATCCGTCGTCTTTCCTAGCAAAGAACCTCCACCAGCCGAAGCATCCACCATTCCTCTCGTTCGATGGTCCATCCCGTTGTAGAAGTAACAAATCAATTGGTCTCTTGAGAACCCATGTTGAGGACAACTCCTTATGAGATCCTTGAAGCGTTCCCAAGCTTCGGCTAAAGACTCATCATCGTCTTGCATGAAGGAAGAAATTTCTCCTCTTATCTTGATGGTCTTGCTTGGAGGAAAGTACTTCATGAGGAAAGCGTCTACAAGATCGGTCCAATTTTCGATTGTCCTTAGATCAAGAGACATGTACCATTGCTTTGCACGATCACGGAGGGAGAATGGGAACAATTGGAGACGGATGTAATCTTGAGGGACACGATTGATCTTAACCGTTCCACTTATCTCTAAGAATTGAGATAAATGGAGGTTAGGATCCTCCTTTGACAACCCTCCAAATTGGTTATTTTGAACCATCATGATTAGGGCCGGCTTGAGCTCAAAGTTATGAGCATCAACGGGTTCCCGACCCGCTCCTCCATAGGGCCTTGGGATAGGGCGGAAATGGTCTCTCAAAACTCGTTGATTCCCGTTTTCCTCCCGTTGCTCTACATTTCTTTCCATCCCAATGTTCTCTTCAACTCTACGATGAAAGTTTTCCCTTAGCACCCCTTGAGGTCGGTTACCTCCATTCCCGTTAGGTTCCTCGACTCCTTCGACCCCGTGATTCTCAAGTTCCTCCTCTTCTTCAACCGGATTTTCCCTTCGGTTCATTCTTTCCAACTCTAGTCTTCTCCTTTCGGCGTTCCTTCTTCGACAATTGGCCTCAATCTCCGGATCTAAAGGTAGCACTTCTTGGTGGTTCCTCCTAGATCGTGTGTTCATAAACCATGTCTATCAAAAGAACAAACGAGAGTGAGAATTGTAATTAAGATCAAGATAACAAACTCAAATATTTTTGGATTTTTGCAAATAAAGAAAGCAAATAAATTGTCTAAACTAAAACTCTCCTAGCCTACACTCTAGAGCTTATAAAAACCTCCCCGGCAGCGGCGCCATAAACTTGATACACGTGATATGCAACACTAAATAAACAACCACAAGTGTATGGCGTCTATTGTAGCGTGATAAGCACGAGGTCGATCCCACGAGAAGGTTAAGCGTAAAAGAGTAGTTTGCTAATCGAGTTCTAAATAGACGTGATCGATAATTTGAAAGTTGAATTACTCATAAGATTGTCTAACAATGTGTCACAAATAAACAACGAAAGAGTAATGAAAGAGTCGATCAAATACTATGCAAATCAATAAAACAAACGTAAAGTGGATGAAAACTCAATTAAGAGAAAGTGGGTTCCAAGGCAATTGTAACACCTAGATGTCCGTTTATGAATGTTATCTCGTTTAAATGGCTATTAAGGTTGTCTCATATAGGGTGATCACACAAGAAGAATTAATTAATCTCTCGATCTAATTAACTCAAAGGAAAACACAATATAAGTTCGTATCTCTACCTCACAAATATTGTATTACCTAAACTAGCCCCAAAGATCATTCGATTCCCTCTCCGATAATTAATCCTCTCTCGAGCTCATAATAATATCGGGTTGCATGCTTGCATACGATTAAATGGAATAAATCTCTCGATCTCACCTCAATTAACAATGAATTAAGCAAATCATCATGGCCAATAACAACATGCTTTGCAATAAAGAATTAAGCATACAAATACGAGACAAACACCAATTAAAGCAAGAAATTACTCGTAAACATCAATCTAAATATCTACAATGCCTTGAAACCACAAATGTGTTTAGCTAACTACTAACATAATGAAATTACAAAATCCAAATGAAATAACTAACTAAAAAGGAAGAGAAAGAGAAAGCTTAGTCTGAAATGTGGTAGGGAATGGAATTTGGGAGTTATTGCATCCGTTCTTCCTTGATTTGATGAAGAATTGAGAGAGAAATGGCCAAAACACCTCCAAGTATGTGTAACTATTTGTGGATTGGGGGAGAATATCTTGGATTTCAAGAAAGGGGGCTTATATAGTGTTGGGGAAGGGTTTGGATGGCATATTTGCAAGTTGATCCCTCAAAAATGGAGAAAATACAAGTTTGGCACCGAAAATGGGGTGACTCGGCCGAGTTGGGGTCACTCGGCCTAGTAGAACACTTAAAAATCGTGCCACGCTTTTGTTTAGCTGAGACTCGGCCGAGTTGGGGTCACTCGGCCGAGTGCGCAGTAAATGCGAAAGTTACAGATTCGGCCGAGTAACCTCACTCGGCCGAGTGATGTCTGATTCCAGGAGCTACGGCCTTCGACCTTACTCGGCCGAGTTGGCTCACTCGGCCGAGTGCGCAGTAAACTTGAAACTCGCAGATTCAGCCGAGTTGAGTCACTCGGCCGAGTGCGCAGTAGAACTCAAGGTCTCAGATTCGGCCGAGTTGACTCACTCGGCCGAGTTGCCTCCTCCCCTTCTCGTTTCATGCATAACTCTCGCCTCGGGTGTCGGATTGACTCGATTCCTTTGGCTAATCCACTCCGTTTTTCGAGACGAATCTAACCGTGCACTCCTCTTTCTGGTCCGATCACTTGTGGTCTGTGTTTTGCTCCAAATTCTATCGTTTTACCTACAAAATCGACAAAACACAACCTTTCTCTCATTTTGGCTCAAACACTCATATCTAATGTACAAATCAATGAAATTCACATCAAAATATGTTTCACATGTGCTTATAAATCCTGTAAATTCCACCCGAATCAGTCAACCCCAAGGAGTTGGCCTAGTGGTGTAGGCTTGGAACTTAGTAGTGTGCTCCTCTCTAGGTCTCAGGTTCGAAACCCCTAAGGTGAAGACAATTTCTATGGGGCCATGTTCATACAGAACCCCTAAGGTGCAGACAAATAGACAATTTCTATGGGGTCATGTCTATACAGAGTGCAAAGTTCTGACTTTAAACGGAACCCCACATGTGGGCGGTGGGATTGGTCCCCCGGAATTAGTCGGCCTTGAAACGGATACCCGGGTGGGAATTTAATTAGCACACGCACCTTATGACATATTGTCATGAATTAAATCCCCAACTCACTCTTGTTTTGCTACTTCTGGTACTACAACCCATTACCCAAGTGTAAGAAAATCAGTTGGAGAAAATGGAGAAGAAATTAGAAAAATGGGGTTTCAAGAAGCAGAAAGAGGCGAATCCGACGATTAGAGACATTCTTGAAACAATAAAGGAACATCTCAACATAAATGAGGAGAGGCCTCTAATTCATCTTGGCCATGGAGATCCATCCTCCTATCCAAGTTTCAGAACAACCCCTGTTGCTGAACAAGCCCTTCTCAACTCCCTTCGCTCAACTCTCTTCAATGGCTACCCACCAGCTTCTGGCATTTCTCCAGCAAGAAGGTTCCTCTCTCTCTCTCCTCAAATTGTCTTGCATGGGTTCCAATAACTTTGTCTTTCTCCTTTTTATTCAATCAGTAGCTGCATTTTTTCAATCTTAATGTCTTTAATTGCTGTTTTATGGTTGTTTGTATTTACTTGTTTTTGTAGGCATCTTGAATGGTATTGTGGAATTGGGTTTATTTTCTTGAATGTGCCCAAATTAATTCATTTTTTGGCCCAGCAAATCTTGATCTGTCCATTTATGGTATACGTTTTCTAGAAATGAACAATTTATGAACTTTGGAGTATGAATTATATATGCTGGAGGGTTTCTGAAAAATGTAATTTTAAGTGTTAATGATACTTTGTAGTTGAGTGATCAATATTAAATATAGAATGTTCTCTCTAAGTTTCTTGTACCGCTCACAAAAGTTTTGTTGCTATAAGGGAAAGTTTTCAGATGATGATGGTACCTTGATTTTTAACAGGGCTGTTGCAGAATACCTGAGTGATGATCTTCCGTACGAGTTGTCCGAAGAGGATGTCTTTCTGACTGCAGGTGGAAATCATGCAATTGAGATCCTATTAACAGTGCTGGCTCGTCCCGGTGCCAATATATTGTTTCCTCGGCCTGGATATCCATTATACGAAGCACGTGCTGCATTCAGCAATCTTGAGGTTCGTCATTTTGACCTTCTTCCCGAGAAAGGTTGGGAGGTTGATCTTGATGGTGTAGAAGCTCTAGCAGATGATAATACTATTGCTATGGTTGTAATAAACCCCGGAAATCCCTGTGGAAATGTTTTCACATTGGAACACATGCAGAAGGTAAGAAGAGTTATGGATTTACTCCTATTGTACAGGGGAGATTAGTTAGGTTTGAAATTTGAATAAAGGATTCATGTCTGAGGGCTAATATTTGCAATTTGAAACTTTTGGTTTTGTAGATTGCAGAGACTGCAGAAAGGTTGGGGATTATTTTGATTTCGGATGAAGTTTATTACCATATTGTTTTTGGGAGTAAAGAGTTTGTGCCAATGGGAGTTTTGGGATCAGTCACCCCTGTGCTTACTCTGGGTTCGATTTCAAAGAAATGGCTCGTTCCTGGTTGGAGATTCGGTTGGATTGCTGCTACTGATCCAAATGGACTTCTTAAAAAATCAGGGGTTTGGATCTTCTATTCTATTCTCAACTTTTCTTGCTGTATATAGAATGCTCTCATACTCACTGACAAGTGTCCAAATCTAACCCGGTTTTCATTCTCTTGGTCAGATAATTGAATCCATTCACAGATATCTTTGCATCACAGCTGATCCCGCAACTCTCATTCAGGTACAAAGCTAAAATGCTTCTTTCTTTTCAACATTATTGCTTCAAAAACCGAATTTATTATGCATACTATTGCTGTCTCCAGGGTGCTGTTCCTGAAATCCTGGAGCAGTCAACGGAAAAATTCTTTTCGAAGACCAACTACACGCTTAGAAAAGCTGCAGATGCTTGTTATGCTACAATTAGCGAGATCCCGTCCCTCACATGCCCTCTCAAACCAGAAGGAGCAATGTCTACCATGGTAAGTGTATAGTATTTTCAATTCCCTTTCATTCATGAGTAACACTCTTGTACACCAGTAGTATGGTGCAACTGTATACAACTAAACTAATACTTTTCAGTGAATTCAAGTTTTTGCCTTTATTCATGGTTCTGCCTTTACTTTGCAGATACAAATAAACCTTCCGCTGTTTAAAGACGTGGAAGATGACATGGATTTTGCTTTTAAGCTTGCTAGAGAGGAATCTGTTCTTATTCTTCCAGGTTAGTAAAGACTAGACTACATAACACAATGAGTCTGTTTATCATTTCATGTCTGATTTATGCATGTAATGTAAAGAAGCTGATCATAATGCAACAATGTAAGACGAGATGTTTGGGTGTCCGATGTAATGTGTGATCTTTGACAGGATCGGTGTTGGGGCTTAAGAACTGGTTGCGCCTCAGTTTTGCAGTCGAGCTCGCTACACTCGAAGATGGACTTGAGAGAATTAAGGCTTTCTGTTTGCGCCATTCCAACATGTAGAAGCATCTATCTTTCTGTTCTAAACCTTTCTCTTGTGTTCGACTCTTAAATCCATGACTTGTGCATGTGATAATCAATATATAATATTGAACGAAAGTTTAATGGGCAAATCAACCCAAATCAACTCAACTATCAATAACAAATGTCAATTTGTGAATACACATATCACATTATTATCAAATACTCTCTCAATCTATTCATGATAATTATGCATTTATAAAGAAAGTTAAAAAAGAGATTCAAATCTACATTAATTATCAAATATCTCTTTGAATCACGTGAATACGTGACAACGGTGTATTCTCATTTTCAAATCTCAATTTTGTTTAGTACTCACTTCGTTCTGTGATTACTTGCACACTTTCCTTATTGGGACGTCCTGCACACTCTTAATATGGAAATATCTCACAAAATTAATAACTTCACTAACATCATTTTATTTTCAAATTTGTCACTCTTTTTTTCCATACATTTCCCTTTACACATCATCAAATCCACTTTACATATCATCAAATTACCTAAAATACCCCTCCTTTATCTTAATTCTTACATTATCAAATTCACTTTACACATCATCAAATTATCTAAAATACCCCTCCTTTATCTTATATCATCAACCACTAAATCTATTTTTCTTAAACAACGTGCCGGTCAAACTATGCAAATTATCTTGGGACGGAGGGAGTATAATATTTTGTAATTTTGTATATTTATTTAAAGTTAAATTGAATCCATAAATTTCTGATATCACATATTTCCTCACGTTCATGGTTCAACTAAATAAAACGTCCCGCATTTTAAATGGACTTGTATTATTCAACTTTATCCACCATTTTAATAGACGGGGTCGAGCCGATCCAACTTGTCTAACCCATTTTAACAGCTCTACTTCCAAATTAGTAAAATGACTAAAATTGATAGATCAAAGACTATTTGAGACTAAAAATATCAAAATTAAAATTGAAACATGAACTTTGATGAACCCACGTGACTTCTGAAGCAAATACATACAATAAGAAATTATAAGCTCCCGCTTTACACCCACATGGTTCTGTCCAGTGATTTTAAAATCGGACTGAACCAGATCCGCCGATCCAACAGTGAATCAGTCATGGAATCAATCCGGATAATGGCCAAAACCCATTTCAAGGGTTCAACCGGTCAAAAATCGGTCTAACCGATCAAAATCAGTAAATCGATAAAAAAATGATCAATTTTATAATGTTTTCTCTCATATTTCTCTCATCCTTATTTTCTCTCATATTTATCCCATCCTTATTCAACCCTTATTCAATGTGGGACATAAACTTTTGTGTTTGTTTGTTACTATAAAACTACTACTTTTATAATATTTTTTTTCCATATGGGACATAATGAAGTTCATATGTTTATTCTGTCAAAAAAAAAAGTTCATATGTTTATTAGTTTTATAATGCTTTCTCTCGTATTTCTTCTACTCTTTCGATGTGGGACATAATGAAGTTCATATGTTTGGTTGTTATTAACACTATTAGTTTTATAATGCTTCACATAATGAAGTTCATATGTTTGGTTGTTACTAACACTATTAGTTTTATAATGCTTCTCTCATATTTCTTCTACTCATTATTTGATGTGGGGTGGATATTTCATATATTTATTTATTTCCTCTCATTTTTTTTTTACTTTTTATTAGACGTGGAACATAAATCTCATATATTTATTTTTCTGAATAACATGGTTGCTTTTATATTATTTTTCTCTCATATTTTTCTACTATTTATTCGATGGAGGACAAAAAGTCTCATATATGATAAATAATTGAAGATTTTTCTACTTCATTTCATTTTTTTTTTCTAACAGGTTATAACTTCTTTGCATTTGGATTAAAAATATTAATAATGAATTTTATTATTTAAAAAAATTAAAAAAATATTATTTCAACAATATTCTAAACAAAAAATATAATTATAAATGCCTAAAATAATTGTTCAATGCTTTTGTTAGAGATGTTTTAATTTAATATTTGTTATTTTAATATACTCTCTCCGTCCATGAAATGTAGTCTCATTTGTCTTATATTATTTGTGTACCAAATGTAGTCTCATACACTTTATGGAAACTATTACCCTTTAACCATCACTTAATTACTCAATTTGTCATCAACTTTATTACCAAACAATTATTTTATTCACAATTGACCCACAATACCCTATAATACCCTATTACCCTTACTTTATCTACATTTTTCTTAAAACTTGTGTCCACCCCCAATGGGACTACTTTTGGTGGATGGAGGGAGTAATTTTTATAAATGTATATATTTTTTTAAATGTGACAAAGAATATTAAAATATATATATAAAATTATTTTACTCCGTGAATCGATGTCTAATCTGATTTGATTCTGATTCGATTATGAAAACACTGATTTTGTGTCTATACTATTAATAGTCCTGAGAATCATACCAAATCAATTATATGAGAATCATACCAAATCAATTATATTTCATACTCAATCTGAAGTTGATTAACACCGGTTTAACAAACGTAAAATCATTAAGTTTTAATGATAATATGATGGAACTTATAAACTCGATTAATTTACACTTCCCAAATTATTTGCAATATAAATCTTGTACATTTAATTGTGACATCAAAACTTGAAATTTTGTCTCAAAAAAATAGAAGGTGGGTAGAGGTGTTAAAAACATGCTTTAATTTTAAAACCAATAGGACAAAAAAAAATGGGAATAATCGAGGAGGGTAATTTTATGAGAGAAGAAAGATAATTAAATATTGTGATGATTATTATATTTAGGAAAAAATAGTATTTTGATTTTTTTTTCACTAACACTATAATTATTATATGTTCATTTCCATTATAAAAAAAATCAAATCAGCGCCATCTAATATTTTTATGAGAATTTTCCTCAATGGTCTAGTTAAATCATCATTTATAAAAAAAATGATCTTACTTATATAAAAGATACAAAATTGGTCATCTTTATGGTATATTCGCTACAAAAAAAAACTTAAAAAATTATAAACAATCAATCTTAATCAATTATAAACAAATTAAACAACCAACTTTAAATAGTCCTAAACAATACTTCCTCTCCCCGCAAAAAAAATGTTAATTTTCTTTATTTGTTTTCCCTAAAAGTGCGTTCATTTCCTTGTATGAAACATTCACTTTATTTATTTTATAACATCGTTACTTTATTCACTTTATCTTTTTTTTTTTTTTAAATTTGTGTCCGAAAATTTGAACACACTTTTGAAGTCACCAATGATAAAACTTTAAAAACTAACAAAATCAAAGAAAAAAAATACAGAAGACATGTGTTTTTACATTCAATCCAACTTTAAATTATATTGTGAGAAAAAAAAAAAAAAAGAGAATTTGAGTATAATATTTTTTTTTTCTTGGACCTGTACCTGTGAAGACAAAATTTTCTAGTATTAAAATTGAAGAAGGGAATTTGAAACACAATTTTTGTTATAAACTGGTCAAATGAGTTGAGAATTTAAAATAGACATCAGTTGAATAATAAGTACATAGTTGATATATCCCACGTATTTTTATCTCGTAATTTGATGAATAGTTATTTAAGTTCGAAACTCGTTAAGATTATAGGTTGACTGTAATTTTAGTGGTTCAATTTAACTCGAAATCCCATGATGATCATTTAATAAATATCTCGGGGGGAGGAATTTAATTAGCACACGCACTTTTGACATGAATAAAATCCCCAAGTCTGCTTTTTTCTTCTTCTGTGTGAGAAAATCAAAATGGAGAAGAAACTGGAAAAATGGGGTTTCAAGAAGAAGCAGAAAGAGGCGAATCCGACGGTTAGAGACATTCTTGAAACAATAAAGGAACATCTCAACAAGAATGAGGAGAGACCTTTAATTCATCTTGGCCATGGAGATCCCTCCTCTTATCCAAGTTTGAGAACCAGCCCTGTTGCTGAACAAGCCCTTCTCAACTCCCTTCGCTCAACTCTCTTCAATGGCTACTCACCAGCTTCTGGCATTTCTCCTGCAAGGAGGTTCCTCTCTCTCTCTCCCCTCAAATTGTCTTGCATGGATTCCAATAACTTTGTCTTTCTCCTTCTTTAATCAAATTGTCTTAATCTGCTAATTATGTGCCCTTCTTTAATTGCTGTTTCTGTTCTTCTGCTCAACTATTTTGCGGTTGTTTGTATTTACTTGTTTTTGTAGGCACCTTTGAATGGTATTGTGTAATTGGGTTAATTTCCTTGAATGTGCCCAAATGTATTCATTTTTGGGCCAACAAATCTTCATCTGTCCATTTGTGGTATACGAGAAATGAACAATTTGTGAGCTTTGTATGAATTATGCTGGAGGGTCAAGATTCAAGAACCATGTAGTAATTTTCAGTGTTAATGATACTTTGTAGTTGAGTGATCAATATTAAATAGAATGTTCTTTCTTGTTTTGTATCCCTCACAAATGTTTTGTTGCTATGAGGGAAAGTTTTCAGGGTAATTGTTGATGATAGTACCTTGATTTTTAACAGGGCTGTTGCAGAATACCTGAGTGGTGATCTTCCATACAAGTTGTACGAAGAGGATGTTTTTCTGACTGCAGGTGGAAATCATGCAATTGAGATCCTATTAACAGTGCTGGCTCGCCCTGGTGCCAACATATTGCTTCCTAGGCCTGGATATCCATTATACGAAGCACGTGCTGCATTCAGCAATCTTGAGGTTCGTCATTTTGACCTTCTTCCTGAGAAAGGTTGGGAGGTTGATCTTGATGGTGTAGAAGCTCTAGCAGATGATAATACTATTGCCATGGTTGTAATAAACCCCGGAAATCCCTGTGGAAATGTTTTCACATTGGAACACATGCAGAAGGTAAGAAGGAATGGATTATGGATTTACTCCTATAGTAACTTTGGCTTCTTTCATGTCTGAGGGCTAATATTTGCAATTTGAAACTTTTGGTTGTGTAGATTGCAGAGACTGCAGAAAGGCTGGGGATTCTTTTGATTTCGGATGAAGTTTATTACCATATTGTTTTTGGGAGTAAAGAGTTTGTGCCAATGGGAGTTTTTGGATCAGTCGCCCCTGTGCTTACTCTGGGGTCTATTTCAAAGAGATGGCTCGTTCCTGGTTGGCGATTTGGTTGGATTGCTGCTACCGATCCAAATGGAGTTCTTAAAAAATCAGGGGTTTGGATTTTTCTGTTCTATTCTATTCTCAACTTTTCTTGCTGTTTGTTCATGCTTATTCTCTATATAGAATGCTCTCATACTCTGACAAGAATCGAGCCTAACGAGTGTCCAAGTCTAACCCGGTTTTCATTCTCTTGGTCAGATAATTGAATCCATTCACAGATATCTTTGCATCACAGCTGATCCCGCAACTCTCATTCAGGTACAAAGCTAAAATGCTTCTTTCTTTTCAGCATTATTGCTTCAAAAACCGAATTAATTATGCATGCTTTCTATTACTGTCTCCAGGGTGCTGTTCCTGAAATCCTGGAGCAGTCAACAGAAAAATTCTTTTCAAAGACCAACTACACACTTAGTAAATCTGCAGATGCTTGTTATGCTACAATTAGCGAGATCCCGTCCCTCACATGCCCTCTCAAACCAGAAGGAGCAATGTTTACCATGGTAAGCCTCAACTGCAAAAACCAAAGTCCCTTTTATTCATGAGTAACACTCTTGTACACCAGTAGTATGGTGCAACTGTATACAACTAAACTAATACTTTTCGGTGAATTCAAGTTTTTGCCTTTATTCATGGTTCTGCCTTTACTTTGTAGGTCCAAATAAACCTTCCGCTGTTTAAAGACGTGGAAGATGACATGGATTTTGCTTTGAAGCTTGCTAGAGAGGAATCTGTTCTTGTTCTTCCAGGTTAGAATAGATAACACAATGAATTTGTATATCATTTGCAAGAAGCTGATCATAATAAGACGAGATGTTTGGGTGTCCAATGTGAGTGTGATCTTTGACAGGATCGGTGTTGGGACTAAAGAACTGGCTGCGTCTCAGTTTTGCAGTCGAGCTCGCTACACTCGAAGATGGACTTGAGAGAATTAAGGCTTTCTGTTTGCGACATTCCAATATGTAGAAGCATCCATCTTTCTGCTCTAAACCTTTCTCTTATGTTCGACTCTTAAATCCATGACTTGTGAATGTGATACTAAACCGCATGCAGTGTGTTATGAATAAAAGAAGATCCAGTGTGTTAGAAATATTAGTTATCAAACATCATTTATTTGATATGCAAACGACTACCAATCTAATTACTTAATATACTTTCAACCATAATAAATATATCTTCTTAATCTGTATAATGATGAAATAGAAAGTAAATATATCTTCTTAATCTTGTTCAAGCTTATGTCAAACATAAAGAAAAGTTGAAATGAAAATAGTACAATAATAAAATTTTAGAGGGTGGGGAGAGTTTTTTTTTTTTTTGAGGAGGGGAGTGGTGAGAGTTTCTCAGAGTTGCTTCTCCCCCACTCCACCGTCGTTTTGCCGCCGCCGTCCTGCTGCTATCGCCGTCTGCTACCATCGTCGTCGTCCTGCTTCCGTCACCGACGTCCTTCTAACTTTGTTGGTGTTGCTTCACTGCCACCGTTGTTTCGCCGCCGTCATCGTTCCATCACCGTCGACAACTTTTTTGTTTGGGTTTTCGTGAGTTTTAGTCTGTAGATCTTCAGATCTACTTGTTTCTTCTTGGAAAGCTC
The DNA here is from genome assembly GCA_963675135.1 of Galeopsis tetrahit. Classification (NCBI taxonomy): domain Eukaryota; kingdom Viridiplantae; phylum Streptophyta; class Magnoliopsida; order Lamiales; family Lamiaceae; genus Galeopsis; species Galeopsis tetrahit. The sequence continues at coordinate 78,784,995 of OY776123.1, forward strand.
TCGCCGCGGGCGATCGTTTGAGTTTTCTCCGTTTTTTATGTAGTTTTCTTCTCTTTGTTGTTAGGGATCAACGTAAAAATTATTACTAACGGAGCCACGGTGACCGTTCGAGTATTTTTCGTTGATCCTGTTTACTATTTTTCTAGGTAGTGTTATTTTGCTTTTTTTTTTTTTTTTAGTTTCTGATTTCTGCTCCCGTTGCGCCTTGTGCGTGCTGCTTGTGTTGCTCCTTCGTGGTTGTGAGACTATGTCTCGGTGGTGGGGCTCCTCTGAGATAGGCTCAAGAGTCCTTGGAATCTGTTACTTGGATCTGGTATTTTGGTGAATTAACTTTGCCCATTTATTGTGTTTTTTTTTCTTGACATGAGAACACTTTAGTGTGGGGTTGTCTCGATTAAAGGTTGAAGATCGGTCCCATTTTATGGTAAATGGAACACTCGTCTTTCCCCTTCTCACGATTGGAGTGAACGGCGATACCATGATGATCTGTGATTTGAAGATCAAGATTTTAACTCTAAAGTTGCATTTTATTTGTTATGATCTTGTAAACCTATTCTTCTCTTTTTTTTTTTTTAGTTTTTTTTTAGAGTAGACACTGCCATGAAATATTACACGCACGCAATATTAACATATTAAAGGAAAGTAAAAAAAAAACTCGTATATCCTAATAAGTTTTTTTTTTTTTTTTTGAAGGTAGTAGAATTACAGATAGGGATTAAATTACATATCACTTGTCCTTACCTATCCAAACAGTAAATTCTACCAAAAGATCACAATTTCCAGACTCAATCGTGAGAGGGTGGAAGGATCAACTATCAACGAGCATACCTTGAGACTCCGTGATCTAAGAAGATAGCAACGGCCGTGCTACAAACCTGAAACCTCCCAACCACATAAGAACGGACCCAAGGCCTACCAGCTCCAACAGGCACAACAAAGTGTCACCATGGGAAAACCCGAAAACGGGAAGAAAACCCATCTTAACAGGGAAGAAAACAAACTAGGGGAAAGGGAAAATACCAACAACGGGTACAGGGAAAATACCGAAATCAGAAAATAACGGCATAGGAATAAGAAATGAAAAACCGATCCTAAAAACACCAGATCTAATACTAAAAAGCAATCTGATCTAAGAAAGCATAAAAGACAAAACAGAAATCGAACTAAACAACCTAATCTAAGAAATCAGAAATAACAAACAGAAAATTAAACGGGATCAATGGATCGCTCACCCGATTGGCCACCGTAGCGCCATCAGGGAGGGAAGACCCATTGATCCCACTAAACCCGAAACAATAAACTTTTAGATCTGAAGTTCTGAAAGATTACAGTAAATCTACAATTTTTTGAAGATGAACCAGCGGCGGTGCGGCGGCGCTCAAAGCAGTGCGGCGGCGGCGCTTCAAGCGGAGCGGCGGCACTCAAAACGGTGCGGCTACTTTCTTTTCTTCTTTTTGATTCAATTTCTTTAATCAATCGACAAGGAGATTGTTGAAGAAGATGAAAAAAAGAGTGGGTTAGATAAGCAGAAGGTGGGCGATGGTTTTAGTGAGAAGGCAGAGAGAATTTTTAGAGAGAGAACTGCAAGTGACTTCGTTCTATATCCTAATAAGGTTGGATTGGATCAAATGGATTTCTCCCAAAACAATGTGCATAAAGGAAAAATAGCATACTTTTTCTTTAATAGTAACAAATATACGTAGTGTTACTATTTGGACAAATATAATACTTCATTCGTTACACAATTACTTTCACGCTTTCCTTTTTAACACGTTCCACAATTACTTTCACTCTTAAAATAGAACACACTTTATATATTTCACGCTCATAATATCCTCAAATTTACACAAATGTCATTACTTTTTCTTCACACTTACACAAAAGTCAACTCATTTCTTTACTTTATACTCCCTCCGTCCCACATGAATTTGCACACTTTCCATATATGGATGTCCCATACCAATTTGCACACTCCATAAAATGAAATATCTTAACAACTCTCACCCTTGAAATATACTCATATTTACCCATATGACATTACTTTTCCACACTAAATCTACTTTTTATTTTACTTTATTTATAAAAGTTTACAAAACTACCCCTCAAAACATCAATCATTACATCTTTTCTTACACATTTCTTAAAATGTGTGCCGGTCAAAGGGTGCAAGTTCCTCCGGGACGGAGGGAATACATAATGGTTTACAAAATTACCCCTCAAAATTCCCACTAAATTTACTTTTCTTATTACACGTGTCACTTCACATGTGAAGATAATCATGACACGGAGGGAGTATAACATACCTTTTTTATAATTTCGATTTTAGGCCCAAGATTAATTCGGAGGACCAATCTCACATTTCACTAGTAGGAGCCTTGCTTAAAGACAGAGCAAAACTCTTTGATACTGTATAGTTATAAATTTATAGTATCACACTTATTCTATGTAGTTAACACATGATTGTTCATATTGTAACACACGATGTATTTATGTAGTAACACATTTTTCATTACTTTATGAATATTCATATTATTATAAAACACACACTTGTTTATGACATCACGTAGTAATACATGTATTTGTTTTTATAGTATAGTAACACATACCTGGAATGCAAATTATATTTTTCTTTGTGTGCGATTTTTTTTTAGAATCCGTTAGATCCGGTTCAACTCACCTAGGATCCACAATTTTTTTGTCAATTCCTCTAATATACTAATATTGCATTACAATATTTGTTTTTAGAGTATTATCTTTATTTTAGATTAATTGATGTTTTACGATATTGTTCATCATTTTTTCCAATTTTATTGTAACTTCAATTCCCAAAAAAAAAAAATCAAAACTTCAATTCCAAAAAATCTGTCATAATTTTAGGATATTATTTATTAGTGAATGAGTGACAAATCTGTCATAATTCACGGCTTAATTTCACAAACAAATACAGTATTAAAACATTAAATAAAAATAAATGGAGGGAGTAATAAGTATCCTATTTATTTTTCATTATAAGGATAATTAATAAATAAGGCCCTGAAGTCAAATTTAACGTTAACTAGTCCGTTTTCTTCCTATTATTAGCCAAAAAAACGTCCGTTCGCTTCTTACCGTTTAAAGGAGAGGGTGCCCACTCCCGCCGTTAAATTTTCAAAAAGTCCAAAAGGTGTCGTCTCAACGGCTATTTTTTGCCTAAACCCTTCCGCTCAAATACACAAGAAAATCTTCCATTCCATTCCAATCAACAATAAAATCCATGGATTCTACACCAGAGACCCGGACCCGACCCAAATCCGCGTCAAGGCTTTCAAAGCTCCGCCACTACAAAGAAGAACCCATTCCTCAACTCTCTCTTGAAATAGTTCCTTCTTCTTCCCCCAAGATTTCATCTCCATCACCCGCATCGCCTATCTCGCCAAGACCCCCTTACACTCTCCCCCTTCGAGAGCTTCTAATGCTATCCCCTTCGCCTATTAAACGCTCCAAAACCCGATTGGCCGAAAGGATTGACATGGCTGATGATGCCGCTGCAATTGAGGGCTGTGGGGTTAGAAAACGATCCAAGAATCGGAATTCTTCGTCTGGGTGTGGTGCGTCTCCGAGGAATAGCCGAAGATCCCGAAGAAAAGTGGAGCAGGATGTAAGGGAAGAGAAAGAGAGGGAAATTGGGGAAGAAATTGTGGTTAAACCGAGGAAGAAGAGGGTTACTGATAAGTCTAAGAAGGAGAAATCGCTTACTGTAGCGTCACAGAGTATGTTTCAGTTTAGTTTTGATTAGTTTATCAGTTGGTGTTTGGTTTCCTTTTTCTGATTTGATTTGGGATTTAGGGCCAATTGATGGCGATGGCTGCAATCTTGATGCGATCGGTGAGATTATAAATGACTTGGTTATGTGGAAAGATGTCTCAAAATCGAGCCTTTGGTTCGGTTTTGGGTCGCTATGTTTCTTGTCTTCTTGTTTTACAAAGGGTGTTAACTTTAGGTATGTTCTTCTCAAATGTTTTCTAATAGGTATGTTTTCTTGAGATTTGCTTAAATAGCCTTGGTTAAAATGATTTTGCAGCATTTTCTCATTCCTATCTCAAGTGGGACTTCTGTTCTTAGGAGTGTCCTTCTTCATCAACATAATTCGTCAAAGGTATGATCAGTAAGCTATTTAAGTTATCATACATTCAATCATTTCTTATGCTGAATTTTGTTGAGCAATCCACAGAGATGCAACTGAGGTCAAGAGGGAATTCAAGTTGAAAGAAGATGATATATTGAGAGTTGGCAGATTAATACTTCCAGCTGTAAATCTTGTGATTTCGAAAGCCAGACACTTCTTTTCAGGAGAACCAGACATGACCCTCAAGGTAGATTTTGATTACTCCATCCATCTCGAGTCAATTTTATTATGTAGTATTAATCTAAAGATGGATTGAATTTCTGATTTTCTGCTAATTTTAGATGGTTCCAATCATGCTAATGGGAGCAGAGTATGGTCATCTCATTACCTTATGGAGACTATGCGCTCTTGGTAACCTCATACATAATCATTATCTAGAAACAGTATAGTGAAATCCTCCTGAAATTCTTGATGTGTAAGCTTTTTCAATTTTGTGCAGGTTTCTTCATTAGCTTCACAGCCCCAAAGTTATACTCTGCTTACTCTTCTCAGATATCCAAGAAAGGTTTGTGGGCTTTTTCAATTTCCGAATCTCGTATTATTTTTATGAAATAAAAGACCTCGTTGATCTTGATACAAATACTGCTAAACAGTTGAATATATGAAATGTTGGGCGTTGGAAACATGGGGAAGCTGCACGCACAAAAAGATTGTTGCTGCATCAGCAGTGTCGGCCTTCTGGAACCTAACTTCCATCAGAACCCGAATATTTGCTGGTAAAAGAGTGAATGATATCTTTCTTTGAACCCCATTTTTAACTTAAAAGATAGTCAGATGATGATGGTAGGTAATAATATAATTGTACAATATATTTGTTGTTTGTGCAGTATTTTTGTGTCTTGTGATACTCAGATATCGCAGACAGCATTCAGAAGCAACAACAGAGGAAGAGACAGCGCAAGGAAAACAGGAAAAAAAGCAACATTCAGAAGCAGCAATGGTCAAGGAGAAAGGAGGAGAAGGAAAGCAGCAAGAAAAAAAAGAGGAAGAAAAGGCGTTAGTTGCAGTAGAAATCGAAATTAAAAAGTAACCAACACTAATAATCTCTAAACGACCATTGTTACTTTTCTTCTTCCAAAAGGAAAAAAAGAGATGAGTTTTTTTTATTCCTTTTCAAATTGTGATGAGTTTAACTTTTACCTTGTTGAGATCAGAGTGAATCTGTACTTCTAATGTTGTTAAGGCGCATGCAATAAAACTGATGTATATTCTATCCTCAATTTTCATTCATCACTTCATTGTCTATATATGTAGAGGTGGGCTGTGTGTTTGTTCATTGGCACTTTGAAAAGTACTTATTTGGTAATTGATGAACTAAGAAAGTTGTGTTAAAAGCAATATTTTACTCCATTTTCTCGTAAAAATATACTTTTTTTTTTTGAACGGGGAAATTCACTTTCATTGATTAGGTGATATTAGGCAGTAGCCTTACATCATTTTGAATCCATGGAGTACAACATAAAGGAGTCTCTTCCAGCCAAACAAATTCAGAATTAACAGAGGTACAGTAGTGAGCAAGATGGTGTGCCACTGAGTTAGCATCTCTTCGAACTGCTCCAAAATCAATTCTTCCCAGATGTCCTCGACGATCAGCATAGTATATGGCTCCACTTGAAGCTCCGAATTGAGGGGCTCGGAATCGGTTTCGACGGTGAAATTAAAAAACCCGCAGTCCACTGCGTGATGAATAGCAAAACGAACTGCCAAAGCCTCAAGGGTTGTGCTACATCCTGATGCCCAGCAGCGGGTTGAGCCCGACATGCTTCCCCGTTGACTGCAGTGGCTCCGATAAAAAATGATCACTTTGAATTCAAGGTTCCTTCACTTCTCCGGATGCTTCCCCGTTGACTGCAGTGGCTCCGGAAGATCTCGTAGTGGTGGTATTTGCTTACTGTGGAATAATTCTGTAACTGTCTCTTTAAAGAGTTTCTCAAAGAACCACATCTTGGTGGAGGTTGAGGACGACAAAGGAAAGAAATGGATTCTCACTGGGATGTACGGGTGGCCGGAATCTAGGAACAGGCACAAGACGTGGAGCCTACTCAATCGCCTTCGACCGGATCAGGACACCCCTTGGTTGTGTTTTGGTGACTTTAACGAGATCCTTTGGTCTACTGCAGTCAACGGGGAAGCATACTCACCCGAGTTGATAGTTTGTAATTAACATATTTTATCATTTTTATCGTTCAAATCTAATTGATCCAAATTTCCTAAAATGTCAATCTTGTGTAGTGTTTTACAGAGGCTATTACAAAAGTTCACAAGTTGTGTGCAAAACTTGTGTAGAGTTTTACTACATTTTCTCAGAAAAATATATACTCACATAATATGTTTGTAATTGACACATTTTATCATTTTTGTCGTTTCATCTAGTTGATCAATTTTCTAAAATGTCAACCTTGTGTAAATATGGCAAAATGATCTGCCCCGCCCCGAGAAGTTTTGATCCGTTATGCTCTGCCCCATTTTAAAAACAGGGCAAGTTAGCCCCGCGCGCATAATAGGGCGGGCATGAATTTACATATTTACCGCCCCGCTCTACCCCAAATTTGAAAACATATACCTTAATTTTATATACATATTTCGTGCAGCTGTTTGCCCTCTCCATATCTCGTAACAGGTCTACATTTAAAACTTGAGTATAAAAAATGGGGCTTTTGTCACTTGGGAAGCACATGGTAGAGCGGAGCTTAAAATAATGTCTTGTATTTGAGTGTGGGGCAGTGCAGATACTTGTGCAGAGTAGGATGGGGCAGTGCAAAGCACGGAACAAGAAAGGGGAGATGCATATATGCGCAGAACGGGATTTGAATATTTAGATACCCATCATGTTCCGTTGTAATCCCTATCCCTAAGTCCTTGTGTAAAGTGGTACAGAAGAAGAGAGGAAGTATATTACAAAAAATCACAAGTTCACAAATTGTGTGGGAACCTAGTGTTGAGTTTTACAGCTGTAAAATATTTTAAGTATTCAAAATTTCAAACTCGATAAATAATATGGAATGTACCCCCAAAGGGCCACAATGTATGATGCAAATAATGCATCCAACTTTTCACATAATTGCGTTGATTTATAGTACTATTTTATTACTTCCTCTTGGACTTGATTAGCAGATTCGTTGTTATTATGTAAATAATAAATCAAATAAAAACCGCGTCTTGGTCCATTATATGGGATTTTTTTTATATGAGTTGCATTTTATAGTTGAAATTATAAACTTTTTCTCCCCTGAGAATACGCTGGGTCAAGTAGGCTAGGATGCCTAGGGTAGATTTCGAAAAGTTTAGAGATAATCGATGATTCCCAAAGAATATAAATACCCTACCCTTTTGGGTACAACACCAAGTCTGTATGCTAATGTGGCACCAACATTATTAATACAAGTAGAATAGGAGGAGAAATACCTAAAACATTTCATACATTTGTCCCAAAAATAATTTCACATCAAAGGAGGAACAGAAAACTAACATCGGAGCTTCAAAAGAGATAGATACCCCAGAGAGAGAGAGACTTCCATTATGCATCATCACAACCTGGCATAAGCAACGACAAAACAAATCCATAAACACACATATTTTCACCACCTCCTTTTATTGTTTTCAACCAACAAATATCACAGCTTTCGCCTCCCCAAATACTTCTACTGGTAACAAGAATGACAATAAAATTTTCAAATCCAAACACAGAAGATGAAAAAATGTTCATATCTGGTACATAAAATCTTCTAGACATCACAATATCAAAAAGAAACGTTGCTTGAGACCTTGAAAGATGCTACTGATCACAGGTCATTATTGCAATCTGGTAAATATGCAAGGGAGGGATCAGTAAAAAAAAAATTGTAACACGTTAAACATTGAATACACATACAATTTGGGAATAGGGCTGACAACTCCAAAAATTAATAACACAAACATTTAACACCAAAAACCAGGGAAATTGTGGTATTTAGACTATTATTTTAAAAGAAAATGCAACATTCAATAAGTCCTCTCTTCCTAAGCACAGTATAGTGGCCCTTCTCCAGCTGAATAGAAACTTTCTTCACCTCCAAAGTTCATGATATATCACCAGCTGAATCAATAATGATAGAATACAAATCCAAATCAGGAAGAATGGATTTGCTTAAATCACTCAGCAACGATACATACTATCCCAGCTCATAAGTAAACACATTAATCTAATATAGTACATGAAATTTAGGAGCAAACAAGAAGATTCAAGACATGTATGATAGTGTAAGAAATTTTTGATGGATAGGTACAAAATTCTACAAATGAGAGTTCATCCAACTACTATAATTGGGAAAAGTCTTTATTCATGTAAAAACATGCAAAATGTCTATCCAACTTAAGCATTGTCATCTTGTAGGTACGTCCTAAAGAGAGAAACCAAGCAATTCCTCCTTGCTTTTCCATCTTCACTTAGTCTTGTCAAGGCCTACAACAGGAAGAATGAAAAAAGGGACTTCTTTAACAAAATGAGGATATAGGCATATTGAAGATAAGACACCTAATTGTCTTCACACTGAACAAGGATAAAAAAGAAATCCATGAAACTGATTGTCATATATGTTGCTATCATATTCTAGAAACTCAACCTCATCACTAAGAAGATCACCAAGTGAGGGCTGGGAAGATACAAAAGGAACTTATTTCAGTTACTAGATTGGCCAAATCCTATAAACACGCAAGTGTTAAAATGCTAAGTATCAAAATGGTTCAGACGGTTGAACACTCCCAAATGAAGAACTCACCGGAGACATGAAAGGTGGACAAGGTCAAAGAGGGCACTACATTGTTAGATACCTAGTCAAGAACAAAAGGCCAGTGGTTAGGCAATCTAATGGAGGAAGATGGACCAAAGCATAAAAACACTGGAAAATAGATCTATCCAAGGAAAACTGCTTGAATTAGATAGAAAACTGCATGTAGTATAGAGTATATGGTGGTTATTCGTATAGCTGATGATTACAGGAAAGCCATATCCCAACATGTAAATGATTTGGACCATATGATATTTGACTGACTTCTTCGTAGAGCAAGCCAACAGATACGTTGAATGCTTATGATTGATATAAGACGGTCATTTTTCCCTTTCTAGTTGTAAACTCAAGTATCCTTCTCTAACAACTCAATATGGAACATAAAAAGCAACATGGAGTGACTGTCTGCATTGACTAATCATGTGCATGCTAGAAACAATCCCTACACATTAATTTCTATTATCACACAAAAGGAATTAAAAAAGGTTAAAGAATTATGCACTAAATAGAAATGAAGGCATCTGCCACAAATACAAATTACTCTGTAATAATATTTCTGTTCTCTGGTGTCCCAAAAAGTGGCTCTATCTCCTTAAGGGAAACTATTTACTTTTAAGTATATGGAGGGAATATATGTCACAACTCACATGTTAATCAAACTACTGAATCAAGAAAGGAAATTGGACTTCCTAGATTACAGTTTCACTTGACGAAACAATGGAGCATCACAAAACTATGACTACAAATTTTAGGCCATTAAATTAAAAGATATTTAAAAATATGAAAATTCCAACTCAAATGGCAAATCATTTCAACCAAAACGGACCCCTAAGCCCATCTAAAACTACGAATAATTAATAATATGTCATCTTTAATGTAAACCCTAAACCCTAAAATGATTTTAGGAAAAATGAAATCAGTTTTTGAAATATATATATATAATTAATAAATATTACAGTAGAAATTAAAATTCGAAACGAATACTATCAAATAATTCGAATACCATTTCGAATGAAGTACGAATCAGATATTTGCCTCAATAATTCAAGTAAAAAAAAGCTTTTTTGGTGTCAAAAACATCATTTTACTTTTCTTTGCAGTCTAGGTGGTGCTCAAGGCACAAGTGCTGTCTGATCTAATTTTTAATTTATTTTTATTTTTAAGCATCTGGCCCAAACGACACTGCTTAATTCTATAGGGTTAAATGTTAAGAGTTAAAAACTAGGGTAGTCATGAAAAAATTATAATGATTTTGATGTACAGACTACAGTACAATAGAGTTAAAAATCAGTCCAAAATTATGCTAATATCTTTAATAAACCTTTTAGGTGAGCTTGAATCCCTCGTTTGCCCTCAACCTAGAAAAAAAGATTCAAATAACAAAGTTAAAATGTCAAAAATTAACTTAAAAACAAGTTAAGACATTATATATATATATATATGTACACACGTATGTATATTAGTTTGCCTAGGCCCTAGGTGCCAGTCAAGCACACAGCAAATTCTGAAACATTGCCAAGTGATAATAGGACAACGTTGAATGCTTATGCAACCCCTAGATAGATGAACACACGATTGCAACTCACAAGAAATCTTATGGTACAAACTTAAATGATTTAGCTAAAGTTCACTTAATAAAAATAAATTCAAGGAAAAAAAAGTCAAAAAGAAAGTGAACTCCACAGTACCTTCCGGGAGCCAACCAAAACCGCATCGAGAGACGGTGAGCATTGAAGTCATCAACGCCGAGGCAGTAACGGTGTGGAAAGGCTGCATCGACTCCAAGCACGCACTCAATTCAGTTGGGGATCTGTCGATCATTTCACAATGGGGAAAGAAAAAAGCACTTCAAAAACAAATTCGATACAATAACAACCTACAGTTGTTTCGAGCACAATTAGAACTGCATATGGAAGAGTGTAGAGATACCGGAGAATGCGAGGAGCGAGTAAAGGAGTTCTGGAGGGGAGGCGGAACGAAGATGAAGGAGCAGGCTTCGCTTGGGAGGCTAGCCTCGAGGCGGCGTTACGGACGGTCGGTGACCGGAAAGCGGATCTGGCGGCGGCGAAAGACATTTTCTTTTTTATATATTCAATGTACTCGGAAATTGAGTTTAGAGGAAACTGGAGGCCAGTGATATATCCAAAAATCGGAAGGGTTTTGAAGCTAAAACCCTACCCACAAAGGGAGTGTTTGGGATGCGCTAAACTGTATCTAAAAATAGATTTATTACTTAAAATTTGAAATTCCTAATTTTATTTTTTTATTTTTTTATGGAAGTTAAATACCCATCCCTTATTTCCCCTCCCCATGACTCGAAACCTAACGTCTAGGTAGTGATGCTCTAACCACTTGAGTTATCTCACTTTGTCTTGAAATTCCTAATGATAATAATGATACTTTATTAAATAAATTTATATACAATTAATTACATGTTATTCGGCTGTAAGAAAATCGAAATTCAAATAAATAGCAAATTTAAAAAAAAAAATATAGGTGACAAAAACAAATTTTTCATTTTCCGGAGATATTAAAATAATAGGATAAGAGTTAAAAGTATAGAAAGTATTTGTACCCACAGATACTATCAAGATCGAGAAAGAAGTATTCTGAATCAAAATAGTGGTGTTATTCGAGTCTTAACTAAGTTGAGCTCAAAGTTTAAAATTTTAAATTATATTCCAACATTTGTTAAGTCAAGTTCAAGCTTGCTCGATTACATTAAGGAACTGAAAATAAAATTTGACTCGTAAACCAATCTAAATATTGAGTCTAATGAGCTTAAATGTCACTTTAATTAACATCGTTGTACAATAAAATAATTAAAAAAAAAAAGTTTAACGAGTCATGCTCAAATTATCTTATTAGTAAATTGAGTAATTTTACAAGTTTGAGCTCAATTCGTTTATTAATATAAACTATGTGAGTTCAAACTTTTACAAATCGAATCGAACTCGGAATGATTTAGCAAGAAAGTTACATCATCAGTTAACTGAAAATTTCAGTCAGCGTGTTTTCATTGTTTAGTACCCAATAAATTTTAGATATGATAAAACGTGGTAATACAAATAATCAAATATATTAGCATGATTGTTGTATATGCAAGACATGTTAGATTTGTTTTATTGTTTGTAAAGGTGCACGGGCTCAATATGAATGATACGTTAAAATCATACTCCCTCGGTACCAGGATTGTTTGCACCATTTTATGGACACGCAAACTAAGAAAAAAGTGTAATGAGTGGAGTGTTGAGGGATAATTTTGTAACTTTTATAAATAAAGTAAAGTGAATAATTGGATTGAGGGTAAAAGTAATGACATTTTGTGTAAATATGTGGATATTGTGAGGGTGAGATTTATGAAAAAATTTCATTTTTGGGTAATGCAAACAATTGTGGACGGACGAATAAGGAAAGAGTGCAAACAATTGTGGAACATGGAGTATTAAGTCAAATGTATAAAAATTAAAAAGTAAGCCACGGTTATTCTCACCCCGAATTAATTAATTCACTGGTCGTGTTAGTGCACCCCAACTTCCTCCGTCTATTATTCACACACCCCCTTCAAATTTCACTTAAAATCGCGTCCACTCCACCACCGTTGACCACCGCCGGAGCTGCCGCCTACTGTCCCTGTTTTTTCCGGCCATGAACAAAGGTAAGCTTTGTTTTGGTTTTTTTTTTTCAATTGTTTTGAATGTTGGTTTTTTTTTTTTTGGATATTGGATTATTATGGTTTATGTTTTTTATTTATGAAGTTTATGTTTGTGATGATAGTGTAGTTTAAGCTATTAGGGTTTGACAATGAAGTTTTTCAATTTTAGATTAGTTTAAGGATTTTAAACTTGTTTTGAATTGTTGTTTAAAATAGCAACATTACTTGATTTTGGAACTAATGATCTTATAATCGGCGTAGAAAATTAAATTTTGCACAAAATTGGGGAAAAAAACTTCAAATCTGATTTTCTAGCTTCCTGACATTTTCGAGTTTTTTTTTCGGAAATATGTGCAATTGTTCGAAAAATGACACTTTTATGAAGAAAGGAAATGGGGGGAAGGGTGAATTTACTAATGACAATGGTTTTGGGGTGAACTTACTAATTAGAATGGTTTGGGAGTTATATAAAACATTTAAAAAAAAACGTACAATATTTAGATTTATTTGAAAATTCTCAAATAAATCAAACAATTAGGTTCTGTTTGGATGGAGGGATTTGAGAAAGTATTTCAAAAGGAAGATTTTGAAAATAGATGGATTTCAAATGACATGGTTTTAGAGGGGATTTAAAATCCTCTCAATTTTGACTAAAAAAATATGCTAAGATTTTAAATCCATTCATTTGTTTTTTAATCCAAACAGGTGGAGTGGATTTGAATAGAGGATTTGAAATCCATTGATCAAATCTCTCCATCCAAACGGAGCCTTAGAGTAAATTTCGAAGTACCGGCAAATTTCTTCTTTTATTTTTTTCTGAAAAGAGGGAGGGATTTTTGGGCCCTTTAACAGTTTATTGTAAGAGGGTAAACTGTGAACTTGTTAACTGTGGGGATTGAACGGGGAAATTAAATCTTTTCACACATTTCTTCGAATAATTAAAAGATAGGATGGTGAACTAATAAATTCGGTAGTGCAAATAATCGTGGCCAAAAATAAAATACTTGTGAAGATACTTATTTTGAGAACAAAAAGTGTCAAGTTGCTGTAGTTCAAGATAAAAGCGCAAAATTCCGAATAGTTAGAATTACAACGTAATAAATCCAACAACTTAATTGGCCCTTAAAAGTCAAAACAGGTTCGATCTCACATAGTAGAATCTCAAGCACCACTTGAAAGCTCAAGTCATTGCAAAATTTTGTATCTCTATAAACAATATAATTAATACAGATAATATAAATCACTGAAAGCTTCCAACAAAATATGTTCTCCAATCAATCAGACAAGCTTCATATGAGAGTATTGTGTAGGATTACACTCGGTTGAAAACTCTACCTACACTTACAAGGGATGAGCCAGCCAAGCCATGTTAAATTTGCTTTTAGAACGGCCTCCAAATTCAGTCAGAGAAAGTGGCGTAATTGTCTCCATCTCAGCAACTGATGACTGATCTTCTCAACAATGTGTGTAAAAGCAAAATACAAGCCAAAACATCATTCAATTTCTTGGATGATTCTTCTTTTACGTAATGGCTTTATTGGCATACTTCCTGGTGCACTGTGAGCTCTCCTCCTTTCATCTTTCTTTCTTTGAGCATCGGACATGAGACGGCGAAGAGAAGCTGCTTTATAGATTGCTCTTGGCAAGTGCCTATGCCTGTTAACACCACAATTAAGGATAAGATTTCGTTAACAAGAAAGGTAGTATCCTGGTGTTGTACTTGAGGTTAAAAATCCACTAACTCATTTGTTTTATGGATATGATAGATAAGTAATTATCCCTCATTCATAGGACAACTAGTCCAACACCTTCCCATGTGAGTCATTCATGGGATAAGTAGAGTTTATAACTGGGCCAGCAATTCATCACGGGTCGGTGTCACATGAACAAAACAATGGATAAACAGGATAAAAGTATCAATCCTTCCTAATCCATCAAAGCAAACATGTCCTAAGAGAAATAAATCCTGAGAAAGTATCATAGTTTCCATTATGAGCATAATGTCAAAAGGTCTGTGTTTTAGCATTGGTCAATGGAAACCAAATAACTATTGATAATGTGTAATTAACCAAATTCGAGGTCTAGAAATTGATGCCCAGAAGAATATAGGAAAAAGTATCATAGTTCTCATGTTTAAATTTTACCCACTATTGCAGTTCTTTTACATGGGCTAAGTTGAGGAGCAAAAAACAACATAGCAGAATCACTTGAAGATGGCAAACCAAGTTAAACCGACCATGGTCATCCTATATTTAAACACCTAAGGGGAAGAATGCTATTGCTTGAAAGTAATATGATTCAATTAGGGTCAAACATCCATTATATCTTGCAGAAATTTGCATATAATTCAACACGTTGGAATATAGGATGTACCTGACTATGCGCTTAACCTCAGGTAGATGCTTGTAACGATTCTTGACAGCCTCCAGATATTCGTGTTTTTTCTGCTCTCTTGGCAAAAGCTGCCAAGGTTGCAATGATGCAGTAATAACAGTCAGCAGGATGAATTTTAATTCATTAAAATCACCAAAAATACATATATATATTCAATTTTGAATAGTAACAAAAATCTGTGTGATTCAGCGAATAGTAAATATGTGTTTGGTTGGAGTACAATTTTGAATAGTAACAAAATCATCTTCCCCAATAATTTTATTTTTTTTTGGGGGGGAGGAGGGTAGAAGCATTTGGACAAGAAGAGATCCATACCACTCCTAGTTGCTCAGATGCTTTAGCCTTCCAAAGTCGAAGGTTGGTATCATCACTCCCAGATATAATGTAACTTCCATCATAGGTGAACTTAACACAAAAGACCCTATATAAATGAAAACGTAGCATTAGAACACATTACTTTAAAATTTAGAGAGGGGCCTTGGCATTAACAATTCTAGATTTTTATTCAGACCTTTGCATTCTCTTTGTGTGGTAAATTTCTCGGCTGTGACCACCATTATATTGGAATATTCTAACCTGCAAGATGCAATATACAGTGACACCAAAACATTTGTATCAGAAATAGAAATAATGTTTCAGTAAACACAGAGAGGGAGAGATGCATGGAACTCACAGTTCTATCATAAGATCCAGTTACAAATTCACGACCACTTGGTGAGTAATCAATATCCATTCTACAAAATGGACATGTAAAATTAGGAACCCAGCTGGTTCATACTGGATGATACATTAACACCTCTAAACGTATTTAGACTACAAAAGACCATTGCAGTACACTTACACTGCAGAAACATGGTCTTTGTGCACGCATCTCGCCTCGTCCAATTTCCGAACATCATAACTATAGCAATTGCAATCTTCATTTGCCTACAATATAATATGATAAAGTCATAATCATGCAGGAGATTATATAACTGGGAAATATCAGCTCCTGGATTAAAGTGCATGCATTTATTAAGAAATTAAACACAGTAAACAGTAGAATGGTGATATCGAGTAATAAAAAAAATGAATGGATATTCCATCCACAAACAGAGCCCGTAGACTTTTTTTTAATTGGTGATTCTGTCTATAAATGCTTGAATTCTATTAAAAAGCCTCATCTCCAAAACAAACAAGGGAAGGAAAAGATAATTAGTTTCACAGTTGGCTTACAGCTGTAAAGTTCATTGGCTCCATTGGATTCCACGCTATAGAATTAGTTTTTGTCTGTCAAAGAGAAGAAAGATGCTTAGGATAATTATTTATAAATTAAAATGAAACACTAAACACAAATAAACATGGCCAAGTAGCAATTATGAGGAACAAGGATAAACAAACACGTCGTACGCCCATGTTTGCACAAGACTTAAAAACATTGCAGCTTCCAACAAACAAATATGAAATGTTCTATTCTTCAGCAATACAAAACCTACCAAGATAAGAGTATTTGAAATTGATTAGTATGCAACATTCACTTGATATTTAATAACTTTGCAGTTAGATTATGCATCTTCTTCTACAAGGTGTATTGACACCAAGTGAATTCTCATATTTCCTTAGATGGCCAAACAAACATGTAACCTACAGTGAGTTCTTGTCACCAGCAGTAAAACCAATGTGTACTCGAACCATCTGTTGCTTCAGCATTAAAATCTGTGTGTCTTAACATCCACTTCAAAACAAACTATATCACGCAAGAGACCCAGGGCATATAGGAATTATCTAGTTCAGGGAAGTACTAAAGTATTTCCTAAATAAGTTAAATGCGACCATATTATGAGAATAAAATAAAATTGATGCTCACCCTCATAATAATCTTCCTTGCAGGAGATGACAATCGTAAATCATATATTACAATGCTTCGATCACTGCAATTTCAAAATGGAAAAGTGAAATAAGATTACACGTAGCAATTTAACTCATATGATTATAATATTCAGCCTGTGCAAACATGAGTAAAAACAGTTGCTTGATATCAACTGCAGATACAACTTATTCACTGCAGAGAGGATAACTAAAAAACTCATTTTATTTTAGATATGAAGATTGTGAATCTGAACTAAATAGTTGCAGTATATATTGTCCCGTGCATATAACAGGAATTATTAACTGAGGCTTCAATCCAAGAAAACTGCAGACCTGGCTGATGTTGCCAATACATTTGGTTCTGCAGGATTAAAACGCACAGATATAGCTGTATCTTTGCCCCATTCGAAAGTGTTGACAGGTTGAGATCTGATTGAAAAGAGAACCACAATACGTTAGAAACCTACAAATTTCTGAATTGCAGCAGAAGGTTCTATAAGGCATTCATATGAAACCTGTTGTGGTTCCATATATCTACTTGAGCTCCAGCTGTAGCAAAAAGCTCACCATTCCATTGGTGATCAACAGCCCTGAGAGGATTTATAGAATGCACGATCAAATTATATAACTCAAAATCAAAAGACATTAAGATATTTCCCGAAAAAGCAAATGAAATTACCAGAAAGCATTTTTCCAAGCATATACTGCTAGTGCCTGCCAGAAAACCAAACCAGAGTGTTTGTTCAGACAAATAGAAGATTAACCAGGCAACCAGACTGCAACAATCAAACAGATGAATAAGGAACCACTAACCTTGGCTTCACTATCTGATGAGTCATCAGACGCCATAAGAGAAGGAGTGGGAACATTCCATAGCCTAACACTGAAAAATGAATGCCGAATTATTAGAAAAAAATACCAACTAATCCCTATAAATCATGTAGACTAAAATCAACTCTAGGGATATATATATAAGGCCTCACGTTGCATCAGTCCCACATGACACAAGAACACGACCATCTGTTGACACTGTCAGACCTTTTACTGCACCTTGGTGACCAGGAAACTGGCACACTGTCCGCCTGATGCCATATCAAACATATCAAATCAGACTTCACTTTTTGATTTGAAAAAGGCTCACATACTCAATGAACATATATAGATTATTTTTCTAAGATTTGCCACAAAAAAGAACCATATGCATAACAAGACCAAGAGAGTCATTGGTGTTACCTAGTAGCCAAATCCCAAAGACGAATATCTGCAGATGAAACATAGAAGACAAATTTTAGTATTCAAATGATTCAATAAAATACCGGAAAAACATCTCATAACCCCTCAACATACATGATGATAATTCAAAAATCAAGTAAAAAAAACGCTAAAATCAATAGCTCAAGTACTGCTGGCTAGCTTTTCGAAAAGGATGGGAAAAAAAACAATCAAGTAATAACAACTTCCAAATATCCTTGTGTTCAGCTACCAAACTATAAATCTCAGAATACCAAGACAGAAAGAAAATGAGTATATACCTCCGTCCATAGAACCAGAAAAAACTCTCTTCAAACTACTTGAGTCCGTAGCCATAGACGAGACTGCATCAACGTGGCCATCCATTGCTCCAACAAAAGGGCGAGCAAAAATCTTACCAAATAGATAAAAGGCAGCAGTTACATTCATTTACTCGTTGAATCCACAATATTTAGCAGAAATTTATAAAAACATCACACAGCAATCAAATTAAACATCCATATATGTGGAGACAGGTACCTTATCTAATTTAGCTGCATTGACAGCGCGAACATATTCAACAGATTTTTCTTGGGTTCGAAGACTGGGATCAAAATTATGAAAAACTCTCTGCAAAAAGTGCAAGAATCTTAATTTCAAGCAACAAAAATGAGAAAATTACTGTGATAGTAAGCACTTGAGACGAACAAACCTGAAGGTCCTGGCTTCGTTCTCGAGTGAATTCATCGGTAGAGCGAGAAATTACTTTGACCTTCATTGCGTGAATATTCCGAGTGTGAAACAATAACGCAAGAAGTAGGAGCTTAAAACCCTAGGGAGAATCTAAACCCTGAAGAAGCTTGAGAAAGCGTCTGCGTTTTTTAATGGCGTCACAATATCGTCAGACGTTTCATCGAATAATTATGGTGTGGCCCAACTTGCAATTGCAAACCCTCCACAGCCCATCATTAGGCGGATCAGTCCAAATATTTTATAAATCTCCCTTAGGCCACAGTTATTTGAACCCCTTTTTATTATGAGTTCAACCCATCTGATTTTATTATTTGAAAAACCGTTCTACCCTTTTTTTGCTGAGCCCTTCTCTAAATATGATGCAGAAAATATTTGTTTGTATTTAGTTATTTTTTATACTCTTCTACAATTACTTTCACACTTTTCTTTTCAGGACGTTTCATAATAACTTTCACACAAATGGAAAACTCTATATAAATTTCACTCTCACGATATCCTCAATTTTACACAAATGTCATAGTTTTTTCTCCACATATACACAAAAATCAACTCATTTTTTTTATTTTATACATAAAACTTTACGAAATCACCCCTCAAAACTCCACTTATTATTACACTTTCTTAATATACGTGTCCTAGATACCTATAAAAATTATCTTGGGACGGATTTTTGTGTGTCTGCCGATATTGTTGTAATGTATGTTTTTGTATTTAAAACGAATATGTGTAAACTCTATTTTGTTTTCAGGGATTTTTTTTTTTCTTGCGAAGATGTATTTTTCAACACTAGCTCACTAGAAATTCTCAAAATTCTCGATAGAAATATTTTAGTTTAAAAATAATTGAAGTTTTTCCAGTAACCTAGAAAAAGTCTGGAAAAAAAAAATCTCCACAAATTTTGAAAATTTTGGTAAATTTTTACCACAAGTTGTGGATAAAAATTTTGGAACTTTTTTCCAAGAATTCTAAAAAAAAATAGATAATTTATGTCTCCTTTTTTCAGCAATACTCGAAAAACACTTTCAAGATTTTTTAATAAATTCAACACATTAGTGTTGAGTTCATATCCAATCCAGTTTTTACGATTTTTGTGTTCAATTCTTGCAAATACAATTTTACTTTTCTATTTTTAAAATCATGTCCTACTGCAATTTTAAACAACAAAATCACTTTGAAATCAAGTTTTGAACCCTTAAAACTAATAAGTATAAAATTGAAAAAAAAAATCTTAAAACTTAAAAATAAAAACTAACATTTTTATGTTGCTCGACTACGGTGGCATCGCGTCATTTGGGGGAAGCAGCAATGCAGCGGTGACGTGCTATGTGTGTAGACCTGTCTGAAATCAGATCGAAACAGAAATCTATCTTGATGAGCGGATCGAAGATTGACTATTTTTTACATTTTTTTTTTAATTATTATTTCTTAGCCCATCTAGATAACGCATCACACTTACCTGGTAACATTTCTTTTACTATATCTTAGAGAAAACTTATAGTGATTGAAGTTTGGATCAAAGTTGATCACAATTGCTCAAGGATTTATAATATACCTAGGCTAGTTTGGATTGATGGATGAGAAAACATAAGACAAATTAACTCACCCCTCCCCTAGGACTATTAGTTCTACAAATGCATGATAAATAGTACTCCCTCCATCCATGAAAAGTAGGGACATGGGGATGGGGCACAAGTTTTAAGAAAATGGTAGATAAAGTAGATAAAGTAAGGGTATTATAGGGTATTGTGGGGTCCATTGTGAATAAAGTGATTGTTTAGGAATAAAGTTGATGGCAAATTGAGTAATTAAGTGATAGTTAAAGGGTGATAGTTTCCATAAAGTGCATGGGACTACATTTGGTGGACAAAGAATATGTGTCAAATGGGACTACTTTTCGTGGACGGAGGGAGTATAAAATTAGCGGGTATTGCATTAATCCCGGGCCACAATCAATCAAACCAAACGTTTGATTAGTTGGGAATAAAAAAATTAATCAAGTCTAATCCAACCTAATCAAGCAAACCAAACTAAGCCTAAATATAAAAATGTCTTAGATTAGGATTAGATTTAGGGTATAATAAAATATACTTGAATAATATATATATATATATATATATATATATTGAAATCCGGTTTTTTGGCCCATGACCGGCGGTTTTAACCTGGACCAGAATTTGGATCTTAAATTTCAAAGGACGGAGATCGGATCGAAAACTAATCGATCAATCTAGTTCGATTCTGGTCCAGGTTTTTTTTCTGCACACTCTTGAGTCTTGATGTGAGCAAGTGGAGGGGGCAAATAACTGTGGTCATCTTAATATTATTTTTTTGTCCAAATTTATAATTCTCATTTGATCTACACACATACTCCTTCCGTCCACCAAAAGTGTGCTCATTTCTTTTTTGGGTTCACAAAAAACATGTCTATTCTATTTAAATAATTAACTTTTGAATATTTTTTTCTACTTTATTAACAAGATTGAGTATCGACCAACAATATTCTTTACTCGTTATTCCACATATATTTTTTATAATTAAAATATATTTAAAAAAAATTGTATAATAAAAAGTGAACACACTTTTGGTGGACAGATGGAGTATTTAAAAATCCAATAATTTATCTGTAAGATGGTTTTTTTTTTTTTTTTAGGGTCTGTAAAATGGATATTTGAAAGATAAAGTAGTGTGAGATTATAGTACTTGCAATAAAGAAAATGAAAGTAATAAATTTTTACAGACTAGAAGAAAGTATTTCAAAGGAAAAGCAAGATGTAAAATTGTATTTATACTGTTAAAAAAAATACTCAATATATTTATTAATTTCATATATGAAATGAGATTTTTAAAGAATATACATAATTATATGTTCAGCTTAACGTCAAAGCAAAGTGAATACCAACAATAGTGAAAAACATGATATAAGCAGATTATTATTAAGAAAACACACAAATTTGTTGCTTTAAATATGCATATCCTAACATAATATAATAAGTGAAAAAATTGAAATGTTCGTTTCCAATACCATTCTCAAGTCTCAACACATTAGAAATAAAAAATATATCAACAGTACATGATCCATCGACCTAGGGACATTACCTACTATTTTAGGGGAAAATAAAGATAGTGTTAAGAAAGAAATTAAAAAAAAAATCTAAAGTCATAAGTTCACATGTCGAACTAGAGGTCTGGGAGTCGATAAAATCTTATTCGAAAAAATCCTCCTTAGAGACAAAATTCGGGTCAAGGAAAAATGTACCCCCTCTAAATAACAATCTTATTGAAACGAAAATACTTGGTGTTCATATCGTTATATAATAAATGAGAGATAATATTCGGGCAATGACCTCTCCAAATGGTGGAAGTGACCCGAAGCTTGGCAAGAGAATCAACTGCCAGATTCGCTTCCCTAAGGGTGTGTTTGGTTTGGGATTGGCCCATCCGGATTTGGATGGGCCATCCCTCATCCCATCCCTCTCCATCCAAATACCCATCTCAATACCCATCCACCCCTATAATACACCTATATGCCTATTTTTATATCATTACATCATCATATTTTTATACTAATTACTCATTCTCTCTCCTACTTTTTCTTCCATACATTTATTCTCTTTCCTACTTTTCTTCCTTACACTAATTACTCTACTAACTAACAATAATAAAATAATACAACATCACTATTGATTTGACATAAAATTCTCCTTCCACATCTATTTTTCAATCTCTATCCAAACACAATTTTTATTCAATTACTATTCATGGATTACACGCATCCACATTTTTCAAATCCCCATCCCCATCCCATCCACCACAATCCCTAACCAAACAGCCCTTAAAGATATGGGTGAAGCGGACAGTCATGTCCTCCAAAAGGTGGCGAGTAACGCTCCACAGGCCTCGAAGTCTCCAAGAAATAATTTGAATCAGACCCTATCAGGTCCAGACTGCTAACTCCAAGTCAGACTCAATCCATAAGTATCTCCAGCCCTGAGAGTGTGCAAACATAATAGCATGAAACCCCGCCGCAATCTCAACCTCAAGGGAAAGCCCCAATCAACACTACGGGCGAATGCCGCCACAAAGAAACCTCTCGAGTTACAAAACAATGTCCCAACTAAAAGAGCCCCTGAAGAGGAGATGCAACTACCATTCACCTTGTACCAGCCTGGGTCTGGCGGGAACCACCTAACCGGGACCGGGACTTGAACAGATCGAGGGCGACAGTGAATTCTCAAAGCTCGGCAAACAGCCAAGTCAAAAATAGAGCCATCCCCGCGGCCCTTGGAAAGGTCAACGGACTCACGTACTCCTGAGAGGACAAGGACTAAACATCTATGAACGAAGGGCCTCGCTCCTCCGCAGCTCGACAAAGGGGCACATAGAAGGACCCGAGACCCCATAACGCAACAACCAATTCGCAGTGGGAAGCTTTGCCCAAATTGCCCTTCAGATGGTAGTGGAGCGGCACATAGGAATAAAAGAGCCTCAAATCCAAGAAGACCAGCTGACACGAGGGAGGGGCTGCCAAAGAAGATCATAAGCCATAGTTGAGGTCAACTCTCCTGAAACCGAAGAGGCCCAAACGAGGATCCGGGCCCCGAGCAACATGGATAGCAAGAATATCCTCAACCACGTCACTTCATACGAAAATAAATGGCAACGAGAAGTGCCAACAATCATCATAGAAAAAGTCTCCGACTTTCCCCACCAGCGAATCTCGAAACGGGCTCTAAAGGCCAAAACGATCAGAGATGACGTACCCCGACCAGTTGTCATACCAGAAACTGACTCTAGAGTTACTACCAACTACCCAACGGGATCCATCATATAGACGAGGGAGGTGCCTCCTAATACCAAGGCAATAGAAGACACCCTACCAGAGAAACGAGGGTGCCCAGACGGCGTCACAAACCAAGAATGCAGGATATCCAAGTCTGAAGAAGAGTTCTGGAGGACGCCCCAAGCGAGTTTGCAAATGAAGGATTCATTGGCAAGGTGTAAAGATCTAACCCCGAGTCCCCCTTCAGCTAAAGGAGTACAGTAACGCTCCCAACTGACCGAACAAGAATTATTCCTCTTGTTCACATCCCCGGTCCAAAGAAAGTTCTTCATACCCCTTTCCACTGTCTTCAATAAAGCCCTAAGCCAGCGATAAACCATCATAGTGTGCATGAGAGAGCCTGTAATAACCGAATTAATGAGGCTGCTATGCCCAGCAAGAGAGAGACAACTGACCTTCCACCTGCTAAACTTAGCTACTATTTAGTAGGATAGAATGATTGAGGTTTCCAAATTTATCATAAAAATGCATCGAAGTAAAATCGTTTTGAAAAACAATTAAAATTTCATGACTTAGTTCTTTCTTTTTTAAAATAAAATTTCAATATTTTAGTTCTAAAAAGTTGACAAAAATTTGTGTGGGATCGATCATCTCACGAATATTTTTTCGTTAAACGAACCCCTTTTAACTAATATTTCAGATTTTTGAATTGAACCATCCATTATTTTTCTCTAAATTTTATGTGTAACCATCATTTTTTACTCAAATATTGTCACTTTTTATATGAGGGTCTCATTCCAAGAATAACTCAAAACTACAATTTTTTGTTTACACATCTTTCTAGCTCAGCACTTATTGGATGAAATGAATATTTCACAGATTTAGTACAATTTCCAGAAATAAAATGTGCATTCATATCGAGTCGAACTGTACCACTTTGTATCAAGGAAAAAACACGGAGAAGAAATTGAGGTTGGATGACAAATTAGATTGAAGTATGAGAGAGTTGTATCATCGGCTGCACATGGTCAATCCGAAATTTGCACCTAGAACCCACTTCAAAAGTCGAATCAATTATGAAAATGCATGTGTTTTCCATTGCATGTACACACGCAATGATACTAGATGAAAAATTTACAAAAAAAAAAAAAAAGAAAGAAAGAAAATTGCGTTGGGGTTAGGGAGTGGGGTAAAGAAAATGAAATAAGAGAGTGGAGTAGAGAATCAATCTAAGATAAAAGAACTTAACAATGTAAGCGTGTATAACACATCCTTCTTAGTTCTCACCAACTCAAAACAGAATAATAGTATATAAATCATTGTCAGCCATCCAGCACCAAATGGAATAAAAAAAAACGCCCGCCCATCAGCACGTTTCAGGGGGGATCCCTAACCAGTTAAACATTAACATGTGCCGGTGAGATTCTGGTGCGCATACTCCAACACATAACAAACTTGTATTCTACATTCATAATCAAACCTAATCAGCTTCAACTCTCCTCTCTGTATTCTGGATTCTCTTTTAAGATGACAAATCCCTCAAGAATGGGCGAAAGAGGAATATATCTGCAAAAGCCATTTAACGTTAGTCTTCAATTCTTGGCTGTAGAGAAACAAACAAAATCACAACATGCACAACAAACACATCATACTTCTCGGTTGCAAGCTCTGCCCTGTCTCCAGCGGATAAAAGAACAGGTGTTGAATGCGTCTGGAAACCTGTAATGGTCTTGGGTCGACCTGCCTGACCCACCACATCCACAGCTTGGCCCACACGCACAGGTACTGACAGAGGTTTCAGGTTTTCATCCACAGTCATCAGCATTCTTGGCTGTACATAAGACGCTAACGTAAACAAACAGAAGAACTAGAGAGAAAAAAACAGAACTAGAATAATATTTCGAAGTGACGTATTCAGCGTACCTGCATGGCTAGAACAAGGAAGTATAGGACGTAATGATATTTCCCTAAGATGATAGCTTTCATATCAAGACATGCGTGTGCCATAACCACTAGTCCAGCAAGTGAAGTCCTGGAAAAAAGTGGAAAAGTGGGTAGAAAATATGATATAAGTTGATGTAGCAGTAATAGGAAAATAGAAGCATATTTGAGTAGCATACCAATAGATTAAAATAATCAACAAAGAAATATTAAGATATACCAAAGCGTTGAGATTACAGACTGAAAATTCACTAACATATTTATAAACAAACTTGATATTAAATGTTAGAAAAATATAAGGTTTTTATCCACGAATACACCCTTTTCATTTTGCAACAAGAATCATAAGCGGAACTAATCCAGGCTTTAGGGAACATTCGCAATTAAAACTAAAAATATATTGAGTAGATTTTAAAATTGCCGACTTACGGAGACAACAGAAAACGTTCAGAGTGATATGGAGAAAGTGTCAACAACCCTTTGCCGAGATGGACAAGACCTTGAGCAATGCGTACCTGAACAATTTACAACAAATTTTATATTCTATAAGGAATATTCCAGCAATTGTATGTGTGAATGAATTCATGGTAAAATAAGAAGAATTAAATCCATACACAAAAGAGAAGACCAGCATCTTTATAGTAATAGCTTGACAGATTCCGAAGCATTCCAGCTATTCTCGCATTGTTGGTTCCAGCACCAATCAAACCCAATGAGATGATGGCAGCCTACAAAATTCATATGTATGAACATGAATAAACAAATAACCTGATTCCACTCGCATAATAACTGGATACAAATTTGAAGAAAAAAATAAAAGACCAGCCAGCTAAATCATCGTAGTACCATTGCAACTTCCGAGTCTGCATCATGGCTGAGCCTACTTAACGTGTCCATGACATTGACCTGTCAAAACCATCATAGGAAACAAACAAGTGAATAAAAAATAATGTTGGTAGGAAGCTTGATCCCTAACAAAGAAGTCGTGAATAAATGAATCCCCAAATTACAAAAAATTATATTTAGAATTGCTTTTACAAAAATAATAATATTACATTACTGACAAAGTAGTCGAGGAGTTCCGTGAGATAATGCTCAATTTGCTTAACGCCACATTACACCATAAGGATATTGACATTCCTATACAGAACTTAGAACTATCTGAAGAACACATCAAAATTGGGCAATCACTTCTGCAGGTATAAGCAGCTTGATGGAATGAGGGAGTATTTTTCAATTGCTTCTTAAATTTTAATGCCACATTAGATCTAAAAGATTTCGACACTTCAATACAGACCTGGTCAACCCATCAGACATGTGCAATCACTTATGTTGAATGAGCATAGCCAGATCTCACAACAGAATATAACAAAATAGATTTAGGACCTTCATGGCTTCATGGGTAATAAGACTAAGAAGTAAGAACAGATCACCTTAGGATTTGATATACAAAGGAGAGCAAGAGCCAAAGGAACAGCCCTTCTGATGTTCTGCTCCCCATACTGCAAAAGATGCTCTAATGAACGAATGGCCATATCAAGCCCCAGTTCTTCAGCCATTGCTACCATAGCAATTCCAAGAACAGCTGGCCCCTGGTATGATTCACCCTTCTCAAGATGCTGTGCACATTGCCCAAGGAAGTGTTGTACCTGCAACAGGAAAAGGCAATTAGCGGAACAGTTGAAACTGAAACTGGCATTCCCATATTCAACTTCAAAGATTTATAACCTTTAACACATTCCCAGTTCCAGCATATGCACAAGATAACAGAGTCATGTCACAATGTTTTCTAATTTTTTCATTGAATGTCTTGGAAACCTCGGCCGTAGCTTCAACACTATCCTGTCATAGATAGAGATGAAGTGTTATTATGTTTTTGTAGAGCATTGACGTGGGAAGAGTGTAATGCTTTTGACATTTTTATGTGGCATTCCTGATAATGAAGCTCATGATAATTTGGTTCCTATTGGTACATAATTTATAATCTTACGACACATTGGGAAATAAGCATAGTTACCTGCTTCCCAAGATATAGCAGACCAAGACCCAAAGGCAAGAAACGAGCTAGGGGATCTGCCAAGTCAGACTCAGATCGATCCATCAACGCAAAAATGATTGCCTGGGCAACATCTTCATTACAAGAACCCACAAATACTAACCCCAGAGAGATTGCAGTAAATGCAACAACATCTAGAGGTGTCTTTCCCTCTGCAAGCACAGGCATTAATATACCTCGAACCTGAAAATATCAAGAAAAATCTCAGATTCAACAGCAATAGGACCACAAAAGCATTGAATTGCAATAACAAGGGCAGAATATTGTAGAAGAACACCCAATTGTCTGACAAGAAACAGAGAAGAAACTCACTTGGTCATTCTGTGAACCTGCATATGCAAGACCTAGACCCATTATTGCACCTATTTTAATTGAATAATCTTCTTTCTCTACGTAGTCTGTCAAAAGAGCCAATGCCTGACAAAGCAAGTAAAAACTGTAAGTGAATATCCAAAAAAAAAAATTGTAGGTTCTATTTTGTCACTTGTGTTTGTATGAATGAGTCTATTTTGGAGGTGGGTCAAAAAATTGAAGAATCTTACAGGATCACACTCATTCTGGACGTTACAGTTTACAATCCCAACTCCTAATAATGCGCCAGCTATCACATGAGTATCGGTGCTGTGGAAATACTTGTCAAGTTGTGCAAGTCCAGAATCAACATCCCAAAGCAAAATCATGCCCTACAGTGCATAAAACAAAATAATGATCCAGCCAACATTTTTTATTGACTTGGCAACAATAGTTATCCAGCCACATGACAAATTAAGAAGAGCAAGTACACACCAGACTTGCGGCAGCACTGGCCTTCCCATGTTCCTTGTTTTTAAAGAGCCAGCTTGATGAAGAACCACCACTTGATGCTTCAGATGGAACTGTCATCAACTTATCCTGCAAATTTAAAAATGAAACCGCACGAGCCTCAAGATAAAAGATATGAACTATGCCTCCTGTGATGTGAACCCAGTGGTTTTTGTACAAACCTGACCAAACCCAGCATTGACAAAAGCATTGACAAACGTTGCTGCCAAATTCTGCCTGGCAGAATCAACAGTACCCCCACCACTACCACGGCCGTCAAGTAGATGTGCCTGCAGAATGCACATAAATATATTGGAACTGAAAGTATTTAATTTGAGCATAATTTAATGTTTGGAGATGAGAAAAGAATGCAGTTCAATCAATACAAGGCAGTAGTCAAAATTCAAACTCAGAAGAGATTCTTTCAACAAGGACAGAGAAAAAGATTCCAGATGCAGCCAAAATGGCCAGAATAGAACAGTAACATCAACAGAGTCGGACCTTGTAAATATCCTCGGGAGATTTAGGCTCCATAACTTCAATATCACGAGCAAGGGTAAGATAGCCTTCATTCAACTTAGTATTGTTGATGATATCTTGTAAAGCCTCCCTCTCTTCCTCTTCTGCAACCATTTCATTATCAACCTCTAACGAAACACCCTGCATATGCAAAAAGGCAATAATCATATTGTTGTTGTAATAAGTAGGAAATACAGGTTTACAAGAACACCAACAACAACAGGCACAGTCTCCTAATGCATTGATTGTAGCCAGAGTATGCATGAACATATCCATTGAACAAAATGAAAATCTGAGTGCATATGTAACTGACAGATTACGCATCAAAAATACAAGGAACCCACGTACAAGTTGGATCATAATTTACAAATATAAACTACCAGGGCACTGAACTTTTTTATCCACAATTGCTAATTACGAATACATATTTTGTATCTTGGTTCTCTATAATGCAAAAATGAAGTATCTTTATAGCAAGACAAAGCACAAGTGTACCTAAAACTAAAGCACATCACCTTGAACATTCAAATTCCACGATATGATGAAATCCATGACAAATTGTTAAATGGAATGCCTAGAACTACTAGGATACTGGGTACAAGACACGCTTGAGTGCTTATGAGTATTCTTATCAAGAGAGCCAAAATATACTGTCTAATTGAACTCTTCTCTTAAACTAGAAAAAACAGGCATAATCGACCCATGCACCCACCTTAGCGGAATAAACAACACAATGACATAGAAATAAGATACAATATAAGGAAAAGAGAGAAGTAAGATTTGATGGAAATGCAACTGAGTAAATAAAGCAAATTCCAAATGACTTACATGGCGAGCCAGAAGGAAACAAAATTGCTGCCTTTTGAGAGGCTCTTTACAACGGTGGAAAACCTGTTTTACATACTGCAAACATAGTTTTGACCAGTAAATGAGGCATGCATATATCATTCAGTCCAAAAAAAATTCATATAAAACAAGTAGGCATCATAATCACAGTGAGTACAAACCTGCAAATTGTCAAGACTCAAGGCAATCTGTAGTGCTCTTGTATACTCTTCGAATTTCATATAAATTGAATAAGCGATTTCAAGAACTAATGTGTCGTCTGGTCCAGGAAGGTATCTGATTTTTTTAATATGCAGCATAGAGATTAGTTAATACAATCAATAGTTGTGTATAATCTATCAAGTGGGGGGTTGGCAGGAAAAACATGGATTTTTATTTATTTAAGCTGCCACTCAATTTCTGAATGATATCTGCATACATAGAAACCTATGGAGAAATAAAGGAGCAAAAGCCAATCAGAAAAACGGCTTTGAGTCTGCTTACTTTGCTGAGCTAGTAAGGTATAGGCATGTCCTGTTATAATTTGCACTGTCCACATGCTCCACCAGCAGATCAAGGTCTTCAACCTGATAAAGACAATTTATATGTTAACTCCTTCTCTTAACATACATATATGGTTCTTCAGCAATAGCACAAGGGACCAAAATTCAAAGGACGGACCTCCATAAGAAGATCGACCGCCTCTGGCTCCGCATTATGCTGCAAATACATGAAAATTCCATGCTAAAATTAATGTTCCATTATTGAAAATCAGATATATGTGCTTCAAGTGACAAATCCATTGCTATGGTAAGTCATAGTAGATTATGGGGACTTCTGTTCCTCTAATATCTCTAACTAAATACCAAAATGCAAATTATCAACAACAATTAAGGAGGATCATACCTTCATATGGAATGCAACAATTTGCACCACCAGCTCCATCAGGTCTTTGGTTGAGGCGTCTTCAACCTGCAATACATCGTTCAGGAATAAATAACACAAACCGTGACAAACCACTACCAAAGTGGCATGCCAGTAAACCATACCAGCAAACAAGTGGTTCATTAGTCATCAGTGCACAATAACTGAAGAAAATTCTAATGTTCAAGAAGAGTGAATTTAATTTGTGAAATCTGGAATCGTACTCTATCAAACGATTGACTAAAGAGCTTGGTATAGACCATATATACTGAAGTGTTCATTATAGACTATATAAAACAAAGTAAAAGGTCCAAAGAGCCGCCCTGACATAAATATGCACTTGCACTAATTCAATAGAATTTCTAACCTGCCGTTTCGCATACTCTTGTGAAATTTCCCCAGCCAAGTTCCTGTAATGAAATTTGTAACTTCATATTAATCTTGTTTGCATTGTTTTCCACTCACTCATAGTCGCACAAAAAAAAAATACACCTGGTTGATGTTTCCCATAAGAAATACAACAATATATATATATATATATATATATATATATATATACATCCCTAAGGTCGTGTTTGATTTGGGATTGGTCAATCCGGATTTGGATTGACCATTCCCAATCCAATCTCTCTCAAACCATCTCAATCCAAATATCAATACACCCCTATAATACATCTACACACGTATTTTTATACAATCAAATCATCAATTTTTTTTAATCTCATTCTCTTTCCTACTTTTCTTTCACACACTCATTCTCTCTCCTATTATATTTCTACCCACTAATAAAATATTACAACATCACTTTTGATTTGACATACACTACATCCACCCCTACTTTTCAATTTCTATGCAAACACAATTTAAACATAATCACTATTCATGAATTACCCCAATTCAGTTATTTCAATCTCAATCCACCACAATCTCTAACCAAAAACCACCTAAGCATCTCACATAGGTATTATTGCATCAGGTCTGTGATGAGTTTCACCTTTTATTCAGCTTAAATAATTAACATAAGGACTGCAAATCCTCACCTGACATACTCATGACCCCACGAACCAATGTCACCATCAGAGCCAACTAATCTGTATTTCAAGCTCTCCTGAAATTATTGAAATTTAGAGTAAAAATTACACACACACATACAGAAAAGACAGAAGAAACTATCAAGCAAGCAAAAAAAGAATGTATGGTCTCAAATGAACTAAAAGAACCACAAAAAAAAAAAAAAGAACTAGTGAAAACAAAGAGACAACCATATGAGCGGAAGAAACTCAAGGGCTACATTAGTTGAAAATGCAATATGATACTCTAAGATTCTTCCATGATGTGCTAAGAACAACCAAACTCACGCTCATTTTTCAAACAATATCCATACCTTTCAATAATAAAATAAATAAATAAAATTTAGAAAAGCATCCTTAATTACTTTTTTACTGTTTGAGGCAGGCTTCAGTTGGACTAAAAATAATCTCTGAAGTTTGAGTAAATTGATGTTTGTTAGTATTTGTCATTCTTTATGCCAACACATTGACAGAACTAACGTTTCTAATGTCTAGGGAGATAACAATGGAACAATGACCTCATAATAATTAATTCTAAGAAATATAGCACCCCATTATGAGTAACTTGATCAGAGTCAAATTGAGATCCTTCAGGAGCATTTAAAAAATGCTTAAAACTAATTTCACAGATCAAGATGAACCTTTTCTGCATCTCGTGCTACAAAATACTCTCTAGCATCACAGATTCTTATTTAAATCTAAACCCTCATGAAAGTGGGGGCTTATTTAAACTTTAACCCTCATGAAATAAATTCAACACATCAATTGCACTCAAATGATTTATTAATCCAACCACTTAGGAGTTTTATGCGCAAAAAGCAATTATTCGTAGCTGAATAAAGGAATATAATCAGAGATGAATGTATAAAGCAGGCACTTCATAACAGCAGTCAAATTGAAGTCTAGTTTTCTTCCTGCTAATCCTATTAAATGTTTCCAAAAGATTGCAAACAGCAACAACGGTTGTCAAGCACGATATGAAAAAAGAACTGCAAACTATTTGATAATGGAGCAAGTAGTACAAGCATACCCTTTCTCCTTCAGGGGACATCGTCAAGGCCAAAACAGAAAGTATGTCTGCGAGCATTTTCTAAGGGGCAAAAGAAAAAGAATATTAATTTACACAAAAGTTTCTGCAATGCTGACATATAAGAGAATGGAATAGCAAAATTCAGTAATTATCACCTTTAAATCTGATTCTGCCATTTTATCGTAATGTGCTTGTAGAGTTCCATAATGAGGACGTAAGAACTTCAGTGGCTTTGGAACTGAAGTCATAGAACTAGTTGCAGAACGTATTTCTTGCCTAGAAAAGAAAAGTTAAAATATACAACTAAAAACTCTAAAACAACCTTTCTTGTATTTGAAGCAACTCAGTTCATATCAATGTTGGGATAACAAAAGTTGGAAAGAAATTGAGTCAAGTAGACTAGGAAACCAGAGTGATTTTGTATAGTATTCGTGTTAAGATAAAAGCAACATAAGTTCAAATCTAAAAGTCATTTATTTAAGACATAAAACAGAAGAAAAACATCCTAAAATCAAACAGCATACAGTTAATTCAAACATAGCTGAAATCATGAGGATTTTAGGACAGAAATTGAATTCACGACATCAATTCTACTTATGCAGCCATATTCACATTGTGTTTTCTCTATAAAGAGTTAATACAATATTTGGCATAATTGCATGGGTTTGCCCTTTGCAGGAGTTCACAAAATATCTGGAGTTGTGGTCTTGGTTCATTTCAATTTCCCAGAAGAAATTTATAATTTTGAAATCTAATCTAGGAAAAAGAAAAACTATTCACGTTCAATTTACTACCAATGCTAGCAAGAGTGAAGGTATCAAGAATGAAAGCAGTGCTCTGAAAGTACAAGAGTGTGCCGCTTTTGTGACAATAGGAGTATATTGAATCTAAAAGGATAATTCCCTTGGCGACTTTAGATTCTTGACTCAAATATGTTGATTGTATATTAAATCTAAGAGTTGGCAAGTTTTCATGTCAAAATTCTGCAATCCTGCTTTTAAGTCAGAGGATATTGAAGTGACATGATTGGAATACAAGTTGTTAATTGTTAGCAACCAAAACCATGATCCATGTTCAAGAACGACTCTAGGGTAAACCAGTATGTATCATTTTATCTCCCTCAAAACTGCATTTTGATTCTGGGCAATATAATTTTTCTTTCTGTTTTTTTTTTTGCCTTACTTTCTACCTAGATGTTCCGCCTGTTCTAAATTTATTCATCTCAACAAAAAATCAACTGCATCCAATCCATCCAACTGGGTATCAAGCATATCTCAATTTCCCAAAATGAATAAAATAAGACTACACACCTCATGCTCTCCAGTGCAACTTTCTGCAGTCCAGGATCTGCGTCTTGTACTCTCTCCACGTACAGCTCCAGCTGCTGCTTCAGGGCCAAGTCTTCCTCCGACTAAAACACAAAACAATAAAGTGCACTAAACCCATGACCTCCATTTCAAATTTCAACCAAAAATATATACACAAATTTGGAACTGATTTAAGTAACTAATCATCTACAACTTACGAGATCCTCATCCTTCTTATCATCCTTCTTTTTGGGATCTTTCGCCGGCTTGACAGGAGCCTGGTCTCTGACGGCTCCGCCGCTGTTGGGTTCCGCCGGCGCCATGTGTGGTAATGGAAGCCTAAACCCTAGAACTGAGTAGTATCTAACAGATTACTGAACCAGACAATTGAAAAACGAATTGAAATCTTAAATTGTGGAACTAATCAGGGCAAAACTTTCAGGATGTATAGACCTAGAAGAAGAAAGATGAAATAAGCTGGGGGTATATTAATAAACAGAGGAGTTTTCCTTTTCGCCAAGCAAACTTTAAGATACCCAATTTGGGCTTTTGGGCCGGTCCGTTTTTTCAAAAAAAGGACTTCAAGTGGGCCGATAATTTATTTGCTTTTAACAAATGAGTTTTACTATTTACACCTCCATTTCGGATAAATACACCCTCCCCATCAGTTTATTAATAAAATAATAGGGTAAAAAATAAAAAATACCCTTCATTAAAATATAGCATACAAGATGCACACCCCCTACTGTCATTTCTTTCACCTTCCCCCTAAACCACTACTTCCGGCCGCCGTCGACACAATTCCCAGTGACCATCAAACCAAAAAAAAAAAATTCAAAATATACTTAAAAAAATCACAATTTTTTTTTATAAATTTCGACCATCCAGTGTCGACCAAATTGTTGTCGACGGGAGTGTATATGGTCGAAAACGATTGATCGAAAAAAATAAAATAATTTTTTTAGAAAAAATTTGACCATGTAATGTCGACCAAATACACTCTCATTGACAACAATTTGTCGACGAGAGTATATTCGGTCGACATTACATAGTCAAAAATTAAAAAAAAAATGCAAATCGGGGTAGGGTGGGGGCCACTGATTCGGTTGTAAATTGCATAATATTTCATGTGTTTTAGTGATAAACTTTGGTTGTTTTGCATGCATTCTCACACTAATATGCTTGATTTGATTTAATTTTGGGGAAGGTAGTTTGTTGTTGATATTTTTAGGAAAAACGAAGCTTTTAGGAGCAAATCTCGTGCATATATCTTACTGGACTGGAGAGAGGATTGCACCATTGGATTCGTCTCGAAAAATGGAGTTGAATGGAAAAACGAATCGAGTCGATCTGAGTTCGGAATTGGAAAATATGCACAAAACAAACTCAAGGGTGAAACTCGGCCGAGTGTGCAGTCTCGACCGAGCAAAATGATCAGAGAGTGAAAATTGAAGGCCATAGCCGAGTGTGCAATCTCGGCCGAGCAAAAATTGAAGATTTGAAGGCCACGGCCGAGTGTGCAGTCTCGGCCGAGCAAGAACCTTTGCCTGAAATTTTAACAACAGGGCCACGGCCGAGTCACCCAACTTTCTCCATTTTCAGGGGGTTTTGGCTCATTTTTTCCATATTTCAATGGCTTAATTGCAAAATTGATCTAAGACTTCCACCCCAAGTATAAATAGATCCAATTTGAGTTTTAGAAAGGGTCTTCCTCCTTTTACAAGCTATTCTCACACACATTCACATAGTAATAGATGTTCTTCATAGTTTAGTTTAATTTCTTCATTATATTAGATATAATAGTGGTTGTTACTTCGAATCAAACTACGATTATCATCGGACAACATCTATTACATTGGTTTTTAGCTAAATTCTCATGATCAAGGTGATATTACTCTATTTTGCAATTCAATTTGGTATTTTCTTAATTTCTTCAATCTCTTGTTATTCTACTATGAGTTTGATGTTATTTGTTGTTGTAGCCATGAGATTCTCTTCTAGAACCATGGGCTAAACTCTTATTACTTTGGGTGTGGATGTTTTGATGGGTGTTTGGTGTAATTGTGAATTAATTGCATGATTAGCTTAGGTTCTGGGTGTTTATGTTTCTAGAGTTGTGTTGAAATTGATTCGTTTGGTTAATCAACCCTATTAGCGAGCATGTTCGATTATGTTAATTGCAACGAGAGTTGGGTTGCATGATTGAGAGTGTAAGTGTGAGCTTTGGTTAATTGAATAGAATTTAAGTAGTAATTAGCTTAAGCGAGAGAGGGTTAATTGCTAGGCTGCCAACTTTAGACACCATTCGAATAGAGGGCGTCTCATAAGCATTAGTAACCGTGTTGAAAGTGCTTATGAAACACTATTTTAGGAGCTTATGGTATTTGATTAGATCCTATAATTGTTAATCAATGCACGTGTTCACCTATGCCTTTGGAGGGGGTCTACACATAGGAGTGATAGTCTTTAACTTAATCCAAAACCATAGTTAATTCATGCAATTGGTTCGTTAACTCATTAAACTACCCACAAAACAGAAACACCTGAGGCAATACCCATTCTCTTGCACTTTCTCTTGAAAGTTAGATAGCTTGTTATTACTTTTGTCTGTTTCTTGTTTATCTTAGCTGGTTTAGTGTAATACTTGTGTTTTTAAATCCCAGAAATCCAACAAACAAGTGTAGTTACTACAATAACATGAAAACTCTTAACTTTAGGGATTCGCTTGTACTCAACTAGATCCTTGGACGAACAAACTACTTGGATGTACTTACGTACTACTACAATCGAACCCATACGCTTGTGGGGATCGTATTGTTACGTGTTTAAAAAGTGTTAAAATACGGTTAAAGTCAGTCGCGCCAGTTAAGAGAGGGGGGGCGGTCGGGCGGCCACTGGGAAGTTTTTTTTTTTAACATAAATGGGAGCGCGGCGACGGCGGCTGAGGGAGGGGGCCACGCCGGTGAAGATAGGGAGAGAAGAGAGAGGGGGCGGTCGCTGAGATTTTTTTTTTTAACAAAAATGGGAGAGCGGCGGCGGACGAGGGAGGGGGTCACGCCGATGAAGATAAGGAGTGAAGAGAGAGGGGACGGCCGCGCGTTCGCTGTAACTTTTTTTTTTTTTTTTACAAAAATATAAGCAATGGTCGCGACGGCGGGGCTGCGAGGGCAGGTGCAATCGGCAGCTGGTGGAGTGGTTTGGGGGGGGGGAGGAAAATGAAGATGAAGATGAAGGAGAAATGGGTTTGAGGGGGTATGGGTAGTAATATAAATTTTATGAGAGAAGGACATTTATGACAATTAAGAAAGTGCATCTATCTTAGGCCGATTTTAAGGGGATGCATCAATCGGGGGAGTGAAATGGAGCTGCATATAGTCAAACCCTTAACAGATAACTGCATAATTTATATTTTTGAATGTTAGCACAAAATTTCATTACTTTTCTTTTCTTTTTTTCAATTTCATTATACCTATTCATTTTTATAAAATAATATACTCAATTCATTTCACAATAA
The DNA here is from genome assembly GCA_963675135.1 of Galeopsis tetrahit. Classification (NCBI taxonomy): domain Eukaryota; kingdom Viridiplantae; phylum Streptophyta; class Magnoliopsida; order Lamiales; family Lamiaceae; genus Galeopsis; species Galeopsis tetrahit. Next base: position 78,822,573 of record OY776123.1, read on the forward strand.
CTTTTACATTTTCCTTTTCGAAACGTTCCACAATAATTTTCACACCTTTAAAATGGAAAACCCTTTTATAAACTCCACCCTCACAATATCTTCAATTTTACACAAACTAGTATTTCACCCGTGCGATGCACGGTTTATAATATTTACTGAAGTATAAAAATGTTAAAAATAATTAGTTTTTTTATATATAAGCAAATTTATTACCATGTCCACACCTTTGATGAAATTTCTTATTGATATTTGAGTTATGTTTTTTTTAAATATATGATTACAACGATAAATTCATACAATTAACATTATGAAATTTCTTATTGGTATTTGAGTTATATATATTTTTTAAAATATAGGATTGGATCGTTGTTCGATAAATCTATATATATATATAAAAACAGCATAGTGGCTTGCTGTGGAAGCTCCCGCCTAAACTACTGAATAATAAAATATTTTTAGTGGGCCTATCGGTATAATATGATAGCCCGCTGTTTGCTTATGCATCACACCAATCATCCCTCTCTCTTCCAATTCCAAGCGGTGCCATCTCCTCTTTAATTTTCAATAATTTCTCATTGTAATTGATTTTTAATTTTCTTATTTCCTATTTCAGATATTTTGATTTTTTCTCAATTTGAGTATGCCCTAGATCCAATGGCGATTTTTTTGACCAAATCTAATGGGCAATTTTTTTTTTTGCAACTATGAAGGTTTCTGCAAATGTTTCGTCATAATGACTAGCAGAGAAAGGTAAATGGGTAGGGTTCAGGTTAGTAGGTTACTTTTCTCAATTTTATTTTGTAAAATTAGTGAATTTTTGTTTGGTTCTTCATCTTTAATTTGCACAATTTCAGTGTGAATCAGATAATTTATGATGTAATTTGCCATGGATTTGCAGTTAAAGCATAAAGGAGAGGGGCCTGGAGCGAGCAATTACACTGGTATGGTAGGGCACAAGGTGTACGTTTTCGGCGGCGAGTTCTCAACTCGAGTTCCAGTGATAACCTTCTTCACGCTTTCAATCTCACCAAGCTTCTACCTACAAATCTCCCACCACGACTCTGAAAATTTATGCAGAAACCTACAAATCGAGGGGACTCTTCAAATTTTAAAATTTTGCATTTTGACCCATCTTCGATTTTTTAATTTGATTCTTCAAATTTCAAAATTCTTATTCGTTGCAGGTTCCATTCGATTTTACATATCTCTGTAGCCAAGAAGTGATTTCTTTTGTGCGCTACTCAAAATCATTCATCGTCTCAATTTTTCTATCCAATGGCTTCTCTCTTTCTCGGAGTCGGAGACCTTTGTGAATGTGAGTTTGAAATTCTCTTTTTTTTTTTTTTTTCTTTTTTCGATTTTGTTTACGTTGTTTTTATATATTTTTTGTTATTTTCCTTTGTGGATTTTTCAATCCAGCTTACTTTTCTTACCCTCTCAGTAAATTTATGGTAATATTAATTTCTCATCAGTTCTTGACTAAATTTTTTGCGTAGGAAACAAAGTGGGCATCTAGAGTTGCTAAATCAAAGGTTTTTCATGGACTTATTCTGGTTTTCTCGAATTTTATTCAGGTTAAAAGGATGTTTTTTTTAAGAGTATTCAGGATTATTGTGATAAGATTCTTAATATGATTGGATATTATGATATGTTTAGTATAAAGTGGTATATAGATGAGATGGTATTAAAATATAGATTTCTGAAGTTATAGTTAAGGTACGTAGTTTTTGCTTGTGAAGTATGTGAACTTTTATATATTGTAACCTTACGGTTTTTCGTTAGCTTTCAAGTAATGGTTCTCTTTATGGAATGAGAGGTTTTAGCCTTTATGGAATGAGAAAGTGGCAAAGGTGAAGAGAACAACCTTGAGAGGAAAAAGTTAAAACTGTAGTATTTACTATTTGGAACTCTCAAAGGTCGTATTTCTATCCATCTTAATTTACGGATTAACATGTACACAAGCACACAGTTGTAGTGTCGCAATGAATAAAAGATTCAATTTAAATTAGGGTAGACATTGGCGATCTTAGGTATAGATCCATACTCAAGGTGAGTTAGGAGAAAAGAAAAACAGTTGAGAAATTCTAATTTTGTTTCATTATTGGATTTCAAAGATTGGATTTGTGAAATGTTTGATTCCTTTCTGATTTCCATGATTTGATATTGAAAGGACTTCAAGGACTTCGATACTGAGATTTGATTCTTTGGAAAGTCCGGAAAATATGGAGTATAGTTCAGCACAATCATCTCCGCCGCCTCCAGCGGCAACGCCGCCAGCTGAGGAGCTACTGAAGAAGATTCAAGAGCTAGAATCAGGTCATGCGAGCTTGAAGCAAGAAATGTCGAAGCTCTTAACATCATCCACAACTGAAACTATGGTTGCTGGTCATCATCAGAAGCAGAGGTCGCACTTCATTTCCCCACAGCGAGTACCACGGTGGAGGAAAGGCGGCAGAGATGCTAATGTAGTGGTGGCGTGGAAGAAAGGCTCTATTTTAAATTTCCTTGGGAAATGGCAAGGTTAGTTATGTTTCATTTCTCTTTGTCATTCTTATTCCTACTAATTTTTGTCATATTTTTTTTTTTTTCAAGACATTCTTTGTTGATCATGATAATGCTAAAATCTTTGATTCTCTTATAACTCTGGTAATATTAGGATTCAGGGGCATTTATAGAGCTTTGAACACAATGAATGCTATTCATGATAAATGTTTGAGTCGTTTGATCAAGTATTCATGGGATATAAGGTATACACACGTATTTTGAATATTTTAGGATTATTTAAGGATTCTTGAACCGGTAATTTTAATTTAAAATTTTTGGTTACAAATGCTTTTCTTGATAAATGGGTGGTAGTGAGAAAAGATATACTTTTGTGATGTTAGAAACAGGAGAAAATTTGTATGAAATCTAGGAGCTTTGATTGCTTAGAAGCTGTTTGAAGAAATTACTGACTTAAAAACCTGGTCCTCAAATTTAAATTAAGATTGACTCAATTTATGCTTTCTTTTCTTTTGGCAGGTGATTGATGTGTTTATATATACCTAAAACTACCGGGAAAGTAAGTACATGAATTAAGGATAAAATTGATATCGTAGACTGTAGAGAAGGAATTTTTATTCAGTATGCTGGATTATAGCCATCTTTTTAAAAATATTTCAAAACAATGTGTTTCTGATTTAAGGAGTGGGGATGCAGCTTTCTTCCTTAAATCTCTTAACTGGAATATGTTTATATCTAATTTGATAATATGCCTGTGGGCTGTGATGACATTTTTATTTCGAAAAATGGTCATCCAACTCAACATAGAAAAAGTAGTAAAAAGTAGCTTAACTTGATAACTAATTATTGCGAATAACATCTGTGAGTTTTTGTTCATTCGGTAAAACATTAAAACATATGTGATTCTTTGCTCTTTTGATACTGAAGAACTTTATCCTGATATCCAATTTTGTGTTTCTGCTTGAGTAAGGGATTGCACTCCTGATTTCCAACTTTATCCACAGAGAGGCACTTGAATGGTAGTGTTCTTATCTTTCTGGTCACTTGGAACAGTTCTTGAAGCTTATATAGCTTGGGTAGGCCATATATAACACACCTGTTTTGTTCATTTTTCATAATGAATTCATGAAGTCTGCTGATTGCTGTTTTCTTTTAAGCATTCAGGTACTGATGCATTCCCTCAACCTCTCTCTCTTATGCTAATATTAACAGGTATATCACTACATAAATATATCGGATTTCCAGATAATGAATTTAGGATGCACATTGTAAAGACTATATAATATCTTACTTCATCTTTTAATATGACAAAGGATAAATTCAGTAGAAGCAATTGTATCATTTTACATTATCTCTATGAGAGAAGAAGTTAAGAAGTAGCTAGAAATAGATTAGACACTACCGTTTACAGGAATATGCTCTATAGTAAGGGTATAGGAATTAATTTACTCAATTTTAGGCATGCTGAATTTTTTCAAAAGAAAAGTTTAATAAATATGTAACAAATCGAATGAATTTTAATTTGTTCATACATTGTTTTAAATATTACTATTAAACTATGTATTCTTTTTCATGTTTCCCAAACATTCAAACTCAAATCTATAATTCTGCAAACATATGATATTATTTTACAGTGTATAAATGTTGTTGTGGTGTAGCTATTTTCATTGTTTTTGAATGAAATATGTAGTAAATACATTTTCATAATGACACATAACATTCTTTATTTTCGGAGGAAAATAGTTGCTTTGGTTAGATCCATTTGATTTTGGCAACTTTCTGTATATAGAGGTTGAGAAGGGATTTGAATAGTATTTTATTGTGCATTTAATATTCTTCATGGACGATTTTGTTGTTTTTCAAGAAAATTTAGATTTGTTACGTGATTTGCTTGCTTTTGATTACAAGGATTAATTTTTTGAATGTGTTATTGTATGTTTTATTCTTAAAACACATTCTTGTGTTAATTTGTATGTGGTTATTTCATCATTACTTGATAGGAATATTTTGAATTTCTGATTATTTTTTATTTTAGTTTTCGACGTTGATTTATATTTTAATTTGATTTAGCTTTATTTTTCACAAATTTGAGTTTGTTAGATTTGGGTGTAGAATTGTACTTGGTTCCCCACCATCAAATTTAGTGATGACGGATTTTGTCCTTGACAAATTTTTTATTCTGTTTTTGTTCTTAGTTCGTATTCTGGTGACTCTCAACTCAGTGATTTTTCAGGTTTGGATCAAACTTCTTTCTTGATTTCAATTTTAATTGTTGGCTTTCTGCCCGTAATGGTGGTTCTGTTCAAACATCTTAACCGGAATTCAGCAAAAAAGTTTCGAATTGACAGTTGACGTCTTGGCGAGGCTTCTTAGTTCTCCCTATTTTTTTTCCTGATTTCAATGTCATTTAATGTCTTTACAACGTCTTTTCTGTTAGTTTCTTCTACTGAAAACTTTGATTGTGCCAACACGAGTTGTTTGTATGGTGCCAACTCGAGTTGGTGTCTTCACTATTTGGTACATGGAACGATATTTTATTCAAGCTGATCAAATGATGGATTACCTTATATCATAAGAAACAGAAGCAGGGTGATAAAATCTCAAAGAGAACATCTTGATTTGTTAGCATTTGCATTTAAACTTTTTTGCAACAAGTGAACGAAATATATTCTCACAAAAAAATTCAAAGGTCATTTGAACTCCATTTACACCGTTGTAAAATACAACACCCAATTCGTAAGAGTAATGGATGTATATAAGATTAAAGCGCGACTCTTTTCCCATTTTAAGATACAAAAATATTTAAAATATATTGTAGCTTACTAAGAAGCAATCGAGTATAATTAGTAGTGAGACTTTGTATTTTGTTCAGATCTCAGTTAAAAGATAAAGTTTTATTACAACTTACAAGTTAATTTATTTATTTATTGCTCCTATACATTACACTACTCTCGATAACAACACACCACTCTCAATAAAAACTTTTCACATTCGTCAACAAATTAATATATTCATGGCCGCAGCTCCACAACATTTCATTAATTTTATGAATTCATCTTCTTTCTTTCTAATATACTCCGTAGTAGTAAGGCGGAATGAAATGTTCTTTACTTGCTGGAAATATTATGAAAACATTATCTTTTGCATTCTTATTTTATCTCTAAATAATTTTGTTGATTTTCCTGACAATTTTTAATTTTCACCACGGTTGATGATAAATGCAATATGCTCATAAGTGTGAGCAAAATATAATTCTAAATGCTTAACACTTCTGGTATTTTTTAGGCTATAATTAGATTGAAATTTATTTGACAAACTTCCAAACTTTGGAATTTCATAACATTCGTCTATTTGTCTTTAATTAGTTTGATTGAAATACCTGTAACATAAAAATATGATGAAGCTGCTGAGAAAAATAAAAAACCAGTTTTTAATTAGAAAACTCTTTATAATGTATAGTATAATTGAGTTAATTTAAGTGTATTTTTGTATAAAAAAATATTTTAAAATCTATAATTTCTATTTATATTATTTTTATTTAGATTTGTTTACCTTTTTCAAATATTTCTACATTATATAAACTAAATAATTTTCAAATAAATATTTTTTTTAATGTTGAATCTCAATTTTAATCTTATTGAATTATACACTTATCAATATTTTTTTAATAAGAACACTATTACTAAATTAAACATTAGTATTTTTTACATTAAAATAATTTAACTACCCCACATTTTTTTATATCAATATACATATTTTAGAATAATATCAATAGTAACATAATATTAATTATATATTAATATAATTCTGAAATTATAATTAGAACGTGCATCGCACGGGTGAAATACTAGTTCATACAATGAACATTAAACGCTGATATTTATATTTTAATTGATTTACAAAAATATATACCTAATACATATATATATATATGTGTATAATTTTTTCATAGTACTATTCATTTTTATAAGTATTCGCAATTACAATTATTTTGTATAAATATTTTCATTTATTTGTAAAAATGTTAAATTCAAGTGGCGTTAATAATAAAAAATGGAAATTTTATATTTTAATTGCATTACAATGGAAATTTTATATTTTAATTGCATTACAAATATGAGGTGGTCTTGTGTTAGAACAACTCATGAATATAATTTTGTGAGACGAATTAAATCCAACTCATTTTTCTTATAAATAATATTGATTAAATAAAACTTCATCTCATTAATTTAGATTTGCATGAATTGTGCAACAACAATCATAAAATAAAGTTCGTGAATAAATCACTAATTAAAAAAAAAATACCTATCACAAATTTATTTGGTAAAAAAAAAAACAGTAAAAACAATAAAATTGAAATAAGCTTCAATGTTAATTACTACTACATAGTTTTTTTTTTTCCAGAAAAATAAGATCAGTCACAAAAATTCATATCTTTATAGATACAACTCAGATATATTTGTCAACGCAACTGTTGTGGCAAAGAAACTTGCATTCACAAAAACAAAAACTAAGAAACATTTGTATCATTATAAAACACAAATACTATGGAGCCCATGAATACCATAATCCCCTACATAACAAACACAGACTACTTGACTATAGTTTGAGGCTCCTGTAAAAAAAAAAAAAAATCACTATAGTTTGAGGCTCCTATAAAAAAATACACTATAATTTGAGGTTATCTATCATTATACCAATTAACCAAGATCCAAACTATATAAGTTCACCACCATATACCACCACCACTACCACTAACCAAAACAGCAAGGCGTCTTCAAGCACGCTCACCTCTGATGCGGCGAGCAAGCTGGATATCCTTGGACATTATGGTAACACGCTTAGCATGGATGGCGCACAAGTTAATGTCCTCAAAGAGACCCACAAGATAGGCCTCAACAGCTTCCTGAAGTGCCAAAACAGCATGGTTCTGAAATCAGAGATTAGTCTTGAAATATACCCAATTGTTTCTCCTACACTTATTTTAGTCGTCTCGTTATAAATTTCTCATTTTGCTCAAATGATAAAAAATTTTATTTCTCTCTACATTTTTTTCATTCATATATCTTTCTATTTATTTATCTTTCCTACCTATTTCTACATTTTCTTCTTTCTACCTCCCTCTATACCTCAACTATCACTACACATTTTATATTATATTTCTTAACTTACGGGGAAAACTTATAGGTGAGTATTAAAATGTTTTCAGAAGCCCAATAACTTACCTAATGCTGTCCAGTGCCCATGCACAAATTTATGCTGGGAGTTGGGTCCCTCCTCTCCATCTAACTAAAAAATCTATATAAATTTAGAACACAAATTTGTAGAAACTAAATTTTTTTTATAGTTATAAAAATATCAAACTAAAAAATCTATATAAACAAAAATTAAGAAGTGGAGTAATTATTCGAAGCAAGCCCTTTGTCCATATTCCATCCATTTATCCCCTCATTCCACATAAGAATATAAATTGAAAGAACTCCAATATATTGATTTTCAGATAATAATAACAATAAAATCAAACGCCAATTTAGTTATGTAACTCAATAAGAACTTCAAGTGTATAAAATGAAAATATACCTGAACTGTAAATGATGGGGCTTCTTTCACTCGTAACAAAAGCAATTGCAATTGCAACAAACAAAAAATGATTATCCTAGATGAAACCAAACATAATTTCTTTCAATAGTGAAAAGAATGAATACCAAATAAGTAATGTATATAGATATATAGATAGAGATAGAGATGGAGGTAGTAAAAAATTAAAACGGCAAGAGAAAGCATGCAATTGTTAATTAAGAAGGTAGATATTCAATACCTGTGTGTAATAGGCGAAAGAGGAATGGGGAGAGGCGGTGGGAGATCAGCGACCACAAAAAATCTAATCAAGAACAAATAAATAGCAAACGAATTTCAAGAACAAATAATAAATAGCAAATGAATTTCAATTCAATTCCAAGAATGCGATACACATGCAGTAGAAAAGCTGGAATATCAAACTAATTTCAAATCGCAAAACGAATTAAAAAAAAAAAAAGCAAAACATAAAAAATCGAAAAATTGAAGGCAGACAGGGAGATGATGTGCTCCATTTCAAAAAAAAAAAAACCATACCTATTTTGAGACTCAATTTGCAGAAATTTCCAAATTAAAGGTCGACGACTACAGGGCTCGAAAATGAGAATGGCGTTGCTGCTGCGAATAGAAGAACCAGAGCAGAGAATCAAACAACAGCGTTGATGGAGGATTTCGAAGAGAAGCAATAGAGAGAGAGAATGAAGCCGATGAGATGCGAAACTGAGAAAGAGAAATGGTTGTCATTTTAAAAAGTAAACCCTACAAAGAAATTTGATGGTCCATATCATTTGTACAGGAGTTCAGAAGCTGAGATTAAAACTTAATCTATAGAAATGATGAGAATGGAGAAAAAAAAAAAAAAAAAAGATGGAAGAGGTTGAGGAGACGAAGCGCGGGTTGGGAGAGAAGGGAGTGAAATGATTGAGACTTGATGTATAAGCTATAATATCCACAGCTGGGCCCCACTATGAATATTTTAATATCTAAAAAGATTTGGGCGGGAACTTCCTCAGCAAGCCACTATGCTGTTTTTTATATATTATATATATATATATAGATGTCATTACTTTTTCATCACACATACACAAAACAAAAGTCAACTCATTCTTTACTTTATAAATAAAGTTTTACAAAATTACCCCTCAAAACTCTACTCATTATTACACTTTCTTAATTTACGTGTCCACCTACATATGAAAGTTATTCCGGGATTGAGGGAGTACTATTTTTTCTTCACCCTTCAATTCATTATTTATTTATCATTCATAAACCATCACTTTATTTAAAAATAATCACACAATACTCAATTATATCTTCGATTTATCTACTTTATGAATAAACTAATCAATATTTATTAAAAATCATATCGAAAGAAATTAACATAATGAATTTGGACGGAATAAGTATTAAATATTCTTTTATTGAATTAGAGAAGCAAAAGATGACATTGTAGTTTTTATTTTATTCATTTCCTTTTACAAATTGGAATATGGAGAGAGGTTAAGGTTGAATCCTGATCTCTAATTCTCTACGACTACCCTAATGGAGAAAGTTAAATATTAGCTTTCTTAGCAAAGATTGATCAGATTAATTATTAAAAAAAGATAGATCGGATGGTTTTATAAGTTTATAAGTGTTTTTTAGTAGTACTACTTTTATTAGCTTTGTGTTGATCATGTCAAAATTTTCAAGATATTAAAAGTCTTAATTATTTATATACTAGATGAGTCAATAAAAATATTTTTTTAATAAATGTTACTAGTTAACTATTTCTCTTACCCTAAATTTCAAGCAACAAATAATATGCATGTTGTCACATTTATTCTATTCTTTAATCAATAAAATTATTATATGTCACTTTATTTTAAATATTCCAACTATTTAATTAAAATCATAATACATCATAATATATTATTATAAACTACACATCATCTAAACTTATCAATAGAACATGTTAATACAATACGGCCATTCAACGAGATCCACTCTTTCACCTGCCACTCATAGTCCCGAACTGAGGAGGCATTCCGACGAACGCATATGTGTAAAAAGGCCGACGACTACGTAAGCTAAAAGACTACGACTACAAGACAAGCCGAAAGCGACTGACACACAAAACTTTGAAAATTAAGAAAAAATAAGTTGTTTACAATTAGTAAACTTAAACATTTATTATATTTTTTTTTCTATCTCTTCTTCAATCTTTTAAAATTTAAAGCAATTATATTAATTAATTGGTTTGTTAGTTGATTAAAAAATAAATAGATACAATGCAACATTAGGAAAGTACTAAATCTCTAATAAAATATAATGATTATGATTTTATATGTAATGTTTTTCTATTAGGGGGTGTTTTTTTTTGTTTTAAAAACCAGGTTTTGGATTTCAAGATCCAAAATCCGTTTTACTTCGGGATTTAAAAACCGGTTTTCAAAATCCACTCAAAACCACCCCTATCAAACATATTGATTTGACATAAAATTATATCTATATAATATTACTTCAATCATTATATTCTTTCTCAACAATAAATTAACTCATTCTTCCCCTAGGACTATTAGTCCCACAAATGCATGGTAAATAGTATAAAATTAGCGGGCCTTGCATTAAACACGGGTCACAATCAATCAAACCAAACGTTTGATTAGTCGGGAATAAATAGTCAATCAAGTCTAATCCATGTTAATCTAACAAACCAAACATACCCTAATAATATAATAATACAATAATATAATACATTTAATCATTACACACTTAACTAATCATTACAATCTCATCAAACAATAATATAATAATACAAACTTATTCAATCTTACAACTTGATTTGACATAAAGTTAAATCCTTCACTATTCCAAAACCCAAAAGAAACACCCATATTACTATTCATCGGGATTTCAAAAATCTGGTTTTTAAAACCACCCAAAGCCCAAAAGAAACACCCCCTTAGGCATTTAAAATTATGGCAATAAAAAATATCAATAAATAAAAATTCTACATTTATTACAATCATGAAACATAAGACTAACTCAACATTTGACAAATAATCAAAATGCACCACAAGATGATACATAAGTGAAATTCACCACAAGACGACACACCAACAACTTAAACTCCCTATTAGTATATAGGGAGATTTTTATTAGCTTGTATGAGATCATTTTTTGTGAGAGAAATCTCTTTTAACTCATATTCCATATTTTTTGGTAGGACAATCTAACTTCTTTTCTTTTACAAATTTTGTACTCCGTCCGTCCAGAATTTTGTGCATGGTTTGACCGGCACATAAATTAAGAAAATGGAATATAGTGATGTGTATGGTGGAATAAAGGATGAGTATTATTGGTAATTCATTGACTAAAGTGAATGAGATTTGACTAAAGTGAAGGGAGATATTAAATTGTGGACCCAAATAGAGTGGTATTTTTGAAATTAGATGAATGTTATAAGGGTAAAAATTATGTGAGTTATTTTCTTTTTTGGAGTGTGCAAATAATGTTGGGACGCCTGTTAAGGAAAATGTGCAAATAATCACGGGACGGAAGGAGTATTTGTTAAAAAAATGATAATAATTTTTTAAAAAAGTGACTATCATTTTTTACATCGAGTCAAGGGAGATCCGTGAGACGATCTCACCCAAGGCCAGGTCTTATTAATCTATATATATCTATATGTATATAAATATATATATATAAACACAATAGTCTCCAGGAATAATAGTAACCTGTGATTTTCCCGGCCAAATTCATTACTATTTTCAGAAATATATTAATTTATTGTTTGGTATTAAGTTAACCTTTTATTGCATATCTATATATATATATATATATATATAAAGTTCCCGTCAAAATGTTGAAATATTAAAATATTTTTTTTGTGAGTCCCACCAATAAAATATCATATTTAAAAAAAAAAATCTCTCACTTCCTTTATTTTTATTTTCTCTCACCTCTCATGTGCCTCTTCACCAATTTTCTCAATTTTTTTAATCTTCTTCTCTAAAAAATTATGGTCAATCTTTTTTTTTAAATCTTATTTTCTTTCTCATTCTCCATTCTACTCTCTCCACCATTTTTCTCCGTAATTTTCTTTTTTTTTTTTCATTAGTATATTTTATCATAGGTTTTTCTAACAAATTATCCCCAAAATGTGCTTTCTCCATTAATTGTTTTGTCTATTCATTTTTTTTTAGTCCGGTTCTTCTAACAAATTATTCTGAGTTTTTAATTTCCAATTCGCTTTCTCTTTGTCCAACTCCTTTGGCCGCTGATTTGAAATTAAGCTTTATAAAGGTTAACTTGATTGGGAGAATTTCTAATTTGAAACGATTCAATTCACACAATTATTGTTGTCTGGGTTAATTTGCAAATTGATGATGTATTCATCAGTTCTTAAGTCGCTGGCTTTCTACTCATTTTTTTTAGTCCGACTAAACAAGATTTCACAAATAATTTGCAATCCTTAATTTAAAATTCATGTTGTATATAAAAAATACTCCAAGATTCACACTTATGATATTAATTATATTGTTTGAATTTTAAGACTTTTTTATTTATCTTAATTGTAAGAGTTGAACTAATTTATAATTTCTTTATTTTGTAATTTTTTTTATTTTAATATTATTTTATTAAATTTTATGAAATAACAGATTTTAAGTGATTTGAATATATCTTCAATTGTTGTGATGTTTATTTTTATTCAGTATTATTGTGACGTTTATTTTCTAAATAAAAATATTAAATTAATGGTCCTATTAAAAATATTCTTATACTATTGTATGTATACAAACAATCATTTATTAACACGGGAGAAATACTAGTATAATAATAATAACAGAATATTAACTTTTTGAGCAAGTTCCCGTCTAAATGTTGAAATAGTAAAATATTATTTTTGTGAGACCCACCAGTAAAATATTACTCGACAAAGTGGGATAACTCAAGTGGTTAGAGCACCACTACCTAGGCCTTAGATCCTGGGTTCGAGTCATGGGGAGGGGAAAAGGGATGGGTATTTAACTTGTAACAAAAAAAAAAAAAAACCAGTAAAATATTACTCCTATCTTTTAAAACTCTTTCTCTCTCACTTTCTTTATCTTTTAAAATTCTTTTTCTCTCACTTTCTTTATTTTCATTTTCTCTCTCCTTTCTCTAGAGTCAATTTTGCTTACCTGGTTTTTTTTTCTTCATTTTTTCTTCATTATTCTCTTTCTCTAGCACCGGAGAAATACTAGTTTATATTATGCGGGTTAGTCGTAGCCTAAGGGATAAGTTGATATGTAAGAGCATCTCCAATGGGGGTGAGGAATCCTAGGTGGATTTCTACCCCTCACTCAAAATAAGGGTAGGACACATTGTGGAGGTGGTGATGTAGAGGAAAGAGAGTAAATGGGGTAGGAATACTTCTACCCAAGTAGACGTAAAAAATTAGAAAAAAAGAGAGTGGAATAGAGGGAGAGTGTACAACACATGAGAAAAAATAGAACAAATTTGGAGAGTGTAACTCACTTGCGAGAGTGGGCTTTAATGTGGTCTCAACTATTTTTTATTTGTATTGTTTTTTTGGGGTAGAATGCATTGAAGGAGGTAGAAGATTTTTGAGATAGAAGTAAAAAAAACTTTTGAGGTGGCACACATGTGACAAACTTAAAACTCAAAAATCCTAACTAGCACTGTGGAAGTGTGGATGCTCTAAGGTGATGTTTAACGTGACCGATATTGTGTTAGGCCTAATTCATGCCCAAAGCATGGTCCATAGTCCATACCTCCCGAGAAAAATAGATTCTATAATAGAGCTTGATCCGGTTAAAATCATGTTCTAGTCCATATTAAATAGATACTCATATGTGACACACGTCCATCATAATCTTGTCCAAAAAAAAAAATAGTCCATCATAATAAGTCCAATATAAGGGAGTCCTAATTAGCGTCAAGCCTTGACTCTTATACCCGTATGAATTATACATAAATAGTTAAAATAATTTATTCTCACAATATAAATAGTTAAAATAATTTATTCTCACAAGGAAAGAACTGTTTTTTTAACCTTAACAACATTCATCTTCGCAACTTTTCTTCTACGTCTTATATGATAAAATGCCTATAAAATAATTATGAAATGGATCGAAACATGACTCGAGGAGTCCATATGAGTTTTCCAAGTATTATATTGCAGTATTAATATACTTGTTGTGTAATCCATATCGGTTGTACATGACCATATGAGTTTGTTGTTCTTGTATTTGTAATAGGCTAATAGATAGCCCGTGTGAATAAAATAATATTTCCCTCATTCTCTTTATCAAGATCGGACCTGACCCGATGAAAAGGATGAAGACCCGAGAGCGGATTTTGGTCCGCATGGAAAAGATTTAGGTATTTTATAAACTGGTTGGGACTATCTGGTAGAGAGAGTGTGGCTTGTTTTGAGTCGTGATTTTAGGTCTTGTGGGACGTAGACTGGTGCCGTGTTTTAAAATTTTTTGTGGTGAATATTGTTTTCATATCTGTCACTCTTATGTGTAATAATGGTATGCACATTTTTGGCCTTGCCAATGTAATTGCTCAACTTGCTACTTCCAAAAAAATCTCTCGTTTCCTGCAGCCTGCAGAGCCCCACCATTAACTCTCAAGATACTTGCGAAAATGTGCCTAACGAGTTGGTTGGAGTTCTTCTTCTGAGCAGAAAGATAACAGGTATTGCAGTTTGTTGGAGTTCTTTTATGCCCTGAATCACCCCATTTCTATAATTGGAAATGCAACTTCTTTTATTTTCGCTTCTTCCTCTTTGTCTACTCTTGTATCTTGGTATAGCCAAATAACTTGCTACTGTTGCTTGATGTCTGTCAGAAAGCCATTAGGAAGTAGGAACAATATATGGCTTAATCTTTGCATACCTCTTCCATTTGATATAGTCAGTATTTTATTGACGACTACAACTGAGGATATATATGAACACTTCCAAAGAAAGAAAGTTTGATTAAAAAAATGTCATATACTGGAAATTCCTTAAGCCTAAAGAATCAAAGGTGTTTATGTCATGCATCACGCCAATAAGATGTTTTAATATTACAGAACATTGTAAAAGAATAACACATACGAGTAATTAGTAAGTCGTAATCAACTAATTAATTATGTGTCATTTATCTAACACATTGTAATAGAATCCATCATGTAACATAAAATATCATTAACTCACGATTAAGATAACTTATTCCACACGGGAGTTTCATCTTGTGTTTCATGGTGTTTAATACATAACGAGTGACATTAATGATGATTTGTAATGCCAATTTATCACACGTGTCATGTATTACAAACAGTGAAATGCAAGATGAAAAACATCAAAGTGGAATAAGGGGATCCGTTGAGACCCGTGTTGACGATTAAGTTTGGAAAATGTTCATTCATTAACTAGTCTGCTACCATTATTATTCTATCTTAGAGGCGGTCTTTTTACTTCTATTTATAGAAAAATTCAAATGAACCAGGTGTGCGAACACCAAGATTATGCGATATAATTAAAACACGTGATTCATAAAGGAAACTTAATTTATGTACCCAACTCTTGGAGCAAAGTCGAGAGATCAGGTAAAAGAAACTAAGAACAACTCGCAAGAAAAAAAAAAAAAAAAGGAATGGGCTGAGATATCTATCATACACTATGCACATCGCCATTATTTCACCAAACCGATTATGTTTTTGGCATTGTAAACACCAAACGATGAGCAGTTACTTAAGCACAGGATGGTGGTACCTTTGATATCCCTTGACGTTGCAGTTCCACCACCACACTGTCAATAGACGGGGATTTCAGTCCAAGTGGCAATGGCAGCCATGGCTTCGATAAAACGTCTCCAATCACTGCATCTATGCTCTCCTTAGACTGCTACCAACATTCAACATCATTAAAAGATAACAGTAATGTTGGCAAAAGAACTACAACATGCTGCATTAAGAGAGAAATTAATCTCACTACATTCAGTACTACGTCCACACGATATAAAATCTGTTTTTCTCCAACAACAATGTGCCAGATATACATTCATGTAGAACATTTAATTCACATAATATATCACTCTCCACGAGAAGGATGTCATGTTGCAGATGGCTTATCAGCTAGTGGCTTTAGAATGTGAAACACAGTATGTAAAAACCACGGTGTATTAAGCTTGCACATTTTAGCCCAATTTTTGAATAAAAATTGGAATAAGAAATTGAAGCAGATTTCTAAACATGTTTTCATATCCTAATGCCAGGATTTGATTAGGAAAAGAACACAAAAGTTTGTTAAACAAGTATTGTTGCATTTATTACTAAGCATATAGAAACATATATATATATATATATATACTTTTTTAGATTTTTATACCAGGTTTAACCAGCAACCTCGAGCTCTTACATACAAGTGAAGTTTTAGAGTGAAAAGGAAGTGAGGATGAACTCATTTAGTCGAAGCCTATTTTCTTGATATCAATGTATGACCGTCCGAAAGTTAGTTTGTTGTGACTCTGTATTAAGTAAAAGGAACAACAAAGAAATCTCACCAGATGAGAGTCAAATGATGGTTGTGGCAGTGTTTGCCCAGTAGGGACGACGGGGACACCAATGCTAGGTGCTACTCTATACATTGAAGGAGAAGGTAGGCCTGGGACTGGGGGAGTGGTAAAATTCTGCATGAATATGGTCATTTGGTTAGAAAGTAAACATATATATAATCAATTTAAATCAATGTATCCTTTTTGGCTTAAAAAACAGTATATGTATGCAACAGAAATCCAAACAAAAGAGTAGGTTTTTGGAATTACCGTGGGAGGGAAATGTGAGGGATAGCAAGGCATTCCCGGTGCTGGAAACTACAAAAAGGAAGTGAGACGTTAGAGTCGTGAGAGTATGCAAGCCGTGGAACTATGCGTGCGTAACAAACTTACATCTTGGTGGTGGTACCAAAAAGAAGGGTCCCCAGGCCAAGGATGTGGTGGGGTCCAAGCAGGAGGAGACGGTGAAGCAGCTAGGTGACTAGGCCACATGTACGCCAATGATTGGTCAGCAGATGGATGACCCCATACGTGCAAGGGTCTAGAATGAGACATTGAAGTAACTGGAGGGAACCCCGAGGTGGGCACAACCCAAGAATTTGCATCACTCTTCCTTGTCCTGCCTGTGTTTCTATATAGTTGCCGCCTCCGACTCCAGGTTGCTGCTTCCGCTTCTCTAGCTTGCAAATGCTTCCTATGAGATCTATATTTCTGCAAATTAAGAGAAAATTTATGATGATTTTTGCATTCATATTAAGGGAGTCAAATCTCAACTAGTAATATAATAAGATGACAAAAAGAAAGTAGTCAACTTAGCATAGGAAAAGGACAATCTATTAAACGAAAACAAATTTCATAAAAGAAGAATAAAAGATATAGCATCTGAATATATTGGAAGGAAAATATTTTTTTATGTAATTTGAGAGAAGAGGCTCAAGTGATGTGCATACTTGAAGATGACTGGCAACATTATGGCGAGTGAGACAATCAGTTCCCATAAGCTCGAGAATCTTTGAAGGCACGGCCTTGTCCACACCAAGCTGTTCCACAGCCTGAACAAACTGCTGGTGCAGCTCAGGTGTCCAATCCACCTATGCAGAAAATAAATAAACCATCTCATCTTCTTTTCAAAACTTAAAAGTAAAGCAATCCATACAACAGAACTGAGCAAGCATAAACAGCATCAATCCTATATACGAAGCTTCACAAGTACAGGTAAACTTAGGATATCAATTGCACTCCACATATGTTTTCTTCCCTCGGTGGATGGGCATATCCACAAGCATGATAGAAAAAATAATGTGGCTGGAAACAATTTCATATGTAAAAGTCTTTCCACTGAATATATCAAAACTTAACTGACATAAGAGTGCAAGTTAGTTTTGGAGATAACTAGTAATTACCTTCATTTTTTTCTTCCCTGAAGAATTGTTTAAACGATTTGATGATTTTCTTCCTTTATCAGCTTTGCTGGAAGATATATTAACCACTAAATCATCTCTTTCACTCACAGTTTCCTCTCCCTGAACCAAGCTCGATCCTGAACCATGGTTTGAGGCTGATGTTGAGACCGAAACTGAAGGGACCTTTTCTTCGTTAACAGAAATATTTCCTTCATCCACTTCGTCAACTTGTACTGGTCCAGCATTGGTACTCACGTCTGATTCCTCACCAGCACTAAAAGTTATTTCGGCACTAATTTTTGAATCCATCTCCATATCCAGCTACACGTTCCCATTGTTCATCCCCACAAAAAGGTCAATAAACAAGATGGTCAGGAGAATTCCCTACTGTGAGTACATGCAAGAACTGATTTTGTTTCATTGAGGAACTGTCCATCAGGCTTTCCTCTTACACTTAAGGCTTTCCTCAATGATGAGATAGCAAGCACTCCATAGTATATAATTTGATAAATTTCAAGCATGCAATCTGAACTTCATAGATACTAGTATAATATAACTATTACATGTTGCAGGTATTTACATCACTATCTATAAACTACATTTGTTGCATGGAAACAGGTAAAAATTTAAAACTAGTTCCGTATCAGTTTTTTCTTTCCCAAGGAAAGAAGCCAAAATTGCATTAGCTATGAATGATCCTTTTCCATCCTCCTTCAGATGTTCTTCCAGTGTAAATTGTGTAATGGTGCGAAGATGCAGAATCGATCTCCAAATTTGGGTTCATGCGCTTGTTTTGCTATTTCTACTACAAAGTCAGAACAAGCACAAGATGATAGGAAGACCATTTTTCTCATGAGCTATCCAATTTTATATTCTTGTTTAGTAGGGGAAGAGAGAGACTAAAATGACATGTGTCTGCAGATGTAAATTAGTGGTTCAATTCAAAAGGGATGAACATAACTTCTTAACAGCTCAACCATCCCTTGTCTAAAAGAAAAAATGAATTGACAGAGAGGTGAAGAGAACACAAAATTAGCATTTTTTCAACAATACAATTATATTGGTGAATACAAGTATTAATCGTAGAATTGCATTTTATGTTTTTAAGGTACATCGTCTGCTTAACATGTTAGCAGGAGTGCCGGACCAACCTTTTGTGCATGTAGTTCTTGCAATTCATTTTACTCTTCCTAGCCTTTTGTACATGCAGTTCCTGCAATCCATTTTACCCTTCCTAGCAATGCATGATAAGTTGATAACCTTATAACTACAAAAACTATTTTGTCTAGAGAATTTACAAAATTACATATATTGGAGTATGTGAAGTCTTTGTCCAATTATTCATTCCAATTTCCGCTACTTGAGTTACTAAAACTTTGTCATAATTTCTGCTAATATATTGAATCCACAGATTTCCAATTTTATGCTGAAGTAAGGGCAGGTAAAGAAAAGAATATTCACTACCTTATTCCATGATCAAATAATATACACAATGAGAAACGAGAAGTATACATTGACCTTCTTGTATTCAGATAACAATCAGAGCATCTTGCCACAGTCTCCCTGTTTTATTCCGAAGCAAGGACAATTAAAGAGAAGAATATCAACTATCTGATCCCCATGATCAAAGTACATACACATCGAAAGTAATAGGAGCATCTTACGCCTCATACCAACCATAGATAAGGGATTACCACTCTAAAATCAAGCACCACTTTGTCACCCATAAAAATAACACAACAATACACATCAGATCATCAAATTTAAATTACCGCCTCTCAACCAAGTGAACTGAAATTAAAAATAATAATAATAATAATAATAAACTACGAACCTCATGCTCTCTGGCGCAACTTGCTGCAGCTCAGATTGTGGAAGAGTCTCTAGACACCGCAGCTTCAACGCCAACGCATCCAAACAATAAAAGGGGGAAAAAGAAAACCAAATGTCAACATTTAAACAGTGCACCAATATGCAAAACTCCAACTACCGAATTACAAGCATGATGCGAAGCTTCATTCTTCAGATAAATACAGCAAATAACGCGACGAAATTCAACAGTTTTTGTGAATTGAAACTCACGAGATCTTCGCCTTTTTTCCTTCCCGCAGGGCATGCGGAACGACGGTGGCTGAAAATGAGTAACGCTGAACAGAGTTTCTGAGGACCGGTAACGAAAAAAGAGAGAGTTTCAGGAGAGATCGGTAGCTCAAGCCCTAAGAAGTTCCGTGGCAGTTGCGCGAGCTCCTCCTCCTCCACTTTTTATCTGAGCTAACAGTCATTAATGAGTTTATGAGTGACAGTGAGTGAGTGCTTTCAAAAGCCTGTGATCATAACGACGTTATTCATTTGTGGTTTCAGATTTCTACTTTTAGCATTTCATATTATAATAATAATAGTAATAATCAAATTTTTTTTCTTTTTAACAAATCGTGTGTTTTCTTTCGGTTTAAAAAAGTCAATTACTTTTTACTCCCTCGTCTCAACATTTTTTTTATTTTTTTTTCATGTTTTGACTATCACGAAGTTTAAGAAAATAAAATACAGTTAGATAAAATAAATGAGGAGTATTATTGACAATTGAGGGAGTACTTGTAAAAAAAATTGATCTTCAATTTATATTGTTAATTCATGCTAATTTTAAATTCAAAGAGAAACCAAGCATATTTTAAAATCTCCCATTTATAATTTTCTATACATAGATCATAATTAAATTTATTGGGGGCTTTTGATATTTACCTGCAATGCAAACTTTGAATAAAGTGAGTATAATTTTAAAAATAATTAACCTGTCTTGAATTATACAACACAAGTCTTTCTCGTGTCAGATGCATAAATCATTTCACATGATTCCACAATGAACACAAATCCACACATATTTCTCCATCCCAGGATTTTATGCAAACTTAAGCACGGAGATTAAAAAAATGGAATAAAGTGATGTGTAAGATAAATAAAGGAGGAGTATTATTGGTAATTTATTAATTAAAGTAAAAGAAATTTGATTGAAGGTAAAATAAATGAGGAGTATTATTGGTATTATTATTTTCTTTTTTTAAAGTGTGCAAAAAATGTTGGGACGCCCGTTAAGAAAAATGTGCATAAAATCATGGACGGAGGGAGTATACGAGAATGATAGGCATCATGCTACTGATTTTCTATAATAACGTGTTATTTATTACTAGTATAAGACTTGGTAATTTTGAATTTGAGTTTCTAGTTTGGGCTGCAAAACCAAGGAGTCAAGTCGACGAATCTGACTAGTAGCAGATTTCAAATTTTGAAAAAATAATAATTTCGATCAATATATATAGTTTTATATAAATATTGCTTAATGTTTAAAATAGTACAATTAAAATAAGCAAATAAATAAAATATTACATGAAATTTAATCACAATTAAATGGAGTATTAAATACTCATTTGTCAAATTTCATTATTTTCACTTTTTTTTTTGTTCAAATTCATTATACTAATTCGTTTATGGAAATAATATTATTCATACTACTTTATTTTCACCTTTATCCAATCACTTATTTACTTGAAATCAGTTCGTGTGAACTCGGTGACATTTTGTATGCATAACAGTAATATTAAAAAAGGTTCACGTTTACTCTATTATTGTGCATACAAAGTATTGTAATTCAAAAAACCTTATTATTATTATTTTTGTACAAAATTGTAATTTAGAAAAAATGGGTACAATTATTTTTTATTTACCTGTTTTTTATATATAAAAAAATTAAAGATGCAATTGTTCAACATGTATTTGATTGAAGATACAGTTGGGTCCGACATATATGTGACTTGAGAATGTATTTAACTTAACTACAAGCGGTCGAGCCAAATTTGTATATATCGATTACTCTGCTGTTGTTGGCAACAAAAAGAATGAGCTCAACTCCAATAAAATGTAAGGTCTATTCTAACCTTCTTTTTTTTTTTTTGCATGAAACCGTAATACGAATTTCATTTAACATATTATATAATTTATGGGTTTGCAGATTTCCTATTTGATTATATTTTAAAGGAAAGTATAATTTAAATATTACTCCAATGTAGTTCTATATCATGTATGAGATTGTGAGGTCGTCTCTTACAAATTTTCCTTATGTCTAAGTTTTTTTTTTTAAATGAAATTAAGAATTGATACATATAAGATGTTGTATATTCATTCATTATATAAAAATAAATAAAAAGTTATTCTTTAGAAGATATTAAAAATTTGGGATGAAACGAGATTTAAAATTAACTATATGTTTTATTAACCATGTGAAATATTGAATAAGTACTATCCATTGAGAAAGAGTTATTCAACCAATCGATTATATTGATTTGTTTAATACTTTTACAGTAAAAAACTCGTATATTTATTTAATTATTTGAAATATAATTATCGTATTATAATAAAATACTCTGCTTTATACATTATTAGTTTTTTAAACATTATTTTATATTATTCTTAGAAGTTCTTTTGAATCATTTCTAATAAATATGAGTGGGGAGGGCCCTATTTTAAATTTCAATTCATACATAAATGTTACAAAGACTGGCCCTACTTATTATATTGTGAAAACTTATGGTAATTAAATAAATAAAAATCATCTATAATCATGATCTAACAAATTGAGAAATAATGAAAGACAACATGTGTGGTGGTCATAAGACTCATAACTACCGATGACTAGTTTGAAACGTCAAACTTTTAGGGTGTGTTTGGTTTGGGATTGGCCCATTCAGATTTGGATGGGCCATCCCCATGCCATCCCTCTCCATCCCTTTCCATCAAAATACTCATCTCAATACTTATCCATCCCTATAATACACCTATATACCTATTTTTAGGGGATTTCACATAAAAGGTCATTTCACCTAGTGTTTTTTTAAATAAAGACATGATTCAAAATAGTTTCAGAATAAGGACAAAATGGCACATAAATGTACCATCATGCCCTTAATACATAAAATTCGGAATTAATATGAAGAAATTTTTTAAATGTTTGAAATTTAAAGCTGACTCTATCAGCTCATTAATTTCAAGAATTACGCAATTAATTAAAACCTTATGTTTGAAATTTAAAGTTGACTCTATCAACTCATTAATTCCAAGAATTACGCAATTAATTAAAACCTTCCTAAAATTAATTAACACCGGTCAGAAGAGCTTAATTTTGTGCAGAATTTTGGGGTTTTCCAATTTGTGAAGAAAGGAAACCGTGAAGTACGGAAGAAGACGAAGTGAGAAGTGAGAAGAACATTTTGCTCCCTAGACCATGGTTGGAAAAGTAATATAAAAGCTAAATCTGCATAATAAAATGAATAATGCAGAACAATGAAAGCTAAAACTGCATAATAAAATGAATAATGTAGAACAATGAAATCTAAAACTGCATAATAAAATTAATAATGCAGAAAAAATAGTACGGTGTCTTCATATTAGAATGTGATTATGCAGAAATACGTATACATATGCAAAATAAGATCTGCATCATCCCTTGACCAAACCAATAACAAATAATCATGAACTACATTTCAGCAACGCGCACGTAAATCATCACAATTAAACGAAAACAGAGCAAATTGAACCTAAATTAAAATCATCTTAAAAAATCCTAAAATTCTTTGCAAATTATGTGTGTACGTGTGGAATTAAAAATCATACCCTTGGCAAAACTCTTCATCTGACCCTTGGAATTAAAAGTTTCTACTGTATCTCCGGCGGCTTCGCGTCCGTCATCCATAATAAAGAAATCGGTGAAGTTTGAATCCCCTAGGAATATAAAGAAACGATCGCGTGGAAAGTCTCTTGATCATGTGCAGTCGAAAGAACAGATGGAGGAAACAATTATGGAAGAGCAAAGGAGACGAGACCTTATAGCCATGGCCGTCGTTGAAAGAGAGGAACAAGCCTCTAAGCAGCAGAAACTTTGAGAATCATCGGAAATCAGTTTTTGGGCGTGAGGGGTCACCCAAAACTGAAACAGAAACTAAAAGAAGAAAAAGATCCCTCGATTTCAAGAGGAAATCGAGGATTGTTGCTTCACCAATCTGAAATCTATGGCCAATCGTTTGTAGATGCAGCGGGATTATGTTTGATTCATCATGGATTAACCAAAAAGCTTGAAGATTTGAGTTTTCCGGCCAAAAAACCCGTTCTTTAATTATTTAATTAACCAAAAATCTATGGCGACAAATAAGGAAGATGAAGACTTGTTATTTAATTATTAAATTAATAAATTAATTTCCATATTTAAATATAAGGGTATAATGGGTTATTAACATGCGTTTTTGTCCTTTTTTTAAAAAGATTATAAAAGTTGTCTTTATTTAAGAAGTTAGGTGCCTAAATGGCCTTTTCTATAAATTTTCTCCTATTTTTATACAATTACGTCATCATATTTTTATATTAATTACTCATTCTCTCTCCTACTTTTTCTTCCACACATTTATTCTCTCTCCTACTTTTCTTCCACACATTTATTCTCTCTCCTACTTTTCTTCTTTACAATAATTACTCTACTAACTAACAATAATAAAATAATACGTCACTATTGATTTGACATAAAGTTCTCCATCCACACCTATTTTTCAATCTCTATCCAAACACAATTTTTATTCAATTACTATTCATGGATTACCCCATCCACATTTTTCCAATCCCCATCCACCACAATCCCTAACTAAACAGCCCCTTACATTTCTTGTACGAGGGCTCAATACTTTCACCTATTATTGTGATATTTTAAATAAATATGTAATGATATCACGTTCTATTAAAAAAATGTATACAATTTTTTTTTTACTAGTTTAAACTTTTATGTGACAAGTAAAATATTTAATTTTCACAATGTATTTATGATATTGTTGATAAACAAAATACAATACTCAATGTTTAAATCAATTAGCTTAAAACTATGGGGTTAATTAATACAAAATTTTGCTTTGGCTTTAAACAATCCCGCAAGTGTAAGGTGAAATTGGTCCCTCAAATTAGTTGATCGAAAGACTGCTAAATAAAAAAAACATTTGGAATCGAATAATCACGACAAGTTTAAAACCTTGTGTGAGATTTTATTATTATTATTACTAGTATATCACATGTACCTTCACACGGTCTCTGAATATAAAATTAATATGATATTAAATTTTTTATAGTTACTATCGTGAAAAAATGTGTATTTTTTTTGTTTTAAATGAAGCTTTTTTTTTTTTTTATCTAAACTGTTCTCATAATTTTTTTATTTTTTTTTGACAGGGTATAATTTTTTTTATATATACCAGAATTGCTATTTTTATACTTTGATGCAATCATGTACTTTTCAAGCGCAGAAAATGTTTCTCTTTTGAAATGTGAAAACATCTACGTACATTGCTAAGTAAGTCGAGATGGAGATATATTTCATATTAATTTTGATATACTTTCTTATAAATTATAAACAACATTGATTGTTAAATTTTTTGTTATTGTCACTTTGTCAGCATCATCCATGTTACATATATAATTTTTTTTTTTCAAACATTCCTGCTTGATCACTCTTGACACCCCAATGTATTGATGTATATGACTGAAAATGGATCTCTTTAATAAAAGTCCAACACTTTTAAGCAATTGATCATGGCTTTTATTGATAGCCATCATTGAAAATCATAGTTTTGTAAACTAAACTTTCACAAATTAATACCAACATTCAATGACACTCGTATTTAACATTTGAATTCACACACTTTCTTTCCATTATTGAGGAATTCATTACATTTTCATAGTATCAATCATTAACTTAAAAAAAAATAAAAATCGAATTATTAAATTTCATATATGACCCCCCCCCCCCCCCCAAAAAAAAAAAAAAAAAACATAATGATTGCTCTCGAAAAGTAAGTGTCGAGCCTTCGAGGGTAAATCAAGATTATATGTTTTCTATGGTAAAAAAAATTCAATTTTATTATATATATATACATTATGTAATTAAAAAAATAAAAAAATTGAAGCCAGTAATTGATTAAAATAAAAACAAGACAAGAAGGATCACTGAGTTGTAGTGGGCAGAAAATTATGAGTTTCATTGAATATACTATGCTATTGGAGTAGAGTAGGTTACAAAACCACTATCTTTAGGGGGTACACCCTCGCTTTCTCAAATTGTCAAATTTATTGGTTGCTTAATCACATTCATTTTTCTCTAAAAGAAAGAGTCAGGTCGGTAATTCATATGTCTCTGTATGTGGGCCCTTTTATTTTACATTTCCCGTGAGTTTTTTTTTTTTTTATAAAGAGTATTGGAATATGTTTTAAGAAAACAAACCAGTTTTCTATTTATATTTGTTGAAAATATAAAATAAAATTCATATGATTAAAACCTATCTCATGACACATCTCACACTAAAAAACGGTCAAATAAAAACTTGACCATCTCTCGTCTTTTTCATTAAGTGGAGTATGTTTTTTCATTGCATGTACACTTTCTAATTTTTTGAACCATGATTCTTCATAATACTTCACCCGATTTCTAGTGTAATCAATTTTTTTTTTCAAATTTTTTAATCACTTTTATTGTTAGATCGTATTTAGAGGTGTATCATTTTTTGATGATACCCTAACCTCTAGTTCGACGTGTGAACTTATAGCATTTATCTTTTCTTTTAATCCAAAACCTTTCTTATTGTCCACACTTGAACCATAATCACATATACCAATTTAACCACTTCAACTATTTCATTTTATCTACATTTACGATCATTAATTTAATGCAATTACACCTTAAACAACTTATTAAATTGACAGTGGACAAACATAGGTATAACTTGGAACTATATCCCATCTTTGAATTTTTCATATCCTAATTATAATTCCAAACAAAACAAATGAACATGCATCTCTTTTTTCTAATACTTTTTACTTTTAAATAAGATAAAATTATTTTATGATATCGTCTTTTGGATTACATCCATGTCTTAGATTTAAATTATGTTAAAAACGAATTGCATTATTCATATTAAATTGTTTATTCGATAAAATTCCTCTCAAATGATAGATATAATATTTTGAGGAGTCAGAGTGAGCAGAAGTATTATAAATTAATATAAATAAATTAATTATACATATCTTTATAAGATCATTTATAAGTTCTAGCTTTCAGATGTGATACAATTCAATCTAAATTTTTTTGCCTAATTAATGGATAAGTTTGAGCATCAACAGAAAAATGATTTGATAAAAAAGTCACAAGTCAACAATTACGTATGAGGCTATAAGCAAGCCACATACGACATGCGTCTCTCTCTTGTGATTAGATGGCTATTGTCTCAAACAACAAAACACCAACTATGATAATGTTATCACTTATCCATACCCAACTTTTTTCAACACACGTTCTTCGCAATCATGTTCAACTCATTTTGATACAACTAAAATATGAGTACTAGTTTGAAATAAAATTATCAAATTTTAAATTTAATGTTAAAAGGTGTGATGAAAATAGTTGATTGAGCAACTTCTTTCTTTTATTCAAATTTTGTTCCAGCAATTCTTAAAAAAATGTGAATTTTCTTTGATTTATATTTCAAATCAATCACAAATAATATCATATACTCCTAATCTGACCATAATAGGAGCAAAATTTTACCAGATACTTAACCATATTATTTAAGTGATTTATTCCGTGTAGAAATTTACCCTTTTTTTCTAATCTGTGGGTTACTATATACATGCATTAATGTAAAAATAGGGTTAGTCAATCACCGATCGACTTAATTTTTCCAAATCGACATGCTTAGACAAAAATTGAATTAGACGCTACCTAGAAGGTCGAGTAAGATCTAGTAAAATATTTTTTTAGAACTTAATAATTAAAAAATAAAAGTTTGAATAGTAACTTCATCGTTCACGTTTTTTAGGAATTATTTCAAAATTTTCACCCAAATTCTCAACCGTACCTGCATCGTTTTTATTTAAAGAGATTACTATGATTATTATATTTTCTCAAATGCAAATTGACAATTTTTTAGTATTAGCGATTCTGATTTAACACTTTAATTATGAATTTAGGTGTAAAAAAAGAAAAAAAAAATTAAACCGCCTAAGTGCTAGGCGGTCCAAAACTGTTCGATTAATGATGTCTCGACTATAAATATGAATATCAACAAATATTACAACAGAAATTTTAATAATTAAAATTACTACTTACTACTTTTTACTTTTATTCCTTAAGCTGAATTAGTTGGTGGGACAATTTTTATCTATGTGTGTGTATATAGTAGAGTGTAATAAGTAATAACAAGTGGATCTTCCTTCTGTCTTTTTGTCGAATTATGATAAATAAGTTAATGATTTTATTTCCTCTTTTGGAATACCGTTAGCTAATTTGCTTGTTACGAAATTGGATTGAATTAATTTTTGTTGTTTCTTCTTCTCTTGGAAGTTATCCAAATATTCAGTTAAATGTTGTTTGTCGATAATTAATTCCACCGGCCATTCTCCGTCCACTTTTACATTTTTACCCTTTTACTAAATTAAATTTAAGGAACATAAATTTTAGTTAAATTCATACTTCATCATAAACTTCACTTAAAAAATATGCATTTTTTTTTTTTAAAAGCAAATTCGTACATAAAATTTTGACGTCCAACGTAATAAATCAATACAAAATATTCAAAACAAATACACATTTTATAGAAATTAATACAAATCTAATGAAAAATACTTTAGGTACAACCATAAAGAAAAAATATATAATTATGTTATGTAGATTCATTTAAATGTCTTAAAATTTTATCAATATTCCAATAAAAATATAATTTTTTTTAGAAAGTCTAATAATTAAAAAAAATCCTGATTTTCAGCTCAGACCGGTAAATTTTGATTTTAGATCGAATCAAAACTCGAAATTTTAAAATTTGATGGATCGAAGACCGAAAATTAACCGGTCGATCCGAACCGATTACGATCTTTTTTCCGGTCGTGACATTTTTTGCACACTCCTAATGTTGGTTGTACTTTGCTTTACTTTGTTTCAATTTATTATTTACGTTTTTTTATTTATTAATTTTATATTGTTATTTGATTATATTTATGATTAATATCAATTTAATTACAATTTGTGCTATTATTATTTGATTACACCATTCGTCCTTATGAAAATTATATTAAAAAAAAATTATCCAACCCAATGAAACTATTCATTTTGGCAAAATAATTCAATACTGACAATATTCTATTAATTTAATTTCAAAACTTTAGTAATTAGTTAAAAAAAATCTATAACTAATAATAACCACATATTAAGTAATTGATAGAGTAAATAATTAAGTAAATGAATATAATATGGATAGATTGGGTCCTCTTTAAGAAAGAGGTTAATTTAGTCACGTGTATAGACGTGGCTAATTATGGCACCTCGTCGAATTGATTGTGTATTTGTGTTGGTGGGTTTGCTCCTTTAGTCTCGTCCCGTCACATCTATCTAAAGGAGCATTAAAAAAGGTCGTTGAATTGGTTGTCTATTTAAAATTCGTAATATTGGATTTAGATTTACAAGTACTACCACCTAATATCTTTATTTTTATGTACTATATACATAAAAAATAATAAATCATCCACCTAAATTCATAATGTTAATTTTTTTGTTTTATCAATTTTAATGAATACTTATTTCGTCGTCTATAAACTTTTCATTATTTTTTGGTAAATAGATTAAAAAAATAATTAAATTATAGATATAATACAAGTGATATGCATGATTGATAGAAAAAAGAAAACAAGAAAAATAAAATAAAATGAATTGTAAAAATAAAAAATAAAAAGATATTTATATATATAAAAAAAAAGTATGAAAAACTTATACGTAGATTAAGAGAGTATTAATCAATTTATATATAAAGTAAATATATTAGATGTATGATAAGAAATTGTGAGTTCCACTCATAAACAGGACACCCAAAAATCGAGGTTCGGGGACATATTTTTTTAATGATAATTGAAAAACTGGATTTTTTTTAAAAAAAAATTGATTAATTAAACTATCAAATATATTTTCTTCATTAATCCTCTTTTTAAGTCTAAGTTTTTTATTTATTTATTTTATATAATACAACTACAACTACATGAACTAATTGCAAAGGTGTTTTAAAAATATTAAAGTAATACAAAAATGATTTTTTTTTTAACAATAATAGTCTAAAATATGTAAAATATACTTCCGTTCTTTTGAGATTAATTTTATAATTAAAATACATACAAAATAAATTTTTTTATATATAATAACCAAAAGTGCAATATGAAAATTCTTTTAAAGACAACTTTTACAATAAACTCACTCTAAAATAGTTTAGTAAATTAATCTATTTTAATTTTTTTTATTAAAAATAATAGATTTATGTATATGTGTAGGGGAGGGGAGCCCGAGACATATAGTAGTGATACCTCTGTTTATAAATAAAGTGATTGTTTATGAATAAATTGAATGACAAATATTTGATTAAATTGGAGCCCAGAGGATGGTGATAAAGTCTGACTATTATTATTTTTAAAAGGAGAAAGAGTTTAATGAAAAAAAAAAGTGAAAATAACGAAATTACTTCTTCAAAAGGAATATGTTAGAGATAAAGATTCGTGTAAGACGCGATGAGATCGTTCACAAATAAATTCATATTTTTTTTAAAGTGTTGAAACGTTATACTTAAATTATATACCGTTTTATTGTGAAATAGTGCTATACAAGACTTCATCTATATGTTACATGGAGGAAAAAAAAAATCAAACGTGAAAAGTGACGTTTTTCAAAACAATATTTTATTTTTCGACCAAAAGTCGTATGTTTGTTTGCATTAGTAATTTTTTTTTTACAGGTTTTTGCATTAGTAATTTAGTATGCAGATAAGTTGGAAATATAACTTGGGTACATTTAGGCCTGACAATGAGGACTTTCTAAAAAAACTATAAAAAGAAGAAAACTTAACCCCTTATAAAAATACGTAACCAAAGAAAATGAATTAAAATTGGATAATAAAAATCTCTTAAAATTTGAAAGACTATACAATATTAAAAGATCAAAACTCACAAAAATATAAATCCTATAAATAAAGCTACAATAAATACTCCGTCTCAAAAAATGTGATCGGATGCAGGTCCTGCAGGATACGATTTCATGCTCATTTTTTTTTTTTATTGATTTTGAATGTAAGGGAGAGTTATATATATATATAGTAATGATATATAATTGAAATTCTTATGAAACCTATACTATCGGTATAAATTATTTATACACAATATGTACACGTATTTGATGTAGGTGGTGGTTTCTATAAATAAAAACTCATTTAGCAATTCCATATCAAAATCATATACGTATTATATATGTATGTATTAACGTATTTTTTTTTTTTTTTCTTTGAAAGGAAGTTAGAGAATAGACTTCTCATTAAAAAAAAAGTCAATGATTTGTTAATACCAATTTTTGGCCCAACAAACGAATACTTTTCATACTGGTTTTGCAAGTGCATTGTGCTTAAATAAACAATAAGTTTGATGTAATTAAGATTAATATTGAGTTTAGGCTGTCAAGGGTCCCAGGTTAAGAAATGAATTACAGTATTTACTAGATATGCTTATTAGTTGATTAACATTGTGCATGTTACTTTAGGTATAAAAAAAGAAGTTAACCACTTGATATAACATGTTGTTTGATTCAACTTTAGTGGCCGGTGATTCAAAAGTTGTTTAAGTCGGATAAAAAGTTAAAAAATAATCCAATAATTATAGTTTGGGACATTATATTCACACAAATACTAATGCTTCCATCTAAATTCATTATACTCATTTTTTTCTAGCACATATTTTTAATAAATATTAATTAATTTATTCATAAATCAGAGATGAATTGAGAGTATGCTGAAATATTATGTGATCTATTTGTAAATAAAGTGAATATTAAAATGTATGGGTAAATAAGTGATGATTAAAGAAAATGAGTATAATGAATTTAGACAGAAAAAAATGAAAATAATTTCAATCAAACCTTATCATGGACCAATGGTACGTTTCTCATGACTAGAGCCGACAATTTGGGCCCGACCCGATGGACCGGCCCGGCCAACCCAAAATCAAGTATGGACTGGACTATAAAATTATAGGCCCATATAGAACCGGGACTATTTGGCCCGACCCGACGGGCCTGACGAGTCTAATGGGCTAGGCTGAATTTGGCCCGTCGGTCCATGGACAGCCTATTTGGCCCGATCAATTTTTTTTCTTTAGGAAAATAAATAATTAAAATAAGTAAAGTACATTATTTTTAAATATTATTGTATTTTTTATTTTATTTTGACTTTGAAATTTGAACTTATGAATTTCTTATATAGTGTAATGTTATACTTTATGACCGTTTATGAATTATGTATAATTAATATATTAGTAATGTATATTTTAATTATAATTATTTGTATAAAAAAAATTATATGTGAGTGTGACCAATACATAGAGCAATGTTAATATATATATATATATATATAATTTTTGTTAAAAATATTAAAAAAAAAAATGCATAGGCTGGACCGGTCCGCTAACCCAGCGAGTTAGGGTGGGCTAGGCTGGGCTCAAGTTTTATAGGCCCGACTAATTCATGAGTCGGGCTGACCCAGTCCACAAACATCGCTTGGCCCGATGGACTAGGCTGGGCTGGGCCGGGCGGCCCGACTTGTCAGCTCTACTCAGGACCACGCAATAAACAATGGCTGAAAAGTCAAAAAAAGAAACTTAAAAAAAATTAATTAGGTTAACAAGGGATTAAAGATTAAGTTATATATTTGATACCAATCATTTGAAGTTAAATCCGAAGAGTAGGCCCAATATTAATTCCATGTTTTGAAAGAGGGAAAGAAGACCCAAATTGAACCATTCGAAGGCCCAAATATTAATATTAAAATATATTTTAATATACATATATCAATTGACAAATTCTGGTATATAATTGACGTATACTAATTTAATCAATTAAAATTGTGGTTCAATTACACCATACCAGATACACACATAATTTTTTTTTTTTCAATTTTTTTTTTATTCAACATTGTTATTTTTTTTTCCATTTTCAGTTCAAATGGTTATAGATTATAGACTTTGAGAGATTTATGTGTTTTGATATATTTAAAAGTGAATAATATATAAATATGAAATATTTTAATCTTATTTTTGAACATATAACAATGTTGAACAATATTATATTGCCCCCCCTACCGCCGGTCCTGGGTCCGCCCCTGCTCATACGGCTCCTTGTTTAATTTTTTTGGTGTCCCGTTATCATATCTAACATAGGGCTTCTAGATACCTGGACCCGACCCGTTTTATTATGGGTTCGGGTCTGATCGACCCGTTCGGATCATGTGGCGGGACGGGCAAATCGGGGCGACCCATTTTTTATTTTAAAAAATATTTTCTTTCAAAACATACTCCGTATAACATAAAATTTAGATTTGTATTGAAAAATAAATAAAATATTCTTAGAAACATGTTTATAAATTTATTTTCACATTAGAGGTTAATATTAATATAAAATTTTAGATGAAATATCATATTGTATTCGATATTATGTTTTATCCATTTATATTAATCTAAAAAATATATAGGAAGGTGAATTATTGTTATATATATGTTATATATATTAATAAACATGTTACATGTAAAATATTGAAGGTATATTATATGGATATATTTTTAATTTTTTAATTAAATATTTGACCCACCAAATTAGAACAACGTTAAAATTGCAAAATTGCATGTGGTTCAATTGCACAAATTGCTTTATATTTAGCTCCCTAATGCAAAAGTCGGTCTAGTCGACTTGATTTTCGACTTTTGAACTTAGGACAAAAAATTGGTCTAGCGTACGTCCTTATATTTTTCTGTATGGATTCGATTTTTGAAATGATTGTGCACATTTTTCTATGTTGAAATGAGACTCTGAGCAATACTTATGACTATGTCTAGACGGCCTAGGCCCTGGGCGGTTGAGCACATTAGTCAACTGCATTGAAAAAGTAAAAAAAAAAAAAAAAACAGTAGGCGCCATCTAGACGACCTTGGCGCTAGGCGGTTGAACCCGCTTTAACTACCGATTTACAACTTTTGCAATCTTGATATAGCTAGAATCAATTGATAAAAATTACTCACTCTGTCCCGGTAAAGGCTACCAATGAGTATTGCATACAAAAATTAAGAAATATGATAGAATGTGTAGATGTATTAATTGAAGGTGAATGTGATTGAGAGAGTAAAATATAATGAAATATGAGAAATATTAATTGTAAAAAAATAATAATAATAACTTTAATTGGAACATACGGAAAAGTAAAGTTGTATAACTTTTATTTGGACGGGTAGCAATATATTAAAATATGTGCTATTAATATTAATTTTATGACATTACAATTAAAGCAATACGTATATTGCAAGTATTCCAGCCGCGAGCTGAGTAGTCTCTCTATATATAGATCTTTATTTTAATGATCATATATAGTTAACATTACAAAAAAAAAAAAAAAGTCTAAACTTCACAATTAAGGAAGCAAGAACGTACGAAATGTCGTCGAGTTGATTTTGTTGAGCGCTCGGTGAAGGGTTAATTAAGCACAACTTGGTGGCACTTTTGATATCCCTTGACGTTGTAGCTCCACCATCACACCGTCAACAGACGGCGGTTTCAGCCCAAGTGGCAGCGGCGACCACGGTTTCGATAGAGCGTCTCCGATCGCCGCATCTACGCACTCCTTTGACTGTACATGTCACACCACCCAGAATATTTATTTATTATTTATTAAAAATAAAGAAATAATTTTATGTCTGAATATTGTATGTTATTCGCAACCTATATATGGTTAAAATTCTTGTTTTTGTCACTTGTCGTCTCTGTGTAGTCAAATCCCCTCACAACAATCCAATTTTGCTAATGATGAAAAAAGTTTCAAATATGTGTGGTCATATCGTCTCACAACAATAATCCAATCTTGCAAATGATGAAAAACTTTCAAATACTTATTATTCAATGCAAAATTAAGGGAATGTATTATGGGCAAAGTGCACCACTAAAACTATATTAATAATATATGGTAAACAAAAGTTTACATAATATATACTTTGCTTTGATAATTAAGTTGAATAACGAGATTGAAAAGTGCACCACTAGTGGTGCATATGCAATTCATTAATTAGTGAAAGAATTCAGGTATGTTGTACAGACATCAAAATTCACCAATAATTGGGAGTACTAGCTACGATTTGGTTTGGATCAATATGAATATGAGCTCAAAATTAAATTCAAATGATTTTACATTTAAATTTAAATTTTAAGTTACTCGTAGTAATACTTGAATTTGTGATCAATTTGAAATGAATAGCTCATAAAAATATAGGGAAAATGGTAGACGATTTGTTAGAAATGAATGAAATAATTAGTTCTAATTAATCCCTTAAAGCAAAATATACATTGCTTGCATTCCATTGAATTTAGGCTTTTCGTTTCTATTTAATTTGTTAACTTTGAGGTGGAAATCTGCGAGGGTTACATATGATATGGATGTATAGAAAAAATTTGGAGAAGAAAATTTAAAAGACCCATTCGATAACTATGAACTTAAAAAAAAGAAAAAGACAATTAAGATCAGGTTATTTTGAAAAAAAAAATGTTTTAAAAAGGGAGGGGGGTTACGTACCGGGTGAATGTCGGAAGGAGGTTTGGGCAGTGTTTGTCCTCGTCCTCCTCCTGTGGGGAATCCTAGGCCAGGAGGTGGTATGCCGGGTACAGGTGGAATGGGGAACCTCTGTATCAATTAAATACTACTAGATGAGCACTCGAGCATTACACGAAATATATAGACAATAGTTTTTTTAAAATAAAATGTACTCCCTCCGTCCCGGGAAAAACTCCCCACAAGTTTCGGACACAAAGATTAAGAAATACTCCATATAATAAGTAGATGTACTAGAGGTGATGACGGACGTAAAAGGAAAGTTGGGTAGCTTTCTCATTGGAACATAAGGGAGTATGTACTTTTTTTTTAGCTAACATTAATATAACTACTTATTTAATTATAATTAATATTATGTTAGTCAAACTTTTTATATTTTATAAATTCAATACAATCTAAATATATGAATAAAAAAATTTACAGACACCGTACCCATATATATAAAAATCAACCAATAAAATTATATTTAACATATATGTAACTCTATAAGATATAAAAATGACACAAGTGGAATTAAACGATCTTCTAAACTCCCTATTAGAGGATAATTAATTAATTATGATTTAAGTAAGAAATGAATTAAAAATATTTAGTAGGTAGGTAGGGTTTACCGGGGGCGGAAGATGTGGTGGAAAACAAGGCGTTCCAGGCGTGGGAACCTGTATTAGGAAATATTAATCAATTTATGTGGGAGATGCATCATTTAATCACGAGTAAGTTATGGTATAAATAAAAAAAGGTTACTTGGTGGTGGTGGTGGGAATTAATCCAAAAAGAAGTAGCAGCAGGGGAATTAAGGTGTTTAGGCCAGATGGGGGGCATGAATGATTGGTCGAGGGATGGGTGTCCCCATACATGTAATTGAGGAGGAGGGAAACCCATTGTTGGTGGTGCACTACTCCAATTAGCTGCTGGGTTGATCAAATGAGGACGTCGTCTCTTCCAGCTGGCTGCCTCCGCTTCCCGGACCACCACATGTTTCCGATGGGACCGGTATTTCTGCATATTTCATTTCATTTCATTAATTAATTAGTAATGATGGATGGATATAAAATTATTCTAGCTATTTAATGGCTTACTTCTATTTAGTGAAGAATAGGAACAAAGATCGAAAATATACCATATACCTTTTCCATGTGTTGTTATGATTTTGGAATAATTAATTATACATACTGCAGTAACTTTTGTCACCATTATTAAATTAGTTACCCAAAAAGAAAGAAAGAAAGGTGTTTCACAAATTAATTCTCAATTTTTTGTTTTAACTGGCCGGATTGAATTATTAGAGATGGAAAGAAAGTGATCTGATCTGACTCGAAATTCTGAAAAGGCAGCTCAGAGTGATGTCCATATATATATAATTGTTACTCTATATAAAAAGGTAAGAGGTATATATATACTTGAAGATGGCTAGCAATATTATGGCGAGTGAGAGTGCAGTGAAGTGATCCCATGAGCTCAAGTATTCTTGAAGGGACTGCTTTATCCACTCCTAGTTGCTCCACTGCTTCCACAAACCGCCTGTGAAGCTCCGGCGTCCAATCCACCTAATCATTTCATAATTAGTGGAGTAATTTAATTCCTCCTAGCTAGCACATCCCGTGACTTGCGCTTAATTAATTTCCAGAAACTCATCATTTATAAATAAGAGAGTATTACAGAATTACGTACCTTAACTTTCCTCTTCCCGTGAGGGTTTTTAGAGTGAGGCTGCTGCTGCATCATCACCGGTGCTTTTCTTTCATCAATATCATTCTTCTTCCTCTGATGAAGAAGAAGGGAGCTAGAAACGACGACGTCCTCAGAATTATTTTGTTGCAATTGATAATATTGATCATCAACAGAGACCGATGGAACCCTAGCCTCCTCCTCGGATTCGAGCAGATTAATGTCGGAGGGGTCCATTTCCAAATCGGGGAGGACATCGCCGCCGAGAAAGAGGTCGTCGAAGTCAATGCTGTCAAGCAAATTACTGCTCGAAAAATCCCACTCTTCCATTTGCAAACCAACTTCAACTTCTTCTTCCATTTCTTTTTCATTCTTCAATGCCGAAACACCAACCATTAATTCCACTCCTGCTGCTGCACATCAATATATATATTACTCCACTTGCTGAATTTGCATATATATATATATTCTTCAACTACTGCACCTAATTCAAATCTACCTCTCCCTCTCCCTCTCCTTCTATATATACATATATATCACGTAACCGTTTTTTTCTTGTTGAAGGAATATATATATTTCTTTACCTGTTTCAGAATGTAGAGTAAGTGAGAGAGAAGAGAGGGAGAGAGAGAGAGTGTGTGGAAAAATGATGTCAACCACGCGTACAATTTGGCTCTGCAGCAAACTTTGTTTTTATGTTAATTCTTTTTTTTGGTTGTATATGTATGTAGGTATTAATTAATTATCAACATACTCCATGTATATATATGTGGACGCCCCTTTTTTGAAATTTCAAAATAAAAATCTGTAAAGTGTGACCTCGTGAGTTGTTTCACTTTCACTCTTCTTTTAGAGATCGACACAATTCTAAATATATATATATAAAAAATTGTGGGAGAGCTAGTAGTATGTAATTGGATTGATATGTATGAGATCGATAGCTAATAGTGTATATCTGATGTACAGTATAAATTAATTAGGAGATCATCGAGAGGATCAGCTTATAATTATATACATACTCCATCATTCAACTCACAAATGCACACACACCATCCCCTAAATTATATTCCGTGTCTCTGAGTTTACTGTCCATTTTACCTCAACATCAATTTTAATGCTAATATTTAAAGTGAAAATAGTATTCAAGTCAATTAAGTGAAAAATGGTAGATTTTTATTTTTATTTTTATTGCTGATAAAGTAATGATATACAGTATATTGTAATATTGTGGTGTTTGGAGGAGATAATAACAGAAGGTTATTTACTTTTTAGAAAATGAGTAATTTAGTAAATGATGGACCGAAAAAGGACGAATGAGATCACTTATTTTAATTTTGGTGTTTCACATCTTATTCTACCGTATGCATGATTGACACATGTCATATTAAAAATAATCAATATCATACTCATCCTGTTCCACAAAAATTTACACACTTATTATATTTGGATATCTCATACCAATTTGCATACTCTATAAACGGCACCCTCAAAATATACACATATTTATCCATATGTCATTACTTTATGCAAATTCCATTAGAACGGGAGTATAATATTGAGGACAACAAGTGTTTAAAATTTAGTAGAAAATAAAATATCAATTAAACATGAGTAATCGAACCCGAAAACGGAAACACATTATATAGTAAAAGTTAATAACACAGACAAAAAAATTTGATATCAAATTTTGACGAAGTTGGATAGCTCAAGTGGTTAGAGACAATATTAATTATATAATAATAATAATTGATGTTATAGTTAATTAATATAGGCCACTCCAATTAATATTTGGTGGCTTCAATTATATATAAAAATATTATAGATATTTATAAGATTTTTTGGGATAGAATTTTGGAAGTAAATTATTTTAATTAATTAATATCATTCCTTAAATAGGGTAAAGGGTTATGTTAGGGTGTTATTCTTATATTTGTAAATTTTGATGGATGGACACGTGGCGCAAATCTAAATGGTGTAACAGGAGATGTAACACCATTGTGTAACAGGAGATCCCGTCCCCAATTTGATATAGATAAATAAAGTTGTATATAAAACAAAAAAAGAAAAAATGAACTAAAAGTCATAAGTCCACAAGTCGAATTAGAGTTTGGAGTGCCATTAAAATCTTGTTCGGAAAAATCCTCCATAAGGACAAAACACTTGGCGAAGAAAAAATGTACATCTCTCTAAACTAAACAAAAAAGAAAACAATTTGAAATAACAAATCAATCCTAAGATACGCGAAAAATAAGAACAAATGTGTCTCCCTAAAGAGACACAAGACATCATGACAGATCAAAAGCATCAATCCATTGTCTATTAATTGTACGAGGCAACAAAAAGCATTTTGTTAACAAAGGGTGTCGAAGAATTAACAATGAAGGTCTCCGCACGATAACATGCAACTTATTTCAGTGAGCATAA
This sequence comes from Galeopsis tetrahit, assembly GCA_963675135.1. Classification (NCBI taxonomy): domain Eukaryota; kingdom Viridiplantae; phylum Streptophyta; class Magnoliopsida; order Lamiales; family Lamiaceae; genus Galeopsis; species Galeopsis tetrahit. The sequence continues at coordinate 78,862,407 of OY776123.1, forward strand.
TAGTCGAGTCATCTCTGCCTTGATTTAAATATGTCAATTTCACTTCCTATGGGGATTGAATTGAAGACCATAAACGTAATTTCATTACGTTTGGAGTCAATAATTTATGGTTTTAAATATTTTTTAATATTTTTGAGTAATACACTCGAGCCATTGAATAACATTCCCATTAATTAAGAATACAACTCAATGCAATAATTATAAATAAATTGTAAAATTTATAATTATTTTTATATATACTCAACCAAATACTCAAATATACAAGGTTCAAACATATTTTAATATTCATTACTATTTTTTTTTTTTTTTTTTTTTGAAAAAGAGGGGTCATTGAAAAGTGATCGATGGCCCATCAAAGTCAAAAACCTAGTTGGATGTCCGTAATTCATTCATTATCCCATAATTGACTTCATATATATTCACCCATAGTTATGATGGTGCAGGTCTTATCCTTCTGCTGTCGATTTAAGTTGCCTGCCTTTGTTTGTCTTGCCTTTTCAAAAAGATGGTGTGAAGAAACGGGAAATTGATTATGACCCAAATTAACAAGATTAATCAAAACATTTTCACAGACAAAGTGAGATATCTCAAGTGGTTAGAGCACCACTATCTAGACCTTAGGTGTTCGAGTCATGGGGAAGGGAAAAAGGGGTGGGTATTTAACTTCCATCAAAAAAAAAAAATCAAAACATTTTCACACATAAAATATAAAATATGTGTAATTAATTGAGATAATTTTTAATTTATTTTACATTCGCATTTTTATCTCATTTTACCTTAATTACTTATATTCCATATATATAAGTTTTTGTATTAACAACACATCACTATATCATTATATATATATGAAATCAAATTATTTACCATATATCTCCGAGTTTGTTAAATAAATGAACTTTGGCGACTATTAAATTAATATTATAAGTTCAATTAATTTTATTTTACATTTTATCAATTAATAAATTCGATCTATATGTTCTACCTAATTTGGTTTTCGTCTTATTGTATCAAGATGGATTTATCCAGTGGTCATCATCAAAATTGCAGTCGAGAGTTACGTACTATGAAAATAAAATCTTTATAATATATATTTGGAAACATTTTTTACAGCCACGTAGCACTAATTCATTGATTTATTTCAATCTCTCTCTTCTCAAATTACTCTATTTCAAAATCCCTGAATTCTCATTCATTCTACACTTTTCTTTTAATCTCATCCATTCATTTTAAAACTTAATCTTGACCCTACATTCGTAATCTTATTTTCTATATAAATCCCTCATCTCTTCTCAAAATCCCTAATTTCTCATTCATTCTCAATTTTACTTTTTATGTCATCCATTGATTATAATCAATTTATTGTCCCTAATTTCTCATTCATTCTCAATTTTACTTTTTATGTCATCCATTGATTATAATCAATTTATTGAAAATTTTGTATCCCTAATTTCTCATTCATTCTCAATTTTATTTTTTATGTCATCCATTGATTATAATCAATTTATTGAATATTTTGTATTTTGATAATCAATTTATTGAAGATTTTGTATTTTGATAATCAATTTATTCAAGATTTGAAGATTGTCTATTGAAGATTTGAAGATTGTCTATTGATCAATAGAAATCCAACAATTTGTCTACTTAATGATTGTGACTTTGTGACTTTGTGACTTTGAAGATTGTGAAGATTGTGAAGGAAGATTTTGAAGATTAGAAGGTTGTGACTTTGAAGATTGTGTAGAAATTTTGAAGATTGAAGATTTTTAAAAAATTTGAAGATTGAATATTTTTGTAATTTATGTATATTTCTTCTTATATTCGAAGATTTTTGTAATTTATGATTGTCTCTCATCTTCTCAATAGAAATTCAACCATTCGTCTTTCTTGATGTATCAATTTATTGAAGATTTTGTACTTTGAAGATTGTCTATTGATCAATAGAAATCAATTCGTCTACTCAATGATTGTGACTTTGTGACTTTGAAGATTTTGAAGAAGTTGGATTATGTTTTTTTTGTTGGATTATGTTTTTTTTTATAGAATTATGTTTTTAAAATTATATGATATGTAGTAGCATGGACACATTGAACAATTTTCAATTACATTGATTTTTTTTACCGTTTTGACTACATAATTTCAATGTTGTATATCAATAAGCTCTTAATTCATTATTGTCGTATGCTTATGACATGCATTTAGTGGGTGCTATCCGAAAGAATCCAGACTCTATCAATTCATTTATATCAAAAATTTTAATATTCATTTATTTGTTGTGTAAACCAATGTAAGTGATATTTTTATTTAATTACTAACTTTTGTTCAATATTCAATATATATTGATTGTGATTATGTATTTGATCATGAAAAATAAATATCTGCTTTAAAATTTTAAAAATTTGAGTAACTAGCTGGAATAAAATATAAATAGACTGAATAAAATAGTTTAAATAATTTTGAATAAAAAAATTGAAAAAAGAAAATTGAATTAAAAAAAAACACTCTAATAAATTTCTGCAAAATTTCTGTAATTATATAATTTTATTTTATTTTTAAATGATTTTCTTTTATTTCTCTCTCTTCTCCAACTTTAAAAAAAAAAAAAAATCTTTTTCATATTTTTACAAATCTCGCATTATAATATAAAATTAAATTAGGTTAAAAATTATTATAATTATTAAAAATTAATAAAATATACTTATTTTAACCCCGGTCTTACATTAGTCAATTATATTTTTAAATTGTGGTTGTAATTAATATATACATTTTGCAATGATGTGCAAAATCAGGAAAAAAATTATGACCTAAGGAAGAATTAATGTCGTTGCAATGTATTGCCTTACTTTTTCACAAAGATGTCTTGAAAAATCAGGAAAAAGGTTATCGCCTAATTAAGTAAGAATTTAATTATATATAATCATGATTTGATATTAATATATTGTGGCTGTAATTCATTGGATGAATTAAAATTAAAAGTGACATCAGTCATATCCTCTTTACGACTCTACCAAACGGCACGTTATGGTCATAATTAAGTTGTTGATATCAATTTCTCCCTTTATAAAAAGTTGGGCGTATATAAGACGGGCGCCCACAGACTGATAGAGATTAATATTGTCGAAATTATAATTTGGTCATAAATTATTTTGATATGTTACGTGTATTTTTTTTAAGCCGATACCATTCACCGATTATATAAGTATTGATCGAACATACTAGATCATAATTAGGATAAACAAATAGGAGATTATAATTGCAATTAATTAGGAATGTTAATCAAGACCGTGCTAAAACGGGCTGGTAAGTTTGTTTAATTTTAAACCAGTGTCTTTTTTATTCCAACCAGTTAGTCCACGAGCTAACAAGCGTGTTTAACAGGTGTGCCAAGTTATTGTAGTTGATTATACATATACACCAATATATTAATGTGTTAGGTCCAGTCCTAGGTGGTCTATGTAGTACTTCTTCAATTTTGTGTAATAACTTTTACATTTTTTTTTTTTTGACAATTCAAAATAACTTTTAATTTACATTTAAAAAATGAAAAATCCTCCATAATTTTAACTTTGACAAATCCACAATTTTACACAAAATATCATTACTTTTCGATATACGTACATATAATAAATCTAACTAATCATTTATTTATTTTATATACAAAAAATTACTAAACTACCCTTCAAAATTCTATTCATTGATCAACTTTCTAAATTTATATACACTCCGATCCCTCCTATGAATTTTTTTCCAGAATGAAGGGAGTATTTATAATATGTTATTATAAGTTTATAACTTACACCTTTTAATTATAACAAACGTGTCAGTTCATATAAAATACTTTCTCCGTTCATTTTTATAATTTTTATTTGAATTGAACACATATTTTAAGAAATATTGATTATTGTCAGTTCATATAAAATACTTTCTCCGTTCATTTTTATAATTTTTATTTGAGTTGAACACATATTTTAAAAAATATTGATTATTTTATGTAAAAAATGAAAGTTTGAGAGTTTAGATTATGTTATGATCCTATTCTAGTTGAATGTGGTGTGTAACTTATGCAAAGTATTAGAATTGTTGCATTGATTCCTGCACATGTGCAAGTAGAAAGAGAAATTGAAAAGTGGTTGGTAAGACGAACATTTCACATTTGTGTACGTCGTTGCCATTAATTTGGGCCCCTCGGGCCACCCATTAGTACTCTCTCTTACATTCAAACTACAACTCCAATCTCTTTCTTAGTAGTACTAGATAATTGAATTCCATATATGGATAGCCAAAGGTAGGGGTCAGTAAAATTCGATTTCTAATAAAAAATCGAACGGGTTCGGTCATCAAATTTTTTTGTTTCGGTTCGCTTAGTAATTTGAAGAAATTTCGGTTCGATTTTACCGTAAAAAAATTTGATTAATAGAAAATCGAACCGAATAGTGCATATATAAATATCCACATCCTAATTTTCCTTTCCCACCTTCTTACTCCTTAGCCCTAATCAAAAAAATGGAAATAAGTTAAGTTTTTTGGTTTTGTGCGAGCGTGTGTTTATTACAAATTTTAGGTTTTTAGTGTAGATTTAAGTTTATTTTTTTTAAATGTAGATTTTAGGTTGCATATTTTAATGCACTTTTTTCGGGGTTTTTTTTTTCGGTTTTAATCGAACCCAAATCGGAAATTTAGTCTTGGTTAGTTTCAGTTTTGCACCAATTCTGTTTGGTTTCGATTACTAATAATCAAATTCGATTTTTTACAAATGGATTTACAATACATCATCATACTCTCAACCTATCTTTCTTATAAATAAATTAATCAATATTATTAAAATTCGTGTTCAAAGAAATTGACATTATAAATTTGGATGGAGGGAATACAAATATTTCGACTCATATATGAAAAAACCACTTTTACAAGTACTTTAACTCTTGTATACGAGGTATGATGTATGATGGAGAATTGTATGATCCATTTGTAAATAAAGTGATTGTTTATTAATAAAGTGAATGACAAAGTAGATAAATAAGTGATGATAAGAGGGTGAAAATTAGTATAAATAGTATTGTAACCCCAATGAGTTGACCTAGTGGTGTAGGCGTTGGACTTAAGAATGTGCTCCTCTAGGTCTAGGGTTTGAAACCCCTAAGGTGCAAACAATTTCAATAGGGGTCCATACAGAGCGCAAAAATCTGACTTTAAACGGGGCCCCGCAAGTGGGTGGTGGGATTGTTCCCCTCTAATTAGTTGTTTCTTGAACCGGATACCGTGACATCAAAAAAGTATAAATAGTACTCTCTACGTCCCTGAAAAGTTTTCATACTTTCCTTTTTAATTTTTTCCTCAAAAATTTGCATACCTTAAAGGAAACAATCATCACAATCCTTACCCTTCATGTCACTACTTTTGAACTTATCATACACTCAATTAAACTATTTTATTTATTTTATATATAAAAGCTTTCAACACTTTAATCATTATATATTTTTTTAAAATTATATGCCCAAAATTACTCATAAACTTTTTAAGAATGGAGAGAGTATTGTTTAAAAAAATAATGAATATAATAAAATTGAAACTAAAAAAAGAAAAGTGACAATAATAAAATTGAAAGTAACCATGCTAACTCACATACAAAAGTCAGAAATACTCGAAATTATGATATTTCAAAGTATTTTATTTTTTTTACTAATAAAATATATTTTTTAAATCTTTTAAGATCTAAAAAGTTTATTTAATAAATTAAAAAATCAAAACCCACCCTCCCCTTAACCACCTTTCCCTCTCTCCTCGTGCCATGCCACGCCAAACCCCTCCCCAACCCCCACTCTTTCTCGGGCTAGTCTTGCATGAAATATTTCATGCATGCATCTTACCTAATTTAGGCAAAAGTCCAAAATCTTGGCCCATTTAATTAAAAGTAAAAAATCTTAAGCTAATTTTACGGGTTCTCAACAAATATGCATTTATACAATAATATAATAAAATATGTACAATATATTAAGTAACGTAAATAATTTTTTTAATTAAAATATAGTAATATATTAAATCACATAAATATTTCCCTTAATAGGACAACAGATTTAAAAAAAAAAAAAAACATGAATAGAAATATATTACTACATGTACCAAAAATGTTATTTCATTAAATAAAAAAACTACTACATGTATAAACAATAGGGCTAGTCTTGGGTGAGACCGTCTCATAGAATGAGATCCGTGAGACGTCTTTTATATATAAAAAGTGATAATGTTTGAGCAAAAAGTGACAGTGTTTAAGTAAAAAGTGATAGTCACTTTTATTAAAAATATTATCACTTTTTAATTAAACATTATCACTTTTTTTACAAACCAAAATCTGAAAAAAAAAAATATGGATTATCCTACCCAAAATTTTGAAATGTGGGTTAAAAGGATCCGTCTCACAGAAAAAGATCCGTGAGACGGTCTCACACAAGTTTTTGCCTAAACAATATTAACTACTACTATTGAATAAAAAAAAATGATAACATGACAACGAATTTGAAAAAATACATGAACAGAAATATATTACTACATGTACAAAAAATGTTACTTCATTAAATAAACAATATTACTACATGTCACTACATTTGAAAAAAATATTTTACTAAAATAATAGAATTAAACTACTACATGTATAAACAATATTAACTACTACTATTGAATAAAAAAAATGATAATATGACAACGAATTTGAAAAAATACATAAACAGAAATATATTACTACATGTACAAAAAAATGTTACTTCATTAAATAAAAAATATTACTACATGAAAAATGTATGATACTACATATCAAAAAACTTGTCACTACATTTAAAAAAATGTTTTACTAAAATAACAGAATTAAACTACTACGTGTATAAACAATATTAATTACTATTACATGAATAGAAAAAAAAATATAACAACAAATTTAAAAAATACATGAACAAAAAACATATTACTACATGTAAAAAAAAATATTACTTTTATTAAATAAAAAATATTACTACTTGAATAATGTATAATACTACATATTAAAAAAAATTGTCAATAAATTTAAAAATTAATAAAGTAAAATTAATAAATATGAAAATATGGAAATTAGGACAGGACATATAAAATTAATATAACAAATTAAAATTTAATAAAATATGTTGATCCAATTAGCAGCCCAATTATACGCCGAGCCCATTTACTAAAGATGGCAATATTTCATATATGAAATATTGCATGCAAGTTTTTGTGCTCTTTCTCTCCGGCAAATTTATTTAAATATTGGAGTACATTTTTTAGGGTCCCTTTTGACACAAGCGTGATCACCACTCACACCTGTCTTAAATTAAAGGCGTAAACACCACCTCCGCTTCTGTTTTTTATTTTTTATTTTGTATTAAATTAATGAAAGATTTTAAAGAAATAAAAAAAATAAGAAAGGCGGTACTGTCAAACACGCCTCTGACACCATGTCGGGCGTGCCTGTCGAGTAAAAGTAAAAAAACAGAAAAAAATAATATTTTAATAGAGGCTCAACCGGCAGGTGAGCCTCTGATTGGGACAAGACCCAACGCACCAACAATAATTTTATTTATTTATTTGGGAACAAGGATAAATACACGGAAGATAAAATGTACAATTCTTACCGAAGAAATCATTCATCAATGAAAGAGGAGGATTTGTTGCTGCTCCTACCCAACTCCATGTAGCCTATCCCTCCAACTAACGTTATTACTCTACCACCCACTATCTACTCCCTTATTACTCCACTTCACCACTTCATTACCCCTAAAAAAAACTACTCCACTTGTCTTTCACCCTTTCATTATCCCTAAAAAAAACTACCCCCTTCATTACTAATGTCTGCGTGTGTGAAGACAATTTAAAAAAAAAAATCTTCATTTCTCCATCTTAGCGGTAGGTATATATATGCAAAAAAAAATTAAAATTTATTATATTTGTTTAATTTTTTTTTACTCTTCTTAGGTTATTTAATTTGTTTAGGGATTTCGAACGTGGAATCAACAAAAGGACCGTGTATTTGAAGAATTGAACATATTCAGGTATTTTGTTTTTTTTGTTATATTTATTTAAATATATAGATGTTGTGCCTTAGGAAATTAGTTTTTTTGCAAATATATTATTTTTCTTTTCTGTAATTTAGTACATATTCTACATAAATTTAATTGTTAGTAGAGATAGAAACATTTAATTGTTAGTATAGATAAATTTACTGTATTTTCTATGTGTTGATAATGAAAAAAAACTTGTTGCTGTTAATTTATATACATTACATACATCCAAATTTAATTGTCAAAATTAATTAAATAAGTCAGCCCCTTATATAAACTTTATTTTTTTATTAGTAAAATAAGATGGAGTTGTGACACACATAGAAAGTTGTAAGTTCCCATATAGTGTACACATGTTTTTGTGTAAATCCCCCAAAGCAGCCTGAAAAGTGTCCTTCATTTAAGAACCCAAAGAGCAATATAGCACATTAAAATAGCTTCACCACCTTAGTACATGTTACGCAAATAAGAGAGTTGTTAGTCATTGTTACGAGCTTTTCTTACTGGTGGTATTAAATTAGTCATATTTACTACTATATTTGAATGTTATGTATTTTTATAAATTTATATGAATGTAATGTGTTAGTATTAAATTCAAATATAAATAGTGGAATGACGAAATATAATGTAGAAGTAATTATCAACAAAAAAAAAATTATATATATATGCCACTAGATATAATAAAATTCACTATTTAATTGTTAGAATTGATTTTTATAGGATGAAATAATATATATATATATATATATATTATATTGTATATTAATATTATTTGGTGTCTAATCTGATTATGACTATTTTTTACCCAATTTTATATTTTTGCATTAAGTACTTATGTTTACAATTTTCAGGATGGAAAACGAGAATATTTGTATGGGACCAGTAGATAATTCGGTACTGAATGAACAAGCCACGCATCGTTCTGGCACCATTTACGTCAACAACACTCAAACTAACAACGTGTTGTCAATCTCTCAAGGAACTGGAAACATTTTCTGGACCAATAGGAAAAATGCTGACCCAGAGGATGTACGACTTCACCCTCGAGTGGTAGACGTGTTTGAGAAAATGGGCTTTTACGGTCCGTATAGGTGTGAACCTGTGAAACATGATCATCATCTTATCACTGCACTAGTGGAGAGATGGCGCCCAGAGACACACACCTTCCACTTTCCGATCGGGGAGGTCACTATAACATTGCAAGATGTGGCTGTTTTATGGGGGCTGTCGATAGAGGGAGAACCTGTTATATGTCCGGAATTGAGACACTCACCATCAGAATGGCGGACATATATTGAAACTTGGCTAGGGTTCCGACCAATTAACGGAGAGATGAGGACTACCAATGCGATCCACCTGACTGCAATTACAGAGCACCTAATTAAGACGTCAGCATATTGACTGGAATACACCACAAGTGCGTGTTGATCAATATGCACGAGGATGCGCGCTTATACTGTTGGGTAGTTTTATGATGTCCGACTCTTCTCGATCTTCTGTTTCATTGTTATATTTAAATTTCTTAGAGGACGTGACGAGAGCTGGAACCTATAGCTGGGGAAGTGCAGTACTGGCTTTCCTATATAGAGAGCTCTGTAAGGCAGCACGCGTTGGTGCACGAACTATTGCTAGAGCATTGTCCTTACTACAGGTAATTGTTAATATTTAACAACATTTTAAATATTAATTCATTGTTATATTGTACATATTTGTCAAAACATTTCATACTCATTGCAGATTTGGGCATGGACGAGAATAAACGTTATTCAACCTTTGAATATACGTGACATGCTTATAAGAGGGCCAATGTTCGGTGTGAACAATCGCAACTTGGGGTTTGCTCCGTATGGGTCTAAGTATGATTTTATACTTAAAATAGATTTATTTATTTTATTTATTTATACTTCAACGTCTAGAAGTCAAAGAAGACGTTCATCGGTAGAAGCACACGAGTCTCCTTATATGTATCCATCTTATTCCCAGAATGGTACGTAATTTACAATATTGTTCATTATTTGTTACACTAACAACACAAGTGAAATTACCATTTTATTTTATTATTGTTATAATTAAAGTGATAGATGCTGGGCCTTCAAGAAGGCATGAAGACAATTATTTATTTAATTACATATTGTTATCAATTTATATGTTATTTATTTAATTACATATTGTTATTTATTTATTATTGATTTAAAATTATTATCTCATTAAAGATATTACATCATGCCAATCCACTGGATATAATGTACCTCAAGATGAGTCTCGTTTTCACCAGGGTCTAACATCTTTTACTTCATTGTTGAATTCGGCTGGACCTTTGAACAATTTGAACGAGTTTACCAATGAATGTCGTCCAACTTACAATTCGTCGCCTATTCCATTTACGGGTATTAGTGGATTTGGTGGTCCAAGCACACAAGAACATGATAAAAAGGAACAAGAATGTGACCTTTTCTCCAAATGTGCGCTCAAAACTTTTTCTCCGTTGTTAGTCAACTACGGATTTACTAACCGTCGGTATCAAAATTAATAGAAAATAATAAATGAGTGACAAATTTGGATAGTTATTAAATGTGGGTGACCAATCTAAAAAGTGATAAAGTTCAAGTGATATTTTCCCATTTTTTTGTTTTGTTTTTATACTTGCTCACGCGGTGGTGAGTTGTCTTGTCATGCTTTTAATTTTCTTCTGTAAGAATTGTACACTTTATCTTCCGTGTATTTATCTTTGTTCCCAAATAAATAAATAAAATTACTGTTGTTGCGTTGGGGCTCACCTGCCCGGTTGAGCCTCTATTAAAATATTATTTTTTTCTGTTTTTTTACTTTTACTGCGTTGGGTCTTGTCACAATCAGAGGCTCACCTGCCGGTTGAGCCTCTATTAAAATATTATTTTTTTCTGTTTTTTTACTTTTACTCGACAGGCACGTCCGACATGGTGTCAGAGGCGTGTTTGATTGTACCGCCTTTCTTATTTTTTTTATTTTTTTAAAATCTTTCATTAATTTAATACAAAATAAAAAACAGAAGCGGAGGTGGTGTTTACGCCTTTAAGACAGGCGTGAGTGGTGATCACGCTTGTGACTATTTTCATAAACAAATCTATTTTTGTTACATTTTTAAAAGGGACTCTAAAAAATGTAATATTTAAATAAATTTGCCCTCTCTCTCCCCTCCTAAACAAAATCTTTTTTTTTTCTTTTCAAATCAATCATTTTTTTCTACATTTTTTCAAATAAAATTAAACTTTTTAAATATCACGTTGTTGTATTTTATGGTTAATCTTGATTTTTCTACCATTCATGTTTCCTTTGTAACGGAGTAGATAATTCATAACGGTGGTTTCCTCAGTGCACAATGTCGGATTTCAAATTTACAATAATTTAAAAACTATATATATCAAATATAAATTATTAAAAAAAAAAGAATACTTTAGACAAATCAACTGATTTATAACATCAATATTACAAAATTGTCAAGATTTTTGATAGACATCTTTTTCCTTTAGACAATAAAGTATGACCAATTTCTCATCGACCTATTACACACACAACACTGCAAAGTGAAACTTTTGATCATTTAAAAATGTAAAAAATTATATGAACGATCTCATGTATGAGACATATTTTTTTATTTATATTATGAATGATACGTGAAGTTATGACTTTATTTAAGTTATGTTTTAAAATAATTAAAGTGGAGCTCCACGCCTCCACCCCATACCCCAGAAGTCCCACTGTATAGCTAATCTTTAAAAATTGGTCAATGTAAATCAAATGTGTTAAGAAAGTTTACGCTATTGAAAAAAAAATTAAATCCAAAAATTGCAGTTACCTAATTGGTGGCATTTGAATTCAGAAGGCGAAGATTTATTCATACACATTAAATTAAATATGATTACTCAAAAAATAAAAGGCATTTAACTTAAAAATTAACATTGTGACATAATTACATGTCTATAGCAAAGTGCTATCTATATATTACTAAGAACCTTGATTTTGTCTTCACAGCCTGCCAGCTGAATTTGTGTGTTGCAACACATTTAAAGTAACATCGAGGTAACCAAGAACCTTGCATGATTATTGCACAAAGATCAATATTTTTCACGCTACTTGTTTAAGTCGGATTTTTCTTTCTTCACCAATATTGTGGAATCGTTTTACGAAAAATAAAAAAATAGCAACAAATAGATAAAATGATATTTTGTAACAGTATAAAAATAATTATTAATAAATTAAAGAGTAATACTTGATCGATTAGCCAAATATAGAATAAGTAATACTTCATCCATCATGCGATGACTTGCACACAATTGATCGATTCATTTTTTTTTAAGAAAAATAAATTTAGTGGGGTATATCAATATATAGTCAAAGAAAAGAGGTACTCCGTATGTTTTATGTGATTTAGTGAGGGCTAAGACAAAATATAATCCAAACTAAGTGACAATTTTAAAATAAAATGATATTGTGAATTATTTTCATATTGAGAATGTGGTAAAACGTCTCAATAAAAAAAATATGGGTAAGTAAACATAGGTAAATAAATTATTACTCCATCCCTCCTGTGATTACTTGCACACTTTCCTTATTTGAATGTCTCAAAATTACTTGCACACTCTTAATATGGAAATACCCCACAAAATTAATACCCTCCCAACATCATTTTATTTTCAAAATTGTCACCATCCTTTTACATACATTTTACTTTACACCTCATCATATCCACTTTACACCTCACCAAATCACCTAAAATACCCTTCATTTATCTTACATCACCAACCACTAAATTCATTTTTCTTAAAAAACGTGTTGGTTAAACCGTGCAAGTAATCCTGGGACATATTAGACACGGAATCCAATCATCAACTTAGATTAAAATTGTTTCAAACTTCAATGCACACACAATTTTAAAGCCCGATTAAAACTAATACTCCAAAGAGAAGTGCATTCAATTCGACTCCAACATATTTATCACAATTTAATTTAAAGCTTGATTAAAACTAATACACAAATTAATCAATATAAATTGAATCGGAAAGCACGTAATATGATACCATAGAATTGTACGAGTTGAGTACGCTCGTACTCGAGTAATACAATTTTTACCGTAAAAAAAAAAAATGTAATTAGCGTATTCAACTCTCAAGTCCAGCCTAAATTAAATTGCTGAAACATGCGATGGGCAAACTCCATAAATGCAAAAAGTTACAGGTACCATGTATATATAACTGTAAACTTGTGATTCTTCATGATATTTAGATAAACTCGCTTCAAGAAATTGACAACTTAGGAAAGAGATGCTGTCAGATTTATAAGCCACATGCAAAAAAATCTAAACCTTTCGAAAATAAAACAGCATTGAGGATTAATTCCACCACACATGTTAGATTTTATTGCAATAATATTTGTCTCGCACCTTAACCGACAATTAATTAATGTTTTTTCATACATACTGTCACTATCTGATGTCACAACTTTTATGAGTTTTGGTAATAAGAATATATATACACCACTAAAGTTACTAGTATATAAGAATTGTTTTCATCAATATATACTCACGATTGCAATAAAGTTAGGGCATAATTGGTATGGGGTAATGGGCTTAAAATGGAATGAGCATTCATGGACCTATTCCTAATCTCATGATTGGTATGTTTTTTTACACGGAATCGTGATTCCTCGTGGAATGGTGATTCCCAAAAATAAAGAATTCTGATTCCTCTCCATCCCCCTATCTTTACCCATTTCATTTTACGTGAAATCAAATTATTTTTATTTTCTGATTTCTCGTGGAATGGTGATTCCCAAAAATAAAGAATTATGATTCCTCTCCATCCCCCTATCTTTACCCATTCCATTTTACGTGAAATCAAATTATTTTTATTTTCTAAAAAAAAAAAAATCATTAAAAAAATATTTTTACAAAATTATCCTTATCAACCATTAAAAAGATTTTCATTAACCCTCTTATCCAACCTTAATCCACGATTAAATACGATATTCATTAACCTAATTCATAAAGATGCTGAGAAAGAACGCAAAAGAGAAAAAACGCAGAACGCTAAGAAAAAAATACAGAACGCCTGAGAAAAAAACGCAGAAGAGAAGAACCGCTAAGAAAAAAACGCAGAAGAGAAGAACCGCTAAGAAAAAAACGCAGAAGAGAAGAACGCTGAGAAAAAAACAAAACGCAGAAGAGAAGAACGCTGAGAAAAAACGCAGAAGAGAAGAACTAGTCAAGTAGTGTATTGTTCTATATATATATATATACATAAGAAATCTCTGATTCATATATATATATATATATATTTCATGATTACATCTTATAATAATGGGTAAAAATGTATATCATTTTTTTTTTAAATGAACGATTATTTATATTTAGTTTTATTATTAAAATAATAGCATATTAACCAATTTAATATGTTTCTATAAAATATGTATAAGGGTATTTTAGTCATTTAAGATAAACTTTTTACATTATTTTGCATTCATTTTATTATACCAATCATGAGAATGGAATCAATCAAGGAATGATTTTTCCATTCCTTATCAATACCAATCATGAGAATGACCATTCAAACTTTCATTCCATTCAGACATTCATTCCATTCAATCACATTTTCATTCAGTCATACCAATCATGCCCTTACTAGTATATAAGAATTGTTTTCATCAAATATATACTTACGATTTTTAGTAGTATTATATAGTTGTACATAATTAAATAATTAATGTTTTAATATATTTTTTTTACCATTTTTTCAGTTTTAATTTACTTTTAATTTTTGAAAATATTCATAAATTTTTAATTTATTTTTATTAATTAAATTTAAAAAGAATTTATAGAAATGCATGTATGAAAAATAATATTTTTTATAAAAAAAAAAACCAAAATAATAAGATTTTATAAGATATCTATTTATTAATTAAAAGTAAATTTGTTGTGAATACATACCATTTTTAATAAAAAAAAAATCGAAGATGTAAAATAAATCTTGAGTCTTGACTACGGGCTAGAGATGGTAACAGATGCGAGAGATGGTCTTTGATTCGATCGGATAGAGAGATGGTCTAATGTGATTATTATTTATTTATTTATTTATCAGAAAAGATGTGTGTTTGCAAGATAAAATGTGTCTCAATGTTTGTAGTATACGATCAACTGATTCACTCATTCACTAATAATAAGTCTCTTCAAATTTAAATACATTTATATTTTAACGGATTTATCAGCTTCAGAATTTTCTTATAATTAAAAGAGCTAATTAACATTTTGATACATTGATAATTTTGTGTTAATTCTGTAACGTGAAATAATTAATTTTTAATAAAAAATATTCAAATACAATTAATTCATATTTTAATTTGAAATTTGTATATTTATATATGCAATATGGTAATTATAGATCATAAATTTTGTTTGATATATTATATGTTGAAAAATTGGAATTGAAACGAAAAAGTTGTTGCACTTTAAAATTTGAGTGGTTTTCCTTTTACCTTTGGCAGGAAACTATATTTTTTCTATTTTGACGGATTTTTGTGTTTTGAATCTTTTGATACAACAAAGATACCTCCTCCCTCCCATTTTATTTAAATATTTACAAAAATTTTAATGTATAATTTATTTATTAGTATTAAATGTGATAAAATTACTATATGAAAAAGAGATATTATAAACATTAAATTTTTTTTTTTTTTTTTGTTAATAACGGAGTAGTATATAAAAGTAACAACATAATCTAATTGGATAAATCCGTAGTATTATACTCCCTAGCATACCTTAATTGACTCTTTTGTTATTAGAAAATCAACATCACTTAATTTAAAATCATTCACTAGTCACCACATGCTGAAAAGGACCAAACGCAGCATAATATCTCATTATACATATATAGCCTAATTGGATAAATCCGTAATATTATACTCTTCCTATATCAGTAAAACTACTCAAAAAAAAATTCATTCGTTTCAATGAGAACTATTCACTTTTTTTTAGTAAACTACTCTTTCACATTAAATTTTTTTTTATACTCAATTACATCATGTTTAATAAATCTATTTATTCTATAATATATTTTTTGTACCTCCATACTCAAAGTTCACGAGTAGTTTACATTAATATATCAATAGTCACACTACATCATGTATATCTCAACATTAATGTACTATTAAGTTTGAATTCTACTATCTGGCTTGTCGTAACTAGAAAAGGGAAAACGAATATTACCATAACAGCAAATTTATATTTGAAAAAAGGGAGTTCATGTATGAAAAAAGCACTCCTTCCTGCTCTGTCAAAAAAGCCTATTAATTGTTTGTTGACAAGTTAAAAAATAATAATAAAATAAGTAGATAAATTAATAATAGTATTAGGTTTATTTATAAATAAAATGATTATTTATAAATATATGTGAATTTTTTTTAAATAGTTAAGTGATAGTTAAATAATAAAAATAAATTGATAATTGACTTTTAAAGAGTAGACACATGCACACTAGTAAACGAGGGATGGAGGGAAATATTATATGAGAAAAAAACACAAACTTAACATAGATGGATGATTTGAAATATAATGTATCATAATGGATGCCCATGTTCTTCAACTTTTTATATGTATGCACTCATTTAATAACTGAATAACTTAATTAAATAACTTAATCCAATGATTTGAAATGTATCATAATGGATGTCCATTCTTAAACTGATTCGTCGGGATGAATATATTCTTCAAGAAAGGTCTTGAAACTAAGGCAAGCTCAGGGCTCAACCCCTTGTTTTCCTAATTACATTACTAAGTATATACTATGCATTTGTTTGATAAATTATTAGTTGAGAATTAAACTCTAGCAACATCATTAACACACGAAAAGTGGAACAAGGAAATCGAACCGGAAATCCGATGCCATGTGAATGATTAATCTACAAAATATATCAAAATAAATGTGACCCCAATTCCATGACCTTAATAACTAATGAAGCACGAATTAAGATTGAGTGCAACCTGAAAATAATGTAGAGTCTCGTAGTGCACGGGTTATTATCATGGACCAAGCAAAGTTTTATCTTAGAAAATGGTGGGGTACTTGGAATTTGGGACCATGAAAGGTCCATTTTGGCCTCACATATATTTGTTAGTTATTATGAGAAATGACACCAATCTCTTAATTGTGGACACTATTACACTGTCAAAAAACAATTGGGACCCCATCAAATAAATAATTGATCTTGTTTTTTTGTTCTATCTCTCTTTTTTTTAATTGGGTTCTTGTCTGGAATTGAAGCCCCCCCTATCTCTAGCTACTAAGACCCCTAGATTGCTGGCCTTAGACCCCACCCTTTTACAATAATTCAAATTAGACTACCTACAATTATCAAATCACATTAAAAAAAAAAAACTATAGATACATAGTGTAGACGGTTAGAATATTTTAAGTCATGATTTTATTATTTTAAATCAGAATCCATTTTATTTAGAACAAGAACACATGTACAAGAAAAGTCCAATCACAAATTTCGATAAATCAACCCAACAAAACAGTTTTCTAAATGAACGTGAAGACATATCAAAAGCGTACACAATTGTATTAACCGCACACTTCACAACGAAATCGAACAATATAATTCGATCAATCTGCAAGAATATGCTTACACTCACTATTGAAATGGTCAAACGAGATTGATGGTGTCTACCATTATCTTCACATTGTCTTTAACACGATTATCCAATCTCATGCACTTCAACTAATAGAGAGCATTCATAAAACCCATCACCTCACCAATATCTACCTTCATGATGACATAGCCGGCAAGAATCAATGTCCTTGTTGCTACGAACTCCCCCCTCGTCCCCCAACACCATGTCAATTCCCATGGAGTCATAATTTATTTTAAAATATTATTGAATTGATCTCTATAAAATCATTAATTATATAATATAATTGATGAAATTTGATCTCATGTAATATGATTGTTGATTTTCAGTGCTGCCGGCCGCCACTCGTACAAGTCACTTAGACGGGCTCAGACACGTGTCGGCTTGTATCGAGACTGTAGTGAAGATAACTAACAACTAAGATGAGTAGCACTTCACCTTTACTGTTCTCCAGTCTCTTATCTCACGTTTACATCACGCGTCTTATCTCATTGTTAACGGAGAGGGTGACTCAGTATAAATGGCCAAGAACTAGGGCACCAATAAGTTGGACCCTTGTGTGAAGGCCCAATGGCAAAATCCACCCTTGGGCTAAAACCCAACAATGATTTTTTCCAAGGATACTATGAGTACACCCACCGAAATTCTTTTTTAACACAAGGGGTATGCGAAATGACATTTGTACCCTTCCTGCAAAATTTTAAAAAAAATGGTCGGATGAGTACACACATCCATTTTTTTTTCCATTTCACACCCGATTCATCATTTCTCACCCAAATCACCACCAAAACAACCACAAGTTTGATAAAAAAAAAAATCATAAAAACTCAAAATTTCAACAACAAAAATAAAATCTTAATATGTTCAAAAAATTTACCCAAACAATGTTGAGATGTACGAAATTTTTTAACGAACAAACTCAATATGTTCGAAAAAAAATTCAAAACAAATTAAATTTGTCCGAAAAAAAGATCGAACAACTTGTTCGAAAATTTTTCCAAAACAAACACAGATTGTTCGAAAAAAAATTCAAAACAAAGTAAATATGTTCGAAAAAAATTTCAACTCCAACAAACACAGATTGTTCGAAAAACATTTCAAAACAAAGTCAAAATGTTCGAAAATTTTACATGAACAAACTTAGGTTGTTCGAAAATTTCTACAAAACAAACAGAAATTGTTCGAAAGAAATTCCCGAACAACATACAAAACCCTAATTTTGAGAAACCTAATTTTCAACTTCCCTGAAGCGGCGCGGCGGCGGAGAGAGGCACGAACGGAGGGAGGCCGGCTGCGAGGGAGGGAGGAACTGCGGCCACGAACGGCCGCGAAGGGGAGGGGCGAAAATGCGTGCGGCCGCGAACGACCGCGAAGGGAAGGGGGAGGAACTGCGGCCGCAAACGGCCGCGAACAGCCGCGAAGGGGAGGGGCGGTGGCGGACGATTCGCCCTTCTCCAGCGGCGGCGACGGACGATTCGCCCTTCTCCAGCGGCGGCGGCGGACGATTCGCCCTTCTCCAGCGGCGGCGTTCGTTCGAAGAAGAAAGTGGGCTGCGACGTGGAGAGTGAAGCGGCGCTGTCGCCGCGTGGGGAGGGGAGAGGAGGAGCGATGCCGCGTGGGGAGGGGAGGAGCGGCGCCGCTAGGCAGTGAGGGGTGGTGGGCGGCAGCGCCGATTGGAAGGGAGGGGGAGGTGGGTGCATAAGAATGTGAGAAATGGAGGAATAAGGAATTAATTAGGATTTGAAATGATAGGGTTATTTTTTTGATTTCCATGTAGGTGTACTCATCCATTTTGTGTGTGTTCTCATCGCGTGGGTGTACTCATAGTATATCCGAGTGCATTTAGCCGCGCCCATAAATCAATGTGCTTGCGTGAAGATAAAGGCCAAGATTGATAATCAAGGACGGAGCGAGAAATAAAATAGGGTAGGCTGAAAATTTAAAATAAATACATAAAAGTTACTGATAATTTTAGTTATATTTTTTAAAATTAAATATTGTTGTTTTACAAAGAAACAAATGAAAATGAATGAGTGAATATCTATAACAAATAACATGTTTATACTCCCTTCGTCCCTAATTAAATTTTGTTATTTTAATCGTTAATTGTACCTATTTTTTTTTTTATTAATATCTCACCATCTCTCTATATATACCCTTTGTATTGGGTTGAGGTATATACCCCTCCAGCTTTGATTAATGCACTCCCCCCTTCTATTTTTTAATTAAATATATATATGAAATACCATATTTCTCCTTTAATAAAATGTATAGATATATACACACCCCCATCACATTAACCCTACTATTCTCTTCTTCCCCAACCTCTCTACCGCCTCTCTCTTCCCTTCCCCTCCCTTTTTTTTTTCGTTTTCTACACTCCCCTCGTCGTGGCTCTCCCCCTCCCTCTCCCTTCGTCGTCGCACTCCCCCTCCCTCCCCCCTCGCTGTCGCACTCCCCCCTCCCTCCCCCTCGCCGTCGCACTCCCCCCTTCCCTCCTCTTTTTTTTTAAAATTTATGTAACAAGCGGCGGCGCCCCTCTCGCCCAGCGACGCCGCCGCCATCCTTCGCCCCTATCCGTCGCGGTCCGCCGGTGCTCGCTCCCGACAGTTGTGGCCCGCCATCGCCGGCAAAACATGTTTTTTTTTTCCGGCTATTATTGGTCGCTCAAGAACTCTCTCGTCGACAATAGGTTGTCTACGAGAGTGTTTTTGAGCAATCAATAATAGACGAAAATTTCAATTTAATTTTTTTTTTAATTTTCTTTCGAAATTTGGTCGACAAACCAGTGTCGATCGGAGTATTTTCGGTCGACGAACCAGTGTCGACCGGAGTATTTTCAGTCGACAAATCAGTGTCGACAGGAGTATTTTTCGATCGACAAACCAGTGTCGACCGGAGTGTATTCGATCGACAAACCAGTGTCGATTGGAGTGTTTATTAAAAGAACTAAGATTTTTTTTGTGTATATACGCCCGTGACTTCTTCATCCTGCTGCTGGGATTTGATGTGTATTTTTGTAAATTTGGGGTGCATGGAGGAGCAGATGGAGTTTATTGGTGGTGAAAGATGAGAAAGAAGAAGATGGGTGCAACATTAGGGCCATCGACGGTGGTGGCGGCGTTGACGGCTGTCTAATTCTAGGGTTAGGGTTGTGTTTTAAATTGTAGGGGGGGTGTTTTAAATTGTAGGGGGAGTGTATGTATCTAACATTATTTAGTAAAAGGGTAAATTTGATATTTCATATATATATTTAATTAATAAAAATGAAGGGGGAGTGTATTAAACAAAGCTGGAGGGGTATATACCCCAACCCCTTTGTATTTCCTATCTCTCAATATTTTATATTTTCTATATTTTTTTGTACTTCACTCTAACTTAATACTCCACAACACATTAAATATTGAGCTAGTCTTGTTGGTCCCAAAATGAGTATCGATGTGAAAGTCTAGAGGGACGGAGGTGAATAGACTTTCTATGTGTTTTAAAACTTTTTACGTGTAGATCAGATGAGACGATCATGCAGAAGAGTGATATACTCTATCGTCTGATGCAGATAAGATGTTCTGATCTCAGAGTGCGAGTGTATATAACATATCAAGATAACAAACCTACTGGTTGTTCAAATCAGCTGGTCAGTCGGGAAGCTATATATCTTAACAGCTAAGGTGCGGAAAATGTGTAGGCCCTAAATGTTTAGACCAGTGGGTATTATGAAAACCTTTTAAAGAATGACTTTAAAACTTATGAATTATATTAGCTGATATATGATATCTGCTGATTATAAAATTATACTTGTGAATTTTGACTCTTTTAAAAAAACTTATGATTTTATCAAGTATGAACAATATAGACAGTGTAAACAATATATGCAATATACATAATGTAAATAAAGCTATAAAAGAACACAATATTTATAGTGGTTCGAACAACTTGTTCTACGTCTGATGTAGATAAATATGTCGCTCCCGGAGAAGTCGACACGTGGAAACGGGATAAAATATGATAGTTGTGATTAAGTCAATACACCGAAGAAACAGGATTAATACACCCCCAGGCTTAAGCAGGGAAATTAGAGAGATCAAGGTGATTGGGCCTTTGGCCCATATTTGAAGAGACTACTGGCCCTTGGGCCTGAAAGGATCCGGCCCAAGTAGGGGAAGACTAGTCAATCTTTCCTAGCCAAGTCAAATAAGTGGATCAGCCCACGAAGATAGGGGCGGATATGCTGAAGAACCAAGTCTCCAGGGAGAGTGAGACCGATTCTTTAGGGAATTGAGGCCGGATTTACGGGAAGGAGCCAAGAATATAGGGAGAATAAGTCTTTCCCTCTCCGGATAGGGAGGCCAGGTATTTAAACAGGTTATTTCCATATTCTTACTTACGTTTTTTGACATATACATACATTTTTACTAAACATACACTGAATTGAGAAGAAACACCACTGTATTCGCCGGAATTTCCCTAGATATACAGGGGAATTCCTCTTTGATTTCTCCTAAGATCGAATCTGACTTGAGCGTCAGAGCTTCTACGCCGGAGCCCCCCTCCGGCGTACTTTTGCAGGTTATTTTCGGATTTCCAAGGAGATTCACTTGAAGATTGCCAAGGATTGAACGAGTGATTTAGCTCGTGATTAATAGTGCTCGCAAGAGAACGATCGATATCCGAAGGCGTTCTTTTTCGACGCATCAACAGTGGTTGATGTAGATAAATATGTCGCTCCCGGAGAAGTCGACACGTGGAAACGGGATAAAATATGATAGTTGTGATTAAGTCAATACACCGAAGAAACAGGATTAATACACCCCCAGGCTTAAGCAGGGAAATTAGAGAGATCAGGGTGATTGGGCCTTTGGCCCATATTTGAAGAGACTACTGGCCCTTGGGCCTGAAAGGATCCGGCCCCAGTAGGGGAATACTAGTCAATCTTTCCTAGCCAAGTCAAATAAGTGGATCAGCCCACGAAGATAGGGGCGGATATGCTGAAGAACCAAGTCTCCAGGGAGAGTGAGACCGATTCTTTAGGGAATTGAGGCCGGATTTACGGGAAGGAGCTGAGAATATAGGGAGAATAAGTCTTTCCCTCTCCGGATAGGGAGGCCAGGTATTTAAACAGGTTATTTCCATATTCTTACTTACGTTTTTTGACATATACATACATTTTTACTAAACATACACTGAATTGAGAAGAAACACCACTGTATTCGCCGGAATTTCCCTAGATATACAGGGGAATTCCTCTTTGATTTCTCCTAAGATCGAATCTGACTTGAGCGTCGGAGCTTCTCCGGCGTACTTTTGTAGGTTATTTTCGGATTCCCAAGGAGATTCACTTGAAGATTGCCAAGGATTGAACGAGTGATTTAGCTCGTGATTAATAGTGCTCGCAAGAGAACGATCGATATCCGAAGGCGTTCTTTTTCGACGCATCAACTGGCGCCGTCTGTGGGAATTTTTCAAGCTAAGGCGTGAGAAAAGTTCCGTACTTAAATGGGTGGAGGAAACGATCTAACGAAGCAGACGAAGGAGAAAGGAGATTCCACTCCTCCTCCTCTTCCTCCGTCTCCTCCAGGGTTTCCCTCAAATCGAAATTTAGGGAAACGACCCGTGGATCATACACCAGAAGATATTCCTCCTCCAGGTTTTCCCTCAAATCGAAATCTAGGGAAACAACCTGTAGATCACCCACTAGAGGATATCCCTCCCGCTCAAGAGGGAGATGTACCAGGTACCTCAGGAGCTTCGGGGAGTGGGATCAATAGGGATAACCCTCACGCTCAACCGGAACTCCTGACTGTCTCTCGAGATCAGTTAGATGAGATGATCGCACAATCAGTAGAAAGAATAATTGCTACTCGAGGACTTCGCCCTCCTGAACCTGTTCCACCTACCCATAAGGGCACACGACCAAATCCACCAGAGCATGTCATAGATTCGGTTCCAGTCCCCTCCAGGAACGAGGATCCCCCTCGAAACCCGGAAGAAAAAGTACCTTCCCAAGCTGAAAGAAGCATCCTGGAAAGACCCCCTCAGAGGGATGTGGAGAGGGTCCTTGGGGATACCACCCTGGATACAGGGATGGGAGAAAGCACGGACGACACGTATCAAGGAGCCGTCAGTGATCAGATACAGGCCTTGCGAAAGGAGATGAGGGATATGCAGAGACATATTACTGACAATGTAAGTAAACCCTCTTACACCACTGGATATCAATTTTCATCTAGTATTTTGCAAGATGAACTGCCCTCTAATTTCAAATCTTTAAACTTTGAATATGATGGCACCACGGACCCGTACGAGCATCTGATGAGGTTTGAGAATGCTGCTCTATTACATCGGTATGGAGAGGGCGTTAAATGCAGAGTATTCCTGACCACACTATCTAAGGCTGCACAGCAATGGTTCACACAACTGGGACCAGATACTGTCCACTCATGGCTCGAATTCAGCGAATTGTTCCTGCATCAATTCGCCAGTGCTAGGAGACAGCCTAGAGCCACCCTTACTTTATTTAACATGCGCCAGGGAGAGAACGAGAGCTTACGGGCTTTCTTAAAAAGATTCAACCAAGCAGCTCTCGAAGTACCTACAGCCTCCTCAGAGGTCAAAATCAACGCCCTCACCAACGGGTTAAGAGATGGGGATCTATTCACATCTCTAGCCAAGAAGCCAGTTCGAACCTTTGATGAGTTATTGAGGAGAGCAGAGAAATACCTTACCCTGGAAGAGGTAAGGAAAGCTAAGCGATCAGAGACCAGGGCCATAGTGGGTAATGGAGAAAGGAGGAAAGAAATTCCACTTAGGAGGCCAAGTCCGGAGAGACATAGAAGCTCCAGGAGGCTGGAAAATGTGAGAAGAGAGGAAGCCGCACCCTGGAACCCCAGGAGAGGGGCGAAGAGATATACCCCTTTGAGGATAGAGCCAGCCGAAGTCCTAGAGGTGGCAGGGTACCATCCGGATATGAAATTCCCCTACTCAAGAAGCAGAGGTCCCCAAAATCCTAAGTCAAACAAATTCTGCAGGTTCCATAACGACTATGGCCACGATACCAACCAATGTTGGCATCTGAAGGATGAGATAGAGAGGATGATTCAGGCAGGTCACCTGAAAGAGTTTATTTTCAGAGATCGACAAGACCCCAGGGGTCAAAAGAGAAAGGACCCCGAGGGGAAGCAGGAAGATGATAGAAGAGATCAGAGGAAGGGCAATGAGGAGCCACCACCCCCTCCCCAGAAGAGGGGAACTATCCACATGATTATGGGAGGCCCCGCTGATGGGGACTCCTTCAGGCAGAGAAAGCAGAGCGTTCGGTCGCTGAAAAATGAGAGAAAAGTAGAGCACCATGAGGTGGGAAAGATGACAGAAGGTCCAGACATTCATTTCGGGCCAGAAGACGCAGGGGAACCTAAAGAAATTCATAATGACGCATTAGTCATTACCACGGATATAGCAGGATACGATGTAGCAAGAATTTTTGTAGATACTGGAAGCTCTGCCGACATCATGTTTTTTGAGTGCTTTAAGAAGATGGACCTGAATATAAAGCTCAGACCGGTGGAAACCGCTCTTTACGGATTCTCAGGGGGAGCCATTCAACCCCTTGGTTCAGCGTTATTGCAAGTAGGGTTAGGAGTCGCCCCTAACCGTCGAGTACAAGTCATAGAATTCCTGATTGTAGACGTCCCATCTTCCTACAACGTAGTAATGGGAAGGCCAAGCTTGAATATTTTTCAGGCAGTGATCTCCACCTTCCACATGAAGATGAAGTTCCCTGCCTCGGGGGGTGTGGGAGAGATATGTGGCGACCAATATCAGGCAAGGAAGTGTTACGTGGAATCGGTCAAGATAGCAGACAGGGCCGTGTTCCGGGGAATGGAGAGATTTAAAGGCGAAGACCCTGAGTTGAAGAGACAGAAAGTGGGTGAGCTAATACAAGAGCAGCCCAAAGCTAAAGCAGACGAAGAGTTAATGAGCATCGAGCTCTACCCAGGAAAGGAGGGATTTACAACCAGGATAGGTACGAACATGAACCCTGAGCTCCAGGGAAAGATGATACTCACCCTCCAGGAGAATGCAGACATCTTCGCATTCACAGCGACGGATATGACGGGTATCCCTCCAGAAATAGCTGTGCACCATCTGAATGTGGATCCCAAAGCTAGGCCCGTTAAACAGAAGTTGAGGAACTTCGGTAAAGAGAAGAACCTCATTGTAAAGGAGGAGATCGATAAATTGTTGAGTGCGGGGCACGTGAAGAGAGTGCAGTTCCCTGAGTGGCTCTCGAATGCAGTACTGGTGTCCAAGGGAGCCGGCAAATGGAGGATGTGCATTGACTTCAGGGACTTGAACAAGGCGTGCCCTAAAGATCACTATCCCCTGCCTAGGATTGATCAGCTGGTGGATGCCACGTCCGGGTTTGAATTACTCAGCATGATGGATGCTTATCAAGGGTACCATCAAATCCAGTTGAACCCCCTCGATATACCAAAGGTATGCTTTATTGCAACGTGTGGTACTTTTGGTTATGTACGTATGCCGTTCGGACTAATAAATGCAGGAGCCACCTATCAAAGGATGGTAGACTCGGTTTTCCGAGGACAGATAGGGAGAAATATGGAGGTTTATGTAGACGACATGCTAGCTAAAAGCATCAAGGCAGAGGAACACATTGATGACCTGAAGGAGATATTTCAGGTAATTAGAGAGAACGGTATCAAACTTAACCCAGCTAAATGTTCCTTTGGAGTAGGGTCAGGGAAATTCCTCGGATATATGGTGACGCAAAGAGGAATAGAGGTTAACCCTGCCAAGGTGAAAGCGGTCCTTGACATGCAACCCCCTCGGAACTTGAAGGAGTTGCAGACCTTGAACGGCAGAATCGCAGCCCTTAGCAGATTTATAGCAAAATCAGCGGAGAAGAGCCACCACTTCTTCAGAACACTAAGGAAGGGATCAAAATTCGAATGGGATGAACAGTGTCAAAAGGCTTTTGAAGAACTGAAGCTCCATCTGGAACAACTCCCGAAGTTAACCAAGCCTACTCAGGGAGATGTCTTACTCCTATACCTCTCAGTAAGGGAACATTCTCTGAGTACTGCCCTGATGAAAGAGGAAGGCCCCACACAACAGCCCATATATTATGTGAGCAAGGTCATCCAAGGAGCGGAGACGAGGTATTCAGAGGTAGAAAAGGCAGCGCTGGCAGTGGTAGTAACGGCTAGGCGACTACGCCCTTACTTCCTATCTTATAAAGTGATGGTGAGGACTAACTTTCCGTTGAAGCAGACACTGGGGAGAGCAGATTTATCAGGAAGAATGTTCAGGTGGGCAGTGGAGTTGCAGGAGTATGATATTGACTATGAACCAAGGAGAGCTATCAAGGCTCAAGCTTTAGCAGACTTTATTCAAGAGTCTACCAGAGTGGAAGAAGAACAGGGATGGAAGGTATACGTGGATGGCTCAGCATCCGCCTTGGGATGCGGAGCAGGGATAGTGTTGGTTGATCCTGATGGCCAAGAAGTACAGGTTGCTGTTAAATTTCGGTTTTCAACCTCAAACAATGGCGCGGAATATGAGGCCCTGATTAGAGGAGCTAGCATGGCAGCAGAGTTAGGGGCACAGAAAGTCACCCTGTACTCCGATTCGCAGCTGGTAGTACAACAGGTCATGGGGGAGTACCTCGCCAAAGATGAGAGAATGATCGCTTATCTAGAGGAGGTAAAGAAATTAAAAAATAAATTCCATACTTTTGAAGTGGTGCAGGTACCAAGAGAAGAGAATGTGAAAGCAGATGGACTGTCTAAACTAGCTAGTTCCACTGAATTCGAGGGAGACGGAAAGGTGACCCTGTTGGTGGCAGATCAGGTAGCTACGGAAACCCTGATCGGGGAGATAACAGCAGGGGATGATTGGAGGAAAGAAATATGGGAAGAATTGAATAGGGGCCCAGTAACCCCAATGTCCAGAGAGGCCAAAGCTTGGAGAAGGAAGTATTGCATCCTAGGAGGCCAATTGTACAAGAGGTCCTTCACTCAACCTTATTTGAAATGTTTGTCAAGGAGAGAAGCGGAGCTAGTGATCAAGGACATCCATGAAGGTTGCGCATCCAGCCATGAAGGTTACCAGACTATGGTGAAGAAGGTATTTAGGGCAGGTTTCTACTGGCCTAACATAATCAGAGATGCTAGAGAATATGTGAAGAAATGTGAGAAGTGTCAGAAGAATGGACCTTTGATACGAGTACCTGCAGAAGAAATGGGGGCTATGTACTCACCCTGTCCCTTCGCCAAATGGGGAATAGATCTGGTGGGACCCTTCCCCTTAGCACCAGGAGGGAGAAAATTTCTGATCGTGGACGTGGATTATTTCAGCAAATGGGTAGAGGCTGTGCCCTTGGCCAAAATCGAAGAGAATAATGTAATTCTTTTTCTTGCTAGACATATTTGTTACAGGTTTAGAGTACCCAGAATCTTGGTTTCCGACAACGGAACGCAATTCAATGGAGAGAAAGTAAGGAGATGGTGCGAGAGGTGGAACATTACACAGAGGTTTACTTCAGTAGCCCATCCACAAGCTAATGGGCAGGTGGAAGTTACAAACAGAATCCTAGTGGATGGAATTCGAACACGATTGGAAGAGGTAGGAGGAAAATGGGTGAAGGAGTTAGACAACGTCCTCTGGTCCTACAGAACCAGCCCTAAAACAGCTACGGGCGAATCTCCCTTTTACTTGGTATATGGGGCAGCGACAGTGATACCTCCTGAGGCCAGACTCAAATCACATCGGATCACCTACTTTGAAGAAAAAAGAAATGAAGAATTGATGAGGGAAGCGCTGGACCTGGTAGATGAAGAGAGGGAGATGGCGAGATTAAATGTAGAAAGGTACAAGAGTCGGATCAAGGCAGCATATGATCGCAGGGTAATCCCTCGCTCCTTTAAAGTTGGGGATTTAGTCCTTCGGAGAGCAGATGCCTTGAAGAACACTGGGAAGATGGAACCCAATTGGGAAGGTCAGTACATGGTAATACAGGTACTAAAAGGCGGAGCATACAAGCTCCAAGTCATGACCGGGAAAGAGATACTAAGGCCATGGAACGTGTGCCACTTGAAGAGATTTTATGTTTGAGGAAGGTGTTATTCCCCTACTTCCTTTCTCTTTACGAACAATTTTGAATGTTTACTTCTTATTCGAATAATTGCTTCACCGACACTCTTTTTCCCTCTACGTGGGTTTCCCTTTAGGGTTTTACCACTGAGAGGTTTTTAATGAGGCCGGCATAGGTTCCCCTTATTTGCCTATGTTGATAAACACTTTTGATCAATGGAGCACCGGTTTTGATAAAATTTCAGCAATTTCCCTAAATGCATGTTAATACTGTGATGAAATGACTCTTGTATGCCGATTTTATGATAAAATGTTTCTCGTATGTTAATATCATGTCAAGACAACTGTTAAGGGCCTGCATAATGAGTACTGAAATAACGAACATGTTTTGAAAATTAAAACATAACATGATAGAGATATTGCAAAATGGAGAGATTTACACCAACTCATGAGGATTCGAATAGAAAATACCTAGGAAGAATTCCTAAAGTTTCTATCCACGACAGCCTCTAAAGCTAGGGGGAGTAGGGGGTATAGCAGCAGAAGATATAATTAACTTGTCAATAAACCCTATCCCTAGCGACTTTCGCAAACTCTTACGAGTATAAACAAACTCTTACGAGTATAAACAAACTCTTACGAGTATAAACTAACTCTTACGAGTATAAACAACTTAAGGGAGAGTATAATCCCTACGAATTCTAACTTTTGGGAGAGTATAATCCCTAAACATTCTAAACTTCAGGGAGAGTATAATCCCTAAGAACTCTTACGAGTATAAACTAACTCTTACGAGTATAAACAAACTCTTACGAGTATAAACAACTCTTACGAGTATAAACTAACTCTTACGAGTATAAACTAACTCTTACGAGTATAAACAACTCTTACGAGTATAAACTAACTCTTACGAGTATAAACAACTCTTACGAGTATAAACTAACTCTTACGAGTATAAACTAACTCTTACGAGTATAAACAACTCTTACGAGTATAAACTAACTCTCACAAGTATAAACTAACTCTCACGAGTATAAACAACTCTTACGAGTATAAACTAACTCTTACGAGTATGAACAACTTAAGGGAGGGTATAATTCCTACGAATTCCGACCTAGGGGAGAGGATAATCCCTAAAAACTCTAGTGTCAAGAGAAAGACTAGAAACGTTAGCAAATCACCAAGTAAGTACAGGGATATAAAACCCATCTCCTCATTAAGGTTCCTCTAGGAGCTTTAGAGCCTTTACGTGTCCAGAAAATGTCGAAAACATGTTAACAGATACCACACCTTATAGCAGAGATAGAGATATATATGTATATATGCATGCCAAGTAATAAATGTGCAGGTACGATATTAAACGAAAGGGAAGCAGGAATATTCAAGACTTAAGGCACCATGTCTAAGCCCTCCACAGAAAAACCCCGGAGTGTGGAGTCTCCGGAAAATACCAAAAGGGCCTTAGAGGCCTTAACAAAATAAAAAGTGTTTTAAAAGTACCAAAGTGTTATCAGGGAAATAAAGTCATGAAGAGAGGGGAACATCATTCTTCCCCTCGGAACCTTCTCCTGCCTCCTCAGCTCGCCCACTGGAATCGCCACCCTCTACCTTCTCCATCAGAGCACCTGCTGCCACGGTAGCCACTGGAGTTGGGTTTTCCACATGAATAGGGAAAGCTATATCCTTTGCCGGTGCAAGATCATCCAAGTTCAGGGCAACATCTTTCAGCTCCAAGACTGCCTTCCTCATCCCAGGTAACCACCAAGGAGTATTGATGTCTTCCTTAGCATCTCCAGGGAACTTGGGGGGAGTATCCAGTTCGTCTAACCGGAGGGCACGAGTATACTGACCATTAAACCCTGGAGCAGAATGTTCAGCCACGGCGTTGGAAAACCCATGATCGAGGAAATGGGGGATATATGCACCCATCGCCCCTAAAAAGCTGCTGCTCTGAAGAAAGGCCTCCAACCACTCCCGATGCAAGGTACCTAGAAATTTTTGACCTATGGCAGAGGTAAACAGGGACTCTATGCATAATCTCATACCCGCCCGAGGGAGAGTAACCTCCAGTTGTTCAACTCGTTTACCAAACTCTTTCTTCAACAAAGAAATCTCCCCTGAAAGCGTCGTCTGGAGTACTTTACACCTCTGATTAGCGTCTTGTAATTCTGCATCGAGGATCTCCTTCTTCACCTTCTCCAGCTCCACTTGGCTTTGGAGATCATCCACTAGCTGAAGGGACTGGAGAGCTCGCTCAGACATGTTGGAAAACAGGAGACCAAACTACACAATGAACAATCTAAAGAAGTAAGACAGGTATACTTTTGACAATATTAAATTATCCAGAAGTACATTTGCATGGAGAGTCTACCTGTGTAAAGCTATGGGCGGCGTGCACGACTCGCTCTTCAGGAGAAAGAGCATTAAGAGCCTCGGTGGCAGGGGTCGGAGTGTGACGTTCTATGAAAGCTAGGAGATGATCAACAGTAATCTCATCAGGAGCGTCAGAAGCGACATTAGGCAAAGAGGATTTGGTTTTGGACTTCTTCTTTTTAGCATCAGAGGCGGGAGGCAGAGTAGAAACCAAGGCCTTCTCAGTAGAGGATCGGGTGCGCTTAGCAACTGAACCGGTGACAGGTTTCACTGGGGAAGGGGGAATTGGAGCCTTTGAGGAACTCTTAGGGGCCGGAGACTTAGCAACCATCGAGAGAGGAGTGGCATCACGGGAAATCTGAGTTAACCAACTCATAGCTGCACAAAAGGAATATGAAACGACATTAATAAACACAGTAGTCCAAATTTTGAGGACAATGCCAAGAAAAGAGAAATGGTATTACCATCGTCGGGACCTAAGGGATAATCGGGGCGACCAAAACCGAAATGAGAGAGGGCTCTAGGATTTTTACAAATACCAATCACATCAAAAAAGCCATGGGCAGAGACGTGGTCATTTAAATGGTTCATCACATCCAAGTTTAGAGAGGAACAAACGGAAAGAGGAGGACGGGGTACCCCGGGATTCTCATAAATCCACCCCTCATGAGGAAAATCCCAAGGAATAGGGTTCGTAACAAAGAAGTAATAGTCTTTCCAGTCCTGGACCCCTTCATGGAGTTTTTCCATGAATTTTCCGGTCCTAGAGGTACGACCACTAGCGTAAAAAAACCCGTCCGCAAACTTGCATACGTATTGGGTTAGAAAGAGTTGAGCCGAGGGTTCCCCACCATTTCCCTTCATCAAGATGTAAAAGCCTAACATTGCGCGTATGGCGTTGGGAGTAAATTGGTTCAAAGGTATGCGAAGATAGGTGGAAATTTCACAGAGGTAAGGATGTATCGGAAATCAGAGACCTGCTTTTAGTTGGGCCTCCCAAAAGGCTAAAGTATTGTGGCCTGGAAAATTAGGGCGCTCTTTCCTATGTGCAGCCCTAACGGAATAATCGGCGGGGAAGATCCCTGAACGAAGAAAAGAGGCAACGCGCTCAGGAGTGAGAATCGAGGGACCAGAAATTGCGTCCTCCAAAGCTTGGTCGGTTACGGGAAATATGGGAAACGAGTCGGAAGTGGAACTCTCCATGGATATGGAGTTTGAAGAAGAGGACATGAGGATATTGTAAATGAGAAAAGGAAAAAGAAGAGATACCTGGACTGAGGACGATTTTGAAGGTGACGAACTGGCTGATAGACGTGCTTGAAGAAGTTAATTGTAGATGTAAAAACGAGAATGAGAAGGAATGGATAGGTTTGAAAGAAAAGAGGGGAGGTTTCACGAAATGAACATAATTTGAAATGGTTGTGAAGAGGAGAGAGAGGGAAAAGTGGAAGAGAATTAAATGCTCCCCCAATGAAAAAACGTGTGACTGGGAAGGGGAGGCTTAATGTTCCCTCTCGGGCAGAAAGCCGAATCACCACTTTCGAAGGAAAGGTTGCGTGTGGAAGCGGAAAGGGTATGATGGTGTTAGATAATCATTAAGGATCGGATATTTCTTGTTTCCAGAGAAATATGGGGAACGGAGGATTTAAAGCAATATATTATTTCCGTATAATGTATATCATTGTTGATTATTTTCCTACTCTCTTAAAAATTATTCTTTTTATGAGAGTAGGGGGGAGTGGTTGATGTAGATAAATATGTCGCTCCCGGAGAAGTCGACACGTGGAAACGGGATAAAATATGATAGTTGTGATTAAGTCAATACACCGAAGAAACAGGATTAATACACCCCCAGGCTTAAGCAGGGAAATTAGAGAGATCAGGGTGATTGGGCCTTTGGCCCATATTTGAAGAGACTACTGGCCCTTGGGCCTGAAAGGATCCAGCCCAAGTAGGGGAAGACTAGTCAATCTTTCCTAGCCAAGTCAAATAAGTGGATCAGCCCACGAAGATAGGGGCGGATATGCTGAAGAACCAAGTCTCCAGGGAGAGTGAGACCGATTCTTTAGGGAATTGAGGCCGGATTTACGGGAAGGAGCCGAGAATATAGGGAGAATAAGTCTTTCCCTCTCCGGATAGGGAGGCCAGGTATTTAAACAGGTTATTTCCATATTCTTACTTACGTTTTTTGACATATACATAAATTTTTACTAAACATACACTGAATTGAGAAGAAACACCACTGTATTCGTCGGAATTTCCCTAGATATACAGGGGAATTCCTCTTTGATTTCTCCTAAGATCGAATCTGACTTGAGCGTCAGAGCTTCTACGCCGGAGCCCCCCTCCGGCGTACTTTTGCAGGTTATTTTCGGATTCCCAAGGAGATTCACTTGAAGATTGCCAAGGATTGAACGAGTGATTTAGCTCGTGATTAATAGTGCTCGCAAGAGAACGATCGATATCCGAAGGCGTTCTTTTTTTACGCATCAACGTCTACTCTCACTAATTAGATAGTGAAATTATATTCTTTACTAACTTTAGAGTCCCAAGAGAAGACTTTTGATCAAGATACACACACCTTGGTGTATACAAATCTACTTGATGGTTAGAGAACAAGTACACTTTACAACTTTGGTTCTAAACTTGTAATGTAAAAGAATGTTAATAACCAACCCAATGTGTTCAAAAACACACTGCTATTCTAAGCACTAAAGATAAGAATTTGTATGCTGGCTTAGGATCAGAAACTTAGAGCTTAAAGATAGAAAAACTTTGCTGGCTCTAAAGAACTCGATATGGATATTTCAGAAGGCTTGATGTTCTTGAGTACTGCTGAAATGGTGAGTTCTTGCGTGGAGTTTTCGTAACTTGTTCCAAATAATAAGTGTTGTATTTATAGAGGATTTGTGCTCCGAAAACTAGTCGTTGGTGAGAAACTAGTTGTTGCAACAAATCTTCTAAGTATGGTCGAGATCTTCATGAAAGTGATGTTTCCTACAATTTTTGTTCGACATTTCCTTAAGAGGGAATGAGTATTTAATGCTTTGTACTTCTTCTGTCAGATCTCTGAAACCTAGTCTGAAGTCAACTCTTATAGCTGTGTTGTCGATTTGTCATTGGTCCACATCAGCTAAGTCGTTGGACTATCTGTCTTGTCTTCTGGTTGAGCAATTCAGAACAGGTCCAACATTCTCTTTGTCTTCTGTTATTTTAGCCTTCAATGCATCTTTAATGAACAACTACTTCTTCAAGTTGTTTTTCATCTTAAATGCTAACTGTCATCTGAAATTCAGATGAGCTTGACTTTAATACTTCACAAGGCTATTCTTCGACAAGATCAGGTGAGCTCATATCTGCTGAATACATCTTCTGATTTGATTGCAAATTATCATATAGTTGCTTTCAGTCGATAAGGTATGCAACAACCTTACGATCTGATTTTACTAATGAGCTTCAATATCTTCAATTCTTTAGTCTTGTACTTCATCAGAGTTTTGAGCGAGCGTGGCTTTAACCAAGTTGTGATATTAGCTGATATACATACAACTGATTCACTAACTAAGATTTAGACTTCAATTTTAATACTTCTAAGCTTTATAAGAACAGTTTAGGTAATCTATAACTAGATTACAAATTATTATACTAAACCTTTTACTTTACTGGTCTGGTTTTGGCCATCGAAACTAAATATAACACTACAAATAATTGTCAAAATTGTTAGGGAAAATTGCGAGGGTATGTAATCCCTCGTTAAATGGCGAGGTATTTTACGAGAGGAATAGATGGAGAGGGAAATACCAAGGGTTCAAAAAACCCTCGCAAAATATCGAGGGAATTACAAATCCCTCGCCATTTAACGAGGGACATTGTTTTAAAAATGATAAAGGGCGAGGGATTTTATGCTCACTGGCTAGCGAGGGAATTTAATGCTCGCGGCCAGGCGAGTGATAAATTAAAATGCTCGGCAAAAAATAGCGAGGAAATTTTGGCAAGGGAAATACCTCGTTATTCATGTTAAAGAGGAATTTTCCCTCGCCAGATCCCTCTCTATTTGGATACTTTTTTGTAGTGTAAGAAATACAATCAGATTAGGGGCTGGATGAATATCCCAACATGTCTTGTGTAGACTCAAGTCTATATACGAACTTGAGTTGATCAGTCAACGATCAACCATTGACCGTTGACTTTTTATCTTTTTTTTTGGTATTTTTTTCTTTTGATGTTACATTTTTTAATTGTAGTGACTTACACTTTTCAATTATATTTTTAGTTATATTGACGTACATTTTTTGGTAATGTTATGTTGCACTTTTTAGTCATATTGTATTGCACTTTTCAGTTATAATAACTTATACTTTTTATTAAATATTGTGTTGCACTTTTCAATAATATTGTATTGCACTTTTCAGTTATAATGATTTACACTTTTCATTAAATATTGTGTTGCACTTTTCAGTTATACTGACTTGTAATTTTTAATAATATTGTGTTGCACTTTTCAGTAATATTGTTGTTCACTTTATTTAACCACTTCAGGCGGGTTAAAATAAAAAAATAAAAAGGAAGATAAAATTGTAGACGGATAAAAAAAAAAAGGAACATATGTATTTTTTTAATTGTAGCTGAAACGATCAATTTTATTTTAAAAAAAAGGAAAAAGTTCATGTGACACTCGAGTATATTTTTAACAGTAAATGAGTAATTGAAAGAGAGTATTAGTTTCAATTTTTTATAAAGACATATTTTAAATTTGCAATACATTGTTTCTTCTCCAGAAATCATATACTCCAGTATACTGTATTAAGCAATAGAGTTTTGTATTAAAAAACAATTTATTTTAACAATCTAAATAGTTTTCTATTTTATGTGTACGGCGCAGAAGCATAATAGTATAATCCTATGGGCCGAGCTTCTTTCCAATTCCATTGCTTTTCATATATATATATATATATTTTTTGTAAGGTTGGGCAAAGTTGGAGTATATTTTTATGATTTTTAGATGGTAAATTAACTTTAGGTTCAGCCTAAAAGCTTTTAAATGGCAATCATAGTGATAGAATTTGAATATGAATTTTTCCCTAACAAAATCATTACATTATGTGAGAGTACGTATTAGATCACCATTGATGAGATGATTGGTAAGATCCAACATATATAGTCAAAATACAAGAGATATACATGGAAAATATAACAAACAATTAAATAGATAATTACAAATAATAAATACAAGATTTATTTCCTATTATTACCTATTACCCCCCCCCCCCCCCAAGCGATGCAGTGGGTGTATGGACACGCAAAGCTTGGAATGTAGCAACTCAAAACTGGAGCGAGGAAGACTCTCTATGAAGATGTCGGCAACCTGGAGCTCGGAAGGAACAAACTGCGTAGCAAGGCGACACGACGAAACGAGCTCCCGAACAAAATGACAGTCAATGTCAATGTGCTTTGCTCGCTTATGTGCAACAGGATTCTGAGAGAGAAAAAAAGAGCACTCTTGTTGTCGCAAAGTAGAAGAGGGCGGCAAGGCACCCAATTCCCGAAGAACTTGAGTGACCCCATATGATTTCTTGTGCAGTGTCGGCCATGGCACGATATTCGGATTCACAACTCGATCGAGAGACGGTGGACTGCTTCTTCGCACTCCAAGAAATCAGATTACCACCCAAAAATATGGAATATCCA
The DNA here is from genome assembly GCA_963675135.1 of Galeopsis tetrahit. NCBI lineage: Eukaryota > Viridiplantae > Streptophyta > Magnoliopsida > Lamiales > Lamiaceae > Galeopsis > Galeopsis tetrahit. The sequence goes on from OY776123.1 coordinate 78,899,298, forward strand.
TACGTAGAGCAGCGTGTCTCAACACACCGAGCCCAGTCGACATCCGAGTAGCCGACGAGAGAGGGGTCTGAGCCTCGCGAGAAGGTGAGATCGAAATTGATAGTACCTTGAACATAGCGAATAATGCGTTTTACGGCGGCGAAGTGATCCACTTTTTTGGAGAGTGGAGAATCTGGCTGACGTGATTGACAACATACGAGAGATCTGGACGAGTGATGGTGAAATACTGCAGAACGCCGACCAAGGAGCGATACAGTGTGGGGTCATTGAAGGGTTCGCCCGTGCTGATGAGTAGGGCTGTCAAAACTGGCCCGGCCCGCCCGGTCTATGGGCTGGGCTGGGCTGTAATTTAAGTAGCCCGAAAACAACCGGGCCGATTTGGCCCGGCCCACTACAACAATCGGGCCGACTGGGCTTAGACCGGGCCAAGTCCGTATTTTCGGGCCAGCCCGGTTCTGACTTTTTTTTTTTTTAATTAATTAATTAATTTTTATAATTAAAAATTATAATTTATAACTTCCTACTGCTACTTGCTGTACAGAAGCAGAAACAAAAAAAAAAACTAATCTAGCCCTAATTCAATTCAGCCGCTGCGCGCAGCCTGCGCCTCCCTTTCCCAAACTCATTTTGCACCGGCGAGTTCATGGTGAGTCGGTGACTGCACGGCGCTCGCTCGGTGACGACGTCTACACGGAAGTCGCACGCCCGCACTGCACAGCCGCACACCCGCAAAGCACAGCCGCTCGCGAGTCCGTTCTTCTCCCTCCGGCTCCACGCAACAGCCTCCCTCGGCGACGGCGGCGCTCTTACTCCCCATTAAGTCTCAAGTCTTAGGTATCCTCTCCAGTTTCCAAACAATTATTCTGAATTTACTAATTATTGTGAAATTATTGTGAATTGAATTTATATTGTTTTGCTAGAATTGTAAATGTGTGACTTTTGGTAATAATTTAATTTAAGTTTGAGGCCTTAAGGTTAAGGTGTGATTTTATTATGCATTTGTGATTCTTATTAGACAGTAGCATGATTCTTATTAGGCAGGTTTTAGTGTGCCATACTACTACTGCTTAGAATTCAAATATATATATATATATATATATATATTTTTTTTTTAATTATGAAAAGTTATGGGCTGGTTTGGCCCGATGGCCCGACTAGGGCCGGACTGGGCCTCAACATTCTAGGCCCGATAACAGCCGGGCTGGGCCGGCCCGGCCCGGTAAAAATGGATGGCCCGGTGGGCCGGTGCTGGACTGGCCCGGCCCATTTGACAGCCCTACTGATGAGGGATGAACCAGCGACCAGAGGAGTTGAAATCGGTTTGGATTCAAGAAGATCTGCCCGTGCGAGGATGTCGTGAGCATACTTCGCCTAGCTAAGAAACAGAATGTCAATGGAATGAGACACTTCCAGACCGAGAAAGTAGTTAAGGGCGCCCAAATCCTTGACCCGGAACTCAGCATTTACGCGAGCAATGAAGTGTTTTAGGAATTTAGTGTCATTACTTGTCACAATAATATCATCAACATAGAGAGGAAGATATACAGTGATCCCCTTGCGAATGAAGAAGAACAAAGAGGTATCAGCTCGACTACAGCGAAAACCAAGGGAGGCGAGGAACGTGCTGAATTGATCAAACTAAGCTCGAGGTGCTTGAAGAAGCCCATACAGATCAACGAAACTCGGAGGTTGAGATATGAAGACGGGATTGGGCAAAACACCATGCAAGAAGACATTGTTGACATTCAGCTGATGTAAAGGCCAGCCATTGCGAACAGCGAGTGAGAGCACAATACGAACAGAGGCTGCTTTGACAACCGGGCTGAAAGTGTGAAAAAAATCGAATCCAGGAATTTGAGAAAAACCCTTGGCGACCAGTCTGGCTTTGTGACGATCAACTCAACCATCACTGTGAATCTATGATATTAATTTAGTCTGAAAAACCCATTTGGAACCCACGATGTTCGTGTTCGACGGCCGAGGAACCAGATCCCAAGTTTGGTTCGCGTGGAGAGTATCGATCTCCAAACGCATGGCCGACATCCAATGGGGAAGCTTCAAAGCCCGACCTGAATCCCTTGGGCTCATCGGAGACAGCGAGGGCGGATAACAGGTAAGTGGTCGCAATGTCAGCGATATATCGAGGCTTGAAGATGCCAGACCGAGCTCGAGTGACCATCAGATGAACGGAGCGTTGGGCGACCGACTGTTCGGTAGGTGCCAAAGCAGTGGGAGCAGGGGTTTGCTCGACAGGTGCTTGCACAAGGGGCCGAGGAATGAGCGGCCGAGCAACAATGGTAGGGGCGTCCTCTGCAGGGTGAGGGCACATCGAGCAAAGCTTAGGACGAGAAGGAGAGGGCCGATCATTAGAGACATGGCGAGGAGGGAGCTCGACAACAGTGGAATCAGAAAGCAGAAATGAACTGTATTCGAGAGACCGAAGATCCTCTGAGGAGCCCTTGTCAGAAAAGGGGAACGATGACTCATCAAACTGAGTATGGCAAGTAGTGTAAAAGCGGGAAGCGACCGAATCGTAACACTAAAACCCTTTATGTGAGGAGTTGTAGCCCAAGAAAATGCAAGGAACACTGCGAGGAGCCAGTTTATGAGCAGAATAGTCCTGAAGATATGGGAACACGCGCATCCAAATGTTCTGAAGTTGCCATAAATCGGAGGCGTATGAAAGAGCAATTCATATTGAGATTTATCACCGAGCACAATAGTGGGCAAGCGATTGATAATATAAACGGCAGTGGCAAAAGCATCCACCCAAAACTGAGAAGGAACACTGGAATGAGGCATGAGCGACATGCCAGTTTCAGTGACATGTCTATGCTTACGCTCCGCACGACCATTTTGTTGGGGAGTGTAATGGCAAGACAATCTGTGATTAACACCCTTAGTGGAAAAGAAATCCCGAACCCTTTTGTTAACAAATTATGTACCACCATCACTCTGAAACACTTCCATAGAGACAGAGAACTGATTGCACACAAAGGTGTGGAAATGGACCAAAACATCATAGAAGTCGGACTTAGCATGCAAGGGATTTAACCACGTGAAACGAGAAAAATCATTAATAAAGATAACATAATAACATAATCCATCATTAGAACAAACTGGGGCAGGCCCCCACAAATCACAATGAATAAGGTCCAAAACACGAGAAGCTCGCTTATTATTCAAAGCAAATGACAAATGTTTGCTCTTCGCTTATTATTCAAAGCATAATAACATAATCCATCATTAGAACAAACTGAGGCGACCATGCTCCAATATATATAGGCCACGGCTACGCCTGCCGCGAGCCAGAGACTCCTTGGTTACTCGATTCTGAACCACAAACGAACGATCAGAGAGTATAACATCGATAGGATAATCGGAGGTCAACTTGCTAATAGATAATAATTTTTTAGTGAGATGTGGGACGACCAGGACGTCCAACAAGCCAAACTTATCGTGAGCACGATAAGAGCCAGTATGAGTAATGGGAATAGAAGTACCATTAGCGACAATGGCACGATCATTACCAGTGTAGGGGGCGAGATCATCCATAACAGTAGAGTGTGAAGTCATGTGGGCAGAGGCGCCAGTGTCGAGGAACCAATCTGAGCAGGGGGGAGGAGCTACCCAGCACTGCGACTCGAAGGCCTGGGCGAGATTGCCGGAAGGCTGGGGGGAGCTAGCGAGCATACCTCTCAGGACAATGACTAGCATAATGGCCGGATTGACGATAAATCTGGCAAGTGGGAACAAAGGAGCGTTTGTTCCGATTTCCCTGTTAGGTAGGGGGCGACCACCGGATCCAGCAGAGGGACGACCACCCGAACCATGCGGGCGAGCATGCCATGAAGAACGGGGCTGCGAGGACGCCGAGCGCCGATCAGTCGCAAAAGCAGGAACATGAGTGGAATGAGGGTTCCATTGAACGTTGCATAAGATCGAAACTAACAACCTGATGAACCAGATCGCGAAAGGGAGGCATCGGGTTCATGGATATGCGAGTGTCGGAGAAGTCAATAAACTGAGGACCAAGATCATTCAAGAACCAGTGACTTTTATCGACGGCATCAATAGGGCAGCCAATAGAAGCCAACTGATCACAAAGAATTCGAAACTTCTTACTGTATTCATCGACGGAGGAAGTGTCGCGACAGAGATTGAAGAGCTCACTGCGTAGCTGATTAAGGCGAGAGGCAGATGAATGACTGAAGGCCTCCTCGATAGCCAACCAGACGGAGCGAGAAGAGGTGAGGCCGATGACCTCAGCCATAGTATCCTCAGTGAGAGAGAGGAGAGAATAAGACTCAGAATCTTCTGATCCAAAGCAAACTAGGCAGTATAATCCGGGTTTGGAACATCCTTGTCATCGGATTTAACGATTTTGGGCGGAGTCGGGTAGGAACCGTCAACGTGAGAGAATAGATGTGACTGGTAAGGACATTGACGATTTGATTGCGCCAAACAAGGCAATTAATTGGACGCAAAAAGTTTGACAGTGAGCATGTGGATCAGAGTGTTAAGAGGGAGAGAGGCGGTGGGAGGTTCTGCCATGGTGCCGGAAAAAGAGAAGTCGGCGTTGGAGGGGAAGAGGAAAATCTAGCGTGAGGCTATGAGTGACGGCTAGGGTTTAGGTGAGTTTGACTGATATCATGTGAGAGTAGGTATGAGATCACCGTTGATGAGGTGATTGGTAAGATCTAATATATATAGTCAAAGTACAAAAAATATACATGAAAAATATAATAAACAATTAAAGAGATAATTACAAATAATAAATAATAGATTTATTTCCTATTATTCCCTATTACCTTAAGACCTCAATTAAGGTTTCTAATAGAAGCATGGCAAGGGTTTCTGAAACCCCGTTAGACTATTTCAAAAGTTAAAAGTAAGTTTGTTCGTGAAATTCTGTAAGCTAAATTTTAAAATTTAGTGTAATTCTAACTTATAAATATAAGGGTTTTCTTAGGATAGTCTCAGTGTCGTCTAAACTATCAACCGTTTGGATGTCGAATTGCATCATACCGTATCGCCTTAATTTGATATTTGTCATCTATTTTTAATATTTTTAAATTTTATTTTATTATTTACTATCTTACCCTCGATTGAAATTAAAAATAATACTGATATTTATATTAAAATTAAACGGAAATGATATAGTGTCTACCGTGACATTGCCACATCAACATTTTTTTAATATTTAATTAATTTTATGTTTATCAAATATTCTTCATATAAATAGGAATAAAATATATCTCTTTAACGATAAATTAATATATTCACTACTAAAAAAAGTTATATTTAATTTATCTCTTTCATAAATATTTAATTTATATTTTGCGCTCTGAACGATAATGTTTTGAAGTGTTTTTGTCTATCTATTGTTAGATTTTGAAGATATGTCTATAATGCTAATTAGAAACATACATTCAAACTCAAGTTTGTGCAATGAAACGAAATTAATTGTAACTAAGATTTAGAAATCACATTATCAAAGGAGAAATATTTTTTGTAAAGAGAAAGATATAATTCATAATTTAAATAAAGAGAAAGATAGGTGCTTCGGTATTTGCCATCCTTAGTAACATTATAGATCTCAATCTATATTAAAATAATAATTTTGATTATTAGTCGATATCCCAGATTAACTATAATTATAGAATAAAAGAATGACAGGTGAATTGATTTTGATTTTAATATATAATTTTACAATTTTTTTGAAATTATTATCCACAACAATTAAGAAGGGCCTATATCAAGGAAAGGTTGATTAATATTTGTTGTCTAAAATCATTGAGATATATCTAGATTAAAATAAGATACAAAGATATTTGAAATAATTGATATCAAATTAATTATATTTATTTAAGATTGATTAATTAAAATATGTTTTGAAATAATGTTTTGCCACTAATATTATTATTATTATAAGAATCAAATGACAGATCAGATTTTAAAAAAAAAAAAGGATTTTAAAAAAAAAAATTAAATGAATTACTTTTTAAAACCATTATTCATCAAATTAATATGTATGCACATCAATTTAAAATATGAATATTCAAATTGAATATAGAATCAAATAATCAATTTCATACGGATACAACAAAAATAAATACAATATAAAGAGATATTGCATTCCTAAATTTATAATTTACAAGATCTTTGAATATAAAATACATTTCTAAATGAATTTTAGATCAAAAAAATTGTAAACAATTTCTGTAAAAAAAACGTAATTCAAGACAAACAAAATATATTTATTTGAATTTGAGATCAAAACAATAAAAATAAATCTGAAATATCAAGATCATAATAGATACACCTATTTTCTTTATTGAAAGAATAAAAAAATTAGATTAGATTATAACATCTAAAACGTGACCTACCTATTGATTCTATTTAAATTAAAAACATACAACAATAACTATCAAGAAAATCCAATTTCGTAAAGCTATTAATTTACTGAACAATTTCGAATTTTTTTTTTAAGAAACTGTAAATCTATAAAAATATATTCATTTGAATTTGAGATGAGAACAATAAAAGTAAATCATATCTGATATATCAAAATTTATAACATCTAAAACGTGACCTACCTATTGATTCTATTTAAATTAAAAAATTTATAATTAAAAACATACCACAATAACTATAAAGAAAATTCAATCCATTAAATCTATTAATTTAATGGATAATTTCGTAAAAAAATAATTTAACAAAAACGTAAATCTATAAAAGGGAGAAAGGGAGAGGAGAGAATAGGAAAATAATTAAAAAAATGAGAGAAATTTAAAAAATATGTAAAAACAAAAAAAAATTAAGTAAAATAACGTGAATACAAAGAAAAATGAGAGAAAAAAAAAAAACTTTAAGGAAATTGTAAAAAAAATTTGAAGAAAATTGTAAAAGAAAACTTAAAAAAAAAATGTAAAAGAAAAAGAGAGAGAGAAATATCATCATCTAGTAGAAATCTAAAAAAAAATATTGATATCAGCTCAAAAAAATTATGATGAAAAAACAACCTTTTTTTTTCATCTAACTTTTCTAAATCTTGAACACTGACTATCAGAAACAGAAGAATTTTTAGGGGAACAATGTTGAACACTGACTATCAGAAACAGAAGAATTTTTAGGTGAACAATGTTGAAAATGGGTTGCATTAACACTTTCATCATCAACCGCAAGTCCTTTAAAAAAAATTAACTTTTACTGTCCGATAACTTTTGATTTTTAGATATGATTTTCTCAAAGGAATAAATATAAAATGAAATATTAAAAAAAAAAGTTATATACAAATTGATAAATTCTATAGTATCAAAAAAGAAATAAATGATCTTATAATATAATGTACATCTCTAAAAATTAATTACATGATCTTGGATTAAAATGTATATCACTAAAAATTAATTATATGATCTTGGAATAAAAAGTATATCTCTAAATGGATTTCTTGTGCATTACACATGACTTTTAAATTTACATCATATGCATAAGATGTTTCAAATGGAAATCATCGCAAAACACCGTTTGAGTGCACATTAGAGATTAGAGAAAAAAAAAATTCTATTAAAACATCATACCCATAAACTCTAGAGAAATGAGTGATAAAATTATGATAAAGTACATCTCTAAATGGATTTCTTGTGCATTACACATGACTTTTCAATTTACATCATCTGCATAAGATGTTTCAAATGAAAAAACGAAGATGGAAATCATCTCGAGAGAAATGAGTGATGAAATGATGATTTAACAAATGATTTATGCCTATACTTTATAGTTGAAATTCATTTGAATGTACGATAATTATGGTATAAGGTGGGGAAAACTAATAATAATTTTAAATTTGAATATTTGAAATTGGATTTGTTACTCCTCCGAAATAGACTATTTTGGTGAAGAGAGAGATTGTGATAGAGTGTTGAAATTGTGACACGTGTCCCATTATATTCTCACAAATTAGGAGATTAAGATTTGAAATGGAAGAATTTGACAAATTAGGAGAATTAATTTTTTTTAATAAGAATGTTTGACAATATTGAGATTTTGAAATGGAAGAATTTAAAGGGAGAGAGAGATTAAAAATAAAAATTATAATTTAAAATTTGGAATTATAATTTTGAGATTAAAATAGAAAAAATAATTTTTTTAATCAGAATGGCTGAGAATGCAGGGATTTTGAAATAGACGATTTTGGTGAAGAGAGAGATTGTGTAGAGTGATAAAATTGTGACACGTGTCCCATTATATTCTCACAAATATAGAGTATTAAGATTAAGATAAGATAAGATAAGATTTGAAATGGAAAAATTTAAAGGAAGAGAGATTAAAAATAAAAATTATAATTTAAAATTTGGAATTATAATTTTGAGATTAAAATAGAAAAAACAATTTTTTTTAATCAGAATAGCGGAGAATGCATGGATTTTGAAATAGACGATTTTGGTGAAGAGAGAGATTGCGTAGAGTGATAAAATTGTGACACGTTTCCCATTATATTCTCACAAATATAGAGTATTAAGATTAAGATAAGTAAGATAAGATGTAGAAGATTTTCAAATTTTCAAATTTTATATATTAATTGCTTTATTAATACAATCATATTTCTTTATTGTATTAATGTTTTGTAGGTATGATATAATGTCCTTAATAATCAAAATGACTATTTCAATCTTTCAATTAGAATCTCTATTCAACTAATATGTACATCATAAATCAGACTATTTTTTCCTATTCAATTTATAAACCATAAGAAAAAAAAATCGAATGTTTAGGCTAAAAAAAATAAAAATAAAGCGACACATTCATCCATACTATGGAAAAGGCTACCTTTATAAAGAAAACTCTCAAATCTAAGACTTGCCTTAGCCGATTAAAATTTGTATTAAAATTCTTTCAACTCACGTAATACAATACGTGGGAATAGTGCTATTATTAATTTTCATTTATATACTGTGCCTTTTATTGTCAATTTTTTTAATTTGTGAGATTCTCTCTTATGTATACTATATATACATTGGATTATACTTGTAATTATGTATACTACTTCTAATTGAAAATAGGGTTAATTGCAAAAAAAATCACAACCTTTAGTGTATTTATCAATTACAACATATTCTTTTTTTCTTTACAATTTGATACACCACCTTTTTAAGTTTTGCAATTCGATGCACAAATATATTTTTTCAATCAATTTTAATTTAATTTGGCGCCGAAAAACGGCGAACACACCACGTTATCAACACATAAACTATCACTAATAATTTTTTTTAATGAAAAACACACACACATTTAAAAAAACGTTTTTTTATATAAATTGCACACCGAATTCATCTATATTTTCTTGACAAAATTCTCCAACTTTACGCTTTAATATTATGAATATTGATTTGTTGTTTTCTATTTCAAAGCTCTCTTATCTTCTACATAAATCTAATATCTAAATAATTTTATATATAAAAAAATCTAATAAAAAAATTCTTATAATTATATATATTTATTCCTATGATGTCCATTAACATGTTTTGCTAAAAAAAAATTCAATCACACAAGTTGTGCATTAACTAAAATCATATTTATTCCTTGTCTTAATATTTTTTCTTGATTATATTGACTTGTTTTTTCTTAATCACAAAAAATAAAAATAAAACATTTTTTTATGTTATGCTACAAAAAAAAAATGTGTATATAGATATATAATCGCGCAAAACATGACGAATTTGCAATTTTTAGGAGCCACGTCAAATTAAAATTGATCGAAAAATATATCGATGCATTGAATTGCAAAACTTAAAAAGGTGGTGCATCGAATTGCAAAGAAAAAAAGAATATGTTGTAATTGATAAATACTCAAAAGGTGGTGATTTTTTTTGCAATTAACCCTTGAAAATATCATTTTTAATTAAGTATTTATTTCTTTAATAAGTATTTTTTTTTTTTTTAGACAAATTCTTTATAATAAGTACTTAGACGTTATTTCTAGGGACTAGGGGTGTTGATTCTCGTTCATGCAACATGTCGTTCGTTATGCTAAATTCAATTGTCGATTCTCAAGTTAGGACTAGTATTTTCTATGGACGTTGACTTACGAATTTTATACTATTTGAATAAATCAACCTTAAATTGCGATTAAAAAGGGTGTATTCAATTGATATTCTGTTGAATTTTTTTGGACTTTAAAAAGTCAGTAGATTTAGAAAATTCATAGACTCCATACACAGAGTTTGACTGACTTTTTTATTGATTTATATAGATTTTCATGACAGGATTGTGGAATACACATTTTTTTATTGATTTTCATGAATTTCCATAGACTACACCCCGTGGAATTATTGATGCAAACGTATATCGAACACACTTTTATATAAAAAAATGATCTAAATTATTTAGAAAAAATACAAAAAATATATTAATTCAAAAAAATTATTATTATTCTCATCTTCATTTCCATCACCGTTTTACCTCAGCCTGAACCAGGGGATGAAGAATGGAGAGAGAACTCCACAACAATCAATGTTGAGCTGAGGAGAGGATTGACTGACAAAAGCGTTGTTCTTAGAGTAAATAGAAAAAATAATTTATATATACAAAGTGTATCTTTTTATCTACCAAATATACATCAAATATTTAAGAAATAAGGATAAACATAATATATTATAAAGATGCATATAAATCATGTTAATATTATATTCACGATAATACAGAGATGTAAATTATGTAATCTTTTTCACGATAATAATGGTGGTGAAGCTCTCACTCTCCGCAATTTCTTCAATGACATAATTGACGTGAACTCTATTTATTTCTTTGAATAATCCTGGTTAATTCTTTTTTAATGGAAATAAAGGTTAAAGTCTGAGAGAATTCGTTGAAATCTCTGGTTATTAGAAGAGATTTTGGAGTGTTAAATTTATTTATATTTTTTGAAGAGAACCCATGAAAATCCATAGAGTATTTGAAATCCGCAGACTATTCAATACTAAAGATTTTTTAAAACCTTTTAAAATCCGTATTGAATACCCCAAATTTTAAAAGACTTTTAAAAATCCGGATTGAATACCCCAAGATTTTAAAAGTCCAACAAAATCTCAATTGAATACACCCTCCTAAATTTTGTCATATTCTCACATATTGCTCAGGGTGGTGCTAACTATACAGAATTTGTATGTACAGAGATAGAGGTATTTTAGTCCATTTCTTCTTTAAATTATGCTAAAATGACTAATATACTCTTAATGTAAATATAATGGTGAAACATTATTTTTGAATAAAATATTTAAATCTGACACCCCTTTCTCTCTCTTCTTATTTGTTCAAGGTGGGTAATGTCGTATTTAATTAAAAGTCTTCTCTTCCTTTTGTTACCTCCTTCTTCTTCTTTATTTCTATCCTAAAATAACTTCATCTCCTTGCAAAAAATAATAATTTTGATTTGAGTAGGTTTAATTATATAATTTTAATTTAGGTTTCCTTTAATTAATTTAAATTTAAATTTAATTATTTATTTTTAATTTAATTTTCATTTGAAGAGCTAGTGGTGTTGTTTATTTTACAAAGTGAAGTTAGTGGTGGTAATTGGGGTTGTATTAAATGTATTGGTTTAATTCCCCTAATTAAAATGGCAGGTAGGTCGGTATTTGTTTAATTAAAAGTTAAGGAGAGTGTATTCAATTGAAATTCTTTTGGATTTTTTTGGACTTTAAAATGTCAGTGAATTTAGAAAATTCATAGATTCTATGCAGAGTTTGACTGACTTTTTTATTGATTTATATGGATTTTTATAGATTTGACAGGATTCCGAAATACACATTTTTTTTATTGATTTACATGGATTTCCATAAACTACGCCCCTAAAAAAAATTATTATTTATCATTATTATTCTCCTCTTAATTTTCATCACAGTTATACCTCGGCCTCATTTTCACATAGTTAGCAATACTAGTTCTTCATGCATTAGCTTAAGTTCTTTGTTGTAGTTGTCTTTGAGAAAGCAATTCCAAATTTTCCTCTTTCATTCATGTGGTGAATCTTGATCTTCTTTATATTCGACTGTAAATTCATCACAACAACCTTCTTTCCGCCGAAAAAAGTTATGTAATCCAGCAAACTTGTGAATTGCAATTTGAAAATACCAAAAATTCGATTGAATAATTGCATTTCTGGGGTGACGACCTTGACCACCAAAATCTTTTAGATGATATCGAACACCACGTAATGGGGAATTGACGTCTATTAGATATTATTGACGGTGTCCTATATACTATAATTTTTAAAGAAAGAACATAATTTTAAAATACAGAGATGTAATTTTTTTCACGATAATAATAATAATGGTGGTGAAGAATTGTGATGAGAACATAGTTAACACAATTTTTTTTTCTTCTCTTTCAGAGTCTTCTAAAGAATCCGTTGAAATCTCTACTTTTTAGAAGAGATTTTGATTAGTGAAATTTATTTATATTTTTGAAAGAGAATCCAACGAAATCCATAGAGTATTAAAATCCATAGATTGTTGAATACCTAAAAATTTCTAAAGACTTTTTAAAATCCGTATTGAATACCTCAAAATTTTGAAAGACTTTTAAAAATTCTAATTGAATACCCCAGATTTTAAAAGTCCAAAAAAATCCAACAGAATCTCAATTGAATACACCCCCTAAATCTAATTAGTCCCAAAAAAATCCAACAGAATCTCAATTGAATACACCCCCTAAATCTAATTAGGTGATGTTTTTAAACTTTACAAACTGCTTCCAAAATCACTTTTTTTAAAGTTGTTCTCTTACAACTTTTACTTTTGAGTCTCTCACAACTTTTACTTTTGAGAAGTGTTTTTAAGTTATAAACTGGAGTATAATATAATAAAGTAAATATTTTATTCTGCCAAATTTTGTTAATGCATGTGAGCCAGATTTGACATTGGTCTAAAATTATTGATCAAATATTTAGTAATATTTACCTAAAATAATTAATCTATTTTTTAATCACTTGTTAAATTAAAACAAAAGAAAATATATGATTTTTATTTAGAGAAAACCTACCAATCCGCATTTTTTGGAGATGAGAGATGGGATATGAAGGTTTTTTTTTTTTTATTTGAGTGGGGTGTATTCAATTGAGATTCTGTTGGATTTTTTTGGAGATTTAGAAAATCCATAGACTCTATGTAGAGTTTGACTGACTTTTTTATTGATTTATATAGATTTGACAGGATTCTGAAATACAAATTTTTTTTATTGATTTACATGGATTTCCATAAACTACGCCCCTAAAACCTAGTTCAAAAAAAAATATTATTTATCATTATTATTCTCATCTTCATTTTCATCATAGTTATACCTCATCTTCATTTTCATCACAGTTATACCTCGGCCTCATTTTCACATAGTTAGCAATACTAGTTCTCCATGCATTAGCTTAAGTTCTTTGTTGTAGTTGTCTTTGATAAAGCAATTCCAAATTTTCCTCTTCATGTCGAGATGTGGTGAATCTTGATCTTCTTTATATTCGACTGGAAATTCATCAGAGCGACCTTCTTTCCGAAGAAAGTTATGTAATCCAGCGAACTTGTGAATTGCAATTTGAAAATACCAAAAATTCGATTGAATAATTGCATTTCTGGGGTGATGACCTTGACCACCAAAATCTTTTAGATGATATCGAACACCACGTAATGGGGAATTGACGTCGATTAGATATTATTGACGGTGTCCAATATACTATAATTTTTAAAGAAAAAACATAATTTTAAAATACAGAGATAATTTTTTTTACGATAATAATGTTGGTGAAGAATCTGTGATTCTTATCAAAGAACATAGTTAACACAACATTTTTTTCTTCTCTTTTAGAGTCTTCTAAAGAATCCGTTGAAATCTCTACTTTTTAGAAGAGATTTTGTTTAGTGAAATTTATTTATATTTTTGAAGGAGAATCCAACGAAATCCATAGAGTATTAAAATCCATAGATTGTTGAATACCTAAAGATTTTTAAAGACTTTTTAAAATTCGTATTGAATACCTCAAAATTTTGAAAGACTTTTAAAAATTCGGATTGAATACCCCCAGAATTTAAAAGTCCAAAAAAATCCAACAGAATCTCAATTGAATACACCCCCCTAAGTGTCCCTATTTATAGGGAGTGAATGGATTTTTTTGGGGGCAAAGTGTGCTCTAGTACATTTGGGAGACTCTAAGTGTGTGCAAATACAATCGATTAATTAATTGTGAGGCGGTACAATACTTAAGGAGGCAATGACTAATTTGCCCTTAAATTTCCTCCTCCCTCTCCAATCTAATCAACCTGCAAATCACACTACCCCTTTAACTCTCATCTTCTCTCTCTCATTTAATTCCTCCCCCTTTTCTCTTTCTCATTTATTTCCTCTCTCTTCACTCTCAAATTGGAGTGGACGTTCGACACCCCTCTCCATTTTCCGGCGGCCTCCAACGACGCCGGCGACACGGGTGGTGGGTTCCCGGCCTCCATCTTCCTCGGCCCGCTCCCGGCTTCGACTACTAAGGTTTGTTCGAAACCCTCCTCCCTCCCCGCCGCTGCTGCTACTCTCTCACCACCGCCTCCGTTTGAAGGCCGCCGCCGCCCCTCTGTTTGAAGAATAAAGATGTTCGTGCCTCCTCCTCCTCCGATTTTTTCCTCTGATTTTTTTCATTTTAAGTTAGTTTTTGAATTTTCTGTATTCTTTTAATTTTCTGGTTCTTATTCCTCCGATTTGCTGGGTCCTTTAAATTTTCAGATTTTTTTATGTCCTTGATTTTTTATGTTTTTCCTTATTATATTTCTTGATGAGTTTATAATGTGAAATTTGTAAAAAAATTTGAAGCAAAAGACATGTCTTTTTGGTGTGGAAGTTTGAGATCTTTGAATTTTTTACGGTGTTAAGAGGGTTTTTTATTACCACGAAGGATGATGACCACGAATATAACATTACCTTGAAGGATGATGACCACGAAGAAGACTATGGTGACGATAAAGGCCAAAAGATGACTTTTGAGTGAAGGCGCCTTCTGCCTTTTCATCTTATTAAAGGTCCTAATTCTTATATGGCCTGAAAGCGGCCTTTCACAATGACGCCGGAGATCCACATCTCGCCCTGTTGCCGACAATTTCTCAGGCGGCCGCCGCCACCCAGTATATTAGGCTAGTCATTGGGCCTGGTAATGGGCATGGACTAGTGTTTCCCAATTTTTCAATCACTACCCCACAACTTTCATCAATACACCCCCTCAATTACCATTTTGATATACATGTATTTTTTATCTTCATTAATTCAAATTTTACTTGAATTTTTTTTATTCATTTTTTTTCAATTTTTTTTTTTTATTAAATTTTAACTTTGACTTGTCAAATCATATTTTATTAAATTTTATTAATTCAATTTCTTTATTAAGATTTTAATTAATTGAAATTATATATATTGAATTTTTCTATCAACTTAACTCAAACTTTTTTATTAAATTTTATTAATTTAATCTTCTTTATTAAGATTTTATATTCAGATTTTAATTAATAGTAATTATATATATATATTGTACAACGATAAGTATATTGAACACTTACATCAATAAGTATATTGAACATTTACATAATAATTGTACATCGATAAGTATATTGAATATTTGCATAATTGTTGAACATCGATAAGTATATTGAACATTTTGTGTTCAAATTAGATTTATTCAATTTTTTTATTTATATTTTGACTCCAAATTTTTATTTTAAAATTATTATTCAGATTTTTTAAAATTTTTAATTCACACAATTTTTTTAAATCAGAATTTACTTGATTATTCAGAATTATTTTTCAAAAGCTCAAATGAGCTTGAATTTAGTAGGTAAATAAACATAATATTGATGTGTACAAAATCTTGATGTAAATATTGGTTCAGTTGTAACAAGACCCAGCTTATTACATTTGATATAACAAGACCCAAAGCTCAAATGAGCTTGAATTTAGTAGGTAAATAAACATAATATTGATGTAAATATTGGTTCAGTTGTAAATTATTCTCCCAGAATGATTAATACATCTTCTATGTGCAAAAAAACTAATGACAACTAGAACCGAAATCGAGAAGGTCATCCACAAAACTCGAAGAAGTACGAAAGCAACAAATGCTTCAATGTTTTAATACTTTTTCAAATGATGTTGCATGCGCCCTCTATGAAACATTCAAAGATTGGCATTGAATCAAAAATGTCAACAATTACACAGAATTTCCAATCAATCACCAAGAAACTTTCTAGGTACATTCATCATCATAGTCTGAATTGTTCAAATAAATACTTAAAAAAAGCTGTACTTCAAAGGAAAAATAGCACCTGGAAATATGAATTTCTCACAAGGTTTCAGTTTATTATAATCCATATATTTATAGCAAATACACACTAAGAGAAAATAAATAAATGAATATATAATCATAAACAAAGAACCAAGACTGTACAAGTACAGCTATGCCCAACCAGGGTGGAAGACCATGATGAAGCACGATCACTCACCACAACTCAAAACTCATCTCTTTCTATTTCAAGAAATTTTATTTAAAATGACTTAGTTGTTCCGTGTGGCGATTGAAGGTTTGCTCTTATCGAGTTTTGGAGGAGCCGATTTACTTCCCACCGGAAGTTTCTTTACAGGGGTGGAACCATTAGCAGCTGTTCTTTCAGCGATTCTTCTCTGTCGTTCAATCCGTATTTCTTCCATTCTCTTACGCTCATCTTCTTCCTGCATTCATCAAAAGGGTCAACCAACTGAACCAAAATCTTGATGTAAATATTTGAATTCAAGCTCATTCACTAAAATAACAAGATTAAAATAACAAGATATCAACAAGGAGAGTGTATTACCGCTAACAACAACTAAAATCATTCCCCCTATTTAATTTGAAATTCTTATCATTCAAAAATAAGAAATTAACAATCTCTGGTATTTCATAATAACCTGATCGCAAGTACCAATACCAATTAAGCATGAAACTTAAATGAGCCATTTCTTTAAACTACTGCAAATCGTTTCATGAAACCCTTACCCTTTTAATAAGATATCCATGAGATCTATGTTTTTTTTCCAAGTAATCACATGCAATCAACTTTGATTGAACCTGTTGCCTCTGCAGATTTGCAACAACCTGTGTAGCATCTCCCAAGGGTCTGCAATAAATCAAGAAAACACTCCCAAAAAAAACCACAAATCTGATTCAAAAACTACAGAAACAAAACAACAATCAGATCCCAAAACGCCATTGATGAGAGGGTTTACAGATTTCTTCATCCACCCAAGAACGAGGTCGAAATACCTGTTTTACACATCGATATAAACAATTTTCGTCATCGATATACACATCCACCCAGGAACAGGTATTTCGTCATCGATATACACATCCACCCAGGAACACAATTTTACCTAAGAATAAACAAAAAGAAGAGTAACTAAAACAAAAACCCCAAATCAGAAGCTGAATTTTAACAATATTTTCTAAAGAAAAGAAAGTAGATGGATTTTTAGGGAGAGGCACCAAAATAAAAATTTACCGAGTCAACTCAGTGTGTCAACACCACCCACAAAACCCTAGATCTACGCCGCCACCACGCGGTCGTAAAAGACGAGCCCCTTGACGGAGCATTCAGGCTCTGCAACGGCGTGGAGGAGGGTTTCGAACAAATCTTAGTAGACGAAACCACATCGCTATGGTCGCCGCTGTTAGAAGACGAAGTCGGGAGCGGGCCGAGGAAGATGGAGACCGTGAACCCACCACTCGTGTCGCCGTCGTCGTTGGAGGGCCGCCGAAAATGGAGAGGGGTGTTGAACGACCACTCCAATTTCTGGGAGGGGAGAGGAGAGAGGAAATTAATGAGAGAGAGAAGAGGGAGAAACAAATGAAAAGGGGCGAAAGTTGGGAAGAAGGGCCAAGAATTGACACCTCGATTCGACAGAATTGCAGGGGATATGAAAGGGGGCGGAAGAAACGAAACTAAAAAACCTATTAACAAATAAGGGGTATAATGGACCATTCATCTGAAAAATTGTATTACCAAGTGGATTTTTTTTTTTTAAAAAGGCGGATGTATCCCTACCCACTTAAGGGGTAGATTTTGTACTTGGTGGTTAATAATCTCTTTTTTTGGAGATGAGAGATGGGATATGAAGGTATATTTTTTTCATCTAAATGTCCCTATTTATACGACGTGAAGGAGTGTGTTGAAAGTGAAAGGTTAAGAAAATTTTAGTTAATTTAATTTTTGTGGATTTAATTTAATTTATTGAAGTGACAATTTTAATTTTAGTAAATACTCCTATAATGTTAATTTACCGATTTACAATTCTTATAATATTTATGTTACTTTAAATTAATATACATCTTAATTTTAAGTAAAGATAGTGTAACTATTATTATTCCATATTTAAAATTTTCAATATGGTACACTTATCTCCGACTACTCGGTATTCAGCCTATAGTGTTTAGGGTTTAGGGTAAATTGTCTGATTACTCATTTCAACGTGCATACCCATGATTCATAAATAAATAAACTTCAAATGCGTATTATGAATTTATGTTCAATATGGTACACTTATCTCCCATTACTCGTTTCTCGGCATATAGTGTTTATGGTTTAGGGTTTATGGTAAAGTGTCTGATTACTACTTTCAACGTGCACACACGTGATTAATTAATAAACAAACTTCAAATGTGTATTATGATGAATTTATGTTCAATATGATACACTTATCTCCAACTACTCGTTTCTCATCATATAGTGTTTAGGATTTAGGGTTCAGGTTTAAGGTAAAGTGTGTGATTACTGATTTCAACGTGCACACTCAGGATTCATTAATAAACAAACTTCAAATGTGTATTATGAAATTATATTGAATATGGTACACTTATCTTCGACTGCTCGTTTTTTGGCATAAGTTTTTAAAGTTTAGGGGAAAGTGTCTGATTACTTAGGTCTCATTCACTAATTTAATTTTTATAAATGTGCACTTGTAAATACTTAGGTCCCACTCACTAATTTAATTTTTTTTTTAAATGTGCACTCGTAAATACTTAGGTGTCACTCACTAATTTAATTTTCTTAAATGTGCACTTGTAAATACTTAAGTCTCACTCACTAATTTAATTTTTTTAAATGTGAAGATTTGATTTTTTTTTTGAACGATAGTAATGGTGAAGATTTGGTTATTCATGGAAAAGGAAAAAACTTGAAGCACAATTAATGGTGTTAATGGTTACTCCGTATATTTCAAATTAGAGGTAATGATGATGTGCCAATAATTATGTGCGAATTAATTAATTAACCATTTACGTGTGTTGATTAGCGAGAAAGCAGCAGAGATAAGCATGTCGTGACTTAATTAATATTTAGTCATTATCTATAACTAAGGGTATAATGGATCATTAAATAAATTGTGTACACCTATCATTACCTTGCTCACAACTCCTAACATTTAATTAATATTACTACTTCTTAATTAAACTGAAGTTTTATTATTATTATTATCATACAATCTTCAGCAAAATCGTGTGGTTTACGCATTTTTTTAATCATTTCGCGACTCAAAGTAGCCTATAATTATTATTTTGAAATTAAGTAGCCTATAATTAAACCCTTGTAAAAATATAAAAGTTAGATAATTGCATCTATAAATATCAATTTTGGTCACCCACTTTTACCTCTTTTCATATTTGATCACCCACATTTAGTCACTATCAAAATTGGTCGGTCATTGACTAACGGAGAAAGAATTTTGAGCCGTGAAATTTCTAAAAAACTAAGGTTAAAACATTTTCATACGCATAAGTAAGAATGAAACATGGACAAAAATTATCAATATTTACATTATATTTATAATAGGTCAGAATTATGATGCATGTCGTAGAACGTGATGATATAATAGGTAAGAAAGAATTCTAATGTATCTTGTAGAACGTGATTCGTTTGTTTACTTTTTATTTTATAGTTAATTAGGAAATGAGAAACTCAGGAGATAGAAATTTATTTCAATTAATTTTAAATGCCCAATTGTTTGACTAACCTTTCAAGAAATCTGCAATCTTAATAGAAAAATATTTAGAATGAAAAATAAGTTTATAAAATTTTCTTGAATGGATAATTTTAGAAAATTCTTTACAATTAATCTTCACCGCAAATTATGCTCCAATAATTATAAATAGGGAAATGAATTGAAATAAGTTTATATCTTCAATTATTATACAAATTCAACATGAAACCAAGAATTGGAAAACAGAGTACAATTGTTAAAAAAAAAAACAGAGTACCATTCTATCTCTTGAGTTTCTATTTTCTGTAAAATAAAAAGTAAACCAACAAAAAAATGAATTCATAATTGAGTTAAATAATTATTAAAAACTTACTGAAATTTTCTGACTGCCCAGCAAGTTTCATGGTCTATTTTCTGACTACCCAGCAAGTTTCACGTTCTAAAAGATGCATCAAAACTCCTTCTGACCACGTTCTAGAAGATGCATCAAAACTCCTGATCAGTTATAAATATAATGTAAATATTGGTAATTTTTGCACATGTTTCATTCTTGCTTATGCGTTTGTTTCATTAGTTCTAGAAGATGCATGAGAATTTTTTAACCTTAGGTTTTGACATGGAAATTTTTTAATCTTAGGTTTTGAGAAATTTCACACCTCAAAACTCTTTCTCCGTTAGTCAATGACAGATTGACTAACGGAGTAATCAATTTTGATAGAATATAATAACTGAGTGACCAATTATGATAGTGACTAAATGTGGGTGACCAAATATGAAAAGAGGTAAAATTGGGTGACCAAAATTGATATTTTCCCTTGAATATTCCAATACTACATGGTAACATTAGACTACATTACATAATTTCCATTCAAGCCATAAATTATATTTAAGGCAAAAATCAATTGCGATCAATGGATTGATAATTAAGCATTCGTTTGTATCAAATCTTTTTCATATTTAATTTAGTCAATATTCACAATGGAAAATACAATAAATTTAAAATTGGATATTATTTTTAATTTAAAAATTAGAAAGTTTTACCAAAAAAATTCGATGCTCCCGCCCTTTCCATAAAAAGTCGAATTTCAAATTTTCACTAAGTGGAGTATTTTTTATTTAAAGTCTCCACTCCACCACCATCTCAACCGTTCAGCTGCTCACTGTACTGCACACACCCTTTTTCCACACATATATCAAAACCCTACAATTAGATACAGTGTAATTGGTGATTGACAAAATGGCAAAGAGAAAATCTGCTAGATTGAATTCGCCATCAAATAAACGGAGTTCAAGCGATGAAAAAGTGGAGAGTTCACCAGTTCGCGGAGATGATCGGAATCTAGATGAGGGTGATGTCAGATTCCTGGGAGAACCTTTTCCGGATGAAGAGGCTCGGAAGCGATGGCCTCACCGCTATCAGAGTACTGATCCGGTAAATACGAGCGCTTTATGTATTTATTCACTTTTAACTATGTGGGTTTTGCTTTATTGAGATCTACTATTTGTTTAATGAAGTTCCTGAGAAGGAAATTTAGTTGAATCCTTAATGAATTTAGCTAAATATCTGAACATTCGTATGCCATGGAGCATTTCAACCTTAGGAAGCTACATTGATACTTACTGATCCTTGTTCATCATTTTCTGGTCTTGATTTTGTAACCTGTTTAATTTGTTGCTATAATACACCGTTTCAGTAAAATCGATTGTTTGCTAAAGTATATTACGTTACAATAAGAAAAGATTATTTAATTAAACACGTTATTGCCCTATATCTGATTTTATTGATTGCCAATTTGGAATTATACAAGCTTGTTCATGTTTTGTGGATTGTTTATAGGATATCATTCAAGCTAGATGTCACTTTGTTCAAGCAGAGGTTGATGAAGTGGTTTACAACTTGGAAGATGATGCGTATGTAAAGGTTAGACTTTATTGACTGTTCCCCTCCCAATAACATACCCTGCACAACAATTGCTCCGAGGCGTTATATTTGCCATCACTAGCATGATTTTCATGTATTAATTGACTAACAAAACTCAACCTCATTAGGGTGAGGAAGGGAACGATGATTTCATTTGCAAGATCAATGAGTTTTTTGAAGAAGTTAATGGAACAAAAATGTTTGCAGCTCAGTGGTATTATCGAGGGAATGACACGGTGATTCTTTGTAAAAGATCTCTTTATGTTTTTTTGGTGAAAGTTAATAGTTCTGAGATAGTTTATGCTATGTTTGTTAGGTTATCAAAATATGGGGCAACCTTATCGATGCCAAAGAAGTATTCTTTTCTGAAATTAAAGATGTCAATCCTCTAAACTGCCTGGTAAAGAAGCTCAACATTGTACTTTTGCCTTCTGAGGTATGCCCAAACCATCAAACGTTTCTTGTAAATATTAGAAATAATGTGGGATCTTATTCTGTGAGTTTTGTTTTTTTAGACTGATTTTGATGCCAAGGAACACCTCAAATCGACATGCGATTTTTATTGTAATAAGAAATACTTGCTCCCATACAGCTCTTTTGTCAACTTGCCATCAGGTACACCTTTTGTTTTCTATGTTATTAAGTTGCATAATCTTTTAATCTTGACTTTTGATTGAGCAAGGAAAATTGATGTAGATAATGAATTTATACTTTTCTTTCAATGATTTCTTGATTTGCAGAGAGAAGATTGAATAGCAGCGAATGTAGTTCTAACATTTCTAGTGATGTTGATGATGTTGAAAATGAAGAGCAAAGTAGTGAGAGAACAATGTTGGATTTGTACTCTGGATGTGGCGCCATGTCTACTGGGCTTTGTCTCGGTGCAAATAGTTGTGGCGTTAAACTTGTTACTGTAAGTTCTCATTTGTTGAAATATCTCTTTCTTACAAACTTGTGTAAAGGAACACTGACATTCGTATTTTACGGGTGCCTATTTAACAAGCAGAAATGGGCTGTGGATGTTAATCAATATGCTTGTGAAAGCCTGGAACTAAATCATCCAGAGACAAAGGTACATCAGTAAATTTTAAGTTTACATCAACGGTTACTCTTTTCTCATGAGTTCTTGGTATCATAGGTGAGAAATGAATCTGCGGACGACTTTCTCCAATTGCTTGTGGAATGGGAGAAACTTTGTGCCTCCCTTACATCATCGATTGAACAAGAAGAACTGCATGCTATGGAACATGACGATGAAGAAAAAGATGATGCTGATGAAAATGATCCTGAAGTTTTTGAAGTAGATGAGATCCTAGAAATATGTTACGGTGACCCAAATAAAAGTAGAAGCCCTAAACTTCATTTCAAGGTAATCAAGCCCCACATATTTTTGGCATAGCTTTAAGCTTTTCCAATGCTCTAAATATAAGAATATTTATAGCTTTTATCTTCTTTCACCTTATAAACAAACAAACCGAGCCTTTCATCTCAAGTAATTGGGGTAGGCTACATGAACAAATTATTAAATCACGTCGGATCACATGCATGGATTAATATTCTTTCACCTTATAAACGACTTTTATAATTTAACTGATTCATTTAGATGAAGGTTTTCAACCAAAATGTTAAATTTATAAGTTGATTACTCACTAAGATGATTAGAAGATCCTCACTTGTAAACTTGTTGATGGCATATTGCATTCTATCCTTGTTTGAGTTTTTTTTTTTTACAAGTGTCAACACGTTGATTTATGATTAACACCTGCTTTTCCTTTCCTGTTTTTTTGATTCATATGCTGTCCTATCTGTTGGCAAACTATGAAATTGTGCCTAACTGAAATCTTGATTAACACCTGCTTGAATTTTGTATATACTTATACGGTTATAAAATGATACTGTTTAATTATGAGCATAGTTTATTATAATGTTGGACTCTTCTGCTATCATTGGTTCCTATGATGCCCTGCGGTGAATTTATGTACCAATGATACATTCACACATCTGTGTTTAAGTTTTAGTTTTTGATATCTTTTGTTCCTATATCTTAGATACGATGGAAAGGTTATGGCGCTGAGGAAGATACATGGGAGCCGTTGGAGGTTTTGAGGTACAATCCTTTTGATTCAAGGTTCTCTTAATAGTTAAGATCATATTCTTTCTTACAATTTCTTAACAATGCCTACCTATTAGTTCTTGCCAAGAAAAATTGAAGGAATTTGTGTCAAAGGGCTACAAATCAAGGATTCTACCATTACCTGTAAGGTTTTGCGGCTACTTATGAATGCAAAAATTCTACTATTTTACTCCAAAATAATGGTTTATGTTCTCATTTCACGTAGGGTACGGTAGATGTTATATGTGGAGGACCTCCTTGCCAAGGCATAAGTGGCTATAATAGATATAGAAATTCGAATGCGCCTCTTGAAGATCCAAAAAACAAGCAACTAGTTGTATTCATGGATATTGTTGCTCATCTTAAACCAAAATTTGTGTTGATGGAAAACGTTGTTGATATATTGAAGTTTGCGGGTGGCTTTCTCGGTAGATATGCACTGGGCCGCCTGGTTTCGATTGGTTATCAGGCGAGAATTGGAATGATGGCAGCTGGTTCTTATGGGCTGCCTCAATTCCGCAGGCGTGTGTTCTTGTGGGGTGCAGTTTCCACAGAGGTACCTTTCTTTGACTTATCTCTTCGAAACTGTTTCTATATTTTATGCTATCTTCGTTATGTTATTAACACAATGCATGTATTATCCTTTTTACTTTCTCAATTCTACTCCATCATCCTTTGCACTACAGAGACTACCCCAGTATCCATTGCCAACACATAATGTTATAGTCAGAGGAGGTGCTCCCACTGAATTTGAGGTAAGACATACTAATTTTATTTCATCAAGGATAGTAGTGTTTACTTTTTCTGCTTATATAACTTCACATTACTTGCAGGACAATATAGTTGCCTATGATGCTGCCCATGATGTCCATCTTAGGAAGGAACTTTTTCTTGGTGATGCAATATCTGACCTCCCTTACGTATGTAGAAATTAGTTATCCCATTACTTTCTTGATTCTCAGGCATCGTTTGATTGCTTCATGACTTGAATATTCGTACTTAGGTTGAGAACAATGAGGATCGTGATGAAATGCCTTATGATTCTAAGCTGCCACAAACTGAATTTCAGCGTTTCATTAGACTACGGAAGGATGGTGAGCTCTTGTTGTTCTTTGAAAGCAGTTCAGAAATTGATTTTCTATTGGTATTTGGCATTTAGTCCTTTAGGTAGCTGCAGATTCAAAATAGTCTGATCACATTTGTATTTGAATTGCTGTGTTATGCCCTTATAACCAAAATTTCCTCAAATAAATTGCTGTGCATTTTCAATGTAGAAATGCCTGGCTGCCAGATATCTGAAGTAATACGACATAACTTGTATGACCATCGCCCCCTTTGTCTAAATCAAGATGATTACGACCGTGTTTGTCAAGTGCCTCAAAGAAAGGTACTAATTTCATGTTCTGGAGCTCTGCAGAATGGACTAAAAAACTCCATATATGAAGCTCACTTTCTCATATGAAACTGTCATCAGGGTGCAAATTTCAGGGATTTGCGAGGTGTTAGAGTTGGTCTGGATAACAAAGTTGAGTTTGATCCCGATGTAGAAAGAGTGGAACTGGCTTCTGGGAATCCTCTGGTATGGTTAGCCTTAAAAATGAATATGATAATTATAACTACTAGTTTTTATGAGGGACTGCTCTTATCCTGTCCTCTTTGGTGCCTAATAAGCAACGCCACTGTTAATTTGCAGGTTCCCAACTATGCTATGACATTTGTTAACGGAAGTTCTTCAAAGTAGAGTAGCAATTCTTATCTATGCATTATCTTTATTTCTGTAGCAAAAAAAAAAGTTGCATTTCTATGTACTTATCTTTCATACATGCAGGCCATTTGGGCGCTTGTGGTGGGACGAAACAGTGCCCACTGTTGTTACTCGTGCAGAACCTCATAACCAGGTAAATTTCTCCTTAATCTGCTTGCATGTGCAATTTTGTACATATGAAGTTGTAATGTGTAGTTGACATTAATTGTACTCCTCAGGCAATTCTGCATCCTGTTCAAAATAGAGTACTCACTATCCGTGAGAATGCTCGATTACAAGGCTTTCCGGACTACTACAGACTTGTTGGGCCAATCAAAGAGAGGTACCATATGTTTGAAATTAGGTTTGGTTCCACATTCATATATATTATTGAGGCTATTGTTGATGTTTCAAATGAATATTGTGTTTAGATACAAACAAGTAGGAAATGCAGTGGCTGTACCAGTAGCTAGAGCATTGGGCTATTCTCTTGCATTGGCATTAAAAGGCAACTCCAAAGATGAAGAAGCAGTAGTATCATTGCCTCAAGATTATCCCATGATGAATCATGTGGCTTCACCAGCCGTTGGTATGATTGATGAGTAACTAGTAAGCCTGGTCGTTCTCACTTTCTTATCCATGCACATTACGTTTTGCTTCCAAACTGCAATACACTCTCTTTTCACTTTAATTATCGGTACGTAGGGCGTCATTTTTTTCTTATTCAAAATTTGATGCCTATCATGAGGGTATTTTAATTAGGAGCGCCCATATTTGTGTAACTACACCTACTAATTATTCACAAATGCTCTTGTGTAACTGAATCTACTTTGCTTAAATTAGTTGGATATATAAAATGTGCACTAGGCTTTTGTATTTGAATTATAATACACCAAATGTTTTGAGTTAAATACTTAAATATAAGTAAGTAGAATTGGTACCTAAATCTTGGTTAATTATTTATTTTTCTACCAGCTCTCATTGGTAGAGTTGGTGCCTAAATCTATGAGAGAGGACGTTCAGTGTTTCATCCTTCCCCGTTCTGAAAATCCCAATTTGGTAAATATATTAAATTTTTGTGAAAAAAACGTTCTAGTATCTAATTAATGCTAATAACTAAACCCGCAACAAACTTGTATGTATAATTGTTATTGCAACGTGAAAGATATGATTTTTTTTGACAAGAAATGAGCTCGAAATTACATTCTCAATTAAGCTCTTGAGCCCACTCTCTAATATCTTATTACTCTATTAGACTACATTGAAGTTTACAACAAGGTGCCAATTTGATTTTCCTGTTCAAAAAGAGATTTAGAACTCCCGTAGTCCTCCTGGGTAGGTCTCCTATGGAATTATGCACATTTTAATTATATAGACGTGCACTTTTCAGTAATATTGTGTTGTACTTTTTAGTTATAATGACATATATTTTTCATTAAAAACTGTGTTGCACTTTTTAATTATAGCGAATTACACATTTTAGTAATATTGTGTTGCACCTTTTAATTATAATGCCTTACACTTTTCTAACATACACTTTAAAAAAAAAGTTGACTTTTGGTCAACTCGATTCCTTTTTGAGTCTATACAAACCTTGGCGTAGTCTGTTATACGTACAACTACAATTAATAAATTACAATTACAATCATCCAACTGACCATGTGATTATTGTAGAGTTCATCAATTAAAAACGCCAATTAGCTACACCAGAATAATCCAAGAATTGAATACACCCAATGTTATTGGTCAAAGATGTTCGTATAATGTAATTATAGTCGTGGGATGCGTTGGTCATGAAACAATGACGCAAATGTCATCTTTTGTATCGTGTAATTTTAGCATTAATTACATTGTATCATGTGATTTTACTCATTTTATATTATATTTATGTATTACATTGTCTGTTTAATTTACGTCAAACAATATTTATATGGGCTATTGAATAATCTTGTATCTAATCTTTAAATAGGAATATAATATCATCATCAGATTCACAATTGATAATATAAGACATTCTGTACTTTAAATATGTATACAATCTCATCTCCAGTTTCCCAGTTGATGATTAATCAATCTTAATTTTCCATCATTTATAATTCTACTTAAACCATATTTTAAATTAACGTTTTAATACTAAAAGAAATTCATGAGACCATAATTATCCTTTAAAACAAAGTAAAGTCTTAATACTAAAGCGGAGTCATGAATCTATCTCATACAAGATTTTTTCCTGTAAAATTAAGGTTGGTAATAACAATATTTTCATCCTTGTTTGGAACCCAGCCAGAAGTATTGCATAATCAAAGGTAGTAGATCTAAACTTCATATGTTATTATTACAAGTTGGTATAACATTACACTTGAAACAAACGATGCAGCAGAAACAACTCTCAGGGCTATAGTATACATCTAACAAGTTCAGGTCAGCTATGGTTCTTAAGAAAAGAAAAATACAATTATTGTTGAGCTAAAAGCTCCCACTGTAGTCCCACCTACAATGGGACTTGAAGAGTATATTTTACCTCTTTCCATGTTCTTCGACTCGTTTATCTGCCAAATATCAGTAACTATAATCCGAGGAAGAAGATGCTGAATCTCCATCTGAACTCCTATCTACATTCCCAACCTGCTCTCCACCTCTAGATTGGTTTTCCTCTTCATTATAGTCACTGTTTATATACCCTTCAACGTAGTAATCATCCTGATCATCCATACCTTCGTCTCCATCTTCATCATCATTGTAATCATCATCATCATCATTGTCATAATTAACATAATCAACGTCGTCTTCATCTTCAACATGTTCATCACCTTTCCCAACAACTTCGTATTCTATGTTTTCAGTTAAGTGTCCCGACTTCCCACTTCCAGCACCAGAAAACTCATCCAACATATGGTCACCAAATTCATCGGCTGATGCTTGAGCATTGTCCTCATCAAATTCTGATCTTTCAGAACTGCTAACGTTTTCGTTTTCAGCACCCTCAGTTTCAACATGTGTTTCTGTCAAATTCCATTCCTCTTGCTGTGGATCTGCTGCATCATTGGCGATTGTATCTTTAGCACCTCTTTTCTTGGAAACATTCCGAATTGCTCTCTTAGCAGGCTTTTGCCGGCTTCGAATCGAGCGGGAAGCTTTCTTGTTGCTACCTCGAGCACGTGACCGGCCTTTCCAACCTGGAAGTTGATCTTTTCTTGCAGTTAAATTGCATGATTCATCTTGAGGATTGGTCGCCCTTCTCTGTGATTTTCCTCCACGTGTGCGGGTAGGACCTCTTGGACGTCCTCGACCTCGCCTCATGACGTCTCGACCATTTTGCAGGGCGCCACAGGAACTATCTTGTTGAGGTCCCGCTTGTGACACATTATCAATAGATCTTCCAAGAGCAGAATATATTGATGGAAATTTCTGGACAAGCACAAGACATTACACATACACTGAAGTTAACAGCTAAAATCAGGATAGGGTTCGGTATGGGAGTCAACTAATGTATATAGTCCAGACTTGGATAATATCTAATCTTAGGGTAATTACTGCCATATAATGCACAACAAACAAATTCTTACATTTATATCCCCAGCTTCATTGTCTTTTTGATGAGTTTCTCTCTGGTGGCCGGTATAATGGATGGATGCATCGAATTCCATGAGCCTTAAAGCCACAGCCGCTGTGGTCTGAGGCATCCATGGAAGTACTGAAATTGTTTCACCTCTGGATAAGGATTCAGCATAGCGTCCCACAACATTAGAAGAACTCAATATCTCAGAGGTCGTCTCGTAATTTGGTGACAAGAACTCCATCTTGATGCCATCTTCGAGCAACGTCAGACACTGAACAGAGCAGCCAGGCAAATTCCAGTAAAGAGGGGAAAATAAAATAGAACAGAAGGATAAAAAATGAGGTGAAGCACATAAATTTCCACAATAGATATGAATTCTGTATGAATGAACTGAAAATATTTAAAATATTTGTGAGAGGCACATAAATTTAATGTCTGGGATAAAGCATGCACTAGTTTGTTAGGTAGAGAGAACCGGATTGGCATACGCTAAAAATGAAAATAAAGAATGATAGATACCTGTAGGAGCTCTTCTGCTGTTGATGCCATATGCAACTTCCTACCCCAAGATTTTCGATACTCATCAGACCAAACAGATCCGAAAGCATCTGACGGAACAGAGGCCTACAAAAACAGACTCATAAGTTGAGAAAACACATTTTCTGGGCATATAGAGTAGTTGAACTGTATGCAAAAAACAACCCTAACCTCGATTGTAGCTAGTTGGACTTTCAGCAATCTAATCCTCGGGGGAAGAGAGAGGTCAAGCAAGACATCATCAAACACTTCACTCCATTTCCTTTTGCAATGAGCCACGTGTTCCGTAAAACCAAGAGTTTCCTTGGAAGTGCTGTATGTCCTATGACACGAAGGACAGTGATTTTCTGCCCAAGAAAATAAAATATGGCAACAATTGCAAATTTGCAGCAGCTGTTGGCGCCTTGATGGGCCTTGCTTTAGTGCTCCTAATACATTCGAAGCATAACATTCGTTCCACATCCACTCAAAGTCCTTATATTTTGGCATGATACTGTTATCCTCTGTACCATTATTTCCAACGTCAATGGTAAGTGATATACCAGGTCCTGGTGAATTAGAATATGATGCAAAGTAGTTAAGCTTATTTCTCGTTTCTAGAACGTCTTCCTTTATATCATCACGGGCATACCCACCAGAATGTGTGTGCAACAAGTTTTTCCTAGCAGTTTCTTTGAATGTTGCCCCAATACTTTGCAATATGGAATACAGATGAGATTCTCTAATTCCACGGATGTCCAAAGATGACAATAGAGCATTGAACCCCTACACGTAGCATAAAGAATATTTTCTCAACTCAAGTTACAAGTTCGTCATTCATTCATATACCAGGTGGATAACATTAATGGTCAAAGCCTCACAAATTCCACGAAAAGATGACAACTTAATAATTCAGAATAGTATAAACAAAAATTACGTAGTGGTGAAAATGTTTATAAATCTAAGATGCAAGGTAATAGTATCAAAACTTATCCTCCAGCTAGAACCCCAGGAGGAAACAAATAAAACTAATCCCAGTCAAACACACAGAAATAATAGCTAGCGAAATAAAATGAAGGGGAAAAATTGCATAAAGGAATACTCAATATACGAACCAAGTCAAGTCACCCTCAAGCCCCCAAACAGAAAGCAGAGTAAATTTTCCTCGATTGTACAGATATAGATGAAAAATGTCAAATGAAAATAGAAAGAAAATCAACTAGTCATGAAATCATAATTGTAACCAATGAAGCTCTCCTGAGTTTTCCTTCTGTTCCTACGTTGAAAAAGAAAATGCAGTTTTGAACTCATTCTCCGGACAAATAAAAAAAGGAGTAGAGCTAAAATCATTCAATAACTAGGAGACGTCACACCATGCAATAGGACCATAATACATTATAAGTATGACAAACAATAAGATGGTAAAAAGTGGAGGAAGAGAATACAACTTCTTTACTACATCAATCTGAAAATAGCAAAAAAGCTAAATAAAGAAAACAGAAGTACCTCTTCAGTATCAATAAACCTCCAAGCGCCGTTGCATAACTCAACAAATATTCTGCCAGATCCAGGATCCTTTTGAGATAGAGATGTAATAAATTGCCAATATCGATTGCGTCTACGATCCTGACCAAGAGGCAAGGACCTATATACATAAATCTCTTCAGCTCGGTGACCAATGAAAGCTTTCAGCTCTGATCGTGACTTCTCAGTAGCATATACAGATTGCTGAAGTATCAAGTTTTCAGGAACTACAGAAAATTCTTGCAGTAAAGGATTCTTTTCAGTAACAATGTTATTAAGATACTGTTCTTCATTCAAGTCGACCAGCTGGAACTCAGGGTTTAAAGACAACTCATTTTTCACAGAAACACTATTTACTGGACTTCTCCTGTGCTCTGTAACATGGGTAAGATTTTGTTCAGATCTGTTAGAAGCAAGTGATGAATGTTGTAATTTAAAAGTATGCTCCTCTTTTATACGACGCTTATCAAGTTGCGCCTCAGCCCACATCTGCTTCTTTAATGCATTTGCAGCTTCCATGCGTTCCTGTAAGACTCTCAATCAAGAAACAGATATACAACATAAAGCAAAAGAGTACATAATTTTTCAGAGAATTCAGGCATACCTCCAAAGCCAAGCGAATAGCATTTCCTTCATTTGCTACTCTTATCAAAGCAACCAGGGCATTTAGACGCTCTTCGGTGCTAAGATCAGCATACTCCCCTTCAGTAAGGCCTTGAACCCATGGTTCTCCAGAACCACATTCATCAA
The DNA here is from genome assembly GCA_963675135.1 of Galeopsis tetrahit. Classification (NCBI taxonomy): domain Eukaryota; kingdom Viridiplantae; phylum Streptophyta; class Magnoliopsida; order Lamiales; family Lamiaceae; genus Galeopsis; species Galeopsis tetrahit. The sequence continues at coordinate 78,931,450 of OY776123.1, forward strand.
TTACAGTGTCTTCAAGATCATGAATAGCCAACTGTGACTTAATCCCAGAATCATCGACGTATGGGACACTTGTTCCATTACTTCTTATCTCATCTACTGATTGAGTCAAATTTGAACTGCTTTTTAAAATTTCGAGAGCATCCAGAGGAGCTTCCATCAACTCACTACAGGAGTTCTCCTTCCCATGTTGAGAGACACCATCGACTTTGTTTAATTTTCTGGAATGAGAAGCTACCTTTACTTTTGCAATAGCATGCAAACCATCAACATCAGGTTCATCTCCAACATCGCTTTCAGAGTCTTGATCCCTTTCAACATCTTCCTTTTCAACACCTGCTTCTTCATCTACATCCCCATTTTGATGTACTCGAATTCTCACCAATGCTGCAGAGAGAATAGTCTCTGCATCATCGGGATCCTTTCTATAAGGGGAGCGTACACAATATGTTGAAGGAGCTGTTCTCTCAAATAGCTTGGTATCCCTTGACAAAGCAGCAGAGATTGATGCTTCTGGTGTTTTACTTGTTGTGAGATCCCTAAGACCAGATCTCTTCATACAAAACAATACTTCCAATCAGCAGCATATTAGCAGATACTGATACTTGTAACAAAGCAATATTAGACTACCTGAATCTTGTCAGCAACTTCCAATATTGAAAGTCCCTTACTTCCCTCCAGTGAAAGAATATGAAATGCTGCAAATTTGACTGTTCCAGGAGTTAAACGATGTTGGGATCTTCTAGAATTTGTGAAACCCCTTTCATGCATAATGGCAATAGCATTCTCAGCTGCTGCTCCACTTCGCAAATTTGAAATTGTATCAGCACCATTATCACCCTGCAATTGAAAATAAAATAAAAAATAGAACATTAGGTAACTATATATACCCAAGAGAAACTCTGCAGAAACTTTAATCGCTTTCATTTTATTTGTGTCTCAAACTTGAGATTCTCAATGATCCTTTTAGCACATAGCATTTGATTACTGAAACAACCAATAAAGTAGCTACAGTGGAAACTTTCATGTGCCTATGAGCCTTTAATCAACATAAGAACAAAGGCACCCGCTGACCCCTGAATACGAATGATGCAAATCAGAATCTGAACATGTCGGAAAATTATTTTACAAGCAACAAGATCAACAAGAAAATTAGCGATGAAACAGTAAAACACAAAGAATTCACTACCACACCAAAAGCACAAACATTTTGTTATTCTCACTGCCATTTCTCAAAAAGCAACGCCTGGTAATTTTCTCATACTAAGTGAAATCGTTAAAATAAAGTCAAGGTTAGCCAGAAACTGAATGAAATAACCATGAACAAAAAAAATGGAGTTCTAAAACGTATATTTGGAAGAAATAGCATGTGTTGATGACATGCATAATCACATAAATGATTGATGTGTGCATGTGTTACTATACACAAAACACACACACATATATACAGACACAAGTACATCAGTGTAAGTAAGCATAGACACATGCATATGCAAGGGCAATGAATGTAGACACAAATAGACATGTAGAATAGCGTAACTGAATGCACACACATGTATATGGATGGTCAATGAGTACACACATTATAAACCAATAATATCATCCATATGTGTCAAGAAGTATCAAACTGGAACAGTTCATGCCTCATTGTCATCTTGGAGATATGCTGGTGTAATATTCTGCTTCTTCAATTTCGGTCCAAAACCTGCAGATAGAACAAATTGCCGCAATACTTCAGGCCAAGTTAATGGACTGAGGTGGCGCTGCCAGCTAAGCAAGTCAAAACCCCAAGCATATGCCTGTTACAGGTTATCAGACTAACTAAGTTCCAGTGCATCATAATCAATTGATAACAGGACAAAACATCTAGTGAAACGCACCCCTTCAACAATGTGTGTATGTCCACCCACAAGGATGCCAGCAGAATTTGGATCTGGGGTTCTTGCAACATCTTCAATGTCTTTAATAATCGATCTGAGAAGAGCTATATGGATCTCCCCCAACAACCTTGGATCCTAGAGCACAACACAGTGTTTAAAAAATAAAAAATAAAGCCACATCACAAATATCACCTGATAAAATTTGCAGAGACCAGAATGGAACTCCAAAACTTACAGAATCATGCAGTGCTTGAGTGAACTCATCCAAAGTGAAAGGCCACAGACCAAGAACATCAGCAAAAGAAATTAAGAATCTCCAAACCTACAATTCAAATGGAAAAAATTACCAGGCATCATTAAGAAATCAAGTAAAGCTCGAGTTCTTCATAGGAAGCTAACTAATGAAGTCAAAAGAAAGCAACTGGTCGATATGACCTCTAAAAATATGCATGCCTAGAAAATCAGCGCGCAATTTAAGAATAACATAACTTTCACTCAGAAAAGTATTAACACAGAACATTGAAGAAGCTTTGGATGCACTCTCCTACAGATAGGTAATTACACTTAAACACACACACAAAAATGGCATAAACCTTGGAAGTAAACAATAAGTGAGGATACTGTTGATCATTGTAAACGTAAAATGAGTCATCAAATATACTATCAACAGTAGAGAGCTTACTCCATTATTAGATTCATCTTAATATGAGCTAACAGGGTAAAAAATTGTGACACAACACAACCAAGATAAAAATTGCAAGTTAGGACCTGATCCCAATATTCAACCATATAATCCTATATCATCCTTTTGCATGTATCCACTGATTAAAAGAAATCAAAGACCACCACATCATGAATTAGTTGAAAGTATATTTATTTGGGTAGGTAGGAAAGCAGCCTATTTAAAAATTAGTTTCTGCTAAAAAGAGACAATGGATCAACACAAATGAGAATTCTCAGTTGCAACAATAATATCAATAGCAACGGTAATACAAGTAAAGCAGCATTTCTAGAAGCGGTGTACTTTAGTGAGAATGGAAGATACAATAAGATGGAAAAGTCATCTTACCATAAGAAGGTTACCAACATTCTCTTCCGAGTCGGTCCAGGGCTGGACTTCAAAAGGCCTCTTCAAGTGAACATGATCGGGCGGGAATTTTGGGAGCTTATCTAAACAATGAAATCAAATGGAACTTAGAAGGCAATATAAATACTGATAGCCGGATAGAGTACAGGATGAACCGATGAAGATAGTAATATGTTAGGGTTAATAAATGAAACTCTTGACAATTTAAAATTGAGATGGATGTTATTTTATGCAAATTTCAGAAACCATTTGTTTTTTTCTTTTTTACTTAATCATGCCAAACTATGTCATGATTCTCATGAACAAGCATATGACATAAAAAATTGAGGTATCTCAATCTTAATACCTCTAAATAAGTCGAGGTTCTGTAAGGTCTCACTGTCAAGAGCCAAAATAGAGGGTAATTCCCTACTTGAGGCTGCTAGCTCCATCAGTTCCAACCTTTCATCGTCAATCAATTCTGTTGATTCTTTGGCCACTCTGCGAGCAGCAGCCCTATCATTAGCAGCTTTAAGCCTAGCAGCTTCTTTTTCCCTGCGCATTTCCTCTTTAAGCCTCATCTTTTCCGCCTGAGATAGAATAAAATGATCACTCAGTGATATATCAGACACCTACTTACAGAAAGGCATGCAATGAGTCAACAAAAAGAATTTGACTAACTCTGATGTATTCCTTTTGCAGATATTTCTCTCTTCGTTCCATTTCACGCCTTTGCTCCCGCTGGCATTTCTCCTCTTCACGCTGCTTTTCACGCAACAGTCGTTCCTCTTCCCTGCGCCGTTCACGATCCTGCCTTTCCATCTCTTTCCTCATTTGCTCTTCTCTCTACAAAATAATAAATGAACTTATAAGCAAATGAAGACAGTATATGTTTTATAAGACAACTAACATAATAGTGGTAAGAATTTGTAATATCAAATGATACAGAGAAAGGCCATGGAGTTGACTGAAGGAAATACCTTTCTCCTTAAAACATCTTGTTTCTCTAGTTCCTTCCTGATTCTTTTCTCATGAGCTTCAACTTCTTTGGCTATTCGAGCCTCTTCGGCCTGCAAAACATTGCGCAAGTAAAAGTTAAGAAGTTATAATCCTATCATTAGGCAATCAAACGACTTAATGCTGAGCGGAACATTATGGAACAGAAAGGTCCCTATAAGGTTAGCTGATCAGGGCATAATAAGAGCCCTTTGTTTATAAGGAAAAACCACTTTGTGTAACCAGTAAAACTGTATGATTTAAGGGGAGGGTATCCCATCCACTGCTTCACAAATCAGACAAGATATTACTTCATGGTGACTTAGAAAACAGCAAAAATAACAAGATAAAAAAAAAAAAAAAAAAAAAAAGTGGACCTTCCGTTTCCTCTCCAACTTCTCTAGGTCGAGTGTGGTGTGCCTATCTGGTGTTATAATCTGATCATCTAATCCAGTGATTGGGTCAACAAAAATATGAGAATCAATGTTAGCATTCACCAAGGGAGCTATTGGTGGAGACGCATCTACTTCCCCAGTAGTCGGTGACAAGTGGGTTTCCTGTCTGCCTTGCTGAGACAGAAGACTTAAACTTGGCATCTGGCCTTGAGGATATCCAGATGATAGCTGCTCATTGCTACGTATAACAGGTCTTCCAGTGGGTAATGGAACTCGAGCATTCAGGACATCAGAAGGCGAAACATAATAATGTGGCATAGCTCTCTCATATGCATCATTCCTCACAGATGGCTTCTCTGGGAGAAACTGGTATTCCTGGAGAGCCCTTGAAGCACCCTGATGAGCCAGACCTTTAGTTTCCCAACTGTACACAATTTGGTCTATACCAACAAGATGCAAGGAGAGAAATAATATCTACGTAATATACACACTCTACAAAATTGTAACAAGGAAAAATAATTAAAGGACAAATCATTAGGTTGTCTTTGGATGGAGGGGTTTGGCTTCAATGCCTAAATCTATGGATTTGAAATACTCTCCTGGGTCAAAGGGTTTATCCGACTTGTTCTATTTGGTGGATTTCAGACCACTCCAAAACCTAGGCATTTCAAGTCCCATCTTCACACTTTAAGGCAAAACCAAGTCATATTCATATTCTTTTTAGCATTAATATCAATTTGCAGCCTGTGCAATTTTCTTTATCCGATTGCAACCTGTACTATGAGAAATTGACCAATTACAAACTAAACTCTATTTTTGTGGTATTTTCTGGCCAATTTCTGGCCAAAAATAGAGTTTAGGTCGCAAAGGGTCAATTTCGCATAGTACAGGTTGCAAGTTGAAAAAAGGGCTATAGTACATGTTGCAAATTGATATTAACCCTTCTTTTTAAATGTTTATAAATTATTTTACTCTTTTTTAAGATAGTATAATATGTACATATAATCAAGTATTGTTATGCCTATTACATATCATATATTTTTAATAAGTATATTTCTGAAATTTATGATTACTGATAAAAATAAATGGCCAAGAAAAAAAGAAGATTTCAACACTTGATCAAATTTTGTAAAACAATGAATTTTAAATCCTGAACTCAAATCGCAGTTTTCCGATAGAGAACATAAAACAGCTATCCAAATTAAAGGATTCAAATATCCATGCAAAAATCTGATTCGCAAGAGAAGTTGAAATAAAAAAATGCCCCCACAAGGATCCTAACCTTGATTTGTTTAGCATCCAGCCTTTCATATAAATGAGCATCATAGGACCGCCGAGCTGGTTTCTGTTGTTCTGATGCAACTGTTCCATGTGGAAAATTTGTTAGGCTAAATCAATTGGAAAATTTTCAGTGCATAAATGTAACACACAGAATTTAAGATTAACAAAAGATAAAATTGAAAGGATGCATGCAGGAGTATAACAAATTAACAATTACAAAGACCAGAACTTGATAACTAAATCAGCTTCAACGGTGTAATCAAGTTGAGCTGACTCACCAGCTACTCTGAATCAGCTTGGGCAAGAATTGAACTCAACCAGAAGTTACTCGAGTCGAGCTGAATCTCGAGTTGCTAGAATAGCTCGCGAGATTCAGCCACCCGACTTGATAGGCCCATGAGCCTTCTATAGTCTATGGTGTTTTACATTTTACCTTTAATATAGTATTAAATTATTTTCATATATTTTTAAACAAGTAATCGTATTGAGACCCATCAATCCTTTTAAACTGAATTACAGGAGGTACTAAACAATTTATGTAAGTTTTTCTAAACGAGCTCGAGATCACTGAAATTCCCATAGAGTGGAGCTCTAGCTCAACTGCGTACAAGTGTAACTAAGCTTCAAAAAAATTCCCAGTCGGGTTAAATTTGAGCTTCGTATTATATTGACTTGACTCTGTTCAGTTATTTCCCGAGAATCACTTCTTTCTACACAAAATCAACAACACATTTGGACCACCTCTTTTAGGATGGATCGTTCCTCCCATTTTAGGCGTATAATGGGAAGAGATACCCATTGATGTAGTGCTTCATTCATTCAATCATATTTAAGAAGAAGCCTATTTTCCTGAACGAGTCACTCTCATAATCCACATTGTAATCCCAAGCAACAAGCAGCCTATCTCACTGGCAAATACAGTAGCAAATATAATTCACCTTAGAGGAGAAGGAAAGAAAGTAAAGTCTTTTTAAGGAGTCTGGGGATTATATACTTGTAAGTAGAATGACCTAGTCGATAACCAACATGAGTAGAATTTCAACTTGCAGTTCAAGACCACAGAGCTAAAAGTTGGCAATTTTTTTAAAAACTCACAAACCACTTGGCACATTTTTAAAAGTTAAGCCTTATAATACCATTAAACCTATTTACACATTAGAATAACAAAAAAAATTAACAAGAAGATACAGATTTTTTTACCAACATCCTATAATCGATAGTTGGTTTTACAATAGCATAACTTCCGAAGTGCTTGCACATCTAGGAATAGTTCCTAAAAAATCATGCTTCAACTATATGGCTGTTGATTAAACAATTAAAATGTCCTATGCTATAGCTATAGTGACGAAAGATTTCCAGTCAATGAGCCAAATTCCAATAAATTAAACAATTAAAATGTCCTATGATATAGCTATAGTGATGAAAGATTTCCAGTCAATGAGCCAATAAATTTGCTTCTTCTTTTAATAAAATATTGTCTTGGTTACTACAGCCAACAGGATGCATATTAGAAAGCAGAGATAAGGAAACTTGTATAATTATTTAAAGGATGATCAGCACAATATAGATGACTAAGGTATTTGGTCTTACACTAGCTTAACAAGCAAAGGAACCAAAGCACATGCGACAACATGAAGTATCAAACTTGGCATCATCAAATCATGTGTTCTTTGAAGAGAACTGACATTATCGCATAACATGATTTCGATTAATAAGTATTACTGAACAGGAGAAATGTAGTAAGAAATGTATACCAAACGGTGCACCAAATGCACCAGGTGGCAATGGATCAAACTCCATCCCCAGAATGGGCCCCTCCTCCCTCAGCGGTTCCCCTAACTGTGCCTCCACAAATTTAATTGCTCTCTGCTCAGATATAGCCAAAGGTGGTTCGTAAAATCTCCTCATCGATGGCAATTCTGATGATATCCTCGGGACAGCAGTCCCCGCTTTATGAATTACTCTCTGCTGCTGCTGCTGCATATCCATATTATTCCCAAAAAGACTTAAACTAGAATCGGAGTCCTTTGCTACATCAGCATTGCTAACTAACTTTTCATGTACAATCCCCCCAGAGCTTCCTGCAATTGCCGATGCACTTTTTTTCTGCTTCTTCTCTGAGGGGGGTTTCCGGTCCTTTAGCCTCCTATGGCAGAACCACATTTGCAGTTGACGATCCGTTAGGCCCAATTTAACAGAAAGCTCTGCTCGTAATCCTTCTGAAGGATATGTCTCCACTAGACACAAAAATTACAAGGGTATTTTAAAACTTCAATCAATTTTGAACAGAAAAGGAGTAAGAATAATGGAGTAATGCAAAATTAAATGAAAAAAAAAAAGATGTAACCAAAATGAACTCACTAGCATAAGTTTTCTCAAGAACTTCCAACTGAGAAGGAGTCTTCATTTTGCGCTTCACTTTGGTCTCTCCTTCAGGGGAGTTCTTCTTCTCCATCTCCACACTTTCACCACCACCACCTCCTCCACTACTGCTTCCTTCGCCGCCGCCATCAACCTCCATATCCTCAAACGGCCAACTCCCAAGCTCTCCAATACAAAAACAAATTAAGCAAATTCAGAGCTCAAAATTTTCAGCAACTCACGAATCATCCTCCATTGAGCAATTTCGAAGCAGTTCCCTAAAATCTAGGGCTTGGCAAAATTAAAGGGAAATTTGTCCAGCCCCTTTTTCAACCAAAAAAATAAAAACATAACGAAGAATGCTGAATAGTTTCTCTCTCTAGATAAGCTAAAGCTATTAGCAAAAAAACTCTCGAGTTTGACAAAGATGTGCGGTGAAGATTTGTAGAATACCGATAATAAAATACAATTAATACTCAAAAACAAACCCAACAATACCAATACCAATACAAATACTAGTAGTACTAATAGAAGAATAATAATTGCTGGTATTAAAGTGGTGATTTTCTTGTTTGCTTTGGACGTGGTGTGAGGATAAAGGAACCAAAAGAGTACCAAGTACAGAATTCAAACCCAAAAAAATACACCTGATGATATAATAAACCCACGAACCCAAAAACCCAAACAATAATTCCCTTTCTCTTTCTAATCCCACCCATCACTTCTCTCTTTCTTTTTCTTTCTTTATTTCTCTTTGTTTTTTGTTGAATTTTTGTGATTTATCGAATGTGATGCTGTAAAAAAATAAAAATGGAATTCTGTGCGTATGTGTATAAAGAGAGAGAGAGAGAGCGCATTAAAGAATGTGGAATAAATAGTGGAAGTCAGAGACAAATGAGTTCTCTTTGGCTTTGAAAATTGGACGCTTTGATTCACGAATGATTTTTTGGTTTCGTGGTTTTGGGGTTTTCTTCCTCTCTCTCTCTAGATTTTCTTTTTTCAGGACTGGCAGTCATTTGGCACAATGGACCGGGTCGGGTCAACAGGTTGGTCTGTAATGCTACGCGCTTTTCGGAGCTTGTCTACACTCGTGTAGTCTGTATTTCACGCGCTCGTGAAAGAGGTGAAGGAAGTTATTGATTCAAAATGAACTTTTTTATCATATGGATGGTGGGACCTTCAATACATTGATTGAAGAAGACAAGTGCTTAAAATCGGGGAAAAAAATACAGTTTTCTTTCCTAATTTTTTTCTGTATCCAACAAAATACCAAACTCAGAGCATTAGTATTTTCTAAAATTGCTTTTGGTGATTTAAATATATTTTTTAGTTGTTTAATTAATTTTTTCAACCCAACACATTATATTGAAATTAAAATTACACATGTGTGACTCATTTATCATAAATCATGAACAATACTCATATTTTAATTAAAATATTATACTTGACTAACATCAGTAATCTGTTTACATATTGGATATAAGGACTAGTAATGAGTTGTGACTTCATGCTGCTAATAGCCCATTATGTTATTAAATCGGAGTACTATTTGTGCGATAAAAAAATATTATCGATCAAAAAGCAAGTTTATCGTAAATTTGGGGCTTATGGAAATGAAACATCCAAGTACATAAATCAGCGGTCTAAGGTTGTCTTAGAATCAATTAGTCTAGAATTAAAAGATATACTTAATACAAAACTCTAAAGCCTTAGTAGTGAACCAACATCAAAGTCTTTATCTTTAATTTCCTCTACCACTTTGTCACAGTTTCATTCGCCATTTTAAAGGTAGTAACAACCAAGGATGAAAATATCGGTATCGATGGAAATATCGAGACCTTAAATTTATGGAAATATCGATATCGGTAAATTTTAAGAATTGTAAAAATTTAATAACAAGCCTTTAGTACATAAAAGCAACAAAATAATTTGAATATATTTTATATCAGTGATAAATTTATATAAAATATAATACAAAATGTTATTTCGTATGACATTTATCGATATTTTTCGAAATTTATCGATATTTTCTGATATTTTCTCGATATTTTACCGATATTAGGCTTGATATTGTTATTGTCTACCGATAGTTATTGATATTTTCAATTTTTTTACAAATATCGTGGAAATATCGGTTCTTCCCAATATCGATATTGGTAACCCTGAAAAATAGATATATCGAGGATATAACGGGAATATTTCCGGATATTTTCATCCTTGGTAACAACTAACAATTTGATTGTCCTTTGTGAGAAAATACATCAAATGTTCCTATATAAAATTCACGATTTTTTTTTTTTAGATCCGTGACATTAATTCTATATACAGTAAATTTATATCGTCTACAACTATATTTAATTTGTGTCTTTTTAGGCATAAATATTTAAACTATTAATACTTGTTAGGTGCGTACGTATAATTGCTGCATATAATGACCCCAAGTATTCTTTCTCTATAGAGTTGAATGCGATCGATACTAAATATCAGTATCAAATTATTCAACATTCAACTCAAGCGCATTGACCCATTGGGAATTTGTTAATGAAACATAATGAGTAAGTTGAAGAAATTAGTTTTATTCAAAAAACAATTATGTGAAATTGTGTATATATATTTTGAATAAAAAAAAAATATTTTAACGTATATATACTGATCATATATATTTACATACGTACAGTACAGTACTGATTTGTTTAAGGTTGTCTGTGCTTTTCTTTCTTTTTGTCATGACATGAAAAATAATATGATGTCCCATAACATGTGGATGTGCACGCCTTATATTATTGCATATACAAAACTTTTGCATTATCGTGTTTTAATTATCTTCAGTCCTAGTACTTGTGTATATATGTGGATATCATTAACTCTCAATTACACACTATTTCCTCTTCTGTACATTATGCTCTCAATTTTTTTTTTTTTTTTTTTTGATCATTTATTAACTGTATGCATGAGTAAAAAAATGTATACGCCCTCTAAGAGGGTTTGAATTAGTAAAAAAAAAAAAGTGCACTCATTCGAGAGGGTTTGAATTTGGTGAATATCACTATCAAATATTCAAATGTCACTAGTTAATTTAAATTTTTTATGCATACTTTTTTGTCAAACATCGCTCAGTATAATTTATTTAATGTATGTTGTGTACGGTTACAAATTACTATTATACAAGAATGAGTAACAACAAAATAAAGGCTTATCTGCCTTTTTTTTTTTTTTTCAAATTATAATCTAATCTCAACTTTTAAATAGCAATAAATAAAATTTCCTCCTAATATAGTAGGAGTAATTTTTTGCAATTTAAGCTCATGGGATAGAATCTCTTTTCTAACCATAAATTAATCATGATGTAACATTCTATCTGGAAAAAAATTACCATGTTATCATCTACATGGGTAAAGTGATGGCATTGGACACTTGATTAAGGTGAATCATTTGACCCTTCTTTTCCAAACAGAAATAATTCTCAAACTTAAATTGTACACAACCCTCTTAAATTTCCCCTTATTCACAAGGTACGTATATCTCATTTGCAAGCTTCTTAAACTGGAATTGTTTGCTATATATCTCGTTTAAACATCGTTCATTATGTATCTCGTTTAATAGGTATAACGACTTTTTCACGAGGCGGGGCACACTAGTAATAATAATTAAGGAAACAAAACCCCATTAATTAATTCCATAACAATAGTTGGAGAAGAAAAATATGAATGTATATATATATCTAACGGCGTGAGAGAGGAAAGCCTACACCATGGCGCCTGGAAGGGAAGACAAGGAACAACACGCTACAAATCACCCCCACCGTCACCGGCAACGCCGTCAATATCTCCCGAGCCTCTTCCGACGGCGACGGACAGAAACAGGCCACCACATTCTTATCAAACATCGCCACCGCCGCGAAAACCATGATTGACATCACCGCATGAAACAAATCCATCCATCTCACCCGAAACTTCGGTGCCTCCTCCGCCGGGAACGTGGCAGACCCGTCGATGACCCAGAGGCCGCGGAAGGTGGCGACGCCGTACCTCACCTTTCCCCGTTCGTCTCGGAAACTATCGGTGAAATTCATGACGAAACACGTGACGGCGCAGAAGGCGAGGAGGGCGGCGGCGGCGGCGTGGCTGTGGAAGGATTCGCATTTGCCTTCGTGCGTGACGATCGGGGACAGGAACTGGAATGTCAGGACGGAGCCTGTCGGGAGGAGATTGGCTAGATGGGCGGTTCCTTTGAACGCCTTTCGGACCGCCTTCTGCACCGGCGTTTTTGGTGGCTTTTCCGGTTGGCTGCTCAGGAGGGGCAATTCGAGGCACCGGTTTTCTTCATTTTGTATTGTTGATGTTGGTTCTTCCATTCTTATTATCTTATTTTTCTTTTCCTTAATTGGTGAATGAATTAATCCTCCAGGAAAAGATTGGTGATAATAAAATTTATGTTACGATCCAAGAAGACACAAAATTAATGAGGTTTCTTTTTATTAATGGGGTTTAATTAGGTTTAGAGCTAGTTAATATATATGCGTTCGTTTCATGCATGGCGCGCTTGATTTAAAGGACCATAATTAATTAGGGAGTTTTTATCAAAATCATCATATTAATGTGCTGCTGTCTTTTAGATATGTTTTCAACCATTAATAAATAACTTACATAATGGGCCAAATTGTGATGTTTTTATTAAGCATGTTTACATGGGTGGCAGAGGTACCAGAATGTTAGGAAATAAACACACGCACACGATGATGATAAGAAAATAACACGAGATTTGTTTACCCAGTTCATCTTTCGACTACGTCTGGGGGCGATGCCAAGCCAGGTATTTCACTATGTTTTTTGGATGCGCAATGATTACAAAGAGAGAACATCTATTTATAATAGAAAACTTGCCATAATTAACCCTAAGCTTATTAGGAAAAGACTTGTTCCCTACTCCAAGCCATTAGGAACAAATTTACCATAATTAACCCTAAGCCTATTAGGAAAAGACTTGCTCCCCACTCAGGATCAAACTTGTCCTACACTCCAAGCCCGTTAGGATCAATTCAGGCTCCACACTCCAACAATCTCCCACTTGGAGACTGAATTCTCCATGTAACCATATCTTCTTGATTCTTCTCCCGTATCCACCTGGCATCGCCAAACCTTAAACTCCTTTTATTTTAGCACAAGTCCAACAAACTCCACCTTGATAAAATAAAAGGAAATTCCATTGTCTTCACCGACAAACATGATTCTTAAACCAAAGAACCAACATTCTCAACATAGAGAATACCTACTCCACTATAAGAGTAGAACACTTAGAATCGCCCATTCTAAGAATTTCCTTCGGCATTGTCTTCACCGACAAACATGATTCTTAAACCAAAGAACCAACATTCTCAACATAGAGAATACCTACTCCACCATATGAGTAGAACACTTAGAATCACCCATTCTAAGAATTTCCTTCGCCATTGTCTTCACCGACAAACATGATTCTTAAACCAAAGAACCAACATTCTCAACATAGAGAATACCTACTCCACAATAAGAGTAGAACACTTAGAATCACCCATTTTAAGAATTTCCTTCGGCGTTGTCTTCACCGACAAACATGATTTTTAAACCAAAGAACCAACATTCTCAACATAGAGAATACCTACTCCACCATAAGAGTAGAACACTTAAAATCACCCATTCTAAGAATTTCCTTCGGCGTTGTCTTCACCGACATGGTTTAAGAACCAACATTCTCAACATAGAGAATACCTACTCCACCATAAGAGTAGAACACTTAGAATCACCCATTCTAAGAATTTCTTTCGGCATTGTCTTCACCATATCCGCCTGGCATCGACAATCCTTATCTTCAAGTTTCAAGGCCAATTGAAGTTATGCATAGCTTCAACTTCTCTAAGGCCGCCACCTTAGTAAATAACAAGTAGTAGTTAAAGGACGAATACCTATTAGGTGCACGTCGCTCTCTAACTGGTCTCTGCTGCAGATTCTCCAGTGGTGGTGGGGTCCTAGGTTCTTCAATAAGAACCTTTTCTTCATTCTGACTCTCCTTACTCCCACTCGAGTTTGAGATGTCTAACTCAACCTCTTGGGTAATAGTCTTGTCAAAATCTGATGCCTCCAATCTGTTCTTGTACATAACCTGTTCATTGAAAACTACATCTGTGCTCCGAATAATCTTTCGGTTATTCTCAACCCAAAGTGTATAACCGAACTCATCACCACCATAACCAATGAACGTACACTTAACAAATTTAGCATCGCTGCAAGAGTAGAATGATACTCCAGAATCCAACACCCAGTATTCTACCGGACAACTGACACTAAAGACCAACGCGTCTCCAACATCAATTGTGGTTGCGTTTGCTGTCTTCTTCTCGTTCTGTCCCTTCCTGTTTTTCTTGGGTGATGAACACTGGTTCCTGTAGTGACCAAACTCATCACAATTCCAGCACTGGATCGAGTCTTTATCTTTCTTGGATTGACTCTTTCCTCTGGACTCTGATCTGCCACGATTGATCTTGTCAGAATCTGATGCCTCCAATCTGTTCTTGTACATAATTTGTTCATTGAAAACTACATCTCTACTAATCTTTCGGTTATTCTCATCCCAGAGTTTATAACCGAACTCATCACCACTATAATCAATGAACGTACACCTAACAAATTTAGCATCAATGCAAGAGTAGAATGATGCTCCAGGATCCAACACCCACGATTCTACCGGACTACTGACACTCAAGACCAACGCGTCTCCAATATCAACTTTGGTTGCGTTTGTTGTCTTCTTCTCGTTCTGTCCCTTCCTGTTTTTCTTGGGTGTTGAACACTGGTTCCTGTTGTGACCAAACTCATCACAATTCCAGCACTGGATCGAGTCTTTATCTTTCTTGGATTGACTATTTCCTCTGAACTCTGATCTACCACGATTCTGCCTACCCTTCGATATGCCCCCTTCTTCCGTGTTCAGCGTTGACCCTGAAGTGGATCCAAATTCTTTCCTGCGAACCTCCTCGCTAATCATCAGATCCCTCACTTTGTCAAGCTTCACTTTATCTTTCTGGGATGAAGCGCTAACTGTGGCAGCCCAACTATCTGGCAAAAAAGATAACAAAACTAAAGCAAGTACCTCGCCACTGAAGTCGATCACGACAGAACACAACTGTCCAATGATCCTGTTGAACTCGTTCAGGTGTTGCTGCACGGGTGTGCTCTCCGACATCCTGAGGTTGAACAATCGTTTGATCAAGTGAACTTTGTTCGCCGTTGTGGGCTTCTGATACATCTTCTCCAAGATCTGCAGCATCTCTCTTGCGGACTTGGCTTTAGTCGTGTGATAGGCTACGTTCATGGACAGCGATAAACGTATTGCACTCATCGCCTTTCTGTTCAACAGATTCCACTCATTTTGTTCCATCTTTTCGGGTTTCTCCTTCTCCTCTAGGGGCACATACAGATTTTTACCATAAAGGTAATCCTCGATCTGCATCTTCCACAACCCGAAATCTTCTCGTCGCTCATCGTGTCTGCTCCCTCTGAACCTGAGGCTCTGATACCAGTTGTTAGGAAATAAACACACGCACACGATGATGATAAGAAAATAACACGAGATTTGTTTACCCAGTTCATCTTTCGACTACGTCTGGGGGCGATGCCAAGCCAGGTATTTCACTATGTGTTTTGGATGCGCAATGATTACAAAGAGAGAACATCTATTTATAATAGAAAACTTGCCATAATTAACCCTAAGCTTATTAGGAAAAGACTTGTTCCCTACTCCAAGCCATTAGGAACAAACTTACCATAATTAACCCTAAGCCTATTAGAAAAAGACTTGCTCCCCACTCCAGGCCCGTTAGGATCAAACTTGTCCTACACTCCAAGCCCGTTAGGATCAATTCAGGCTCCACACTCCAACAATCTCCCACTTGGAGACTGAATTCTCCATGTAACCATATCTTCTTGATTCTTCTCCCGTATCCACCTAGCATCGCCAAATCTTAAACTCCTTTTATTTTAGCACAAGTCCAACACAGAATAACCAAAAGAATTGAAACTTTGACAAATAACTGAACTAGGACGCCTAAGAGCCGAAAAGGGAAGATTAATAATCTTCAAGATAATTCCTGGGGCATAGTAGAGGAGTTCTTCAGAGAAATGTCATAACAAGTGAACCAGTTCCAAGTTCTCCCTTTGATTTCATCCAACATTTTTGTCCCGCCCCAACATATATTCTCGAACATTCTTTTATTTGCCTTTTCCATAGCACCCAAACAATGCAAATCCATATTTTGATAGACCATTTATTGCCATTTTTTTTTTCCAAATGTTCCGTTACTAGCTTGGTTATGTACTTGATTATTAATAGTATTTGCTTAGTTCTTAGAAATTTCAACCTTGTGGCACATAATTTAGCTGTAACACTTTAATTGTTAATAGTTCTCATTGGATATGCTCGAATGATTCCAAATAGATGGTTTGAATCCGTTGGTTTTCGGAACTGCAACAGTAGTGACAAAACTGAAATTGTGTACCATATGGTTCAGTTTTGATTCCACTCATTCGAAAATCGGAACCGCCGATTCTCTATCGGTTCAAGCCGGCGATTCCAATATATATATTTAAATTATTAACGAAGGAGTAGAATTTAATCGAAAATAGTGGTTGAGAGATGAAGGGATAATATTAAAGTACCGTTGGAATCACATGTGGTGGTTCCAAGCACCATACCAACTATTTGGAACCGAAACCGGCCGTTCTCCTAAAAAAAAAATCCTGAAATCTAGACGGTCTACATTGATTTGAAAATAACAAAAAAAAAAGTTTGGAACAAATTGTATTAATAAAAAAAGAGTACAAAATAATTAATAGATCAAATTGCCGATTTTGGAACCGGAGCCGGAATACACATATGGCTGGTTCGGTTTCTAGTTCTAGTATTTCAGAATCGGAATGTTGGTTTGGAATTAGAATCGACGGTTCCGTACTGTTAAGCAGGTCTAGTACTCTCGTTTGGGTTGAGGTTTCAACTATTGTGGATGACCTTCTCGATCTTTAAAAAAAAAAAAATCTAAAACACTAGCTACCATATGATAAATATTTATGTATATTGTATTTACATCAAAATACATTAATATTAATAATATATGAAGCTTCTCAAATACATCAACGTGTCTTTAATCTACAAATAAACATATATATTAAAAATGATAACGTTGAGTTGTAAAAAAATATGAAAAAGATGTTTCGATTTGAGAAGTTGGTAAGCAGAGTGCGCTTAAAAAATGTCTCCGGCCATTTTGGCTCGTCTGCCACAAAAAAAAAGCCTATGACCAGACAAACCATGATCAATATCATTAGTTGCTGATGTCTGAAAAGGTCTTGCAATTTGTTATTTGTGAATTCGGTACCTCCATCAGATTGAAAACGTTTGATAGTTGTGGAAAATTGATTTTCGACCAAAGTTTTGAACTTAACAAACGTATCATAAAAATCTGATTTCAAACGAAGCGGATAAAACCACGTAAAACGAGAGAAGTCATCAACGAAAACCACATAGTATAGAAAACCATCACAAGATTTCACAGGAGACGGACCCCACAAATCACAATGAATAACATCCAACAAACGCAAAGCGCGTTTTTCATTATTGATGAAAGGAAGTCTTTTACTTTTAGCCAACTGACAAGAAGAACAAGCAAGAGGCCTAGGTAAAACAGAAGTAACTGACAAAAAACCAAGTTTGTTCAACAACTTAATAGTATCAAAATTAACATGGCCTAAACGACTATGCCACAATTCAAAAGAGGCACGTGTACGACGAGTCCATAAAGCTGCCACCAAAGCCGCATGACCACGCTTCAAAATATATAATCCATTTTCACGTCTGCCTCGTGCCAAAGGAATCCCTGTTACCCGATTCTGAATTTCAAAACAGTTGTTAAAAAAAACAACATTCACCGGATTATCACTCGTAAGTTTACTAACAGATTGAAGGTTCTTCGTGATATGAGGAACCACGAGGACATTCAGTAGAGATAAATCACGAGATAAAGTATGAGAGCCAGTATGAGAAATAGAAAGAGTGTTACCATTTCCCACAACAACCCTATCAGAACTAGAGTAGTTCGATGTGGAGTCCAAACCATCAGTAGAATTAGCCATGTGTGATGAGGCACCCGTGTCGACATACCAATCAGGAGAGTTCTGATTTATCGAACAAGCGTTTTGAAAGGCATGAGCAAGATTGGCTTGTTGCGGAGGAGAAGAGTAACGTTCTGGGCACACTCGAGCATAATGTTCACCACTGCAGATTTGACAATTAGAGGGATATCGACCACCGGAACGACCACCACGGCCACCGGAACGACCATCACGGCCAGGATAACCGCCACGATTAGAATGAAAATTATTTCCCCCACGGCCAGATTGATGGAACGAACCAGACTGGTAAACATTACCAGATTTCTTATTTGATCGCTGCTGCTGAGCAAGGAAAGCCGGTGATTGAGAGGAAGCAGAATCGGAGTCGAGCGATTTTGTAAACATATCGTGCGACTCGGCCTTGGACAATAACTCAGGGAAGGAGGGCATATGCGTGAGATTGATTTGAGAAGTAGAAAAGCCATGAAAATCCGTACCTAATCCGCGAAGGAACCAATGGGATTTGTCAGTATTGTCGATCGAACAACCCATGGCAAGAAGTTGATCACACAGATTCTTGAACGTGGCACCATACTCCGTGACAGAACGGGAGCCTTTCTTGATAAGTTGCAATTCGTCCTTGAGACGAAGCTCTCTAGCCTTGGATGGCCGATTGAAAGCAGTAGCCAAGGTAGACCACATAGCAGCGGACGTTGAGCATCCAACAACAGCAGCCATGGCATCTTCAGTTAGGGTTGACGAGAGAAAAACTCTAACTATTTGATCTTTGCCAAGCCACTCATCGTAGGCAGGATTAGAAGAATCACCAGAATCAGTGGTGATCTTGGTAGATGGAGCGGGCAGCGAGCCATCAACGTAGGGAAGAAATTTCTAAGTGGCAAAAAGAGGATAGATTTGACCATACCACATGAGATAGTTTGTGGGTTTGAGTTTAATGGTGACTAGGTGAGTCATAGCATGTAGAGTAAGAGTTGAATAAAAAACGGAGGTGGAAGAAGAAGGTGTATCACCGGCCATAGTGAAGAGAATTTCGGTAAAAAAATTCTAGGGATACCATGAATGAATAAGAGAAAATATATTTTACCTCAATTGAGGATTTTGATTTAGTCTATTCAATATATATATAAAGATTACAATTAGGGTTTACAGAGTAACCTACAAGTAATTACATAAATGGAAAATATATACAAATATCTAAAGATCTTTGACTGAATCAATTATGGACTAAATCATTATTCCTATTACACTGAATATTTTTAGAACATACTATAGATGATTTAACAAAGGGAAAGGTAGGAAGCAATAGTTACCAATGCAAGTTTATATATATATACTAACAGAATGAACAAATTAATAAAATCACTTGGATCTCATGGTGGGATAATTAACACGGGGAGCCCTTTCTGCAATATGTTATCATGCACAGTTTCATATTAATTGTCTAGCAGATAGCTTATATATAGTGCACGATATGATGATACTACACAGCTAAGCTAATGATCGGTGCTTGAACCAACAAACTCATGCAAAATTACACTCATTTACAGCTCACATGCATCTCAACTTTTTACAACAAATTAACTTGGCTACGGAGTAATAAGTTTGCAGGTGTACAAATTTCTTGCAGTCCAGTCCAGATCTAGACAATTAGGTGGAGCTAGGGAAATGACATCATGTGAATATTGAAAACCAAAGAATAAATTAGCAGGCAACTTCTTCATCTGTGACCAATTAAGATGAGTATTTATAAGGACTTCTTCTTCTTCTCCATTCATTATTTTGATCTTCTTCTATTGCATTTGCCTATACAATATCATTCATATTTCAACTATGTAGCCATCACAACTGCTACTTCTCTTCTATGCCCCGGCCAAATAGCTAGATATTTACTCATGAGATTAGATTTCAGAATTAGCTTAATTGTGTTCCTGCCTGCCTGCAGTTACATTACATGCCTAATAGTATCACTCGACAACCCTAGGCCAGGTAAGTATATGTCCAAAGTTAAAATGTTTGTGTGAGTGTTATCTCATAATCTCAAAATCAGCACAGTAAACTACTGAGCTGATAGGATCAGATAAGATGACTTAGGCCTTATCAGATGAGTTGAAGGGTTTCAATCAGATGAGAAGGTGATGCTTAGAGTTCAGCACAGTTGGGATCAGCACAGTACTGGACTAAGATCAGTACTTCAGCAGACTGGACTAAGATCAGTACTTCAGCAGAGTGTACCAAGATCAGTACTTCAGCAGAGTAGATCAGCTCAGTACCAGATCAGCACAGTACTTGGGTCAGCACAGTACCAGGTCAGCACAGTACTTGGGTCAGCACAGTACTTGGTCAGTGCAGTTAAGATCAGCACAGTATGAAGTCTATCAGCAGAGTTATCTTTTGATCATCAGAGCAGAAGAGTTGGGTATCAGAACACTAAGTAGTGATCTGATCTTTATGGGCAAGTCTTCTGGTTCGAAGTTGGTTAGTTTAACTAACTGTTTTACAGTTACAACAACTTGAGGGCATAACTACCATTTCAGTTGGGCAATAACAGAGCACATGGGTTGTTACAAGCGGTTGCAAACGGTTGATAACTACTCAAAACAGTTCCTAACAGCAGCAACTACCTTTGGTCTTTATAAACTCTTGTTTTTGTACATTGTAAAGGTTGGATGCATTTGTAGTACGTTTTGTAATCTTTGAGTTGTGTGAGTTCACGAGTGAAGTGAGGAAATATCCTATTCCGAGTGAATGAGTGTGTAAACATTCTTTATCAATCAAAGAAGTACTACTCTGGTCCAGTGGATGTAGATCACATTGATCGAACCACTTAAATTCTTGTGTGTTGTTTGTCTCGTTGCTTACTTTTTGAATTACTATCCTAGAGCAGTTATTTCTTATATCTTCAAGTATTCTACTTGGTTGGAGACGTCTAACCTACCCGAATTACTTGACAATTGGCGCCGTCTGTGGGAAACCGAAGTAGCTGCAGATCGAAGATGGGGAATTCTACCAAGTACAACATAGAGAAGTTTACAGGCACGGGAGATTTTGGGCTGTGGAAGGTCAAGATGCAGGCCCTCCTTGTACAACAAGGATTATTCGAGGCTCTCGAAGAATCCGAAGAGATTGCAGAGGAATCTGCAACAGCTGCGGCTGAAAAGAGCAAGTTGCTTAGAAAAGCTCGAAGCACGATCCTACTCTGCCTTGGAGATAAGGTCTTGAGGGAGGTTGCTAAAGAGAAGACAGCGAAGGAGGTTTGGTATAAGCTTGAGAAGTTATATATGGTGAAAACTCTTGCTAACCGACTCTATTCGAAGCAGAAGCTGTATGCCTTTAGAATGGGAGATGACAAACCCATTACGGAGCAGCTAGATGAGTTCAACAAGATTCTTGATGATCTGGAGAATTTGGATGTCAAGTTAGATGAAGAGGATAAGGCTCTGATCTTGTTGAGTGCTCTTCCTAAGTCCTTTGAAATCCTAAAGGACACCATCTTGTATGGTAGAAAGGAGGCAATCACATTGGAGGATGTGATCTTGGCTGTCAAGTCCAAGCTGCTGCATAATAAAACATCTCAAGGAGATAAGAGCAGTAGTGGAGAAGGATTGGCAATCAAGGGAGGTCAGAAGAAATCTGTCTCCAAGAAGGGGTCTAGTCAACCCAAGGGAGCTGATAAGGGAAAATCAGCTGTGTCAAATCAAGGGGAAGTTGTATGCCACCATTGCAACAAACCTGGGCACTTTAAGAGTACTTGTTACAAGTACAAACAGCTTATGAGAAAAGCTGGTCCCAAGAACCCTGTTGATAAGAATCAAGCAAATCAAACCCAAGAAGATAAGGAGCAGAAAGGCTATGAGTCAGCTCAGTCCCTATCCATCACTTCCACTAAAGAACAGCAGGATTGGATTTTAGATTCAGGGTGTTCTTTCCACATGACTCCAAGGAGAGATTGGTTTCATGATTTTAAGCATCAGAATGGAGGTTCTGTGTTGTTAGGGAATGATCACACTTGCAAATTCAAAGGTGAAGGTACAGTACACTTGAAGATGTATGATGGAGTAGTGAGGATTCTCAGGAGGGTCAGGTATGTTCCTGAACTCAAGAGAAATGTGAGTGTTATCTCATAATCTCGAAATCAGCACAGTAAACTACTGAGCTGATAGGATCAGATAAGATAACTTAGGCCTTATCAGATGAGTTGAAGGGTTTCAATCAGATGAGAAGGTGATGCTTAGAGTTCAGCACAGTTGGGATCAGCACAGTACTGGACTAAGATCAGTACTTCAGCAGACTGGACTAAGATCAGTACTTCAGCAGAGTGTACCAAGATCAGTACTTCAGCAGAGTAGATCAGCTCAGTACCAGATCAGCACAGTACTTGGGTCAGCACAGTACCAGGTCAGCACAGTACTTGGGTCAGCACAGTACTTGGTCAGTGCAGTTAAGATCAGCACAGTATGAAGTCTATCAGCAGAGTTAGCTTTTGATCATCAGAGCAGAAGAGTTGGGTATCAGAACACTAAGTAGTGATCTGATCTTTATGGGCAAGTCTTCTGGTTCGAAGTTGGTTAGTTTAACTAACTGTTTTACAGTTACAACAACTTGAGGGCATAACTACCATTTCAGTTGGGCAATAACAGAGCACATGGGTTGTTACAAGCGGTTGCAAACGGTTGATAACTACTCAAAACAGTTCCTAACAGCAGCAACTACCTTTGGTCTTTATAAACTCTTGTTTTTGTACATTGTAAAGGTTGGATGCATTTGTAGTACGTTTTGTAATCTTTGAGTTGTGTGAGTTCACGAGTGAAGTGAGGAAATATCCTATTCCGAGTGAATGAGTGTGTAAACATTCTTTATCAATCAAAGAAGTACTACTCTGGTCCAGTGGATGTAGATCACATTGATCGAACCACTTAAATTCTTGTGTGTTGTTTGTCTCGTTGCTTACTTTTTGAATTACTATCCTAGAGCAGTTATTTCTTATATCTTCAAGTATTCTACTTGGTTGGAGACGTCTAACCTACCCGAATTACTTGACAATTGGCGCCGTCTGTGGGAAACCGAAGTAGCTGCAGATCGAAGATGGGGAATTCTACCAAGTACAACATAGAGAAGTTTACAGGCACGGGAGATTTTGGGCTGTGGAAGGTCAAGATGCAGGCCCTCCTTGTACAACAAGGATTATTCGAGGCTCTCGAAGAATCCGAAGAGATTGCAGAGGAATCTGCAACAGCTGCGGCTGAAAAGAGCAAGTTGCTTAGAAAAGCTCGAAGCACGATCCTACTCTGCCTTGGAGATAAGGTCTTGAGGGAGGTTGCTAAAGAGAAGACAGCGAAGGAGGTTTGGTATAAGCTTGAGAAGTTATATATGGTGAAAACTCTTGCTAACCGACTCTATTCGAAGCAGAAGCTGTATGCCTTTAGAATGGGAGATGACAAACCCATTACGGAGCAGCTAGATGAGTTCAACAAGATTCTTGATGATCTGGAGAATTTGGATGTCAAGTTAGATGAAGAGGATAAGGCTCTGATCTTGTTGAGTGCTCTTCCTAAGTCCTTTGAAATCCTAAAGGACACCATCTTGTATGGTAGAAAGGAGGCAATCACATTGGAGGATGTGATCTTGGCTGTCAAGTCCAAGCTGCTGCATAATAAAACATCTCAAGGAGATAAGAGCAGTAGTGGAGAAGGATTGGCAATCAAGGGAGGTCAGAAGAAATCTGTCTCCAAGAAGGGGTCTAGTCAACCCAAGGGAGCTGATAAGGGAAAATCAGCTGTGTCAAATCAAGGGGAAGTTGTATGCCACCATTGCAACAAACCTGGGCACTTTAAGAGTACTTGTTACAAGTACAAACAGCTTATGAGAAAAGCTGGTCCCAAGAACCCTGTTGATAAGAATCAAGCAAATCAAACCCAAGAAGATAAGGAGCAGAAAGGCTATGAGTCAGCTCAGTCCCTATCCATCACTTCCACTAAAGAACAGCAGGATTGGATTTTAGATTCAGGGTGTTCTTTCCACATGACTCCAAGGAGAGATTGGTTTCATGATTTTAAGCATCAGAATGGAGGTTCTGTGTTGTTAGGGAATGATCACACTTGCAAAGTCAAAGGTGAAGGTACAGTACACTTGAAGATGTATGATGGAGTAGTGAGGATTCTCAGGAGGGTCAGGTATGTTCCTGAACTCAAGAGAAATTTGATATCTCTTGGTATGCTGGATTCAATGGGCTACAAATTCCAGTCAGAAGATGGAGAGCTCAGAGTTTCAAAGGGGGAATTTACTGTTCTTAAAGGTGAGAGAAGGCAAGATCTCTACTTTCTTAAGGGAGGAACAGTAGTTGGGAGATCAGATGTGGCAAGGGTGCAAGACAACTCAATGTTGTGGCACAAAAGACTAGGTCATGTAGGAGAGAAGGGCCTACTTGAGCTAAGTAAGCAAGGATTGCTAGGTGGTGACAAGATCACAAAGCTTGATTTGTGTGAGCACTGCATTCTTGGGAAATCCAAGAGATTGAAGTTTGGGAAGAGTTCACACTCTACCAAAGGAATTTTGGACTATGTCCATTCAGATTTATGGGGGCCAGCTAGGAATCAGACCAGAAGTGGTGAGAGATACTTCATGTCTATCATAGATGACTACTCAAGAAAGGTATGGATCACTATCCTGAAATCCAAGTCAGAAGCATTTGAAAAGTTCAAGGAATGGCTCACTGAGGTTGAGAATGTCTCTGGAAAGAAGCTCAAACATTTGAGAACTGATAATGGGCTGGAATTCATATCAGAAGAGTTCAATGTTTTCTGCAAGAGGAAGGGTATAGTGAGGCACAGAACAGTACCAGGTACACCTCAGCAGAATGGAGTTGCTGAGAGAATGAACCAGACTTTGCTTGAGAGAGTTAGATGCATGTTGAGCAGCTCTGGATTGCCTAAAGTATTTTGGGGAGAAGCAGTGTCAACAGCAACCTATTTGATAAACAAAAGCCCTTCCTCAGCTGTGCAATTTAAAACCCCAGAAGAGTTATGGTCTGGCCATACAGCTGAGTACAGTAATTTGAAAGTTTATGGTTGTTTAGCATATGCCCATGTCAAGCAAGATAAGCTTGAGCCTCGAGCCTTGAAGTGTGTGTTCGTAGGGTATCCTTCAGGAGTGAAAGGGTATAGGTTGTGGTGCCTTGAAGCTGGAATGCAGAAGTGTATTATCAGCAGAGATGTAACTTTTGATGAAAGTAGAATGCCATTGAAAGAAGAGGCAAGTTCTAGTTCAGCACACAACGGACCAGATGAGACACAGGTTGAGGTGGAGCATGTTGAAACCAGAACAGTAACTGAAGATCAGATTGATACAGATGAGGAGGAGACTACTCATAGTGATACTGAGCTTCATGACTATCAGCTCACTAGGGACAGAACCAGAAGAGAAGTCCACCCACCTCAGAGGTATGGTCAAGCTGACATTGTATCATTTGCATTATGTGCAGCCCTTGAGGTGGAGTCTCTGGAGCCTAAAACTTACACAGAAGCCATAAACTGCCATGACAAAGATAAGTGGTTAGTTGCTATGGAGGAAGAACTGTTATCTCTTAACAAAAACCAGACTTGGGAGATTGTTGAGAGACCTAAGAACAAGAAACTTGTTGGGTGTAAGTGGATCTACAAGAAGAAGGAGTTTGGTATATCACAAAGAAGTGTGACTGTCTTCTGTGATAACCAAAGTGCAATACATCTTGCAAAGCATCAGGGGTATCATGAGAGAACTAAACATATAGATGTGAAGCTGTACTTTGTAAGAGATATTGTAGAGAAGGGGGTGGTCCAGGTAGTGAAGATTGCTACAGAGGAGAACCCTGCTGATGCGTTCACTAAGGCATTGCCAAAAGAGAAGTTTGGCTTGTGTCTTAGACTTATTGGACTGCATTAATTCCTCTGAGGAGAAGGCTACTGTTCTTGTGGCAGAAGATCAGTAGTGGAGGCTATTCTTTGAGGAGGATAGTGTTGGTGTTTTTGGTGGAGGTTAGTTCGATTATGAGCTAAAGGTGGAGAATTGTGAGTGTTATCTCATAATCTCAAAATCAGCACAGTAAACTACTGAGCTGATAGGATCAGATAAGATGACTTAGGCCTTATCAGATGAGTTGAAGGGTTTCAATCAGATGAGAAGGTGATGCTTAGAGTTCAGCACAGTTGGGATCAGCACAGTACTGGACTAAGATCAGTACTTCAGCAGACTGGACTAAGATCAGTACTTCAGCAGAGTGTACCAAGATCAGTACTTCAGCAGAGTAGATCAGCTCAGTACCAGACCAGCACAGTACTTGGGTCAGCACAGTACCAGGTCAGCACAGTACTTGGGTCAGCACGGTACTTGGTCAGTGCAGTTAAGATCAGCACAGTATGAAGTCTATCAGCAGAGTTAGCTTTTGATCATCAGAGCAGAAGAGTTGGGTATCAGAACACTAAGTAGTGATCTGATCTTTATGGGCAAGTCTTCTGGTTCGAAGTTAGTTAGTTTAACTAACTGTTTTACAGTTACAACAACTTGAGGGCATAACTACCATTTCAGTTGGGCAATAACAGAGCACATGGGTTGTTACAAGCGGTTGCAAACGGTTGATAACTACTCAAAACAATTCCTAACAGCAGCAACTACCTTTGGTCTTTATAAACTCTTGTTTGTGTACATTGTAAAGGTTGGATGCATTTGTAGTACGTTTTGTAATCTTTGAGTTGTGTGAGTTCACGAGTGAAGTGAGGAAATATCCTATTCCGAGTGAATGAGTGTGTAAACATTCTTTATCAATCAAAGAAGTACTACTCTGGTCCAGTGGATGTAGATCACATTGATCGAACCACTTAAATTCTTGTGTGTTGTTTGTCTCGTTGCTTACTTTTTGAATTACTATCCTAGAACAGTTATTTCTTATATCTTCAAGTATTCTACTTGGTTGGAGACATCTAACCTACCCGAATTACTTGACAGTTTGGATTCATGAAAAGTAGTACTCGATCAGGTCACAACATGCAATTAATTAATAGAACCTATATAGTTGTAAAATGGATACGTACCTAGCTAAATTCAACAACATTATATGTCTGAAAGTTCAAAGCATATACTGTATATGCATCTTCTTTTATTATAATGCTCTTAAACTCAATCCTCCAGCAGATCAGACGAAGCAAAACCAAGTGCCAGGGCCCAATCACACTACTAGTACTCCTTTCCACATACCTAAATTAATCTTAATTTACTCATTGTAAAGTCTATACAAAAGTAGTCTACCTTGGAAAATCATTTTAAACCTTCTATATATGTTCCCTATTAGCAACTTCAAATTTGATGCATGGAATTAGCTAGGACTTTCAAGCCAAATATCAAACACAAATTGCAACATATTATTATAAGAAGCAGATCGAGGACCAGTTGAAACCATATATAAAAGTGCATGATCACAACACTAATTTATTGTATGTATATACCAAATTAATGTTTTAACTTATTCTGTCCCTGCATGTCATTATTGTGTCAACACAATAAATACACATAGTTTTCGTGTCGTGTTTATGTTAATCGTCAAATTTGAAAGGAAAAAAAAAATCGATTGTATGTACGTTACTCAACACCCAAATTTGCTTTTATATATATATAAATATACTCTTTTTTTTTTTGGAGAAAGGAAATTATACACTAGAACACTCTCAAAGAACAAATCGGCTAAATGACTAAATCCCCCAATTCTGCGGAATCTGGACTCGATCCACTCCAGTTTAGTGGAACAGGTGTCCTGATGAGCCTGTATTTTAGTGGAATGAACAATGAAGAGGTGTGTATTGACATATTTGTTCTTAATTAATAAATGATACTGTAGTATTTTTTAGCAACATTCCATAATTTTAGCTTGTAAATAAGAAATTATGATTATTTTATAAAGAAAAAAAGGAGTGTAAAGTTAAAAAAAATGTTGAAAAAAGACTAGTATATATGTCAATATCAGATCTGTGAGTGTTATCTCATAATCTCAAAATCAGCACATTAAACTACTGAGCTGATAGGATCAGATAAGATAACTTAGGCCTTATCAGATGAGTTGAAGGGTTTCAATCAGATGAGAAGGTGATGCTTAGAGTTCAGCACAGTTGGGATCAGCACAGTAAGATCAGCACAGTACTGGACTAAGATCAGTACTTCAGTAGACTGGACTAAGATCAGTACTTCAGCAGAGTGTACCAAGATCAGTACTTCAGCAGAGTAGATCAGCTCAGTACCAGATCAGCACAGTACTTGGGTCAGCACAGTACCAGGTCAGCACAGTACTTGGGTCAGCACAGTACTTGGTCAGTGCAGTTAAGATCAGCACAGTATGAAGTCTATCATCAGAGTTAGCTTTTGATCATCAGAGCAAAAGAGTTGGGTATCAGAACACTAAGTAGTGATCTGATCTTTATGGGCAAGTCTTCTGGTTCGAAGTTGGTTAGTTTAACTAACTGTTTTACAGTTACAACAACTTGAGGGCATAACTACCATTTCAGTTGGGCAATAACAGAGCACATGGGTTGTTACAAGCGGTTGCAAACGGTTGATAACTACTCAAAACAGTTCCTAACAGCAGCAACTACCTTTGGTCTTTATAAACTCTTGTTTGTGTACATTGTAAAGGTTGGATGCATTTGTAGTACGTTTTGTAATCTTTGAGTTGTGTGAGTTCACGAGTGAAGTGAGGAAATATCCTATTCCGAGTGAATGAGTGTGTAAACATTCTTTATCAATCAAAGAAGTACTACTCTGGTCCAGTGGATGTAGATCACATTGATCGAACCACTTAAATTCTTGTGTGTTGTTTGTCTCGTTGCTTACTTTTTGAATTACTATCCTAGAGCAGTTATTTCTTATATCTTCAAGTATTCTACTTGGTTGGAGACGTCTAACCTACCCGAATTACTTGACAAGATCTATATATATATAGGTTCTAAGTAGAAATTAATACACCGAAAATAACTTGGAATTAATCAAATAAAACTAAAATTAATTATGGAACTAGTGAAAAATTGACAATAGAAAACTGCTCGACAGAGATTAAACAAGGGGTGTGGAGAAATTAAATAGAAGGTGTGTCATTGTAATTGGACCATATTTCAGTCATAATAAATACTACATGAATATGACAGTGAGAAAAAATGATTGATGTATCACTTCAATAATGTACACTGCTTTATTAATATTAGGTGCAAGTGCGATCAATGACGAGAGTCGGTGGACTTAGTCAAATTACAAGACTTTTTTCGCCAATATTATCAACTTTATTTTTTTTAATACCCCGTGCCGCAATTTTTTTTTTTTGGAATGGCAAACTTTATTATCGAGTATAAGAAATACCTCAAATAAATACAATCAAGAAATAAAAAGAAACAAACACACAATTAAAACTAGCTCATACAAACCCGTGGATCCCTATTCCAATCCTAATAAGAGTTTCAAGAATTTATCATAGGTTTTGCTTTCAACCATCTAAATGACGCAAATTTGATATTATCCACCCGTCCTATAATTACTTTCACTTTTTTTTTTCTTTTCAAAATGCTCCACAATAACTTTCACAATCTTAAAATGAAAAACTCTTTATAAACTTCACTCTCAAAATATCCTTAATTTTACACAAATAACCTTATTTTTTCTTTACACATACACAAAAGTTAACTCATTGTTTTTTTTATCGGTAAAAAGATTATATTAAAACTGGGTACAAGAAATACCCGAGAAAATCAGTGTACAAGATATAACATATGAAAGTAGATGAAAGTAGTACTAACTCTTACACTTCACAATTTTCAGTTCATGCACTTAATTGAATCTAACACTCATGACCTGAAGGATGGATTGTTCCGAGTGGGGTATTTAATCGTAAACCAGCTCCACATTCTTGCTCTCAACTCCTCCTTAACTTTTGTGATCGAGAAGGTTTCATTTTTGAAGAGTACTGCGTTTCTCCATTTCCATATCAACCATACCACACATAGCCATATACATGTAGCAATCTTCTTTCCATTTCTGCACTTTATCATGCCCCCAAAGCCTAGAAAGTTATCCAGGATGTTTGTCGGGAGTGCTGACGAGATCTTGAGCCAGGATAAATATTCCATCCATACTTGGTATGCTTGGAGGCATTCCAAAAAGATGTGTTTCTCGGTTTCTCCACTATCGCCACAGAGTACGCATCTTAAATCATCATTTTGGTTGAGGATGTTTCTTCTTTTATAAATTAAGTTTTATAAAAATATCTCTTAAAATTATACTCATTATTATATTTTTTTAATATGCGTACTATCTATGAAAAAAGTAATCTTGGAAAGGAGGTAATAATTTGTAATCATAGTTGAGTTGATATGCAGTATGCTTAAATATCGTAGTCTGATGATTTTTTTTTTTTTGAAGCATTAGTTAAAATAGCATGAAAATAATTAATCATACTCATTATACCATGTTTGACTTGTAAACATTTTTTTTTTCATAAAACAAATGTGTGATTTTTTACTTATATATAAATATATTTTCTCACATTTTTTACTTTGTGATAAGGAAAATTGTAATTACCATGGGACAAAAATGCATAAATAATAAATCGCATACGCAGTGATCCACAAATCACCTTGAGTGAGGAAAATCACGATTATGAGTAAAACACGTTGTGAATATCTCATGTGATGTGCTTTTATGATGATGAAAAAAATATTAATTTACAGTCAAATAGTATTATTTAGATAATTTTCTCATACGTACCAATTTAAAAAGTAATATTTCCTACCTTTGAAGTAAAATACTTATTTTATATTCTATTTTTTTTTTTGTTTCGATGTCCAGTCGAAAAATCCGCCAATCAAA